>OZ010789.1:338719009-348719009 GCA_963932465.1 Maratus speciosus
CATCTTTATTAAGCAAAAACATTATTTTAGGTTTTGGCCCATTTTAATTTTAGAAATGTAAATTCAGCCAAATAACTAAAAATTTCCTCGGATTTTTTTTTTTTTTTTTTTTTTTTTTTTTTTTTTTTTTTTAATGATATATATGACTGGTATAAATAAAAATATTTTCAAAGCAAAATTTTATAAAATATTTTTAAATTTTCAACTATAAGCTCTTTTAAAAGATGTTTTTACATTTTATTAATTACAACAATTAATTTAATTTTTATTTTCAATTCTTTTGTTGCAACTTAACAACAACAAAAAAAAAAAAAAAAAAAAAAAATCATAATTCTTTTAAAATGCGTAAGTATCGTCTGCGTAAATGATTTCACATAATAAAAATAAACTGTGTATTTCAATTCTTAACACTGAAAAATACTTTTATAATTGAACATAAATAATTCAATTTTCACAAATTTTAATTCATTAATAGGCTATAATTTTCATAAAAAAAGGTATTTTTAAAATTTCATAAAAGAAATCATGAAACTAATTAATCATGATTCTATCTATAATTGCTTACTCCATGATTTATTTTTTCTTCTGAAAATAGACGTGTTTCATTTTTTATTTGCAAAAATGCGTCTGCAATGGAAAAACATGTAAAATAAAATAAAATAATAAATTTTTTAAGGTTATTCTGTAAAAAAATATAATAATGTGCAATCTACAGATCATAATTTATTTTTATGTTTAATTTAAAGTCAAAATACTGAATAGTTTTTTGTAAAGTGTACGACAAAATGTAATTTGTGTAGCCTAGTAGAGGATTCGCTTCGCTCATCCTAATTAGGAATATACAAATGATATCTAGTAAATGAAGTCATTACTTAAAATTCTTAAGTTTTCCTTTTTCTCACAGTGTTTATGTGTGTATGTATTAGTTTATGTATGTATTAGTTATATGTATTAGTTTCATGTACTTTTGAAAACGAAAAACCACACAAAATGCTTTTCTCTCTCACTCAAAAGCTGAAAAAGTTTTTCATCCACTCACTTTAAAAATTGGGTATTATTTATTTCCATATAAGCCAAGCACAAGACTTTTCAATGAAAAATTATTCAAAATATAATAATTAAATGTTCAATATATAAGCCGATGCTAGAAAAAAGGTAATGAAAAATTCAGCGAATGAAAGCTTAGCACCTTTTTTGTGCATAGCTAAAAGAATAACAATGCACTCTCCAAAATTGCTTATCTCTCTTATTCTGTCTTTGCATGCAGCCAAATCTGTTTAATTGGGTCATGCTCATCCTGTTATGACTTGCTCATCCATAAAAAACAAACCTCTTGTTTTTGTAAATGGAAAAATCTATCTCTACATCACGTGACTGCTAACTTTTACTTTGGGTTACATTTTCTTAAGGAAAGATGGTTGGGCAAAATATAATGTGGGCTTTTATAGGACTTGCTCGTTCATGAAAACCAAACCTCTTATTTTTGTAAATGAGAAAATGTCTCTATTTTATGTGAATGATAACTGTTACTTTGTCTTAAGGAAAGAGGGTTGGACAAAATATAATGCGGATTTTACATAAAAAGTCATCAGTTTTGGTGAGCAATCAAATAACTCAGTCGCTGCCCATCATTTCACACTCAATGTAAAACAAGTGCAATAAAAGACAAAAAAAAAAAAAAAAAGATGAAATTTCAAAAATTCAAAAAGTAATTAAAGCTGTACATTCCTGTCATTTCCTGCACTTGAAGAAAAACTGGCCAACCTTGTGCAAGTGTGTTGGCGAAGCGTGTCTCTATTGTAACCTGTACAAATATTCATATCAGGGCCCTCAATATGATAAATGATCCAAATTTACTGCCATTTAAACCACCAAATTTTGTTGAATCTTTTAGTTGGTGCAAACGTTTTATGAATTGTTATGGGTTGTGTATCTGAACTCATTCTAAAATTGCCCAAAAACTTTTAAAAGAGATAGAAGTTAGAGTTCATTTTTTTCAACAGCATGTCACCCAATTGCGAAAGAAATATAACTTTGAACTTTTACAAAAAGGAAACATGGATAAAATTCCTGTGCGCTTTGATTTACTGACAAATCGTACAGTGGAGAAGAAAGGCGTAAAGACTTTTTATTAGAACAGCTGGTAAGAAGAAAATGTGCTTCACAGTTGTTTTAAGCCGAGAACAGAGAGCGTTTACCTCCAATAATAATTTTTAAACAAACATTGCTTAAGGGGATACATTTTCAAGTGGTATTATTGTCCGTGCCCATCCGAAAGGTTGGATGGATGAAAATGGAATTTTAGACTGGCTTAAAAATGTATGGGGAAAAGATAAGGAGCGGTTTCAAGAAGTCATCTCCGCTTGTTTGGGATGCATTTAAAATGCAACGCACAGAAAAATTAAAACAACTTTCCTGTGACACGATATCTTCAGTAGCTATGATCCCCGGTGCGGTGGCATTACTTCTATTCTTCAACCACTGGCGTTTGTCTAAATAAGCCATTTAAAGACAAGCTGCATTCGAAATGGACTGAACGGATGCAACTGTGACAAATGGCGGTAATTTTTAAAAAGAATTTATATTGTCACTATCTCTGAATGGGTGAAAGAAGCTTGGCTTGTATTACCACAAAGAATGGTTGTCCAATATGTCAATAAATGTTGCATCAGTAAGTAATGCAAGAAAATGGTGATGATAATAATGATGAATTAGACACTAACAATATTCATCCTGATGTACCAATGTAAATGATGTAACAAGTTCCTTGAAAATTCTGATAATGACATGGATAGTGCATGTGAATGGTGACTTTTTTCATCGTAAAAGAATGTAGTATTAAAGAATTTTTAGAAATATGTAAGTATTTTTTATTTTTTATTTTTTTTTACCATCTTTTTTTATTTTGGAATATTAATTTTGGAAATTTTCTTAGACTCGTGTATAAGCCGACCCCCCCCCCCCTCCCCCATTTTGGAGCTAAAAAAATGCCCAAAAATTCTCAGCTTATACATGAAAATATACAATTAAAACTTAATTGCAAGTAGAATTTCTTTCAAAAAAATTACTTATGACAAGAAGGAATAAGTTTATGAATGAATTCATGAAAAAAAAAATCATTGATGAGAATAGTTGAGACTTAATATTTTAACAAAAACAATTTTCATTACTTCTGTTAAAAACAAGCTAAATTAATTCATAAAGAATTCAGTATCTAAGAATTTACCTAGAGAAATATAAAAAATAAAAATGCATTGAAATTATACAAACAATATTTTGAGCTTCAGTGGTCCATTATTAATCATATGTTTCAACTAATAGGAAATTTAATGCAGTATATCGAAATTCTGTCTTTTTCCATGAAATAATCTCCATTCTCCTGGATCCAAATCCAGTAAACAAAAGCTGATTATAAGTGATCTGGACTTTCCCCCAAATAGCTCTGAAATAATACATGGATCAACATAGGATGAAAAATGAAATTTGGTTTGATTTTCTTCTTCTTTCTCTGTGTCAACTTTTGCTCTTTATCTAGTTGCATATAAATTAAAAATTTTGGTAATTTCTGCAAGACTTTTTTTAAATGTATGAATGCAGTGAATAAGCTCGAAGCTGCAGCACTTGCTGTAGCATAAAATGTGTCAACCCTAACGAATCCAATAGCCAATGTGTTAACTTATTGAATTTCGGCTTTTAAAATTTTGTGGTGGGACCCTTCGTGATTGAGGCACCCATCCAACAATATTTTGAAAGGGGGGGGGGGGATGCAATCCCATGAGTAATGCTGGTCAATGATACAGTATATTAGTATCCATTATGTTGATTTTTTTTTTCATGATCCTATACCTTAAGACATTCAGATGATTCACAACTTTAACAACTCATTTGTTCAAATTGTTAACAAATAGTATCCAAGCACATATACACACAAGCATAGACTTAAAAACACTTAAATTCTCCTCGGCATGTCAATGTTAGGTAATAAGTATTTAATGTAAAAATGAATTCTAAAAATTTCATACAAGCAAAAAATTGTAACTATATCAATATTTTAAAAGCAAGAAATTGTTTCATACTGATTAAATATAAAATACATGCAAAGTAGAGAATTGTGTAAAAGAATAAATGTTAAGAGAATTATCAAAATAAGATCAATAAGGTGAATAGCATACCTGTTTTCCTCTTGCACTCATCATTGGTTTATCAGATGGAACTACTGGTGATGGTAAATCATTTAGCCTTGGAGTGGACTTAGCCAATTTTCTAACTGCAGCTGATAAAGGGTTGGGAGAGCAATTAGACTTAGATTTTTCAGCTAAATCTGATGAATACAATACATTATCTACAGTTGTGCCATAACAACTGTAATTTAATAATTCGTAATGTCTTGTGACCTAGAAAGCAATAAATCAGATGAGAAAGATGAGCATAAGTTGATTTTTAAAAAGCTTGAAATTGGAATTTTCATTCTAAAAGTTTCATACATCATCCTTAAAATAAATGAATAAACAAAAAGAATTTGGATGAAACAGCATACAAAGAGCTAAACTGCATAAATCAGTGGTACTGAACTTGTTCTTTTCAAACGTACAATATAAGAGGGGAAGGGGGGAGGGGTACTTGAAAGGAAGATGTTACAGTTAAACAGAAAGTTATTTTTGAGGAAGGTGTTACTACAAAAGTTGAAAAAGAATATGATCACAAAAGATTGAAAATAGCTTGCACAAACATAAATAAACTGCTCAAATCCTAATTTCAAATAGCCCTTATATAATCATATATAAACATACTTAAACTCAAAAGGATAAAATTTAGTTTTTTAAGAGCATATTTCTAGATAGAAAATAAATTCAATTTTTGAGAATACGAGTGTTCTTGTATGCAAAAAAAGTTTGGGAAAAAATTATTTTATAACTCTACAGATGATCTTTTAAAATACATTTAAATTGCTAAGTATAGTAAAACTCTTATTATCTATCACTCTTTACAGTCAGTTTCAATAATCCATCAACCAAGAGAAATAATGCATGTACAAAAAACTATTATAAATCATAACATTGGTTTTGCCAGTTTTCCCCTAAGTTTGCATGCTGGAAAACTTCTATAAATATTAGGGATGCACCAAATATTCAGTATCTATTCAACCATACTACCGAATATTCATTTAGGCTGAATATCAAAATATTTAGTCTGTCAAATATTCAATCTGACTGAATATTGAAATATTCGGTCAAACCAAACAATTAAAAAAGCCTTTTAAAAAATATTTTAAAACCTTATACAACTTCTACGTTTAACTGTCAATAAAGATAGTCAGAACAATTAAGAGATAGAATATTATTTAAATATGAGTGAATACATACTTTTACATTATTTATTTGCTGCTTGAAAAGTAACACTTATGAAAATTGACCATTAAAAACGGCCTAATCAGCCTTAAAATCAGCAGAGGCTAAACTGCTGATTTAGCAATTAACGAGGCTGCATCTCTACCAATAGAATATTCAGTTTTGTTTTAACTATAATTTTTTTGGCAACTTGATGTAATGTTTTTCTACTTGTTGAACTTTAAAACCTAGTATGACTTATGTTAAGAATTAGCTGATGAGGGATTCAGAATGAATCCGAAACGTCCTTTTAAATTGTTTTTAGGGTTTTTATCTTTTAATGTAGTGTAATGTAATGTCTGTTATTTTGAAAAGTTTTTATAATTATGAATGAATTCAGACGTAGTCCTTTTGTTTATATCACATTATATTTATTGTAATATTTACAATGTTATCAAATCACTTGGTTCATTAAATCATACAGCAGAAAAGCATTAACAAAAATTTTCTTATCACTATGAGGCAAAATTTTGCAAATTTAGAGAACTGTAGAGAATCATGAGTAGGATGTAAAAAAAAAAAAACTGATTTTTTAAAAATTAAAATCAGATTTTTTACCCTGCATTTTAATTTAAATACAAAATAGCTACCAAGAATTTCATTTTTCGAAAACAATTAACTCTCTAATTATTAACATAATCTGTTTTTATCTTTTAATTAATAAAATCATAATTATTAGTTAGCAATTACAGAAATTTAAAAAAAACTGCAAAATAGTAATTTCATTAGTTAATAACATGCAATGTTATGTTGTAGTTGTACATAATAATAATTATGTAAAACTACACTAAAACTACTGATATTTACATTTATTAAAATTATTGATAACTGCTATTAATATTAAATTGTTAGCACTGCTTAAAATTAATAACTATTAAACAGTTAACTCTCTAATTAGGAAAATAATATACATTTTTATGCTTTCATTACTAAAATGATAATTTAGTAGTATTCATTCTATAAAGTAAAAGGGGCAGGGTACGAGTTCACCAAAAGGCACTAGGTCAGTAGAAAAAGACATTATTTCATAAGGAAATTGTTAGTAATGAGTTTAGTAACGATATAAGAAAAAAAAAGTATATAATTTTTTAATATGATAAATAAAATGGCAATTTTTAGGGACTTTATTAAAATATCTAAATAGGAACCTAACTATAATGACAATTTCCAATTCACGAAATTCTGATTATATTTTTATGAGTATATACAAAAGTTCACAATTTCACAAAAACAGGGATGTGTGAAAAAAAATTAAGCAAAATTAATTAAATTCAACCTTCCTTGTTGCAATTTCTCTGTTAAGATAAGTAAATGCAACTTCTCTGTTAAGATAAGTAAATGCAATTTCGCTGTTAAGATAAGTAAATGCAACTTCTCTGTTAAGATAAGTAAATGTAACTTATCTGTGAGATAAGTAAATGTCACTTCTCTAGTAAATTTTTCATGTTAGCAAATGGTAATTGCCAGAAATAATTAACTATCATTAGAAAAAAATTATTTTGTCATAGCATGCTGTTGAAATTATTTATTATTTTCCTTAAATATAGATATAGATTCTTAGACTTGTCTAGCTGTATATGTATTTTTATTTAATATAAATGCATACAAGTAAACTTTGCAAAGAAAATGTAAGTAATTTTCCATAAGAAATTTAGTTGAAAACAATTTTTATAAATATGCAAAAATCCATCTGTTTTACAACTTTCATTTTAACTAAAACATAGTTGTGGTTTGAGTTTAGACTTGAAAACTATACCAAATTAAATACACAGGTAATGAAAATTATAATAGATGCTTTCAGTCATGATGTTTTGGTTGGAAACAGACTCCAAGCAAACAATTGCTATGCTGTATTTTCTATTTTGTTTGTATGTTATAGCTATATCTCATAGCAAAGTGTTTTAATACTTTATATGCAGTAGTAACATTTTCTATGATTTATATTCAATAAGAAATTAAAAATAGCAACCGTTTGTTTAGAGTCAGTTTTCCAACCTAAATGTCATGACTGATGTCACACTAAAACAGAGCGTCTACAGAAATTGCAAAAAAAAGTTCCCTGATTTTTCCATGATTTCCCTGACTATCTTTATCAGACTTCCACACATGCGGTATTTTTTCATGTATTCTTCTTCCTCATATAACACACTTATCTAATCCAGCTTGCTAATATCTTATTTGGAAGAAAAAACAAGAGAAAACATAAAAATTACCTAATACTCATAAAGTATTGGTTGACAGTTTTATAAATCCAAACTCAAAATTTAGTCCAACAACTTTATATAGTGGCCAATGGATATCCGGTGACCAGAAAAATTCCTCATTTTCTGAAAAATGTTTAATCTTAAGACATATCTACATCTGACGGGATAGCTAATTGGATTAAGCTGGCTGTCTGGTGAGGTTATGCTAACGTATCATAAAATTTTGAAAAATGGATAAATTCCCTTGTATATAAGCGCTATCTACAGAAAATGAGGACATCGGATCACCTTAATTTATGTTAAATATCAAAAACTCATATAATGGGCATCTTTTTTTAAATATTGGGAAAGACTAATCAGTATGTGAAAAAATATGGTATATAAAATACACGAATCAGTCTTGTTATCAAGGAGAAAGTGCAAATATTTTCACACAGAGACAAATTTCCCTGAATTTCGCATATTTTTACAAAGTTCCCTGACTTTTCCCTGATTTTTCCATGATTCCCTGATTTCCAGATTCTGTAGGCACCCTGTAAAAGCATCTTCTGTACAGGAAAAAATGTAACATTGCAAAATATCACCAATTTTTAAAGGAAGATTTAAAAATAATATTTATAATAATGCCAGAACCACAATAAGTTGTTTCTTTAAAATAGTACCATTTATATACTTAAAAAACAATACTATGTAGATGGGATACATAATTACAGTCTAAATTTGTTTTCAAACTTCAATAATATTGGTTAATTTTATTATTATTGTTATTAGTTTAACTGGTAATTAAACAAATGCAACAAAAAAATCTTTTCAACGGAGACATGATATATTACAAACAATGGTGTTAAATTAAGCTAGAAAAGCTACTGTCAAAATTCTGAGACAGAAAAGCTAAACTTTTAAAAACTTCACGTAAAGTGAAAATGTGTTTAGTTTTTATTGTGAAAAAATTTTAAATATTTATTATTTTATAATTTTTAAGAAAATATAACTTATTTTTGAAAAACATTTATTTGTCAGAAGTCAATTTTTCCAGAAAAAGAATAAAATGGTTTTTTTCTGCCACTTCAAAATTTCTGGAAATTTTACATCTCTAAACATGACACGAGTCATGTCTCCTGCATCAGTTGCTTGTATTTGCGTATAGGGACAGTGATCTAATATCCTATCTACCTATTTATTATCTTATTCATCACAGTGATAGTCTTATGACTGATGAATAATAGAAATTTTACTGCATTTTAAAAGACTTAAAACAATTTGAAAATGAACTATGCTTGTGTAGAGTTTAAGCAAGCTTGAGCAACAGATACAAAGAGTAATCCAAAAATAGGTAAGTAAAGGGGGGGGGGGGGGGACTATCCAAGGGCAAGAAAAGTTTTAGAAGAGTACATTTAAACAAGTTCTTCCGGCTCAATAATGACTTAGCTAGCTTAAAGTAATCAGAAGATGCAAAACTCAGCATAGAAACATAGTAAATGTTACGTACTTTCCTGTACAAAAACAGAATTTTATAAAGAGATAAACACAGATGTAATTAAATAAAAATAATTTACTGATATATAATTATTATCATATTTTTATGAGATGAATTACATGTGTCACATATGCATGCTGTAAAATTTACATAGATTATTTGATAATGTAAAATTGGAAAATGCTTGGGAAGCTTTGAGGCCTGGAATTAAATCTATTTATATAAAATTAAGTCTCTGTGTGTCCCTCACAATTCCAGTTGTACTGCTTCATTGATCACGGCCATGTCAAGGATAGGCTTCCTATGGAGAAATCAGTACCAGCTTCAACAATGAGTAATTGTTGAAAAGTACTAATTGCAGGGATGAGACTGAGAAAAAAGCAAAAAAGAGGAAATGACGCGTGAGGTAAAAATCGAGCAAATAGTTAAATAATGCGTGAAGTAAAAATCGAGCAAAAAGTTAAACAACGTGCAAGGTAAAAATCAAGCAAAAATGTGAAAATAAAATTTGTGTCATTATTTGAATTCAAAATGAAACATATATATGAATACAAAAATACATTAAAATGAAATATGAACACTAGTAAATATAATAAGAATAGAATTCAAAATTTTATTCAATAATTTACTGTAAATGACAAATATTAATATGAAAATTCCTCAGAAATGTAAAACTATTATTTAAAATTTGTATAAGTACATACATTTAAAAATCTGCATTCAAAATAACTTGTCATGAATCCTTTCAAAAATTTCTTTTAAAATTAATGAAATTGCAAATATATTATGAACAAAAGGTTATAAAAAAAAAAAAAAAATCTTTTTAATTTTTTAACTTTTGCTCTTTAACAACAGAAGTATTCACTAAAAATTAAATTTTAACATGATAGGTAATGCAAAAGAGTAAATGATCACTAGAAATACATTCAATGCAAAACTCTGCCATGTGCAAATATTTAGAATTTATTGGACATTTTATCGACAATCGTAGTTATTTTTTACTTTGTGCATATTTCTTAATATAGCCTACCTGAGAACATTTAATTAAATAGGATTGCTGCCTGGTCTGAAACATTTAATAGCAACTATGATCCAGTAAAAGTAAAAAGATATTTCCCTTATTTTTTTCTATGATTAAATTCATCAACATTTAATTAATTTTTTTTTTAAATGTATTATAGATTATCCATAGATTTTGAGCTTTGCTATATCTACAGGGTAATTGTCAATTCAAAACAAGATGCGGTGAATTCAGCATGCAAACCAATTTCTTTCATCGACGATACTATAGTATTTTTTAAATCTCAAAAAGATAGGTGAAAAGACGACGCATAATTTTATTTTCTTTTGGAACAATAATAAATTATGAATCGATAAGCAAACGACAAATTTAAACACTTAATCCATCATTTTAGAGAGTTTCTGCTCGTTAACAAGTACACAAACAAACGTGGCTTATCTATCTACTTAAAATCACAGCACTTCGCATTCATTCATCAGATGGATTGTGACATCAAACCTAATCACTAATCACAGATGAGAAAAGTAGAAGAGAGAGGTTGTTCGTCGGATTGGTTGACTGGTTTTGTTTACGCATTAACAGGAAACGAAAATGACAGAATTATCAAATGTAAGAGAAGAGTGAAATTTCAGAAATATCGGGAGATTGATTAAATATCAGGAGACTTGGGAAGTTTGATTTTATGATTCTGTTTTGATTTAAAAAAACTGAAAAAAACTGAAAAAAACCGAAAAAAACTGAAGTTAAAAAAAAATTACATAAATAAAATCTTTAAGAATGTCAAAAAAATGTTTGTTTTTTTTTAAGCGGAAATCTGCAGATTTTCGTAATAAGCAAAAACACGGAAATACGCGTTTCCGCAGAAAAATGGCATGCCTGTAATTATAGGGATGCCACAATAGCGCCAAATTGTGACAAACATGGCAAATATCACCAAATTTGGTGCAATACTGCCAAATTTGGCGACAAAAATAAGTTGCCATATAGGAAGCCAACTTGGCAAATTCCCATTGAAAACCCATTAATCTTTCATAATCGAGCTCACCACTATTTAATTTAAACTTCGAGCATTGAAGATTTTTTTCAAAATCTACAAGTCAAAATTTAAAGTGCAATATACAAAAATGTATGTCTTTACATCTTCATCTCGATGCTACTAATAAAATCGCCACTAGACGGCACCGTGTTATCTGAGCTCCTAACTGCCCAATTTTAATGTGTTTTACATAGCCAGATACATAAATTAAATTCTCTGTATTTTTCAGTGTATAGGGGCCTTGGCAAAATAGATAAAACTGCCTTAGCAAAGAAGAAAATTTAGCAACATATTTTAACATTTTAAAATGTGTTATTTTCATCTATCACTGCGGAACAAGTGAGAAAAACTACTCATATTCTTGCACGTGTTGTATATACCTTTATATCTCATTTTCCGTCATTTTTGACGGGCTATCTTTCTAGTATATATATATATATATTCCATGGATACAGTTAATACAGGCTTCATTATTTTCACAAGAATAGTATATTTCAAACTGTCTGCTGGGGGCATAGGGGAAAGATTTAGATGACTACACTGGTTGGCACCAAAATCCTCTCAGTAAAAATAGTTGATTTTTACGGATACATAAAAATATAGTAATGAAATTTCTGTATCACATACCATATTTTTGGTAGGAGGGTTTGCTTTCAAAATTAAGATATTTATATTGTGCTAAAAGTGGAAATTTTGTAAGTTAATAATATGTAAGTTAACTGTAAATAAATGCATAAATATGATTACCCAAGCTACACCAACAAAAGGAATGAAAATATATTAGTGGATAGCAAAAAGTAAATTCGGACACAAAGGGGAGGAGGGGGGGGGGGGGGATAAAAAGCAAAAATGCACGATACAAGTATCAACAAACCAGATTTTCATGCTATATTTTATCCATTTGATATCTTATGACAGCGAATAAACTTTTTTCATTATTTCAATTTTATCTAGCGTTGCATATTAATATAATAATCCTTCACTATTTATTATTATAAAACTTTCTCTGAAAAATGCTACATGTTGGAGTAATTTGGATAGCATATTTAGAATTAGAAATATATTAGATCTGTACACTTTACACATTTATTTTACAGGGCGGAAAAATTAAAATTTTTTTTGCCGACCAGTGTTATTTATAGTAACAAATGGGATGAAAAACTTCCAAGAATGAGGAGAACGGTAGAAATTTGGATGAGTGATTATTCATTAATGTTATATTACAGTAATTAATATGGCAGAAACTATTTTAAAAATTAAATGAGTTCTAAAGATTGCAAGCTTAAATATTCTGGAAAGGCAAAGCAAGGTGGAGTGAGAGAGATTTTCAAAATTGTTTATTGTTACTGCAAAGTTAGAAATAAGGCAGAATAATTTCTAAAAAGTTAAAGAGTTTTAAATATTTTAAGTTGCTTGTAATGGTAGTGAAAAGATGGCAAAAAGAAACAAATTTGGAAGGTGTGGGGGGGAGGCGATTTAAAAGAAATTAAAAGGAAAAATAGATCTGCCAAAATGTGGAAGGTTCTCAATTCTGATATAATGGATGTTGATTCCATAAGCATTTAAAAGCAAGGGGGAACCATTTTTGTCATAACTTTGCTGTTTTCAAAACTAATCGTTAAAATTAATTTATAAGTTATTGAAAACTGACAAAATGAATCAACCTTTTTGGCACGGAGCAATTCTGTTTCTAAAATGGTGAAATGAGTGACTGACACCAAAATTTAAAAACAAATTTATGAGAAAATAAATATTTACTATTTTCACGTATGTTATAAACGGAAGATTTTAATTAAACATTCTGGGTGCCAGCAAACTAAAAATTAAGTGATCACTGTTGTAACTGCTGCCTGTGAAAATTTTAAAATGCAAGAAAACAGACTAAAACAAACTTTAAGAAGGAAAAAAAAAGAACTTTTGGAGCCTTAGATTGGAAAATAATAGAAGAGAATACTAAGAAATTTCAAGAATTTTTTGTAGATTTTGCATAAAAATAAGGATTTTTAAGGAATCAATTAATACTATAACTACTTTATGCAGAGAAAAGGTCGCACAATGAATATATTTCAGTCTTTTGGGAAACTTTTATTTATTTTATTATTTAAGCATATATATTATGAATTTTTAAACATATAGATTTCCAATTATTATATTTAATCAAAACAATATCACAAACCATCATAATACACAAACTTAGAAGAAAAAAATGATTAACCTCATCATAAAATATTGATGCATGCTTTGCAGAAACGTAGTTACAATGGCCATAATTTGAAAAACACACATCCATATCAGCACCTAATCAAAAAGTAAAGAGACAATTTCAAAATTTGAATACTTACACAGTATTAATGAATTTAAATGTTATAACTAACAACAAACAGACAACCAAATAAATAAAAATTACACATGCACACATATATACGTGCATGTATGCACTGTCCTGTCAATTTTAATAGTTCGATTAATTTCACAAATAAATCACGCTAAACTAAGGTGTAAAAAAAAAAAAAAAATCATGAATTTTTTTTTTATAAAAAAAATTGGATTATGATTTTTTTTCCCCCAGCGTACAAATACTGAATATCTACCAAGAGTTTTAAGTTTCCAAAAAGAATTAAACGTGGTTTAATTGTTAACATAACCACTAATTGCTTACATAATCTATGTTTTTACACTTTAATTAATAAAATTATAATTATTAGTTTGTAATTACAGAAACTATAAACACTGCAAATTAGTAGTTTCATTAGTTAGTATCATACAATAATGTTATAAACATTAATATTGTAATAATTATGTAAAACTATGTATAACTGCATTTAATATTAAATAGTTAACACTACTTCAAATTAATAATTATTAAACAATTAACTCCCTAATTATTAACATTATACATTTTTAAGCTTTAATTATTAAAATGATATTTAATATATTAAAATGATAATGTAGTATTCATTTTAGAAAGAAAAAGGGGCAGGATGCTAGTTCCAGAAAGGGCACTATTTCTTGATGAAATATATTAGTAATGTGTTTAGTAATGATATAAGAAAAAAAAGAGAATAATTTTTAGTATGATAAATAGTTTCCTTAATTTTTAATAATTTTATGAATCACAAATTGAAAAATACAATTAAATAACATATTTTAATAATATTCTGTTTTTTCTAAAAAAATAAAGTTTATTATTTTTGCAAGATCTTTGGCACATGAATCTGAAAATACTGTTGAATGAGGAAGTTTTTTACAAGAAATCTCTGGTTACAACTACAGGTGAATTTAACTATTAGGGTTTCGTTCATCTGACGAAACCCTATTCATCTCGCTCCTCTCTCTGTCTGTCTGTCTGTCCGTCACAGAGCCCGTTCTCAGAAACTATACATGTTGGAAACTTGAAATTTCGCATACTAATAGATGAACACCACACATCGTACGACAAATCATGAAATTTTGTAAAAGTCGTACATTTAACCCTTTGGGCTCCCACATGTGTATTTTAAACAATTCTTTCTATGTGAGCCTCTAATTAGGTTGGAGGCATGAAATTTTACATACTTATAGCTGAACACCTCACATCAAATGACAGATTATAAAATTTTGAAAAAGTCGTACATTTAACCCTTTGGGCTCCCACATGTGTATTTAAAACAATTCTTTCTAAGTGATCCCCTAATTAGGTTGGAGGAGCAAAATTTTGCATACTTATAGCTGAATACCCGACATCAAACGACAAATCATAAAATTTTGAAAAAGTCGTACATTTAACCCTTTGGGCTCCCACATTGTATTTTAAGCAATTCTTCCTAAGTGAACCCTAATTAGGTTGGAAGCGTGAAATTTTGCATACTTATAGTTAAATACCTTACATCAAAAGACAAATCATAAAATTTTCAAAAAGTCGTACATTTAACCCTTTGGGCTCCCACATATGTATTTTAAACAATTCTTTCTAAGTGAGCCCCTATTTAGGTTGGAGGTGTGAAATTTTGCATACTTATAGCTGAACACCTCACATCAAATTACAAACCATAAAATTTTGAAAAAGTCGTAAATTTAAACCTTTGGGTTCCCACGTGTGTATTTTAAACAATTCTTTCTAAGTGAGCGCCTAATTAGGTTGGAGGCGTGAAATTTTGCATACTTATATCTGAACACCATCATGCGACAAATCATAAAAATTTGAAAAAGTCGTACATTTAACCTTTTAGGCTCTCACATGCGTATTTTAAGCAATTCTTTCTAACTGAGACCCTTATTAAATTGGAGATTTGAAATTTTGCATACTTATAGCGCCTACTTATTTCGGGTGCTATGGGCCCAATCCATTCGACTAATATATGTACGGATAGTATGTAAAACTGAGTTTCGTCCGGATAGAGGTTTGTTTAGAATAGAGTGCGCCCCTGGTTGTGAAATGTGGAACTAACAAATTTTTCAAAAGGATAAAGTGTTTTGAAAGGAATATTAAACAAAACCCTCTGTGCGATCTGTGATCACATTTATCAACTTGTTATTTTTTTTTTTTTTTAAGGCAGGGTGCATTTTGTGCAGTAATCTCAGAATTAAAAAAAACTGCAAATAAATGATTTCATTAGTTAGTAGCACGAATAACAAAACTAACAAATATTATTTGCAGCTCATTTTGCATTTGTACTTAGAAAAATTACTGTTAATCACCAAAATCTAAACTTATACACAGGTATGTGTATGCTAACCAAAAAATATTATGAAAATGAGTTAAACCCATTCATACATACATACAGAATAAATATAAGGATAGCCAGTTATATCTGAAATCCTCAAAATATTTAAATAACAGCATTACTACCTCTCAGTGGGGATTATTAGCTTTCAATGGTTCAATTTTTTTTTCTTTTTAAGAAAAGTTTTGCTGCCTTTTCAATACCTAATTAATTTTTTTTATTTAGCATATATGAGTTGCAAAGTTAAAAACATTTATTCAACCTATATCGAAGAAGCTCTTGCTGTGTTTAACATTTTCATACATTAGTACATTAGTTTTCATTGTTATACATTAGTTTTCATACATTAGTTCTTTTTTTTTTATGTATTCATTCGCAATTTAGCTGTTGAGCAGATGTCGCTCTTTCATTCTCTTTTAACTCAAGATTACTATTAATTTATTATTACAAAAGTAGAACGAGAAAATAAGACACTGACTATTTAAATTTATTCTTTTACTTGTAGAAATTTATTACACTTGCTACATTTATTTTATATAAAATATTGCATAAATTGATTTCCTAAGGGAAATTATGACATTGCAAATTATATTAGGTTTAAATATCATTTTTAAATGAAACTGTTTTATGATTGATAAAAACAATGTTTTTCACAAACTGTTTTCAATTTTTTACAATACTCAGGAATTAAGCTTGGAAACAAATATTTAAAGCTCTTTTTTTGTTTATTCATAAGTCAAAATACCTATAGAAAATTTACAATTATGTTCATCTTAGATTTTAATAATTTTTTTGACATTTTAAACATTTAGAAAAATTTTTTTACTTTAATCAATGATTTTTTTTTTTAAATCGGTTGATTAAAATCATGATTTAATTGTTGATTTAAATCAACTGATTAAAATCGTTGACACCCTACACTAAACGTAATTTCTATAATATTTTTAAATAGAAAAAGTGTGTCAAATTTTGCAATTTAAGTAATAAATTTAAACTTCAAAGTAATTAATAAAGTAGTACTAAAACATGAACTGCAAAAGATTAACTAATAATATATAATAATATATATAAACAGAAAAAACAACATTAAATACCTAAACCTAGATGTAGTGATCTGTAACACATTGATACAGGAAATCCTTTTCGGTCCAATGAGCAAACCACGGCTCTTGCTCGAACTTCAGTTGATCCTGTAAAATGTTACACAGAGACAATGTATTATAATAATAAAACAATAAGCCAAAGCAAGGAATTAAGAAAATCAGAGCAAGTTATAAAGCATATTTTAAAGAATAATGCAAGAATTTTACTTTAGATATTTGGGTAATTTACGATCATAAAACAACATAGTTGAAAAGTATTAAAGACATTGGTCTGTCTGGCCCTCTATGCATGCACTTAACTCTCATAAATATACTCAGATTGCCATGTAATTTTTATATGTTATTGGGGTTCATTATAGAATATTCGCTCTTGAAAAATTAAGTGTGTAGCATTTATAGTTTGTTTACAGGGACACACACAAAAGAATTCCATCACATTATGTTCTATGGAGAAAAATCTGTGATACATTTTAATAATGTTAAGACAATTTAAACATGGTGATATAGATATGCATCAATGAGGGGGACTACAACATGCTTTCTGTGGAGTATAAAATTAGTAGATTAATAGTTCATTTACGGGGAGAGCAAAAAAATTCTATTATATTATGATCAATAGGAAAAATACATTAAATAAAATAGAAGAACATTTCATTGAACTGCCAGCTATTGGATGAGGTTTTTTTTGTTGTTGTTGCTGCTGTTGTTATTTTGTTTTAATATGAACTGAATAATCTCTCAAATAAAAAATTACATATGTTAGAAGGGAAAGAGGTGGGATTTTTTTTCAGATTTTCTTAGAATATGAGAATAGAGAAATATGATACTATCTCTAAAATTGGAGAAATGTGAATGACGATGAATTAGGCAAATATTGAATTTAAAATTTCCAATTAAACATAAAGTATCAGAATGGTTTAAATAGGAATCTGAAGAAATTATATTTTTACAAATAAATACATACAGTTAGAATTTTGTGTGTGTGTGTGTAATTTTTTAATTATCTGATACTGATCTGGATGACGGGAGTTTAACTGTATCCCAAGAACCAGGGTTGGTAAAAAACCAAAAAACCCGGGTTTTTTGGTTTAAACCAGGTTTTTTTTAGATATATTTTCCTACTGCATATACATGCATATTTATTGAAAAAAAAAATAAACATTGTTGGACATATAAGTAAATAATTAATTTCATATAAAAATAATTTAAATTAAATAATTAATCAATTGTGTAGAAAATTGAAATCATTTAAAATTTAAACATTTTTAGTAAAAGCTACGTCTTATGTTCCATTAATAAGCTGCTCTACATAGTGAAACATTGATACCTTGAAATTCTTAATAAACAATCTTTTGATCAATCAAAACTGCTATAAATAAATATTTGTAGTTTCATGAATATAATGTACTTTCCCATGGCTATTCAAAATAATTTCAGAAATACCTGATTTTTCTGTTAGAACACTACATGAACAATTATTATCTTTAATTTGAAGTAAAGCTTTTTATAAAGAATTCCTAAAATGATTTGAATTTAGCAGTAGAGTCTTTACATGTTTCAAGAAGTATTGTGTATTGTCATTTAACACCTCTCCTCTGAAACTGCCAAGTGAAAAAAAGGCGACAGTAAAATAAACAGAACAGAAATACCTATTTACCAGCTTTTTAGTCTACTGAAAATATTGATCTTAAAATGGAAAGCAGATTTATAAAAGTTGTCATCCACTAAAACATTTAAACAGCCATCAGACTTAATACACAGGCTTTTTTTCTAAGCTATGCTATAATATGTATTACTTTTAAATGTCTAAACTAAAAATTAATAATATATCTTTTTAGGCATTTTTATGAGACTTTTCTATTGTCTCAAGCGAGCCTTATCTCGATTTTCCCCCATTTTTTTGTCAGATCTAAATAGTGGATTCAATTATGCAATAGACGATTTAAATTTACCTTATTGCATATTTTAGTTAAAAGTAAACAGGTGCTTCGCTAGCTCCCAATTTTTCAATGTCCTCTTATTCGACTTCATATCTTGAGTTTATTTTTATTTTTAAGGCTGTTCTCAAATCCGAAAGGGCAACTTTGACATGAGTTTTAATTTATTTTTGTTCGGAAATGCATGAAACTAGCAGATGCTGTTGTTCAGAAACTATGTAATTGAACTGTGTTTTCCGGTTTTTTTTTTTAAACCAATAGATTTTTCAGAAAATAGTGTCAAAGTGGACATTTTGAACCGAATTTCTATGCGAAAGAAGAATAATCACTCAAGGAAGGTTAAAAACATCTTTGTCACATAATCAAAATTGCTTATAACTCGATAGGTAATTTATTTATCAAAAATGGAAAACACACTTTGATTCTAAATCGCTTCCACAGTCAAGCCTTCCAATTTTATATCTTTCCGTTAAAAAATGAATTTATAAATGTGTCAAAGCGTTTTACACTTGTTGAGTAAAGCAGTTGAGAACCAGGGTTGTAGTGGGTAGCTGCCCGGGTACCCACCCAGCTACCCACCTGGGCTGGGGTTTTTACAACTATAAGGGTTGTAGTGGGTAGCTGCCCGGGTATCCACCCAACTACCTGCCCGGGCTGGGTTTTTTATAAAAAACCCGGGTTTTTTACAACCCTGTTGAGAATAGTCTTAAAAGATAATCTCTTCAATCAAGAAAATTTTCTTTTACTGCTTGACTGAAATCTTAAAGGTCATTTTAAGTTATTAATTGTAAATAATCTGCATTTTCTCAAAGAAAAATATTTTATTTAAAATATTGAATATTTTTAATCTATTTTATCTTTGCTAAATTCACATATTTTAAATTTTCTCTTTAGAGCTTCAGATATGTTCATCAGCACATGCGATTTGCATTCTATATGCATACAAATATAACCTGGACTCACTATGTCTCACGGCGACACAGTGAGGGAAAAACCTTTTTTTCACACAGTGGCTATTTTTAAAAATAAAAGGCTTAAAAAAAGAAGAAGAAAGAAAACTAAATACTTATTTTTTTCTAGTCTGCCATGTAGATTTAAAGCTTATAAGAAAAGTGTAATGTTAAAAGTAGAAATTATTTATATCCAATAATTTGAAAGACTTAAATTACAAAAATGAGAAAATATTATATTAGATTTTTTTCTAAAAAACCAGTTGTTTAACCAACTAATTTAAACTGTGCTAATCCTGCTGCTAACAGAATAAAATCATAATGCAAAACCCCAATCCCAATGTAGGAATGCAAGAAAAACAAAGGCTTACTAAACCCAATACCCATACAGCAAAGAAACTTCACAGCCAATCATTCATTAGCATACAGAACAAAGAGTAACCAATAATTACTTATGATTATGTCATCATTGAGGCATAATGTAATTCTTAGTAAATCTTAACTAATCACGCAGCCTAAGTAGTAAAAGTGTATTTTTAGCTCAAATCTGCCATTTTGGCTATTTTTAAAAATAAAAGGCTTAAAAAAAGAAGAAGAAAGAAAACTAAATACTTATTTTTTTCTAGTCTGCCATGTAGATTTAAAGCTTATAAGAAAAGTTTAATTGATTAAAAATCTTTGTCACTTTATAAATTTATTAACTCATCGTTTTTCTAAAGCTTTGCTTGTAGCTTCTGCCTAACTTGGATTTTGCATTTTTCAATAATGTGTAAAATAAATGAAAACATTAGGGAAAAAAAGAACAAAACCATTTGGTTTAAACCAGCGTTGTTTAAACCAAACAACCCTGCCAAGAACAACTAAGATAGTGATGACAGTAAATGTGAAATTTGCCCAAACACCTGTAAGTTATCATGAAACTAATGGTCTAATGTGATTTCATCATATGACCAAAAGAGAATCTACAAATAGCTCTTGGCATTTTATGATAAGATAGAAGAAATTCACTCATGAACATTCTGGTCACAAGCAATCAAAACTCAGCATTTTTTTCAATAAATGGTACAGAAAGTGCCATGATTTGCATGTACGTGCTTTTCTTTCTACAGACTGCAGAAAATGACACCCACAAAGGTAAGACTGAATATTCTATATTAACTAACTGACACAAAGTTAATTTAGTATAAAAATTTAAGTAACAAAAACATTGGAAATATAAATAAATAAAATATGTAAACATTTATTTACCTTCTGTAGATAATTCATTTTTATCATATGAAGGGAAAGAATGTGATTTCTTTCTAGGAAGGAGTTGTTGTAACCTTTGAAGTGCTAAAATACTTAAGAGTCTTTCATCAATTTTATTCAATTCTGGATCTAAAATTTTTTTTAGAAAAATGATATTAGTGCAGAAATTATTAATTAATAAAAATCAACAAATTTCATTTTGATTCAATATCATCTAGGTAGTTGCAAAACTATTAATTAAACTAATACATAAAAAGGTAAAATATTACATTATAGAGAAAATACTGAATCATAAATAGAAATTTAGCACTTAGCTACTATAAAATACTAATTTACTATAATAGAAGAAATTTTCATTTATTTAATTAAATAATACTGTACATACTGGTGATTATTTTAAAAAGTTTGGCCTATTGAAATTAAAAGACAGGCAGGTGGATTTTTATCTTAGAATAACTTGTGTACAGAAAAGGTCTATCGGTCTATCATGTCCTAATGTGTCCATTTACCTATCTCCTTCTCCACCTTATCATTATCGTTGAACTCAATGTGAATTCTTTTTGTAAGTACTCCTCTGTAAAATAAATTTATGGAGATTTTTTATGCTTTGTGTTGTGTGCTATGATTAGATCTAAAAAATGTTGACAAAATTCTGCGAAGGCAAAGCAATAAAAAAATATATGATAGTCATGTTTTAAGTCTATTGAATATGATAGACCAGCTAGAAGAGCATCAGACTCATGATTGACTAAGGCAGTTCTCAAATCCCCTGTTTAACAATGTAAAACTTTCTGATTCATTTATAAATATAAACGCATAAAATTGGCAGGCCTGAATTAATGGCTACTGAAGTGAATTGGAATCGAAATAAGTTTGAGACTTGAAATTTTGCATACTTATAGCTGAATACCTCTAATCACATGCCAAATCCTAAAATTTTGAAGAAGTCTTATATAATTTTTATTAAATGAATTAAATTGGTGACATCTGACATTTATTCTTTATTATTCATAAATTATATTTTAGAAGAGAACCATAATTTTTGCTTTTTTGTCAAAGTCTCAATAGCACAGCGGGAGCACATTTGCCTTTTAACCCAAAAGTCCCAGGTTCTATTCTTGACGACGGAAGTTGAAATTTTCGATTTTTTCCCTTTGGACTACATTTCATAGTCGGATAAATTTAATTTTAAAAGAACTTTTGCATTTTTGTGTCAATTTGAGGGTTTTGTTTTCTGTTTTAGCTAAAATTAAAGCATGCAATTAAATATGCTTTTCAGATATACAAACATATGTTGTTACTATTGTCTGACAAGCAGTTCTTGAATATTTTTAATTTGATTTTTAAAAAATAACTTCCTCTTGTAATCATTTTAATATTAAATTTAATCGTGCGGCCATCTATGCTCTTGTTGATAAAGTGCATTAATAAAGGAAAAGGATTAAATAATTATAAATTAATGATTTTGATTTACTAATTAAAGGATAAAGTGCTTTGAAAGAAATATTAAACAAAACCCTTTGTGCGATCTTCGATCATACTTGCCCACTTCTTTTACTGTAACTTTCGTAAAAACTGACCAATTGTCATGAAATTTTTATATGAAGTTAAGGCACACAGAATTATTTTATAATTTAAAAATAGTCATTGTATCATAGATATGTTTTTTTACGGGAACATTTTATAAAAATTATCAATATCATCTACTGCAGGTCAAAATAAGCATTATTGACAACAATGAGATTTAAAATGAATGTGGATTACATTTCTGCATCAGGTCAGATAACTCAGATTTTACCCAAACCTGACACTAGTATTGACCCTAGACCCAGTTGCAAGGGTGAAGCTCTTGGTGGACCTTTTAAAATACCCCAGGGGATACCTTGTTCTGGTATTCACGGGCTTCGCAATCCTGAGCACTTTCTCTTTTCCTTTTCCTCTTATTTCTCTTGTCTTTCTTTCTTCTTTGTTTTCATTCTCATTGTGGTTTCCCCTTCGCAGGTGAGGGCAATTCTGGCTGAGCCGATATCATACTGTTTATATCAACTCATGGGGAATTGTAAACCACCCACGCCGCCCCGTGTCCCTGGAAAGGAGGATCCTGGTAGTTGAGGGAAACCAACACACTGCTTTGGCCACTGCTTCAGGTAGACGGGAGGTGCATATTGGTCCTCCATGCATCAATCAGTTGGTCAGCTGACTTGTATTACTGGCTGGGGATCAAGTAACCAGGCACTCACTTACTAGCCATCTCGTTAAGGGTGAAAACTGGCATAGGAGTGTTTTGTGACCATATAGGCCTTGATTAGCACTGGTGCACAAACGTGCATCCCCTTGTTGGGCTTGGTAGAGGGTGGTGCGGCCAGGGTTTGAATTCTAATTTTTTTTCTAATATGGATGGAAATACTTCAGTTACTTCCATTTCTCGTCCACGTGGAGAGAAACAAATTGTACAAAATTCCTCCTACACTCTTTTTTTTTTTTTTTTTTTTTTTTTTTTGTCATTAAACGTAGTGATAGTCTCTCTGATAGCTCTTTCAAAAAAAACTTCACCATTTCTTATAGCAAAGACATTCCAGTCTGTCTTGGGGATAGTCATTCTCTCAAAAAATTGGAATCTGGGGATTTACTTATTGAGGTTTTCAGCCAAACAACTGCAACTTCTCTCAAATTGCCCTACAATAGGTTCTTTTTCCGTTTCTGTTCATGTACATAAAACTCTAAAAACAAGCCATGGTGTAATATCCGAGCCAGATCTTTTATTCTCGACTAAAGATGAACTTTTACAAAATTTAAAAGACCAAAATATCATACATGTACGTCGTATTACTATTCATCAAATTGGACAAATGCTTCCTACGAAGTACATCATTCTGACTTTTAATACCTCTAATTTACCAACAAGAATTAAAGCTGCTTACTTGAACTGTCTGGTCCGTCCTTATATTCCTAATCCCCTCCGCTGCTTTAAATGCCAGCATTATGGCCACACCACAACTACCTGTCCTGGTTCCATTACCTGTGCATGATGGCCATGATGGTAATTCATGTGAAAACTCTGGACACTGTATAAATTGCAAGGGTGATCATACAGCATATTCCTATTCCTGTCCAAATTGGATATGTGAGAAAGAAATTCTTGCTGTTAAAATAACTCAAAATCTCTCCTATCCTGAAGACTATAAAGTTGTTGAATCCAGGACTTCGTCTGTTGGAGTCTCCTACTCTAGTCTACTAAAACAACAACCAAAATCTGTAAGACGCATAAGCACCCAGACCGATTCCTCCATTCCACCAAATAACTTATGTCTGCTGTGGTTCTAAATGTTATGTGACAGCAAAATTAGAATGTTGGCTACCATCCTCAGAACCTGTTACAATAGAATAGCAAACTAGTCAGTCACAAAAACCCTCAGCTCAATCCAAAAAGTCATCTGAACTCCAGACTAAGGCTGTTACATCTGTAAAAACATCACATAAACCTGATACTAGTCAAACTGACAAACTAAGCAAAAAAACTTGCATACAGAAAGAGAGAGAGACAACTTGGGGTTTTTCACAGTGGAAAACTGAAAAGAACAAATGGCTGAACCCATCAGTTACTACTATAAAGGATCCGAAACAGCTGCAAGCAAAACTATGTGGGTGAAGCAATGGAACCGGAATCGTATGAATCAAGTGCAGATGAAGAAAATGCAGTTTTCGAAAAATTTGTACTTAATTAATTTTACATTGTTTTTTACTTCTGTGATTTTTAAACTTGTTTTTATGTAGTATTTGTACGTCTTCTTAAACTTTGTTTATATTTTGACAATTATTACTTTCTAACTTCACAGTTTTTAATTATAATACTTTGGTCTTTTAACTATCAACTTTTGTCTCTTTTAAATGGGTTTAATTACACATATCAGTGTTTTCATTTATTTATTTATTTTTTGTTTTTCTCATCTTTTTGTTAGTCATTTTTTACTTAAATTTTTGGATTATATATATGTTTTTCATTGCGACTTTGTCTTGGCGCAGCATGTCCCTAAAGGGACTTTGCACCATAAAATTCCAACCAGCCTTTTAAAATATTTCATGCACCCAGCGAACTTTACTGCCCTTTTTGTCATGCCCTTTCAGCTCTTTTCCTTCATAAAATACACAAATCGGCAGCTGGGAGAAAAATAATTGCAAAATGTGTCAATCGGTAGTGAGAAAGAAATTGTGAATTTTGTCAATAGGTTGAATGGGTAATAAAAAATCATGAATTTCGTCCAGTGGTCTTGAGAGAAAATCATGAAATTCATCAATCGATCGTGGGAAAAAATAGCGAACATTTTTAGTCCTGTATGGAAAAAATAAATCGTGAATTTCATCAATCTGTCAGAGGAGAGGGGGATCATGGAATTTGTTAATTGGGTACGAAAAAACCCTGCGAATTTAACCAATAGATCAGTAGAAAATATCGTGAAATTTGTCAATTAGTCACGTGTAAAAGTGGCAAACTTTATCAATTTAATCATGGATTCTGGAGATTAAATATCCTATGTTAACAGCAAAATTTACAATTAAATTTAAATAAGAAAAAGTGAAAAAGTTGGTAGCTATGTAGATGTGCTATGTCCTTTTTTTGTGTGTGTGTGTGTGTGTGAAATTGAAATCGTTATCAGAGGTAGAGTCATAAGTATTTTGTCAGGGTTCATACTCTTTTTGAATTACAAAATTCCCTGACTTTTCCAGGTTTTCCAGGTCATATTTCTTAAAATTCCCTGACCACAATTCACGACATTTTTTTAGAAATATGAATTTCAATTTTACATTTTAATGATTAAATTTGTACAGCATAAGAGGTACATTAATAAGAATAAAATGTAAACTTACCTCTGAAAGTGAAAATAACTTATAATAATTAAAAAAAGAAAGAAAAAAAAACACTAAAATACAACAACTCAGAAGGATTCAAAGTAACTTTTTACTTCTATAACAATATTTACATTATGCATATTAAAAATTCAAATTTTTTTGGACAGTTCCGCAATCATATTGTTTATATGTACTGTTTCAGAAGAAGTTTGTTGTGTCAGTTTAATTTTTTTTTCTTTAACAGTTTAATTTCTGCTACAGCTTTTCTTTTTTCTGTTTGTTTTTTGCTTGCTTCATGATTTTCTTTTTTTTTTCATTTAAATAGTCATGGTATCTCATTCTAGCCACCTTAACATGGCTCAATATTTCTTTACTAATATCTACTTTTCAACTCCATCAGCTGCTTTAACAGCATCATAAACAGTCCTAAGGGCACACACAGATCTTTCTGCTAAGTTCTCTATTAATAAATCTTTGTTAATTGAAAAACCGCTTTCCACACATGCATTCCCATCTGAAAGAACTACAACAATTTTTAAAACTTTCCATAAATCCTTAAAGCTATCTTCAGGAATAATGTTGCAATAAAATGCATCTAAACTTTCATTTTCATAAGAATACTTTTCAAAATATTCTTTTTTCTCAGCTTTTGCGTCAAAGTAAAGCTTACTAAATTGTTGTTTAGCTCTGTCTGCTTCAGCAGATGTCACATGCTGCTTTGTGTATAAAACTTCTAATAATTTACTCATTCTCAGTTCTGAAGTATTGGAATTGGATAGAATTAGCTTAGGATCTAAACATGAGATATATCTAAGTAAAGAATATGTCAGCGGAGAACGTTCAAATATTTTTGATGTTATTGCTTTAAAAAAATTTTGGCAATCAAGCCGGAATCGTTTTTTTCATTTTCTGTGACACCACATTTTGCAAGAAGACCTGATGCAGCTACTCCTACATCAAGAGCCTGAAGACTGCATAAATTGTCTTTATCATTGATATCTACTTTCATACACTTCTGGGCAGTGTCTGCTAATCTCATAACATCAGATTTAATGAATCTTTTCATAAGTTGGTAAATTATAAAATGCAAGTCTTGATGCATAAATGGGCAAAGTGGATCACTAGATTGGTATTTTTTAAGAAATGGTTGCAAAAGTGTAGCAATGGATGAATAAAAGGCCATCTGTGGCAAGATCAATTTATTATTGCACGCTTCCTGTAATACTTCAACAGTTTGTGTTTTAGGAAGTGTCGATTGCTGAACATGCGTTTTTACAAAATTGAAAACTTCAATAGCTCTTTCAGCAACAGCTGCATTTTCTACCCACCGTACTTCACAAAACTTTTGAGGAAATTTGTTGTTGCCTGTAATTTCAATATAATCTGCTCGTCTTGCAGGTGAATTTTTAAATAATTGATACATAGCTCTGAACACAGTATTTAAAGACCAATTTGCAGCTTTGTGGCCTGTACGAAATGCACCGTGAACTACATGCAACCCACAAGTCCCTATATCCAGAACTTCACATAAATGTTCAGTGGCAAGTTCATCTGTCAATAGTCTGGCCATTTTGACATTTACATTGGGGCCATCCACTGACAACTCTAATAGTTTGCTAAGGTCAAGGCCTTCAGTTCCTTCATGAAGTTTAGCTATTAAATCTAGTGCTGTGGAATGGCCAAGGAAAACAGAATCCAGATATCGAGTTTTTATTCTTTTAAATGATTCTGACCAATACCTAATTACAATATCCATCTGACCTTTTTGAACTACTTTATTTAAAGCTTCGTCGAAGCAAATAAACTTTGAATTCCCTATGTCCCTTCTTAAATGTTCAGAGAAGTATGGTGATAAGCCAAAACAAATCATGTAAGACATTTTTGAACTACTACAAGTAACTGCTTGTCCTATTTTACTGTCTGGAAACATTGCTTTGAACAAACTGGAAGCATCATGAAAGGAATTATACGAACTATGGGACATGACAAGTTTCATGGCCCAGAGAATTTCAGCTCTTAAAACAGCTTCTTTTGAAACATGATTCTCTAAAGAAAGTTTATTACTACAATAAGGTTTAACACATGTTGCAGTAGAAGTATCATTCGTTTCTGCTATGATTTTTTCTTCAGATATGGACTTTTTATTTTCATTTATTGTATTTTCTTTCGTAGATTTATCAGTCTGAAATACTTTTTCCAATGGCAAAGAACCCTTAGCAGAATTTGCGTTTCTCTGATGTTTATAACCTTCCTCATGGCTGGTAATGGCTGTTCTACCCATATTACTGAGTTGAAATGATCTTCGACAAATAGAACAATGGGCAGAGAATGGATCACACTTTACTTCTTTTAACCAAGAGCACCATTCTGGATTTATTTCCTTGTCTGTCCACTCTGGATTAAATAATGTTCTTTTCTTAGACATATTATATATACTTTTTCCTAAAAGAAGAAAATATACAATTATACTGCAATCATTTTTAAAAAACTGATTTTGTATATTTATTACATTCTATCAAAAGTAGCTCCAAAACAATTAATGCAAAAGGGAAAAAAATCTGAATCTATTCTAGTTTTAATTTATAAAATCTTAATTTAGGGTTAGGTGGGGCAAAATAAATTATAATAACAGTACTTTTTTTATTTATACTATGTTGCCAGATTTCTTTTTAATGCTAGATATTAAATTACATATTTCTTTAATTAAATAAATAACTGCACATGAACCTGCTTAAAAATGCTCTTTAGAATGCTGAAAATATTAAACAACAGATTTAAGAGAAGAAATTTTATCATTTCAAAAAAGTGTTGCCAATCAAGAAATTTGAATTAAAAAAAACAAAAAGTAACCCACTAGCAACACTACCCCAGACTTGTATGAAACCAAAAACTTTCTGCAGAAATAAATATTTGGTCAAATACTTTCTGCAAATTAATCTTAAAAAATTACGTATATTATTTTTACGTTATGAATTAAAAACAGTGGTTTAAAATAATGACCATAAAAAATTAAAAACTAATTAATATTAATTAGAGAATAATTATTCTGTTTAAACAAGGAAAAAAAACAAACAAAGGAAATTTTCTGAAAGGAGTAAACTCCCGGCACTAAGTGTTTTTTTTTTTCCTGCGCCTCTTTGAAGAAATTAGAGGGGTTTTTTTGCGATCTGTTGACGATTTTTGCCGTTTTTCCGCGATTCTTTGACGAAATTTGCCGTTTTTTCACGATCCTTTCACGAAATTTGCCAATTTTCACGTTTTTTTGATGAAATTCGCATTTTCCTGCGCTCCTTTGACAAAATTAGCAATTTTTCTTCAAACGATGGACGAAATTGATTTTTTTCGGCGATCATTCGTTAAATTTTGCGATAAATTTTATGCCTGAATTTTAAGATTTATGACCGATTTTTTTAATTTTCGGAAATGATCACCTTAATTTTTCGGAATTTTCAGACCAGAGGCTTGCCGACAGATTTTCGATCGCGGAAAACGTGTTCAAATTCTAAGTGATGTTTCGAATTTTTTTTTTTTCAAAAGGTTAAAAATTAAATTTTTTTACAATGGATTTTAGCGTTTGAGACAGAAAAATGCGAAATTTAAAAATATGTAGTTAGTTTTCCCATATTTCTAAAAGTTACGCCAATGAGAAGTCATAAAAATGATCCAAAAGAAACTTGTGTGCGACGATCGCGTACATTCAATTCTTATCTTTCATAGGAGCGTCATAAGTAGGCTCAGAGTGTCGCAGGGAGAGCGCGTATTTCGTGCTTTTTAGGTTCTGACTTTTAATTATCTCAGTTAACAAAAAATGAATATCAGGGTAGGCTTTGGTCTATTCTTATACACATTTTCGGATCTCTACAGGCGGTAGATTTCGATAGCCGCTTTTAATCCCTGTAAAAGTCCTCTCCGATTACTTTACGATTTTTTGCCGTGTTTGGGGGGGGGGGGGGGGGGGAATTAATCGGATATAACGGTACCTTGAGATGTATGAGAAAAAGTTTAAAATATTCAAAATATCGATTTATAAAACATGTTAACTCTTCAATAAAATATGGAAAAAAAAACTGCAAATTTTTCTTAAATGAAAGCTTTCACTAAGTTTCGGTTTCGGATCGTTTAGCGTTCCGGATAATATATCCTGTACTATATATTAAAAATATATTTAAATCTAAATTTTTGAAAAATGATACACATACGAGTGAAGAATAATAGATGAGTTCATGCAAAATATTTGCATTACGTTAGCTTTAGAATAGTACAACCAAATTAAATTTTTCCAGGATTCACCTTTATTTTTTTACTAGCAAAGTTGTATATAATAATGTGATAAAAGGGGATAAAAACATATCTTCAGAATAGATATTTAATAATAACAATCTCGTTTCTGAAAAAATTGTTTAGTTGTTATATATTATTTATTATTAAAAAACTAGGGCTATTAAAGAATACTTTTAATTAAGATTACTTACCTGCAATTAACAGAACTTTCGGTTTCAGAAAAGAATCATGCCGTCACCAAAACGAAATTAAATCACCTTCTCACTCAGCAGCAGTCAGCAGAAGACAAGAAGATCGCGGCTCTCCGTTCGCTTTAACCAGCTCTTCAGCTTCCGCCTATTTCACTCTTCATGAAAAAGGGTTGCATTACATAACAAACGAAATTATTTGGTGACATTCAACTTTAAAGCTGACAAAAGAAACCGGAAAACAACTCTATTCTATTGCGCGGTTTGCTCTTTTACAGAGTCCCATCATTGGCAAAGATATTGCCCATTTGGCGACAAATTTGTATAGCTAAAACTTCTGCCTGTCAAAATGTGAATTTAGTAAAATATTTAGCGAAAATTCTACTTCCAAGTGAAAAATAAGAACTTTTTTGCGGACGAACCTCGGAATTTGGCAAAATCTTGAGACATGATACCACATAAAAAAATCCCTGACTTTTCCAGGTTTTAGAAAAAAATTGAAAATTGAATTGAAAAAATTTTCCCTGACTTTTCCATGACTTTTTGAGCACTTGTCCTTTTCCCTGACAATTCCTGGTTTTCCAGTCGCGTACGAACCCTGTTTGTAATAACAAAATGTAAAAATAAAGAAAAATGCTATTTCCTAACAAATCTCTTTTTGTTAGTGCACATTTGTGCTATGTCCAAGAATGAGCAAATTTCTACTAAAAATATCACAGTGATGTTAGTTTTGAAATGATGATTTTCAAAGTATTAATTAAAAATAATGTGTAGCAACCCTGTTCATGAGAAATTGAGAATGTTGTGCTCATTGCAGACACATGCAGTGGGTAAAATCTCAACCAAAACGAATTTTTTCCTTTACTTTATGCAGTATATGCTAGTAATGGGCAATTCTGGAAAAATCGAGTATCGATAAACATTGACATTGCATAAAACAGTATCAATCACAATAAGAATTTATTCCCAAATTCTAGTATGAAATGTTGTAGAATCGATACTCGCCCAGATAAGCTTAAAAACAGTAATTCCAAAACTTAGTGATCAATTGGCAGGAAATTTGATCATGAACAGGGTTCGATTTAAGCGGTATCGCATCGCAATTTGCGATTCAAATTTAACTAAAATACGATCCAAGAAATGCATTAAATCGCAATCATTGCGATGCATATTTCCCACACCCTTTGTTATGTCATGTACACTTAAAGTTAAAATTTAAAGGTGTTTTTACACGACATACGTTGTGTTTTCTTTTCACCCTCCCCAAGTGTTTATTTACAATGGAAGTACAGCGAGGAAGTACGCTTTCTTTTTAAAAAAATTTGTTGTAAATTTTCAACATTTAAAAGTTACGTTAGCTATTTTTTACTTGTTATACAAAAGTGTCTAACTGCTATTCAAAACTGACTTTGTATAGCAGTTACTGCTATGCAACTTTCTTTTTCTAAATCGACCCCTGATCATGAATCACGGTAACGGGGATAGATCGATACTTCTGGTGCTAATTTCATAGCAATATCTGAATTTCAGAGCAAAAATTTGGATGTGGGGACAATAAGCTTTCCAACGATATATTACGTGATGGGATCTAAACAAATGAGAAAGGGAGGGGGAAACTAAATGGTCAGGTGGGCTAACTGGAGAGCATAAAATGCTTGCTGACATCAAATATACTCTTGATTAAGGTTTGAAAAAAGGGCATTATAATAAGATCGGACAAGAATTGATCATTTCTAAAGCTGCATGCATACTTTGAATAGGTCCGTAATAATGACTGGGGGGAGGATGGGTAGATGAAAGGGGAGGAACGTGAAAAATATAACTTAATAAACTAGTAACACAATTAGGCATAGAAACTAAAAATATAACAATTTAACCTGAAAAGAAAAAAGCCTTTATATGAAATTTGACAGCAACTCAATCACTAAAATAGTAAAATTAAAAGAATAAATATATAATGCTATGAAATATCAATCTATACCTGTGATACTACCTGTATCGAAGTATCAACCGCAATGACAATTAAAAGGAAAATAAAAATGAACGATTCTACCTGTATCGATGTACTGGCTGCAATGACAATTTGAAGTTCAAATCGCCATTACGGTCGATATCTCGACATGTGTAGTATAGTTCATTATTACTTTCTTCTGTCTTTACAAGAAGAACGTATTGGATTCATGAAAAATTTCGACTTCCAGTTTTCGAAGGATTTATACATTTTAGAAGGTCCTGAACACGATTTGACTGTTTTTAGAAAATGTCTGTCTGAGTCATTTGCATGTGGCAAAAGTTTTTTGGGCACTTTATCTCAAGAACTAATGCACAGAATTTAATAAAACTTCAGAATCAGTTGGGCCTTGATATAAACTGGTGATGATTAGTTTTTGGTGTAAATCGCCCAACAGGTGGCACTGCTGTGGTACATTTTCCAAGATTTTTGCGATAGCTATATCTCAAAAACTAATGTACAGAATTTAATCAAACTCCATAGCTATATCTCAAAAACTAATATACGGAATTTAATCAACGTTCATATTCTGATACACTTTCATATAGATTCTTATTAGGCTTGGGTGTATACTGCCCAACAGGTTTTGCTTTTATGCTCCTTGAGTTGGGAATTTTGGTTGCAGACATCTAAGAGGATGGGTGCCAAAATTTAATGATTTGTTTGAAAAATGGAGAGAATAAAAAGTAAAAAAAAATCAGAAAAAAGTATCTTGGAGTACCAGTCCATAGGATGGTATTTCCCATTACTATTCTTATAAAAGTTAAATTTCCTGAAACTGTTTGATATTTTATTTGTACTAATTAGTAATACAAATATGAATGAAATGAAACTGGAGGTTGAATGCTTTAAATAAAATAAAATCAAAATAAAACAGCAAAATTAGCATTTGAGGCACCTGATCTGCAGATTTAACAGTTTCATTACTACTATTAAATGTAATTAATATTTACAGTATTTTTTATATACAGAGTTGTTTTTGTCAGAGATAAGTAATCAAACATCAAAGACAGAAAGTAATAGGTTTTTAACAACTCATGTGACTTAAAAAATTGTCCTTATTTGAATTGGAAGGGCTTGAGTCCCATGAGCACTTACTTCCTTTTCCTATGCCTCTGAACATTATTTTCTGCTTCCCAATTGGTTGGATTGATTGCCAGATTATAAAATATGCAAGGCAGAATTATTTTTTTCTTTACTGACTTAATAATGAAAATTTTATTAACCACGACTTAATTTAAAACAGCTATTTATAAAAATGTTCTTTGTAAAATATTCTGCTGAGTACAACTTTAAAATTAAATTTCATTATTTTGCTCTTCAGTTAAATTAAAAGATTTTCTGCATTATTGAAATTGCACTTTAAGCAATGGCCAAATGGGGTGCCCATTACACGAAATTCACTAATTAAACATTCCATTAATGGATAATGGTTAGGGTGGTTCAAAAAAACTTTTGTTAAGCTAGACTCCAGGCCACCCCCTAATTTTTTTAGACTCATCAATAGTATAATACTGGTAAATTTTTAGCTTCTTACTCAAATTCTAAGAGGGTACTCAATGACCCCTCAATTTAACATTACCAGGAGCATAGAAAATGCAACAATAGTTTATACTTCAGAAATATTTAATTTTTCCCAGAAGTTTTTAGAAGAAATTTAGTTTTTTTTATATTATATATATTTGTATTTAAATATTTTTTAAATATTTTAATATATGTAGCAACATTTCTGAGAATTATTTACATGACAAAATTATAGACAACACAAAATCAAAACAAGAATTCTACCAACTCCTTTTACAACCAACTGAAAACAATTCCTCAGTGGAACATTTAATTTTTCATGATAATTTTTATTTTAAATAATTATCTTATATATTTTCAAATTCTGCATCTGGCAACAAAAATCTGTCTGATAAATGTTTACATTTAGCTCATAGCTATCCTAAGTGAAAGGTGACAAATGAAAATAATATTTAAAATAGATTTAATTACTTATTGCAAGAGTTTTTACGTTTAAATAAGTATGAAGAATTATATTTAGGTTGAATTACTAATATTAAATATTAATCTACTGTTATGGGTTGCTAACATTATTCATGTTCCAGTTAATAAGACAAACACTAAGTCTAACATAAAATAAAATAATCACAAAATGTGTGCATCAATAATCAACTTTAATTTCATGAAAAATAGCCATTCCTTTCTGTTTAAAGAAATTATAAAACTAAAAATGTGCAATGGCTTCGGTTTCAACTTGCCTTAGTAATGAAATTTTTCTGATTTGTCTAAGATCAGCAGATCAATTGACTAGATTGAAACAACTAACTATGACAAGACAAATCCCTCAGCGCGTTTGAAGCAATAATAATCGAAAAGCTCAAGGAAAATATTATTTTACATTCATTCAAAAATTGCTGTATTTTAAAGATGAAGGTGTTATGAGTATTTGTAGACTCTATATGTATTTGTGAATAAATGTGTTTGTATGTATGCATATATTAATAGCTAAAAATTTTCATCTGAGAAAGTTTCCTTTTAGTTTTCAGCTGAAATTTCAAAAAAGACCAAAATTCAGTTTTGGTTTGGTTCCGGCCTCAAAAACTTGTTTTGATAGGACACTACTTAACAGACTTAAAAACACACCAAATGCTAAATAAAGTATTATAATTTTTAAGAAAATCAAATAATCAAAGAAAAGAATTGTATGTTTAAGAACTAATTCTTTCCTGCTCATTTTATGGTCAGCCTTGAATTGGTTTTCAATTTTACATCTGCTCTAATAGTAATTGTATGAGCTTTAACTTTACATTATTTCTTTTAAACCTTTAAGCTTTTGAAGTACCTTTTTCTGTCATGTAACTTCTGAAATCAAATTCTGATACAATAAACTTTTGACATTCATGTTGATTTTTATCCACTGCATAAAATAAATATGTAACATATTCAAATACAAATTCTCATACCAACGCTTGTCATAGCTATTATTTTATAAATTGTTAAACAGATATGCAAAATATTAGGTTGTGTTAAAAATATCCATTTTTGTAATTAAACTTTTCTATCAGAATGTTTAATAATTTTTTTATGGATTATTTAATTTTTAATTGCATCAGTTTCTGCATTGCTAAAAAGGTGTAAAACCAACACCTTGAAAAAGCATCCAAAGAGTAAAAAACATCCAAACCAGGACTCAAACACAGGTCATTGGCATAGTGCATCAATGAGTAACCAACTGAGCTATTTCAGACAATAATGAGAGCTATAATGATCTCGAAACCGCAGTGGACACAGCATGTATTAACCCGGGAGAACTCGCTGCATGAGATTTTCTCTTACAGCCGTACTTTTTTAAGACTCTTATTTAAATCATTTTTCTTTTAATTAAAATTTCAAAATGTTTTACAATTATTTTACCTATTTTGTGAATAAAAGTACTAAGCCAACCAAAAAAAGTTGATATTATATTAATGTAAAGTAAAAGAAAAGCAATTGGGCATTCTCACTAGCGAGTTCTCCCGGGTTAAGTGTCCCAGCCCTACCCGAACCGCTGGTTGGTGTCTTAAACTTATCAATTTTAGCTTTTAAATTTTTATGGTGATATCTTCCGTGATCAGATCTGCCGTTACCGTTTCAGGGTACTGTTGAAATGGTGTAAAAACCTTCGACAATATTATAAGATTATTATTTGTTGTGTATTATTTTGAAGGTAAGATTTCGGCCTACTTATTTAGTATTATAGTTTTATGCTTCATCATTGTACAAGAATTTTTAAGGCTGTTGTTAAAAGTCAGGGTTCGTACACATTTCTTTAAATAAAAATCAAGTACTTTTACGGACTTTCAAGGACCAAAACCAAAAAAATTTAAGGACCTTCAAATTAAATAAACTAATAAATTATAACATGCATTTTTTAATAAAGGGTTTCTTTCATTTTTGTAAAAGTTTTAAATATTCAAATGGACGGGAGGGGGGTGGGGGGGGGGGGGGGATTTCACCATGTGGCAGTAGAAATTTAGAAAATTTTAAAATAACATACAGCAGAAGAAAAAACTAGTCAGATGTGCCAATCCCAAAACTTTCTTCTATCTCATACATGTTAATACGACAAAATTCATTATCAGAGTGCCAAAATTAAATGAACTATGCCCCTCATGAGGATTCTAAAGATATGAAATTCCGTGCATTAGTTCTTGAGATACGACTATTGTTAAAACCGTGCAAATCCTGCAAAATATAACATAGCAGCGCCACCTGTAGGGTGATTTACAGCAAAATCTAATCAGCAACAACTTATGTAAACATCTAACTGAATCTGAAGTTTGATGAAAATCCACGAATTAGTTCTTGCGATATAGCTATTGCAGAAATTGTGAAAAATGCAACATAGTAGCGCCACCTGTTGGGAGATTAACACCAAACCATAATCAACACCTATAATTATCAAGGTATACCTGAATCTGAAGTTTGATGAAAATTCGTCCTTTAGTTCTTGAGATACAGCTATGGTGTAAATAATGAAAAATGCAGCATAGCAGCACCACCTGTTGGGCGCTTTATATCAAAAACTAATCAACACTAATTTATATTGAGGATTAACTGAATATAAATTTTTATTAAATTTTGTGCAATAGTTCTTGAGATATACCACCCACAAAATTTGTGTCACATACAGACAGAGTCACAGACTCATTTTGTAAACACATGTTTTTCAAGATATCTGACCCCTAAAACTTGTAAATCAGTCGAAAATTTTCCCGAATCCAATACTTTCTTATTGTAAAGATAAACAAAGAGGAGAAACATAATTTTTTCTTATTATTGAGGGGGGGGGGGGGGGGGGGGAGTTTAACTGTTTTATAATTAACTTACAGTTTAAAAGACTTTAAATTTTGTATGCTTGGTAAGGAAGGGGGAGGGCAGGGAAACGTCAATTTCAGTGGAGGGGGGGGGGGGGAGTAAAACTGTATGATCGATTATTTATTGTTACAATAAATTAACTAATGGAGCAGAAAAAGTTTAAAAAAAAAAACAATGATTTTTAAGATTTTAAACTTTATAAGTTGAGGGGGCAAAGGGACAAGCACATTTTTTTAAATTTTTTAGGGAGGGAATGAGTTTATTAGTGCAAAAGGAAAATTCCAATTTCGGGTGGGAAGAGAAATCTTGATTGATTATTTATTGTGGCAATAAAATGACAAAGCAAAAAAAATTTTAATTAAACAGTTTCGAAGAGTTTTTAAACTTTGAGTACTGTGGGGGAGCAAAGAAAAACGGAGGAAGAAAAATTTTGAGGGTGAAATTCAGATGAAATGTGATGGAATGAATTGTTACTGAAATTTAGGACAGATTATTTATTCAGTATTAAGTAAGAAATAGAGTACAGGGATGAAAGTGCACAAAAGCCATTTTGTGGCAGTTTTGTAGCAGCAAAAATCGAATTTTGGAGCAGTAAAATCTATTTTTGTAGCAGCAAAAATTAATTTTGTAGCAACAAAAACAGTTTTTGGAGCAAATTGAAATTCTAATGCTCATAAAAAGAAATTTGCGTATTTTCGCGATCTTTTGATGAAATTTGCGTATTTCTTGCGATCTTTTGGCGAAATTTGCGTATTTTTTGCTATCCTTTGTTGAAATCAGTGTGCTGTTCGCTATTTTTTGACGAAATTAGCGTTTTTTTTTTGTTTTTTTTCCCTAAATCTTGACAAAATTTGCAGTTTTTTGTGACCTTTTGATGAAATTTGTGGGTTTTTTCGAGACCTTTTAAAGAAATTTGCGTTTTTTCACAATCTTTTGACCCCCATTTTATTCGTTTTTAGAAGTAATTGCTAATCCTTTGACAAAATTAATGGGGTGTTTTTTTCGCTATGACAAAATTCGCAGGTTTTTCGCGATCTTTTGATGAAATTCGTGTATTTTTGGCAATCTTTTGACAAAATTTGTGTATTTTTGGCAATCTTTTGACAAAATTCGTGTAATTTTCGCTATCTTTTAACGAAATTTGCGTTTTGTCACAATCTTTTGACACCGTTTTGTTCGTTTTTTGATGAAGTCAGCTATCCTTCGACAAAATGCATGTTTTTTTTTGCGATATTTTGACAAAATTCGTGTTTTTTGCGACCTTTTGATGAAATTTGTGGGGTTTTTTCGCCATCTTTTAATAAAATTAGTGTTTTTACAATCTTTTGATCGTGTTTTTTTCGTTTTTTGACGAAATTAGCGGTCTTTCGACAAAATTTTTGCGATCTTTTGACGAAATCGTGCATTTTCCGCGATCTTTCAACAACATTTGCATGTTTTTCGCGATCTTTTGACGAAATTTGTGTGTTTTTCGCGATCTTTTGACGAAATTTGTGTGTTTTTCGTGATCTTTTGACGAAATTGCGGTTTTCGCGATCTTTTTTCAAAATTTATGGTTTTTTGCGACCTTTTGATGAAATTTGCAGGGTTTTTTCGCCATCTTTTAACAAAAATATCGTTTTTACGATCTTTTGACCGCTTTTTGTTTGTTTTTGATGAAATTAGCGATCCCTTGACAAAATTCACATTTTTTCGTGATCATTTGACAAGCATCGCATGTTTTCCGAGATCTTTTGACTGTGGTTTTTTGCTTTTTTTGACGCAATTCGTGGTCGAGAAAAAGGTTAAAAATGGAAAAATTATTTCGGATCGACGAAATCGTGCTAAATTTCATCTTGGCACTAAGTACGTTTTGGCGCAGGTTTGACGCAAAATGGGAAAAATAGCTGTTTTGTAGAAGCTTGGCACAGTAAAGATATTTTGGCTTTGTCTGGCGCAATTGGCGCAGGTCTTACATCTCTGATAGTAGAAAAACGTTTTAAAAAATGAAGTTTTTAATTTTGGGATTAAGATTTTTTTTAAATCAGAAATTAAAAGAAATGCAGAAGAGTTTCATCTTTGATTAAGAATTAATATGAGAGTAAAATTAAGCACTTTTAAGGACTTTTTTCAGATTTTGCATGAAAATAAGTACTTTTAAGCACCAAAAATTCCCTTTGAAAAATGTAAGCACATTTAAGGACTTTCAAGGACCATACGAACCCTGAAAAGGCCACAGAAAAAGAAGCCAAGTTTGCACAATTTTTTTTCTACGAATTCAAAATGGGATGAAAAGCAGCAGACAGGACTCTTAATATCAACCACGTATTTGGTCCAGGGGAAACTAGCAAACAGACAGATGAATGCTGGTTTCAGAAATTTCATGGTAGGAGACTTGAAGAGGGGTATCAACAAGATTCTGTCATCGACAATGATAAATTTGATGCACTAATTGAATCTAATCTATGTACCACAGTCTGAGAGCTCATTGCTGAACATAGAGTATGTTTTAAAATGGTCTCTAAACACCTTAAAGAAATTAGTTAAAAAGTTAAATAACAGAAATAGATATTTTTTTACACAACCTAATACTGCCACAACTTAACAGTTTAGAGGTTTAAAACATATTACTATAATTGTTGGTGCTGATTAATAGCTGGTTCAAAAATTATATCATTTAACTGCAACAATAGGATAAATTTGACATACATCCTATAATTGTTTGCCAACTTTTAATGAGTTGAGCAACAGAGAAAACAATAGTTTTTTTTTAAATAAATGAAGTATAAATATTTATAACAGACAAAAATCAGAAATACCTTCTGATCCTTCAATACTGGCTTGAAGATTATTATAAAGTTTCCATAGTGCTTGAGAACTCATATCGCAGTTAGAAGTGCCAATTTTATCTGGAAAATGAAACACACTTATCACTTTCATTGGCTTGTATTAAATAATAAAATTAACAAAAATATCAAAGATAATGAATACACAAATAAAAAACTTTTAGAAAAACAAAATATAGCCATCTTTACCCAATTAACAGAAGTTTCTGAAAAGATAATCTATAGAAAAGATCATTTTACTCTAAAAAAATTAATACAAAATTTATTACTTATAATGCATAAAAGATTATTTCATGAAAAAAAAACAAGATTCTTTATTAATTTACTGGTTATAAATTTCTCTTTGATTATAAAGAAAACTGCTTATCTTAAAATGTATTAAATGAGATATTTTTATAGACTAAGTTGCATATGGAAAATTTTTAAGTGTGACAGAATAATTTTCAGTTAAAAAAGAGAGAAAGAGATTTTTATAGACATATTTTTTATATTAAGTTTCAAATTAAAAAAAAAAATTCGGTACAGCAGAGTAATTTTGAGTTAAAAGAAAACTAAAATTAAGATTTTCTAAAAAGCTCAAATATGGAATTCCTGGTTTTCATAGTATAAACTAATTAAAATAATGACTAGTATATTTATTTTTTTCTTTTTAAATTAAGAATATTTACAAAATTTAACTGAGGTGAATGAAATTCAATTCAAAGTGAATGAAGTATTAAGATGGGCATGAATTAAACATTTTTCATGATTTTCAACCAACTGTATCAGTAGACAAATCCTTTTTTTTTTTCCTTCAAAATACAGTAAATGGTCAGAGGTAGTAAAATAACACAAATATTTACTCTTAAAACTGAAATTTTATTTTAAATTACAACAAATCAGAATGGAACACACTATTTGATTCTTGTGTGTCATTTTGGTTTTTATGAAGAGGTTATAATTTTATTATTAGAGAGTTTATAAGAGGTTTATTTGGTTTGAAAATTTTTCATGAAATTTTACATTGCAAACAATAAAATATTCACGTTTTTTACAAAATGAAATTCTTGTAAAAGGATCATTTTTCACAATTATTCATAACTTGGATTTCCTTTTCTGTGTGGTATTAATCTAGATAAAATTCTATCTCAGACAGGTTCTATCTAAGCAAGTATAATTGCGTGGGACCCTTCAATTGGGACCATGGATTATTATTTTATTTTTTTTTTAATGCAAGATTCCATTATAGACAAGTTCAGTTTTCACTGGATTTTACTGTACTAAAAAAAACTTGAGTACAAAAGAGCTACCAATACCACAAAAAGGCACTAGTTCCGTAAAAAAAAGATATTGTCTCAAGTAAAAACGTTATTGTGTTTAGTAAAAGGAAAAATATGTCATCTTTATGAATAAAAATTTCAAATAATTTTATGAATTACTAAATTTTAAAAAAATAATTACAATTATTTACAACAACGATTCAATAATCTCCCGTGGTACGTAAAAGATTTTTACAAGAGATTTCTGTGTACAACTACGTATATGCAATTTTTTTTTTTTTTTTTTTTTTTTTTTTTTTAAGGAAAGGGTGAATTTTGCTAATTTTTAAAAAAGGCAGATGCTATGCCCATAAATAATAGCCTAACATTAATGCTAAAATAGGACTAAGTATAAAATTTAAAAACTCACCTTGAACGGAAGATTTCCCAGAAAGCCCTCTAACGCTTGTATTAGAGCTGTTGAAAGATGAAGACAAGCTGGGTGTTGAAGGCCTCGACTGAAGAACATTAACAGACATTGAGCACTGATTGGAAGATAAGCAAGATGTATTTTTTGATGCTGAAGCTTTATGTACACGTGATGAGCCAGATATACTATTGGATTTATTCATAATAGACATTTTACAAGATGAAGTCAATGAAGTGGAGAAACTGGATGAAGTAGTTATGCAAGATGAATTAGAACCAATGCATTCACATTTCAGTTTAGATTCGTAAGTTTCAGTCTCCCCATTAGTTACAGAAGGATCTACTGAGGGTCCATTTAGAGTAGTGCAGAATTTATTAGTATGCACCAAGTTTGAATTAATATGAGTTTTATTGTCTGATATTAAAATGTCTGAGGAGTGGCTATCCATCAGAGTTATAACTGGTTTGCTTTCATCACTGTAATAATATGAATTACTTGGTTTGCTATTAGAAACTCGCCTGGCTAAACTGGTCTGGAAAAGCACAACATCCGATAACCACTGAAAGAGAAAAGCAAATGAAATCTCGAAATAACATATATTCAGGGTTTCCCAAAATGATTGAAATATTAATGATTGAATTTTTTTACCTTTTGGAGATGTGTGGTCAAAGTAAATTGCAAAAGTGTTTAAAATAAGGTAGGAATTAAGTTAATAATTTTTTATGGTCCCTGGGTCCTACAAATTACACTTAGAAAAAATTTTTCTATGCTTTGACAAGTACAAGAGTAAAAGTTCCATTCTACGACACAAAATTCATGAAGTTATAATTTGAATTTTATGAAAATTTTGGAGCTTTACAGCACTGTAAACGTGTTTTTCTGTTTTTAGTGGTGGAAAATTCTGAAATTTATAACTATCAGAGCATGGAGATAATTTTTCTAAATATAACTTATAAGACACAAGGACCATGTAAAAATTAAAAAAGTAACTATTTAAAAATTAATGACAGAACTAGTTCATCAACATAATCTTAATTCTTACTTTATTTTGAATACTTTTAAAATTTGCATCGCCTACATATCTTCAACAGGTAAAAAAAAAATTAAAGTGCATTTTAATTTTTTGGAAACATAATGTATTTATAAAAAAGGTTACTTTCTTTAAACACTAAACATCTCATGTTATGCTTAAGAACCTAATTTCATTCCAAATGACACAATTAAATCACAGAAGCACAGTCTAACTCTGTATGTTCTTTTAAACAGATGCATATATATATATATATATATATATGCAAGTGTGTGTGTGTGTGCGTGTGGGAATGATTGAAGCATAACAACCACATTTATACAAACCCAATGACTTAATAAAGAAATAACAGTCTTCTATAGTTTTTAGCCAAAGACGTTGGCTGATTTTTGATGCAAAGCTCAGAAAAGCTTGCAGTATATTTATTGAAAGACGGAAAGTAGTTATTGTTCATTAACAATAATCTAGTTATATGTTGAATGTTTGGTTGTTTATTAAACCTTATAGTTAATATTTGTAGAATTTCAGTTGTGGTGAGATTACACATTTATGGTGAAATTACACTCATTGTAATCACACATATATATAGATATGTATGTATGCAGACTTTTATAAAACCAAAAAATTTCTGTGCATATAAATATTGGGTCAAAAACTTTCTGAAAATTAATTTAATGTTTAATAAAATAACGTGTTATATTATTTTGACGATATGAATTAAAAACAGCAGTTTTAAAATTATTACCATTTAAATTAAAAATTAATATTAATTACAGAATAATTATTTTGGTTAAAAAAAAAAAAAAAAAAAAAAAAAAGCTAAAAATCCATGATGTGAATTCTTATCAATTATTTTGTCAATGCAATTAGAAACATCCCAATCCTTAATATTGTAAACTCTTCGCACAAAATGCCAGTCACTCTGTTCACAGAAATAATGTGACATTGCCTCTGAAACAAATTAATCACATTTTGTAAGGAGAGGCCCATATGTATCATCATTAACCCTCTGACTGATTATCCCGTGATTTCCACAGGCAAGACATTTGTAGAAAAAATTATATAATATATAATTTATAAGCAATTTTGTTTTTAAAATTCTATAGTCAAAGGTTAAGAATGAGAATAATAAATATACTACATATTTCAAATACAGTAAAACCCGGATATAACGCTCTTCCGTGGGACCGGGATAGAACAGCGTTAAATGCAGGAGAAGGTTTTCGGCATTTTAAAATTGAGAATAATAGATTATCTGCTTTAAATAATGCGGGAAATCCTTTTTGTGTATTATTTAAAGTAAAAACTCCACAGCATAGGTACAAAAACGTTTCCTTCATTTAAAATATCACAAATTTACATAGTCATAGTGTTTACAATGTGTATTATTATTTCAAATCAGAAGAAGTAAAAGAATTGTTAGCATTAAAACAAAAGCTACAAAATATATTTAACATCTCTAATAGGAACCAATATCCTTATATTTAACATAAAATAAAATTATAAACAAAACTAATAATAATATTTTGAAAAAAAAAAAAAATGTAACATTTGTATTCTTGAGCCCCACTATGAGGACTATAAACTTTCACTTACTGTTTATTCTGTTTTAGAGAAAAACTCTTCCGAGTTTCATCTGACGGATGGGCGAACGGCCACATAAAAGGTCGTTTTCTGCTTTGTTTCTGTGTCATAAGGTTCCGCTGCACTGAAACTCCCTGATCGTGAAATCCCATGTTAGCCTATGGGAAAACTTTGAAGCGCGATCACTCATTACCTAATATAATTATTAAAACACCGTTTTCACTATCAGAAAGTAGACGTCAGATGCCGATGATGTGCGTTTTTAGAAATTATCTCCGTAAATTTTAAGTACATAAAAAATCCCTATAAACTTTGAAATTTTCAATTGATTAAACTTTATCATCTTCTTAAAAATACTTAAAATTTATGGAGATAATTTTTAAAAACACACATCATCGGCATCTGACATCTACTTTCTGAAGGTAAAAACGGTATTTTAATAATTATATTAGGTAAAGAGTGATTACGCTTCAAAGTTTACCCATAGGCTGACATGGGATTTCGCGATCGAGGAGTTTCAGTGTAGCGGAGCCTTAATATATCTGCATGTGAAGCTGCGGTATCTACTGAAGCGGTATATAGGCGGATAGTGCTAAAAGCTTCCATTACTTCAGCTATCGTTGGGATGCGCCCTTGAACATCACCATCAGCAACTTCCTCAGGGCCATCTTCTTCTGCGGCATCCTGTACAGTGTCCCCTATAATGTCGCCAATGCTCCTAACGTTTGTGATAAAAGTCTTTATCAATGTTAATCTCTTCGTTCCCTGGGTCCACATATATGGACTTCCGTTTTGCCCCGTTTTATTAATGATACCTGAACATAATTACAATTTCGAAATCAGAATGATATGTTTCGAAGTTTAAGGTTCGAACTATTCCAAATAAATTAAAAATCTCGATCTGAAGTCAAATGGCAGAAGAAATAACTCAGTAATGATCAATAATATTGCATTAATACTCAGTACGAAGTGGTTATGGTAGTTCTGAAGGCTGTGTGCATTTTCTGCAAGATGCTCGCAAACAGCTTGCCGTCCTCGTCGTCTATAGGATCTGACCCCTCTTCAGTCGCATCCATATCATCGTCGGCGTCTGTTATGACACCTGCCTTTTTAAAGCAATTTTGAATTATTTTAGGTTCGATTGCATCCCAAGCAGCGCTAAGGAAGTTCTTGGCGTCGAGGAGAGTTACAGAAGATCGTCTACTTTTATAATTTCCATTTCATGTGGAAATCGTTTTACTATACGCTTGCGATTATGTTGTTTTAAAACCTTTATGATCCCTTGATCCATCGGTTGTAGTACGCTTGTGATGTTTGCAGGTAAAAATTCCAGAGAGATGTTTGAAATATCTGGTATTTTCTGGGGAAGCGCTGTGCAATTGTCTAAGAATAGTATAACATACCTATTTTGCTTCCGCATCTCGACATCTAAATCAGAAACATATTTAATGAACCGGGGACCCGTCATCCAAGCCTTACGTTGATGTGCATAGTCACAGGGCAGTTGTTTGATGTTCTTGAAACAGCGAGGTTTGGCCGATTTTCCAATCACCAGAGGCTTGGGTTTGCCACTCCCATCGGCATTGGAACAAACAAGCACAGTCGCACGTTCTTTACTGAGCTTCCCTCCATGGCACTGCTCATCTTTTAACATTAAGGAGTTACCAGGCATCGCTTTAAAAAGTAGGCCATATTCATTGGTGTTATAAATATCACAACTGGCACAGTTTTTGATAAGCATTGGAACACTGTTCTCTTTCCAAAATTCTGCATCTTCTATGTTCACGGCAGCGGATTCTCCACAAATCTCCTTGCACACAATGCCGTGATGTGTTCAAAATCGGTCTAACCACCCATTAGATGGAGTAAAATCTTCCATTATTAGCTTTTGGGCTACTTCTGCAGTTTTTTCTTTAACTATGGATCCGCTGATAGGTATGTTACAATGTCTTGACTGAAGAATCCTCTTGTACATAACTCTTTCTAAATCTTCATATTTTCCTGTTTTCACTCTCTTTTTCCTTGAGCCAACAATTGAAGCATTTTTTTCAATATCTTTTCTGTTTTGAAGAAGAGTCCAAAGAGACGATGCGGCGGCGAGATATTCATAGATAACGCAAAATCTTTCTGTCTCAGAATAGGTGATTTGTCATAATTTTTTAGAATTTCTAATTTTTTCGAAAGTGTCAGCGTCTTTCTTTTCATATTCTTAGCTTCCATGTTGCACCTAATTGTAGTCGGCAGCGATGCTACGTACTTATGTGTAAAGGAAAAAAGCGAAAACAGTTTGTGTTAAGAAAGAGACAGACAGGTGCTGCTGAGATGGACGGCATAAATTCTTTTGTTCTCTAATCCAATGAGAAAAGACCGCCGCACCGGCTGATTTTTTTTTTTTTTTTACGTAGTCTTTGGGCATTGGCTGGCTGCCAATTCCACATATCCTCTCTTTCTCCTTGTCTCTCTCTTTTTGTACGGGCTAGAAAATGAGAGCTCCAGGTGTAAACCAAAGCGTAATATCCGGGATTTCTTTATTCAAAGGACCAATAAAAAGCGCGTTAAAAGCGGGAAAGCGTTAAAAACGGGGAGCGTTAAAAGCGAGAAATTTTTACATTGTTCTTATGGGTATGGTTCAAGGGACTGGGACAAATGAGCGTAAAAGGCGGGAAAGCATTTTAAGCAGTGAGTGTTATATCAGAGTTTTACTGTATATAATGATTTGAAATATGTAATAATAGAGGACATATTCGTCCATTACATACTGGTCGAAAGGATTTTGAAAAAAAAAATTAAGCAGTCAGAGGATGAAAGAGACCGATGAGTTGTTACAGCGGCCCTTTGACGTTATTCCTGTTTTTTTTTTCCACGTCCCTTTGACGAAATTCCCGTTTTTTCCACGGCCCTTTCATGAAATTCTCATTTTTTCCACGATAATTTGATGAAATTTCTGTTTTTAATCCTGTGATCATTTGACAAAATTCCTGTAATTTTTTTTTTTTTTTTTTTTTCGTGATCATTTGACAAAATTCCGTTTTTTCCCCGTGATCATTTGATGAAATTCCATTTTTTCCATGATCATTTCACAAAATTCCGTTTTTTCCATGATCATTTGACAAAATTCCCATTTTTTTTTCGTGATCATTTGAAAAAATGCCAGTTTTTCCCGTGATCATCAGATAAAATTCCCGGGGGTTTTTTTTTGCTATCCTTTGACAAAATTCGCGGTGGTTTTGCGATCCTTGGGCGAAATTTACGGGGTTTTTTTTTTTGCAATACTTTGACAAAGTTTGCAATACTTTGACAATTTTTCTGAGATCCTTTGTCAAAATCAGTTTTTTTCCTGTGATCTTTTGATGAAATTCGCATTTTTTTTCTGTGATCTCCTGACAAAATTCTTGCTTTTTCCATGGCACTTTGACAAAATTCATTTTTTTTTTTCTATTTATGCACTATGTACCTGCATATATGAGCAACAGAAATAAGAAAAAAGTGGCAGAATGACTCTTTTTTGTAATGTTAACAGCAAAAAACTTTTCTGTTCTTACAACACAAAACTTATTTTTACTAGGTAAAGTTATGCATAGAATGAAGTTAAAGGGGGAAAAAGGCAGAGAAAAAAATATTCACTAAAACTTTTTTGCAACAAGTATGTTCAGTTTTAAGGGTTTTTCATGAAAATAATCTACTATTACAAAACTAATAACTTAGTTTACTATTAAATTATTAATTTTGTTGTTATGCAATTTGATAAGTTTGATATTATTACAATACAAAACTTTTTAAGTGGTAAAGCAATAATAAGCAATTAGGGGAGTTTACAGCTTGAACATATGCGGCTGAAGAAAAAGGGAAAGATAAAATTATTAAATATTGTCTTTCCAAAGTATTCAATTGTAGATTTTTCTCAAAATTAATTTATTATAACTAAACTAATTAGCTGACACTATTATAACTAATGATTTAAAATAATAGTATTATAATATCAGCACTACAACTGTAAATATTTGTTAACAGAAAAATAAAAAATTAGATCAAAAGAAATAACAAATCAACAGATAATTAATCCAACCCATGCTTAATATGAAAGATGAATAAAAATTAACGAATGTACTTTGTAGGTTTTTTGAATTAAGCAGTAGACTGTATACACTAACTTTTTCCACTATTTAATTGAAAGCTTTCACAATTTCACAAATAAATTATCCGCTTAGGGATCACAACACACTCTCATCGAGATCCACAAACTCGACTGACACAGAAAAGAATATCAACAATAAATTCCCTGAGCAGAGGGAAAAACAGAGTACGTGTTTTCATTTATCCCTACGCAGAGGGAAAAGGCTGGAATATTCAGTTTCACTTTAGCACAACTGAAATACATGCAATTAAGAATTATAAAAGCAATTTAAAACTAAACATTCTCCCGGCCTTGAAAGCCGAAAGGGTTTCAAAAATTTACTCTAAAGGTAATTTACATACCTTAGTAATTGGCATTTTCAATTCACTATTTTCAGTTCTCAGGGTAACTACACGAACCTTTTTATCAGGTCCAGGATGTGTTTTAATCACTCTAGCTAATTTCCATTGTAAAGGGGAATGACCTTCATTTTTTATTATAACTAAATCACCTATCTTAATATTAGGTTCTTCTTTAAGCCATTTTACTCTCTGCTCTAGGGTCGAAAGGTACTCATTACTCCATCTTTTCCAAAAGTGTTGGAGCATTTTCTGCACTAATTGCCACCTGGTCAATCTTGAAGCAGGTACCTCTGAAATATCAACTTCTGGTACTGAAGTAAGAGGAGCACCAATTAAAAAATGACCAGGTGTTAAGGCCTGTAAATCATTAGGATCAGAACTTACAGGACAAAGGGGTCTAGAATTTAAACAGGCTTCGATTTGAGCTAAAAGAGTTGAAAGTTCCTCAAATGTTAAAACTGAATTGCCAACGGTTCTTTTTAAATGAAATTTCATAGATTTAACACCAGCCTCCCAAAGTCCTCCAAAGTGAGGGGCTGAGGGTGGATTGAAATGCCAATTTATTTCTTCCGAACTTAAATACTTTGCCACTTCTTCATTATGCAGAGAAGAAGTTGCAAATTTATACAATTCTTTCAACTCCTTGCTCGCACCGACAAAATTTTTGCCACAATCACTTACGATTTCTTTAGGTTTGCCTCTTCTGGATATAAATCGCTTGAGACAAGCTAAAAAAGCCTGAGTAGATAAATCAGTCACTAATTCAATGTGAATTGCATGGGTAGAAAAACATATAAATAATGAAATATAACACTTAAAAGATTTTGTACCTCTATCTTTTCTAAATTTACATAATATAGGTCCTGCATAGTCAGTTCCTGTGACAAGGAACGGACGGGTAGGTTGCACTCTTGTAGAAGGTAAATCAGCCATGATTTGTTTGGACATAGAAGCAGAAGCACGAGCACAAATTACACAATTTTTTACAAACTTTCTTACAACACTTCTTCCCCTTAAAATCCAATATCGCTGTCTGATAACACACAATAGTAGTTGAGGGCAGCATGAAAGTGAGATAAGTGAAAATATCTAATAATCAGCACAGTCACTGGATGATTTTTTGGTAACAATATTGGATGAATTTGATCTTGTGTGAGATTTGAATGACGAAGACGTCCTCCCACTCTGAGTATTCCTTCTCCATCAAGGATTGGAGAAAGATTGATCAATTTGCTATTGCGAGGTAAACACTTACCAGAAGTCATACATTTAATGTCGTCAGTAAATGATGACTTTTGCACTTGTTTGATGATCACTTTTAAAGCAATCTGAATTTCTGTGTTTGTAAGAATACCTAAGTTTCGTTTTGAAACAGGTAAACGAGAATTCGTAAGAAATCTCAAACACCAAGCAATTACGTTTTAGCTTAGTAAAGGACGATATATTTGAGAGAATAGGCATTTCCTCACTTAACTGAGCTGCAGCACAAAAATAATTTTTTCTTTGCTCTATTAAGGCTTCGTCACACAAAACAGTACCTAATTGCGGTTCTGGAGAGGTGAAAGATGGATCACTAAGCCAACTCGGACCATTCCACCAAAGATCATGCAATGATAATTCTGAGGGTGATAGACCTCTTGATGCGCAATCTGCTGGATTCTCTTTTCCTTTTACATGATGCCAGCACTCTGACGGAACAAGTTGTTGTATTTCCGAAACACGATTCGCAACAAAAGTTTGCCATCTTCTTGATTCTGTTGATAGCCAAGAGAACTATTTTTGAATCTGTCCAACAGTTAATTTTAGAGATGTCCAAGCACAATGAATCTAGGACAGTTTTTACCAAACGGGCTGACAGCAGGGCAGCACTCAGTTCTAATTTAGGCAAAGATATTGTTTTTAATGGTAAAACTCTTGTTTTTGCAGTTAATATTCTAACTCAGTGGTTCCCAAACTTTTTGATTGGCGGAGCCCTTTTTAGAAAGAATTTCTATGGCGGAGCCCCTGAAGTTAAGAGGTAATTAATGCCCTAGGTAACGTTTTTTAGGTGCATTGCTACTAAGCACAGGGAGTGGGAATGAATAGTAATCTAAACAATTATGCATTGTCCCAGAAATAAAATTATATTTTTAAACTGTTACTGTAATACTAAATTTATTTTCAATTATCATCAAAATAGATGGAATTGTCAAAAGTTTACAAACTTGTGGTAAAAAACCCTCCAAAATTCAAGAAATCGTTACATTTGCTTTACAATACATTTTATATTACTAGAGTGGCGAACAATACCGGATAAACGCTTAATGTGATTGACTTGTTTTGCAAATATCTGAATTCAGGTCCAGTTGATAGTAATTGCAGGCGAATGTTGGTTCTGCATTTAAAAGACTTCTGTATTTCGATTTGGTTTTAAAGTAAGATCTTTAACACTACTACATATACCAGGAATTATACTCAAGTTTTATAAAAATGTTTGATACGAATAATTTTTATTTAAAATTATTTAACTCTTTCATTTAATTTATTTCTGTTTGATTTATATTTATTTATTTTATGAAAAATTTCTGGTTCAAACCGAAATATTTCCCCACCAAATAACCGGTCGTTTTTGGTATATTTAGTGTAACTTGCTATAAGATGTCAAATCCACGAGGACCTCGGTGTTTCACTGAGTTATGTTAAGCTGGATGTTTTTGATAACACTGAACACATTTAGAGTCGTCCAAAGCCTTTTCTATTCAGCTGTTGAAAAATGTTGTTTGAAAGAGTTTTTCAAAGAAACAGGATGCCCCTGAATATTTACTTGTGTACATTTTTTTATCTGGTGTTGTTTGAATTCCTTTTAAACAAGAGGGACGTAATTGATATCATCGTTTGACTCAGAATCCGACCAATGCACGTTTCATCTTAAGACAAGTTTGGTAAATGAATCTGAAGTTGTGAAGGATTTTCATTACAATGATAAATACATTTATTTGATTTTGCTGAACATATCGGAAAAATATGAAATTAGAATTCACAATCTTCATTAGTTAAAAGTTTTACCAGTTTAGTGTTATGGTTCTTCTGATATCACCTCTGCAGTTGCAACAATCGTGTAAACGCGCTTCATAGACAATACTATCTTACTTCGGTATGTAAGTAAGAGGGGCGGAAGCCGTCATTCAATAATTTCATACATAAGCTTTAAAAGTTTGCTTTTAAGAGTTCGCAATTTTATATAGTTTATTATTTTAATGGCAGCATTTAACCTTTTCACAAGTTCAGAAGACATTTCCCACGGAGAGCGTGTATCTATAAAAAATGCAATAGATGGTGCTACGGTTCTTTATCATCTCTTTAATTTTTGCAATGGGTTTGTGACCCATCACTGCTTTCGCATCATCAGTGCATTGATGTTCATATGTGTTTTCCTATGCATTGATCAAAAAATATTTCGTTCCTTAATGCTTTGGTTTATAGTGATTTACAAAAAATATGATCCTGATAGCTTTGTGAAACATCTTTCAGACTGGCGTTAGTAAGGCGCTTAATTTTAATCAAGTTAATGTTCTCAAACACCGTAATAATAGAACAGTCAAGTTAAGTTCAAAAAAGTCAGTTAAGACTCTTAATACATTGAGGACGGATCATTTTTCGAAAACGAGCACGAAATTTACGTTTACAAATGTCGTAAGAAATTAAAACCTGCTCACAACCAATCAGAAGTAAACGTGCCTGGATTACACTTTCTTTACTCATCCTTACCTTTTTTGAAAGAAAAAAAAAAGAAAGAAAAAATCTTGCTTTAAATGAGTTGGTTTCGTTGAAATTTTTATTATTTTCCAAAAGCTCGGCGGAGCCCCTGAAAAGCTCACGCGGAGCCCCTAGGGCTCCGCAGAGCACAGTTTGGGAACCTCTGTTCTAACTGATACAGTTGAATCATCGGATAAGGACCTTAAATAAACAACTGCACCATATGCTATTAAGGAAGCGTCACTAAATGAATGAATTTCAAATTTGTTAGCTGAGGGAATAATTGCTAACCGAGGCACAGTAATCAATGTCAAACATGCAAGTTCTTCCCGAATTTTTATCCACCTATTTTTTATGAGTAGTGGAACAGGATCGTCCCATGCTAGATGCAGACTCCAAAGTTCCTGAAGTAGAATTTTTCCAGAAATTATAAAGGGAGAGATCCAACCAAGTGGATCAAACATTTTGGCTATATCTGACAATATAGATCTCTTTGTAACTTCTTTTAATGTTGGTTCTATGGTTACACTAATTTTGAAGACATCACGATTTGAGTCCCATTTTAATCCTAGCACTTTTATTGAATTATCGTTCTCAATTGATAAATCGGGTTTAGTCTGAATTAAATTTTCAGGAATGTTTTTTAGTACACTAATGTCGTTTGATGACCACTTACGTAATTCAAATCTGCCTCTTTTCATTAATTCTTGTAACTCTGATATTAATTTAGTAAGTAGCTTCTTCGGGAGATGATGCACCTGTAAGTAAGTCATCGACATAAAAATCACGTAATACAATGTTTGATGCTAATGGAAAATTTAATTTTTCATCGAACGCTAATTTTTGAAGAACTTTAGTAGCTAAATATGGGCTAGATGCTAATCCATATGTTACTGTAGTGAGACGATATTCACTAATATCATCGGAAAATTTATCTTTCCAGAGAATTCGTTGAAAATCTTGATCTTCAGGATGTATCTTAATTTGACGAAACATTTTAGCAATATCAGCGTTAATAGCTATAGCGTGTGTGCAGAATCTCAACAAAATAAAAAATAGCTCTTCTTGAACCCTAGGTCCTACAATTAAATTTTCATTAAGAGAAACATTATTTGTAGTTTTTGCACTCCCATCAAACACAACTCTAAGACGGGTTGTTGTGCTAGATTCTCTAATGACTGGATGATGTGGAAGATAATAAACTTCATTAACGGGTTTTTGAATTTCGCTCTTCGGTATTTTTTCCATATGTCCCATATCAAGATATTCATTCATAAATAGACAATAATTTTCATACAAATCCGGTTCTCTATTAAATCTTTTTTCTAAGTTTAGAAATCTTTTCATAGCTAGTGATTTTGACTCCCCTAATTCTTCTTTCCCTAATTGCTTCTTAAATGGCAAACGTACAATATATCTTCCATTCGAATCTCGTGAATGGGATGTATCTAAAATTTCCTCACAATATTTTTCTTCATTTGTGTATATTTCCTTCGAGGGGATATTTTACTTTAACTCCCAGAACTTTTTCACATAATCTGTTTCAACATTTGCAAAATTAACTATAATATTTGGTTTATTTTCTGAAAATGTATCACTATCTCCCGTTATTAACCACCCGTAATCCGAATTTACTGCAAAAGGAAGTCCTGGTTTCCCAAATATTTTTTCTCCTCTAATTATAGATAATGATAGAGACACGCCAAATAATAAGTCTATTGGGCCTGGTTCATTCCACTTAGGGTCAGCTAATGTTATGTTCTTTAAGTGACTGAATGAATTAGTATCATATGATACAACTGGTTGATTACTCGTTATCTTTTTCAAAATATAAAAAGTACCTAATCGTGTGTTTTGTTTATCAAAATGTGGAGAAAATTCCAATCTTACAATGCCACGAGTTTCTTCGGAGTATCCCATTCCCAAACATTTAATCTGTAAATTAGCTGAATTTCTTTTTATTCCTAATAATTGTATCGCACGCTCACTTATAAAATTATTGGTACTACCAACATCTATAATGCAACGCAGTAATTTATTGCCTCCATAATTATCTTTCACATTAATCAGCGCAGTTGCAAGTATGCCAAATGATTTTGAGTATATTTCACCAAGGCAAGAATTTATTGACATGTTTACATTACTAGATGATTCACCAACAGTCTCACCATTTTGATTCGAGGATTGAGGCGTTACCTGGTTTTTTATATCTGGATAATTTGTTTCTCGCCTTTCATAATGTAATAAGCTATTGTGATTCTTCAAATTAGATTTCGAACAAACTCTTTTTGACTGACAGTTAATTAATTTATGTTCTGGAGATAAACACGCAAAGCAGAGATTTTTATTTTTTACAAATTGCACTCTTTCGCGAACAGATAACTTTAGAAACTCACTGCACTTAGATATTTTATGACTATTCAAAGAACAATATTTACATTCAATATTATTAACAGAAGCAGTCATTGCAGTTAATTTAGGATAACTGTTTTTCTTATAATTAATATTTCCTCTAGCAGATTGTAATGAACGAGCATAATCTTTCAGAAAAATTATCAATTGAACTAACGTTGGAAGCTCGTCATTTTTTAACTGGCGTTCCCACCATAATTTAATATTATGATCAACTTTTTGCAATATTAAATAAATCAACAAAGTTTCTGAAAAGCCACTTACCTTCTGATCCAATATTTCGAAAGAACGGACACATTTGTTTGTCATATCTACCAAATTAAGTATTGCTGTGGGCGCATCACCTTGCACGAATGGAAAATTTAATAATTTTCTAATGTGGCTGTATATTAATTCACGTTTGTTAGAATATCTTTCAGATAGCAAGTCCCATGCGATACTATACTTCGAATCTTCAATAGGTATTGATTTTATTATTTTCAAAGCATCTCCTTGACAAGATAATTTCAAGTATTGCAGCTTCTGAGCTGGCGATAGATTTTCATTATTATGTATACTCGCATTGAATAAATCTTTAAAACTCAACCATTCACTAATTTGACCACTAAATGATGGTAGAGAAAGCTTTGGTAATTTTATTTCATTACTTCCTTCTTCGGATTGTTCACATTTATTTTTCTCGCTGTAATTGCATGTTCGATTTTTACTATCAATTCATCAAAAATGTCTTGCTGTTCGTCTTTTTTTTCTATAAATGAATCGATGTCGTTTTCTTTACAAGCAGAAAAAATCGTTTTAAACAACACTTTCAACTCTTCCTCTAATTTTTCTGTTTCCCTTTTTAATAACTGAAGTTGCTCTAATTCACACACATTCAGATCAGTTTTAAGAAATTTGTTTTTCAATCTCGTTATTGAAGATTTCAACACTCGTTTATCAGTTTCTAAGTTTTTATCCATTTTTCTCTCTCAGTATTCTAATTTGGCACAGTTCCAATGATTTCACGCTTTCACTTTCGAACGAAATTTAGATACGCATCATTCTTTGCACTTAGTTCGTTTTAACTCCGGTTTTAGACGACCAAATGTACCTTGTAGGTTTTTTGAATTAAGCAGTAGACTGTATACACTAACTTTTTCCACTATTTAATTGAAAGCTTTCACAATTTCACAAATAAATTATCCGCTTAGGGATCACAACACACTCTCATCGAGATCCACAAACTCGACTGACACAGAAAAGAATATCAACAATAAATTTCCTGCGCAGAGGGAAAAACAGAGTACGTGTTTTCATTTATTCCTACGCAGAGGGAAAAGGCTGGAATATTCAGTTTCACTTTAGCACAACTGAAATACATGCAATTAAGAATTATAAAAGCAATTTAAAACTAAACAACGAATGATGAATAAAAAAAAAAAAAACGACGATTTTGTCTAGTGTTGTTTAGAACATAATTAACTGCATTGTTTTAATAACTCGTATACAGTTGTAACCTTAAAAATATTTAGTGATTATCACCTGTTGCCAGCTAACAGAAAAATGCCATAAAATGAATTTATTAATTTCCAATTAAGTTCTAAAAAATACTGAAATATTGTATTGTCATAGGAAACACACCTGTGTACTTTTATAATTCTTAGCATATCAGAAAATAAGTAAAAATTGCTTGAAAAATTCCAAATCTGGAATATTTCTGTAGAATAAGTGAAAGTATCTCAAAAATCAGCAACAAAAATAACTGAACTGCTGATTAAATCTACACCATACTTGTTAAAAACAAATTATGTAAAAAGATTAAAAAAAAAAAAAAAAAAAAAAAAAAACAAGTTGGAAATTAGTGGTGTAGCAAATGAGGTGCGTTCATACTATAACTAGTTTTATTAATATTTTTTGCACTGCATATTGTACTGAATATATATTTTAGTGCACTTCATAAGTGCATATCAATTTCATTCTGTTCGAAAGGTTGTACCATCATTAAAATGCACTTGCAATCATTTTTTCCACTGGCCGTAACGTAACGGAAAACTTTTGAATGTGCCTGTAATTAAACTATACATCTGATTTTCATGAAATTGGAAATGACACGACAAAATTTTGCAACAATTATAAATTTAAAATTTCAGACCATTCAGCTGGATAGTTTTTGCTCTGTTATATGCGGACGGACAGACAGACAGACCAAACGACGACTATAGGTGCTACATATTTATATAATTACGAATGCACCTAAAAAGGAAGAAAGAAAAAGACTTAACTCCATAGCTTAATAGATACAACTATTAGTAAAATTTTTGCACTAAAATTTTTTATGTAACATATGACTAGCGTACTTATTTATATTCCAAATGTCAAATTCAGAGCAGTAGAATGCTCTCCAGATTTCTCTGAAGTAACTTTTTTCTTGTAAATCATGTCCATCAAAAATTTCACATAAATTAAACTAACAAAACTTTGTAAAAATGAAAATATTGAGTTCATTTTAATGGGGTCATAATTAGATTTTACAAATAATCAGAATGCATCAATCTACTAGATCATGTTATCAATCTAATAACATGATCTAGTAATCTACTAGATCATATTATCAATCTACTAGAAAATAAGACAAATAAAATTTTCAAATCACATGATGCACATCAGTTCGAGGTGCGTCAGCTTTTGATGCAAACTTCATACCACATTTAATAGCTCATACTGTTATTTACATAGATACTGTTACCTTGCATGCTTTAGTTTCAACAATGCAACTTGGCATTTTAAATCTCAGAGCCTTCTACACAGATAAGTTCAGTACATTTATTACTCCCTTATTATAAGAAGACTATTCACCAAATTTATATTCCTCAAAAAAAATAAATAAATAAATAAATAAATAAAATAAAATAAATGCACCCCAAGAATCCATTTGAATTTCTTTTTGCAGCTGTTCTCCGATTTCTTGTGTAATTTACATGCTAAAATACATTTGCAGTCTCATTTTGTCTATCCAGAAAAAAGGAGATCATTATCTGAAGAGAGGCAGCTGATAGTCTTATGATAGTTCATTTAATCATATATGATTAATATAGATATACTAGCCACCTCTAGCGACCAGTTTGGTCTCCCTTAAATTTATGCTAAGCTTGCATAAGATGTGTTACTTATGCATAATTTAATTTATTTGCTTAATCTTTTGCCAAATCATCAGATCTGATAGAGAAATCAAGAACTCTGCAATCATGACAGCATTTCATCTTACCTGGCAAAAACAGCTTAACTCACTTAGGCATTTATGCTTCATGTCTGTTTGCTTATCAGTTACAATATGCTTGATAATGCAAATATTTTTAAACCTATTAAGTAATCTTCTGTAATTGGGTCCACTGTTAATCCTTAACCAGAAACATATGTCTGTGAGATTTTTGCGTCTACATATCTGCCCTTAATATTTTCTCTCTCCAACATTCCAAACTTATTTTTATGCTCTTACATTAAAAAATTGCTCCTGTTAACACACTACTATTAAAGATTAAATGTTCAAGTTCACTATTTGATAAATTGTTAAGTGTTCTGTTTGTGCACGGGATTTTCAGGTTTCCGGTTAAGGGTTAATTGGCTTATTTTAGCTAATAAGATTTGATGCAATGAAGTGTTTTTTTATAAAAAGCCTTTAATGATATTCACATTTACATTAAACCAATTTGTTGCTAATATCTTTTTTGCTGTAAGCTAACCTTGAATGAAGATTCGATTATGAAAGATTAGAAAATCTATTATTCTCATCTAATCAGGGTTCTCGCTGCCGTTCGCCATTGCACCAAATTGCTTCATTTGGCGAGTAAATGGACGAAGAAATTCGCCAAATTGCGAATACTCATTTTGTTCTTTTTTTGATATATGTGAGCGTCAATACAACACGACACTCTTATTCGCATTACTTAATTTTTTTTGTTGCAGATGTAAACATTTTGGCAATACCATAGATTTCAATAGAAGAAACAACCTGCAGCAGTTTTATCCGATAACATACAACACGATGCACTTTGATGCGATAGTATCTATTAATAGGCCCAATAAGCAACAGTACAACTTTGAAGTATGGGCGATTAAAAAGTCTAAGAATTCTGGGAAAATTAAGTTTTTTTCAATGTGACATACATTTTGTTATTTGTATTTTGAATTTTTCAGAATTCCTTGAATGTAATGTCGTAATCATGAGTTACCTTTGGTTGGAAAATTTTATTTTATAATATTTCAATGAGTTAAATTGGGTTTCGTATTTTTCCTCGATTGCACAAGACTGTTATTTTTAATAGTTTCCGTTGCTCATAGTTCAACTTAGATGAATAACTAATCTATAAGGAGTTATAAAATATTTGGTTTTTATAAAACAAATTTGGGGAGGGGGAATACATTAAAGGTTAAAGATTGATTTTTCAGAGCTTCACGACGAATCTATTTTGCTAACATTTTTTTTCATTTGGTTATTGTTTTTCATTTCTGATTAGCCAAATTGCTAACATTGGCTAAAAGTCAGTGAGAACCCTGCATCTAATAGTCTTGAATAATGTGCCACAATTGGGTTGAATACTAACTGACGTATTTTAGCAAATATGTTTGGTGAAACATAGACCTTTTGAAAGCCACTTATGCTAATCACACTACCATTAAACCATATTTGCTCTCACTATCACCCATTTTTTTACTGCTGGCGTACAGTCTGATTAAAATTCCCAGACTTTCTTCTAAAGGTCGATCTCTGCCTGATTTTGTTTCTTTTTGCTCTCCTTTCTTGATCAGTTTTGTAGTTATTATAACTGCGTAACTCACTTTGGCATTTATGCTTAATATCTAGATCTACTGACTTTTAAGATATGCACCAGTTAAATACACTGCACCAACAACAGCACTTGTAAAATTAATTACGGTATTTTTCTATATTGTAACTCTATAGTTGATATGTAATAGACATATTAAAGCTACTTTCAGAAGAATTTATATATAACTATATAACATAAATATAGCATGTAATTAGAATATATATCTCATATTCATTCCAGATCATATAACATACAGCCAAAAATAAAACTACTTCGTAAATAACTTAACCCTTAAATGCCGGGTGTTGCTTTTTGGCAACATACCCAATTTAGGCTTCTAAAATACTATTACAATAATATTGAAGCTATAATGCCTAATGTTGCCAATAAAATACATTCTGAAAATATTATTAAATTGCTTTTCAACATGTAGATGGCAACACTTGTGCTGTTTAAGAATAAAAATAGATTTATTTTTTCAATTGTTGTTACTTGTTCTTTTTGTTTTGTTTGGAAGCTTGTGAAATACCCTATTTTGTTCTGCAGTGAGCAGGTAAAATTTATTTCTTATTATAGTTCCTAAAATTCTTGTATGTTTAATATTATAGAATTTCATCAAGGAAAATTATTTTTTCAATTAAGGACCAGTATTGCCAATTAGTAACAAACTGTTTTTTAGCCGTAAACGATACTTAAAACAAAATAGGATTTTTTTAAGTATTTTCCCATGATTTATTTAAAAAATGAAAGCCGAAAAACATTATTACAATGATTTTTGAAAAATCGGGCATTTAAGGGTTAACTAAAAGCTGTCTATATGTCTGATCTAGCATCTGATGTTATGTATTTAACAAATGTATACAGAATTTTTGTTTTGTATTATTTTAGTTTGTTTATATGTTATTTACCATTTGATGGTAAATATGGTAATTAATAATCATTTTCAGTGATCTTTCTGTCGCAGGTAATACATAAGTACCAAATTAACTGATGATTCTTTTTTAAATTTGATTTATTAAATATTATTACATGTGTTAGGTTTGTTTTCATTTAACTTATGTCAAGAAAAGATCAGGAATGAAGTTGAGTTGTATAGCACTTCACCAAACAGAATTATGCTGAACTTTGGCTCACATTTTTTAAGGAGTGAAATGCATCCCTAGTAGTTTGTTCCCAGAGATTTCCTGTATAAATTTATCTCCATACACAGTATTTATAAAACTGTGAGCTAAAAAGCTTGCAAAAATCATAGAAACTCCTTTTAAAAAACAGAGAGTTTTTCAATCATGTTGTAATTTAACTGTACTTTTTATTATAATTTGTTCTAAAATCATTCACAATTAATGTTACTCTAAACATCTTCCAAAAAAATTAAGTACAGAGTTAGCACTTTTGTTGTTGTTATAAATGTTCAGTGTGCGAACCTTTCGTAACACCACAAAAACCTAATCTGAAATCAAGTGCATTCCACACATTTGGCAGCTTTGCAAAACTGCCAAATGTGTAGAATGCACTTTATTACAGATTAGGCATTTGTCACAACGAAAGATTTGCACATCAAACATCTGTAACTGGAAAAAAACTTAAAACTTAAAACTTTCTTCTTTATTTTCATATATCACTTATTATAATATGTGTAATAGTTTCGAAAATATAACTTTTTTAAATCCGGTCATTCATTTGTGCTAACCCTGTATTTTCCATTTTTTTAAATAATTTTAATAAACAGAATACATTTTCTTTTGCAATAATGTTTTTTTTTATTCAACTAGAGCCTTTTTAAGAGACTAGCACCCTGTCCTTTTCTTTTTCTAGTGTTAACCCTATACGTACCTCATTTTGATCATCAGAAGAACAGGAGGGTGCAGTGTAGGTATTAGGAGTGTTTGAAATTAAAGGATCTGAAACTCGAGGCAGTAAAAGAGCAGGAGAACTATATTGTTCATAAATCGCATTTGGTACCTAAAAAGGGAAAATAAGAGTTTAAATATAACACAGTATCCAATACACATTGTCTAATATTTGAAGCATAAAATAAAAATATCAACATACCACAACCACTCTTCTTCCAGGCAATTTCACTTTGCGTCTGAAAGGTGGATGTTTTTTATTCACTTTATTCAAAAAATGCAATTTTAATGCATCTTGTGAAACAGGTCCATTGAATTTATCCCACAGTTTGACTCGCTCAGATAAACTGACAGACATCAGCATCTTCTGATCCTAATTTTAAAACAAGCCATTTAAATTAATCATGAGGATAATTTAAATGAATGCATGGAAAACATATCTAATTAGATGGACAATGAAAGTATATCTGAGATTGACAATTAAAGTATTTCTGAAGAAAAATAAAGCATTAAGTTTGTTGAACAAAGCATTTAAGATTATCACATTTATAAAAAATTACTTTTTCTTTAGCTTTGCTATAGCCTGCACCAAACTTCATCAATAAGTCTAATGCTTTATTTTATGCGAATTTATTTGTTAATTAAGGTGAAAATCACTACCAGCAACTAGCAGAATCTAGATATTTATTAAATAATGTATTTTATGCACAGTTTGTGTCTATTAGTAGCTTTCTTTTCCTGTAGCATACAACTTCTTTCAAGATAATCAGCCAAGTTATCACGAAAGGACTATTGACAAAAACATTAAAAGTTATCAAATTCACATTCACATGCAGAAAATTAATCATAAAATTAAAGACCAAAATAACAAACACAGGGTTCATACTCTATTTGAATAACAAAATTCCCTGACTTTTCCAGGCACATTTCCAACAATTCCCTGACTACAATTCGTGACATTTTTAAAAATACGAATGATAATTCTAGATCTTAATGATTAAATTTACCTCTGAAAAGGAAAATAACCTATTAAATTGAAACTAAATATCGATATCATTTTATATTTAAAATACAAAAAGTGATAAAATATTAAAAACATTTAAAAAAAAAACTAAAATACAACTCAGATGGATTCAAAGTAACTTTTTATTTATATAGTACAAAATTTACACATATTAAACATTCAACTTTTTTTAGAAAGTTATGCTATCTATTTGTGTTGTTTCAAAAGAAGTTTGTTGCACAAGTTTCAATTTTTTGTCTTTTAACATTTTAATTTCAGCTACAGCTTTTCTTTTTTCTGTTTCTTTTTTTGCTTGCTTCATAATTTTCTCTCTTTTTCTTATTTAAATATTCATGATATCTCATCCTAACCACTTTAACACAGTTCAACATTTTTTTTTTTTTTTGAAGAAGAAGAAGAAGTATCGCCAATTTGGTGACAAATTTGTATAGCTTTATGTTAAAAATTTGAATATAGCAAAAATTCTACTTGCAAATGAAAAATTGGAACTTTTTGCGGACGGACCTACCTTGGAACTTGGGAGAATTTTGACACATGACAGAGCATTTAAAACAAAAATCCCTGACTTTTGCAGGTTTTAGAAAAAAATTTTCATTTTCCCTGACTTTTTGAGCCCTTGTCATTTTCCCTGACAATTCCCTGTTTTCCAGTCACGTAGGAACCCTGCCAACAACATGAAAGATGATAAAATTTTCACACAATAAACAAAAATATTTTATGTAACTTACCACTAAATGCTCAGCATGATTGGGACACATCCATCTTCCAGTTGGTAAAGTTACCAACGGTGGCTCTAAACAGTCAGCATGAAAAAGCAAAGGACAGTAATCACACTGTATAAGAGGAGCTTTACGACAGCTTCTGCAATCAGTAAGGGAAAAAAATGATTTCACTTAAATATAACAAAGGCTAAAAAAAAAAAAAAAAAAAAAAAATGCATCATACTTTAAAATATATATAAATTTAACATGTTGCAAAAATTAAGATAATATAACATATAAACAAATTATAACATGATTAGAAAACAAATATAAGATAATATAGAAATAAATTTTAAAAAATCACACTATAAAAATGTATAAAAAAGAAGCCATGAAATTATATATATCCAGATGAAGATGTAAATTGATCAAATAATAAAAATAGAACAAGGGAAAGCTAAAAACCCTTTCTCCTGCCAAAGAAAGGAAGCAAAAGCGCTGAAGTTTTAATTTTTTTTTTTTTTTTACGCTTCTGTCTCGGGATTCAATATCCTGCAATTTTCTTATTTTATTTAGATAGATTTTGAATATTTCTTGGTGAAATTGAAGGGTAATTTTTTTTTTAAATATACGTCAATTGAGGATATTTATGTAGGACAAACAACTCATTTTTAAAGTACTATATGAAGAAATACACACAAGAGGCACTGCTGTCTGTGTAAGAAACCAACAAGTTCATTTATGTTTCTGAGTTGAGTAATGATGCTTTGATGTTTAGGTCACCTCCGTGGTTTTATTATTTAATTGTCTTTTGTAAAGTTCATGTGCACATATTAATATGATATAGGAAGCTCATAATGATACAGCTTTAGTTGTGAACAAGAACTCAAATATTTTGATTTACGTTTAAATGTTATACCCGTTTCATGTTCTGTCTAAAAATTAAATAAGTATTTGTACAATAACTTATCATTAATTCATGTTTCTAGACAACAGTAAAAACTACATTTATTTTAAGTTTCAAGAGAATCCAAGAATCGCAACAAAATGAGACGTAAATTTGAGTAATGTACTTAGGGCATAGCAATCAAATTTTTAAAAATCATTTATAAAAATTTCAGTAGCTCAAAATATGTATCACTGGTGGTAATTGGGGGGGGGAGTGAATGATTGAAAAAAATATTTATTATCATTTACTCATCCTTATGACCAATAATTCTACAAAACAAATTTTGGTCCAATAGAATGTGCTTAGATTTTGAGACCCATCAATATGGGTTGATGAGGCAGCAAAAAAGCCTAATTTAAAATCTTTCTTACGTCACAAGATCATTATTCCATACACATTTTTCCTCTTTGGTTTTAGAAATAGATTTAGTGAATGGTTAGTATAGCACTTTAAAATAATTCACTGAGGCTGTCAGAATAAAAACTGGGAAGGAAGGAAAGGGGGGGGGGGGGGGACAGGATTTTTAAGATAAGCCTTGCCATAAAAAAAATAAAAACACTTTATTCTAAACCTTTTTTTTTTTTTTTCTATTTAGCTCTCAATGTTTTAAGTCAACTAAAAAAAATAAATTACAAATATTTTCATAATTACGACAGATAACGAAAATTCCAAAATCCAACAGTGGAGGGAGAAGGTGGAAATTCTGGGGAGAAATTTAGATGACTGATTATTTAATTAATAACAAAGTAACAAACATGCAGGCAAATTTAAAAAAATAATAATAATTTTGTGTGTTCGGGAGAAAATGGAAATTATGAGGTGAGGCTGTGATTTAGATTAATTTATTGTTGCTAAAATATAAAAATTTAGAAGAAAGAAAAAAACAGTTTTAATAATTTTATGCCTTGTAAGCTAGGAGGAGAATGGGAGATGAAGCAGAAATTTCGTGGATGGAGATAGTTTAAAAGATTGATTATTTATTGTTAAGAGTGCACAAAAAAATATTTTAAGAAAGTAAAAATCTAAAGATTTTAAACTTTGTGTGCTAGAAGGCAAAAAAGTGGCAGAAATTACGAGAAAATTTTTAAAAAGCAGAAATTTGCCAAAATGCAGAAGATTCTCCTTTTTATAAATAAAAGAAAACATTTTATGGCCTGACTATAGTTGCAAATTAAAAAGAAAATGAGCCATACTTAAAAGCCAAAACTCCATTTTAATTGAAAATGGATAAAAACAGACCTAGAACATAAAAAAACAGGATTTTTGTAGCTAAAAACCACACAAAAAAAAACTCAGTTTTGGAAGCCTGAAGATTGCTGAAACTGATGAAAGTATTTTTAAGAAACACAAAAAACAAACAGATCAAATTTTTTCAAAGCAATAGATGTTTTGTAGATTGTGCAGAGAGATGTTAGTGCTTCATTATAAGAGTACTGATAGAAGTGTACTATTTGACCATGAAAAGTTGGTCTGTGATGTATGCAACTTCAGAATAATTTATTCATTGCTTATAGTGGCAACCATAACTACAAATCAGTAAAATCTAGTTTTTCTTTAAATAAAATATTTTATTAACCACTTATGTCATATGACATTTGAGCTAATTTCTCTCACTGTCACGTAGTGAAGTCCTCAAGATAAGAAGCAAACTTATAGTCTTACTAAACTCTAATAGTAACTATTCTCATTGGGAAAAAAACAGAACATGCTATCGCAATTTTTCTGATTCTTAGCATGCCGACAAAATTAATGAATTAAAAGAAAGCTGGGGATATTGTATATTTCAAAGTTAATCAGCAGTATAATTTTCAGATCTTGATACTAGTGCATAGATGCAATATATCAAAATTTGTTTTTCAGCAAGTTTGTGTGATGGTAACTTCATGAGGTTGAAAGACATTGCAGGTTTTTGGCCTCACAAGTGGTTCAAATCTTGATCAATAATTCCAAGGTTTTATCTAATATTTATGTTATATGTGTGTGTATATATATAAATTATACCTGTTAATTGTGCTTTTTCAGTATGACTAAATAAAGAGAAATATCTCCAAACTTTCGTCATATTCTGGCATTAAATCACACTGTTTTGGTGAAAGACTTTATTTATTGAAGATGACCAATAATTTTTTTTTTTTTTTTTTTTTTTTTTAACTTTTAAATATATTACTTAAAATATACTCAGAATTTTAAATGTTTGTAGACAATATTTTTCCTTTCAAATCAGTTAATTTTATTTGCATTAAAATGCAGTAAACTACAAGCATCTTTGCTTTTGGCAACTTAACAATGGCAGCATAAATTTTATTTCAAATTTTCATTTGACTTACAAAAATACAGCAATTGATCAGTAATTTTTTTAGTGCAGCCACAGAAAGAGAATAATACTACTTTAACAAATTATAAAAATCATAAAAGAAAGGATTGTTAAAATTGTTTCAAGCTTTCCTTCTAATTATACAAATTTAAATATATATATGAGGATGGATAAAATATAAAGAAAAAATTTTGAATCTATTATTTTTGAAACATTTATCAAAATTATACAAATGGTAATTTTTAGCACTTACACACTTTCTTCAACATTTTGTTTTTTTATCCTTGTATAATAAAGAGAACTAGACATGTATGAGCAGGGTTTGAAATTAACAATGGTTAGTTGCATTTCATGCTTATAAATTTCAATTTGACTTCCTTTACTAATGAAAATTTTACTCCTCTTAACACATCGTTAAGGAGATCTAAATAAATGTTAAATGAACACAGATACGTTCAGACTGTAACGAAGGTGATTGGGAGATTTATAGTGAAATTTTTGTTTTGTTTGCCCATTATGTGAGTTATTGCATTGTCCCAGAGCAGATGAACACTCAGATTGGGATTTAACATTTTAGAACTGGTGTAAAGCTTTAATTTTCTCTAAAAGTTAACATTAATATATTGCAATATATGTACACTATTCATATTGACTTAGAATGTACCCCATAAATCCCCAAAATTATTAGTGAGAACATTGCCAGTTTTTGCTTCAGTTGAACAGTTTTACTTTTTTTTGCAGTATTCCATGCTGAAACATCTTGTTTCTCCTTCTTCATGGCCATTTTTAAACAACTTGTGCCATTTACATTCTTAAGATCTTGATAAAGTGACATTTCCAAATTGTACATGAAATCTGTAGCAATTTTCAACAGGTTTGACATTTTCATTTGCTGAAAGTTCTATAATTATACTTTGTGCAGCTGCACCAAGTAGTTTTTGTTTATTCATATTACTAGCGAGTAAATGAATATATGAAGAATAAAATGATGCCAAACAATTTTTTTAGATTGTAAACAACTTATCATAATTGACATGACAACCAAGTATAAAAATTGCTTTAGATATCAAAAAAGCCTTTTTATATTTGATTTACTCTTATATATAACAAGGGAAGCACATGCAGGACCTGCACAAAATTGAGCCGAGCAAATTAATTTGTAAACTTTGATTTGCTGTCACTATGGAGACATTTATAACCTATAATTTTTAAATGAACATTAACATACTAACAGCAGCAATATATCTACAATAGCTATGGTAAAGTTCTTGATGATTATAAACTACAACCAACAGTAGGCAAACAGGAATCTAGATAGCATCTTTTGTTTGCCATTGAGAGGAATTCTTTTGCTTATTTTTTTAATTCTCACATTAATTTTTCATGACTCAGTATTTCGTTTTCACCAATCTAAATTATTTTATGTCTAGGCCTCAGCATTTGTTTTATCAAGAGAGTGAGTTGCTGCCTGCCAGAACATATCACTTCTCTTGTCCGCAAGTCCTCGTTTGGCCTTCATGTTATTCCTCTGAAACACACTTCTCTTTTCGCTCCATGGGCATAGCTAGCTGATGACATTTGCGGCAGAAGCTTGGCTGAATAACATCATGTTGATGCCATGCTGGCTTTCATTTATTGGAGTGCTGGTCTTGTTTTGGAGTCAGATCGTTAACCTCTTTAGACCAGAGGTACCCAAATGGGTACATCTATTCTTTTCCTTTTAAAAATTTCACTGTTAAGAGTTTTTTACATTTTTACTTTACTTCTGTATAGCTGAATGTTTTTTGCTTTAAAACAAAACCAATAAATATCTGCACTGATGAATATTCCCTCGTAAAATAAATTAGTTTCATCCAAGTTTGCAAAATACCTTCAATGACAATGTGACCAAGAAAGTAAGAAGTGCTCAATATTTAACAGTTTGCAATGAAAAATTTTGAGGATTTGCTGATCATTCACTTGTTTAAAGACCTTAATTTTGTTATTTATTATTTTTATAACAACAAATTTATTGTAGCTTGGGTCATTTGACAACATTTAAATAGTATTATGTAATGAAAATCAGTGACTGCTAACATCTGCTTGTAAGAATATCTCTGAATAAGCTTTGAGGGATAAATTTGATGAGCAGTACTCAAATTTATGCTGTTCTCGACATGAATTGTTCGGCACTACAGGATAATTGCATCAAGCCACCACCACTAGCTTCATTCACGGCTAACATCAACACAATTTTTGCTCTTTCTCCCCCCACCCCCAATTCTATCAAAAAGTGCCATCCCTGATTATAGAAATATTTGTATATTATCTCATTACTTCTACAGTCTTAATACTGGAGGCAGCAACATTTTTTACTTAATCATTTGCTATAAGCTGGTCTTCAAATATATAATTTATCTTACTTAATCTGCAAAATTGACACTCGTTGCAGTAAAATCCTTCAGTTTTTTATAATCAACTTGCCATTCATTTCCCATTGAAAGAAAGATGTTACTGGTGCTGCAGCAGCTGTTTTTGCAATTACATAAGATCAATTACATATTTGAAGATCAGCTTGTAGAAAATGGTTAAGTAGAACATGTTGCTGCCTGATGGACAAAGTTAGATAAAGCTAGTGGCCATATAAAAATAATTACATATTCAGAAGGAAAAAAAAAAGGGAAATATCAACAATTTCTCTAAAACACAGAAAAAAAAAAAAAAAAAAAAATAGTTGGATGTGCCAATCCCAAAACTTTCTTCTATCTTATACATAATATTTCAAAAACTAGTGACACAAGTTAATACTTCAATATTTTTAGTTCAATACTATACCAACTTTGATTTTCATCTTAAATTTCTGCTTCAGTCAATTAAACGGACTAAAATCTAATTAATCAATATCATGATATTTGTTAAAATTAATAGTTTTTCTTTATTCTGTTATCAGATGTTTGTGAATAGCTGGCTTAGCAAAAAGCGAGTTCCCACCTCTGCACGAGCCGGCGATGAACAATAGAACTACGAAAAATCAAGAAAAAGCATACAAAAATCGCTATCACAAAGCCCCTTTACCGCGCAATATTTCCAAATTCAAGGAGGACCTGTTGGTCAAAGCCAAAAACATGCACGAGAAAATTTGGTTCAATTGTACGCATAATTTTATACATTTTTCGATGGTACAATAAAGACAATGACACAAACATCACTATTACAACGCCCTCCCTTCGGCAGATTTTTTTCAAATTCAGGGAGAACTTGTTTGCCATAGCCAGAAACGTACACAAAAAATTTGGTTCAATTCCATGCATAACTTCATACAATTTTCGATGGTACAATAATGAAAATGGTACAGAGATCACAATTATAGCGTCCCCTTCCGGCAGAATTTTTCCAAATTCAGGGAGGACCTTCGTGCCATGACCAAAAACAAACACAAAATATTTGGCTCAATTCTATGTATAACTTCATACACTTTTCGATGGTACAATATTCAAAATCGCACAAAAATCGCTATAACAGCGCCCCTGGCGACAAATTTTTTCCAAATTCAAGGAGGACCTGCTTGTCATAGTCAAAAACTTAAAATAAAAATTTGGTACAATTCTATGCATAACTTCATACACTTTTGGAAGGTACAATATTCAAAATCGCACAAAAATCACTGTTACAGCGCCTCCTACCGGCAAATTTTTTCCAAATTCTGGAAGGACCTACTTGCCATATCCAAAAACTTAAAATAAAAATTTGGTTCAATTCTATGCATAACTTCATACACTTTTGGAAGGTACAATATTCAAAATCGCACAAAAATCACTGTTACAGCACCCCCTACCGGCGAATTTTTTCCAAATTCTGGGAGGATCTACTTGCCATATCCAAAAACTTAAAATAAAAATTTGGTTCAATTCTATGCATAACTTCATATACTTTTAGATGGTACAATATTCAAAATCGCACAAAAATCGCTATTACAACGCCCCCTTATAGGTCAAAACTGGGAAATTTCATTAGCGGCCACTGGCCGGTAGGACTAGTTTTTTAAGTGGCCACTTTCTTTAAACTAGTGGCCACTTTTTTATTTAAAAATACTAAACAGTAAAGTTTCTATAAGTATTAATCTAAAACTGAATGGCTCAAATAAATATATTAGAGCCAAAAAAAAGTAGAATCCTTGATGAAATGCAAGAAAATTTTATTCTCGCCTTGTAAAAAAGTGGCCGCTGATAGACAATTTTGCACTAGCCATTTTTTCTCATTTACTGGCCCTGTGGCCGGTGGCTAGTGCTAATTTAGACCTTTACGCCCCCTACCGCCGACTTTTTTCCAAATTCAGGGAGGATCTGCTTGCCATAGCCAAAAACTTAAAATAAAAATTTGGTTCAATTCTATGCATAACTTCATACACTTTTTGATGGTACAATGGCGACGGACAGACAGGCATTTTCTATAAACATGTTTTTTGGGATCTCTGACCCTAAAACGTGTAAATCCGTCGAAAAGAATTTCGATTACAATACTTTCTTCTATTGAAGATAGAAGAAAGTAATAATAACAATAATGAATATTTGTAGAAAAGAAATACAGTAGCCTCCCTCTTACCGAGTCTCCTCTTAGCAGGAACTCCGCTTTAACCGGCTGATTTTTTCCTCAATATTAGGCAAAATTCAGGGATGACGGCTTTGGGAACTCAGCTTGTGCTTTCAAGTTGAAGCGCAATCCCGAGGGGAAGGAGGCAAAATTCAGAAAGGAGAACGTCCGTTCTAAATGTATATGCGTTGGCCTTCACCAGTGTTTAATTCAGGGTGTGGCCTGGGGGGGCACTCCCCCCAGGAACAACGAGATGCCCCCCCCCCCCCCAGGAAGATTTGAGATTTTGTGTTTTTAATGGCAAAAAGTGCAGTCTTCCCAGACTCGGAACTCTATAATGTCTGATCTTTCTGCAAACTCTTTTATAAAAACATTTAAAAAGCTTGAGGAATACGAACAGATCACCATAGAATAGGGGTGCACAACCTTTTTAAGAGGAGGGCCACTTACAAAAATGTCTGGGTAGTCCAGGGCCACATCAGTAGCACAGAGAATTCTATTTTCGAGAGATGATCTGAGGCCTATAATCGAATAAAACATGGTTTCAGAGGGGAGGAGGGGGTATTTTACCTCTCTAGTTTCCCCTACCCAGTGAATATATCCAATTTAGTTGGCAAGGATATACCGACAGTTTACGTTTGTTTATATAGCAGAGACATAGGAAGGATTATTTTCAGGTAGTGATAATATTCCTTGACTTTGTTCGGGGGAGTATAAATTTTGCTTTATTAAAAGTGTTAAGAAACAAACATAGGCATGAAAGTGGCTAGTGAGTGCCGAAAAAAAAATGAGAACTTTATGAATGAAGAGGAAAGGAGGAGCCGATTAACGAAATTTGAGATTTTTCTGCACCCAATCGACGAAATTCCCTTTTTTTCATCGCCCAATCAATGAAATTCCCTTTTTTCCGTGCCCAATCAACAAAATATGCTATTTTCGGCACCCGATCAACGAAGTTTTCAATTTTTCCGCGCCTTATAGGCAAAATTCGAAAATTTTTCGAAGTCTATCAACAAAATCTGAGATTTTACCGCACTTGATCGACAACATTTGCAATTTTTTTTTACTCGATCGACAAAATTCACGATTTTCTGCTCCTGATCAACGAAATTTGCAATTTTTCCGTGCTGATCAACGAAATTTGCAATTTTCCCACGCCCCATCAACGATATTCATATTAACTGACTCTGTCAAAATTTGTAATTTTTCAGTCGTTAATCCTTGATCGTCAACTCCATTTTTCCGAACCCAATCGACAAAACATGCGATTTTCCTGTACTGATAAAAGAAAATTACAATTTGCCACGCCTGATCGACGAAATTCGCGATATTTCCATGCGCTATCAACGATATTCTGTATTAACTGACTTTGACGAAATTTGCAATTTTTCACGCAGTAGTACTGGGCGATGCATCGATACATCGCGAGATATCGATGTAAATCTAAATCGTCAAACCGATTTCCTGATCTTTGAATTAGCGATGCATCATAGTCATACGATGCATTACACCGGGATCACAAATGAATGGGACAGTACAGGGAAATCTGGTTTTGCATCCGATGTGAATAAACAACTCGTGCATAGCTAGACATCGATTATGTGCAAAACCGATGGCAGAGTAAGGAGAGACTGGTTTCTCCTTCAATCATCGAAGCAGATAAACAACGTAATCCAAAATTGATACCAATAACAAATCGCTGCATGCTTCATATTTTCAATCCTGTTTTTCTAGCTGTATGAATAGTACCATGAAGTTCATTTGAGAAAATACTATGATGCCAGAGATATATTTTCTCTAGGCCACATTACTCTGACTCTGAACATGTGCTATAACATTTAGAGTCAGCTGATTTTTCATCTTGTACTGACAGGAAAAGAGGATTGGTTTATTTGTTTACTTTGATAAGATGAGTCATTTTCTGTGTTTTTTTATTTAATATGTATTATAGCAAAACTACTGTAGTCAATCAATTAATATAACAAATAGCAACAATTGATGCAGTAAGTTTTAGTAAGAAATGCTTCTTAGTGTTATAATCCATTTGTTTGTTTTTTTCAATTACTTTATCTTTATTAAGGAACTGTTATTTCAGCTTATTTTTCAATGATGTTGCACTATATTTTGATAACATCTTAATTATTATATTTCTAGTTATTTATTTTAAAAATATTCCTCATTACTTTTAATCAATTGAAATCAAATTTCGTGTGAATTCGGTGTGAGCATATGACAATCCTTTTAATTAATTTTTATTTATTAGGTACTTATATATTTTTTCAATCTTAAAAATGTAAATATAGAAATTTTACTCTTATTTTATTGATTTTTATTTTTTAATTAAAATAAAATGGAGGTATTTATAATCCTTTTACATCCTTTAAATTAATGATTATTTCTTATTGCACTTTTAATATTTTATATCTTAAACAGCTAAAGATGTACAATCTATAGCAATTTTATTGGTTTCACCCCCCCCCCCCACCCCTGTAAATGGAAAAAATTACAAATGTCTACGACATTTCATGTCTTTAATATCCTTTATTTTGCAGAACCAATTCAGGGAAAAACCAGTTTGCAAATTATTTAACATTCAATTTAAGGGGGATATTTTTTTTTTGGGGGGGGGGGGCTCCCCTTCCTAGAATTTTCAATTTTTTATTAATCTGAAATGAATATTCTTGGATTTGTAACTAGTTTCTTAATCTTTTTTAAAATTTAATACTTGATTGCTAAGAATTAATCCCAGTATTTCTTTTCTAAACTGAGTCCTGTTTTAAGATGTGAAAATCTTTTTTACATCCTTTAAAAAAATGATTATTTTCTATAAACATGTATATTTTTTCAATCTTAAACATACCATTATATAAATTTTAATCTAATTTTATTGATTTACTTTTATTATTACTTCATAAAAGGGAAATATTTCCTAAATGCAAGCACATTACATTTCAGTGCCTTAGTATTTGGCAATTTGTAGAAAGAAGGTAATCATGTTATAATCCTTTTACATCCTTTATATCAATTATTATTTTCTAAATACACTTATATTTTCACAATCTTAAACATACCAGTATATAAATTTTAATCTAATTTTATTGATTTTCTTTTATTTTTACTTCATAAAAGGGAAATATTTCCTAAAGGCAAGCATATTACATTTCAGTGCCTTAGTATTTGGCAATTTGTAGAAAGAAGGTGACCATGTTATAATCTTTTTACATCCTTTATTTTAATTATTATTTTCTAAATACATTTATGTTTTCACAATCTTAAAAATGTTGATCTATAAATTTTATTATAATTTTATGGATTTTTTAATTTTATGAAATGGAGTACTTGGAATTTTTCACAACATTTCTGTGCCTTAATATTGGTTATTTTGCAGACTATCTCTTATAAAAAAGGCAGGGGCAATTTACAAATGATTTAAGTCGTCATCGGTGCTTCAGTTTTGCAATGCATCTCGCCGATCTCCAGACATCGGTTCCGATCTCCAGACATCGGTTCTGACCGATGTGGAGACATAACTGAAACCCATGATTGCCGGTTCACGAAAATCAACTTCCACATTCATGGGAAGTAAATGTGCATGCACAGAAAATCGGTGATCGTTTGGAATGAAACCGGTTCACTGATTTAAATTAAGGAGAGAGAGAGCGCCAGAAGGGGAGAAATTTGCCTACCCTCTCCTTAAGTCTTCAATTTTTGTATTAGTTGAGTTTTATTTTTAAACTAAAATAAAATGGAAGTGTTTATAATCCTTTTACATCCTTTAAACTAATGATTATTTCATATTGCACATTTAAAAATTTATATCTTAAACAGCTTAAGATATAAAATGTACTGCAATTTTATTGGTTTCACCCTCCCCCCCCCTCCCCCCAAAATGGGGGGGGGGGTCCCCCTTCCTTGAATTTTCAATTTTTGTATTGATCTGGAATGAATAAGAAACTAGTTATAAATCTAAGAATAATCTTTTATAAAATTTAATACTTGATTGTTAAGAGTTAATCCACATTTTTCTTTTCCATGAAGTCCTTTTTTAAGATGTGAAAATCTTTTTACATCCTTTAAAAAAATGATTATTATCAGTATAAATTTTTTAACCTAATTTTATTGATTTTTTTTTTTTTTTTTTTTTTTTTTAACTTCATAAAAGGGAAATATTTCCTAAAGGCAAGTTCATTCGATTTTGATGCATCAAATTACATCGGTGACGAGTTCCTTCCTCAGCATAAAACCAGATTTTTCCTCCCCATCCCTTTCTTTTCCCATCCTGAATAAACACACATCGGTTTGGTGAATGAACACACATCGGTTTCATGAATAACCACACATCGGTTTCATTTCTCTTTCCATCCTGAATAAACATGCATTGGTTTCTCTCCCCATTCAAGAAGTGAATGAACAATAGCAGGCAGAGACATCGATACCAGCTGTATGATGAACAGTGAGTAGTATAATGCGAGGTATAACTTAACGATGTTGATGTTTATTTGAAAAGAAAATATGGCCTGTGATGTGATAGTGGCAGCTGATTTTTTCTTTGATTCTTTCTTTTGTTTATTTTGGTATGATGATCCATTTTAATTTTTTTTAAATCAATTTATCTTTAATAAGGAACTTTTATTTTAGTTTATTTTTTAATGATATTTTAACATATTTTAAGAAAATCAGAATTATTGTGTTATTCTTAATTATTTATTCAAAACTACTTCATATTAGTTTTAAATCAATTAAGACTGAATTTAGTTTTATTAATTAACTACAAAGTATTTTATTAATATCATAAAGATTGAGAATGTCTTTCTATTAAATATTTAAAATTACTTCTTTAAAACTTTTTTCTTAAACTGTAGGATCTATTGTATTTTTAATTAATTTGAAATAAATATTCTTAGATTTGTAAATCTGTTTTAGAATGTAACTTAATCCTTGGTGTTAATTTTGATGATTAAGATTTAATGTTTTTGTAATTTACAACCCTTCAATATTATTTGAGTATTTGCTTTATAAACACATTACAAAATCTTATTTAGGTGTAATCAGATCATATGACAATCATTTTGCATCCTTTACCTTAATGATTATTTCTAATGTACATATATATTTTTTCAATCTTTAAAATAAAAATATATAAATTTTATTCTAATTTTATTGAACTTTATATTTTAATTTAAAAAACTGGAAGTATTTATAATCTTTTTACATCCTTTAAATTAGTGAATATTTCTTTTTGTACATTTAATGTTTTAAATCTTAAATATCTAAAGATATAAAGTGCACTCTAATTTTATAGTTTCCCTTCCCCCTTTACAACCCTTCCCTTCTTTAAGACTCCACTAAATTTCATTACTTTTGTACATGGTATTTTGAAAAAAAATTCTAATGAGGAGGGAGAAGGGGATCAGTATGCAAAGTGTTTGGCATTTGAGTTTAAAGAGGGCTGAGAGTGCTAGGATAAGTGATAAGTAATTTTATGCTTGATTGTTGTGTTTTCTTTTTAAACAAGATCTTTTTTTTAAGATGAATATATGGCAATCTTTTTGCATCCTTTAAAGTATTGATTATTCTTTATGTACAAATATATTTTTTCTATCCTAAACATCTCAGTGTATACATTTTACTTTAATTTTATTTATTTGTAATTTGTAAAAAAGTAACTATGTGATAATCCTTTTACGTCCATCAGATTAATTATTATTTTACTTATACATATATGTTTTCTCAAACCAAAACATATAGATCTATAAATTTTACTATAATTTTGTGATTTTTTTTAAATATTATGAAATGAATTATTAGCAGACTTAGTATTGAGTATTCCTTAGTATTGAGTATTCAATATTGAGTACCTCAATGCCTCAATATTGAGTATTTTGCAAGAAATTTTCTTGTATAAAAAGGAAGGAGTATCAACTTGCAAATTTTTTAATTCTTAGGTGCTGGTAGGAGTAAGAGACCTTCTCTTCTGAATTTTTATTTTGTAATTAATTTGGAGTTTATATTAATTTCTATTATTTTTTAAATATAAAGGAATGCTGCTTTTTTATGGATTTAGTTTGAATGTTTTTGTAAATCAAACACATAATATTCTTATCCACATTTTTGCTTTCTGAACAAAATCTTATTTAAAGTTGTTATATGATAATCTTTTTACATCCTTTACATTTATGATTATTTTTTTATATACAATTAAAGCTTTTAAATCTTAAATGTGGGGGGGGGGGGGGGGGCAATTTTCAGTTTTAATATATTACCAAGCATCAATTCGCAAATCAAAGACAATTTAATGCTCTAAGGAGAAAATTTTCCACCCAGGTCACTCCCGAAATTCACCATCACTTAGAAATCTGAAGTTTTGAAGAATAATTATTTGAAAAAAATAAGGGGGGTGGTCACTTTTCATGTTATCAGTTGAATCATGGACACATACAGTGAGAAGTGCATCCCCCTTCACTACTACTTTTTAAAACTTTCTTGGTTAAAATATATATATGTATTCCCCAGCTGGCTTTTGAAGTTTAGGTATTAAAAGAAAACTATTATGACTTGCCATATTTTTTTTTTTTTTTTGTAATAAAACAATAGTTTAATCACGAGGTCCACACCTAGTCTAACATCGTGATGCATCGCAACATCGCGGTTTAGCCTCAGTGATGCATCGCGATGTAGAAATCCTAATATCGCCCAGTCCTATCACGCAGCTGATCAATGAGATTTGTCTGCACCTCATCGACAAAATTCGCGATTTTGCAGCACCCGATCAACGAAATTTCAAAACTTTCTGCGCCTGATCACGATATTCGCGATTTCTCCTGCAACCGATCAACGAAATTCACGATTCTTAACTTACTGACAAAAGTTATAATTTTTCGTGCGGTAAATTAACGAAATTCACGATTTTTCTCTCTCGATGAACTGACGAAACTCACGATTTTTCCGTAGTCTATCATCAAAATTTGTAATTTTTCCACGCATCATCGACAAAATTTGCTATTTTTCTGTCCCCAACCAACGAAATCCGCGATTTTTCCTTGACTGAATGACAAAACTCACGATTTTTCCTCTCCTGATCGACTCAATTTGCAATTTTCCGCGCTTGATCTACGAAATTCACGATTTTTCCTTGCCTGATCAAGGAAATTCACAATTTTTCCGTGTCCCATCGACGAAACTTGACAACTTTCCATGACCGATCAACGAAACTTGTGATTTTTCCGTGCTTCATCGAAAACATTCGTGATTTTTCAATAAAATGTGCTATTTTCCTTCGCTTGATTGACAAAATTCGCGATTATTCCGTGCTCGATCAACAAAACTCGTGATTTTTCCACGCCCGAACGAAGAAATTCACTATTTTTTCTTGCCTGATCTACGAAATTTGCGACTTTTCAGTGCTCGTTCGATGAAATTCAAATTATTTTTCGACTAGCGACTGACGAAATTGGAAACTTGGGAATTCCCTATATCTATGGTATCAGCCAGTCGATAAACGAAATTCGCGATTTTTAATCGACTGACAAATTTGTAATTTTTTCACGCGAAAAATTGATGAAAAAAATTCACCATTTTTTCCTGCGACCTATGGGCAAAAATTGCGATTTTTTTCCAGTTATAAGTTTACGAAGTCCGCGGGCCACAGGTTGTGCATCCCTACCGTAGAAGATGTATAAGAGTTGTTTGGGTCTGATAAAGATCTCAAGCATGAAACACAGGGTTGGTAAGTTTTTGCCATAGGTGGAAAAAACCGCAGAAAAAACCTGATTAAAACCATCCCGGCAAAAACAGGTTTTTGCCAAAGTGGTGGCAAAAATAGGCTGTCCATTTAATTTTTTTAGCAGAAAAAGTGAAAGGAAAAAGGAACATAATACTCAGTTTAAAAAAATCAATATTCTAAATTTATTTTTGAACTGTTAAGTTAAATAAGTATAATTATGCATTTTATGAAAGAATACTAACTTTTATAACAAAATTATAAATGAAAAAAAATAGTGATAGTGTTTTATATAAATAAATAGAAAATTTGATTATTTATTCATGTTTATACAATTATTAATGATTATTCACATAATAGAACTGTAGAGACTCAAAATGGGTAAAGCATTTATGTTTATATGTGTTAGAAATTCAAATGAATAATTATATTCTAAATTCAATTTTTTAATATAAAATTATATTCAAAGCAGAACACTATTAAATTTCAAGTAATTCAGTGATATCTCCATCACAATCTAATTTTCGCTGTTTTAGCATAGCATAACAATAAACTAGTTTAGAAAGAGTATTTGTTGACAGTTTATTTTGAATTTTAGTTTGCACAAATGAAAAATTTGAAAAAAAAATCTTCCGATAGCAGCACTACTTGCTGGACATATTTGAAGGTGTGAGACTAATGAACAGAAGTCATTTGAAGTCTCACAAGCTTTTTCGTTTTTATCTGTGTAACAGACTAGTTTCATCAGATAAATAATTATAAATTAGTACCAAAGACTTATAGACCGGGAGCCGGCAGCACAGACCATCACCTCATAGAGTTCATGGATAAAATTCTAGGATTAGTTAAGAATTTTTTCCTCCATGTTTCATACCAAAAGATATGAAAACATGGAGGACTGGGAACAGGAAAACACAATGGTAAACCTACAAGTCAGCCGCAAAAATCGGGTTTTCAGGTGTTTTCACCAAGATATGACTTGGCAGACCAATTGCATTTTAATATGAGAATCAGGATTTAACTAATCCTAGAATTTCATCCGTGAACTCTATGAGGTGATTGTCTGTGCTGCCGGCTCCTGGTCTATTAAATATTTACATATTTTTAAGACTCATTACATAAAATAAAAGTAGCGAAGTTATATAAAACCTTTTGATAATTAAAAGAATATTAATGGCTGACAAAATACTTTACTTAAGAAAAAAAATTAGATATCTGATTTTTAATTTGGTTCTTAAGTTTCTAAGTATTAGACTGAACTCCACCTATTTTATAAAGATTAAAAATGTGTAAAAATAATTATATTTTTAAATTAGCAAATTAAATAAAAATATTAAATGATATGTTATTAAAATTAATTGTTTATACCATTATTATCCTTATTAGCTTATACATTTTATTAAGACAAATAAGAATTTGCCATTTTTTTCTATTTTTGCCCTGGTTTTTTCCACTGTCCTGGCAAAAATACCAACCTCGATTGAAACATTATTTGACAAGGATATAATTAGGACTGTAACTGATGTTGTTTAATACGAAGACGATCCAGTTTTAGTTGACACTGCTAAAATTCCTTATACGGAAGGGGTAAAAGCATTAGAGGCTAGGCTATGTTGAGCAGCGGCTAACAGCTTCCTCAGTTAAATATGATGTTAAAGAGATGGAGAGATTATACTGCAAAATGTCGGGCATCTTGCCTTCAACAGAAGAAGCTCACTGATCTCTTTATGGTTGATAAACTTAAATATATGTAGTGTAGAACAATTTTAACTAAAGGTGTGTGACACGATTTTCAACAATTTAGTTTGTGTGAAATATTTTTCATTATTTGTTATCAGTGATAATTTTTCTTTCAATACAATTAATTATAACTAGTATTCATTAAAAAAAAAATATAGAAAATATGTACTTTTTGAAAACTACACAAATAGAAAACTAAATGCATCATACGGGTTTAATTAATTAAATTACGCAGATAGTTATTAAAATTTTTTTTTACTTCTCCGCTTTAACCGGTTTTTCTCTTAACCGGCTAACTCTCGGTCCCGTTTAGGCCGGTTAAACAGGAGGCTACTGTACATCCAACACAGAAATATAAAATGCTTAAATAAATAGTATTTGAAAATTAATTTGTAAGGAGAAATATTTACCTTTTACACTGATAACATAGCTTTGCTGGTAAATGCACAAGCCCATTATCCAACTCTTGCAACATCTTTTTTGAACATCTATTACTTTCTCTAGATCTAATCCTTTTGCTTGAACCTATAATATCGAAGCAAAACCCATTAATTTTTTGAAAACTACATTTCTGTAACACAGATTTTTTAAAAGATAACTTATAAACAACTTGCAGCAGAAAAAAAATACATAATTTTCCATAATTAAGGTAATCTAATCAATGCTATTTTACTTTATGTTGATAATTTAGTTACTAACACTGCATACATCGTGTGGCAAGTGATATAGATTAGTAAATCTTCAGATCAGGGAAATGTCAGAGTCATAAATCAAATTTTTATTATATATTACTTGACATAATATTTAATATCCTACAATCCACAGTTTAATTTTATGCACCATTTTCAATGAATGGGGTTATTCCATGTCAAATCAACCAGCTACTCAACCTGACCATTTCAGATTCAATGAAACTCTCAGGAATCATTCTCCTTGATGATATAAATGAGAATCTATAATTTTTTTATCACATTAAATTTTCATACAATTAATTATTTAAATTTTGAAAAATCATCATTTTTGGGTTGCATAAATTTTTCAATTTTGAATGTCTCAACGCATACAAAATTTTACTGACCCCTCATTTTAAAGAGAAATTTATAAGGTTTAATTTGATACCCAAGTTGACTATGCTCAGTTAAAAAAAATAAATTTAAAAAAAATTTTTAAATTTTCAGATAATGTTTTTTAAAAATTTTGAAAAAAATGTATGTTTGTTTTAATATCACAAGCTTAAATTTCTGAAATTTTTACAGTGGGATCTCAATGGGATCAAGAGTATGAAATAAAATCTGAAAATTACCATTCAAATAACAATCTAATTCTAGCTATTTTGTTATTTATGTATTATTTGAATGGTAATTTTCAGTTTTTATTTCATAACTCTTGATCCCATTGAGATCTCACTCTAAACATTTCAGAAATTTTAGCTTATAATATTACAACAAACATACATTTTTTTCAAAATTTTTAAAAAACATTATCTGAAATTTTTTTAAATTTAAAATTTTAAAAAAATTTTAAATTTATTTTTTTAACTGAGGTCAACTTGGGTATCAAATTAAACCTTATAAATTTCTCTTTAAAATGAGGGGTCATAAAATTCTGTACGCCTGATAGAACTTGACAAATTCAAAATTGAAAAATTTATGCAACCCAAAAAATGATGATTTTTGAAAATTTAAAAATAATTAATTGTATGAAAATTTAACGCAATAAAAAAATTATAAAAATGTATTCTCATTTATATCACCGAAGAGAATGATCCCCGACAGTTTCATTTAAATCTGAAATGGTCAGGTTGAAAATCAAAATTTTTTGGTTGATTTGGCATGGAATGACCCAATGGTAAAATTTGAAAAGCATCTTAATTCTCATAGAAAAGCAAGATGACATAAAAAAAAGAAAATGTTCTATATTTTTTTAATGAAAGGACCAAATTTAAAGAAAAACTATACAGCTAATTCTGGGTGTATCCAAAATTAGCTGTATAGTTGGTGAAGTACACCTCACAAACATACATATCTACATAATTACAAGCAAATTGGAAGGGTTTTTTGATGCCAGTTATCACAGAACAGACAGACAAACAGAATCCAAAAGCTTTTCGCGTCTCCATAGTAAGCATCAACTGACATTTCGGCAGGTAAAGAAAAAAAATAAGAAAACACATGTACCATCCTTTTAAATGACAAAATAGATATATTTTATACATTTAAAATTATTATTATTACTATTATTTTAATCAGCAAAATAAGTTAAAAGGGAGGGGCAGGAAGAAATACAGGATTAGCGAAAAAAGTTGAATGAATTACAAAAACATATCACTTAAAATACTTGTGAATTATAACTATTTGATTCTTGTGTTGAAATATAAGGGAAGATTTTATAACTTTTTTTAGATAAAAATTTATTATTTTACAAATTTGACATAAATAATACAAGTAAATAGGTTTCATACTTTTATGTCAGGGCTGGCTTTTTGCCGACAGAAAGTGGTTATATAACCGGCAGAAAGAACACATTTTGTGACATAATCTGAGATTTTTTTTAGCAGTTCCTTAAGTACATTTTATTCGGTATAAATAACAAATGAAATATTGTGGATAGTTTCCAACAGATAATATCCTAATAATGAATTACTAAAGAAAAAGTTAAATGTTCTTCCTTAAAATTCACAGGATTATGACAATAACTGCAACTATATGCAATTTTGACTGTTTGTGAACTACATCCGTAACACCTGGATTTTATTTTTTCAAAAATTACGGGAACATTTTTCAGATTTCCGAAATTTAATATTCTATTTACAATCTTTGGACTGTCCTTAAATATAAAATAATCGAAGTAATAAGTATTTTTTTCAATTATTTATGAAGCTTTAAAGTTTCTGTTTGTTATGTCCATAACCATGGAATGACCCTCCCTTAAGTATAAAAATTGACCTTTTCCCAATGGCAGCACCCTGTCCTTTTTAAAACCTATGAAAAACTCTGGGAAAATGCCCTGGAAATTGCAGAGAAACTGGGAATATCCAATTTTAAGGCTTCTAATGGTTGGTTGCAAAAGTTTAGGGCCAGAAATAACATTACTTTGGAAATTAAATGGAGAAACTGCAAATACCCTGAAAGAAGTAAATTGCTGGATGCAAACACTGCCTCATTTAATAGCTGAGTATGATTCCAAGAATGTGTCTGTGATGAAAGCGAGCTGTTTTTCCATGCTATTTTAGATAAAACTGTATGTCTGAAAACTGATGTTTGTAGAGGAAGAAAGATTGTGAAAGAGAGACTGGCAATACTTTTATGCTCTAATACAGTGAGAGGATTTGAAAAACCCTGTAAATAGTTGTAATAGAAAATTTGTCAAGCTACAATGTTTTGAAAATATGGACATAAAAAAAAACTACCTGTGTTGTGGAAATATAATCACAAATCTTGGATGACAAAATGTATGACTGAATTGCTAACCATAGTTCAATAAAAAATATTACAGAGACAAAAACATAACATCCTACTATCCATGGACAATGCTAAATGCCATCCTATGGATCATGGAAGACTATAGTATTTCAGTGACGCAGTCTTAAGCCTAAAATTGTATCGTATCGTAGAATTCGTAGATGGTGGAACTCATATATACACCTAACTCGACTATTTCGATTACGCGGAAACGGCCCGGGCGATTTTCTTTAAATTGATATATAATATAAATCTGTTTTATGCGAAGAGAATAAGATAACAGTTGCTTCCGGGAAAATTCTAATTTTTTTTTTATTCACATTTTTTCCCTCCGAAAATGACATGGGCGATCTTATTAAAATTAATATATAATATGAATCTATTTTAGATGAACCAAATAAGACCATGTTTGTTTCCAGGAAGACCCTTATTCGTTATATAATAAGCATGAAAAATCAGACTATATTTTCCCGCCATTTATGGGAATTTCACCGAAGATGCGCCACTGTATTCGTGTGCTTAATTTCTTCTGATTAACTTTTAGTGGAAAGTTTACGTACTTTCTGTAGCTCAGTCGGTTAATCGCTGGCCTTGCAATACACAGTTTGCGAGGTCTGTCCTCTTTGAAACAGTAAGCACTTTTTTTTCTTTTTTTATCCTTTTTAAGTCAGTTAATAAAGTAAATTTGATTTTATGTTTCTATAAAAATGTACTGGTTTATTTTAATTTTTTCTTTAAGAGTTTCACATATCACTATTTCGTGACAATTTTTCAGACAGTAAAAATACTGTAAAATCTGTCTAAGGCAGGCTCTGTGTAAGCCGGAAATCTGCCTACTGCGGAAAGACTTTCAAGTCCCGGCGAATCCATTGAAAATAACATTAATATGTGCTCCATAAGCCAAAAGCTGCCTAGCGCAGAAACGGAAAGGTTTTTAAGGTCCACCGAAAGCCAATTTTTACATGGGACAGAAAAAATAATATTTTAAAACCGAAAAGCATTTGGTAAATGGAACTTTAAAACTGATAGATATATCAAATACATATAATAAATAAATTCATATAATATACAAATATAAATAAAAGTACATTTTTACGCATTCATTTGTTTACAGAGATAGAATTTTAATTTTGAAATTTTTCAGATTTAATTATAAGGAAAAGAAAATATGCAGTTTGTATTTGTTCAGTCCACAACAGTTTCTTTTTATTTACAATTTTTAAACACAAATAAATTTGTTTTTCTACGTTACATAAATTTAAATTATGCGTTTTTATTTTTTCCATTACCCTTATAATAAAAAAAGAAAAAAACAGGCCGTTATTCTTCCATTACCTTTATAACAAAAAAAAAAAAAAAAAAAACAAGCCGTTATTCTAACTGTAAATGGAAGACAACGAGATTTTTTAAAAAAAAATGTCGTACATTCAAAATTTTAAAAAGTAGATTTTTAAAAATCATATATTTTTTAATTTTTAGGATAACTGAAAAAAAAAAAAAAATGTATAGTTTATTTATATGTATCGTATTTCAATCCGTTTCGCTGAGGGAAATACGAATTTTTATGTGTAAAAAAACTGTAAATAAAACGAAAATGTTGATTGAACAAATAAAAATGCACACATTTTTCTCTTTTACTTTTCATTAAATTCATAAAATGGAAAATTCATACTTTGAACTCTCTCTATGTGTAAAAAAATTATAAATAAATGCACAAGCTCATGTTTTTTTTTTGTTGTTGTTGTTGTTGTTACAAACTTAAGTATTACTAATTAATATTTCACTTTAAAAAACGGTACTGAAGATTACAAACGCAAAAAATACCCGACAGTCTTTTTTTACCAATTTGCATGTTTTATTTTGTTATATATATAGCAAATAATTAATAACCTTCAAATTTTTTAGCTAGATCTAGTAAAATCAATTCTGTTTACATTTCTGAATTATTGAAATTAGTGTTTTCTGGTGCTGCCATCTGTCTTTCAAATGTAAAAATAATAACATTCCATACAACACCTCTTCCGTAAATTTGCAATTGTAAATGCTGGTAAATAGGCCCCAAAAATTTTAATTTGGGTCTCGAAAATTCACATTAGTACCAAGCTTCAATATCTTTTACTAGCCACCTCTGGCGACCAGTTTGGTCTCCCTTAAATGCATGCTAAGCATTGCATCATGTTACTTTCATTCTGAAACTAATTGACTTGCTCAATCCTTCCCAGAGTCCAAAGACTGTGGGCACAGATGTCATAATACGATTTGGCACGATTTTTTTCCCGATGCCGATTTGGCAAAAACATCAACAGCATAAACAACAACATCCGGGTTACCATATCAAGCAAAATAACGACACTTTGGCGCCAGTTAAGTACACGTTGCGTATATGACATTGGTGTCAGAAAAGAATCAAGCCAAAATGGGGTGCATATGACATCTGTACCAGATTCTGATAGAGAAATCAAGAATTCTTTGCGAACTTGATAACATTTCATACATTTTTGTTGTTATGCATATTTCGTCTTTTTTGACAAATACCTCATAATTTCCGTAGCTGTAAAAATGAGTGAAACTTCAAATGTTTAAACTGAGATTTGTTCATAAATTATCTAAATTAAACTTATTCTACTTAAACATGCTGTTACTTCAATGTTATTTTTAATATTAATAAATTTATTTAAATTTTGAAAATCATGCATTTATGATTTTTTTCATTACTTAATAACTAAATAATGAATATATATACTTTTGTTTTTATAGATTTGATTTCTGAGTTCATAAATATGACAATATGCTAACGTAACTAAGAGAAATAGCAAAATAAAACCCTCGTGAATGCAAGCTGTTAACAAACGTTAGCACCACCAATTTACCTACTATGACGTCATAAGAATATTGTCCATTCATTGTTGGAGAACCTGCCTTGCGAATGATTACCGCCATGGTCTAATATTTTCTACCGTTTATATGATGAATGAATCTCTTGTGTTTTTTTACTTTATGAAGTGAAATAGAAAGCTGTCCACTTAATTTCAATTGAAATCAAATCTTGGAATATACAGTAGAAGATCTTTATAACACAAACCTCAAAACGCAAGGTTGTGCGTTATATAGAATTTTACGTTATATGGATCACATCATTAAATTCACCTTGTAAACATGGCCAAATATGTCTAAAACACATCAAAATACATTAGAATATCTTTATACTGCATTCCTTGTAACCGAGAGTTATCCAAATTATAAATTTTTGCATAATATCGGTCAGACATTGTTAAATTTATTTTATAAACATGATCCAAATATAACTTACACAACAATCCCTTATATTAGACATTTTCAAAAATGTTTATTGTAATAATAGCATTTTTTTTTCAGTAAAAAGGCCTTAAATTAGAAGATAAAGTTGAAGAAATGTATCAAATTTAGTCTTGTATAGATTAGCAATATTTTACAGTGTGAAAATGCAGGTGCTTCTTAACTGCAAAAATCATTGTTTACAGCTAAGAAGTTGTGCGTTATATGGAGAATTGCGTTATATAGAATTGCGTTATAAAGATCTTCTACTGTAATTGAGTATCCATTTTCTTTTAGCAACAGTTCGAATATACATACATTCCATACAGAAGGCACAGGAAAGCATCAATCTTCCACAGCAGTAAATGAAATTCCACTCTAAGAAAAAGGTTGCCAAAGTGAACTGGTAACATTAAATTGCCAAGACCTCGCTAAAATGTAATCTCGTTGATATCATGATAAAGCAACGATAAATGACTAAATCTCTTAAATATAATTACTGTTCATCCATATAATAAAAGCCGAAGTCATGTGACTGTCATCAACAGTTCCAGGCTGACCGTTTCTCTTTTTATATGCCAAACGGCCATTTCGGTACTTTTATGTTAGTCAGGCGCAGGTGATAAATCGCCAAATATTCTTCCATCACCATCATTTCATTAAAAATATAAACCTATCACTCATTTCATTTAAAATACATAACTTTCATTTAAAATGCACATCTTTCATTTACCTCATTTAAAATACAATAAATAAATATTTTTCCAATATAGGTTTTTGGCGAGAAAAAAAAATGGCATCGAATTTTCCGGCAATCTGTATCCTATTTCATATACATAAGCAATTTTTTCTATATGTATACAATAAACTTAATCTAAAGAAGCCAATAATCTATTTTTATATAGAAACAGAAGTAATTTATATGTAAACAAATATTGTATATATATACAGTAGAAGATCTTTATAACGCAATTCTATATTACGCAATTCTCCATATAACGCACAACTCCTCAGATGTAAACAATGATTTTTGCAGTTAAAAAGCACCTGCATTTTCACATTGTAAAATATTGCTACTCTCTAGAGGACTAAATTTGATACATTAGTTCAACTTTATCTTCTAATTTAAGACCTTTTTACTGAAAAAAAATACTATTATTACAATAAACATTTTTGAAAATGTCTAATATAAGGAATGGTTGTGTGGATTATGTTTATAAAGTAAATTTAACAATGTTTGACCTATATTATGCAAAAATTTATAATTTGGATAATTCTTGTTAACAAGGAATGCAGTATAAAGATATTCTAATGTATTTTGATATGTTTTAGACATATTTGGCCGTGTTTACAAGGTGAATTTAATGATGTGATCCATATAACGCAAAATTCTATATAACGCACAACCTTGCGTTTTTAGGTTTGCGTTATAAAGATCTTCTACTGTATTAAGCAAAAAATTGTAGGTTAGAATTTGATTTAGATAGATTTATTTACTTTTATTAGTGAGCAATTACTGTATTTTAAATAAAAAGGTTTAATGAGTAATATTTCTTGATATTCTTCTTAAAAAAATAAACTTTTTATGTAGTAAAATTTAACAAAGCTTTATATATATGAAACAAACCATAAAAAAACCCATTTTGTATATAAGTATGCTTTTTTAAGAGGGGGGCGGGGGGAGGGGAGAATTAAAGATGAATGAAAATCACGATTATGAGTTGGTCCTTTGGCCTTTAATATTTTTCTGTTTTTATCTTTTTATTACTGACATAAAAAAAGTAATGATATCAATTTAAAAAACCCTTAACAGGTTAAAAGTTTGCGATGCAGCACTTTATCTTATTGCTATAAGAATTTTAAATATGGAACTTAAAAATAATGATATCAAATTTTAAGTGATGCTATGCTATTAATTAATGTATACATACATTTATTTCATCATTTTATTTTTGTTTTATTTATAATTGCATGTGTAAGAATTGTGTTAAATTTAAAAAGGATGCATAAAAATTTATTCATTGATGCTTCATCATTCACATCTTTCATAAATTCAAAATATGAGTTTTAAAAGATATATCATCAAAATTTAAGTGATGCCTTGATGTAGCTTTAAACAATGTTTTAAAATTCAATTTCAATTGTTTTCGGTTTGGCTAAATATATTTACACATCTAACCAAAACTTTTAATTTACCAATACACTGTTAAAAATATCACTCTCACTGAACCTATACAATGCAGACCTGCCAACCTTTGAAAATGTGAAATCGTAGCACACAAAATTAAAATTAATGTGCAGGTTGGTTGGTTGGTTTTCGTGTTTCACAGCCATCTTTTGACATTCATTAAAAGGAATAAGGTTTCAGTCTTTCAACAACTCAATATATTTTTCCCTCTGAAAATTTTTATACGATTTTTAGAGTTTCTTCTCGTTAGCCTGGTTCCAATTTTTTAGCCCAGTGCAGTAAATATTGACGAAATTCGCGATTTTTTTCCCCGCGATCATTTCAGGATATTCGCTTTTTTTTTTTTTTTTTTTTCAAAAATTGTAATTCACATTTTTCTATCACGATTCTTAGTAGAAATCCGCACTATTTACCACGAACTTTTGACGAAATTTGCATTTTTTACCGCGATCCTTTAACGAATTTTGCATTTTTGAGTACGATCCTTTGACGAAATAAGTGTTTTATTTCCACGATCTTTCGGCGAAATTTATGCTTTGTTTCTGCGATATTTTGACAAAATTCACGTTTCTACCACGATCCTTTGACGAAATTTGTTTTCGTCTGCGACCAATTGACGAAATTAATATTTTTACACGGTCATTTGTCGAAATTTGCGATAGGTTATCACAACCGATTGGCAAAATTTTCAATATATTTTCGCGACCAATTAACAAAATTGACTACTCGTTTCCGCGACCTTTTGACGAAATTTGCAATATTTTCCTATCGATAGTTTATCGAAATTCGTGATATTTTGTGCAATTTTTGACGAAATTCGCAATCTCTTTCTGAACTCTTACCGAAATTAGCGATTTTATTCAGCGACCAATTGAAGAAAATCACTATTTGTTTCTGAGACCTTTGACGAAATACCCGATATTTTTACGCGATCATTTAAAGAAATTTTCAATTTTTTCCGCGATCGATTCATGAATTAATTTGGGGAAATTCCATAAAAGAAAAAAAAATTCGCGGACTTCCAAGAAATTTTAAAATATACTCGCAAAAGTATCATAGGTCTGTGAAAGAATTTACAGGGGGAATACTGCACAGCATTTTTCTTTATGCAGGACTCTCCTTTTGCGTGTGCAAATCATGCGATTTAGCACACTATTTCAAACCTTGCCCCTCAAAGAACCCCCTCCCCCCTCCAGAAATTCTTAAAATGGCATCCCTGTTTCTAAGGAAGGGAATTCCTGTATAAATATTTACAGAAACACGATTCACTCGTGGTTAATATACATAAAGAGGGTTTTTATGTTAAGAAGTTTGTTTTGCAGCCCAGATTTTTTTTCCCATGAGCATTTTTTAATGTCCGAATTTGACCAATTTTTTTAATGACCAATTTTTTTTTAACTTTCGGAAATGAATAAATACTAGGTGTATTCTGTTACAGAGTGATTCTGTTACGAAATTTTGGAAATTTCGGAACAGAATCACTCCTGAAAAATATGCTGCGCGGGATAAAAATTGCAACTAGAAACAAAAAATGCGTTTGTGTATATTTTGCAAAAAATCGTAGTTTAAGACCGATTTTCGTAGCATCGTAGTTTACAGGTCCAAATCGTAGCAACTACGATTTTTTCGTAGCAGTTGGCAGGTATGACAATGCACTGCAATGTATTTATATGAAAAAAATTGATTTATCTTTTGTGCCAAGCTATCCAAAATCAAAAGTAAAATTTATGTAAATGATTTCTGTGTGTCATTGTATCCAAACTAAACGAAATGTATGCAAATGGATAATATGATGCACAAAAATCATTTACATAAATTTTACTTTTGATTTTGCATAGCGTGGCACAAAAGATAAATCAATTTTTTTCATATGAATACATTGCAGTGCATTGTATAGGTTCAGTGAGAATGATATTTTTAACAGTGTATTGGTAAATTAAAAGTTTTGGTTACATGTGTAAATATACTTAGCCAAACCGAAAACAATTGAAATTGAATTTTAAAACATTGTTTAAAGTTACATCAAGGCATCACTTAAATTTTGATATCATATCTTTTAAAACTCATATTTTGAATTTACGAAAGATGTGAATGATAAAGCATCAATGAATAAATTTTTATACATCCTTTTAAATTTAACATAATTCTTACACAAACAATTATAAATAAAACAAAAATAAAATGATGAAACAAATGTATGTATTACATTAATTAATAGCATAGTGTCACTTAAAATTTGATATCATTATTTTTAAGTTCCATATTTAAAATTCTTATAGCAATAAGATAAAGTGCTGCGTCACAAGCTTTTAACCCGTTAAGGGTTTTTTTTAATTGATAATATTTGCAGCAACCTAAAAATTGCGTTTTTTCCACCAAACTACTGAACCATAAGATTGCGGAATTATCAAGCATTTAAATTGCACTACAGAAAAATGTTGATGAGGAAATTAGTTTCTAAGAGGACAAATGTGACATCAGTAGGTGCTCTAACAAAAGAAGTCAATATGTTAGATGCCATTGACTGGACTAACATGACAATCAAGAAATTAAGAGCTCTACAGTAGAAAAATGCTTTACAAAAGCTGGAATTAAAGTTTTTTTTTTTTTTTTTCAAATATTTCCTTATTCTCACATTTTTATATAGTTGTCAGGTTTTGTTGTTCTTGTTGTTAATTTTGACTACAATTCTTTATTAAAACTGAAATTTAATTACAGATTTCTGCGAATCAGGAATACGAAAGTACAGATATAGTAATATACACTCATGTCCAAATTTATCTACAAAAATAATGATCAGGGGTGATTGTGACTCAGAGTGAAAAACCCTGAAAATTAATCGATACAAAGTGAAAAACCCTGAAAATTATCGATGCAAAATATACCAATATCAATTTACATAACAACTGATGCTGCAACAGCATGACAGTCAAATGAGATATTTCTGCTATTGTTTGAAATATACAATTGCATAAAAACACAATTTGGCAAACTTATGTTAATTTTATTGAAAGCTAAATGACTTCATCAAATGGAGAGTGCAATTTATCTTGTTAAATATGCAAAGTTCGAATTCTATAGTCAGTAAATGAATTTATTCTAAGTACTCGTGAAACAAGTACAAATTATGTATTAAGAGTTATCTCTTAGTAGATTTAATGCAAGTGATACCTAGTTATTTGAAAACAGTATGTCAAAACCAATCCAATATTACTTCAAAGTGGCTAAGTATTAGAAAAAAAAAATAGATTTTTTTTTTTAAGCTTTACCCTTACACAAGGTAAATTTCTTTTTCCTGCTTTCTTCTTGGGTATTACACATTACAGATATAGATATGCAATTCTGGACATTTTTGTACTGAGATTGAGATGGATAACACAATACCAGGGGTGATTCTGAGTAAAAAAAAAAAATGTATCTGAAATTCACAGCAACTTTTCTAAAAGGTTACAGCAGAGAGGGTGGGGGGAGAATCACTCGTGGTTCTAATTATGTGTTTTTTCTGCGATCCTTTCACGAAATTCGCGTTTTTTTTTTCGCGATTTTTCAAAGAAATTTGCGTTTTTCGCGATTCTTTAAAGAAATTCATGTTTTTTCCCCCGTGATCATTAAACAAAATTTGCGTTTTTTCTGCGATCCTTTGACGATATTTCAGTTTTTCTAGCGATTCTTTGACGAAAATCGCGTTTTTTCCCGCGATCTTTCGACGAAATTCGCGTTTTTTTCGCGATTCTTTGAAGATTTTTTTTTGTGATCCTTTAATGAAACTTGCGTTTTTCTCGCGATCCTTTGGCGGCATTTCCGTTTTTCCCGCGATCTTTTGACGAAAATCTTGTTTTTTTTTCGCGATCCTTTGCGAATTTTGCACTTTTTTGCGATCCTTTGACGAAATTTGTGTTTATTTCGAGATCATTAGATGGAATTTGTTTTATTTCGAGATTCTTTGACAAAATTCGCGTTTTTTCCGCGATCGTTTGGTGAAATTTGCGAGTTTTTTCGCGATTATTTAAAGAAATTAGTTTTTTCCGCGATCCTTTGGCGATATTTCCGTCTTTCCCGCGATGAAAATCGCATTTTTCTCTGCGATTCCAGGATGGGGAATATCCTTCCCGGTTCTAATTATGTGTTTTTTCTATGGTCTTTTGACAAAAATCGCGTTTTTTCCCCCGATTCTTGAAAGAAATTAATGTTTTTTACGTGATCTTTTAACGAAATTTGTGTTTTTCCAGCGATCCTTTGACGATATCCATTTTTCCGCGTTCCTTTGACGATATATCCGTTTTTCCCGCGATCTTTTGACGAAAATCGCGTTTTTCTTGCGATGTTTTGACGAAAATCGCGTTTTTCTCGCGATGTTTTGACAAAAATCACGTTTTTCCCGCGATGTTTTGACGAAAATCGCGTTTTTCCCGCGATGTTTTGACGAAAATCGCGTTTTTCCCGCGATGTTTTGACGAAAATCTCAGTTTTATCGCGATCCTTTGCGAAATTCGCGCTTTTTTTCGCAATTCTTTGACGAAATTTGTGTTTATTTCGAGATTCTTTGACGAAATTCACTTTTTCCCCGCAATAATTTGACGAAATTGTCGATTTTTTTCAGCGAACGATTAAGGAATTGATTTTTTTTCGGCGACCATTTGTCGAAATTCGCGGTATTTTTAAATGTCCGAATTTTCCGCTAAACGTAACGATCTCATAAACCCGGAAGGATCGACCGAAAAACCCGGAAATCCGGGCTACACCCGGAGCACAATCACCCCTAAATGATATCTCATGAAATATCCAATCGATGTAAGCCATTTTTGTAGGGAAAGTGTGAAATACAAGCCTAATTAGCATTATCCAATCAAAAAGACATCAAACGGTTTTTGATATACAAATGAAGGGCGTTACGTTACGCGGCGGTGAAGGAAGCGTGTTGCGCAAAGTGAACATCGGAGTAAATTTCTGCAATATAATGTTTAATTTCAATGTGTAAGGACTAAAAACAATGTTATGACTTCGGAGTATCATTTGGAAGAATCTATGAAGTGGGGAATTATCGGCCGTTTAGAAGCAGGCCAGACAATCACAGAAGTATCAAGATGTGTGAATATTTCAAGGCAGACAGTCTACGTTATGGAAATGATTTCTGAACTCTGGCACTGTTGTCAGGCAACTTGGACAAGGTTGTAAACGAAAAACAACCACTTCGGAAGACCAATATTTGGCAATAACTGCCCGTCGTAACAGATAGTCTACTGCTCACTAGTTAAGTTCAGAGCTTGCAGTTAGCACTAGAAGAGTAGTATCCCGGCAAACTGTGTACAGAAGGCTTAATGAAAAAAGTTTTTATGCCAGAAAGCCTAGGATATGTGTGTAATTGTCTGCATACAAGAGGGATCGCTTGAATTGGTATAAAGAACATCACATCTGGAGTGAACGCCAATGGAGCCATATTATTTTTACTGATGAATCGAGATTTAGTTTAATGTCGAATTCTAAATGTTTTTACATCTGGAGGGAGTCAGGAACACGAAATCATCCTTCGAACATGATTGAACGTGACAGTTTTAGCAGTGCAGGTGTGATGGTATGGGGCGGAATAATAATCGATGGACGTACGCCCCTACACATTTTTAACAGCGGATCTGTGACCGGCCAGCAACAGTGAGGTCTTAGAACCTTATGTCTGACTTTTCAGACGTGCTTATGGATCTGACTTTTTATTTATGGATGATAGCGCTCGTCCGCATCGAGCATACCTCATTGACGATTATCTTGAAAATGAAGGCACTGAGCGAATACCATGACCAGCAAAATCTCCTGATCTCAACTCGATAAAGCACTTATGGGACTACCTTCGGAAAGCAATTGCACGGAGACATCCTCCTCCTAGAGGCGGAAATGAACTGAAGACTGCAGTGCTGGATTAGTGGAACTTAATTCCCCAAACTGTGGTTACCAACGTTATTGCCAGCATGAAAACACATTGTAATATGTGTGTTCACGTTAGAGGAGATCCCATTCCGTATTAAAATCATAAGCCTCTATTTTCTCCTGAGTTATTTCTGTTTTTCTGCACTATCCTTATCCTTGTCATCTATTTTTTTCATTTTTATTGTATCATGCTGCAGTTTCATATCATAAGCAGTGATATTAATATTTTTTCTCTGTATTCATGTGTTATGATGTTACGCATAATTCCACAGAAATTCATAAAATTATAGTTCACCAATTCTGCGAAATCCGTGATTCTATGCATGTAAAGATAATTTTGGACATGAGTGTATGATGCTGAGTTCAAATGATATTTTAAATAGAGCCGGAATGACAATGAAAGCCAGAGAGTATGTGAATGTAGATAATGATTTTGCAGTTTTTCTACTTTTAATACGACAGAAGAACTGATAAAAAGCAAAGTCAATGAGAATAAAAGTGATGACGAAAATGAAGCGGAAGATAATATGGAATTATAGAAAATTGCAGCATAAAATCATATTCTGATGTTCTTTTTAGCTTCAGAGAAATTAAAAATTTTGCACTCAGTCAAAATGATAAAGAATTGTACAACAAATGTGTGTAAATGATTATGCACTTGGAGAAAAAGATATGCTTAAAAAAAAAAAAAAATTACTAAGTGATTTTTTTAATGTAAAATAATAGTATGTATATTTTAACTGTAAAAATAAAATCATTTTGAGCAGTTATTTTGATTGTAATGTAATGTAATTTTGAGCTTTTAAAATGTGGAACCCCTGAATAATAGAACCTCCGAAGTACAGTCACTTTATCGTGCTTCCGGTGGTGGCTGCTATTCAGTGGTTTTACTGTATATGTCAAGCTTTTATAGTTTTAGATAATTAAAATGTGTATTTTTTAACAGTTCTTAATATAACTTTTAATATCATAATGAAGATTATACAGAATACACTCAAAAGGAAATAAGTTGCTCAAATTACCTGGTAATTGTACAGTACATGAAAGTTCACAGGGTAGTTGATATTGCATAGGATTTCTAGTTTTAGCAGCAGAAATAAGGACATTCAATGGATTGACTGGATCAGGTTCAGTTTCCATATCGGATTCTGTTGATCTAATAGAAGTTTTCTGAGATGGTAAACCATTGCCAGAAAGGTTAGATGTACTGCCAAGCACAAGTTTTTGACAAGATTGGGAATCATCAATCTAAAAGAGTGATTAAAAATGGTGATGCCAAAATTTTCCCTTAAAAATGCATAATATTTTAACTATGGGGCATCAATGATTTTAATCAGGTGATTCAAATAAATGATTTAAAACTGTAATTTTAATTGGATGTTTTTTTTTTAATCATTGTTTAAAAATCAGAAATTTTATTAATTTTCAAAATGACAGGATAAATATTAAAATATAAGATTAACTTAATTTGCAAAGTTTCTAAAGACATTTTGCCTATTGAATAAATTAAAGAAGCATTAAATAATTTATAATCTTAATTGCTTTAAACTGATTAAACAATCAGCTTGAAAACAGTAAGTTCAGGCAGCAAAAAAATTTCAATTAAAATTGAAAAAATAAATGTGTTATAATTTACACTATAATAATAACTTCCTTTTAATAAACAAATTATTCACTTTTTATATAAAATAAATACAGCAAGTGTAAAATTTCTGTAGGTAAAATAATTAATAATGATTATTTTATTTTCTCACTTTTCCTTTTACACTTACACACACACAGTCGAACCCGGATAATATGCAGATTTTTCCAGAACCTGAACAATACCCATAAGATTAAGGCAAATAATCACACTTAATAAGAGAATAGTTATTACGCAATCCCACTTAATACGTGATAAATTTTGGTCCCTTGAGGCGAAAAATCTCACTTAATATGTGAATTCATAGACCAATATGCAAATTAATCAAGGTGAATGTCACTATTCAGAAATAACGATAGATATTTGAATTTTAAAAATCCTGCTAATTTGGCAACATTGCAACTTTCTTTGATTCCACATCCTAATATTCTTTGGTTCTCGCTTCGTGTACTGGTTTTACTGAATTAGAAAAAGATAAGCAAATTTTTGTTACTTATTCTTCCTTCATTTGCACAATGTATATTGTTGATTCTTCTGTTTTTCCTCTCCTACACTAATAAATAAAGCTGCCCTAGTACTGTGTACTTTTAAACGCATTTGAAGACAAAAGGAAACGTTCTCTTGTTTTTAATTATACTTCTTTGTTAATTTCTTCTAAATTGTGCCTGCTCCTGTTTTATTCATGGCCTGTCAGTTACTTGCATGACGAGTTTCGTGGAGTTAATATGTCTCTTATTGTTTTTCAAGTTTTAGCAATTTGGAGTTACTATGGAGAATAGTCACCTAATTAAGAAAAGGCACTATCTGTGCCCAATAAATTGAACATATAAAATATAAATCTGAATAGCATGACAAGAAAAAAAAAAAAAAGCATTCGCAAAATCAATAAATACGTCACAAACAATATTATTTATCCTGTTAAAAAAATCAAGACACAATAGACAAAATTGAAATATAATTATAAGATGAGACTGATTATTAAGTTACTCATTATCACAAGTATGCTTAAAAACTGGAATGTTCTGCAAATATTTAATATTTTTGGTTTGTGTTAAAACAATTAGACCAGTTGGAGAATTATTTTTTCAGGTTTCATTTTTAGTTGCAAAGCTATTAATCGACAATAAAGTCCTATTTGAATCCACATTTTTTTCTAATATTTCAGTTGGTCCTATAAAAAACATGAGTTAAATATACAGTTAAATTTTAATCTAATATGCATAAAAGAAACAATTTCTGGTCGTAAAGATACAAACTAAGGATTTTAAGTTCACTTAGATGATTAGATGTGTAAATAAGATCAGTTCCTGCAACATTAAGCAAATCACATTTAATAAAAAATCCCGCTTAATATGCAGCTTTTGTCCGATTCCTTGAAATGCATCTTAACTGAATTTGACTGTATATATATATAGGGATTTACTCACTTATACAGTTATATATCATACATTATTCCACATAATGGCACCTTATTCTTGGATACTTGTATCCTTATATCACTACTTGTTTAGCATTAATTTAACATCTACATGCTCATCTCTATTTTCTTTTTTTAAATATTTATTTTAATTATTTAATAGTAATTTAACACCTTCTTTTATCATTCTATAACTTTTTAATAATGATAATGATTTGTTTTTTTAACTTTATCCTTCTTTTATCCTCATTTTATTTCTATGGAGGGGTGGGGTTCGATAAGTTGCAATGAGCTTAATATTGCCATTTTTAGGCTTTATGCCATGAATATTCAATAAAACTAGTATATAACAACAGTTAAAAATGACAGATGATAAAATGTTGATGTGTGTTTCATTTTCATAAGACTTCATACTAGGACTGGGCGATGTAGAAATTTCTTAAATCGATTTATCATCCATCTAACATCGCGATTTAGTGCTAAATCGCGATTTAACACAGATTTTACATTTTAGAATATGGACGCCTATTTTTTATTTTTAGTAATAAAATTTGGTCTTTATGCACCCCCCACCCCCTCTTGTATTATTTAGTATACTTAGCTTTTAATTTTTCAAATACCTTTGAAAAGAAGTATATTTTACACATAAAAAGAAACTTTGAATCCTCCAAAACACTAGGTTTTTTTTTCCCCCATTTTAAAAATTAGTGACCTATTCTAATACATTTTATAAACTTATTCTTTAAGAAGTAATATAAAAGAAAATGATTTTTCTTTGGTCTGACTTGTTATACCTGCTACAATCTAAATTCCTTAAGGGGGGGGGGGGTGACAACTTCCCCTAGCCCACCCAAATAGCACTTCATTGCTAACAACATACACACACTTTTTTTTAGACACAGAATTAAAAAGTTATTAAGGTAAAACAGAAGCAGATTCAAAGAATTCAATGATGAATTTAACTGTTCATTTACCATGATGAGAAAAGTAGTAAAAAAAAGGGGGGGGGGGGTGGAAGATATGAGAAATAAGGTGCAATTTTATATCTTTTTAACTTTTAGATTATAATAAGATTTGTTTAACATAAATGTTGACTTTCATACAGCGGATGCAGAAGGATTGAGTCTTGGAGCACAGTACTGAAATTTCTGATTTTTTCGCACCTGTTGGCAGCCTGTAAGATTAGTAATAAAATATAATCTTAAAATATATCTCTTTTTAATGATAACAAAATGTCAAAAAAGCAGAAAATCGCAGATCTGCAGAAAAATCTAATGAATGCCCCCTCCACCCCCTCCCTCATTCTGCTGTAAAAATCAAGTTACTTGACTCATTACAGAACTTTATTAAAGTATTTTTAATTAACTACAAAATAATAATAAATAAAAAATAAAATATTCCCATAATACCCAAACATATGAAAATGAATTTTTGCATCAAAATAATGCATAAAAATATAAACTAAAATTGGATGAATTTGGATATAAATAGTGAATCAATTTCAGCAAGATACTCAATCCACGCGGCTGGTGTTGAAATAGGATGTCAAACCCGATGCATGACTATTTTAAAACATTTTAATTAATTACAGAATAATAGGAAACAAAGAATATATATTAAAATATTACCCAAACATGTGAAAAATGAATTTTTCATTAAAAGAATGCATAAAAATAAAAACTGAAATTAGATGAATTTGGATTTTAAATATGAAACTTCATTCTGTTTTCTATTCAACAATAAATACTTAATCAATTTCAGAAAAAAAATCTTATTAGAAAAAGAAAAATATTTCATGCGGATCACGGCCAAATTGGACTATGACTATACTTTAAAATAGTTTCATTAATTACAAAATAATAGAAAATAAAAAATATATGTTAAAATATTACTAAAACATGTAAAAAATGAATTTTTCATCATAAGAATGCATAAAAGCATAAACTGAAAGTCGATGAGTTTGGATTTTAAATATGAAACTTTATTCTTTTTTTCAACCACAAATGCTCAATGTCAGATAAAAAAAATCTGGATGCAGGATTCTACTTTAAAGTATTTTAATTAATTACATAATAATACAAAATAAAAAATACATATTAAAATATTACTGAAATATGTGGAAACTTAATTTTTCATCTAAAGATTGCATTAGCATATAAAAAGAAATTCGATTAATTTGGATTTTAAGAATTAAACTTTACTTTTTCCTTTCAACCATTTAAGTGCTTAATTTCCAAAAAAAAAAAAAAAAAATACACATTCCAGTCTCAAACTCTGAATCTCATTTACAAAATAAATAAATATCAAATTTTACTTAAATCAACTTTTTTTTCTTACATCGAAAAGCATTGAGGCCTGTATGTTTTCTTAAATCGGATCCTGCTAAATCGATTTAACACCACTTCCTTTGTTTTTCTTAAATCGGAAAACATTGAGGCTTGCGATATTTGCTTAAATCAGATCCTGCTAAATCGATTTAACACCAGCCTGCCATGTAAGTGGTAGATACATCAAAATAGATAAATCGGTTTTTCGATGTTAGCTCTGAAACAGTATTTTGTTTTAAATCGATTTAAAGCCAATGGCTAAATCACGATTTAAGAAAAGGGCTAAATCGCGATTTAAGACAATGGCTAAATCGCAATTTCCGATGTTAGCTTAAATCGATTTAAGACCAATGATTAAATCGGATTTTCGATGTAAGCTTTAAATCGATTTAAGGCCCAGGCCTACTTCATACAAACAAATAGCATGAAGATTTGATTATTGAAAGATTTGTATTGTAGAAAAGTAGATTTTTAAAATGACAACTGATTTTTACAAATACAAATGATGAGGTTATTTATGTTACTCAATATCAGGGTTGGGTTTTTGACGTCAAAAACTGGTTTAAACTGTCGAAAACTGTCAAAAACATGTAACTCACTGAAACATCTTAATAACAATAGGTATACATTAAATAAGCCAATGCTTTATGTAATCTTTTATTTAAAGTTAATAATTTAAAATTATTAAAGTAGTATAAGTGTGGTAAAATTTTTATTTTTTTGGAATTTCCAATCAGAAGAAAATCCTTTTGTACAATTAATAATCTAGATCAATTTTACCCTGCAGCATGCTGTAGCACATAACCAGTTTAGTTCATTTATTTACACCCAAATGATTTCCGAGTTTAGAGTATATGAAACATTAGAAAATAGTCTTGTCTCTTAAGGGTGTTCTCAAATCGAAAAGGGCAACTTTCTGACATAAGTTTTAATTTATTTTTGTTCGAAAATGCATGAAACTAGCTGGTGTTGTTCAGAAACTATGTAATTGAGCTGTTTTTTCCATTTTTTTGCAAACACAATAGATCTTTCAGAAAATAATGTCAAAGTGGGCGTTTTGAACCGAATTTCCGCACGAAGGGAGAAAGAGCACTCAAGAGCAGGCAAAAAACGTGTTTGTCACGTGCTCGAATTCGCTTATAACTCAATAGGTAATTGATGGATCAAAAAATGAAAAAAAAAAGAGTTCAATTCCAAATCGCTTCCATGGCCAGGCTTTCAAATTTTATATCTTTCCGTTAAAAAATGAATTTGTAAATATGTCAAAATGTTTTTCGCTTGTTGAGCAGAGCAGTTAAGAACAGCCTTAATTGATGCTGAGCTAGCAGGACTTGATAGCAAAAGCATTGCTAGATGAGCAAGTTTCGAAGCAGGCTCAGCCGAAAAGCTATTGTACCTAATGATACCTTTCCACCAAGTAATAAGGTCCTCCCTATAGCACTGAAATAAGAAGACGGGAGAGGGGATTCTTCAGCTTCATACACAATCAGTACAGGTACCCCTTGCCCCTTAGTGTTCGCATGCAAAATATAAGCCATAAAATGGTATGGCTTGATGATTTGATCTCTTCTTTTATTCACTTTTGCAGTATGGAGATTAAGTGAACTTTCTTTTAGAAGACTGGGCCAATTTTATTCAGTTTTAAGATTTTAACTTTAAGCTTTAAAAAATTACTTCTCTTATTTTGTAAATGTTTAAGATTAGTTATCCAGTTTCAATTTTCATGGAATGGTTATTGCCTAAACTAGAATAAAATTGATGCACATTATCTTGTTATATACATAGGTTTTTCTTTTTCTTAAAAAAAAAAAAAAAATCCTTGGCAATGCTTCAAGATCTCTAAAGTAATAGAGAAATTAGGTTTTAAGTAAGAGAAATTATGTGCAGTTCATGTGAACTTATCTCTACTTTTTAGAAAAGCCTAATATTATCAAAAAAATTTAAATAAAAATTTTATCCTGTAAAAAAAGTTGCACCTAACAATAATACTTTTATACTATGTATTAATTATTGATATACAGTAATGGTGAATTTTAAATATTATGTGTAATGTTGTATGTGACATTTAATGTGAAATTTTACAGTTCAATGTAACATTTGAGGTTTTTGACGCGACGGTTTAAACCCAACATAAACTGACACATGTCAAAAACCTGCCAACTCTGCTCAATATCCAACTTCTGAAACAGTTCAATCACTAGTGGCTCAGATTCTAATCTTTAGAATTAAGAAATGAAAAATCAGTGAAAATTAAGTCATGTTGACACAATCATATCAATTTTTCTTTTTAGTTTTATTAATGTAAAAATACATATTAAGCTAAGCATAACATCAACGGCACAAACTTTTCAAACACACTTTTTATATATTTTACATACTTTTTACTCTTACTGCAGTATATTCAAATAAAAATATTTTTTCTATCTTAATTGTAATGAAAAAAACTAATGCCACAAAATAAAACAAGACAGTTGAGTTAAGAATAATAAATAAGATATATGCATGATGGCAATGATTTACAATAAAGTCATGGTGTATGCAGCATACAATGTTTAGGTGAAGAAGTTAACACCTTAATCCTTAACCCCCTCACTGACAAGCCCGTGTTAATACGCTCACTAAGCTCCAGGTTTCACTGCAATACAAGCAATATTTAAAGTAATATAATTCTATTGATTTAATGTATTTTTAATACACTGAACAATGATTAATACTACTTCCAAGGATTGCATTCATATTCGTCATTAAGTTTTTTTTTATAAAATGTTCAAAGAATCATTTTTTTTAGCATTTAAAACAAAATGCAGAGAAAACAACATTACAATTTTGCCCTTTTCCAAGACAGTCAGAGGGTTAATAAATATTCTTCTGGGTTTTTTTACATGTGTATTAAACATTATATACGCGCCTATTCCGATCAAACGCCCGCAAAGTTGTGAAAGCTATTCCGCAAAAGGGAGGGTTTACGAGAGAAGGGGGAAAAGAACTGAAAGTCGCTATTCCAAACAAACATCTTTCACCTTCCGCAACTGCTGATGTCACGTACGATTTAAGAATAAGAGAATCGATTTTCAATCGAATATTAGCATGTATTAACCAATGAGAGTGCATCAACAACTTTTAAAGGGACAGAATATAATGTTTTGAATAATAGCTGACCAGTTGAAGAATATTTCTTTTAAATGTTAAATTTAAAAATACTTAATATCCGAGTATTATTTTAATAACAAGCTCATATTGCGTATTAATATTTTTATTGCTCTAGCTTATTCCCATGAATGTATCACCTATTTTCCTATCAAATTAAAATTTATTAATTTAAAATTACGGACTATGTTAACCTTTTACTTTAGCTTTAAAGCCTCAGCTTTTCTATGATGGTATTTTTTCTCACAATTAAATACATTTAAGAAAAATAAAGAACAGATTGATACATTACAGTAAGAATAGATTTATAGATTGGAACTTCCAAAAAAGCAATCAGGAGCAGGGCTGTAAAATGACTTAAATTGGTTCTGGATGCAGGAATGTCATTCACGCTAGATAAGCATATACTTTGCTAAATAAAATATTTTAAAAATATTATACGAATTAAAAATTGAGTTACCACATATAGGCGCCATAATAGCTGCAGTTTTAAAGTATATGTTGGTGTATATATATACCGGGTGTCCCAAAAAGGACTGACTGATTTTAAAATTCAATAACTTGCAAACGGTGACAGATATTTAAAAAATTCTTGCAGGAGGGTTATGCATAAGGTCAAAAGTTTTATTACAGTGATTTTCAATTTTAGTTCGAATTACAAACAATAGATGGCACTGCGATCAATAGACGCTGAATTCAGGCTCGATTTTTGGTACTTTGTGGCCCGGATAATACATTTCCATCTCCTTTTTCAGCATGGAACAAAAGAAAGGACCAGAAATCGAGTCTGTATTTAGCGACTATTGCTTACAGCGCCATCTATTGTTTGTAATTCGAACTAAAATCGAAAATCACTGTAATAAAACTTTTGACCTTATGCATAACCGTCCTGCAAGAATTTTTTAAATATCTGTCACCATTTGCAAGTTATTGAATTTTAAAATCAGTCAGTCCTTTTTGGGACACCCGGTATATATACCATATTATAGCCAGTTTTATATATATTTGCATTTACAAGTTCCTATGATTAACTTTTGTATTATTTTTTCCCTTTGATTTTTAGACATTCGATTTCATTTTAAGTATATATATATGTATACTGGCTAACTGACGGAGGGGGAAAGGGGGCATTAAGAGTTTAAAAACCAGAGAGAGCACTTAAAAACTGATGACATACATATGAAATTTTTTTTGTCACGATAAATACGTGATATTTAAAAATCAACGCAAAGAAAAGCTGAAATTTTTCGAGAAATTTTTTCTTGCATTTATTTTAAAGCTTCCTTCTTTAGTGCCAAAAGAATGATACAGAAAATGAGAAATAATAGTAGCAGAGTGTGTTATTGTTATTCCTGTTTTCTCTCTTTTTTTATTTTAATTTTATCACTATAGAAGGGGCGGGCTCCTTTTGCAAAGTTTTGAAGCAGCTCAATGTTAAATTTATTTTGGTTGCTTGTTCTTTTCATTCAGCTTATTTATACTAGACTCTATTTTTACAATTAGCTGTATCACAAAAGTTCTTTTATACTAATTAATTATTATTATTAATTTATACTTCTTAAATTGAATTTTATAACAAGAATAATGTATATAGGCTCAAACCGAAACAACATCTACTTCTATGCAATTGTATTCTTTCACAAGAGCCCCCCCCCCCCCCCCCTCCCAATGTAAATCAATTTAACATTTTTGTCACTTTTAAAAATCACTTATTACTTGGGCTAACTGTACATATATTTTTTATATAACTGAAAATTAAAATACAAAATATTATTGAAATTGTAATTTTTATTTATGTTACACAATTTCATTTCATATTATTTATAATGATTAAATACAAACGAAGGGGGGAAAAATGTACGTTTATGCTACGTGTAGAGTTTTTAAACATCAAATTTCATGATAACATGTTTATCAATGTCTCTTAATTAGTGTCTTTTCCAATATATTTAGCAATCTTGAAAAGCTCAGAGCTTTAAACAAACTGTTTAGACACTGTTTAGAGTGAAAAAGTTAGAAAACTCTTAAAAGCATTATACCCATACTTAATATAGCAAGCTTTTGCTATAGACCTATCAATACTTCATTTGCACTGACGAAATTTATACTAAATTAAAAGTTGATAATTTATTGTGTAAATTAATATAGGGTAGATGTGCTAATAATAGACACCCTTCAATGTTTTGGTTTATAAAAAAAAAAAATAACCAATAAAAATTTAGCTTTTATTATTTGTTTCATAACTTCCTCTTGCATATTTTATAATCTTGCGTTATTAATAGTCATTTTCCAGTAATGGACACCCCGTGTAGACATTGCTAAAAATGCAATTTCAGTAATGTTTATATTACATAAAATATTGACTTAACTGAAGACCTAAATAATAAATTTAATTTTTAAATTACACTTACCAAAATGTAATACCACCAAAACTTTTATAAATAGCTGCTTTTAAGTTATTTTATATGGTTAATAAAATTTCAATAATTTATTCTTTTTTTTTTAAATGTATATAATAACTCTGTTGCACTTTTTATAATATGGCAATCAAACCAGTCAAGAAGCAAAAAATATAATTTAAGGGCATAGTGAAACAGGGGCTCATAGAGCTTAACCCTCCCCATTTAAATAAAAACAATTAAGTTACAGAAATTGTTAAAAATCTGTCTTAAATGTTCCCTTATTCATCGCTGAAAAAAAAATATATATATATATTACTGTAATGTTAATTAAAGTTATAGTAATCATGAAACTAGTAAATCTGAAGATCAGTGACCTCAAACATCAATTCTACAGTTTTATTTTGAGAATTATTTTATTTAGTGTTTAAAATATCCAACTCACAGTATCATTTTTTTCATATTTGTAATATTAATTATTACAAGTAATATATCAAGTAGTCTCTGGAAGTTGTTAAAAATAGTGAGACAAAGCTATTGCTATACACTAATACTCAAAAACTTTTTTTTTTTTAATTATTATTAACTTTTAAATCTCCCACTGTCTCAATAATCTGACAACTGTAATTGCTTGATATTTAGTATTTTAAACTATCCATCTAAAATAATTAAAATATCTATCTTCTGATAATTACAATAATTGATGCAAACAGTGAATGATTATCACAAATATTTTATTAAATACTGGCATCTTAATTGTTAAATTTATTTGAAAATCAGTGTTTTGTTTCATTAGTATGCTTTCATTAAATTCTGGTTCTAAATAGTCATAAAAACAATTATATCTGTTACTTTTTGTGGGATGTCTATTACTGAAACAGAGAGTGTCCATTACTGGACTTTTGGGGTGTTTTGATATATTTCTGTTATTTAAAATTGAGTTTTTATTCATATTCGGAAATGAAACTATCAGAATGGTTAAATATTGTTGATAGATTAATATAATATTGAAAAAACTGGAATATAATGATTATAACTTATTAATAAAAAATAATTTTAAAAGAAATTTCTTAAGGGTGTCTATTACTGGCACATCTACCCTATTTGAGAAATGTACTATACAGCAGGATTTTCTTTTAATTTTTTTTTTAAGCCAACAAGTACTAGAGAAATAAATACCAATTAAGATGTTAATCTTAATCCAAAATGTTGAAGTCATTTAACTTAAAAACTTAAATTTGTTAATAAACATCATTAAATTATAACTTTCAGCTAATTAGATTTTTTCAGTTTGAAAATAATACAGACATTTGTTATCTGCAAACTGACTAGTATTTATTATCATCTTTACTATTAATATTATTTTGTCTTAGATGTAATGCAGATAGAGTAGTTTATCCCCCCCCCCCTTAAACTGAATAAGTAATAATATTTTATCTCTGTGAATTAAATACTTTCACATAATAAATACTCAATCATACATCCTTACATACTCTCAACCAGTCACAATGTGAAATGTTTTCAATGTTTTATTATTATTAACATGTTGTATTATACTGAAGAGTGAAAACAACTTTGAAGATAAGACATATTTATAAATGTCACAATATAGTTTCAAGAATTATGATTTAATCATTTTTTAATAATTCATACTATGTAATCATATATATTTTTACTTCTTCATTGCACGATTACAGATAAGCTTTAAAAATGAAAATCTCGATGATAAACAGTATTTAATTAATAAAAGTATCTTTACAAATTTATATTTTATCAATTTTATTTCTTACGTGTGCATTTAAAATTTATTTCAAATTAACATAAAATGCTGAACAAATCAATACGTTACAGTTATCGAAAATAACTATCCACAAGTCATGGAAATTGTCTGTTGCTTACTGCAGAAAAATAAGAAATTAAACTTATTGTTTAAATACAGCAGTTCATGTGTCAGCTTTATTATTATTATTATTATAAATCATCAAATCTAATTCTTAGGGATTAGTAACAAAAAGATATAAAAACTTCATTACTAAATTATTAGAAACTAAATAAATATCATAATTTTACAAAAAGTAAACAAATATTTTTTTAATGGATGCGATAGTATTTTGCTTTCACGAGATAAAAGTCAAAACTGTCAATACCAAGATTCTAATGATATATGACTTATCTTGGTAATAACTAAGAAAAAAAGTAAAGGTTTTATAGTAGTAAAAAAAAAAAAAAAAAAAAAAAAGCTATCTTTCACGATAATACAACATATCAAAAGGTACCGTAACACTGAAAAAAACATTTCACATACCTGTATTTTAAATGAGTATTCCCCTTGTGTTTTGTTTTGATGTTAGCTCCTATCTATAACAAGTGATTTTTAAAATCTGTGTTATTTATTTGCAGCACAAAATTTACTATAACAGCCTTTTGCAAGCATCACATGGTTCTTTGCACGCTATGCTACCAAAAGTCTGCCATCTTTTTTTACTACTTACGAGTCTTTTGTACCTCCCGCAAATAGTTATCACGTGACAACCTCAGTTGTGATTGCTCTGCGAGAGTGAAACCGCCTGCACGTTTGATCTGTTTCGTGATTTTAGACGCGCCTCGCAAATCCACGAGGAAAGGGGAGTTACCGGAGAAAAGCGTTTGATCGGAATAGGCGCGCAAGTTTTCTAATTTCTGCATTTTTAAGAACCATAAATGTAGACTTTTATTTTATAGAAGTTAATATCACACTTTCAAAAAATGTCATTTATCTCAGTAGCTAATTTCCCAACATTTGTGGAAGTACAAAAGATACAAAACAAATGCATTTTTTAAAAAGTGTAACTTTCATGTTTTACAAAGTCCATCCATAAATTAAAAATATTTTTATAAATATTAAAAAATAATAAAATTTTAATTAAAAAACAAACATTTTTTTTAATATTACTGATATTAGTTTATTATACACTTATCTTTTTCTCAGAACATAATTTCAGACTAGATATACTGTAGGATAATCATTTAACAGGCTTACTGAAAACTATCCGGCATACTGGCATCCCTACTTTCTAATACTGTAATTAAATTGAAAACTCATACTAGAATACATGTTTTTTTTTTTTTTTTAAATAAAACAGTATTCTAAATTTATAAAGGAAACATAAACTGCATATTGGGGAAGTTGAATAATGAATTGTACAGTCATGGGGGGAAAAAAAAGTAAACACCCCCTACTAACTCTGCAACCAATTATAACAGAAAAAATTTACAGGTACCAAACAATTGGAAATAATGTCTACTTTTAAATGATGCATATAAAATTTGCTTAAGGGGCTACCTACAAATCAAACCAGACCAAACTTTGTTTTTTTAATGGCAACACCCAATTCAGACACTATATTTAAAATCTTCGGTTCAAACTATGCCTAGAAATGAAATTTCAAGTCATTTGGATGATAATTTTTTTAATTACAATTCAAAATTTAGAACTTCTAATGTTAAATTAAATTTTCATATTTTTATTAATATCTCCTAAAATTATAATCCTAATGTGATAATTTTTTTGTTTAATTATAATACTAAAAATCTCAATCATAATTTTTTTAATTACAATTCAAAATTTAGAACTTCTAATGTTAAATTAAATTTTCATATTTTTATTAATATCTCCTAAAATTATAATCCTAATGTGATAATTTTTTTGTTTAATTATAATACTAAAAATCTCAATCATAAATACATTGAATTTGTGATTTTAAAAATTTTATAATCTGAATTAGGAAATTAATATTTAAAAAAAATATATGAATTGCAACCTACAATTTTTTTGATAGATTTATATTTATTATGTCCTGCTTTATGCAAATTCTTAATTTCAAAATTTTCTTGCAAGTAGTTTTTGAATTATGAACAAAAAACATCACAATGACTGTTTAAGGGGTCTATGATGCCCAGAAAAGCATAATTGGAAAAAATATATATTTTACTCATTTCAACAAAACATTTGGGATGCAATAGCCAAAACATATTAGGGTTGTTCTCTACAATACTTGCAAATTTGGCCAGCAGTCTGACTTGAATGATGCATATGTAAATTTTCATAAAAATTAGATAAATGGTAAGAAATCAGTCAATTATTGAAGATTTTAATAGCAACAGAAATTGTTTTAAAAATTTGACTTAACAAAAAAAATAAATAAATAAATAAAAATTTGTGGAAAAAATAAAATAAAAAATGTGAGGGAATGACAAGTGAGGGAATGATGAAATAAGACATTTTTACTAGTTGTAGGGGGAAAATGCAAAATTATGAAGAAATCCAAACTGTTTCCTTTAAGAGAAACACTTAATATATAATGTATGATAAAATTAAAATTTTTGATATTTACAAAAAAATTAATATTCTGTGTGAGGGAATGACTGCTAATAAAAACGCTTCCGGATATACTGACTAAAAAAAAATTCTGTAAAATTAACAAAATCTTACACCACCAATTTATGTTGCTGGACTGACAAGTGCTCAAAATAGCTTCTTCTCTGTGAAGGATGCTAGACTGCTACTGCTCATTAGTGGTAGATATTTGAGATAATAGCAATGTGTGAGGGAATGATGGTCTAACATAGGGAAACATATAATTGATTGAGTAGACTATATAATAATAGTAAAAATTAATATTTTTTGTAATGTATCAAATAAGAACTTTATTTTGCTTAGGGTATTTTTAATTATTTTTATTTCTGGATGGAAAGAAATAGGCAATAAAATATGGTAGTACAGGTGGGGGAAAGGTGAGGGAATGATGTTTGCATGATATATATTATATTTTTAAATACTAAATTTATTTATTTTTAAATTTTATTTTCTGCCCCTAATAAACTATGTTTAGATCTTCTAATAAAAATAAAAATAAATAAAAATGTAACAAAATTAAGAGCATTTATATGGCTGGGAAGCACTTTTTGCACTATTGCAGAGAATAACCCATTAAGCGAGTGAAATGGTCATATTGGCAAGAAATACTACATTAATAGAAGAGACATAGTCTTTCTGTACCATTTTTTAACAATCAAGTAATCAAACTTCAATTTCGATAGGTACAACCCCTAAAATATGCTCATTTTAAAATAATTTCTCGAAAACTAATCAAACGAATTTCATGAACATTTGGATTTAGGCTAATTGAAGGGTGTAGAATCTATTTATGGTGTCAAACTTGGGCATTGCTATTGAAAAAAAAAAAGTTTAAGTTTGTTTTGATATGTAGATGTCCCCTAAGCAAATTTTGTATATATCATTTAAAAGTAGACTTCATTTCCAATCGTTTGGTACCAGTAACTTTCTTCTACATTAATTTGTTGCAGAGCTAGTAGGGCATGTTTACTTTTTTTTTTTTTTTGCCACGAATGTACCATCCACTTTACAAAGCAATAAGGATTTACAAGAAAGTTGCCATATATATGTAAAAGCTGGTAAAAAAATTATGAAATTATTATAGATATATTTGAAGTATTGTGAGTTGATATTATAACGTAAATACAACAGCATTTGATAAAAAGGGATTTCTTTCCCAATTCTACATTACTTTTTGCAGAAAATCACATTGAACTGAACAGATGTTTTGTGTATTAGACATGATCTTGCTTTTATAGATTTTATAAAATATGAAAACCTTAATGTAGATTAAATGATGAACAATTCTTACAAGGTTTGTTTTAATGGGTAAAATTCCATAATCAGGTGCATTTGGTGATTTTTTTTTTTTTTTTTTTGCGTGTGTGTGTGTCACCAAATTTTAAATGATAACAATGTATTTTGTTTATTACAGTAGACACACTCAAATCCTCACAGCTTGGGGACAGGGGTTGTCAGATTTTAGAATTTTGCAGATTTCTGGTCACTGCTTTGTTTACATCTTTTAAACAGTAATTTGAATGTAATAATGCAATCAAAATTATAGTGAATGCTTACAATATAGTAAAATATTAAAATAATTAAAGAAACTAAAATAATAAGTAAGATAACTTTAAAAATGATTAATTATAAAAAGTAAAGATCAAGTAAATAATTAATAATGTATAATTTAATATGCATAATAAAGATGAGATGCATTTTTTCTTGGATTATTCAATGAAACTTTCCTTTTAAAAGGTACCCTCTTAATTCACATTAAAATCATCAGGTAAGGAAGTTTTATTTCAGGTTTAGCCAGTCTTAACAAAAAAGCTTGATTAATTCACAAATACTTTTGGTTAAAAGATTGTGATCACCAGTGATATCAGCAATATCTTGATTCTTTTCAGAAATAAATGTATACTTCCTTCATGAAAAAACATAAGTTCAGTCATATTATTGAGAATTACATATTAAAATACCTACAGAATGATATAAACCTAAAAGATTCTGTAATTTTGTCTTTACATCTGAACTGAAAGTTCATTGTTTACATTTGTGATGATGTGTGGATTTTAGGGAGTCTACTGTATCTAAATGTTAAAATGCATTTAATATTTTATTTCAACAGATAAAACAATTTTTAGTGCATCCATGTTTCCAACATCAATTAAAAATATATGATCATAGAATCAGATTCAAGAATGACCATCCACGAAAAAATATTAAAATGAACCAACAACAGATGCATATCAAACTTAAAATTCAAGCAATTAACTCACCTCAAAGCTGAAGTTCAAATGTTTGGGAAAAGGAAGATTTGAATTAATCGTTAAAATAGCAATCAGATTATATTCCTTTAGTTTTATTTTTGAAAAAAAATTCAAAACAGATTAAATTAGTGGTAGGAACAAGATCATGTGACTTTCATTTAGGGTTACCTCAAAGCAAAGCTCCTGATACGAAAACCTTGAATTACCATAACGAAATAAAAATTGCCTACACTTGGCACCAAAAGAAAAAAAAAAGTAATAGAAAAATGCAACCGAAAATGGAATTTTCCCCATTTTAACCATGTTCTTGTTTTATCTGTACTCATATTAAGCGAGTTTACATGATTTATTAAGTGAGGGAGAAAAACACGGAAAACTTAATCTTACTTCAACATCTCTATTACTATTTTTTTATTTTTATAATTGCATAAGAATAACAAATTTTAAATAAACATATTTTAATAATTTTGATATTAAAACATATGGTTGTATGGGTTTTTTTTTATTATTATTATTAATAAAAAATATTCAAATTAAAAGATAAAACACTTTACAATTAATGTATGTTGTAAGGTTAAAATCAATGCACAGTTAATAATATAACATTAATAATTCACAATAAAACTTACATCTGGTGTAGTTTTACAGCTATGGCATAACCATTCACCAGGGGGTATATCTTCTTCAGACAAAGGTGGATCACTAAATAAATAAAATAATCATTAATGTAATCAAAAACATATTACATTAGAGCCATCAAACTTAAAAGACAGAATATAGCATTTGAGACAAAAGTTTACATTTCTAAATATGGACTACAGAAAGAAATGGTACCTACCACAGGTTATTATTTATTTTTTTTTAATATATACTATACTAATGTAAATAGCATGAGTTATTAAAAAAAAGTAACACAGAAAGATAAGTTTTTTAAAGGAGCTTTTCTATTTTAAAATTAAACAACAGTAAAGCCATTTACGTCGTGAAGTCATTTTCTTGTATCGCCGTAATTAACATCAACATCAAAACAAAAAGAAATAGGCTAAAAAGAATTATTAAGTGAACAAGATTACTGGATTAAACTCTTACTGGCATGGAAGATGAAACGCTGCAGGACACCGATCGCAACAAATCAAATCACCTCCTTCCTTGCAACTGTCGCAGGAATCATGGTTAATGGTTCTTCCAGGTCTACGATACCTTCGCTCTCGATCTTTTTTCTTCTTTGCTGAATCTTCTAATATAGGAGGAGCTATAAGAGCTTGAATTTGCTACAAATAAGAAAAAGATATTAAAGTCATAATACTGATTTTAGTTTATAAACAAATGTAATCAAATAACTGATAGATTTAAAATTTTAACATTCTGTCAGAAGCCATTTTTAAATATATATTTCAAAATTTAGAGATGATCAGGAGCTTACCGGCATCAAGCCGCCTGAAGTATCTAAATCATACTCTACTGATGTCATTTTTAAGAACACAAAGTGTTCATTGAAATAGGAAAAGCCTACATTACATTTTAATACTTTCCTCACATAAACACATATGACTTCATATACTCCATTGAACTTATTTCTATTAAACAGAGAGTTTAGCGCTACCTAGGCTATAAAATGATTATAGCCTCACACCCCTAACATCAATCACGGTAATAATAAAAGTGTAAAAGGCCCGTAAAACATTCACGCTAAATGAAAGTCATTTGAAAATAAATCTCATTTTACATTATAATAACATCGAAAAATAAATATATGTAACAATATTTATAGAATAGATCTTAGGAGGATGCCAATTATTTTTTATAGTGGTTAGTTCGATTAACAAAATCGATACCGTAAAATTGAAAGTAACTGAAAAAAAGTTGTTTACATTTTTTTTTTTTCCCAATTTTCCTGATTCAAGTAAGTTGGCACTTCATTCTGGATAATATTTCTATTTTGAAGCTGAAGAGGTTGAATTTTAAAAGAAATTCAAATCACCAATTCCCATTCGAAGATTGTTTATATTTTTAAAACCAAAACTGGAACAAAATAAATAAACAAAAAATCGAAATGTATCGAACAATGTGTAAAGGGTTCTTCGATTAATTAATTGATTGATTTGTAGTTCTGCAGATTTTTCTTGTTTTCCAGCGTGTTCAGAAGTGCACTTTGCGCCGCGCGCGCGCTCAGAAGTTTATGCCATGGAGTAGGTCTTATCGAAGAAAGGAATTTTAACATAATTCAATTATTTCATTATTTTTATGGTTCAAAAAAGGTAAAACCAACGACTATATTTCTTCATCCTTCCAAAACATGGTTTTCGTAACAGGAATACATGCCTATGTTCACTCAGATAAAATCTAAAATAGTCGGGAAAAACATCACGTGACCTTCTTTATCTACTTTATCCCATTTAGCATTTAAAATTAGTTAACCAACCGCACGCAAACTCCGCGCGAGCTGCTCAAAAAAATTGTGTGGGCGATTTGATCACGTGATTGTGCGTTTTCTGCTTATGTGTTATTGGTTGTGCTTTGTTTGGTAGGTTGATTGATACAATTTAAGAATTCAACTGGTGATCTAAAAATTTTAACTTTTTAACAATTTTCTTTTTATTTATTTAAAAATGATTTATCAGTTGATTTATATCTTCTGTGATAAATAGAATGCTGTTAGTAAACCAAGATTCTGATATCAACATATGAGATTTGTTTGTAATCTACTATACTGGATGGATTTCAATGAAATTTGCACTGTTAGTTAGACAGTTTTTCAGAGTAGGTTTTAATATATATATTTCTTATTTTATGATTGCATATTTTAATACCGTGTGGATAACAGACCAAAATACATCATAAAACACGAGAAATAAATGGCATTCAAAATTCTGTTAGTATAAGCAAAATACTTATACTTTCAGTAAAAAATTTATAAACATTCTAATCATACTTTATTCATTACAAACTAGGCAGCAGACCTATATATTTTATCTCTTTAAAAAATATATGTACAGATATTTTTAGTTAAAATAATTTACAACTATTGCATTTTATTTTTATAATGTTCAAAGTAGAATATGATTTCTAGCCTAGTCTCGATAAAAATTCACTCGTAAAGTACTCAAAAAAAAAAAAAAAAAAGGAATTATTCTACGTGCAAAAAGATATTTTCGCACAATATATATTATTTTTTCATTTGGATTTGCTTAATGTTTATATCATTATACATATACATACTACATATATAATCACTTAGAAACAAAACTTTGAATATTTAAAAGGAGTTCAGATCTAAAACTTTCATCTCGAAATACCTCATTTTCTCACATTTAAATGAGTATTTTATTATTATAATAAAAATACACGTGCCTCTGTATAACAAAAATAAAAAATATATCTTCATCAAAAATATCTTATTCATTATGAAAAATATAAAACAACCAATAAACAAAACAAAAAAAAAATTGTGACACGATGTGGGACTGGAGGGATTCGAACCCACAATCCCTAGTCTCGAGTTCACTGCCTTATCCATTCGGCCATCCAGCACATGTTCCTTTTGCAACAAAATATCTTTATAATTAGCACCTTAATTAATCAAATCCATGATCTGTTCCTGAACATACTACGTGTTATTCCATACATGATATGGACCCACTCCATGTTCTTGTCTCCTGAGATCGCGCGCGTAACGCGCGTGCTTCTTGAACACACTCGAAGAGTGAGGTTAAAAGGCAAGACGTAGACGTCATACGTGTTATGTTGTTAGCTATTAATAGTTGCAAAGACATATATTTGGTAGTGGTGTGAATTTATATTATAAGAGCAAACGTGTTGTAACTTGCAAATTTATCAGTTAAATGTAATTAATTAAAAATACACCATTACTTTCTTTGCTTAGGATGCCTATAAATTTTATCACGCTTCACTAATTTAACATACTGAAACTTTTGTCTTATTTCCTGCTTTTGAAGTTTCTTCTTGAAAGCAAAATTTGAAATTAATCATCGTTACGTTTTGTAAATTCTGAATAAATTTCTTTTATAATACCTTTATTTATATGAACTAATATAAATCAAGCCATTTCGCTCTCGTGGCTGGTTTTCGCATTACGTATGAAGTAAAATATTGCATGCTATAAACAGTGTGACAATGTAGGATTTGTTTATTTATTGCGTGTAAACGAGGATTCTGAAGCTTTAAAGGTAATATGGCTACTCAGTTAGTTAGAACAGGTTCTAATCTAGCTCAGTGAGTATGGCCAAAATTAAGTAAACAAGGCTTTTACCACGATTCTTTTATGACTTTTACTATTGCTCTTGTATGATATAAAAGATATTTCATTGAAAAGTTGCATTATTATATTGCTAATGTGTATTGCTGTAAAAATATACTTATGATGCATTTATTGTACGAATATTATTTGAAAATTCCGTTTTGGCTATTGGCAAGTTTCTATTTTATTTGGAAATTATATTACGAGTAATTGGAAAGGGAATTGCAGAACGAAATTAAGCTAGGAAACAGATTTTTTTAGTGTTTTAGTTATGGGAAACATTCTATAGAAATGCATTTAGTACTTTTTGTATTTTGTTAGTTCATTTAGTTATATTTCAACATTGAGAAGTTGGAAAACTGAGGCAAACAGAATACAAGATACTCTTACAATTTTTAATTTATTAACAGTTTTATTCATTTGAATTTGATACTTTTGTAGGGTCAGGTGGGGTAAAGTGGTCATAATTCATAAAAAGGGTTAAAATCCTGACTGATATAGAAATTTGAATAATTTTCTTTTAATTTTAGATTTATTAAATACTGATCAAAGTTTTTCACTCAAAAAAACATTTTTAGTAACATATTTAAGCCACTGAGCACTCATTTTGTCTGTCTTTGTTACACCTTGTTCTTTTAACTCTTTAATTAACTTTTCTGCTGCATTTTGTTTATTCCAAATTTTGTTAAATTGGCAGTTCAGAAAGCTTTACACTTATCTCAAGAACATATTTTCATTTATAGCTAAGTTATATTTATCACATATTTTATTTCATAATAGTTTTAATTACATGGGGTAAAAGTGGTCATAGAGTTAGGCTTAACTTATAGATATTTGATCTGAGTTAAATTATTCATTATCTACAATGTTGATTTATTAAATACTAATAATTATCAAAAACTAACTGCAAATAGTTATTTAATAATAGTTTATAATATGGAGGTTAAAAAAGGTTAGGTTTAATTTTTAATAGGTTCTGAATAGTGAATGAATTAACTAAGTGTAAACTCGAATTGCTTGGAAAAGTTACATCAACTAATTTAACAACCAACACATTAACTACTTTTTCTAATACCTATACTTGTATTATATAAGAAAACGGTCCACAAGAAAGTCCTGAAAGAATTTTTAATGTTGATGAGGCTGGAATGGATATGGATAGCCAAAATAGTCCAGTTTAAAAAATTTTACGCAATGTAATGCATTATATAAAATTCAGAAACCAAAGAAAAGATAATGTTTAGTGTTCCTTTTGTTATATCAGCTAGTGGTTATTACGTTCTTCCATTCGGAGTTTATGAGTGAGCATATATGAATTATGGATAAAGGATGGTCGTGCAGGACCATTGTATGAATCATGGAATCTGGCTAGATGCAGGATTCTGTACTTGAATCTTGGATGGATCATTTTATTAAGTAGATAGTACACCGAAAGCTTACAAAAGCCTGCCCTTTTATTTATGATTATAATGGACATAAATGAATTATGATGCTTTGAAAAAAAGCTATTGACAATCACATTATAATACTCTGCCTGCTACTTCATACTAGTCATAGTCTACACCATTAGATCTAGGTGTATTTTCCCCCATTAAAAAAAAGACTGGAAAGGAATTTTAAAGAAACAGTATCAAGAAAGCCGACCGCAAAATATGTAAAAAAATTAAAATAAGCTACACTGGCAACATTATCTACACTCATTTGAGATGTGAATAGAATTGTTAGACATGGTTTTAAAGGAAAAGGAAATGTGTCCAGTCCAAGATCGGGGTAGTATTGACAGAAAAAAAAACTTGCATTATATCTGCAAAAATAACAAGAGGAATGAGATACTTAAAAGTTGCATAAATTTCCAAGAGGAAAAAACAACAAAAAAACATCCCTAATCAACATTCTCTTTTGAATCCATTTATAATCGCTAAAGATGACATCTCAAACCATATCTATAGGACCTTGAGTGTTGCTCAGGGTTCGTAAATATCATGATATTTTCGAAAATATCAAAAATATCCGATATTTTGATATATATCCGATATTTTCGATTTATATCCGATATTTTCAAAATAGTCAACTTACTGCTGAAGCTGATAATGAATATTTTCAAGCATAATATAAATTAGAAACTAAAACATATTGCAATTAACATACAAAACTTAAACAATAGCATTCTAAAATGCATTTCTCTTTTTTTTTCTTTTTTTTTTTTACTTAGAACAAAATTGAAAATGTACTATTTGAAAACAGATACAATTTGCATATATTTGCATACATTTTGCATATGTAGGGTAGATGTGCCAGTAATGGACACCCTTAAGGAATTTCTTTCAAAATTATTTTTTTATTAATAGTTATAATTATTGTATTCCAGTTTTTTCAATGTTATATTAACCTATCAACAATATTTAACCATTCTTATAGTCTCATTTCCCAATATGAATCAAAATTTAATTTTAAATAACATAAATATATCAAAATACCCAAAAGCCCAGTAATGGACACCCTCTGGCCCAGTAATGGACACCTTCTGGCCCAGTAATGGACACCCCATAAAAAGCAATAAATATAATTGTTTTTATGACTGTATTTAGAACCAGAATTTAATGAATACATACTAATGAAACAAAATAGTTATTTTCAAATAAATTTAACAATTAGGATACCAGTAATTAATAAAATATTTGTGATAATCATTTACTGTTTGCATCAATTGTAATTATCAAAAGATCGATGTTTTAATTATTTTAGATGGATAGTTTAAAATACTAAATATCAGGCAATTACAGCTATCAAATTATTGAAACAGTGGTGGATTTAAAAGGTAAAAAAAAAAAGTTTTGGAATATTAATGTTTAGTTTTGTCTCACTATTTTTAACAATTAATCTTCCAGAGACTACTTGATATATCATTTATAATAATTAATATTACAAATAGGAAAGAAATGATATTGTGAGTTGAATATTTTAAATACTAAATAAAATAATTTCAAAATAAAACTCTAGAACTGATGTTTGGGGCCACTGATCTGCAGATTCACTAGTTTCATGAATATTACCTATAACTTTCATTAATGTTACATTTTTTTTTCTTTTTTGGTCAGAGATGAATAAGGAAACATTTAAGACAGAAAATCGATTTTTAATAATTTCTATAACTTAATTGTTTTTATTTAAACGGAGAGGGATTAAGCCCTATGAACCCTCTTTGATGTGCTCTTAAATAATATTTTCTGCTCCCTGGCTGGTTTGATTACCAGGTTATAAAATATGCAAGGTACATCTACATAAAAAAATAATTATAAAATAAAATAAAATATTGAAATTTTATTAATCCACATAAAATAACTTGAAAGCAGCTATTTATAGAAGTTTTGGTGTTATTACATTTTAATAAGTATAATTTAAAAATTAAATTAAAATTTGATTATTTAGGTTTGCAGTTAAGTCAAAATATTTTATGCACTGTAAACATTACTGAAATTGCATTTTTAGCAATGTTTACATGGGGTGTCCATTACTGGAAAATTACTAATTAACCATCCCAGTAATGGACACCCCCTCTTAAAACCTTAAAAATAAATGAAATTTTGTAAATGGCCGTTAGTATATAAAATTCTAAGTTTTCTATTGCTACTCAAACAAAAACATTCAAATTTTGCAAATAAATAAATAATATATAACTTAATTAAACGAAGCCAGCTCTTAGCCTCTTCATTAAGATTTTCACAGAAAAACAGCGAAACTTTGAAACATTATTTTCTGCTTCCTGATTGGTTTGATTAAAAGTGTCAACAATAACAGAGTTTTATAAAACTTGCAAGGGGGAATTATTAAAAAAATAATTAAAGCTAAATATTTATTAGTTATTTTTTTTATGAACTAAAAACTTCAAGGGGTGTCCATTACTGGAAGGGTGTCCATTACTGGCACATCTACTCTATATAAACTATAGGATTTGTATCAAGTATCGAGAAAGTTTTATATTTTATAAAATAAAATTTTAAATACAAATTAGTTTTTTTTTAATTGAAGAATTTTAACATAAATGTAAGCTTGTCTTATTGCTTATTCCCTAACCTGTAGTACAGTTTAGACTCAATTAAACCACAATCAGAAAATTCTTTTCTAATAATGCTGCATATAAGATTATGTAAATTACAGTTTCTCTTTCAATGGCTGTTCTGAATTAATTGTCTCTCATAATCATTAGTTCTACATTTAAAAATAAAAGTTTCAAACATAAAGCTTAGAAAAGATATTTGTAAAAAAAATTTCTTGTATTCTTTGCCTAGTAAAGTCACTGCCAGAGACAAAAGTTTTTTATCTACAGAATGGCACAGTCAATAACAGTTGAAAATTTCATTTACATTTGTTTTGACTGAAGAAAATATCAAAATTATCTTACGCATTGATATTTTAAAAATAAATATCAAATGTACAAAATATCAAACATCTTGATATTTTGAAAATAAATATCAAGAATTTGAAAATATCGAAAATATCAAAAATCTTGATATTTTAAAAATAAATATCGGATATATATCAACGAACCCTGGTGTTGCTAATATATGAAATGAAGAAATCAATAAAGCAATTTATTGGGAAAAAACCTGATTATTTTTCTTAAAGTATGTTAAAAAAATCCAAATTTGGCAATCATTATACTTTTCCAGAATCAGGTGTGATCAAAATCATTGAAGAACCGAATTTTAACATTACAAATTTACACTTTAATAAAATAAAATTGCAGATAACTTATTATAAAGGTTGTTTAAAATGTTTGTAAATAATAAAGTGTCACTTTTTATTCATTAGTTTATTTTTTTATTACACTTTTTCAATGTGACCACTTTACCCCACTCCCTGGGGTAAAGGGGTCATAAAAACATGCCTGAAAAAATGTTATAAAAAGGTGTTATTCCCCAAAAATATTTTTGAAATGGATATGGATGTACTCTAGAGTAATGTAATGTAAAATAACACCCAAAATTTTAGAAAACATCACAGAAATTCTTATGTTTATATCCTCTGAAAGTTTGGAAAGCCTGTTTTTATGACCACTTTCCCCCACCTAACCCTACCCATCTAACTGTGTAGTTACTTAATCCAAAAATTTTGTTTCATTATGTTGTCTGTTCATTATAATTTTTATTTCAGTATTGATAAAATAAAAACTCTGATTCAAGATCTGATTTGACATGTGGTGGTTTCTACTAAATTCCATAAGAAACCAGTTTGTATAAAAAAGTAACTATTTTTATTTATTTGTTATTCTGAATAACATTTGTAGTTTTTAAGTGGATTATTTAAAAAAGGTATCTTTCAATCTTAATTTAAGAGGGGGGGGGGGGGGGTTCCTTATGTAATATTACACAATACAGTATTACATAAAAGTAAATAGTGTAACTGGATGTATATTCAGTTTTATGTTGCAGGGCATGCGATAACTCTTCAGATAGTTTGACAGTTTTTTGTTTCTTTAAATAAAAAATTATAGAAGTTATTACATTAAACAGTTCTAGTTTTAATTTTAATATTTTATTCTGGAAAAGATTTGATTTAGTGCTTTTATGTTAGCTGAGTACAGGTTATAAACTGCCAAGTATTGTTCCCGTATCTATCATTTGTGTCATATTAATGTTCTTTAAAACACAAACCTTTCACTCATTTACTTTAAAATGTATAACTTAATTTAAAATACATGCCTTTCACTGATTTCTTCTGAATTAAAAAAATAATAATAATAATAAGGAAGAAGTTATCCATAAACCAAGATATTTTATTTCAACACCTATGTCTTCAAATTTACATACCTGAAAAATAAAGCTGGTGCTAGCAACAACAACAAAAAAAATCATTAGTGAGATTTGCACCTTGCTAACATAAAAGTAATAAAATTAATTTTCAGATGAGGAATATTGATATGGATGTGCTTGTAGTCTTGAAATAAAAGGGGGTGGGTGAACATTTACTTGCAAAAGAAAAAAGTGATTTAATTTTACTGATGAATGAATTTTCTGATGGCTAACAAATTAAATTATAGTAACCTCTATTTCTCTCTCCTCTTGTTTCAGAAGACCAGAGAGATTTTTCTTCAAACATGTGCAAAACAAAAAGTACACTATCCACATGCAGTGACACCACCAACTTATATGAGAATGAACCTGCCAAACAATTTACTCTCTCAGCCAGACCAAATTCCATTAGGGCTGTGACAAATAGTGATTTGGCTGAATACCAACTTCAGCTAAATCACTATTCATCAAAAAAGAAAATAAATTTTGATTATGTATTCATGGTGTATTCATGTATGTATGTGAGGGTGGGCGGGGGGTCAACCGCCGCGGCGAGCGGCCCATCTTCGTCCGCAGCCCTTTATTCTTCCCCTTATTCCGACTCTTTTGCGGAAGCAAGTTTCATAGGTCCCCAGCCACGTCCCGAGTAAGAGACTCTCTAGCAATATATATATTATATATTTATATATAAATATATATATATATATTTTTTTTTTTTTTTTTAATGGAAAAACAAACACAAATTGATGTTATTTATGTATTTAAAATTTTTGATAGAGTGGTGTATTTCTTGTATAATATTTCAAACACCTTGATGCTAATAATAAAACAATTTTTATAACATTTAAATTATAATAGCATAATTGTATGTACAGGCGAAGTAATATTTTAACATTTTATCTAAAATAGGAACTCGTTAGCAGACCCTGCAGTACCTTTTTACCAAAAAAATGCAGAAACATAGGTATCAAATATACAATTACTCTTTAAAAAAATTTTTTCTTTAAGAGGGCTGGTCACTCAGCTTCGGAATTCCCCCCCCCCCCCCCGTAATGTTAAGTCTATGGGCTTTTGATGCATTCGTATATTTAAAATATCTTCTCGGGAAATTCATATTTTTAACATCTTTTTTCTGTGTACTCTTCTTAAAGGATGTCTCTTTTTTTCTTAGTTTTCAAAATATTTCTAAAATTTATGCTGAATTTAATATTTTTTGTGTTAAAAACGGGCGAACTGTGAGTAAGATTTTAACACTTCATATAAAATTAAGTCTATACTACTTTAGAAATATTTTGAGAACTAAGAAAAAAAAGTCATCTTTTACACAAAAAATAGAAGTTTAAAATATTAATTTCCCGAGGAGATATTTTAAATATACGAATGCATCAAATGCCCATAGACTTTACATTAGTAAGAGGAAATCGGAAGCTGAGTGGCCAGCCCCCTTAAGTGTCAATCTAAAAGAAAAGAAGCTTGTATGTATATCTGTGTTCTGTTCTGAAGAGACCACTAAATTCAGAGCTGCGAAATTTTGCAAGAAGGCATTTATTTGTCTGATATAATGTGCCATTGAATTTTTCAATAGATTTTTTAAACCCTAGTGGCAGAAACACGGCGACATAGTGGCGGACATAAAAAATCTTTTGCAGACAATTGTTGTCTGCACTAATGAAGTCAATTTAAAAAACTGTCCACAACTTTCGGACAATTTTTCCCGCGTAAAAAGGGCGAATTTCGGCAAAAGATCGCGTAAAAGCGTGAATTTCGGGAAAAGATCTCGTAAAAAGCGTGAATTTCGGAAAAAGATCTCGTAAAAAGCGTGAATTTCGGAAAAAGATCTCATAAAAAGCGTGAATTTCGGAAAAAGATCTCATAAAAAGCGTGAATTTCGGAAAAAGATCTCGTAAAAAGCGTGAATTTCGGAAAAAGATCTCGTAAAAAGCGTGAATTTCGGAAAAAGATCTCATAAAAAGCGTGAATTTCGGAAAAAGATTGCGTGAATTTCGGCAAAAGATCGCGTAAAAGTGGGAATTTCGGCAAAAGATCGCGCAAAAAGCGCGAATTTCGAAAAAGGATCGTGAAACAAACGCGAATTTTGTCAAAGTATCGCGAACAAAACGCAAATTTCGTCAACGGATCGCGGACACAATGCAAATTTCATCAAAAGATCGCGGAAAATGTTAATTACGTCAGAAGATCACGAAAAAACGCAAATTTCATCAAAGGATCGCGGAAAAGTACGAATTTCGTCAAAGGATCGCGGAACAAGTGCGAATTTCGTCATAGGATTGTGGAAAAAACACGAATATTGTCAAAAGATCGCAAAAAAAGCCCGCAAATTTCGTCCAAAAATTGCTGGAAAAACGCGAAATTTGTCAAAAAGCCATGGAGAAAACGTGAATTTCACCGAAGAATTACAAAAAAAAAAATAATTTCCTCAAAAAGACGCAGAAAAGAAAAATTCGAATTTTGTCAAGGGATCACGAAAAAAAAGCCAATTTCGTCCAAAAATTGCGGGAAAAAAACGATAAATTCGTCAAAAAGCCATGGGAAAAACGTGAATTTCACCAAAGAATTACAAAAAAATAATTTCCTCTAAAGGCCGCAGCTTTCATTCAAGGTTTTTAGAAAAAACTCAGTGCTTTTCGCGCTTGAGGCCTCTGAAGCTTCCGAAGGTTTTTAAAAGCATCGTTATTGCCCATGTGTGGTTCTGCTTATCCTTCACACTTTAGAAATTCTACAAGAAGTTAGATGATGAAATGTTACAGGGGCGCGCCGACCCAGTGTGCGAAGTGTGCACCGCACACAGGCGCCAAATAGTTTAGGCGAAGCTGAAAAATTTGAAAAACTTTTATCCAACTGAAATTTATTAAAGCGGTATTTAAAATCGAAAGTGTGTCATTTCTGATGACACATTTATGAGTTCATTTTTACTTTTAAGATATATAAAATTTGCAGATGCTCGTCAGCGGCGTAGCTTTAGAGTAGGGGGGGGGGGGGGTCTCAAACCGAAAGGTCACGGTCGTAAGGCACCACAGAAGGCTTAAGGGCGCCGTCATGCGCCTAAAATGTATTTTAAAAAAGCGCTAGAAGCATAAAAAAAAATCGGAAAGGCGACCGCGATTGCCGCTTTTGAATAAGCCCTGCTCTAGATCAGACCTGTCCAACTTTTCAGAAAACAGGTCGTACTACAGCTGTGGGCAAACATGGAAGGCTCCATTATTCAAATAATTGAAAATATATAACACTTCTATCTTACTGTAGTATTGGTAGTGATACACATACTGACGACATAAAAACGAGCAGTATATATTAAATGGCACAATGGTACAGCAGCATAAGCCCCCAGGTTATGCGCGGTTCCCATGTAAAAGTAAATTGCCGAAAAAAGCACAAATCAATCACAAGAATCGGCTACATTATAACAAAAACAATAAAAAAAAAAGAAATTTAACAAATTGCAACGACCATTTGGAAAATGATTTTTTCAAAGACTAAAATTTAAGACATAAAAAATCGCACGGAGTTGATCATACATTACGTACGCCATGAATGAAACATTAATAGTGTTATTACACGTAAAAATTTCAAGCGACAAAAATCGCCTGCGACTCGTACGTATTATCCACCTGAAACTTACGAATTATCCAAGCATTTCATTGGCTGTTCGGGAAAAGGCTTTTCCATCGTCAGATTTCAAAGAAATCTGACGACACATTTTAAATGAAATTTCATTCTTAAACTTCTAAACATCCGACAATATTACTTTTTGCACCGTCGGATAGAGAAAAAAAAGTACTTTTGAATGCAGTTTGTTTGAAAACTGTACCTCAATTTGTTTCTGAGTTATTAATTTTTTTTTTTTTTTTGTAGTTTTTATTACTTTTTTTGTCATAGTGGCAACAGAAGGTATCCATCTATGTTGAAAGTAAAGGGAAATACAGATTACTGTATAGACCAATCAGAAAACGAATAAAATGCGGATTAAACCAATAAAAACCTTCAGATACGCTTTTGATTTCTTACCCTGAAAGAGAACAATAACCATTTTTCCAAATGGTTAATAAAACAGGTTGTAGCTCAAAATGCAATGCATTTAAAAAAAGAAATGAAAAACGCCATTCGATTCCAACCCAATTTAATAGCCATGCCTAACATTGTATGCTTTTACGCATTAAAACGAGCCCATGAGCATGTAAGAAAGTTTCATGTCATTTACAGTAGGGAAACATGTTTTTGAGAACAACCTCAAAATGAATTACGTTTTATTGAAATTTTAATTGAATATTTTATAGATTTGCTTCGAACAAATTATAATAGATCAAGCGCTAGTTTCACTCGCGTACAGAGAGTTCATACAATAAATTTATTAATTTCTAACTACAATCTTACAAAATATAGTTGTTAAACGAATAATAAGACTTTGCAAATAACTCGGAATTATTTTATTAAATATTTTTTAGTAATTGCCTTCAATAATTGAATTCAATCGGAATGAAAAACGCTGAATATTTATCATTGTGATCCGTCTTACCTAAAACAAAGGCCTTGTACAAAGTTTAATATTGCCATTGTGCCAAGTACTCTTTGAAAGGAGGTTACAAAGTTGCATGGCCATTTTGGTCTGTGCCACGTTTTTTCAGATAGGTTTTTAATTAATATCTCAGCTAATTACCGACAATTCTTTTGGAAAATCATTATCGACAGTCCTCGGATGATTTCGCGTCGATAGGTACCTCGAACTCTCCTCAACTCCCCTGCTCAGCGCCAGCAAGATAAAGTTAATGTATAAAGGAAAACTGCCATTTTCTGAAAAATTGTATGACCTAGGACAGGGTCGGCGAACCTATGGCACGCGTGCCAGAGTTGGCACGTAAGAAAATTTCTCTGGCACGCGAAAAATAAAACTATACAATTATTTTTGTATGAATTAACTCATAAAAATAATTTTTTTTTTTGTAATGTTATGCAGCGTTTTCGACATGTATTTTGCCTTTCTATAAGATTTTATAAAGCTGCATTTTCCAAATTAAATTTTTTAGACAGTCACTGCAGTAAGATCGCAAATGGATACAATTTATATGTATATTTATAAAACTATCAAAATATAAATCAGGTATAAAGCATTCTCCATCGAGCATACAATAGCAAAAATCTCATCAATAATTTATTGATGCATTGTTTAATGCAACTTAGATAATTATAACTAGATGTTGCATTAATATTAAGGTAAAAAATTTCTAAAATAAAATTTTGTATTTTTGTTTTCTTATTACATTGAAAATATTACATAAATGAGTCATATTTACGAATTAAAATTTCATTAATTTAATGTCTTATTCCAATATACAGAGAAATAGCATTTTGATTTTTCATATTTTTTAAATTATTAATTATTAATGCATGAAAGCAACTGATTTTTTAACTAGTGTTTTGTAAAACATCGTACGTTGCAAAGTTATTTTATGTCAAAATGTGGCACGTTACATTGTTAACAAATATTGTTGGTTGACTTTTTGGCACGCGCACGTAAAAAGGTTCGCCGACCCTGACTTAGGATAATCTCTATAGTTTTCCTGAAGAGGTTTAAATAAATTCCTACTACTTCTAATTTTTTCGTAATTTTATTTTCAGTAGATTTGGAAAAAGTAGGGGAGACATAATTTTGCCATACATTTTCGACGAATTTCTGAAAATATAATTGTATCTATTATTGTGTATATTTTTTAGTTCTGCGTTACGAGGTTTTTCGAACGACCCCCCACCCTCATTTTGTCTTAAATACGTACCCGTTTACTGTGTGAAAATGGGGGAAAAGCTGCTAATTGTTGAGATTTGTTATGTAAATGTTTTTCTTAATTTTTGGAAAATTGTATGGGGTAGTAAAGAACAAATTAAAACTTTAAAATAACCTCTACTGATAAAAAAATGAGTTAAGAGGAGAAGAGTGAGTGCTTAGTAATAGCCAGGCCAAAATCTTTAAAACAATATGTCGCATGAAAAAATTAATTTTCTCCCCCACGAGGGGAATGCAACCTACTAGTCTGGGGTAAAGTCCTGCATCGGGTCGGGTTGCTCGCTTTTACCCGAACCCGACCCGACTCGCACTCGGCGCTATATTTTCTTGTTGCGGGTCGGGTCGGGTTGACTTTAACTATTTTTATTGCGGGTCGGGTGGGCTTTTTTACTCTTGCAGGTCGGGTTCGGGTTGACCCGATTTTTTAAAAGAATGTGGAAAATATTTTTTCACGTTAAAAGCCTACATAAAAACGCAGATCAAAGTCTCATAAAAGCAAAATGCGTGCCTGTCTGTTTTGTCTTTAGTCATCCTTTCACGAGTCTTCGAAATAACAAATTGCATTATATTTTCATCATATTTTAAAAATACAATACGCAGCAAAACGCTAAGTGGTCCTTCCTGTCTATCACATAGTAGTTGTCGAAGTTAGAAGTATCAAGACTTATAGAACATTAGCAATAGCAATCTGTTTTGCAATGATTAAAAATGAATTTAACATTTCGAGGTTCAAATTTTAAATCGCCACAATTGCTAAACTACTTGACTAAATGTCTTTCTGTTTAGTTTTCTTAAGTAAAATTTAATGACAAAGCCAAATATGATGTAAAAATTATTGCGTTTGTATTGAAAATTTCAGAGTTCGGTACTATTTTAGAAGTATGAAGATGAGCCTTAAGATTTTTTTTATATAACTTGAAAAAATACATAATTTCCTATCGAATGTTTACTTAATTGTTTTCAGGAAAAATTTGGCGAGTAAAATGCATGGGGTCATTATTTCATTTGACCGACTGCACCTTAAAACCATCAGATACAAATGATATTTATTCATGAAATTGGCCATCATATGAAATTAGAGAGCAATCATCTTAGACTGATGTAGTTATTTGCAGAGAAAAAGAGTATCAGGGAAAGAAAAGTCTTCTGAGGAAAAATTAGAGAATGTGTCCTCTTTAATGGAGAACTACCATCGTAACATAGTATTACCGTGGTAGTGCTTGAAGTGACCTATGTAGTACTCATATACATTATCTGAATCAGTATTGCACACATATTAAGTGCATGTGCACCTGTTACTCAAATTTAATTAAAATTGTTTTTTTAATAAAATTCTTCTGAATTAATACATTATTTTTTTACACTCTTCATTATAATAAAAAAAAAGACATTTAAATTCAATATTTCAATGTAAAATGTTGAGGTTCTTTAAAATTTAACAGTTGTAGGAAGTCTAAAGTTCTAAATTTTCATTCTTTTTCAGCAATCCATTATAAATTTTTTCACAGCTATATTTAACTGAAAAATAAATACTTAGAAAAATACCCAAAGTGGTTATTTTACATCACTGGGTGCACCAGGACAGGCTTTCCACTATCTTCACAAAAATTTTGAGCCTCGTACGTGCCGTAGATTCTGCTAGCCATCGCACACAGGCAGAGCAAAACTTTGTTTTATTAGTATTTTTAATTTAGAACTTGGATTCATTGTACGAAAATTGGGAATTAGAAAAATAAAAAAAATCGACACAGAAGGAAGGGTTAAGAGTGTGACAAGGTAAAGATACGCTTGGCTTCTTAGCAATGTAAACGTCGAAATGAATATGCTTTTTTCATAACAATTGTTATATAGCCAGCATAGGGGTTCAGTATTTGCTAATATAAAATCAAATGTTCCGGGACTGGAATATTTTCGAATGCACCCCTTATTATAATCTACGTGTGGTAATTGTTTAAGGCGCATCATAATTGATACTACATTATTTAAAAAGAAATAAAAGTACTATAACAAGATCCGATGTAATACGGACACCATTAATTTGAGAAAATATTTTTCTACTTTTATGTGTATTTACCGTATTACGAGCACTCCTTTCTTTGTGTCATAGTGCTACCATTGATTAATTCAACACAGCTATATTTCCAAATTAAAGTTTATTTGAACTGTTTTAAGTATAAATATAAATAAAGATCATATCTTAAAAATTCCGGGAGTAATGGAGGTAAAAGAAGCTGATTTATGTAGGAGGTATGCCATTTGTGGGGAGGGGGAGCAAACAGCTGAAGCACCCACTTTTTAAGGATGTCCGTTATTTGTATAGCTGCCAACATTCCTTATTTTTAAAGTCAGACAACAATATTTTAAACCAGAAATTTAATTAAATAAAAAAGAACCCTGTAGAAACAAAACACATTTCATGAAATAAATTTTCTGGTTCAAATTCTTTTATTTGACCTGGAGAAAACCACCGAAAGGTTGGCTTGGCAGCTATGCATTTATACTCATTGAAAAAAAATTATATAGGGGAGGGGGGTTAAGAATATGGGGCACCAATTGAAGTTCTGCACACAGGCGCCGGATACTTCTGGCGCGCCCCTGAAATGTTATAAGCCAGGGATGGCAAACCTATGGCATGCGTGCCGAACTTGGCACGTAAGAAAACTTCACTGGCACGCGAAAAAACTTGGACTATATTCAGTTTATGGAGAACTGTCAATTTTATGTTTGTTTGTTTTTTTTTCAAAAAGTATAGTTCTGTGCAACAGGTATATAATTTATTTTAAAATAATCCGTTACTTTTGAATGATTTAAGGCAGCGTTTTTTAAACTTTGGGATCTCGCGGAATCCCTTTGATAGGATATGCATTTCGAGGACCCCCTACAATTTTTTTAATGTGAAATAAAAAAATATATATTTTAATATTATAGACCCTATTTATTTTTCATTACAGATATTCCGTGTTTAGTTGTTGAAAAAATCAGTTGCATTAATAAGAAAAATGGCACACATTTTTAGACAGTTGAAATAGACATACTACTATTTCTCATGAGAAGGATGCTTCGGTTTTGTTTTTCTACGAGATGTGAAATATCTGGTGTAATGTTCGAAACATATATTCGCAAGTCTGGTTCGACATTCAGTCGATTTCTATATTTGTTTTTCATGTACACAAGGCTAGATAAAGTCTTTTGCCATAAATATGTTGTACAAAAGGGAAGTAAATGCTTCATAGCTTTATCTGCTAGTTTTGTATACATATTTCTCACGCACAACCAAAAGTTTGTAAGGCTATGTTTTCACTTGGATAGCAATTTTCGTGGAATCATTTCATGATAATTCCACAAGTTGTTCCTGCTATAAGAATATTAAAGATTCCGTTTCGCTAATATCTCGGAAATGAAATGGATCCCTCATCTACTCAATTTCTGGCTTTGAGGGTGGAAAATGAATTAGGAAAGCTTTATTCAAGTTCTTAAATTGTATCGCGAAAGGTTTGTAAGAAATCGAATAATGTTGGGAATGATTCAAAATTATTCTTTTCAAGTCGATTTGCCCACAAATGAATTTTTTTAGTGTTGCTTCTACGTTGTTCTGGACTTTGAAAATATATACCGACGTTCCTTGTAAGCTTAAATTCAGCTCATTCAGAAAACTAAGAATATCTGTCAGATATGCCACCTTGACAAGTCAGGAGAAATCATTGAAACATTCTTTCAAATGGAATCCAATAAAAATACCCTTACTTCATCACGCAGTGCAAAAGTGCGATTTAAAACTTTTCCTCGTGACTGCCACCTAATTTCTTTGTGCAAAAGTAACTGTTTGTGTTAACTCCCAATGTCTTCGACAGTATTTTACAAAGTCTAGAATTAAAGGGCGAGACTTGATATAATTAACTTCTGAAACAACTTCGTTAGACTTCAAATCTTCAAGCATTTTTTCGCGACCACGACCAGTGATTAGCAGTGAATACAGCAGCGTGTCCAAACTGGATGTGATGTTTTATCTTTAAACAAGCTGATTAAACCTTTAATAAGTCCACTCATAGCTCGAACCCCACCTGTACTTATTCCGACACATTTTGACCAAATTATTTCTTTTTATTGAATGAAACCGTCTAAACAGGGAATAGCGCTGCACATGTTGTGTGAGATGGGATGGATTTGCAAATCAAAAAATCTTCACATACCTTACCAACAAATTCATAAAAACGAAAGCTAACAAATTCCCATTTTTGAAAAAGTCTAAACTCTAATCCATCTGTAATGCGAAATAAGGACTTATTTTTACACATTCAATAAATTTGCTCTCAATATTTTCACGTAAGTCTGTGATACTGTTCTTAAGAGTATCATTAGATAATGAAATTAAATTTAGATTCTTTGTTTTTTTTTCTCCTACCATTGTTGTGACCATTGCTGTAGCAGCAGGTAGAATTAAATTCTCTGCAATCATATGAGGTTTTACAGACTTTGCTACCATCAAAGATACCCGATATGACCTTTTCATTGTTGGAACCATTTGCGGTCTTTTCAATCAGTTTTTTTGCCTTGTTTTCAGTTCTTTTAACTTAAAGAAAACAGTTGGTTTGTTTAAATAGACTTTATGTTTAGTTTGTAAATGTCTACGGAGTTTTGCTGATTTTATACATTCATTTGACAGTATATCGTGACAAATAACACAAACAGCTGCTCTTCATTATTAATATAGGTGCACATAAATATCAATGTTAAATATTTTTCAGAATTCTTACATTTTTTTCTTTTGCAGTAATTTTTTTCGCTGTTAAATTGTGATGTATTAAATCATTATCATCTATATCTGACTCCATCTCTTCTTTAGGTTTTATTTTACCGGTCTTTAACCACTCATTCATATCATGAATTAAAAAAATCGTAAGTATGTAAAAAGAGAGACTAAAATACGAGCAGTGCACTTAAAAATGACAATGGCTGGAATTCGCTCACCACCGTTTTCACCTTGCTTTCGCTTTTCTTGATAAGATGACGTATGGTCATGTGATTGCTACTATGACAGCGAAACAGAATGCATATGTAAAGCGCGCTCACGAGGGAAAACATATTCAGTAAAAATGTTTGGCTTGCGCAGAGATGAATTCAGAAGGTGGAGCGGAGGAGGGGGTGGGTTCCCTTCCCCAGCATTGAAAAGTCTCCCTCGAAATATTTAGATTTAGGTGTTTATTTTATGCTTATTAATAGTCCTAGATAAGAAGTTCTAGTACTGCATTTATCCACAACTACAGCTACAGAAATTCCTGCCGAAAAAAAAAGGTCTGAATTCAACAATGGGCCTGAGGACCCCCGACTGTAAGCTCGCGAACCCCCGGGGGTCCACGGACCACAGTTTAAGAAACGCTGATTTAAGGTATAAATTTTAATGAAATAATCTTGTAGCGTCGTTTTCTTGCCAAACCATTCGACAGAGTAATTTTTCAAATTATTTTGCTTCTTTATCTAATTTCAAAGGTTTTAATTTTGAAAATTGATCTTTAAGATAATATATAGCTAATTGACGCACTTTCTATTTCATATTAGGTTTATTTTATTTAGATTTAGGGTTTTAAATTGTTTTATAGGTTTTATTATATTTGGGTTTTTAATTTTGAAAAATTGAATTTTAATTGTTATTGTAAATAATCATATATCTATTGAACCAGCTTCTACCTAAAGAACCAAAAATGATCAGATTCGGAAGTAATACAATAAAAGAAAAAAACATTTATGGAGTATTAATATGAATTTGATGCGACATGGCTATATTGTTGAGTAAATACAGCGTAATAAATAAGTTAGGAATCGAACTTAGTATAACTGAAAAAATATTATAAAAATTAATTATTGGATTTTATCTTCATTAAAATGTTCCTGGCACGTTAGAATTTTGGTATATAATAATTTTTAAATTTTTGGCACGCATGCTCAAAAAGGTTCGCCATCCCTGTTACAAGCAAAATTAATGAGAATGCTTGTTTTAAATAGAATGATAAAAAAATTCCTAGTTTAATGTATTATTTATTCATTAAAATGACATGCAAAATTTGCAGACAGATTATGAAATTTTAAAAGCTTGTCGCAGACAGCTACAAAACTTTCTGCCACTGGGTTTTAAACATTAAATTTCATGCAGTTTTCAGACTTTTTGTGTTTTGGAGAGGTTTGAATCCGCTTTAGTGATTAAACTCAAGTTAGAAGAATAGCAAATCAGTTCCTAGCATGAATAACAATGCTGAAGAATTTTAAATTTCATCTGTGTCAAAAAAAAAAAAAAAAAAAAAAAAAAAATTCTAGCTTCTTTGATTCAAGAGTGGATTTCTTTTATGAATGTCAAAACTATACAACAAATTGGGGAAAAACACCAAAAATTGCAAAAAATTAATTAAAAGAACTTACAAAAAATTCAAATTGCTATGCGAATTCAAATAATATCGCAAAGGATAAAATATACTGTATTGGGCTGAAAGGTTGACTCGGGATTCCGTTCACGAATTTGAAAAAATCACGACAAAGTATGAAAAAAAACGTAAGAGTCGCGTAGCAATTTTCAAAAGTCACTGTATGAATTACGAACAATAGATAAGAGTAACTTATTTTTGTGTTCTAATACCATCCCCCTCTTTACCCTAATGAAAAATGCTGCATAAGCTCATGTTGATGAGAATTTTTTTTCTTTTTTAACACTGTTTCAAAAGATTTTAACAGGAAATATAAATCGCAGATCAACATTATAAAGCATAATTCGGTCAAGAGAATGATTACACAGTTTCCAGAATATTTTTTTAAGAATTCTATTTGAAATAATTCTTTTCTTAAAACCCTCACATATATATATTTTTTTTAGCTTCAAACAGATAAACTAGTAGAAATCTGAAGTCTTTCGTGCAAAATTTAAAATTTTTGAAACAATCATCAAAGCATCTACAGTCGCATCTCGTTATCCCGACACTCTAAAGACCAGAAAAAAGTGTCATCGTGTCGTGATAACCGGAGTTGGAGAAAAATGTTTATAAAAAGCTGTATTTTTAATTAATGTAAGACAAAAGTTCATAAACTGTTCTTGTAGTTTTAAGCAATAAAACATTGTTAATAAGCAAAATAAACACACAAAAAAAAAAAAGTGAAAAGAATAAAAATCAGATTTATGATGCTTTGTTTTTTTATTGAAATATTGATGAATTAAGGCTTGCTTATCCCTAGATGTGCTTCCTACAATTATTTTTTTCAATATTATACAATGAATTCTAATCAACATTCGTTGTTTCAGAAATGGATGTTAGATAATATCTGATCGTTTCAATGCAATGCTTCGGTTTTAGTCAGATGAAAAACACTGTGTAACCACAAGAAAGAGGGCCCTGACCAGATCAAAAAGTCCACGAGTAGACTGACACGTCTATCTGGAGTATGGTGAAGCCATATATTTGTGTTAATTTTTCAGGTCCCGGGCTCCTCGGCAAATTCTCTTCGTATCGTCATTCAAAATTAATCTGTTTTCTACATTTATTTTCCTTTCTGCGGTTGACGCGAGCTTTCAAAGATAATTTCTCTTTATAATTTATGTCTAATTTATCGCAATCGTTATACCCACATAAATATTCTTTTATTGTTTCTGTTAAAAGCTATCATTCAGATTAATGATTTATTTGTTATTTCTAATTTAAGCACATTTCCGTTACCCGCATAAATATTCTTTACTGATTATTTTATTTGTTAAACGCCGTTTTTTTTTACAAATCTGTTTACATAATATAAAGATCATATAGTTAATTTAAGCTTGCTGGCGATTCGTAAATGCCTTAAAATACACATAAATTTCATTTTCACTTCGGCCCGTAAATAGATATTTGACATTAATTATCCTCACCGTTATACCCTAAGCAATAATAGGTTTACTTTATTATTTCACTTATTAATTTGTTGCCAAATGTGGTGTCTGTCCTTGGCGTTTATCTAGTTCAAATTTTATATATCTCCCAGTTTAACAGTTATTTTGTGATTGGCGTATTGGCTCAAGTGAGATGTATTCTTGGCGTATTAAATTACGCAGATTGAAAGGGACTTGCTCTCTGATCTTCGTACTGTAAACAGCTTAAGTTTTTGCTGAGTTTTAGGGAGGCCACCACTGCTTTACATCTTATGCCCACTTCCGTAAAAATAAATTCTTTTTCCATGGAAACTGTTCTTATGAATTATTGCCTGATTGATTGGTCTAGGAAACGGATCATCTCATCTGGGTTTGCATTTAGGAACATCGTTTTTGTACTCAACTATTTTTGTTTACTATCACGACCGGAGTATTAAATAAAAAATACTCCATATGGAGCTTAAGTGGGCCGTTCATAGTGTGTGAGTTTATTTATTCAGGTAAAGAATTGAAGTAAAATTTCTCATTTATCTCAATCGGTATTCTAGACACTTTTATGAAAAGTTTGGCTAAGACATTCCTTACCGCTTAATTTCCGTGCTTATAAGATGGCTTATGAAAATTGGACAATTTTCCTAAACCGTCGGGATATCCGGAATTGAAAATTATACCATGACGTAAAATATGGAGTTTATTTACATTAAAATCATACACAGAAAATCGGGACTTTGAAAAACTGACGTAATAAGCGGAGTGACGTGAAAACCGGGTGTCGTGATAGCAAGGTTCGACTGTGTTTATGTTCATGAAATGCACTTTTTTTCTAATGAGATGCACTTTTTGGATAAAATTTGTGTTGTGTTTTTTTTTATATCCTTTGACGAAATTCGCTCTTTTTTCGCGATCCTTTGACGAAATTCGCGCTTTTTTCCGCTGTCCTTTAACGAAATTCGTACTTTATCCGCTATCCTTTGACGAAAATCGCGCTCTATCCGCTATTCTTGGATGAAATTTGCGTTCTGTTCGCAATTCTTTGGCGAAATTCGTGCTTTTTTCACGATATATATTTTGCCTAGCTTCAAAACAGATAAACTAGTAGAAATCTGAACAGTCTTTCATGCAAAATTTAAAATTTTTGAAACAATCATCAAAGCATCTATTTATGTTCATGAAATGCACTTTTTTTTAATGAGATGCACTTCTTGTATAAAATTTGTGTTTTTTTGCGATCCTTTCACGAAATTCGCTCTTTTTTCGCGAGCCTTTGACGAAATTCGCGCTTTTTCCGCTGTCCTTTAACGAAATTCGTACTTTATCCGCTATCCTTTGACGAAAATCGCGCTCTATCCGCCATTCTTGGATGAAATTTGCGTTTTGTTCGCAATTCTTTGGCGGAATTCGCGCTTTTTTCACGATCCTTTGCGAAATTAGCGTTTTTCCGCAAGTTTGACAAAATTAGCGTTTTTTGCGAGGTATTTTCACGAAAATTGCGCATTTTTCGCTGTTCTTTGACGAATTTTCTTTTTATAGGGGCTCCTTCGCGAAATTCGCGTCTTTTCCGTGATCCTTTGACAAAATTGACGTTTTTCCGAAATCTTTTGAAGAAATTCGCGATCCTATTTTTTTCGCGATCTTTAGATGAAATTCGAGCTTTTTTCACGATGATTTGATGAAACTCGCGTCTTTTCCGAGATCTTTTGACGAAATTCGCATTTTTCCGTGATCATTTGACGAAAATCGTGTCTTTTCCACGATCCTTTGACGAAATTCGCGTTTTCCGCGATCATTTGACGAAATTCGCGCTTTTTTCGCTAACCTGTGACGAAATTCGCGCTTTATACGTTATCCTTTGACGAAATTCGCGCTTTATACGTTATATTTTGACGAAATTCGCGCTTTATCCTCTATCCTTTGACGAAATTCGCTCTTTATCGCTATTCTTGGATGAAATTTGCGGTCTTTTCGCGATCTTTTGGCGAAATTCGCGCTTTTTTCAAGATCCTTTGATGAAATTTGCGTTTTTTCTGAGGTATTTTCCGCTGTTCTTTAACGAATTTTGTTTTTTTAGCGACCTTTTTATGAAAATCGCGTTTTTTCCGAGATCTTTTCTGGAAATTCGCGTCTTTTCGAGATCCTTTGACGAAATTCGCGATTTATTCACGATACTTAGATGCAATTTGCATTTTTTCGCAATACTTTAGCGAAATTCGAGCTTTTTTCACGATCCTTTGTTGAAATTCGCGTCTTTTGCGCGGCCTTTTGACGAAAATTATATATTTTCCTCGATCCTTTGACGGAATTCGCATTTTTCAACGGCCTTTTCACGAAATTAGCGTCTTTTCCGAGATACTTTAACGAAATTTGCATTTTTTTTCATGATCCTTTGACGAAATTCGCATTTTTTTCCATGATCCTTTGATGAAAATTGCATTTTTTGCTATCCTTTGGCGAAATTCGCACTTTTCTCACTATCTTTTGATGAATTTCGCGTCTTTTCCTCGGATTTTTGACGAAAATCGCATCTTTTCCGCGATCCTTTGACGAAATTCGCATTTTTTCCATGGCCTTTTCACGAAATTCGCATATTTTCCGCGACACTTTAACGAAATTCGTTTTTTTCATAATCCTTTGACGAAATTCGCATTTTTCCATGATCCTGTAATGAAATTTGCGGTTTTTCCGCGATCTTTTGGCGAAATTCGTGCTTTTTGCACTATTCATTGATGAAATTCACGTTTTTTCACCGATTTTTGGATGTAATTTGCTTTCTTTTAGCGATCCTTTGACTAAATGCCCGCTTTTTTCAGCGATCTTTGAATGAAATTTCCTTTTTTTTTTTTTTTTTTTTGCGATCCTTTGACAAAATCCCCGCTTTTTTCGCTATCCTTTGACGAAATTCGTGTTTTTTCTGAGATCCTCGGATGAAGTTGGCATTTTTTTTTTCTGCGAGCGAGTGACAAAATTTATTTTCTTTCGGGCGACCAATTGCCGAATTTCGCGATATGTCCAAATTTTCGGACTGATGACCGATTCTTTTAAAATTTTCGGAACCCCATCCATGCTTTAAGTTTTTGGAAAATTCGGAACCGAATCACACTTGTGACGTAATAATGACGACAGACCGTTAGACATAGAAATTAAAGCAGTCTGTTTTACGGCCGAAAAAAAAGCAAGAGACCTAAAAAATAGTAGAAAGTAGGAAACATAGGAGGTCTGCGTTAGTCATTAAATCTATTAAATGTACTTTTTAAATTTAGAAATTTTGTTTTAGGGAAAAAAATAAGAAGTTGCACTTTATCCTTTTATTCTTAGATATATCAAATTGATATTCTGTAAGTCAGGATGGTAAGTTATTTCCATTAAATATAAAAATTGTACTTCGCTTTTACAATCCAATGATATTTTTATCCTTTCATACATTCAAAATTAATGGTGATAATACATGCACTCTTTGTAGGGCTGAAACAACTTAATAATAAAATCTAAATTTATAAAACAACTAGTATGTTGTGGCCATCACAAAACTTTCTTCTATATAAATCACGTCAATTAAATCATTTAAATAGTAAAAGAAATTGCATCAATTTATTCATATAAAAGTATACCTGAATTTGAAGTTTGATGAAAATTCGTGCATTAGTTATTGAGATAGAGCTATAGGGGAAATTCTGAAAAATGCAGCATAGTAGCGCCACCTGTTGAGCGATTTGCCCCAAAACACAAACAGCACTAATTCATATTAAGGTAAACCGGAATCTGAAGTTTGATGAAAATCCGTGTATTAGTTCTGGAGCTAGAGCTACTGTGGAAATCACAAAAAATGCAGCACAGCAGCACCACCTGTTGAGCGATTTACACCAAAAGGTACAAAACATCAATTCATGTCAAGGACTAACTGAATCTGAAGTTTGATAAAAATCCGTGCATTAGTTCTGGACATTGAGCTATTGTGGAAATCGAGAAAAATGCTGCATAGCAGCGCCACCTATTGAGCGATTTACAGCAAAACATAAACAGCAGTAATTCATATCCAGGTATACCTGAATCTGAAGTTTGTTGAAAACCCAAGCATTAGTTCTTGAGATAGAGCTATTGCGGAAATCACAAAAAATGCAGCATAGCAGCGTCACCTGTTGAGCGATTTACACCAAAAGGTACAAAACATCAATTCATGTCAAGGACTAACAGAAACTGAAATTTGATGAAAATCCGTGCATTATTTCTTGAGATAGAGCTATTACGAAAATCGTGTAAATGCTGCAAAATGCAGCATAGCAGCGCCATCTGTTGGGCGATTTCCACCAAAACGTTACCAGCACCAACTCATATCGAGGATTAACTGAATCTGATGTTTGATGAAAATCCGTGCATTAGTTCTTGAGATAGAGCTAGTGCAGAAATCGCGAAAAATGCAGCATAGCAGCGCCACCTGTTGGGCGATTTACACCAAAAACTAATCAGCACTAATTTATATTAGGGACTACTTGAATACAAATTTTTATTAAATTCCGTGCATTAGTTCTTGAGATAGAGCGCCCACAAAATTTGTGTCACAGACAGACAGACAGACAGACAGACTCACAGAGTCACAGACAGACATTTTGTAAAAACATGTTTTTTGGAATCTCTGACCTCTAAAACGTGTAAATCCGTCGAAAACCGGAAGTCGAAAATTTTTACGAATCCAATACTTTCTTCTTGTAAAGATAGAAGAAAGTAAAAATGAGTGTTCAGCTATTGAGATTGATTGCAATCTTCTGTATTAAATAATATTCCGTAAAACATTGCAAATAAATCTTTTTGACACATTCCTAAAGTTTTTTTTTTTTTTTAAATCTGTGCATGAAAATTGCAGACATTAATGAATATTCATGTGTTTTAGAATCGAATAGTGCTATTCATTTTTCTATAAGAGTATTTCATAGTGAATTGTAATCTATCATTCCCTAATGAAGGGATTTCCCTGGCAGTTTTCTCTAAATTCAGTTTAAATCTCCAATTTGAACATCATTTTCTAAAAAGATCCCTAACTTTTATAGCAAATTGAAAAATGTTACATGGTTTTTTAGTATCCGAATAAACAACACTTTGTGCAATTAAGAATGAAAATTTCATGAATGTTTCAGAAAGTAGCATATTTGGATTAAAGGAAACAGTTTAAAAAAAAAATAAATAAATTTAAAGTTATCCTGAATTTATTCGACGAGATATCTTGCAATATTCGACCAATTAGCCTTCAGTATTCAGCAAAAGATCCAAATATTCGTCACATCCCTAATTTCCATTATTCTACTGTTACTTATTTATTTTTCAATTACTGAAAAAAGTTCTTCCATTCACATTCACAAAATCATTTTGTTTGAAAACACTGTAAATATAGAAGTAAGGCACATAAGTAGGGGAGAAAGGAGAGTTTAACCCCAGCAGGCGGATTGCGGATTGTGTGGATGTGGGTGGAATCCACCTTGTGGATGGAGGAGGAGGGTGGAATCCACCTGGGGGTGGAAAGGGAGACTTATCCTATAGTAGGAGGGGCTAAATGTTGGAGGGGGCTTAATTTTTGAGAGGGGCTTATTTTTATTTTTATTTTTTTTTTCGAATCGACTTAGAGTAGAGATGGGAATATCATACTATAACATAATGAGTTAGATCTTTTCGAGAAGAAGTATGAAGAGGCTAAATTTTTTTAGAAGAGCTTAATTTTAGGGGGGCTTTTTTTTTATTGATTTAGTGTTAGAATGGAAATATCATACTATAACATAGGGAGTTACGTGTTTTCGAGAGGAAGTAAGAAGAGGCTAAATTTTTCAATGGGCTAAATTTTTGAGGGGGGCTTAATTTTTTTTTTTTTTTTTCGAGTCGACATAGAGTAGAAATGGAATTATCGTACTATAACATAGAGATGTAGGTATTTTCGAAAGGGAGTTTGAGGAGCCTAAATTTTTTAGAGGGGCTTATTTTTTTAGGGGGCTTAATTTTTAAGGGCGATTAATTTTTTTTTTTCAGAATTGTCTTAGAATTTGAATGAAAATGAAAATGTCTTATGTTTTCTGAAGAAAATTTTTGATGCTGCCATCTGTATGCGGTAGTGCGATGAAGAAAATTTTTGATGCTGCCATCTGTATGCGGTAGTGCGAATTTATTATTAAAAATAGTATTTTATTTTTGAAAAGTTTTGAGGAAGGTTTGAACCTGCAAAATAGTCTCTTGGCTCGATGATATGTTGAAGACTTAACTGATAAACAAACTATGTCTATATGTTTAGATTTTAGATGATTCAAAACAAAAAATTGTATTCCCCCTTATGTATGTGCAAAGAGAGGTCGGTTTCTTTAGATAACTCAATAATACCTATAATTATTCACTTTGTGAATTCCTTTAATGTATACGATTTTTATTTTTAGTTTAACTGATTTTATCTATTTTGCGTACGAGAGTTTAATTATTTTACGCACAAATGTATGATCATTTTAGAAAGCCGTGGTTTCGAACCTGCGAACTCCGATTCAAATTTCATTTTTTGTAACTGATAAGCTATCCACTATTCAAACCGCGCCCCAATATTTTCTAAGTTACTTTTGAACACTCTATATATTTTTTAAATACCTACCTCTCCCTCTTTCTTATACTAGGGAAGTTATTACAATTTATGTTTAACGTTTAAATAGAAGAAATGATTAATTTTTGATATTTCTTTAGTAAGCAAGTCATTTTTGTAGATCGATTAGAAGGCTACCAAACGATTTGAATTAAACATTGTTTTTACCAGTATTAATCCACCTAAGTTTAGAATTGTACTTTTTCTTGTGAACCATATCATATTCATTTGATCGTCTGAAATTTCAAATAGACTTCCTAAACCCCATTATCAACGTTTCTCACTATCTTCCTCAAACATCTGATAAGTATAATCAGCTTTTTTACAACAGAAGATAGCTAATATGTAAATAATGATTTTAGAAGAGATTATTTCACTTGTTTACAGATTTCCAATGAAAGTTTGAAATGTTTGTCAGATTTTCTATTTATCAATTATTATAAATTGAATCAACTCATAGTTTGTTATTGCAATAGATAATTATTTGATGATTCTACACTAGTTCTAATGAATTTTAAAACTGCTGCTTCAATTCAACTCATTCTTTTATACAGTTTAATAAATTTAGTATGAATTAAACCATTGGTTTGTCATATATTTCACTGAAATAATAAAATTAATTTGTAAAACCTTAGAATGACGAATTCAAAAACGTAACGTGATGAATCATATACTTTTTAAACATTACATAAATACCTTTGAATTGATTCACTTCCTGTGAACCTTCTACACATACTTTTTTATGTCACATGTTTTTCTGAAATTTTTGCACCAATCATATTACATGATTTACACCATCGTAATAATTTGTTAACATGCGCCCCCTATGATTATACATAAAATTGAATGAAACGAGACTTTTTCATCAATGTTTGCTATTTTATGTGTGAAGACGCTTTTATACTTAGGATAATATGGCTAGTTTTCAAGATGGACATTCTACTATGTTAAGCAATGATGTATCACGTTTCAATAATCAATCTTTTTCATCAAGATTAGATGATCAAGACATGGGATTAACAGTACAACCTAAAGAAGAACCCGTTTCAGATGATGAAGCGGAATCCTCCTCATCAGAACTAAAGAAACAGAAGCCACCTTTTTTGTGTACTGTTTGCAACAAATCTTTTTCACGAAAAGGCAATTTAAAACAACATTTGACGATTCATTCAGAAGAAAGGCCATTTGTTTGTGACATTTGCCAAAAAGCATTCTCTAGAAAGGCTATTTTGAATCGTCATAAACTATCCCATTTAAAGATTCCTTCAAAACATAAATGTGATTCATGCAGTGAAACGTTCTCAAGAAAGTATGACTTATTTTTAAATCTGTGCATGAAAATTGCAGACATTAATGAATATTCATGTGTTTTAGAATCGAATAGTGCTATTCATTTTTCTATAAGAGTATTTCATATTGAATTGTAATCTATCATTCCCTAATGAAGGGATTTATACAGTTTAGAAGCTGCTGGAGTCTTTCGGTAGCTTCATCGCCCCGAGCCCAACCCTTCCCGCTTTTCGGTGTCTTTAATTTGTGTAATTTCTCTTTTAAATTTGTCCGGTTTCAATTTTTGATTTTTTTTTTTTTTTTTCAATCTCGCTTTTGCTAGAGAGTGTCTTACTCGGGACGTGGCTGGGGACCTATGAAACTTGCTTCCGCAAAAGAGTCGGAATAAGTTGGAAGAATAAAGGGCTGCGGACGAAGATGGGCCGCTCGCCGCGGCGGTTGACATAGATCATTAAATATTACGTTTCAATCAACACATGAAGATCCACAAGTCTTCAAAAAAGGATAAATGTATACAGCGTAGTGAAATGTTTAATCCCAAGTCCGATGTTTTATATCATTTGAAAACTTCACAGAGAGTTAGATGCAAAATTGATAATTCATCCTCTTTAAAAGATATGTTTTTGGAGAAGGTTAAGCATTTTAAAAGGCAAAATGCGTTAAACATATTTACTAAAACTGTAATCAACTCTAACGAGGAGAATGCTACAGACTTTAACACATTTTTTAATAGTATTCAATCGGACGTTTTAAACGAATTAAACTATCAGATTCAAGTTAAAAGATCGATGAAATGGTATGCAAGTGTTCAAGTTGTTGTATATCGCATAACACAAAAGGGTGACTTGGAGGCTGCCATTCATTATTTCCTTTCAAAAACTGTACTTGAATGGACGAATCAAAACTTATCTGAGCATGTTGAGGATGCCTTTGTAAAAATTATCAAGTCCTATGACAAGTCTACCAGACGTGGTTTTAATTGGACATTAGATAGAATATTGAATTTAGAACTATCTACTTTTAAAATATAACATGGTTTGAAATGTTTATACCTTTTTGAAATATGTGTACTCATGTTTTCACTATTGCAACTATTGAAAATGACGAATAAATAATGTGTAAATGAAAAAGCTTTTGTCTTTTTTATTTTTGTTAGAACAATTTGTGATTTTTAATAATTCATGAAGTCGTAACGACTTTACTTAATTTTTTTTTTTTCAATTTCTTATCAAATGAATAATGAGTTAACCATTTTTTTTTAATTTTGTATTGAAAGTCTGAAATTATACATTGAATTAGTTATTTTTCAATATTTCTAATTTATTATAATTATTTTTAAAGTTTAATATATCACTCGTTGTTTGTATGAACAACTGTTATTGTTTATTATTATTATTATTATCATTTATTACCATACAATTCTTTAAAAAAGCGTAGAACCATTAACATAATATATCATTAACCACTTTTTTAAAAACTGTTACCTTGTGTTGCCATTGAATTCTTCAAAACAAAAAAGAATAAAACTAAAATCATTATCATTAAATATCATACACCACTTATATAAAAATTGTTACTTTGTGTTGCCATACTATTCTTCAAAAAAAAGAATAAAACTAAAACCATTAACATTAAATATCATATACTGTAAATATAAAAATCGTTACCTTGTGTTGCCATACTATTCTTCAAAAAAGGATAAAACCATTGACATAATATATCATTCACCACTTAAATAAACTGTTTATATATATATTTTTTTGACTTAAACTAAAATTAATGACATTACTAATTCTTTTAAGTGTTTATCTGTAACCGACACTGATTTTTAACGTATATTAAGGGATGTGCTGTTTCTAAACATTCAGTTTCCAACTGATTTTTGTTCTAACTTCATCTAATGTTACCTTTATTTTTTGAAAATGGATTCTGTAGTAAATATGTTAAAAAGATCTTCCGACAAAGTGGCTTCTTCTTCAAAGTATCAACGTTTAGAAGAACCTAATGATCCCACTTCTGCGAGTGAATTAAATATACCAAGATTGGAAATTCCTAATTTATTAAACACTGACTGTGGAACAATATCACGTGATTTATCCACTACTGATTACACACCGAATGTGAAATCTGAAATCGATATGAATTTTTTTATCCCTAACTTTGGTGATGATACTACATCTTTCGAGAATTCATGCCAAGAGTCAATTTCTGTCGAGGACTATTTGAATATATTTTTCAAAGACATGAATTTTGAATCCGCTTTAACCTCGACCCCAGCTAGTAACATAATTTCCCAAGACGAATCCTTTCAAGAACGTACTATTGACCAAGAGGTTTCTGTCTCCCAACCAAGCAATCTTTCTAAAGCAAGTGATGAATTACAAAGCACAACCCCACCTACGAATGTCATTCCACAGTCTAAAACTAGCAAGCAAATCCAATCATCCTATTGTATTTCGAGAAGAACTCAGTGACTGTATCTTTTTAATTTTAAAGTTGCATAATAGACAATTTCATATTCATATTCGAGAGTTTAAACGCAGTGGGCTTACTAGTGAAGAAATTCTAACGAAAAATGGTATTATTATGGATGTTAACAGCTGGTTCGAATTTTGCAAGAAAATTTTGTCATTTAATTTGAGATATAAAAGTTCCTCATTTGTTTCTAATAACATGATATTAGTGTTAAATTTTAATAATTCTATCATGCGAATTAAAAATTTAAAGAATTATTCTCACATTGACTTAAACGAGTATCAGTTGCTGAAATTAAAAGAAAAAATACATGATTTGAATAAGGAACTTCTTCAGCATATATATGTAAACCATATACCAAGCTTAATTAGGCAGAAATGTATCATTGGTCATATATCTACAGAAAATGAACTCATGTTGCAGTCTAAACTTATAACATGTATTGAGAATAACGTATTAACTATACTAAACCGCATTTTTGAATGTGATGGATGTATTTTTAATCAGAAATCTCAAAGCCCTCATTCCTGTTGTATACTAAATAATCGACAAAAATTTGAAAAACTAGGAGAGATGTTATTAACGCTTATAGATTTAGATTTTGTTATTTCCTCATTTTTAAACGGAGTGGATTGTGTTAGTGAAAACTTTTTATCAAACATTCATGTAGAAACAATTCAAAACGAATTGTTTAAAATAATAAAATAAAATGTATTGCTATCCTTTTTAATACGTGTGTGTTTATTTTTCCAAAGTGTATGCTTATTTTGTTATGTCTTTTAGAACTTTTAATAAAGTGTTAGACTTAAATTTGCATATGTATATAACTAAAGAAATCAACAATTCTTTAGTAATTAAAAAAATTAACGCAAGTTTAAAATATTAAACTAATAATCTTAATACTATAATTTCTACTTTCTAATATATATATATATATATATATATATATATATGAAACTTAATTATATAAAAAAGTTTTCAATAATAATAAGTTTAGAAAATTAAAAAGTTTAAAAAACAAAATTAAGAAACTCAATTAAAAAAATATTTGAAAAGTTAAAAAAATAAAGTTTTCAAAATTAAAAAATCTTTATAAAAAAAATAATAATAATTAAAAAAAAAAGAAAATATTAAAAAGTTTACAAAAGTTTTAAAAAAAACTTGAAAAAAAAAACTCGAAAAAAAATTAAATTATCAAAATTTAAAAAAAATTATAAAAACTTAATACATTAAGTTTTCAAAAGTGAGTTTACCTATTCGTATATGTATACATGCATGTGACTTTCATTATGTTTTAGTTTAATACTTCTTTTTATCCTATAAAAGTGTTAGATTAATATATACTTATAAAAATATTTGTAAGTTAAATTTAAAAAAAAAAGTAACTTATAAAAAAAAATGTTTACAAAATTAAAAAAACAAAATCTTTCTAAATAAAAAAAAGTATTCAAAATTTAAAAAAAAACTTTTTAAATAAAAAATGTTTTCAAAATTTAAAAAAAAAATGTAAGTAAAGAAAAGTTTTCAAAATTAAAAAAAAGTACTTTGTAAATAAAAAAAAAATATTAAAAAGTTTATAAAATTAAAAAGTTAAAAAAAAACTTTGTAAAAAGTTTTCAAAATTAAGTTATCAAAATTAAAAAAAAAAACTTAATAAATTATGTTATCAAAAGTCAGTTCACCTAACTGTATATGTATCTGGCTTTCATAATTAAAAAAGTTATCAAAAAGTTGAATTAGATTGCAAATACAAGTATACAATCAATCATATATCAATCAGTCATAGCAATTAATCGATCAATCAATTAACCAATCAATGATATCAATTAATCAATAAATCAACAAATCGATTGGTTGATTTGTTGATTAATTGATATCATTGATTGGTTAATTGATTGATCGATTAATTGCTATGACTGATTGATATATGATTGATTGTATACTTTTATTTGCAATCTAATTCAACTTTTTGATAACTTTTTTAATTATGAAAGTCAGATACATATACAGTTAGGTGAACTGGCTTTTGATAACATAATTTATTAAGTTTTTTTTTTTAATTTTGATAACTTAATTTTGAAAACCTTTTACGAAGTTTTTTTTTTAACTTTTTAATTTTATAAACTTTTTAATGTTTTTTTTTTTTTTTACAAAGTACTTTTTTTTTAATTTTGAAAACTTTTTTTTACTTACAATTTTTTTTTTTAAATTTTGAAAACATTTTTTATTTAAAGTTTTTTTTTAAATTTTGAAAACTTTTTTTTATTTCGAAAGATTTTGTTTAATTTTGTAAACATTTTTTTTTATAAGTTACTTTTTTTTAAAATTTAACTTACAAATATTTTTATAAGTATATATTAATCTAACACTTTTATAGGATAAAAAGAAGTATTAAACTAAAACATAATGAAAGTCACATGCATGTATACATATACGAATAGGTAAACTCACTTTTGCAAACTTAATGTATTAAGTTTTTATAATTTTTTTTTTAATTTTGATAACTTAATTTTTTTTCGAGTTTTTTTTTCCAAGTTTTTTTTTTAAACTTTTGTAAACTTTTTAATATTTTCTTTTTTTTTAATTATTATTATTTTTTTATAAAGATTTTTTAATTTTGAAAACTTTATTTTTTTTACTTTTCAAATATTATTTTAATTGAGTTTCTTAATTTTGTTTTTTAAACTTTTTAATTTTCTAAACTTATTATTATTGAAAACTTTTTTATATAATTAAGTTTCATATATATATATATTAGAAAGTAGAAATTATAGTATTAAGATTATTAGTTTAATATTTTAAACTTGTGTTAATTTTTTTAATTACTAAAGAATTGTTGATTTCTTTAGTTATATACATATATACATATGCAAATTTAAGTCTAACACTCTATTAAAAGTTCTAAAAGACATAACAAAATAAACATACACTTTGGAAAAATAAACACACACGTATTAAAAAGGATAGCAATACATTTTATTTTATTATTTTAAACAATTCGTTTTGAATTGTTTCTACATGAATGTTTGATAAAAAGTTTTCACTAACACAATCCACTCCGTTTAAAAATGAGGAAATAACAAAATCTAAATCTATAAGCGTTAATAACATCTCTCCTAGTTTTTCAAATTTTTGTCGATTATTTTGTATACAACAGGAATGAGGGCTTTGAGATTTCTGATTAAAAATACATCCATCACATTCAAAAATGCGGTTTAGTATAGTTAATACGTTATTCTCAATACATGTTATAAGTTTAGACTGCAACATGAGTTCATTTTCTGTAGATATATGACCAATGATACATTTCTGCCTAATTAAGCTTGGTATATGGTTTACATATATATGCTGAAGAAGTTCCTTATTCAAATCATGTATTTTTTCTTTTAATTTCAGCAACTGATACTTGTTTAAGTCAATGTGAGAATAATTCTTTAAATTTTTAATTCGCATGATAGAATTATTAAAATTTAACACTAATATCATGTTATTAGAAACAAATGAGGAACTTTTATATCTCAAATTAAATGACAAAATTTTCTTGCAAAATTCGAACCAGCTGTTAACATCCATAATAATACCATTTTTCGTTAGAATTTCTTCACTAGTAAGCCCACTGCGTTTAAACTCTCGAATATGAAATTGTCTATTATGCAAATTTAAAATTAAAAAGATACAGTCACTGAGTTCTTCTCGAAATACAATAGGATGATTGGATTTGCTTGCTAGTTTTAGACTGTGGAATGACATTCGTAGGTGGGGTTGTGCTTTGTAATTCATCACTTGCTTTAGAAAGGTTGCTTGGTTGGGAGTCAGAAACCTCTTGGTCAATAGTACGTTCTTGAAAGGATTCGTCTTGGGAAATTATGTTACTAGCTGGGATCGAGGTTAAAGCGGATTCAAAATTCATGTCTTTGAAAAATATATTCAAATAGTCCTCGACAGAAATTGGCTCTTGGCATGAATTCTCGAAAGATGTAGTATCATCACCAAAGTTAGGGATAAAAAAATTCATATCGATTTCAGATTTCACATTCGGTGAGTAATCAGTAGTGGATAAATCACGTGATATTGTTCCACAGTCGGTGTTTAATAAATTAGGAATTTCCAATCTTGGTATATTTAATTCACTCGTAGAAGTGGGATCATTAGGTTCTTCTAAACGTTGATACTTTGAAGAAGAAGCCACTTTGTCGGAAGATCTTTTTAACATATTTACTACAGAATCCATTTTCAAAAAATAAAGGTAACATTAGATGAAGTTAGAACAAAAATCAGTTGGAAACTGAATGTTTAGAAACAGCACATCCCTTAATATACGTTAAAAATCAGTGTCGGTTACAGATAAACACTTAAAAGAATTAGTAATATCATTAATTTTAGTTTAAGTCAAAAAAAAATATATATAAACAGTTTATTTAAGTGGTGAATGATATATTATGTCAATGGTTTTATCCTTTTTTAGGGTTTCGTTCATCTGACGAAACCCTATTCGTCTCGCTCCTCTGTCTGTCCGTCACAGAGCCCGTTCTCAGAAACTATACATGTTGGAGACTTGAAATTTTGCATACTTATAGATGAACACCACACATCATACGACAAATCATAAAATTTTGAAAAAGTCGTACATTTAACCCTTTGGGCTCCCACATGTGTATTTTAAACAATTCTTTTTATGTGAGCCTCTAATTAGGTTGAAGACGTGAAATTTTGCGTACTTATAGATGGACACCTCAGATCAAACGACAAATCATAAAATTTTGAAAAAGTTGTACATTTAACCCTTTGGGCTCCCACATGTGTATTTTAAACAATTCTTTCTAAGTGAGCCCCTAATTAGGTTGGAGGCGTGAAATTTTACATACTTATAGCTGAGCACCTCACATCAAACGACAAATCATAAAATTTTGAAAAAGTCGTACATTTAACCCTTTGGGCTCCCACATGTGCATTTTAAACAAATCTTTCTAAGTGACACCCTATTTAGATTAGAGGCGTGAAATTTTGCATACTTATAGCTGAACACCATCATGCGACAAATCATAAAATTTTGAAAAAGTCGTACATTTAACCCTTTGGGCTCCCACATGCTTATTTTAAGCAATTCTTTCTAACTGAGCCCCTTATTAAATTGGAGATTTGAAATTTCGCATACTTGTAGCAGAACACCTGAGGCCAGGCGACAAATCATAAAATCTTGAAAAAGTCTTACGTTTAACCCTTTGAGCTACCACATATGTATTTTAAGCAATTCTTTCAAAGAGTAAGTTGGAGACATGAATTTTTGCATACGTATACCTGAATACCTCCCACACGACAAATCATAAAATTTTCAAAAAGTCTTATATTATTTACTCCTCCGTGCTCTAACTTGTATATTTTAAGCAATTTTTCTAACCTTCGCCCTTTTCACCCGCAGAGCACTTTTCCAACTTTTGCCGACACCCTTTGACCATTCTTTCATTTTATGCACCATTGCCTTACATATTTTAGTTCCACTTTTTACCGCCAGGAGCGCCTACTTATCTCGTTTGGTATGGGCCCAATCCCTTTGACTAATATATATACGGATAGTATGTAAAACGGAGTTTCGTTCGGATAGAGGGTTGTTTAGAATAGACTGCGCCCCTGGTTGCGAAAGGTGGAACTAACAGATTTTTCAAAAGGATAAAGTGTTTTGAAAGGAATATTAAACGAAACCCTCTGTGCGATCTGTGATCACACTTACCCACTTGTTGAAGAATAGTGTGGCAACACAAGGTAACGATTTTTATATTTACAGTATATGATATTTAATGTTAATGGTTTTAGTTTTATTCTTTTTTGTTTTGAAGAATTCAATGGCAACACAAGGTAACAGTTTTTAAAAAAGTGGTTAATGATATATTATGTTAATGGTTCTACGCTTTTTTAAAGAATTGTATGGTAATAAATGATAATATTATTATTAATAAACAATAACAGTTGTTTATACAAACAACGAGTGATATATTAAACTTTAAAAATAATTATAATAAATTAGAAATATTGAAAAATAACTAATTCAATGTATAATTTCAGACTTTCAATACAAAATTTAAAAAAAAATGGTTAACTCATTATTCATTTGATAAGAAATTGAAAAAAAAAATTAAGTAAAGTCGTTACGACTTCATGATTTATTAAAAATCACAAATTGTTCTAACAAATATAAAAAAGACAAAAGCTTTTTCATTTACACATTATTTATTCGTCATTTTCAATAGTTACAATAGTGAAAACATGAGTACACATATTTCAAAAAGGTATAAACATTTCAAACCATGTTATATTTTAAAAGTAGATAGTTCTAAATTCAATATTCTATCTAATGTCCAATTAAAACCACGTCTGGTAGACTTGTCATAGGACTTGATAATTTTTGCAAAGGCATCCTCAACATGCTCAGATAAGTTTTGATTCGTCCATTCAAGTACAGTTTTTGAAAGGAAATAATGAGTGGCAGCCTCTAAGTCACCCTTCTGTGTTATGCGATATACAACAACTTGAACACTTGCATACCATTTCATCGATCTTTTAACTTGAATCTGATAGTTTAATTCGTTTAAAACGTCCGATTGAATACTATTAAAAAATGTGTTAAAGTCTGTAGCATTCTCCTCGTTAGAGTTGATTACAGTTTTAGTAAATATGTTTAACGCATTTTGCCTTTTAAAATGCTTAACTTTCTCAAAAAACATATCTTTTAAAGAGGATGAATTATCAATTTTGCATCTAACTCTCTGTGAAGTTTTCAAATGATATAAAACATCGGACTTGGGATTAAACATTTCACTACGCTGTATACATTTATCCTTTTTGGAAGACTTATGGATCTTCATGTGTTTTAATAAGTCATACTTTCTTGAGAACGTTTCACCGCATGAATCACATTTATGTTTTGAAGGAATCTTTAAATGGGATAGTTACGATTCAAAATAGCCTTTCTAGAGAATGTTTTTTGGCAAATGTCACAAACAAATGGCCTTTCTTCTGAATGAATCGTCAAATGTTGTTTTAAATTGCCTTTTCGTGAAAAAGATTTGTTGCAAACAGTACACAAAAAAGGTGGCTTCTGTTTCTTTAGTTCTGATGAGGAGGATTCCGCTTCATCATCTGAAACGGGTTCTTCTTTAGGTTGTACTGTTAATCCCATGTCTTGATCATCTAATCTTGATGAAAAAGATTGATTATTGAAACATGATACATCATTGCTTAACATAGTAGAATGTCCATCTTGAAAACTAGCCATATTATCCTAAGTATAAAAGCGTCTTCACACACTCATAAAATAGCAAACATTGATGAAAAAGTCTCGTTTCATTCAATTTTATATATAATCATAGGGGGCGCATGTTAACCAATTATTACGATGGTGCAAATCATGTAATATGATTGGTGCAAAAATTTCAGAAAAACATGTGACATAAAAAAGTATGTGTAGAAGGTTCACAGGAAGTGAATCAATTCAAAGGTATTTATGTAATGTTTAAAAAGTATATGATTCATCACGTTACGTTTTTGAATTCGTCATTCTAAGGTTTTACAAATTAATTTTATTATTTCAGTGAAATATATGACAAACCAATGGTTTAATTCATACTAAATTTATTAAACTGTATAAAAGAATGAGTTGAATTGAAGCAGTAGTTTTAAAATTCATTAGAACTAGTGTAGAATCATCAAATAATTATCTATTGCAATAACAACTATGAGTTGATTCAATTTATAATAATTGATAAATAGAAAATCTGACAAATATTTCAAACTTTCATTGGAAATCTGTAAACAAGTGAAATAATCTCTTCTAAAATCATTATTTACATATTAGCTATCTTCTGTTGTAAAAAGCTTATTATACTTATCAGATGTTTGTGGAAGATAGTGAGAAACGTTGATAATGGGGTTTAGGAAGTCTATTTGAAATTTCAGACGATCAAATGAATATGATATGGTTCACAAGAAAAAGTACAATTCTAAACTTAGGTGGATTAATACTGGTAAAAACAATGTTTAATTCAAATCGTTTGGTAGCCTTCTAATCGATCCACAAAAATGACTTGCTTACTAAAGAAATATCAAAAATTAATCATTTCTTCTATTTAAACGTAAACATAAATTGTAATAACTTCCCTAGTATAAGAAAGAGGGAGAGGTAGGTATTTAAAAAATATATAGAGTGTTCAAAAGTAACTTAGAAAATATTGGGGCGCGGTTTGAATAGTGGATAGTTTATCAATTACAAAAAATGAAATTTGAATCGGAGTTCGCAGGTTCGAAACCACGGCTTTCTAAAATGATCATACATTTGTGCGTAAAATAATTAAACTCTCGTACGCAAAATAGATAAAATCAGTTAAACTAAAAATAAAAATCGTATACATTCAAGGAATTCACAAAGTGAATAATTATAGGTATTATTGAGTTATCTAAAGAAACCGACCTCTCTTTGCACATACATAAGGGGGAATACAATTTTTTGTTTTGAATCATCTAAAATCTAAACATATAGACATAGTTTGTTTATCAGTTAAGTCTTCAACATATCATCGAGCCAAGAGACTATTTTGCAGGTTCAAACCTTCCTCAAAACTTTTCAAAAATAAAATACTATTTTTAATAATAAATTCGCACTACCGCATACAGATGGCAGCATCAAAAATTTTCTTCATCGCACTACCGCATACAGATGGCAGCATCAAAAATTTTCTTCAGAAAACATAAGACATTTTCATTTTCATTCGAATTCTAAGACAATTCTGAAAAAAAAATTAATCGCCCTTAAAAATTAAGCCCCCTAAAAAAATAAGCCCCTCTAAAAAATTTAGGCTCCTCAAACTCCCTTTCGAAAATACCTACATCTCTTTGTTATAGTATGATATTTCCATTTCTACTCTATGTCGACTCGAAAAAAAAAAATTAAGCCCCCCTAAAAATAAGCCCCCCTCAAAAATTTAGCCCATTGAAAAATTTAGCTTCTTCTTACTTCCTCTCGAAAACACCTAACTCCCTATGTTATAGTATGATATTTCCATTCTAACACTAAATCAATAAAAAAAAGCCCCCCTAAAATTAAGCTCTTCTAAAAAAATTTAGCCTCTTCATACTTCCTCTCGAAAAGATCTAACTCATTATGTTATAGTATGATATTCCCATCTCTACTCTAAGTCGATTCGAAAAAAAAAATAAAAATAAAAATAAGCCCCTCTCAAAAATTAAGCCCCCTCCAACATTTAGCCCCTCCTACTATAGGATAAGTCTCCCTTTCCACCCCCAGGTGGATTCCACCCTCCTCCTCCATCCACAAGGTGGATTCCACCCACATCCACACAATCCGCAATCCGCCTGCTGGGGTTAAACTCTCCTTTCTCCCCTACTCACATACACACACGTAAAAGACCCCGCCTCTCAAAAGATTTACAGTTTTCTTCTCAAAAGAGAAATGATTTCAATGTATAGGTGTACTTTGTAGAAAACTTCTCGGAATATATTCAAAGACTCGTCCTTTTAGTACTTTATAGTCTAAATTAGTGAATGAACGTATCCAACAGAAATAATGCCAGGCTGTTCACAAATCCAGATTTTCTACTTTCAAACATATTTGCGAATTCATTTTTCATCTTAAATACACAAAAACTGCACGTTTTATTATTCAGAAACAAATCAAATAGCCTTTTCCATTTTTTTTTTTATAAGAATAATGAAGAATCTTTCAGAAAATGCTGTCAAAGTGCTTTAAGCTGATTTTTAACTTTCATTGGTTCAAGAATGGTCATCATTAGGCAGTAATCAACTCTAACTGAAGGTGCAACACATTTTTTTTTTTAATGAAAAGCTCTATTTGATTCTAAATTACTTCAGAAATCATGCCTTCAAATTTCATGCTTTTTACGTATATAAGCAACTCCATGAATGTGTCAGAAATTTCACGTTGAGCAGAGAAAAATATTTCTGTTTAGGTCAGCTTTAAGTGGAAAGATTGACTCATAAAGGTAGGGCTAATGCAAGCATATATATAGAGAAACTCAGTTACTTGTGCGAAACTTGCACGGATTCCCAAAATGCAGCAGAATTCAGCATAGGAATATTAAAGTTGCTATCCTCATCCTACAGAAAAGACTGAAAACAATTTTTGCATTTCACTATGTCACAGAAAGGCTTAATCACATTACTATTCCAAACATGAATAAGGACACTGCTAAACAGTGTTGAATTCAGGGGGTGGCCGAGGGGGGAGCAATTAGATATCGTCCCCCCCTGGGAGATTTGAGATTTTGTGTTTTCAATGGGCAGAAAGTGCAATCCCCCTCCCCCCCCCCCCCCCGGAGCCACAGAAATCCCACCCGGAGAAAAGTGTCTGAATTCAACACTGGTGCTAAAAATTTCTCTTTAGAGGGCGCTTTTGATGCATATATTGAAAGATGTGCAGTTAAAATGCATATTTCCAACATGCAATGCCTTAAATAAGAAAATTTATTTTATTTAAAAAGAAAATCATTAAATACTTATAAATACAGAAAAGCATATTTTTAGTGCCAGAAAACACTGAAAAATTCACAAAATTTAAAGCAACATGACATGGCTAAGCTTTCACTGTAAAAGATTTTTGTTTTATTGTTCTTAGGCACACAGTAACATATTTCTAAATATAAGTTATACGAAAAGGGAATTGTATAAATAAATTTTGTATGTTAATGTGTACAGCTTCTTGTTGAACAAGTGCCATATCTGAAAGCTGTACACTTGATTTGTATGTTTTTTGTAACTATCATCGGCGTTAGAGATTGTCATCATATCTATTTTGATTATCATAATATATTTTCTGATTATCATTATATATATTTTGATTATCCTTATCTATTTTGAATCGCCTGCAGTGGTGTAGTCGTAAAAATAATAGAATGTATATGCTATAAGCAGAGGGTATGTGCTAGACAGAGAGTATACGCTATAGCTTTATTTGAGAAACAGAGGGTATACAGTGTTCATAAAAAAAACCAGAACCCTCCACTTCATCTCTGATCACCTGGTATAGTTTAAGTAAATAGACTACACTATAATACAAGCATTTCACTGCGTTTGTGTTTATGCCCATTTTGTTATTTTTAGTCCTTTGCATTTTAATTTGAATTCATATTCATGGTATAATAGTAATTGTTATAGTTAATAAAATCAAAACCGCATGAGAATATAATTTAATAAAATATCAACTTTATGTTCTACTCTAAAAAATTCTAACTTCACTATCATAATCTTTCCATCTGTCATCTCTCCCCTTACCTTCAAAGAAAACAAAATGGTTGTGTCATTTTACCCTAAAAGGATTGAGTTCACCCGATATTTTTCATAAGTTGGCACCACTAGTTATATGTGCCCTAAAAATTTTAACCACAAATAAGTAGTAGATAAAGGACAGTTCAACGGCCACAGGCGAAATCCGGAATGAGCAATTGAGAGCAATGCTTAATTGACCAGGTCCACCTTCCTTCTTATCGCGACAATCATTGTTCGTGTTACTGTTCTGTCTAACATTATGTTAGAAAGCTGTATATGAATGTCTAATTATCTACCAAAACGGTTTCGTTTATAAAAACTTGTTTACTTTATCTCATTTTATTGTTTTCTCCGATATTTTGTTAAAAAGATGTGTGTATACAAGTTTGTTTTTGAATAAGTATATATATATATATGTAATAATATTATATGTAAAATGTTAATCATAGCAAACACGGTAGCGTTAAGCTATAATATGATTAAGAAATAGAAAATGCAAAAGACTTTCTTAAATTTCTGGCGAACCAGTTGACATACGACAATGATTTTTCTTTTGAAAGATAGAAACTCGACGAGACGAATAAACTGATAGCATTAAAAAAATTACTGTAGCTTTCAGTCGTTTTTTATTTAGCCTTAAACTAAAAAAAAATGAAGACGCAAAATTCAACAAAGTGTAGCTAACGTTCCAGTGGGTGGATTAACTTCGTTTTTGTTTTATTTTGATCCTCTTGTTCAAACTTAAAATAGATTTTTTTTTTTCATCTTTGTATGTTTGACGGTCGCTGAGAAAATCGAATTTGTCTTTTATAATGTCTCCATAAAATTATAGCAATCTCTCCTTTTTATTTTTTAATTTTCTAATTCAATAATTTCTTTCGTGTTGCCACTCCCTAAAAAGCTGTACAATATTTTTTTTTTTTTTTTTTTAAAGGAATAACACGTGTACTTTTGTTTTTATAAGTCAATAAAAATTGAAATTCAATTGATAGATTTTTGTATTTTTGAAACCGACGTCAACATAAGCAGATAATGCATAATTTTCATAAATCTATTTCTATAAAATCAAAGTCTCTGTGTGTCCCTCACAATTCCGGTTGGACCACCTCATTAATCGCGGCTATGTTAGGCTTCCTATGGAGAAATCGGTATCAACTTCAACAATGAGTAATTGTTGAAAAGTACTAATACAGGTTACTACAATAGCGCCAAAGTTTGGCAAAATGTCGCCAAATTTGTCGGTATCACGCCAAATTTGGCGACGAAAATAAGTTGCCAAATATGAAGCGAATTTGGCGACAGCTGGCTAATTTAGTGAAATTCCCATTGAAACCCATTAATCTTTACAATCGAGTTCACCACAATTTAATTTGAACTCGGCGCATTCAAGGGTTATTTTTACAAAATGTATGGGTCAGAATTTAAAGAGTAATATACGAAAATGTACGTCTTTACATCTTCATAACGATGCTACTAATAAAATAACCTCCACTAGACGGCGCTGTACTATCTGAGGTCTGAGGTCCTAACTATCCAATTTTAATGTAATTCACATAGCCGGATGCAGAAATTAAATTATAGATATTTCTTCAGTAAAGGGGCCTTTGCGAAATAGAGAAAGCTGCTTTGGTGAAGAAAGAAATTTGGTAACATATATTCTGGCAACCTATTAACTGTTCCATTTCATATACACATGCATTTTTTTTTTACAATATTTATACAATTTATCTTATATATATAAAATAAGAGATGTCTGTCTGCCTGCCTGACTGCGGAAAGCTCCGAAATTATAACACCTAGACCTCTGAAATTTTTGTCATGTGTAGATTCTATTACCGGAAAGTGCACTTCACCGCCGGATTTTAAAATTTCAATTTAGATATTTAAAAAAAAAATTAAAACGTTATGTGTTAGAGGCTATTTACAGCTCTAAGCCAATCCGCGGCAATGAATAAGCCAGCCAATGAGAGCAGGTGGTAAATATGAGATACAGCGACTGCATTTCCTAGCCAAACTGAAGCGGGAAATTGCACTATTTATTTCTCATGCTTTTTTTGTTATTATAAGATTTAATCTTATTGACATTATTTTATAATGATTTTTATATTGTTTATAATATAAAATGATATTGTTTATAAAGAAACTAATACAATTCACGTAAGTTACTTTAAATTGTATTCGTTCTTCGTATTTACATACGCGTAGTCGCCCAAGAATGAAATAGTATAATGTTTCTTGAACTTTGTTTTCTGGGATCTTAAAGTAATTATTTTTTTTTTCAAATTTGCTGAATTAACGCTTCACTGAATGTTTTCATTTCTTAGCAAAAATGGAACTGTACATTTTAAAGTGTAAGATGAAAACTGTACTTTCTATGAAATGGAAACATTCAGTAAATAATTTCCGTTCTCGGGTGAAAGAGATGTATGTTGTCATCGCCCAAGAATAGGAATAAAACAAATATTTCTTTTCAGAGGAAATGAATGAAGTTATTTGGGTTCCACTTCCCCATATATTATGAGTTTCATAACAAATCCCAATGAAAACATATTTTTTACACTTTACTGAATGTTTTCATTTTTTATCAGAGTCATGATATGTAACAAGCACAGAGATCTGTTTAGGAAAAATTGGGTTCTTTAAAGGACCCCTCACAAAATTTTTCATTTCAAAACAGGACCCTTCACAACATTTTTCATGTCAAAATTGGACCCTTCACAACATTTTTTATGTCAAAACTGGACCCTGCACAAATTTTTTCAAATCAAAGCAGGATCCTTCACAAAACTTTTCACCTTAAAAAAAAGGACCCTTCACAAAATTCTTTGTCATAAAAGTAGGCTTTTTACAAACTTTTTCACCTGAAAACTAAACTTTCACTTTACAATTATGTTTATCTCTTTATTACTTAATACAAAACTAAGATTATTATCTATAAAAATTAATAAAATGCTTAAAGACATTGCAGGTAAGTGGTGGTTTGATTAATTAATGCTTCAATTGTAAAATACAGTATTTTACCAGCAGATTATTTTCTGCCACTGAGGTATCTGTCACAGACACTTGGAGAATTTTCTACAACTGTGGTGCCAGGCATAGCAGTTTAAAGTTTAGGCGTAATTCAATAAAGAGAAATTGAGATTTTTTTTTTTCTGTCGCCATTTGTCAAAGTTCCCGATATTTCTCAGCGACAGATTGGAAAAATTTAGCGTGTGCTTCTGCACTCTTGTCAAAATTTGCTATACATTTCCGCAATCTTTTGATGAAATTTGCAATTTATTCCCTCGACTGTTTATCGAATTTTGTGTTTTATTTTTATAGTGATTGTTTTTACAAGATCGTTTCATGAAATTCGCGTTTTTTTTTTTTTTTTTTTTTGCGACCATTAGCCAAACTTTGCTATGCGTTTCTGCGATCTTTTGATGAAATGTACAATATTTTTCTTCGTTTACTGAAATTCACGTTTTTTATTTCAGCGATCGTTTCACAAAATGCACGATTCCCCCCCCCCCCCCAAATCATTTCATGAAATTTGCATTTTTTTTTTCAACGATCAGTGACAAAATATGTGTTTTTCTTTTCTGCAGCCATTTGTCGAAGTTCCCGATATTTCTCAGCGACAGATTGGCAAAATTGGCATATGCTTCTGCACTTTTTTGACGAAATTTGCCATACATTTCCGCAATCTTTTGATGAAATTTGCAGTTTCCTCGACTGTTTATCGAAATTTGTGTTTTATTTTTACAGTGATTGTTTTTACAAGATCGTTTGATGAAATTCGAGGTTTTTTTTTCAACGATCTATGACGAAATTTGGTTTTTTTTTTTTGTTTTGTTTTTTTTGTTTTGTTTTTGCGTCATTTAGCCAAAGATTAGACAAACTTTGCTATGCGTTTCTGCTATCTTTTGATGAAATGTACAATATTTTTCTTCGTTTACTGAAATTCACGTTTTTTTCAGCGATCGTTTCATAAAATGCACGAGCTCCCCTCCCCCCCTCCCCCTCCCAAATCGTTTCACGAAATTTGCAGTTTTTTTTTTCATCAGTGACAAAATTTGTTTTTCTTTTACGTGGCCATTTGTCGAAGTTTCCGATATTTCTCAGCGACATATTCCCAAAATTTCTAATCTGCACTCTTTAGACAAACTTTGCTATGCGTTTCTGCGATCTTTTGATGAAATTTGCAATATTTTTCTTCGTTTACTGAAATTCGCGCTTTTTTTCAGCGATCATTTCACAAAATGCACGATTCCCCCCCCCCCCCACCACCACCACCACCACCAAATTGTTTCATGAAATTTGCAATTTTTTTTTTTTTTTTTCAACGATCAGTGACAAAATTTGTGTTTTTCTTTTCCGCGGCCATTTGTCGAAATTCCCGATATTTCTCAGCGACAGATTGGCAAAATTCGTAATGTGCACTCTTTAGACAAACTTTGCTATGCGTTTCTGTGATCTTTTGATGAAATTTGCAATACTTTTCTTTGTTTACTGAAATTCACGTTTTTTTTTTCAGCAATCGTTTCACAAATTACACGATTCTTCCCTTCCCCCCCCCCCCCCCCACCAAATTGTTTCATGAAATTTGCATTTTTTTTTTTTTTTTTCAACGATCAGTGACAAAATTTGTGTTTTTCTTTTCCGCGGCCATTTGTCGAAGTTCCCGATATTTCTCAACGACAGATTGGCAAAATTGGCATATGCTTCTGCACTTTTTTGACGAAATTTGCCATGCATTTCCACGATCTTTTGATGAAATTTGCAATATTTTTCTTCGATTGTTTACTGAAATTCGCGGGGTTTTTTTCAGCAATCGTTTTTTTTTTGGCGACAATTTGCCAAAGTTCCCGATGTTTCTCAGCGACAGATTGGCAAAATTCAGTGTGTGCTTCTGCACTCTTTTGTCAAAATTTGCTATAAATTTCCGCGATCTTTTGATGAAATTTGCAGTTTCCTCGACTGTTTATCGAAATTTGTGTTTTATTTTTATAGTGATTGTTTTTACAAGATTGTTTCATTTTTCTTTTTCAACGATCTGTGACAAAATTTGCGTTTTTTTTTTTTTTTTTTTTTTTTGTGCACCTATTTGACGAAGTACCCAAAATTTCTCAGCGAGAGAGATTGGCAAAATTCGGCATATGCATCTGCACTCTTTGGACAAACTTTGCTGTGCATTTCCGCAATCTTTTCATGAAATTTGCAATATTTTCCATCGATTGTTTACCGAAATTTGTTTTTTCTTTATAGTGATTGTTATTTTCAAGATTATTTGACGAAATTCGCGTTTTTTTTTTTTTTCAACGATCTGTGACGAAGTTTGTGATTATTTTTTTTCTGCGACTATTTGTCGAAGTTCCCGATATTTCTCAGCGACATATTGGCAAAATTTGTAATGTGCACTCTTTATACAAACTTTGCTATGCGTTTCTGCGATCTTTTGATGAAATTTACAACATTTTTCTCTGTTTACTGAAATTCACTTTTTTTTTTCATCGATCATTTCACAAAAGGCACGATCCCCCCCCCCCCCCCCCCCCAAATCGTTTCACAAAACTTGCATTTTTTTTTCGCGATTTTTTTTTCAACGATCAGTGACAAAATTTGTTTTTCTTTTCCGCGTCCATTTTTTTTAGGGTTTCGTTCATCTGACGAAACCCTATTCGTCTCGCTCCTCTGTCTGTCTGTCTGTCCGTCACAGAGCCCGTTCTCAGAAACTATACATGTTAGAGACTTGAAATTTTGGGTACTTATAGCTGAACACCTCACATCAAACAACAAATCATAAAATTTTGAAAAAGTTGGTAATTAACCTAATTACGGGCTAATTAAATTCTAAAATTAACCAATCAACCTTTTGAATGCAGGTGAAAATGCACGTTATCGAAATCCTCCCCAGTTTCTCATAATGGTTGCCAGTAAACTCGGCGGATGCTCCGTCAAATCAGCCGGTGCAGGGTTACCACGGAGTACTTTAAGCAATAAATGAAGTGGGCCTTCAAAAAGCAAAATTGAATCTGCCGAAATATCGGTCGTACAAATTCGTAACAGGTGTAGAAATACGCGGAAAAAATTCTACTTTATTTTGGTATAAATTTCAAATTTCTGCGTAGGATAGAACGCAAAAAAATCCACTAAAAATCGATCGATAAAAATTTAATTTCTGTGTTTTTAAAAACAATGAAAACAGATTTCCATTCACCGGAAGGCAGCTGTCATTTCTCGACATATCGGCGCGGGAGAAATTTAAGGGGAGAAAGTCTAATACGAAATTTAAACTTTTTAAATATTAAATTTTTCGATTAAATTTTTTGACATCCGGGCTGGAAATTTCTCGCAGATTCCATACATACCCGGTTCAAAGAGATTGCTTCATTACGAGCTGAGATATTAATTATTATTTTATTAATTCCTTTTATTTCCATCAAATGCCAGATTAAGATGGAGGCACGTGCTTTTTTAACGGAGATTTCATTTAAATTAGGAAATTAACAATTTGCGTGGGGTGTTTCGACGGCGCGCTATGAGATAAGTATTAATTATTCAATATGAAAAAGTTTATAGGTTTATAAGTGTTCATCCCACTATTTTCGAATAGCAATTTCAGGAAATATCTTAAATTATTGTTTAAGACCGCCACTCGATGTCTTCGAAACTTTAAGGTACTTTATAACAAACACATAAGAAAAAGTGTAAAAAAGAATGGAGTGTGATATTCCGAGGAGTGGAGGGGGGAGGGGACTAGATTTATTTATTAAATCTTAGCGTTTGTTATCGCAGAAAATGTTTTAAATTGTTGGTTAAGACTGCACCGCCACCCTCCCGACCATGTATCTACGGAGAGATTGCGCAAAGGAGTTTCGTTCAGATATGCTTTTGTTAAGAATAGAGTGCGCTCCCTGGTGGTGGAATGCGGAACTAACGAAACGCGATTTTGTTAAAATTAGGAAATATAACAAGGCGATCCGTTTGCAACTTTAAGATCCTTCATGACGCATAATAAAAAGCTTATAAAATAATGGTGCATGCAATTTCCTGTGAAGGGAGGGCGAGGGAGGGGCGCTGGATTTCTTTTTTAAAAAATAGCGTTTACGACCTTTTTAGGTGTCGTTTTTTGAGCACTATGATATACTCAGACACGTGCTGCTTATGAAATATAAAAATGTCAAAATTTTAGTTACCACTATTTCCGAATAGTACTTTCAGCAAATTTCTTAGTTTCTTGCTTAACCCTAGAACTACCGGAAATTTTACTCAAGTTTTATAAAAACATTCTACACCAGAATTTTTACTTAAAACTATTTAATTTGTTTATTTAACTTATTATTGTCTGATTTATACATTTAGTTTGTTTTGAAGAAATTTCTGGTTTGAATAAATATTTTGAATGTACATGTCGGGTCCATTGGACCCTTCTGGTAGACAGAGGGTTAAGGCCGCCACCAACTCCAGTAACACATCCACTGATAGGTTGTTTAATAGAGTTTCGATCTGATACACTTTTGTTATGAATAGTGTGCGCTCCCTGGTGGTGGAATTTGCAACTAATATAACGCAATTTTGTTAAAATTATGAAATCTAACAAGTCGATCTGCTCGAAACTTTGACATAGTTCATAACACATAATAAAAAGCTTATAAAAGAATGTTCCGTGCAATTTCCTGGGGCGCCTACCTATCTCGGGTGCTATAGACCGGATCCCCTCGACTAATATACCTACGGATAGGTTGTAAAACGGAGTTTCCTTTGGATAGAGGTTTGTGTAGAATAGAGTGCGCCCCTGGTTGCGAAATGTGGAACTAACAGATTTCACAAAAGGATAAAGTGTTTTAAAGAAATATTAAACGAAACCCTCTGTGTGATCTGTGATCACACTTACCCACTTGTTTCAACGATCTGTGACGAAATTTGTGATTTTATTTATTTATTTATTTTTTCGACCATTTGCCAAAGTTCCTGATATTTTTCAGCGACAGATTGGCAAAATTTGGCATATGCTTCTGCATTTTTTTGACAAAATTTGCTATGCATTTCCGCGATCTTTTGCTGAAATTTGCAATATTTTTCTTCGATTGTTTACTGAAATTCGAGGGCTGTTTTCAGCGATCGTTTCACGAAATGCACGATTTTTTTCCAAGATTAAAGAAATTTGCATTTTTTTTTTCTATTATCTGTGACGAATTTGATTTTTTTTTCTGCGACTATTTGTCGAAGTTCCTGATATTCTTGAGTGACAGATTGGCAAAATTCAACATGTGCTTCTGCCATCTTTTGATGAAATTTGCAATTTTTTCTTCGATTGTTTCACAAAATTCATGATTATTTTTCCAAGATCGTTGGATAAAATTCGTTTTTTTTTTTTTTTTTTTTTTTTAAATTATGATTATTTCACAATTTTTTTCAACGATCTGTGACAAACTTTGTGATTTTTTTTTTTTTTTTATGCACCCATTTGACGAAGTTCCCAAAATTTCTCAGCAAGAGATTGGCAAAATTCGGCATATGCATCTGCGCTCTTTGGACAAACTTTGTTGTGCATTTCCGCAATCTTTTGATGAAATTTGCAATATTTTCCTTCGATTGTTTACCGAAATTTGTTTTTTCTTTATAGTGATTGTTATTTTCAAGATTATTTGACGAAATTCGCGTTTTTTTTTTCAACGATCTGTGACGAAGTTTGTGATTATTTTTTTTCTGCGACTATTTGTCGAAGTTCCCGATATTTCTCAGCGACATATTGGCAAAATTTGTAATGTGCACTCTTTAGACAAACTTTGCTATGCGTTTCTGCGATCTTGATGAAATTTGCAACATTTTTCTTTGTTTACTGAAATTCACGTTTTTTTTTTTTTTTCAGCGATCATTTCACAAAAGGCACTATCCCCCCCCCCCCCCCCCCCCAAATCGTTTCACGAAATTTGCATTTTTTTTATCAACGATCAGTGACAAAATTTGTTTTTCTTTTCCGCGTCCATTTTGTTTTCAACGATCTATGACGAAATTTGTGATTTTATTTTTATTTTTTTTTTTTTTTGCGACCATTTGCCAAAGTTCCTGATATTTTTCAGCAACAGATTGGCAAAATTTGGCATATGCTTCTGCATCTTTTTGACAAAATTTGCTATGCATTTCCGCGATCTTTTGCTGAAATTTGCAATATTTTTCTTCGATTGTTTACTGAAATTCGAGGGCTGTTTTCAGCGATCGTTTCGCGAAATGCACGATTTTTTCCCAAGATTGGCGAAATTTGCATTTTTTTTTCAATTATCTGTGACGAATTTGATTTTTTTTTCTGCGACTATTTGTCGAAGTTCCTCATATTCCTGGGTGACAGATTGGCAAAATTCAACATGTGCTTCTGCGATCTTTTGGTGAAATTTGCAATTTTTTTCTTCGATTGTTTCACAAAATTCATGATTATTTTTCCAAGATCGTTGGATGAAATTAGTTTTTTTTTAATGATCATTTCACAATTTTTTTCAACGATCTATTACAAAATTTGTGATTTTTTTAAATTTTGTGACAATTTATCGCATGTTATGTGTTCACCGTTCATGGGTGTCTAAAAATGTAGTCAACAACATTAACAGGAAGATAGATTATAAATAACAAACACTCAAAATTTTCGCTTTATTGAATTATGCATAAACTTTACACTGCCCTTTCAATGTGAAAACATTCAATAAAGTATAACATATGTTTTCATTAGGATGAGAGAATATTAACAAAAGAATAAGAACTGAGTGAAAAATCCTTGAGTTCATGAAATACTTAATATGGTGTGCATTTTGTGATATATTATGAGTTTTATAAGAATCGCACGTGAATGGACTCTTATCGCTCAAGAACGGAAATTATTTACTTCATAGAAAGTTCAAGAAACACGTTCCATGCTTGGGCGACTATGCATATGTAAATTGCCATTAACACGAAGAACGAATACAATTGAAATTAACTTACGTGAATGATAACACTTTAAATTTTAAAGAAGGTAGGAGAGTTGAATTTTGAGTTTGGAAGGCAGGTGACGATAATTGTCCTTTCAACTGTAGTGTTTTCTACGATGAGTATCCTTTATATGTTGTTTTCTGACAGAGGATGTTTTAAAGCTTTTGGCCTGTACATTACTAAGCACTCACTCCTCTCCTCTTAACTAATTTTTTCATCAGTAGAGGGTGTTTTAAAATTTTAATTTGTTCATGACTATGGCATACAATTTTACAAAAATTTATGAATAAAATTTGCACAACATCTCAACAATTTGCAACTGCTTCTCCCCCATTTTCACACTGTGAGTGGGTACATATTTCAGACAAAATCGAGTTACATATGAAATCATAAATTAAAGGTTTCTTTATAAATATTACCACGGACCCTGGCAACGCCGGGCGGGTCAGCTAGTGTAATATAAAGAAGCCATTAATCTAATTTTATGCATAAACGGAAGTAATTTGTACATAAAAAACGACAATAATATACATTTAATTAAAATACATATATAAACAAACAAAAATTTCATCAAGTTTGTTTTCATAGCTGTGTATATCATTTGGCAACAAATCTCACTTTCTGATGCCCGAATTCCGTCAAGCTTAAAAAAAAAACGCCAAGCCCCCTGTAGTGGAAAACTAGCAATTTCATCTATCACTTCTTCTATCACATTCATCAATCAATTTTCATCTATCAGTGCGAAACAAGCGAGAAAAACACATTATTGCTCGTGTGTTGCATATATCTTTATATTTATTTTCCGTCATTTTCGACGGGGTATCTTTCTAGTATATATATAAACTTTCTTGATTAATATTTTGAACTGGAATAATAGACACAATGGAGCACAAACAAGTTGATAGGAAAAAAAAAAAAAAAAGGTAAATGGGTGAAACCAAAAATACTTGTGCTTTTCATGTCCAAAACTTTAATTTTTTTTTCTCATTTAATATACAAAGAAATTCCAAATTTTTTATGTCATCTTTTAGAAAAAACTATTCTTAACTGGTCTAAAGTTTGTTCTAGTCAATTTTATTGTATTTATTGCACAATTTATGCAATTTATCCATCCTTAACCATGAAAATTAGCTGTCCAAATGACTAGAGATACAATTTTAAACAGACTACAATTCTAAATATTATGAACAACACAATATTTATCTGTTTTTATTTAAATAATAGATATAGTAGTTTAATAAATTTGTACTAATGAATTAAGATATGTATTTTGTAACTGCATAAGTTTAATTTAACATTTGTCCATGAAAATGAAACCTCTGTTACTTTATTTACATTTGGCAGAATAAATAATAAAAATTTTGTCCAACAAATGGCGCTACTAATCTGTATTGCTCAAAGAACTTTCTAGAATAGAAGTCAAGTGCCATTTTCACTTTGTCTGCCACATGTTTAGAGTATAGAGCAGTATTATGAAGTTCTAAGGTGAGTGTGTTTTCTCTTTGTAACTTCTGTTACTCCAATTTTAGGTTTAAATATTGGTTTAAAAATAAAATTTCTCTTTTAATCACAAAACACTAAGTAAAATAAGTTTATATAAGTAACATAGTTATTTTTTAGAATATTATTATTTAAGAAAAAAAAATTGTTTTTGCTTAAATGTAACCTCTGTTGCAAGTAACCTCTGTTACAATTTTTGGTAACGGATGTTACATACATATAACAGAGGTTACATTTTATCCCAGAATATACATTTTTTGTGGTACTTATTGTCATTCTTATTACTTATTTATATTTATTTTTGCAGTAGCATGTATTATTTATTTGTGGTATTTTCCAGATCTAAAAATGTCTCCTAAGAAAACAAGTTTTCAAGTTCTTGAATCTACTGCTGAAGAAAATTAAATTAAAGAAATAACGCTAGATAAATAAATTAAAGGAACATACATACTAGTAGAATTTGTAACTGAAAAAAAAAAGAGAAAAATGAAGTATTACTACATAGCCGTTACACAAGATGATTAGAAGATGGTGAAGTGCAAGTTATGTTTTTGAAAGTTTGTGATGATGCATTATCTATTTTTAAATTAGATGACAATGATATTGCATACATACAGTTCGAACAGATCCAAAAATGTTTGTCCATGTCAACTGTAGTACAGAAAGGAGGCAGATTATTTTACAAGTTTCCCCACCCTGTTGACGCATTTGAAAAATAATTGCAGTGTTAAAAATTTGTGGAAATTTCTTTGGAAAATAAAATTACGTCTGATTTATTCAGTGTGTCTTTGTTAGTTGCTAAAACGTCAGTTTGTTTACATCTTGTAAATTTTTGTAACCTCTGTTACTGGATTTAGCCTCTGTTACTGGATGTAACCTCTGTTACTTGAAGAATTTTTCTATTTCTTTTTAATAATTGTAAACTGATAATAAACCAAATGTATTTAAAACAAGGAATATGTTATGTACTTTAAATACAATTAAAAAAATATTTTCTTTAAAACTAAAATAAGTGGTAATTATGAACTTTAACTTAGTTTTCTTTTTCTAAACGAGATAAAATTACACATGTAATGATAATTAAATTTTATTATTCCTCTTTCTAAAACTATTATTTTGAACTAAAGGACATTTTTGCTAAAGTAATATATAAAAGTTATATTTTTTGCTGAAATATTTGTATCACAAATTAAGCAAATACGGTCCAGTAACAGAGGTTACATTTTTCACGCTAGATATGACTTTGCAAGGTTATATTTTAAGTGTAAAATTGGATTTTTTCTGTGCGGATGCTAATTTTGTGCAGCTTAAATACACTGCTCAAAACAATTAAAGGATATTTGAAGTTTTATATAAAATAAAGATATAAACGAAATTTTTTTTGCCGAAAATAGAAGAAGAGAATCACAAATGCAAATTTTTCTGGTTTTCAAACTGTGGAGTATGCAAATTTTGAGTTCGACGTCAAAAACGTCGCTTCAGCGGCAGCGAATGAAATTTGACTTTCAACTGGATAAAAGAGAATGAAGACAAGGATGATCGGCATCCAGTGATTGCTTTGTTTCGATGAGTACGATGTCTCAGCGAAGTCATTTGACAGATTCAGAAGCTTTGAGAATTGTTGGTAGGTTAGAAGGGGGCCAAACTCAAGCCGAAGTAGCGCAAGCCATTGGAGTGTCACAAAGTGTCATTTCCAGGATCTGAAACCGTTTTTTGGAGAGTGGATGTGCAGGCCGAAGACCAGGGCAAGGTCGTAGACGGGCAACAACGTCCAATGAAGATCGGTATTTAGCGTTAACAGCTCGGAGACACCGAACCATGAACGCTACTCTTCTCCAACAACACCTTCGCTCGGCTACAGGCACCACGATTTCAACTCAGACTGTCCGAAACCGGCTCCATGCTGTAGGTCTGTATGCTCGCCGACCGATGGTATGTGTTAGATTAACATCAAGGCATCGTCGCGACCGCAGGGAGTGGGCAACCGAGCATGTCAACTGGAGGAAAAATGAATGGAGCAATATTCTGTTTTCTGACGAGTCCCGTTTTTCTGTGCATCCGGATAATAGGCGTATTTTCATCTGGAGGGACCGTGGCAGTAGGAAAAATCCTGCGTTCGTGCACGAAAGTGTCAGATTTGGCGGTGGAGGAGTGTTGGTGTATGGTGGCATCTCCATTGACGGGCGCACTGACCTCTACATCATTCGAAATGGAGCTCTGACTGGTCGCCGATATAGGGATGAGATCCTCAGACCTATTGTAGTCCCTTACGCTGCAGCAATCGGAGATAACTTCATTTTAATGGACGATAACTGCAGGCCACATCGTGCAAACCTGGTGGAGGATTTCCTTTTCGAGGAAGGAATCGTTCGAATGGAATGGCCAGCGTGTTCTCCAGACATGAATCCAATCGAGCACGTTTGAGACGCTCTATGAAGACGAGTTTCTGGCCGACAACAACCCCCACAAACTTTCCAAGAACTGGAAAGAGCTCTTCTGGAAGAGTGAGGCAGAATACCCCAACTCGTCATTAATAGCCTCATTGAGTCCATGCCTCAAAGGTGTTCAACGTTGCTGGCCGCCTGTGGAAACCATACCCCCTACTGAAAATGATTTTCTTTGAAGAAAACACCTTTTCTTATTCTTTTTTTCTCATATGCACAAATTGTGTTTTTTTCCTTTAGTACACAAATGCGCAATAAAATGCATTTTTTTCTGCCAAACATGTGTAATTTATTCTCATATAACCTACTATGTCTGTCGACCATGTATCAATCAGCTAAACAGTTTACCAGATAGAAAATCCACCTAAAACTGCAATATCCTTTAATTGTTTTGAGCAGTGTATATATTTAAACAATATTATTGTTATTTAGTAAAGTCTAGATAATAAAAAATGACGAAAAAAAAAATCTTGAAAAGCACAAAGAAAATTGGTTTTACCCAAATCCCAAGCTTCTGTTCAGGAGCTAAATGCAAGTTTTTTTTTAATTCCTACTATTAGTTCACGCTCTCCCTATATTTATTTATTTATATATATATCTTGTTCAAATTTTCAATCGTTAATAAAATACTTATTATTCATCCTATCAATTTGAAATAATTTTTTTAAAACTTGTACTGGATGACAATTGATGATAATACAGTTTTTTCAAATTTTAATTCATTAATTAAATTTTAATTCATTAATTTTAGTTTTACATGGGAGACAAAATGGCGGCCATTGGTTATTGAATGATTTAATGCATCTTCATATCTATAAGGGGGTTTACCATAGGAGGTGACCCTGTTCTGCCGCCAAGTGTGTCGCCAACTTGGCGATATCTCTAATATTTCGCCAAATTCCCATAGACTTCCATTGTAAACCTACTTGCTTATAGAAAATCAACAAATTGAGATATTTTAATGCAACAACAACTAATATTAGCGTAAGAGATTATATTTATTTTTTCTTTGATGACCTAAGTAGGAATTGACTTTAAAAACAAAATTTTTATATTATTTGTTAATTATCATCATAACATCCTGACTTACACAAGCGATAGGTATGCAGTAATATAAATACTTCACATACTAAGCATACCTTAAAAATAGCATTCCATCTATTTTAAATAAGGAAGAGATGTCATATACGCACCAGAATACATAACTGGTGCGATAATGGCGTTATTTTGCCTGATACGGTAACTGAGCTATTGTTGTTTATTTATTATTTTTTTTAGGTACTTCTTAGTTATCCCGTCGACCAAATTACTGTCGCCAAATCGTAAGATTAAATGCCAATAATGATTGCCATTAATTAATTAATTGTAAGACTAAATGCCAATAATGGTCAATAAAACCATTAATTCGACGTTTTATTTGTATTTTTACTAATGTTTTACTAATTTATTTGTTCTTTTGTTATTTAAAATAAAAATTATGTCAATGTGTATAATTTGGCGAAATTGGTCGACGGGATAACTAAGAAGTACTTTTTTTTTATTTACTTTTATTTTATTTTTTAAAATTATATTAATTGTTTTGTTCTATAGTTATTAATTAAACTTTTCGTTATTTATTGTTATTTCCTTTTTTAAATAATAGAAAGTATTTTAAAAATATATATGTAACTGCTATTCGAAAACGAGGTTTTCGTCAAATTGGCGTCAGAAAAAAAACCGCGCCAAACCCGTTGTGTACATGGCATCTGTGCCTTAAATAATTAGGGTTTCGTTTAACTATAGGTACTTTTGCTTGAGATATTGTCGAAAATGTACAGCAAAAATATACGGTACTACTTGATTATCCCGTCGACCAATTTCGCCAAATGATACAAACTGACATAATTTTTATTTTAGGTACAGATGTCATATTCGCCCCATATTGGCGCGATTTTTTTCGGTTGCCAATTTGGCGAAAACATAAACAACATAATCCGGGTTACCACATCAAGCAAAATAACGACAGTTTGACGCAAGTTAAGTACCTGTTGCCTATGTGATATTGGCGACAGAAAAAAATCGCGCCAATATGGGGCGAATATGACATCTGTTCCTTATTTTAAATAACGGTAGAATAAATAAATTAGTAAAACATTAATAAAAATACTAATAAAAACTTGGGCACAGATGTCATATACGCTCCATATTGGTGCAATTTTTTCCGACGCCAATTTGGCGAAAACCTCGTTGATATATCATCTATATCCGGGTTACCATATCAAGCAAAATAACAACACTTTGGCGCCAGTTAAGTACCCGGTGCGTATGTGACATTGGCGTCAAAAAAAATCGCACCAATATGGGACGTATATGACATCTGTGCCAAAACTTGAATTAATAAACTTTTTTACCAAAAATAAAACCACTTTCAAAAACAACTGCAAAGTAAAAAATAATTTTTTTACATAATAGTTAATAAGAAATTAAATAAAGAGCATTGTATGTACCATGCGTAATTAATATTATGTACATTAATTTGATTTTTTGGAGTCTGTCGCATATTTTTATGGACTTAAATATCATTGCGTGGAGAGATATATACAAGAATAATATATACATCTTGCTTAAACAAGTATTTAATAACGAACACATTTTACAGCAGACGATCACAGGAAACACAGATTCGGCATAGCCTACAATTACCGCTTAAGCACAAAAACATTCTATTTTTCGTTCGCGCTAGTCGCGGTTACAGTCAAATACATCACATCTCCTCCCTTCCAAAACTTCTTCTATAGATCTAATCGCTTTGGAGGTTTCCGGGCTCTAGTGGATCGGCGAACTGGTTGTGGTGTCGGAGTTGAACCCTGGGCTATGAGTGGAGCATGCTCAGGTGTCGGAATTGAGACTGGCGTTGCATCAGTCGTCTCCGTCTCCCTACAGGTCGGTGAGGGTGTTGACTCAACACTGGACGTCGGAGCCTCAGCATCTTGCACAGGAATGGCAGGTTTTGCAGACTGTCGTCGGAGCTCGCATTCTTTTTCCTCTATGTCTCCTCCATCCCGTATTTGATCCACATGTCTACTCCACAATTGGCCATTTACATCCACAGTGTAATGTAGTTGCCCATCTTTACTAACGACTCTTCCAAACCTCCATCTCTTGTCTCCTTGCCGGTAATTTCGTACAGCGACATTGTCGCCAATTTGGAACCCTCTATCTGAGAATTCATAAGTTCCTTTACGAACTTTTTCTTCCACTCTGCTCTTAAGATCAGGACGCAGCAGGTCGATTCTCGTCCGAATCTCTCTCTTCAACATGAGCATGGCTGGACTATGGAGTGTAGTGAGGTTCGGAGCTTTTCTGTATTGCATAAGGAACGTACTTAATTTTTGTTGTATCGTTCCGCCATAATTTTGCATAGCTCTTAAAGATTGCTTCACTGTAAATACGTATCTTTCGGCCTGCCCATTGCTAGATGGCTTAAAGGGCGCAGTGGTTCTGTGTTTAATGCCGTTATTACGCATAAACATGTCAAATTCGAACGATGTGAACTGTGGACCGTTGTCACTTACAAGCATAAGTGGCAATCCAAATCGTGCGAAACAGTCTCTTAAGCATTCAATCGTTTTGGTTGTTGTGGTGGATCTCATTGGATAAGCTTCCAACCACTTTGAATGAGCATCTACTATAATCAGGAACATATATTCAAAGATAGGTCCAGCGAAATCTATGTGGATACGTTGCCAAGGTGTACTAGGATACTCCCAGTAATGCACCTTCACTTTTTGTGGGTCGGTTTTATATCGAGCACAGTCTACACAGTTCTTGGCCGTGTTTTCTATGTCCTTATCGATGTTTTTCCAGTAAACGTACGATCTCGCGATAGATTTCATTTTTACAGCACCTAGATGGCCATGATGCAACTCTTCAAGCACCTGAGCGTGATACCGTTTAGGGACGCACACCCGCTGACCTAACAGTATGCAACCATCTTGTAGACTATATTCTGCTTCTCTTCCCCTTAGAACTCCTCCACTCTGTAACACATGAAGTATTGGAGCGAGGTCTGCATCCAAAAGAGTTTCTTTGGCTAAGTCACTAGCTGTGACAGGAAGAGTTTCTATTTGTGCTAACTGAAATAGAGAAATTTCATCTTTAACGTCTAGCTGTTCGGAAGTGGACGGCAGCCTAGACAAACAGTCAGCATTACCATGGTTTTTTGTATGACGATACTTTATGTCAAACTGGAAAGATTGTAATACTAAAGAATAATGTAACAATCTTGTCGCTGCCAGAATTGGGAGACCTTTCTTCGATCCGAAGATGGCCACTAAAGGTTGGTGGTCAGTTAATAATGTGAATCGTCTCCCTTTTAGGTAAAGATAAAATTTCTTGACACCCCATACAATTGCGAGTGCTTCTTTATCAATCTGAGCGTATCTTTGCTCAGTTTTTGTGAGAGTTCTGGAGGCAAAAGCTATTGGTCTTTCCGTTCCGTCAGGTAAAGAGTGGGAAAGTACCGCCCCTACCCCAACAGGAGATGCGTCAGTTGCCAATACCAATGGCAGTGATGGATCATAATGCATTAGGACACGCGGAGAACAAATTTCATTTTTAATTTTTTCAAAAGCTTCCTGACAATCCTTTGACCAAACCCATTTAACATCTTTCTGTGTTAATTTATACAAAGGATTCGCTATTGTAGCCAAATTAGGGCAAAATTTTCCATAAAAGTTAACAAGCCCTAAAAAACTCTGTACTTCTTGTACGTTTGTAGGTCTAGGAGCTTTCGAAATCGCAGAAATCTTCTCATCAGTTTTATGTAAACCGTTTTCATCAATTTTGTGCCCTAAAAATTTTATTTCTTTTTGAAAAAATTTACTCTTACCCAAATTTAATTTCAGCCCATGATCTTTGCATTTCGCTTGCAGTGCGCTTATACAGGCTATTATGTAAAAAAAAATTGTAGCGAAACACAGATTTCAAATGAAGGGTGCTGTCAGAGTTGATTGAGAATGGAATTTTTTTCCGCAACGTTTTTGCTGAATCTTGTTAGGATTTGTATTGGATAAATAATTTTAATTTTGAACTTGGATTGGCTGGCACCGACTCCAAAAAATCAAATTAATGTACATAAATATAATAATACGCATGGTACGCATGGCTCTTTATTTAATTTCTTATTAACTATTACGTAAAAGAATTATTTTTTACTTTGCAGTAGTTTTTGAAGTCGGTTTTATTTTTGGTAAAAAAAGTTTACTTTTTAATTTTTCGATTTTTTCATGATTATTTTGGAGGAAATTACAGACTTTTAAAGATGTTATTTTGATAAGTATATACTTCTGTCTAGATTTGTGTGTACATTCATATCACAGGTTTTTTGTGAAAATTCTTTATGTATATTAAATTTATTCTTCTTTAGATTGAATTGCTTTACGCTGTAATTAAATATTTTTGTTTCTATATTTGAGCATGGGTAGAACGACAAGAGATGCTGCTCGCATGAAAAAATATTGAACTTTAGAAGCTGACAATGAAAAGTTCTTCGGGTTACTAAAAATACTCTATGAAATAGAGAATGGATACTCAATCACTTATCTTCACTTTCTTACTTTCTAACCGATGACCAGGTCCCTATTTTCCGGGTTGCCCTAGATGAACGGGTTTGATACCTAGCATCGGCGTGGGTGACCGCCTATCGCCGCGTAGCGGCAATACACCTGATGATCACCTAGTTCGTTTTCCTATCGGCAGTGCCTATTTCTTAATTATGAACTTTTTTATGCCGGTTACTTAACATTTATATCTTGTTGTTTAGCACCTGTGCATTGCTACTTATGTTGATCTCGTAATTTAGAAGCTTGATCAGATGACGAGACCTTCACCTGGCAAGGAACCTCAGGGGTATAATTCATAGGTAACTTCGAGGACTTCGCACCCACGACGGATTTTACATGCACCAGGAGTCATTAGGATACATGGCAACCCAATGTCTTATTAAAAAAATGATCCTGAAAAGACTACAGCGTGAAAGTCTCAAATTGCGTTCCCTGAAATGGTTGGTCATTGATGAAATTTCTATAGTGCCAAAAGAGAATTTACGTATAATTCATTTAAGGCTTCAAGAATTTAAAAACAATTTATTTTTTGGTGGCATTAATGTTTTCTTATATGGAGATATTATGCAAGTGCCAGTATGTAATGTATATGTCATGCCAGTGTGCTTAAATGTATGCTGAGCATTGCAGCACGGAACTTTTATTCATTTTTAAATTATTGCCTTAATTTTTCACCAAATCTAAAGATTCTGATATAGAAATCGAGAACTCATTGCATCATGACGGCATTTTGTTTATTTTTGGTTGTTATGTATTTCATCTTTCTTGACAAAAACAGCTTAACTCACTTGGCATTTATGCTTCTTATTGCATCATCATTTGCAATACGTTGGGTAGTGGAGATTTTAAAACTATTAAGTAATCTACCGTTATTGGGTCCACTGCCAATTGGTGTTTCTGAGCTAATATGATTTGGTGCATTGAAGCGTTTTTGTGAAATAAACCTTTTATGATACCCACATTTACATTAAACCACATTGTTGCTGATATCTTTTTTGTTTCACGCTAGCCTTAACTGTGGGCTCGATTACGGAAGGTTAGAAATTCATCGACATGCTCCATTAATAGTTTTGGTTAAAGTGTAATCGGTTTGCACAATAATTGGCGTATTTTAGTGAGTATAGTACTGCAAAACATAGAACGTTCGGAAGCAACTTCTGACATTTGCATTTCCTTTAAACCATGTTTGCTGTTAGTATCACGCCCTTTTTGCTTTTATCGAGCAATCTTATTAAAATGTACTTGCTCTCATTTCTTGATACAATTCAGATGTTTTCATAACTGCGTAGCTCACTGACTTGCTTTTGCAATTATGCTTATATTTACTGATGTTTAAGTTATGTGCCATGTAAATACACCGAACCAACAATGTCGCCTGTAATACTAATTACAGTAACTCTTTTTTTTTTCTTTCTATGTTGTTAATCTTGTACTTTTGCAGTATAGGGATCTTGGCTTAACTTCTGTTTGCATATAAAAGTAGACAAATGGTTGTTTACAATAAATAAATTTATAAACATTGAAAAACTTGCTTGTGTATATGAGACAGTGAATAGGTAGTCAGAAAACATGCGTGAAAATTTCATTTTCTCTCCAAGGCCTCCTATACAGGGAAGTTATCGTTAATGTTAACTAGTGGAAATATTAAAGGTAATCACAAAGCATTCATACATATAACTCTTTAATATAATATAGATATGTGTATAATATTTTATATATATTATGTGCCGCCAGTTTGAAGTTATGTGTTTAATTAAACTAAACTACTGTATACTAAATTATTGTTTTGTATTATTTTAGTTTGCTTCTGTATTATTTAGCCGTTTTAATAATGTTATATATTTAATTAATTTGCATTAAATTACTATTTTGAACGCGATTGGTAAATGAGAATTGTAAATATGACTGCCGATTAAAAAATGCGAAGAAGCAGATTGGAGAAGATCCATTACTGAATTTTAATGGGAATATTGCCAAACTAGTCATTACAGCCAAGTTGGCTTCGTTTATGACGACTTATTTTGGTCGCCAAATTTAGAGACATTTCACCAAATTCGAGCTAACATATATGAATACATAGTTTTATGCTTACGATAGAGAAACCACCCGTAAGGCATGGTGACGTCACGGCGACGTCGTTGTGAAGTCACACTGTGATTTTGTGACCGTCGATGTGACGTCACGTGACGTCGATGTAACGTCACAGTGACTAGAATGCGAGGTCGTTATGGCCGTTTTAGAGGTCGTTTGTGACGTCACATTGTGACCACTCTGTGAAGTCACGGTGTGACAAATTTGTGAAAAGTGTGCCATTTGTGACTATTTTGGCATTAACTTTGTGACGAACCTGTGACGAAAGCGACAATGCTTTGAAGTCACACTGTGACCAATTTGTGAAATATGTGTTATTTGTGCCGAACTTGTCATAAACACTGTGATTTCAAATGAAAATCAAATTTCAAATTAATTGCTTAAAAGACGCAAATAGTGAAAAAGATTCCATGCTGAGGCTCGAACCCGGGCCATTAGTACAGCGCACTGACATTCTACCGACTAAATCACATGGAACGATACCCAGGCTGGAAAATTTCTCACTATTACATGATGGCGAGGCTACAAACTCAGCACAAGATGGAATATTGAGCGTGAGCCACCAACATGATGCAAACACGAAACTTAATTAAATCCAGCATCGATTGAAATTATATTAATACTTGGAAATTTTTCCAGAGAGAACCATTCGCCTTGCATACAATATTTCAAATGAAAATCAAATTTCAAATTAATTGCTTAAAAGGCAATTTTAATTTGAAATATTGTATGCAAGGCGAATGGTTCTCTCTGGAAATATTTCCAAGTATTAATATAATTTCAATCGATGCTGGATTTAATTAAGTTTCGTGTTTGCATCATGTTGGTGGCTCACGCTAAATATTCCATCTTGTGCTGAGTTTGTAGCCTTGCCATCATGTAATAGTGAGAAATTTTACAGCCTGGGCGTCGTTCCATGTGGTTTAGTCGGTAGAATGTCAGTGTGCTATACTAATGGCCCGGGTTCGAGTCCCGGCATGGAATCTTTTTCACTATGTTGGTCTTTGCGCCTTTTGAGCAATTAATTTGATATTTGATTTTCATTTGAAATATTGTATATAAGGCGAAGGATTCTCTCTGGGAAATTTTCTAAGTATTAATACAGCGATGAATTTTGAAATAACCTTTTGCTGTAAATATAAAATCTTATCTTTTTACCGTACTTTTTAGCAAAATATCGCTATTTTGGAGTCCTATTCTTCTAAAACATTTTAAATTCTTCCACTTAAAAAACAATGCTTATCAACTGACATATTTTTTTATTCAGTTCTATGCTTGATATTAAGTTCTATGCTTGATATTGAGTTCAAGCTTGATATTTAGAATGTGTAAATTTTTTAATTTGTTGTGATTTGTCATTGCTTTATTAAATACGAACATGGAGACTAACGGATATTAATACAACTATTATTTATAGAGCGGCATGATAAGCGATATTTATTTAAATTTTTTATTCCCGTGTATATTGTATTTTGTGAATATGAGCTAAATAGATTTGGTATGTTTTATAGGAAAAGACTGATCTCGGAAATAGAAAAAAAACGAGTAAGAAAAATCATGCGTTAATCATAGATTATAAAATACTTTCCAACACTTTCTGAATGCTTTAACAAGACATCGTAATTTAGGGAAATGACGTAAATAAGATAACTAAGTAAACATTTTAGAAAATTCATAAAACATTTGAAAAATTGATTTCAGCAGTTACCGTCCATAGCCAAATATGTTTTCCAATTCTTTTGAACAGCCCTGTATTTGATCTGTAGGTTGATACACTGAGAAAAATGAAGTACTCAAAAATAAGTAAACCGACGTACTCATATCGAATTGAATATTTTTGGATCAAAAATGAACCCATGCTTTCTCTATTTTGAAACATCACATGTTATCAAACCCAAACAAACGAATAGTTTTGTACCCTATATAGTCCAGTCATTTGGTAGAAAATAGGGGAAAGTTTTGGTGTAGTTTTGATATTTGGTGCCTTTGTGTTTTTTGGGTCGCTGAATATGAATCTGAAGTTTGCCAACAAAATTTATCCCGGGAAACATGTTTTTTTGGCAAAAAACTGGAAAAAAAACGGGATTTTCTTTGTTTTTTTTCAAAATAACTTCAAAATTATGCATTTTACGGAAAAGTTTTCAGTACATAAATTAAAGAGGATAAAATTTCCTACATTTTACGTACTAAAAGTTTTTTCTCTGATCAATAGTTTAGCTGTGACAACGCCGCAAAAATGAGTGTGAAAATAAAAAAAATATTTTTGGCGTCAATATAGTAGCACCGCCATGAAATTGGAAAATGTTATTGATATTCACTATTGAATGTTAGGTATTGTAAAATGTTGCATGTAGCAGACATAATTTCGTTACAGGGTTATTCAAAAGTATTTCATTATATTACGGCCTATGGGGGAAAATCGTTTGTGTAATTTTTTTTCAATAATGTTTCATAATTTCAAACACTTTGAAATTTATATACATTTCTATGAAGTGCACTACAAGATGATTTCTTATAGAATATGGTATGGGTAGTATTTATCGATCATTTACAGGGACACTAAAAAGAATTATGTTACATTACTTCCTATGGAGAAAAATTGTTTGTGGTGTATTTTGTTCATGTTACACCTTTTCAAAAGTATTTAAATTGATATATATCTCCAAGGTGCTCTATAAGATGCTTACTATTGAATATGATGTGCCATTGATCTTTCATATACAGGGGCACACATAATAAATCAGTTATATTTTTCTCTGTATGAACAATAATTGATGGAAGTGCATTTTCAGTTGTGGAACACTTTTTAAATTTTAAAAATTGCATACTATTTAGCGTATATAAATTCCATGAATCATATATAGGCTGCATAAGACATCTATATACCCGCTTATTGCCGGAAATTGCTAACGAGGAATTTTCAACTGTGCTATGTATTCACTAACAGTTCTAAATTTTAGCATATTGTGAATTATATGATAAATCTATAGTTCATATACAGGGATCTACAAAATTTTCAGCTATTTTTTCGATTTTGGCTGAAATTTTGTTTTCAAACGTGTTATATGTTTCACAAATTATTACTTAGACACCGTTTTTCACGTTATTAAACTATGAAGTTTTATTATAGTAGCCCGAATGCTTTCAAAAATGTTCCATAATCTGATTGGCGCATGATTTTACGTTCTTCTTGATAATTTTAATGATACTTTCTTAACGGTATGGAAGCTAAAATGATAAAACTATTTTTGTATTATTATAACAGATTCTGAAATTTCTTTTTCTAAAATTTAAGGTACGAGACAAACATTCGACAGCAATAATGAAAATTGCTGTGTTGCATATTCTGTTGTATATTCATGTTTATTTCTGCACAAACCTTACAGGAAACCTAACAGGAACCTTATGTAAAGATAGGGAATCATAAGACATCATGATTAATATAGCATGAGAAAATGTCTACATTATGTTTTGCATTGTATCAAATCTGAATTTGGAGAACTTGTCTGGATCAATTTTGTAACCACTCAGAATTTGCAGCCAAGTAATATATTTTAAATGATTTTGTCCTGATATATCTACATACAACTGGCAATTTTTGTCCAAATTTGGTCATAAATTTAAACATTTCGCTCTTGCAAAACTTCTTGTGCTCTTCATTGTAATTTTTTCTATAAACAAAATATTTTGAACCAAATTCACATTTAAATTACATTTTAATTCTTGTTGCCGTTCCATAATGGTGCAAAAGTTTATTTATGTGGCTAACTTAAATTCTGCTGTCTTTGATTTTTTTAAAAAAATGGTACTTGAACTAAAATGTCAAGAAAAAGTCATGCCAGAAGGTATCAAATATTTTTTATTAAAAAAACATTTATTTTATACTGTTGGTAGTAATAAAAACAACCACTAATTCTATACGTCTATTTTCTATGCTGTAGATGTCGGTGAAAAGCAGGGACCCTCAAGTAAAAGAAAGCGGAAATAATATTTTTTTGTTTTTTAAATAAATGTACTTACTAATGTACATGTTTATTTATAATTAAATAATGATTCATAATGAGTCGTCCTATTTATTATCAGCCACTTCATTGTAAAATGTAGTCATTCATATAATCTTCAGTATAATTTATAGTCAATGCTTGTGTAAAATAGTCAGTTTTCATGTTAAATCTACGTACAGCAGCGTAATTCCGTTTTCTCTGATTTTTTTGATTTTCACTCCTATTTTTGTGGCGTTGTCACTGTTAAACCATAGATCAGAGAAAAAAACTTTTAATACATAAAATGTAGGAAATTTTATCTTCTTTAATTTATGTACTGAGGACTTTTACGTAAAATGTATAATTTTGAAGTTATTTGGAAAAAAACAAAGAAAATCCCGTTCTTTTCCTCTTTTTTGCCAAAAAAACATGTTTCCCGGGATAAATTTTGTTGGCAAACTTCAGATTCGTGTTCAGCGACCCACAAAACATAAAGGCACCAAATATCAAAACTACACCAAAACTTTCCCCTATTTGTCCTTTTTGAGCCATTATTAGTCCAGGCATTATAATGCCTGGACTAATAATGGTTCATTTCATTTATGGCGGCATAAATGATGTTTATTAATGTAAATATTAAATTATGCACAGCATTTTAAAAATAATTTAAAAGTGCTTGGAAATAATGCTCTTGTCATAAAAATATTCGATTTGAGTATCTTGTTAAGAATTTTGCTATTTTTCTTAATAAATAATCAATTAAACATTTCTTGTTAAGAACTTTGAACGGGAAATAAATGTCAGTGCATTTTTACTTTAAATTTTAGGTTTTTCTTTTCTTTTTTTTTGGGGGGGGGGGGGGGGAGCAGTACATAAAGATTCATATTTGATCACAACCAATGAATAAAAAATGAGTACATGTGTTTCTCAACTTATAGTACATTTGGATCGGAGCTATTTTGAGTATGTGACGCATTTAAAATTGAGTACTTTTTACTCAATTTTGACTTCCCATTTTTTTAAGTGTATACATACTATATAATGGGAAAATCTAGTTTAGCAAGAAAACGCCTAACAGGTTGAAATTCTTTTTCAGCAGTTTATACTAATGTATGGAAACATACTTGAATACTTTTGTACAACCCTGTAGTTTATCTAGAATCTTTATTACACGCCACTATTTAGTTAAAATTTAATTCAAACTATGACACTCTTAAAACTGCTGAAATCACATTTCCAGAAATTATAATTTATAGACGGCCATGTATCCAATTCTTTACGTGACCCTGTATATCATTTTATCTATATTCTACAAACATTTCTTGGTAAATTAAATGCAGTTCAGCAAAAAAAAGCATAACTCATTTAAAAACAACCTTTAAGCAATTTGCGCCCATACCCAGTAATCCTTACGAATACTTTTGTGTAGCCTTGTATAGGAATTATAGCATTTATATACACCATATATTATGCATAAATATAGTGCATCATAAAAGCGCATATCATAATTAAAAATACATTTCCAGCAATCATCGCTAATGAACAGTACTTCGGATACAATATAGTATCTGAAATATTTTGTGTGTCCCTGTAAATGCTATATACTTATTATTCGTATTATACATGAAATAATTTATAGTATGTAAACCTCAGCGACATATATCACTTTCATTATATATGAAATAGATTAACATAATTAAAGTATGCCGCAAACAATTCCCTCCACCCCTATATCATTATGTATTTGAATTCCTTTTTTAGCCCTGTAAATGAACAATAACTATTCTTTGCATCGCATAGTCAACAGAATGCATATTTTAGTGCACTTCATAAATGCATAAAAATTTTATTCTGTTTGAAAGCGTGCGTAAAATCATAAAAAATCATTTGAAACGATTTTTTCCCATAGGCTGTAATGTAACGGAAAACTTTTGGCTGTCCTTGTAAATGAACAAAGCATGCTACAAACTTCATTACAAATAGGTACCGTGCTATGGTAAACGTCAATAACATCCAAAATTTTCAGGGCAATCCGAGTATATTTTCGAGAGTGCGGACAGACTGCTAGACGGACAGACGGAGAGACAAACCGAAGTCATAAGCACTTTTCAACTTGTGTCCTATATTATGTATCCTATCCTGTATTATATGAACTTTTAAAAAATATATACTAAAGCAGTTTAATCTATAACTTCCCATCAGGCATGAAAAACACTTTGTTTCAATGCTTAAATATCATATTTTACTTTTTAGTGCGAATAATTACGCGTATCATAAACGTAGAAAATGAATTTACAATAGAAGAAAATTTAATAACCGATTCAGAATGTCTATAATTAAATGTTTGATTAAAATCACAAACAGAAAAAATGCTTACATACAATTTAAAAAAATAAATATACCAATTTGAAAAACACTAAAAATAATAATTAGTATTTATAATTGTACTATTAAACAACAGCAAACTCAATAGATAAATTAAATGCTTTATTAGATTTAACAATATCTCAAAAATATTTCCATATGGTATAAGGAATTCCTATTATTTTATAATTTCGGCAAATGTTAAATCTGAAAACATTGGTTTGAAGATTTAGGATTTTGAAGGATAATTTAAAATATTATTAGCACTAAAAGAAAATTCTTTCAAATGTTTCACTACTGTAATATGTAAAAATACATTTTCCCAGTATAATGTTAATTTCTAATCTGAAACAGTTTCGTAATCTCATGATAATCGAACATCATATTTAACCCCAAAATGATAATAACTATAAGTGTTAGTAATCAAAAAATAGTAAGAAGCCGATAAAATAATTCGAAATCATTGTCGTTCCTTACATTTTCAATCTCAAGTAAGAGTAAATTAATGTTTATATTAATTCCAGTATGAATGTACGCATGCACAGTCTCTGCGCAGTTTTTTTTTTTTTTTTTTTTTTTTTTTTTTCAAGCGATGGCAGATTAAGATATTTTTCTTTACAGTTATCGAATTTGAAAAGATCAGTCTCTTACAAATATAACATAAAACTATTTAACTCATATGTACAAATCAGGAATAAAATATTTAAATTAAATAAAACTTACATATACGTTCTATTAATATCCGTGTATCCTAAAATGGTCATTTCCTTATCTTAAAGTGTTGTAGACGTGGCAAAGGTGATGTTCTAAAAACAGTGAACTATTTATTTCCCGCGTCTTCTCATGTTTATTTTTTTGTGGGCAGACGATTTTCAAGCAGATGGTCTGGTACAGATTATTTGTTTTTGCATGCAAGAGATATGAAACTTGAATGCGCAGTAATTTTCTGAAAGTATGGTTAATTAAAATTTTGTATTTGAAGAAATGTCCAATGTATTTAACCTTTTCTTTTTATCCTTGCCAAATAATTCAAGTTAAAATATATTGTAAAGTTCCTTTTTTCTAAATAATTATAATAATAATATTCATAATTAGAGTTTATTAGATATACCATTGTTTAAATATTCAAAATGTGTAAAAATAAATTTAATGGTAATAACGAGACCCCCCTTTTTTTTCTTTTTTTTTAAAAGTAAAGTTTGTTTTGCACAAATTTGTATATTTCTTTTATTTTCGGAAAATGCTAATTTTATTTAAAAAGTCTGAAAGAAGTAGAATTTATGACTTGAATACAAATTATAAAAATATTCTAAAGCAAAAAATGCATAGATGACCAGGGATGTAGTGAAGGGTATACGGAGGTATACGTCGTATACCCTCTGGATTTTTTTAAAGAACACCGTATACCCTCTGTTTCTCAAGAAAGCTATAGTATATATGCACGAGGGAATACTCTCTGCCTTGAGCGTATACCCTCTGCTTAGAACGTATACCCACTGTTTTTTTTACGACTACACCACTGTAGATGACTAAACTCTGAAAACTCTTTCTACGTGCTCATTAAAAGGTGCAGATTTAACTGTAATAGATTTTTTTTTTATTTTGAAACCACAGAAGTGTTTCGAATAATCCTGGTCGGTAAAAAAAGAAATAAATAAATAAATTTCCTCTCAGCAAACTAAATATGTAAAGCGTATAAATTTAATATCCCTAATTCTAAATATATTATCCAAATGCTAGATAAAATTGAAATCATGAAAAAGTATACATTCACTAACTTAGATAGCAAATTGATAAAATATAGCCTGAAAATTTAGTTTATTAATGCTTGTATCGTGCACTTTATTTATTATGCCCCCCCCCCTTCCCCTTTAGTGATAGAATTTACCATTTGCTATCCACTAATATATTTTATTCCTGATGCCATGTAACTCGTGACTGTTTAAAATATTTCTCTTCATTTTCAAAGATTTTTGAAGTTCATATTTTTGTCACACTGTGACTTACAATATGGTGGGTTTTTTTGTCACATATGTGACGTGACGTACGTTACATAGCAGTGACATAACAGTGACCTCACAATTTTTTTTTTTTTATTGCCAGAAAAACATAATTTTACAGTAAATAACATGTTTTAAAGAATTTTCATAATTTTTTTAAGTTTTCTAAGAAGTTCACATCTCAGTCACAATGAGACATCACTGAGTGGTGGCATTTTGGTCACAGATGTGACGTGACCGCAGTGACTTACAGTGACGTCACAACGACGTCACCGTGACCCTGCATGCTATGAGGGCAGTTACAACAATGAAAGATAATTTGCGAGAAATCCTTCATTTCATTGGTTTTTGTTGAATTACTAAAAAACTACTGAACCAATTTCAATGAAACGGAAGTGGTACCAATTCGAGAGTATCCTCTTTCAATTAAAACAAAAATCACTTAAATCGGACAAAAAGTTCCGGAGCAATCGATGAACATACATAAAAAAACAAAAAATACATACACGTCGAATTGATAACCTCCTCCTTTTTTTGGAAGTCGGTTAAAAAATACATACACGTCGAATTGATAACCTCCTCCTTTTTTTGGAAGTCGGTTAAAAAATACATACACGTCGAATTGATAACCTCCTCCTTTTTTTGGAAGTCGGTTAATAAAAATCATTTGATGACATAAGAAACACGTGTATCGTGTTTCATGTCAAGTGAATGTAGCATTTAGTATCATCCATTATTGTCATTTAATCTTATAGTTTGGCGATAATTGTTTGTTCGACAGGATAATCAAGTATGGTACAGATGTCATATACGCACCACGTTGGCGCGATATTTTTTCTGACGCCAATTTGGCGAAAACCTCGTTTTCGAATACCAGTTACAAACATATTTTTAAAAAGGGATTAATAATAAATTTAAAAAAGTTTAATTAATAGCAATAGAACAAAACAATTTATGTAATTTAAAAAAAGAAAATAAAAGTAAATAAACAATTTATTAATAAATAAACAACAACATCCGGGTTACCATATCAAGCAAAATAACAAAACTTTGCCGCCAGTTAAGTACCTCGGTGCGTATATGACATTGGCGTCAGAAAAAAATCGCGTCAACGTAATGCGTATATGACATCTGTGGCGGTTCAAGTACACTTCGGTACGTTACTTTGAAATCGGTGAGTTTCATCGCCAAGATGCTTAATGATCATTGCCATTGAATATATAATTAATGCCATATTTGCAAACTTATAGGTCAAAATATAAGTGAAACCTCGGTTCACGACCTCCTCTGTTTATGTCCAACTTCGGTGATCAAAATTTGACTCGGTAGCACCAGTCAGCTAATCGGTTGTGCGAAGAGTTTGTGGGTTCGATTCCTGCTGGTTCCATTGCACACACACTTTGTGTGGAACTCCCAGGGTGTATTTCTCTTGTGTTGTAATATTTCCTTGTGCCATCTTGTCTCCGACTTATAAGCGGGCTCTCATGTCAAGCACACAAGTCGTATGTTTGTTATTCAATAAATAAATAAATAAATAAATTTGACTCGGTTGGCGTGCAATATCTCGGTTCACGACCAAGGCTGCCAAATAGTTCAGTTGGCAACCCTCACATAACTCTTGTTATTAGTCAAGTTTGGAGTAAGGTGTGCATATCAGAGTGCTTCGTGTACCTTTATTACTGTAAAAAAAAATAACTTTTTGTTTTACTTTTACTCAGGTTTGCGCTAATTTTAGCTCTCATTGTGGCTTCTAAGAATGAAAAAGTGCTTAGTGATAGCAGTAGTAAGAAGCTTAAGCGAATTACTGTTCAATAAAAGAAATTGTAGCAAAACATGAGAACGATGTTAGTATAACCGGTCTAGCTAAACAATCGATGTGGCCTAAACCTTCGATTTCCACGGTAATCTATTATATATATATTACGCTATCGTATGTTTCACAGAAATCGAGATTATTTGTTAATTGTTTAATGGCAACACTCGAATGAAACGCATCTCATTGGCTATAGAACAGCATTTAATGCATCTCCATACCTATAAGGGGGTTACCATAGGCGAGAACCTGTTCTGTCGCCAAATACCGCCAAGTTTGTCACCAACTTGGCGATATATCGCCAAATTTCTATAGACTTTCATTGTAAACCAATAGTGTTTACTTGTTTAGAGAGAATCAACAAATTGAGATATTTTAATGCAACAAAAACTAATATCAGTTTAAGGAATTATATTAATTATATTTAAGCGAGCCCAAGTAAATTAAATTATGAATAAAAATAACCTGAATTTGATTTAAAAACCTTGAACCTCTTAAAACAATGTGCATTACTTGGTTAAATAGTGCTTTATTGTGCGAAATAAGAAACAAGTGGGTAAGTGTGATCACAGATCGCACAGAGATCTCGCTTAATATTCCTTTAAAACACTTTATCCTTTTGCGAAATCTGTTAGTTCCACATTTCGCAACCAGGAGGCGCCCTCTATTCTACACAAAGCTCTATCCGAAGGAAACTCCGTTTTACAACCTATCCGTAGGTATATCAGTCGAGGGAATCGGGTCTATAGCACCCGAGATAGGTAGGCGCCCAGGAAATTGCACGGAACATTCTTTTATAAGCTTTTTATTATGTGTTATGAACTATGTCAAAGTTTCAAGCAGATCGACTTGTTAAATTTCCTAATTTTAACAAAATTGCGTTATGTTATTTCCACATTCCACCACCAGGTAGCGCACACTATTCATAACAAAAGTGTATCAGATCGAAACTGTTAAACAACCTATCAGTGGATGTGTTACTCAAGTTGGTGGCGGTCTTAAGCGAGAAATTAAGAAATTTGCTGAAAGTACTATTTGAAAATAGTGATAAATAAAATTTTGACATTTTTATATTTCATAAGTAGCACATGTCTGAGTGTATCATAGTCCTAAAAAAAACGACGTCTAAAAAGGTCATAAACGCTAATTTTTTAAAAAGAAATCCAGCGCCCCTCCCCTCACAGGAAATTGAATGCACCATTATTTTACAAGCTTTTTATTATGTGTTATGAAGTATCTTAAAGTTGCAAACAGATCGCCTTGTTATATTTCCTAATTTTAACAAAATCGCGTTACATTAGTTCAGCATTCCACCACCAGGGAGCGCACTCTATTCTTAACAAAAGCATAGCTGAACGAAACTCCTTTGCGCAACCTCTCCGTAGATACATCGTCGGGAGGGTGGCGGTGCGGTCTTAACCAAGAATTTAAAACATTTTCTGCGGTAACAAACGCTAAGATTTAATAAATAAATCTAGTTCCCCCCCCCCCCCCCTCCACTCCTCGAAATATCTCACTCCATTCTTTTTTACACTTTGTCGTATGTGTTATAAAGTATCTTAAAGTTTCAAACCCAACGGCCTCACCAATACGGCGGTCTTAACCAACTTAGCGGTCTTAACCAATAATTTCAGATATTTCCTGAAATTGCTATTCGGAAATAGTGGTATGAACACTTATAAACCTTTCCATATTGAATAATTAATACTTATCTCATAGCGCGCCGTCGAAAAACCCACGCAAATTGCTAGATTTCCTAATTTAAATGAAATCTCCGTTAAAAAAGCACGTGCCTCCACCTTAATCTCGCATTTGATGGAAATAAGAGGAATTAATTAAATAATAATTAATATCGCAGCTTGTAATTAAGCTGTCTCTTTGAACCGGGTATGTGTGAAATCTGCGAGAGATTTCCCGGCGGATGTCAAAAAATTTTATCGAAAAATTTAATATTTAAAAAGTTTAAATTTCGTATTAGAATGTTCTCTGCTTAAATTTCTCCCGCGCCGATATGTCTGAAAGATGACGGCAGCTGCGTACCGCTGAAAGGAAATCTCATTTCATTGTCTTTTCAAATACAGAAATAAATTTTTATCGATCGATTTTTAGTGGATTTTTTACGTTCTACCCTACGCAGAAAATTGAAATTCATACCAAAATAAAGTAGAATTTTTACGTTACGACCTGTTACGAATTTGTACGACCGATACTTCGGCAGATGAGATTTCGCTTTTTAAATGTCCACTTCATTTATTGCTTAAATTACTCCGTGGTAACTCTTCATCGGCTGAGTTTATGGAGCATCCGCCAAATTTACCGGCAACCTTTAGGAGAAACTCCAGTCATTAATTCAAAGGGACTATACTTGGTGCTTCGTGTTACTGTGCTATTGATAATTCTTTGTAATTTTGGTACATACTTATACCATTTGGATTCATCATCACTAGATAATTTTGACAAAACGGATATCATCACTCTGTGTATTCTTTCCACCTGTCCATTTCCTCTTGGCATCCCAGTTGTTATCTCTAGAGGTTCAATTCCTTCCTTTATACAATATTCCTTGAACTCGCTTTCAGTAAAAGCTTTTCCTTTATCGGTTATAATTCTAGTTGGTTTCCCGAAAGTTGTTTGTTGAAATTCCAATTTGTTTATTACTTCCTTGGCCGACTTTGATTTCACTGGGTAAAACCACGCGAACTTCGTAAATGCATCTACTACTGTGAAAATATATTGATATTTTTTATTTGTGAGAGGTAATGGACCTATGTGATCGATGTGATAGGTTTCCAATGGTTTGTCTCCTTTTGGTATAGGGTTTAGAAAACCTTCGGCTTTTCCTTGTACATACAAGATACAGTCAACACAGTTCGCGATTATTGTTTCTACTTTCTTCCCTAATCCAGCTATGTAAAATTCTTCCTTCACTAGATCTTCCGTCTTTGATACAGCAAAATGTCCTCTTTCATGAATTTTTCGAATAATTTCTCGTTGCATCTCTTCCGGCACCACCAACATTTCTTTTCCGTTCTCGAATCTGTGTAGTACATCATCTTTTACTAAGTAATTATTGGATGATCCGTTTTTAACAAGCGACTTGATGCATTGTATAGATTCATCAAGCTTTTGCGCTATTGCGATTCTTTTCGTAATTTCTCCTTGCGATCTAGTTATCACTAATACTGATTGTGTTATTGGTACATTTCGGCTTAATGCATCTACATGTTTCATTCTTGTTGCTGCTCTATGTTCTATCTCGTAGTCGTATTCTTCGATGAGTACTGATCATCTTGCTACTTTAGGTGCTAAAATTTTTTATTTAATGTTTTCTGGAAGGCAGCGCAGTCCGTTACAATCTTGAATTTGTTTCCCATTAGGTAATTTCTGAATTTTTTTAGAGTTTCTATTATGGCTAATACCTCAAGTTCATAACTTGAATATTTCTCCTGTTGTGGTGAAGTTTTCTTGCTCATGTATTGTAATGGATGAAATTTTCCATCATCTCCTTTCTGTAATAAAACTGCGCCAAATCCTTGGCTGCTTGCGTCAGTATGGAGTTCCAGTGTGGATCTTTGTTTATATAATTGAAGAACTGGTTTTGTTGATAATATTCTCTTTAACTCATTAAAGGCTTCGAGCTGCTCTCTTTCAAATTTGAAACAATTTGCTTTCCTTAATAAATCACTTAGAGGCTTGGCGATTTTGGCGTAATTCGGGATGAACTTCCTGAAGTATCCTGTTAAACCTAAAAAGGATTGGGAACAGATGTGTTATTATCCCACCCTCCGCCATCTTGGATTTTTTTTGGCGAGAAAACCCCTTTTCCGCCAAGTAGTAAATGTCGCCAAGTACCCGTTTATACGCATGTTTGGCTCAACGAAAATAAAATGTAAATAATAAACAAAATTCGCTAAACTGGCAATCAATAATCCTTGTATGAGCGCTTCGCGCACATTTAACGGAAAAAAACATCGCCGAATTCAGCATTTCTCGCGATATAGCATTCTCAAAATTCAGCAGTTCTCGTCTTGTAGCAATCTCAAAATGTAAAAAACTCTTAAAACAGCAAAATATACCTAAAAAACGAAACTCGCTAAAGTGGCAATCAGCAATAATTGTATGAGCGCTTCGCGCTCATTTACCGAAAAAAAACATCGCCGAATTCAGCATTTTTCGCCATATAGCATTCTCAAAATTCAGTAGTTCTCGTTTTGTAGCAATCTCAAAATGTAAAATCTCTTAAAGCAACAAAATACACATAAAATTATCAACATACCTTAACAGACATCTGCTTTCTTGAACCCTACAGCACAAAATATAACACCGCCGTCATTTTCCAAAATAGGCTTAATACGCATTGACACGCTATAAACAAACCTCCCTTTCATGTCAAAATTTCCTCATATTTCTTAATTACTTCAGCAAGAGCGTTTAAACGGACTACAGAAACTATAGTCAATGAAATACATCCAATAAATTTAACATAAAAATAAAAAGACAGCCATAGAACACGATATCAAAGAGTATCTGGTACAAGAGTCAAGCAACCGTCAGCAACGACACCCGGCAGTGAAATGAATGTTCACGCTCTCGCGTCGTAAAAAAGGGGGTTGCCATAATAAGTTACTAGACGCCAAACACCGGGGTTGCCAGAGCGATAAAAATCCCCAAATACTCAACATCGCGGAGGGTGGGATAATAACACATCTTAGCCAAGGATTGTAATTGTTTTGTTGTAGTTGGTTTAGGGAAATTTTGCACAGCCTTTGTTTTCGCTTCAGACGGTTTTATGGTCCCATTTTCAATTATATAACCCAAGAACTCTATTTTCTTTTTAAGGAATTGGCATTTTTTGAAGTTAATTTCTAAACCATACGCTGATGCTACTTCTAATACTCGTTTCAGCTTCTTTATCCCATCTTCTTCATCATCTAAGGGAATCACAAAATCATCCATGTATACAATGATAGTGCCTTCTCGCAGTAAATCTTGGAATACTGTATTTACATATCTTTGAAACATATCTAGACACACGGCAGTGTGTCAGCCAAGTTCGCCTGACATAGCCGTGTGTTATTTACACGAACCATTTCGAGCTGTTTTCGTCAAATTTCAATGCTCTACTACTGAAAATTTATGAGACCTACGTACTTGTTATACGAAATGAGTAGTAAGGCCACCCTAATTACCTAAAATCCAAAATTTTATAAATAACGCATAATTAGTTTCCGAGATAATGACATTTGAAAATGTCTGATAATCGATAATTTTACCACTGACTGACTGATTGACTGACTAACTGACTCACTCATCAAAATGATCTCGTATATCTACTGCAGCTACAGACTTCAAATTTGGTGCGAAGTTTGTTTACACTATAAAACTAAGGAAAAAATAAAAAAATTGTGAAAATCGATGAATTACCCACCTGGGGGTGCCCATTTCTACTTTAACATTACGTCTATTAGGCGAAATTTTAATTTGCCGTAGGAGGGGACCCTGTTCCGTCGCCAAATACCGCCAAGTTTCTCGCCAACATGGCAATATATCGCCAAATTTGGCGACCAAAATTAGTCGCCAAAAGTGACGCCACCTTGGCGATATCGCTAATATTTCGCCAAATTCCCATAGACTTCTATTGTAAACCTATCTACTTACTGGGGGTTTATCTGGGTTTACTTGCTTACAGAAAATCAACAAATTGAGATATTCTGTCCGTCACAGAGCCCGTTCTCAGAAACTATACATGTTGGATACTTGAAATTTTGCATACTTATAGCTGAACACCACACATCATACGACAAATCATAAAATTTTGATAAAGTCGTACATTTAACGCTTTGGCTCCCACATGTGTATTTTAAACAATTCTTTCTAAGTGAGCCCCTAATTAGGTTGGAGGCGTGAAATTTTACAGATTTATAGCTGAACACTTCACATCAAACGACAAATCATAAAATTTTGAAAAAGTCGTACATTTAACCCTTTGAACTCCCACATGTGTATTTAAAAAAATACTTTATAAGTGAGACCTAATTAGGTTGGAGGCATGAAATTTTGAATACTTATAGCTGAACACCGCACATCAAACGAAAATCTATAAAATTTTGAAAAAGTCGTACATTCAACCCTTTGGTCTCCCACATGTGTATTTTAAACAATTCTTTCTAAGTGAGCCCCTAATTAGGTTGGAGGCGTGAAATTTTGCATACTTATAGCTGAGCACCTCACATCAAACAAGAAATCATAAAATTTTGAAAAAGTAGTGCATTTAACCCTTTGGGCTCTCACATGTGTATTTTAAATAATATTTTCTAAGTGAGCCCTAATTATGTTGGAGGGGTGAAAATTTGCATACTTATAGCTGAACACACATCAAATGACAAATCATAAAATTTTGAAAAAGTCGTACATTTAACCCTTTGGGCTTCCACATGCGTATTTTAAGCAATTCTTTCTAACTGAGCCCGTTATTAAATTGCAGATTTGAAATTTTGCATACTTATAGCAGAACACCTGAGGCCAGGTTACAAATCATAAAATCATGAAAAAGTCTTACGCTTAACCCTCTGGGCTTCCACATATGTATTTTAAGCAATTCTTTCTAAGGAAGCCCCTAATTAAGTTGGAGACATGACTTTTTGCATACGTATAGCTGAGTACCTCAGACCACACGACAAATCATAAAATTTTCAAAAAGTCATATATTATTTACTCCTCCGGGCTCAAACTTGTGTATTTTAAGCAATTTTTCTAACCTCCGCCCTTTTCACCCGGGGAGCACTTTTCCAACTTTTGCCGACACCCCTTTGACCATTCTTTCATATTATGCACCATAGCCTTACATATTTTAGTTTCACTTTTTACCGCCAGGGGCGCCTACTTACCTCGGGTGCTATGGGCTCAATCCCCTCGTCTAATATATCTACGGATAGTATGAAAACGGAGTTTCGTTCGGGTAGAGGTTTGTTTAGAATAGAGTGCGGCCCTGGTTGCGAAATGTGGAACTAACAGATTTTTCAAAAGGATAAAGTGTTTTGAAAGGAAAATTAAACGAAACCCTCTGTGCGATATGTGATCACACTTACCCACTTGTTATTTTCAAAATCATCAGAGAAAAGGATATTTAATTAATTAAATTTGAAAATCCAGGGAGAGGCAACGTCCTTCCTCTGCACTCCCGGCACACATAGATGAATGATACATAGTGTGGCATAAGCACATAACTTTATTTTTCACTTTCAGTACAAAACAGCAGGCCCAGCTATAGGATATTTAATTGGAAAATTTAATATAGGAACTTAATAGAAATTGTTGTTTCAGAAACAATAAAAATTTCGAATCAATACATTTCGTTTCAAAACATGCATTCAATGTAGCAGTATTAAAATATAGATTTCAGCCGCAAATTGACAGTCAAATAGTTCGTTGTAGGAAATTTAAATTAAAATTGAATGTTGCTTGGTGGATAAAATAGTCACATGTAAACACATTTAAAGCATTAAGTAAAGTGTCTAAATATATTGTAACTTTACAAAAAGTAATGATATCTAACAAAAACATTGCTGTGAAAAAAGGCAGCCAAGTTCTGTAAAGACAATGGCAAGAAAAGAAGTGATATCTAAGTGGGTGCCAAGTTCAAATAAAATTCACTCAAACTTACCTACAGAAGTATTAGAACATTTTTTAAATTGTTTAGAAATAAAAATTATTGATAGCATATTAATAATAAATCTAGAACTTGGCAAGTTTTTGATAAATGTTATGCCTACCAATTTCATGTCTTAATAAAATGATGATGTTAATATTAACAACAATGTCATTATAAAAAAAAATTAATATATAGTTACTATTATAAACAAATGACTCATGTTAAAGATTTGATAAACCAATAAATACACAGATACACTGCCGCTCGTCTTTGGTTATCACTCTAGCACCCACCCTCCAGAAACCTCAATGCAAACAGACTAAAAGGCCTGAGAAAGAGACAGACACCCTTACGCTTGTTCTTGGTCATCCCTCTAGAGACTGCACCCCTCTAACCCTTCAGGGGCAAAGAGCTTTTATTCGTGACATGCTGAAATGATTGAATCACACCAGAATTTAAAAACAAATTTATTTCAAAATGGGTAAAAGCTTCTTTTCACGTATTTAATAAAATTAAACTTTTTAGTCCTGAATTCTAGTGTCAATGTGGCATTTTGCAGTTAAAATTAGGTGGGATATATTTTATTCCACCACCCTTCAAGGGAAAGGAGCTCACTCAAATGAAGGCTTCCAAACATGAAATAACAAGTTTTGATATAACAATGTCATTAATAAAAATAAAGGACTCGTAGGTAAAAACTTGCCAAGTTCTAGATTTATTATTAATATGCTATCAATAATTTTTATTTCTAAACAATTTTAAAAATGCTCTAATACTTCTGTAGGTAAGTTTGAGTGAATTTTATTTGAACTTGGCACCCACTTAGATATCACTTCTTTTCTTGCCATTGTCTTTACAGAACTTGGCTGCCTTTTTTCACAGCTATGTTTTTGTTAGATCTTGTGTTACAATAGCTGTATATTTACGACTGCTTTCATCAATTTCGACGTGGAAAAAGCCGTTTTTTGAGATCTAATGTCGTAAATACTTTTGTCTTCTGCAATTTATCGATAACGCCCTCAATTAACGGTAGTGGATAGCGACCTTTTAATATTTTTCGATTTATTTTCCGATAATCTACATATAACCGGTGTGACCCATCTTTTTTCTTACTCAGGACGACTTAGGGCCGCAAAATCTGAGAAAGTTCGTCTAATGATCCCATCTTCCAACCACTGTTGCATTTGCTTGCTGATGATTTCCTGCTCAACTAGAGGTAACCTCCTTGGTCGTTCACAGATAGGTTTTTCATCCGCCAATAGTATTTTCATCTTTAACCCAGTATTCTTTGTTTTATTTGGTTTGTATGATTCTATTAATTCTCGTATTTTTTCTAGGTTATTAACCATTTGGATAAATGGTTATTGTCCTCGTCGGGGTAGGAAATCAAAAGCATATCTGAATCTTTTTATTGGTTTAATCCTCATTTTATTCGTTTTCTGATTGGTCTATACACTAACCTTTACTTTCAATAGAGATGGATACTTCTGATGCCACTATGACAAAAAAAGTAATAAAAACTACAAAAAAATTAATAACTCAGAAACAAATTGAGATACAGCTTTCAAACAAATTGCATTTAAAAGTACATTTTTTTTCCCTATACGACGGTGTAAAAAGTAATATTGTGGGATGTTTAGAAGTTTAAGAATGAAATTTCATTTAAAATGGGTTGTCAGATTTCTTGGAAATCTGACGATGGAAAAGCCTTTTCCCGAACAGCCAATGAAATGCTTGGATAATATGTAAGTTTCAGGTGGATAATACGTAAGTTTCAGGAAATTTGACAAGTCGCAGGCGATTTTTGTTACTGTTGTTAATGGGCTTTATTGGCGTGACGTCATAAACCACCATCATGTGACCTCCATGCTGTGTTTATATTTGTTTATTTTGCATCTGCTTCGTTTTTCGCAACTTCTTTCTAAATAGTATATGGTAGACTGTATATCTCGCCAAATTTCTCGCCAGTTGTTGGCGCTGTCTTTAGGGTTATAGGTTTTGATCACATGACATTATTTATATTTACAAATGGCTGGGCTTGTCGTCGTAAGATAAGAATTTTGTTTTGAAACTTAACTAGCATCGCTTATTACACGTTACGTACTACTTACTTCTAAGAGAAAATCTTTAATTTTAGCATATTTTCAAAAAAATATTAAGACATGATAAAAAAAAAAAAAAAAACTGAGATTAATCCTTAGTATTTACATTTTAATATGACATTATTGAAAGTTCATTTAATAATGGAGCCCTAAATAATAAAATTGTGTTCTAATAAAAATGTTTCAGGGTGTTCAATGGATCATTCCATATGAACAGGGACAATACCTTCCTAAAACATAAAATATTTTGTAATATATTTTGATGAATAACTACTTTAAAATGTACCTGCATTAGCAACAGTTTATGGCACAAATGTCATATTAGCCCCATATTGGCGCAATTTTTTTTCTGACGCCAATGTCATATACGCAATGTATACTTAAGCGGCGCCAAAGTGTCGTTATTTTGCTTGATATGGTAACCCGGATGTTGTTGTTTATGCTGTTGATGTTTTCGCCAAATCGGCGTCGGAAAAAAAATCGCTCCAATATGGGGCGAATATGACATCTGTGCCCAGTTTATTTTATGTATATATATATTTTTTTTTTTTTGGTCAGAATTGCAGCATTTTAAAGTCTTCCATTAGAAAATTTTACAATAATCTTAGGTTACCATATTTTAAGCACTTAATAAGAAGTATTTTAGTAGAAATACAACTTTAACTTTTATACTCATAACTGAATGCTTTTTTGGTAGCATGAGTTACCGGATTATTTTGATTAATTTTTCCACAAATTAACTACTTACACAAATTTTAAAAAAGGACATAAACTACAATTATTGTGATTTCTTATAAAATAAAAAAAATCCCTGCCGGTTCGGGCCTACAGGCGGAGGTAGATTTCGAAGTTAAGTACTAAATTCACCAACAAAACTTAAATCAAGATTAGAGATAAACCCAGTTCCTTCACTAAGAATGAGCTCTAAGGGAGCTAAACATTTTGTGAAAATTCTAATATACACGAATACACACGCGCATGTATATGGAATAGATTTAAGAATGGCTAAAGCAAATTCAGAGAACCTCAAAGTGTTAAAATATGTTAATATTTCTATACTCGGGTTTTTATCATGTTTTAATAAGTTTCTTCAAACTCACATATGACGTTACATATTCATCTGCTGAAGTCCATTATATTTCCAATATGACGCAATATTTATTTATTTTTTTTAATTCGTCAAACTACTTATTTCATTTTGAGTTTTCATGCGGAAATCTTGCTCTGGAAAACTTATGACGTAATATTCAATTTGTTTTCAATTCGCGAAACTGTTTATTTAATTTATTTTTTCACGCGAAATCTTGCAATAGAAAAGCAATTGTTGTGGTGAGAATTTTACTGCTTTTTTTTAATTGTTGGCAACTACTATAACGAAAAATATTTATTTTTTCCTGTCATTGTTGTATAAGAGCTGGTTTTATCAGAATCATGTTAAGACGGTATTCAAAATTTTGAGCCCTCCCCATTTCCATTCCCTTGGGCCGATTTTGCCCATTTTCAATCCCCGCCGAGATATTAACCATCTCAAAGTTGTTGGCGAGTTTGAAGACGATCCGTGCATAATTGCGACTTTTATCGTGCGGACAAAATTTAGTACATACATACATACATACATATATATATATAAACTTTTTAGGTGGGGATGGTTTCGGGTTCCTGGGGTCATATAATGAAAAGTTATGAAGGAATTTTTCAAAAGTCGCACCATGGTAACGACTGCAATAGGTAGTATTTCTTACGAAATCTACCTAAAAGTGAGTACTTACGTATTAACGCCACCGCAGCAATAGTAATAATCAGTATATATAATAAGCACAGATGTCATATACGCTCCATATTGGCACGATTTTTTTCTGAAGCCAATGTCATTTACGCTATGGGTACTTAACTGGCGCCAAAGTATCGCTAATTTTCTTGATATGGTAACCCAGATGTTGTTGTTTATGCTGTTGATATTTTCGCCGAATTGGCGTCAGAAAGAAATCGCGCCAATATGGGGCGATCTATGTATGACATATGTGCCATATAATAGTAAGTATATATATAATTATTGTTCGAAATTTATTTATCGTCTGCCAATGCTCAGTGCGAGCATTTTTGTGTAAGTTTAATTTCTAAAAAATGGCAACGTTCTTTTTTGTTTACATGCATTTTATTCTATTCTAAGAGTGTGAAACCAAAAGGGTTTATAATTAAACGTGTGATACAGTTCACTTTGTTATTTATTAAGTGTTGTGAGTTATTGACGAGTTTGTGTTTATTTAATTTCAACCAACGCGCTACATATATAACTGTAGCCGTCTGCTATTTCTCTCTCTCGAGGAGCAATTTTAATTTTCAGCCAATAGCAATGAGGCGCATTTCCTTCCCCCGCGTTTTCTTGGGAGCGCTTTTGAAGTCACGTGACGCAGTAAAAGATTCGAGCCAAAGCGATATAAGTAAGCGTCCTATCTTAAATGGGAGAAGTAACCGCAAGATTAAAAGCGAGGTCACATCAATCAAGGTCATGCGCCACGTAGCGGATGGAGTGTAAACTACAGGTAGATACCTAACTGTTTTCTTACTGACACCACTAAAATTGTAAAGTTTTTTTCACCTTGATTAATAACTGAATTCCTCGAATAAGGCGAAGAAAACTTCCTGGTGTCAAGTGCGTCTGGATGCTCCTCTCGCTACGCCATTTTTTTGCACTAAATGTGGCAAACAAAATTCATTTCCATGAGTGACTGAAGATTTAGAAAATACGTGCCACACTAAATGCCCGCGTGTGTGAATTAACACTCCGTCCACAAGGTGGCGCAATTGTGTTAATTTACGCCTGATTCCAGCATTAAGTTTGTTCGCTTATTTATAACGCTTTGGATTCGAGCTCTCAGAAGTGCAGATTATTCTGTCAGTGACGTTGGCGAATATTTGACTATGTGTTGTTAAGTTAATAAAGTTTTTTTTTCTACAAAAACCTTCTGATTATTTGAGTCACCGAGATATTTTATCATCTCCCTTTCATCTTTTCTCTAAAATGGTGATCGCGGATCTTTGAACCTTCAACTATTTCATAGAACGTCGAACTATTCAACTGTTTCATGGAACGTTTTGTTTCACTAGCAAAATGGCAACTTCTGAAACATCTGCCGTAGTCATCCCGCCCTATATCCCTGTGGACCCTACATTATGGTTTCATATGCTGGAAAGCAGATTCGAATTAGCTACTCCTAAAGCTATTACTGAGTCGAAAACAAAATATAATTATGTTGTAGCGCATATACCGCCTGCTACTGCTACTATTGTTCGAGATGGGATAATGAGTCCTGATCCAACTGATCCTTATCAGATTTTGAAATCAAAAGTTATCGAACGTTGTGGAGAAAGTCGTACTTTAGAAATTCGGAAACTGCTAGCTGGAGAAAGCCTGGGTGACAGAAAACCAATTGAATTACTTCGCTTAATGAAAAGACGGGCTGAAAGCCATAATATCAGTGACGATCTTCTTTTAGAACTGTTTACTCAAAAATTGCCAACCACTGTACAAACGATTCTAGCTTCGATAGAACAAATTACTCCTGATAAAGCGGCGGATATTGCTGATAGAATAATTGAATTAACGCCTCCCAACATTAGTTCTGTTTCGGTTCGAACACCTGCAACTGAATCTCAGACAACGCCAGCCATAGATATGCTCGTAAAAGAAATCCAAGAAGTCGTCCAGCTTCGACGTTCAAGGAGTGTATCTAGAGGTGATAATCATCAGCGTAATCGTTCTCAGTCCCGCCATAGGGATGCAAAATTGTGTTGGTATCACCAAAAATTTCAGGAAAAAGCAAAAAAGTGCATAGCGCCTTGTTCATATTCGGAAAACCAGAAGCGGGAAGAGTAACGGCGACGGACTTCTCCCCAGCACCTTCTCGTCGCCTTTTCGTTAGAGACAGAAACTCAGGTATGTGTTTTCTAGTCGATTCTGGATCTGATGCCTCACTTGTGGCCGCGAATAAAAATGACAAAACTAAGCCTGTTCTTCAAACCTTTCGTGCTGCTAATGGCACAAAGATTAATGTGTATGGTCGTAAATGTATTAATATCAACTTAGGCCTACGCCGAAATTTTAGATATTTTTTTTTTATTTGTGATGTTTCATGTGCTATTTTAGGAGCTGATTTTTTGCATAATTTTAATTTAAAACTTGATTTACGGAATCGTCGTCTTATTGATTCCACTACTAATTTAAAAGCTCCTGCTATATTAAGTACTTGTAATATGTTTTCTGTGAAACCCAATTTTGTAAATGATATATATGGTAAAGTATTATTTAAACTTCCTGAAATCACGAAATTACCAGATCCTAACCAACCGGTTAAGCATAATACTGTGCATTATATAAATACTAAAGGGTCTCCAGTCGCTGCTAAGCCTAGACGGCTAGCTCCAGATCTGTTAAAAATTGCCAAAGCTGAATTTCAGCACATGCTACAACTCGGTCATATGAGACCTTCTAAAAGTAATTACTCTTGGCCTTTGCACCTTATGCCGAAGAAAGGATCTGTCGATTGGAGACCTGTTGGTGATTATCGTGCTCTAAATGCCCAAACTGTTAAAGAGAAATATCCTATTCCTTGTATCGCAGATTTCACTGCTGAATTTCATGGTAAACAAATCTTCAGCCACATTGATCTAGTAAAAGCCTACCATCAAATTCCCATAAATCCTGATGATGTACATAAAACTGCGATTTGCACTCCATTCGGACTTTTCGAAAGCACTCGAATGCAATTCGACCTTTGTAACGCTTCTTCAACTTTTCAACGATTTACTGATGACGTAATTCGTGACTTAGGATTTGTTTACGAATTTCTTGGTGATTTTCTAATTGCATCAGATAATGAAACTGAACATTTAGAACACCTTGAAATGTTGTTTTCTAGACTTAAAGAGTATGGTCTGTGTATTAATGTTGATAAATGTAAATTTGGCCACTCCACTATCGATTTTCTAGGATTCAAACTTTCAGCTGCAGGAATTGAACCCTTACCTGATCGTGTAAAATGCATCCTAGATTTCCCCCAGCCTTCTACCTTAACTCAACTAAGACGATACTTAGGTCTTTTCAATTTTTATCGACGTTGCATTCCTAAAGCTGCCGATATTTTAGCTCCACTCGTTAAATTCTTAGAAGGACACAAAAATAAGAAAAAACATCTCCGTTCCAATGCTAACAAAACTGAGCAATTACAATGGAACGATGAAGCCATTCTTTCCTTCACTGCTTCAAAAGAAGCTATAGCTTGAACTACATTATTACGACATCCAATTCCTGGCGCCCAGCTAAGCTTATGGGTCGATGCAATGTCTTCAATGTCGCAATTGGTGGATCTTTAATGCAACTCTCCGAAAACCAATGGGAACCAATAGCATTTTACTCCTGTAAATTAAATAAGTCTCAAAGGAATTGGTCTACTTATGATCGTGAATTATTTGCTATTTATTGTTCTATAAAAAAATTCAGACACATGCTAGAAGGCCGAAATTTCATTATTTATACAGACCAAAAACCCCTTACATTCGCATTTCAACAAAACCCTAATAAATGTAGCCCACGTCAATTGAGACATTTAGACTATATTTCACAGTTTTCTACTGATATTAGATATACTAAAGGCTCTGACAACATTGTGACCGATGCATTATCTCGAATTGAGATAGATTCAATTTCTCCTAATGTGTTAGATTTTAAAGAGTTTGCCACTGCTCAGACCAATGATGAAGAGCTAAAACAACTTCTCAAATTTGACATCACTTCATTAAAATTAGAAAAACATTATTTTCCACTCGACTTTTCCATTTTTAATTGAAAATATTTGTATTGCAGATTTTGTATTATGTTTTTGACAATTGTGTATAAAATGATAAGATGCATGCAAAATACAAAACTTAAAAAAAAGGTCTATGATTTATTTCGATTTCATTTGAATGGAATCTAATTTTTTAGGGTGTTTTAAGTATCATATTGTATGAATTTTATTTTTATTTTTTAATCTTCAATTGGCTTAACTAATTTGTTACAAAAATTTTACATTAAATGTAGAACTAATTGAATGAAATAACTTAATATCTGTCCCTTCTCGGTCTTAAACAATGTAGGAAATAAATTTTGTTTTTTTTAATTTGTTCTTCAAATTATATTTTTGTTTAATATGTCAAGTTTTTTAATAACTACTGCACTCAGACGAACGCATTTCAAAATTAATAGAGAGTATCATCATCAGGCTTTGATGTATGCGGTATTGCATCACAATGTTAGATGCAGTTTACCAATGTGTAATTCAAAATGTTTCACCACTGTAGTAATGCAGGTTGCGGTAGTTTGGCCAAAAACTTCTAATCTGAACGTAAAAAATCTATAATCAAAACATAAAAAATAAATTTAGATACCTTATTTCCCACTCAGGAACGCTATGAATGTAAATGTAAATTGTGTTGAATCCTTACTGCTAATATTTAACAATATTATAGCTGTGATACAGTATAAAATAAAAAATAAAAGTTTTACTTAAATTTTTAAACCTTATTCTCTCCCAAGGGGTGATGTAAACACATCAGAAAATTATTACCTCAGTTTAACTTGGGGTATAAATAGTTCTCATCTCGGAAAAAAAAATACATTTTAACATTTAATTTATGTAATGCCCCACTAAGTTCGCTACCTGCGTAAAAATAGCTATCCATTAGAAACGTTTTACTAAAATATAAACTTGAATAAAGCAAAAACTTATTCTGAAAATATGCTTTTTATTTCCACTATGATGCCATATTCACCTTTTTAATTTTTGAAAAAAAAACTAGCTCAATTTATCATTTCACGTGAAAATCTTTCAACTAAAAGGAAATAAATTATTATTACGGCTTTTGAAATTTTTGCAACAATGAAGTAAAAAGTTACATTTTCTATGAAAAATGTCCGTCGATATTCAATGAAAAAAGCGAAAATTGGAATTATTAAGAAAAATATTTGAATAACGTAAAAAAAAATGGCTCATGTTTCTCTCTGGTTTATAATTCACCCATATGCAAAGGCATTTCACCATTTTGTTTGGCCCTGACGTCAGGCAAACGTTTTTACACTTTAAATTTATAATATCATTAGAATTAGTAAAGAATAAAAAATGAATGGCATCAGGGACAAAAAGGTGGGAAGAAAAAATGAAAAAGTTACGATCTCTATAGGCTTTTCTATGTTAAATTAACATTGATAAGTGACACTGGAAATAAATAAGTATTGCGCTGCCGCGCAATACTTGAATACACAGTTGGATCTCCAGATTTGAAACCCTTGTTAACATCACCACTGATCAGGGTAGAAATTTTGAGTCCACTCTTTTCAAAGAGCTTACTAATAGATTAGGATGTAGACGCATCAGAACTACAGCATACTATCCACAGTCTAACGGTTTTATTGAAAGATTCCATCGCCATCTGAAGAGTTCTCTTAAAGCTCACAATCAAATTCAATGGACTGAAATCCTCCCCATTGTCTTACTTGGTTTACGCGCTGCTCTTAAAAATGATATCCAAGCGACCTGTGCTCAACTTGTTTATGGCACAAATATCAGACTACCCTCTTGTAATATATCTAAACATTATCAGAAGTCATTAATTAATCAAATTAATAACGCTATTTCAGAATCCAAAAGATAGACAGCAAGAATACGTCGAACAACATTTATTCATAATTTTATAAGACTATTGCCAAAATCAGATTTAAAACTTACAGCAAATACATGATGCCATAAATATTATCCATGTATAAAATACATATTAAAACTAAATATATTACACAACACTCTCCCCCTTAAAAAAAATTTTGTTTTACAAATGAATAAATAAAGCAGGCAATAATAGTGGGATAAATAACCTTTTACAGAACTATAAATCTAATCGATTTGGAGGTTTTATTACCCTTTTTGGTCGTGGAGTTTTAAGTAGCTGGGAATTGGAGTTTTTATGGCAGACCAGAGTTCTTTTAGGTGTTTTAACAGCTCTTGATTGAAACTGCTCTTTCTCTGCTGCCTCAGTTGTCTCTATTGGTGTTTGAGATGCTGTTTCCTCCTTCATTGAATCAGAAACAATCTTTGCATTAGAATCGGTGACTGTCATTGAAGATCCACTTGCATAATTCAATGGCCAGGGCCGTAGCGACCGCCGAGCAAAGTCAGGGGCCCAGTAGTGAGCTATTGTACCTTTCAGCCAAATGTTTTTTTTTTTTTTTTTTTTTTTACTTTTAAAATTATTTTTTATGTATTTTTAATAACATTTTATTTTGTTTTATCGAAATTCCTTTTTTTTTTTTTTTTTTTGTCAAAGATCTTGATCAGATTTAGAAACAGAAAACAGATATGTGCTTTTCTTCTATATCCACCATTCTTAATAAAAGTTTTTGAAGGCTGTAAGTTCTACTTAAAAAATAAAATGGCATTTTAGTATTTTTGGGGTGCGCCTATCAATGGGCGAAAAAGGTGAAACCAAATGTTCAAAACTTCTTTAATACTATTACTTCCTCCAACCAAAACAGATATGCGCTTTTTTCTACAGTAACCATTCTTTTTAAAGGGGCCCAGATGAAAGAAATTTTGCAGGCTCTAAATTCTTTTTGAATTGTCTTTTTTAGGTGCCCCTATAAAAGTGCGGAAAAGTTGGAGCCCAAGATTCAAAACTTTTAAGCCCATTTTTTTATTAAAATTTTTAAAAAATATGCTTTTTAATCTCACTGAGGGACCCAATAAGTTTCAAAACTTCGTTATACTATTACTTCCTTCAACCAAATGTGCTTCCTTTCTTTAGTCATTATTCTTTTTATAGGTGCCCAGATGAAAGAAATTTTGCACGCTCTTAATACTTTTTAAATTGTCGTTTTTGGGGTCCCCAATAAAAGTGAGGAAAAGTTGCAACTGAAGATTCAAAACTTTTAGGCCCTATTTTTGTTATTCAAATGTTTTAAAAATATGCTTTTTAATCTCGTTGGGGGCCCAACAAGGTTCAAAGCTTTCTTAATACTATTACTTCTTTTGACCAAAACAGATATGCGCTTTCTTTCTATAGCCAGTATTCTCTTTAAAGGTTCCTAGATAAAAGAAATTTTGCAGGCTCTAAATTCTTCTTGAATTGTCTTTTTAGGTCCCCCTATAAACGGGAGGAAAAGTTGGAGCCCAAGATTAAAAACTTTTAGACCTCAATTTTTTATTCAAATTTTAAAAAAACATTCTTTTTAATGTGCTTTCTTTCTATAGCCAGCATTCTCTTTAAAGGTTCCCAGATGAAAGAAATTTTGCAGGCTCTAAATTCTTTTGAATTGTCTTTTTTAGGGCCCCGTATAAGCGTGAGGAAAAGTTAAAGCCTAAGATTCAAAACTTTTAGGCCCCATCTTTTTATTCAAATGTTTTAAAAATATGCTTTTTAATCTCATTGGGGTCCCCAACAAGGTTCAAAGCTTTCTTAATACTATTACTTCTTTTGACCAAAACAGATATGCGCTTTCTTTCTATAGCCAGTATTCTCTTTAAAGGTTCCTAGATGAAGGAAATTTTGCAGGCTCTAAATTCTTTTGAATTGTCTTTTTTAGGGCCCCCTATAAGCGTGAGGAAAAGTTGGAGCCTAAGATTCAAAACTTTTAGGCCCCATCTTTTTATTCAAATGTTTTAAAAATATGCATTTTAATCTCGTTGGGGGTACCCAATAAGGTTCAAAGCTTCCTTAATACTATTACTTCTTTTGACCAAAACAGATATGCGCTTTCTTTCTATAGCCAGTAGTCTCTTTAAAGGTTCCAAGATGAAAGAAATTTTGCAGGCTCTAAATTCTTTTTGAATTGTCTTTTTTAGGGCCCCCCTATAAACGGGCGGAAAAGTTGGAGCCCAAGATTCAAAACTTTTAAGCTCATTTTTGTATTAAAATTAAAAAAAAATATGCTTTTTAATCTCACTGAGGGACCCAATAAGTTTCAAAACTTCTATATACTATTTCTTCCTTCAACCAAACGTGCTTCCTTACTTTAGTCATTATACTTTTTAAAGGTGCCCAGATGAAAGAAATTTTGCAGGCTCTAAATTCTTTGTGAACTGTCTTTTTTAGGGGCCCCTATAAACGGGAGGAAAAGTTGGAACCCAAGATTCAAAACTTTCAGGCCTCATTTTTTTATTCAAATGTTTCTAAAATATGCTTTTTAATCTTGTTGGGGGCCCTAATAAGGTTCAAAGCTTTCCTAATACTATTACTTCGTGTGACCAAAACAGATATGCACTTTCTTTCTTTTGCCAGCATTCTCTTTAAAGGTTCCAAGATGAAAGAAATTTTGCAGGCTCTAAATTCTTTTTGAATTGTCTTTTTTAAGGCCCCCTATAAACGTGAAGAAAAGTTGGAGCCCAAGATTCAAAACTTTTAGGCCCCATTTTTATGATTCAAATGTTTTAAAAATATGCTTTTAAATCTCGTTGGGGGCCCCAATAAGTTTCAAAACTTCCTTAATACTATTACTTCCTTCAACCAAATGTGCTTTCTTTCTACAGTCACGATTCTTTTTAAAGGTGCCCAGATAAAAGAAAATTTGCAGGCTCTAAATACTTTTTTAATTGACTTTTTTGGAGCCCCCTATAAAAGTGAGGAGAAGTTGGAACTCAAGATTCAAAACTTTTTAATCTCGTTGGTGGCCCCAATAAGGTTAAAAACTTTCTTAATACTATTACTTCTTTTAACCATACCGGACATGCCCTTTTTTTCTATAGCTACTATTCTTTTTAAAGGTGCCCAGTTGAAAAAAATTTTGTAGGCTCCAAATACTTTATAAATTTTCTTTTTTGGGGCCGCTCTTAAAAGTGAATTCGGAACTCGAGATTCAAAACTTTTAAGCCTAATTTTTTTTTTAAATGTTCAAAAAATATAAGCTTTTTAATTTCGTTGGGGACCCATATAAGCGGGCGTCTATGTGCATTGCATATGCCGCCTATCCCGCTGTGTTCGACCTGTTTCGTTTTTAACATTTCATTTCTCTTGTCTCGATAAATTACTTATGCTAACTATACTTAAATTATATTGTGTATTTATTTAATATACTAGCAGAGCTTCGCCCGCTTCGCTGATTGTTTTTTTTAAAAAAGAACCTATTTTTTGGAGTTCTCCATTGGGGGCCTTCACTGCCTTCCGCAGCGTAAATCTGTTCCGGATATTTACGCTCCGATCTTGAATCAAACAATCATTGAATTATTGTATTTTTTTTTTTCGATAAAAGTGATAGTGTCCAGATAAAAATGAAATTTTCCAGCATCGTAGCTCATGTTGCTACAGGAACAAATTTGTTATTTTTCCACTTCAGCTTAATTATGACAGCAGCAAAATCTACTGGATAATTCTTCGGTTTCAGAAAAAAAAATGTAAAAAAAAACTCCGCAAAACGCGAAAAAAAAATGTGTAAAAATCTTATAAAAAATTGGGCAAAAATTCAAAAATCACTGAGAGAAAATTGATTATATCGAGCCAAAAGATTGAAACTGGAATGTTAAAAAATCGCCGTGAAAGACAAAAATACGCTAAAAATCACATAAAATGTTCGCAAAAAATTCAGAAACTTCTATGGATATATTTTCTATATTGAGCTAAAAGACTGAAACCTGATCTCTTTTAGGGATGTCAAAAATCCGTGCCGCAGATGGCAAAATTTTTACTATATTGGGATAAAAGATTGAAACTGGGTTCCTTTTACACTCTCTCTCTCAAAAAGAAAAAATCAGTTAATTGAAGGATTTTTTCCGTAACTTTTTCTTTCGTTCAAACACACACACAAAAAAAGCTTTGATTTGATTTGCTCATTTTCCGCGAAAATATAGAAAACTCACCAATCTAACGTAAAAATTACCTAACATCCTTACTAAATATAAAGATGCATTTTTGTCAAATCAAATCACAGGAGTGTTCCGCTAACTTTGCTGCATTGTACTTTTCCCTATTAGGAACTGAACTTTTACGCATGACTTTTTTTTCTTCATAACACGAAGAAGTCGCGAATCAAAGATCGAAATTTCTAGAAATTTTCCTTTCTAAAGACGAAAATTTCTTCAAATCTGCGGTAAAATCTCTTCTAATCACAGGGGTCTTAAAAAAAGAAAAAAAAACGTTCTTGAAAAATTCAAAAATCGCAAAGGACAAAATTTAGTACATCGGGCTAAAAAACTGAAACCTGATTCCTTTTACTAATGTAATAAAATCACGTCGGAACGCGAAAGAAAGTTAAAAATCACACAAAAAATTCGCGAAATATTTAAAAATCGAAGAAGACTACTTTACTACATTCGGCTAAAATGGACAGATGGATTGAAAATAGATTCCTTTTATGAATGTGGGGAAAAAAGCACGAAACTCGAAAAAATACAAAAAATAGCGTAAAAAATTAAATGAAAAAAATTCGAATCAAAAAATTTAAAACCTCTTTCGAGGTGCATAACTTCAGGCATACAGGTAACCTTCCTGTCAAATTTTGTCCTGAACAGAAAAACATCCGGTCAGACAAAGAAAAACTCTGGACAGATAAACATCTGTCTTTATTATTATCTACTAGGAAACCTATCTTCGTTGCCCACAGAAAGGTACCTTCTATCCGAAAGTATTTATTTTTCTTCTTAAATTTCAACTTGGGTGACAATTTTAAACTGGAGAAAACCGGAATGTATGAAAACGACATCCCAAAAGTATTTTTTTTTAATTAGTAAATCTGTACATATATATGCATTTTATAAAAGGCACCAATCGGAGCAGGAAAAAATTGTTATAAGTGAATATTTTCTGCTTAAAGAAAATCTGTCTGGGCCACGCGGATGCCATTGTCAAACTGAAGAGAAAATTGAAAATACGAATAAGACTTCCATATTTTTTATTTATTTATTTTGTTTATGAGCAATACTTTGCGGTTTATAACATTTGTAAAAGGAATTCAGTTTCAAACTTTTTTACCAAATTTTGTCCTCTGCTGTTTTTAAAATTTCCGAAAATTTTTATGTGATTTTTAGCTTTTTTTCACTTTTCTGGTAGTTTTTTCAATATTCGTAAAAAAAATAAACCCGGTTTCAATCTTTTAGCCCAATATAAGTAAAGTTTGATCTCTATGAAGTTCAAAATTTTTTATGCAATTTTTGACGTTCTTCGGTGATTTTTTTGACATTTTTCCCCTAAATGGAAGAATTCTCAGTTAAATTTTGCAAGTCCTTTGATTAAATTCACGTTGTAAGAATATCAAATCTGTTCCTGTAGCAACGTGAACGAAATGTTGAAAATTTGAATTTAATCTGGATTGAAATAAAAAATTTACAATAATTCAAAGTTCGTATGATTCGAGATCGGAGCGGACATAACCCCTATGGGTGTACTTTGCCGAAAGCAGTGCAGCCCAACTACAAATTCGTTCAATTTGAAGTTCGTTTTGGAAATTCCGACCATCGAAACTCCCTGGTGTTGTTATAAAATGGAACTCGCGTGGAAAATTAAATATAAATATTTCTCTAAAATCTTAGAGGGGGGGGGGGGGGGCCCTCTGAAGACCTTGCTACGGCCCTGTCAATGGCACACTGCGATGCTCAGAGATTTCAGGAATTTGAAGAGTGCACTTTCTTAGATGATCTGCATGTACAAAACGCACTTGACCATTTACATGTACCAGGTAGGTACTTTCACTAATTTTCTTTGTGATTATACCAGGAAACCATTTAATTTCCTTGTTTCTGGTGGATTTCACAAGAACATTATCTCTAACATCAAAATGTCTTTCACTGGCAGTTGAACGAGACCTTTGATTCTCTTGATAGCTCTTTTCCTGCATAATGTGATCACTTCTGAGCTTCGTAATCTTGGTTTGTGGTGTAAATTTGAAAATAAGCTCAGCAGGTGTTTTCAGTGTGACTGATGAAGGCGTATTTCGATAAACAAACAGTATGCAGTCTAACCTATGTTGAAAACTATCATATACCCTATTAGAAAACTTATGTTTCTTCAACATGTTCTTAATGATATTAACAGATTTCTCTGCAGCTCCGTTGGAGTTTGGATGATATGTGGGTGAATTTCTCAGGATAATACCATTTGACTTAAAAAATCTTACAAATTCTTCGGATTTAAATTGTTTAGCATTATCAGATACAACTTCACTTGGTAATCCGAAAGTGGCAAAAATTTGTCGAAGCTTATGTATTGTAGACTTAGAATCTGTGGTAGAAACAAGTGCTACTTCAATCCACTTTGAATATGAATCTTTAACAATTAAGAGATTGCGATTTTCATATTCAGCGTAATCGATGTGGATCCTTTCAAATGGTTTACCTGTTAGAGGCCAGTTATTTAATGGAACTCTGGGTGCACTTGGCCTTGTTAATTGACACGGGACACATCTGTTTACATATGATTCAATTTCTGCATCTATTTTTGGAAACCAGAAGTATCCTCGAGCAAGATGTTTCATTCGCACTATCCCAGGGTGTTCAATATGTAGAAGTTGAAGAACTTTTCCTCTCAAGCATTTTGAGATTACTAATCTATTTGCTCTTAGTAGACAATTATTTTCGATGCTCAGTTCATCTCTGACTTTGTAGTATTCCTGCAAGGAATCTGCAACAACTGATGGCCAACCAAATTTGGTGTAGTTTATTGCTTTACTGACATCACAATCAACTGCACTAGCCTTTTCAATATCCTTGGTAGTCAGATCCTCAAATTCTGCGAAATAACATACAAATTCATGAGCACGTTTGTCAACTGGTTCATTATCTTTACAAGGGAGGCGAGAAAGAGCATCAGCTAGCAAAAGATCCTTGCCCTTTTTAGGTGCGTTCGTAATTATATAAATACGTAGCACCTATAGTCGTCGTTCAGTCCGTCCGTCTGTCCGTCTGTCCGCATGTAACAGAGCAAAAACTACCCAACCGAATAGTCTGAAATTTCAAATATGTGATTGTTGCAAAATTTTGTCGAGCCATTTCAAATTTTATGAAAATCGGATGTATAGTTTAATTACAGGGACAGTCAAAAGTTTTTCTTTACATTACGGCCACCGGGAAAAATTATTGCAAGTGGATTTTAATGATATTAGAGCCTTCCGAATGATCTGAAATTTTAAAGATATAATTGTTGCAAAATTTTGTCGAGCCATTTCAAATTTTAGGAAAATCGGACGTATAGTTTAATTACAGGGACAGTCAAAAGTTTTTCTTTACATTACGGCCAATGGGAAAAATTATTGCAAGTGCATTTTAATGATATTACAGCCTTCCGAATGGTCTGAAATTTTAAAGATATAATTGTTGCAAAATTTTGTTGAGCTATTTCAAATTTTAGGAAAATCGGATGTATAGTTTAATTACAGGGACAGTCAAAAGTGTTCCGAAAAAATTATTGGAAGTGCATTTTAATGATGTATCAGACTATGCACGTTATGAAGTGCAAAAAATTATACATTCAGTACAATATGGGGTGCAAAAAATAATTTTAAAACTAGTTATAGTACGAACGCACCTCATTTGCCACGTTTGACGAGCAATTTCCAACTTGTTTGTACTTCATAATGTAGTCATAGCTGGATAAAATCAATGCCCATCTCTGCATCCTTGAATTAGCCATTTCCGGAATAGGTTTATCATGGCCCAGTAGGGTCAACAAAGGCTTTGAATCTGTTTCAATGACAAATTTTGTTCCTTGTAAATATTTATTGAAACGTTTAATGCCAAAAATAATAGCTAAAACTTCTTTATGTACCTGAGCATAGTTTCTTTCTGCTTTATTAAGAGTCTTTGATGCAAAAAATATCGGTCTCAATAAACCAGGTGATAATTCATGGCACAAAACTGCTCCAAGTCCATACTCAGATGAATCACACTGTAGAACAATGGGCTTTGTCATAATGTACCAAAACATTATGTTTATCCAGTAACGTCTTACTTCTTTCAAAGGCATCAATACATTCTTTGTTGAAATGCCATTTTGTATCTTTCTCTAATAATTTATATAAAGGTTTCAGCTTTGAAGATAAATTGGGTATAAAATGCTGATAATAGCCTAGAAGCCCTAGATAACTTTTCAATTCAGTGACATTTCTAGGTAATTGTGTATTTGAAATGTCATTACATTTATCCCTAAGCGGATGAATACCTTCAGGATCTTTAACATGACCCAGAACTTTAATTGTATCCTTGAAATATTCACACTTTTGAATATTTACTTTCACATTGTAAGAATGTAGTTTCTGCAACACCAGGTCTGTTCTATATTTGCATTCTTCCTTAGTATTTGCACGTATAAATAAATCATCAATATAGCAATCAATGAATGAAAAATCCTTTAGAATGTTATCCATCTTTTGCTGGAACAAGAAAGATGCTGATTTGATACCAAAAGGTAGTTTTGTATAACGCAATAAACCCCTTGGTGTGTTCAGCGTCAGCAACTCTTGAGACTCAGGAGCTATAGGTAATTGATGGAAGGCTATTGATAAGTTAATCTTTGAAAAATACTTTCCTGATCCTATATTTGTTAGAATATCTTCCTGGGATGGAAGTGGATAAAACTGAGTTTCGCAAAATTTGTTTACAGTGACTGAAAAGTCTCCACAAATCCTAACAGATCTTTTCCCTTCGCTGTTCATTTTGGGTACTGGAACTATAGGGGTTGCCCATTTTGAATGACTTACAGGTACTAATACACCTTTTTGAACTAAGGAGTCCAATTCTTGATCGACCAATTGCCTTATGGCATATGGAACTGGTCTTGATTTACAGAAGATGGGTACAGTATCTTCCCTCATAGCTATATTTATTGCTTGACCCATTATTCACTTGAATCGCTCGAATTAAAACAATTAGGGAATTTGGCATAGTAATGTTGTAAAATAGCATCTTGAGACAAAATAGCTGCATCCTTTGACTCTTCTGAATTTTGTTTTGGTGTATTTTTAATTTCATCATTAACATTTGCAATATGGTCATTCATCACTTTATTTAGATCAATACCAAGCTGTTGAATCCAGTAACGACCCAAGAGTGTAGGTCTATTTGATGTTTCAATAACAACTAATGGTAGCCATAAAGTTTTTTCTTGAAATGTTACAGGCACTTTAAATCTTCCAATAATTTTTAACATTTGACCCAGATAAGAACGCAAAGTTGGAATTTCTAATTTTTCAAGTGTACCTAACTTTAAACTTTCAAATTTGTCTTTAGACATAATTGAATGTGCACTACCTGAATCTACTTGCATGTCAATTGGAGTATTACCTACTAAAATATTAATTAGATAAGGCTTAGGAGTTTCATCTGTAACAGCTGCACACACGGAAAATGTGTTTATATACATTTCATCAAATGCTTCTTCCACAAAGTTTGTTGTAGAAGTTTTGCAAATACTGGCTATGTGCCCTCGGCAATGACACTTATAACAAGTCGCATTTTTAAAAGAACATTCACCTCTATGCTTCTTTCCACAATGTTTACAATTGTTAAAGGACTTGTTCATTTTGTGTCTATTTTCGAACTTACCTTCATATCCACTTTTCTTATCCTTACTTTGGAAATTGTTATTCTGAACAGGAGCTCTTTTATTGAATGCTTTATTAGCACTTGAAATTTTTAGAACATTATCTTCCCTAACCTTAAAAAATTTGGCTTCTTTACTAGCCATTTCCATTGCAAGCGCAATTTCACTTGCTCTATTGAAGTCAAGGTTACTTTCACTTAACAATCTATTCTGAATTTGTTGATCTGCCAAACCACAAACTAGTTTATCGCGAATTGCATCATCTAGAAAATGTCCAAAAGAACACTTACTTGCTGCCTCTTTGATTCTTACAATAAAGGTTGCCACATCCTCAGCATTTTGCTTTAGGTTATAAAATCGGAATCTTTGCATAATCACCGATGTCTGTGGCGAGAAGTGACTGGTTAAAACTTTGATGATTTCACTATAAGGAATGTCCTTTAAACTTTTAGGTTGAACGACGTTTCGTAATGTGGAGAATACTTTTTTCCCGACACACGTCAACAAAGTAGCTCGTTTGTCACTATCATCTTTAATTCTGTTCGCTTCAAAATGAAATTCAATTTGAAGCAGATACTCTTCAAAACAATCGTTGTCATTATAGGCTGGCATTCTACCAGTATGAGGATGATACTTGTCGCTTTCAGATTCTTGCATTATCAAACATACATGAGATCTTCGTAAGTCAAGAAACGAAGCTTTAAGAACACGGATGTAGAAGTTTGATATAGTTGGAAACGCAATTTACGCTCGTCGCCAATGTAATATATCTAAACATTATCAGAAGTCATTAATTAATCAAATTAATAACGCTATTTCAGAATCCAAAAGATAGACAGCAAGAATACGTCGAACAACATTTATTCATAATTTTATAAGACTATTGCCAAAATCAGATTTAAAACTTACAGCAAATACATGATGCCATAAATATTATCCATGTATAAAATACATATTAAAACTAAATATATTACACAACACCTCTGATCTCATAAACACTGAAACTATAAATGAACCACTTACTCTTACATACGTGACTGAGTTAACTGAAAAAATGAGAAAGTTAAATCCTATTGCCACTGCAATGCATGGCAATCCTAAAATCTATGTCAATCCCTCATTAAAAACCTGTTCACACGTGTTTCTTAGATCAGATAAAGTCAATCCTCCCTTATCACCCCCTTATACAGGACCTCATCCAGTGATTGACAGGTCTGAGAAAACGTTTGACTTGGAATTAAATTGGAAGCGCTGTACTGTATCTATTGATCGCATTAAACCTGCATATCAATTAGCAGATCTATTTCACCTTCCCAAACTCAAAAACAAAATGAGCCCATAAATTTTCCAACTACTCCTGTCGAACACCCTACCACCAAATCTGGTCGTAAAGTTCGTTTTCCGAAACATCTCGTTACGGATTATATTGTTTAAAGCATTTGATGTATATAGTATGCATATTATTTCCTTCTCAAAATATTGTTTTTCATGTAATGCATAATATATTTTCTATTTTTTTTTTGCATCATATGTACTTTAATTTTACTCAAGACCTTTCTTATGTATCTTATTAAATGCTACCTTTTTGTAATCGCGACTTCGTCACTGGGGGCATACTCTGTAGCCGTCTGCTATTTCTCTCTCTCGAGGAGCAATTTTAATTTTCAGCCAATAGCAATGAGGTGCATTTCCTCCCACCCCCGCGTTTTCTTCGGATCGCTTTTGAAGTCACGTGACGCAGTAAAAGATTCGAGCTCCCAGAAGCTCAGATTATTCTGTCAGTGACGTTGGCGAATATTTGACTATGTGTTGTTAGGTTAATAAAGTTTATTTTTCTACAAAAACCTTCTGATTATTTGAGTCACCCAGATATTTTATCATCTCCCTTCCATCTTTTCTCTAAATAACCATTAAATTAACATTACCGATCACCAACAAAAGCTGTGAACTTATGAATAAAATGACATAAACAAATTAAGGATAGAAATTATGTCAATTTGTATAATTTAGTGTGTGGTTTGGCGATTTATATAATTTGGCGAAATTGGTCGACGGGATAACTAAGAAGTACCTCATTTTTTAATGGAAAGCAATGAAAAGAAATATTATTTTCTTTGCAGAATTTATCACTCGACTTTTTTGTAGATCCGTACGCTGCACAAAATTTCGGCATCTTTATTTATATTTCTATACTCATAAAAAATAAAAATCGCATGCATGTATTCGATAGGAAATGGAAATCCGGATGGTAGAATACCACCAACACGTGACTTTCTGCAATCTCGAACCCAGATTCCCAATAAAAGCCCCTTATTTATAAAGGCACTCTACTATAGCTTTTTGTAGTTGCCACATTTTATTCTAAATATGTTACTATTGAAGCTTCAACCTTGCCTTATCTCATATTAAGTGAAAAAATATTTACTATAATAATAATATTTAAATATTAATATTAAATATTGTTGGAAAAGTTTCCTCTTAAATAATTATTATTTATTTTTTGCTGACGTGCTTACAAATGCATTGAGCAATATGGCAACTCTTGATAATAAGCAAAGAAGTATGGCTACGTAATGTGTAGAAGCTGGTTGCACCGCACCCAGCTGGTACTGTCATTTATCATGTGAAATAAATAAAATAGACATTTATCAAATTAGAAAAACATGTGAGTGTTTTTTTTAATTACGTTCATATATATTGGGATGTGCAAGTTAGCAACCCTAGTTGTATTAGATTTCACAAATTGATATATACAGAAAACTTCCGTCATGCCCTTTAAATGTTCATTTTTTATCCTTTAAGGATAAAAAATACTGCTTTGTCCTTACTGGATTATTTTAAGTGATGATCATGTTGATTCTTTTTTCTTTTTTAATTTACTTCTCACCTGTGACTTTTCCCTGACGACATTAAAGTTGTATCTTAAGTACATAATTTGTGTAGCAGTGACAAAACTTGATCTGTTTTCGGTGCTCAAGATTTTATTTATATTTTTAGAAATTTTGTTGTACAAAAGTTTCATTTTTGAAGAACATAAGAAATGAAATTTAAAAAGGTTATATTTTATCTCTGGTTGAGTATGAAAAACGTGTTTATTAAGGAGTTTTTGTTGTGATGTAACGTATATTATATCAATTTATAGCTTACTGTGCATTTCGAATGGATAAAAAAAAAAAAAAAAGTTATCTGGTTAGCTCTATTGCTAGTAAAAAGTAGTTCTAGAGTAAATTTTAGATTTCTCATATGGATAGCATTTGATTTGTTTTTGTTTAAATAGTTTTTAACAATTTTCTATTGAGGAAGTTTCATAACTAAAATTTTAAAATTATGAAATCGTAATTAGAGACGAGAAATATCATACATTTACTCTTATAAAAGCTTTCAAGAACTATAAATTTCTAGAGTAAAAATTACTTTTTGATAGTAGGGTAGATGTGCCAGTAATGGACACCCTTAAGGAATTTCCTTAAAAATTATTTTTTTATTAATAGTTATAATTATTATATTCCAGTTTTTTCAATATTATATTAATCTATCAACAATATTTAACCATTCTTATACCCTCATTTCCCCATATGAATAGAAATTTAATTTTAAATAACAGAAATATATAAAAACACCCAAAAGCCCAGTAATGGACACCCTCTGGCCCAGTAGTGGACACCCTCTGTTCCAGTAATGGACACCCCATAAAAAGTAATAAATATAATTGTTTTTATGACTGTATTTAGAACCAGAATTTAATGAATACATGCTAATGAAACAAAATAGTTATTTTTAAATAAATTTAACAATTAGGATACCAGTAATTAATAAAATATTTGTGATAATCATTTACTGTTTACATCAATTATTGTAATTGTCAGAAGATCGATGTTTTAATTATTTTAGATGGTTAGTTTAAAATACTAAATATCAGACAATTACAGCTATCAAATTATTGAAACAGTGGTGGATTTAATTAAAAGGTAATAAAAGAAAAAAGTTTTGGAATATTGTTTAGTTTTGTGTCACTATTTTTAACACTCTTCCAGAGATTACTTGATATATCATTTATAATAATTAATATTACAAATATGAAAGAAATGATATTGTGAGTTGAATATTTTAAATACTAAATAAAATAATTTCAAAATAAAACTGTAGAACTGATGTTTGAGGCCACTGATCTGCAGATTTACTAGTTTCATGAATATTACCTATAACTTTCATTAATAGTATTACATTTAAATTTTTTTTTTTTTTTTATAAGGAAACATTTAAGACAGAAAATGGAGTTTTAATAGCTTCTGTAACTTAATTGTTTTTATTTAAACGGAGAGGGATTAAGCCCTATGAGCCCCTCTTTGACTGTGCTCTTAAAACAGTATTTTCTGCTTCCTGGCTGGTTTGATTGCCAGATTATAAAATATGTGAGGTATATATATGTACTACATAAAAAAAAATAATAATAAAATAAAATATCGAAATTTTATTAATCACATAAAATAACTTAAAAGCAGCTATTTATAAAAGTTTTGGTGTTATTATATTATGGTAAGTATAATTTAAAAATTAAATATGATTATTTAGGTTTGCAGTTAACCCAAAGTATTTTATGCACTATAAACATTACTAAAATTGCATTTTTAGCAATGTCTACATGGGGTGTCCATTACTGGAAAATGACTAATTAACCATCCCAGTAATGGACACTCCCTCTTAAAACCTTAAAAAGAAATGAAATTTTGTAAATAGCCATTAGTATATAAAATTCAAAGTTTTCTATTGCTACTCAAACAAAAACATTCAGATTTTGCAAGAAAATAAATAATATATAAATTAATTAAACAAAGCTACCTCCTAACCTCTTCATTAAGATTTTCACAGAAAAACAGCAAAACTTTGAAACATTATTTTCTGCTTCCTGATTGGTTTGATTAAAAGTGTCAACAATAACATAGTTTTATAAAACATACAAGGGGGAATTAAAAAAATAATTAAAGCTAAATATTTATTAGTTATTCTTTTATGAACCAAAAACATCAAGGGGTGTCCATTACTGGCACATCTACCCTATATTAAATTATAACCATCTTTAAAGCCTATTCATTATTAGTATTCGTGCTACTTAAATATTATTTATAAAGCAAGAATAAAAGTTATATATTTTTATTTTAATTAACAGTTTGAGAGTATTATTTATTTTCGTTGTTAGTATACAAGTTATTGAACTATGTACACATCTTTAAATCGCTTGCAATTTACGAAGAATTGCATCTAGTCAAATTCTGTTTATCTATTTGTGATATCATGCTTCTGTGATTTATTGTGGTGGTCATGATAATAATTAGTTTTTGGTGAATAAATGATATATCTGAGTACACTTAAACCTTGATTTTACGATTTCAAAATTACATTTTTGTAATTTTTGGTAAAATTCAAATATGTTGCATTTATTATTTCCTTCAGAGTTCTACCAGACAGTTTCAGGAGGGGGCTGCATAACTGCCTGGTCTTTGGTTTATAAATGGTATTCTTGCCTCCCTTCCCCCAATAAAAAAATAGCACTCTTCTTGCCCTAAGTCAAAAAAATTGTCCCCTTACTGCCATTTGTACAGAGTTTCCCCCCAGCAGTTTCAGGAGGGTGCTGCGACCTGCCTGGCCTTTGGTTTACAAAACAGCACCCTTCTTGCCCCTCACCATGGATGCAAGACCTTCAGTCTTGAAGATATTTTTGGCTGATAGTAAATTCTACTTTATATATTTAAATAATAGCAATTTTAATAAGAACTTTTAATCACTTTCTTTTATTGCAAGATATCAATTTTTAGCCATAATGGAAGGCATACAAATCTTCTAGCCCATTTTCATTTGATTATTTCTAATACTGAGAAAAGTTTTCAGTCTTGGCTTGGATTATACTTCTTGCACCCATGCCCCTCAACCAAAGAATTAGCACCCTTCTTGCCTCTCCATTAATAAAGTGCCTTTTTTCTTTTTTGCATTAAAAAATTTGTTTACATAGTAAAATCTGACTCCATGTTGTTTTGAAAAGAGGTATCTTAAGTTTTAAATATTAAAAGTGACTTTAAAAATCAAAAAAGTGCCCTTTTCTCACTGGCAGCACCCTGTCCTTTTTTAAACCAAGGAGAAACTCTGTTTGTACATATTGAAACATTTACTTACATAGTAAAAACAGACTTGTTGTGTCTTGAAAACAGGGTTGTAAAAAACCCGGGTTTTTTGTTAAAAACCCAGCCCAGGCAGGTTTTATTAAAAAACCCGGGTTAAATGGGCAATTTTACTCGGGGAAATTGGGTTAAAATGCCAAAATGTGGATTGTGATTCCACCTTCCTCACAAATAATAATCTTCAGGGTTGCCACTGCATAGGAAAAACTGAGTGAATTTAAAAATGAATATTAAAAACAAGAATTTTACGAAATTCTGGTACTTTGCAAAATCTATCCGTTGAAATTTTGCAAATTCTCAGAGGAATTACTCAAGGAAAATTTAATATTTTGCTTAGGAAAGCACAAGGAATTTGATTGCCGAAATAAGTGGCAATCCTGATCTCAAATACAATCTTTGCGAACACTTCACAGTCTAATAGATGGGTATGACTTCATAGTCTTAATAGGCTAGTTCCATGGGTTTTTGTAGTGTAAGTCACACTGCGGATAACTGCAATGCTTGTTTGCCACCGTTATTTTTATAAAGTTTGCTTGACCTTATTCAATTAATGAAATATGTCCCATAAAATAAATAACATTTTTCCTTTCTAAATTACTGGTCACCAAAAATTGTAGCATGTGACTTACACTACAACAACTCATGGAAATAGCCAATAAGGATCTCAATATTTTTCTCTGTTCTTAAAATACATATATATATATTCCCCTTAATTTAAATAACAAACAAATTTTAAATTGCAAAGCTATCAATTGTGTGTTATTTAATAAAATATAAATATAACTTAAAAAAAACTTGCTCCTTTGAAATTATCATAACAGCGGTCGAATTCGCAAAAAAAAGTCACTGGTCCCAAGGACCAGTAAACATCAGAGTTTACTGGTCCGCACACATCGTCACTGGCCCGCTGCATAAAATTCTACTAAGTACCTTTAACCTTTGAGTGACACCCTTCCCCTTCTCCTCTTAGAACATAAACCAAACTTCAGTTATCCAAAATTTTCGGCAGCATAATAAAATATAAAATTATGATTTGCTAAAAATTAAATAAACAGTACATAAACAAAAACTATAAAATTATTAATTATGTATTTTATTTTCGACTATTTATTTCAACTGACTGTAAGTTTTACTGCATTTTTTTATATATTTATTTTTTTAAATAAAATAAAATTCAGTGGTTGGTGTTTGGTTTCGGTTTTCTCAGGGACGGGAAAATTTACATTTACCTGTCAGAGAGGGAAAAAAGTTACTGACCCTGCGGACCACTAAATTTTTTAAATTAGTGGTCTGATTGAATTTTTAGTGGTCTCGGACCACCGAGGATTTCGAACGCTGCATAAGATAGCAAATGTTGCTAAAAAAATATCTTACAACAAAAACTTTTCTTATATGTATGTACAGGGTGTCCACTCTCAATGGTGTCCAACGACTAATTCCTAAACCGTTAGTCATAGACATATAGTTCCAATTACAAAAAATGTTTTAAAAGGAATTTGGGTCAATAAAAAAATTTCTTAAAAAATTATAAAATTTAAATTTTTATACACCCCCCCCCCCCTTCCTCCCCGGTCCTATAAGTTATATTTAGTAAAATTTTCCTATTACAAATAAGACAAAAAAAAGTCCTGTTCATATAACATTAAAATTGACTGAGTTATGAAACTTTAAAAATGCATGACTTTACCACTTTTCTGCATCAGAACACAAATGAGTTTGGCCATGCTTTGAGGGGTCATATAATGAGTGCTTAAAATATTTGAAGAACTTTTCATATGTATCTGCGCTTTGAAAAAAATAGTACAAGTGTTACAATTGAGTTAACTTTTATTAAGTTTCAGATTGGCTAAAATTATTGTATTTTAACATATGTTTTATTTTGTAAAGATTTGAGAATCTTTCTTTTCATGGATTTCTTTTAACAAATATTATGTTATTTTATTTAACTTCAACGATCATATGTATGTTTTTCCAGTTCAAAATTTGTACCCAAAATTTAACTCACTTTCAAATATCCAATCGAGATTAAATTATCCATACATACTGATATAAATCCAATGACAATCTAATATTATTATGATTTTCGGGTGTTACTATTCATACTTATTTTACAGGATAATACCAGGGTTGCCGGCTTTTAGCCAGGCCAAAAAAAGCTGGCTGGCTTTTTTTGGTTTTAACCACTTTAAAAAAGCTGGCTTTTATTAAGACTGTTTTTATTTTTTAAAGTTGGTTTACAGTAAATTTGTTTTAAATTTGGATTAATTTTTAACACTTATAAATATTTTCTATTAAAAAAATTATAGATTTCTATTAAATTTTATCAAATAAATAAGTATAACTTCTAGAAGGCATTATGTCTGAAAAAAAAAAATATATATATATATATCTTTTCAATGTTTATATATATATATATATATATAAGTTAGGCTCCAAACTGCTGTTTTGAAATTCTATATTACTTAGCTCCACATATACTACACATTTTAAAGATTATATTTAATTAATGACAAAATGGAAACATTCTTATGTGTCGATGTGGAAGATTAAGTTATAAATGTTAAAAGAGAAATTAGAAAAGATATAATATTTGAGGAGAGTGGTACATAAGTGTATAAAAAATAGAGCATTTAAACAAGAAAAAAAAAATTCTCTAAATAAAATTTTGAAAAGCTTGTTGCTAAGCATATTCATGCATATGCTATTCATAATGTTTTTAATAGTGAGAAATGGTGTTTATATATATTAATATGACTATGTATAATTTTAAATGTTTATTAGAAATAAAATAAGACTTGTCTATTAATAGCTCTTAAAATTAAGTAATAAAACATGTAACTAAGTAACCATTGTCCTCTTTAATTTTATACAGCAGTAAAAATGAAAAAATTGGCAGTTGGTATGGCCCTTTTAAAATTTAACATATTTTCAATTCTGACTTCAAATCACTAGCAAAATCATCTAAGTTTTATTCCAGTATTAATGTCCTCATTATTGAGAAATTGGGTTACTTATTAAAACTCTAAATCAATTAAATGTCATTAAAACTAATTAAAAACAGAAAACACTTTAAAATGTGTAGTTTATAATTACAATGTTTCATTGTATAAAAGACAATTACGGCCAAAAAAGGCCAATTTTGGCCAAAAAAAGCCGGTTAAAACCAATAAAAGCCACCGGCCTGGCTTTTTTAAAATTTTAGCCGGCTTTTTTGCAACCCTGGATAATACACAAAATTTCGGATAGATTACCGCCAAGAAGTTTAAGAAAAAGTTTTAGATTAGATAATAAAAGACTGTTATGGTTGTGTTTTATAACTTTTATGTGTTTTTTTTAGCACTGAATCCAAGAATTACATTAATTTTTAACCATCTGAGGATGTTTTGTAAATCATAAATTGTCAAAGTTAAAAAAAACAACAAAAATCAGATACTATAAAATAGATGGCTGAGTTTTTTAACTTTTGATAGTTGATTTTTATGTACTTAGCACTGAATTTGAAAATGACCTTCATTTTTAACCATCACGTTATAATTTTTTTGCAAATCGTAAATGTCAAAGTTAAAATATAGCAAAAAATCTGATACTATAAAACACATGTAAAACTTTTTAAATTTAATTTTCGTGACGTGATGGTTAAAAATGAAGGTCATTTTCAGATTCAGCGGCAAAAAATACATAAAATAATTTAATAAATATAATAAGTTAAGTAAATATAATACTCTTGAAGCTAACTGAAAAGCTTGAATTTACGTTTTAAATTAAAAGCTAAAACATTTTAAAATTATAGAGTTCCCAATCTAAAAGTGCAAGTAAATTAGTACAAATATATTTTCCAATATTCAAAGTAGTAAATAAATAAAACAAAATAACCATAAACTGTTAACAAATACATCATTTGTTCCTTTTCAGAAATATATTTAAAAAAACCCGTTTTTTTACATGGGTTTTTTATAAAAAACCCAGCCCGGGCGGGTACCCGGGCAGCTACCCACTACAATCCTGCTTGGAAAAGGTGCCCTGACTTTTAAATATTAAAATTGCTTTTAAAAATCAAAAGAATGCCTTAAAAAAAATGTGCTGTAATAATCTAAAGATTTTAAGAGTTTAAAATGTGTCCTTCCAAAAGTAAAATGTGCTGTTTTATCCATCAGGAGCACCCACCTTTTTTTAAACTGGAGGAAGTCTGTTTCCTTATTTCCATTTTTCTGCTGTCCATCTCTTATTCTTCTGGTCTCAGTGAGTAATAATAATAAAAAACCCATATATATGATGGTATATTAAAACAGCAGTTTTTTAATTGTGGCCAAGACAGCCACAATCTATCTTCAAGATGTTTGGGGAGGTCTGAAATTCAAAGTAAAATTTTTTACAAATCTGATAAAAAAGATTACAAGTAAAAGGATAAGGAAAAGCTAAAAATACTATTATAAAATACAGTACTATAGTTAGATAGTTACAAGATCTATGGCTGTCTGTATGTCGAAAGTAGATTTTAAATAAGTCAGATTCTCAGTCATTGAATGTAATTTATTTGAAGAATATTCCTGAAACACAATGGATAGACCAAAGCTTGTACAGTCAACTCTGTGAAATCCGCACACTTAGGGACCAAGGGTTTTGTGGATTATACATTTTTGCAGATTATAGATCATCCCTTTGTTTACATTTTGTTTTAAGTCTGACTATAAATTAGGAACAACTATACAAAAATTGCAATGGAAAAGAAAAGCACAATGCAACATTGGTTTAATATATTTACTAAGAATTAAATAAATTATATACAATACAAATTTTACTGATTATTCATTAATTTAAGTATTTCCACAACACAATGACAGTTTCAGTTTTGATTTGTTGTCAATTTATTTCTGTAATCTATGAACACTCATTACTTCTTGCTTCAAGAAAAATTTTGTTACCCGAGGAAATTTAAATATTTATATCCAATCTATATATTTAAAACGTTAAGCGTTTTCTTTCGACAGTTCGTGAGAAGAAAAACTACTGCATCAAATTACACCAATCTTTTTTTAAATGAAAGATATTTGGCCACAGATTTGTTATCATCCATTTGTTTGTTCGTAATCTATGAACACTCATTACTTCTTGCTTCAAGAAAAATTTTGTTACCCGAGGAAATTTAAATATTTATATCCAATCTATATATTTAAAACGTTAAGCGTTTTCTTTCGACAGTTCGTGAGAAGAAACTACTGCATCAAATTACACCAATCTTATTTTAAATGAAAGATATTTGGCCACAGATTTGTTAACATCCATTTGTTTGTTCAAATATTTTATTAATTAGCCATAATTTTAAATTAAAATTCTACATTTGCACATGCGCAGTACATAAGTACAAGTCTGCCTTTGGAGTGATGCGCTGCAAGTTCAAGTTCGTCTGCTATTCGATCTTACTGTAAACAAGCTTTTCTTTCTTTCACAAAGTTAATATTGTTTCGCTCTTTCAGCATTATTAACAATTAAAAAATGTATTGTGTCTATACTAAGAGCTAGATACAGTTTATTTCGGGGTGTCATATTGTTTTGATCATATTACACACAGTGATTTGAGATTAAAAGTTATGGACTCTTTGATATGTCTTATGAATTGCCAATAGTTGGACACGAAAGAAACTTGCATATTAAGTTGTAGCTACTTCTTTGAAAAAATAAGGTATAAATTATTAAAGCGCAAAACTATTTCTGTGACATCAGAACTCAAATTCAAGACATTCGTATGCGTCAACTGTTTTTCGAACCTCTTCAATTTAGAAGGAAGTAAAACCAGTCCCCGATAGCGTAGCAGGTTTACTACGCAGCACTTTAAAGCTCTGAATTTTTGTACAAGACGCAGGTTCGAACCCAAGCATGGCAAAATGTAATATTTTTGTCGGTAATTCATTTCAATAATGACATATTTTATTAGGAAGAGAAGTTATAGGATTTTTATTTTATTATTATTTGAATGCTTTATAATTAAATAAAATTTAACACTCAATAATATTTAGAGATTTTATATTTAGAATATTTAAGCTAAAATATTTTGCATTTAATTATCAATTAAATAAATTGAGCTGATCTAAAATTTTCGTTATATTTTCTGACCATTATCAAGAATATATATGTATGTGTGTCAGTAAGAAAAGTTTGTCATTCATTTCCGTAAAAAAAAAAAAAAAAAAAAAAAAAAAAAAAAGTTGCATAATAGCTATAAAAGAAATTACCTTAATATCCAGGTTTAATATTTAAAAAATGTATAAAATGTAAAATAAAATTCAAGTAATAAAATATATATTATAGATCGTTAGCTGCATCAAGATTCAAATTTAAGATTTTAGAGAGTGAGACAGATAAAAATAAAATTCATGGCAGCTTTTAATGGCCGTGTAGTTTTAATAAATAAATCAATGAAAATAGATATTGTTATTAAAATAATTGAGGTCATAATAAGTAAAAATAAATTTTCTACCTGGTGTTTTTAGGTAAATTTCTGATAAAAAGCAAGCGTAATTAGTTGTAAATTATAAACTTAAAATTCTTTCACTTCATTGAATAGGTTAGACTGGCAGCACCATCTATCCCCTTAAAGAAATAATAATCACTTATCCAGCATAAAAATTCGTCATTCAATAATTAATTTAAAAGCAACTAATTAAAAATTAAAGATATTTTCTAATGAAACATTCAAGTTATTTACCGTCAATTCTTGACGGGCACTAACTAGTTTATATTTAAATATTTATTCATTGGAAAATTGATAACTGAAAAAAAAATATATACCAAATTTAGCATTATGAGTTTAACTGTTAATGACAATTTTCATTGTTTACATTCCAATGAGTAGTGCAGATAATAGACGTTTGCGGATTATACATCGGCGGATTTCACAGAGTTGACTGTATAACAAAAATCAAGAAAACAGCATCTAAAATCAGCAAAACACAAATATCATTGTACACACTTTGCCTTCAAACTAGTATCACTTATCACTAAACTGAATTTTCTCGCCCGAATAGTGTTACTTATATTTTGTCTGAATGATGGCGTTGTACGTGTTTCCATTATTTTCTTGATAATTTTGCTAATTTTCATTTTAGTGCTGTTGTTTCTATTAAACTCTAGATGAGTGTTTAGTGATCAAAATGGTTCACTGTTAATTATAATTTTCCTTCGAGAAATTTTATAATGTATACATCTCCGTTAGTTTATACATCCTGTATTCAATATTCCAAAGAATATCCATAGTTGTCTTAAATCCAATGATTGTGGGGAGACACTGGAAATACAGAAAGAGGTCTGTGTTTTGACTTATTTTCGGCTTGAAGATTTTTTTTTTTTTTTTTTTTTTTTGTATAATTAGATTTATATAGGCTTATCTTTTTTTTTTCTTTCATACTAAAATAATAATAATAAAATTTTGAATTAATTTTCTGTTATTTTGGATTATGAATCTTCTTTAAATTTACCTGGTAAATTTGCATTTGAAATTATTATTAGCTTGTAATGTGAATTTTATGCAATTCAGTTCAATAAGACTGATGAAGTAATTTTCTTTTTGTGTAATTTTATTGCTCTTCATCTTCATACATTTATTTAGTAATTAAAAAGCTCCTTTTTTATTAATTCCTTAATTATATTTCAACTTAATTGATTTTGAAATTGCAAAAGTTAGTCTGTTATTCAAATTTTGTTGGTTAAATGGGTACTTTTCGGTTAGCCGGGCACCAGTGTTATATATACATATATATGTATATACACATGTATGTATATATACATATTTATTTACATATATATATGTGTGCATATATACAATATGTGTATATGTATATATATGTATATTTACATACATGCATGTATATAAATGTATATATATAAGACTGGCGCCCGGCTAACCAAAAAGTACCGTTAAATGTTATACCTTTCTTTCTCCAATGATAGATGGTGACACTTATGTAATTTTTTATTATCTAAATTAGGGATTGACCGAATACCGAATAGTTGATTCGGTATTTGGTGGTTCGGCATGTAAACCGAATATTCGGCTTCGTCTGAATAATTGCAGATAAGTATTTTCTTAGAAATAGAAGAATTCTCTTTTACTTAGCAGTAGAATAGGCTAAACAATGAGTTTTAATATTATGTGCATGAGTTCAGAGTTCAGCTGCACTACAAAAAACAAGTCAAAGGCCATTTTTAATTAAAAAAAACTTTTTCCTTCCTAAAATAGTCTACATAGGTGTGAAGTGAAATCAAAACAAATGTCTACAACAGAGAAAAAAAAAGTAAGGAAGATGCGCATCTTTCCTTTATCATTTAATTTTATTTACTTCTACCTTAGTTTTTTTTTTTTATTTAAAATTATTTAATGTGTACTTTTTTAATATACACATCAAATAAGTATATCAGAGTTCATGTCTGTATATCTAAGGCGTATATTAAAGAAAATACACACATTAAATAAGTATACCCCTATCAGGGCCGAAACTAAGGGGGGGCCCGGGCGCCAGGCGAAGGGGGCGCCAAATGAAGATTTTGTCTATTGTTTATATATATGCATATATATGAAATCTGGATACAAATATCCCACAGACGGAAAATTGAATCAAATGCATTAAAATTGACAAACAGTTAAATGATTCGCAGAAACCTGTATAAAGCAGGTTTTTCCTCACATTATACAGGTTTAATGCATTCAATTTTAATGAAACTTTTCGGTTCGTTTCAATTCTGTTTCAAAGTTTTGATGAATCAATATTTGAGAAAGCTGATTCGTAGCTCAGTATTACGTATTTTATGATTACACATTTAAAATTTAAAAATAAATCAGCTGTTATAAACTTCATAAAATTCTATTTGTAAATTTAGTTCGTGGAGAGGTGGGCGCCAAAATCCATGTTTGCCCTAGGTGCAAAAAAGGCTAGTTTCAGCCCTGACCCCTATGCCTTTTATAACCATTATATCAAAATCGCTCAACTTTCTTAATTACTTAGACAATAAGTAAATCTGCTTAGTGACAACATTGTTTCTGTTTATTTGAATGAACTTTTGTTTTTCTGACTATCCTTATCCTTAATTATACCCTGTATCAGTGGCGTACCCAAGGGGGGGGGGGCTGATGGGGCTACAGCCCCCCCCCCCCCCGAAATTTTCGAAAGTGATATAGAAAGGTGCTGATTTTTCGTCTTTCTTTTATGGAAATTATTTTAATTTTTTTCCATTATACAGCGGACAAACCATTCTCATTAGTCCCATATTAGTCCACATTGACAACAAAGAAGAGAAAGGGGGGCTGACGGGGTTATAACCCCCCCCCCCCCCCCCCTACTGCTCCCGAAATAGTCAAAAAATTAAATGAAAAAGTGTTTTTTTCTTACTTTTTAAAGATAAATCTGTAATTTTTTCTTCTGCCATACAGCAAAATAGCCATTCTCGTTAACACCATATTAGTCCAGGTTATATTAGTTAGGGGGCTGATGGAATTTCAGCCCCCTCCTCTCGAAATGGTCGAAAATGAAATGAAAAAATAGTGCTGAATTTTTTCTGTCTGTTCAAGATAAATTTGCATTTTTCCCCTATCGTTCAACAGACTATGTGCTTCCTTCGCTTTAGTTCCATATTAGTCCATATTGACACCAAAGAAGAGAAAGGGGGTTGATGGGGTTACAGCCCCCCCCCCCCCTCAACCAGAAATCGTGAAAAATTAAATAAAAAAGTGTTTTTTCTTTACTTTTTAAAGATAAATCTGTATTTTTTCTTCTGTCATACAGTAAAATAGCCATTCTCGTTAACACCATATTAGTCCACATTGATATCGCAGCATACCCTAAGATGGGGAGGGGGCTGATGGAATTACAACTTCCTCCTCTGGAAATAGTCGAAAATGAAATGAAAAAGTAGAGCTGATTTTTTTCTGTCTATTTGAGATAAATTTGCATTTTCTCCCCTATCATTTAACAGACTAGCCGCTCCCTTCGCTGTAGTTCCATATTAGTGTACAGTGACATCACATTATACCCGAAAAGATAGAAGGGGGTTAATGGAGTTACAGCCCTCTCCCAAAAATTCGAACATGAAATGAAAAAGTTCTGATATTTTCCTTTTTGTTTGAGATAAATTTGTATTTTTCCTCTATCATTCAACAGACTAGCTGCTCTCTTCTCTTTAGCTCCATACTAGTGCACAGTGATACCACATTATACCCAAAGAGGTGAAAGGGGTTAATGGGGTGTCCCTTTCCTAAATAGTTGAAAATGAAATGAAAAAAAAGGCTGTTTTTTTTCTTCTTGTTTGAGATAAATTTGTAATTTTTCTTCTGCCATACAGCGAAATAGCCATTCTCGTTAACACCATATTAGTCCACATTGACATCACAGCTACCCAAAGATGGGGAGGGGGCTGATGGAATTACAGCCCCCTCCTCCCGAAATAGTCGGAAATGAAATAAAAAAATATTGCTTTTTTTTCTTTCTGTTTGAGATAAATTTGTATTTTTTTTCTCCTATTATTCAACAGACTAGACACCCTCTTCTCTTTAGTTCCATATTAGTGCACAGTGACACCGCATTATACCGAAAGAAGTAGAAAGGGGGTGATGGGTTACAGCCCCTTCCCAAAATAGTCGAAAATGAAATGAAAAAAGGCTGATATTTTTCTTTTTGTTCGAGATGAATTTGTAATGCACTTGTTTTCTGCAATACAATGAACTACACGTTCTGGCTAGTCTCATATCAACGCACAGTTACACCACAGTATACCCAATGAGGGGAAGGGGCTGATGGGGTTACTTACTCTTCCGAAATAATCAAATATGAAATGAAAAAAAAATTCGTTTTTTTTCTTTCTTTTGAGATTAATTTTTAATTTTTTTCTGCGACGCAGCTATTCTGGTTAGTCCCATATATTAGTGCACAGTGATGCCCCAGCATACACCAAAGGATTCGATGGGGACGGGGGTTATGACGTTACAGCTCCATTCCACATCTGAAGAGATCGTAGTGAAATGAAAAAAGGGCTGATATTCCTTCTTTTTCAGATAAATTTGTTTTATTTTCTGGCATGCCACGAATTTGTTTTTCCTGTTAATCCAATATCCTCCTCAGTCCTGCGACCAAATTTACTTGAGACCACGAAATCCATTTTCAAATTAGTGATGCAACGAATAGTGGTTTGGCCGAATAACCGAATACCGAATATTCGGCCAAGATACAGCCGAATATTCGGCCTATTCGGCCGCCGAATAATGAACTTATTTTTGCCTAAAAACAAAATATAGTATGCACTATATGCACAATTCTTGTATATTTCACAGTTAAAATGTATAGTTTTCTTTTAAAAAGTTATTTATACACAAATTTTTGATTTTTGAAAGCATTATTTTACTCTGAAAAAATATTCGGCTATGTTCGGCCTAAAAATTGCCTCAATAATATAATTCAGCCAAAAAAAGAAATTCTTAGCAAAAGTTCCTCATCAGGTACTGTCTAGTTACATTTTAATAGATATTATGTGCGTTGTTACATTTTAAAATAATGACAAAATTTTAAAAGTACTAGGAAGCACAAGTTTCAGCTTTCGGATGAAATAAAATAAAAGATAGGAAATCTTAATATCTTAAGAAAAACCACTGATAAAAAGGATGAAAGGAATATCCTCTAAAATGGGGGAAAGACATTGTAGACTTTATAAAGCTCACATTTAACAAAAAAATTTTTATCATTATTATTATCATTATTTTTTTTTCTTTGCTGTCAGCAGATAGCACCATTAAGAAGTGTATAGTGAATGTTTTCAGATTCAGAGGAAGGAAATATCTGCAAGAAAAAGCAAATAACATTCATTGCATTTAACAGTATCTGATGCTCTAACATACCAAAGATCAATAAATGATTTAATTGTTGTAGATAAAAATCGTTTACACATTTTAATCATTCGCCATTAGATTAACTGATATACAAATTAATGAGTTAAAAATTCCTAAGAAGAAATTAGTTCAAAGTGTGGTAACATGCTTGAATAGCACCTATTATATGTTGGTGAGATTACTGCAACAAAAAAATGCACTTTCTGTATATGCAACTAAATTTGGAGAAATAAATAATCTGACAGCAAACCTGTGGACTGTTTTAGAAAAATTGCTGAATCCATTACAACCATTTGAAGAAATAACAAACCAAATTGCCTCGTCGAGATCATTAATTTCTGAAGTCATCTCAATAGGTTGTAGCATTAAAATCATATTTATTTAAATCTGGAGATTTTTTTGGTGTAGGGCACCATGAAAGACACTCTTCTACAAAATTTGGAGAAGCGTTTTGTATCAATTTAAGACAATGAACACTATTCCATTGCAACGGTTTTGGACCCCAGATTTAAAGTGTTCTTTTTCAACAAAGATGAAGCAAAGGATGTAGGAGTAAAGTCCAAATTAACTGCTTTAGTAAGACTAAGAAAGGCTAGTATGAAACCAGTAACAGAATGTGAACAAAATATTTCCAACGTAACCATTCCATCTTCACAAGCTCCAAATTCTTTGTGGGCATGCTTTAATGAAATTGCAAGCCAATCGCAGAGTGAAGCTCTATAGAAAGCTCCTTTCAATGTGAAGAAGTAAAAGAAATTAGTAATTTTCTTTCCCAGCCACTACTAGAAAGACAACAGTGTCGTTTGGAGTGGTGGGCAAAAAATTCAGAAGACTTTCCAAACCTTTCACAATTAGCCAAAAAGTACCTTTCTGCACCAGGAAGTACCATATATAGTGAGAGATTATTTTCAGAAGCAGGTAGCATTTACGAAAAAAAAAAAGGAAATAGACTATCACCTGAGAATGCTGAATTATAATTATTTCTGCATCACAATCTGCATCACGTTTATTGAAAACATTTTAACTGTTTTTTAAGGCAAATATAAACAGTACAATGCTATTCTTGAAAAAAAAAAAATACATAAAACGTAAATGCATACTAATTAAAAGAATTTAGTACTTACATTTCTTTCATTATTTAATAAGAAATAGTAACACACTAAAAAAAAAAAATCACTTAAATTATATTTAACTTTTAAGCGTATTTTACAAAAAAAAAAAAACCCTTAAGTATTGCAACATATATAACTTAAATATCTTATACATATAATACATCTATATCTAATCAATCATATATTTATGTTCTTTATAGGTATAATTCAAAATATTATTGAAAGAAATATTTTTCTATATAACAAGGGATAAATGTTAAACTTCCCATTATGATAAAAAAAAATTTGAATTTGCTTGTACAACTGTATTCAAACAATTTTGAATAGATTAATTTTAAATTTAACAGATTATGTTAGCTTATTACACATACTTTTTGTACTTACTGATACAGCATACATTTTTTTAAACATGATTCCTAAATTAGTCTCTTATATAAAAATGGGTAGATAAAACCCATTCGGGGTATGAAAGTTAATGGAAAAAAAAAAGTATTAGTTAATTTCAAATAAAATTTTCATTATACATGATGAATATAAATTGTCAAATTAAAAAGTTATACTGTGTAAATATAAAAACATTTATTACAGTATTATTCGGCCAAGGCCGAATAATGGACTTGATATTCGGCCGAAGCCGAATATTCGGCAGACAGGCCGAATGGGCCGAATATTCGGCTTCGGCCGAATATTCGTTGCATCTCTATTCAATTGACTGAAATCACTGTTTTACTCGATAAATGAAAACATATATACTGAGTTCAAGAGACCTACAAATAAATTCGACAAATCTAAAAGTAGTTTAATTTAAGGATTTTTTAAATTTTTCCCATAGTCGGCGGGCGCCAAGATTGTCAATGCGGGGGTATGTTAATGCACGGTAACACCACAGCTAATCTCAAGTCGATTTCGTCTAAATCTGAAATCCGGTGCGGAAGAGTTGACTGTAAAAGTAGCTTATTAACTTTCATTTTTCAGTCGCATCTCCATGCCACACCGAAATATGGGGGTGCGGAGGGTTGAAGGGACTAAACCTCTTTTACCTGCCAAAACGGTCAGATTAAAGGGTAAAAAAAGTTTACTTCTTACTTTTTAGATCAATTCAATTATATATACCGGGTGTCCCAAAAAGGACTGACTGATTTTAAAATTCAATAACTTGCAAACGGTGACAGATATTTAAAAAATTCTTGCAGGAGGGTTATGCACAAGGTCAAAAGTTTTTTTACAGTGATTTTCAATTTTAGTTGGAATTACAAACAATAGATGGCGCTGCGATCAATAGACGCTTAATTCAGGCTCGATTTTTGGTACTTCGTGGCCCGGATAATACATTTCCATCTCCTTTTTCAACATGGAACAAGAGAAAGGACCAAAAATCGAGCCTGTATTTAGCGACTATTGCTTACAGCGCCATCTATTGTTTGTAATTCGAACTAAAATCGAAAATCACTGTAATAAAACTTTTGACCTTTTGCATAACCCTCCTGCAAGAATTTTTTAAATATCTGTCACCGTTTGCAAGTTATTGAATTTTAAAATCAGTCAGTCCTTTTTGGGACACCCGGTATATTTGTCATGCATCGCACCTGTCTTTCTTGTTAGTCCCATATTAGTGCATAATGACACCCCCTTCAGAATTTTGGTAAGTCGGAAGTCAGGCACATTATATATGTGCGGGAAGAGCTGACTGTGAATGATATTCATTAACTTTTGTTTTTAACACTCGATTACTTCCTCGTATCTGTAAGATACACAGTGACTTCTTGTTTGACTGCAAAGACATCTTTGGAGTTCGGTAATGTCCCCTCCCCCCACTTATCTTCCTATTCTGTCTTAACTTTGCAGCCAGTATTTTTCATCTGGAACGGTTTAAAGTCCTTCTTATTACTTGTGCAATGCACAAATAATAAACAAAGTCTTTGTTTTATATATGTGTATGAAAATATTTTGTGTATACAAAAAATATTTTGTGTTTGTTACAATATTAATTTATTGTTAAACAAGAACCGTAGCCAGAATTTAGTTTCGGGGATTGGAAGAACAATTTTATAGATTTTATGTTATAATGACTTTCTTTTAAATGAAAGTATATAAAAAAAAAAACCAGTAACACTTTTCAACAGATTTCGACGTGGGACGGTCTCAGGATCGGACCCGTGCCCTCCCCCCTTCCCCCCAGATTTGAGTCTGAGTTAAAAAAAAAAAAATCTGAAATTCTCAGCAAATTTATTGAAAGGTTACAGCAGAGGGGGAAAGGAGAGGTAATCCCTTCCTGCTGCTAATTATTTTTGTTGTAGTTTGGGTTAACTCTGTTTATATTCAGGTCAATTTCAGGCTGAGTAGGTTCGGGTTAACCAGATTTCTAAAAAGTTCAGCATATTATTTCAGTTTAAAAACTATACATATAATAATAAACACAGATATTTGTAAGTGTTTTTAACGCGATCCTTTGATGAAATACAGGTTTTTATCACGACGTTTTGACAAAATTTGCATTTTCCCCGAACTTTTGACAAAATTAACTTTTTTCCGCGACCCTTTGACGAAATTCGCGTTTTTTTTTCCGTGATCCTTTGTCAAAATTTGCGTTTTTTCCGCGAGTTTTTGATGAAATTCGAGTTTTTTTCGTGAACTTTTGCCGAAATTCGCGTTTTTTACGAAACCCTTCATCGAAATTTGCGTTTTTTTCGTGGCTTTTTTGCCGAAATTCGCTTTTTTCTCATCTTTTTGATAAATTTCGCGGCTCATTGATGAAATTCGCGTTTTTTTATGGAAATGGTCGTGTTTTTTTGTTTTTTCGCTGCTGTTTGACGAAATTCGCTTCTTTCCGCAGTCTTTTGCCGAAAGTCACGTTTCTCTGTGGCCCTTCTTTGTGACCATGCTTTTTTTTGCGATCCTTTAACGAAATTCGCGTTTTTTCCGCTTCCCTTTGACGGAATGCATACTTTTTTTAGCAATCGTTTGCCAAAATTTGCGTTTTTTCTGCAGCCCTTTGAGGAAATTTGCGTTTTTTCTGCGGCCCTTTGAGGAAATTTATGTTTTTTCTGAGGTCATTTGCCGAAATTCACGTTTTTTTACGCAATTAATCGTCGAAATTCGCGTTTTTTTCTGTGGTCATTTGCCAAAATTCGTGTTTTTTAATGCAATCCTTCGTCAAAATTTGCGTTTTTTCCGCGGCTCTCTGACGAAATTTGCGTTTTTTCCGTCTTTTTTGATGAAATTTGCATTTTTCTGCGGCCTTTTGACGAAATTCACGTTTTTCTGTGTCCCTTTGACGAAATTCGTGTTTTTTCAGCTTCCCTTTGACGGAATGCGTGTCTTTTTAGCGATGCTTTGTCGAAATTTGCAGTTTTCTGTGGTCTTTGACGAAATTCACGTTTTTTCTGTGGTCATTTGACAAAATTCGCGTTTTTGCGCAATCCTTCCTCGAAATTTGCGTTTTTTCGCGGCTTTTTGTCGAAATTCACGCTTTTTCTTGTCTTTTTGATGAAATTTGCGTTTTTCTGTGGCCTTTTGGCGAAATTCACGTTTTCCCGTGTCCCTTTGACGAAATTCGCGTTTTTTGCGATCCTTTACGAAATTAGCTTCTTTTTCGCAGCCCTTTGACGGAATGAGTGTTTTTAGCGATCTTTTTTTCGAAATTCACGTTTTTTCCGCGACCTTTTGATGAAATTCGCGTTTTTTCTGCGGCCTTCTGACGAAATTCAGGTTTTTTCTGTGCTCATTTTGACGAAATTAGCGTTTCCTCTAGAATAATTTGACGAAATTCATGTTTTCTCCGCTATCATTTGACGAAATTTGACTTTTTTTTCGCGATCCTTTGGCAAACTTCGCATTTTATCTGCGGCCGTATGACATAATTCCGGTTTTTTCCTTGATCCTTTAAAGAAATTGGAGATTTTTTTTGCGAACGATTGACGAAATTGATTTTTTTTTTTTTTTTTTTTTTTTTTTTTTTTTTTTTTTTTTGCGAACGATTGACGAAATTGATTTTTTTTCGGCGACCATTTGTCAAAAATCGCGATAATTTTTTAAATCCAAATTTTCGGACTGATGACCGAATTTTTCAAATTTTCGGAAAATTCGGAACAAAGTCACCTTTGCACCCCCCCCCCCCCCCCCCTCTGGCTACGGCCTTATTGACAAAAATGATTTCTGTTTATAACACAATGCAACGTGTTTCGTAAGATTTAGAACATTATGAAAATTTAAGTCAGCCCCCCCCCCCCCCCCCCCCCCGAAATAAAATCCTGGGTACGCCACTGCCCTGTATAGTTTCATACTTTCATAGGCTATTTTTGGGTATTGACTAGTGATAAAATAATAAAAAATAAGTGGTGGGTTAATGAATTTGTGAGTGGAAAGAAGTCATTAAATTTTTTTGCGTTAGACTTAAGAATAAAAATGTAACTGAATTAAATTATTGAGAATTTAATTTCAATTAAAGCTTATTAAAAAAGCTAATATGCAAAAATGCTTATTAAAAAGTTTCAAATATCCGGTTGCCGAATACCGAAGCTTCGGTATTCGGCAAAATTGCTGCTTCGGTCAATCCCTAATCTAAATGCTCGGTAGCAGAAAGTTCAAAACAGGCTTCGCAGATTTTCTTTTCTCTTTTGTAGATTCTTTTTCCATTGAACCTTTATTTCGTTTTGCATTATGTTTAGTTCTTTACTACTTACTTAATACAAAAGCTTAATATTATTATTTAAAAAAATGAATAAAATGCATAAAGATGTTACAGGTAAATGATTGTTTGATTAATTAACGCTTCAATTGTAAAATATTTTACCTACAGATTATTTTCTGCCCCTGAAGTATCTGTCACAGACACTTGGAGAATTTTCTGCTACTGGTTCTAAATGTATAAAATGAATATTTAAAAATTATTTTAGTAATATTTGCATAATCACTTGGTATGTTAAAGCAGAAATAATTTACTTATATTGTGGAATATTGCTGTTAATTATTTCACAATATAAGTTTCCATTTTATGATGATATTACTTTAATATAAAAAATATTTAAAAATTATTTTAATAAAATATTATTAATTGCTTTCTATGTTTAAACAGAAATCATTTGCAACTTACCTATGTTGTGGAATATTGCCTTTGATACAAAATATTTTTCCTTTTTATAATGTTATTAATACTTTCCAATATAGTTGAAAAGTGTTTTTGACTTCTGTAGTTTGTTTGTCTGTCTGAGCTCTAACACTCAGGGCTGCCATTTTGCTACTATTTTGAGCTCCAGGAGACTAAGGCAACTTTTCTAAGTGAAAAAGGGCTCAAAAGCAACTATTTCTGTAAACAGGGGCGTGCCAGCAGTATCCAGCGCCTGTGTGTGTGCAGAACTTCAGTCGGCACCATATATCCCCCTTCTGAAAATAATATTTTAATATAAAAAAATTCTATGAATATCTATAAATGCATCTTTATGGAGTTTTTTCCCAGGTCAAATTTAGTCTTTTGAACTATAAAAGTTATTTAATAAATTGTCTTGTTTCTATAGGGTTCGTTATTATTTCATTTATTAATTAAAATTTCTGGTTCCAAACATGCTTGAATTACTGGAAAAAAAAAGGAAGGATGGCAGCTATGTAAATAAAATTTGTAACATGGTAAAGCTTGTGAAAATGGAACCTGTCGGTATGAGAATCCTGCATAACGGTAAAATTTTATTATCCCATAGAAAATAATACAATACAATAACAATAGATTGCATCTACATTACTAAGAGAAAGACGTTCGTCTTTACTCGGCATGTGTTGGCGATGGCTAAGAAAATCTACCGCACACAGAGATCTGAAAATTAAAAAAATGATAGATGATGGCAGGTCCAAATGCACCTGAAGCTCAGATTTTTCCCTTTTTTTTTATAATTAGCCGAAATATTAATTAAAAGCCATAATGGTCATCACAAAATGATGAGCTTTCTGCGGTCAAAGCAATCGTGCCTGTGCGTTTCCCCAGACATTAAGCAGTCCAGGGGTGCAGAATATGTCCGATCTGGTGATCTAGGATCGGGGGAAATTTTAGCCTGCTGGGGAAATTTTGCAGAAACATATACAATTGATTTCGATTTTAACAACAAATTCCATAATTCCCTGAGAAAGAAAAATTTCACTACAAATAAATAGATCCGTATGGTGACCTTCACAAAATCGATCTCAGAATAATATGTACCGTATGTAAGGGGGGGGGGGGGGTGATTCTGTTCTGAATTTTCCGAAAAATTAAGGCATTCGGTTCCGGAAATTTAAAACAAATCATTCATCAATCTGAAAATTCGGACATAAAAATACCACAAATTTTGTCCAAGAATTACCGAAAAAACGTGAATTCCATCAAAAGATCGCGAAATGAATGCAAGTTTTGTCAAAAGGTCGCGAAAAAACTGCAAATTTCATCAAAAGATTGCGAGAAAACAGCAAATTTCGTCAAACGATCGCAAAACAACCACAAATTTCGTCAAAAGATCGCGAAACAATCGTGATTTTCATCAAAACATGGCGAAATAACAGCGAATTTCATCAAAGAAACGCGAAAAGAACTCTCAGATTTCGTCAAAGAATAGCGAAATGTACGCAAATGTCATCAAAAAATCACGAAACAACCGCAAATTTTGTCAAAAGATCGCAAAACAACCGCGTATTTCATCAATAGGGGCGAAATAACCGCGAATTTCGTCAAAAGGAAAGCGAAATAACTGCAAAACTCGTCAAAAGGAAGGCGAAATAAACGCACATTTCATCAAAAGATCGCGAAAAAACCGCAAATTTTGACAAGAGATTGTGAAACAGCAATTTCGTCAAAAGATCACGAAACAATCGTAAATTTCATCAAACAATTGCAAAACAACCACGAATTTCGTCAAAAGAGGGCGAAATAAGCACGAATTTTGTCAAAAGGAAGGCGAAATAACCGCAAAACTCGTCAAAAGATCGCGAAAAACGCGAATTCATCAAAGGGCTGCGAAAAAAAAAAACATAGTGCTGGGATTGGAATCAAACCTCCTTCCCCTACTCTGCTTTACCATTCAGAAAATTTGCTGTGAATTTCAGAATTTTTTTTTTTCACTTAGAATCACCCCTGCTATACTATATACTCGCGCATAAGTTGAGAGATACTGGAAAAATAAATTTTCTATACGTACGATAATACAGCATTTACCTGTAACATACCGTAAAATTTTGGGGAAATTTTCATGTGGATTGGGAGAAATGTTGGGAGTAGAAACATTTTCTGCACCCCTGAAGCAGTCCTTCACACTGACGAAAGTGTAGCATTCGATTTTTACTGCATTTTGAAATTGCAATGGTCGGGATCCTCGGAGAGTTACAAAAAAAAAAAAAAAAGGAAAGAATAAAGAAAGAAATAAAAGTAAAGAAAGAAAGAAAATCATCTTACCTTTCCGATTCCAATGGTATCTTTCGTTACTATTTCAAGAAATCTTTTTATTTGGCCACGATTCGCGCCAGTTTTAAAGTTTTCCGTAAGTTTCAAAGTAAAAAAAAACTTATTAATACGTTCTCGGTGTTTTTTCTGCTCAAACGATATATCTGGTGTGAAAAAATATTAATATTTACTATTCTTTTTTTTCCAAGTTATTTCAAGGATTCCCCAAAGATGTTTTTTCTCTCGGTGCAAGTTTTCTCAAGATATCGTTTCCCTATTAAGAGAAATGTGATTTGAATATTGTTTCGCTTTTTAAAAATGTAAGGTTAGGTATGATGCGCATTTTATATTTATGTTTTATCAAGAATTGTCATCTGAAAGTTTTATTTTTTTAAATGCCAGAAATTAAATAAAAATTCACGGCTCGCTTGAAAAAACAGACCAGGGTGTGGATAGCACCCCCCCCCCCCCGTGTACACTACCGAATTCAGTGGAGTCTTCAAGTCAAACTTCATTTGGATGGATTTTCATGTAAAAATGAAAAATCATACAAATTCGAGGTTGTACGCTGCCAAAGGCAGCACTGCTGACAATATTAGGCTTATCAATTTTCATTTAAAAATATAAAATCAAAACAATATGCTGCTGAAGACATTGTCCCTCCCTATCTCTAGGTTTTTTTGGAAAAAAAAAATATAAAATCATATAACAATATTTGATTTTAGGCATATTTAAGGTTATGATTGGCCTAGGCAGTGCTGGGTGCGGGCAGCCGGTTAGGGCATAAAATGCATGGGAAAATTTAAAACTTTTTTCATGAATTTATATTTTCCCCTTGATATTACAGCCACCATTGTAGCTCCTAACTTATTTATGTCTAAATTAAACTCTTTTATGTCATTTTAGCCTCTGTAACGTCTAAGGTTAGGGGAGACCAGAGTACAGTGGTCATTTTTGCAGTTAACATTTTTTTTTTCTCTTTAACGGAGAGACCAATCTACCTGAAAATATTTGTGAATATTCTTTAAACCTTTCTATATGCCTCATAATTTTCGCAGAACATAGTTTCCAATACATTTTTCAAAAAAAAATTTGTTATATACACCCGTAAAGTGGACCAGTGTATCCCGGAAGCAGGGTACACTGATCCACCTACTAGGGCACAGTGGTCCACTATTAGTTATTGTCTAAAATACAATATAAATCTACTTATAATTAATCTAATTCTTTTTTATTTCCCTTTTACCTCCAAAATATAATAATATAAATTTGCAAGTAGCATTTTGAAACAAAAAACATAAAACTAAAGAATTATCAAAAAATTTATTATTTTTTGAAAATAATATAAGATACAAAAGTGATTGCAAATAAGTTATTAATTAAGTACAAAAAAAATCAGCAAACATTGACACATATGATGAAAATTTTATTAGAAGCTCAAAATAGTCAGGATAAAATAATTCATTATGAGCTAACAATGTGCTCTGAAGCTATAACTAACCAATCCAGTGAGGTAATCTATTACTTATTTCTTGGCTACAGTTATATTTTTCAAAGGCAGTAAATACAAAACAAAATATTTCTTACTATGTTAACTTTACAATGCATGATTTTCATTTCTCCCCCCCCCCCCCCCCCAAAAAAAATAAATAAATAAATAAATAAAAATAAATTTCCATGTTGAACAAGAAAACTTATTTTTAAAATCATACATGAACTGTTATCCATAATTTAGGAGAAAGCTAAAGCATCAGATGGCTACATTATAATCTGAACAACATATAACATGAAATTTAAAGTGTGCTAAATGACTAAACTATGCATTGTAGGGTTAAATAAATTGCCATTTTTCTTTGTTTACTTTATTTTATAGTTAAATAACTCTTTTAAAACTATTTATTTATAGAGAATAAGCAATTATTAAATATTTTGAAAATTCTTCATTACAGGAGCAGTATTCATTGCGGACCACTGTACCCTAGCAGTGGGTGGTCCACTGTGCCCTATGTTGAAGTTCAATACATACTCATAAAAATATTATTTAAAGTTTTCTTTTAAGCATATAAACTTTTAAATTAAATAAAGACCAGTGTCTTATCTTTTCAAAAAAGTTGTTTTATCTTATTTATCCATAACCTTTAATTACTCAATAAAGAAAAGTATGATGATGAAAAATTTTACTTTTAGGAGCTCAAAACAACCAGTCAGGATAAAAGGGTTCATTATGAGCTAACGATGTGTTCTGAAGGCTATAAGTAATCAATCCAGTGCTGTTATCAATTAGTCTAAAAGAAAAGCTTTAAAAATAAGCAAAATATAAGGGGCAGTCCACTGTACACCCCTATATATAATGCTAATAAGTGCTCACATTTCAAAACTTTCAATTTTATGTTTTCAATTGAAATGAACAAATCTTACAATCATTACAGTGATTTATTGAGTATGTGAATAGACACGAACGTACGCAGGGAGTGCAGGGAAAGGTTGCTCCTCTCAATCTTTGAAAAAGTAAGAATTTTTGGACATTTATTGCTAAATTTGCCTTTTTTCATCCCGTTCCCATCCTTTTCCGCTATGTTGATAGGTCCAGAGTACAAGATATTATAGATATAAGGTATTTGTTCTGCTCGGAGGTATGTGGTCTGAAAAACACCCAATTTTTGCCCAATACGTAATAGTCTCCACAAAAGTGACTATTTGTAGAAGCGCTGAAAAAAGGTATTGCTTCTGCCAGTGTTTCCGGCTTTTAGCCAATTAAAAAAAACACGATTTTATTTTTAGGTCGATTTCATGAGAAATACTACCTAATACATTCTCCCCTATTTTTGAGTTTCTGAAAATGTTTTGTAGATGTACGCCGTGGCGTAGATCTACGGATGATCAGCAATCAGTAAAAGATCTACGAAAGATCAGTCAAGATCGGCGTGCCGATCATGATCCGTAGAATCCAAGACCAACATCAGTTCAAAACTTTATCTATCTATATATATATAGGGAAAGGTGGCCTAAAATGATACCCTTAAGGGTAAAACTTGTGTAAAATAACATAAATGTTTAAATGAAAGTTTAGCCCTATGCTAATATGTTTTACACTATATTTTGCATTATAAACCTATTTTAATAATATTTTAAACCCAAATTGAGTAATGAAAAAATAGATTTTTGAAAAAATGTCCAAAGGATCATTTTATCCTCAACCAAGGGCAAAATGATCCTTCATTTAAAAATAATTGTAAATTGTTTTTTATCGTCAAAATAAAGGATATAAAAGTAATTATGCCAATACATAATGAAATAAAATAAGTTTTGCAATGAAATAGCATACATAATTTATTTTATGTAAATTTTAAAATAAAAAGTGTCACAAATAATTTTGAAAAAACAATAAAATGGAATATTTGAAAATTATGATTGTAGGATAACACATGAACTCAAAGAGAAAGGTTTGGGCAATCACACATTTGGCTCCCATGATGCCTAGGACCCAGTACCGGATTTTCTTCAACTAATCAAATGATAGTAAAACGATCCACATAACGGATCATTTTACCCGGCAACATGGTCGCCTATTTTAGGTAATATAGCTGGATGAGGCCGTGAAACATAACAAACTTAGCAAGTGTAAGTCACATCTAAAAACATACTCTATTCTGTAAACCAAGTCATATTTCTGTACATGAAAGACTGTATATCTAAATAAATATGAAAATTAGTGCTTATCTTATAAGGGATGTTATAAAAACCACTTTTTCAAAGAATTCTTTTCAGGCGTGTAATACTCTGATTGCTTGAATACCGCCATTTCTTCTCCACTTGGCACAACTAGTTTGTGTTACCCTGTAGACAGCACGACCTGTCTGGAGGAAAACTTATGTGGATTGTTTTGCCCGCTAGGATCATTTTAGGCCATCTTCCCCTATATATATATATATATATAACTTTTTTCTGGATACGATAACTTCCATAATTATGCACAAATCTCTTTGAAACTGATTGGTAAAATCAAGAAGCAGAAAATCACTGTCAAGTTCGTTAATGGGCAAAATCTGACCAAAGGAATGGAAATAGGGAGAGGTTTTTTGAAAATCGAAAAAAAACCCATAACTTTTTAATTACTATACATATCAAATCAGTTTAAAGTTATTATTACTTCTAGGAAAATGGACGAAAATTTATGTATCACACATTTTTGATAAAACTAAAAATGGCCTCAAGGGGCGAAAAAAACAGGGTTTTAGGGAGAAACAAATTCATAACTTCGTCAATTCTCAAGATATCAAATTCACTTAAACTTATTGTAAATCTTAATACTATCTACAACTTTTATATTCACAAGTTTTTGATAGGACCAATTCTGAACACCAAAAAAATTAAAAAAGAAAAAAGAATGGTGGTATTGAAGAAGAAAAAAATTCATAACTTCAATTCACAAGGATATCCAATCCGCTTAAATTTATTATACATCTTGATATTATCTATAACTTTCATATTGACAAATTTTTCATAGGACCAACTCAAATAACAAAAACAAATTAAACAAAAATAGGTGTTAACGAAAAAATTATCGTATTAAGGATGTTCTCAAATCCAAACTGCTTATTTTCTAACTCATTTTTCAATTCATTTTTGCTCTCAAACGCATCCAACTGGCAGGTTCTCTTATTCAGAAAGTAATATAATGTGCCGTATTGAACGATTTTTTGATAAAGGCAGAATATATTTCAAAAAATGCTATCAAAGTGGGCATTTTGAACCGAATTTCCCAAAGCGACAGTGCTGGAAACAAAAACAATGGCCGTACTAAGAAAAAAATCGTTTGTAAGTCAAGTTCTGATTAATTGAACGAAAAATAAAAATACAGACCGCTTTGTGATGTAGTAATCACATTTATTTATTTTTTAAATTGTAATGCAGCATTATCATCTCATGTTTTAAACTATTTATTTTCAACGCAAAACATCGTTCAAATCGCTTTTTTTTCTTTCCTTTTTACCACAAGTAACAGAACCTTTGATTTCAGATTTTGATCTATTTTTAGATTAAGCGTGACGTCGACCGCGTCATATTGGAGGTGTGTCTCTCTCCTCTTGCCTTTTGACTGTAGTTTCGTTTTTCCGTGCTGTCATTCGTTCTACAATTAATATGTAAATTTAATTTAACAAATAGATTTAAATCATTTCTGCATGTAGTTTTGTAAACCCCTTTTATGCAGTATATATATCAATGCAGCCAGTTTTTTAACAGATTTTAAGATCGGATCAGATTTTTAAGATTTACGAAAGTTTTAATATGTATTATTTTTGACAATGTGATTTGTCGTTTGAATTTCGGGCCTTTGCGCCTAAATTCAAAGAGCGATGTTCTTCAATAGCTAATATCTCGATATCTAAAAGTTTATCTTCGGTCTCTGTTTTTTTTTAATTTAACGCATATTTGATTTCGGACTTTTGATTATCAAGACCTTTAAAAAATGATTTTAACCAGTATTCATCTTTATCATGGGATTACTTCCAAGTTTTAATAATTCTACGTGGAACGCTCTTCGAATGTGTACAGTGACCTACTTCTAATTGCCTTCCACCTCTCAAGTGAAACAACGAATAAAGAAGATTTTTTATAACTGCTGTCTCTTCAATGTGTCTACTGTTGTCATTTAAGTAAGACTATTTATTTTATTTTTTACTGCAAATCAACCTTATCATCTTAACTATACGATCACTCTATTCTCGCCACTTATGTTTATTCTCAACATATAAATTTACATCGTCACACGCTTATAAATCACTTTTAAGAAATTACGTCATCAAGTTTCATGTTTTTACTTTTAAAAATGAGTCTGAAAATTTGTCAGGAAATTCCAAATTGTTGAGGTTGGAAAAATATTTCTTTTAATACCGCCTTAATGAATGAGAAATGAAATTATAAATTCGTCAACAGCAGCCAGACAAAATTGTTAAACTGAGTTTCTCTAATCTTGATTTAGTTTTTGTTGGTGAAATTATCACCTAACTTCGAAATCTCCTCCGCCTGTAGGCCGAACCGGCAGGGATTTTTAAGAAAGGTGGTGTACAGCTAATTCATATTAAATTTGGATTATTTTTTTATACTTACAATTATTTTTTACTAAAAATTATACATTTATGTTAAATTTTGTCAAATAAATAAGTCTTTATAACAGCTAGAAGGCAACTGCGAAGGCATTATATCTGAAAAAAAGAATTATAAATATTCAGAAGACTACATTAAATTAGACTCCAAAATGGTGCTTTGAAATTCTATATTAAATAGCTTCGCATATTCTATGCATTTTAACAATTATATTTAATTAAACAATGACAAAATGTCACACATCAAAATAAACATTCTTGCATATTGCTATTTACTTTTAAAATTGATTAAAACTAAATAGCTTATTATGTATTTAATAAATGAAATTATCTGTAATAATAGTTGAAAACACACAGTTATACGTAATCAGTATTCTGATAACTTATAAAAACGATATATGTAAAAAAAATTCTGCTACTAAGCTATTATATAACTTATTCCAGATATGTCCATATGACGGATTAAAGCCAATTAGGGCCAATTGCTATTATTAAAAGGCCAATCTTGGTCAAAAATACCCGGTTTAAACCAATAAAAGCTACCAGCACGGAATACCAACACTTTCACAAACGACTGATGCTTTATTAGTGCTCTCGAAGCTGGTAGATGGGAGGTGCTGGGTTCGATCCCAATTGCACCCGTTGGCCTAATCGTTCGGAGTTTTCGTGGTTTTCTTCGAGCCTTGGTTCTCCAAGTGTAAATATGGGTTAGGTTTCCTTAGAAAGACCCCCCCCCCCCCTTTGGGCCTATATCCGTCGTACTGATAATTGGCCGTCATAAAAACAACCAACCAACCATAAACACTGCACAACACACTTACACTAACATAAACTTGACTAATTTGAATAGACTGCACAGTATATCCATCGCGTAGTTTGGATGGAGTGTTTTGATATACTTTGACGATCTACAGCTTAATAATTACCTTTTTTACAGACTGCTAGGGAGAGCTGGTTATACTTCAGGAACGGAACATGCCGCCCGGGGATGAAATATGAATTATTTCAGCAGTTAATATAAACATAATACAATAGATAACAAATTAACACTACAAATGATACTAAAATACCCAAAATACACAAAACAATCAGGATAATTACTTTAAAATAATATAAAAGATATACAATGATGCATAAACATTGGTTAAGAGTCCTGAATAGGCAAGAGTCATACTTTGGAAATGCCTCTTAAAAATATACCACATGCAGTTTTGACTTTGACTGCATGAACCCTGTTGTCCTTGCCTGGAATTATCTCCATAATTCGGGCAAGAGCCCACTCACATGATGGGAGATTTTCTTCTTTTAATAACACTAGCGATCCTAACTTAATGTTTTCTTTTGTAAATTGCCATTTACCACGCTGCTGCAAGTGATTTAGGTAGTCAATAGACCAATGTTTCCAAATTCATTGAACATATTTGGTAATTAATTGCCAATGGGTTAATCTATTGTCAGAAATATTCATAACATTACACTCCGGAAATACTGTTAATGGGTCTGCCAATTAAAAAATGCCCTGGTGTAAGCACTTCAAACTCATTTATGCCATCAGAAAGCAGAAATAAAGGTCGGGAATTTAGGATCCCCTCAATTTGGACTACTAAAGTTTCAAAATCCTCTAGAGTGATTTTATTATTACCTACGGCCCCAAGCAAATGATGTTTGAAGGACTTAACGCCAGCTTCCCATAGACCGCCAAAATTAGAAGATCGTGGAGGGATAAATTTCTAAGTTCTTCGGCAAAGAAATTTGATAATTCCTCATTGGGAGTGGCCAATAATTTCTCAAAGTTATTTAATTCTGTTGACGCAACTTTAAAATTAGTGGCATTGTCAGAAGTTGGTGTATTTACTTTGCCTCTCCTGGCACAAAATCTTTTAAGCGCAGCTATGAATGCAGCAGCAGATAACTCGCTTACTATCTCTAGATGAATAGCCTTGATAGCCATGCATATAAATATGGCCACATAACTTTTGGAATAAGTGCTCTTTCTCTGATTTTTGTACTTGAGGAAGGGGCCACTGAAATCAACACCTGAATTGAGAAATGTGTGGTTAGGTATTACGTGTTGTGATGGGAGGTCTCCCATTAACTGATCTACCCTCATAGCATGCATGGTCACGGTGACGTCTCTGTAAGTCACTGTGGTCACGTCACATCTGTGACCAAAATGCCACAACTCAGTGATGTCACATTGTGACTGAGATGTGAACTTCTTAGAAAACTTTAAAAAATTACGAAAATTCTTCAAAACATATTTACTGTAAAATTATATTTTTCTGGCAATTAAAAAAAATTGTGACGTCACTGTTATGTCACTGCTATGTAACGTACGTCACATCACATATGTGACGAAAAAACACTATATTGTAAGTCACAGTGTGACAAAAATATGAACTTCAAAAATCTTTGAAAATGAAGAGAAATATTTTAAACAGTCACGATTTTAGCGGCATAAGGAATGAAAATATATTAGTGGATAGCAAATGGTAAATTCTGTCACTAAAGGGGAGGGGGGGGGGGAAGGCATAATAAATAAAGTGCACGATACAAGCATTAATAAACTAAATTTTCAGGCTATATTTTATCCATTTGATATCTAAGACAGTGAATGTATACTTTTTCATGATTTCAATTTTATCTAGCATTTGGATAATATATTTAGAATTAGGAATATTAAATTTATACACTTTACATATTTAGTTTGCTGGGAGGAAATTTCTTTCTTTCTTTTTTTACCGACCAGGATTATTCGAAACACTTCTGTGGTATCAAACTAAAAATTTTCTATTACAGTTAAATCTGCACCTTTTAATGAGCACGTAGAAAGAGTCTTCAGAGTTTAGTCATCTATGCATTTCTTGCTTTAGAATATTTTTATAATTTGTATTCAAGTCATAAATTCTACTTCTTTCAGACTTTTTAAATAAAAGTAGGATTTTCCGAAAATAAAAGAAATATACAAAATTTGTGCAAAACAAACTTTACTAAAAAAAAAAAGGTGCGGGGGTGGAGGGGGGTGTCGTTATTACCATTAAATTTATTTTTACACCTTTTAAAAATTTAAACAATGTTTTATCTAATAAACTCTAATTATGAATATTATTATTATAATTATTTAGAAAAAAGGAACTTTACAATACATTTTAACGAATTATTTGGTACGGATAAAAAGAAAAGGTTAAATATATTGGACATTTCTTCAAATACAAAATTTTAATTAATGATACTTTCAGAAAATTACTGCGCATTCAAGTTCAATATTTCTTGTATACAAAAACAAATAATCTGTAACAAAACATCTGCTTGAAAATCGTCTGCCCACAGAAAAATAAATATGAGAAGACGCGGGAAATAGTTCACTGTTTTTAGAACATCACCAAGTCTACAACACTTTAAGATAAGGAAATGACCATTTTAGGATACACGGATATTAATGGAACGTATATGTAAGTGTTATTTAATTTAAATATTTTGTTCCTGATTTGTATATTATGAGTTAAATAGTTTTATGTTATATTTGTAAGAGACTGATCTTTAACTGTCAGAAGCGATATTTTTCAATTCGATAACTGTAAAGAAAAATATCTTAATCTGCCATCGCTTGAAAAAAAAAAAAAAAAAAAAAAAAATCTGCGCAGGGACTGATTCATGCTTACATTCATACTGGAATTAATATAAACATTAATTTACTCTTACTTGAGATTGAAAATGTATGGAATGACAATGATTTGGAATTATTTTATCGGCTTCTTACTATTTTTTGATTACTAACACTTATAGTTATTATTATTTTGGGGTTAAATATGATGTTCGATTATCATGAGATTACGAAACTGTTTCAGATTAGAAATTAACATTATACTGGGAAAATGTATTTTTACATATTACAGTAGTGAAACATTTGAAAGAATTTTCTTTTAGTGCTAATAATATTTTAAATTCTTTTAAAATCCTAAATCTTCAAACCAATGTCTTCAGATTTAACATTTGCCAAAATTATAAAATAATAGGAATTCCTTATACCATATGGAAATATTTTTGAGATATTGATAAATCTAATACTGCATTTTATTTATTTATTGTATTTTGCTGTTGTTTAATAGTACAATTATAAATACTAATTATTATTTTTAGTGTTTTTCAAATTGGTATATTTATTTTTTTAAATTGTATGTAAGCATTTTTTCTGCTTGTGATTTTAATCAAACATTTAATTATAGACATTCTGAATCGGTTATTAAATATCTGTTGTAAATTCATTTTCTACGTTTATGATACGCGTAATTATTGGCACTAAAAAGTAAAATATGATATTTAAGCATTGAAATAAAGTGTTTTTCATGCCTGATAGGAAGTTATAGATTAAACTGCTTTAGTATATATTTTTTAAAAGTTCATATAATACAGGATACATAATATAGGACATAAGATGAAAAGTGCTTGTGACTTAGGTTTGTCTGTCCGTCTAGCAGTCTGTCTGCACTCTAACTCCCCAAAATATACTCGGATTGCCCTGAAATTTTTGGATGTTATTGACGCTTACCATAGCACGGTACCTATTTGTAATGAAATTTGTAGCATGCTTTGTTCATTTACAGGGCCAGCCAAAAGTTTTCCGTTACATTACGGCCTATGGGAAAAAATCGTTTCAAATGATTTTTAATGATTTTACGCACGTTTTCAAACATAATAAAATTTATATGCATTTATGAAGTGCACTAAAATATGCATTCTGTTGACTATGCGATGCAAAGAATAGCTATTGTTCATTTACAGGGCTAAAAAAGGAATTCAAATACATAATGATATAGGGGTGGAGGGAATTGTTTGCGGCATACTTTAATTATGTTAATCTATTTCATATATAATGAAATTGATATAAGTCGCTGAGGTTTACATACTATAAATTATTTCATGTATAATACGAATAATACGTATATAGCATTTACAGGGACACACAAAATATTTCAGATAATATAGTGTATCCGAAGTACTGTTCATTAGCGATGATTGCTGGAAATGTATTTTTAGTTATGATATGCGCTTTTATGATTCACTATATTTATGCATAGTATCGTGTATATAAATGCTATAATTCCTATACAAGGCTACACAAAAGTATTCGTAAGGATTACTGGGTATAGGCGCAAATTGCTTAAAGGTGGTTTTTAAATGAGTTATGCTTTTTTTTGCTGAACTGCATTTAATTTACCAAGAAATGTTTGTAGAATATGGATAAAATGATACACAGGGTCACGCAAGGAAATGGATACATGGCCGTCTATAAATGATAATTTCTGGAAATGTGATTTCAGCAGTTTTAAGAGTGTCTTAGTTTGAATTAAATTTTAACTAAATAGTGGCGTGTAATAAAGATTCTAGGTAAACTACAGGGTTGTACAAAAGTATTCAAGTATCTTTCCATATATTAGTATAAATTGCTGAAAAAGAATTTCAACCTGTTAGGCGTTTTCTTGCTAAACTAAATTTTCCCATTATATAGTATATATACACTTAAAAAAATGGGTACTCAAAATTGAGTAAGAAGTACTCAATTTTAAATGTGTCACATACTCAAAATAGCTCCGATCCAAATGTACTCAAAGTTGAGTACATTTGGAATAAAATGTACTCATTTTTTATTCCATGGTTGTGATCAAATATGAATCGTTATGCACTGCCCCCCCCCACCAAAAAAAAAAAAAACACCTAAAATTTAAAGTAAAAATGTACTGACATTTATTTCCTGTTCAAAGTTCTTAACAAGAAATGTTTAATTGATTATTTATTAAGAAAAATAGCAAAATTCTTAACAAGATACTCAAATCGAATATTTTTATGACAAGAGCATTATTTCCAAGCACATTTAAATTATTTTTAAAATGCTGTGCATAATTTAATATTTACATTAATAAACATCATTTATGTCGCTATAAATGAAATGAACCATTACAGGGTACAAAACTATTCGTTTGTTTGGGTTTGATAACATGTGATGTTTCAAAATAGAGAAAGCATAGGTTCATTTTTGATCCAAAAATATTCAATTCGATATGAGTACGTCGGTTTACTCATTTTTGAGTACTTCATTTTTTTAAGTGTATCAACCTACAGATCAAATACAGAGCTGTTCAAAAGAATTGGAAAACATATTCGGCTATGGACGGTAACTGTTGAAATCAGTTTTTCAAATGTTTTATGCGTTTTCTAAAATGTTTATTTAGTTATCTTATTTACGTCATTTCCCTAAATTATGATGTCTTGTTAAAGCATTCAGAAAATGTTGGAAAGTATTTTATAATCTATGCTTAACGCATGATTTTTCTTACTCATTTTTTTTCTATTTCCTAGATCAGTCTTTTCCTATAAATCATACCAAATCTGTTTAGCTCATATTCACAAAATACAATATACACGGGAATAAAAAATTTAAATAAATATCGCTTATCATGCCGCTCTATAAATAATAGTTGTATTAATATCCGTTAGTCTCCATGTTCGTATTTAATAAAGCAATGACAAATCACAACAAATTAAAAAACTTACACATTCTAAACATCAAGCTTGAACTCAATATCAAGCATAGAACTTAATAAAAAAATATGTGAGTTGATAAGCATTGTTTTTTAAGTGGAAAAATTTTAAATGTTTTAGAAGAATTGGACTCCAAAATAGCGATATTTTGCTAAACAGTACGGTAAAAAGATAAGATTTTATATTTACAGCAAAAGTTTATTTTAAAATTCATCACTGTATTAATACTTAGAAATTTTTCCAGAGAGAATCATTCGCCTTATATACAATATTTCAAATGAAAATCAAATATCAAATTAATTGCTTAAAAGGCGCAAAGGCCAACATAGTGAAAAAGATTCCATGCCGGGACTCGAACCCGGGCCATCAGTATAGCACACTGACATTCTACCGACTAAACCACATGGAACGACGCCCAGGCTGTAAAATTTCTCACTATTACATGTTGGCAAGGCTACAAACGCAGCACAAGATGGAATATTTATCGTGAGCCACCGACATGGGGTAAACACGAAACTTAATTAAATCCAGCATTGATTGAAATTATATTAATAATTGGAAATTTTTCCAGGGAGAAACATTCGCCTTGCATACAACATTTCAAATTAAAATTGCCTTTTGAACAATTAATTTGAAATTTGATTTTCATTTGAAATATCGTATGCAAAGCGAATGGTTCTCTCTGGAAGAATTTCCAAGTATTAATATAATTTCAATCGATGCTGGATTTAATTAAGTTTCGTGTTTGCATCATGTTGGTGGCTCACGCTAAATATTCCATCTTATGCTGCGTTTGTAGCCTTTCCAACATGTAATAGTGAGAAAATTTTCAGCCTGGGTATCGTTCCATGTGATTTAGTCGGTAGAATGTCAGTGTGCTGTACTGATGGCCCGGGTTCGAGTCCCAGCATGGAATCTTTTTCACTATTTTGCGTCTTTTAAGCAATTAATTTGAAATTTGATTTTCATTTGAAATCACAGTGTTTATGACAAGTTTGTCACAAATGACACATATTTCACAAATTGGTCACAGTGTGACTTCAAAGCATTGTTGCTTTCGTCACAGGTTCGTCACAAAGTTAATGCCAAAATAGTCACAAATGACACACTTTTCTCAAATTTGTCACACCGTGACTTCACAGAGTGGTCACAATGTGACGTCACAAACGACCTCTAAAACGGCCATAACGACCTCGCATTCTAGTCACTATGACGTCACATCGACGGTCACAAAATCACAGTGTGACTTCACAACGACGTCACCATGCCTTACGGGTAGTGTTTTGGGGTTATGCCTGAAACATATGACACAAGTGTGCACTGTTTTTCGGGCAATGCTTTTAGCCTTTATAGGCCAATATTTCATCCGTACTTGATGAACTAATCCCTGAGCACCTATGTGAAAGTACTTTTTATGAAAGTACTCAAAAATTAATTTAGTAAGCTTATGATCACTGGGCCGAATTAATTGGTGCTTAGCATTAAAAGGTAAGTCAGAATTGATTAATCTGCCACCTACACGAAGTAGGGGAAGACGGGGTACAATGAAACAAAATTTACTAATTTTTTTTTCCTATCCACAATTTTGCATGCACAAAAATATAATTAATGCATATTTTTAATCTTGTATTTTCCCCATCTAAATAAAATTTTATTAGGTTCTAAACAATATCTTTATGCTTGAAAAATAACAAAAAATAAATGTCTTACAGTGTTTCATTGTACCCCGTATGCCGGGGTACAATGAAACACATACTGGGGTACAATGAAACACTCCAAATGATGGAAGCAATTTTCACCCAGTATAGTTTATTTTATGAAAAATGAGATAAATACAAAAACAAAACTTGATTAGATAAAAATATTATAGTCTAAGATGAAAAATAAGAAAATTCTATTAGTTTAAGAAATACCTTTCATTTTATATTAAATTGGCTCAAGTCAGTTTCAAAAATTAGTATTTCTGCTTACATTTCGATTGCTCCTGAAGGAATATGGGGTGGTAGGTTCAACACAATCAGTTTTTTTTTTTAAATGTAAGTTTCTAAAAAAAAAAAAAAAAAAAAAAAACTAGGTTGGAGTTATTTTTATATCAAGTACTTCACATTTGACTTCATTTAAATGTATGATTTCTCCAACAGTATATATTTCCTTATGTTTCCATTTATACGGATACTGCTTGTGCCATACATGTTGTGTGTGGATATCTCATTCTTAGTACCTCGATGACCAGCTAGGCATGGAAAAAAAAAAAATCTGTATCATCATCAGAGTCTGTAGCAGGCAGAGTTTGTTTTCAAAACAATCCCTTCTTAGCTTTTTTTCTCTTTCTATTTTTTAATTGCTTAACAAGAGCATTTTTTATTGACCTGGTTAGAACAAAACTCTTTTTCTTTCTGTTTTACTACTCTTACTTCTAATATATTCTATTTACTACTTTTAATACTATAATAAAACATGTTTCATTGTACCCCGCACTGAGGTTACTAAATAAAAATTTATTTTCAAACTTCTAATATTTATTTTTTTTAGTTTGGTTTTGGAGGTATGAAGACAACAACCCAAAGATAACAATGTATAGAAAAAATAATTATTACATATAACAACAAGGAAAAAGAAACAAAATTACTTTTCGTAAAGAAAGTTACTTTCAATGGTGTAAAAGCAATAATCTTCTATTGCTACTGTTGTAAAAGTGCGAATGTATCCAAATCACATCAGTAATTGGAAAATATAGTTGTATAACATATATATAAACTGCAACTCTCTATAACAAATTTGATTGATTTTACAAGTAATGTGTCATTGTACCCCGTCTTCCCCTAATCCACAGTTGTCAATGAAGGCATCTAATCCCTTTAACTTACTGGAAGAAGGAACAGTTTGCCCCTTTCTGAGTGCTACTAATTCAGGAGCGAACTTACCTTTGCCTGGGCATTTTTTACTAAAAATTTTATACCATTTTGTAACTCATTTCCGGTAAGCTGCTTCCGTTTTATATCTCTATGACAGAAGACTGTTATTGATGAACCTAAAAGTAAAACTACATATTCTTATTAGTTTGAGAAAATTATTAGAAGAGTTATATAATACATGAAACAAATCATTAGAGTCTTTATGAATAGTCAATAAATTAAAATCAGTTTTGAGTTCATGGTCACAGTCAATGTCTTTGAGAGTAGGAAATTGGTTGGAAACTATAATTTCCTTTTGAAGAAATTCTGGTCCAAACCACCAAAATCATTATTTATCAGATCCTTGGCTGTTGCACCTCTGGAGATGATATCAGCTGGATTGGATTTAGAGGGTACATGGTTCTAATGATAATTTTCAGAAATAGACTGGATCGTGGTGACTCAGTTGGCAACGAATGTTTTAACTTTGTGGGGTGGTGTATTAAGCCAAAATAGAACAATTGAAGAGCCAGTCGATAATCACACCTTTGCAAAGCGTAGCTGTAGGATGGGAATTATCTTTTGAATCAGTTTTGTCAAAAGTAGAGCTGCACACAACTCTAGTCGTGGGATGATCATTGGCTTTAGGGGGGCCACACGGGACTTGCTGCACAGAAGATTAGACCTGAACTGCCCAGTTGTGGAGAGAGATCTTATGTAGTGTAGATGGCTGCTCCATAGGCCTTTCCAGAAGCATATGAAAATCCCTGTAAATCTAGACCTGCAATGTTGTCAGACAAAACATAAAGTGGAATTGTAAGATGATTTATTTCTGTCAATTTAATCAGAAAATTTTGCCATTCCCGAACAGAACTGGCAGGCAGATGTTGGTTCCAATTTATCTTTAATTCCCATAAATGTTGCATGAAAATTTTTGCTTTGCTTAGAATATGGCCAATTAAACCTAAGGGATCGTAAATTTTAGCAATTTGTGCCAAAACTTCTTTCTTAGTATAAATATCTTTGGATTCAATATTAATTTTAAAAACAAAATGATCCGATTGATGTTTCCATAGCATTCCTAACGTTTTTACAGAAATTTGCTGCATGTGTTCGTCAAATGCATATCCTGATATGGCTGCATCTTGTAATAATTCAAGATGATTAGAGACCCACTTATGTAGCTCCATCCCTCCCCTTTTAAAGATTAGAATTAATTGAGATTGCAAGTCCTGTGCGTTGTGTAAGGAACCTGCGCCAGATAAACAATCATCAACGTATGTCGTTATGAATCACTTCTGCAGCTTTGGGAAAATTTTTGCTTTCTTCATCAGCAAGAGCTTTCAACGTCCGCGTGGCAAGAAAGGGAGCACTAACAGTGACATATGTAACTGTGTTAAGTTCATATATTTTTATCAGAGCGTCCTTACTAGACTTCCAAAGAATTTTTTACAAATTTCTCTGTAGTGGGCCGATCATTATCTGCCTGTACATTTTCTTAATGTCTGCACAGAATGCATATTTGTGGGTACGGAATCTAGTTATAATCAAAAATAAATCTTGCTGAACCGTTCCCCCATTTAACAAAATAGAATTAAGTGAATAACCACTAGATGTATTTGAACTTGCATTGAAGACAACTCTCAGGGGAGTGGATATTTTTTCCAGTTTATACACAGCATGATGTGGAATGTAATAAGGCAGCTTATTTTCGTTTTCACCTTTAATTTGTGTCATATGTCCCAAAGATTCGTATTCTTCCATAAAAGCTGTATATAAATTAGCCATTGTTTTATTTTTATCTAATTTAGCCCATAAATTATTTAATCTCTTAGTTGCAATTTCTTTAGAATTTCCTAACACTAATTCTGCATTTTCTTTCATTGGTAGCTGTACTGTAAATCTACCAGTATGATCGCGTTTATAGGTGCTTCTAAAATGTTCCTCACAAAATATTTCTTCATCAACTTTGACAGTTTATTATCCCCAGGTAAACATTCTATTTCAAAAAATTTCTGTATTGTCTAAGCTATTTTCAGTTAAGAGGCAACAATATGACTTATTTTCAACTTGTGAAGTGAATCTGTGATTAAATATCCAAATACTGTATTCTGTAATATACAATTAGCATCTGCTAAACAAATTTGCTCACACTTTAAAATGTCAAAAAATACCTCGGTACCAATCTGACCGTGACCAGGTATGTGAAAATTGTCTGCTAATTCTATGTAGTTTGGGATGCATAAGTTTGAAATGTCTCATCTTTCAACCGGAATGTTGTTTATTTTTGGTAGAACTGCAAACTCTAATGTTTTAGAAAATGGTTCCTTGTTCATTTGATATTTCTGTATTGATAATTTGCTTTACTTCCTGGTGAGATTCGTTAATGCCAGAAATAATACCTTTGAATGGTTTTGGTTTTAGATTTCATTTCCTGCATGCGCTTTTACTTAAAGCATGGATCGATGACCCATTGTCTAGAATAGTTCTTAATCTAATTTTATTTCCAAAAACATCAGTTACTAAAATTATAGCTGTGTTTAATATTGCGCAATTTTTCTATCCTCTACTAACAAATTAGAACCGATTACCGGCGTTTCTTTATTCTCAGGTTCAGAATTGCTTATTTGTTTCTTTTTAACAAACTCATTATTTTTATTTATTACTTCCGTTTCTGACATCATATTTGCATTTACATATTCATACACATTTCATTTGCATAGTAAACTATTATGCACTAATTTGCATCTCCTACAGGTAAATTTAGAATTGCATTTAGGGATGCACCGGATATTGATTTTGCCGGATATCGGATACCGGATATACGAAGCTCCTTTGCCTACCGGATTCGGATATCCAGCACTAGATATGTTTTTTGTTATAGTGAATTATTTCTTTATATAATGCCATCTCAGAACAATAAATCACAAACATGTTTCACACATCATTAAAGCATTTTAAATGTATTGAAATACAATTTACAAAAACTATATCTCTTTGAATATCAGGGCTTGAAATTCAAGTTTTCCCAGGAAGGGAGTTTCCCACCCAACATTTATAAATGCAGGGGAATTGAACTGTTAAAGGGGGGAAAAAATCTTTAAACACCGCTATTTTTTATGTGCCACTTAAAGAATTACATTTATATAGACATGACAAAATACCATTCAAATAATTTAAATTAACAACTCAAGATAATTATCCAAAATGTTTATTTTTATTAAAACAAAGGAACAGAATCAAGCTTTATATATACCATATCTATTTTTTCAACTTTCACCTAATGTTATGGGCAATTAACAATTGGATTGCTAAATGAATTTCTTAATTTAGATTGTATTATACTTTGCGAACTCTTTCACAAGTTACACTTTTGACAAACAGCACAGAGCAACTTTTAAAATTTAAAATTATCGAAAACACGTGGTTATGCTCTCTTAAAAAATTTTAGAAAACTTTGCAAAATCTGATGTGCATTAATTTTTAACTTACTTGCATGAATAATACATATTGGTGATTGTATTGTCAATATCATATGGTGATTGTATGTCACTTCTGAACAAACTTGTTTTATTATATCCTTAATGGAATTATAGTCAAAACTGTAATCCCTGGTATTTTCGTTAATTGAACTATGTTCTATGCATTGTAATTTTAAATCCATATCCAAAGTTTGAAAAGGAAATTGTCTATTGATTTATTTTATTACACGAGAAAATATTGATTTCAAAAAGCCATGTCCTGATTTCTGTGAATTGCAAGAAGCAACTAGTTTGTTGTTTCTAAATATGTTTTTTTTTTTTAAGTTCACCAATTTTTTTTCTTCATGTGCTCCACAAGTGAAGTCTCATTTTATTTAGTGCTGACTATTGGCCAATTTGGTAGGGCTCAGTCTCCGGTGGCCGTTACTGCTCTTTTAGTTATTTCCTATTTTGGGCAGAGGGAAAAAACATCGCAAAACACATAAATCGGCCGTCGGAAAAAATATTGCCGATTTCGTCAATCGCAGCAAAAAAAAAAAAAAAAAAAGTCGACCATTTTGCGGAAAAAAAAAAACTGAAGTTCATGGGAAATCAGCAGCGGGAAAATATCACAAAATACGTCAATCGATCACGGAAAAATATCGTGAAATTTGCCAGTCCTTCACGAGCAAATATCGTGAAATTTTTCAAACGGAAGCAGAAAAACAGTTGTTACTTTCATCAGTATGTCGCAAGTACAAACAGAGAAATTTGCCATTCAGTCACAGAATAAAATTACTAAATTTGTCAATTGGTCGCAAGAAATAAAATTATGAAATTCGCCGATCGGTCTCTAGAAAAAATAGTAAAATTCGTCAATCAGTCATAGAGAAAAATTGCAAAATTTTTCAATAAGATGCAGAAAAACAATCATGAATTTTGTCAATCTTTCGTAAGAAGAAACTGTGAAATCTGCCAAACGATAGCAGAAAATACCACGAAATTTGTCTGTTGGTCCCGAGACTTGATTGTCGTTTTACAAAGAAACATTTTCGGAAAATTATTTTTTGGAAACAGGAGCCCCCCCGCCTACAATATTCTTTAGGGCACGAATCCTGCTATCCCATCTCGAAATTCAAGCGCTATATCTGCCATTCAAGCCCTGTATTGTATATTAATAATGTTGTATAAAAAATGTAATTTAAACGTTAAAATATTCTGTTTATTTGTACAATGAAATGCTGATAATTACTATTGGATTTTGATATGGGATCGACTATCTTGATACTTGCTAATAATTAATAAATTTGTACAACAAATTTTAACCAATTAATATGCCTATTATTATAGAGTATTTTCACAAAGAAATATATACTATTTCTTTTTTTTTATTTAAACATAAAATATCTACTAATAAACCCATGATTAAAGAGTTATTTTCTCCAAACATAGGTTTAGTTGATGCCTTTTTTCTGTTTTAATTATTTAATACTGTTTTGCTTTAAGTCACATTTAGTTTTATTTTAAGTTAAATTACTTTGATATTTATAAGTAAAAAGAAAACTGCTTTTAATTTTAAATATTTACAATGAAGTTACAAAAATAACTAGTTGGATGTGCCAATCCCAAAACTTTCTTTTATCTCATACATCTTATATTTCAAAAAGTAGTTCCAAATGTTAATACTCCAATATTATTAGTTCAATATTATACCAACTTTGATTTTGATATAAAATTTCTGCTCCAATCAATTAATCAGAATGAGTTAATCTCGATCATGATATTTATTAAAATCAATAATTTTTTCGTTAATCTGTTGTACATCAGTTGTTTGTGAATAGCCAGCTTAGCAGGATGCGAAGTTTCTGTCGCTTCACGGTCCGCCAATATACAGTACCAAAAAAAAAAAAAAAAAAAATGCGAAAAATTGAGAAAATTTTGCAAAAATCGCTGTTACAGTGCCACCTTCTGGCGGAATATTTCCAAATTCAAGGAGAGACTGCTGGCCATAGCCAAAAATATACACAGAAAATTGGTTCAATTCTATGTTTAGCTTCATACTCTTTTTGATAGTAAAATAATGAAAATAACTCAAAAATCACTATTATAGTGCCCCCTTCCAGCAGAGTATTTTCAAATTGAAGGAGGACTTGCTGGTCATAGACAAAAACATACTCCCAAAAATTGGTTCAGTTCCATGCATAACTTCATACACTTTTCGATGGTACAAGAATGAAAGTGGCACAAAAATTGCTATTAATGAAAGTGGCACAAAAATTGCTATTACAAGCCCCCTTCTGGCAGAATATTTCCAATTTAAAGGGAACCTGCTGGGCATAGCCAAAAACATTAAAAAAAAATTGTTCAATTATATAGATCATACACCTTTTGATGGTACAATAATGAAAATGGCACAAAAATCGCAATTACAGTGCCCCTTTCCAGAAGAATGCTTCCATATTGAAGAAGGACCTGCTGGCGACAGCCAAAAACATACATAAAAAAATTTAATCAATTCTATGCATAACTTCAGATACTTTTTGATGGTACCATGGCGACACAAGGACAGACGAACAGACATTTTGTATAAATATGCTTTGGGATATCTGACCCCTAAAACGTCTAAATTCATCGAAAACTGGAAATTAAAAAAAATTCAATTACAATACTTTCTTCTATTGAAGATAGAAAAAACTAAAATTAGGCCTATTTAATTGTTAAACTTAAAAGAAAGAAAGAAAATAAAGTCATACTAGAATAAACAACTTCAAATTTTGTTTTATATTCTGAAAGTAAAGGTACAATTTTCTAAAAGATGTAAACGTAAATTCTTAAATTTAATATAAAGAGCTCAAATATCAATGTTAGGAAAGCTGGCAATTCTTTAAACATTTGAGAATTACCTTTTACTCATGAATAGTGAACTTACTTTCATATTTTGCATTATAAAGAAATGTTTTTCGGCATTGTTTTTGTCAAAAGATTTCTCTTATCCTTACATATTGGCTGTGCTGCGCTCTGCCGGATATCCAGCAGAGAAGTCGGATATCCGGTAATTGTGATTCGGATATCCGATGGTATTTCGGATATTGAAAAATCAGCCGGATATCGGATATTTGCCAGATATCCGTTGCATCCCTAATTGCATTGACCTTGATGTCAACAATTTGAACATAATTTATTTTTATTTACAATCATTTTCCTTTTGCGAACACTCATGTTTAACAATGCAGTACATTTGAATAAAGGGTGATTACTTGCCTTGCACAATAAATATGGCTTTACATTATTTTTATTTTTATCGCTGATAAAAAATGATCTGGATTTATTTATTGCGTAATTATTCTTAGCTTTCGAAAACTTTGATTGTGACTTACTGGCATCAGACGACAATTTTATTGATTCTAGAACAAGGGATATTTTTCCAAAAAGAAAATTAAATAATCAAAAGTCGGAACATTTGAGTTTTCAAGAGATAATTCAAACTGCTTTTGAGTTTCATTACCCATTTTTTGAGAATTATATTTATAAACGCACTTTCTGATAAATTATTGTGTGTATATCTCATAACTTTGAGTGAACGAATGTTTTTGTTGATGAAATCAATAAAATTACGCAGTTCTTTAGGGCATTCATACTGCATTTTTTCATAATTTAAAATTGCAGAAATATGCGAATCGATTAACAATCTTTTATTTTCATATCTGTGTATCAAGGCTTGAAGCAAAGAATTAAAATCATCATCAGGTGATTCTAAATGTTTAGCTTCGCTTTTTAAAGAAGCTTTTAAATAAAATAGCTTCTGACTATTATCTAATTGAGCATTATTAATCAAGTTAGTGAATTGCGTTTTAAAATTAGCAAAATCACAGGAATCACCTCCAAATGAAGGCAATAGAATTTCTGGGAGGCGCACCTTTGTTTGTTTTCATTTGAATAGTCATCAACACTTACAATATTATATTTATTTTCAAAAGATGCTAATAAAACTTTTAAGCTTACCTCCACTTGTTTGAGCCTCTCATTAGCAGTGTGTATATCCTCCTCTATTTCTTGTACTTGTTGCGCAGATAATTCTTGGATGTCAAAATACTGCTTTCTTATTTCCTCCAATTTATTTTGAAAGCCTTCTGTCTTTTTTAATTTGACCTCTAATGTACTGACATTCGTTGTTTTTACGTCAGTGGTATCTGTTAAAAACTGTTCTAATCTGGTGATGGCAGCCTTTACGGTGCCTTTTAATCAATTCAGTTTATCCATAGTAGCTCTCAGGCTCTTTAGGACCACAATGGTCGTTATGATGGACTGTAAACGTTTAATTTCTTTTTAATTGATTTTATTCACACATAAACGCTGCACAGCACACTTACACAAACATAAACTTGACTAATTTGAATAGATTGCATACCCGGTAGCAGAAAGTTCGAGACAGGAGACGGGCGTCGCAGATATTCTTATCTCGCTTGCAGATTATTTTTCTATTGGACCTTTATTTCGCTTTATATTATGTTTGGCTCTTTATTACTTAAAACAAAAACTTAAGATTATTATTAGTAGTAAAATTAATAAAATGCATAATAATGTCAAAGGTAAATGATAGTTTGATTAACGCTTCAATTGTAAAATATTTTACCTGCAGATTATTTTCTGCCCCTGAAGTATCTGTTGCAGACACTTGGAGAATTTCTGCTACTGGGATTGCATAGTATAAATAATATCCATCGCGTAGTTTTGGATGGAATGTTTTGATATAAGTGTTGATGTTTTGACGATCAACAGCTTAATAATTACCTTTTTTACAGACTGCTTGCTAGGGGGAGCTGGTTATACTTCCGGAACTGAACACATGCTAAGTGCAATATGTTATAGTTTCTAATTTATATTATGCTTGAAAATATTTATTGTCAGCAGTGAAGTTTACTGTTTTGGAAATATCAGATATATATCGAAAATATCAGATATATATCGAAAATATCAGATATATATCGAAAATATCAGATATATATCAAAATATCGTATTTTTTTTATTTTTTCGAAAATATAATAGGGTCAGGTGGGGGTATATTTAAAACACCTATTTTCTCTTTTTAAATTAAAATATTTAGTTAATTCTAGAAACTCCAACAAATTTAATATTTACGAACTATTTTGTTTATGATCATTGCATATGGTATGTTAGTTTAAACTTCTGGTGAACTTTCTTCTAAAATCCTTATTAACAGTCAAAAACTATTAATTTTAGTTCAGACTTATACAGAAATATCTAAAGTACAGATCTACATAAAAAGTTAAGAATACATTTTATAATTTTATTTGTTATGAGTTTCTTACTGAAGTGGGGTAATTTGGGGGTGGGGGTATGGTTAGGCTTAGCTAAGTGTTGTGTGATAGGGATATTTTTCACCTCTGTGTTAACTTTTGTTAATGCCTGATTTTCTATATTTTATAATAAAATGATTACAAGCCCATAATAAAATAATTACAAAGCAAGAGTGGTGAGGTTTTAACTAATGAAACTGTTTTCTTGAGGTTGGCTATTGAAGAAAATGACTAAGAAAAAATTCAGTCAAGCAAACATAGAAAAGGACATAAAAATGCATAAGAACTGACCATAAGAAAAAAAATCTATCAAGAAAAGGAAAGGAAAAAATCTAAAAAGCAGAGTAATTACAAAAGTAAAATAAATGAAACAGATAATATAAAAGCAGGGTTGGTAAGGTTTTTCCCACCCCCGGTAAATACCATGGTAAAAACCGGTATTTACCGTCCTGGGAAATACTAGGTTTTTCCCACATGGGAAAAACTAATTATTAAAAACATAAATATAAATTCAAAACAACCTTTAAAAATGTCAAAACTGAGTTTCAAGTAAATAGCTTGGAAGGTAAAAAAAAAGAAAAGGAAGACCTACAAAAACATACAATGGAGTGTATTTATTTAAATATTCACACACCACACAGATTCCCAAACATTTACTAATCATAATCGTATTCATATTCTCCATCTTTCACATTGGATTTTAGCATCATATAACAAAATACTAATTTAGAGGTATTTTGTAAACCTAGCCTATTTCTAATCTTGTTTTGGATGAAAGAAAAATGAAAAAAAAAATACGCTCTAAAGATGCTGATGATATAGGACATCCCTGAAGATGTTTTATGCAATAATTCTTATTTATTTATACAGTAGAAGATCTTTATTGTTAATTATTATTATTAATTTGTTACATTAGTCCAACTTTATCTCCTTAATATAGAATTTTAATGAAAATAATTGGTATTATTACAATAAATATTTTTGAAAATGAGTAATATAATGAAAAATTTAGTCCAGGTATAGTTGACTATGTTTATAAAGTATGTTTAACATTATGTGGAATGATCAATATTATTAAAAAGTTCATAATCTGGAAAATCCTGTGGACGAGGCATGCAGTACAAAGATACTCTAATGTATTTTCATATATGTTTCAGACACATTTCGCAATATTTATAAGGTAAATTAAATGATGTGTGAAATGTGACCCATATAACGCACAACCTTGCGTTTTCAGGTTTTCATTATAAGGATCTATTACTGTATTCCTTTCCTATAGAATAATTTTAAACCTAAGGGAAATTTTTAATAATTATGTATTTCTAACTTTCATTTTACACATCAGATTCAGAATGCCAGAATATCTCTTACATATTGTCATTTGGAAGTTTTTCCCAGTATTTACCACTTTTTCCCGGTATTTACCACTTTATCCCGGTATTTACCAGTTTTTCCCAGTGGGATGGGAAAAACAAGTTTTGGACGGGAAAAAGCCAACCCTGTATAAAAGGGCTTATAAAGAAATAAAGGAAGGTTCATTGGTAGAAGTTAGGAAAAGGTTAAAAAGTCAATCAGTTAAATTTATCGACCAAGTGATAGAAATTAATGATTCTATCGAAAGTGTTTGACTAAGTCACCATTGGGGGACTATTACACTTTTCCTGATACTGATGATGAAGATTGTGTATGTAGAGTTCAGCAATATATGCTGCATACTAAGTGAACCTGATTTTGATAGTCATGGACATTTCTTTAATTAAATAATATGTAAAAAATATTTTTTTTTTTTTGTGCATTTGTACCGTTAAGTATAATTAAGGAACTTTTATTTCAGTGTATTCTTATTTCAAAAACAATATTTACATATTTTTATTTAAATATACACCAATTTTGGAACTACCCCCAATTTCTCCCACCATGGGGTAAAGTGGGTTATCAAAACATGCTCTTTTAAATGTATTACTATGAGAAGACAATCTAACGAAACTGAATGGTTATGCTTCATGTATAATCTATAAGAATTCAATGTATATAAAATGCATCAAAAGTTTCATTAAAATAAATTTAATAGCTTGATTTCAGGCCCTTCTCTAAAAAAAAAGCTTTATTTTACCACCACTTTCCCCCACCTGACCCGACCCTATTTATGAACCCTGGGTGCAAGTATGAATTAAATAAATAGAAAAAAAGAAAGAAACATAATATGATTGTTTAAGCAAAATAGTTTTAATAAAATTAAGTCGAGGCACTTCAAACTTCAACTGACCTTGATAGGCTACCACTGGTGCTCACACTCAGTGCTTAATTTGTGGCAGGGCTCAGCTCCAGTGCTTCTTTGTTTTTTGTCAATATTCAAATATTAATTGGAATTCCCTGAAGCCCAGTGCAACAGCGTTTGTAAAAAATGAAAGCTTAAATTATCTTTTCCTTTTCTACCATCTCGAATCCTTTTCTTCCAAAGCGCTTACATATGTGATGTGTGTGTTGCGAGAAATACCAGAATTAACTGCAATTGTATCTGCCATTTTTACTCGTCATAGTATTATGTTTACTCGCTTTTTTATGTTCGGGCTTCTAAAATATTCTTACTATCAATTGTTTAGCACCAAAGCCTACTGGAATAGTGCTGTGTGTTGTGCTTTGAATTCCTTGTCAAACAAGATTTCCTGAAAATTTCCCACTCTCGATTTTAATGTTTTTTGCTCTGTGGATTAATTAAAATTTATTATATATAATTACATATAGATATAGTCAAAATATATTAAAAAATGTCTTTTGCAGAAAACTAAATTGCAATTTTGGAAATGTATGCAATATAAATATGTGGGTGGAGGAAGTGGGAGATACACTATGATTGTTATTATGGCAGAAAATTAGAGCTCCAGTACTTTTTTTGTTAGAAATTAAGCTCTGCTCATACTAGGGTTTAAAAAAATCGTGATTTTTTTTTTTTTAAATAAAAAAAATCAGATTTTTTTTTATTTAAATTGGATTTTTTTTATTTAAATCTGATTTTTGATTTTTTTCCCAGCGTTCAGATACGGAATAGCCACCAAGAATTTTAGGTTTCCAAAACAATTAAACCACTAATTGCTAACATAATCTATGTTTTTACACTTTAATTAATAAAATTATAATTATTAGTTAGTAATTACAGAAATTATAAAAACTGCAAATTAGTAGTTTCATTAGGTAGTGTCATACAATAATGTTATATACATTAATATTGTAATAATTATGTAAAACTTTATAAATACTAGTGATATTTAACATTTATTAAAATTATTGACTGTGTTTTATATTAAATAGTTAATACTACTTCAAATTAATAATTATTAAACAATTAACTCTCTAATTAGGAACATATTATGCATTTTAAAAACTTAATTATTAAAATGATAATAATGTAGAAAGGAAAAGGGACAGGATGCTAGTTCCGAAAAAAGGTACTATTTCATGAGGAAATATATTAGTAATGTGTTTAGTAATGATATAAGGGGGAAAAAAAAAGAATTTTTAGCATGATGAATAAAGTGTCCTTAATTTTTAATAATTTTATGAATAACAAATTGAAAAATACAATTACCGTATATACTCGCGTATAAGTCGAGGAATTTCTGACAATTTTCGGTAAGCAAATTTGGGGGGTCGACTTATATGCGAGTTAGTTAAAAAAGAAAAACCAAAAACTTCGAATACTGCAAAATTATGGCTTTTTATGAGTATGAATAAAAAAATAATACATAAAATATACAAATAATAATTTATTATTTAAAAAAATTTCAATGATTTATTTTTGTTTACTTTTACTACCTTTTTGCATTGGAAAGTGAAATCTTTGATTTGATTTTGTGCAAAATTGAAGTAAAAAGTTAGGGGGTCGACTTATACGCGGGTTTTTGATTTTTTCCAGAATTTGCATTCGAAAGTTAGGGGGTTGACTTATACGCGAGTATATACGGTAAATAAAATATTTGAATAATATCCTGTATTTTCTAAAGAAATAAAGTTCTATGTTTTTACGAGAGATCTTTGGCTACAACTACAAGTGAATTTCAACTATTTCTTTTAAGGCACAGTGCATTTTGCCAATTTCAAAAGGGGCATGGTAAGTCCTAGAAGAAATATTATAAGTAATTACAGGATTAATAAAAACTGCAAATATGTAATTCATTAGTTAGTAACACAAATAACAAAACTAACAAATATTATTTGCAGCTCGTTTTGCATTTGTATTTAGGAAAATTACTGTAAACCACCAAAATCTAAACTTACACATGTGTATGTGTAAGATAACCAAAAGAATTATGAAAATGAGTTAAACCCATTCGCATAGGATAAATCTAAGTTAGCCACTTATTTGAAATCCTCAAAATATTTAAGTAACAGCATTATTACCTCTCAGTGTGGATTATTAGGTTTCAATGGTTCAATTTTTTTTTTTCTTTTTAAGAAAAATTTTGCTGCTTTTTCAATCTCTAATCATTATTTTTTATTTAGTATTATGTGAGCTACAAAGTTAAAAACATTTATTCAACCTATACTGAAGAAGTTCTTGCTGAGCTTAGCATTTTTATACCAATTATTTCATTTTCTCTTATGCATTCATTTACAATTTAGCTTTGAAAAGATGTCATTCTTTCATTCTTCTTTAACTTGAGATTGCTATTAATTACTTATTTATTTTTTTACTTGTAGAAATGTATTACACTTGCTATGTGTAATTTTACATAAAATTATGCATAAATTGATTACCTAAAGGAATTTATGACATTGCAAATTATATTAGATTTAAATATCATTTTTAAATTAAACTGTTTTAATTTGGATAAAAACTTAAAAACAATGCTTTTTATAAACTCAACTGTTTTTAATTTTTTACAATACTCATGAATTAAACTTAGAAACAATTATTTAAAGCTCTTTTTTTGTTTATTCATAAGTCAAAATACCTGTAGAAACTTTCAAATTATGTTTGTTAGATTTTAATATATTGTTTGACATTTTAAACATTTAGAAAATTTTTGATTTAAATCAATGATTTAAAAAAAAAAATTGGTTGATTAAAATCATGATTTTAATCGCTGATTTAAATCAATTGATTAAAATCGTTGACACCCTAGCTCATACTCATTCATTTATAATATGATTTTGTACCACATGTAGAATTAAATTTTTTTTAAACTAGTTAGCACTTCCATACCTGATATTCGTGTATAAATTCATATATCTACCCTATATATATAAAATCCTAATGAAACGAATTTATGAAATGATTCTTTGAAACGACTGATTAAACAACTGATTATGTTTCACGGCGATTTCTCCTAAAATATGGAGTACTTTGCGATGAAATTAACACCAAAAATCCGTATTGATCTGCAGATCTCAAAACTGGTATTAGAATTTTTAAATTCGAATTAGTTTTCAAAATATTAATTTTTTTCTAATTTTAAGTACATTTTTCTAATGATGGCAACTCAAATTTTAATCAGAACAGATATTTTTTTTCAGATTTCAGAAAAGGTCATTTTAAATTAATTTGGCGACCACTTTGGCATCCCTTAAATATATGTTAAGAAATGTATCGTGCTACTTTTATTTATAATTCAATTTACTTGAGCAATCTTTCGCCAAATCGAAAGATTCCGCTTGGTGTCAAAATGGCATTATTTTGATTGATATGGTAACCCGGCTATTGTTGTTTATTTAATAATAAATGTTTATTTTTATTTCTTTTTTAAATTATATAAATTATTTTGTTCTATAGTTAATTATTTTTTTTGTTATTTCCTTTTGAAAATAATAGAAAATAATTAAAAAAGTCCAAAAATCAAAATTACGTCCATTACTAATCATATCATAATATTAAAATATTTATTTGCTTTAAAAGACGTTATAAAAACACATTAAAATTAAATTAAAAATCTATATTTTGTAAATATAGATAAAATATATTTGTAATATAGATTTATAATTTACTTTTAATGTATTTTTAATAACGTTTTTTAAGCAAATAAATATTTTAATATTATGATACGGTACTACTTAGTTATTCTGTCGACCAATTTTGCCAAATTATACAAATTGACATAATTTTTATTTTAAATAACGGAAGAACAAATAAATTAGTCTAAAATTAATAAATATACAAATAAAACGTCGAAATAAAAATCACTTGATGACGTAAACATGTGTAACTTAAAGTCAAGTGAATGTGACATTTACGATCAACCATTATTGACATTTAATCTTATAGTTTGGCGATAGATTTTTGGTCGACGGGATAACTAAGTAGTACCCAAAATGCATATGTAACTGGTATTCGAAAACGAGGTTTTCGCCAAATTTTCGTAAAAAAAAAAATCATGCCAAACCTGCGGTGCGTATCATACATCTGGCCAAATGTTAAATAATGCGGGAAGAGTTCCATATTGTGTGCTGGTTTTTTTGGCGACCTTTTTTTGGCATTAAATGAATCGATGTGGTTTCTATCTTCAGCCTTTGGGGTTGCTTTTTTCTGGAATGGACTTTATTCATATTTTTTTTTGCATTTAGCCTATATTTTTCGGAAAAATATATAACTTTTGTTTTAATTTGACATGTATAATAAATATAAGGTACTTCTTAGTTATCACGTCGACCAAATTACTGTTGCCAAATTCAATGGTTTTATTGGCCATTATTGGCATTTAATCTTACAATTATTGTAAGAATCTTACAATTATTGTAAGATTAAATGCCAATAATGGTTGCCATTAATTAATTGTAAGCTTAAATGCCAATAATGGCCAATAAAACCATTAATTCGACGTTTTATTTGTATTTTTATTAATGTTTTACTAATTTATTTGTTCTTTCGTTATTTAAATTAAAAATTATGTCAATGTGTATAATTTGGCGAGTGGTTTGGCGATTTATATAATTTGGCGAAATTTTTCGACGGGATAACTAAGAAGTACCAAATAAATATACATAAAATTATATATAAATACATAATATTTATTTATAGGTGTATATATATTATGTATGTATAAGGTATATATCTCTATACGTAATATATATAAAACTATCTGCATAAACATCGTACTTATTTTAACATGTGACATATATAACATTTATTAAATATATATACATGTTTACGAATATTTAAAGACCATGTTTTTCTGCCATCCTGAAAAATTTTATAAGACGCTAAAATGGCTTTTTTGCGCCATTTTGGATTCCTTCGCCAATCGCGCCAACCAGCACATAATATGGAACTCTTCCCAATAATGCAACAAACCATGACATTTAATTTCAACTTCAAATCAATGTTTTAATTTACCACTCGGGAAAAAAAAAAAAAAATGCTAACTGGCAATTTGAAAAAAAGCTATTGGCGAGATTTGCACCCGGCTAGCGTAACAGTACCAAGAATTCTTTGCGAGCATGACAACTTTTATATAGTTTCATTCGAAAAAAATTTGATTTTTTAATCAAAATGGAAAACTTTTGGCACAGATGTTATATACGGCCCCATATTGGCGCAATTTTTTTCTGGCGCCAAAGTATTGTTATTTTGCTTGATATGATAAGCCGGATGTTGTTGTTTATGCTGTTGATGCTTTCCTTAAATTGGCGGGAAAAAATCGCGCCAATATCGTATATGGGTCATTTTCAAAAAGTTTGCCAAAACAGCATTTAAAAAAATTAAAATTCAAAATTGTTTAAAATTAAATTTATTGTTAATACACAGGCTTAAAAATAATTAATCTTTTAGAATTTAATAATATTCGAGCTTAATTTTTTGTGTCATTAAAGATATTTAACTTTGAAAATGAATCTCTGGGCTCCAATGTCATGAGTGTTACCGGACAAAATGATTGAATTTCTTAGTTAAGTAAAAATGATTATTTCTATAAAATGAAAATTTTCAATTACATATGGGTCCTTTAACAAGGATACATACAAAATGAGCAAATACAATTAATTTTTTAAAAAAAAATTACTGTGTACATTGTCATGAGCATTACTTTTTGTTTTTTTTCCACTGAACATTGTTGTAATGAAATAAAAAAAAGTAAATTTAGAGGATATTTTTGCTGTTAAAATATGTTATTTGAAGTATTCTCTTAATTCCTATAAAAGTTATGATAAAAAATATTTTTAAATGGTAAAAATTAAAACATGAAGTAACACTCATGACAAATGGTAACACTCTTGATAAAAAGCATTGTGTTTTTTAATACCCATGTATTGGAAATCGAAAATGATAATAGATTCTATTGCCTTTCATAACAATTTGTGGACTAGGTAAAGTTATTATGACATGATTATATTCCACATATGAGATATCCTCTTTCATTAGCCCAAACATTCGGCCCTTTTTATCAGTTACCCTGAAAAACACAACTTTCAACTCTCCAACATATCGATAAGATGTTTTGTTTCTATTAAACTAACACATAAGTACCTGGTTAAAGATTATTTACACTTCCAGGTTCAGACCCACTAAATTCTGAACTATTCTCAATATCAAAAGAAGAAATCAAAGAATCATTGTGAGATTCACTGCTATAAATAGGTCTTTTTTTTCTCTTTAGATCTTGAATGTTTTTAACCTCTTTAATAAGTGAGATTTTTCTTGTTGTTTCAAAGCATTTACAAAATTTTCCTTCTGCCCATTTGTTTTCTTCACAAAAGCAGGAAAAATTACGATAAAAGACTTCCAAGTTTCACTGTTATAATTTGATGGATAGAATGAGTGTATGGAACAGTTCGAAGACTAGATGATATTTGTTGTAAATAATGAACAATTTTTTCCTCTGGTACGAAAAATAGTTTCACTTTTAAATTATTGCTTTGTAGTGCATCAAATAAAGTTTCAGCATCAGGTATATTGGTACCATATGCGACAATCTGATCAGCTAATCTTTTTAAAGTTGCACAAATGACCCCTTTCCATGTTTTTTTTTTTGCCTATACTGCTGACTCAATGTCCCGTCTGGGGGCTTGCTGCACCCTTCCTGCCCTTTGATTTACAAAATAGCACCCTCCTTGCCCCTCATCCAAAAAATCAGCACCCTTCTTGCCCCTTTCCCAAAAAATTAGCTCTTACTCTTTTTTTTTTTTTTTTTTTTTTTTTTCTTTTTGTATTAAAAAAATTTTGCATAGTAAAAACTTCCTCATTGTTGACTTGAAAAGAATCCCCTGAATTTAAATATTAAAAGTGGCTTTAAATAAAACAGAAAAAATGCCAACCCCCCCCCCCCCCCCCCAAAAAAAAAGAACACTTTAGAATCTAAAAAGTGCCCTTAAGAATAAAAATGTCCTTTTAAGTATAAAAAAAAGTGCCTTTTTTCAACAAGCCGAACCCTGCCTCTTTTTAACACGTCCACGCTGGCACGGTAGGTCACACTCAACTGTTCAGAGCTGTCAAGTCTCCGACTTTTTGCACACCACTGTTATTTTAGAGAAAATGTTGTTCCTTTAAATCGCCCAACTGTTCTAATTAAATAAAACATTTTCTATATTAAAATAAAATACTGTTATCCAAAAAGCCAGAGACTTGCAGCTCTGAGACAGTCGAGTGTGACCCACCGCACCGGCGTGAACGACGTTAAACCTTGGGTAAACTCTGCTAAAATAACAAAGATTACGCAGATCTTAAATGCTCTGTTCATTTTGTGTGCATTCATGCTAAATTCCTCTAACATATTCATTAAACACTCATTTTGTCATGTGTGTTACCAATAGGTCATGAGTGTTACCTTTTATAAAGTAACACTCATGACATTATTGTACTTCAATGTCTTTATTCTATAATAATAATTAAAACAAAACTAATTTTTTTAGGACAAAATAAATAACCATTTTATATCATCAATTCAAAATTTAAAAAATAACATTTTAGCCTTAATTACTTTATTAAAGTAAGGTAACACTCATGATGATGAATAAAAATACTCACCTTCCTTAAAGCTTTGTTGTAAAATATCACCCTTAACAATTTTCAAAGCTTCACAAAATTACACTAAGTAACATTCTACAAGTCTGGACAAGTGAAAACACACTAGATATGTACTAATGAGTAGCTCCACATATATGTAAATAATCAAAATTAAAATAAGTAACACTCATGATGCAGTTCAGGGGACCTTTACTGTTTCATATTGTCATCAGATAGTAAAAACATTTTTTTAAAAATGTAATTATAGGTTTGTTTATTGCATATACAATAGGTTGCATTCATTTTTTCAAACAAATAATGAAGATTTAATTAAAAAAAATTAAGTTTTTGGCTGAGGAAACAAGCTAGGGACAGTCAAAAAACCACTTTTCCAGACAAGATTTGTTATTTTTTTAGCATTGAAATTCATCAGACATTTAAAATAAATGGCACATTGTACAGAAAACAGTACATAAGTTAGGATATTAATGTCTTTTTGTCTAAATAATTAAACAAATATAAAAAAATAAGCACCAAAGTCCAGGGACGGGGTTTTGGCAAATTTTTTGAAAATGACCCATATGACATCTGTGCCAAACTTTCATATGAAAAGCGTGGGATCAGACCGTATTTGTTTATGACACTTGATGACTTGAACTATTATAATATAGATGAAATGATGGCGATAAATCAATATTTGGCGACTTATCACCTGTGCATGGCTAACATTAAAGTACCAAAATGGCACCTAGAGTATAAAAAGTGAAGTGGACCGGCCGGAACAGTTGATGATAGTCACATGATTTAGGCTATTGTTATAGAGATTGTTTTAAAATACCGGGAGACAAAGACTCTGTATACTTAATTCATTTTATTTTAGCTACTTTTCAAATGTTTAACTGATCCTCTTTAATCAAAAACGAAAATAACCATTGGATGTCTTAACAGCAACTGATTCGCCCTTACATTTTTGCAATCAAAGGGAATTGAATGGAAACCTGTTTACAGAGAGATCTGCACAGCTTTTTTCAGTATGATTCAATCTTCTCTTATATTTTTAAAACCCATCAGATTAGCGTGTTTTTAGATTCTGCTGTGTCTGAACGGGGATTGGCGAGCGTAGCTTGCAGGGGGCAGAGCCCCCTAGTATTTGTATAAAATGTGTACACATGTCAATTTTCTGTATATTACTGTAGATTCATTCCATGTCAAATCAATGAATGAAGTAGTATTTTTGGACCTTAACACAGATTTAAAAAATTTTAGGCTTATAGTTTCTACTCATGAAAAGTATAGTCGAACTCTGTTAGTACGACAAGCAAAGGTCCTTGTTAAAAGTCCTAAAAGTCTTTGTATTAACTGTTGCTCATAATACCTGTGAAGATAATAAAAATCTTAAATGCACATACTGAAACTAATTAGTACAATTATTAATTGTTCTAATTATCTCAATGGTAAAATTGTAAATTTCAAGATATTGATTTCACATATTCTTTTATTTTTAAGTGCAACAAGACACATAAAAAGACTGGTTAAAATAGCTCTGATTCCTGATTTAAGAAAAGAAACCAATAAATGTTTCATTCTATGCTCCTTGTCCATGGCTCAATTGTAAATCTTACAAAAGTGTAGTATTTGAAACATCCTTATCTCTTCCTTCTTTCTTTCATTCTTTCAAAACTTCTGGCTATTCCTATGTATTTTCTTGGGTGAGGAGTCTTCTTGAAGGCTGAAATTCTGCCCGATAAAACAGATAAATGACTACATTTTGACAGACAGTTTTAATGTAGAAATATCGGTGAGGCAGAACAATGTTTGATAAGAAAGGGATATCTTTCCAAATTCTACACTACTTCCTGTCAAAAACCACATTGAAATGAACAGATGTTTTACTCATATTAGCCGTGATCTTGCCTTTGAAGTTCGAAAAAAACTTGAAAACCTTAATATAGTTTAAATGATGAACTATTCTTAAAGTGCAAATTACTCGTTCTTTAAAAACTGTGTTCTTGTTTTAGCCGTGCACGTATTAAACAAGTTCAACTGCATATAAAAAATACAAATTTTAAAAAATTTTTTGGCTTGGTGTTTTTTGCAGAACTTTAAAAATGGCAAAAACTACCAAATTTCACACTACTGTGATATACAAATTGATTATACACCCTATATTTTTTTTGAAAAAGCATATGTATTAATCCTTCACTTATTGTTTACAGATATACAAAGTTTCACGATACAGAAATGAGAGTTCCAGGGGTCACACACCTGTGCCAATTGCGCCAAACTGCGCCCAACGAAAATATCTGCTACAAACGGGTCATTTTGACTGTATTTGCACCAAAACGGCCGTTTCGTTTCTCATTTCTGCGCCCAAATTTGATTTCTTTGTGTCATTATCGAGGAAAAAGATCGCAAATTTAGTCAAATTGTCACCGAAAAAAATCAATTTTGTCTATCGTTTGCAGAAAAAATTGCCAATTTCGTCAAAACGTCGCCGAAAAAATGAGAATTTCGTCGAAGATTCGCGAAAAAAACCCCGCAAATTTCGTCAAAAAATTGCGAAAAAAAATGCAAATTTCGTCAAATAATCGCAGAAAAAATGCTCTTTCATTAAAAAGCTCTGGAAAAAAAACGCGAATTTCGTCCCAAGATCGAAAAAAAAAAAAAAAAAAAAAAACGGGGATTTTATCATAGGGCTGCGAAAAAACTCAAATTTCGTCAAAGGATTGCAAAAAAATGAGAAATTTGTCAAAGGATTGTGCAAAAACACGAAATTTCGTCTAAGGATCACAGATAAAACGAAAAATTTGGCGAAGGATTGCGGAAAACATGCGAATTTCGCCAAAGAATTGCGGAAATAATGGAAATTTCGTCACAAGATCCCAAAAAACGTGGATTTTGTTAATGGGTCGCGAAAAAAAATGCAAATTTCATCAAAGGATTGCGAAAAAACATGAAATTTGTCAAAGGATCACTTAAAAAAACACGCATTTCGTTAAGAGATCATGAAAAAACACAAAATTTCATTAAAATATTGCGAAAAAACACGGAATTTCGTTAAAATATTGCGAAAAAACATGGAATTTCGTTAAAATATTGCGGAAAAACATGGAATTTTGTTAAAATATTGCGAGAAAACATGGACTTTCGTTAAAATATAGCGAAAAAACATGGAATTTCGTTAAAATATAGCAAAAAAACACAAAATTTTGTAAAAGGGTCACGGAAAAAGCGAGAATTTTGTCAAAGGATCGCAGAAAAAAAACTAAAATTTCGTCAAAGAGCTGCAAAAAAAAAAAATGCGAAATTTGTCAAAAGATCACAGAAAAAACACGGAAATTCGTCAAATTCGTGGGAAAAGCATGGAATTTCGTCAAAGGATCGCAGAAAAAAAAAAAAAACGTGAATTTCGTCAAAGGATGGCGGGGAAAATGCAGCGGTCTCTCGCTGTGAATTTCAGAAATTTTTTTAAAACTCCGAATCACCCCTGGGTTCACTCACATTTTTGTTTTCTACGTGCTTCATATGAAATGGTCAAACGTTGTTCTGTTGGACAAAGTTAAGCAAAACTGGTGTGTGAATATAGACACTTTTGAGTGTTAAGTTCTCGGAAAACAACTGATAGAAAGCATGAAATTCAATATAATACATAAAATAGTGTTGAATAAAATGGCGATGGTAATTTATTATTATTATTTTTTTTAAATCTGATTTTATATTTTATCCGTTCACACTTTTTCTGCAGTTTTTTATTTCATCTTAAGGCAAATTTGCTTTCTGCTCCTTTGCTTATTTTAGCTTGCTAATAAAATGTTTTTCACCTTGCAAAAACATTTTTTGTCCGAGTGAGTGCAGGTACAAAAACTGTTTTTTTACTTGCTCAAAAATTTGTGTTTTGCTGCTATAAAATTCGATTTTTTCTGCTCCAAAAACTGATTTTGCTGCTCCAAAATTCGATTTTTGCTGCTCCAAAAATTGCTACAAATTATTTCGAGTGAGTGTGTGACCCCTGGAGTTCTGATTTTGAGAAATTAATTTTTGAATATGAGTGGTATAGAGGCGTTGTAATACCGGGTGTCTGTCCAGACTTTTCTCTCAGGGTCCTGTTTTTGTGAAATTGTGAACAGTGGTTTTTACATTTGTGAAAAATCTAATCCTAATTTTGTGAATTTGAAATGATTGTTATATTCAGGGGTTTTTTTTTATATGTTTTAAGAAGATATAAGTATGTAAAATACATATATTTTCTTTATATATGTAAAAGTGACAGGTCAGATTTCACTTTTAAATAATTAAATTTGTGAAAGTTTAGTCTAGAGCAGGAAATTTTTTTGTAAAAGGCCTATTTTTAAAAAAAGAATTTTGTGAAGAGTCCTTTTTTAAGGTGAAAAGTTTTGTGAAGGATCCTTTTGTGGGATGAAAAAATTTGTGAAGGGTCCTTTTAAAGGACATAATTTCTTCCTAAACAGATCCCTGAATACATAAGGAAAATTGAGTATCTATTCTTTTTTGTTTATTTTCTTAAATTCATTCTTCTTTTCCTTCTTCAATCTCTCAGGGCCCCTTCATTTCTCCATCTTAGAGCTTTGCTTGTCTGTAGACAATAAATGAAGGATTAACATAATTGAAAATTTGTAAAAAAAAAAAAAAAAAAAACATTAGCCATAGTAGTTTCTGTTGTAAATCATATTAAATCCCCTAATAACTTTAAAATGAGACATAAAGGACCTTTCTAGCATCATTGAATACAAAAATATTAGCAAATTTGTGCATAGCAGTAATTCTAAATTTGACAGTTTTTGCTATTTTTAAAAAACTCAACCCCTCCCCACCCCCCACTCCCAAAAAGGGGCGGATTTTTTATATATATTCTATGAATATTAACCATAATCTCAAAATTATTCAAATCTGAGATATCCAACCTCATTGATTTGACATGGAATGATCCTGTAATACGAAACATAATTGAAACCAAATGATATGCTTATATAATTCCTTTAATTTCAGCATAAGTCCCATGAAATGGCTGAGAATAAATCTACTCCTGAACCAGAAATGAAAGGATGGTTATATAAATGGACAAATTATTTAAAAGGTTATCAAAAACGTTGGTTTGTTCTTTATAATGGCCTTTTGTCTTATTATAGGTAATATTTTTGATGCCACATGTCTATTTGCCTGTATCGAATTTTTATGTGTAATATGATGTAAAAGTATATTTTAATTCAAAAGAAATTTGCTATGTAACATTATATTAATATTTACTTTAGCAACTTGTTTGAAATTTAGTTTAGACCACAAAACATATTCTGTAGTTGGTTATTTCAAGAGACAGGGTTTATTCAGAATTATTAATAAGCCAGGGATAATACCTTCTGTAACGATTTTTCAGACTTTCATATATGTATTTTTATCCTTGAATTTTGTGTGCAATTCTTGTACAGTAAAACCTTCGTAACGGACACTCCTGAATAGCAGACACCTCTATTTAATGGACAGTTTTCCAATCCCCACTCCCAAAACCTAAATTTTTGTATGTTTAACCTCTGAATAACGGACATTCCGAATAGCAGACAGTAATTTTGGCTATAAAGGATGAAAAATTATTTTTATCTAGAAAAAAATGAAAAAAAAAAAATAAAGCCTCTAAATTTATCAGAGCAATGTGTTAAATGTCAAACAAAAAAAAAACAAAAATATTCATTCTAATAGGGCTCGTTCATAAAATTCAAAAAGTAATTAACTGGATTGCATCATTGCGTAACACAGAACACAGAAATCAGAGACGTCACACAATCTGAGCCAAAGAAAATAATCACTGAAAACCTAACTTTCGATTTTATTTATTTTTACTCTTTTATAAAACAAAGAAAAGAGTTACACTTTTTTTTTTTTTTTTTTTTTAATTGGGAAATTGTGCACTGGTTTTCTGGCAGCGAGAATTAAAGGCGCCTAGAATGCGACGAGAGCAGGGGAAAAAAAACTATTTCGTAATGGCGATTACTGTTTGATTCTTGTTTGTGATTAATATATTGAGAATGGTCTCAAAAAGGAAACAATTAATTTTAAAAGAAAAATTTGAAATTGCAAGTGTATGAGTGAGAAAGAAAAATTGAGTTTACGGATATTTGCTAAATGTTTTAAAATAGGTAAAACACAGGTGGGAGAAATTTTACGAAATAAAGAAGAAATAAGAAATTTGTGGATTACTAACTTTATTATGAATACCAAATATGTGAAATTGAGGAAGACTAACTCCATTGAAATTGATTCTATAATTTTGAATTGGTTTACTTCAGTTCGTTTAAAAAACATTCTTATCAGTGGGCCTTTTATTCAGGAAAACTCTTTACAAGTCGCTAAAGAACTCGGATTACACGATTTTAAGACTTCCAGAAGGTGGCTGGAAAAGTTGAGATTTCGGCACAACATCTCTTTCAAAGCAATATGTGGGCAAAATCTGTAGATCTTAAAGAAGTGGAGGATTGACACGGGCGATTGCAATTAATTTGTAAAGACATTGTGAGAGAATCAATTTGTGAGAGAAACATTTTTAATGCTGATGAAACCGGACTCTTTTGCAGAATTTTTCCGAATAAGACTGTGTTTTAAAAAGGATGACTATATCGGTGGAAGAAAAGAGTGACTTGCTATTTTATTATGTTACAATGTGTTAGGAGAATTCGAAACCTCTCTTATTATTGGAAAATCTCTGAAACCCATGTGTTTCCCAAAGAACATTCAATTTAATAAATTTGATAGTGTGTAGAGAGCGAATAAGAAAGCGTGGATGACCAGGCCTTTTATGATCGAATGGTTAACTTCCTTTGATAATAGGATGAAAGAATAAGAAAGAAAAATTCTTGCTTTTGAACAATGGGAGTTCTCATCCAAAATATTTGAAATTCGACAATGTTAAAATTGTTTTTCATCCAGACACAACTTGAGTATGCTAGCCACTTGATCAAGGCATAATACACAATTTTAAAGCATGGTACAGAAAGATTTTATCAAGCCAAATTTTTTCAAAGTTAGATTCTGTGAATACACTTAAAAACTGCCTAAAATTAGTTAATGCTCTCGATGGTATAATTTGGATTTCCTCAGCAGTAAAAAACATAAACCCGGAAAGCGTACGACAATGTTTCAGAAAAGTGGACTTTATATTAAAAGAAAATGAAACACACATTTCCGACACAAATGAATAATTAAGCGAAATAAGTGAAATATTAATATGTATCAGGAGTGAAGAAGCTGCCGAAAATTTCATTAATATTCATGATGAGTTACCTACTGACAAGACCATAGCGAGAAAAATATTTTGTAGGGAGATTTGATCATTGTCATTTTGGATTTTTTATTTTTAACCGAGTTATTGTCTTCTGATGGACTGATGGCTTCCATCATTTTATGAAACAGCCATTATAAATGAAGTGTTAGGTGAAGGTGAAAGAGCAGTCGTAAAAAGCCAATTTTTTTTCCATTCTGACTAGAAAATCAGAGTTCTAACTTTTTACGGCTGCTCTTTCATCTTCACCTAACACTTCATTTATAATGGCTGTTTTATAATAATGGAAGCCATCAGTCCATCATAAGACAATGATCCATTCCAAAGGTATATGTTCGATTGGAAAAAAAAAAAAACTAATACTTTGAGCAGAAAGAAGAGGCTACACCTGCAATTTTCATGACACTAATAGAATCGCATAGCTGCCAATGTGTACGGTTTTGTTGCCTCTAAAATTTAATACAAATTTTTGCCATATTTAATCGTTGACAATTGTTAGATTTTGGCGATTGAATTAGCCAAAATTTACTGGTAAGTATTAGTGGTAAGGAAAAATCTAGAAATTGATAGCTATGCAATAGCGTAATACTGCAGCAAAAAACAGCAGTAAAATTGACATTCAACAAGCAAACTATCAAGCACTTTTTCAAATAAACAATTTTATTCCCTGTTTTTCTTAAAAGTAACGGAAATGCACGTCAAAGAAATGTTGCTAGTACCATAAAAATGAATGAATTAAGGGAAAATTTATACTTCATCTTCTTAATTGGTGACAATATGTGTAAATACGGTTTATTAGAGTTTTTTGCTTATTCGAGGTGAGCTTGGTCCATATTAACTCGTATAATCGCGACTCTACTGTAGTTGATTTTTGAATCTTGACTGTGTTGAGTGATAGTTAATGGCATATTTATAGTCATCTTGACAGAAATTTCGGAGGGGGATTAAACCCTGGTGATCCCCCCTTGCCTACTGAAGAAGAATCAGCTGATGTATGCGATTATATTCCTTCAGAATTTTCAACAAAAGCTGGCTCTAATAGCGATGATGAAACAGATACTGAAACTGGAGATTCTTTCCTGCAATATCGAGAATTTTCAAGAAGCGGCAAAATGCAGTGAGCAGTTGCACAATTTTTTTGTAAAAAAGATGATTCAGAAGGATTAAACCTAACTGACAGAGTTAAAATTTCACATTGAAAAACAAATTACAAAAGTTTGTTTTTGCTTGCGATTGCATGTAACAATTTTTTTTTTGTAAGAATGTAATAAACAGTGAATAAAATTATGTACAATTTTATTTGTTTTATTGCTTAAAAAGATAATTTGAATTTCTGATTAATCATATAATAGAGGTTTTAGGACATTTAAAATTCCATTAATGAAACATTAAGCATTTCTTAGTAACTTTTTAATATCTGAGTTTTTCCCAATAGCGGACAGTTTTCGCGCTCCCGAGGTATCCGTTATTTAGAGGTTTTACTGTATTTTAGAGAGTTAGATGAGGTGGGTTATGCAAAAATCTCTTCCATATAAACCCTCTTTCATCGGCCGAATAGTTACTATTCGACTGTCTGAATATTCAGTATTTGGCCTAACAGATACTGTTCGGCCAGCCGAATATTCGGTATTCGGTTCACCTGTAGGCCGAATATTCGGTATTTGGTATTCAGCCAAAATCACTATTCTGTGCATCCCTACATAAAATGAAGAATGAAATCCAGGGAAAGGCAAGATTTTGGAACAAGTATATCTGTGATCCTCATCCTAACCTTGACTAATTTTTCAGCATGTCAAAATGCTGATTTCTGAAATTGATCGACAAACTAACAATTTCCTCTGGTGTTTAAAATGATATTTATTTACAAAACATTCTTAAATTCTCTAACATTTTTTTTTTTTTTTTTTTTTTATGATTAATACAGTAGACTCCCTCAAATCTGCAACCCTAAAATCCACAAGTGTCTAAAATCCGCACATCATCGCAGATGTAAACAATGAAACTTTCAGTTCAGATGTAGGGACAAAATTACCAGAGTTTTTCATTTTTACATCATTCTGTACGTATTTTAATATGTAATTCTCAATAATATGACTGAAGTCATGTTTTATCACGAAGGAAGTATAAATTGATTTTTAAAAAAATCAAGATATTGCTGATATCACTGGTGATTGCAATCTTTTTACCAAATATATTTATGTATTAATCAAGCTTTTTGGTTATTAAATCTGGCTAAACCTGAAATAAAACTTCTTTATTTTATGATTTTGATGTGAATTAGTAGTATACCTTTATGAGGCAAGTTTCATTCAATAATTCAAGAAAAATGTAACTCATCTTTATTATGCATGTTTAATTATATTATTATTTATTTGACCTTTTAATATTTTAATCATTTTTAAAATTATCTAATTTTTATTATTTTACTTTATTACTTATTTATTTTATCATTTTACATTATGATATTTTCTTGCAACCAATTTAATATCACAAGTTATTCTCTATTGTATTACTACATTCAAATTACTGTTTAAAAAATGTAAACAAAGCAATGACCAGAAATCTGCAAAATTCTAAAATCTGCACAACCTCTGGTCCCAAACTGTGTGGGTTTGAGGGGGTCTACTGTATAAACATGAAATATGCTAAACTAACTCTTATGTCAGAACAGAACCCCTGTTCTCCATTTTTTTAGACTCATAAAGCAATATAGAAAATTGGCAATTAAAAAATATTATACATTCAAAAGTAGCTTTTTGCTAGCATTTTTCAAAGTTAATAATTTAAATAATTTTAAACATATGAATTTAAAAAACGCAGAATTAAATATTACCTTACACAAAATACCAAAATTTTTTAATTTAGCCTGTGTTCATTTTAAAAAGCATGGGTTTGAGAGTTTTGAATATGATCACCATTTTGAAAAACAGGAGCTGAAATGAAAGCCTGATTTTCAGCTTATTGATCAATTTCAGAAAGTGGGATTTTTGCATGAATTTGAAAATAATCCCCAAGTCTAGGTTGCAAACCATAGGCTTCTTTTTCTCTTAGTGTTTATTTTAAATTGAATTTGAAATAATATAAATATATATATATATATATATAATTTAATTCAAAATCATCACAGGGAAGAAAAATTGTAATTTCAAGGTCTAGGGAGGAGAAGTAGCTCTCCTCTGATAGTGTTTAGGATATGTCGATCAAGCCATCCAATTGTAAAGAAGTTATGATGAGAAGTAGGTTTTGTTGGAGCAAGAAATTATAAAATGATTTAACTAGTTCTTATTTTCATGGTTTAGATCATGTAAAGCCTATGACTACACCTCCTTATCTTTCCGAAACAATGGCTCTCACAATAGGAATGATACCAATGTTGACATCCACACAGACACCCTGTGGTCAGAGAGGGTCAAACTTTGAAATCTTGAATGAGAACCTCCATTTTTTATTACAGATTATGATTCTACAGGAAAAAATACCTAACTTTTGTATTTAACATTTCTTTTGGATCATCGTAGAATGTAGATGTTGATGTAAACAAGCAAAATGTCTTTAAACAGTACCCTGAATTGTGAGGGGCAAGCGGACCCATGTTAATGAAGCATCCCGAAGGGAATAAGAAGCTACTATGACAAAGTCATTGTTCTTAGGTAATGCTTAAAGTAGTGCATTTATTTAGAATTTAAGAATTAGCTACTTTCCTAACCACAATGTACGGAGGGAAGCAGCATTTTTCTGTTTAGCTTCTATTTTTTCAAATTTTAAAATCAGAACTTCAATGGAAAATAAGGTTTCCTGCTCAGCAAACGAATCTGACCACATTTTGCTCAATTACCGAGCTATCTACAGTGATAAAAAAAAAAGGTCAAATACAGAAGTTACGTGTTTTTTGCCACAGAATTTGCAATAAAAAAATGGTGGTTCTTATTCAAGACTTCAAAGTTGGACCCCCTCCGATTCCCAGTGGGTTGGGATAGGGGGTCTACTTTAGTATCGCTGAATATTTAGCACATTTTACCGTTTTTCAATCCGTGTATTTCTTGAGTTATTCGGCTGTTTCCAGACTTTTCAGACACCCCATATGTTTACTTAGACAAAATCCAAAAAATTCAGGAACTTGTATCGCATGGTCTGGATTACTCAGATCAGTGTTTATAACCAACAAGATCTTCTATCAGGCCAGGGTTGGTAAAAAAAGTTTTTTTTTTTTTTTTTCAAAACTAAAAATCCTGTTTTTTTGGCTTAAACCAGGTTTTTTTGGTTTGAACCGGGATTTTTTAAATATATTTTCCTATTACATATACATGCATATTTATTGATAAAAATAAACATTGTTGGATATATAAGTAATATAACTTCATTTAAAAATAATTTAAAGTAAATAATTACTATCAATTATGTAGAAAATTGAAATCATTTAGAATTTAAAAATTTTTAGTAAAAGCTATTATGTTCCATGAATAAAATGCTCTGTGAAACATTGATACCTCGAAAATCTTAATAAACAATTATTTGATTACTAGTACTATAAATAAATATATGGTGTAGTTTCATAAATATAATATACTTTCCCATGGCTATTCAAAGTAATTTCTTTGAAATATCTGCAATCTGAGATATCTGATTTTTCTGTTAGAACACTACACACTACCTGAACAATTATCTTTTATTGAAAGTAAAGTTTTTTATAAAGAATTCCTGGAATGATTTAAATTTAGCAGTAGAGTCTTTAACACGTTTCAAGAAATATATTGTGTGTTGCCATTTGACACTTCTCCTGAGAAACTGCCAAGTAAAAAAAAAAGGGGGGGCAACAGTTAAATAAACAGAAATACCTATTTACCAGCTTTTTAGACTACTGAAAACATTGATCTTAAAATGGAAAGTAGATTTATAAAAGTTGTCATCCACTAAAACATTTAAGCAGCCATCAGACTTAATACACAGGCTTTTTTTCTAAGCTATGTTATAATACATATTACTTTTAAATGTCTAAACTAAAAATTAATAATATATCTTTTTAGGAATTTTTATGAGACTTTTTTCTATTATGTCCAGGGTTCGTTGATATATATCAATGGATATATATCATGATATATATCTTGATATATATCCGATATTTATTTTTAAAATATCAAGATTTTTGATATTTTCGATATTTTCAAATTCTTGATATTTATTTTCAAAATATCAAGATGTTTGATATTTTGTATTTTTAATATTTATTTTCAAAATATCACCATGTGAGATAATTTTGATATTTTACACATTCAAAGCAAATGTAAATGAAATTTCCACATGACTGTATCATTCTACAGATAATTTACTTTTGCCTTTGGCAGTAACTTTTTTAGGAAAAGAAGAAAACAAATCTTTTCCAAGCTTTATGTTTGAAACTTTTATTTTTAAATGTAGAACTAATAATTATGTTAGACAGTTAATTCAGAACAGTCATTGAAAGATAAAATGTAATTTTGATAATTCTTTATATATAGCCAGAGTTCGTTGATATATATCAATGGATATATATCCAATATTTATTTTTAAAATATCAAGATTTTTGATATTTTCATATTATTTGATATTTATTTTCAATATATCAAGATGTTTCATATTTTCTGCATTTGATATTTATTTTCAAAATATGAATGTGTACAAGATATATTTGATATTTTCAGTCGTAATTCGTAATATTTCAGTGTAAATGAAATAAATTTTCAACTGTTATTGACTATGAATCTGTAGATAAAGAACTTTTGTCTCTTCTGGATGTGACTTTTTAGCCAAAAAAGAAAATAAGTATATTTTTGAAGCTTTTATTTTTAAAATGTTGAACTAATAATTATGTGGGACATTATTAATTCAGAACAACCAGTGAAAGATGAACTGACTAACTTAAATAAGCAGTTATATACAGTTTCATTAGAAAGGAATCTTTTCTCATGTTTTGGTCCAGTTTAGTTTAAACTGTACAACATGTTAGAAAATACGAAATAAGATATTTTATACTTACATTAATGTTAAAATTTTTCACTTAAAAGAACTTTTTTGTATTTAAAATTTCTGATTTTTTTATACTTGATCTTGATACTGAATCCTATAGTTAGTTTTTATGTATAAAGCAAATTGTTACTGTTTTCAATTAGTTCATCTTCAATTTTGTTCTAAGTGAAAAAAAAAAAAAAAAAAGAAAAAGAAAAATGCATTTTTAGAATATTCTTTGATTAAGTTTTCATGTTAAGTGCAATATATTTTAGTTTCTAATCTATATTATGCTTGAAAACATTTATTATCAGCGGTCAGTTGGCTGCTTTGAAAATATCGGATATATATCGAAAATATCGGATATATATCAAAATATCGGATATTTTTGATATTTTCGAAAATATCATGATATTTACGAACCCTGATTATGTCTCAAGTGAACCTTATCTCAATTTTTCCCCATTTTTTTTTGTTAAAATTTTTTTGTCTAAATAGTAGATTCGATTATGCAATAGACGATTTAAATATATCTTATTGCATGTTTTAGTTAAAAGTAAACATGTGCTTCGCTAGCACACAATTTTTCAATGCCCTCTTATTCGACTTCATGTCTTGAGTTTCCTTTTTATTCTTAAGGCTGTTCTCAAATCCGAAAGGGCAACTTTATGACATAAGTTTTAATTTATTTTTGTTTGGAAATACTACATGAAACTAGCAGATGCTGTTGTTCAGAAACTATGTAATGGAACTGTGTTTTCCGTTTTTTCAAACTCAATAGATTTTTCAGAAAATATTGTCAAAGTGGGCATTTTGAACCGAATTTCCGCGCGAAAGAAGAATAACCACTGAGGGAAAGTTAAAAACATCTTTGTCACATGATCAAAATTGCTTATAACTCAACAGGAAATTTATTTATCAAAAATGAAAAACACAGTTCGATTCCAAATCGCTTCCATAGTCAGTCCTCCTAATTTTATATCTTTCCTTTAAAAAATGAATTTATAAATGTGTCAAAGCGTTTTGCACTTGTTGAGTAGAGCAGTTGAGAACAGCCTTAAAAGATAATCTTTATAATCAAGAAAATTTTCTTTTACAGCTTAACTTAAATCTTAAAGGTCATTTTATGTTATTATTTGTAAATAATCTGTGTTTTCTCAAAGGAAAATATTTTAAATCTATTTTATCTTTGCTAAATTCACATGTTTTAAATTTTCTCATTAGAGCTTCAGATATGTTCATCAACACATGCAATTTGCATTCTACATGCATACAAATATAGCCTGACTCACTATGTCTCACGGTCATTGCTGGGATAAGACTCTTAAAAGTAGAAATTATTTATATCCAATAATTTGAAACACTTAAATTACAAAAATGAGAAAATATTATATTAGATTTTTTCTAAAAAACTAGTTGGTTAACCAATTGATTTAAACCATGTCAACCCTGCTGGTAACACAGGCATGTCAAACACGTGGCCCGCCAGCAACTTCTCTGTGGCCCGCCAACCCTTTGGCAATTTCCCCGTGTTTGAATCAGTTCTTGTTTGATGCAGAAAATACATTTCGCACGAACACACTTGCAAACGTTGCAGTGCTGCCAAGGTGGAGAAAGTTTTTATTCAAACTATTCACCACTCTTTCTGAATATTTATCTTCACTATATTTAATGATAAAAATTCTGTGATTAAACAAAGCGAAGATTACTAGAATAAATATTGATAGCTATTTTGGTGTAAAAAATTCCACAATCTGGCAACACTGCCCTGGCTTTAGGAGGTGCAAACATCAGAAAGTATATTATATGATTATGGCCAAATGTAACTCATTTTAAACTTTCATCTCCAAAAGATTGGGGATGCAAAAATAACCAGTAGGAAAGTTAAAAAGAGCAAATCTTGAATCTGAAAATTTAAAGATCTATTAAAGTCTTATAGTAATGTTGAAAGTAATAAATTATTTTACTGCTCTGTTTGATTTACATTTCATTACAAAATAATATGCAGTATTTGTTTAGTACTAAAATGTATCGAAAGCTATTAAAATATAGTGCTAATTAATGACGAAAAGTTAAAAAAAAAAATCAAAATAAATAGCTTTGAAAGCCAGATTTCGGAAATTATTCATAAGGCCGTACAATCACCATAGCTGATATATCTTACTCAATTATGAAAATTTTGTTATTTCATAAGTTTATATTGCAAACAATTGTGTTCTTACAACCATTGGTTTTATAAAAAGTAGCAATTTCAATTTAAAAGAAAAATGCAAAGATCGGGATTATAAACTTAATAATATAGTTTTGTATGACTTTGCCATTTAAATTTTTAAATGGTAACATATTTTTCTTTATGTTTGGCAGCACACTCTGTACGAAATCTTTGCTACCTTTATTTTTACAGAATAAAAAGTGTTTAAAATTTTAAAAATTGTTGTAATTTTACTTAATAAATATTTTTTTGAACTATTTTCTGGTACGTATTTTAATTTTTCCAATAAATAATAGCTTTAAAATTTTGCAAGTTTTTTTTCAATTCCTACTATTAGCTCATACTCTCCTTATTTATTTATATATTTATATATTTATCTTGTTCAAATTTTCAATCATTAATAAAATACTCATTATTCATCCTATCAAGTTGAAATAATTTTTTTAAAACTTGTACTGGATGACAATTGATGTTAATACAGTTTTTTCAAATATTAATTAATTAATTTTAGTTTTGCATGGGAAACAAAATGGCGGCCATTGGTTATTGAAGGTCAATGAAAGTATTTTCAATAAGGGGTTACCATAGGGGGGGGACCCTGTTCTGTTGCCAAATACCGCCAAGTTTGTCGATAACTTGGCGATATATCGCCAAATTTGGCGGCCAAAATAAGTCGCCAAAAGTGACACCAACTTGGCGATATTTCTAATATTTCGCCAAATTCCCATAGAGTTCCATAGTAAACCTACTTGCTTATAGAAAATCAACAAATTGAGATATTTTAATGCAACAAAAACTAATATTAGCTTAAGGGATTATATTAAATTTTTCTTTGATGACCTAAGTAGGAATTGACTTTAAAAACAAAATTTTTATATTACTTGTTTTTTAACAAGTTTGTTTTTTTAATGTAATTTCATTTTGTGCGATAGTAATAAAATTAATCTGCTTATTGTTGTTTGGTAAAGTGGTCCGCGGCATCGTGTACATTGCTTAATTTGGCCTGAGGTAGTAAACGAGTTTGACATGCCTGTGGTAACAGAATAAAATCATAATGCAAAACCCCAATCCCAATGTAGAAATGCAAGAAAAACAAAGGCTTACTAAACCCAATAGCCATGATACAGCAGAAAAAACTCGCAGCCTATCATTCATTAGCATACAGAACAAAGAGTAATCAATGGAGAGAATTACTTATGAATATGTCATCATTGAGGCATAATGTAATCCTTAGTAAATCTTAACTAATCAAGCAATCTAAGTAGTACAAGTGTATTTTTAGCTCAAATCTGCCATTTTGGCAATTTTTTAAAAACAAAAGGATTTGAAAAAAAAAAGAAGAAGAAAGAAAACTAACTACTTGTTTTTTTTCTTCTCAGCTAATTTTAGAAAAAATAGTCTGCCATATAGATTTAAAGCTTATAAGAAAAGTTTATTAAAAATGTTTGTCACTTTACAAATTTATTAATTCATCATTTTTCTAAAGCTTTGCTTGTAGCTTCTGCATAACTTGGATTTTGCATTTTTCAATAAATGAAATAAATGTAATAAATTCAATAAATGTAAAATAAATGAAAACATTAGGGAAAAGGTGAAAAAAACCAGATGAAAAAAAACCAGCATGGTGTTTTTTAAAAAACCATTTGGTTTAAACCATGGTTTAAATCAGCGTGGTTTAAACCAAACAACCCTGTATCAGGCTTCACTTAATTTGCCCTCCCAAAAAATAGTGTATGGTCTATATGATCCTGTGGTTGGGCTTTTTGTGTTTATACTTCAGTTCTTTTTGTAGATTGGTTGATGCATCTTTAACAGCTCAATTTACAATTTCAACTTTTTAACATTCTAAAATAGTTTTTAAACCTTCATATTTCTTAATTACTCAGTATGTATAAGAGGATGTGGGTTTCAAAACTCGCTTTATCTAAAATTTAAAAAATCGAGTTTTCTCTATCTATTGGTGAACCTGCATCGAAAAAACACTACAATGTACAATCTGCTAGAAAACTAGTTTTATCATGTATTTCTGGCATTGTAAAATCTTGCTTTACAATGAAAACCAATGGACGTAGTCAGAGGTTTTTCGCGATTTCCCAACATTTGATTTTCTGGATGCTAGTTTTGAAACTCATGTCTTCATATTTAAAAAAAAAAAAATAGGGGAGTATTATTTATATATGAATTTTTTTTTAGTGACACATAAGTTCATAGTAGTTATAAAAATATCTGTATTGTACAAGACAATTTATATAAGATAGTTTAATTTGCTATAATATAACAAACGCATCATTCTATTGTGGATGCATAAATATTTTTTAACTAAGAAGAAGAGACACAGACATTCTAATCACTGATTTATCTAACACAATGTACGTTAATAGAAGGTCAACTAGTCAGATGTGGCAATCTCAAAACTTGCTTCTACGTCATGCATGTTAATACTTCCTGAAAAATGCAGCATACCAGCACCACCTGTTAGATGATTTACACCAAAATCTAATTATCAACAACTTTGATAACTTCTAACTGAATCTGAAGTTTGATGAAAATCCATGCATTAGTTTTTTAGATAGAGCTATTGCAGAAATTGAAAAAAATTCTGCATAGCTGCGCCACCTGTTGGGCTATTTACACCAAAAACTAATTAAAACCAATTTATACCAGGAAGTAACTGAGTCTGAAGCTTTATGAAAATTCATGCATTAGTTCTTCAGATATAGCTATTGCAAAAATTGTGACAAATGCAGCACAGCAGCGCCACCTGTTGGGCGATTTACACCAAAAATTAAACAGCAATAATTTATATTAGGGACTAATTGAATCTGAAGTTTGATGAAAATGTGTGCATTTTTTCTTGAGTTAGAGCTATTGCGATAATCGTGAATAATGCAGCATAGCAGCGCCACCTGTTGGGCGATTTTCATCAAATTGTTATCAGTACCTAACTATATCATGGACTAATTGAATCTGAAGTTTTATGAAAATCCGTCCAGTAGTTCCTGAGATATAGCTATTGCAAAAATCGTGAAAAATGGTGCATATCAATGCCACCTGTTGGGCGATTTTCACCAAAAACTAATCAGAACCAGTTTATATCAAGGTCTAACTAAATCTAAAGTTTTGTGAAATTCCATGCTTTAGTTCTTGAGATAGAGCGCCCACAAAATTTTTGTCACATACAGACTCACAGACAGACATTTTCTAAAAACTATCAAATCAAATTCAGGACATTCTAAAACGTAAAAATCCGTCGAAAACCGGAAGTTGAAAATTTTCATGAATCCAATACTTTCTTGTAAAGATAGAAGAAAGTAAAAATAAAAAATAGCTTTCAAGTAATTAGGCACAAACTTTCAAAAAGAAAAGCAAATTTTAAATTATTACAAATACTGTTACATATACTTATAATGTTTTGTCACACTATACTGATGGGCTAGATATGGATACAGTACCTGTTCTTTCTTTTTATTTCCGATTTTCCTTTTCTTTTTTTATTTATTTGAAAGTGCTTCATCAGTTGCTCTATGTATTCATGATAAATGGGATACTGTAAATAAAACAAGATCATAATACAGTGAATTCTCGATAAGTCGAATTTGAAGGAACTGACAGAAGTATTAGAGTTATCGTAAGTTCGACTTATCAAAAATCCTTAAATACATACAGAAAAAATATAAAAAGTAATTCAATTTTATAGATAGGAATTGCAATTATACTGTAATAACGGAGTCTGGCAAAATGAGCGCTAAAGAAAAATACAGTTTAATAGTACATAATATAAGGTGTGAAACCTCCCTGTGCGACCTCCTCCATTAAGCGACCACCTCCCTAAATGATCATTTTTTCATGGAACGAAATTTATTCCCATAGGCTCAATACTAATTTTACCTCCATTCATGTTATCCTCCATCATGGTCCCAGTTAAACTCCCTCCATGAGCGACCAATTTCTTTGAAGAAAATGAAACAAATTCTGTTTTTTCCTGGTCACTTGCAGAAGGCTTTATTAGAAAAATAATTCCGAAGGGTGCTTTATTCATCAAACTTCTAAACTAAGTTTAGTTTTTTTTTTATTCCGTTAATTTTTAAGTGATGTTTAAACCCCTTTGTGCCTTTTTGGGCAATGTATTCAACTCTAATGACAAATTAAGAATGGCGGTCAATAAACTCCCCTGCCCTATTCTGTCAGGAAACTCTCAAAGAAATAGATAAATTAATAAAGCCATCATTATTTGTTTCCATCCAAAAAGAAACATTGCATTTATTTACTGAACTTTGAAAGGACTTGGAAATAAAAGTTATAAAAGATAAAACCATAAAATCAAAGCAAACATCAATGTATTCATTTTTTTAGGGAGGTTTTACTGTAGTACTTACAAACTCAAATTTTGTGAAAAAAACTTGTTAATGATGACTGCTTGAAGGAGCTTTTTTGTCTTTCACTGGTTAGAAAGTCTCACACATTTTGTAAACAAAGGAAAAGAGAATCGTCCACACCGTCTCTACTTTCGAGATATTGCTGTAGTGTCGTGCTGTCGTGCCTGGATTATTTAAGGGTGAAACGCAATTTACGCCCTCGTCATCTTCAGATTCAGAATCGTTCTCCACCTTTTTTATTGCTTCAACTATATCTGAATCACTAAGTTCTCCGCAAACTGCAACGTTTTCATCAATATTCAAAAACTCAGTATCGTCTTTTCAGAAATAATTTGATCTTGTAGATTTTCATTCACAACATATGAGTCCGCATTGCTTGCAAAGAAGCCACATCTACTGAAGCAATTTTTGATAGTGATTTGTTTCACATCGTTGTTCCAGGTGCTCAAAATTAGTCCAATTGCTTCGGACACATCACACTTTTGATTTATTCCATTTTTGTCATCCTCAATTGCCTTCTGCACTAGACGTTTTCTGTAGGAATGCTTTAAACATTTAATTATTCCCTAGTCTGCTGGTTGTAGCTTAGAAGTTGTGTTAGAAAGGAGAAATTCTAACTTGATAGATTTAAAGTTCAAAAGTTGACTGTGAGCTGTACACTGATCAACGAAGATCAACACTTTATGCTTTTTTGCATGAAACACTACATCCAAATTTCTGATGTATTCCTCGAACAATATTACCATCATCAAAGTTTTTAATTAGATCTCTACTGTACGGGAAGTGACTTTTTATGTTTGAATGAACGGGGATTATGGCTGGGCGATTTCAGAATTTTAATATCATAATATATCGCTGACCAAATATCGATATATTGATATATTTTAATTCATATGTCACCAGGGTTGCCGGCTTTTAGCCAGGCCAAAAAAAGCCGGCTGGCTTTTTTTGGTTTTAACCACTTAAAAAAAAAGCTTGTATTTATTTTTAAAAGTTGGTTTACAGCCAATTCGTTTTAAATTTGGATAAATTAAGTTTTAATACACTTATAAATATTTTTACTAAAAAAATTATAAATTTCTATTAAATTTTGTCAAATAAATAAGTCTTTATAACTGCTAGAAGGCAACTAACTGTGAAGGCATTATGTCTGAATTTTTTTTTATAAATATTGAAAAGGATATAAGTTAGACTCCAAACTGGTGTTTTGAAATTCTATATTACATAGCTCCACATATACTACACATTTTAAAGATTATATTTATTTAAACAATAACATGTAGCATATCAAAATGGAAACATTCTTATGTGTCCATTTGGAGAGATTAAGTTATAAATGTTAAAAGAGAAATTAGAAAGGATATAATATTTAAGGAGAGTTTGGTACGTAAGTGTATAAAAAATAGAGCATTTAAACAGGGGAAAAAAAAAAAAAAGGCAATTTATTAAATTACAACGACCATTTGGGAAAATGATTTTTTCAAAGACTAAAATTTAAGACATAAAAAATCGTACAGAGTTGATCATACATTACGTACACCATGAATTAAACATTAATAGTGTTATTACACGTAAAAATTCCAAGAGACAAAAATCGCCTGTGACTCGTACGTATTATCCACCTGAAACTTATGTATTATCCAAACATTTCATTGGCTGTTCAGGAAAAAACTTTCCCATCGTCAGATTTCTTGGAAATCTGATGACTCATTTTAAAGGAAATTTCATTCTTAAACTTCTAAACATCCCACAATATTACTTTTTACACCGTCGTATAGAGAAAAAAATTTACTTTTAAATGCAATTTGTTTCAAAGCTGTATCTCAATTTGTTTCTGAGTTTTTAATTTTTTTTTGTAGTTTTTATTACTTTTTTGTCATAGTGGCAACAGAAGGTATCCATCTTTGTTGAAAGTAAAGGAAAATACATATTGCTGTAATAGACCAATCAGGAAATGAATAAAATGCGGATTAAACCAATAAAAACCTTCAGATATGCTTTTGATTTCCCATCCTGACGAGAACAATAACCATTTTTCCAAATGGTTAAAAAGAGAAAAAATTAAATAAAATTTTGAAAATCTTGTTGTTAAGCATATTCATACATATGCTATTCATAATGCTTTTAATAGTGAGAAATGGTGTTTTATTACATGACTATGTATAATTTTAAATGTTTACTAGAAATAAAGTAAGACTTGTATATTAATAGCTCTTAAAATTAAGTAATAAAACATATAACTAAGTAACCATTGTCCTCTTCAATTTTATAAAGCAGTAAAAATGAAAAAATAGGGGAGGGGGTGTGGGGTTAAAGGTCAGTGTAAACCAGATAAAGCAGTTGGTATGGCTCTTTTAAAATTTAGCTGTCATATTTGCAATTCCCTATCACTAGCAAAACCATCTAAGTTTTATTCCAATTTTAATGTCTTCATTATTCAGAAATTGATTTACTTATTAAACTCTAGATCAATTAAATCTCATTAAAACTAATTAAAAACACTTTAAAGTATGTAGTTTATAATTACAATGTTTCACTTTATAAAACCCAATTATGGCCAAAAAAAGCCGGTTAAAACCAATAAAAGCCACCGACGTGGCTTTTAATTTTAGCCAGCTTTTTTGCAACCCTGTATGCCACTCCATTATAGGGTCGTAAATGTAACTGTCGTCTGTATATAATTCTACAGACACACACATATATATATATATATATATATATATATAACCATTAATTAAACAATACTGACCATCATCAAAAACTGCAATATTGTGAATGAAATGACAATAAAAATGGATACCACAAACCTATAATATACAACTGTATGTATAAAATAAAGTGCCTTATACTTAATTACAAGAATTAATATGGAAGAAAAAAAGAAGAATATGGATACCGAAAAAAATAATTGAAAAACTTATATATTGAATTGCGTTTTCAAGAGTACAGAATTCAATGATATAAGCAAATCGGTGTTTTCTGTGAGAAAAAAAGCTAAAAGCTGAAAATTTTTTTTATCCTGTACTCAAACAACCAATATGACCAAGAGAATAATATCAAATGGCATGAAATGGAAAAAACATAAACTTGCCTTAAAAGAGAAAACAAAACCCCCTTTTTTTTAACCATTAAAAAAAAAAAAAATCCATAATTCCTATGTTAATTAACCAATTTCTTTCAAATTTTCAGCAAATTGCAATAACAGTAAATTAGGCTGTGTAACAAATTTTTATTGAAATATAATAAATTATTAGAAAATTAGAGTACCTCCAGTATAGAACAACAAAGAAAAAGTAGGAAACTATCTGTGGTTTGTTTTTGTTTATCGAACTCTGAGAAATCGAAAGTCAAAGGTTTACACAATCAGATTGTCATTTGCTATGGATGGGTAATATGTTTTGCTGTTCAGAAAGAAACCATGCATAGATTTTGTGATTTTTCAAAATGAAAATTATCTTCCTTTGCAGTTTGAGAAAGATATTCGATTTTTGTTTCTTTTTGTATCTTTCTCATGATTTTTTAAAAACCTGTGCAAAGAACGGATAAAAATACTAGTATCTAATAAACTCTAAAATGCAGGTGAATCTTAATGGGAAAGAGAAGAAAAAATTAACTTCCGCTTTAAGTAAAATTTCTGTTTAAAATAAACGATTTAATAGAATTATCATACAAGTAAATTATTAAGGTTATTAATAATATAAAATAATATATTGTAATATAATTTTATTAATGTTATTAATAAATGAAAAATCAACATACAAGAAATATCTATATATTGTACTTGCTTCTTGAAAATCTGTCAATTCCGTCAGCAATAACTGTACACGTGCTTTCAATTTCAATTCACGGGGAAACAAGTCACAATAGTCAGCCACCGATGTGGAGTCCACGAGCGCTTGTATCAGAAATGCTCGAACGAATCTTTCAATTTCGATTCTCGTCGAACTCCGATGAACAAAGCAGTACATCAGAATGGTAAACTGTTCGCCTATATATCAGTATGTGCGCAACACCTGCACAAAGCTGCAAATATCACGCAATTGTTGATATCGGTGCAGTATTTGCAAAAATAACCAACTTTCACGCCGATATTCGGTGGATTTGAAATTCTGTAATTTCTGAAACTCCGGAAGTAGGATGAAATACTGTTTGAAATGATATATCGGAAGGATTGAAATTTTAATATCGTTACCGTGGTCTTAAAGAAATATCAATATATCGTGGTATTACGGTATATCGCCCAGCCCTAGCGAGGATTTTTGTATTTACCGATGACCAGTAAAGATAATTTTTCTGTTCCATAAGTATTTGCTCTGACAAGGACAGTTAAACGTTCTTTACTTAGCTTTCCACCGGAACATGATTCCCCCTTAAACATCATCGTTTTGTTAGGAAAACAGTTGTAAAAAAATCCCATTTCATCCATATTGAAAGCGTCATCCTGACTATCACCTGCAAGAAGTCTGGGTAATGAAACTGTCTTCCATTTATCACACAGTGCATCAGACACATCTTTTGCTTCACTGTGTAATGTCTGAAACACGATGTTGTGTCTGGCTTTAAACTTTTCAAGCCATCCCGTGCTTGCAGTGAAGCCTTCTACATTCAATAATTTTGCGAAATCCAAAGCTTTCTCACGGAACATCGTACCACTTAAAGGAATTACTCTTCTGTGTCCTGTAATATGTAAACCATTTTACGAGGGCTGTTTTGATATCTGAGAAGGCATAAGTCTTCATTCTTTTGCACTTTGGGTTGACACTTGACTTATGTCTTTTGAAAATGCTTTCTTTATCTTTCAGCATGGTAGATAACATGTTGGGAGCGATGCTATATTTCAAGGCTATATCTTTTTTCTTTAAATTACGATTGTCTTCAATATTTTTGATCAAATTTACTTTTTTTTGTAAAGTAAGAATTTGTAATTTCCACTTCCACATTTTGAAAGATCCAACTGAAAACATATCATGATGTGAAAGCAATAAACACTAAAATGACAAGACTCAACATTAAAGTAGTGAACTTCAATGAAATCTCAATAGAATCGAAAAAAAAAATCCTTGCATAAAAGCGTGGGAAGATTGACCAATTAGAATTCACTTAACCACCGGCTCTGTTTCCAAAGAATACCTGTTGAGAAAAGGGAATGCGTAAAAGGAAAATGAATGGGGTGTGGTATGGGTGGAGGATGGGACGATTTCAGCTGAAATTTCAAACTCCAGAGGCTCCAACACTGACCGATGTAGGAAGTAAAAATAGCACCCTTCAAAGCCGGCGAAGGAGTGCAGAAAAGTTTTATCTAACAGAAAGTGCCAGTATTTTTATCTGTGGCTGAAACATTAAGAAATTAGTCAAATTACTGTTTTTTCTCTATTGGAAAAAAATTGATTTAAAAGATGTAGACCTCGACAGAACGAGAAAGTTTATTATTGAATTGTAATAAAGGGGCCGGGACTTCATGTAAACTTCGACTTATCGAAAATTCACTGTATCAACATTTTATGAGATTTATTTGTAAACATTTCATTAAAATATATATATTTTGTAACATTGGTGAAACAAATATCTAATTAACAAAATCAATTTCATAAAATATAATTTCCTTAAAATTAATTTTCCCATTGTAAATTACATTATTTATTGTATTCCTTTTTGTTTTTCTGTTGCATATCTTAATAATATACAGACAAAAGAACAATATCTATACTAATAAAATAAACATTTCAACATCTATTTTAGTTATATTTAAGGATATTATCACGGGCCTGGGCAATGCAGGTCAGGTCAGCAAGTACATCATAATACACGGCAAACAAATAATTATAGCTTTCACAATCATGTTAGTGTATGTAAAGTACTTGCGTATACTTTCATTTGAAAGTATATAAACATTCTACTCAATCACCATTTGTGAACAAAGACCCTGTCATCCATAGTCACCTGACATAGTAATTTCCAATAATTATTTACCATAATTTCAATTAGCTGATATCCCTATGGTAATGCTGTACAATTTGCTCTTGATTAAAAACACTTAGTTATCCGAGACATTTAACTGCCCCAAGTGTTGCTGGCTACCAGTGATAGTTTGTTTCAAGCACTCAATAAAACATTCCTTTTTTTTCATTAAATTTCACTTAAAATGTAACATGATCCCAAAGATATTCAACTCAAAAGAGCTTTTTAAAAAAATTAAGTCTTATGTGCAGGGCTCCCAAATGGTCCCCTTTTTCCCCCAAAGTCCCCTTTTTGGAAAATGGTCCCCTTTTATGCATGTTGGTCCCCTTAGTCTCCTTTTTGTGACTGGAAAAAATTTACTAACATAGAAAAATTGCAGCAAAACTCTAAAAATCACATCAGTTCAAAAATTGCGTTTTACTGTAGCAAGAAGCAAGCTAAAACATTGTAACTGGGATTCTTTCATGAATGTCAAAAAATTGCCACACAATGTGAAAAGATGTTAAAATACGCATTGAAAATCTCATTAAAAATCACTAAAAATTCAAGTTCGAGGACAAAATTTTACTACATTAAGCTAGAAGTTTGAAACCGAATTTCAAAAAACTGCCATAAAAAAAAGAAAGTAAAAAAATTCAAAAATTCCTTTAGGAATTCAATTTTATTGAAAAGAGGGCAAAATTTAATAAGTTCTGCAAAAAGATTGAAACTGGAATCCTTTTACAAATGTCAAAAAATCGCATTAAAAATTAAAAATTGCTGTAATAAAATTTGAGGACAACATTTACTGAATTGGGCTAAAAATTTGAAACTGTATCCCACTTACTAGTGTGAAAAAGTCCCTGCATAAAAATCACTAAAAATTCAGAAAATCAGAGAAGTCAAAACGTACTATAGTAGGGCTAAAACATTGTATCCAGAATTCACAAATGGGGGGGAAAATCCTTGCGGGATGTGAATTTTTTATTTATTTATTTATTTATTTAAAATTGTTAACAATTTAAACCAGAGGATGCAATTGCGGAAAGACAAAATTTACTATGTTAGGGTTAAAAGTTTGAAACCAAATTTTTTTTTATAAATGTCAAAAAATCACTGCAAAATGCTAAGAAACAATGAAATAATTGGGAAAATTTTACTGTATAAATTCCAAATAAACTTTATTGAAAAGAGGACAAAATGTACTACATTCTGCTGGAAAATTTAAACCAAATTCCTTTTACAAATTTGGAAAAAAATCCATAAAACATGAAAAAAAAGCTAAAAATTACATTTAAAAAAACTACTCAAAAAAGTCCAAAAATTGACTTCTATGTGCATAACTTTAGACATACAGCTACCTTCTTGCCAAATCTTATAGCTCTATGGCACAGCGATCTCATCAGTACAAAGACACATAGACAAACCTCTATCTTTATTAGATTAATTTTTAAAACAATTATTCAATTGGTAAATAAATAATATCAGTTGTAAATTTCCAAATGGGAGAAAAAAGTCCAGGCCAGGATTCGAACCAGAGATGTCTTGACATGAGCCGCCAATGCTCCACCTACTGAGCCATCCCGGGCGAATCTGAAGTAGTAATTTACCCAGCTAACCCTAATGTTGCCATACTATACTTTTTCCGATGAACATTGTAACTTATTTCAGCTTTTATTGGGTAGTACAAAGGAACTAAATTTTATGTTTGATATTAATAATTAACAATATCTAATCAATAGTTAATCTAATTTTAATATTCAACTGGAGTTGCTGTTATGTTGTGCTTTTTTAGCTCACAGGATATCAAAGCCTGAGAGCTAATGTGCCCGCCAGGTCTGTATGTATATATACGTATGTATGTACGTAACACAGTAATTCTTGATAGAAATATCCGATTTGCTTCAAATTTGTTTTCTAAGTTCATTCTGATAAGGCACTTCTCTGATAAGTTTTGGGGTTTTTTGGTTAAGTATAAAGGGGGAACGGTGGGCTAATCCCCCCCCCCCCCTTAGTTAAATGGGTTTTTTGTGCGGAATTATCAGATTTTCTTCAAATTTTGGTATACCGGTTAATTCTGATTATGAACTTCCCCGATTAGATTTGAAAGTTCATTGTTTAAGTCTAAAGGGTAGCACAGGAGGCCAATACCCCCTTAATTTAGATAAATGGATTTTTCTATCCGATATGATTCAAATTTGGTATACAGGTTTATTCTGATAAGGCTGTTCCCTGATGAGATTTGGAGGTTCATTTGTTAAGTATAAAAATGTGAAACAGTGGGGGAACTAATTCCCCCCACCCCCTTTATTTATCGAGGGGTACTATTCTTTGAAATAAGAGTATACTTTATAATTAGTGTGAATAGCCTGTGAGCTTAATGCCATCAGTTTAACTGGGCACTTTTATTTATTCATTGATCACTGTTACTCCGTATTAAATTCGAAGAAATGCTCTATACTTTGTAATTGCTAGTGTGCTACTCTGATAACAATTGATTTGATATTTTCTTAGATGCATTAATTTTTAGTGTTTATATTTATTGCAAATCATTTTTTTGCTGTTATAAATATTAAGTAAAGATATCAGTGAAATTCTTTTGAAAAAAAAAATGATTTTTTTTTTTTATTGGCTTAAAAAATGCTTTGAACCTTCCTGAATCCATTGGTATGCCCAGTTTTTTTTCTGACCATTAGAAATAATTGTAAAAATTCAAGGGAAGACAAGACGGGGACACTACACCTACTCACACTAAGGGAAGACGCGACTGGGACACCAAGCCCACTCTCATTAATTTTACTCTAGTATTTTATATTCATTTATTATATGTAACTAAATTTCTTCCAAGTGTTTATATATTCTTTAATTCATGTGTTTGATAAAACATTGCAAAAACTTCATACAAATTAGAAGTGTCTTAAGTTTTGTAGTTTTTTAAAAAATTGTACTTTTCAGCTAAAACCCTATTAACTCCTAAAGTACTTGAGTGATTTCGATAAAAAAAATTTTGTTGGTAAAGTGCAAATATAAGATCATATGTGATAGACAGTTTTAAAATATTTTAATTAGTTTCAGAAAAAACATTTCTGAAAATAGAAAATTTCTGAAAAATTGCGATTGCTCTAAAATAAGAAGTTTTAGTCGCAGAAAAAAAACTGTCTGCCATATAAGTCTTGAGCATTATCTAGTGAATAGGGATTCAGAATTTCATTAAAATGGGTCTGGTAGTTTCTGAGGAAACAGGTCTTAAAGCTCACATTTCCTCCCTATGATTGCACCCATTCTTGTCTTCCCTCAGAAACACTTTTCGGCTTTGTCATTTTGTAACACAAAGTGCAAGTTCAAAAAAATACATGTCGCAGTTCAACACAAAGTTTGCATCTTTTGATTGAACAATAAGAAGGTTTTAAAAAGGTGTACAAACATTTGACCGACTATCGACACTCCCAAAGTCTTCTGTCGATACGTAATCAGAAAACTAAATTTGTCATTCGCAAAGAGTGAGAATTGTGAATATTTACGTTTTTTAGATCTCCTGAAAAATCGTATTTTTCAGGTAAAAACCCCATTATCTCAAAGTACTCGAGCGATTTTTGATATATATATTTTTTTTGTGGTAGAGTATAAATATAAGATAACAACATACGTATGTGGCAGGCAGTTTTTAAAAAAATTAATAAAATCTCTGAAAAATTGCCATTGTACTAAAATTAAAATTTTTGTCGCAGAATAAAACTGTCTGCCATAAGTCTTGAGCATAATCCAGTGAATGTGGATTCCAAATTTCATCAAAATCGGTCAGGTAGTTTCCAAGAAAACAGATCTTAAAGCTCGCATATTTCCCATAGGATTGCACCCAGTCTTGTCTTCCCTTAATAAAGCATAAGTATAAATTAAAAGCTCCTTTAAGGAGAATTATCAATGTGAGTACTGAATATTGGAATAATTCGTATTTTCTAGCAGTAGAATATTTAGCTGAGTGTACTTTTTAGTGACCCATCTTTATAAAGATAACCAATTAACATATTTTTGGGGGTAATTTTTAAAAAATTTGCTTGCATATTTAGGAAAACTCGGTGCAGTATTTTTAGACATGGTCTCCCAAAGTCCCCCTTTTTAATATAAATGGTCTCCTTTCCCCCTTTTAAGAGACTAAAATGTGTTGGGAGCCCTGCATGTGCTGTTGATAAGGAATTGCATTTTTTTTTTTAAAGAGGGGCAAACATGATTGGGAAAAAAAAATATTTTTGCAACCATATCCATCAATTAATTAAATCTACAATTTTTGTGTAGAGCAAAAAATTTCTCAAATGCACTCTACCTGCATTTATCAAAGATCATAATTTGTTTCTAAGGTTGATGATGGCTCATAAAAATTATCTTGTGAATAATGTTCTTTAAATTCAAGTTAGTGCCTGTTAAAGGGACCGGTGTTCATCATTACTTATCTAGATGTATATTACTAACTTTGGAATTGTTTTCACTCATTCTTAAAATGTCAAAAAGTGAAATTGTGCATCAATATTTTTGGAAAATTTTGAAATATTTTGTCACATTAGGACTGGATCCGAAACATTCATTAAAATATTTTCATGAATATAAAGTTAAAGAATCGCTTATTAAATACAAACATTTGTCGATAGCCTTTTGCAAGTTTGTACTTGAGAATAAACAAATTGAGGACAGTGTGCGATTGATGTTTGTAAAACATAGAAAACTTATCATCAGATTGACATTACCTTTTTCTACTACTTGATGTAAGAGAGACTGTTTAACTCAATAGAATGAAGCATTAAAAAAAGAAGAAAAATAGCACATCTTAATGTGACTATGTGGACATACAAGAAATTTCTTATGGGAGACTTTATAAAGGAGTCCCCTGAATTCATGGGCCAAACTGTAAGGGAAGGTAAAATACATATAAAGAAGCAATTTTGGTATAGCAATGTGGTGTTGGAAATAAAAAGTTTTAGCGAAAAACAAGAAATGCAGAGGAAATGAAAACAAGTGTTTTATTGACATAACAATTACATTTACAGTAAGTTCTCAAATATGCCACTGGCAGTGTTTAGCAAGTGATTGGTGTACCTTTTCACTGATTCCAAGTGTTTCACGAACATTTGCAGCAATGATTAAAGTCTTGCAATGAGGTCCTCACCAGAGTCAGCTGGTTCTGATAGATGAGACATTTGGAACCTTTGAAAGGGTACGCCAATTACTTGCTAGATGTTGTCAGGTATGTATTGATGTTTGGTGGTGGCACATTTGAGCACCTACTATAATTGTTACGTCAATAAAACACTTGCTTCCGACCTCACATTGCTGTACCAAAATTGCTTCTTTATGTGTACTTTACCTTCCCTTACACTTTGTCTCATGAATTTAGGACATCCTGTATGTATCATTAAGAATGATATATATAATCTTCCATTAGAACACAAATGAACATAAATTTTGATATGCATTTTAAAATCCATAAAAATATGGAATAAGAAAAAAAATTAAATGTAAATTTGTCCTTTTTTGCCTTTTAACAACTTTTTTGTGTAATTCACCTTTCAATGTGATATTTTTCTAAATAGATAAAATTCAAAAAAGAAAATGCTTTAAAAATTACCCCAAAAATGTATAATACTCCTAAAAATTTTGAAAGAGAATGAAATTATTTCCTGATATAATTTCTTTGGCTGATGCTGAAAGGGTTCAGACATCAGTCTCAAATAGGTATGATTTAATTCTATACAAGTAAAGTTATTCAACATTTTCTCTGTATATTTTAAAACAAAATGTAGAGGATTCTTTTAGTTTTTTTATGAAAGATTCTCAATAGTATTCACATTTATTTTGTGAATTCTATGAATTTGAGAGAAATAAAAAATCAGATTTTAGCCTATTATCAGTGGTAAATAATATAAATTTCTCCCTGGTTGCTTAAAGGATTTAACTTTTTACATAATTTTTTAATAAAAACATCACAATTTTTGTCTTTGGGAAATATAGATGAAATATTGTCTCAGAAAATCGTAAAATGCTTTATGTAGAAACTATATCTTACAATAATATCGGCCTGATAATTGCATATCATTTTAATTTGATGCTTATCTCTTCAGACTGAATCTGAACTGCTTGTCCAATTCATACTAAAATTTAGCGCTTGAAATTAGTTTAAATTACCCAAATAATTGTAATCTTGATTTTCAGACAATGCTCCATACAAATCTTCCACTGTTTGAAGCAATGCTGTAAATAATCTTCTGAAACAATATTCATGATCTCTGTTGGTCTCAAATCTGCTTGCTACCTTTTTGTGCTGATTTCACCTTTGGGGGGGGGGGGGGGGAAGTTCCATGGAACGAGACCCAGCAAATAAGCAAATAAAGTAGATGTTCTAACACAGAGATCCCATGCTTTCCATCCGTACAAAAAAAAAACACCTCGATTGACATTGCTGTGTAGGTAGGAGCGTTGTCCTGTTGGAAAATCAATGACTCATTTTTCTACATATCAGGTCATTGTTTTCCTACTCTTTGGCCTCACAAAGGGTCGTCAGAAATTTAATATTGTTCCTTTGCAGTTTGACTTTCAGGCACCCAATTAACATAAAAAATAAATTAATAATAATTAATACTATAATTATTATATTAATTATTATATAATTTTTAATTAATAAAAGGAAAATTCAAGGAAAATTACAACTTATATGAATTATTTACCAATTAGAATAATTGTGTTAAAAAAATAATCTAGTATACTGAAATAGTATTAAGCAGGATCTTACAGCAATTATAATGATAACACTCCATTCTTGCATAATATGCACAATTTACTGTTTTTACAAAATATTTTATTGTTGAGTTTACACTTTATTGCTTGTTTTATTTAGAAATCCTACAGAAGTTGCTCATACTTGTCGTGGTACCATAAATTTAGTAAGTGCTGTTATACATACTGTGGATTCTAGTAACTTTGTGATTTCTAATGGAGGAACTCAAACATTCCATTTGAAAGCTTCAAATGAAATAGAGAGACAGCGTTGGGTTACAGCTTTAGAACTTGCAAAAGCAAGGGCCATTCGGATGACTGAATCAGGTAAAATGTCCTTAAAAACTTTATACGCTTTATCCTATCTTGTCTATTTTATTTTTATTCATATCTATATAAAAATAATACTAACTAATAACTGAAAATTCTATGTACTAGAATATATCACTGAATTTTTCAATATTTTGAATTCTCTTGTACAAAAATAAGTATGTAATTTATAGTTAGAAAAATGCTGGTATCAAATATTCTGTTATCTGAGAAGCATATTGTTAAATCTATTGTCCATGTTTATTTATTTTTTATCATCCTCTCATCTTTATTCTTGTGATACCTTTTATATATCATGTAACGTGAATTAGAAATTGTATGATTTGAATATTTTTATGGAAGAAGGTAAAAAAGCTTTACCAGTAAATAAATTATTTGTGTTTTAAGAGGTTAATTGACTTCTTTATGTACATTTTAAGTTCATAAGCTCATAATTGGCATCCACACTATATTCTGAAAGCTGGGTTGTTAAAATAACATCCTTTTTGAACGCTTTAATTAACATTATGGCGTCCTCCGCAACAGGATAGTTTATCAGATTTATAGAAGCAAAATGTTTCAAGCTGTAAAAATTTTTAAAAAGGTCGATTTAAAGTTCGTGGTAGATGAGTTTAGGGAAACAATTCCACAAGATTATACCATCGGGACACTAAAGGAAATTATTTTGAATAGTAAAGAATATAAACAAGATTCCGCTTTTGTACAAGAAATTATGTCCAATCCTGAGAGAAAAGAAAATGAGGCTAAGAAATTAGAAAAGAAGTCGTTGGATCAAGAATTAAAAAAGTTAGAATTAAAAGAGAAGTCAGATCAGGAGTTAAAAAGCTTGAATTAAAGGAAAGTTGAATCAAGAAGTAGAGTTAAAAAAGTTGGAATTAAATCATCAATTAGAATTAGCAAAAATTCAGTCACGGTGATTTAAAGGAATGGTTGCCATTTTGGAGTCAGTTTGAACAGATTGACAATGATCAAGATATTGCGCCAGAAAATAAATTCCAGTATTTGATCCAAGCAACTATCACTGGATCTAGAGTGCACGAAGTTGTTGATAGTTTTCTGCCAACTGGCGCTAACTATGCCAAAACTATAGAGAGTCTTAAGGCTCGTTTTGGTAAGGAAGATTTTTTGGTTGAAGTATATGTGCGAGAATTATTAAAATTAATTATATCTGTGCAATCAAAAGAAAAATTTTCTTACATCATTGTATGATAAACTTGAGTTGTATTTACGAGCTCTTGAGACGTTAGGTGTCACAACGGATAAATGTGCTTCAATATTATATCCAATGGTAGAATCTTGTTTTACTGCTGAATTTTTTAAAGTGTGGAATCGAACCCATATGAATTCTGTTAGATCTGATGCAAAAAAGCGCCTGGATAATTTAATGGCGTTTCTCAAATCTAAAGTTGAAGGAGATGAAAGAATTAATTTGGCAGTGACAGGTTTTGTTTTGGCGAGAAAAGATGATGCGAGCTTTAGAAAAAACAAAAGTTACAACAATGTTACTAAACATTTACCAACTGCTACTACTTTATTAACAACTTTTTCAAGACCAGATTTAAGAAAAAATTGCGTTTTTTGAAAAGAAGACACCCGAGTTCAGAATGCTTTTCGGCACGGAAGATGAGTTTTAATGAAAAGCAGAATATATTGAAGGACAAAAGATGTTGTTTTTCATGTTTCGCAACAGGTCACACAACAAAGCAATGTAGAGCTATCTTGAAGTGTTTCTTTTGTGATAAAAGATATGTGTCTGTGATGTGTCAAATGCTCGATAAGAATAAGCTGAATGAAAAGAAAGAGGAAGAGACAGAAAAGTCATCTGGAAAAGAAGTAAATATGGTCAATTTCAATAGAAATTTTAAAGTGTTTCTTCAGACGCTCAAGGCAAAAATATTTTCCAAAAACAAAAAGAAAGATGTGAGACTAATTTTGGACTCAGGTTCTTAGAGATCGTATATTTTAAAACATTTAGCTGAAGAAATGAAGTATTTACCTCTTCAAGAAGAAAAGGTTTCTCATTCCTTTTTGGCGGAGTCATAACAAAGGATTGTAATCATCATTACTACAAGGTAAGATTAAGCAATTTGAAAGAAAATTTTAAATGTAATTTTGAAGTTTTGGATCAAAACATTATATGTGAAAATGTTATGCCTGTAGGAAAAGGATCCTGGTTTAAAAAATTATTGAAAAAAGCAACACTTTGACGGATGTTGGTGAAAATCCTGAATCTATTCAAATATTGATTGGAGCTGATGAAAATTACTGACAGGTCGTAGAGAAATACTCTCATCGGGATTAGTAGCACTGGAAACATTTTTAGGTTGGACCTTAATGGGAAAAAGGCCTCAAGATAATGCGTCTAAAGAAAATTTAGTTTTAACATTGTAAAGGAAGCAGAGATTGCTGATTTATGGAAATTAGATTTGCTTGGAATCAATGATCCAATTGAAAAACAATCTAAAATGGAGATTGATCGTCAGGTTAAAGAGCATTTTTTATAGACAGTAAAAATTAATGACGATAATCGTTATGAAATTTATTTGCCATGCTCAGAAGATACACCACCTTTACCTGATAATTTGTGTTTAGCCGAGAAAAGATTAACTAACATTACAAATAAGTTGCTTTCCGATAACATTTATCAAAAGTATGAAAAAGTGCTTTTAGGGTGGCTTGATGATCAAATTATAGAGGAAATTCCACAGTTTGAAATGAATCTTTATGGAAATTATTTAGCTCATCGACCAGTGATAAGAGAGCAGTACAACTCCCTTTCGTCCAGTGTTTGACGCATCAGCTAGAATGCAGAACCATCCATCTTTGAATCAGTGTTTGTATTGTGGACCTAATCCTATTGAATTAATTCCTTATGATTTCCTTATGATAAAAAAATCTGGTGTTGTAGCTGATATCAAGAAAGCATTTTTACAAATAGCTGTTCGTAAAGAAGATCGGGACTATTTGCATTTCTTGTGGTGGAGTGATCCAGAAGAAAGAAATATTAGAATGTTTCGACATACTAGAGTTGTGTTTGGAGTCAAAAGTTCTCCTTTTCTTCTCGGTTCCGTCATAGAATATCACATTAAAAATGATGAAGAATACAACCCCAATCTTAAACAGCAATTACTGAGAAACTTTTATGTTGACAATGTCGTTGCTAGTGTCCACACACAGGAAGAATTGGAAAGGTTTATAACTGATTCTAAATCTCTTATGGCTAAAGGTAGATTTGATTTGAGAGGATGGGAACAGACAGAAGAAAGAAACAATATCGAAAATATCGAAGATACTGCTGGGATTACAATGGAACAGATTTCTAGACGTTTTAAAAGTTAACGTAAGCTGGATGAAAGATATAAATATAGAAAAAATAACAAAACTGATCATGCTATCAGTTGCACATAAAGTTTTTGATCCAATTGGTTTTACTGCTCCTGTTATGATATGTCCCAAGATGATGTTACAGAAAACAGGGAAAGAAGGAATCACCTAGGATGAAGAAGTTACTAGTGATATAAAAAATGAATTTATTGAATGGTTTTGTGAATTATATGTTTTACAAGAAATTCAAATTCCTAGATATATTCAGTTCACCCCAGATAATTTAGAAGGTTGTACTCTTCACACATTTTGTGATGCAAGTCAGTATGCATATGCAGCAGTTATATTTTTGAAGATAGCAACTAAAGATCATGTAGAGCTATTCCTTCTTGCTGCGAAATCCCACATAGGTCCTTTAAAATGTAGAACTATACCTAGAAGGGAACTTTTAACTGCTTTGATTAGTTCTAGATTGGCTAAATCAGTAACTGACGCTATAAGCTGGGAAGATATGGAAAGATATTTTTGGAGCGATTCCATGACAATGCTTGCGTGGATATCCAGGGAAAAAAAACTGGTCTGTTTTTGTTAGAAACAGAGTTCAAGAAATAAAAAATTTGAGCGATCCTCTTTTATGGAAATATATAACCTGGTGAGACGAATCCAGCAGCTCTGCCATCTAGAGGGCGTAAAGCAAACCAGCTGGTATCTCTCAAATGGTAAGAGGGTCCATCTTGGCTTAAAGATCCTAAAGAATATTATAAATATATGGATTGCAAGTGCCAAGACATAAACAAAGAAGAAATTGAAAAAGAAAAATTGAAGTCCACAGAATTACTGGTAAATGTTGATGAAAGTCCAGAGAAAAAATGGTACTTCCAGTATTTTTCCAGTTATGAGAAAATCGTATGTCCTTGTTCGTTGGATACTTCGTTTCAGATATAATTCTTTTAATCCAAAGGAACAGATCAAAGGAGAATTGACAAATTTAGAATTTAAGAGAGCAGAAACGAAGATAATTTGGATGATACACAAGGAATATTTCTCCCATGAAAGTGACGGGAGATTGAAAACTCTGGAGATATTTAAGGATGAACAAGACATAATACGTGTAAAGACGTATAGACAAGACAATATGGATTTCTTCACACCTATAGTTGTTCCCTCAAACCATGAAGTTGTCAAATGATTAATTTTACATTACCACCGCAAAAATTGTCATGCAGGTCCTCAGATTCTTCTAAATTTGCTTAGAGAAAAATACTGGATTTTGAATAGAAGGAGAACTATGAGCTCTGTTCTATCAAAATGTATCATTTGTAAAAGATTTAATTCGAAGAATTTAGAATCTTCTCCAGTTTCTCTGCCAGAAAATCGAGTGAAAGATGCAGCAGTATTTCAGATTATCGGCATTGATCTGGCTGGCCCTCCGTTTCTTAAAAATAAACAGAAGAGTTGGGTTATCTTATTTACATGTGCCATCTACAGAGCTGTGCATTTGAAGCTTGTGACTTCAGCTTCTACAGAGTCAGAGCTTTGCAAAGATTTGTATCTCATAGAGGAAGATGTTTTGTTATATATTGTGACAACGGTTCCAATTTTGTTGGTGTATCCAATTTTTTAAAAAGATTGAATTGGAATCGCATACAGAAGTATGGAGCAATAAATTCTATCAAATGGAAATTCAACCCTCCGACTGCTGCTTGGTGGGACGGATGGTGGGAGAAGCTCATCAGATTGATGAAAGATCTATTAAAAAGTGTCTTTGGACAAGCCTGTTTGAACTATGAAGAGATAACTGTATTAGCTGACTGTGAAAGCATTATAAATTTGTGACCACTAACTTACGTGTCAGAAAGAGTCCATCAAACCCATATCACCGGACGTGTTTCTGAAAGATATTCATGAATGTGGTTTACCAGACGTTGATGCGCTTGAGGAATGTTCTCTCACTAGAAGACTTAAATATAGGCAAGAACTGCAAAAAGAGCTTGGAAATCAATTTAGATCAAAATATTAGAGCCTCCTTATCCAACGACCAAATGGGAGACGATTGCAACGTTCAATTGCTGTAGGAGATATAGTCTTGGTGGTAGCAGATAACAGGAAAAGGATCAGTTGGCCATTAGGATGAGTTACAGAGCTCATTCGGGGCAAAGATGGAAAAGTTTGTCTTTTGAAGTTACAAACGTCTCATTCACAGATGATTAGGCCTATTCAAAGAATTTACCTTCTGACAGTGTCATCAGTGGATTTTACCGAAAACATTTTTCCTAGATAACTTCGAATGAAAATCAGGTTGAGCCTCCAAAAAACGAGTCACAAATTAAAAAGACGAGATCTGGTAGAATGATAAAGATTCCAGGAAGACTCGATTTATGATGTTTATGTAAATGTTGTATTTATTTAATGTGAAGTTTTGATTATAATATATAATCAAAAGGTGGGAGGATGTTAAATCTATTGCCCATGTTTATTTTTTATTATCCTCTCATCTTTATTCTTGTGATACCTTTTATATATCATGTAATGTGAATTAGAAATTGTATTATTTGAATATTTTTACGGAAGAAGGTATAAAGCTTACCAGTAAACCGATTACTGGTAAAAAGCTTTACCGGTAAAGAAATTATTTGTGTTTTAAGAGGTTGACTTCTTTATGTGCATTTTAAGTTCATAATTGGCGTCCACACTATATTCTGAAAGCTGGGTTGTTAAAATATCCTTTTTGAACGCTTTAATTAACACATATAGTTGCTATGTCTATTTTTTAAATTAAAAATTGGATATTAAAAGTTTTAAGCCAGCTCCTCACAAGAATTATTTTTTACCATTATTTTATTTCAGCAGTATATTTCTGAATATTTTTCAAAATTTTAAAACAATCAGATGCTTTTAATAAAATAAAAAGTAATAATTAGTGAATGCGAAATATTTAAGTAGTTTATTGGAAGTTATTTTTTCTCAGAGACTTCAGTGATGCCGGGAATGTGCTATAGCGCATCATTTAAGCAAAAAATTAGGGAAGTGATGCATAAAAAATTTCTGATGAGTCCTTCAGGATACGTAATTTTCTTTTTGAAAGATTGTAAAAGTGGCATATTTTATATTTTAAATATATAGATTGTCGTATTTTAACATGAAGGACTGACTTTTATTTTTAAAAAACGGACCCAGCTTATTGGAAGTGCCTGAGTCCCATCGACCCAGGATTTTAAAAGTTTAGCAGCATCACTTGTAATAGTATATTGCATTATTTTTTTTCTAATCACATATAATTCTTAATGCACTAAAATCGGAGCAAATGAAACATTTTGAACATATATTTTGAAGTTATACATTCAAAATGCTTCTTATGTTTATTGAATTCTGTAATATCTAATTACAGATGAAGATGAAGAATACAATATGCTTCCTGCTCAGTCTGACAAAAATGAACTTCAGTCTATTCTGAAAACTTTAAATGCCAAGTTAGAAGATTTAAGTACTTGCAATGACCTCATAATAAAGCATGGCACTGCTCTTCAACGTTCTTTATCAGAACTCGAAAGCCTAGAAACTATACCTGATGCTGTCAATAAAATCAAGAGTGTTAATGAAAGAGCTACTCTTTTCCGTATCACTTCAAATGCCATGATAAATGTAAGTAGCAAATTCTAATCCTTGAGTGATATCACAGAATAGATCTTTATCTATACTAATGAAAGAAAGTTTCGCTGTTTGTGTGTGCGTGTGTCTGTTTGCAAATTGTGATGGCTAGTAAAATCTACATCACGTACAAGGCTCAAAATTTTCTAATTAGCTTAGTTATTAATTAAAAACTCCATTTAAAAGAATGGAAAAGTATTCATAATTCAACTAAAGCATAGATTTTTTTTTAGAGACCCAGGGTTTGTTGGAATGAAGGGTTGCTAAGGGCGATAAATGTACTGGGCCTTTTTAAAGAAAGCCATATTTTAAAATCTACTGTACCTAAAAACACAAAAATTTCACAGACAGACAAAAAAAAATTCTCCTTTCAGAAATTCTAAAAATTATTCTGATACTCCTGTAAAAAGGTAAAAAATAAAATCCATTAAAATCGGTTTCAAAATCTTTTATTTCCATTGAAATACAAGCCTTAGAAAGCAGATATGTAGCCGGATAAGCATAGCGAAATGGCCCCCATGGCCGATGTTTGAAATAACATGTGTGGTAATAAGGCTCTGTATGAGATAACACTATAGAGTGTTTTTAGCCCCTGACCTTGAACTGCCCTTGAGATAATCGGGGGAAGTATGTGCCGGCACTACTATTTTTCAAATACGTTTTTCTCAAAAAGTACAAAAGTTTAAAAAATGAAACCAATGCCAATTATTGAAGAACATATTAGTTCACATTATATATTTTTTTCACATTTTTACATAAATTTTAACATAAAAAATAAAAATATTTTTATAAAAAATAAAAATATTTTTATAAAAAATAAAAATATTTTTATAAAAAATTATTAATGTAGTAATTTTATACTTACACCAACCAAAAAATTACAGAATAATGCTCAAAGTATGTACTTTTAAGAGAAAAAATTTCGTTAAAATCGAAGATGCGCTTTTTGAGTTATAACAACAATAATGCTGGCAACTTGCTAAGATATTCGTAATTTTCTTTGTTTGTATTTGCAGAAATGCGCTATTATCAATACACTGGTCGATTCGTGACATATCCACTCGGGTAGGATGCGCAGTGCACCAAAATAAGAGAGTGTTTCCATACATACCATTTCTCTATAGGTTTGTTTCGTGTTTGTAAACATTCTGTTTTTTTGGTGTACTGCACATCCTTCTTGCGTAATAATATCAAGTCGATGGTCTAGTCGATTGTGCAGGTGAAGCTGAATAGGGGCTGTAATTATATAGGGTTATCAACTTTTTTGCAATTTCGGACACCCTACCAACTTTCTGATATAATACATTATTATTCCTTGACACCCCCCCCCCCCCTCTCCCTAATAATATCGTTATCAGTGTCTAAAAATTCTTTTTATTTTTACAATTTTTTTCTATTTATACGTTTGCAGTGATATACAGATATGGTTGTACATTTTTATTCCCATATTTTACTGATTTAAATGAAGAGAAGAAATTCATAAAATATTACTGTTATGTAAGAAATAACTTTATATCAAATAACATTTTAAAGAAATATTATTTAAAAGTTTTTAATAATAGTTCTTTCATGCATTGAACAGTAATATTGTCTTCTTGCTCTTCCCAATTTCATGGCGCTAAACAGAATTTCTTGTAAACAAAACAGGTGGACAACATTCTTCCCCATCTTTTATTAGAAAAAATAACAAGTATCATTTCGAATCTGGTTTTTCTAACAAAGAATTATATATGCATATGGCAGGAGAATATTAATGGCGAACGTTGGGTTATTCAATATTTTGGAATGATATGATTTTATAATCATTCAATAGTTTTAATAATAACTTTCTATTTTCATAAAAATAAGAAAACAGACTAAAAAAATTTAAGATAACAAATGTAAAGAAAAAAGTAAATTTTGGTTTGATTAAAAACGATAACGGTATCAAATGACAAACTCCCTCCCCCTACAGATATCTTCCAATGTCAAGTGCCAGCCCCCGCCCCCCTACAGATATCTTTCAATGTCAAGTGCCAGCCCCCGCCCCCCCCCCCCCCCACACACACACACACACACTCCCCCCTAAAGTGATACATTATATATGTACACTGTACAACCCCATAGCCTTCTTTTATCTGAAAATAATGGTAGCCATATGTTACCATTTTATTTGTGAGTTCTTGATATTATTACGTGAGAAGGATGCGCAGTATGCCAAATTAACAGAATATTTACAAACGCGAAATAAACCTAGTATAGAGAAGTGGTATGTATGGAATCATTCTCTTATTTTGGCGTGCTGTGCATCCTGCCAGAGTGGAAATGCCAGGAATTGGGCAATGCATTGATAGCAGCGTATTTCTGGAAATACAAACAGGGAAAATTACGAATATTTTAGCAAGTTGCTAGCATTATTTTTGTTATAACTCAAAAAGCGCATCTTCGATTTTAACGATTTTTTTTTTTCTTAAAAGTACATACTTGGAGCATTATTCTGTAATTTTTTGGTTGGTGTAAGTATAAAATTACTACATTAATAATTTTTTATAAAAATAGTTTTGTTTATTTTTCTATGTTAAAATTTGTGTAAAAATGTGAAAAAAATATATAATGCGAACTAATATATTCTTCAATAATTGGGGTTGGTTTCATTTTTTTTAACTTTTGTACTTTTTGAGAAAAACGTATTTGAAAAATAGTAGCGCCGGTGCATACTTCCCCGATTATCTCAAAGACAGTTCAAGGTCAGCTAAACACACTCTATATTGTATTTTCATGCTGAGCCTTATGACCACACATGTTATTTCCGACATCGGTCATGGGGGCCATTTCTATATGCTTATCCGGCTAGACCCTTTGTAATCTTTGGGTGCCCAGACAGCTGTCACCAAGAGAAGTAGAATTTTTCCTGGCCTATAAATTTTTTACAAATGTTGCATTTAGAGATTTATAATTGATGGCCTCTGTGCATAATTTTTTTCACTGATTGCAAATATGTAAAATTCGTTAAAATATTCCCAGTAGAACTCTAATTATCAATTAAAAATCAGATTTAATGATTTATGTTGAGTTTCATTTCTTTCTCCCCCATGACATTTATAGCACCTGCTAGATAAAACTACAGATAATTTTTGGACGAAGCTTTTTTTGGCAGAGAGTAACATTGTTACAAATAGTGCATTTACAGATTTTAAAGGTGTGCATCTATTATTTTTTGTCGCTTTTTCTAAATATCTAATTTTCTTAAAAATCGATTAAAAACTTTTTATTTTACCAAAAAATCGAATTTTGAAAAGAATAAAATCGAATTTTAAAAAGAAAAAAGTAATGAATAAAAGAAAATGAAAGAAAGAAAGAATAACTAACAGCACATTATTTAAATCGAAGCTTCCTCCACTAATTATCTTTATTTTACATGTTTACATATCTTTATTTTACATTATACACATTTTTTGGATTTATTTTAAAATTTCAAATATTTGATAACACTTAAAAATTATAATGCAAGAGGTGCAGTTGAATTTTGGGAAGGGGAGGGAGATTTTTTTCAAAACCATACAGTTTTGTACAAAAGCCTTTGTCCACTAATTATTTTACATCCAATTTTTTGGATTGATTTTAACATTTGATATATTTGAAACTGCTTAAAATTTTTAAAGGTGGGCGGAGAGTTGAATTTCGGGAGAACACGGGGCGGGGGTGTTTAAAAATATTATCTATTAAATATAAAAATTTCAAAGTGAGCAGGGGTGGGTAAATTTCGGGGAGGAAGGTCTTCCTCTTAAAAGAATTTTGGGGGTGCGAGAGTGGACTCATGGGGTGTGAGCCCTCATGTGAAATATTATCAGAAAGGCCTCAGACCACTCTTTCATACTATGAACCTTTCTTTCCCCCTCATCACAATTTGCCCCCCCCCCCCCCCCGCCCCCTCCAGGGTCCAATTTTCTATCTCAACTCCTAATTAAGCTACAGCAAGATTCGACCTCATTTCAAGGCTTGACCGAAGGTGAAACTCCTCACAGGCCTTCGATTGGTGGGTTCAATTTTGACTCCAGACAATTAGGGGGCATTCTCTCCTCTGTGTGTGTGTGGGGGGGGGGGGGGGGGCAGAAGTGGATTTTTTCATATCACATATCATTTTAAAGCTTTGGGCCTGCATATTACTAAGCAGCTAGTCCCCCCCCCCCCCTCTCATTTTTTTTACTACTAGAGGTCATTTTTAGGTTTTAATTTGTTCATTACTACCCCCTTCAATTTTCCAAAAATTCTGAAAAAAATTTACATAACAAGTCTCAACAATTAGCAGTTTATCCCCATTTTCACGCAGTGAACGAGCACGTAAATCAGACAAAATTGAGTTAAAGATTTAAAATCATACAAATTTAAGGTTCATTTAAGAATATATCATGGGCCCGGGCAACGCCAGGCTGGTCAGCTAGTATGTATTATAAATTTTTAAATAGAGCTCTTAATTATGAAAAGTAAAAGAAAGAAAAGGATTAGCTACATGCAAAAAGAAAAATGTATTGAATTTTATAGATAGCAGTTTAAACTAAAAGGGAGTAACTGCACCATATCATTTAATAAATGATATACAGCTTAGTGTTGACTCCAGAAAAAAAAAAAGGCCGCCGGGTGGGAATCTTTCAAAAGGGCACACTATTCTAAAAAAAGAGCACAATATTCTCAAAAAGACACACTTGTACCTTGTTCACAAAAAATATTTTGAACTCGTTTGTTTAGAGTCCCCTAATAGAATTTGCGATATTTTCCTGCGATAAATTGAATTTAGCGATTCTCTGCCCCCCCATCAACTGACGAATTTTGTTGTTTTTTTTCGGCAACTTATTGACGAATTTTGCTTTTTTTGCTATTGATTGAAGAATTTTGCTATTTTTTCTCATTATTGAAGGCTGGATGTAACTTTTTTTCCCCTCTATCAATTGACGAATTTCACAATAATGTCGAACCTCTTTGCTATGCGAATCGCAAAGGACCAATCAAAATTTGCGTGCTGTACTGCTCACTAGAGTGTTCATGAATTTGTGAACACTCTAATTCACAATTAGATTGTTCATTAATAATTATTGCATCATTAATAATCACAGCGTCACAATTAAGACGCTGACAGAGAATTCAACTCTTCAGCGTCAATTCGCCTGAAGAGTTGAAGTAAATTTGCTGGGAAAATTGCACAGGATAAATATAAATCTGGGACCGATTCAATTTCAGATAAGTTCACATCCCATTTTTGTTATCACATCGCTAAGAATGGAACCTGATGGAAAAATATGCACTTGCTTGCCTGCAAATGCTGATAGAAGAAAAAGAAAATGCCGGATTTTTATTATAAAGAAGAGCAATTGGGCACTGTGAAACTCTCTTAAAAGCCAGGGGACACATAGGAAGTGTAAAAAAGGGCTACCGGGTGCATCAGATGGGTTAAAAAGGGCCACTGGGTGCATAAAAGAAATAAAATGGGCTGCCGTGCGCTGCGCCCTGCTAAAATGGCTTAGAGTTAACACTACAGCTCCAAGTCCAAAAATTAGAATAATAGAAAATTTTTTTAAAAAAAGCAATTTAACAAATTACAACGACCATTTGGAAAATGATTTTTTCAAAGACTAAAATTTAAGACACAAAAAATCGCACGGAGTTGATCATACTTTACGTACGCCATGAATTAAACATTAACATTCCTGGACCCATCATGAACAAATTTTGAAAGAAATTTCAGTTTTACAATTTTCGGTACTGTAAATTTTTAAACTTCTACGGAGCTGGTCATACATTACGTACTCCATGGATTAAACATTAATATTCCTGGACCAATTTTAAATGAAATTTCATTTTTAAACTTCTAAACATCCCACAATATTACTTTTTACACCGTCGTATAGAGAAAAAAAAAATGTACTTTTAAATGCAATTTGTTTGAAAGCTGTATCTCAATTTGTTTCTGAGTTTTATATATATATATATAGCACATTATGTTTTAAATGCGTTTGTCAGACCCAGAATCCTGCACCATAAATAAACTAAGTATAACCATAAAACATCCAAGAAATTTAAACAGATATAACCTGAACAAGAAAAAACAACAAAAGGCTGTGGCCTCTTCAGCGGTGGGCATTTTAGAAAGCACAGCAATGTTTCAGATTAATTACAATTTACAACAAACTATTATTCAGTAGTGGCAGTGGGTTTCGGCCAGAGTGTCGCAAAGCATAAATCAAATGCATAAAAACAATTGAAAGCATATAGCGAACACTCCCCCACCGGACCCGACGCCACAATAAACAGTGCATCTCGAAGATACAACTGATTCAGAACGTATGTGTAATGTATACTGAAACAATAAAATTATTTTACCCAAATCCGAGCAACACACACAGCCACAAAAAACAATAACTAAATTCCAGTGATCCATAATCTATCCATAAACGTTCCATGTCTGTTGCCACACAATTGCAGACATCCTTGTAAAACCGTCCCAAAAAGGTTTTAAGTTATACAAATCATTAACTGTCAATCGCATAGCAACTCCTCAAAAATGAAGACTGTCTGTAAAACTAGTATATTTATTAATGAAATTCAAAGGTATATTGTTTTTATAATACAAAATGCTGGTTAAATTAAAAAGTTCTTTAAAAAATAAATTTTTATTCGAACAGAGTTTATAGTAGCGAAAAATCTGACCTATTATGATATTGACGTAAATGCGTTTATGGATATTTGAACTCCAATTAACTAAATGGTTAACTTCAAAATTAAAGCTATCCCGTTTATTATAAATTGATATGTGTATACCGTTTGAAATGTTTATTTTCAAATCAAGATAATCAGCAGCACTATTATTTTCATTTGTTTTTTTCAAAACCAGCATATCAGGATAAATGTTACATGATATCCCCAAAAAATCGCGATCACAGTTCAAAATTATCAAATCATCGATATATCTAAAAGCCAGAAAATTAACATCTTTATTGACACTACAAAATTGAAATTCATAATAAAATAAAAATAAGTTAGCTGCCGTTGAAGAATAACTTGTTCCCATTCCTATTCCATTATTCTGTAAATATATATTTGAACCTGTATAAACATAGTTGTTATATAAACAAAAATTACATAATAATTTAAATAAATTAAAATCTAAATCGGTGTCAGCTATAATTAAATCGACAACTTTTAAAAGGACATCATTTAACCCTGCAATAGGAATATTTGTGAAAAGATTCTCAAAATCATATGTCTGGACACTTTGTATATCATCTTTAATTAGTTCATTCCTGATCTCATAACTGTTCAAAATAATCCAATACATATTACTATCTTTATACTTAAATTTTAGTATATTTAAAATCTTTTTTAACATTTCCTCAAATTTGCGATTAAATCCGTTTCCAATGCTGTTTACATTACTACAAATAAATCTGTACTTAATTGGTATCTTATGAAATTTAGGTGTTACAAAAAGAAAAGGAAATGACAAATTTTTTACTTTAGGCAGAGGAATATTAACCTTTTTTGAAAAGGCCAGATGTTTCTTAATCAGTGTCTGAATAGTAGATTTATACAAACTGTAGGTGACATTATTGTTAAGCTCAGTAAATATCATATTAGCATAATAGCTTTTTCAAATAACTGCAAAATTGTTAGATGCTTTATCGACTGAACAAAAAACAAGGGTATTTTTCAATTTCGATATTTCCTTCTCTAAATTTGCATTTATTCTATGGTAAGTGTAATTAGAAGAATCATTCATATATTTTATTTGAAATGATTTAAAATCATCCAATATTTTAAATTTCCATTCATTGAAAAGGGGGATAGGTTTATTGAATTTGTAACTTAAATTGAGTATAAACATATGTAATTCAGATTTGAATAGATTGAAAGATTTTTTTTTAATTAATCTTCTTGTTTAATCTAAATTTAGTACCGTATTTCATTAATTGTTTCAATTCATCGTTGGATATAAAATCAAGGTCACCTGTAACTATATGCTTTGCATTTTTATCGTAAAAGGATGATTTCTGAAAATTCCCACATTCTCAAGACAAATTCAAGTAGGAGTCCAAACTCTGTGCAACTTCTCTATAATTAAATAATTTAATACCCAAGGTATTTGCATATTTGTAAGTTGAAATAATAGACACATTTTTAACTGGAAATATTTCATTGTGTCTGGTAACAATTTTATTTAGATATAAGTTATCAAAACTCTTTTGCTGAAATGTACAAACGAAGTATATTTTATCAGTTTTACACTCTTGATATTTACCTATTTTATATAATAAAAAGTCCGTTAATAAATCCTTAAACTGTGTGTTATCACTAACAAACTCTTTAATCTTCTGCTGCAATCTTCGTAAAAGTTTAAATTTTAGACTGAATAAAATAGTTTTAATTTCTTTAATATTGTAATTTTTATTAAAAAGATTGTATAAGTCATGCAATACTATGGCTGGATTTATATTTTTATATTTGACAAACAGTGCTTTATTTGAGTGATTCCCCCTTTTCCCTCTATTGTAAGAAAATGAAGGTTTGTAAACTGATGAAAAGAGATTATAAATACATATTGAACCTTCTGTATGATAGCAAATTTTAGTATTCAACCCATGTGGATATAATGATTTTGTACACAAAATATAAAAACTTTCACTACGCAATCTAAAAGCGTGATCAAAAACCTGCTCTAAAATTTGTATTCTGACATTTTTAAAACCATGTAAATGGAAATGCTTTATTTCGAAAGATGAACCAGCCACATTTCTTTCAGACAATGATCTATGATTATTGATTCGCTTATGTAGTTCATCAGAAGTCTCACCCACATATTTCTGATTTCAAACCGAGCATGTTAACAAATATATAATGTAATTTTTCAAAAAATATAATTCAAATTAATTGTACTTTTGGCATAAATGTTTTCAGACAAATCTCCATTCGGGCAAGTTTTTCATCTTTTATCTGTACACTTGTTTAATCCCATAATTAATGCAAATTGATGAAAAATATTTTTAAATAATTTTTTCGAGCGAGTATACTCGTTGCAAAATGTAAGGTAAGATAACAATTATGGATACAAGAAAACCAGCTCCGAACCAAACAGGTTGTTTTTTGGTGCAATATCTTGTAGTCTTTTTTTCATTCCCCACAAATTCTGTATTCGATTTAAATCCATCGAATTAGCCGGCCACGGAAGTACGTTAATTTGGTGTTGGCTAATTGGGACTTAATAGTTCTTGGTAGACACTGACCTGTGTGAAGGTGCTAAATCATGTTGGAAAATAAAATCGTCACCGCACAGATCTTCTGACGATGGTATCATGAAATGCTCAAGGATTTCTTGATATATCTCAGAATTAATTCTTTCGTTAACGATAATTTCTTGATATATCTCAGAATTAATCCTTTCGTTAACGATACACAGTTTTCCAGGACAATCTGCAGTCATGCAAGTCCATACCATTACACTGGCTGCAAATTTCACTGATTGTTTCATGCAGTCCTTCTCATGTGCTTCTTGCTTCATTTGCTATACATGAACACCTTGATCACCATGTGTTACACAAAACGCACTCTCATCACTAAACAATATCTTTTTCTCCTATGGTCAACCCTCCCTAGTCTCCCCTATATAATCATAGTATATTTCTAATGCAATCAAACTCTGTTATAATGAGAACGGATCCACAGTATTTTCGCATTTTAACAAGAGTTTTTTTTTCAATCAAGTTTAAAGTAAATAAGTAAAAGTTCCATTTAATTATCAAAAGGCAGTATGATTCCTCAAATTGGATAGAATTTTCTATTTATATATTATTGATACCTCCTTGACATTTATCATAATGTTTTTTCAATTCTAAATTTATAAATAAAATACAATTCTATGAAATTAATTTAGGTTTGGATAAGAAATTAAACAGATCTTTAAAAGTTACTACTGTTATTATTTTATTTATTATTATGATATATATTTTTGTTCTTAACATTATAATTATTATTACTTTTATTATTATTAATAGTAGTAATTGTAGTATTATATTTATTTTATATTATAATCCTGTTTTCTGTTATGTTATTTTATATTCAACCAAACATTTCTCTTTGCTCATTAATACCTGATACTCGTTACATTTGAGCTCGCCAAAATCAAATTAAACTATATTGTTTTAAATTAATAAAGTAATAAAAATAACTAAACACTTTAATTTTTTTCTCCATGTTGCAAGATTTTCACAGCTATTCTTTTTTCTTCAGGTGGTTATTCTAAGATGCTGTCTCTTTTCCTTTTTATATCGGTAGCTATTTAAAAAAAAAAAAATTTAATATGTTTGTATAACTTTATTTAGTAAATGTATACTCTTATATCTCAACAATTTCTGTTAAAATATAAAAAATATATAAACATAGATTTATGGGAAAGTAAATTTTTCACACTTGCCTATGTCAACTAAGAAACAGGAATGGTTCTTACTGACAACTTTTAAAAATAAAATTCTAGTAAACAAGTAGAACGTTTTCTTTCACAGGAGAAAACCTATAGGGGATCAGAGTGTAATAGGACACCTTTCTTGAGTCCTCGGTTGTGAAAAGTAGGGAGTGAGAAGTTCCCTCAAAAGCACAGTTCCATCTAAACCATGCTGATTTCATCCCTATGACTTCCCCCTTAACCAGTAGGGACGGGATTGTTATGCAAAATGCTGCTTTTTCACAAATTTTTTTGTATTTGAATGCAAATCACACTTATTCTAATTTGTGCAAAATTAAAAGAAAATTATATTTAAGAAACTTGAACTTTCTTGAAGTGAAATGCGTTTTTCAAATTTTAGACATGTTTGTTTTTTCAAGCTCTATAAAACTTTTTATAGAAAAGTACCTCAGTTTTTGTTGTACCAGAATTTCATCTCCATTTACCTATAAATGACAAAACAAAACAAAAAAGTACAAACAGACTTCACTCAGTAAAGGCTTAAAGTATCTTATACAATAATAATAATAATAATAATAATAATAATAATTAGAAAAATCTTTAAATGCAAATGAGATATAGCTATATATTTTACATTGGATTAACATTACCTATGAAAGTCCAGAGACTCTGTGCAATGGAGCCTTAATCTAAACCATCATATAGTTTCCTTGAAAACCATCAGTTTTAAGATATTGCATCCACCCAATGAGTACTTATTCCTGAGTGTCCTCAACAAGGAGAGATGTTATTAACAACTGTAAATGCACGAACAGTGTTCATAGCTGTATTTTTGATAATTCTCTTATTTTTACCATTATAACATGAAAATAGTCATTCATTAGCTCAATAGTGCTCAGAATATAAGACCAATTTAATCAATAAATTGAGTAACATTTTTTTTATTAAGCAACTTAAAAAAAAAAAAAAATCTAATGGAAATGATTTAAATTATCAATAAAGGCTCCCAACTGGTGGTTCCAAAATTCTCTAAAGCATTTACAAAAAAAAAAAAAAAAAAAAAAAACCTCTATTCATGTCAATATCATTTGATTTATTTTCTTTATGAATTTCCTTTTAACATGTTTACCAAATTTTTATATGATGGATTTGAGTGTAAATTGTTTTTTATAGGTATCGTTTCATTTAGTACTGTAGCTTCAAGATTCAGAATTATGGTACTAATTTATTTCCATATTAAAGATATATATTGAAAATTTGTATTAACAATGACAGTATTATATTTTCAGGCATGTCAAGATTATATGCAGTTAGCTCAAACTCAAGGTCGTAAGTGGCAGAAAATGTTGCAGCATGAACATGAACAACGCTTACGTTTAGAAGAGATGGTAGAACAACTAGCAAAACAACATTCTCATTTAGAAAGAGCAGCCAAAGAAGCATCTGCTAATTCACCAGGTGAAAAAAAAGTTTCCTGATTTTTAAAGAATGTGTTATGTCTTTTTAATACTTTTTCCCTCCTAACTATTTTGTATATAATGTTGCAAGTTTTTAAAAATATTTAATTTTAGCAATTTGTAATTTATTCATAATGCCTAAGGTCAGTCTTTAATTCTATTAAATTTTGGTGGTAGTTTACTTTTCCGTGTGCCATTTTCCATAAAAATAATCTACCACTGAAGTGTTATTGGCAATAATGGATAATCATCACATTATAACATGCTCATAAGGTGTTTCCTTGTTTTTATGTAACCTGGATTAATTTTGAAAAACTCAATTTTTAAAGATTTCAGAGTTTGCTGTATGCGACAGTCAACTGTCATGGATATACATCTATTTGTTTTGTGCAGATGTTCGACATGATAGTAAGTGCTTACTGTTGCTGTACTAAGCCTGAACAGGTTTAAGTAAGGCTTTGCATTAATTACAAGGATATACATATGTCCTATTTTGCTGTCTTGTCCAAGATGAATTTTTGAAAAGCAAGTTCAATCAGTGAAAGCTGCTCCAAAGTTTTATTGTGCCAAAGCTCAGAGGATTGTTGTGCAACATATTCTTCTGTTGTACTTGCCTATGTTGCTACTGCAAAAGATTTCTCAAAACTAAGATCTTATTAGGAAATACAAACTTCAGTTCCTAAAAACGTATGATCCATTATAAAAATGTTTGCTCTTATTGGTCCACAAGTAAAACCAAAAGGCATGCCACCTCTTTATGTACCAAGATTGTTACTGTTGCTGCAGAAAATAAGGATATATTATTTAAGCTTGACGATAATGGTTTATCCCCAGATAAAATTTATCATCAAAAGAAAGTTTGCCTTCAATATCTTCAGAGCTATCTTATCCATATTTTAGAAGACCAATTAGTCCTTTTTAAAAATTGTATCCGACCTATCAGTTGACAGTCCCACCTTATATCTAAAAATAAATTTTCAAATTGGCATGTTCTTCACTAAAGTTGTTTAAATAAAAGAAATAACAAAAAAAGAAAAAAAAAAATCTTGATTTGACCATTTAATAACATATCTAAATTTCATAGCAATCTAACCATATTTACAAAAGTTCAGATGGACAGTTAAATAGATAAACCAAAGTCATAAAAACATCCCACACAAAGTTTGTTAAAAGGCACCAGAAATGCAGTTTTTTCATTAATTTGTTTGTTTTTTTTTAATATTTTGCCCCTGTTCTTTTCCAGAAAAAAATTGTCCATATAAAGACTAGGATCTTTTTTTTTTCTAACTTTTAGATTAGCCTGCACAAAATATCTATTGTATTAACAAAAATAGAATAAAACTGCAGTTATTATATTTATAGTATTCTTTTCTTATATTTATAACATTTTTCCTTTCACTACTGAAGGGGTTTTTTTTTTTCTTATCTCTATGTTTTAACTATATATTTATTTTTAAGTAGGTATTCATTCTGATGATGAAGAATTTTATGATGCAGAAGAAGAAACTGCTGATTTTGTTATAACCATTCCAGGAAAAGGCCACAGGTAAATTATTGTTTTATTACAATATAGTTAATTATTGCTAAATGTTAAACCCATTTGCATGCTTCTGTATTCTTGAATTTATTTGATGTTATCTTTCTGCTACAGGAGAACTCCCAGTGGTTTCAGTTTGCAAAGTGAAGGTCAAGGATTTCAAGATGGTGGAGCATCTTCTGATACTGATCCTGAAGCATCAGCAAATGGGTCAAAACGTGAAGATATGATTGCTCGCCGTAAGAAAACAAAACGTACTAGGGTAAATATAATGTTTTATCTATAAAAGCTGTAAATCTGTAATGTAATTACACTTGAACATTAGTATTTTTATACTACAGTAGATCTTTATAACGCAATTCTATATAACGCAATTCTCCATATAACGCACAACTCCTCAGATGTAAACAATGATTTTTGCAGTTAAAAAACACCTGCATTTTCACATTGTAAAATATTGCTACTCTCTAGAGGACTAAATTTGACACATTTCAACTTTATCTTCTAATTTAAGACCTTTTTACTGAAAAAAATACTATTATTACAATAAACATTTTTGAAAATGTCTAATATAAGGGATGGTTGTGTGGATTATGTTTATAAAGTAAATTTAACAATGTTTGACCTATATTATGCAAAAATTTATAATTTGGATAATTCTTGTTAACAAGGAATGCAGTATAAAGATATTCTAATGTATTTTGATATGTTTCAGACATATTTGGCCATGTTTACAAGGTGAATTTAATGATGTGATCCATATAACGCAAAATTCTAAATAGCGCACAACCTTGCGTTTTTAGGTTTGCGTTATAAAGATCTTCTACTGTAATTTTAATTGCTGAAAGGTGTAAATTAAAACTTTAAAAACAGTAAAAATAGGTTTACTCAACTGTTTACATGTTTCGACTCTACCCAAGTGGATATTGCCAATAATAAGCCTGAACGGAAATTTGAATCACAAAAATACAAACTTTATACTATTCAATATTTTCCATGCTTTTTTGAAAAATAAAATTGTTTTTTGTGTTTCAATATTTGCTTAGTAGCCAAACTACTTCTGAAATTAAAGAATATCATATGTACTAATAGATCCAATTAATTTTGAGAATTACTCAGGTGTGTATGAAATATAATTTATTAGAGCTGATGGATCGAAGAATTACTATATTGGTATAACAGCAGGAAATTTAAGTATAGAAAATATGAGCATGTAGCTGATATTAAATGTAATAGAAAAACCACAGCCCTAGCAAGATTATATCAAGAAGAAACCATCCAAATAAATTTCAATGCAAGTAAGATAATTTTTTCTTCCAGTTGACACTATCTACCATCCATTATAACAGAAACCATAGACATTATAGCACACAAAAATTCAATATGTAACGATGCAGCATCATTTAAATTACCAAAACTATTGCTAGAGTTATTCAATGGTTATGAAAATAAAAATGAACATCTAACAGGGTGGTCACAGACCTGGAAAAGATAGAAATATCAGGGAATTTTATTAACTTGGAAATATCATGGAAATTCATAGAAACAAATTTAAACTTTCATTATGATTATGGTAATTTAGATGGGAAATAATAATCTGTTTCGTCATTGCACTGTCACTTCACAATAGCTAATTAATCTCTTTTCAAAAGTGGGGTTAGACAGATCATATTTCATTGACAGCCTGCTTGTGACATTTGAGGGAAGAAAGGGCAGAATTAATACCAGGGCTGTGGAGTTGGAGTCTGAGTCAATCTCATTTGTGAGCAAAAGAGTTGGAGTCGGAGTTGCTGAAAAACAAGCTGACTCAGACTCCAGTTTTTTTTGTTATTCAGTTTAAAGTGAAATTAAACAAATTATATGTAATTTTAAATCTATAAAAGAATTATTATTGTTATTTTTGGACTATACCAGGCAGGGTTGGGTTTTTGACGTCAAAAACTGGTTTTTGACATGACAAGCGTCAAAAACTGGTTTAAACTGTCATAAACTGGTTTAAACCGTCGAAAACTGCCAAATACGTGTAACACGCTAAAACATTTTAACAATAGGTACACATTAAATAAGTCAATGATTTATGTGATCTTTTATTGAAATTTAATAATTTAAAAAATATATTATTTGCAATAAATATTTTTTTTTTGGATTTTTCAACCAGAAGAAAATAATTTTGTACAATTAAATAATCCGGATCAATTTTACCCCGCAGCATGCTGCAGCACACCACGTGTTTAGCACATTCATTTACACTCAAAATATTCTTTAGTTTAGAGTGCATGAAGCGTTAGAAAATAGTCTGTCTCTTAATTGATGCTGAACTAGTAGGACTTGATAGCAAAAGCATTGCTAGATGAGCAAGTGTTGAAGCAGGCTCAAAAAGCTGTTGCATTTAAATGATACCTTTCCACCAAGCAATGAAGTCTTCCCTATAGCACTGAAATAAGAAGACGGGAAAGGGGATTCTTTAGCTTCATACACAATCAGTATGGGTAAGGATCCATAAATTCTCTCTGTAGCTCAAGCGCGAGCTGAATCAACTTATACAGCAGTCAACCCTTGCCCCTGATGGTTGGGATGCAAAGTATTAGCCAAACAATGGTATGGTTTCATGATTTGATCCCTTCTATTATGCACTTTTTCAATATGGGGCTTAAGTGAATTTTCTTTTAGATGACTGAGCCAATTTTGTTCAGTTTTAAAATCGAAAACATTTTTATATATTGAAAGAAAGCATGTTTTAAAAAAATTTTGACTTTAAGCTTTTTTTTTAATTACTTCTCTTATTTTGTAAATGGTTAAAATTAATAATCCAATTTCAATTTTGAATGGAATGGTTATTGCCTAGACTAGAATAACATTGATGCACATTATCTTGTTATATATACAAAAAAATCTGCACTTTTCTAAGTTTTTTTTTCCCATAAAAAAAGCTAGCTAATGCTTTAAGCTCTCAAAAGTAAGTGAAATTAAAATGATTTTAAGTAAGAGAAAAAATGTACAGCTCAGGTGAGCTTAATGTCTACTTTTTAGAAAAACACAATTTTACAAAAAAAAAAAAAAAAAAAAAAAAAAATTAAATAAAAATTTTACCCTGTTAAAAAGTTGTACTTAACAATAATACTTTACTATGTACTAATTACTGATATACAGTAAGAGTGAATTTAAAATATTACATGTAATGTTGTCATGTGTGACATTTAATTTGAATTTTTACAGATCAATTTAGTATTTGAGGTTTTTGACAGATGGTTTTTGACATGATGGTTTAAAATATGGTTTAAACCCGACATAAACTGACACATGTCAAAAACCTGCCAACCCTGTAATTATTATTAATACTATATACTAATTATACAATTACAGTAATAGTGAATTTTAAATATTACATCTAATGTGTGACATTTAATGTGAAATTTTACAGATCACTGTTGTATTTGAGGTTTTTGACAAGGGGTTTTTGACATGACGGTTTAAACCGTCAAAAACTGACACGCGTCAAAAACTTGCCAACCCTGATACCAGGCTACCTAAGTTAAAGATGCCCAATATACTGTCTGTTGGTACATAGTAGATGAAAACATTTTTTAATTGAAAATTCTAGTAGATATTTTACATTTAGTACATAAGTACTTTCCCTCAGATTTTTCAGGTTTTTTTGGAACCCGAGGTACAGCAGTCTGCAAGGGCCCAAGCCCCATAAAATGAAGACTAATCTTTCAAACAGGTCGATTCGTTAATGGACCAGACCAGACTGATAAAAAAAATTAAGCAGACTGACCAACCCAATATAACAAATTTGAAAGAATCAAACTATACCGATAAAATAGGAGCAATTTGTAATGGACATGACTGTGGTGAGAATAAGTACAAATGTGCTTCATGCGAGCTGATGCAAGTTTGACAGCATCAATACAGAAACGTAATTTGACAACTTGCCATTGGATAGTTAGATTGTGTCAGAGCCAGAATTGATTTTTTTCAGCAGACTTGGGCCGTGCTGAGATCAAGCTTACATACTCAGGCCATACCGAACCATAACTGGACTTAATTATTCACAGGACATATCGAGCGCAATTTATTTTGTAAAGATAGTAATAGCTACCATGAATTTCAGCTAATGGAATCTTTAAAAGTGTATTATAATAAATTATAGAAAAATATTTTTAAAAAATCTTCTTTTTTTCATTTAGCTTCAAAATTTATGGTGTTTTAACCATCTTTTATTTATTTTTTAAATTCTAAACTACAGTGTAACCTCGATTATCCGAGCTAATTGGGACCGCTAGTACCTCGGATATCAGAAATCTCGGTTAATAGAAATTGTGTGCAAAATCGCGAGTCAAGTGAAGGAGGGTGGGGTAAGTGTTTGGTAACACATTGCACCTGGTGTTCAATATGGCCACATGGCCACTGGAAACAAAGCATTGTTCGCTGTTGACTTCTCAGGGTGCACTGCTTCTTGGAAGTTGAGTGCTTTTGGGGGCAGAAGAGCCTGTAGCACAGACGGTGAATTAAAAAGTGTAATCTTTTTCAAGGCTCATTCACAAAAAAAAAAAAAAAAACACTTTGTTATCGGCTTGGTTAACAGAAACCTCGATTAGTCAAAGCTCGGTTAATCGAGGTTCTACTATACATTAATTTTTTCAATGAGTCTTCATTTGAATGTAATAGTCTAAGAATCAAAGTTATTATTAATGTTGCTATTCTTTATGACTTATGAATTTTTATCATAATCTGAAACATACCTTAAAATTTCCCCATAAATATGTATGCTGTATTCTTTAAAAGAATCTTAATTGCATATTATACAAATTGAACTTTTTTTTGTAAAAATTGCGTTGGGCCGGGCAGGATGTCATTCATTTTTATTTCGGCCGGGCTTGTTTTTACTGATTTTTGCATGGGCCGGGGCATGAATTGCAAAAATATAAATGGGCAGGGCTGAACTTTAAAGGGCAGGGCCTGAAATTTCAGACCATGCAGATCTCTAACCGGAAGTAATACGAAAATTACAAAGGCTGGAAACCAAGGAACCTGAAATAGCATTTATAACGACTATCTCGTTATATATGTTTGTGTTCCATCCCCCCCCCCTCAGTTTCATTTAAAATTCTGTTTAATAATTTATTTATTTTAGTGCACTATAGTCAAACAGTTCAGCCCCTAAATGAAATTCAACATTTAAAAACTAAATCGATTGTATTAATAGCCCTTCACATTTAAATTAAATTATTCTTGTTACTCATCTCTTTAATAAAATAAAATCAGTGATTCAGTCTTCATTTCTACTTTGTGAGTTTCTCACGCATACGATTTAACCTTGTAGAAAATTCGTTACTGCTGACTGTTAGTAACAAGAGCATTTTAACTTCGGTCACTTCCTTATTTGGGCATGAATATAACTCATCATTTAAAATCACTTAACATGCAATCTATTCATTAGAATTATTTTCGCGCTACACTTTAACATTCACACCCTTTTGTTCATATGTATGTCAATTCTGCATTTTTGTGGTAATGCACGTTGTTAATCTTTGATCTAACATCTGTTCTAGAAAAATACATTCTCATGCCCTTTTCGCCTAACGAATTTGGTCAGTTTTCACCGCTGTCTTTATCCAGAAACATTTTTATTTTACACTTAATCGCAGTTGTATCAAAGACAGATTATATTACGCCTCTCACGATTCAGAAATTAGCAACCCACAATCTGGCACCCCTACACAATTAATATATGGTAGAAGACTACCGTATGTATTTGGCGAATCCATACCAGCCAATGTTTCCCTCAGCCTCTTGTGCATGGCGCAAAAATACTTGTAGATTGGCGATATTGTTGTCCGCCAAGCAAGAAAGTTGTAACTGTGTATTCAACTCACTGGGCACTCCTGCTCTGTCTCTAGCCTCGTGATGTCGTTTTAACAGGAGGCTCTTATCTCTTCCCCCTTGTACCTCTCCCCGCTACTCTACAAAATTTAATAAACAACTAGTATCTTTCTAGTAACCTTGGAGTTTTTTTTAGTAAGTCCTGGTTATTTAATCACTATACATCGTCTAAAAACGCCCACCTCTGTATGTAACGGAAACGTCTTCACAGCATTGTAATAGAAACATTTTCCCCTCAGATTGTTTGGGTCTGTAGAACCAGAAGTAATGCCAAAATAGTAAATCCTCCCCCCCCCCCCCCCCCCCCCCGCTTTTTATTTCCATGTGCGCAAGACTCCAAATGTGATATTGTAATTCTTTTTTTCTAAATAAGTGGTATCCAAAATATTGATAGAATAGTGATTTTCAAATTTTTCGGGTCTATAGAACCCGAAATAAAGCCAAAATTGTAAAATTAATGCGAGAAAATTAAAATTTTAATTTTTTCTTTTGAATCTGCAGAACACGAATTATTTCTGAAATAGGAAAATTTTCATTTTTATTTTTTTTCCTTTCCATCAAAATTTTTCAGGTCTGGAGGACACGAAATAACAACAAAATTGTAGCAATTTCACCTTTTCTTTTCAGAGTCTACGGATCCAAAATAGTAAAATTTCTGTTTAGTTTTCTTCTTTAGATTTCGATAGTTGGATTTTTCTGGTTTGCAGGAAGCAAAATTGTAAAATTAATAAAGCAGAAAATAATAAAGCGAAACCCTTAGACCAGAATTTATACCGAAATAGTGAAATTTTTGCTTTATTTTTCTTGTGTTCCCTCATAATTTTAACCAAGACAACACTACTATATTAGCCAGCCCGGAGTCGTTAAAATTTCCGGAGTTGGAGTCTGCTATTTTTCCCACTGACTCCGCAGCCCTGATTAATACATTTAAGAAAGCCAATACATCTCCTCCCCTTCCTAGAGCTTTTCCTCGGTCTTAAAGTAGTAAAGGTTATTTAACTTGTCTTTCCATTTTTAGTTTTATCAAATCTTCTCGGGTGACGAATTTTTGGAATAAATTTTTTTTAGATCGGTAAAAGTGTGCTTTGTTTTCACAGTTCTATGATAAAGTGAAACCTATGCATAAGTAGCCTACAGTATGTTGCATATAATGATTATCACAAGAGTAAAAAGAAGAATATAGACATAAGTATTCATATTTAAGTCATTATATATATAAAATCCTAATGAAACAAATTTATGAAGCGAATATATGAAACGGCTGAAATGTATCGATTCTTTGAATCAACTGATTAAACAACTGATTTTGTTTCACGGCGATTTCTCCTAAAATATGAAATACTTTGCGATGAAATTAACACCAAAAATCAGCATTGATCCGCAGATCTCAAAACTGGTATTAGAATTTTTAAATTCGAATTAGTTTTCGAAATATATATTTTTTTCTAATTTTAAATACATATTTTCTAATGATGGCAACTCAAATTTATCATAACAGAAAATTTTTTTTCATAATTCAGAAAAAGGTTACTATTTTAAATTAACACCAAACCAGTTTGGCCTCCTTTAAATCTATGCTAAGAACAATGTACTTTTTTTGTATTTCGTTATCATTTTATTAAATACAAAAATTTCATTTAAAAATGAAACATTTAAATTGATGGCTTTCACTTCTTTTTTTTAAAAGAAACAAAATGAAAAGAAAAATATTAGTATTATATATATGTCATATACGCACCGGTGTACCTAATTGGCACACAAATGGCATTATTTTGATTGACATGGTAACCCGGCTATTGTTGTTTATTTAATAATAAATGTTTATTTACTTTTATTCCTTTTTTAAATTTATATAAATTATTTTGTTCTATAGTTATTATTTTTTTTGCTATTTCCTTTTAAAAATAATAGAAAATAATTAAAAAATACGGTACAATGTAGTAGTTATTCCGTCAACCAATTTCGCAAATTATATAAATCGCCAAACCACTCGCCAAATTGTACAGATTGACAAAATTTTTATTTTAAATAACGAAAGAACAAATAAATTAGTATAACATTAATAAAAACAAAAATAAAACATCGAAATAAAAATCACTTGATGACGTAAACACGTGTAACTTGCTAAAAGTCAAGTGAATGTGAGATTTACGATCAAGCATTATTGGAATTTAATCTTATAGTTAGTTCGCGATAGATTTTTGGTCGACGGGATAGCTAAGTTGTACCAAAAATACATGTGTAACTGGTATTCGAAAACGAGGTTTTCGCCAAATTTTTGTAAAAAAAAAAAAATATCATGCCAAACATGTATATGACATCTGGCGAAATATTAAATTATGTAACAAACCATGACATTTAATTTCAACTTCAAATCAATGTTTTAATTTACCACTGGAACAATAAAAAAAATGCTAACTGGCGAGTTTAAAAAAAGATATTGGCGAAATTTGCACCCGGCTTTTTCTTTCGGCACAGATGTCATATACGGCCCCATATTGGCACAATTTTTTTCTGACGCCAATGTCATATATGCAACGGGTACTTAACTGGTGCCAAAGTATCGTTATTTTGCTTGATATGGTAAGCTGGATGTTGTTGTTTATGCTGTTGATGCGTTCCCCAAATTGACGTTGGAAAAAAATCGCGCCGGGGCGTATATGACATTTGTTCAAAACCTTCATATGAAAGGCGAAGGGATTTGTTTATGGCATTTGATGACTTGAACTATTATAATATAGATGAAATGATGGGGATAGAATAATATTTGGCGACTTATCACCTGTGCCTGGATAACATTAAAGTATCAAAATGGCACCTAGAGTATAAAAAGCAAAGTGTTCCGCCCGGAACTGTTGATGATAGTCACATGATTTAGGCTATTGTTATAGAGATTGTTTTAAAATATCGGTTGACAAAGACTCTGAATACTTAGTTCATTTTATTTTAGCTTCTTTTCCAATGTTTAACTGATCCTCTTTAATCAAAAACGAAAACAACCATTGGATGTCTTAACAGCAACTGATTCTCCGTTAAATTTTTGCAATCAAAGGGAATTGAATGGAAACCCGTTTATAGGGAGATCTGCACAGCTTTTTTCAGTATAATTCAATCTTCTCTAATATTTTTAAAACCCATCAGATTAGCGTGTTTTTAGATTCTGCGGTGTCTGAACGGGGGTTGGCGAGCGTAGCTTGCAGGGGGCAGAGCCCCCTAGTATATATATATATATATATATAGATTTGATGAAGGATAATTACTTAACTTTGGACTTTGGATTTCTATCTGCTAGATTCAAGAATGTTCACAATTTTGAGAAAATTCTGGCACACAAAATATAAAGAGCCTAAAAGTAGAATGAAAGCAAGCTTACAGTCACCAGAGTTGCATAATATAGACGCGCACGCCATGCGTGGAAAATTTTCCGCAAAATTCGGAACTTTGCGGAAAATTTCTTAGAAAAAAAATTTTTTTGTTCTTGTAATTTTTTTTTTTTTTTTTTTTTTTTTTTTTTTATACCGAAAAATTAAAAATGTTCCCCCAATTTTATGTAAGATTTATTTATTGTTTGCCAGGGGGTGATTATGTTCCAAATTTTCCGAAAATTAAAAAAAAAAAAAAAAAATCGGCCATCAGCCCGAAAATTCAGACATAAACAAATATCACTGAAATATGTTGCGGATTTCAGTAAATGGTCGCCGAAAATAAACCAATTCCGTTAATCGTTCGCAGAAAAAATGTCAAATTTTGTCGAAGCATCGTGGAAACGCGAATTTCGTTAAAGGACCATGAGAAAAAACACGAATTTCTTTAAAGAATCGTGGGGAAAAAAATTTTTTTTTGGTCAAAGAATCGCCAGAAAAAACGCAAATTACGTCAAAGAAGCGCAGGAGAAAAGCGAATTTCGTAAAAGAATCGCGGAAAAAACTAATTTCGTTAAAGGATCGCGAAAAAAAAACATGAATTTTTTCAAAAGGCCACAGAAAAAACGCAATTATCGTCAAAGGATCGTGGGAAAAAAAGATAATTTCATCAAAGAATAGCAGAAAAAAGCAAATTTCGTCCAAAAAAAGCGCAGTAAAAAAACGAATTTCGTAAAAGCATAGCGGAAAAAGCACGAATTTTGTCAAACAATCGCGAAAAAAAAATGCAAATTTTGCCAAAGAACCGCAGAAAAACTAATTTCGTCAAAGGATCGCGAAAAAAAAAACCCCACTAATTTCGTCAAATCGCCGCGAAAAAAGCGTGAATTTCGTCAAAAGATCGTGAAAAGATGCAAATTTCGTCAAAGGATAGGAGAAAATGCGCGAATTTCGTCAAACAATTGCGAAAAAAATGCAAATGTCGTCAAAAAATCACAGAAAAATGGAAAATTTGCCAAATGATCGTGGAAAAAATGAGAATTCTGTTAAAAGGCCGCAATAAAAACTCATCGGTCTCTTTAATGATGCCTATGAATAGACCTCTCCTTACAAAATGTGATTCAGTTGTTTCAGAAGCAATGTCCATTATTGCATTTTGCGAGAAAAGGTCACAATAATAAGGATTGGGCTGTTTCTAAAGGCATTGATAAAATAACTGATAAGAATTCACTCCTTCTTATCATGGATTTTTAGCTTTATTATTTTTTTAGACATCATAATTATTCTGTAATTAATATTAATTAATTTTTAAATTAAACGGTAATTATTTAAAACTACTGTTTAAAATTCATACCGTCAAAGTAATATAACACGTTATTTTATTAAACATTAAATTAATTTGCAGAAAGTTTTTGAACCAATATTTATGTGTGCAGAAAGTTTTTGGTTTTATACAAGTCTGACAGTCACCACAAATAAAATTTTTCAAATTGGTGGAGATTCACCTTAACCATTTTAGTTTTCGAAATTCATTCAATTATTTCACACCACCTGTTGAAAATTCATCGAAATCGCCCATGCCTTCCATTTCTTATTCAGCAAGTGAGAACATTGACAATACTCTTTTTTCAAAAAAGTTAGTTGAAGAAAACATAATGCAATTAAGTTTCCAAAGTCTCAGGGCTTAAAAGTTTTTGCTTATAAAATGTAAACGGGTTAAATGTAACTGCTGGAATATTTTGGTGCCTTCATTCATAGTGACACATAAATTGTTGAGGATGTCAGAAAAGGATGTTTCACTATTTCAAACACTTTTGCCAGGTAGTGACTTTTGCCATAAGTGAAATAGCACAGAAAAGGAAAATTTTAAAAAGTAATGTTGCATATTCTGTACTATATTAAATCTCACCATATTTTATAAACGAACCGTTAGACAAATTATAAGAATGTAAGTACTTAACAGTATTATTTGATTAATCTTTAAATAAAAAGTCCCCCCCATCCCCTACCAAAAAAAAAAAAAAAAAAAACAACTCAGAGACATGAATTAAAATAAGGTTAAATCTTTCGTTTAACGAAAATCAAGTATGCACACATTATTTATTTAACTTCAATTTTTTTAGACAGTTCAGCATCTGATAAAATTCGAGAAAGCTTTAAAACTGATTTATCATCTTTAAACTTGAAAACTATAGTTCAGGTTTCAGTGGATGAACCTAACATCAATTTAAAGTTTTATAAAGATTAAAAAGCTGAACTGGAGTGAATTGAAGTTTATCCAGCTTTCCTGAACTGTGGTTTGCATATTTTGCATGAAACATTTAAGAAAGATATTCAAGCGACAAATTTGTCATTAACCACTTCACTGATGACAGGTATGGGGAAACAGTGCTTTTACCCCCGACTTATCTCGGGGCAAATGGTGAAGTGGTTAATCAGTTTTTTTTTCTATAGTCTGCACAATTTCTTTAAGGGTGTACTAGCTTGTCACGCTCTGTATAGTGAATATATAAATTTGGACCTATATCTTCCAAAAATTTTTCTGATTAGGTGGCTGAGGAATAGTAATGTGTGTCAATTTGCTATTGTAATGTATATTAGAAAATTTATTGAGTGTGCAAGAAAAGAAAAAAAAAATCCAGCTTGTAAAATCTTTTAGACTGTGGCAAATTTTGTGTAAAATGAACTTTTAGAGGCCAAATTGACTTTCTTTAGCACTTTTTTACTATCCTTGTACCTTGTATTTATACAAAGTTCAGGATTAATGTTACAATAAGTTTGTTTTCTTTAGTCATAATTTTTATAATTATGTTCATATATATATTTAGTTTTTGTCACTAAAGGGAAAAGAACATACATTTCTCGTTAAAGATGCTCCCGAAATATCACTATATAAATTATATAAATATGGAAATTAAATTATGTGCCTCACAGATACAACAAAATCAATAACATAAGTGTTTTGAGAATAGTAATTGAATCTTAAATCCGTGTTTAGAAAAGTAGAAGCTTTTTTGAGAGTTTCAAACAGATGTTCCAGTGGCACTTTTTCTTCGTAGTTCTTTAACATCATTAGTCAGAAATATAATGTCGAAGACTTATTAAAGTAATCCAGAATCGAAATAATTTATAATTAATTTTAAATTAATAAAAAACCACCCATTTAACAGCAATTTCTTATCAAATTTAAACATTTTTCATTATAGCAGTTGCCAACAATTAAAAATCCAGAACAAAATTCTTACCACAACAATTACTTTTCTATTGCAAGATTTTCACGTGAAAAATGAAAATGAAATAAATAGTTTGACAAATTTTTTTAAAAAGTTAATATTACATCAAAATTTTTCTATTGCAAGATTTCCACGCTGAAAATGAAATAAATAGTTTGACAAATTTTTAAAAAAGTGAATATTACATCATATTGGAAATATAACGGGCGTCAGCAGGTTGGTATATAATGTCATATGAGTTTGAAAAAACGTATTGAAACATGATAAAAACCCGATTACGGAAATATTGGCATATTTTAACATTTGAGGTTCTCTGAATTTGTTTTCACCATTTTTAAATCTATTCCATATATATATATATATATGTGTGTGTGTGTGTATGCATGTATAGTAGAATTTCTACAAAGGTTTAGGTACCTAGAGCTCATTCTTAGTGAAGAACTGAAATAAAGACTTCAGATTTTGGTACTACTTGATTATCCTGACGACCAAAAAAACTATCGCCAAACTATAAGATTCAATGGCAATAATGGCTGATCGTATATGTCACATTCACTTGACATTAAACATATTACATAGTTATGTCATCAAGTGATTTTTTTTTTCGACTTTTTATTTCTATTTTTATTAATGTTATACTAATTTATTTGTTCTTTTGTTATTTAAAATAAAAATTATGTGAATTCGTATAATCTGGTGAGTAGTTTGTCGATTTATTTAATTTAGCAAAATTGGTTGACGGGATAATCAAGTAGTACCCAGATTTTTTAAAATAAAATTCATAGAATTTTTGTACTTTCCATTTTTTTTTAATCATGAAAAAATTATTTAAATAACAAAGTACTCAGAAACAACTTTTCATCAAAAGGTTTTAATCTCGGTCTCAATCTAGATCACAGATGAAAATTACGTAAAGTAACACACAGTCATTGATATTTCAAAATTAATTTTTCAAAACAAACATTCTTAAAATTCCAGGCACCGCTGAGTACTTTCGCTGCTATAGCATATTTTTTCACATGCTGATTGGCCTTTCTCAATATTTTTTACAAAATACGCGTGGTAAGTGTTTTTTATATTTAACACACATTAAGGTGATCACGTGTCCTCATTTTTTGTAGATAAGTGCTTATGTTGAAAGCAATTTACCCATTTTTGAAAATTTTAAATCACACATTAGCATAACCTGACCAGGTGGCCAGCTTAATACAATTAGCTATCCCATCAGATGTAGACGTGTCTTAGAATTGAACATTTTTCAGAAAATGAGGAAATTTTCTGGTCACCATATATCCATTGGCTACTGTATGAAGTTGAACTAAATTTTGAGTTCGGATTTATAAACTATCAACCAATTCTTTATAAATATTAAGCAATTATTATGTTTTTCTCTTGTTCTCCTTCCCAAATCAGATATTAGCAAGCTGGATAAGTGTATTATACAAAGAAGCAGAATACATGAAAAAATACCATATGTGTATTGTTAATGGAAATCAGAGATGTCTGATAAAGATAGTCAGGGAAAAAATCAGGAAACTTTTTTTTACAACTTCTGTAGACACCCTGTTAGACGTTGACATAGGTTGTTGCTAATTAGGTTTTAGTGTAAATCACCCAACAAGTGGTGCTGCTATGCTGCATTTTGCAGGATTTACACGATTTTAGCAATAGTCATATCTCAAGAACTAATGCACGGAATTTCATATCTTTAGAATCCTCATGATATGGGTATAGATTGTCATTTAATTTTGGCTCTCTGATAGCAAATTTTGAAGTATTAACGTGTATGAAATAGAAGAAAGTTTTGTGGTTGGCACATCCAACTAGTTTTTTCTTCTGCTGTATTTATTTTAAAATTTTCTAAATTTCTACTGCCACATGCTGAAATTCCCCCCCCCCCCCCCCTTCCTGGTCATTTGAATATTTAAAACTTGTATTTACAAAAATGAAACACTCTATTAAAAAATGCATATTATAATTTATTAGTTTATTTAATTTGTAGGTTTTTACATTTTTTTGGTTTTAGTCCTTGAGTCTTCAAAAGTCCTTGATTTTTATTTAAAGAAATGTGTGCAGACCCTGCAATAGCTGATATCTAAACTGTTAGTTTTACAAAGAAAAGTTTTACAAATAATTTTTTTAAAGTATTACATGTTAAATAAAGTTTTAAATATTTATTTCATAATTCTGTTTTATTTATTTCCTTTCAGACATTAGCTGAACAAGGCAAAATACACTCTGTATGTGTATCTAATTTTGGAGATGAGCATAATTCAGATGCTGAACCAAAATCATCTAGTGCTCCTGAAACTCCAAATCATACTAGCTCCTCACTTAGTACTAATAAAAGTTTAACGCCTGCAAGGAAAAGGCGAAGTACTGTTCCTGAAAAGCCCAACTATAGCCTTAATCTATGGTCAATCATGAAAAACTGCATTGGAAAAGAGCTCACAAAGATTCCTATGCCAGTAAAAATCAGTTACTCTTATTATAGTGATATTGTTAAGAAATTGTTCACTTGTAACAACTTTTGTGTATTATAGATCTGTGTTTATACAGTATAGGATCCGTTATCCAGAATCCTTGGGACCTGAGGTATTCCGGATAAGGGGTTTTTCCGTAATTCGGAACACTAACACAAATATTTTCTAATGTACATAAATATGAAGTACTGGTTAGCATAAATAATATTAAAAATACTGTATTACACATTTGTTGAATTAATTCAACAAAACACAATTAAGGAAAAGTTTAATTAATTTTTATTTACAAAAAAAAAAAAAAAAAATGTTAAGTAATAATTTTAAATTATAATAAAACTTACAAATGAACAAGATCAAAAATAAAATTTAGTTTTGGGGTTCAGATGCAGATGCTTGGGAATTGGTGTTTTGGAAAAATCCTTTTAAAGTTGGCTGCTTGTAACGTTTCTCTTTTACAATCTGGTCTTGAATTTTATATAAGGACATTATTTGTTGTTCATGGAAATAACTTATTTTGTTCCATGCCTTGAAATTAACTGTTGAGTGTAAAATATCATTTGTTCATTGGATATTTTTTCTACCTCCCCATTCTTGTCATCATCATCACTACGATCATCAGATGCATCTTTAGTCATCATTTCATAAATTTCACTGTATGTCATCTGATGACTAAGTGGAGCATTATTATCTATATTGAAACAAACTTGAACTGCATCTTCATCCAATAATTGGGGAGGGAGGGAGGGGAATATATTGAAAGTTGACTTTTTATTTATTTTTGTTTTGTTTACGAATTTATCGGATGGAAAGCGGACAGAAAAATATAAGAGGCAAAATTATCAACACTTAAAATGCAGATTTCCGCAAATTCGCGGAGATAAAGAAATGCACAATTACTGTAATATTCCATTAACCCACCCTCCCCTATTTTGTAAACAAATTTGATATTTAAAAAAAAATCCCACGAAAGCCCCCCCCCCCCCCCAAAAAATATATATATATATATCTCGCGCGAAGCGCCGTACCACCTTTCTGTCTTATCCGATTCCGAATCTCTGCTTTTCTACTGTTCGATGGACGCAGCTGAAAACGGTAAAATGAACGTTTCTCTCATTCTCCTAATTGGCCGAATTGTAGGTGCGCCTTTAGATGACGTCAAAGGTCGGAGCTTGCCAACAGTTTTCGATCGCGGAAAACGCATTCAAATTCTAAGTGATGTTTCGAAAATATTTTTTTTCAAAAGGTTAAAATTAAAATTCTTTATAATGGATTTTAGTGTTTGAAGCAGAAAAATACGAAATTTAAAAATATGCAGTTAGTTTTCCCATATTTCTAAAGGTTATGCCGATGCGAAGTCATAAAAATGATCAAAAAGAGAACTTATGTCCGATGATTGCGTACATTCAATTCTTATCTTTCACGAGAGCGTCATAAGTGGGATCGTAGGGAGAGCACGCTTTTTACGTTCTGTTTTTTAATTATCTCGGTTAACAAAAAAAGAAAAATCTGAATATCAGGGCAGGCTTTGGACTATTCTTATAAACATTTTCAGATTTCAACAGGCGGTAGATTTCGATAGCCACTTTTAATCCGTGTAAGCGGCCTCTCCGATTACTTTACGATTTTTTGCCGCGTTTGGAGGTGGGGGGGGAGGAAATTAAGGAGATATTACGGTACCTTGAGGTGTATGAGAAAAAGTTTAAAATATTTAAAATATCGATTTATAAAGCATATTAACTCTTCAATAAAATATGAAAAAAAAAAAATAATAAAAACTGCAAATTGTTATGAAATGAAAGTTTTCACTAAGTTTCAGTTTCGGATCTTTTACCGTTCCGGTTTTTAGAGCGTTCCGGATATCGGGACGCCAAATAATAGATCCTATACTGTATATAGACCAATCTCTAAAAAGCATAACGCAAATTCGTAAGCATTTCATACCTTTCATTTTAAATGGATAGAATATCATGCCACTGAACTTTTACTATCTGAAAGAATTACAGCAATTGCTTTTTGAAAATGAACAATAATATTTTTTATTTGATCAAATTAATTAAAAATAAATCTTTTGGTTTAATTTAGGTATTTTATGATTTTTTAGGTTAAGATATTTCTGTTATTGCATTCGCAGAGAATTTTGCTTTTTGCAAAATAATATATTTAGAATTGATTCTTTAGCTATGAATATAGGTGAAAATCATTTTTTAACTATAAGAGATTTTTTACATTGATATATATTTTTAGAATGTCCTGTACACTTAACAATATGAAAAATCATATTTATATCAAAAATAGTAACTATGGGTTCAAATAAAGTTTTGGAATCCTTTTAAATTGATAGTTTTGTATAGGCCTCACACTAGGAATGAACAGCTGGAAAAATTGCCAAAGATTACTATTTGCAGTCAACCTATTTGATTCTGGTCATTTCAGTGATTTAAGTGCGTAGTTTGGTTACATGTTTAAATTTTTTTATTTTATTGATTTATTTATTGGTTATGGTCAATGCTTTCATTTCATTATGGAATATAAGCTGGAATCAAATGCCGAACTATCTATGTTAATTTTGTTAGGAAATTTATATTTCCTTAACATGTTTCCACTTTTCTTATCACACATTCAACCTTATCAATCTTTAGCAACTATACTAGCTTAATATATATATTTCCTGCTGTTAACATTCTCCATAGTTTAAGTCCTACATCAAGTATTTATTTAAACAAGTTTACTCCGAAAAATAAATATCCTTCATTTTTATCACTTACCTTTCTCTACTATTATCCTTTGCTATAAAGTATTAAGCCATTTCCTTTCCCTATTTTAACTCTCCATATATCGTGGCTTATAGTTCATGGGAAAACATTGTAATTTTACTCTCGGCGATCCTCATGCACGCATGGCAAGACTTGAATCACGTTATTCATATGAGGAGTTTCAGCGACCAACGACAGGTGGCGTAAGCTGTCCGTTGTCGTCTGCGTTCTAGGCCACACCCTCATATCTTTCTGGTAATGTACGGTGACATGTATTCAGTGCGGGATGAAAGAGTTACGTAAGAGGGGGAGTTTCCCCGTGGAGTGCTATTTATAGTCTAGCCAGACAGCTGTTTAGTAGCTTCGTGGTTTTTAGCCTTTGAGTTTTGTTTTCTTACTTTTCTTTTAGTTGTACAAGGTTTTTATTAAGCTTAAACCTTAACGATGCCTTAAACGTGTTGAATAGAAGCTGCTTGTTTTTCAAAGTCTTTTTCTGAATAATGCAAAGTGGATTTGATTCACCGACTTTTATGTGAAAGGTGTTTGTTATGTCAACATCGTAAGATTGTTTGGTTTCTGAATCGCCAATAAAGACAAATCTATATAAAGACTAATCTATGCAGCTATAATTCGACATGTTTAAATTCTTTTAAAGTATGTTTTTCTTTTAACGTTTATAGTTTAATTCTGTTTAATACAAAGTGATAGTTGTTAGATTTTTCATCCTTTCTGCTGTGTTATCTGAAGTTGGATATCTTGGCCAATCTTCCATCTTTATAAAGTATTATGGATGTTTTTACTATTGGCATCCATGGGTTCTGGATGCAATAAGTATTTCTGTATATCCATATCATTGGGTCAATTAGCTTATGTCTGCTGTTGGAACCCTGGAGTGATGTTTGTTTTGGTGGTTGCTGTGTACTGTATGATTTTCAGGTTTGCCACGGAAAGTGCTGGTAACCATTTCCGAGCATGTTATATTGGGGAAGGGAGGCTGGGGTATTTTTATGGAATGATGAATGTGCATTTAAGTAAAGGTATATAAGATCTTTTACTTTCAACTATTGCTTTTCATACACTATATCTATTTAAGTAATTTAATAGTATTGGTCTCGTTTTTATGTTACAGTAACTAAATTGAATTTAAGTAATAGAATCTTTTTAAATATAATAGATATAATAGGAAAGTTTAATCTCATTTAAAGTTAAAGTTATTAATTAAATATGAAATCCATTTTGATGAGTTAAACTTTATTAAATTATTCATTTCTATTTTTAAAGCTCTTTTCGATGCTCCAAAGCTAGATGGTCTATATGTTGATATTTTTAGATAAGAGTTATGTTAGCTCTTTTATTAAACACTTGAGACCTCAGAAAACTGAGATTAGTATTTGGCTGTTATAGCGATTGTCACATATAGATTGTTTAAATGAAATGCTTTACTTTTTATATATTATTTCTATTTTTATTTCTATTAATAAACTTTGTTGTTTTTACTTTTGTTGTAGTTCTTTTGCAGACACAAATCTTTTATTGATATTTTATTTAAGTTAACTTTCACTTCTTAAACCGGGGCAGACTATTTTCAGCCATAACGCTCCATTAGCGTATGCTAACTTTGCTATACCATTTTCAGATTGAATTACTTTTGTAATTCTCAACAAATTTAAGTGCAAACGGATTTATCTTTCGTAATCATCATCTGCACATGATAGATTTTTTTTTTTTTTTTTTTTTTTTAAGAAAAAAAGTCATGCTTGAAATTTAATTAAAAAACAATAAAAATTGAGTAAATTGCAATATAGTTTTCAAACAAATTGCAATACAGTTTTCAAACAAACTGCATTGAAATACATTTTTTTCCTCGTTTGACTGTGTAAAAATTGAAAATGTGAGATTTTTAGAAGTTTAAAAAATTGCATTAAAAGTCAAATTTAATCGCCTGATGTTGCTACTTTAAAAATGACATCAGCGTTACACACGGACATCTTTGGCCTTTATAGTGTAGATAATCTATATTTATTTTTTAAAATCTTTAAAATTTCTAATCTTTGAATTTATATAATAAAATTGAGCAATAATCAATTGTGTGTGATGAAATCAACAATGTTAGGTTCTAGCCAGTTAACTTACTGCTGTCACAATTTGCTAAAAGCTCTAAAAAAATGTCAATTACTTTTATAGATATTTAGTATATATCTGGGGGGATGAATGAATTAAAAAAGGTGTGTTTGTGTGTGCATGTTTTTTGTAAACATTGTTGAAGAATTATATAATCCTTTGTAATGTACTGATAAAAATATTTTTTACTTATTTCATTCTTTTTTTAATCTCTATAAAAAAATATTGTCAGTATTTGGCATATTTTTAAAAATCCAGTCATTGAAAATCAGCGAAATAAAACTGTGTGCAGCTTTGTGAAAAGTTTGTGTGTGTTTGTTTTCCAAACCACATTGTTTTTGTAAGCTTTTTTTTTTTCCATCTAATATAAGTGTGGCTAATTAGCTTTGAAGATTACTGAACTTATTGTGTCATTATTTTAGTGGGATTTAAATATGAGGTATTGTTTTGTTTGTGCTAATTTGTTTGCATTCATTAGTTTAAGTAATTATAAGAATCAATTAATTTAATAAGAAATAATTTATGAATTTAAAAGCAGGATTACAAAATTAACCATAAATAAATGGATGATTTTTTTTTTTTTAAAGATATTGCATTTATGAATAAAATATAAATATTTTACATGTAAAAAAGTTAATATGAGGAGTAAGAAACATTTAATGCACATTTCATCAATATTTTAAAAAATATTAATGATCATTGTGAGGTTGAAAAAAGAAAATACATGAAATTCATACAGTCACGATCACTATATCGCAGTTATAAGAACTTTGCACACCTGAAAACAACAACAATAAAAAGATCACCTGGATGCAGGCAACCTCGCTGCTTCGGAATCTCCTGAAAATACATGAAATTCATTAACGTCACAGTCACTAATATTGCATGTTTGAGCGTTTAGCACACATAAAAACAAAACAAAAATATAACATGATGCAGCGATCTTACTGTATTGAAATCCTAAAAAGAACATGAAATTCATTAATGCTTCGATCATCTTATAGCATATCAAAGCACTTGGTGCACATGTAAAACGGACAAAATCATATGCAGCAGCCTTGCTAATGAAAACAGAAAAAAAATCTGTGATATTTGGTTACTCTATTTTTCTTAATTATCAATCTCGATTGATTATAAACATTTGTGATGTCAATTGTAACTAATCTATTCTACATAACTATGCATCAGACCATTTTTTTCAATTCTTCGTCTTTTATAATGACGTCATGACACAATTGATATTTTAATTAACGAAAGAACTAATAAGCCAGTAAAATGTCATTAAAAATTCAGATAAATGTTGAATTAAAAATCATTTGATGACATTAACATGAATAATGAATCTGATGTCAAGTGAATGTAGTAGTGTCACGATCATGCATTTTTGCCGGCAATAGTTTTTTTTTTTTTCTTTCTGGAAAGTTGTCAGTGAGATAATGGAGAAGCACAGAGAGCTTTTAACTTCTATATATAGTATATATATTATTTACAAATTACAAAACTTATTATTAACAAAACCCGTGTTTCCGGAGAAAATTCAGATATTCATAACCCATCGGCAAACCCTGCTTAGGAGTTACTGTTTCATCTTCATCATCAGACTCTGTGTCAGTATTATCCTGATTTTCGGTAGAGTTTAACAGAGTAGTATTTATAATGTCATCATGTGTGAAACTTTCTGTAATTAGAGCTTCATCTTTGAAGGACATCCATTCGATTATATTTTCTCTATTCAAGGAATCAGGCACAACATTTTGAGAATATTTTGCAAAACACAAAAGTTCTGCAGATTTCTGTTTTGGACTATCCAAACTGAAGCCACCAATGTGTTAGGGAAAAAAAAAAAAAAAAATCGCCTGATGTTTTACTTTTTTTTCTTTTTTTTTTTTTTCATTTGAAAAATACAGTTTTAATGTAATACAAACATTGAGAGTGAAAAAAACTTAATACCATTGTCACTCAAGTTGCTGTCATTTTGAATTTCTCTCGCAAAGTTAACAGTAACCAAATTGTCACTGTTTATATCTGAAACAGTGCAGATTATAGGCATTCGCGGATTTGAGGGAGTTGACTGTATGTTTATGTCGGAGGGGAAAAAAAAAAAAAAAAAAAAAAAAAAAGCAATTCTCACAGATTTGAGACTTTCAATTCTTAGAACTTTTCCAAGGAAATTTAATTTGAAGTCATCAGTTAAGAAATTTTAATATGAAAATATTTAAAGTCCATCCACTTCAATAAAATGCAAGTTAACAACCTTCAGAGAATATAGTAAAAGAGAGATTCAATGAGAATACAATGTCACACAGTTTTTAGTGCATAGAGAAACATAAAAAAAGGAGCTCTGAACTAGTGCAGGCTGTTTTATTGCAATACATATGAAGACAAAATTCGAGGAGCCTGACAATGCTGTAAATCTGGTACACAACAGATTTACTGCAATATAAATCAAGTTAAAATCAGTAAATCAAGATTTAAATGGGAAATCCTGCAATAAATATATAAATCTGTGTAAAATCAATAAATCTTATAATAAACCGGTAAATCATATAATAAATCAAAAATCTCCTAGTTTATTTCAAAATCTTTCCATTTCCTAACATTAAGCATGAAGTGAAGCAAGCAAAACAGCATGATTGGGCATGCTCACAAGGTCGAAGCTTTTCTTATGCAATATCGAAACATTTTTTGTCATCAGATAATTTTATCCATTTAAAAAAATCTGATTTTTTTTTGTCAGATTTTTTTTTTTTTTTTTTTAATCAAAAGTTTATCTTTTGTTTTGTTTCATTAGTAAAAGCTTATCTTTCTGAGTTATCTTTTTTGATTTTTTAAAAAATATATCACAAACCCTGATATTTATATAGGACCTTTGTTCAGAAACATTTGCAATTTGGATATTTCAAGATACACTTTTGAGCAGTTTATTCTTTTCATTTTTATTTTCTATAAAAGACCATAGATTGTGCCTCTACACATACAAAAATGCACTTCTTCCATTTCAAATGGAATTGAATGCATTCCTTCCTAATTGTGATTAATTTCAGTTATTATTTTTTAAAGGACTGTAGAGGGTGCTAATCGCAGCTGTAGGAAAATCCTCTGAAAATCAAAAATCATCCTTTTTACTAATGCTAAAGTGCCATTGAAATCAGTATTTATTGAAAGCTTTAAATATTCAAATTCAGATATTTTTTACTTTGTCTTATAAGAGACTAATGTCACACGAAATCTGAAATTGTGCAAAAAAATAATCATCACAAACAAATTTAAAATACATATAACACAATGTGCTTGCACAGGACTTTCTTAAAGCAAGAAGTTATATCTTTACAGTACTAGATGGCATATTTGTGTGCCCGAATTGCTAGTAAATCAGTAAATCACAAACAAATCAGTAAATTACAAATAAATCAATAAATCAGTGTACATGTGACATTCAGAAATGTAACAGAACATGTAACATCAGTAACATTCAGAAATCTGCTAAATGAATTTGATTTGTAAATCTGGTATGCCAAAAAAAGTTTGTTGAACCCCTCGACAAAATTCCAGAAAGAGTGCCGTGTGTAAACGCCAAACCAATTAGAAGACACAGCGTGGCTCTCCATTGGTAGTAGTAGAAAATTGGTGTATTGTGGTCCTGCTTGGCATGGGAAAAACACTTCAAAGCATCTTTCATAAAAATAGAATATTCTAAAATCTAATTAATTTTGAAATGTAAAAGAAAAGTTACTAAGCATAAATTAATTTGGACTTTGAGATATGAAATCAAAAAAAAAAAAAAAAAAAAAAACTTTAAGGTGAAAAATAGTAAATTAAATAGGGGAAAATTTTTTAGAATAATTGAAATATGATGTTATACATTGTACATTTTTTTTTCACTTTTTTCTGTCGTTTTTTTTCTTTAAAGGTTAATTTTAATGAACCTTTATCTACTCTACAACGCCTTACTGAAGAATATGAATATTCTGATCTCCTTGACAAAGCTGCTGAATGTTCAGACAGCTGTGAACAAATGTCGTATGTTGCTGCCTACACAGTTTCTGCTTATGCTACAACTAGTAATAGAACTGGAAAGCCTTTTAATCCTCTTTTAGGTGAAACTTATGAATGTGATCGTACCGATGATTTTGGCTGGCGCTGTCTCTCAGAACAGGTAAATTGTTATTTTAGAAATAGTACATTCATCATGTATGTTATGATTATTTAAATAAATCCAATAGATATTTTTTTAGACTGATTTGCACTGCCTGCCAATGAGTTTTTTTTTTTTTTTTTTTTTTTTTTTTTTTTTTTCAAGAACAAAAAATATAATTATTTACAGGTGCCCTTGAAGCTCAAATGGTTTTATTGTCAAACAGCTTGAAACTGACTAACGTTCAGTAGACATGAACACAGTTGTTTGAATGCAAACAAGTTTAGTATTCTAAAAACAGTGTCACAACATCTATAGATATTGGCAGTGGTGTGGTGCCCCATCCTGTCAGGTGAAGTAGGTGAAGATTCTCTTCACCTAATATTTTATTTAAGAAAGTTTTTGCATAAATACTCTATTTACTTGCATATTTTGTGGACTTTTTTGCAATTTTTTTTTTGAGCTAAAAATAGGAAGTGTGAAAAAAAAATATATATTTTTTTTTTCCAAAGGAAAAGAGTAGAAAGATGAATATCTATAATATGAATACAATAGTATAACATTTTAATGAATGAATAATTAAGGTTAAACAAAATGTATAAGAGTTTCAGTATTTTGTAAATAGTTTTTGAACAGTAACAAAACAATCCTAGGAGCATTTTAGAATCTGGAAAAAAAGTTCCTCTAAGTTGACAAATGAATACATGGAAAATTTTATGGATTAGATAGAAGAATTTAGTATAACTAAATCTTTTGCTCTTTTAAGCATTAAAACATCATAGCACTTCTTAAGCGTCATTTATACGGAGCGAGTTTACTAGCTACAAGCCGGCGAATTCACTAGCTGCTAGTAAACTCGCCCCGTGTAAACACGTTGACTGACAAACTATCTGGCAGCTCAGTGAGTGCAAAAAAAGTTGAAAGCTCGGCTACTTTTCTCGCTACTTGCTGGCGTGTAAGCTATCTGGCTAGTAAACTAGCTGTGTGTAAACGGTGTTGCTAGTGAAATCGCTGCGAGTATTCGGTGGTTCGTGGTTCTGTGTATGTAAACAATGTCGACTGAAGTAGTTTGTGCCGGTGTGAATGAAACAAAATAGATTTTTTCAAACAAACTTAACAATTAGGATACCAATAACTAAAATATTTTTGAAAGTTATTCACTATTTACAATAACTACCTTAATTATCACAAGGTGAATATTTTAATTATTTTAGATAAATAGTTTAAAATACTAATGTCGGGGAATTGCAGTTATCAAATTATTGATACTGTACAGGGTTTAGAGGGCAATAATTAAAAAAAATTCTGAAAAAAAGTTTTGGAGTATTATTGCATAGATTCGTATATTTTCCACTATTTTTCACAGTTAAAGTACCTGAAATTAGTTTTAGTAATTAGTATTACAAATATGATAGGAATGATACTGAGGGTTGAATGTTTTAAATACTAAATAAAATAGGTTCAAAATAAAACTGCAGAACTATGATTGCGTTTGAGGCCACTGATCTGCAGATTTACTAGTTTAATTACTACGATAGATTTCATTAATATTACAATCATTTTTTTTTTTTTTTTGTGAGAGATGAATAAGTAAATGTTTTAAGACAGAAAATAATAACGGTAGAGTAATGGTCCTGTAAGCCAAGGATCTTTGTTCGATTCCTGGCCTGGGCATTTTTTCGCTCAGTTGGAAATATTCAATTTGTATGATAACTTTACCAATCAGTTTGATTGTGTTAAAATAATAGTATAATTGTTTTTATTTAAATGGGGAGGGGTTGAGCCTTATGAGCCTCTCTTTTCCGTATGCCCTTAAACAATATTCTCTGTTTTCTGATTTGTTTAATTGATTGACAGATAAACTAAACAGGGCAGAGTTATAAAAAAAAATTATGTGATTAAAATATTGAAAATTTTATTAGCCACATGAAATTAATTAAAAACAGCACTATTTATAAAATTTTGGTGGTTATTACATTCCAATAAGTGCAATTTAAAAATTAAATGTGATTAATTAGATTTTCAGTTAAAAGATTTTATGCCGTATTAAACATCACTGAAATTGCATTTTTAGCAATGATTACATGGAGTGATCATCACTGAAAATGGACTAATTAAACGTTACAATAATGGACACGAGTCTTAAAACCTTAAAATTTAATGAAATTTCATAAATGACCACTAGAATATAAAATTCAAATTTCATCTTTTAATTTCATATTGCAGTAATCTGTGTGTTTTATGTTCCATAACACAGGGTACTCTTGGTATACATTTAAAAACTCAGCAGTATCATTTGCATTCCACTTCATTTTTCCACAAACACACACACACACACACACACACCAAAAAAATAAAAAAAAACACACACACAGGAAAACTCAGCACTTAATATAAAAACAAACACTGTTTACAGAAAAAAACATTAAAAAAAAACTTTAGAACGCAGCAAGTGATGCAATAGCGAGTTGGCTACTGAGCAAGTAAACAAGTTCGTGTGTAAACCACCACTATCTCACTAGCTGACTCGCTCGCTTCTTTTCTCACCTGCTTGTAGCTAGTAAACTAGCTCCGTGTAAACGAGCCTTTATTCTAATATATGGAATGGATTTGTGACTACAAAATGCTCATATAAATTGCTTTATTTAGAGCATATTTCTTTTTGAGCTAATATTGAATAAGCACTTTGTTCACTCCAAAGTCTCTTCCAGCTGCCCTGCTGCTGCTTTTTTTTCTTCCTAGCACAGCAATATGCTGCAAATATAAAATCAAAATCCTACTGGAAATTATTTTTCTAAACACTGTTAATGTAAATAAATTGGAAGAAATGTATCATAGGTAGAGTTTATTCTGGAAAAAAGGTACAGCACAGAGGGGGGGAGAAGGAGGAATGGCAGAAAGAAAAAGAAAAGAGCTCCATGAGTCTACTCCCCCCCCCCCCCCCCCAAAAAAAAAAGCATTGAAGAAACAGCATCTTAAAAAGAAAAATTGGTTAACAAGTTCATCTGAAAAATGTTGCAAATGCTCTTACAATATTGTAAAAATGCACTAACCTACTCCCCTTTCTCTCCCCCCCCCCCCCAAAAAAAAAACTCTATAAAAAAGGGTTACTTGACTTTATGCGGGGCTCTACTTTTAAGTATTTTTATTTAATTCAAGGGTAATTATGAACTAAAGCTAAGCTGATCCCAAATGTACTTATGAAAAAAAGAAAGAAAGGAACCCATGGAAAAGTCAGTTTATCCACACAAATGCAGGATATTACTTTTGAGTACTTTATTAATTCAAGAGTAATTACAAATTAAAACTCTAATCACAAATGTGCTTTTAAAACAAAGAAAACTTGGCCTACAGTAAAATGCGGTTATACAATCTGGAGTCATGCATCAGGTAACTCGATTTCACCTGAGCCCGACCTGCTCAGTGGTATGGGTGTGGGTTCGGTTCAGGATGGTTCTAATTCTGCTTCAGGTCGACTTTGGGTTGAGTTTTGATTTTTAAGGTCAGGTTCGATTTAATCTGATTTTTCAAAGGAAAGACCAGAATATTGTTTGATGGAAAAGTATGTTTTTGAATATGAATAACTGTTTACGTGTTCACTTTGAACATAAAATTGATATTGAAGATATGATTATAGACTAATTTTACTTTATTACAAATAGTGGGTCAATTTTCTCTGATAGCAGGTTTCTGATCAACAAAATTTTTTTTGTCTGGTTTTGGTCAGAGTACTGTATCAGGTTGTGTGACCCGTTTTTACGGATTGACACTAATTTCTTTTCCAGTAAGGTTAATTTTGTTTCAGGTTGTGTTTGGGTTGACCTGATTTTTCAAAAGAAAGTATTTTCCACATGAAAAACTATACATTTGAATATTAATGAGTATATATGTGTTCATTTTTCTGTGCAAAAGATAAAATTAATATTAGAGATATAATTGTAGGCTATTTTTTCATAAATGTTTTAAAATATGGAATAATTTTCTTTTATTTCAAGTTTGAGTTAGTTTCAGATTGAAGTGTGTCCAGTTTGAGTCTGGTTTTGGGTTACCGAATTTTTTTTTGCTGCATTCGGAAAGGTTTGCGGGAGGACTCTAGTTCTGGGTGAGATTGTAGATCGATGAAAAATCTTTTGTTGGGTTAGGGGGCAGCAATTTTTTTTTATCATGTTCTGGTGTTTGTTTGCAGGTTAACTTTTAATAGTTATTGCAGTTTCACTCATGACTCTTCCCTTATCTGTTACAGGATTCTACTTTAATATACTTTAATTCTAGAAAAATTATCATATCAATAAAAAACTATAATAATGAAAAACGTAAAAACAGGTGGTTTAGTTCTTGAGAGAGATTGTATATCAGGTCTCTTGACCTCCTTTTTATGAATAAAGTTAGCTACACTGACAAAGTGAATATTGTGCTATACTCTGAATGAGAAAAGGGTTCACTTCATTGTCTTTTTGCTTTTTAAATATGCATACTGTCCACTCCCTCTAATCCATGACTCTATAATCTGCACTATATGTCAGATGTAAACAAACACGAACAGTTTAATAAAAATTTATAGCAAGATAATGTACACTTTGACCATAATAAAAGTTGACTGATCTTATGAATTTAAGAAATTTTAATGAATTTCTGCATTCATTAGAAGGAAATGTTCTGTGAATCTTGTAAAAAAACTTTTAGACTGCTATATTCTGAACATATTGACTGGTTATATAAAAAATAAAATTGTTTTCAAAGAGAATGATGATGAATTTTAATGAAATATTGATGATAAATATCTTATTTAAATATATATATATATATGCAGGGTTGGCATTTTTGCCAGGACAGTGACAAAAACTGGAAAAAACCAGAGCAAAAATGGAAAAAAATGGCAAATTCTTATTTGACTTTAATATGTCAATAAAATCTCTAAGCTAATAAGGATAATAATGGTATAACCAATTCATTTTAATAACATATCATTTAATATTTTTAATTTGCTAATTAATAAATATAATTAAATATTTTAAATCTTTATAAAATAGGTAGGATTCAGTCTAATGCTTAGGAATTTAAGAACCAAATTAAAAATCAGATATCTATTTTTTTTTTTTTTCTTAAGTCAAGTATTTTGTCAGGCATTAATATTTTTTTAATTATCAAAAGGTTATAACTTTGTTACTTTTGTTTTATGTAATGACTCTTAAAAATATGTAAATATTTGTCTTTGGTACTAATTTATAATTATTATCTGATGAAAGTAGTGTGTTACAGATAAAAAAGTAATTAAATTAAATTGAACATTATATATTGAAAAAATGATCTGTTATGTCTTGTTAGGATGCTAGAATTTTTTTACCTCCTTACACTCCAAGAAAGGGATAAAAAGTTACATTCTTTGCTTTCAGTAAGTAGTCTGTAGCCATTTTTTTTTTTTTGTATTATATTCACCCCCCCCCCCCCCCCCCAAAAAAAAAAAAAAAAATACTCTTTTGAAATTCTCAAATCCAGCGCAGTCAATTATCAAATGACCACCAGTCAGATAACAAAATACCAGAGTACCTGCTTACCACATTTTTCAAAATTAAAACAGCGATTTGAACAAGCAGTTTTGCCGTGTCATCTTGTAGCATATTTGTTACATCCAAAGTACAGAGGTGAACTTTTAAATTATGAACAAAAAGAAAGCTGTAAAGCATGGTTGTGTAAAATTAATCCCGACTTTATATCTTATATTATTAAGAGCTAAAAGGAAAACCCTTCCCTAATTCATATTTTGCAGAAGAAGTGATTAGTAGCATCAGTGCTCATAATTGGTGGAGAAGTATCGAAAAAGCTTGTAAGATTTCAAAAGACTTCTGTTCATTAGTCGCACACCTTTAAATATGTCCAGCAAGTAGTGCTACTATTGAAAGATTTTTTTCAAATTTTTCATTTGTGCAAACTAAAATTCGAAATAAACTGTCAACAAATACTCTATCTAAACTAGTTTATTGTTATGCTACGCTAAAACAGCAAAAATTAGGTTGTGATGGAGATATCACTGAATTATTTGAAATTGAATAGTGTTCTGCTTTAAATATAATTTTATATTAAAAACTTGAATTTAGAATATAATTGTTTATTTGAATTTATAATGCATATAAACATAAATGCTTTAAAAATAGCAAATAAAGCCTTTGTACAACAATATTAAAAAGCAGAAAAACCAACGTTTAAAATGCACAAGATTCATTTCATATATTATTTGTCCATTTTAAACATTGGTTTTTCTGCTTTTTAACATAAATGCTTTACTCATTTAGAGCCTCCATAGTTCTATTATGTGAATAATCATTAATAATTGTATAAATAATCAAGTTTTCTATTCATTTATATAAAATTAATATTTTTTTCATATATAAATTATGTTATAAAAGTTGGTATTTGTTCATAAAATGCATAATTATACTTATTTAACTTAGAGTTCCAAAAATAAATTTAGAGTATTGATTTTTTAACTAAGTATTAAGTTTCTTTTTTCTTTCATGAAATATTTTTTTCTCTTTTTCTGCGAAAAAAATTAAATGTACAGCCTATTTTTGCCACCACTTTGGCAAAAACCTATTTTTGCCGGGACGGTCTTTTCCAGGTTTTTTCCGCGGTTTTTTCCGCCTATGTCAAAAACTTGCCAACCCTGTATATATATATATATATATATATATATTGTTACTAATCAAAATATTCTGACTCTTAAAAGATTTCAAGATTAAATTGCAGAGCATAAATTAAAAACTAACCAGTTAATAATTAAAAGCAAACCACTATCACTGTGATGTTTGATAGATTTAGAAATAAGTAGAAATGTTCTCTATGAATTTTGTATTTATATCATTTAAATGTATTTCTAGCATTGAATTTTTATATATACATAATATAGCATTTTCTTTCATTACTGTGTTATTTGCAGTGTGATTACTATATTTAAATTCCAAATACAGTGTGACTTCAAAAATCCGGCATCAAAACCATCTTTTCCCCTCCTTTTTCTTTTATGTTTTCAAGTTATAGTAGAAGAAAAATAATAATTTTTCATGAATTAAACACTTCAAGATTGAAAGTAAAAATGAAAAAAAAATATTTGTCACTTTTTTCATTTGTCAGGGGCGATTATTTTCTGAACAAATTTTCTGGGAGCTGCACTGTTGCACAGCAACGGCGTGGAGACTACACAAGATCTTTGTAGTCTCTCTTCTGACGCTGTGCTAAATAGAACTGCCGATAACGCTGATAAAAGCTCCAAAGACAAGGATAAACAACAGGCATAAGAAAATGTGCCACTAGAAAAAAACATAAATGTGACTGGAGGACTGGAGAAATAATATCTGCTTTAGAGAACAAGACAGCATTTTGGAAATAGAGATTGTCCATTTGTATAAAATACAAGAAAAACTTGTTAAAGAATGGCAAAAACAATTGAAGCAAACAAAATTAACATCGATGTTTCCAAAATTATACGAGAAGAAATAATTTCACTCTTTATTAGATTTTCCCCCCTATAACATAGTAAATATTAACTAATGTAAGTTAATTTTTATATTTAATTTTCCTTTCTCCTTGCATAATTATCACTTAATAATGAATTAAATTATGGCTAAAGGCACCATTAAGAATATAGTACAGTAGACTCCCTAAAATCCGCGAACGCCTAAAATCCGCATATTTTTTCAGATGTAAACAATGAAATTTACAGTTAAGTTGCAGGAACAAAATTCAAGATGGCACCGAAATCAGCGGCTACCACAGTGTTTTTTTACTACATTTTTTGTTAATCATTCTCTTTTGGCTATTACAGCTTGTTTATTACTAAATAAATTTACATTACTTTTGATTTTGATATAAATTAGCATATCTATATCAAAACTTCCAGGGTTCGAAATGGAAAAAGCCATGAACCGGAACGCTATTTAAAAATTATTTTTTGCGGAATTTTTTTTTTTAAATTATAGACAAACTGATTTCTAAACATACAAAGCAGTATAAGAAAAGCATTCAAGGCTCTAAATAACAATGAAAAAAGTTACAGTGAGTGCAATAAGCTATATATGCTGATACTAGCATTAACATTGTTCTCTTTGCTATCACTAGATGGCAGCATAGGACTTTTGGAATCGAATTTAATCGATTTCATTCGTAATAATTTAATATTTTCTTAAATTTTTATTAATTACTTACTTTTAAACTAATAAATTATTTTATTATTTTACTTATTTGAATGCTTCACTTTATTGTAAGCATTCATTATAATTTCCCTTGCTTAACTACCAATGAAATTAATGTTTCAAAAATGTACACAAATCAATGACCAGAAATCCGCAAAATTCTAAAATTAGGACAACCTCTGGTCCCAAGCTGTGCGGATTTGAGGGAGTCTACTGTACTACTTTTGACATTCCTTCAAAAATCCGGCATAGTCTCAATCCCGATGATGCCGGATTTTTGAAGTTATATACTGTATTGGAATGTAAGCAAAGAAAAGACCTATAATCCACAAAACCTTTGGTCACAACCTGTGTGGGTTATAGAGAGCGTACTGTATAGTATAATACATATTCTTTTTTAAAATGTTTTCTAACTAAATAGAATATTTTTTTTTTCTGGTTTTGTCCAGTTTTCAACTCTTAATGTTACGTAGTGAAATTGTATGTTGATTTATTTTGCAGAGTTCATTTCTTTATAAATACCAGGTGTCGATGCAGGTTTTTATTCTTGGGGCCCACTTTGTGAAAAGTAAAAGTTATTTTTGTGAATTTCATTATATTTTTGTGCAAAATAGCATTTTGTAACGAAAGTTTGAAATCCATTACTCAAATTCGAACCAAGAATTTATTAACAAAACCTTCTTTAAATCCCCTTGCTAAAGTTCTTGTTTTTCGTGACCTAGTTTTATTTACAAATTACACATTTTAAAACAGTTTTTATGAGAAAGAATTTTATGAAGGGGGCCTATTTTATTAAAAGGAATTTTCTGAAGGTGTCTGTTTTATTAAGTTCATTTTTGTGAAGAGGACTATTTTATTAAATTTATTTTTGTGAAGGGGCCCATTTTATTAAATAGAATTTCGTGAAAGGGCCCTAAATAGGTCCCAAATTTTGCCTGGATCGACCCCTGAATACAGTGGAGGAATATTTCAACAAAGAGGTATGGATAAACTCCAATTATCTGGACTAACTTGTTCTCGTGACACAATCTGGATATGCAGAAATCCAGATAATTGACCCAAAAAGGTTAATTTGTGAAATAAAACGTCTAAAATCATTTTTGTTGAATAAAATGGTGGGCATATTATGTATGTTGAAAATAATTTCACTCTTATTACAAACAGTTTAAAAAAAATTCACTGCATTTAGAGGTATTACTTTAGCATGCCTGACAAAGTTAATTATTTTGCTGTGCTTTCATTTGCATGGTGTCAGGTCCACAAACACTTGATGTAAAGGAACTGTTGCCATACCATTTTTTTTTTAATTACTTCTACCACAGTGTTTTCACTATTAAAACACTGCTTGCTTTTCACTTAAATGTCCAATTTTAATATCTAAATCAATTCTTTGAATTTTCTTAAAATATAAGAACAGAAAAATACAATATGTCTGAAATTAATGAAATGCAAATGTCATATAATTACCTAATTATAGACATTGAAAATTCTAGTTAAACATTAATTTAAACATTATTTTAAATAGGAGTTAAGGAAATATTGGAATAGTGGCTACAAATTCATAATTCATAGAAAATTATTTTTTTCACAAACAAATGCACACAGTTCACTTTCCAATAATATATATATATATATTTCAAATATAATTAATGAAAATTATTGCATAACAGGCACTAAAGCAGCTCATCAGATATGAAACAAATGTATATTTAATCAAAATATGAAAAATATAACACATTAAAAATTATGAAAGGTGTATATTAAAAAAATTTTAACAATTAAATATGAATTTTTAAAACAGTTAAACATTAAACTACCCAGGCAAAAAACTGTCTTATTCTTCAGAGGGTGGACAAACAGAACTAACTCCACCCCCACTAGAAAAATCTTGTAGGTTTTGAAACACGGGTCAGCCCTACATTCATAAACAATATTAAAACTTAATAACTTTTAAAAAAATCAATTTCAAGCATAATTCAGAAATAAGTATAAATCAATTTAGAAAGCAAACAAAACATTTGAATATAAAATCAGTATTATAGAAATTATTATAAACAAAAAATAAAACCAATGTTATATAAATTAAATAAAATTATATATAATAAACTTACATAAATAAAAGATACACACATATATATATACTAGCTGAGCCGCCCATCGTTGCCCGGACCTGTGTTAATATTCTTAAATGAACTTTAAATTTGTATGATTTTGTATCTTTAACTCGATTTTGTCTGAAATACGTACCCGCTGACTGTGTGAAAAATCGGTTTAAAAAACCCCTGATATTTAGCAGTAAAAAGGAAAGGCTGAAGATAACTGCCGTAGGAAACGAAAGAGAATTTGCAATATGTTTTTGACACTGCGTAATTTTCATCCTAAAATATTGATAATTAATTGTAAAAATATCTGACTTGCGCATAATGTTTCTTTTTCACATTGAAATACTGAGTCTTTTTTTTTTTTTTAACTGATTATTGCTGGAAAATCTTATATTTCCACTGCCAGGTGTTGTACCATGTTCTAAACAAACCACTTTCAGAAGGAAACTCCGACACTGGTCCTGCTGCCCGTGGCAACGTATGCTGCAAAATCGGTTAGTTCCACATTCCACCTCCAGGGTGTTGCACTCTATTCCAAACAAACCCCTATCCGAACAAAACTCTGTTATACAACCTATCTGTAGCTATATTAGTCTAGGGGTGGGGGACTCAAATAAGAATGTTGCATCATAAAAAATATAATGCATCATTTCCCATTCAAATTAATTTAAATAATATAATTTATTTCAATTTTTCAACTTAAATTAACATTTTCAAACACCTAATTTCTAATCACAAGTTTTAAACTTATAATGTAAATTTTAATGATAAATAATTCAATATTTCCTTATTTTTCAATGTAAACATTATCTCTTATTAAGATTATTTAAGTGCAATTGGTATTTTATTATATTTCAGTAATTTAACTTTCAAATTTCTTTCAACATACATCGCGAATGTGTAAACACATCGGAATTTTCTAAGTCTAAAATATAAAAAATGGAAATCTTTTATTTATCAATATTTCCCTTTTAAATTATATTATGTGGATAGAAATATTTATTTCTAGCCGATTGCAAAATTTTCAGTGACTTGTGATAAATACTTTGGCAGAAATACGCAAAAATGTATTTTCTATCTTTTCTCATTTTTAATTTCGGCGCGCGACGCCATGAGATCATTCTTTCCGACATTTTGAAAGTTCCAACAAGAAGGGTATTCCCCTTTGCCAAACAGACGCTTAGTTCAAAACCGGATGTCTGCTAAATCGTTTAACATTCCTTTTGGAACACGCACGTTGTGTGTGACGTCAGGCGCGGGGAGGATAGGCGTTTTTAATTGGCTGGCGCGCTCTGTAATGGCTTTTCATGTTTGAAACTGGGTTCTGGAATAGTCATATTCTTCACCAGGGAGCCGTAAAAAGCAAGTAACTTGTGTGGGCTGCGACGCCGTGCTTTTTTTAGCCGGTTGTTGCGGCAGAAGAGTTCGGCTAGCCAGTGAGAAGAGATCGACGTTTTGTTAGGCCTTGGCGGCCGTATATCATCTAAAGGAAATATAATTTTTTCCCTTCAAGAAGCATTTCTAAGTAAATTTCATAGAACATTAATTGGAAGCCTTGAATTGTTCTGCTCATCGACATTTTATTATTCTTCGATCAACAAATATGAATTGATTATCTGTTTTTTTTTGTCGATGCGATAAATGGTAAATTGCCAATGTAACGAACTGACATCGTCAAAATCTGCATTCCTGAAGGAAGTTCTCAAACATCCTATTTCCAATTCTCCAAATCCGTAACTTCTCGTTCGGTTCGGATTCGCATTTAATAAAAAGAAATAGAATCTACATTCCTGAAAGAAGTTTGTCTACAGCATGTTTCCAGTTCTCCAAATACAAGAGTCCTTCTACGACCCTAGTTTGACTTTACATTCCTGAACTTTAATCCCTAGTTTGACTTTACGTTCCTGAACTTTATTCATTTTGGAGGCCTTAAAACAAAAAGAAATATTACGTAAACTTCTGCTTTTTCTTAGATGACAATATATCTCTAATTGTCTAAAATCATATTAAATTTTACATTCACTTTGATAATCTTTACATAATTCATAATGTAAGAATGCATTCAAATCAGCAAATTTTATATATGTTTAAATAAACGTCATTTGTGAATTATCTTTCTGTGTTCAAGTACTTGGGTGAGTGTTTACTTTTCTTTATTTTTTTTCAGCTACGATAACTAGTAAATATAATTTTATTTGATCTTATATAATTTAAAATAATTCTTAAAAACCACATTTAGCAATGTCTACCACTTACGTCATCGGCTGTAGTGTAATTTTGAGCTTATGAATCGGAATTAATTTTGTTCAATTCAAACTTTGGATTGAATTCCACTCTCCGATTCATTAAGCCCAGCATTACAGTACATTTATGGTGCCATTAACTTAGTGATTTCATTCTTGGAGTTATTGTTTTAAGCCTTTTTAATATTAATTTTTTCTTTTCATTCATAGGCATTAATTGATGCCATAACTTTAAAGATCGGAGATCGGGTTTCATTACTTTTTCATGATAACAGATAAAGCATATTTATTAATTAACTTATTAATTATTTAATCATTTATTTTAAAAATAATACTCACTAAACTTATATATTTTTTTTTCTCTCTATTTCATGTGCGGACCCCATATTGGTGCAATATATTTTTAAAATATACATGATTTATATTTTTATTTATTTTCCTTTTAAGATTTGATTCTATAAATATATGTAAAGAAAAGAAATTTGATTTTTCAAAGATTTATTTGCTAATATTTTTTCATAAATTGAAAAAACGAAAACTTTATATATTACGCTTTGAATTTATAATGATTTATTGTTGCATGTTTTGATATTTGTAGTTATTGTGTTCCTTTTTTTCTATTTTGGGGGATTTGTACATTTTTGCATATATTTATTTAGTTTAACTGTATTGCACATTAATATGCATTTTTAGAAATTTTTTAAAAAAAGTAATCTTCCATTTTTTTTATAATTTTTTTTCTTTCCTTCATCATTTTAACAAATTTTTCCATTATTATTTTTTTATTTGCTTTGCTTTAAGATAATTTATTTGTCATACATCAGTGTTTTAGTATACCTTTTGATTTTTCACGTGTATACAAATTATTACGATATGGCTAATGATTTGCAATTAAACGCGCTTATGGCAGCGATTCCCACTTTCCATGGAAAAGAAGGGGAAAATGTACATTTTTTCATTAAAAACATTAGTGATGTCTGTAACATACAGAATTGGAACGACGAGAATCGTATTCTACTCTTCCGCCTGTATTGTAGAGACAAGGCGCAGGAATATGTTGCGAGCGATCCAGAAATTAACAATATTGATAATTTTGAAAATTTTGTGCGTTTATTTAGAGCAAAATTTAGCAGAGAAGAGAATTTTCAGGAAACCTCTTATCAGTTCTCAAATATAAGACAAAAACCTAAACAGACAGTGAAGGAGTTGGCTGAGGTAGTAAAAAAATTAGTCAATCGATTGGTTCCGAACGCTGAGGATATCCCTCAAATGGTTATTCTAAAGCAAAAATTGATGTTTAATAAATTGCTCGAAGCTCTTAGACCGGATATTAAAACAGAGGTACTTAAACTTGGAAAGGAAAATTTCGATGATCTGGTTTCTAGTGCTATGGATTGCGAAAAAGCTTTGGAGCAGCAATGCTCTTTCTCAGTCAACACCATCAACGCGACGCAGGTTTCAAACAACAGCAGTCAGGACTCTTTGATTACAATTTTGTTGAAACAACAAGAAAATTCAAATAAATTATTGCAGAGTATGGCGGAGCAGTTAAAAGAATTAAAAGAAGAGCGGACTGTTTGCCATATCTGTAACAAACAGCATAATACGCGCGATTGCTGGTTTTTTCCGTCTTTGCAAAATAGGGGACTTTTTCTGCCGCTGCAAAATTTTTCTGGTCAGGGTAACAGTGCTGCTAATCAAGCAAGTAATTTTTTAAGTCCTAACAGTAATTCTCCAAGTAATGATAGATATTTTGAGAATCAGGGCAGAAACCTTGCTGGAGATTTTAGAAGAGGTAGCGATAACCATGTGCAGAGATTCAATAGGGGCAGAGGTAGAAATAATTATCGACCATATCGTGGCAGAGGCAGAAGAAATAATTTAAACTTCTAGAGGGTTCTGATGATATTTTGCACAATTTTTCCCCTCAATCTCACAGAGCCCTAGATGATAAATTTTTGCACGAGGGTATGAATTATTCTGATACTGCTGTTAACATTCCCAAATCACTTATGTCATGTTTTTCTGATGATTCTCCACTTCCTTTAATCAAATTAACATTTGGAAAACATAACTTTATTGGTCTTCTGGATTCTGGTGCAAATCTTTCTCTTATACAACCTAAAACTATTAACTTTCTTAAACAAAACAATAAACATAACTTTTTATCTAGATCTGTAAACATCAAGACCATCAATAATTCCAGTGTTCCTTATTTTTCTGCTGTACAATTAAACTTTAAAATTCGTAATAAATGGTTCAGCAGTGTGTTTTTCGTTACCCATGATAATTGGCACTCTAACTACCAAATTATTCTCGGTTATGATTTTTTAAACCGAAATAAAGTTTTGTTAGACTCTGCCAACTCTCAACTTATCATGGGAAAACATCACATTTCCTTTCGAAAATAAAAATCCTGATTCTACTCAAACTTCTAATTTTAACAATGAAAATCTAAGTTCCAATGACAATAATACTATTCATGATATTTCAAATTCCAATGCTGAATCATATGAAAATATTAATTCTCTCTCTAACGATATTAATCATGAAGATTCCAAAAACTTTGTCACACCAGCTAACCGCGTCATTATTCGGCCAAATCATGGCAGGATTATAAAACTTAAAGCATTACATAAAATTAACAATTCATTTAACTATTTATTTGTTCCATTAACTACCAAATTGCCACTAAACTTAGATCTTAGCCTTCATGAAGCAAATGTTAACAATTCTATTCTTATGTATGTATTCAACAACAATAGTCAAAAAATTGTCCTCAACAAAAATACTAAATTAGGTTACTTAAAACAAATTTCTAAAGATCAAATTTCTACGCATGACAACAGTAAAACATACCAGGTAAATTCGCTAATTTGTGATGATATTTTAGAACTTCGTAAAAATGAACTAAAAGCTAATAATTTTCAAGTTGATCACTTACCTGAATCAGATAGGAAGAGAGTTCTTAAACTTCTTATGAATAATTCAGCTGTTTTTTCTTCTTCATACAGTACACTGGGATGTACAGATAAAGTTGTTCCTCAGTTTAACTTACTGCATGATTTTGCTTTACAAACAAAACCATATCCCATTCCTAGAATTGCCAAGGAGTTTGCTAGAAATGAAATCGCTGATCTTCTGAAGGCTGGCATTATAGAAAATTCAACCTCAAACTACTGTTTTCCAGTCATTTTTGTTAAAAAGAAGACGTTACCTACTGATGACCCTAACAAACTTAAATTTCGTATGGTTATCGACTATCGATTACTTAATGCAATAACTGAACCTTATAAAATTTGTTTACCAAAAATCAACGACATTATGCAAAATATATCGGGCAAAAAATTCTATACTGTTTTGGATTTAAAAGCCGCATTTTTTCAAATTCTTCTTCAACAGAAGGATAGGGCCAAACTGGCATTTGCAACGGAGTATGGGAATCATCAACCTAAACGCCTGCCATTTGGATGTGTGAACTCAACTTCTTATTTTCATACTTTAATATATAACTGCCTTAGCTCATTAAGAGGTAAAAATGTTCAATATTTTCTAGATGACATAATTGTTGCTGCTGATTCGTTGGAGGAAATGTTAATATGGTTGCAGAAAGTTTTTGACAAATTGAGAGAATTTAACCTCACTTTAGACCCTAAAAAGCTTCAAATATATAAAGAACAAATAACATACCTAGGTTTTAAATTACACAAAAACGGTCACTCTCCTTCTACTGATAATGTAAACAAAATCAATAGATTTCCCATTCCTACAAACCTGAAACAAGTTCAAAGTTATCTGGGTATGATAAATTATTTCCGTCATTTAATCTTCGATTTTGCAAAAATAGTACAACCTATTGTAAATTTAACGAGAAAAAAGGTAAAATTCTTCTGGAGCAATGACTGTCAAAATGCTTTTCTCAAGATTCAGGAAATTTTGCTTACAAATCCAACAGTTAAAAATTTTGATGATAGTAAGGATGTTTATTTGGTTACTGATGCATCTATGGTTGCAATTTGCGGAATTCTTATGCAAAAACACAATGACAAATTCTACCCCATTGAATTTTATTCCAAGCAATTAAATCAGGCAGAATCTAAATACCCTTCAATCAAACGTGAATTTTATGCTATCTATTCCTCTGTTAAACATTTTTCTGAATTCTTGTACGGTAGACAATTCAAAATTCTAACAGATGCTAAAGCTTTAACTTACCATTTAAACCTAGAAAAACAGGCTGAAATTATAACTAGATGGCTTTTATATTTGCAGAGTTTTAATTTTAAGGTTGAGCACATTCCTGGGCTTGTTAATCCAGCCGATTTTCTTTCTTGTGTCGTGGACCTTCCTAATAACCCTAATTTATATGTAAATGCATTAAATATTTTTATACCTACTAACGACTCACTAACTACCGAAAATATACTAAAAGAGCAGCAAAATGATGAAAAACTTAAAGAAATCCGAGAAAAAATAATTGCCAAAACATGTTCTAACACTAATTACTCAATCAATCCTAATAACGATCTTTTAATGTTTGCTAAAAAGAAATCTGGTAATGTCAATAGAGTAAAGAAAATCGTTATTCCTAAAACATTAATCAATAGTTGCATTGCCCTTGCTCACCAAGCTCATTTTGGAATGATAAAAACGGTTGAGACAATTTCCAGGAATTATTTCTGGCACGGAATGGTTCAGGATGTTCAAAATTTTGTAAATAACTGTGAAAAATGTCTTCCCTACAAAAGTAAACAAACCAACACAAAACCTTCCTTCATTTCCAAGTGTGAATTAGCTCCCGGAGAGATGCTTGCAATAGATATTGTGGGTAAACTCCCCAGGTCACATGACGGTAAATTTTTTATTCTCACCATCGTTGACCACTATTCACGCTTTCTGGAAGCTATTCCGCTTAGAGATGCTACTTCTCCATCTATAATTAAAGCTTTAAACGACTACTTTTCGAGGTTTGGTATACCAAAAATTATATTATCTGATAACGCCAAAAACTTTACCTCTGATGTCTTTCTAACCTTTCTTAAATCTCTCAATATCAAACGTAGAAATTCGTCCATTTACTTCCCGAGGTCGAACGGTGTTATCGAACGTATCCATCGATCCCTGAAAGAATCAGTTGCTTCACTATCTGATCAAATAATTGAATGGTCTGATAGATTGAAATTTTTTGTGCTTCACTACAATAATTCTAAACATTCTGTAACTAATTTTAGTCCTGCAAACTTATTTTTTGGCAGAGATTTAAACTTACCTATTGATACTTTCTTACCACCTAAAGATGCTGAAGAACCTTCCCAATACTTTAAACAACAACAAGAACATATCAAAACAACCAGAGAATTAGTTAAACTTAATGAACAAAAATATTTTAAAATGAATGCAAAATTTCTTAAAGGTCGTTCTCCTCCAAAGTTGAAAATTGGCGACAAAGTTTATTTAAAGAATTTCAATCATACTAACACTTTCCATGCAAAAAATTCAGGTCCTTTTAAAATTATCCAGATATGCAATAACGATAACTATCAAATTCAACATATGACTGATCCAACAATCAGAATTATGACGGTGAATGTATCAAAACTCATCTCAACAGGATGCTAGTTTTTTTTTGTTTTCTACTCACTTAATTTTCTTTTGTTATGGACATTTTAATTTTTTGGGGGGGCACTACAATCTTCCTACAAATGTAAATCCCATTTTTTCTAATTTCCATTTTAGTGTCTTCATATGTATATATATCTCTCTGAATTACAATTTTTTTTTAAACAATACAGTGGTAACATCTGTATCAATTCTATGAGTTTTCAATATTTTGCTGGCGAAATACTAGTGGTCACGGAATGTAAGCGCTTACGTACTGTCCATTACTGTTCACTCATACAATTGATTAAGCATACTGATTTATTGATTTCATTATTTTACAATTCTATATTTTATAATAGGTACTATCCTTCATCTAATTTTTTTTTCTACCTTAATTTAAATGATGGGAATGCAATATTATGTTGCCACAGATTTTTTTTTGTATGTTCATCTTTGTTAATTATTGAACAATATATATCCATATCATATTGAAATTGAGGGGTGATCTCAACATATAAACTTTTACTGCTTATCCATGTGATGTTTTATTTTAAATTTAATTATAGGATCCTATATAACTATTATTAAAAATTATGAGAAAATATATAAAAAAAAATTAATATGTTTTTGAGACAACTTTAATAAATTACAAATAAAAAATACAAATGAAAATTTATATATGTTCCAGAAATTATATGAAAAATTATCAATGCTCAAATCTCCTAGCTGCAGCTCTTTGAATACTAGTGGAGATATTTTATGAGAATACGATGGAGCAACTGCTCTAAGTTATTTCTCTTTTTCTTTCAGTTCCCAACAAATTTATAGCGAGCACACACAGAAGGTAAATTCGGCATAGCTTGGGGCAAAAAATAATCACAAAATTAGTACCCTTCCGATGAATCCTTCAAGGTGCAACTATTCATAATTTAAAGGGAATAACATTTTATATTGTAAATTTCAGTGTCCAAGATCATATATGATCTATTTTAAAATTCACAGCTTAATGTCTTAAATTTTTTTAATTTAATGGGCACAACTATCATTCTGAACAATGTACATTTGTTTTTTGTTCAAGAAATTGATGGTATTTGACAATGTAAACAAAATAAATACTACAAATAATGATATACAGTTGTCTCAGCTACATCACAATTGCAGTATTATCCTGTTTTAATTTTATTGGTTTGATTTTGCAATACTTGAAAACTTTATGGAGCATTTTGTTTGTTTTTTTTAAATATGATTAAACATATAGTTTTATTTTTATCATAGTTGCAATATGTCTACTGTTAGGGGTTTGCACATGAAAAGATTACATTTTTATAGGCCAATTGGAACCTCACCCATGCAGTGTTTTGTTTATATATAAATTTTAGTGGTTTGTTTCTACCTGTACCATGTTTGTTATTGTTTGATATTGTGTTACAATTCTATTTCTACTTGTACTGTGTATTCTTGTTTGGTATTGTGTTTATATATATTTGTTTTGTTGTATTGTGTTTATTGTTGTTTAATATTGTGTAGTTTAGCTTTAAATTTGCATAGAATTATCTGCAGATGGTTCATCTTTTCGAACCTGTCAGCTAAAATTTTTTTTTTTATCCTTTTTTTTTCTGCTACCGGGAGATAAAATGTTGCATCATAAAAAATATAATGCATCATTTCCCATTCAAATTAATTTAAATAATATAATTTATTTCAATTTTACAACTTAAATTAACATTTTCAAACACCTAATTTCTAATCACAAGTTTTAAACTTATAATGTAAATTTTAATGATAAATAATTCAATATTTCCTTATTTTTCAATGTAAACATTATCTCTTATTAAGATTATTTAAGTGCAATTGGTATTTTATTATATTTCAGTAATTTAACTTTCAAATTTCTTTCAACATACATCGCGAATGTGTAAACACATCGGAATTTTCTAAGTCTAAAATATAAAAAATGGAAATCTTTTATTTATCAATATTTCCCTTTTAAATTATATTATGTGGATAGAAATATTTATTTCTAGCCGATTGCAAAATTTTCAGTGACTTGTGATAAATACTTTGGCAGAAATATGCAAAAATGTATTTTCTATCTTTTCTCATTTTTAATTTCGGCGCGCGACGCCATGAGATCATTCTTTCCGACATTTTGAAAGTTCCAACAAGAAGGGTATTCCCCTTTGCCAAACAGACGCTTAGTTCAAAACCGGACGTCTGCTAAATCGTTTAACATTCCTTTTGGAACACGCACGTTGTGTGTGACGTCAGGCGCGGGGAGGATAGGCATTTTTAATTGGCTGGCGCGCTCTGTAATGGCTTTTCATGTTTGAAACTGGGTTCTGGAATAGTCATATTCTTCACCAGGGAGCCGTAAAAAGCAAGTAACTTGTGTGGGCTGCGACGCCGTGCTTTTTTTAGCCGGTTGTTGCGGCAGAAGAGTTCGGCTAGCCAGTGAGAAGAGATCGACGTTTTGTTAGGCCTTGGCGGCCGTATATCATCTAAAGGAAATATAATTTTTTCCCTTCAAGAAGCATTTCTAAGTAAATTTCATAGAACATTAATTGGAAGCCTTGAATTGTTCTGCTCATCGACATTTTATTATTCTTCGATCAACAAATATGAATTGATTATCTGTTTTTTTTTGTCGATGCGATAAATGGTAAATTGCCAATGTAACGAACTGACATCGTCAAAATCTGCATTCCTGAAGGAAGTTCTCAAACATCCTATTTCCAATTCTCCAAATCCGTAACTTCTCGTTCGGTTCGGATTCGCATTTAATAAAAAGAAATAGAATCTACATTCCTGAAAGAAGTTTGTCTACAGCATGTTTCCAGTTCTCCAAATACAAGAGTCCTTCTACGACCCTAGTTTGACTTTACATTCCTGAACTTTAATCCCTAGTTTGACTTTACATTCCTGAACTTTAATCCCTAGTTTGACTTTACGTTCCTGAACTTTATTCATTTTGGAGGCCTTAAAACAAAAAGAAATATTACGTAAACTTCTGCTTTTTCTTAGATGACAATATATCTCTAATTGTCTAAAATCATATTAAATTTTACATTCACTTTGATAATCTTTACATAATTCATAATGTAAGAATGCATTCAAATCAGCAAATTTTATATATGTTTAAATAAACGTCATTTGTGAATTATCTTTCTGTGTTCAAGTACTTGGGTGAGTGTTTACTTTTCTTTATTTTTTTTCAGCTACGATAACTAGTAAATATAATTTTATTTGATCTTATATAATTTAAAATAATTCTTAAAAACCACATTTAGCAATGTCTACCACTTACGTCATCGGCTGTAGTGTAATTTTGAGCTTATGAATCGGAATTAATTTTGTTCAATTCAAACTTTGGATTGAATTCCACTCTCCGATTCATTAAGCCCAGCATTACAGTACAAAGAATTTAAGAAATTTGCATGAATTACTATTAGGAAATAGTGGTAACTACCACTCATAAATCAAGGGCATTCTGTAAGAACATCCAACTTATGTCCCTACTGCTTGCGGCATCGTATAGCAGGCGTACTATATGATGCTATGCACGCTCTGCAAAATCTGTTAGTTCTAATTTCCACTGCCAACAGGCGCATTCTGTTCTAAATAAACCTATATCTAAATGAAACTCTGTTATTCAACCTATCAGTAGATATATTAACCGAAGGGGTTGGAGATTCAAATAAAAATTAAGATATTTTCCTCACTGAGCAATAATTAACTTTGAGTGATTACAAAAGTTAGAGCCTGTGGAGGTATTGTTGGACTTAAAATAATAATTAGTGAACAAACGTTCAGATTTAACATCGTTTTATATCTTGCTCAATTCAACAGTTCTCAAATAATATGCCTGACGTGAACAAAAACAATTCTTTTTCTGTGATCAATTTAATAAAATAGTAACATATTCGCTTCTAATTACGTGAATTTAATGAAAATTATATTTCTGGATTCCACGTAAGATTCTGTTCACATGTGTGTAATTTTAAAATCGATAAATGTTGTATTTTAAAATTTTTTATAGAGCTCTGAACTCTCGAAGTAGAACAAAAATCTGTGGTTTTATAATCTTGGTCACCTGTCTTCATTAAATGAGATTTTTAATTGATAGTTCGAGCTCTAATTGGAATATCGGAATAAATTTTAGAAACTGTGAAAAATAATTTTTTTTTTACGCATAGATGTATTAATTTGAAATCTATAAGTGCAATCTAATATAGAAAAATGAAAATTTGTCTGTCTGTAATTCTATACAAATTCACAATTTGGAAGCCAGAATTGTGAAATGTTGCGTACATGTGTATTAAAACACGGCCGAGGCAACTAAAGTAATCCGGAATCGGAATGATTTATAGTTAATTTTTAATTAATAAAAAACCACAAATTTAACAGCAATTTCCTATCAAATTTAAACATTTTTCATTATAGCTGTTGCCAACAATTAAAAATCCATAACAAAATTCTTACCACAACAATTACTTTTCTGTTGCAAGATTTCCACGTAAAAAAATAAAATAAATGGTTTGACGAATTTAAAAAAGTGGTATCTCATATCATCATAACTTTTCTACTGCAAGATATCCACATGAAAAGTGAAAATAAAATAAATAGCTTGACGAATTAAAAACAAAAGTGAACGTTACGTCATAATTTTTCTGTTTTATGATTTCCATGTGAAAAATTATAATTATTTAATTAATTTGACGAATTAAAAAAATGGAATATTACGTCATATTGGAAATATAAAGGATGTGGTGAATATATAACGTCATATACAGTAGAGCGCCGATTATCTGAACTCCAATTAACCGAACTTCCAATTATCCGAACAGCCAATTTCTCTCAAAAAATAGTTTTTAACCGAACTTCAAATTATCCGAACAGCTTATTTCTCTCTATTATTTTTTAATAAACTACCAATTATCCAAACACCCTATTAGACCTGTATATCAGATTTTTAATGATGATGAGATTGTGGACGTAAAAGACGAAAAAGAAATTGAAAATGAATGCTCTGAAAATGATCAAGGTCCATCACATAACGAAGCCTTTGAATGTTTGGAAACAGCTATGAAATGGCTCGAACGGCAGAAGAATGCTGTTCCTATTCAACTAACGTATTTAAGAAGAGTTCGAGATATGGCAGCATTGAAAAGAATGTCTTCTTTGAAGCAAGCAACAATCGAAAGTTCTTTTGCTTAAATTATAATCTCTGGAGTTCAGAAAATGATAATAAAAAGTAAACAAAAAAAAAAAAAAAAATCAATTTTTAAACATGCCAGCATTAACTAGTGCTGTCGGTCTAAAGCGTGGATAAAGTGTGAAGATTTCAGTAGTCAGGAGCATCCGTCAAATTGTCTGCCCATTTATCCGAACTTTTGCTTATCCGAACTAGGGTCGGTCCCGACTTGTTCGGATAATCGGCGCTCTACTGTAATTGTAAAAAAATGTATTGAGGCATTATAAAAACTCGATTATGGAAATATTGGCATATTTTAACACTATTGCTTCAATGATGAATGCAAATAAGTTTATTATTACAGTATTATTTTGCGTCTTTTATATAAATTTACACATTTTTATATTGGGTTTTCATTTGATTCATGTGTACAGCACTTCGACTGTTTTCTTTTATTTTTTTTTTTATGTTGTATGTTAAATTTTGAAATTGGTTCTTCAAAACAAGCATTCTTAAAATTCCGGGCAACACTGGGTACTCTAGCTAGTATTTTTAAAAATGTCTCTTAAAAACCTCCAGTGTTTTTATTGGCATTGCACATCTGCCACCTTGGCGCAACCCCTCCTACTCTTGTCAAGTTTTTCTTTGTGGTCTGATTAAAATTCATGCTTTAGTTAATTTATGAATACTTTCCATTTTTTTAATTATGGTTTTTTAATTTATATCTCAACTAATTATTAGAAATTTTAAAATTGTCTCAGGTGCACCAAAAGAGGCCTTTGACTACCCTCACAAAAATTTTCAGCCTCGTACGTGCCATAGATTTTACTAGCCATCACACACACACACAGAGCGAAACTTTCTTTTGTTAGCGTACTTGCTGACCCGCCTGGTGATAATATTCTTAAATGAACGTTAAATTTGTATGATTTTATATCTTTAACTCGATTTTGTATGAAATACGAGCTCGCTCACTGTGTAAAAATGGAGAGAAGCTGCTAATTGTTGAGATTTGTTATGTAACTTTTTTTTATTTTTTCGGAAAAGTATATAGGGTAGTAACGAACAAATTAAAACCTTAAAATGTCCTCTAGTGGTGAGAAAATGAGTTAAGAGGGGGAGGGGGCAGTGGGTGCTTATTAATGTACTGGCCAAAAGTTTTAAAACGATATGTCACATAAAAAAATCCATTTCTGCCCCCCCCCCCCTCCTCGACAGAGGGGGGGAATGCTCCATAATTGTCTGGGGTCAACTCAAAATAGACCACACCAGTCGAAGGCCTGTGAGGAGTTTCACCTCCGGTCAAGCCTTCAAATGAGGTTGAATCTCGCTGTAGGTTAATTAGAAGCTGAGCCCGGGAGGTGGGTGGGCATATTGGGATGAGGGGGGGTAAGAAAGGTTCATAGTATGAAAGAGTGATCCGAGGACTGTCCGATAATATATCACATGAAGGTTTCTGAAAAAGTTGGAAAATCTCCCCCCCCAACCCATGGGTCCACTCTCGTGGCCCTGGAATTTATCTCTCCTCCTCTTTGAATTTTTTATATTTAATAAATAACATTTCTCTGAGAAAACAACATATAAAGGGTACTTATTGTAGAAAACACTGTGGTTTTAAGAAAAATTCTCCCCCTCCCTCCCTCCCTCCCTTTCCCAAAATTCAACTTTCCCACCTCCTTTAAAATTTTTAAGTATTATCAAATATCTCAAACATTAAAATCAATCCAAAAAATCTGGTGTAAAATGATTGTAGACAAACGCATCCCCCCCCCCTCCCAAATTCAACCCCGCCTCTTTCATTAAAATTTTTGTGTGTTATCAAATATCTGAAATTTAAAAATTGATCTAAAAATTTGCAAGTAAAATAAAGATAATTGGTAGAGGAAGCTTAGATTTAAGTAATGTGCCGTTGGCAGGTCTTTCTTTTTAAAAATCAATTTTTTGGTAAAATAAAAAGTTCTTAATTTATTTTTAAGAAAATTAGATATTCGGAAACAGCGACAAAAAAATATTAATAGATGCATACCTTTAAAATCTGTAAATGCACTGTGAAGCCTCAGATGAGGGTTGATAGCATGGTAGGTTCTCTTCAGAGGCGTATGACAAAATTTAGTTAATGAACAAAGTTTTTATTCACATAAAATACTAAAATGTTTTCTTGACTAAATAAAGCATATATACACAACAAATAATGAATTGAAATATGGGTTTCATGATAAACAAAGTTTGTGATGTAGCAGTTAATTTTAAAGTCTTAATAAGGTAATTAGATAGTTCAGCATTTTAGTCTCCAAGATTCTATCAAACTACTCATTCAAAATGTTACTTATAAAGAGTAAAGAACTCTCTCTGATGTTTGACAGCCGGTTCTTGGATTTTGACCACACGGCTTAGTCTGCCGCGTGAAAGAGGTGTCTTTCACCCTCGGATTCTGCCTCCCAGAAAAATGAGTGTATTCCCGAGAGATTTATGCTCTCGTCCCAGGTAAAAGACCTGTCACCTACACTCACCAGAGTTCAAACTTAACTTTTTCTTAATCAAGGATCTCCCAGATCCTGTGATTTCTCTCCAAAAAACTATAGAGAATTTCTGGCCGCTAGCAATGTTTTGCTGTGAAATCGTCTCCCGGCTATCATTTGATAGGATGACCTTGTCCCTGCCCACTTTTTTTGCACACATTTCTCCTCTGCTCACCTGTGCATGGGAAAACTTTGACCACATTCGTTTTGGCGGCACATTAAAGGGACCCCAGGTGGTCTTTGCTTTTTACTCGCTATCTAAAAAGTGCTACATCCTATGATGAATTAGGATTATTGATAGATTTCTTCTGATCTTCCTGTCTAAAGTTGGAACGTAGATGAAAATTCATGTTTTTTTTTTTTTTTTTTTTTTTTTTTTTTTTTTGGAAACACATGGGGTTTTGTATACCTAGTGATATTTGCATCAGTTTTAGGGTTTCTTATGTGGAATATTGGAAGCAGTCTGATGTTCCACAGCACTATTTGTAACAATGTTACAAAAATCCTTGTCCAAAAATTATCTGTGGTTTTATCTGCTGGTGCTATAAATGTCCTCAGGGAGAAGGAGAGGAAATTCAAAATAAATCCTTTCATTAAATATGAGTTTTAATTGATAGAGTTCTGCTGGGAAGATTTAAACTAAAATTACATATTTGTAATCAGTAAAAAAGAGTACACAAGATACATTAATTGTAAATCTCTAAATGCAGTATCTGGGCTCCAAAAGATGGCAAACATCTAAATAGTACGGCTTGTATTTCAATGGAAATATAAAAATAAAGATTTTATAAATTGATTTTTAATGGGTTTTGCAACTTTTTACAGGAGTATCGGAATAATTTTTAGAATTAAAGGAGAATTTTTTTGCATCTGGCTGTGCAATTGTAGAGTTTTAGGTTTGATAGATTTTAAAATACGGCTTTCTTTAAAAAGACACCATATATTTATCACCCTTAGCAACCCTTCATTTCAGCAAACCTTGCTTCTCTCTTGGCATTTTTCGAAGAAGTTTTCAAGGGTTTAATAAAATCTATGCTTTAGCTAAATTCTGAGTACTTTTCCATTCTTTTAATTAGGATTTTTAATTAATAACTGAGCTAATTATCATAAATTTAAAATTCTGAGTCTCGGGTGTATCAGGAGACACTCTGAGCTAGCTACACAAAACTTTTCAGCCTTGCATGTGCCGTAGATTTTGCGAGTCATCGCGCGTGGGTGGACGGAAGGACCGACGCACACACACACACAAAGCAAAACTTTTTTTATCATCATAGATATATATATATTTAAATTTCCTGATATCGATTTGGACAATTGGAGTTTTACTGTATATGTTTTCTGCTGTTTAACATATTAATTTCATCAAAAGCTTTCTATGTGTTTGCAGATACAGTAACTTCTATTATTGCACTTGTCAGAGGTAACAAAAAAGTGTTATATAATTGTATAATTGTGGACATGAAAAATTATGAAAGATAACCTACAAGTAAATGTCTTGCATGTGTTTCCAAGATCATTAGTTCATACATATGTTACTATTTTCTTAATAATAGAAAATTGTTTATTAAATGCATTTGCAGTTTTTAAAAATGTGGTTTAAGTAGAATTTTTCTTTCTTGGGAACACACAAAAAAGAAGGAATATATTTGATTCATATAAATACCAAGATATGAGATAAAGAGAAATACTTGTATTTATCATGTAGTTGAATGCATGAATATTTTTGTAATAGATGTAATAAAAGTAGCAAAAAAGTAATTCTTGTTTTCATTTGGTTTGATTAATTAAAATATCATGAGACTAGCAGTTTATTATTTTTTCACCTATTTTCTAATGGTGTCTTTTTTTATATTGTCTTTATTATACCTCTTTTAAACTTAATTTTATTTTATTGCATTAATGATGAACTTACTTTTAACCATTCTTTATAGGTCAGCCATCATCCACCCATGCTTGCTCAACACTGTGAAGGCAGAGGTTGGGTATGCTGGCAAGAATTTACTATGTCCAGCAAGTTCCGAGGAAAATATCTTCAGATTATTCCTCTGGGTATTGCTCACCTTCTTTTTCTTGAGTCAGGGAATCATTATACATGGCGAAAAGTCACTACTTTTGTTCATAATATTATTGTTGGTCGATTGTGGGTTGATCATCATGGTGAAATGGAAATTGTGAATCACACAACAGAAGATAAATGTCATTTGAGGTTCATCCCATATAGTTATTTTTCTAGAGAAGTTCCACGAAAGGTTAGTATTCTTTTCTGTAATAAGTTTCATTATACAAGAATAAGGGGTACTACTTGATTATCCTGTCAACGAAAAAACTGTCACCAGACTGTAAGATTAAATTCCAATAATGCATGATCGTAAATGTCACATTCACTTCACATTAAACATGTTATACATGTTTGTTACATCGTCAAGTCTTTTTAATTTGATGTTTTATTTACATTTTACTAATTTATTTGTTCTTTCATTATTTAAAATTACTGCAAATTTTGATTCCCCTCCCCCCCCATCCCAAGCATATATCTAATGTTTACATGCATTTTATAGTTATACCTGCCTACGGTTTTTTGACTAAATAAAGAGCGTTAGGTTCTTCACAATTTTCCTTTATCATTGATATTTATTGTGTCCCTTAATAAATTTGATTATTACATTTAAAATACTTACATTTTATTCAGAAATACAATATCTTAAAAATATCTGTTTTTTTATGGTTAAATTTAATAATTCTGCATTTAAATACGTTTATTTTTATAGGCAGGTGAAAAATATGATTAAGCGGTTACAAAATTGTAATTGTTTAATTAAACAGAAAAGAGAAATTAATTCTCGCGATGATTGTATAAAAATACATTCAAATGTGCACCATCAACTCTCTTCACCTATATTTTGTAACGTGATAAAATACGCCTGGCATGTGTCGAAACTTTCACATAAAAGAACAATATTTATGAATGTCAATGAAATGTTTTCCAAACGATCTTCGTAAAACGCCTTGTTCCTGTAAAAACACTTCTTTTATTATTTGTGCACGCTGTTACAAAAGTTTGTTTCATATGTTTTTATGATAATTATCACCCTGGTTCCTGCCTGTAATCAGAACCTCAATTTTAAAAGAACACATTTATTTTTTTAAGTACATAGTATAGACATAAATGTAAAATAAATGTAAATAAGTGTACATCATTGTGAAATATATGTAAGTAATTGTAAAATAAGTATAAATAATTGTAAACAAAACTAAATATAAAATTTACAAAAATGCAAAAATGTTGAATGTAAAAAAATACGTATATACTGCATAAGATTTTTGCTTTATTTTTTCACTTTTCATTATATCCATAACGTTGCAATAAAACTGTCTCTGTAAATAAATAAATATGTGTGAATGCGCCTATATTTATATTTCTCTTACATTTAAATAATTAGATATATATTTTTTAATTGTGGTTTGAAAATAACTTTTGTCTGGGGGAGGGGGGGGGGGGGGAACTCGTCAGAGTATCGAACCTGCAGAGACCCGAGAAAGAGAAAATTAGAAGACTGGTGCGCTGCCAACTGTACTATCGAGGCTCTCGCAATTGAGTGTAATTTATCCGATTATATACTAAAGAGTCAATGATGGGTGAACTTTGGGGCTCGTTTTTTACAGCCCCCCTGAATATTGCACTTTATCCTGTTGATATGTTTATCTATTGACTATATCAATGTACAAAGGATCACTGGATTCCGTGAGACCAGCCTCGGACCCTCTCCTTGTGAGTTAGAAACTATTTGAGGGACACCCACCCCCAATAATTTTTAAATTCCTATGCTACTGATAGTACATAATTATAGATAAAGGCATATAAGAAGGGTGTATATAAAAAATTCAAATCAACTATACTCCTGAAAAGGAAACTTTTAACTAGATCAAAATTTTACTTTTTATTTTTTATGCAAATTATCAATTTGTATTTTATGTTAAAATTTAATTTGTGAGAAACACTGACACTTAATTTAAATTCATAGAATTTATACAATTTATAATTTGTAAAATAGCATTACAATTATATTGTATGTAAGGGAACAATATATATATTTTTGGTGCATTGTATGTGTAATATATAAATAATATAGTATACAATAATCTAATATCACATATATTGTACTTTTGAAAAAACCTGATTTTCCCTGGGGAAAAGTGGGTTTTTCATGATAAACAAATGTGGGTTGGGTTTAAAAAATAAAAAAAAAAGCCCCGGGGTTTTGCGAACTCTGATATAAACTATATTGTTTCTATGCATTTGTTTCACAATGTGACTACTGAATTTTTTGGATTTAGGAACTACTGTCTCCTTCCCTTTTAGGAAAACCACCAATAACAATTATATATAAAATATTGAAGTTATATTTCTGGAGATACTTTATTTATTTTAAAAGATATATATTGTGAACAATTATGGGTTGACCTACTACAGGATAGAATCCTGCATCGCCCATGGTTCGGGTTGGATTGGGTAGTTGCTATATTTTTTCGTTGCGGTTCGGACCAGATTGACAACCACTTTTTTACTGCAAGTCGGGTTGACTTTCATTGTTTTGGTTTTGATTCTTGCAGGTCGGGTTCAAGTTGACCCGAATTTCAAAACAATGTCCAAAATATTTTTTTAGAGTTTAAATCTATATACAAAATAAGACCTTAATAATGGCTTTTCTCCCAAGAGGCGGACACTTCGATTTATCGAACTTTTTCAATTCCTATCATTTATATATTTGAATGCTTGTACATCTGAATAGCAGACACCTCTCAATCTACACACATGTAATGTGTATGTCTGCATAAATTATCACAAATGCAAGTCGGGTTGACTTTAAATGGAATTTTTGGGGTTGTGCAGGATCCTAAGAAGGCGGTAGTGGGAGTGGTTTACTTCGAAGACATGAAAACCAATATTAATTAGATTGAAGACAAAAAAGTTTTATTTGCTAAAATAAACAAATTATCTCTTGGCTAAATAATTGGTTGTTATATACAACAAACAAATTATAATATTGAAGTGATTAGATACAAAGTCCAAAAAACTTTATGAGATGGTGGCAGCTTGTTGCATAAGTCCCTTTGAGAAAATACTAAATATTGCTTCACTGCAATTACGAGGTTAGCTGATCAATGTCCTTTGTGATTTCTCAATAATCAGTAGACCATTGTTCTTTCTAGAGATAAAGATCTTGGTACAGCTATAGACACCCTGTACCAACACCGCAATTGCCTATTATCTGTTACCGGCCTGGATGCCGTCTCATAGCCTTTTCGGCTGCTACTCCATTCGGGTTGGATGCCCGTGAAGCCTAAAGTTCACCCCGTAGAGATTTTATGGTACTTTTCGGTTAGCCGGGCACCAGTGTTATATGCATATGTATGTATATACATATATATTTATACACATATATATGTATACATATATGTGTGTGTGTATGTACATTTATATGTGTGTATATAACACTGGCGCCCGGCTAACCGAAAAGTACCGATTTTACTTCCCCTTTCAGGTCCAACCTGAATGTAACTCTCTTGAGTCTAGAAATTAACTAACTCCCCCAAAATCATCCCCGTCTCCTATATATTCAAATTATCTTGTTCTAAAACAGTAGTTAGTCTCTTAGCCACTCGCCATCTTCTCCTGTCAAAAATCTTTAACAGCTGTTCACTGAGTGGTCGGTCAGGGGGCCGCCTCTATTTTTGCACACGGAGCCTGCGAGACGAAATCTCTTGTGGGAAAATATGAGGAGCAAACATTCAAACCATGTTTTCTCACAAAAAATAAAAAATGAATTATTGGTAGTTTTATGAACTCTCTGTTAAATTGCACATAAATAAACGGTATTTTTAACCAAAAAAATTTTTTCTCTGATTATAAATCAATTTTAAAACTTGACATTTCAATCAAAGAGTGTTTCCTCCAAAGCCTGCATTCAGTCAAACAGTGATTTCTCCAGTCTGTCAATCACAGTTGTTACTTGATGTGTACTTACTAAACCTAACATACATATCATAATTGAAACGGATTGTTTTAGAGAAAAGTAAGAGAACTGTTAAGGTTAAAGGCTTCCAGAATTATATATTTCAAGATCTACGTGAAGAATCTGGCGTAAATCTTAAAAAGGGAGTTACTGTTGCCCGTGTTCAAAGGGTTGTTTTAAAATCTCTTCCTCTTAGCCACGCCATATGAGTTGAAAAGAAAAGAGATGTTGACAAACTTTTGAAGGTAATGTATGGTGAACAGTGGTAAAATCAACCTGATGATGTCTTCAAATGGTACAACCACATTATCCATGATTTACCAACCTGCAATGAAGAAGAGGGGGAAGTGTGTGACTGTTTAGATGAAGATATTGGTTTTAAAATTTGAAGTGAATTTTTGGCAAATGAGTATTTATTTAGTAAATATTTAATGAATACTACTAGGTCCCATAATCTGTCATTTTATTTTATCAATAATCAACTGAAGTTCAGTATTTGTTCAAATAAAATAATGTTTTTGTATTATTTGTGAGTCAGGACTTATTTCATTCAAAAAACATTTTATCCACTTGTCAAACAATCAAAACATGTTTTCTCCTCTGAATTCGGTCAAAATGTGTTTTCTCCAAATATTAAATGCATTTTATTAATTTGTTTTAGGTTTAATATCTTAAGTATGCTTGCAATTCTTTCTAATAACCAGTAACAAAAATACACAATACAAATTAGAATTAAATACAAGTTATTTTCTAATTTATCAGTTTTTTGAAAATTTGTATCTAAAGGAGAAAGCATGGTTTGAATGTTTGCTCCACATATGTCTGCTATCTCTCACGCAGTGCATCAAAGACACGACCGGTGGTACCATACATTAGCAAACTGTCATAGACTGTTGTTATATTTTCCCTATTTAAGTTTATTTATCTTCTGCATTATTTTCTCATTTAAATTCAGTATATAAGTACAAAAACAACTCTTAAAAACGTCTTAAATAAATAAAAAGCATTTTAAATAATTTATATTCCATTAATAAATTCATAATTAATATTTATTTACAGTAATAGGCATTAAAATATGTAATTAAATATCATTTTAATAATGTCTAAATATCATTCTAATAATGTAAAGATCTTTTATTATATAAACATTACGGAATATCTTAGGTTAAAGTAACTTTCAATACATTCCTAATAGTGGCCAACTTCCAAAAATCTAAATTAAAAAAGTTATTTAATATTAATTATTTTATTCCCAAACCATTTTTATTGGATGCTACTATTTAATTCTAAGCGATTGCCAAAATTTCATCAATTTTAAACCATAATTTAGCAAGATATCCATATTTCAAATTTTAATCTTTCACGTAAGTTTTTGAATGTCCCATGATCTCATTTTCTCCGATGAAAAATCGCCATGTTTCTACCTCCTTTTCGGGATGAAAACAACATTGTGACGTTCCTTTGTCCTCCATTTCAAATTCGTACTAGTCCGCGATATCCAGTGTGCTCTGGAATGTGAGAGGAATGCAAATACAATTGCGATGAAATCGTTATCGATGGTGCAGTTCGCGAGATAGTTTAAGCCTGATTATTTGGTTTGCGAGATAAGTGTGCGATCGTAATTGATGAGCAGACGCACATGTGTAAATGCCGGATGCTGATTGGCTGATTTGATTTTAGTGTCAGTTCAACAGCTATTTGGGCCATCTGTTTTTTGTCAACTTCACTTGCAAAAATGTAACGCTCCGACTAGGTAGTGCAGCTGAGGCTTCGGCCTCAGTTCCAACAGAATCCCGAGCTTGAAAAGAAATCAACGAATTTACTCATCGAAGTATATTCGCAATATCTGGCACAACTCTCTTCTGCATCCCATTTAATTTGTAAAGCAATAATAAATCGTTTCCTACATATGGATTAATTATAATTACAGTACAGAACCCTTTATCCGGAATGCTTGGGGTCAGATGTATTCCGGATAACTGGTTGTGCATTAAAGCAGCATCCATTTGATAAGTTTTGTAGAATATGTGTGGTTGTGGCATTATTTCTCATTTTAAATTATTAGATTACTTGGATTAAAAATCAATGCAAGAAAGATAAAAAGTTAGCCAGAGTTTAAAAGAAGGTAATTTATGGGAATCCCTTAGGAAAAAAAATTATTCTGTTTCCTCTGCATAAAAATTAAAACATCTAAAATTCAACTAAATGTGATGACAAAAAATACTAGTATGTCGTCATCAAATTATACAATTGTTTCAAGCAAAGCCTATGTCAAACTGGCAATGTATACCTTTTTCTACAAAGATTCTGGAAATCAGTCTATCAGAAATATCATTCCGAATAACTGGTTTTCCGGTTAACTGGTTTCCGGATAAATGGTTCCATACTGTACTTCCAACCGTACTGCCTTTCGGACCGCAGGATGCATGATATCTTAGGATCTGCCTTTTTTATTTAGTGAAAGAAATATTGCATCCAGTTCAATCCTTTGCCTGCTGTCTTTTCTTCAAGAAAAACCTTGATCAACTGCCAAGCATTAGCAATGCCTTTGGGACAATATATGAAGTTTTGAGCATCCTAGAGTCCGTGATTTGCCTTTCCTATCATTGTCGGCCTCCATGATAATAGTGCAGCTACAGCAAGTGCTTCCGGCCCTTTGTTTCAACGATATGAATTTCTAGTTTCTACAGTGACAGTTACAGAACTCTGGTATTGCACTATGAACATAATATAAAGTTTGAACATAGTATAAAAAGTTTGCAGTGGTGAACTCCTGAATTATTCACAAATTATTTACCAACAAAAATTTCATCAATTTTGAATATATGTACTTCGAGTGATGCTAACTTAATATGTTTTCTTCACAACAAATGCTTGTTTTATTCTTGGCCAAGAAAGTAATACATCTACAATAAGTAATTATTAATGTAATTCATATAGTGCATATAAGGGGCTATGCATATATAACGTTATCATTTTAGGGGGGAGGGGGGGTCTGGCGCATGATATCGTAAGATATCTCTAGGGGGAGGGGGGTTTGACTTTTGATATCGTTACCATTTCTGATCCAACGAAGATTTTCTCTTTTTATTTGTAACTTGGTCTTTACAACAAAATAGTATGTTCATTACGATTATCTTTTACAATTGTCATAAACACATGTTACAATTATCTTTTTTTTAGTCTATTATCTACGTATGAAAATACAAAATTCTACTTAAATTATTAAAGAATTATAAAATTATTATATTCCAAAATATGGAAAACCCCAACTTTTGGAATTCCTATTTTTCTGTATGCATATATATAATCCGCTGTTCGACAAATCATATGCGATGTATGTTTGAAATATTACTTGCGTTTAATACGTTGAATACATTGGGTAACAAAAAGATATTATTGAATACTTTTTTAAATAGTAACTATTTCGCTTAAGTGTTATTTGATATAAAGTTATTTCATACATAAAGCGACATTTTATGGACTTCTATTCATTTGAATCAACAAAGTATGCAAAAAATAAATGCAACCATATTTCTGTATCACTCCAAGCAAAAGAAAAAAAAAAAATCCAAAAATCTAGAGAATTTTTATATATTGATAACGATATCATTACCGGGGGGGGGAGGGTGTCAAAGAATGATAACGTATGATATCGTAAGGGGGGGAGGGGGTCTAAAATTTCCAAAAAGTTGATAACGTTATATATGCACAGCTCCTAAGTGTTGTTTAAATAAAGAATTATCTTCAGCAACTTCCATCTCTGGGTGAGTTATTTACATTTTTATTTTTCAGCTTCCGAATCGGATTTGTTTAATGGCAACATATTTCTTATTTAATGATTTGAATAAATTAACTTTTAATCTTAAAATTCTTTGGTTGCCAAATAATGTTTTTTCAGACCTGTTATTTTACGATCACAGCCATATGTGATGACGGAATGGCATTTTAATTACCAGATACCTTTCAGTAGTTTATTAATAGTAATTTTAATTTCTCTTTCTGGTGTTTAATCTGCGATCCCGACGTCACATGTTACAACTGTCAAACGTAGTAGATCGATGGTGATTGACTGGTTCATTTTATCTTACTGTTCAGAATAGTGAACGAACTTAGCCATATTTTTGCTCTGCTTCAGAAGCACATTAGGTTTTTCTATACAGTAGAACGCCGATTATCCGAACAAGTCGGGATCGACCCTAGTTCGGATAAGTAAAAGTTCAGATAAATGGACAGACAATTTAACGGATGTACCTGACTATACTAAAATCTTCACACTGTATCCACGCATTAAACTGACAGCACTAGTTAATACTGGCCCATTAAGGACTAGCGTTACCATATGGTCACAGCATAACTGTCAACCCTTTTGCTGTTTGAATACCAGTAATTTATAACAAAAATTTTGATTTCCTTTAATGACAGAAATTTTACTATAAAATAATATAAATTTTTCTTTTCCAAAAAAATGGTGCGAAATGCAATTTTTGTATTTAAAAAAGAAAAAATAATTCCGTCTTTAATGGGTTAAAAATTGATTTTTGTCTTAAATTTTTTTTTTTTGTTGTTGTTGTTTACTTTTTATCATTTTCTGAATGCCAGAGATGATAATTTAAGCAAAAAAGCTTTTCACTTTTGCTTGCTTCAAAGAAGACATTCTTTTCCATGCTGCCATATCTCGAATTGTTCTTAAATATGTTAGTTGAATAGGATCAGCATTTTTCTGCTGTTCGAGCCATTTCATAGCTGTTTCCAAACATTCAAAGGCTTCGTTATGTGATGGACCTTGATCATTTTCAGAGCATCGTTTTCAATTTCTGTTTCGTCTTGAATATCATCCACAATCTCATAATAATTTAAAATCTGATATCCAGGTGAAGGTATAATCCAAGATAGGGTGTTTGGGTAATTGGAAGTTTGTTTAAAAAAAATTTTGAGAGAAATAAGCTGCTCGGATAATTGGAAGTTTGGTTAAAAAATATTTGTTGAGAGAAATTGGCTGTTCGGATAATCGACGCTCTACTGTATAGTGAATCTGTGCCCCTGAGGGTTTTCTGCAGGCATTATTGTAAGACAGTCCAAGTCTTTACAGGGTTGAGTGCAACCCGACCAGCACCAGTCTCTACTACATGGTTGGCAAAAACCCAACCCAGTGGGTTTACTTGAGTCACTTATTCAGGGTTTTTTCCAGTTTTTTCAAGGTTTTAATATTTTTTCGGTATTTTACTCATGGTTTTGGAGTTTCTTTCGGTCTTTTTTCAGAGTTTCGGGATTTTTTTCTTTTTGTTGTTTTGTAGGAAGATTTATAGGATAATTTTTTAAATTAAATATTAATCCTTTATTAATATAAAAAAAAAATTAAATTAATTTTGAAATTTATAATTCTTTTTAAAAACGTTTTATGACTCAGTTGAAAAGAAATTTTAAAAAGTAAAAAAAAAAAAAAAATTCTAAAATTTTGTGTTTTTGTCTTTTGCAAATAAAAATTGGATTTAAATAGTCAATTATTTAGTTTTGTTTTATGAGGTAATTCTAATTTAATAGAATTCCGTTAAATGTTATGAATTATTGCCATACTACTATTAGCAGTATTTTGTTGTTAAATTATTCAGATATTTTCTTATTTGATTTGTTAATTATATGTCGTGGTAAGTACTAGAAATGTTCATGTAAGTTATTCTCATATATACATTTACTTATCTTTCATTGTTATTTATAAATATTTTGTTCGTTTAAAAATGTATACATTGCACTTCAATTAAGTCTATATTGAGGCAAAGTTACTTACTTTATATAGTTTAAAATGAGCGTTTAACTATAGGATTGCCAGATTTTTTTTTTTTTCAAAAATTTTTTAATACTAGTTAGTTTTGGTTTCATCACACTACCAGCATCTCGCACTTCCTACTAAACTATATTGACAGAACAAATATCTTTTTTTGGAATTTTTTCATAAAAATAGTTATTTATTTCCCAATACCAATGAAACTTCTCTTTCTGACCCACTCACACAAGTTTACCCTTTTCTATACTTGTCTGGTCAGTTCTCTCTTTTCCTGGTCACTTCTAACTTGGAAAGTTATTGATATAACTTTAGGGTTTACTAAAGTTATGGAACAGACGCCGTGGTTCTAGGATAAACTAACATAGCTTTATTGGAATAAGAACAACCTCACTACATAGCGACTAGCGCACAACTCCGATCACTGGCAATCTCCGATCGCACAAACGCTCAGTAGAGGCGCCATCTATTGAGAGGAAGATATTACAAACACACAACATTCCCTCCCTTCTTAAAGAAAGTACAAGATGTAAACATCATTACATATAGACAGTTCAAAACAAAAGTCTTTTAAGGAAAACAGTTCAAAAACTAACGAACAGTTTGTCAGTCTATAATTTTAGATGTAAGTCTTTCACAGAGAATAGTTCAAAAACTAGCGAACAGTTTGTCAGTTTATAACTGGAGACGTACTGGTTTTACTCTTGCACGTTTTGAACGTCTAATCAATGGAGTACTATTTTCATCATGAGTGAGCACTTGTGGTGATAGCACTGGGGGGTCTGCAGGCGACTTGTTCATGACGCCTGGAGAACTTACCTCTGAGGAGAGCACAGGAGGTTTGGGAGCGCTAGTGGGTACCTCAATCTGGAAGTCTGCAGATTCTGTTTGTGGTGCAGCAGGAGCTGGTAACTTAAGTGGAGTAGGATTTTCACTAGTCAGCTCTTCCTGTCTGAACCTTAACTGGTCGATGTGCCGAGTCCAGTTTCCCATGGGGGTTGAATTTTTGAAACGGCATTCGCTGGACACGTGATTACCTCCACATCTATTGCATTTTTCAGCATTTTGAGTTGAAACACGAGAATTCGGACTTTTGGGTACAATATTCTTCTTTAAATGAATTTTACTTACTTCCGAGCCGGATCCGGACACCATCCGTAGGTTGCTAGCGTCCCTGGCCGCACTCTCCATAGTTACCGTGATTTCTGTAGCCCTCGTTAGGGTTAACTGGCTTTCAGATAGGAGTTTTCTCTGGATACTTTCATCTTGGATCCTGCAAACGATCCGATCTCGCAGCATTTCATCAAGAGATGTGCCGTAATTACAATGCTTAGCCAAGCTGCGTAACTCCGCGATGAAATTGGCGACTGATTCACCGGCGCGCCGCACTCTGCTATTGAATTTATATCTCTCAACGATCTCGGACGGTGCTGGATCAAAGTGCGAATTCAGAACTTGAATTATTTCCTCCAGAGTCTTCGTATTTGGTGCCGCAGGCGAAAGGAGATTACGTATTAAGGCATAGGTAGTTGGGCCGACGACAGTTAGAAAAATAGCCCTTTTTCGATCTGCTTGATCGATCCCATTAGCTATAAAAAACTGTTCCAGTCTTTCAGTGTACAAAGTCCACGATTCTGCTGATGAATCGTATTCCTTAATCTGCCCAAAAGAGCCCATCTTATGCAAAAAATACGTACCAATGCATTAGGCTTCGTACGGCGGCGTGCTCTGCTACCGGCGACCGCGTGTTAGGGTTAACACGGCGCGGGAAAGATCGGCGGCATCATTCCAATCAAGGAAGAGAAAAAGAAAAAATTCTCTTCTTTTAACATCGAATCGCATCTCTTCGCCAATGATATAACTTTAGTGCTTACTAAAGTTATGGAACAGACACCGTGATTCTAGGATAAACTAATATAGCTTTATTGGAATAAGAACAACCTCACTACATAGCGACTAGCGCACAACTCCGATCACTGGCAATCTCCGATCGCAACAAACGCTCAGTAGAGGCGCCATCTATTGAGAGGAAGATATTACAAACACACAACAGTTATCAAACAAAAGAACGTTCATTTAATTTGTTTTAGTCCAGAGAAATGGCATTTTACCTTGCAAAAATTCGGGTAATTCTGATTTTTTGATATCGTGTATAGGTTGACCCTCTAATGAAAAAAAACAAGTTTTCGACGTTCTAGCCCTTGTGTGTTTTTTACTGTATAGAAAAAACCAAAATTTGTTGGCCCTTTTTTCAATTTTTCTTGGGTAACTTATTTCCAGTACATTTTACAGAAAAAATTATATTTACATTTTTGTAGAGGATAAAATTCTCTGCAATATGCATTATTCACATTTGTAAATTGACCAAACAGGAGGCGAGATATGAAGCCGGTAAAATCCACAAAAGACGTTAGCTTTTGCTTTTAACTCATTTTTAGTGCATTTTAGAATCAAAACTGTCTTAATCAACTTTTTAGAGCATGGAATAGACTATAGTTTCATTTATTAGGTAATTATTTTTTGTAATAGACTGAAAATCAGACAAGATTTTGTGTGAAAATAGGAAAATTCTGCCTGGCAAGTGAATAATTTAAAAAAAAGAGCTTTTATTTTTTATATTGAAAACATGAATTAATTAGAGCATTTACAAGAAACTAATCAACAAATATATACTAAGTATAGTCACTTTATATATGTTTCCTTTTTCTGCTGCTTGGCCCTTGTAGTGATACCGTCTCAGGTTCCTCACTGCCCGTCTCTGTACCTGACTCGATTGTTTGTTCTAGGTCGTGAAAGTCCTCAAGGTCCAATATAATATCAGGAGTGTTGCCACATAGTTGGTTGTGGCACTTCACACAGATAACTGAGCACTTCAAGCCTGTCTCCCTACAACTGCACTTTATACTGAAACCTTTTTTGCATTGGCAAGATATGAAATTGAGTGTTGTTTGAGGGGCTAGTTTGTTCATCATGTTAATTGGAATGATCCCATTCTTATCCCGCTTCCAACCCCATTCGAGATGGTCCTTTTCATTTCCCAGCCATATCTGAAATTGTAGGTATGTCCTCAACACATGATGTTGAGGAATCGCACACAGGTGGTAATCTCACTAAATTTAATTTAATATTGTTAGCTGCTCAAACAAAGCTGATATACCGCAATACATTCAAGTTTTGGCAGGGATCACCTTCATACAGGGCAAAGAGTACAGTTTCTATGGCTTCAAACAAGTTTGTGCCTCTCTGCATTTGGGTCTTTAAAGATTTGAACGTTTTGGTTCGAGGATGGGTTCTGAAGACTTCTGCAATATTTTATTTGCCCATGGCTGAAGAGCACAGAAGTGGTGTTGCAACCACCTAACACGAAGAAAAATAATATTTTGTGCAACTTCCTTAACCTTGAAACACTTGTTGGAGTAGAGAGCAGCAGGCAATTTTCCTCTCCCGACCTTTCAGAAATACACATTGTTTAAAGCTAGTGCAGTCACAAGAACAAGAAGGTCAATGTCTTAACCATTGACAATGACAACATTGTAATCACTGGCCAAGGATATAGCTGTGTTCACTATTAGTACATCTTGCATCCTCAGTGGCCATTTGTGCTTTTTCAAATTCCTTTCAAAGCATAGAAATGAAACATGCTTAGTTTTTTTCATTCCCCAACAATTTGTCTTGTGGCATCTGTGGAAACATTGTCTCATTAAACTGAACCTCAGCAGAATTTATTTTTATTTTCCCGATATAATGTCTCTCTTAGAAAAGTGTTTTTACCATAATTTCCTGCATATAAGCCGTGGCTAAGTTAAGTCTGTCTCAACCAGAAATTTATTTAAAAAATGAAGTCAAGTAAATGCTAAGCAGAAATAAGTCAATATGTATATAAAAAGAAATCTGGTGGAAAACAGAGTTATCTGAGCCGCGACTTATATGCGGGAAATTACAGTAATAATATTTGTATACTTAATTAACTGTCAATATTTCTTCTGATGTTACTTTTAACGTATAGAATCATCATTTTGGGCTTTCCAAAGTCATTTTTAAACAGTAATTCTTATTCGATACCACCAGACCTGAAGAGACCAGGCCGAAACTATCTTTTTTTCATCCAGAGCAAAATTATACCCCCCACCCCCCCACCCCCTCTGCGATGTGAATTTACATAGAGAATTTTGTAAGTTTATAATATCCATTGCCTTATTTTAAGATTTAAAAAAACATTGAAAACAGTTATTTTTCAATACCGGTATTTATAATTGTTGGTATTCTTTATGTTGGGAATAACATAACATAACATAACATTCTCCACGCGAGAAGATTTACCATCAATGTAAACTTTGACTAACAAATTTTTATGATAAATTAATACAAATACGACAAACCAAATCTTAATTTTCCGCTTAGTTTCGGCACTGTATACTTCTTTTCCCTTTCTAAATTATATTTTATCTTTGAAGTATTTTTTATAGCATTCTCAGTACTTAATTTTACTTTCGACTTTTGATTCTTGGCCTAACTCCCAGGCTGGGTCTATATCTACAGACTAGGTTTTTTGGTTAACTTCGCCCCCCCCCCCTCCCCCCCGCCCTTTACTCTACTACATACATACTATAATTAATTAATTGCATTGTTTATTCAATATAAAAAATAAAAGCCTGTTTTTAAATTAGTGACTTGCCAGACTGTATTTTCCTGTTTTAACCATAAATCATTTACAAGATATCCAGAACATTTTCTTCTAATAAATAAAGAAATACAGTAAAAATTTTTAGTGCATTAAAAATTTATTAAAATATTTAATAAATTCGTCAGATCAGTCAACTTTTATTGTGGTCAAAATGTACATTATTTTGCTCAAAAAAAGATTTTAACTGTTTGTTTACATCTGAAATATAGTCTGGATTATAGAGTTGCAGATTAGAGGGAGTGGACTGCATTTTTGTTTATTTAAAGGAAATAAAATATTGGAAAAACTATCACCAGTTACAAAACTATCATCAATTACAAAAAACACTTTTCAATAAACAGAAAACATGGAATGATTTCGATGGTATTGGGTGTGTTGCTGGAAGGCTATGAACTAGTGATGACCATGATGAAATCTCACGCCTTGCCACTGTTTGTTAGCCAATCAGTGCACACCGTGAGTGAATGCTGCAGAAAAATTCTTTGAAAGAAATTTGACTTGCAATATACAATTAAAAATGCATGAATTGGCTTGCGAAAACGATGATTTTCCGTGATTCGCAATCTGAAATTAAATTTTGAAATAACAGTAAATAGGGATCATTAGAGAAAAGGAAATTTAAGTACATTTAATTAAATATTATGAAAAATATTAGAATTTTGAGGAATAAATAAACTTAGTTATTAAAGATATTATTATTATATAGGATTTTTGACAATCTGACGATTTTATTATTTAAGATTTTTGATGAATGCTGATTCTGAGAAAAAAAAAAATATTAAATTGCAAATTATTAATTTAAAAAATGGGTTGAAATTAAAAAATAATTTAAAATTTTGAAATATATTTATTGAATTACTTTGATTATTTTAGATTCATTTGAAAATATTTAAAATAAGAAATTGCCACAACAAACAATCTTCAGATTTGACAGCATTTTCTAAAAGATCCCTAGACTTTATAGAAAATTCTGTTTTATGTCTTAGTATTTGCATCTCAACAGCTGAAAATTTTGTGCAATTAAGAATAAAAATGGTTATGTAAATGTCTCAAAAAATAGCCAATTTGGATTTTTAAAAAAGCATAGCTTGAAAAAAATAATAAATAAAAGAAGAAAATATATTATCCTGAATTTAGTCAATTAAATATCTAGCTGTATTTAGCCACAGGTATTCAAGTGAAGTATTTGGCCAACTACTATTCAATATTCAGTAAAAAGGACAAAATAGGCAGAATACCAAACATTCACATCCCTGATAATAATCTCTCTAAACTACATAAAAACAAAATACAGTCAACTCCCTCTAATCTGCAACTCTATAATCAATCCACAATATATTTCAGATGTAAATGAACAGTTAAGTTTTTATTTAAACAGAATAATGTAGACTTTGACCATTATAAAAATTGAATCATTGAATTTATTAAATTTTTAAGGCATTTCTTTATTCATTAGAAGCAAATGTTTTGTGTGTCTTGTAAATAACTGTTAGACTTAGGGTTGCCTGTTTGTACATTTTTCTTGTAAGTTGTACATTTTTTAGTGCTTTTTAGGCCTATTGTACGGTGTACGTTTAAATGTGTCACGTACTATCATTTCTTCTGTTTTTCTTCCACATCTTACTTTTGATAGTTAAAAAATATATATATATTTTTTTTTTCAGTTTGCTCCAAAATTCAAAATTTTACCTTTTGCCGAAAATAAGTTATAAACATACACGTGTCATATTAACTGTGCATTCGCTGCAGCATTAGATCATCTGAGCTTGACCTTATTATATAATGACTTTAAATATCTGCATTATAAAATTTTAATTTACTATATCTATATCGTAAGTTTTAACATTTTGTTTCATTTATTATCTAACTTTATGCTTCACCCCTTAATCATCTCGCCCGATATATTTACGGGCAATTTGCTCGTAAAAGTTTCTGGTGCGAAGGGGGTAAAGTTGAGGGGTTAAATACAAACATTTTTGTAGGGTGTCCATTGCTAAAATTTTCATCATTGAATTGTAGGATGTTTTGATTTATTTTTATTCTTACAATTCAATTAATTTTTCATTCATAATGGGATATATGACTGCAAAATTGATTAAACGATGTTAATAGAATAATGTAATGCAAATACAGTTGCAGAATAATGATTAAATCAATTAATTTATAACCTTTTTAAGCAAATTCATCACCGGAAACATTTTTGGCACATTCAATATGGTTTAGTATGGTATGAAAAAGGACGATAGAGCGATAAAACCAAAACTAACTACTGTTAATCAAAATCATCCTTTTTTTTTATGAGATAAATCTGGTAACCCTAATTAGATTGCTATATTCAGACCGCATGCATTGACTCGTATGGCTATAAATAATGAACTTCAGAGTAGTGTGCCATTCAATCAAATCATTTCATTTTCATGCCGAAACCACAAAAGTTAAAACATGCAGATGTGTGGACATAGTCAAAGCACCTACTGGATCATGAAATCACAAGTAATTGCAATGGCAGTGAACCGGCTCAACTTACTCCATTGTTATTGATATTATTAGTGTTACCTGTATGGAAAATAATGTAAAGTAGTTGCTGTCAAGGTCCCATTTGCAACCTTCAGAACATATTCAGTTCGATTGATGTTATTGCGTCCATGTTGAATTAATTCCTCGGAAAAATCTATGGCCAGCTATACTGTTCATTGATGCCAAAATGATTATTCTGAGTTCGCTAGATTTAGATTATGTATTGCACAAGAAAAAGAAGCTGAATTACTAAAGTTTGCGAAAAAGGCATCAGCTTTTCTTCTCAGTTCTGCATCGGAAGAAGATTTGGTTACCTGGATGACTTACCACCATTAGATCTTGGAGTCAAAAAAAGTCACTGATACAAGAATAATATATTCTGTGTTGAATTAAAGGAGAAACAGAATCTGGTGCTGAAAAAGATAAACTTGCTTTCAAAGAATGGTTCTTATCTCTTCAGGATAAATATCTTAAAACAAACTTTTGTTACTGATCAAGAAATCTGGCCTTTCTAGAAGACTTCAAGATTAAATTGTGAAGCATAAATTAAAAGCTTTAAAGCAAACAACTATCACTGCAATGTTTGATAGATTTAAAAATTAGAAATTTAGTGAAAATGTTTTCTATTTCTTTAATGTCTGTGTTATTTATTTACAGTGCGATTACTATATTTGTAGATAAATTTCAAATATTAGTAAACAAAGAAATGACCTATAATCTGCAAAATCCTTTGTCCCAACCTGTGCAAATTAGAGGGAGTGTACTGTAATAGAAAATTGATAATTGTTTGAAATCTATGAAACTGACAGGGGGGGGGGGGGTGGAATTTAATCATAAAATCTTAAGGAAACTTCAGGGGAAAGTCCAAAATGTATTCCAAAACCTGGGAAAGTGATCAGATACTCTAGGAAATGCATGTATTGCTTCATGACTATAATTAAATCAAATTAAGACCAAGGAAGCAATTATTCAGACACAAAAAAATAATGAAGATATTTGCGAACTTGAAAAAAATTAAAGTAGCAGAATTTGTGAATTTAGATTGTTTTTCGTAAGATAATCATCAATAGACATTTTGCTTGATGCGATTCCATTGTTCCATTTATTAAGGATTTTGTTAATTCTCAAAAGATTTAAAATAAATCATTATTTAGTCTATTTTAAATTATGCAGCAATAAGTTTATAAAAGAAAATTTCTTCTGCTTATATTATTCAGCAGAGCTTTGGGCAAATGCTTGTGTTTGTAGACAGTTTCCAATTTTATACAGCTAAGGTAAGTGGAAAATTAAATACATTGTTTTTTGTACATGATGTAAAACTTTATCTTTTAGGTTGGTGGGTGGGTGACAGGGAGATTCTGGTTTTAAGAAATTGCATTAATTATTGATATGGAGAAGTTGTTGACCCTGGAAAATGATTTGGTATAAGAAGAAAATTTAATAGAGATAACTTTCCTTATGTATGTTCTAGCCCAAATTTTTTTACCGATTTGTAAAAAGTTATTAGTCTAAACACAGCTTTTGAAATTGATATGAATATGTTTTTCACAGTCGCTATAAGTATGGCAGCTTCAATATTCTTATTCATGCTCCAGACTATTTACAGTGCAAGTTTTTACATTAAAATATCTAAATGATAAGTGCAAAATAAAGTTTAACTTTTTTATTATACTTTCGTAACAATCTGTTATAATTTAGTTTCAAGACTAGCTGAAAAGTGTATTATTATTATTATTATTATTATTTTTTTTTTTTTTTTTTTTTTGACACATTTAGAGATTAATTACAATTTTGTTCGATGGGATTTTATTTTTTATATCCTTGTTAAAAAAAATTGCTATGGCCATACTGATGTTAATTATCAATAAAAAAGAAAAATAAGCCCTTTCTTCGCTGTGTAGTACTACTACTAATATAAGCACTATATCATGCTAGCTGCAAATTGTTTCTGCACATAATTTTATTTTTTGTTTTTTAATGTATTGGATCTCTCAACTCAAAAATTAGAATTTTGCACTAATAATAAAACCCAACTCAATAATGAACTAACACTTAAAACCCCTTAATAAAAGTTGAATTATCTGTTAGTTACTGTTATTTCTGTGAATAGTTGTTCTTGAACTCTTATAATTAACTTTCATAAAAGTAAAATAGGGAAGTCATAAAATATATATATATGTTGTGTTCATTAAAAGACAGTTAAATTTTGTAATAACTGATATAAATTTTAATGCCTGTCCTCTTTGCTTAAATTTTTTGAAAATTTTGATTTTTACCTAAAATCCAAATGATTTCTACTTCTGTAAAATCCCCATTTCAAATGTAGTTTCTTATGATTTGAAATAGATAATGTATTGTTCCAAGAAAATAAATAAATATATATATTATATACTTACTACTTGCATCTATACAAATACTTTCATTTTCAACTTTTCTTCTTAAACATAAAAAAAAATATGTTAATCATATTTATCCACTCATCGTTAAATTAAAAAAAAAATGATTTATAAAGTCAACATATTATGCTTTTTCATTTATAAAAGTGCTTTCATTCATGTGAAAATCCTGTGCACAAACAGAACACTTAATAATTTACCAAATAGTGAACTTAAACATTCGATCTTTAATAGTAATGCATTAACAGGACCAATTTTTTAATATAACAGCATAAAAATAAGTTTGTAATGTCGGAGAAAGAAAATATTAAGGGCAGTTATGTAGACACAAACATCTCACAGACGTACTTTCCAGTTAAAGGTTAAATTATCATTCTCAAAATTTAAAGTATCACAATAAGAGACATACATATAATTTTATTTTTATATTTGTGATTTAATTTTTATTATATATTTATATTTAAAAGCTAATTTCTGAATTTGAAAACTTTTAAAAAGAATTATTAGTTGCAGTTTGACATGGTTTATTTAGTTTATAATTGGCTGTGTTTGATAAATAAATTTGAAATTAAGATATTTAAGATATTTTTTCCCTTCTTTCTCCTGAATCAGGTTACTGGTGTTGTCACGGACCATGATGGAAATGCCAAATTTGTTCTTCAGGGTACATGGGATCACAAAATGGAGGCAGCACGTGTACTCAATAGCCATGGTTCAGTAAAGGGAAAACCTCTCTTGGAAACTTCAACCCCCAAAACAATATGGCGGAGACAATTTCCTGGGTAATTTTCAATTTTATTTCATTTGGTTAATAAAAAATATTCTTTTATATTAGTTATCAAGTGATTAAATATTTTCTTGATAATACAAAAAAGTGTGTATAACGATTTATCTATTATTCTTTTGAATATCCATAAATGGATTAACATTCAACTTTTATTAATTACGTCAGTTCTTGTGTTCTTAGAAATTGAAACTAATAATGTAATTTTAACAAATAAGTTTATTTACTCTAGCATTTCAATATGGAACAAAGCCATTTTCGCCCACCACACTCTTTATTCCAAATCATTTATTTCAGATGTTTTGGTCATAACTGTGCAGCATTATATATATATATATATATATATATATATAATTTCCCCTTCATATTTTGCATTTACAATCCAATAATTTTGTCTAATTGCAGATATTAATAGGTAAATTTCATCAAGTAGATGTTTTTCCATGATGATATTGTATAAGCAGTTTCATAATATAATTATTTCTTGGTAGTATTTGCAGTTTCCAGAAATTTCAGCATTAAGTCTTCCACTAACTACCATTATTTTTTGTTCATCTAAAAGTAGGTTCAATGAAAGAATTTTATTATGACAATTTGTTTTCCTATTTCTAAGTACAGTACCGGACCTCAAATCCGGACTGGTCGGGACCGCGCCCGTTCCAGATTTCGGAATTTTCTGGATTTTAGGTCCTTAACCAAAATAAACAGATACAGTACATGCCCTTGGCAAAAATTTACATGCCACGGAGCAATCTATACCGCGAATTGCCATGTTAGGCTTAGTGTAAATAAAGCCAAAAATACAAATTACAAAAAGTAATTCAAAATAAAAATAAGTTTAAAAAAAAAAAAATACTATTACTGCATATTCTTAGAAATATTAAAGCATTTTTTAGAAAATGAAAATGCGTTGTTGCTCGCAAGTTAGGCCCAGGAATCTATATCGTGGATTGCCGTATGAGGTATAAGTAAACAAACATAAACATAAATTTAAAATAAGGATAAGAATTTTTTTTTAATCCTGTACATCACATTATTAGGAACATAAAAACATTTTTTTAGAAAATGAAAATACATCGTTGTTTGCGAGAGCTGAATTAGGCTCTTTAATAACCGCCATTTGTCCCTAAGTTTGCTCTGAAACCATAGTAACGAGCTCCCAGCGACACAGTTTCTTTCCTTAAAAATAATTATCTCCGTTGCTAATTGACGAATTTCTTTCAAATTTTCAGCAAGTTACAATAATAGTGAATTAGCTTGTCTAACAAATTTTTATTAAATTATGATAAGTTATTAGAAAGCTAGTGTACCTCTTTAAAAAAAAAAAAGGCCACTAGATGAAAAGAAAGTAAAGAAAAACGACATATCTATCCGCTGTTTGTTTTGCTTATTCAACATGTTTATTTAACTGCGTGAAGTTGAAAGTCAACATTATCAGAATGAGATCGATGAGAATGCTTTCGATGGACAGCTTGTTTTGTTATGGAGAAAGGAACTTTGGGTAGATTTTTTTTTCTCTTTTGAGTTAAAGAAAAGAATTTTTTAGTACGGTGCTTACAAAGAGAATTTTTTCGAAAAATGAAATTTGTTGAACATATTAAAAGTGGGGGGGGGGGGCGTTGTAAAATATTTTTACATATAAATATTATAAATATATTCTACGAACCTTTTTAAAAATAATTCTTTCTTGTGGTTATTTATTTATTCTTTTTACATTTTCTATATAAATAAAGAAAAGGGTTTTCTTTTTAAAATAAATTCAAAATGTGTGCACACACTAACTACGATAATTCTGTTAGAAAATTTGGATTAAAACTAATGAATGAAAAACATTGCAATAAAATAAAATTGCTGAGTCTAGTTTGGCTCGGCACTGTGTTACGTGCGCGTGTAGTGCCATCTATGTATGTTTTTACGAAATATTTATTCAAGATCATCGCGGAATTTCAGTTTCTTTTTTCCATTCCGGATTTTGGGTCGTACGGATTTTAGGATTCCAGATTTGAGGTCCGGTACTGTATTTAATTTCTGATGGAAATTCTAGAGGCTGTATTTTATGAAGGATTTATTCAATGGCTTGTTTTATTTCTTCTATAGTCAAAATTCTAAATTCTTGATTATTAGAGAGTGAATTATTGACAAATCTTAAACATCAGGCTATGATTCTTTCTAATTTTGTCCATGAAGGAATCAAAATTAGTTAAAATATTTCAATTTTCATCTACATTCATTATCTGTATGCACAAGCACTAAATCACCAAAATTAATATTTTATTTCTCCTGTATAATGATTTCCCTCTTTTCTTGATTTCTTCTTTTATTAACCATGCTGGTCATTTTTGCCATTTTTTATTGTCAGTTAATTATCTTGTAGAGCATCCCAAGTCAACAAATAAACAGGATTCCCTTACAATCACAATGTTTCTTGTTTTGAAGATTTTTTAATTCTTGTCTGAGACATGATTAGAAACCAGTTGTTTCCACCGAGACCTCCTTATCATTTTAACAGGCCTCACAATCGCTAAACTTCCTTTGTCTGCTGTACATATGGTCAGAAACCACATGGTTGTTCTGCTACTAGCGCTATCTAATGTGAGAAACAGAAATATTTTTTAATTTGTTTTCCATATGTTTTCCCATTTTCCGTACGATGTGCTGTATATTTGTAGTTTGAAAATGATAGTTGTTAATTTAAAAATTTTCAAATATTCTAGACATTTTAACAACATGAACATGTTACTGTGAAACAAAAAAAAAAAAGGCTTACTACTGTATTCCGTTATGTAAATAAATGATGATAATAATAATCAGGAAAGAAAAATCCATGAATTCCTCTGTGATATTAGTTTTTGAAATAAATGGATAGCATCTAGATCCTGAAAATGTTCTCTTTTATATTTTCAAATATGTGATTTACTTTATTACTGGTGTTTTTTTTTTTTTTTTTTTTTTTTTTTCACAGTTAATTTTATGTTACAGTATTAATTTAACATTGTTCCTTTAATTTTTTAAATGCACAATTTCATTTATTTATTTATTGGCCTATCATTTATTTTTGGAGTGATGGGGAATCCTTTCAGTTTTACATACTTTAGGTAAAAGCTTCACTGTTTTTTACTATAAAGTTTGTATGTATTAATCCATGAAAAGTTCCATAATTGGGTCCACAGCCAATTGGCATATCTTGGTGAGCATGGTTTGGTGCGTAATTAATTTCCTTGATGTAACTTACATATGTTATGTGAGTTTAACTAAAATGTATCTAAGCACGAATCTAGCGATTACCAGCCTTAATAATAATAACAATAGTAAAACTTAATAAAATGTATAAATTTCGCAGCAATCAAAGTATTTTAAGAAAGTTAAAACACAGACAGATAGACAAATAGCCTGAAGACAAACGCTTTAAAAAAATTGGAAACATAAAACAAGTTTAATAGTCACTTAAATTTATATGTGTCCCTCAACTTTTCCCTAAAAAAGCATTTCTTGTCATGCCATGATTTTGGTGTTTGTAAATCTTGGTTTGGGGATTCTTCCTTAATCAGACCTACAGCCAATTGGCTTACTACAGTAAGTCTAGTTTGGTGCAAAACTAATTTTATTTTTAAACGCATATTTGTAACCACATTGTTCCAGCATCGTATTTTTACAGCTAACTTTTACTGTGGAACAGATTACATGCAGTTAGCTAATGCTACATTATATAATAATAAATTAGTTCTTTTCAAGTATAGGGGCCTTGGCGAGAAAAGGAAATTTGGCAACATTTTTTCTGGAAACCCATTCACTGTTTAATATAAAAAAGCAATTTATTTTTATGTACAAACATAAGTAAATAATACGACGATATAACGATAATAATAATATCTATAAATTAAATTTATACATGTAAATTTTTATCAATACAAAAACCCTTAATGGGTTAAAAGCTTGACGCAGCACTTTACTTTATGGCTGTACAAATCTGAAATACGGGTCTTAAGAATTCTGATATCAAATTTTGAGTGACGCTGTGCTATTAAAATGAATTTATATGTATGCATTTAATTTTTCTTTTTTGTTGTATTTATTTTTAATCAGTGATGCTTTTTCATTCAAAATATGAGTTTTAAAAGATATGATATGAAAATTCAAATGACGCTGTGATTTGACTTAAAGATTTATTAAAAAATTACTTTACACATACTTGTGTTTTGTCTTCTGAAATATATTTAGACATTGAAACATTTTTTTTTTCGGTACATTATCAAATATGTCATACTTTTTCTCAGCTGATGTTATGTATTAAATGTATGTAATTCAATAAATTCATTTATCTTTTGTGTCATGATATCCAGAACCATCGGTAAAATTTGTGTAAATGTTTTCTTTGCGTCACACTATCTATTTGATGTCATATCGCGGCATTCTTGTCGATATTGAAATAGGGCATAGATATCAACGTTTAAAGTCGTTTTGCTTTGCGGCCCAATTCTGAGACTGTTCGGTATCTATGTTTGTTTTCTAGTTTAGCTATGAAATCTTTTCAGCCTTTAACTTATGAGCGTTTTGTTTTTTCTGACGATATGACGTCATACATTTAAGAATTCCACGCATCTGGAGATGAATGACTGAATTCCAACTTAAGTATTGCGTCATTGTGCTGATGATGTACGCTGGTTTCTAATTGGCTGATTTCTATAACTGCATGTTTCACTGTTAGTTACGAAGTTGATTTCTGTTTGTATGGTATATATTGGAGCGACTTCATGTTCAGATTGCTTGTTTTGTATGTTATGTGTTTCAGTAATGTGACTGATATAAGTAAAGGCTCGATATATGAGCTGTTTGAGTTCTTGGCCAAAGTTATGGGCGTATATTGTTATAATTAATAATCTTTAATCATGTTTTTAATTGGTTTTAATAAAGTTATGTTTGAATTATATCCTGACTTATTTCTGCATGTCAGTGGACATCGATTCTTGAACTTTAAGTTGTTGTGGCCTCTAGGCTTAATTTGCCCTAGCAGCCCGTTACTATTTGCATACAATTTACTTAGTTTGGATACTATGACACAAAATAAACGTTTGCACAAATTTACGGATGGTTCTGGATATCGTGACGCAAAAGATAAACGAATTTATTGAATTAAATCCATGTTTTTTTTAATCTCACCATATCATCGAACCCGTGAACCACCGCTGCACAGAGAATCAAACGACTCCATAACATGGTGAAAATTCTATTTCGGGAAGGTAAACTGTGGCCTATAATCAGATAAAAAATATGGTTTCAGAGGAGAGGTGAGGGGTGGGGGAATGTTTTACCTCTCTAGGTTCCACAATTCAGTTGACAAGGATATATTAACAGTTTATGTTTGTATATATAACAGATATATAGAAATGATCATTTTGAAGGAGTGATAATATTTCTTGACTTTATTCGGGGGAGTAAATTTTGCTTTATTAAAAGTGCTAAAAAATAAACATAGGCATGAAAGTGCTAGTATCGAAAAAAAATTTGAACTTCATGAACGGAGGGAGGAGGATCAACAAAATTTGAGATGTTTCCGCACTCGATCAATGATTTTTTGCGATTTTTTGCACCTGATCGACAGAATTTGCAATTTTTCTGAAAACGGTTGACAAAAGTCGCTATATTTCTATGCCTGATCAACAAAATTAACTATTTTTCTGCCCCTGATCGACGAAATTCGCGATTTTTTGCGCCTGATCAACGACATTCGTAATTCCTAACTGACACTGACAAAATTTGCAATTTTTTCCCTCAGTAAATTGACGAAATTCATGATTTTCTCGAGATAAACTCATGAAACTTAGATTTTTTTTTTCACAACTGATCAATGAAATTTTCAATTTTTCCACGCCTGATCGACAAAATCTGGGCCAATGAAATTCGCGAATTTTCTCGAGGTAAATTGACGAAATTTGTGATATACAGACAAAACACGCGATTTTTCCACAGCCGATCGGCAAAATTTGAGGTTTTCCCTCTTCTAATCAATGAAATTCATAATTTTTTCCCACGCAAAATTGTCGAAATTCGTGAATTTTTCTCGCAACTGACAAACTCACGATTTTTTCGCAGCCGATCAACGAAATTTACAATTTTTTCCTGCCCGATCAATGAAATCTGTGATTTTTTTCGCACTTGATTGACAAAATTCGCAATTTTTTCGTGCCCGACCAACAAAATTTGCGATTTTTTTTCATACCTGACCAACAGAATTCGAGATTTTTCCAAGCCCGACCAACAGAATTCGCAATTTTTCCACACCTGATCAACAAAATTCGCAATTTTTCTGCACCTGACTAACAGAATTTGATATTTACCGAGCCTGACTGAGAATATTTACGATTTTTCCAGGCCCGATTGACATAATTCGCTATTTATCCACACCCGATAAACAAAATTCACGATTTTTCCATGCCCGATCAGCAAAATTTATGATTCTTAACTGGCTGACGAAATTTGAAATTTTTCCCCGAGGCAAATTGACGAATTTCAGAATTTTTCCTGCGACCTATGGACAAAAATTGCATTTTTCCATTTATAAATTGACGAAATTCGCAGGCCGTATGTTGACCCATCGCGGCCACAGGTTGTGCATCCCTATTATAAATGAATCATTTTTAAAAATGACTGAGATAAATAACGATTCACAATGTTTGGCATAGTTTGGAATAAAAATATTTTGCATGGCCAAAGTCGAAAAAAAATGCACATTAACATACATTTTGGAATAAAAACACAAGAATGTAGCTATAACAAAAATTTAAAGAAATCATTTAAAAAATCAAATTCCAACTTTTCTAAATGGAAATAAACCCATTCTAAAAAAAAACCCCAAAAATTCAAACCCTCCCACATGCAGAAGGAGGGAGGGTGACACCCCCTCTCCCTTTTGCACTTTACACTTATCCACACAATTGTCACCAATTTACATTAAATAAACCATTTGATAAAATTGTCAATAAAACGATCATTCAAAAAATGCTTTTATGAAATCTTTCATTAAACCAATACAAATATGTTGTAAATTAAAGTGTACCATAAAATAAAACTATTTAAACACCATGCAAGAAATTATAAATGTCTCTAAGCATTGAGGTAAATATGTAACTTTTTTTAAAAATGAAGACATTTTGTTGCCTTATAAACTATATGAGATAAGGTGGTAAATAATAATTAATGTAGTGCCTACCAAGTAAAATAAGCCAGTTTGGTAAAAGTTGTGGTGGTGGGTCCAAAAATCAAGCATTCCCATAAAACTTTGAAAAAAAAAAATAACGTTTGAAAATGATCATTTGAAAATTATAGATTTTCATGAATTATTTTACTGAATCAAAACAAATATGAGTTTAAAAAAAAAAAAAAGAAAAAGAAACGAAATTATAAATAAAATTGAATTTGAACTGCTTGCATAAAATTGTGATTCATTACAGTAAATATGATTTCAGCTTACCTTGATAATGTATGCCAGTTATGAATTCAGAAGGTGGCTTAATGAGAATATCCCTCCCCCCCCCCCCCCCCCCCCCCCTGCCTTGTACATTGAAATCCCTCTATAAAATTTAAGACAGTGATTTTTAATGGTTTGGAAGTGAAATCCCTTCTCCTTCAGAGGTGAAAATATCACTTCTGGAAAAAAATATCTGATTTCAACACCGATTTATGTTACACTGACAAATAACAATCCAAATAGAAGTCTAGCAGTCCTAATTTATTCCAAAACTGACAAATGGCATCAAGAATATTTTAATAAAATTTTGTTTTTGTAATGAAAGTGAAAAATATCAGGTTTTTATTTTCTAAGAAATTCGTTTGAATATTCTGGTGTCAGTCAGTCATTTCATCATTTTACAAACAAAATTCTTCTGCCTCTGAAAGGGTTAAAGAGGGCTAAGCTTGCAAGTAGTTAAAAAAGACCCATGTGGAAACCCAGTATATTTATTCTAATTTATTTGTTTATTATAAGTTATCTTCATTATTTTGGTGTTTGCAAAATCACAATATTCTAGAGGATGTGCTTATTTAAAATGCTGTCAGTCAGAAGATCATCATTCGTGTAATGCAAGTGCAAAATAAGTTAATTATTGGAGATTGTATGTTTAAATTCTTATAAAAGCTACATTCTAATGTGTTTTTCTTCATATTTTGAAAAGTTCATTTGTTTTTATTGTTCTATGTTCAATTTTTCAAATTCTTCAAAGCCCCAGCAATTGTAATAGTAAAACAATTAAAATGGGCTGTTGCATGCATAAATAGCAAAAAGGAAAAAGCTGCAGGGTGTGTAAAGTAGTTTAAAATTGATGACACTCTGCCCCTTCAAATTGATGCAAACAGTTTTATGACAGATTCCTCATTTTAAAGCAGGGCTTGAAAAATCTATTGCCCAACATGCCCGGGGCATGTAAAATCTTCAATCGGGTACGTATTATTTTTATCAACACTTTTAATGGCATTCAAGATGCAACAGTCATGTCGGGCATGTAAATTTGTTTATTTGGGCATCAATTTTTTTCTACCACATGCCCGAATGGGCATATAAAAATTTTCAAATTTTTTGAGCCCTGTTATAAAGTAGTAATTTTTATCTCAGCATCAGCAAAAAAAAAATATGAAATACAATTTAATAAAAAAAAATATTCAAAAAATGATTCATAATGTTTGGCATCATTTGGAATAAAAATATTTTGCATGACCAGAGTCGAAAAAAAAATGCACATTAACATACATTTTGGAATAATGTTGATATAACAAAAATAATGGAATTACTTTTAGGCTTTTGAAATTAAAAATAGTAAAAAAATATATGACAAATGTAAAATTTTAATTTACTAAAAGTTAATAAATTTCTTTTAGGAATAAAACAGATATACATATAATTTCCAGTCACTTTGAAAAGGTGTAAAGACAGAATGATTACATACAATAAAAAAAGAAAAGAAAAAAAAACCCTGAATACAGCCCTTAAAAATTTTTAAAAACAATATTTAAAAAATTAACTTTCAGCCTTATGAAGAAAAACACATAAGTATATCCAAGGATGGGGAAATACATCTATTTTTAATAGTTAGCTATATTTTTCAACTTTTCATATTTACTGGGATGTCTAGCTGGTTGGTAAAATAAATTCTTCTAAAGTTTTCTGAAAATTCCCATGTCCTGAACGTAGCTATTATAAAAAATTCAATATACAAACTCCAAATTTATTAACAATTGCATTACGCGAGTATCAAGTCAGGTTTTCTGACTGGCAGCATTTAAAATAAACAAAGCAAATATCATTCGTTAGAGCATTGCAAACATTAAAATAATAAAGCTTTGAGATGGATATCGCTACAATGTATGATAAATAAATATAATAGATTAAATACCTTCTTTTTTTATAAGCTGCATACTTGGAAATACTTTTTTCGTACCATAACAGCGATGCTCTATCTGCGTGTCGCTAGACAGAAATGTCTTTAAATTCGCATTGGCGCAATGTGATGACGTCAAACTTACTCACTACGAGGCTAACGTTAGCCTCATACTCACTAATCACAGACAAGAAAAGTACTAGAGATTAATGGTTGACTGATTTTGTTTTATGCATTAACGGGAAACAAAAATGACCAAATTTAAAACGAGTTTTCCTAGAAAAAATGAAAGTGTTATTCACTTCATCTTAATCAGATTCATATTATATATAAATTTAAAGAAAATCGCCCGAACCATTTTCTAGAAATTTTCATTAGGAATTTGTTCCATCGCTTTTGCTTTAAAAATTGTTATTTAGATCTTAAAATATACTGCACGTAGAAATGTAAAAATAGAATAGGATTCAGAATAGGATTAGACTGCAGATATAAACCTGTTCTAAAAAAAATCAGAACAATAGGATCTGCTGAGTTATTAAATGGCGGCTTTTCACATTTTCTTTGATGTCAAAATAGCCGTATATATGAGATCTGCCATCTACGAATTCTACGATACGATTTTAGGCTTAAGGCTGCATCATTCGGAATACTATCATCTTCCATGATAAAAGAAGCTAACAGTTCATAAGTTTTGTCTTCATATCTGCTTATATCATTTGGCAACAAATCTCACTTTCTGAAGTCCAAATTGTGCCAAAATTAATAATAATAATTATAAAAAAAAAAGGGGGGGGGGGGGCACCCACCAAGGCCTCTATACTGAAAAGGTACCAATTTTTGTACCAATCTTATATTTAAATCTTCATTTTCAACATTTTTCACTTTTTTGAAAACCAGAAAATAATTGTACGAAATGAATTATTTTTTATGTATTTATTTAGTGGAATTCGAAAAATATATTTTAAAAATTTTGTCAATAACACAATATTTTTTTATAGTTCCATTTTTTCATATGCATTTGGTCATGAAATATTGCCAGTAGTATGCACCAGATGGCGCAACTTTCCAGCCAAAGTCAGTTAATAAATTGTCAATTATCACGGACATTTTCACCCAAAGACTTTCTCCGGATTGTCAAATCTGTTATGACTTGAAGGGATGACCGATCTAACCTTGGTCAAAATTAGCTTTGCGTTCAATTCAATATTTTATTCTCATTGTATCATTTTTGCTATTTAGATACAATTGGCATGATCCTGAGACATAGTGACCCAGAATGACCCACTAACCGAATTTCTTCGAACATACGACCTACCCAATGCTCTTCTCAGACCTGAAAACGATAGAATACAAAATTTAGTCAAAATCGTTAAAGTCGTTTTATAGATAAAATTAGCTTGACCATCCGTAACCCAATAGGGACCCACTAATCTAAATTTATTGAACATATGACCTATCCCAATGGTCTTCTCGTGCTGAGAAACAATTTAATAAGAAATTTTGTCAATCGTTTGAGCCATTTTTTAGATACATCGAGCTTGACCCAAAAATGATCCACTAATTGAATTTTCTCAAACATGTGACTTAGCCCAATAGTCTTCTCATGGTCAGAAACAATATAATACAAAATTTTGTCAATGTTTTGAGCCGTTGTTTTAGATACAATTAGCTTGACTCACGGTGACCCAAAAATGACACACTAATCGAATTTTCTCGAACATGCGACTTAGCCCAATGGTCTTCTCATGCCCAGAAACGGTATAATACAAAATTTTATCAAAATCGCATGAGTCATTTTTTAGATACAATTATCTTGACCCACAGTGACCCAAAAATGATCCACTAATCGAATTTTTTCAAACATGTGACTTAGTCCAATGGTCTTCTCATGCTCAGAAATGATATAATACAAAATTTTGTCAATGATTTGAGCCGTTTTTTACATACAATTAGCTTGACCCACAATGACCCAAAAATGACCCAGTAATCGAATTATCTCGAACATGTGACTTAGCTCAATGGTATTCTCATGCCCAGAAACTTTATAATATAAAATTTTATCAAAATCGCGTGAGTTCTTTTTTTTTTAGATAGAATTAGCTTGACCCAAAATGACCCACTAATCGAATTTTCTCGAACATGTGACTTAGTCCAATGGTCATCTCATGCCCAGGAGCGGTATATTACAAAATTTTGCCAACATGTTTTGAACCTTTTTTTTTTAGATTCAATTAGCTTGACACCTGACCCATTGTGACCCAAACTGATACCCTAATCGATTTTCTTGAACATGCGACCTAGTCCAATGGTATTCTCGTACCCAAAAACGATAGAAAGCAAAATTTCGTCAAAGATAAATTTAGCTTGGCCCACAATGACCCAAAAATGACACACTAATCGAATTTTCCAAAGCAATTAACCATCTGATTACTAACATAAAATTATTAAATCTTTATTCTTTATCAATTCACTTTATCAATAAGAACATAGATGGCAGCATCATTAAATTTAATATTGAAATGATTGCAATAGGAAAGTATTTTTTTAATCAAATTAAAAATATTCAAGAACTGCTTTTCAGACAATTGTAACAGTATATGGTTATATATCTGAAAAGCATATTTAATTACATAATTTAATTTTAGCTATTAAAAAAAAAGACTTTAAAATTGCAAAAAACGAAAGTTCTTTAAATTAAATATTATCGGACAATAAAATGCAGAATATAAGAAAATATTTACAACCTTAAATCATGAATATGTAACAACAAAAATAGCCAATGGTCAATAAAAAAAAAAATTTCATTAAACTTAACAGCATAAAATTATGCATCTACATACATATATACGTAATACGTAGCATAAAATTAATTAGAAATGAATGCAAAGATACTAACACTAATAATTACTTAACACTATGATTTGCAAAAATATTCCAAATTAAGACTTAACTCACAATGTATGACTTAAAATCAAAATACGTACTTTTTTCCTTGTTAAACTTACTGTATGTCAAAATTAAAAAAAAAAAAAGAAACTTTGTGTTGGCCTTTTTTTTTTACACTAATATATAATTGCTTAACAGTAATAACAAAACACATTTTAACCTAACGAAAATTAGTTAAATTAAACATAACATAAGAAAATAAGCATACACAACTTCAGTTAGTGATACTATAGCACCTAGAATTTCTGTCGTGGAAATCAGCAAGCGAAAACGCATCTAAAAAATGACATATAATTTCAATTTTCAGTGATAAAATAAAAATTATTTCAATAGAAGGATTTAAAGAGGAAACTTAATATTTAAAAATAAGAGCTTTTTAAAAATTAGCAGAGGTTTAAATAAAATTTTAAATTTCTAAAAACAAAAAAAATTCTTTAAATAAAATTTAATATGCTGAAATTTTGCAAAAATTTAATGAATGTTCAAGCAAAATTTTAAATGTTGAATTTTCTCAAAGCAAAACAAACTGTTTAAACAAAATTTAAAATTCCAAAAGTTAAAAAATTTAGTTGAAGTTTAAACAAAATTTAAAATTTCACAATTTCTCAAAAAAAAAATTTTTTTTTTTTAAATAATATTTTTTAACAACTTTTTGCCTTAAAATGGCAAAAAAAATTACAAAAATTCTGTAAAATTGAATTTTTTAGATAATAAAATCTATTCTGAGGAAAAAATTTCAAACTCTGATGCCCAGCTTTTAACTAGGAATCTTTTGAACAGCAGGTAAATGCACTATCATTGTGCCACCTAGCTTATGTGAAGAAGACTAAAATTAAGGTTCTGTTTTAAAATCTAAATTGCAGAATTGGTTGGATGTAATTAAATTAATTCATTTAATTAAAATAATGACTTTTTCAAATTATTATGAATTGTTGTGAGATCAGAGGTATTCAGCTTTAAGAATGCAGCAAAACTTCAAGTCTCTAACTGATACAGTTTCCGAGAACGAACTCTATGACAGACGGAAAATTTTTATTGTGTCGATAAGTGTGCCAAGATTAGTTTCTTTGCTTCCATGCTCCCAAGTGTCATTTGACATTTTTCAAAGGGCCCCATGTACTGCCCTTTTCGTTTTAAGAAAATGTGCCCTGCCCCTTTACCATGTTTCTTCTTTGCACCCTCTTATTTATTTATTTTTTCTTTTCAAAATATTTTGCCTTTTTGGAGGAGAAACATGTAATATTTTCTTTAATTTAAAAAATTGTATGCACGATTTCTTTAAGCATAATGAAAAATATTATCCATCCAAAACTGATCTGATTCTCAAAATGTTAGACTTCCGACTTCATTGAGTTGAATAAGCGAAAGAAATCGCAGATAGTCCGCTCCTTTTTTGCAGTTGCTCTATAGTGCACTTTTTTGTGGCATGGTCGAATTTTCAACTTATTATATATTTGAATGAAAAATTGTTACACTGTTCTATTATTGCAATGTGATGGAAATTTCAACGAAATCGGTCAATTAACAATGGAGATAACATTTTTAATTTTAATAGTTAGGAGAAAACGGGTTTTGTTCTTATCTTTTTCCTTTAATTACTTTTTCTGTTTGCTTGCAGCTCAATAATTTCTTTTTCCTGCACTCAAACAATGCAAGCTTGCTCCCACATTCATAAAGTCTTTTTATACTTAAAAAAAAAAAATTGTGTAGTTTCTCTCTTTCTTAAGAGGAAATATTATTTATAGGTTTATTTTTTGTTTATTTTAAAATTGTTAAAACTTTCTTTGAACATTTTATTTTAAATATTTATGGAATATACCTTATTGTATGCCAATTAATTTCTGTTAATACACAATACTGTGAACCAAGAAAATTACGTTTATAAGCCCCTCCCCACTTTTGCGTATATTTCATATTGTCAAAGGAGGGTGCTTATTTTCGGAATTTCACTGTACTTTTTTGTTTATTCATAAGGAAAAATACCTATAGAAACTTTCCAAATTGTGCCCATCTTAGATTTTAATACTTTTTTAGTTCATGTGAGCATTTATGGTTAGGTCTATTCAACCAAATCTTTCCTTCAAAGTACTATTTGCAAAATGTAACTTTCTTCAGTTAATGCTAAACCAATTATCGCTTTCACCGCCAAACCTCCAGTTAACAGTTTTATATAATTAAATTTCTACTGTTGTTATAAAGTTATTTTTATGAATAGAAGATTTAAAATGACTCCATAAATTAGGATAATTACTTCTGGTCTCCAAAATATTTATGCTAATTTTAGTAAACTTAATATTAGCTTTAGGTGTGATTATTGTACATAAGAAATTTTGGAATGTACATTTTCATTTACGATTGAATTTTTTCTCATTTTATCTTCAGTTTTACATTTACAGCTTATTTTTTCTTGCTATTTATGAGCTGACATGACTTTATTGAAAGTTTGTATTTTATACATAACGAGCTGACCTGCCCAGTTTTTTCTCATTTTGTCTTCAGTTTTACATTTACAGCTTATTTTTTCTTGGTATTCATGAGCTGACACGACTTTATTGAAAGTTTGTATTTTATACATAACGAGCTGACCTGTTCGGCATTGCCCTGGCTCGTGATAATAACCTTAAATCAATGTTGAATGCTTTCATACATTTAATTGTATAACTTTCTAAAAGATCATAATGTAAATGATCCCGCACTTTTAGTAGTGTACACCCTCATTTCTGTATGATTTTTAATTTTCAAATGAAAATCTATCTAAACCAAATACGAGTTGGGATCCCCATTACCTTCGGTAGCATACACCGGGCATGCCATGCACACTTCAGTCTATTGATTTTATATTTTTAAACAGAAGACTGACATAGTCTGGTCTTTAAAGGGACCTAAATTAATGTTGAATAAATTTATGCAAGCGAAAGTCTTTACAAACAAACCTAGTAAAGGAGGGCCTTTGGCAGCTAAAATTTTTTCTCCTCACTTTTATTTTCTACGTAAGATGTAAAAACAAAAAAAAAGTTCCTATAGTTCAAACACATTGAAAATTTTGAGTAATTAATATAATATTACCAACGGCTGTGACTAATTTTTTTTGCTAAGTTATTCATATTGAGTTGTAAAAGGTAGTGTTTTTCTTCTAACCTTTTTGCTTTTGCACATGGAAAACCTACAGGATTTTTTTTTTTTTTTTTTTAAGTATTCACTTTAATAAAGTATTTCACTTTTTATCCCTAAATGTAAACAAAGTTTACTGGAACAGCTGCTAAAAGATTAGTTTAGGGTATTAAAATTTTAGATCAATAGTGAAAAAATAAGTTTACATTATAACAGTAAATAAGCATATGAAATATTAACCTTATGGGAAAATGTTTTATTTTCAAACAGATTACTTTTCTCCTTAAATCTCAAAATTCCTAAATGAAATTTATACTACATCATTATATTTATGGTTAGTATATTGCATTCAAATTTCAATTGTATAAAGTGTTTTTTAAACAAAATGTGCATAATGCAAATCCTATGGGAGAAAAGAGAAAAAAAACTAAATTCGGCAAAAGTGACTTGAAAATGAACTCTTTTCAAAAGGTTAATAATCATATTTTTTTTTAACTGAAGTTAAATGTATGCTCAATACACATGTACAATTTGTGTTTTCATATTTAGATTAAAAATTCCAGGGAAGAAAGTTAAACATTGCAAAAAATATGGAATTTGCGAAAGTGACTTATGATAACGAAAGTTTTTGAAAGGGTTATTGATATAATTTAAAACCAAAGGTGGTGTTGTAAAGAAAAAAGAACGTAGATATGATTTAGTATCTTTGCTATGTTCATATTTTGATTTCTGAAATCTATGCTGATTTTCAAACATGGCCTAAAAAACAAAATTTGCATAAGTGACTTCCAGAAGTGATTTTTTTTTTTTTTTCAAAGGGTTTATATTCATATTTTTCAAAACAGATCTCAAAATATGAATAAATGTAGCTATGTCCTGGTATTTTTAGTTATTTCTTCTCTTTTTTGCATCAGTTCCTTTAGCATAACAAAATAAATAGTTCTTACCACCTGAATTCTCTGAAATTTTAATTAGTTATAAATATAACTGTGTCTGAGAGCTGTTTAAAATTTTGTGGAAAAAAAAATGTATTTTGTAGTGAAAACTTGAGCTGAAAGCGAGCGAAATCGCAATGAAACACTCACGTTTTTACTGATTTTGTTGAAATTTTTACACATTTTAGTTTGTAAGAAATATTTTTACTTGTCTGAATGTTTCAAAATTTTTGTAGGTGGTGTAAATCTGGTCTATTGAGATACTCTAAAAATATTGTGTTAAAATTCCGATGTTTAAATAATTTTAGTGTAGAAGAAAAAAAATTGTCTCCATGAGGCACACAGTGACCTTTGTTCGCCGATATATTTGAAAGCATTAAAATTCATATTTTTTAAAGCCGATTGCATTATTGATTAGAAGAAGGTTTCAGATGTAAGAGCATATTTTTGGTTTGTTGGTACCTCTAAAATTGCACCTTAGAGGAGCGTTGTCATAAAGGGAAAAAACAACCTTTTTTGAAATTTATTTTTCAAAGGTCTAACTACGATGGGTTTTTTAAGTGATTGCAGCATATGAGACATAAAAGTATGATCTTTCAGAATATGTCTTCCAATTGTAACTATACCAAGCAGTTTGGTTGATTTAATTTAAAACAAAACTATTAAAAAAACTCAAAATCAGAAGATGGGGTTCTTCACTTCCTTTCGATGCGTAAATGGGTTTGTGATGCATGCGCAAGAGCTTTTTACTCTCAGCAGGACAGAGATGAGTTTTTAATGGGAGTTTTCTGTGTCTTTTAATTAATAACTCTGCTAATTATTAGAATTTTAAAATTCTGATTCTCAGATGCACCAGGAGAGGCATTAGAGTACCTTCTCAAAAAATTTCAGCTTTGAGTGTGGGGTAGATTTTGCTAGCCATCGCATGCACAGACATAGCGAAACTTTCTTTTATTAGTATAGATTGTTTTAATGATACTCTTAAGCTAGGTATAATAGTTTCATCAACCTGTTGTTTTAAAGTTGTTTCTATCTTAGTCACTAATTTAGCCATTATAATATGTGTTGTAGCTCATAATTTTAGTTTTTTTCAAAATCACTCATTTTAACAAAAAAATATCCTCTTAATCTTCTAAAATTAAATTTCATTTAACACCTTTATTAATTCAGAATCAAAAGTTCTAATTTATTCAATCTTATATCCTGTACAATACTCAAAGATTAAATTTATGTAAACAGTACTTTTATCAATTCAAAACAAATATTCAAATTTATGTGCATGCATATAAAGGTAAAAGCTTACCTTTATTCTAGATTGTCACATCAGAAATCAGAAGATTTTTAATCATCACAGACAGGTTCACCAAAAAATGTATGAAGATTTGTCTATCATTCTTAATATCCAGAAGTGGATTCCTGTTTATTTAACATTCAAATTCTAATAAAAACATCAGCTGTTGTGTTGTTAGAAACTAATTAATGCTGCAATTTTTACAAATAAGTCTATTTACATGCAGCATTTCAATAAATATTATTAAATGGCAAAAGCCATCTTTACAGAGCGCATTCTACATTCCAGCTTCAACTGAAAAACAAAGCATTACATAATCAACAAGGGAAAAGAAGAGAGAGAGGTAGCGCTACTTATAGATACTTTCACGGGTTTTTATTCTGTTTTTTACCTGTATATTACAAAATGTCTTAAATAGAAAATTTTCTTAATCCCACTAAAAAGTAAAAGTAATTGATTCTATTGAAAGTGTCTACCTGTTTAAATGGAAACCTATCTAAAACAGAATTTTTTTTAGTCTCATGCAACTCCATCTTAGCAGGTTTTATTGCATTTGTATTCACATCGTATTCATGAATTAACTAGTTAATATGTTATTAATGAAACTGATGTTTTTGATTAATTTTTTATCTTATGAATCACTCGATCCTCTTTTGCCTATTTTTGACTTAATTAGAACTGATAATTCATAAATCTTTATGTATCAGCAACAATGTATTAGAATTAAAAGAGAGAAAGATTTATTTATACACTTGTATGCTTCTAATAGGCCAGAGTATGAAAAAATGTACAACTTCACACTTTTGGCATGTCAGTTGAATGAGCCAGAAGAAGACGTTGCACCAACTGACAGTCGCTTAAGGCCTGATCAAAGATTGATGGAGGACGGACAGTGGGATGAAGCTAATCAAGTTAAAGTGCTACTTGAAGATAAACAGAGAGCTGTTCGACGGAAACGAGAAGAAGAAGCTGAGCAGGCTGCAGCTGAAGGTTATTATTTTTTTCCCAAACTTTAACCCTTTGAGTATCAATATTTAAAAAATATATGTATGAAACACATTCAGTTTCTTCATGCTTGCATTATGTAAAAACAAGAGATATGTTAAAATTCAAGAATTTCTTTTTAAAAAAAATCCACTGAGAGAAGTTTTGATAATTAAGAAAAATAAAAGTAAACAACTTGAAAAGGAGTTTGAATAATTAAAGACAAAATAAAAGTAAATAAATTTGCAATATAAAAAGGTAAATTATTATTATGTGTTAATATTACTAACTGTAAGCCAGTGGTAGGAAATAGCGCACTGCAAGTAGCAAAACTACAGTAGTTGCTACTTTTTCTAGTAGTTTGTAGTATAAAACCACTGCATTTTGAAAAGTGCAATACAGCAAGAAGGGCAAATCTTTGGAGGAGGGTGGAGAGCACCGCTTTTCAAATAATGTATTACTTGCATCTTTTATGCAAAATGTGTTCTATGCTTTGTGAATCAGAGTCAAATTTCAGCTGCAATGTTTTGCAATGCATTGTATGAAGCCCTAGATTTTTTTCATTGACACTTGGTGGTAAAACCAGTGTCATGTCAATTCATCGCGCACAATTCACCATGGCGTCAATTCATCGCAGCATCAATTCGTCGTAGCAAACTTTTTTAAAGACGACCATGATTTTTTTTTTTTCTTCAAATATAGCGAATTACAACTAATATGTCACAGCCTGGTTTTAATTACCAGTATATTTTTTATTACATAGTGTTTTTTTTTTTAAATTGCTTTTGTCCAAAAATATCAATTGTTAAAATGGAGTGGAATTTTTTTTATATGTGATTTTTGTGAAATTCCCAATCCTGAATATGTAAGTTTAATGAGTAATGTAACGCATTTCTAACTTAAATTAGTGATAAAAGCAATATAGTTTCGATGGCCAGAGCAAATAATGAATAAAAACTCTAGAATAATTGTAACAAAAAGAATATATGTATATATATTGGCATGTGCATACGGAAGCAGGACATTTTGGTCCCGACGCCATTTGGGGGGGAGGGGGGATAATCTGATTATTTGTTATAGAAACCTCCCATATTTTAGTGTGTCATAAGTATAACGTCCTGATAAATTAAAATAAACTCGAGCTATAATTATCGCAAAACACTTACATTCTGTCTGGTAAACATAATCTTTGTAAAGGAAGGACATTATCGGTTTTTTACCCGAATCCCCCTAAATTTTAGTAAAATAGCATAAATATAGGGACACAAAGACAGACATGCTTATAACTTGAATCCTAACTGTAATACTACACGCAAATTTCGTAAGGTAGAAGTAATCGTTTTCAGGAGGGTGAGAAAAGGTGCTCTGTAATTTTTTTTAAAGCACCCCACATTTTAGTGTATCATAAATATAGAGTCCTAGCAGATTAAAACACTTATAATCCGAGCTGTAATTATAGTATAATAATCATATATTGTATGGTAAAAGTAATCTTTAAAAATGAGGGAACTGAAGCTCCCCAAATTTCCATAAAGCGTGGATATAAGGGCTCGGAACTACAAACACTTATAACTCGGATTCAAATTGCTGCAGCTCACACAAATTTCATGCGTTAAACGTATGTAATCGTTTTATGGGGTGCAGAGCTCTGTGGCTTTTTTATAGAACGGCCTGATATTTTAGTCTTTTATAAATATAAGGTCTGGACATTTCAAACACTTACGAGGTGAGATTTTAACTTTCATCGCCTGGTTTTGCACATGCACATATTCAATTGTATATAATTGGACACTATGTGATAAATAATAAAAAAAATCTGCAAATATTTTTACAAATCTTTATTTCACCCTATTATTTAACAACACATCAATTTTATAAGTGTGGCATTTTATAGTCTTAAAAAAGCATTTTATTCTCTCATTTTATTTTTTTTAATGAAATTCAATGATGTTCTTTACTTTTAGAAGAATTTTTATTTGAATAGGTAATCGAAAGGCATAAAATCGTTAAAAATTGAACAAATTTCAAAATGGGTAGGCGCAAATTATCAGATATGGAAAAATCTAAAGCCAAAGAGCGATGCCGAAATGAAAATAGTCTTGCAAAGCAAAAATCGAGGTCTTCAACTCATTATGTAGCCCATGAAAATCGATTACAGGATAAAAGATGAACACGAAAAAAGAAACAATCTAATGTTTAATCAATTGATAGTAAAAGGCCATGTCTCAAGGGGCTCCAATCCACTAGCCACGGCGTTTTACAATTGGTCAATTCTAACCGGGAAAGGTTGAGCTCAACGTAGGTAATTTGTCACAATCTGTGGATGATTCGGTGGAACTGCTTTCAATTTGTAAACTGTTTTTCTTCTCAAAACGGGACTTGGGGAGTTTATCGATGAAGGTTTTGGTCGTCTGAAGTTTAATCTTTGCAATCTGTTGTTGAAGAGGATGCGACGAAATTTAGATTTTTCAGTTAAAATTTGTTATGAAGGTAATTTGTCGCGATTTGTGGATGATTCAGTGGAACTGCTTTTGATTTTTAACCTCTTATCTTTATCGACTTCTCTTGCCAAAATGCCCCAAAATTAAAACTAAGTAAATATTAAATAAAAAAATTCCAAATGGTCATTGTAATCCATTAAATTACTTTTTTATTTGTATTATTTAATGTCACTATTATTATTATTCGAAGTTTTGTTTTGCTCTTTTCTTTATATTTCATTACAAGTGTAAACTCCATATAATTTAGTTTAGTTTTACCCTTTCCATTCACTAAGACTGTTCACTATAAACAATAAATGTTTTCGATTTTTCTAAAATGATATTATTCATTCAATAAAATATGGTATGATATTGAACAAATAATAAATCGAAACCCGGTGCCAGGACTTTTTAAAGCACTTTTGGTGTTGGTGTGTAATTTGAAATACTAATAAAGTACCAGCTAAACACTATTATCCTCTTCCTAGCGAAAATTCTGCATGCCAATCAGTTGTCAACGCCCATGTTAACAATTGATCATCTTTATACAAATCCCTTATTTCATACAATAGCCTATTCGTTCCCACTATTTCATACATGGACCCCCCTACTTAATTGTTTTCATTCTGTGAAGAAATATGAACGTTTTGAAAAGAACAGCATTTCTTCATGTCTTTGACTTTTATCATTCTGCTATCTTAATTTCAGAAGTAAATGAAATGTCATCCTGCATAAATCTAGCACATATATTAGGATCACTTCTGAAACATGTTAGAGAATATTGAGAAATGATTTTCAAAAAGTCCCACAGAAATTCCAAAAGATAATTTTAAGTCATTTGTTAAAATTTTCTTTACAATAAGTTATTTTTCCTTTCGAAATTTAGCTATTGTTTAAAAAATATAAAAGAAGTTGATCAAAGGAAAGAGAAAAGTATCTGTTTAAGTAACTTTTCAACTAGACAAAACGTTTCATTGTTAACTGACAATACATTATTAATGCAAACTTCATTTTCATTTTGTTACATTTTTAAAGATAGATATAAAATAAATATTAAAATAAAATAAAAAGTTTTAGCCTACTTTGATACACAATTTAAAAGGTAATAATTCATTACAAAAATTCCATGTTAACCATTTCCAAATGGTTAATAATAACTTTAAAACAAGTAAAAAACAGTTTATTAAAAATTAAAAATTCCATTTTTATATTGTTTCAATTATTAACTGTTTACATAACAAATTTATCAATTATTTGTTTAAAAACTATCACATGAACTATGTAACAGTTATTAGAGAGTAAATGCAAATTTTTGGAATTGATATATCTGAGAACTATAATATTACATTACTTCATTATGATGTATAAAAATGATGTTGTTTGTTTATTTATTAGTTCCTTTATAATATTTTTCTTGCTCTTTAAATGTAATTAAATAATAATACTTTGCTCTTTGGGAATTGTAAACTATAACTATGCTTAAAAAATAAAAATCTACAACTGGACAACAATATCACCTAACACTACTATTATTATTTTTTTGTATATATTTGTATAATGCATTATTATTATTATTAAATAATAACTACAGAGACTTTATATTTTTGATTGATTTTTTGAAAAATTGCTTTTTTTATTTTTTGGGAAAATTAAATCAAAAACTTTGAATATAAAAAAAAAATTATGAATAATTGCTATTAATTAATTATTAAAATAGTTAGTAATTTTAGTATAAAAATTAAATGAATATTTTATTAAGTATATTTTAAATTTAATATATTCGTAGTTTGTTAAATTAATAACATTAATATAAATTATATATTTTTACTTTAAAATAAGCTCAATGCATTATATATTATATATTCAGCTTATCATCATATTTTATAGTAGCTATAAACTGAAATTTACCCTTTATCTGTTTATTTTTTTTATATATATCTAAAGTTAGTGAAATTTAAAATTATTAATATAATTAATAATAAAATTAAAATTAAAATTTATTAAACTTTCTTTCTGGGAATGAGGTAGGAAAAAGGTAATGAAAAAAAAATGAAAAAACGACATATTTAAAAAAGCTTGGTTTTGTCCGTCAGAAAATGAAAATAAAATTTATTGAAATATTAGTTACATTATCACATAAAATTAAAGTGATCTTTTTATTAAAAAGAAATATTACAAGTTTCAATAAAATTTGCTCCTAAAAATCTGCTGCAATAGGTGGGAGGACTTTAAAAAACTGCAAGCAACAATTATTAAGGAAAAAAAGAGGAGGTGGAATCTAAAAAGTTTTTCTGAAAAAAAAATATATTTTTCATAGCACGCCTAGTAAGCAAATCAAGAATTGCTTTTCCAGTGCTTATAATGGTAAAGTAACTTATGAAAACAAATTCATAAAGTGCATCATAATATTATAAAAATAATAAAAAAGGTTAAGTATTTGTGTTTCAATAAATATATCTTAATTCTGATTAATTAAAGAAGGTTGTATAGAGGAAGAATTTGAGGAAATGTTTACATATAATAGCTTATAAGTATCTAATTGAATTACTGAAGACATTTATTAGTTGTGTAATGGAAGGGGGGGGGGGGAAATTAAGCACAGTTTTTGTTTAGAATTGAATTGGTGATAATTTAGGTTCTGAGCAATGCCTGAAATCCACAAGAAAATGGCATATGTATTTAAGGTAGTTTATAGTATATATAAAGTACCTGATAATAATAATAAATTAAAACATCAATTCTCTTTTTTTAAATTGTCCCCTGTAAAATTATGTCACATTGCTCAATCCATAAATTCCAATGTCTCCGGAAATGTAGGATAAAATACGGAAGTACGGTAATAAGGTAGAAAATACGGAAATTTGAGGCAAAAAAATCGCGAATTTCTTCGACCGATCGTGGCAAAAAATCACGAATTTCGTCAATCGGTCGTTGAAGTATATCGCGAAAATCGTCTATTAATCGATAAAACTGTCAATTTCTACAATCGCTCGTGGCAGAAAATCGCAAATTTCGCCAACCGATCATTAAAAAAAGTTGCAATTTTTGTCAATCAGTCTCTGCAAATAATCGTGAAATTCAACAATAGGTCGTTGATAAAAATCTCAGCCGCTGCAAAATATCGCGAATTGCGTTAATCAGTTGGGGGGAAAATATCCTGAAATCCGGTAATCGGCCAATGATAAGAATAGCGAATTTTGTTAATCACTCGCTGAGCTGCAAGAAAAATCTCGAATTCCGTTAGTCATTCGCGGTAAAAAATTGCTGTTTTTGTCAATGAGTCGCGGCAAAAAATCGCTGTTTTCGTCATTAAGTTGCGGCAAAAAATCGCTGTTTTCGTCAGTAAGCCGTGGCAAAAAATCGCTGTTTTCGTCAGTAGGTCGCGGCAAAAAATCGCTGTTTTCGTCAGTAAGTCGCGGCAAAAAATCGCTGTTTTCATCAGTCAGTCGCGGCAAAAAATCGCGATTTCCGTAAGTGAGTTCTCGGCAAAAAATCGCGATTTTCGTTCATCAGTCGCGGCAAAACATTGCGGTTTTCGGCTGTCTGTCGCGGCAAAACATTGCGGTTTTCGTCTGTCGGTCGCGGCAAAACAACGCAATTTTTGTCTGCAAGTCGCGGCAAAACATCGTGATTTTCGTCTGCAAGTCGCGGCAAAACATCGTGATTTTCGTCTGCAAGTCGCGGCAAAACATCGTGATTTTCGTCTGCAAGTCGCGGCAAAACATCGTGATTTTCGTCTGCAAGTCGCGGCAAAACATCGCGATTTCCGTCTGCAAGTCGCGGCAAAATATTGCGATTTTCGTCTGCTAGTCGCTGCAAAACATCGCGATTTTCGTTCGTCAGTCGCGGCGAAAAATTCGCGATTTTCGTCAGTCAATCTCGGCGGAAAATCGCGAATTTTGTTGGTCGCGGGATTTCACACTCACATCAATCACAGATTTTTTGCTCCGTAGAGATAAAGAAAAAAATTCCATTTTTATAAATTTATTATAAAAAATTATTAATACATTAATAGTAAAAGTAAATTAAGTAACCTTTATTTAAATTATGTTTGTGTTGATAAATGCAAAAGCTGCAAGAAAATATTCGTAAATTCTGAAAATATTCGTAAAAAATATAGCTCGTAAAAAAACTTTGTGCAATTCCTGAAATGACTCCTGAAACCTGAACATTTTACTCCTGAAGAGTGTCTAAAACTCCTGAAATTTAACTGGTTTACTCCTGATACAGTCTTTATAATGTTGGCGTCTATGCTCAATCACACAAAATTTCAACACGCTAGAATTTCATTATCACGAATTATTAATAGTTTAAATTTCTCGGACTATTATATTCAGATTTTAATAAAATTTGGGGGAATTGATGAAAAATAAGGGCTCCAAACGATGTTGAGCCATACAATGTTTGGCGGGCCTACGACAATTAGAGTCCGAATTATAAGGTGATGGGCACCGAAATAGCAAGGGACTGAAATGGCTAAGGACCGAAATGGCAAGGGAAAGAAATGACTAGGGACCCAAATTGCAACGGAACCGAAACGGCGGGACCAAAATGCCAGGACCGAAATGTCGTGTACCCTGATAAGATACATAAGAAAATTGGGTTGAATTGTTTAATGCATTCAATTTTCTATATAAGCTAACGCCATTAAACAATAACATACAGTAGGAATATTAAAAAAAAAACTTACTAATTGTGTTAATTAGAATTAGTGAAAAAAATAATCAAATTATAATTCATTTTACTTTTATAATGAGATAAATGAAAGAAAAAACTTAAAAAGAAAACTATCATACAATGACAGTCAATCATGCTATGTCAAATCAGTCAATATTCAAACAAAATCACAAACAGCATTTTGTTAGCTCTCGATATGCTATTTCTTTTAGGCAACAATTAAAATGTTGTCCCTAAAAAATAACATTACATTACAAAAGCCAGCCATAAAATGAAGCAGAGGAATAATTCTACGGTTTAATACTGGTAATCTCTACTGCAATTTTTTTAACTTCTAAGCATAGCACATTTTCAAGTTTTACACCTTCAAATAGGGAAAAAGAAATACTTTTAGCAGCAATTTGTTTGAAAACTACATCTAAATTTATTTTTGATATGCCGCATATACTTGTGTATAAGTCGAAGAATTTTAGACAAGGTTTGGGAGTTGAAAATGGGGGGGGGGGGGGGGGGCAACTTATACACGAGGCAAAAAAAAATCACAAATAATCGCCAAATGGGAAAGTCTTTTAAGTAATCACATGAGAGATAAAAGCGGACAATGGTCATTTCCCTATGATTGACCAAAAAAAAAAAGCTCAACAATAACGTCCTGTAATTGTTCTGCATCCATTTCCTCCTCAGTGTGTCTGAGATTTCCTCTTAGGACCAAATTTCCTTCAATACAGGGGAATTTTTTTTATCCTTGATTACAAATCATTTTGCGACATACTACCTAACATGTGGTTCGACTTATACACGAAAATTCAATTTTTTTGAAACTTTTGCTTAAGAATTGGGAGAGGGTGTCGACTTATACACAAGTATATACGGTATTAATTTTTTTGTAGATTTAATGCCTTTTCTGTAATGATGGCAACTAAAGTACTCAATTTCTGTAGAAAGTAAAGAGAAAATAGTACACTACTATATCTTTTAGTTGCCATTTTCTCATAACAATGGAAAAAGTGTAATTAAAATACTTTCTATTTTGAAAAAATATAAATGAATGATTTCTGATTAAACATAGAGCTATTATAAACTATATTTAATTTTAACTATCCAAATAATTGCTATAAACAAATGAAGGCATATGAATCATTTGATAGCTTTTTTGCCATGTTTTGGCATTACTTTTTGTTGAACCTGTGTACTGTGTCCTTGTCTGGGTCCATTTTTTCTGAAATAGTGACGTCATATGCCATATCGTCAGTTAGAACTAGAGCTTCTAAATACCTATTTACTAAGCCTTAGTTAGAACAAACCCAAAAATAACACATACATCCGAAGCATTATACGACACTAGGGCATAAAACTACTAAAGCAATCTTTTCGAATAAAGAAATGAGAACAGGCGTATAAATGAAAACTTACAGTAAACATAAACATATGACATTGCACAGTAGAGTTGATTGAAAATTAAAAACGATAAAAGGTTGGTGTTTCTATTGTTTGTGTATACTGTTAAAAAAAAAAAGGCTAAAAATTAAATATATTTTAAAGGTGTTTTTGCTTATTGGGTGCGACACTTAATTCTGAAAAAGCAGAATTCCCGCTTTCTGCTTGTGTTTATATTCTGTTTGTACTTTTCTTTTCTTAATTCTACATATGTTCAAGGAAGCTCACCCCTCCCCCCTCCCTTCCCTCCCTTTTGTACACTGTCAATTGATAATTTGATATAATTTTTCTAGCATTATTATTTGTCCTGTCTTTTCTTTCATGATCGATGTACTTATGCCTTAAATCTCACGCTATTTTCCCAGTTATCGAAAGCGATATCTATTCTATTATTAAAATAAGAAATAACTTTCTTTAGCACATTAAGCATTCACAATTGAAAATTTCCCCAAAATCACAATATTCTGTTTTCTTCATTTTTATTATTGCTAATATAACGTTACACTGAAGCAGTAGAAAACGAAGTAATGCATAATGATAATTTAAAATGTACCTGCATCTAAAATCATCCTAATAGTTATCGCAATTCTCCATATCTGAAAAATAAAATAAATTATCATTAAATAATTTTATTGTCTTTACTTTTACCATTCTCACCTTAAAAAACATTTTTAACATTTTTGCTACTTGCAATCCCTTTTCCCTAAGTGCACACATACCAACTGTTTTTTTCGAATTTTCTAAAACTTCTATTCATTATTTGCTCTAGTCATCGAAACAGTATATATTTTATTTTTATGTTGTAAAAGCTTTACATAACATTTCCCCCTTCTTAAATTTACATAAATTTAATTTTGTATATTCTGTTAATTTTAATAATCTACTTCCTTTTACCATCTTTCAGTTTTGACAGCAAATTTTATTAAGTTTTAAATATTAAATCCTAAATCTTTATTTTTAATTATTTCATTTAAAAGTACATTTATTATATTCTATTATCTTTTTCCATTTCTCTGGTAAACTTTCATAAATTACTGAAATCGTTTGCCAGAGAAACGAAATTCTAACTCCTATAGTTTCCCTTAATTTTATTGCTTTCCATTCACCTCGCACCCCAAAAGATGCAAGTTTTAAGAAGGTTTTGTCCCTTATCTCAAAACGGACAGGAAATTCCTTTTGACGTCAGAGGAACTCCCACATAGCAAACATTCCTTTCTCCCCGCTTCTTAAGTGCGTTGCCATCCCATGGCGATAATCCTACTACAAAATCTTTTTCGCCGGAAGTGCTAGCGACAGGCCATCTTTAGAAATATTCTGATTGGCTGACGTTGCCGAGATCGTTTCCAGATTTCGGCAGGCATTTGAAAAAGTTTTCAGTTCGTTATTTTTGTCGGAAGAGAAAACATCGATTTGATTTTTGGCTGATTTTTTAAGCCGTTGGGCCTTGGGCCCAACGGACGTTTACTTTTCCATTGATGGCGATACTTCAATTCATCATTTTATTCAGCATTAATTGCCCATTTCATGTGCTCAACTTCAACTAAGATTAATTCGTTATAACATCATCCTGTTCATTCCATCTCGTCATTTCAGCTAAGACAGTTCATCGCAATTTATACCGTTTAAATAAGGATGTTTTCCGTTTTGCTTGAATTTAAAGATATGAAGGATGCTCTCCTGATTTTCTCCACTGGCTGGCATATTCGTTCCAAATACCACTCCCGTTTGTCCAGTACAATTCAAGTTGAGTTTCCTATAACGCCCATCTTCTAACTCAATTTCGTATTTCACTAGATGCTCCCTCAATGATATCATCTTACCGGTTGGTGAAATTCATGTTGAAATATTGCAACTGCTCATCAATTTACTGATTATTAAAATGATCACCTGGTTTAATGATTATCCACTACAGATAAAGTTATAACTGATAAGCTACTTTTTCTTACATCATTATCGTAAAATCCTGAGTTTATATGTTGTAATAAAATACCATCATCTTAATATTTCGAAAGGAATATCAACGGACTGTACATAATAAGAACTATTTTTATATATCCGAACTTTCCAATACAGTGACATAGTATAAAAACTATACATCTTTATAAATAAATACATAGATTAATTCCTGTTACAATAATATAGTATTCACTTAAATGATTTAAAATGTTATTTTCTATTTAATAATGTTTTGTACCCGGATCCGGTATAATATTTCTTATCATATAATAAATAATATTTATGTCAAATCTGTCCGAATCATTACAAGAGTGGTTTTATTATTTATATGAATTTTCTACTAAAGAGGGGTGAGTATTATTATTTGTTTTTCCTTTTGAGATTTATTTAAATTTGTTTACATCGCTATTGCACTTGCCACTATACGATCAAAGCCATAGTGTGATTTCGGGGAATGTGAATTGAATTTTTTTTGATCAGATTTTCTTTTCGAATTTTCGTTTCAATTTACATATCCCGGAATCTCACTTAACATTTATCATTAATTTAAATAAGAAATCAATTGTACTAATTCATTAAACTTTCATGTTCTCGACTGGAAATTTCATTAAAAACACACACAAAAAAATTCCGCTCCATTTTAATGATTGATATTTTTAGACAAAAGCAATAAAAAAACATGTATATTATATATTTTTTTAATGTATAACTGTATCTAGAATCGGCCTGTAAAAATGTTAGTTATCATAATTCACTACGACGAATTGACGCTGCGACGAACTGTTTCGCGACGAATTGACACAGAACCGGTAAAACCAAGTGATGATCCCATCAAAGAAATTAATTTTCTTGCTGGCAATACTTGTCTACATACTCGTTATTAGATCCTCAAGTTTTAATGTCACGTTTCTTCTTTTGGAATGCTTTATTTCCAGATTTATTGTTTATTGATTTTATGAGAGAGGAAATTAGGTAATATTGAACTCAGCAAATTAGTAATATTTGTATAAATTAACATTTCCGCAATTAACACAAAACTATTTATTTTATGTTAATTTTTTAATGCTCTCCATGATATTGTATTTAAGTTTATCCCAGCAGATGCAATATAATGAGGAGTCACTGTAATACTTAATTTCCTCAGTTTCGAGTGTAGATTGAATTCTTTCAGGAAATCTGAAGGTAGCAAAGTAGTGGTTACTTTTGAAAAATAGTTTGTTGTGGCTACTTTTTAAAACAAGTAAAAGTTATATTTGTAATTACCTACATTTTTTATAAAGTAGTTGTAGTTCGTTACAACCCCACCCCCTTTCCCTCTAAAAAAAAAAAGGGAGTTTTTACTATGATTGCTAAAAGCTATCTATATTTCTTTTAATTTGAACTTTTTTTATATGCTGGTATTTAACCTTGTTTATGTATATGAAGTTGGAATTTTATAATATTTTTTTTCATTCTCTTCTTGATATAATGTGTTAGGATTCTAAAAATTATATATAGGTATGTGTCCTCTATGACAATACAATATTTTAATATTTTCAGAACTTAATTATCAATTAATAGATTAATTTTAAAGGTAGTGTTAGCTGGGCGCAGGTGATTAAATTGTCGAATATTATTTTAATCAGCATTATTCACAAGTAGTCATGGCTGCAAGATTTCATTCTCGGGACTGATTGCAGTCTTGGAGATATTTTTTTATATTAATAGTAAATTCTACTTTATATGCTTAAATAATAGTAATTTTACTGTCAAGATCTTCTAGTCCATTTCCAGTTAGTTATTCTTAATACTCAGAAAAGTTTCCAGTCTTGGTTTGGATGGGCTTCTTGCACCCATGTGGCTTAAGGTACAAAAAATAGAAAGAACTGCTTTAATAAAACAAATTTCAAACTAAAAACATTTTATTTTGATGTTACAATATATAACATTTTCTTTTTATTTATTTTGAGGTTTCAAATTCTTAATTTCTATAATCAATCAAAATTCTAAATGTAAAACAACAATCATCTTTCAAAATTAAGTATTTTAATTCTGTCTACAATAAATATTAATTTTTCTTTCATACATGTAATTAACAATCTTTTCTGGAGTAAACATCCACTTTAACTAAGTTATTTAATTATAAGAAATTATTTGAAAATAATCATTTGTTTTTATTTTATTTTTAGTGTAATTAAATACAGTGAAACCCCGATTTAACGTTATTCAAGGGACCATAAAGAAATAACGCTAAATGCGGGAAAACGTTAAATCGGGGTAAGATGAAAACAAAACACTGACCAGAAAATTAAGACTAATTTACGTAAGATACGTTTCATTTCTTGATTTACAATGATTGACATCAGGTTTCTAAGTTATGTTATAAATAAATATTTTATTCCACTTTGCGTCCTGTTTTTAGCAGCTACATCACGAATCGCTTTCTCAAGGTATGAGAGTTTGTGTTAAGTTTTTCTGTTGGTCTTCAGTATTTCAAAAGAATGCTTTTAGTGTTATGAAAGTTCTAATGGCTTCCAATTTTCAAATTCCTTAAACGGTGACGATTTCACGTTTTTTCTTTTTTTAGCCTATTTTTCCATTTTTTACAATTTTGCTCCATTAAACCTACTTAGTGTAAATTTGTTTACAAATTTGAATATGAAATTCAAATTAAACCTATTAATTGTAATTTATGGCTTTCGTGATAACTTCCAATTTTTCAAGTAAAGAAAAAAGCTTTCTTTTTGATGCCATACAATCTAAAGCTATGAAAAATCTCTAACGAATTCTATCAGCTCCGTTGTAGGTAACCTTGTGTTGCAGTACAGAAAGCACAATCGAATAAAATAAAAGGTGCGGGTGAAAAAGAGGAGGGCTTTTGAATGATTTTTGATAAGAAAGTTTTTTTAAATCACAAATTCTGACTAATTTAGAAAAATTTCATTGAGATTTTACGCTAAAAAAACGTTAAATGCGGGAAATAATTCAAAATGATAACATTAAATCCGGGATTTTTTAACATTACAAGTATAGGAAAATAAGTGGGACTAGTTAAAAATGACGTTATATGCGGGAAATCGTTAAATAGGAGTTACGTTAAATCGGGGTTTCACTGTATATCCTACTTTTTCATTAATTTCTGATTATTTTCAGAAGAAAACTAACGGATAATTAAAAAAAAAAAAAAAAATCCTCCATTTTTGATGTTTTAAATGCCATACACTTTTCTAATATTCTGCCATTTTGCCCATCATTTTCTCTCCCTCCTGTGTTCGAAAAGACAACGTTCGCCTTTTTCAGTCTAAATCGTCATCCATATTGGATTTTTGGATGCATTCCGGTGAGGTTAATTATTTTGTAAAAAAGGCAATACAATTTCTGATTTACCATCAAAATGTTGCCGCTCACCTATAACTCTGCTCTGAAATTACTTTGAACACTACTATAATTGTGTTGGCAGAGTTTAGCAAATGCTGTACTTCTCTCATTTGCATAGTGCCAGGAAGCAACCACTCAGGTTGTCTGAGTTTAAACTCTGTCATCCGTTGGAGGTAAAAATCGTCAGTTAAAGTAATTGAGTTCTAGCTGGAGCATAAAATAAAGTTTGACATAAAATTTCTCTTTGAGGAACAAGGGAAGGAGCCTGCTGTTATATATTGGTGGGCACCTTCAGTAACCTCCACTTCCTCAAAAATAGGTGTTGGAAGTTCCAGTTTTCTGAAAAGAAAATGATTTCAAGTAAGAAAGCTGAAAACACTCTGGAACAGTTAGCTAAACCTATAACGGCGTTCACAGCTTAGTTTCTACAACCTGGCGATATCTACCATCAACAATGATACAAGTCTTGGCTAACATCAATGCCTTACTTTAATTATGTATTATACTATAGCATTAATTATAGGTTTAAAATTTCAATTCTGTAAAAATAAAAAAAATGATTATTATTTCTCTAAGTATGACACAGAAAGCATCCTCAACTCCGGCTTACAAATACATTAATATACACCTTTTACATCGTGAATCATGACCTCTTGAGTCACGAAACTGCAATTATATAATCTGAGTACAACATACTGCGGTACAAACAGTATGAGCCTCAACCACAAAAAGTAATCTCTTTTTTAATTCAATAACTTTTCTACAGTACTAAGCATCGAATGCTCATTACGATAGCGTTTCAATGTCATTCATCATTTCACTATAAACCATGCACAAACAGCATTTATCTGTAAAGAAATTTCACCAAAGTAAATGATTCCATTTTGAATTGTGCGAAAAGGCATTTATCTATAATTATAATTTTCGGAGCTGAAATAATTGCTCTTCTTGAAAATAATCATTTTCTTGGAATCTCTTATATTTTTTGTATTTATTATTTTTCATAAATATATTACCATCAATAAAAAAAAATAGTGTGTGCCAAAAGAGTTTGTTTATTGAAAGTCCAACATATATATTTCAATGGCCAAGGGGTAAGCTTTACTTCATTCTTTTTATATTTAACATTTACTAGATTTAAACAATATATATTTGAATAAATTTTATTTTAAAACTTTTAATTAAAATCTTTGCATAATAGCTTATATAAATATCTAATTGCTCTAAAAGAATTTTTTCTTAAAATTTCTGTAGCAAATCTTAATATTTTAACCATTCAAATAATTTTAAAATTACTGCATTGTTTTGCATCATTTAATGATGCAACCATTATGCAATTCTACTTATTTCTCACCGCATTCTTAATATCTGTGAGAAGTTGCGATTGGATATTTTTTTGTTAATTTAGCTATCTTCTTAGTTAATTTTAATTAATAATTAATCTCATTATGAGTTTAATTATTTTGCTCAATACTCCCTTCTTACAGCTATCATTACATTGAACATCAAATTGTTTTAAACACATGCAAAAATAAAAGTGGCTGTTGGCAGGATTTTCACCCAGCTAACAGAAAAATAATAATTTTAATAACTGGTGAATTTTCGATAATTGAGGCAGACACCAAATTCGCTTATTGTAATGGACATGCATGAATTGCAGTCATGAAATTAGCTGTAATTCAGGGGCGAACTGGCCCACCCCGCGATCGCGGGGTGGGCCAAAATAATATATTTTTAAATTTTGTTTTCAATGAAACTAAAAAAAAAAAATTTTTTTTTTAATAAAGATCTTTTTAAGATTTTTTTAAAAGTTAATTCTTATCCCTTTTTTTCCCTTAAAGTGTTTTTTTTTTTTCCTTTTTTGATAGGCTAGGAATTCGGTAATTAATTAAAAATCGAATGAAAATTACTTTTAAAACTCCTAGTTTGAAAAGAATTTATTGAACCACAATATACAGCCTGTTTATAAAAGATCTGACACATTTTGATGTTTTATAATCTATACTAAAAAAGGAAAGTTTCGCTCTGTGTGTCTATGTCTTTGTATTCGATTGCTAGCAAAATCTACGGCACATATGAGGCTGAAAATGTTTCTGAGGCTAGCCCAAACTGTCTCCTGATGCACATGAGACTCAGAATTTTAAATTTCTAATAGTACTAATTAAACATCGTAATTCACTCTCATAAAAAAGTCATCTATTTGATAAACACTCAAGGAAAGCACCTGCGCACACGTACAAATCCATTTACGCATCAGAAGCTAGCGAAGAACAGTTTTTCGACTTTATTTCTCTTTTTTGAGAGTTTTGTTTTAATCCAGTTCGACCAAACGGCTCGGCACAGTTAAAATTGAAAGACATATTCCGAAAGATCGTACTCTTACATTTCAAGTGCCACAATCAATTTAAAAATTTTTCGAAAAGGGTCGTTTTTCCGAAAAGGTTTTCCCCTTTATGGCAACGCCCCTCCAGCACGCAATTTTAGAGGTACCGACAAACCAAATAAATGCTCTTAAAGCTGAAACCTTCTAATCGATGGGGTAATTAGTTTTTTAAAATATAAATTTTAACCCTTTCAAATGTACCAACGAACACAGGTCACTTCGCACCTCAAGGGGACGATATTTTTTCTACGCTAAAAGTAACAAAACGTCCGTATTTTTACACAATCGTTTAGAACATCTCAGTAGACCAGATTTACATTAAATACAAAGTTTTCAAAATGTTCGGGCGAATAGAAATATTTTTTACAAAATAAAATGTGTGAAATTTTCAACTAAAACAGTAAAAACCTGAGTGTTTCGTCGCAATAAGAAAAAAAAAAAGTCTTCTTACGAGCCCTTTTCCACTAAGTATCAATATATTTTTTTCAAAATTATGCATAGACTGCAAAAGTCAAATTACGCAGAAAAGAAAGTGCTAAAATAGCCCATTCTTTTAATGCTCTTTGAAAAACTGCAAAACATTTCAAAAAATACTAAAATTAACCTTTTGAAAAAATGTTGAAGATTTGTACTCGGCAGAGGTTTCAAGATTGGGAAGAGTTTTCTATGAAGTTATAAGATGAAATCTGCCGATACATGGAAGATTCTCATCCCTATATGTTTATATTCACCTATTTTAATTTCTTTTATCTAGCTGACCCGCCCGGCGTTGACCGGGGCAATAATCAGTTTGTAAAAGAAAAAAAAAAAAAAAATCGCTTAGGATTTTGATGTGAAAAAAAAGTAATAATGGTTACGTGTAAGTCAAATATTTTTTCAGTTAATTATCAAAATTTTAGCACGAAAATTACGCAGCATTCAGAAATATATCGCACCCCCCCCTCCCCCCTTCGTTTCACTTGACAGTTATCTCGAGCATTTTTACCTGTTAATATTAGGTTTTTTGTTTTTTTTTTTTTTTTTTTTTTTGGAACAATTTTTCACACAGTCAGTGGGCACGTATTGCAGACAAAATCGAGTTAAACATATAATATACAAATTTAAGGTTCAGTTAAGAATATTATCACTGGCCCGGGCAACGCTGGACGTGTCAGTTAGTCTATAATAATAAAAGAAAGCTTCGCTATATCTGTGTGCGATGGCTAGCAAAATTGACAGCATGTACGAGGGTGAAATTTTTTGTGAGGGTAGCCTAAAGTCCCTCCTGATGCACCTGAGACTCAGAATTTTAAAATTCTAATAATTAGTTGGGTTATTAAAAAGTTATTTATTAAAATTCGCAACTCACTTTCATTAAAAACTCATCTCAGTCCTTGCAATAGGAAAAAAGTGTTTGTGCATGCGCAGAAGCCTTATTTATGCATACCCAGAAAATGAGGATCGAAAAGAAGGACTTTTGTTCCGGTATTTAGTTATTATTTATTTACTTGCATAAGCCAAACCGCTTAGTAAAGTTAAAAACAGAAAACATATTCTGAAAGATCACGGTCTTGCGTCTTAAATGCCGCAATAAATAAATAAAAAATCACAGTTAACCCTTTGAGAAAAAAAATTCAAAAAGGGTCATTTTTCCGAAACACGTCTTCCTCCCTTATTGCAGCGCCTCTCCAGAGCAAAGTTTTAAAGGTACCGATAAACCAAAAATATGTTCAAGCCTTGGAACTGGACAATTGGCCTAGGAAGATGGACTTGTCAACATAGACATGCTAAGGAAAATTGAGCATGATATTAAATTTCTTAATTGCATAATCTTCTCCGGCAAAGCTTGCTTTCATCAAGGGCCATAAAACTTTTTGAATCTATCTAACCATTAATGTTATTAATTTAAATCTATCTTCATTATTTTATGAATTATTAAACATCAAAATGTGTCAGACCTTTTATAGACACCTTGTGTTTTCCTTTAGAGTTGAAATTTCGGTGTTGTCCCAAAATTCTGATTTCAAAAAACCAGAGATGAGAAAATCGATCGATAAGTTCCAGAGTTATTAATTATCAAAATAATTAAATTGCTGTCGGAATTTACGTATTTTATCGGCAAGAGATAGACCGTCTACAAGATTGAAAGAGGAAGACACCTGCAATTTGATTAAAAGTTTGTACTGTGATTTTATCGGGTTACTTGCTAATTAAAAATCGACCGTACCTACAGTTTTGAAAATCACATCGCTAGATGCAAATTTTACCCAAATTAAAAAATTCTTAATATAAAAAAGTTCTATTTATAAGAAATTGATTAATTTCCATACGTTAGGGTCAGCAATGCTCTATTCCCATTGGGAGCATGTTGCATTCTTTCTTAGTCCACACGCTGATGATTTTTCACGGATTTACGATCACCGCTCGTACAGACTTCGAAAAAATGTTTTATTTGATAGGCTGCCACCACTGATATAAATGTGTGATATCGGACGTATTATAAAAAAAAATGCTAAACTTATTCAATTAATATTAAAGAACAATTTATTTACAAATTATTTACATAGAAACAAAGTGTTATTTACATTTAAGGGCTCGGATATAGACGATCCGGCCCTAAGTTATATATCAAATACTTTCTACGTACTGGGTCAACTTATTAAAATACCATATTTCCTTCTCACCCTACGGTACCTCATTGGGTTTATTGAAGGACCCTACTGGACCTCTTGTTGCGTCGACTTCCTCAGCACAGGACTTAAGCTTTTTCCCGTAACTCACTACATTACACTCCCGAAAACGCAACCAAAACACATTACAACCCCGCTTCTCGAGGATTTCCCCAGAACTCGCCTGTTTCTCTCCTAACCATTCCTTCAAAAAAAAAAAAAAAAAAAAAAAAGTCAGTCTGGGGCTTCCGTGGTGCCCACAGGGACCGCTTCTCTTATCTAATATTTACCCTTCCCGTGGCATCCACTACTCACTAGATAGCCCGGGAACTTCTTTGTTTGCTTTATCTGTGGTCTGTGTTATTGAATAGAAAGGGGAGCTGGAATTCATTGCTATAATGGAGCTTGTTCATACAATAAGATCTAACTATAATAACTTGGATCAACGTTAAAGATAAAGAAAAATATTACTTTAAACAGACGTATGCAGAAACTGATACATATGAAACGCAATAAATAAGTAAAAAGATAATATGAGATCATAGTAATCTTAATTAGTTACGTACTCCTGAGCGTCAAAAACCTGACAGAGCCCTTTCACAAGAAGCCATCATCGATTCTAACGATATATCGTTGTTGGCTGATGCTGAGAGCAATTGCCCCGCCATTGGTCCAAACTTTTATTTTTTTAATACAAAGAATAAAAATATCTGAACAGAATTTCCATAAGAAATTTCACACATTTTTATTTATTACGCGCATACCTTTTGTTTAAAGTTTACATATTCAAAAAATAAAAATTAAGCAAATTAACCTCTTCTCGCCAAGATTTTTTTTTTCACGATAAAATTACTACCAATGGAGGATATTCCATCTGCGTTTTGATCACGTTATCAAGGTAAAAACGTCTAGCATAAAGAAGGGAAGTCTCCGTAGACGTGTAATGTAAATGCCCGCTAGCCAATGAAACAGTTCATCAGGCAAAGCAGTAGCATCTTCCCTTCTTATCAGTTAGAAGTTCCTTGGGTAAATTACCGGTATCACGTGACTTTTTTCAGCCTCGAACCCATATTTGGAATATCCTCCATTGAAAATAAACAATTACAAAGATGCTAATAAGTCTCAAATTGGAGTTAAGTCATCTTCATATAATTAAAGCAATGGGTCGTGTTAATAGACTGTATTAAAACATTTTAATTTATGGGGTTGTCGATTGGCGGGCCAATGCATAAGTCTAGCGGCATGGGCCAAACTATGCCAGTCTGCCCCTACTGTAATTTTTATGGTAAAAATGTTTATAAAAGCGTGGTGTTTAATAAAAAAAAATATTTTTACTTTTTTACTTATTCTGTATTATTTGATTGGTATATGTCTCCTCTTTTATAATGATTCTGAAAACTTAGGCTAATCTTTTGTTAAAATTATTTCAAGATTTAGTATTCTCACTTTGTTTATACAGGCACAAAAGATTGATTCCAAGTGCACCAGGAAAGCATTGTATATCTATTAGATTTTTTTTCTATTTTATGTAAATTTAAAATCTTGATGTAACCAGAATTTGACGTGTCAAAAAATTTTCTTTAGCATTTTAGCTAAAATGCCTAACAGGTATTTTAACTTTTTCTTTGAAAGGGGAATTCTTACTTTTCAGTACTTCATGAAAACTGAAATCTGTAATTACAAATTGATGTTGTGTTTGTTATTGCTCTGTCAACATTTGTATAAAAATTAAACTATTTTGATTTTTTTAATTGTTCTACATTTTTTTGCTTTTTAGCAAAAATCTTAATGACATATTTTTACAAAATTCAAAATGCTTTTGCAAAATGTGAAGAAAACTAATGCATTTTAAACTTTGATGTAACAACGTAATTGTCAATGATGTTTTTGATCACCTTTAACATTTTTTTTAATTGATTGTAACAGAATCTAGATATATTTTTGATTGGCTTTTAAATATTTAAATCCAGAAGTTGACTCATTAATTTTTTATGCTTTCCAGTAAAAATAGAAAAAGGAAACTGTATTAGTCCTGCATCGGGGTGGGCTACCTGCTTTTACCTAAACCCAAAAGTCGTGTCGGGTTGATGCTATTTTTTTCCACTGTGGGTCAGGTTGACCCGAATTTTCAAAAGAATGTCCAAAATATTTTTTTCAGGTGAAAAATCTATGCAATAAAACCTCCATAATGGACACTCTCGAATTAGCAGAGACCTCTATTTAGCAAACACTTTTTCAATACCTAACACTTATATATATTGTATATATATATTAGACTCTCCCGAATCTACACCCATGTGATATGTTTGTGTGCATAAACTATCAGAAATACGATACATATGTTTTTGTGTGTATCATAAATGAAATGCTGGTAATATTTTTCATATTATGAGAAAAAAAAACGGTGAAGAAGAATCTATGATCACATTTCTTAACATACATTTTATTTCTCATGCAATAAATTGAATATATGTCTATGCATTTTCATTCATATTCAAATATGTATTTATTTTCATCTGAAAAATAGTTCTTCTCAAATGTTTTGGGAAAATCTCAACAACCCAATGTGCAGAAACATAAATCTGACCTGCAAGAAACATTCTAGGTGAACCCAACCCACAGAAAGAAAATTAGGACACTGCAACCTGAAAATTTTTTTAGAGACAACACGAACGAATGCAAGACTCTATTGAACGATACTGAGGTGTCCTCTATTCAGAGGTTTTACTGTGTTTGAATATTAAAGAATATAGATATGTCCATTATTCTATATAAAAGATAGAGATATAATAGAAAATTACTTTTCATAATTGCATTCAAAAATAAATTAAACTCCTTTTATTTCAGGTTGCAGCTCAGATCGAAATGTCTGGTTCAGGTCAGTTTGGGGATCAGCAAAAAATTCTTTGTCAGTTTCCAGGTTGATGATTTCTTTTTTTGCGGGGTTGCAGGTTGACTTAAAATGGCATTTTTGGTTTCAACTCAACCTATGAAGAACTCTAAATTGTAGTTCTATTTTTTTATATTTTCCATTATTTTAGACAGTACTTCCATGAAATACTGATCTAAAAAGTTAATCAGTTTTTCTGTGTTAAAATATAGACTTTAATAGAAACAAAAAATACTCAATTTTAGGATTATTTATATGTAAAAGCTTCTGTATGAATTCCGTAGTTTTTTGTGTGTGTGTGTGTGTGTGTCTGTCTTGTAAATTCTGTCCTAATTTTTCTTGGTAACAGCATAATTTATTAATAATTATTTTATTGCATAAATTTTGCCGTTATACATATCTGACTATACTTATCTTCATTTTGTTTATTTCAGGTCGACCATATGAAGGATACCAACCAGTTTGGTTTCGTAAGGAAACAGATCCTATCACAGGAAATCCAGTTCATAAGTACACTGGAGAGTACTGGCAGTGCAAAGAGTTGCAAGACTGGTCTAGATGTCCTAATATATTCTTGTGATATTAATAAAATTGTCTTTAGACATTTTTCTTATATTTTGAAAAAAAAAAAAAAAATAACTATAGGAAATAAGTGATTATACAAACACAGAGGCAAACTATTAACCCCTTTTTTCTCCCTAATTGTGTATATAGCCTTTTATTCCATGCCTGATTTTATTTAGAAACATAAACAATAGTTGTTTTTGCATGACCTTATGAAGTGCTTTATAACATTTTGCTAATAAAGTTGTTAATGTATGATTGATGAGTTCCACCTTATAATTTTTTAGAAGATGATTATTAAAAAGAAAATATTATTTAAAAAGTTACAGTTGTGTTTCAATGGTCTATCTGAATGCTAGTAATTAACCCTTTCCATCAGACAAGTGTGTTTTGCTGCTTTAACTCATTAAATGACGCAATCTGCTGAGATAATATGATTAGAGGAATAAGCAGATTAAGCTCCAAAAATAAAAATTCAGTATGATATAATTCAAGTTAAATTTGCTTTTACTGTATTATTATTCTTATTAGTTTCCTCATTTTATTTTTCCCTACAAAAATATTTACATTGTTGATTATTTTATATTTTGTAATAAACATTGACTATTATTAACCTAAATAATAATAAACCTATTAATAGCAAATTGTTGGAGAATAAAATTTAACACAGATTTAATTATTTGTTTAGGTTGTTTTATTTGTTCATACTATACGTTTAACCCAAATTTAATTGTAACTATCTGAGAAGTAATAAAGAAGTTCCTTTAAAATAATGGTTTATTTCTGATAATTAGCTTTGTAGTGGTAAAATTTCTTTAAATAGTTTTGTAGGATTTCAGTGTAGCATGCTTTTGATTGCGGGAGATGGGGATAGGAATATGATAACTATCTGTTGTGAATATGTGTAATTTAATACCAGTTGGGACATTCATCCTTTTTAGGCCTTTTATTAAATATATATATATGTATAAACCAGCATTGAATTCATAATATTTATGTTGACTTAGCAGTGACATGAATGTTTATACTGTTAATTTAATAATTAACTTTAAAGGTTTTGAAGCTCTGTGTGATATTCTGAATTTCTACAATACTCATCAAAATTTTTTGGCTATAATGCAAAAATGCAAATTTGATTGAGTTGATTGTTGCTTTGTTTGAGTATTTATTCTGGAAATCATTGTCCCAACTACTCTGCTTATGAAGATTAGTTCAAACTCTGTTTATATATTCAACACTTCCCCATGTAAGAAATATTATTTCATACCTAGCAATGAAAATTGTACTGCTTTTGCAATACTTCCCTCTCTCTTAAAAAAACAACCAAACAAGTATGCTTTTAATAAATCTTATGTTTCTTAATGTCAACATATTTCATGTAAATCTTCAAATTCAAATACAAAGTTTTATTATTGTCTTTAGGGTATAAAATATTTGCACTTTAAATTTGTTTTATGCAGTATTTTACTTTTAATCAAGTATATTATTTTCTAAAACAGGAAAATTCTTAAATGCATTTTCATTTTAAACTAATGTAATTTTTGGTATTGTGGATTCATAATTACATTTGTGTAGTTTTGTAAATAGATATTGATAAGTTGTTAAAAATAATTTGTCCAGTAGGCTATTTTTAAGTCATTATTTTTTTTTAATGCACCTTAGTTTAGCTTTTATTCAAATTCCTTTACTTTAAAATTAGTTAGAATAATTATATAAATATTTTATAATGCACTAAATTGCTCATTGCTTTAAATTTGGGATTGTGTTATAGGGAAATAATTTTATTTGTAATATTTTAACCACTTCACCGCTTGCCCCGAGATAACTCAAGGGATAAAAGCACTGTTTCCCCATGCCTGTCGCCGGTGAAGTGGTTAACAAGCTTTGTAATTTTTAAATTTCTTTAAAAACTTAGAATAAACTCAATTTCACATTTTTATCAGCAGTATTTAAGAATTAAAATAGCCAAATACAGTGTAATTGTAATCTAGGAAGGAATAATTAATATAAAAATGAATTTTGTTTTATTAAATTCTGCAGTATATACACTTGTGTGCAAAACTTAAGCATCAAGTATAAAATGCTAATTTTTAAAATGTTAGTTCTCGAAAGTAAATGATATAAACATGAGGTGTAGCAAATAGGTATTATATCTACAACACACCTAGTTGATGTGACATCTCTTTTTGTCACACATGGTGTGTCCAAATGACGTACACATGGGGGTCACAAGGTGACTTCATTGTAAAGTCATCTGGTTACTCATCACAAATCAGCAGTCACGGTGACTTCTCGGTGGAGTGATCAAATGAGGTAACTGAAAGATATCGCATTTCAGTTCATTGTAATGACTGTGAGACTTGTGACTTTTTGTGAGGTCATGAAGACTATCTATAGACCGGCTGTGCTGTTAGGATAACACCTATTATTTTACACTTGCTGTTTATAGAATTTTCTTTTGAGTACTCACGTGTTTAGAAATTAACATTTTGTGTTCGTTGCTTAAGTTTTGCACACAAGTGTATTTTAGCAAGTTGGAAAGGGTTAAATAAATAATAAAGTAGAATTATCAAATACTTAATATTATTAGAATTACTGTATAACAAAGCGTTTCCCTTTACTGTAATAGATTATTTACTGTGCTCAGATATTTAATCTCCGTTAAATGAAAATTATTTTTCAAGTGTTTAAGATATTTAATGTTTTAAAATATGTAAAAAATAAGATTAATATTGTTATGAATTCTTAAATTATTTTAATCGACTGCATTTTCACTATAAATGTTAAAAATGTATATATAATATCCAGATTGTATGAAGTTTGTGTGTTTTATAATTTTATTGCAGTAATTTTTTTTTCTTCTTGACTGTATCAAAAAAAAGAAAAATCACTCAAACATTATTGTGCAAAACAAAAAAATCCAGGTATAGTTTTCTACTTTTTACTGGTGTGAATGCTTGAAATGTGTGATTGTTTTAATCTTATTGTGTAATAAAATTTACTTTTAAAGTCATTAGTTTTGTAGTTTCTTTTCTTTGAATTGTAAATTTTTGCTCTCAAATATATGTATTCCAGAAGTTAAATAAACCTTTTCTTTTTTTTGCCCATATTTAAGAGAAAATTTATTTTGCCAAATTTCTGTCTCATATTTAAAAAGTTATTTAGAAATGATTATGTTTAAACAAGAGGGAACATTGTTACATGTATGAATGAAAATTATAAAATTCATGCCTCTTTGTTCATTTACCGATATATGAAGTTATACTTTTAATGCCATATCATTTCGATTTTAACCATTTTCTGTTATGTAATTATATAATATACTTGTTATTTATATTTTTAAAATGGTATTTCTTGTCAGCTATTTTCTAAAACCGATATGATTATTAATAATTTTTTTATGGTACCATTTTTGTTTGATTTTATCTTTTGGAGAGGAGAGGAAGCTAGAGTTTTCAGTGGGTTGTAATATTGTTTGCCTTTGGAATATTGGGAAAAAAAATTGCATTTTATAAATTTTTTAAATTACAAAAATGATTGATAGTTTTAAAAGATTCTGTAGTCTAACGAAATTAGCTTTGTTGTAGTGTAACATTGTACATAATTCTTTATTGAACTATCAAAGATTATGATAAACAAAAATTAAGCTTGTATTTTTTCAATACTATTCAATTGTATCTAAGCACTGTGGTATATTCTTTAAATAAAATGTTTTATAACATGTATTTTAGATTTTATCATTCATTTACAGTTTTTACTTAACTGCAATAGAACATTGATTATCCAAATTAAGAAAGTATTTATAATATGACTGTTAATATTTAGGATGTACTGCTAAATTAAGCCACCATACCTATTCTGTTGCTATACACATTTCATTACCATATAGTTAAAATGCTTCCGTAATAACAATAAATAGTAAATACAGCTTAACCAAAAAAAACTACATCAAATATACAGGATGTAAAAGTATAGTGTGGATATCAAAGTATGACTGAATTCTCTGGATAACCAATCATCCAGTTAATCAATTTCTGGATAATTAATGCTCTAGTGTATTTTGCTTATTAAGTAGAAAAATGACCTAGTCTCACAAAGCGCATTAAGTTATACAGATAATTTTCTTGGTCTTAGTAGTCTGATTATGGAGTTTTAAAGTTCAGTTGTAGTAGTGAGATAAAATAATTATATGTAATATACTTGACCATAGATAGCATGGGTCTTGAAATTGTTAATAAAAGAGGTGAAATTGTATTAAAATAAATTGTACAAAATTTGTATATTTCAGATTATTTTCTTAGTGAAATCCTAATATTGTACATGTCATATATACTTTATTATTTTAATCACAAATTTTAATCATATTTTATTCATTGTCTACTTTGTCTGGTGTCATTACATTTGAGTGTTTATTTTTTCCAATATTTATTCATTTTATAGAAATGATAATTCGTCATATTTTAGTATGCTTTTATTCTTGTCTTTTTCAAATATTTCTGGTATTACTATTCACTTCTGATTTTTCTTACTTATATTCTTTTAAAAACTCATATAAACAAAATACACAAAATGACATATTATATATAAGCCATTGAATTTGAATGTTCCTAAGTCTTTTCACAGTTTAAATTTTAAGTTGTAAAAAATTTATTGCTTTTTCTTTGGGGACTGTTGATATTTTTGGTTGAAAAGGATAGAACTCCATATATGATCAAATTATATTATATCTTATCTAAAAATTAGTTGTAAATTTTTAGATGTAAATGAATTGTTAAAATTTAGGTATATTTTTTTTTTTTTTTTTTTTTTTTTTTGGGGGGGGGGGGGCTGTTAATGTGCGCAAAGAACCATACATTTGTCCATTGTGTCAAATGAGCTACTAGATTTATGCTGAAAATTAGAATTCTATATAGAAATATGACTTTTTTAAGCCTAATTGAAAAATCTGAATGCTACATTTTTTTTTTCTCTAATTCGTTGTTATAAAATAAAGTTTAACATTACTTATGCATGTATGGTGCTTTTGATGTTAATGAATGCATTCTTACTTTCTTTTAAAAACACTGTACTATGATCATTATTAAAATATAGTAGCATAATTTTCCTTTTTTGTAATTCTTTTTTTTTTTTTTTTAATCCAACCTTTAAAGCGGAATTTGTAGGATTTGTAAGGAGGAGGTGGGGGGGCTTAATTTTTTTTTAAGTAAAATCTAACGATTGGTAGTTCTCATTCATATAACAATGGTACTCACTTTTTCATACATAAAATCTCATCATACATAAAGTTGTACTTTCATTAACACATTGATGTTGGTGCCCTAGGGTTTCTTTGAAGCTCTAAAGATTTTGAATTATATGCCTCTGTAAGCACTGGAGAAATTTAAAGACATTGGAAGTTACAATCAACTACTCTCTTTGAAAATATGTATATAGCAATGTTAAAATAACTTGTTAGAAATTATTTTTATTTCTTTGCTTGGCACTAGATATATAAATAACAAATAGCTTTTATAAAAATAGATATTGAATAAAATGAAGTATTGTTTGATATTTATGCCTCAGATATTTAAGAATAATTCTTTTCTGCTGACGTATTTATGTGTCTTTGCAATATATGATTTAATTTTTCCATTTTCTCTTCTAGCCCATTTATTTGTTACAGATATTCAATCCCTCCTACTCCTTATGTTATCCATATTGTATTTTGTTTGGTTAATTAGTTGTTTTAAATTATCTGTAATGCTTTTTTTCACTTGTATTGTAAGGATATCTAAGGTACATTTACTGTGATATATTTTGTGAAAGTTTTTAATGGTTTAAGAGTTTCTATGACAACACAAATGAAACGGATTTTATCTTACTGCCATAGTAACTATTAGATAATTCAACAAAACAAAATAAACTCCTGTGTAAATGTAGCTTTATACAGTAAACATCCTTATGAAAATCAATTAGACTGTAAAATTTATTATATGTAAGAATCGCTGTTGGTAACAGCGAAATACATGAAACATCTGACACCTATTTGAATATAATGTAATGGAGTTATTCAAACATTTTATTTTATTTAAAAAGTCTGAAATCCATATTTTACCTGACAAAATTTGCCATGGTTTGTTATTTCTATTTCTTTACGTATTTCTTGTTCTCAGTTTATTTGAGCACAAATAGTTAATATTCAGTGTGACTTTTTCATGAATTCTTTACTAATTTGTTCACATAATGTTAAATATTTTTGACAAAAGTATGTAAAAAGCCTGTTTCACAGAGACAATACATGTTTGAGAGGAAGAGATGATTGTATTATTTTGTGTCTGAGATATAAAGCTATGTAAAAAAATGTAAAATAATTTTCCTTATTAAAGATTATAGTTTAAATCTGTTCATAGCCTGTCTGTTTTTTGGTTCTTCAATTAAAAAAAATTAGTTACTTTTGTATCATGTAATCATTGAAGAGGAATATACAAGTACAATCCGTCTCATAAATATAAAGACACAGATGTTTTTGAAATTACATTTTATTAATTCAGTTAAAAGAAACTAAATTTTATACCCCATATTAAGAACACTGAAATGAATCTCTTATAGGGGTTTTAATTTAAATAAAATAATTTCATCTCAAATAATAAAAATAATAAAAAATTACGCTGTCTTATAAATATAAAGACAAACTTGAAACTGCTTCGTATGCAAATTTTTTTCGAATGTGCACGTACAGAATTAATGTGCATGCGCATAAATACACTTTAACTTACCCAAACGAGCAAAGTTGTTTGACTAGTTTCAATTGCAAAGATGCCGTGGAAAATTGAAATTTCTAAAGATGAAATTTGTAAAATACGTAAATTTAAAGTTAATGGCTTAACAGTTTGTCAAATATGTAAAAAATCTGGGAGAATCAGAGCTGCACTTTATAAAATTTTATCAAAAACTTACAATTTATATTCAAGAAAACGATCTGGCAGATTAAGAAAAACTAGTGAAAGACTCGATCGCAAGATCATGCGACTTGTTTCGTCGTAAAAAATGTCACTCCGATAAGTTTCTCAACGAGTTTATGGTATGGTCCTAAAGGATACAGTACATCATCGTATAAAAGAAAGAAAAACATTGTATGCCGACATACGTGCAGATTTTCTTTACTGAAAAAAGAACACAAAGAATGGAGGTTAATCGGGGTTAAAGATCATATGCACTGGAAGGACGAATGGATGCAAAACATTTTTTCAGATGAAAAGAGATTTAACTTGGATGGCCCAGATGGTTGGAATTCCTACTCGCACGATTTAAGACGTTAATCTCAAAACTTCTTCAGTAGGCAGAAAGGGGGAGGTTCTGTTATGGTGTGGGGTGCCTTGTTTTTTAATGCAACTACTGATATTGCTTCTCTGGAAGGTAAACAGACATCTAAAGAGTATATCGAACTGCTTGATATTCAGTTGTTGCCAATTGCTGAAACTCTTGGTGGTCGGAATTATTTGTACCATCAGGATAATGCATCGATTCACACATCGACTCATAAAAAAAAATGGTTTGCGGATAGCAATGTTCATGTCATGGTGTGACCCACATGTAACCCTGATTTAAATCCAGTTAAGAATCTTTGTGGCACTCTCGTTCGAAGTGTATATGCACCTGGAAGACAATTTTCAAATGTCCTTGAGTTGATAAAAGAAATCGAATAAAGTTTGTTTGATATAAAGCCAAAATATTTATACAACTTAATAAAAAGCATGCCAGCTGGACGGTAATTCAAAAGTATGTAAAATGTCTTTATATTTATGAGACAGCAAATTTATTTACATTTATCAATTTTCGAGTTGAAATTATTTAATTCTAATTTAATTTACTGTAAAATGTTTTTTTGGCACATACTTTTTGTTAAATGTATATATATAATTTTGAATACTGAATTATTAAAACATTATTTCGAAAATATCAGTGTCTTTATATTTATGAGACGCACTGTATATATATTTATGTATACAATTCAAGCCAAAACGAAAAATTTTTAAATTTTTATGAAAAGTGGGGTGTGTGCTCAAAAGAGCTGCATAGTGCCCAGCACACATAATTCATATTTTTTATAGCTTTTTAAATATATATATATATGCTGGGTAATACAATCAATAAAACTGTTAAAATTGATATAAAATGCAAATTGTGATAATCATATGTGGTATATCAATTGTAAATGTAATCTAGGGTATTATACTGCAGTTCTGCGTCTAAGGTATTCGTTACTACAGTAGTGCGAATGATCCCAGCTAAAATTGTTTTTGAAAAGGGGAAAGAAAAAATTCTGACATGTAAACGGACGATAAATTTGATACATGCTTCCATTTGGTTTTTGTCGGCAAACACTAGCAGTGAGTGATGTACCATTTTCATACTGACAGTGCATGTGTGAAATTTTGCATATGCTATAGACATTGCAGAGTTCATTCCATTATGGTATTTGGATTTTTGACATTCTTATTGAATATTTGCTCCTTTGTTTTAGAACAAAGGTAAAGTGGTTGCATAAAAAAAAAAAAAAGCCTCCCCTTTCTACTATACTATACTCCCATTTCCCTAAAATGAGAGTACAGTGATTCTGGAAATAAGCAATAACACTAACAAGGCCTCATTGATCAGCTTGAGAGAAAATGGAATACTGTATATACTCGAGTATAACTTGACCCTCTAACTTTGAATGCAGATTCTGCAAAAAGCACGTATAAGTCGACCCCCTAACTTTTTACTTCAATTTTGCTCAAAGTCAAACCAAAGATTTCACTTTTTAGCCACATTACAAGTTACAAAACAGGGACCTATCACTAAATCCAGTTTTGTACTGTCCGCTGACTGCTGCTTTGGCACACACCAAAGTTTGGAGGTAGGTAAAGTAGTTTCATGAATGAAGGGTTACCAAACACCAGTTTTTCCAACGCCGGCACTGAACAGGTGATTATTTAAAAGTTAAAAAACTAAATGCAGTCCACGCACTGGGAAATTCTGATGCATAAAATGATCTAAAAATGATTAAAAGTCCTATGTTCAGTTTTTATTTCTATAAAACTTTTGTAATGGAACGATGTTGTCCAACTTTGGCATTAAATATCACTTAAAATAATTCTTCGATTTGAAAACTGTCTGCATCAGCGTGTTTATCAAACATTTCTCTAATACTACCGATTTTTCTATTTCTGTATGCAACAGTTTTTTTAATATTAACGAAGAAAGGCCAAGCTTAAGCATTCAAATTGGATGCCGATCTGCCGGGAATATCCAAGCAGATTTTCATTGGTCTTTTTCCAAATCAAAACTTTTTTTTATATATAGAAGGATACGCATAAAAAGCCAGAATTTTGCAGCATTTGAAGTTTTGTTTTTTTTTGCTTTTTTAATTGACTCGCACATAAGTCGACTCTCCCAGTTTGGTTGCTGAAAATTGTCAGAAATTCCTCGACTTATACGCGAGTATATACGGTAATTAAAAAGTTATTATACCATTTCTTTTTGAAGACAGTAGTAAAGTAGAGACATTCAATGAAGAGACCTTTTATAATAGAAATTAGTCTTTATTTTATCCAATAAAATAGAAAGAAATGTTGTTACCATTTTAGCCATGATGTTAACCATAGGATCAAAGAGAAGGATAGACACTGAATGCCCAGTGGGAAAGTAGATCGCTGCTCACAGATGATACATCAGATGACATGAAAAAACACTTCCACCAATAGAAGTAGGGACATCTGCCGGAACACAGAAGCATTGATACAAATGCTAACTCACGAAATAGAAGCAATGTGCGAATTCCCTCCCCCTATTCCTCTCTTGAGGTTGAAAATTCATATTGGGGTTCGCCATGCCCTATAAGGTAAACTTTTATGACATTGTAAATAAGTGAACATAAGCATGAGTAAAGTCATTTTTAGTCAAATAGGGGTGGACAAAATCGATCATATCTCAAAATCTATCAGGCCTTTACACATGAAATTTTTTTACTGTGGAATTTTAGAAGATGGGTATGCGTAATAGTGTTGGGGAATGGCAAAATCTTTTTATGGATAGTGTCAGTTGTTTCTTGATGACTCCAGTCAAAAAGTTACTTTTCATATCTGATTCGATCTTATAAAGAATAGTCTGTGATGAGAGATAATCATTAAAAACGCCTCGTCTTCTCCCAACATTAATCCAGACAGTCTAAAACTATGAAGTTGTCAGATTTAGACTTACTGAGATTTGTCTTGAATTTCACGCACTTAGCTAAAACTGCAGCTGAGATATGGCGAAATGACTTAAATTATTTTTTAGTAGATTTTTTATGCTGAATTTCACACTTCTACCTGAAACTGCTGCTGAGATATGGCGAAATGACCTAAAGCTTTCGTTCCTCCCCCTCCCCCCCCCCCCACACACACACTTTAATCTCTTTAAGTGTGGAATCCCAAAAATCGTTGAGATACATGTACAACTTTTTTCTTAGTAGATAGCTAAACCTGAATTTGACGCTCCTGCCTAAAAACCTTAAACTGCTGCTAAGATAGGGCGAAATTACCTTAAACTGTCGATCATTCCATTTAATCCCCCTTCCAGGTGTGGGAATTTCTAAACTCGTTCAAATACATGCTTAATTATTTCTTAGTAGATTTATTATCTTGAATTTCACGCTTCAACCTAAAATTGCTGCTGAGATATGGCAAAATGACCTAAAACTTTTGACCACTCCATTTAACCCGCTTTGGGGGGTGGGGAATTTCTACAATCGCTATAGAGTACGTCTTTAATTATTTTTTTAGTAGATTTGTTATCTTGCATTTCACGCTCCTACTGCTGCTGACAGTGGCATACCTAGGATTTTAATTCGGAAAGGGGCTGGCTCAAATTTCAGAATGTTCTCAAATCATACGAAGCTCGTTGAATCATGTCGCAAACAGAAATCATGTCTGACAATAAGGCTGTAGCCAGAGGAAATGGGGGTAGGGGGGATCCGATCCTAAACATCCTCCCCTTTCACGCCGTAATAAGTTGCAAAGTTTTAATAAGTTCTTTCATATACTTTCATTTAAACGAAGTCATTGTAGCTATAAAATTATCCTTTATTTCCCTCCCTCCGACCACGAAAATAAATTCTGATTACGTTCTTGTTTGATAATAAATCAATATTGCGTGGGACCATGGACAGTATTCATGTGACGTCACAGTGGGAATCATGTGGTGTAAAAATAGCGACTAGCCACTGCCCCTCCACAATGCCATTTCGCTGAGCAGATGGCAATGTGCTGACGTCATCGACCGGAGGCGAACATTTTTTTACCTCTAGTCTACGATATGCGATTTAGTTCACGCGGTTAAAAGCATGTTGTTGCCGGTGGAAGTATTATTCAAGCACTCTGAAAAGACAATTTTAAAGAAGAAACACATGAAAAAGTAAGAATTTCTGCTATTTTAAAAATTGTTTTTTTTTATCATGATCCTGCACATGGCATGATATTTTTCAGTTTATAGCAATATTTTTGATAAATATGTCTTAACCCTAACTTTAAAGGTTATGTACACGAGGTAGTATTTAGGTGCTTTGAATTGGAAGGATATTATTAAAATATACTCTAAAATATAATTATACAAATCCCTTGTCTCTCATTTAGTTTTTTTTATGTTTTAATAAATATTATTTATAAATAGAAGGTTATCTTCCGGTGGTACTGTTTGTTTATATATATTATTTAATGATATTTCAGAACTCTTATAATAATACAAATTGAAAATTGACTTGTCTGACTTTAAAAATATTGTTTTGAAGTAAACAAATTATTTATTTATTCTATTCTCATTCTGAAGAAATTTTTCCTGGATGTTTTTATACAGCCACATTGCTTTTAGAAAGTGCATACATAAGTTTTGAATATTTTATCTTATTGAAAGTTAAATAATGTGAGATGTATGTAAAATATATTAATATAGCTTTAGTAGATATGTTTCATATTAATGAAATAACTACATAAGTATATGCTGATACTGTTTTTGTAGTATTTTAAAATAAATACTTGACTTGGGAAGTTCGATAAATCCCATATTTTTTCCCCCATAATATGTTGTTAAAATCACAATAAATATATCAATTTTCTCATATTTACCGTGTAAGTATTCCTAAATATTAGGGTTAAAACATATTTCTTGAAAATATTTATGTAAACCGAAAAATATCCCGCAATATATAGAATAATATTGTATAGAAAGCAGAATCATTATATAAAAAAAACATGATTTGAGTATTTGAAACAGCAGAAAGTCTTACCACCTTAAGTATTCCTATTTTAAAATTCTCTTTTTGGATCAAGGTGGGGGGAGGGGGTTAAAAATAATAAAATTATTTTTAATATTTCAAGCACCTCAAAAAATAAATAAAATGACACTTTCTGTGAATATTTGTTGAATACATATCTATTAAACAAAAACATAATTTGCAGAACATATTAAAAAAGAAAACAATTTATTTCCTACATTGTTCAAGCCTGAGAAGGGACAGATATTAGGATGTTACATTCAGTTACCTCTACGTTTAATGTTACATTTTTGTAACAAATAAGTTAAACCAATTGAACATTAAAAAATAAAAATAAAATTCAAACAATATGATACTTTAAACACTCTAAAAACTTGAGTTCCGTTCAAATGAAAGCGAAATAAATCTTAGGCTTTTTTTAAAGGTTTGTATTTTAGACATGCCTTATGATTTTATGTACAATCATCATAAACATAATACAAAATCTGCAATATAAATATTTACAACTTATAAATGGAAAAAGTCTAAGATTTATTTCTCTTTCATTTGAACGGAACTCAAGTTTTTAGGGTGTTTAATGTATCATATTGTTTGAATTTTATTTATTTTTTAATGTTCAATTGGTTTAACTTATTGGTTACAAAAATGTAACATTAAACGTAGAGCTAACTGAATGAAACATCCTAATATCTGTCCCTTCTCAGGCTTGAACAATGTAGGAAATAAATTTTCTTTTTTAATATGTTCTGCAAATTATGTTTTTGTTTAATATGTGAAGCTTTTTAATAACTTCTGCATTCAGACAAACTCTCAGATGAACTCATTTCAAAATTAACGAATATACCATCATTAAGGTTTGAATATTGCATCACAATTTGTGGTGTAATTTACCAATGATTAATCCAAAATGGTTCATGAAAACAATAATACAGGTTGTCGTTGTTTGGACAAAAACTTCCAATCTGAGCATTAAAAATCAAAATTTACTTAAATTTAGTTACCCCCATTTTCCACTTGGGAACGCTATGAACGCAAAAATAGTGTTATATCTTTAATGCTAATATTTAACAACAGTATAGCTGTTATACAGTAAGACATAAAAAAACCCGCCAGTTTTACTTAAAATTTTTTTTACTGTTTTTCTTCGCAGGAAACGATGTAAACGTAAAAGGAAATTGTTAATTGCAACTTCGGTATTTATTTTGCGGCAACACCAGTCGTTTCTGTGCCAGGCAAAAAAATGACAAAAGACCTTGAGGAAAAATTTTAGATAAAAAGTGCCATAGACATAACATTAAAAGTTCCCATCTTTTTAAAATTTACAAATAATGAACCCCATCAGTGGTGATGTCAAAGGCAACTCAATTCCGTGTATTAACCCATAGACTTTTAATATAACTGGACGCAGAAATGGCAACCTTTTCTTGAGGCACATATGCTCCCCGCCATCACGTGATGGTGGGGAGAATGCGCACCAAACCAGTTTTTCCCGCATCCCACCAAGACCTATTTCGCCTGCGCTCGTTTTGGAGCGTTTCTTTTTTCACGAGAATGAAAACGGGAAATTACCAAGAAAGGGATCACCGCCAAAAAATGACACCCTTTTGGCGATCAAATCTCCGACATGTGTGCATCAGGGGTTCGACGGATGAGAACAATGGGATTCACTCTCTATTCAATTCCTCCTCTAAGTATTAACCATAATTTGGATTTAAATAAACCACAGAGTTCAGAAACAGATAGGGAGGACACATGATGGTTCGGCATGAAGCTAAAAATGAAATCTTTAAATCAATTAAAACCTGTCACAATTCGGTCCAAACAATTGCGGGCAGCTTTGAAAACCTCTCCTATTCCAAATAATTCAACCCTGGTTCCACGTGCTCGTCTTGTTTGGGCCGAATGATTTGAGCAATATCTGGCTTCATATTGCAAGTTGTTTTGACGCATAGTGCATCTCTTATACTCTCTGAACTTTCTGGGTTTGTTTCGATCCAATTTGTGGTTCATGCGCGTAGGGCTACTATAATAAGGAAAGGGCATGTTTACAAACAAACACTTCCATCAACCAATCTACCAACTACATTTTTGTCATAACGATCATTGCAGGAATAGTCTTGGCGACATAAACTAATCATATCAGAGACCTGTTAAACGTAGACCTATCAAATTTCCCTGGCTCACGTGTACAGGTAGGAGTCATAATGAATGAACAGGTTTTTCTTGCTGACCAACAGTAATTCAACCAACAGTGACGTCAGCTGCCCTTTCCTTATACAAGCTGAATCGTCAAGCATTTTGTTTCCCACTTAGAGCAATCAGCTATTGTTGCCCACGTGGCGTGGCCAATCGTTCTTCTCCTACCGGCAATTAAATGGCGGCGGTGTGAGTCAGCCCGTATTATAGGATCCTTAATACGTGTGCGGATTAAGTTGCCTGTGACGTCACACTGATGGGGTCCATTATTTTTTATTTTTTATTTCTTGTTGATACAAAAAGAAATTGCCTTTAAACAATAAATATATTATGCATTGAAAATGTCCATGTGTAACACTGATGTCATGTTGACGATGTAACCGGCAAAATAAATTTCCCTTATTTGAAAATTTATTAACTTCTAAACGTCGGAAAAATTCAATTTTTACGCTGTCTTAAAACAATAGAAACAGTTCAGAATTGGTTTCCAGCTAATATTCCTTAACGAAATCAAAACTTCATCTATAAATAAATAAAAGAACACATAAATAAATCACAAAGTTAACACCTTTTTAATCGAACTATGCACTCATCTGTATGTAACTTATAGTCCCACTTAAAAATCAGTATTGGTAAAATTTATTTAAATTTTTTGACGTCATATTCACCTACTTTCTGTATTTACTCATATTATTGTTTCTTGTATTACTTTTATTTCCACTCTGACGCCATATTCATCTTATTTTTAATTCTTAAAAAAAAAATTATTTTAATTCCCTTTTTCACGTGGAAATTTTTCAACTGAAAATTAATTGCTGGAGACAAAAATTTATCACGGCTTTTGAATTTCTTGCAACAATAAGAAATAATGTTAAATTTTATGGGAAAATGTCCATTGATTCTCAATGATAATAGCAAAATTTGTAATTATTAAGAAAAATATTTGAATAATTTAAATGAAACATAGCCTGCTACTTTATGAGTTATAATCCATCCATATGCAAAGGCATTTTATCATTCGTTTTCTGTCTGATATCAGGCAAATGTTTTTAAACTTTAAATTGATAATATTATTAAAATTAACAAAGAATAAAAAATGAGTGGCATCAGGGACAAAAAGGTGGGAAGAAAAAATGAAAAAGTTATGATCTCCATAGGCTCTTCTATGTTAAATTAACAATGAGAAGTGGCACTGGAAATAAATAAGTATTGCGCTGCCGCGCAATACTTAAATATCTATATCTATTCTATACTAATATACTCATATTATAAAGAGGTAAAAATTGTTTATTTGTAAGAGGTAAGCTCTGGAGCTACCGAACCGATTTCAAAAGCAATGGTATCAAAATGATGGTGTTAGTCCAACTTAGAACATAAGTTATATTTTATGTCGGTGCCACTACCCCAAAGGGGGTGCGGGAGCAAAAAAAAAGTTCTAAAAATGCGATTTTTGCGTTACTGAAGGGTCTAGAAACATGACATTTGGAATATTAGTTGCTTATAAGATATAAATGATGTTTCAGAACAGTTCTTAAACAATTCGAAATTTAAAAGTGTTGAAAATGCGCGAAAAGCGTTCTAAAAAACGTTCTAAATGGTAGTTTCTACATAATCTCAGGAAATACCAAACCGATTTAAAAAATATTGGTGTCAAAATGATGGTGACAACGCTTGACAACGGTGCAGGAGCAAAAAAGTTCTAAAAATGCGATTTTTGCGTTACTGAAGGGCCTAGATACATGAAATTTGGAATATTAGTTACTTATAAGATATAAATGATTTCTAAGGACAGCCCTTAAACAATTCGAAATTTAAAAGGGGTGAAAATGCGCGAAAAACGTTCTAAAAAACGTTCTACATGGTGGTTTCCACACAATCTCAGGAAATACCTAACCGATTTAAAAAATAAAGGCGTCAAAATGATGGCGACAACCCTTGCTCCAACATAGGCTATGTTTTATGTCGGTGCCACTACCCCAAAGGGGGTGCAGGAGAAAAACGTTCTAAATTGCGGTTTTTGTGTTACGGAAGGGCCTAGAATCGTGAAATTTGGAATGGTAGTTAGTGATAAGATATCAATGATCTCTAAGGACATTTCCTAAAAAATCGAAATTTAAAAGGGGGTCAAAAAGCGTTCTAAAAAACGTTCTAAATTGCGATTTCTATGCAATCTCAGGAAGCACAGAACCGATTTCAAATATAGTGGTGTAAAAATGCGGTATCACTATCACCTATACGTTGCAGGAACATAAATGCGTTCTAAATTTCGATTTTTGTGATAGGTAGGGGCTAGCAAGTTAAAGTTAGGCAAGATACATATTTATTAGATATAAATGATCTTTAAGAATAGTTTCGAAAAAATTGGAAATTTAAAAAAGGTTGAAAATGCGCGAAAAGCGTTCTAAAAACGTTCTAAATTGCGATTTCTACTCAATCTCAGGAAATACCAAAGCTATTTCAAAAGTAATGGTTGCAAATCAATGGTGACAGTCCCTGCCATAACACAGGTTATATTTTATGTTTCTGTCGCTACCATCTGAGGGTTGCAAAAGCAAAACATGTTCTAATTTACGTTTTTTGCACAACTGAGGGGTCTAACACTTTCAAGTATGGCATGATATTTACTTACAAGATGCAACTGCTTCTCAGAACAGTTGAAAGAAAATTCCAAATTTAAAAAGATGAAGTGAGCAAAAAGCGTTATAAATTACTCAATCTTATCAAATACCAAACCGATTAAAAAAATAATGATGACAAATTGTTGGTGATAGAACCTGCTCAAACATAAAATATATTTTATGTCTGTTCCACTACCACCAGAGGGTTGCAGGATCTAAAAGCTTTCTAAATTGCGATCTCTGTGATACTGAAAATGCTAGAAACTTTAAATATGGCACGGTAGTTACTTATAAAATATAAATGTCCTTGAAGGGCTGGAAGGGCAGTCTCTGGTCCTACACAGGCTGTATTTTATGCCGATGATTCTACCACATGGGGTTCCCAGGAACAACAAACGTTCTAAAAAAGGCCTTCAAAAGCTTTCTAAATTACGTTTCTGTGGAATATTAAGAAATAACAAACCGATTTCAAAATTAATGATGGCAAATTAATGGTGAAATTTCCCATTTCAACATAGCCCTTTATGTTGAGAGAGGTGGTAGGGCTTGGAATTTGACATGATAGATAATTTTAAGATGTAAGAAGATGGCTTCTAAAAAATTCAAAACAACATAAAAGTTTCAAAATATTTTCTAAATTACCATTTATTTAGTTTTATTTCGTTTTATTAATTTAAGTCTCATTTCTGCCTAATGCAGTGTAATAATGATGTTTAATCAAACTGTGTTTTAAATAGTAACTTTTGAATTATTCCTGAAAGTAATAAGTACCTTTTTAATAAAATAAAATAGTACCTTTTTAATAAAATAAAATAGTACCTTTTAATAAAATAAAAATTTAGTTAGCACCTTTTAATAAAAATTAGACATATAAATATCACTTGCAGTTACATGCAAACGAAACGCTTGCAAATGAACTGACTTGCAATAGGATGACGACATACTTGCAATGGGTCTGCAAATACTCATGCATTTGTAACGCTTGCAAGAAGTTACTCCTGTCTGCAAAATTGCTAAAAAGAGCATCGATTACAAACGATTTCGATGAATGATAAGCCAATAGGAAGCAAGAAAGCTTATATCAAATACTAAAGGCATTTAATCACAGCCAACGTGTTTTTTATTTATTTACAATTTTGCTTCGCTCAGCGGCTCAGCAATTTGATATTTTTACGTTTGCTTAGTTATTCCTTTAGACACAACTTCATATATATATATCTTTTTTTTTTAATATGATGCTAGTACGCTCTTTTATTAAACGATTGATGCAACTTAGTATTTTTTTTTTTTCTGTGTAAAATTCATTTTACTTCTGATTCTCATTTAGCTGCTTACGTACACTTACATTGTTTGTTTTTTGTGTCTAGAAAAGTTTTGTTCTAATATAAATTTTATGTAAAATAAATAAATATATTTTTTTTTAGTTTATCATTATGGCTTATAAAGCTTTCATTTTTTAAGTTACGGTGTTGATAATAAAAATATTAGAAAATATTTAACTAATTTAATTATATGTACAGAATAAAATTTTTCTTACTATTCTAAATGAATATATTTTTTTAGGTGGGGGGGGGGGGAGAGAGAGAGAGAACTGTTCAATAAACCACAATAGTTAAAACATAATCATTCAACTAATATCCTGTAGCGACAGAATGTTGTTTCTTTCAGTCAATAGTAAAAATATTGCTAACAAAAATAATTTCTTTAAAAAAGAAATTTTAATTATTTACATTATTTTAAATTTGTGATCGCATATGCAGATTTTGAATATTTTTATTAATTAAATACAATAAAAAAAATCTAGATTTTATTTTCACAGAAAAAAAATACAGGTATGATTTATTTACATATGAATTAAAAATAGGAAGCTGTATTTTATTAGCCATCAGTCAATTTTGTTCATATTGCTGTAGAAGGAGTGCTTTCAGGACAGATGGGGGGGGGGGGGGGGATCCTGATCAAGCATAAACAAATTTGTGTTATTTTACAGTATTATACACCTACAGATAAAATGAATGAAACTTGGTAATGGATATAAAAATAAACTAAATGTACGCTAAACTGAGGACTGTTAAGTTAATCCATGAATTGAAACAACTTATAAAAAAAATAGTACTTTTTTTTTTTTAGATGAATATATTAATTGAAAGCTGTATTTCAGTTACTATGTTTAAAGTGCGTATGTAGAAGGAGAAAAATAGCAACATTTAAATGAATTTGCCATGCTTTATACTACATTTACATAAAATTTACTGTGATTTAATAAATATTTATTGGATTAAAAATTACTGGGTAATTTTTAATAAAAAAAATAATTGATTTAGATATTGTGTTGTTGAGGAAAATATGCCAATGAAGTAATTTTTTTTTCTAAAACATATTTAGCTTTGCAGCAACAATGAGAGATGGATATGTTGGGAGGGGGGGGGGGGGGCTGGATAGCTTTTCTCAGAGCATCTAAAAAGCTGATAAGATACATAAAAACTAATTCTATTGAGAGGAACTGGCTCTAAAAACTAACGTAAAGAAAAGCATAAGCAGAAAAAAAATTAGCATACAGCTATTTCGTCTTCTTAGCAGCAAAGTATATGTAATGTTACTACTGCTGTTTCTCACTCTTTTATTTTGCCTGAGGATTGAAGATTGGTCTCCTTTTATGAAACAGCTGGATGCTAAATTTATTTGGGCTGCATGTGCTTTTCATTATGTTGGTTTGTACAAATCATGTATTTAATAAAATATACTTTATAAACATATAAAGCAATGAAATGTTCTTTTATGAGTAATAACAGGAGCACAGACAGGATCTTTACCCAAGTGCCATTTTGATTTGAAACATTATTACTTATAAAATGATAAAATTTGTTGTTTTACATACTCATAATATAATTCATTGTAAATACATTTCATGTAAAAAGGGATAATGAAAAGCACAAGCAGCCAAAATTAATTTAGCATTTAAATATTTCAATGCTTTATTAAAAGAGTCTCTTTTTTAATCGTCAGAGTAAAATAAAGCAGAATTAGAAACAGCATTAACAATAATATAATACTTTGCTACTGTTTTCCTCACTTTTTAGCTCACAGGCTATCAAAGCCCGAGAGCGTATGTGCTCGCCGGTTCTGTATGTATGTACGTAACGCGATAACTCTTGATAGAAATATCAGATTTGCTTTTAAAAAAATTTCTAGGTTCATCCTGATAAGGCGCTTCCCTGATTAGTTTTGGGGATTCATTTTTTAAGGATAAAGGGGGAAAAGGAGGGCTAATTCCCCTCCCCCCCCTTAATTTAGATAAATGGGTTTTTCATGTAGAATTGTTCGATTTGCTCCAAATTTGGTATGCTGGTTTATTATGTTACAGAGCTTCCCTGATTAGATTTAGAGGATCATTAGTTAAGTATAAAGGGAGGAAAGGGCGGTTATACTCCCCCCCCCCCTTAACTTAGATAAATGGGTTTTTCATGCAGAGTTATTCGATTTGTTCCAAATTTGGTATGCCGGTTTATTATGTTAAGGAGCTGCCTTGGTTAGATTTGGAGGTTTATTGGTTAAGTATAAAGGAGGGACGGGAGATAGTCCCCCCCTTAATCTAGATAAATGGTTTTTTATGCAGAATTATTCGATTTGCTTCAAATTTGATATACTAGTTTATTCCAATATGGTGCTTCCTTCATTTGATTTGGAGGTTCATTGGTTAAGTATAAAAGGGGGAAAAGTCCCCTCCCCTTAATTTAGATAAATCGGTTTTCATGCAGAATTGTCCAGTTTACTTTTTTTTCTAGGTTCATTCTGATAAGATGCTTTTCTGATTAGATTTGAAGGTTCATCATAAAGGGAGAAATGGGGGAGCTAATACCCCCTTAATTTAGCTAAATGGTTTTTTCATGTAGAGTTATCTGATTTGCTTCAAATTTGGTATACCAGTTTATTATGTTAAAAAGATTCCCTGATTAGATTTGGAGATTCATTGGTTAAGTATAAAGGGGGAAACGGGGCTAATCCCCCTTCATTTATTTTTTGAGGGGCATTATTCTTTGAAATAAGAGCATAATATACAATTAATTATGAACAGCCTGTTAGCTCAAGGCCATCAGTTTAACTGGGAACTTTTCTTTTTATTCATTTATTTTGCATGGAAGAAAAGACTTCTATCATGAAGCATTGAAGTAGTCATATGTTAATTTTCTTATCTATCAATGCTTTTCTTTTCATTGTTTTTCTATTAATTTTATCAGATTTAACTCTGTTTCACAGCTTAAGTAAATTTTAACAGATTAATTTTAATTAAATTTTCATTTTTAATTGAAAAACAATTATGATTTCTTAATATAACTAATTTTCAGGCATGATTTTTTTTTTTTAAATCTATTACCACATGACTCAACCATAAACATTTATTTGTTACAACAATGTAAAGTAACAATTGCAGTAATATATATAAAGATGCAAAATTAAGAAGAAAGTGACAGCTTTATCACAATTGTCAGCTCATTGCCCAAACTTGGTGAGAGCTCTTTTTTCATCCTCCTGAGTATTTTTGACTCCAATATTAAATACTAAAGAGTAGAAAACAAAATAACATGTTTATTTGACAAACATATTTAAAAGTACAAAATAACTTTTTTGCGAACAATCCAACCCAGAGATTAAAAGAAAATTGCCAGAGCATGAAGATCTGAAAATAAAAATCTTAAACATGCATTATAAATTAAACTATATTATGAATGTGATAAAAATTCCAATTTACTTGAAATATTCTTAGTAGCACCTCAAGCTCCTTATTTTGACCTCCAGATTTTTGATAAAAAGTTGTTTTCTACTTTTAAGTACAATAAGTGCTTTTTTCCTTACTTTTTAGTCTAATATTTCTTTCAAGTAATTTGATTTCCGAAGACAGTTTAACCACTTTCATTTTCTTTTAAACTGTAGTATAATAAGATATGAAAGTGAGTGTTTAAAAGACTATTTTCTGGATTTTATTATTGAGTTTCATATAAAAACATAATGTATTCTTACTTATTTGTTAATCCTTTCATTATTGAAAATGATTTAATCCTTCCAGGCATACTGAAACTTAATTTGAATAGACTGTTTATGAAACTAAATTTCTTTATAAGGGAAAATAAATTTAAATAACATTAGTATATTACTTATAAGTGCTCGAAAAAAAGAGAATAGCAAAGGAAATTCTTTCTGCTATTCATTATGTAAATAGGAGCATAAAATTATAGTAATAAAACAAAATAAGAAAATTTAAAAATATCTGTGCTATAAGATGATATTGCAAGAACAGCAGCATTATTATTGTGTAAACATATTTATTAAAAAAGAATGCTTGAACTGTGGGATTAACAATAACAATAATTTAAATGGAGATGATACCTTCACTATAAATTCTATTACTTTGAAGAACACCCTCAAATTTATCAAACAACTTTATTTTTTGTATCAGAATTTATTTTTGAAAAGTATATATTTTAATTGCATTCAATTTATGTTAAAATAATGAAAGACTGAATAAATACAACTGTACTTTAAATATATGTGTATACATAACTAGGCAATATGTATTTATGTCAGACATAATTAAAAATAGAAGAAAAAAATTACTGAAAACACCTTACTTCAAAGAAAAAAAAAGTAGTAAAAATTGAAGTATTTACTTGCTTTAATAAAAAATCAGTCTCTAGAATTAAACGCAAAGAAAATCTTTAAAGTTTTAACATAGGAAGACTAGTTTTATACACAAAATTTCTTATTTAGTGATACAGCAAATTAGAAAAGGTAAAATTTGAAAAATAGTTTCTTGTAATATTCACGCCATGTACTTTATTTATTAAACAACAAAAATATTAAACACACATGAATTACTTCCTTTTAATTTAGGTGCTGCAAATAACTAATTTTAGAATTCCTAATGCAATTCTAATGTGTAACACTTTTCAGATAAAGATATAAAATAAAAATACACTAAAAAAAGTTACTAATTTTTAACATAGTTTTTCAAAAAATGTGCACATAAAATAACTTTCCAAATCCCAAATGAACTTAATTATCAAAATATTAACTTCATGTAAGCATGTTCATTGGCAACACAAACTGAAACCAGGGCAGCAGCAAGAGTGGTGTAGACGACATCTAGGTTTACAGCAACAGCAAGCTCAATGTATGGGTTGTTCTCTACAATACTTGCAAATTTGGCCAGCAGTCTGACTTGAATGATGCATATGTAAATTTTCATAAAAATTAGATAAATGGTAAGAAATCAGTCAATTATTGAAGATTTTAATAGCAACAGAAATTGTTTGAAAAATTTGACTTAACAAAAAAAATAAAATAAAAATTTGTGGAAAAAATAAAATAAAAAATGTGAGGGAATGACAAATGAGGGAATGATGAAATAAGACATTTTTACTAGTTGTAGGGGGAAAATGCAAAATTATGAAGAAATCCAAACTGTTTCCTTTAAGAGAAACACTTAATATATAATGTATGATAAAATTAAAATTTTTGATATTTACGAAAAAATGAATATTTTGTGTGAGGGAATGACTGCTAATAAAAACGCTTCCGAATATACTGACTAAAAAAAAATTCTGTAAAATTAACAAAATCTTACACCACCAATTTATGTTGCTGGACTGACAAGTACTCAAAATAGCTTCTTCTGTGTGAAGGATGCTAGACTGCTACTGCTCATTAGTGGTAGATATTTGAGATAATAGCAATGTGTGAGGGAATGATGGTCTAACATGGGGAAACATATAATTGATTGAGTAGACTATATAATAATAGTAAAAATTAATATTTTTATTATTTTTTGTAATGTATCAAATAAGAACTTTATTTTGCTTAGGGTATTTTTAATTATTTTTATTTCTGGATGGAAAGAAATAGGCAATAAAATATGGTAGTACAGGTGGGGGAAAGGTGAGGGAATGATGTTTGCATGATATATATTATATTTTTAAATACTAAATTTATTTATTTTTAAATTTTACTTTCTGCCCCTAATAAACTATGTTTAGATCTTCTAATAAAAATAAAAATAAATAAAAATGTAATAAAATTAAGAGCATTTATATGGCTGGGAAGCACTTTTTGCACTATTGCAGAGAATAACCCGTATATTATTGGTTGTGAAGATCATAGTATCTGAAGATCTAGCAAGTTACACTCGAAGACAGAAAATCGAAATAAACTCCTGCCTGCAAGTGTAGCCAGCTGTCATAAAAATTCAACACTATATCTTTCTTCCATCCTTCATAACTCAGTCCTTTGTGTTACAGAAGTCGACTCCTATCTTCAGTGATAACGGCAGTACATTTTAAATTAATATTTTGATATTAAGTTCGTTTGGGATTAGAAAAGTTATATTAATTGTACATTTATAGATAACCATATTAAAATGTTTTTTTTGTTTTTCAGTAAATAATTTCATTTTATACCACTATCTGAAGTCATATATTAAAAACTCATTAGGTATTCCAAAGCTAATAAGAGTTATCAATAACAACTAATTTAAAATGAAATGATTAAAATGAGTATAATATTTTCATTGATTAAAAAAAGTTATGAATAACATTATGAATGTATTTAATTTTGCTGTTAAAATAAATAAATACTCTTTTAGTTTCATATACACATACAGTGAGAGCTCCCAGAAAGACATCTTCATTCAATGCTACTGATTTAAATCTGAGATACACATTGAAGTAACTTTTAATTCAATTTGAGTAAACTGTTTATTCAAAACAATTTGTGATATTTCAGAAAAGATTTATTACAAGTGATGATAGATTTTACTTTGCAGATTGCTGCATTTTCAAATGTGCAAAATAAAATGAATACAAAGGAAATTTTTTTTCTACTAACATAAGCAAAGAGAATAGGATTTTATATTATACTACATTTAATAGATTTTATTCAGAATGCACACATAAAATTACTTCCTTTATATAAAAACTTAAATTATTATAGTAATTTCAAAATAATAATAATAAAATACTTGTACTAGAATACAATATATTGCTGAAACAATATTATATAAATATATACATTTCAAAAGGTAATATTTTTTATTATGCCAGAAGTGGCTAATAATAATGAAGGTGATAGCTTAGCTAGAGATTTCATTACATATAAAAAAAAACCCCAAATTTAAGAGACGGATTTTATTCAAAGCTCAAAAAGAAAAATTTGAAATAGTATATTGATCCAAATACATAAATGAAAACAATAACATAGTGAGCTTCATTTTCAAATATTCAGTAAATTAGAAATAGAAATCCAATGCAACAATGCAGCTGAAATATATATATAGATCAAATTTCACATTTGTGTCGAATCTTATAAAAGAAAATAATTTTTTTAACTTACTTGCATATCAACTGAGAGGGAATTCGGTGCCGTCTATAAATGAGGCGTTAATTCGTCAATATGAAGCTGGGTAGCTTTTTTTTTTAATAGTCTGTATTTTTCCACAAATTGTAATACTCTTTCATCAAATAAATTTGACTTGTCTTTGGGAGTTCTTGTTATCTGTTGAAGATTTTCCGTCGTCGTTTCTCTTACAAATAATAATACATCCGCCATCTTTTCACCAACTTACCATTGCAATTGGGTTTTGCGGAAGGTCTGAAGCTTCTGCAAATTTTGCCAGAGTTACCAGACGAGTTGCAGACGATGCGTTACGTTTGCATGCATTTTTCGGTTGCAGACAGCTTTGCAACCGGAAGTGTTTCGTTTGCATGTAACTGTTGGCATATTTCAAATATTACGCGAGCAAAGTTGGTATAGCGCCTAGTATATATAGTGTGGAAATCGGCTATCCCTGTAATACTTAAAAAGCGCTAAAATATTGTATCCCTTAAATGTGCAATGATACTGCTTCAATATGCAGATTGCAGCGACATCTGCAGGATATTTTCTACAACTGCAAGAAATTGCTAGTCTATACAATGTAATACTAGTAATGCGAAAATCCCTCAGATGTCGCTGCGATCGACACTTGTAATTTTAGTAGTATCGTCGCACATTTAAGGGATACAAAGTTTTAGCACTGTTTGGATAGCATATTTCCACACTAGGTATTCTAGGCGCTGTAGTATCGGGTGCTTAAAAAACAGATTCTTCTCGCCCAGCCTATCTAAATTCTCTACTTTCATGATTTTTGTCAAGCAGAATTTCCGCAAAGAAAAGTCAGAAAGTTCTGACCAATCAGATTACGAAATGGCAAATGATGGTTGGGAAAAAATATGCACCCTAGCATGCCAAATTTTCTTGTTTCCATTTTAACTGACTAATCAACCAATCAACCAAGCTAAGTATTTTTGTTTATGCCAGTACCAAGTCCCAAGGGATTTAACTCTAGAATTTAATTGTGTTGGTGGTAATACAGCTGTTTTGTGAATGACTGAGTATATGATTTTCTTGACTGCCTTCTGTTCAATGTTTACTCTTCTGTAGTTTTACCATAATTATTGCAAAAAATAGGTATTTTGTTTATATTTCCTGTAGGCATACATTGCTCTGTATTTTATCAGTTATACTCTCTGCTGATATTCATCTTAAAAAAAAAAATCGTTCTGACTTTGTGTATGTTTAAAAGTTATAATTTTTGTTTAACCTTTTTTGCTATTTTTTATTTCACTCACAAAAGTAGTTATATGCTTTGTTCATTGCATAATTATTTATTTCTTATATTGTAATCTGTTGTAATCTGTTGCTGTTTTCTTATTATTGCATAGGATTTGTTTTTTTTTTAATAAAAAATTTCACCTAATTACTCTTCAAACGGATTTCTATCGTTCAAAGTAATCACCATTATTAATTTTTACTTTTGTCTTTAAAAATCTCGTTTAGGACAGGTTTCTTTACCTTGTACTTGCGACAGGTTCTATAAAAGTTAACGTGCAGATAATCGTTGATTTTCTACATCAGTTTGGAAGTTCTCTTATTCATATAGAATACTCTATTGATATATTTTTTATCAGAATAATCCTGTTTAAATTAGGGATTGACCGAAGCAGCAATTTTGCCGATTATTGAATACCGAAGCTTCGGTGTGAGTAGGTATATACCAAATATTCGGTATTTGGCAACCGAATACTTGAAAATTTTTAATACGCATTTTTGCATATATTAGCTTTTTTAATAAATTTTAATTGAAATTAAATTCTCAATAATTAAATTCAGTTTAATTTTTATTCTTAAATCTAATTAACAAAAAAAAATTAATGCCTTCTTTCCACTCACAAATTCACTAACCCATCCCTTATTTTTTTATTATTTTATCACTAGCTAATACCCAAAAGTAACCTATGAAAGTATTAAACTATACAGGCCATTTTTAAGGATTGCCAGAAAAACAAAAGTTCATTCAAATAAAAAGAAACAATGCTGTCATTAAGCTGATTTAATGATTGTCTAAGTCTAATTATAAACATATTGAATAGGAATGTTCTCAAAATACAAAAGGTATCATATCAATTTGTACACTTAACTATTTTCTGTCAAATTATTGACAGATATTTATATTTTGATTAATTTTTTAACACGGTGGTGATGAAGATAACAAATTTGAGCGATTTGATATAACAGTTATAAAAGCTATATTATATTATAAGCATAGGGGTATACTTATTTGATGTGAGTGCATCTTCCTTACTTTTTTTTTTCTCTATTGTAGATTGTTAGTTGTTTTGATTTCACCCCTATGTAGACTACTTTAGGAAGGAAAACGTTTTTTTTTTACTTAAAAATGGCCTTTGACTTGTTTTTTGTAGTGTACCTGAACTCTGAACTCATGCACATAAAATTGAAACTCATTGTTTAGCCTATTCTACTCAGGGTTGCCGGCTTTTAGCCAGGCCAAAAAAAGCCAGACGGCTTTTTTTGGTTTTAACCGCTTAAAAAAACCCGGCTTTTATTTTTAAAAGTTTGTTTACAGCTAATTCGTTTTAAATTTGGATCAATTGATTTTTAATACAATTAAAAATATTTTCTACTAAAAAAATTATTAATTTTTGTCAAATAAATAAGTCTTTATAACTTCTGGAAGGCAATTATGTGTGAAAAAAAATTATAAATATTGAAAAGAATATAAGTTAGGCTCCAAATTGGTGTTTTGAAATTACATATTATACAGCTACATGTATACTACACATTTTAAAGATTATATATAATTAAACAATGACAAAATGTAGCACACCATGGAAATTCTGGAAACATTCTTATGTGTCCATATGGAGAGATAAAGTTATAAATGTTAAAAGAGAAATTAGAAAGGATATAATATTTGAGGAGAGTTTGGTACATAAGTGCATAAAAAATGGAGCATTTAAACAAGAAAAAAATAAATTCTCTAAATAAAATTTTGAAAAGCTTGTTGCTAAGCATATTCATGCATATGCTATTCATGATGTTTTTAGTAGTGAGAAATGGTGTTTCTATTAAATGACTATGTACTTATAATTTTATATGTTTACTACAAATAAAATAAGACTTGTATATTAATAGGTCTTAAAATTAAGTATTAAAACATGTAACTAAATAACCATTGTCCTCTTTAATTTTATAAAGCAGTAAAAATTGGGGGGAGGTAAAGGTCAGTGTAAACCAGATAAAGCAGTTGGTATGGCCCTTTTAAAATTTAGCTGATATATTTGCTATTTGGACTACAAATCACCAGCAAAACCAGTTTTATTCCAGTATTAATGTCTTTATAATTGAGAAATTGGGTTACTTATTAAACTCTAAATCAATTAAATGTCTTAAAAACTAATTAAAAGCACTTTTTAAAAATGTAGTTTATAATTACAGTGCTTTGTTGTATAAAAGTCAGTTATGGTCAAAAAAGGCCAGGTATGATCCATGTCAATTCAGGCAGCCAAAGAAAAAATCTTACCTTCATAGTCTCAGAAGTTTTTGAATTGAACATATGTTAAAATTCAATAAAAAATAAGATACTTGTATATTTTGGTTTTGCCCCAAAAAATTCCTGGCCCGGGATACAGGCCGCCAAAGATGGCATCCCGGGCACCATTTCCAATTCGCCATTTTCGATAAAAATTTTAAAGTGCTCTATCCTTAGAACGGTACAAGATATTTTGTTGTGGTTTTTTTTATTTTAAAGATAATATTCTTCTGTTTAAAATGATATACCCAATTTTGAAAAATGTATTCAACTTTTCTTGTGGCAACATTTTGAAAAAAAAATTTTTTTTTTTCAAAAATGCCAATCCTAAAAATTTTGATTTTTTTGCTGTTGATCAATACCATTGGGAACTATCTTCACTGTAAAGGAGAACTTCCACTTTTGAGTTTAACAAATTTTAGAAACATTTAAAAAATTCAGAGAATTTTACAGGAACTGTATATATACAGTTCCAGTAAAAGTCACTGAATTTTTGCTTATTTGTATCATATTTGTAAGGATAAGCCTACTATGTATCCTAAACAAGTTAGAAATTGCAATATCAAATGTGGCAAATGAGGTGCGTGCATAGTATTAACTAGTTTTATAAATATTCAGATCTTGGTGCAATAAGTGTTACACTCTTGGGCAAAAAGGCATGAATACAAAATTTACTATAATACCATATATTAAATTCAGTAATACGGAAGTAATATGAATCCATCTTAAAAGGACTTAATCGCCATGGCAACCTAGAATCATTGCCTATCATGGTATATCATTGAATCAATTATGTATTATAGGATTTTTAAAATAGAATGAAGAAAACTTTTATTAATGTCTTTTATGTTTTAATTTGATTTTCATAGCATTTGAAGTGATACATACTTTATTGCAGAGGTTTACAAAAAATTACTTCCTGTGTCATAGAAAGTGCATAGTGTTTACAGGGACACACAAAAGATTTCGGATACTTTACCTTATTGGAAATACTGCACATTAGCGAAGATTGCTAGAGGTGCATTTTTAGTTGCAATATGAGTTTTTAAGTTTAATTAAATATTTCCGTATTACGTTGTGTGTATAAAAGCTGTAGATCATATACAGGCCTACACAAAAGAAATCGTAAGGGTATTGCTGGAAGTGCATTGTTAGTTGTGTTTGAGTTTTTAAGTTTAACTAAATTTTTCCATGTTACGTTGTGTGCATAAATGCTGTAGATCATCATATACAGGGCTACACAAAAGAAATCTTAAGGGTTTACTGAGTATGAATGAAATTAGCTTAAAGGTGATTTTTAAATGAGTTATGCATTTTTACACTGAACTACATTTAGTATACTAAGATATGTTTGGAGAATATAGATAAAATGATATACAGGTCCATGCAAAGAATTAGATACATGGCCGTCTATGAATGATAATCTCTGGGAGTGTGATTTCACTGGTTTTAAGGATATTTTAATGTTAATTAAATATTAGCTAAATAGTGGCATGTATAAAAATATAATAGGTAAAATACAGGGTTGTATGAAAGTATTCAAGTATGCTTCCGTCTATTGACATAAATTTCTAAAAGTCAAATTCTGACCTATTTATGTGTTTTTAACAATTTCCAGCATAGTTGAAAGTCTTTATGGATTCAATTTGTCTGCCCATCTTTCTGAACTCTAACTTGTATTAATATAATTTGTATTGCTGTGTAATTGATATATGTTATTGAGATTGTTTTACTATGTTCGGTATTGAAAATAAAGTAGGGGAAGACGGGGTACAATGAAACAAAATTTACTAATTTTTTTTTCCTATCCAACATTTTGCATGCACAAAAATATAATTAATGCATATTTTTAATCTTGTATTTTCCCCATCTAAATAAATTTTTATTAGGTTTTAAACAATATCTTTATGCTTGAAAAATAACAAAAAATAAATGTCTTACAGTGTTTCATTGTACCCCGGCATACAGGGTACAATGAAACACATACTGGGGTACAATGAAACACTCCAAACGATGGAAGCAATTTTCACCCGGTATAGTTTATTTTATTAAAAATGAGATAAATACAAAAACAAAACTTTACTAATATGGAACTTGATAAAAATATTATAGTCTAAGATGAAAAATAAGATAATTCTATTAGTTTAAGAAATACCTTTCATTTTATATTAAATTGGCTCAAGTCAGTTTCAAAAATTAGCGTTTCTGCTTATATTTCAGTTGCTCCTGAAGGAATATGGGGTGGTAGTTTCAACACAATGAGTTTTTTTTTTTAAATTTAAGTTTTTAAAAAAATAAAATAAAATAAATAAAACTGGGTTGGAGTCTTTTTATATCAAGTATTTCACAGTTGACTTCATTTAAATGTATGATTTCTCCAACGGTATATATTTCCTTATGTTTCCATTTATATGGATACTGCTTGTGCCATACATGTTGTGTGTGGATATCTCATTTTTAGTACCTCAATGACCAGCTGGACCTGGAAAAAAAATCTGGATCATCATTCATTAGAGTCTGTAGCAGGCAGAGTTTGTTTTCAAAACAATCCCTTCTTAGCTTTTTTTTCTCTTTCTATTTTTTAATTGCTTAACAAGAGCATTTTTTACTGACCTGGTTCAGAACAAAACTCTTTTTTTTTTTCTGTTTTCCTACTCTTACTTCTAATGTATTATATTTACTACTTTTATTACTATAATAAAACATGTTTCATTGTACCCCGCACTGAGGTTACTAAGTAAAAATTTATTTTCAAACTTCTAATATTTATTTTTTTTAGTTTGGTTTTGGAGGTATGAAGACAACAACCCAAAGATAACAATGCACAGAAAAAATAATTATTACATATAAAAACAAGGAAAAAGAAACAAAATTACTTTTAGTAAAGAAAGTTACTTTCAATGGTGTAAAAGCAATAATCTTCTATTGCTACTGTTGTAGAAGTGTGAATGTATCCAAATCACATCAGTAATTGGAACATATAGTTGTATAACATATATATAAACTGCAACTCTCTATGAAAAATTTGATTGATTTTACAAGTAATGTTTCATTGTACCCCGTCTTCCCCTATGTATCACTTCAAATGCTATGAAAATCAAATTAAAACGTAAAAGACATTAATAAAAGTTTTCTTCATTCTATTTAAAAATCCTATAATACATAATTGATTCAATGATATACCATGATAGGCAATGATTCTAGGTTGCCATGGCGATTAAGTCCTTTTAAGATGAATTCATATTACTTCCGTATTACTGAATTTAATATGTAGAATCATAATAAATTTTGTATTCATGCCCTTTTTGCCCAAGAGTGTAACTTATTGCACCAAGATCTGAATATTTATAAAACTAGTTATAGTACGCGTGCACCTCATTTGCCACATTTGATATTGCAATTTCTAACTTGTTTAGGATATATAGTAGGCTTATCCTTACAAATATGATACAAATAAGCAAAAATTCAGTGACTTTTACTGGAACTCTATATATACAGTTCCTGTAAAATTCTCTGAATTTTTAAAATGTTTCTAAAATTTGTTAAACTCAAAAGTGGAAGTTCTCCTTTACAGTGAAGATAGTTCCCAATGGTATTGATCAACAGCAAAAAAATCAAAATTTTTAAGATTGGCATTTTCAAAAAAAAAATTTTTTTTGAAAAAAAATTTTTTTTTTCAAAAGGTTGCCACAAGAAAAGTTGAATACATTTTTCAAAATTGGGTATATCATTTTAAACAGAAGAATATTATCTTTAAAATAAAATAAACCGCAACAAAATATCTTGCACCGTTCTAGAGATAGAGCACTTTAAAATTTTTATCGAAAATCGCGAATGAGAAAGGATGCCGGGGATGTCATCTTTGGCGGCCTGTATCTCGGGCCAGGAATTTTTTTGGGCAAAATGAAAATATACAAGTATCTTACTTTTTCTTAAATTTTAACATATGTTCAATTCAAAAACTTCTGAGACTATGAAGGTAACCCCCCTGCCTGAGTTGATATGGATCCAGCCGCCAATTTTAGCCAAAAAAAGCCGGTTAAAACCAATAAAAGCCACCGGCGTGACTTTTTTTAATTTTAGCCGGCTTTTTTGCAACCCTGGCAGGGTTGCTGGCTTTTAGCCAGGCCAAAAAAGCCGGCCAGCTTTTTTTGGTTTTAACCACTTAAAAAAAGCCGGCTCTTATTTTTTAAAGTTGGTTTACAGTTAATTTGTTTTAAATTTGGATCAATTAATTTTTAAAACACTTATAAATATTTTCTACTAAAAAAATTATAGATTTCTATTAAATTTTGTCAAATAAATAAGTCTATAACTTCTAGAAGGCATTATGTCTGAAAAAAAAAAAAAAAAATATATATATATAGGTATATATATAGATATATAAACATTGAAAATAATATAAGTTAGGCTCCAAACTGATATTTTGAAATTCTATATTACATAGCTCCACATACACTACACATTTTAAAGATTATATTTAATTAATGACAAAATGTAGCACATCAAAATGGAAACATTCTTGTGTGTCCATATGGAGAGATTAAGTTATAAATGTTAAAAGCAGGGTTGGAAAAAAACCAGGTTTTTTTGTAAAAAACCAAAAAAACCGGTTTATTTGGTTTAAACCAGGTTTTTTTGGTTTAAACCGGGTTTTTAAAAAATTTAATTTCCTATTGCATACAGATGCATATCTGTTGCTAAAATGAACATTTTTGGATATTACACAAGTAATATAACTTTTGTAAATATTTAAATTAAATAATTACAGTCAATTATATAGAAATTTGAAATCATTTCTAATTTAAACATAATTAGTAACAGCTATGTCTTATGTTCAAAGTAAACTGCTCCACACAGTGAAACATTGATATCTTGAAAATCATATGAAGAATCTTTTGATTAATAATATAATAATCAGCCAATAAACATTTGATGCAGTTTCATGAATATAATATATTATTCTGTGCTTGTTATTATTATTTTTTTAATATCCAAATACTTCTGGTTATTTTGTTTTCTGAGTGATAACTCCAAGTATCCAAGTCAACATTTTTGGCCATTAGATTCAGCAACTAACAGAAAAGATTGATTGGTATTATTGAAATGCTATAACTAGCATTCAATTTTTGCAAGCTGTGTTATTCAATTTGATATCTTAAGTTACTCTTTTAAATTCTTTAAGGATAATCTTCCCCAATCCAGAAAATTTTCTTTTACAACTTAACCAAAATCTTAAAGATTATTGTATTTTGTTATTAACTGCTGTAAATAATCTGCATTTTTTAAATGAAAATACTTTATGCTAAATATTGAATATTATTTATCTATTTTATCTTTTCTAATTTCACATGTTTTAAGAAAATTCTTTAGGGTACCAGATATGTTCATCAGCACATGCTAATTTTCATTCTACATGCATAGAAACATGACCTAGGCTCATTATGTCTCATGTTGACTGCTGAGATGAAGTGTTAAAAGTAGAAATTACTTCTATCTATAATTTAAAACAATTAAATTACAAAAAAGAGAAAATATTATATTAGATTTTTTCTAAAAAAACCAAATGGTTTTTTTGACAAAAAAACCAGTTGGTTTAAACCATGGTTTAAACCATGGTTAAAACCACTTGGTTTAAACCGTGCCAACCCTGGTTAAAAGAGAAATTAGAAAGGATATAATATTTGAGGAGAGTGGTACATAAGTGTATAAAAAATAGAGCATTTAAACAAGAAGAAAAAATTCTCTAAATAAAATTTTGAAAAGCTTGTTAAGCATATTCATGCATATGTTGTTCGCAATGTTTTTAATAGTGAGAAATGGTGTTTTTATTAATATGACTATGTATAATTTTAAATGTTTACTAGAAATAAAATAAGACTTGTATATTAATAGCTCTTAAAATTAACTAAGTAATAAAACATGTAACTAAATAACCATTGTCCTCTTCAATTTTATAAAGCAGTAAAAATGAAAAAATTGGTAGTTGGTATGGCCCTTTTAAAATTTAGCTAGCATATTTGCAATTCTGACTACAAATCACTAGCAAAACCATCTAAGTTTTATTCCAGTATTAATGTCCTCATTATTGAGAAATTGGGTTACTTATTGAACTCTAAATCAGTTAAATGTCATTAAAACTAATTAAAAACACTTTAAAATGTGTAGTTTATAATTACAATGCTTCATTGTATAAAAGCCAATTATGGCCAAAAAAGGCCAATTTTGGCCAAAAAAAGCCGGTTAAAACCAATAAAAGCCACCGGCCTGGCTTTTTTTTAAATTTTAGCCGGCTTTTTTGCAACCCTCCAGAGTTGCCGGCTTTTAGCCAGGCCAAAAAAAGCCGGCTGGCTTTTTTTGGTTTTAGCCACTTAAAAAAAGCCGGCTTTAATTGAAAAAAGCCGGCTTTTATTTTTCAAAAGAGTGGTTTATAGATAATCCATATAAAATTTGGATTAATTTATATTTAATACATTTATAAATATTTTTCTACTAAAAAAATATAAGCTTCTATTAAATTTTGTCAAATAAGTCCTTATAACTGCTAGAATGCAACTGTGAAGGCATTATGTCAGAAAAAAAAAATACAGTAGAAGATCTTTATAACTATATAACGCAATTCTCCATATAATGCACAACTTTTCAGATGTAAACAATAAATTTTGCAGTTAAAAAGCACCTGCATTTTCCCATTGTAAAATACTGCTATTCTCTAGAGGACTACATTTGATATATTATTTCAACTTTATCTAAGATCATTTTACTAAAAAAATGCTATTATTGCAATAAACATTTTTGAAAATGTCTTGGATGGTTGTGTCAGTTATATTTGAATCATGTTTATAAAGTAAATTTAACAATGTCTGACATGTATTATGCAAAAATTTATAATTTGGATAACTTTTGATAATAAGGAAGCAGTATAAAGGTATTCTAATGTATTTTGATATGTTTCAGACATATTTGGCAATGTTTATAAGGTGAATTTAATGATGTGATCCATATAACGTAAAATTCTATATAACGCACAACCTTGCGTTTTTAGGTTTGTGTTATAAAGATCTTCGGAGCAATTCCATCTCAGCTCAGGCAGGACATGTCAATTCACCATCATAGATTTTTTTCAAAAAATTACAGTAGTTACAACTAAGTAATACATAAAATTTCCCAATGGGATTTTCCCCCCAAAAATTTTTTTCTGTGGTTACAGCACTTTAAAGTTTACGATAAAATTGACAATTTTCGAAAAAACAGAAAAACGCTTCATTTTGAAACGAACACAGTATCAAAAATATTTAATGTATCCAGTTAATTTATTTTTTACAAATAGTTATGAAGCTGAATTTTACTTTAGCCTAGTTTTAAAAAATATGGTGACATTTTAAATTAATTTTAAAAAATTGTTTCTAAGTACAAAAAATGGAATTATTACTGATTTTAAGATTTTTTTTTTCAGAATGAAAAAAAATATTTTAAAGCTAAACATTGGTGGTAATCCAAAGACCTTTAATGGGAGTTTCACAGTAAATTTTATTTTAATCCTAAGATGCATGTAACTTTTGCAATTCAAATTTAAATTATGCAAAATTTTGTAAAATCGCTATTTTTGAGATGCAATTTCTCAAAAACACCATTTTTTCAAAAATCTGATAATATGCTCAATTGATACCTTATTAGTTTCTAATAAATACCTTATAAGCAAATCGTGTGTTTTTGCTTAGAAAATTTTATGATTTTTTGAAAATATCATGTTGTGTATATTTTTCAAAAGGCCAGAAAGTCAAGCTTTTCCTTATTTCACTCAATTTATAATGTGATTAAATTTTTTATAAAAAGAATAATATGTAGTAATTTTTAATAAAAGGTGTAGCAAAATATCTAGTAGTTAAATCCAGAAAAATTAAAAAAGAAAAAGTAGTTTATGCACAATCTGATCCTTATATTGGACATCCTTTATCAATAGAAGCACTAAATGTTGCATTGTCCTGCTATTTAGAGGATAACAAAGATTGAACTAAAGATAGTCCAAACAAAAGTGATGTTATTTGTATTAAAAATGATGGTGCGAAAATTAAAAGAGTAAAACGTTTTATGACACAGTCTGTTGAAGAAACATAATTTAATGAAAAAAGAAAATCCTTCTATGACAAAGGTGGCCAACCGTGGCATACCAGACAATACTAAAATTTTACAGAAAAAGTCGGCTTCTGAAATTACAGAGATTCGATGATTAGATAAGGAAATGATTACTATAAAATTTTAGTGGTGTCGAGCATGCCACAGTTGGCCACCCCTGCTGTATGAAAATAAGACTATCAAAATTTCATTCATTATATCCAAAATTTATCTAAATTCAGCCAATACAAGTAGTACGCTGTTCTGTTTACTGCAGTAATTAGAAATTAATATGTGTAGCTCTTAAAAATTTAACAGGCATTCAAGTTAGAGAAGAAGATCTGATGATGAAATGCTAATATAGAAAAATAAGCAATGAAAATTGTTGACTCGAAGAGTGTGGTGAGTGCCCTGAGGTACAAAAATTCTTAGTCGAAGCTTTTGATTTGAATGAAGAGGAAGGGGTTGTATATGCTATATGGGAAGATGATGACTTAATAAAAAAGTTGGTATGGATTAAAAAAAATTCTAGAAGATGTAAGGCACTGGGTGATAAAAGCAATTCCTCATTATCACTCAAGGAAAAATCAGAGACAAAGAATTGCTAAGGTAAAGTTATCAAAAAAAAAAAAAAAAAAATCTGTGCTTGTGATACATTCTGACTTTGCTAAAAACTGGTCGCTAATACTGACAGATGAAGTACAAGGCTTTCACTGGCAAAATACTCAAATATCATTATTTACCTGTACAGAATATTTTAGAGAAGAAATAGAGTTTTATTGTAGTTTCTGATGATATAACTCATGATACAGCTCATGCTGTTTGTGCCATAGAAAATATAAAAAAAGAATTATCCAAGTTGTACCAATTACAAACACTGGAATCAATTGTGTATATATCAGATGGAGATAGAGCACATTTTAAAAATAAGTATTATTTTGATAGATTGCACAAAAATAATGAAGTTGTACTAAAGAAGTGGATTTTTTCAGCTACTGGCCATGAAAAAAGTGCATGTGATGCTGTAGGGGGATTATGTAAGCATTATGCAACGAAATTTAATCTCCAAAATGAGCCAATAAGAGCCATCCGAGATTCTGTCTCATTTGTTGCTGAACTATCCTCTCTGTTAAAAAAGTATCCTTCTACTCCATCTAGACAGAAACATTATTCAAGCCTATAGAGCTAATAATGAGAAAGAATAAGCTAATGTAAAATGTATTGTTGGTATACAATCTAAACATTGTTGGATGATTAAAAATAATGAAGGTTATATGGGATGAATAATTAAAAATGCATTGACAAAAGTTGAAACCTCCAGCCAGATAACAAAACATTATTCAATGCACGATTTATAAATCGGTGATTTCATTGGGTGCTTTTATGAAAATAATTGATGGATAAGACAAATCAATAGCATATCATGAGAACTGAGGGACATTACAGCATCATTCATATACCCCATGGTCCAGAAAAAGCATTCCTGTGGCCAGAAGAATCTGGAAAGAAAAAAGATAAATGCATCGAGTAACACTTAAAACGTGGCGATTAACTTTATTGTCCTCACTCGCCAAATTTAATGGGCACCACTCGCCAAATGTGATGGTTGCAAGATGTATCAATGCTCTTTCCTCCCTGGTATCGATTCTAGATTTCTTTCCCGATTCTTCTGGCCACTGGAATGCTTTTGATGGACCATGGGAGTACATGAATGATACTGTAATGTCATTTAGTTCCCGTGATATGCTGCTGAATTGTCATATCCACCAATTACTTTCATAATCAATATTTCATAATAAATTAAGTGAAATAAGAAAAAGCTTGACTTTCTGGTCTTTTGAAAAATATACACAACATGTTATTTTCAAAAAATCATATAAAATTTTCTAAGCAAAAACACACGATTTGCTTATAAGGTATTTATTAGAAACTAATAAGGTATCAATTGAGCATATTATTAGATTTTTAAAAAATGGTGTTTTTGAGAAATTGCATCTCAAAAGTAGCAATTTTACGAAATTTTGCATAATTTAAAATTGAATTGCAAAAGTTGCATAAAATAAAATTTACTGTGAAAGTCCCATTAAAGGTCTTTGGATTACCATCAATGTTTAGCTTTAAGATATTTTTTTCATTCTGAAAAAAAAATCTTAAAATTAATAATAATTCCATTTTTAGTACTTAGAAACATTTTTTAAAAATTAATTTAAAATGTCACTATATTTTTTAAAACTATTCTAAAGTAAAATTCAGCTTAATAACTATTTGTAAAAAATAAATTGACTGTATACGTTAAATATTTTTGATACTGTGTTCATTTCAAAATGAAGAGTTTTTCTGTTTTTTCGAAAATTGTCAATTTTATCGTAAACTTTAAAGTGCTGTAACCACAGAAAAAAATTTTTGGGAGAAAAATCCCATTGGGAAATTTTATGTATTACTTAGTTGTAACTACTGTAATTTTTTGAAAAAAATCTATGATGGTGAATTGACGCATATCAGTACTGCCTGCCTGAATTGAGATGGAAGCTCTAAGCTGAATTTTACTTTAGAATAGTTTTAAAAAATATAGTGACATTTTAAATTAATTTTTAAAAAATGTTTCTAAGTACTAAAAATGGAATTATTACTAATTTTAAGATTTTTTTTTCAGGATGAAAAAAATATCTTAAAGCTAAACATTGATGGTAATCCAAAGACCTTTAATGGGATTTTCACAGTAAATTTTATTTTAAGCCTAAGATGCATGCAACTTTTGCAATTCAATTTTAAATTATGCAAAATTTCGTAAAATCGCTACTTTTGAGATGCAATTTCTCAAAAACACCATTTTTTAAAAATCTAATAATATGCTCAATTGATACCTTATTAGTTTCTAATAAATACCTTTTAAGCAAATCGTGTGTTTTTGCTTAGAAAATTTTATATGATTTTTTGAAAATAACATGTTGTGTATATTTTTCAAAAGACCAGAAAGTCAAGCTTTTTCTTATTTCACTTAATTTATTATGAAATATTGATTATGAAAGTAATTGGTGGATATGACAATTCAGCAGCATATCACGGGAACTAAATGACATTACAGTATCATTCATGTACTCCCATGGTCCATCAAAAGCATTCCAGTGGCCAGAAGAATCGGGAAAGAAATCTAGAATCGATACCAGGGAGGAAAGAGCATTGATACATCTTGCAACCATCACATTTGGCGAGTGGTGCCCATTAAATTTGGCGAGTGAGGACAATAAAGTTAATCGCCACGTTTTAAGTGTTACTCGATGCATTTATCTTTTTTCTTTCCAGATTCTTCTGGCCACAGGAATGCTTTTTCTGGACCATGGGGTATATGAATGATGCTGTAATGTCCCTCAGTTCTCATGATATGCTATTGATTTGTCTTATCCATCAATTATTTTCATAAAAGCACCCAATGAAATCACCGATTTATAAATCGTGCATTGAATAATGTTTTGTTATCTGGCTGGAGGTTTCAACTTTTGTCAATGCATTTTTAATTATTCATCCCATATAACCTTCATTATTTTTAATCATCCAACAATGTTTAGATTGTATACCAACAATACATTTTACATTAGCTTATTCTTTCTCATTATTAGCTCTATAGGCTTGAATAATGTTTCTGTCTAGATGGAGTAGAAGGATACTTTTTTAACAGAGAGGATAGTTCAGCAACAAATGAGACAGAATCTCGGATGGCTCTTATTGGCTCATTTTGGAGATTAAATTTCGTTGCATAATGCTTACATAATCCCCCTACAGCATCACATGCACTTTTTTCATGGCCAGTAGCTGAAAAAATCCACTTCTTTAGTACAACTTCATTATTTTTGTGCAATCCATCAAAATAATACTTATTTTTAAAATGTGCTCTATCTCCATCTGATATATACACAATTGATTCCAGTGTTTGTAATTGGTACAACTTGGATAATTCTTTTTTTATATTTTCTATGGCACAAACAGCATGAGCTGTATCATGAGTTATATCATCAGAAACTACAATAAAACTCTATTTCTTCTCTAAAATATTCTGTACAGGTAAATAATGATATTTGAGTATTTTGCCAGTGAAAGCGTTGTACTTCATCTGTCAGTATTAGCGACCAGTTTTTAGCAAAGTCAGAATGTATCACAAGCACAGATTTTTTTTTTTTTTTTTGATAACTTTACCTTAGCAATTCTTTGTCTCTGATTTTTCCTTGAGTGATAATGAGGAATTGCTTTTATCACCCAGTGCCTTACATCTTCTAGAATTTTTTTTAATCCATACCAACTTTTTTATTAAGTCATCATCTTCCCATATAGCATATACAACCCCTTCCTCTTCATTCAAATCAAAAGCTTCGACTAAGAATTTTTGTACCTCAGGGCACTCACCACACTCTTCGAGTCAACAATTTTCATTGCTTATTTTTCTATATTAGCATTTCATCATCAGATCTTCTTCTCTAACTTGAATGCCTGTTAAATTTTTAAGAGCTACACATATTAATTTCTAATTACTGCAGTAAACAGAACAGCGTACTACTTGTATTGGCTGAATTTAGATAAATTTTGGATATAATGAATGAAATTTTGATAGTCTTATTTTCATACAGCAGGGGTGGCCAACTGTGGCATGCTCGACACCACTAAAATTTTATAGTAATCATTTCCTTATGTAATCATCGAATCTCTGTAATTTCAGAAGCCGACTTTTTCTGTAAAATTTTAGTATTGTCTGGCATGCCACGGTTGGCCACCTTTGTCATAGAAGGATTTTCTTTTTTCATCTAATTATGTTTCTTCAACAGACTGTGTCATAAAACGTTTTACTCTTTTAATTTTCGCACCATCATTTTAATACAAATAACATCACTTTTGTTTGGACTATCTTTAGTTCAATCTTTGTTATCCTCTAAATAGCAGGACAATGCAACATTTAGTGCTTCTATTGATAAAGGATGTCCAATATAAGGATCAGATTGTGCATAAACTACTTTTTCTTTTTTAATTTTTCTGGATTTAACTACTAGATATTTTGCTACACCTTTTATTAAAAATTACTACATATTATTCTTTTTATAAAAAATTTAATCACATTATAAATTGAGTGAAATAAGGAAAAGCTTGACTTTCTGGCCTTTTGAAAAATATACACAACATGATATTTTCAAAAAATCATATAAAATTTTCTAAGCAAAAACACACGATTTGCTTATAAGGTATTTATTAGAAACTAATAAGGTATCAATTGAGCATATTATCAGATTTTTAAAAAATGGTGTTTTTGAGAAATTGCATCTCAAAAATAGCGATTTTACGAAATTTTGCATAATTTAAATTTGAATTGCAAAAGTTACATGCATCTTAGGATTAAAATAAAATTTACTGTGAAACTCCCATTAAAGGTCTTTGGATTACCACCAATGTTTAGCTTTAAAATATTTTTTTTCATTCTGAAAAAAAAATCTTAAAATCAGTAATAATTCCATTTTTTGTACTTAGAAACAATTTTTTAAAATTAATTTAAAATGTCACCATATTTTTTAAAACTAGGCTAAAGTAAAATTCAGCTTCATAACTATTTGTAAAAAATAAATTAACTGGATACGTTAAATATTTTTGATACTGTGTTCGTTTCAAAATGAAGCGTTTTTCTGTTTTTTCGAAAATTGTCAATTTTATCGTAAACTTTAAAGTGCTGTAACCACAGAAAAAAATTTTGGGGGGAAAAATCCCATTGGGAAATTTTATGTATTACTTAGTTGTAACTACTGTAATTTTTTGAAAAAAATCTATGATGGTGAATTGACATGTCCTGCCTGAGCTGAGATGGAATTGCTCCTTAATAACTATTTGTAAAAAATAAATTGACTGTATACGTTAAATATTTTTGATACTGTGTTCGTTTCAAAATGAAGAGTTTTTCTGTTTTTTTTTCAAAAATTGTCAATTTTATCGTAAACTTTAAAGTGCTGTAACCACAGAAAAAAATTTTTGGGAGAAAAATCCCATTGGGAAATTTTATGTATTACTTAGTTGTAACTACTGTAATTTTTTGAAAAAAATCTATGATGGTGAATTGACGCATATCAGTACTGCCTGCCTGAATTGAGATGGAATAGCTCTTCGGTTGTATTCAGAAGAATACATTAAATTAGACTCTAAAGTATTGGTTTGGAATTCTTTATTATAGCTCTACACATACCACGCATTTAAAGATTATATGAAAGAATAAGAAAATGTCACACATCAAAATAGAAACATCATTACATACTGATATTTACTTTTAAAATTGATTAAAACTAAATAGCATATATGTATTTTAATAACTGAAATTATCTTATATAATACTTGAGAACACCCAGAAATAAGCAATTGATATTCTAACTTATAAAAATGATATACGTAAAAAGTTTTTCTGCTACTAAGCTGCTTTGTAACTTATTCCAGATATGTCCATACGGACAGATTAAAGTTGTAGAATGAACAATGTTGAAAGAGAAATTAGGAAGGATATAACATTTGAGGAAATTTTAGCACATGTAAGTGCGTAAAATAAAGAGAACAATTAAAAAAAAATTCTCCAAATAAAACTTGTTGAATTAGAATTTTGAAAAGCTAGTTGCTATTTAAAATAATGCATAAAGCAATCCATATGTTATTCTTAATACTGTTTTAGTAGGGAGAAATGATGTTTTTATTAAATGACTTTATGTGTGATTTTAAATAAATGTTTATCAGAAATAAAATAAGACTTGTATATTAATATCCCTTAAAATTAGTTAATAAAACATATAACTGAGCAACCATTGTCCTTTTTAATTATATAAAGCAGTAAAAATGAAAAAAAAAAGTTAGTGTAAACCAGAGAAAGCAATTGGTATGACCTTTTATTCCAATATTAATGTCTTCATTATTGAAAAATTGGGTTATATTGATTTCTACCTCTGAATGGCTTTAAAACTAATTAAAAAACACATAAAAATGTGTCATTTATAATTAAAATGCTTCACTGTATAAAAGCCAATTTTGGCCAAAAAAAGCCGGTTAAAACCAATAAAAGCCACCGGTGTGGCTTTTTTTAATTTTAGCCGGCTTTTTTGCAACCCTGTTTTTAACACTTCTATACATGTAATATGGATTAACAATATTAATGATAACTGAAACATTTACATACAAGAAATAGAGATTCATTAAAAAAATAAATATCGCAGCCTGCTGCACTTCTATAAAAATGAAAAAAAGTTAAGATAAATATTTTAGGTCAGAACTCCTCGTACAAGACAAATTTTTAACCAATTCGACGTAAAAATCAATGTTTTGTAGAAGTTCACTCGGGCCGGGCCCGGGCCAAACTTTTAATTTTTTTATCGGTCCGTGCCGGGCCAATATTATTTTTTCTACGGGCCGGGCCAATTTTTTTTCTCTATGAGTCAGGCTGGGGCCGGGCCTGGAAATGTCGGCCCGTGCAGACCTCTACCTTCAACCACTGTTTATTCTGAACGTATATTTTCAGAGGCAGGCCAAATTTATAGTAGTAAAAGAAATGCCCTGTCTACTGATACTGTAGAACGTTTGGTGTTTTTGCACCATAATTTGAAATATAATAAATTTAATTATTAATTTTTTTATTACATTTATTGTATTTTCAGTTTCTTTATCCAAAATAATAGTCTTTTCTGTTTTCCTATATATTTAAAAAGAACTTATTTTTATTTGTATAAATGTGAAACTAAATTTTAATCTAGAATTATTTTATGAGGGTTTTTGTTCTTAACTTTTTCTATAATTTGTAGACATATTGTTAAGTACCGAGTAAATAGTTTTATGAATTATTGCATATATTATACATTGATATTCGAATAACGTTTTACAGATCAGTTTTAAATTCATATGCTTAAAAAATGAAATTCTTACAACTACTCGGTATTGGCCGAGTACCGAGTATTTACCGAGTACTCGGTACGGCTCTATTTTTTATTTTAAAGGTTAGAAACAAACCTGAACCTGCCACAGTCCTTTATGCTGTACAATGATTCCAATCATATTTTGAGTTAAAGATAATAAATTTTGTCAGTTAAATCAATTGCCATTTTGTAATGCATTTTACACTTTGGATAAAATTTCTCTGGGTGTACTATAATGAAAAGCTTTAATAAAAAATAAGTGACTTTGATAAAAAAAAATTAATTTGGCACACTTAACATTTTTAAAAGTTTAATTAAATTTACTAATCATCATGTAAAAGAGGAATGTATTTATTATGTCACAAATATAAATTGTGACGTAAATTAAACCTGTTTCTTCTATCTTTTTTTTCTATTAATGGAAGAAACCCTTTTCTTCCAGCAAGTTTTTTACATGGGTTTTCTGCACTTTTTTGAAAAAAAAAAAAAAAAACTTGTCGATCCTGGTTTTTCAAAATTTTTAATTCTTATAAATGTTAAAAGATAATCTTTTTATAGCTGTTCCCAACTATTTGAATATTTGAAATAGGAATGTTTATTCTTTTCAGATTGTTTTAATTATTTTATGCATATTTCACTAAGCACTTCTAAGGTATCTCAGTCATGTAATGATTATTATAATCCCTTATTTCAAGCAGGGTTGGAAAAAAACCGGGTTTTTTTGTAAAAAACCAAAAAAAACGGTTTATTTGGTTTAAACCAGGTTTTTTTGGTTTAAACCGGGTTTTTTTAAAATATACTTTCCTATTGCATACAGATGCATATCTGTTGCTAAAATGAACATTTTTGGATATTATATAAGTAATATAACTTTTGTAAATATTTAAATTAAATAATTACAGTCAATTATATAGAAATTTGAAATCATTTCTAATTTAAACATAATTAGTAACAGCTATGTCTTATGTTCAAAGTAAACTGCTCCACACAGTGAAACATTGATATCTTGAAAATCATATGAAGAATCTTTTGATTAATAATATAATAATCAGCCAATAAATATTTGATGCAGTTTCATGAATATAATATATTATTCTGTGCTTGTTATTATTATTTTTTTAATATCCAAATACTTCTGGTTATTTTGTTTTCTGAGTGATAACTCCAAGTGTCCAAGTCAACATTTTTGGCCATTAAATTCAGCAACTAACAGAAAAGATTGATTGGTATTATTGAAATGCTATAACTAGCATTCAGTTTTTGCAAGCTGTGTTATTCAATTTGATATCTTAAGTTACTCTTTTAAATTCTTTAAGGATAAACTTCCCCAATCCAGAAAATTTTCTTTTACAACTTAACCAAAATCTTAAAGATTATTGTATTTTGTTATTAACTGCTGTAAATAATCTGCATTTTTTAAATGAAAATACTTTATGCTAAATATTGAATATTATTTATCTATTTTATCTTTTCTAATTTCACATGTTTCAAGAAAATTCTTTAGGGTACCAGATATGTTTATCAGCACATGCTAATTTTCATTCTACATGCATAGAAACATGACCTAGGCTCATTATGTCTCATGTTGACTGCTGAGATGAAGTGTTAAAAATAGAAATTACTTCTATCTATAATTTAAAACAATTAAATTACAAAAAAGAGAAAATATTATATTAGATTTTTTCTAAAAAAACCAAATGGTTTTTTTGACAAAAAAACCAGTTGGTTAAAACCACTTGGTTTAAACCGTGCCAACCCTGATTTCAAGGTTTTGAATTTTCATCTCATCCTTTATATGGTAATCTATTAGAGGATATTAGTTTTTCTCCATTAAAAACTGCTGATAATTATTGAACCTTAGAAAAATTAATATATTCGATTTTTTTTTTTTTTTTTTTTTACTTAGACCATGACATTGAATATCATAATTTTATCTATTAATCTCACTTTATGAGAGTGTTTTATGTATCCAAAATTGTCACAATTGTGTTTATTTTGTGTGTTTGTTATTAGAGTCATGATAATAAAGCATGCACAATAGTGCATATAAGGGGGGAGCGAAGGGGCGATCCCCCTCCCCTTGAGCTAATAAAAGGTTTGCAAAACAACATTATGCATCCACACGGGAAATGATGATGTCCAGCATGAATGGAAGTACATTGTCATATGTTTATCTATTGACTATTGTACTTTATCAATACACGAGGGGTAGCCATCGCCACATTCTGTGTCCCTGACCTCGGGACCTCTCCTTTTGAGTTGAATTTTAAATCAAAATTTGTCTCATATTGAAAAAATAACATTTTGGAAAAGTATTTTATATTAATTTTGATAACTATCCTAAAGTAAATATGTAATGTTTGTTTTTCCCAATTATGTAAGTTCTTTTTGTGCTCTTTTTTTTTTTTTTGTGTGTGTGTGTGTATGGTGTAGTTGTTCTCTTTTGTGTAGGAATAAGACTACAGTAAGCTTCGGATTATCTGCCACTCTATCAATCGCCATCCCCCTCCCCTATTTTTTTTCTTTTAATTCAAAAAAGACATTGGCGTAACATTGTGAAGAGCACACAGTAAGAATCTAATGGTGATTTGGAGATATTGATATTGGTGTCAAATGTACCATGTTTAAATTATATTTCTACTAATAAAATCACAGATTGACTCGATTGTGACAATAATAATATTGCTCATCAACAATTAATGGCTGACAAAATTATTCAAAATGTTTTGAATCTAGAGAAACCTGAAGCGAATGAATATGATGAATCTGTGAATGTTGATCCAGGAGTTAGTCATCCATAAGTGAAGACTATGCTCTAAAAGTAAAATTAATTGGTTTGAGATGCAAGAGGAAGCCAATGCACCGCAAGTACTTTTATTCGCAGAATAGTAGCGGATAATCAGAAATTTACTGTACTGAACTGTATTGAACTTAAATCAGATATTGGAATATCTTTTATTGTATATTTCAGCTGCTAGTTTTGCTGATTTGATATGCAGCAGGATACATTTTATCCTAATTTTCCCCAAGACGCCAGGTATGTAATAAAATAAATAGAATAAATATTTTTATGTTACATTATAATATTGGATTTTCCCATTTGTTCTGTAAAATTGCAAATTTATTACTAATATACAGTTCTTGTATTTTCAGTATAATGTTTATAATACTGTAACTTAATGTTACTTGGACCTTGCTATTCTACTTGTACTATGTACTACTTGTATTATAGTGGTTAGTACTTGTACCAATTGTTGCCGAAGCAATGATTGTTGCTTTGCATAAAAAATAATATAATTTGTTGAAATATAAATGTTTAATTTGTGTACTTAATGTATCAATTAACTGTGATTGTTATTTTGCTAAATTACATTTTAAAAATTGAATAATTGTCAAACAAATTTTCAAAATGTAATAGTACTATATCAGGGCTCTGACTAGACTTTTCTTCTAGGGTACTGTTTTTGTGAAATTGTGAACAGCTTTTTACAATTATGAAAAATCTAGTCATAATTATGTGAATTTGAAATTATCGTTAAATTCATGTTCTTGTTTATATATTTTTTAGAAGATGTATGTATTCAAAATACACATATTTTCTTTAAAAGTGACAGTTCATATTTTATAGAAAAACATACACTCAAAAAACAAGTTCAGAGTGGAATGACACATTCACCTTGCTTTAAATAACCAAAAAGAAAAATCTATTTACTAAAATTAAAAAGGTGGTTAAAAATTTATTAAATATTCCGTTATGAACTGGTGTTTAAATGATCTGGTCTTTAAAACTCAAGAACCATTGCTTTTAAAAATTCTATGTAAAGAAACAGAAAAGATGTTACATAAATCATGAGATCTTTCGATTGCAAATGCGATCATTTTCAAGGGATAGTTTCACTGGAATGTCGCATTCACTGTGCTATTTATATACCAGTTTGGGAAAAAGGATCAGTCTATTATTTGTTACAGGTATATATAAAATTGGTATGTTCAGATGTGGAAGTGTTATATTTTCAAAATATTAAACCAAATACGAGGTATGCCATAGAATAATACATCATTACATACACTATTTCTTTTACTCAAAATCTCCAAATGAATCTCTAATTCTCAAAGCATAATAATCTGATATAGGTATAATAACTTTTGCATTTTCGAAATCTATTGTTATATGTTCGTGCTGACCTAACCTTGAAAGTGCCGTAGATGGTCAGTTAAACTTGATATCTCTCATGTGCTCTACCAATCTTTCTTTAAATTTTCGAGTGGTCATACTTATGTTGCTTAACTCATTTTGTTTCTCCATTCTGAATGGGATAGAATAGACGCTTGCAATTTCCTTGTTGGGTATGAGATCGATTTTCCTCTGAATTAAAGCTTTTAGTTTTGTTGGAGGTTTGGGCATTAAATTAATATAAAATTTCCTTAAGGCGTATTTTAATCTTTCATATAATCTTGGTACGTAATCAAAGCTACAGATTTTAAGCTCTCTCTTGTTTATTCTTTCCTTTTGATTTTTCTGCTTTATTCCATAAATTTATTTATGTGTTAAGGGGAAAATCTGTTTTCTATTGCAGTGTGTTTAATCGTATTTATTTCATTTTGTAGGTACTTTTCACTGCTAATATCAAAAGTTTGTTTTATGTAAAATTTGTAAGCAACAAGTTTATATTTGAAAGGGGAGCTGCAGTCAAAAGAGATGGTGTTATTCAAACGGCAATGCTTTCTGTATGCTCTTCTTTCTATTTCCCCCCATCAATGTTACTTATCAGCTCTGTATTCAAATATGGCAAAAACCAGGGTTGGCAGGTTTTTGACACGTGTCAGTTTTTGACGGTTTAAACTGTGGTTTAAACCGTCATGTCAAAAACCCCTTGTCAAAAACCTCAAATACTACAGTGATCTGTAAAATTTCACATTAAATGTCACACATTAGATGTAATATTTAAAATTCACTATTACTGTAATTAGTATATAGTATTAGTAATAATTACAGGGTTGGCAGGTTTTTGACATGTGTCAGTTTATGTCGGGTTTAAACCATAGTTTAAACCTTCATGTCAAAAACCTCAAATACTAAATTGATCTGTAAAAATTCAAATTAAATGTCACACATGACAACATTACATGTAATATTTTAAATTCACTCTTACTGTATATTAGTAATTAGTACATAGTAAAGTATTATTGTTAAGTACAACTTTTTAACAGGGTAAATTTTTTTAATTTTTTTTGTAAAATTGTGTTTTTCTAAAAAGTAGACATTAAGCTCACCTGAGCTGTACATTTTTTCTCTTACTTAAAATCATTTTAATTTCTCTTACTTTTGAGAGCTTAAAGCATTAGCTAGCTTTTTTTATGGGGAAAAAAACACTTAGAAAAGTGCAGATTTTTTTGTATATAAAACAAGGTAATATGCATCGATGTTATTCTAGTCTAGGCAATAACCATTCCATTCAAAATTGAAATTGGATTATTAATTTTAAACATTTACAAAATAAGAGAAGAAATTAAAAAAAAAAAAAGCTTAAAGTCAAAATCTTTTTAAAACATGCTTTCTTTCAATATATAAAATTGTTTTCGATTTTAAAACTGAACAAAATTGGCCAATCATCTAAAAGGAAATTCCTTTAAGCCCATATTGAAAAAGTGCATAATAGAAGGGATCAAATCATGAAACCATACCATTGTTTGGCTTATACTTTGCATCCCAACCATCAGGGGCAAGGGTTGACTGCTGTATCAGTTGATTCAGCTCGCACTTGAGCTACAGAGAAAATTTATGGATGCTTACCCATACTGATTGTGTATGAAGCTAAAGAATCCCCTTTCCCGTCTTCTTATTTCAGTGCTATAGAGAGGACTCCATTGCTTGGTGGAAAGAAATCATTAAATGCAACAGCTTTTTGAGTATGCTTCAAAACTTGCTCATCTAGCAATGCTTTTGCTATCAAGTCCTACTAGCTCAGCATCCATTAAGAGACAAACTATTTTCTAACACTTCATACACTCTAAACTCAAAAATCTTTTGGGTGTAAATAGATGTGTGAAACACGTGGTGTGCTGTAGCATGCTGCAGGGTAAAATTGCTTCGGATTATTTAATTGTACAAAATTATTTTCTTCTGTTTGAAAAGTCCAAAAAAAAATATTTTATTGCAAATAATATTTTTTAAATTATTAAATTTCAATAAAAGATCACATAAATCATTGACTTATTTAATGTTTACCTATTGTTAAAATGTTTTAGTGTGTTACATGTATTTCGCAGTTTTCGACGGTTTAAACCAGTTTATGACAGTTTAAACCAGTTTTTGACGCTTGTCATGTCAAAAACCCAACCCTGGCAAAAACCCATCCTTTTCTATCTCTAAGGTGAATTTAATGTTCGTGTCTATTTCATTAACTTTCACTGAAAACTCATTTAAGATTTGTATGCCATGATCCCAAACTGTAAATACATCATCTAGGTATCAGATCCATAGCATTGGTTTTAATTCAGAATTTTCCATAGGTCTTAGCTTCAGCTTCGCCATTAAACCTGAAGTGGGCGATCCCATTGGGACTCCTCAGTTTGTCTGTAAAACTTATCGTTAAAAATAAGTACATTATTTTTCGTGACTAAATTGATAACTGATTTTAATGTGATCTGTGTGTTCTTACTAAAAGCTTGGATATTATTGATGGATTCTTCTATAATTTTCACACCTTCTTTGATGCCTATTTATGGGTAGAGAAAAACTACGTCTAAACTAGCAAGTAGGGGAGAGCGGGGTACAGTGGACCACCCCTTATATTTTACTTATTTTTAAAGCTTTTCTTTTAGGCTAATTGATAACAGCACTGGATTGATTACTTATAGTCTTCAGAACACATTGTTAGCTCAGAATGAATCCTTTTATCCTGACTGGTTGTTTTGAGTTCCTAAAAGTAAAATTTTTCATCATCATATTTTTCTTTATTGAGTAATTAAAGGTTATGGATAAATAAGATAAAACAACTTTTTTGAAAAGGCAAGACACTGGTCTTGATTTAATTTAAAAGCTTATATGCTTAAAAGAAAACTTTAAATAATATTTTTATGAGTATGTATTGAACATTAACCCATTCGGGACGGGAGTCTTTTATGAAATTTTTAATCTTTTGTCACCGTTTTTTAAAAACAAATTTGTGTCTTCTTGAATCGAGAAAATGCGTTGATTAAACAAGGCAAATTTTACAGCAACATTTTACTGGTGAGGAAAAACAAGGATTCTGAGTGCTTCATGCAGTAGTATCCAGTATGAATATGAATGTATCCAGTATCATGCATCAGTATACGTGTTGCTCGTCCCCAAGGGGTGAACGTGGGGCACAGTGGATCACCCACTGCTGGGGTACAGTGGTCCACAATGAATACTGCTCCTGTAATGAATTTTCAAAATATTTAATAATTGCTTATTCTGTATAAAGAAATATTATATTAAAATAGTTATTTAACTATAAATTAAAGTAAACAAAGAAAAATTACAATTTATTTAATCCTACAATGCATAGAGTAGCCATTTGGCACACTTTAAATTTCATGTTATATGTTGTTCAGATTATAATGTAGCCATCAGACACATTAGTTTTCTCCTAAATTATGGATAACAGTTCACACGTGATTTTTAAAATAAGTTTTCTTGTTCAATATAGCGTTTTTTTTTTTTTTTGTTGTTGTTTTTTTTTTTTTTTTGTTTTTTGGGGTGGGGGGAGAGAAGGACAGAAATGAAAATCATGCATTGTACATTTAACATAGTAAGAAATATTTTGTTTCATATTTACTACTTTTGAAAAATATAACTGTAGCCTAATAAGTAATAGATGACCTCACTGGATTGGTTTTTTATAGCTTCAGAGCACATGGTTAGCTCATAATGAACTATTTTATCCTGACTATTTTGAGCTTTTAATAAAATTTTCATCATCATATTTGTCTTAATGTTTGCTGATTTTTTTGTACTTAATTAATAACTTATTTGCAATCACTCCTGTATCTTATATTGTTATTTTCAAAACATAATAAATTTTTTGATAATTCTTTAGTTTTTTGTTTCAAAATGCTACTTGCAAATTTGTATTATTATATTATTTTGGAGGTAAAGGGGAAATAAAAAAGAATTAGATTAATTATAAATAGATTTATATTGTATTTTAGACAATAACTAATAGTGGACCACTGGCCCCAATGGGTGGACCAGTGTACTCCGCTTCCGGGACACACTGGTCCACTTTACGGGTGTACATTTTTTTTTTTTTTTTTTGGAAAATGTATTGGGAACTATGTTCTGTGAAAATTATGAGGCAGGTAGAAAGGTTTAAAGAATATTCAAGAATAGTTTCAGGTAGATTGGTCTCTCCGTTAAAAAGAAAAAATGTTAACTGCAAAAGTGGTCCACTGTACCCCGGTCTCCCTTGTACTGTTGTGATTTACTGTAATATCTTTAATTTTTCTTATTAATTTTATTGTATAATCAATTGCATAATCTGAGGGCGGAATAATTGTTTTCAGAAATGGCACATTTAATATCAGTGGTTTTTAAGTTTCTAAGACCAGTTCATTTGTAACGGAATATTTTAATAAACTTTTAAGCACCTTTTTAGTAAATAGATTTTTCTTTTTGGTCATATTTTACTTTTAAATGATTAAATTTTTGAAAGGTTCAGTTTGGAGATGGAAAAAAATTGTGATAGGTTTTGTTTTAAGATGAAAAACTTTGACATGGCCCTGTTTTAAAATGAAAATTTTTGTGAAGGGTCCCTGAAAGGACCCAATTTCTTCCTAAACTGACTGTCATCTCACCTTTTAATAAAATTTTCAACTTGGAAAAAAATTCTCTACTTTGTTCATTCCTTACCAAGAATACCAGTGCTTCATCCATTTCAACAGCTGTCGGATGACTGACCTACAGTTTGCTATATTTTTTGTATTACTCTGTCTATATTTTTTGAAAAACAAATATTTATTAATTTATTTTTATAAAATCAAAGCACAAAACTGAAACTGATATTTATTTAAATTCTCTCTTAATTTTGAATGAACTATAGAAATTCATTAGGAAATTTTACCAGATTGGACAGTTTTGTGAACTCTCCTGCTCGTACGAATTTTTGAGTGTTATGAGTAAAATTTTTATCAAGAACAGGAGCTAGGCATTTTAATTTACAATTTAAAGCAATCATCTCACCTTTTAATAAAATTTTCAACTTGGAAAAAAATTCTCTACTTTGTTCATTCCTTACCAAGAATACTAGTGCTTCATCCATTTCAACAGCTGTCGGATGACTGACCTACAGTTTGCTCATGGGATTTCTGAGATTATAACAGAACCTGAAAATAAAACTTACAGCTCATAAAATATGCAAATAATTATTACTTAAGAAGATAATTTACAAATTTAGTTTATTCCCGTGCTTCAGACAATTTACTCACTCCACATTACTGCTAAGATGACAGTACAATTGAAATTGAGAGAGCTAAAAATTATTGTTAAAATCAGGCTCACTGGAAAGCAGGGCTGGATTTAGGCATGGACTATATTAATCTGGCTTCAATTTGACAAAAACTGAGGTTTGGCAAGAGAAGTTTTAAGAATACTATTTTTTAATTTTAGAAAGTTAAAAAAAATAATGCAGAATTGGTAAACTCTTATCATCTTATAATCTGTATATATATAAAAGTCAGTTGTCTGTGGGTAAAGACAGACTTTTCTCCATAAACACCTACTGCCACCTACACGCAATTGTAGTGGTTAGATAATCCTTGGTCTCCTGCTGTTAGTAAGGTAGTTTGGTCATGGTGGGTGGAAGTGGGGAATTACAGGGACACTCAAAAGAACTCCATTACATTATGGTCTATGGGGAAAAATCATTTGAGATAGTTTTTAATCTTTATCTCATCTCCATATATAAAAGGCCCATCCCAAACTAATGAACCTAGAAGCATGAAATTTGGGGGTGGGGGGTTGAAAATTTTAGAGCATTTGGGCATATCTCAGCAGTTGTTTTACTTAGGAGTGTGAAATTCCAGAAAATAAATCTACTAAAAAAGTAATTAAGCATGTATTTCAGCGATTTTAGAAATCCCCCCCCCCCCCCCAAAAAAGGGGGTTAAAAGGGGGGGTCGAAAATTTTAGAACATTTGCCATATTTCACCAGCCATTTGAGGTAGGAGCGTGACATTCCAGAAAATAAATCTACTAAAAAAATAATTAAACATGTGTTTCAGCGTTTTTAGAAATTCTCCCTTAGGGGGGCATTGAAACTTTTAGAACATTTGGCCATATCTCAGCAGCCGTTTTAGGTAGAAGCGTAAAATTCCAGGAAATAAATCTACTAAAAAATAATTGAAAACATGTTTCAGCGATTTTACAAATTCCCCACCCTAAGGGTTTTAAAAAAAGGGGGGGGGGGTTGTAAATTTTAGAACATTTGGCATATTTCAGCAGCCATTTTAGGTGAAAGCATGAAATTCAAGATAACAAACATACTAAAAAAAATAGGTAAACACATTTCATCTTTTCTAGATATATTTTGTTTGATTCAAGGTTCTTTTAGAGAAACCGACAAGCAAAGTGGGCGAAGTCCACTAGTCTTATAGAACGCTTAGTTGCAAAGAGATAATTTCTTACACTATCAAGGTTGGAAAATCATTTAAAGGCATGTTCATCACAAATCAGCCTATCTTATTTGGCAATTTGAAAGGGCAGTGGTGAAGCTCTACAGTGATATTGTGGTATATTTATTTGGTTCAAATAAAAGTTAAGAATAATTATCTGCACTAATTGAAAAAAAAAAATTAAAATTTCTATGTTGTGAACAGAAGATTTTACCAAATTTACATTGTAAACGATGTAACAAATAAAAGTGTACTTCTCCATTATCCCATTGACCACTTTTCATAAAAAAACTAAAGCTATCACCAAACTATAGAATTTAACGTAAAAAATGCATGATCGTGGTATGTCACATTTACTTGACGCTAGATATGTTACGAGTGTTTAAGTCATCAAGCAATTTTTATTTCAGCGTTTATCTGTAGTTTTAATGATGGTTTACTTTTACTGATATATTAGTTATTTCGTTAATTGTTAATTAAAATAACAATCACATCCTTAAATGATGATGCCCTGATATTAAAAGGAGAAAAGCACTGAAAAACTGTTGTGTTGCATAGTTAGGTACAATGGATCAGTTTCAACTGATGTCACAAACATTCACCAGCCGAGAGGTATAATTAAGAAAAATAATGTAAATAAATAAATATCCAAGATTTTTTTTTTCTGTTTTCATTAATATATTGTAAAATTTACTGTTTAAAGCTACTGATAATTGACACTTTAGTGAGTTAAGTTTTTCTGGATTTCTTGCATTTTTAACACTTTCCCACAAAGTTGAAAAGTGTTTGTGACTTTGGTTTGTCTGCCTGCACTCTAACTCTCGTAAATATACTCTGATTATTCTGAAATTTTTGGATGTTATTGACACCTATCATAGCATGATCCCTATTTCAAATGAAATTTGTAACATATTTAGTTCATTTACAGGGACAGCCAAAAGTATTCCGTTACATTATGGCCAATGGGAAAAATTCATTTCAAATGATTTTCAAGGGTGTTACACCCTTCAAACATAATAAAATTGGTATGCATTTATGAAGGGCACTAAAATATGCATTCTGTAGAATATGCGATGCAAAGAATAGTTATTATTCATTTACAGGGCCACATAAAATAATTCCATTACGTTACGGCCAATAGGAAAAAATCGTTTCAAAAGATTTTTAATGGTCTTTTACAGCCTTTCAAACCTAATAAAATTGATATAGATTTATGAAGGGCACTAAAATATTTATTCTATAGACTATGCGATGCAAATAATAGTTATCATTCATTTACAGGGCCACACAAAAGAATTCCATTACATAATGATATAGGGGGCGGGGGGAATTGTTTGAGGTGTATTTTAATTATGTTAAACTATTTCATATGCAATACAATGAAATTGATACTATATTGTATCCGAATTACTGTATATTAGCAATGATTTCTGGAAATGCCGTTTTAATTATGATATGCGCTTTTCTGTTTCACTATATTTATGCATACTATATAGTGTGTATAAATGCTGTAGTTCATGTACAGGGCTACAGAAAAGAATTCGTAAGGATTACTAAGTATGAGCTTGTATTGCTTAAAGGTCGCTTTTTTAAATGAGTTATGCATTTATATGCTGAACTGCATTTAGTTTACTAAGAAATGTTTGTAGAATATAGAAAAATGATATACACAAAGAATTGGATACATGGCCATCTATGGATGATAATTTCTGGAAATATGATTTCAGTAGTTTTAAAAGTGTTTGAATAAAATTTTAGCTAAATAGTGGCGTGTAATAAAAGTATTAGGCAAACTACAGGGCTGTACAAAAGTATTCAAGTATGTTTCCATCTATTAGTATAAATTGCTGAAAGAGAAATTTCAACCTGTTATGCATTTTCTTGCTAAGCTAAATTTTACCATTATATAGTATATATATCAACTTACAGATCAAATACAGGGCTGTTCAAAAGAATTGAATACACATTTTGGCTATGGACAGTAACTGCTGAAATCAGTTTTATAAATGTTTTATGCATTTTCTAAAATGTTTACTTAGTCATCTTACTTACCTTATTTCCCTAAATAATGAAGTTTTGTTAAAGCATTCAGGAAGTGTTTCATAATCTATGTTTAATGCATGCTTTTTCTTTCTTGTTTTTAGACTCCAATGGCAACATTCTTCTATTTGTTTATTGGATGTTACAGTCTGGTGAATAGTTTGGTGATAGATTTTTTTTTAATGAAAAGTGGTTGATAGGATAATGGAGAAGTACCAATAAAAGTACTTTGTGATAATGTAGAGGTGCATGTTTTTCTTTTTTTCTCATCTAAATGCAATAATTACCCAAATAAATTTCACATTCCAGTAACATTTTACCATTGACTTTCTAGGTGTTAAAGGGAAGATAATAGAAGTGGGGTGGGGGAGGGTCAATAGATTTGGCCAAGTGTGTGCAAAAGAAAGAGAATGCAGCCCTAAGTATATGATAAAAGAAAATATGTGATGTGAAATTATTGTAAACAAAATTCTACTATTATTTAATAGTAATGTGTCATTGTATGCTGATTTTACTGTGTTTTTATGTCAAATGCTTATTTAACATGTTTGCTGTAGGTTGCAATATCCAAATGCTGGTTCCTTCCAGCCTCAGATTAATCCTTCTCCATGGACTGGTAATTTCATACCTCAAGTGAACTTGAGCCAATCACAAAATTTACCAAACCCGTAAGTCTGTTATTTTTGAAAGTTTGATTTTAGAATTCCTTATGTGCTAATTTATTTACCTTTCATAAATAGTATTTTACTTAATTTTAATTAATAAGTTAGTATTTTCTCACATGTGATGCATATACACTTTTATTTGATTTAGATGTTATTTTCCAAATACAGGGTGTCCAGTGAATAAGCCCTGATTTCAAAATTAAATATCTCAAAAACAAAGATCAATAGAATTATGCTGTAAACGGTTTGTTTATTAGCTAAGCTGTAAAAATGTTATACAGAAGTTTCAAAATTTTTTTGTAAAAACTGTTAACAGATGGCGCTGTAATCACAATGCCTATAAATTGTGCTTCAAAGTCCAGAGCACTGGCGTCTCATTCCTAGATGGTTCCCTATGAAAGAACGAAAATTGGGAAGGTCCACTCTTTCGTTGGGATGATGTGCAGAAGTGGAGACATCTGGTCACAGAATTATTGCACCAGGTTTAATTTTAGAGAATTTCAATTAATAGAATTTTCAATAAAAAGTTTAGAAATCATTATATAAGAACTTATTAAAATATTTTATTAAATGCCATATTAATTTTTATAATATATTAATATTTAATGCCATATAATTATTTAAATCAAAATGCATATATTTAGAAAAATAATTTTGTACTTTTTATTTATTTTTTATACTTTTAAATCATGCATAATATTTTGGTATTATTGTTTATACTTGAATTATTATAAATAAAAAAATAATTTTGCGCTTTTCATTTATATTTTTAAATCACGGCATAATATTTTGGTTTTAGCACACATAATTTCTTTTCTTTGTAAACAAAGTTTTAGGGACAGAAATTATGCATTAAATTATTTCATTTTTAAAAGGAATTGATAAATCATATCATCAACGTCGAAGCAAAAGTATTTTTGAGGCTGCACTCCTTTCCAAAACTTTAGATCATATCACTAGAAGCTGCACCATACTTCTGCACTCAGTTATAAAAAAAAATGAAAATGAGTTTTTAAAATTAAAATGATTTTTTTAACTCAAGTTTTTAAAAATAGAAACTTTGTATTTTTTCACTCAAACTATTTTCTACAATTTAAAAAAAAATGATTTATAAATCATTATTATAAATGCTCAATGATTTTTTTAAAAAAAGGTTTATTTTAGCTTAATTAAATTTTAAAACTAGAAACTTTAATTTTTTTTAATTAAAACTTTTTTCACAATTTAAATAAATATTAAAAAGTAAAGATTTCAGATTTTTTCAAATCGTCCTCTGCTTGGATTCGATTCCATGATCTACCAATTAGTAGAGAAAAGACATCCCACAGAGATACTGGTATCCAGACCGAAATATATTGTAACAAAATTTGAAATAAATCTCAATTCTGTCAACACATGGCTCCTCTTTTGCACATCACCCATCTAAGAAACGGACTTCTCACTTTATGTCCTTCCATAGGGAACCACCTAAGAATGAGACGCTAATGCTCTGTACTTCAAAGCAAAATTTATAGGCGGCATGATTACAGTGCCATCTATTAACGGTTTTTACAACTAAATTTTGAAACTTCTGCATTTTTACAGCTTAACTAATAAATAAACTGTTTATCGCATAATTTTATTGATCTTTGTTTTTGAGATATTTAATTTTGAAATCAGGGTCTTATTTGCTGGACACCCTGTATAATAATTTAAGCTGAAACTGTTCTAAAAGAAATAAGGTACTTCCTTGTTATAATAGTAACTGTAATTAGAATTTTGTTAATGTTATTGCCAGATTTATATAAGGTCACCTGCTGTAATTCCTGGTAAAAAATCAACAACATCCAATTATTATAAAAACTATTAAAGGTATTATTCCTAATTTTTTTGTGGAATAAGCACCCTCTAATGGCTACATAATAAAATGCTTACTTAAATATATGTACACTTATAATTGAAATCAGGGTAATTGTTAGTCTTCTAGGATAATTATCAGTCAGCATCCTTTTTGATGTAAAAAAAGTAGTAAAGTTATTTTTTTTAAGACTGAGTATTAAAATAAGTAGAATCAATTATGCAAAAATTTTGTTCATCTCATAATTGTGGAATAATAATGCATAGACTTTGTTTCGGGTATAAATACAAATTTATTTGATGTGCAAAAGACTCTTGTACATTTTACAAAACACTAATTAGTCAAAGAATTTTTGTAACATTTATAAGCAGTATTTATTACTTCTTCATCCACTGTGAATGGTTTAATACATTGTCCATAAAGTATATAACTGAATGTTTGTTTTCGATTCTATCTCGCTTAGGCCAACTGAAGTTTCCGGCTCCTTTTTCAAAAAAATTTACACAAACTTCAATAGGGATCTTTATTGTAATACACAGCATAATAATTATGTTCCTCTATTGCATTATGTTTATTTTTAAGCACCATTTTGGCCTTTTGCAATGAGATAGTATTTCTACTTAATTGTTCAGTCATATAGTATGTCTTATCCTCAGAGCATTTATTGTTTTCCTCCTTTACAGTTAAGGAAGTTACTTTACACTTATGGTTAAAAAAAAGTTGTAAGACAATAGTTTTTAAGGTGCACAATTATAATAGATAAAATATCAAGTATAAATATTGTAAAATTATATTATTAAATACTGACCAGGAATTATCCCACATATATGGGCTTAGTTTGGCTTGCTCTTAAAACAGTGTATAGTATATATAGTAGAGGGAAATTTTATAATCACTTTTAAAAACTGTGATATGCCATAGTTAAAATAAAATAATTAAAACTTTAAGAATTGCACAGATCTTTGTAAAATGTGTAAAAACCAAGGTCAATATTGTTTTGCAGAAATTTGAGTAGCAATTTTGAATATATATATATATATTTTTTAATATTAAATTTCAACTAAATGAATAATTAAGGCATGCATTTCAAAGCAAAGGGTTCAAAGTATCTTTCAGATTTTTTACAGTTTGATAAATTGTTATTTTGATAATGAAAGTGAAAATGACAAGAATTTCTCCAGAAACTAAGTGGCCAGGAATTACCCCGGGTGGCCCTATATCATATGTACATCATCATATATAAATCATATCAATGTCATACATATGTTACGTAATATGTACATCTAATGTCTTATATATCTCATACACATCTTATGCACATATATATGCATTACATTGACTGTGCACGTCATTGTACAATGTTACAGTGATCAGTCTTACTAGGTACTTCATCCAAGATGTTTTAGTAAATTTATAATCCATACATATGTAAATAAAATCCATTACATAAGAAATATTATCTGTTTGTTACCAAAAGAATCAACAAATCTTTGTTCAAGAGAAAAACATTTCTTTTGAAAATTGATCAGCTAATAAACATCTACCGACTTGCAGCCTTCATTATCTTTATTTTGCCCTTATGTGCTTTTATAACCTGCAACAAACCACGGATAAAACAGTTGCAAGATATTTATAAATAAATAAGATTATTAATTTATCAAGAAAATTATAACAATGTCATGTTAAATAGCATTTAAGTGATTCATTAATGATGATAATGGTCTTCGTAATAAAGCCATATAATGGTCAAATGAATTTTGGGCCTCTTTTGTTCTGGAAATGCCGTCGGGGAAGTCTTTCCTATGATGAATATTGCCATTTCTTTAGTTAGTGCTTTTCAAGGGCAAAAAAAAACCCCAAACAAGATACATGATAGCTACAATTAAGAATGTAAAAGAATCATTCTTAGGCACTTTGCTTATTTGATCTAAATAACATGTGCTTGTTTAAGTTTTATTATATTCTAAATCAAGGCAAAACTACATATTCTATTTTTTTTTCTTCCAATTTTTGATGGATTTACGTCCTTTTTAGAGGTCAGGGATCCTGAAAAACACATTTTTCAAAATGTCTGTCTGTCTATGCATCCTCTTTGTATCATTGAAATAAGTTTGAAGTTATATGATTAGAATTGAATTAAACTTCATATATATCTTTTTGGCTGTGGCCATCAGGTCCCATTTGAAATTACGAATATTCTACCAGAATGGGGTACTTAAGTAGTGATTTTTTTTTTTAGATTTTTTTCATGTGTTATCAGAAAGTGTATGAAGTTATGCATAGAATTGCACCAAACTTCATACATATGTTTTCAACTATGGTTGCCAGATCCCAGTTGAAACTGGAGATATTCCTCCAGAAGGGCAATAGTGTCTATGATAAAAATTTTACTTTCATATCACCAGAAAGTGTATGAAGTTATGCATAGTTTTTGACTATAGACGTCAGGCTCCAGTTGACAATGGGGATATTTCTGCGGAAGAGGGTGCTGTGATAGCGAATTTTGTTCAACTTTTGGGACAGGCGTGGTAGTTGTTGAAAAAAATCTTCATTGAATCACCAAATTGTCCAATCTAGGTTTAATTTGCATATAGTTGTAACAAGCAAAATTTCTCATGTTTTTTGATATATTATCCATTGATTAAACTTCATTATGAAAGTCCTACTCCCCACCCTATGATTATGAAACATTTATTGACAAAAATTTTGAAAAGTAATAAAACAAATTTATTTTTTTAAGTTTCTCATTTTATGGGTGGCATAATAATAATAAAAAGATATTGTGCTTTTTGAAGTGTTAGCATGCATGAGATTAGCACATCCAACTAGTTATATATTGAACAACATATTGTATATGTATTAATTCTATTTATATGTATTTTTTCATGTAGTTTTACAAGAGTAGGAAATATGTGAGCTATGTTTGAACTGATAAAAGCATATTGTGTTGAATTGTGTAATAATGCATGCTTCCAAATATAAAATTTACTGAAGATGGTAGTATTTTTCCAGTTTAGGTGGCTTGGCATTTTTCTTAAAAGCATGGTGGGCAATTCAGTCTTCAGAAAGTGAGATTTGTTGCCATATGATATAAACAGCTATGAAAACAAACCTGTTGAACTTTTATGCTTGTATATATATATATATATATATATATATATATATATATATATATATATATATATAGTGTTTTTTTATGTACAATTCACCTCTTTTTGTATGTAAAAATAGATAAATAGCTTCTTTATATTAAATTAATTGTATAAATATTGGAAAAAATTGCTTGCGTATATGATACAGTGAATATATTGCCTGAAAATATGCATGAAAAATTTCTTCTCTTGCCAAAGTCATTTTCTCGATCTCGCCAAAGCCCCCGTACTGGAAAAGTACCGATTAGTATTGTCTTTTAATATTAAAATTAAAAAATTATTATCATTTTATACATATATGTATATTTTTTCAGTTTTAATTTCGGTAATCAGCTTCAGCCAAATATTACACCTACGTCAACTGCCGAATATGGTTCAACTACTTCTTTCTCATGGGCCCATACTGTTCCTAATTTAATGCCGTGGGTAACACAAGGTGATCAACGAGTTCCTGACCCTGTGATGCGATTCACAGCTCCTTTTCCTCCTGATCCTTGTACATCTCAGACAGCTACAAGTTGGGAACTTCTGAACAATTTAGGGGCCAATAAAACTAATGCAAATATGCATTTAAAAAGGAAAAGTGATCTTGATAGTTTAGAGTAAGTTTTCATTTCCTCCTTGGATTAAATTATCTTTATGTTTTAAAGAGGAAACAACAGTTGTGAAATCATATGTAAAACAGCTCACATTGATGTACTTTTTCCTTGGAAATTACTAAAGGGATTTCATATATATATATATATATATATATATATATATATTTGTCAAATGTTAAACTTGATTTGGCAAGGAATCTCTCTATTCTAAAAAAAAAGTAACTAACGCTGTCACCGCCGCTGCCGCCGGTTTTGAATTGCTTGTGACCAGAGGTCTTTCTTCGTTAATATTAAGAAAAATATTGCATACAAAAATATGAAAATTGGTGGTATTATAGAAAAATATTTGTTAAACACACTGATGCAGACAGTTTTCAAATCGAAGAATTATTTTAAGAGATATTTAATGCGAATGTTGGATGAAATCATTTCATTAAAAAAGTTTTATAGGAGCAAAAACTATACATAGGAATTTAATCATTTTTAGATCATATTATGCATTAGAATTTCCCGGTGTGCAGACTGCATTTCTTTCTTTAATTTGACTCATTTTTTTGAGGTTTTATTTCTATTTTGAATTCAAATTTTCAGCATTTCAAGAGATATTTTTTACATATTTTAGAAAATGGTATTAATTTAAACTTGCCAACTGTATAAACAGCGCAAACAATAATGTTTGCTTCAAATTAAAAATTTATTTACACGTGACTATTATAAGCAGAAAATACAAAAAGCAGGAACTCATTGAAAATTACTTCATAAAATTATATTTACACATGAATTTTAAGAGAGAAAGAATATTGTAAAATAATAAATTAACATGCATTAGAAGTCTTAAATAGGATAAATTACGTCAAATTACACTTATTACATAAAATGGACAAAAAATAATATTGCAAAACAGTTTAAATTTAAAAATTGTGCAATACATTTGTTTGATATTTTGAGATGATCTTTTTGACTATTTTCATTAGGACAGCGCAAATAATATTTAATTTCTAACAAAAGTATTTTCACATGAATATTAAAAAGAGAAAAAAAAGTTTGGTGAAAATTATGTCAGATTAAAAACGATACATTTAAAATGTCTTATTTAAAAAAACTTTCTTTTCGCTTTGTTAAAAAATACCGGGAGACAAAGACTGTTTACTCAATTCATTTTATATTAGCTTATTTTGAAATGTTTAACTGATTTTATTTGATCAAAGACGGAAACAGCCATTGTATCTTTTAATAGCAGCTGATTTGGCTTTAAAATTCCCTAATGAAAGAGAAATGAATAGAAACCCGTTTATAGGGAGATTCCCACTGTTTTTAAAATTATAATTCAATTTTGCGAAATCTTTTTAAAGCCCTGTCAAATTAGCATGCTTTTAGAGTCTGCGGTGTCTGAATGGTGGTTGACAAGTGTAGCTTGTAGGGGGCAGAGCCCCTTAGTAAAAATAAAAAATACAATAGTTACTTGATTTCATGAACAGCAACATAAAAAAGTCGCATGTAAAATAACTGACATTAATGTACCCTTCTCTCAGTAACTACCAAAAGAATGGTTTGGTAGAAACTAAACTATAAATTGATCATTTGGCGCACAAAAAAAAGAGCTATTTTTGTTTGCAAAATTGCATGAATCTTTTATTTTTATTTCTTGCTGAATGAGCAATTTATAGTTTAGTTACAGTTAAATCTATAAAAGAAAGCATTGAAATCCTTTCAAAATGTTCTTTCAAATGAAATTTATTTGTAAACTGTATCTCAATTTGGGCCATTCCATGAGAAACGGGCAAAATGTCCCACACGTGACGCTTACATAAATATCTATATTTTTTAAATTATAGGATGTTAAAACATAACCTATACATTAAAAATAATAAGAAACTCTAAACTATAGCTGAGCATTTGTTTCTGACTAATATTCTCTAACAAAATTAAAACCGCATCAGTAAATAAATAATATAAATACAACACAAATTTAACAGACATATAATCAAAGTACATGCTTGAACTGCTGAAATTATCAGAATTAAAAAGATGTTTTGTGTAACGAAACCTTTGGCGGTTTCTTTGAGTAGTAACTCCCTGACATGCGGCCAGGGTTCTTTCTGGCTTTTGACCAACATTAGTGATTTGGTGGATAAGAAATATAAAACAGTAGCCAAATAAAAAAAAAATGTTAGCAAAACAGATTCGGCTTGAAAAATCTATCTTTAAGTCCTTATAAGCACATTCTAAATGTGTCTTAAATGTGTAAATGTTTCAGACATTCTTTTATCAGTCTAAATAAAAATTGAAAACAGCTATCTTTGATGTACCATTATGAAAATATATGCTAAAAATTGCTATGAGATTTCGACTGTAACAAAAGAAAAAATTGACTGGCCAATGATACTTTGCATACAACTAATAAATAGTATGGTAAACGGCTAATTTCAACACCACATTCCAACAAAACTTTCCTCTATTTGGCGGTTGATGTAATTTTGTATGTGTTTTTACTGCGTGACGTGACACCAGCTCATAGATAGTTATTAACTGGCAATAGAAAAATACATATATAGCAATAAGCCTTTCTGTGCCTTTGGCTGTTGCTAAACTGAATTGGTGTTGAGTCAGTATTTTATAAATAGAGCAATGTAAATGGCACAGTGCGACTGAACATGTAAAGCGGCATCAGCATCATGGATATAAGAATCTCAACGGTATTGGCCTACACACAAAGAGCAGAAATTGAGCACTCGCAATTTGGTGAGTCTGATTATCCTTTTACTCGTCAAATGGAGCATCTTGTCGTGATTTGGTGCAATGGTGAGCAGCAGCGAGAACCCTGCATGTGGCTAATACAGAAACATCATTTTTAATAAATTTCAAATCTTTATTTGAATACATTATTCACAATTTTCCTATAAAAATGTTTTTTGATGTTGTTAGTGCACATTGCCTCCCAGTCATCATGGTTGCTGTGCTCTTTGTTGCCTTAATTTATTTTCCTGAGTTGGCCAGTTGCTAATTGATATTTAGCTGTGTCGTTTCAGTATTGCGCAGAGATGTAAAGTCATGCTGGGCAGATGTAAGATATTGAGGCATTTAATGTTATACTTAAGACTGGCTTTTGTGAATTGCGATCTTATTCTTAATCTGGTTTCAAGAGTTACATTGTTTTGGTTGATTTAACATTCTTATTTTTCAAAAGACATTTTTTTCTTTGGTGTTTTACGTCTATCGTTTTAGGTTGTTATTTCCTTCTGATAAGTCTTTGTCATGGGATGTTGTCATTGACATGGGTAATTTTACATTTTTTTGCTTTGTTTGATGAATTTTAGTGAATTAGCAAATAAGTTGAATCACTGTTATCACTTCGTTAGATTTAATTTTCTTCATTCCTTGGCACAGATGATTGCTGTTGTGCTACAGAGGTGGAGCCAGATGTAGCCATTAGTTTGTCTATATTATAAGATGACTGTGTCACTATTGTTAACTCTTGATTTATTTTTATTGTTCTTGGTTGTGTGAAGGAGCATCTAGGCTATCAGTCCTTCATAATTGATTCACTGTTATCCCCCTTTTTAACACTCATTTATTATTTGTGATTGGCCTTTTTAGCCATCAGTCCTTTATACACTGAATTGCTGTTTTCACTATATTGAAGAGTTGTAGAATTGTTTTGTTGTTGGAAATCTGATTTTCAAAGTTATAATTTATCAAATATCTGATTATTTGTGAAGGTAATGTCAAGCTATTTTAGATTATCTACCATGGATGTATTTATGTACTTTATGATAAAGTGCTATCGATGAATTATTTTTGATAATTTTTATTATAGCCTTATAAAAAACTTAATGTGTAAAACAGGAGGTATTTGATTAGGTGTAGAATTATTTGATCGCTAAAAATATTATTTAAGATATTGAAATTCAAGAACTATGTGCGTCCAATTTATTTTCAAAATTCACTACTTTATTACAACCATGTCTTTAAATTTAGGCTCACATCTGTTGACAAAAATTATATAAGTTTATTTATCTGTTGCCGCTAAAGACACATAAAAATTGTTTTTTATTACAAAAATAACATTAGTCAATGGTAATAATACAAGTTGTATTCCAATAGCACAACCAACAAAAGAGCCAGAAAAATATGTAATCGGACATGATGGTGAATATAACTGTGTATTAAATGAATAGGTGGCTAAGATTACAGATTTTTAATACAACTATTTTGGAAAAGTAATTCCTGCATTATTTAATTAGATAATTCTACAGTGCAATAAGGCAAATATTACTATTTGGTAATAGTGGTATTCAAAATTCATAATACTAGGCATTTATATACTTAATGTCAACACTTAAGATGAAAGTCTTAATGATTTATGACTATTTTGTCAATATCTATTCAAAATATAATGCATTGTATCATTTATACAGGCATGCTAGTTTTGTGTAGAAGCAAGGATTTCTTTTCCTTTTTTAACACTTTCCAATAGAGATGGGCAACATCGTTCCTTTTAATGAATCTTTCACCGAAAGGAACGAGTTCTTTGGAGTCGTTCCTTTCGGAATCGTTCCGAGAAAAAGGAACAATTCCGAGAAAAAGGAACGATTCTGAGAAAAAAAGAACGATTCCGAGAAAAATCGATTCCGAGAAAAAAGGAACGATTCCGAGAAAAAAAGAACGATTTTGAAAAATAAAGGATTCCAAGGGGAAAAAAGCACTTCCGAGATAAAGAGAACCACATACAATCCATAATATTTTTTACTAATTTATTTTCTTATGTACCCATCCATTTTCTTATGCATCCAGTCGCCTTAATTTTGTAATGTTTTGGACAGATGATTTTGCTTTTCAGAGTTCATTTCATTGATCAGTGTGTGCAATTAATTTGCAGTTATTTCTAACTTTATGATTTATGGTATAAAGCATAATTCCTCTTGGAAATTTAAGGGCGGCGCAAGATCTGTTCGATTTTCAGTGTAATCATTGGTTTCTCTTGAAAATATGTCGTCAAATGACCGTCCATTTATATTATTATTTTATACAGTGTGTCTTTACTCTCAACAATGTTCAATGGCTAATTCCTAAACCGTTAGTCATAGACCTATAGCTCCAATTACAAAAATGTTTTAAATAAGGTAAAAAAATTATTCTGAAAGTCGTTTGGATCAATAAAAATATTTCTAAAAAAATTACGAAATTAAATTTTTTATACGGTCCCCCGGTCCTATAAGTGATATTTAATAAAAATTTCCTGTTCTCTTAAAAGAAAGACAAAAAAAGTCCCATTCATCTAACACTAAAATTCATGAAGTTATACGAAACTTTGAAATGCAAAACCTATGCCACTTTTCTGCATCCGAATACACATGAGTTTAGCCATGCTTCTAGGGGTCGTAAACAAAGTGCTTAATGTATTTGAAGGATTTATTTCATGTGTAGCTGCGCTTTGAAAGAAATCGTATTACGACAGATTTTTGTAAGGATTTGAAACTGTTTCTTTTCATGATTTTTTTAACAAAAATTATGCTATTTTTATAAGCTTTTATTTAACCTATTAACTGCCAAAACTATAAAGTAGAAATTTTCAAACTTCTTGTTGAAAGTCACTTGTCACCACAAATTCAGAAAGGTAATTTTCGCTTTATTAAAATATCAAAATTTCTGCCAATAAATAAGGCAATTTTTTTAATTGTAAAATAGTGGTGACAAAGTAATTAATTTAAGCATGAGCAATTATTTTGACCGTTGCGTGAATGCAACACCAGCGGGTAATGGGTTAACTTAAAACGATCGTATGTATGTCTTTCCAGTTCAAAATTTGTACTTGAAATTCAACTCACTTTAAAATATGCGATCGAGGTTAAATTTTACATATTGCCGTAAATCAGATGACAATGTAATATTATTATGATTTTCAGTGCTTACCATATGTACTTATTTTACAGGGTAGCACAAAAAATTTCGGATAGATTACTGCCAACAAGTTTACTAAAAAGTTTTAGATTAGATAACACAAGACTGTGATGGTTGTGTTTTTTTATTTTTAAAATTATGTATTTTTAAAATTATGATTTTTATGTATTTTTTAGCGCTGAATCCGAAAATTATCTTCATTTTTAACCATCATGTCAGGATTTTTCGCAAATAGTAAATTTCAAAATTGAAAAAATAGCTAATACTATAAAATAGAGTCGATGGGTGTACTTTTTAACTTTTACAATTGATGAATGTAAAAATTACCTTCATATTTAACCATCATGTTAGACTTTTTTGCAAATGGTAAATTACAAAGTTAAAAAATATCGAAAATCTGATACTATAAAATGGATGTAAAACTTCTTTTATTCAATTTAATTTTATTTAATTCAAGAATTTATTCAATTTTTGGCTTATACTGGGATTCTTACAGCTAAACAGCTCAGGGATCCGATGATGTGGGAAGGGAAGAGGTTCAATTAAAACTTTGAACTTTTAAACTTTGAAATTTACAATTTGCGAAAAATCCTGACGTGATGGTTAAAAATAAAGGTCATTTTCGGATTCAATAGTAAAAAATACATAAAAATCAATTATCAAAAGTTAAAGAAATAACAATCATGTCTATTTTATACTATCAGATTTCCGTAAATTTTTCACTTTTTAGCTTTCAAATTTACGATTTGCAAAAAATCTGTACTTTGTGATAAAAAGTGAAGGCCATTTTTGATTCAGTGCTACAAAATACGTAAGAACTAATTATCAAAAGCTAAAACACATGACACAACACAAATTTGCATCCTAGTGTAATCTAATAACATTTCAAAATATGTGTCATTTTGTAAAGAATCGAGGCTGTTGCTTTTCAACATTTTATTTAACGAAAATTCTATTATTTTTTTCCTGTTGTATGTTTAGTACAAGCTGTATATTTTGCATTAATATTTCAGAATGATTATAGATTTCAAATTTATAATGCAATGTTAATTTTACTATCAACTATTTTTTTTTATATATATCTGAAGATTATTTATATTTCTAGTAAATTTGTAAATGACCCCTATTTCGCAGCAAAAAATATGCTCCAACTTTAAACAACCATTACTTCGGTCAGTTTTAAACGTAGAATATTAGGACTTTTATTTGTCTTACTTGTAAGTGTAATCAATACAAAAACCCTTAACGGGTTAAAAGTTTGTGACGCAGCACTTTATCTTATGCTCTAAGAATTTTAAATATGGAACTTAAAAATAATGATATCAAATTTTGAGTGACGCTATGCTATTAATTATAATCCAGGGTTCGCACAAACTCCTTAGACTCCTTGGAAACTACTTAGAAATGAAAACATTCCCAAGTAGTACTTAGAACTACTTAGATAAGCAAACCACTCCTTAGAAACTCCTTAAATTGTATTGCGGCTTCGGACACAAGCGATATTGCTGCCGAGGAAAAAAGATCATGATTGTAAAACGCACGGTAAATCCTTTTTGCACGTCATTCACCTGAAGCACAGCATTGATTGGGTAGGATAAAATAGCAAGGCACCCACTTGTCCGTTTTTCAATTATTAGGTTCGTAAAGTCCGTTTTTCGACACTGCTAGCCAACCTTTATTTTAAATTTTATCGATGTTTGCCAAGAATCTCGGAAAAATCGCGTTTTTCGCAAATATGTTCCAAAAAATACCGTTAAATTTCGTCAATCGATCACGGAAAAAATTCGTAAATTTTGTCAAAGGATCGTGAAAAAACGCGAATTTCTCCAACAGATCGCGGAAAAACTCAAATTTCATAAAAGACGCGAAAAAACGCGAATTTACTCAAAGGATCGCGAATTTCGTAAAAGCAGATTTCCTCAAAAGATCGCATAAAATGCGAATTTCCTCAAAAGATCGCGAAAAACACGCAAATTTCCTCTAAGGACCGCGAAAAACACGCAAATTTCCTCTAAGGACCGCTAAAAACACGCAAATTTCCTCAAAAGGTCGCGAAAAACACGCGAATTTCCCCAAAGGATCGCAAAAAACGCGCGAATTTCCTCAAAGGATCGCGAAAAACACGCGTTTTCCATCAAAAGATCGCGAAAAAAAAGTCAGTTTCGTCAAACGATCGAAATAAAACGCGAATTCCTTTAGAAGATCGCGAAAAACGAGAAATTCTCCAGAAGATCGCGAAAAACAAGCGAATTTCGTCAAAGGATCGCGAAAAATACGTGAATTTAGTCAAAGGATCGCGAAAAACACGCGGTTTCCATCAAAAGATCGCGAAAAAAAGTCAGATTCGTTAAACAATCGAAATAAAACGCGAATTTCCCCCCAGAAGATCGCGAAAAAAACACGAATTTCATCATAAGATCGCGAAAAAAAGTGCGAATTCGGTTAAATTTCACCTTTAAAGAAAGCGATTACCGCTGTTCTAAAGAATAATTTCAAAACTTGTTATATTATTTCTTGTATGTTGCGTTTAGCATTCTTTTTTTTTTACCTTTTTAAAATTATCTTTAAGATGTATCATGTATATGTTTGGGATTTGACTAACCTATATCTATATGACCTAGAGGTGATTCTAATCCGAATTTTCCGAAAATGAAAGGCATTCATTTCCGAAAATTTGAAAAAATCGGTCACCAATCCGAAAATTCGGACATATGGTCGCCGAAAAAAATAAATTTTGTCAATCGTTTGCAGAAAAATCGTCAATTTCGTCAAAGGATGGCTGGCAAAACGCAAATTTCGTCAAAGAATTGAAAAAAAACCCTGAAATTTAGTCAAAGAATCGCGAAAAACCTCGTAAATTTCGTCTAAAGATCGCGAAAACCACCACAAATTTCGTCTAAAAATCGCGAAAAAAACGGCAAATTTCGTCAAAAGATCGCAAAAACGGCAAATTTTGTCAAAAGATTGCGAAAAAACGGCAAATTTCGTCAAAAGATCGCGAAAAAATTAACAAATTACGTCAAAAGATCGCGAAAAAATGGCAAATTTCGTCAAAAGATCGCAAAAAAAACACAAATTTCGTCCAAAGATCGCGAAGAAAGCACAAATTTCTTCAAAAGATCACGAAAAAAACGCGAATTTCGTCAAAGAGTCGCGGAAAAAATGCATATCTAGTGTCGGAGTGGATTTCTCCCTCCTCCCCCCTCTGGTGTAACTTTTCAGGAGATTTGCTGTGAATTTCAGAATTTTTTTTTTTTTAACTCAGAACCACCCCTGTGACATGACCATTGGTCACTGCACAAAATTCTTGATTGTCCATTCTGTAATTAAACTTATGAAATCAGTAAGCAGTATATTGTGAATACTGTGCAATTTCAGCACTAGCAATTAGATTCTAATACAGCAAAATTTGTTTTTAAAATGTTTTTCTCTCCAAATTGGGCATTAAAAATTGGAGCGTGCATAAAACATAACGATGCAGCACATAAAAACATCGACAAAGAAAAAAAAAAAAAAAGTCAAATCCTTAAAACTTTTTGGACTCCTTGGATTTTTTGGGTACTCCTTGGATTTTTTCTTTCCAACTCTGTATGAACCCTGATAATCTCTCTCTATATTATTTATTTCATCTTTTTATTTTTTTATAATCGCATGTGCAAAAATTATGTTCAATTTAAAAAAATGTATAAAAGTTTATTCATTGATGCTTTAACATTTACACCTCTCATAAATTCCAAGTATGAGTTTTAAAAGATATGATATCAAAATTTTAGTGACGCTTTGATGTGGCTTTAAACGATTTGTTTTAAAATTAAATTTAAATTATTTTTATTTTGGCTAAGATATATTCACACATCTAAATAATAGTTTTAATTTTCCAATATACTTTAAATATGTCACTTTCACTGAATTTATATAATGCATTTAAATGTATTTATTTGAATAAATTGATTTATCCTTTGTCCAATGCCATTAAAAATTTAAAATAAGATTTACGTAAATAATTTTTTTGCCTCATAGTATCCATTTGAATACATTTCCCTTAGTTTGGATACAATGACGCAAAAAAATTATTTACGCAAATCTTATTTTAAATTTTTAATAGCATTGGACAAAGGATAAATCAATTTATTCAAATAAATACATTTAAATGCATTATATAAATTCAGTGAAAGTGACATATTTAAAGTATATTGGAAAATTAAAACTATTATTTAGATGTGTGAATATATCTTAGCCAAAATAAAAATAATTTAAATTTAATTTTAAAACAAATCGTTTAAAGCCACATCAAAGCGTCACTAAAATTTTGATATCATATCTTTTAAAACTCATACTTGGAATTTATGAGAGGTGTAAATGTTAAAGCATCAATGAATAAACTTTTATACATTTTTTTAAATTGAACATAATTTTTGCACATGCGATTATAAAAAAATAAAAAGATGAAATAAATAATATAGAGAGAGATTATAATTAATAGCATAGCGTCACTCAAAATTTGATATCATTATTTTTAAGTTCCATATTTAAAATTCTTAGAGCATAAGATAAAGTGCTGCGTCACAAACTTTTAACCCGTTAAGGGTTTTTGTATTGATATCATTGCTTTTTTGAGGTTATTGAAAAAAATAAATAAAACAATAAACACACACACAAAAAAAATTAAAGACCAATACAAAGAATTCATAGTCAGGATTTCAATTCACCTTAAATCTCAACCCCCCTCCCTCCCCGCAAAAAAGGATGACCATACTTCAATTTTAAAGAGCACCGTGCAATGAGATTTTTATAAGAACTCTTTGGTAAGATATGGAAGTAATGTGCAACATGCATGTTTAGAGGGTATTTCTGTTGGTTTACTTCAGAGATATAAAAAGCTATGTTAAATTTTACTATATAAAAAAATTACTTTGTTAAGAAAAATAGCAAGAAATATTACTCTTTAAACCTTTATATATATATATATACAGGGTGATTCTGAATTCATCATCAATATTTGGTGGGCAGGTAGGGAATAGGTAAAGAACACTATTTCACATAGGAAAGCATAGGCACAAACGAACGCATGAAGGTGTAGAGGGCGCTTTGTGTCCGCATCTCCCATGAACGCGCATAGCTGTCTGCCGTGTGCAGCCAGTCGTCATTCGACAAGGTGACTTTGCAGAAGTAACATGAACCGGTATACGTTTCAAGAACTTGCAGATATGCATCTAACTTACGGTGCCGCAGGAGAAAGCTGTCTTAGAGCTAGGCAAATGTATGCAGAGCGCTACCCCAACCGGCGCGTGCCACAGCATCAAATGTTTTCACGTGTTCATCGACAACTGTGCGAAACTGGATCATTTGCTGGTATTAATGTTGATCGAGGCAGCCGGCGATCAACACGGACAGTTTCAGTCGAGGAAGATGTCCTACAGTCTATCGAAGAACAGCCAAGTTCTAGCACACGAGGTATTGCTCGCCAGTTTGGAGTTTCACAATCAACAGTGTGGCGGATACTAAACGAGGAACGTTTACATCCTTTTCATTTGCAAAGAGTGCAGTTACTGGAAGCAGAGGACTATCCCAAGCGTGTTACTTTTTGTCAGTGGTTCATGCAGAGAACAGCCGTTGATCCCAGTTTCCCAACGTATGTTCTTTTCACAGATGAAGCGTCCTTCACTCGTGAAGGTGTCTTCAACACACACAATTCGCATGTGTGGGCTAATCAGAATCCACATGGTACGAGAGTTAGAGCTGCGCAACAACGCTTTGCCGTCAATGTGTGGACTGGGATCGTCGGCGACTGTTTGCTGGGACCGTATTTACTACCATGCCGTTTAGATTGCGCAAACTACCTCATATTTCTTCAGACTGTGTTACCGGGTCTTATGAACGAGGTTCCTGCTGTTATTCTCCGGCGAATGTGGTTCCAGCATGACGGCGCTCCAGCACATTTCGCAAATGATGTGCGTTGTTACCTGACCAGAAAATTTGGAGCTCAATGGATTGGTCGCGGTGGACCGGTTTGTTGGCCACCACGGTCACCGGATTTATCTCCAATAGACTTCTTTGTATGGGGTGCCATGAAAAACATGGTGTACGAGACCCCTGTTGCCAGTGCTATGGACCTTGTAGCACGCATATCGGTTGCCGCCGCAAACATCCGGGAAACGCCAGGCATATTCCAGAAAGTTCGGTTGTCCATGCAACGTCGTTGTGAGGCATGTACTCTAGCAAATGGTCAGAATTTCGAGCACCTCTTGTAAGTCTGTACAAAAGATGCACAAATAAATGTTTTTTTCTCTTACCACTTTCTTGTTATGTTTTCTTTCCATCATTTAACAGGATTCATATTGCCCTACTACATGACGTCTGCATCCATACTTTCCTATGTGAAATAGTGTTCTTTTCCTATTCCCTACCTGCCCACCAAATATTGATGATGAATTCAGAATCACCCTGTATATAACAATCATCGCTCACTTATAAAAGTAATTCCATACATTTATATTAAATCCAAAACTACAAATTTCTGCGTCTCCCTTTTCTCATTCCTAGTGCAAAAAAATTAAACATTCTTTAATTTTATATAAAATAATCTTTCACCATCCCTATTTAAAATTCTTTATTAACAATAATAATAAATCATATAAAATAATCCCCTGAGCTCCGAAGATTCCACTTCTGCTTTTGCACCCACCTCTCCAGCTTACCTAAATAATAAAATCTTTCAAAAATTAGTTTGAAATAAAAAAAAAAATCTGCAACATTTGTTGCTCACTAACATAAATAAATAAATAAGCACTAACTTCCCTAATGTACAGTCATGGAAAAAAAAGTAAACACCCCCTACTAACTCCTCAACAAATTGCCGTAGAAGAAAGTTACTGCTACCGAACGGTTGGAAATAAAGTCTACTTTTAAATGTATATAAAATTTGCTTAAGGGGTTATCTACATATTAAAACAAACCATAACTTTGTTTTTTTCAATAGCAGTACACAATTTTTACAGCATAAATGAATTCTACACCATTTAATTAGCCTAAAAACAAATTTTTATGCAATTCGTACTATAAGTTCCCGAGAAATTAATTATTTTAAAACAAGCTTATTTTAAGGGCTGTATCCAAATTGAAGTTCGGTACTCGATTGTTAACCGAGAGAGCCCCCTTCTTGATCAAGGCACCTTAAGCGTCACTCAAGCAGTCAATGAAGTCTGCTAGATTACAGGACAGCGTAAGACATTTCAAAATATCTAGTCACTTCTATCATAGGCCTTCTATCATTATATCATCGGCCCCTTAAACCACAATTTTGCCGTTTTTTAAGCATAATTTGAAAACTATTTGGAAGAAAAATGTGAAATTTTGGATTTCCATAAAGCAGGACTTAATAAATCTAAATCCATCAAAAAAATTTAGGTTACAATTCATATTTTTTTCGAATATTAATTTCATAATTCATATCATAAAATTATAAAAATTGCAAATTCAACGTATTTATGTTTGGGTATGTTAGTATTACTGCTACACAAAAAATTAGCACATTAGGAGCATAATTTCAGGAGATATGAATAAAAATATGAAAATATAATTTAACATTAGAAGCACTAAATTTTGAATGTTTATAATTCAAAAACTTATTATTCAAATTACTTGAAATTTGGTGCCTAGGCATAGTTTGAACCGAAGATTTGAAATATCTCGTTAAAATTGGGTATTGCCATTGAAAAAAATGAAGTTTGGATTTGTTTTAATATGTAGATGGCCCCTAAGCAAATTTTATATACATCATTTAAAAATAGACTTTATTTCCAATCGTTCGGTACCAATAACTTTTGTCTACGATAATAATTTGTTAAGGAGTTAGTAGAGGGTGTTTACTTTTTTTCCCCCACGACTGTACATTTCACCTCTTCTCCCTCCCCCTACTCCCCAACATTAAAAAAATTTAAATCTTTATTTTTATACAGAAAATTCTTCTATATAAATTATCCTCCTATTCCTCAAAATTACCACTTTCCCACTCCAGCCTAGAGATTTCAATCTTTAAAGCTTTTTAGAAAATCGGATCTGCAAAGACTGTTGCTTAATAATAAAATATATAATCATGTTTTAATTATTTTTCACACAGTCAATTGATGTCATAATAGTTGTTCTGAGCGAATATTGTGGTGGCTGGGCTGTCGTACAGATAGCTCAATTGGAAGAGTACTGGCAATTAAAGCCAAGGGTTATTAAAGTTCACTGTAATTCAAGATGTTTAACCCCTTCACGACAAGAGCCCTTTGGTTTATTTTTAACCTTTTACTACAGGTTTTTAAAAACAGAAAATTTTCTGTAATTGAATCACAGAAATGCTCCCATTAAAGAAGGTAAACTTTACAATTAAAAATAAGTGGTGAGAATAATGAAGGATTCTGAACACCTTAAGTGGCCAAGTATACCGGTCGCTCATTCCCAAGGGCTTAAAGATGCTTTTTTGCTATTATAACCTTTAGGATTTACAATATAAAAAAATCTTAATCACTTCTGAGGTAAATAAAGACAGTGGAAAAAAATCAAGATGGCAATGTTTTGATTGGCAAATTCTAAGCTGAGTAATTTGTGCTACAGAATGAAAAAAAAATATAAAGTTGTAATAATGTCCTCTTGTTACAGATACTAAATCTTTAAGGTTTTTGATGTGTGAACTACATATGAATACAGTAGAAGATCTTTATAATGCACACTTTGGTATGAGAAGTTGTGCGTATTATAGAATTTTGCATTATATAGATCCAGGGGCGCGCCTGAGTTGTTAGGCGCCTGTGTGCAAAACTTCAGCTTGCGCCCTATATCGCTCTCTGAAAAACTATCGTTTCATAAAAACTTACATGCGATCACAAATGAAATCTTACAAAATATAGTATAATTTAAAAATATATATAAACTAGAGAACAGGAATTCTGATTTTTCAGAATTTAGTGTCGCCCCCGGCATTTCCATTACTTCATTTTCTTCTGATGGACTGATGGTTTCTATTATTATGAAACAGCCATTATAAATGAAGTGTTAGGTGAAGATGAAAGAGCAGCCATAAAAAGTTAGAACACTTATTTTCTGGTCAGAATGGGAGGGGGGATGGCCACAATTTTTTTTTTTTTTACGGCTGATCTTTCATCTTCACCTAACACTTCATTTATAATGGCTGTTTCATAATAATAGAAGCCACCAGTTAGAGTCCTGCATCGGGTCGGGTTACCCGCTTTTACCCGAAACCGACCCGACCCGCGGTTCGAGTCGGGCCGGGTTGGAGCTATATTTTTCCAGTTGCGGGTCGGGTTGACTTAAAATTTTGTTGGTGCGGGTCGGGTTGGCTTTCATTGTTTCGGGTTCGGGTCGGTTTCGGGTTGGCTTTTTTACTCTTGCGGGTCGGGTTCGGGTTGACCCGCTTTTTTAAAAGAATGTGGAAAATATTTTTTCCCGTTAAAAGCCTTTATAAACCGCAGATCAAAGTTTCACAAAAGCAAAATGTATCCCTGTCTGTTTTGTATTTAGTCATCCTTTCACCAGTCTTCGAAATAACAAACTGCATTATATTTTTATCGTATTTTAAAAATACAGTACGCAGCAACATGCTAAATGGTCCTTCCTGTCTATCAAGTGAATAATTTAATTGTGGTGATACGCGATGCTGTATGTTAGACGGGAAATTTTTCAAAATAATAACTGCTGATAAACTAAAGGCAGATGGCCACTTGTGTAAAACAAGGTGTACCGTTATAAATGGAACTTTTGAAACCGCAACTAATTTTAAAGCATATTTAAAGATTAGATTTTTCGTTTTATACCATTTAGAGTCCTGCATCGGATCGGGTCAAAGGTTTCACTATAGTTGAATATTAAAGAATATAGATTTGTTCATTCTTCTCTGTAAAACATAAAAATGATATTAGAGAATTAGAGGTCTGCACGGGCCGGAATTACCAGGCCCGGAAACGGCCCTCCCCGTCCCGTCCCATGTAAAACTTAAAAGTTTGGCCCTAGCCCGGCAAGGCCCGTTTATAATTTTATCGGCTTCGTCTAAATATTTATATCGGGCCGGTAGACCGGCTTAATTGTATCCATCGGCCCGGCCTGGCAGGGCCGTTCATTTTTTTTTTTTTGCCGGCCCGGACCGTTTATTTTGTTTATCAGCCCGGCCCGTTGAAAAAACTGTCCTAATAAAGCGGCCTGGCCAGTTTGAAATTTTGCCGACCCACCGCGACTGGTGCAGACCTCTATTAGAGATATGTAGATAATTTTTCATAACGGTATTAAAACATGATTTGATTTCCTTAAATCGCGGGTTCGGGTCGGGTTGGGGGTTGAAATATTGCAGGTTCGGTCGGGTGCGGGTTGATATACTTCGGGTTCGGGTCGGGTTGCGGATTGCCTGAAATTATTGGTTCGGGTCGGGTTGCGGGTTGCCGAAAATTTTTTTTTCGGGTTCGGGTCGGGTTGCAGGTTGACTTAAAATGGAATTTGCGGGTTTAATAACTCGGTTAAGCGGAACTCTACTGCAGTACAAAACATATTTCAATTTTTAGACTGAAAACACGCGTTTTATTTTATGTAAAATGACGCTTAAGAATTCCACATTTACGATCTACTTTTAAACATCTACAGTAAAGCATGCATAGCACATTACTATCATGAAATAATGCACAAATGCAGCAAAAAGATTCCGTCATTCACTAAAACCGAAAAAAAAAACCCTTGCTATCTAATGATTCATAGATACTTACAATTAAATATAGTATATAATAGCTCCATTGTTTTAACAGAAATCATTCGTTTATATTTTTTTTCAAAATAGCACTTATTTTAATTACATTTTCTTTCGGTTGTTACGAGAAAATGGCAACAAAAATATATAATTACTATTTTAAAACTATTTTTCCTTTACTTTCTACAGAAATGGAGTACTGCCGTTGCCAATATTAAGCAAATGGCTCCAAAAACTACAAAACAAAATTAATATTTCAAAAATAAATGAAGATACAGTTTTCAAACAAAATGCATTGAAAAGAACTTTTTTTTTTTCCAATACGACGGTATAAAAATCGAAAATGTGCGATGCTTAGAAGTTTAAAAAATTGCTAAAGAGTATTTAATCGTAATGCTTTGTTTTACAGCTAGCTTCTGTAAGGTAACGTTATTTTTTGGACACAAAATAAGCTGGGAGAAAGAAATAGCATACCGTACCGGAGGCTAATAAATAAAGGTATAATGTATATATATATATATATATATATATAGAAATTATGAAACGAATATGTAAAAGAAAAAATACATAAGGGTACAAAATCTGGAAAATAAAATAATTTACCTTGTGAATTAAAAAAAAATCGACAACCATGTTTCAGATTTCAGAAAATGGCTTTAAGCTGATTTACAGCTAAATGATTAGTTAAAATAGTCCATCGAGAAACAGATAAGAAGAAAAATATATATATTTATCAGTATATCTATTTATCTCATGGCTGCCAACCTTTACGCTTTCTTCCTGGGCTAATCCATGAAATCATGGACACACATTGAAAAAAAAAATATTTATGAATGTACATTTATTACTTTTTTTTGTCAACAAAAATGTTCAAAGTTATTTTTCCATGCAAAATAAAAATTGGCAACAGTGTTTTAATTTCAAAATGGCTACCATTATGCAATCATGTGCTTCGTGATTTGCGGAGAGAGTAATATTATGGATTTTTGAACTTCATCCTCTGCAATAATTGGCAAGTTTTAAACATTTTACTATGTTTATACCTTTTTCATATCTAATAGTTACACAATGAATACCTTTTTAAAGTAACAGATTGCTTAATTGTAAATCAAATCACTACATGAATATATCTTTGTTACACATGTAACGTGAGTCACAAAAACATGCATTTTTCATCACTACTGAAAAAATACTGAATGCATTTATGTATAATTTCATACTTTCCTTCTGTGATATGCTAACAATTAATATATAACCCTAAAAATAAATTATAAGCTTTAAATATATAGAATAAATACTAATTCTTTTGGTAATGTGAGTCACATCCATGTAATGAGAGTTACTTTTGAAAAAAAGTTAATACTGTATTTTATCTTTTAAATATTGCTATTAAGTTGCATAGAAAACCTTTTTTATGTATTCAAGACCTGTTTTTTTTTTTTTAATGAAAATCAAATTTCAAATTAATTGCTTAAAAGGCGCAAAGGCCAACCTTGTGAAAAAGATTCCATGCCGGGACTCGAAACCCGGGCCATCAGTATAGCGCACAGACATTCTAGAGACTAAACCACATTGCATGAGTCCCGGCACAACACTCCGGGTTTGAGACCCGGCATGGAATATTTTTCACTGTTGACAGTGAGTGTAAGGAAGGTTTAGGTTTTAAAAAGAGATATATTGAGAATACAGGTATTGACATTTTGAAGTATGTGAAATGGTATGAATGGAAAAAAGACAGTGAAACCCATATTCAAAAGATAATGGAGGAAGGAACAGCTGAAGAACTCATTTCACATATCTCTAATCTCGCACCAACATTTTTGGAACACTTATGTAAAAAGGCATCAGGCAGAGGAGTACCAAATACAACGTAATTCTGTTACCACATGCCTTAAAAGAGCTCTGATACAAGTTGACTTCGCAGAAAATTATACTTGCAGATTTCAAGGTGAAATACAGAGTGCACACTGGCAACAAAGTCAGGTGAGCTTATTTACAGCTGCCATCTGGCATTCTGGCACACTTCATCCTTTGGCTTCTGATAATACCATACATTCAAAGGAAACTATTGTATCTTGTATTTATAAAATTCTAGAGTGTCTCCCCAGAGATTTGGTGGAAGTGGATATTTGGTCAGATGGACAATCATCACAATTCAAAAACTGCTTCATTGCAGTAGCTCTCCGTGAATTACACAAAAAATACAATTTCATAATAAAATGGAATTTCTTTGCTACTTCGCATGGCAAAGGGCCAGTGGATGGAATTGGAGGATCAGTTAAGACACCTTTCGGGGGCTGTATGTAGCAGACAGTACATTGTGGTAAATGCTGCAAGTTTTGTTCAAGCTTTTAATAATACAACATCTAAGAAGATTACTGTTCTTGAGGTAACTTGCACCGAAATTCAGAAGCGAAACAAATCTCTGGAATTGGAAGGTCTATTTAACAATCCGCAACCAATTTTAAAAGTTGGTGAATGGAAAGTGATAAGAAGCAAGGATAATTGCTTAACAACTAAACTATTTTGTTTAAATTTTTGCATATAATGTCTGAATTATGTTTTTTTTAAAATTATTATTGATAACTAACAACTAACGTATTCAAATAAATCGGCAGAAAAATGATAATGAATGCCATGAAAAAGATGTAACGTGTGTCACATTTTCTGTGTAACGTGAGTCACAGCATTTTTTTTTTCTTTGCAGCTTAAATAATTCCTTCATTTCAAATCTACTCTATCATTAAATTATTTAAATATATATGAAAAAGGTTCCGTCATCCTTTAATTTTGTATCCATGAGGGTTTGGAAGAAATTTAAATTTTAAATGTGTATTTGCATTCCTTGTCATTTTTACTGTAACGTGAGTCACACATTTGTTTTTACCTGAAATACTCATTTAAACATAAAATATTTTTTGAACTACCTATGAAACAAATCCACATACATATTCAATATGAAAAACAAAAAAAGTAAAACAATTGAATCTAAAATGTACACAGAGCAGTTTATTTTGATTTAAATATTCTTTCCACTTGTAACGTGAGTCACGCTGGATTAGCCCTCCTACCACTAAAATTTTCTTGTGAATATTGCTTTATTTAATGGTCGAAATAGCACGATTAAAGAAGGTGAAAATCTTCTCTAAATTTTAGTGGTAGCAAAAAAGCGTAAAGTTTGGCAGCTATGCTATCTATATTATAAAGAACAAACATATCTGTGCGTAACGCATACGTCATTTTGCAAATGACAACACTTTGAAATTTGAAATGAAATTTTGGTTTTGTAATTTTCTCTACTGCAAATTTTTAAACTTCTAAACATCGCATATTTTAAATTTTTACACCGTCGTATAAGGAAAAAAATGCTCTTTTTAAATGCAATTTGTTTGAAAGCTGTATCTCAATTTACTTTTAAGATATTAATTTTTTTTTATAGTTTTTAGCACCAATTTTGTAATTGTGGCAACTGAAGTACTCCATTTCTGATGAAAGTAAAGAGGAAAAAAATGAAAATAGTAGATTGCTGTATCTTTTTGTTACCATTTGCTCATAAAAACTGAAAAAAAAAGAAATTAAAATACATGCTATGCCAAGAATATCGTATGTTATAAAACTCAGTGAGTTTTAGCTTTATTTGTTTTTTATTTATCAATTAAATTATTTTTATTTTATTGCAATTTAACTTTACAAGCGATACAATACTTTCTCTTTACAAAAATGTATTTTAAAGAATATTTGTGTGACCTGAAAGAATCCAATTTTATTAATCCGTGTGTAATTATTTTGAAATAAATATAAATGATAACACATGGAGCTATTATAAAAAAAAAATGAAGTCATATAAATCATTAGATACCCGAGATTGTATTGCCGACCTTCTTAAATGGCGTCATTGCTTTCTGCTGGGTTTGTGTATTATTCCGCGATAATAGTGTCATTTGCATACCGTTCTATAAATATTGTTTAAGACGGGATCGTAAAAGTGGGATGCTTTAGCGTATGCAATTGACGTCGTTTTATAAAAAAAGCGTATATTTTAATTATTAAAACTGAAATATGTTTTGTAGAATATTAATGATGTGAATTATCACATTGCTACAAAGCGTAAACCAACTTAGTGAAAAATGTCCAAGCCGGGAATCGAACCCGGTCCCTGGAATAGATCTCCAGTGCTCTACCACTAAACCACAAGGACGATGTCCAGCTTGGCATTTCTCACTTATATAAGTCGGTAAGGCTGCTACTGCAGCACAAGATGGAGAAGTCTTCATGAGCACACATTCTAGCGGCATAACATGAGACGCAAATAAACTCAGCATCGGTGAATATACAACTTTTAATTAATTTACGCTTTGTAGCAATAATACGCTTTGTAGCAATGTGATAATTCACATCATTAATATTCAATAATTTCAAGCGTAATTTCACTGCTGAAATGTAGTTGAAAAATTAATTAAAAGTTGTATATTCACCGATGCTGGGTTTATTTGCGTCTCATGTTACGCCGCTAGAATGTGTGCTCATGAAGACTTCTCCATCTTGTGCTGCAGTAGCAGCCTTACCGACTTATATAAGTGAGAAATGCCAAGCTGGACATCGTCCTTGTGGTTTAGTGGTAGAGCACTGGAGATCTATTCCAGGGACCCGGGTTCGATTCCCGGCTTGGACATTTTTCACTAAGTTGGTTTACGCTTTGTAGCAATGTGATAATTCACATCATTAATATTCAATAATTTCAAGCGTAATTTCACTGCTGAAATGTAGTTGAAAAATTAATTAAAAGATGTTTTGTAGAAGTTCGTCATTTTCACCCCAGCTGCTTTGAAATTTTTTGGAGGGGAAAATGCATTATTTTTAAAAATAACGTAATCCAAATCACACACTTATAAAACGCAATGTTTTACAAACATTTAGAGTGACTTTATGGAAAAGCAGTAACGTACAGTGTGCTTGCTCTTTGTCCGAAAAATAGCGATTTATATTACAGAACTGGATGATTCTCTCTTGGATGCTCGCTTCGCTGAGTTAGACAAGCAGTCAAAGAATATCTTGGCAATAATTCGAGGTTTAAAATAATGTCAGGCTCCCCAAGTTTTTGTTCAAAATTCTCTCTACTAATAAAATTTTATAGACATGATACTGTAATTTTATCAAAATAGCATAATTTGCATAATTTAATTTTTCATAATTTTATATAATCTATATATTTAAAATACAAGAATGTTTTTTAGTCATCTGCCCTGAGCTTTCTGCTGAACCAAATTTACTAATAAATTTTTAACTGGAAGCTGTTCATTTGTAGATGTGCTCGCACTAGCTCTTTTTTTTTTTTTTTATAACCCATTATTATATTTTAATTTCAAAAGTATTATATGAAACTTCTTCAAAATGGTGGTAATGAGATAGCTTTCATTATTGCAGAGAAGAGAGAAATAATGAGGTTTATTTACCTTTATTCATGTGATTATCTGATAAAAATTCGAAATTGTTGATAAAAATTGTTGTATAAGATTTGATGGTGCAAAATGGAATTAGGGACATAATACTTTGAACGGAAAATTACGTTACTGCTTTTGAAAACACGCATTTTCCTCATAAAGTTTCCATAATTTTTTCCCTTCTGTATGCGTACTAAGTTTCAGACACTAGGTGAAATGCTTACTTAAGCGAAAATGACATCATATTTAAAAGAAAACGATGATTTTCTTAGATAAAATTAAACTTTTTAACACAAATGCGTCAAAAAACACAAATTACAGCAATTTTTACTCTTTGGTACTGAGATTAGAATCTGGAGTTAAGAGCGCGACTGTTCACATGCAATGATTTTGCTGACAATCATGACTTCACGTTTTGAGTTAAAATGATTTTAAAAATGATCCAATTAAAATACCAATTTTTTTAAAAGGGTGATTGCGGGTCGAGAGGTTAATTTTTAAATTTATCTCTATCGCGTGGAGCTCGATTAAGAATGATTAATCCGTTTGCCCTTAAAACAACATAAAGAGTTCATCATTTTCTTACGACTAATATTCCGTAAACAAAAATAAAACTTCCTCTATGATTAAATAAATAAAATAATACAAATAAAACATAAATTTAACAGACATGTAATTGAACTACGCGCTTAAAGCTCTGAAATTATCAGACAATATAATGATGTCGTAAGCAGCAAAATCTTGGGCTAATAACTCTTAGCATGCGGCTAATGCGAAAAAATTGCTTTTAAAATTTTTCAAAAATTTATTTGATTGTATAATCCATATTTTTCATGTGAAAAATTCTTTTTTATTTTTAGTGGGCAATCTAAGAAATATATTGCATGTAAAAAAAATATTACTTTTCAATAAAAAAAATAGTTTTAATATATTCGGTAACCCGGGAAGCCCTGGTACGATACCCTAGTTATAGTAAAAATAAAACTCAGTAGCCTCATGATTAATACTCACAACGTCATTGACTATCCAGTTTAGACTACCAGTTGAATATAGCACGTAAAATGCACGAAAATTTGAATCTAAAACTCTTCTTTATTCTTTTTTTTTTCAGGCAAATTAAATCCGTCTTCGTATCCCCGAGCTTTTGTATTTGTCTATTTTTTGTTTCAATAAAACAGTTTCAAATAGTGTATCCGAAATAGTGTCCTCGGTGGAATCTAACATTAAATAGAATGCTAAAAAATGCCCTCTTTTTTTTGGGGGGGGGGGGGGGGGATGTTTCAAGTTAAATTTTTACGTTCTGGATTGAAATTGATTAATTTATCACATTTAATTTAAAGAATAATAACTTTTAATAAATTGTAAGTAATTTATTTGAGGTGTAAATCCATAAAATATAATTAAAATTTCAAGAATAATTAATTTTAATAAAATTTAAAAATATGTATTTTTAAATATTTCTTCCTCGCTTGAATTGCTTGGCGCCTTTATTATCCTGGCGCCTGTGTGCGCCGCACACTTTGCACAATAGGTCGGCGCGCCCCTGTATAGATCATATTTCATACATCATTAAATTTACTTTCTTATACATGCTTTAAATTACATTCCTTGGAACCAGAAAATGTGCAAATTATGATATTTTATATAATAGATCACACATTATTAAATTACCTTAAAGATATTACCTTGAAATATAACATCCAAATATGCCTGGGCAAAATCATTATAAACAGTAGTAACTCATGACTGACAGTTTTGGGAACACTAAATGCATGGCTGGCCAATTTATTCTTTTTCACTATTTTTAATAATGGAATCTTTGCCTTATTTTTAGCAGAATTTTCTTCCATTAAATAAGGCAAAAATTAAAAAACTTTTGGAAAGCATGCATTTTAGTGCTGCAAGAAAAACCTGTCATGAGCTGCTCTGATTATAACACTCATTTACAAAAAAATTTAATATAATAACAATGTTTTCATTACTCCAAAATAATGTGTTAAAGGCGATAATGTATCATATTTAGTGTTCCAAGAAATAGCAATATTTGTAAAATACATGTGCTTCTTAACTGAAAAATTCATTGTTTATATCTGAGAAATACATTACATCTTCTGCATTAAAATTTTTTAGTGGCAGGCTTTTGTGATTGAACAAGGGCTGCTTGCAGAGTGCTTTTAAGGATTTTACAATATAAAATTATGGCTCTTGAACTAATATTAATCCAATACAGTAATAGGGATAAAAAAAACCATTAAATAGTTTATTTTAAAAAATTACTTGTATTTTCATCAGATATACTGATTATTACTACCATATGTTATATGTAGTACCCCCCCCCCCCATGACATACTGTCAAATTTCGCGAGGTTATTTTTTCTTGTGATGTTCCTCCCCCGACCGAGAATGGAGCGGGTTTTTTACAATCAACTGATTAATTTTGTTTTTCTTTTATTGCTACTTTTTTATGTTAATGTGGTGATCTTTCAAATGCTATTGCACAACGAGGCGATAAACGCGCTACTCTGTAAGTGGCACGGCAACCCTCCAGTGTACAGGTGGAATTGATAAAAAGAGTTTTTGTAGTCAGAATATGCGGAATGTTACAGAATAGTGAATGGTTTAATGAAAGCAGAATAAAAACTTAATATTTAATTTAAGATGCAAGTCAGATTAATATATTAATTGAAATGGTTACTGAGTAATAACTTTATTAGTTTATACAAAGTCTAATTATCATGACAGCTACAATGCAGCTGCTAATGAAATTTTGTGAAACCAATTTTTTCTAAATAGTAACATGTTCTGAATTGTTCTTATTTACAATAATACTTCATTACCACAAATACCATATAAGGGAGCTGGCTACTTTTATATTTTTTAAAAGTAAATTATTTAAAGCTTTCTTTTAAGCATATTAAATTTAAAATTAAATAAAAACAAGTATCTTACTTTTGCAAAAAAGCTGTTTTATCTTATTTATCTATAAACTTTAATTACTAAATAAGGAAAAGTATCACGATGAAAATTTTTACTTTTAGGAGCTCAAAACAACCAGTCAGGATAAAATGGTTCATTTTGAGCTAATCGTGATAATTTAAGTATATAAAGTAGAATTTACTATCAGTCAAAAATATATCCAAGACTGAAATCAGTCCTGAGACTGAATGTCTTGCAACCATGGCTGTAATCAATTATCCTAAAAGAAATGCTTCAGGTGTTTTTTTTTTTGTTTTTTTTCTTCTGTTTTTCTTTTGTTACAGAGATAAACGGCAATAAGAATTTTCTTTCCCTTTAGGTTAAATTTTATAAAAATAAAATACTACGATGCTTTAATTTTTGAAGCTGAAAAGAGTTATATATAAAAAAAATAAATAAATAAACGAAAGATGTCATTTTAAGTCAATTTTCGTTTATAATATTATTAGATTAGAAACGATTCGCAAATGAATCCTTTTATAAACAGGATTGGAAATCTTAATTTTTATTTCGTCATACCTTTTATTTAAATTGTGCGTTCTTTAAAAATGAAAGATTTTGTTTAATTTCTTTAAAAGAAAACTCAAAATTAAATTAGTAATCTATCTGTATTCAGGGCCTGTTTACGGAATAGGCCCGTGAAGCCTGTGCTTACCCACTGAAATACAAAAGGGTTCCCAATTTTACTCTTCAAAACTAATTTTTAGAAAAAAGAAACTCAATCAGGTTAAAATATGCATTTTTTTTTTTTATTATGAAACTTTTTTGTTCTTACTATGTGGCAATTTGTAAATCACAAAAGATATTTTGAAGTTCAAATATCCTCAACGTTAATTCCATATTTGTCATTTACAAAATAAATTGATTATTTAAAATTAAAAATATAATAAAATACTTTTTCATATGTATATATAGGTAGTTAGTTTTAGTTTCATATTAAAAGTGTTATTTACTCTAAAACTTACTTTCAAATTATTTAAGCATACGAAAAAGGGATTTAGTAAATAAAAGAGCAATTTGTAGAGTAATAGGGGTCCCCCTGTGTGACGTCGGGTTTCCCCTACTTCCAAGTGTTAAGCGGGCCCTGTCTGTATTACACTCACATATTACAAGAAATACCTATGCCACACATGAACGTTATTTTGTAAGGAAAACAGTTATAAGTATTGTTGAAAATAAAAACTATTCAGAACATTATACTAATTAGAAAGGATCGGTTGCAAAGAATGCTGTCTGGATAATTAGAAATTGTACTCACTTTCTCCCCTTGGAATACCATTTCAAGATCTTTGATATTTCTTATTTCTTCAGTCAACTTCGCGTATCGCGTAGTGATACATGGCGAAGTCTTATGGCGAACGCGATGAATTTTCATTTCGATACGAGAATTTTCGATAAATATCGAATTTCGATACGAGAATTTTTTTTTTAAATGTGAAATATTTTCTCCTTAAAAAATGTTTACTTACTATGAATAACAACGAAATAAAATACCTATAATTAAAAAATACTGCTCCATTTTAAAAAATCAGTCTAAGTATTTTAAAGCACATAATAAACTGTTTTCGTAGTTTAAAAAAAGATTTATTGCCAATATTCAGATTTTTAACTGTGACCTAAACCGCGCAAAACCTATGTGCAACGTTCTGTCTGCTAGCCCATAGAATAACATGTAATCCGCGATCCTAAGAAGTCCATTTTTTCATGCGGATTATATAAAAATTAAGAGTTTTCCTAGATACTAGGTTAGTCTTATCCACTTCATCAAAAACAGATTCATTTTATATATTAATGTTTTTAAAAAAATCTAGACCGTTTCGGAGAAAAAAAAAAGACAAACTTACACCATCGAAATTGCTTTCAAAATGGGTTTACAGATCTGAAAATATACTGCACGTAGAATTGTAAAAAATTCAGAATAGGATTAGACTGCAGATATAAGACTGTTTTAAAAAAATCAGAACAATAGGACCTATATTTGATGAGTTATTAACAGGCAGCTTTTCGCATTTTCTTTGATGTCGATTTAGCTGTATATATGAGTTCCGCCATCTACGAATTCTACGATACGATACGATACGATTTTAGGCTTAAGGCTGCGTCACTCGGAATACTACCGTCTTCCATGATAGGAAAGTTTTACTAATTATAACTTGAAGGACCGGGGGACCGTGTAAAAAATTAAATTTCGTAATTTTTCAAGAAATGATTCTATTGACCCAAATCACTTTTTAAATACTTCTTTACCCCCATTTAAAACATTTTTGTAATTGGAACTATATGGCTATGACTAACGGAATTAGGAATTAGCCATTGGACATCTTTGAGAGTGGACATCCTGTATAGGAAATTTTATTATTGCTCTGATATTTGTCACCAGGGTCTAGGGATTTTTAGTCTCATAGATTCCTCTTCAAAATCTATCTCTAGGTAATCTTAATTTCATTTTTCATTCTGAATCTCATTTTTCATTTGGATGGCCCTACTGGTTTGGATATGTAACTTGTTAAAGTAGATTACATTTTTGTTCATTTTGTTCCAGTGTCCGTACTTTCAATAACTTTATCCCCTTTATCGTCTTTCTCCTCAGTTCCATAACTTTACGCACACAGGATATTTCGCATAATTCATCTACATTATTATCACTGCCTTCAGGATCTGGCTCAGAAGTGGAACACCCTATTCTATAGCAATCATCTTGTAGTGCAATTCAGTGATATATATCAATTTTAATGCATTTGAAATAGCTTAATGTCATTAAAATGCACTGCAAATGATTTTTTCCCTTTGACCATAATGTAACAAAATAACCGGTCGAAACAAAGAACGAAGTTGTTACAAACCAGTTTTTCTAGCGAATTCAAGCAACATGTCTTATGAGCCGCCTTAGTGTGTGACTTTGCTTAGAGCGTGAACAGACGGTCTGACGAACAGACAAACCACATTCATAAACACTAACTTTATTGGAAAGGGTTAAAAAGTAAAGCACGTTTTTGCACACTGTCTTTCCTGGGTGACTGGTGTATGTCTTGTCTTATACCCTAACATCGCTATTTGTGAACTACTCTTAACTACGTAGAATTTCAATAAACTTACAACTCTTTTTGAATCTCCAATTTCACGAGAACCTACAGGAACTTCTCTAATTTCACACCCTCATCCGCCGTCACCCTCTCTCCACTTATATTGAACCTCAGTTCGGTGTGAATGAATTGCTATGCTAATATGTTTGTTTGGATTGGGATCTTTGGAGCTTCATAACTCATGAAGTCATGGAACACTTGTGTTACACGAAAGGGTAAAAGCTCCTTCAGATGATTTGTAAACAGATTCATTAGCAGCATGGCTATCTCAGAAGTGGAACACCCTATTCTATAGCAATCATCTTGTAGTGCAATTCAGTGATATATATATATTTTAATGCATTTGAAATTGCTTAATGTCATTAAAATGCACTGCAAACGATTTTTTTCCTTTGACCATAATGTAACGAAATAACCGGTCGAAACAAAGAACGAAGTTGTTACAAACCAGTTTTTCTAGTGAATTCAAGCGACATGTCTTATGAGTCGCCTTAGTGTGTGACTTGGCTTAGAGCGTGAACAGACGGTTTGACGAACAGACAAACCACATTCATAAACACTAACTTTATTGGAAAGGGTTAAAAAGTAAAGCACGTTTTTGCACACTGTCTTTCCTGGGTGACTGGTGTATGTCTTGTCTTATACCCTAACATCGCTATTTGTGAACTACTGTTAACTATGTAGAATTTCAATAAACTTACAACTCTTTTTGAATCTCCAATTTCACGAGAACCTACAGGAATTTCTCTAATTTCACACCCTCATCCGCCGTCACCCTCTCTCCACTTATATTGAACCTCAATTCGGTGTGAATGAATTGCGATGCTAATATGTTTGTTTGGATTGGGATCTTTGGAGCTTCATAACTCATGAAGTCATGGAACACTTGTGTTACACGAAAGGGTAAAAGTTCCTTCAGATGATTTGTAAACAGATTCATTAGCAGCATGGCTATGGCTAGTGATATTTATAAGATAATATTATATATATTAACATTATAATATGTATATATATAGTAATATATATGATTTTATAGATATATAGTACATATCTCCGCCAGAAGATATAGTGATTCACTAAACTTCAAAGTTCTATTTCTTTAAATTTGAAATTTGCTAACATTTTAACTGAAAACGGTTTATTGGTTTAGTTAAATTAAACAAATTAAAAGTATGTCCATTATTATTACAGAGTGTAGTACTATATAAAGAACTATCTTTTTGATGATGTTTCGGCCATTGAATGAAAGACATCTGTTGTAAGCATGTTATAGATAATACCAACCTTAATTTTTTGAGAATTTTACTATTTTTTTATTCAGAGTTAAACTTTTTATTGTCAAAACTATTTAAAATAGATAAAACATTTTGTTAAATTCGAACTTTTCAGAAATCTTTATGTAATTTAAAAAAAATGAAAATAAATAAATAAATCTTCTAAGTGAAAAGAATAACAATAAGAAAGGAAAATACATAAAATTTAGTATCGTATTTGCAGTAAATTTTACCTCAATAAAAACGGAAGTTCGGTTTTAGGCTTGAAACATTAAATTTAGTTTGGAATGAAGGGAGCCTTTCTTTGATCGAAATTAAACTCAGATATGTATTATCCATCACCACAGCAACAGGCATTAATCGTGGCATTGATTTCGGGATTTGCGAGTATCAATAACGATCAAGAAATCTGAATTATTATAAGAAATTATTGCGATAAACGATTTTTTTTTTTTTTGCTTTTATTTTACGTTGAATTAAAACAAAGTCACAGTTATTTAAATTCTAATTATTTAGCAAGAAATAGAAATAAAATAACAAATGAAAAAACTGTACAAAATCACAACGTACATTCTTTGGAAACCAATAATTAAATTCATATATTGTAAAGCTTTTTAATGCAATATTAACCTTCCGCATACCAGACCGGTGCAACAGACCCAATAGGTACATTCAAATTGATTTTTCACATTTAAAAAAATGAAAATTTTGTAAGTATGTGACTTTTTCTGGAATGTTCTACTCAAAAGAATAGAACATCCCAGAAAAAACCCCATATTTACAAAAATTTCAGTTTTTAAAATAAATTAGAAATATCATTATAAATGTACCTGTCGGGGCCATTGAACCCCTCTGGTAGGCGGAGGGTTAACATAAATCTATTAAACCGAAAGAAACATAAAATATCCAGCTTTACATATATGTCGCAGTGTTGGAGAAAGTCCGATAATCTATATGTAGCACGTGATTTTTCTTTCCCGTTTTTATACTCAAAACGGCCATTAAGAGAGCGAACCGCGGTTAAATTATTTCAATCCCACCCACCACTGTTACTGTTATCTTATTATTATTATTATTAGACATTATGCTTTTTGAAATATTCATTATCTTAAGAAAGAAAGAAACGTTTTACAAAAATTCCTTGTTCTAACAGATTTTACTCTATGTAATAAACCTCAATGTAGGTTGATTAAAACAACAATCTTCGAGAGTTTCCAGATTTTTTTAATCATCTTCTTCAGGAGAGAAAAACAAGATGCCAAACTGTGTAAATAAAGTGGTACTCGAACGCTCGTAGCTGGTCATATTTCTTTTGACAAAGAGGATTCTCAAATTGAAATTATGTTTGAGGAAAAAACATGAAATAGTGAAATATGCATGAAAGTGCGTAACTCTACAATTATTAAAATAATTGAAAATCAGTTATTATTATCCTATTAAAATGCAATTTTTATGGCCTAGTGATATATTTCTTATATTATTCAAAACTGTTTCTAATCAGATTTAAAAAAATATTTTTCACTATTAATTAAATAAGCATTTTCTTTGTTTTTCTTAAGGCTGTTCTTAAGTGATCTGCTGAACAAGCGTAAAACGTTTTGACACGTTTACAAATTCATTTTTTAACGGAAAGATATAAGATTGGAAAGTTTGACCATGGAAGCAGTTTGGAATCGAACTGTGTTTTCCATCTTTTGATCAGTAAATTACCTATTGAGTTATAATCTATTTTGATCATGTGACAAACATGTTTTTCACCCATTTTTGAGCGATTATGCCTCTTTCGCGCTGAAATTCGGTTCAAAACGCACACATTGACACTATTTTCTGAAAGATCTATTGCGTTTGCAAAAAAAACGGAAAAAACAGCTCGATTACATAGTTTCTGAACAACAACATCTGCTCGTTTCATGCATTTCCGAATAAAAATAAATTAAAACTTTTGTCACAAAGTTATCCTTTTGGATTTGAGAACAGCCTTAAGAATTCATTTAGAAAAAATTCATTTCGTATGATACATTTACCAATTAGAAAAAGTATTTGTGTATTAAAGTACACATGGTGTTCCATTACCTTCGGGGTCCAGGTACTCAATCGGTAAAGCACGTAAAGTTTCTGGGTTCGAATCCCATCTCTGGCACTTTTTCACTCAGGTGGAAAAAATGCAATTCGTATAAAATATTTTTTTTTATTATTTCTTTCAGATTAATTTAGCACAAGAAGACCAAATAGTAATGTTTATTAAACGCCCTACTCTGCCCCGCACTTCAATTTCTTTTTTCTTTCTTTCTTTTCTTTTCTTTTTTTTTTTCTTATTTTGAGTAGGGGGGGGGGGGGGGCACACACATTAGAAGGATATTTTGGCAATAAAGTCAGCTTTCATAGAATCAAAATCTGTTATTTTGAAATAAAATAGCGTATTTTAATTTATTAAAACTGGCCAGTCTACAAGAAAAGAACCGATTCCCAAGGAATCGTTGCTGTTCGGAGTCGATACATTTCGGACCAACTCCGAGGAATCGGTCCTTTTCGGAACGACTCCGGGGAATCGATCCGTTTCGAAACGACTCCGAGGAATCGGTCCTTTTCGGAGTCGGTACATTTCGGAACGACTCCGAGGAATCGTTCCGAAAAGGACAGGTTCCGAGGAGTCGTTCCTTTTCGGAATCGTTCCGAAAAGGATCGATTCCTTTTTACAGAATGGAATCGTTCCTTCAGTTTCACTGCCGGAATCGTTCCTTTGGAGTCGTTCCTCAACAAATGACACATCTCTACTTTTCAACAAAGTTGAAAAGTGTTTATGACTTCGGTTTGTCTGTCCGTCTGTCTGCGCTCTAACTCCCGTAAGTATACTCGGATTGTTCTGAAATTTTTGTATGTTAGTAACCTCTACCATAGCAGGAACCGTATTTCAAATGAAGTTTATAGCACGTTTAGTTCATTTACAGGGACAGCCAAAAAGTTTTCCGTTACATTACAGCCTATGGGAAAAAATCGTTAAAAACGATTTTTAATTATATTACATGCTTTCAAACATAATAAAATTGATATTCATTTATCAAGTGTACTAAAATATGTATTCTGTAGAATATGCGGCGCAAGGAATAGTTATTATTCATTTACAGGGCCACACAAAAGGATTCCGTTACATAATGATATAGGGGTGGTGGGAATTTTTTCTGGCATATTTCAATTATGTTAAATTATTTCATGTATAATGATATTGATATACGTCGCTGAGGTTTACTATAAGTTATTTCATGTATAATACGAAGTGCATAGAATTATTTACAGGGACACACAAAAGATTTCAGATACTATATTGTATCCGAAGTACTGTACATTAGCGATGATTGCTGGAAATGCATTTTTAATTATGGTATATGCTTTTATGTTTCTCTATATGTATGCATTGTATATGGTGTGTAAAAAAGCTCTAATTGATATACAGGGCTACACAAAAGAATTCGTAATGGTTACTGGGTATGATTTCAAATTGTTTAAAGGTGGTTTTTAAATATGCATTTTTACGCTGAACTTCATTTAGTTTACTAAAAAATGTTTGTAGAATATACATAAAATGATATACAGGGTCACGCAAAGAATTGGATACATGGCCGTCTATAAATGATAATTTCTGGAAATGTGATTCCAGTAGTTTTAAGAGTGTTTTACTTTGAATTAAACTTAAGCTAAATAGTGGCATGTAATAAAGGTACTAGGTTAACTACAGGGTTGTACAAAAGTATACAAGTATGTTTCCATCTATTAGTATACATTGCTGAAAGAGAAAATTCAACCTGTTATATATTTTCTTGCTAAACTAAATTTCTCCATTATATAGTATATACTAGGGGGCTCTGCCCCCTGCAAGCTACGCTCGCCAACCCCCGTTCAGACACCGCAGAATCTGAAAATCTAAAAATCTTATGGGTTTTTAAAATATTAGAGAAGATTAAATTATACTGAAAAAGCTGTGCAGATCTCCCTGTAAACGGGTTTCCTTTCAATTCCCTTTGATTGCAAAAATTTAACGGAGAATCAGTTGCTGTTAAGACATCCAATGGTTGTTTTCGTTTTGGATTAAAGAGGATCAGTTAAACATTTGAAAAGAAGCTAAAATAAAATGAATTAAGTATTCAGAGTCCTTGTCAACCGATATTTTAAAACAATCTCTATAACAATAGCCTAAATCATGTGACTATCATCAACAGTTCCGGGCGGAACACTTTGCTTTTTATACTCTATGTGCCATTTTGATACTTTAATGTTATCCAAGTACAGGTGATAAGTCGCCAAATATTATTCTATCCCCATCATTTCATCTATATTATAATAGTTCAAGTCATCAAATGCCATAAACAAATACGATCTGATCCCTTTGCCTTTCATATGAAAGTTTGGTTGATTGGTTGGTTGATTTTTGACGGCCAATTATCTGCTCGAGGGATATAGGCCCGGGGGGCAGTGCCCTTCGTGGGGGGTCTTTCTAAGGGAACATAATCTGTATTTACGCATGGAAATCCATGGCTCGAAGAAAACCACGAAAACTCCAAACGATTAGGCCGACGGGTGCGATTGGGTTCGAACCCAGCACTTCCCGTCTACCAGCTTCGAGAGCAGAACCTCTCGGCCACTGGTGGGTCCCATGAAGGTTTGGAACAAATGTCATATCATATTGGCGCGATTTTTTTCCAACTCCAGTTTGGGGAACGCGTCAACAGCATAAACAACAACATCCGGCTTACCATATCGAGCAAAATAACAATTCTTTGGCACCAGTTAAGTACCCGTTGCATATATGACATTGGCATCAGAAAAAAATCGCGCTAATATGGGGCCATATATGACATCTGTGCCGAAAGAAAAAAAAGCTGGGTGCAAATCTCGCCAATATCTTTTCTTCAACTCGCCAGTTAGCATTTTTTTTATTGTTCGAGTGGTAAATTAAAACATTGATTTGAAGTTGAAATTAAATGTCATAGTTTGTTACATAATTTAATATTTCGCCAGATGTCATATACGCACCGCATGTTTGACATGTTTTTTTTTTTTTTTTTTACGAAAATTTGGCGAAAACCTTGTTTTCGAATACCAGTTACATATGTATTTTTGGTACTACTTAGTTATCCCGTCGACAAAAAATCTATCTCGAACTGTATGATTAAATGTCAATAATGCTTGATCGTAAATGTCACATTCACTTGACTTTTAGCAAGTTACACGTGTTTACGTCATCAAGTGATTTTTATTCCGACGTTTTATTTTTATATTTATTAATGTTATGCTAATTTATTTGTTCTTTCGTTATTTAAAATAAAAATTTTGTCAATCTGTACAATTTGGCAAGTGGTTTGGCGATTTATATAATTTGCGAAATTGGGTGACGGAATAACTACTACATTGTACCGTATTTTTTAATTATTTTCTATTATTTTCAAAAGGTAATAACAAAAAAATAATTACTATAGAACAAAATAATTTATATAAATTTAAAAAAGAAATAAAAGTAAATATACATTTATTATTAAATAAACAACAATAGCCGGGTTACCATGTCTATCAAAATAATGCCATTTGTGTGCCAATTAGGTACCCCGGTGCGTATATGACATCTGTGCCTAATATTTTTCTTTTCGTCTTTTTTATTTTATTTATTTATTTATTTTTTTTAAGAAGTGAAAGCCATCAATTTAAATGTTTCATTTTTAAATGAAAGTTTTGTATTTAATAAAATGATAACGAAATACAAAAAAAAGCATTGTTCTTAGCATAGATTTAAAGGAGGCCAAACTGTCGCCAAATTAATTTAAAATAGTAACCTTTTCTGAATTATGAAAAAAAAAATTTCTGTTATGATTAAAATTTGAGTTGCCATCATTAAAAAAAATGTATTTAAAATTAGAAAAAAATTAATATTTCGAAAACTAATTCGAATTTAAAAATTCTAATACCAGTTTTGAGATCTGTGGATCAACACGGATTTTTGGTGTTAATTTCATCGCAAAGTATTCGATATTTTAGGAGAAATCGCCGTGAAACAAAATCAGTTGTTTAATCAGTCGATTCAAAGAATTGATACATTTCAGCCGTTTCATATATTCGTTTCATAAATTCGTTTCATTAGGATTTTATATATATAGGGTAGATATCAACCTACAGATCAAATACAGGGATGTTCAAAAGAATTGGAATACATATTTGCTATGGAAGATAACTGCTAAAATCAGTTTTTCAAATGTTTTATGTGTTTTCTAAAATGTTTAGTTAGTTCTCTTATATATTTTATTTCCCTAAATAACGAAGTTTTGTTAAAGCATTCAAGAAGTGTTGGAAGGTGTTTCATAATCTATGCTTAATGCATGATTTTTCTTACGTGTTAAACCATGATTTCGACCATTTCTGAGAATGAGGTCAGTGCAAATTTATATTAAAATCCATGCATATATTGCATGGAGAGTGGTTCCTGGTAGACATACTTTTCTTATGGATCATGTGTTTTTCTTAATTGTTCATGTAAAAAAAATCTTTTTTTTTTTTTTTTTTTTTTTTTTATCTGTTACAAAAAATCCAGATTTTTATCGATCAATCATGAAAAACAAATTGTGATTTTCATTGATCTGTCATGAAAAAACTTTAATTTTTGTCAATCAGGGAAGAAAAATCACGATTTTCAGCAGCTTGATCAAACATACTAATGTTTTTACCTGTTCAATCCACAACGTGAATGTTAGCATTAATTGTCAGCACATGCTTTCATTAAAATTCACAAAAATTAGAATTTTTTTTTTCTTTTAAATGCACTAAAAAATAGAATTTGGAATTTCTCCAAATTAGCTAGCTATCGCCAAGTTGGCTTCATATATGGCAATTTATTTTTGTTGCCAAATTTGATGATATTGCGCCAATGGGGTCAAAATTTGGTGCTATTGTGGCAACTCTGCCATTATAATTTTCAACAATTACTCATTGTTGAAGTTGATACTGATTTTTCTATAGGAAATCAACTGCTGCCCCCATCCTGTTGCCCCCCATAGGGATTAAATTAAAAATAAACAATGTCCAATTCATGTATTGCCCTCAGGAAGTACACATATATTCCAAATTTCAAAGCTCTATGTCAACAAAAAGTGGGTGGAAAATGAGTCTCAAGATTTGACTGCCACACACAAACATAATTGTATAAGTTAAAAGAAAGCATGTAATAATAACGAAAGAAGAAATAAATTAGCAAAACATTAATAAAAATACAAATAAAAAGTCAAATTAAGAATCACTTTATAACGTAACAAATATGTGTATTGTGTTTAACGTTAAGTGAATGCAACATTTACGATCATCCATTATTAGCATATAATCTTATAGTTTGGCAACAGTTTTTTGGTTAACAGGATAATCAAGTAGTACCATACAAACAATATAAATTCTTAAATTAAACTATATATAAAAATAACTTCAAAATATCAAAATACTCAATAATTGCTATGGGTGATAAACATAAATTTAAATATTTTTTATCATTTTATTTTTTTGAGAATGCTGCCGTCTGATGCAATAAAATGTGTCGAAATGTAAATAAAGGTATTTTGCCTTTTTTTAAATTTATGTTTAATTTATGTTTTATGTTATTTATGTTAATTTATGTTTTAAATTTATGTTATGTTTATGTTATAACAATTATTGAGTATTTTGATTCTTAAATTAACTTGAAAATGTTCATGATGGCGTATTAAAATAAAGAAAAGAATTCATGAATAAGCTATACCTGTTTTTGAAATGACTAAAACTCGATCAAGACATAAAATATAAGCGTAAAATTTCAAAATGCAATACTTTTCAATATGTGTATCTAAAAACTATTCCCAAGCTGACTGAGTTTTTGAACCTCAAACCTAAATGAAGAATATTGTCCATAGTGTTGTTAAAAACTCAGAAAGAAAGCGTCATTTTTAACCTAATCATTTTATACAAACCAATTTTCAAATGTTTAATTGATCTTACTTATCTATCTGAAAACAGAAGTCATGTATTATAACAGCGATGGATGAGGCCATGATAACCAAAAAATGCCCATTCAAACAGAAGAGCTTGGCAACGCGATTGCAGAAGATAGCCGGTGTAATACTAATAATATCTTTCAATCTTCCGTAACCTGGTAATATATTTTTTAAACAGACCATATTAGTATATTTTCAGAGGCTGCAAAGCCTGAACAAGGGTTGGTGGGCATAGCTCACAGGCGGCTGAGCCCCCTAGTATATGTATAATTAAACTCAGAAGAAATGATAGGAAATGTGGCAAAATTACATATACTCTTCATATATTTTTGAAAATAGCCAAATTATTTCAGTTTATTAAAGATGCATATTTTTCAGTTTTCGCTCTATTATATTATAGCATGTAGACTTCAGCTTTTTTTTTTTCTTTTTAGAGCTGTAATAAGTCTGTTTCTAGTACACTAAATCCTATTTCTAGCAGCCCCACTAGTGGCTGAGAGGTTTTGCTCTCGAAGCTGGTAGACAGGAGGTGCTAGCTTCAAACTCAATTGTGCCCGTCGGCCTAACCGTTTGGAGTTATCATAGTTTTCTTCAAAGCTTGGGAAACCTTGCATACATACGGGATAGGTTCCCTTAGGGCCTATATCCCTCGTGCAGATAATTGGCCTTCATAAATAACACCAACACCTATTTCTAGCAAAAGCAATGCAAGTCTATTTTTTTTAGTTGTTATAAAATAAATAACTGATAACCGATTTACAAATTTAAAGATTTATGAAATCTAATGAGCACAAAACAGTTCTTTAAAAAAATCTAGCATTTGAGTTTAGAACAGTTTTAATTTATTTGTGAAAAATTTTAAATAAGACTTATTGATTCAATTATTAACCAGATCATATCAAACTGTGCAGGTGTTTTAAAATTTATTGTTCAAAAGTTAAGGGAGGATAGAAGACAGTTAGAAAAGTACAAATCACCTTACAATGGCTGCTTGGAACTCGAGCATTGAAGCAGTACCTAGAGGATGGTATTTGCTGCGTCATGAAATAATGATAAACAAAATTGGCAAATAATGAATGAAATGAAACAAATAATTTTAAGAAAGCTATTTTATTCAGCGTAATATCACAGCAACTCGTCATGTGTATTAGTCATCAATTAAAGCACATTGGTTTAAACTGGTGAATAACTAATTTAATAATCCCCTCTTTGTGAAAACCTTCGATTATGAAATATAAAGAACTTATTTTTCAAATTTGTCTTATAATTTTTAGCTATATTTGCCTTCTAATTTATAAAAAATATACAATCAGTACTGAATATATGGTCAGTATGGATATGGGTGGTTTATAAGGTCACTTTTCACAAGTCTGAACGATCTAAATATGTATTACGTGTTAAAATACACTGCCTATATGTTCAGACACTAATGGTTACTATTGGATATATAGTCACCTTGCATCTCATTTTTTATTAAGAAATGTCCATCCTTCTATGCTGTTTTCTTCCTGTGATTTCCAGCAGGATTTTTATTAAGAATAGGTTCAGACGTTGTGCTGTTTTTAATTTTGATGAATGCAGACTGTTCTTTTGTGTTTTGCAGGATAAAACTGTTACTTTTAAGAACGAAAAATATAGTGGTGGAACAAAAGCTAAGACAGATTGACCATTTTATTAACAGCAAATATGGATTGCTGAGAGAAATTAACTCCATTAATTATTAGTAAAATTATCAAACCTTGTTGTTTGAGAAGCTGCAAATATTCTGTATCTTACAATGCAGACTGAAAAGCCTTGGTGAAAACAAGCACTCAGTGTTAGGACAGAACTTCAACAAACAAAAAAGGAAAAGTGGTTATCATTACAAACAACTGTACTGCCCATTGCATAATTCCCAATTTAAATTCAATTGAACTTCTTTCCTTGCCTCCAAACTGCACTGGTGTTGCACAACCCTCAGATTAAGGGATAATTAAAAATTTTGAGATAAATTCTCAAAAGCTGCTTCTAAAAGATTTTATTGCTGCAGTTGATCAAAAAAAGAAGTTTTATGTATCTGTGTTAGATATTATGTGTTACATACACAAGAGTTGGAATATGGTATCAAAGAAAACCATTAAAAATTGTTTTAGACATGCTTGGTTTCCAGAATGTGAACAGTTATCGCTCAAAGACGAAGAAGAAGGCGATGATAATGATGATCTCCTATTTTAACTTGCACAAAAATTACGGAATGCCGGCTGCGAATTACAAGGCAAACTGACATATGCAGTTATTGAAAATGAGGTCGCTATTAATGGTTAAGCTTCCATACCAGAAATTGTCTCAGAAGTTTTAAATGTTAACACTGAAGGAAGTGATGATAATGACAGTGAATCTGCAACAGTTGAACCAACAACTCGAGCAAAAACTCTCAAAGTATTAAGTATCCCCACATTTTTTTTACCACTCTGAAGCAACAGAAGAACATTTTAAAACTATTTGTAAATTAGAAAAAAGTAGTTTTAACAACTCTGGTAAAAAACAGACAATCCTGCATAAAAGATTATTTTAAATAAATAGAGTTTTATTACTATACTATATTACTCATTAATTCAAAAATTTAAGTGTAAAGAAATTCTTGTTTGTAGTTTTATAAATTTTTTATAGCTTGTTTGTATATTATGTTACCAATTTAACTAACATATTATTTAAATTGTGTTGTTTTAATTAGAATTCCTGCTTACACCGCATATAAGGTCATATTTTTCAGGAATGCATGGCTGACCATATAACCGATACACACTGTATATGCATTAGGGGTGCACAACCTTTTTTAGAGAAGGGCCACTTACAAAAATGACTGCATTGTCGAGGGCCACATCAGTAATATGGAGAGAATTCTATTTCAGGGAGGTGATCTTTGGCCTATAATCAGATATAAACATGGTTTCAGAGGGGTGGGGGGTAGTTTGACTTCTAGGTTCCCTTACCCAGTCAGCATATCCAATTCAGTTGGCAAAGATATATCAACAGTTTACATTTGTATATATAACACAGATATAGCAAGGATTGTTTTCAAGGAGGGATAATATTCCTTGACTTTATTCGGGGGAGTAAATTTTGTTTTATGTGCTAAAAAAAAAACATAGGCATGAAAGTGGCTAATGCCGAAAAAAAATATAAACTTTGTGAACGAAGAGGAGAGAACGAGCCAATCAACAAAATTTCAGATTTTTCCGTGCCTCATCAATAAAATTCGAGATTTTTTCGCACCCGATTACAAAGCTTTGTGATTTTCCCGTGCCTGATCGGCAAAATTCGAGATTTTTCTGCACCCGATCCTCTAAATTCATTATTTTTCTGCACCCTCTCGATGAAATTTTGAATTTTCCCGCACCTGATTGACAAAATTCGCATTCTTTTCATGTCCAATCAACGAAATTTGTGATTTTTCGGAGCCTGATCGACAAAACTCGCAATTTTTCGGAGTCCAGTAGACAAAATCTGCAATTTTCCTGCTATCATCGACAAAATATATGTGATTTTACCGTGCCCGATCAATGAAATTTGCGATTTTTATGTGCCTGATCGACAAATTTTGCAATTTTTTCATGTCCGACCAACGAAATTCATGATTTTTTAGAGGCCGATCGAGAAAACTCACGATTTTTCCGTGCCCGAACAACGAATTGGAGATTTTCTGCTCCTGATTGACAAAATTCGTGATTTTTTCTGCACCCGATCAATGGAATTTACCGATTCTTAACTGATTGGCGACATTTGCAATTTTTTTCCCGTGGCAAATTGACAAAATTAGTTTTTTTCTCTGTGTAAACTGACAAAACTCACGATTTTTCCACTTCTGATCAACGAAATTTGCAATTTTTCCGAGGCTGATTAGCAAAATTTGCGAATCCTAACTGGATCTGATGAAATTTGTAATTTTTTCCATGGCAAATTGACGAATTTCGCGATTTTTTGCTTGCGATAAACAAACAAACACTCTATTTTTCCGCAGCCGATCAACAAAATTTAAGGTTATTCCTCTCCTAATCGACAAAATTTGCAATTCTTAACTGACTGACGAAATTTGCAATTTTTTCCTGCGGAATATTGACAAAATTCTCGTTTTTTTCTCGCAAATGACAAAAGTCATGATTTTTCCACAGTCGATCAATAAAAATTTTCAATTTTTCTGCGCATTATCAACAAATTTGGCATTTTTTCAGTGCCCGATCAACTAAATTCGAAATTCTTAAATGGCTGACAAAATTTTCAATTTTTCCTGTGGGAAATTGGCGAAATTCACGATTTTTTCTTGCGACCTATGGACAAAAATTGTAATTTTTTTCGAGTTATAAATTGACGAAATTCGTGGGCCACACTCTTAACACATCGTGGGCCACAGGTTGTGCATCCCTAATATACATAAACAAAAACAACAATCATTTAGTTGGTAATGTGAAGTAAACATGACTCTCTTCCCAGTCAACCCTCTAATGTTTCATTACTTGAGTTTAAGCATTGTGAAATGATTTATGCTTGTCTAGTTGTGTTCTGTTACCCTTATACAATGAGTTAGAATTTTAAAATATCCTGTATAACTGAAAATGTATAAAGTATGTCTGTGAAAAACTGAAATTTTAATAAATGTTGTTTTTAATGTTATGGTTTTTTCACAGGTCAACACCACACAAAATGTGTATTACTGAAGAAAAAATGGCTGCTCGATTAAAGGAACTTCACATCAGTAATCAGTATTCAGTACCAACTGAGAGTTCTTTTGGATTGTACAATAATTCTTCAAATAATGTCATGGCAGAGAAGTCTATAACTAATCTCCAACAGTTGGAAGCTATGTAAGATTGATTTCGCTTGTTATTAGTTTATGATTTTAATTAAATTCAGCATGGTTACAATTATTGACGGCCTGTTTTATAATACTAATAACTTAGATGTTTTTTCTGTTTCATTGTGTATTAGAAATTTTTAACTTGCATCAAGCATTTTTATTTTTTTCTTGTATTATTTATATTTTGTATTTACTTTGTTATACAGGTTAAAAGGTTCTGGCCCAGAAGGTGCAGCCAAGTCTTTAATTTTAGCCCCAGAAATAAAGCAGTTGGTTGAACCAGAAAAAATATTTTCCACTTTCTTAGATAAAGTGTAAGTAAAGCTTTTGATTTTTTATTTCTTTTCAAAGTATTACTGCGAATTGCGTTTATGTAAAAAGAAAAAGAAGTAGGTAACTTATTATATTTATGAAGTGTCTTGCATAATAAATACTTTTATTACGCATTCATGACAAATCCAAAAAAAATAAGTAATGCTTTTGTATTCATGGGTGTCCACAAAACAAAATCCTAAGAGGGGCTATATTTTGGAACAGATGTGGCTGTGGTCTACTGCCAAGGAACCATTTTTTTTTCTTATTTATGTATAAACATGAAATAAACTAAACTAAGAATTTGTGTTCTGAACCCCATGTGCAAGACCAAATTTTAAACATATCAACATAAAAAAAAAAAAAAAAAAAAAAAAAAAAATACAGAAATTAACAAATAAGACACATTAAAAATCCAAAAGAAAATCCTTCTAGTGGCTTTTTTACAAAATAAAAAATTGAAAATGTTTATTTTTTCATTAGGGGAGCTCTGCACCTGACAAAAAATAATTAGTTCCCTTTTCTCTCAGTGTTTAATTATTTTAAATCATTTAGAATTAATAAATTTTATTAAAAGAGGAATCATCAAACTTGCCTTGGTGTTACAGGTGATATATTTGTCATTCAGTATAGCATGTGGTAGATATTAAAATATATATATATATATATTTTTTTTTAAATACACGTATCACTAAAATTGTATTGAATGAAAGACAGTTACAAAACTTATATATAGCTTTAACTAAAAAGTAAAATTGAATCCCCACCTCCCCTCAAAAATTGGAATTTTTAGTTTTGCATTGTCCATCTATTGACATCATGAGAGGATCAGTATGGGAGATATCAGCTACCATATTGTCAAACTTAATCACAGTAATATGAATATAGGTATAAAAAAGGGATAAAAAATTATATGTTGTGTTTTTGTTGTAACCAATTATATTTTGTTTATTATTCTAAGTCGTTAGTCAGTTTCATTTCTTTATTCTATTCTTATAAATATATATATTATTAATTTACATATATTTGTTGTATTCTTCAATATCCATAGAAAATTGTTCTTTTTTTTACAATATATTATGTTTTAGGCGCATTACAAGAAAAAAAAAAAAAAAAAAAAGACATTACCACAGTATTAAGTCTAGTTAATAATACCAGTATTGAAGACTAACTTTGCTAAATATAATAATTATGTTAAAGGAAAATTTTACCCCGAGAGAACTTTTATTAATCAAACCTGTATGAAATAGTGACTCCTACAATTTGACATTTTCCTATTCTTATTTTCAGAGCTGACCTCTTGATTGAAGGAGTTAACATGAAAATGAGACATTAAAAAAGTTAATCATGGTAGTCTTTGGTACAGTGTATTGTACTTATTCCTGTTGAATTACTTGAGATATTTGTTATATCTGCAGTTACTCTGTGTATTCTTTGTTATTTATTGTTAACATTTTGTTATTTTTATCACTGAATAAAAGCAGTCTTTATCCATTCATTCTTATTCTTTTCTTTACGATACAAGACACTGTTTTTGGAATTAATTCACTTACATGCCACACCTGTTATAAAAAATTTTAATTATTTGAAAAAAGATGTTGTGTTATTGTAGGTGCTATGTATTTTATCGGCTATTGTATATATAATCAGTGCTTCGACTAATATATATATACAGTAAAACCTCTAAATAACGGACACCTCGGGAATGTGGAAACTGTCCTCTATTCAGAGGTGTCCGCTATTGGGAAAACCTCAGAGATTAAAAAATTGCTAAGAAAAGCTTAATGCTTCATTAATTGACTTTTATATGTCCTACAACCTCTATTCTATGATTAAACAGAAATTAAAATTGTTTTTTAAGCAATAAACTAAAATAAAATTGTACATAACTTTATTCACTGTTAATTACATTCTTACAAAACAAAATCTGTTACAAAAGTTTTCTTTTTCTTGCGATTACTTGTAATTTGTTTTTCAAAGCGAAATTTTAAGGGTCCTGTCCCTGCCTGCGAAGACACTCACGAGCTACTGCTAATCCTATGGGGAGGGATTTTTCTAATATCTCGTTTGCATTTTGACATTTTTAAATAATTTTTTTTGCTTTGGATAGCCGAGATCCGTCTCTACAGCGCACCTTTTTTACTTTTTCAATTTTGGTCACAGATATTTTTTTAAATGACACTTTCATTTTCAGAACCGGTTTTGAAACTGAAAGTAACTTCATAAAAAATATCTGCGACCAAAATTGAAAAAGTAAAAAAGGTGCAATGTAGAGATGGATCTTGGCTATCCAATGCAAAAAAAATGTCGAAATGCAAACGAGATATTAGAAAAATCACTCCCCATAGGATTAGCATTAGCTCGTGATTGCCTTCGCAGGCAGGGACAGGACCCTTAACTCTGTCCGTAGTTTTAATCCTTCTGAATCATTTTTGGGTATAATACTAAAAAAAAAAAAAAAATACTAGTCAACTATTATCTGTCCTGAAGTTGAATGCCAGTTGTAAACGAAGTTATCTTCGGCGCATTTAAAATGAAAGAGAAAATGATGTATGTAGGAATTCTGCGCATCAGGAAATTTGCACTTCTAGACATTAATCAGCAGAAAATCCTAAATCTTTCAAGAAGTGGCGTTTTCTTTCTCGGACGTGGCGTGGGAGGGGGATTTTTCCCAATTCACCCGCTACATCTGTGGTCACAAAAATTATGACATTAATAAATTCATAAATATCAATAATTCATAAATTTAGAGGCTTTTTACTTTTTTTTCCATTTTTTTCTCCTTAAAAAATAATTTTTCATCCTTTATCACCAAAATTTCTGTCCGTTATTTAGAGGTTAAACATACAAAAAATTAGGTTTTGGGAGTGGGGATTGGAAAACTTTCCATTATATAGAGGTGTCCGCTATTCAGGAGTGTCCGTTATGGAGATTTTACTGTATGTATATATTTCTGAGGTAGGAGGTATAGAACTTTATGTCAAGAAAATAATTTGAACTCTTCAAAAAAATTTTGTCCTATATAAAACAATTTATATTGTTATTTGATGCTATATTATTTAGTATCGCTATGAAATTTGTAACTTTATAAAATAATGTTTCATGATGCTTGTATCTATAGAATGCTATTTTGACTGAATTTAAGTAAATGTTTAATAGCAGATATCTCAAGTACTTATTCTCCCTATTTTTTCTTCTATTTTGCTTTTGAACTATACTTGCATTTACCATTAATTTCTACTCTAAAGAGGGATAAATAGTTCAACGTACATCTCATTTTAGGAAATTGTTTTAAATTTCAAATCAACTTTCAGCTACAAGGAAAAATACCAAGAAATATATATATATATATATATATATATATATATTTTTAATTAGCATGCACAAATTTACCAGTTTTTTTTTTCAATATATATGTATTTTAAAGGATATTCTTAATTTTAAAAAAATCTAAAGTGGCACATTTTACATTAACAGGAATTGGAAGAATTGTGACATTTTATAGACATTGGTTAAACTTAAGAATATACTGTTAATGTAATTATATTGATAGATCTGAGGAAGAAAAAGTACCCCCCCCCCCCCTATTAATTCTGTCACAAATACTATCAGCAACATAATACAGATACCAATTGACTGGGGATAATATCTATTTTTAATTACTAGCTATTTGTAATTTAAATGGGGGCTATCTCCTTATCAAAATACAAGTTTTAAATTTTCCAATGTTGAACCCCCAACATTGACACAATAAAAATTTCTAAGCATCAATTAGCTTAAATATAAATTTTCATAATGTTTTTACATATTAATTATTTTATAAAGAGGGTTCCCAACTTTTGTTTTACAGGTGTTTTCTCCAAATTGAAATCCAGTGCTTATAATGGAGATTTGGGGTGGTTCAGATAAGTGATTGGGTTCGTAAAAGTGCATAAGAAAAACTCCAACCAAGGAAATACAGGAACTGGAAAACTTTATTATAACATTTTTGACATAATAATAAAAGGTAATTTACTTAGAACTATTAAATGGGAGAAAGAGGAAATATGAGGTACGCCTAAGCGTACGCTCAGATCACAAGGTCTTTTACGTCCTCACATGGTGAGAGCAGAAGTTAAAGTGCCTTGATTTCATAAGAAACATATGAGACTTGGCGCACAACATCGCCAAATTCTGAGCATTAAAATTAGTGTACGGAAAGCAGACAAAAGGTGATATTTACACGCCAAAATGATTAGCCCAGAATCTAGCATCCCAACAAAAAACAATTAAATAAATCGCGTGATGCAGACAGATTGCCAGAAAAACGGTTCTACATATGTATATATTACCGATACCACTAAGCCAGCCATAAATTAACAAAACAAAATGATTATGTTCGATGATTGGTACTTAAAATTGCGAAATACTGAGAAAGATATGTTTTAATACAACTGATAAAGAAAATTAATGTACATGAAAAGTAATTTAAACACCCCATCAATAATCATTCATTTTGTATTTTAGATAAATTATTTCAACGGTCACTTACTTAAATAAAGAAATGAGAAATAATTACATCTCGCGTGGACAATGCAAAAGAAAAAGAAAACAAAATAATATTAATTGAAATCAACAGCAGGTGCATCTAATTTATCTATTTATATTTTATTTTAACGAATTGATAATAAATAAATGAATTGAAACTTACTGCACTAAATCCTAGAGGATATTGAAAGAAAGAAAAAAAGCAAACTGATAAGATTCTAAATGGATTTTAAGCGTCGAGTTAAATAATAGGTTTTACCTAACGAAGGGAAAAAAACGACATGTTTCGAAAGCCAAAATAAATGAATTAAATTAATTTTGAAGCAATAAGGATATGTGATAGATCTCTATCACAGTGCTTATATTGAGTTTTGATAATAATGAATTCTTCAATGTTACAATAAATTTCTTTTATGGCTAATGTAGCAAAATTTTTGTGGAAAGTTTTTGTAAACAAGATGAAAGAAAAAGGATAATTAAAAATTATTTGGGAAGGGGAAAGGGAAGGTACCATGTGTATAGATTTTATGACCATTTATGAATCAAATGTAATAAAAGCTTTTATAGATAATCTTTTTTTTTTTCTGAAAACATTGATTTCATAATTCCTATATCAAAATTTTAGACAGCATTATAACTTAAAATCAGCTACTGGTCCTACAGAGCAATGAACTTGAGATCCTACTGCTCCATAGACACCCTGGCTGGTCATCTAGCAATATGTTGTTTTTGGAATGGGATATTTTTCACAACCTTGCCAGGGAAAAAAAAAACGATTTAACTGATGCTATATTTGTAATGTAAAAAGTAAACTCCAGCATAACTATATAAAATACTGAAAAAATACAAATATTTAACTAAAAATATGAATATAATCTGATATTACGACATAAATAGAGAATATAATGCAGTGGCAAAGAACGCTACTATAGACAATAAATAATAAAAACTGTATTGCTGTTGATCATTGCATTTCATTCATGAATTTACAGCATTTGACTATTTAGATCTTTCACTTGATTGAAATAGTATTAAAATTTTTAATATTTGGTGTATTTAATTCAGATATTCATGCATTAAATCAGTTACAGTTTCATTATTATCTGATTTCTTCAGCCAATTTCGATATCACCTAAATTCTTAGTAGTATGTTTATATTAAAAAAAATCAGTGCAGTGTGATTGTAAGTTTGAAAATGTGGCTCAGCCCCCTGCTTCTAGCCAACTATCCTAAATATGCTTTAAGTCCTTTTGTAAAATAAAAATAACAAATGTTACACACAGTCACTTGATTGTAATAGTTTCTCTTAATTAAAGAATTTACTTGTAGACTATATTACTAATTTAACTTTTCTGATTATCTTTTCAAGTACGTATATCAAAGATCTTTCCATAAATAGTAGGAATTCAGCCTCTTTTTGTGCAGAAATGAAGACAACTTAATATGACGTCATATTGACGCAATCATAGTAAAATATTTGATTTTCATGGATGAAAATGTGTGTGTATATATATACAGTAAAACTCTGATATAACACTCACCACTTAAAACACTTTCCCGCCTTTTACGCTCATTTGTCCCGATCCCTTGAACCATACACATGGGAACAATGTAAAAATTCCTCACTTTTAACGCTCCTTTTTAATGCTTTCCTGCATTTAACGCGCTTTTTATTGGTCCTTTGAACAAAGAAATCCTGGATATTACGCTTTGGTGCTTTGATTTACATCCGGAGTTCTCATTTTTTCGCCTGTACAAAGAGATGATACGTGGAATTGGCAGCCAGCCAATGCCCAAAGACTATGTAAAAAAAAAAAAAAAAAAAAAAAATCAGCCGGCACAGCGTTTTTTTTTTTCTCATTAGATCAGAGAACAAAAGAATTTATGCCTTCCACCTCAACAGCACCTGTATGCCTCTTACTTCACACAAGCTATTTTTGCTTTTTTTATTTACACATAAGTAAGTAGCATCGCTGCCAACTCCAATTAGTTGCAACATGGAAGCTAAGAGTATGAAAAGAAAGATTCTGACACTTTCGAAAAAATTAGAAGTTGTAAAAAATTATGACAAAAATTCACCTATTCTGAGCCAGAAAGATTTTGCGTTATCTATGACTATCGTGCAGTCGTCCCTTCGGACTCTTCTTCAAAACAGAAAAGATATTGAAAAAATTGCTGCGGTTGGTGGCTGAAAGAAAAAGAGAGTGAAAACAGGAAAATATGAAGATTTAGAAAAAGTTATGTACGAATGGTTTTTTGAGTCAAGACACAGTAACATACCTATCAGCGGATCCATAGTTAAAGGAAAAGCTGCAGAACTAGCCCAAAAGCTAAGAATTGAAGATTTTACTCCATCTAATGGGTGGTTAGACCGATTTCGAACCTGCCACGGCATTGTGTACATGAAGATTTGCGAAGAATCCGCTGCCGTGAACATAGAAAATGTAGAATTTTGGAAAAAGAACAGTCTTCCAAGGCTTATCAAAAACTATGCCAGCTGTGATATTTATAACGGCAACAAATTTGGCTTATTTTTTAAAGCGTTACCTGATAAATCCTTAACGTTAAAACAGTGCCATGGAGGGAAGCTCAGTAAAGAACGTGTGACTATGCTTGTTTGTTCCAACACCGTAGGGAGCGACAAACGCAACCCTCTGGTGATTGGAAAATCGGCCAAACCTCGCTGTTTCAAGAACATCAAACGACTGCCCTGTGACTATGCACATCAATGAAAGGCTTGGATGACGGGTACTCCATTAAATTAAATATGTTTCTGATTTTGATGTCGAAATGCAGCAGCAAAATAGACATGTCATACTATTCGTAGACAATTGTGCAGCGCATCCCCAAGAAATACCAGATATTTCAAACGCCTCTCTGGAATTTTTACCTGCAAACACCACAAGCGTACTCCAACCGATGGATCAAGGAATCATAAAGGTTTTAAAACAACAATATCGCAAACGTATAGTGAAACGATTTCGACATCAAATGGAAATTAAAAGTGGTCGATCTTCTGTAACTCTCCTCGACACCATGAACTACTTTAGCGCTGGTTGGGATGCAATCGAACCTAAAATAATTCAAAATTGCTTTTAAAAGGCAGGCTTCATAACGGACGCCGACGGTGATATGGATGCGGCTGAAGAGGGGATGGATCCTATAGACGACGAGGACTGGCCAACTGTTTGCGAGCATCTTGCAGAAAACACACATAGCCATCAGAACTATCTTAACATTGATAAAGACGTTATCACAAGCAACGTTAGGAGTATTGACGACATTATAGGGGGCGCTGTACAGGATGCCGCAAAAGAAGAGGACCCTGGTGAAGTTGCTGATGGTGATGTTCAAGAGCGCATCCCAACGATAGCTGAAGTAATGGATGCTTTTAGCACTATCCGCCTATACACTGCTTCATATAAAGATATATTAAGACACATATACAAAGCAGAAAAAGTTCTTTTATGTGGTCGTTCATCCACCCGTCAGACGAAATTCGAAGAGTTTTTCTCTAAAACAGAATAAACAGTTAGTGAAAGTTTATAGTCCTCATAGTGGTGCTCAAGAATACAAATGTTACATATTTTTTATAAAACAAAATATTATTATTAGTCCCTTTCATAATTTTATTTTATGTTTAATATAAGAATAAAGATTACTAGTAGAAATGTTAAATATATTTTGTAGCTTTTGTTTTAATGCTAACAATTCTTTTACTAATTCTGATTTGAAATAATAATACACTTTGTAAACACTATGTAAATTTGTGATATTTCAAATGAAGGAAACGTTTTTTTGTACCTATGCTATGGAGTTTCTATTTTAAATAATACACAAAAATGATTCCCCGCATTACTTAAAGCAGATAATCTAATTCTCAATTTTAAAATGCCAAAAACCTTTTTCCCTCATTTAACGCTTTCCTGCTTTTAACGCTCTTCTAGCCCGGTCCCCTGGAAGAGTGTTATATCCGGGTTTTACTGTATATATATATATATATATATATATATATATATATACTAGGGGGCTCTGCACCCTATGAGCTACTCTCGCCAACCCCCGTTCAGGCACCCCAAAATCCAAAAAGCACACTAATTTGATCGGCTTTAAAAATATTGAATTAAAAAAAAAAAAAAAACAGTAGCAATCTCTCTGTAAACCATTCTCTCGGTTACCATTCGTTTTCCTTGGATTGGGGATTTTAAAGACCAAATTTGCTGCTGTTAAGAGATACAATGGCTGTTTTCGTATTTAATTAAAAAATTAGTTAAACATTTGAAAATAAGCTAATGTAAAATGAATTAAGTAAACAGTGTCATTGTCTCCCGGTATTTTTTAACAGCGCTATAAGATAGTTCTTTTAAATAATTCATTTTAAATGTATCGTTTTAAATCTGACGTAATTTACACCAAAGTTTTATTTCTCTTATTAATATTCAGGTGAAAATACTTTTGTTTTTAGAGCAAAATATTATTTGTGCTGTCTTCGAATTCACAAAAATAGTTGAAAAGATTATCTCAAAATATCTCGTGCAAATATATTTTTTAATTTAAATTTTTTGCCATATTTTTTGGCCATTTTAAATATGACGTAATTTCCTCCATTTACAAGTTTTAACGCATAATAATTTTTTTATTTTAACATTTTGTTTTTCTTTTAAAATTAAAGTGTAAATATGGTTCTTATGACGTAATTTTCCTACTTTTAACATGTAATCATTTAATTCTAATTTTAAAGTTTTTTTTTTCTGTGTATCATAGTCACGTGTAAATAAATTTTTAATTTGAAGTAAACATTATTGTTTGCGCTGTTTATACAATTGGCAACAGTTTAAATTAATAATATTTTCTAAAATTTAAAAAAATATCGCTTGAAATCCTGAAAATTTGAATTTAAAATGGAAATAAAACCTCAAAAAAATGAGTCAAATAAAAAAAATAAATGCAATCTGAACACCGAGAACTTATAACGTATAAAATGATCTAAAAATGTTTAAATTCTCAAGCATAGTTTTTGCTCCAATAAAACTTTTTTAATGGAACGATTTTGTCCAACTTTAGCATTAAATATATCTTAAAATAATTCTTCGATTTGAAAACTGTCTGCATCAGCGTGTTTATCAAACATTTCTCTATAATACCACCGATTTTCATATTTTTGTATGCAACAGTTTTTTTAATATTATCATAGAAAGGCCATGCTTAAGTATTCAAATTGGATGCCGATCTACCGGGAATATCTACGCAGATTTTCATTGGTCCATCTCCAAATCAAAACTTTTTTTTATATATAGAAGGATTTAAAGATTGGTGTCATTTTCACCACAAAACTATTCCATGCTTCCATAATTAGTATATCATTTAACAAACTCATTTTAAAATGTTTAAGTTTTTAAATACTTTTATGATTACATAGAAATGACATAATGTTCACAAATGATTTATTCTGTGCATACCAACGATCTTTTAATAAGTAGTAGCGAGCTCAGTCTCTTTATGTGCAGAAATAAAGGTCAGTGAATATAACATCATATTGACACAATTGTAATAAAATGCTTTATTCTCAAAGAGGAAAATAATCTTTTCTTTTGACAACATCATTTTCAGCATTAGAACAATTTTGCCACTTCAAGATGAGGATATCATTTAAATCAATCTTTTTAAAGTGCATGAGTTTATGAATGCCAGTAAATTTTTCTTTTAAATATGAAGTCATTTTAATTAGTGGAAGCATGCTTCTGATTGGTGTAGAAAAAAATATGTGTAATATTTGATGTTATACTTTAGAAATTTATTTTTAAAATATTTTTTCTGTTATCTCATCTTAGATGCGAAATGTTTTATATCAGCTTTGTACTTAGTTATTAAGAGAATACAAGATGAATTGGACTCATTTGACAAAATGTTTTTACTTATTTTCTGTATTTACTTTCGAAAAGAATGGCTCGCAGAAAAAAAGGTCAAAATACCAAGCACCAGAATTTAAAGCTGTTAGTGTCTGGAATTGAATTCCAAGTTGTTATAATTTTACCATCGGCATTTTTGCTTATAATACCTTTTAATCTTTTTCTTGGGGCCTATATCCCACGTGTTGATAATCGGCCGTCATAAACACAAGCCAAACGAAACTAATCTTTTTTTTTTGTTTGTTTGTTTGGGGGGCGGGGGGGGGGGGGGGGGTGATCTAATTCTCTCTTATTCTTAAAATTTTGTGAACCAATATTGAGCTAATTCAAACTGCATGACAATGACAACAAATCAAACTCATCGAATTAAGATAAACAGGGACAACATCTAGGTTAATTAATGCATTTTGCGAAATTCTACTATATTTTGATGTAGAACCTGAATCAGTGCCATGCCAAAAGCAATCTGCTGCGTGCCATAGGTTCGCCGTCCCTGGTCTGGTGTGATCAGGCAAATTTAGGTTATGAAGAGATAAATGAAAATATATATAAAAGTAATTTAAAATTAATTGAAACTTTGGATATTTTTAATTGCATGGTGATGCCAATAATGGTCATTACTTTGAATCTTGTCATTATAATTAGTATGACAAAATGGTAATAAATTGCCACAGTGGCATGGCAGGCAGACTTTTAAACTGGATAGAGGAAACTTAAAAAAATATGAGGAGAAAAGAGAGCAATTGAAATCAGTCCTATATAGAGTGTCCACTCTCATTGGTGTCCAATGACTAATTTCTAAGCCGTTAGTCATAGACATATAGTTCCAGTTACAGAAATGTTTTAAATTAGGTAAAAAATTATTTTAAAAGTCGTTTGATCAATAAAAACATTTCTTAAAAAGTTATGAAATTTAAATTTCTATGTTTGCCTGGTCCTATAATTGATATTTAGTAAAAAATTTCTATTACACTAATAAGGAAGCAAAAAAGTCCCATTTATCTAACACTAAAATTGACCCAGCTATGAAGCTTACAATTCCATCATTCCAATTTTCTGCATCTGAACACAGATGAGTTGGGCTCTGCTTCAAGGGATTGCACACAAAGGGCTTAGATTTATTTTGCGTGTACATTTCTTAATTGCAGCCAAAAGGAGTCACTTCGAGTAAGTTTCAAGATAACTTTAATTTTTATTAAGTTTTAGTTTTTAGATCAGATAATTTAATAACATTTTAAAATATGTATCATTTTGTAAAGAATTGCGACTGTTACTTTTTGTCATTTCATTTAACAAAAATTCTGTTATTTTTTAACTTATATTTTTAGTACAAGTTGTATAGTTTTCTTTAATATGTTAAAACGAAAACAGATTGCAAATTTATATTGTAATGTTAATTTTACTCTCAACTATTATTTTTTATATTTGACGATTATTTATATTTCTAATACTAGGGGGCTCTGCCCCCTATGAGCTACGCTCGTCAACCCCCGTTCAGACACCGCAGGCTCTAACAGCACGCTAATTTGATCGCCTTTAAAAAGATTTTGGAAGATTGAATTATAATTTGAATCTGACAATTATAATCTGACGTAATTTTTACCAAACTTTTCTTTCTCTTTTTAATATTCACGTCAAAATACTTTTGTTAGAAATGAAATATTATGATCATCTTAAAATGTCAAGTAAATGTTTCGCGCAATTTTTAAATTAAAACTGTTTTGCAATATAGTTTTTTGTTCATTTTACGTAATAAGTGTAATATGACGTAAATTCTCCTATTTAGGACTTCTAACGCATGCTACTGAATTTATTATTTTACAATATTCTTTCTCATTTAAAATTTACGTGTAACTATAGTTTTTATGACGTAATTTTCAATGAGTTCCTGCTTTTTATATTTTTTGTTTATAATAGTCACGTGTAAAATAAATTTTTATTTGAAGCAAACATTACTGTTTGTGCAGTTTATACAGTTGGCACCAGTTTAAATTAATACAATTTTCTAAAATTTGTAAAAAATATCTCTCGAAATGCTGAAAATTTGTCTTTAACATAGAAATAAAACATCGAAAAATTATTCAAATTAAAAAACTAACTGCAATCTGCACACCCGGAAATTCTGAAGCATAAAATGATCTAAAAATGATTAAATTCCTATGTACAGTTTTTGCTCCTATAAAACTTTTTTAATGGAACGATTTTGTTCAACTTTGGCATTAAATATCTCTTAAAATAATTCTTCGATTTGAAAACTATCTGCATCAGCGTGTTTATAAAACATTTTTCTATAATACTACTGATTTTCATATTTTTGTATGCAACAGTTTTTTTAATATTAATGAAGAAAGACCTCCGGTCACAAAAAATTCAAAACTGGCGGCGGCGGCAGCGGCGGTGACAGCGGTAATTACTTTTTTTTAGAATAGAGAGAAATTTGTGAATGTCCCCTATTTCACACCAAAAAAGATGCTTCAACTTTAAACAGTTATTACTTGGTCAGTTTTAATTGTAGAAGAATGGGACTTTTTTGTCTGTCTTCTTAGATTAATAGGATATTTTTACATAATATAAATTATAGGACTGGGGGAATGTGTGAAAATTTTAATTTTGTAATTATCTAAGAAATGTCTTTATTGACCCAAATCATCGTTAAAATACTTCTTTACCTCATTTAAAACATTTTTGTAATTGGAAGTATATCTATGCTTAACAGTTTAGGAATTAGCAATTGAACACTGTTGAGAGTGGACACACTGTATATATATTTTTTTCAGAGTACTAAGTGCAGAAAATATGAATATTTTAGACTTCTTATGTTTGTCCAAGTATGTATGCAAATCTTATAAAACATTTATTAATATGAATTGTTTTGTATTCTTTATTCAATGTAGAAACTTTATGGTTGAACATTTAAAAACAAACGGTGAAAGTTGCATAAAGATGTTAGTTGATAACAAATACTTATCATATATCGTGTTTAAAATTCTAAAATGTTCTGTAATTCTATTTTACAACTTAGGGCAGTGTTAACATACCATTCCTTTACAAAGGCATTCTAGACAAAAATATCAGGAAAGAGAATAAACAAGATTGCATGATGTGCAGCAAAATGCTTGTAGATTGTAATTACATTGTCTTTATGCCATTGTTTGTAAAACATGATTCTATCATACCTATATTCTGATAATTAGTAATGTCTATTAAAATAACAGTGAATTGACATATTTTAAATCTCTTTTCATTTTTAAGCATCTTCATTTGATCATATAAAGATATCTAATATAATATAAAGTGCTCAAAATTAACTTCCATATTAATATACAGAAGTTGTTATTCATCATGCAATTATTGAATATGAATAATCATTGCATTAAAATTTTGCAAAAAGATAGTTACTTGTTGCAAAGGGATATATATTTTAATTCAATTGTTAGAGTTAATGAACGAAAAGTAATTTTTGTTTTTTATAAATATAATTTTTCTGAAGAATCTTATTTTCTGTAAGAATGCAAACAGATTATCAAGTAAACCAGTAAATTTTATGTTTATTGTGTTAAGTGATTTTTAATTTTAACATAATTGAGTGCAGACATTATCAATTAAATATGTGTTCACAATATTGCAGGTAATACAATAAAAACGCATGTTTTCTAATTCAAAAGGCTTTTTCCTTTCATTTTAATACTGTGAAATGTATTCAGAATAGCATGGTCAGCAACTGTTTAAAAAATATTTTTTAAAGAAATGTTCTTTTTTAAATTTCATAAATACAAAATATTTCACTTTGGAATTCCTCCTAGACCTTGGTTTGAAATCTTTTCCATAGTAAAATGTGTGATATACAGTGAAATATGCTTAACATGAAAAATCGGTTAACATGAAATGATATAGCGGTTTGGACAGTGTACTATGCAATTTAATATTTTTTTTCTTTTAACACTAAACAAAAATTGTTTAATACAAAAAAAATTAGCTTTCAATCTTCAGTGATATGTTTGCTACAAGTCACTGTATAATTTATTTATGGAATTGTTTAACTTCCAGGAATCGGTTCCTCTTCTTTCATGGCCCCTTTTTTATCCTTTAGTAGTCATCATCCATCAGGTCTCTATCCCTAAACCCTAATGAATAGAATCCTTATCTGTGCCAAAGAATCGCCAATTGTGGGAACCCAGTTCAGAGCAAGAATGACTAGAAAGAAAACCCCATTGTTATTTCGAGGGAATGTTGAAGCACATGCAGATCCTTTTTGGCACTTTGAAGGTTGTCTCTTTTGGTGGTGATCACTTCCTTGGCATCTTTCTAATTTCATTCTCTTAAAGCAAAAGTGCAGTCAACTGTAGAAAAACACCAAAGCGGCGGGAATCCGGAGGGAAATTCCGAGGAGATTTTGATGAGAGAAAAACTGGTTTGGCGAGCTTCCAATGCCCATGCATTTCAGGTTAACACATTTAGTAATGCTCTTCAGTTTATTTACCAAGTCAATTAATTTGAGTTGAAATTTGTGAATTTTGTATTAAAACCATTGAATTTTGGGTGAAAATCAGTCAATTTCGTGTGTTTTGTAGATTAAGCTTGTTTTATGAACACAATGGCTGAGAAATCGATACGAAAACAAACTGCTATTTCGCTTCAAATGAAGATGAAGTAGGTTAATACAGTTGATAAAAAACATAGGACGAACACAGAAATCTGCAAAGAGTTTGTCATTGCCAATTTTAGTTTATCAACGATAATAAAAAACAGGGATCACATTACATTAATGTCTGAGCGCAGTATGTTTTAGCCAGAGAGAAAACATACAAGAACTGCTAAGCATGACGATTTAGAGACACCTTTGCTTATTTGATTCAAACAAGCTAGATCTCAGAATGCTCCTATACCAGGTGCTTTCTTGCTGGAAAAAACAGAAAAAGAACTGGCAAAACAAATGCATATTGATTTTTTGGCAAATCCAGTCTAGTTAGAATGTTTCAAGAAAAGCAACAGTATTGTGTTAAAAAATGTTTGTGGTGAAGCTAATAACGTTTTACCAACTAGGACCATAGAATGGTTGCAATCTATGTTGCCCTCAATACTTGAAGAATATGACCCAAAAGATGTCTTCAATGCTGACGAAACTGGCTTATTTTACCGCTGCTTACCCAATAAAACTTTATTGTTTAAAGGACAATCGTGTTCAGAAGGAAAAATCTCTAAAGAAAGAATTACAGTATTGGTTGGATGCAACTCGGATGAATCTGAAAAACTATCCTTATTTGACTTTGGTAAAAATTTTAAACTGCGTTGTTTTAGAAATGTAAGAACAATAGCAGTTGGATACACTACAAACAAAAAAGCATGGATGGTAGCTACTATTTTGAATGATTGGCTTATTAATTTGGATAAGCAATTTTTACGAGAAAAGTGTAAAGTCGCACTTATCATTGATACCTGTCCAGCACACCTCTACATTGAATTAAAAGCTATAAAGCTTATATTTTTTATTTCAAATACCACAAATGTTTTACAACCATGTGATCAAGGCGTTGTACAAAATTTAAAATTAAATTATCGAAAGTGATTGCTTTGAAAATATTTAGTTGCAATTGAAGCAAAAGAAGATTTATCCATTAATTTATTGTATGCATTACATATGTTGCAGCACTCAGCATGGCCTTTAGTGATGTTTGCGGCAATTGAAAATTGTTGTCACCATGCGGGATTCTCCAAAGTTGCAAATTCTTTGACACCTCAAGAATCAGCCAATATTGGGACTGAGCCAACATGTAATGAAATGTTTGAGAAAGTCTCAACATTACTAGACTGTCCTACAAAATCATTAAATGAATATGTTGCAGTTGATGATGATGTGTCTACAGCACCGATTCTGACAGACAAAGAGATTTTGGCCATTGTTCATAATCCAAATGATTCCACCTATGTAGATTCTGATAACGAATCTGTCAACGGAATCAACGATGCAGTTCCTGTCTTCTCTACTTCAGAAATGCAGAAAATGATTAAGAGTATGCACAGTTATTTAGATGTGCATTCAAGTGGAATGATGAATAAAACAATGGATGTTCTCGAACAATTTGTGGGCAATATGGTGCTAAAAAAAAACACTTCAAAAAAAGATATGATTTTTTTTTCCTTAAAAAACAGTATTTTTTTTTTACTTCCTTTTTATCTTTTTTCCAACCTACTAGTAGTTTAACAGGAAATAGAAATAAAATTTGATGACATCAAAAGTATTGGTGAATTTTGTTCTTTTTTATAAATCTTTTAATGCAAAATTCTTTTAACACGAAAAAAAAATCGTGCCCCCTTCAGTTTCATGTTAAACGTATTTCACTGTATATATTTATCTCTTATGTGAAAGGGTAGTAAAAAACAAAAGAACAGAAAGGAAAAACCAACATTTTCTAAACTATTGTAATTCCAGAAAAATAGTAAGATATCACTGTAGTTTTAATAGGAATTACCTCTTTTTATCTACATTTCTGTATTAATAAAAAAGTTTTTGTCTCTGTGTCTGTGTGTCGGCGATGGCTAGGAAAATCTACCGCATATAGACATTTGAAAATTGGGTTAAGGATTAGTGAAGCCAGATCCAAATGAACATTACAAAAACCAGAAAAACACAAAAATTTTCACCTTATCTTCTCAGTTCCAGCAGTATCTTTCATTAAAAAATATTGATATTTACTATTTCAAAGAACATTTTAACTGCACGTCGATTTGCATCAGGTTTCAACTTTTCCATTTTTCTGCAATTTGAAACACTTACGTTTGCTTCCTGGATGACATAAGAAAAAATACCCACATATTCAGGATACCTTTCCCTTTCTAACGATGTAATTTTTTAGAAAAAAATATTAATATTTAGCATATGAATATATATATAACCATTATAGAATATTACAAATCATCATATATATATATATATATATATATATATATTTCCTGAAGTTTGATTCCATGATTTTTTTTTTCTGATTTTTTTTTATTTTTTTGTTTTTTGTTTTTTCTACATTTTAAACCCACTACATCCACTTCCTTGGCAGAAAAAAAAAAAAAAAAAAAATCCACTCCTATTCAGCATACTTTTCCAGTTCTGGAAGTATCTTTGGTTTTGAAATATATGTATATTTACTTTAGAAAAAAGTTTTTTTTGGATTTATTTTGTTTTCATCCTTTCCATTTTTTTTCCAGTTTTAAAATACTATTTCTTTTTCCCGGTGAAACGTACAAAATAAATTCCCTATTGTTCCCAATACTTTTCTGGCTCTAACAATATCTTTGTTTAAAAAAATATTAATATTTACCATTTCACAAATATTTTCTAGAAGTCAATTTAATAGACTTGCCAGAGTTTTGGGGAGGGGGGTGGGGGTGTGTCTCAGTGCCTTTGAAGATATCATTTCCCATGTTAATTGTGCTTTGGAACATTTGCGGAGGGATTTTCTTTTCTGTATATTGCTGGTGAAACTCTACATTTACAACACAGATTTTCATACATTCCACATTTTAGAAGAGTGAGAGGTTGGTGCTTATATTATATTTAGGTTCTCAGGAACTTTTAGTCAAAATTGAAAGTTTAATATAGCTAAATGTCAAATTAAATCATTAATCACTACTGTGGGAGCTCCTTAGTTTATTTGGAAAGATTTTTGTTTAATAAATATAAAATCTTACAAATTCGAAGTTCATTTGTAAAAACAGACTGGAGCGTGTGTAGTACTCCTGGTGTATGGTGCCATAGTCAGTGGACCCTCAACTCTGGGTTTGTTTGGATAGATTTTCACTTAAAATATAAAATTATTCAAATTCAAGGGTATATGCTGCCAAAACTATTAGGGCCAGCATTAGGCTTGTTTGGAAATTTTTTCATTTAAAAATATAAAATCAAAACGGACCAGAACAGTTATATCTGGTCTGGTATATGCTGCTGAGGGCAGTAGAACCCACATGTCTAGGTTCATTTGAATGGATTTTTGTTTAAAAATATAAAACATACAAATTCAAGGTTTGATTTTAAAAAACAGACCAGAGCATGTGTAGTATACATTGATTGTGTAGTATACCAGAGCCTGCCCAGTATACATTGCTAAATGTAGTGATACCACCAACTGTAAAAGGGTCATTTGAATAGACTTTTGATTAAAAATTTAAATTTGTACAAATATGAGAGTGTATGCTGATGAAAACTGTGTGGTCCCCAATATTAGTAGGGTTCATTTGGAAAGATTTTCGTCTAAATATATAAAATAATTCAACACTGATTTTAGGTACATTTAAGGCTATTGTCATGAGCCTGGGTGAGTCAGTCAGTATCGGATAAAGCAGCAAATAAAAGTAACTTAAAAAGCAGGAGTAATTCAGTCATCTTACCTGTTTTATTTAACAGACTTGTTTCTACTTTAAATACCTTTGTACAATCTCATCTGTCTGATTTAAAGGAATTGTGAAATATATATATATATATTTGTCGTAATTTCAGTTTTCATGAGTTTTTAGAATTTAGCTGCATTATTTGATTTACTGCTAATTCTTATTTTATTTTACTATTTTAATAGTTAACTAGATCCATATATGTCAATAGCAATTTAGCACAAGAAATTTTTTTCTCTGATTTCTAATCTATTTAAAAGTATGTTTTCTTTCATATTTTTTTTAAATGTTTGGATTTTTATCTTAATCTTGTATATAAAAATTCAGCTATTTATAAACTGTTTTTTTTTTTTCATGACATATACAGGGTGATTAAAAATGAACGGGGCAAATTAATCACTCTTTATTTTAAAAGAACAGCTACTAACTCTTATATTTATATCTAAACAAAAAAATAAATAGGTTTTCTGAATGGAAACTTTTTTTTTTTCAAAATCGATGTATATTTAATATTTTCTTTAAAAAAATGCCTCACCAAAACCATTATATGAATAGCTAATATATACAATAGTTATGTAAAACTTCTCAATCAAAAATTATCTGACAAGTTCATATAACAATAATAACCCAATATTTAACTTGAAGATGACATGTTATAATATTATACATTAATTCTTAAATAAAATAAATATTTATGTAAAAGTCATTTTTTAATAATTAAAAACTGTTTATATCTCTATTTCTGTGAATAGATTGCTGTAAATCACTTATATTTCTGTGAACAAAATCTTTTGTCTTTAAACTTCAAGTCTAATCAAATTAGTTTCAATTGTAAAAAACAACAACACAAAACAAAACATTGAATCTCTTTCTTTTAATAAAAATAGGATAATATATCTAAAGGAGTTTTTAACTAAGGTAAATGAAAGTGATGCATTAATATTGTCTGATATTTACATGCATATTTAATATTTGAAAAGGGAAGAAAAAATTGTTTAATTATCTCATAATGATAATTATGAGTATAAAGTGCATAAATATTTGATCTCTCATCCTTTTCTTTGGTACAGAGGTGTTACAACTTTATGACCTTTTTGTGCTATTTACTCAAATACAGTAATCCCTCAACATCTGCGAGTTTTAATTATTTGCAAAATAAAAAAATGAATATTTCAACATTCACAAATACTTCACTTGGTTATTCATGAATTTTGTTTTACAAAGAATATTTTTTTTATTTTACAAAGTAAACTCAACTTGTTTTAGCAATTCCATGAGCTACATGGCACTGGACTCTAGTGCTGTAAAAGTAATGACTAAATGAACACCCGTATGTATTTGTTACTTTCAAATACACTACCCGTTAGAAAGTATTCATTACTTTCGTTACTGTTTAGAAAACAGATTTTAAAAATCATCGTAAGTACTAGTACACATATATTCGATGTATTTTCTAATTTTCTGGGTGTTTTTTCGATTATAATTAGTTTTAACTATTCCTTAAAATAAAAGATAAAATCTATCTGGATGCGTGCACTGATTTAACATTTAATAAAAAATAAAACTGGGCCTTCAAAATACTACATGAGAAATATATAATCACAAAACCGCAGCAAATATAATTATATACTGTACGTGAGGTCTTTTCAAGAATTCATGACCGTTACATAGACCCATAATAAAATTTTGTACGAAACTTTTCTGTAACGGAAATTTGCGTAAAAGTGCAAATAATCACAATATAATAATAAATAAATAAACACAACCTTTGAAAGTGGATATACTTGCTTTCTCAAAATGTTGTTGAAGTTTTAAAATTACCACGACAATTTTTGCAGAAAATATTTCACCTGCAATAAAAATTTTGAATTTTAGAAAATTGAAAAAAAATCTACATAAAAAAATAAAGAGAATTACTGATCTATATTTTGCCTCAACACAAGGGTTGAAGTTCTTGGAACTTAGGCTATACAGTAAAATGCAGCAAGTGTCCAGTAGAGCTGTTGCAAACCGCATGTATTCGTTATTAAGTAATGGGTATTCTCTCTAATACGAAGTACTGAAGCGTTACTTTGGAATATAATTCATTATTCATTACTGCAGAACTGAACTAAGAAACAAACTTCAAACGCTACCTTCATGCACGGAGCTGAATAGTCTGTCTGACGGGGAATGATGGGAATGAGAGTGGTACCTTGAATTGAAATATTCTAAGATCGATTCCCATGAAAATAATACAATGCAATTTCATCTGCTAAGACGAAAAATCTCTCTAAAATGGAATTCCTCTGTGGTTTCTCGCGATTCTATCTCAGCAAGTATTACTATATATTAACCACCTCACTGACAAGCCCATGTTAATACGTTCACTAAGCTCAAGGTTTCACTGCAATACAAGCAATATTTAAAGTAATATAATTCTTCTGATTTAATGTATTTTGAATACATTGAACAATGATCAATACTTCCAAGGATGGCATTCATATTTGCTATTAAGTTTTTTCATGAAATGTTGAAAGAATCATCTTTTTTTAGCATTTAAAATAAAATGCAGAGAAAACAACATTACAATTTTGCCCTTTTCCAAGACTGTCAGAGGGTTAAAGGAAAAACATAATAATTGGGTATCTTAAAATAGAAATGTCCACTGCTTGCAGAAACCAGTAAAACATGTGGCAACAGAACCTGTCTATAATGGAAAGTAACATTAAACCAGTTCTCAAAAACATATTTACCTCCACTCAACATCGCAAAACTTTCTGACGCATTCATAGACTCAGTCTAATGCATAAAATCATAAAATTAACAGTCATGGGAATGATATGGTATCGAATAGGGTTTTTCTTTTTTCGATAAGTTTATCACAGTTCAAGCTATAATCAAATGCTTTTATATGACGACCCTCCAATTACTGTCACATCCAGAAATTCGGTTCAAAACACCCATTTTCATACTATCATCAAACAAATCTTTTGAATTTAAAGGAAAAAGAGAGACGATAATCCATTTCTTAATTTCTGATCAAAAGTGCCTTCTGATTTTTTACGAGTATGAGCAAAAATCAGTGATTTAAGAAGTTATCGTTCCTTAAATACTGCTATAACAAGTATTTTATTCTATTATAAACTTCAGTTCTTTTTACAGTAAAATTATGAGCAATCTTAATAGATTAAAAGCATAATTAATATGAAATTAGTCTAATTAAAATATTAAATGATAAACACATCTTCTCTCTTTATTACTTGGATCCATGCTTCCTTTTTTTAAATATATTCATAGAAATGTTATTAATGATCTCTTGGTAAAAAAAAAAAAAAAAAAAAAAAAAAAAAAAAAGGATTATTCTCTTTATGTTTAAAAAAGGCATATAACACTTCATATCTCAGAAATAAAAAGTACAATCACTCAAAGAATAAACAATCTCATAGTAATCTTTCTTCTGAAAACAGTTTGTTCTGCTTTTGACCACGTGATTTCAAAACCTTTCGTCCAAAATTATTCACATGGACATTTTTGGCGAATGAACGAGTGCTGAAGTAACGAAACAACTAAATGAATACCCGCATGTGATGCTAATACGAGAACAACTGATTTCCGAGTCTAAAGATCGAACACAAATTCCCATCATTCCCCATCAGACAGACTGTTCAGCTCCGTTCTTGAATCACGAAATGAAGGTAGCGTTTGAAGTTTGTTTCTTAGTTTAGTTCTGCAGTAACGAATAATGAATTATATTCCAAAGTAACGATTCAGTACTTCGTATTGGAGAGAATACCCGTTACTTAATAACAAATACATGCAGTTTGCAACAGCTCTACTGAACACTTCCTGCATTCTACTGTATAGCCTAAGTTCCAAGAACTTCAACCCTTGTGTGGAGGCAAAATATAGATCAGTAATTCTCTTTATTTTTTTATGTAGATTTTTTTTCAGTTTTCTAAAATTCAAAATTTTTATTGCAGGTGAAATATTTTCTGCAAAAATTGTCGTGGTAATTTTAAAACTTCAACAAAATTTTGAGAAAGCAATAGAATATGATCTTTCACTGGTGAGGAGTTTTAAATTTAAAAGAGAAATCAAGGCTGCAACTTTTTCTTACTTCACAAACAAAGATCTGTTCTGCCAAACAATTGCATATCACTAATTCTTTTCAGCCATCAACTAGCAAATAAACTTCATACAATATGTTTATGATTATTCAAATTTATTTCAGCATGTACTTTTTAATGCTTAATATACCTTATGCATTTCAATTGCTCTTTAACATTAAAAAAAAAATCATAAAACCTAAGTCCTTTTTATACGCAAGAAGATAATCTCAACATTTACGATTTTGACATTCGCGAATGTTTCCGTGATCTTAATCCTCATGAATGTTAATAGATTACTGTCATAAGTGTAGTGCTTGATTTGGTTAGTACTGAAATAAAAGGGTATATTTGAGAAATGCTTTTTATTGAAAAATATATTTTAATTCTGCATTTTGCAGTGTCAAAAACTTTGTTTAGTTAACTTTCGATTATAGACTAACAAAAATTGTGTATTAGTCCATAAGATAAAGGAATGGAGGAACACAGTTAGCTAGAGAGATTTTCTTTAGTCAACTGAGTTCTTCATCTGTTTATAACTTTTTAATGTATAATATGATGAAATTGCAGATTTTCCCATCTCCCTACCCCTTTGATTCTCCCCCAACCCCCACTTTGATTTATTCTAATAAATGAAATAATAGCCAGGGGCGCGCCGACCTATTGTGCAAAGTGTGCGGTGCACACAGGCGCTAGGATAATAAAGGCGGCAAGCAATTCAAGCGAGAAAGAAATATTTAAAAATACATATTTTTAAATTTTATTAAAATTAATTATTCTTGAAATTTTAATTACATTTTATGGATTTACACCTCAAATAAATTACTTAGAATTTATTAAAAGTTATTATTCTTTAAATTAAATGTGATAAATTAATCAATTTCAATCCAGAATGTAAAAATTTAACTTGGACCATTCCTCCCCCCCACCCCCACCCCCACCCCACCCCATCCTTAAAAAAAAAAAAAAGAGAGCAGTTTTTAGCATTCTATTTAATGTTAGATTCCACCGAGGACACTATTTGAAACTGTTTTATTGAAACAAAAAATAGACAAAAGCTCGGGGATACGAAGACGGATTTAATTTGCCTGAAAAAAAAAAAAAAAAAAAAAAAAAGAAGAGCTTTAGATTCAAATTTTCGTGCATTTTACGTGCTATATCCAACTGGTAGTCTAAACTGGATATTCAATGACGTTGTGAGTATTAATCATGAGGCCACTGGGTTTTATTTTTACTATAACTAGGGGATCGTACCAAGGCTTCCCGGGTTACCGAATATATTAAAACTATTTTTTTTATTGAAAAGTAATATTTTTTTACATGCAATATATTTCTTAGATTGCCCACTAAAAATTAAAAAAAAAATTTCACATGAAAAATATGGATTATACAATCAAATAAATTTTTGAAAATTTTTAAAAGCAATTTTTTTGTATTAGCCGCATGCTAAGAGTTATTAGCCCAAGATTTTGCTGCTTACGACATCATTATATTTTCTGATAATTTTAGAGCTTTAAGCGCGTAGTTCAATTACATGTCAGTTAAATTTATGTTTTATTTGTATTATTTTATTTATTTAATCATAGAGGAAGTTTTATTTTTGTTTACGGAATATTAGTCATAAGAAAATGATGAACTCTTTATGTTGTTTTAAGGACAAACGGATTCATTCTTAATCGAGCTCCACGCGATAGAGATAAATTTAAAAATTAACCTCTCGGCCCGCAATCACCCTTTTTAAAAAATTGGTATTTTAATTTGATCATTTTTAAAATCATTTTAACTCAAAACGTGAAGTCACGATTGTCAGCAAAATCATTGCATGTGAACAGTCATGCTCTTAACTCCAGATTCTAATCTCAGTACTGGAGAGTAAAAATTGCTGTAATTTGTGTTTTTTGACGCATTTGTGTTAAAAAGTTTAGTTTTATCTAAGAAAATCATTGTTTTCTTTTAAATATGTCATTTTCACTTACTTAAGCATTTCACCCAGTGTCTGAAACTTAGTACGCATACAGAAGGATAAAAAAATATGGAAACTTTATGAGGAAAATGCGTGTTTTCAAAAGCAGTACGTAATTTTCCGTTCAAAGTATTATGTCCCTAATGCCATTTTGTACCATCAAATCTTATACAACAATTTTTATCAACAATTTTGAATTTTTATCAGATAATTACATGAATAAAGGTAAATAAACCTCATTTTTTCTCTCTTCTCTGCAATAATGAAAGCTATCTCATTACCACTATTTTGAAGAAGTTTCATTTAATACTTTTGAAATTAAAATATAATAATGGGTTATAAAAAAAAAGAGCTAGTGCGAGCACATCTACAAATGAACAGCTTCCAGTTAAAAATTTATTAGTAAATTTGGTTCAGCAGAAAGCTCAGAGCAGATGACTAAAAAACATTCTTGTGTTTTAAATATATAGATTATATAAAATTATGAAAAATTAAATTATGCAAATTATGCTATTTTGATAAAATTACAGTACCATGTCTATAAAATTTTATTAGTAGAGAGAATTTTGAACAAAAACTTGGGGAGCCTGATATTATTTTAAACATTGAATTATTGCCAAGATACTCTTTGATTGCTTGTCTAACTCGGCGAAGCGAATTCATCCAAGAGAGAATCATCCAGTTCTGTAATATAAATCGCTATTTTTCGGACAAAGAGCAAGCACACTGTATGTTACTGCTTCTCCATAAAGTCACTCTAAATGTTTGTAAAACATTGCGTTTTATAAGCGTGTGATTTCGATTACGTTATTTTTTAAAATAATGCATTTTCCCCTCCGAAAAATTTCAAAGCAGCTGGGGTGAAAATGACGAACTTCTACAAAACATATTTCAGTTTTAATAATTAAAATATACGCTTTTTTTTTAATAAAATGACGTCAATTGCATACGCTAAAGTATCCCACTTTTACGATCGCGACAACATCTATAGAACGGTATGCAAATGACACCATTATCGCGGAATAATACACAAACCCAGCAGAAAGCAATGATGTCATTTAAGAAGATCGGCAATACAATCTCGGGTATCTAATGATTTATATGACTTCATTTTTTTTTTTGTTGTTTATAATAGCTCCATGTGTTATCATTTATATTTGTTTCAAAATTCGAAAAATGTAATTACACACGGATTAATAAAATTGCATTCTTTCAGGTCACACAAATATTCTTTAAAATACATTTTTGTAAAGAGAAAGTATTGTATCGCTTGTAAAGTTAAATTGCAATAAAATAAAAATAATTTAATTGATAAATAGAAAACAAATAAAGCTAAAACTCACCGAGTTTTATAACATAAGATATTCTTGACATAGCATGTATTTTAATTTCTCTCTTTTTTTTTTCCAGTTTTTATGAGCAAATGGCAACAAAAAGATACAGCAATCTACTATTTTAATTTTTTTCCCCTTTACTTTCATCAGAAATGGAGTACTTCAGTTGCCACAATTACAAAATTGGTGCTAAAAACTATAAAAAAAATTAATATCTTAAAAGTAAATTGAGATACAGCTTTCAAACAAATTGCATTCAAAAAGAGCATTTTTTTCCTTATACGACGGTGTAAAAATTTAAAATATGCGATGTTTAGAAGTTTAAAAATTTGCACTAGAGAAAATTACAAAACCAAAATTTCAAAAGTGTTGTCATTCGCAAATGACGTAAAACTCACCGAGTTTTATAACATAAGATATTCTTGACATAGCATGTATTTTAATTTCTCTCTTTTTTTTTTCCAGTTTTTATGAGCAAATGGCAACAAAAAGATACAGCAATCTACTATTTTAATTTTTTTCCCCTTTACTTTCATCAGAAATGGAGTACTTCAGTTGCCACGATTACAAAATTGGTGCTAAAAACTAAAAAAAAAATTAATATCTTAAAAGTAAATTGAGATACAGCTTTCAAACAAATTACATTTAAAAAGAGCATTTTTTTCCTTATACGACGGTGTAAAAATTTAAAATATGCGATGTTTAGAAGTTTAAAAATTTGCACTAGAGAAAATTACAAAACCAAAATTTCAAAAGTGTTGTCATTCGCAAAATGACGTATGCGTTATGCACAGATATGTTTGTTCTTTATAATATAGATAGCATAGCTGCCAAACTTTACGCTTTTTTGCTACCACTAAAATTTAGAGAAGATTTTCACCTTCTTTAATCGTGAAATTTCGACCATTAAATAAAGCAATATTCACAAGAAAATTTTAGTGGTAGGAAGAAAGCGTAAAGGTTGGCAGCCATGACATAGATAGATATACTGATAAATATATATATTTTTCTTCTTTTCTGTTTCTCGATGGACTATTTTAACTAATCATTTAGCTGTAAATCAGCTTAAAGCCCATTTTCTGAAATCTGAAACATGGTTGTCGATTTTTTTTTAAATTCACAACGTAATTTATTTTATTTTCCAGATTTTGTACTCTTATGTATTTTTTCTTTTACATATTCGTTTTATAATTTCTATCTCTCTCTCTCTCTCTCTCTCTCTCTCTATATATATATATATATATATTATACCTTTATTTATTAGCCTCCGGTACGGTATGCTATATCTTTCTCCCAGCTTATTTTGTGTCCAAAAAATAACGTTACCTTACAGAAGCTAGCTGTAAAACAAAGCATTACGATTAAATACTCTTTAGCAATTTTTTAAACTTCTAAGCATCGCACAATTTCGATTTTTATACCGTCGTATTGAAAAAAAAAAAAGTTCTTTTCAATGCATTTTGTTTGAAAACTGTATCTTCATTTATTTTTGAAATATTAATTTGTTTGTAGTTTTTGGAGCCATTTGCTTAATATTGGCAACAGCAGTACTCCATTTCTGTAGAAAGTAAAGGAAAAATAGTTTTAAAATAGTAATTATATATTTTTATTGCCATTTTCTCGTAACAACCGAAAGAAAATGTAATTAAAATATGTGCTATTTAAAAAAAATATATATATAAACAAATGATTTCTGTTAAAACAATGGAGCTATTATATACTATATTTAATTGTAAGTATCTATGAATCATTAGATAGCCGGGGTTTTTTTTTTTTCGGTTTTCTTGAATGACGGAATCTTTTTGCTGCATCTGTGCATTATTTCGTGATAGTAATGTGCTATGCATGCTTTACTGTAGATGTTTAAGAGTAGATCGTAAATGTGGAATTCTTAAGCGTCATTTTACATAAAATAAAACGTGTGCTTTAAGTCTAAAAATTGAAATATGTTTTGTACTGCACTAGAGTTCCGCTTAACCGAGTTATTTTCTTCTGATGGACTGGTGGCTTCTATTATTATGAAACAGCCATTACAAATGAAGTGTTAGGTGAAGATGAAAGATCAACCGTAAAAAAAAAAAAATTATGGCCATACACCACCCACCCATTCTGACCAGAAAATCAGAGTTCTAACTTTTTACGGCTGCTCTTTCATCTTCACCTAACACTTCATTTATAATGGCTGTTTCATAATAATAGAAACCATCAGTCCATCAGAAGAAAATGAAATAATGGAAATGCCGGGGGCGACACTAAATTCTGAAAAAGCAGAATTCATGTTCTCTAGTTTATATATATTTTTAAATTATACTATATTTTGTAAGATTTCATTTGTGATCGCATGTAAGTTTTTATGAAACAATAGTTTTTCAGAGAGCGATATAGGGCGCAAGCTGAAGTTTTGCACACAGACGCCTAACAACTCAGGCGCGCCCCTGATAATAGCTATTTTAAAAGTTTAGAATCAAAATTATTTAAACAATGTCTCAAGAGCAGAAATTATGTGAAAATAGGAATTTAGCAGTTTAAACTGTAGATAATCTTTTGAAGTATTATGAAAATCAACTTAAACAACATTTTTTATGTTTATGTGCAGTTGCAGTTATTGATTAAAGTAAATGAGACATTATGCATTTCCCTCATCTGTGCTAGGTTGTAAATTATTTCGCCTGGGGAAGAAATCTTGTAATCCTGAATAATTGAAAAGAAATTAATGCACTTCATCTGCGTAACCTTAAATTTGAATTAAAAACTCCTGTAGCAAATGATATCACCTAGAAATAGGATACTGTACTAAAAATATGCACATATGTTTCTCCTTCCTCTGCTAGTGTTAAAACTCATTTATTTTAAAGGATTCTTATCAAATTAAGCATCATCAACTCCCGGTTAAAAGGTGACAATCTGCCAAAATCTCCTAGTTAAGAGGTGACAATCTGTCAAAATCTGTGATAAATTCTCATTAATACAACATGCATTTATCTATAGCTTTAATATTTTTTAAATTTGATCAATGTACTTTTGGATAATCATGCCATAGCAAGTCAGTGATGAAACAAGTGGGGTAGGGGATAGCAAGTGAGGCAATTGCTCCCGGCACCGGATATTAATTACTACATTTTACTATGCATAGCTGGAAAAATTTAGTGTGGTCAGGTCAGAATCAGAAATAAAAGGAGGAAGATGGGTGTTTCCCTCATCACTGTGATTACTCAAGTAGGAAAGAGCTGCATGTCTCCATATCAAGTTCGTCAGATTGAACCATTTTGGTTATTTAACTTTTATATGTGAAAGTGATATTTACTTGCTTTTTTTTTTTTTCTTGTATCCAGGTTGCAATATTTGGGCTTCTTTTGTACTATAAATTATTACTGGAAAAATAAAAGAACATATTTTTAATAACATCAAAAAAGCGACATAATATCATCATAATATTTTACTTCACTTCTGACGCAAGCCATTTAGATCAAATACCAGAGATTATTAGATATGTATTAGATTTTGTCAGTGAAGAAAACTAGGAAGAGGAGGTGACAGATCTACTACCTTGCCTCGGGTGAAAGTTAATCTAATTTCATCACAACATAGGGTCATCCCTGCCCTGCATAATCAGTATGCTTAATTTTCAGTTGTATTCCTTATGCTTTTTGCTTTAGTGTTTCATTGAAAATTTCATGAGCTTTTTTTTCCTTGTTTTTTTTTTCCTACCATTGTATAAGAAATTAAAATTAAAAAAATATTTGGAAAATTATATGAGTTTTATTTTCTTTTAAATGTAAAACATTTAAATTTTAATGTTTTAATATGATTTTCTTTTTTTTTGCATTATTACTATATAAATGACAAACAATAGTTTCCAACATGTTTTTATAAAAAATTATATGAAAAATTTACTTTTGTAAACTTTTTGATAATTTGTTCATACACATTCTTGGTTTTTGTAAAATATTTCTTGTGTTCAAAGCCTTTGTACGACTGAAAAAGTAATTTGCAGTCAATGGTTTGACAGTTAATTTGATGATAGGTTTTATTGTCGATTTTGACGCTTATCTTTATATCACTTGTTCTTTCCTATCATGTTCATCATACTGTGAATATATTTTCTTATGCTTAATTTAATTTATTATTTCTTCCATTTCAGTGAACGCCCATCCATGGCAGTTGTATTATGGCAACCCCAAAACAGTTTATTAGCAAATATGAGTAGCAATGTAGAGGATCCTAATAAAGATGATGATGAGAAAAAGGCTGAAGATTCTAATCTCTTGACTGATGAAATAGAGAATAATAATTATCTTACTCACCTTCCCCCCTCTCTCACCAGTGCCATAAAGTAAATTATTTTCATTTTTAAAATTACTTTCATGTTCAAAGTTTTGATTAAATTTGTTCAAAATCAAAAGTCATAATTACACTGTTACTTGATTCCTATTTAGAATTTATCTTTTGAAATATTGTTACTGTTTGTTTGGCATATTGGTTATGTTTTTCTGAATATCTTCAATGATATTTTTAGAAAAAACTTTGATATATGTCATTTTAAGGAATAGAAAATAGATTACAAGAGCCAAATTAGGAGAAAGAGGGATTATAATAGATTATAGTTCCTATAAGTAGACTAAAGTACCCTTTTTTTTGCTTGAAACTGCATCATTAAATCCATTGTAGTTTAATAACAAGAAAAGTTATCCTCCGATATCTGTTTTATCAGCAAATAGGTACTGAGAAAAACAAAAGTAGACATTCGATTACGAATTATGTCGTCTTTAAATGTGTGCTACAGAAATAAGCTTCTTGTAACTGCATCAAACTTTGATATTTTCAATATGAACCAGGGTCAGACTCGGTCAGAGAAAAGGATGCAAACCTTGGATTTTTAGAAGGCACAAATATTTTATCAACCTAAATCATTTTACGTACTTGTGTAATATCTTACATTACTATGTTTTGTAACATGTGTACACTAGGTTTTGTTTTTATAAATATATTTCTATTGAAATATTTTATAAATATACAAGCATACTACGCATGTGCTGCAAAATCCTTTAATTCCACCTTTCACCATCATGGTACACCCTAGTAGGCTAAAAATAAAAACTATGCTGAAATATGTAAGGCTATCGATGTCAAGTCGAATGAGCCAAACCTTGTCGTAATTGGGTCCATAGAACCCAATGTAGGAAAGCACCACTGGTGATAAAAATTAGAACTAAAATGTGTAAGGCTATTGATATCAAGTTGAATGAACCAAACCCCACCATCATCGGGCCCATAGAACCCAAGATAGGAAACCGTCCCCTGATGGTGAAAAGTGGAACTAAAATGTGTAAGGCTATCAATATCAAGTTGAATGAATCAACATCATTGGGCCCAAAGAGCTGAAGATACTTTGAAAGGAAATTTTAAAAATCTGAAATTATTCAAAAAAGTAGTATGTACTAATAAATTTATTATAGATGCTCATTATTAAATTAATTATAATGTTTAGAATCAGTTGCATTGTAATTCGAAAGATAGTTGGTGAGTTATGGAAATTGGGCATAGGGGACCCGATCAGGGGTTAATTTGTACCAGGGCCCAGCTCCGGTACTTCTGTTTTTAGTAAATATTTAATTATTGGTTGTAATTCACCAGAGTTCATATAAATACAGGGCTCCAGAGACCAGTGCAATAGCACTTCCGAAAAACCAAAACCTAAATTACCCTTTCCTTCCCATCTCCAAGCTTTTGCGTTCTTTTTTATCAAAACACTTTTATGTGAGGTAATGTGCCACACACATAGGAGATGGAGATAAAACAGTCTCAATTTTTATATCAGCTTTAGGGCTTGGACTGGTTCGAGCTCAATCTGTCTTACATTCAAAATTTTATTTATTCATGTATAGAAAAAAAAAAAAAATAAAACCTTTTTCTCCTTCAAAATTACATATTATATTCTATTTCAAATCTTTTAATGCTATTTTGATCAGAATGAAGGGAAAACAGAAATTGTGTTTGTCTATTCTAGTGATATTTGCAAATTTATGGCATTGATGATGTCGACGTGTTGAAAATGGTATCACTCAAGAGACTGAGCAATGAACTTGCTTTCAGTTTGAGCTTCTTTTGTGACAGTAGGATAATTTTTAATTGGCTGGTTTATTTTATTTTTTATTTAGATGTTTAATCTGAAAAGAATACTTTCTGTTTTCAGCCAACGAGCATCAGCTTGAGTTTTTGTTTGTTTGAGGTTTTTTGTCTTCTATTAAGTATGAGTATAAAAATCACATTAGTGATTTTTCTATTTATTTTGTATCATAAACGCTGCCCATGCTAAGGCTCTGTTCTGCATATTTACAGAGTTATTTTCATTTGTAAGTAGATATATGTACCATGTATTGTTATTCTGATAGAAATCAATCAAGCAGTGCAGCCTCGGCAGAAAAGCCTCAAATCTTTACGATAATGGTGTCAAATTTTTAATTTCATCTGATTTTCAGGGACTCGCCACAAAAGATTGTTTTACGGAAGGAATCTATTATAGTTTAAGATATGCACCTTTTATAAGACATTGAAAAATATTGTTCGTCAGCAAATAAATATTAATTTCTATAAATTTCATTCATTATTTCATACAAAATGCATAACTGTGAACTATCCCTTTTTTGTGTTGACTCTATTTCCAAATCATAATCCTTACCTTTTATTGCAGAATTCTGCAATTAATTAACATTAAAATTAGACAAAGATTACTGTTTGGAAGGAGTAATAACTAAAAAGTGGAATACTTGACAGCTAAGGGATGATGACAGTTTAGGATAGATATATTTAAAATTTTTATTTTGCTAAAGAAAAAAAAAGGCTTTAAATTTTGCAAATGTATGAAATATAAATATGCAGATTGGAGTGACAGGGGAGGGGGAAACAGTGTAGTTGTTAGTACTGTCAGTACCATGGAATATTAGGGCGCTGGAACTTTTTTTGTTAGAAATTAAGCCCTGGGCCTGATAGTGGGCAATGCCCACTAATATCTATCATAATGGTCATGTGTACTAATTACGATATTTAATAATCAAAAGTAGATAATTCGTGAAGAAACGCTAAGATTTAAACAATGTGTCATAGAAAAGTATGTGTTTCATTTAAAAATCCATTTTTTGATAAAATAAAAAATTATCTATTTTCTCCATTTTTTGAAAATATAAAATCAAATGTTATTTTTTAATTCCTGATTTTGTAATTGCTGCCTCCAATAGACTTAAAAATCTGAACGTACTTTAAAAATTTACACTGCGTTTTTTATCCAGTATGGACAAATAAAACACTTGTTTTTTACAGCAGACATAACAGAATCTTGCAAATAAAAATTAATTAGTTTTATTAAATACCTTTTATTTAATAACTGAACATGCTAACAGATTTTCTCAATTTTTTTAATTTATGACACAGAATATCAGTCTGAATCTGTATCTGAAATTTCTACCTTAAGTAGTTCTTAAACTCTTGACCTCCAGGCTTAATTTTGCTGGTGAAGGGCTATATACCAGGCTATGCGGTGTAAATGTTTGTGTTGTAAAACTCACCTTCAACCAGTGCCCTGTTATATTAGTTCCATATCACAGACCAATCCAGTTCAAATATGCAACCAGTACTGTGTAGTGAATGATGTATGGGGTGTATATCACGGTCGTTGATTACTGAAATGAGAGGATGCATCGTACGTATGAGGGTCAAGGGTTTAAAATTTTAAAACCCCTTAAATTTCCCTACTGTCCTTAGTCATGTGTTGTTTTGAAATGCTGTTTAATGAAACTGACATTGGCAGCAAGTATGAGACTTCTTGTCAACGAAAGAAATTGAAATTGAAGCGATTCATTAAATCAGATTAATTGGTGTTTCAACTTTTAATGGAGGAATTTAAAATTTTTTAGAAATTCTGGAAGAGAAAATTTCTTTGCATGTGTGCCTGAAATGTCACATTTGTAGGTCTGATTGTTTTTAAGGTACGTGTGTCTCTGAAAACCTTCAGTCTATTTTTCACACCTGCAAGTAGTTTGAGAAAGAATTTTCTTTGTGTGCTTGATTAAAATCTATGCTTTAGTTGAATTATGAATATTTTTCATTCTTTATTTGGGATTTTTAATTTCTCAGGTGCACCAGGAGAGGCCTTTGACTACCTTCACACAAAATTTCAGCCTCGTACATGCTGTAGATTTTTCTAGCCATCACAGACACACACACGCTTACATAGCGAAACTTTCTTTTATTAGTATAGATTTTTATAACAATACAAATATTCTTATGGAAATCCTGATCATCAACTGTTTTCAATCCACTTCTGGATATAGATCTCCCCCAGATTTTTTCAATGTTTCATATCTAGTGCTTTAGTCATCCAATTAATACCGGCCACTTTTCATCACTTTTTCTCTTGTAGTTATACCTAGCATACATCTTTCCATACTTCTCTGTGTTGTTTGTAATCTTTGTACCATCCGTTTTGTAAGCGTCCATATTTCTGCTCTATAAGTTAGTATAGGCAAAACACATTGGTTAAACAACTTTCTTTTCAAACAAAGAGGCATGTTACTCTTCAGAATAATATTGTTCTTCCCAAAAGCATTCCATCCATTTCTTATTCTTCTATTGATTTCATTCATGATACTATTATCTGATTTTATTTCCTGTCCAAGGTTCACATAACTTTCACTTCTTTAATCTCAGTGTTGTTGTAGGCGATTTTCTTTTTAGGATGCAAATGAATTGAATATCATCTTAGTCTTTCCCAAATTTATTTTTAATCCCTCATTAATGCTAGCTTCTGCCAAATCTTTTTGCATGTTTTCCAATTCTTCAGAGCTGTTACTGAAAATTAAAATGTCATCAGTGAATCGGAGATGACTTAAATATTCCCCATTTATTCTAATCTCTTTGCTTTCTCAATCCAGCTTCTTGAAAATATTTTCTAAGACAGCAGTAAAAAGCTTAGGCGAAATGGTGTCTCCTTGTCTTACCCCTCTTCCAAGCTTAATCTTTGCTTTTCCTTTGTCCAAATGGATGATTCCTGTTGCTTTCTTGTAAATCTTCTTTATGATATTAATGTAAGATTTGTCTATGTATAAATAAATAAGAGTTCAAAAAAAAAAAAAAAAAACATGCTTTTACTTATATTAGTGTGTTTAAAAACCATAAATACGGCGAATTTAAAACTACTTTTTTATAAATGAAAATTCACATTCTTTATATGATGGCACCTTCCCATGTAAAAACCAAAAATTAACTCCTTAATAGTGTAGCAAGATTTTCCGCCCTTCCAAGTATAATAAGATTAACATGAAAATAATGAGCTGTATTATTACAAAAAAATCATTGCCAAAAGAATAAGACTTTGTAAAAAATTGTACAACGTATGGTTGGGTATAGCGGTATATACTAGAAAAGTATATATGGATACCATGAAAGTTCAGAAAAATATGAAGCCTAAATAGTATCAAATATAGCTATTTTGTATAACTCTTTTTTTAATCTTATCCTAAGCTGTTTATGATGAACTTAATTTGGTGCAGACAATAAAACTGCATATTTAAGCTTCGTTTTGCATTTCATAAACCCAAATTCAGTGTAGTAATAATCTTTTCTTTTTACAGTGTACCTAAAACAAAACCCTTGTTCAAAGTTTAAACTTGGCATTGTGCAAAGTTGCAATGCTACCTTGGTCCATGCCGCGTTTTTCCAGATAGGTTTGTAATTAATCTTTAAAGACATGGATGGCATATTGAGAGAGCTACTGAATGCAAACTAGTCGTGGATTCCATAGCAATTATGTGATTAGTTCTAATTAAATTAGTCTGCTTTTAACAGTTTGTTATTTATTTCTGTTAGCCTACTCCTTGATACTCATACAAGTAACGTGTGTGTATAGATGTACTTACCTGATTTCAGTCCATTTTCTTTTCTCACTTTTATTCTTAAAAGAGCATATTTATGACAATCAAGTTTTTATTTCCTTTTGGATATTATCTTTATCCATTCTATCTTCATTTCGTTCCATTTAAACATCAATTACATCATCTGTTTACATCCGGTATCGTTTCATCGATTGATCATGAACATCACTCTTTCGACTGTACGTCACTCTTTTCCTCCAATCATGGATTGCTTCCTTGGATCGCTATATTTCCTCTTATCATTTTGCCGTGAGGTAGGATTTTGCCTACTCAACTTGTTAGGTAGGATGGGAGTGGAAAGGGGGTGTTGTTGCTTTTGACTTTGCCGGTGTACACGGGTATTTAAAGGTGGTGATATCATTTGGAAATTGTTCTTGGTCTTCTTGTGCTTTTACGGGTTTTGTCTTGTATTACGGTCTTATGGTTAATAGCTGAAGTTGGATGAAGGTTGTATACTGATGGAACGGAATAGTAAATATGAATTTTAATGCATTTTTTAGCTGACTGTTATGTCAGAAGGTAGTTAGTTATCGAACGTGTTGTTGAAATTAGTTCATGACTCTACGTTAGCAATACGCTAATTTTCAAATGATGTTTTTCGAAGTACAAAAGTTATTTTATTGTTCAAGACATGTTATTTAATTTACACTTGTTATATTTTTGGATTTTAGACATTCGTAGGCAGATTACGATAAACATAAAATGTCAGTGCTAACTAAAGTTTAATTCAGTACCGGTGGTTGTTGAAACATATTACAATATTTTAATTGAGAACTTTTATTTTGAATTGATGACTTTTCACATTGAAATTTACGGAAATCGGTGAAAAACAAATTCTTTTTCTGAGCATTCTGTGGAACTGGTGGATTTTGTTTTTTTGACAGAATGTCACATTATGGAAGTCAGCTTCTTCATAGTTATTCCTAATGCTATTTCAAAATCCTTTTCAATCTTAATTCAATTATAAAAGGAATTTCAACTTGTATTATCTCTTGTATTTTTTAAGGCTACAAGATGCCAATGCATGTGAGTCATTCAAATATCTTTCTCATTTAATATTGAACTGCTCTTACTGTGTTTTAAAACTTAATTTGGTATTTGAGAAATGAATATATATATATATATGTTTGCCGCCGCCGAATGGTCTTGACCGTCTAAACAAATCTTTTGGTTTAATTGTTAAACTTTGTTTACAATTATTTTGTTTTATGTTTTTTTAAATGTTATAAATCATATTTTTCATTTATCGTTAAATAAACGTTTAGTAATTCATACAAGTTAAAACTGTTTCTTTACTGTTGTCTATCTACCCTTTACACCATAGGTCACTATATCGCTAATGTCATCATTTATTTAATTACAGCACTTCCACTACTCTGCTTCAATTTTAATACCTTTTTAGACAGGTTCCAGACAATTTCTTTTATACTACTACTGGGCATTGCATTACACAAATATATTATTAAAAATTGTTATCTAGGCTTTTAAAGCTGATAGCGCATAGAGTATGCTGCCAGTGTCTTTATGTATGTCCAAACTGCCCATGTCTTTAAGGATTAACATCTCAGCTAATTACCAATCATTTTTTTTTTAAATCATTATCAACAATCCTTGGTACTTCTGTGACGATAGGTACCTCCAGCGCTCCTCAACCCCTTTGCTAAATGCCTGCAAATTGAAATTTGTGTGTAATGGAAAAATGCAATTTCCCCAAAAACCATGTGACCTAGGGCAATCGCTATAGTTTTCCCGGCAAGGTTTAAATTAACTTCTACTACCCCTAATCTTTTCATAATTTTAATTTCGGTAGATTAGGAAATAGAAGGGGGGTGGGGGACATATTTTTCCATTACATTTTCAATGATGGCTCTGAAAATGTAATACCTAAAATTAAAAAAAAATTCAGTGTTACAAAAGCTTTAACACGATACCCCACACAATATACAAAGAAAAGGATTTTTTTTCAAGTAATTTAATTAGCCCCTGTACATTTTTCCTAAATATATTTCTGAATGGTTAATAATCTGTAAATATGTAGGTCAATAGCCTTTATTACTTCAGCCAATTTGAACTTTCTGCATCCCATAGTTTACGAGTAAAATGGCTGTGGCAGACAGACAGACAGAAACAGGAGTGATCTTATACTAGTTCTGTTTTTACTTTTTAAGTATGGAACCCTAAAAAGCATAATTTTTGTTCAATTTCTTTTTCAGATATGGCAACAGGAAAGAAAAAAAGCATTCTTATATTACTGCAAATTTTACTTTACATTATTATAAAAAACAAATGTTTATTGCTGAGTCAGTTAATTTTTGCTCAGTTTCTTTCCGAGATATGGCAACTGAAAAGATAAAAAATCATTATTTTCGTATTGCTGCAAATTTTACTTTACATTATGAGCAAATCCATATGGTTGAATCATGTGGTAATAGATTTTAAAAAAATTATATCTGAAAATTATTTAAATTATCTAAATTTAATTAAACTTAATCTATAAATTGATGATGAAGTTATAAAATATGTAAATATTTTATTATCATTGGAAACATACAACTATACATAACTTCTAGAACTCCAGCACATCAGGGAGTGACGAAATAAATCGATTACAAACATCCATTTACGTACATGAATTAAGTTATGTTAAATAAAAGCATGCAAAAATTAATGCAAGAAAAGTACTAGTACATTTGATATGGAAAATCTGTATTCCATATGTCAAATGAAATAATTTTGCCTTAAATGTATCCTACATTTAACTTGTCTTCTAAAAACTTCATCTTTAACACTTTGATTGCCACATGACCTGTTGGCAGTCACATATTTTTTCTCTTAAGAAAGTTGTACCGCTAGCAGTCATTTCAAATCATTTTCTTCTGCTGGCTGTCATTTATATTGTTATTGTTCAGTTTAAGGTCCATGGCTTGTTTGCATATGAGTTATTGTTGTAGGAAAAGTGTTGGCCTATCAATGGAAAATACATTTTACCACCAGTGAACGTTCTGCAGTCAAAGTGTTAGAAGATACTTAAGTTTTATAAGTTACAGAGTCATGAGAGTTTGTAAACTATGCAAAAGTATAGTTTTTACATTAGGAAAATTTAGTTTTCCTCAAAATAACCAGTTAGTTGATAAGCTAAGTAAGAATTATCAGTTTTCTGTTGTAATGAGAATTTGGCTTATATTAAAGGATTATGTTTATACTGAAGCAAATATTGAAGTGTTAATATATATATATATATATATATATATATATATATTCATTTCTTTGTTCTATTGTGTGAGATTTTCTCTCTTGTAATATTAGAATTTTAATTGGTAAATTTTATACCTTGCTGCTTTATTGTGCATAATCTTATTATTTTATTCATATTTTTCAATCTAGAAATCAAAATTTATTCACAATGGGGACTTCTGAAGAAGCTTCTGGTTCTGTCAACTGTGAAGATGTTATGGATACATAATTTTAGAGAGATTTTATCCAGATGTTACAAGGTTGAATGAAAGACTGCGTTTATACACTCATAATTTTGTATATCATACCTCATTATTGAAAAATAAATATGGTTACTTTAGTGGTTTTTAATTTTTTGTAGTTTTTCCCAGTGTTAAGCAACAAACTCAGCCTCTAACTCAATAAATTTGCCATTAACTTTTTACAAAATAAGACACTTTGGGTTAAAAGATACCTTTAACTATTTGGACTTCCATATAAAAGTAAAATCTAAAAAACAAATATCATATTGTTCTTATATACCTTCTGATTTAATATGATCTGAGAGAACTATTTGTTTAAAGTTAGGGGAAAAAAAGAAGACAAAATAAAGACATCGTATTTATTCACATAATTTATGCCTCTGCATATTTTTCTCACCTCTTATTTTTGAAATTTTCAGTTGTAATAAACTAAGATTTATTACATAGAATTATTGCATTATATTATTTTTTATTTCTATTCGACTAATCTAGCCACAACATTGTTTTTTAAAACTATTTATCATCAGTTAATTTATAGAACAACCAGTTATTTAATAGGCTAAATAGGTAAAGTTTGAAACAGTGTATTTATTTGATACTTTAACTGATTCAGTTGGGTAATTCATGAAATATCTAGTTATTTCATGAAATAATTGAATTGTACTGTTTAATGGTAAAATATCTATCCTATGGTATTTTTTTTATCTGCATATCGAAAGGAGAAAATTTTCTGTTTTATTTTCTGCACTTTTTTCTTTTCACCTGTTACAAGAGTGCAGGTGGTTTTCTAATCAATAATGCTACATCATCAAACACATGATATATTAGGCTTTATTTGCTGAAAATTAATCTAGCTCTTTAAGTTATGACTTCTCTAAATTTATACTTCTTACAAAAAGCAACTTCATTGAAGATTTTAAATTTTTGGCAGATTTCTTTACTGAAAAACAGGGAAAAAAATATTCCAATAGAACTGGTAGCAGTACATTTGGTATAAATGAAGTAATTCGTTTGATATCTAGCTGGGCTTTTCCTGTCTAGACAATTGTTTGGGGGATCTCCCTACTTCAGTAGCATATGGCCCAAGCTTCACCTGACTTTCCAGTTGCATTTTTAAGACAAATGTAGTGCAGGGAACATCACTGCCTTCTCTTCCCACAAAATTTCATCTAAAAGGGCTTGATAATTTGATTTTGCCAGCCCAGAGTGTTCAGAGGTCAAGCTCTTAATTAAGAATCCCTTTACCCATGCATATGTTAAAAACTTTATCATCATATAAACTTTCATTTTAAGAACATGGTAGAACCCAATAATGGTTCCTCTTGCCCTTTTCCCAAGGAATTTAAATATTTAGTTAAGAATCGTTTAACATCTTAGAAAAAAACGTGGTAGAACTCGAGGTTTTGTATCCCCAAGGTGGTAGAGTAACCAAATTTTTAATCAAAAATCATTTAACACATACCTATGTTTAAAAAAAAAATTATCATTCCTCAAAATTTCATCTTTTAGGGCTTGATAGATCTTGAAATATAGTTTTACATCCCTATGGAAAGAACGATACAATTTTCAATTACAAATCTGTTTATCCGTGTATACATTAAAAAATTTATCATCTCCCCAATATTTTATCTTAAAAGGCTTCAAACATTACTGCGTACAAAATACATTTATCTATATAAAAGAACAAATTATACTTCGCTAATCAGCTTAAAAATAATAAATTTAATAACTTACTAAATTTTTAAAAACTTGACAAAAAAAAATAGCAATATTTTTTCAAAATCATCAGATAAAAACAAAATTTAAACTCTAAATGAAAATTGAAACTTACAACAGAAGCTTTTTATATTTTGACAAAACCTGTACATGCACTTTAAGATATACATGATAAAATTTTCTCAGCTTTGGCTTGCAAGTTAATCAACGGCAAAAAACTTTCATTCAAAATCATTTTTGCCTCTGTGATCTTGCCAGCTACCATGTAATACTTTAAGAAAAGTTAAAAGAACATAATTACAACAGACAAATAAATATTACTTGTCTGAAATAAATGTCATATTTTATCATTCCTTCTAGAAACAGTAAGCCAAGATGCTTTCTGAACTGTGATTGATTAATAGTGTATTGACATCATTTCTGCATACTTTCTGAATTATGATTGATTAATAGCATATGACATGAAAATGCAGTTGATTGCTTTGCGTGAATGAGGGAAATAAGTTTATTTATAGTGCATAATTTAGCATCCAGCTTTTAAATCCCAAGGGAATGAATAATTTGAATTTACATTGCTTATCAGACAATTAGCTGAACTTCAAATGAAAAATCTCAACTATATGAGTTATTTGACTCATAATCACTCAAAAAGATGTTTGTTTTACCATGATCTTTCTTAAAAGATAAATTTTATGCTGACTGGCTTATAAAATGTGAAGCGGTCAACCTGTTTTTGATATGTTTGAATCACGGTTTTATTAAGACAAGTCATGTGTATTGATGGTCAGACGTAGAACAATATTTTTTAGAAAACTAAAAATGATTGTACTATATCATCTGAAATTTTACAATTACAAGCACATAAGATAACTCTTTATCTGAACATTTTTAGTTAATATTAATTATTCATTAAAATATTATTCATCTTGAAGAGTTCAAAATTTATCTCTGAGAAAAACTAATTTTAATAAGCACTTAAAGAAAATAACTTGCTTATTTTTTGTACCCTTACTTTTGGTACTGAAAATAGGACAGAAAAAGTGACAAAAATATGTGAATAAATATGATACTCTGCTGCATCAAAGTTTATAATATTCTTGCCAAAAGCTGGATATTTTGCCACGAAAACTTAGTTTACAATAGTCTGTTGCTATTTGATGCATAAAATCGATGACTGTCACACTTTGTTTGATGAATTCTGTTTATAATTCTGCAATGTACTGATCACAATAATGACGAGTCTTTTGATACATATCCCTTGAGAGAAAAAAAACATGAATATGATGATATCGCACACCTGCAAGAAAAGTGACACATCTTGACAAAAGTGCATTTCACAGGAATTGCAAAAGAAATTTTCCATGATTTTACTGTAAGATGAATTTATAGCATTTAGCTCTGCATGCAAGAATAAAAATGTGCATAAAACCCTTAAGAATAAAGACGTAGGATGAGATTTGGAGGGTTGTGTCATTTTACCTCCACACACAGTCCACCCTTCTTCTGTGGTCATAACTGGGCATATAGCGTAATAAACTGATTTTCTGTATAACTACACTTATGAAACATTTGTGTAGCAAGACTCACATACGTACTAATGGAATAAAAAACAAAATGAATTTTTGCGAGATGTGTCACTTTTCTTGCGAGTGAGCAATATATACATAATTGTTACACATCTACATAGCATACTGAAGATGGCAATATTGTTGAAAAACTTTGAAGTTCAATAAGATGTGAAAATTAATTTCAAGATATGTTTCTGTTATAGTTTATATATATTATTCAGCCAGCCAAAAAAAAAAAAAAAAAAAAAAAAATCATGACTTTAAGAGGTGGGAGGAGAGAAGGGATGAATTTTTAATATCACTTTATTTTGCTTTTAAGCAATAATAAAAAGTGCCAAGGGCAGGCAGTAGAAATTATAAATTAATAGCCTCGTCTTTCTGTCTTATTACTTTCTTCTACCTGTAATAGAACCAGGATGACTGGGCCACTTCTGGTTTCTATTTCAAAGTTGTCGATTTTTATTATAAAATAATTCATAAATCCTACATTTTTAGAAACAATGAAAAATATTATGTGTGGATACTTATTATATTTTAATATTTTTTTAATAACCACATTTGAAAATCTGTCATCAAAGCAAGTGATGGAAATGACGACAAAACTAATTTGAATCGTTCAAAGATTCATGGCATCAATTTGTACCTCAGAACAGTTCTAATAACATGTCATTCAATCATTGCATCTCAGCAATCTCTTCTTTTATTAAGTGAATAATAGTGGCAATATTGTTGATATTCTATGATCATTCTTGGTGTAGAGATAAATTAATCTCTATTCATAGGTAGAAATTTAAGTGATATGCTGTTTCTATTTCAAACTTTTTGGGCATATATAACAAAGTATTATAATAAAGAAAAAAACCCAATTATGCAAATAATGGTTTATCTTTACATTCTGAAATTCCAAAAATCCGTTTTCACAGTGTTAACAATGATTCCCTTTGTATGTGTGCATCCAAATTATATATATACATTGAATTCCTGATAAGTCAATTTCGAAGGGACTCGCAAAAATATTCGAGTTATCGCAAGTTCGACTTATCGAAAACCCTTAAATACATACAGAAAATATATGAAAAATAATTCAATTATATGCATAGGAATTATACTATAATAATGGAGTCTGGCAAAATGACCTTGTCAAGTTCTGAGAAACATCTGTTATTAGAGCTGGGGTTCTATATTATTTTCGTCTTAATATATTATATATTGTATGATCTGCGTACTGGAATTTCAAAATAACATTCTTTCATTGTCTAAAACTGGATCTAAGCCGGTGAAAATGTATAGATGGAATGAAGGGGAAAAAAGATAGTTGGAGAGGGGTTTGCCCAACCTTTTGAGATGTCTGTGGAAGATGGGGAGACGAAGGCATTCCACGAACGAAGAAAAGAGCTTGGAATGCGGGCAGGTAGAAAACCCCGAGGGGTTACGTAGAGTAAAGGCAGAAGGTTGCTAGGGGCAGGCTCTTCTGCTGAGACAGTCAGTTGGAGCCGAGAGCGCAGGGTGGACAGTAGTTCCTGCGTATAGTTCTTAGATAAGAGCGTAGGGTTCAGTTGAAGGCTGGAGTGCCAAGCGCAAGGGGAGTTCCTTGGATAGCTTGGATAGCTCTGAGAGAGAGAGCGTAAGGTTGAGTGAGGCTCAGAGAGCTTAGGCTTAGAGCCCATGTGTTGGGAGATTGAGATTGATCTCCGGTAAAGCTTATTTAACGTGTATAGAGTGAGAGAGATAACGTATAGTAAATTCTGTCTAAGGCGGACTCTGTGCAAGCCGGAAATCTGTCTACCGCGGAAAATTTTTCAAGTCCCGGCGAACCCATAGAAAATTACATTAATTCATGCTGCATAAGGCGGAATCTGTCTAACGCGGAAACGGAAAGTATTTTAAGGTCCCACCGAAACCAAAATTTTGCATAAGGCGGAAAAAAGCATAGTTTAAAAATGAAAGGCATTTTGTTTATTAAACTTTAAAACTGATAAGTCAAATACTCAATGCCGTGCATGTTAGTTAAATTCCGTAACACTTTGAAAAACTTAATTCAAAAGGACAGAAACTGTTTAAATTTTAAGGAATTTATGCTTGTGCCATTTTTTCATATGCAAAATTATATTTAAAAGTTAATATTTCTAGTAGAATGAGCATTTATCAAAATATATATTTTCGAAAGTGCAATATATTATACCTACTTTAAGGATGTACTCAAATTCAAAGTTAAGCATTCTGTCTCATTCTCGAAGTTTATGGGGGGGAGGGTTTTTTTTTTCGTGCGTGTGTGTGTGTAAACTTCCAATTCGCATGTATTACAGCAGTACTAAGAAATTGAATAGCGTTTCTCATTTATCTATAAAGGCAAAAGATCTTTTAGAATTTCAGTTTTTAACCGATTTTTGAGTCAGGAAAATCAATAAAAAATTATCAAATTCGAGGGATTTTTTTTTGTGGAGGGGGGGGGAAGCTTTTTTGTATAAGCCGGAATATTGTCTACCACGGAAAATTTTCTCAGTCCCGATCGATTCCGCCTTAGACAGAGTTTACTGTAGTTTTAACAGTACACAGCCAGCATTTACTGCATTTAATTTAATGTTGAATCGGATCACCTACATCCGAGTTTTAAGTGTAAATAGTGTTTTGTGTTGTGTAATTAGTGTGTAAATAAATTGTTAAATTAGTTAATTGAAAGCGTTGGTTTTTATTTAAACAATCCTCTCAGTGTGCGACCGATATCACGTAATCATATCGGTGGTGGCAGCATATAAATAGAACGGAATTTCTTCAAAGTTGTGCGGGCTAAGAGGAAACTCCGACAGACCTCTAAAAAGATATATAATTTAATGGTACATATAAGGTACTTACAAATTCAAGTTTTCTGAAAAAACCTGTTAATGATGACTGTTTGAAAGGAATTTTTTTCGTCTTTCACATGTGAAAATATATGTAAACAAAGGAAAAGGGAATCGTCCACACCGTCTCTACTTTCGAGATATTGCCGTTGTGTCATCATTGCCGCATGTGCTTCTTGATTGTTTGGAAGTGAAACGCAATTTACTTCCTCATCATCTTCAGACTCAGGATCGTTCTCCACCTTTTTTACTGCCTCAACTACAAGGTGCGTCTAAAAAGTTCGGTGAATGGATGGATGTTTCATAAATAACGCGAGTTAAAAATGCGTCCGTGCGATTGAGCAGATAAAGACCAATGGAGAGAGGTAAAGTAGCAAGAAACCAAGGCAGAATGTTATAGGCAGTCAAATGGTGTATGTTTGAAAACTCGCGTCATATTGAAATGGAGCAACGAATAAACATCAAGTCTTGCTACAAATCGGGTAAATCCGCCACAGAAATGCATGCAATGTTAGTCCAGGTGTACGGAATAGATGAGGTTAGCAAAAAATGCGTATACGACTGGTTTAAATGTTTTCGGGAGGGAAAGGAAACCGTGGATGATGGATCACGTTCCTGGTCGAACATCAACAAGTGTGACAACAGACAACATCGAGCGAGTGTGTCAAATGCTGTTAAACAAACTCCGACTGTCTTTACGATGGGTATTGGAGGAATTGGGAATCAGCAAGGACATGTATCCGACGACGTGTGACATTTGTGCTTCGATCAATCCCAAAAGAGGCCTTACGATGATTCATTCCAACAGCTTTATCAACGATGTCATAAGTGTATTGCGGCCAATGGATGTTACTTTGAGGGTGATTAAAGGTATTTTGTTTCCATGTTTTGTTTTATGCTTCCATTCCCAAACTTTTTGACGCACCTTGTATATCTGAAGCACTAACGACAAACTGTGACATTTTCGTCAATTTTCAAAAACTCATTATCGTCATCTTCAGAAGATTTTCATTCACAACACATGAGTTCGTTTGCAAAGGAGCCACATCTCCTGAAGCAATTTTTGGTAATTATTTGTTTAACATCATTATTCCAACCACTTGAAATCAGTCTAATTGCTTCTAACACATCATACTTTTAATTTATTCCATTTTCATCATCCTCGATTGCCTTCCGCACTAGATGTTTTCTGTATGAATGTTTTAAACATTTAATTATTCCCTGGTCCACTGGCTGTAGTTTAGAAGTTGTATTAGAAGGGAGGAATTCTAGCTTGATAGATTTCAAGTTCAAAAGTTGATCGGCTGCTCAAAGCTCTACACGGATCAACGAAAATAAACATTTTACGTTTTTGTTTGCATGAAACACTACATCCAAAATTCTGATGTACTCCTCGAATAATATCAGCGTTATCTAAGCCTTGTTATTTTATCTGTACCCTACAAAAAGTGATTTTTTATGTTTCAAAGAGCGAGGATTTTTATATTTAACAATGACCAGTAAAGGTAATTTTTCTGTTCCAGAAGCATTTACTCCGACAAGCACATTTAAGTGTTCTTTACTTAACTTTCCACCGGAACATGATTACCCCTTAAACATCATTGTCTTGTTGGAAAAACATTTGTAAAAATCTCCCATTTCATTCATATTGTAAACATCGTCTGCACTATAGCCTACAAGAAGTTTGGGTAATGAAACTGTCTTCCATTCACCACACAGCGTATCAGACACATTTTTTGCTGCACCGTCTAATGTCCGAAACACAATGTTGTGTCTGGCTTTAAATTTTTCCAGTCATCACGTGCTTTCAGTGAATCCTTCCACATTCAATAATTTTGCGAAATTCAAAGCTTTCTCATGTAACATCGTACCTCTTAACCCTTTCTGGTGCGGAGTAAGTCTGTTTGTAAAATGGTGAAATGATGGACTGACACCAGAATTTACCAACGAATTTATTAGAAAATAAAAACTTGGTGCCGTTTGTCATTTTTTGAATTAAAATTAGGTGTCCTTTTGGTGGACACCGCTCGCTAAGGGGTTAAAGGAATTACACTCTTTTGCACTGTAATATGTAAACAATTTTACGAGGTCTGTTTCGATATCTGAGAAGGCACACGTCTTCATCCTATTGCCCTTTGGGTAGATATTTGACTTACGTCTTTTGAAAATGCGTTCTTCATCCTTTAGTATGGTAGATAGCAGTTGGAAGGGAAACCATATTTCAGGGCTAGATCTTTTTGTTTAAATCAGGATATCTTTTATCAAATTTACTTTTTGTTATAAAGTAAGAATTTGTAATTTCCGCTTCAACATTTTAAAAGACCCAACTGAAAATATATCAGGATATGAAAGCAATAAACAATAAAATGTCAAGACTGAACATTAAAACAAAGAACCCCGATGAAAACTCAAAAACAGAATCGAAAGATTTTTAAAAAATCCTTCCATAAAAGCGTGAGAAATTATGCAAATTAGAATACACCAAGTTCTGTTTCGAAAGAATCCAAGTTGAGAAAAGGGAATACGTAAAGGAGAAATGAATGGTGTAAAGTATTTACTTGTTGTTGCACAGGTGGTTCATTTTGCTAAGCTTCAATACTGACTCTAAGGCAAAAAATCAATTGTTAATTATTTTAAGGAGGAGGCAAGGAACTGCTGAGATAATAGAAGGCAGAAATTTTCTGAAGGTCTTTATTGTGCACCGGGATCGTTTCCACCACCGCCGAGAATTACACGGCCAATGTTGGAGAAGGAAGCGAAGAGTTACATTTCATTTTATTCACATCATGCGAGTTCAGAAGCTAGTCTTACTCAAAATACACTTTCTCGAAATCTCGAGTGTTGGCAAGCGTACATACACAATTTCGCCAAATACATATACTATATGGCGAGATTAAAGAGAGAAAGACATGCAGTTAAAGTACGATAATTGAAATTGAATGGGGGATGTAACAGAGTGATAAGAAATATTTAACGCCAACTGATTACATAGAAAATATAGCTCATAAACCACGACCAAAGATTGTATAGGGGTTTACCAGAAATCCCACGGTACTGAAATGCCAGCTAAAGAACGTTAATAAAATAAAACAAATTAAAGACAGGGTTAATAACTGAACTGACTAATATCTCTTGCGTCTGGATCAACAGATAAAAATGTAGAAGTAATTACTTAAGCAGAAGGATGAGAATTAGAATCCAGTTGCTATGCGAAAAGAGGAATTTATTTCTTTTCTTTTAAATGCAGTGTGCTGCGGTTAAAATATTAAAGAGACTGAGAATTGAATGCTTAATTTATGAAAGGAAAAGAGCGCTAAAAACAGATTGAATCCGAATGCATACAGATAATTAAATTTAAGAATTTTAAAAAATGTAATTTTAAAGGGGGGGAAGAGAAAAGGTCTTAATATTAATATGTGAAGGTAAGCACCTTCACAAATGGGGGGGAGGGGGAACGATTGCCACCGAAAGTGCAAACTCGCAGACTCTTCTCACTGTCCAAGGTGGGAAGTAAAAATAGCGTCCTTCAAAGCCGGCTAGGGAGTGCAGAAAGTGTCAATATTTTTGAGCTGTGGCTGAAAACTTAAGAAATTAGTTCAATTACTGTTATTTCTCTGTTTGAAAAAAAAATCGACTTAAAAGATGTAGACTTCGACATAACAAGAAAGTTTAATATAGATTTGTAATAAAGGGGTCGGGTGTCTTCGTGTAAACTTCGACTTAAACGAATATTCGATTTATCAGACTTCGGCTTAACGAGAATTCACTGTATACAGTAGACTCCCTTAAATCCGCGACCCTAAAATCCGCGAACGCCTAAAATCCACGTATTTTTTCAGATGTAAACAATGAAATTTACAGTTAGTTTGCAGGAACAAAATTCAAGATGACGCCGAAATCAGCGACTACCGCAGTGTTTTTTTTACTACATTTTTTGTTAATCATTCTCTTTTGGCTATTACAGCTTGTTTATTACTAAATAAATTTACATTACTTTTGATTTTGATATAAATTAGCATATCTATATCAAAACTTCCAGGGTTCGAAATGAAAAAATCCACGAACCGGAACACTATTTTAAAATTATTTTTTGCAGAATTTTTTTTTTTTTTTTTAATTATAGACAAATAGATTTCTAAACATACAAAGCAGTATAAGAAAAGCATTCAAGACTCTAAATAACAATGAACAAAGTTACAGTGAGTGCAATAAGCTATATATACTCATAATAGCATTAACACTGTTCTCCTTGCTATCACTAGATGGCAGCATAGGACTTTTGGAATCGAATTTAATCGATTTCATTTGTAATAATTTAATATTTTTCTAAATTTTTATTAATTACTTACTTTTAAACTAATAAATTATTTTATTATTTTACTTATTTGAATGTTTCACTTTATTGTAAGCATTCATTATAATTTCCCTTGCTTAACTACCAATCAAATTAATGTTTCAAAAATGTAAACAAATCAATGACCAGAAATCCGCAAAATTCTAAAATCCGCACAACCTCTGGTCCAATGCTGTGCGGATTTGAGGGAGTCTACTGTATTTAATTTTAAAGTTTTCAGGGTTCGTTTTTATGATGATGTTGGTATGTATGTGAAAGTGAACATGATAGCATCCAAAACATGCTTTTAATTATGCTTCCTTTTTTGATGAATGTGTTATAGGCTACTGCTGCAAGAGCTGTGTATTCAATTTTGTATGAATCAGACAACAGGTTTGGTATCTAAACCATTTTTCACCATTTTATGACCAAAGAAAACTGATAAATATTTTCTTTTTTAACTCAATTATTCAATTAAATATTTTTATTGTTCATATCCATCATATGTTGATATACCAATGATGCTTATCTAGAACATGACTTAACACCTGTCTTTCTTAAAAAGCAAAGAAGAAAGAATTAGTGATTTTAATCTGATAAAAGTGTAGGGAAATTTAAGTATTGGATGCTGTTGGGGAAAAATGGCCAAAATCTACATTTAAGTACAATTTTAAATTAGGAATATTTGTAATATTCTTAATGGGTATATAATTGTAATAATTTTGAATATTTATAAATATAATTTCAATATTTATTTTAATTTAAAGGCCTTAATTTCAGCATGTGATGAATGAAAATTTATTAAAAATTGCATCATTACAAAAATGTTTAACCTTTACGAATGAAAAGAATGTTTTTTTTAAAACATGAGTAGAAACACTTATGGAAACATTTTACCTTTGTAAAGTTAGGATCTAAGTTTTTATAATATTACTATGTATTTGGACACACAGTGTTCTGCAAAGTGTTCAAAAAGTAAAGTGGAGTCACTGCAGATTAATTTTTTGTTTCCTGTGAACATAAGATATGGAAGAATTATGTTTTTCTTTATTCGTTTTTCAAATTTCTATTGAATATTTCTTTATTTTCATAAGCTAATGAATGAACAGGAAGTATTTATTAAAATGAATAAATGAGTAAGTGCCTCTTAATGTATATTATGAGTAAATGGCTACATTAATGTACAAAAATGTTTTTCAGAACTTAATGAAAATTATTTTTTTGTTTATTTATTATAAATGAAAATTATTTTTTTGTTTATTTATTCTAAATGAAAATTATTTTTTAGTTTATTTATTATAACTATTAAACATAACAAAGCTTTTGTAATGCATTCAAGATTGATGTTAACAATTTGCAATACTAAGCTTATGAATCAGACAGAACAAATAATGAAAGAATGTGTAATGCACTAATATTCATTAATTATATTATTTTTGTGCCATCCAATTTAACCCTTTATTTGGGCAGGGATGGGGGTATATTTTTATAGATTAAGGAAGATTTGCATATAAAATGCACCAAGACAACAGTTGGCAACTGTTTTCAGAACTTGATGTTGATATTAACCCTTTCATGACAAGCACCACATATACATGACACAAAATGCTCAGAATCCTTGATTATTCCCACCAGTAATTTTTAATTGAAAATCAAAGCATTTCTGCAATTTAATTAAGCAAAAATATCTATTTTTAAAAACTGGCAATAGGATTAAAAATTATCGTGAAGGGATCGAGATATATATAAGATCTACGCAACAAAGTCTTAAATGTCTAACTTATTTAGTCTTTTTTTTATTTATTTACATAAACTATCTTTTGATAAGTATGTATAAAGGACAAGACATTTTAACAAAAATTCTTTTTTAAAGTGATTCATCTGAGAAAAAGCTATAAAATGCACAATTTGTGAGATTTCTCACATTATTTTATTTCGAAAATCATTTTTTTACTTACTGGCCAAGCAATGTGCTTCATTCTTCAGAGCGATCTTTCATCAGCATGCTCCCATCTCCATAGCATAGCATAAGCCATGGCCAAATTATGTCATTACATCACAGAATGGGCCACATCAGTCTGATGTCACAGGCAACTCAATTTCACGTATCAAACACAAATTGGATCCATACAAGCCTACAGAGTTGAGAATATATTTGAGATGCACTATACTATCAAAACGGCTTGCAATATTAAGCCAGTTATTGCTGAAATCATTTTCCCAAACAAGACAAGCAAGTGGAACAAAGGCTGAATTCATTGGCCGGGAAGATGTTTTCAAAGCGAGCAGCAAGTATTTGGGTTGAATTGTGATTGGTTTTAACCAGTTTCAGGGTTGCATTTTTAGCTTCATGCCAATACAACACATTTCCCCTCTACTTTTCTCTTAACTCTGTGGTTTTTGTTGACCCAATTTGCGGTTTATATGCAGAGTTGAGTTTCCTGTGACCTTATCAGTGACAGGGTCCATCAATGTTCTGCCGTTGCGATGCTTTAATGCTAGTTTTGAATATCAATCATTTACTTTTCATGCACCATTTTAAAGTTTACATGCTTTCATTTTTAAAACTTTTTTTTTTTTTAGTATAATTTAAGTTAATTGAGTTTCGATAGCCATCTGGTCTGATGAGATCATGCCCATCTAGGGAGTTGCAGTTTCAAAGATGTTGCTCCAGATAGCTTTGTTCTTGATTTGCTGATATCATTTAATTTGATCCTGCAAATTTTTTTAAAAGATGACCAAGCGGAAAATTCTTCCTGCCAAATTCAAGATGAAATAACTATTTATTTTTGATGTTGCTAAAAAGTTTGTCATCATTGTTCCATTTCTATTTCTGATTTCAAGAAATCTGGTAAGCGATTTAATTAAATATTTTTTCCTTAGATAACCTTAAAAAAAAACATTGTAGAACTTTTGTTCCTTTAAAATTATCAACTAAAGTTACTGGGATTCACTGGGAAGTTACTAGATTTCACATTAATTTTATCACACAATTTACACACCATTATTTATTGAAAATGTTCTCATATAAATTGTTATATACTAAAATGTTTTAATAAATTAGATAATCTTTAGATAATATAAGCAATTTTTCAGAAAAATTAATATTTATGAAATTTTATCTATCTATGACTACTGAAAAATTACAGACACAGGAAGAAAAATAAAATAATTTTATTCATATTTTTTTATTATAAAATTACTATATATTTTAACAAATATTAATATAAATTATTACATATATACAGAATGAAATGTCAATATTAATAACAGTTCTATCAGATAGATGGTTTCAGTACTTCTTGCAAACTCGATAGGAATGTATTGCCATTTAATAATTTAGTGGTTGCAATTATGTATTCCATAGGGGCTGAAAGAGAGAATATTTATAAGTGAGATTACAAAATGATAGTGTATTTTTATTTGAAAATTTAATTCTTGTATTTCTGCTTCTGGAATTGAACACTTCAATAAAAAACAATGTAATGTAAAATCAATAATTTTTTTAATGGAACAAAACTATTCAGGAGAAATTATATATATAAAACAGATGTCTATAATTTATTGAGATTTAGTGATTAAAAAATCATTTGCGAATTCAAAAGTACAATCACTGATTATAAAAATGCTTAAATATTTAGCAAAAATAAAAAATAGCATACAATTTAAAAAACCATATCTCCTAAACATCTATATATAGAAGGTGCTGCTTCTTATCATTGAACAGTGCTAATTTCTAAACCATTAGTTTTAGAGGCATAGTCCCAATTAGAAAAATGTTTCAAATATTGTTGTTCATCATATAAAAAATCCATTTACATCAACATAGTTATTTATTTTTTTTAGTTACAAAATTTAAATTCTTATACAGTTCCTGAGTCTTATACCTAAAAAAACACTTTCGATGTTTTAACAAATAAATCAGTGAAAATTCCATTTTCGTACGAGCAAAATTTACTGAGTTGTGGTACTTTGAAGTTTAAGAGTTTTCTTATACTAAAAATGCATTTTTCTATTTTTAGAGAATGCCAAAAATCCATAAAAAGTAGTATAAAAATAACATAATTCAGTAAGTTTTGGCCATAGAAGAATGGAATTTTTACTGTTTTGCTTATTACAGAATGGAGAAAGACTTTCTAAGTATAATTTACAAAACCCAGGGACTGTATAAAAATTAAAATGTTGAAACTTAATATATATATATATATATATGTAAATGGATTTTTATGTGAGAAGAACAATATTTGAAACATATTTGCAACTGGAATATCTCTAAAATTAGAAATTAGCTGTGTAAACAAAAAAGAAGAGATACCCCCAATAAAAAGTCGGCCTCACCCACCAAAAAATAAGTGTATTAGTGAATAATACTATTAGTGGCATTTTAATAATAAGCATAATTGTATATTGAGGGTTGAATTAGCAGTTATTTGAAGAACAATATTAGTTAGTGTCCTTTACCCATTACTGATGATTACTGGTCATGATTAACAGCCTACACTAGTCATGCAAAGAAACTCTAATGCTACTGTTAAACACATGGAGGAAACCTTTATAGATTTCTCACTTGCATTTTAATATTTCTAAATCTTTTTTTTCTTTTTTTTTTTTTTTTTTGCATGAGATACCTGAGGTTGATATCTAATGTTATGCATGTACTTTTTAGATTTTGGTAACAGTTTTTTAATATGCGGACACTTTCGGAATCAGTTCTGAAAGTGAAACTACCTTCATATAAAAAAATTGTAAACCAAAATCGAAAAAGTACTAACGCACAACATTAGATATCGGCCTCAGGTATACCATGCAAGAAAAAAAAAATCATGTAAAAATATCAAAATACAAGCGAGAAATCAGTAAAGATTTCTCCCATAGGTTAGTGTTCTCCTTTTTTCGTGCGACTAGTGTAGGCTCTTAACACATGCAATCTGTTGAAGTGGGTATAAGTGTTTTTGAAAGCTATTCTTATGTGCTTTTAGCAGCAAATAGAGTAGCAGAAAATATGAGATGGGAGACAATTTTTTCTTCAATCTCAATGATTCACTTAATACAGTGAAAACTGCTAATAAAAAAACTGAAGACAGTGTGAAAATTATTCGTTATATGTTGGCTACACTAAATCTACAAGTGATTTTACAGGAAAGTTTTAAATGTTCAATTTATCTAATGCCTTAATTTAACTGGACTCGTATAATCTGTGTTCTATTGCAATAAATAAATGCCCTTTTTAATATAATATTTGAGTACATGATGCATAAAAAAATTAGTGTGATCATCTGTAAAACACAACTCATTCAAATGAAAATAATTATCTAAAGTGTTCATCTATTACAAAGCTATATGCAAAAACATACGTGCATATATAAATTAAAAAATCCCTGCCGGCCAGGCCTACAAGCAGAGGTAGATTTCGAAGTTAAGTATACTAATTTCACAAACAAAAAACAAATCATGATTAGAGATAAACTTTAACAGTTTTATCTGGCCGCTTTTGACGAGTTTTTATTTCAATTTTATATAATAACTGGTTTTATCAGAATCATGTTAGGGCGTTATTCAAAAAAATACTTTTCAATGCTCAACAACTCGAAATTTTCTGGCATAACTCCAGATTCATTTTTTAATAGGAAAAACATGAAACTGGAAGAGATTTTGGAAGAGATTTATAAGCGACCTGTGTTTTTAATTTTCGTTCAATTAATTAAAACTTGATATATAAACAATTATTTTCTCAGTAAGACAATATTTTTCATTTCTAACACAATCGCTTCAGGAAATTCCGTTCAAAATGCCCACTTTGACATCCTTTTTTGAAATATATTCTGCCTCTGTCAAAAAATAGATCATTACGGTACATTATATAGTTTCTGAATAAGTGAATCTACCAATTGGATGCGTTTGAGAGCAAAAATGAATTTAAAAATGAGTCAGTAAATAAGCAGTTTGGATTTGAATACTCCCTTAATACGATGATTTTTCCAACACAATCCGCTTCCGGAAATTCGGTTCAAAAGTCCGACTTTGACAGCATGTTTTAAAATATAGTTTGCCTCTATCAAAAAATTGACCATTACGGTACATTATATAGTTTCTGAGTAAGAAAAGGTACCAATTGGAAGCCTTGGAAAGTAAAAATGAACTGTATGAGTCAGAAAATAAGCAGTTTGGATTTGAATACACCCTTACTACGATGATTTTTTTCTTCAACCGCTATGTATTTTTAATTTGTTTTTGCTGTAATAATTGGTCCTATCCAAAACTTGTCTATATAGATGTTGTAGACAATATTAAGAAGATATATGATAAATTTATGGGGATTTTATATCTTTTTAATTGACGGAGTTATGGATTTTTTTCTTCTTCAAACGCCCTTTTTTTTCGTTTTTATTTTATTTTTTTTTGCAGTACGAATTGGTCCTATCAAAAACTTGTGAATATAAAAGTTGTAGATAATGTTAAGGAGATTCATGATAAAATTAATTGGATTTGATATCTTGAGAATTGACGAAGTTATGAATTTTTTTCTCCCAAAAACCCTATTTTTGGTGCCCCTTGAGCCCATTTTTAACTTTATCAAAAATCCGTGATACATGAATTTTTGGCCCTATTTTTAGAAGTAATAAAAACTTTAAACTGATTCGATATGTGCAAAATTTAAGAAGTTATGGGGTTTTTTCAGTTTTCACAAAACCCCTCCCTATTTCCATCCCCTTGGTCCGATTTTGCCCATTAACGAACTTGACTGAGATTTTATGCCCCTTGATTTTATGTATCAGTTTGGAAGAGATTGGTGCAGAATTGTGGAAGTTATCGTGTCCAGAAGAAAGTGATATATATAGATAGATACCAGTGGCGTGGCGTCCGGTCATCGCTGGATGCGGCAATGACCAAGCAATATTTTAAAACTCTTAATAAGCTTTTAAAACTCTACGATCCAGTTTTAGCAGAACATTTGGAGTTCATGTATAAGTGAAGGTAAGATTTAAAGTTTCTTTTTTGAACATTCAACCATTGAATTTTAGAGTTAATAATTTTTCACCACAAACTTAAATAATTGCGATGACCACTGAAAATTTTCCCGCCACGCCACTGATAGATACATATATATAAAGTTTTTTACTGAGGGTGGTTTTGGGCTCTAGAGGTCATGATCGGTGTAGATCTGCAAAAATTTTTCAGAAATTCCAACATAGGAACGACGCCAATAGGTAGTATTTCATACGAAATCTACCTAAAAGGGTATCAACAAACAATAGAATCAGAAAAGGTTAAATAGAATGTTAACAATTGCTCCAGAATAAAGAGATAAAAAATAATAAGAATATCCTTAAAAAAATTGATTACAAACAAAAAATATAAAGTAATAAATAGCTATAAACAAACAGTCAGCAAATAGTTACAAAAAATTAGCAGATTTAATACAGTGTAAAACCTGTAAAAACATAATCGATAGGGACTGGGAAAAAATTTGTTTTAGATAGGTTTTTATCTTATTAAGTATAATTCTATTGCATTTCTTTCACCAAAATATGAAATTATTCAATTTTAGACAGGATTCCATTATACACAGTATATAAAAATTGTTGTATAAAAATAAAAAAGACGTTCCCTTTAAGTATTTATAGTTGATGAACACAAGTACAAATTAACTTCGTTTTTTACCATTTGGGTGGTGAAACTGTTATGTGTTGTCATTTAAATCCTTGATGTGTTTCTTCTTTTTTAAATATCTGACCACAATTATTTTCAGTATAATATAGTCTTGGCTGACTATGTTATGTCTTTATTTGACAATAATCAATATTTTTACACCCCCATCCTCAACCTTCATACAGCATTTCAAATATTTAAAACTCTTTACTTAAAAAAAAAAAAACCTGCCCTCTTTATAACAATAAATAAATATCTAAATTATCCACACCCATCTCTTCCAAATTTACTCATTAGATAGGCCTCCATCTTAGCAAGTATAATTGTATTACAATACTTTCATCAGAATATGAAATTATTCTTTTAGACAGGATTCTGCTATACACAGTTTTTCCCAAATTTATGCATTTTTGCTTTCTTCTTTTCCCTCAGCATACAAAAAAGTTTAAGATAAAAAAAAAAAAGATCTCCCATATGTGTTGTTCTTTAATGACAATAAACAATCAATGATGCAAATTATTACCCCCCTCCCACCCACATTCTTGTATTTTTTTAAAATTCCTCCTTCTCCCTCCCACCCTCAGCATACAGAATTTCCAATCTTTCAAATTGTTTATTAATTCCTCTCTAGTAATAAATGAAAAAGTCAATCATCTAAAATACCCTCACCTCTCCTTGTCAATTTTACTCTTCTTCCAATCATACAGAATTTAATATCCTTAAAATTCCTTATTAAAAAAAATGTACATTTTATTCTCACTAATAACAATAAATAAATAATAAGCTACATTACACTCACTCCAGCCTCCCAAATTTAAACTTCCCCTCTTTTTCCCTCCTCCAGCAAATAAAGAAGTTTAAAATATTTTACAAATCTTTATTTTTATATAAAAAAAAATCTTCTGACCTATTTGTTGCTCGCTAGTCACAATAAATGAAATCAATCATATAAATTATCTTCCTTCCTTGAAATTTCCACTTCCTCCTTCGACCCTCACTCCAGCACACAGAGTTTAAAATCTTCAAAACACTTTATTTAAAAAAGAATCTAGCATTTTTGTTGTTCACTAATAACAATAAATAAATAATCATTTAAATTACCCCCACTCCACCCTCCCAAATTTACACTTCTCTCACCTCAAAATCTTTATATATATATATATAAAACTTCTACCCTATTTGTTGCTATCTAGTAAGAATAAAAAATCACACAAATTATCTTCATCCCACTAAAATTTCATCTCCCCCTTTCATACACTGGGTTTCAAATCTTACTTAAAGAGGAAAAAAACCTGCCATATTTGTTTTCTCTAGTAACAATAAATAAAAAGTCGATCATCTAAAATACCTTCACCTCTCCCTCTCAAATTTATACTTCCCTTGTTTTCTTCCAGCATACAAAGAAGTTTCAAATCTTTAAAATTTTTATAATTAAAAAATCTTCTACCCTATTTGTTGTTCTGTAGTGACAATAAATAGATAATCAATCATATAAGTTATCCCCCTTCCCAAGAAATTTCTGTTGTTGCTGCCCTTTTCCCTCTCTAGCATACAAAGTTTAAAATCTTCTGAACTCTAATAGTAATTAAAAAAAATTCATTAAAATTCTAATTTACAAAAATTATCAAAACTCCAATTAATATATATATATTTAAATAAATTGAAAAGTGCCCAGTTAAACTGATGGTATTGAGCTCACAGGCTGTTCACACTAATTGTATATAATACTTTTATTTCAAAGAAAGAACAATGCCCTCGAAAAATAAATTAAAGGGGGATTAGTCCCCACCCCTCTGTTTCCCATCTTTATACTTAACAAATGAGCCTCCAAATCTCGTCAGGGAAGCGCCTTATCAGAATAAACCGGTATACTAAATTTCAAGCAAATCTGACAGAAAAACCCAATTATCTAAATTAAGAGGAGGGGATTAGACCCTGTTCCCCCCCTTTATACTTAACCAATGAACCGCCAAAACTAGTAAAATTACCTTATCAGAGTAAACCTTTTTGCAAAATCTGAGGCAAATCGGATAATTCTTCCGAAAAACCACATTTATCTAAATTAAGGGGGGATTAGCCCCCCAAACCCCCATTTATACTTAACCAATGAACTCCCAAAAGTAATTGGAGAAGGACCTTACCAGAATGAACCTATTTGCAAAATTTGATGCAAATTGGAAAATTCTGCTTAAAAAAACCATTTAACTAAATTAAGGGCGGGCCGCCCCCATTCCCCCTTTATACTTAACCAATGAACCCCCCAAAAGTTATCAAATAGCCTTATCAGAATGAACCTATTTACAAAATTTGATGCAAATCGGAAAATTCTGCCTGAAAAACCAACTTATCTAAATTATGGGGATGCTTAGGGGGTGCTTTATTAAAGGGATTCCTTCCCTTTATACTTAACAAATGAACCCCCAAAAGTAATCAGAGAAGGACCTTATCAGAATGAACCTATTTACAAAATTTGATGCAAATCGGAAAATTCTGTCTGAAAAAACCATTTATCTAAATTAAGAGGGACTGCCCCCATTCCCCCCTTTATACTTAACCAATGAACCCCCAAAACTAATCAGGAAGCGCCTTATCAGAATGAACCTAGAAAAATTTTTTGAAGCAAATCAGATATTTCGATCAAGAGTTATCGCATTACGTACATACATTCATACAGAACTGGCGGGCACATTAGCTCTCAGGCTTTGATAGCCTGTGAGCTAAAAAACACAAACAAGAAAAAACAAAACAGTGTAATTGCCAAAAGCACCCTAGGATAGGAATGGTTTCTGCCACCCAAACAAACCAGCAGCTGAAGTGGAACGTCACATGCACATGGTCTATATCATAATCGATCATAATGAAACTATTATTATTAAATTATATCATAGTACCTGCTTCTTGTTGAGACAGGAAACGTAAAGCAGAAATTTCAGCAAAGGTGCAACCACCAAGGAAGAAAACTAATGTCACTTTTTGTTCATCAGTGCTTGATTGGATTGAAGATCCAGAGCCTCCTAGATTAAGATAAAGTGAAACAAATATTTACTCATTCTTGTTGTAATACATAAAATTTTAAATGAGCAATAATTTTAAATATGTATAAAATAATTCTATAAATGCATATTAGTTTAAAGCTTATGAGTAAAGTTGAATGTGCAGAAGAATAACAAACTTTTTAGCAAACATTTTTTCTCAAGGAAATTTTCTCATGTTCGAAAAAATATGTTTCTCTTATTTCATTCATTTATTTAATTATTGATCAAATAGAGTATAAATATTTGAATTTTTGTATGCCTTTTTGCGTTAGTATGTTTGTTGTTTTAAACTTTATAAAATTTCCTAATCTAATGTACCTTTATATAAAAAATAAAACCATAAAAAACCTATAAAAAATACCTAAAAATTTTTTATTGGACATAAAGTTAAAAAATAACATTTTATGTTATAAAAATATATCATAAATAATATAAATACATTTCAGAATTTTTTTGAAAAATAGAAAAAATATAACATCTGAATTGATTCATGTTCATCATTACCCTTAGGAATTTCCACTAAGCAGTGGGTTTCCTTGGCCAATAAAATCACTTTTTCCAAGTCATTCTTGGTGTGTTTCTCTTTAGGGCTCCATTCTAAACAAATTTTTGGAAGATATTCTTCTTTCATTTGCTAAAAATTCCTATACCATCTTAACTTATTTTGATCAATTGTCTGTATAACATCCTGTTCGACTTGCATGATTTCATGTACTCTTGAATTTTTAACTTTTTCTAGCCTTAATGTTCTTGCTGATCCTCGTCAAAAATCCATTTTAGTAGATTTTTTTTTTTTTAAAGAGCAATTTAAGTTTATGTCTCCGAAACATACAGTAAAATACTTTGCACGATTGCACTATAAATTCTCGTTTAGTTTTGAGAAGAATATTACTATTCTACAGAACACTATTCTACAGAATTCAATATTGCAATTGCTTTTCTGCTTTCACCAATTTTCTTCTCTACATCGCTTTGACATGATCCATCCTGATGAATGATAGATCCAAGGTACTTGAATTCCTCAACAGTTTTTATATTTATATCATCCAATAAAATATCAGCTTTCAGACTTTTTGTTAAGTGCCTAGTTTCACTCATATTTGTCTTTAATCCCCATTTATCTTAACTATCCTTTAGTTTGTGAAACATGTATGTGGCATCATCTTCATCTTCTGCTATGATGACTTGATCATTTGTGAATAGTAAATGATGGATGTATTTATTGTATCAGTCAATTAAAAACCCATTGTATAACATTTCTTTGCCCATTCTCTGAGGCAGATACCAATATATATTTTAAATAATCTTGCTGAGAGACAACAGAAGGCGTTCTTTAGTGATGAAAGGCTTAGAGTTCAGGCAACTAATTTCTAACTTTAATTCTACAGCAGTTTCTGTAATAAATTGCTCAAATGCTATTGATCAACTTTTCATTTATATTTTCTATTTTAAGTACTTTCTAAAGTAAATTTCTTAATATGCTGCCATAAGCTTTTTCAAGATCCACAAATATAAGTTCTGGTGTTCTTCCTTTGTCTCTCTGTTTTTGAAGAACTTGCCTTAAGGTAAAAATGTGGTAGACACAAGATCTACCTGCTGAAAAGTTCTTTAATTCCTTCATATTCATCTTCAAGTCTATTTCGTAACCACTTCACCGGCAGCAGGTATACGGAAACAGTGCTTTTATCACCAACTTATCTCAGGGAAAACGTTGAAGTGATTAAAATTCTTCTGAATAATTTTATTATTGGACTTGTAACCAGAACTGCGGAGTCAGTAGGAAAAATGGCCAACTCCAGGATATTTTAATGACTCTGACTCCGAGCAGGCTAATATACTAGTGTGGCCTGTTGGTTAAAATAATGATGGAATATAAAAAAATAAAGCTGAAATCTCACTGTTTCGGCATTGATTCTCTTTTTAGGGCTTCAATATATATATATATATTTTTTTTTTCTGCTTTATTAATTTTACAATTTCGTGCCCGCAAACCCAGAAAATCCAACTACCGAAGTATAAAAAACACAAAATGGAAATTTTACTATTTTGGATCTGCAGACTGAGTAGAAAAAGCAAAATCATTACAGTTTAGTGGTTTATTTTGCTGTGCTTTCCAGACTCGAAAAATTTCTATGGAAAGGAGGAAAAATAAAGATGAAAATTTTATTACTTTGGAAATAATTCGGATTTTGGGAATTCTAATGAAAAAAAAATTAAATTTTTGTAATTAATTTTACAATTTTGACTTTATTTCGGGTTCTGCAGACCTGAAAAATTCGAAATTCAAATGGTGAAAGACAACGAAATTTCACTACTTTATCGTTATTTTGGGTACCGCCGATTCGGAAAAAAAAAATTACAATTTCATGTTATTTTGACTTCTGTACACAAAAATAAATAAATAAAAGAAGGGTATTTCAGAATTTTGACTTTTGGGCTATACTGACAGGAAAAATTTGAGGGGTGGAAAAAAGACTTCTATTACAATGATATATCGGGTTCTTAAATCTTTTGCCTTCAAAAATAGCACAAATTTATAATTTTTGCATTGCCTCCAGTAAGAGATCTGCATGTGCCAAAATTTTAAGGCCGTTCCCTAAAAAGTTCGGCCATACCTTTGTATTTATTCTGACCCCAATTATGCCCATTCTAAATTGTTCCTATTTTATCGCCTAATTTAATTCTTTCAAATATTTTATGTTTGGCTTGTCAACCTGCTCAATATTTTTATGAATCTGATCCGGCCCATTAATATAAATTGTCTTCATTCTAATTACATGCCTTGTTTGAAAAAATGCCCTTCATTTTCCAGGCTTTGGGTCCTTGCAGACCTTTGTACCCCGGATTCTATCCACAAACCCCAAAAATATGAGAAGTACTTATACACTAAATGTAAAATATCTACTACAGTTATGAATTAAAAATCCTTGCCGGCTCGCCCTATAGGCAGATCTACATTTCGAAGTTAAGTGCTAATTTCACTAACAAAAACTAAATCAAGATTAGAGATAAACTTAGTTTAACAATTTTATCTGGTCGCTTTTGACGAATTTTTTATTTCATTTTTCTATCAGAGCTTGTTTTATCAGAATTATATTAAGGCGGTATTCAAAAAAATATTTTTCCACGCTCAACAACTCTAAATTTTCTGAAGAGATTTATAAGCGACCTGTGTTTTTATTTTTGTTCAATTAATTAGAATTTGATTTACAATTATTTTCTCAGTATGACCATTTTTTTCATTTCCAGCACTTCAGGAAATTTGGTTCAAAATATCCACTTTGACAGCATTTTTTAAAATGTATTCTGCTTTTATCAAAAAATCGATCAATACAGCACATTATATAGTTTCCGAATAAGAGAACCTGACAAATGGATGCATTTTAGAGCGAAAATGAATTTAAAAATGAGTCAGAAAATAATCCCTTTGGATTTTAGTACACTCTTAATACGATAATTTTTTTGTCAACCCCTATTTTTGTTTATTTTATTTTATTTTATTTTTTGCTGTAGGAGTTGATCTTATCAAAAACTTCTCAATATGATAGTTGTAGATAATATTGAGAAGATGTATAATAAATCTAAGCAGATGGGATAGATATCTTGTGAATTGAAGAAGTTATGAATTTTTTTCTTCTTCAACCCCCCCCCCCCCTCCCCATTATTTTCCCTTTTCACTTTTGTTTTGTAGTAAGAGTTTGTCCTATTATAAAAGTTGTAGATAATATTAAGAAGATTTGTAATAAGTTTAAGTGAATTTGATATCTTAAGACATAAGAATTGACGAAGTTATGAATTTTTTTCTCCCTAAAACCCTATTTTTGCACCCCTTGAGCCCATTTTTAATTTTATCAAAAATCTGTGATACATAAATTTTTGGCCTTTTTCTTAGAAGTAATAATAAGTTTAAGCTGATTTGATATGCATAAAAATTAAGAAATTATGGGTTTTTTTCGTTTTTCACAAAACCACTTCCTATTTCCACCCCCTAGGACCAAATCTGCTCATTAACAAACTTGATCGAGATTTTCTACCCTTTAATTTTATGTATCAATTTAGAAGATATTTGTGTAGAATTACGGAAGTTATTGTGTCCATAATAAAGTGATATATATATAGAGAGAGAGAGAGATAAAGTTTTGAACTGGAAGTGGTTTTGGGTTCTAGGGGCCATGATCGGCATAGATCTGCAAAAAATTTTCAGAAATTCTAACATAGGGGAGATTGCAATAGGTCATATTCCTTATGAAATCTACCTAAAACAGTTTTCATCTACTCTGTACTTACGCTGTATCTACTTTGTATATCGCAGTAAATTAGTCATCTTTAACTTGAGTAGCCTAATATAGTCCATAAATAACAACAATAGATCATTTATAGATTTAAAATTACATATAATTAGTTTAATTTCACTTTAAAATGTCTAACAAAAAAAATCTGGAGTTGGAGTCGGCTTGTTTTTTAGCGACTCTGACTCCGCAGCCTTGCTTGTAACACGTATGCCTCTGTAGTTGCTGTAGAGTTTATCCTTTTTTCTTAAAATAGGTATTAAATATCCTTCCTTTAATTCTTGTGGTCTTGGATCTCCAAAATGAATTCATGTTCATTTTAAATAATCGCATCACTTTCAAATCTTTTATACTGAATTTATTTTCTTATATACCAAATATCTAAATAAAAATTATAAGTAGATGAAGGCTCAATTTTACTAATAATATGGGATGAAAATATAATTTCTCTTCAGAAAAAAAAAATATCTTTTTAAAAAATCTCCGAAAGTTTAGTAGCATATCCGTTATTAAGAAGATGGTTAAAGAATAAAATTAAATAATAATATTGTTTTCCACCAAAACTATTTGTGCAAAAAAAAAAAAAAGAAAAGAAATAAAAAATTAAATTACTTCGTTTGCGTAATCCCAGAGGTATCTTTTGAACTCCTTCTACTGTAGGACCAGGCAAAATGTTTAGAACATCTGGTATAGCTCTCCAGCCAGGCTGAGTTAAAAATTGAGCGAGTCGAATACTTAAAGGAGCATATCCACTGTGTACATATGATATATCATTAGGGCTCTGAAAATATTAAATTACATAACTAATACTGAAAATTTCTATAACATAAATGAATTGGAAAATATTCAAATAACTCGAAAATATCTTTTAAAAAATTGCTATAATATTAAAAAGCTAGATAAAATTGAATATAATTTGTTCCATTTTTTTTTTTTTTTCCCCATAAAAATAGGAATTTAATGTTAGATTTAACTTGGAAGTTAGTTTGGCATGAAAGCTGTTGACTGAACTGAAATACGAACAGCTCTGTAGTTGATTAAAAAAAGAAGATGAAGAAGAAGAAAACGGAATCTCGGTACTATAGAGTGATTCTAAAGTCAGACAATCCACATCTTAGCTATTATCTGTGAGAAATATAAAGATACATGCTTGAATTTCGGCTATTGATACATCATATGCTGCTAGCACAGCATCAGTTCACATAGTTTCAAAATGGCGTTCAGCGTTCCAGTGCGTGTATTTATTGTAGAGTTTTATGTGAAGAATAATTCTTACAAAAATGTTTGTTCAGCAGTTTGCAAACATGAAATGTGCCAAATAAATTGACAATACTTTGTTTAGTCAAGATATGCAGGGTAACAGGTTGTGTTTACGACTGACTATGAATTGGTAGGCCTAAGTTGAGTGTGCATAAGATTTTGGACATTCAAGCAAGCCTTGAAAGAAGCCCCGGGAAAAGTCTTTTTAGGTTATCATCGCAGACAGGTGTGTCACTAACTTCATGTCAAAGGGTTGCCAAGATATTGAAATTTCATCCATCCAAGGTGTGGGTTGTACAGGAACTTAAAGAACCAGACAAAGAAAAATGATTGTGTTGTTGCCAGTGGTTTCAAGAACATCTTTAAATGAACATAAACATTCAGGACTTCACTTTTTTAGTGATAAAGCAGGGTTTCACTTTAACAGATACATCAATAGTCAGAACAATCATTATTGTCTACAGAAAATCTACATGTACTGCATGAAAAGCCATTGCATTCTGTAAAAATTGGTGTTTGGTGTGCGGTTTCATAGAGCAGAATAATTGGTTCCATTTTCTTTGAGAGCACTGTGAACTGCAGTGTTTATATTGGCATTTTTGAGGAATTTTTTGAGCAGTTAACAGATGAAGAATGCCAGTTTGTATATTTTTAAAGTTATGGCACAATCGCAAATACTTCAAGAAAATCCTTTGCAGTCGTTGAATCAGTGTTTAATGATAGAGTCATTTCACATGAACTATGGCCACCTCAATTCCTTTATTTAACACCTCCTGATTTCTTTCTATGGTCTTATCTCAAAGAACGTGCATACGAAAATAATACAAAGGTGATCAAATGCCTTAAAAGACAACATCCACAACATCACTGCATGCATTCCCACCGAAATGCTGCATCATGTGACTGCAAATTCGTGTTGTGGAGTAGAACTCTGCTTGACACAAAATGGTTGTTATTTTCAGCATTTGCTATAATGTATGATGTTATGCAGGTATCAAATTATTTACAGTGGGTATTTGTTAATTTTTTTCTTTCTTGTTTTGTGAAATATGAACAGAAATATGGGTTGTGTGACTTTAGAAACACACTGTATTTTATCATCAAATAAATGCAGATATATATGGGAGATCCATTTGACTAGGAATTATGTTTTCTTTTCAAATATAAATGATGTTTTTGAAATAGAGGTCATCTATATATAAAAATTGAATCAACTTAGATTTTTTTAATCATGATACCCACTTACTTTCTTTCTTGTTGCATCTTAATTTTGTTTTCCAAAATTTATAGATAAACCCCTAACACTTTTTTTTTATAAACTCCATGAATATTTAAGAAAAAGTATATACAGCTTTTTCCAGGGTGCTTTGATTAAAGGAACTCAAAAAAGTATGTCAAAAGTTACTATTACCATTTAAAAAATCTAAGTTGATCTATTTTTAAGATGTAGATGAACTCCTTACACTCCCATTTCAAAAATTGCATTCATATTCAGAAAGTACACATAATTCTGTATCAAAGGGTACCTCTTGCATCTCTCTGCATTAATGTGTTGATAAAATAATATTTTTTTTCTTTCTTTTTTAGGATTCCGTACCTCAAAAGGAAAAAACAAGAGCCCTTATAGGATCACTTTGTTTTCAGTCTGTCTATCAAGACCATTTTTCTTAGGAATAGCTGAGGGTATCAAGTTGAAATTAATATCAAATAATAAGGTTCATGGTCCCATTGTTTTTGTAAAAATTTTGAACTTCTGATTTAATACAATAAAAAGTTGCAATCTTAAAGAAATGTTTATGGAAGTCTCAATTATGAAAAATCCACATAATAAACCTACATAGAATTAAATTAATGGTTTTCAGATTTTTTTACCTCTACATGTGCTATAAAACCAAAGCGATATAAGTAAGCGTCCTATCTTAAATGGGAGAGGTAACCGCGAGATTAAAGGCGAGGTCACGTCAATCAAGGTCATATGCCACCCAGTGGACGGAGTGAACTACAAGAGGATTATTAACTTCTTTCCCCTTTGCGCACACGCAGTCGTGATTTTATTCGTTTGTCGTCTGCATTACTTAATTGTTGGAAGTATAGATATAATTCGATTTATTTATTTGCCATTATTTAATTTATTAATTGAAGTTAGTTATTCAAACAAAATCAGTTCTTTTAAGAACTTATATTATTTGGGAAAATGCCACGTTGGCATTCTAATTATTGCAGTTTTCAAAACTGCAAAAATAACTCTCTATCTGAGAGAACTCATTTTTTTTCATTTCCCAAAAGAGAAAAACAGGTTAGTTTTGTGTTTTATTATAATTTATAAAAAAGTTAAAATATTATTTAATATATATTATTAAATGTCAGTGATTTTAATACGTTCTATTTGAATTATGTTTTTGTAATGCAATGAACAAGGACATATAAAAATTAGTTAATGTATGTTAAGATAGAATTTTACAGCAGCGTTTTTAATTCCATTCCTGATAAGATAAAGTTATAAAAATTACATAAACATGTGTATTTCCAATGAGAATTAAACGTTTTATTACGCTTAGAGTTTAAGTATAAATTATTTAATTAATTTTAAGGCATATTTTTTATTCATCGGGCGCAGGCGAAAAATTGACAAATATTCTCTTGATCGAATTGTATTTATAATATTTAAAATAGAAGCATTTCATTCATTCCATTTAAAACTCATTTAATTTTACATTAGGATCCATTTTAATTTAAAATGCAAGCAGTAATTCTTGTACTATTAAACCAGCAATAATTGATTATTTATAGTTTTAAATATTTTGAGAATTTTAGACAACAGCTTTAAAAAAAATCCTAAAATCGACAAATTACTTTTTTTTTTTTAAATCTAGAAATATGTCGATCATTGTGTCATATCCGGGAAAAATAGATTTCATGGGATACCTGCACTTCGCACAGGTGAATGACATTGCAGAAAGCATACAAAGTATAGAAGAAACTTCAAAAATTGGAATAAAATATAAAATATTTACAAATAGTATGTGGTATGCTCAATTAAACATTTATTATCTTACACCGGTTCTTCGCAGGGGTAAAATGGATAACTTTCCGTAATCGGGCCGATAGTCATGATTGGCGTCAAATGAGAAAACAGTATACAATTGTTACTGTAAAAAAGTTAAATAATGGTTAGAAAATGAAAGTAACTTTTATCGAAATAACCCAATTGCAGAACATTCTTCAAATTTGAAAAAGGCTTATGAAACACACAACAATTGTCAATAACTGAAAAATATAGACTAATAATAAGCTCGACGTAGCAGTTGTTGGTCGGTAGCCAATAATTTCAAATTTCCCTTTTAATTTTGTCCGGTTTCAATTTTTTTTTTTCAATCTGGTTTCCGCAAAAGAGTCGGAATAAGTAGTAGAAAAAAGGGCTGCGGACGGAGATGGGCCAATTGAACATATTAAAATAACTGACATTTAATAATATATATTAAATAATATTTTAACTTTTTTATAAAAGAAAATTTTAGGGCTGAAAATCACGTATAAGATGCTTAAAGGTTTTAAATATTTCTCTTTTGCAATTTCCCAACCAGCTGGTATATTTTAGAAATCGTAGTTTGTTACATAACTTACTCAATTGTTGCACTTGTATATACAGTTGTAACAACCATAAAGAATATTTAAGGATTTATCAGCTACGTTTAGATAATGTAAAATTAATTTGCTAATTTATAATGAAGTTGTAAAAAAACTAAAATGCTGTATTGTTACTAGAAACACATCCATGTACATAATTTTTATTTTTCTAGCATATCTGGGAGGGAAAAATCGGTTAAAATTTTTTATCTTTTCATATATATGAACAGGGTTAGATTAAATAAACAGTGTAAAAAAGTACTTTTATGTTAGCCGGCCGCAGTTCATAAACCGTCAAATATTTTCCTCATCACCAGCGTTTATGTTGTATTCATTTCATATAAAATCATTTTAAAAATATACTCGTCATTCGAAAAACATAACTTTATTTAAAATACATACATACTGGTGTATTACATCAATTTAAACACATGCTTTTCACTCATTATATTTAAAATACATTTTTTTTCTAATAAATAATAACATAAACCCAAGGTGGGCAAGTTTCTTCCAATGTGGAAAAAAAACCTGGAAAAAACCACGGAATTAAAAGTTACGCCTATAACTTTTATTAACAAAAATGGTTTTCTTTTAGCCTGAATAGCTTGCATAAAATTCAGGCCTATTTGTAGATATTTACAATTTAAGAGTTATAGGCGGAAAAGCACACAAAGCCATTTTAGAGAATACCTGTTAAAATTTTAATCGTGAATTTCAAATATTTACTCACTCATGGAAGATTAACCTTCTTTACCAGATTTATTGCAAAATATTTTTGTTACAGCTTGTTTTGATAAAAATATATGTATTTAATACTTAATATATCTGGTAAACAAGGTTCATCTTCCATGAGTGAGTAAATATTTGAAATTCATGATTAAAATTTTAACAGGTATTCTCTAAAATAGCTTTGTCTGCTTTTCCGCCTATAACTCTTAAATTGTAAATATCTTCAAATAGACCTGCGCACGAGATGCGCAGATGGTAGATATTCTGTCATATATGACGTCATACAAAAAACCCGCGTATTTGCGTTATTCACTCCATCCACAAGATGGCGCAGCTGTTTCAATTTACGGCAGATCCCAGCATTAACTTTGTACGCTTACTTATAGCGCTTTGCTATAAAACCTTCCCTGGTGCGAAATTTCAAAGTTCTAAGTCAACTGGAAGTACCCTGTAGGTTTTGAGATTAAAATATATAGAATACTTCCCGCTGTCATAGAATCATGAAATTTGGTGCAAAGAAAGGTCTTTATAGCACATGTAAAGGGAAAAAAATCTAAAATCATTAATTTATAATTCTATGCTGATTTGATACCTAACAAACTCGTGAATTTTCATAATCAAGACTAATGCCGAATTCCTCTACAAATGGTCATTTTAAGAGTTTTTTACAATGTGGTTTCTAGTAAATTTTCTTTCGTTGTTGTAACCATTGTTCCAACTCTGAAACACTTAAAACTACATAGCTATATCTGTCAATGTCAAATTCTCACCAAGCTTGGTGATACTTGGCGACAAAAATAGGTCACCATAAATGAAGGCAACTTGGCAATAACTGACGAATTTTTTGAAATTATCATTTAAATTCAGTATTGACGAAAATTGAAAATCCTTTATAATCTGGTTCCATCCATTTTAGCTTTGTGTGTTTGAGTAACGCTAGCAGAATTCTTAAAAAGAAGGAATAGGAAAGCTACATTCTTCTTCTCTATAATTGTAGCTCTATTTCTCTATATTCTCTATAGAGATATATCTCTATAGATCTCTATAATGTAGCTCTATTTCTGTATTTCTCTATAAAGGACTCTATAATTGTAGCCTATCAGGAAGTGAGTGGAAGATTGATTTAAAAATTCCATCTTTACATAGAAAAACCAAGTTAAGTTAAATAAAAGAGTGTAGTTAAATAAATTACAGCTTTACAAAACAGTAATTACAAGAAGCATTGAGGTATAAGTAATCAGTTATTATTTGTATGTTTGTCAAGAAACTGGGTACTTACTGGGTTTTACAGTAATATGCCATAACAGTAGAAGTCCTAATTGCACTTGTCCTGATTTTTATTTTATTTTTTTGTCCAGCTATACATTTTATTTTTCATTATTATGTTCATAAATACACTATCCGGTCAAAAGTATGTAGACACTGTTTTGATTTTAGATGTTTTGTTGAATATCTAAAGAAATACTTGACGAATTCTTCTAGAGCAGTGGTTCCCAACATGGGGCGTACGCCCCACCGGGGGGCAATTCCAAATTTCTTACTCCCTCTTTCACTATCAGTTTCTTTTTTCTTTTGGGGGGAAAAGTAGTATTGTAGGCTAAAAATAAACGGAATACAAGAAAAATTTAAGAAATCAGTGTTTTTATTGAATTTTTACAATGTTCCCTATCGAATTTTAAAATAGATTTAACACCAGAATAATTATGCGAATAATTATTTAAAATTTTTTGATATAATCATTTAATATATTTTGATATCTTTTAAAATATATTAAATATAGGCCTGCGATAATTTTTCTGGTGATGAATTTTAAAATTTTTCGTAAATTTTTTCAATTATTTATTGAATGAGTTTTCTACTTCTATTTGCGAAGACAATTAATGATATTGGGAAAGGGAAAACAGAGAGAATGTGTTAAATAGAATAATGGCTACTTAATTTGATAAAGATGAGAATATTGAAATACTTTTTGTGTACTGTGTTATCCATAGAAAGAAAAGTCGCTGTCCAAAGCTTTTCCACCAACTCTTAATAAGTAACAAGAATGCGTTATAAAATGTATAAATTTATCAATTTTAACGTCAAATGTAAGTGTCTATTTAAGATATTTTGCGAAAATAAAAATGCAAACCGTGTAACACATTTCTTTAACATTGAGTTAAGTTGGAAAAGTAGAACAAAACTCATTTTGGCATATAGGCAAAGATGTATAACCTCATTGTATTTATAAAATTATGTTAAAAACACATTTGTGGTAGACGATTCACCTCTTTGATAAGTTAAAAAATGTGAAATGAATAGTTATTGTTAAGGCTCTATTACACTTCCACCAGGCGAATAGAGTTCACTTTTTACATAATGAGACATAATTTACAGATTAGGGGGGGGGGGGTGGGGGGCATAGTGACTTTACAGATACTTTGGTGGGGCGTGTTCAATAAAAGGTTGGGAACCACTGTTCTAGAGCTTCAGGAAAAGGTAAAGAACATGCTTGACCACAAATTTTTAAGTGAAGATTTAGGCACGCTGTTAGAGAACCACAACAAGTAAAATTTTAAAAATTATATTTGTGATCAAATTTCAGTTAAAATTAAAAAACAGTAAACCAACGTTTAAAATGCACAAATAATGGATGAAAAGCAGCACATTTAAACGTTGTGCATTTTAAACGTTGGTTTACTGTTTTTTAATATTCCTGCACAAAGGCTATAATTGCTATTTTAACAAATTTCAGTTGTTTTCCAAAAGTAGCTGGATGATAAGGGATTTTCCACAAATTGCTATTTTTTATTAGCCAATTTCCTAGAAAGGGATATTTATTAAACATTTGATTTTGATGATTCTTTTTCTGTTGAAACGGACTTGATCTGTTGGTTCTTCCAAGGAGAATTAAAACATCAATAACAAAAAATTAAAAATGACGATTTTCGAAAAATTCCTTATCTAATTATTTTTAGAAAGCAACTGAAATTCAGCTTACTATATCACCAATATCTTACTGAATTTCAAGATATTTGATTAGCTTTTTTATATGAGTTGCCCTATATAGTTGACTAATAAATTATGAGGGGAGGAGGGGGTGTATTGTTCATACACACACAGTTAAGAAATATTTCATACAAATGCTCATTTTTCATAAAACATTTATATTCTAACTGCAGTACAATATATTTTGGCATATAACACACACCTAAATATTTAAACTTCATTTTTCTATTTTTAAGTATATATTTGGGGAATAACAAGTTCCTCTTTTTTTTTTTTTTACAGAGAAAGCTTCATGAGATACATAGCAAAAAATAAAATAAAGATTACTGTAAAAGTGCAATAAGTATTATTTTTCATGTAATGTGATAGCAAAAATTATTATTATTATTATTTTTGTAAAAAATAAAATAAAATGTCAATTAAATTAGAATTTTTAGTTCATACTAGTATAAATTAGCCTTCTGGGTAAAACAAAATAAACATGCAATAATATGGCGATCACAACAACACAATTTGTGCATTTGTGCCCATAAATCATTAAAAAGGAAATCATAAAAAGCTGACATTACTTTGATGCAATCATAAGCTCAGCTTTATAAATGAGAAAACAGGTTTTCTTTGCCATGTGTAACAGAAAAATATATGATTTCCTTGACAATACGGGGGAAATGCAAAAATGGCAATGCAACCAAATGGCATAGCATTTAGTAAAATTCCATTTCTAATGGCATTATTTTTAAATGGAAACTTACACTTCCATTCATGAAAACTGAATCTACAATGATTACATGAAAATTTACATGAGTTCCTTTGCTAGACACTTTCAGTAATGACATCAGTAATGATAATTTGTTTGAAAAGAGAAAGAACTAACTCTAAAAAACAGTTGCTATGCTTCATTTCCTATTTAATATAAATCGTAGAAAATGTTGCCCTTGTATGTAAAGTGTCTAAGGTATAGCTGTAGTATACAAACAAAATAGGAAATAAAATATAGCAACTGTCTGTTTAGAGTCAGTTTGAGGACACACCGAAAGCAGTTTATAGATAGTGACATCATATTTAGGAGATTATTTTTTTTAAATTAATATTTTATTAGTAGTAGTAGTAGCATTTTAGATAGCAATTTTAAAAGTAGCAAAATAAAAGAAAATTTATGGCAAGAAAAAAATTCAGAATAACAAAAAGTAAGCAAAATACATAAAAATATTAATTAGCACAATTTTATTTACAAATTTGTAGCAACATATTTTTTTCAAACAGCTTATTCAGATTGAAAAAAAATTTGTAATATACCTGCTCATTAACATCATCATCAATAAGTCGAAGAGTCTTTCTTACGACTGAATAATTTCGAGTGCCTTGCACTTTCAACAACTCAGCTTTTTCTAAATTATTTAGAGTCAAACAATGCTGATAGCCATAAGTCTAAAATTAAAAGTAAATAACAAAATTAAAAAAATTTTATAACATCAAATCAAAGTTTACATATTGAGTACTATTAATTTATACAACAGGGGGATTTATAGGTAATTGTTTTATAAATAATAATGGAAACCTTACACTTTGATGGAATTTACATATGTAAATTGATTTTTTCATAAAGGAAGAAAGGATTTTTTCCTCACACTTTAGTAGTTATCTATTTTTTGTGTTATTAAAAAATTATAGAGTATGTTATATAGAATTGAAAACTTGCTATAGGTGAATAAACATACTATAATAACACAAAATATATTTGTTCACATATTGCATTTTTATTTTTATCTGTCCACTTTTTTCCAATGCATACAGTGTTTATAATCAGGGCTTTTGAATTGGTGGAAAAAATAGACGTGTCCGACTCTAACTCCAGGAATTTTAACAGATCTGGCACCGACTCTGACTCTTTCACTCAAAAATGGGCCTGACTCTGACTCCGCAGCCCTGCTTGAAATGGATGACTCCAACTCCGGGAATTTTAACAGATCCGACTGCGACTCTTTCACTCAAAAATGAGCCTGATTCTGACTCTGCAGCCCTATATTAAATAATAATAATGTTGAACCAATAATGTAGAATTTAGTGGATGGCCTAGGTGAAGAAGGAAGGACATTCACCCACAAAGCATAAAAATGTACCCCACCCCCTCAACCCTATGCTCTCAGGATTTGTGTTTATTAAAGGCAATAGAAATGCACATTTTCTCCCAGAATTCCATAAGGTTCTCCACATACCCAGAGCAGCTGAAATCACTACCAGAAAAAATGTCTTGAATTCAGCACAATATACTAAATACATATTTACTACTGCAGGACTTACTCTTTCTGAAAAACTTCAAGCTACCTATTGTGAAAAAAATTTGAAAATCACTTTTCATGCTTTAAGCAGCTTAATATTCTCATAATACCATAGAATTAATATTCAGCAGCAATTTAGAATATATTTATTATTCTATTTTTATAATGTATTGGTTGAATAGCAAATAATACAAGATGGTCAAACTTTTATGGTTTTTGTTTATATTTATTAGCCGATAAAATGACTCTCAAATTATCAACTGCGAATGAATAAATTCAGATTTATGATCGCCACTCAGAAAATAATACATATATGTGTAAGAAAGACACTTCCTTTAGAAAATACTAGCCAGAGTTATCCCCACTTTGCTCGGACAAAGCTACACCTGCCAAACTGTAATTTCTACTTATTCTCCTTCACACGTCTAATATACTAACATTTTGTTCATGCGCTTGTGATCATTGTCTTTCACAAACTTTACTCATTGTAACTCTACTTAGTTCATTTCGTAATCTTGTTTCTTAAGCTGTTTTTCTATGTCTGCTTGCGGAGTGTCTCACTTGTTCCTCTTCTCTAATTTTTTCTCGTTGTTCATCTGTTTTCTCTCAATCTATTCATTCTCTTCTGTTGTGAAGCTGAACGTGCTTCTTGCTCCTCAATGCTCTTGCTCTTTTACATTTCGGCATTCTGGTAAGTGTTAATGTTATTTAACACACTAAAATTCCACTTAGTACACTGTTTACTACCTTAAGCAATTGTCTTTCCCTTATTACGTTTAAAAATTTCCCCTGAAATTTATTTCTCTTTCTATCCTTTCACTTTTCCCTGATCTGTTCTAATCAATTTCCAAAAGTATACTGACATACGTCTTGCCAATATATATCCTTCTTAACTAGAACATATTCCCACCATAACAGGATAATGGAACATTCGACAATACTCGGGGAGATTCCGGACTTCCGTTTCCAGTTTCTAGAACATTCTAAAACAGGAAGTCTCAGTCCAGAACTGTCTGGAACATTCCAGAATAGGAATGTTCCTTCAAAGGTCCAGAAAGTTCTGGAACATTCTAGAACCTTCTGAAAGATTCTATAACATTCTGACCAATTTCGGCCACTTCGACACTTGATTCCCAGCTGCTTCATTGACTTTCCATAAGAAGTCCATTGGAGCGATACCCTCTTTTAACACCTGCACCTCTGAACCTAACCCCTGAAGTTGACTGAAACCTTCTTCATGGATGGGGAATGGAAGGCTACTATGTTACCCTCATGGGGCCGCAGGGTTGGTTTGTGGAGCTATAGTGGCCTGCACAAACAAACCATGCTTACATTTATTATATAGATTGATTTTATTTTCAACATCAACTTACAGCCACTTTACTTTAGGCAAGATATATCCAAAATCCTTATGTACCTTGAGCACATTGATATTTTAAGTAAATTTCAGAAAAAAAGAAATGTGGCATAGAACATAAAAATACAATGTGTTTTCTTAAAACTATCTTTTAAAAATTCTAATAAACCCTGTATAATAAATATTTAGTGCAGATAAAAGGGAAGGGAGAAACAGAAGATATTTATAACAACAAAATAATTTAAATAATTACCTGAATAATTTCTCGTTTATAATAATCCAATATTTTTGGCTTAAGCCCATTGTTGGTCAAGGATTGTAAGCAAATCAACCTTAAAACCTAAATTATGAATATAATTATTACTTTTAAGAATGAATTCAATAAACACAACACTAAGTTTATCATTATTTTCAGCGGAATAAGTCATAATAATGAAAGTATAATCGTGAAAAAAAAAAAAAAAAAATATTTTCATACCAACTTTGCTGCAAGTCATCGCATACAAATGTGACTGGTACGAATCGATTAGTAATAATGTCTTATTTTGCTTTGGAGGTTATCTACATCTAGAAATTGCAACAAACTTTCAATTTTTCAATACTAACACCTAATTTTGACATCATATTTGGATTCTTCAGTAAATTTTATGTTTGAATGCCAAATGGAAGTCATTCAGTCAAGTAGTTTAGGAATTATGCAGATTTAAAGTTTGAAACTCTTAATATTAAATTCAATTTTAAGTGTTTTAAATCAAAACACATGCAGGCAGGCTTTTAAGCATAACTCTGAAACTACTTGGTGGAATGAGGTGGAAATTTGGATTCTCATATTTGAAGCTTCTAGAAATCGATTTCTATAAAAAAAATTATTCAAAATATCCAAAAATGAATAAAATAAAATTTGACGTCCTTAACCAAATTAATAAGATTTTAGATGCTCTTTTAATGAAAAGGGTACTTTAACATTTAAACATTTTAATTACTAATTTTTTTTAATTAAATAAAAAAAGAGCAAGTACAACTGGATCAAAATATTCTTTTTAAAACAGACTATCTTATAAAAAGTTTACTTTGTAAAGTTTTTTTTTTTTTTTTTCCCTTTTAATGCTGAATGTCTATACCAGGGTTGGTGAACTTTTTTGTTGCTACATGCCAAATTTGATCAAAAAATATTTTATGTGACCATGATGTGCCAACTAAAAAACAAATTTAGTCGGTGGGAAAATAATGGATTAAAATTACTTAAAATTTTCGATTAAGATTTTAAAAATGTGAGAAACATACATGTAGGTAAGAACCAAAAGATCTTAAAACACAGGGCTCCCAACACATTTTAGTCCTCAAAAAGGGGGAAAGGGGACCATTTTTATTTAAAAAGGGGACTTTGGGGGACCATTTTTATTTAAAAAGGGAACTTTGGGGGACCATTTTTATTTAAAAAGAGGACATTGGGGAGCCATTTTTATTAAAAAAGGAGACTAGAAAAGGTTCATGAGTAAAAACATTGCACCAATTTTCCTAAATATGCAAGCAAATTTTTAAAATTACTTCAGAAAATGTGTTAGATGGTTATCTTTGATGTCATTAAACAATGTACACTGTTTTACAGAAACACATTTAAATATCCTACTGCAAGAATATAAAAAAGTATTCAATATTTCGGCATTCACCTTGATATTTCTCTTTATAGGTAAAAAATAACAGTGATCAGTGAATAAAAAGAGCACAGCATAATAATGATTCCTGTTGAATATTAAAATTTAAAATTAGATTAATACATATATTTATTTTCCTCAAACATAAAATTTAGTTTCTTTCTACACAACAGAAGCTAGGATAAGCTATAATGTTCATCAGAAAACGTTATAGTATGGCAAAGCCCCGTGGGGAGTGATCAAAACCAATATTGAATCATCAGTTATTCATAATCATCCTACGTATCAAATCTGGTGAAATTTAATCTCATACATGCCGCAATCTGGCTTTCACAGAAGTCATTAAAATTGCAATCCAGTAGTGCCTGTCACCTGTCATGAAATACACCAAAATCTAATCAGTACCAATTTATGTCAAGGATTAAATGAATGTGAAGTTTGATGGAATTTTACCCTAACGATGTTAAGGTATAATTATCATGTAAATTGTGAAAAATGTAACATAGCAATGCCACCTGTTGGCTCGTATACACCAAAACCTAATCAGCACCTATGTGTGCCAAAGTCTAATTAAATATGACATTTGATGAAATTCCATGCTTTAGTCTTGAGATAGAGATAGAATAGCTACTAATTTTGTATCACAAATAGAGAGAGATTTTTAAAAATAGTCAAATCGTATTCTGGTCAACCTAAAACATATAAATCTATCAAAAAATGGAAATTATTTTCATGATTCCAATACTTTTTCCTGATAAACTAGGTGGCTCTGCCCCCTACGAGCTACACTCGACAAATACCGTTCAGACACTGCAGACTCAAAAAACACGCTAATTTGATCCACTTTAAAAAGATTATGGAAGATTTGAATAATAATTAAACAACCAGTGATGATCTCATTGTAAACGGATTTCCATTCATTTCCACTTCACTGAGAGATTTTAAGGTATAATCAGCTGCTGTTCAGACATTTAATGGCTGTTTTCGTGATTGATTAAATAAGATCAGTGGACAGCATTTGAAAATCAGTCTATATAAAATGAACAAATTCTAAATATAATGAGAATAAATAATATATAATAATGAGAATTCTGACAATTTCGTATTGTTTCCAAGAACATAAAAAAGGATTTTGTTTTTTATGAGGTAATAAGCAGTTAGCAGGGCCGGCGCAATATTGCACAGGGCTCTGGCAAAGGAGTTAATGGGACCTAAACATATACTGTAATACTGATCTAATAAAATTTACTTTTAAATTGTATACATCATAGAATAATAAATGACGACATGAGTTTCAAAACGCACCTTATCCAGAAAATCAAATCTGGGAAAATCGCAAAAAACCTCTAACCGTGTCCATTGGTTTTCACTGTAGATCAAGATTTTACAAGGGCTGAAATACAAGATAAAACTAGTTTTTTTTTTGCAGACTTGTGTTTTTTCAATGCAAGAATAAATTTATTTAGAAAACTCAATTTTTGATAAGGCGAGTTTTGAAACTCATGCCCTCATATAATATAGATAATGAATGTACCAAAATACCACTAATTTCACATTCGATATGCATAATTATTTTCGATTTTGTAAAATCTTCTATAATTTACAATACTTTAAATATTTAATTTTTACGTTCACAGTTACTTTCACCAAATCTATACATTCCCCGAAAATTATACCAACTTTGCCTGTAAGAAATAAAGTTAATACTCACTTTTTTTATTATTATTATTATCATGAAAAAACATTAAAAACAAATGCAGATAAAAAATATACCAAGGAAACGTTATTTCGAATTCTATAGGGCATTCCTGGGCACTCGCCCCGTTTGACCGATGGTTGCACCGGCACTGGGTAATAAATAGTACAAAATTTTTTTATCTTTCTCTTCGATGAAAAGAATATATTTAAGCAAAAAAAAAAAAAAAAAAAAAACACATGTTATGATAATTTGGATGTTTAAATATGTATTGTAGCATTGTTTTCAGTTATAAATTACACTATTAAACAATTTTAAATGGTATGAAAAATAAATAAAGAGAAAGGCAGAAATACTTCAATTCTTGATTCAACCGAAAGTTTTCTGTAAAGGTATATCGTCTTGTTTGAAAGAAATTGCATTCCAATAATTTAAAATATGCAAAAAGGCATTTTACTCTATCCATTTCCGTTTAAATGATTCAGTGTTGTGAGCTTTTTAAATTCTTTTTTTTTTTTTTTTTAGTTTGAATCTTTTGTCTCCTCCTAATTCAATGCTTCTCTCCATTTGACATTTTTTTTTTTTTTTTTTTTTGGCAGCACACAAAGGTCTGTCTTTGAAGACTGGTCAAGCAGTAGCTTAACATAGTAACTTTTGTGTTCTGCGATTTTTTAATTTTTAGGATTTTAATGAGATTTCTTAATGAGTTTCTTAAAATGTGTCCATATTCAAAGGTCATTTTTTAACATTCGTGGAAGAATTCCAGATACAACACTTTAGTCCACTGTAACAAATTTCGCCCTCTACCATTTTTGAGCTTTTAGCAATTTTTAGAATTCTTTTGATTTTGCGGTGATTTTTTTCAGTCACTGAAAAGGGGACTAGGGGGACCAAAATGCATAAAAGGGGACCTTTTTTTAAAAGGGGGACTTTGGGGGGAAAAGGGGGACCATTTGGGAGCCCTGTAAAACACTATAAAAATATATGTGCTTAAAACACCATAAAAATATATAAGTGTGCAAAACCCCATAAAAATATATAAATGCACTTTAAAACACTATAAAAATATATAAATGTGCAGGTAAAATAAAATGTTTTATGGAGTTCTTTTGGTTCTTACTGTTTTACACCAGTTTTTACTTAGATTAATACATGTGTAACATTATAATAATTACAAAAACAAATATATTTTAGAAATTAATAAAAGAAATTATTGTGATGCAATTTGATTTCTGTTCTTGCATTTTAATATCAGGTTAATTTTAATACAAACTGAACCAGGGTTACCTGACAAGTCTAAGTTTTGATATTTATTTGTGAAAATAATGACTCGAAAGCATAGATAGGCAGAAAAACTGTTAAAATGGCAAACACAAATTTCTTTAAATAGCTCTGAAATACATTCTAAATTGTCATAATTTTACCACTAGCATTTAGTAATATCTAATAACCAATTCTTGGTCGATAATGATCAAATATCTTCTTTGTTTAAAAATTTTTTGAGAACATAATTACAGTCGAACCTCGTTAAGACGAAGTCGAAGGGGAGCAAAAATGTTTTCATATTAACCGATAAAACAGCAAAAGGCATTTAGGATGATTTTAAAAATAAATCTCTAAAACAAAGAGATCAAAGAAGGTAAATCATACCTGCAGAGAAAAATTTTGCAAAAAGGTACATTTCTAATATCACCATACAAACACAAAACCTATACTTACAGAGATACACACATGAAGATAGTAGTACTATATGTACTGTAATATTCTTATTAAAAAATAAATGAGTAAGGAGAAATAAAATGTAAAAAATATATTTACCTCTTTAAATTAAATTTAAGAAAAATCTTTTATTGACTTTTGTTTCAATTTTTGCATCCTACATTTGTTTATAAAAGTATCCACCTTTTTCTAAATTGTCCAAAGCACAATTGGCATTTTCTTGTTGAAACAGAAACGACTGAACAGTTTTTAAAGCCTTTGTCGCTCCATTGAAGGACACTGAAGGGATTTCGACCCTCTGCATCGGCCTCCATTTTATTCAGCTCTTCCTCTTCATTCTCCTTTTCAGTTAAATCGGCCAGAATATCTTATCTGTCATGAGTTGTGAAGTCATAACAATTGCATCAATTCGAACGCAATCTGCAAACAACAGGGGAGATATTATACCTTTTTTCTGCTTCTTCTATCACATCGTCCATTTCTGTTTCATCTGTTTGTGAAACATCCTCCTCTGAAAACCACCATGCTTGAACATTTTTTTCGTTCCATGCATTTCTTCGGAAACACATAGTTTCGAAGAGATCGATAGAAAAGGGTGCCTGTTTGTCAGAGCACTCGGTGAGTTTTCTGATTACTTCTTTCCTGTAGTGAGTTATAAACACTGAATAATACCTTGGTCGCATGACTGAAGCTTTGCTGTAGCATTTGGAGGGAGGGAAACGTATTTTATTGATTCTAGCCTTTTTACACCTTTGTGGGCTGTACAATTGTCTAACAATATGCATATCTTTCTCTTTTGATTGGTAAGTCTGGAGTCTAATTCTAATAAACATTTTGCAAAAAATTCCTTATTTATCCAAGCATTTTTAGTGAATGTGTACTGAGCAGGCAGTGTCTTTACACGGTTAAAGCAACGTGGTTTAGCGAATTTTCCGATAACATAGACAGGTAATTTTTCACTACCATCCATATTGCAGGCTACCGGTACTGTGATTCTTTCTTTATTACACTTTCCTCCGGAACACTTTTCTGCTTTAAAAAATAAACTAGATGAAGGTTGTGCTTTACAAAAAAAGTGTAGTTTCATCTGCATTGAACATAACGCAGGGTGCATAATCTCTTTTAAAAGTCAGCCATTCTTTAGAGAAAGACAAATCTACACTACCCTGATTAACTGCAGACTCTTCACTACATATCTTTTTGGAGACAATATTATAGCGTTCTTTAAACCTTTGACAGCCATTTATATGAGCATGTAAAATCATCGGCACCAAGAGCATTTGCAAAAAACTTTGCTTTTTCTTGTAAAACAGCACCAGTTAAAATGATATTCTGGTTCCTAGCTTCTCTTACCCATCTTAATAAAGCAACTTCAATTTTTTTTTTTTTATTCTTAGCATTTCTCATTTGTTTTCTTGTAGTCTCGAACTGAATGATAGCACAAGGCGTTTCAATTTGTTCTCTATTCTTAATAACTGTCTAAAAAGTACTAGGAGGTATTCTGCACTTTGCTGCAATCTCTGATTTTTTTAAAATTCCCATGACTAACATCACGTAAAATCTTCTGCTTAGTTTCCAAACTAACAGCCTTTTTTTCCACTTATTTTTACAACTAGAGCTCTAATAGAACTAGAATTCAACCAATAAAATATTTCTAGCAAAGAACTTTATTCATATTAAGAGATCAATCATGTGTTAACAACGAAATGAATCTCTCACAAAAGAATTGCAACATCAGCAGAGAAAGAATGCAACTCTTTTCTTTTCCCCCACGCTCACCACTACACCCAACTCCAAGAACAAATGCATATTCTCCCTCGTCCAGTTCAGGAAAGGCGATAAACTTGTTTCATCGTAGGTCGCCGCAACGGTCGTAATGAGGAAATTTTTTATTAGGTGTAATATTTACTTTGTCTTAAACGGGAGAAGTTTGTCTTCATGTTTGTATTAAACGATGCAATTATTCTTGTTTTCCAAGATAACGTGATGGGGAAACTATTTTCCTTCGTCTTAAACGAAATTTCGTATTAAGCGTTTTCGTCTTAATGAGGTTCGACTGTAATTAGATTGGAATATAATATGGCACAATTAAAAATTTTGAATTTTCATTTAATTGAATTTAGAAAAGATCAGTCGTTATTTTGTGTAATCTCACTTTATTCTGTTTTAGAGCCAGAAGCAATGTCGTGCCAAAATTATTCTGTAACATGCCAAAAGTGACAAGTATGCCATGTTTGCCATTCCTGGTATATACAAAAACTTTATTTCACCCTACCAAAACTTACAAGAACATATTTTCAAATAAAATACAAATAAAGTTGAGATAGATTTTACTAAATTTTCTTTTTAAAATAATGTTCTTTATTACATTCTTTAAAAAATACTTCCCTGTTACAAGGCTTTGTTGAGATAGAGAAAATGGTCTTCCTTGGGAAGAAAAGGTAATCTTTCACACATTTTTTTCGCAACTTATTCACGTTTGATACACACAAACAATTTTTTCAATATTTATACAATTTATTTAATATCAAGTAGCTTGAGTATCAAGTGGTCAAGTATAAAAATAAAATAAAATAAATAATAATGTGATTTTCTGGTTATGATTCCTATTATGTCTACGAATCAAGCTTTTTAAAGTATACTTAGGTTTATTCATATGCTTAATATCATGAGTAAAAGATATGACAGAAACTTATAATTTGTCACAGAATAAATAACAAGCAAGCTAAAGTATACAAAACATTTTACTAATATTATTTACCATTATTATAAAGATTTAAAATACTTTGAAAGATGGATTTAGAATTTTGAAAATGATCTTTTAAAAAATACACTGCATACGAGGAGAAATTTCAAATTATGGATAAAAATATGAAAATATATTTGAAAATTGCAAAACAACTAAACCTTGTAATCATGAAAAATAGATATGCGCTACCAAATGTAAAAGTTCTAATTATAAGACGAAAAAATATGTAACCCGAATTCCATAAAATGGTATCAGAAGTGTTATAAGAAAGAAAAAAATATTTTGACTGCAAAATAAATCAAACATGACTTTTTATTTTTTAAACCTTAAAAAATAATTAAGTAACTTCTTTTTCGATTAAAATATCACTTAATAGACATAGTTTAAATGTTACCTTCATTATTGGCTCTTGCCTAGCAATGCAATCTTCTATGTGGGAATTGATTTTATCAGTATCTATACCATTCATAAATTCTAACAAAAGAAAAAAAAGTTAGTTAAACTGTCTAATAAATACAGTATTAGAGCCAGTTTGCAGCAAAATATAAACTAATTATACTTTAAGATTTACCTTGCTCAGCTTGAAGAGATTTAAGGAAGTTTTCAGAATCTGTAACTTCCTTAATGTGCTCTGCCATTGTTGTATCTGAAACATGAAAATTACATAATATCACCATGAAAAATTTGCTAAAATTTGATATATTTGCTAAGTCTACTACAGAATTTTATATATATATTTACATTTTTAAATAAATAACTAAACATACGTGTGGCAAGAGATTTTTTAGCTTCTTGAATATACTGAAGTTTAGTTACAAATTGCTTTACTTCTGGAATAGTTTTTGCTCCATGTCTTTCCTGTGAAAAATGGAATAAAGACATAATAGTACATTAATAAAGAAAGTTGGGTTTTTATTTTCCTTTCAAAAAATTACATTAAATATTAAAAAGAGAGAACCAACGTTACAAAACACAAATATAAGAAGTTTAAAATGCATATAGCTATATATAGTTTTTAAACTTCTCATATTTGTGTTTTGCAATGTTGGTTCTCTCTTTTTAATATATTGGCACAAAGTACAATCTTCCCCTCCTTTTATCCATTATATTAAATAACTTTAATTTAATTATTTTACATTAGGCATACTAATAACCAAATAATAATGGCTGTCTTTTAAATATCTGCTTTCACCTCAACAGATGTTTTATGAAAAAAAGTGTATATCCTATATTTTTCTACATTCAAATGTTTGCTGTTTGATTAATAAAAATATTTTATTCAAACCAACCAACAGACGTTTAATAACTGCCAAAGAAAAGAGCACTCAACCTATGAAACAATAGCACACACAAGAACAATTTGAAAATATTACAATAATAAATATTAAATTTAATTTGAATATTTTACTTTATGAAAATATCCTTCATCAACACTTAAAATGAATAAATTCACAAGCCTTTTTAAAGCAGTTCTAAAAAAATATTTCCCCCCCCCCCCCCCCCCCCCCCCGATCGATAACACAAAAACTTTCTGACACATTTATGGACTCATTTTTAAATGCAAAAGCATGGCACTGGCAAGTCTGATTATTGAAGTGATTTGGAATCAAATGGTGTTTTCCATTTTTTGATAAATTAATTACTTGCAGAGTTATAAGCAATTGATGTCATATGACAACAGGTTTTTCTACTTTTCCATGCTGGGGTGTCCAGAAATTTGATTGAAAATGCTAATTTTGAAAGCATTTTCTAAAAGATCTTTTGCATTTACCAAAAAATGGAAAGCACCATTCAATTACGTAGTTTCTGAGTAAGAAAATATTTCGATTTCATGTGTTTCCGAACGAAAATGAATTCACATAGTAGCTGCTTTGGATCTAAGAATATCTTTGAGCTTGTTTTTTGATGTACAAGTAGTTGATCATACAACAAAATGGCGCATCACTGTTATAGAATGACAGATCAAATATTCTTAGTAAAACACATAGGATAGGATGGTGTAAGAATGAACAGGTGCTAAGAGTACACATTTGTCATCACAACAAACTGGTGCTATGCATTTTGCTTATTTCAATTGTGTTTGAATACAGCTAAGGCTGATTCATGCTTCAGGAAAATGATTGTGTTTGCATTAAAAACACAAGCAATAGATGAGTTCAAATTTATCAGGGGTCTGTCCAGACTTTTCTCACAGGGTCCTGTTTTTGTGAAATTGTGACGTTTTTTCTTATTTTTGTGAAAATTCTAGTCATAATTTTGTGAATTTTAAATTATCGATGTCTTCATGTATAAAAAGCTAAGTAATATGCTCTTTGGTGAGTTCAATTGCTTACTTACAGGCCAGATTTTATTTTTAAATGACTAAATTTGTGAAAAGTTCAATTTGAAATGGAAAAAATTCTGTGAAAGGCCTATTTAAGAGGCAAATAATTTTGTGAAGTGTCCTGTTTTGGGATAAAATGTTTTTTGAAGGGTCCTGTTTGGGGATAAATAATTTTGTGAAGGGTCCTGTTTTAAGATAAATTATTTTGTGAAAGGTCCTTTAAAGGACCTAAAATTTTCCTAAACATATCACTGTTTATGAACCACTTTTCATCTAATTTTTATCAGTTCGAACTTGTTACTGTTTCAAAATTTTTCATACTTTTAATAATTTTATGATTGTTTTGAATAACAAAATAATGAAAGCATTTGGAACAAAGGGGGAAATTCTCTGGTGTGTTAAGCGGGAGTGCAGGCAGCTAAACTTTTATGCAAAATTAAAAATTGTTAAAGAATCCACACTCTTACACACTAGAGTGTGTGTAAGAGTGTACACTTATTTTCTTGTGATTTTTTGTTGATTATTCCTAATAGTTTTATTGTTATTCTCAAATGTTTATGATAGTAGATTACTTGATTATTTAAGGTTTGATAACAAATACAGATTGATACAGTTATAATTTATTCCTTTATAGTCATTTGTTTGAAAAATGTGCATTCTTATACCATTCTACCAGAATAGTAGACAATTATGTACATATAACTAAAAGTAATAAATTCTGTGTTCAAAAATTAAATAAGACGTCTATACAAAAAACTGGAAAATTCCTTTCATTTTTCTGGCATTTTAAAACATATATGGATATACCACAAGAATGTATGTAGAATGATCCAATATTTGTTAGGTTGGATCATTTGGATTTTATCCACACCTATCACAGTTTAACAAATTCTACCAAAACTTAAAAAAATATATAGAATAGAAATATGCATTTTTCATCTACCTAGAAGCTCGACATTTTTATTGGCAGCTTGCATTTATAAAATTATTCTTGCATATTTAGGGTTAAATTAAATTACTTCTTTTTATTAGACTAGGGGGCTCTGCCCCCTATGAGCTAAGCTCGCCAACCCCCGTTCAGGCACACCAAAATCCAAAAAGCAAGCTAATTTGATCGGCTTTAAAAATATTCAATTTTAAAAAAAACAGTAGCGATCTTTCTGTAAACGGGTTTCCATTAGTTTTCTTTGGATTGTGGATTTTTAAGACCAAATCTACTGCTGTTAAGAGATATAATGGCTGTTTTCATATTTAATTAAAAAATTAGTTAAACATTTGAAAATAAGCTAATGTAAAATGAATTAAACAAATAGTGTCATTGTCTCCCGGTATTTTTTAACAGCGCTATAAGATAGTTCTTTTTAAATAATTCATTTTAAATGCATCATTTTAAATCTGACGTAATTTACACCAAAGTTTTATTTCTCTTATTAATATTCAGGTGAAAATACTTTTGTTGTTAGAAGGAAATATTATTTGCGCTGTCTTCGAATTCATGATAATAGTTGAAAAGATTATCTCAAAATATCTCGTGCAAATATTTTTTAAAATTTAAATTGTTTTGCCATATTTTTTGGCCATTTTAAATATGACGTAATTTCCTCCATTTACAAGTTTTAACGCATAATAATTTTTTTATTTTAACATTTTGTTTCTCTTTTAAAATCCAAGTGTAAATATGGTTCTTATGACGTAATTTTCTTGCTTTTAACATGTAATCATTTAGTTCTAATTTTAAAGGTTTTTTTTCTTTTTATAATAGTCACGTGTAAATAAATTTTTTATCTGAAGTAAACATTATTCTTTGCGCTGTTTATACAATTGACAACAGTTTAAATTAATACCATTTTCTAAAATATATAAAAAATATCTCTCGAAATGCTGAAAATTTGAATTTAATATAGAAATAAAACCTCAAAAAATAAGTAAAAAAAAATAAATGCAATCTGCACACCGGGAACTTATAACGTATAAAATGATCTAAAACTGATTAAATTCTCATGTATAGTTTTTGCTACAATAAAACTTTTTTAATGGAATGATTTTGTCCAACTTTAGCATTAAATATCTCTTAAAATAATTATTCGATTTGAAAACTGTCTGCATCAGCGTGTTTATCAAACATTTCTCTATAATACCACCGATTTTCATATTTTTGTATGCAACAGTTTTTTTAATATTAACAAAGAAAGGCCATGCTTAAGCATTCAAATTGGATGCTGATCTACCGGGAATATCTACGCAGATTTTCATTGGTCCATTTCCAAATCAAAACTTTTTTTTTATATAGAGAAGGATTTTATCAAATTCTGTCTGTCTGGGACCCACTTCTTTGGAAGGCTCAGGGCTGTAGCACTCTTAACCCTCCATTTAGTGGGACTTGCCTGCATATAATAGAATTTGGCCTTAAATGGAAAATTTTAACAATCCTAGCATAAAGAATACCATACAGTTACAACAGGTGGTGAAACTCATAAGAGACTTGTCTAAAACAAACATTTTCATCTAAATAGAAAACATACTATATTTATGAAAAAATATTAGAAAACGATTTTAAGAAACTATACATAAAAAGTAATTATAAAATTACCTCAACTAGGGCTGAAAGCATTTTGGCTTTTTTGCTTAGAACTGGACCAACTGCATTGAAGTTCTTGTCACGTATTTCAACAAATAATTCCTCAGCTGAATTTAATATGTACTTCTTTGGTTCAGATGATATGTCTTGTAGGCCTCCTTCCAGGGACTTTGGTTTATCAGGAACTTCAATTGCATCTAGAAATTATAATGAGGATATGAACTATGATGCTAAAAAAATTAGTTATCTAATCTGAGCAACAAAATTAAAATTTTTCCTTTCTGCAAACTAAATATGTAAAGTGCACAGATATAATATTTCTAATTCTAAATATGTTATCCAAATTGTTTCAGCATGAACCATTTTTCTGAGAAACATATTTTATAATAACAACAAATATTGAAGGATTATTATATTAATTTACAATGATAGATAAAATTGAAATAATAAAATAAGTGTTTACACTGTCTTAGATATCAAATTGATAAAATATAGCACAAAAATCTAGTTTGTTGATGCTTGTATTGTGCATTTTTCTTTTTATGCCCACCCCCTCCTTTCATGTCCGAATTTACTATTTGTTATCCACTAGTATATTTCCATTCCTTATGCCACTGTAACTCGGGTAATCATATTTATACATTTATTTACAGGAAATTTACGTATTACTATCTACATTTTATGGTTTACAAAATTTCCACTTATGTTTTAGCAAGATATAAAACACCTTAATTTTAAAAGCAAACTCTCCTACTCAATGCAACAGTTCCCACCCTATGATCAGCAGAACTTTTAGAGCAGCAATTCCCAACTTTTCATTTGGTATGACTCACCTAAACATCTTTAAAATTTTGAGCCTAGGGGGAAGATTATGTCAGTTTCAGAATTAACCGAAGCACTAAACCTCATTGATGCTGGAATGGCGGTTCTTGAAAATATTGATTCAGACGAGCAAAGTGTAGTAACGACTACACTGTAAAAAATCTGTAGCTTTTGCTGCATAGTCATTACACAGCTTTTATAGAAAACTATTACTTGACTATCCTATGGAGCATTCTCATTGATCAGAATAGAGATATTGTATAAAAGTGGTGGAGTGACTATGCAGCTAAAGCTGTATATTTTTAACAGCGTAGAAAAAACTCAGAAAACTTCCTCTGCTGTTACAAAGACCTTCTAAAAGAGAAAAAAGAAAAATTTGTCATTTCAAACTTCATTGCAAGATTTTTTCACATGCTCAAAGACTGGAACGGACTAGCTAGAAGAACAATAAATTGTAAGTTAACAAACTTATTGATTTATTCCAAATTCTTGCATTGCAAATGCACTTTTTTGGTAATGTTAAATGTAGGTATAATAATCCTTAAATACAATAGAAGATGTTCATTTAGATTTTGGTGAATTTTTATTACTTATCCTTTTTTGACCACCTAAATGTTCCTCGACTTATAGTTCAGGCAATAGGGAATTTTACCTAGTAAAATTAATGGTAGTACTGGAAATCGGCTTTCTAGATGTTTTTTGGGTCGCTGAATCCGAATTTGTAACTTCCCACCAAAATTTCCCCCGGCAACCTCCCCAAATTTTGGTAAAAAGCCCCCCAAAAAAGGTTTTTATTAAAAAAATCAATTTTTTTTTATTGTTTTAGAGAAAAAGTATCTAGAAATTCAGAAAGTAGACAAAATTTCCAACAAATTAAATATATGACATTATGACGTAGGATGAAGGGGAAGGGGGGATCTGCCTCGGAACATGTGCGCGGTGCTGCGTAAACTAAGTTGCGCAATTCCACTTAACCACTCACACGTTTACATTCGCCCTCCCATCTCCCCTCCGAACTTTCTCTATAAGGTTTACTTTAAGATTTTTGGGTCGTTGAATCCGAATTTTCAACTTTCCCCCAAAATTCCCCCCCAAATAGTTGTTTTTAACCTAAATTTCTTATTGTTTTAGGGGAAAAGCATTACAAAATTCAGAAACTAGACAAAATTTGCAACAAATAGGATATATGACATTATGAATTAGGATGAACGGGGAGGGTGAGGGCTGCCTCTGAACATGCACTGCGGCTCTATGTGCACTAAATTATGAAATCCAGGTAATTGGGGATTTTATCTGGCAAAATTAATACTAGTTCTGGATTTCGACTCACTTTATGTTTTTTTGGTCGCTGAATCCGAATTTGTAACTTCCCACCAAAATTTCACCCAGCAACCCCCCAAAAAATTTGGTTTTTGAGAAAAGCGCGCGGGGAATGTTCCGAGGCAGCCCCCTCTCTCCCCGTTTATCCTACGTCATAATGTCATATATCCTATTTGCTGCAAATTTTGTCTAGTTTCTGAATTTCGTAATGCTTTTCCCCTAAAACAATAAGAAATTTAAGTTAAAAACAGCTATTTGGGGGGGGGGGGGTTCAGGGGGGAAAATTTTGAGGGTAAGTTAAAAATTCGGATTCAGCGACTCAAAAAACTTAAAGTAAACCCTATAGAGAAAGTTCGGAGGGAAGATTGGAGAGCTAATGTAAACGTGTGAGTGGTTAAGTGGAATTGCACAACTTAGTCCACACAGCACTGCGGCGCATGTTCCAAGGCAGATCCCCCCTTCCCCTTCATCCTAAGTCATAATGTCATATATTTAATTTGTTGCAAATTTTGTCTACTTTCTGAATTTCTAGCTACTTTTCCCCTAAAACAATAAAAAAATGGAATTTTTTAATAAAAACCTTTTTGAGGGGCTTTTTACCAAAATTTGGGGGTGATGCCAGGGGAAATTTTGGTGGGAAGTTACAAATTCGGATTCAGCGACCCCAAAAACATCTAGAAAGCCGATTTCCAGTACTACCATTAATTTTGCTAGGTAGAGTCCCTATACGGTCTCTATTGCCTGGACTATTACGTCATTTTCAACTTACGTCATTTTCGACTTACATCGCTAGTCTTGGAACGAATTACTGACGTAAGTTGAGGTATTACTATATTATTATTGATTTTGATTTTAAATTATTTATTTAATGGAAAAAATTATTTATTTAAAATAAGAATAAAGTTTAAAAATCATTGAAAATAATAAATTTAGATTTAAATATTTAATTGAGATTGTTAGAATTAATTAAGATTTATTTAGGAAGTTTATAATGAAATTTGGACCTGTAAAAAAATGATATTTTATATTATCTTATAACATGATATATGTCTACATATCCTCTATACACATTTCTAAATTTTTCAAAATTAATAACTTACAAGACTCTGCCTTTTAAATGTCTCAATTGCTTTGGATCTTTCTTCGACAATTGCAAACTTTTATCAGACATTTTCAGTAGCATATAATCAGAAAATGTTGCATGAAAGATTTTCATAAGAAATAAGATTATATTTGTATTCTATCTATCTATCTATCTATCTATATATATATATATATATATATATCCAAAAACTATACTATAATAGATAAAAACCACTGAACTGATCCAAAATTAAAATGGAAAATAAATAAACTGAAAAAAATAACAACAAATTAATTCACTTAAAAATGAACTCGGCATCCCTCAACACCAAACTAGCAAACTTTAAACAATATGAAATAACTTAAAACATAAAAAACTTAAACCATTGGAGACAGGTGGCATAGCTTGTGACATTCTCAGCAGGATTGAACTAGTTTTGAGTGCAGAACACTCCCCCATACCTATCGATACAAAATGGAAAAACAAACTAAACATTTGAAATAACAAAAACTGGTGAAAACAGAATCAACTAATCGGCAAACTCCATTAAATGTGCACATCACCATTAAACAGTCACACTGACAGTTTACTCATCCCTACGTCTCAACAAATTCTCTGTATTATTGCAATAACTTTTGTACTTTGCGAAGTTATACAACAGACCATTTAAATATTTCACAGAATAACCATAGTGCAGTACCTGATTATACCATACATAAAGCCCTCCAATCTTTTCCTCTGTATTTGAACTCAACCTTTCTATACGGTTTAACACATTAACAAAAATGTTTCTATAGATGGAAATAAGAACATTTGAACATCTTTATAGTGTCAAAATTAAAACTATTGTATTATATATATGTGTGTATAAATCATCATAAAGGCTGTGGAAAAAATATATCATTTAAGTTTATGCAATTAATATCATACATTTTGAAAATTTTTGAAGATTATCATAAAATAAAGAAAATAATATTTTTAATACATACTGTTTTTTATACCAAAGATTTCATCTAATAAACCTTCATATGTAAGTTGTGTAACAAGACCAGAAACTAAGTCAACTGCCCGATCTAATAAAAGAAGACAATCAATCTGAGGAGTTACTTGAGGGTCATTTCCAGATAATTCTCTTCTCATCCTAGTCATAAGGTCAAAAACTTGCTAAAAAAAAAAAAAAACCACCACATTAAATGTTTAATTAAAATACAGGGTGTACATAAATGAATATCCCAACTTTACAGGGCTATTAAAAGAAAGCAAAAAAAAGTACAACCTTGTTGTTCATCGGAAATCAAATATAGCAGCTGAAAATTTAAATTCGACACAGTTATAAATGTTCAGTGTGAGTCCCTACAGGAACACAAACAGTATCGAGGCGGTACTATAATTCATCCCACATTTTTTTCAGCATGTCCGGTGTGATCCTTTGAATGGCTGCAGATATGTGTGTCCTAAGTTCATCAACGTCAGCTGGTAGAGGTGGAACAAACACCTGATCTTTAACAAAGCCCCCCACACACACACAAAAAAAAAAAATCATGCTGAGAAAAGTGTGGGATGAGTTATCGTACCATCTCAATATCGTCCGTGCTTCTGGAAGGGTTCACATTGAACACTAATAACTGTGCTAAATTTGAACTTTCAACTGTTATTTTTGACTTCCAATGAACAACAAGGTTGTACTTTTTTGTTTTCTTTTAATAGCCCTGTAAAGTTGGGATATTCATTTATGTACACCCTGTACAATCCAGTAAATTATAGGCATATAAACATTTCAAAAACAACTAATTTTAAAAGCATAATAATCTCCAAGTATGTTTTCAAAAATATCTTTTTTAATGCTCAACAACACAAAACTTTCTGACTCTTAACACATTTACAAGACAACTTTTATATGCAAAAGTATGAAATTTAGATAGATGATTATTAAAATGCTTTGAAATAACTAACATTTTTCATTTACTGAGAAATATATTACATCTTGATCTGTAATACAGTAGAAGATCTTTATAATGCAATTCTCTATATAACAGATTGTGCAATTAGTTTGTGCAAGATAACAGATTGTGCAAGATAATGCAATTCTCTATATTCTCAAATGTAAATAATGAATTTTGCAGTTAAGCAGCACCTACATTCCATTTTGTAGAAAAATCGCTACTGTCTAGAAGACTAAATTTGATACATTTTTTCATCTTTAACTCCTTAATTCAGAGCTTTTTAATAATAATTAAAAAAAAATTACTAAAATTATTACAATAAAAAAATTAAAAATGAGTAATATAATGATTTGGTCCAAGCATATTTGAACAATATTTATAAAATAAACTTAACAATGTGTGAAATGATCTATTTTATGCAAAAATTTATAATCTACATAACTTTTGGTACCATAGAATACAATATAAATATCCTACTGTATGTTACTAGTATACATTAATACTTAAGACGCCATTGGCTATCTTTACAAGGTAAGTTTATTGATGTGTAAAATGTGATTTGTGTAACGCACAATTCTATCAGAACCTCTCATCTCAAGTTATGCCTTATAAAGATCTTCTACCGTATATTGCTCTCTCATGATGCTCTTTTGATCAAAAGAATAGGTTTGACCCCTGTTTTTGAAAGGTATTTCACCTTTATAGAAAGAAGGAAATGCTATTCGATTTCAAGGGTCACTCTCACTCGGAAAGATTCGTAGCAGTTTTTAAAGCAAGAAAAATGAATTTTGTAGTAGCAAAATTCACTTATGTAGCAGCTAAAAACAATTTTTGTAACGAAAAACCCACTTTTGTAGCAGGTAAATATCAACTGTTTTTTTATCGTAAACAAGTATGCAAATACACCATAGTCATTTTGTAGTAGTTTCTGAGCATTAAAAATTCTGTTTTGGAGAAATTATCCAATTTTGGAGCAGCGAAAAGTGACTTTGGAGAAAGTTATTCTTTATTTTTCAAAGTAGGGAAACAAGCAAAAAAATGGGACTTTTTGTTTTCTCACATCCATTAGGACAGAAAATAATTTTTTTAATTTTTTGCATTGGAGAGGGGGGAGTAAGGGGAGGAACGGATATTGCAGAGCGATGGAGTTTGCATAAATATTTATTGTTACAAAAGTAGCAAATAGAACACATAGCTCTACTTATTTTAAAGAATTTTAATGATTTAAAATTTGTGTGATGAGACATTTAAAAGGGGGGGTGGGGTGGAACTTTGATAAAATTTCTAAAAAAGTAGAAATCTATCAAAACGCGATTAATTCTCATCTTTGTGATATATGCAATTCTGTGAAATTTATTGTTTTTAATCATAATAGATTGCCAGATATAAGTCTCCCCCCACACACATACACCACTTCCTCTCATTTAGGGAAAGGGTAACCAATGCAAATTTTTAAAAATGTGTCATATTACTCTTTAACCCTTTCCGGCGTGGTGTCCTTAAAAAAGGACACCTAATTTTAGTTCATATTTTCTAATAAATTCATTTATAAATTGCGGTGTCAGTCCATTATTTCATCAGTTTATAAACAGAATTACTCCGTGCTGGTAAGGGTTAAGAACCACTGCAATCCAACTCCACCTACCTAATACAGTTACTTCTCTTCAGCTTCTATAAAATTCTAATATTTGATCATTCATTAACATAATTAAAATAAAATAATAATTGCTAAAAAAAATAGAAAAATCAGCTTTATGATATCGAAATAGATGTGCAAAAGTAGCAGTGTAGTCCTTAAAAAAAAAAAACCAGAGGGAACACACTAGAAAGTATACGCTCTAAGAAGGGTATACAGAGTTTCTATAAAATATTCAGAAGGTATACAGCGTATACCACTGTATATTCCCTCCTACATTCTTGTTCAAAAGCACTTTGGTGAGAAATTTGTAGAATTTATTAGTAATCATTGTGCAATCGCAGTATGAAAACTTATTGATCTCTCTCATTAGATATTCATACCAGGGAAATAAAATGGCTGTTTGGTGCAAAATCGGCAGAAATGGTCGTTTTGGTACAGTACGGTATAAGAATTGTATTTTGGTCTAATTAGCACAGAAGTGTGACCACTATAATTTCATTGTACACGGTGAAGGTCATAAAAAAACTTTGCCGGTATATGGACCTCTAGCGCCTGGTCCGTTCAACCGATCGAGATAAGATGAGCTCGGGATTCTGTGGTGGATGGCAACAAAATGGCACCCACGGTTACGGCTATAGGTACAGAAACTTGAAATTTTCGAATGGCAATACCCATTTTTTCAAGTCATTAAATGTTCAGCACATGCAAAAACCCTAAAGAGCATTGGAACGGTACGTATATCACAAAAAACGGACGCATTATGCACACACAAAAACAGCTCTGCGAACGAGCAAATAAACGATGATAGGGATGCACGGAGGAAATTTGCATATGACAGAAGCAAGACACCAATCACTGAATGCTACACAGATCGGAGAAAAGAAAACTTTTATTTGGATTACATATTTTCCATATGGGTGTCATCACAGGTAATTACATATTGCAAGTGGGAGACTGTGAACAATACAACCGAACGTAGCATAGCATGAGGAATGTTTTCAATCTGACATTTGATAGAGTCCATATATGCGAAGAGTTCAGTCATTATCACCATCATTTCAGATAAGAAATTAATTTGTAAAGTCCGTACATTGTTGATGGTCTCCCACATCCAACATCTGGACGCGCTGGTATCGGTATGGAAACATTGGATTACAGAGTGCAGCAGGCTTTTGAACCGTTGTTTTCGATATATCCAATACACGAGCTGCACCTCTTGCATCCACCCTGAAGTCACTATGTCATGCATATCCATAATGTCTGTCCACATCTGTCTGTCCTCAGGAACAGTTGGTTGGCTGAATTGCAGTCTATCACTGGTGCTGCCAATTTCTTCGAATTTCTTTACTAAATCACGCAGAGCTTGCGGGGTACATGGGCCACATATTTGGTTATGGTTTCGACGGTAAACACGGAAGACTTCCGCGGCATTCATCCCATTTTGATAATAGAGTTTTACCAATTCATCATGAACTTTTGCTCGCAGAGTCATTTCATTGGCATGTGTGAGCTCCTGACTGAAGAACCAACATTCTCACCTCGCTTTTTCTCCGTTTTCTACATTTAATATCTGGCGAATGGCATTCTGTGATCAGTGTCTTACCTCTGTCATATGCAAATTTCCTTGGTGCGACCCAATTGTGGTTTTTTTAGGCCATTCGCAGAGCCATTTTTGTGCATGCATAATGCGTCCATTTCTTGTGATACAAGTACCATTCCAATGCTCTTTAGGGTTTTCGCATGCGCTGAGCATTTTGCGACAGGGAAAAATGGGTGTTGCCATTCGAAAATTTCGAGTTTCTGTACCTATAACCGTAACCGCGAGCACCACTTTGTTGCTGCTCATAGAATCCCAAGATCATATCTTTGAATTACTATATCTGAAATTTCATCTCGATCGGTTGGATGGAACGGCCACTAGAGGTCCATATATTGGCAAAGTTTTTTTTATGATCACCCTGTATATGAGTAATAATACCAACAAAATGTCTATTAGCTGTATTTCAAATTCAAAATGACTTCATGTGTCAAACAGTGGTGGGTTTCAATTTGAGAACAGCATAAATTTTTAAGCAAAACCAATCAATGAAAACTGTTTTTCCTCATGCAAACTTGACAATATTATTTTTAGGATGAGGACAAAAATTCTTATTCAAACTTTTATAAGTATTTAATCTAGTCTGGCAGATTCCTTTTTAGATAAGTGTGTCAGAGGGTTTTGTAGAGTGGATATGAATGAATATTTGCACAAAAAAAGAAAAATAAACCCATGGTACAATTTTTATGTGTTTTCATGGCTATACTTAGAAATGGAGTTTCTTGCTACATATGCAGTGACATGATAGACAAATCAGGATTTTTAATTGGAAAAGCAGGATTAGAGCTACCGGTCACTGGCATCTCATCTTGCTCACAGTATGCTTAAGGGGAAAAATGTCAAAAATTGTTTGGCAAAGAGAATTTTAAAAACTGTACATGAACATTGGAAAAATTCTAATGCTCTTTTGATTCTGTCTGAAATACATCTGAATGCAACAGTAGATTTTAGTCCTTTAAGGTCTAAAAGGAGTAAGCTATTTTTGAAAAAGAGATAAAATAGACTATACTAAAACATAAGAGACTAAAAAGAAAAAAAGATATTTTTTCTCCTTTACACAAATTGAAATGCTTTAGGTAAAGAATTGACATTACTCATTTAGTAACATCTGCAAAGATTGCAAACAAAATTGCCATTGTATTAAAATTAAACTCTAGAATATTTTGTGGATAAAGGAGAGAAAGGGAGAAAAAAATTGATAATCAGATTACTGGAAGTGAATGGGCATGTAAATAGTCAATGCACAAAAAATTAAATGTTAAATACAAGAATTTGTAGATGAATAGCTTTTAATATCAATATAACTGCTTTCTTTTTTTTATTTATAATAAATTTTTAATTTATGAGTTATGATTTCAATAGCATGCAAGCCTTATTATCATATTTAATCACTAAGACTAACAACAACATGAATAACTATCAAACAACCAGCAAACAATTGAATACACACATAATCAAAATGAAATTATTTTCAAATAAAATAATAAACAAAATAAGATAAAAACCAGAATACATACATTTTATATCAACATAATTTGGATTTTTTTTACAAAATATCATTAAGCAATAGTAAAAGTAATACATTTTTAAAAGGCTAGATGGCTATTTCTTAAGAAATTTTTATTACCTTGGCACATTTACCTTTGCCATAAATATTAGGGATAATGCCATAAACTGCTTGAAGAGTCATAAGTGCTTTTGCAACGTGATGCATGCTAGTCAGATCGTCTTCAATATGACACTCCTACATTTAAAGAATTTAAATTAATTCAACAAAAAATAATTCACCTAGTTTTGAAAGACATTTTAAGACAGTTATAAAATACCTCCAATTCTAAAAAATATATCATAAAACTGAAATCATTGTTTCTCAACTGGAAGTTTCAGTATTCCTGAGACAAATTTGTCTTCAATGGAATTAATATTTTTCTTGTAAATTTATATTTTTCAGATTTATTTTTTATTTATTTATTTTTTAAGGAGAAAAAGTAAGAAAGAAAACCCTCTAGAAATAATGCTGCTTAATAGAGATACAATAATTTATAATAAATAATAATAAAGGGGTTATAAATAAAAAATAATACTATAGGAATAAATGTTCCCCTTTTTGATTTTTTTTTTTTTTTTTTTTTTTTGTTTATTTTCTATTTATCATTTAAAATAGACCACATTATAAGATAAAAATTAAAACAAAAAATATCAAATTACTTTGATATTTTTTTCTTAAATTATTTCATGCAATATACAAAAGCCTGCACAATAGTCACAATCAGGGGTCAGAAGTAACACACTACAAGTAGCAAAACTACAGTAGTCACTACTTTTTACAGTAGTTTGTAGTGTTGTATGTTGTAGTATGCTACATTTCGATTAATGTACAGTAGTGAGTAATGCAATAAAAAAAATCAGTATGTAGTGAGAACTGATGTTACTTTTAACATTACTTCAGGGGGGGGGATGTGCCATTCTACAGATCATGTAGCCGTAATTTGCTTCTTTTGTGCAAAAATTCTTATGCTCAAGAATTTGCGAATCTCAATGGCAAATCTGAGCTGCCGAGTACAATAATGCATCATATGAAATCACAGATTTTCATCTTGACACTTGCTGCTAAAATCAAGTACTAACATACCAATGGAATTCATTTTCTTCCTGGCAACACATGTTTATTTACTCCTTATTAGATATTCATGTTTTTAATGTTGGGCTTTGTTTAGAATTGCTTTACTTACAGATCTTTTTTTTTTAAGTTAGCAAAAAGTATAGTTAAAAAACAATGATGTATAGAGTGTTATAGAAACACGCTAATTTGAGTTTCTATGCCAAATGAGTAGCAATTTGGCAGCTCTGTCATAGGTGAACATGTCCTTTTATCTGATAAAGAAAAATTAAATATTTTGGAACGTATTATGATTTCTACTAAATGGCTAAGCCACTCATCATTTAATAAAAAAAAGTAGCTCTCTGAAAATGATCACCGACCCACAGTAAAAGAGCAGTAACTCTTATTTTCTCCTACTTGATCCCCATTCAGAATAGTTTACCCCATCCACTCTTCAAATACTTAGCTCACTAATCAAGAGTTGATCACTTAACTATGCCTGAACAACTAACCTGGTTCCGAAGACAGAAATAATGATAACTAGAGATGGCCAAACAGATAGTGATCACTGACAAAAAGACAACAACTGTCACCCTTTCCTATTTGATCATTGTTCAGGATCTTTGACCTCCAGATCTCTAGTTTTCTGATCAAGAGCTAATTTTTTAACTGTGCCTGTTTGACTAACTCGATTCTCAGAGCACAAATAAACAAAATAGATCGTAAGTAGAAGAGTTGGATTCGTGGAATCAATAAATGAACTTGAGGTTGAGATCAAGATCTAAAAAAGAAGCACTATTCAACAGATTTTAAGTGACAAACAAAAGTGCTAGTTACTATTTAGAACAGGTTTCAAAATAGTGCAACAATTCATTAAATTTTTTAAATGTTGAATTTTTGTATAAAAAGTCACACGCTGCAATTTCCTGCGTTATTTTCTACTATTTCATTTTATTTTAAATAAAATTACTTTGTTTTTCACAGATTGTATTACTTTTTGTTTAGATTGCATTTCAGAAAAATAACTTTTATTTAAAATTGTTTATAAAGTAAGTTCCTCATACTCTAAGACTGTAGGTGAATTTTAAAATTTCAAGAGGTAATGAATTACAGTAAAGAAATGATCATTTTGTGAGAGCTGAATTTTGATCTGGACCAGGTTTCATGTTCTATTTGAATAACAAAATTCCCTGACTTTTCTAGACTATATTTCCTACAATTACCTGACCATAATTCACGACATTTTTAAAAATACAAATTACAATTCTAGATCTTAATGATTAAACTTACCTTTGAAAATGAAACTAAGAATCTATATCATTAGACATTTAAAATATAAAAAAATGATAAATTAAAAACAATAAAAAAAGGACACTAAAATACAACTCAGATGGATTAAAAGTAGCTTTTTATTTATATAACTGAATTTACACATATTAAACATTAAAAATTTTTTAGACAGTGCTGCTATCATGTCACTTATTTGTGTTATTCTTGTTGTGTAAGTTTAATTTTTTTGTCTTTTAACATTTAATTTCAGCTTAATATTATATATATAATATATAATAATTTCAGCTATTTATTTATTTATTTTTGCTTGCTTTATAATTTTCTTTCTTTTTCTTACTTAAATATTCATGATATTTCATCCTAGCCACTTTAAAATGGCTCAACATTTCTTTTGCAGAGATATCGCCTAATTGGTGACAAATTTGTATACTTAAAACACCTTTATGTTAAAAAATGTGAATTTAGGAAAATTTTTACTTGCAAGTGAAAAATCGTATCGCTTTTGCAGACGAACCTCGAAACTCAGGAGAATTTTGACACATAATAGCACATAAGAAAAAAAAATCCCTGACTTTTCCAGGTTTTAGAAAAAAATTGGAATTTTCCCAGACTTATCCATGACTTTTAGAGAACTTGTCATTTTCTCTGTTTTTGAATTGTGTCCAATTGTGTAGAACCCTGTGATCCTTGAAAGGAGAAATTTTGATCATGTCTAATTTCTATTTTTTATGATATATTTAGAAGTTAAAAATAGTGCAATCAAATTAAGGATTGGTGTAAAGATTATCAATAATTAATATTAATATTTTTTAAACACAGAAAAAAAAAATATATATAAAAGAGAGAGAAATATTTAACTTAATAATACCTTAAAAGAGGTTTCCAACTCCATGGACAAAACATCATTATCAACTGGAAACAGTTCCACAGTATATTCAAATATATTTGCAAAATTTCCCCAAACCCCTCGTTCCTATAAAAGAAAGAAGCACATGGCATTCTTTGTTTCTTACATATCATTTCTTAAGACGTAAAACAAGACTAGTTTTTCTAAATTTTAATAATATGACTGTAACAATAACATCATTATATTATTTCTCAGATGAAAATAGTTTCATTTTTAACTGAATCAATATAAACATGATTATTAAGTTATTTTGTATCTTTCTATTCTAAAAAAAAAAAAAAAAAAAGTTACTAATGCTGCTACTGTCATAATTGAATTTATTATGACACTTTTCACTTTCTCAGTTTATCCTGCAAAAACTATTGCATATAAAAACACGAAAACAGATACTTTTACAGAACAATGTATGATAAACACACTGAATTGCCAGTGTTATCTATACATATATATATGCACATATTATATATATATATATATATATATATGTGGGGGGGGGGGGAAGCCTAGTATCCCAAGTGCCTTTACTGTATACAGTGCCACCAACAACTACAACACTTGCCTTTTAGCGACTAACAACAAAAACCCCCTCATCCAGTCTTATTTCTTTTCCCCATGCACTGACAAACGAGAGGATCAGCGCGCATGCACTCGAGGGACACAGTTTTTAAATCTAAGGATTATTTTAAGTGCTATTTAATGGTTGTAATCTTCATGATAATTTAGTTAAATAAGCTTTATAGGATTAAAAACTATGCATAACAATTTAATCATCTTTTACAGCCACATACTTGACTAGACTGTGGTGTGCAATATTCAGTCATTTTTTAAATTTGACTTTTTTTGGGGGGGAGGGGGGGGGGCAGGCTGGGGAGGATTGGGGTTGAATTTTTTGTAATAGAGAATTAATTCATATTTTCAAAATAGCTGTTTTTAATTTTCATTGCCAAAATTTAACAAGAAAGAAAAATCGGTACTTTTCGGTTAGCCGGGTGCCAGTGTTATCTATACATATATATGCACATATTATGTGTGTGTGTGGGAAAGCCTAGTATCCCAAGTGCCTTTACTGTATACAGTGCCACCAACAACTACAACACTTGCCTTTTAGCGACTAACAACAAAAACCCCCTCATCCAGTCTTATTTCTTTTCCCCATGCACTGACAAACGAGAGGATCAGCGCGCATGCACTCGAGGGACGGACTTCGGATTGAAATACATTTGCTTGGAGTGTGTAAGAGAGAACTGAAAGGAAGTGGAAGACGAACAGAATGTTATGAGGTGCGCAGGAACTAAGACATCTTGGAATATGTGTAGTAACTTTAGAATAAGAAGGGTAAAGCTGTATTTGCGAAGTAGAAATCTGATCTATTGAGATGTCAATATTAATAATGTAAATAACCCATTTTGTACATAGTTAATTTGTAAATATAATTCACTTTAAAAGTTACTGGTGTCAGAATCCAGTTTTTAAATGGTGTTCAGTGGTGTTTAATGTGTTTTTACAAACCCGAGTTCCTACATATATGCACACACATATGTATATATATATATATATAATATATAAAAGATACCACAATAGAAAATTGCGTTTCAAAAAGAATTTTTTTTTTTTTTTTTTAAATTCCAAATGAAAATAAAATAACAAAAGGAGATCATTCATAATAACTTGCGCATTAGCAGCATAGAAATTTAAATGATAATATAAAACCATAATATATAACAAATCGTCATCGATTTCCAATAATTTAAATTAAATTTATGATATAGCAAATATTCATAACTCAGACATTTTACAGAATAGAGCGCTATTCTGTAAAATGTCTGAGTTATGAATATTTGCTATATTATAAATTTAATTTCAATTATTGGAAATCAATGACGATTTGTTACATATTATGGTTATATATATATATATATATATATATATATATATATATTTGCATTATGTATATATACATATGTGCATATATATATGTATAGATAACACTGGCGCCTGGCTAACCGAAAAGTACCGAAAAATTATATGCCAAATATAGATTATGAAACAACTTTCCTCACATTCAGGATATTGTAACAAAAGTTCACTGATTTGATGTTTAATCAAACAATTTTGAAAATGCATAACACATTTGAAACCTAATTTCAGCAAATACCATCTATAACCAGAAAAATATCTGAATTCTTTTGTGCAGCCCACTAAATGATCTTATAGATTTGTATGTATACTACATAGTATGCAAAAATTTTGTTCAGTTAGGAAATGCGCAACATAGTTGAAATTTTTCCTTAAGCAATTTCCATCAATAAGTGGAAATGTACTCTTATTCCTTGTGCAACCTTGTATATGATCTATAGAATTTAATTTATACACACTAAGTAACATGCAAAAACTTTGTTAAATTTAAAAATGCATACCACAATTGAAACCATAGCTCTAACAATTATCGTTCATAAACATACTGTAACCAAATTATTTTGCGTGTCCCTGAAAATGAATGGTAAATATTATGGACACAATATTCTATAGTATTTTATAGTAGACTTAAATAATGAACATCAATTTTAAATATGTTTGAAACAGAGTAATGTCATTAAAATATGCAAAGGATTTTTCCCCATAGACCATGATATTGAGTACCCCTGTAAACGAACTATAAATACTACATGTTTCATTTTGAATAACAAACTTGTCATGGTGAACATCAATAACATATATAAATTATATGGCAATTTGAGTATATTTATGTGAGTTAGAGTGTGGACAAACAGTCAGATAGACAGACAGACAAACTTAATTCATAAACACTTTTCAACTATGTTGGAAAATGTAAAAAATCCTGAATAATAGTATTTCCAAACATTGTATTTTACATAATAATTTATATATTTACACGTGAATATTAAAAATGAAAGAAAAGTTTAAAGTAACAATTTATTATGGGCAAAATGCATTCACTAAGAAAACTATGTCATACTTAAAGCAAAGAACAATGGACAATGATATTTTATTAAATTTACTCTCAGACTACCAGACGAGTCCAATGGAATCAGCAAATACATTCAAAATGATTTTTCTTATGAAAGAAAAAAAAAAGACTGAAAATATGGGACTTTTTCACTTATTTACAAACATACTTGCAGAATTTTCAGTCTTTTTTTTTTTTTTTTTTTTTTTGTTTTTTTTTTTTTGTTTTTCATAAGAAATGTCATTTTGAATGTACATATCTGGTAGGCAAAGAGTTAAAGGGCTTATTAATGCTTATTTTACTCACTGAGTCCATTTCTTAAAATGGCTATTGAGTTCCTACATTTTCAGTGATTTTTTTTTTTTTTTTAAACAGAGCGAATTAGTGTGTTTTTAGAAATTGTACGGTCTGAATGTAGGGTGATAAGCATAGTTTGTAGGGTGCAGTGCCCACTTGTGTGTTTAAAAAAAAAAAAAAAAAAAAAAAAAAAAAAAAAAAAAAAAAAAAGCAGGAAAATTGAAAACATAGATGAGTGATAATTGATGTTATAATGCACTATATCATTATTTTCTGTTGAATAAATTTAAAAACATTTTGCAGAACAAAATAAATTATCAAGATTTCAGAAATGCAAACAATGTTACAGGATTATGAATAAAAAATGTAAGCATCTGGCTCAGAGAAAATAATTGTTATATATTGGTCAGCTGTAGAAAGGATACAAGATCAATTTTAATCCAATGAATTGATAATTATATAAATTTATATATTCATTATATAGGTTTTAATAGTAAAATAAAAAATGTAAACCCTTATATTTAACTATACATAAAAGCATACCGATAGTTTTTCTTCACAAAGAACAGTTTTACCAGGAACAAAGAGTATGTGAAATTCCTTTTTTGGTCCGCGGTGACTTTCTACCCTGAAATTTTAAAAGAAAAATGTATTGGCTCAGCATTATTTAAGATGCCTAAGCATTAGAAGTAAACAAATTAGCAAAATAACACATATAACTTCATTTACATATCTGTTAAATGAATAGAATGATAATAAAATAGAAGACTTGGAAAGTAGCTAACTGGTAAAAACTTGTTGTTCTTTAATAAACTCTAAAAATATATTGAATTAAATATTTCTTACTTTTATAGTTTAATTTTCTATTTTTTTTTTATTTTTATTTATTTTTTTTTTTATATACAAGTTAGAGAAATGATATATGAGTTAATATGATTTGATATTTTTTTTTTTCACTGGATTTAATTTTGTTTTGCCTGCCCCCTCCTCTCCAACAACTATTAAAAAGGTAGGTAGAATAGATCACGTGTTTCTTTAATGACAAAATTCAGCAGTGTTTGCATTTTACATATAAAAACCAGAAAATTTTAAAGCTGAGATGACAAGACTAGATATTGACATCCTTCCCTTCTGAAAATAAATAAACAAATAAAATACTCTTTGGCATATATCCCAGTTATTCTATGTTCTTCCAAACTCAATTCCTGTTGCCACTCTCTCTTTTATCAACAATAAAAGCAAAAGAAAAATGGTGGATTGTTTTAGTTGAGTAAAAAAAGAAAAAGTTTTCCAAAAATCCAATTGCAGCCAGTATCTGTAAAGATTAAAGAATTCACTTTGTTTCAATTTTCATATATTCCAAACTTAATCCTATCTTCTTGCATGGCTTATTTAAAGACTGCCAATGCCTTAAAGTTTGTGTGACAAAACTGTCATCTGTTTTTGATATTTAAATTTCTTAAGAATTTTGGAAGAGTGAAATTTATTTTTGGTAGCTCTTAGTTTCGAGTTAGTACATATTAATATACATGCAACATGTTAATGTTCTAATACATACAAAAAAAAAAAAATTATTGGTTGGTTAAAAACTGATTCATTTTTTTCAATTGATTCACATTTTCTTGCTGATTAATTCATAATTTTATGATTAGTGAGTCAGGCTGATTCATAAAATTTTAAGTGAAACAGTGTGCTGACCACCAACCGACCACCAACAAAAACTGTGAAAATATGAATAAAATGACACTAACAAATACAGTTCCCCTCAACACACTTAACATAGATTCCGAAAACATAGTAAAAAACAGCAGAAATTGAATAACAGAAATGGAATGATGGAAATTTGTAGAACTTAGACAGAATCATCGGGTCCCAAATGCCTTAAGTTCCACAAATAAAATGTGTGGTTTCATCTTCATATTAGCCATAAATTAGCTAAAGAATATGAATTTGGGACTACCACACACATAAAACCGAGAAATAAACCATTGAAAACCAATTAAGTTCAAAATGAAAGAAAAAGGATATAAAAAAGGTAGAGGAAAATTAAAAAAACAAAACAAATTACCAAAATAAAATCCATACTGTCATAGCATTAGGTATAACAAATACACTCATTATGCATTTTATTCTCATTTAAGATAGTATACTCAGGGGTAGTACTGGTCCCAGGTGATATTTCAGGACATACTTTTTCCAATATTTCAGGACAATTTCAGGACACATTTACCCAGCATACTACTTTTTTTCCACGACCGTTGTCGAAGTTCGAGATTTTTTTCTGCCATCAATAGCCAAAGTTCAAGATCTTTTTTCCGCGATCATTTGCCTAAACTAGAGTCCCCTCCGTGATCGTTTGCCGAAATTTGCGATTTTTTTTCACGATCATTTGCCGAAATTCGCGTTTTTTTCCTCCTCGATCGTTTGCCGAAATTTACGAATTTCAGCGAACGATTGACCACATTTCCGATTTTTTTAGAAATTGGTTGAAGATTATCGCAATTTTTTTCAATGACCGATTAACAAAATTTGCAATTTTCCTTCCTGTCAGACTGACAAATTCCCGATCTTTTTTTTTTTTTTGTGCGACCAATTGACGAAATTTGTGAGTTTTTCATCCTCAGATGACAAAACGTTTCACAATTTTCTGACTCTAAAGCACCTATTAATTCCAAAGTACCGATTTTGTGCAATTCTGAGAAAAACCAAAACCAAATATATATATATATATATATATATATATATTCATGGAAAAATCATGACTGTTTGTGCAATAGTACAAAACTCGCAAAATTTCAGGACATGTTACCATATTTCAGGACATTTCAGGACATTTTTTCATTTTTCAGGAATTTAAGGAATATCAGGACAAGTACTACTCCTGTATACTATTAGAAATTAATATGATATTGTCCTGAGTAGGCTAAAATTTAAATACAAGTTAATCGTTAACTTTATTAAATATTAATGAATATGAATAAATTTAATATGAATTGATAAATATATAAATATAACTACAACATTATACATATAAAAGTATCGAATCAACATCCATTATAAAATGTGTATTAGCAACATAGTTAGTTATAAATCAAATACCCCATTTTTTTTAAAAATAAATTAACCATTGCATATTATCCAGACAATGCCACCCTCTTCCATACTCTAACATCTACCCACCCAACTGTCCTATAATAATTTTTTATTATTATTTTACAATTTTTATTTTTTTATAATTATTTTCTTATTTTATATATATTTTTTATGCATGTGTTAATTTGTTTTTAAGATCATTTAAGTACTAATTATATATTAAAGAATGTATGAATTTTTTCAGAAAACCATGATTTAATGCATCATAAATTAGTTTTTTAATATTATTGTTAATTAGATGAGAAGAACATAAACACTTTATTCTATATAAATGATTAAGGATTATATTACGATATACAGAATTATGAAGACAAGATTTAATATTAGTAAATGTATTAACTTTGAATTTAAATTCTTAACATTTATCATATAAATCAGTTATTGTTTTGTTTTCTTTTATTGTAATTTTAAGATCTAAAAAGTTAATTGGACTGTTAGATAGGAGGTTTTCCGTTAATTCTAAATTAGTAGGATAATCTACTGGAAATTGAGAAATATTAGTTTGATCAGTGGCAATTAAAATTATATCATCAATATAATGATATAAATGTAGATTACTGTTAGTAAAAGTACATTCATAGTGATATAAGTATAAGTCAGATAATGATATAAGTATAAGTCAGATAATAAACTGGATGTACATGTACATCCACCATGTGGTATACCGACGTTCTGTAAATATAATGTGTTATCTTGCAAAATATTATTATAGATAATGAAGTTTGTTAAAATTTAAAATAAGCTATATCTATATTAAATGGTAAAACCAGTTTATGATGATACTTTTTAAATAATGTATTTATAATAGTATGTAGATTTAATAAATCTATATTATTAAAAAGATCTTTGAAATCACATGTCTTTATATTGTTTACACATTTAAGATTTTTCATAATATTGACCAGTTGAAAGCTATTTTTTATACAATGTGTATTATGAGTGGTTGTTGTCAGATATATATATAAACAGGCTAGATATGGATTTTAAAAAAGGAAGAGGTGAAGCAGAGTACTAATTATCCAAAACTATCAGGATTGGGCCCAGTTCAGATAATTAGACAGATGAAAATCCAAATGAAATCACACTGCACTGACTTTAACACTAAAAAAAAAGTGATTGGACCACTGCTGTAAAATATTCAAGTTTCAACATTTTACAATGTCAACATTCTTTAGATTTTATAAACACCTCATAAGACAAGAAAAGTTTTGCTTTTCTATCATAACAAAAGTTTTCCTTTTATTTTGATGTTCAATGTTATTGGAGCAGTATTTCCAATGTCCTCTTTATTTTGAGCATCACCATCTGACCGTAATATCGGTGAAGCCAATTATCAATTTTCAGTGACCATGAACAAGTTATGAAGAGGGTGGTTTTGAATGGTTTCTGCTAGTGAAAATTATCACTCCTGTTTACCAGCCATTATGTTAAAAGAATAGAGGAAGTAAATAGACTTTCTTCTGTGCAGGAGAAAACTTTGTTTATTGGATGAAATTCTTGCCTTTGAAAGGGGTAAGATTGCACAGAGGATTAAGCTCTTTTGTAACCCATTTGGGAATTTGTGTACTTTTATGTTAGTCAGGTGCAAATTTCGCCGATAGCAACTTTTATTTTTTACATGTGTAAATTAGAAACAATACTTTGATGATGAAGTAAAATGTTTTGGTTTATGGTATTTCTTATTTTGGTACTTTTATGTTAGCCAGGCACAAATATCGGCAATAGTAGCTTTTATTTCTTGCATGTGTATATTAGAAACAGTGCTTTGATATTGAAATAAAATGATTTGATTTATGATATTACTTATTATTATTATTATTACTTTGTAGTTTAAATTAAATTCGAGAAAGGCATGCATTTGAAATGAAATGACTGGAAAGTTTATATTTTAAATGAAATTAGTCTTACAAATGATAACGATGGAACAATATTTGGTGATTTATCACCTGCACCTGGCTAACATAAAAATACCCTTAACTCTTTTTTTTTTATATATATATATATTTTAAATGACAATTATTAGGGCTGGGCGGTATCAGAATTTTAATATTGTAATATATCGCTGACCAAATATCGATAGATTTTAATTCACATGTCACTCCATTATAGGGTCGTAAATGTAACTGTTGTAAAACCTTCGACTAACAGGTGGAAGTGGTAGCGTGGAGCTTCAGTCAAGCAGAGGCCCGAGTAATAATTAAATCAAACAATTTATTGAAATGACATAAAATGAATTAATTTTCTTGATTATTAACTTGAATTACAACTATTTATATTTTCTGGGTACTTTACAGCTGGCGACAATGTTCATTAAAAGTATAATGTTCAGAGTATAGGATTAGCATTCAAATTCTACTGGATTCTTTCTCGATATAAATCCAAAATCCTGTCACGATAGTCTCGTAAGAAACAGCTGCTTCTGTTTTCTTGTGTATACCAATTCGTTGTCAACTACTCATATCTCGCGGTTTCCACCGGAGAAATCTTACCCTGCCCGAATCGGCAGACTGCTTCGGACCTGTCCGAAATCTCAGCCCCAAACTTTTTGAGAGCAACTCCCTCCTTGGGATTCCAAACACATCTTCCCGTTAACTTGCCTTTCTTAAAACCAAGGCTATCTATCTCCCACTCAGGACCCACTCAGTGTCTAGGTTGAATGACATCACTAACAAGCTTCAATATCATAGGCCAAGAGAGACCCTCGCTGCTAGCGTGAGAAAATTTTCCATCTAGTTTCATTTTTAAATTGTCCTGGGAAAATATCGGCAAGCTTGCTACTTAAAAGGAATTCCATAACTCCTATTCTTTTCATGCCATTCTCCTTTTCAGTCAACCTTTAAGATTGGTTTAGATGGATTGATTCTTTTTATCATTTCCTGCAGAACCTTGAGACTTAGAAATATTTTGAGCTGTTATGCTTATACATTGCTTTTCCTATCTAGAGTTCTCTTTTGAAAATATATGGGACTTTTCTTGTGAATTCTATTGGATTCTTCACAATACCCCCGCCTTTAAATGATATTTCGGCTGCAAGACGTAATATCTGCAAAGAAAAGGTTAGCTCATATATTAGAGTGGCCCTCCTTTATATATCTCACTCACCTCTTTCACAAAAAACTTTTCATACAATTTACTTTTAACTTACTAATACTGAGTACATTTGATTATGGAATTTCACTTTTAAAAGACAAAACACATTTAAAATTTTACACTATGACATCTACACAAAATAAGATGAAATTTAATATGTACACTTAGTTAAATCAAATTCAACTCACTTATGTACACTTAGTTAAATCGAATTCGACTCACTTGATCCGGTGCTAAATTTCTAACTGCTAGAGCCTGTCATGTGAAGGCCTATTTCTATATTTAGGATAGTGTTTCGGACGTGAATCTTCGTTTGTCAACATATTTATTTTCTCCGTGTTTTTTCCTTGTGGTTTTTGTCTATTTACATGATAATTTTGCAACTTTTCATGTCTACTTGCGGCGCTCGCCACACAATAAGCCGTGGACATTTTAGAGTCGGCCGTCCTCTGACTAATCCGTCTCGTAACACTTTCTTGCTCTTTATTCCCGTCCAAATCCTTTACTAGATTTTTTGACCTGAGATACTTTTTGTTCTCGTTATTTCTACGCCAAAATTCTCTTTTGTTCCTTCTCAGTGTTATTTTCACAGACGTATCCCTTTGATTATCCGATCTATCTATACTTCGACATGCCCTATTTGCCTGTGTTAAATCCGCACACTCATGATGCGATTTTTCTAACCCCTTTTTCAGTTTGACTTCTCGTATGGGGCAACCCATCTCATGATCCCCTTTGACATCTTTCTTTTTTCTTTTATTCGATCCTAAAACCTGATCTTCCTTTTTCGTGGGTGATACGGTATTATACTTCCTTCCCTCCCAATTCTCATATCTCGTTTTTGACCGGGTACCTCCCATTTCCTTTCTTTCTCCCAAGTTCACGCTCGTCAATTTTGAGTTGTCCTCTCTCATCTTATTCTCGTCCCTTCGGGATGGATTCCCGTTTTTGTGTTTCGTTTTTGCTTTGTGTTGGGTTTAAAGGCGAGCGAACATTTTTTATGCGCATTATATCTGCGCACTGCCAGTCTTTTCCCCCGGCGCACTCAGTCTGCGTGCGAACGATAGAAGAGTGTAGACGTAAAAAAATATTCTGTGTGAAGTTATTATGAAAAAGTATTCTGTGTGAGAAATTTATCTTTAAATTAATTGTTTTGTGTTTGTGCAGTGTTTTCGTTTAATAAACTGTTTGTTCTGTCAACATCCACGGACTTAGTGATAATTAATATTAGTGAAAGAACAACAAAATGGTAGCTGTTCATGGTTGATATTCTAAATCGAAATTAGTTTTGTTAAAAGAAACCATGGACAAGTTAAACGTCCCCGAATTAAACGGAACTAATTATTTTATATGGAGCCTAAAAATTAAAGCTGCTTTAAGCCTTAAAAGGTTGGATACTTTCATATCCGAAGTAAAAGCAGAAGGACTGAGTGAAAAGGATTCCACCGAATGGGACCAAAAAAAATAGCGATGCCGTCGCATATATAAAGCTGTCATTGTCTGATGAACAGGCGCTACAGTTTGCAGCAGAAGAAAATGCGAAATTATTATGGGAAAAAATAAGATCGACTTTTACCGGTCAAGCAGAAGATAGAAGAATAGATGCCGGCAACGAATTAAAGAACTTAGAAATAAAGTCAAATGAATCTGCAAATGACTACATAGCCAGAGCTCGAGGCATCTCAACAAAATGTCAAACACTTGGATTGGCTATAACAGAGAGAGAACTTGTATTCTACACGGTACGAGGTCTGAAAGGAAAGTTCTCGAAAGTAAGAGATATTTTAAAAACTCAACGTGAGAAAAGTATGGATGAAGTACTAGAAATTCTACGGGAAGAAGAACTGACGAATACCGCTCGTGCTGAAGGGACCGCCGCTGAAGTATTCTACTCAAGGAAAAATAAAAGTCCGAGACTTTGTTACATTTGCAGACGTCCAAATCACATAGCCAAGGATTGTTTTTACAGGAATAATATTTCAAGAAATGACAGGTCCAATGGAAATCGACAAAGAAGAAAAACGCACCACGATGTAAATTATCCAGTTAAGGACAGAAACAATTCGGTACTTACTATTTCATCGGAACAATGTGAACTATGTGATAATATATGGTTATTAGACAGTGGGGCTAGCTTGCATATGTGTAAAGATAAAATATGGTTCAGGAATCTAATTCCTGAAGAAAAGGATATCTATCAAGCAGGTAAAAATTCCAAAATAATTTCGAAGGGTACAGGTACGGTATTATGTGATACGGTAAGTAAAAATGATTCTATACATTTAACAATAAACAATGTTAGTTTTGTACCAGATTTGAGATATAATTTATTATCTGTTACTGCTTTAATGGATAAGGGTTGTAGAATTATTTCTGAAAATAACTGTGTGCTAATTTTTGACAAATATAATAAATTTCTAACTAAAGCATTTAAAAATGATAATCGATTAGAGATTAAACTTCAACCTGCCTATAATTCTGAGTGTAATTTTACTGATAAGAGTGCTAGTAATTATGAACTGTGGCATAACAGATTGTGTCATTTAAATTCAAAATATATGTTAAAAATGAAAGAGTATATTGATCTTAAAGATGTAAATGTGTCTGATTTTAAGTGTGATACATGTGACATAAGTAAAATAACCAGGAAAAGTCATCCGAATATTGATATTGACCAAAGTTCTGATATTATGCAGTTGTTTCATTTGGATTTATGTGGCCCGATACAGCCTGAATCACTTGGTGGGGCAAAATATTTTATGATATTAGTGGATGATTTTTCTGGAATGTATTTTACTTATTTCCTCAAAAGTAAAAATGAAGCATTTGATGTATTTTATAAATTTAAAGCTAAATATGAAAATCTTATGGGTAAAAGAATTAAAAAAGTGAGAAGTGACAATGGGCTCGAATTCGTAAATACGGAATTTGACAATTATCTTGCTAATGCAGGTATTTTTCACGAAAAAACTGTCCCATATAACAGCGAAAGCAATGGAAAGGCTGAAAGGGCGAATAGAGTTCTATTAGAAAGGGCTAGGTCTTTGTTATATGAAAGCGAACTTCCCACCAAATTCTGGGCAGAAGCTATCAATTGCAGTACACAGGTATCTAATATAACACCCCGTAAAGGAAAAGAAAAACTCCCCTTAGAAATTTGGACAGGTAAAAAGCCCAATTTAAATTATGTAAGAAAATTTGGTTGTTTAGCTTATTTTCATATTCCTAAAACAATGAGAAATAAATTTGATGTACCAGGAAGAAGTGGAATTATGTTAGGATATGCTAGAGATAGGAGGGGATATCGTATTTATGATGTAAAAAATAAGAAAGTGATTGAGGAACGTTCTGTTAAGTTCAATGAAACTATAAAAGGAAGTAAATATTTTGGATTAAGTAAATTTTCAGAGTGTTGGGATATTGAACCGCTAATAAATAAAAATTTTTCAGAAGAGAATGAAATTCGTGAAAATCAAAAGAATAAATCTCTCAATTTAGAAATTTCTGACACAAGCGAAATAAAAAACGGTTGCGCAACCTCATTAACAAAACTTAATTTGTCTCCAGCTAGACATGAAGGCGCGGAGAAAAGGAATCGAAACAACAAAATAAAAGACCGAAGTGAAAATATGACTGAAGTTCGAAGGTCAGAAAGATTGAAAAGTAAATATTCGTCAGCTAATTTAACTGATAATGTCCCGAGCAATTATTTAGAGGCAATAAATAGTGTGAATTCACGTGATTGGGGAATAGCTATGAAAAATGAATTGGATTCTTTAATTAAGCATAATGTTTGGGAAATCGTTGATATGCCAGAAAAAACAAAATTGATTAAAAGTAAATGGGTCTATGCTTTAAAAGAGGGCGACAGTAAGGAAATAAAATATAAAGCCAGATTAGTGGCAGCTGGATTTAATCAAATTAAAAACAAAGATTATACTGAATCGTATTCACCTGTTGTAAATATTGAGTCATTTAGATTACTAATTGCGCTTGCAGCTAAATTAAATTTGATTGTTAAGTTTTTTGATGTAAAAACAGCATATTTATACAGTGATTTGGAAGAAACTTTATATATGTCACCACCACCTGGATATGAAAAACTGATAGGGGTTAATAAAGTTTGTAAACTGAAAAAGAGTATTTATGGATTACCCCAATCGGGTAGAAATTGGTATTTAAAAATAAAAGAGGAACTTGGTAATATTGGATTAAATCAATTAGCTTCTGATAACTGTGTATTCATTAAAGTTGAAAATGATAACATTTTTATATTATGTATGTATGTAGACGATTTAGCTATATTTTGTAATAATCAAATAATGTATGAAAATATTGTTTCTAAAATTAAAAATGTATTCGAATTGTACGAAAATAAGAATTCAAAATTTTTAGGTATAGAAATTGAAAAACATGAAAAAGGTATAAGTTTGTCACAAGTGGAATATATTGAGTCATTGTTGGTAAAACATAATTTAGAAAATTGCAAATCTGTGAAAACACCTATTGTTAAAGGTGAAGATAAAAGTTTTCCTCCAACAAATGAATTGTTTGACATAACTATGTATCAGGAAATTATTGGTGAACTTTTATATTTAGCCAATAGAACACGTCCTGATATATCATTTGTCACAACTTATTTGTCTCAATTTAATCACAAACCAGAGAAAAGGCATTACATTTTGGCTAAAAGAGTATTAAGGTATTTAAAAGGTACAAAAGACAAAAAATTATTTTACAGCAACGAATTTGGGTATTTAAATAGTAGTTCAGATGCTAGTTGGGGAAATGGGGAAAAAGGTCTTTTTCAGGAGGAGTTGTATTGTTAGGAAAGTCATTAGTATCTTGGAAATGTCATAAACAAAAAAGTGTTAGTCTTTCTACATGTGAAGCAGAATTATTTTCCATTTCAGAAATTTGTAAGGATATAATATGGACTGTAAACTTATTGTCTGAGTTAAATTGTAACCAATTTATAAAAGATGCCATAATTTTAAGCACTGATAGTCAAGCAGCAATACAGTGGATTAAATGTACAAAATCCTCAAATAAATCTAGACACATGAACTTAAGATTTCATTTTGTCAGGGATTTATTGTCAGAAGGTATTATTTCATTGGAATATATTCAAAGTGAACATATTATTTCTGATTTCCTTACTAAAGGTGTAAATGAAGATAAGTTGTTATATTCTATGGAAAGTATTTCACTATTATGATATGTGTAATTATTGTATGTAATTTGTGTGTAATTTTTGTATGTATATGTATTTTTTGGAATTGTTTAAAGAGAAAAAAAAATGTATCTCTCGCAGGAGGGGTGTGTTGCGTTTAAAGGCGAGCGAACATTTTTTATGCGCATTATATCTGCGCACTGCCAGTCTTTTCCCCCCGGCGCACTCAGTCTGCGTGCGAACGATAGAAGAGTGTAGACGTAAAAAAATATTCTGTGTGAAGTTATTATGAAAAAGTATTCTGTGTGAGAAATTTATCTTTAAATTAATTGTTTTGTGTTTGTGCAGTGTTTTCGTTTAATAAACTGTTTGTTCTGTCAACATCCACGGACTTAGTGATAATTAATATTAGTGAAAGAACAACACTTTGTTATGGATGACCACTGCATCTGAAATCTGCATTTTTTTCCTTTTAATATCATCAATTAGTTTTTGAGTTTTGTTACCAAAAATATAGTAGGACAAATTAGTCTTTCTGTCCGTCACGATAGCTTTTGTTTTTAGGCTCCCGAGTCCTTCAATTTTTAAAACAACTTTGGCGGTCGGTAAGCGACGAGTATTGTTCATTAACGGCTGTCTAACTCGAATGGTGCCACCGTCTAATTGATTGGGTTTAATAAATTTCCTCGAAATAACATCATATTGACTTCCACTATCTCTTAATGTTGTGCATTCCCTTCCGTTGATTAGCGCGCGGCTTAGATAAGGCTTAAAACTTTCTTCAAAATTTGTACTTCCACTAATATGATGAATGCTGGTAATTTGCTCTCCATTTCTTTTGTTTTCGGGACAATTGACCTTCAAATGGTTTGGGCTCGAGCAAATGAAACACCTAATAGCCCTTTTTCGCTCAAAGATTTTTCCCCCCTTCTTTCTCTATATTTCGTTCTCTCCAGTTAGTTTTGGTTTCGTAATGCCCCCCTCTCGTTTCGTCTTCATTTTCCATTTTCTCATCTCGCGAATTTTCTTCGAATTTTAGCTTTTTGTTCCACGATTTTTTTGACGCCCCTTTTATAGTTTCGTATTCGTCCAGATCCTTAGCTAGTGTTCCTGGATCTTTATATTTGGCCCACGAATCTATAAAATGTTCCCTTAATTCTGCTGGAGCACGCCTCTTAATCTGTTCGGTGATTAGCAAATCTTTTAACTCTTTAAAATTAGTAATCTCAAGACCATTTAACCACCCTTCTAGAAAGCAATTTAGTTCAAAAATAAGGTCTTTCCACGGGCTATTCTGTTCTCGTAAATGTTTATCTAATTTTTGTCTATAAGACTCGCCACTCAATTTAAAGCGAGCTAACAGGATTGACTTCACATGTTGAAAGTTGTCAACCCAGTCTGTCGGTTCACGCAAGATCCATTCAGCTATTTGTACGGGCAACAAGGCTAATATATGCGTGACCAGATCCTCATTTTCTATCCCAGATCTTAATGCCTGTCGTTCAAACAAGTTTAAAAATAGAGTTATATCCGAACGTTCTAGATCAAAACGATGCATTATAGTTTTTAGCGCTAATTTAGGTCTTTCCGATCCGTTACTGAAGTCGAGTTACGCCTCCGTGAATTTTGCGTTAATTTTCATTGCTCTAATTGAAAATTTCTCTCTTTTTCTTTCTCTTCTTTTTCTTTTTTCTCTTTTTCTAAAAGAAGTAGATCTTCCCTATCTTTCACTATATATCCCACTTGCGGTAATGCAAAGTCGGCATCATAATCGTCCGCGGCCTCTATCTTTTGGATAATCATCGCGATTATGTCACTTTCTTCTATCTGAACTCCTAATACCTCTGCTAAATTTTGCAGATCAGCCTTTCGGCAATATTTCAATGCTGTTATTTTCGCCATTATCTATCGATTTTATATTCCTACCGATATTACAAAGAGAACCTAACGATTTCCCTCTTTATTTATTTATTTATTTTCAACTACCTCAGAAGACGTGAATTTGACCCTTCACCGAGACTAACCTTATCTACCGTTATAAAATGGTTTTCAAAACGTATTCACAATATACATAAATAAATTAGCAATACTATAATAAATTTCAGACATTCTACGTTTTAGTGTTAGTTTCGAAAAAGAAGTATAATTTTTCCTCTTTTTACATTCCCTAAACACACAAAATATAGAACATAAAAAAAGATATTTCCAAATGCTATAGGTAAACAATTTTCCCTATTTTACTCAGAATTGAACACTCCTTGCAACCTTTTCATACGCTTTTTCTATTTTGAATACAAGTATATATTTAGGAAAATCAATCATTAAATAATCCAAATTGATTCTAAAATATTTTTCAAGCAAACTTTCCTCAAAATGGCACTTTTCTTACATGACATATAACTTTTTTTTCGCCTTAAGAATCTAGTTCAATTCTAGTTTTCTGTATTCTTAATTTTTTAAAAAAAATTTCAAAATTTAAAACCAATGACAAAGGGTATCAGCTCCCTTGTACTATAATTAATTAATAAGTTAATAATTTTCTTATTTTAACTAACCAATTTTTTCAATTTTAAAGTTCTCATTTACCTCAAAACAAAAGTTTTCCTTTAAATTATTAATTTCTTACCAACATTTCAATTAATTAATAAATTCAGAGCCACTCAAAATAATGAGCTTACCTTTTGTTTTGTTGGGGCATTTTCTCTCGGGAACTGTTCTGCACGGCACTGCACTGTGCTGTAGTTTCCTTTCACTGCACACAGTCTTGCATCTGGATGTCGTCTAGAGCACCTTTTTCGGGAACTGTCCGGCACGATACTGGTGTCACTTTTCTCTACGCACAGTCTTGCGTCTGGAGCACTTTCTTAGGGGAACTGTCCGGCACGGTACTGGTGTCGTTTTCCTGTGCACACGGTCTTGCGTCTGGTGCTCTTTCTTAGAGGAACTGTCCGGTACGATACTGGTGTCGCTTTTCTCTATACAGTCTTGCATCTGGAGCACTTTCTTAGGGGAACTGTCCGGCACTATACTGGTGTCGTTTTCCTATGCACACGGTCTTGCATCTGGAGCTCTTTCTTAGAGGAACTGTTCGGCACGATACTGGTGTCGCTTTTCTATGCACACGGTCTTGCATCTGGAGCTCTTTCTCTTAAGCTAGTCTTTTAATGTTCAGAGTCCTTGCTGTGCATCCCACCTTCTGCCACCAAGTTGTAAAACCTTCGACTAACAGGTGGAAGTGGTAGCGTGGAGCTTCAGTCAAGCGGAGGCCCAAGTAATAATTAAATCAAACAATTTATTGAAATGACATAAAATGAATTAATTTTCTTGATTATTAACTTGAATTACAACTATTTTATATTTTCTGGGTACTTTACAGCTGGCGACAATGTTCATTAAAAGTATAATGTTCAGAGTATAGGATTAGCATTCAAATTCTACTGGATTTTTTCTCGATATAAATCCAAAATCCTGTCACGATAGTCTCGTAAGAAACAGCTGCCTCTGTTTTCTTGTGTATATCAATCCATTGTCAACTACTCATATCTCGCGGTTTCCACCGGAGAAATCTTACCCTGCCCGAATCGGCAGACTGCTTCGGACCTGTCCGAAATCTCAGCCCCAAACTTTTTGAGAGCAACTCCCTCCTTGGGATTCCAAACACATCTTCCCGTTAACTTGCCTTTTTTAAAACCAAGGCTATCTATCTCCCACTCAGGACCCACTCAGTGTCTAGGTTGAATGACATCACTAACAAGCTTCAATATCATAGGCCAAGAGAGACCCTCGCTGCTAGCATGAGAAAATTTTCCATCTAGTTTCATTTTTAAATTGTCCTGGGAAAATATCGGCAAGCTTGCTACTTAAAAGGAATTCCATAACTCCTATTCTTTTCACGCCATTCTCCTTTTCAGTCAACCTTTAAGATTGGTTTAGATGGATTGATTCTTTTTATCATTTCCTGCAGAACCTTAAGACTTAGAAATATTTTGAGCTGTTATGCTTATACATTGCTTTTCCTATCTAGAGTTCTCTTTTGAAAATATATGGGACTTTTTTTGTGAATTCCATTGGATTCTTCACACTGTCCTCTGTATAAAATGCTACAAACACACATATATATATATATAACTTGCCTTAAAAGAAAAAAAAACCCTTTTTTGTTTACTTAAAAAAAAATCCATAACTCTTATGTTAATTAACTGATTTCTTTATCAGAATTTTAATATCATAATATATCGCTGGCCAAATAGCGATAGATTTTAATTCATACTATGTCACTCCATTATAAAATCATAAATGTAACTATCCTCTGTATAAAATACTACAAACACACACACATATATATATATATATATATAACTTGCCTTAAAAGAAAAAGAAACCCCTTTTTCTTTACATAAAAAAAAAAACCATAACTCCTATGTTATTTAACCCATTTCTATCAAATTTTCAGCAAATTGCAATAACAGTAAATTAAGCCAGATAACTAATTTTTATTAAAATACAGTACATAGTCTAAAGTTCGGACTTTCCAGAGGCAGTAGGTATTCAAGAAAGGAGGGGAAAATCAAAATTGTTGAAACAAATAAAGAAAAAACCGGTCTAAAAGATTTTTTTTAGAGTAAACAAGCTTTATTACTGAATCTTAACTCGTATTTATGCATACAGAATTAAAGAAAAACTTTTTAATGATAAACCTAAGTTAATAAAGCAGTGCACATTAATTGAAATGTTCAATAGTTAAATAAGTTACAATTTGTTCTTAAATTGTATGTTTCCTTAAATAAATGTTTTTGATTTACTTTTATTTTGTTATGATTTATTTAATGAAAATGATTGTGTTACATTGTTATATTAAAGCTGTTATATGCAGTTTTTAAATATATGAAAGTTATATTTTACCTTTTTAAGTAGTGAAATTATTTTTCTTTTTACTGAAAAAGCAATATTTTTGATGACCTGAAGTTCGAAAATATCTGAAATTCAGACTTGGTTAAGTCCCGAGGATTCCGGAATTTAGACTTTGTACTGTATAATAAGTTATTAGAAAATTAAAGCACTTCCGAGAAATGTCCAGTATAGAACAACTGCAAAGAAAAAGTAGGAAACTATCTGTGGTTTGTTTTTGTTTATCGAACTCAGCGAAATCGAAAGTCAAATGTTTACACAATCAGATTGTTGTCTGCTGTAGACGGGTAATATGTTTTGCTATGCAGAAAGAAACTATACATAGATTTTTAGCGATTTTTCGAAATGAAAAGTATCTTCCTTTGTAATTTGAAAAATATATTTGATTTTTGTTTCTTTTTGTATCTTTCTCGTGATTTTTTAAAAACTCATGCGAAGAATGGATAAAAATATTAGTATCTAATAAACTCTAAAATGCCGGTGAATCACAATGGGAAGGAGAAAAAAATTAACTTCCGCTTTAAGTAAAATTTCTGTTTAAAATAAACGATTTAATAGAATTATCATACATATAAATTATTAATGTTATTAATAAATAATATAAAATAATGTATGCTATAATATAATTATTTATTACTGTTATTAATAAATGAAAAACCAAAATATCTATAAATTGCATTTGAATCTTGAAAATCTGTCAATCAATTCCATCAGCAATAACTGTACACGTGCTTTCAATTTCAGCTCACAGGGAAACAAATCACAATAGTCAGCCACTGGTGTATAGTCCACGAGCGATTGTATCGGAAATGTCCGATCCTCGAATGAGTCTTTCAATTTCCATTCTCGTCGAACTCCGATGAACAAAGCGGTACATCAGAATAGTACACTGTTCGCCCATAGTCCGGTATGTGTGCGACACCTGCACAAAACCACAAATATCACGCAAGTATCGATATCGCCGTGGTATTAGCAAAAGTAACCAACTTTCACGCTGATATTCGGTAGAACAAAAATTCCGTAACTCTGTAATTTCCAAAACTTTGGAAGTAGGATGAAATACTGTTTGAAACGATATATCGGACGGATTGAAATCACAATATCGTTACCACGGTCTTAAAGAAATATCAATATATCACAATATTACGGTATATCACCCAGCCCTAACAGTTATGTATTTTAAATGGAATGAGTAAAAAGTTTATATGATATATTTTAAATGATATGAATGCAATATAAATTGTGGTAATGGGAACAATGTTTATCTATTTATCACCTGCATCCAGCTAACATAAAATTACTGGAATTTGCATTACTCTATGGGCTAACATTTCTCAAAATTTAATTTGGTTTAACAGTTTAATGTGTCAGATGTGCAGTAAACATAGGGATTTCTATTTTTTCATATAATTTCAGTTGTGTTATTTTTTTAGAATTGTTAGGTTTTACTCAGTTTTTTTCTTTAATTTTCTATCCTTAAATCATAAGATTTAAAAGATAAAAAGGATGTTGATAGATGTTCAGATAATATGGACATTTGGTTAGTTAGATTAAGATAATGTTGTTCTAAAGTATTTGAAATCAGTTATGTATGTTTTTGAAATAGTGATTATACACAAAATATATTTTGTAAAATATCAAGAAATATATTTGAAAAAAAAAAAAAAAAAGAAAGAAAGAAAATAGTATCACATACTTTAAAACATAATCAGCTATAATATCCATTAAATGTAATTTTGGGCGAACTATAAAAATGACATTCTGAGCATTAACATCAGGAAAAATATTTGGCTCCAGAGTAAACATCTTGGTCACTTCATGCTCCTGTATATATAAACAAAAGAAAATTATAATATGCTTTCACACATGTAATCAACTTAGACAATACTATTATTTAATACAATGATCTTTAAAAATGAAAGATGTTAACAATGAGTTTACAAATTGTTTGTGGTAGAAAATTAAACAGACCATAATATTTTGTCATAACATAGATAAGGTTTAGAAAAACCTTAATAATGATTTGACATTATTAAAGTGTCAATGAAAAATCTCATAGAAACTTTAGCTTTAATTTCATCATTTTCAGTTTTTAATCATTTTAGCTTCAATTTAAGACACTATTACTAACCTTAATGTTTTTAAGCCATAATTATATGGACTCCAGAGTTTCCCCCAGACAGTTTCAGGAGGGTGCTGCACCCTGCCTGCCCTTAGATTTACAAAATAGCACCCTTCTTGCCCCTCATTTAAAAAATTAGCTTCCTTGTTGCCCCCACCTGAAAAAAGTGCCTTTACTCCTTTGTTTATTAAAAAATTTACTTGCATAGTAAAAATTGACTCATTGCTATCTTTAAAATAGTGTTCTGTCTATTAAATATTAAAAAGTAGTTTTAAAAATCAAAAGAATGCCTTAATAATTTCAAGAAACGCCCTTAAGAATCCAAAACATGCCCTTTATAATCTAAAAGTGCCCTTTTCCCACAAGCAGCACCCTGCCCTTTTTTAAACCTGGAGGAAACTCTGTGGACTCAATAAGGTTTTCAGAATCAAGAATTTCCTTAATTATTTATTGCTCATGATATTTCAGCAATAGTTTTAATAGTAGAATTAAACAGATGTCTGGGAAAAAAAAAAACCATGTTACGAATTTTGGAAAATTGAGTTTTTTGATGGAAAAGGGCCTATGTAAGATTATTGATGATTACAAATTTTAAAAATTGGAATTTCATAATGTACAAGTTTGTTTACTTTAAATTAAAAAATTAAAACAATAAACTAAAAATAATATTATTACTTTTCTTATTCACTTAACTAGTTTTTTATTACTCAAGAATGCTGAGCATGAAGACAAAAAGTGGAGGGTAATTAAAATCAGAAGAAGGGCCTATGTTGCACTAGGTGCTCACGACATCGCTAATCAATGAATTAATAGTTTATTCCATCATTTATGTAAAATTTTAAACATGTAACAAAGGCCTTTCTTCCAGACACCCTTTCAAATGTGAATGAGTGTCTTAGAGGTCTACACAAGCCCGGCTTGACCTGAGGTCGTATCTAGCGAAACAAAATGAAAGCAAACTTTCAAATGGGCCATGCCAGCAGAATTACAGCAATTTTTTTAATGGGCTGGGCTGAATAACAAAAAAAAATGCACTAAGCTACCAAAAAAATGTTTCTTGCCAGGCAGGCCAACTGTATAGGTCAAAACTGGGAAATTTCATTAGCGGCCACTGGCCGGTAGAACTAGTTTTGTAAGTGGCCACTTTTTTAAAACTAGTAACCACTTTTTTATTTAAAAATACTAAACAGTAAAATTTCTATAAGTATTCATCTAAAAGTGAATAGCCCAAATAAATATGTTAATATAAATATAGTGGAACCAAAAAAAGTAGAATTCTTGATGAAATGCAAGAAAATTTCATTCTTTCCTTCTTAAAAAGTGACCGCTGATAGACAATTTTTCACTAGCCACTTTTTCTCATTTACTGGCCCTGTGGCCGGTGGCTAGTGCTAATTTTGACCTTTAGCCAACTGGCCAATATAAAAATTTAAATGAAGCCGGTAAAATATGATCCATTTTTAGCTCACAGGCTATCAAAGCCTGAGAGCTTATGTGCCCGCCCGTTCTGTATGTATGTATGTATGTATGTACGTACGTACGTAACGCGATAACTCTTGATAGAAACATCCGATTTGCTTCAAAATTTTTTCCTAGGTTTACTGTGATAAGGCGCTTCCCTGATTAGTTTTGGGAGTTCATTGGTTAAAGATAAAGGGGGAAAAATGGGGTTAGTCCCCCCCCCCCCTTAATTCAGATAAATGGGTTTTTCATGCAGAATGATTCGATTTGCTCCGAATTTGGTATACCGGTTTATTATGTTAAGGAACTTCCCTGATTAGTTTTGGGAGTTCATTGGTTAAGGATAAAGAGGGAATAACGGGGTTAGTCCACCCCCCTTAATTCAGATAAATGTGTTTTTCAAATGCAGAATGATTCGATTTGCACCGAATTTGGTATAGCGGTTTATTATATTAAGGAACTTCCCTGATTAGTTTTGGGGGTTCATTGGTTAAGGGTAAAGGGGGTTAAAACGGGGTTAGTCCAACCTCTTAATTCAGATAAATGGGTTTTTCATGCAGAATCATTCAATTTGCTCCGAATTTGGTATAACGGTTTATTATGTTAAGGAACTTCCCTGATTAGTTTTGGGGGTTCATTGGTTAAGGATAAAGGGGGAAAAGGGGGGTTAGTCCACCCCCTTAATTCAGATAAATGGGTTTTTCATGCAGAATCATTCGATTTGCTCCGAATTTGGTATACCGGTTTATTATGTTAAGGAACTTCCCTGATTAGTTTTGGGAGTTCATTGGTTAAGGATAAAGGGGGGAAAACGGGGTTAGTCCACTCCCCCTTAATTCAGATAAATGGGTTTTTCATGCAGAATGATTCGATTTGCTCCGAATTTGGTATACCGGTTTATTATGTTAAGGAACTTCCCTGATTAGTTTTGGGAGTTCATTGGTTAAGGATAAAGGGGAAAAAACGGGGTTAGTCCACTCCCCTTAATTCAGATAAATGTGTTTTTCATGCAGAATGATTCGATTTGCTCCGAATTTGGTATACCGGTTTATTAAGTTAAGGAACTTCCCTGATTAGTTTTGGGGTTCATTGGTTAAGGGTAAAGGGGGAAAAGGGAGCTTTGCCTGCCCCTCTTAATTTAGATAAATGGGTTTTTCATGCAGAATGATTCGATTTGCTCCGAAGTTGGTATACTGGTTTATTATGTTAAGGAGCTTCCCTGATTCGTTTTGCCGATTCATTGGTTAAGGATAAAGGGGTTTAGTCCACCACCTTAATTTAGATAAATGTTTTTTTTGCAAGATTATTCGATTTGCTCCAAATTTGGTATACCGGTTTATTATCATAAGGAGCTTCCCTGATTAGATTTGGAGGTTCACTGGTTAAGTATAAAGGGGGAAACGGGGGCTAATTCCCCTTCACTTATTTTTTTGAGTGGCATTATTCTTTAAAATAAGAGTATAATATACAATTAGTGTGAATAGTCTGTGAGCTCAATGCCATCAGTTTAGCTGGGCACTTTTCTTTTTTATTAATAAATATGACTTTTGTGAGAATAAATGTAAATGTGCTGAGCAAGCCAATGCTAGTCTCCTTTCCCATGCTATTGCGTCCAGAAATTGAAATCAAAACACCAGCTTTGACAGTATTTTCTGAAAAATCCTTTGCTTTTATCCCCAAAAAAAAAAAAAAAAAAAAAATGCCATTTGTTATACAGTTTCCGAATAAGAATACTAGCAAGTTTTATACGTTTTTGAACAACAAAAAAAAAAATTCAGAAATGTGCCAGAAAGTAGCTCCTTTGGATTTAAGAACAGCCTTAATAAATTAGAGAGAAATATTTTCAAAAATCTACTTTTTATTATAAAATTTCAAAAGTTATGATGTTTTTAACCCTCTTTTTTTCTTTTATTCTAAATTACATTATTTTTTTTTTTAATGAATCTTTGTTTGAATGTTGAAAAGTTAAAGTAATCATTAATGTTGCAATTGTACATTTTCTGTCTTGTAAACACATAATAATCCAAAATATAATGTAAAAATTTTCCATAAATATATGCAGTATTTTGTAAAAGTATCTTAATTACATGTTAAGAAAAATCAAAGTCTTTTGTAGAAACTGAGTCAGGTCGTAACGGGTCTAATTTAATTTTCACAGGCTGCACCGGACCTCTTTTTCTGTGAACTGTGAAAATATAAACAGGTTAGGACGAACTTTTAATTTTTACACCAGACTGGGCCAGGCCAAGATAGCTTTCATTTGGGTCAGGAAATTTTGGTTCATGCAGACCTCAAAGGTGTTTGGGATCTGCTAATTCACCAGAATGTGCATGTTTATTTATGTGTAACTTACTCATACATACAGTACATTACTGTGGGTGTAGGATTATACCCACCAAACCAAGATAGTTGAAAAAATAAATTTGTCTGTGATAATTAAAAGATTGAAGATGTATATATGGTGAAGTAGTACAGTACAGAACCAACCACAGAATCCAGACTGGTTGGGATCAGCTGTATTCTGGTAACTGGTTAGGCATGATTAAAGCAACATCCATTTGATCAGATTTGTAGAATATATGTTGCTGTGACATTGTTTCTTATTCCAAATAAATAATAGATTACTCAGATTAAGAGTTGGATCCAAACAAGAGCAAAGATTAATCAGAAGATTAATCAGGGTTTGAAAGAAGGCAATTTATGGCAATTCTTTGGAAACAGAAATTCCTCTTTTTCCTCTGCATAAAAATCAAAACATCCAATATCTAACTAAATACAGTTTCATTTCAAATCTTATTCTTACATTATGTATGGTATTTCCAATTTAAATTACAATGCATAGATGGTAGCCCCACACAATTTCTCTCCAATTCATGAAAATTAATTTGGAGAACATAAATAAGATATCAGTTCTAGAATGTCTTATATAATGTAACTCTTGTGTTTGTGTGTTGATGTTATAATTAAATGTTAAATAAGTGTTTTGGTGCTACCTCTTCATTTAGTTTTGTGATAACTATTAATTAAGTTAAAATACATCATTCATGTTGTAATGCTTGAACCTGTAGCAAATGACCTATCAAAAAAATCAACAAACCTGTCAAACTGGCACTTTTAGAAAAAGATTCTGAAATCAGTCAATTGGAGATATTTTGGATAACTGGTTCCATACTGTATTATATAAGGAAAGACTATTTTTTACCGGCCCAATAATTTAATGAATATAATCATCTACAGTCACATAAAACTAAACCATTAAATAGTAAAAATGCATAACATACCTGAAGTAGAACAAATTTGGCAATGAGGCCAATGGGGCCTGTGAGTTTTTCATCCCATATTAAAGCCTACATAAAAAATAAATAAATAAATAAATAAGATTTACAAATAAATCAAGCAATAACTAATTATAAATTAAACATAAAAGAGTAACAATCAATGAAGATCATCTGGGGGTGATTTCAGAAAGTGATTAAGATTTTTCATGACAGAAAATTTATTTTATTATTTTTAACAACTGATGAGCTAATCTTTTGTAATCTGGTCTACAGCAAATGCAAACATATGAGCAATTTTGGCAGTGATGTGGTTTCAGGTGTAACCAGTGGCAAACTGGATCTGAAAATATTGCCTGCCAAGAGAGAAAGAGGGACCCACAACCACAACTGAATTGTAATGCTTAATTTTTATAACAAATAATTAAAGTTTTCTAAAAATACATGAATGGAAATCTAAAAGTACAATTATAATATAATTTCTGCCAAGATTTTGTTTTATTATTATTACAAAATATAAGTACACATATTATTGGCAGTAAGCAGAAATGTAAATGCAGAATTTTAAATTTTAATTTCAAATAAGGTTTTGGGGGATGAACAGGGATGTAGTCGTAAAAAAAGACAGAGGGTATTCGCTCTAAGCATAGGGTATACACTCAAGGCATAGAGTATACCCTAGATTGTATATACTGTAGTTTTCATGAGAAACAGAGGGTATACGGTACTCCTTAAAAAAATCCAGAGGGTATACGGCGTATACCCTCTACTACATCCCTGGGGATGAATAGCATATATATACTCTTTTCAATATTTTTAATAATTAGGGGAGACATGGGATGTTTGACCAGCTTTTTTCTAAAATGCTCCAAATTTGTGTTTTCAGTTCATAAAAAATTAAAATATGATAAGTGCACTAGATAAAAATTGGAGGTTTGATCCAGGTTAAATTACTCACAAATGAAGTATGTCAAAAATCCCATGGTTACAATTTTGAAAATAAAGTATAAAATCTTGTAATATACCTATACATCAATTCTAATCAATTATCTTATTTTTTAAATCATTAAAATACTTTTTAAAGCAAAGATATTTCCATAAACTTTATTCACAGCTGGCATAAAAGTTCAACTGGCAAATGGAAAATTAACTTTTTGAAGAGGAAATTGGAAAATTCCACACTCTTTCTTATATTGTTACTATGAATAGCTGAAAAAAAAAAACAATATTAACTAGTTGAAAAGGCTTATATTAGATTTCCAACTTGTGCTTATCTACAAAAAAGATGGTACCTTTCGGTTAGCCAAGCACCAGTGTTATACCCAGTAGCAGAATTTTTGGTGTCCATCTACAGCAAACCAAAATTTATCTGTAACCCAATGATGCTGAACCAAGCTATACCATAAATACTTACTGTAACCCATAAAAAAAGCAAAAATTGCATTTTACAAAGAAAATGTGATAAGAAACACAATAACTCTTCAAAAAGAGCAAATTTTTAGGGAATTTTTTAAACGCAGTATTTATTTTTAAGCTGGTAGATTAATCTGCAAGGTCTAAAATAATCTGCAGTTCTCCTACAGAGGTTATATATACATATATACACACACACACATTATACATATACATAAAACTAGCTGGCCTGTCCGGCATTGCCCAGGCCCGTGATAATATTCTTAAATGAACCTTAAATTTGTATTATTTAATCTGCCACGCATGCACTGCAAACTCTGTTAGTTCCAATTTCACTGCCATGTGGCGAGCTGTGTTCTAAACAAACCTATATCCAAAAGAAACTCTGTTATTCAAATTTCCGATAGCTATATTACTCAAGCGGGTAGTAGTATCAAGTAAGAATTTAAGAAATTTGCTGAAAATAAAATCCTTTAGTTTCACCTTCCACTGCCAGGGGTCACAATATGTTTAATATGAACATCCAAAACAGGTTCCCAGCGACTGTGGCCTCGTAAATCAGGCATGCTGTGCACGCTCTGCAAAATCTGTTAGTTTCAATGTCTATGCCCAATTGCTGCACTTTATTCTAAAACAAATGTTTTCATGTGGTCTAATTGCTATATTTAATTGAAAGTACTTTCCCCCTGTCTCCGCAAATATAACAAATACAAAATATCTCTCATGAAAAAGTGATTGCTTTATTTTTCCTTTAAAAAATCGATTTCACAGACAGCTGTCTATACTCAAATGATTTCAGAAAAAATTGCACGACAATTTAAAACTGTTAATTAATGTATATTCGTTAATTGTAGCCAGATTTCAAAGATAATTACATATTTGGATTTAACGTTAAAAAATATGCATAAATGTGTTAATTTTAAATTAATAAATGCAATACAGTAGACTCCCTCAAATCCGCACAGCTTGGGACCAAAGGTTGTGCGGATTTTAGAATTTTGTGGATTTCTGGTCACTGAATTGTTTACATTTTTGAAACATTAATTTCACTGGTAGTTATGCAAGGGAAATTATAATGAATGCTTACAATAAAGTGAAACATTAAAATAAGTAAAATATTAAAGTAATTTATTAGTTTAAAAGTAAGTAATTATTAAAATAATTATCTAAAATAAAAATTTAGAAAGACATTAAATTATTATGAATGAAATCGATTTGATTCCAAAAGTCCTATGCTGCAATCTAGTGATAGCAAGGAGAACAGTGTTAATACTATTATCAGTATATATAGCTTATTGTACTCACTGTAACTTTTTTCATTATTATTTAGGGTCTTGAATGCTTTTCTTATACTGCTTTGTACATTTAGAAATAAATTTGTCCATAATTTAAAAAAAAATTCCACAAAAAATAATTTTAAAATAGCATTCCGGTTCGTGGATTTTTCCATTTCGAACCCTGGAATTTTTGATATAGATATGCTAATTTATATCAAAATCAAAAGTAATGTAAATTTATTTAGTAATAAATCAGCTGTAATAGCCAAAAGAGAATGATTAAACAAAAAATTTAGTAAAAAAAACTGCGGTAGTCGCTGATTTCGGCATCATCTTGAATTTTGTTCCTGCAACTTAACTGAAAATTTCATTGTTTACATCTGAAAAAATACGCGGATTTAAGGGAGTCTACTGTATTTAAAAAAATTTTATAGAGCTGCAAAATTGCCTAGTCTCTTTAGTCATGTGTTGCTTTGAAATAATTTTGAATCCTGCTCGAAGAACGCATCTCATTGGCTGCGAACACCTGAGTGTGAATTTATTCTGCAGTTCCATAAAAATCTATGCTTTTGTTGAATTATGAATACTTTTCCGTTCTTTTAATTTGGGGTTTTTAATTAATTTCTCAACTAATTATTAGAAATTTAATATTCTGAAAGCTCAGGTACACCAGGAGAGGCCTTTAACTTTCCTCACAAAAATTTTGAGCCTTGTATGTGCCGTAGATTTTGCTAGCCCAGACAGACAGACTCACACACACAGAGCAATTTGTTCTTTTATTAGTGTATAGATATATATATATGTTTATGTATATATAACACTGGTGCCTGGTAAACCGAAAAGTACCAAAAAGTTTTTTAAATAAAGACAATGTATTCAAACTTTCACAAGTTTTCCTGGCTCCTTACTTTGAAGGAAAAAGAGGTAGTTAAACAGTACAGAATGATATTATATGCAGTCCACTATATTACCCTTTTTTGATAGGAGTTTTCTTTTAGAAAGGGGGATTTTCCTTATATTTTAAATCATAAAATGATCTAAAAGGCAAATATGGTAAAACTTCTATAATTTACATGTGCAATCCTCAATCAGCAGATATACCTCTACCTCTATTTAGAAAACCCCTTTTCAATCCCCATCACACATCACAGAGTTTCCCCCAGACAGTTTCACGGGAGTACTGCATCCCACCTGCCCTTTGATTAAAAAAATAGCACCTTTCTTGCTCTTCATTTAAAAAAATTGTACCCTTCTTGCTCTTCATTTAAAAAAATTGCACCCTTCTTGCTCTTCATTTAAAAAAATTGCACCCTTCATGCCCTGCAGTAAAAAAAAAAATTGTGTCCTTACTGCCTTTTATATTAAAAAAGTTGTTTACAAGTAAAGACTGACTCGTTGTCTTGAAAAGAGAGCCTTGACTTTTAAATAATAAAATTGATTTTAAAATTCAAAAGAATGCCTGTAAAAATAAAAATAATTGCACACAAGATAGAAAAATGCCCTTACGAATCTAAAAAGAACCCTTTTCCCACCACCAGCATCCTGCCCTTTTTTAAACCTGGGGGAAACTCTGCATATTATATGATTTTTATGTTCTTACATCTGAACAGCAGACAAAAACAAAAGCCATGCTCCTAAGATGTACATTATTTAGAGGTTTTACTGTAAAAAATTTATACCAGAAATCTTATAGATAGATTGGCAGTCTCCAAATGAATTGTTGTGGGCAGCTAGCTTTAGTACAATGGGGAAATTTCACCCGGGAGGAATACGTTTTCTTTTGTGTGTAACTGATAAAGTTTATCTTGAAATCCTCAAAAATCCACTTAGAATCGTTAAAATAATAGAAAATAATTTTTAATTACTGTTTTTAATGATGCAAAAACGTGACAGGATTGGTTGTGACGTCATTTGCCGCTAAATTGAAATGTTTACGTTTTATGCATATACTTTTTCCCATTGCTTTTCCTATTTGCAATCTTGTTTCATCTGTTCCTTAAAATTTATTTAACGTTATGAACTTTAAATTTGCGAAAAGATAAGATCTAACTTATCTTAACATAAAATATATCGTTTATTTTTTATTTTCATTAAAATTTTGATTTCAAAATGCCGATTTCGGCCAGATTTCTGAAAGGGCACACACACTGTAGAAAAAGTTCATAATACAGTGGCCTTCCTCTTAACCGGAACTCCGCTTTAACTGGCTGACTTTTTTTCCCAACATCAGGCAAAATTCAGAAAGGAAAATTTCGGTTCTCATTTCTTTATGGCTAATTAACTCAAATTTACATAATATAGAATAATTTAAACTTCTTATAAAGGTATGTAACAAGATTTTCAACAAGTTAATTTGTAATAAATATTGTTCATTATTTGTTATTACTCATAATTCTTATTTCAATTCACAAAATATAGAAAATATGTATTTTTTTAAAACTACACAAATTACAAAACTAAATGCATCCTACATATTTAATTAATTAAATATGCAGTTACTCATTTAATTTTTTTTTTAACCAGTTTTCCTCTTAACCGGCTAACCCTCGGTCCCGTTTAGGCCGGTTAAGTGAGAGGCTACTATAATTATATGGGAGTAATTGATGGTTTGATTATATTTTTTATAAAATATTACTTAACATTTTTATTAAAAACATACTACAGGGAAAAAATTTAAATGAGTTCAAGTTGGGACAAAAGGTTGTGACATACAATATTGCAGACTATAATAGTTCATTTTCTTAAAACTACTGCACAACTTTTTAATACCATATTCATTATAATATTAAATAATGAACAGGAAATCAATCTATTTTTCTGATTTATTCAGTTTTCTATTTAACAAACACAGAACCAAGTGTGGCTTGTTTAAATAATTTAATTTTCTTACAAAGTTTATCTTGTAGTCGAGAGGGGGTTTTTTTTGGCCACTAAAATTTTAATAGTTAGTTTTCCTTTTATTATGAGTTAAAAAATAATCTAAAAAATTACAAATAATCATATTTATAATCTGAATACCCTCTAAAATATTTTTAAATAAAATTTCATTTTAGATATCAACATTTTAAAATTTAGAAGTTCCTAAAAGAAATATGGAACAAAATTATCCGTTTGACATAGGGGAGAGTGGTAATGAATGGGCCATTAAGAAAATATGAAATAGTATTCGCATAAAATTATTTTTGAGGCCACCAATAGATGAAGTTATTTGTTCTACCAAACTCATCAAATTTTCTGTTGTTTGGGAGAAGCCATTTCCCAACTAGAGTAGGATGGTCAAGAATCTGATTGAAAAGTAAAATTTTTCCCTTTTCAGTAAAATAAAGCTAAAAACTATCTATTATTTCATTTAGTCTTTGCATATCTGTAAACTAATTTTAGGATGCATTTAGACATTATTTGAATTTAATGTACTAAAAAAACTTGAATATATTCCAGAAGTACAGGTGGGGCTGAATGGGCCACTATATCATGGTCATGAATGGGCCACCTCTGATCATGAAAATATTGTTCTTCCTTTTTTCCTGATTTTCTCTTTAATATGAAACATAACTGATTTAGATTAAATTACTGTCTAGTTAGAATAGGTTTATAGTGATGTCTAGAAAATAATTTGCACCTTTTCACCCTAAGAAATATTAGTTATTAATTAGAAACATAAGTTAAATTATATAAATGATTAAGGTGAACTGTCTCATTGTTGACCACACCTACCAGTATTTTCCCATTTGATATAAAACTAGAATAATTGTTTATATTCTGAATCTGATGGGTAGAATAAATAATGCCAGAAATTTACACTAAATAGTCAATTAATAAGCAGTTCAACCCTGTTACAATTATGTCGTTTAATATTAATTTTGAAAAACATAAATTTTGTTAAATCATAATGCATATTATCTATTATTTTTATGCATATTTTATGTTCTTTCTTTCTTATAATATCATTATTTTGTCATTTTTCTGCTACAGTAATGTGATTTTAATAATATCACTTTTGATGTTTATAAATTTTGATAAGCATTGTGTATTACAGTATGGGACCTGTTATCCGGAATGCTCCGAAAACCAGAATGCAAAATGATAACTGAAAAATAATTTGTTTCATTTCAAAAACAAAAAAACTAAAGATGTATTTTACATCAAGAATGGGATACAGCAGACAGATATACACTCATCCACGGGTGATACAATTTGTGGTCATTATTTTTTTTTTATGGTGTAAATGAGCCTAATTTGAAGACTTTAAAATTTCTAAGGAGAAGGAAATTATTACAGATCTGCTGGACTAAGCTAAAGACTTTCATGTTAATGAGCTCAATTGTTGGATCAAGCGTCAATGGAAGATTGCCTAATTGCTGATGAAGAGATACTCCTGTAAGTCATCACATGATTGGCAGTGAGATTTGTGGCATAATATAATGACAAATGATATGCCTAGTGGAAGTGATGATGACCAGCAGAATGATCTGGGTAAAAAAATTTCAAATGAGCTACTGATATTTTTCAACAGAACAACTGACTTGTGAAATGCAACAAAGAAGCTACTTTCATGAACTCATGTCTGTATACAGCTGTTATAATATGTGGCCATGGATCGCCGTAGTGGAGTATGTCTGAAAAAATAAACTATGAATTGGCAAACAAAGAAGATATTAAGATTTTAAAATTAAATATTCAAAATAATTAATTTAGAAAATGTTGCCTTTGAAATATTCAATGACAGAAGCTGAAAAATAAAAAAGTGTAAAATAACTCACCCAGAGATTGAAGGTACAGTTGACACATATTTTATTAAAATATTTATAAGCACAGCAGGAATAATAATTTTAATGACTATTATTTGTAGAAAAAGATTTTCCTGGCCAGGAATACGATCTAATTGTATGGAGAGGAAAATACATTTAAATTATATTGCACTATGTAAACAATCCTTCAAAATTGCTGCATATCTGAACATTTACTATTGTAAACTAATTTTATACCGTCCGAAGTATTATGTCCATAGTCCAGACTAAAGTCCTGTATTTAGGAACAAATTGGTAGATGCGAGTTTGAAGATAAACTGGAGATTGAATATTTTTTTTACTATTGAAGATTTATGATGATAAGTAATAACCGTAAAATTGATGAAGGCACAAAGGATCACAGTGTTGAAATAGTCATCACAATAGGTTAGATGCAGACCCGTACTGAAGTTGTAAAAGATGATTTGGAGATAAACTGGAGATTATATTTTTTACTATTGAAGATTCAAGACGATAAGCATTTGCTGTAAAATTGATGATGGCACATTTTCGGTGGAGCTCGGCATGGCAGATGTTATCACGAATGGGAAAGGACGCTCAGTTATTAAGCAAATCCTTTGAGGGCTATTAATAATCTCAAAGGTATGAATACATTAAAGTAAAATTGATGATGAAGTTTCAGCTGCTGGGAGTACAGAAAATTGACATGGGAGAGCTTACAGTTCGTAAAATTAAAAAGAAAAGAACATTTCTTCGTCTGGCTCCAAAAACTAAAAATGGCTTCTTAAAAAAGAGGGTACATCTTCTTAATGCAAACTTTTTCGTCTGAGGCCTCAGCCTCAAACAGCCTCACTTTTGACAAAGTGAGAGAGATAAAATCCAGATGGCTCCAAAGAACGTTAAAAATGACGCTCAACTTAAATTCGCCAATCAGCGACCAGCACGTACACCTCTGAGTCATCATGATAACGATTTTCATCGCAATCGAAATATCGATAACGATTTGTATCGTAATCGAATTTATATTCCCCCTGCATTCCCGAATACCGGCAATGTCGCCTCGTGATACTAAAACAAGATGGAGGATAGAGTGACGTCACGACGTCCTTTTCTGAGAGGAAGAAAGATAAAAAAAATGTCTAACTGCATCGGGGGAAAAAATGGATCGCGCGTCTTTTAAAACTGACAGAAGTGATTAAATATTGTAATGCGGATATCTCGCTAAATTACGGTTTAAAATTAATGAAATTTTGGCAATCGCTTAGAAATAAATAGTAGCATCCATAAAAATAGTTTGGGAATAAAAAGATTAATATTAAATAACTTTTTAAATTTATATTTTCGGAAGTTAGCGATTGTTAGAAAAGCATTGTAAGTTACTTTAACAAACGATATTCTGTAATGTTTATATTTTAAAAGATCCGTACATTATTAGAATTATATTTAATTGCATATTATACTATTTATTACTTTGAATAATTATTAATTATAGGATTATTAACGGAATATAAATTATTTAAAATGCTTTTTATTTTATTTACTTACTACATTTTTAAGAGTTGTTTTTGTACTTAAATATTTAAATAGAGAAATAATGCAGACGATAAATTAATAATCTGAAATATTGAAAATGTAATAACAGCATACAGGAACAATTAGTGCAAGAGACACACTAGCAACCAATCTTAATACAAATGTTCTAAAAATCCAAATCAAAGGATTCTGCTCTTAAGTCTTATAGATTAATGTACTTTTTTAAAATTTAAATTTAGAAATTTTTTTTTTGTGGGTAAATAAGATATTAAATTAACAAATTTGCAAATATGTATTTACATACAGTATTTGTGTTTTATACATTTCGTACCATTATTTTGTTCTATTCTTAATACTTAAAGTAAAGTGTTCCGAATTACGGAAAAAACCCTTATCCGGAATACCTCAATTCCCATGCATTCTGGATAACAGATCCTATACTGTGCTTACTATTTCAGTATGCTTTCGATTATATCATGTCAAGTGCCATTCATTATGTCATATTTGGTGAATAAAAGATTAATTCCACATTTTTTCATTGAATTCATTTAGTGGCCCATTCAGCCCCATGGGTGGGGATGAATGGGCCAAATTCCTGTATTTCTATTATCATTCATTATAGACATTTTCTAACCCAATTTTTATGACTTTTTTATATAACCAAATAAGTAAAGTAACTGGACAGCCAAAAAAAAAAAAAAAATTACAAAAATTAAAAAACAAAAATTGGCCCATTCATTACCACTCTCCCCTAAATGTTTAATGGGTAATTCCCACATTTAAAAATAAAAAAAATTATTCACAAAACACAAATATATTAAAACCTTTAAATATTTTAACTTTGTTTAAAACCTGCAAAAACTATCCAAAGTTCTAAACTAAAAATAACGAATATGCATCATATAACATTGTGTTTCTTACAAATTCTTTTGGTGCCATCTACCAGCAGTTACTATAAACAAAGAAACTTTATTTTATAATCGTATATTATCAGATTTGAAGGCATTTCAAATAAAATTAATATTTCTTATCAATTCTTATTGGAATTGAAACATAGAGAATGTATAACACAGTGGTAACAACATATTTTAATTATTTTGCAGATAAAATTATGAATTTTCGCATAGTAAGTTTGTAACAAAAAAAAATTTTACTTTACTTTTAACTTACTTTCAAAAACGATGCAGATTAAAATTAGGGATTGACCGAATACCGAATAGTTGATTTGGTATTTGGTGGTTCGGCATGTAAACCGAATATTCGGCTTCGGCCGAATAATTGCAGAAAAGCATTTTCTTAGAAGTAGAAGAATTATTTTACTTAGCAGTAGAATAGGCTAAACAATGAGTTTCAATATTATGTGCATCAGTTCTGCTGCACTACAAAAAACAAGTCAAAGGCAATTTTGAATTTAAAAAAAAACTTTTTCCTTCCTAAAATAGTCTATATAGGTGTGAAATCAAAACAACTGTCCACAACAAAGAAAAAAAAAAGCACGGAAGATGCGCATCTTTCCCTTATCATTTAATTTTATTTACTTCTACATTAGTTTTTTTTTTTTTTTTTTTTGTAATTTAAATTTATTTAATGTGTATTTTATTTAATATACACATCAAATAAGTATACCCCTATGCCTATCCTATAGCTTTTAACCATTATATCAAAATCGCTCAAATTTCTATTCTTCATCACCACAATGTTAAAATATTAATCAAAATATAAATATTCTATCAATTATTTGACAGAAAATAATTAAATGTACAAATTGATATACCTTTTGTATTTTGAGAACATTCCTATTCAATATGTTTATAATTAGACTTAAACAATCAGTAAATCAGCTTAATGACAACATTGTTTCTTTTTATTTGAATGAACTTCTGTTTTTCTGACAATCCTTATCTTTAATTCCCTGTATAATTTAATACTTTCACAGGTTATTTTTGGGTATTGACTAGTGATAAAATAAAAAATAAGTGATGAGTTAATGAATTTGTGAGTGGAAAGAAGGCATTAATTATTTTTTTTTTTTTGTCTAATTAGATTTAAGAATAAAAATGTAACTGAATTAAATTATTGAGAATATAATTTCAATTAAAGCTTATTAAAAAATCTAATATATGCAAAAATACGTATTAAAAAGTTTCAAGTATTTGGTTGCCGAATACCGAAGCTTCGGTATTCGGCAAAATTGCTGCTTCAGTCAATCCCTAATTAAAATCATTAAAAATTTGCTGTTCAGCGTATTACAGAATAATTCAAAATTAGTTTCTGAGTAGTAAAATAATTTGTAAGTCACAAAATTAATATAGGACAAAGAATAATATGTAAAAAAAAAAAAAACTTCTATTCAGTAATATGAATAGTATGCAAAATATTTTAGGAACACTAAAAAAGTGCTTTTCAGGCAAATTTACTGTACTATTTGTACAACATGGCACTGTACAATATTTATAACACACGTTGCTACTCATTTTTACACAGAAAATTTAAAAACATATAAGAAATATGTCAAACATTTAAGCGAGCAACATAGGACGACAGTGTTTACATGACGAATGACGTCAAAGATGCAGCGTTTTCCCGCCAAAACAAAAACTGCAATTTAAAAATTAATTTAGTGAATTATTAAAGCTTCAAATATACATAAAAATCAAGGTTGCAAAAAAGCCGGCTAAAATTAAAAAAAGCCACGCCGATGGCTTTTATTGGTTTTAACTGGCTTTTTTTGGCCATAATTGGCTTTTATACAGTGCAGAATTTTAATTTTAAATTGCATATTTTTAAGTCCTTTTTAAATCGTTTTAATGACATTTGATTGACTTAGAATTTAATAAACCAATTTCTCAATAATAAAGACATTAATACTGGAATAACACATAGATGGAACAGCTAGTGATTTGTAGTCAGAATTGCAAATATGTCAGCTAAATTTTAAAAGAACCATACCAACTGCTTTATCTGGTTTACACTGACCTTTAATCACCCCCCCCCCCCCCAAGTTTTTCTGCTTTATAAAATTAAAGGAGGACAATGGTTACTTAGTTACTTGTTTTATTACTTAAATAATTTTAACAGCTATTAATATACATGTTTTATTTCATTTCTCATAAACATTTAAAATATTGGTCAAAACTGAGAAATTTCATTAGCGGCCACTGGCCGGTAAAACTAGTTTTTTAAGTAGCCACTTTTTTATTTAAAAATACTAAACAGTAAAATTTCTATAAGTATTCATCTAAAACTGAATAGACCAAATAAATATGCTAATATAAATATATTGGAACAAAAAAAAGTAGAATCCTCAATGAAATGCAAGAAAATTTTATTCTCTCCTTGTAAAATCGTGGCCGCTGATAGACAATTTTTCACTAGCTACTTTTTCTCATTTACTGGCCTTGTGGCCGGTGGCTAGTGCTAATTTTGACCTTTAATTTAAAGTTATACATAAAGTCATATAATAAAAATACCATTTCTCGCTATTAAAAACAGTGTTATGAATAGCATATGCATGAATATGCATTCTTTTTAAATAGCAACAAGCTTTCTAAAATTTTAATTCAACAAATCTTATTTGGAGAATTTTTTTTTTTAAATTGCTTTCTTTATTTTATAAAGTGTTGAATTCAGACACTTTTCTCTCGGAGGGATTTCTGTGGCTCCGGGAGGGGGGGACATTATAGAGTTCCGGGGAGGAAATTGCACTTTTTGACCATTGAAAACACAAAATCTCAAATCACCCCTTGAATTCAACACTGATTTTATACACTTATGTACTAAACTCTCCTCAAATATTATATCCTTCCCATTTTCCCTTTCAATATTGTCCATTCTATGACTTACTCTTTCCATATAGACATGTAAGAATGTTTCCATTTTGATGTGTTACATTTTGTCAAGGCTTAATTAAATATAATCTTTAAAATGTGTAGTATATGCAGAGCTATGTAATATAGAATTTCAAAACACCACTTGGGAGTATAATTTATATTCTTTTCAATAGTTATAATTTCTTTTTTTTCCAGACATAATACCTTCACAGTTGACCTCCAGTGGTTATAAAGACTTATTTATTTGACAAATTTAATAGAAATTTATAATTATTTTAATATAAAATATTTATAAGTGTATTAAATAAATTAATTCAAATTTAAAATGAATTGGCAGTAAACTAACTTTTTAAAAATAAAAACCGGCTTTTTTTAATGGTTAAAACCAAATAAAGCCAGCCGGCTTTTTTTGGCCTGGCTAAAAGCCGGCAACCTTGATAAAAATGGTATCAATTTTCTTGATTTTTGGTGTTCTTCAACATAAAAGTGAAAATGAAAATCGCGAAATTTCCCCATTTGCAGCAATTTTAATCGAATTTTGGGTATGCATATATAAATTCCATTTGTTATTAATATTTATAATTCTTTATAATTCTGTCTGTGGATTATTATTTGCCATCTCTAAATTTGCAGTTTCAGCCACTTTATTATTCGAATATGTTAGTTTTTTAACTACATATTAGGTAGCCTATACGTAAATTAAACATATGCCATTTTAACACTAGAGATTTTTGTCAGGTTTCTTAAGAGAACTTGTTAGATGTCTTCGACTTTCAATGGTATTTTATATATTATACATCAAACAACAGAAATTTTCAACATTCATTAATTTTCACAGAAAATCACATTGAAATGATTTGCTCGTATAAGCCATGATTAAAGGGTGAAATAAAAAAATTTCATTAGTGGCCAGTAGTACTAGTTTTAGAAGTGGCCACTTTTATACTTAAAAGTACTAAATAGTGAACTTTTTAAAAAATTTCTTTTAGTATTAATCTAAAATTGAATAGCCCAAATAAATATGTTAATATAAACATATTTTAAAAAGAAGAAAGTACAGTTCTTAATGGAATGCAAGAAAATTTGGCACAGATGTCATATACGTCCTATATTGGCGCGATTTTTTTCTGATGTTAATTTGGCGAAAACATAACAGTATAAACAACAACATCCAGGATACCATATCAAGCAAAATAACGACACTTTTGCGCCAATTAAGTACCCGTTGCTTATATGACATTGGCGTCAGAAAAAAATCGTGCCAATATGGGGCGATTTTGGAATATGCGGTATATGACATCTGTGCCGAAAATTTATTTTCTTCTTGTAGAAAAGTGGCCGTAAGGTAGCCACTGACAAACAATCTTTGGTACTTTTTGGTTAGCCGGGCGCCAGTACTATATATACATATTTATATAGTACATACATATATGTAAATATACATATATTCTATATATGCACACATAAATATATGTATATATATGGTACTTTTCGGTTAGAAGGGTGCCTGTATCATATATACATTACATATTATACAATACATATACAGTAGACTCCCTCAAATCCGCACAGCTTGGGACCAGAGGTTGTGCGGATTTTAGAATTTTGCAGATTTCTGGTCATTGATTTGTTTACATTTTTCAAACATTAATTTGATTGGTAGTTAAGCAAGGGAAATTATAATGAATACTTACAATAAAGTGAAACATTAAAATAAGTCAAATATTAAAATAATTTATTAGTTTAAACGTAAGTAATTATTAAAATAATTAGAAAAATATTAAATTACTACCGACGAAATCGACTCAATTCGATTTCTAAAGTCCTATGCTGCCATCTATCGGTAAAGCGATCGTAAGATCGATATGTCATCATATAGATATGCTAATTTATATCCCAATCGAAAGTAATGTAAATTTATTTAGTAATAAATCAACTGTAATAACCAGAAGAGAATGATTAACAAAAAATTTAGTAAAAAAAACATTGCGGTAGTCGCTGATTTCGACGCCATCTTGAATTTTGTTCCTGCAACTTAACTGTAAATTTCATTGTTTACATCTGAAAAAAATACGCGGATTTTAGGCGTTCGCGGATTTTAGGGTCGCGGATTTAAGGGAGTCTACTGTATATACAATAAATACTATAAAAATAAGAAGAATGCAATGGTTAGGCCATCTAATCAGAATGAGGGATGAGCGAAGCACAAAGAAGATTTATAGTGGTAATTTAATTGGGAAAAGAAGTATTGGTAGACCCAGGAAGAGTTGGATAAAAGAGATAGAGAAAGATCTTGCAGAAAACCAAATTATAAATTATAAAGTAAAGGCCAGAGATCAGAAGGTCTGGAGAAGTATATTGAGGGAGGTCAAAATCCTACATGGATTGTAGAACCACTGTGTAAGTGTAAGTAAATATATATATATACACATATTTATATACATATACAAATATATAGGGTAGACGTGCCAGTAATGGACACTATATTGGGAAATTTCATTAGTGGCCACTGGCCAGTAGGACTAATTTTTTAAGTGGCCACTTTCTTTAAACTAGCGGCCACTTTTTTATTTCGAAATGCTAAACAGTAAAATTTCTATAAGTATTAATCTAAAACAGGGTAGCCCAGATAAATATGTTAATATAAATATATTGGAACCAAAAAAAGTAGAATCCTTGATGAAATGCAAGAAAATTTTATTATCTCCTTGTAAAAAAGTTGCCGGAAGGTGGCCGCTGACAGACAATTTTTTACTAGCCACTTTTTTTCATTTACTGGCCCTGTGGCCGGTGGCTAGTGCTAATTTTGACCTTTAAGGGGGACGGGCACCCTCGAGTTTTTGACAATGGATTTTTGCATCAAATTTTTGTAATTAAAAGACTGATACATATTCTTTACAACTAGCATTTAGTGAAATAGAACATCCAAATTTTTATATAACATGTTTTATTTTGTTATATATTCAGCAAATAATCAATAATCTTTAATTTTTTTAGCTATATCTAATAAAATCAATTCAGTTTAAATTTCTGAATTATTGAAATTAGAGTTTGCTGGTGCTGCCATCTACTTTTCAAAAGTAAAAATAATATTCCATATAATGTCTTTCCTGTACATTTTAATTTTAAATACTGGTAAATAGGCCCCAAAAAATTTAGTTTGGGTCTCGAAAATTCAGATTAGTACCAATCTTCAATATCTTTTATGAACAGCAATTATATTTAAGAAATTTAGTCAATTTATCGGTGTTTTATCATGATATAAACAAGGTTACGCTTTGGCGAGATTTTGGCGACCGGTTCATTTTGGTAACCCTTTCGTTTTAGGGTTGGGTTTCACTTGATGTTCTGGAAGATTGATAAATTCCTGTGCTATTTCTGTGTGGAATTGTATGTAATTCAAACTGTTGCTATGAGAAAAATGGATACTCAATTATCCCATTTGAAGTTTACAATTTGAATAGGAATTTATTTGTTTATTTATTTTTAATGCGAGAGTAAAACAAGGTTTTTACCAGGCAAAGGTTCGGTGGTATTTTTTAAAAAGCCTAACTATAATTCATAATCAGCATTTGTATTACAAAAAAAAAAAAAAAAAAAATCTAATTTTTTAATCAAAGGTTTTATGGCAAGTGAACTTGTCCTCTACTTCTGTAAGTACAGTTAAACATCTATGACAGGCCCTCCCTGATACACCTGTATTAAGAGTATATTTCCCCTATCCCTAACAATTATATATCTGTGCAGTTTTACTTCTCAATAGCGGGCACTTAAAAAAAGCGAAAAATTACGCTCTCTCGAGGTATCCTTTATTCAAAAGTTTTGTGTATTTGTTTATTATTGTAGTGTGTGGGTGGGTGGGGGGGGCGCATAAACTACCTAGCGGTGATCCTGTTCCGAATTTTCCGAAAATTTAAAGCATTCGTATTGCAGAAAGTTTATAAAATTCTATCATCAATCCGAAAATTCAGACATAAAAAATATTTCGAATGTCGACAAATAGTCGCCGGAAAAATTTTTTTTGTCAATTGTTTGCAAAAAAAACGTGAATTTCGTCAAAGGATAGCAGAAAAAACACAAACTTCGTTAAAGAATCGCGAAAAAGACGCAAATTTCGTCAAGGTATCGCGAAAAAACGCGAATTTCGTCAAAGGACCGCGGAAAAAATGCATAGTTAGTGCCGGGAGTGGACTCCTCACCTCTGCGCTGTAACTTTTCAGAAAATTTGCTGTGAATTTCAGAAATATATATATATATATTACTCAGAATCACCCTTGAACCATCTTCTTGCCTTTAGGCTAGATTTCTTTGGGCACCTCATTTCATTCAAAACAATATATTTCAATGTTTTCTGGTACTGAAAAAGGAAAGAAATATTAAAAACATTGAAATTTCATAAAACTTAAAGTGTCATAATACGGCAAGTGGGGATTTTTTTAATTTTCTTCCTAGATGTAGAACAATATTTCTGTAAACATAAGGTATTATTAGGTAGGACCAAGGAGCCATATAAAAAATTTCATATCTAAATATGTATATACTGCCCCTTATAAAACAAAAGCTTGATTCATACGTTTTTTTTACAATCGGAAGAATGTTTCATAAGCAGTTTAAACGATAATAAAAGTCGCCTCTGTGTAAATAAATCACAAACTGGTAGCCAAAAAATTCCAAGAATCCAATATTTTCTTCTTATGAATATTGAAAAAAATTAAAAGGTGAGTAGCACTTGGAATACAATCTAGGTGGTAATTACCTACAAGATTTGATGAATGAAACAAAGAAAATTGCATAATCATTTCTCTTTTACATAAATATGCAAAGAAAAAAAAAACTGAAAGAAAATCTTAGCACCGGGCCCTTTTCCTTCCAGAACCTTAGGCTTCAGCTTGTTCAGCCTATCCGCTTCGATTAAGCCAACCAAAATAATCAAAGCCTCCCCCCCCCCCCCCCCCCCAACTACATACGCACACCATGACTAGCAAGTTATGACCTTAGTTGAAAACATTACTTCAGTAGCGGACTTCATTTATGGAACAGAGAGCAAAATATATCTAATAAAAGTAATTATTTTATTTTGCTCAGTATGCGGAAAGGCGATTCTGTTACGAATTATCCGAAAATTTACGGCATCTGGTTCAAAAAACACTTTAAAATCAGTCGTCACTCTGAAAATTTGGAATAAAAAAATACGCGAATTTCGACAGATGGTTGCTGAAAAAAATCTGTTTTGTTAATCGTCCGAAGAAAAAAATCGTCAACTTCGCCGAAGTAGCGCAGAAAAACGTGAATTTTGCCAAAGGACTCGGAGGAAAAAAACGGGAATTTTATCAAAGGGTCGGTAGGAAAAACACGAATTTCAGCGTAGGATCGCGAAAATAACGTGAATTTCGTCGCAGGATCGTGAAGAAACAGAAGTTTATCAAAAGGGTGTTTAGAAAACACAAATTTCATCAATGTAACTTGGAAAAAACGCGAATTTCGTCAAAAGATCGCAAAAAGCGAATTTAAGGAAAGTATCGCAGAAAACCCGTAAATTTCGTCAAAGGATCCCGAAAAAAGCGAATTTCGTCAACAGGCTGAATTAAAAATGCTAATTTCGCTACGCATCGCGGGAAAAACGCAAATTACGTCGAAGGATAAGCGAATTTTCGAATGTCACGAATAAAGTACAAAATTTCTATAAAGGACCGCGGAAAAAACGCGAATTTCATCATAGGGTTGCGGAAAACGAAAAATTCATCAAACGGCCAAGGAAAAAACGCAAATTTCGTCAAAAGACCGCGAAAACGAGAGTTTCGCTAAAGGGCTGCAGAAAATAAAGTGAATTTCGCCAAACGGCCGCGAAGAAAAAACACGAATTTTGTGAAATGGCCGCTAGAAAAAACACGAATTTCGTCAAAGGGCCGTGGGTAAAAAGCATATTTTTTAGAAAAATCGCGAAAGAAACGTAAATTTTGTCGGCGAATTGTGAAAAAAAATATTTTAGTCAAAATTCTGCTTTAAAAATGCTATCTTAATGAAATCAAAAATGCTTATGCTTTTGTCAAAGTATTGCGGAGAAAATGCGAACTTCGTCAAAGGGTCGCTAGAAAAAAATGCGAATTTCATCGAAGGGCCGTGGAGAAAAAGCTAATTTTATCGAAAGATCACGAAAAGATAGCGAATTTCGTCAAAAGGTTGCAGAAAACGCAAAATTTGGCAAATGCCAGCAGACAAAATGAAATTTTCTTCAAAAAATCGAGAAAAATGCGAATTTCATGAAAGCGCCATACAAAAACGCAAATTTCGTCAAAAGATCACAAAAAATATGAATTTCGCCAAAGGGATGCAGAAAAAACGCGAATTTTGTCAAAGGGCCGCTATAAAAAACACTAATTTCGTCAAAAGACAGCGCAAAAACTCAAATTTCGCGAAAGGACGCGAAAAATAAATGAATTTCATCAAAAAGACGCAGAGAATTGTAAATTTCTTCAAAGGACTACGGAGAAAGTGTAAATTTCGTCAAAGGTTCCCGAAAACAAGAGAATTTTGTCAAAGGTTCTTGCAAGAAATGCTAATTTCACCAAAGGGCTGCTGAACGAAAACGCGAATTTTGACAAAGGACCACTATCAAAAACACGAATTTCGTCAAAGGGCAGCGTAAAAAACACAAATTTCGTCGAAGAATCTCGAAAAAAAAAACATGAATTTCGTTGGAAGATCATGGAAAAAGAAAAACAAATATCAAAATGCTGCTTAAAAAACGCTAATTTCGTCAAAGTATCTCAGAAACGCGAATTTCAAAAAAGGGCCGTGCAAAAACGCAAATTTCATGAAAGGCTCGCAAAAAATTGTTAATTTCGTCAAAAAGCCGCGAAAAAAAGGCAAATTTCGTCAAGCAGTGGCTGGCAGAAGAAATGCTAATTTCGCCAAAGGGCTACAAAAGAAATGCAAATTTTGTCAAAGAGTCGTAGAAAAACCCCGAATTTCGACAAAAAGCTCAGGGAAACAACGCGAATTTTGTCAAATTGCCGCCAGGAAAAACACTTATTTCGTCAAAGGATTGCGGAAAAAACGCAAATTTCATCAAAGGATCGCGAAAACAAGACAATTTTGTCAAATGGTCACGGATGAAATGCGAATTTCGCCAAAGGGCTGTGAAAAAAAACGCGAATTTTGTCAAAGGAATTACTAAAAAATACATGAATTTCGTCAAAGGGCTGAGGGAAAAACCTCCAATTTTCTCAAAGGGCAGCTAGAAAAAACACGAATTTTGTCAAAGGGATGCAAAAAATCGCGAAATTCTTCAAATGGCCGCGGAAAAAACGCAAATTTCGTCAAAGGTTCGCGAAAAAGGTAATTTTGTCAAAGATTCACGTAATAAATTCGAGTTTCGCCAAAGTGTTGCAGGGAAAAAAGAGTTTTGTATTAGGTCCTCTAGAAAAAACACGAATTTCGTCAAAGGGCTGAGGGAAAAACGCGAATTTCGCCAAAGGACCACTTCAAAAAACATGAATTTCGTCAAAGGGCATCGAAAAAAACACTAATTTGTCAAAGTATTTTGGAAAAAACGCGAATCTCATCAAAGGGTTACTATAAAAATGAGACTTTCGTCGAAAGGCCGCAGAAAAACGCGAATTTCGTCAGAGGGCTGCTGAAGAAACGCAAATCTCGTGAAAGGATCATTGTAAAAATGAGAATTTCGTCAAAAGGTCGCAGAAGAAACGCGAATTTCGTCAAGGGTCTATGGAAGAAATGCAAATTTTGTTGAAGGAACTCGGAAAAAACGTGAATTTCGTAGAAGGATCAGGAAAAAAGAAAGAATTTTGTCAAAAGGCTGCTTAAAATCCGCAAATCTCATCGAAGTAGCTCGGAAAAAACGCGAATTTCGTCAAAGGATCGCAAAAGAGTGAATTTCGTCAAAAAGCTGCAAATAAGCGCTAATTTCGTCAAAGAACTGCTAGAAATAACGAGAATTTCGTCAATGAGCCACGGGAAAAACGAGAATTTTTTCAGAGGAATGCGAAAAAAATGGAAATTTTGTCACTGGATAACAGAAAAACGCAGCAGTCTCTTTAGAAAATATCTCATCCGCTTATGTTTATTATTATAGGCATAGTTTTTAATCCGAAACAAAATACTGAATTAACTTTAGAAAAATTGCGTTAATCTGAATCGAACTTGCAGGAATCTACACTTAACCTGAAATTGAGCCGACCGAAAATAGAGTAACCGACCTGGGAAAAAATAGAAGATTCACTCTCCCCCCCCCCCTTTTCAGTAACTTAAAAAAATTTGCTGTGGATTTCAGAAAGTATTTTTTTTTTACTCAGAATTGGCCCTGAATATACACGATTTCAATTATAGAATTTAAAAAAGCGAAATATTCAATTTTTAGCTCACAGGCTATCAAAGCCTGAGAGCTAATATACTCGCAGGTTTTGTATGTACGTGCGTATGTATGTATGTACGTACGTACGTAACGCGATAACTCTTGATAGAAATATCCTATTTGCTTTATTTTTTTTTCTTAGGTTCGTTCTCATAAGGCGCTTCCCTGATTAGTTTTGGGGGTTCATTGGTTATGTATAAAGGGGGGTTAATCCCCTCTTAACTTAGATAAATGGGTTTTTCATGCAGAATTATCAGATTTGCTTCAATTTTGGTATACCTGTTAACTCTGATAAGGTGCTTCCCTGATTAGATTTGGAGGTTCATTGTTTAAGTATAAAGGGGGGATGAGGGGGGGGGGGGGTAATACCCCTTAATTTAGAAAAATGGGTTTTCTTATCCGATTTGCTTCAAATTTAGTATACTGGTTTATTATGATAAGGCGCTTCCCTGATTAGATTCGGAGATTCATTGTTTAAGTATGAAGGGGGTGTCGGGGGTAATATCCCCTTAATTTAGATAAATGGGTTTTTCTATCCGACTTACTTCAAATTTGGTATACCGGTTTATTCTGATAAGTCACTTCCCTGATGAGATTTGGAGGCTCATTGGTTAAGTATAAAGATGTGAAACAGGGGGGGGGGGGGGGGACTTTTCCCCTTAATTTATTTTTCGAAAGGCATTGTTCTTTGAAGTAAGAGTATAATATACAATTAGTATGAAAAGACTGAGCTCAGTGCCATCAGTTTAAGTGGGCACTTCTCATTTTTATTACTGTGTGTTGTCAACAGGGTTGGACTGGGCCAGATTTTTCTCCATTGACCGTAATGTAATGGAATTCTTTTGAGTGTCCCTATAAAAAAAGTGTAACTGCTACACATTTCATTTTCAGTACCGAACGTGCCACGGTGAATATCAATAACGAGTCAGTTTCAAGACGATCCGGCTGCATTTACGCAAGTTAGGCAGGTCACACATTAAAAGGCGACACATAAGATATGTCGCTCGATTTTGGGGAAAACACTGGTTTAAAATAGGTTTGAAACACCTTCCTTCTTTGCTTCGACCGGTTTTTTCTCCCGTGTTGCACTTCATTTGTCGCTGTCGTCTCAGTGTGTGATGTGTTTTCACAGCTACGGCAGATTGCAGACAGACTGAATGTAAAAGTGTTAAAAAATTAATTTCAGGTATCTAAAATTAAAATCTGCCATTTTTGCAGATTTATTTATGCTCCAAAGTGGTTAAGATAGAAAAAATGTAATAATTGTAATCTTTGAAGAGATTAATTAACATTTTCATTTTAATGTTAATAACTCTGGAAACACGAGAGAAAAAATATGTCGATAACGCTTTTTAACACTTTCCAACATAGTTGAAAAGTGTTTTTGTATTCGATTTGTCTGCCGTCTGTCCGAGCTCTAACTCACGTAAAAGTTGCCGGATCACATTAAAATTGATATATGTTATTGATATTCACTATGGCATGTTCGATTTGAAAATGAAGTGCGTAGCAGTTACAGTTCCATTACAGGGACATTCAAAAGAATTCCGTTACATTACTGCCTATGGAAAAAACCTTTTGCGGGGGGTTTTGAATAATGTTTGACAATATTTATCTCATTGAAATTAAGAATTCTGTTACATTACAGTATTATAAAAATACATTGCAAAGGAATTTTACCCATAGACCGTTCTTTTGTGCGCTCTACATATAATGTCTAGAATTTCTGCAAAAAAAGGAATATTGCAAGATTTTGTTAAGATTTAAAAACGCCTGCTAAAGGTTAAAACGCATTTTCAGCAACACAGAATTCTAACATTAATACTTAAATTAGACATAATTCTGTTTTCAGCAATTATTGTCATAGACAATACTGTAATTCAATTATGTTGTGCAGTGTTAAATTCAGACACTTTTATATGGGAGGGGTTTATGTGGCTCCGGGGGCATTATAGAGTTAAGGGGGGGTGTGCACTTTTTGACCATTGAAAACACAAAATCTCAACTTCCAGGGTGACATCTCACTCTGCTCCGTGGGTAATGTCGCCCCCGGGCCACCCCTGAATTCAACACTGCTCTTGTGTGTCTTTGTAAGTGAATGATAAATGCTATGCACATAGCACACCCTATTTTATAGTAGGCATCTTGTAATGCACTTCCGCGTTGTGTATTCATTTCAGTATGTTTAAAATAGTATTACATCATTAAACTATACACAAGAAAATATTATTTCCCATAGATTCTAATGTAACGGATCTATTTTGAGTGCCCTTGTAAATGAATTATAAATACCACACATTTCATTTTCAATACCGAACATGCCATGGTAAATCTCAATACTTATATCATTTACATGAAAATACGAGTATACTTACATAAGTTAAAATATTGAAAAACTGAATTCCTAAATATTTTTCACCAAAGTTGGAAAATAAAAACGCATATACAATGGAAAATATCTTTTCAACAATTATGATCCATATTCAGTACTGTAACCGAATTATTTTGTATGTCACTGTAAATGAATGGTAAATGCCTTGTACATTATATTCTATAGTAAGCACCTAGTTGTGCACTTATAAGGCTGGACTTATGTATTATCAATGCCTGATTAGTGCAGGGGATGCAGGGCAGCTGCCCCGGACAATAATTAAAAATGGCTGATGATGAAGTAATGACTAGCATTGGCCTTAAATCACCCAAATTCTTTTTGACCATAAACATTTTCAAAGATTTAGTAAGAGAGTGTGGGTGTTTCCCTTCCGCTCTCTGCTTCCCATACACCATACCTCCCCCACCCCCACCCCAATTAAAAAAAAAAAAAAAGAGTTACGTCATAAGAAAACTAATGATTCAAATTTTAATATAACAGCTTAGTAGTTTATTGTTTTCAAGATAAATTCATTATGGACTTTTTTAGAACCAAGTAACATTTATGTAAAAAAATTCCAAAATTTGACAAGGAAAAAAATATTCAACCCAAACTTCAGAAAAACACAAACAAGTGCGAATTGCAGACTTCTCAGTGAATCACAGACCACATTCCTGGAGATAAAAATAAGCTATTTCTGGGCTTTCTAATATTGACCCCAACCTCTCATATGACCTGAAGCAAAGAAGATACAAGCAGTGTTTGCCTGAGGCACCCGCTCTACTGAAAAGGAACCCTCCTTTAGTTAGACAATTAACATAACGACAATTTGACAACCAGCCACCAAATCAAAGAACATAACTTTGAATAACGTCTATTTCGCTGGAAAAAGAATTTTCTTCCTTTTTCTGATTTGATTCGCGGTAAAAGAAAAGAAAATTTAGCATTTTTTTTTTTTTTTTTGTTACTTTTTAGTAGTTTATAAAAATATAGTAATGCATTTTTTATTTTTCGGTAGATAATTATTTTCTCAAATTTCGCTCCTTTTTTTTTTTTTTTTTTTTGTTTTGTTTTTCTCTTGCCGAAAAGAAAAATGCCGTAATATTGCCATAGAAAAAATTTGTCTTTTGGTTTCGTATGTGGTAAAACGGAACATTGAACTCTTACCTATATATTCTGATAACATGTGTTATTTCAAGTTTATTTTCATTAAATGAAAATAAACAAATAAATATTAGCGGTATTTAGACAAAGATTTACCGTAGTTACAAATACCTTTTAATAATATTGAAAATATTAATATAGAATTTCATTAATTACTATCGTATGAAAAAATCAAATTCTCCGATTTCTTTGACAAAGTATATTAGCAAAACACATTTAGCTAAAAAGCTTTTAAACTTTGTTACTTTTTTATTTACTTATATTAAGTTTACATATATTTTTCCTTTTCGCTACATAAACGATACCATTAATTTATTAAATTTATATCATATATATAAAATGAAAAAAAAAATGTAGAACAAAGAACCAGGCTTTACAGATAATGCAACAAAAAAGAAAATAGAAAGAGAGAGAGAAAAAAGATATGTGATACCTTTAGTCAAGTTCTCGAATAGTATCTTTATTTATTTTATTTATTTATTTTTGTGTGTGTCTGTGAAAATACAGCATCTTTCCAAAAATAAAATTCTGTGTTTTAAACCAGTAGTTCCCGGAGCCCATTTTTGAATGAAATTTCTCTGGCGGAACCCCTGAAGCCTGCAGTAACCTATGTTATAAGGTTTTTTTTTTTTTTTTTTTAAGTGTATTGCTACTAAGCAGATATAGTAGTACGTGCAATATTGTGTACGCTATCTTGGCACTAATTAACAGATATTTGATACAACCCCTCATATTTTTGCTTCTTTTTGGGAACAAAGCTTGTGTACGAGCTTATTCTATCGACGATAATTTTCAGAATTTTCAAGCTTTGATTTTGAGACTTTCACAAATGTTGCTCTATATACTTAGCTAATACATCATGCATATTATATTTTGATTGCATTCGTGCATGCGCAATGAAACATTGTGTAGTAAACATGCTCATTTTTTATCCAATTTTTATTATTTTTTAATTCTGATTGCAGAGTATTGTGTACAATGTTGTTTGTCATATTTTCTGAAAAGCACTTTTTTTAATATTAAGAACTCTGCAAATTATAAGCAAAAAACTTGGCGAAATTTGGGACTGTTTTTATAAAAACCTTAATTTCTCTACGAGTATGCATGCTATCCTCATAAAAATGAACAAAGTATATTACAATAAACCACATATTAATAATCTCGAGTTTGAACGCTTTTGCTATATTAGTTTTTACAGGGTTATCCAAAAGATATTCGTTTCTTGTTCAATTTGTTGACGGTCCCCTATGGGGTTTCGAGAAAAAAATCTTCGGGGAAATATATGACCTATACTATACTGTTTACACATCTGCAGTTTCAGTTTAATTCCTTATGTATTTTTCTAGATATTTAACAAAACGTCTAAAATCGCCATATAGTGTATTTAGATGTTTACAATTTTTCCCCCAATTTCTCAACAAAAATAGCCCAGCTGATTTTATAGAACTTTACTGCACATTTAAGAACCACTTTTTCATCTCTAGAAATATGAAAAAAAATTACCAACTTGACTATTTTGATACACACAAAAACACATGTATTTGTGATAGTTTATGCACATACACACGTTACGTGCGTGCATACAGTAGAGTTGGAAGCGTACAAATAAATATATATAGAAAGTGAAAAAGTGTTCGCTAAATACAGGTATACGCTTTTAGGTAGTGTCTATTATGGAGTTTGTATCGTACATAGCTTTTTAACCTAAAAAAATGTTTTCAACATTCTCTTGAAAAATCCTGTCAACTTGACACGTTTCGCAAAAGTGAAAACCCAACCCGAAACAATGAAAGTCAACTTGACCTGAATCCGACCTGCAGCATATAAGTAGAAGTCCACCTGACCTGATGCAGAACTCTAAGAGAAATTCATCTCACTAAGAAATATACAGAATGGAAAAAATATACCGTGAAACCTACCTGTGCGACCACCTCCATTAAGCGACCATTTTTCATTGAACCAAATTTATTCCCATAGGCTCAATACTAATTTTACCTCTATTCAGAGACCACCCCAGTTGAACTCCCTCCATGAGCGACCCATTTCTTTGAAGAAAATGAAACAAATTCTGTTTCTTCCTGTGTGCTTGAATAAGTTTTTATTAGAATAATAATTCCGAAGAGTGGATTATTCATCAAACTTCTAAACTAAGTTTAGAATTTTTATTTATTCCGGTAACTTTTGTTTAAACACCTTTGTGCCTTTTTAGGCAATGAATTTAACTCTAATGACAAATTAAGGATGACGGTCAATAAACTCCTCTGCCCTATTCTGTCAGGAAACTCTCAGAGAAATAGATAAATTAATGAAAGCGTCATTATTTGTTCCCGTCTAAAAAAAAAATTAAATAAATGCATTTATTTACTGAACCAATGGCGGATCTAAGGGTGGGGGGAGTGGGCGATCGCCCCCCCTGGGCAAATAAGGGGTTTGCAAAACAGCATTATGGCATCCTCACGGGAAATGACTTGGGGCGAAGCTCGAGCCCAGCACGACCCAACCCCGGTCGTGCCATTTTCAAACCACGAGACTTGGCCTGGGTAAGGTCTTCTATCTTTCAGAGCCAAGCCGTGCCCTGATCTTAATTTTTTCTGCAAATTCGAGTCAGGCCAGACTTCTTTTTTTCCAGGTCGAGCATGGCCTGGACTGGACTGGACTTCATTCTTCCTAGAGGTCTGCACTGGCAAAAATTTCCAGATCGGGGCTTGGCCCGGAATAAAAGTTAAACGTTTTGTCCGTTTCAGCCCATATGATAAGCAGTATTGGTCCGACCGCGACCGGTACACTTATCTAAATTCTTCTCTCCGAGCCTAAGTTGTTCTGGCATTTTACTAATTTGTTATTTGTAAAAATTATATTTATGTTGTACGTTTGTTTAGCAAAATCTTTAAAAATTTAATTTGATTTGATAAGTTACAGAGATGCATTTTTAAAAATCTACTTTTTTTTTTTCTTTGGAGAGCTTTAAAATTGTGATTTTCTTTTATCATCCGTTTCTTTCATTCTAAACTGATTTTCTTACTGGATTTTCATTTGAATGTATTTGTCTAAGTAAGGATTTTTATGTAGTGCTTATGTACATAAATGCCTTAAATAGTCATTAATATTAATGTTTTTCTGTATTTATGAATTTCGAACGTAATCTAAAATAAAATATGAGCATAAGTAAGTGTGCTATATGAATAATTTTAATTGCAAAATGCAGGCTGGGCTGGAGTCAACTTTTTAGCTTTTGTACGGACCAATAATTTTTTTTATGTGGGTTGGACCTGGAAATTTCAGCCCGGGTAAATCTCTAACTGACATATCGAAGCCAGTTTAATTTTTTTTTTTTTAAATAAATGCTTCTTTCAACCATCATCCCATAGCTACTGAATAAACCGGGTGTCCTAAAATGGACTGACTGATTTTAAATACAATTCAATAACTTGCAAATTGCGACAGCTATTTAAAAAAAACAAAAAAAACTTGAAGGAGGGTTATGTAGGATGTCAGGAGCAAGGGTGATTCTGTTCCGAAATTTCCGAAAATTTAACCCTCACGTTGCGTATCCCGCGATTTCTACGGCCAATGTAAAAGTGGCAAAATTTGCGCAACCCGCAAATTCCGGAGCAAATCTTTTTTTTTTTTTTATGATCTAGTTCTATTTAAAAGAGAAACTCTTTCACAAAGATTTTGGACATATTTGAACTCTAAAATATATGCAAATTTCAAACATCTAATAAAATGCGCAATTTTTGAACCTATATTCATAATATATATATAAACGCAGCGAGAAAGTTAAGGCATTCTGTTACAAATATTAAAAAAATTTCCTGAATCCGAAAATTCGGACATAACAATAATCGTGAATTTTGACAAATGGTCGCCATAAAAAATCTATTTCGTCAATTGTTCGCAGGAAATAACTTCAATTTCACTAAAGAATTGCCGGATAAATGTTAATTTGGTCAAAGGGCTACTGAAAAAATGCGCATTTCTTCAAATGATCACGGAAAAAGCGAATTTCTTCAAAAGATCGCGGAGAAAACGCGAATTTTGTAAAAAAAACAAGAAAAAAAACGCGAATTTCGTCAAAGGATCGCGAAAAAAACCTCACATTTCATCAAATTATTCCGCGATTTTCTTCAACGAATCGCTGAAAAAACGTGAATTTTATCAAAGGGCTGCGAAAACACGCAAATTTCGTCAAAGAGTCGTGGAAGAAATGCGAATTTTATCAAAGAGTCGTTTAAAAATACAGTGGTCTCTTTAGAAAACAGCACACATACATATGTTTATTATTATAGGTATAGTTTTTAATCTGAAATAATATACCCAACTAACTTTTGAAGAAAATGGGTTAACCCAAACCCAACTTGCAGGAATCTACACTCAGCCTGAAATCGACACGAATCGAAAACAGCTAACCCAACCCGCAACAAAAATAATTAGTGCAAGGAGGGAATTCCCCTCGCCCCCTCTCTGCTGTAACATTTCAGATTTTTTTTTTTTTTTTTTTTTTAATTTATTTATTTATTTATTTATTTACTGAGAATCACCCCTGATCAGGAGTTTTTTTTTTTCAACTGCGATTCTTAATTTTAGTTTAAAATAGCAACGGCAGATGGTATTGCAAGCAATAGGTGCTAAATCGGTGCCCGATTTAACAACTATTGTTTGCAGCGCCATATATCGCTGCTATTGTAAAGTAAAATAAAAAAATCACAGTGAAAAATCTCCTGACATCTTACATAATCCTCCTGCAAGATTTTTTTTTTTAATTGCTGTCACCATTTTCAAATTACTGAATTTTAAAATCAGTCAGCCCATTTCAGGACATCCGATATGTTTTTTAAGTTTCAAAGCATTCTTTAGTGAATTACAACTGATCTTAGATATAAACAGACAAGCAGTCTTGTACAAATTGGTATTTTTTACATAAACCTGAAGATTAGAAAATATTATTAAATAATTGTTTGGGCGTGCCCGTTATGGAGCTTTTAGTACTGTATGTAGTTTTTATCTTAAAAAATATTTAGACTTTCTATTCAAAATTAGGGTCGGCTCGAATCCTTCTCGCAAGAGTGAAACTCCAATCTGAAACTGATCCAAACCCGAAATAATAATGTATGTTAATCTGCCCCAAACCCAATGCGCTAGGCACAGCTAAAAAGTAGAAGTCAACCCGACCCGCAGCAGAAAAGTAGAAGTCATCCGGACCTAAACCCGACCCGCCTCACCAGCGGATGAGAGGTTCTGCCCTCGAAGCTGGTAGACGGGAGGTGCTGGATTCGAACCCAATCGCGCCCGTCGGCCTAACCGTTTCAGAGTTTTCGTGGTTTTCTACGAAACCGTGGATTCCCATGCGTAAATACGGGTTAGGTTCCATTAGAAAGACCCCCATAGAGGGCACACCCATTAGGGCCTATATCCCTCGTGTTGATAATCGGCCGTCAAAAATCAACCCATCAATCAACCTAAACCCGATCCGCAGCAAAAAGGTAGATGTTAACCCGACCCGCAGCAAAAAGTAGCAGTCAACCGGACTTAAACGCGACCCACAGCAAAAAAGTATAAGTTAACCCGACAAGCAGCAAAAAATAGAAGTCAACCGGACCCAAATCCGACCCGCAAGAAAAAGTAGAAGTAACACGACCCGCGCATCAGATTGGAGTCTCCAAATTTCCAAAATTGCCCCCCCCCCCCCCCTTTTGAGGACTCTTTAGATCCGCCCTTGTACTGAACTTCGAATTAAAAGTTATAGAGGATAAAATTGTAAAATCAAAGCAAATGTCAATGTATTCATTTTTTAAACTCTGCAGTAATTAACGTATGTAATTAACTTTTGTTTTGATACTTATATTTTTATATTTTTTCCTAATGTGAAAAATAAATTTTAGTAACATTAATCGTTACCTATTTTCAACAATTAAAATCTAAAATTAAACATGACCTCCATTAACAGACCACCTCTCGGAGAAACCTATTTTCATTGGAACGGAACGTGGGTGTTTTAGGGAGGTTTTACTGTATTTGTTATCAGAGACGAAAAAGCATTTTACTGATAAGCATATCTTTTCACTGTAAAAAGGCAGTGATACAACGGTATACACACCTTTGGGAACAGGTCTGGTGTAGAGAAAGACAAACTGAAATCTTTTCTATCCAGCTGAAATCATCACTGGGATTGGGGAGGAACAAGAAACCTGTATCTGTGTGGGATCCCTGCTCTGATATCAACTAATTAGTTTCAGAGGTTTCTTGGCGAGGGGCAAATCTCCACAAAGTAAGAAATGCCTAAGGCTGTATTCTCTTTCCTGATATTTGTCTGGTCAGGTTGGGGAATTTTGAGAGAACAATGATTTTGAGTCAACATGCTATGGCGGTTAAAAATATTTCCAGCACGAACACTGACTAATACTGTTTCTACCCCCTCCAGCTACGGGCTTGTCTTAAAAATGTTTTTGAAAAGATATCAATATATAAATTGTTTACTTTTATTTTTAAAGCACACCTGCTTTATACAACTTACTTGAATATTGTAGTACATTAACCTATTGAAACAACATCCCGACGACATTAAACCTTATAGCTCTGGTGAAAATGACAACTCAATTATAATCTAAATATATCAAATCATGTTAATAATACAACTTCCAAGCGTATATAACTATATCTTGGACTTGTTACATGAGTACTAAATGAATGCATAATAAATAAACAGATCATACTCATATAAAAAATTATTCTTAAATTGTGACAGATTTTTAAACATTTCTGAATACGCATGCATTTTAAAACTTTCCAAACACCTGTCATGCTCAAACTCTGGTAAAGATAGTACTCGGATTGCCATAAAATTTTTATGTTACTGAGGATTTTTACAGAATGTTCGGTAGTAAAAAAAGAAGTGAGTAGAATTTGTGGTTCGTTTACAGATACACACAAAAGAATTCTTTTACATTATGATCTATGAAGAAAAAACGTTTGCGCTGCATTTTAATAATGTTATGATACATCAAACATAATGAAACTTACTGGAGTACACAAAACATTTTCTATAGATTATTTTCTATCGCAATTATCGTTCCTTTACAGAGATACTCGAAATTTGCTTACAGGCACAGGAATTGATTAAAATTCATAATTTCTGGAAGTGAGTTTTCCACTGTTGGATACATTTTTACATCTTACACATTTTTATATGTTACCTAATTTTGAGTGGTATGCATTTTTAAACATATGTAAATCTTTACAACATACTTTTGCTTAACTTTTGTAACTTATGTAAACCTTTAGCAAATGTTGAAAATGGATTTTACCGCATTATGTCTTTTTAAATTGTTTATTAATATATAATTGTATAATATATAATTATATAAAACTGAAAAAAAAAATGAAGACTCAAATGTAAACTGGCTACTTTCTGACAAATTTTTGTTCGTAAACGTATCAGACTGGCAAGTGCTCTTGTTCAAAACTGTAATCGAACTATTTTTCCGCTTTTACATAAAAGCGGAAAATAACTGAAACATAATTTTCAGAGAATGGAGTCAAACTTTGAGTTTTAAGTATGTGTTGATTATACACAGAAAAATTATTTTAGTATGTTTTTAGCCGAGTGTTGAAGTGTAAATAAATATATAGTGCAGATAATTATGTAAGCATGTCTGTCTTATTTCTACCAAAGCCATCTAATTGTATATTCTTTTAATTGATTACTTAAAACTTTGTTTATATCAGAAACAGGGAATGATTTTGTAAACTAGCATTTTTATACATTATTTATTTAATTTATTTTCTCTGCGGTTGACAGACGATTTTTTTTTTTTTTTTTGCTACCGTTTGAGAAATTTGTTTCTGCGATCTTGTCAAAATTCATGGTATTTTCCCATTATTGTTTGTAGAAACTCGCGGTCTTTTCCGCGACCAATTCACGAATTAATTTTACGAAATTCCGCAAAAGAAAAAATATATATACAGTATAGGATCCGTTATCTGGAATCCTTGGGACCTGGGGCATTCCGGATAAGGGGTTTTTCCGTAATTCGGAACACTACCACAAATATTTTCTAATGTACATAAATATGAAATACAGGTTAGCATAAATAATATTAAAAATACTGTATTACACATTTGTTGAATTAATTCAATAAAACACAATTAAAGAAAAGTTTAATTTTTATTTACAAAAAAAAAAAAAAAAAAAAAGAGTTAAGTAATAATTTTAAATTATAATAAAACTTACAAATGAACAAGATCAAAAATAAAATTTAGTTTTCTGGTTCAGATGCAGATGCTTGGGAATTAGTTTTTTGGAAAAATCCTTTTAAAGTTGGCTGCTTGTAACGTTTCTCTTTTACAAGCTGGTCTTGAATTTTATATAAGGACATTATTTGTTGTTCATGGAAATAACTTCTTTGTTCCATGCCTTGAATTAATTGTTGAGTGTAAAATATCCTTTGTTCATTAGATATTTTTTCTACCTCCTCATTCTTGTCATCATCATCACTACTATCATCAGATGCATCTTAGTCATCATTTCATAAATTTTACTGTATGTCATCTGATGACTAAGTGGAGCATTATTGTCTATTTTGAAAAAAACTGCATCTTCATCCAATAATTGGGGAGGGAGGGGAATATATTGAAAGTTGACTTTTTATTTATTTTTGTTTTGTTTACGAATTTATCGCATGGAAAGCGGACAGAAATATACAAGAGGCAAAATTAGCAACACTTAAAATGCAGATTTCCGCAAATTCGCGGAGATAAAGAAATGCATAATTATTGTAATATTCCATTAGCCCACCCTCACCTATTTTGTAAACAGATTTGATATAAAAAAAATTCCCATGAAAGCACCCCCCCCCCCCCCCCGCCCCCTCTTTCAAAAAAAAAAAAATAATAATAATCGCACGAAGCGCCGTATCACCTTTCTGTCTTATTCGATTCCCGAATCTCTGCTTTTCTTTTTCTACTGTTCGATGGACGCAGCTGATCACGGTAAAACGAACGTTTCTCTCATTCTCCTAATTGGCCGAATTGTGGGTGTGCCCACAGCCATCTCAACACAGGCCAAATCGGTAACATAACTCCGGTGGGTCACGTGATCAGTCGAAGGCGGTTAAATTGAAGCAAAATCAAAGTGACGGGCGCCATTTATTCTGTTATTGAAAATTCCATCGTTGATGAATTCAAGTCGCAGTTTTCGAATAAAGTTGTACATGGTTCATGATTTTCATCTGGATACTATCCATTTTGTTAAGATACTTAAGTTTTTTTTCGAGAAAGTGTTTCACGTATTTCTCTTGCGTTTCATGTGCCTTCCTACTAGGGTAGGGGATGATATATATGATCTCATGCGGTTTCTCTTTCTGAAAAGATATATCTCTCAAGGATTCGCAACGATAATTTTAATTTCATCTAAAAAGCTAGAATATGCATTAAATCTTCTAAAATGATATTCAGTGGATATCCTCAAGGATTAACATACCTATTGAAGTAAGTTCTGATTTAACTTTTCAAATTTATTGTCTCAATAAAAAAAATTATACACAGACGCTTGGTTTGAATTTTAGCAATCTAGAATATAAATATCAGGTTGACATGATTGTTAAAATGTATGATGATGCAGTCATCTGTCAGTAATTATTATAAATCTCACTAGAGCAGTTGACTGAAAATGAGAAAAGAATAATAAGTCAAAAGCTCTTTCATAATAAACAAAAATATTTATTTAAATATTTAGATAAGAAATACAATTTATCAATAAATTTAGACGCATTTAAAGAACTTTAAATGATATATTAAACCCAGTTGATGAAAACATTGTGCCAATCCTACTTTTCATTGCAGGTTATGCTGCTTTATTAACTTGTTAAAACATCACTGTTGTAATTACCGTATAGATTTTAGTAATGGTGATTTTTCATATGAATTTTTGCTGAATTTGTTATTAAAAATTAGTTAACTTTAGGTTAAAAATGTAGTGAATTACATAAATGATCATTTATGTAAATATTGTCCTCACAGGGGTCTGTTAAGATTTTTCTTTCTGGGTCCTACTTTTGAAATTGTGAATAGTTTTTTTTTTCATTTATGAAAAATCTACTTTTAATTTTGGGAATGTGAAATTATCATTATATTCAGGTTCTTGTGTATACATTTTCAACAAAGTGATTTGCATATCTATATCTTGATATTAGGTTCTTTGACGACTTCAGTTATTTTGTGACCCATTAGATTTTACTTTTAAGTAATTAAATTTGTGAAAAGCTCAGTTTTGAAATGCAAAAGTTTTGAATAAAGCTAATTGTTAAGTTGAAAAATTTTGTGAAGCATCCTGTTTTAAAATAAAAAAAAATTTGTGAAGGGTCCATTAAAGAACCCAATTTTTTTCTAAACAGATCCCTGGACTCATGACAGTTTTATTTATACTTAAAAATATGATCCAAGTTGTATATAAGATCTTACCAAATAATTACTCAAAAATAGTTATTAAAAATTTTAATTAAGAAAAGGAATGCACGAAAAAAATCAAAAACTGAAAAATAAATAAATCGGTATTTATTTTTAGCATTCAACCTTAGAATATAGGAATTTAATTTCTTAACAATACGTGGATCATTTTTCATGTCATGTGTTTTTCATAATTTAAATATTAAATTTATCCTTTCATTTATTTTTTATTTGTGTAAATGCATTTAGCCAATATGATACGTTATTCTTTTCATAACTAAGGAGCTCCACATAAAACTTTGATCATGATGCTAAACAAAAATTTTAAACTTTCTTTACTTTTCTGACAGATATGTAATACATGAGAAATAATTTTGTTAATTTTTGATAAATATTTTTGAATGATGGCATACTAAGTTTCTTGTCAAAAGAAATTTTTAGTAACAAATTGTACATTCGGTGTATGACATATTCAAAATTTTCCAAGAGTTATTTTGAATACAGAATATTGCTTTTTACACATTAGTATAATACTTTACTTTGATGATGAGTCAATAATAAATCTAGTTTTATATTTTGAAACAGATTTTTCAAATAACAACCATAAAAAGCATAAATCCCTGTGAATTCTAAGGGTACTTTTTTTTACAAGCATATGATTTTTTTTTTACATAATGGTAATTTTATTTTCGATTCCTAATGTCATTTTAATGCTTTACTGCATAATTTCTTGTGGTCGCGAAATGCTTAAAGGATTGGAATGTTTTGTAAATGTTGTTAGAAAACAGAGAAAGGCGGAAAATTATGTTATTTGAGTATGAACCATAGTGTAAAAAATATTAATTGATTCATTGAGCTTAATGAAAAATCTTTCAGTAAAATAATATTACAAGAAAAACGGGACCTAACTTTTCGCCTGGTCTTATGGAGCAAAAATATAAGGGAGATTCACTAGGCGCTCAATCACGATAAAATTATATTAGGGGGAAAAAGTCCGCCTTCGGCGGCCGCCATTTTGAATGAGCACTCAGGCCTAGTGTTCAGAGGGCTGTGGTGTGCCTTTAGATGACGTCAAAGGTCGGAGCTTGCCAAAAAATTTTCGATCGCGTTCAAATTCTAAGTCATGTTTCGAAAATATTTTTTTTCAAAAGGTTAAAATTAAAATTTTTTATAATGGATTTTAGCGTTTGAAACAGAAAAATATGAAATTTAAGAATATGTAGTTAGTTTTCCCATATTTCTAAAGGTCACGCCGATGCGAAGTCATAAAAATGATCGAAAAGAGAACTTATGTCGGATGATTGCGTACATTCAATTCTTACCTTTCACGGGAGCGTCGTAAGTGGGATCGCAGGGAGAGCGTGCTTTTAAGTTCGCGCTTTTTAAGTTCTGTTTTTTAATTATCTCGGTTAACAAAAAAAGAAAAATCTGAATATCAGGGCAGGCTTTGGACTATTCTTATAAACATTTTCGGATTTCAACAGGCGGTAGATTTCGATAGCCACTTTTAATCCCTGTAAGCGGCTTCTCTGATTACTTTACAATTTTTGCCGCATTTGGGGGGGGGGGGGGGAGATTGATGGGATTTACGGTACCTTGAGGTGTATGAGAAAAAGTTAAAAATATCGATTTATAAAGCATGTTAACTCTTCAATAAAATATGAAAAAAAAAAAAAACTGCAAATTTTTATGAAATGAAAGCTTTTACTAAGTTTCGGTTTCTGATCGTTTAGCGTTCCGGTTTTTAGAGCGTTCCGGATATCGGGACGCCGGATAATAGATCCTATACTGTATAACTTCCATGGAAATTAAGAAGTGTTCGTGAAATAATTTAAGGAAGGTAAAATAGAGCACAGCATTTCTTATTATGCGGGATTTTACTACTTTGTGGATGGTTCGCGCAATGCCACACGTTACTTCATAGCTTGCAGCTCAAAGAAAACTTTGCCCCATAACGGAAACTCTTGAAATGCCCCCTCCTAGAGATCTGCATGGCCCGTACCCGGTCGGCAAAGTAAAGTCAAAATTTCTAATGAGCCAGCAGATTGAAGACGATTGTTTTAACGGACCGGACCGGGCAGCAGAAAAAAAATCAGGCAGAATCCAAAATTACGGCGCCGGCCATTTATTTTTTTCTTAGGCCCCGGTCCATGGCCATAAAAAGATTAAATCTTAAATGGGCCGATGTAATGTACCAGATATAGAAATTAAGCCGATAAAATACGAGGGCCGGTAGTAGACTTAAGAAGTTACTTCAATCGTGCGAAAGGCACCCGTTCGTTAATGTTAATCTTATGGGAGAAATTTTTTAAGATATCTCATTTGCATTTCAATACTCTACTTCACTTTCGGAACCGGTTTAGAAAATGAAAGAAAAATACAATATAAATAAAATAAGAAAGAATAAGAAAGTAAGAGGAAATAAAGAAAATCTGCAAAAAATATCGAAAAAGTAAAAAAAAAAAAAAAAGTCTTTATAGCGATTGACCCCCAGCTTTGCAATGCAAAAAAATCTGCTAAAAATATTGCAATGCAAAAAAATCTGCTAAAAATATTGCAATGCAAAAGAGAACGCAGCAGTCATATAACATCATAGTCATATAATAGAGATAACAATGCAGTCAAGCGAAAAGACCCATTCATTAACGCTAATCCTATGGAAGACATTTATAAAGATATCTCGGTCGCATTTCAGTTGTTTTTAAATGATTTTTTTTTTTTTGCATGAAATAGTTGAGATCGATCTGTACAAAGGCCGTTGTTTACTTTTTCCATTTTGTTTATAGGTATTTTTAATGAGGACACTTTCATTTTCGAAACTGGTTTAGAGAGTAAAAGCATCCTTATAAAAAAAATCTGCAATCAAAATCGAAAAAGTAAAAAATGGCCTGCATACAGACCGAGCTCAGTTATCCAATTCAAAAAAAAAAAAAAAAAAAATCATTTTAAAATATTGAAATGCGACCGAGATATCTTTATAAATTTCTTTCATAGGATTATCATTAGCGAACGAGTCTATTCGTTTGACTGAAGTAGCCTCTTAAAAAAAAAATTCGCCCATTGAATTAACATTAGCGAGCAGGTCTTTTCAGATAACTGAAGTAGCCTCCTCGGGCAAGTAATTTGTGTAGAAAAAAGGATAGTAGTAATAATCAACTTTTGGTAACGGGAAATTTGGAAATATACCTTAATAAATTACAGAGAAATATTTCAAAAATCTCTTAAAAAATATATATATATATATACAGCTTCAAAAGCTATGATGTTTTTAACCACCTTTTTTCTTTCGTTCTGAACATATTAATGATATTAAGGAATCTAAACTTAAATTTAAGAGTCTAATGAGTCTAAGTGTTTGTTACTGCTACGATTCTGTATGTTCTAGCTCGCGAACATATAGTAATCTAAATTCTCAAATATACTGTTAAAATTTTCCATGAATATTTATGCAGTATTCCAGAAAAGAATTTCAACTGTATGTTAAGAAAAATCGGCATTTTTGGTGGAAATTGAGTCGAGTCTGATTTTTTTTTATATTTTTGCACCAGGCCAGAAAATTCAGCCTCGTGCAGACCTCTAACACCCCCCCTGCTGAAAAAGAAAATTTTATACAAAATAAAAAAAGGTGATCGTGCTATTTTATTTAAAAAATCGGACCTCTTTAAAAGATCCACGCTCCAGTAATTTGTATACCGTTTTTAACGCTAGAAAGCCTGCGAGCAGTCACTTTGACTGCTACCACATTAATATATCTCGGTTTGAACCAGCATTTTTTTTTTTTATAAAACTAGTTTAAAAGATGCAAAGAAAAACTAGTTTAATGGATAACTTAATAATTTAAAATAAACATTCTGGTGTGAAATATTTTTCTAAAATTTGAGTAAAATTCTCGTCTTTCTAGTGTTAATCTGTGCTTGCCTGAATCTTGAGCCTTCTCGAAGTTAATTTGTAAGTTCCCGAAAAAATGTCATTGTACAAAGCAAAGTATCTTTTTCCTTCCAAGAGGTACATGATTGAAGATCCTAGTCACGTCATACAGCTGGTATGGAATAAACTCCGCCTCCACTGAGTGATAAGATTACCAGATGTTGGCGCGAAAGCGCTTTATTTTTTTATCTTTTTCTTTTCCTTAAAAATCTCATTTCGCCAAACTTCCGATACCCTGTTGCAATCAGAGCCATCTGTCGGAAAAATTCGACACGACAAACCTGTCCTCTTGCCCTTTAATGGACACCCTTAAGGAATTTCTTTCAAAATTATTTTTTTATTAATAGTGTGCCGTGTCCTAAGAAGGCAGTAGCGATGGTCGTGGGTGTTAATCTTCGAAGGCTTAGCAATTTATATTCTCTTAGAATATGATAACATGAAATTTATTTTATAACACAATAAAAAATATTCTGGAGTAATGATAAGTTGCTATGTACACAACAATGTAAAATTGTTGAACAAAGTTTATGTATCAGAAATAGTGTCTATGAGAAGGTGGCAGCTAGTCTATTAAGTCCACAGGCATTGCATCACTTGAACGGAAAACGCTGGTCTTGTCTCCGAGATAAAGATCTCCTTTTTCTGCGACGGCACCCTGGTGCCCTGTTGCCGCTGATTCGGGTATCATTCCCCGGTATTAGGGATCGTAAAGTCTGACCCTTTCGGCCTTCAAAATCTTCCACTCCAAAAGTCGCTCTTCCGACTCCAGCCAAAATCTAATCCCCTCTGCATCCTCCTCTCGTCTATATATCTCAATTATCTCCCTCTAAAAACAATAGTGAGTTTCTCAGCCACTAACTGTCCGTTCTTTTCAAGAACCTCCCAGGAATCTTTTCCGCTGTCCCCTGAATGGACACCTTAAGAAACTCCTCTTTTTTTGCATGTGGATCCTGCGATCATATGCTCTCATGAGAAAGTATGTGAGTTCTCTTCCCACGCTCAAAGATCAAAAGAATACCAGCTGCTCCTTAGCATTAGCAAACTGTCACTGATTGTCAAATGTCTAAGAGCGATGGTGACTGAGTAGTTTATTTCAACTTACCGCACGTCCTAGTGGACTTTACCATATTTTTACTCTGTTTTAGAAATGCATTAGTTTTTTCTATATAGCGAATCTGATACAGTTCAGATCTTTACAATAGTTATAATTATTAGATTCCAGTTTTTTCAATATTATATTAACCTATCAACAATATTTAACCATTCTTACAGCCTCATTTCCCAATATGAATCAAAATTTAATTTTAAATAACAGAAATATATTGAAACACCCAAAAGCCCAGTAATGGACACCCCATAAAAAGCAATAAATATAATTGTTTTTATGATTGTATTTAGAACCAGAATTTAATGAATACATACTAATGAAACAAAATAGTTATTTTCAAATAAATTTCACAATTAGGATACCAGTAATTAATAAAATATTTGTGATAATCATTTACTGTTTGCATCAATTATTGTAATTATCAGAAGATCGATGTTTTAATTATTTTAGATGGATAGTTTAAAATACTAAATATCAGGCAATTACAGCTATCAAATTATTGAAACAGTGGGGGATTTTAAAGTTAATTAAAAAAAAAAAAAAGTTCTGGAATATTAGTGTTTAGTTTTGTCTCACTATTTTTAACAATTAATCTTCCAGAAACTAGTACTTGATATATCATTTATAATAATTAATATTACAAATATGAAAGAAATGATATTGTGAGTTGAATATTTTAAATACTAAATAAAATAATTTTAAAATAAAACCGTAGGACTGATCTGCAGATTCACTAGTTTCATGAATGTTGCCAATAACTTTCATTAATATTACACTTTTTTTTTTTTTTTTTTTTTTGTCAGAGATGAATAAGGAAACATTTAAGACAGAAAATAGATTTTTAATAACTTCTGTAACGTAATTGTTTTTATTTAAATGGAGAGGGATTAAGCCCTATAGCACCTCTTTGACTGTGCTCTTAAACAATATTTTCTGCTTCCGGGCTGGTTTGATTGCCAGATTATAAAATATGCAAGGTATATTTTATTATGCCAATTATTATTATTATTATCAAATATGCAAGGTATATTATAGATACGTAAAAAAATAATAATAAATAAAATAAATAATAATAATAAAATATTGAAATTTTATTAATCACATAAAACAGCATGAAAACAGCTATTTATAAAAGTTTTGGTGTTATTACATTTTGGTAAGTATAATTTAAAAATTAAATTTGGTTATTTACTTTTGCAGTTAAGTCAAAAAAATTTTTGCACTACTATAAACGTTACTGAAATTGCATTTTAAAGCAATGTCTACATGGGGTGTCCATTACTGGAAAATGACTAATTAACTATCCCAGTAATGAACACCTCCTCTTAAAACTTTAAAAATAAATTAAATTTTGTAAATGCCCATTAGTATATAAAATTCTAAGTTTTCTATAGCTACTCAAACAAAAACATTCAAATTTTGCAAGAAAATAAATAATACATAAATTAATTAAACAAAGCCAGCTCTTAGCCTCTTCATTAAGATTTTCACAGAAAAACAGCGAAACTTTGAAACATTATTTTCTGCTTCCTGATTGGTTTGATTAAAAGTGTCAGCAATTACACAGTTTTATAAAACATGCAAGGGGGAATTATTAAAAATATAATTAAAGCTAAATATTTATTAGTTATTTTTTATGAACCAAAAACATCAAGGGGTGTCCATTACTGTACCATCTACCCTATATACATATGTATATATATGTGTGTGTCTGTGTTTTTGTCATATATGTATATAAATATGTTTATATATATGTGTATATATAATACTGGCACCCGGTTAACCGAAAAGTACCGTATATATATATGTATATATACATATATATGTACATATAACACTGGCTCCCGGCTAACCGAAAAGTACCCAATTTTTCAATAGCCACTTTTTCTCATTTAGTAGCCCTGTGGCTAAAGCTAATTTTGCCCTTCAGCCGTGAAACTGCTTTTGTGGTTCACAAAAAGCATCAAAATCTTAATACATTTTAAATAATAAACCATTCCTAACGTGTAAATTGCTAGTTTTAGCAGTACTCGAGTTAAACAATTTCGACTATATAATGTACACATACCTATATATGTATCTTTTTAACTCATATACGATTGAAAATGCAATGTACTTTTTAGAATAAAAGTGAGGAGAGGTTTTTATTTGTTTCGTTTCGCTACGTTATCTAATAACTTAACTTTGGTACAGATGTCATATTCGCCCCATATTGGCGCGATTTTTTACGGTTGCCAATTTGGCGAAAACATCAACAGCATAAACAACATAATCCGGGTTACCACATCAAGCAAAATAACCACACTTTGGCGCAAGTTAAATACTTGTTGCCTATATGATATTGGCGACAGAAAAAAAATCGCGCCAATATGGGGCGAATATGACATCTGTTCCTTAACTTTATACCAATATAACATAAACTAACAAAGATAACACCAAAAAACTTATAATGGAATGATAGAAATGACCGAAGTATCCAATATCGTAGAAAAAAATATATTAAAAGGTAAAACCTTTGAACCAGGGCATTTATCAAGACAATCCAACAATAATCTACGTGCATCATCCCTTAATAATGAAACATTAACACGCCCGCTGGAAAGATGATCAGCCATGTTGTTTACATTTACAATAATCTCGGTTGGCTGGTTGGTACTTAAAATGAAACTAGCGACAGCGCCTGGGTGAAAGGATGAAATATCCACAGAAAAATCAAGATGTCGAAGGCCTATAGAGGGCGCTAATCGCAGCTGTTGGTTGGGAATTAAAACGGCCTATAGAGGCGCTGCTCGCAGCCTTCGGTACAGGAAAATTGTCCCTTTAATTTCCCTTTAACTAATGCTAAAGTACCATTGAAATAATTCTCTATTGTAAATGCATTTGAAAGTTTTAGATATTCAAATTCGGAGAAAGATTACTTTGTCATATAAGACAGAACACAAATGTCACAGGAAATCCGAAACTGCGCAAAAGAATAATCATTCGGAACAAATTTAAAACACATGTAATGCAATGCGCTTGCACCCCGTTATCCTGAAGCGAGAGGTTACATCTTTTCTCTACCAGATGGCGTATTCGAGCGCTTGAATCGCCAATAGGAAAATTCTTCCTTTAATGCTTGCTAAAGTGCCACTGAACACATTATTTATTATAAATGCGTTTGAAAGTTTTATATATACAAATTCCTATAATTTTAACTTGTCATATAACACAGAACACTAAATATTACATAAAATCTGAAATTATGCAAAAAATATAAAAAGTAAAATCGAGAACATGTGTTTGCACGGGATTTTCCTGAAGCGAGAAGTTATATATTTTCTCCAAAAGTTGGTATATTTGAGCACTTGAATTGCCCACGAATGGCAACAGTCACGCCATAGAGCTGTACAAGGTGACGTCACGAACAAGTTTTTGCTGCTGCTGTAAAACGTGTAAAACAGCTAAACGCTACCTTTATCAATGCTTTTTTTTATAGGCTTTACCCGAGGCTAAACGAGAAAGACAGGCTACCGCGGCGGGTCCGATTCTTCTTTTTTTACAGACCGCTGGAGCCACGTGATGCTCTTTTCGCACACCTTCATTGGTGCATTCGAGCATCACGTGACTCCAGCGGTCTGTAAAAAAAGAAGAATCGTACCCACCGCGGTAGCCTGTCTTTTTCGTTAGCCTCGGGCTTTACCCATGTGTCGTCAGCCGCGGATAAACACAAGCAAAACACCAATAGGCATGAAGAACATTTTAACATTGCTCCCCTTCGTCCAATAAACATTCTTTTTCGGAGGGTTTTTACCCGGAGAGGCGTGGCTGTTGCCATTCATAGGTAAAGTTCATTTGTGTGTTCTACAGCTTTTTTCATTGTTCTCCGTTAAAAGTCATGCGATGTGAACTGCGCTATTGCGGGCAGGATACCCTCCAAAACAGACGAAGAGGAAGCAGTGGCGAAATGTTCTTCAGGGCTATGGACCAGGCGCGGATCCACGATGGGGCGATCGCCCCAATCGCCCCCCCCCCCCCAAACTCCACCGATTATCGCGAATTTTGACAAATGGTCTCCGAAAAAACCCAATTTCGTGAATTGTTCGCAGGTCAAAGGATCGCAAAAAAAACGCCAATTTCGTCAAATGATCGAGAAAAAACGCGAAATTCGTCAAAGGATCGCGAATTTTGTCAAAGAAGCGCTGAAAAAATGCGATTTTCGTCAAAAAATCGCGCATTTCATCAAAGGACCACGAAAAAAACGCAAATTTCGTCATAAGATCTCAGAAAAAAACGCGAATTTCGTTAAAGGATCGCAGAAAAAACCGCCAATCTCGACAAAGAATTGCGGAAAAACGCTAATTTCGCGAAAGAATCGCGCAAAAAACGCTAATTTAATCAACAGATCTCTGAAAAAAGGCGAATTTCTTCAAAGAATCGCGAAAAAATACGCAAATTTCGCCAAAGAATCGCGAATTTCGTCAAAGGGCCGCGGAAAAAACGCACATGGAAGAGATTCCCCTAGGTGTGCATCCACGAAGGGGGTGGGGGGGTTCGATCGGGGCAAAGAAGAGAAGAACAAATTTACCAAGTTGGTTTATAAGAAATCAACACACCATACGCATTTTAACTGACTGGGATTAGGATATAATCCTCTTTTGTTCATTCATCAAATACCCTTGAAATTTACCAATGTGGGTGGCAATAACAGTACATTTTTTACACATTGTGGCTGTCTTCAGAAAACATTAAGATGCTTGAATTTTTCAAAGGACCTTTCTTTTTCTTGTTTCTTTCTTTCTTTGGAAATTGTATGAATCCCATTCTTTTCTCAAACAATGAAGCACTCCTCAAAAATATTGTTATACAGAAATTAGAATTGTAGCTTCTTTGAAAGAACGAAAAAGTTTCAACACTTTAAAGGGATCCGCATAACGTTGTCAATTTATGTTGTAGAGATTCAACAAAAGGTACACGAAGTGGCATCGTCCCCCACCTCAACCCATATTGTCAAAAATTATGTCGCCATATGCCTTTTGACTGGACATAATCCTATTTTGTTCACTAATTGCCGAAACGTCAGTGAGGTTTACCATTGATACCCGAAAAGTGTTTGGTTTTCGTTTGCTTGTCTGTGTGTTCCACGAAAACTGCCGTTAAAAGCGTTGGATTTATATCATGGGGGGCGACCTCCCCGATCGAACCCCCTCCCCGTGGATGCGCTCCTCCTGGTGCTAATTGTGCATTTTTTCCGCGTCCCTTTGACGAAATTTGCGTATTTGTTTCGCGATTCTTTGACAAAATTCGCATTTTTTCTGAGATCTGTTGACGAAATTCGCGAAATTAGCGTTTTTTGCACGATTCTTTCGCAAAATTAGCGTTTTTTCCGCAATTGCTTGGCGAAATTAGCATTTTTTCCGCAATTATTTGGCGAAATTAGCATTTTTTCTGCAATCCTTTGGCGAAATTAGCGTTTTTTCTGCGATTCTTTGACAAAATTCGCGTTTTTTCAGCGATCCTTTGACGAAATTCGCGTTTTTTTCTGCGACCCTTTGACGAAATTCGCGTTTTTTCTGCGACCCTTTGACGAAATTCGCGTTTTTGCGCGATCCTTTGACGAAATTCGCGTTTTTTGCGAGATCCTTTGACCTGCGAACGATTGATGAAATCGATTTTTTTCGGCAACCATTTGTCGCAATTCGCGATAATCGATGGATTTATTTTTTTTTATCTAAGGGGGGGGGGGGGGATTCGCGCCTGTGAAGAGGTATAAACACCACTTAGATGACACATTTTGACTTTCAAGGATGTTAAGGCCCTTCAAATTTCTGAAGGGGATCCTTTTTCAGAGATTACCCTCTTTCAGAAATCTGATATTAAAAAATAGATGTGATTGTTATGTTTTTCAGCTACGGTAATTGATTTTTATGTATTTTTTAGTGCTGAATCCAAAAATGACCTTCATTTTTTTACCATACCATCACGTCAGGATTTTTCACAAATCGCAAATTTTTAAATAGTCGAAATATTGCGAAAATCTGCTACTATAAAATAGACGTAACTTTTTTTTATAATAACTTATTCATTTTTTTGCTTATACTATGGATTTTTACAGTTAAACATGTAAAATATTGTGTATTTAAAATCCTTATAATTTTATTCCATGCGTGGAAGTTTCTTTGAACCGCTCATGCTCTGCTTCGCACTTTTCTTTTAATCTTCTCTATGGGGTTTATCTCGGTATCCTCTTTTATTTTGGCGGTTGATAAAGCTGGGAAATTTGTGGCAGATGTATTTTAAACATTTACCTTCTTTTGTTAAGGGTTTGACAAATTGCTTTGAGAGATTTTCGCTATTTTTAACCCCCCGGTACGGTATGCTATTTCTTTCTCCCAGCTTATTTTGTGACATCTCCAAAAAATAACGTTACCTTACAGAAGCCAGCCGTGAAACAAAGCAGTACGATTAAATACTCTATAGCAATTTTTTAAACTTCTAAGCATCGCACATTTTCAGTGTTTATACCGTCATATTCGAAAAAAAAGTACTTTATAATGCAATTTGTTTGAAAACTGCATCTCCATTTATTTTTGAAATATTATTATTATTATTATTTTTTTTTTTTTTTTTTTTTTGTAGTTTTTAGAGCCATTTGCTTAGTATTGGCGACGGAAGAACTCCATTTCTGTAGAAACTGAAAGAAAAATAGAAATTATATCTTTTTGTTGCCATTTTCCCATAAAAACTGATAAAAAAAGTTAAAATACGTGCTATTTTCAAAAAATATAAATGAAAGATTTCTGATAAAACAGGGAGCTTTTAGAAACTAAATTTCATTTTAAATATCTTTAATGATAATACAAACAAATGAAGGCTTGTGAATCTTTAGATGGCAGATTTTTTGTCGAGTTTTTTGCCCGACGAAATCTCTTTTTTTTTGTGTGTGCGTGTGTATTATTCAGCGATAGTGACGTCTTAAGCGTACTTTACTGTAGATGTTGTTTAACAATGGATCGCAAATGATGAATTCTTCAGCGGATGTGGATGGCGTCACTTTATGTAAAATAAAATCGCATGTTATAAGTCTTAAAACTGAACTACAGTAGAGCCCCGATTATCGGAGTTTCCGCTTTAACCGAGTTATTTTCTTCTGATGGACTGATGGCTTCCATTTTTTTTTTCAAAAAAACTTATGGCCATTTTCCATTTCATTCTGACCAGAAAATCAGAGTTCTAACTTTTTACGACTGCTCTTTCATCTTCACCTAACACTTCATTTACAACGACTGTTTCATAATAATAGAAGCCATCAGTCCATCAGAAGAAAATGATCCATTCCAAAGGTATAAGTTCGATTAACTCGGATAATCGGGACTCTACTGTATCTATATTTATATACACATATTTTTTTGTCATCGGGGGCGACACTAAATTCAGAAAAGCAGAATTCCTGTTTTCTAGTTTTACTTTTTAACTTTGAAATTTACGATTTGCTAAAATCGTGACGTGATGGTTAAAAATGAAGGTCATTTTCGTATTCAGTGCTAAAAAATACATCAAAATCAATTACCACAAGTTAAAAAACACAATCATCGCAGGCTTGTGTTATTAATGTTGTTCACTATAACTAAAAGAACAAAAAATAAGATAAATAATTACCATAGTACAAGAGTAAAAAGAAAAAGACAAAAAATAAGACATTTAATAAATAAATTCTGTTATAACGTTTTTAATTTTACGACCTAATAAGTAACAATAACCATATTTTGAGAGGGCGGGATTATATAATAAGAGTGTTGGATAACCGAGTGTTTCGGTTAATCGGACGTCGGATAATCAAAAGTCTGTAATATTTTTAAATCGCATTAATTATTTCATATTCATTTAAAAATTAACTGCAAGGAATGATTTGAGCAACAGAAATTATGACTACGTTGATTATATGTCACTCGGGATCGCCCCCCCCCCCCCCAAAAAAAAAACGATTTTCTGGATCCGCCCCTGCTATGGACTTTACCCGAGGCTCATAGGCGTAACTTGGACTCTAAGACTGGGGGGGGGCAAAAATTTTAAGGCCATTTAAAAAAAAAATATTTATACCCTCCCTCCCTATCACCACACACATATACTTAAATTAAGACGTCTTTTTTTACCGCGCAGAAACACCCAGGTTTTTACTGATTTTGTAGATATTTTCATATATTTTAGTTTATAAAAATATTTATACTCATCTAAACATTACGAAATTTTTGCAGGTGACGTAAATCTGGTCTATCGAAATGCTCTAAAAAGTTTCTGTTAAAATACGCACGTATAGTTACTTTTAGCATAGAAAAAATATCATCACCGTGAGGCGCGAAGTAACCTCCGTGCCGGTATATTTGAAAGGGTTAAAATTCTTATTTTTAAAAGCAAATTATAACATCGATTAGAAGAATGTTTCACCTTTACGAACATATTTTTGGTTTTGTTGTTACCTCTAAAATTGTGCCCTGAAGGGGCGAAACCGCGACGAAACACTCAGATTTTTTATTTCCATCGAATTTTTCACATATTTTATCTTGTAAAAAATATTTTATACCCGTCCGAACGTTTAAAAAATTTTGTAGGTTATGTAAATCTGTCCTATAGAGAGGCTCTAAACAGAAAAAAAAAGTATGGTGTGTAAAGTAAAAAGTAAAGTGTGTTAAAGTATGGACGTTTTTTTTACTTTTAGGGTTAAAAAAAATATCTTATCCATAAAACGCGAAGTGACCTGAGTTCGCCAGTGTATTTGAAAAGGTTAAAATTCATATTTTTTAAAACCACCGATTAGAAGGTTTTAGCTTTGAGAGCACATTTTTAATTTGTCGGTACCTCTAAAATTGCGTCCTCGAGGGGCGCTGCAACAGGACAGAAAAACGCTTCACGGAAAAAACGAGCGTTTTTGGAAAAAAAAAAATTCGAAGGATTAACTGTGATATTTTTTTCAATTGATTGCGGCATTTGAGACATGAGAGTACGATCTTATAGGACATGTCATCCGTTTTTAACTTAACTAAGCAGTTTGACTGATGTAAGTTAATAAATAATGACAAAATACTCCCGAAATTCCTTCTTTTCGAACTTCATTTTCTCCCGATGCATAAATAAGGCTTCTGCGCGTGCGCCACCACTTTTTCCCTTTCGCAAGGGCCGAGATGAGTTATTAATGAGAGTGATTTGCGAATTTTAATTAATAACTCAACTAATTATTAGAATTTTAAAATTCTGTAGTCTCAGAAGAGACTTTGGGCTACTTTCATAAAAATTGTCAGCTTCGTACTTACGCTAGATTTTGCTAGCCATCGCATACACAGACAGACACACACACACACACACACACACACACACACACACACATACACACACACACACACACACACACACAAAGCGAAACATTTTTTTATTAGTATAGATTGTCCTCAAATTGGGCGAGCTTTTTTGACATTTCCCCTTAATAATTCATTTGATAATTATTTCTTCTTTTTCATACCGATACACATTTATTAAGGGGAAAAAAACAAAATTAGCATACAGGAGAAATTTGAAAGGGATTGATTGAAAAAATAATTCGTATGCGACATCTTAATCATCGGTTAGATTTTAGAGCTGTTTAAATCTAGTAACATTAATAGTTCATTTTTTTTTCAACTGGCGATAAACTGTTATAGTCCACTAATTTCCAGGGAAATTCCAGATAATTCGTTTTTCCCACTCTTTTCGTTCTTGACTATCAAAGCTCTGAAACAACTTCAAATGTAGTGTGAAAAAAGTAATTAATTGGGGAGTTCAGAACCCGTTATCAGAGAAACATTCTGAAAGTCAACCGCAATTCTTAGCGAAAAATACTTTTGATACGATCCCATTCATTCTGGTTTAAGATGAATCCAGATAATTTAGCAATACAAAAATTTAAATTAAACACTGATTTTAATGTTTATTTTAATTCGAATGTTTTCAATTTTTCACATTTTCTTAGTGGGCTCCCCTTAAAGACCGAAATAAAAATATTCAGTATTTTTATATAATGTTTTTACTTTCAAAATATTAAATACAAAATTTTATGTAATTTATAGTATTTTGATGGAAGAATGAAGAAAAAAATGTCAAGTTTTCTGCTTCGATTTATCTAAAGCATATTTCCTTTTTTACCATATTCTTCAATTGTACTTAAGGCTGGTCTCAAATCCAAAGGGTCAACTTTATGACACAAGTTTTCATTTATTTTTGTCCGGAAAAGCATGGAATAGGCAGGTGTTGTTATTCAGAAACTATGTAATCGAAATACGTTTTCCATTCTTTGGTAAACGTAAATGATCTTTCAGAGAATACCATCAATTGGAATTTTGAACCGAATTTCTGGACGTAAGGAGAAAACCAGCCAGAAAACCATAAAAAAAAATCAATTATGTATTATTTTGTCCTAAAGAAAACAAGTAGGCAAGTGTGATATGCAGAGGATTTCGTTTAATATCTCTTTCAAAACACTTTATCCTTAAATTAACAAACCAAATTTGTTAATAGAAAATTAATAATTCCTTGCATAAATGGCAGCACTATTATATTTAGGAATGCGTCCCCCTGAAAATTATCCACTCCCATATTTCAGTTTTTTATATATTATACAAAGTTTAAAACAAAACGGATATTTCTATCAAAAATTATCGCGTTACGTATATACAGAACATTCGGGCACATTAGCTATCAAGCTTTGATAGTCTGGGAGCTAACAAATAAACGCTAATAAAAGCTAAATGATAATGCATGTAATTAATAAATAGACGTAACCAAATGCGTAAAGTTTTTTTACAAATCAGATTAGCCATTTTTTTCACGGAACCCTTGTTTCCCCCCCCCCCCCACACACACACACACAAATTCAGCTCACCTTAAATTCATAAAATTCTTATTATGTGTTATGAACTATGTCAAAGTTTAAAATCGATCGGTTCTTTAGGTTTCCTAATTTTAACAAATTCCCGTCAATTGTCTGTACGAAAAAGCATCCCTTTTATGTTTAAAAATCGATTTTTTCATAAACCGGAAAGTTGTGGTCCGATTTTTTTTAAATTTAGATTTTACGAATCAGCGTACGAAATAACATCCGGATGCGAAAGAACCAAATTTGTAAAATCAATAGTTAAAAAAATCTGTACTGCGATTATGTAGAAACATTATAAGTGTTAAAATAAATAGGGTTCTTACTGATTAATACTAAAAAATAAATAGAACTATATTCCAACTATAATATTAACCTAAATATGTAAATAGCAAAAATTAATATTTTATGAAGAATTAAATAATAATGAATATGTAACATGGTTCATATACTCGAGAACAAATACTATTCCAGCACACTTTTAGATATGTGCATAAAAATGGCATAGAATAAACACATAAGGAAAATAGTGACCACATTGATTATCTATTTCACAGAAATCTTATCAGATCTTTCATATATAATAAGAGATATATTAAGAACAGAGCTTTATTTTTTTCTTTAACTGAAAGGAAAAAAAAAAAAGATATTTAATTTAATGATAAGAATTTATCATTACAAGAGCAGGAGTCAGGAATAAACTAAGCTAAAATTTAGGAATTCTGTACATCCATCAGGCGTCCTTTTGACGAAATTTGAGTTTTTACCGCGATCCTTTGGCAGAAAATTGCATTTTTCGCGATCTTATGATGAAATTTCGTGTTTTCCACGATCCTTTGATGGAATTCGTGTTTTTTCCTCGAACCTGTGACAGAAACTTGCGTTTTTTGTGGCACCCCTGGACGAAATTCACGTTTTTCCCGAGATCTTTTGACAAAATTCGCGCTTTTACAGCGATCCTTTGGCAGAAATTTGCGTTTTTCGCGATCGTATGACGAAATTCCGCTTTTTCCCGCAATCCTTTTAGAGAAATTTGCGTTTTTTTCGCGATTGTTTGACTAAATTTGCTTTCCTTTATCGCGATCGTTTGACTATATTCGTGTTTTTTCCTCGATCCTTTGACGAAATTCAAGCCTTTTCTGCGATTTTGTGATAGAAATTTGCTTTTTTCCCCGCGCCCATGGAACGAAATTCATGTTTTTCTGGCATTTTTGGATAAAATTCAAGTTTAAAAAGCGATCTTTTGGCAGAAATTTGCGGTTTTTGGGATCTTTTAACGAAATTCCGCGTTTTTTTCCGCAATCCTTTGACATAAATTTGCGTTTTTTCACGATCATTTGACATAAATTTGCATTTTTTTTTGCGATCGTTTGACTAAATGTGCATTTTCCCCAAAATCGTTTGACAAAATTCAGGTTCTTTCCGCGATCCTTTGACTAAATTCGCGTTTTTCCGCGATCCTGTACTGTAACAGAAATTTGTATTTTTTTCCACAACCCTAGGACAGAATTCATGTTTATGTTCAAGATCTTTTGGCGAAATCTGCGTTTTTGCAGCGACCCTTTGGCTATAAATTACCGATTTTTATGCGACCATTTGTCGAATTCACGATATTTTTTGTCAGAATTTTCGTACTTTTTTTTTTCTCTCTCTTTAAGGAAATCCTTTTTTTTCAAGTTGGCAAATTTATCTGCAAGGTCCAAAATAAATCTGCGACGCACGTCACGCACTTTCTGCTACCGGGTCAAAATGTAACTCTTTTTCTTTCCGTGTCACTTGGCCTGCCGTGCAAAAAATTCAATTCTGCTTTTAATTACCAAAAAATTAATTATCTTCGCTTCTGATTATCGAAATTAAAAAATAAAGACATATTCTGAAAGAGGATGAAATTTTACGTCGGATGGCAAAAAAATCATAGCTCGAAAATCGATATTTAAATTTGGTCTTATATAAAAATTCTGAGTCTGTTTCTGACCGCAAGACCGCACCTGTTTTATATTCTCTGGTTATCGCCGAAAATTCAATTCATCAGACATCTGTCGCCTTCACAAATGAAGGAAAATAAAAGATTTTTTTCTCGATTTTTAAAGAATTTCAAAGTTTTTATGGTACGATCAAGATAATTTTTAGAATTTCTGAAAACTGGTTTTTTTCCCCGTCTTGTGGTACTAATTTCGAATTTCTGGGATGAGTAGAAAAGAAATAAAAGCGTCTTAAAGCAATCGCTACACTGTAGAAAAAATACTGCCAGTTTTCCGGTAGGAATCGGAAAAATAGTTGCTCTTATCGTACCGGAATAATTTCCGACCCAGCTCGGAATAAAATCCGTAAAAATAAGGAAATAGTCAGTAAAACGGTATTTTACGGATTTTATTCCGAGCTGGGTTGGAAATTATTCCGGTACGATAAGGGCAATTATTTTTCCGATTCCTACCGGAAAACTGGCAGTATTTTTTTTACAGTGTAGTCCTTATCTGCCGTTAAAATGTGTAGCGTCTAGCGATCACACTTTTTCATTTTGATCCTGTGATCCTGCGGGATCAGCTTGCTCCGCGCATATCGTTCCACGCATGACGTAGCGATGTTTGTGTAAAATAATATTCTAAGCAAATTTCTTTAAGGAACTTTATGGTGTAGTGGTATGGAGTTCACCCTCAGATTAGATGGCATGGGTTCGATTTCTTACGGAGCTGAATGAAAAAGAATGTCAAGTTTGCTTTAAAAAACTGAATTTTTTTTTAAGATAAAAATTGAAAATTTATATTTTTCAATATTTGTATCACTATTAACAATTTTTTTTATTGTGAATTTTCCAGATATTTGATATGGTGATCGTAGTTTTAACAGATTTAATGCCTATTGTATCGCCATCTAGTGGTGTAAAGATAAGCAAATCGTAAAGAATGTTTTAAATTTAATAATAATTAAATATTTTTTCATAATTTTAAATTTAATAATTTTAATTTTTATCATCATTTTAAAAGAACTTTTAATTTTGAATAAATAATAATTGTTACTATTTTTTTCATAATTTTAAATTTAATAATTTTAATTTTTATCATCATTTTAAAAGAACTTTTAATTTTGAATAAATAATAATTGTTACTATTTTTTTCATAATTTTAAATTTTATAATGATTTAGTAATTTATTTATTTTTTTTATCATTTAAAGGCACTTTAAATTCTGAATATAATAAATTTTATAATGATTTAGTAATTTAATTTTTTTTATCATTTAAAGGCACTTTAAATTCTGAATATAATAAATTTTTATGTTTCTAGTAATTTTATGTTTAATAATTTAAATTTAATATTTTTTCACAATGTTTAAATTGTTTTTTCCAAAATTTTGAATTTAATAATTTCTGTTTTTTAAATTATAATTTAATAATTTTTTCGTCCTTTAAAATTATTTTAGAGTTTAATTAATTTGAATCAAAATAAAATAAAGTTCCATAAAGTTCCTAAAAGAATTTTGCTTAGAATGTTATTTTACACAAACATCGCTACGTCCTGCGCGGAACGATATGCGCGGAACACGCTGATCCCGCAGGATCACAGGATCAAAATGAAAAAGTGTGATCGCTAGACGCTTGTGTTAAAATGACACCTGGTTTTAATCGATGGAAGAGATAGTTTTTATAATTTGATAAAAAAAATCTATGCTTTTGTTGAATCATGAATGCCTTTCAGATCTTGTAATTGTTTTTTTTTTAATTAACAACGTCCATTAATTACTAGTTTTTCAAATTTTTACGATTTGTCGTTTGATGTGAGGTCTTCAGCTATATGTATGCAAAATTTCAAGTCTCCAACATATATATTTACGAGCACCGTGACAGACGGACAGACAGACGAGTGAGACGAATAGGGTTTCGTCAGATGAAGGAAACTCTAATGACAACAGTCGCCCCACCAGTGGCCGAGAGGTTCTGCTCTCGAAGCTGGTAGACGGGAGGTGCTGGGTTCGATCCCAATCGCGCCCGTCGGCCTAATCGTTCGGAGTTTTCGTGGTTTTCTTCGAACCTTGGTTCTCCAAGCGTTAATACGGGTTAGGTTCCCTTAGAAAGACCTCACGGAAGGCACTCCCCCCTTAGGGCCTATATCCCACGTGCTGATAATTGGCCGACATAAATACAACCAACCAACTAATGACAATAGTCAGAATCAAAAGATAGTAATCAAGAAATCTGTCCCACATGTGCATTTAAATAGTTCTATGAAAATAAAAAAGGAAAAATGGTTCCGCTTTTCTGAAAAATAGAGCAGAGGAAATATTCTTACTTGAGCTTTGACTACTGCATCAGAAATTACTTATATATGAACGTGAAGACGTTAATTCTGGTTATTTTGAATTATCCAATGCTTGTGCCAGTTCGTGCGCAAAATAGCATATAAATGGTTAAATTAAAAAAAATTGAAATACGAAGCTGGGCTTTAACTACAAAGCGATACAAAAACTGTAGGGGCAAAAGGTATTTGCCCTGTTCCTGAAAAACTAGGCGGTATGTGATCCCCACTTGCCCTCACCAGATTACGCCCAACGGTACAACCGGGTACAACGCGACATGTGCAAGACTCTAGACCCTGATGTACGCGAGAGAACAGAATGTGTGTGCATCTGTATATCCAGACGCCATGAGAATTTCCTCAGCTCACCAGTACTGGACTGACGCTACGAGTATATTCAAGGAGCGTCACTATAGTCGAGAGCCCTGAGGGCCAGGAAGTTCTTGATTAGTGCTTATATTATCTTACGAAAAAGGACAATGGTCAGAGTCAAGACACAGTAATCGTGATATCTATTCCCACCTCTTCCAACACGTGCACCCCCCCCCCCCCCTCCAAAAAAAAAAAAAAAAAAACATCCCTGGAAATGAAGAGGAAAATAAGTTTTGTACTTTGTACAAAAAGGAAAAAAAGGGAGAAGGAAAAAAATTCTCTTGAACTGTTATTATAGCAGAAGGTTTTGTCAAGACATAAGAAAAATTACTTATGTCAACGTGAAAACATTAATTCTGGCTGTTTTGATTTTGCTGTATCCAATTCTAGTTCAAACCAAAGATAGTAATATAAATTATTAAACTAAAGGGGTAAAAAAAAAGCGAAAAAGGAAATACAGAAATTTGAAAACAAGACAAAAAACTGGAGGGGCAAAATACATGTCTTGCCCCTGCTCTTAAAAAACTAGGGGGGCACATGCCCCCCCTTGCCCCCGCCAGATTACGCCCATGCGAGGCTAACGAAAAAGACAGGCTACCGCGGTGGGTCAGATTCTTCTTTTTTTACAGACCGCTGGAGTCACGTGATGCTCGAATGCAACAATGAGCGTGTTCAGAAGTGCACTTTGCGCCGCGCGCGCGCTCAGAAGTTTATGCCATGGAGTAGGTATTATTGAAGAAAGGAATTTTAACATAATTCAATTATTTCATTATTTTTATGGTTCAAAAAAGGTAAAACCAACGACTATATTTCTTTATTCTTCCAAAACATGGTTTTCGTAACAGGAATACATGCCTATGTTCACTCAGATAAAATCTAAAATAGTCGGGAAAAACATCACGTGACCTTCTTTATCTACTTTAGCCCATTTGGCATTTAAAATTAGTTAACCAACCGCACGCAAACTCCGCGCGAGCTGCTCAAAAAAATTGTGTGGGCGATTTGATCACGTGATTGTGCGTTTTCTGCTTATGTGTTTATTGGTTGTGCTTTGTTTGGTAGGTTGATTGATACAATTTAAGAATTCAACTGGTGATCTAAAAATTTTAACTTTTTAACAATTTTCTTTTTACTTATTTAAAAATGATTTATCAGTTGATTTATATCTTCCGTGATAAATAAAATGCTGTTAGTAAACCAAGATTGTGATATCAACATATGAGATTTGTTTGTAATCTACTATACTGGATGGATTTCAATGGAATTTGCACTGTTAGTTAGACAGTTTTTCAGAGAAGGTTTTAATATATATATTTCTTATTTTATGATTGCATATTTCAATACCGTGTGGATAACAGACCAAAATACATAATAAAATATGAGAAATAAATGGCATTCAAAATTCTGTTAGTATAAGCAAAATACTTATTTATACTTTCAGTAGAAAATTTATAAACATTCTGATCATACTTTATTCACTACAAAACTAGACAGCAGACCTATATATTTTATCTCTTTAAAAAATATATGTACAGGTATTTTTAGTTAAAATAATCTACAACTATTACATTTTATTTTTATAATGTTCAAAGTAAAATATGATTTCCAGCCTAGTCTCGATAAAAATTCACTCGTAAAGTACTCAAAAAAAAAAAAAAAAAAAAAAAAAAAAAAAAAAAAAAATCAAGGAATTATCCTTGCTTAATGTTTATATCATTATACATATACATACTTAGAAACGAAACTTTGAATATTTAAAAGGTGTTCAGATGTAAAACTTTCATCTCGAAATACCTCATTTTCTCACATTTAAATAAGTATTTTATTATTATAATAAAAATACACGTGCCTCTGTATAATAAAAATAAAAAATATATCTTCATCAAAAATATCTTATTCATTATGAAATATAATAAAAATACACGTGCCTCTGTATAATAAAAATAAAAAATATATCTTCATCAAAAATATCGTATTCATTATGAAAAATATAAAACAACCAATAAACAAAACAAAAAAAGATTGTGACACAATGTGGGATCGGAAGGATTCGAACCCAGAATCCCTGGTCCCGAGTTCACTGCCTTATCCATTCGGCCATCTAGCACACATTGCTTTTGTCTCAAAATATCTTTATAATTAGCACCTTATAATTAGCACCAATCAAATCCATGATCTGTTCCTGAACACACTTCGTGTCTACCTGTACACTACCTGAACACACTACATCCATGATATGGACCCACTCCATGTTCCTGACTCCTGAGCTCGCGCGCGCTGCGCGCGTGCTTCTTGAACACACTCAATGAAGGTGTGCGAAAAGAGCATCACGTGACTCCAGCGGTCTGTAAAAAAAGAAGAATCGGACCCACCGTGGTAGCCTGTCTTTCTCGTTAGCCTCGACTTTACCCATGTGACGTCAGCCGTGGGTAAACAGAAAAAAAACACAGACAGCCGTGAAGAACATTTTAACATTGCTCCCCCTTTGTCAAATAAAGTCTTTTACGGAGGGTTTTTCGCCAAGAGGCGTGGGTGTTGCCTACCAGCGGCTGACGTCACATGGGTAAATTCCGAGGCTAACGAGAAAGACAGGCTACCGCGGTGCATTTCACGTATCTTTTTTTACAGACCGCTGGAGTCACGTGACGCTCGAATGCACAAATGCAGGTGTACGAAAAGAGCAACACGTCACTTTAGCGGTCTGTAAAAAAAGACACTTGGGATGCACCGCGGTTTTTTCGTTAGCCTCGGGTAAATTCCTATGGACATTCATCATCGCTCATTCATCAGCCGCACGTCAAAATGAGCGATATTTAAAACAAAGATAATTAAAATTAATGTGAATTAGAGTCCTGCATTGGATCGGTAACCCGATTTGATAAGAAAGTGACCTAAATCTGCGGCATTTTATTTTGTTGCGAGTCTGGTTTGAATCGGTTTGACTTTGTTTCGTGTTCGCTTCGGATTGATTTCGGGCTGCATTTTCACTCTTGTATTTTGGGTTTGGTATCCCTTTATTCAAAAGTTTCCATTTTCCACAATATAGTTTCAGATGAAAAAACTATTTATTTGAATATAAAAGATCGAAGTATGATTTTTTTTTGAAAAATTATGAAATGGGGGGGGGGGGGGTCTCACAACGATAGTAGACCAAGTCTATTTTGAAAAAAAAAAACCATGAGATAGTCCATTTAGATGGCGCATAAAATCTGTTTTATTCATTCCCACGGTGAACTAAGTCTGTAAACCTATGCCATATATGAAAAAGTATGTGAAAATAGGCTTGGTTCACTGTGGGAGTAGATAAAATATATTTTATGCACCTTCTAAATGGACTATCTCCTTTTTTATGGACTTTGTCCACTATGGTTGCGAGTACCTCATACATATATATATATACTCATTTTTCTACATAAAATATAAAGTTGATATAGGAGATATAATTATAGCGTATTTTTCACAATTGCATTAACATACGAGTAATTTTCTTTCATTTCGGGTTTTAATGCGTTATAATTTTATATTTTATGCACCTTCTAAATGGACTATCTTATTTTTTATGGACTATGTCCACTATGGTTGCGAGTACCTCATATATATATATATATATATACTCATTTTTCTACATAAAATATAAAGTTGATATCAGATATATAATTATAGCGTATTTTTCACAATTGCATTAACATACGAGCAATTTTCTTTCATTTCGGGTTTTAATGCGTCATGCTCGTGTCAAGTAATTTCAAAAACAATTTTTAGCCCCCACCCGTGCAGGACTCCAAAGAGGAGAACAATAAAACGTTGCCACCAAAACATAAAGGTCAGAAAAATCCCTTGAAGTCTGTTTTTTGCTTCTTAAAAATTACTTTCTGTCGGTAAAAGCTAATTCAGTTGCATTATCATTCATTAAACCCCAACTCAATCAATGTACTGAAAGATCATACTGCTTTTAAACCATCATTCAAAAGAAATAGGAATATTTTGGATTTTATTATCACAATTTTATTGATAGCATTTTATTGCAAATCTAAGCTTGAAAACTATTTAACTTTCGTTCATTCATTTTTTATTGTTGTAAAAATATCGATAAGAATTAACAAAAACACCCGTAGATGAAAATTTCATTTGAGATCGACCCGAAACCCATCATGAACACACAAAGAAAAAGTTAACCTGATCAGAATTTGACAAAAAAATTCCATAAAACCGTACATCGATCCAAGTACGATAAAATAACTTCCGCCGGCATGCAATTCCGCACTAGAACATAAAAATCACATTTCAAGTCAACCCGAAACCAGGGCTTAATTTCTAGGAAAAAGGACCGGAGGTCTAATAAGGAAAGGGCATGTTTACAAACAAACACTTCCGTCAACCAATCTATCACTACATTTTTATCATAGCCATCAATGCAGGAATAACTTGGCGACGCACAGTGGATCAATCCTTAAGAAAATGCGAACATAGAGCCAAAAAACAACCATTAAATAACTAATTTTTTGCAATGAAATATTTTAAAAGAATATCTACAAGATACCAATATATGTTTATTTTTTTAATTATACAAAAATATTTTAATATTCACTAAAAATAAAAAAAGTACCGGAGCTGCGCTCTTGGGAGCTTTGGTGCAAATTAAGTACCTCGTAGAGTTAAAAAGTTGATTAGTAAAAATATTTTATAAACACGAACAAGCAGTGTATAAACACAACAAGAACACGAGTAAAAACGGCAGATACGGTTGCAATTAATTCTGGCATTCTTCGTCGCCGTACGGAAACTATTGAGACAAAAAAAAACATTGATTCTATACTTGCGAGCGCCAGATAGAAGCATGCTTCTCTTTGTGCGGCACGATACGTTTGATATGCAAGCACTTTGCTAAGAAATAACGCAAATTATTGGAGATGGTCGGAAAAGGAAAAGATAATTCAGATTTTGGTTTTTCAGAAGTGCTGTTCCGCTGAGCAGTATTTATGAGCTTTGGAGAATTCCGACAATATTCACTAAAAACAAAGAAATACCGGCGCAAATTAAGCACTGCCCGAAACCCAAACCGAACACGAAAAAAATTCTGTTGAACCGTTTCCCGACAAAAAAAAATTCTATCGAATCATAATCCGAAATGAGATCGACAAAATAATTTCCATCGACATGAAACTAGACCTGAACCTAAAAATTCCATTTGAACTCAACCCGAAACAAGTCCTAAAAATATATGGTTTCGGAGTTCTTTTCGATAAATATAGGAACAGTTTTCATCTTTCATCACATTCGCTGGCGGGGTTTGGAACACATTTTGTCTACACTGTTAAAAATATCGTGAAAAATTACCTCTGTTTTTAAAGGCTATCTATTTTCTGACCAATGAAAAACGCTACATAAACGCCTATGGAGTGTTCTCATTGGTCAGAAAATACACCGACGGAAAAAAAATCCCAACACCAAGAAAGACTTATGTTAGATAAACGAAATTTGGTAGGCGTGTTTATACATCTGAAAGATGACATTGATTGAAATTTCGCGCATAAGTGTGGCGCTAGTGGCGCCACTTAGAACTTGCAGATCAGGTTTACTTTAAATGCGTGCTGTAAAGTTCGTGGGCGCTATTTAGCTTCGAAATGTGATGTATTGAGTTGATGCTAGCCAAGAGTGCCTTTAACAAGACGAAGAAGCCACTGTCAACAGCTCACCGAGTTGGAACGAGGTCGCATATTCGGGCAACCAGAAGGTGGACTTTCTTTCCGCGATATTGCAGAAAAACTTGGCTGGAATGTATGCACTGTGCATGATTGTTGGAAGCAGTGGTCAAGGGATGGTACTGCCTCAAGGAGACCGGGTTCCAAGCGGCCATGTGGCATTCCTGAGAGGGAAGATCGCCGTATTCGGCGTATGACTATGGCGCATCGTACTGCGTCTGCGGCAGAAATTCGAGCTGCAGTTGGTACCACAGTGACACAACGAACTGTTAGAAATAGGTTACTTCAGGGAAAGCTCCGAGCTAGGCCCCCTGTAGCGTGCATTCCACTGACTCCAAGCCATTGCCGTTTGCGAAGCCATTCCTGTCAAGCCAGAGCTCATTGGTGGGCGGAGTGGAGATCTGTTGTGTTTCTTTTTCATCAGAAAACACAGTTGATAGGAGTTGAAAGTTTTGCAGTAGTCAGCTCGTCGGTGAAAGGTAACAGTGTTACATTGTCCATATTAAAACTTGACTCATCCTAAACGTTGACACTTGGTAGGCAAAAACACTTCTACGTGGGAGCTTTTCAACGTATTAAATTCATAAGTTACAATTGGATTAACAAACACGGAGAGTCGACAGTAAACGAAATGGATTGTATACAACATTTACTTATATAGGTTAAAAAACAGTGACAGGTACAGTGTAACCTAAGCACATCCTTTGAAACAGATGATATCGAATGTATGATAACATTGTTTAGTCGTATGATCTTAAGCACAAACCTGTTGAAGTAAATTACACAAGCGGTTAATTAACACACTTCGTTGATCATATTTTTGCTGTTTCTGGGTCTTTGATGTTTAAAAGTTTTTCTACGTTGAGTAGACATATGAAAATCTTCTTGTGTTTTAAAAAGTCCACTTTTCGTGAAAACATTTCGTTGCATGTCGATATAAATGTTGATATGTCGTTATAAATCACTTTTCTGAATGAAACTTTTCTCGCAATTCTCACCTTTAAAAGCTTTTTTTTGTCTAGATGAAACTTGGTATGCCTTACATACAAAAATTTTCGAAAAAAGGATTTGTTGCACGTTTCACGAACGCAAGAGGCTTCCGAATTTGAAATAAGTTCTTCTTTAGAAAACAGTTCTGATGAAGAGAGCTTCATTTAAACATATGAAACAGGTTCCGCTTTAGGTACAAGAACCATCTCTAGAATGGTGTTCCAATAAGAGTTGCGTCTTGAAAACTAGTCATTTCAACTTAAATGACTGAAAACGCGTCCTCACTCAACTACAGCAATTTATCAAATAACGTAATGATTGGTTCGTAAAACCTATGATTGGTTCATTATATGATTGACTAACAGTGACGTCATCTTTATACCAAACAGCCCAATTCTTCTTTAATATAGATTTAATTAAAAATAAAACATTTACCTAGCACTTCTTTAAATATTCTTTCACAGATATGTAATCGTGACTGAATCGATAAGGTAAGAGTATATTATTTAGCCATGATTACATTTTTTAGGTTTGATCTCCGCCAAAACTTCTGGGAAATCGTGAAAAATAAAATACTAATTCCGAAAATAAATTCTATCAATCCCCTCTAGATGGCAGCACTAAAATTTTACTCTGATGTTAGTGCGTACTCTTAAATTTCTTAAGAATAATCTCTCTATTCTAAAAAAAAGTAACTACCGCTGTCACCGCCGCCGCCGCCGCCGGTTTTGAATTTTTTGTGACCGGAGATCTTTCTTCGTTAATATTAAGAAAAATAATGCATACAAAAATATGAAAATCGGTAGTATTATACAGAAATGTTTGATAAACACGCTGATGCAGACAGTTTTCAGATCGAACAATTATTTTAAGAGATATTTAATGCTAAAGTTGGACAAAATCGTTCCACTAAAAAAGTTTTATAGGAGCAAAAACTGTTCAGAGGAATTTAATCATTTTTAGATCATTTTATGCGTTAGAATTTGCCGGAGTGCAGATTGCATTAATTTTTTTATTTTGACTAATTTTTTGAGGTTTTATTTCTATTTTAAATTCAGATTTTCAGCATTTCTAGAGATATTTTTAACAGATTTTAGAAAGTGATATTAATTTAAACTGTTGCCAACTGCATAAACAGCGGAAACAATAATGTTTGCTTCAAATTAAAAATATTTATATGTGTAAATAAATTAAAAATTTATTTACACGTGACTATTATAAACAGAAAAAAACATTTGGAATTAGAATTAAATAATTATGTACAAAAGCAGGAACTTATTAAAAATTACGTCATAAAAACTATAATTACACGTGAATTTTAAGAGAGAAAGGAATTTGTAAAACAATAAATTTATTAACATGCGTTAGAAGTCTTAAATAGGAGAAATTACGTCATATTTACGTCACATTACAGTTATTACATAAAATGAACACAAAATAATATTGCAAAACGGTTTAAATTTAGAAATTGCGCTAGACATTTATTTGATATTTTAAGAGGATACTTTTCAACTATTTTTGTTAGGAAAGCGCAAATAATATTTCATTTCTAACACAAGAATTTTCACGTGAATATTAAAAAGAGAAAGAATAGTTTGGTCAAAATTACGTCAGATTAAAAACGATTAATTTAAAATGTCTCATTTAAAAGAACTTTCTTTTCGCTTTGTTAAAAAATACCAGGAGACAAAGACTCTGTTTACTTAATTCCTTTTATATTAGCTTATTTTGAAATGTTGTTACACGTGTCTACGTCATCAAGTTATTTTTATTTCGACGTTTTATTTGTATTTTTATTAATGTTGTACTAATTTATTGGTTTTTTCGTTATTTAAAATAAAAATTATGTCAATTTGTATAATTTGGCGAAATGGGTCGACGGGATAATCAAGTAGTACCGCAACGGATTTGGCGTTAAAATTCCCCAATCAAAGAGAAATGAATAGAAATCCGTTTATAGAGAGATCGCCACTGTTTTTTAAATTATAATTCAATCTTTCGAAATCTTTTTAAAGCCGATCAAATTAGCGTGCATTTAGAGTCTACGGTGTCTGGACGGGGGTTGGCGAGCGTAGCTCGTAGGGGGCCGAGCCCCCTAGTTATTTAAAAAAAAATTCCCACAAATCTAACATTTTCCATCGATTCAGTAAAAAAAAAAAAAAAAATTCTTAAGCTTCCTACTTAAAATTTACAATCATTCTTTTTAATATATTAATTCATCACCAGTAAAAATATCCTATTGTACTATAGCAAACTAAAAAAAAAAAAAAAAAAAAAAAAAAAAAACTTATACTACAACACACACAAAAAAATTTCGATCTCCGAAAATTTCCGCTTTTACTCAAAAAATCCTTATCTCATCAAAAATCACCATTTTCTAAGAGTATACTCATGGCAGGAGGACTGAGGGCACGGAGCGACTCACGGGAGGAGGGCTCAGGGCAGGAGCACCTCCCTTCTAAGTGCCCTCAGCCATCCTCCTGAAGCCGGACAGCCATTTCTTGACTACTCACGAGAAATGTGAGCGAAATATTTTCAGTGACAAATGTGGGTTCAATGTTTTCAGTGCTAAATCTGGGCTCAGCTCACACAGAATGTGTAGGGGCAGAAAAGGATGTATATATGTGCGACTACTGCAAATAAAATTAAATGGTAGCATTTTTATGATTCTTAATTGTTTTTATTATTTTGTTTTATGTTTTTAAACAAACGTTACGAGTGGCCTGTATTTAGATTACCATTTGAAAAACTACTAATTTCACAACTTTTGCAACTGAATTTAATCAATTCTGATCAAAAGTTTCTGAGAAAATCTAAATCATATAAAATGCGAAATGATACCCTAAGCACAATTCTTTTAAACGGGAAGTGATATCTTCCAAAGGCACTGAGTGAGAATTAAAAAAAAAAATTCTGACGAATCCGTAAAGCGACTTCATGAAAATATTTTTTTTTTTTTTAAATAGTAAATATTAATATATTTTAAACTGAAGATATCGTTAAAACCAGAAAAGCACCAATAATAAGTGGATATTTTTTGTATTTTCGTTCGCAAAAAGGTACTGGCAGTTTAAAATAAAAGAAAAAACGGAAAAAATACTAATAATACAAAATCTCTTTTTCCATCACTTGAATTTATTTATGAAATTATAATAGGAGAAAAGAAACATGAAAAAATTATTATTATTATTATTATTAACTCGTTAAAAAAGTTCTACAATAAATCTAGATAGTTTTCTCGGAGAATGATTCAGTTTCTACAGCTCACATTTTTGTTAGCAGATCTTTCATCTGAAAAGAGAAAGAAAAACAGAGTTTAAAGCAAAGTTATGCAGTTAAAACTAGAGATATTGCAATCATTTCAACAACTGATATTATCTAAAAAGTAGATAACCTTATACAAAGATCATTATCATGTAAAAACTTCAAAATTTAGATATAATAAAGTCTTGATCGTGATAACTCGGAGCAAGAGAACATTCTAGAGCAGTGGTTCCCAACCTTTTATTGGCCACGCCCCACCGAAGCATCTGTAAAATCCCGATGACCCCCCCCCCCCCCCACACACACACACACACAACCATCCGCCACGCACACACTCTATATAACATATATCTCTTATTATTTAAAAGTTAACTATTTACTATTTACATGGTAGTTGCTTAACAGAGACTTAACAAAACTATTCATGTCACATTTTTTAGCTTATCAAAGAGATGGAATTTTCTGTCATAAATATATTTTTAACATAATTCTATGAATTAAATAATTCTATACGTCTTCACCTCTATGCCATAAATAGATTTTAATTTCTTTCCAAATTACCTCAATGTTAAACAAAAGTGTTATATGGTCCGTATTCTCATCTTGACAAAATGCTTGAAGAGACTCATATTTAGCATTAAAATTGATTACATTGACAAACTTTATAATTCATTTTCATAACTTCTTAAGATTTGATGAAGAAGATTTGGATACTTAATATTTTTATCAATTTTTAGAAGCCATTATTCCCCATCAAAACACTTTTTTTCTATTTCCCCTTTCTCATTATTGTTGATTGACAGCCATGCATTATCCGATTTTTTTAAATACGTTATTTTATTTTTAGATTCTATTCGCACCACTAACTTAAACTGTTTATATAAAAAAAAGTGGTTCAAAGCGAATAAATTTAATTAACGGTGTCAATGCCGCTTATATGGCGGCATTAATTCGTTAAGGGTTAAAATGCATATGTGATACGTTTATTTACTGTGTAGGAGACATGCCATATATGGTAACTATTTGCCCATTTCTTTTCTAATGCTATTTAAAATTTATAAAATTGGTAGTACCAAGTTTAGATATTTAAAAAAAAAAAAAAAAGTTAAATATGTTCAAAGCAGTCAGATTTAGATATACCGTTATTTTACATGTAAAAGTTTCTTCATGTGACACATGGCAGAGCGAATAGAAGTACAGGCTCATTCAATAAATAATCAAAAAAGTTGAGAAAAATTGTGAAACACATTAGTAACCGGTAACAATAAAGAAATTCCTAAAGATAGGGTGAAAAAAAAGTGTAAAAATATCATTTCAAAATTGTTCATATAATGATTCTGGTTTAAATTCTATTTTAAATTTTTGATTGGGAACTTAAAAAAAAATTCAGCAGAAGACTTATTTTTCAATTTTAGTTTTTAGTTTTGCATGCATTACTTTTATTTTACTTAGAAAATACATTACTAAAAAAAAACTGCAGCGAGTGGTGAGTTACAAATTTGGAATTGCCCTCCGGTGGGGCGTACGCCCCACGTTGGGAACCACTGTTCTAGAGCCTCCTGTCCCGCCCCACCAAAAGTCACAATATTACTGTCACAACTTTAACCCTTTAAGACCTGGAGGTCTTTGTAGAAATTAAAAATCTTGGTAGTTAACCACAATGAATAGGATTATATTTGATTGAAAACAAAATTCAAACAATTTCAGATGCCAGTTTACGTCAGAGGATCCACACAATTGTGTGGGTTCAGGCTCGGCTTTAAGTCACACTAAAAGAGGATTTTTTTTTTCTTTTTCCTTAGGATAGCCAACACAATTGTGAAGGTCAGATCTTAAAGAGTTAAGATATTAACTTTAGGGTTTTTTTAATCAGGGGCTACCTGGGCTAATGGCTGTTTTGTCTAAATGGCAGGGCAGTCTACGCGCCGAACTAATCACTAACTGACAGAAGTTGGTTTGATGCTTTGCATTTAAATTTAATTTTTAATGCAAATGCTAATAAAATTTCTACTTTATTTTTTTATTCTATATTACTAGGGGGCTCTGCCCCCTACGAGCTACGCTCGCCAACCCCCGTTCAGACACCCCAGATTCAAAAAGCGTGCTAATTTCATCGGCCTTAAAAAGTTTGCATTATAATTTAAAAAAACAGTGACGGTCTCCCTGTAAACGGGTTTTCATTCATTTTCCTTTGATTGGAGATTTTCAAGACGAAATCAGCCGCTGCTAAGAGATACAATGGCTGTTTTCGTCTTTGATTAAAAAACAAGAAAGAAAAATCATGCGTACGGCATAGATTATGAAACACTTTCCAACACTCCCTGAAAGCTTTAACAAAACTTCGTTATTTAGGGAAATAAGGTAAATAAGATAACTAACTAAACATTTAAAAAACTGATTTCAGCAGTTATCATCCATAGTCAAATATTTATTCCAATTCTTCCGAACAGCCCTGTATTTGATCTGTAGGCTGATATATATACTATATAATAGAAAATTTAGTTTATCAAGAAAACGCATAACAGGTTGAAATTTCTCTTTCAGAAATTTATACTTTTAGATGGAAACATACTTGAATACTTTTGTTCAGCCCTGTTATTTACCTAGTACCTTTATTACACACCACTATTTAGCTAAACTTTAATTCAAACTAAATCACTCTTAAAACTACTGAAATCGCATTTCCAGAATTTATCATCTATATGCGGCCATGTATCCAATTCTTTGCGTGTCCCTGTACATCATTTTTTCTATATTCTACAAACATTTCATAGAAAACTACATGCAGTTCAGCATAACACATTTTAAACCCACCTTTCAGCAATTTACGGTCATACTCAGTAACCTTTACGAATTCTTTTGCGTAACCCTGTATATCAACTATAACATTTACACACACCATATAGTATGCATAAATATAGTGAAACTTAAAAGTGCATATCATAATTAAAAATGCATTCCCTGCCATCGCCGCTAATATACAGTACTTCGGATAGAAAATACTTGTCTGAAATGTTTTGTATGTTCTGTAAATGCTATGCACTTCGTATCATGCATGAAATAACTTAAGTAAGCCTCACCGACGTATATCAATTTTATTATATATGAATTTGTATAATTAAAATATGCCGCAAACAATTTCCCCCTATACCATTTCTAATGGAATTATTTTGTGTAGCCCTGTAAATGAATAGTAATACTATTCGTTGCACCGCATATGCTACATAATATTCTGCATATTTTAGTGCACTTCGTAAATGCATATATTTTTTATTATGTTTGAAAGGGTGAAACATCTTTAAAATTCATTTGAAATGATTTTTTCCCATTGGCTGTAATGTAACGGAATACTTTTGACTGTCTCTGTAAATGAACTAAACATGCTACAAACTTCATTTGAAATAGAGTTCGTGCTAGGCTAAACGTCAATAACTGAAGGTTTCAGTGCGATCCAAGTATATTAACAAGAGTTAGAGCGCGAACAGACAAACCGAAATCAATAACACTTTTCAACTTTGTTGGAATTAAAGTGTTAAAAATTAGTTAAAAATTTGAAAGTAAGCTAATGTAAAATGAACTAAGTACACAGAGTCTTTGTCTCTCGGTATTTTTTAACAACGCTATGAGAAAGTTCTTTTAAATGTATCTTTTTAAATCTGACGTAATTTTCACCAAAGTTTCTTTTCTCCTTTTAATATTCACATGAAAATACTTTTGTTGTTAGAAAGGAAATATTATTTGCGCTGTCTTAGAATTCACGATAATAGTTAAAAAGATTATCTCAAAATATAAAATAAATGTCTCGTGCAAATATATTGTTTAATTTAAAGTGTTTTGCTAACTTTTATTTATTTGCCCTTTTTAAATATGACGTAGTTTCCTTCATTTGCGACTTTTAACGCATAATAATGAATTTAGTATTTAAAAATTTTCTTTCCCTTTTAAAATTCACGTGTAACTGTAGTTTTTATGATGTAATTTTCAATATTTTCCTGATTTTTAACACGTAATCACTTAATTCCAATTTGAAAGTTTTTTTTTCTGTTTATAATAGCCTCGTGTAAATAAATTTTTTATTTGAAGGAAATATTATTCTTTGTGCTGTTTTTAAACTTGGCAACACTTTAAAATAATTGCCCTTTTCTGAAATGTGTAAAAAATATCTCTCGAAATGCTGAAAATTTGAATTTAAAATGGAAATAAATCCTCAAAAAATGAGTCAAATTAAAAAGATAATTGCAGTCTGCACATCGGGAACTTCCAATGTATAAAATGATCTAAAAATGTTTAAATTCCTATGTATAGCTTTTCTCCTATAAAACTTTTTTAATGGAACGATTTTGACCATCTTTAACATTAAATATCTCTTAAAATAATTATTCGATTTAAAAACTGTCTGCATCAGCGTGTTTATCAAACATGTCTCTATAATACCACTGATTTTCATATTTTTGTATGAAACAGTTTTCTTAATATTAACGAAGAAAGACTCCCGGTCATAAAAAATATGGATGCCGATCTAGTAGGAATATACCCGGAATATCTACGCAGATTTTCATTGGTCCATTTCCAAATCAAAACTTTTTTTTATATATAGAAGGATAAAAGGACATGAATTTCGCGATGTTTTCAATGAATCTCTTGGTAAATTTAAGGGAATCTTCTGTATCAATTAAAATAGATGACAATTGCTCTACAAAATTTCTTAAGGCTAGGAATGTACTTTTTGCTTTACGTAATAAAGTAGCTAATGAAATAGAAGAAATGGTTAAAAAAGGAATTTTAGAACCAGATTCTTATTCTAATTGGGCAATCCCCATAGTTCTTGTAGTAAAGAAAAATGGTCTAGACTAGTGATGGGCGATAACGAGATGTTTTTCTCGATTCTCTCGATTGTATGGACATCTCGATAGTTTTCGATTGTGTAAATATTTTCTCGATGACTCCAGTTTGCCAACTGCTTTTATACTTCATAAATTTATCAAGAATCGTCTGCAGGTAAACTGGAATGAGTCGGCGTTAATAAGGACTAAGTGGTTTCGCCCGCTAGCGGGCCCTTCCTTTAGTCAGGGCCTCTAATTTATACATAATCTTGTAATATGACATCTCGAACTGGCTTCCCGCTATATAAGGCACTGTATAGCAGGCGTGGTGTGCACGGACTATAAAATGTTGTAAAAAAATAATCTCGAACCGGATTCCTGGGGGGGGGGGGAGCACAGCAGCAGCATAATAGGAATAAGTCGTCATGGGGCATTAGACCTTTCCAACTATATGTCACATGGCACATGAGGGATCTCGATCTGAATTTATAAAAATGCCCTCCCAGTGGGGGCAAAGTGGGGGGAGGGGCGCGGGAGGTGCATAACGTGGGTAAGTGGTCGCAGACCTTTCCGACAATATATCACAAGGGGGTCTCTGGTAAATTTAGAAAAGTCACATGAAAGTTCCCGGCTAAATTTATAAAAATGGCCCCCGTGGGACAAAGTTGGGGGGAGAGCACGCGGGAGGTGCATAAAATGAGTAAGTGGTCCCAGACCTTTCCAACAATATGTCGCATGAGGGATCTCGGCTAAATTTAGAAAAATATCCCAATGGAGGCAAAGTGTGTGTGTGTGTGTGTGGGAAGGGGGGGGGGTGGCGGTTACCGGAGGTGCAAAACATCAATAAGTAGTCTCAGACCTTTTCAACGATATGTCACATGAGGGGTCTTGGCTAAATATAGAAAAGTACACCCGTGGGGGCAAAATGGGGAGGGTGGACACCGGAGGTGCATAATATCAATAAGTAGTCACAGACCTTTTCAACGATATGTCACATGAGGGGTCTTGGCTAAATTTAGAAAAGTTCCCCGTGGGGGGCAAAGTGGGGGGTGCATAACATGAATAAGTGGTCACAGGCCTTTCCAATATGTAACATGAGGAGTGTCAGCAAAATTTAGAACAAGTGGGTAAGTGTGATCACAGATCGCACAAAGGGTTTCGTTTAATATTCCTTTCAAAACACTTTTTCTTTTTGAAAAATCTGTTAGTTCCACATTTCGCAACCAGGGGGCACACTCGATTCTAAACAAACATCTATCCGAATGAAAACCCGTTTTACATACTATCCGTAGATATATTAGTCGAGGGGATTGGGCCCATAGCACCCGAGATCAGTAGGCGCACCTGGCAGTAAAAAATGGAACTAAAATATGTAAGGCTATGGTGCATAATATGAAAGAAGGTTCAAGTGTCAGCAAAAGTTGGAAAATTTCTCCCCGGGTTAAAAGGGCGGAGGTTAGAAAAATTACTTAAAATACACAAGTTAGAGCCCGGAGGGGTTAATTATTATATAAAACATTTTAAAGATTTTATGATTTGTCGTGTGGTCTGAGGTATTCAACTATACGTATGTAAAATTTCATGTCTCCAACTTAATTAGGGGCTCTCTTAGAAAGAATTGCTTCAAATACATGTGTGGTAGCTCAAAGGGTTAAACGTAAGACTTTTTCAAGATTTTATGATTTGTCGCTTGGCCTCAGATGTTCTGCTATAAGTATGCAAAATTTAAAATCTCCAATTTAATTGGGGGCTCAGTTAGAAAGAATTGCTTAAAATACACGAGCTGGAGTTCAAAGGGTTAAACATAAAACTTTTTCAAAATTTATTATTTGACGCGTAATCTGGGATGTTGAGCTATAAGTATGCAAAATTTCACGCCTCCAATCTAAATAGGAGCTCACTTAGAAAGAATTGTTTAAAATACACATGTGGGAGCCCAAAAGGTTAAATGTACGACTTTTTCAAAATTTTATGATTTGTCGTTTGATGTGAGGTATTCAGCTATATGCAAAATTTCACGCCTCCAATCTAATTAGAGGCTTACATAGAAAGAACTGTTTAAAATATACATGTGGGAGCCCAAAGGGTTAAATGTACGACTTTTTCAAAATTTTACGATTTGTCGTATGATGTGTGGTGTTCATCTATAAGTATGCAAAATTTCAAGTCTCCAACATGTATAGTTTCTGAGAACGGGCTCTGTGACAGACAGACAGACGGACGGACGGACAGACAGACAGACCGACAGAGGAGCGAGACGAATAGGGTTTCGTCAGATGAACGAAACCCTAAAAATGCCCCGGTGGCAAAGTGGGGAAAGGGGCAGGTAGGTGCATAATATGAATAAGTGGATTTTCTAATGATGTATCACATGAAGAGTGTCGACAAAAGTTAGGAAAGTGCTCCCCCCCCCCCCACCCCAAGGGGCCAACTACCGCACTCCCCGGAATACAACCCAACTTTTTGAAATTTCATGTATTATAAATAATACCGGGTGGCTCCGTAAAAAAATCCGAGTTAAAATGATGAGAATGCAAAAAAGTTTGAAAACGACCCCCCCCCCCCCCCTCACAGTGAGAGCAAAATTCGGGAGGGGGAGACGAAAGTCTCATAATATGAAAGAGTTATCCAAGAGCTTTCCTATGATATGTCACATGACGGGTTCGAAAAATGTTTGAAAATTGCTTCCCCGACCCCTCTCCGCAGTGGGCCCACTCTTTCGCCCCGGAATTGATGCAGCCCCCACTTTCAAAATTTTTATGTTTAATAAATAATAAATACCGGAAGACCCCATAAAAAAAAATTCACATCTAAAATGCTATTTATCATAGAAATCGCTACGGTTTTAAAAATTTGTTCGCCCCTCCCCACCCCAAAATTCAATTTTGGGGGAAGAAAGGTTCATAATATGAAAGAGTAGTCAGAAAGATTTCCGAAGATATATCACATGAGAGGTTTCATAAAAGTTTGAAAATTGCACCCCTGTGGGTCCACTCTCACGCCCCTTGAATACTCCCGGAATTCCCCCAACTCTTAATATTTTTATATTTAATAAGTATTATTTTTCTGAAGGTTCCGACAAAAAACCCATTTAAATGATAATTAGTCGAGATATCGCTACAGTTTTAAAGATTTGTCCGCGCACACCCTCACCCCCCGCATCCTGAAATTCAACTGTGAATGGGAGAAAGGTTCATAATATGAAAGGGTTGTCAAATTCCGATGATGTATCACATGACGTGTTCGGTAAAAATTTGAAAATCCCCCCCCCCCCCCCCCGGTGTCCACTCTTGCGCCCTCACCAATCTCTGTCTTTGAATTTTTTTTATTTAATACATAATATTTATCGGAAGGCTCCATCATTTCACTGCTCATTGTCATACCTATCTCTCTTTCCAGCTCTCCCCTCGATAGCTCTTCTCGGCCTTTCTTGACCGAGAACGAGAAATCAGTTTTCTTGACAATCATCGAGAGTAACATGTCGAGAATGGAAGAAAAGTGATTTCCCATTCTCGGCCTTAGTTAGAACCGAGAAGACATATCTCGAGGTAAGCGAAAGGTTTTCATTGAGGAGAGGTATCTCTCGAGGTAAGCGAGAGGTTTTCATGGAGGAGAGGTATCTCTCGAGATAAACGAAAGGTTTGCATCGAGCAGACTTTAGTTGAGGTGCGAGAGAGAGATGAATGAGCATATTCCATTTACGTCATGATTACGTAGGCTGGGTTGGCTAGCGTAAAGAAGGGAAGTCGCCGAAATGAATGTGATGTAAATCCCAGCTTAGAAAAACAGTAATGGAGCCCTTTCTTATGAGTTAGAAGTTCTTTGGGTATTTATTTAGCTTTCACAGTCAGATTGACACTTGGTGCGTTTTTGGTTTAAGTCATAGTTTCTCAAAGAAGGATACAGATTAGGAGGCGTGTGATTTTGTTACATATACTTAAGTTGAAAAGGGTTTAATTCAGTTTGTGTGGGGCATTTTTCCATTTTTACGTTCATCTATCTTTACAAGAAGGAAGTATTGGATTCATGATAAATTGGTCAGTTTTTAGAAAATATCTGTCTTTTATGTGACAAAAATTTTGATAACGCTCTATCTCAAGAAGTAATAGGCAAATTTTTATAATACTTCATATTCAGTTAGACCTAGATGTAAAATGGTGTTGATTTGTTTGTTGTGCAAATAGCCCAACAGGTAACGCTGCTATATTTCAAAAACTAATGCACGGAATTTAATCAAACTTCATTAGCTATTGCTAGAGATTGGAACCAATTCCTTGTTAGACAGGTTCACTCTTAGCAAATATATTTGTCTGGTTCCCTTTCCGATAAAGCTCTTTTGTTTTCGATCAACTTTGAAATTCTACAGCATTAGACATTTAGGGTAACTTTGATCGGTATTAAATCGTTTGCCTTTACCGAAAAAAGGAAAATGCTGTTCGATTCTAATGAGTTCGTGAATGTCTCACAAAGATACTACTTTGGATTTAGGTACAGATGGGCAACAGTCATGTTAGGGGCCCATTTAGAACCTGGAAATCAATTCCGTTTTAGACAGATTCCGTCTTAGCTGGTTTGTCTAGTTATCCTCCCATTTTTTGATAAAGCTCTTTTTCTTTTGACCAACCAGAAAATTCCACAGAATTAGACACGCATTCAACATTTAGGAACTTTTCCTCAATCAAACCTTTTACTTTTATCGAAAATGTGAAAATGCAAATCGATTCTAGCTAATGCACCTAAGAATAACAAGTTGGAAATTGCTCGTCAAACGTGGCAAATGAGGTGCGTTCGTACTATAACTAGTTTTATAATTATTTTTTGCACCCCATATTGTACTGAATGTATAATTTTTTGCACTTCATAAAGCGCATAGTCTGATACATCATTAAAATGCACTTCCAATATTTTTTTCCCATTTCCCGTAATGTAACGGAACACTTTTGACTGTCCCTGTAATTAAACTATACATCCGATTTTCCTAAAATTTGAAATAGCTCAACAAAATTTTGCAACAATTATATCTTTAAAATTTCAGACCATTCGGAAGGCTGTAATATCATTAAAATGCACTTGCAATATTTTTTCCCATTGGCCGTAATGTAAAGAAAAACTTTTGACTGTCCCTGTAATTAAACTATACATCCGATTTTCCTAAAATTTGAAAGGGCTCGACAAAATTTTGCAACAGTTATATCTTTAAAATTTCAGATCATTCGGAAGGCTCTAATATCATTAAAATGCACTTGCAATAATTTTTCCCATTGGCCGTAATGTAAAGAAAAACTTTTGACTGTCCCTGTAATTAAACTATACGTCCGATTTTCATAAAATTTGAAATGGCTCGACAAAATTTTGCAACAATCATATATTTGAAATTTCAGACCATTCGGTTGGGTAGTTTTTGCTCTGTTACATGCGGACAGACAGACGGACGGACAGACGGACGGACGGACGGACGGACTGAACGACGACTATAGGTGCTACGTATTTATATAATTACGAACGCACCTAAAAATGAGTTAGAAAGGCGCTACTTTAAATTTGGGTACAGACAACGAAGAGTTATGTTTCAATCGCTAGGGACCAAAGACCAATTCCGTTTTAGACAGTTTCCCTCTTAGCTGGTATCTTTATGCGGTTATCCTTCCATTTTTGGATACAATGCACCTGAGAATAAAATTGAGTTTTTAAATGAATCAAAAAGTAACTACTTTGGATTTAAGTACAAGTACAAACAGAAAAAAATATTTTGGAATCATTAGGGAATGGAAACCGGTTTCCGTCTTAGGTAGGTTCCCACTTAGCTGGTATATGAGTCCGGTTATTCTTCTGTTTTTCGGTAAAGTTCTTTTGTTTTCGATTAATGGTGAAATTCCCCAATATTAGGCTCGCATTTACGAAAATTTGAAAAATTTGCCTTTAGCGAAAAAGGAAAAAATTCGATCCTAGCTAATACGCTTGAGAATAAAAATAAGTTCGTTAATGTGTCAGAAAGTAACTATTTTTAATTGGAATGCAAATTTAAAGAATCATTTTGGCCTCGATAGGGAGTGGTAACTAGTTTCCCGTTTACACAGGTTCCCTTTTTAGCAAGTATATTTGTCTGGTTTTTCTTCCCCTTTTTCGATAAAGCTCTTTTTTTTCGATCAACGGGAAATCTTACAGCATTAGATATTTAGGGGAACTTTAACTTGTATCAAATTTTTGCCTTTATCGAAAATGTGAAAAAGCTATTCAATTCTATCGAATGCGCCATAATTACGCGATTTAGACATCGCACTTTCATTAAAAATAAAAGGGAACTTATAACAAAACAAAATTAGCAAAAAGATATTACAATCCTTGAATAATTTAAATAATATTTTTAAAAGTAGGTAAATGAACTGAAAGTATTTTCTTAAGTTATTTAGCGTTCCAAAATAGCGTTGTTCTTACCATTAAAACTTTGAACATATTTCTTGATAACATATTGATCTTATATTTGAAAAACTTGTTTGAAAAGAGTGTTTTGAAAAATTCTGAGGGGTTGGGATTAACGTGTTCAACTCATTTTGCTGGCATCTGGTTCATCTGTAGTACTCTCAATTTACTAGACTTGCATACATAATACACATTGCCATACATAAAATAAAATTTGATATGAAAATCCATGATACTTATTATTAATATGCTCAAACATTACAAACTTAAAATGTTTTACAGTGTTTTATCGAAACATTAGTATGCACACTTTATTAAAGAAATTTATACGGAACATATCTTAAAGATATTAATCATTTGGAGTTTATTGGCCTGTATTAAAATATAGAATGGCACATAATATTCGAAAGATAAATACTATAGCGGACATGTTGTAACATTAAAGTTAATTTCTTAAACGCATTTCTAACAATTTGCTAATTGTCATAAACCATTAGTACAGAAAAGGGGGTAGGTTTAGGGATTAACATTTCTTTCAGAAGGCTTAAAAACTAATAGATGTATTACATAACAAGTTGTATTAAGATTATTAACAAATGTTAGAATACAGCTTTCTAAAGGCTTCATATCAGGTGCCCCTCCATCAATTGAAGTTGAATGAAAGAGTTAATGAAAACGATAGCAGCAAACTACATTACTGCTTCTGTTTTTTCACAACCTTTCATTTAGCTTCAAAAGAAGATCTTTTTTCAGAGCATCTCAGTGTTAAATTTACATCGATTTCTTGGTATGTTGTTTTACTCCATCTATCTTTAGTTGCCACGTATTTACTAAAAACTTAAAAATTACTCTCTAAGCCTGTAAAATAATAATCAATAATCGATTGTAAAAACATCTCGATTGTCTCGATTGTAGATTCCAAGAAGTAATCGATGACTGTATCGATTGTATTTTCTTACGATGACGATTTTTCTCGATTGGTAAAATCTCGAGAATCGCCCATCACTAGTCTAGACTGTGTGGTGATTACCGTAGTACAGTAAATCAAGCGCTAAAACAGTTTACTTATCCTCTTCCCACGGTAAATGAAGTTCTTAGCTACTATGACACGCGGTACATTTTTTTAAAAATTAGATATTTCTGAAGCATATTTGCAGCTCCCAGTTCACGAACAAACTTCCAGAGTGCTAACATTAATTACCCATAAGGGACTTTTCAAAGTTAATAGGCTTCTATTTGGCATTTCTGCCACTGTTGCGATATTTCAAAAAAGAACAGAAGAAGTACTGGCAGGTATTGATGGCGTACTGCCATTCCTAGATGATATTTTTATCAAAGGAAAAAGTGTTGAGGGACCACAATTTAAAAGTAAAACAAGTTCTAGAACGTCTACAGATTTCTGGCATTCATCTTAAACATGAAAAGTGTACATTTACATTTCCCGAAATTGAGTTATTGGGATTTCGTGTAAATCGGGATGGTATCCAACCGAGTTTTGATAACATGAAAGTTATTCATGAGGCCCCAACCCCAAAAGATAAAACTGAATTGAAAGCCTTTTTAGGAATGCTAAATTTTCATGGCTGTTTTCTAAGAAATAAATAGGATGTTTTAGAACCATTGCATCAGTTACTCCGATTACAGATTTAGATAAAATAAAATGTAAAACTGTCTGCGAACTCAAATAATTACTTAAAAATTTTCTGCAAAAAAAAAAAAAAAAAAGCTGCGCCCCTTTTGAGTTATATCGAGTTATCGCTGCTAACAGTAAAAATGAAAAAACATCACTAAAAGAAAAATATTAATTTACAAGCATTATTAAGCAGAATTTTTTTCTGCAGTCTGCAACACAAGTAGAAATTTTATAAACAATCTGCCAAACTTAAGGTAAAACGCCCTCTTTCCAATCCCTCGCATTACGTTACATGGCACTTAACCCCTCCCCCCCTTCCCCTCCAGTTTTCTGAATTAGACTTTATTGAAAAGAGAATAATATTTACTAAGATATTAAAACAATATTCCCCTTCCGAATGTAAAAAAATTCTCTAAAATTTCCAACCAAATAAACTTTATTTAAAAGCGATCAACATTTAACATTTATTTTTAAACACAAAATTTATTTTTAATCTGTTAAATTAATCTCCAGCACCCTTCTCGGTGCTGCACTGTTTCTGCTACCGGTCCTGGCAGGAGAAAAAAAAAAAAAAAAGCATTGTACCCGCCGTTCCGGCATAAGCGCCGCACTTTCAATATTTTAAAGTTTTAAACTCGTATGCGCCGCGGCGCTTCTTACAAAAAAATACTGTACCATGGTACATGGCATATAATTTCTAGCAAACTTTTTTCTTCTCCAGTTGAAAAATAGTCTGCAGACCTTCTCAAGAGTTTGTGACGTGCGTCGCACCGATTCTCCGCCCGGGGTCTTGATAATTTTTTTTATAAAAAAATTTGTAAAAAAAACATGAAAGCTATCTGCAGACTTTGAAAATTTTCTGCGAACGGCGTTCGCGTGTTCGTCTATATTATCTGACTCCAGGGCCTGATTAATGCACGGGCCTCCGAAGCCTCGGCCCTGGGCCCATCAATTTCAGGGGCCCACAAATTATGTGGCTGATTTTTTCCCCTTAATCAAATACTTTTCAAATGATATTGTTTTATAAAATATGAAACGTAAAATTTAAATATTCTGAATGACTCAATAAAATTTTTAGAAGCTTGTAACCTAGGCACTTTTACTTGAAAATGTGAATGACCAAGAACCGAACATGGACTTTACTCACGTTTGATAATTCCCGAATGGTCATTACTCCCGATTTGGGAATGAGAGTATAAAGATGGTAATTCATTTTCTTGATTATTCTTGTAAGTTAAATTTATTTTGTAAACTTGAAACTTTCACCCAAACAACTTTGTCAACTCATCAAATAAACCAACCCTTTTTTTTTCTGAAAGTGTCGCCGGGAATGGGGAGGTAGGGGCAGGGTTCTAAAAAATCCGGGTTTTAACTAAAAAACCCAGTCCGGGTGGGTACCCGGACAGCTACCCACTACAACCCTTATAGTTGTAAAAAACTCGGTTTTTTTAAATAAAAAAACCAGCTCGGGTGGGTAGCCAGATGGGTACCCGGGCAGCTACCCACTACAACCCTGGGTAGGGGGAGGCAATTTTTTAACAGGCCCTGGGCCCAACTTCAGCTTGATCGGTCTCTGTCTGACTCTGCTCCGAAACGACAGAGTTTGGCGTTGGACGCCTAAACACAATAGGGCTTATACAGCGGCAAAATAATTACTAAAAAAAAAGATATCGTGTTAACCATTTTGACAAGAAACTTCCTGTTATTGTAATATGCAATGCTTCATCCCAAGGAGTGGGTGAGTGTTGAGCATGGGGAGCCTTGAGCCATGTTTTACCTAATGGTAAAGAATCTCCTATCGCTTATCATTCTCGTACTCAATAGAAACCTGAAAGGAATTACAGTCAAAGAGATCAGGAAGCTCTTGCCATAATCTCTACAGTAAAATAAATAAATAAATAAACAAATAATAATAATAAGTATCTTCAGGGGCGTAGATTCAAAATTATAACTGATCATAAGCCACATTTAGGTCTTTTAAATCCAAATAAACAACTGTCTCAGATGGTTTCACTCTGGGTTCTTAGATGGAGCTTAATTTTGGCTGCTTACAACTATGAATTGGAATACAAGAAAGGTAAACAAATAGAAAATGCTGATGCCCTAAATTGTTTGTAAATAAAAACTATATGATTAAATATAGTTATGCCTCCTTGCAAATTATTCAGTATTTAATAAGTACAAAGATATAAAAATGGCGATGTATGGGATAGTCAACACAAATTAAATTGTAGTGGAAAATTATCGTAAAACAAAAAAGAAGGAGGAAGAATGGCCGAAAAAGAAATAATTTCTTTGGAACGATTGGATGAATATAATTCTAATGTTTCTTGGACGATTTATGTCAAGAAAATTGATTTTTATTTCTCTGCAAATAATATAAAAAATGATGAAATGAAGATGAATATTTTACTGAGTTACTTTTCAACATTCGCTATTTTGAGAGATATTATCGTACCGAATACTCTGAAAGAGATCAGTTATGAAGATCTTTTAAAGAAAGCAAAAGAACATTTTTCACCATGTCCTAATAAAATTGTGGAACGATTTAAGTTTCAAAACCGATTAAGGAAGCAAGGAGAAAAGACCCAATTTCGTAAGAGATTTACGTTGGTTATCTGAATTTTGTAATTTTGGAAATACTTTAAATGACCATCTGAGTGACCAGCTAATGTTTGGTATCCACGATGATAAAATATATCAAACATTGTTGGAAATAGAATCGTGTGAATCAGCCGAGGCTGTCGTGAAGTCTCTGCATATAAGAGAGGGAACAACAGTTAATCAACTGCACGCTATAAAAGTGGTGAAACAAAAAATAGAGAAGAGAAGTACGCACATGCATCTGAGCCAAAAGTAGAGAAATTCCCGCCTGAGAAACCTTGCTACAGATGTTCTAAAAATCATCATCCTAAATTTTGTCTTTTTAAAATTCTGAATGCCATTTTTGCAACAAGGTCGGGCACCTAAAAGTCTGTTGCCGGAATCGATAGTTAGTTATGAAAAATGAGAAGCAGCACAAAATAACAGTAAAATTTAAAATGTTTAAACTTTATGAATGACAACTCCAATAATGTATTATGGGAAAAATCTGTGGAAATAAACGGTGCTAATATTACATTCGAAATAGACACTGGTGCGGCTCATACAATTGCTAGTAAAAATGTTGCTCAAAAATTATTCTCAGGTAAACTACCTTTGATTAAATCTAATGTAAAATTACAAACGTATACCAAAGATTCTTGAACTGTATTAGGTGAATTAAAAGTAAGTGTTTTTGTTGATGAATGCTGCATACCTGATTTAAAATGTTAGTTATTATAATAACCGCAATATTATAATAATTATAATATATTTTACCAATTAGACTCGGAGCTTCCTCTTTATAAAGTGGAAGCTTTGAGTCTAATTGGTAAAACTTGGCTAAAAGCATCAAAATTATTTTGTCCTAATGTAAATATGATTAAAAGCATTTCGAAAGATGATTTAATTAGAAATTTTTCTAATGTTTTTGCTGACGAGATTGCTACAATCAAAGGTCCTCCCGTGACAATTAATTTGAAAAAGGATGCAAAACATGTTTTTCTTAAGTGTCGACCTGTTCCTTTTACTTTGAGAAAAGCTACTGATTTAAAATTGGAACGATTAACAAAGAGGGTATCTTGAAACCTGTTGATTATTCGGAAAGGGCTAGTCCTATAGTAATTGTTCCAAAACCAAATGGTACTGGTAGAATTCGTGGTGGTTACAGAGCAACAGTTAATGCAAATACTGAAAATGATAATTATCCTCTTCCTAGAATGAAAAAATTATTTTCTAAATTAGCAGGTAGAAAATTCTTTACTGTTTTTGATTTAAAAGATGCTTATTTGCAACAACCTGTAAATAACGAAAATAATAAAAATTTTAACTATTAATACACATAAAGGATTATTTAATGTTTTAAGATTAGATTTTGAAGTAAAATGCGCTCCTGGAATGGTCCAGAGAAAAATTGAACATATTAAAAAAAAAAAGTAAAAAAGAGTATGTTGGTGTATTTTTAGATGATGTAATTATTAGTACTAAAAATGAATCAGAACATTCTGAAAGAGTTGAGTGTGTTCTGAAATGCTTTTCTGGGCATGATATAAGATCAGGGTCCGACTAGTAAGTTTCTGCGCCCAGGGCCCTTTCAAATTTTCGGGCCCCCTTAGATTGGTTGATTTAATGATGCTAGTTTTTTTTTCTTTCTTTCTTTTACATGTTACACACTTACTCGAAATGCGTCAACTCAAAAAATTAAGTTTCCCCGAAAATTGAAAAAACTGTTCCAGGAATAAAAATAAAATATTTTTTCTATTTATTGAAATGGGCTTTTAATAATATATTGAGATATGTTTTTGTCATTTCATCGTATTAATGTTTCAAATATCCAATTTTTTCACATATGATTTTTTTTATGGAAATTTAGATGAAATTATGAAAAATTTCGTACCCCTCAGAAATTTCGTGCCTAGGGCATGGGCCTCAGATGCCCGTGCGATACTCAGGGCTTGTATAAGATTAAATGAGGAAAAATTAAAATTTATGATTTCGGAAGTTAGCTTAGCTACTAAGGATATAAAATATCTCAGGAAAGAATTAAAGCTATTCCAGGAGACGCTATTTTGAATGCTCCTATTTCTAATAGTGTGTCACAAATGCGTTCATTTTTTGGCTTAATTTCTTATTATAGAAACTTCCTGCCTAATATTTCAGATGTTTTAGAACCTTTACATTGATTATTAGATAATGATGTAAAGAGGACAACGTCTGAAAAGCATTTCAGAAAGATAAACAACTGTTATGTATAGTCATGGAAAAAAAAAAGTAAACACCCCCTACTAACTCTTCAACAAATTATCGTAGACGGAAGTTACTGGTACCGAACAATTGGAAATAAAGTCTACTTTTAAATGATGTACAGTAAAACCTCCCTAAAGCGACCACGTTCCGTTCCAATAAAAATTGGTCGCTCTGAGAGGTGGTCTCTTAATGGAAGTCATATTTAAATCTAGATTTTAATTGTTGAAAAAGGCAACAATTAATGTTACTAAAAATTTATTTTTCACATTAGGAAAAAATATGAAAATTTAAGTATCAAAACAAAAGTTAGCTACATAAGTTAATTACTGCACAATTTAAAAAAATTAATGCATTGACGTTTGCTTTGATATTACAGTTTTATCTTTTGTAACTTTTGTTTCCAAATCCTTTCGAAGTTCAGTAAATAAATGCAATTTGTTTTTGGACGGGAACAAATAATGACGATTTCATTAATTTATCTATTTCTTTGAGAGTTTCCTGACAGAATAGGGTAGGAGAGTTTATTAACTGTCATCCTTAATTTGTCTTCAGAGTTAAATTCATTGCCTAAAAAGACACAAAGGGACTTAAACACTTTAAAGTTACCGGAATAAATAAAAATTCTAAGATTAGTTTAGAAGTTCCTTAAATAATGCGCTCTCCGGAATTATTTTTCTAATAAAGCCTTCTTAAAGCGATCAGGAAAAAACGGAATTTGTTTCATTTTCTTCAAAGAAATGGGTCGCTCATGGAGGGAATTCAACTGGGATGGTCTCTGAATAGAGGTAAAATTAGTATTGAGCCTATGGGAATAAATTCCGTTCCATGAAAAAATGGTCGTTCAAGAAGGTGGTCGCTCAATGGAGGTGGTCACACAGAGAGGTTTCACTGTATATAAAATTTGCTTAGGGGGTCATCTACATATTAAAACGAACCCAAACCTCATTTTTTTCAATGGCAATACCCAATTTTAATGCGATATTTCAAATCTTCGGTTCAAACTATGCCTAGACACCAAATTTCAAGTCATTTGAATGATAAATTTTTGAATTATAAACATTCAACATTTAGTACTTCTAATGTTAAATTACAATTTCATATTTTTATTTATATCTCCTGAAATTATGCTCCTAATGTTCTAATTTTTTGTGTAGCAATAATACTAATGTGTCCAAACATAAATACGCTGAATTTGCAATTTTTGTAATTTTATGATATGAATTATGAATAATGAAATTAATATTCGAAAAAATTATGAATTGCAACCTACAATTTTTTTGATGGATTTAGATTTATTAAGTCCTGCTTTATGGAAATCCAAAATTTCACATTTTTCTTCCAAATAGTTTTCAAATTATGCTTAAAAAAAGGCAAAATGGTTTAAGAGGCTACTTCAGTCAAACGAAAAGACCCGTTTGCCAATGCTAATCCTATGGAAGGAATTTATAAAGATATCTCGGTCGCATTTCAATATTTTTAAATGATTTCTTTTGCATTGAATAGTTGAGATCGATCTGTGCAAAGGCCGCTGTTTATTTTTTCGATTTTGTTTACAGGTATTTCTTATGAGGATATTTTCATTTTCGGAACCGGTTTCGAAAGTAAAAGCATCCTCATAAAAAGTATCTGCGATCAAAATCGAAAAAGTAAAAAACGGCCTGCATACAGATCGATCTCAATTATTCAATGCAAAAGAAATCATTTAAAAATATTGAAATGCGATCGAGATATCTTTATAAATTCCTTCCATAGGATTAGCATTAGCGAATGCGTCTTTTCATTTGACTGAAGTATCCTCTTAAGGGGCCGTCTACGATAAAAGTGAGTAGATTTTTTGAAATTTTTTCTGCTGTCCTGTTATGTAACAGGCTTCACTGACTGCTTGAGTGGTGCTTAAGGTGCCTTGATCAAGAAGGGTCTCTCTCGGTTAACAATCGAGTACCGAACTTCAATTTGGATACAGCCCTTAAAATACGCTCGTTTTAAAATAAATAATTTCTCGAAAACTTATGGTACGAATTGCATAAAAATTTGTTTTTAGGCTAATTGAAGGGTGTAGAGTTCATTTATGCTGTCAGAATTGGGTATTGCCATTGAAAAAAATGAAGTTATGGTTCGTTTTATTATGCAGATGGCCTCCTAAGCAAATTTTATATACATCATTTGAAAGTAGATTTTATTCCCAATTGTTCGGTATCAGTAACTTTCTTCTACGATAATTTGTTGAGGAGTTAGTAGGGAATGTTTACTTTTTTTTTCCACGACTGTACATTTCCTGTTTCAGAATTGTATGATGTTTACAAAGATACATTTTTAAACTGTGATGCTTCTAAATATGGTATTGGTTGTGTTTTAAGCCACATTGTTGAGGGTAAAGAGAAACCAATAGATTTTGCTTCTAGAACTTTAAATAAGACTAAAAGAAATTATGCAATGATAGATAGAGAGGTTTTATCCGTAATATTCGTAGTTATTAAATTTCATCAATATTTAGCTGACAAACAGTTCAAAATTATAAAAAATCATAAACCTTTAATTAGATTGTTTGATCCTGTTAAAACGGTACCTGATACATTATCACCTAGAATGCTGAGGTAGTTGCTAATGTTAGCAGCAGACTTGTATGAAACCAAAAACTTTCTGCGCACGCAAATATTGGATCAAAAACTTTCTGCAAATTAATGTTTAATAAAATAATGTGTTATATTATTTTGACGATATTAATTAAAAACAGTAGTTTTAAAGTAATTACCATTTAAATTAAAAATTAATTGATATTAATTAAAGAATAATTATTTTAGTTAAAAAATAATAAAGCTAAAGATCCATGATAAGAAAAGGTGAATTCTTATCAATTGTCAATGCACTGAAACAGACCAATCTTTAATATTGTAACCTCTTCGCACAAAATGCCAGTCACTCTACTCTGTTCACAGAAATAATACGGTATTGCTTCTGAAACAACTTAATCACATTTTATAGGGAGAGGTCTATTCATAGGTATCATCATTAAAGACACTGATGCAGGGATGAAAGTGCACTAAAGCCATTTTGGAGCACCTTTGGAGCAGCAAAAATCTGATTTTGGAGCAATAAAATCCATTTTTGGAGCAGCAAAAATCTGATTTTGAAGCAGTAAAATCCATTTTTGGAGCAGCAAAAATCTAATTTTGTAGCAATAAAATTAAAATTCTGTTTTGTAGCAGACTGAAATTCTAATGCTAATAAACTCCTAAAAATTAAAATGATTGCTATCTTGAAAATATTTTCACATTTGAAAGAATAATTACTCAGATAAAATTTCTCTACACATTTTGCTAACTCTTGGCATTCTAAACGACAATTGGGTAAAGGTTGCAATAATGAAAAATTAGCAGCAGGAAGAAAAAAAAATCAGTTTATTTGGCTTTAAAAAACATTATTTTAGAGCAGTAATTTTAACTAATCAAAGAAAAGCCTATGAATACAACAACATACAGGACTCCCACTCAACTTTTGTAGTAAAAAATGGTAAAAGGGGACCATTTTTTTCAAAATAAACAATTAAATTTAAAAAAATAAAAAAACCCGACTGCGTAAAAAGCGAACTAATTAATTATTTCTCATCAATATGAAACTGTTTTTTTCAATTCCTACTATTAGCTCATACTTTCGCTATATGGGAACGTCCATTCGTTACTCTTGTGATAATTAGAGCAAATTTTCATATATAATTCCAATTATTTTATTACAAAATATAAGTAAGATAAAAATTGATATAACCAGCTAAATACAACTGTGTTCCACACACAAACATATATCTAATTTAGAACAAAAAAAAAAAAAAAAAAAATACTTATGTATATATTAAATGACTCTTGTGACACTCTGGTCACAAGAGTAACAAAATTTTGATTGATTATATAGACAAGGGAAATGCTTTTTGTTACAAATTAGATATTATATTAAATGGGTGGAGCACAATAGTATTTTACTGGTTATATCACTTTTTATCTTAATTATATTTTATAGTAAAATAATTGCAAGTATTTGTAAAAAACCGCACGAATGGTCACAAGAGTAACAGTGGACGTTCCCATATATTTCTTGTTCAAATTTGCAATCGGTAATAAAATACATATTATTCATCCAATCAAGCTCAAATAATTTTTTTTAAACTTGTAGTGGATGACACTTGTGTTAATACAGTTTTTTTCAAATATTAATTCATTAATTAAATTAAATTCATTAATTTTCAATAATCGAGAGAGCCGTCTTCTTGATCAAGGTATTTTAAGCGCCACTCAAAAGGAAAGAAGAATGGGAGAAAAAAAAATTCTCTTATTGACCTAAGTATAGGAATTGACTTATTTTTTTTAAATTATATTACTTGTTTATATTACTTACCTATTTTTTTTACTTACTTGTATTGGTGACTTTTAAGTTGTGTTTAATTGTTAGTTCCTATATATAAACACTGTTCTGATGAGGTCTATAGAAGTCTATTATGGGTAGAGTTGCAGTAAAGCTAGAGATTCTACATACACAACTTCCAGGTTGTATAATATTTTAACGGAGCTTTTGAGTGTAAAATAGTCAATGAAACATCGTCTTCATTTTGAAAGACCTATCCAATGATATGCCACTAATAGGTGTGTAATTTTTTTTTTCGTCTCTACCGCCATTTTGTATTTTACGGCCGCCATTTTGAATTTATAAAAAAAACCTAGCCTGTAACCATCGGGCCGTTAAGTCGAATTGATAGAGACCTCATTCATTAAAATCCATCCAGCCGTTGGGATGTTCGAGGGTATAAAGAAATCCACATACACAGATACGCGTGAAACACATAACCCTTCTTTTCAGTCGGGTAAAAAGGGACCAAAAAAAGACCATATATTTCGAATAAAAAGGAAGCTTTAGGGACCTAAATTCAGCAAATCACAAAATAAAATAAACAAAATCTCCTCAACCATTTCACGAAATTAGCGTGTTTTTCGCGATCCTTTGACAAAATTCACGTGATTTCACGATCTCTTACCAAAATTTGAGTGTTTTTTGCGATCTTTTACCGAAATTCGAGTGCCTTTCGCTATCTTTTGAAGAAATTTGCTTATTTTTCGCGATCTTTTGAGAAAATTTGCGTGTTTTCGCAATCTTTTGACTAAATTCGCATATTTTTCGGGATCTTTTGGCGAAATTTGCGTGTTTTTCGCGATCTTTGGGCGAAATTAGCTTGTTTTTTGCGACCTTTGGACGCAATTAGCTTGTTTTTTGCGATCTTTGGACGCAATTTGCGTTTTTCGCGATCTTTTGAAGAAATTTACAGGGTTCTTTCCCTATCTTTTGATCGCGGTTTGTTCGTTTTTTCACGAAACTAGTGATCCTTTGAGAAAATACACGTTTTTTCGCGAATTTTTGACGAATTCGTGTATTTTTCGCGATCTTTCGACGAAATTTGCGTGTTATTCTCGGTATTTTGATGAAATTTGCTGTTCATTTCGCGATCTTTTGACGAAATTCGCGTTTTTTCGCAATCTTTTGACGAAATTCACGTTTTTTCAGCGATTTTTTCACGAAATTAGTGTTTTTTCGCGATCCTTTGACGGAATTCGCGCTTTTCTCAAGTCCCTTTGACGAAATTCGTGTTTCTTTCGCGATCCTTTGACGAAGTTAATTTTTTTCCGCGATTCTTTTACGAAATTTGCGTTTTTTTCGCGACCCTTTGACAAAATTCGGGCTTTTTCCACTCTGCTTTTACGAAATTCGTTTTTTCCAGAGCTCCTTTGACGAAATTTGCGCTTTTTCTGAGCTTTCTTTGACGAAATTATCTTTTTAGGGTTCCGTACTTAAAAAGTAAAAACGGAACCATTGTAAGATCACTCCTGTGTCTGTCTGTCTGTCACAGCCATTTTACTCGTAAACTATGGAACGTGGAAAGTTCAAATTCGGGGAAGTAATAAAGACCATTGACCCACATATTTTCAGATTAATAAACATTCATAAATATATTTAGTGAAAATGTAGGGGGGCAAATTATGCTACTTGAAAAAAAAATCTTTTCTTTGTATATCATGTGGGGTATCCTGTGAAAGCTTTCGTAACGCTGAACGCAAAAATACATTCCTTTTAATTTTAGGTATTATATTTTAAAAAATATTGTCGAAAGTGTAACGCAAAAATATGCCCCCCCCCCCCCATCTAATTCCGAAACTACTGAAACTAAAATTATGAAAAAAATTAGAGGTAGTAGATGTTAATATAAACCCTGCCGGAAAATTATAGCGATTATCCTAGGTCACATAGTTTTTGAGAAATTAACATTTTTCTGTTATACATAAATTTCGATTTACCGGCATTCAGAAAAATTGTTGAGTATCGCTGGATATACCTATCGTTGCAGAAGTATAAAAGCATTGTTGATAATGATTTTCGAAAAAAAATCATCAGTAATTAGCTGAGATATTAACCCTTAAAGATAGGCCAGTTGGGACATACATACGGGCAGGGGCGGCGTACTCTATGCTTAGTTAACAACTTTTAATGATATATGTGTAATGTAATGTCCAGTAGAGGTCTGCACGGGCCTGGGCTTAGCCCGAGGCCCGTACTCGGCCCGGCCGGCGGAACGAAGGTGAATTTTTCAATGGGCCGGGCCGGGCCGACAGACAAAATAAACGGGCCGGGCCGATAAAAGAAAATTAATCGGGCCTATCGGCCCGATATAAGAATTCAAGCGAAGCAGATAAAATACGAGCCATTTTCAATGAATATGATTTTCTCGAGAAGTATAAATGTGCGTCACGAGCCGATGCGAGTTTAACAACATCAATGCAGATGTGTAACATGTCCATGTCCATCGTAGAGATCGGCATCGTACAGTTACAAGATGTCTGATTACGGGTTTAATTTTTTTTCAGCAGACTCGTGCCGGGACGGAACTGGTTTAATCGATCTCAGGATGTGTAGGACAGGCATTATGTTTTGTAAAAGTATTAATAGTGATAATGAACTTCTGTTAACAGTATCTTTGGAAATATACCTTAAGGGGCTCTCATATTTACTGCTCAACAATGCGAAACTTTCAAACACATTTTCTGACTCATTTTTAACTATAAAGGCATAAAATTAACAGGCCTGACTATTGAAGGCATTTGGTTGGTTGGTTGGTTGGTTGTATTTATGACGGCCAATTATCTGCACGAGGGATATAGGCCCAGGGGGGGAGTGCCCTTCGTGGGGGTCTTTCTAAGGGAACCTAACCCGTATTAACGCTTGGAAATCCAAGGTTCGAAGAAAACCACGAAAACTCCGAACGATTAGGCCGACGGGCGCGATTGGGATCGAACCCAGCACCTCCCGTCTACCAGCTTCGAGAGCAGAACCTCTCAGCCACTTGAAGGCATTTGGAAACGAATAGCTTTCTCCGTATTTGATAAATTACTTACAGAGATAACAGAGATTCTTGTCATGTGACTGTACGTTTTTCGCCTTTCCTGTGCTATCGCTTCCGGAAATCCGATTCATAGCGCTAACTTTGGCAGTATTTTCAGAGAAAGATATATTGCTTTTATCTATGAAAAATACGGCATTTACATAGTTTCTGAATAAGAATACCTGCCAATCTTACGCGTTTCCGAAAAGAAATGAATTCTCAAATGTGTCGAAATGTAACTTCTTTTGATTTGAGAAAAGCCTTAAAAATGAGAGAAATATTTTCGCAAATCTACTTTTTATCATACAGCTTCAAAAGGTATCATGTTTTTAATCCTTTATTCTGAACTACATTAACTTTTTAATGAATCCTTACAGGAATTTCGAAATGTCTGTAGAGACGATGACTAAAACACTGTGTAATCGTTAATGTTTACTATTGTGTGTTTTCTGCTTTGCGAACACATAGTAATTTAAAATATACTGTAAAAATTTCCCATAAATATGTACGTAGTATTCATTAAAAGAATCTTAATTGTATGTCGAGAAAAAACGGATTTTTTTTGTAGAAATTGAATCGGGCCGGGCCGGGCCTGTCTTCCCTAATTTTTGTACGGGCCGGGCCGGGCTCGGGCCGAACTTACAATTTTTACACCGGGCCGGGTCAAGATAGCTTGCGTTCGGGCCGGGCCCGGAAATTCCGGCCCGTGCAGACCTCTAATGTCCAGTAACAGTATAAAAGCAACAAACGTCAAATTGTTAAAAACATACTAAGTCTCAGTCAGGGGTCTCAGGACTCTAAAAAGTGGAAAAAATGAAAAAAAGACACTTTTCAACATTTGATGTCTTAAAATGTATATGATTTTAAAACACAATTTTAATTGGGATGAAAGATATAAGTATGTTCTTTCATTTCATGTATTTAAAAAATTGCAAGATACAGAATTAGTATTTATAGGGGGCTCGAAACTGTTAGACTTTTGTCTAACAAAAAATTGGGATAACAGTTTACGTGCCGGATGACAAAATAAATATTGCAACTAGAATGGAAATTTTGGTGCTTACTTATACTTCAGATTGTAATAATTTCCCTGAACTTAAATAAATTTGTTTTTAAAGCATTTTAATATTTTTAATGCAATGTTGCATTTAGCTAATACAAAATTTTGAAAATAACTACAGTAAAATCACCTAAAAAAATATTTCTTTGAACAATAAAAAGGAAATTTTAGGTTCAGTTTATACAGAGTAACATGAAATACATGTTTTGACAATTTCATGAAAAAATTTTCAGAAGTTTTTGAGGTATCCTGCGCGTTATGCCCAAAAAACACCATTTGGAGAAAAATGACTTCAAAGTTTCGGAATCACCGCTTCAGTTATTGAGCGGGTATAATTCAAAAAGCCACAACTTCTGTTCTAACGCGAATTTTAAGGAAACAATTATATCAAAATATTCAGAAAAGATAGGAGTTTAACATCTAAAAAAATTAAAATTTCTTAAATTTTGAAGTTTTAAGACTCCTGCGACCACTTAACCGTTTCTGGCGCGGAGTAATTCTATTTATAAACTTATGAAATAATGAACTGACACCAGAATTTATAAACGAATTTATTAGAAAATGCAAACTTGTTTATTTTCACGTACATGATAAAAGGAAAATTTTAATTAAATATTCTTGGTGCCGATTGTCTGTTTTGGAATTAAAATTAGGTGTCCTTTTCTAAGGGCACCGCCCTCGAAAGGTTTAATTAGAATGAATCGCATAAATACTGTGGGATTCGCGATAGTTTGCTTTGAGTGTATCTCTCAATACGCCTCGAGTGACTTTAAAAGTTAATTAAATACCTATCTGGAAAAACGCGGCACTGACCAAGGCGGCGTTACAACTTTGAGACCTCCTTTCGAAGCGCGCTTAGCACAATGCCAAATTTAAACTTTAAACAAAGGTTTTGTTTTAGCTACACTGTAGAAATAAAGGTTATTACTACGCTGAATTTAGTTTTATGAAATGCCAAATGAAGTTTAACTATGCACTGCTTTTATTGTAAGTACCGAATTAAGTTGATCATAAACAGATTAGGATAATATTAAAAAAAGAGTTATACGAATAGCTATATTTGATATTATTTAGGTTCCATATCTCTTTGAACTTTCATGGTATACCCATTTACACTTTTCTAATATATACAGTTATACCCAACCCTAGGTTGTATAGTTTTTTTACAAAATCTTAGTATTCTTTTAGCAACGGTTTTTTTTATAATACCATTACAAATTCATATATTTATTCTACGGAACACTCTGTGCGCGAGTAATACTCGCACTTGACGGTTTATTTATTTTTTTTTCAGGATCCTTTGAAGACATTCGCGTTTTTTCCGCGGTCCTTTGATGAAATTCGCGTTTTTTCAGCGATGCTTTGACGAAAGGGGTGTTTTTTTTTTTTTCTGCGAACGATTGACGAAATTGTTTTTTTTTTCGGCGACCATTTGTTGAAATTCGCAATATTTTTTAGTGATATTTTTTTATGCCTGAATTTTCGGGCTGATGACCGATTTCTTTAAATATTCGGAAAATTCGGAACAGAATCACCCCTGGCAAACAATAAATAAATCGTACATAAAATTGAGGAGTATTTTTAACATTTCGGTATTTAAAAAAAAAAAAAAAAAAAAAATGTTACAAGGACAAAAATTACGTTTTTTTTTTCAAAAAAAATTTTCCGCAAAGTTCCGAATTTTGCGGAAAATTTTCCGCGTACGGTGTGCGCGCGTGCGTCTATATTATACAACTCTGCATATACAGGGCTGGTATCCCACAATTTTCATGACAGGAACATCATTAGAAAAACCTGAAGTTAGTCTATGATTAAAATACAAGATTTTGCAAAGTAAAAAATCTTCTGAATATATATACCAGGTGTTTCAAAAGTTCGGTGAAATCGGTATCCTCAATTTCTAATTGAGGATAGAAAAGTACACACCACACCCACGTGGAATTATTTCATGGGTGTTTCAAAAGTTCGGTGCGATAAAAAAGACCTATGGGTCAAAAATATATGCAGTTTGCAGATAAATATTCAGCATGGTACAAGATTTTGTATGTCACCAACAAAAAAAGTTCAAAATATCGACAATAGAGGGCGCTACTGCAGTTAATTCTATGAAATAATTCCATATTGCTCATATAATGCAAGATTTGGACACAAAAAATAAGAGAATATGGGATTATTTCATGGAATTAACTGCAGTAGCACCCTCTATTGTCGAAAATTTGAACTAATTTTTTTGTTGGTGTCATACAAAATCCCGTACCACATGGAATATTTTTCTATAAACCGCATCTCTTTTCGACCCATCGATCTTTTTTTATTGCGTTTTACTTTCGCACCGAATTTTTGAAACATTCAGAGAATATTATGAAATGGTCCTTTTTCATAGATTTTTAAATAATATGATTAAGAGAAAAAATAATTATAAATGATGAAGAAAGGAAAACACATTACGATACAGAAAAAAGAATAAAAGGATAAAACTCAGGATAAAAAAAATGGGTAAAACAAAAATAGTATTTACAAATTATAAAGTGACAAGACCAATAAATTATATATTTTAATTAACACTCCAGGACATTTAAGGAGGGTGGGGGAATCCCACACAGTATTTTTCATTATTTAGGATTTTCCTGTTTTGTGCATGATTCGTGCAGCCCCACCCACTATTTCAAATGCTACATTTAGTACCTTAGGCCATTGGTCACAAAAGCAAAATTGGGAACTGCAGGTTATATGATTTTGCATGGATTGTAGTGACATGCAGTTGTTGTTTTTTTCTCTTTTAGTTTAAATACTATTAATAATAAGAAGGAAAATACCAATCTTAAAATTTTGTCTCTGTAACACTAACATTCGGGACTCTGGTGAAATAAATTTTTTAAAATATGATTCCCCCCCCCCCCCCCAAAAAAAAGAAGAAAAAAACAGCCCTGATAAAATTACTATTTAAATATTACTATCTTTATGTTAGTAATAAAAACTACTTACAGCTTTCTGGAAGCAGTTTTTCAGAGCCATAAATTCTGCACCACAGTCACCCTTTTTAATGTCATCTTTATTTGAAACACAAAGTGCATACTTTGTAACCTAGACAAAATTATAAATTTTTAGATAGTATAATGCATAAATATATGTAAAAATTGAAAGAGTTATGAAAATTTGTATAGTTTTATGAAATGAAAAATTTCTAATTGAGGATAGAAAAGTACACACCGCACCTGTAGATAGTAGGGGAGAGGGGGGCACATGTGAACAATTTTAACATTTTTGGCTATTTCTCAAAATCGTTATGAGCTATTGAACCGAAAATTGATTTACATGAATATTTACAATTTGTTTGTTCTTTTGGTGAAACTTTTGTAAGCATTTATTAATAATTTCTAACTTATATCATCATTCTAAAAATTGTCTAAATTTGTTCACATGTACCCCGGTGGAGGGGTAGTTGTGAACATACATGGGGCACATGTGAACACATGCATAAATAAGACAAAAATAATTTTTTGTGAATAAAAACTGTAATAAAAACTAATTAGATGTCCTTTTTCTAGTTGTGTGAATAAATCAATAAATGTTTCAACATAGATACAAGAAATTATTCGTAAAATTGTACACTAATATACCTACTCCATACTCCATTTGAGTCACTTTTAATTGTTACCTAACTTCCAGTAAGTTAAATCTGTGAAGCAATCCTAAAACCATTGAATTTATAGCTCAATGTTTGACAAGGGTAATTAAATTTTAAACTAAAAAAAAAAAAAAAAAAAAAAAAAAAACTAGTTGGATGTGCCAATCCCAAAACTTTCTTCTATCTTATACATAATATTTCAAAAACTAGTTACACATGTTAATACTTCAATATTTTTCGTTCAATACTATACCAACTTTGATTTTCATCTTAAATTTCTGCTTCAGTCAATTAAACGGACTAAAAACGAGTTAACCAATATCATGATATTTCTTAAAATTAATAGTTTTTAGCTCACAGGATATCAAAGCCTGAGAGCTAATGTGCCCGCCCGTTCTGTATGCATGTATGTATGTACGTAACGCGATAACTCTTGATAGAAACATCCAATTTGCTTCAAAATTTTTTTCTAGGTTCATTGTGATAAGGCGCTTCCCTGATTAGTTTTGGGAGTTCATTGGTTAAGGATAAAGGGGGAAAAACGGGGTTAGTCCAACCCCTTAATTCAGATAAATGGGTTTTTCATGCAGAATCATTCGATTTGCTCCGAATTTGATATACCGGTTTATTATGTTAAGGAACTTCCCTGATTAGTTTTGGGGGTTCATTGGCTAAGGATAAAGGGGGAAAAGGGGGGTTAGTCCACCCCCTTAATTCCGATAAATGGGTTTTTCATGCAGAATCATTCGATTTGCTCCGAATTTGGTATACCGGTTTATTATGTTAAGAAACTTTCCTGATTAGTTTTGGAGGTTCATTGGTTAATGATAAAGGTGGAAAAGTGGGGTTAGTCCACACCCTTAATTCAGATAAATGGGTTTTTCATGCAGAATCATTCGATTTGCCCCGAATTTGGTATACCGGTTTATTATGTTAAGGAACTTCCCTGATTAGTTTTGGGAGTTCTTTGGTTAAGGATAAAGGGGGAAAAACGGGGTTAGTCCACCCCCCCCCCCCGCCTAATTCAGATAAATGGGTTTTTCCTGCAGAATCATTCGATTTGCTCCGTATTTGGTATACCGGTTTATTATGTTAAGGAACTTCCCTGATTAGTTTTGGGGGTTCATTGGTTAAGGATAAAGGGGGAAAAGGAGGGTTAATCCACCCCCTTAATTGAGATAAATGGGTTTTTCATGCAGAATCATTCGATTTGCTCCGAATTTGGTATACCGGTTTATTATGTTAAGGAACTTCCCTGATTAGTTTTGGAGGTTCATTGGTTAATGATAAAGGTGGAAAAGTGGGGTTAGTCCACACCCTTAATTCAGATAAATGGGTTTTTCATGCAGAATCATTCGATTTGCCCCGAAATTGGTATACCGGTTTATTATGTTAAGGAACTTCCCTGATTAGTTTTGGGAGTTCATTGGTTAAGGATAAAGGGGGAAAAACGGGGTTAGTCCACCCCCTTAATTCAGATAAATGGGTTTTTCATGCAGAATGATTCGATTTGCTCCGAATTTGGTATACCGGTTTATTATGTTAAGGAACTTTCCTGATTAGTTTTGGGGATTCATTGGTTAAGGATAAAGGGGGAAGGGGGGTCTAGTCCACCCCACTTAATTTATATAAACGGGTTTTTCATGCAGAATTATTCGCTTTGGTACAAATTTGGTATACCGGTTTATTGAAGTTAAGGAACTTCCCTGATTCGTTTTGGGGATTCATTGGTTAAGGATAAAGGGGGGCTAGTCCACCCCCTTAATTTAGATAAATGGTTTTTTTTTGCAGGATTATTCGATTTGCTCCAAATTTGGTATACCGGTTTATTATGATAAGGAGCTTCCCTGATTAGATTTGGAGGTTCACTGGTTAAGTGTAAAGGGGGAAACGGGGGCTAATTCCCCTTCACTTATTTTTTTGAGGGGCATTATTCTTTAAAATAAGAGTATGATATACAATTAGTGTGAATAGCCTGTGAACTCAATGCCATCAGTTTAGCTGGGCACTTTTCTTTTTTATTGCTTATTCTGTTGTTATCAGATGTTCGCGAATAGCCGGCTTAGCAAAAAGCGAGTTCCCGATGTACAACAGAACTACAAAAAATCAAGAAAAGCATACAAAAATAGCTATCACAGAACCTCTTTACCGCGCAATATTTCCAAATTCAAGGAGGACCTGTTGGCTAAAGCCAAAAACATGCACGAAAAGATTTGGTTCAAATGTATGCATAATTTTATACACTTTTCGATGGTACAAAAAAGGAAATGGCACAAACATCACTATTACGCCCCTTCCGGCAGATTTTTTTCCAAATTCAGGGAGGACTTGTTTCCCATAGCCAGGGGCCTCGATAAGGGGGGGACGGGGGGGGGGGGAAGCCTCCCCCCCCAAACGTTCGAGAATGCTGTTATACTTGGCAAATTTACAAACTTAGTTGGTGAATTTTTGTAAAACTTTAGTAAAAACTATAATACATTTTCTATTTCTGATAGACTTGGCAGAAATTACAAATCTAATTGGGAGTATTATTAAACTTTTCACAAATAAGAACTATATTGCATTTTCTAATTGTAGTAACTTGGCAAAATTACAAAACTAGTTGGCAAATTCTGAAATTTGACTTGGCAATTTAAGGTTCTCTCCCCCACCAATAAAAAGTCTTCGCGATGGCCCTGGCCATAGCCAGAAACGTACACAGAAAATTTGGTTCAATTCTATACATAGCTTCATACAGTTTTCGAATCTACAATAATGAAAATGGTACAGACATCGCAATTATAGCGCCCCCTTCCGGCGGAATTTTTCCAAATTCAGGGAGGACCTTCGTGCCATGACCAAAAACAAACACAAAATACTTGGCTCAATTCTATGTATAACTTCATACACTTTTCGATGGTACAATATTTAAAATCGCACAAAAATCGCTATAACAGCGCCCACTAGCGGCGATTTTTTTCCAAATTCAGGGAGGACCTGCTTGCCAAAGTAAAAAACTTAAAATAAAAATTTGGTTCGATTCTATGCATAACTTCATACACTTCTGGGTGGTACAATATTCAAAATCGTTGTTGCAGCGCCCCGTACCGGCGAATTTTTTCCAAATTCTGGGAAGACCTGCTTGCCATAGGCAAAAACTTAAAATAAAAATTTGGTTCAATTCTATGCATAACTTCATACACTTTTGGATGGTACAATATTTAAAACCGCTGTTACAGCGCCCCCTACCGGCGAATTTTTTCCAAATTCTAGGAGGACCTGCTTGCCATAGCCAAAAACTTAAAATAAAAATTTGGATCAATTCTATACATAACTTCATACACTTCTGGATGGTACAATATTCAAAATCGTACAAAAATCGCTGTTACAGCGCCCCCTACCGGCGAATTTTTTCCAAATTCAGGGAGGACCTACTTGCCATATCCAAAAACTTAAAATAAAAATTTGGATCAATTCTATGCATAACTTCATACACTTTCGGATGGTACAATATTCAAAATCGCACAAAAATCACTATTACAGCGCCCCCTACTGGCGAATTTTTTCCAAATTCAGGGAGGATCTGCTTGCCATAGCCAAAAACTTAAAATAAAAATTTGGTTCAATTCTATGCATAACTTCATACACTTTTGGATGGTACAATATTTAAAATCGCTGTTACAGCGCCCCCTACCGGCGATTTTTTCCAAATTCTGGGAGGAACTGCTCTCCATAGCCAAAAACTTAAAATAAAAATTTGGATCAATTCTATGCATAACTTCATACATTTTTGGATGGTACAATATTCAAAATCGCTGTTACAGCGCCCCCTACCGGCGAATTTTTTTCCAAATTCTGGGAGGACCTGCTTGCCATAGCCAAAAACTTAAAATAAAAATTTGGTTCAATTCTATACATAACCTCATATACTTTTGGATGGTACAATTTTTGAAATCGCACAAAAATCGCTATTACAGCGCCCCCTACAGGCGAATTTTTTTCAAATTCAGGTAGGATCTGCTTGCCATAGCCAAAAACTTAAAATAAAAATTTGGTTCAATTCTATGCATAACTTCACACACTTTTTGGTGGTACAATGGTGACGGACACACGGACAGACAGACATTTTCTATAAACATGTTTTTTGGGATATCTGACCCCTAAAACGTGTAAATCCGTCAAAAACCGGAAGTCTAAAAAAATTTCGATTACAATACTTTCTTCTATTGAAGATAGAAGAAAGTAAAAAAAATGCATTCATAGACTTAAAAAATACACCTGTGAACTGTTCACATCTGCCCCTATATGTTCTGTTCACAAGTGCCCCATCTACCAACTTCAGCCTAACTTATAAAGAAAAGATATTTTTAAATGAAATAAGGAAACAAAAATTTTTGTAGACTTACCTAATTAATGCCACTATAGAATGCAATGCTGATATTCTACTTTAAAAAATGTTTTGAATGGATTTTTACTTCAATAACTTAGAAGACTTTTTTACTTCACACCTTCTAAAACAAACAAATTACAACTAGCAGAAATCGAAATGGCTTATTGTTCTGAAAATTCAAGCAAAAGATGGTACCAGTACTACCAGCTATTGTAATTTTTTGAATTTTTTTATTTCAAATTGACTGAGTGAAATATGTATTGTTCACATGCGCCCCATGTTCACATGTGCCCAGGGGCGGATTTATGAAGTGAGGGGCCCCTCTCACTGGAAATTTTTGGGGCCCTTCCATCTTGAAAAATTGGGTACATTTATAATCTATACTAATAAAAGAAAAGTTCGCTCTTTGTGTGTGTATTCGCGATTGCTAGCGAAATCTACCGCACGTACAAAGCGGAAAACTTTTGTGAAGGTGGTCCAAGGCCTCTCCTGATACATCTGATACTCAGAATTCTAAAATATCTACTTATAAGCTGAGTTATTCATTAACAATCGCAACGCACTCTCATTAAAAACTCATCTCGATCAACGAGAACGAAAAAGCAAGCTTTATTTACGCATCATGAGAAAATGAACATCGAAAAGAAGGAATTCCGGAGAGGGAGGGAGGGGTTGTCATATTAACTTACATCGGCCAAACCGCTTACTAAAGTTAAAAACAGAAGACATTCTAAAAGGTCGTACCCTCACGTCTCAAAACCCTAATTAAGTAAAAAAAATCGCAGCTAACTCTTTGAACAAGTAAAAATTAAATTTAAAAAATAAAAAAACCCGACTGCGTAAAAAGCGAACTAATTAATTATTTCTATACTACTTACCAATTTTTTTATTTACTTGTATTGATGATTTTTAAGTTGCGTTTAATTGTTAGTTCCTATCTATTAACACTGTTTTGATGAGGCCTACAGATGTCTATGAAAGTTAGAGTTGCAGTAAAGCTAGAGATCCTATCTACACAACTTCCAGGTTGTGTAATAACAAAACGGAGCTTTCTGACTCTAAAATAGTCAATGAAACATCGTCTTCATATTGAAAGACCTATCCAATGATATGCCACTCAATAGGGTGCGTAATTTTTTTTCGTCTCTACCGCTATTTTGTATTTTACGGCCGCCATTTTGAATTTATAAAAACAAATCCTAGTCTATAACCATCGGAAGGTTAAGACGAATCGATAGAGACCTCATTCATTAACATCCATCCAGCCGCTGGGGTGTTTCGAGGGTATAAAGAAATCCACATACCCAGATACGCGTGAAACACATAATCCTTCTTGGCAGTCGGGTAAAAAGAAAATTCAATGACTGTCGTTTTCCAAAAAAAACGTTTTTCTCCCTTATGGAAACGCCCCTCCAGGGTGCAATTTTAGAGGTACCGACAAACCAAACATATATTCTTAAAGATAAAATCTTCTTCCAATCGATGGTGCAATGGGTTTTTCAAAATATGAATTTTAATCCTTCCTTAATCCTTAATCGGCAAACTCGGGTCACTTCGCCCCTCACGGAGACGATATTTTTTGTACGCTAAAAGTAACTAAACATCCGTATGTATTTTAACACAGTCTCTTTAGAGAATCTCAATAGACTAGATTTAGATCACCTACAAAAAATATGAAACGTTCGGACGGGTAGAAATATTTTTTACAAAATAAAATGATGTGAAAATTTCGGCGAAATCTGTAGAAACTTTAGTGTTTCGTCGCGGTTTCGCCCCTTCAGGGCGTAATTTTAGAGGTACAGTGGAACCCCGCTAATTCGGACCCCGTTACTTCGGATCTCCGGATAATCCGGATCAGTCTCGTCGATTTTTTTTTCAAGTTTGATACGCGATCAGCAAATTTCCATAACATTCATTTATTTCATCCACGTATTCTGAATAAATAAGTCTTTTCTGAAATCTTTAGAAGAATACCTTAAGCATTCTTATTTAAACTCTTTGATGTTATCCTTCAAAGAAACAACAATGTATCACTTCAAGTTTGGCAGTTTTATGGTTCCGGGTGTTACAAAATATTTCAAATCGTGGAACTTACCCATCAAAGCTGTCCTCCTAATTGATAATGCCCCGACACACTTCGAAGAAAGTCAACTGACAAAAGGAAACATAACGGTAAAGTTTTTAGAGATTCTCAAATCAATCAATATCAAGAAAGTAATCTACATGATTGCTGAATCTTGGGATCAGGGTGCTGAGGGTACTCTCCGAAAGTCGTGGAAGAATTTGTGGCCTTCAAATTGTGATTTCTCGAATAATGAGCTTGTAACAGGAGGAATAAGCGAGAATGAAAGAGAAATTACACATGAAGGTTTTGTGAGCATGTTAAAAAAAATTGATGGTTGCTCAGATGTTGATATCAGCGACATTAGGATTAGCAATTGGTTAGAAGCAGAAAATAATGAAGGTTACGCCTCACTTATAGATGACGAAATAATCGCTTTGTGCACAACTAAAAAAATGAAGGTGATACAGATGAAAACACCATTATCAATGATGATCAACCAAAAGTTATTAGCCATAAGGAAGCAACGTCTCATTTAGAACAATTAATGGTTACTTTTGAACGTCAGGTGGAGACGACACCCAACGAACTACTAACGCTCGTATTCACGAATAACTTCGACCCGGAGTTATGCAGAAAACCCGGGTTGAAAACTCAAATGGCATTCACCGTCAACCCCACTGAACCGGTTCGAGGTTAAAATCTAACGCCGTGTTCAGTAACCCAACCTTGGTCTACAGCAGGGTTCAACCTAGGATTTTTCAACCGAGCATGCGTATTTAACGAAAAACAAGCTGTGAGAGTGAGGAGAGGGAGAGGACCGCCATTTTACAATGGCGTGCTGAAGCTGATAGAATGTGCTGTGTAAAATATAGAAGTTCTACTATTAAATAAAACGGAATAACATTATGCAAAGGTATGTAATCTCATATATATGTAATTATCTTCAATATTTATATCTGATTTGTTTATGTTTATGTATATAGCCTCTATATATTGAATGCATGTTGAATTGTTTGTTTACATAAATACGCGTGGTCGCGAAAAATTTATTTGCCTTAAAAATAGCCAATATTACTTAAACAGCCGAATAATTGCTTCTAAAATAACAACTGTCGCGTTTAAGGTCTTTTTTTTTTTTTTTTTTTTTTTTTTTTGCAATTTTGATGTTAAAAAATTCACAAATGTATTTTAACAGGACCGAAATAAACGCCATACTTGCATAAGTTCTAATTAAAATGTGAGACTCAGGCTAATTTGCATTTTTGTTTAAGTAAAGAAAAACACAGATTATCTTAGAATATCCATAGATTCTCTGTAGATTTTTGATCAGTACTTATAGAATGTTTTAAAATTAAATTTTGGGTCTATTGTGTAAAAGATATATTATTGTTTATGTACAAACTGAGTATGTATAAATCAGATCTATAAATTAGATATTTTAACTTAAAATTTAAACAATTTGAGTTTTATTACTTTATTGATTTTTTTTTAGGATTGTTTGTAAGCTTCTACGTATGTTTCCCAATTTTTGTGGAATTTGAAATATTTATTTTTATTGCATTTCTTTTTCAACTGTATTTTAATTTCAAAATTATACATAATATAAAATATTGCATTAGTACTATTTTATACGAAAATAATAATAGTAATAATAAATCCTAAAATGAATAACTTTTGAATGTTACCTACTGAAATTGTGACTTTTTTTAGAGATCACTTATAAGTTTTGCTTCTTAATTGACAGCTAAATTAAAATAAATTACTAAAGGATTGAAATACGCTGGTAAAAAAAAAAAAAAAACTTTCATTTTTTAAAATAACCCACACCAAAAATATTTCTATCAGCCCTTGCAGTAATGATGACTTTTTAAGGTAAATAAATTCTTCGTGATCATGAGTATTTATGAAAGCAAACAATTCAACATGTAATGAAGGAGATATAATGTATAAATATAAACAAACCAGTCAAAAAATGTATAGATAATATATATATATGTGTATGTATGAGATTACATATATTCTTCTATTTTTGGTAATATGTACTTTAAACTTTCTTTTTATTTCTATATCTTACACAGCATAACGTTTAATTTGCTTAAATTAAAGAATGACACCAAAAAAAGAGAAAAAAAACATAGAGGGAATGGGTAGGGTGGTACAAATGGGAACTTGTTTTTCTCCACTGATTCACAAACAACAGACAGCTATTTTATTTATTAGATAATGTAAAATTATATGAAATTATTAATAATTAATTTGAGCTGTTTTGTTAGATTACAAACTATCATTATTCTGCCTATTTAGTCTAGAAATCTATCATTAATCAATCATTAAAAAAAAAAAAAAAAAAAAAAAAAAAAGAATCCCACTTTCAATTTCTATTCTAAATGAGATTCTTATTACATCTAATGAAGTGATATCTAAATGAGTTAAAAATATGAAATTAAGAAGCTGGAAAAAATATAGAAAATAAAATAACATTTTCTAAATAAATACATTTTTTCAAATGCAACACTGCAACCCAAAACAAGTGTCTTCGTGCATGTAATAATATTTCGTAATTATTAGGCTAATTTATCAAAAAATAGTCAAAGATAATCAAGTGAATAGCTTTGATCTTATAAATGTGATAATAGAAAAATTCTCATACAAATGGCGGAAGGGGTGGGGATAGGTCCTAAAAGCTGGTCGATAAAAATTCAACTTTCTGTAATATTTCACATTTATTTGTCCAGATAGTATTCAGAATACATTTATAATGATTTAAGAAAGGCCTTATTCGATTATATGTGTTGAATGGAAATTCATACACTATACACTAGTAGTCTTAAAAAGTTTAAAATATTTGCGTTCCTTAAAATAATATCTTATAAAATATCTCCACAGCACACAGTTTAAACTTAAAGGAAGTATAGAGTTTTATTTAGCGACTAGTTAAATGAAAAAGGTTTATCAATCCTTCGGAAGTGATAACTATATGCGCCTCTGCGGTTTGGTACCTGGTGCCAGGGCACCGCTAGGATCACCTGTTCCGCTTTTTCTGCAGTTCTGTTAATATTATTTCACTACTTTTTCCTGTCAACCTGGAATATTAATTACTATCTAATTTAATTAGAATTAAACATTTTAATTAGCTCGCTGAAAATCCAAACAATAAAATTAATACATCTGGGATACCATCTATACCAATAAAAGAAATAGTATATATAAAGTACAACAGACTACTTCCTTATTTTTTTTCCTTTTTTCTCCATTTTAATATTTTCATTATCAGAAATTGTTTAATTGCTAACTAGAGCTATTAATAATAGAAATCATCATAATTGCTGTTGAAATAAAATTTTAGTTTTTATTCAAATCAAGTTTTATTAGTTTTGGCCCAAATAAAGTTCCATTTTTTAGCAACTATGCGAAAATTTATTTTGAAAAAGAACCTTTTAACATTTATTTTAGCAGTTGACACGTTTCATATCATTAACCTAACTCATTAATAAATTTAAAAAAAATAATTGTTTAAAAAATATTAAAACTTTCAAGAAAAATTAAGTTGATCCATATTTAGTGATTACAGGTTTTTATTTTGTCCATACATTTTGTGGGAATTAAAAAAAAAAAAAATGAAAAGAAACACTATATTGAATATTTCTTTTCTTTCTTTCTTTCTTTTTTTAATTGGCGTTTTTCTTCCAAAACATAAACAAACGAAGTCTCGACGCGAAACCGAAACAAGGCATGTGATTTTTTTAACCAATAAACACATTTCGTTCAACCTAGGTCGAGAAACCCCGAGTTGGGTAACTTTTCATCCGAAGTAAACGGTGAATACGAGTTTTCAACTCCCGGTTGAAAATACCAACCTGGGGTTACTGAACCCGCGGTTTAACCCTCGGTCGAAGTTATTCATGAATACGAGCGTAAGACGCGCCACACACCAGAGAGACATGCGACAATAATTGTGAGACATGAGGCAAATTCTGCTTTTCAAACCGGTTTTTTCTTTGTTAACAGGGTGAAATTGTCGCATGCCTCACGCTTTTTTGTTGCATGTCTCCCTGGTGTGTGGCGCTCCTTATGCTCTAGCAGATGCGTGACCGTGCGGCCCGCAAAAGGTATACAAAACTGACACAGCAGAATATTATAAACTTTATAATTACAAAGTAAACATTTTTTACTCTCTTTAAATATCCAATATGTTTAATATAAAGGTCATTTTCTGTAAGTATGTTTTATTTTATTTCATTTTTTCTCATTCTCCGGATAATCCGGATTTTCGATAGTCCGAATTGGGTCTGGCCCCAATTAATCCGAATTATCGGGGTTTTACTGTACCGACGAAGCAAAAATATGTTCTTAAAGCTGAAACCTTCTTCTAATCGGTAACGTAATCGGTAAAAATAAAATGTGTGAAAAGTTCGACGAAATCAGTAAAAACCTGAGTGTTTCGTGTTTCGTCGCGGTTTCGCTCGCTTTTGTTAAGCATAGACTCCAAAAATAAATTACGCAGAAAATAAAATACCAAACAGCATGTATTTTTAATTCAATATTTTTTTCATTTAAAAATATAAATTCAGACAAAATGGAGTTAAAGATATAAAATCATACAAATTTGAGGGTCATTTAAGAGTCATGGGCAATGCCGGGCAGGTCAGCTAGTTTAAAAATAATAGCTATTCAAAGCTTAATTACAATAATTAGTAACAAATAAATTAAAATGTATTCAAATCGTTAAGGATTAATTACACGAAATTAATTTCATATTCAAATTACATCAGATTATTTTACACTAACTTAGATACTGTGATGGATAAATGTGCTAAAATTACGTATTTTATTTTATTTTCAATTTTTTTAAAACATAAAATGATAATTCAAACCAAAATTAATCAGAAACTAAGGAGACAATATTTTAGAACCTCCTGAGCTATAACTCAAAAGCTCTTTTCGCTGCTTTTCGTTTTTGGCTCATTTATTTCATGAAATAAGATATAAATTGTATGGGGTTTATGCATTGGGCTGCAGCGGCCTGCCTTCATGCCATTATCTTGCTTGCAGTTTTAATTTCCTGTTTTAATAAAACAATTTCAGAAATCAAATAAATTCATCAATTACAACCAAATGACATTTTTCTCCTTTTCGTTACACAGCTGGGCTCAAAGAATGGCAAATGCTTTATGGATGTAAAAAGAATTCGAAACTCCACGAGTCGTTTTATAACCATCTGCACTACAATTGTTTATAAATACTAGAGGGCTCTGCCCCCTGCAAACGTATAATAGTCACGTGTAAATAAATTTTAAATTGAAATGAAATATTATTCTTTGCGTTGTTTTTAAAATTGGCAACAATATAAAATAGTAACCTTTTCTAAATTATGAAAAAATATATCTTGAAATGAAGAAAATTTGATTGTAATAAATAAAAAAATATCGTATTATTATTTAATCGTATTATTATTTAATGAATTATTTTTTCAAATTTTCCTGAAAAATATAATTTAATCACAATATTGTCTTCACTTTCGATTGAAATAAAAGATGATTTCAATTTCAATTTGAAAATTATGAAAAAGAAAATAAATCTAATAATCCTTATATTTTCCCCTTTCCTCTCTTTTTCCCATAAAAATGGAGTCATTTATTTGCCATAATTACAAAAATATTGTTACAATTAGAAAAAAAAAAAATACCTCGAAAACTAAATCAAATTAAAAATTCTAATACCATTTTTGTCGATACGCGGATCAATGCGGCGAATTAGTGGTAATTTCACCGCCAAAGGTTCCAAGTTTAGGAATAATAGCTGTGAAATACAACAAATCGTTTCATAAATTCGTTTCATTAGGATTTTATATTTATATGGTAGATATTTTTTAAACCCCAATTTAATTAACTATCTGTATATAGGTTTGTAATTGGGTGTGTCTTAATAGCGAATGCCATAAAAATGGTCCCAAAAAAGCAAAAGTTTCACTTTCACAACTGTGATTAGCAAAACATCTGCTATAAGGGAAAAAATTCATATTGGGGAAAACTATGGGTGACATTGTCTTTGATAGTCAATGATATATTTGATTGTCGTGTGTCATTTTTGATCTGGGTGTGGATAATTTTATGAGAGGGAAAAAGTATGAACACTTACGATGCAATAATAAAACTTGTGTAATAATAAAATATTGATTACTAGCTTACCCGTCCGGCGTTGCTCTGACCCGTTATAATAACCTTAAACAAAATCCAAGTTTGTATGATTTTATTTCTTTGGAAAATCGGTGCCCCAATGCCTTCGACATCATAGAGTGTTTCAAATATGCCTAGTTTTTCCGGGGCCCCAATGCCTTCGGCAGCAGCGAGTGTGTTCCCAACTAAACTCTTTCCAGTGGCATAGCCAGGGTGGCAGTCCAAATGCTCTGGATACCAGTGATTTTGTAAAATTCAGTTCGCCTTAATCTCATCGGAGAATTTTCTGCTATTAATCAAGGCGAATAAAACTTTAAAATATTACTGGTATCCAAAGCATTTGGACTCCTCCCTGGCTACGCCACTGCCTCTTTCTGAACGATCCTGTGTTGCCGCTGTCTGAGGCAGCGTATACCCAAAGTGCTTTGCACGCGCCGAAGACAATCGAAAACCAAGTTGAATAACCCAAGCCCCGTAGTTATCGGGCCCATAGAACTCGAAATTAGAATGCTCTCCCCTAGCGGTAGAAGATGGAACTAAAATCTGTATAACAATCATAAGCTAAATTGAATGAACCAATTTTCGATGAAATCGAGCCATAGAAACCGAGAAAAGAACGTGGCGTTAACGTTCAAAAATGGTGGTAACAAAAGTCCAAGATAAACTTTCATAACGCTGAAAGTAGCTTAATTATAATTTCAGTTGAATGAACCAATTGCTATTGAAATCGGGCCGATAAAACCCGAGGAAAGAATGCGCTTTCAAGCACTGGAAGGTGTATCCCCCATCTATAAATTTATCAAACTCCCTTTAACATTAACCCAATATTTAATTTACGGATGAAATACCCCCACCTCTCAAGTTAACCACTTACCTTTACCTTTAATAGTATCGATATTTTTAAATTACGACTGCAGTGAGTAAACGTAAGTTGATGCCGAAAAGAAGATTAATCTTCGAAAAACTTGGTAGCAAGTACAGTCCTGCGCGGGTCAGGTTCTACCCGACCCGAACCCGCAAAAATTATTTTCGGCAACCCGCAATCCGACCCGAACCCGCAAAAATATTTTCAGGTAACCCGCAACCCGACCCGAACCCGCGATGTAAGGAAAGCAAATCATGTTTTTATACCATTATGAAAAATGATCTACAATTCTATCTCTAATAGATGTCTGCAGAGATCCGGCCCGTAGGCCGCGGCGGGGCGGAGCGGCAAAATTTCAAATTGGCCAAGCTGCTTTATTAGGACAGTTTTTTCAACGGGCCAGGCCGGCAAAAAAAATTGAACGGCCCTGCCAGGCCGGGCCGATAACTAAAATTAAGCGGGTCTACCGGCCCGAAATAAATATTTAGACGAAGCCGATAAAATTATGAACGGGCCGTGCCGAGCTAGAGCCGAACTTTTAAGTTTTATACGGGACGGTGTGGTCCGTTCCCGGGCCTGGAAATTCTAGCCCGTGCATACCTCTAATTTTCTAATACCATTTTTATGTTTTACATAGAAGAATGAACAAATCTATATTCTTTAATATTCAACAATAGTAAAACCTCTGACCTGACCCGATGCAGGACTCTAAATGGTATAAATCTAAAAATCTAATCTTTAAATATGCTTTAAAATTAGTTGCTGTTTCAAAAGTTCCGCATATAACGATCCACCTTGTTTTACACAAGTGGTCATCTGCCTTTAGTTTATCAGCAGTTATTATTTTGAAAAATTTCCCGTCTAACATAGTGCATCGCGTATCACTACAATTAAATTATTCACATTAGATAGGAAGGACCATTCGGCGTTTTGCTGCGTATTGTATTTTTAAAATACGGTAAAAATATAACGCAGTTTGTTATTTCGAAGATTCGTGAAAGGATGACTAAAGACAAAGCAGACAGGCACACATTTTGCTTTTGTGAAACTCTGATCTGCGGTTTATACAGGCTTTTAACGGGAAAAAATATTTTTCACATTCTTTTAAAAAAGCGGGTCAACCCGAACCCGACTCGCAAGAGTAAAAAAGTCAACCCGAAACAATAAAAGTCAACCCGACCCGCACCAAAAGAATTTAAAGTCAACCCGACCCGACTCGCAGTGGGAAAATATAGCGCCAACCCTACCCGAACCGAACCGTGGGTCGGGTAAAAGCGAGTAACCCGACCCGATGCAGGACTCTAGTAGCAATTGTATAAGGAAATTTTTTAGTACTTTATAAAGTGGCAGGACTATGAAACTATGAACCTAGAACTATGTTAAAGAAAATTGCAAGAGAATCTGATAATTTTTAAAGAAGCTGCATCAAGGGCCTCAAGAACGCGATTAATATTCAAAACTCGTGGTAGCTGAAGTCTGAGAAATTTTTTTGCCGTTCATGGAGTAACTGAAGGACCTAACAAGTTGTTAGAAAAGAAAAAGATAGTGAATCGGACTATTTTTAAGGGAGTTATAATAGGGGGGATCAAAAGGTGTCAAGGTGATATTTGAGAGAAGGGTCTTAAGATGAAAACATGTTAAAAGGTCCTAGTACTTAGCTCTTTAGATCTCCAATTAGTCGAAATTAAACATAATGTACAAATTAATCATTAGAATAAAATTTTAAATAAATGCGCAAAAAATAAGGGGAAACACTTAAAAAGGGCCCTAAGGTCCCAATAAAAATATGAGGGGTAGCTGGAAATCCTAAAAAGTTGTTAGAAAAAAAGCTAGTGAACCAGACCATTTTTAAGGGTGCGATAATAGGGGGCCGAAAAGGGGGCAACTGATAGTTGAGAGTAAGGCCCTGAGATAAAAACATGTTAAAAGGTTCTAGTACAGCACTTTAGATCTTTAATTATTCGAAATTACGCATAAGGTATAAATTAATCATTTGAATAAAATTTTAAAGAAATGCGGAAAAAATCGGTGGGAGATGCTTAAAAAAGGGACCTAGTGCTCCAATAAAAATATGAGGGTGTTGACCTGGGGCAGGAGTCCAAGACTCAATTTTAAATTTATGCATTGAGAGAGTGACAGAATTAGGGGGTGAAAAATGTGTGGCGCACAAAAAGTTCAAGGGACTCCGGACCGGTCCCCAGGGAGCCAGGGCTTTAACTGGAAAGTAGAAATAGAGGAAAAAATCCCTCAAAACAAAGTTCGGATAAAAAGGGGACAATTTATTAACAATTAAGGGCACAACAACTTCAAGGGACCCTGTGCCACGTCCCAGGGGACCACAATCTTAACTCGAATGTAGTTGGATATAAGGAAATTTTTTAGTAGTTTATAAAGTAGCCGGAGGACCCAAAAACTGTGTAAAAGAAAATTGCAAGAGAATTAGATTATTTTTAAAGAAGGTGCAGCAAGGACCCCAAGAAAGCCATTAATTTTCAAAATTGATGGTAGCTGAAGTCTGAGAATTTTTTTTCTAGGTCATGTAGTTGTTGAAGGACCTAAGAAGTTGTTAGAAAAAAAAGCTAGTGAATAGGACCATTTTTAAGGAATCTATAATAGGAGAAGCAAAAGAGGCCAACTGATAGTTGAGGCAGGACTCTTAAATGAAAACATGTTAAAAGGCCCTAGTGCGTTGCGCTTTCGATCTTCAATTATACGAAATTAAGCATAGGATATGAATTATTAGAATGAAATTTTAAAGAAATATGCAAAAATGGAGGGAAATGCATTAAAAATGGCCTTTGGGCACCAATAAAAATATGAGAGTGTTGGCCCGGGGACAGGAATCAAAGAATCAAATTTAAAGTTATGCATTGAGAGGGCGACACAATTAGGGAGTGAAAAATGCATGGCAGACAAAAAGTTCAAGGGCCTCTGGACCGGGTCCAAGGGTCTTAACTGGAATGTAGAATCTGGGGAATAACTAAATTGAAAAAGGGCACCAAAAACGAATATTGGATTAAAAAGGGCAAGTTATTAACAATTTAGGGCACAAAAATTTTCAGGACCCTATATCGGTCCGCAGGATCTTAAATGAAACGTAGAAAGGGCGATAACTAAATGGCGAAAAGCCCCCCAAAACGAAGAAAATCGGATAAAAAAGAGGCAAGTTATTAAAAATTTAGGACATAAAAACTTGAAGGGGTCAGAGGGCCCGGGTCTTAAAATATTAAAAATCTGACCCTCAGGTGCATCAGGAACTGGCTGAGACTATCCTCACCCAAATGTTCAGACTTCTACGTGCGATAGATTTTGCTAGCCATCGCACACAGACACACACACAGAGCGAAACTTTCTTTCTTTTATTAATATAGATAATCAGTAACAAAGTAAAAATTCATTTAAAATATCAGATTTATGAAAACGGCATACCAAGTGTGGGGCCCCCAAAATCAGGGACCTGAGGTTGACGGCCTATGATTTAATTAGTCCCTCAATCTGTATAATTAAATCGTCATAGAATATTTCTAACAGTGCTCCTTTCGGCTCATACCCAAGATTCCTTTGAATCTCACCCTATCCGTCCACAAACGATCATAGCCCCGATAATTCATAAAGGAAAACTAAAACACTTCTGGTAGTAGCAAATGATAAAAAAAATTATATTTATTACATGAAAACGATATTGTAATATTAACTGAAAAATAAAAAAAAAAACACTAAGAAAATCCTTTTATCAAAACGTCACATTTCTCTTTGAACTCAAAATACGATTTGGGGGCCCCTGGGATGCGGGGCCCCTCGCGATTGCGACCCCTTAAATCCGCCCCCCTCTCCCCTATATTAAAAACAAATTAATATTTTCAGTCAAATCACATGTTTAATTATACGTTACATGTTAATTAAATTTTAAACTATAAAAAAAAAAAAAAAAAAAAAAAAAAAAAAAAAAAAAAAACATTCACAGACTTAAAAAATACACTTGTGAACTGTTCACATCTGCCCCATCTACCAATTTCAGCCTAACTTATAAAGAAAAGATATTTTTAATTGAAATACGGAAACAAAACTTTTTGTAGACTTACCTAATTAATGCCACTATAGAATGCAATGCTGATATTTTACTTTAATGTTTTGAATGAATTTTTACTTCGATAATTTAGAAGACTTTTTTACTTCACACCTTCTAAAACAAACAAATTACAACTAGCAGAAATCGAAATGGCTTATTGTTCTGAAAATTCAACCCAAAAGATGGTACCAGTACTACCAGCTATTGTAATTTTTTGAATTTTTTTATTTCAAATTGACTGAGTGAAATATGTACTGTTCACATGCGCCCCATGTTCACATATGCCCCCCTCTCCCCTGTATTAAAAACAAATTAATATTTTCAGTCAAATCACATTAATTCAGAATAAAACAATGCAGAATTAGAGCAGTAAAGCAATGAGATTCTTCAGTAAAGTGGTCAGTATTTTATAAAAATGATTACATTTATTTACTAACACAAATGATACACTGATATTAAGTTACTAAACAGCCATTTAAACAAAGAGTTAACAAAACAACGAAATTGTTGTCCTTTTCTAATGAACAAACGGAGGTTATTTGAAAAATCTCCATATTGAGAAAAATAAACACTATCAAAGTAGGGGAAAGTACCCAGTGTATGACAATCTAAGCTGGATTTGCACTTTAATATTTAATGGTAACTCTGCCCTTCAACTTAGGAAAATAAGGATTGCTGGAATATATCCCTTAGATTGTTTTCTTTTCAAAACTGTACTTGTTAAAAAATATAAAAATGTTTTTGTAAAAAAATCAAAATTTAAAATGTCACATCAATATACCCAGTTTTTGATAATCTGTATCCAGCGTTTGATGTGCTGTATCCAGTGTTGGACAGACATTTTAATATCTGTTAATTATCAGATTTTCTTTCACAATAACCATTTTAAAAGTAAATAACCAGTATATTTAGGCTACACAGTTAAATGGAACTTCAATAAAAGATTATTTTCAAATAGGTTTCTTTTTATTAATTATTCAAACCATTATACACATAAGCCTATACATACTGGTAGTGTCGCTTGCTTTGAGCTTATGGCAGCACAAAATTATGATATAAATGTAAAATCAATGTAATATGATAAAAAGTAAAGAACTAATACAAATATTTTAAAATTAAATGAAAAGTCAGATATTTTCTGTTCATTCATCTTTCAAATCACTTTCGATTCCAAATTATTCTATGTTAGACTCAGAGTCAATATCAGTTGCACAAATGTGACAGATAAACTGGAGCTCATCTTCATCGCTCTCATCAATCCCAAATGCCTTCAAACGGGCTTTTGGAATGCATTTGTAGTGAAATGTAATTTTACAATCATCACACGCTATCCAATGTCTCTGAATGTTTAAAATCAATTCAGTGAATAACCTTGCAGCAGATCTTACAGATCCATTCTTCTTCATCATTAAACATAAGTTTCTTCTTATAGTTTTTTTTTTCTGTGTATAACGGAAACTTGACTGAAATGAAAAATTTCGTGGTCTCTTCAAAATAACACACTTTCTAAGATGAAAACCTGTCTAAATCAGAAAATTTCCGCTTCTTTTTTAATTTAATCTTGGCAGGTTTTCTTACATTTTTCCAAACTTTCGCAATTAAACTTGTAATGCTATAATGACATATTTTCTACAAATTTTGGTGGTGGTGGTGGTGGTGGGGGAAGCACCCCCATCAACCCACTAATTGGATACGTCACTGGGTTCAGCAGTGTATGTCATAAACCAGAGGTGTTTGCAGCTCAACTTAAAGAATTCTGAATTTAAATCAAAATTACAAAAAAAAAAAAAAAAAAAAAAGGCCTGGTGGTACAGTTAACATTTTTATGATTTTTTTTCATTGTAAACAGTAAAATATATAACAAAGAAATTTTTTAAATACTGAAAATATTTTATAAATAGATACTCTAGATAGTTTCTAAACTTTCATTACCCAACAATAATTTTCTAATAGCAATATTTGAAGAATAGTTCCAAAAATTCTTGAAATCAGAAAATTTCCTATGAGCAAACAGCCCTGGCAGGCCTATCAAGAAACATAAAATTATGTTATTCTGTCTTAATACTTTATCAGCTACAAAATTCTTTTATTTTAACAGCAAAATTAAAGGTCTCAATCACTGGAAAATATAAAAACCAATGTTTCAAATATATTATCAAACACCAGTTAAATTGGAAGTTTTCTAAACCAGTAATTGAATGTGCCCTCTTTGCTTTCAGGTTAGGGTTAGAAAGCAGAAACTTGGACCATAAGAAAAAAGAAGTAAAGCTCTACACAATAGTATGTCACATTATTGCCAGACTTAGATAAAATGTAAAACTGTGTGCAAACTCAAATAATTTCTTAAAAATTTTCTGCAGAAAAACGCCACGCTCCTCCTAAGTCCTATATCGCCACTAACAGCAAAAGTGAAAAAGTCCTCTTTCCAATCCCTCACATTACGTTACATGCTCTCAACCCCTCCAGTTTTCTGAATTAGACTTTATTGAAAAGAGGATAATGTTTACTAAGATATTAAAACCGAATTCCCCTTTCGAATGTAAAAAAGTCACTGCAAATCGCAGAGAAATGCTAAACAAGCGCATAAACATTCTCTAAAATTTCCAACCAAATAAACTTTATTTAAGAGATCAACATTTACTTTTCAACACAAAATTTATTTTTAATCTGTTGAATTAATCTGCAAAGCCTAAAATAATCTGCAGCACCTACTTCGGTGCTGCACTGTTTCTGCTACCGGAACTGGCAAAAAAAAAAAAAAAAGCATTGTATCTGCCGTTCCGGCATAAGCCCCGCACTTCCAATATTTTTAAGTTTTAAAAATATATATGCCACGGCACTTCTTCAATGGTACATGGCAAATAATTTCTAGATAGCTTTTTTTATCTGCAGACCTTCTCAGAAGTCTGCGACGGGCCTCGCACAGATTCTCTACCTGGGGTCTTAATAATTTTTTTTATGAAAAATTTGTAAAAAAAAAAAACCCCATCAGAACTGTCTGCAAACTTTGAAAATTTTCTGCGAACGGCGTTTGCATGTTCGTCTATATTATCTGACTCTGATTATTGCCCAGTGATTAAAATGTCAAGGATAAAAATAGATATAACAAAACTTACCTCTCAGATTTCTTATAAGAACTGACTGCAGTGACTGCAAAACGCCAGACTAACTTTTCAGCAACTTATTTCCAAAACAATTTCTTAAAGAAGAAGAACAAAACTTAGTTATAAATTAAGATAAAGGCACCAACTATCACAGGGAATGAAGAATATGTAACTCCATTGTCTGTAAACCTTATAATAAGTAATTTTGTTGAAAATTATCAAACACTGGTTACTTTCCCCTAACGTAAATTACATTGTAATGTAATGAGTCAAAGTGACAACAAACAAATTTACGATTCTGATTAAGACAAGGAGACAGAAAAAATGAATAAATTCATCTTGAGTAAAAGAATCATCTTCAGAAAAGAATATCAGTATTCTATTAACACATGTATAAACTTAATTATTATTATTTTATTATTACTGCGAATGATTTTGTGACTTTGATCACTACTCTCTTTTTTGTTTTTTTCCCTTTTCAGACTATCATAGAAAATTCAATAGTTTTAAATCTTCTTTAGGCGGTTGCTTGTTGCTATCCATTATGACACTGTACAGCAGGTCAAATAATCTCAATTAATGACAGTTTTAAGTTTTACAAAATGAGTAGGCTTTTTTTTGGGGGGGGGGGGGGGCAGAGGCCTCTATGTGTCCTTGCGATCGAAGCTTACAACAACAAAACAAATAAACAAAAAAAAGGCATCACAATCCAAATAAATACAGTCGAACCTCGTTATCACCACAATCTAATGACCACAAAAATGTGTCGTCATAAGCAGAGTGTCGCGGTAACCGGAGTTGGAGAAAAATATGTTTATAAAAAGCTGTATTTTTAATTAGTTTAAGACAATTTTAAATGCATAACTGTTATTGCAGTTTCAAGCAATAAAACATTTTTATTAAACAAAATAAATACAAAAACAAAATTGAAAAGAATAAAAATCAGATTTATGATGACTTGTTTTTTTTATTGTTACATGAAATATTGATGAATTAAGGTTTGCTTATCCCTAGATGTGCTTCCTACAATTCTTTTTTCAATTTTATACAATGAATTGTAATCAATATTCGTTGTTTCAGAAATCGATGTTGGATAATTTCTGATTGTTTCAATGCAATGCAATGCTTTGGTTTTAGTCGAATGAAAAACGCCATATAACCACAAGAAAACGCTGACTGACCAGAACAAAAAGGCCGTGAGTAGGCTGATACGTCTATCTAGATCTTAAGTGGATCATTCATTGTATCTGGGTTTATTTATTCAGACAAAGGATTTAAAATTTCTCATTTATGTCAATGGGTATTTTAGACACTTTTGTGAAAAGTTTCTCTAAGACATTTCTTTTTAAGTCTTAATTTCCGTGCTTATAAGATGGATTATGAAAAATGGACAATTTTCCTAAACCGTCGGGATATCCGGAGTTGAAAATTATTCACCGATGTAAAATCCAGAGTTTATTTACATTAAAAGATACTTTTCGGTTAGGCGGGTGCCAGTGTTATATATACATATGTATGTATATCTATATATACATATCAGGGTTGTAGTGGGTAGCTGCCCGGGTACCCGCCCAGCTGCCCGCCCGGGCTGGGTTTTTTATAAAAAACCCACTTAAAAAGCCCGGGTTTTTTTAAGAGTATTTCTGGAAAGGAACAAATGATGTATTTTGTTGTTCATGGTTATTTTGTTTTATTTATTCACTTCTTTGAATCTTAGAAAATATATTTGTACTAATTTACTTGCACTTTTAGATTGGGAACCCTATAATTTTAAAACGTTTTAGCTTTTAATTTGAAACGTAAATTTAAGCTTTTCACTTAGCTTCAAGAGTATTATATTTACTAAACTTATTATATTTATTAAATTCTTTTTATGTACTTTTTACTGCTGAATCCGAAAATGACCTTCATTTTTAACCATCACATAAGGAAAATTAAATAAAAAAAAGTTTTACATCTGTTTTATAGTATCAGATGTTTGCTATATTTTAACTTTGACATTTACGATCTGAAAAAAAATTATAACGTGATGGTTAAAAATGAAGGTCATTTTCAGATTCAGTGCTAAAAAGTACATAAAAATCCATTATCAAAAGTTAAAAAACTCAGCCGTCTTCTCTATTTTATAGTATTTGATTTTTGTTATTTTTTAACTTTGACAATTTATGATTTGCAAAACATCCTGAGATGATGGTTAAAAATTAAGGTAATTCTCAGATTCAGCGCTAAAAAATACATAAAGTTAAAAAACATAACCATCGCAATCTTGTGTTATCTAATCTAAAACTTTTTCTTAAACTTCCTGGCAGTAATCTATCCGAAATTTGTGTTATCCTGTAAAATAAGTATGAATGGTAACCACCGAAAATCATAATAATATTAGATTGTCATCGGATTTACATCAGTATACATGTAAAATTTAGTCTTGATCGGATATTTGAAACTTGAAAGTGAGTTAAATTTCGACTACAAATTTTGAACTGGGAAAACATACATACGATCGTTGAAGTTAAATAAAATAACATAATATTTGTTAAAAGAAATCATGAAAAGAAATAGTCTCAAATCCTTACAAAATAAAACATATGTTAAAATACAATAATTTTAGCCAATCTGAAACTTAATAAAAGTTAACTCAATCATAACACTTTACTATTTTTTTTCAAAGCGCTGATACACATGAAAAGTTCTTTGAATACTTTAAGCACTTAGGATATGACCCCTCAAAGTACGGCCAAACTCATTTGTGTTCAGATGCAGAAAAGTGGTATAAGTCATGCATTTTTAAAGTTTCATAACTCAGTCAATTTTAGTGTTATATGAACGGGACTTTTTTTGTCTGTCTTGTCAGTGTAATAGGAAAATTTTACTAAATATAACTTATAGCACCGGGGGCTGTATAAATACTTAAATTTCGTAATTTTTTAAGAAATGTTTTTACTGACCCAAATCGCTTTTTAAATATTTATTTGCCTCAAATGAAAACATTTTTGGGCAGATTCCCAAAACAGCCGAGACACCCCATTTGGCGACTTTTCTGACAAGCGCCAACTACCCCACATGCGCCAATCTAAAATGCGGCAACCTGAAAACTAACGTGATTGGTCCACTTCCCTGAATGCTTCCAAACTGTTTTTTACTACGTCATCACTCTGGAATCATGGGAAATAGAACATTTATAAATAACGACGTATTAGAAAACACAGGAAAGCTGATTTTTATGAGATTCAAAATAAAACAAACGATTTCAACATAAGTTTATTGAAAATGTGAAATTTTTAAAGTACCTTTCCAAATCAGAGTAACGATATAATGATTAAAATTTTCATTTCTCAACAACTTTTAGAAAAAATCATGGGGTCATTTAATATTGAAAGTACGTGCTTATATTATAGTAAACATAGAACAATTCATTTCTAATTTAAAGAAGTATGAACGCTTCGCGTTCATAAAAAAATAATATTTATCACTGAATACAGCAACCTAGTTCTGCAGCAATCTGAAAAACGCAGGAAACTCGTTAAAGCGGCAATCAGCATACATGTATGAACGCTTCGCGTTCATTTACCGAAAAAAAACATCACTGTCACCAGCAGTTCTCGGTGTGCAGCAATCTCAAAATTCAGCAGTTCTCGCTAGCAGCAATCTCAAAATTCAGCAGTTCTCGCTAGCAGCAATCTCAAAATTCAGCAGTTCTCAATGCGTAGCAATATCAAAATTCAGCACTTCACGTTGCGTAGCAATATCAAAATTCAGCAGTTCACGTTGCGTAGCAATATCAAAATGTACAAAACTCGTAAGGTCAGCATACATGAGAAATATACAATAAATGGCTAATATAAAACACTATACTAAAAAATACATAAAATTATTAACATACCTTAACAAACATCTCCTTTCTTGAAAACCAACTCTATAAAATGTTGAATTGCCATAATTTCGTAAATTTCTAGTCGTCGATAAACTTCATTTAACTTTCCAGCAAAAAAAAAAAAATGAACAAATACTCACAATTTCAAACTAAATTACACAGGTACTTTAACTTTCAAATTTTACAACTAAAAACAGCAAAATATATTAACAATAACATACTCTAGCCTTACCCTCATTTATTTTTATTCATCTGTCTTCTACACCTCGTCACGCAACTCGTACAATAATTAGAAATCATGCGGAGTTGAGTTGTCAAAGGCAGGCGTAGCCATCCAATACACAAGAAATCAACCCATCCCATTCAACCAATCCAAATTCAAGATAACACAACTGAAGGCGTGGAAAGAATTTACGAAACGAACTGGTAACAACAAAGATCCATTTATCGCCTTGCCAAATTGAACGATGCCAAGTGTCTCGGCTGTTTTGCGATTCAGCCCATTTTTGTAATATTTAAACTATATGTGTATGACTAACAGTTTAGGAATTAGCCATTGGACACCGTTGAGAGTGGACACCCTGTATATACATAAGAAACATTTTTGTTGTAAGATATTTTTTATCAACATTTGCTAATCTTATGATAATTTCAAAGGAGCAAGTTTTTTTAAAATTATATTTTATTATTAAATAACACACTATTGATAGCTTTGCAATTTAAAATTTGTTTGTTATTTAAATTAAAGGGATCATATAATACATACGTATTTTAAGAAAAGAGAAAAATATTGAGATCCTTATTAAGACTATGGAGTCATTCCTATCTATTAGACTATGAAGTGTTTGCTTACAAAGATTGTGTTTGAGATCAGGATTGCCACTTGTTTCGGCAATCAAATTTCTTGCGTTTTCCTAAGCAAAAAGTTAAAAATTAGCCTGAGTAATTCCTCTGAGAATTTCCAAAATTTCAACGGATAAATTTTGCAAAGTACCAAAATTTAGTAGCCAATTTACCCGGGGAAAATTGCCCATTTAACCCGGGTTTTTTAATAAAACCCGCCCGGGCTGGGTTTTTTACAACCCTGATACATATATATGTATATTTATACACATATAGAAGCTATATGTATACATAAATATATGTGTGTGTACATATACATATTTATGTATATATAGATATACATACATATGTATATATAACACTGGCGCCCGGCTAACCGAAAAGTACCCACTAAAATGATATACAGAAAATCGGGACTTTGAAAAACTGACGTGATAAGCGGAGTGACGTGAAAACCGGGTGTCTGGATAACGAGGTCCGACTGTATATTATTTTGATTCATACTTGTTATATTTACTCAGTACTTATAGTGTATATCAAAAGATAAAATTTGAAAAACATAAAGCATTTTAAATGAAGTCTATTTACCTCGGGCGTACAGTAGCAAAGAGCTTTTGGATAAAGCGACAATCTAATGTTTCTCTTAGAAGCACCCGCCATATACTTTTTTTACATCAATCTAGAAGCCTATTAGTTGCTCTGTATGCCTAGATAAGTGTAAATATAATTTAATTTCAATTATATCACATATTTCTGATATACTACCTTTACCGTTTTAAAAACAACTTAAAAACGCCGATTTGTTTGTTTGATTGATTGGACAGTTGGTTGGTACAAAATGATGCGACGGCGATCATATGTTTCTGCAGTTTCGTAATTCATTGCAACAAAATAAATATTGCAATCAACCAATCTCTGTTCCAGCAGATGTAAACAGTTTGCGTCATGACTCATGAATGTATCGGAGATAGTCTATTGATGTCTAAGTAATGATGAAATATTAGGTAATCATTTGACCGGATATCATTTGACAGGATATTAAATATCTGGGATGTTGAAGCAAATTAAAATTTGTAAAATGGGTATTTCTTAAAAATGTGTACAAATCGGCTCATCTGACTCAAGCTAGTTTCGTACTGACGGTTTGGAAAATCTGCTTTGTTTGAAACAGCGTTCAAGTAAGAACTGTATAGTCATTATATGAGGTGAGTATTAAATGATAACTATTTTTGTGCATATATCATTAGTATGCAATGGGGATGGTATAATGGGAGGTTTCTTGTTCTTATGTTGTTGATCCCATTAAAATAAATACAATCAGTCACGGAAGAAAAGGTCTCGATCAATAAGGAAAATATTACATATTTAATTGAAATATTTGTTGGAGTCTTGTAATAGTGTATCTTATTTTAAATCGAACCTGATTTTCACACATAACTTAATCAGTAATGAAGACATGTAATGATATTCAATACAACAAAAGACTCTATTTTGCTCGCTCAGAAATGTGATGATATATATCAAAGGTAAGTGCTATAAATCACTACAGTTCGCATTCTAACTATAGTAGGAAGCTAGACACATATACAATACGTGATCTGATTACTGAAAAGTTGCTAAAATTTATTCACTTTTTAAAAAGTTGCTAATCCATAGTTCTGATTAGACTGGAACACCGTCTACATTTTATTAAATAAATGGCTTGTGACCAAGTTTTCCTATGCATTATTGTTCATTGTGATGGGTACTATCACCTCCTTTACATTCTAAAAGCGATTTGTGATCATCTTGTATGGTTTATTTTGAATAAAAGTAGGGCAAGATGATTCCTAGTGCATCACCCTTCAAGATCTATTTATTTTATGCTCTTTTAAACAGGATTGGAATTTTACTGGTAAAAACATTGCCCCCATTTGTAACATCCTGCAGGGATGTATGTAGTGGAGGGTATATGGTGCATACCTTCTGGATTTTTTTAAGGAACACCACAGACTTGTATAAAACCAAAAACTTTCTGTGCACATAAATGTTGGATCGAAAACATTCTGCAAATTAATTTGATGTTTAATAAAATAACGTGTTATATTACTTTGCCGGTATGAATAAAAAACAGTAGTTTTAAAATAATTACCATTTAAATTAAAAAGTATTAATTACAGAATAATTATGTTGACTAAAAAAAATAATAAAGCTATCAGTTATTTTGTCAATGCATTTAGAAACAGCCCAATCCTTAATATTGTGACCTCTTCTTACAAAATGCCAGTCACTCTGTTCACAGAAATAATGGACATTGCTTCTGAAACAACTGAATCACATTTTGTAAGGAGAGGTCCATTCACAGGTATCATCATTTTGAGGAAATTCGCGATTTTTTGACAAAATTGGTTTTTTTTTCTGCGAATGATTGACGGAATTGGTTTATTTTCGGCAACCATTTGTTGAAATCCGCAATATATTTCAGTGATATTCTTTATGTCTGAATTTTCAGAAAATTCGGAACAGATGTCATATTCGCCCCATATTGGCGCGATTTTTTTTCTGTCGCCAATATCATATAGGCAACAGGTACTTAACTTGCGTCAAAGTGTCGTTATTTTGTTTGATGTGGTAACCCGGATTATGTTGTTTATGCTGTTTATGTTTTTGCCAAATTGGCAACCGAATAAAATCGCGCCAATATGGGGCGAATATGACATCTGTACCCAGAATCTTCCTTGGCAAACAATAAATAAATCGTACATAAAATTGGGGAACATTTTTAATTTTTCGGTTAAAAAAAAAGGAACAGATGTGTTATTATCCCACCCTCCGCCATCTTGGATTTTTTTGGCGAGAAAACCCCTTTTCCGCCAAGTAGTAAATGTCGCCAAGCACCCGTTTCTACGCATGTTTGGCTCAACGAAAATAAAAAACAAAATTCGCTAAACTGGCAAATCAGTAATCCTTGTATGAGCGCTTCGCGCACATTTAACGGAAAAAAAACATCGCCGAATTCAGCATTTCTCGCTAATATAGCATTCTCAAAATTCAGCAGTTCTCGTCTTGTAGCAATCTCAAAATGTAAAAAGCTCTTAAAACAGCAAAATATACCTAAAAAACGAGACTCGCTAAAGTGGCAATCAGCAATAGTTGTATGAGCGCTTCGCGCTCATTTTCCGAAAAAAAAACATCGCCGAATTCAGCATTTTTCGCGATATAGAATTCTCAAAATTCATTAGTTCTTGTTTTGTAGCAATCTCAAAATGTAAAAAACTCTTAAAGCAACAAAATATACATAAAATTATCAACATACCTTAACAGACATCTGCTTTCTTGAACCCTACAGCACAAAATATAACACCGCCGTCATTTTCCAAAATACGCTTAATACGCATTGACACGCTATAAACAAATCCCCCTTTCATGTCAAAATTTCCTCATATTTCTTAATTACTTCAGCAAGAGCGTTTAAACGGACTACAGAAACTATAGTCAATGAAATACATCCAATAAATTTAACATAAAAATAAAAAGACAGCCATAGAACACGATATCAAAGAGTATCTGGTACAAGAGTCAACCAACCGTCAGCAACGAAACGACACCCGGCAGTGAAATGAATGTTCACGCTCTCGCGTCATAAAAAAGGGGGTTGCCATAATAAGTTACTAGACGCCAAACGCCGGGGTTGCCAGAGCGATAAAAATCGCCAAATACTCAACATCACGGAGGGTGGGATAATAACACATCTTAGCCAAAAAAAAATACAAGAACAAAAATTACGTTTTTTTCCCTAAGAAAATTTCCTCAAAATTCCGAATTTTGCAGAACATTTTCCGCGCACTGCGTGCGTCTATATTATACAACTCTGGAACACCATATACTCTCAGTTTTTCAAGAAAGCTATAGTATATACCCTCTGCTTTTTTTTACGACTACACCACTGACATCCTGTTAACTCAGATGTTATAAATAATAAGAGAGTTACAAAATACCAAACTGACCATAACGAACTAGTAAATTTATTGTAACACACAAATTAAAGTAGAAGTATATAAGTAGAAATATACAAACTGTTTACGTGACATCTTCCTTTACAATAAAAAAATTAGAACAAGAGTTCTTTTATAAGTTCAAATGTTCTGGAGGGCATATAACTCTTCCAGAACTCTACTGTTTTAGATTTGGGCAGAGTAAAAGCTGGAGCAGAAAGACGAGAAACATCAAGAGGGTTAAGTGGTGTACTATTATCATTCCCCGATTGAACAAAACCTGAAAGATTAACAGCAACCTGGCAGTCTGGTACAATCACGGCCTATGTTGAACGTAGATGTGTGCTGTTTCGACGAAGAATCCTGCCTGTATGAGTGGTAACAAAATAAGAACAAGGAGTATCAGCAACATCTGACACCGTAGCAGGAATCCAAGTACGATGTTTAGTTTGGAGCTTAACAGATTGGCCTTTAGTCAGTAATGGAGATTCATTTTGTGAGTTAGTGGTCAAAGCTGCACATTGTTTTTCTCTACTTAATTGAAGGGGAGTGGTAGATGACATTTGAGGCAAATGTAAAGAGGGATGTATAGGCATTAAACTTAGAGTAGGTCTTCCAAAGAGACGTTGAGCTGGAGAAGGCAAATCTTCACATGGTGTATTTCTCCAATTTAGAAGTGCCAATCTGACATCTGTATGATCTATAGTGCATCTTCTTAAAATCAATGATATTTGAACGTAGCGTTCTGCTAGGCCATTAGATTTAGGATAACGCGGGCTAGATGGAATATGCTGTATTTTCCAATTATAGTAAACTTATGAAATGCATCTGATGAGTATTGTGGACCGTTATCAGATTCCAAAATGTCTGGTATTCCATGAGTTGCAAACAAATCTTTCAAATAGTCTATTACCGAATGTGATGAAGGATGCACTAGTTTTTTAAAATCGAAATATCCCGAGTAACTGTCAACAATAAGACAGTATTGATTTTCAGAAAATTCAAACATATCAGTAGCCACTCGTTGCCTCGGGAATTGAGGAACAGGTTTCATTTGCAATGGCTCTGCATTCGGTGAACGAGCTGTCTGTTGACAAACAGGACATTTTTGTATAAAGAGCTCAATATCACAGCGTCATTCCATGCCAAAATATAATTTCTCGAGCATAATGTAAATACAAATTAATTCCTAAGTGTCCTTGGTGGAATAAATTCAAATACTTTGACTTTAATGCAGATTGAACTATTAAACGTTCTGATTTTAATAACAAATTTTCATAAACTGCTAATTCTTTTATAAAGTTCCAGTATTTATGAAGTTGTGGAGAAACTGAGTTAATACTAGGCAGCCAACCATTTAGAATTAAACGTTTTAACTCTTGCAATTCAGAATCTTTGTTAACCGTATTCAACAGTTCTGAAAACGTCAATAATGGAAGAGGAACATCGCATGCAAAAGTTTCTATCTCTTCACCTCCTACAAGATCAATAATGCAATCATGACTTAAAGCATCTGGAATCTGGAATAGGTATATCTTTACCTTTTTAGGTAGATTTCGTATGAAACAGGGTTGCAAAAAAGCCGGCTAAAATTAAAAAAATCCACGCCGGTGGCTTTTATTGGTTTTAACCGGCTTTTTTTGGCCAAAATTGGCCTTTTTTGGCCAAAATTGGCTTTTATACAGTGAAGCATTTTAACTATAGACTACACATTTTAAAGTGTTTTTAATTAGTTTTAATGACATTTTAAACTAATTTAGAATATAATAAGTAACCCAATTTCTCAATAATGAAGCCATAATACTGGGGAGGGGGGGGGGGGGAATTAGATGGAGCTGCTAGAATTTTGAAGTGAGAATTGGAAATATGTCAGCTAAATTTTAAAAGAGTCATATCAACTGCTTTATCTGGTTTACACTGTCCTTTTACCACCGACACCCCTTTTTTTATTCCATTTTTACTGCTTTATAAAATTAAAGAGGACAATGATTACTAAGTTACATGATTTATTACTTAAGGAATATTAAGAGCTATTAATATACATACAAGTCTTTATTTCTCATTAACATTTAAAATCATACATAATCACAATAAAAACAACATTTCTCACTATTAAAAACAATATAAGGAACAGCATATGCATGAATATGCACACTTTTAAATAGCAACAAATTTTTCAAAATTTTATTTAGAGAACGTATTTTTGTTTCTATTGTTTAATTGCTCGATTTATTTTTATACACTCATGTACCAAACTCTCCTTAAACATTATACACTTACTAATTAATTTCTTTTTTAATATTTATAAGATAATCCTTCGTTCTCTCCATACGGACTCTTAAGAATGTTTCCGTCTCGATGGGCCTCATTTTGTTATTGTTTAATGAAATGTAATCTTTAAAATGTGTAGCATATGTAAGACTATGTAATAGGAATTTTAAAACACCAGTTTAAAGTCTAATTTATATTCTTTTCAATAGTATATATATATATATTTTTTTATTAGATATAATGCCTTTACTGTTGCCTTGTAGCAGTTATAAAGATTTATTTGACAAAATTTAATAGAAATTTGTAATTCTTTTAGTAGAAAATATTTATAAGTATATAAAAAAATAATGAATCCATATTTAACACAAATTAACTGTAAACCAACCTTTAATAATTAAAGCCGGCTTTTTTTAATAAAAGCCGGCTTTTTTTAAGTGGCTAAAACCAAAAAAAGCCGGCCGGCTTTTTTTGGCCTGGCTAAAAGCCGGCAACCCTGGTATGAAATACTACCTATTGGGATCGTTCCTATGTTGGAATTTCTGAAAAATTTTTGCAGATCTACACCGATCATGACTCCTAGAACCCAAAACCACCCTCAGTAAAAAACTTTGTATATCTATCTATCTATATATATCACTTTCTTCTGGACACGATAACTTTCGTAATTCTGCACCAATCTCTTCCAAACTGATACATAAAATCTCGGTCAAGTTCGTTAATGGGCAAAATCGGACCAAGGGGATGGAAATAGGGAGGGGCTTTGTGAAAACAGAAAACCCCCCATAACTTTTTAATTTTTTGTACATATCAAATCAGTTTAAAGTTTTTATTACTTCTAAAAATAGGGCCAAAATTTTATGTATCACAGATTTTTGATAAAGTTAAAAATGGGCTCAAGGGGCGCAAAAAATAGGGTTTTTGGGAGAAAAAAATTCATAACTTCGTCAATTCTCAAGATATCAATTCCAATTAATTTTATTATAAATCTCCATAATATTATCTACAACTTTTATATTCACATGTTTTTGATAGGACCAATTCGTACCGCAAAAAAAAAATAAAAATAAAAACGAAAACAAAAAGGGGTTTTGAAGAAGTAAGAAATCCATAACTCCGTCAATTCAAAAGATATAAAATCCCCATGAATTTATCATATATCTTCTTAATATTGTCTACAACATCTATACAGACAAGTTTTGGATAGGACCAATTCTTACAGCAAAAACAAATTAAAAATACATAGCGGTTGAAGAAAAAAATCATCTAAGTAAGGGTATTCAAATCCAAACTGCGTATTTTCTGACTCATTTTACAATTCATTTTTGCTCTCAAAGGCTTCCAATTGGTACGTTTTCTTACTCAGAAACTATATAATGTACCGTAAGGGTCGATGTTTTGATAGAGGCAGAATATATTTTTAAAAATGCTGTTAAAGTGGGCATTTTGAACCGAATTTCTCGAAGCGGATTGTGTTGGAAAAATCATTGCATTAAGGATGCACTCAAATCCAAACTGCTTATTTTCTGACTCATTTTTAAATTCATTTTTAAATTCATTTTTGCTCTCAAACGCACCCAATTGCTAGATTCTCTTATTCAGAAACTATATAATGTACAGTAATGATCGATTTTTTGATAGAGGTAGAATATATTTCAAAAAATGATGTCAAAGTGGGCATTTTGAACAGAATTTCCCGAACCGATTGTGTTAGAAACGAAAAATATTGCCCTACTGAGAAAATAATTGTTTATTAATCAAGTTTTAATTAATTGAAAGAAAGATAAAAACACAGGTCGCTTATAAATCTTTTCAAAAATCACGTCAGCATGTTTCATATATATATTTTTTTTATTAAAAATTAATCTGAAAATGTGCCAGAAAATTTCGTGTTGTTGAGTATGGAAAAATATTTTTTTAATATCGCCTTAACATGATTCTGATAAAACCATCTATTTTATAAAAAGGAAATAAAAACTTGTCAAAAGCAGACGGATAAAACTGTTAAAGTGGATTTATATCTAATAATGATTTAGTTTTTGTTGGTGAAATTAGTATACTTAACTTCGAAATCTACCTCTGCCTGTAGGCCGGGCCGGCAGGGATTTTTTGTATACTATCTTGGGCGAGTATTGAAGAATGTCAAAAAGTATTCTTTGAAGATGTGCAGGAGCTGCCTGTAAGCATTTCTTTGCAGTAGCCTCTAAAGGTTAATGATCAGCAGACTTGTATAAAACCAAAAACTTTCCGCGCACATAAATGCTGGGCCAAAAATTTTCTGAAAATTAATTTAATGTTTTATAAAATTACGTGTTATATTATTTTGAGGATATGAATTGAAACCCGTAGTTTAAAATAATTGCTATTTAAATTAAAAATTTATTAAATATTAATTAAAGAATAATTATTTTAATTCAAAAATAACGAAGTAAAAATCCATGATAGGAAGGGGTGAATTCTTTTCAATTATTTTGTCAATGCATTTAGAAACAGCCCAACCCTTAATATTGTGATCTCTTTTCACAAGTAACACTATGAAATTATTCGATTTAACCATTGTAGCCGAGATTAATCACTGCAGCCGCTGATAGAAAACCGATTGGCGACAAGTTTTAGTCCGTGGAAAATAGAAATAAAAGGGTCTGTGATGTCACAATAATGTTTTGAGTATTTAAACTTTGAATTGTAGACAAACAATATATAAATCGTACATAAAATTGGGGGATATTTAAAATTTTCGGTATTTTTTAAAAAAAAGCTACAAAAACAAAAAATGTTTTCCTTTTCGTAACTTTTTTCTGCAAAGTTCCGAATTTTTCAGAAAATTTTCTGCGCACGGCATTCGCACGTGCGTCTATATTATATAACTCTGATGATCAGTTTCATCAAATCAGTTTTTATCAGATTATATTTATAGAAAACCAGTTACAAAACTGGTTTAGTAACTGGTTTTCCATAAATATAATCGTGGAACTTTTTACATTCATAACGAATAGCAAAGCATTCTTTTTCAATTTGAGGATATCTTCGTTGTGAATCTGTTAATGCTTTAGTCGCATACGCAATTGGCCTACCATTTTGAAGAAGCACTGCACCAACAGCATGTGAGCTGCCAGTGACCCGGAGCCGAACAATTTTTGATACTCCAGCTCCGCTCCTAGAGAAAATACCGTGGCTCCAGCTCCGGCTTTTGGCTCCAATTCGGCTCCGACTTCGCGCTTTTAAGTTGCAGATTTTAATTTACACGTTTAATTTTTTGCTCACAAATACTTTCTATCTTCATTAAAGATCTGACAAAATGCATTTTTCTTCTCATCAAACTTGAAATGCTTGTTCAGAAAATATGACATCTTTTAGCTTTTGCTTTTAAAATAGAAAGTTTGGTAGAATTTTAAACACAAAAATCTTAAATTTCTTCTACACTTTTCAAGCAGCCAAAATTGTACGACTACACATGTAAACAACTGGCGACCATATTTGTTTTCAAATAGTGTTGTCACTTAGTTCATGTAGAAAGTAGAAGTAAAGTAGTGTTGCCATTTTTTGAGAAGTTTTCCTTCCCTAATAATAATAATAATAAAAACCTAAAAAATGATATAATTAAAATACTGAATAATGATGTAATTAAAATATTTTAAGCCTAGAAATTTAAAAGACTGAAAAAAAAAAGATTTAAAAAAATATTAAAAACTAAAGGAGCCCTGGAGCTGGGGAAAATTTAGAGCTCCAGCTCCAGGAAAAACACAGCTCTGGAGCGCTCCGGCTCCAGCTCCGGGTCCCTGGAGCTGGCATCAACTGAAACTATCGTAGGTTTATTAACATCAAAGTAGGCCAACTTTAGTGTATTTTAATACGGTATTTTCGAGATTTCTGTGTCCCACACTGCCTTTTTAAAGATTTCGTTAATCTTTCTTAATTTGCAATTATGAGCAATGTATGTAATATTTATATGACACTAACAATTAGTTATATTTTAAAATAAAAGTCCAATTACCATATCATAAAGTTACTATGGACGCTGACAAAGAGGGCAGGGAAACATTGTTCTTTTCAAGTGGCTTAAAATGACTAAACAAAAGAATGAGGAACTGTGGTTATTTTGCCAGATGAGCAGAGCCCCTAAAGCTCCAGTATAAGTCAATTTTTAGTTATGTTTTTTTTCTTACATCCTTGTTCTTGTCTTTAGAATAACCCTCTTGTTCTCCATGGGTCTATATGACCCGAAATAAAATTCAATTGCTCATAACTTTTTACTAAAAATTGTTTTTATTCAAAATTTTTCGTTTAAAATGTTAGATATATAACAACAAAACTCATCATATTTTGAACAAAAACAATCTTTAGAAAAAAAGTTATAAGTAATTATATTTCCTTTCGGGTCATATAGAATATAGACTCAACGAGAACAGAAGGCTTAAGCGGTAGGTTAGGCAGAAAAAAAGGAAACTATTTCAATTCTTCATTTTATAAAAAGTTGGTATAAGTATACTTTTGGAATTTTTATATTCTTTGTTTGTTGCATTTATCTATTGTTTTTTATGTTAATTTCTTTAAAATTTCTGTTAACGAAATTTCTTGGTTTATATGTTCATATTCTGAATTTAAAAAATGCTGTGGATTACATGCATTTTTTCCAAAACTTTGACTTGCCACTAGGGATTGACCGAATACCGAATAGTTGATTCAGTATTCGGTGGTTCGGCATGTAAACCGAATATTCGGCTCCGGTCGAACACTTTTTAAATATTCGGCCGAATAATTGCAGATAAGTATTTTTTTAGAATTAGAAGAATTCTCTTTTACTTAGCAGTAGAATAGGCTAAACAATGAGGTTTAATATTATATGCATGAGTTCAGAATTCAGCTTGCACTACAAAAAACAAGTCAAAGGCCATTTTTTATTTAAAAAAAACTTTTTCCTTCCTAAAATAGTCTACATAGGGGTGAAATCAAAACAACTGCCAACTAGAGAAGAAGAAAAAAGTAAGGAAGATGCTTCCCTTATCATTTAATTTTAATTACTTCTACATTAGTTATTTTTAATTTAAATTTGTTTAATATGTATTTTCTTTAATATACACATCAAATAAGTATATTAGATTTCCTATCTGTATATCTAAGGTTATTAAAGAAAATACACACATCCAATAAGTATACTCCAATGCTTATCCTATATCTTTTATAACCGTTATATCAAAAACGTTCAAATTTGTAATCTTCACCACCACAATGTTAAAATATTAATCAAAATATAAATATCTATCAATAATTTGATAGAAAATAGTTAAATGTACAAATTGATATGATACTTTTTGTATTTTGAGAACATTCCTATTCAATATGTTTATAATTAGACAATCAGTAAATCAGCTTAATAACAACATTGTTTCTTTTTATTTGAATGAACTTTTGTTTTTCTGGTAGTCCTTATCCTTAATAATAGCCTGCATAGTTTAATACTTTCATAGGTTATTTTTGGGTATTGACTAGTGATAAAATAATAAAAAGTGATGGGTTAATAAATTTGTGAGTGGAAAGAAGTCATTAAATTTTTTGTTAATTAGATTTAAGAATAAAAATGTAACTGAATTAAATTATTGAGAATTTCATTTCAATTAAAGTTTATTAAAAAAGCTAGTATATGCAAAAATGCATATTAAAATTTTCAAGTATTCGGTCACCGAATACCGAATATTCGGCGTACACTTCGACCGAAGCTTCGGTATTCGGCAAAATTGCTGCTTCGGTCAATCCCTACTTGCCACTACATGAATTTCGTCCTACCGACACTGTTGAAAGTTATGAATTATTAGAAATGCATCTAGATATAAAATTTTATTAAAAGTTTCATGAAAATGCATAATACACTTCTAAATGAAACAGTATATATATTATTTAAAATTATAAAAAATAATTTATGAAGGCACAGCTGATAAAATATTTTGACAGAAGAGGAAAAATTTACATGTGGCCTCTGATAAGTTAGCTCTTTGATGTATGGGTTACTGATGTAGTCTACAAAAAAAAGCTTATGTTGCAGCTTTTTTGGAAATAAATTCAAACTTTAATTTTATATATATTCAATGTTCTGATTCTGAATCATGATGTAAATCTGAATCTCTTTACATCTTCCCGTAATCTCTTCCGAGAAAAGTTCCCAAAATTACCGGTTTATTTCTCCACAAGTTTCTAGATTTATTGCACTTCGAAATTAACGGAATTTTTGCATTGCAGGCTATTATTTTATTCCAGTCTTTAAAGTTTCTTACATTATCTGTCTACTTTTCTTTTTAAAGGTTCTCAAAATGAAGTACTCTTAGAGAATTCTAATTGCAATTCTTCATCGTCAACTTGTGATTTTGAAAATCAGAATATTTGTGAAATGACAGATATAGGATATAGTTTAGCTGAAAAATAAACTTCCCATTATGTCTGATAATGGAAAATATAATATATTAGTTAATCACTTTCGGCCACATAGATCATTTCTTTTCCCAAAAACGGAAATGCGAGATGGTAAAAAAAAAAGTTTTCAGTATGAGTGGCTAAATATATTTCAATGGATGGTATATAGTAAAAGTAAAAATGGGGCGTTTTGCTTACCCTGTAGCCTATTCGCTAAAAATTGGGAAGTGAAAAAGAGTTTTGTAAATACTCCATCCCTAAATTGGACAAAGATGAAAGAAAAAGCAAACTGCCACCAGCAGAATGATTATCATTCAGATTCTGTTTTAGAAGCAAGCAACTTTCTTCAAAGCAGAAAGCTTCCGGAAAATTGTATTGATGTACGCCTTGACCGCCAAAAAAATCTCAATATAGAAAAAACCCGTGAAATTCTGAAACATATAATTCAAGGGATTCTTTACCGTAGTAAGCAGGGCATAGCACTGAGAGGTCATCGTGAAAATTTGGAAGGCAATGGAAATCCGGGAAATTTCTTGGCAATGTTGAAGGTGATAGCTTCATATAATAACGATTTTAGAGAACATTTGAAGTCTCCTGCAATGAGAAATGCTACGTATCTTTCACCAAAAATTCAAAATGAATTAATTGACATAATTGCACATCAAATAATACAAAAGAAGATAATTGAAGAAATTAAAGAAGCAAAATTTTTTTCTATCATAGCTGATGAAGTAACTTCTCACAATGTTGAAATTTTATCATTTTGTGTAAGATTCATTGACAGTGCTAAAAATGTCAGAGAAGAATTTTTAGAATTTCTACAAATTGATTGCATCACAGGTGAATTTATCGCCCAAAAAATTTTGCAAATTATCGACAAATTAGGCCTTGATATAAAAAATGTAGTAGGGCAAAGTTATGATGGTGTTGGGCGATTCCGTGGAGAGTGTCACACACGCAACGCAGGCTTTAATTTGCATTTATTCAATTATTTATTAAATTTTAATGTTAATTCTGATTTTAAGTGGTATGGTAAATAAGTTATTAGCATATTTTTAAATTTAAATGTGTGGTAATAAAACTGACAGAAGTATATCATTTAATTTCATTACTCAAAATGTGCTTTTTTTCTACTTCGGAAAAAAAGCACATTTTGACTATGAAATTAAATGATATATTTCTGTGAGTTTTACTTACACACATTTAAGCTAAAAAATATGTTAATAACTTATTTACCATACCACCTAAAATCAGAATTAACATTAAAATATAATAAATAATTGAATAAATGCAAATTAAAGCCTGCATTACGTGTGTGACTCTCCGCATGGAATCGCCCTGCTGCAAATATGGCTTCGGAAAGAGTTTGGCTTCAAGCAAGAATTAAAACACATGCCCCCAAAGCTGTATATGTGCACTGTAACTTGCACTGTTTAAATCTTGTTATCGCACAGACAAGTAGAATAATGGATGTGAGAAATATGTATGATAGATTAAAAGATGTATGCCTTTTCTTTTTGAATAGCCCGAAGCGAGAGGGCCTTCTTTTAGAAATTGCCAAGCAATACTGAGAATGATTTAGGAAGAAGAAAAATTTTGTTAGATCTCTGCAGAACAAGAGGGACTATGAGACACAAGCAGGGTTGCTGGCTTTTAGCCAGGCCAAAAAAAGCCGGACGGCTTTCTTTGGTTTTAACCGCTTAAGAAAAGCCGGCTTTTATTTTTAAAAGTTTGTTTACAGCTAATTCGTTTTAAATTTGGATCAATTGATTTTTAATACAATTAAAAATATTTTCTACTAAAAAAATTATTAATTTTTGTCAAATAAATAAGTCTTTATAACTTCTGGAAGGCAACTGTGAAGGCAATTATGTGTGAAAAAAAAATTATAAATATTGAAAAGAATATAAGTTAGACTCCAAATTGGTGTTTTGAAATTACATATTATACAGCTACATGTATACTACACATTTTAAAGATTATATATAATTAAACAATGACAAAATGTAGCACACCATGGAAATTCTGGAAACATTCTTATGTGTCCATATGGGAGATATAAAGTTATAAATGTTAAAAGAGAAATTAGAAAGGATATAATATTTGAGTAGAGTTTGGTACATAAGTGCATAAAAAATGGAGCATTTAAACAAGAAAAAAATAAATTCTCTAAATAAAATTTTGAAAAGCTTGTTGCTAAGCATATTCATGCATATGCTATTCATAATGTTTTTAGTAGTGAGAAATGGTGTTTCTATTAAATGACTATGTACTTATAATTTTATATGTTTACTACAAATAAAATAAGACTTGTATATTAATAGGTCTTAAAATTAAGTATTAAAACATGTAACTAAATAACCATTGTCCTCTTTAATTTTATAAAGCAGTAAAAATTGGGGGGAGGGGGGGGGGTAAAGGTCAGTGTAAACCAGATAAAGCAGTTGGTATGGCCCTTTTAAAATTTAGCTGATATATTTGCTATTTGGACTACAAATCACCAGCAAAACCAGTTTTATTCCAGTATTAATGTCTTTATAATTGAGAAATTGGGTTACTTATTAAACTCTAAATCAATTAAATGTCTTTAAAACTAATTAAAAACACTTTTAAAAAATGTAGTTTATAATTACAGTGCTTCGTTGTATAAAAGCCAGTTATGGCCAAAAAAGGCCAATTTTGGCCAAAAAAAGCCGGTTAAAACCAATAAAAGCCACCGGCGTGGCTTTTTTTAATTTTAGCCGGCTTTTTTGCAACCCTCCGCTGATGCTTAAATAGCTGGCTGAATCCATATCAACTCAGGCATGGGGGTTACCTTCATAGTCTCAGAAGTTTTTGAATTGAACATATGTTAAAATTTAAGAAAAAGTAAGATACTTGTATATTTTCATTTTGCTCAAAAAAATTCCTGGCCCGAGATACAGGCCGCCAAAGATGATATCCTCGGCATCCTTTCTCATTCGCGATTTTCGATAAAAATTTTAAAGTGCTCTATCTCTAGAACGGTGCAAGATATTTTGTTGCGATTTATTTTATTTTAAAGATAATATTCTTCTGTTTAAAATGATATACCGAATTTTGAAAAATGTATTCAACTTTTCTTGTGGCAACCTTTTGAAAAGAAAAATTTTTTTCAAAAAAAAATTTTTTTTTTGGAAATGCCAATCCCAAAAATTTTCATTTTTTTGCTGTTGATCAATACCATTGGGAACTACCTTCACTGTAAAGGAGAACTTCCACTTTTGAGTTTAACAAATTTTAGAAACATTTAAAAAATTCAGAGAAGTTTACAGGAACTGTATATATACAGTTCCAGTAAAAGTCACTGAATTTTTGCTTATTTGTATCATATTTGTAAGGATAAGCCTACTATATATCCTAAACAAGTTAGAAATTGCAATATCAAATGTGGCAAATGAGGTGCGTGCATAGTATCAACTAGTTTTATAAATATTCAGATCTTGGTGCAATAAGTTACTCTTGGGCAAAAAGGGCATGAATACAAAATTTATTATGATTCTACATATTAAATTCAGTAATACGGAAGTAATATGAATTCATCTTAAAAGGACTTAATCGCCATGGCAACCTAGAATCATTACCTATCATGGTATATCATTGAATCAATTATGTATTATAGGATTTTTAAATAGAATGAAGAAAACTTTTATTAATGTCTTTTGTGTTTTAATTTGATTTTCATAGCATTTGAAGTGATACATACTTTATTTTCAATACCGAACATAGTAAAACAATCTCAATAACATATATCAATTACACAGCAATACAAATTATATTAATACAAGTTAGAGTTCAGACAGATGGGCAGACAAATCGAATACATAAAGACTTTCAACTATGTTGGAAATTGTTAAAAACACATAAATAGGTCGGAATTTGACTTTTAGAAATTTATGTCAATAGACGGAAGCATACTTGAATACTTTCATACAACCCTGTATTTTACCTACTATACAACCCTGTATTTTACCTACTATCTTTATATACCTGCCACTATTTAGCTAATATTTAATTAAGATTAAAACATCCTTAAAACCAGTGAAATCACACTTCCAGAGATTATCATCCATAGACGGCCATGTATCTAATTCTTTGCGTGGACCTGTATATCATTTTATCTATATTCTCCAAACATATCTTAGTATACTAAATGTAGTTCAGTGTAAAAATGCATAACTCATTTAAAAATCACCTTTAAGCTACTTTCATTCATACTCAGTAAACCCTTAAGATTTCTTTTGTGTAGCCCTGTATATGATCTACAGCATTTATGCAAACAATGTAATATGGAAAAATTTAGTTAAACTTAAAAACTCAAACACAATTAAAAATGCACTTCCAGCAATACCCTTACGATTTCTTTTGTGTAGCCCTGTATATGATCTACAGCCTTTATACACACAACGTAATATGGAAATATTTAATTAAACTTAAAAACTCATATCGCAACTAAAAATGCACCTCTAGCAATCATCGCTAATGTACAGTATTTCCAATAAGGTAAAGTATCCGAAATCTTTTGTGTGTCCCTGTAAACACTATGCACTTTCTATGACACAGGAAGTAATTTTTTGTAAACCTCTGCAGTAAAGTATGTATCACTTCAAATGCTATGAAAATCAAATTAAAACATAAAAGACATTAATAAAAGTTTTCTTCCTTCTATTTAAAAATTCTATAATACATAATTGATTCAATGATATACCATGATAGGTAATGATTCTAGGTTGCCATGGTGTTTAAGTCCTTTTAAGATGGATTCATATTACTTCCGTATTACTGAATTTAATATATGGAATTATAGTAAATTTTGTATTCATGCCTTTTTGCCCAAGAGTGTAACACTTATTGCAGCAAGATCTGAATATTTATAAAACTAGTTGATACTATGCACGCACCTCATTTGCCACATTTGATATTGCAATTTCTAACTTGTTTAGGATATATAGTAGGCTTATCCTTACAAATATGATACAAATAAGCAAAAATTCAGTGACTTTTACTGGAACTGTATACATACAGTTCCTGTAAAATTCTCTGAATTTTTTAAACGTTTCTAAAATTTGTTAAACTCAAAAGTGGAAGTTCTCCTTTACAGTGAGGATAGTTCCCAATGGTATTGATCAACAGCAAAAAAATCAAAATTTTTAGGATTGGCATTTTCGAAAAAAAAAAAATTTTTTGAAAAAAAAATTTTTTTTTTTTCAAAAGGTTGCCACAAGAAAAGTTGAATACATTTTTCAAAATTGGGTATATCATTTTAAACAGAAGAATAATATCTTTAAAATAAAAAAAACCGCAACAAAATATCTTGCACCGTTCTAGAGATAGAGCACTTTAAAATTTTTATTGGAAATGGTGCCCGGGATGCCATCTTTGGCGGCCTGTATCTCGGGCCAGGAATTTTTTTGGGCAAAACCAAAATATACAAGTATCTTATTTTTTATTGAATTTTAACATATGTTCAATTCAAAAACTTCTGAGACTATGAAGGTAAGATTTTTTCTTTGGCTGCCTGAATTGACATGGATCATACCAGCTGTAACTGAAACCCTCAATGGCATGCCTATCAGACGTGGTACCTGGTTAAGAAACACCAGCAGCAATACCTTTATTGCGGCACTGAATCTGAGTTTATAATGAGGTTTTACCATAAAACCGAACTATAATACTTTAAGTGTTTTATTTATTGTGACATTTATTATTATGTTCATAATTATTATACTGCTGGCTTATGCATTCATGTATGCAGACACAGACACACACACACATGTATGTATGTATGTGTCTGTTTTCAGTTCCGTTATCTGTTTCAAATAAAAATCTGGCCCCCCCTCCCCCCACCCCCGTAAAAAGCTGGTTATACCTATGCAATTAACAATAACGATCATATTTTCAACAGACTTGCTTTGATTTCTGTGAAATATGATATGATGAGAAGTGTTGGAAATTGCGACCATTCATATCTAAGCAACTATGAGTTAGACATTCCTTTATTCAGAATGCAGTTGACAGTATTTATACGGTGTCATTGACCAAATTCAGTCATTTTCAATGATACCATCACATTTAATACAAGCAAAATTAATATGAAACAAACCTCTATAAAATACTTTCATTATTGATAAAGTTGTAACGAAAATTCATCTTCGGCTTGTTGTTACACAATCAGAGTTTTTGATTGAATGCATTGTAATTTTGATGGATTAAATTGACTGAGATGTTGTTTCTTGCTCAAAAAATGTTTGTCTTGACCATATACGACAAAATTAGCACTCGCCAATTGGCGAGTAACACTGAACAACTGGCGATTGACTTTATTGCCACCACTGGCCAAACTTAATAGTAACTACTTGCCAATCGCGATGATTGAATGAAAAATGTACGCAAGGGGCAGCGATGCCGCGGACGCGCTATAGAGAGTAAATTACGCGAAAAATCGGAGACGAGACTCGTAATTTCGTCAAAAAATGACGGAAAAAAGCTGATTTTCGTTAAAGGATCACAAAAAAGCGCAAATTTCATCAAAATATCGCGGGAAAAACGCGATTTTCGTAAATAGGCCTCGAAAAAATAGCATATTTCGTCAAATGATCGCGAAAAAATAGCGTATTTCGTCAAATGATCGCGAAAAAATAGTGAATTTCGTCAAAAAATCGCAGAAAAAAGCCGGTTTTTGTCAAAGGATTGCAACAAAAGCTCAAATTTCATCAAAATATCGCGGAAACAACGCGATTTTCGTAAAAAGGCCGCGAAAATATAGCGTATTTCGTCAAAGGATCGCGAAAAAAATAGCGAATTTCGTCAAAAATCGCCGAAAAAGGCCGATTTTTATCAAAGGATCACAAGAAAGCGCAAATTTCATCAAAATGTCGCGGAAAAACGCGATTTTCGTAAAAGGACCGCGAAAAAATAGCGTATTTCGTCAAAGGATCGCGAAAAAATAGCGAATTTCGTCAAAAAATCGCGGGATGAAGTCGATTTTCGTCAAAAGCTCGCAAAAAGTGCAATTTTCATCAAAATATCGTGGAAAAAGTAGCGTATTTCGTCAAAGGATTGCGAAAAAATAGCGAATTTCGTCAAAAAATCGCGGGATGAAGCCGAGTTTTGTCAAAAGATCGCGAAAAAAGCGCAAATTTCATCAAAATATCGTAAGAAAAACGCAATTTTCGTGAAAAGACCGCGACAAAATAGCGAATTTCGTCAAAAAATCGCAGATTAAAACCGAATTTCGTCAAAGGATCTTGAAAAAAGATCACATTAAGTCAAAATATCGCGGAAAACACAATTTTCATGACAGGTCGTCAAAGTATCGCAGAAAAAACGCGAATTTAGTCAAAGCATCCAAAGGACCAAAAAAGATGTGCAAATCAAACTTATTGGTAGAACATTCATAAAATGGGATTTATTTTTTTTTAATGAGATTCTTAAAAATACAGCATGATTTCACTGTACTTTGATAATGTATTCAAAGGATGGGCCAGTGAAAAATCACCTCCCGCCTCTTCTTAATGCATTGAAATGTCTCCCACCTTCGGAAGATTTAGGATTTGATGTTTATTAATGATTTAGATGTGAATTTCCTTTCCAAGGAAAATGTATGATTCCAACATAGATCTATGCCAGGGGCGTAGCTATCGTGGAGCAGTTGGAGCAGACTGCTCCAGGCGCACGAATCCTAAGGGTGCAAAATTAGAAAAAGCGAAATAAAGATTTCTTAAAATATTTGTATTTTTTTTTTTTTCATTATTAATCAGACATTATAGATGAATCTTGTTACAATCAGCGTATTCCTATGATATTTTGCCTTGTGTTTAATCTCAACTCAGTATTAAATACAATCTGATTCCAAAAAAGTTTTTTTTTTTAATTTTAGTTAAATGTAAAGCAATTTTTATTTTTAAATTAATAATATTTGCTTAAAACTTCAGTTATTTAAGTTCCAGTATTATGAAATGTTTATTGTGTAATGGAGCAAAGACTATTCCACAAATAAATAATCCCTAATGATGAATGAAACAGTGCGTCATTATAAAGCAATTATATATATTTTACGACGTTATTTTTTATTGGCTTTCCGCTCAGTGTTGCTTTCAGACCATGTTTTGGAGAACTGGGGCAATACATAAATTCAAACAATATAGCTTGGGCGCCGGTTGAACGAAATACCCAAAGTGGGAAGATTTTGGAACAAATGTCTGCCTGTAGTAAGAATTGTTCTCGGCCTGGAAACAGGACCGGTCTAGAATTACTAAAATTGTAGCAGAGTATGGAATATATTTTAACTTTAAGTGCTGTAGGTAACCATGGCAGGATAGTGACTGAGAAAATGTAAAAGTGTAAAACAAGTAAAGATGCATTTAAGTTTGAAATAAAACTAACGTTTATTCAACGAAAAACATGACTTAAATAATTATCAAATAATACAATAAAACACAAATAAATTATGATGAAAAAGTTAATGACAAATGGCAGTAAACAGTATGAATTAAATGGTTGAACAGTTCTCAATATTCACATACAACAAAAATAAAAGAGGAACTCACGGATTAACTTTAGGCTGAATACAGCACACTGGTATACTTTCCATGTAGATAATACGATAATAATTATCAATACCAATAACGATACTTTGAAAGATATGCAAAAAATGATGAAGAGCCATGTCAACTTGAAACACTAACGACATCGTAAATTATCTTTCTCTTTAATACAAAACATCGTAGCTATCCGAAAAAAATGTTGAAGTTGACGAACATATCTTAAGTTCTTTAAAAACTAACATCATCTAAGCACACACTAAGAAACGTTAAAGCTATTTAAAATTGAACACACGCTTTCTTAAACCAACACGAGCTTCTTTAAAAAATAACATGGCAAGCTACTTAAAATTAACAGGACCAGCTTCCTTCAAAACGCAAAAAAAAAAACATCCACACAACTTCAAAATAAATATACGACAAACTCTTAAAAGACAAGCTCCCACAACTTCAAAATCATCTGCATATATCGTCTGCTTCCAACACGCTCTCTTACGATCAAAACATTCCCTCCTGTTCCGGCGGAGTTGAGAAAAACGCATCCTGCCTTACGGCAAAACCAAAGGATGAAAAATCGTATCTTCCGACACGGTGCAAAGATCAGCGATCGGGAGAAGACGTGACGTCACATCGGTACGTACGAAGATCGGAGCCGTTGGAGAAATAAACAGACGATCTTTGAAGAACGATCGTAACGAAATAAATGATGAACGATGCGTGAATGAAAGTTTGAAAAATAAATAAATGAAAAAATAACCAAAAGAAAACTTGGTTATTGTGACGTAGTTGTATTAGAATGGAAATAAGGAAAACCAATGGAATAAAGGTAAGTACCATTTCAGGGTGTACAAGTATCAAGGAAAACAGGCTGTCATATTCTGACAAGAATAGAAATAGTTTAATCTTTTTTTATCTGGGGAGCTCATACCGCTTCCCCCCCTCCGTTTAAGACGATAAATATTGGAATAATTAAACACAAAAAGAATTGTGCTGTTGCTCAAAAATTTTCCTAGGTAGAGGGGCCGCTTGTGCCGGGGAGGCACTACCTTCCAAAGTATGAGCCTAAAAGAAACACTCTTTCCGATCAGAGCCTGATTATCACAAAGGCGAAATAGGCAGCTGCCTAGGCTCTCAACTCTAAAATAAACCCCTCCCCCAAACCACAAAATCGCTCCTTAAATGAGTAGAAATTGAGGCTAAATGCATGTTATAGGGGGTCCCATCTGAATCCTTGCCCACACACTAGCCATATAGGGTTAATCAGGCCCTTATTCCGCCGCTCTCAGTTTAGGAACAATGTCCTTCGTAATTTCAAGAACTCACAACTTTAAAATAGTACGAACATGCATTGTAACTTTAAATATTCTACTGTTTCACATTGGCATGAAAATTAGTCATTTAAACAAAATAGATAAATGAATCAAGCTACTTGAAAAAATGCTTGGTTTGATTCATTTCTACTTATTAAATATTCCATTTACTGCAGCAGTTTAATAAAATAATAAGTGAACGACCGAATCGTATTGTCTCGAAACTGCGGTCATTTTAATAAGAATTATTTTCATACATATTTTTGGTTACATGCCCATTTTTCATTTTCGGCAAAATTTCTGACAGTAGCGCTATTGACTATTAGTAGACAAAGATGAACTCATATCCAGAAGGCACTGCTAGAAATTTTTTTTCTTCAAAGACTTCTGTTTTTCATTTTTAAATTTCTGCAAATTCAAGATCCTAATGGTTTCTTTTCCGTTCATCTGTGGGCCAGTCTCAGATTCCCTGTGGGATAAGAGAACTCTAGAAAAATGTGCTAAAATAGCCGGAAGTGATGCAGTTCACCATAAACCTGTTAAAGTTTAAATTAATTAGCATCCCGCAAAGGAAGCAGATTTGAATCAGGTGGTTCCTGGGTTTCGTGATTCTTTTTCTTTTCTCAGTATGACGAAGTAATTTGAGCATTAATAGCTTAAAGGCAATTAATTCCATTCAGATAAAGAACAGAACAACAAAGAGTCCTTTCTTGAGCTGGCCCCAACCTAGCTATAGAAAATGTAGACCCCCCCCCCCCGCAGAGTATAAAATAATTTTATCGGTGCTCTTGTAGGCGCCCTTTCATCTGTTTGACGCCCTTCCGGCTCGGCGCCCCGTTCGGTGGCACACTTCGCACATGCCTTGGGCCGGACCTGATGATGCAACAGCATTTGTTAATTTAAAAGGTGCCAGTTTATTTTTTTATCTGTCTGGAGAGAATGGGGCGAAAAATCCTAACGTTTGAAATTACATCTGTGACTAAAGCCTCGATAAATATGAAACGCGATTTGTTTTCAACATGGGATAATTTTAATTGCACAACATCAAATGTTTTTATTTGTGGTTTAACAGCTGCAAAAGAATAAATTTGTTTTTCTTGACGAATAATTCGGGGATTTAATTTTGATAATAATTGCTCTGTGATTAATGACCTTTGACTCCCCAAATCATATAAGCATAATGCAAGCTCAGAGCTTATATCAGATTCCACATTTACGCAAGATGTTTGAAGTATAACCTCCTTAAAGGAATTTTCATTTTGAGTATTACAATGAGAAATTGAACTAATAACTGTGTCAGCTGATTTGATTTCTTGGGAATTGTTGATTGAGATTTTTTTAAACAAATCGAATAATGATGAAAATTTCCATTACAAAATTTCCATGGTTTTAAATTAGATTTACATTTAGCCGAGACGTGGAATTTTTTTAAACAAGTGAAACAACGTCCTTGCATACGTAATTTATCCCGTTTTTGAGGAATAGTACACACCTTACACAATTTTGAATCGTGATCATTATCACAAAATAAATAAACATTTTTTAGATTGGTAGTCAATGCAGAGGCTGAAGGAATGTCACGTTTATAATTGCTAAAATGTTTATAACTGTTGTTATATTTATTCTTTTCTTTTTTAGCACTAAAACTATTTTCAGAGCTCTGGAGTGCCATAGTAGATTCTCGCGATTGTACTTCGTTTTTAATGAAAGAAAGAAGCTCTTCGACCTCCATTTTTTTACCATCGGTTCTTTTACGATTAAAATCTAACGCCATTTCAGCAGATATCAACTTTAATAAAATAGGGCATAGGAGACAGGGTTCGCAAAGCTGGGCCCAGTTTGAAAAAACCCAGTGGGTTTTTTCAGAATGGGCCCACTTGAAAAAGCCCACTGAAAAACCCATAATGTGGGTTTTTTCAATTTTCAGAAATAATTTAAAAATTTAAACAAGATACACATTTAACGAATTTAAGTCATTTCAGTTAATTTTGAAATACATATATATATATAAAAGCCATTGCATACACATCTGAAGTAAAATAAAAATGTATTTCAACACATTCAAATACTTCACTAACACAGAACCTAGTAGGCAACATACATAGTACATAATTATAGGTAAAGGTTATATCATAAGAATGTCTATATGAAAAATTCAAATCAACTATATTCATGGAAAATAAAAAATATGTATTTTTACTTTCTTCTATCTTTACAAGAAGAAAGTATTTGATCCGTGAAAAATTTCGACTTCTAGTTTGATGGATTTATACATTTTAAAAAGGTCCTGAAGACGATTTGATAGTTTTTAGAAAATGTCTGTCTGTATGTGAAAAAATTTTTGTGGGTGCTCTATCTCAAGAACTAATGCACGGAATAGTAACTTTAGATTGAGACATGTAAACTTTAGATTGAATTGGACTTTGATGTAAACTAGTGCTGATTAATGTTTGGTGTATACTGCCCAACAGGTGGCGCTGCTATGCTACATTTATCTCAATTTTTCCAATAGCTTTATCTCAAGAACTAATGCATGGATTTTCATAAAACTTCAGATTGAGTTACAAGTTAAATTGTTGCTTATTGAATTTTGGTGCATATCGCCCAACAGGTAGTGCTGCTATGCTGTATTTTTCGCGATTTCAGCAATAACTTGTACCTCAAGAACTAATGTACGGAATTGAATAAAAATTTAGATTCAGTTAGACCTTGATTTAAACTGGTGTTGATTAGTTTTTGGTGTATATCGCCCAACAGTGGCACTGTTGTGCTGTATTTATCTCACTTTTTGCAATAGCTTTATCTCAAGAACTAATAATGCATGGATTTTCATCAAACTTCAGATTCAGTTAGACGTTGACGTAAACTGTTACTGATCAGGTTTTGTTGTAAATTGCACAACAGGTGATACTTATATCTGCTTGTTAAATGCATCCAATTCAACAAATCTATATTTTACAATCCTCATGAAGGGCATAGATTGTCATTTAATTTTGGCACTGTGATAGCGAATTTTGAATTATTAACATGTATGAGACAGAAGAAACTTTTGGGATTGGCACATCCGACTAGTTTACCCGTTTCTTTCTTCCTACTTATATATTTTAAATTTTAATATTCTATTCATTATTTGATTTAAAGAAAATTAATAATTTTATATCTTCTATTATATTTAAAACTAATTTGTGAGAAACACTGACATTTAATTAATTTAAATTCATATAATTTATAACTTGTAAAATAGCATTACAATTATATTGAATATAAGGGAACAATGCATTTTTTTATGTATAGTGTATATAATATATAGAAAATATAGTATACAATAATGTAATTACGCATATATTATACTTTTGAAAAAACCCGATTTTCCCCGGGGAAAATTGGGTTTTTCATGAAAAAACCCGAAAAAACCCATGTGGGTTGGGTTTTTTCAGAAAAACCCGGGTTTTTGCGAACCCTGATAGGAGATGACCATAACTTCCTGCTGTAACTCCGAGAGAATTTAAATTTCTAATTTGTATTTCACAACTGTCATACAGTTCCCGAAGTTCTCTAACATTAGAAGCATTCTTTACCTATTTTAAATTTAATAATTTACTCATATGGGCATTGATGACTAGGTCGTCATGACCGTAGCGAGCCTTTAACAAATCAACTGCAGCTGTAAAGTTTTCCTCCGAAAGCAAAAATCCTGCAACACAGGGTTTGATTTAAGCGGTATCGCATCGCAATTTGCGATTCAAATTTAACTAAAATGCGATTCAAGAAATGCATTAAATCGCAATCATTGCGATGCATATTTCCCACACCCTTTGTTATGTCATGTACACTTAAAGTTAAAATTTAAAGGTGTTTTTACACGACATACATTATGTTTTCACCCTCCCCAAGTGTTTATTTACAATGGAAGTACAGCGAGACGCCATCCTGGGCGCAGTTTTCCAAGTAAACACATGATTTGTTCCCGCTCTGACGCTGTGATTGATTACTGAATCACTGTTACTCGCTAATCACGGCGTTTGCTCATAGAAGTTTGACGTGCGTGTTGTAGTAGTTCTAAAATGAACACTCACTGTTACGCACTGAGATCTACAATAATACGGAGAGCCAACTCACCGATCCACTTTCGGCCGCTACCACATCACACTTTCAATGCACACAAGTAATGAGTCCTGCACTTTTCTTAATATTAGAAGCATTTTTTCAAACTTTTTCGCATACTTTTTATCAATTTTGTTGTTTTCTACATCTTTTTGACATTTTTATGAGCAATACTTAATTTGTTTCAAGATTTAAAAGCTACATTAGCTATTTTTTACTCGCTATACAAAAGTGTCTAACTGCTATTCAAAACTGACTTTGTATAGCAGTTACTGCTATGCAACTTTCTTTTTCTAAATCGACCCCTGCTGCAACAGCATTATATGCACTACCTCCAAGCAGAGATTTCAAATAGACAAATTTGTCAATTGGAATTCTTTTCAATTGCATTAGAATATTGCCCCCAATATTCTAACCAGGAACTGCTGTCACCAAAAAATTTATTTATAGTGAGCTTCGGCAATTTCATAGATTGCTCTAAATTTCCGTTTTGAGAACCGGATTCATTTTTCATAAAATTTTGAAAAGTATTATTCTGATTTTGGGAGTTATGTTCATTTAAGAACTTCGTTATTTTATAACGAGATTCAATTATTTTCTCACTATAGGTTTCGGAACTTTCGATTTCTTTCTCAAAATCATCATCGGCAATAATATCTTGAATGTCAGAGTTTAATTTTTTTAATAATTCATATTTGTCATTTAACTGATCTTTGCATATATTTAATAAATCTAGTTTATTTTCTAATGTGATAGAATCATCTTCAAGAGTTGTGCTTATTTTTGTACACAATTTTGTCGTTTGTGTATGTAATCCAGTTCTTTTCTTTTTTAAAGTTTCAATATTAGCAGTAGTCGACATATTTGCTTTCAATTAATCAACAATAAAAAAATAGCTTACCTCAAGCTTTCAGAATCAGAAAAAATAATATTCAATCATCAGTCCAGACATCCTGACGCGGTTCGCCAACATGAGGGTTTCAGAGAACACAGTCGATAATAAAAACTTTACTTCGGATCAATCATATTTCACATCAATTTAATGAAATAAAATGCAGAACGATGTTTATCTATTCAAAGTAAATCAGCACTAAAATAATTAAAAGCTTGAAGAATTGAATATTAATAAGGTTTATTATTACCAGGCAATCCTGGTTCAGACCACTTATAGCGGTGATCGCTCGCTTCAAAATTTACTTACATCTACCTTTAAAAACAAACTGAAAAATAGGGTTACCATAATTCTTGACGATGATTAATTTTCGCCAAGTCAAACAGAAAGAAAGGGGGGTTTTAACAAGAATCAACAGATTATCTCCCTGAGACTATCTCCCATATACTGAAAACTCAACTGCGTAGTATTAAACTAACTCCCTGAATTAAAAAACCTAACTGATTGAAAAATTCTAAGTTCCAGATCAGAACACGGGAACATGGCCCTGAGACTATCTCCCAAATTCTGAAAACTTAACTGCGTAATATTAAGCTAACTCCCTGAATCCTATTCCTGGAACCTATCCCTGAACCTGATTCATATTGACTGGGTGATGAGAATAATCGCTTTCGGATTCTGATGGATTTAATTAAATTATTTTATTATTAAGAGTATCTGATTTTTAACGTCTATATAATATATTATTAAGTATTGTTTATATTTTTGCCGTACAAGTTTGAGATGTAACATAATGGGTAAGTTTCTATTTTCATTATTATAATTTTTGAATAAATATTAAAAGCAGTGCAACTTATTAAATCTGCGTTAATTTTCAAATGAAGTCCTTTGATTAAATTTAAACATCTTTTCATTTCATATGTTTTTTATTTATTTTTTATCAGGAACTATAATATTAGTGTATTCTGGGATAATGCTTGCTTGATTTTCAATATTTTTCTCGTAGTTCGGTAGATGGCGTCATCATTGCAGATGTTAAAAGCATATAGACTCATTAAGACCGAATCATATTAAAATAAAAATAAGGCAAAAAAAAAACTAGTTTAAGGAATTTATATTTCATTTAAATAAATTATTAAGTATTATGTATATTTTTGCTGTACAAGTTTGTGATGTAACATAATGGGTAAGTTTCTATTTTCATTATTATCATTTTTGAATAAACATTAAAAACAGTGCAACTTATTAAATCTGTGTTAATTTTTAAATGAAGACGTTTCATTAAATTAAAACATCTTTTCATTTCATATGTTTTTTATTTATTTTTTATTAGGAAATATAATATTAGTGTATTCTGGTATAATGCTTGCTTGATTTTCAATATTTTTCTCGTTGTTCGGTAGATGGCGCCATCACTGTATATTTTAAAAGCATATCATATAGACTCATTAAGGCCGAGTTATATTAAAATAAAAATAAGACAAAAAAAACTAGTTTAAGGAATTTAGATTTCATTTAAAAATATGTGGGTCATTCCATGTCAAATCACCCAGAATTTTCTAAAAATGACACCCACCACCTTCAATTTTGATAAACTTTGGTGTATTTATAGAATTTTTAATGCTGATTCCAAAAATATCAATCATATTGAAATTGGTCTAATGGTTTGTGAGTTATGAGCTTTTAAATGTCTTCCAAGATGGCCGATTTGCTGCCATTTTGAATAGCACATGTGACAACGTAAAGGTTTATAACTTCTTTCAGGTTTAAGCTAGAACTTTCAAATTTTTTTTGTTCTGTTCAGAATAAAGTATACTTTCATTTAAACTGATTTTTGTGCAGCTTATTCCATTAAAATGCTGTCAGAAAGTGACTTTTTGTCATTTTTTAAATTAAAAAAAGGCGCAACTTTAATGGCTGATTTCCCCATTGTTCCCCCTTCAATTTTCATCTAATTGCATAAATAGGCAGCTCAAAGTGTGTTTTGATGCCTGATAAGAAAATTTTAATGGGCAGTTCGCAGGTGTTTTGTTTAAAGAAAAATTTCAATTTTACTGACCTTCCATAAGTAACGGAAAGTACAAGATAATGTTGATATTTCTTTTATTACCAGAAATATCATACATATTTACATACAAAAGTTTGATAAGGCTTTATCTTACATAAACATATACATATTTTTTAATGTGGCTATAAAGAAAAGGGGAATCCCACAGGAATAAGTAGGAATGCTAATAGTGAATTCCTGCAAGAAATAGAAGTATTTTCTAGGGATGCAACGGATATCCGGCAAATATCCGATATCCGGCATATCCAGCTGATTTTTCAATATCCGAAATACCGTCGGATATCCGGATCACAATCACCGGATATCCGGCAGAGCGCAGCGAAGTGAATATATAAGGATAACAGAAATATTTTGACCCCAAACAAGCCGAACAATTTTGTTTATAATGCAAAATATGAAAGTAAGTTCACTATACATGAGTAAAAGGTAATTCTCAAAAGCTTTCCTAACATTGGTATTTGAACTCTTTATAATAAATTTAAGAATTTATGTTTATTTCTTTCAGGAAATTGTAGATTTACTTTCAGAATGCTAAATAAAATTTGAAGTTTTTTATTAAAGTATGACTTTATTAATTTTCTTTCTTTTTTTAAGTTTAACAATTGAACAGGCCAATTTTTAGAAGAAAGTATTGTAATAGAAATTTTTTCGATTTCCGGTTTTCGACGGAGTTAGATGTTTTAGAGGTCAGCCTCCTTCAATATGGAAACATTCCACTGGAAGGAGGGGGGGCACTTAATCGCGAGTTTTGTGCCTTTTTCATTATTGTACAACCAAAAAGTGTATGAAGTTATCCATATAATTGAACAAAATTTTTTGTAATTTTTTTTTGGCTATGTCCAGCAGGTTCTCCTTTAAATTGGAAATATTCTGCCAAAATGGGGCGCTGTAATAGAGATTTTTGTGCCACTTTCATTCTTGTACCATCGAAAAGTGTATGAAGTTATGCATAGAATTGAACCAATTTTTGGGGGTATGTTTTTGGCTATGGCCAGCAGGTCCTCTTTCAATTTGAAAATATTCTGCTGGAAAGGGGGCGCTATAATACGGATTTTTGTGTTATGTTCATTATTTTACCATTGAAAAGTGTATGAAGCTAAGCATAGAATTGAACCAATTTTGTGTGTATATTTTTGGCTATGGCCAGCAGTTTCTCTTTGCATTTGGAAATATTCTGCCAGAAGGTGGCACTGTAACAGAGATTTTTGTAAATTTTTCTCTATTTTTCACAGTTTTTTTTTTTTTTTTTTTTTTTTTTTTTGTGCTGTATATTGGCGACTCATGAAGCGGAGGGAACTTCGCATCCTGCTAAGCTGGCTATTCACAAACAGCTGATGTACAACAGAATAACGAAAAAATTATTGATTTTAATAAATATCATGATCGAGATTAACTTATTCTTATTCTGATTAATTGACTGGAGCAGAAATTTTAGATCAAAATCAGAGTTGGTATAATATTGAACTAATAATATTGAAGTATGGTAACATTTGGAACTACTTTTTGAAATATTAAGATGTATGAGATAGAAGAAAGTTTTGGGATTGGCAAATCCAACTAGTTATTTTTGTAACTTCCTTATAAATATTTAAAATTAAAAGTAATTTTCTTTTTACCTATAAATATCAAAATAATTTAACTTAAAATAAAACTAAACGTGACTTAGAGCAAAAACAATATTAAATAATTAAAACAGAAAAAGGGCATCAATTAAACCTATGTTTGGAGAAAATAACTCTTTAATCATGGGCATATTAGTAGATATTTTATGTTTAAATTATAAAAAGAAAGTATGTAGTATTTCTTTGTGAAAATACTCTACAATTATATGCATATTAATTGGTCAAAATTTACTATACAAATTATCAGCATTTTATTGTACAAATTAATTAATTATTAGCAATTATCAATATAGTCAATCCCATATCCAAATCCAGTAGCAATTATCAGCATTTCATTGTACAAATAAACAGAATATTTTAATGTTTAAATTACATTTTTTATGCAATATTATTAATATACATTACAGGGCTTGAATGGCAGATACAGGGCTTGAATTTCGAGACGGTATGGCAGGATTTGTGCCCTAAAGATTATTATTGTGTCCTATTTATTATGCCCTATTGTGGGCGGACGGCTCCTGTTTCCAAAAAATCATTTTCCGAAAATGTTTCTTTGTAAAACAACGATCAAGTCTCAGGACCGACCGACAAATTTCGTGATATTTTCTACTATCGATTATTAGATTTCACAGGTTATTCTTACGACAGATTGACAAAATTCATAGTTGTTTTTCTGCATCTGACTGAAAAATTTTGTGCTTTTTCTCCATGACTGACTGACGAATGCCACGATTTTTTCTAGAGACTGATCGGTGAATTTCATAATTTTTTTTCTCGAGATCAATTGACAAATATAGCAATTTTATTCTGTGACCGATTGGCAAATTTCCCTCTTTGTTCTTGCGAAATTCTGATGAAAATAACGATTGTTTTTTGCATCCGATTGAAAAATTTCGTGTTTTTTCTCTGCGACCGGCTGAGGAATTTCATGATATTTACTCGTGACGGACTGGCAAATTTCACTATATTTTTTCATGATCGATTGACGAATTTTGTGATATTTTCCCGCTGCTGATTTCCCACGGACTTCAGTTTTCTTCTTGCTGCCGGTCGACAAATTTTGTTATTTATTTTCACAATAATTGAGGAAATCGGCGATATTTTTTTTATGACCGATTTATGTATTTTGCAATGTTTTTTCCCTGTGCTCAAAATAGTAAATAACTAAAATGGCAGTAATGGCCACTGGAGACTGGGCCCTACCAAATTGGCCAATAGTCAGCACTAAACAAAATGAGATTACACTTGTGGCACACATGAAGAAAAAATTGCTGAACTTTAAAAAACATGTTTAGAAATAACAAACTAGTTGATTTTTGCAATTCACAGAAATTAGGACATGACTTTTAAAATCAACCTTTTATCATGTAATAGAAGAAATCAATTGACTATTTCCTTTTCAAACTTTGGATATGGATTTAAAATTCCAATGCATTGCAATTCCATGCAAAAAAATCTGCAACCGAAATCGAAAAAGTAAAAAACAGCCGTATGAAAGATCGAGCTCAGCTATCTTATGCAAAAAGAATCTTTTAAAACTTTTCAAATTTAAACAATTTAAAAAAAACCCTGCCCATTGGTTTAACATTACGGAATGGCCATTTTCAAGTTAGTGAAGGGTCCCCTTATAAATATTCAACTGTGTGATGTGAATGAAAAAAAATTAAATTTGGTAACAATATTATGATAGTGTTAGAAAGTGTTTTATAATGTATGACTAATGTATGATTTTTTGTTCTTGCTAAAATTTCCCATGGGTTAATATAGAATTTCATGATTTGAGAAGGGAAAACCAGTTTCACTGGAATGTCCCCTTAACAAAAGAAATTGAGGAAATAAATGTTTCTTAAAATCTTACAAAAATAAAGTATTTCTTAACAAAAATAAATAAATAAATAGGAAGGATTCACAAGGAGTTTATTTAATATTATTAATTCATACTCAATAGATTGAAAAAATTTCAATATAAGCATAACATTTATTCATTAATCTTTCAAGTACAGTAAAACTCCGGTTATCTGAAAAGCATGGAACCAAAACATTTTTGTTGACTGGGGTTCCATAAGAATTTTCAGATAAATGGGAAGCTTTCTTATTTACCCTACCAGATGCCACTACTCAGCCTCTGCCCCTCCCCCCACCCCACCCCAAATCTATAATTGCAATGAAACAGATTTGAATAATGAAATATTGCCAAGCTACACATTAGCTTCTGGAGCAGAGAACGGCTCCTTGAGAAAATTAAGAGACATTACAGGTAAAGGTTGATACAGTTTTTGATTGAAGGACTGACTGATGGAGCAGAAGTTGTTGAAAATTTAAAACTTGTGGATATGAAATAAGTTAACTACTGGTTAGATTCTTGATGGGAGTGAATGAAAGTGAATTAAAATTAAAACGTTAGTAACATTTTTACATAAGTTATGTCCTAACGTTGAGTTGCTAGTCTTTGAAACACAGTTGCAGTCAGCAGAAACTGATGTCAATGGAATTGTGGACAGAAATGATGACAATATATACACTGAAGTGTTTTCGGACATGTTGAATGCATTTAAAATTCCATAGTTCAATTTTAACGAAAATACCAGGGATTGCAGTTTTGACTATAATTCCATTAAGGATATAATAAAACAAGTTTGTTCAGAAGTGACATACAATCACCGTAGGATATCGACAATAAAATCACCGATATGCATTATTCATGCAAGTAAGTTAAAAAATAACGCACATCAAATTTTACAAATTTTTCTAAAATTTTTTAACAGAGCATAACCATGCGTTTCCGATAATTTCTAAAGTTATAAAAGTTGGTCTGTGCTGTTTGTCAAAAGTGTAACTTGTGAAAGAGGCTGAAACATGCAAAATGGAATAAATTCTAAAATTTATTTAGCAACCCAATTGTTAATTGCCCGTAACATTAGGTGAAAGTTGAAAAATAGACATGGTATATATAAAACTTGATTCTGTTCCTTTGTTTTAATAAAAATAAACATTTTTGATAATAAATTATCTTGAGTTGTTAATTTAAATTATTTCAAAGGTATTTTGTCATTTCTGTATAAATGTAATTCTTTAAGTGGCACATAAAAAATAACAGGGTTTAAAGATTTTTTTTTTTCCTGTCCAACAGTCCAACTCCCCTGTATTTTTAAATATTGGCTGGGAAACTCCCCTTCTGAGGAAAACTTGAATTTCAAGTCCTGATGTTCAAAGATATATAGTTTTTGTAAATTATATTTCAATGCATTTAAAATGTTTTAATGATGTATGAAACATGTTTGTAATTTATTGTTCTGAGATGGCGTTATATAAAGAAATAATTCACCATATAACTAAAAACATATCTAGTGCCGGATATCCGAATCCGGCAGGCAAAGGAGCTTCGGATATCCGGTATCCGATATCCGGCAAAATCAATATCTGGTGCATCCCTAGTATTTTCCTAACAAATTGAAATCTATTGCAAAACTCCAATAAATTATAAGTAAAAAAGAAATAATGGGAAAAAAATCTACAAATAGTCACATTTTATAGCAAAATCTTACTTGTATATGATACAAAGTATAATAAAAAAAAATACATTAAGTAAATATTATCGTACTTTAAAATTATACAAAATAACATTTAGCACATACATAGTAAAAATGCTATTGAAAATATATCTACATCAATAACAATTAAAAATAAAGATAATTAATAAAATTTGTTCTCTTTATATTTCGATCTTATTTCATTCTAATTTTATGTTTTGCCCACTAGGTGCTTATTAAAGCACTGGATGCATCACCAAGTTTATATATTCTACCATTTGTAGTATTGATGTCACATGCACAAAGGATATGACTGAAAGGCACAATACAACTGTCATTTTCTGTCCAATAATAGGCAGGTGATGGGCCATTGTGGATGCATGAATTTAACAGTTGTATCTCCTTCTTTTTTGTGGACTTTTGACTCTAAGCTTATGTACCAATTCCATTCATACATACATGCTACATAACTTTTAAGCGATGGAATATCCAAAGTCTCTTTAATATTCCTATCAAAAGATGAACAAACAGAAAATTTTTCATCAGTATTTATTCTTTTTCCACTTTTTAATAAGTTTTCTGTAGATCCATAATAATGCATACTGCATGTTCCAGGAATTGACGTAGCAAGTTTCATCTGATGAGACATGTTGCACAGTTTTAAAAATGCCACTTTAGTGATGATAATAAAAAATATTATACCATCAATGTTTTGTCTGCAATATTCATACATCATAGCCACATTTGCAATTTGATCATGCAACAGCCTTTGCAGACTTGCTTTTGTCACAAGTCTTTTAACATTCCCCACACACCCCCTACCCCATCGCAAACAGATCTTCAATGACTTGTAGCAAAAAAGCTCCATTTTGCTTTTATTCCACCAAAATCATGTTCATGAGTTCAAAAATGTTTTTCAATTTTAATATTGGGCAGCAGAGTCATCAGTAAAATATTCTACATTTGTAGCTAAGATATACTTATTATTTAAATGCTGCATGATTAATTTTTGAGTCTGATAAACCATTGGTTCATCATGGTCCATATCATATGAAAGCATGCAAAGGCTTTCACTTTTTAAGCTGCTTCCATTTTCTTGCTTTACATAGAATGCAACTGTATGTAAAGTACAGCAACCAGGCGTCCAATGGTAGCTGTTGCTCTTCGTCTTGCAATACAAAAGAAAAGTTCTCACTAAAATCCATTTGTATGAGAGCCTCATGACTAGTAAGATCTTTTTTTCAAATAAATGCTTTGGGACTTGGATATGTGTGTATGGGGACAGCATTTTAATGAAATAAATTGCACAAAAATCTGTTTAGATGAAAGTTTACTTTATTCTGAACAGAACTAAAAAAATTTGAAAGTTCTAGCTTAAACCTGAAAGAAGTTATAGACCTTTATGTTGTCACATGTGCCATTCAAAATGGCGGCAAATCGGCCATCTTGGAAGACATTTAAAAGCTCATATCTGACAAACCGTTTGATCAATTTCAATATGATTGACATTTTTGGAATCAGCATTAAAAACTCTGCAAATTCACTGACTTTTATCAAAATTGGTGATGGTGGGTGCCATGCCCTGGGTGATTTGACATGGAATGACCCATGTAATTAATTTTATGTAATTAACTTATTTAATTATAATTTTTATACTAAGTAATAATGTAATGCTTCCAAATTCATTCTTACTTGTGTGTACTTAATAGAATTTCAAATATCTTTGTACTGAATTTTCTATTTTTTATTTATTTATTTATCAAGTGGTGTATTAAATACGAACGTTAAAAATGAAAATATTTTACACTAGATTCAATATTTTTTTCCCCTGTGGCTCAATGTTAGTCCTGTGGATCTTGTGAATTTTTTTTTAAATGAAAATTTCACCTGCAGATTATATGCCACTGCGGATTATACGATGTTTTTTCCCCAAAATATCATGCAATTGACACCTGCGGATTATATGTTGTCGCGGATTATAGGCAGGAAATTAGGGTAGTTTATCACTTATAATTTGGCTGTAGTAATTACTTGTTTACTTTATTCAATGAAATGCCGGTTTTTTTCATCCGATGTTCTTATCAAAGGCTAAATAAAGGATATTAGTAGATTAGGATGTTAATAGGTAGAAAAAACACACTTTTTATCAAGCATTTGTAAATTTGTTACTGGCCAGTGCCCATATTTGGCCAGTGAGTAAAAAAGTTAATTTTGACCTACACTTGACCATATTATCCCTGTTGAAAGTTTGTTGCAGGATTTTAAACCCAACCTTTATGTTTACAATATCTGAAAATGATCGCCAACTTCAGACGCTGATCTAGTATGCATTTAAAAACTTCCTTGCTGAATCAAATGAATAGAAAAGTTATTCTTTCTGAGTTCTATAACTATATTCTCTTCTTAAATAACTCAAAGCAGATTTTTTTCAGTATAAAGTTTACTTGTAAAAAGCTCTTATTTATCAAAATGTAATGTAAAATTTAATATTTTAATGCCTTTAATCTTTGAAATATAAAAGTATTCGGCCAGCCAAATATTCGGTATTTGGCCGAATATTTGTTATTTGGCTAGCCAAATATTTGGTATTCGATTCACCTGTAGGTTGAATATTTGGTATTCAGCCAAAATCACTATTCGGTGCATTTCTAATTTTATTATATTTTAGAGAAAAAAATCTAACTTTTTTTGAACATCTGACTAAAAATTGAGTAGGAGAGAGATTGACTTAATAAAATTGCAACAAATTGAAAATTCTTTTGACCAAGGGGAGGCTGATGTAAAATCTTGAAGAAGTCTTTTTATTTTCTTTGGGCTAAAAAATTCTTTGTTTTATGAATGCTAGTTTGCTCACCGTTCAGTTAGAAAACTCACGCTTTAAAGACTTTTATTTGTCACATCTGCCATCAATAATACTTTCAAAACTTTTAAATGTGTCTTTCTCAAAGTGCTGTTTTTTAAACTGGTGGTCATTGTGGGAAAGTTAGTAATTAAGCTATCAACTTCAAATATGGAGTGAAGCTACATGACACATACCTATGTTGTGAACCATTAAATTTGTCTTTATAATTCTTATTTATTTTTTAGAAACATGTCTTATAAGAAAATCTTTTGCCCCCCCTCCTTTTTTTTTCAAAAAATTTCGCCTTAAAATAAATAATATATTTACAGTAACCCCTTAACTTTTGCAAGGGTTAGGTTCGCTTAAACTTCCGCGAATGTCAAAATCGCGAATGTTGAGACTATCTTCCTGTGCATAAAAGGGGGGCTAGGTTTTAGGAATTTTAAATGGAAAAAAGCAATTGAAACGTAAAAAATATATTATTAAGCATTAAAAAGTACATGCGGTAAATAAATTTGAATAATTATAAACATATTGTACAAAGTTCAGTTGCTAGTTGATGGCTGAAAAAATTTATTGATATACGATTGTTTGGAAAAACAGATCTTTTGTTTATGAATGTCCATATAAGGAACAGTTGCGATCTTGATTTCTCTTTTAAATTTAAGACTCCACACCAGTTGAGGATCGTATCATATTGCTTTCTCAACAAGTTGTTGTTGAAGCTTTAAAATTTTCCATAAAATTTTTACAGAAAAGTTTTCCAATTTCAATAAAAATTTTGAATTTTAAAAATTTAGGATTTTTTTATTTTTAGCTTAAGTCATGTTTCGGGTTTCTCAGAATTATTGATCTATATTTTGCCTCAATTCAAGAATTGAAATTCTCGAAACTTAGGTTATACAGTACAATGCAGCTGTCCAGCGTCAAATAGTTTATGTAATTGGTGAAAGAAAGTGAGTTTATTTTGTAAAAAAATATTCTTTATAAAGCAGAATTTGCGAATAACCAAGTTAAGTATTCACGAATGTTGAAATGGTCTTCATTTTTTATTTTGTGAATGTTTAGGGATTACTGTATACAGTAGAGTCTCTAAAATCCACACTTCTAAAATCCGTAATCTTCTGAAATCCGCTTGCATTTCAAAATGTAAACAATGAAATTCCCAGTTAAGAATTATTATTTACAATTTTTATTCCAAATATCAGCGAATGAAAATAAAATTATTTTTAATGTAAATTTATCAGAAAATAGTTTACACTAAATATTACACAAATAAAATGCTTTTATTTCACGGAAACCTACACACAACAAAATGTAAAACAACAAATTGATGTGAAGCCTAAACAAGCCCACAAAGGTTTTAGTAATGGCACAATCTATTGGCCACTATAGAAAGTAGTGAATTGATTTATTTTAAATTTCAAGCGAGGTTGGCAACACTCATTTCATTATTATTTTGCATTTGCTTTGAGTTGTATAAACCAACAGCAAATAACGACTGTTTACAGAATTCAAAAGAAACTTCCTCAAGAGAAAAAAGTTCTCAAGCAAAGAACTATGCAAGAAATGTTTAAAAATTGTAATAAAAAATAATTTTGGGTATTAAAATTATAATGTACAGGTAAATAAAAGGGATTCAAGTTTTGATTTGCTTAAATTGAATTATTACAAGATCTTCTTATAAATGGATCCAGGTAAGTAAAAAAAAAAAGAAAATCATTTAATCCAGAATCTGCAAAACTCTAAAATCCGCAAAATTCTAAAATTTGCACAGGCTCTGGTCCCAAGCTGTGTGGATTTTTGAGACTCTTACTGTATATATATATATTTTGGATAAATGGAAAAGGAATGGTTTGCCAGATTTTTACATTCAAATTAAATATTTTAAACACATATTTTTTTCAGAATCTTCATTAACAAGAAACAATACCTAATCTAATGGTGATTTCCATTTGAAAATAAATTGTAAATTTTTTTCCAAAGATGTGCAAAAAATCTTTATTTAACGAGTATTACACCAACATTTCCAAAGATGTGCAAAAAATCTTTATTTAACGAGTATTACACCAGCATTTCTCTTACATAGAAGCTTTATTTAAACAAAAAACCTCTGAGTTCAAGATTTTTCAAAAAAAAAAAAAAAAAAAAAATTTAGAAAAATTAACTAAATTTAAGCTTTATAGTGACTTTACTGTGTTTTTGTTTCTTTTAAATTCTTCATTTTGAATTATTAATTTTTATTTTCTTTTTAAATTTCTAGATAATTTTAATTCATCAGAAAAGATGCCTTTAAAGTTTACAGCTGGATTTCAGAAATTAGCCATATTATTGTATAAAGGCTACTTGCTTCGCAAAAGACATTACATAATTACTGCATTTGAAATCATTTTCCCTGTACTTCTTGCTAGCATTCCAGCCATCTTGCAGTCAGAGGCAGATATACTTAATGAAGCTTCTAAACAGAAACCAGAATGGATAAACGATACTACACATTTGCCGTTTAATCCTTTTACGAGTGGAGGGTCATGTACAAATTGCATTTTTGCATATGCACCTTCTAACAAGTTTACTGATAAATTTATGAATGATTCATTACAAGCATGGAAAGATAATCACTTAAATTCAGTTGCTGGTAAGCAGTTTTAATAAATTTTTGTCTTTTATTATTTTATATGAATTACGTATGCACAAAAGGGTGTTAAATTTCTAAAAGCAAGTCATGTATTTACCTAACAAATTCTCTATCACATGAACTATCTATATTAATATAATTTTGTCATATATATTTTTTATAATTTTTTTCTTCTCGGTAAAAAAAAAAAAAAAAAGATATTACTTCCTTGGATATTTAAGGCTATTCTCAAATTGAAAGAGGCAGCTTTATGACACAAATTTAATTTCATTTTTATTTGGAAACACAAACGCATGAAATTGGCAGGTGTTGTTAGGGGAGAGTTGGGAGGAATGGGACAGTAGGAGGAGTGGGACAGCAGCATTTATGTCCAAAATAACTGTTAGAATTTAGTTCTAGCTTGTCTACTAGATGGAGCATCTATAGCCTCATGTTTGAATCTAATTGTTACACCAGCTGTATTTTTGTTTGTATTTAAAAGGGAAAATTTTATTTTCATACGTCAGAAGTAAGTACAAATTCTTATTCTTTCAATGATTCTTTTCAATTATATTATATTTAAAATAAAAATATTATGATTGTATAATAAACTTAAAGATACAGTGTTTGCAAACTAGCAGTCAAATAAAGCCTAAATGTAGCATACTATACATGATAAGCCTTTTTAAAAAATATTCAGCAGAGGGAGGAATGGGACAGCATCAATGAGGGAGGAATGGGACATGTTCTCAAATACCTTTGAGTCCTTCTAATATGCACCCATATCCCAAAGCATCACCACACAAACTATAAAGAAAGACAGAAAAAAGGAAAGATAAAAAATCATCACTGACACATTAGAAAAAGTAGAAATTGAAAAAATAGCTGCTGATAAAAAGAAGAGATTGTGTAAAAATAAAACTCTTAAGGTGAAAAGGAAGAAACAGAAAAAAGCGAATAAATTATCTAATGATTCCATTGATGGAAAATTTTTGTTGCATGACTCTACATATGAAAACTTTTGATTTGATTACTCACAATGATAATGAAATTGCTGAAGAATTTGATTGGTTAACTGATGATCCAAAATTAAGATAAATGACTTTGTACTTGTTAAATTTTCGACGAAGAAGACAGTTGTTTATTATATTGGCAGAGTTGAGGATATAGACAGTGATAAGGAGTTTATCATATTAAAAAATGATGAAAAAGAAAATTTTCACTTCCCACAAGAAAATGACTTCAGTGAAGTAGAGAAAAGGGATACCATAATGAAATTGCATCAACCACAAATAATTTGTGGTACCAGCCGAGCCCAGTCCTACTTTGATTTCAGTGTTGACTTATCAAAATACAATAGGTGTTAATTTATTTTTTTTCAAACGGTGTCCTATTCCTCCCTTATGTGTGTCCCATACCTCCCTCATGTGAGGGAGGTGTGGGACAAAAATTTTAACATTTTAAAACATGCAAATAAATGCCAGTTGTTTGTATTTCACAGTGTTTGTATTTTTTAAACATAGCTGAAGTAACATACTATTAGATTTTTATAAGCTGTACTCTTGGTAAAACATAAGTAGTGAATTAAAAAATAAATTATGAAATCTGTCCCACTCCTCCCAACTCTCCCCTATATAGAAACTATGCGATCTAAAGACATTTTCCATTTTTTGGTAAATGCAAAAGATCTTTCAGAAAATATTGTCAAATTTGTTGTTTTGAACTGAAGTTCTGAACAAAAGGAAAAATACCAGTCAGCAGAGGGAGAAAAACAGGTTGTCACGTGAGCACGTGACCCAAGATCGCTTATAACTCGATAAATAATTTATTTAAAAGAAAATGGAAAACGTCATTCGATTCCAAATTGTTTCCATACATCCCTGACAATTTTGTACTTTTATGTTTAAAAATGTGTCAGAAAGTTTTGGTCTTGTTGAGCAGTGGATTTGAGAACCGCCTTAATACACAAAAAGTTTTAGATTTTTAAAATAATAATAAATAAATGAATAAATTACTGGTGTTTGATGGATTTGCACTTTTTGGGATGTGCTGTACAGGGACCAACTAAGAGATTGTTGTGATCCTGTAAATTTTGTTGGAGGATCGATATGCAATATTATTTTTGCACATATGTAGTTTCAAACCTGCACCAGGGCCGCCCATCATCAGTGTCAACGGATATAAGCCTCCTTTGTAAACTACTTTAAAATAAATAAAACTGAATTAAAGTATTTCTAATATTCTAAAAATAATGTAACTAACATTGTTACTGCCTTTATTGAATTTATTGTGAGCAGGTTTGTTTCATGGCTTATATTAAGAAAATTATTGCATTTAAAAATATGAAAACTGGTAATTTTATAGAGAAATATTTGATAAATATGCTGGAACAGACAATTTGAAAATCAAATGATTAAAATTAATTTTTATTTTTTGGAGTATAACAGTATTTTATAGCCACCCTATAGTTTGTTGTCTAAGCTGGATAAAAATACATTATCAATCAATTTTATTTTCCCAAATGAAATTAGGGGTGTGACATTGCAAGGACACTTCACCTATCTGTATTACATCTGTAATTGGCAACCATGGACATTACTTATTAATTGATTTTTTTCAGTAGCATTCTTTCTTGTTAATTCCTTTATGTAAGCAAAAGCTTAATTTGTGTCAGATGTGTTCTATATTTTTTTTCCAGATATCATCGATGTTTGAAAAATGAAAATACTGACTGTGATATAAAAAAGAAAAACTATTAATTTAAAATATACAAGTAAAAATAATAAAATGTTATCAAATTATTCATTTTACAGCTGAGGAAGTGATTTCCAAAACTTGCCTTATCCAAAAGGGGAAAAAAATCATGTGTTCTTTATTAATCTATTCTGTTAGTAAACCTGCACCAAAAAACAGTACAATCTGTAACAAAACTAGTTTTATTGTGTATTTCTGGCACTGTAAAATCTTGGTTTATTTTCAAAACCTGCTTTATACAGGGTGATTCTCAATCCATGGTACAAACTTTAAGGGTTGGTGCAGGACGCTGTAACAATAATTTATTGTATAGGATAGGAATTTATGGGCGCAAGTGACACGTCGAGGTACAAACACCCGGGTTTTTTTAATTTCAAAACTTCTCATTCATACCAGAAAATTCCTATACTATCCCTTTCTTTATTTAAGACAGCATTTTATGATTACATAAAGAAAAAATTCTTCTTTGAAAATTTCCGGTGTGAAATCGAAATTTTTGAATAATAATAATAAAAAAAAAAAGCAAAACTGGTGAATCTGTCAAACACAGGAAATACATTAAAATAAATAGAAATTGCCAGTTTTGAGTTTTTTTTTTTTTTTTTTTTAATTAAAAATTTCGATTTCATACCGGAACTTTTCAAAGAAGAATTTTTTCTTTATGTAATCATGAAATGTGTGTCTTAAATAAAGAAAAGAATAATATAGGAACTATCTGGTATAAATGAGAAATTTTGAAAAAAAAGGGCCAAATTGGCCGCCGGGTGTTTGTACCTCAATGCGTCACTTGCGCCCATACATTCCTATACAGTAAATGTATAGGACAGATGTATAATATTGTTAGAGTGTCCTGTACCAATTCTTAAAGTTTGTACCATGAATTTAGAATCATGCTGTATACTAGGGATTTGGGAACAAAACTTGGTCTTCATCTTTCCTGGATAAGGCAAGCTTTGAAAGTCATGCCCCCAGTTGTAGTCAACCGATTTGAGTATTTTTTTGAATTTGGCACAAAAACTTTAGGGGTAGGGAAAGAGTTTTATTAATCAAGGATGAAAAATATTTTGAAGTTCTATGATTTCTCCCTTTTTTAAAATTTTGAGATATTCTCTGTTTTCCACATTTTGAAGAATTTTATGATTGTCTTTGTTATTCTCAGAAAATTAACAATTGATATCTTATTTTATATTAGTGATTTAATAATTCTTCTAAAATAAATATTTAAAAAATGTTTCGTATATTTTCCTCTTTTTTTTTTATGTTACTTTCTTCTTTTTAAGGACATTTAAGTATTTTTCATGTTATGGTAATTTTTTTATTAGTTTTCATTTCTGCTGATTATTTTTTTTTTGCCTTGACTAGTTTTCGATATTTAAAAAAAAAAAAAAAAAAAAAAAAAAAAAAAAAAAAATTAAAGTAAACTAATCCAAATTTCCACAGTACTCTTGAGTTCTTAAATGTATGCAATATTTGACTTTGTTTTTGTTTGGCATATGAATTATCTTTGAATATGTATCTTCTTATTTTTGCTGTTATAGATATCAAAGCATTTCTAGATATTGAAACATTTGAGGACTACTGTCTAAATAAGCAAAGAAGCGATCAAACTGCAGTTATTATAGGAACTATATTCAATGATATATCATCAACCCAGGAAAATCTGCCATCTAATTTAGATTATACAATACGATACGCTGAGCAATATATGCCAAAGTTTTCAACTGATTCAAAATATCAATTTTCAGATGCACATAAAAAAAATGGTGAGTTTTAATTTTGTACTATAGCAGTAAATATGTTTCAAAATATGGTTTTTAACTTAATTTGTCTGTCTGATTACCAGTCATGAAAGTTGGACACATAGATTATTCATAGATACTAACATAGTACTATACAATACCATAGTCTTATCAATATATGCCAAAGTTTTCAACTGTTTCAAAGCACTCTAATGTTGGTCAAAGTTTTCGACTGATACAAAATATCAGTTTTGGGGTATAAAAATAATGGTGAGTTTTATTTTTGTACTATATTAATAAATATATATTTTCATAATATATGTTTCTAAGTTACTTACTAATTTGTCCCTTTGATTGCTTAGTTTAATTTTATAGCCAAGGGGTCAGATACATAGAATATATATTACAATTATAGGGTTTAATCTAGGAAAAAGGGATTTTTAGCTTTTTGGCTAATTGCAGCCAATAACTTCTAGCCAAATAAAAATAGCTTTAGTCGAGGAAGAAAAAAGTTTTATTTATACAAAATTTCTATATACATGAGTATTATTTTTAGTTATGCAATATACAAACAAATACATCACTCTGTAAGATTGACCCTTCGAGATTTGGCTGTATACCACACAGCAAATGCTTTTTTTTAATGAAAATTCTTTTCAAAATTCCCCTTCCAAATTAATCATCATTAAGTTACTTAAATTCTTGATTGTCAGCTTGTTTCTCAAGTCAGTTTTTGTTATATTCATGAGACTGAATCACCCTTCACAGTCTGCTGTAGACAACAAAAGTGATGCTACAAATTCATACGAAGAAGTCACATTGGGAAACATGCCAGTAATGTCATTTTTATGAAAAAAAAAAAAAATACAATAATCTAGTTTCATTTCTTTACACGTTGTAGCCAGAACCTGCATAAATTCAAGTCTGAAAAGTTTATACGACATGCATCTGGCACATTGATGATTCAAAGCTAGTGCACATCATATCCCATGCTTACACAGTCTGAGATTTTCATTCTTGCCATATGCTGGAGTCGTGTCTGATGCAAATGACGTCACACTGTTTGAAAATGCTTGCTTAGAGAGCACAAAACAAATTTTGTTTTTTCGTTTTTGTGCAACTGCAGCAGCTTTACAAAATGTAGAACAACAAAATGGGAATGATATAGCATATTTCTTTGACTGTCGCTATTTGGCTAATTCACTAAATACTTTGGGGACAAAAAGCACTTCCAGTTAGCTTTTTGGCTATTTGGCTATTTAGATTAAACCCTAAATTATGGTTAGTAGAGAATAAAATTCAAATATTTAAGTGGAAGGAAGGTTTCCTCCAACATTTGTAAATGAAGAAGATCAAAAATAATACAGAGAGAAATTAGCAATATTATTTGGTTATTTCTGTCTTATGGAGTAGGATTGAACAGTTTAAGCCTTACCACAACATTTGATTCGTCTGCTTACTCTTTTGTGACTAATTGAGGAAAATTAGTGACTTTTATTTCCATTTAATGAAATTCGTTACTTTTTAGGTACTTTGATTTTTGTAATTAGTAGAAACACCGACTTCCTGCAGATAGGAAATTCCTGATATGAAATATTTCAGCAGTGTTTCCAGGCCTATCACTAAAAGGAGATTAAAAAAAAAAAAAAAAAAAAAAGGGAGACCAAGCACTTTAAAATCAGGACAACTTAATTATTATATTAAAAGCTGTCATGTTTTAATAGGGAAAATTTCATAATCTCAAATAAAACAGGCAAGTCTACCTATAAGCAAGTCTACCTGCTAAGATTGAAACCGGTTTACAATAAAAGTTCCTTTTCTGGTACATTGTGATTTTGTCACCCCTCCTCCCTGCATCTCCTGCAGTTTAAAATCTGTAAACAAAATTTATTTCTTTTTTTCTGCTCGATTTGTGATTTTATTGTAAAAATATTTAAGTAACCACCTAAGTGTTATTTCTCACCCCCCCCCCCCCCCCCGCCCCCCCAAAAAAACTTTTTTTTTTTTTTTCATTGCCACACCTCCCCCATAACACACACAGTATGAAATCCTCCCCCCCCCCCCCTCTCTATTTAAACATAAAATATGCATATGATTGAGGAATGAGAACAGCCAAACTGCAAAAAAGAAAATTATTTGTTTTTCTTCCACACATTCAGAAATCCCCCACCCCTTTGAGGGGTAAGGATGGAGCAAAAATTTCAAAGAGGATAAAGATTTTAGATGAGTGAGACTTGTATAAGATTATGTTGATGAGATTTTAGGTAAATCATCTTACTACAAAATATAGTACTGCCTAGAAATAGGGCAGAATTAAAAAAATAATAATAATTTTACAACTTTAAGATTTTAAACTTTGCTGAGTGGGGATTAGAGGGGAAAGAGGAACATTTGAAGAAAGGAGGTATAATTTAGATAAATTATTTACTTTATTGTTACTAGTAAGCAACAAATAGAACAAGAAAAATTAAGATTTTCAATCTGTTAAAATTTTTGTATTGTGAAAAGAGGACAAAAAAGGTAAGGGAACAATTCATTAAGATGATCTAAAAACATATGGAAATCCTCCAAAAAAGTCAAAAGATTCAAAACTATTTGTTCTTGGTTTTTGATTCAATTTTCTCAACAAAAGAGTTTGTGAAGAGGTAGGTGTGTGTGTGTGGGGGGGGGGGGGGGGTGCTTATATTTGGGAATGAAAAAGAAAATCAAAACTACTTAAAGGTGGGTAGGGGCTTACTTTCGAGGGGGGCTTGCAATCAGGATTTTATGGTACTTAAATATCTAGGCTAAAAGTATCCAAAAGTTATGGCTTATTTTTGTGGAACACCCATTAGATTAAAAAAAAAAAATATTTAAATAAAAATAGCATCTCACAAAGTTTTAATATCAATAGACTTCGATGTGTGCACCTTTGGTAGCACGACAAACATCAGAATGGTAATCCAGTTCTCCCCAAATATTTCGTAGCATATCAGGAGTTATTAGACAAATTGCTTCTATGATATGCTTTTTCCACTCATCCACAGTTTCAGTTTTTTGTTTTGTTCAATGTTTTAAAATCTCGGAGGGGTTTCCAATCCATGGAGGTGATGTTTATTATAATCTAATGTGTAGTTCCGTAATAATAAGCCATAATTTTTGGATACTTATAGCCTGGACACCCTGTATATTACAAGACACACTTTGTCTTTAAATATCTATATAATAAAAGTAAAAATGTATTTTTAAAAAACAGTTTTATTAAACATTCAATATTTTCTTAAAAATTATTCCTTGTTTCATGATTGCAATTCATTTTGTTCGAAAGATTTTCCATTACAATATGTTAATTTGAAAATGGTCCCCGATTATTGAAAATTCGCCGCTTAGATTTATGCTTGATAGAGAGCGTGAACTATTGAATTTTAAAAAAATTATAATTTTTGCTCTGTTTCTTTTTTAAGATTTGGCAACAGGAAAGACAAAAATGCATTATTTAAACTATCTTTTTTGGATTTCTAAATTGTTTCCCTATTTATGATAATAATTTCATTAATATTAAACTGTTAAAGACTATAAAGTCTATGACAAAAGAGTATAATGAAGAGAAGGAAATTTTTCAACTGCATAAATCATATGCAAGGTTGGAGTAGCACAGTTGAGGTTTATTTTAACAGGGTGAAAAATGTCCAGACGAGGACCCGAACCTGGATACCTTGACTTTCTGTGCCAATGCTCTACCTATTGAGCTATCCGGACTAATTGTTATCAGTAATTATTATTAGGACTAATTATTATTGCTCAATAGGTAGAGCTTTTGCATACAAACAAAGGTATCAAGGTTTGGTTTGGGTTGTCTGGACATTTATTGCTCTGTTGAAATAAACTTCAACTGTACTACTCCAACATTGAATATGATTTATCCAGTTGAAAAATTTCCTTTTCTTCTTCCTTATGACCTTATTACATGGTACACAGGAGTTTCCGTGCTATCTCACACTTTCATCATGTATATGTTATAGCTATAACTCGGATTAATGAAACTAGCACTGCAGTTCACAGCCATGTTCAACAAATAAGAGTGAATTTTGCCAGCCAGGTACCGTCCAGATAGCTCAGTAGCTAGAGCATTAGCACAGCAATCCAAGGTATCCAGTTTTCGTTTGGAATTTTTCGCTCTGTTGGAATAAGCCTCAACTATTCTACTCCAAACTTGAAGATAAAGCATATATTAAAAAACACTTATCACACTCTTTACTTTTTATTTATATTTTCTACTCTTTAGTATTTAAAATATTCTGTTGTTACAGTTTTGCAATCATTTGGCATATTTTGATGACAGTGGTTTGATGCATAATTAACTCCATTGTTTTTGTTACTCATAAGCAGTTATAATCATAAAGAGTATTTGGTGATTTATTATCGACTAATTGCCGACTAACATAAAAATGCCTTAAAATTAATTTATAATAACTTCTTAAAATATTAAAATGTTGCATTGTCATTGGAAACACACCTTTGAAAAAGATTTCATTATTTCAAGAAAGGTTTATTTGTTAGTGTATAATTGTAAAATACCATACAATTCATTCTGATTCATTTGGATTTCTGTCTTTACATGGTCAAGTGTTAAAATAGTATGTTTATCACACCATGTTAGATTAGCTTGAGAAAATACCACTTCTGTCACAGATACCATAAATGAATACAGTATTAAGTAAATTCAGATTTTTAAAAATTCTGTGCCATTGTTCAGTGATTTTAAATTTTTTTTTTATGTAAACTTCTTGTTGTGTAACTTTCTTTACATTGCATATTTCCTCATGAAGCTCGCCCATTTCAAAAAATATAAACCATGGTCATAGTTTATTGTGTCATTTTCAAAGAGTTTTGCCATTTTCAAATAGCTTGAATATTTTTATTTTGCTATCAACAGCATTGTACCTTGCCATTGGATATTTGACTGTTAATTACTTACTATACATGTAGTTCAAAATATACGTTTTCCTCCAGGTTACAACAAAATCTGTATATACATAATAATTTTTCTATTTGTATTTTTCTTTTCTCCTTAATATATTAAATTTATTATAAAATGAGGATCTACTCTACACATGGCTTAAATTCTAACAAAAAAAGGTACCAGAGCTCTAATTTTCTGTTGTCATAACAATCATAGTGTGTTCCCTGTACCCTCAACCCGCATATTTTTATTTCATGTATTATTTGCAAAATTTAAAACAATTTCATCTTCTGCAAAAGAAAAAAATAATATATTTTGATTATATCTATATGCAATTATGCATACTAAAATCTAATAAAATGAACAGAGCAAAAACATTAAAATCAGGAGTAAGGAATTTTCAGAAAATCGTACTTGCCAAGGAATTCTTTATATAGTTTCTAGCAAAACCCAACACACAGAACTGTTCGTGGGCTTCGGTGCACAGTGCATATTTAAATATTCACTAAAAATAAAGAAATACTGGAGCTGTACTCCTATGAGCTACAGCACCATTTAAGCACCGGGCTGAGCTAAAAACTTGATCGGTAGGAATATTTTACAAACATGAACAAAAAACATCAAGTAAATGACCACGAGAAAAAATGGCAGATACAGATGTGGTTAATTCTGACATTTCTCGTCGCTGTTCATAAACCATTGGGGCAGAAAAGAATTGAGTCTACACTTTCGAGTGAATATGCTCCAACACGTGTGGCACGCTACGTTACATATGATATGTAAGCACTTTGGTAGGAAAGGGCGCAAAGGATTGGAAATGGTAGAAAAAGGAAAAAAATAATTTAGGCTTCAGTTTTTTGAAGTGCTGTTCTGCTGGTCTCCGGACTGCAGTATCTATGACCTCTGGTGGATTCCAACAAAAATTTAAACATTAACTAAAAACATAGTAGTATCGAAGCAGATTAAACACTGACTGTACATTGAAATTAATTAATAAAGAAGTAATTTGTCTTTTGATATGCAAAGGTAATTTGAGTAATAAAATAAAAGTAAATTTATTAATTTACAAAAATGCTCATCAAATGCTTTTTAATAAGAAAATCAAAGTGAGTAGATAGATTTTCAGGTGTTCTGTCTCTTTCTTATTCTTATTTCTTACTGGCCTCTAATGTTTGCAGTCTGTCAAAATAAGTTCTGAACAGGAGCACACACAAATTCTAGACAAAATATAAGGTGTTCATTAACATGCAGACGGTGACCAAATTGCGGGTGAATTTTCTTGTCTCAGACTAAGTAATAAAATTTTAATTTAGATTTACCTAGTAAAGATTTTTTTTTTACTTGCAGAAATTTAAAAGAATTTTAGTGTCCTATGGGATGGGTCTGAAAATCAGTGCATCCGGCATAAATTGAGAAACCTGGCAATACTATCATTCAAGGATTACATTTAACTTATTTGGCAGGAATCCCACCATCCTGCATGTTTGCCTTTGAGTTAGATTTTATATAATATAATATTTTTATGAATGCATGCCAAAGTTTTCAACTAATTCAAAATATCAGTTTTCAAATATATGTAAAAGTAACAGTGAGTTTTAATTTTGTACTATATCAGTAAATGTCATTTCAAAATACATTCTATTTATTTAATTAGTGTCTCTCCCTGATTGCTTAGTTAATACCTACATTCAAGGGGGTTAGACAGTATTTTTTTTAGTTGGGGGAAAAAAAAATAAACCATGGCTTTCAAACATTTTTGTTTGTGACCAGATAATTTTGCTTTTGTATAAAGATAATCCAAGTTGGTTGCTGTTCATTAAATGTATATTTCTTATTGTATGTATCTTATTTTAAAAAATAAAATGATTTTTTTTTTTTTTGGGGGGGGGGGGGGGGGAGCTTTTTAACTTGGAAAAACTAAGCATCCTATTTGCTCCATCTTTATAGATAAGTTTTTATAAGACATTCGAAAGTACAATTATAGAATCAATATTTCAGAGAATGACTCAGTTTTTAAAAGGTTGGTGGTTTGTGGGTTCTGAGCCCTGCTTTAACTATTATGTTAGCTTTTGGCACCTATTAAGTTGTCAAAAACTTGAATTTTACATGCAGCTATTTATAAAACTACGTTAATCTCTGTTACAAAGTTTTATTTTTTTCATCACCAACCTTTGAAATTATCAATTTAATCAGATTAAGGGGGTTAGACAGTATTTTTTTTAGTTGGGGGAAAAAAAAATAAACCATGGCTTTCAAACATTTTTGTTTGTGACCAGATAATTTTGCTTTTGTATAAAGATAATCCAAGTTGGTTGCTGTTCATTAAATGTATATTTCTTATTGTATGTATCTTATTTTAAAAAATAAAATGATTTTTTTTTGGGGGGGGGGGGGGGAGCTTTTTAACTTGGAAAAACTAAGCATCCTATTTGCTCCATCTTTATAGATAAGTTTTTATAAGACATTCGAAAGTACAATTATAGAATCAATATTTCAGAGAATGACTCAGTTTTTAAAAGGTTGGTGGTTTGTGGGTTCTGAGCCCTGCTTTAACTATTATGTTAGCTTTTGGCACCTATTAAGTTGTCAAAAACTTGAATTTTACATGCAGCTATTTATAAAACTACATTAATCTCTGTTACAAAGTTTTATTTTTTTCACCACCAACCTTTGAAATTATCAATTTAATCAGATTAAAAATAAATGTGATATTTTTACTGATTATTAATAATGTTGTTTAAAATTTTTACATAAAATACAAATTTTTACATAAAATACAAATTTTTACATAAATGTTCGTTTCAAATATTAATTTTATTATTATTTTATGTTATATTTATTGATGAACTATTAATCCAATTCTGTTGTGAATTTCTTTTAATTATATTAATTATAAATATCATAGTGGATACCTTATATTATCACACACCTTACTGATTTGATACTGGGTGACACAATTCTTATTTACTCATGTCATATGACAATATCCTGTTATGTCTAAGAGTCTTGCTATGTCTTGCTATCAAGCAGCCAATACTTTGATTCTTATCTATTGCAATATTCAATTGAATGATTAAAATTACAATAAAACTGAGATTTTATTAAAAATAAATATTTAGATATAGATTTATGGTCGAAAATAATATATGGTAATATTGTGTGAAATATGTGTGTTCTATTTAAATGAAATTGTCACATTTATTTGTGCAATTTATAGTGCTTTGCAGGATAATAGTTTTAGTTCTGGTTATCGTCCAGTTCAGTTAAAATAAAGTATTTCAGTTTTGTTCTGGTTTTTGCTTCAGAAGAATTTTTTTTTTTCTCTAACTTTTGTTTTGCAATATTTAATAATATGTAGAAGTCAAATATTTACCATGATCAAGTACCTTTTATTAGATAAAATTTCTGCTTTATTTTAAAATCATATTAGTTTTAATTGTTTTATGATACAAATTTTATCAATTTTATGAATCAAATATGATGTATTTAAATAATACAGGTTAATGCAGTTTTGTAATTCTCTGTTATTTCAGTGTATGCTTCATCTACCTATTTCCTGTCATGGCAAGCAGCTGTTGAGAAGACCTATATTGAGAAAAAAATGGTAGAAGAGGATAAAAAGTTTGAATATAAAGTCAGTATTAATAATCATTCAGAATTTAGTAATTTTGAATTTTTAGTATTATTTTTGTAATTTTCAGTTCTTCATTGTCTTGTTAATCATTTTATTGTTAACTATTTAGACTCGTCATTCTATTTAAATGAAATTGTCACATTTATTTGTGCAATTTACAGTGCTTTGCAGCATAATAGTTTTATTTCTGGTTATTGTCCAGTTCAGTTAAAATAAAGTATTTCAGTTTTGTTCTGGTTTTTGCTTCAGAAGAATTTTTTTTTCTAACTTTTCCTTCACAGTATTTAATAATAATTGTAGAAGTCAAATATTTACCATGATCAAGTACATTTTATTAGATAAAATTTCTGCATTTAAACATGCTTGTTTTATCTGTGGATTATGCACTAGAAATTATGGTACTTTATTTTTATTAACACGTTGAGTGCCACGGTGACTGAAACTGAAGCGCTGAAAAATTTACAATGTTTAAAGTAATTTTTTAGAAAGTATAATCCTGTAATAAATAAAAGGTAGGTAAATTTTAAATAAATTTTCCATTATTAGTTAAAAACAATATATATTTTTAAAATGTTATATCATATTTTAGATGTCAGTCATCGGTGAATGACGCATTTGAAACAGAAAATTCATTCACTTTCAGTCACCGGTGACTGACGTGGCTCTTAACGTGTTAAACATAAACTTTACCAAAAACTGTTCGTATTCCAAGTGAGCTATAATTAATATTTTTGCTTTACTTTAGTCAAATATTCACTAAAGCTTTTTCTCAAAATTTAATTTTATATCTGTATCACAGTTTTAAAAAGCCCAATAACTTGAAAAACATTTTATATCAGTTGTATTTTTTAATTTAAAGTTAAATTTAATTATTTTTAATTATACTGCCTTTCATAATAATTCACTATTTTTTTGTTACATAGTTATTTATATTATAAATATCCTCCCATTTTTTTACTTTAATTTTATTAAACAGCTTTGGATGCAAGAATTTCCATTTCCTGGACATAAAGCAAGTAGCATTGGAACATTATGGAAAAAAACAGTCATTTCAGTGTTGATTATTTATGGCTTTCTTGCCTTTGTTATTAATCTAACAAGAAGAGTTATTGAGGAAAAGTCTAATGGCTCTAAGGTATTTTAAAGAATGTTTTAGTCTTTAGTCATTTTATCAACTTTTCTTTTCTGTTTCACTGTACTAGAAACATAACTAATATACAGTAAAATTTCCCTAAAGTGACCACATTCCATTCCAATAAAAATTGGTCGCTCTGAGAGGTGGTCTCTTAATGGAGGTCATGTATAAATCTAGATTTTAATTGTTGAAAAAAGGTAACAATTAAAGTTACTAAAATTTATTTTTCACATTAGGAAAAAATATGAAAATTTAAGTATCAAAACAAAAGTTAATTGCATAAGTTAATTACTGCAGAGATAAAAAAAATTAATACATAGACATTTGCTTTGATTTTATGGTTTTATCTTTTATAGCTTTTATTTCCAAGTCCTTTCAAAATTCAGTAAATAAATGCAATTTTTTTTTTTTGGGGGGGGGGGGGGACAGAAAAAAATAATGACAATTTTATTAATTTATCTATTTCTTTAAGAGTTTCCTGACAGAATAGGGCAGGAGAGTTTATTGACCATCATTCTTAATTTGTAATCAGAGTTAAATTCATTGCCTAAAAAGGCACAAAGGGTTTAAACACTTAAAAGTTACCGGAATAAAAAAAAAATCTAAACTTAGTTTAGAAGTTTGATGAATAATGCGCTCTCCGGAATTATTTTTCTAATAAAACTTTCTTCAAGCAACCAGGAAAAAACAAAATTTGTTTCATTTTCTTCAAAGGAATTGGTCGCTCATGGATGGAGTTTAACTGGGATGGTTTCTGAATGGAGGTAAAATTAGTATTGAGCCTATGGGAATAAATTTCGTTCCATGAAAAAATGGTTGTTCAGGGAGGTGGTCACACAGGGAGGTTTCACTATATTTTATTATCCACATCTTTTAAAGAGAAGGTTCATAAAATGTAACAGTCTCAGAATTATAAGTTCTTTCTAATGTCCTTATATATATATATAAAAATCACATTTAGAAATTATTTTATTCATTTTTTGCTACTTCCTGGCACTATTGAATTCATAAACTGAATGACTTCAATTTAATTCAGAGTGACAGAAGTTATAAACTTCAATGTCAAGTCCAAAATCTTGAAAATAATTCAAATAAGTACCTTTGTACTTTATAAGACATGCACACACACAAAAAAATTATTTCTTGAGATATATAAATTATAAACTATATGTTATACTTTACATTCAAGGTAAAATATGTACTGCTGAGCTAAGCATTAAAGACTGACTCTTTATTACTTGAGTAACAGGTAAGAAGAGTCTATTCCTGATAATAGGAATGAGGATAATGAAAAGGGAGTCTCCCCTAGTATGCCCCTAGTAACGGCACATAATAGGTCAACTGAGAATATTCAGTGATAATGCTTCAGCAGATCATGAAGCAGCAGAGAACTATGTAGATGAATTTAACAAATTAATTTTTTATGAATCATTAACACCAAACCAGATATGTAAGGCTGATGAAACTGGTTTGTTTTGACACTACCTAGCATGGAAAATACTTGAAACGGTAGACGAAACTGCACACACATTCATTAAGGATGCGAAAGAATGACTCACCTATTTAGCATGTCAAATGCCGCAGGCACTCATACTGCAAACTTCTAGTTGTTGGTAAAAGTGCTAAACCTTGGCCTTTAAAAATGTCAAAACCTTCTCCACTGTACACTATAAACCAAGTAAAAAAACGTGGATAACATGGGAAATAACGACAGAATGGTTCCATAAGAATTTTTAACCCAAAGCTAAGTCTCACTGCTAAGTTGTAGGTTTTCCAAATGATGCTGGGATTATTTTAATTTTGAATAATTTCTCAGCTCATTCAGAGGCAGAAATACTTGTTGAAGAAAACATGAAAGTTTAATTTTTGTTTTCAAATTGCACATCCCTAATGGATATGGGTATTTTGCGCGCTTAAAAATTACTTTATAAAAATAATTTCCTCTGGAGTATGCTAAACTTCATTAACAGAGGAGAAAATTTACTTTACTTTTTGAAAGAATTTAATTTAAAGGACACTTTGTGGAGTATTGCTCGTGCATGGAAAAATATTTCCGAAGACACTTATGCTTGGTATAACTTATGGCCTTCATTATTATTATTATTATTTTTTTTTTTTTGGCACTGACGATCGGGAACCAGACTGGGAGGACTCTCATTTGCGGAAAGAGAAAAGTTATATTTCAGAATTTTAACGTATCTTAAAACCTCAGCAACGCCTTTTGAGGAAAGTAACGTTCTTGCAGTTATGGATGTTGATATCGACGGCCTGTTATTAACACATTAAGTTAAGTTGGAATTCACGAGATGGTTTTAACCGACAAGCAGAAGAATAATTGTGACAAAGAGGAAAAAGAAGAAAATGTACCAATCGATGAAATCATAAACTCCCTGGATAATACCATTAACTTCCTGGAGCAATGAAGCTTTATTACCGAATTAGAACTCATGTTTAAGTACATAATACATAAGAAACATTTCTTATTGAGAAACATAAGTTAATAAAGCAGCGCACATTAACTGAAATGTTTAATATTTCAGTAAGTTACAATTTGTTCTTAAATTGTATGTTCCCTTAAATAAATATATTTTTTAACTTTTTATTTTGTTATGATTTATTTAATAGAAAGGGTTATTTAATTTAGTATTAATAGCTGTTATATCCAATTTTTAATATATGAACATCATATTTTGCATTTTATGTAGTGAAATAGATTTTCCTTTTTATTTGAAAAGGAATATTTTTGATGACCCAAAATTTAGACTTGGTAAAGTACCGAACATTCCGGACTTTAGACTTTGCATTGTATTATTAAACAATTTTAAATGGTATGAAAAATAAACACTGCAATAAAAGTAATTTTTTAACTCTACATACAAGGGAAATATTTCTGAGAAGGTAATCATCTTGTTCAAAAGAAATTTCATTCTGGTGATTAAAAATATATGAGAAAGGTTTTTTTACTCCATCTATTTCTTTTTAAATGATTAAGAGTTGCAAACTTTAATTTCATTTAATTTCATAAGAAATCCCTTTTCTTACTTTTTTTTAATATATATATATATATCAGTATGATAGATAGGTTAAAACTTCCACATATAATATTCAATTGACTTGCTATTTTTTTTTATAGACAATTTTTAAGGTTCATTAAAAAAATTCTGATAAGGATATAATTTTCAGTGATATAAATAGTTTATTTTAAAAAAGAAAAATGTTACGTAAATAAATACAGCGAAACAGCACCGAAAACTGGCCATTTTTTAAATAAATAGTCATATTTATTGTATTATGTCATTGCAATTTATTTATTTTTTCTTAAATATTTTATTATCTTAAATTTTATATATCTGTTCTTTACAGTTATAGTGCACACTTATGTTTCAAAAATTCATAATTATAGAAAAAGTGTAGTTTTAAAATATTCTTTTATTATTATTATTATCATTAAATGTTTTTAATTTTACCACAATAATTCCATTTTTACTTGATTAAATCGTTTTCCTTCATGAAACCATTTAATATGTCGAAAAGGCATTATAAAATACACAAATAATAGATAAAATACTTAAAATACAGAGTTCCCATTAAATATAAATACATTCAAATATTTTTTAAGGAAAAAATACTAAATCAACAGATAAAGTGCTTCTTTTGAGGAAATATTCAGAAGGAGACTAAGAAAGAATGTTAATAGTAGAACAGCCAGTGAAGAAATGACATGCGATCAGACAGGTTGAGCGAAACCTGAACTTTGTCTCCTCCTAATGCTCCCCTCCCTATAGAATGGTCTATTTTTTTGGCGCCATGCCAAGGCCCTTCTTTTAAGACTAATTAAGCTGTAGCATAGTTTGATAGGCACAAAAAATACTTGTTTTAAGAAAGAGAAGATATGTTTAATGTTGTTTAAGTAATAATAAAAGCTCAGTTACTGAAGTTTAAATGCAGAATGGCATACTTTAATGTTTCATTTTTCCTGCCATTGCAATTTATCCTCTAAGCAGCTGTCCTGCAATTTTCTATTTCAAGAAAACAATTTAAATGGACTGCGGAAGAAAATATTCTTAATTTAATTATGTTTTAAGAATTATGTAGCAATAATATATGAAAGATATTTTAGCATGGTGTTGCAAAGGAAATTTTAAGTTAGCATGAGTTTTATGTACATTTTTATAAAAACCCGTGGAAGCCCTCAGACATACAGAGGGTTAAAAACATAAGTTAAATAGTAATAATGATAAAAGTTTTACTCTTAAAATATTGTTAACTAAGTGATAAAGGGGATATTTAGTACCAAAGATAAGTAATAAAAAGCTTTTACTGCTGTTTTATCAATTTAAATTGGTTCAAGGGAGAACAGCTGAGTAGTTAACACAAAATTTTAATGTAAATTTTATCCCTAATTGAAGCTATTAATAACTGGCATCATTAAATGGACTTCAATGTTTAATTGAGATTAAATGCAGCTTGTTGAAGAAAACCATAACAGGTTGTGAAAGCAGCTTTCAAAAGCAACAAAATACCTTGGAAATATATTAGATTATTAGGTTTGAAGTTCTTCAATGCAGATCAGGGGTTACACTTCAAAGTCATCTTAGTGCCAATGAAGACGCATGTGATATTTATTAAGAATATATGAAACCTGTTGAATAGCAGATTACTTTTGATGTATTTTCATCTGACACTGTTAAAGTAAAGAAGGAAATTGATTCATCATACCATATGAGTCATTTTTAGTCTTTTAGAAGATAATAACTCTTCACAGCTATTACTTTTTGTGTGCAGATGTTACCTGTTAATATTTTGACCTCATTTTGCTATGTTTGGGAAAAATTTCATCTCTCCCTTTTGTTTGCATATGTATGATTAATTAAATATTTAAAAAAGAAACATTGGATTAATATATTGTTTCCATATAGTATGAGCATTATGTACATATGTATATATATACAGGATGTCCACTCTCAACGGTGTCCAGTGGCTAATTTCTAAACCATTAGTCATAGGCATATAGTTTCAATTTAAAAAAAATGTTTTAAATGGGATAAAAAATTATTTTAAAAGTCGTTTTCATCAATACAAACATTTCTTAAAAAGTTAAAATTTAAATTTTTATATGGTCCCGCAGCCTGTATGTGATATTTAGTAAAGATTACGTATTACACTAACAAGTAAGACAAGAAAAGTCCCATTCATCTAGCACTAAAATTGACCAAGTTATGAAACTTTGAATTGCATGACTTCTGCCATTTATTGCAGCTGGAAGGAGTCACTTCAGCAAGTTTCAAGATAACTTTAATTTTCATTAATTAAGTTTTAGTTTAGATAATCTAATAGCATTTAAAAAAAAAAAAAATATGCATAATTTTGTAAAGAATTGAGACTGTTGCTTTTCATCATTTCATTTAACAAAAATTCTGTTACTTTTTAACTTAATATTTAGTATAAATTCTATATTTTTCTTTAATATGTCAGAATGAAAATATATTTCAAATTGATATTGTAATATTAATTTTACTCTCAACTATTGTTTTTTTTAATATCTGACAGTTATTTATATTAATAGTAAATTTGTGAATGACCCCTATTTCGCAGCAAAAAAGATGTTTCAACTTTAAACAGCTATTATGCAGTCAGTTTTAATCATAGAAGAATGGGACTTATTTTTGTCTTACTCAAGTAATATGATATTTTTACCAAATATGACCGGGGGACTGTATAAAAATGTAAATTTCGTATTTATTTAATAAATATTTTTATTGACCCAAATCATTTTTAAAATACTTGTTTACCTCATTTAGGACATTTTTGTAATTGGAACTATATGTCTATGCCTAACGGTTTAGGAATTAGCCACTGGACACCATTGAGAGTGGACACCCTGTATATTCTTTCTTAACTATTTTAAATGCTTTTGCAAATTATGTTTTTCCATTTGATCATTATTTCATTCATTCTATTGATTCTAAGAAATATAAAGGAATCAAAAGTGTATGATTAATTTTATTTTATTTTTAAAAGTTTCTGTTTTTTAGGAACTTATGAAAATGATGGGCATGACAGATTGCATCTACTGGTCAAGTAGTTTTCTAAATTATTTTGTTGTTGGAGCAGTAGTTTGCTTGATTGTTACAATTATTTATAAAGTTCCTCTGAAAGGTGGTGTAATGGTGCTGGAAAACACAAATTTTTTCGTACTATTTGTAATTTTCCTGTTATTTATGGCAAACTTAACTTTATTTAGTCTTGCCTTGACTACTTTCTTTAATAAAGGTAAGTTTTGAGTTTATCTGTTATAAAATTGTAAAATTTTCAAAAAAAAAAAAGGTCAACCATGTTCTGTCTGGATACTTAATTAATATGTTAAAATTGATAAAACTTCAGACATTTAATAACTAAAATACAATGTAAATACAATAAAAATTAGATGTTACAGATTCAAATTTGAATCCCTCATTAGTATACAACAATCACAAAAAGAACCAAAATCAATCAGTTAAAGTTATAACCCCCCCCCCCCCCCCCCAGGAATAAAAGAGGCTAAATTACGAAAGAGTTATGGGTAACTGGAGTTTATATTTTGACATTCTGCATCTAAAAAGATTCTATTATTGAGGCATTGCCAAGTTTTGAAATACGTTTTTGCACCTTCTCCACTCTGCCTGCCGCTGAGGTGAAAAAATTCCTAATTTTTTAAAAATCAACCTTTTCTGGTGCTATATATCGAGAATCTGAATCTTGCAAAAAATTATCAGAGAGACTGTGATAGATGTATGTTGCCTTCAAAGGGGTGTGTGTGTGAAAGAGACTGTGATAGATGTATGTTGCCTTCAAAGGGGTGTGTGTGAAAGAGACTGTGATAGATGTATGTTGTCTTCAAAGGGGTGTGTGTGAAAGGGGAAATTTAAAAAACATCCAATCTGATATTCTTAGAAATAATCTTGCCAAAATTTTATCTTCTGAAGTCGTTATAGATTCTGAGATATGTTTTTGCAGCCACTGCTCTTCCTCACTAGGGATACAAGGGGATTGAATCTCATAAAAAGTTATAAGTATTTGGTGGTTATTGGATTCTCTGTCTTACAAACTTTTATCATTGAGGTGGTAACAGGTTTTTGTCACTACCCCTCTTCCCCTGTGCATGACTAAAAAAATATCCAAGTCAAATATTTTTATAGAATCCAAGTTTGTTCAAAATAGAATTTAAAATATTTAATTACCTTAAAATTCTGAAAATAAGCCCCCACCCGAATGTAAGCTCCCTCCCCAATCTTCAACAAATTTTATTTTTCAAAAAAAAAAAAAAAAAAAAATCTGTTTGTAACAGTGTTCAAAATTAACGGTTGTTAGTTGTCAAATGCAATTAAATTATTGCATTTGACGACTACAAAATTATTCTTGGTCATCAAACATTTGGCGCCTATTTTTTAAAAAAAATATTTAATGGTTAGAAGAAGAAAAAAAAGTTCACCTTTTGATTTCATGTTATGAGATTCAAAAGTAGATGCATTATATGTTTTTTTTTTTTTTTTTTTTTTTTTAAAGGTTAAATTCAATTGTAATTATCAACATTGGATAAAATTCTGTTTTTGATTTGCTATTAAGTTTTAATTTTGTTTTACATGATTAAGTCCATTTTCTATTAATTTCTAAATATAGGAATAATTAAAAATGCTTTATCAGTTTTACAGTTTCTTTAATTGTTATAATTTTGAGATTAAGAACTTAAATAATTTTAAATAAAAACAAGTATTTGTGGTTTTCTAATAAGTAGCATACAGTAATGTTAAAAATGAATTTTAGAAATTGCAACTAAAAATTTTATTTTGATGCCTAAGATATTTACTAAGATATTAGATTATACTGTAGTCGTTCTTTCATGCCTACCTTTTATTTCCATATTTCCATCACTGGTTTGTAAGCCTTTCTAACAAAAATCTTTGGTTGGAATGTGTTTTCATCCACTCCTTGATGGCAAAATTTTTTACGGTGTTGATTAAGTGGGCCAAGATTAGTTTCTTTGTTTTCATGCTCCCTAGTGTGCCTGTTTGACAATTTTTAAAGGGGCTCTTCACGCTGTCTTTTTATTTTAAGGGCCAATGTGCCCTCTCTTTTTAGACAAATAAAATGTGTCCTGCATCTTGCCTATACAGTCGAACCTCTATTTAACGAACCTCTATTTTGCGAACTTTTCCTTGGAACCAAGAACATTTTGCGAATTTCTTCGTAAAATAACCTCCAAATAGCAAAGTGTGTTCTCTATTTAACGAACTTTTTCTTGTGATCAAAATTATTTTTTTCTCCCCATTTCTCAAAATATTTCTGGACATTTCAAACTTATTCTTTCTTTAAACACATTTTATGATGTTCAATGGCCTTGAACTGGTTTTACCAGGCGCCTTCTTTGTCAGCAGTGAGAATTCGGTAAGTATGGAGGACGAAGACGATAATCCCTTAAAGTAACTTTAAAAAATGTGGATACAGTGAGAAAAAAAGAAGAAATTAACCATGATGTGCTGATTGATGATTGTATTTAACTTAATTCTGAAATTGGGACCTCGGAAACACTATCCGAATTGGATATTTTCGACAGTGTGAAAAATAAAAACAATGCAGCAATGAATTGCGATGAAGACGAATATGATGATGATGGAAATGGTCATTATGCAGGAATTAACAAAACTTCGTATGATGAAATGCTAAAATCATTTGAAACAATCCGACGCGAATTATAGTTAGAAGAAAATACGCATGAACGGGTTTTTGGTGAATTGCAAAGATGCGAGACGTATTATGAGAGAAAACACATTTTTCAATAAAAAACTCAGGCAAAATTAACAGAGTTTTTCAGAAATTAAATTTAAGGATGCATATGTTAATGTATGGTTAAAATTATTTGTTATAATAATAATAAATACGATAATGACATTAAAATTCGTTAATTTTAATGTAAAACTATTTACTTTGAACAGAAAATACAGTGTATTCCCGGACAATGTTTTGTTTTCCTTGCAGATTTTAAAGATTTAAACACATAGAAAAAATGAATTGATGATGGATATTGGTGGGTAAAATAAATAAAACAAATCGATATAATTTATTTTAAAAAAATGTGATTAATTACTTTTAGTAAAAATATTTAGTGTTTATGAATTTAAAATCTGTTTTATGTAGTTTAAAGTATTTTAAAAGGTGAATCTCTATTTAACGAATTTTCCTTATAACGAACTTTTTTCCGGGATTTAGCGACTTCGTTAAATAGAGATTTGACTGTATTTCTTTTTTGCACCCTCAATTTTTATTATTTTCTCTTTCAAAATATTTTTCTTTCTTTTTTTTGTGGAAAAATATGCGACATTATCTTCTTTAATATAAAAAAATCTATGCGCTGTTTCTTTCTGCATAAAGAAACATATTATCCATCTAAAGCTGATGATCTGATTCTGCTATTGTTCAAGTTCCGGCTTCACAGTGTTGAATAAATAAAACAAACCTCAGATAGCTCTATCTTTTTTCTTCGCAATTCCTCTACAATGCGCTTTTTTTGTGGGGTGCTCAAATTTTCTGATAACTTACTTTTTAATAACAATTTGATGATGTCACAGTTGTTAGAAATAATTACTGATTGGCAGAACTTTTCTTAACAATTTCTTATTTAATGATTTGTGAAATAATAGCTATGAAAAGCATTAGTGTGGGGATTTGTATTTGATTACATATTTATTTAAACAGTGGAAAAAATTGTATTAATATAAAATTTATGTTAAATTGGACTTTGAATTAAAAAATTACATGACAGGAAAAACGATTGGAATGTTTAAAAGGTTAATAACCAATCTTTTTAAACATACCAGTGCTATTTGAGATAGTGTTATTAGTCCTAAGGCTGGAAAAATTATGGAAAGAAGTTAAATGCGCATGTATGTCTATTTAAAATAAGCTTTAAAAGTTGCCTTAATTATAAAAACTTTAGATTATCCTAACCACCTTTGGTCTTGAACAGATAATCATACAGATTGTCACCACCTTACCGTATTATTATAGATAACACTAAGGCTGATGCAAAGGGGGTGCAGGGGTTTGTTGAGCCCCTGCACTTCTCATGCTTATAAAAATTGCTGTTGTAAGCAAAAAAGCCTTTTTGCCCTTTTTTCTTTTGAGAAATGCATTTTTTTAGCCTAAAAAATTAATGCACTTGTCTATTCACAGCACTGAGCTCCATGTATAACAGGAGTTCTTAGTCAGCGGTCAGAAGCTTGCAAGGCAAAGGTAAAAAATAGTCCGCGTTATCAATATTAGATATTTGTGTTAGTTCTCATTTACTATTATCTTAATTTAGGCTTTTCTAATTAAGTTATATGTATCAAATTAATAAATGATTCTGTAATCATGTAAGGGAAAGTGATAAACAACATTTTTTGCCATGAATATGAACTAAAATTATCCTCATTGTATCCTTCCGCGCTGACCGCTGGAAATCATGTTGGGAAATGGGAAGACAGATCTCCTGTTATATATGGAGCTCAGTGATTCACAGAGAAGTCCAAAGTTAATATCGCTCACTTCTAATGTAGACTAGATAAGACTTGTACACAAACAACTTCCCTTCAATATTATATAACGTCTGTTCTTTCCCCTTTCTTTTTCTTATTTTTAATTTATTTTTTAATAGGTAATAAAAATTATTTAAAATATATTATAAAGTTAGATATAAAGTTAAAAAGTAACTTTGAAGCAACTTTACTAAAAAAGGTGTGTTGGATAAATCATTATAACTTTCATATAAAAAGAAGACTTACATTTTGACATTATTTAATAAAATAGCACTTCAATCAATTTTAATTTGTTAAAACGGAACTGGGTCATTCCTTGTATGTTTAAAATTTGAGGTTTTTAAAAATTCATTTTAATTTTGGTATGTATAGCTAGATTAAAATGTTCCTTTTTTATTGTTATCACTTTAGTTACTCTTAATATACATTAAAATTTTCTCTTGAAAATTTCAGCTGTATTTGGAATAACTGTCATGATTATTGCCTACAGTGGTACTTATTCACTTCTTTCTTCATATGTTTTTTCACCTGATGAAACTGAAATCAAGTACATTCCATTATCATTTTTTGCTAAATTCTGCATTTGTCTGGTACCTCCTGGAAGTGTCTTGACTATGTTTGAAATAATTTTAGACTATGAAGAAGCAGGTAACAATGTATATTTTTTATTTCTAGATACATTTTCCATTAAATATTTTAGAATAGCATTGATGAATGTTTTATATAAGTAATTTAAACTATTTAAACGGTTGTACCTTCCCATCTAAAAAACAAAATAATAAATTAATTAATGCTGACAGCATTAGCAGGAAACAAAGATAACATTTTTTTTATTTAATCTGCATAGTTCACTGCCTAGTACCACTAGATAAGCTATTAATTGTGCTGGTCTGTTGTCCAGTTCTGTTGGAAAGATTTTATTTTTCTTTAAGATTAATTTACGTGTAACAATTTTTATATTCAATTTTTAGACCAATTTTTTAAATCTATTTGTTATTAATTGAATTTTTATAATTATACTATATTAGGTTATATTTCCTGATTATTCTAAAGTGGTATTTTTTTTCATTCATCCCTTCTTTTTAGGGTTTCGTTCATCTGACGAAACCCTATTCGTCTTGCTCCTCTGTCTGTCTGGCAGTCCGTCACAGAGCCCGTTCTCAGAAACTATATATGTTGGAGACTTGAAATTTTGCATACTTATAGCTGAACACCTCACATCAAACGACAAATCCTAAAATTTTGAAAAAGTTTTATATTTAACCCTCTGGGCTCAACTTGTGTGTGTTAATCTTTTTGTTCTAACTGAGCCCCTAGTTAAGTTGAAGGCTTAAAATTTTGCATGCTTATAGCTGAACACATCACATCAAACGAAAAATCATAAAATTTTGAAAAAGTCTTATATTTAACCCTCTGGGTTCTAACTTGTGTATTTTAATCTTTTTGTTCTAACTGAACCCCTAATTAAGTTTAAGACTTGAAATTTTGCATACTTATAGCTGAACTCCTCACATCAAACGACAAATCATAAAATTTTGAAAAAGTCTTATATTTCCCTCTGGGCTCTAACTTGTGTATTTTAAGCTTTTTTTTTTTTTAACTAAGCCCCTATTTAAGTTGAAGACTTGGAATTTTGCATACTGTTAGGTAGAAGAAAAGAAATAAATAAAATAAGAGGAAAAGAGAAGAGGAATTTAAATTTATTAAAATTAGGAGTTTATAAATATATTATGTGATTTTTAATATGAATTAGAAAGACAGAAAATTTACTGTTAATCTTGGCCAAAAGATCGTTAGTGGTTATTGAAAACATTGCATGCGAAAGAAATAAACAAATATGAACTGGTAATTTCATGGTGAAAAACAAAACAAATAAAATCATCTTACCTGAACCAGAACACCTTAACAAACCATCCGATTTTATATCTGAAATCGTGTTATTATCGGGCATATTTAAAATTGTGCCAAGTATTGAATTTTTACTTTAAAACGTTTATAATTAATTATTCTTTATATTTTTATTGCAATAAATTAATTTGGCACTCAGTAATAAAAATAAACACATAAATAACACATATACACTTAATCGAACAAAATATTTTTATTTAAATGATGATGTAATTAAATGGGGAAAGGGGAGGGAGAAATAATTTAGTGCACTAATTATACAAAATTTATCAATATTAATTCTTACATGAGTTGCATAGATCTAAATTTCATTTTCAACAAAATTGACATTTCTTTTATAGAAGATGGAAATGATGTTGTTGAGAACTTAAACATTAATATGTTTATATTAAGAATCTTAATTTAATTAATGAAACATCGGTACATGCAAAAAATGCAGTTCATAGTCTTTATCAAAGTTTATTTATAGGAATAGTTCATACTGAAGTGTTAATGATTATCAATTTGAGCAACTGTTCAAATCGTAAGATTTGTAATATGCTCCAAAGCAAAAATAAAAGAGGCATCTTACCACCGCGATGTCATCACTGTATGGAAAGCAATAGATGCATTTTCATCGTACTTACTCAAGTTGATTTTCGCCATAACGATATATTGAAAATAGGTATTATGAGAATCGTGAACATCTGTATATTAATATGGGCACTTTTCTTGAGACATTCATTTTTCCTTTTTATCATCACCCACATTTTCAAATGGATAATTTGATTAGAACGGATTTCTTGATCACAAAGGAGATCGGTAGTACCCATTGTATATCAGTATTCAAAGGCCTTGAATCTCCAGCATTCCTACGAAACCACTTCGGAACCACAATTTTGTCGCAGATGAAATATGTAATACACTATAAATAAGATATGATTTGATGGCATAAATATAAGAAAAGGATTTGCCCAAGGAATCCATTCGATCCAACGGTTAAAATAAATCCTTTCACGGAGCATCAACGTGCACTTGTTTGGACGTTGAAGTCTGCGGCCTGAGAGAGAGAGATGACGCTACCGAAAAACCGCCGTTATAAACGAACGTCGTTGATTGGCTCATTTAAAATCAATGCCACACAGAGTAATAGAAGTGTTTGAATAAAATAACGTTAAGTGATAAATTTGAATTTTAGATTTGAAAATTATTATAAAAATATTCTATTACGGTAGAAAGTATTAATTTTAAGATTTATTATTTTATTATTGATAATTTTTGCCGATCTTTTATGGCGATTAAATTAAAATTGTTTTTAAGTGAAATTTAACTGAAAACGAAAATTAGTGAATGAATTAATGAAACGAGAATTTAAAATTTAAAGTAAAAAAAGTTTATTGATTTAATTAAAATATTTTAAAATTATTTTTAATTGTAAAGGATGTTATCACATAACACATACGTATAGCAGAACACTTAAAATCACATGAAAAATCATAAAATTTTTAAAAAGTCATATTATTTACCCACTGGGCTCTAACTTGTGTATTTTAAGCAATTTTTCTAACCTCCCCCAATTGCACCTGGTGGGTACTTTTCTAACTTTTGCCGACACCACTTTGACCACTCTTTCATATTATGCACATAGCCTTACATATTTCAGTTCCACTTTTTACCGCCAGGGGACCCCTACCTATCTTGGGTGCTATAGACCCGATCCCCTCTATTAATATACCTACGGATAGGTTGTGAAACGGAGTTTCGTTCGAATAGAGGTTTGTGTAGAATAGAATGTGCCCCCTGGTTGTGAAATGTGGAACTAACAGATTTTGCAAAAGGATAAAGTGTTTTGAAAGGAATAGTAAGCGAAACCCTCTGTGCGATCTGTGATCACACTTACCCACTTGTTTTATGTGTGTGTGTAAAATAAATAATTAGTTGTATATGTTTCATAATATTCAACTATTTTATGAAACATTGTGTTCTTGGATCTACTTTTCAGGTGATGGTGTGCAGTGGTCTAATTTATTCAACACTGATGTAGTTTTTGGCTTTAGTGTTTTTTGGCTTATGATGGCTTTACTGTGTTCTTGTCTTCTGTATATGGTTTTAATATGGTATATTGATGCAGTTTGGCCATGGCAGTATGGAGTTCCAAAACCTTTCTACTTTCCTTTTACTGTAAGTTTTAAGTATATTTATTTTATACTCATGCATAAGTTTCTTTGTAATATTGTAAATAAATTAAGAAATAAATTTAAAAATGTGTAACAACTCTCTTGAAACTTAAAATGTGGTAAAGAAAGGCCAATAACAATAATGTTTAATGTCCTGATTTGTGATAAAACTTTTTGTGTACCAATAAATGAATTCTCACTTTGTGTTTAGTTTGGTTTATATATGTAAAATCATATAACTGAATTTCTTCAGAATCTGGGCAATTTGGCGGCTGTTTTTTAGAAAATGTGGTAATATATTATTTAAATGTGTTATTATTATGTGTGGTTTTGAAATTTGAATGGATGTATTTAATTTGTTTGTTGTAAGTAGAAGCAACAATTTTATTAGAATAACCATGAACAGTAATGACAGGTTTTATAAAATTCAATTCATGGCAATTATTGTCATGGACATTTCTGATAACCTGGCAAACACAACAATTATTGAATGTCTGTTTCAAAAGTAACATTTTATTTTCTTGTTACTGATGTCAGATCTACAAGGATATGGGTTTATGTATTCTCTATCCGTTAGATTTTTTTCTGTCTATATATTCATTAAAACAGGGGTTTATAAAATCACACTGCAGTCTCCAATTCCTCAAGCAACATAACATTTCTGTTGAGTGCATTCATTTTGCAAAACATGCTTAATGACTACTGTTGAACAGTGGGGTTTGTGTCAAAACATGTAGGAGTGGCATGTCGAGTTATATTGCTTGTCATAAATACTATGCGTGCAAGTGATATATTTAACTTGCACATGAAATATAGGTCATGTATGACAAAATGAATTGTGACTTTTGAAACCCTCTGTTTTACTAAAGCTTTTATTTGCTTGTTGAGCTCTCTAAATACATTCTAAGTTATCTGAATGTTAATAAGTCCTGTGCTTTTGTAAATGCTATTTATTTTCTGTTATTATTGTTTGTAAATTTTTTATCTGTTAAAAAATAAATCCATGTAAAATTGTATACTTTGCATGTAATCTGCTGCATATTTTATTAGTTATAAAATAAAAAGTATATTTTTGAATCTGTGCATATAAAAAAACTAAGGGAAAATTGATACTTTTAACAATTTTTATAGATGTCTTTCATTTCCAGAAAGAAGCTTTATAATTAATTTTCTAAAAATATTACTGAATTGTTGCTGTAAGGTTCATATCTATAGATTTACAAGTATTTTATAATCATGTACATATGTAGCATCTTGGTATGCTATGAATTGAGGCTAAATAGTTTAAACTCAGGACCTCAATGTTTGATTGAACTTTATTGGTATTTCCATCATACAGCATCTTTGCATGTCCAATCAGAGGTCCTACAAGCCCTTTATGTTACTTTTAGATATTTAGCAGGTGAACAGGTGATTTCTTTTATGGGATACCCAGTAGCAGTCCTATTGTTTATTACATCATAGAGGCGCCATAAAAAATAAAGTCTATCCATAGCACAATAGTTGTTCCATAATAAAATTAAGATAGGATAAATAAGAAGGGGGGGGGGGGGGGCGAAAGGAAAAAATGCATTTATATAGAAAGAGAAGCGATAAGAGATATTGGAAAGGCTAAAAATTTGCAATTGGATAATCCGAGAAAAGGAGGCAGATCTACTTGGAAATCCAAGAGATACGATAAGTAGAGGGTTGAAAGAATTTTATTTAAAAAAAATAAGTCTAAAAAAAGTAATTGAAGCGAGTTTAAGTGAAGATTTAAAGCTTTACATTGTTCATAAAATACCCGTCATAGCCAAACAAGCAATAAAGCTAGGTGTTAAAAAAAAAAGCTTCGTATCCCCTTAAAAAAAGGGTAAATTTCATTGCCATACATTATAAATATAAAGATAAATTTAAGTTTAGCAAACTTTACATAAGTAAAGTTGTAAAGAGAATATAAAAAAGGTATAATTTTTTTTATACAAAAGAAAGAAAAAACTAGACAAATAAGTGTTAACTGAAGAGCACAACTACTCTTCTAATGCAGTAGTATAGTGCAGTCTTTTACGTTTTAAAGGACTGAGAGCATCATAGTCTGGGAGTTTGTAAACAATGTCATTAGAAACTTTGTAAATTTGGTTAAGGAATTTTTTTAAAGGAATTTAATACGATTAACTAAAGAATGTGTTTTAAGGTTATTTCTTATGGTGATATTATGGAAATATCTAGAACCATTACATATAATTCTGAGTTGTTTATTATGAAATTTGGAAAGTTTGTCCGTACTAGTTTTTCAAACGAAGCCCCAGACTGGGGAGCCGTAAGTAAGAATAGAAAGGATGCAGGCATTGTAGATGAGTAATTTATTGTGATAAGAGAGAGTAGGACAGTATAGAAGAGGAGAAAGAGATTTGGCAACCCCAGCGACTTTACCATCGATGTTAAGGATATCTTTTTTGAAGGTGAGGTGTTTCTCAGTGATAACTCCCAGGTACTTAGCGTCGTCAGACCAGGGAATAGTTATATTGTTAATAGTAAGTCTATTGGGATAGGGAAAAGACTGACAGAAAAAAACAGCAGTGGTTTTACTTTCATTTAGCTTGATGTGCCATAGATGGCACCACTCGATGAATACATTAAGATGGTGTTGAATATTTTTGTAGAGAAAGTACGTATGATGTGTAGAAGCATTTCATTTGCATAAAGGGAGAAATAAGTGAGGAGAATGCATGGTATATCATAAAAATAGATATTGAAGAGGGTGGGGCCCAAAAATGAGCCCTGAATAATCCTACATAAAATAGAGTGTAGTTCAAATAACATGTTTATGCGGATGGAAAAAGAACGTATGTGAGATTTATATGTGTAGATGGAAATTTAAACTAGATTAATTTGTATATGAGGCTTTTATGCCAGACTTTATCAAAGGCCTTGGTGATGTCTAAGAATATGGCAGCAGTGGGCTTTTTTGCATTGAAGTTTTCTCTAATGAACTCGACAACGTGCAAAAGCTGGTATTGTGTGAAGTGCCCAGCTCGAAAGCCAAATTCTTCTGGTGGAAGGATATTGTGTTCGTGTAAGAAATTATTTATTTAGAGATTTACAATGGAACAATTTAAATGTGTTCCAGATTGCCTAGTTGCTGTGCAACTGTGCGGCCAAAAACTTGTTATGTACTCAAAATTCTGTTTTTTTCCAGCAGAGGGTGAACAAATCAAAATAGGTGGTTTCTTCAACCCTTATTGGTTACATCTATTTTTAATGAAGTCTTTTCTGAGGTGACACAAGTCTTGCTTCAGCCTGATTGTTATACCTATTGTAATTTCCACCTTTGACATTAATGGTTATTTATAATTCAATAAATGACAGAGAAACTTTAATTAGGGTTTATGGCCTATCAAATATTTATTTTGACATTAATGGGAATTTATGTTCTAACATAATGATTTAATTTGATTTATATGCTCTAAATCTAATAACTGTCAAACTTGGAAAAGTTAATTGCTATCTATAGGTTTTAAGAATCATTTAATGTTTATTTTAACTCTAAATTTGATTTTATGAACCCCATCCATGTAATAATGATGAAATTTCTTATGATTTATGATTTTAAGTACTCCTTTCTCCTTTTTAAACATCAATCTATGTCAAAGATGGGGTATGATTGCTAATTTCTTTTATTATCATTTCATATATAGCAAATCTAATATATAAAAATGAAAATTTGCCTGTTGTTTGTAATTCTATACAAATCCACCTTTTGGAGGCCAGGATTGGAGACCAGGATTGTGAAATGCCACAACATCCGGAATCGAAATAATTAATTTTTAATTAATAAAAAAAACACCAATTTCCTATCAAATTTAAACATTTTTCATTATAGCAGTTGCCAACAATTAAAAATGCACGAAAAAATTCTTACCACCACAATTACTTTTCTATTGCAAGATTTCCTCTTGAAAGATGAAAATAAAATAAACAGTTTGACGAATATTTTTAAAAAGTGAATATTACTTCATATTGGAAATATAATGGATCTCAGCTGGTGAATATATAACGTCATATGAATTGGAAAAACGTATTATGGAAATATTGGCATATTTTAATATTTTGAGGTTCTCTGAATTTGTTTTCACCATTTTTAAATTTATTCCATATATATGCATGTGTGTATGCATGTATATTAGAATTTCCACAAAGATTTAGGTCCCTAGAGCCCATTCTTAGTGAAGAACAGAAATAAAGATTTCAGATTTAAAAAAAATAAAATTCATAGCATTTTTGTACTTGTCATTTTTCTTTAATCATGAAAAAATTATTTAAATAAAAAAATACTCGGAAACAACTTTTCATCAAAAGATTTTAATCTCGGTCTCAATCCAGATCACAGATTATATTTACTAAGTAAGTAGGTAATCTGACATCCAGATTAAATGAAAAAAAGAGCGAAAATTATGTAAATTAAAACGCAATCGTTGATTTTTCAAAACAAACATTCTTAAAATTCAGGGCAATGCCTAGTATTTAATCACAGATGGTTATGCTCCTTCTTCTTCTTCTTCTTTTTTGTACTTACTATGTATATGGATATTTTTGTAGTTATATTAAATGTATTTATCTGCTTTATCATCTTCAAATCATTAAAAATATTTCAGATAGATTCATTTCTCATAAACAGTAATTTAAGACTAATGAATCTAAATTTATTTTGCATTGAAAACTAATTATAAGAGCAATTTTTTTTCAATAAATTTTGTTTTTATTATAGACTTAATTTTATTGTATATTATAGAAAAGTTATTGGTGTGGTTATGAAGAAAAAGAAGATAATGAAGTTTTATTGGACCCAGACGAAGATAGTAAAAATACAGAATTTTTCGAAGGTGATCCTATTGGAATTTCACCTGGAGTAGTTATTCGTAATTTATCAAAAGTATGGATGCATTTTTTATTTTTAAAAACACTCAAATTTTTGTTTTATTATTGTACTTTTGAATTGTCAATTCTACATGAACAATATAAACAGGGTGTATATACTAATGCCATGAAGATTCATGTCTAGAGTATATGCTATAGCTTTATTTGAGAAACAGAAGGTATTTGTAGCTTCTTTAAAAAATACAGAAATTATACACCGTATACCTCCGTTTGCCCTCCACTACACTCCTAGTTAGGCCAGATCAGTTTTTTTTTCCCCCTGGAGTTGAGCCAGGCCTGGACTTCTTTCTTCCTTCCAATCCCATATTATAAGGACATTTTATTTAAATTTACTTGTTTTTGTAAAAATAAAAATGATGTAAGACATTGTGTAAGACAGATATTTTGTATTTCTTATGCCTTTTATGTTTCATCCTTACCTTTTATTTTGCATACTCGCCACTTTTGTTTCGTAGTATTTTTCATGTTTCTTACTTCTTTCAGTTCATCTCCACCATGTTCCAGTCGTTTGTTTTGATTTAAAAGAATAGGTTGAGTTGCTCAGATTATGCGACTCATATTGAGATTTTTTTCTTTGTGATCGCAACTCTCACTTTTTCAAAATTTGACTTTTAAAATTTTTTTATATTTAGTCGGTTTTAGTTAGTTTTTTATATTAGCTAGACTAAATCGCTGCCTATGGTGTCAAAAAATTTAAAGGTACTTTATTTAGATTATTTTTATGGGCTTCAGGTGTTTAGCCACCATCTGTCATTTAATCTCAAAATTAATTATGTATTAAAAAATGTTCTGTGCAGACGACTTATGCGAATTGTATAGTCGCTTCTGATTGACTTGTGTGCTTGTGCCTTCATTTTAAAGTGTTGATGGTGTCAACATGTTTCATAGACATACTTGGTTTTGTTTTGTGTAATGTTAACCTTTGCGCAATGGTTGGAGGATGTACTAAATCTTTGTAGAAGTTATAGGGAAACATGACTAAGTAGAGAAGTTTCGGTAAAATGGTTAAATGTAATAACATATGCTTTGCAGTTACTTATGCTGTAAGCGTTCTATACAGTGCAGTCTTTTATTGAACTTTGATAATCTAGAGTAGTTATGTTTAAGTATTCTTTCATGAAAGTACTTGAATTTTATTTCGGCAGTACAGTTTTTTTGTGATAATTTTAATCCTTTTTACACATGTGTGGGCTTTTGTGAAACTATCTCATTCACAAGTCTTGAAAATTAGTAAAGGTGATATTATTTTCTGTTACCTTTGAAAGTTTTCAGAATCTATATTTTTTGTGTTTAACAGTGACGATCAGCCAGAAAGTCTTGTGTTTGTCATATATATAAATGAAATGAACTGGGGTTCATGTTTATTATCCGGCACGACTAATAACATTGTTGCAATTTGGTGGTGGAATCTTTTACGGCTTCATGTTACAGGAAGTAGTCGTGATCGATTGGGAACTCAGAGAAGACACTTAAAGTTCTTGGGACCTGGTTTATTCTCCCTTTTATACATCACTCTTTTTGAAACCAGGCTCAACTGGGTTGTTTAAAATATTCTTGAAAACATTCAGTAGAGCGACGTAGATTTGCCTAACAAGACATGATGGTAAAAAGCTGCTCCCATGTATATAAATGGTGTAATTAACATTATTTCTGGCAGAGGGCATTCTTGTTCTAATAGGAGGAGACTTTAATTTTTTGGAAGTTGAGCTGTTAAATGAAATATGGTCAAGAATCGTACAATTCACAGGCTCGCTGAGGTACCCAGCCCTAACCACAAATGTGTGCAAAAATCCCTTAGACAACACTTTTACTCTTAAAGATAGATCTAAAATGAAACCTGAAAGTAATAAATGTACTGCTGGAAAAGAAAGTTACCAGGGGCAAAAAGCTTTAAGCATCAGAATTAAAGTAAAAAAAAAAAAAAAAAAAAAAAAAAATATATATATATATATATATATATATATATATATATATAATATATAGGAGAAAATTTTTTTTTCAGCTTTTAGCTTTTTTCTCACAGAAAACAACCGATTTGCTTATATCATTGAATTCTGTACTCTTGAAAACGTAATTCAATATATAAGTTTTTCAATTTTTTCGGAATCCATATTCTTCTTTTTTTCTTCCATATTAATTCTTGTAATTATGTATAAGGCACTTTACTTTATACATACAGTTCTATATTATTTGTTTGTGGTATCCATTTTTATTGTCCTTTCACAATATTGCAGTTTTTGATGATGGTCAGTAATGTTTAATTAATGGTTATATATATATATATATATATATATATATATATACACACATTAGTTGGGACTTTAAATTTTTAATTTTAAATATAAGTTTTAAAAATTCTTAGTCTTTATTCTTTCATATATATATATATATATATATATATTTATAACCATTAAATAAATATTACCGACCACCAACAAAAACTATGATATTCTGAATGAAATGACATTAACAAATACAGTACAGTAAAACCCTGATAATTCGGATTAATTGGGACAAGACCCAATCCGGATTATCGAAAATCCAGATTATCTGGAGAATGAGAAAAAATGAAATAATATAAAACACACTTACAGAAAATCACCTTCATATTAAACATATTGAATATTTTTCAGACAGTAAAAAATTTTTACTTTGTAATTATAAAGTTTGTAATCTTCTGCTGTGCCAGTTTTGTATACCTTTTGGACCTTACACGTTCACGCATACGCTTGAGCATAAGTAGTTCGTTGGGTGTAGTCTCCACCTGACGTTCAAAAGAAACCTTTAATTGTTCTAAATGAGATGTTGCTTCATTATGGCTAATAACTTTTGGTTCATCATCATTGATAATGGTGTTTTCGTCTGTATCATCTTCATTTTCTTTTTCTTCAGTTGTGCACAAAGTGATTATTTCGCCGTCTATAAGTGAGGGGTAACATTCATTATTTTCTGCTTCTAACCAATTGCTAATGTCACTGATATCAACATCTGAGCAACCATTAATTTTTTTAACATGCTCCCAAAATCTTCAGATGTAATTCCTCTTTTATTCTTGCTTATTCCTCCTTCTGTTTCAGGCTTATTATTCGAGAAATCACAATTTGCAGGCCATACATTCTTCCACGACTTTCGGGGAGCACTCTCAGCACCCTGATCCCAAGTTTCAGCAATCGTACAAATTACTTTCTTGATACTGATTGATTTGAGAATCTCTACCACTCCATGTTCTCCCTACATCTTCTAAAAGTTCATTCAGCATTTGTCGTTCATAAACTTTCTTAATGTTCTGAAGAACCCCTTGATCTATTGGCTGTACCAGCTCTGTCACATTAGGTGTTAAAAACTTTACCGTTATATTTCCTTTTGTCACTTGACTTTTTTCGGGGTGTGTCGGGGCATTATCAATTAGGAGGACAGCTTTGATGGGTAAGTTGCACAATTTTAAATATTTTGTAACACCCGGAACCATAAAATTGCCAAACTTAAAGTGATACATTGTGTTTCTTTGAAGGATAACACCAAAGAGTTTAAATAAGAATGCTTAATGTATTCTTCTAAAGATTTCAGAAAAGACTTTTTTATTCAGAATACGTGGATGAAATAAATGAATGTTATGGAAATTTGCTGATCTCGTCTCAAACTTGAAAAAAATAATTGGCCAGACCGATCCGGATTATCCGGAGATTCGAATTAGCAAAGGTTCCACTGTACCCCCCCAACACTCATAACATGGATACCTAGTACTATCTTACGAGTTGTGGAGAATTATATGTTTTGACGCCAAATGGGCGATAACGGGATAGCAATGGATCTATTGTTTACGTAAGGTAACCCCTCCTGGGCTCATCGCGCGCGCTCTCTCTGTTTTTCTTCGAGATGGTGTTGTTGAAAGAATGTTTTGTTTTTAAGAACGCGTTTCGCTTTTGTAAATAAAATGTATTATAGTGTATAATAGATGTAAATATGTGTCTTCCAATTAAAAGAAGAGAAAATTTGATATCCCGTGGAATTAATTGAGTAAGTGCCAATTGATTTATTTTTAAGATAGTGTTAGTTAATTTAAGAAATCCACTGAACCAAAACCGGTCGCCACACTGGTGCATCGGCCGGGAATATAAATTGATAACTACGCTACTGGCATTTCATTAAACGGGTAAATTATTTAAAATTTCTCTTAAGCTTACGATATATTGGAAGACATAATTCTTTGAATGAGTGAATATAAAGATGAATCAAAGTGAAGTTTTAAAACGAAACATAGCAAAACGCGGATCAATTAGAACCACAGTAACGAAATTGATAAAAAAGATTGATAGTGAAATTAAAAAAGAAAGTGATTCCAAACCGGAGATAGTTGAGGACTCTTTAGAAGCATTACTTGAACACAAATTATCATTAGAAAAATTGGATGAGTCAATTGAATCGGAAATTGAAACCGATAATTTAGAAACAGATATAGAAACTTCGATAGAATATAAGGAAGCTATTGTGACTTGCAAATCTAGAGCCAGTAGATATTTGAAAAATTTAAACATAAATTCAACTATCACGAGTGAACCAAAAGTAACTACGCCCTCCATATCAGACAGTCAATTAAAGTCGAATACGAAATTGCCGCGAATTTCTTTAAATAAATTTACAGGCGACATTTGCGAATTTCAAGAATTTTGGCCTCAGTTTAAAGTTGCTATTCACGAAAATGAAGCTCTTCAGCAAATTGAAAAGTTTACTTACTTAAAATCTTTAATTTCTGATTCAGCAGCTGCCGCTATTAATGGGCTTCCATTAACAAGTGAAAATTATGTAACGGCAATAAATATATTAAAGGACCGTTTTGGGAAAAGAGATGTTTTAATTTCCGAGCACACTAACAAATTATTAAACTTAGAAGCAGTACGAAGATCAAATGACATACATTCTTTGAGAAAATTATTTGATGAGATAACTATACAAATACGATGTCTCGAAGCACTTGATGTGAAGTCAGACCAATATGGTTGCTTATTATTACCCATTATTTATAAATGTATACCGAATGATCTCGTATTACAATTTCACAGAGAACAATGCGATAAAAAGGATGTTAGTGTAAATGATTTATTGTTGTTTCTGAAACGTGAAACAGAAGCGCGAGAAAAGGCTATTAATGTTACTTCTATCGGTTTTGAGAATACTAAATCCCATGAAAATAAATTTAAACAAAATTCTCCCAAACACTTTCACCAAGGAAAAATAAAAAATCCTTCGGCATTCACATTAAATACAATTACTGAAAACCTTTGCCCCTTTTGCTCTCAAAAACACGACGCAAATTCGTGTAAGTTAAATTTGGAACAACGAAAAGAATCTTTATTAAAACAAGCTAAATGTTTTAGATGTTACAAACGGTTCCACCGAAAACAGAATTGCAGAAACACTGAAATTCGTTGCACAATTTGTTTTTCGAGAACGCATCAAAATTCTCTTTGTAACAAAAAACAAAAAGAAAAATCATCGAATGAAAATAAAATTGACCTTCTTTCGACTGAGCGTGAACCGGGGGGAAAGGAAAATAAGAAATATGAAAAAATAACAGTTTCATCACTTTGTTGTAATCCAGATGAATATATTTATTTTCAAACATTGAAAGGAATTATGATTGGAAAGAATCAAAATATTAATGTTCGAATATTACTAGATAGCGTTTCGCAGCGAACATTTATTGGGAAGAATTCATCTAATCGTTTAAATTTAGAGGTGACAGGGCAGGAATCATTAAAAATTCATACCTTTGCTGGAAAGAAACCTATTGTTGATAATCATAATAGAGTAAAGATTTTCCTAAAAGACAATAATTCGGACAATATAATATGTCTGGAAGCGTTAGAAACGGAGAGAATCTGTTCCGATATAATACGAGCACCAAGTTCTGAGTTATATAAAAAAATTAAAAATATGGTATAGAGTTATCAGACGTTTCTAATGAATTAGATGATGGTGATAATGAAATAGATTTATTGATTGGTAGCGATTACTATTGGTCAATTATGACAGGAAAATATAAACGTATTTCACCAACTCTTGTTCTGAATGAAACTAAATTAGGCTGGACACTTCACGGCAAATTCTCAGAGGAAGTTAATAGAAATAATTTAGTAAGCGCTATGTACATATCTATTTGGGATAATAATAAAGATGATAAAATTTCAGTTTAACTTGAAAAATTCTGGACTATAGAAGGGTTGGGAATTCAAGAAGATAATACGAACAAAGATTTGTGTGATAAACAAATACTAGAACAATTTGAAAATTCGATTGAATTTAAGAACAACAGATATGAAGTTAAACTACCTATGAGATATGATAATCTTGATCTTCCTAATAATTATGAAATTGCCAAAAGGAGAATTGAAAGTTTAATTAAACGATTTATGAATAATCCTGCATTGTTTAAAGAATATAAAGATATAATTAATGAATATAAGGCTTTGGGAATAGTAGAAGTTGTTGAACCCCAGGAAATAAATTCGACCAATGGTAATTTGACATACTATTTACCCCACCACCCTGTGATTCGAACGGACAAACAAACAACCAAACTGCGCATCGTTTTCGATGCATCATCTCACGCTCCTTCTGAACCTTCTCTAAATGATATGCTCTTTCCAGGTCCGAATTTGAACTCTGATTTATTTGATTTAATTTTACAATTTCGAAGCAATAAGATTGCCGTAGTGGCAGACATTGAAAAGGCATTCTTGCAGATAAGCCTTGCTGAGACTGACAGAGATATGACACGATTTTTGTGGATCGAAGAACTCCCTCAAGATAAAAATGCTCCATTAAACTTTATAATTATGAAAATGTGCCGCGTATTATTTGGCGTTACTTCGAGTCCATTCCTGTTAGGAGCAGTAATTAAGCATCATGTGAAAAAGTATGCAACTTCGTATCCGGAAACTTGTTCCAAAATTAAATCTTCCATGTATGTTGACGACCTTTTGTTAGGAGCAGATACTGTTAGTGAAGCTTTAAAATTTTCAAAAGAATCGTTAGATATTTTTCAACAAGCAAATATGTCCTTGCGGAAGTGGCAAAGTAATTCTGCTATTTTAAAGGAACATTTAAAATCATTAGATATGAACGTTTGCCCTGATACATCAGCTGATACAATTCCATTTAAAATCTTAGGCTTAATATGGGACACGGAAGAAGACATTTTTAGATTTGATAATCATAGTCTTTTAGAATTTGTTCATTGTCAGGAAAAGTCTAAAAGAACTGTAATTCGAGCGGCTGGAAGAATTTTTGACCCCATTGGGTTTTTATCTCCATTCACGATTTTAATAAAAATGATTTTTCAATCATCATGGGAACACGGTATCGATTGGGACCAGAAATTGCCAGAACATTTAGAGAAAAAATGGGATAATTGGTGCTCACAGATTCCATATCTTAGTAAAATAAAAATCCCAAGGTATTATTTCCAGGACATCGAATGTTTTGATAATGTAGAAGTCCACTGTTTTAGTGATGCAAGTATTAAAGCCTATGTAAGTGTTATTTATCTTAGATATAACAACAATAATAGCATAAAGACAAGTTTTCATCAAAAAGCAGATTAGCTCCCATAAAAAAGTTAACCTTACCACGTTTGGAGTTAATGGGTGCTATGATTGGAGCTAGACTTGGAAAACGGGTAATGTCCATTCTCAAGATAAGTGAAAATAAAGTACACTATTGGACTGACTCGAACATCGTACTTCACTGGATCAAGAGTTCATCTAGTACTTGGAAGCCATTTGTCAGCAATAGAGTATCGGAAATACAAACTATGACAAATCCGATGAACTGGCGACATTGTCCCGGTAGCTCAAATCCTGTCGACCGGCTTACGAGAGGACTCTCACTTCTCGACCTCGAGAGCGATGATCTATGGTGGTCAGGGCCTCCATGGTTAATTAAGGATTCAAATTTATGGCCCAAGGAAGATACAGAAGTAGATGAAGATATGAAGCAACTAGAAGCTAAAGGAAAAGTAATTTCCCAAAACCTTTGTTCATCAGAACAACAGAAACCACTTATAGAGATTGAGCGTTTTAGTTCTTTATTGAAGGCAATTAGAACAGTGGCAAGAATTAAAAGATTTGTCTTCAATCTAAGAAGTCCAATTAAACATAAAGGTGTATTATCTGCTGAAGAATTGACAGAAGCTGAAGAATTATTAATTAAAGAAGTACACATGAAAAATTATAAGGAAGAAATTGAGTCATTAGAAGAAGGAAATCCCATTAAGAAGACCTCAAGAATTTATTCGTTATGTCCATATTTGGATAAAAATAAAATTTTACGAATCAGAAGCAGACTTAATGAAGGCTCATTTAGTTTAAATGAAAGCAATCCAGTCATATTGCCAAAGAATGAAAAATTTACCGAGTTGCTGATTATGCAAGAACACAGAAAATTGTTGCATAGTGGAGTTTCTTTGACACTTGCACAAATCCGAAAAAAATTTTGGATTCCTCAAGGAAGACAATTAATTAGGAAAAGTGTCAGGAAATGTTTAATTTGTAAAAAATACAATGCGAAAGCAGCTGACCAACTAACTGGCCAACTTCCGAAGGAAAGAATATCAGAATCTCCTGCGTTTACCGTTATAGGATTGGATTTTGCAGGACCGATAATCGTAAGAACAGAGAATAAAGAGACGTCAAAGTCATATATTGTACTGTTCACCTGTGCCACAACAAGAGCAATACATCTGGAAGCAGCCAGGGATATGACTACAAAATCTTTCCTTTTGTGTTTTCGTCGATTTATTTCAAGACGCGGAAACTGTAAAATGATTTTTTCGGATAATGCAAAGAGTTTTAAGGCTGTTGATAAAGAATTACAACAATTTGAGAAAATCATTAAAGATCAAGAACTCCAGGATTTTATATCGAATAAAGGTATGACATGGAAATTTATCGTCGAGCGTGCCCCATGGTGGGGAGGGTTTTACGAAAGGCTCGTAAAAAGTGTAAAAGAACCCTTAAGAAAAATTTTGGGAAGAGCTCTCATCACATTTGAAGAATTGGCAACAATCTTGACAGAAATAGAAGCCATAATAAATATGAGACCGCTAACCTACACAACAAGTGATTTCAGCGAGCCAGAGCCACTTACCCCGGCCCATTTCCTTCAGCTAGGAAGAGAGAACATCAGTTTTCCTCTACATTTTGCCGAATTAGAAAATAAAATTTCTACTAAAGAAACTTTGTTAAGGAGAAAACGATATCAAAGTAAGTTGTTGAAACAGCTCTGGATTAAGTGGAAGGAACAATACTTATTGAATTTAAGTTCAGTTCATGAATTTAAAACTCCTGAAAGACACAAAAACTTAAAAATTGGCGATGTTGTTTTAGTAGATGGTACTGCTAAATCTAAACTGTTGTGGGACTTAGGAATAGTTAAGGAAGTCATTATTGGCAGAGATAAACTTATTCGTGCTTGCATAATAAAAACTGCTAAAGGACTGCTGAGAAAACCAATACAACTTTTGTATCCTTTTGAACTAGATATCTGAATGATAAGTGATTTCAGTACTTGATTTGAAATTTATTTTTTCTACTAGTGTTTGAATATCAAAGTGTGTTTGTTTTATAAATTCATGTTTGGAAATATTTTTTTTTTGGGTGTGTTTTGCAATTTGTTGTTTATTTAGTAAAAATCTTTCATTTATGCATAATTGTACTTTATTTCAAATTGAAAAGATAATTGAATTAATAATGGTATTTAATTTGTTTATATTATGTATATATATATATATTCAGTTAATCTTATTCAGGTAAAATATCTGGCCAGATATGTTCATGTAGCTACATGTTATAAGAGTGTCTTTTTTTTTTATTTATATTGATCATGACTTTATTATTTTATGTTTAATTCTTTATACTTCAACGCCTGTAGATTGAAAATTTTCTATTTTATCATTTGAGTTGTCATTTAAGGTCAAGTTTATTATAAGAATGTTTATGTTGATTTATCATTATGTACTCTCATGAGTCCAGGTGGGGAGTGTGTGGAGAATTGTATGTTTTGACGCCAAATGGGCGATAACGGTATAGCAATGGATCTATTGTTTACGTAAGGTAACCCCTCCTGGGCTCATCGCGCGCGCTCTCTCTGTTTTTCTTCGAGATGGTGTTGTTGAAAGAATGTTTTGTTTTTAAGAACGCGTTTCGCTTTTGTAAATAAAATGTATTATAGTGTATAATAGATGTAAATATGTGTCTTCCAATTAAAAGAAGAGAAAATTTGATATCCCGTGGAATTAATTGAGTAAGTGCCAATTGATTTATTTTTAAGATAGTGTTAGTTAATTTAAGAAATCCACTGAACCAAAACCGGTCGCCACACGAGTATTAATATGGAAGAAAAAAAGAAAAATATGGATACTGATAAAAATAATTGAAAAGCTTATATATTGAATTACATTATCAAGGGTGCAGAATTCAAATATATAAGCAAAAATAGTCGTTTTCTGTGGAAAAAAAAAGCTATAAGCTGAAAAATTTTCCCATATATTTATGTATTGTGTATAGGAAAATGTGTATTTTGGATAATTTAAAACTAGACATAAGATTTTAATTGCACAAACATCTTGCTCAGAGTTGTTGCTAAATATAGTTCATTCACTAGTCATAATATATATGATATATATTATATATATATATATATATTATATATATACATACATATATATATATATATTATATATATACATATATATATATACATATATATATATATATATATATATATATGATATATATATAGTATATATCATATATATTATATATATATATAATATATATATATAATGTGAAGAAGAAAAGAAGTCTAAAAGAAGTTGGAACAAACTTTTGCTGCTTTTCATCATCACACTTTCCACACCCACCTCTGTATATTTTTCTGCACTATTGTAAATAAATTTTTCTTATATTTTCGTTATTTAAGAAGTATTTTTTCCAAGTGAAATTTATGGAAAATGTGTATTTTGGATAATTTAAAACTAGACATAAGATTTTAATTGCACAAACATCTTGCTCAGAGTTGTTGCTAAATATTGTTCATTCACTAGTTTTTATTTTCATTTTATTTTTATTATTATTTATTTATTTTTTGTAATTTTGAACATAAAATTTACTTATACATCTTAGAGTTTAATTGTATTTCATGTAAAAATATTGGCTAGAATTTAAGTTCAAATTACTTGATAATGACCAATAACCTCAAATTTACCAATCTTTACAGTAACTCTGCTAATAGCTTGGGGGTAAAGTTAAGCCTTGAGCAATTTGTTAGAAATTTAATTTGATTTAATAAATTATAGAGAACAATTTTTAAAATCTTACCTTTTGTGGGTACAAAAGAAAAGGTAGTTTTGAAGTTTTGTACCCTTATTTGTAGAACTTTAAAATTGTGATTTTTCTTGTACCCCTTTTTTCCCCCTTCTACACTACATTCACTATCTCACTGAATCTTCCTTTGAATGTAATTGTCTAAATAAATTTTTATGTAGTGTTTATTATAGTCATTAATATTATTGTTATTCTGTTTTCTGTGAATATGAGTTGCAAATGTACAATCTGAAAATAAAATCTATGCAGAAATAAGTGTCTTTTTTGTAAAAATTTTATTTTTGGATAATGTAGTTTCATAAATATTGGTATGTTTTGTAGAAAATGAGTTGGGTAAATGGCGTGCTCATGTGAGACTTTTATCTGTTATACCTAGTCGGGGGAAACTTTTATCTTTTACATGAGTTTGGGACGCACCAATAAAGTTTTGTACAGCATGGAAATTTCGGCCCTTGCACACTTCTACTTTCGGAGCTAGAAGAAACCCAGTAGCTCAGTGGTCAGAATGTTGTACTGCCATGCTATGGGCTGAGGTTCACCTCCAATTTGGGGAAGAATCACTTAACCTTTAATTTCTTTGGAGTTGAAAAAATTAGTACCAAGCTTGCATTTGAGAATTAAACATGAGGGTTTTTGTGTTAGGGCTGGTCACTTGATTGGGACATATATACCTCGGATTCTGTGGTTAAGACTTCAGAGTTGGGCACTGCCGACCTTGATTGTTAGTGGATTAAAGTGCTGCAGAGTTTAGTTTAGTGTAGTATCATAGCTAGAAGCTTTACATTTGAAATGGAAATTGCTCACACTTAGATATTCACTTCTCACCTTCTGTGTTATTTTATTTGGCAAATGGCATTTTTTCTTTTTTAATTATGCAACTGCTAAACATACACACATAGAGCGAGCACATGAACACCAATTTGGATCATTTTCATACCCTTTTTACTATCAGGCAAGACTAAATAGTGGCCTATGGTGTCAAAAAATTTAAATCTAATGTCATGGTACTAGTAGGGAAGAAACAACATTTTTAATTCTCGCCTAGGGCAGGAAAAAAAAAAACAACATAAAAATGTCCATGATGACTTTTGAATATGTTCAAAGTTAGATATTACCTACCCCTCTTAAATCTTTTTTTATTGATTTTCTAAAATATTATTCTTAAGTAACGTAAAATATTTGTATTTTTTAGATTTAATAATTATTTGAAATTGAAAGTAAAATGATTTCAATCTTTGCTTCAGGTTTTTAGAACTGGATTTCAAACTAAAGTTGCTGTTAAAAATGTGTCTCTCAATATTTATGATAGTGAAATCACTGCTCTTCTTGGGCACAATGGAGCTGGGAAAACAACCATTATTAATATCTTAACAGGTTTGTTTCAAGTTATTCATCATATGAAAATATTTTATGTACCGATTTATTCTCTATCACTATAAATTTAGTTCAATTAAAATTTTATTTGTTATTATGAAAATTTTTCTTATTTCAAAGTAAAATATAAAATTTGATTATTAGCCAATTTCCAGTGGCAGGAATTTCATTAATGAGCATTTTTTTTTACTACTGACCTCTTTTTTAGTTAAAAGTGCTAAACGATAAACTTGTAAAGATTTTCTGTTATGTTAATGTAAAATTAAATAACACAGATAAATATGTTAATCTTAACTTGCAACTGGCAAGGAATAATTTATGACCTGCAGAAAATTTTTTACTTTGTCCTAGAGATAGTGCCAAAGTGAAAAGATCAGTTAAGATCATAATTCGTAAAATATTTTGGTGACAAAATGATTAGTTGATTGTAAAATTTCTGTGAAACAACATGACAATAGAAGTCACATATTTTGGAGTTTGTGGATTGCATTTTTGAGAAATTTTTAAAAATGAAATTTGGCTATTGGAAAACTTTTTAATAACCACTTCTTTTATTTAGTAATTCACCTTTAATAAAAGTGGCCATTGACTGGTAATTTTTCCCTAGCCACTTTTTTCATTTAGTATCCCTGTTGCTAGCGGCCATTGCTAATTTTGCCCTTTTCCTCAAAGGTTATTATTGGAAGCATCTAAAATAATCAGGATGAATAAACCACTTTCTTTGCAGAGAAGTAGCAAATAAGTAGAACTAATATATTAAAAAAAAAAAAAAAAAAAAAAAAAACAACAACAATGTTAAGAGAAACAGACTTAGTTATAATATTTAAAAGTTAATATGGATATTTTCTAAATATATATTGCAGATATCACATATTTCCATTATTATAAAATTAGTTTTAAAATGCAAAAATTGCCATTATCATAAAATTAGTTTTAAAGCACAAAAATTTCCATTATTCTAAAATTAGTTTTAAATCATAAAAAACATTGTAGAAGATGTAGAAAAGTCAATGTTTATATCAGTTAAGAATGAAAATTTGATTTAACAAATATCATTGGTTGCTGTATAATTTAAGTTGAATATGAGTTTTTTTCCAAATCAGTTTAAAATTGAAAGGAATTTGGAAACATTTCACAGTCTGTAGTTGATTAATATTACTTTAATAATATTTGAAACAGTAACCAACCAATTTATCTCAAACTTCCATGTGCTCCCTTATTGAATGTAGTAATCTACAACCAGATTATGTTGATCAGGAGTAAAACTTGTTTTTAGTCTGATGAATGTTTCCTGAAGAAAAATTCAAAAGTTGAGAAAATAATAATACAGTTTAATTTCCAACTTAGTTGTTATTTGATACACATACCTGTCAACCTTCTGTTTTAGGTAGATTTCATATGAAATACTACCTATTACGATTGCTCCTATGTTTGATTTTCTGAAATTTTTTTTTGCAGATCTGCACCAATCATAACCTCTAGAGCCCAAAACCACCCTCAGTAAAAACTTTATATCTATCTATCTGTCTATCTATCTGTCTGTCTATCTATATATATCACATTTTTATGGGCATGATAACTTCCGTAATTCTGCACAAATCTCTTTCAAACTGATACATAAAATCAAGGTGCATAAAATCTCAGTCAAGCTCGTTGATGGGCAAAATCGGACCAAGGGGATGGAAATAGGGAGTTGTATTGTGAAAACTGAAAAGAATGCCATAACTTCTTAATTTTTGTACATATCAAATCAGTTTAAAATTTTTATTACTTCAAAAAATAGGGCCAAAAATTTATGTGTCACAGATTTTTGATAAAATTAAAAATGGGCTCAAGGGGTGCAAAAAACAGGGTTTTAGGGAGAAAAAAAATTCATAACTTCGTCAATTCTCAAAATATCAAATCCAATTAAATTTATTATAAATGTTCTTAATATTATCTACAACTTTTATATAGACAAGTTTTTGATAGGACAAATTCATACCACAAAAAAAAAAAAATAAAAATAAAAATAAAATAAAATAAAATAAAATAAATAAATAAAAAACGAAAACAAAAAGGGTGGTGGTGGGTTGAAGAAGAAAAAAATCCTTAACTTCATCAATTCACAAGATATAAAATCCGCATGAATTTATTATATATCTTCTTAATATTATCTACAACATTTATATTGACAAGTTTTTGATAGGACCAATTCTTACAGCAAAAACAAATTAAAAATACATAGCGGTTGAAGAAAAAAAATCATCGTATTACAGCTGTATTAAAATCCAAACTGCTTATTTTCTGACTCATTTTTAAATTTATTTTTGATCTCAAACGTATCCAATTGGTAGGTTTTCTTTTTCAGAAACTATATAATGTACCGTAATGGTAAATTTTTTGATAGAGGCAGAATATATTTCAAAAAATGATGTCAAAGTTGGCATTTTGAACCAAATTTCCCGAAGCGATTGTGTTGGAAATGAAAAATATGGTCCTACTGTGAAAATAATTGTTTATAAATCAAGTTTTAATTAATTGAATGAAAAATAAAAACACAGGTTGCTTATAAATCTCTTCAAAAATCACGTCAGCAAGTTTCATATTTTTTCTTTTAAAAATTAATCCAAAAACGTGCCTGAAAATTTCGAGTTGTTGAGCATAGAAAAGTATTTTTTTGAATACTGCCTTAACATGATTCTGAGAAACCAGCTCTTATATAAAAATGAAATTAAAAACTCGTGAAAAGCAGCCAGATAAAATTGTTAAAGTGGGTTTATCTCTAATCATGATTTAGTTTTTGTTGTTGAAATTAGTACTTAAATTCAAAATCTACCGGCGCTTGTAGGCCGAGACGGGAAGGATTTTTTTATTATGTCAAATAAACACATTTTGAACCAGAAATTTTACTTTATGATTAAAATCGAATATATGCTATTTAGAAACAAGATACATTTTATTAAATAAATTATCTGGTTACAACAGTTATGGATACATTATGAAAAACATGTATTTATTTTTTTATTTATGCAATTTTAGAATATCTGTAATGCTTACATTTGTCTTTTGTTCATTTGGATTATTTTAGTATATTTATTTTCAATTTTATGATTATTGGAAGAAATACATTAAAATCTCCATAACTGATACTTCTAAAAATCAAATACGTCTAGTAAACTCTTTTTCGATCCATAACTCATGTTAATTGTATGCTTTTACCTTTAAACAGTTGGAAATTCTGTGGTCCCAGAATGTCTGGTATTTACAGTTTCTACTGTATATATTAAAAAGCAAATAAAATCTTTCACCCTTTTTCTCTTTTATATCAGAATCATATAATCTTTCACATATCTAAGTAATTAGCAATTTAGTGTTATCTCACCACTAGAGTCCTGCACGGGTCAAGTTCTAGCCGGCCTGAACCAGCAAGATAATTTTTATCGGCTCAAACCTGAACCTGAAATGAAAGGAAATTATTTCATGTTTTAATGCAATCATGAAGAGTAATTTACAGTTTTATCTCTAATACTAATTTTATCCTTTTTATAGAAAGAAACCTTTATTCTTTAATATTCAAATATAGTAAAACCTCTGAATAATGCACTCCCAGGATTGTCGAATAGTGTCCTGCATCAGGTACAGCATTACTCCAATGCTCTATTGGATGTTCTTTTGAAAAATCGGGTCAACCTGAACCCGACCAAAGTCAACCTAAAGTCGAAACCCAACTCAAGCCCGAAACAATGAAAATCATGCTGACTCAAACCCAACCCACAGCAAAAAAAAAAAAAAAAAAATAGACGTCAACCCGTCCCACGACGAAAAAATATAGTGCCAACACTTGATAAACAAAGCATTTTTTAAATTCTAAAAGACCTTTTTTAGATTCTGAAGGACACTTTTTAGATCTTTTCAGGCACTTTTTTTTTTTTTACCCTTACAGGAGCTTTTTAGTTTTTTAAATCACTTTTAATATTTAAAAGTTATGGCGCTTTTTTCATGACACAACACTGAGTTAATATTTATTATGAAAACCAATTTTTTTTGGTTCAAAAGCAGTAAGGGTACATTGTTTTGACTGAGGAGGCAAGAAGGGTGCTACTTCTTAAATCAAAGGGCAGGCAGTGTACAGCACCCTCCTGAAACTGCCTGGGGAAAACTGCCTATTCACTACAAAGTATTTATTCATGAATTTTTGTAAAATCAACTATAAAGTTATTATGAGTGCTTATTGTATGTTAGTATCACTACTGGATTTTGATTAACACATAAGCGCACATGCTGGGATAAATCTCACCCCAAGCACATTTTTTCTTCAAACAAAAGAATAAATTTTTTGAGGACACTTCTAACCTGCCTTGTACCTGTCAAGGTCGAGAAAGGATGGGTGAAGCAATTTTTTTGCTTTGTTTGCCAGGAGGGGAGAAACCTCTTGCAATTAAATAATCCTGTGCATGTACAAATGTTTCATTTCTTATGGGATAATACACACTAAAATAATTTTAATGAAAGACTAACATAAAAGCTACTTGTATATATTAATGAAAGGGTATTAAATGTAATTAATATCAATTTTGTGAAATAATTCATTGTTTAAGGTGTAAAACAAAATGTTTGTATGTTTTCTATAAAAAAAAAAAAAAAAAAAAAAAAAAAAAAAATGAATTTTACGGAAACTGCTACAAACTCTGAAAATAAATATGAAAATCATGATTTTTTTCCTTAAAAGTAATAGAACTGATGCATTTTACAATATAGAACAATAGATTTGTTTTTAAAATGCATTTAGCCAAAAATATAATGGGAGACAAAATAGGGTGAGATTTATCCCACGCGTGTAGTAACGCAATGGAAAGATGCATGTGTTTGTTAATTTAGAATAGTTGTGTTGTAAAAAAACATCAGATTTTGTTTATGTATAAATTTGTATTTTTTTAGGTCTGTTTTTACCTTCTAGTGGTACGGCTTCAATAAATGGTTGGGATATTTTCTCACAAACTTCTAAAGCTCGGCAATCTCTTGGTGTATGCCCGCAACATAATGTATTGTATGATACCTTGACAGTTGAAGAGCACCTCAAGATCTATGCTGGTGTAAGTATATGTTGAACTTTGACTCTTTTTGTGTGTGTGTTTTAAGTTTTTCATTTGTTGTGTATGTGAATGAAAAGTTGGCAAACTTTTGAATTACTTAGGCAAAATAACATAAAATTAACGAAGAAGTCTAATTATAGAAAAACAAAGAAGAATCTTTAATCATTATTAAAAACAAAGCTAATTAGAAGAAAAGATTATTTAATTTTGAGATTAGCAAGTAAAATAGCTAGTGCTGACTTATTATAAGTTTAGAAATAACTTCTTACTTTCCTTCAATAGAAACCAATGTCTTGCTTTAATTGCCCCACCACCCTGGTTTTGCCATTGTGTTTTCAGGATTGTTTTTACACGCTTTTTACTTACTTAACATGTTCTATGTTTGTAAAGATAAAGTTTTGTAATTGATTTTTCTCTCCCTTCTTGATGGGCTGGAGTTCTGAGATTATGTAAAGTTGTGTATTTCTGATGTCATACAGCATTTTAATGTTTTAAGAATTTAATTATCAATTAGTAGATTATTTTAAAATAAATTTCAATTATATTAAAAAAATAATGTAATTATAACTGTATGTAAGTTACAACAGAATTAATTATGTGAAAATTTTGCTGCTAAAATTATACTTTAATTCTGGAAACTTCTTATTATCCAGCAAATCTTCACACATGAGATTTTTCATGAGATATATGTAAATGAAATAGATAAACCCTCAAGTGTGGTACCAAATGTGGTAACCTTACTCCTACTGAAAAAAGTGCCCTTTCTACAAGTTTTTGAACCTCCATAATTAGCAACCCTAACCAGAATTTTTCATATGGGATCCACACAGTACTATGTACAAAACTAAGGAGAAAGTGTCAGAGGTACCACTAATTACAATTATTTATCCAATCTTCCGGTGGGCTTCTTTTTCACCTAGCCAAAAAAAAAAGTGTTTCTCCTTCATAAACTGAAAAGGTGGCTAAATTGGATAATAATATTTCTTGGGAAGCACCTGCAGAGCTTGGCTGGCAAGGTGATCACACACCAGAAAAACCTGGAAAAAAATATAAGTGTCAGGGAATGTTGTCAACCTAAAATTATCATGGAAATATGAGGGAAAATAAGGGGGAAATAATTTAATTTTTTATTGTTTACCAGTCATGGTAATGTAGAAAAAAAGTGCAAAATCATGCATAAATATGACTGATCCAGAAATTATCCTCATCTGTGGTTCATTGAATTCTCAGTACTTTTTTACAGTTGGAAGGTTGCCATTCAATGTAAAATGACTTTTCATTGTGAATATATGAGCTTGAAGCTGTTATGGTCATCCGATGTATTAAATGCTCCAGCCCTCTCTAGCCCCACCAGTGGCTGAGAGGTTCTGCTCTCGAAGCTAGTAGACAGGAGGTGCTGGGTTCGAACTCAAACGCGCCCATCGGCCTAACCGTTTCGGAGTTTTCGTGGTTTTTCTCGAAACCTTGGATTTCCATGCGTAAATACAGGTTAGGTTCCCTTAGAAAGACCCCCGCGAAGGGCACTCTCCCTAGGGCCTATATCCCAAGAGTAGATAATCGGTCGTCAAAAATCAACCAACAACCAGCCCTCCCTAACTCGCTGATCAATGTCTTTAATTTGTCAAATTTTGCTTTTAAATTTTCCAATAAGATTCTTCTACTGTGTTCAGATTACCTGGGGCTACCTCCTTCTCAACAGTCTTAGAGGTGGGCTGCTTGTTCTGTGAATAGCAGCAGATGGTTCTTGTAGATTCTAATGTTGAAGTAATGAGATAGCCTGGTAGGCTAAAATGCCCCTCCTCTTTCTCAAATTTTACCAACCTATATTTATTTATCAAAAATGTTTGCTTCATAAAAAAAAAATATTTATATATGTTACATACACTGTGTAAAATTATTGTAATATAGTGAATGTAATGTATTATGTATAATCAAATGTATTAAAATGCAAAGCCAAATTGTAAAACCAATTTTGGCTGATTTGAGCATGCACATCCATTTTATTGTGCTTTTTAGTCTCCAAATGGAGTGCAAAATTCTTGGAATTTGATGAACACAAGTGCAATGATCATGTTTCCCTGTCACAATGCAAAGCAGAGGATTTGTATGATTCGTTCATATTATTGCTTTGGTATAATGGTAAATTATTTTGAATAATTTATGTGTGGTATTGAAGCCATAATAACTTTTGTGTAAAATTTACATATTTTTGAGTTAGTGTTGCATATAGGGTGTCAACGATTTTAATCACTTGATTTAAATCAGTGATTAAATCATGATTTAAATCAACTGTTTTTTTTTTTAAATCATTGATTTAAATCAAAAATTTTCTAAATGTTTAAAATGTCAAGAAAAGGTATTAAAATCTAAGATGAACATAATTTGAAAGTTTCTACTGGTATTTTGACTTACGAATAAACAAAAAAAGAGCTTTAAATAATTGATTCTAAGCTTAATTCCCGAGTATTGTAAAAATTTGAACAGCTAAGTTTGTAATAAGCATTGTTTTATCCAACATAAAAGTTTCAATTAAAAATTATATTTAAATCTAATATAATTTGAAATGTCTAGGACTGGGCGATGTAGAAATTTCTTAAATCGATTTATCATCCATCTAACATCGCGATTTAGTGCTAAATTGCAATTTAACACTGATTTTACATTTTAGAATCTGGAAGCCTATTTTTTAATTTTTAGTAACAAAATATGGTCCTTATGTGCACCCCCCCCCCCTCCTGTATTATTTACTTGTAGTATACTTAGTTTTTAATTTTTCCAAATAATTTTGAAAAGTGGTATATTTTACGCATAAAAAACTTTGAATGTCCTAAAACACTAGTTTTTTTTTTTTTTTTTTCATTTTAAAAATTAGTGACCTATTTTAATACATTTTATAAACTCGTTCTTTAAAAAGTAATATAAAAGATTTTTTTTTTTTTTTTTTTTTGTCTGACATGTTATGCTTGCTACAATCTAAATTCCTTAATGGGGGGGGGGGGGGGAGGAATTTCCCAAGTCCACCCAAATAGCACTTCATTGCTAACAACCTACGCATTTTTTTTTTTTTTTTTTTCACAGACAGATTTAAAAAGTTATTGAGGTAAAACAGAAGCATATTAAAATAATTCAATGATGAATTTAATTATTCATTTACCATGATGAGAAAAGTAGTTACAAAAAAGGGGGGGGGGGAGATGTGAGAAATAAGATGCAATTTATATCTTTTTAACTTTTAGATTATAATAAAATTTGTTTAACATAAATGCTGATATCTATATAGCGGATGGAGAAGGATTGAAAGTGTGAGCCTTAGAACACGTTACTGAAATTGTTGATTTTTTTTCGCGGCCGTTGCCATCCTTTAAGATTAGTAATAAAATATAATCTTAAAATATCTCTTTTTAATGATAACAAAATGTCAAAAAAGCAGAAAATCGCAGATCTGCAGAAAAATCTAATGAATGCCTCCTCCTCCCCTCCCTCATTCTGCTGTAAAAATAAAGTTACTTGATTCATTACAGAACTTTATTAAAGTATTTTTAATTAATTACAAAATAATAATAAATTAAAACTTAAATATTCCCATAATATCCAAACATATGAAAATTAATTTTTCATGAAAATAATGCATAAAAATATAAACTAAAAATGGATGAATTTGGATATAAACAGTGAATCAATTTCAGCAAAATACTCAATCCACGTGGCTGGCATTGAAATCGGATGTCAAACCTGATGCATGACTATTTTAAAATATTTTAATTAATTACAGAATAATAGAAAATAAAGAATATGTATTAAAATATTACCCAAATATGTGAAAAATGAATATTTCATTAAAAAAATGAATAAAAATAAAAACTGAAATTCGATGAATTTGGATTTTAAATATGAAACTTTATTCTTTTTTTTCCAACCATAAATAATCAATTTCAGAAAAAAAATATTAGTAAAAGAAAAATATTTCATGTGGATCACAGCCAAATAGTGATACACAAAACAATGCATGACTATACTTTAAAATAATTTCATTAATTACAAAATAATAGAAAATAAAAAATAAATGTTAAAATATTACTAAAACATGTAAAAAATGAATTTTTCATCATAAAAATGCATAAAAGTATAAACTGAAAGTCGATGAGTTTGGATTTTAAATATAAAACTTTATTATTATTTTTTTTTATCATAAATGCTGAATGAATTTCAGGAAAACAATCTTTTGAAACAATGCAGGATTCTACTTTAAAACATTTTAATTAATTACAGAATATTAAAAAATAGAAAATACATATTGCAATATTACTCAAATATGTGAAAACTTAATTTTTCATCAAAAGATTGCATTAGCATATAAATTGAAATTCGATGAATTTGGATTTTAAGATTCAAACATTACTTTTTCCTTTCAACTTTCCACCATATAAGTTCTTAATTTCTGAAAAATACACATTCCAATCTCGTAAACTCTGCATCTTGTTTACAAAATAAATAAATAAATATAAATTTTTACTTAAATCATTGTTTTCTTAAATCGGAGGGGATTGAGGCTCGATGTTTTCTTAAATCAGATCCTGCTAAATCGATTTAACACCAGCTTGCCTTGTTTTTAGGGTTTTGTTCATCTGACGAAACCCTATTCGTCTCACTCCTCTGTCTGTCTGTCCGTCACAGAGCCCGTTCTCAGAAACTATACATGTTAGAGACTTGAAATTTTGGGTACTTGTAGCTGAACCCCTCGCATCAAACAACAAATCCTAAAATTTTGAAAAAGTCGGTAATTAACAGAAATATGGGCTAATTAACTTCTAAAATTAACCAATCCACCTTTTTAACACAGGTTCAAACGGACATTCTCCAAAACTTCGGAGTTTCTCCTAAGGGTTGCCAGTAAAATCAGCCGGTGCATGGTTACCACGGAGGAAATTAAGCCGAAAAATGAAGTGGGCATTTTAAAGCAAAATCGCATATCAGAAAATATTGGTACGAGAAATTTGTAAACAGTATGGACAGACGCGGAAAAAAATCTACTTTCATTTGATATAAAGCTCACATTTCTGCGTTGGGTATAACGCAAAAAATCCACTAAAAATCGATCGATAAAAATTTAATTTCTGTATTTGAAAAGACAATGAAAAGAGATTTCATTTCGGCGCGAAAGCAGGTGTGCGCAACTTCAGACATGACGGCGACCTTGCGGTTTTCGGTAGTGGAATATTTTAATACGAAATTTTAACTTTTTAAATATTAAATTTTTTGATAAAATTTTTTGCCATCTGGACGGGAAATCTCTCACAGATTTCATGCATACCCAGTTCAAAGCGATAACTCAATTAGAAGCTGAGATATTAATTATTATTTAATTAGTTTCATTTCTATCTAATGAATAGAATAAAATGAAGGCACGTGCTTTTTTAACCATGAAATTATTTAAATTAGGAAATCTAACAATTTGCGTGAGGTTTTTCGACGCCGCTCTATGAGACAAGTATAACTTATTCATTATAAGAAAGTTTGTAAGTATTCATACCACTATTTTAGAATAGTAATTTCTGCAAATATTTTAAATTATTGGCTGAGATCGCCACTCGATCTGGTTGAAACTTTAAAATAGTTTATAACGCATAAGAAAAATTGTAAAAAAAAAATGGACTGTGATATTTCGAGGGGAGACTAGCGTGCTTCACCCGCTATCGTATAATTTGTATTTGTAAGGTTTGGGTAAATGGAAAGGAGGGCGGAGGGAAATACTTTTGATTAAATATCCCAACAGAGTTTCGTTCTGATGCACTTTTGTTATGAATAGTGTGTGCTCCCTGGTGGTGGAATGTGGAAGTAACATAAAGCGATTTTGTTAAAATTAGGAAAGTTCGCATTACAGATATTATTTTGACATAGACTAGCGTCCTTCGCCCTCTATCGGATTATTTCAGTCCGTGCGAGGCTGATGTAAAATGAGATGCATTCTTCCAGCGAAATTGAAAAGCGTGCTTCGCCCGCTGTCGCATAATTTTATTTTGTTAGGTTTGTGTCAATGGAAAAGGGGGAGGGAGGGAACTACTTTTGATTAAATATACCAGTTAGTGCGCATTACAGATATTATTATGACAAAGACTAATGTGCTTCGCCCGCTACCGCATAATTTGTATTTGTTAGGTTTGTGTGAATGGAAAAGAAGGGGGGACTACTTTTGATGATAAAGACTAACGTGCTTCGAAAATCTAATAATTTGCGTGGGATAATTGAACAGCGCTGATAAGTACAACTCATTCATCATCAGAAAGTTTACAAGTATTCATACCACTATTTTCGAATAGTAATTTCAGGAAATATCTTAAATTATTGGTTAAGGGCGCTGGTCACTGGCGAGAAATATCGCGTTCAGCTCATATACTAGACCGTTCCTACCCCCCTGCCAGCTGTCAGAGAGGCGTGTATCTTTAAATGGCGTGAAGTCCAAGAGATCTTATCGGTTGTCTGTTGACAAAATTTATGAGCCAGTAGGAACGGAAAGTTCTCCTACAGCAGCTATTTTTGTTAGTAGGGAAATATTAGTACTTCAATTTCTTTTGCAGTTTTTAAAATACACGAGATCACATTGAACAATTTTACTGTTATTATTATTATTATTACAGCGACGCAACCAGGAATTCCATCAAGGAATAAGTTTCAATTGAATAATTTCGACTTTTATAAATGCCTAAATTTTAGAAAATGTTTGACAAAAATTTAAATATGACAATAAAAAGTGATTCAATGTCATTTTGTTGTCTAAAAGGATTTTGATGTTTCACCTTGCTTTATATTATGTTTATTATATGTTCATGTTTACCTTCAAATTTAACCATCCTAAATTTTAAACAAATAATTATTAAATCAACTTGTCTATGACTCGTTTTCATAATTTATTACGTAATATTCAGTGTTTGTGATTTTTTTTTTTTGTTGTTGTTGTTGTTTATGTAAAGGAACATTAATTTACTACTGAAAAATCAAAGCACAATTGATTATAATTAATTACTGCAATATGAATTTTTTTTTTAAGTTTGTTTATAGATAAAAATATTGTTATAAATCATCAGGTAAAGAAAATATGGACAGAGTGAAGATTTTAGTCTGAGTTACACATTCATTTTTTCTATATGATATATTTAAAAATATTCCACAAATTTATTGAACACTTTAAAATTCGATATTTCGTTGAGATTTTGGACCTATTTTTATGAACGATAATAGATACAGCCATCGGTATTTCTCACTGGGTAAGACAAAGAAAATCTGTTGAATTCTCAATGTAGTACCCCCACCCCCCTCTCCACATAAAAGCGCCAAAAAAAAAAAAAAAGGAGGTTGTAAGAGAATTTTATCAAAATATCTCCGATTATTGAAGTTATTCAATATATTGTCACGTATTTAAGTATTTATATAATGAAATTAAACTACAGTGCAAAATGAACATAAATAATACAAAAAAAAACTTCAAGTAATGTTTTCAATACAGCTTTATTTGACAAAATCATAATATGATTTCTAATAACTCAAATTAGCGGTCATAAATTCAAAATTTGAAAGTTATTTCATTTAATTTTGATCATCTTTTAATAAAATTAACATTATTAAGAAATATTGAAAATTGCGAATTTCAATACATGTAACGATATCTTCATTAATTCTCTATTTAATCAAAGGATACAATATTAAATATAGGTACAACATACATGTAGCAATGCATATACGATTCACAAAGACAAAATATCAAAGTATAATATTAATTTGTATAGAAATGAGGAAAAAAATGATTAAATCAATATTAGTATTGCGCATGCTAAGTACCCCCTCCCCCCCCCCCCCCTCCTACTCAACCTTGCTCCCACCAAAAATATCCATAATAATATTAACTGACAGGAAAGTAAAAACATAATATGTTTGCTCTGCATATTTAAATTTTCAAATAATATTCATTTTATTTAATTACGTGATTGTAAATTTTAATTAAAGATGTGGAATGCTTCCTCAAAAAATTATTATTATTATATTTTCCCCCCAAAGCTTTGTTAACCTTGTCTTGAGTTTATAAGAATTTTGTTATATTAAACAAAGAAATTACTATATTTTCTGTATTATTTCTGTATGTATGTAGTTACATCCGAATGTAAATATTACCCGAACTTTCTTTTTTCTCACAGAGTATTTAAATAAAGCACATTTTTTTTTTTTTTTATGTAGATTAAAACTTAACACTAAAAATTATTTTAAAAACATTAATTACCCAAAATATACCATAGTAGTTTTTCTCATACATTAGGAAGGTTCACAGCTATTTTCGACACATTTTAACAAATTCTTTTCTTTTCTTTTTCTGATCATTTTTCAATAAAATTGACATTATTAACAAATATCCAAAATTGCTAAGCGCAATACATATAATTAATTTTCAGTTAATTCTGGCATTGTCATCTATTCAATTAAAGGATACAATGTTCAATATAAATGCAACAAAGCTGCAGCAACATATATATGATTCACAAAAATAAAATGTCAGAGTATAATATTAATACATTGTACAAGTGAGACAAAAAAAATCATTGAATGAAAATTTGTAATGTGCATGCTGGGTTCCCACCCATCCCTCGACTTACTTCCACCAAAAATATCCATAACAATGTTAAATGAAAGTGAAAACAAGAAACATAATATGTTTGCGCTGCATATTTAAATTCTCAATTAATATTCACTTTTTTTAATTATGCGATTGTAAAATGTGTATGTTTAAAAATGTGTGTGTGTTTAAAATGCTCAAAAAGGAAACAAAAAAGAAAAAGTTGACTGTGATAGCGTGATGCACCGTATACAGGGGGTTCACTCTCGATGATGTTCAATGGCTGATTCCTAAACCGTTAGACATAGACATATAGTTCCAATTACAAAAATGTTTTAAATGAAGTAAAGAAGTATTTTAAAAGCGATTTCGGTCAATAAAAAGATTTTTTTTAATGTGAAAATTTATTTTTAATGCGGTCCCCCGCCCCGGGTCCTATAAGTAATATTTAGTAATATTTTTCTATATTACACTGACAAGTAAGACAAAAAAAAAAAAAAAAGAGCCATTATTCCATGATTAAAACTGACCAAATAATAGCTGTTTAAAGTTGGAGCATGTTTTTTGCTGCGAAATAGCGGTCATTCACAAATTTAGTAGAAATATCGTCAGCTGTATTAAAAAAATAGTTGAGATTAAAATTGCAATATAAATTTGAAATCTATAATCATTCCGACATATTAATGCAAAATATACAATTTGTACTAAACAAATAAGAGGGGAAAAGTAACTGAATTTTTGTTAAATAAGATGATGAACAGCAATAGCCTCATTTCTTTACAAAATTATACATATTATAAAATGCTATTAGGTTGCAAAATTTGAGTTGTGTTATGTTTCTTAGCTTTTGATAATTGACTCTATCTTATATAGATATATATACACACTGGTGTCCAAAATTAAGGACCAATCACAAAATTCTAATTTTCAATTATGCGAATACTGAAAAAGAAAATAATATTATTCGAATAATTACTATCTTTACTGCACAGATAGTCCATATAACATCTCATTCATGTCACACATGGTCACAAGTGTTACAGTCAATACGGTGAAGCAAAAAAAAAAAAAAAAGGAAATTCCATACATCTCATTATGAGTCTCAAATGATTACTATATGTGACTCCACTGAGTCGTCACTGTGACTACTGCTTTGTGACGAGCCACAAAGTGACTTTACAATGTAGTTACATTGCGACTCTCATGTGACTGGCATCTGTAGACTTAATTTCAAAGTCATCGTGAACGCTGCATTGTGATAAGTTATCAAATAATGTCACATTAAAGTGACATGATAACTTTCAGGTGACAGAGAGACTACTGTGAAGTCACCATTGTGCCCTTTGTGAAAAGTCACCATGTGTCTATAATGTGATATTATTTGGTGACTTATCCTAATGCAACGTTCATGATGACTTTGAAATTGAGTCTAAAAATGACAGTCACATGAAAGTCACAATGTAACTACATTTCAAAGTCTCCTGGTGACTCGTGACAAAGGATCAGTCACATTGACGTCTCAATGGAGTCACATATAGTGATCATTTGAGACTCATAATGAGATGTGTGGAATTTCCTATTTTTTGTTTCACCGTAGTGACTGTGATACTTGTGACCATGTGTGATATGAATGAGATGCTATATGGACTAGCTGTGCTGTAAGGATAGTAATTATTTGAATTATATTATTTCCTTTTGAGTATTCGCTTACTTGAAAATTAGCATTTTGTGACTGGTCCTTAATTTTGGACATCAGTGTATATATTCAATTAAAAAATAAATATAAGAGTATATTTTTAATACGTAAAATTAAAAATTCATTAAATAATAAAGAAAAACCATGCTTCAAGCATAGATTACAAAAGACTTTCCAACACTTCCAAAATGCTTTATCAAGACTTCGCCTTTTAATAATGTAAATAAGATAGCCAAAAAGCATTTTAGAAAGCACATAGCACATTTGAAAATCGGATATCAGTAATTACCGTCCACGGTCGGAAAGGTACTTGAATTCATCTGTGGAGCTCTGTATATGATACATTTGTGCATTTTTGTACATGTTCATGTTATTTGTATATATTCTACATAGTCTGCTAAAATTTAGTATAATAAGAAAATGCATGACACAGTTAAAAATTCACTATCAATATACGGAAACGTACTTGCATTCTTTTGTACAGCCTATTTTAGCACATTACCTATACATTTTTATGCATGTAATATATTAAGTTGAAATTTAATTCAGGCAAAAACAGCTTTGTCCACTCCTCATTATTTATTTATTTATTTTGCTACTCTGCCACAACCTCCTTACCTCTTCCAAAATGTTTACACGCCCCCCCCCCCCCCTCCCTTCCTTTCATTTTCTTCCTGAACACTAAGTTTACAATAGTATATTATTTTGAAATAACTATTTGTAAGTAGTACTAAACATCTACTTCCACATGCCGACCCCCCCCCCCCCCCCTATTATAATTCAATAGTTATAGATCTTTAAATATTTTTTTGTTTTGATCCTTGAAACTCCTTGATTTATATTTAAAGAAATGGATTAAAAAAATATTTTGTGAAAAAACATAAAAGGTTCAAATTAAAATTATTACTTTAAAAATAAGAGCAATGAGAATTAAGATTTTTTTTTTTTTTTAAGTTAAATGCAATTTGATGTATTTTTCCGTTATAATAACTAATCTACATAGCTAATATAAATAATCTAAAATTGAATATAAGTACTTACAACGTAAACTATGAAAAACTATAATAGAAATTATTAAAAATATATTGGAAAATTATTGAAATGAATTATATAAAGATTTAAAATAATCAATTTAAAAGCATGGAAAGAATTTTGGTTATAAAATTACGATTTCTGAAAATTAAATGCACTTAGGCAGGGCCCGACCTCCGAAGCTATGTGAAGCACAGCTTCATTTCGGTACCACCTTTCACCCAAGAACAGTTTTCTAAATTCAATATACTTGGAAACTCACCAATGCTATAAATATTATTCCAAAGAGTGTCTCATTCGAGTCCACATATAGCTAATAAAACTTTTTTTATGTTCCCTTATATACACTATGAACAGGAAAATTGGATACAATCAAGAACAATATGCAAAAATGATTTTGCATAATATCAACATAAAAATGTTGAATTCAGCATGTACCGTATTTTATGGAAGAAACGCCGCACCCGTCGTAAGCGCCGCACCCTTCAAAATTGGTCTAAATAACATTAAAAATATCGTAAACGCCGCACCTGTGGGAACACTACTTTTGTCGACAGTGTCTCATTGACCTAGCTTTAATCAAAGTTTTCTGAACAGTGTAGAGTGACTCATTTTTAATAATTTAGGATTTTAAAATTTTATTTAAAATATTTAAATCAGGTTTTAAACATTTTTATGTAATTTTTTTTTATTAAGAAGACGTCAATTGGCATTAAAACTATCCAGAGCGCGGGACGCGGACCCTCTCCTTAGGCGCTCCACATTTTTTTTAAGTTTCCGTCGCAACTTAGCACGCTTTTTACGTCGCATGCACTTTACCCTTTTTAGCTTCAACTTGAAACCCTCAAATTCTGAGTTGTCAATATCTGAGTGGAAGAGTAAAATTTTCTTTGTCCACCTGTATGGTTCAGTATCATCATCCGAAATGTCACAGTTTTCATAATCGGTGAAGTCAGAAGGTTTCGCGTTGTTGAGCAGGGGGCTTGAGAACAGTCTTATAACAATATATATATTATTATTCATGGGATTAATGAATTTTTATTTTATCCCAATTTTATCCTCGCGAAATAAAAAAAAAAATCGTAAACGCCGCACTTGACAAAAAAATAACTTTCAAACTCGTAAACGCCGCGGCGTTTCTTCCATAAAAGGTATATGTAATGCTCAGTATAAAATATCAATATTTTGAAATACTTCTTTGAATTTTGCCAATGGTTTAAATTACTAATATTTTAATGTTGTGCATATTCAACTCAAATTAAATATTATTCAAATTCAATATGTAAAATAATAAACATACATTTAAAATAATGGACAAAAAACTGAAAAATTGTGATCATGTGGTTTAAACTACTGGTGTATTACATGAAAAATTAATTTGCTATGAAAGATATTTTTATGAAACATATATATATATATATATATATATATTAATGGAATTAATTCAATATAAAATTTGGGGTCCGCTGCTTTCCCAATTCCGTGTCTCTTCAAAATTTTCTAAGGGAAGCAAAATGCTTCTTGCGTTGGTTGAAACCTTCTGTCTACTTCCCCTACCTACTCCCCCCTTAGTGTCAGGAGTCGGAGCAGACGCGACGGGGTGTCCTTTCACGTAGAATGATGGATTGCTTCGTGGGGGTAGACACTGAAATCATCAGAATAGAAATATATGCGTTTTGTTTTAATTATAACTCCCTCCCTAATTAATTGAAATGAAATATTTTTATATCAATGGATAAATTAGAAACTGTACATTTTTTCGTATTTTTTTAAATTTCCAAACGACCTAATAGAAGTGCCAGAATTTACAGTTTAATGAGAGGTAGAAATTATTTTGGTCATGCTCCGAATATTTCATGTAAAATCAAATATTTAAAATTATTTTTAATATAAAATGAAAACTAGGATGAAAAGTGACAAGTTTTAAGAATTACATACAGAAAACAAAATTCAAAAATCTCAATTTTTTCATGAGATATCCTTAGAAAAGTGAGAGAAAATATTCCCATAGGTTTACATGGAGAACGAAAAACGGGATTGTAAGTGATCAGCACCCTTAAGACCGCCACTCGATTTGTTTGAAAATTTAAGTTAGTTTATAACACATAAGAAAAAGTGTAAAAAAGAATGGAGTGTGATATTTCGAAGAGGGGGAGGGGAGCTAGAATTATTTTTAAAATCTTACCGCAGACCGCCACCATCCGGACCCATGTATCTATGGAAAGATTGCGTAAAGGAGTTTCGTTCAGATATGCTTTTGTTAAGAATAGAGTGCATTCCCTGGTGGTGGAATGTGGAACTAACATAACGTGATTTTGTTAAAATTAGGAAATCTAACTAAGATATTTTATAAGATAAAGTGTAAAAAAGAAAGACACGTGAAATTTCGGGGAGGGGGGGGCTAGATTTCTATTTAAAAAGTTAGCATTTCTAACCGTTTTAGGTGCTATTTTTGAGGGAGTCCTGAGATATACGCTACTTATTTAATATAAAATTGTCTAAAGTTTAGTTACCACTATTTCCGAATAGTAGTTTCAGCAAATATCTTAATTTCTTATTAAGACCGCCACCACCTCGAGTAACATATCTACTTATAGGTTGTTTAACGGAGTTTCCTTCCGATACAGTTTTGTTACAGGGTTCGTACGGTCCTTGAAAGTCCTTAAAAGTGCTTACATTTTTCAAAGGAAATTTTTGGTGCTTAAAAGTACTTATTTTCATGCAAAATCTGAAAAAAGTCCTTAAAAGTGCTTAATTTGACTGTCATATTAATTCTTAATCAAAGGTGAAACTCTTCTTCATTTCTTTTAATTTCTGATTTTAAAAAAATCTTAATCCCGCCTTGCCTCCCCTTCTTCTGAAATTTCACTTCCCCCTTCGTAATATCAAAGTTAAAAACTTCATTTTTTTAACCTTTTTCTACTCTCAGGGATGTAAGACCTGCGCTAATTGCACCAGACGAAGCCAAAATCGCTTTACTGCGCCAAGCTTCTACAAAACAGTTATTTTTTTCCATTTTGTGCCAAACCTGCGCCAAAATGTACTTAGTGCCAAGATGAAATTTAGCACGATTTCGTCGATCCGAGAAAAAAAAAAAAAAAAAAAAAAAAAAAATCCATTTTTAACCTTTTTCTAGGCTGCTAATTGCGTCAAAAAAAGCAAAAAACCGCGGTCAAAAGATCTCGAAGAACACGCGATGTTTGTCAAATGATTACGAAAAAACTGGAATTTTGTCAAAGGATCACTAAATTCGTCAAAAACGAATAAAACGCGGTCAAAGGATCGTAAAAACGATAATTTTGTTAAAAGATGGCGAAAAAACCCTGCAAATTTCATCAAAAGGTCGCAAAAAACCATACATTTCATCAAAAGATCGCGAAAAACACGCAAATTTCGTCAAGAGATCGCGAAAAACATGCAAATGTTGTCGAAAGATCGCGAAAAACGCGCAAATTTTGTCGAAAGATCGCGAATTTTGCCAAAGGATCGCTAATTTCGTCAAAAAACGAACAAAACACGATCAATAGATCGTAAAAACGCTAATTTTATAAAAGATGGCGAAAACCCCCCGCAAATTTCATCAAAAGGTTGCAAAAAACACACGAATTTCGTCAAAATATCGCGATAAAAACGTGCATTTTGTCAAAGGATAGCCCCAAAAATACGCGAATTTTGTCAAAGGATAGCCCCAAAAATACGCGAATTTTGTCAAAAGATTGCCAAAAATACGCTAATTTCGTCAAAAGATTGCCAAAAATACGCTAATTTCGTCAAAAGATTGCCAAAAATACGCTAATTTCGTCAAAAGATTGCCAAAAATTCGCAAATTTTGTCAAAAGATTGCCAAAAATACACAAATTTCGTTAAAAGATTGCCAAAAATATGCAAATTTCGTCAAAAAATTGCCAAAAATACGCAACTTTCGTCAAAAGATTGCAAAAAATACGCAAATTTCATCAAAAGATCGCGAAAAACATGCGAATTTTGTCATAGCGAAAAAACACCCCGTTAATTTTGTCAAAGTACAATTTGTAATTTTGTCAAAGCCAATTACTTCTAAAAATGAACAAAATGGGGTCAAAAGATTGTGGAGAAAATGCAAATTTCGTTAAAAGTTCTCGAAAAAACCCACAAATTTCATCAAAAGGTCACAAAAAACCGCAAATTTTGTCAAAAGATTAAAAAAAAAAACGCGCTAATGTCGTCAAAAAATAGCGAACAGCACACTGATTTCAACAAAGGATAACAAAAAATACGCGAATTTTGTCAAAAGATCGCGAAAAACATGCAAATTTTGTAAAAAGATCGCGAAAAACATGCAAAATTTGTCAAAAGATCACGAAAAATACGCGAATTTTATCAAAAGATCGCGAAAAATACGCGAATTTTGCCAAAAGATCGCGAAAAATACGCGAATTTTGTCAAAAGATCGCGAAAAATACGCGAATTTTGTCAAAAGATCGCGAAAAACATGCAAATTTTGTAAAAAGATCGCGAAAAACACGCAAAATTTGTCAAAAGATCACGAAAAATACGCGAATTTTATCAAAAAATCGCGAAAAATACGCGAATTTTGCCAAAAGATCGCGAAAAATACGCGAATTTTGTCAAATGAGCGCGAAAAATACGCGAATTTTGTCGAGATCGCGAAATTTGTCAAGACATCGCGAAACATACGCCAATTTTGTCAAGACATCGCGAAAAATACGCAAATTTCGCCAAAAGATCGTGAGAAATACGCAAATTTCATCAAAAGATTGCGAAAATACGAAAATTTCTTTTTTATTAGAATTAGAATTTCAATTTGCTCCAAAAACAGTTTTTATTGCTACAAAATTAATTTTTGCTGCTACATAAATGGATTTTACTGCTACAAAATCAGATTTTTGCTGCTACAAGAATAGATTTTACTGCTCCAAAATTCGATTTTTGCTACTACAAAACGGCTTTAGTGCACTTTCATCACCGTACTCTATTTCTTACTTCATACTGAATAAATAATCTGTCCTAAATTTCAGTAACAATTCATTCCATCACATTTCATTAAAATTTCATCTGAATTTCACCCTCAAAATTTTTCTTCCTCCGTTTTTCTTTGCTCCCCCACAGTACTCAAAGTTTAAAAACTCTTCGAAACTGTTTAAATTTTTTTTTGCTTTGTCGTTTTATTGCCACAATAAATAATCAATCAAGATTTCTTTTTCCACCCGAAATTGGAATTTTCCTTTTGCTTCCACCCCCCCCTCTCCACCACACACACACACACTTAAAGAACACATTGAATTTTAAGTCTTTAAAACTCCTCTTATTTTTTTTTCTTGTAATTTTTTAATAAGGTAAATAAATAAGTCATCTAATAAACTCCCTCCCTCCCTACAAAAAATTTAAAAAATGTGCTTGTCCCTTTGCCCCCTCAACTTATAAAGTTTAAAATCTTAAAAATCATTGCTTTTTTAAAAACTTTTTCTGCTCCATTAGTTATTTTATTGTAACAATAAATAATCGATCATACAGTTTTACCCCCCCCCCCTCCACCGAAATTGACGTTTCCCCGCCCTCCCCCCTCCTTACCAAGCATACAAAATTTAAAGTCTTTTAAACTGTAAGTTAATTGTAAGTCTGTTAAACTACCCCCCCCCCCCCCCTTCAATAATAAGAAAAAATTGTTTCTCCTCTTTGTTTATCTTTACAATAAGAAAGTATTTGATTCGGAAAAAATTTCGACCGATTTACATGTTTTAGGGGTCAGATATCCTAAAAAACATGTTTTTACAAAATGAGTCTGTGACTCTGTTTGTCTGTATGTGACACAAATTTTGTGGGTGGTGTATCGCAAGAACTGATGCACAAAATGTAATAAAAATTTATATTCATTTAATACTCAATATAAATTAGTGTTGATTAGTTTTTCATGTAAATCGTACAACAGGTGGTGCTGCTATATTGCATTTTTCACGATTTACGCCATAGCTATATCTCAAGAACTAAAGCACAAATTTTCATCAAACTTCAGATTCAGGTATACCTTGATAATTATAGGTGCTGATTATGGTTTGGTGTTAATCTCCCAACAGATGGCGCTGCTATGCAGCATTTTTCGCGATTTCTGCAATAGCTGTATCGCAAGAACTAATGTACAGATTTTCATCAAACTTCAGATTCAGTTAGATGTTTACATAAGTTGTTGCTGATTATGTTTTGGTGTAAATCCCCTACAGGTGGCGCTGCTATGCTATATTTTGCAGGATTTGCACGGTTTTAACAATAGTCGTATCTCAACAATTAATGCACGGAATTTCATATCTTTAGAATCCTCATGAGGGGCATAGACCATTTAATTTTGGCACTCTGATAATGAATTTTGTAGTATTAACATGTATGAGATAGAAGAAAGTTTTGGGATTGCACATCTGACTAGTTTTTTCTTCTGCTGTATGTTATTTTAATTTTTCTAAATTTCTACTGCCACATGGTGAAATCCCCCCCCCCCCTTCCCTTCCATTTGAATATTTAAAACTTTTACAAAAATGAAAGAAACCCTTTATTAAATGCATGTTATAATTTAATAGTTTATTTAATTTGAAGGTCCTTAAATTATTTTGGTTTTGGTCCTTGAAAGTCCTTAAAAGTACTTGATTTTTATTTAAAGAAATGTGTACGAACCCTGTGTTAAGAATAGAGTGCGCTCCCTGGTGGTGGAATGTGGAACCGACATAACGCAATTTTGTTAAAATTAGGAAATATAACAAGGCGATCTGTTTGAAACTTAAAGATAGTTTATAACACATAAGAAAAAGTTTATAAAAATGGTGCATGAAATTTCGGGTAGGGGGGAGGGGCGCTAATTTCACTAATTGATTTATTTCTATTATATACTTATTTTACAAGGCAGTCACGTGATGTTTCATTGCAGTATACTTCTGAACGGTGTCCGATTTTTAAAAATACAGCATAAATGTTACTTATGCCAGATAAAAATGTCAGAAGTATTGATACCACTATTTTTGAATAGTAATTTCAGCAAATATAATAAATTCTTGGTTAAGACCGTGACCCCCTCGACTAGCATATCTCCTGATAGGTTGTTTAACGGAGTTACGTTCAGATACAGTTTTGTTAAGAATAGAGTGCGCTCCCTCATGGTGGAATGTGGAACTAACAGACCGCAATTTCATTTAAAGTAGGAAATCTAACAAGGCGATCTGTTTGAAACTTTAACATAGTTTATAACACACAAGAAAAAGTTTATAAAAAATGGCGCATGAAATTTCGGGCAGGTGGGGAGAGGGGGAGGTGCAAAATATTTATTTTTTGTTTCATACCGTTTCAGGTGCATTTTTTTAACGGAGTCCTCAGATACATGGTACTTATTAAATATAAATATGTCAAAAGTTAAATTACCACTATTTCCGAATAGTAATTTCAACAATTATCTTAAATTCTTGCTGAAGACCGCCACCCCCTCGAGTAACATATCTACTGATAGGTTGTGTAAAGGAGTTTCATTCAGATACGTTTTTATTAAGAATAGAGTGCGCTCCCTGGTGGTAGAATGTGGAACTAACAGACCGCGATTTCATTTAAAGTAGGAAATCTAACAATGCGATCTGTTTTAAACTTTAAGATACTTTATAACAAATTATAATGAAGTATAAAGAAGAATGGTGTGTCGCATTTCGAGGGGGGAGGGGAGGGAGGGGCGCAAACAAAATTAGGAACGAAATATAGCTGGACGATCTGTTTGAAACTTTAGTATAGCTTATAAAACATAGCAAAAATTTTAAACATCAGGCCGCGTCAAAAATCATGGTGACCATTACCCCACTTTACCCCCCCCCCCCCCCCCAAAGGGGGCACTTTTCTAAATTTGGCAGATACCCTTCATGTGATATATTGTAGCATTTTGAAGGGGGGGAGGGGGGTGGCATGAACAAAATTAGGAAATATAACAAGGCAAATCTGTTTGAAGCTTTACGATAATTTAGCAAGGGTTTGCCAAAATTTAGAAGATGTTCCATGGCGATAAATGTACTGGACGTTTTGAAAGGAATATTAAACCAAACCCTTTGTGCGATCTATGATCACACTTACCCACTTGTTCTTAAATCGGAAAGCATTGAGGCTTGCGATGTTTGCTTAAATCGGATCCTCCTAAATCGATTTAATACCAGCTTGCGATGTAAGTGTAGATACATCAAAGTAGATAAATCGGTTTTCTGATGTTAGCTCTGAATCAGTATTTTGTTTTAAATCGATTTAAAGCCAATGGCTAAATTGCGATTTAAGACAATGGCTAAATCGCGATTTAAGATAATGCCTAAATTGCGATTTCCGATTTTAGCTTAAATCGATTTAAGACCAGTGGTTAAATCAGATTTCCAATGTAAGCTTTAAATTGATTTAAGGCCCAGGCCTAGAAATGTCATAATTTCTTTTAGGTAATCAATTTATGCATTATTTTATATAAAATACACATAGCCAGTATAATACATTTCTACAAGTAAAAGAATAAATAGTAATTAATAGCAATCTCAAGTTAAATAAGAATGAAAGAATGACATCTGCTCAACAGCTAAATTGTGAATGAATGCGTAAGAGAAAAAGAAATAATTGGTATAAAAAGGTTAAGCACAGTGAGAGCTTTTTCTTTTTTAACTTTGTAATTCATATATACTTAATAAAAAAAATAAATAAATTAGGGATTGAAAAAGCAGCGAAATTTTTAAAGAACCTTTGAAAGCTAATAATCCACACTGAGAGGTAATAATGCTGGTACTTAAATATTTTGAGGATTTCAGATTTTTGGGCTAACTTATATTTATTCTATATGAATGGGTTTAACTCATTTTCTTTATTTTTTTGATTAGCATACACATACATATGTGTAAGTTTAGATTTTGGTGATTTACAGTAATTTTCTTAAATACAAATGAAAAACTAAAATGCAAAATCCTAAATGCAAATAATATTTGTTAGTTTTGTTATTTGTGCTACTAACTAATGAAATTACTTATGTGCAGTTTTTATTAATTCTGTAATTACTCATACTGTTTTTTCTAGGCCATTTTTTTTTTTTTTTAATGGTGCCGCACCATGCCCCTTTTGAAATTGGCAAAATGTACCCTGCCTTTAAAAAAAAAAAAAAAATAGTTGAAATTCACCTGTAGTTCTAGCCACAGATTTCTTGTAAAAAAAACTTCCCCATTCAACAGTATTTCTGAATTCATGTGGCCAAGATCTTACAAAAATATAGAACTTTATTTCTTTTGAAAAAACAGGATATTATTAAAATATGTATTTTAATTGTATTTTTCAATTTGTTATTCATAAAATTATTAAAAATTAAGGACACTTTATTTATCATACTAAAAATTATTCTTTTCTTTCTTATATCATTACTAAACACATTAGTAATATATTTCCTCATGAAGTAGTGCCCTTTTTTGGAACTAGCATCCTGTCTCTTTTTCTTTCTAAAATGAATACTACATTATTATTTTAATAATTAAGGCTTAAAAATGTATATGTTCATAATTAGAGAGTTAATTGTTTAATAATTATTAATTTGAAGTAGTGTTAACAGTTTAATATAAAATGCAATTAATAATTTTTATAAATGTTAAATATTACTAGATTTATAAAGTTTTACATAATTATTACATTACTTAAATGTATATAACATTATTGTATAATACTACCTAATGGAACTATTAATTTGCAGTTATAATTTCTGTAATTACTAATTATAATTTTATTAATTAAAGTATAAAAACATAGATTATGTTAGCAATTAGTGGTTTAATTCTTTTGGAAACCTAAAATTCTTGGTAGCTATTCAGTATTTGAACGCTGGGAAAAAAATCATAAAAATCCGATTTTTTTTATTTAAAAAAAAAATCTTGATTTTTTTATACCCTAGTTGCATATGCATAAATGATAGTTAATCTGTATTACAGATGCACCAAATAACACCTTTTGTCAGTCAAATTGTAACTATTTGACCAAATACTGATTAATCCTGTAGATCAGATATCCAGGGTTTCAAGAAATTCAAAAGTTGAATTGTAAAACATTTTGACAACATATTTAACATAAATATTCTAATTTGATCAGGCTCTTTTTATTAGTAAACTTTGTTATACTATAAAAAATATTTGCTTTAAGAGATTATTTAAGAAGAATCTTAAAACTTTGTAAATCAATTAAAGCTTAAAATATGTATAGTAGAGCGTCGATTATCCGAACAAGTTGAGACAGACCTTAGTTCAGATAAGCAAAAGTTCGGATAAATGGACAAACAGTTTAAGGGATGTTCCTGACTATACTAAAACCTGCACACTTTATCCAGGCTGAGGACTGCCAGCACCAGTTAATGCTGGCGTGTTTAACAATTGCTTTTTATATACTTTTTACATTTTTCTTTTGTCTTTAAAAAAATTTTCATTTACTTTTTTATCATTTAAAGTTTTCCTTTTCCCTTTTTATTATTTTCTGGACTTCAGGGATTATAATTTAAGCAAAAAAGTTTTCGATTGCTGCTTGCTTCAAAGAAGACATTATTTTCAATGCTGCCATATCTCGAATTCCTCTTAAATACGATAGTTGAATGGGATCAGCGTTCTTCTGTCATTTGTGCTATTTCATAGCTGTTTCCAAACATTTAAACGCTTCATTATGTGATATACCTGGGTCATTTTCAGAGCATCTGTTTTCCTTTTCTTCAATTTCTTTTTCATCTTGAATCTCATCGACATTCTCATCATCATTTAAAATCTAATATCCAGGGTCATGTACATCACTATTTGACCACTCGTTAATTTCATTTTCTTCATAGCTTAGGATTCTTTCCATATCCTTTATTGTTTTACATTCCTCATTTTCTGATCCACTATCAGTTTTTTTCTTTATTTAAAATTTTACTCCAAGCCTTTTTTTAATGTTGAGGATTATACTAGATTCTAGTAATCATAAGCCATTATACAACTATCACAAGGGTATTCCGTGGGTATAGTAGAAATTAAATAGAGAGAATGTCACTTCAAAAGTTATGGTCCACGGTGGGATCCATAGCCTAAATTCTGTATGTGAATATCTAAGTCCAATTTTATCTTCTTAAACAATAAATTGTAGTGTATAAATTACTGTAAAAAAAAAAAAAAAAAATGTCCAGGAACGACTTCACTGACTTTCCAGAGAATGTATAGTTTATGAAAAAGAATAAAAGTTATTTTGCTTACCCACATCTGGTGATATAACAGGAAACTATCTTGAACAACATACTTAATTTACTAAAGTAACTGACGAAAAATGGTGTAACTTGAAACAAAAAAAACGACACTACGTCATTGAGAAGTAAGAACATGGTTTGTATTTTTCCTCTTTACAGTACGGGAAGGTTTCTGGTAGTGGCACGTCCTGACATCCCAACACGCGGACGTACAAAAACTCGGCTACCTGCTCCGACCACAGCATTCGCGTAACTGAACTTCTTCCCTTCGAAATGATTGTGGTACTGGAATTTGGTGATTGTGAATGGAGCGATAAAATAAGAAAACGTGTGCATGCTCGTGCCAACAGAGCGATGAATACAGCGCTCCGGCAAACGTGCGGCAAGTAAAACACGAGGGAGAAAAGGAGGAAAATGAATAATTCAACATGGCTAAAGAGCACTTGCTAAAACGGCATACGAACGGGTTAAAAATATTAAAATGAGAACGAATGCCGATGGAACATCAAAATATGAACTAAGCATCGTACATAGATGGATGAGGTATTAAATTAAAGGAAATATTAAATGCGGAATGATAGAATTAAAATTAAAGCTGAAATTTAAAAAGAAACTATTGAAATAAAGTAAAATACATGAAAAAGGACCATGTGCTTTCCACATGGCATGCTACCACTATAAAATGTTACATTCTAATGTGACACTACACACCCAGAAAGAGAAAAGAAAAAAAAACTGTTTGCCGAAATTATTTCTAAGTTTTATTTTCGAACCATTATATTAAAACGTCGTTTGGAAACATATCTAGCAATTGTTTATATGTTAAAAAAATAACAGGATGTTGGAACCTATTACCAGTGCTACTGTGGAATGATGTAACCTGTTAACCAAAAATAACAATATTTTCCATCTCTAATTCCCTGGTGGTGGTGCGTCCTCATTGGGTTTTTTTTAAGTCTTAATTGTTTAATTTTTTTTTTTTTTAATAGTTTTAGTTCAGAGAATGAATTGTCATTTTTAATTTAAATTTTTTATTGATGCTTTAGTTCTTCTTGGATAACCACCAGAACAAGCCTATAACCATGATCAAAAGAAGTATCAAAATCGAAGCATTTTTTCCAAATCTACTCGTTTATAGTCACTAAATACTAACTTTTTTCTGAAAGTCAGTTAATAAAAGATGACAATTTATGTAAAATCTTTTATCATTCAGCTGCTTTTAGAGAACAACTAAAAATTTGCTCACTCTAACGCCGATATCTTTCTGAATTTTTACGATATTTGACTAAATTTTTTTTAATAAGTTGCTCCATAGAGTTGACTGTTAAATTATGTAAAATGATCTTTTGTTATTGTTCGCGCATGCACATATAAAAATTATTTCATACAACTGCTCATATTTCCTAAAATATTTAATATATTTATATTCCAGTTGCACTATATTGTTTCTACTATATTTTGTCAATTTTTCTGAAACAATCAAGATTTAAAAAAAAAAAAATCGCTATATCTCTATTAATATACGTGCTATTCTTACACAAAAGAATACACATATTGCACAATGTCTGTTTATTTATATTCGGTAGCGATAGATCATTCCGTGCATTTATTTTACAGGGTGATTCGAAGTATTATTTTTTTTTTTGATTTTTTGTTGGCCCCCTAATTGCCCCCCTTATCAAATCGACATTGCTAAATATGAGGTCATACCTGTTCTTTTTAATCCTGAAATTCCAGAAGAGTCTGTCAAGTATATTTCTAAATATTCGACAAAATGTGTAAAATGGAAAGTTGATGGTCATTAATGGCCATATAGTGTATAACTGGGAAAACGTTGTTGGATGCCGTCTTCCAATATGCTTTTTTAAATTGGTAACAGTAGCCTGGTAATTTAAGCCTTGCCAGCAGAAGTCGCAAGTAACAATTTTATTTTCAGCATCTTTTATAGTAAAATGTTTCCACAGTTCACTAGTACTTGCTCTTTTACATGGACCCATATTTAAATAAAGTATGAAACTTATTTCCGCAAAATGTTCGCAAAAAATTAAAACTTTCAGCTTTTTATGCTCATTGCAAGATATAAACCTCACTGTATGAGTAGATTCAACTACTAAACATTCAATTGACTTATAAAACACCTTTTCTTTCGAAACCAAATCTGCAAATGTTTCTAATTCAACCCTTCCTATATTTAAAAAGAGACGAAATCATTTCCTATTTTTCCTCTACTCATTAACAACTGTGAATAAAAACCTCTCTTTCATTCCTTATCAAAAACATGAACAGAGAACTTTTAGTCAAATATCGTTAACTCAAACAAAATTCTCCTTAGATTATATTTATTGCTCAGTGCTTTTCTTGCATTTAAAACGCTGTTGTAACAAAATGTTTCAAAATACACAAAAGTTAAATTAACCGCAGAAAAATCAAACAGATAAATAACTGCAAAGATGTGCTATTAATCTGTCTTAATTCAAATGCATACGAAACGTTAAAATGATCAGTTTGAATGTTAAGAAATACATTTATTGATGCATAATGAAAACGCATTGAATGAATTTGAGAATATTAAGCAATTGTCTGTTCTGTGGTTGGTTTCCATTTCCAATCGCTGCTTTGAATTCAGATAAATGTGACTGAAGTTCCAATGTACACGTTTTAAATGCACTAATCAATTAAAAAATATATAAATTCAAGCATTTTATTTGAATGTGGCAAATTATTGTTTTGCTACCTTTAAAATATATTTTCTATCTAAAATCGAGAATTAAAACTTTTAAGACATAAAATTATAAATAAATGCATTTTACTTAAATGTTTCAAAAAGGTACTTTTTATAAAATTAATGATTGTGAACTCGAATTTTGCTGTATTTTCGGGGGGAAGGGTAAGAAATAATTGTTTTCCTCATTTGCTTAACATAAATGGCAAATATATTAACAAAATCCAACAATAATATATGCTAAATTATGCAGTATTTAAAGAAATGAAATTTTAAAAAAAAAATAAAACGCTATTTAATTTAAAACGCATTTGTAATGTAAGTGTAATTTCAAATGTAATGCAAAGTAAAGATATTTAAAATTAATATTGTAACTTGTACACTTAATTTTTTTTAACACGAATATATTGCCTAAAAAGGAATGGTTCAAATTTTCGACTTCCGACTTTTAATGGATTTACATGTTTTGGGATGCCCTAAACATAATTTGATTATTTTTAATTATTATTCATGTATGTTACACAAAGTTTGTGGGTGCTATAGTTCCAAATTAATGCTCAGAAATTTCATATTTAGATAGATGTGAATTGGTATAAATTGTTGCCCGTTAGATCCTGTGTTAATTGCCCTGCAAGTGGCACTGTTATAATGTATTGTTTATGCTCTTGGTATCTATGGTATGTAATTGCAAAAACTTAATATGTGTAATGTTTATTGATAAAGAATACGAGACGATTTAATTTTGGCTTTGAACCCTCAACATGGTGTGGGAACACTATTATCCTATGTATGCCACTTTCAATAGGTATTACAGCTATATTGTAACTTTTGTTCTATAAAAATGCACCAAATTGTATATTTATTAATTTAAACTATGTATAATTCTTTCATTTTAGTTTGGAATATCGATCAGGGGTGGGGTGCTGTTGTTCTAATTTTTTTTTTTTTTTTAATTCTTGAATCTGTGCAACTCTCTGTTCAGAGAAATGCATCGTAATTCCTATTCCCGATTGCTAATGTGTAACTGAGCTGTATTTGGCAATATGATTCAGATATAGATTTTTAAAGTTACTTGTTAAAAAAATAGAAGCAAAAATAAATAAAATAATAAATAAATGTTTGAAAATATGTTTTTAGTTGAAATACAATTGCCCAGATCAAAAATTAGGCAAAACGTTGATGGGTTTTATAAGTCAAACTTGACATTTTTTATGAAAATACTAAATGAAAACAATATAATATATATATGATTAACGAAGAAACGATTTCAAGCATGAGTTTTTTCTTATAATCGACTATTTATTTCAGCATTTCGTACTCTATGTTGTACTATAAGAATCGGAGAAGCGTGTGATGGTGGTGACCTAGCACCAGGCACCAAGTCGAAAAAGCGTTTAATTAGTGCTGTAAGTTATTACTATCCATGCATTAGTAATTGATGAAATGAAAAAAAAAATAGCACCACACACCTAAAATAATTGATCATAACTAAGGGGTGAAAATAGGGCCATGCTGGGCGCCAGCGTTGAAATCAGGGGGTGGCCCTGGCGGGGGATATTCCCCCTCCCCCGGAGCAATGGGATGTACCCCCAGAAAATTTGAGATTTTGTGTTTTTAATGGTCAAAAAGACCCCCCCCCCCCCCCCCCGGAACTCTATAATGTCGTCGTCTCCCCTCCCCCGAAAGCCACAGAAATACCTTCTGGAGAAAACCGTTGGGCGAACGTCTCAAAAGAAACGATTGAGGACACTTTTAGTGAATGTTGTTCTATTTTAGAGGTACAAAAATTGAAATCTTGATTAAGGCAAGTAAGCGAAGACGATGTCTTTAAAACCATGTGTTATTTAATTAACAGCGACTATTCGGTAACATATTGATGCAATATTAGGTTCCAGCGTAGTAACACTGTTATTTATCCTAATACGATAAATAATGCCCATCCCTACAGGGAATACAAAGGGATTACATAACGACTTACAACAAGTCGTACAAGAGAAACAGTAAAAATTACATAAAAACTAAGACGTAATACTTTGCATTGTCATTATGCAGCATAATAGGTACTCTGATATTTTTAACAACTCCAGTGATAACATTGCAAGAGTTTGCTATTGTTGTATGCTAACATAGATTAACTTATTTCATTTTGTATGCATAATATAAAGCAAAATTGAAGTGTAAATATTCTTGTTAAATTACATTGAGGTCCATGGTAAATACATTGTTAAATTACTAATGCACACACATTTTCATCTGAAAAAAAAATGTAATTAACAATTCTTACCAAAAGCTGACAATGTATGAACAGTTAAAAAAAAACACTGTAAAGGAAAAAAAAATGTCACTTAGCATGCACCAAACTAGTGCAAAATTAAAAGTTTTAAGTTGAAAAGCTATCGACTGTTTAAAAAAAAAAAAACAGAAAAAGAAAAACAATGTGTACCAAACTATTGTGAGACTCAAATGGGTTATGAATTTATGAAAACAAAGATAAGTAGAGAAGATTCACTGAACATAGATCAAATTTGCACAAAAGCAAGAAAAAATGTAAAGTTTCTACTATGAAAGTTAAGATAAATTAAGAAGTTTTAACAAAAGGTAAGCAACATGCCAAAGATGGTTATTAAAATTTTATGTCTCAAAAAAATTCACTGAAACTAAATTATACCTAAAGTATAAAATGTGACACAAAGCATAAACCAACCAAAAATTGCATGACATCACTTAAGTGATCAAAGGTAGTAAGAAAAACAAACAATATGTTAATATCATAAAATTGAATTGAAGCAAAAAGAGTTTCAAGAAATTTTGAAGTATGCAAATTAAGGTATTGCATAGCTAAATTACTATTATAATGAAAAAAAAAATGGAATAAGCTCAATAATAAAGCACTAGAATACCTAGAAAGAAAACCTTTTTAAAATGCAGAGCTGTGAAAGTGACAAAAAAAAAGTAAAACACAAAGTTGTCATAATAAATTTTAGAGTGAATATAATGCAGTTAATCAGGAGTATACGTAACAAAAATATCAATAAAGTTTACCAACAGAATGCTGTAAGGAAAAAATGAAACATAAAATGCTCAAGAGCATACATAAGTTAAACCATGTTTTGATCTCGTAAATAAAACACTTAAAATAAAACGTCATGAAAATATCTCACATGTGAGAAAATTACTGTTATGCATAAATATTTAACTCAAAACATGACATGAAAACAGTTATTTGGCCAATTTATCATACTTATCATATTTATCATACTCAAGTATAAAAAATATATATGTGTACACATTTACTTACATGAGACTTGTGATTGTACCCAAAACAAAAATAACGCATGTGTAAATAACTTATAAAAGATGAATGAACATTGTAAAAAAAAAAACTTCTATTATGGTAAAGTGAGGTGATGTTTATACTTTTATCTAGCGCTTGATGTGAAAAAAAGAACATATGCATAAAAGAAATGAAACATACAAGTGTACAAACAAATACAGGACAAAGCTCACCAAAGGGGTGAGGGGACACAAAAAGAGGGGTGTGTGAAAAAAATGAAACTCATGAGTATTTTTAAGGGGGAAAGAGAGAGAAAAACACAAAATGCATATTTGAATACGTTTTACCAATATTTTACAAAAATACATATGAAAAGGTAAAAAAAAATGTGATGAAATTTTAAGCCAATCAGAGAAAATTAAAATATTTAAAAAAAATGTAACTAAGGCTCAAACCTTGCATTTAAACTTGTTGTGTCAAACTGTTGACACATGGATTATATTCATACATATATTATGAAAGATTACAAAAAGACATGTATAAAAATTATATTGCACAAACTTTTAAACAGAACCCAAAATTTACAGACGTCATCTGGAACCACATCAACAGGGAAAGAGAAAAAAAATAATGACTGTTGTAGCTTGCTAAATTAAATTTAACTGGAGGTTGCACAATTCTCTAGAGAGTGAAAAAAAAAAAAAAAAAAAAAAAAAAAAACTAAACACTTGAATTGAAGGACAGTTCAAGAGTTCTCATGAACAGTTCTATTAACTGAAAATTACACTTGGAGTAGCCAGTACAGGCTTTGCTAATGAAACTGCTGGTATTACAGGTAAGTGAACTTTAAATTTTATTATTGCATTTAAATAAAAAAAAATTGTATGACTGACGGAAGAAAAAAAAAATAAGATATTATCTTGTTAAGGCCACTCCATTGGGCCTTGAATCTCCTGCTAGTCACACAACACTGTAAAAAAAAAAAAGAAAAAAATTAAATAAAAAAGAAAAAAAATAAGAAAAAAAAATGATGAGAACAAAAATTAATTGTAGTTACTGTTGAAGGTGGAAGTTAAGTTACAGGTTGATTGTGCTCGAAGTCGTGCTTGTAAAATATAGAATTTTGCTGAAGAGCAAGACTTCAAAAAAGTAGGATGATTGATGTTGAAACTGTGCCGGTGGACCTCGTTGCTATGCACACAATTGCTGCATTCCGGAGATTTGTTACACTTCCCCTCGTCATGCGGTTCGCTGCACCACGCACAAATTTTGGTTCTCACACATGAAATGGCTAGGTGTCCAAATTTTTGACATTTGAAGCAACGCTTAATTTTGATGAATTTCTTTATTTGACAACTGGATTCTTGTACTTTTAAGTATTTCTGCTTAATTAATAACTGTGCTATGTGTTGAGGTACTTCAATAAGATAATTGTAATTACTGGATGTTTTACGCTGGAACTTTTTGATGAAATTTATGGATGGAATACTATCATTTAGGCTATTACTGATTGCTTGAATTAAATCTGGTGTATCTGAATTTTCATTTAAGTTATAAATCATTATTTTGCACATCTTCCTATCTGAATCATTGCTGGACAGTTCATTTATAGATATAGAGTTGTCAAATGAATTAAAATGTTCGGCACTAACATTGCACTCAGATGTATCATGAGAGATGACATCAGTCTTCCTGGTTTGTGTGGTATTATTGCATGTTTTTATTACACTGATTTTGTCAGTTTGTGTGTTAACTCTGGTTGCTGTTACTGATGTTATATCGCGGCATTTCTTGCCGATATCGAAATATGGCATAGATGACAACGTTTAAGTCGTTTTGCTTTGCGGCTCAATTCCGAGACTGCTCGGTATCGATGTTTGTTTTCTAGTTTAGCTACGAAATATTTTCAACTTTTAACTTATGAGCGTTTCGTTTTTCTGATGATATGACATCATACATTTACGAATGCCACGCATCTGGAAATGAATGACTGAATTCCAACTTAAGTATTGTGTCATCATGCCGATGATGTACGCTGGTTTTTAATTGGCTAATTTCTATAACTGCATGTTTCACTGTTAGTTACGAAGTTGATTTCTGTTTGTATGGTATATATTGGAGTGACTTCATGTTCGGATTGCTCGTTTTTGTATGTTATATTTCAGTAATGTGACTGATTTAAGTTAAGGCTCGATATATGAGCTGTTTAAGTTCTCGGCCAAAGTTATGGCTGTATATTGTTATATTTAATATCCTTAATCGATTTTTTAATTGGTTTTAATAAAGTTATGTTTGAATTATATCCTGACTTATTTCTGCGTGTCAGTAGACATCGATTCTTGAACTCTGCTTTAAGTTTTTGTGGCTTCTAGGCTTAAATTGCCCTAGGAGCCCGTTATGGGTTATGGGCCCAGCCTTGATTGAAGTCCACGATATGCAGAGGGGTGAGGTATTTTGAATTTGTGCTTGTGTTTCTCAGTTGAATAGTTCAAAGACATGATGTCGTCTTCATCGGGTGCCGAGTTTCTTCAAATCGATAAATTAACGTCGTATAATTACAGTACGTGGAGAGAGGATGTTCGTGTTCTTCTGATAGAGAAATCTCTATGGGAATGCGTGTCTACAAAATTACTGGAAACCGATGATCCAGCGAAGGCTCCTACTGCAGCTGAATTGGCAAGAAGAGTATGCGCCTATTCCATTCTGTATTTGAATGTGTGTAAAGATTTGAGGCCTTTATTAACTGGTATCGAGGATCCGTATGTAGCTTGGCAAGCATTAGAGAAACATTTTCGTCCCAGTATCCGTGCACGTATTGTGGAATTGACGGATTCTTTTTTCGAATGCAAACTGCAGCCTGGTGAGGAACTGAATCTCTATGGTGCTAGATTGAGGGATATCATCGTGCAACTAAAGGATGCCGGTCGTCCAATTTCAGAGTGGTTAAAGCCGTTTCAGCTGATAAGGCATCTGCCTGATGAATACAGAAGTATTGTCCAGCTTATTTACCCTTTTTCGGATAAGGACTTTACCTTTGAAAATGTTCTGAACGAACTGTTATCTGAGGAAGCAAGATTAAAGTTGTTTAATTGTTCTTTTAACAAAAATTCTAATTTAAGTATTTTGAATGAAGTTGCTTTACATAATAGTGAAAATAAATGTAATGATGTGAAGTTTAGGAAATCTATTAAGCAGAAGTCTAGATCTTCTAATATGCAGGTAAGTACAGCAGATCCCAGTGTTAATTTTAAACATAATGAATTTAGAAAGTGTTTTAAATGTGGCTTAAGTGGCCACCTTGCTAAAAATTGTAGAAGGTTTAAACATAGGGCTAGTGAAAAACATGAACATGGTTCGTACGCTTTGGAAAAAATAGAAAAAGTGCTGGAAAAAAAAGTATTCATTTTCAAGGAATGAAAAGTGCTGGAAAAAAAAAAGTATTAATTTTCCAGGAATGAAAAGTGCTGGAAAATATCGCGAACTTCGACAAATGGTTGCCGTAAAATGTCAATTTCAATAATCGTTCGCATGAAAAAAAAATCGGTAATTTCGCCAAAGGATCGCTTAAAAAATGCGAATTTCGTCAAAAGGTCGCGGAAAAAACGCAAATTTTGCCAGAGGATCGCAGAAAAAACGCGAATTGCATTAAAAGATCGCAAAAATACGCGTGTTTTCATCAAAGGATCGCGCAAAGAAACGCACATTTCGACAAAAGATCGCAAAAAATTGCGAATTTCTACAAAGGATCACGTAGGGGTGATTCTGTTCCGAATTTTCCAAAAATTTAAGGCATTCATTTCGGAAAATTTTAAAAAATTGGTCACCAATCCGAAAATTCGATCATAAAAAATCGCGAATTTCGGCAAATGGTCACCGAAAAAAAAATTTTTTTGCCAATTGTTTTCAGAAAAATCTTCAATTTCGCCAAAGGATCGTGGAGAAAACGCAAATTACGTCAAAGAATCGCGGAAAAAACGCAAATTTCGTCCAAGAAACGCGAAAAAATTGTATCTTTCGTCGAAAGATCGTGAAAAACCGAAAATTTCGTCAAAGATCTCGAAAAACCGAAAATTTCGTCAAAAGATCTCCAAAAACAGAAAATTTCTCGTCAAAAGATCGCGAAAAACCGAAAATTTCGTCGAAAGATCGCGAGAAGAATGGCAAATTTCGTCGAAAGATCGCAAAGAAGAAGGCAAATTTCGTCGAAAGATCGCGAAAAAATGGCAAATTTCATCAAAAAGCCACAGAAAAAACGCATAGTTAGTGCTGGGAGTGGATTCCCCCCCCCCCCCCCCTTTCCCCTCTCTGCTGTAACTTTCAGAAAATTTGAGGTGAATCACAGAAAAAACTCGAATTTCTTCAAAGGAGCATGGAAAAAACACGAATTTACTCAAAGGATCGCGAAAAAAGGGAAATTTCATCGAAAGATTACGAAAAAAGACTAAATTTGTCAAAGGGCCTTGGAAAAAAAAAAAAAAAAAAACGCATAGCCAGTGCTGGGAGGGGATTTACCCCTTCCCCTATCTGCTGTAATTTTTCAGAAAATTTGCTGTGAATTTTAGAATTTTTTAAATTCAGAATCACCCTTAAAAATTTCATCAACTATACGCTGAAAAAAAATCCCGAATTTCTTCAATCTGTCATTGAAAAAAATTGCAAATTTTAAGAATCCACTGGGGAAAAATACGACAGACGAACCACAATATTCGTCCATTGGTCATCGTTAAAGAATGCAAATTTTGTCAATTTGTCGAAAAAATTGTGAAATTCGTCAGTTTGATGCCGATTTCATATATTCCGACAACCCCCCCCCCCCCCCCCTCTCTCTCCTCGGCCAAAAAAAAAAAAAATAAATCCGTAATTCATAAAAATTGCAAATTTTGTCAGTCAGTTAAAACTTTACCGAATTATATTAATTCCAAATTTTTCACTGTGTAACAGATAAAAAAAATTTTATTTCATTTTTTTTAAAAATCCATTTAAAAAAAAATCCTTTGTATTTAAAAAGTAAAAGTAAATTATCTAATCTTTATTTCAATTATTTTTGTATGGATAAGTGCAAATTCTGTAAGGTTTGAGAATTGAGAGAATATGTATTAAAAAGTATAACTTGTAAAAAATTGTTCACAACTTCAGAAATGCTAATATTTGACTCCTGATGAGTGTTCAGAATTCCTAAAATTTAACTGGTTTACTCCTGTCTTCTACTCTTGTAGTGATACCATACCTTTTATTTATTTATTTATTTTTATTTTATTTTATTTTTCACTTAAAGAATAAAAATCAACACTAGATTAATTTTAACGCAATTATTCTAATTGGTAAATAAATCATATTAGATGTAAATTTCTAACTGGGCGAAAAATGTCCGGACCAGGATTTGAACCAGGGATCTCCTGGCTGAAGCCACCAGTGCTCTACCATCTGAGCTATCCCGGACGAATCTGGTAGAACTTTTTTCACCCAGCTAACCTTAATGATTTATAGCATCTGGTCTGAAACCTGGTTCAGCTCAACATAATAAATCTCAGGTAATGGAACTTCAATACGGTAGAGCACTGGCGGCTTCAACCAGGAGATCTCTGGTTCGAATCCTGGTCTGGACATTTTTCGCCCAGTTGGAAATTTACATCTAATATGATTTATTTACCAATTAGAATAATTGTGTTAAAATTAATCTAGTGTAATTACGTATCCAGCGATTTCTGGAGTTCCATTACCTGAGGTTTATTTTGTTGAGCTTGTTATATAATAACATCCTTTCCAATTAAAATTAATTTAAAAAGCTATTTTAAAATATTTAAATTAAATTAAAAAACTTCCTTACTTTCAAAATTTAATTTCTACCTTTAAATATTCATTAATTTTCGTTAAGTTCGTTTTTCAGTTAAATTTCATTTAAAAACAATTTTAATTTAATCGCCATAAAAGATCGTCAAAAATTATCAATAATAATATAATAAATCTTAAAATTAATACTTTCTACCGTAATAGAATATTTTATAATAATTTTCAAAATAGAAAATTCAAAAAACGATCTTTTATTCAAACTTTTCTTTCTCTGTGTGGCATCGGTTTCGACTTTCGCGCCTAACGGAAGTTCGTTAGTGGCGTCCTAAAAGATAGCGTGCTCTCTCTCTCCGGTAGACGTCGAGATGTGAGGACGTGCGAAATTTTCGCCCTTTGGGCGTGTCGGTTGCCGTAACGGCTAAAACCGTTGGAAGTCTTAGATGGAAAAGTCTATTCAATTTAAATATTAATATGTAACAATATCATTTCATTCAAAGAGAATCTCGTCAAGATAACATGTTTCATTATATCTAAAATCCAATTAAATTTACGGTAATTCTGCATATAATTTCTGGAGATGTAACCAAGCTTGGATGATTTGGTAATTACAGAAGTGCACCGCCTGATTGGTAAACTTAGTAACATCGTTCATCCAGTCTTCATCATAAGAGATATCTTGAGAACAGTTTTCTCAAATACGACACAAGCCAGCTAGAGAGATCGATATATGTTCGTTAAGAATTCTTCAAGTGTAATGATCAAAAGGAGTTATTACAAAGGAGCTTCTCGAAGAAAGATTAGCAATTGATTCACATATTCAGAAATAACATTATGCTTATTATGGATTTAGGACTATTAAATCCAGCTATATTGATCAACAAAAATTTGACTGATCATTTTACATTCCGAATGGATGTAATGACTCAATTTGTACATTGAACTTTTTAGCGTGGCGGATATTCGTAAAAATAAGGAAGGCTTTTATGTAATTGTAACAATATATTAATGGTATTCTTGTTTGTTGATTATAACACAAAATAATTGATGTTTCAAGTATGGGTAAGTGCACTTCCCTCCCCTTTCCCCTTTTAACTACTTCATTTAAATAAAAATATTTTGTTTTATTAAGTGTATATGTATCATTTATGTGTTTGATGTTTTTATTATTGAGTGCCAAATTAATTTATCACAATTACATATTAAAGAAATATTAAATATAAATATTTAAAAGTAAATACTTACACTTGGCACAATTCAAATAGATTCAACTCATACAATTTTCAGGCAAGATGAAATACATTATAAGTTCAGGTAGATCTAAAGTTTTTTATTTATATTTTACCATGAAGATTCCTCAGATTATATTTATTTACTTCCTTCACATCCAATGTTTACTAGCCACTAAAGTTCACTGGCCAATCATTTAATAGTAAACTCTCTCCTCTCTAATTCATATTAAAATCACATAATATATTTATAATTCCTATTTTTAATAATTTAAATTTAAAATCCTTTTTTCCCTTCTTTCCCTTTATTTTTAATTATTATTTTTTTTTTTACCTAACATTAATGGTGCCTTTGACAAACTTTCGAACTTCTATATTTTTTAATGGGACTCTTTCTGGGTTATTTCTTTCAGTATTGTTTATTTATTAAAATTCAATAGATAATTTCGGATATATGATTTGAATATATAAATTTTTCATGCATTCTCCGGGACTTCTTCAGGAAAAATACTTATTTGTTGCTATATATACATTTGTTATTGTTTACTATATATATTTTTATTTTGAAATTATTACATATTGAGTTAAAACATGTCTGAAGTTCAATTTTTTAAAATAAATATCAGACTATAAAAGGTTTATTTTGTAAATAATTTTTTTTCTGTTACTACATATTTTTAAATATATTTTTGAAATAATGATTCACAATGTTATTAATTGATTACAAGGTCAATACTCCTAAAAATTAAATTTTTTTCTGTGATTTCTTAAATCGGTGTATGGTTGTAGAGACCTGATCAATCTTTACCTCCATTTTATTATTATGTCCCTGATCCAGACATTTTAACAATTGCATTGATTTGAATTAATCACAATTCATTTGGTGTCATTTTTTTTACTCCCAAGTTTGTGCAATATAAGAATTTTAAACATAAAATTTTCAGGTTTGATTTTCATTTACATAGGTTTAGAAGTATTATGGCTCTCTATTAGGATAAAATAAAATTTCAAATAAACATTTTTATACAAATAATATTCAATTTTATTCTGAGAATAAATTTTTCAATTATATAGAAACTATTTAAATCTGATTTTTCTATCCTAATGCAATAATATATATTTAATTTCTAGATGGTTTTCCATACCAGGAAAATTACTTACATACCAGAAAATTTATTTTTGTTTTATTTACAAAATTTTAGTACATGTTATGAATTTTTTACATGGTTTAAAAAATTACTTAATATATATATAAAAAGTTAAAATTGCATTTTACTTTCTTTTTACATTTTATTGATAAATTGTGATCAATTAGGTTTGAGTTTATAAATGAGTAGTCTTATGTTTTGCTGGCCAAAACAGGCAGTGTGCTAGTACGTAATAGTACACTGGGATCTATTTGTTTTTACCATTCAGCATTCTTGATATGTCATAATTTTATCATTTAAAATTTACCATAGCCACAAACTACACCAACTTAATTTTTTAATATATTATATTTTATTTGGGATATCGGTATCATGTTGCTACATTTTTTTTTATATATACTCAACTATTAATTTTCTTTTTACATTAAATTTATAAATTATGGTCATTTGACAATTATGAATTTTCAACTTATATGTCCATTTTAATCATTTAAATTTCTGAATATACTTATATATCTCTTGTCATACAACCTTAAATTTGTTTACAAATGAAATAATTAAAAAAAAAGATATAGATATAAATATATGAAAATTATACTATTTTCCAGATTTTATTAATATTTATCAAACAACATTGACTTACAATAGCTGCAATTCTCTCAGGTCATTTTAATATTACCCCTTAAAATTCATTTATTTTTTTTTTCAAGCTATAGCATATTCAGTTTTAACCACCAGTTTTTATATAATACTTTTTTGGTAGTTCTGGTTGTACACAACGGTTTTGTGGATTAGCCTGTGCATATTAAACCAAAAAATCCAGTGTTTTGTGGCAACAGACTACACTTCATTTGGAAATTCGAGGCTCTTTTTTCTGTTATGAAGTCAAGTTAACCCTGTCCTTGTACTTTTGAGCGCCACCAGATTTCTGGGTCTCAGACAGTTTAGAGAGTCCAGTCGTAATTTCTGGACGCAATAACTTAAATTTTAATTCCTATTTTATCGATTTTTTTCTTGCCATGATTGTTTCGTATGCGTTACAATCCAGAGCAGTAGAATCTCGTAATTCTCGCTGGCATTTAGTTAAGGGTCGTGACACAAAGGAATATGGCATTCCTCCGCCTTCCAGTCTTGTTCTGCGGTTTGGGGAACTTCGGATAAAATCCATTTATTTTATAATATTTATTTGATGCTATAGCTAAAGTTCAAATTTATTTATTTATTATTCACTTACAATAGCAATTTTTTTTTGACTCTGAGAGAATATAGTGTTGTTATTTTGCTGAGGAATTTATTTTAATGATAAAATTAGTTAAATTTAAAGGGTACCCTATAGCTTATAAAATTGAGAAAGAAATATATAAAAATGAAAAATAAGAAAATGAAAAATATGAAAAAATAATAGAAATGAAAATAATGAAATATAAAAATGAAAAATAAAAAATGAAATGAAATGAAAAAATTGAAAAATATAATAAAATGAAATGTATATAAAAATATATATTAGACTGATCTAGGCGAATGACAGGACTTTGCTTTGTGTTGTGTAGAATGTTTGTTTTTTCCCTCAGGCTGACCTGGTCCAATTCAGTTATGATGAGCACACACAGAGGGTAAACTTGGCTTAGCTTGGGTAATTTAACCTTCCAATAAGTCCCTCACGGTGCAGTTATATCTATTTTGGATATCATGGGCAGTATACTTGTCAAATTGAGCGGAATAGTTCGTTTGAGTTTGTAAATATTTTTTTTGGTTTAACGCTTGGAGACTTAGATCAGTCAGTCCATTGTTGTCGAAGGTCATACTATGGGGCAACTGCCTTACGTTTTTGACCTGTGTACACAATGAAGAGATTGTAGATTGCAATCTATTTTTTGCTGCTATTTTACTTTATTTCCTCAGCATTTAACATTTCAGTACCAATATTTTTTTAAAGAAAATATTTATGAAATAATAAAAAATAAAAATTATTAGCCAAATTAAATAATACTATGAAATTTAATTATTATTCCTTTAAAAAATTTCAAGTAATATTGGACATATATAATTTTTTTTTAAAACTCAGATCTCTAAGCCAAAATTTCTTGAATATATTCAATTGTTAGAATTTTTTTTCTGTATATATACAGATTTGCTATATATTTAAAAAGTTCTAGATAAATAGTAACGTAAATATGCTATTTTATTTTGCCCTTTTAAAATTATTTATTCAGTTGTGAGAGTCATATATACGTAGGTCACTTACCTTATCCTCACTTTTGTGCAATATATTGAAGTCTTGGAGAATGTCTCGGGTTTCTTCATGGTGAAATTTTTAACTTACCTGAACATCTATTTCCTGCAAAAATTCGTTGTTTTGGTTCTATGTGTTTTCATCTTTGGTTTTATGTGTTTGCATTACGATTTGATGTTTATTTGTATTTGTTATGTCAGTATTTGAGTATGCCAAAGATTTTAGAAAAATTTGTATACCTATATTTTTATATAACATATTTTATGTGTAGGCGCAAGCGTATTTATTATTATATATATTTTTATACATTTTTATGTTGTGTTTATGTTGATATGTGTCAATTGTCCAAGAAACTGGGGCAGAATTTCCTTTTGATTTTGGCTTTGTTTTTAAGTTTTGGAAAGTTCCAATTGCTCGATGCCACAGGCAATAATTTTTTTTTAATGCTTTTTTTTCCTTAGGGGTAAGGTAAATGTTATATAATAACATCCTTTCCAATTAAAATTAATTTAAAAAGCTATTTTAAAATATTTAAATTAAATTAAAAAACTTCCTTACTTTCAAAATTTAATTTCTACCTTTAAATATTCATTAATTTTCGTTAAGTTCGTTTTTCAGTTAAATTTCATTTAAAAACAATTTTAATTTAATCGCCATAAAAGATCGTCAAAAATTATCAATAATAATATAATAAATCTTAAAATTAATACTTTCTACCGTAATAGAATATTTTATAATAATTTTCAAAATAGAAAATTCAAAAAACGATCTTTTATTCAAACTTTTCTTTCTCTGTGTGGCATCGGTTTCGACTTTCGCGCCTAACGGAAGTTCGTTAGTGGCGTCCTAAAAGATAGCGTGCTCTCTCTCTCCGGTAGACGTCGAGATGTGAGGACGTGCGAAATTTTCGCCCTTTGGGCGTGTCGGTTGCCGTAACGGCTAAAACCGTTGGAAGTCTTAGATGGAAAAGTCTATTCAATTTAAATATTAATATGTAACAATATCATTTCATTCAAAGAGAATCTCGTCAAGATAACATGTTTCATTATATCTAAAATCCAATTAAATTTACGGTAATTCTGCATATAATTTCTGGAGATGTAACCAAGCTTGGATGATTTGGTAATTACAGAAGTGCACCGCCTGATTGGTAAACTTAGTAACATCGTTCATCCAGTCTTCATCATAAGAGATATCTTGAGAACAGTTTTCTCAAATACGACACAAGCCAGCTAGAGAGATCGATATATGTTCGTTAAGAATTCTTCAAGTGTAATGATCAAAAGGAGTTATTACAAAGGAGCTTCTCGAAGAAAGATTAGCAATTGATTCACATATTCAGAAATAACATTATGCTTATTATGGATTTAGGACTATTAAATCCAGCTATATTGATCAACAAAAATTTGACTGATCATTTTACATTCCGAATGGATGTAATGACTCAATTTGTACATTGAACTTTTTAGCGTGGCGGATATTCGTAAAAATAAGGAAGGCTTTTATGTAATTGTAACAATATATTAATGGTATTCTTGTTTGTTGATTATAACACAAAATAATTGATGTTTCAAGTATGGGTAAGTGCACTTCCCTCCCCTTTCCCCTTTTAACTACTTCATTTAAATAAAAATATTTTGTTTTATTAAGTGTATATGTATCATTTATGTGTTTGATGTTTTTATTATTGAGTGCCAAATTAATTTATCACAATTACATATTAAAGAAATATTAAATATAAATATTTAAAAGTAAATACTTACACTTGGCACAATTCAAATAGATTCAACTCATACAATTTTCAGGCAAGATGAAATACATTATAAGTTCAGGTAGATCTAAAGTTTTTTATTTATATTTTACCATGAAGATTCCTCAGATTATATTTATTTACTTCCTTCACATCCAATGTTTACTAGCCACTAAAGTTCACTGGCCAATCATTTAATAGTAAACTCTCTCCTCTCTAATTCATATTAAAATCACATAATATATTTATAATTCCTATTTTTAATAATTTAAATTTAAAATCCTTTTTTCCCTTCTTTCCCTTTATTTTTAATTATTATTTTTTTTTTTACCTAACAGAGCTGAACCAGATTTCAGACCAGATGCTATAATCATTAAGGTTAACTGGGCGAAAAAAGTTCCACCAGATTCATCCGGGATAGCTCAGATGGTAGAGCAAGGGTGGCTTCAGCCAGAAGATCCCTGATTCAAATCCTGGTCCGGACATTTTTCGCCAAGTTGGAAATTTACATCTAATATAATAAAAATCAAGCTCTGTTTTCTTAACTTTTTATTATATATGAAATTTCTTCCCATTGTACCTTACTAAGTTAAAACACATTTTTCTTTAAAAATTCGCTAATAATGTCTTGAAAATGCCTGTTATAAAAATTCAAAAATTTGATAAGATTTCTTTGAAATAGATAATCAGTGGGGTGGCTATTTTCCTTATGTGTTATTCTACGCCATTTTTATGCATGTATCTAAACAGTCCTTGAATAGTGCTGGAATAGTGCTTGAAAAGTGCTTGAATTTTATTTGTTCATGAGTGTATGAACCATGATGAAGTGGGTTTTATAGCTGAAGCATATTATAATTCAAATACTGATAATACTGCCTGGCTGTTTGATACTGCCGCTAGTTCCCATTTTTGCTCGCGTAAAGATTTATTTTGGGATTTTGAGCCAATCTCTGGGATGGAAATGAAAGCGGCTATTAATGGGGTAGCTTGTGAAGTTCTAGGTAGAGGAACTATAAAGTTTAATTGTATTAAGGGCAGAAATCAGGTTGTTGTATTGAACAACGTCTTATATTCGCCTAAATTACGACATAATTTGATGGCGGGCCGTCTCTTTGAAGAGAAAGGAGCCACGTTTGTCGGTAAAAATGGGCGAACAGATGTATTTTTAAATGGTGGTAAATTGTTTTCGGCTATTCGGAAAAATGGTCTTTACCATGTTTTTCATGGTTTAATACATCAATACATTAAACGTAATGACAAATTTTCATAGTCCAGAGGTTAACCAGGTTAATACGGAAAACAGCTTAGAAACGTGGCACCGTAGGTTTGCCCACATAAATAAGGATTATATACTAAAAACCATTGATACAGTTAGGGGAATGCCTTCACTCAAAAATGAAGAGTTAAATTGTGAGCCTTGCAAAATTGGTAAAGCCAGACGAGTTTCCTTTAGACCAATTGAAAAAATTAGGTCTGTAAAGCCGTTAGAGCTGTTGTACCTCGATGTAGCAGGCCCGTTTAAAACAAAAAGTAGAGGCAGTAATAGATATTTTCTAACTATAATCAACGTTTTTTCCGGAAAAGTTTATGTTTACTTGATGAAGGAAAAATCCGAGGTTTTTAACTGTTTTGTAAAGTTTCAAAAGCATGCTGAAACGTTTACTGGGAACAAAATCATTAATATTCGAACTGACAATGGTGAAAAGTTTTGTTCAAGGGAATTTGAAAAATATTTAGATGATAGAGGTATTAAACCTGAGCGGACAAACCCATTTTCTCCTGAAATGAATGGACTTGTTGAGAGATTCAATTTAACGGCCCTAGATGCGGTAAGAACGTTACTTAATGAGTCTAAACTGCATGAAAGATTTTGGGGGGAGGCTTTGCTATTTTTTGTCTATACCTTCAATCGTATTTGTCATAAGAATTTTACTAAAACGCCATTCGAATTATTTGGAGGAAAAGTACCGTCTGTCAAACATTTAAGAGTTTTTGGTTCCACTGCATATGTTGGGATTCCTAAACATAATCATGGTAAACTAGATATGCGTGCTGAAAAGGGGGTACTTATAGGTTATGCTCTTCGCACAAAAGGCTATCGTGTATGGATCCCCGAAAAAGACAAAGTTATCGAGACCATCAATGTTAGAATAGAGGAACCAGTTAAAAATAAACAGGTTTCTGACCGAGGTTTATTCCATTTGGATGCATTACATTTAAATGATTCGGAGGTTTCCAATGCTGAAAAATCATGTGTTGAACCTGATAAACAAGTTAAATTAATTGAAGGGGAGTCGGAGAGTTCAAAACCGATACAAGCAGTATCTAAATCTCCTGCGTTAACTAAACCAAATATCGAGTGGTTTCGAAAGGCTGTTCCTCGTTCAGATGGATCGCGTACCGATATTTATTATAGTATATTGGGGACCAACATGCGTTTAAGATCCCAAAACGATGCTAAAATTTATTGTGAATCTAAAAATATACCTTTCGATCCAAATATATTTGACTTCAGTGGTAAAAATAACTTTACGGGTATCATAAATCAGGAGCTAGAAGCAAATAGTTTAAATGAATGACAATTAAAGAGGGATCAGGTGAATGTTCCAAATACATTTCATGAAGCAATGCGTTCCCCTCAAGCTGAATCGTGGAAGCGTGTGATGGAGGAGGAAATTCAAATTATTGAAGATCGAGAAGTTTGGACTTTAGTAGAAAAACCTTTGAATACTAGGATCTTGGGAAGCAGATGGGCTTATACTATTAAGTGCAATAAAGAGAATGAAATAATTAGATTTAAGGTCCGTCTCATTGCACAAGTCTTCCGACAAGAGAAAGGCATTCAGTATGATCAGGTTTTTAGTCCTGTGGTTAATTTCCCTACAATACGTTTATTTTTCTCGATTTTAGTTTGTGGATTGAAATGGTATCATATTCAAATGGACGTTCGCTGTGCATATTTATATGCCCCTTTATCAGAAGTTATATATATGAGACAACCAGTTGTTTTCGTGGAATCGGAAACACCAGATCACGTTTGTTTATTAAAGAAGGCTCTGTATGGACTCCATCAGAGCGGGCGTGAATGGTTTTATGAACTTCATTCCGTCTTAGAAAGTTTAAATTTTAAGTTCGAGTGGACCAACTGTGTTTATTCTCTTAATTCCGAAATTGTCTTGCTGTTCTATGTTGATGACATGATTTTGTTAGGAAAGGATAAAGATCAAATGTTTAAAGTTATAGATGTATTAAAACAAAAGTTTGACATTAAAGTTTTGGAGGAGACTGTTAAACTGCTTGGGGTTAACTTTGAACAAACTAAAAATGGTATTTCTATTCAGCAAACGGATTACATTGAAAATATTTATGACCAATTTAGAAGTTATTATCCACCTATTGTTTCTTTACCCATTTCAAAGGGGGTTATATTTTCCAAAAAGGATTGCCCTCAAACTAATGAAGAAATCGCTGAAATGGAAGAAATTCCATATTGTAACTTAATTGGATGTTTGTCCTTTTTGGCCAGTGGGACACGTCCCGATATTAGTTACGTGATTAATCTTCTTTCACATACGGCATATGAACAGGTTAAAAATATTCAAATGAGAGCGAACGCCGATGGAACATCAAAATATGAACTAAGCATCGTACATAGATGGATGAGGTATTAAATTAAAGGAAATATTAAATGCAGAATGATAGAATTAAAATTAAAGCTGAAATTTAAAAAGAAACTATTGAAATAAAGTAAAATACTTGAAAAAGGACCATATGCTTTCCACATGGCGCGCTACCACTATAAAATGTTACATTCTAATGTGACATCACACCCCCAGAAAGGGAAAAGAAAAAAAAAACTGTTAAGTTGAACTAAAACTATTAAAAAAAAAAAAAAAAATCCAACAATTAAGACTTAAAAAAAACCCAATGAGGATGCACCTCCACCAGGGAATACAAAAGGATTACATAATGACTTACAGTGCTGTAGTTGGTGCCCAGAAATATTTGGTTTGTTATTGTAAAAAATATATATATCGCGTGCAAGCACAAACTTTTTTTTTTCAGGCAAAACTATAATTATCGTTATTTATTATAACGATAATTATGAAGTTTATTGATACTGAAAATGAGCCTAGAGAACTAAATCCTCTTCTCCACAACTGGGAAAACTATACTCATTTCAACGTCTGAATGCGAAAGTATATTCAGGTGGATGAATAATGTCATGATCTATGCGAGAAATTCGCTCCTTATTGAAAAATCCAGTGCACTTATATTCATAAGCCGTTTAGGACCTCTCTTAAAAGAATTTTGTCCTGAACCGTATCTGAAATCTTGGTTGCGATCAGGAAGAAGATTAGCAGACAAGACAGCTTTTTGTAAATAAAAGATCACAGAAAACATTTCTCATTATCATTCTTTATGAAAGCTTCCGAGGTATATGTGCTAATAAGTATTAACATATGGATTTATTTTGTTATTTCAATTAAATTTTGATTCATGGTGGAAAATGTTACTTGAGATTGATTAAATATTGCTTTTTGATGAATGCTCTACAAATATAAAACAGTGAATTAAAAAAAAATCTACTTTTGCCTAAATGTTTTAAATTGGCTTTTTCCTTAACAAAAATCCGTTACCATCAACATCTACTCTATGAAAAGGTGCGTTCCCACAAATATTTTTTTCCAACTACAGCACTGACGACTTACAACAAGTTGTACAAGAGAAACAGTAAAAATTACATAAAAACTAAGACGTAATACTTTGCATTGTCATTATACAGCATAATAGGTACTCTGATATTTTTAATAACTCCAGTGATAACATTGCATGAGTTTGCTATTGTTGTATACTAACATAGATTAACTTATTTAATTTTGTATACATAATATAAAGCAAAATTGAAGTGTAAATATTCTTGTTAAATTACATTGAGGTCCATGGGTAAATACATTGTTAAATTACTAATACACACACATTTTCATCTGAAAAAAAATGTAATTAACAATTTTTACCAAAAGCTGACAATGTATGAACTGTTAAAAAAAAAACACTGTAAAGGAAAAAAAATGTCACTTAGCATGCATCAAACTAATGCGAAATTAAAAGTTTTAAGTTTAAAAGCTATCGACTGTTTAAAAAAAACAGAAATGTGACAACAACAATCATTCAAATAAATTTTTATGGTATCTTGGGAATCAGGCTCTTCTGTTTCTTCTGATAAAAAGAGAATTCTTAACATTTGCTTTCTATAAAGTCGTTTGAATGTCTCTATCACACTTTCATCCATGGGTTGGATTACAGATGTAACATTAGGTGGCAAGAACTTTACCCGAAAAATGAGAGAAATGGGGCGTTTGGATAATTGGACGTTTGGTTAAAAAGAAATAGAGAAATAGGTTGTTTGGATAATTGGAAGTTCGGTTAATTGGAGTTCTGATAATTGGCGTTCTATTGTAATCTATTGTAAGCAGTTATTTGAGTGATTAATTTTCATATGCTGAAAATATGTCTAAAAGAAAAAATGTTATCAGGAATACTTAGGAATTTGCATCTGTTTATCATAAGATAACATTTGTTGAATTATTGCTGTAGTAATTAAAAAAAAAATCTTGCTTTTTTAAATACTATTAATTTCTGTAAGTATATAATTAATAATTAATTTTCTTGAGTGTCACTTTTCAAACAATAAAATAAATAATGTCATTAAAGTAAATTTATTTAAATATGATTCCATTTTTGATTATTTATTATTCAAGCTATTGACTGTTAAGATAGCTAGTAAGTAAAATTTTTTTTTTTCAAATTTCAAAAGATTTTTTATGGATTTGTTCACCATAACTTGCCTTTGTTGAATTATTGTTATAAATAATCCCCACTCTATTTTTTAAATCACTAACTTATATGAGTATCTTGATTAATAATAAGTTTTTTAAGTATATCCCCTGTTTTTATTAACAAAAATGCTTGTGTTATTGAATTTTCAGGTATTTTTTTCTGTTCTCTCTCTCTCTTTTTATAAATTAACTATTTTTATTTTATTTTTTTTAGTTGAAAGGTGTGAAATGGAGCCAGTTCGAGGAAGAATCTAATAAAGTGTTAAAGATGGTCCATCTTACAGACAAAAAGAATGAAATAGCCAAAAATTTATCTGGTGGAATGAAAAGAAAGCTAAGTCTTGGAATAGCTGTTGTTGGCGGATCCAAAGTGAGTACTTGAAAAAATATTGTTTATTGAACTTGAACTTTTTGATTCGATGTTATTTCATAGAGATATTTTATTTAAATCTCAAAATTCAAAAAAATGTTCCAAAAATATGATACATTTCCTGTTTATCTCAAAATGTTAAAGACTATGTTTAAGTTTAATGTTATTTATTAAAACTATGTTTAAGTTCCTCACTATTCATCTATGTAATTAAATTAGTATTTATCGTAACTTCCGGCCTATAATCTGCAGATTATCTGTTAAAAAACCTCAAAATTTTTAAGTGCAGATTATCTACTGGTGTGGATTATCTGCTGAAATTTTTTTTAAGCAGAAGTTCAGGGCAGACATCCAGTTTCCACCGGCAGTCATAAAATAAAAATGTAAACAGCTATCAAACGATATGATTGTCTGCTATCTGCCATTCATGGAGTTGATTGTGATTGGTTCACATATGACGTGACGTGCTAATGTGAGTGGCTTTTGATTATGATTTTTTTTTTTTTTTTTAGCCTTTTGGCAACATGTTTCTATGAAGAACAAGACGTTTCTCAACTCATCCCTTTCTTAAAAATTGCAATCTCAATCATTTATGAAATAGCTCCTCCCAAAATTATGGCAGTTTTACTGATTACGATGATTGATATTACGATGCAACCAATGGGAATCCATCACACATTAATCGAAAGAATCATTATCGTATCGTAGTTTCATGGTTTTACTGCTGCCCTCTATGGATAGGATAATAAAATACAATTATGTCCTTGTAATTTATATTAAAAACCAAAACGTATTTGATGGTATATTACGTTGAAAGTTATAATAATGTCTAAGAGAAAACCTGCTATTTAACACTGCAGAATTTAAACAGAACGTTATTTAAAAAGCGGAAGATGATTTAAAAACAACAATTATTACAGAATTATCTGTTATTCACAAGACATTCAACGTTTTAGATATAAGACTCAATGAAAAAAATTATTTGTATTTTTTAACTTGTAATTATTATTATTTTTTTCAATTATTTTATTACAATTATCATTTAAATAGAGCAACTAAATAAATAGGGAGGTGGTTTATTAGTAGTACTTTGGAATGTTGAAAACAATGAGTAATTCTCGTATAGTCCGGCGTATAATCTGCGGATTATACACCGATGTGGATTATCTGCCGAAATTTTTTTATAAGGGCTAAAAATTGCAGCTGCAGATTATACGCCATCGCATATTATACGTCACTGCGGATTATAGGCCGGAAATTATGGTATTATAAATTTTTTTATAAATATTACCTGTCTTACCAGGTGATTTGACTTCTACAATGCATTGCATAATGATAGCTCCTCTATTAAAAATCTGTTTAATCGTTGAAAATCATGCATAGTTTCTCATGAATAAATTCTATGTTTTTATATTCAAATTTGTGACAGTAAGAAGGGAAAATTTTTTTGTAAATCATTCTTTAAAAAAAAAGCTATTTTTATTTTTTAGGTGTTGTAAAAAAAATATTTGCCGTTTTTTGGCTATTCTTAATTTGTGCAAATTTTTGTTAAAGTTAAGTTTATTTGTGTTTGTTCATTAGCATTGACTTTTATATAACAATTTCAAGTATAGCTTTGAATTTATTACTCAGTATTAAAAAAGTTTAAAACTGCAGATGTAATGGGTTGCAAATATCAACTTATGCAAAGTAGGAAAGGTGAAATTACAACTTTTGCGGAAGTAACAATTATATTTAGTTTTTTTATTTTATTTTATTTAATTAGTAATAATTAATTAAGGATAATTTTTAAATTCATAAACAACTTAATTGCTTTTCATTATACCTTAACTGTAATCATAGTAATTAAACATCTTATCTTTTCATTTCATCTCTTATCGATAGGTGTATTTTAACTGTTTGCTTCATCTATAAGTGCTTCTCACATTGTTTGAATGGCTGTGAGCACAATCAGTTTTTATTATAATTAGATTTTTATTTTTTAAATTTTCCATATGTTTTTATATGCTTTTCTTATTTAATGTTTTTTCTTTCTGGTATCTTCATATTTTACCTATATTCAATGCTTTATATCGGCAGTGGTAGACTAACTCAGCTATCTGCCTGTCTATTATATGAAATAATACATTTTTTGCAACATGTGGAGACTGAAAATTACTGTCTGAAAATTAAACACTCACATGTTGCTTTGTTTTCATTTTCTATTTATGATTTCATTTATTTGGTATCATCTACCATTAAAATATGTTTATGATTCTTAATGTAGTGAGTTTTCCTGATATCTTTTATTTATTAAGTTTTTCCTCCATCTATGTATTTTTTACTGTAACAATTAATGTAAAATTATTATATGTCATCTTAAAATAAGAGATTCGTAATTTTTTGTTATACAAACTTGTAAGTTATTTTTTGATTTCAAAGGTATATTATTTACTAGCTAAAGTAACCCGGCGTTGCCTGGAATTTTAAGAATGTTTGTTTTGAAAAACGAATTTCAAAATTTAACATACAACATAAAAAAAAAATTAAAAGAACTGTCGAAGTGTTGTACACATGTATCAAATGAAAACCCAATATAAAAATGTATAAATTTATATAACAGACGCAAAATGATACAGCTATAAATGAACTTATTTCCATTCATCATTGGAGCAATAATGTTAAAATATGCCAATATTTCCATAATCGAATTTTTGTCATGCTTCAATACATTTTTTCACACTTATTCCATTTTTTTAGTTCGTCAAATTAATTAAATAATTCTAATTTTTCACATGGAAATCATAAAACAGAAAAATTATGCCGTAACATTCACTTTTGTTTTTAATTCGTCGAACTATTTATTTTATTTTCATTTTTCACATGGAAATCTTACAGTAGAAAAGTTATGATGTAATATTACCCTTTTTTAAATTCGTCAAAACATTTATTTAATTTTTTCACAGGAAATCTTGCAATAGGAAAGAATTTTATTGTGGATTTTTAATTGTTGGCGACAGCTATAACGAAAAATGCTTAAATTTGATTGGAAATTGCTGTTGAATTTGTGGTTTTTTATTAATTAAAAATTAGCTATAAGTTATTCCGATTCCGGATTACTTTAGTTGCTTCTGCCGTGTTTTAATACACATGTACATAACATTTCACAATTCTGGCTTCAAAATTGTGGATTTGTGTAGAATTACAGATAGACAGACAAATTTTCATTTTTATATATTAGATAATTGTTTAACCCGTTCTATGCATGGGAGTTCATGACTTTAATTCTAAAACCAAAATTAAAAATAACTATTCGATTTAGTAAAATATTTTCTTACTACTGCGCATTTTTTAAAATGAAATTTAATTTATCAAGTTACTATGGCAGCAGACGATAAAACGATATATTTGGAATAAGGGAATAAATAGAATAAAAAGTTTTGTTGATGTTTATGATAAAATGTTTGTCTTTATTTTTAAAAAAATTGTAATAATTAAAACGCAATTAAATAATCTCTAATTATTTGCATGTGAGGCAAAAGAATTATCGTAATACTCGCTGGAGTTTTTTAGTATTGCTGTGTGGCATATGTAGTATGTATATCTCTAATTATTTGCTTATGAGGTAAAAGAATTATCGTAATACCCACTACAGCTTTTTGGTATTGCAGCGTGGCATACATAATATGTATATCTCACATTGGTTAAAGAACTCACACAGTTACTGGTTAAGCATAAAAAAAGGATTTTATTGTGAATTTTTAATTGTTGGCAACTGCTATAACTAAAAATGTTTAAATTTGATAGGAAATTGCTTTTAAATTGGTGGTTTTTTATTAATTAAAAGTTAACTGTAAATTATTTCGATTCCGGATTGCTTTAGTTGCCTCAGCCGTGTTTTAATAATACATATGTACCATTTCATAATTCTGGCTTCCAAACTGTGGATTTGTATAGCATTACAGACAGACAGACAAATTTTCATTTTTATATATTATATATATATATATATATATATTTATTTATTTATTTGCATCTGATACTTTATTTTATAAGCCCATTTTGGCTTTATAAAATGATTTAGATTGGTTGAGAATAGATAGATATAAATATAGCTGCATATGCACATAATATCATGTATTTACTTAATTATATTGTAAATAATAATATTATTGCTTTCTGTATCAGTGCAGCATATCACATTTCTTTGTAAATTCAAAATTCATGTATTGTAACATCTAATTTCAAGTTCTCTTATTTTCTTAGAATTATATATTATACCTTTTTTATTTTGTTGATAGACTGTTGTTAGCATCATAGGGTAGTTGTAGTAATTTGATGTTTGGATTATTATATTATATGGAATATGTAGTTGGTAGTTTTTTCTGTATGGGACATTTTCTATATATCTAAATATATTCACTATAGGATTTCTGATAATATTTCTTAATGTTGTTAAATGTATTCTTTATATGAGGCTTCATTTAAATTAAAATGGGATTTATATATAAGTATTAAATGTACACATTACTTATCAATATTTTTCAGGAGGAAATAATAAAAATAAAAGTATTAATCTTATAATTTTATTATTTTAATTTTATGAGGAATGTAAACTATACATAATTTTATGATGATTAATTTTATTGCTTAGATAATGTCAAGAATTTTCATGAAATACAGACCTACCAATATAGGTCAAAACTGGGAAATTTCATTAGCGGCCACTGGCTGGTAGAACTAGTTTTTTAAGTGGCCACTTTTTTATTTAAAAGTACTAAACAGTAAAATTTCTATAAGTATTCCTCTAAATGTGAATAGCAGAAATAAATATGTTAATATAAATATATTGGAACCAAAAAAAAGTGGAATCCTTGATGAAATGCAAGAAAATTTTATTCTCTCCTTGTAAAAAAGTGGCCGCTGATAGACGATATTTCACTGGCCACTTTTTCTCATTTACTGGCCCTGTGGCCGGTGGCTAGTGTTAATTTTGACCTTTACCTACCAACTGCTACGAAAAAATTGTAGTTGCTACGATTTGGACCTATAAACTACGATGCTACGAAAACCGGTTTTAAACTACGATTTTTTGCAAAAAGCACAAATACAATTTTTGTTTCTAGTTGAGATTTTTAGCCTGTGCAGCATATTTTTCAGGAGTTATTCTGCTCTGAAATTTTCCAAAATTTTTAAGTATTCATTTCCAAAAGTTTTAAATAATTGGTCATTAGTCCGAAAATTCAGACAGTAAAAATGCTCTTGGAAAAAAAAAGCTAAACTGCAAAACAAACTTCTTAACATAAAAACCCTCTTTATGTATATTAACCACGAGGGAATCGTGTTTCTGTAAATATTTATACAGGAATTTCATTCCTTAGAAACAGGGGTGCCATTTTAAGAGGGTTTTTTTTTTTTTTTTTGACCCAGGAGGGGGGGTGGGGGGAGGAGTTTTCTTTGAGGGTCAAGGTTTGAAATAGTATGCGGAATCGTGCGATTTGCACACGGAGCAGGAAAGTCCTGTATAATGAAAAATGCTGTGCAGTATTTCCCCTTGCAAATTCTTCCACAGACCTATACTTCTGCAAGTATATTTTGAAATTTCTTGGAAGTCTGCAAATTTTTTTTTTCTTTTATGGAATTTCCCCAAATTGATTCGTGAATCGGTCGCAGAAAAAATTGGGAATTTTTTCAAATGATCATGTAAAAATATCGGTATTTCATCAAAAATCTCAGAAACTAATAGTGATTATCTTCAATTGGTCACTGAATAAAATCACTAATTTCATTAAGAGTTCTGAAAGAAATTGCTTATTTCATCAAAAGATTGCTGCGCAAAAAATCACGAATTTCGATAAACTATCAAGGGAAAAATATTGCAAATTTCGTCAAAAGGTCGCAGAAACGTGTGAATTACAATTGTGAAGAAAAAAATTGTGAATATCTTCAAATGATCGTGGGAAAAAAAATCGCGAATTTCATCAAAATTGACTGCAATGGGCAATTGGAACAAGGTTCCTTTTACAACTGTAAAAAAAAAAAGCTGAGAAACGAGAAGAAACTCTAAAAATCGTATAAAAATTTTCAGACGGAAAAAATAACTATATGGAGTTAAAAGACTGCAAACTTATTCCTTTTACAAATGTCAAAAAATGGCTGCAAAACACGAAAAACCAACCAACCAACCTCCAGATGAATTTAAGTTTTGTGTGCTACGATTTTTCATTCTCAAAGGTTGGCAGGTCTGGAAATATATTAATAAATAAATATATAATACAATATATTATTTATCACTTGTGTTTTAATGTAATAAATATTTAAAATTTATTTAATATCATTAAGTAAAATTTCTAACGCTAATTAAAATTATTAGTATAAAGTATGTTACATTATTTCAGTAAATTATTTAATCTAATTATTTATTTTAAAGATATGTTAAAGATATTTTTGTATTATTTAACTTATATAATTTAAATACATTTAAAATTTATTTCAATATCATTTTAAACAAAATTTCTTTTAAAATTATTTCATATAGTTAATATACAACCTGTTACGTTCTTTCTGCTTGATTATTAATCCTATAATTTATTTCACAGTTGTATTAATCTTTTCATTATATTTCATGGAATTTAATAGTTTTGTTTTGCTTTTGTTATCTTTCTCGGTTTTAATTTATTTGTAAATCTGTTTGCATAGTTGATTGGGAAATTTGAGAAATAGCTCTTAAATGCAATGCATGCTTTTCTCAATTAGAAATCAATTATGTTTTGCTTATATTTGTGGGATATTGCCTCTGATGAAAAGTTCCACAATATAAGAGTTATTCATATTCTTGATATTTATTTTTCTTTGCATTCCTTTTGTAAATTTTTACTGTGATATTGCTCTTCCACTTTTTGAAACTAAATTTTTCCACATTTATTTTATCCAACTACTTTATAAGATTTACGATATTATAATATTAAACTATTTTAGGTTTTTCAGTGTTTTGAGTTTTCTTTGTCAGTTCTATATGTCGATTAGATTTACTAAAATATTTTTTATAATATTATAAATGTATAATATTATTAATGTATTATATTTTTACATGCATCTTCATTTAGAATTTTGGTTAACATCGTTATATGAATTTGTAAGATGAATTTTGATTCAAAGGTATTTTATATACATATATATATAAACAACACAGAGAAGTATCGAAAGATGTATGCTAGGTATAACCAGAAGAGACAAAAAGAGAATAACCTGGATGAGAAGTCAGATGAAAGTTTTTGACATCATTAAAAGAATTAAATGGCTAAAATGGAATAGGGCTGGGCACAATGCAAGAAGACAAGACAATAGATGGAGCACAAACCAGGGTTGTAAAAAACCCGGGTTTTTTAGAAAAAACCCAGCCCGGGCGGTTTTTATCAAAAAACCCGGGTTAAATGGGCAATTTTCCCCGGGTAAATTAAATTGCCAAAATGTGGACGATGATTCCACCTTCCTCACAAATAATAATCTTCAGAGTTGCCACTGTATACGGAAAACTAGAAAATCTGAGGGAATTTAAAAATGAGTATTAAAAACAAGGAATTTTACTAAACTTTGGTACTTTGCAAAATTTATCCGTTGAAATTTTGAAAATTCTCAGAGGAATTACTCTGGGAAAATTTAATATTTTGCTCAGTAAAGCACAAGAAATTTGATTGCCGAAATAAGTGGCAATCCTGATCTCAAATACAATCTTTGTGAACACTTCATAGTGTAATAGATGGGAAAGACTTCATAGTCTTAATAATGATCTCACCATTTTTCTCTGTTCTTAAAATACATATATAGATATGATCACTTTAATTTAAATAACAAACAAAGGTACTTCTTAGTTAACCCGTCGACCACTTTCGTCAAATTTAACTCATTGACATAATTTTTATTTTAAATAACAAAAGATCAAATAAATTAGTAAAACATTAATAAAAATACAAATAAAACGTCGAATTAATGGTTTTATTGGCATTTAATCTTACAATTAATTAATTAATGGCAACCATTATTGGCATTTAATCTTACAATTTGGGGACAGTAATTTGGTCAACGGGATAACTAAGAAGTACCCAAACAAATTTTAAATTGCAAAGCTATCAATTGTGTGTTTTCCAATTGTTTCCAATCTAAAAGTGCAAGTAAATTAATACAAATATATTTTCCAAGATTCAAAGAAGTGAATAAATAAAACAAAATAACCATAAACTGTTAACAATTACATCATCTGTTCTTTTCCAGAAATATATTTTAAAAAACCCGGGTTTTTTACCTGGGCTTTTTATAAAAAACCCAGCCCGGGCGAGCAGCTGGGCGGGTACCCGGGCAGCTACCCACTACAACCCTGGCACAAACACCTTAAAGTGGTATCCCAGAGATGTAAAACGACCAAGAAGATGACCAAGTAAGATGGAGTGATGAAATAAAAAACGTGGTTGGTGTTAATTGGATGACTAAAACACTAGACAGAAAACATTGTAAAAATCTGGGGAGACCTACATCCAGCAGTAGATTGAAAACGATTGATGATGATATATATATATATATATATTATTACCAGTTTCAGCCTACAAAATCATAAATTTAAAAAGAAATATTAAATTAAAAATTACCCATTTTCTTCTATATCTTGATAAATTAATTCAGATGGTTTGAACATTTGTGTACTTGAAATTGACATATTGCTCAATCTATTTTTTTACATATAAAATAATATATTGTTTTTTTACACATTTTTTTATATAATTTAATTAAAGAATTCTATAGTACTAAATGTTAATTATTTTTTATAACATTAGTGTTGTCCTTTACTATTATCGGTAAAAAATAAATAATCATATTGCTCAGGATTGAATTTGAATCTCTTGGATTTGAAGTGAACACTTTATCAACTAAACAATGGAGGCAGGATCAGTGTTAATTAAAAAATATAATGGAATTGGAAATGAGGTTACAGACCTGCCAACTGCTACGAAAAAATCGTAGTTGCTACGATTTGGACCTATAAACTACGATGCTACGAAAATCTGTCTTAAACTACGATTTTTTGCAAAAAACACAAACGCATTTTTTGTTTCTAGTTGCGATTTTTATCCCGCACAGCATATTTTTCAGGCGTGATCCTGTTGCGAAATTTCCAAAATTTCAAAGTATTTATTTCCAAAAGGTTTAAAAAATTGGCCATTAGTCCGAAAATTCGGACATTAAAAAATGCTCATGGAAAAAAAAAATCTGGGCTGCGAAACAAACTTCTTAACATAAAACATTCTCTTTATGTATATTAACCACAAGTGAATCGTGTTTCTGTAAATATTTATACAGGAATTCGCTTCCTCAAAAACAAGGTGCCATTTTAAGAATTTCTGAAAAGGAGGGGGGGTGGTCTTTGAGGGGCAAGGTTTGAAATAGTGTGCAAAATCGCACGATTTGCAATAAACTACCGCGAATTTCGACAAATGACCGTATAAAAAAATCAATTTCGTCAATTGGTCGCAGAAGAAAATTTCGTCAAAGGTCGTGGTAAAAGCACAGTGTTGATTTCAGGAAGTGGACCGTGGGGGGGGGGGGGGGGGGGGGGATTCGTCGGAAGATTTGAGATTTTGTGTTTTAAATGGTGTGAATTTTGTCAAAATATCGCAGAAAGAAAGCGCGAATTTAGTAAGATCGATCAGTAAGAAAATGCAAATTTCGTCGAAAGATCAGTAAGAAAACACAAATTTTCACCGAAAGATCGCAGAAAGAAAACACTAATTTCGTCAAAAGGATCGCGGAAAAAAAGCGAAATTCGATAAAGGATCGTGGTAAAAAAGGCGAATTTCGTCAAAAGTTCATGTTAAAAAAAAAGCGGATTTCTACAAAGACTCGTGATAGAAAAATGTGAATATCCTGAAATGATTGAAGGAAAAAAATCCCGAATTTCGTCAAAATTTACTGCACTGGGCTAAAAATTTGGAACCAGGCTTCTTTTACAAATGTAAAAAAAAAAAAAAAAAAAGAAACGCTGCGAAAAGAAAAGAAACTCTAAAAATCGTATAAAAATTTTCAAAGGGAAAAATTTATTATATTGAGTTGAAAGACTGACACCTTATTCCTTTTACGAATGTCAAAAGATGGCTGTGTAACACGAAAAACCAACAAACCAACCTCCAGATTAATTTAAATTTTGTGTGCTAAGATTTCTCATTTTCAAAGGTTGGCAGGTCTGTGATTATTCTGCTTTTCATATACCAGGGGTCGATCCAGACAAAATTTGGAGCCTATTTAGGGCCCTTTCATAAAAATCTCTTTAATAAAATAGGCCCTTTCACAAAAATAAATTTAGTAAAATGCGCCTCTTCACAAAAATAAATTTAAGGCCCCTTCACAAAAATAAATTTAAGGCCCCTTCACAGAAATAAATTTAATAAAATAGGCCCCTTCACAAAAATAAATTTAATAAAATGGGCCCCTTCACAAAAATCAACTTAATAAAACAGGCTGCTTCGCAAAATTCCTTTTAATAAAATAGGTCCCCTATGTAACATTCTTTTTTATAAAAACTATTTTAAAATGTGTAATTTGTAAATAAAACCCGGTCATAAAAAACAAAAACTTTAGCAAGGGGATTTAAAGAATGTTTTTTTCATAAATTCTTGGTTCGAATTTGAGGAACTGGATTTCAACTTTTGTTACAAAATGTTATTTTTCACAAAAATATAATAAAATTCACAAAAATAACTTCTACTTTTCATAAAATGGTCCCCAAGTATAAAAACCTGTATCGATCCCTGCATGTACTTAAAGCAGGGTTCATACAGACTCTTTAGAAACTCTTTAGAAATGAAAAATTTCCAAGGAGTACTTAGAACTCCTTAAATTATCGCAAAACAAAATTTAGTGTTAGTCGGTGATTTATCAAGAGGGGAAAATAATGTAACTTATATCTTTTGCAATGAATAATACTGCTTGTATAGTATTATTTCTCAAGCATGTATGGCAAGAAAGAGATTAGCTATTAAAGGGAATAAAATAAAAACCTTCTCCTGTTTACAAAGGTGAAGTTTAAGTGATTACTGCCATTCTTTTTTTTAAGGGAAATAAAATAAAAATATTTCCTTTTTTTTTCTCATAATATATGTGCCACAATGTTGGGCGATTTTTCCTTCTTCAAAATTTACTTTTGAAATCTAGGTGCATGTGATACATAATGAGTATTTGAGATTTGACCGGTCTATGCATATGACTATTGCACTGGCAGTTTTGTATTCAAATTTATGAAACCAGTAAGCAATATATATATATTGTGCATTCTGTGCAATTTTAGCACTAGCCATTAGATTTTAATAGAATAAAATCTGTATTTCTCTCAAAATGATGTGTTAAAAGTTAGCGTGGATGTAAGTGTTACATGAGGGCGCAGCATATATGAAAAAATAGGTTAAGTTGTAAAGGGCAAAATTAGTGCTGGCCACCTGCCACAGGGCCACTGAATGAAAAAAGTGGCTAATAAAAAAATTGTTTTTCGGAGGCCACCTTTCCTACAAGGGGAGAATAAACTTTTCTTGCATTCCATCAATGATTCCACTTTTGCTGGTTGCAGTATGTTAATATTAACACAGTTATTGAGGCTATTTATTAAAAAAAAAATACTACAGCTATTCAAACATGTTTACTTGTAACAATCTCTGTTAATGGATGTATCTTAAGGTAATGTATTATCAGGGCGTAAAGTTTTATCAGATTATGTAAGTTTTATTTAAAAAATAATAATAATTAAAGATAAAGTCTTATTCTTCATGAATGCATCTCTGAATTAACAAGTTTCAATTATTTATTTATTTAAAAAAAATAATTGAAAAATAGTAAAACTGCCTTTTGAGGGCATAAATTCAGACATTTTCATGCCTTCTTGCACAAATCTTGTAGCTCTGCACATAGCAGTTTCTTCAAAAAGCTGCACACAAACACAAAAAACACCTGTCTTTATTATTTTAAGTTTTAGCTTTTTAGTAAATGCTTAGTTTTTGCTATTAAAAAGGTTTATAAAATAATTTTTATCTGATGATTTTTTATTTGCAGTGATGTTTAACCATTCTTCAAAAGAAAAAAAATATATTTATGTATATTTATATAAATAAATGCAAAGATATAATCTGCAATTTTGTGAAAAATTTTCTTATAAATAATGTAAGACATACATTTAAAATACACCGGAAGATCTCCATCATCAAAAATCTTTTTGTATCTTTTTGCTTACCCATCATACGTAGTATAGGGTAAGTCTTATAATCGTTTTAGAAATAAAAAAAAAAAAATTTTGACGGATTTACACACTTCAGACACTGTAGATTCCGAAAAACATATTTTTAGAAAAAAAAAAAAAAAATTGGCGTCCATCTGGTTGTATGTGTGTGTGTCTGTAAACGCTCTATCTCCCGAAAAAATTGAGATAGAGACTTGAAATTTGGTGCGTACTTAGTATGTAATAATGGGAAAGAAGCCTATTGAATATCAGTAACCTCGATTATCTGGAACTATTTTTTTCAGACTCTCGAAATATTCGTTCTGATAAAAGGTATACAAAAATTTTCGAAATTGTTTATTTGAAGGAGTGAATATAAAAGACAATAAAAAAACATAAATTTTGCATAAAGAAGGAAGTCTATTGGGTAATTAGTTGCTGAGGTATTTGTAATCATATTTTTCACACTCTTTGATTTTTCATGACCCTGTATTTCATTCAAATTTCAATTCAAAGATATATTTTATTTGAAAATGAGACGCTTAATCTGACACAGTAAACTGTTACTTAATATGATTATCATTTTTGAGTTATAAGGATGTTTCTTTTACGCAATTCGGTACTACTCTATTATCCTGCTGACCAAAAAACTATTGCCAAACTATAAGATTAAATGCCAATAATGGCTTATCATAAATGTCAAGCATTTAATACATTTTCATACCTATAAGGGGGTTTACAATAAGTGGGACGCTGTTCTCTCATCAAATGCTGCTAAGTTAGTTGCCAACTTGGCGACCAAAATTAGCCGCCAAAAGTGATGCCAATTTGACGGTATCTCTAATATTTCATCAAACTCATATAGACTTCCATTGTAAACCAATAGAGTTTACTTGTTTACAGAAAATCTACAAATTGCGATATTTTAATGCAACAAAAAGTAATATTAACTTAAGGGATTATATTAATTATATTTAAGGGTGTCCAGGTAAATTGAATTATGAATAAAAATAGCATGATACAATGCTTAGCATGTCCCAAACATAAATTTTAAGGGAGACCAAACTGATCGCCAAGGACGGCTAGTTTGTCAAAGTTGGACGACGGCATAATCAAGTAGTACTGCAATTCAGTAATAGAGCATTACTATGTATTAAAAAATTTTTAAATATACGTTTAAATTTTATTTTTGAATTGCAATGCATTTTATAAATAGTTTACACATGTTTTATTTTCATATTTTATATTATGCATATCCACGATGGGTAAGTATTATGGTGGCCCCCCAACGACTAGTTTTTTATGATAAAATCCTATTTCAAATTGCCCTTTTTCTGTTTTTCTTAAAGGTATTATTCCTTGATGAGCCTACTTCGGGCATGGATGTTGAAACTCGGAGAAATGTTTGGGATGCCTTGCTTGAGATTAGACCTAATCACTCCATTATCCTTACCACTCATTACATGGAAGAAGCAGATGTTTTAGGTGATAGAATAGCTATCATGGCTAATGGAGAAATTCAATGTTGTGGGTCATCATTATTCCTGAAAAAGAAATTTGGTTTGTTTCTCATTTTTTAATAATCTTTTAAAAATTTTTGCTTGATTCTTCCATTTTTCTCTATTATAAAAAAAATTTGAAATAAGCTATCAAGACTGCCTGAAAAACATATAAAAAAAATTCAAGTGTCCTTTTAAATGAATCCAATAACACTACTTTTTTTAGCCATTTAATATTTTGACGAATCAACCTGTCTCGCATTTGAAAAGTTTCTTCCCATTGACACTGTAATGAATAGTCATTATGCTTAAAGGGCCGATGAAAATATGCATATACAGACATGCCATCTATTTTTATTCTTTTGTTACTATAGTTCAGCATTTTGGGCTAAAATTTCAGATATTGCTGTAAAATTTATGAAAACTGTAATGTGACTCTGGGACATATGAATTGAAGTGAAAATTCAATTGAAAATTTCAAATTGAACCGAAATAAATCCAATTCACACCTCCCAGAACCACACTACTGCCGGAAGTATAGTGGCCGACTAATGCGTCGTAATTAAATAGAATTAAATCTGAAAAAGGAAACTACTTAAATAAATAATAAAATATGTATTGAAAACTCTACTCACCCCATGAAATCTGTACAATATATTATTTAATGATACAAGATAAATAGATTTTAACTAAATTTTATTTACACACATTTTCTAGAAGACAGATACTGGATCCAGTAGAGAAAATTATGTTTTGAAATACAATTACTAAAAAGGAATAACACGTTCAGTTGTACTCAAAAGTTGCTATCCTTATTCTATAATTATGACACAAATATTGTGCATCCAGATAGCTATTGAAAGAATAATATTAATACTTAAATTGTAATTGAAGCACAAGATTTAAGAACTGTTTTTTAAGTAAATTTTTCTTGCTGAAATTGTCTTCTGTATATAGCAGTTCTCAATATTTTACTATTGTTCATATTGGTTCATAAAGTTTCTAAATTGGATTGTCTTATGTAAACAGTAATTGAAGTTCGTTGATGAATAATAGCGAGGTTATTAAAGATGCAGAACTAAAATAAAACTCCGGAACATGACATCATTCGAAATGTGGATAAACAGAAGGTGCCGTTATTCCGATGTATCATTGTCTCGATCAAACAGTAGATTAAAGGGAGCATTATTTACCAGAACATATTACCGCGATCTTCTTCTAGTAACAATTTACGGAACCTCCGTTCAGCTGTAGAGCATGGCACTATTTCGGAAATTGTTAACTTACTGAATTCCATATTTGTAAAAATAAACTATTATTGAATTAGAAAACAGAGATCTTCAGCATTGTTCGTAATTCGAATATTGATTTAAATAATGGAGAGTTTATTTAACTTTGGGAATGGAAATTCCTATTTGAAAAATCGTTATCTTTACAAAGTACCGTACCAGGTCTAGGCCCTTGGGTCCAGTGGAAAAAAATCCCCTAAAGAATGGCACGTCTTACTTCTGCAACAATTTTCTTCAACTGACTCTTTTTTGAAACGCCTGCTGAAATCGGGAGAACGATCTCTGCAAAACTAACCAATCACAAAACTCCAAAAGACGATCCATCGAATCCAAGAGACGATCTACCGAACATGAACAGGGAGAAAATGTTTTTTGTGTGAGATTATCTCCGTGGAATGGCAACACACTTATGAAGCAGGAGGAAAGGAATGTTTTGCGTCCTGTGAGTTCTTGTGACGTATAATGGAATTTCCAGTATTTTAAGATAAGAGCATTTTCTGAGCTAAAAAGACTGCTTTTTTGAGACACGGAGTGAATAGAAAGCCATTAAAATGAAGAGAAGTGTAGGAATTATAATCTTGTTTCTCTGGCAAACTATTTTAGCAATTATTCTGAAACTTTACCAGAGGAATATGAAAAATTAATAAAATACAATAAATTTAATTTCAAATTAAAATAATTAAGGATAAAGATTTATAATTTAATATTTAAAAACAGTAAAATTTGCTGTCAAATTGAAAGATGGCAATTTGAAGTAGTTTATTAAAATAAACAAATTTAAATTTATGTAAATTTTAAGTGAGGAATGTTATGTAAAGCTTTTACAACATAACAAAAACTATAATAACACTGAACTGAAGAGATTTATTGTCCCTTCCCATATTAATACTGACTTCTTTTTTTTTTTTTTTTAATTTAGTCATTTTTGCTCTAAGAGAAAGGTTAAAAGGAGAAAAAGTAGGGATTATAAGCAAAAAAGCAAGCAAATTTTAAACCTATTTTAAATAGAATTACTTTAATAATATTAATAAAAAAATATTTTTTAATTAAGAGGTAAATTATTTGTTGAAAGATAAAACAAATTTATTAACTGGAAGGGTAAAATCTTTCCCTTCTGAGAAGTTAGAAGTTTTGCTAGAATAAGAATGTTACAGAGAAGCAAATAAAGCTATCTGCATAAACTACAAAATTATTCTTTATGAATGATTGGAAAAGAGAAAGGTTAAGAGAAAAACTGGTTAAACCAGAGAAGTAAAAAAAAAAATTAAATAAGTAACTGCATATTTAATTAATTAAATGTGTGGGATGCATTTAGTTTTTAATTTGTGTAGTTTTAAAAAAGTACAGATTTTCTATATTTTGTGAAACGAATATTAATTGTAATTAATTGAATTGAAATAAAAATTATCACCAATAACAAACAATGAACAATATTGATTACAAATTAAATTGTTGAAAATCTTATCACATACTTTTATAAGAAGTTGAAATTATTCTACATTATATAAATTTGAATTAATTAACCATAAAGAAATGGGAACCGAAATTTTCCTTTCTGATTTTTGCCTGATGTTGGAAAAAAAAGTTGGCCAGTTAAAGCAGTGTTCCAGTTAAGAGGAAGGCTACTGTAATTAAATAAATATTTTCATTTAGAAAGGTATAACATTCACAAATTTTTGACATTTAAAAATCTTTCTGAATATACATTTTTTTTTATAGTTCGTTATCTCTTCAAATTTAACTTAATTAAATGGAAAATTATGATGACTGGAATATTAATAATCTAAACAGGCATGCAGAATATTTAAGAATTAAAATTAAAACTTGATCTTTTCTGTTTTTAATGGAAAGAAGCAATTTAATTCATCTTGTGGAGTTAAATAATTTTCTTGTTTGTATATATACAGAGTATGTGACTTATTTAACATACACAAATTTGCATAGGCTTTGTGAAAATCTTGAAAAAACAAATTAGGAAAAAATACTCTTTTTATTTTTTTTATTTTTGAAATATTAATTGCACTTAAATGAAATTTAATTTGTTTTGTCCCAGTTTTTATTTAGTCCATTTTTTTCTCATACTGTGAACTCATGCAAAGAAATTATAAATCTTCTGATGTGCAGATTTGAAGATTAAATGCTTTGTTTTTAGAACAAAAAATTTTGAAAAATCTACATACTTTTAGGATTTTGGGTATTTGGATGTTTCTGTATTATGGATGAGAAAAATCAATCATCATTATAATTTTGACTTTAAACATTATTCTCCATGTTTGGATCAAGAAAAGTCTGTGAGTTAATATTTTTTATCACAACATTTTAAAATTTAAGTGCTAGTCTCAATTGATAGATGTAAATGTAGAGTTGAGGTGTACACTTAGTATGAATATTAAACTAAAATATTGTGAATTCATTTGAAAAAAAAAATTGCCAAATATACTGTTTCATAATTAATTTAAAAAAATAAACATACATATCTTTTTTTTTCTCATGTTATGTTTTACATTATTTTTTTCCATCCGATTATGATAAAAGTTTCAATAAACAAACCTGTCATTATATTATAATTCCTTATTTTTTAAAGGTGTAGTAAATTGAACATTTCATTTAAAACACGGGTGATAAGTAAAAAATACGTATGTATTGTCTATTTCTATCTTCTAATAACTTGAATATAATTTTAAGACCTATTTTAAAACTGAAAGGTTGTTTTTTTTTTTATTTATATTCATTGTTATCATGACAGTAGTATCAGTGACAGGTATTATTTTATACATAAGTTCTTTTAAAATGAATCTTATGTTTTTTTTTTTTTTTTTTTTTTTTTTTTTTTTTTTTTTTTAAAGTTAATCTCTCTTTCTCTCTGAATATATATATCCCTTTAAGACCTGACCTACACAATTGTGTGGGTGATCCTAAAAAAAAAAAAAAAAAAAACCATTTTCCACTTTTTGTATGATTTAAAGTCGAGCCTGCACCCACAGAATTATGTGGATCTTCCCTTGGCATAACCTGTCATCGGGCATTTTTTTACATGTTTTTTTTTTTCAATCAAATATGGTCCTATTAATTAGGGAAAACCACCAAAACTTTTCATTTCTACCAAAAATTTTCCAGTCTTAAAGGGATATGTGTGTGTGTGTGCACACGTGTTCACATACTTGTATGATATTAAATGCTTTCATCATTGAAGTATTATATTTGCATTCCCATATAAATGTATAATGAATTTGTACTAAATTCTTACCTTCCGTACTTTTATTCCAGGTACTGGATATCATTTACATTTGGTGAAAAAAGAAAACTTTGATATTGATGCTGTTCAGGATATTTTGGCTAAGTTTGTTCCAGCTGCTAATATAGTAAATGATTATGAAGGAGAAGTAACATTTAATTTAATGTCTAACAATGCTTCAAGTTTTGGACCACTTTTTGAAGAAATAGAACAGAAAAAAAATACTCTGGGTATAAATTCCTGTGGTTTAACTGTCACTACTATGGATGATGTTTTCTTAAAGTAAGTAATAAAATATCTGCCCATATACTTCATTAAAAATCTTTTGCTTAAAATTTTAAATTCTAATGTATGCATTATACATATCTATAAGTTAGCACTTGGTATCTTGGGAGCAAAACAATTATAATTTTATAATTTGTAATATTTCTATGCTTACCTATTTATTGTAACAATAATTACTTATATGTCATTATCTCAGTTTCAACATAAAATGGAGTTACAAACTACTATTTATCTCTCAGGTGCTGATACTTTATTCTCTTTCACTTTTAATTTTATATTTAAAATATATGTTACATTATATAAGTTAGAAGTCTACTTTTCTCATCCTTAGAGGTCTCATGCTTCATATACGTATGCCACTCGCCATTCGGACAAATTGCATCAAAGTTCTTTATTTGGCATGTAAATGAACGATTAGACTCGCCAAAGTGCGAGTGTTCAATATTTTCTTTCTTTTTTTTTTGTGTGTGTGTGTGTGTGTGTGTCTCATTATTGACAACACTCTTATTTATGTTACTGAAAGATTGATGTCGCTTATATTTTGTAACCTTTTAAGAAATGTCTTTATTGATCAAAATGACTTTTAAAATATTTTTTTAGCTCATTTAAAACATTTTTGTAATTGGAACTATATGTCTATGACTAACGGTTTAGAGATTAGCCATTGGGCACCATTGAGAGTAGACACCATGTAACATTAAAGTTCGTCAATAACCCATTTATGAAAAGGATGGAATTGTTAAGAAATTTTGACTACCTTCTTAAAGGTAAATTTACACACGTTAAATAAAATAATCTAAACAACTTAACAACATAAAGATTTTACTTATAAATATATCCATAATTACGTTTCCAAAATTTTCCTTAAATTACTAAAATTATTAGTTAATGCAATTTTCCTAACTGAAAATAATTGCATTAACAAGGAATACTATGTTTTAATGAAGATCCCATTTATTGGATATAAATTTAAACATATTCCATCCAAATACTTTATTGGGTTCCAAATTATCAAGATCTCACTAATAGTACAATGGTGATAATTGGTAAAATAAAAATTACCTTTGCTCTTTTGCTACAAAAAAAAAAAAAAAAAAAAAAAAAAAAAAAAATAATAATAATAATAATAAAAGCTGAAAGAAAAGAAAAACAAGAAATAGGTTGTTAAACCAAGGCTTTTATTTTATGAGGTAAAATTTAAGGGAAGTGAGGAAAACCAGAAATTTTAATGTTATGGATAATTAGAAAATAAAAAGATGATATTAAATTTATCATTTTATTTTTAATGAATACTTTAATTTAAAAGAAGGAATTTTTCTTTTTGAGATAAATTGAATGAAAACAAAATCGGGATTAAGGAAATTAAAATGAAAGAAGAAGATGTGGCATTATGCCATTTTGAAAATACATTTTAAAGATGTATGAATAAGAAAGATGAAAATTTCATACGTCCTTCAGTTGTGAATGTACAGCACCCAACTGCCGAATTTAGCAACTAACTAGCTAGCATTTAATAACTTCACCTCTCCAAAAACACAAACGGCCGCCAAACCAATAACTAAAGTTGCTATCTGGCGCTCTCTCGGACATGTGCAATGCCTGCACGCCCTAGCACTAAACAGCTCCAAATGGTAGCACGACGAAATCTGAGATCGCGCCAAGCGAAGCGTCCACGGCAAACCTGTGCACGTCTCTTCTGGACGGGAAGGGGAAAATGAAACAATGCGCCTTCAATTCAAAATGGCCTGGCAAATTCAAATCTACGTTTTGAAAACAGAGAAAAAACGTAAGCGTAAATTAAAATTTGTTATTGACTATTTAACTAATTAAGTTTAAGAAACAGATGCTAAAATACTGACTTTTGTTTTAGGAGAAGGATTTTAAGGATAAAATTAATTTTTAAATATTATTTCTTCATTTAAAGTAATTGGAAAACCGTTGCAAATACCTCCATTATAAATCTGTTATGATCTACGCTGGAGCTAACGAACTTTTAGCGTGATCGTAACTATAAATTAAATAATGCGTTGTGTTTTTAAAGAAAATAAAAGAACAAATGAAGTTATATTAATACTGACATTTAAGGTTGTTTTTATAAGAAAAAATGATCCTAATTAAATTACGAAATTTATACAAATTGATTTGCAAAATTAAAATTGAGATTTTTAAGATGAATTGAGTAAACTATTAACGTAATTGATGCTTAATAATTTAAACTTTAGAAATACTGAACGATTTTATAATAAAGTTCCCCAAATAAAATGGTAATATTTTTAATTAAGTAATTAAGAAAAAAATGTCATATTTCATTATGACACACACTGTATATTCCTAATAATGTATTTTTTATAAATTTTGAAATGTACACTTTTAATTTTCTAAATTTTTTTTAATTTGCGTTTTAGAGTTGCCTCTCTTGCTGATGTAAAATATAAATCAGAAGCTGACTTATCTGTTGATGAAAATGCTGAAGCATTGGAAATGAAAGGTAATTACATGACATCTTAAGAAATGTTAGTTTTTCATATAAATTTGTATCAATGTATGATACAACATAATCTTTATTTTTTAAGGATAATTTAAATACACAAAGTTCTATACAGTATGGTTTCTCAAAATGGGATGTGACTTCGCCTTTGGGATACATACAGACATTCTAGAGCAAGTGCCATAAATCTTTTCAATAACCATCACATGGTACAACTAAATCAGTTAGTGAAGAAGAATCCTTGACTTCAGCAAATTTCAGCACACACAATATTAAAAAATAACCTTTAAAGCTTACATTAAATGTAAAATAAAAGTTATATTTATTTCTATACCTTCACTGTTTTCTTTTTTGTTATTTTCTATTCTTGACTTTTACAAGCAAAAAGAAAAAAAAAAAGGTTTTGTGTATTTTAAAAATAGTAAATAGGATTAAAGCCCCCCCCCCCCCCTTGTTATTCATAGAATATGTTAATCTGGATGGTTTATTAGACTAAGTGATTGACATAATATAAAGGGAGAAAAAGTGTATTTCCTTAGAAAGAAAAAGTTAGTTATTTTATTTATCCTTTGCATTATTTTAACATTTGAATGCAAGTGTTCAATTCCTGAAAATTGTTTTTTTTTTTTAAGGTAAAGACCTATATTTCTTTTACAGTATTACAATTTTCTCTTGTTCCATTTTGTTTTCAATGTAATTCTTTACTCAATTTGACAGGTGTATTCTTTTCAGCCTGTCTTCAAACTTAACTTTGGATTGAATGTAGTGATTTTCATTATTTTTTGTTTGTGTTTTTCAAGATGGCTCTATGTAAGTTTTCTTAGTGTAAGGGTCTACCTCTGTATATTTCTGGTAACACTTGCATCATTTGTTTTGAAGGGAAAAAATACAAATAGATTTGGAATTAAAATATGTGGCTGACGTGGAGCCAGGGCTGTAGCTAGAAGTGAATAATAAGGGGGCTCAAGAAAATGTAGGGGAAACTGGTTTACAGTAACCTTATCCCCTCTCAATTCCCTGAATTTTAAGAACACCTGTGCCTCTAAATAGGAATGCAAGATTCTCGTAAAAACACTCTCATCAAAAGAGGGGGTTATTGAAGTCTGAAAATTGCCTTATTGTGAGCTAAAACGATTTAGAAATGAGTCGAAAAGAAAAAGTAAAATAAAAGTAAGTTTAAAAAAAAATTAGTTAGTCTATTTTCTACCAGTTGGCAATTAAAACACAAAAGAAAATTGTGTTGTATCTGTGCTACCGTCTTTTAACTTCTGTACAGCACTCGTATACAGTGAAACATAAAAAATTCAGTGTTACAAATAAAACATTAATTTGTTACCCTATTTCTTCTGAGGGGTTGCTATAAACACAAGAATAAAAAGAATTCATTTTAAAGTTTTAGTTATGCAATTTTTGACCAGAGGCGCTACCAGTATAAAGAACTATTATGTGAAAATTTTTATTAAACATAAATTTGACCATGAAATAAGCTTATTCTAATAATTTATATATATAAAAAAAAAAATTAGTTACGCTATTTTATGTCTGAGGGCATTATAGACACGAAAGAAAATTGTGTTGAATCTGTGCGACTATTTTTACTTTGAGTGCTGCTGTCATCCTATGAAACACAAAAAAAAAAATTGCTTTTAGTTAAATTGGGTTAGCCTATTTCCCCTGGCTGTGCTACAAATGCAAAAAAATTGTATTGAATACGTATTGCACATTTTTATCTTGAGTATGGTCGTCATACCGTAAAATGTAAAAACACACTTTAATTTAAATTTGATTAGTATGTTTCTCACTACTTGTGGTTATTACCATTAAAGAAAGTTGAGACCTAGCATACATTATCAAGAAGGCTTATAATGTGTCAAGTTAATCCCTACAAGGTACTACAATGGAAATTCTGACTAATTGTGCAAACCCTGAACCAAAACTCTGACCATATGGGCAGGGTAGAAAATAAGCTTATTCAATGCAGGGACCGCACTAAGAAATTAAGACTATTAGCCAACATGTTAGCCAAATTTGAAAATCATTAGCCAAATTTACCTATTATTAGCCAAAAGTGTATTATGCATATATTATGTACACATGTATATATGATATATACCAGGTGTCCTAAAAAGGACTGACTGATTTTAAAATTCAATAACTTGCAAAAGGTGGCAGATATTTAAAAAATTCTTGCAGGAGGGTTATGCATAAGGTCAAAAGTTTTTTTTACAGTGATTTTCGATTTTAGTTCGAATTACAAACAATAGATGGCGCTGTAAGCAATCGGGGATAAATACAGGGTTGATTTTTTGGCATTTCTCTTCCATGCGAAAAAAAGAGATGAAAATGTATTGAATGGGTCCCGAAGTACCAAAAATCGAGTCTGAATTTAGCGTCTATTGATCGCAGCGCCATCTATTGTTTGTAATTCGAATTAAAATCGAAAATCACTGTAAAAAAACTTTTGACCTCATGCATAACCCTCCTGCAAGAATTTTTTAAATATCTGTCACCGTTTGCAAGTTATTGAATTTTAAAATCAGTCAGTCCTTTTTAGGACACCCGGTATATATATATATATATATATATATATATATATATATATATACATATATATTAAAGATGAAAATAAGCACTCGCCAGTCGCCACTCGGCGACTAAACATGAAAAACTGGCGACTAAAAATATGGAAAATACCGGCCAAATGCAGGATTTTTCAAAGGGATTTCGTCAAAGAATCGCGGGAAAAACCCCGCGAATTTTGTCAAATGATCGCGAAAATACCCAAATATCGCCAATAGATCGCGGGAAAAACGCAGATATCGTGAATGAATCGTGGAAAAAACACAAATATCGTCAATAGATCGCGAAAAACAAAAGCGAATTTCTTCAAAGAATCGCGAAAAAAAGCGAGAATTTCATCAAAAGAGCGCGTAAAAACGCACATTTCGTCAAAAGATTATGGGAAAAAACGTTAATTTCGTCGAAGGATCGCAGAAAAAACAGAAATATCGTCAACTGATCGCGAAAAAACGGACATATCGTCAATAGATCGCGAAAAAAACTTAAATATCGTCAATAGATCGCGAAAAAAACTTAAATATCGTCAATAGATCGCAAAAAAACGCGAATTTCGTCAAGGAAGCGCAAAAAACGAGAATTTTGTTAAAAGATCGCGAAAAAAACCGCACATTGCGTCAAAGGATCATAGAAAAACCCGTATTTTGTCAAAGGATCGCTAAAAAATCCGAATTTCGTCAAAGAATCACGAGAAAAACGTAGAATATGATCAATAAATCGCAGAACAACGCAAAATATCGTCAATGGATCGCGGAAGAAGCACAAAATATCGTCAATAGATCGTGAAAAAAAATACGAATTTCATTAAAAAATTACGAAAAAAGTGCGAGTTTTGTCAAAAGATCGCGAAAAAAAACGCACATTTTGTCAAAGGATCGTGGAAGAAACAAAAACATCGTCAATAGGTTGCGGAAAAACGCGAATTTTGTTAAAGTATCATGAAAAAAAGGCACAATTAGTCCCAGGAGAGACCCTCTCAGCCCCCCCCCCCCCCCCCTTTACATTTCAGAAAATTTGCTGTAAATTTCAGATTTTTTTTTCAATTTTGAAAAGTACCTAAGTATAGTGGACTTATGTAGTTAGCTATATAAGAATGTTACATATATCTTTGCTGTTAACTTAATTTAAAATTTAAAATAGATTGGAAATTAGTGTCTCAAGTTTATTCAAAATAGAGAAGCAACGATTATTCGGCCTTGGCCGAATAATTTTATAAGAAATACTTTTATATTTACACGGTAAAACTTGTTTAACTTGACAGTTTATATTCATCATGTATAATAAAAATTTTACTAACACTTTTTTTCTTCTTAACTTTCATACCCTGAATGGGTTTTATCTACCCATTTTTATATAAGAGGGTGATTTAGAAATCACGTTAAAACTTTCATGCTGTATCAATAAGAACAAAAAGTATCTGTAATAAGCTAGCGTAATCTGTTAAATTTCAAATTAATCTATTCAAAATTGTAAGAGAGACGCACTTAGCAAATTCTAACCTTTTATAAGCATAATGGGGAGTTTAATATTTATCCCTTATTATATAAAAAAATATTTATTTCAATATTTTTAATTAGACCTATAAAGAACATAAATATATAATAGATTAGATATAGATGTATGTATAAAATAAATATTTAAGTCGTGCATGCTGCAATACTTCTTTTTTTGAGTAAAATGCACTTAAAAATTAAACAAAATTTAAGTGATTTTTTTAAGCGTGTTACTATTTCTTATTAAATAATGAAAGACATGTAAATACTAAATTATTTTAATTAGTATGTATGTATGTTTTACATCACAATTTAATTTAGATTTTCTTTCATCTGAAACTTGAAATTTATGCTAAGTACTTTTAAAATTTTGTCATTATTTTTAAATGTAGCAGCAACAACATACATAATATCTATTAAATTGTAACAATGCAGTATACCTAAGATTCTACATAGTGAATATTTGGAAATTTATATCTAATTTGCTTTCCCTTACAGATATTTCCTTTCTCTGAATCTGAAATTCACTATACACTTCTTAATACATGCTGTCATAGCAAAACAATACAAGTTATTTTTAATGTATATATTGTGAGCTTTATAAACTCTACACTGGTTTCTTTCCACCATTTTAGAGGACATTCCTTTCTATCAGTGGTTTTACTTAAGATGCAAAGATTTATTTTTTTGTTTTATTTTTTTTTTTTCATCTGAAAGTTGAAATTTATGTCTTCTAGTACTTTTAAAATTTTGTCATTATTTTGAAATGTAACAAGAACATATATAATATCTACTAAAATGCAATTAGACAATACCTACCTGATGAGGAACTTTTGCTTTCTTTCTTTCTTTTTTTTTTTTTTTTGGCCGAATTATATTAATGAGGCAATTTTTAGGCCGAACATAGCCGAATATTTTTTCAGAATAAAATAATGTTTTAAAAAATAAAAAAAATTGCATACAAATTATTATTTAAAAAGGAAATACATTTTAATTGTGAAATATACAAGAATTGTGCATATAGTGCATACTATATTTTGTTTTTAGACAAAAATGAGTTCATTATTCGGCAGCCGAATAGGCCGAATAATTGGTATTTGGTTATTCGGCCAAACCACTATTCGTTGCATCACTAATTCAATTATTCCCACTAGCCAGTAACTGGCTTCTAAAAAAAATCAACTTACCGGCCAGTGGCCACTAAGCAAAATTCCTTATTTTCATCTTTAATATATATATATACATTACATGTAGATATATATCGTATGCATAATTATTATCATTAACCCTTTCAACCCTGAAGTAGTTTTATTAAATATATTATAAGTAGTTTTTGTAGTTTTTTTTTTTTCGCGATCTTTTGACAAACATTCGCGCTTTCTCTGTGATTCTTTGACGAAATTTGTGTTTTTCCCCCGTGATTCTTTGATGAAATTTGCACTTTTCTGTTAGAAAATGCTCTTTTGTTTTCAAGAACATCCACCAGATGGCAGCATCAGACAATCATTTTTTTATTTGATCTACTGTGACAGACACTCAGTTCAGTGAGTGTTGCTCCTGCCCTTATAGCAGTTGGCAGCAAAATGCTGCTTGATTAAAAAAATCCAATAATATTCCAAAGGAATATAATATGATAAAAAAAACTGCAACAGGCCATAGTTCAAAGTATTTCTTTGTGTTTTGTAAATAGTCTTATACATCTGTTTTGTTTTTATTGTGAAGTGTGATCTGTACTGTGACCAGCATATATATTATTCTAGTGTATTCAATCTTCTAATAAATGTTTTTTGTTCATCCAAAGAAGAGTATATTTCCATTGAAACACATCAAAACATAAAGGTAAAACTTTTAACCTTTTTTATTGTTTACCTATTGAGGAATTTCGTATTCATGCCTTCCATATGGAATAACATTCCAACAGTCGATTATGAGACTGAACTTATCTCAATTTTAAATATAGTAATATAAAAGAAGAAAATATAATATAATTAAATTCAAAGAAATAATTACTTTCTGAATGTTGGTATTTTTCACAAGTGAATGATATAAAAGAAAATTCAAAGAATTGTTCTTATTTTGAAACCAAAAGTATTGTGTATTGATAAGAAAAGAAATTATTTTGATTTTGATTTTGCCAGTTTCTTATTGAAATTTTATTATATAAGTTGCAAATGTAAATTTATGTTTTAAACAAAGAATTGAACATTTAAGAACAGTTTTTCTGAAATCAAAAGTAACTTCAAAAATTGTTCTCAAGAATTTTATTTTGTTCTTATTTCATCATTAGCATTATATTTGAGTTTATAATTGTTGTTTTGATGTATTAATAAGAGAAAAAGTTTTATTTTCTGTGAAATAAGCAAATATTATTATATCACAATGTCTAGTATTAGAGAATCTCATTATGTTGATAAATTAACTGATGACAACTATTCAGTTTGGAAGTTTAAAATAGAGCAATTGTTAATCAAAGAAGGTTTGTATGATGTTGTATTTGAACCTAAAAAGGAAAATGATGATAATTGGGTAAAAAATGATAGAAATGCTAGGGCATTAATTTGTTTAAATATCTCAGATTCACAAATTGTTCATGTCAGACATGCTAAAAGTGCTAAAGAGACATATGATCAATTGAAATCTGTTCATGAAAGAGTAAATTTAACAAATAAACTTTATCTTCTTAGGAAGCTGTATTCCACTAAATATAATGAAAGCATTAAAATGCAGGATCATATTAATTCTGTCTTAGAATTAACAGAAAAATTAAGAAGTATAGGTGAAGTAATACAAGATGATAATTTAATAGCTATTTTGCTCTGTTCCTTACCAAATTCTTATAGTACCTTTATAACTGCTATTGAAAGTAAATATGAAACAGATTTATCATTAAAATATGTTCAAAACAAATTAATTGATGAGTATCTTAGAAGAGTTGAAACTAAACAAATTTCAACAAAATTTGAATCTATTGCTTTGAAGGGTAATAGGGATAAACCAAAGCATTTGAATAAGCAAAAATTTTGTTCTCATTGCAAAAAGAATAATCACAACCGTGAAGATTGTTTTCACTTAAAGGGTAATAATACTAACAAAACAAAACCAAATTTCACCCAAGATAGATCACGTCAACAGTTTAAAAAACCAAACAATTTCTCTGCCTCTACTGCTAGTCAAAATGAAAATCTATCAGATTCTCAAAACTATCATGAATTAATGGAAGAATCAAATTCTTTGAATTTTGTTATGAAATCTCAACAAAATGGAAATAAAAACAAAAATTTGTCTTTTGTTATTGATTCAGGTGCGTCTGTTCATTTAGCTAATTCCTTGGAACTGTTCTCAGAATTAAAAAGTTCGAATAAAGATACAATTACAATTGCTAATGGAACTAAATTAACTGCAAAGGGAAAGGGTAAATGTACTTTTAATATTGAAACACTTAATGGTCAAACAAATAGAGTTACTTTGGATCATGTGCTTTATGTTCCCGAGTTGGATAGTAATTTATTATCTGTCCAGTCTTGTACTGAGAAAGGTTTTGTTGTAACATTTAAAGATGATATATGTTTAATTAAAAAGGGCAACATCTTAGTTGCAGATGCAAAAGCTGATGAGGGGTTATACAGATTAAAAATAATACCTACAAATGAAAAGGTATATAGTGCTTCAGAAATATTACCCGTTTGTTCTAATGTTAACTGCATTCTAAAATGGCACCAAAGGCTGGGCCATAGAAATTTGGAATCCATCAAGAAAATTCAAAAGGATGATTTAGCTTTAGGTATTACTGTGAATAATTGTTCTCATAATACTGAATGTTCAAGTTGCATAAAAGCTAAGTTAACAGAAAAATCATTTCCAAAAGAAACGCAATACAGAAGTAAAAAACCACTTGATTTGATATACAGCGACGTATGCGGTCCTGCAGAAACAAAAAGTATGGGATCAAAAAGATATTTCGTTACATTTATTGATGATTACTCTCGTTATACACAAGTATATTTTATTTCTTCTAAAGATGAAGTATTTGATAAATTAAAAGAGTATGTTGCATCAACAACAAACAAATTTAGATTGAAGATTAAATCTTTGCGTAGTGACAATGGAACAGAATATTGCAACGAATCTGTCAAAGACTACCTTAAAAACTTAGGAATAAATCATGAAACAACGACGCCATATTCACCGTCCCAAAATGGAGTTGCAGAAAGAAAGAATCGCTCGCTTATTGAAATGAGTAAAGCCATGCTTATAAATGCTAAATTGCCAAAAACATTCTGGGCAGAAGCCATAGCTACAGCAGCCTACTTACAAAATAGATTACCCACAAAATCAACTGAAAAGACACCATATGAACTGTGGAATGGGCATAAGCCAAATTTGAGTCACCTTAAAGTATTTGGATGCAAAGCATATGTGTATGTTCATAAACAGAAGAGACAAAAATTTGACGAAAAGGCCACTGAAGGAGTCTTTGTTGGTTACGATTTAAGAAGCAAAGGATATCGAATTTATATAGGTGGTAGAAAAATAGTGATAAGCAGAACAGTGAAGTTTTTTGAAAATATGAACTGTGAAAATGTCTTTCAAGAAAATCCTGAAGAGCGAATCTCACATTTAATGCATTTAAATTTTTCAGAAGAAAATCTTGAAAATGATAGTGATGCTATCCAAATAGAAAATACTGCAGAAGAAATAAATACGGATGAAAAATCAGTAGATAGCCCAACAACTGAAGAAAGTGAAGATAATTTCCAGAGAAGAATATCTAACAGAGAGACTAAAGGAATTCCACCAGAAAGATATTCTTACAAAACTGAAGACAGTTGTTCCAAAAATCAAGATCCTGAAACTTTTAAAGATGTTTTACAATTACCAGTAAAAGATCAACAGAAATGGTTTCAAGCTATGAAGGAAGAATTTAACTCTTTAAAGGAAAATGAAGTGTTTGAGCTTGTTACTTTACCCAAAGGCAAGCACGCCATTGGCTGTAAATGGGTTTACAAAACAAAACATAATGAAAATGGAGAAGCAATAAAATGCAAAGCACGATTAGTTGCCAAAGGTTTCGCTCAAAAATTAGGCACTGATTATGATGAAACCTTCTCTCCTGTCGTCAAACATACAACTATTAGAGCTTTTCTGACCTGGGCAGCTTATCATAAAGCCAGAGTATTTCAAGTAGATGTTAAAACAGCCTTTCTACATGGTAAACTAGATAATGAAGAATTATACATGCATCAACCAGAAGGCTTTCATGATGAAGAAAATAAAGACAAAGTCTATAAATTAAAAAAGGCTATATATGGTCTTAAACAAGCCGCCAAGTGCTGGAATGAAGAAATAGAGAATACTCTAAAGGCATATGGATTTAAACAAAGTGAAGCTGATCCATGTTTGTTCATAAAAGAAAAATCAAAGAAGACAATTCATCTCATACTGTATGTAGATGATATGCTGATGAGCTCAGAAGATGAAAATGAAGTTAATGAAGTAATAAATTACTTAAAGAAATCTTATCCCATAACATCACTAGGAGAAGCAAAATACTTCTTAGGTATAGAAATTTACAGAAAAGAAGATGGAAGTTATTTACTTTCACAAAGAAGTAAAATAAATCAATTAGTTAAGGATTTTCAGCTTGAAGAAGCCAAACCAACTTATACCCCAATGGAAACTAACTATTATAGTTTAGATAAAGAAGAAAATCTTTTATCATCAAATGATAATTATAGACAAGCCATAGGAAGTCTTTTATATATTTCCTCATGCACAAGACCTGATATTACCGCTCCTACACACATACTAAGTCGAAGATGCAATAATCCAAGAGAAAAGGACTGGAATGCTGTTAAGAGGGTAATAAGATACTTAAAAACAACGAAAGACCTTGATCTCCACATTTCTTCAAAAGAATATCCTAATATAGTTGCATACTCGGATGCAGACTGGGGACAAGATGCTACAGACAGAAAATCCACCTCAGGAAATGTAATCTTCTTAGGCAATAGCTGCATTTCTTGGTTCTCGCGAAAACAAACATGTGTGACGTTATCGTCAGCAGAAGCTGAATATGTGGCACTGTCACAAGGAACTCAAGAGGTGCTATGGATCTTAAAATTATGTAAAGACCTCAACTTACAACAACATTTTCCTATTAGAATTTTTGAGGATAACCAATCTACAATTAAATTGGTTGAAAGTGAAAAATTTAAATCTCGCACTAAGCACATTGATACAAAGTATCATTACATACGAGATTTAAAAACTAAAAATGTTATAGATGTCAAATATTTATCAACAAATGAAATGATAGCAGATATAATGACGAAGCCACTGCCAAAGGCCAAATTTGAACTTTGTAGAAACCTTATCCACCTGGTGTCAGATTCTATCACAAAACGGGAGAGATGTTAGAAAATGCTCTTTTGTTTTCAAGAACATCCACCAGATGGCAGCATCAGACAATCATTTTTTTATTTGATCTACTGTGACAGACACTCAGTTCAGTGAGTGTTGCTCCTGCCCTTATAGCAGTTGGCAGCAAAATGCTGCTTGATTAAAAAAATCCAATAATATTCCAAAGGAATATAATATGATAAAAAAAACTGCAACAGGCCATAGTTCAAAGTATTTCTTTGTGTTTTGTAAATAGTCTTATACATCTGTTTTGTTTTTATTGTGAAGTGTGATCTGTACTGTGACCAGCATATATATTATTCTAGTGTATTCAATCTTCTAATAAATGTTTTTTGTTCATCCAAAGAAGAGTATATTTCCATTGAAACACATCAAAACATAAAGGTAAAACTTTTAACCTTTTTTATTGTTTACCTATTGAGGAATTTCGTATTCATGCCTTCCATATGGAATAACATTCCAACATTTTCCCGCGATCCTTTGGCGAAATTCGTGATTTTTCTGCAAACGATTGACAAAATTTTTTTTCGCCGACAAGTTGCGAAATTCACAATATTTTTTATGTCCGAATTTTCAGATTGATGGCAGATTTTTTAAATTTTTTGGGAAATTCGGAACAGAATCACCCCTAATTGGCCGGGCGAAAAGAAGAGGAGGAATATAGACAGGAAATATGGCCGTACGTGAACTCGCGCTATAAACGGAAATTCATTTACGTTCCAGAACATGATTACAACAAAAAAGGAGTCCCAAAAAATCATTCGCCAGTTTTTTTGCCACAATAATTTTTCTGTGGCCAATTTCACGATATATTCACATTTGGTGAGTTGGCGAATGGTTAGTGCGGTCCCTGCAATGATAATTTAAGCAAGGTTTGTGCTAAATCATGTAACCATGTAAACCACATAAACATGTTTTTTTCGGTGGTTTTCAGCAAAATTAATACACCATTATGTATATTATGTACGGAACGGTTGAGTTTAAATTTCCTTACCTAATTTTAACTTAATTTTTTGGAATATGGTTGCCACATGAGAAAACATAAAGAAAATCCATTTCAGAATTTTAGTAAAGCAGTAAAACGTATCATTCATCTATACTAATAAAAGAACAAATCTCTCTCTCTCTGTGTGTGTGCGTGTGCGATGGCTAGCAAAATCTACGGTACGTACAAGGCTCAAAATTTTTGTGAAGATAGTCGCATCTCCTAATGTACCTGAGCCACAGAATTTTAAAATTCTTATAATTATTTGAGTTATTTATTAATTAACAACCGTAACTCACTCTCATTAAAAGCCATCTCAATCATTGGGAGACGGGAAAATCTGTGACACATGTGCTGGTCGAAAATGAAGATCGGAAAAAAATATTTTAGGGGTATTTTGTCGTTATTTATTAACTAACATCTTCCATACCACTTAGTAAAGTTAAAAACGGAAGACATGTTCTGAAAGATCATACCTTTACTTCTCAAATGCCATAATCATTTAAAAAATATATTGCAATTAACCCCTTGAAATTTTTTTCTTTTAAAGGGTCATTTTTCCGATATATCAGGTTGTAATGAAAGTTTCCCGCCACAGCTAATGTGGTCTGTGCAAATAGTTCGCGTTGACATGTTTGCTCATATTTTGTCAAATAATTTTTGGCATTTGAAAGAAAGAGACCTGCTTTATAACACTGTATTGTGAAATTTGTAAAAAATATCATTATCATTAAGTACAAGGTGTCTGAAATGGAACTATCATGTTACTAGATTAGAGCCATCATTTACTTCCAGTTCTTTTCCAAAAAGTCTGCTGCAGAATGTCACCGAATAAAATGCACACCTTTAGGTACTAGTGTTGTATCATATGACACTGTGAAGGTTTGGCCGAATGGTGGTTATATATAATATTACAGTTAATTATATATATATTATAATTAGTATTATGTAATGGTGATTTGGCAGAAAACTTTTGTTACAACCTATGCTTTTTTCTCCTTTATTGCAACACTTCCCAGGATGCAATTTTAAAGGACAAACCAAAAATATGCTTATAAAACTGAAACCTTCTTCAAATCGATGGAGTAATTGGTTTTTAAAAATATGAATTTTAACCCTTTCAAATACACCATCAAATGCAGGTCACTTTGCACCTCATGTAGAGGAACGCTAAAAGTAATTGTCTGTATTTTGACACAATATTTTTAGAGCATCTCAATAGATCAGATTTACATCACCTACAAAAATTTTGAAACATTCGAACAGGTAGAAACATTTTTTACAAAATAAAATGTGGGAAAACTTCGAAAAACAAAAATTAGAAACCGAGGCATTTCAGTTAAATGTTTTCTTTCTTAAATATGCATATTTTTTTATGAAAATTTAAAAAGGCTTGGTTTTAGCAAGGCATACTACATCTACTAGGCAGGCTCATTTGCGTTTAATGTATGAAGCTACTTGCCAGAGGACACTGATACACTGCCCAAAATTGAAATTTGACTCTGACCATAACTTCAAGGACAAAAAACAATCAAATCGCTATCTGGGCAGGGTAGAAATGCAGAACTCATTTTGTTGTTGGAGTGTTATGAAAGTTCGAAATGTGTTTACATTTTATTATTTCCTATAGATAATGAATCAAAAAGAGTTTTATAAAAATATTAATTTGAAGCATAAAAAAAAAAAAAACACTTTTCAATAGAAACCCTTTGCGATATTTAAGAATAATAAATTTAATTGAAGTTAATTCAAAATGAATTGTATCCAATGATTAATTATTTGTAATATTACTAGATGATAATCATTCATTATTATAATACTTTATTGGGATTTTATGTCAGTTATTAACGTAAATATTTGAATCAAGAATTTATTATATTACTGACATAATTAAGGGAAAGGTAAATTAAAAAATTTCTGTTGTGGACGATTTGATATGCAGGACAAAAAAAAAAAGTATTTCTACCTTTTAAAAAGATTATATTATCTTTCATCATTCTGTGTATATTGTTGTTAATAAATAGACTTTTGTAATTCATTTAATGTATATTAATGCAGGGGCGCCATTTGAGGGGGGCTGGGTACAATAGCCCCCCCCCCCCCCCCAAGGAATTTGATATTTCTGAAAATTTATCAACCGTCAAATGCAGGGATGCACCGAATAGTGATTTTGGCTGAATAACGAATGCCGAATATTTGGCCTGCAGGTAAACCGAATACCGAATATTCGGCCAGCTGAATAGTAACTGTTAGGCTGAATACCGAATATTAGGCCAGCCGAATAGTATCTATTCGGCCGAATACCGAATATGCGGCTGGCCAAATACTTTTATATCTCAGGTTTAGCGTTAAAAAGTTAAATTTTAAACAATTTTTTATAATATTTAGCACAGATACTTCCAGTTGGACAAACAAGACTATTTTTATAAGTAAATTTTGTGCTAAAAAAAGTATGTTTTCAGTTATTATTTAAGAAGAGGCTGATTTAAAAAATTTTTAAATAACAAAATTTAAATTCCATGACTTCAATTAATTCAAACAAATGAAAAGAATTTTCTTAAATTGAACAAGAAGCAACATATCATTCCACTTCTTTCATCAAAAATGAAAGGTGTACGTAGCAGTATTTTCGTTTATAACTGTATAAAAATGAAGATATTTTAGCGAAATTTGCATAACATTAATTTGCTTGTATAGAATGTGATGACATCCTTGGAAGAGACTGGATTTTGGCCAGTGGTACAGTATAAGTATTGTTAGCTGCATTCTTAATAAAATAATGTCTAGCTCAGTGCTGTTTAGATATGAATGGTTGCTATTTCCAGCACTTCTCGTCATGTTATCATATTTCACAGAACTGGACAAAATATTGCCAGTTTTGATGCTTATTATTACCCCTGAAATTTTCTTCCATTTTGTTTAAAAACACCCTGATTGTGAAAAAGCAAGAAACGGATTATTTACCAGACAATGCTCAATAACTTGCATTTCCACATTTATTAAGAGGCTACTTCAGTCAAAGGAAAAGACCCGTTCGCTAATACTAATCCTATGGAAGAAATTTATAAAGATATCTTGGTCACATTTCAATATTTTTAAATGGTTTCTTTTGGATTGAATAGTTGAGATTGATCTGTACAAAGGCCGTTGTTTACTTTTTCGATTTTGTTTACAGGTATTTCTTATGAGGACACTTTCATTTTCGGAACCGGTTTCGAAAGTAAAAGCATCCTCATATAAAATATCTGCAATCAAAATCGAAAAAGTAAAAAACGGCCTGCATGCAGATCGATCTCAACTATTCAATGCAAAAGAAATCATTTAAAAATACTGAAATGCAACCGAGATATCTTTATAAATTTCTTCCATAGGTTTAGCATTAGCGAATGTGTCTTTTCATTTGACTGAAGTAGCCTCCCCATGAACAAATGACATGTCATTAGTGGTTAATTTTTTTAAGTGACATTTTTAAAACAACAAATAAATAATATAAAATCATTCTCTTTTATTTAAAGATTCTAATTATTCTGAATACAATTGACTTTATTAATTGACAGTTAAAAGTAAAAGTTGTGTAATGCTTAAAAAAATATTTTAAAGAGGTTTTTTAAGTATTCGGCAAACCGAATAGTTTATATTCGGCCTAACCGAATATTCGGTAGTATGGCCGAATACCGAATAGATACAGAATATTCGGTGCATCCCTAATCAAATGTCAGACTCAAATAAATATTAGAAAATTGCTCAAACTCTAAAATAACTTATCAGATTTTATTGCAATAAAAACATATGCATTAAATAAATGCTTATGCATAGAAATTAATAATTATCAAAAAAAATTTTCCTAAAGCGTTAATAAATTACTATTCGAACTCCCTCAAGATGAGACATATATCTTTAATGAGTACTTTGGTTAATTTTAAAAATACATGTGAGAATAATTTTTTTTTTATCAGTTGCTTCACAACTGTGTGCAAATTGATCATGGGAAAACTCATCAAAATCATTGATACAACAATCACAATGATTTTCTTCTAGCCAATTCTCGAATAAGCGCAAAGAAAATAATAACATTTAAATCCCATTGATGATGGTCTTGTGATGACTGAAAACGTTCTGAGTTTTTCTAATGTATTTTAAATAATTTTAAATTATATGTATGCACATCAAAGTAATTCTTGTGCATTTATTTGTGCTTCTTATATGAATATTAATTATAAATTTTACCTTTTCTGTAGAAAAATGAAGATATATACATAGTATTCATTAATGTTCAAATATGTAGTTTTTTTATCTGAAAAATACTCAGAATTTCTTTGAAAAATCGGATTAACATGAAAACATCTCATAATAGTGAAAACTTAATCCGAAAAAATTAACGTTTTACCTTCACTTACAGAAAATCACTCACGAAAATTTTCTTATACTTACAGATCACAAAATTTGCAAATTTCGTGACCTATTCATGACGTTCGTTGGCTGATTATCTCATGACTGATTGAATTTCATGATTATTTTTTCGCGATCATCTGACAAAATTTGCGATTTTTCTGCGATCGATTCACGGAATTCACGTTTTTTTTCTGAAAGCGTTATACGAAATGGATTTTTTACGTGCGAGCACTTGTCGAAATTCTATTGTTCCGCGACCAACTGACGAAATTCGATATTTGTTTTCGTGATCTTTTTGACAAAATTCACGATTCCTTATCACTATCATTTATTGAAATTCGTGATTTTGTTTCTGCCACCGACTAATAATATTTGTGATTTTTTTACGCGAGAGTTAGACAAAATTTTGGACCTTATTACGCGATCGTTTGATGAATTTCTCCTCGATTTTATTGCGCGATTGCTCGACTAAATTTTCGTAATTTTTTGAGCAATCTTTTGACGAAATTCGTGATTTTTTCGAAATTCCTTTACGAAATTCGCGATTTTTTTTTTGCAATCCTTTTACAAAATTCAAGATTTCTGTTTGTGCAATCATTTGACGAAATCAGTATTTCTTTTCGCGATGTCTGCTATAATTAGCGATATTTTCCATGGTCATTTGAAGAAATTAGCGATTTTTTAAGCGACCATTTTGAGACTTTCCTACCCTTAGCTATATAGCATCCCTCCCAAAAATGTTTGCCCCCCCCCCCCCAAGAAAGTTCTGAAATGGCACCCCTGTATTAATGTCTGTGTACTTGTATATATGTGTAGCATCTCCGCTGTAAGGATCAGGACTGGTTCTTTTCTGGACATTGATTTTCCTTTTAACGTGACATGTTCACTGCTGGGCAACATATAACAATAATATGTTCCCGCACCATGTTGGTTAAATCAAAGTAAAATTGCGTAATTTGTTATTTCTGTTTGTATAAATATTTTTTTATAAAATATAATTATGAGTGTAAAATTATAATGTTTAAATATTTAAGTAAAATAGGAGTGTAAGTTCATACAAAAATTATTAAGTTGATTTTAAATATCAAATATATATTTTTTCAAAAAAATTGTTGTATTGTAAAATGAATGTATAATGTTGAATATAGTTTGGATCTCAGATAACAACAATAGCCAGACGCCATGGTGTCGTTTTATGACAAGCCAGTGGAAAGTGGTGTATAATTAGAAATCGTAAAATAATAAAAATGTTGGAATAAATTTATGGCCTTAATAAAAGTGTTGGAATAAATTTATGGCTTTTCAGACCACCCAAACTTTAAGGCATATAATAATATTAAAGTATATGTAAGGGGCCATTTGCAGACTGTTAGCTAATAGGTCTATCCAAGGATAATGCAATATCTTCTCATATCCAATAAGGGAGGACTAGACAAATAGTTCCACCCACTGCAAGAGTTGGTGTGCCAGAAGAAAAAGGTTTGAAAAAGGGAGTCTGAAAAAAAATGTCGAAGACGCAGGAGCTATCCTGAAAGCCCATGCAATGAATCCAGAGAGCCCTAGTAATGCCCAGGCGAGATGGACATATCGGAGTGAGCCTAAGCAAGCCTAATTGATGATGTCTGCCTGATGTTGAAATAAAATGGATTGTTCTATTGCGGTCCGTAGCTATGCATCCTGCCATCCCGATTTTACCGCTCTGATAAAAAGCTGAATCCAGATGACATTTGGATATGATCCTTAGCAACGCGACAGCTCTGAATTTGATGAATAAAGGCCACCATCCCGTATATGATTCAAGGTATTACCTTAATCTTTTTCTTTTACCACTTTAAATTATATGAGAAATTATAAATATCCTTTTATGATATTTTATGGTAGAGAGCAATCTGAGATCCAACAAAACCAATAATTAAATATAATTAAGGTATTTTAAAAAAATGAAAGAAAATATATAATAATAAGAGTGAATGAAAACATTCTCTTTTTTTTAAAAAGATTAAATATACATGTAATAATGAGCAGCGAACAAAAGTGTTGCTTTCTTTTTTTGAATTAATATAATGTGTATATGTATATAGTTGTGTTCAATGTAAATAAAATATTTAATCAAGTTTTAAAAAGTTTCTGTAATTATTTAATTGATAAATATTTAAGGTGTGTCAACTTATTTTTACAGCTTAAATTTTAGTTTAATTCATAAGTGGAAGAGTTCATCTAAATAATTCACAATGCAAACTCTTAATTTTATTCGTAATTAATTAAATTTAATAATTACAGTTTTATGCGGATTATAATTTAATTTTATTAATTATTCGCGTTGCTCTTCTACTAGAATTACGTAATTACGATCACTTATGTTATTTGAATTTATCTAAGGTATATAAAATTATATACCAATTTACTATGAGGTTGCTTGGATGATTTGAACCAATTAACAATTTTGGATGTAAATTAAATAGGAAATAAACAAGTGTAATTATCTGTCCAGCATTCACTGAGTTACCAAACGCAAGAAACACAAGATAGTCTGTAGGATCTGGTTCATTATCCTTTTGTTACATTTTTTTCTGAAACCAGGTCCAACTGGATTGAGAGTTAGTTGTCAGCAAATGCTCCCCGAAGCTTAATGTCGAGCGGCGCAAGTTTCTTTAGCAGTGTATGGTGAGAAAAGGCCACGGAAAAAGCTCTGCTCCTTGTATAAAAAGACATAATTTAAATTATTTATGGCAAAAAGCAGACCTGTCAAAAAAGGAGGAAACTATAATTTTATTGGAAGAAGAGCTCTTGATTGATTATCCAGGCTCAGAATGACAGAACTAGGCTTGGTCAACACGGGCGCAACACTAACCACAAACAGCTGCAAAAAGTAAAATCAGCAATTTTAATCGTAAGGATCGTCCAAAAATGAAGTCTAAGAGTAATAAATGTTAGGCTGGAAAAGAAAGTTATCAGGGTCAAAACAGCTTTAAGCTTCAAAATTAAAGTTAAGAAACAATGGCTGGGACTTTTAATTTTAAAAATTTTATTTTAAATTTAAGTTTAAAAAAAAACAGCTTTAATCTTTATCTTTTCATATATGTATATATATATATATATATAATGTAATATATATTAAAACAAAACTGGCACAGCAGAAGCTTATTAGGAAGATTTATTATCAAAATAAAAATCAATTTTATTTCAATTTAGTTATCCTATTTCTGGCCTTGGGGATATATAAGCACAAATAAAATGTTGAATCTGTATTGACTAATTTTAGTTTGGAGTATTGTTCTCATATGAGAAAACATGAAAAAAAAAAATCCATTTAAATGTTTTAGCTATGCAATCCCCCCCCCCCCCCCCCCCCCCACCAGGGGCACTACCAGCATAGAAAAACCTATCATGTGAAAAATTTTATCAAAACATAAATTTCACTGTAGCAGGATCTTATTCTGAAAATTTATTTTAAAAACATAAAAGCAAATTTTATAGCTATAATACAATGAAACATTAAAAAATCAATTTTACTTAAATTTGGTTACCCTATTTCCTGCCAGTGGGTGCTATAAATGCAAACATAAATGGTGTTGACTCAGTGCAATACAACCTATTTCATAATAACCATCTAAGTTAATATAATAAGACAACACTTTTCTCCTCAGCGAATTCTCTTTTTATTAATATTTTCAGAACAGATGTGTTATAGGTCCACAGATTGAACTTGGCAATTTTTTTCCAAGACTCAGAAATACCACTTTTGTAGATGATTGCCAATCCGAAACACTGAGATAAACAAACCAACATTGTGGTTAGTTTCAAAACTAAAGTGATTTTATCAGCATTTAAAAAAAGAAAATTAAAGCAATATTAAAAATGGCAAAAATAAGCTTTGATTTTTATAAATTTAGCATCTAAACATAGAAAATCAGGTCATATAATTCAGTTAATAATAATGGCCTTTGAAAAGTTTACCTTTGATAGTAGGAAAAATATCTGAGTTGCCGCAAAAAACGATTTATCAGCAACTATTTTGCCTTTTTTTCGTCAAGTTCAATCTGCAAACTTCTAACACACCTGTTCCATATTTTCTTTTTCGTTTCTTAAGAATTAAGACATCAGGTTTAACAGAAAATTCTTTTCTGTATATAACAGATATTCATGTTTATATTAACAATCAGTATCAGTAAAATATATTTCAATATTTTGTTTTAAGTATGACATCATATTCACTTGCTTTCTGTATTCATTCATATTGATGTTTCTTGTTTCCTCAACAATTGTTTTAAAATGTTTTTTTATTATTATAAATGTGTCATCATATTCACCTGCTTTTTAATTCTTAAAAAAGAATTATTTTAATTTCATATTTCATGTGGAACACTTTTAACTGAAAATTAATTACTGTAAACAAATTATTATTTGCCTTTTGAATTTTTTGCAACAATAAAAGAAAAATGTTACATATTATTATAGCAAAAATGTCCATTGATTCTCGATTAAAATAGCGAAAATTTCAATTTGTTTTAAGGAATATATTTGATATTATTAGAATTAGCAAACAAGAAAAATTTTGTGACATCAGGGATAAAACGGTGGGAAGAAGTAAAAAAAAAAAATATGAGGTCCATAGGTTTTACTATGTTAAATTAATATTGGGGAGTCTGTATTGGGGATAAGTATGCTGCCACGCAATACTTAAATAAACAGGAATATCAGCTGAACCTTGCTAAGATAATTTCTGACCGTGTTATGTGTTGTTAGGCAACACATTTTCATAGTTTAGTTTACAGAGCGTTAGTTCGTATTCAGGAGACCAGGGCTCTTTCCATGTTTCAAGGCAATTTTTAACTTTTATACAATTTTTAATGATATAATGTACAAAGATAAAGTTATAAAAAATAAATAAATGCTACTTAGAATTATAAAATCATTGCATAAATAAAATAAAAAAAAACTAATGTAAAAAGCAATATACTATCCTTTTGAAAATAAAAAGTTATACTGAGCAGTGTGATTTTTTAAAATTACATAATAGTTTTAACCATCTGATTTAATTTTCCAAAATATAGAAGAGGATGTGTAATTTTTGATTTAAGGTATTTTTAAAACTTATGATTTTGTAGGTTAAAATTGGTTATAATAATATATTGGTAATTTATTTTATACTTTTTTAAGGTATGGTAATATATACCTCTAATGTTATAAAAAAAAATAATAATAACACTTTGAATTAAGATTTAAAAAGATAGAATTCTGGCATAAATTAAAAAGAAGTTTTAACTTTAAAAAGACAATACTGAGCAATATGATTTTTTTATTACTACACTAGCAGATCCGCCCGATGTTGCGCGGGGTCTGTAAATAATAACCGTAAACAAAACTCAAGTTTGTATGATTTTATATATTTTGAAATTCTTTTAAATGAACCTAATTTCGGAGGCCCCCATTGCCTTCCGCAGCATCTAGAGTGTTCCCAACAAACTTCTTTCCGAATAAACCTGTAACCTTAGGTCCCTGTTACCTAAGGCAACATGTACTGGAAGTTCTCCGCACATTCTGAAAACAATCGAAAACCAAGTTGAGTGAGCCGAACCTCGTAGTAATCAAGCCCAAAGAATCTAAAAAAAGAATGCATCATTAATGCTAGAAAATGTTGGTAACTGAGGTCTAAGGTAAAATTTCATAATACAAAAAGTAGCCGAATTGTAATCTAAGTTGAATGAACCAAATCCCTTTGAAATTGGGTCCTTAAAATCCGAGGAAAGAATGCGTCCCCAAGCATTGGAAAATGCCCCCTCCCCTTGTAAATTTCACGAATTACTTTTAACATTAACAAAATATTTAATAAATATAACACGCAGCATCTAACATATATAATAACATGTATAATAATATAACACGCAGCATCTAGAGTGTTCCCAACAAACTTCTTTCCGAATAAACCTGTAACCTTAGGTTTCTGTTACCTAAGGCAACATGTACTGGAAGTTCTCCATACATTATGGAGACAATCGAAAACCAAGTTGAGTGAGCCAAACCTTATAGTAATCAAGTTCAAAGAATCTAAAAAAAGAATGCATCATTAATGCTAGAAAATGTTGGTAACTGGGGTCTAAGGCAAAATTTCATAATACAAAAAGTAGCCGAATTGTAATCTAAGTTGAATGTTGAATGAACCAAATCCCTTTGAAATTGGGTCCTTAAAATCCGAGGAAAGAATGTGCCCCCAAGCAGTGGAAAATGCCCCCTCCCCTTGTAAATTTCACGAATTACTTTTAACATTAACACGATATTTAATAAACGGATGAAATCCCTTATCTAAAGTTACCTTTAAAGTAACGCGATTTTTAATTTATCGCTGTAGTTTCTAAATGTAAGTTGATGCTGAAAAAGGAGATTAACGTTTGAAAAAAGTGGTAGCTAAGGTATAAAGAAAGATCGGACCCTGGGGACCAGGGTCTTAACTGGAATGTAGTTCGGTTCTTACGACTTTAGAATAGATGAAATCCCTTATCTAAAGTTACCTTTAAAGTAACGCGATTTTTAATTTATCGCTGTAATTTGTAAATGTAAGTTGATGCTGAAAAAGGAGATTAATGTTTGAAAAAAGTGGTAGCTGAGGTATAAAGAAAGATCGGACCCTGGGGCCAGGGTCTTAACTGGAATATAGTTGGGTATAAGAAAATTTTTTAGTAGTTTTAAAGTAGCTGGAGGACGCTGAAACTATGTTAAAGAAAAATGTAATAGAATCATATAGTTTTTAAAGAAGCTGAAACAAAGGCCCCAAGAAGAAGATTAATATTCAAAATTGATGGTAGCTGAAGTCTGGGAATTTTTTTTGTCATTCATATAGTAGCAGGAGGACTTAAGAATTTGTTTAAAAGAAAAGCTAGTGAATTGGACCGTTTTTAAGAGACCTATAACAAAGAGCCCAAAGAGGGCCAACTGATAGTAAAGAGCAGGGCCCTAACATGAAACCTTGTTAAAAGGTCTAAGTTCTTACCACTTTAGATCTCCAATTAGTCAAAAATAAGCATAGGGTATGAATTAATCATTAGAATAAAATTTTAAAGAAATGCACAAAAAATGGGAGGAAATGCTTAAAATAGGGCTCTGGAGTCCAGTAAAAAAAAGAGGGTGTTGGTCCGGGAAGATCAGTGCAAGACTCAACTTTAAAATTTTGCATTGAGAATGCGAGGAAATTAGATGGTGAAAAAATGCATGCTGTACAAAAAGTGCAAGGGGCCCCGGACTGGGCCCCTAAGGAACCCTGGGGTGCCCCAGGATTTTAACTGGAATAAAGAAACGGGAGAACAACTAAATGGAAAAAGGATTCAAAAATAAAGATTGGATTAAGAGAAAACAATTTATGGTGCAAAAACTTTAAGAGGCCCGGGCCAGGGACTTAAGTGGCATGCAGTTACGCATAAAGATATATTTTAGAAGTTTTTAAAGTAGTCAGAGTATGCTAGAAATTAGAGTCCTGCATTGGGTCGGGTTACCTGCTTTTACCCGAACCCGACCCGAGGGTCGGGTCGGGGCTATATTTTCCCGTTGCGGGTCGGGTTCGGGCTGACCCGCTTTTTTAAAAGAATGTGTAAAATATTTTTTCCTGTTAAAAGCCTATGTAAGCCTATATAAACCGCAGATCAAACTTTCACAAAAGCAAAATGTGTGCTTGTCTGTTTTGTAATTAGTCATCCTTTCACCAGTCTTCGAAATAACAAACTGCATTATATTTTTATCCTATTTAGGGACTCCTAGACTCTACTAGACTCTACTTATCCTAGACTCTACTAGAAATATGTTAAAGGAAATTGCAAGCAATCCCGATCATTTTTAAAGAAGCTGCACCAAGGGCCCCCTTGAAGGCGATTAATATTCAAAATTGGTGGTGGCTGAAGTCTGATTTTTTTTATTGTTCCTGTAGTTGATAAAGAACCCAAGAAGTTATTAGGAAAAAAAAGCTAGTGAATCAGATTATTTTTAAGGGAGCTATAATAGGGGGCCCGAAAGGGTCCAACTAATAATTGAGAGCAGGGCCCTAACATGAAAACATGTTAAAATGTTTTAGTACTTTGTGTTTTAGATCTTCAGGTAATCAAAATTAAATTAATCGGAGTACAATAGAACTATGTTAAAGAGAATTGCAAGCAATTCGTATAATTTTTAAAGAAGCTGCACCAAGGGCTTCAAGAAGGCGATTAATATTCAAAATTGGTGGTAGCTGAAGTCTGAGAAATATTTTTGTCGTTCATGTAGTAGCTGGAGAAAAAAAAAAGCCAGTGAATCGGATAATTTTCAAGGGAGCTATAGCAGATCGCCCAAAAAGGGCCCACTGATGGTTAAAAACAGGGCATTAACATAAAAACATGTTAAAATGGTCTTAGTACTTAGCGTGTTAGATCTTCAATTAGTCAAAATTAAACATAGGGTATGACTTATTCGTTAGAATAATATTTTAAAGAAATGCACAAAAAATTGGGTAAATGTTTAAAAAAGGGCCCTAGGGCGCCAATAAAAATATGAGGATGTTGATCCAGGAAGAAGAGTCAAAGACTCAACTTTAAAATTATGTACTGAGAAGGTGAGAAAATCAGGGGGTGAAAAATTCTTGGCACACCAACAGTTCAAGGGCCCCTCGACCAGGCCCTAGGGGCCCCAGGATCTAAATTGGAATGTAAAAACGTGAGACTAACTAAATGGAAAAAGGATCTCAAAAATGAAAATCAGATTAAAAGGAAGCAATTTATTAACCTTTTATTTGCACAGAAACGTGAAGAGGCCCTGTAACGGGTCCCAAGGGGCCAGGGTCTTATATGGAGAGTAGAAAGATGAGAATAACTAAATGGAGAAAGGTCCCCCAAAACAAAAAATATTGGATAAAAAGAAGGCAAGTTATTAATAATTTAGTGCATAAAAACTTCAAGGGACCCAGGGGCCCCAGCCCTTAAAAAATTAAAAATCTGAGCCTCAAGTGCATCAGGACCTATCTTGGACTATCCTCACTTAAATTTTCAAACTTATATGTGTGGTAGATTTTGCTAGCCATCGCACACAGACAGAGCGAAATTTTGCTTTATTAGTATAGATATTTTTTTTAGCCATCTGCTTTTAAATTTTAAAAATAGAGAAAATTGTTTAATTTTTTTATTTAATATGTTTTTTAAGACTTTTGGTTTTGTAGGTTGAAATTGGTAATGAAAATTTAATATTTTAAAAATGTGTTTTTAATTTCATGTTTTTTATGATTTTGTGTATTAAAAAGTAAGTTATTCGGAGGCAGTAAGACCTTCATCACTAGGTTTGTTTGTATAATATGTTTTAAGAACATTTTGTGTATATTGAAATTAATTGCAAGTGAAATTGGATTTTTTTCAGTCTAAGTTCCCCGTTACAGTGTCCGTAATAGTTATTTTCATTTATAATATTTTATGAAGCAGAAAGAACACGGGCTCCAGTTTGAGTGATACTTTTTTTTCCTGGACAACACCGTGCATGTAACTTAGTTTGAAATAAATTATAAAAAACTTCATATAATTGGTGAAATACATTCCTTAAGCCTTACTTTTATACTTATATTCTATTCTTTTTATAGAAAAGCACAAGAAAATGCCTAAAATTTTATGAAAAGTTCCTTAAGTTTAATCATGATAATCTATGCATGTGGAAACATGATTTTTCTTTCTTGTTTAACTTGAAATGTCAGGACTTTTCAGTGTCACCTTCTTCAGCATTTTGTTGGTCAGTGGTTAAAAGATGAAAGATACATTAAAAACAGAACCCATATTTATTGAACCATAAAAAAAAAAAAAAAAAAAAAAAAAAAAAAAAAAAAAAAAATTTTTTCAACATGCCTGACACTAGATGAGAAAGACTGAGATAATTAATAACTTAAAATATTTTCTGTTTGAATTTGGATAATATATAATAGATAGCTCGAAGAAGAAAAAATAACATTTCAATTTAATCTTTTATTTTCTCCTTTCTTTTTTGTAGAAATTATGTTTGTTTATTGTTTCTCACTTACTTTTTTTTTTAGATATATATATTGAATCTAATGAATTTGGAAGATCACAGAATTTTTGTAACCAATTCCTTGGGCTGTTCCTAAAAAGACTGGCTTATTCGAAAAGACACTGGAGTATACTTGTATCACAACTGGTTGTTCCTTTCCTCTTGATAAGTGTTTGTCTTTCCATTATTAATGCTTCATCCTTTACAAACACTGAAAGTGAACCATCTTTGCAGTTAGATGTGAAAAAGGTTTATGGTAATACTGGTGGCTTTTATTCTTATGATAGTACTGTTCCTTCAGAATCTATGAAATTACTTATGGCTGAGATTCAAAACATATTCAAAGAGAACAGTGTTGATGCTGAGCCCGTTGATGATCCTGAAACATATATTTTGAATTATGGAAGAAAAAACTTAGCTGATTACTTTAAAAAATTGATGGTAGGTGGAAGTGTGATATCATCTGACAATACACTGAATGTCACTGCCTGGTTTAATGGTTTTCCATATCATGCTGAACCTATGGCCCTTCTCTTGATGGACACAGCAATTTTGAAAAGAGTTAACAAATCAGGAAACATCAGACTGACAAATAATCCTTTTCCACGTACTACTACATATTATGAAGATCGGTTTCATTTTAAGGAAAAGATTCTTGCTAATGTATTTTTGCCCCTTGCTTTATCATACTTATCTGCAAGTTTTGTTTTAGTGCCTATACACGAAAGAGTATCAAAAGCTAAGCTGCTACAAATGATGACAGGCATTTCATCCGCAACATACTGGATAGCAATGTTTGCATGGGACTTTGTGATAAATACCATTGTCAGTGTACTACTTATTATACCATTTGCTATTTTTGTCCAGTATGCATTTTTCTCTCCTCATTCTGAAGCTATAGGTAAGAATATTTTTATATTTTGTTGTGATTAAAACTGTGATTTTCTAAAATTGTCCTTATCGTAGACCTTTTGATATGAGCCAAAAATTTATTTCTGATTACTGCAGGTAATTAAAATAAATTATTTAAAGTTTCAGTATATTTAAATACTTGAAATAGGTAAAAATAGCAAATAAAGCCTTTGTGCAACAATATTAAAAAGCAGAAAAAAACAACATTTAAAAATGCACAAAAAATACATGAAAACCAGCAAACAGTTGTTTTGAATCTACTAGCGAGATTCTTTTTCAGTGCAAGATAGGGAAAAAGGAACAGCGTGCTAGAAAATGTAAGGCTGAGCCAAGGCTGAACCTGCTCAGCCTTGCATTTTCTAGCACGCTGTTCCTTTTTCTCTATCTTGCACTGAAGAAGAATCTCGCTAGTAGATTTGAAACAGCTGTCTGGTTTTCATGTATTTTTTGAGCATTTTTAAACGTTGTTTTTTTCTGCTTTTTAACTTGAAATAGGTGTCTACCTGATTGAATATGCTAATTTCAAAAACCTTATCCTTTTTTTTAATAACCCCCCTTTTTTTCGAGGGGAGGTAAAAATTAGATGTATTCAAAAGATGGAAAAAAAAAATCCAAATAACACAAAATTAAGTATCATTATTTGGCAGCTGTTATCATATGAATTAAATTGCACATTTTTGTTTCATAAAATTTTTAATGTTTTGATTGTTAATTTATTTTTGCAAAGGACCCTAAGAAGTACTATTTCTATTAACTTATCCATTTATCATCAGATTAACTGCTGAAAATATTTGATCATTCTTATAATAATAATATAAAAACAATGTAATCTCATTTTATGAAAGTATAAAAATTTTTGGTTTAGATCAGCATTCCCCCCCCCCCCCCCCCCGGCCTAGTTTACTCTTTCACGGTCAATTAAAATTTTTCATACTAATTTTTTAAGGGCAATAATTTCTAAATGTAAAATAAAAGAAATTTAAAAGGCCACATACAATGTTAAGATATTATCTTCTGTCCCCTTTTACTAAATTTCTATTAGAAAAGGGTATAAGCAAGGAGGTTGCAGATTAATCTTCATAATCCCCAGAAATATTTATTAAATGTTTTATTTTCATAAGAAACCAAATAAGGAAGCATCACTCTTTTAAGACTTTTTTTATGCTGCTTGGCACTTTGTTTTCATGGATCAGTACCAGCTTGCAGGACTGCATTAATGAATCACTATGTTAAATTTTGAGACATGTTTTTTTGTTTTTAGATGTAATGTTATGTTTTACATTTTAAAAAATTGTTTAGATTGCACAAGATAATTTAATTTGATTTTTCATGAATGATAATTTATTTCTCTACAAATTAAAATGTTTCTGAGTTTATTCTTTTCAGTTTATATATCTTTTAAGAAAAGAAAGTTCCTGATTTTAATTTTCATATCATCATAAATTATCTCTGTTATCCTTTAAAATAATATTGATATTAATAATGATGGCTAAAGTTATTAGTAAGATTTTCTATTGAGAAACTACCAGAATTCCAGACTCCTGTGACTTTGCCGATAAATTTCCATCAACATTCAAAATGTGTATTCAAAAGGAATGTACTTTTTTTTAAAGTTGTCACTTGTCTTTTATCAGCAGTTCTCTAAAAATAAAAGGATAAAGAGAGATCTTCCCTGCTCAACAATAAAATTTTCAGGCATATTCACAGACTTATTTTTTATACATATAAAGAGTATGAAAATGATAGGCTTTATTATTGAAGTGATTTCAAATCTCTCTTTGATAAATGTATTGCATCGTCAGTTATAAGAAATTTTAAAATTGGATTCAAAATGCCAACTTTGAGAGCATTTTCTGCCTTTATTGAGAAATGGAAAACACAATTCAGTTTCATAGTTTCTGAATAAGAGCACCCGCCACTTTCACATGCCTAACATTAAAATTGATTTTCTGAATATTTCAGAAAGTTCACAGTTAAGATTTGAGAACAGCCATAACTGTGTAAAAAAGGCATTCAGAATTCCTAAACTATGAATTGTGTATTAAAAATTTATGAGATTATATTTATTTAAAAAAAAGAAAAAAAAAATACAAGTTGTTTTATGATGCCAAACTTTTTTTTCCATATGCATTATAAATTATAACTCTTATTATTTCACCAAAAGGTACCAAGTGATCATTGTATAGGAGTAAACTATGATATGTCAAAAGTAGAATCAGTATTTACCCTTTTGGGAAGTATCAAGTATGCATTTTTTATAGAATGTGTACAATAGGGTGGGTCGAAAAAAATAATTTTTTTTATTTTCGAAACCCTTTAGTGAGGAAAAGTTGCCTATTGTAATAAGAAGAAAAAAGTCATAAAAATTTTTAACATCTTCCATTCGTGCATCGTACTTAAAGTTAATGAAAAATTGCAAAAATCGCACCTTTTTGTAAATATTTTAAGTTAATTAAAACTATTCAAATAAACATGCTTTAATTTTTTATGCTTGTTTTATGGTTTAAATAACATAAATAAATAAAATTCTGATCAATAATCTAATATTTTTTTCCTTTGCCAAAATCTTAGAAAAAACAAAAATCTACCAATTTTTCGCAATTTTGACCACACAACTCTTTTTTTGTTTTGCCAGTACAAAATGACCCAGAACTCACCAAATGGAGGTGGTTGCACATTGAATTCCATCCACACCCTACCCAGCCAACCATCCAATTCTTAGGTGTGCTATTTAGATTATACGAGTGTACTCGTATTTACAACTATTTATAAATATTTTCCATAGAGCAGGATTGTCTGACTTACTCTGTTTCTTATTTTTTGTTTTTTACATCTAGTACACATTTAAAGTCTGATTTTTTGGAGAAATGAGGCGTAACTGATCTAGAATTCAGTGTTGCTGGGATATAGCCATTTCTAGCTTTATGTCCATATACTTTATTCAAGGCCTCTGTCACAAGTTTGATGCACACAACAGCCTCGGCATGACAGGGAAACTTTTGTATTTCTCTGATGAGCATAGTGTCAGAATTGATGAGTGATTTAACATCATCTTCACTTAGGTCCCGCAGCATTGGGGAAGGATACATCGTACACAAATTCCAATAATTACAATGTAATAGGAGGCTTGAAAGTTTACTTTTGGTGGTGTGACATTTCTAACAGTCTTCTTCTTTGAGATAGGTTTGTCTTGCTTTTAAGATCCTTCTATAACCAAGCTCATGAATATGTTCTCTTTCATCGACAGTCATTGTCAACAGAACATTCTCTGAGTGCGCAAAGAACGCATTTCATTTTATTACTGTGTCTACAACTTGTAGTAATTTGTTGGATAAATAGCATGATGTTTGGATTGTTTGAAAGATGTGTATTGGTCCGTCAGTAAAATATTTGTTTATTTTATGGCAAACTACACAGGTATGCATGATTTTAAAATGAAGCCTACTATCTCTTTTAAGTTTTCCAATGGGTCTGATGAACTTATATACAACCTCATTACTCGGTTGCCGCAGTTAGCCATCAGGAATTGGACAAAGACCAGGGCTCGACTTGCCAATCTTCTGGAAAATATCTCAAGATGCATTTAGAATGTCCAACAAATACTGTTGTTCTTTGCTCAACAAATTCCTGTCTACATCAGGAATTGAACAATCTATGGCTTCATAATCGACCACAGGGAGTTTTTCACAGCAAGTCAGCTACTGGCCGATTGGCGCACTAAAAGATTGAGGCCCTGCAGTTTGACCGTCAGTATGTTGGAAAATGTGGAGAAAAGAAACCTCATTAAAATGCAAGAGACATATGCTCCACTGTAGCGGGCGTCCTACTTAATTTTCTAGTTGGTGGACGACACCGTTATTCCATCCAGTGGTCGTTAGAGTGCCATCACACCCTACTATTTCTAGTTTTTCTATTGATATTGATAGTTCAGACAAACAAGAAATAATGCATAATGCTTTGACTTGTATCATTTCATGATCTCAAGGAAGGAGATACATGTCCAATATAAGTTCATACAGATTCCTGGATAAGAGAATAGTGTTCTTATTTCACATTCGTGGGAAATTTCTGGTCATTAAATTTTTTGACAACGTGTCATATTTTAGTTCTGCAAAGAAAAGACTCCAACTTTCCTCAGGGGAAGAGGGTGAATTGGCTTTTCATATCCGTCCTAAAACAACTGTTATCTCTTTTACAATTATCCACCACATAAAAAGAATCTGTGTCGGTTTTCACCTCAACGTCTCGCAGAACACTTGTCGCTATGACAGCTGTTGGCTAATCAGAAACTCCTAACTGATCACTTCTTAGCACTGTTGTGCTAATTTGAATTCTCATCTACTTTTAGTCGATCTACTTGGTTTGAACTCATCTAAAAGAACTATCTTTGTGTTTATCAATTTCCGAGAACTCTATTACTTACCACTCACTGCTCACTGAAGAATGCGAGTTTCCCGCTCAGCCTTCACAGTTATTTTTTTGTATCATTTTTGCATTTAATTAGATTTGCACATTGACGTGCATCTGATCATTTAATGTAATGTAAATGCCACACCCATAATTGGATGGTTGTTTGGGTAGGGTGTGGGTGGAACTCAACGTGCAACCACCTCTATTTGGTGAGTTCTGGATCATTTTGTACTGGCAAAACGAAAAAAGAGTTGCGTGGTCGAAATTGCAAAAAACTGGTAGATTTTTTTTTTTTTTTTTTAAGATGTTGGCAAACGAAAAAAATATTAAATTATCGATCAGAATTTTATTTATTTATATTATTTGAACCAAAAAACAAGTATAAAAAAACTAAAGCGTATTTATTTTTAAAGTTTTAATTAACTTAATAAAATTACAAAAAAGGTGTGATTTTTACAATTTTTCGCTAACTTTAAGTACGATGCGCAAATGGAAGATGTTAACTGATTTTTAAAAAAATTTTGCCGTTTTTCTTCTTATTATAATAGGCAACTTTTCCACACTAAAGTGTTCCGAAAATAAAATATTTTTTTTTTTCGACCCACCCTAGTGTACAAGCCTCATTATTGAGTACCACTGTTTCCAAAAGTAATTTTCAGTAGAATAATCTGAATACTAATCTAGTTACAGTAATTCTGCAATTAACAAAGCTAAAATTATTATATGGAAATTTGGAAATAATGATATTTAAAAATAAAAAGCCATATATGGAATGTTCATCCTAAAAAGAATTAATTCAAAAACAAGTCGTACACATGATGCTTGTCCCAAAAGGATTCATTAAAAATTAAAAGTCAGAATAAATTTAAAAAAATTATGAAAATTTTCAGTTTTCCTGCTTATATCTTTTAAATTTAAAACCACAACTTGTTAAAATGCTATAATTTTTAAATTCTAAATTATCTTAAAAAGCAATAGTATTTTGGGATTGTGAATTTTAATGGTTGTAAATTTTCAAATGGGTGAAAAAAGTCTGGGCCACGATTCAAACCTGGAGTCTCTTGGCTGATTCTGCCTTTGCTCTGCCAACTGAGTTATCCCAGATGAATCTGGAGGACTAATCTACACAACTAACTTGTTACAATAAAAGCATCTGTTCTTATACTTGAATCAGCTCAACAGAATAAATCATAGGTTGTTTATGGAACTACAGTACATGCTGCATGCGTAATTATATTAGATTGATTTTTAACTAATAATTTTTAACTTAATTTAAGATAAGTTAAAAATAATCTAATATAGTAGACTCGCGATTTTACGACCCCCGATTTAGCAACCCCTCGCGATTTAACAACTATTGGATGAAGTCCCAACCTTTTTCAATACTTGCAATGTTTTTCCTCGCTCGTTTTAACGACCTACATATAATCTGAATCTTGATTTAGCAACTTTCGAGAACTTCATTTCAAATCCTCCAGAAATTAGAAATCTAGAAGCAGTAACTATAATTTCTCTTTATCCAAATGTTACAGACGTTTTACTGTGTATGGATCAAGGTGTTATACAGTGTTTAAAAGTACTGAAGAAACTAGTCAATTGTATTCTAATCAATTTAGAAGTAAACAAAATTCATAAAAAGAATTCTCAGTGGCTATTTATATAGCAAATTATGCTTGGCAAATGGTTTCTCAGGACACAGTTTTGTTACCATCCCAAAGAACCAAGCTTGGGAACTTGAATCTGCTGCCAGGGGTTGAAAAGACAGAACACTGAAACTGAAGATTCCAATCATCTCATATGCAAGCATTATGAAAACATGTTGTTTGGCCAGAAAATCTCACATTTAAAAATTATGTTGACATTAAGTTTAAAACTGAGAAAACATTTTCAAAAGGTGATTTAATCTGCAGTCTTCTCAATCCTGATTGGACATTCCAAATAATTCTTCCAACGAGGAAATTGACGATGTTCCATATATACCTCCTGCATAAAAAAAGAGGATGTCATCATGTTGTAGGGAACATTTTTGAAAGGGAAGGAAATTCTAATGTCTACTTTTAGATGACCAGTGGACCTTAAAAGCAGTATTCTGGAAGTTTCCACCGCCATTTAAAGCAAAAAAAGTGTAACATGATTATTCAAAAAATGTTAATTAACTAGTCTATGTCATTTTTTTTATTTTGTAAAATATTTAAATTTGTATAAAAATTCTCCATAAATTTTAATCATGTTTTAAATCTAAAATTTTAGACTAAAAACTGAAAATATTTAAAAAAAAAATTTATATAGATTTTACTACATTAGAATGCTAGGTATTTTTGAAGTGCATTAAAATCAACCAATATTAGCAACATTTGATTTAATGGCCATTCAATTTAATGTCCTATTTGCCGAGGTCCCATGAAGGTCATTAAATTGTGAGTCTACTGTATAATTAAGCATGCTTTGTGTACTGCAGGACAATAAACAACGTATGATTTATTCTGTTGAGCTGATTCAAATATCAGACCAGATTCTTTTATTGTTACAGGTTTGTTGGGTGGATTAATCTTCAAGATTTGTCTGGGATAGCTCAGTTGGCAGAGCATTGACGGCTTCAGCCAATACATGCTTGGTTTGAATCCTGGCCCAGACTTTTTTTACCCATTTGGAAATTTACAACTGTTATGATTTATTTACAAATTGAAAAATTGCATTAAAAATTAATCTAATACAGTGAATTTTGTTTAAGATTACTTTTATATTTTTTGTTTTAATTAGCCAATTTTTATTTCTTTTAGTTAATTTTTTAAAGATTTCTCATGATTCCGCAACTTTTACATTTTGTCTGGAAGAAAGTAGAATTAATTAACTTAACCACTGAAACTATCCTTCGATATTTCTTACTTTTCATTCAAAAAATTGACCTATAAACTTTCAATGCATTCTGAGTTGAACTTTGAATAAATAGCATGAGCTATTCATTTGAAATAATTGATATATTTTTTTAATTCTTGTTGAAATGAGGTGCATTTTATAATATTCTCAATTAATTAATTTTCAAACTAAAATCACACAGAAATTATGCTGATACAGTAGACTCTTGATTTTACGAACTCTAGTGGACTTACATAATGTGTTCATAAAATCAAAAGTTTGTAAATGAGACTAACATTAGTTAATGGGATGCTGACCAGAACCAATACATCAGTTCGTAAAAATGAAGAATTTGTAAAAAAGATGTTCATAAAATCGAGCGTCTACTGTATAAAATATCATAGATGTCTGGCTAATAAATGAATTGGAATTATCAGTTTTTAGATTCTAAATTATGTTAAAAACAAGGGAAAATGGGTAAAGAAATTTTATGTAAGATTATTTTGTATTTTTTTCCCCAATCCGTTAATTTTTCTGTTAATTAACCATCTTTTATTATTTAGTTTGTTTTTTTAATACTTCTTATAATTGAAAATGTTATATGTGTTGCATTTTATGTAGAAGAAAGTGAGAACTAAGCATAAACTTTTTTTTTTGTCTTTAAAATTTTTTTTACTTAAGCTTTAGGTGTAATTGGACTATGAATCAAAATATTTTGAGTTATTCACTGGAAAAAATTAAATGAATCAGTTAAATTATTGATTCTTCATGCATGCTAAAAGGAAGTTATAATTAGTAGTATTTTCAATATGGAACTTGGATGTAATCTTAATATTTTTTTTCATAACTGATTTTTAGCATGTAATTGTTTTATATTAGCATTATATTACATATAATACGTAGCACCTTGACTTTGAGATAGCCCATTGTGTGTATTATGTAATCCTCAGAAACTAAAAATTTATTTTGAAACTTAACAGGCCAAAATTGTGTTGATTTACAGATATCTGGCTACTACCTAATCATATCAGGGTTCATACTCATCAGGGAGTTATGGGATTCAGGGGAAAATGAGGGGATAGATTTTGGATTTTAAAAGTCAGGGGCATCTCAGGGGATAATGCAAAAAATTCCCCAAACCTGGAAAAACGACTGGGTACTCTGGGAAATTGAGGAAAACTGCTGTTGTTTGCGTAATTTATTATATCACATCTGTCGACATCCATTTAGTCACTAGACACACCTTCTAACATCGTGAATTTTGACAACAGTTCAAGAGGAACTTAACAAAAATAAAGAACATTTTAAATTGCCTTCATAATATTTTTCAAAGAGGTAATAAAATCATAAAGTGGAAATTAAATTAAATTCTTGCAGCAAGCTACCAAGTTTTTAAGGACAGCCCAACAAGACATAAAGACTTCATCTCTTTTTTACACAAATTAATATTTTCCCTTTAAAGTCCTGCTCATATTGTTTATATAGGTGATGTACAAACTTTATTTTTGTATGTAATTTAGATTACCTTGTTTTTATTTTATTTTGAGGAGTGGAAGTGTCATGATACTGGTTTAAAAAATTCTGTTAATTGTTGACACGGAAATATTGTACATCCGAAAAACACATCAGGGGATTCTTGGGGGATTTTTCTTGTAAAATAAGTATGGACCTTGCATATAAGTAATTCCTTTAACTCTTCACATACAGTGAAACTTCCATTTAAGGAATCTGAAAACTTTGTTATGAAGAATGTTCGTTAAATAGAAATCAACTTAAATTCATGCATAATAAAATACACATAAAATGAAAAAACACACACAAAATGGAAATATGTATTTTTATTCAGGCAGCAATTCTTTTTAATGCAGTGTAGCTATATGAGAAAAATTTAATTATAATAATGTCAAAAAAAAAAAAAAAAAAAAAAAAAAGAAACACATAATAAAGAGAGGTAAACAAAAACTGAAGCATAGCCTACCTTTTCTCTTTTTCTTAATATTGTGGATCCTTAACTTTAAAAAAGTCTGTAATATTACTTTGTACAGGCTTCTTATATAAAAAAAAAATACACTGTTCATTAAAATTTTCATGTATCTGAACATTCATCTGCAACATTTTCGTAAAACTCGAATCCCCTTCTTATTGTATCGAAGGCTTCCCCCCCCCCAACTGTCAGCTCCAGAGTATCTGTGTGAGAGAGTGGCGATAGCAAGTGTTTATCTTAGTGTGAAAAAAAATTGTTTTGTTTAGCAAATAATGGAAATGATCAAGTAAAGAAATAAATAATTTCATGTTGATACAATTTGCGGAAATAAATTCATACATCCATCGCAACTGCAACCTCTCCGTTTGAATGCTGTACAGACACTAAAGTGACATAAACTTTGTTATATAGAATGTATTTTTTCATAATATGGCGATTAATTTTCATATTAATGGTGTCCAAAGTCAAGGATCAGCAGAAAATTTCGTTAAGTAGAAAACTTCATTAAATAGGTACTTTGTTAATGGAAAGTTCCACTGTATATCAATTTCAAAGATGTATTTTTTAAAAAATCATTATCTATCAAATTTATTAATGCAATTTTCTTTATGCTTTAATTTATTTTGTTAATTATTTTTATTTTAGGAACAGCTCTCCTTATTATGATTCTGTATGGCTGGTCATCAATCCCCTTCAGTTACCTATTTACTTTCCTTTTCAAAAAGCCAAATACTGGTTTTTCAGTAGTTAATGTAGTCTGTGTGCTGACAGGTAAAATAATAATAATAATAATAATAATTTTATTGAACTTAAGTATAATTTCTTGAATTTTAGAAATTATTCAAGTGAAAAAATTGTTTAAAAGAAATGAAATATTAGTTCATAGTTAAATATTAGTTGAAGATTTTATATTTAATTTTGCCAAGTTAAATTTAAAATGATACTTATCTTACATAAGATTTTAATTGCTTACCAAGATGTTGTGTTAGGAAGGAAAAAATAATAGTAATATTAAATCAGATAAAATAGTATTAAATTGCATCTATGATAAAATCTGAACATTTACAATTAATTATTCAGCATTTTATAGTACTTTAGAAGCAGTAACTTGCATGATTGAAAAATGATTTTAGGCTATAGCAACCACTTAGCAGAAAAAAAATTTTTTAGATGGTCATTTGAAACTGTATATTTTTGTTTTATTACTTAACATCAGAGTTGCATAATATAGACGCACGCATGCACGACGTGCATGGAAAATTTTGCGGAAATTTTCTTAGGGGAAAAAAAAAAAAAAAAAAAACGTAATTTTTGTTCTTGTATTTTTTTAAAAAATACCGAAAAATTAAAAATGTTCCCCAATTTTATGTACGATTTATTTATTGTTTGCCATAGTGATTCTGTTCCGAATTTTCCGAAAATTTAAGGCATTTGGTTCCGAAAATTTTAAAAAACCGGCCAACAGTCTGAAAATTCAGACATAAAAAAAATCACTGAAATATATTGTGGATTTCAACAAATGGTCGCCGAAAATAAACCAATTCCGTCAATCGTTCGCAGAAAAAATAACCGATTTGTCAAAGCATCGCGGAAAAAATGCGCGAATTCCGTCAAAAGACCGCGAAAAAAAAAGAATTTCTTTAAAGAATCGAGGGGGGGGGGGGGGAACTAATTTTGTAAAAGCATAGCGGAAAAAACGCAAATTTTGTCAAAGGATTGCGAAAAAAAGACGAAAATTTCATAAAAGAATTGTGGAAAAAAAAACTAATTTCGTCGAAAGATCACGAAAGAAACACGAATTTCGTAAAAGGGTTGCGGAAAAAGTGTGTATTTCGTCAAAGGATCACGGGAAAAAAAAAAAAAAAACAACACAAATTTCGTAAAAGAATCGCGCAAAAAAACTAATTTTGTAAAAGAATCGCGGAAAAAAAACCCCGCGAATTTCGTCAAAACGCCGCGAAAAAAGCGTGAATTCCATCATAGGATAGGAGAAAAAAAGCGCATTTAGTTAAATGTTCACGGGAAAAAAAACCCCGCAAATTTCGTTAAAAAATCACAGAAAAACGGAAATTTCGCCTAATGATCTCAGGAAAAACGAGAATTTCGTCAAAGGGCTGCAATAAAAGCTCACCAGTCTCTTTAATGACAATACCTGATGTGAATGGACCTCTCCATACAAAATGCGATTCAGTTATTTCTGTGAACAGAGTGACTGGCATTTTTTGAGAAGAGGTCACAATATTAAGGATTGGGCTGTTTCTAAATGCATTGACAAAATAACTGATTCATCCCTTCTTATCATCAAGGGTGATTCTGAGAAAAAAAAAAAAAAAATCTGAAATTCACAGCAAATTTTCTGAAAGATTACAAAAGGGGGGGGGGGGTCCACTCCCGGCACGACGAAAATTGTAGTTTTTCTGCGATCTTTTGACAAATTTGCCATTTTTCTCGCGGTCTTTTGACACAATTTGCCTTTTTTTTTTTTTTTTTTTTTTTTGTGATTTTAATTTGCCGTTGAAGCGACTTTTTGACGAAATTTATGTTTTTCCCACGATTCTTTGACGAAATTCATGTTTTTTCTGTAATCCCTGGACTAAATTCACGTTTTTTCGTGATCCTTTAACAAAATTCTGATGAAATGTGAAGATCCTTTGCCGAAATTGGCAACTTCTCTTCAAACAATTGACAAAATTGATTTTTTTCGGCGGCCATTTGTCGAAATTCGCGATGTATTTTATGTCCGAATTTTCGGATTTATGACCGTTTTTTTTTTTTTTTTTTTTTTTTTTAATTTTCAGAAATGACTGCCTTAATTTTTAGGAAAATTCGGAACAGAATCACTGCTACTTATCATGGATTTTTAGCTTTATTATTTTTTGTAGCCAACATAGTTATTCTGTAATTAATATTAATTAATTTTTAATTTAAATGGTAATTATTGTAAAACTACTGTTTTTAATTCATACCGTCAAAGTAATATAACATGTTATTTTATTAAACATTAAATTAATTTGCAGAAAGTTTTTGACCCAATATTTATGTGTGTGTGGAAAGTTTTTGTTTTTTATAAAAGTCTACTTAACATCTTAGTACATATTTTGCAAAGGAGAATTTATGTCATAGATGGTCATTTGAAACTGTATATTTTTGTTTTATTACTTAACATCTTAGTACATATTTTACAAAAGAGAATTTATGTCATAGTTAACCTTAGATATAAATGCAAAAATACCAATGTAAATAATATAAATAAATTTCATAATATAGACATTGTCCTATATTTCTGAATAATTTTAAAAAAAACTTTGACATTAAAAAAAAGAAATCTGCATAAAATTATACCTAGTTTTAGATTAGCCATTTCTGTTTACTTGATTAAATGAGTTAAATTATTTCATAAGAGAAAAGAAAAGTCATTTTTCTAGATTTTTTATTTTAAAGTAAAAATAAATTCTTTTAGTTAAAAACTCATTTGCAATTTTTTTATATATGATAATAAAGTATATGTATATTTTTGTTTTATTATTTAACATCTTAGTACATATTTTACAAAAGAGAATTTATGTCATAGTTAACCTTAGATATAAATGCAAAAATACCAATGTAAATAATATAAATAAATTTCATAATATAGACATTGTCCTATATTTCTGAATAATTTAAAAAAAACTTTGACATTAAAAAAAAGAAATCTGCATAAAATTATACCTAGTTTTAGATTAGCCATTTCTGTTTACTTGATTAAATGAGTTAAATTATTTCATAAGAGAAAAGAAAAGTCATTTTTCTAGATTTTTTATTTTAAAGTAAAAATAAATTCTTTTAGTTAAAAACTCATTCACAATTTTTTTATATATGATAATAAAGATACATTTTAAGTACACTTTTATTTGGCATTAAACAATTGTGAATTTTTTCTAGCAATAAAAAAAATATATATATACTGATGTTATAATGATGTATGACTCATTATAACTGACATATATGTTTAGTATGCTGCTATGTTACTTTCATGCATATATGTTAGGTTACTGTTTAGAAAAAAAAAAATGGCTATATGAAAATTGTAACAATAAAATGTATATAACGATCAGTTTAGCTTTTTTTATTTATGCTCAAAATGTGAGCAATAATTATATTTAAATGAATTTTTTTAATAAGTGTATGTTTTTAATTTAAAAAATGTATATTAGAACATTCATTCAAGTTGCTTTAAAATTCTAACTTTACATGTGTTTAATAATAATAATAATATATATATATTTTTTAATTATTGTAACTGCCTAAATATAATATTCTTAGCATAAAAGTTAAAATAAATAAATTTATTGTAATATTCAAATTTGAGTAATGTTAAATGCATTTTATGTAAGGCAATCTGTATTAATTATACACTATACGACCAAAAGGTGCCTGGCCATTTGCGATTTTAGACGCTTTGTTAAATATCTAGAAAAATACATGAGGAATTAACCTCCACATGTGTAAACAGTATAGTATAGATAATATATTTCCACGAACATTTTTTCCCGATATCCCATAGGGGACTGTCAACAATTTGAAAAAGAACTAATATCTTTTGGATAACCCTGTAAAAACTAATGTAACAAAAGCGTTCAAACTGTAGATTATGATTAAGTGGCTTATTGTAATAAGCTGTGTTCATTTTTATGAGAATAGCATGTATACTCGTAGAGAAATTAAAGTTTTTATAAAAAAAGTCCCAAATTTGCCAAGATTTTTGCTTATAATTTGTAGAGTTCTTAATATAAAAAAAAGTTCTTTTCAGAAAGTATGACAAACAACATTGTACACAATATTCTACAATCAGAATTAAAAAATAATAAAAATTGTATATGAAAAATAAGCAGGTTTACTAAATAATGATTCACTGTGCATGCCCGAATGTAATCAAAATATAATTTGCGTAGTGTGTTAGCTAAAAGTATAGAGCAACTTTTGTGAAAGTCTCAAAAACATTGTTTGAAAAGTCTGAAAATTATCGTTGATAGAATAAGCTCAAAATCCGTTATTCCCAAAAGGAAGCAAAAAGATGAGGGGCTGTATCCAAATACAATAGTATATGCAATATTGTGTATGCTATATTGGCACTAATCAATGGATGTATGGATACAGCCCTCACCCTTTTGCTTCATTTTGGGAACAACGGATTTTGAGCTTATTCTATCAACGATAATTTTCAGAATTTTCAAGCTATGTTTTTGAGACTTTTACAAAAGTTGCTCTATACATTTAGCTAACACATTATGCAAATTATATTTTGATTGCATTTGTGCATGCACAGTGAAACATTATTTAGTAAACCTGCTCATTTTTCATACAATTTTTACTTTATTTTAATTCTGATTGTAGAGTATTGTGTACAATGTTGTTTGTCATATTTTCTGAAAATAATCTTTCTTTACATTGAGAACTCTGCAAATTATAAGCAAAAAACTTGCAAGATTTGAGGCTGTTTTTATAAAAACCTGAATTTCTCTTCGAGTATACATGCTATCCTTAAAAAAAAATGAACACAAATTATTATAATAAACCACTTAATTATAATCTGCAGTTTGAACACTTTTGCTACATTAATTTCGACAAGATTATCCAAAAGATATTTGTTGGCGGCCCCCTATGGGGTTTCGGGAAAAAATCTTCACAGAAATATATGATCTATACTATACTGTTTTCATACCTGGAGTTTCAGGTTAATTCCTCTTGTATTTTTCTAGATATTTAACAAAACGTCTGAAATCGCAAGCGGACGGTCATCTTTGGCCATATAGTGTATTAAATAATAAACATTTCAAAATTCATATCATACATTTTATCAGTGGCATAGTGCAAGTTTTGTTTTGGGGAAGCTGAAAATGAACAATAAATTCAGAAGTAGTACAGAGCAAGGGTGCAGAAAATGTTTCTACTCCCAACATTTCCCCCAATCCACATGAAAATTTCCCCAAAATTTTACGGTATGTTATAGGTAAATTCTGTATTAATATAGGTATAGAAAATTTATTTTTCCAATGTTTTTCAATTTATGCACGAGTATATATGGCAGGGGTGATTAAGAGTGAAAAAAATAAAATTTCTGAAATTCACAGAAAAATTTTCTGAAAGGTTACAGCAGAGTGGGGGAAGGGGGGAAATCCACTCCCAGCACTATGTTTTTTCGCGGCTCTTTGTTGAAATTCGTGTTTTTTTTGCGATCTTTTGACGAAATTTATGTTTTTTAGCTTTTGATGAAATTTGTGGTTATTTCGCCTTCCTTTTGAAGAATTTTGTGGTTATTTCGCCTTCCTTTTGATGAAATTCGCGGTTCTTTTTGCCATCTGTTGACGAAAATCGCAGTTATTTCACCCCTTTTGACGAAATTTGCAGTTATTTCGCTATCTTTTGACGAAATTAGCAGTCTTTTCATGATTTTTTGACAAAATTTGCAGTTTTTTCGCATTTTTTTACGATATTCGCCGCTATTTTTCCATGCTTTGATGAGAATCGCGGTTATTTCGCCCCTTTATACGAAATTCGCGATGGTTTTGCGATCTTTTGACGAAATTTGCGGTTGTTTCGCGATCTTTTGACAAAATGTGCGTTCATTTCGCGATCTTTTGACGAAACTTGCGGCTGTTTCGCGATGTTTTGACGAAACTTGCTGCTGTTTTGCAATCTTTGGCCGAATTTGCGGTTCTTTCGCAATCTTTTGATGAAACATGTTGTTCTTTCGCGATCTCTTAACGAGATTTGCTGTTATTTTGCAATCTTTTGAAGAAACTTGCGATTCTTTTACCATCTTTTGCCGAAATTCGCAGTTTTTTTGCATTCCTTTGATGAAATTTGCGATTTTGTGACGAAAAGTGCGTTTTTTCCGTAAATCTTTGACAAAATTCGCGGTATTTTTATATCCAAATTTTCAGAATGATGAACGATTTTTTTTAAATTTTTGGAACCAAATGCCTTAAATTTTCGGAAAATTCGGAACAGAATTACCCCTGATATATGGTACATATTATTCTGAGATCGATTTTGTGAAGGTTGTCATATGGATATTTTTATTTGTAGTGAAATTTTTCTATCTCAGGGAATTATGGAATTCGTTGTTAAAATCGAAATCAATTGTACATGTTTCTGCAAAATTTCCCCAGGTGGTTAAAATTTCCCCCTGTTGCGTTGTCGGTGAGACTGCAGGTTCGGTAAATTCAAATTATTTCATAATGCATCGAAGAATAAAAACGTCTTCATAACTTAGTTCTAATATATTGTAAATAAAATTCGTGACTTGAATAAGTAAACACACTCTACAGTTCAAATTAAACTTCTTTCTTAAAAAACAACTATGTACATTTTATTTACAAATATATAGGTATATTAATATTATTATTACTCTCATTTGAGAGTTCCATTATTACCGTCAGACCGGTTCAAAACAAACTTTACATCTACATTGAAAAGAAAATCGGAAAACAATAAAAAGGGGGTTGCCACAATGCCGACTAACAGAAAATGGCAAGCATCGGCAAGTTGGCATTCTCAACATCCTGCCCCGGGCTGAACACTTAGTTCAGCATGTATATTAAACAATTTAATAAACATAAGAATATACTTACATACATGACAAATTTTCAGATACATACTTACATACAGCTACAGATATAAAAGCAAAAATAATAAGAATGCTGCAATCTACGAAAGAAAATAAAACACATGAATTGTATGAAAATTAAACAATAATAAGGGTAAATATGAGTAACAAAACAAATTAAATGTTCGATAATAGTTCTTATTTTTAGTGTAAGAGTTTTAGTGTCTTTTAGTCCACTAAGTCCAATTCAAGATTATATAGCAATTGCACAGGTCGTTTAAGATCGCCTTTTGCAGTCTGTAATACACATGATCTGATTTTCGAGTCACGACCAAATATGAGTTCTTTAACACGACCACACTTCCACATATGTTTTGGGAGCTTTTCATCATGAATTATCACTATATCGTTAACTTTGAACTGAGGCGATGAATTTATGTTTTTCACTTGAAAAGCAGATCTAAGTTCTAACAAATATTCGTTTCTCCACCTTTTCCAAAAGTGGTCAGTAATTTGTTGCTTATATTTATATTTTCTCGTCAACAAAATCATTAGATTTCTCTTGCGTACAGACTGGTAATCCATAAGAAGGTAAGGACATTAATCGTTTACCAACTAAAAAATGAGATGGCGTTAAAGGTGATGGTTCAGCATTTTCTTCGTAGAGATAACATAAAGGACGTGAATTAATCACTGCTTCAATTTCTGTAAGTATTGTTTCTAGCTCTTCATAACGGAGACAAGTTTTTCCTAGAACCTTTTTTAAAGGTGTTTTAACTGATCTGACCATCCTTTCCCAGAAGCCGCCCCACCAGGAAGCCCTGGGAATTATAAACTTCCATATTATTTTACTCTTTCTCAAGTAATCAAAAATTTCTTGCTTAGAAATTCTTTCCCAAGCATCTTTTAACACCAAATCAGCCTTAGAAAATGTCTTGGCATTGTCACTGTATATTATTTTGCAGAAACCTCTCCTAGAGAAAAATCTTCGTAGTGCTAAGATAAAGGTTTCAGTACTTAGATTGGTGACTAACTCTAGATGAATCGCTCTGGTTACAGCACATGTGAATACGACAATATAAGCCTTCCCAGTGCCTTCAGAAGTTTTATAATAAATCGGCCCGGCAAAATCGACACCAGAGGTTTCAAAAACTGGTGTTTTGATGATTCTATCTTTCGGTAAAGGTGCTATTTCCACCTTTCCAGGAATAGCATTAAGTTTTCGACATATCATACACGATCTTAAGACGGATTTTACAAATCTTCTTCCCTTTAATATAAAATACCTTTCACGAAGGTGAGCTAAAGTGACAGCTACACCAAAATGGTACATTCTTTCATGAGCATCCTTAATTAGTAATTTTACAAAATAAGATTTATTAGGAAGTATCCACGGATTTTTTCCTGCTCTGTAACTTCAGAAAACTGAAGTCTTCCGGATAAAACAAGTAAGTCATTTTCATCGAATTGTGGATTAAGGTTGTACAAAGAAGAATCTTTATTAAGTGGTTTTTTTTGTTTAAGTGCTTCTATTTCAACTTTAAATGAAGTTTCCTGAGTTTGTTTAATCCAGTATTTTTCTGCTATTTCTATTTCTGAGGTAGTTAAAGGTCCTAAAATTTTAGGGTTTTTCGAATTGGCATTATGAATAAAACGCATTATCCAAGCAGTAATATTATACGCGCGATTTAAACTACTGAACTTTGCCATATCAAATACTGGCTTAGGGATAGAGTTTGATTCGTTACACAATAATGTTAAATTTGGTTTTGCTTTCATTTCATTAAAAGCTTCGGGAACCATTTCTATAGCCCTTTTTGAAGGCCACAAATCTTCTGATAGTGATAACCAAGGTGGGCCGCACCACCATACATTATTACCCATTAACTTTGATAAGTTTTCCCCTCGCGTAAGCAGATCTGCAGGGTTTTCTTTTCCGGGACAATAATTCCAGTCCTTTGGATCTGTCAATGACTGAATTTCGGTTACACGATTGGAAATAAAGGGTTTCCAGTTTGTAGTAGAACCCTTAATCCAACAGATAGTTATCTCTGAGTCCGACCATAACTTTATATTTAAATTCGAAATATGTAATTTTTGTTTTAAATATTTCCACATTCTAGCGGCAACTACTGCACTGATCAATTCCAGCCGTGGAATAGTTAACTTCTTGAGGGGGGCTATTCTACATTTACTCCAAACAAAACTAGTTTGAATTTCGCCAGTTAATGAAATGGAACGCAAATAAGCAACTGCTCCATACCCTTTGGGACTAGCATCACAGAATATGTGAATTTGTGAATTTTCAGAAATGTTTATCATATTAGGAAAATATTTTCGGGTTATTTCAAATGTGCGTAAATGTACAACTTCTGAACACCAAGTGTTCCACTCGCATTTCAAATCTTCAGGTAATTTATTATCCCACTCTAAACCTCTTTGCCATGTTTCTTGCAACAAGGCTTTAATACGTATTACAAATGGATTCAAAAATCCTAATGGATCATAAATTTTCAGTAACATTTTAAGAACTGTTCGCTTCGTGGGATCATCGATGGAATATTCTTCAAAGGGCTGCGCATCTAACATCAAAATATCAGATTCAGTATTCCATATCAGTCCAAGCACTTTTAAGATACTACCTGTGTTTTCCTCCCTTATACCATAGATGCCAATATCTCCGGAAATTCCGGAGTTTCTCCGGAAATGTAGGATAAAATACGGAAGTACGGTAATAAGGTAGAAAATACGGAAATTTGAGGCAAAAAAAATCGCAAATTTCTTCGATCGATCGCTGCAAAAAATCACGAATTTCGTCAATCGGTCGTTGAAGTATATCGCGAAAATTGTCTATTAGTCGATAAAGCCGCGAATTTCTACAATCGCTCGCGGCAGAAAATCACAAATTTCGCCAACCGATCATTGAAAAAAGTTGCAACTTTTGTCAATCAGTCGCTGCAAATAATCGGGAAATTCATCAATTTTCGTCGATAAAAATCACAATTTTTTTCATTCTGCAAAAAACTCTAATTTCGGCTGTCAGTCGCTTCAAAATATCGCGAATTGCGTTAATCAGTTGAAGAAAAAATATCCTGAAATCCGGTATTCGGCCAATGATAAAAATCGCGAATTTTGTCAATCACTCGCTGCACTGCAAAAATCTCACGAATTCCGTTGGTCATTTGCGGCAAAAAATGACTGTTTTCGTCAATAAGTCGCGGCAACAAATCGCTCTTTTCGTCAGTCAGTCGTCGCAAAAAATCGCTGTTTCGAAAATATAAGGCATTCGGCTCCGAAAATTAAAAAAATCGGTCATCAATCCAAAAATTCGGACATAAAAAATAGCACAAATTTCGACAATAATCAATTCCGTCAAAATAATTAATTTTGTCAATCGTTCGAAAAAAAAAAATCGGCAATTTTGCCGACGCGAATTTTGTCAAATGATCGCGAAAAAAATCCCCGCAATTTTCGTCAAAAGATCGCAAAAAAACCCGCAAATTTTGTCAAAAATATAACAAATAACGCAAATTTCGTCAAAGGATCGCGAAAGAATACTAATTTTGCCAACATATAGTTAGTGTCGGGAGTGGATTCACCCCTCTGCTGTAACCTTTCAGAAAATTTGCTGTGAATTTCATAATTTCTTTTTTTTACTCAGAATCAGCCCTGGTCAGTGAGTCGCGGCAAAAAATCTCGATTTCCGTCAGTGAGTCGTGGCAAAAAATCTCGATTTCCGTCAGTGAGTCGCGGCAAAAAATTTCGATTTTCGCCCGTCAGTGAGTCGCGGCAAAAAATTTCGATTTTCGCCCGTCAGTCACGGCAAAACATAGCGATTTTCGTCCGTCAGTCGCGGCAAAACATCGCGATTTTCGTCTGTCAGTCGCGGCAAAACATTGCGATTTTCGTCTGTCAGTCGCGGCAAAACATCGCGATTTTCGTCCGTCAGTCGCGGCAAAACATCGCGATTTTCGTCCGTCAGTTGCGGCAAAACATCGCGATTTTCGTCCGTCAGTCGCGGCAAAACATCGCGATTTTCGTCCGTCAGTCGCGGCAAAACATAGCGATTTTCGTCCGTCAGTCGCGGCAAAACATAGCGATTTTCGTCCGTCAGTCGCAGCAAAACATAGCGATTTTCGTCAGTCAGTCGCGGCAAAACAGCGGTTTTCGTCTGTCAGTCGCGGCAAAACATCGCGATTTTCGTCTGCTAACCGCAACAGAACATCTCGATTTTCGTCCGTCAGTCGCGGCAAACATAGCGATTTTCGTCCGTCAATCGCGGCGAAAAATCGCGATTTTCGTCAGTGAATCTCGGCGAAAAATCGCGAATTTTGTTAATTGGTCGCGGGTAAAGTCACTTTATTTTTTTGTAGGGGGGAAAAATAGTCATGTAATTTCACAATTCAATTTCAATCACGGATTTTTTGCTCTGTAGGGATAAAAAAAATATTCCATTTTTATAAATTTATTATAGAAATTTATTAATACATTAAAAGTAAAAGTAAATTAAGTAACCTTTAATTAAATTATGTTTGTGTTGATAAATGCAAAAGCTGCAAGAGGACTGAGAATAATTGTAAAAAATATAGCTCGTAAAAAAATTTGTGCAACTCCTGAAATGACTCCTGAAACGTGAACATTTTACTCCTGAAGAGTGTCCAAAACTCCTGAAATTTAACTGGTTTACTCCTGATACAGTCTTTACAATGTTGGCGTCTATGCTTATACCTAAGTTACCAGATTCCCACATTTCCCTAAGTTTAATAGAATTTGTTTTTAATTTCCTCAAATTCATCCCAGCTTCTTTAAGAATTTCAGAAGCTGTAACTGATAAATAATAAGCTTCGTTATCTAAATCTGATCCGGAAATTAAATCATCGACATAGAGGGAATTATCTAACATATATACAACATTTGGATGTTGATCTCGACATTTCTTTATATGATGTTTAATTGTGGCAGCCAAAATAAATGGTGAGCATGTAACGCCAAATGGTACACGTCTAAATCTTAAAATTTTGAAAAAGTTGTTTGTGTCATTATCGAACCAAAGAAATTTAAGGTAATCTCGGTCTTCTTCAGCTACAGAAATTTGAAGAAAGGCCTTTTCAATATCTGCACAAAACGCAGTATTGAATTTCCTGAAATTAATAATAATTTCTAATAAATCGGGGTTCAAATTTGGGCCACCGTACAAACAATCATTTAATGATTTGCTATTTTCTTTTGAGGAAGCATCAAATACCATTCTAACTTTAGTTGTGGGTTTATCATCTCGCAAGACAGGTCGGTGGGGCATAAAATAACCGCTATTTACAGTTTTATTAGAACATGCTTCCACTATGTTATTTAATTCCTGTTCAATCACAATTTCTTTATATTTCTGCAATAATTCCTTATCTTTAAGCAATTTTCGATTTAAGTTAATAAATCGGTTTCTAGCATTGTTATAATTACTTCCTAAATCTCTTCTATCATCTTTCCATAACAATTTAGCTTCGTATCGGTGCTCAAGAAAATGCAAATTGTTTTCGAATTTTTCGATTATCTCTTTATCTAATTCAGAAATATTTTCTTCAGTGTTCATTCCTAAAGTTTCTAACTCCCACAATGTTTTCAAATCATTTTGAATAGGTTTCATAACCTGAGTGGACAAGACCCCAGCTTGCTTACTCTCACTATTTTTATTTACGTCAATTGTCCCGCAGAGGGAATGCCCAAATAAATTTTCACAGACGAACAATGATTTATTTATGGGGTATGTTTTGTCATTAATTTGATATAAATAATTAGCTCCTATTAATATATCAACATCACTATTTTCCAAATGTTCCCAAGTGTCAAGACGAAATTTGGAAAGTTTTCTCTTAATTTTGATTGGAAGAGGAGGAATTTGTATCAAAGAATTAGTTATTAGCGGTGTGACTAATGCTTCAATTATTATACTACGTTTTCTATTCGTCAAGTGAATTAGCTTTAGCTTAACGACATCATAACACCGTTCTTCAGATTTTCTCGAACCGAAAGTATAGACAATTAATTTTTCCTTTCTAATGACCTCAGGTTTTAATTTTGAAACTAAATTTTCTGTAATAAAAGTTCGATGACTAGCAGAGTCAAATAAACAAAGAGCAGTTTCTGAATTTTCACCCGCTTCCACTTTTACATGAATTGTTTGCAATATTACTTCTCTACTGATATTATTTATATTGCCTTTGCAATGATATACGGAGGAAATAATGCTACCTGAATTTTTTGATTCTTCTGTTTTTTTATTAGAATTACAAAGTATAGTATGATGATATGTTTTACCACACACTTTGCAATTTTCATTCGAAATTTTACAAAAATTCGCGATGTGAAATTTACGGAAGCATTTAAAGCACCTTCCTTCCCTTTTTAATTTTTCTCGCATTTCCGGAATGGTGAAAGACTTACACTTTTCAGTATCGTGATCAGTTTGATTACAAAATATGCAGTTATTTTTAATATTTGTGGTTAAGGCAGAAGCTGATGGAATGAATTTTTTATAATTTTTCTTATAATTTTCCTGCTTCTCAGGGACTTTTTCAAAATGGTTTAATTGGACAGTGGTCTCGCGAGATTCAATTTCATCTTTAATGAAATTTATCAGCTCATTAACATCCCAGTCAGTGTTTTTAATTCGTTTTCTATTAAATTCTAGTGCAATATCTGATGGAATAAGTTTCAGAAGAATCGGACATAATAAGTGCCCATATGAACCTGATACAACACCTAAAGAATTAAGATTTCTTATTTGAATTTCGCATTCATCATACAAATCTCTAAAAGCCTTAATGTTACTAGAATTTCGTACTGGTTTCAAATTTAGCAGTTTAGTCATGTGACTATTTATTACCAGGTCATTACGACCAAAACGATTTTTCAATAATTCTATAGCATGAGCATAATTTTCCTTAGTCAGCGAAAAGCCTGCAATAGTATTTGCAGCACTTCCGCCCAAAAGTGACTTTAAGTAGGAAAATTTATCAATCGGAGTTAAATGTTCATTATTGTCAATCGCATTCGAAAACTGACTCCAAAATTCGAGCCATAAACACGAATCACCATAATATTTAGATATATTAAGTTTAGGAAGTTTAATCAAATTTTGATTAAGAATTTTCTGACTTTTTAGTAGAGAACTATTGTTGCTACTACTATCACTTTCAATGTCTGAAGAATCTTGTTTAGTTTCAGGAGTAACTGTGTTATCATTTAAAAATTTGGAAATTTTATATTTCCATTCAATAATATTCTCATTATAAGATTCCGATTTCTCGATTTCTTTTTCAAATTCAGTACTTGGAACCAGTGGTTCAATTTCAGAATTTAATGATTTTAAAGTTTTCATTTTGTCATTCAATTGCTGTTTAAAAAGATCCAGCTGTGATTTTCTATTCTCAAGCTCTAATTCTTGTGTATTATCTAATAAATCCCTTATTTTATCAAATATTTTCGTAGTTTGACTACGAATCGTAGCTCTTTTTTTTTTCAATGTTTCGAAATCCATCATAAAATAAAGAATTCAATTTATTCAATACAGTTCAGTTAATAAATATATTCATAATTCTATCTATTCAATATAATTTAATTTGAGGTACTTACCTCAATCGATGATGAAATCCAGACATCCTGGAGCTTTGACGCCAGAAAAATGTTGTGTTGTCGGCGAGACTGCAGGTTCGGTAAATTCAAATTATTTCATAATGCATCAAAGAATAAAAACGTCTTCATAACTTAGTTCTAATATATTGTAAATAAAATTTGTGACTTGAATAAGTAAACACACTCTACAGTTCAAATTAAACTTCTTTCTTAAAAAACAACTATGTACATTTTATTTACAAATATATAGGTATATTAATATTATTATTACTCTCATTTGAGAGTTCCATTATTACCGTCAGACCGGTTCAAAACAAACTTTACATCTACATTGAAAAGAAAATCGGAAAACAATAAAAAGGGGGTTGCCACAATGCCGACTAACAGAAAATGGCAAGCATCGCCAAGTTGGCATTCTCAACACCCCCGATCCTAGATCGCCGGATCGGACATATTCTGCACCCCTGGTACAGAGAAGTTTACCCTCTCCCCTCAGAGCATCAAAATAGCCCCTAGAGAATTTTTTGAATTTCTTCTTTTTAATACTCTAAAAATGCTACTACTCGAAACACAAATAGATCAACAAAATCGAATATACAAACTAGGGATGCACCAAATAGTGATTTTGGCCGAATACTGATTGCGGTATATTCGGCCAACAGGTAAACCGAATACTGAATATCCAGCTAGCCGAATAGTGAATTTCAAGCTGAATACCGAATATTCGGCTAGCCGAATAGTGAATTTCAAGCCAAATACCAAATATTCGGCTTGCCGATTACTTTTAAATTTCAGAATTTGAAAGTATTAAAAAGCTAAATTTTGAAAGAATTTTACATAATATTTAGCACATATGCTTCTATATGGATAAACAAGATCTTTTTACAAGTAAATTTTACAAAAAAAAAAAGTATTCTTTGAATTGTTATTTAAGAAGGGGATAGTTTTAAAACTTCTTTAATTGATAAAAGTTTAAATTTCATGGATTCCTCTCTGAATTAAAACAAATAAATAAAATTTTCTTATATTCTAAAATAAATATTTTAAAATCAAAGTGAAATTCGGAAGGAATTGAGTGCAAAATTGCACAGTCATTTATACTGTTTATTTGGCAGGAAGGGACTAAAATCGTTATTATTGGTTAATTTTCTTACGTGATATTTCTCAAATAGCAAATATAAAATGTGAAAGCATTCTCTTTTATTTAAATATAATTCTATTTCTAATTATTAAATATATTTATTAATTGACAGTTAAAAATAGTAGTAGTTTTAAGGTTTTTAAAAATATTTTTTAAGTGTTCGGTCTGGCTAAATATTTCGATATTCGGCCAAGAAAATAAATACCAAATATTCGGTACATCCCTAATACAGACTGAACCTGAACATTATCTACTATATTCTAATATAGTACAAAATATTTGAATGAAAGTTAATAATTATTATTTTTTTTATTTATTTACTAAGAGAAGAAATAGTGAAAGAAATAACTTAAAAAAAATTTCTTTTATTTTTCCTTAAAAAAAACAACAAAATGCTACTAAACAAATTTAAATAATCACAGAAATGTACAGCCTCAGTTGTTCCTGTATGCCAACATACACTTTCAGAGAAAAAGGCCAAGATTCTGTTGTCCATGCACATGTGGCGACGACTAAATTCAACTGATGGTTATTATATGCTGAAAGACCCCAGTGCTTCACCACTTCAGCTTTTCTGGCAATCGATTTGACTTTATGAGAGTCTATTCTCTCCTTTTCATTCATACTAAAAAAAGCATTGTTAAATTAGTTCCACTTGACTGTATTTTCTAAAATAATAAGTTATTTAAGTTTTTTTATCATTTATGTAAGGAAATTAGTTGAAATTCATGTAAATCAAACTGTGTATTTTAATTATGGATTTATTTAGGTGATGCCAAACATAGAAGCATCCCCCGACTGTGTGACATGGCATTTTGCAAATTTAGTTACTAAAAATTAAGTTCAAAATTAGTTATTCATAGTTATAACATAAATTTGTTTTTAACAAAGTGTTACAAGCATAAATTTTTATTTTTTTCAAGAAGCAACTATAACAGGTTCTAATATAACAAAATTCAAATTTTACAGAAAAATCTAATTATTTTTACACAGTTGCTCTTGTACATGAGATAAAAATATTCATATACATGCAATCAAAATATCATATATGTACAGGATTTAAAAAAATATATATATAGCTAAATTACTATATAATAAAAATATAAAAGGAATTTCACTTACCATATTTACTGTAAGAGTTGATTAAAATTCCTATAAATATTAAGGTTTTTTCTAGGATGCAAAGAATAGGGATTTTGGCCAAATACCGAATATTCAGCTAGCCGAATAGTAACTGTTAGGCCGAATATCAAATATTCAGCTATAATTTCATATTTCAAAGTTTAAAGGTATTAAAAAGTTAAATTTTAAAACAATTTTACATAATATTTAACACAGATACTTCCATTTTGATAAACAAGACCTTTTTACAAGTTAGTTCTTATTTAAGAAGAGTATAGTTATAAAAATGTTTTAATTAATAAAATTTTAAATGTCATGGCTTCTTCTGTGAATTAAAACAAATGAATAAAATTTTCTTGAATTCTAAAAAAATATTTTAAAATCAAAGAGAAATTGTGAAAGAATTGGAAGAAAAATTTTAAAGTCATATATTGCTAATGTAAAAATCTGTAAACCAAATAGTGACTGTTTTTACTTTTAAAATCTTCCTTGATTCCAGGGGTCTAGTGGAGGGTATATGGAGGCTCCACGAGCTCTATGTTTCTCAAATAAAGCTATAGCGTATGCTTTAGGCATGGACTTTCATTATTCACGCATATACTCTCTGTTTTTTTTTACGACTACAACACTGCTTATGCACTAGAGTTGTAATATAAAAAGTTACAAATATGTTCGCTGGTTATTGAAAAAAATTACAGACATACATAATGGCTGAAAAGAAAAGCTCTTTCTGTTTTGAAGTCTCTTAAAAACATTCTAAAACCTGCAACAATACTAATCATCTTTTTGTATGTATAAGTTTTACCTTTCTCAACTATTAAGGTTATTGTATTAATTATTTATTGCATTTTTTTATTAGTTTTAAAAGATTACATGCTGATGATTGTTTTATTTTATTTTCAGGAACAGCGATCGTTCCTATTTTTTCAGCAATTTTACAAACGCCTTATATTCAGGAAATAAATTCAGTAAAAACCTTTAGTTGGTTGTTGAAAATTTTTCCTAGTTTTGCTCTTGGAACAGGATTTGGAAATTTATTTGCCATTACCTTTTCAAATGCCTTCTGCGAAAGTATTGATCCAAAGTATTTAAATTTTTACTGTGCTGAAAATCCAAATAAAAGGGATTCTTTATTCAAATGTTGTAAAGGTTTGTTTATACTTTGCATGTTTTTCTCATTTTTACTTCTCTGTTAATGAAATTTGTAGTTTTTTTTTTCAATGATTGATAAAATATGTATTAAAAAAAACTTGATTTGGTATTTTTCGGTTAGCCGGGTGCCAGTCATATATATACATACACACACATATATATATTATATATATTATATATATATATATATATATATATATAAATGCACATATATGTATATATATATATACACATATATGTGTATGTATATATACAATATATATATATGTATATACAACACTGGCATCCAGCTAACCAAAAAGTATCCGTGACTTTTTAGTTTAAACCAGGTTTTGTTTTTTTAAATATTATTTCCTATTACATATGCATGTGTTAGATGATGGCAACTTTAAAATATTTATTTAGTTAATTAACATTAATTATTCAAATTTTAATATTTAACTTCAACCTAATTATTATTATCAACCATAAAAACGATAGTCTGCTAAATTATATACTCCCCACAAAACAACAGAAATTTAATCCTTTAACTAATCCAATAAAAAATATATATTTAGTCAATTATCTCCCTTTTAACGATTTTAATAATAATATTTCTATGGAAAATTTTGATAATTTGCATGCAAAGATAAAGTGTTTAAAAGTAAAAGCTATTTTTCCTTCCATTTTATTCATTTCAGAAAGCGCACGGTTTTCAGTTAACGCCATCTTGTCATTCCATCAGTGAACAACAAATTCGACATATTTCAGACGCTATGTTGAGTTTTTTGGCAAAAGTATTTCCCACCCATGCTGCTTTATCCATAAAAATTCCTTTGCATACCCCATCTTTGCCATTCCTGCCCAGTCATCTTTTGCGATGTGCACAAAGATTGTGCGGTTGCATATCGTGAATCATATCCCTTCTATACCTGTCTGTGTGGCAGCCTTTGCCGCAGCCAATGGCAGGGTTTCTCTCCCATTTTTGAAGTGTTCAGCGTCACACTATCCCTCTGCAAAAAGTCGCCGCAATGTGAGGCCACGTATTTTTCATCCCTTTGGGGGCGGCTGTTGGAGCAATTAGGATTTAATTTCAAGTTAATCCTATTTAATTATTTTTCTATGATTAATATCTTTCTTAACTCAAAGAAGAAAAGTTATTATTCGGGAAATTTTATTTGAATAAGGTTGTGAAAATTTTGAGATTGTTGTTCTTAAAGAAAACTTCTTGTCGAATCTCGCATAACGGATTTTTTATTCATCTTTAAACAAGCTACATTTCTACAGGTTCGCTATCTATTTGATGTTCTTATCTTATAAAAGATATTCAGAGATTTGCATAAAATGATGCACCTTCAATCGAGTAGAAATCCCCTATCCTGTTAGAACAGGTGGACATGTCATTCCCAATTCTATGGAATGGTGCTTCGTATCAACAATAATGACGTGTAACAACAATCGTTCAACTCAATGGGAGATTATCTTACTACTATTCCAGTGATGTCTCAATAGTAATAAGGAGAATGCGATTTATTGATTATTTACTTCAAAGTATAAACACGATTTCAAAACTATTTGTGGAGTCATCATGTTTGTTCAAATGTGGTCTAGATTCACTCAGAACAATATACCTCTCTTGAACTATGACTGTGTAATGTTGTTTAGGAAGAGAATTGGGAATCTTTAAAATGTATAACTATCAAGGAAACGATCTTTATGTTTAGTAATTCGACATCTTCAAAATAATAATAATATTCATGAATAGGATGGAGAATAATAAATTTTCATATATGGGCAATTCCATGTGACTCACGTTACCATTTAACACATTTTTCCAAAGGTAAATTCTATATACATAGACAAAATATCCCATTTTGTTTAAAAAAAGTTCTTCATAAATATCTGGGCACAGTAAGAAACTAAGGATATCAATCTAATAAATTTTTAAATAAACAGGTGGCATACGAACCCTAATTTGGTACTGTGACTCACATTACAAAAAAAAGGAAGTCAAGTTTTATGGGTTAATAAAGACGTAGAATTTCTCCTCATTTATCACAACACAGTAAAAAAAGAAGTATTTCATAGAGTAAAACATACTTTCAACTTATGATATACACAAAAATAACATTGTTTTAATAATAATTAATTATATCAATAAATATTTTGAGTGTGACTCACATTACATGGCATTGTGACTCACATTACATTTCCTCCTTTAGCCATTAATGTAAATGACATACCTACAGAATTATAAACATTTAATTTTGTAGAATTTAATGAACAGGTAAATTTAATTACATGTTTTAACAAATGAATAAATTAAAATATTTAATTAAAATTAATAATTAAAAATGCATAAATAAAAATAATACAAAATTACACATCACACATTTTAGAATTCTTGCTTTTTAAGTTTTCCTTCGTTTTCCCATATTGTAACAACATCTTTCCCACCAGAAGCTAGTCTGCTAATATCATCTCTTGCATAAAATTGAAGAATTTTATTTAAAGTATCATAGCATAAGGGAGTTCCTTGTAATGAATTCTCTAGACACTGAAAACTTCTATCCAAATTCATATTGTATTCACTGCTAACTAACTTTCTCACAACTACTTCCCTATGACGAGGAGAAATGGGCAAACATCGTTTTGCTTTGGCCACTGCCTTTCCTAGTGTACTCATATTTTTGTGTATTTGTTGAGGTGATTCCATATTTTTTTTTCACTTGATTGCTTTTCTTTTTTAAGAAGTCAAAATCTAGCCGCTTTTTTTCTTGAGAGTTTCCTTTCTTCATTTTTCAGCTCATCTCAAACCGTTTGAGGCAAATTCTTTAATTTTTCTGCTTTACTCTTCCTATATTCATTCATTTGCAGACAGTGTTTCTGTTTATATTCATTGTACTTCCCGTGTTTCTTCAACTTTTTTCTACGCTTTTTCTGCCGTTCTGCTGCTGTTGTTGGTGTTTCATAATTAAAAATTTTCCTATAAAAAAAATGCAAAAACATAATTACAAGTAGAATTCTAACTATCTATAAGAATTTGCAATAAATTTACAATATTTAATTAATTCAATTATAGTAATTAGTCATATATGAGTATGTATATATCGAAAAAAAAAAAAACAATTAGCCTATAATATAATATTACAATACATATAAATACTATTAAGAACTCTTATCATGCAACAGTAGCCGTCACTCACATTACACTATTTCAAAGTAAAATATTTTAGAAATATAAAATTACTCTGCCAATTCTTTTTAGTAATATAAATAAATAGGAGAAACTGTAATTATTTTTAAAATTTGTAGCAATAAAATGTTATAAATATTAAAAAAATGCACATTTGTGACTCACATTACATATAATTTATTGATTATTAAAGTTGACTTCTCTCATTTATTTTAATTTCAGATTTTAAAATAACACTTTTACATTTGTGTTATAGGATAAATCTTTCACAAAAATAAAGTTATCTAACAGAAGCATGCTAAATCCTAGAAAAATACATACCTTTAACCTTTAAGATTGATTCAAAGCTGAGAACAATTCACCAGAACATGTACTCTTAGAATAAGTCTTCACATGGTAAGAAAATAATTAACCAGGTGTTGCCAGATTCTAATTTATAAACTTCAATCAATATACAACATTTACAAAATAAAGTAGGGTTGTTTTGTTTATTTTTATTTTTTGCACTATAGTTCCCATGTTATGTGGAATTGCCCATATGTGTTCTGAGAACATTCCGATAACTGGATGTGTTGGGTATAAATTTCATTTTGAGATGTTTATTAATTCAAATAAAGGATAGTTCTGCTCTCGAAGCTGGTTGACGGGAGGTGCTGGGTTCGATTCCAATCACGTCCGTTGCCCTAATCGTTCGGAGTTTTCGTGGTTTTCTTCGAACCTTGGTTCTCCAAGCGTAAATACGGGTTAGGTTCCCTTAGAAAGACCCCCACGGAGGGCACTCTCCCCTTAAGGGCCTATATCCCTCGTGCTGATAATTGGCCATCATAAACACAACCAACCAACCAACCAAATAAATGATCCATCTATTTTGATAAATGTAGGGTGAGTGCACTTCCCTTTGAATAATAATATGCTTATAAATATATCTATCAAATAAAGATGTTTAATGTTTATAAATTGATATTTATTTATGTGTCAGTTGTTTTGTTTTATGAGGTCTTAATAAAAATGCCAGTAAATAATTTTAATAACAAAATTTTGATTATCGTAAAATGCAAACAAGTTATGCATATCATATTATGATTTCGATGTTAAAAATTTCAGTGTGTTACATATAGGGGCCTGGTTAAGGTAAGTGAAAACTTTGTAATGATTCATCATGAACTCTTCATAAATTCTTATCATGTTGTATCTTCTAATGCTTTTGTACTGCCTATACTATGCCACTTAATCATGGGCCTCTTCTTTTAAATTTAATTGAATTTTCTGTCCATTAAAACTGTTAATATCCCTTTTTTAAATTATTTTTTTATTATTATTTAACAGCATGCATATTCGTTGCTCAAAATAAATGTTTTTAAGCGTAATGGATATCAGATAAATGAATACTTCACCTGAAAATAATTTAAATTAAAATATATAATTACATTCAAAAAGAAAAAAAAAAAAAAAAAAAAGAAAAGATCAAGAACTCGGGTATCTATCTTTATCAAGAACTCTGGTATTTAAAAATAAATAAATAAATATCTCGTTTTCTCACACAAATATAATTTATTTTCCAATAGTTATCTTAAAACTGTTTTCTTGAAATGCTTGCTATTTGGATTTTTTTCCCTCTTCACAAATGAGCAATTATGATCTTTTCGGATTAAATTCAAATAGTCAAAAGAAAGCTATTTGAAAATGCCTTTCATATAAAAAATTTCAAATAATTTGGCATTTAGCAGTTGAGTCTACCAATTCTTTGTAAAAGTGCTGCATATTGTCAGTTACTTGAGGCATTTTGACCAAAATTGTCATTTTGTAAAAAAGTGACATTAAAAAAGGTAGAAAAATGTGGAAAACCTATTAAACTATATTTAAAATATTGATCTTTAAATATTCCCACAGGGTGACTAAAAATTATCATCATCAAGGGATTTATATAGATGATACATCAAGTGATTTAGTTAATGATTTTTTTTTTCCCTGAGCTGTTTTATTATACACATTTCCTTTACAGCAATAATTGTTGAGATAATAACATTGAGATACTAGACAGTGTATTATGTGCAGTTAAAAACTGACAAATTATGCACTAAAGACATAGGTCTTTATAAAACTCTGTGCACACACATCCCTTTGGAACACTTATAACAAGATTACCTAAAGATCATAATACTCTTAAAAGTTGTGAAATTTTCAAATCAGCTAGACCTGTCATTATGAATTTAATATTTGATTGAAGCAGTAATTGATTGAAGCTCCAATTTCACTATTACCAGTGGCTTTATGTAAATAAACATTATTTAAGATGGAAATCTTATCAGACTAGTATATTTTTCAAGCTATGTTTTGCCATATATGATTATTCTAAATTTTTGGAGGTATATTACTTGTATATCAAATACTTGTTCTGTTCAATTTTTAAAATACTCTAATTAGTGCTTTGATGAAGCAGTTTTTTTATTACATTACATGTTTTGTAATTTTGTATAATCTCATGCTTAACATTTTCGATCTCACCAGAGAAAATTTTGATCTCAGAAATCTGGGTAAAACTCTTTCTGAGGAATGCTTTTTTAACTTGCACTTTTTGCAATTCTATCTTTTATCCAGAGAATAGTTTATTATATTGAAAAAAGCAATGTTGAGTCATTTTTCAACTGGTAGTTTAAATAATTGAACAACCACTATGGATTTATAAGTACTAAGCTATTTTTGCTGCTGTGGGATCAGAAAAATTAAATAATTTTGTTAAGTTTCTATTGATATATCAGAAATTCATTTCATTATAATTTCTGTTAGTTCTTTAAAGTTTCTCAACCAGCATTTTCTTTTCTTTTTTAGATATATGTGGTTCCGAATGTCTAAATAAGACAAACCCAATCACTATGGAAGTAAATGGTTGTGCCCGAGATATTTTATTTCTGTTTATTGATGGAATCATTTTTTTTTTACTGCTCCTCCTTCTGGAATCTTCATTTCTAAAATTCATTTTCCATCGTGCCTGTCAGCAATTACGTGTCCTTTGGAAAAAGGTTGATAGTCAGTTAGTGGCTTCTAGTTTGCCTGAAGATTCAGATGTGCTGCACGAAGAAGAAAGAGTTAATACTAATCATGAACAAGTGTCACATAATGATGCTCTGGTTTCACTAAATTTGACAAAAATATTTGGTAATATAATAGCTGTGAATAGCCTGACATTTGGCATTCATAAAAAAGAATGTTTTGGCCTCCTGGGAGTGAATGGAGCAGGAAAAACTACTACATTTAGAATGCTTACTGGCGACTGCTTTCCTACATCTGGCAATGCGTATATTAATAGCTACACAGTCATTAAGGATTTAAAAAAGGTAAATCAGTTTATTGCATTTATCAATATTAATAAATTATTTTTGCCATCAAATGAATGGCTGATTGCTCTAGACAGTGATTGTTGCCAACTCTGAACATATTGTTATTAACATTAAGTTATTGTGTATGTGCATGTTTATATTTTTCAGTGCAATACTCCTTTACTATAGAACTGCTGTTAAAAAACGTAATATTTTTAACCATTTTGAAAAATGGTTATTGTCTTCTGTCAGGGTAGGAAATCAAAAACATATCTGAAGCATTTTATTTGTTGAATCTGCATTTTATTCGTTTTCTGATTGGCCTATACAGTAATCTGTATTTTCCCTTTACTTTCAACAGAGATGGATATTTCTGTTGCCACTATGACAAAAAAGTAATAAAAACTACAAAAAAAAAAAAAATAAATAAATAAATAAATAAAAAATTAATAACTCAGAAACAAATTGAGATATAGCTTTCGAACAAATTGCATTTAAAAGTACATTTTTTTCTCTATATGACAGTGTAAAAAGTAATATTGTGGGATGTTTAGAAGTTTAAGAATGAAATTTCATTTAAAATTAGTCCAGGAATATTAATGTTTAATCCATGGCGTACGTAATGAATGACCAGCTCTGTAGAAGTTTAAAAATTTGTAGTACCGAAAAATGTAATCAATGGTGTACGTAATGTATGATCAACTCCGTGCGATTTTTTATGTCTTAAATTTTAATCTTTGAAAAAATCATTTTCCAAATGGTCGTTGTAATTTGTTAAATTGCATTTTTTTTTTTTTTTAATATTAAGGTTAAAAGATTTTTTTTTTTAATTTAATATACTTTCAATAAATTAAATATTTTTGATACTTTGTTGTGTAGTATGTTATAACTAGCTGACTGGCCCGGCATTGCCCGGGCCCATGATAATAACATAAATATTCCTAAAATCAAAGTAGGATGAATTTATATATTTAAAGGAAAATCTTTCTAAAAAATCTTAATGCTGGGGACTCTTGGTAATGTACACCCTCGATTTTGTGGTATTTCTTATTGTCAAATGAAAATCTATCCAAACAAATTGAATATGGGGGACCCATTACCTTTGGCAGAATACACTACATTGGCGTGCATGCATGCTTCGGTCTGTTTTGATTTATATTTTTCAACAAAAGACAGCGTAGCCTGAGTTTAAATATATTTAACATTACTGTTGAATGAATTTATATATTTAAGCGAAATTTCTCCAAACAAATCTAATAATGGGGGCCTCTCACTGACCTCGGCAGCAAAAAAATGTTTTCTTCTAACTTTTTTCCACGCTAGGTCATTTAATATAAAAAACTAGTTTTATTGTCCAAGCTCTTTGAAATTTTTGAGTTATAAATATAATGCTTTTGAAGCATGTGTATAATTTTCATGTGTAAAATATTGATATTTAATTATAAAAAGGAGTGTTTTTCTTCTCACCCTTTTTTTTTTTTTTTAAAGATCAAAATCCTATGGTAAAATTTTTGAGTTTCAAACTGATTATTTTACCCCAAAATCTCATTATTTCTAAATCAAAATTTTATTTGAACAACACCTAAAATGTTAGTTTAAGTTATTAGAATTTTAGAGCATTAGCACAAAAATAAATTTACTTTATAAGTGTAAATAAGAGAGTACAATGATAATCCTATAGGATTTTTTTTTTCAAACTAATTATTTTCTTTCTAAATCTCATAATTTGTGAACCAAATTTATACTCGATCATTAAATAAAAGGTTAGTATATGGTATTAAAATTTCAGAGCAGTTGTATAAAATGAAGTGTATTTTTTAAATCAAAATGTGCATGATGTTAATCTTATGGGCAAAAAAAAAAAAAAAAAAAAAGACTTTCGGAAATGAATTTTTTTCGATGGGATACTATTCATATTTTTAAAACACAGAATGCATCATTGGAAAGTGACATGAATGCACATGTAGTTTAATATTTTCCTTTTTGGGGTATTTTGATTTCTTGAACCCATGCATATTTTTTTAAATATTCTGAAAAAAGGGAGGTGGTAGGAAGTCATCGTATATGTTAGATGTTTTTTAAAAAAAATTGTTATTGTCCAAATTTTTTGAAATTTAATTAAGTTAAAATGATAATGATTTCATTTCCTGAATAAAATATTTCCAAAAAAGTATTGATATTTAGGGGTAAAAGATCTTGTAAGAAGACCTTTTATTGTTTTTTTTTTTTTTTTTCATTTTGGCTCATTTAATAGTATAAAAAAATAGTTCTTATTGTCAGAACCCTTTGGAAGTTTCATATGTTATAAATGAAGAGCTAAGTGGAAGCCCAACAAACACATGATTCATGGCCGAATGGCGTATTTGTCGCGGCCAAAAGGAGTTAAGGCCATTTGTAACCAAACAATGTTGTGCCGTAAATGACCCACCGCTAGTTGCGGCAGCTATCGCCTGCCCTATAAGGGATTGACGGTGAGAGAACTGTTGCATTTACTTTGCCCGGCAACTCTTCAGGGGCGGTTTCCGGCAAACATGTAAAGATTCCTCATCGTCTAGAAAGTAGAAGGCTAATATTACCTATCCGACATATTTATTTAAAGAGAGGAAACATATTTTTCTCTTCATTTTTTTCAAAGTAAGTTTAATTATTTTAAATCTGGGTTTTAGTAAAAATATAAATATGTTGTGAGATTTATATTTAAAGCTAAATAGACTACATATTTTTATTTAGTTTGAAAATATTTTTATAAAAAATAAAAATTATCCCCAAAATGTACAGTATTCCACGCATATTCTCACCTCCTCTTTGCACTCATTGCTCATGAAAAATAACTGAAACAAAATGAATAAATATTTAAAATAGACTAAATTAATTAAAAATAAATATTAAAACAGAAAAATGTCCTTAGATTGTGGCTAAAGCAGTCCCTTTCCCCCCCCCCTCCCCTCCCCTCCCCTCCTTTACTCAGCTAAGCAAAACTTTCACGTACATACATAAAATCATTTTTAGCCGTAAATATTTCTAAAATTGACGACCACTGTATCTTTAAAATTGGCTTAAAAATACAATTAATTTGACATTTTTTCTGGGAAAGATAATTTTTTCTTTTACGGAAAAATAAGAAATGTTTTATCGAAAAAAAAAAAAAAAATGCATTTCGATTTCCTTGCATTGGCAATCGGCGATACAAGGGAGAGGTTGTGGGGTGTCGTGATTCTCCTTTTAAATGAAGAATGTTTGTGTAGAACAATACATGTTTATAAAATTCTTTTAATTTTATTCATTTTGTATTAAAAGTGTTTTAATTTTCTCCTGCTTAAACATGCTTTTGATACATTTTGTTACATCAACTAATTTCTATACATTTAGTTACTTTTGTACAGAAATTAATAAAAATTGTTTTTGCATTATTGTTTACGCATAAAGAAATCGGAAAACTTTTTCCATTTTTCGATAAATGTCGTACATCTGGAATTGTATATACACTTCCATGACTATAGAAAAATTGCTAATCCTCCAACCCCACAATTGATACATAGTCCCTTTTAAATGAAGGACTGGATCCGCCTCTGTGCATCTGAATAATAATACCTCCAAATTTATGTATTTAAGAATGAAATTGAGTGTGTCTCAGGGCCAGGGCCGAAACTATTGGGAGTGCAGAGGGGGCACGTGCCACAGGTGCCAGAACGAAAGGCGAAGGGGAGGGCGGGCATTTGTCGTTTCATACGAAAATGTATATATATATGTAACATATATATATGAAATACTAAGTATCTCGCAATCTCATGTTAAACCTATGAGCAGTGTTGAATTCAGAAACTTTTTTCTGGGAGGGATTTCTGTGGCTTGGGGGGGGGGGATCTTGTTGCTCCGGGGGGATGTCTCCCCCCAGGGCCACCCCCTGAATTCAACATTGCCTATTGGAGCGTTCTTCTCAAATTTGAGAAATTGAAAGTAACTCTGTAAACAAAAATTCTGCAACCAAAATCAAAAAGTAAACCCTAACCTGGTTAGAAATATTTATCAGAGAGTTATCGTTAAATTAGGGAAAAGTCTCGTTAAAAAGGGACATTAAACATTAAAACACCATAACCATATATCCGGGCTATAAGAATATATCGTTAAATAAGAGATAATTTGTTAAATCCAGTAACGTTCTATATGTGTTTATTTCACTGTATCTGTTAACAAATTTTTCTTATCACGCTCCCATGTGTGCGGGGATATTCAAGGGCACAGGAAATGACGTGGTTCCCAGATTTTCTGTCGAGTCACATCCCATTTACCGAATTCTGCCCCCCACTTCCACTTGTCAAATTATCACTCTTTCATCGACTTCTGACCTGTTAGTTAGTACGAGATCTTTGATTGTCTCAGGTAGGAAGAAATATTTACAAGTAAAATATTGTAAGCTTTACCAATTTTTTGTCTGTTCTATAAAGTAGTTTAACTTGGAAATATTTTTGCATCATTTTGTTGCATTTGTTTTTATGTTGGAGCTATATAAATTAAATATTTAAAAGATATATGTTAGCATTATTAGCTGTTAGTTTCTAGCTTATAGGACGTAAAATAACTTTTGTGTATTCTCTCTCAATTTTTTAAGCGTATTTTGGATTACGCAAATGTAGGATAATATTTATTTAATATTTTTTAATTTTGTTAAACGTTATTTTCTTCAAAATTATGCAAAATTTCATTCAGTTGTATCATTCAATGGATTTTTTTGTTTTATGGAATGTTTTTTTTTTAGGTTGTATAAATCGACTGTAAGCATTATGAATTATCAATATTACATTTTTAATCTTTTAGTTTATTTAAAATAAATTGTTTTAATGTGATAATTATTTTTTTTAAATGTGATTTTCAAGGGAAAGATTTTTTTTCCCTTCTATGTGCCGCGATTAATTTCTCCTCAGAGAAAATGTCATTGAATAAACAACTAAATAATTTTAATACAATTAAAAAAATAGAGTAAAGAAAGTAACTCAACTGAAATTGCTCAAAATAATTTTTAGATTTATTTATTTTTAATAATACTTGTGTGAAAATTTGTGTTTATAAAATGAAAATGATACAAAAATAATTGTGATTTAATGTACTTTAATGAATGGACATCAGATACTGGTACAGACTTAACAAAAAGAGAAACAAAACACATACCAAAATAAACATATTTTAATATAAAACACATAATGGATTATATTATGAATATATAAATTGTTTAGGCGTAAATTCAAAATTTGTTGAATAAAAAATACTTATTGAAAAATTGTTTGAATGGTAAAGTGTTTTTGCATGAAAAATAAATATATTATTATATGAAAGGCAACTGTTTAAAAAAGGCATTATTTATACATTTTTAAATTCAAAATAGAACAAATAAACAAATTAATAAATTCACTATGTCAAGTATTGTATTTTGGAACATTTTGAAAATAATCAAGAAAAGTAAATTTATAATTTTTTTCAAAGCGTACGTAAATGATTATTAATATATTAGTTTTTCATGTAGAAACTCTTTATCGTTTAAACATTTTTTCAACAAGTATTTTTTATACAACAAAATTTGAATTTATGCTTAAATAATCTTTATGCATAGATGCCAATATCTCCGGAAATTCCGGAGTTTCTCCGGAAATGTAGGATAAAATACGGAAGTACGGTAATAAGGTAGAAAATACGGAAATTTGAGGCAAAAAAAATCGCAAATTTCTTCGATCGATCGCTGCAAAAAATCACGAATTTCGTCAATCGGTCGTTGAAGTATATCGCGAAAATTGTCTATTAGTCGATAAAGCCGCGAATTTCTACAATCGCTCGCGGCAGAAAATCGCAAATTTCGCCAACCGATCATTGAAAAAAGTTGCAACTTTTGTCAATCAGTCGCTGCAAATAATCGGGAAATTCATCAATTTTCGTCGATAAAAATCACAATTTTTTTCATTCTGCAAAAAACTCTAATTTCGGCTGTCAGCCGCTTCAAAATATCGCGAATTGCGTTAATCAGTTGAAGAAAAAATATCCTGAAATCCGGTATTCGGCCAATGATAAAAATCGCGAATTTTGTCAATCACTCGCTGCACTGCAAAAATCTCACGAATTCCGTTGGTCATTTGCGGCAAAAAATGACTGTTTTCGTCAATAAGTCGCGGCAACAAATCGCTCTTTTCGTCAGTCAGTCGTCGCAAAAAATCGCTGTTTCGAAAATATAAGGCATTCGGCTCCGAAAATTAAAAAAATCGGTCATCAATCCAAAAATTCGGACATAAAAAATAGCACAAATTTCGACAATAATCAATTCCGTCAAAATAATTAATTTTGTCAATCGTTCGAAAAAAAAAAATCGGCAATTTTGCCGACGCGAATTTTGTCAAATGATCGCGAAAAAAATCCCCGCAATTTTCGTCAAAAGATCGCAAAAAAACCCGCAAATTTTGTCAAAAATATAACAAATAACGCAAATTTCGTCAAAGGATCGCGAAAGAATACTAATTTTGCCAACATATAGTTAGTGTCGGGAGTGGATTCACCCCTTTGCTGTAACCTTTCAGAAAATTTGCTGTGAATTTCATAATTTCTTTTTTTTACTCAGAATCAGCCCTGGTCAGTGAGTCGCGGCAAAAAATCTCGATTTCCGTCAGTGAGTCGTGGCAAAAAATCTCGATTTCCGTCAGTGAGTCGCGGCAAAAAATTTCGATTTTCGCCCGTCAGTGAGTCGCGGCAAAAAATTTCGATTTTCGCCCGTCAGTCACGGCAAAACATAGCGATTTTCGTCCGTCAGTCGCGGCAAAACATCGCGATTTTCGTCTGTCAGTCGCGGCAAAACATTGCGATTTTCGTCTGTCAGTCGCGGCAAAACATCGCGATTTTCGTCCGTCAGTCGCGGCAAAACATCGCGATTTTCGTCCGTCAGTTGCGGCAAAACATCGCGATTTTCGTCCGTCAGTCGCGGCAAAACATCGCGATTTTCGTCCGTCAGTCGCGGCAAAACATAGCGATTTTCGTCCGTCAGTCGCGGCAAAACATAGCGATTTTCGTCCGTCAGTCGCAGCAAAACATAGCGATTTTCGTCAGTCAGTCGCGGCAAAACAGCGGTTTTCGTCTGTCAGTCGCGGCAAAACATCGCGATTTTCGTCTGCTAACCGCAACAGAACATCTCGATTTTCGTCCGTCAGTCGCGGCAAACATAGCGATTTTCGTCCGTCAATCGCGGCGAAAAATCGCGATTTTCGTCAGTGAATCTCGGCGAAAAATCGCGAATTTTGTTAATTGGTCGCGGGTAAAGTCACTTTATTTTTTTGTAGGGGGGAAAAATAGTCATGTAATTTCACAATTCAATTTCAATCACGGATTTTTTGCTCTGTAGGGATAAAAAAAATATTCCATTTTTATAAATTTATTATAGAAATTTATTAATACATTAAAAGTAAAAGTAAATTAAGTAACCTTTAATTAAATTATGTTTGTGTTGATAAATGCAAAAGCTGCAAGAGGACTGAGAATAATTGTAAAAAATATAGCTCGTAAAAAAATTTGTGCAACTCCTGAAATGACTCCTGAAACGTGAACATTTTACTCCTGAAGAGTGTCCAAAACTCCTGAAATTTAACTGGTTTACTCCTGATACAGTCTTTACAATGTTGGCGTCTATGTTTATGGCAGGCTATTGGCTTGTTTACATTTAAAAAAAACCATAAAAGGCTTTTTTGTGGGCAGCTTTAGACTAAATTTAATTCTTGCAAACACAAATGGCTGGATTAGGGCGAGTTTCTGGCTATCCATTAGTTTTAGTGGCCATTAAAAGAATAAATGTGGCCAGTTTGAGGCTATCTAGAATTTTTGGTAAAAAGTTAGTGGCATGATTGTGGGCAACTTCTTGTATTTATGGCCAATTGTCTTGTGGCCTTATTATGTCAGGCGTGACACTTTTTTTATGGAGCCAAAAACAGTGGATGATACAGTGGATAGCGGGCCGACATCGAACACTTTTGGCCAAGGGTAACGCTGCCTTCAGTGGCCCAAAAGTTGTGTGTTTGTTGGTGTGTTGTGTTTTTTGTTAAGTAACAAAAATTACATTTGAAGAAATTTGAAGTGAAAGTTTTTGCTGTAAATTTTAATGATTTATTTTCTGTTTGATACCATGTGTTTAAAATATTAACAGGTATGGTACTAAACTCTCTCAGAAAAAGTTATTCATATTTAATTTTCAAATATTAAAAATTATTAATATTATTGACGTTATTAAATATTAAAAATATTAAATATTAAAATATTAAATATTAATTAATAATGTCTTAAGTCTTCAAGACTAAATAGAATCTTAGTATTAGCTTCACCATATGATAGGATACCTCATAATGCTTTCATCCAAAAGATAAAAAAAAAAATTTAGAAAATGTAACATAATATGTTCATCCACTCAGCTCTTCAAATATGATGGTTATGCAGCCCATGTAAAAAATTTGTAAGAAAAATATTGATATCCAGTTGTAAAAGAAATATGTTTTCTTTTTTGTTTATTGTTTGTTTTCGCATTGGGTCCTTTAATATAAGTAGTTCTTATCATCCAAACTCTCTGAAAATTTTATCAGTTTTTAAATAACTGTTTCCAAGCCTATATAAAAATTTCATGAAAAAATATGCATATGTAGTTATGAAAACATGAGCCAAAGCACAAAGTAAAGCCAATCCAAAACCACCCATATTTTCATATTCTGATCAAAAATTTCCCAGATTTTATTTTTATAAAAACTAGGGGGGTTCCGCTCACTATGCTCACCAACCCCCCACGTAATCGCATTGCGATTTTATTCGGTATTGCAAAACAATCCATATTTTCTAGACAACCCCAGACGTAATTGTTTTACGTTTCCATTCTGGATTGCTTCACGATCCCTTATTTTCTATGCATTCAATTATTAAATTCCACTTGGTAAAAACTCGCTCCTCCCCAACTCCTGACAATTTTATTTCCTTATCCCCAAGCACATAATCATTAGAGCTTACAGAGCTTCATAATTATAAGAATTATTAAATATAAAATGATTAAAAAGGTAAAATTTATAATTTATTTGAATAATTACAAATTAAGTAAATTTATAATTAAATAAAATTATAAATAGAAAATTTAAAATTAAAAATATTGTAAATTTAAAAAATATGTTAAATTAAAAAAGTAAAAAAAATTTATTAAAGTTATTTGGAATTTTTTTTTTTCTTATCTTTGTAATGAAGCCGCTAATTTGTAGTTACAGTAAATAATCCTATATCATATAAATCTCCTCTCCTCTGAAATTTTCACTTTGCCGCCTTTTCTCCGCCAACATATACAGTCGAACCTCGATTTAATGAATTGATTGGGACTCACAAATCTCTTTGTTAAATCGAAGCAATTCGTTAAATCGAATATCAATTTTTGCAAAGAGTATGGTATAAAAATATCAATGCAAAATACCCTTAGATAGATACAGATATGAAAAAAAGAATGATTATTGTTTACTACGAGCTTAAAAATTATAAGATATACGTTAGGAGATCAACTTTAAAATTATCTAAATTCTTTAATGTTACTTGCTTTTAAAACTTAATACATACATACTTATTGGCACTTTGGAAAGAAATCCTTGACAGTGCTTTGTTTAGGCTTTCCAAAGTTCTTTGTCGATATTTTCTAACTTCGTAAGAACAACATCATCAACCTTGTGAGATAAAAAATAATTACTTTCTTCTATCTTCAATAGAAGAAAGTATTATAATTGAAATTTTTTTTTACGTCCGGTTTTTGACGGATTTACATGTTTTAGGGGTCAGAGATCTCAAAAAAACATGTTTATAGAAAATGTCTGTCTGTCCGTCTGTCTGTGTGTCCATGTGTCTGTCGCCATTGTACCATCAAAAAGTGTATGAAGTTATGCATAGAATTGAACCAAATTTTTATTTTAAGTTTTTGGCTATGGTAAGCAGGTCCTCCCTGAATTTAGAAAAAATCACCGGTAGGGGCGCTGTTATAGCAATTTTTGTGCGATTTTGAATATTGTACCATTGAAAAATGTGTGAAGCTATACATAGGATTGAGCCAAATATTTTGTGTTTGTTTTTGGTCATGGCAGGTCCTCCCTGAATTTGGAAAAATTCCACCGGAAGGGGGCACTATAATTGCGATGTCTCTACCATTTTCATTATTGTACCATCGAAAATTGTATGAAGTTATGCATAGAATTGAACCAAATTTTTTATGTAAGTTTCTGGCTATGGCAAACAAGTCCTCCCTGAATTTAAAAAAAATCTGCCAGAAGGGGGGCGTTGTAATAGCTATGTTTGTGCCATTTTCTGTATTGTACCATCGAAAAGTGTATAAAATTATGCGTACAATTGAACCAAATTTTTTCGTGCATATTTTTGGCTTTAGCCAACAGGAATTTGCAAATATTGCGCATTAAATGTGCTCTGTGATAGCGATTTTTGTATGCTTTTCTTGATTTTTTGTAGTTCTGTTGTCCATCGGCGGCTCGTGCACAGGCAGGAACTCGCTTTTCGCTAAGACGGCTATTCGCAAACATCTGATAACAACAGATTAAGGAAAAAGTATTAATTTTAACAAATATCATGATATTGATTAACTCGTTTTTAGTCTGTTTAATTGACTGAAGCAGAAATTTAAGATGAAAATCAAAGTTGGTATAGTATTGAACTAAAAATATTGAAATGTTAACATGTGTAACTAGTTTTTGAAATATTATGTATAAGATAGAAGAAAGTTTTAGGATTGGCACATCCAACTAGTTTTTTAAAATGTTCAAGCTGCAAACTGCTTCTTTTTTAATTCAATTTCCATTTCTTTGTCATCTTCACTGCTTTCAGAATCTTCATTCTCTTTCTGTTCACTATCGCAGGTACTTAATTCTACATTGCAAGACACATATTCTGTAAAATTTCCATTACTAGGAACATCTTCCCATCCAGGCATTTGGCCATTTTCCCATTCCAACTCATTGTTATCAATGACTGTTTCTTCATTGCTGTCTTCATAGGCACTTGCTTTGTTTGGAACATTTGGCAGGAAACCTTGGCAGTTAAATCCTGCTGCCTTAAAACAGTTTACAAAAGTAGTTTCTGCTACCGAATTCCACGCTTGTCTTACGAAGCTCATCGCTTCGAGAATGTTTAGAAAATTTACTCCTTTTTTCTGGGAGTTTCCTTCCATGTTGATAAGAATTTTCCGAACAAGGAGTTTTCGGTACTGCACCTTAAAGGACCTTATGACACCCAAATCCATGGGCTGCACTTCACTTGTGCAATTTGCTGGGAAGAATTTCACTTTGACATTTGGAAATTTGTAACCCAAAGGATGTGCTGGGCATTGATCAATGAAAAGAATGATTTTTCTTTTTTCACTTCTCATCTTTCTGCCTAAATCTTTTAACCACTTGGCAAACAATGTTGCGTTCATCCACGATTTCTTATTAGCACTATATTTTGTCGGAAGTGATTTCACATTTCTGAAGCCTCTTGGATTGGCTGATTTTCCTATTACATAGGGAGGCAACTTTTCAGATCCATCAGAATTCGCAGCTGAAAGAACAGTTATTCGAAGCTTACATTTCTTTCCTCCATGGCACTTTTCTTTTTGATAACAAAGGTTGTTATCTGGCTGCAAATTATAGAACAGACCAGTTTCGTCTGCATTAAATATGTCAGAAGGGGAATATTCTTTGATGAGTTCTGGTAAAGTTTCAGTTTTCCATTTTTCAACAGTTTCTGGGTCCACACTTTTCTTTTCTCTGCTCATAATTTTATAAACAATGTTATTCCTCTTCTTTAGGCTGTCTAGCCAACCTCTTGAAGCCTTGAAGTTTGTTTCACCAAGCTCAGATGCAATTTGCTGAGCTTTTTCTTGAAGAAGAAGTCCACTTATAGCTATGTTTCTTCCTCTAGCTTCAGCAAACCAAGACACAAGCTGTTCTTCCATGACATAAAAAGAACTGGTTTTCACAGATTTCTTTTTGAAGCTGCTCTTTCACCACAGCTTGCAGCGCATTCTTCAATATCTTTTCTATTCTTCAGAATAGTTGATAGCGTAGAAGTCGAAATTCAAAATTTCTCTGCAATGCTTTTCTGACTTCCAACGTTCTTACCTATCTCTTTTAATAAACACTTTTTTTCATTAATTGAAAACCTTTTGCGTTTTCTCGATTCGTTGGTCATCCTCGCACAGTGCAGATCAGTCAAGCAAAGAACACTCAAAGCAGTGTAAGCACATGCAGTGCACAATGAAAGCACAACATGGACAGAGGTAGCGCGCTGAACCGGTTTTTCTCCTTCCAAAGCTCCTAGGATTTTCTCACTGGACTCTCTTGAAGCTTTATTGCATTGGCACTTCTATTTAGTTCTCCACTGCGAAAGTTGTCAAAAAAGGGATCATCGCCAAAATATACCCTTTTGGCTTCATCCATTGCCAAAATATACCCTTTTGGCAATGAAAGCGCAGAGATGTTGCATTCAATTTTCGGCCGAAAGAACAATAGAATTCGGGGCCTAGTAGTACCTTTTGTCTGAGATTGCAACACCCAAAAGCAACATTTCTCCAAAAATGTAGTTTGCACCTGAAGTCTCGGCCATAAAGGTAAACTGATTAGTGAAAAGGTAGAGGTCCATTTAAACAGTCATTCTACGACCCTCCTTATCTGTGCTCTTTGTAATGTTTCTAGTTGAAAAGGGGGAAGACTGTCTTTTGAATACACCAGAAATGAGAAAACAATTTGTAATACTTGAATTAGGGTGTGAAAGATTCAAAATTTTATGTGCGAAAAATTCAAAGTTTTAGTTTTATGTGCAAATGCGAATTTTTTTCAGCGGCTGTTGTTCGTTAAATCAAAGCTAAAAATTCGTTAAATCAGAGCATTTTAGCACCCATTTTGTCGGGACAGAAAAAATATTCATTAAATCGGAGAATTCGTTAAATCAAAGTACGTTAAATGTTAAATCGAGGTTTGACTGTATGTGTAAAATTATATATATATATATAGTGTTATGAATAGTATTGTAAAAATTAGTGTTTGTGCTGAATAATAATGTAAGTAGTTCAATTAAGCTCTACATAAGCTAATATTTGTTTTCGTTGCATTGAAACATCTCAGTTTGTTGATTTTCTGCAAGCAAGTAAACCATATTGGATTTCAATGGGAGTCTATGGAAATTTGGCAAAATACTGGAAATAGAGCCAAGTTGGCATCACTTTTGGTGACTAATTTCGGTCGCCAAATTTGGCAGTATATCACCAAATTGGTGACAAACTTGGCGACAGAGCTGGATCTCCCCCTTGGTAACTCCCTTATAGCACCAGAAAGCTCTGACCAATCAGATGCATTTTGCGGTATCTACGCAGATTTTCATTGGTCCATTTCCAAAGCGTTACTTTTTTTTTCTAAAAATACTTCTACTTGTTGGAATGCTTCAAAATTTTTATAAGTGATGACTGATGTAAACATGTCTACCAAGAAGTTGTAAAAAGAATGTGTTGAAATATTTACATTTAGTTACTTTCTAGCATAGAAAAAAAATAGTGTCTCCGGGAAGCGCAATTTGACCTGCAGTCGCAAATTTTTTTGAAAGAATTAAAATTCATATTTTTGAAAATTAATTGTACCATCAAAGAGAAGAAGGTCTCAGCTTTATGTACAGTACAGAACCATTTATCTGGAATGCTTGGGGTCAGATGTATTCCGGATAACTGTTTTTTCCGGTTAACTGGTTGTGCATTAAAGCAGCATCCATTTGATAAGTTTTGTGGAATATGTGTGGTTGTGGCATTATTTCTCATTTTAAATTATTAAATTACTTGGATTAAAAATCAATGCAAGAAAGATCAAAAGTTAGCCAGAGTTTAAAAGAAGTAATTTATGGGAATCCCTTAGGAACAAAATTTCTTCAGTTTCCTAAGCATAAAAATGAAGACATCTAAAATACAACTAAATATGTTTTCTTTTCAAATACTAGATGTCGTCATCAAATTATACAATTGTTTCAAGCAAAGCCTATGTCAAACTAGCAGTATATGACACCTGTTTCTGCAAAGATTCTGAAATCAGTCTATCAGAAATATCATTCCGGATAACTGGTTTTCCGGTTAACTGGTTTCTGGATAAATGGTTCCATACTGTATTTATTGTTTATTGATCGATATCTTTGAAATTGAGCCTTATGAGAAGTATCTACGATAGGAAGAAAAAGACAACTGAGAAATCAAACCTTTTTGAAAAAATTTTTTTTGGAAGGGTTAACAACAATATTTTTTCAAACAGATTGCAATATTTAAATGCAAAAGTAAGAAATTTACGCGTATGTTAACTGTTTTTCCATATTTTGATTGTTTTGGCTCTAGCATGTTAGGAAAAGCAGCAGAAAAGAAACATCCTTCATTCCTTCTCCATTATGGCATTCCAGAGATGTGATCAACTGGATCTTGCTACAGTGGTGCTGAGATACATTTTTTAATTTCAGTTTTTAATTAATATCTCGGATAATTCACAAAAAATGAGAAATCTGATCTTCATAGGAATCAGGACCTGCCTTGGACTATACTTACCCAAATTTTCAGGCTACTATGTGCGATAGATTTTCCTAGCCATCATATATACACACAGACAAACATATTTCTTTTATTAGTACAGATAAACTGCTAGTGTGATTTTATTTATAAATTAAAATAAATTTATGTAGACTTTTTGTTGCCTTTGTCATTAAAGAGGATGGTAATGATTTTGTTTCATATTACTTGTATCAAACTGTGATGTAAAATATTTTATTTAGAATTTTTTTATTTATTTGAAACATATTTTTTCATTTATAAGTTTTAACACACATTAGATGTTTGCACGGACCAGAATTTCCAGGCCCCGGCCCAAACGAAAGCTATCGTGGCCCGGCCCGTTTATGTTTTCGTAGTTTTCAGCCCGGCCTGTACAAAAATCAGTGTAAATAGGCCTGGCCCATGGAAAAATTAATTAAATCAGGCACAATCTCAATTTCCACAAAAAATTCGGATTTTACTTAACATACAATTAAGATTATTTTAATAAATACTGCATACATATTTATGGGATAATTTTACAGTATTTTTTTTAATTACAACGTGTTCGCAAGACAGAAAGTACATTATAGCAATATTAATGATTACTTAGAGTCTTAGACGTTTCAGCCTTGCAATAAATATTCATTAAAAAATTAATGTATAGTTTAGAATAAAAGGAAAAAAAAGGGTTAAAAAAAACATGGTAGCTTTTGAAACTGTATAGTAAAAAGCAGATTTGTGAAAATATTTCTCCGCCATTTATTAAGGCTTTTTTAATTACGACGTGTTCGCAAGACAGAAAGTACATTATAGCAATATTAATGATTACTTAGACTAGAGTCTTAGACGTTTCAGCCTTGCAATAAATATTCATTAAAAAAATTAATGTATAGTTTAGAATAAAAGGAAAAAAAAGGGTTAAAAAAAACATGGTAGCTTTTGAAACTGTATAATGAAAAGCAGATTTGTGAAAATATTTCTCCACCATTTATTAAGGTTTTTCTTAAATCCAAAGGAGCTCCTTTCTGACATATTTCTGAACTCATTTCTTTTCAGAAAAGCATAAGATTGGCAGGTGTTCTTATTCAGAAACTATGTAATCGAATGGCATTATCCATTTTTTTATAAAGGCAATATAACTTTGAGAAAATACTGTTAAATTTACCGTTTTGAATTGAATTTCCAGTAGCGATAGCAGATTACGCAGATTGGTATTTAAATGGTGTAGAGATTTTCGTAGTGGAAGAAGACCACATGTGCTTGACCAGGTCGTGACCTGTCATCAGTACTGCTTCTTACACTATGAAAATCCCTACACCATTAGAATACCGATACGCGGGACATACACTCCATGTCATACACATTTTGCATTCAACAATCGATTCACTAGCACTCACATTTTCCATTGTTAAAAATTGCACGAATGCACGTTGATACCGTTTGGAGCCATCCATGATGTGAATGATGCCTTTTAACGTGCTGTCACACATGCATCTGTGAGATCTGACGATATCGTATGCATTCCCAGAACTCTGCACCATCTATAGGAACATGTGCAGCCATCTTTCTCTTTAAATGCAGAGTTATTACAGCAATGTCACTTTCATTTGGGCGACCCATTTATTATTTCAGTTGAATCTATCTAAAGTTAAATTTCCGTAATGTTTATTTTATTTTATTTTTTTTAAATATTTGTAACATTATTTCAAATTGTAATTTTCTTTAAGTTAATTTTTTCAGATGAAAGTAATTAAGTATGTTGTTCTTTTTATCAGATCAGTATAATAGCTTCCATGTTTACTCAAAAAGATTTTTAAAAAAATCTTTCAATATTTAATTTTTTATTTTGCAATATGGATTTGTTTAGTTTTTGAATTTGGTAATTATCAGAAATCTGTACAAAGCAACATAACATCCATGCATTATCATTTTTTAATTTTTCCTTTACTAAAAATTTGCTGTTTATTACTATTTCTGCTTATCAGCTGTAAAAAAATTTCATTACTTTGAAAAAAAAAAAAAAAAGTTTTACTAACAAGTAGAGGGCCAACCTTGTTAATCACAGATTTTGATTATTTTAATATATGTTGTAGAGTAGAGAGAGACTCCTTTGTCTCAGGTTCAACGGATTTTATCTAACGCTCCTTAGTTCTTGAGAAACTGGGGGGTCTAATAGTAGTACACAACTTAAATACTTCCTTGTAACTAAACGGATAGGTTGGTCACAGCTTCACAGCTGAGTTGGCATGGCATTTGCCGGCTGATCCGCGGGCCCGGGTTCAATACCGGGACGTGCTACATTTGTTTTTCTCCTTTTTGTTTTATAAATATATTTGTAAGTATAACTTAATAATTTCATTGTCAATTAAAATTTATAATATTGTGTATCAATTATAATTTTAACCTATTTAATTTTTTACTTTTAACTAAATAGTTGTATAAAACATCATAAAACTGTTAATTTTTTTAAAGTAACTTTTAAAATGTATTATACATATATTCTTTATCGATGCAATTATATTGAGTAATTGTGTCAATTCGTGATTTTAAAGAAACATAATTTACGCATTGCATTAACAAAGAAAGTCAATGCGATAATTCTATTATTCTGTTTTCAAAGTAACAAGCATAATTATATTAAAAATTAGCATCAGAATTAAATTACAACCAATTTTTTGCATATTAAAGATTTTTTAATTTGTAATATGTATGCTTGCACTTTCAATTATTTTGCTTTCCCCTTTATCTTCTTTCTGCTTTTATTTTTATTTTATATGAATATTCTTTTATTTTATCATAACAAGATGGCGCCACAACAGGTTTTGTCACGAATTTAGAATTTTCATCATTCAATAATAGATTCAATTTCTTTTTAAACCTCTTTAAAGGATGAGAAATAATAGTTTAAAAATATAAAATTTAAGTTTGTTAATATTATAATTAATGTATGATATTAAAATTTTTAACTTAAATTATTAAATTATAATTACAAGTATATTTATAAAACAAAAAATGAGAAAAACAAATGTAGCACGTTCGGGTACCGAACCAGGTTCCGCAGATCAGCCAGCAAACGCTGTACCAACTGAGCTACGACCAACCTATCCTTTTTGTTACAAAGTAAGTATTTAAGTTGTGTACTACTATTAGACCACCCGGTTTCTCAAGAACTAAGGAGCATTGGATAAAATCTGTTGCACCTGAGACTAAGGGATCTCTACCCTGCAACATATATTAGAATAATCAAAATCTGTGATTAACAAGGTTGTCCCTCTCCTTGTAAGACGAAAATTTTAATAGAAGTTGAGATAATTTAATTTATAAAAAAAAAAATTTGCAGGAGTTGATGGAGTCATAAATGAAATGTGTTTTTCAATTGGTGTTACAAATTATAGAATGATATTGGAGAGCCTAACAAATTATCTTATAATTACTTTATGTATTTTAATTATTAATAAGTTAGACTTGTAACTATTACTGTAAAAAAAAAAAAAAAAAAAAAAGATGAACATTTAGGTTTTTTTTTTTTAATTTATGGTGCATAACCAAAATATTTTAAGAAAATAAAGAGCTTGTAATTTTTTAATAAATAATTATTAGTTTTAATATAATAACGCCAATGAAAGTGTTTTGTTGTGGATTTAATTTCTTTGTCTATTAAGTTTTTTTTTTTGTGTGTGTGTATGTGTGTAGTTATTGTCATTTTGTTTCATAGTTCCAGTCTCATCTCGGATATTGTCCCCAGTTTGATGCATTGATTGACAGACTTTCAGCTCGGGAAACAATAACGCTTTTTGCTAGATTGAGGGGCCTGAGTGGATCCAGCATGGTTAGATATGTTAATGCACTTATTAAGATGACTGACTTGACTCAGTATGCTGATAAGCCATCTATGGTTTATAGGTAATTCTTTTTCATATTTTGGATGTATAAAAAAATGTACAGCATTGTCCTAAATAAGGCTTCATTACAGTTTAAATTTTTCTTTTGTGCTATTAAAAGCTGTGCATATTCATCTGTCTGTGTGTCCTTAACACTATCTCTTCCCTAACTGCTAAGAGTACAGTGTAGAGGCGAGTGCCATTTGATTCAGGATAGTCCTGGGAAAGCATTTTCCCCATTGGCTAAGGAATCTATCTGCTTGTAATTAGTAGAGATATTAATTAAGACACTCATCAAGTGGCAGCTCATTGGCTTGACAATCGTTTTCATGCATGCCTGGGGAAAACATGGAACTTCAAGTATAAGGGATGAAATTATCTGATTTTTCTACCACCTCAAATTGGGATTATGCAAGGCCAATGAAACATAAAAATGATAATGAATAGAGAGGACATTTGTGGTTGTAACAGTATCTTTCATATCAAAAAATTCTGAAGGTAATTTTTTCTACCACACTTAAAATTTCCGCTGTCTAGAACCCAATGGACATAAAAAATAAGGACACTTGCAAATAGATGCTACCTTCTTAGTTCTAGCATTACCTTTCACTTAAAAAATAGTAATATTTACTACTTCAAAAAAAAAGTATCTTTTTCATATTGTTTTTCCTTACAATGTGAGTCTGATATTTCGCTCTGATCAATTTATTATGTGGGTCGGTTGTAAAATACTAAAAGAAGGAGTGTTATTTTCAAATTCTTTGAATGTACTTGATTTTGTCATGTTACCTTGCATTGGCTCATTTTTGACCAATTTGGATGAGGGGTTTTCTAAATATTTTTATTTAAAAAAGTGTGAAAGGATGAGATAGGTTACATAACTCCCACAGGGCATCTAGCAGAAAGATTTTCATTAAAAAATATAAAATCATAAAAATTCAAGGTTCATTTAGAAAACCACCTGGAATTGTCAAAAGCAGTGCTATGTCATACCTATTCTTATTCTATGAATGAAAAGTCTTGCCTTCATGAATGTGTCAGAAAGTAGACTTTGGATTAGAAAAAAATTGTAAAATATTGTACTGAATTTATTTGGCGAGATAACTAGCAATATTCAGTGAGATATTGCCAATATTCAGCTGAAGATATTCAGTCAATCGAATATTCAGCAAAAGGGCTGATTAGCGAAAAGTGGCTGAATATTTGTCCCATCCCCAGTAGAAAGTAAAGTTTTTTTCTAAATGTTATGTAACATCTTTACTACTGAATAGGATAAGCGTACTAGCCATTTTACTCTTTTTATACATTTTTTAGTTTATTTATTGATATAATATCCAATTTAGTATTTATATTTTAAACTCTGTCACATTTGTGAACTTTGACACTTTTTTCAAACTTTGATACCAATTCTTTACTTAATATTGAAAATTAGGGAAAATTTCTATAATGTATGGATGCCTATGTACACACACATTCATAACTGAAATATAAAGATATTCAAATTTGTTGTCAATAGGAATATTTTAGTCATAACATTTCAGAGTTTTCCACATTGTAATGCTATTAAACTTTCATTGATAGAATATTAAGAAAAAAAGCCCATGTAGCATTTATATGTGTACTTGTTTTCTAACTTTTGCTATCATTGTTGTTATTGTTACATTGGCATAGAAATAGTAATTATACATTTGTTTCAAACAAGAATATTTTCTTTCTTTTACCAGTGGAGGAAATAAAAGAAAATTATCCATAGCACTTGCATTGATTGGCGCACCTCCTCTGATACTTTTAGATGAACCTACTGCTGGTGTTGATCCTGTTTCCCGTCGAAAAATCTGGAAAATTTTATCTTTAGCCAGGATTCACTCTGGAGCATCCGTTATATTAACTACACACAGGTGGATCAAAATTTCTTATAATTGCATCAAATTTTTACTCTCTATAATATCATCTTATTTTATAAATTGGTTTAATTATTCTTATAGTTCAATTACTAATAAACATTTTGATATAGTGAAACCATTTTAAACTATCATCCTTGGAACCCTATGATTGTGACACTTCCAGTGGTTAACAATACAAGTGAATTATTTTATTTATTGCAATTAAATCGACTATATCAATTTTTTTTTTTAAAGTAAATAAATAGATTTATTGGATAATAGTAAAATAGTTATAAGTAGCTTATAGTAAGTAATAGTTAGTTGTAAACTATATTCCAACTAACACTTAACACACACACACATATAAAATTCAGTTCTGTCTGCTTTCCATAAGCTTAAAATTTAGACATTTTGTACAATTATTTGTTAAAAATCATTTCTTGTTATTAATCAGCATATTATTTTTAAGATCTTTTTACTCTTAACTTCTACACATCTCTTTTTTACTTTCATCTTCACATATATGCATTTAACCCTTTCAGTATGGAATTTTTTGGGGGGTGTTAATGGCCTGTGCGGAATATTTTGACCAAAAAAGCGATTTATTCAAAAACAACCGAATACATTGAGCACAATAGATGTCGTGAATATCTAGGCAACTTTTGTCGATGCTTACTGTAATCTATAGCACGCAACTCCTAGATGTCAACATTGGTTGACTCCCGCACTCGGACCCTTATGTCGACTTCTGCCGACTCCCGCACTAAAAGGGTTAATCTATCAAATTTGTTTATAATTTTATGAATTATTATAAAATTGACTAAAAAACAGTTTCATTATCAAGAGTGCCAATTTGCTCTTATATGATGCAGTTTATGTACGATAGGAGTTTAATCAAGGTTAAAGCTAATATCTTTTTGATTGCATTACTAATTTTATGTTGCATAATTATAAATTACCACTATTTAATAATTATTATAGATCAGTATTTACTTTGTATATATTTTACGGGTTTTAATTGACACTAACTTTATCTTAATGTGAAGATCAGTCAAATTTAAAATTTCGCGCTCTTATGTTAAACTTCTGAAAGAAGAATTCATTTCTGTATTTTAAATTTCTTGTCTGAAAATTCAAATGTATACTTTCTTCTACTATATTATTAAAAAGCTGTTTGTTGTTTTCAAAAATTGAAAAGCTAATGGCAAAGTGCACATTCTTTACTAATCATACAGTTAAAAATGTTTTGTTTAAGCACTTTCAAAAAAAATTGTTGTAATTGAATTTTTTATTTTCTCCAAAGAAATAAATCACTTGCAAGGAAGGGGTTTTGAATCCATCGTTTAGTAATGGCATGTATTGTTGGGTGGCAGCTGAACTTCAAGATAAAATTATCATCATTTTCTCACACCTATGACAGGTTGCTAATTTGTTTTTTTTTTCTCTGGAAGAGAGACTGAAATTTATTTTTCTGCCTGGCCAAATACCCTTTAAGAGACATAGTATCTAAAAAATTTCAAAATTTAAGGATAATACTGAATTTGATTCTTTTATTTAACCTAAAATATACCACTGCAAAATTTTAGGGTTATACTTTCTGTAAAATTCTTTTCTTTTTTTTCTTTCTATTGAATTATGGCAGTATTCACAAATGTCTGTGAACTGCAATGAATAAAATGTTTATCTTAGATTATGTTGCCAATGTATTCATTTTTGTCACTCTCAAAATGCTACTCTTTTGCCAATTTTTTTTTTTCAATATTTTTCAAATTTTTTTAAAAAGTTCAATTTTGTGAGTGTTCATTTGTGTGATTTTTACTTTTTTTTTTTCTCTAACACTGTTTTTTCTTTGTAACCAATATGATTAAATAAAATCCAATCCTTAAATTTATTTACTGCAATACCATTAACAGCATGTCAGAAATTAAAACTAAAAAATAAAATGTATAGTTTTAATAATATTAAAGTGTAGAATTTTAAAAGTAATAAAAATATGAATTTTAGAAATTTTCTTTAAAAAAATTCAAAATTAAAAAAACGTTTTACATCAAGTTAATTGCCCTTAACATTCTTTTTATTATAGCCCCCCTAATAAATAAATATTTAAAAATTAAATTAAAAAGCAATATACTGGATTTCTTTACTGAAATAAAGATTTTTATTATTAAGAAGCTTATTTTAGATTGTTTTGTCATGTTAGCTGAATTTTATCCAAATATTAACTATCTAGTTTCAACGTGCCATTTTGTAATTTCATGGAATTATGCTTCTGTAACCATTATGGATTCAAAGTCTTTGTACTCTTTTGTTATATACTTTAAATGCAATAAAAGAATGCTTGTATTTTGAATTATATCTTTGCTGTATTCCACAGCTAATGTTTTTAAATACATTTGAATTATTTTATTTAAAATATTAGAAAAATAAATTTGGAGTTTTCATATTACCCTGTTGGCCAGAAAAGCTGGCATGCATTTTAGCAAAAATTTTTATAAAATTGTAACTTCAAAAAATCTTTGGTAACTATTGAATTAGCAGTAAATGAGACTTCTTTGTGAAGTTAGCATCATATTTATTTAATTAAATATGAATATCGATGTTACATTTTATTTCATCGTTTTCCCAAAATTTTTAAATACATTTTGATGAATTTTTTTGTGTGAAGACTAGTATCCAGATTAAGAATGTGATTTATGCTGTAGTACTGCAAGCCAGAAGTTCTTAAACCATTATATGAGTTGTGTTTTCAGTTTCAATTACAGAATAAACATTGGACATGAGTTCTTTCAGAGACATTAAAATGGTTTTTCAAATGAAAATCAAATTTCAAAGTGATTGCTTAAAAGGCGCAAAGGCCAACATAGTGAAAAAGATTCCAAGCCGGGATTCGAACCCGGGCCATCAGTATAGCGCACTGACGTTCTACCGACTAAACCCCTTGGAACGATACCTAGCTCGGAAAATTTCTCACTATTATATGTTGGCGAGGCTACAAACGTAGCACAAGATGGTATATTTATCGTGAGCCACCGACCTGGGGCGAGCACGAAACATAATTAAATCCAGCATCGATAGAATCTATATTAATACATGGAAATTATTCCAGAGAGAAACATTCGCCTTGCATACAATATTTCAAATGAAAATCAAATTTCAAAGTGATTGCTTAAAAGGCGCAAAGGCCAACATAGTGAAAAAGATTCCAAGCCGGGATTCGAACCCGGGCCATCAGTATAGCGCACTAACGTTCTACCGACTAAACCACTTGGAACGATACCTAGCTCGGAAAATTTCTCACTATTATATGTTGGCAAGGCTACAAACGTAGCACAAGATGGAATATTTATCGTGAGCCACCGACCTGGGGCGAGCACGAAACATAATTAAATCCAGCATCGATAGAATCTATATTAATACATGGAAATTATTCCAGAGAGAAACATTCGCCTTGCATACAATATTTCAAATGAAAATCAAATTTCAAAGTGATTGCTTAAAAGGCACAAAGGCCAACATAGTGAAAAAGATTCCAAGCCGGGATTCGAACCCGGGCCATCAGTATAGCGCACTGACGTTCTACCGACTAAACCACTTGGAACGATACCTAGCTCGGAAAATTTCTCACTATTATATGTTGGCAAGGCTACAAACGTAGCACAAGATGGAATATTTATCGTGAGCCACCGACCTGGGGCGAGCACGAAACATAATGTGTGCGGCTTGGAATCTTTTTCACTATGTTAGCCTTTGCACCTTTTAAGCAATCACTTTGAAATTTGATTTTCATTTGAAATATTGTATGCAAGGCGAATGTTTCTCTCTGGAATAATTTCCATGTATTAATATAGATTCTATCGATGCTGGATTTAATGTTTCGTGCTTGCCCCAGGTCGGTGGCTCACGATAAATATTCCATCTTGTGCTACGTTTGTAGCCTTGCCAACATATAATAGTGAGAAATTTTCCGAGCTAGGTATCGTTCCAAGTGGTTTAGTCGGTAGAACGTCAGTGCGCTATACTGATGGCCCGGGTTCGAATCCCGGCTTGGAATCTTTTTCACTATGTTGGCCTTTGCGCCTTTTAAGCAATCACTTTGAAATTTGATTTTCATTTGAAATATTGTATGCAAGGCGAATGTTTCTCTCTGGAATAATTTCCATGTATTAATATAGATTCTATCGATGCTGGATTTAATGTTTCGTGCTCGCCCCAGGTCGGTGGCTCACGATAAATATTCCATCTTGTGCTATGTTTGTAGCCTTGCCAACATATAATAGTGAGAAATTTTCCGAGCTAGGTATCGTTCCAAGTGGTTTAGTCGGTAGAACGTCAGTGCGCTATACTGATGGCCCAGGTTCGAATCCCGGCTTGGAATCTTTTTCACTATGTTGGCCTTTGCGCCTTTTAAGCAATCACTTTGAAATTTGATTTTCATTTGAAATATTGTATGCAAGGCGAATGTTTCTCTCTGGAATAATTTCCATGTATTAATATAGATTAAAATGGTTTGGTTAACATTTATTTATTACATGGCTAATACTTACATCTATTTATACATGGCTAATATTTATTTATTTTGTTGAATAGCTTAGTTTCCTGGCACGGAAAAGTCCTTTTTTGCTTTAAAATTTTCACACTTTCAAAAGCTAATTAATAATTAAAAAAAATGTATATGTAGTCTTTAGCCAAATAAGCTTAACTAAAAATGTGCAATATGAAACGTAATACTACAGAAACTTACATAAGTAATGCATTCCGTAAAGTTTTACGTAACTTAATTTTATGTAAGTCCAATTTGTAAGTTGTTTAGGAAATGTTTTGTAAGAAACTGCAATATTTATTATATATATATTATCTGCACCATATTATTTTATAAATAAAGCATCATGCGGCAGACTTTACTTGTATATAAACTATAAAAGTATGAAAAAATATAAGAACAAAATGAAAGAAAACTTTTCAAATATCTTGTGGAATACGGGATTTATAAATCTAACACTGATGAATTGATTTATAACAATTTTGAAACTACATCAAGCGACTATAAAAATAATTAAAGAGACTAATTTAACCTATTCTCTATGAATTTCTGATGGCAAGACAAATGAATAGCACTCACAAAATAAAATAATCTTTGATAAACAAAAACTGTATTTATTATGAATTATATGACTACTATGAATGACTAACAATAAAGATTAAGTGTTTTTGTTATAGATTTGATTGTATATACCAATAGAAATATAACTCTATCTAATATATAAACTATATTACGGTTGTTGTTTATATATTTTATATATTTATAAAATAAATATCAAAAGTATGCAACTGTGTATCAAATTCACCAGTATGTTCACAAACAAATGTAATTTTCGATATTTATTGCATAACTGCGAATTTACGTAAGTCAGGGATGTCTGTACTTGAAAAATAATCGTGCTTTGTTTTGATAAAGTTTCTGGAAAATAATAATTAATTTTTTTTTCCAATACAGCATGGAAGAAAGTGAGGCCCTGTGCAGTCGACTAGCTATCATGGTGAATGGTCGCTTCCGATGTTTGGGATCCATTCAGCATCTGAAATCCAAATTTGGTCAAGGATACAGTGTAATTATTAAGATGAAAAAAGAACATAGCATTCCCCAGTTCTTAATTCCTGTTAAAGCATATATTGACACCAATCTGCCGGGAGCAAATCTTAAATATGAACACCAGGTATTATAATTTTATCAATGGCATCTATGCAAATCTTCACTCTTGACCGTCTCATGCATACGGACCTCATATGAGGTCGTATAATTATTGCATTATTAAGCAAAAAAATTTTGAGCATTCATTTATGGAGATTTGATTTGTGGACAGATAATACCTAGCATGTAGTACAATAGTAAAATTATTTTATATTAATGGTTTCTCATTTATCACAAAAAAAGATTTTTTGTGAATAATGAAAAATAATTTATGCACGAGAGGGTTAATGAAATATTCTAGCACAACTGTTTTTTTTTCCCTTGTGCTAATTGTGAAATCCCATGTTAACTTATGAGGAAATTCAAACTGATAATTACTCATTACTGAATACAATTACGAAAATTCCATTTTCACTATGAAAAAGTTGTAGTTCAATGCCTATACGTTGCTTTTTGTCTCTTTAACCTTTAAGAATTTTTTAAAAGTCTGAAATTTTGAAAATTTACTTGAGTAAAAGTTTAAAAATTTTATTGCCTTTTTGAAAATACTTAAAAAAATAAATAATAGTACAGTCATATTAGAGGTAATATTTTTTGATGGTGAAAACCATTTTTTGATAGTTGTATTAAGTAATTAGTAATCATTTGTTTAAATTCCCCATAGGTTAACATGGGGATTCCTAATCAGTGAGTATCATTGGAAGAAAGCATCCCCATGAATACAAAATACAGAAAAGCTTCTGTCTATGCTATATGAGAATTGTCTCTGCCTACGGTATATGGGAATTGACACTGCCCAAGGAGTACAGGAATAATGTCTCTGTCCATGATAAAATCACTGGTTACTGCTTTGTTATAATTGGGAAAAGTCAGATTTGTTAAATTGTCTCAATAATAATTTTTTACTTGAATGTTGTTAATTTTTTCAAGAACCAACCAGTTTTTAACACTTTTTCCAACATCCTTCTCTTCTGGAATCTGAAAGGGTAAAAAAAAAGTATAAATTATCCATTATAAGAGTAAATCATCAACCAACAATTAAAAAACAAGCAACAAACGTAAAATTCTGAGCATATTCTGATGCAACATACCTTTATGTCTAGTTGTGATAGTATAAGAGTGAAATTGGATGCAGCCACAACTAAGAGAAAAGTTTGTTTCTTAGAAGCCAGTTAAATTTTAATTAATTCATTGTGCTTTTGCATTACTTCTTTGAGATTTAAAAAAGTATATTGTGTAATAAATAAATACCCTTTCTATAACCTTTATTTTATACCTGATTTTATTTATTTCAGTAAAAATTTTTAAATAAATCAAAATCCAGGAAAGAATTTAATTCTTATGAATTAAATATTGTAATAATTTATAATATTTCTTATTTTTATTATTTCAGAGTATTATTAAATGTACTAAATTAATTTATATTTTACTTATTCCTTCAATAGAATCTTTTTTTCTCCCCTAGTTGCTGCTGTCTGTTTCATGTTTATATTTATCACATTTAGACAGCATGAACGTTATGAAAAACTTCTTTTATTTGCCATTTTCATAAAAGCACTGCGATGACAGGCAATATTTGACAGACAAAATGAAAGGTAAATACACACAGTTCAAAGGACAATGTAAATCACTAACTAGGTTGAAAAAGTAAAAAACAATATAAACCAAATATATATATATATAAAAGATAAAGGAAAAACTTTTTTATAAATATTTATTCAGTTGCTAAGAAAACAAATAGAAAAATTGTTATTGAATTTATGTAAAAATAAATATTTTTTAAAAATTTAGATATCATTTTTTATAATTAATCTATTATTTATTAAATGAAATTAAAAAAGTAAAATTTTGATCTGGACACAATTAAAAAGATATAGAAAAATCATATGCAAATTTCAGATTCCAAGAGAACAACTTAAAAAATATTCCGTTATTTTCAGATAAAAAATTCAGAAATTGAAATTTTATCAATTTTCTTTGCCAAAAACTATGAAGAAATTTAAAATTAATCTTTTTTTAATAAAAAATGTATGTTCACCATTATGCTAACAGATGATGCCACTATTAAATGAACATTCATTTTGTGTATTACAACCATTTACAGTAAAAGTATTTCAAACTTTGCTTTAAATTATCTTTGATTTAATATTATGTTTGTGAGAAAGCAAATCTTTGTCCACAAGACTTATGTTTTTGCATTTCAATTTCTATTAGTCAATTTTCCAAATTCTTTCACCCACTTTCTTCTAAATGTTTAACATTGCTACATACTATAATTAATCTGGATTGACTGATTGTAGATTGATTCAATTTCATTAAAAAATGAAGTTTGAAGTTTAGTTTCCTTAAAGACAGGTATTTCAGATAAAAAGAGAAAAAAACTATTACTGTGCAATTGTTTCCAAACACAAACTTCTGTTTTCAACATTCACACTGAAACAAATCACATAGAAAAAATCAACCAATCACATGGCTATATACTTCCCCATGGTTCCTACTCAGATAAAGGCAGTTAATATGCAGCCTGTCCTGAATGAAAACAGTCTTAGCCTGCAAAGATCGACAATGTAAATGTTATTTTAAACAAAATAACATTGTATAAAATAGCAATCTGGTAGACTATACTGAGCACTTTAATTTTATTTTAAAGTAGAAATAAAAACAAAAATGTGATTTTCTTTTTTAATCCTCTTACTACTCACTTAAATAAAATTTCTCACTGAAAATATTGATTTTTCAGTGCTTGGTAAACTTTTTTTTTTTAAATTATTTTGAAAAGAGAATTTCCATACACAAATAGGAAGCCCAGCACAAAAATTCAATGACAAAAATAAATAAACATCTGGCTTACAAGAATACAAGGAATAAAGTTTAAATTTTGACATGTTCAGTGACTAAGAAAAAAAGCATGAATAATTACCTGCAGAAAGCAGACGGTCTATGAAATTTCGAATATTTTCGGACATCTGGTGTTATGTCAGAAATTAGAGCAACTGCTAGTAATGTAGGCACTTTTCCCACATTAAAATTGAAAAGGATAGGTTGTTGTAGATTTGTGGGGCTATGTTCATTTTTACAGATTCTATTAAAAATCCTATGGTTCCTTAGATAAACTTTTATGCCTAAAATGTTAAAAAAAAGAGGTATGTCTTCTGGTGTATGATATTTTCACAAATGATTCAATAGCATAAAGAGACTCATAACTTTACACAGCTTGACAGATATGGATAAATGCGAAGCATTGTCATAATTCCTTCCCCCAACCTTGAGAATTTGTATTATATAAAGTAATGATGTAAAAAAGTTAAAATCGGATCGAAGAAAACATGGGAAACGAAAAGAGATGTTAAAGGAAAAAAAATTAAAGAAAATAGAGTAATAATGTATAAGACTGGCAGTCGCGGAAGTGGTCTTGAGAAAAGCAGTAGTATATATGAAAGATTAAAAAAAAGTATGGATTGGATATTTTAATTTATTCTTTTTTAACACTTTCCAACAAAGTTGAAAAGTGTTTATGCATTCAGTTTGTCTGTCCGTCTGGTCGTCTCTCCACGCTCTAACTCCCGTAAATATACTCAGATTTTCATGCAATTGATAATCCATATTTAGGGTCACCTAACCATGTTTGGTATTGCATATGAAGTATTTGGAATTAATATTTCATTTACAGGGCTACCCAAAAGAATTCCATTACATTATGGTACATGGTGAAAAATCGTTTGCAGAGTATTTTAATGACATTACGCTGTTTCAAATGTATTTAAACTGATATAAATCACTAAATTTCACTACGATCACGTTAGAACATGGCATTCATAGCATATTTTATTCATTTACAGGGACACACAAAAGAAATCGGTTACAGTACTGTCTTTGAGTAATAATTGCTGGAATGAGCAGTTTCAAATTCAGTATGGGCTTTTAAATTTAGATAATCTTTTGCACGTTACTCATTATATATCAATTCTATACCTCATATACAGGGCTGCACAAAAGTATTCAGGTACCATTCTCGTTATTAGAGGAACTTGCTGAAGGGGAATTTTCAATTGAAGTATATGTATTTCTTAAGTGAACAAAATTTTGGCATGCATGTAGTTAATAGATACAAATCTATAACTCATATACAGAGCTGCTGAAACAATTAAGATAATTTTCTGATTGTAGATGAGAACAGCTGAAATTGGGTTTTGAAATGTGTTATGCGTTTCCATATGGCTGAATTAGACTTAATATTATAATTTTTTAAACTGTACAGTTTTGTTACACTATTCTGAATGTGTTGGAAAGTGTTTCATAATCTATGCTGAACGCATGATTTTTTCTTTCTTGTTTATATTGTGCATGAATATCCTATTCAAGGATTTAACATAAGGTGCAGAATAGGTAAAATGTCCCTTTTATGAATTTATGCTAATATTATTCTGCAGATGGTAATATGTGTACAACGATTTCGTCAGTAAAATCTTAACAATGTTTCTACACCCAGCGATATAACTTATATTTCTGTATTTACTTTTATTTATGAAGGTAAAATCTATTGCCCATTCAATATCAAAACAGTTAAATCATTGTTTAAATAAAATATATTTTGGTTCTTATTCCAAGATTTTAGGAAATATTGATTGATCTCTAAGCATTATCTTAAATTGTTATTTTGATTGTACAACGCTTTGTCAAAATTATTTTTGTGGCCCTACACTTCATGTTTTGGTTTAGGGATGTTGTATTTTAATATAAAATCTTTATTGATGATTATATTTTAAGATAAATATACTAAAGCTAATTCCTTTAATTTGTTGTTTATAATTAATTATTCTCCGTGCTGCAACATCCCATTACAAAGTTTTTTTGATTTGCTTAATTAATTAACATTAAAAAACAATCTTTTCTAGGGTATGCTTCAATATCATGTTGTAGATCCTTCTCTTACACTAAGCAACTTGTTTCGATTTATGGATGACATGCAAAAACAGTATAACCTCGAAGACTACGTGATCAGTGATACTTCTTTGGAACAAATATTTTTAGCATTTGCCCGATCTCAAGTAAATGTTGTTGATTGATTGCATTGTATTTTTTCTTTTATCTGAATTATTAATTGCTATTAAATGCAGTTACTATTATGAAAAAGTTAAAAATGTTTACTCTGTAATAATATGTACAATTGCCCCCCCCCCCCCCAAAAAAAAAAATCCCCGTACATTATAATTACCAAATTGCCCCAGGAAAAGCTTTTGTATTTTTTCTTCTTTTTTTTAATGACTTATTTTATTTTAGATTATGTAAGATCACTTATGAATTTTTATGCAATCGTCTTAATCTGATAAAATATATAATAATACTGCATTCTTTCATTTATGAAATTAGATTCATTATCATCTTTAAAATTATGCTATTTTTCTGTTTTAATTGTTAAGCCCAATTTGCTATTTGTATTTCTACAATGTCATCTCATAAGCATAATTTTATCTTGCTGGTTATGGTATGTAACTGTGTAATTTAGAAATTATGAAAATACATAAGCATTAATTTAAAATACATGCATATGCAATCTGTTCACTTTGCAGTGTGTTTATAGTGTGTTTATTATATGTATAGGAAATAGATGTTCAAACTTATTATTGTAGCTTTAGTAGTTTGTTTGTAATATGTTTATTGTACATTCATAAGCTAGATATTCAGACTTATTACCATAGCTAAAGTAACAATTTTGAAGAATTTCTTATTGTGCATTCTTTACACTTTATTTACAACCTAAATTGTTCATTGCACAGGCATAAATTAAAACATTGCTAGCTAACAGTGTTCGTAAATGAATGGTGCTTATTAATGTGTTTTACTTGTGATAAGTCTATTGTGTGGTAAAAATATTTTATTTGATACAATTATCTATATGTTGAAAATACATCTTTTAATATTGCTAGTAAACATAGAATTTTTATAGGATGTACCAAAATTAACTAGCTTATTTTAAAATTCAATATAAGACCAATATCTCGGGAGCCGGTGACATTTTTTACTTAACCGTTTTGTACAAGTTGATCTTGAAATATGTAATTGCTCTTACATAATCAGTCACGGAAACAGCCATCAAGCTGTTGCGATAGTAGTAGATGCAGTCTTGGGAGTCACAACATCTCCCAATCAAAGAGAAATTAATGACAACCTAATTATGGAAAATCACTACTCATTGCAGTAATACCCTTCAATCTTATATAATCATGTAGCAATTAATTTCCCTTTGAATGTATGATGTTACGGCCCTGAGACCACATCCACTGCTATTGCTAAGCTGATAGCTGTTTTTGTGATTGATTAAGTAAGATCAGTTAGTATAGAAAATTTTAAATAACTTCTTATGATGCAAAGATTTGTTTTAGCAAATTAAAAATTTAATTCTAAATTTCTCCAGTAAATGTTCTGATACCCAAGGGGGGGGGGGGGGGGAGGGGGGGAAGGAAGGGTATGGGTAGAATCAGAAGCACAATCCAAGCCGTTATAGAGCATTTACTTTGTGCAATTCTCAACTATACTTTAATGAGTGTACATGTAATCATTTGGATGTGGTGTGAGTTACAAAAGCCACATGTGTTGATGCAGGATAATGATTTGCCCAAATTACATGCTCTATAACTGCTTGTTTTTTTTTTGTTTTTTTATATATATATATATGTTTTTTTATATGTTCCTTTTCTTTGTTTAACTATCTGTAAAAAAAAAAAAAAAAAAAAAAAAAATTAAGCTAATTTTTTTTATTTTCTTAAACAAAACTTTGTGTCTTGGGAAGCAGTTCTGCTGCAATCACACACTTGTACTTCAAATATTTGATTTTATATAGGGTTTTAAAATGAGAGAGTTAATTTTAAGACACCCTTCAAGTGATATTTGTTAAATGTTTTATGTCTTTTATGTATAGAAATTAAATAGTTTTGTTTTTCTTTTGTAAGTATGTTAAATAATAAATGTAGAGTAGTAGAGACACATTTTCATTTTGGTTTTGGTTTTTAATTTTTTATTTCAAAATGTGTATGCACATTAATATTTTATATATATATGTTTGCTTAACTACTACTGCTACTACTACTAAAAACAAGGCTTTATTATGTAACATAATTTCCTTTTTTTTTTTTTTTTTTTTTTTTTTTAAATCTAAAAGAATATAGTTTAAGTATAAACAATTTTTTTTACTTATTTTAGGATTCTTTTTAATGTCTACTTCAGTTCTTTGTATAAAATGCCGTCCATATTTTATTTTATTTTGTTTTATTTGTAAAGCATAATTTAAAATTTTATTTACAATTTATCTGACTAATTTTTTATTAAACTGTGATTATTCAATAACTGTGATCTCTCAGAAGTAAAGCAAATAACAATCATGTTTTTAAAATTTGCTGTGAAAGTGATGAACAATTTTACCAAATTTAAAATTAATTTGGGTGCAATTGTTACTTCTGTATTTTTTTTTTTTTTTTTTTCAGTTGAAATATTATTGAAAAGTGTCACGACATAACTCTAATTTTGATAATTATATAATATGAAGCAATGTACAACTTTGAAACTAGCTTTTAAATTTTTGTATTCTGTAATAAGCATTTTCAGTAATCTAAAGCTGGTGTCACTAAAATTCAAAAACGTTTTTTTATACATAACCATTTAAATTTTGATGACATATTTCATAAAATACTTGAATTTAGAAGCAAGTACAGGCATATGATGACCTTTAGAACCAAATGTATAATTGAAAATTAAAGAAATGTAAATGAATAAACTTGTGAATGAAATTTAAATGAAATGTTGATTGAAATTGTGTAATAGATGCTTATAGTTCCAATGCATCCTTATTTATACGCAAGTATATAGTTTTATTTTTTTAGTGCAAGGTTATTTTTAATTAAATATGAAAGAATTTTAACCTTATTAAATAATTATCATTTCATAAAACAATTAAATTTTTACTTTGTATACCCTTAACATTTTTAATATATATTTTTTACTATTTCTCCTAACTTATTTACTAAAGAAATTTGATGTTGAAAGTTAAATAAGACTAGTCAAAATGCAGTTAATAAAAATAAAAATGTAATAATTAAATATATATATGAACAGTTTAAAAAAAAAAAAAAAAAAAAAAAAAAAAAAAAAAAAAAAAAACTGTATCACATAATATAACTATGGATTATGCTTAATTGTAGTACTTTTTATTAAATTTTGTGTTTGCCTTTTTTTAAATGAGATGTTACGAAACAAAGAAAACAGTAGTATCGCATAATATAACTATGGATTATGCTTAATTGTAGTACTTTTTATTATTATTATTTTTTTTTTTAATGAGATGTTACGAAACAAAGAATATTTAAATAAGTGTTCAAAATTCAACTACTCTTTAAACGTTCTTAAACTCCTTTGCTCTCAGTGTATCCCTTTATGGATGCATGCTACATAGAGTTAATTGCATCTGGGAGCAAAGGGGTCAAATAAAAACCCTTAAGGTCCGTAAGTTGGGTCATAATATTTAAAAAATAAATAATTGCCAAACTTATATAACCCACCAAGTAGGGCAGCTTAAAAAGTTGTTTCAACAGCTTTTTGAGATGTTTATTTTTCTAGTCCTGTTTCTGATTGGACACACTTCTTGTAAATTGTGTTGACATGACTGCCTACTTCATTTTCTATTCGAGTTTGTCCGATTTACACTCACTGTAGGTTTGATGGCATCCAAAGCTATTTCTTACCAAATACTGGTACTTAAAAATATTTCACTTTGTGTAGTTTTTTTTTTTCTCTCCCTTTATCATATATGTTGAGGTCGTGTGTGTGTGTGTTAGGTATTTATTAAGTGATATACAACCATCTTTTTTATACTTAGATATTTTGCATAAACTTTTTTGTAATTAATTTATATAAATTAAAAGAAAGAACATAAGTGATTAAATAATTTTTCTGGAAAACTTGAAGCACCAAAGGATATTGCATTGTTCATTATGTCAAATAATGTTTCATAAAATACACAGAAGAAACTTCATATACATATATCTATATAAATTGATGGATTTCTAATAAAAAATAAAAGTTTTTATAATTCTTTTTATATTAATTCTTCAACATATAATTAAAAAATAACTTTTAGATACTTTAAAGTAAAAAATTTGAAAAGGGTGATGTCATATACTATAGAATTTTAATCTTGTAATTTTGAGTTTGTGCATGCTGCTGCTAAAAAACAATAAAGACATTAAAAAGTCTTTCTTTTTTTAAACCAAATCTTTTTATTTTATGAACTACATTAAATCCCTTTTATTCAAAATCTTTTCATTGTTTTTTATACTATACTTTTTATGAAAATGTGTTATGTTAACTTTTTTTCTGTTATTTTTAACCCTTTTATTTTTCAGTGATTTAATTTCTAAATTCAAAGGTTGGTGTAACAAAATTTTGAATTTTATATTGATATTTTCCAGTGAATAACATAAATATGTAAAGTATTAAAATACAAATCCTCATACCAATGATTTTCATAGCTATTATGTTATCAGACAATTCTACTTGGAAAAATCATGGAATTTGGAAACTGAGCAACTATGTCAGGGAAAAGTCGGAGAATTCCACTAAACTATCCAAAATCTAGAAAAGTGAGAGTTTTTTTTATGAATTTCATTTTAATTACCAATTAATTAAGTGTTTTTAAGTCACTAGTGGATAAACTCTCACATTTTCATTGGTTGCAAATTTATTATTCTTTTGAAAACTACGTAGTTAGTGGTGAGTTTTATTCAAATACAGGTAGTGTTTCGCTGATATATAGGAATTTTTAGACGTGAAAATTAGAAACTGTTGAACTGGATACTGTGTTTGGATATTTACCAAGGTAACTCGCACATTTAGAGAGTGAATTTTACAAGCAGAATAAACTTATTCCCAATTCTCTGTCTACTGCCTCCTTCTCTCTTCTGGATTATCTTTATACATTCATGTATTATGGCAAGACTTCTTTCCCCATCCCCCATGTTAATTATTTTCATTTATTTTCTCCTATTTTAAAATCAAATTTTCTTTAGTCAAATTGCAAAATCTTATTTGAATGAATAATTAAATTTAATAACATATTCATCAATTTATTATTATTGAACTTAAAAGTTAATAATAAAAAAATTGTTTTGGGTTATTCTAATTCATTTAAAAATTTGTAACCAGAATTCTTTTAGAACAACTATCCCTATATCTGAATCGGAAAAATATCCTAAATTTCTTTCCATTGATGAATATTTTTTTCGAAGCTGTAACATAAGTAATATTTGATCTTGTTTGATCAACATTGGAAAGATAAATGGGATGAAGGACATGTTGAATTGATTGTTTATTTTTCAAAGATTTCAAATCTGTTAATTTTTGTGCAAAGTTTCTGAGTAACTGGAAGTACTTTCTTTATATTTTATATGCACTTTAATTTGAAATTATATGTCATTTTTCTCTGCATACATATTTCAAATTTCAGCATACTATTATTCTTCATAAATACAGAAGGAAGAATTATGTGTAATGATTTAAAAAATAAATGCTTCATTCAAGTAAACAAAATGTGACATAATTATTAAAAAATAAAATATTAACAAATTCATTTTATTTTAAAATGACTGCCTTTCATGCAGCCCCAAATAATTTTTAAACTTTTAAATTGAATGTATGAAAGTTTTATAATCCAAACACTATCCTCCTCCTTCACTCTTCTCCTGATAAAATGGTACTGCCTCCCTCAAGCACTGAAGGAAGAGCTATGCTCTATTCTCAGGGCTTCCATCTGCAACTAAAATGTTAAAATGTATCTGTTAAAAAATCTGATTATATAATAAGATCTTCAGAAATAAAGATATTCTGCTGCCTGAAAATTGAACCCTTAAAAAAAATAACCGAAGCATTTTATTAATAAAAGAATGGATTTCATTGAATATTTTCTAAGAAAATAATACAAGATATAACTTGTTTATTTATTTATTTTTGTTTTGTTATTATTTTTTTTACACTGTTTTTGTCATGACATAATTCTTTATGCATCTTTTGTATTTTCTCCTCTCAATGTAGTTTCTTGTTCCTTTCAAATTTTTGTATAGAATATTCTTTGTTATGTTCACCTATATGTGTATTATTTCAGTTTTCTAATCTATTGCAAAAAAATCAAGTAGGTTTTCTCACAAATTCGAGCCAATAACATGAAAATCCTTGTTAGACTCGGTAATTTTCCATTTTTTTCAAAAGCTCTTGTTGACTTTCTCTTATTTAAACATTCGGAACACAGTTGTACAGCAATCACTTAAAAAAATAATATTTCTTGGTAATTATTTTTATGTCAGTTATTTTATACCAATACTTTGAAAATTTAAGTAAATTGATAGTTTATTTTTTATTTGTATCTATTAAAAAAAAAATGTTCAGAGTAATGAAAAGTATTAAATTTGACATTTTATACTTTTTATCCGATGTTTTTTTTTTTTTTTTTTTCTATGTAACCCATGTATCCCCCTCCCTCTTAGTTAAGAGCCTACACTAGTCACACAAATTAGCATTTAGGCTAATATTAATCCTATAGGAACATTATTTACAGATTTCTCACTCACATTTTAATATTTTTAATTTTTTTTTTTTTTTTTTTTTTTTTTTTTTTTTTTCATAGAATACCTAAAGTTGATAACTTTTATTCTTTGTTTGTAATTTTTCGAATTCTCTTATAGTTTTTATATGTGAGGATAGTTTCATTCGGTTCAGAAAATGAAACTATCCTTATATAAAAAAAAAATAGTGACAAAAATCTAAAAAGTACAAACACACAATAAAAGTTATCAACCTCAGATATTCTATGGGGGAAAAAAAAAAAAAAAAAAAAAAAAGCATTTAAAAACATTCACATGTGAGCAAGAAATCTGTAAATAATGTTCCCATAGGATTAACATTATCTTGAACATTTCTTCCCATGACAAGTGTTGGCTCTTAATTTGCCACTTCTAAAATTGGTCTGGCATCAAATTTTATATAAGCTAGTTTTATGACGCATTCACTAATCCATTCTTTGCTATGAGAAAGAATACTTAACAATATGAGATTGGAGAAGGGGAGAGCTTCCTGGATATGCTATAATGCAATCTGTTTTCTTTTTACGTGATTGTCCTTTACACATAAAGCATAAAATATAAAACTTTTATAATGCCTTGACTGACAAAATCTTTCATTTCATACCCATCTAGAGTCCTGCAGAGGTCGGGTTGTAGGTGACCTAAATCCAGCAAATTTTTTTTTTGCTGGCATATAACTTGACACACTTCACCCTAAAAATGATCCCTACTTGCATGGAAACAATAATAATGATAATAAAGTCACATATTAATGCCATTTTGAGAAATTAGCCTACACTCTTATTATTTATAAAGATAAATAAATATTTATATTTATTCATATGAGGTTATTTATCTTTTTTATTCTGGTCTTCCTTCTAAAAATCAGATGTATATTAATCCAAACTTTAAAGATTAAAACCTAACAACGAAAAAAAAAAAAAAAAAAAAACAGTTAACCAGACTTAAACTTGCAGTAAAAATAAAAATGTAAGGCAGGCAACTCATACAACACGTTGCTTGACTTTGGGTGAAAAAGGGTTTAAAACAGGTTTGAAAACAGCTTTCTTCTGTGTTCCAACCTGTTTCTACTCCTAAGTCGCACTTCATTTTCCTCCTGTCGCCTCAGTCTCTGGCCTGTTTTAGAGTCAACTTTACCTGCTGCAAGAAAATTAGAGCCAACTCAATAGAGTTTGGGTAAATTGTGTTACCCCCACCTAAAGCAGAACTCTATTCTCATTTTGGGTAAGAATGTGAATTTTCCTTTTCTTATATTTTATTATATGGTGTCTATTTTTGAAGAGGGAGAAATTCATTCTAACGATCTTTCTTCTATTTTGTTATTGTTATTCTATTTAATGTTTTATCTTTTTATTGTATTGTTGTATGTTGTTATAAAAATTTGTGTTTTCATTTTGTTCACAAAATTTCTGCAAAAAACTTATACTTCTGGTTTTTTTTTTTCTGCTTTTAATTACATGTAATTATATGCAAATTTTAAGACATATATTTAAAAAAAAAAATTACATCCCCTTAATTATTGACTTTTCAAATGAATGGGATAATCAAAAAATACATTTAAATTAAACTAATGAATTTTTTATTTCATCAATTTCTAATTTTAAATACATGGATTCATTACATGGATTCTTTTGCTTGCTTTATTTGATTTCTCATGAAATAATTACGTTGTGTGCAATCTAAAAATTCTTCTTCTGAATTTTATAATTTATTTAATTAAAGATTTATCATTATTTATATTTATTTATTTATTTCTCTTCATTTATTTCATAATATAGATTTTATAACATTTGAAATTTATTTTTATTGTATATGTTTTGTTCAGTATTATATTGTTCTATATCAGTATTATGTTGTTTAATCTTTTGCTCTTCAGATAATCAACTGAGCTATATAATGCTGTTATAAAATAAATGTGCCTTTCTTAAGAGCTGCTAATGTGGTGCTTTATATTTGTGTTTTCCTTATGCACTGTATGCTGAATTTAATATTTTATGATGCCTATTAAACATTGTTACTTCTTGTAATAAATAAAATTATTTTTGTCTCTGATGCTTTGAGTACTGTATTTTTCCTTTTTGATACCATTTAAATTTATGTCTATAAGTATTGAAAAATTTTCTATTGTCTCATTTAATAATAAATTTTCAACTGGCAGTTCTATTAAAATCATTCCAAAATATCTGAACTTAAAGGAAAGTCTTTCATTCTTTTAGTAACTCATGCTTTGAATGTTTGTAATTTAAATTACAATGTATCCCCCTCCCTCTTAGTTAAGAGCCTACACTAGTCACGCAAAGGAATGTTTAGGCTGATATTAAACCTATAGGAACATTATTTACAGATTTCTCACTCACATTTTAATATTTAATTCCCCCCCCCCCCCTCCCCCATAGAATACCTAAGGTTGATAACTTTTATTGTTCGTTTGTAATTTTTCGATTTCTTTTATAGTTTTTATATAGTTTCATTTTCAGAACTGGTTCAGAAAATGAAACTATCCTCATATCCTTCTATATATATAAAAAAGTTTTGATTTGGAAATGAACTAATGAAAAATCTGCGTAGATCATCCGGGCATACTCCTACTAGATGGCATCCATATTTTTTATGACCGGGGGTCTTTCTTTGTTAATATTAAGAAAACTGTTTCATACAAAGATTTGAAAATCGGTGTTATTATAGAGACATGTTTGATAAACACGCTGATGCAGACAGTTTTTAAATCGAATAATTATTTTAAGAGATATTTAATGTTAAAGATGGTCAAAATCGTTCCATTAAAAAAGTTTGATAGGAGAAAAACTATACATAGGAATTTAAACATTTTTAGATCATTTTATACATCGGAAGTTCCCGATGTGCAGACTGCAATTATCTTTTTAATTTGACTCATTTTTTTGAGGATTTATTTCCATTTTAAATACAAATTTTCAGCATTTCGAGAGATATTTTTTACACATTTTAGAAAAGGGCAATTATTTTAAACTGTTGCCAATTTTAAAAACAGCGCAAAGAATAATATTTCCTTTTAATAAAAAATTTATTTACACGTGGCTATTATAAACAGAAAAAAACTTTCAAATTAGAATTAAGTGATTACGTGTTAAAAATCGGGAAAATATTGAAAATTACATCATAAAAACTACAGTTACACGTGAATTTTAAAAGGGAAAGAAAATTTTTAAATACTAAATTCATTATTATGCGTTAAAAGTCACAAATGAAGGAAATTACGTCATATTTAAAAAGGCCAAATAAATAAAAGTTGGCAAAACACTTTAAATTAAAAAATATATTTGCACAAGACATTTATTTCATATTTCAAGATAATCTTTTCAACTATTATCGTGAATTCTAAGACTGAGCAAATAATATTTCCTTTCTAACAACAAAAGTATTTTCATGTGAATATTAAAAAGAGAAAGGAAACTTTGGTGAAAATTACATCAGATTTAGAACGGTACATTTAAAAGAACTTTCTCATAGCGTTGTTAAAAAGTACCGAAGATTCTCTGTACTTAATTCATCATTTTACATTAGCTTACTTTCAAATTTTTAACGCTTTCCAACAAAGTTGAAAAGTGTTATTGATTTCGGTTTGTCTGTTCGCGCCCTAACTCTCGTAAATATACACGGATCGCACTGAAACTTTTGGTTATTGACGTTTAGCCTAGCACAATCCCTATTTCAAAAGAAGTTTGTAGCATGTCCGAAGATATATTATATCCGTATATTAGCGGCGATGGCAGGGAATGCATTTTTAATTATGATATGCTCTTTAAAGTTTCACTATATTTATACATACGGTGTGTGTAAATGTTATAGTTGATATACAGGGCTACGCAAAAGAATTCGTAAAGGTTACTAAGTATGACCGTAAATTGCTGAAAGGTGGGTTTAAAATATGTTATGCTGAACTGAATGTAGTTTTCTATGAAATGTTTGTAGAATATAGATAAAATGATATACAGGGCCACGCAAAGAATTAAAGTTTAACTAAATAGTGGCATGTAATAAAGGTACTAGGTAAACAACAGGGCTGAACAAAAGTATTCAAGTATGTTTCCATCTATTAGTATAAATTGCTGAAGGAGAAATTTCAACCTGTTATGCGTTTTCTTGCTAAACTAAATTTTCTATTAGTACATATATCAGCCTACAGATCAAATACAGGGCTGTTCGGAAGAAATGGGATAAATATTTGGCTGTGGATAGTAACTGCTGAAATCAGTTCTTTAAATGTTTAGTTAGTTATCTTATTTACCTTATTTCCCTAAATAACGAAGTTTTGTTAAAGCTTTCAGGGAGTGTTGGAAAGTGTTTCATAATCTATGCCATACGCATGATTTTTCTTTCTTGTGTTTTAATCAAAGACGAAAACAGCCATTGTATCTCTTAGCAGCGGCTGATTTCGTTTTGAAAATCTCCAATCAAAGGAAAATGAATGAAAACCCATTTACAGGGAGACTGTCACTGTTTTTTAAAATTATAATTCAGTCTTTTTAAGGTCGATGAAATTAACATGCTTTTAAAATTCTGGGGTGTCTGAACGGGGGTTGGCGAGCCCCCTAGTATATAAAAAAAAAATAGTGACAAGAATCTAAAAAGTACAAACGCACAATAAAAGTTATCAACCTCAGATATTCTATGAAAAAAAAAAAAAAAAAAAAAAAAAACATTAAAATGTAATTAGCTTTTACTATCATTGTACATGGCAGTGCATAGGATAAATTCTTAAACACTGGTTGTAAATAATACAGTATAGGATCCGTTATCCAGAATGCTCGGGACCTGAGATATTCTGGATAAGGGAGTTTTCTGTAATTTGGAACACTTTACTGTAAATGTTAAAAATAGTATAAAATAACGGTATGAAATGTATAAAACATGAATAATATATGAAAATACATCATTATAAATTAGTTAATTTAATGACTTATTTATACAAAATCAAAAAAACCTTCTAAATTACAATTCAAATTAGCATATAAGAAGAGAGCAGAATCCTTTGATTTGGTTTTTTAGAACATTTTTATTAAGATTTGTTGCTCACCTATAGTGTGTCTTTTGCACTAACTGCTTCTGTATACTGCCATGATTTGCTGTTTGTGGAAGTAGCTTGTTTGTTGCATTCCACAAATCAGTTGTTCAATCGAAAAACAGCTGATTTGAAATCTTTTTACCACCTCAATCTGCTTGCCATCATCTTCACTTCCATTAGACATATCTCTTGGCATTATGTCAAAAATCTCACTGCCAGTCATCTGATTACTTACAGAAGTATCATCATCAGCAATTAGACAATCTTCTACTTGTTTTTGATCCAACAATTAAGCTCCTGAACATGAAAGTTCTTTAGCTTAGTCCAGCAGATCTGTAATAATTTCTTTCTCTTTTTAAATTTTAAAGTCTTCAACTTCATGCTCATTCACACCATTAAAAAATATTGCAGGTTCTTACGTTTTTGAAATAAAAAATTATTTTTCAGTTATTTCGCATTCCGGATTTCGGAGCATTCTGGATACGGGGTTTCCGGATAAACGGGTCCCATGCTGTAGTACAATATGCATTATATTTAAACAAACCGATTCAAGCTACTTTCTCCTGATTCAGAAGAAAATGTATATTTTAGGGATACAATTTCACTTGTGCAATAAGATTTTGTTAACTATGTAGCATAATAAATTTCGTACATTTTTCTTATGTAAATTCTGAGATACATTTTGAGCAAAAATTTTATTTTATTTTTGTGATTCGACAGTGAAGTAATACTAGACTGATTTTTGAAATTCTGTAGTTCTGAATCTATACAAGATAAATGTGTGAATTTTAGAATGCTGTGTAATAATAATCTTATTATTATGTACCAGCCAGGAAGACCGAGCTAAGCTTGGTTAAAATCAGTGTTATGTTCAACTCAATATAATCATAAATTCTCACTGTATTACTGCTATAAAGCATTTTATTTTATAACAGTCTAGAAAATCCTTCAGATTCCAAAACCCAATTCTTTCACAAAATTTCACCAAATTTACTGACATTCTTTCATTTAGCACCAAGCATGTGTTGAGAAAGTTCTATGTACCCTTTTGATTGAATTTCGAGAACATTCTATGGACTCTTAACGTTTCTTGGACTCTTAATATTTTTTAGAACATTCTGTGGGCTCTGATTGGTTGAATCATGTATCTTCGCTCCTATTGTGAATTTCTAGAAAATTCCTTTAGATTCTGAAAGACAAATTTTTTGCTAAATTTGGCGATATTCTTTCATTTTGCACCAAGCATAGGTTTTTGCATTGGTAATATTGAAAGTTGATTTTCCTTCCAAATTATGCCAATATTTCACCAAATTTGCCGTACTGTTATCAACTTTGCGACTTCGTTTACTGCCAGCTGTTCAACAAATTAATGACTGTTTGAACCTTCATTCCCATTGAAATGCATTGACCCAATACGACCCACTAATCGAATGTTCTCAAACATGCGTCCCAGCCCAATGATCTTCTCGTATCCCAAAAAGGTAGGATACAAAATTTAGTCAAAATTGTTTGAGCCATTTTTAAGATAAAATTTTAATACAAACACACACAAGATTTGCTCGTATTATAGGATAAGAGAATTATTAGTATTACAGAGTAAAGTAGTCTAAATTTCATACATTTATCATGTATAAATTCTAGGCTACAGCATTAAGAAAAAAAAAAAACTTGTTTTTGTACTTGCTTACTACTTTATCACAAATTCTATGATGAAAACCTTTAAGCTACTTTTTGTATACATTGTAAAAAAAACTCTATTCAACATTAAACAATTTGATGATGCAAAGAATTTTTGTAAAGAACTTTTGCGAAAAATAAAAGTAGCCACTTTATGGTTCAGTTCAACATTTTAACAGTTCTTATATCAACAGGTCTTGGTTCAGATATTTATTCTGTCATCTTAGTAAAATATTAGTAAATAAAGATAAATACTGTATATTCCAGCATATATAACATGCATATTTGATACAGGACAATTGAGTAAACTTTAGAGTGGTTATAAAATGAAAGATTGAAAATTAAGCAAAAAATAGAAGAATAAACAAGACTTCTAATTTAATGAAATTAACATTGCAGCTTACGTTTGACACATGCTTGTTTACCTTTTGAGTCAGTTTTTGCTTATTATACAATGAAGAAAACTTTTTATAAAGCTTACTTTGATGAGCCAATTTAAAAGTATACAAGGAAAGCCAAATTTAATAGTATAATAGCTGAATTTAATAGTACATTTTATAAACAATCTAACGGCTTAAATATTGGAATTCCTTTATCACCGATCCTTTATGACATTTATATGCATTATTTTGAGAAAAAAAAAAAACATTGAATCTGCTAAATTTTAAATGTTGGATGTGATATGTCGACCACACTTTTATCTTAGTTGAAAATTCTTTTGATATTTCTACTATTTTTCAAACTGTCAAACCTGTCGACCTGCACATTTAGTTTACTTTCAAAAGGCCTTGCGCATTTCTTAATTTTGGCATTATTAACAAGTTTTTTTTCCTTTATTTAAGTAATTAAACATATAAAATTAGTGAACACGTATTTTTTTTTTTTTTTAAGATAAGCATTTTTTCATTTATATGTTATTGATTTTTTATGATGAATAAAAAGTAAGCAAAAAAAAAAAAATTAATGCAGTTGATATAAAATAAAGATCTGCGCTTGGTCAGTTAGTTGGTTGTTCGATGCGGATTTTTTTTTTTTTTTTTTTTTTTTGCAATACTTTTCAGATTTTGTTTTTCCCTATAGCAAACACTAATTCAAGAATCGAGCTCTGCAGCCATCTAGAGAATCAAAGATCACATTAAAGATAGGTGTACCCACATATTTTCTCTAGAATTAGCATTTATATCCAATTATTATTATTATTATTATTATTATTATGAGCTGGGAAACTGAAAAGGTCACAATAAATTCAATTATGGCTATCTATACAGCTAAAAAAAAAGTTTTGCTTTGTGTGTTTGTCTGTCTGCGATGGCTAGAAAAATATACCACACACAGAGGTCTGAAAATTATGAGAGGATAGCCCAAGGTAGTTCCTGATGTGCCTGAGGCTCAGATTTTTCTTTTTTTATGTACTAGCGAACTTGCCCGGGTACGTCAAAAAACAGCAGGAATTGCGAAAAAGCTCTGAAAATCACAATAAGATATCGCGAAGAAAATTTTAATCGCTGCACAAATTTCGAAAACAGAAAAAAAATTATGTATTGTGTCCGAAGATTGCAAGTTGATTCCTTTCACTAATGTGGAAAAAGGGTAGCAAATCGCTAAAATACACTAAAAATCACATACAAAATTCCCGAAAAATTCGAAAATTGTTATACGAAATCCGAATAAACTTTATAGAATTGAGGGCGGAATGTACTTTAGGTCAAAAAATTGCAACAGATCGCAAAGAACATAATAATCGCTTTAAAAATCACAAAAAGTTAAAAAATCACGAAAGTCAAAATTTATTATAAGTGGATAAAAATTTCAAACCTCATTCCTTTGACCTGTGGGCTCTCTTAAAATTTATGTTTAGGAAATCATGCTAAGCGTTGTATCATGTTACTTTTATTCATAATTAATTTACTTGGACTCCCTTAAATATAATTAATATAATCCCTTAAGTTAATATTAGTTTTGTTGCATTAAAATATCTCAATTTGTTGATTTTCTGTAAGCAAGTAAACCCTATTGATTTACAATGGAAGTCTATGGGAATTTGGCGAAATATTAGAGATATCTTCAAGTTGGCGTCACTTTTGGCGACTAATTTTGGTCTCTAAATTTGGCGATATGTCGCCAAGTTGGCAACATTTGGCGACAGAACTGGGTCCCCCCTACGGTAACCCCCCCCCCTTATAGGTATGGAGATGCATTAAATGCTGTTCAATAATCGCATAAAAAATTCAAAAATCGCTGTACGAATTCCGAACAAACGTTTTTGAAAAGAGATCAAAATTTACTATATTTGGTTAAAAGAAAGAAACCGTATTCCTTTCACTAATGTAGAAAAATCGCCTCAAAACTTAAATAAGCGCTAAAAATCGCATAAAAAATTAAAAAAAAATCTAATCGAAAATCGGATTTCGAGGTGCAAAACTTCTTATATAGACGTACCTTTTCCCCAAATTTTGTAGCTCTACGTGCAGCAGTCTCTCCAGAACACCGTCGACACACTCACAAGCTTCTTTCCTTATTATTATAGGTAATTAGCCGAGATATTAATTAAAAATTTATCAAAAAAGTAATTTTTTTTTTCAAATTGGCAGAGGCAAGCACGCGTATGCTTAGACCGTGCTTTGCGGAGCGCGTGGAAGGAAAAAACCAAACGCTTTTTTTTTTTTTTTTTTTTTTTTTTCCCTCCCCGACTGTCTTAACGCTCATCGACTGAACCGTTTGGGATACGGAAAAAAAATAATACATTCTTAAATGTCATGCTTTTACGTCTTAAACGCTGCAATCAGTTCGAAAACATATTGTTGTTATCCCTTTTTAAAAAAAAAAAATCAGAAAAGCTCTTTCCCGCGTGATACATGTGGGGTCGGGATCGCAGGATAAAAGTCAGAAAAGAAAATTTAAAATTATTATTAAACACAATGAGAATCTCTGACAATTAAATTGCCATTCCGACATCACACATTATCGTGATGTATAGTGGCAGTACTAAAAAGGTGAATTTGGCAACTGAGAAAATTAAGGTTAATTTAAATATAATTGAAAATCACTAACTAAGAAAATGTTGCCATCGAAGTAAACGTTACTAAGCTGAAAAATAAAAATAAGAACAAACTCACCCCTTTGTGAAGTAAACACTTATTCAGTATAAGAAATATGATTTTAATGGAATCAAAGGCTAATATTACTTGGCCAAGTAAAGATGTACAAAAAGGTAGATTTACTCATTATTTCCAGGGGCGCGCCAACAGTATCCGGCGCCTGTGTGCAGAACTTCATCTGGCGCCCTATACACCCCCCCCCCCCCTACGAAAATAAAACTTTATATAAAAAAAAAAATTCTTTATCTATAAATGCCTAGCTGCCATCCTGCCGGAATTTTATCCCAGGTCAAATAAAGTTTTTTGAACCAGAAAATTACTTAATAAAATGTGTCCTGTTTCTATAGGGTTCGTTGTTTTTTTTTTTTTATTATTAAATAAAATTTCTGGTTTCAAACATGTTTAAATTACTCCAAAAATAAGGAAGGTTGGCAGCAGGGATGTAGTGGAAGGTATAAGAGGGTATACGCCGTATACCCTCTGGTTTCTTTTAAGGAACGCCGTATACCCTCTGTTTCTCAAGAAAGCTTTAGTATATGTACAATAGGGTTATACTCTCTGCTTTGAGCGTATACCCTCTGCTTAGAACGTAGACCCTCTGATTTTTTTACAACTACACCACTGGTTGGCAGATATGTAAATAAAATTCGAAACACAGTGAAGCCTCTGAAAATAAAACCTGACTGTATCAGAATCTTGCATTAAATGGTACAATTTCACTATCCCAGAGAAAATAATAAAATGCAATAACAATATATTGCATCCATAATTATTAAAAGAAAGTTGTTTCTCATCTCTAATTTGCATATCTATATTAATAAAAGAAAGACGTTTGTCTTTACTCTGCATGTGTTGGCTATGGCTAAGAAAATCTACCGCACATAGAGGTCTGAAAATTTAGATAAGGATAGACGATGGCAGGTCCAAATGCACCTGGGGCTCAGATTTTTCTTTTTTTGATAATTAGCCGAAATATAATTAAAAGCCATAACGATAAACGTAAAATGGCGAGCTTTCTTTCTTCAAAGCAAATATGCCTCTGCATTTCTCCAGGCAAATCTTCACACTTACGAAAGCGTAGAGTTCGATTTTTACTGCATTTTGAAAGTGCGACGTCCGGGTCCCCGTACAGTTAAAAAAAAAAAAGAAAAGAAAAAAAAAAGAAAGAAAGGAAATCTTCTTATCTATCGGATTCCAACGGTATCTTACGTTACTACACTATATGGACAAAGGTGACCGGTCACTTGCGATTTTAGACGTTTTGTTAAATATCTAGAAAAATAGATGAGGAATTAACCTGAAACTGCAGGTGTGTAAACAGTATAGTATAGGTCATATATTTCCGCGAAGATTTTTTCCCGAAACCCCATAGAGGACCGTCAACAAATTGAAAAAGAACGAATATCTTTTGGATAACCCTGTAAAAACTAATGTAACAAAAGCGTGCAAACTCGAGATTATTAATAAGTGGCTTATTATAATGTACTGTGTTTATTTTTATGAGGATAGCATGTATACTCGTAGGAAAATTAAGGTTTTTATAAAAACAGTTCCAAATTTCGCCAAGTTTTTTGCTTATAATTTGCAGAGTTCCTAATATTAAAAAAAAAAAATTCAAAAAATATGAAAAACAACATTGTACATAATACCCTGCAATCAGAATTAAAAAATAATAAAAATTGGATTAAAAATGAGCAGGTTTATTAAAAAATGTTTCACTGCGCATGCGCGAAAGCAATCAAAATATAATTTGCATAATGTATTAGCTAGGTATATAGAGCAACTTTTGTGAAAGTCTCAAAATCATAGTTTGAAAATTCTGAAAATTATCGTCCGTCGATAGAATTAGTTCGAAATCCGTTCTTCCCAAAAGGAAGCAAAAAGATGAGGGGTTGTATCCAAATAGAGTAGTACGTGCAATATTGTGTACGCTATCTTAGCACTAATCGACAGATATTTGATACAACCCCTCATCATTTTGCTTCTTTTTGGGAACAACGTATTTCGAGTTTATTCTATCGACGATAATTTTCAAGCTGTGATTTTGAGACTTTCACAAAAGTTGCTCGATATACTTAGCTAATACATTATGCATATTATATTTTGATTACATTCGCGCATGCGCAGTGAAACATTTTTTAGTAAACCTGCTCATTTTTCATCCAATTTGTATTATTTTTTAATTCTGATTGCAGAGTATTATGTACAATGTTATTTGTTATATTTTCTGAAAAGAACTTTCTTTTATATTAAGAACTCTGTAAATTATAAGCAAAAAATTTGGGACTATTTTTATAAAAACCTTAATTTCTATACGAGTGTGCATGCTGTCCTCTTAAAAATGAACGCAGTATATTACAATAAGCCACATATTAATAATCTCGAGTTTGCACGCTTTTGCTACATTAGTTTTTACAGGGTTATCCAAAAGATATTCGTTCTTTTTCAATTTATTGACGGTCCCCTATGGGGTTTCGGGGAAAAATCTTCGCGGAAATATGTGCCTATACTATACTGTTTACACACCTGCAGTTTCAGGCTAATTCCTCATGTATTTTTCTAGATATTTAACAAAACGTCTGAAATTGTAAGTGACCGGTCACCTTTGGCCATATAATGTATTTCAAAAAACTTTTTATTTGCCCGCAATTCACGTCAGTTTTCAAGTTTTTCCAAGCTTTAAAAAAAAAAAAAATACATTTATTAATACATTTTTCCTGATTTAACGATATTTCTGGTGTGAAAATTTTTATTTACTATTTCAAAAAAAAATCTTGAAGTCATTTCAAGGATTCGCCAGAGATGTTTTTTCTTTCAGTTACAAGTTTTCTCAAGGTATCGTAACCCGTCTCAGTCAGGGATATGTGCTTGAATATCATTTCGGGTTTTAAAAAAGTGAGGGGTGGTGCGTATTTTTTATTATTTCTGTTTTGTAACTAAGTTTTGGCCAGAATTGAAACTTTTATGTATCTAAATGCCAGAAATTAAATACAAATTCGAGGTTTGCTTGAAAAATCATACCGGAGGGTGGATATATCACCCCCAGTGTACGTTGTAGAAGGCAGTGGGACCCCCAACTCGAGATTCGTTTGGATAGGCTTTCATTTAACAATAAAAAATAATGCAAAGTCGAGGTTGTACGTTGCTGAAGGCTGTGCTTCTGATAATATTTAGGCTCGTTTGGAAAATTTTTCCTTTAATCAAAACAAACCGGTCAGTGCGTTGCACGTCCGGTGTATATGCTGCTGAAGACATTGTGCTCCCCTCCCCATCTCTAGGTTCGTTTGGAAATTTTTTCGTTTAAAAATATAAAATCATTCCACATTTGTTTTTAGACGTACTTAAGGTTATTATCATTTGCAATACCGGGTGGGTTGGTTAGTAGGATATGATTGTAGATCCTAACTTATTTATGTCTAAATTGAACTTTTTTTGCCACTCTAGTCTCTGGAGCGTCTAAGGTTATATGTAATCAGGGCTGTAGCTAGAAAGGAATAATAGGGGGGAGGGGGGGTCATATTTTCTCTCTCTTTCTATCTCTCTATCTTACTCTGATGCATGCATGCACAAACAAACACACCAACACGCAGATATATATGACCAAAATATTATATAGAAAGATAAATTAGTGCATATTCCCATTGTAGGCGCAATGTTTCTTATTAAACTGTTTGTAATAACTTCATTTTATGATAGGAAAATAATAGGATGCAGAATGAAAAATTCGAGTGTATACTAACTAGTGCAAAATTATACATCATATTAGCTTCATACGTGCAAAGAGGATGTGCGAGTGTTCGAACACTTATTTGCACTTTTTGTACAAATACTACAATTTAGTACTTCTGCAAAACTGTAGGCCTCAAAACTAAATTCGATTTTGGAACAGAATTTCATTTGGATTTTCGGAACAGGAATTCATTTATGACTTTGGAATCTTTTCCAGGGGAGGCTCAAAATGTTTTAGGGGGGATGAGCCTCCCCCCCCCCCCTGGCATGCCTCTATCTACGGCCCTGTATGTAATGCTAATAAGTGCTCCTATTCCAATACTTTCAATTTTATGTTCTATATTAAAATGAACAAATATTACAATCATCACAGTTATTTAATCAGTATGTGATTAGACAAGAGCGTACGATAGGGATGCAGGGAAAGGGCACCTCTCTCAATCTTTGAAAAAATAAGAATTTTTGGACATTTATTAACAACCCTTTAACAAAAATTCTGCTTTCGCCATAATGATAGGTCCAGAGTACAGTTCAAGATAAGGAAAGGGCATGTTTACAAACAAACACTTCCGTCAACCAATCTACCAACTACATTTTTGCCATAAACATCATTGCAGGTATAGTCTTGGCAACGTAGGACAATCATATCAGAGACGAGTTAAACGTAGACTAATCAAATTCCCCTAGCTCATGCGTACAGGTAGGAGTCATAAAGAACGGACAGGTTTTCTTGCTGAACCAACAGTAATTCAACCAACAGTGACGTCAGCTGCCCTTTCCTTATAGTATAGATAAAAGTATTTGTTCTGCTCGGAGGTCTATGGTCCGAAAACACACAGAATTTTTGTCCAACACATAATGGTTTCTACAGAAGTGATCATTTGTAGCAGCGCTGAAACAGGACATTGCTTCGGCCGCCTAAAGTAGTCTTTACTCAATTCAATGAGCGCAAAATTCACAGAGTTAAACCTACGACATGGAATGCCAAAACTTTCACAAACGGCTGATGCTTCATTTTAGCAATTAAAATTTGTTCCATAGCTGATGTCAGTCTCTCCAATCTAAAATCTCTACATAAAACAATGTGGAGATTTTACATGATTCTCGTACATATTCTTTCACAAGTTCTGGTTTCACATCGTTTCTCTATTCAGAGTAGAGAGGTCCGCACGGCCCTGGAAAATGTATAGGCAAACTATCAAACTATGTCGGCAAAACAAAGACAATTTTTTTTTTAACGGCTGGGCGGATAAAAAAATAAATGGACCAGGCCGACGAAAAAATAAATAAATGGCCCGGGTTGGCAAAAAATTAAACGGGACAGCCGGGCCGATAATAAAATTAAGCGGGCGAAAAATTTAAACGAAACCGATAAAATAATTTTTTTCAATGGATCTGACTATGAATAAGTATAATAGTGCTGCGCAAGCCGGTGCTAGTTTGACAACATCAATTCAGAAATATAACATATCCAGCGTAGAGATCGGTATTGGACAGCTACTTTGTGCCTGAACTTGGGCTCGGGCCGGGCTTACATTTTTTTCTGCATAGTCGAGAGGGGCAGTAATTTGACTTAATTGTTCTGAGGAAGTGTCGAGCAAGCAATATGTTTTGTAAAAATAGTACTAGCGATAATGAACGTCATTGTAATGAACGTCAGAATCATTGTAAATATACCTTAATAAATTACAGAGATAAATTTTCAAAAATGTTCTTTTTATTATGCAACTTGAAAAGTTACGATGCTTTTAATCCTCTTTTTGTTCTTTTATTCTAAATTACATTATTTTTTCTAAGTCTAAGTAATCATTAATGTTGCTGTTGTGTACTTTCTGTCTTGGGAACACATAGTAATGTAACATTTCCTCATAAATATGTATGCAATATTATTTAAAAAGGATTTTAATTGTATGCATTGTATGTTAAGTAAAATCGGAATTTTTTGTAGGAATCGGGCGGGGCCTGTTTTCACTGGTCGCGAACTGCGAAAATATAAACGGGCCGGGTCCGGGCTTGGGAAATTCTGCTCTAATTCAGGGCAACGCATCTCCCGCGAATCCACTTTGAAATATGCTTTCTTTAACATCAATATTATTTATATGGGGTTCTTTTAATTGTTTAATGTTATTAATTTGTTATATAGTGATTAAGATTTCTTTGCTCTTCACGAAAAGAATTTTCGAGGTGGGTTGGCCGTCTGAAAAATGTAATTTTAAATTTACTATGATTTATATTATTTCTTCAAATTATGTTTAAATAGAGTTTCTGAGTCGTAGGGGATTTATGGCTACCACCGTGAGATGTATGTGCATGCGAAGACGCCTGTGAATCACAAGTCTACCGCTATTTATGGCCTGGTTACCACAGAAGTTTTTATCAGTATTTCTGTATAGTAATTTACATCTTATTTATGACAGAAATTCTGCTGTAAGGAGAAGATTAATATTTATTAAAAAAACAAAAAACAGGTGGAATTTAGACCTTGTAGTAATAAAACTGTACTATGCTTTGTCACCAGTGAAATAATAGTGTTGCATGTTTTCAATCCTATGACACCTTTCATTGTTTGCAACTACATGAGGTGCGCCTATATTTATTGACAGGTTGAACAGCAGGGATGTAGCGGAGGGTATACGGGGGTATACGCCGTGTACCCTCTGGATTTTTTTAAGGAACACCGTATACCCTCTGTTTCTCAAAAAATCTATAGTAAATACACTCTAGGGTATACGCTCGGCCTTGAGCGTATACCCTCTGCTTAGAGAGTATACCCTCTGTTTTTTTTACGACTACACCACTGTTGAACAGGTCTAAGTCTAAACCACTTATTAGAAGACACAGAACCAGAATAAAAAGAAAATGCAATACATTTTAGTTTAATTAAATTAAGGATTTTTTTTTAAGAGTTTGCTCCTCAACTGAAATCTTTGGCGCCTTTACTACTTCGGCGCCTGTGTGCGCCGCACACTTTGCACACTGGGTCGGCGCGCCCCTGATTATTTCAAATCTTAAATTAGCAAATTGTATTGAAAATCCTTCCTAAATTGAGAATGCAAGCGTTCTATTGTTCAAATCACAGAAAGTTCAATTATTTAGCAGAGAACAGCACTATATTGTAGATAGTCACTAAGAACAAAATATTCAGTTGTGATGGTTAGAGAATGATTGTTCTGGAGACAGTAAACTTATCCTTCTTACTGACGCTCATGGGAGGAAATTCCACGATGTCTCAAACCACAAAGAATGCCGTCATCGATGAGAATCTCGTGCCGCAAAATATATGTTGATGAAAAAATAAGCAGGGCCTTCAAGAATCCAAGTCAATCAGGGTTGTTGTTCAAGCATCCAAGCTCAACATCTCAGGAATTGCGATTGCTTAGGCATAGATGAAACGAGTGTTAGCTCTCCAACTTGTTGAAATGTGGCCGAGGGGGCACGATCCTCCATGTGCATCAGGGAGACAGCTCATTAGAAGTAATAATTGCTAATTATCATTATCGGACGTAATTATATTGTATGGTTTTTAAAATTTAAAATGCTTCATTCCTAATTATGCAGATTAGAGGCCTGCTTTTTAGAAAAACTCTTCGCCGATCATGCCGTTGTCATTTCAGATCCCGGTCTGAGGCCGAGGCCCCAAACCTACGTCCGCTTTCGCTCCTACATCGTAGACAAGTGAGTTGACGAAAAGCAGATGGCCCCAAAGACGGTTGAAAAGCCGCCAAAATCAAATTGGCCAATGAGAGATCGACGCGTAGGCGGATGCAACTGTTCATTCACAAAGATCGCGCGCTGCACGCCGTAAACCGAACGATCGAAGTGAAACTAGACCGCATCGATAGTAAAATTCATCGCAATCGTACTTCATCCCCCACGCATTCCACAGTTTGCGCGGCATCGCGCGCCGGTACAAAAATCAAGATGGAGGATGAAGTGGCGTTACGATGTAGTTTTCTCCCGAAGAAGAAGCTAAAAAATGGCTACTTGCAGGGGAGTTAGGAAATGCTCCGCGGGCCATTCAAAAGTGATGAACGTAAATAAATATTGTAAAGCGAATATCTCGCTAGATTACGGCTTAAAATTAATGAAATCTTGGGAATCGTATTGAATTAAACAGTTGCATCCGATAAAAATAGTTTTGAAGTAAAATAATTAATATTAAATAACTTTTAAAATTTATATTTTCGGAAGTTAGTTATAATGGAAGCGTATTGAAAGTTACTTTAACGTACGATATTCCGTAACGATTACTTTTTAAAGAATCTTTATATTATTAGAATGATAATTAAACGTTATTGAAATGATATTTACTTATATATTTTAATGTTTATTGCTGAAACTAATTATTAATTAAGAAATTATTAACGGAATATAAATTATTTAAAATGCATTTTTCTCTAATCAATTAATACGTTTTTAAAAATTGTTTTTAAGTTTATTATTAAATTTAAATAGAAATTAATGCAGAAGATGAATTATTAAATTTAAAAGGTTAAAATGTAACACCGCGGTTCATTTTTTCTCCCTTTTGACGTCCGCGGTTCATTCCTTCTCTCTTTTGGCGACGCGTCGGAGCGTACCAATTCACAAAAATACCTGTTTAGGTTGAGACCACCTTCGCCGCGTAGTAGTATGTTTACCGATTCTAACTGGCCAAAATTATTTTTTAATTTCTGCTGAATTTGATGTTTTCTTTAAATATGTGACAAGCTAAACTCATTTTAACAAAATATATTGCATTTTAAATCAAAATATCTTTGCAGATGGTTAATTTGAATTAGAAATTGATTAATTTGAGACTTTTGAGGTGAAATCCGTATTTGATACTTATGTCTTGCAGCGGCAAATCATTTCGTGCAATTCATTTTACAGGGTGATCCCGAATATTATTTTCTTCAATTTGTTGTTGACTCCCTAATTCCCCGTGATCTTCATCGAAAAATTTGAGGTAAAACATGATCTTTATATTCATGAAGTTCCAGAAGAATTCGTAAAGTATTTCTCTAGATATTCGTCTCAAAACGTCTAAAATTGAAAGTGTTGATTTTTCGGCCACAAAGTAATATATTATATATAACACAAACATAACAACATTGCTATTTCAAAAAAGGAAAGTAATAGCAATCATTGTGTCGTAATGAGGAATTCCCACAAGCCTGAGTCAATGAAAACTTAATAAATGTATATTTTGGTTCAGGAGTTTGAGTTTCCCAAGTGGCCTATAAATAACAATGCTTTTTAAACGAATGAAAGCAAGGCCACTCTATTACTAATAATTTCTAAACTATATAAAAGTCACAAAAAAAAAATTAGCAATAAAATGGTTGATACGCCATATCAATGCAATAAGAATACAAAAAGTGCGCATTAGACCAGAAAATCACAAATTCATACTAATTTATCTGCATTCCACGAGGAAAATATTATCTGCGTTTGAAGAACTACGTTTTCCTCGGACATGCGTGGAAGCGAACGTATAACTTCGGCGAACTGCGAAAACGGAAGGTCGTTCATTAGGGTTCGATTAGGAGTTTTAATTAATATCTCGGCTAATTATATATATATATATATAAAAATCCTAGTCTCAGATACATTCGGACTTCTCTTCGTCTATCCTTATCCAAACTTGCCGACCTCTGCGCACAATAGATTTCCCTAGACATGGCACACAGACAGACATTCAAACATATTTCTGTTATTAATATTAGATAACAGATTTAACGAGCTCAGTGATAAATTTTATTTTTTATTAACATGACGAAAAATGAGCATACAAAAATTCAAAAAAAAAAAAAATATTATATGCAAGAAAGATGGCGAGATTTTATTATATGTATTAAATTTTAACTTGCATTCTGACATTCATATTGTAGATAGAGAAAGGTCAAACTTAGTAAGCCTCGTTGCAACTTTTATTGGAAGAAAATCATTAATGAAAGTTTCCTTATCTATGTGGAGCAAAAAACTTGCAAATTTCGTTACCGATTGCCGAATTGACTTTTTTTTCACCGTTTGATGAATTTCGTAAAACCTCCTCCCACAATCGTTTGATTGTGGGAAATTGCGATTTTTTTTTTCCGCAGTCATTTAACGAAATTTGCCGTTTTTTTTTGTTTTTTTTTCCATGAGCGTTAGACGTATTTCGCGATTTTTTGTCTACAATCGTTTTTCGCAAATGTACCCTATTCTTCCTTTCGGTTCGAGGTTTTAAAAAATCAGCTGTTTGGAAAAACACTGGAAAATCCCTCCTTTGGAAAGCATTATACGTTCTTCAAGAATTCACTTATTTTTTATTCTGCTACTGAAAGGATAGAAATGTATGTAATAGATCTGAATAATATAAGGAATATTCATTTAATTTTAGATTACTTTTGTGGAAAATATCGAATTTATTAGAAATATAATGTTAAAATAACTAACATAATAGCCTAATAACAATGCCTAATAGCCTATAAACAATGTGTATAAAAATGAGTGACATTTTCAGTGTTTAAATTGAAATTTGTTTATAAATTATGTAAATTAAAATGATTTTACTTAAATATGCTTTTATTTCACGATTTCAATGTTAATTTTTAGTATTTAGAAATCTTTTACTTTAAATTTTGCAAATCATGCTTTTCTGAAAATTTTCATTATTTAATAATTAAATAATGACAGAATATGCTTTTCTTTTTATTAATTTGGTTTCTGAGCTCATAAGTGCGACAATAAAATAATTTTGCAAAGAGAAATAGCGAAAAAAAACTCTTGGTTTATTTAATGCAAAGCGTAAACAAACGATCACGCGCCATTTTACCTATTGTGACGTCATGAGAATACTATTCATTGCAATTTTTATTGCGCGATTGTTTAATGAAATTGTTTGACGAAATTCGCGAGTTTTTCTGCGACGATTGATCAAATTGCATTTTTTTGCGACTGATGAACGAAATTCGCGCTGTTTTTCCCGACCCATTGGCGAAATTCACGATTTTTTTACGTGACGATGGAAATTTTTGTTTAGAAAATTGGGAAAAACACATAAGAAGCTGAAAGTCTGAAGATCAGCGTGAAAATCGGACACTTTTCGCCGAAAACGGAATAGTTCGCAACTAGCTAACAATCATGATATTCGTCATGCTTTAAATCGTTGGTTGTTACGTAAAAGTATTAATTTTGGATATAGTTGCAATTTAAAATTATTTCGAATATCCTCGATATTTCGCTTCCTAATTTCCTATGAGGTTGATTGATTGAAATTTGGACGAAAATTTTTTAGACACTTCAATTAGTCGCCACAATTGTTTGTCATCAAGGTGCCGATGTAATACCGATCGGAGATTAAACCTGTCTATTATTGAGAAAAAACCCACAAAGTAATTTGCTGACAATAACATTATCGCCTGAGTTTGGTAGATTTTGACACTTTGTTACATTATTAAAGTGATTTTTTAAGAAATCAAACTAATAAGAAATATGGATACTAATTTTAAATTTACTTTAGACAAACTTTCCAAATATTTAACCCTTAATTACCCCCCACGTTGCCTTTCGGAAACATGCCTATGCTGTTCGTAATTTCAATTGACCTCTCAAGGTCAGTTTTACGGCCATTATCTGAGGTCAGTAACTATGGTAACACCGTATTTGACTGACTGACCACTGTACTTTTTCCCATGACGATGAAGGGATCAAGTGAGGAGGACAGGTGACCTTGAGAAGCTAATTGAAATTGCATAGAGTATAGTTTAGTTTTCTGAAGTATGTTATAAATGAAAATGTAATTCTAATATCAGTTTTTGCTAGTAAGATACACAATGAAGTTATTTAATCCATTTAAGACATGCAACCGGCAACACTAGTGTAGAATAAGTATAAAATGCATTTAAGTTTAAATTCATTTTAAAAAAATCATTGAAAAACTAAATATACAATTTAATGAAACATTTCTAGGCTTGAAATGTTTATAGGAAAAAAATACCGACATTGTTTTCGCTGATTAATTTTTTTGATAAACTGTCCGATCTTACGGTGCCCTGTTCTAGATTTTCTCCAGCAACCTTATGGATGATATATTCTAATGAAACTACAGTAAAACTTGTGGGATGGAACCATCAGTCTATAACGGAATTCTGCCTTAATCAGAAAAAAATATGATTACGACGGAAGGAATACTGTTCAACTATATCTACTATAACAAAACTTGTATGTAACGGATTTTTTTCCAATTTCGAGAAATTCCGTTTTCACAGGTTTTACTGTATTAAATTTTAACTAAGTATTTTGCCTTTTTTTCCGTCTCATAGTTTTAAGTGCCTTGGGGCCTTGCTCACCACTAAAACCGACCCTATGTCCGATAATACTTCGTTGTAGCATTTTTTATTGAATTTTCGTAGAAAATGTAAGAAAAGAAAGAAAATTAAAGAAATAAGAAGGAAAGAAAAGCCTGATCGTTTTTCGAACAGAACGCTTCATTTGAAAATCCAAAAACGTAATGTGTCTATAACTCTGTTCATTTCTTGAAAATCAGAACCATTTGAATGGAGAGGGGGAAAAGAAATAAAACCGCGTCTCGTATTTTGTGTGTGATCTCGCAGATAAAGGATCTTCGCAACGCCTACGCATCTTAAATGATTTTCCTGACTTATTTCCCGGAAAAGGAGCATGGAAGGTTAGGACATTGAAAGAATGAAGTTTGTTTCTTTATGGGATTTAGTATGAAATTGATTTTCTCAAATCTTTTGCATACAATAACGACCTGGGAGTCCGCATACGGGGATGGGGGTGGGGTATTGCTCCTTCTTAAACTTTCAGATTTAATTAATTGAATTTTCTTTCTCTCAGATTATTTTGAATAACAATAATGGAATAATGCATTCTTCTCAAGTGATTTAAAATAGTAAATTAAACACTATAGAAAAAGGCACTAATGATGTTTCGCAAGCGGACATCTGCTCCACTGAATGCCCCCGTATAAGATAATTTTTAGTTATGTTTTTCTTTTTACTATCTAGTGTTGTAAAACTGTCTTAAACGGGGGGATTCAAGGGAGGGGAGGGGTGTCGGAAGAAATGTGATAACCTTCTGAAGAAAAATGGGACAAACTTGCAATTCTTCAGTTTAAAAAAAAATCGACAATAACTTATTTTTAATATTTATTATTTGATACATTCCTTTTTTTTTTTTTTTTTTTTTTTTTTAATTGGCTCATACTACTAATGTTCATAAAACGTTTAATACCATATGGCCAAAAGTCACCGGGCACTTTCGATTTTAGACGTTTAGTTGAATATCTAGAGAAATAGTACGTGACGAATTACTTTGGAACTTCGGGAATATTAAGAACATGTTTGACCTCATATTTTCCAGCGAGGGGTTGATAACGAGGGGAATTAAGGCAACAACAATAAATTGAATTATATATATATATATATACATATATTTCTGATCACCATGTAAACTAAAAGACTGAATTGATCGGTTGTGGTAGCGCAGGAGTATATGGATCGTGTACAGTATTTGTATAAGCATAACATGTATATGCATAAAAATATAAAGTTTTTTTTAAGGGGTCTCAGGACTCTTTTAAGGGGGCTGATCACTCCGCTTCTGATTTCCCCTCACTAATGTAAAGTCCATGGGCATTGGATGCATTCGTATATTCAAAATATCTCCTCGGGAAATTAATATTTTAAACTTCTATTTGTGTACACTTCCTAAAAGATGCATCTTTTTTTCTTAGTTCTCAAAATATTTCTAAAGCATAGACTTAATTTTATAGGAAGTGTTAAAATCTTACTCACAGTTCGTCCGCTTTTAAAGCATGAAATATTAAATTCAGCATAGATTTTAGAAATATTTTGATAACTAAAGAAAAAAGAGACATCCTTTGAGAAGAGTATACAGAAAAAAGGTGTTAAAAATATGAATTTCCCGAGAAGATATTTTAATTATACGAATTCATCTAAAGTCCATAGACTTAACATTACGGAGGAGAAGTCCGAAGCTGAATGACCAACCCCTTAAAGCTTCAAAATTTTCGAAATTTTAAATTTTTTAGGTGTTAAACTTGTATCTTTTCTGAACCTTTTGATATAATTGTTTCCTTGAAATTTTCATTGGAACATAAGTTATGGCTTTTAGAATTAAACCCGTTCAATAGCTGAAGCGGCGTTTCCGAAACTTCGAAGTCATTTTTCTCCAAATGACGTCTTTAGGCATAACGGACACGATATCTCAAAAACTTCTGAATATTTTCTCATGAAATTTTCAAAACATATGTTTCATGTTAGTCTGTAATAAACTGAATCTAAAATTTCCTTTTTATTGCTCAAAAAAATATTTTTTTAGGTGATTATACTGTTGAAATTTTCAAAATTTTGCGTTAGCTAAATACAACTTTGTATTAAAAATATAAAAATGCTTTGAATACAAATTTATTTAGGTTCAGGGTAATTATTATAATCTGAAGTATAAGTAGGCACCAAATTTTTTATTCTAATTGCGAAATTTATTTTGTAATAAAGCACGTAAGCTGTTATACCAATTTTCTGCTCGTCAAATGTCTGACAGTTTGGAGCCCCCTATAAATGCTAATTCTGCATCTTGCAATTTTTTAAATACATGAAATAAAAGAACATTCTTATATCTTTCATCCCAATAAAAAAATTGTTTTTTAAATCATATGCATTTTAAGACATTAAATGTTGAAAATAGTCTTTTTATTTCATTTTCTCCAATTTTGAGAGTCCTGAGATCCCTTAAACAATTCGAGAATTTTCTGCATGTTTTTTTGTTTATAGTATGCAAGTTCAACCAAATTTAACGCCACTTTGAAGTAACTTGAGAAAATACTGAAGAAACAAAATACTTCAATTACAATGTAAATATATAAAATATTTGATCCAATATAACCATTTGTATAAATACACTTTAAGTACGCATTCATGAAAGATAACTTTTTTTTTTTTGTCCTTTTGCATAATTTAGTAGTAAACGTTACAGAGCAACCTATCTAAAAAAAAGTTAGTCGAATATCATGGAATTGCAGAATTATATCTGTAATATAGTGAGTTGAATTGCAGTTGCTTTCTGAAGGTAGCTGAATGATAAAGGATTTCCCACAAATTATCATCTTTCATTATTTATTAACCATTTGGAAAAATGGTTATTGTCCTCGGTCAGGGTAGTGAATCAAAAACATATCTGAAGCGTTTTATTAGTTGAATCCAGCATTTTATTCGTTTTCTGATTGGTCTATACAGTAATCTGTATTTTCCCTTTACTTTCAACAGAGATGGATACTTCTGTTGCCACAAAAAGTAATAAAAACTACAAAAAAAAATTAATAACTCAGAAACAAATTGAGATACAGCTTTCAAACAAATTGCAATTAAAAATGCATTTTTTTTTCTCTATACGACGATATAAAAAGTAATATTGTGGGATGTTTAGAAGTTTAAAAATGAAATTTCATTTAAAATTGGTCCAGGAATATTAATGTTTAATCCATGGCGTAAGTAATGTATGACCAGCTCCGTAGAAGTTTAAAAATTTACAGTACCGAAAATTGTAAAACTGAAATTTCTTTTAAAATTTGTTCATGATGGGTCCAGGAATGTTAATGTTTAATCCATGGCGTACGTAATGTATGATCAACTCCGTGCTATTTTTTATGTCTTAAATTTTAGTCTTTGAAAAAATCATTTTCCAAATGGTCGTTGTAATTTGTTAAATTGTTTTTTTTTTATTATTATTATTGATGCTATAGTTCTTGGAAAAATAATCAAAACGAGCCCATTCAAAAAATAAATAAATAAATAAAAATAATAATAAATGCAATTTAACAAATTACAACGACCATTTGGAAAATGATTTTTTCAAAGACTAAAATTTAAGACATAAAAAATAGCACGGAGTTGATCATACATTACGTACGCCATGAATTAAACATTAATAGTGTTATTACACGTAAAAATTGCAAGCAACAGAAATCGCCTGCGATCCACCTGAAACTTACGTATTATCCAAGCATTTCATTGGCTGTTCGGGAAAAGGCTTTTCCATCGTCAGATTTCCAAGAAATCTGACAGCCAATTTTAACTGAAATTTATTTCTTAAACTTCTAAACATCCCACAATATTACTTTTTATATCGTCGTATAGAGAAAAAAATATACTTTTAAATGCAATTTGTTTGAAAGCTGTATCTCAATTTGTTTCTGAGTTATTGATTTTTTTTTTTTTTTTTTTTTTTGTAGTTTTTATTACTTTTTTGTCATAATGGCAACACTCTGTTGTCCATCTCTGTTGAAAGTAAAGGGAAATACAGATTACTGTATAGCCCAATCAGAAAACGAATAAAATGATGATTAAACCAATAAAAACCTTCATATATTCTTTTGATTTCCTACCCTGACGAGGACAATAACCATTTTTCCAAATGGTTAAAGGAAAAAAAAAGAAGAATCAAAATTGATTCCAATTGATATTCCATATTATACGAATTACAATTCAATGAATATATAACATTGAATACTTTACAAAATTGTACCATATTATAATTATTATTATTTGTTACCTGTGACTTATCTGCAAAGGGACACGTTAAGCAACCAGGAGAAGAACACTTCTTGAAACTAAGAACAGGAAGGGGACAGGAGGATAGGTTGCCTGATTACGATCCAAGAAGATCCCTATAAATCCTCTTGTACCGAGAATTAGACATAGAAATTCCTAGGTCCAATTCGCCAGTATCGAATAATTTACTCATTACTGCCATATTTAAGATTGGAAGCAAATATTTGCTTAATATTACACATAAAAAGTATACATAGAAATACATTAAATCCTTGATTAATACATTTATTATAAGTTAAATTAAACTAATATGAAAATAATATGAAGTAAAATAAAAAATAAAACGATTGGATCTTGATTAATATGATTATAATGTATTCACATATTTACAAAATGTCCCTTAAAATAGAACCGCCAACTTCATTATCTAAATGTAACACTATTATTGTTACTATATTTATCCTAAGCTAAAATAAGTCTAACATCAAATAAAATAATGGTACAGGATCCTATAAAAATGATATTAACTGAGCTTGAAAGTAGATGTTATAAAATATGCATTTTGATTTTACAAGTGATAGAGAAAATGCTGTTATATATAACAAATAACTTGTAAAAAATTAGTTCAATTTAAAAAACCATATCACAATTGAAAACGCATTTCCAGCAATTATCGCTCATATACAGTAGTGTAACCGAATTATTTTGTGTGTCCCTGTAAATGAGCGTTAAATACTAAGCGTTGCATATTCTATAGCAGAGGTTCTCAAACTTTTAGACCGATGTACCACTAAATCGAAGTTCATACTTCCGCGTACCACAAGGTAACAAATGCAAAGCTAATACATAAAAAACTGTGACGAAACGTGTATAAACCGGAATATTTTTTCGGTCTTTTGTACTTTTGTTTTAGGAGGTTTTACTGTATTTAAAAATGCATGATCAGGATCACATTAAAAAATTGATACTTAACTTGACTGCTTTACATTATTATTCCAATAAAAACTCGTAACATCATTACATTTTAAAAATACACACAGTATCAAAATACGGTGTTTTGGTTGAAAAAAAAAACTACAATATTTAATGACATATTGATGTATAAATGAAATAAATTATGAATTATTATTTGACATAAAACTTGAATTACAATACTTTTTACCAGCTCTTTCAATGCAAGCAGAAAAAACAAGTTATAAATTACCCTTTTGTTTTGCACATAGTACAAGCACACAAAATTTCTGTTTTCGCTCCTTCTATTCGCACAAGCTCCTCCTACTTCCACGTATTCAGGCATTATATATATATAAACTCGGTTTATGGCGTCAGATGCCGCCATCCGAAAAATCTACAAGAGTCTTTTTTCATTTCTTCCGGTCAAGGGTCCATTCCTCTTCCAGACCTCTATCCCTTATTGCCTTTAAAATATCATCCATCCAGCAGATAATTCAATTTAACCCTTTATGCGCTGACAGTACTTTAAAGTAGCATTAAAATAACTTGTTATAAATTCCTTTAATACATCGATTAATAGTAATACAGTTTAAAATTAGTTATAAATACTTTACTTTATCTTGTTCCAAAATCAGTATTGGTTGCGCAAAACAAAGATATTTTTAAAAGGATGGTTTCTTTTGCCTTTGCATCTTTTCAGCTTGACGTCGAAAGATTGGGGAAGGGGGGGGGGGGGGGAGAGAGTTTCAGTTCGGAAATATTTCTATTGTAAGAACATTATATTTGTGCATTTCCTAGTTCTACAAAATACTAAAAAAATTATTTTAAGTAAAAAATTTGAGTGGAGTAATAAATATTGCACAAAATCCCTATAAATTCAAATTTAATTAATTTTAATTGGCAAAATCCTTCTAAAATGTATTAAATGATTGTGTAAATCTTCTAATGTCGTTTCAAAAAATCACGAAAAATGCTTTAGAAGATGAAAATTTCGTGGATTCAAAATTTGGGATATTAGGTTGTTAAAATCATGTTTTTCCGCTGATTAAAAATGTTTTATTTATTAATTTTGAAATTAGGTTTGCATTTACAAATTTTAATTTTCTTCCCACATAAATCTAATATTTATATGTTTTTAATTCTGGAAAGTGATTGTATCATAAGCAACGTATGCGGATTTCAGAGAATCTGCTGTAACAAATTTCTTTGTTACAAAAGAATAAGAATGCACAGCCCTTAAATCGTATTCGAAAATTTTCACCAAATTTCAAGGCGATAAATTCAAGCCGTTTTTGGTCTCGTAATAATATGCTGCATTTTATTTTACGTACTGGTATCGGGCTTTCGCGTACCAGTAGCCAAGGCTTCGTGTACCAGTACTGGTACGTGTACCATAGTTTGATAACTCCTGTTCTATAGTAAGGATCTTTTAGTGCACCTCAGTAATGATGTATATCAATGTCAATATGTTTGAAATAGTGTAATATAATTAAAATACACTGCAAAAGATTTTTCTCCATATAGACCATAATGTAACGGTATTATTTTGAGTGCCCGTGTAACGGAACTATAAATGCTACATATTTCATTTTCACTACCGAACATGTCATGGTAAATGTCAGCCGCACATATTAATTACATGGCAACCCGACTATATTAACGCGAGTTAGAGCACGTACAGATGGCCAGACAGGCGACCAGACAAACCGAATTTATAAACACTTTTCAACCATGTTGGAAACCGTTAAAAAACCTATGAAAATTGCGTAGATTTCCTTTATTTAGAGGATAAATAACTAAAAACAATTATAAAAATAAAAAATTTCCTGGCAGATAATATGTGGGAACTGAAGGGTTAAATATGTGTCTTTAAGAAATCATGCACTCCAGGAATTCACTTTTAGAGGCGGGTGGGTGATGTACCAAACCCTGTTATGCTATAAAACTTATAATTGAAATCCTCGTTCGAAACGAAAGAAAACGCACATATTCTTTTAGTTTTTAGAACAGTAGAAAATCCAATTGCACCTAAGGAAATACCTGAAAGAATTGATTTTCCTGACGCCATTGGATGAGTGTTTTCTTGGAAATACCACAAGTATAATTTCAGAACAAACGAGGGTTTTGTTTCTTTCTCAGAGGAAATGGAAATAAAATGTGTTCCTTAAATATTATTTTTATTTTTTTTATTTCTACGGAACACGAATATTTTTTTTTAATTTTCTCGATAAAAAAAGGGAAAGAAAATAGAAAAGAAAAGAAAAAAGAAGCATAAAAATATATTACAGAGACACAATCATGATAAAGAAAATAATAAAATTAAAAAGCAACAGTAATATACTAGTATATATATACATAGCGTCCACGGAACAAAATCCAGGAGAGGGCAAGATTTTGGAACAAATGTGGTTGTAGTCGCGCGTATTTTAATTATTATTACGCTAGGCTGCGTATTTTTAAAAAATTTAAAATAGAGAATATAATTAGGATGTAGATTCAAATGGAGACTATATAATCCAAGCATGAAATAAGCTAAATGAGAATTTTTATCAGAACCCAGTGCAACACAATTATTAAATAGGGGAGAGTAGCCGAATTTGGACCACTTCACTTATTTTCAGGTGTAACTCACTTTATTTTTGGAATATCAGCAAAACATCATTACACGGGGTCAATCTATTCATCTACTAATTAAATAAATCTTTAGATCAATTTCTTTTTGAAAATCTTAAATTTTATTTTACTTTGAAAAAATTGTCAAAAGTGGTCCAAATTCAGCAACTGGTCGCCTAAGTTGGACCCCCAGTCTCCTAAATTGGACCAAATAACATCAGGTTGTTTTAATAACTAGGGAATATAACTAATTTTACTAAAAGCAAAGTTTGCGATTAATGAAACAATCAAACAAAATAACAGCAATGAAATTTAATGAAATCAAATACCTGAAAATAATTGTTAGGTAGCTTTCTTTACAAAAAAGTCCTTCCGGCCAGTGCCGGGAGGAAGAGGTAGCTTTCATAATCCTTATTTAAAAAAAGCCAACTTATATCATGCAAACACACGAAGCTCAATTTAGTGGAAACCGAATATAGGAGATTCAATACTAAATTTTATCAATATAATGAATGAGAATTTCGCGAAATTAGTCAGCTTTATCCAAGCTGCTTTTCTTTAAAGTAACTTATATTTGGCTGCCAAATTTGGCAATTTCTTAAAGTGCCTGTCATTTTAAGAAAACATGGTGGATCAGGCTAAGCAGTGAACTTAGTCGAGACCTTAGTAATTGCTGTGCACATGCTCACTCACATCGGAATCGGTTAATATATAGGAGTGCTGTGGCATGCAAAAAATCAGATTTTTCAAAATGTCACCCACAATAGAAATTGAAACTGCTACATCTGAGCCATTTTTTAAGGTAAAGACAAACAAAAAATGCTCCTGAATCCTTATATCAAGATCAAATACTTAAGAAAGAAACCTTTTTCAATTTCTAATTTTTTTGCACCTCACTTTAAATATATATATATATATTAATTTAATGGCCGCCATTTTGAAACAAGATGGCTGATGAATTTGGCCAGCGAACTTGGTCCAGGTGTTGATGTATACTATCCACATGCCTTCTTACATCGAAATAGGCGAATACGTGTGTTATCGCGTGACAAATACAAGATCGTTTCAAAATGTTAGCCATGCTAGAAATTCAAAGTGCTATAAATCAACCATTTTTTTAAGATATCAACAAAAGAACAAATTTTCAGAAACAAAAACTGCTCCGGAATCTTTGTATCAAGGCCAAACACATAAAAAAAATCTTTTTCATTTTCCAATTTTTTAATACCTCATTTTGAATTTTAAATTTAAATTTTTTTAAATGGCAACCCTTTTGAAACAAGATGGCGAATGAAGCTGGCCAACGAACTCGGTCGAGACATTGGTATGTACTATGTACAGACCAAGTTACATCCAAATAGGTTCATAAATACGCCTGTTATCGCGTGGCAAAAATCAGGTCGTTTTAAAATGTCAGCCACATGAGAAATTCAAAATGCTATTACTCAGCCATTTTTTTAAAGATATAGACGAAAGAAAAACTGTTCCGGAATCTTTATATTAAGGTCAAACACATACAAAAAAAATCTTTTTCATTTTCCAATTTTTTGGTATCTCATTTTAAATTTTTTTATTTTTTAATTTTTTTAAATGGCCGCCATTTTGAAACAAGATGGCGGATGAAGCTGGCCAACGAACTCGGTCGAGATATTTGTATGTACTATGTACACACCAAGGTACATCCAAGTCGGTTCATAAATACGCCTGCTATTACGTGAGAAAAATCAGGACGTTTCAAAATGTCAGCCACGCTAGAAATTCAAAATGCTATAACTCAGCCATTTCTTAAGATATAGACGAAACAAAAACTGCTCCCGAATCTTTTTATCAAGGTCAAACACATAAGAAGAAAATATTTTTTCAATTTTCAATTTTTGGTACCACATTTCAAATTTAAAATTTTCTTAAAAATTTAAGTGGCCGCCATTTTTAAACAAGATGGCGGGTGAAGCTGGTCAACGAACCCGGTCGAGACATTGGTATGTACTATGTATAAACGAAGTTACATCCAAATCGGTTCATAAATACGCCTTTTATCGCGTGACAAAATTCAGGACGTTTCAAAATGTCAGCCACGCTAGAAATTCAAAATGCTATAACTCAGCCATTTTTTAAGATATAGACGAAACAAAAACTGCTCCGAAATCTTTGTATAAAGGTCAAATACATAAGAAAAAAATATTTTTCCATTTTCAATTTTTTGGTACCACATTTTATATTTTAAATTTTTAAAAATTTTTTAAATGGCCGCCATTTTGAAACAAAATGGCGGATGAAGCTGGCCAACGAACTCGGTCGAGAGATTGGTATGTACTATGTACACACCGAATTACATCCAAATCGGTTCATAAATACGCCTTTTATCGCGTGACAAAATTCAGGACGTTTCAAAATGTCAGGCACGCTAGAAATTCAAAATGCTATAACTCAGCCATTTTTTAAGATATAGACGAAACAAAAACTGCTCCGGAATCTTTGTATAAAGGTCAAATACATAAGAAAAAAATATTTTTCCATTTTTAATTTTTTGGTACCACATTTCAAGTTTTAAATTTTTTTAAAAAATTTAAATGGCCGCCATTTTGAAACAAAACGGCGGATGAAGCTGGCCAACGAACTCGGTCGAGACATTGGTATGTACTATGTACACACCGAAATACATCGAAATCGGTTCATAATTACGGGAGTTACAGTGTGACATAGGTCAGATATATATATATATATATATATATATAAACGTAAAGCACAGTAATCACCAACAAAAAACAAGATAAATTCATGTGAAATGCGCCAAACAGCTGCAGTAAAACACATAAATTAAATATAAAGCAGTATAAGATTATATTTAGCCTGAACCAGCGCACCCCCCCCCCCCCTCACAGAACAAGAAGAACAAGAAAAATATCTATGTAAACATTAAAACTTTAACAAAAACTAGGAAAAAATAGGCTGCGGCCTCATCGGCAGTGGGTTATGTTTCAAAAGCAGCCGAGCATTCGATAAAATATACATTAGTGGCAGTGGGTTTCGGCCAGAACAGTGATAGCAAAATCAAATGTTAAAACATTCGTTGGCGATTATCACATGCTCCCCCACCGGACCCTACGCCAACAATATTAAATGAATGCCTCACCTGGAACACAGTAAAAGATGCTAAAAATATGTTCGTTGAAAAAACCACACTCAACCAACTTAGCCACATTGCCACAACCCAAATATAAAACATAAAACAAACTAAACAGAACAGAATCCAGCATCCAATCAACCAATCCAAATTCTTTCCAGTTCTGTTGCCAATCGACGCAGCACATCATCATAGAACCGTCCTTGAAAAGGCTTTAGGAAATATGAGTCATTCACTGACGTCGAAAAGCAATCGATCAGTTTATCCTGATCCTGATTTATCCTGACTCCCTGACACTAAAGAAAACTAACAATAATGGTTTAGAGGCTGATTACCTTGACTTAAAAATAATTTTAGAAAGTAACAAAGTACATATTTCAATTTACAATAAACGTAATAGTTTTCAATTTCAGGTTAATCAACTTGTTCACTGGTCCTCCAATATTTACAAACGCATTTATATTAATATAATTATTAGTCAAATATTTCGTTTTTTTAGAATTTGTACAGATAAACATCTGTTTAAGAGGGAATTGTTTAATTTTAAAAGTAATTTATATTACAAAAACAATATACCTTTAAGTTTTATAAAAAAATATTCAGATTTTGCAGATTTTCTTCCTTACTGATCGATTGCTTTTCGACGTCAGTGAATGACTCATATTTCCTAAAGCCTTTTCAAGGACGGTTCTATGATGATGTGCTGCGTCGATTGGCAACAGAACTGGAAAGAATTTGGATTGGTTGATTGGATGCTGGATTCTGTTCTGTTTAGTTTGTTTTATGTTTTATATTTGGGTTGTGGCAATGTGGCTAAGTTGGTTGAGTGTGGTTTTTTCAACGAACATATTTTTAGCATCTTTTACTGTGTTCCAGGTGAGGCATTCATTTAATATTGTTGGCGTAGGGTCCGGTGGGGGAGCATGTGATAATAGCCAACGAATGTTTTAACATTTGATTTTGCTATCACTGTTCTGGCCGAAACCCACTGCCACTAATGTATATTTTATCGAATGCTCGGCTGCTTTTGAAACATAACCCACTGCCGATGAGGCCGCAGCCTATTTTTTCCTAGTTTTTGTTAAAGTTTTAATGTTTACATAGATATTTTTCTTGTTCTTCTTGTTCTGTGAGGGGGGGGGGGGGGTGCGCTGGTTCAGGCTAAATATAATCTTATACTGCTTTATATATATATATATATATATATATATATATATATATATATATATCAATTTTGTACGGAGGGTGGTTTCGGGGTCTGGGGGTCATGTCCGATGAAAATATACCAAAATTTTTTGAAATCGCTTTCCTCCGAACGGCTGCAATAGGTAGCTTTTTTGTAAAGAAAGCTACCTATTGCAGCCGTTCGGAGGAAAGCGATTTCAAAAAATTTTGGTATATTTTCATCGATCATGACCCCCAGACCCCGAAACCACCCTCCGTTCAAAATTGATATATATATATATATATCTGACCTATGTCACACTGTAACTCCCGTAATTATGAACCGATTTCGATGTAATTTGGTGTGTACATAGTACATACCAATGTCTCGACCGAGTTCGTTGGCCAGCTTCATCCGCCGTTTTGTTTCAAAATGGCGGCCATTTAAAAATTTAAAAAAAATTTAAAACTTGAAATGTGGTACCAAAAAATTAAAAATGGAAAAATATTTTTTTCTTATGTATTTGACCTTTACACTGAGATTCCGGAGCAGTTTTTGTTTCGTCTATATCTTAAAAAATGGCTGAGTTATAGCATTTTGAATTTCTAGCGTGGCTGACATTTTGAAACGTCCCGAATTTTGTCACGCGATAAAAGGCGTATTTATGAACCGATTTGGATGTAATTCGGTGTGTACATAGTACATACCAATCTCTCGACCGAGTTCGTTGGCCAGCTTCATCCGCCATTTTGTTTCAAAATGGTGGCCATTTAAAATTTTTTTAAAAATTTTAAATTTGAAATGTGGTACCAAAAAATTGAAAATCTGAAAATATTTTTTTCTTATGTATTTGACCTTTATACAAAGATTTCGGAGCAGTTTTTGTTTCGTCTATATCTTAAAAAATGGCTGAGTTATAGCATTTTGAATTTCTAGCGTGGCTGACATTTTGAAACGTCCTGAATTTTGTCACGCGATAAAAGACGTATTTATGAACCGATTTGGATGTAACTTCGTTTCTACATAGTACATACCAATGTCTCGACCGGGTTCGTTGGCCAGCTTCACCCGCCATCTTGTTTAAAAATGGCGGCCATTTAAAGTTTTAAGAAAAATTTAAATTTGAAATGTGGTACCAAAAATTGAAAATTGAAAAAAAAAAATTTCTTCTTATGTGTTTGACCTTGATAAAAAGATTCGGGAGCAGTTTTTGTTTCGTCTATATCTTAAGAAATGGCTGAGTTATAGCATTTTGAATTTCTAGCGTGGCTGACATTTTGAAACGTCCTGATTTTTCTCACGTAATAACAGGCGTATTTATGAACCGACTTGGATGTACCTTGGTGTGTACATAGTACATACAAATATCTCGACCGAGTTCGTTGGCCAGCTTCATCCGCCATCTTGTTTCAAAATGGCGCCCATTTAAAAAAATTAAAAAATAAAAAAATTTAAATGAGATACCAAAAAATTGGAAAATGAAAAAGATTTTTTTTTTGTATGTGTTTGACCTTAATACAAAGATTCCGGAACAGTTTTTCTTTCGTCTATATCTAAAAAAAATGGCTGTGTAATAGCATTTTGAATTTCTCTTGTGGCTGACATTTTAAAACGACCTGATTTTTGTCACGCGATAACAGGCGTATTTATGAACCTATTTGGATGTAACTTGGTCTGTACATAGTACATACCAATGTCTCGACCGAGTTCGTTGGCCAGCTTCATTCGCCATCTTGTTTCAAAAGGGTTGCCATTTTAAAAAAATTAAATTTAAAATTCAAAATGAGGTATTAAAAAATTGGAAAATGAAAAAGATTTTTTTTATGTGTTTGGCCTTGATACAAAGATTCCGGAGCAGTTTTTGTTTCTGAAAATTTGTTCTTTTGTTGATATCTTAAAAAATGGTTGATTTATAGCACTTTGAATTTCTAGCATGGCTAACATTTTGAAACGATCTTGTATTTGTCACGCGATAACACACGTATTCGCCTATTTCGATGTAAGAAGGCATGTGGATAGTATACATCAACACCTCGACCAAGTTCGCTGGCCAGATTCATCAGCCATCTTGTTTCAAAATGGCGGCCATTAAATTAAAAAAAAATATATATATATAAAGTGAGGTGCAAAAAAATTAGAAATTGAAAAAGGTTTCTTTCTTAAGTATTTGATCTTGATATAAGGATTCAGGAGCATTTTTTGTTTGTCTTTACCTTAAAAAATGGCTCAGATATAGCAGTTTCAATTTCTATTGTTGGTGACATTTTGAAAAATCTGATTTTTTGCATGCGACAGCACTCCTATATATTAACCGATTCCGATGTGAGTGAGCATGTGCACAACAATTACTAAGGTCTCGACCAAGTTCACTGCTTAGCCTCATCCACCATGTTGTCTTAAAATGACAGGCACTTTAAGAAATTGCCGAATTTGACAGCCAAATATAAGTTACTTTAAAGAAAAGCAGCTTGGATAAAGCTGACTAATTTCGAGAAATTCTCATTCATTATATTGATAAAAATTAGTATTGAATCTCCTATATTCGGTTTCCACTAAATTGAGCTTCGTGTGTTTGCATGATATAAGTTGGCTTTTTTTAAATAAGGATTATGAAAGCTACCTCTTCCTCCCGGCACTGGCCGGAAGGACTTTTTTAAATTAAAGTGTATTCAAAATGTAAATAAAAGTCATCAGTAATTAAGAATAGAAATTATGGAACTAATTGCAGTTACTTGAATATCATGTAAGAAGTGATGCAAAGCTTACACATGAATTTCCTTTATTCATTTTTTATTCCAGCGCATAGAACATGGAACCGTATTTGGCAATCTGAATACTGAATCATTTCTGCTATTTTATTTTTCTTACAAATTAGGCAAAATCAATCATCACTGTCTGGATTTTTTATTTTAGATTTTGAATTAGACTTTTTTTTTTTTTTTTTTTTTTTTTGCAACAGAAGATTCTTTACATTATGTTTGTTGTTCTTCCCTTCCATCATTTTCTTGCTAATTCCATTACGCCTATTTTTTTTAAACTTGATGCTCCAATTGCTTTTGTGCTGTGATAGCTTCCTTTTTGTCGTTTTTTTTTTGTTTTTTTATTTCAAGGTTTACTTTATATGGCGAAGATGTTAACACAACTGTTTTTCGGCTGACTCTGTACTTTGATTTAACTGAATTTAGCAAGGGAGATAACATTTCTAATGATTTTTTGGCTTTTGGGGTGGATTTGTAGCTGCAGCCTTCTTGCATGTCAATTTCTTCACAACTTACCCTCTCCTTTTTGTTTATTATATCTTTAATAGCTTTTGCTGTCACGGGTGTTTTTCTTTCATACAGTTTGTCTGTGTATTTTTCAACATTTTCAACATTATATTAAAAAAGGATTTTAAAAATATCCTCTATAGAAAAATACACTATGATTAATCAAACGCAAACATTATATATTCAAACAGTGTTGAATTCAGCCCCCCCCCCCTCCGTTACCCCCCGGAGTCTTGAAATAACCACTCCGCACTGAAGGTTTGAGATTTTATGCGTTTTAATGGCAAAAAAGTGTAATTTCCCCATCCAGAACTGTAAAAAGTCTGCCATCGCAAATAAACTCTAGGAGGAGAATGTATGAATTCAACTCTGTAAACTATTTACACCCGTAGGAATAAGGAATTTAAAGAAAATAAATGCAAATACATGCAAGATAAAATAATTGCAAATAAAATTTATTGCATAAACACGTGAAAATATTTTTGTGTTTATATAGGCCTAAACTATATAAAAATATTAATCCACATGTACAAAAAAAAAAAACTTGCATGGAAATCCTAATCCATTATAAAATATTAAAAAAATTTCAAAAAATAGTGTACAAAGCGTACCGCCATCGAAATTAATTACTTACTTTTCAAGTTTATGATCGCATATCTGGTCGAATTTAAGCAACTTAAATTGGCCCAATTACGGCAACTGCGCCATTTTTTAAAACAGATAATCTCAAGACCAAGAACAAAAATGAAATCAAACAAATAAGCGTGAAAAATATGCGCAATAAACAGATGAAGTCATATTTGTGTATGAAAACATAACAACCTTAGTTTTAAAGTATTCACTTACGTTTAGTAGGGGAAAATTAGATCCAAACAGCTTACTTTAGGTTTTTTTAAATTGCCTGAAAACAGCACGTAGTAGGCGGTTGCTTCTTCTAATCATGAGTGACGACATTCTTATGAGTAGGATTTCAGCGGTAGATGGCGTCTCTTCCTGTAATTAACGGCAGAATGGCAACGGTCCAATTAAAGCGGCGGTCCAAATATCGCTACTCTCCCCTATGTCGTCATGAAAAGCGATACAGAAATATGGCAAATAGAAAAAATAAAAAATCCAAAACTATTTTTGTATTTTAAAGAAAAAAAAAAGGGCAACGGAAAAAAAAACTTTAATTGACGGATTTTTTTGAGAGTGTAATTATGATAAGCTCATAAAAATAAAATTATAAAAATGTTAGTAAATTTTTAGCTTTTATTTTCAAGTAATTAATGACACTGCGATGAATAGGTATTTCTAACTCTCTATTCTAAAATATCTATATCTATAATAATAAGGAAAGAAGTCGAGATAGAAGATTTGACAGGAAGGTCTTCTATATCTGTAGTTATTTATGCACCTCCAATCCCGATTTTAAAAAAATTATATCATATTTAAAAAAAAAATGTGATTTGTAGTTCCGTCACCTTTTTTTCCATTATTAAAACGAATCCCGTTGCAACCTTTTAACCCAATATAGTGAATTTTGTCCTCTTTTTAATAAAATTTATTCGGAATTCGTATAGCGTTTAAGGAAATTTGCGCGAATTTTTAATGCAATTTTTAGAATTTTTTCGCATTTCGCGGCCGTAATACCGTAAATGGAATAATTATGTTTCAAACTTGTAACCTCATACAGTAAATTTTGTCGCTGTGATTTTTGAATTTTTAGCGACTCTTAGAGGGTTTTTTCGCATTTTTGATTTTTTCAATTAATAAAAAGAATTCGGTTTCAAACTTTTAGCCTAAGATGGAAAATTTTGTCCGCCGCAATTGTTGAGTTTGTAGCGATTTTTAATGTGATTTTTAGCGTTCTGCGGCTATGTTTTGACGTTTGTGAAGGAATTCTGTTTACAATATTTTAGCCCGCTTAGTAATTTTTTTTTTTCTCTGCAATTTCTGAATTTTTAGCGAGTTTTAATGCATTTTTTTTTCGCTGCAATTTCTGAATTTTTAGCGTGTTTTTTTTTTTTCGCGCTCCGCGACGATTTTTTGACATTCGTCAAAAGAATGCGGTTTCAAAAATTTTCGCTTAATATAGTAAATTTTATCCTCAGCGATTTTTGATTTTTTAACAATTTTCAATGTGATTATTGGCTTTTTTTGCATTTCGCTGCGAGCTTTTGACATTCGTAAAAATAACCCTGTTTCAAACGTTTAACGTCATATAGTAAATTTTTTCCTTCGCAATTTTTGAAGTCTTTGCAAAGTGTAGCATTTTTTTGCGTTCCGCTGCGAGTTTTTGATATTCGTAAAAATAATCAGGTTTCAAAGGTCATCACATAGTAAATTTGCGAATTTTAGCATTTTTATACCTTCCGTAGCGATTGTTTGACGTTCGTGAGAGAATTCCGGCTACATTGTTTTAGTCCATTTTAAATTTTGTCCTCTGCGATTTTCGAATTTTTAACGATTTTTTATGTGATTTTTTTATGAGATTTTTAGCGGGTTTTTGTTTTTTTCGTTTCGCGGCGATTTTTTCAAATTAGTAAAACGATACCAGGCTTTATTCTTTTGGTCTAATATGGTAGATTTCATCCTAAGCAATTGTTCCACATTAGTAAAATGAATCCGGTTTATATCTTCTAGCCGAATTTATAGTTAATTTTGTTCTATTTTCAAAAAAGTTTATTAGGAATTCGTACGGTAATTTTAAACTTTTTCACGATTTTTAATTGCGAGTTTTTCGGGTTTTGTCCGATCTGCTGACGGTCTCGGACAACGCCAAATGGTCTATGTGTCTCTCTGTATAGAAGACTAGCGAGATCTACCACAAGTAAAAGTCTGGAAATTTGGATGAGATTTTTCATTTTTAGGTAGATTTCATAAGAAATACTACCTATTGCAGTCGTTACCATGGTGCGACTTTTGAAAAATTCCTTCACAACTTTTCTTTATATGACCCCAGGAAGACAAAACCACTCCCACCTAAAAAGTTTATATATATATATATATATATATATATATATATATATATATCGGCAAAATCGGTCCAAGAGGGTGGAAATAGGGAGGGGTTTTGTGAAAACCGAAAAAACCCTATAACTTCTTAATTATAATATATATCCAATCAGTTTAAAGTTATTATTACTTCTAGGAAAAGGGGCAAAAATTTGTATCATAGATTTTTGATAAAATTAAAAATGGACTCAAGGAGCGAAAAAAATAGGGTTTTAAGGAGAGAAAAAATTCAGAACTTCGTCAATTTTCAACATATAAATATCACTTAAACGTATTATAAATCTTCTTAATACTAGCTACAACTTTTATGCTGACAAGTTTTTGATAGAACAAACTCTTACCGCAAAAACAAATTAAACAAAAATAGGGGTTGAAGAAAAAAATATCGTATTAACATGATTTTGATAAAACCAGCTGTTACAGAAAAACGAAATTAAAATCTCGTCAAAAGTGGTCAGATTCCATTATGACTTAGATGCTGTATATTCCCGAGGCCGCCATCTTAGTTGTTTTGAGATTTCTTGGCGATTTTTTGTTGGCGATGTTTTACATTTTATTTTCGTTAAGCCTAACATGCGCATAAATCGCTGCTTGGCGACATTTACTACTTGGCGGAAAAGGGCTTTTTCACGCCAAGAAAAAAATCCAAGATGGCGGCCGCGGGAATATATAACATCTGTTCCAAAATTGTTAAACTGGGTTTATCTCTAATCTTGAATTAGTTTTTGTTGGTGAAATTGCTACTTAACTTCGAAATCTACCTCCGCCTGTAGGCCGGGCCGGCAGGGATTTTTTTCATAATTATCCGATATATTAATTAAAAACTCACTGAAAAGGCATTCTTTTGCCTTCCGAAGCCGAAAGATCGGTAAGCAGAAGATCGAAAAGTGCGAGGTCGGCTTTAATATATATATATATATATATATATAACAGTTAATTAAACATTACTGACCACCATCAATAATTGTGATTGTATGAATGAATTTACAACTATACAATGTCCCCAAACACTCTGAATGGATACCAAATACACAATAAACAAGCTACTATGTATAAAACAAAGTCCCTTGTACTATATAACAAGAATTAATAATAAAGAAAAAAAGAAGAATATGGATTTCGATAAAAATAATTGAAAAGCTTATATATTGAATTACGTTATCAAGAATACAGAATTCAATTATATAAGCAAAAACAGTCGTTTTCTTGGAGAAAAAAAGCTAAAAGCTGAAAAAAATTATTCTCCTGTACTTTAACGACAATATAACCAAAAGAATAGTTTCAAACTTAAAACAGAATAAAATTAAATGCTATGAAATGGAAAAAGCATTACAATCTTTTAAATAATTAATTTATAGCAAGGAAAAATAGTAATATTACACAAAATACCTAATAAAATCTCAGTTATTTTATCCAAATACACATCAGCACATGGTATCCAATATATATATATATATACATATTTACCGTTTTTCTAAACATGCATCGGCAAATTGTTGGAAATACTCGTTAAATTTCGTATTTTTACGTTTAAAACGCCGCAATCCGTTCGAATAAATATTATCTAATCAAAAACAACTCATTGTAATTGATCCCGCCAAGCCACAAACCTAAAACGTCAGTCATAAAAAGAAGTGATATCACATAAAAAGAAGCGATATAGAAGTGCATACTACGAGTGCCGTGTAAAAATCTATCACTACTCATAATGTTTCCAAAGGACTCGGAGTGAGGTACAGTATGTGAAAACTGCTTGGCGACCTGCACTTACATATGACTATTTGTTTAACAATTTTCTTCTTGAATTATTGATCCCATTAAACTGTGAAAAGTTGAAGCTTTTGGTGTTTACATGTCCATTCTTATTTAACATCATGGGATCGATTTGTTGATTTTATTTACCACCATTTGAACAAGAAAGACCACTTTTTTACGCGGAGGATCTTCTAAGTAAACATGTAATAAACATTTTGAGTTTGTGAAATAATAAAAAAAAATAATGATCATATGAATATTACTAACAATGCACCTAATAATAGACGTTAACTAAACTAAGATATATTGCAGTAAAGCTTGCGTTAACGGAATCGCACATGACAGGGAAAAAATCTGTTCTAGTAAGGCTTTGTTACAATAGTATTTTATAATATTCATTATGTCGGAAACATGACATTTTACGTTTAAGAATTAATTCTGTCATAAACAGTATTCATTTTACCAGTTTTCCCTTTAATTTTGAAACACTGTATTATTAAACGCATTTATGCAAATAAACATTATATTTAAAATATTGAAAAGTATAACTGTAAAAATCGATGATTACCACAATTACATACTATTTTCTGCTTGCCTTACAAATCTTTCTGATTTATTACAGATCATCCTCCTACAAATATTTATAAGACTTATATAATGAGAATTTAAAATTAATTTTTTCGACTTCCACAATTTTTCGAAATTGATGTAGGTACTGCATATATTAAATATACGCCTGCAGGTCGCCAAGCAGTTTTCACATACTGTACCTCACTCCGAGTCCTTTGGAAACATTATGAGTAGTGATAGATTTTTACACGGCACTCGTAGTATGCACTTCTATATCGCTTCTTTTTATGTGATATCACTTCTTTTTATGACTGACGTTTTAGGTTTGTGGCTTGGCGGGATCATTTACAACGAGTTGTTTTTTATTAGATATCACTTCTTTTTGTAAGGTATTTCATTTGCATTATACATATTCCATTTTAATTCAGAAAAGAAAAGGTAAACGAAAGACGATAGAAGTAAAAAAATAATTTAATAGTGATTCTATAAACTTTTCAAAAGTGTAATATATCTAGTAAGACATAATGTTGGACCTTTTTAAAAATAATTCAAAACCATTTTATCGATCTTTCAAATCTCAGAAGAAATCATTTAGTTTTTAGAAATGATAAAATCTGTCGAACTAACCGGGAATATTTATTTCTGTTGTTCAATAAGCTATATGGTGATTCATTAATTAACTCAGCAAGGATTTTATCCTAATAACTTTTCAAAAACTGCCTTTACATTCTCAAAATTGACACACACAAATTTTGCACAAAATATGTAAAGACTTAAAGACAGACTGAATAATGATCATTTGTTTTATCACCGGGCGTGCTTGAAGTAATTTTTAAATAAAATTAGTTTTTTTTTATTTCAGGAAATCCAACGTCCCTCCGAAAAGCGAGACAGAAACTCAGATTATCTGATTAAGCTTTTATTTTTTAATTTTTAAATATTTTCATAAACTCTAACATATGTTGAATTTTCTGAATTTTCAATGCATGTACTTTCTAAATTCCTAATTGTTTTTTACGTGACTAACAAGACATACTAAGTCGTATGCTTTCCATGTATTTTCTCATGTATTTCGGATAATTCATCCGATAAATTGCATTCATTTCAATAAAAGTTCAGAATTCGATATTCCATCGTTATGAAATGACTTTCCCTAATTTCTGTCATATATGTAAATTTTTAAGTAGCTCTATAATCTGATTAAAAATTAACTAAAAGATATTGGCATATTGATAGCATTCTTTAATTACCAAGTCCAATATAAGAGTCGATTAGTTTAATAAATCCCCTTATTAATCTTTTTAAATGAAAAGTAAAACGAAAAATTTCAATAAAACTACCAAAAATTTATTCGATATAAAAGGATTAAAAAAAAAAAATGAAAAGAATTGTGTAATAAAAAACAGACTGACGGTATTACCTTTGTAAAATGGTTTAAATTGAATAAATTGTTGCAAAGTTTGGAATTTTGAAAAAAATATTTGAGTATATGTGCGTTTTAATATAAAAGCAATACAGAAGAGAACATTTACCCGCTTATTTCAATATGATACACACTAGACAGTATTCCTAAAGTTGTGTCGAATTGTTTTTATGACTATAAGTATCTATGATTCACTAAAGTGTTTACATTATCTTTCTAAGCACGTTCTGTGGTTCCTCCGTAGTCGATATTTACCTAGAATCTTTCCATAATCGAGGTCCACTGGCACGTTTCTATAATCTAGTTTCTCCCCAGATATCAGCAGGACATTCCGCGATTATTATTGTGCGCAGTATCTTCGACAAAAATCATTCCGATTTCGTGCAAAATAAAATTTCATTTAATTGTGATCTAAATTTTGTGTGCAAAAATACCCATAGTATTGGAATTTTAAAAGGGTGTGTGCTAAAATCTAGAAGTATCTTTAATAAAGTGGATAATATAAACATGTTTCATAAAGTAGAAACCTGGATTGGACCTAAATTACTATTAAATAAAATGTATTTAGTAGTTCAATAATAAGCTATTTATCTTTCAATTTTATGTATTTCAACTCTTTATTAACCCTTAACTGCTGTTAGCGATCTCGCAGACCACTACATTTTTCAATTTTTACAATTAAACTTGTAATTTCCAGTTAAGGTATGAATACTGGTGAAATTTTCTTTCATTCTGAGCTCTAGAACTATTGCTAGACATTCTGAATATTTTTAGTTTAATTATAATAGTCCTGTACTACTTTAGTACAGAAACGGTACTTGTGAGTTAACAGAGCTTTTCATTCATCTTTTAATCAAACGGTATCGGAGAACACACGCAGTAGTTATGCGACAATTCCTGTCACAGCAGTTAATGGTTAAGTAATTCCAAAAAATAATTGCAATTAACCCTCAACTGATGTTAGTGCTGCTTTTTTTAATTTTCACCGTTTAACTTGTAATTTCCAGTTTAACTATCAATACAGTAAAATTTTGCTTCATTTAGAGTCCAAGTACAATTGTTTGAAATGTTTGAAAAAGCAAGATTTTATTAGAAATATTACTCTACAAATAGTTTAGTGCAAAAACAGTATTTTATGATTAATTGCGACTTTTATTCATCTTTCAATTGAATAGTTTCGCAAACCTTTCTGAATTGTTACGTGGCAATTTTCTGCATCAGCAGTTAAGGGTTAAATGAACTTTTTCAGATGAATTCTCATGTGTAAAATGCATTATTACATTTAGTACTATGGACATCTCATTCAGGTTTTAACTGCCTTGAATGCGACAAAAATTACCTAAATGCGACTGCCAATCGTATATTGTGGTGACTACAGATAATTATTAAATTTATACAAAACAAGTTAGTTTTGAACTATAGCTACAGTATTCAGTAATTTGCTGCTTAATAAAATGTATATTTATATAATAAAATGCCAAATACAGTAAAACCTCCCTAAAGAGACCACGTTCTCTTAATGGAGGTCATTTTTAAATCTAGATTTTAACTGTTGAAAAAAGGTAACAACTAATGTTACTAAAATTTATTTTTCACATTAGGGAAAAATATGAAAATTTAAGCATAAGAACAAATTTTAATTAGATAAATTAACTACTGCAGAATAAAACACGCATACTACAATATATATTAAAACACACATACATACATAAATAACGCCTGCATTCAACAGTTAAAGGTATACATAAATATTTTACAGACATACATACAATAAATACAATTTATTACAATTTTTGTATTTATTGTATGTATGTCTGTAAAATATTTATGTATACCTTTAACTGTTGAATGCAGGCGTTATTTATGTGTGTATGTGTGTTTTAATATATGTTGTAGTATGCGTGTTTTATTATAATTATCGTAGATCGATGTAATAGTAAAATCTATTCATCGTTGTCCGGTCTTCCAAAGCTGTCGTATAGATGGCTGGTGACTTCCCCAACATGGTTTATTAGTGAGAAATTGCAGACTCGGGCATCGGCCGGAGTAGCTCAGTGTTTAGAGCAGCAGTCTTGTATACTGTGGTCCCGGGTTCGATTCCTGGCTCTGGCTAATTTTTCACTCCAGTTGGGGTTTTTGTATTTATTGTATGTATGTCTGTAAAATATTTATGTATACCTTTAACTACTGCAGAGTTTAAAAAATGAATACATTTGCTTTGATTTTACCGTTTTACCTTTTATAACTTTTATTACCAAGTCCTTTCAAAGTTCAGTAAATAAATGTTTTTTTTTTCCTTCAACCATTTGGAAATGGTTGTTGTTTTCGGTCGAGGATGGGTCCAAATGATGCTCGCATTTTATTTATTTATTTATTTATTTTGACGAAATTCAACGATGTTCTTTACTTTTAAAAGAATTTTTATTTGAATAGGTAATCGAAAGGCATAAAATCGTTAAAAATTGAAAAAGTTACAAAATGGGTATGCGCAAATTATCAGATATGATGGAAAAATCCAAACCCAAAGAGCGACGCCGAAATGAAAATCGTCTTGCAAAGTAAAAATCGAGGTCTTCAACTAATTATGTAGCTCATGAAAATCGAGATCTTCAACTGATTATCTAGCCCATGAAAATCGAGGTCTTCAACTGATTATGTAGCCCATGAAAATCGATTACAGAATAAAAGACGAACGCGAAAAAGGAAACAATCTAATGTTTAATCGATTGATAGTAAAAGGCCATGTCTTGAAGGGCTCCAATCCACTAGCCACGGCGTTTTACAATCGGTCGATTCTAACAGGGAAAAATTGAGCTCAACGTAGGTAATTTGTCGCAATCTGTGGATGATTCGGTAGAACTGCTTTCGATTTGTAAACTGTTTTTCTTCTCGAAACGGGACTTGGAGAGTTTATCGATGAAGATTTTGGTCGTCTGACGTTTGATATTTGCGATCTGTTGTTGAAGAGGGTGCGACGGAATTTGGTGGACGAAATTTAGATTTTTCGGTTAAATTTTGTTACGAAGGTGATTTGTCGCGATCTGTGGATGATTCGGTAGAACTGCTTTCGATTTTTAACCTCTTATCTTTCTCGGCTTCTCTTGTCGAAATGCCCAAAATTAAAACTAAGTAAATATAAGTTAAAAAAAAAAAAATCCAAATGGTCGTTGTAATCTATTAAATTACATTTTTTTTTTTTTTGACGGGAACAAATAATGACAATTTCATTAATTTATCTATTTCTTTGAGAGTTTCCTCGTTTCCTGGCAGAATAGGGTAGGGGAGTTTATTGACCGTCATTCTTAATTTGTCATCCGAGTTAAATTCATTGCCTAAAAAGGCATAAAGGTGTTTAAACACTTAAAAGTTATTGGGATAAAAAAAAAAATCTAAACTTAGTTTAGAAGTTTGATGAATAATGCGCTCTCCGGAATTATTTTTCTAATAAAACCTTCTTCAAGCGACCAGGAAAAAACGGAATTTGTTTTAATTTCTTCGAAGAAATGGATCGCACATGGAGAGAGTTCTACTGGGATGGTCTCTGAATGGAGGTAAAATTAGTATTGAGCATATGGGAATAAATTTCGTTCCATGAAGAAATGGTCGTTCAGGGAGGTGGTCGCTTAATGGAGGTGGTTGCACAGAGAAGTTTCACTGTATACCCTAAATGCGACAAAACTATGGGGAACCGCGTCTCATTTAGGTACAATGACCTTACATATTACGTACGCCACGCTGAGCTCACATGGAAATATAAGTAGAGATATTATTACGTACGCCACGCTCAAATATAGGAGTAAATTACTTTAAACTGGTATAAATTAAAAACTAATTAATATTTTTACATGAAACTTTCAAAGGTTTGAACTACTCATAAAAACAGTTCAAATGCCGTAAAGCGCGTAAAAATCTGATAATTACACATTGCTGTAGGCCTGTCAACAGATTTGGTCGGAACAAGAATTTAAAAAGTGCAAAAAACAGCACTTTTAAAATCACATTTACTAAAAACCTATTCGCCGGATTCCACTTTACTTTCGTTTTCTGAGTCACGTGGCACGCCCCATTCCATAGGAACAAGAATTTTGTTTCTATCATAAATAGTTCTCGAGCTATAGATGTGTCAAAATCCCGTTTTGGTCAGTCCGGAAAATATAAACTAGACAGAGTACTAAACATTTTTTACAAAATCGTTTGGCATCAATTGGCGGAAATTCTTTTCATTTACGGCTCATTCCACTGTTGTTTCTTTTGCTTGGCGAGAAACTCTGTCGAGTTTCTATGATCATTAAAACCATCAAAAAAAAAAAAAAAAAAAAAAAAAAAAAAAATTAATTACGAAACTTCGAATTTATGTCCCTATCAGGTTCCTGAAGCTCGCATCCACCGAACTAACCGAAATACGTAAAAACCGACTACACCAAATTAAAGATTGTATTTTGCTCTTTAAAATGTTGCCGTCGTTAAAAAAAAATATTAATTGTAAGCCTTTGAAAATATTAGTTTCCGAACAACGTTTCACGATTTTTGCGATTTCTATAATCTTTAAAAATCTGCATCCGTGCTTCTGATAAAGATACGAGAAAACTAAAAATACCAGACCATGTATAACGTTCATTTTCATTTCAAAATGCGAAAAAAAACAAAAACAAATCACACGCGCTAAACGAGCGTACTTACATACAGCTTTAAAAAGCCGTCTTCGGTTTTAAAAAATACGAATATTAACCTTTTGAAAATAAATCATTTCTGAAAGTCACTTTTGGTGGATTTCGTTTTTTCCGCACATTTTCTGATAGCATTAACATTAGGCACATTTTGATTAAAAAGATACACTTAATTTTATACTGTTGCTCCGAAATTTTAATACAATATACTAGACTTTTAGCTAATGATCGAGTATAAATTTGGTTAAGAAATTATGAGATTTAGGGGGGAAATAATCAGTTTGAAAAAAAAAAATTCATGGGGTTAATATTGCGCATACTAATTTATTAGTCTTATTCATACTAATAACGTAAACTTAATTTTGCGCTTTTGCTTTAAGATTTTAATACCTTAAATTAACCTTTTAAGCTGTTGTGTGAGTAAAATTTTGGTTTAGAAATAAAGAGATTTAAGGGTAAAATAGTCTGTAAAAAAAAATTGGTTTTCGGTCTGAAAAAAAAGTGAGAAGATAAACACTGCTTTTTAACTAAATATCAATATTTTAGCACGAAAATTATACACAGACTTCGATAACATTATATTTATAACTCATAAAAATTGTAAAGATTTCGTGCGATAAGAACTGTTTTGTTTTTGATATAAAATGACTCGATGTGAAAAAAAAAAAAAAAAAAAAAGTGAAAAGAAAACATTTCATTACAAGCCCTTAGGTTTGTTTAGAAAGGTTTTCGTTTAAATATATAAATTGATTCAACACTTATTTTTTGTATATATTTAAAGTTATTATCACGAACCCGGTATACGCCGCCGGTCTTTTGTTTAAAAATATAAAATCAAAACAGACAGGAGCGTGCATAGCACTACTGAAGGCAGCAGAGCCCCAACTCTAGGTTTGTTTGGGTAGGTTTTCATTTAAAAATATAAAATCATGCAAATTCGAAGGTGAACCCTACCGAAGGCAATAAGGCCTCCAGCTTTAGGATCGTTTGGAAAGATTTTCATTTAAATATGTAACATGATTCGGTATTGATTTTAGGTAATTTGAAGTTATTATCCCTGGCCTGCGCAATGTCGGGTGTGGCAGTTAGTAAAAATATAAAATATGAAAAAGAAAAAAAAAAAGAGAGAGAGAAATCATGATATATATATTTTCGAATGAATGAGACGGTGAAATATTGCATATCAGCATATGAAAATTTATGTAAACATGCTTTGCAAAATGCTTACTTCTTACTTGCACTGCATGCACATGATGCACATTTTGCTTCATCTCATAGAAGTGATTATATTCGTACATTCATTGTTCTCCAAATTGTGTTGTATCTATTTTTCTGGAATTTCAAGATTTTTTTAATGAAATAATTTTCCAAACTCAGTGTAAAGCAAACAAACAAACTTGCAATTGGTAAGCGGAAAAGTTCATGTGATATTAGTTGGTACAATTGACAATTGCGTAGTTTAAAAATTGTAAAGGTTGTATTTATTAATGTTCTTTCTAGAATGCAGATTTTACTTTACCAAACGTACAATGCTGAAATATATTTGTATTTAAAAACAACGTTATCTTTTTAATAATAGTAGTAAGTTTGCATGTCTAGGATTACCTTGAAAATAGACTTGATAAACAACTAAAGTTTATATATTTTAAGTGTTAATTTGTTTTAAAAATTATTTTCGCTTTCAATGAGAATTATTAAAGTGCATGCTACTTATTTAAGTAGCGTTTTTTTTTTTTTTTTTTTTTTTTGTATTTGCTTATAGAAATTCCCGCATAAAAAAAAAGGCTGGAATGCAAAGCGTTATAAAGATAGTTATCATTTCTTTTTCCCTCATTCCTGAACAATGGAAAATAAAATATGTGTACAGAAAAGGTTTTAAGGCTTCTATGCATCCTTTTTTATCCCTGTACATAGATAATTTATTACTAAAATGAAATTCCTATTTTGCAATAATGGTTTTAAGCTTTACAATTTTACGTGAAGCGCCAATGAGAGAGAGCGCGTGTTGCATAATATTATTTAACACTCTTTCTGAGAATTGGTTTTTCTAGAGTGGATGCTCTCACAATTTGACATTTACTGTTCGGCAGGAAAATTCAAGCCCCCTTACTCGAATCGGCCAGGGACCCATCTCCCATCCTATTTTGCAGACACGTGGTGCTCTCTGTGACGTCACGGATCAATCGGTTCTGGGACCTGAAGATGGTTCGGCCGCGGTGCAAAGGAGCGACCCGGGTTCTTGCCCGAAAGCGCGCCAGATTTGGCGATTATTCTCCCGGACTGAGCCGTGTCACGAGGTCATGACATTAGAAAGTGAACGTGTTACTAGAGTAATGTCTCGTGTCAATAATAAAAAAGGTAGACAGGTAAAACTTTAGGAGCGTGGGTTCATGAGAGGAAAGGGAATTAAAACAAGAAAACAAAATTATAAATCCTTGCATTGTTTTTTGTGTGGAGATGCAAAATGTTGTGCGCTATTAAAATTAAGCATCCTTGACAGAACTGCAACATTTTCAGCTGAAAGAGACAACAACTAAATGCTATTAATTCATATGAGTAGATAAACAAAGGTAACGTTAGATGAATAACTGCTATGTTTAATCTTTTAAAGAATTTCGTAGCACCTTTTTGATGCAATTCCTTTGCTTGAGCATATATACCTCAAGTCGAAATTCTGAACATATAGTCAATAATATAAATTACTACTAAATTGTAGTTATAATATTATTACAGTTACAAAGAATGTTGTGCATAATAATATTAATTTAATAATAATAATAATTTAAAAATTTATGTGCAATGTACCGACTTTTTTTTTTTTTACACGTGCATATTTAAATGCATTAAGTACTTAAAAAATAAATTAATTAAATTAATTATTTTTCGTTATTAATAAACGAATGCTGAAAATAAATAATTTAATGTAAAAAAATAATTTTAAATAGTTTAGAAAAACTGCAAAAATAATTTTATTCTAGAAATTTCACATATAATAATAATAATGATAATTTTAATGTTCAATTGGTGTAACTTATTTGTTACACCAAAATTACAAAAATTTAACATTAAATGTAGAATTAACTGAATGGAATATCATAATATCCGTCCCTTCTCGGTTTTAAACAATGTAGGAAATAAATTGTTTTGTTTTTTTAATTTGTTCTGCAAATTATGTTTTCGCTTGATTATTTACTTATTTATACCCCGCGATTATTTTTTATTAAGATTTTTAAAGGCGTATTTTTCTATTTTAATCATTTGAAATTCAAATTAAGCGCCTAGCCAAAGAAAAACAGCGACGAAACATTATGTGGAAATTCCTAATTTAATACTTCAACGAAGCTCAATTAACCACAATTTATACTACAGACATTATGTTAATAAAATATAGGGAAATGTCACATAAACTGAATTCAGTAAAATCGCCTAAAAGCCTGTCCGCATTTGACGTGGATAACTCTCCTCGGATCCAATTCGTCGCTAATAGATCTCTAAAAAAAAAATAATAATAATAATAAATAAATAAATAAATAAATAAAAAATCAGTCACAAAACCCGTAGAATATTCTAGAACAACTATAATTTGAAAATTTGTCCTCTTTACCAGATTTAACTTCAGACAGATGAATCAGACGTCCGAGGTATTAACGTCGAGAGAGTTGTTGGATTTTCAAAGTTTAAAAAAGTGAAACCGTGTATCATGTTTCGAGAATTATTCGTAGCATTTAGGAATTTTATGGGAGTTCTTGATAATGAATGTATGTTGAAATGACAGGGCTGCCGATGACGATCATTTTTTACCACTTTCCAACAAAGTTGAAAAGTGTTTATGCATTCGGTTTGTCTGGTCGTCTGTCCACTCCTATAAATAGACTCGGATTTTCATGCAATTGATAAAGGTTATTTAGGGTCACCAAAGCATGTTTGGTATTGTATATGAAGTATGTAGGATTAATAGTTCATTTACAGGGGCACTCAAAAGTATTCCATTACATTATGGTATATGGGGAAAAATCGTTTGCAGAGTATTTTAATGACAATTACGCTATTTCAAATGCTGATATAAAACTGATATAAATCACTGAATTTCACTAAGGGCATTCATAGCATTTTTTATTCATTTACAGGGACACACAAAAGAAATCGGTTACAGTACTGTCTTTGTACAGTAATTGTTGGAGTGTACGGTTTAAAATTCGGTATGCGCTTTTAAATTCAATTAATGTTTTGCATGTTACTCGTGATATATAAATTCTACACCTCATATACAGGGCTGTACAAAAGTATTGACGTGCCAATCTCCTTATTAGAGGAAATTTATGAAGGTGAATTTTCAATTGAACTATATTTATTTCTTAAGTGAACTAAATTTTGGCATGCATGTAGTTAATAGATGCAAATCTATATATCCTATACAGGGCTGCTCAAAGAATTCGGATAATTTTCCGATTGTAGATGGGAACAGCTGAAATTGGGTTTTGAAATGTGTTATGCGCTTTCATATGGTTGCTTTAGACATAATATTTTGATTTTTTAAACGGTAAAGTTTTATTTACATTATTCTGAATGTGTTGGAAAGTGTTTCATAATCTATGCTTGACGCATCATTTTTTTTTCTTTCTTGTTTTATTCTGTCTTACACCCCTTTCTCAAAACAGAAATCTTTCACATACATTTTGACAACATATGCAAGAGAGATATACTATATAATTTATTTAAAAAAAAAATAGTTGTGCGAAATGAATATAAAAATAGTCGCCAGGTCTCTGCAGTTATAAATTCTTTAAAGAAAACGTTTTAAATTCAGTGAAATGTTTCTGCTGCATGTATGACCTTATTTGCTTAAACATTCAATTCACCACAATTCAAACATTCAATGTAAAGCATTAATAGACAGATGCTTGTAAATAAATCTGCAATTTGCACAGAGTAAGAGTTCATTGTGTTTTACTGTAATATATTTTAAAGTAAACGCAATATTTTAGAATAAAATCGATTTATCGTCAAATTTAGAAGTTATAAAGAATTGAGGTATTAAGTTCGATTATGCACAGCTCAAAGTTGATATTATTCCTGTAAAAGGGTTCATTTACAAGAAATCTTATTATGGAAAGAAAAATGTCGGAGATAACATTAAAAAAATGTTAGTTGTTTTAGATTTTGATAGTTAACTATTTTATAAATTTAATTTTAAATAATATAATTCATCCATTTAAAAATTTTCAATATTTATTACACTTCTTTAATATAATATTTTTTAAACATTTTTGTACAAAGGTACTGAGTTTCCTTTACAAGATTTTATATTACTCCTGTAAAATTGTTCTATCACAGAAGATCTTATTATGTAAGGAAAAAAGTCGCTGTTGACATTAAAATACAGTTTTTAGATTTTGATAGTTAAGGATTTTATTAACATTAATTTATGAATTAAAGCAATTTTACGCGCTTAAGAGAAGTTTAACGCAGAAAACTCTAATAAAGTTTATTTACCATTTTATAATTGAACAAAAATGTATCTCATAATAATAATAATAATTATTATATTATTATTATTATTATTATTATTATTATTATCATTTGTGAGTAATAACAGCAGGATTCGTTAAAAATTTTTACTTTTTCCAATTATATTTCCAATTAATAACGTAAAAAAAAAATTAAATGAAAATTTAAATTCTTATTTTAAACTATATATCTCTAAGAAATTGTCTTAGAATAGAAAAAAATAAGAAAAAATCTTTTCTTAAATTTTTACTTGTTATTCAGAAAAAAAAGTAAAAATGTGTAAAATATGCTAAAACTTTCTTAAAATATGTAAAAGTAGTTAAATAAGAGATAACTTTCTATAAAGTAGGTTGTAACTGAAACATTTTTCCTTGCACTTTAACACTTCTTGTAGTAGAACAGTTTTACAGGCGCAGCTCCGACCTGACTAGGAAAGTCACAGCTCCTTCCTCTGTTCATCGATACGGATTTATCTTTCGTCAAGCACGGAATCCTTTGGATAAATTTAAGAAGTATCAACTAGCAAAAGCCATGTTTTGTTTGGATTCGCGAAGCATTATTTAATAAGACAAGTATTTGAAAGTAACAATATTTTTTATATTATTTTTGCATCTTTATCAAGCAAAAACGTTATTTTATATTTTGGCGCATTTTGATTTTAGAAATGCAAATTCAGCCAAATAACTAAGAATTTCCTCGGAATTTTTTATTTATGATATAACGAATTTAAAAATTAATTTTATTTGTTTACAATTCTTTTGTTACCATGTTACCACTCTACAAAAAAAAAATAAAATCAGAATATATATATTTTTTAAATGCGTAAGTATCGTCTGCGTAAATGATTTCATGTACAGTCGGACCTCGTTATCCCGACACCCGGTTTTCACGTCACTTCGTTTATCACGTCAGTTTTTTAAAGCCCCGATTTTCTGTATATGATTTTAGTGAAAATAAACTCCGGATTTTACGTCATTGAATAATTTTCAACTCCGGATATCACGACGGTTTAGATAAAATTGTCCATTTTACATAATCCATATTATAAGAACAGAAATTAAGCGGTAAGAAATGTCTTAGTCCAACTTTTCACAAAAGTGTCTAAAATACCCATTGAGACAAATGAGAAATTTTAATTCAATCCTTTATCTGAATAAATGGCGCTTTCTTGTGGTTACATGGTTTATGTGGTTTTCCATCCGACTAAAACCGAATCATTGCATTTCAATGAAACGATCAGAAATTATCTAACATCCGCTTCTGAAACAACGAATATTGATTACGATTCATTGTATAATATTGAAAAAAAGAATTGTAGGAAGCACATCTAGGGATAAGCAAAACTTAATACATCAATATTTCATTGAACAATAAACAAACAAGTCGTCATAAATCTGATTTTTATTCTTTTTAATTTTGTTTTTGTGTTTATTTTGTTTAATAATAATATTTTATTGCTTAAAACTACAAGAACAGTTATGAATTTAAAATTGTCTTAAATTAATTAAAAATACAGTTTTTTATAAACATATTTTTCTCCAACTCCGGTTACCGCGACACTCCTCTTATGACGACACTTTTTTCTGGGCATTACAGTGTCGGGATAACGAGGTTCAACTGTAATAAGAATAAATTGTGTATTTGAATTCTTAACACTGAAAAATACTTTTATAATTGAATGTACATAATTAAATTTTCACAAATTTCAATTCATTAGAAGTATGCTATAATTTTCATAAAAAAATGTATTTTAAAAATTTCCTGAAAGAAATCGTGAAACTATTTAATTAATCATGATTCCATCTATAATGACTAACTCCATGATTTATTTTTCCTTCTGAAAATATACGCGTTTCATTTTTTATTTGCAAAAATGCGTCCATAATGGAAAAACAGGTAAAATAAATTAATTAAAATAATAAATATTTTAAGTTTATTCTGTAAAAAAATAATATTGTGCAAATCTACAGGTCATAATTTATTTTTATGTTTAATTTCAAGTCAAAATACTGAATAGTGTTTTTGTAAAGTGTACGACAAAATGTAATTTGTGTAGCCTAGTAGAGGATTCACTTCGCTCATCCTAATAATATTAATTCATTCTATCTCAATAATATTAATTCATTCTATAAAATATAGTTTAGAGGTTATTTTAACATAATTTTTATGTTCATATAAGTTAATTCATAGTTCATATAAGTCACTTTTAAGTTAATTTATCGGGTGGATTGTGACATACGATGTGAAAATATTTTGCAATATTAAGTGAATTTATTTTTTATTGTATTATATTATGTTTATTTTTATACTATATAAAGCCTTAAATATGGCTTAACCCATTAACGCCCGAATTATTTTATTCGTTAAAATTTAAATTTTGGATTTCCCACCATTTTTAAAAGAAGAGTAATTTTTATTTTATTTTATCAAGGAATATGTCTCGAGAAAGAAAGTATATATTTATCTTCATATTTACTGGTGTGAAAAACGCTTTCTCGTCACTAAGTCTAACGATCTAAAAATATGTCACTGGGCGTTAATGGGTTAAATATATTACAGAGATCTATGTAATTTCAATAAGTATTTAGAAAGTTATGAGAACTTGAAACCAAATCACTTTTCACTGGCTATGGAAAGATTTCAAAAGTATGAGACTGCTTAAAAAAAAGGTGATTACTAATTATCTAATAAAAATATCGAAATTCGGTTTTCACCATCAGAAATGGAATGTTCGATGCTAACGTACTGCTTTGTCTTAAATATTTTCTAAATTTTAAGTATTTTTAAAACGCGATAAACTTTGGAATTCTTATGTAAGCAAAATTTTCACATTTTATCGTATTCTTAAAAAAAATTACAATAAATAAATAACAACGCATTATATCGGAATCAAACACCCACTTTCTGATGTTGAAAACCGTATTTTGATACTTATATTAGGTAATGAGAAGTCGTCTATGACCTAATATTTCTCAATAGGTTAACATGCGATTATGCGATAATCGGGAAACAGCGAACAATGAACTTAAATGCATAAATTTAGAAACCTGTGCTTGTATCAGCAAGATAATTAATATTGAATAAATAAATAAAAAAATTACTTTATTATTGAGATACAAAGATAATGAGTTCTCTTTAGTAATGGTCAACGCTGATATTACTCCTGTAAAACTGTTGTGTCACACACACACACAAATAAATAAATAAATAAACAAATGGGAAAATATTGCAGTTGACATTAAAATAACGTTCATTTTGGTTAGATTTTGATCGTTAATGATTTTGTAAATTTAATTAAAATATTAAAATTCAGTCATTCAAGAAATTTCCAATACTTATCATTATTATAATCATCACCTTCATTATTATTATTATTATTATTATTATTATTATTATTATTATTATTATTATCATTATTATTATTATTATTATTATTATCATTATTATTATTATTATTATTATTATCATTATTATTATTATTATTATTATTATTATATTTAATAAAGAGTTGCCTTTTTACTCATTTTGTACAAAATAGTTAAAGCACACTTTCGAAGTTTATTTTTTAATTTATTTATTTAATTCAAGAATATTCCTTGTGAATAATAAAGACAAAAACTTACCAAGTGTTGTATAAAATCATATTTTTTCTATTTATTTTTTTTTTATCTTAAACTGTTGCATTTTGAGAAAACTCTTAAATAAATATTTAAAATTTCATTAATATTTCCAATTAGGTATCATTCAGACTATGCTTTTGAAAAGGTAAAAGAAGACTTAAAACTCATCTTAAATTTTAGCCACTACTTTGGAAAAAAAGGAAAGTTTTTAAAAAGGAGTATGCTATGCTAAAACTTTAATAAAGCAATTAAAATTATTTAAATCTTATTAAGTGATAACTGACATACCACACCCTTACACAGTTCCACTTATTGCGGAAGAACAGTTTTACAGGCGTAGTTAGGACGTGATTAAGGAATAACAATTGTAAATTTCCAAGTGGGTGAAAATTATTCTATTGTGATTACGGATGTCGCAACTAGCTTGTACACACATATTTATAAATTAGTGTATGATTCAACGACATAATTTATATTCAACAAATAAAAAAGTAAAATAAATCATTTTACTTTATTAATGTAGTACAGAGGTATTGCGTTTTCTAAAGAAACAGCTAGAATTGATATTACTCCTCTAAAACTGTTCTATCACATGAATTTATAATGTATATAAGAAAATCTCGCAGTTAATATTCAAATAAATTTACTTTTTGTTAAATTTATTTTATAATTAACGGTTATACAAATTTAAAAATTAAATGTAATAATTCATTTGTTAAATAAATAAATAATAATAGTAGTAATTATTATTACTGTTCTTAATCCAAAGATTAGGCCTACCAGATATTGTGAGTAATGTTTATGCACGTTCTCTTCCTTAAAAAAAAGAAAAGGAAAGAAAAAAAAGAATGAATGTAAAAATGCTTAAATTAATATTTAGTCTCTTCTTATTTAAAACTATATGTACCTCAAAAATTGCTTTAGGAAAAAAAAAACCCATTCAAGGAAGGTTCAACTTTTTTTACCTAAAATTCTCGTGATTTTTTGCATTATATTTACTGAAATTTCCCTTACATATTTAATTATTTTTGTGTAAAAAAAAATGAATAAAACGCCCTGTGCGACGCGGATGCGCGCCGTGAACTTCCAATTTGGAGACCATTTTTCTCAGCTCTCAAGAATCTGAAAAAAGTTTGGTCTCCAAATTATGCAAAGTCGTTAAATTCTCTGGATCTTATAACAAAATTTAGTTTAAAAGGTAAATATTTGACGAAATAGCGGTCATTTAAACATTAGAGGTCTTTTTTTTTTTTTTACGTTTTATGAGCTCAAAAAAATAATTAATCATAACAACATGTATAATAATCACTTATAAACAGATTAAGTTACATAATGCTATAAAAAGTGATAAAATATCTTTATTAAGGTTGACGAACGTTTGATCGCACAAACGGCGACATTTTCAAAATCATTCATTGTGAAAATATTTTCTATCATGAATGATTTTGAAAATGTCGCCGTTTGTGCGATGAAACATTCGTCAATCTAAAAAGATATTTTATCACTTTTTATAGCATTAATTAGCTTAATAATTAATCAATTAAGATTATACTTTTCGGTGATATAAGATGGAAAAAAAAGATTATATTTATTTAAAAAATATCTATATATAATATAATTCGATATAAATATAATTTTATATATAATATAATAATCTATATATAATATAGTTCTCGAGAAAAGTAGTCGCCCAGTTTGAGAAATATGGTTTTGAGAAAAACAAGCTTGGACTTTTACCATAATGTTACGTTCAACGAGCGGAATAAATCCCCATTACTTATTATCATTATTTAAAAATTAACAAAGAATTAAAGCTTTTATTTATTTACTTTGATAAAAATAATTTTTGAAAAATATATACTTTTAAATTTTATTTTTTTACTCAAAAGTTTTTTTGGGAATAATGAGTGAAGGTTTACCAGATACTGTCAAATATGTTTATTTTATCTCTTTTATTTTCAAAATTATTAAGATATGGGAAAACTTTTAACAAATATTTATTTACTTTAAATGTCTCAACCGAAAATTGTTTCGTACTTAATAAGAATTTTTTTCCGGATCATGTCACGGAAAATTGTACTAAAGAAATCCAATTAAAATTGTGCATTCTCGATGGTTTACAAGGGAAAATAGAATTCATAGTCTGTACATTTCCTCAACTGAACCGTCTGAAAATTTGTTGATTCTGACAAATTTTATACTAAAAGTTTATGCATCTGCATGGTTTCAAATTAAGTCTAAACTTTCATGCATTTATGGAGCTAAGCATTTGCATCAAACAATAATGTCATCACGATATTTACCCATGGAGAAAAGAGGTAGATGAAGATGCAGTAATGTGGCTGGGGGTGACGCCAAAAAAGTAACCCTAAAATCCGCTACAATAGGCCCAAACACAAGAACGTTCTTTCACGAAAAAAAGAAGAAAACTTTTAGTAATACAGTTTTTAATTCATAATACAATGGAATGCTGCTTTAGAATGCTTAAAAATAAGCAGATCGCTTTCATTTAGAGAAAAAAATGCACGGATAATGTCAAAGAATTCGGTCCTGTTCCAAGTGCTTGTTTTGTTTGGGCCTACTGTGGAGTTTAAATTTGAGCGATAAATGGTTTCATATTGCAAACCTTTTTTTACGGCATACTGAATCTCCATCAATATCTTTCCTCCATGATATTTACCAAAGGAATTAAAGACAATAATATAGATCCAGTAATTCAGCGAACCGAAATGGTTACTTTTGTCACCCGGAAAATATGTTGATTTCCATGTTGGCTGACGATAGGGACTACGTAAGAGTGTTGGCACTAAGTAGAATGATAAAAAAATTGAAAGATACGTACTTTAAAGCTATCTGAGAGCAGATTTGAAGCCATAGACTATATCGATGTTATAAACTGGGTTGAAGTGACAGTGAGAGAACCACCATTAACTAAGTTCTTTGATCATAAAGTTGTTACGAAGTGTATAGATATACTAAATCCAAAGGCAATAGCTAGACATCTTACCTAAGATCAAACTATTCCTATGCACAATCAAGTCAGTTAAATATGTGTGAAACTCCTTATGGAAGCTTCTTCTACTATTTGTGGCCCTTTGGGATGCAATAGGTTCATTAAAACTTGTCTGGAATCTCGCAAAAAAATGCCAATTTTCGAAACAATAAAACAGTATGGAATACTGTAAAATGGTAATTTTATTGCTTTTAAATTGCAATAGTAAATTATTTTTACCTTATTATCGTTGATTTTTAAGGATAATTTCAAATAATATTTCTTACAAAGGTTAAGTAAAAAATATAAGATTATTTTGATTATGCTTTACAATTACCCAATTTTCATACATTTTTCAAAGTTTTGGAGTCATTGAAGCAGTATAAGGAACCTGAATTTGATTTAAAAATTGGATAGTTATAATATAAATTGATGATAATAATAATTTAAGTATCACCCTTTTAAATTAAATTAACATTAATAATATTTGAGTACTTTATATGTTTGACAAGAAACTGGGGGAAATGCATAACTTTCACTTGTTTACAAAATATTTAATGACATTGGACTAGTACTAAATATTAATATTTTTCAAATATATTTTATATTATATTCATAATGAGAATGTAATAGAGAGCGAAACTTTACCACATCGGCTTATTTTAATTTGAAAGGAAAAAAAAAAAATCCATAGAAGAGCGCTCCACCGTAATGACAGCTACTTTTACTATTATTGACGTGAAACTAATTTTTAACCAAAAAAGGAGAAAAAAAATCGCACGAAATTTACTATTAAATCTAAATTTTTTTATTGTTTTTAATATTATTTATTTACTGTTACAGCCATGGTTTAATCAGAGGCTTCCACATTTTTCATTACACAGTCATGTTTTGTGTAGTAGAACAGATTTACAGGCGCATTTAGGATGTGACTAGAAAAGTCTCAACTAATTTATGCGTGTAAATTTAAAATTCAGTATAATTATTACCAAACACATAATAAAAGAAAAAAAATAAATTAAGCCAAATTAAATTAAAAGCTATGCTTCAATTGGAATCTGCTATTTATTTAGCATTTTAAAATTAGTTAAATCGTTATTACAGTCAGCTGTTAACAAAACATGGTGGTCAATGAAAACGGTAAAATTATGTAAACGGGGTTTTATCGTTTTATCGTTTCTGGTTTATATTTTATTTTACCATAATTTTATTTTTGATATTTAATATTTAAAAGCAAGAAAAATATATAACATACGAAAAAATACAGTCAAACACACAGATGCATTTATAAATGTATACAGGGTGCATAAGTAATAAAGTCCCTTTATACTGAAATAACACTTGCACGCATAAAGCTATGAATTGTGGAACAAATGTCTACCTGTAGTGAAACGACTATGCATGCGCTAGTATATGAGAGTGACTTAAGCGGCCCTTGTGCAAAAATTTGGAAGTTATCGATCCTATCTAAAAATTTATGAAACATAGTGGAAAATAGTCAATTACAAGAGTGTAGAGCGTCCTCGATTTAGTATGAAATGACACCTGTAAAAATAACTTTATTAGGCTTAAAATGTTAATTTTACATTAACATTTTAATTTAAAATGTTAATTTTACTATAACCAATCACCGGCTTAAATACGTCACTAGCTTCTGAATGGGTGGCATTATAAGGCAGATGCATATTTATTAATAAAACTAACACATATAAGCACGATACAATTTATTTTTAGTAGAAAATACAGGTTTCACTAAATTAATGCGGTTAATTAATCACGAAATGTTATCGCACTAATCGGAACATATACATTGAATGAGAAAATCATATTTTACAATATTTTTAAGGTAACGAATTTTATCAGATTATTTCGCAAGATGCAAAAGTAAATAGAGACAATATTCAATATCCTGTATTTTTTATTGTTATTTTTACTTTCTATATTAATCAACATTTAATTTCCAATTTTCGCTGTTTAATAGCACATATTATGTATATAAAACAAAAAATAACATAAAACTTGAATTAAACAATTTTTAATTTCCGCAAGTACAAGTACGCCACGGTTCTTAACTTAAATATTTAGCAGTATTAATTAAAATTACTAATATATAAAAAATAATGACTAAATTAATAAAAATTACAAAAAAGTTGAAATAATAGTTTTTTCTTTTAGCTAAAATAGTTATTCGCCAGAATTTAACTTCTTATTCTTAAAATATATAAAAATTTTACTCATAAAATAATTGGTATAGGAAAAAAATTATTAAAATTACGAAAATATATTGAAACAGTTATGTTTTTTTTTTTAAATATTTGCACTATATACAAAGTTATTCTGATTTATTTATTTATTTAACAGCAGTTTACACAGCAAATTTACAGAGATTAAAAGTTTCATAGATTCACTTTGTTTAATAACCTACATATTTCAGTCCGAACTTTCATGGCTGCCACTAACGTACCAAAGAAAAATAAATAAATGCAAGAATTTCCACATATTCTCTATAATCAAATTTCTGTACTATAAATTATTCAAATAAAAATATGATGATTAATTTTGATTGATCAGCCCTCGTATTTTTGTTGATTTAAACCTTTATTTTCTTAAGAGAAAAATTACTTAAGAAAATGGCCCCTTTTTTGTACCATCACAAGAAAATGGGTTAATCCCTTCGCGATGATATAAAGCGCACGTATACGTTCCGTATAAGAAATATAAAATACTTCAACTTGGGCACCAGTATTTTGTTACAGAAATTATCGCTTTATTTAACCACAGTTCTAGACAGTGCAGACAGCTTTAAGCTGTCTTTAGTTGACCTTTGCTTTACGCCCAGTCTATAGACAAGTGTCTTACTATTAAATGAGTCATCAGGAAAAGTATAACTGTAGTTATAAAACTAATTGGAAATTAGAATTAATCACATAAATACTATGGGATTCGCGACTAGTTTGCATTGAGTAGATTTCTCAATACGCCTCCGTGTCTTTAAAAGTTAATTAAAAACCTATATGAAAAAACGGGGGACGGACGAAGGTAGCGTTGCTACTTTGCGACCTCCTTTCGAAGCGCACTTAGCAAAATGCAAATTTAAACTTTGAACAAGGGTTTTACTTTAGCTACACTGTAAAAAGAAATATTATTACGACGCCGAATTTAGTTTTATGAAATGCCAAACGAAGTTTAAACATTCACTACTTTTATTGTCAGTGCCGAATTAAGTTCATGATAAACAGATTAGGAAAAGATTTAAATAAGACTTGTACAGAATAGCAATATTTTATATTATTTAGCCTTCATATCTCTTTGAACTTTTACGGTATACCCATTCATACTTTTCTAGTATATATACAGCTATACTAAACTCTACGTTGTATAGTTTTTTACAAAGTCTTATTTTTCTTTTAGTAACGATTTTTTTAATAATATCGTTAATAATTCATATATTTATTGTACAGAATTCCTTGAGCGCGAGTAATACTCGCACTTGACCGTTTATTATTTTAGTTCAGACTTGTAACGATTTTCATATCTATCATGCTTATTAACACAATGACTGCCATTGCAGTCATATGTGTGATAACAATATTTCCCGGTTATCATACCACACAAATACGTGTGCCATCAATATTTTCACTGAGGGCAATTTATTGATATGAAACCATACTATTGATAATTTATTACCATGTATTTAAGAAATACATAAAATAACACAAAATCTGATTTTCTCTTATTTGTGTACGTAACGTTCACCTAAAGTTTTTACACCACAATTTATATTTCTATTGTTTCAGTATTTTTAAAAGTTTAAATCTTTTTGAGTATTATGTATAATTTCTCCTAAAAGGAAAGTGAGACAAGTTTGTTATTATTTTTCCATTCTAAAATAATTTCATCATATTCGTGAGTTTAAGTTGATTTAATTGAATTTTCAATTTGAATTTATCGTTATTTTATATCTACCCTATATATATAAAATCCTAATGAAACGAATTTATGAAACGAATATATGAAACGCCTGAAATGTATCGATTCTTTTAATCGACTGATTAAACAACTGATTTTGTTTCACGGCGATTTCTCCTAAAATATGGAATACTTTGCGATGAAATTAACACCAAAAATCCGTGTTGATCCACAGATCTCAAAACTGGTATTAGAATTTTTTAATTCGAATTAGTTTTCGAAATATTAATTTTTTTCTAATTTTAAATACATTTTTTCTAATGATGGCAACTCAAATTTTAATCATAACAGAATTTTTTTTTTCATAATTCAGAAAAGGTTACTATTTTAAATTAATTTGGCGACAGTTGGGCCTCCTTTAAATCTATGATAAGAACAATGCTTTTTTTTTGTATTTCGTTATCATTTTATTAAATACAAAACTTTCATTTAAAAATGAAACATTTAAATTGATGGCTTTCACTTTTTTTTTTTTTAAACAAAACGAAAAGAAAAATATTAGACACAGATGTCATATACGCACCGGGGTATCTAATTGGCGCACAAATGGTATTATTTTGATAGACATGGTAACCCGGCTATTGTTGTTTATTTAATAATATATGTATATTTACTTTTATTTCTTTTTTAAATTTATATAAATTATTTTGTTCTATAATAATGAATTATTTTTTTGCTATTTCCTTTTGAAAATAATAGAAAATAATTAAAAAATACGGTACAATGTAGTAGTTATTCCGTCACCCAATTTCGTAAATTATATAAATCGCCAAACCACTCGCCAAATTGTATAGATTGACAAAATTTTTATTTTAAATAACGAAAGAACAAATAAATTAGTATAACATTAATAAATATAAAAATAAAACGTCGAAATAAAAATCACTTGATGACGTAAACACGTGTAACTTGCTAAAAGTCAAGTGAATGTGACATTTACGATCAAGCATTATTGACATTTAATCTTATAGTTCGCGATAGAGTTTTTGTCGACGGGATAACTAAGTAGTACCAAAAATACATATGTAACTGGTATTCAAAAACGAGGCTTTCGCCAAATTTTCGTAAAAAAAAAATCATGCCAAACATGCTGTTTTGCTAAGGTGCGTATATGACATCTGGCGAAATATTAAATTATGTAACAAACCATGACATTTACTTTCAACTTCAAATCAATGTTTTAATTTACCACTCGAACAATAAAAAATATGCTAACTGGCGAGTTGAAAAAAAGATATTGGCGAGATTTGCACCAGGCTTTTTTTTCTTTCGGCACAGATGCCATATACGGCCCCATATTGGCGCGATTTTTTTCTAACGCCAGTATATGACATTTGTTCCAAACTTTCATATGTAAGGCGAAGGGATCAGATCGTATTTGTTTATGGCATTTGATGACTTGAACTATTATAACATAGATGAAATGATGGGGATAGAATAATATTTGGCGACTTATCACCTGTGCCTGGATAACATTAAAGTATCAAAATGGCACCTAGAGTATAAAAAGCAAAGTGTTCCGCCCGGAATTGTTGATGATAGTCACATGATTTAGGCTATTGTTATAGAGATTTTTTTAAAATATCGGTTGACAAAGACTCTGCATGCTTAATTCATTTTATACATCATTATAGCTTCTTTTCAAATGTTTAACTGATCCTCTTTAATCAAAAACGAAAACAACCATTGGATGTCTTAACAGCAACTGATTCTCCGTTAAATTTTTGCAATCAAAGGGAATTGAATGGAAACCCGTTTACAGGGAGATCTGCACAGCTTTTTCAGTATAATTTAATCTTCTCTAATATTTTTAAAACCCATTAGCTTTTTAGATTTTCAGATTCTGCGGTGTCTGAACGGGGGTTGGCGAGCGTAGCTTGTAGGGGGCAGAGCCCCCTAGTCTATATTATAAAGCAAAAAACATGTTCTTGAGTAGCCATATTAAAGGTGGAAACACCTGACAAATGAATTTATCTTTTATTGTAATTTCTTCTCTTTCTTTTTATTTTCAGAAGCACTCAATTTAGCATCGCACATTTTAAATTTTTACACTGTCAAATAGGGGAGGGGGGGGGGTATTCTTTCAAATGCATTTCTTTGAAAACTGTATCTCAATTTTCTGTTTTTATGGTATTTTAAAACAAATTTCAAACATGAATTTTTTAAAATCTATGTCTAAGACCTGCAGCCCGATTACGAATGATGAATTCGTTTGCCCTGAAGAGAACATGAAATATAGCATTTGTTTACAGCTAACATTTCAAAACGGAATTGAAACTTCAGAAATAAATAAATAATATAGTATAAATAAAACACAAGTTTAACAGACATGTAATTAATGCGCTTAAACCGTTGAAATTATCAGAATAAAAAAGTAGCAAAATCTTCGGCGATTTCTTTGGTTATTAACTTCTGACGTGCGGCTAATACAAAAGTATCGCTTTTAATACATTTCAAAACTTTATTCAAATACATTATTCATATGTTTAATAGAAAAAAATTTTTTATGTTGTTAAAGGACAATCTAAAAATATGCATATTAAATGTAAAAAATCTATTTTTACTTTATCTTTAAAATCTATTTTTCTGTTTTCAATTTAAAAACATGGTTCTCACCTATGTTCTTTAACCGATTTGCATTCCCTCGTTTGAACAAAGTAATTTTACCAGTTTCATGTTTTCACTTTTTTATGCTTATTGTGATTTCATATTATATAATTCTTCAATTATTTTTTTACTTTTACGTGTTTACTTATAAACATTCATTTCATGCAGTAATATTTTTCTTTAATAAACACAATTTCGATACATTAAGAGACATAAAAAATGAAAGATTATATATTTTCTGTTTGTGTTAACAAAAACTAAAATAATTAATAACTTTCTTGAATTCCAAAGTCACATAATTCGAATGCGATAACTTTTGCTTACTTGGTAATTGATATTAATATCAAGTTTCGAAAAATTTTAAGTAGCTAATAAGTGATAAAAAAAAAACTTTATAACTTTTAGTAAGTAGCTAATGGAAAATCAATATGCTGTTCATGTACTTTTTGGAAATTTTCCAAAACATAAAGGATATAAAGCTACGAGAGAATTTAATGTTTCAAAATTTAACTTCTATCTTTCCCATCTTATTAAAAAATTTGTTGGAGGTTTATCTAAACATGAATCACTATGCAAGAGTATATACAAGCGGGAGAGTCTACCTGCCTAAATCAGTAAAAATTCTAGCAAACTTTTTTTCATGGAAATACGCATTAAGATTGAAAACGTGAATACGCATTAACATTGAAAACATCACTAAAACACATGAATTCTCAAATAAATAAATAAATAAATAAATAAATAAATAAATAAATAAAATAAAAAAAAAACTATTTTTTTACTAGTAGCAAAACAATGTTAGCCCAATATTGGTATTATTCATACTGTACCACTTATATCTATTCTTGCATAGTGATGCCTATTTGCATGAACTTCTAACAATTTTTGAAATAAGATATATTGTATATATATAGGCTATATCTTTTCAATACTGGCAGGTAATATTGCTCCAATATTAGGATGTTCACATTTTGCTAATATTGATGCAATATTTTCAAGAAATATTTCGTCATTTCTTGCTAATGCTTCGCATGAAAAGCCAATACTTCTACAATATTGGCGTTTCATTGCAAATATTTTCAGTGTAAACCAGATGTTTCTGTAATAGTGGCATTTCATTACAAATTTTTTTAATGTAAAGCTAATATTTAAGTAATAATGGCGTTTCATTACGAATTAGTTAAATGTAAAGAAAATATTTCTGTAATAGCAGCGTTTAATTATAAAAATTTCCAATGAAAACCAACATTTCTGTAATAGTGGCATTATTACACATATTTCCAATGCAAAGCCAATATTTTTGTAATAGTAATATTTCAATAAAAATATTTCTAATATAAAGCCAATATTTAACGAGTATTAGAGTTTCATTCTAATTATTTCCGATGAATGCAATAATGGCAAAATATTTGGCGCCAACACAACCAATATTAGATTAGTCCTTTTTTTATTTTTTAATTTAAGACTTTTATTAATTCCAAAAGCCATATAGCTGTCACTTGAAAATTTAAAATATTTCTCTACATAAATCATTATAATAGCACAAATAATCAAAGATCCAATGCAAATGAGTCTTTTGATTTAACCAAAGATACTTTAGCGTTTATTCACTGCATAGATTATTCTTCAGTGAAATTGTTTTGATAATAAAGCGAAAATATTCTACACTATTCTTTTTATTATTATTCTATAACAACATTTTCGTGAAAAAATATGTGCTATTAAATTATTTGTATGATATCCTAGAAAACGCATTTCATTCTTATTCAATTTCTAAACAGTAAATGTATAATGAAAACGAAAATCCTTTTCATGACATTACAACTGTTATTTAATTTTGATTAAATATTAAATTTAATCTAAGAAAAACGGAATGAATTCTTTTAAAAGAACAAATTATAATAAATGTCAGCTTTGGGAAACGTAATGAAAAGTAAATCAGCTTCTCTCAGTCTCAGCTACAAACAAAAGCCTACGCTAAAAAATTTATCAACCTTTCAACTGCACTTCCTTCTCTGAAACATAGCTTCACTGTACGACACAAACTTTGGCGGCATTCTCTTAGGTTAATTTCGCCAAATTCGTGCAAACCTACTCCCTCCGAAAGCAAGGCGAAACAAGGTTATAATCGTCTGTTATATCAGATTTTGTAGTCAGTCTCTCCATGGAGTTTGAGCATCCTTTGGAAGAAAGACAATAAAAAAATAGCAGCTCTTCCAAGAAATTCCTTACTGACACTACATTTTAAAAAAGCTAAATTCTGCGATGGAGAGCAGACACAAAAGTGGGTGTGTGCTAGGATAAAGGGGTTAGTGATGGTGTATTCGAAAAATTTCCAAAAGGTGTAGTCAGGGGTGCGTCTGTCAGAAAGCGGTATGCTTCTTATCCAGAGGAAAACAAGAGTCATCAGCTTTCAGACCACAGTCCATGTGTCAACAAAAGGCACACAGGTGTCCACCTCGAATTATGAACGACATCAAGAAAAGGTGAGTTGAGATGTTTAATTAAAATTTGCATGGAATGTCTTTCTTGTTTCATTCCATATGATAAACAAGTCATAGACACTTCAAAAGTTTTGACAGGAAATATTTAATTTATCAGTGTGCAAACGTGATGCAACTATTCCATACTAATCCAATCATAATCCAATGATAATACGAAAAAGACGACTAAAGAAATTTATATTTCCTATTCAAATGAATTAACTGTTTAATGTAACGCCATTCTTCAAAAGAATGCAGCTTTCCCAAATATAAAGCATTCGATTACCATATTTAAATTAAAGACATTTTTGCATATAACAAAAACAAATTTGTATATTTTCCACGAATTACTCATAAGTAATAGAAAATTTTATTGCGAGACTTATCAGCAACGAGATCACAGCCAATGTGTCAACAACAGGCGCAAAGGTGCCCAAGATGAGATTTTACATAGAATGTTTTATTTTCTTCATTCCAAACAAGCTATACACTACAGAATTTTTGGACAAGAAAGATTTGCAAGCTTATTTTAACTATTTCCAAATATTATGCAAATATTTAATATTTATGGTAATCAAAGCAGTTCACAAAAGCTGAAACAGATAAATATTTTTCTATTAAATAAATTTGCATACTTGATATAACATCAAGTATGCAACATAATGTAACAAGAAACATGAACTTCAGGAAAAAATGAGTTGAGATGTTTAATGAAATTTTATTTAGAATGCCCAATTTGTTCATTCTATTTGATAAACAAACTATAGAGTATAAAATTGTTTGATGATTTGATTTTTTCAGTGTGAAATATAATGCAGATATTCAGTACCAATATTCAAAGTAATTCACAGACGCTGAAATAAATAGACTATATTTTCAATATTAAAATTAATTTTCTTGTTTAGCATAACACAGATATTCTTTATTGAAATGCATTTTCCCCAAATGTAAGGCGTACGTTTATCACATTTAAAAGTATGGGTATTTTAAATACACCAGGAAAAGGTGAGTTGAGATGTTTAATGAAATTTTCCATGAAATGTCTTAATTTCTTTACTACAAATAATTAACAAGGCATACACTAAACATTTTTTTAAATCTTTTTTTTTCTATGTAAGTATGATACAGATATTTATTACTAATATTAATTAATTATTTCTTGGACGCTGAAACAGATTAAAATTTTTCCTATCAAAATAAATTTGCATTCTTAGCAAGCATACCACAGACATTCTTCAAATGAATGCAGCTTTAGTAGCAGGCCAATATTGATTATATAGTTTATATTGTTGCACAATATTCCACTCATCGGAAATATTTACAGCTTTACATTATAAATAGTTGAAATTAAACGCCAATATTGCGGAAATGTTTATTTCAAGTTTATTTCTTATCAATATTATTAGTACAGTATTGCTTTTTTGAATTTAAAGCATTCGTTTATCATACTTTAAAATACTTTACATATATATAGCTGCCAATGTTCCTGTTTTTAAAAATAAGATATAAATACTATGAATCAGAATTTTTTTAAAAATAAAATGTTACTAATAGAAAATAAAAAAGGTGTTGCTATCCAACGTACTATTTATTCACAAATTAAAAGATATAAAAAAAACATACGAATAAAATAAATCTCCACGTTTCGGTTTAATCTTTAAAACCTTCATCAGGAGAAAAATTTTCTAAAATATAAATCGACAAAAACGTTTTATATGCTACATCTTAAAATCAATTCAAAATTATAAACAGTCTAACGGAAACTTTTTAATAAATAGTACGTTGGATAGCAACACCTTTTTTATTTTGTATTCGATATTACAACGTAAAGTCCTTAATTATTAAAATGTTACTTTCTTTCTATGTAGTAGTTATATGTTTGCATTCTATTAAATAAAATTTCTGGTTGAAATATGTTTATTTGATTTTTTTGTAAAAAGCAGAAGGTTGGCAAATCGGCACGCTTTAAAAATCAGAGGCGTCATTTAGATTGGGCAGGGTAAAGTAATGGCCTCCTTCTTAGTTTCAGAATTTTTCTTATTATTATCTGTTTCTTTAATTTTTTTATTATTATGTATTAATGATGAATGTTTTAATGTTTTAATGATGAATTGTGAATGTTTTAATTTGTTTTTCACCAATATATTAAAATTGCATACAAACAAATTCTACCAGAAAAAAAAAAATCCCTTGAAAATATGGTCGTTTAGTTCGAACCTTGGATTTCCTTGCGTAAATACGGGTTAGATTCCCTTAGAAAGACCCCCCCACGGAGGGCACCCCCCCCCCCCCCCATCCTTTTGAGCCCATATCCCTCGTGTTGAGAATTGGCCGTCATAAACAACACCAACATCATCCTTAAAAATATGTATGAAAAATAATTCACGAAATATTAACAAAAAAATCTCAATTTACTATGTCCAACAAAACAGTTTTATTCCCTACAAAGAAAATTCAAAATGACACCCAAATAAAAGAAAGCTTGCATATAATCCAGTATTCCTCATCTCAATAAAAATGTTTTTCCCCAATACATCAACCATAGAATTCCTTGTACCAAGGTTCCTGATGATATGCGAGGCAAAAAATTAGACAAAAATGGCTCAATTTGAAAAATATAGAATAAACAATATTTTTTTTAACCTAATATAAGTGAAACGAAAATAAGAATATTCATTTGGTATTTCATTGATATTAATTTAATTAAGACAATTTAAATTGATGATAATATTTGAAGTACAAGTAAAACATCTACTTGTTAAACTCTCTGTTTGGTGGAGATAAAAACTGTTTTTCTTCATTTCCAACTTTTACTATATATATATGATAATTCATTTATACGCTTAATGCCGGCAACATTTATAATTTATGTCGTCTTAATTTTCTCTTTATCTGAACCTCTGTAACTTTTACAATTAAAATTTATAGAGGTAATCCATTACAATTCTTACAAAAATAAATCACATATATATAAGACATGAGGACCAAATAAAACTTATTGATATGCATGAGAGAGGGGAGGAATTATGCATTAACTATATTTTGTATCTTAAAACTGTTATTGTTGTGATAGAATAGCAAAGTGGGTAATACTTCGTAGACTTTGTTAAAGATTGGCTAAAGCATAAAAAAACAGTTGCTTAATAATTATGTTTGTTTAAACCAAAATTAAAGAATTAATTTTTATTTTTATTTTCTCTTCAGTTTTTCCTCCTCTTCTCCCATATTATAAATTAAAAAGATCTTACTTAAAATAATGAGAAGTTAGCGGTTAGATTACTGTTTGAATAACAGATTGAGTATTCAAAGTTACATATTGTTGATATTAAAATTAGTAAAAATTATAATAACTTAGTTACCTTTCCGTAAATAAAGCATATACCTATTTTTGTCACTATGGCAAAAAAATGGCAAAAGCTCATTTTTCCCAGGACTGTTTTTATTGTTTTTTTTCCATGCTTTTTTTCTTTGCCAAAAACTTTCCATCTCTAGTTCTAGCAAATTTATTTGAATTTTTGTTTTTCCCTAGTTAATTATTCCGTATAAATTCTGCTATACTTCAGTGAGAGCTGTCTAATGTTTTCTTGCTTTATTTTTAAGCTTACTATAAAAGTGTATTTTTTCCTCAAAATATAGCACCTGAAATATGCCTGCATAAACAGTATTGAAAAAATTCTTGCACAAGCAAAAATATCATTAAGAAATGGAAGTCGTTGAAATGGGTAATACAAGATTCCAGTCTCAAAACATAAATTTTACAATTATGCTAAGATTTTTGTGTTTTTCTATAAAACATCATCAATAATTTATATTACATACAAAAGAAATATATATATATATATATATATATATATATATATATATATATATATATATATATATATATATTGTTATAAATGCTATTCTAGGAAGCTTTACTTTATTTACGGATTTTTTTTTACTTAATCCGCTGACGACTAACGATACACATGTATCCAATACGGTTTCCAAAAGTGACCATTTTTCTTATTATTTTGTGTGCACAAATAATAATCTTTGTGATAGATTTCTGCTAGAAATTCGCCACAAATATTATTGTTTGGATATAGTGGTAGGCAAAATAAGTAAAAAAGTGCTTCCGACCTGTACCGGGAGGAAAAGGTACCTTTCCTATTGTTTGTTTTTTAAAATCCAGCTTATTTTATTCAAACGCACGAAGCTAAAATGAGAAAAGCCCGATTATAGAAGAATGTGAATGATAATGATATAGAAGGAATATGAATGAGAATTTCGTCAAATTAGTCACCTATATCCAAGTTGGCTTCAATTAGAGTGATTTATGTTTAGTCGCCAAATTTGGAGATATCTTCAAGTGCTCGTCATTTTAAAACAACATGGCGGGTGAAGAAGCTAACAAATGAACTTGGTGGAGACCTTGGTAAATCATGTACACATGATCAATCACATCAATATCGGTTAATATATGAGTGCTGTCGGATGACAAAAATCAGATTATTGCAAAATGTCAGACACCCTAGAATTTTAAACTGCTGTATCTCAGGGATTTTTTTAAGGTAAAGACAAATTAAAAAAAAAAAAAAAAGGCTATGGAAAGTTTGAATGAAGGTCAAACACTTAAAAAAAAGCTTGTTCAATTTCTAATTTTTTATACCACTTTTTGAATTAAAAAATAAAAATAAAAAAATAATGGCCACTATTTTGAAACAAGATGGTGCATGAAGCTGGCTAACAAACTCGGTCGAGACCTTGGTATGTCCTGTACACATGCTCAGTCACTTCTGAATCGGTTCATAAATACGAGAGTAACAGCATGACCAAAAAAACAGATGTATATAAATCAACATTTGATTGGGGTCTGCGGGTCATGATCGGTGAAAATATGCTAGCATTTTTCGAAATTGCTACTTTTCGTAATGAAAGCTACCTAATATTGTTGCCTGCGGAGACCTTGGAGACAACCGGTAGAGACCGGTAGAGAAAAAAAGGCACTATACGGATTAAATAAAACCATTGTCTGTAACATTAGCATAAAGAATTTTAAAGTTAGACAGTGATGTTTCATAAAAGAGATTATAAACTTAAGAAAATAATTTAATGTGAAATAAAATATTTAATAAAGTGGTACCATTGATTGTAATTCAATAAGTGATACTAAATGATGTTGTCAAGTGTGTGTGTGGGTCAGTATATGTAAGGAATTCGAAAGATGACAACACAAAGTTTAGCAAATATTTATTTTTACACGGTGTTTTAGAGAGGATACTTTCATCAGTCACTCAAGTGAATTCTCTTGTGTTAAGTATCTTAACATAGATTCAATACATCTGTTATTGCAAATTATTTAGAGACATAACTCAATCTTATATTTCAAAACAAAGCTCATTTGATCAATTGAGAGTGTTTCTGTTCCTCAGAAACTATCATCTTAAAATTCGCTTGATTTTATGCAATTTTAAGGTGGTCCAGAACCCAAAATTTTGCATGTCTTATTTTAATTTACAGTTGTTTTTTTATTCTTTTTAGGGTTCCGTCCTTAAGGGGTGTCAGGACTTTTAAAGCTTTAAAATTTTCGAAATTTTAAATTTTTTAGATGTTAAGCTCCTATCTTTTCTGAACATTTTGATATAATTGTTTCCTTGAAATTCCTATTAGAACTGAAGTTATGACTTTTACATTTATACACGTCCAATGGCTGAAGCGTCGTTTCGGAAACTTTGAAGCTATTTTTCTCCAAATGACGTTTTTGAGCATAACACGCACGATATCTAAAAAACTTATGAATATTTTTTCCTGAAATTTTCAAAACATATGTTTCATGTTAGTCTGTATAAACTGAACCTAAAATTTCCTTTTTATTGTTCAAAACAATATTTTTTTAGGTGATTATGCTGTTGAAATTTTCTTAATTTTGCATTAGCTAAATACAACTTTGTATTAAAAATATAAAACAGCTTTAAATACAAATTTATTTAGGTTCAGGGTAATTATTATAATCTGAAGTATAAGTAGGCACCAAAATTTTCATTCTAGTTGCAATACTTATTTTGTAATCGTGCGCGTAAGCTGTTATGCCGATTTTTTGCTCATCAAATGTCTAACAGTTTGGAGCCCCATGTAAATACTAATTCTGCATCTTATAATTTTTTAAATACATGAAATAAAAGAACATACTTATACAATTTATTCCAATTAAAATTGTGTCTTAAAATCAAATACATTTTAAGATATTAAATGTTGAAAATGGTCTTTTTTTTTTCATTTTTTCCAATTTTAAGAGTCCTGAGACCCCTTAAACAGTGAAAACGGAACCATTATAAGATCATTCTTGTGTCTGTCTATCTACCTGTCACAGCTGTTTTTCTTGAAAAATATGGAACGCGGAAAGTTCAAACTTGCCAGAGTTATAAAGGCTATTTTGACCCACATATTTATAGATTATTATCCATTTACAAATATTTTTGGGGAAAATTTAAAGGCGTTAATTAAATTACTTGAACAAAAAAAAAAAATATACCGTGTGGGGTATCATTCGAAAGATCTCGTAGCGCCAAACTCAAAAATGTATATGTTTTAATTGCAGGTATTGTATTTTCAGAGATATCGTCGAAAATGTATTGCAGAAATATCCCCCCCCCCCACCTACTTTCGAATCTACTGAAATTAAAATTATGAAAAAATTAGGGGTAGTAGGAATTTATTTAAACCTTTCAGGAAAACTATAGCGATTATTCTAGGTCACATAGTTTTTGAGTAAATCGCATTTTCCCTTTACACACAAACTTTATTTTGCGGGCGCTCAACAGGGGAGTTGAAGATCACTCTAGGTGCCTATCGCCGCGGAATCATCCAAGGATTGTTGGTAATTATTTTCGAAAAAAATTGTCGGTAATTACTCGAGATATAATTAAAAACCGATCTAGAAAACAGTGGCACGGATCAAGGCAGCATTGCAACTTTGCTACCTCCTTTCGAAGCACGCTTGGCACGATGTCAAGTTTAAACTTCGTAAAATGTCTCTGTTGTATGGAACCCTTTGTGCGTGAGTTGACCACAAAATATTACATTAAAATTAAAATTTCGTACATTAAAGGAAAAAACAAGAACGAAACATCATGCGTCCAGTATAGATTATGAAACTCTTTTCAACACATTCAGAATACTGTAACAAAACTGAACAGTTTATTAACATGAAAGATAATGTCTAAATAAACAATTGCAAAAACGAATAACGCATTTAAAAACCCAATTCATGCTCTTAGTATCAATAGTTGGAAAAATATACGATTTTTTTTCTTTATTTTTTGTGCAATCTTCTATATGCTTATATATTTATATACATACTACATAGTATGCTAAAAGTTAGTTCAGTTAAACGAATTGCACAGCTGAAATTTTCTATTCAGCAATTTCCGTGAATAAACGAAATGTACTTGAGAATTTTTGTGTAGCCCTGTATATGATCTATAGAATTTATACACACCAAGTAATATTTAAAAAAATACTTCAATTAAAAACGCGTGACGCAACAGAAAACGTACTCCCAGCAATTATTGTTCATAAGCTTCAATAGATCAGTTACTGTTAAATTTCTTCTATAGCCAAATTCTTTTGTGCGCCCCTGTAAATGAACGGTAAATTGTATGCAAACCACATTCTACAGTAAGCGCCGTGTACTACACCTCAGTGATATATCTAAATTTCAGTATGTTTAAAATAGTGTAATATCATTAAAATACACCGCAAGCGATTTCTCCTCAGACCGTAATGTAACGGAATGCTTTTGAGTGTCCTTGTAAATGAACCGTAAATGCTACACACTTCATTTTCAGTATCGATCATGCTATAGTGAGATCCAATAACATCTATGAATTTCATGGCAATCGAACTATATTTACGTGATTTAGAGCACGAACAGACAGACAGACAAACCGAATTCATAAACACTTTTCAACTTTGTTGGAAGGTATTAAAAACATCTCAAAAGATAAAAAAAGAAAGAAAAAATTATGCGTCAAGCATAGATTATGGAACAGTTTCCAACACATTCAGAATAATGTAACAAAACTACACCGTTTAAAAAATTAAAATATTACGTCTAATTCAACCATATGGAAACGCATAACATATTGAAAACCCAATTTCATCTGTTCCCATCTACAACAGGAATTTTTTTTTTCAGCAGCCCTGTATATGATATATAGATTTACATCTATTAACTACATGCATGCTAAAATTTAGTTCACTTATAAAATGTATATATTTCGGTTGAAAATTCCCCTTCAGAAATTTTCTCTAATAAGGAGAATAGTACGTGAATACTTTTGTGCAGCCCTGTATATGAGGTATAGAATTTATGTATAAAGAGTAACATGCAAAAAATTAATTGAATTTAAAAGCGCATGCCGAATTTTAAACCGTACACTCCAGCAATTTTTATACAAAGACAGTATTGTAACCGGTTTCTTTTGTATGTCCCTGTAAATGAATAAAAAATGCTATGAATGCCCTGTTCTAACGTGATCTTACTGAAATCTAGTGATTTATATCAGTTTCAATACATTTGAAAAAGCGTAATGTCATTAAAATACTCTGCAAACGATTTTTCCTCACATATCATAATGTAATGGAATACTTTTGAGTGCCCCTGTAAGTGAACTATTAATCCTACATACTTCAATATACAATACCAAACATACTTTGGTGACACTAAATAACTTTATCAATTGCATGAAAATCCGAGTATATTTATGGGAGTTAGAGCGTGGACAGACAGACGGCCAGATTAACCGAATGCATAAACACTTTTCAACTTTGTTAGAAAGTGTTAAAAAGGACATCGTTGCAACTAAAAAAGAACATTAATTTTTCAACGATGTTCTAAAGTAGCAGAAAAAATATCGAGGGCGAAACGAAAAATTAAAAGGAAAAAAAAATCTTGAAGTTTAATGAAGTGAAATCGTTTCAGGACCATGATGGTGTCGAGAAATCACCGTTTTAGAAACTTTCGATCGGTTGTTTTGATGGAAGATGATATTTTTGGAAGCTCGGGTTGCAAATTTTCGAAAAACGGAGCAGACTATTGATTATGTTATTTAGGCATGAAAATAAGAAAAAAAGATTTGAAAATGAAGTGCCGTTTACAGATATTTTTCTTCTTTTATACCGAGGATGATTTATTGCTTTTGTTATAGCACATTAATTTTTGGTTCTCACTTTCTCATAATAAATGTGAATATTTGTTACTTTATGTTTTAATGTCGTCTGTCTAAAAAATTATACTACATGGGAATAATGAAAGAATGTTTAAAGTAAAGTGATTTTTTTAAGTGTTTGCCACCTAGATTTTGAAAGTTAATTAACTAAACTTTCTTTTTCTCTGATGATTAAAAATAAAAATAATAACACTTATTCTTTAAGATTGTTTTAAGAAAAAAAAAACTTTTCGTTATGGGAGGAGGAGGGGATACTTTTCCCCCCCTAAACCTCCCATGGAAGTCAATTTTTAATTATTTTTGTGTTTACTTTCACCTGTCTAAAATTTATCTTAAACGGGGGGGGGGGGGCAGAGTCGTTTTACATCGGATCGAGTAACCCATTTTTGCCTGAACCCGATCTGACCCGCTGTTTGTGTTGGCGTTAATTTTTTCGTTTCGGGTTGAGTTGACTTGTACATTTTAACAGGGGATTAGATTCGGTTTCGGGTTGAGTTCTGACTGTTGCGGGTCGCGTGACGGACTGGTAGAATCTTTCAAAATAAAGTCCACAATATTTTTTTCAGATCAAAAATTTATGTATTGCAAAAACCTCAATAACGGACACTCACGAATAGTGGACATTTCTATTCAATCCATAACACCTATATTTGTTTACACTTTTACCCCTGAATAGCGTACACTACCCAATGGCGAATCGATTCAACGGTCTCGAGCTGTCCGACTACTCATTAGATTTTGCTATATTTGAATAATAACAAGTTGGAAATTGTTCGTCAAACGTGGCAAATGAGGTGCGTTCGTACTATAACTAGTTTTATAAATACTTTTTATACCACATATTGCACTGAATGTATATTTTAGTGCACTTCATAAGTGCATATCGATTTTATTCTGTTCGAAAGGCTGTAACATCATTAAAATACACTTGCAATAATTTTTTCCCATTGGCCGTAATGTAATTTTACTTTACGGATGTACTTTATGTAACGGAAAACTTTTGACTGTCCCTGTAGTTAAACTATACATCCGATTTTCATAAAATTTGAAATGACTCGACAAAATTTTGCAACAATTATATATTTAAAATTTCAGACCATTCGGAAGGCTGTAACATCATTAAAATGCACTTGCAATAATTTATTCGCATTGGCCGTAATGTAACGGAAAACTTTTGACAGTCCCTGTAATTAAATTATTCATCCGATTTTCATAAAATTTGAAATGACTCGATAAAAGTTTGCAGCAATTATATATTTAAAATTTCAGACCATTCGGTTAGGTAGTTTTTGCTCTGTTATATGCGGACAGACGGACCGAACGACGACTATAAGTGCTACGTATTTATATAATTACGAAGGCACCTAAAAAGTGTAAATAAGTCTATTTTTACATATGAAAATTAAAAAAAATCTTTTACGGAGTAGAAGGAAGTCTGACAAAAAATTCTTAGTTTAGTCTGTTTCATTACTCATTTCATTCCTATATTATTCTATATATTTATATATTATCCTATATTCCTATATTCCTTCTGCGTCAAATTGACGCCGCGACGAATTGTGCTCGACGAATTGACGCGAGACCCTGTTTTATTCCACACGTACTTCATTCGCAAGTTTATATTCACGATTTAAAAAAAAAAAAAAAAAAAAATCCCTGCCGGCCTGGCCTACAGGCAGAGGTAGATTTCGAAGTTAAGTATACTAATTTCACCAACAAAAACTAAATCATTATTAGATATAAATCCACTTTAACAGTTTTATCTGTCTGCTTTTGACGAGTTTTTATTTCCTTTTTATAAAATAGCTGGTTTTATCAGAATCATGTTAAGGCGATATTAAAAAAATATTTTTCCATACTCAACAACTCGAAATTTTCTGGCACATTTTCAGATTAATTTTTAATTTAAAAAAAATATGAAACATGCCTGATGTGATTTTTGAAAAGATTTATAAGCGACCTGTGTTTTTATTTTTCTTTCAATTAATTAAAACTTGTTTAATAAACAATTATTTCTCAGTAGGGCAAGATTTTTCGTTTCTAACACAATCACTTCGAGAAATTCTGTTCAAAATGCCCACTTTGACATCATTTCTTGAAATATATTCTGCCTCTATCAAAAAATCGATCATTACTGTACATTATATAGTTTCTGAATAAGAGAATCTAGCAATTGGATGCGTTTGAGAGCAAAAATGAACTTAAAAATGAGTAAGAAAATAGACAGTTTGGATTTGAATGCACCCATAATAAGATGATTTTTTTCTTCAACCGCTATGTATTTTTAATTTGTTTTTGCTGTAAGAATTGGTCCTATACAAAACTTGTCTATATAGATGTTGTAGACAATATTAAGAAGATATATGATAAATTCATGGGGATTTTATATCTTTTGAATTGACGGAGTTATGGATTTTTTACTTCTTCAAACCCCCTTTTTGTTTTCGTTTTTAATTTTTTTTGCGGTACGAATTGGTCCTATCAAAAACTCGTGACTATAAAAGTTGTAGATAATATTAAGGAGATTTATAATAAAATTAATTGGAATTGATATCTTGAGAATTGACGAAGTTATGAATTTTTTTCTCCCAAAAACTCTATTTTTTGCGCCCCTTGAGCCCATTTTTAACTTTATCAAAAATCTGTGATACATAAATTTTTGGCCCTATTTTTAGAAGTAATAAAAACTTTAAACTGATTTGATATGTACAAAAATTAAGAAGTTATGGGGGGTTTTCGGTTTTCACAAAACCCCTCCCTATTTCCATCTCCTTGGTCCGATTTTGCCCATTAACGAACTTGACCGAGATTTTATGCCCTTTGATTTTATGTATCAGTTTGGAAGAGATTGGTGCAGAATTACGAAAGTTATCGTGTCCAGAAGAATATGATATATATATATATATATATATATAAAGTTTTTTTACTGAGGGTGGTTTTGGGTTCTAGGAGTCATGATCGGTGTAGATCTGCAAAAATTTTTCAGAAATTCCAACATAGGAACGATCCCAAAAGGTAATATTTCATACGAAATCTACCTAAAATCGGGCTATGCTGTGGATCACAAGCACACATGTTCTAAAATCTTCCCCTCTCTGGATTTTGTCATGCCGGCAGCCATGTGCTGAAATCTTTTGCAATAAATTTTCTAGGAAAAGATTATTTCAGCAGTTATTGCATATGATCTAATATGGTATCTTTAATTTTTTAATATTTTTTGTAAAAAAGACAGAAAATTTCAGAGAAGCCTTTTGGAAAGAAAGTGATAAGAAATATATGCATAGGAAAAACAGCGAAAGAGTGAAAACAAGTTGGAAATTCTCCGCCAAACGTGACAAATGAGGTGCATTTGTACTATAACTAGTTTTATACATATTTTTTGCACCGCATATTGTACTGAATGTATATTTTAGTGCACTTCATAAGTGCATAGGCTGTAACATCTTTAAAATGCATTTGCAATATTTTTTCCCATTGACCGTAATGTAACGGAAATTTTGACTGTCCATGTAATTAAACTATCTATCCGATTTTCATAAAATTTAAAATGACTCGAGAAAATTTTGCAAAAATTATATATTTAAAATTTCAGACCATTCGGAAGGCTGTAACATTATTAAAATACACTTGCAATATTTTTTCCCATTGGCCGTAATGTAACGGAAAACTTTTGACTGTCCCTGTAATTAAACTATACATCCGATTTTCATAAAATTTGAAATGACTCGACAAAATTTTGCAACAATTATATATTTAAAATTTCAGACCATTCGGTTGGATGCCCTGTAATATGCGGACGGACGGACAGACAGATGGACGGACTGAACGACGACTATAGGTGCTACGTATTTATATAATTACAAACGCACCTAAAAATGGACGCTGGCAAGAAGGGGAGAGGTTGACAGGAAGGGCCATTTTCCTATCTGCATTTTGAAATTTAATAAACTAAGTTTTCTTTTTCTTTATTTATTTTGATTAAAAAAAAATCAGTAAAACTTATTTTTCCCAAGTGACCTAAAATAATTAAAGACTAAGATAAATAAATATAAATCATTCTATATATAAAAAAAAGTTTTGATTTGGAAATGGAGCAATGAAAATCTGCGTAGATCATCCGGGTATACTCCTACTAGATCGGCATCCATATTTTTTATGACCGGGGGTCTTTCTTCGTTAATATTAAGAAAACTGTTTCATACAAAAATATGAAAATCGGTGGTATTATAGAGACATGTTTGATAAACACGCTGATGCAGACAGTTTTTAAATCGAATAATTATTTTAAGAGATATTTAATGTTAAAGATTGTCAAAATCGTTCCATTAAAAAAATTTTATAGGAGAAAAACTATATATAGGAATTTAAACATTTTTAGATCATTTTGTACATTGGAAGTTCCCGATGTGCAGACTGCAATTATCTTTTAAATTTTACTCATTTTTGAGGATTTATTTCCATTTTAAATTCAAATTTTCAGCATTTCGAGAGATATTTCTTACACATTTTAGAAAAGGGCAATTATTTTAAACTGTTGCCAATTTTAAAAACAGCGCAAAGCATAATATTTCCTTCAAATAAAAAAATTATTTACACGCGGCTATTATAAACAGAAAACGCGGCTTTCAAATTAGAATTAAGTGATTACGTGTTAAAAATGAAGAAAATATTGAAAATTACATCATAAAAACTACAGTTACACGTGAATTTTAAAGGGGAAATAAAAGTTTTAAATACTAAATTCATTAATATGCGTTAAAAGTCGCAAATGAAGGAAATTACGTGATATTTAAAAAGGCCAAATAAATAAAAGTTGGCAAAACATTTTAAATTAAAAAATATATTTGCACGAGACATTTATTTCATATTTCGAGATAATCTTTTCAACTATTATCGTGAATTCTAAGACAAATAATATTTCCTTTCTAATAACAAAAGTATTTTCATGTGAATAGTAAAAAGAGAAAGGAAACTTTGGTGAAAATTACGTCAGATTTAAAACGATAAATTTAAAAGAACTTTCTCATAGCGTTCTTAAAAAGTACCGAGAGACAAGGACTCTGTGTACTTCATTTTACATTAGCTTACTTTCAAATTTTTAACTAATTTTTAAGACTTTCCAACAAAGTTGAAAAGTATTATTGATTTCGGTTTGTCTGTTCGCTCTCTAACTCTCGTAAATATACTCAAATCGCATTGAAATTTTTGGTTATTGATGTTTAACCTAGCACGAACCCTATTTCAAATGAAGTTTGTAGCATGTTTAGTTCATTTACAGGGACAGTCAAAAGTATTCCGTTACATTTCGGCCAATGGAAAAAAATCATTTCAAATGAATTTTAAAGGTGTTACACCCTTTCGAACATAAAAAATATATGCATTTACGAAGTGCACTAAAATATACAGAATATTCTATAGCATATGCGGTGCAACGAATAGTTACTATTCATTTACAGGGCTACACAAAAGAATTCCATTACAAATAGTATTGGGGGAAATTGTTTGAGCTATGGGAGAATTGTTTGCTTTTACGTTTCAATATATTTATGCATACTATATGGTGTGTGTAAATGTTATAGTTAATATACAAGGCTACGCAAAAGAATTCGTAAAGGTTACTGAGTATGACCGTAAATTGCTGAAAGGAGGGTTTAATATGTGTTATGCTGAACTGCATGTTGTTTTCTATGAAATGTTTGTAGAATATAGATAAAATGATATACAGGGCCACACAAAGAATTGAATACATGGCCGCCTATAGATGATAAATTCTGGAAATGCGATTTCAGTAATTTTAAGAGTGTTTGAATTAAAGTTTAGCTAAATAGTGGCGTGTAATAAAGGTATTAGGTAAACAACAGGGCTGAACAAAAGTATTCAAGTATGTTTCCATCTATTAGTATAAATTGCTGAAAGAGAAATTTCAACCTGTTATGCGTTTTCTTGCTAAACTAAATTTTCTATTATATAGTATATATATCAGCCTACAGATCAAATACAGGGCTGTTAGGAAGAATCGAAATAAATATTTGGCTATGGATGGTAACTGCTGAAATCAGTTTTTTAAATGTTTAGTTAGTTATCTTATTTACCTTATTTCCCTAAATAACGAAGTTTTGTTAAAGCTTTCAGGGAGTGTTGGAAAGTGTTTCATAATCTATGCCGTACGCATGATTTTTCTTTCTTGTTTTTAATCAAAGACGAAAACAGCCATTGTATCTCTTAGCAGCGGCTGATTTCGTCTTAAAAATCTTCAATCAAAGGAAAATGAATGAAAACCCGTTTACAGGGAGACCGTCACTGTTTTTTCAAATTATAATTAAATCTTTTTAAGGCCGATGAAATTAGCATGCTTTTAGAATCTGGCGTGTCTGAACAGGGGTTGGCGAGCGTAGCTCGTAGGGGGCAGAGCCCCCTAGTATAAATAAAAAAAACATGCTTTCATTAAAATTCGTAAAAATGTAGATTTTTTTTTTAATGCTCTAAAAAGTAGAAAAGTCTTGAAAAAAAAAACCCTTAAATGCGCGGAGTTTAAATCAAATGTCGGTGAGCTGGATTATGGAAAACTAATTGATTTAAATGACAATTTTGCCAAATTAGGCAGCTATCTCCAAGTTGGCTTCATACATGACATCTTATTTTTGTCGCCAAATTTGAAAATATATCGGCAAGTTGGCCACAATTTGGGGCTATTGTAGTAACCCTGTCGTTAGTACTTTCCAACAAACACTCATTGTTGAAGCTGATTCTGATTTCCCCATAGATTCCATTTCCAACTATAATTGAGAAAGCATTATGTAAATTTGCCCTCCATTGCTACCCCCTTCCCCCTTAGAGATCGATTTTTAAAAACAAATCAATGTCCAATTCCCGTATTGTCCTCAGGAATACATTTATATTCCAAATTTCAAAGCTGTATGTCAACAGGAAATGGATGAAAAATGAGTCACAAAATTTGACTTCCACAAGCAAACGTGTAAAAATAATCAAGGCTTTCCCGTCGTAGTGGCATCTGTTCCCTTGAAGCCTTCGTGGTAGACAATATTTAATTCTGTCTTCCTTTTGAATTCACGTGTTTAAAAAATTATTTTAAACGAGGGGTTCAGGTGGTATACTATAATGTTTACAAAATAATAATAATAATAATAAAAATAATAAAAATTTAATCATCTATTCTAAAATAAACCGTTGGACGTTTACTTTTGAATTTTGAATGTTCTCATTTTTTGCACTTCTGTATTAATTTTTACATTGATATGTTTAAAAATTATCTTGCATGGGTGTTTTGATTTTTAAAAAAATCTTAGTTTAGCTAATTTCAAGTTTACTAGGGGGCTCAGCCCCCTGCTCGCTAACGCTCGCCACTATTTATGTCAACTCTAGCCGGAATGAGTGCTATCATAAATAATTACAACGTATTAAATTTACAAATATTTTTAATGTATAAAAAAGTAATGGAAAACTTTGTTGAAAATGTAAATAAAAATGTACCTTGGAATTGGAAACAGAATTAATTTAAAACCTTAGTGAAAACACAATAAAAAATATTTTTAGTTGGGCCGCTATGCGATCCGAGCAAGCAACATATGAAATTTACAAATATTTTACTTCATAAAAAAGTAATTGAAAATTTTGTTGAAACTATACATAAAAATGCATTTATCAAAAGTTTGGCGCTGTGACTTGTTGATCATCATTGAGAAAGCTAAGCGAACAGGAAATTGACGCCGTTTAGATTGAAATGGCATGTTAGTGTCAGATGGGGTCCTTCTCCTTTCATTTTGCCAATAGTATTGAAAATTACGGCTTAAATTAATTTAAAACTATAATCAGACGCTATAAAAGATACTACGTCTCACGTTATCAAACTGTAAACAAAACGTTTTCGCCTGTGTCTAAATACAAGCTTGAATCAAAAAGCTGATTCGCTGAATTCCTCACGTCACCGTGAAACGGACCAATAGCAATTGTCATTAAACGGTTTGCGTTAAAAGAGAGATTCAGTCTGGATTTTGATTTGCTGACTGGACTGGGACATGTGACCGTAACTGAAGCACTCAGAATTGTCGCTTTGGCTGTTGCCATATAGCAAGCTACAAATACAGCCCTTTTTTAGCGCTACGTAAGAGAAATATATATTTGTTATTTTAAAATATGTGGCCTAGGTTGCAGACCACAGCTACATCTGTTTAAAAATCTTGCCTCTTCTTGGATTTCATTAGACCGACCGCCCATTGTTGAAAGCCTTGCACAGCTTTTTTTAGCTGGACCATGAAAAATTGATCCCAAGAACTTCAGCTTCTGGGGTTCTAATATTCGTCGAAAAAAGTATTAAAAAACATTATTCGTAATGTCAACCAACTTAGCAATTAATCAACTAACTGCGCTCAATATTATCGTGTTTCTGGAAGTCAAGCAAGCTGTCCAGTATATTGTTTGAGTTAATTAGGAGCACCGTTATTCAGACAGACAATATTTTCTTCGATTACCAAGATGAATTTTGTTTGAGAATATTTAACCTTTTCGGGTCCGATTTTTTAAAAAATTTTGAAAGCAAAATTCCTTTTACTTTCATAATGTTAATCGTAGCTATCCAAATAGATTTACTGAAGTTTAAAGATTATCTCATTGCCTCAAATCTAACGAATGTGCTTATTTTGTGTACTATTCAGTTCACATTTATATGATAATAGGTTAGGGAAGAGTTTTTGTAAACGTTTGGGAAATATCGTATTACAACAGGGTTTAATAGATATTGCAACTTTCTAATGTTTTTTTTTAGTTTTATCACACATGATTCGTTGAGAAAAGTAACCCATATTTCAAATTTAAAGAATAAAATATTCGTATAAAATAAAAGAATCGCCAACGGTGCAAAGAGAATTAAGCAAACTTTTATTATTACTGTTATTACTAAATGTCAAAACATAAATGAAGTCATAATAAGAAAGGCATAGCCATATACTGTCATTGATAGTAACAAAAGTAATTGTTAAGATAAAATAATACTCGATGAAAAGACATGTACTATCAATAGTACACCTGACTCGAAAGGCTTAAAGTGAATTTTTTATGGGAAATTCAAATGTTACTGACTAACTGATACTGCATTGCTGAAGTAAACATTTTTAGCTGCATAACTGAATTTGTACATGCAATAGTAAATATATAATGTTAATGTTGATGTGAATGCTGTTGATTTTGTGCGTTTGTCTGTTAAACATGTTTGCTGAACATGAAAATATTTACTTGAAAATTAATAGCACCGAAAAACCGATTTTCCGGGTAAAGAGAACTGATTAATGCATCGTAAAGGCTGCTCGGAAACTCAGGTTTTCTGAGGTTTCGTAAGATAAGGGAACGCTTTTCGGAATCTTATTAGGTGACACAGAAGAGGTTATTGTACATTTTCGTTCGTGATTATAGTTCATTTTCGTAGATTAAGAAGCATTTGCGTTTTTTACCGCATACCTCTTTGTGTGTGTGTGTGGACGAAAATAAACCATAACCTCTTCACCCCACTTTTCCGAAAAACGTTTTTTATTTTTAGAAATTTCAAAAATCAAATGTTTTTGCGATTTCAAGAAGAAGTTATAAAAACAATTTTTCTCTGCCACTGATTTTTGGAACCGTTACCGAGTAATTTTTACATTGCATTAATCAGTTTTATGAACACAAAATATCGGTTTTTCGTATACTATCAATTCTGAAGTAAACATTTTTATGTTAAAAAAAAATGTTTTATTTGCAAATTTGATAAACACACTGTATTAACATAAACTTTAAAATTAATATAATTTTTCTAATCTTGCATCTATAAATTCAATTACGCAGCCGAAATTATTTAATTGAGGATTGATAGTATCATAAAAATAGATACTCCGGGTTAAGAAAGCGGATTAACACACTATAAAAGCTACTCGAAATCGTTTCAAAAATGAGTTGCAGCAAAAGAAACTCTGTTTTTATAAATGCTTCTTTAAATCTCAAAACCAGCGGGGATGACCGAGCAATGCTCGGTTAAAATTAGCGTTGTGTTTCACTCGATGTAACCATAAATTCTTGCTTTTTATTTTATAAGTCTAGAAAAGTCCTTTGGATTTTGAAAGCCAATTTTTTGCCAATTGTCGCCAAATTTGGCGCCATTCTTTCATTTGGTGCCAAGCATCTGTTTTGTCTTTGGTAATCTTGAAATTTGATTTTCTCTCCGAATCACGTCAAAGTTCCCATATTTCGTCAAACTTGGCGAACTGTTGCCAACTTTGCGACTTTGTTTACTGCCAACTGTACAACAACATAATAACTGTTTGAACCTTCATTCCCACTGAAAAGATTGACCCGTAGTGATACCAAAATCACCCACTAATCGAATTTTATCAAACATGTGACGTAGCCCAATTGTTTTCTCGTACTCGAAAACGTTAGGATACAAAATTTAGTCAAAATCGTTTGAGCCGTTTTTAAGAAAAAATGTACCCCCCCTCCCCCCCCCCCAAGATTTGCTCGTATTATAATATAGGATATATTGGTTTTTGAGGTTTCTAAAGATAAAAAAAACACTTTTTGGAATAGTGGGTAAAGTTTTTGTATATTTTTGTTCATGATTATATTATACTTTCGTAGATTAAGAAACATTTTTAGTTTTTACACCGTAGTGTATTTATTGTACATAAAAAAGGGTAATACGTAGTTCACCTATAAATAAAAACTTATTCGAAAAAAAAAAGAAAAAATGCGAACGTTTTCAAGTATTAGACATTTTAAGATAAAATTTCTCTTTATTTTTAAGCACACTTACTTGAAATACCAATTTAATGTTTAATGAGAAATGCAGACCAGAGCTAACATTTTACGAAATCAGACGTCACTAGCGATTCCTGGTTTTCCCGATACGTTCTATTTTTGGTTAAAACACCTTTTCTTTTTCGGGAAGTGACTTTAAATAGAAGTTCGAATTGTTATTTCTGGATTCCAGAAGATAAACATTTGTTTTTTTAAGCCGGCTTGTTTTGCAAAAGAGAAAGATGTTGCGGCTAGAAGACTTTTATTTAAAGTGGCTTGCGAAACTGTTGATAACAATGGCTTGAATGTGTAAAACCAAATAATTGTCGAATTACGAATTGCATCAATCACGGTATTCTTAAAGATACGGTAAAATTCGTTTTAACTGGCTAGAACAAGTAAAATTAATTGATTTTACCAAATATTGATTTGGTGAATTTAAATATTTTCATAAACGTTCCGTAATATGCTAACGTTTCTGGATAGATAACTGCGCTTATACTTTTGTTATGTTTAAAACCACTACCATATTGTTACAAACATCGCTATAGTTTGATGCCATATGGCAATATACCCGGTGCAAAATTAGCAGCAATTTTAAAAGCAAAATAATGTTTTTGACAAACTTACACATCGTTGCCAAAATAGCACATGTTTGCCGGCAACTATTGACTTTGACTACGATTGATGAAGAATCATTTAAATTTTTGTAAAATATGGAGAATAAAAATTAAGATATGCCTGACATAACGGCATTCATGCACAGAAAAAAAAATGTAATGTTACTCCGTAAAATTAGTGGCAGCATGCTACATCCAATTTTATGGAGTAATTTAACTTATGTAATGGTATACATAATTTAAACTGATATAACTGGTGTAATATGACATATTAGTGTAACGTAGCGCCAGTTATATCGGTTAAATTACTCCATAAAATGGAGGCAGCAAGGCTGCCACGAATTTTATGGAGTAACATTACATAAGTTTTTTACATATAAAAATGTTTACTTTTATAAATTACAATCTAAATTTCCTACTATATACAAAGTTTCTTATGTGTTTTTTTTACGTAACACGAATGAACGCTTCGGAATTCAAAATCTAAATTCTACATTTTATCCACTCCAGAAGAAAATGCATTATATTTAAAAGAAAATAAGTATTTTTACATTTAAAACTGAAATATGTCATCACTTTTGCAACACTATGACATCATTTTCACTGACTTTTCACTTTCGACAGTGCTAAGACTACAAGCGGTAGATATAAATATATGCTCCATAACTTATTGATGTTTTGCATGTAGTTTTAATTTCGTTATGTGTAATATTGGAAGAAATGCTGAACTATTTATAATGTTTTAAGTGCAAACGAGTTAATCGGGCTGCATGCGATAGAAATAGATTTTGTAGAAAAATAATGCTTGGAAGCTATTTTAAAAACCATAAAAAAAAATTAGTAAATCGAAATCAAGTTTACAAACAAATTGCATTTAAAAGTTCATTTTATTTCTTATTCAATGGTGTAAAAACTGAAATTCGTGCGATTTTTAGAAGTTAAAGTGAAAACGAAATTTATTGTTCGGGTCTCAGGTGCAGCCACCGTCCATATGACGTCAGCGTTACTCACGGACATGTTTTTGCTTTATAATATAAATTTTTTAAACCTTCAAAAAATTGATGTCTGATGCCGAAGCAATACGTTCTCAAAATATCTCACAAAAATTTTAAGTGTAGTAAAAAATAAATAAATAAATATATATATATATATATTATTTAAGTAAAAAAACATAATTTTTGAAATTTATTTTTTACATTACTTATAAACAAAAGCTTGATTATAATTAATTAGTTTGTTTGCATAAGTTTGTATTAAAAACTATACTTCAAAAAACTTTCAGTAATTTTTAAATTAAAAAAATATTATTAAAAGTCCTGGTGATGCAGTTATTGCGTTGAACTAACTATAAAAGATTTTTTATTTGTTTATTTATTGCGTTGGGCACTATTGCTCTAGTAGGGGTTACACGCAAACAAAGCAATAAAACACAATCATATAAAGTATAAAATTATATGGAATTCGGATTTCTGTTATTGCTTTTGATAAATTCATGTAAAATTATTCCTGAAAGAACTAATTTTCTCTTTTAAGCAGTGCTATAGGATTAAAAAAACCTTAGTTTGTAGTTAATTTGTTTAATTTTGCTAATTTAAATTTTCCTTTCTTTCTTTTTTATAATAGGATTTTGGTTATACATTATTCGCTTTTTCTAAATTTCATACGATAAAATTAATTTGTTTATTAATAAACTCCAGTGCAGTTAAAATATTTATCCTTACATTATTAAATTATAACTTTCTTTATCTTTTTATAATACAGGTAAATTAAACTTATTTGCCAATTATATATCAAATTATTATTAATGTTCTAAGTTATAAATTTTTTTTTAAATTATTTACTTATGCAATGATTTAATTTTTTTAAATTCTTTTAAAGTCTATTTCAATAAAGGAAAAAAGTAATTAAATATATATTTTTTAAATATAGTAATAAATAATGTACATATTATTATTATTTGTATTAATAATAATTTATAATAAAAAAAAAGACAGTAGATTTAGTTGACAGATAACTGATAAGCGAATCACTGAGAAATACGCAACTAATAAGAAATTTTTTACGTCTACGCTGGCCAACCCCCATCCAGACCCTTCATTCTCTAAAATCACTCTAATTCGCCTTGTTGTAAAAAATATTAATTGATTACAGGAGATTGAATGATATTATAACGACTTGTGTCGATATTCAGTAATCTTGTTGCCAATCATTTACTTTTGACTGGAGGGATTTTTCGGTTCCTAAGGCCACATCCACTGCTGTCGCGACAGCTGACGGTCGTTTTCGTGATTGATTAAGTAAGATCTATCACACTTTTGAAAAGACGCTATAAGAAAATCGTTTTAAATATATTGTTTTAAATATAACGTGATTTGCCTCATTTAATGTTTTTTACACGTAGTAATTTAAATATTTTAAGGTGTTCTTTCTTTTTTTTCAATTCCTACTATTAGTTCACACTCTCCCTATATTTATTTATCTATATATTTATATATTTATATAACTTGTTCAAATTTTCAATCGTTAATAAAATACTCATTATTCATCCTATCAAGTTGAAATAAATTTTTTTAAACTTGTACTGGATGACAATTGATGTTAATACAGTTTTTTCAAATATTAATTCATTAATTAAATTTTAATTAATTAATTTTAGTTTTGCATGGGAAACAAAATGGCGGCCATTGGTTATTGAAGATCAATGAAAGTATTTTCAATAAGGGGTTATCATAGGGGGGATCCTGTTCAGTCGCCAAATACCGCCGAGTTTGTCGCCAACTTGGCGATATATCGCCAAATTTGGCGGCCAACATGAGTCGCTAAAAGTGACGCCAACTTGGCGATATCTCTAATATTTCGCCAAATTCCCATAGAGTTCCATTGTAAACCTACTTGCTCATAGAAAATCAACAAATTGAGATATTTTAATGCAACAAAAACTAATATTAGCTTAAGGGATTATATTAATTTTTTCTTTGATGACTTAAGTAGGAATTGACTTTAAAAACAAAATTTTTATATTACTTGTTAATATTCACGTGTAAATATATTTTCAGTTGTAAAATGTTTGGAAATATTATTAGTTGGATTTTTTTTAAATCTGGCAGCAATATATTTAAAAAATGACTTTTTCGAAATATGAAATAAATCTCTGTTTAGATAATGAAATTTTGATTAAAAATTAAAAAAAAACTTTAAAAAAATTAGGATAGTTAAACAAGAACGAAAAGTCATGCTTCAAGCCAAGAATATGAAAAGACATTTCCAACACATTCAGAATACTGTAACAAAACGGCACAGTTTATTAAGGTGAAAGATGTTGTCTAAGTAAACAATTAAACAAAAATTTAATTTGAAGAACAAATTAGAAAAACAAAATTTATTTCCTACATTGTTTAAGCCCGAGAAGGGATAGATATTAAGTTATTTCATTCAATTAGTTCTACATTTAATGTTAAATTTTTGTAACAAATTAGTTAAGCCAATTGAAGATTAAAAAATAAAAATAAAATTCATACAATATGATACTTAAAACACCCTAAAAAATTAGATTCCGTTCAAATGAAATCGAAATAAATCTTAGACTTTATTTTAAGTTTTGTATTTTGATGCATCTTATCATTTTATGCACAATTGTCATAAACATAATACAAAATCTGCAATACAAATATTTTCAATTAAAAATGGAAGAAGTCTAAGATTTATTTCGATTTCATTTGAACGGAATCTATTTTTTAGGGTGTTTTAAGTATCATATTGTATGAATTTTATTTTTATTTTCTAATCTTCAATTGGCTTAACTAATTTGTTACAAAAATTTAACATTAAATGTAGAACCAATTGAATGAAATAACTTAATATCTATCCCTTCTCGGGCTTAAACAATGTAGAAAATAAATTTAGTTTATTTAATTTGTTCTTCAAATTATGTTTTTGTTTAATATGTCAAGTTTTAAAATAACTAATGCACTCAGACGAACGCATTTCAAAATTGATAGAGAGGATCATTATCAGGCTTTGATGTATGCGGTATTGCATCACAATGTGGGATGCAGTTTACCAATGTGTAATTCAAAATATTTCACCACTGTAGTAATGCAGGTTGCGGTAGTTTGGACAAAAACTTCTAATCTGAACGTAAAAAATCTACAATCAAAACATAAAAAATTAACTTCACTTAAATTTAGATACCCTTATTTCCCACTCAGGAAAGCTATGAATGTAAATGTAAATTGTGTTGAATCCTTACTGCTAATATTTAACAATATTATAGCTGTGATACAGTAAAAAATAAAAAATAAAAGTTTTACTTAAATTTTTAAACCTTATTCTCTCCCTAGGGGTAATGTAAACACATCAGAAAATTATTACCTAAGTTTAACTTTGGGTATAAATATTATCTCGGAAAATAAAAAATACATTTTATAATTTAAGTTATGTAATTCCCCACTAAGTTCGCTACCTGCGTAAAAATAGCTATCCACTAGAAACTTTTTACTAAATTATAAACTTGACCAAAGTAAAAACTTATTTTGAAAATATCCTTTTTATTTCCACAATGACGCCATATTCACCTTTTTAATTTTTGAAAAAAAAAAAAAAAAAAAAAAAAAAAAAAAAAAAAAAAAAAAAAAAAAAAACTAGCTCAATTTAATATTTCGCGGGAAAATCTTTCAACTAAAAATAAATAAATTATTATTACGGCTTTTGAAATTTTTGCAACAATGAAGTAAAAATGTTACATTTTCTATGAAAAATGTCCGTTGATTTTCAATGAAAAAAGCGAAAATTGGAATTAAGAAAAATATTTGAATAATGTAAAAAAAAAAAAATGGCTTATGTTTCTCTCTGTGTTATAATTCACCCATATGCAAAGGTATTTTACCATTCATTTTGACCCTGACGTCAGGCAAACGTTTTTACACTTTAAATTTATAATATCATTAGAATTAGTAAAGAATAAAAAATGAGTGGCATCAGGGACAAAAAGGTGGGAAGAAAAAAGGAAAAAGTTATGATCTCCATAGGCTTTTCCATGTTAAATTAACATTGAGAAGTGACACTGGAAATAAATAAGTATTGCGCTGCCGCGCAATACTTAAATTAACACATAACACATTTCCAAACCCAATTTCAGCAGTTACCATCAAAAATAGGTAAAATATTCGAATTCCTTTGTGAAGCCCTGTGTATGATCTACAGATTTGTATGTATAGTACATAGTATACTAAAATTTAATTCAGTTTGAAAACGCATAACACAATTGAAAATTCCACTTCAGAAATTTTCGTCGATAAAAGGAAAAGTATTTGAGATCTTTTGTGCAGCCCTGTAATAGAATGTATACCCTTTAAATAATATGAAAAGAAAGAAAAAAAAAATCTAAATTTAAAGACGCATACCCCGACTGAAAATATACTTTCAGCAATTATTGTTCATCCCCTGTAACCGAATTCTTTTGGGTGTCCCTGTAAATGAACGATAAATGCTAAGCGTACCACATTCTATAGTAAGCATCTTGTAGTGCACCTAAGCACCGTTTAATAAAGTGAAAGATGGTTTCTAAGAAAAGAATTTCGAATATGCATAACACATTTGGAAGCCCAATTTCAGGAATTTCAATCAATAGTATCCGAATTCTGTTAGGAAACCCTGTGTATGATCTATAGATTCGCATATATTACGTTATGCAACTATACCTTCAAAAACCTTTAAGGCTGTTCTCAAATCCAAAGGGTCAACTTTCTGATATAAGTTTTAATTCATTTTTGTTCGGAAGCGCATGAAACTAGAAGGTGTTGTTATTCAGAAACTATGTCATCGAACTGTTTTTTCCGTTTTCTTGTAAACGCAATACATCTTTCAGAACATACAGTCAAAGTTGACATTTTGAACAGAACTTCCGAACGAAAGAAGAAAATCCAGTCAGTAAGGGGAGAAAAATACCGTTTCACGTGATCAAAATCGCTTATAACTCAATAGGTAATTGATTGATCAAAAATGGAAAAAATAGTTCGATTCCAAATCGCTTCCATGGTCAGGCTTTCCAATTTTATATCTTTCCGTTAAAAAATGAATTTGTAAATGTGTCAAAACATTTTGAGCTTATTGAGCAGAGCAGTTGAGAACAGCCTTAACCCTCAAGAGTGAAAGGTTGACGCTGTCGATGCCTGTAAATGTTGTTTTACCTTTCATTGAGTATGTATGCAGCCAAATGCTCAGATTAGGATATGGGTTTTATAACGTTATCAACTTTTTGTCAATTTTGAGCTCCCTCTTCACCTTACTATATCATAGGTTATCATTCCTCGAAAAGGCTACAAAGGCTGCAGTATTATCCCGCTGCGTTAATGCTACATATTGTTCTAAAAATTAGTTCAGTTAGGGAACGCATAGAACAGTAAAAATTCTTCTTCAGCAATTTCCGTCATAAACGGAAATGTACTTGAGATATTTTGTTCTGCCCTGTATATGATGTATTGTAGAATTTATACATACCAAGTAATACGCAACAAAATTAGTTAAATTTAAAAAAGCGTACCACAACTGAAAACACACTTCCAGCCATTATTGTTAATAGACAGTACTGTAACCAAATTCTTTTGTGTGTACCTGTAAATAAACGATAAATGCTATGTACACCATATTTTACAGATAGCGCCTTGTAGTGCAAGTGAGTGATATATATCAGTTTAAATATGTTTAAAATACTGTAACATTATTTAAGTACACAGCAAAGGATTTTTCCCTATAGACCGTACTTTCATGGAATTCTTTTGAGATCCCTGTAAACGAAGCATGAATGCTACGCACATCATTTTCAATATCGAATATGCCATAATAAACCTCGATAGCATATATCAATTGCATTTAAATCCGAGTGTATTTACGCGAGTTAGAGCACGGACAGACGGTCAGACAAACCGAATTCATAAACACTTTTCAACTATGTTAGATAGGATTAAAAGTAAGTTCACACTGTACACCGCAATATAGTCCAATATGTGCCTGCAAAAGATGGTTAATTTTCTGTGCATAGTTTTTAATCCCAAAAATCTTTTTAAACTGAACTATTTTGACCGATTTCAACATTAAATAACGCTTAAAGTAATTCTTAGATTTAAAGACTGTCTGGTTCAGCTTGTTTATCAAACATTTCTCTGTAAAACTACCATTTTTCATATACAGTAGTTTTTTTTAAATATAAACTGAGCAAGATCTCCGGTCACAATAAATTCAATTAAGATAGTGAAAGCGACAGCAGCATTAGTTACTTTTTAACACTTTCCAACAAAGTTGAAAAGTGTTTATGCATTCGGTTTCTCTGTCTGCCTGTCCACACTCTATCTCCCGTAAATATACTCGGATTTTCATGCAATTGCTGAAGGTTATTTAGGGTCACCAAAGCTTGTTAGATATTGTATATGAAGTAATTTGAGGGTTAATAGTTCATTTACAGGGGCACTCAAAAGAATTGCATTATGGTATATGAGGAAAAATCGTTTGCAGAGTATTTAATGAGGTTATACTATTTCAAATGTATTGAAACAGTTATAAATCACTGAAATTTATTACGATTACGTTATAACAGGGCATTCATAGCATTTTTTATTCATTTACAGGGACACACAAAAGAAATCGGTTACAGTACTGTCTTTGGGAAATAATTGCTGGAGTGTGCGTTTTAAAATTTGGTATACGCTTTTCAATTTAACTAATTTTTTGCATGTTACTCGTTATATATAAATTCTATAAACTCGTATACAGGGCTGCACAAAAGTATTCACGTACCATTAGAGGAAGTTGCTGAAAGGTAATTTCCAACTAAGGTATATGTATTTCTTAGGTGAAATACATTTTAGCATGCATGTAGTTAATACATACAAATCTATGTATCATATACAGGTCTGATGAAAAAATTCGGATAAGTTTCCAAATAGTAGATGGGAACAGCTGAAATTGGGTTTCCAAATGTGTTATGCGTTTCCATATGGTTGAAATAGACATAACGTTTTAACTTATTAAACGGTGCAGTTTTGTTACATATTCTGAATGGGTTGGAAAATGTTTCATAATCTATGCTTCAGGCATGATTTTTTCTTTATTGTTTTAATATATAGACAATATAAATAGTATATATAATACATAATATATAACAATATAAATAGTAGTTTAGCGTCTCTCTCTTTTTTTTTTTTTGACTAATATTCAGCAACGAAATTAAATTTTCATAAATAAATAAATAAAATAATACAAATTTAACCGTATATTCTGTAGCTTGAGATGCCTTGAATCCCCTGGTATAAATAAAACACAAATTTAATAGATAAGTATACGTGAACAATCAGAGTTAGAAAGGCTACTTACTTTAAGTAGCAAAATCTTTGACAATTTCCTTGGTTATTAACTTCTGGCACGTGACTAATCTGAAAGTATCGCTTTTAATAAATCTCAAAACTTTATTTGAATACAATGTTTACATTTTTAACACTTTCCCTTACAGTTGAAAAGTGTTTCTGAATTCGGCTTGTGTGTTCGTCTTTAGGTTTGTCCAAGCTCTAACTCGCGTATAGTTGGGTTGCTGTGTTATTGAAATATGTTATTGAGATTTACTATGGCGTGTTCGGTATTGAAAATGAAGTGTATAGCATTTATAGTTCTTTTACAGGGACACTCAAAAGTATTTCTTTACATTACGTACTGTGGGGAAAAATCATTTGCAATGTATTTTAATAACGGTTCACTATTTCAAACATATTGAAATTGCTATATATCGAGGTGCGCTACAAGATGCTTACTGTTGAATATGGCGTGCGTAACATTTATAATTCATATAGGAACACACAAAAGTCTTCGGATACAGTTCTGTCAATGAGCGATAATTGCTGAAAGTGCGTTTTCAGTTATGGTATGCGTTTATAAATTTAGCAATTTTTTCGCATATTACTTCGTGTGTATAAATTAAGTAGATTATATACAGGTATAGGTGCAGATTTATGGTCGCCAGTCGCCACATGGCGACTAACTTTCAGTGTCTTAGCCGCAAGAGATCAATTTTCAGTGTTCCCAATCCCCGTCGCGGAATTCTTATTTTTTTTTTCTTTTGCAAACAGAAAAGCACCTGCTCTTTTCACTGGCCGAGATCAAGTATAATCCATGGAGCTAGGACGATTTAATATTCATTGCTCCATGGTATGACTTTGGTTAAAAGTCAGGGAATTTTTGCGATCTCAGTTACCGTCGTGAATGCTGCTCCTCTGATGTACTGATTTCTTGCCGAACATTAAGTTCGAATATAATTCTGCGCATGTCCGCTCCACTACAAAACTTAGCAGATGCTAAGCTCGGAACATGAGCGCGCTAATGGTAAAGCTTCTCCTTTGGACACTAGCGAAAGCAAGCATTTCTTCGAAGGTTTCGTCCGAAATCCAGAGTTGAAATAAATACTATTTTACTGCAAGATCTTTTCACGAGACAGTCCAAAGTTTCCGAAGCGATGAAGATTATTTAAGGGCTTTGGATCATGGAGTCGTGAGGATAGAGGATTCCGAACTCTGAAGAAAAAAGAACAAAAAGGAAAAGAAATTCGCACGAAAAAACACTTAACGCGAGGTATATTCTTGCTCTGTAAATGTTTTCTGCAAGTGCGAGATTTTTATAGTGCAAAATAATCTTACACATTCCTAATTTTTTTAGTATGTATACTTTTATAGGATAAAATCAAAATAAGAAATAAAGTTTCCCTAATATTTCCCATTATCATGACTGCTTAGCTCATACATGGTTTGTTATTCAATTGTATCTTGTCCAACTTTATCTTCTGATTTTTCCAGATTTATATTACACTTTTTTAATATCAAAGTTTCGAGAATTTTAGGATTAAATTAAATATACACATTTGTTGTAATTAGTCTGTGTTTTGTTGTGCATGGGTATTTTTTAATTAAACTCTTTCTCATTTTCAATTCCTAAGTTTTTTCCACATAAACACTATTGTTTTATGAGTTTGTTTCACAATGTGGCCATTAGATTTTGGTTAGGAGCCAAAGTGGCTACTGGATTTTTTGGGTTTAGGAGCCACTGGCTCCTTAAAATTTTTGAGAATATGTACCTATAATAAAGGGCTGTACAAAATAATTCAAATACATTTTCGATACAAATTTATAGATCATATACTGGGTTCCACAAAAAGAATTCGAATATTTTACCGACTATATATGGTAATTGTCGAAATTGAATTGTCAAATGTTTTATGCGTTTTACAAATTTTTTTACTTAGATATCTTTCACTTTATTAAACGGTGAAGTTTTATTACAGTATTCTGAATGTGTTGGAAAATGTTACATAATCTATCTTGGACGTGTGATTTTTCTTTTTTGTTTTAAAATAGGGAGATTCCGAGAAGCTATCCCTAATTTGAATGAACTCCTTATATTTCCAAAAATAATATATTTTTAGCGGTTCCGCACTTAAAAAGTAAAAACGAAATCATTATAAGATCACTCCTGTGTCTGTCTGTCACAGCCATTTTACTCGTAAACTATGGAAAGTGGAAATTTCAAATTGGATGAAGTAATAAAGGCTATTGTTCCATTATTTATAGATTATTAACCATTTAAAAATATATTTACGAAAAATGTAGAGCGGCTAATTAAGTTACTTGAAAAACAAAATCTTTTCTTTGTATATTTGTGAGGTATCGCGTGAAAGCTTTCATAACGCCGGACTCAAAAATACATTTCTTTAAATTTTAGGTATTAAATTTTCAGAGATATCGTCGAAAATGTAATGTAAAAATGTGTCCCTCCCCCCCTCTATTTTCGAATCAACTTAAACTAAAATTATGAAAAAATTGGGGGTAGTAGAAGTTTCCTAGGTCACATAGCTTTTGAGAAAATCGCATTTTTTCGTTACACACAAATTTCGATTTGCGGACGTTCAGTAAATCAGTTGAGGAACGCTGGAGGTATCTATCGTCGCAGAAGTATAAAAGGGTTGTTGAGAATGATTTTAGAGTAAAATTGTCGGTAATTAGCCGAGATAGCCCTTAAAGACACGGGCAACGTAATCTACGAGCCATCAGCTTTTAAAGTCTAGATAACAACTTTTAATGATATATTTGCGTAATAAATGCCCAGTTACTAATTCATGTATATTTATTGTACAGAACCCTCTGTACAATATTAGTACTTGACCGGTTTATTTTATTATTATTATTATTTTGAAAACTAAATTTTTGCTTAACATTATACAGAAAGCTTACTCCAACAGTTAAAATTTTTATAGTAATTACATTCCTTTAAGAGGATATGAATAATTAATTTGAATTTTCTTAAAATAAACTCGTTTGAATCGTTCTAGGTCAACTTTTTGCCGGCCTTTTTAAACATATCTTTTCTTTTCTTTTTATTTATTTATTTATTTTTTTAAACGAAAGAACCTCTGATACTCTTGTTTTGCATATGGATGTAATTCCTGCAGAACAGGCTTGCGTCATTCCAGTAAATTTGCAACAGATGTTCCCGAAAATACACTCCTGGCGAAAATATCCGATCGAAAATTCTATTCGGAACCACAAGAGCCAGGGATCAGAGATAAAAATAGAGCAGACCACAGGCGGTGATAATCTGTGGTGACGTATCGAACAAATTCGACTTTCGATTGGACGCTGGTCAAGATCTGTGGAACCTAAAAATAGCCTTTCTTATGTCCGCTCCGATGGAAATGAAATTTGGTTCGTTTAATAATTGTTTCTAAACTAAGAAAAGCCAAATATTTATTCAGGCTTTCTTTAACGCTTTAAGAGTCACTCATTTCTCAAAGTGTCCTTTGAAAATTAAAATTTGTCACTGGCGCAGTGAAGGTTGGGGGTGGGGGCAGGATTTCGGGATTAAAACCCATCCCCTTCCAGAGCATTTAAAAACCGATAAGATGCATACAAAATCCATCGAATATAAAAAAAAATATGTGTAAAAATCAAAGTAAAGAAAAGAAAGCACAAACAACATACATTTTTTGCCATTCAACTGTTTCAAGACTTCATAATAAGAGAAATTACAATAATTATATTACAGTAATTCACAATAATAATAGAAAATCAATACAATATTAATGAAAGAAAAAGGTAGGAGAAGTAGCAGCTAAATACTATGTATATTGCTGCTACTTCTCTTTCTCCCTCTCTTCTACCCCCCCCCCTCTACAAATTAACGAGTATGTTCTTTTATGAAATCTTTAAACACATAAATGCTAAATTTGTTATAGATATTTGTTTTTTCATTACGTCGGTTTTTATGTGCCACATATTTACTAAACACTAACGTATGGTCATGTAACACAACGAAATTGTTCATTTTATGAAGAACAATGGTTCAAAACCTGTCCTAGATGAAAATCCTGGCTGCGCAGTTGAATTGTTTTATATTTATTATAAAATTGCAGTACAAATAGAAATGCATTCGTATGCAAAATTAGCGTAGGTGCCGTCAGAAAAGAATCTAGGTACGAGCAAGATTTCTTAACGGATACACGTGTAGTTCGCGTTCCAGGTAGCATTTTTTTTCACAATGCAGAATATAAATACATGGTAAACTAAACTAGCAATTTTTTGTCAGAAGTCCTCGTGTAAGATATTTTTAAAACATATCAACATAAAAAAAAATTAAGAAACTTTAAATAATCTCTATAATAATAGCCTAAATCATGTGACTGTCATCAACAGTTCCGGGCTAACCGCTTTGCTTTTAATATGCTAGGCGGGCATATTTAATAAAAGTTATTTTTTCGAATAAAACTACGTAAAAGTTGCCATGATCGCAAAGAATTGTTGGCACTTTTATGTTAGCCGGCTGCAAATCTCGCCAATAGTATTTTTTTTTTAACTCGCCATTTAGTATTTTTACTTTCTTCTATCTTTACAAGAAGAAAGTATTGGATTCATGAAAATTTTCGAATTCCGGTTTTCGACGGATTTACACGTTTTAGGGGTCAGAGATTCCAAAAAACATGTTTTTACAAAATGTCTGTCTGTGACTCTGTGAGTCTGTCTGTCTGTCTGTCTGTGTGTATGTGACACAAATTTTGTGGGCGCTCTATCTCAAGAACTAATGCACGGAATTTAATAAAAAGTTGTATTCAGTGAGTTCCTAATACAAATTGATGCTGATTAGTTTTTGGCGTAAATCGCTCAACAGGTGGCGCTGCTATGCTGCATTTTTCACGATTTCCGCAATAGCTCTATCTCACGAACTAATGCACGGATTTTGATCAAACTTCAGATTTAGTTAATCCTTGATATGAGTTGATGCTGATTACGTTTTGGTGTAAATCGCCCAACAGATGGCGCTGCTATGCTGCATTTTGCAGCATTTACACGATTTTCGTAATAGCTCTATCTCAAGAAATAATGCACGGATTTTCATCAAACTTCAGATTCTGTTAGTGCTTGACATGAGTTGACGTTTTGCACCTTGTGGTGTAAATCGCTCAACAGGTGGCGCTGCTATGCTGCATTTTTGTGATTTCCGCGATAGCTCTATCTCAAGAACTTATGCTCGGGTTTTCAACAAACTTCAGATTCAGGTATACCTGGATATGAATTAGTGCTGTTTATGTTTTGCTGTAAATCGCTCAACAGGTGGCGATGCTATGCAGCGTTTTTCTCGACTTCCACAATAGCTCAATGTCCAGAACTAATGCACGGATTTTCATCAAATTTCAGATTCAGTTAGTTCTTGACATGAATTGATGTTTTCTACCTTTTGGTGTAAATCGCTCAACAGGTGGCGCTGCTGTGCTGCATTTTTTGTGATTTCCCCAGTAGCTTTAGCTCCAGAACTAATACACGGATTTTCATCCAACTTCAGATTCCGGTATACGAATTAGTACTGTTTGTGTTTTGGCGATTCCGGTTTACGATTCCGGTATATGAATTAGTACTGTTTGTGTTTTGGTGCAAATCGCTCAACAGGTGGCACTGCTATGCTACATTTTTCAAAATTTCTCCTACAGCTCTATTTCAATAACTAATGCACGAATTTTCATCAAATTTCAAATTCAGGTATACTTTTATATGAATAAATTGATGTAATTTATTTTACTATTTAAATGATTTAATTGACGTGATTTATATAGAAGAAAGTTTTGTGATGGCCACAACATACTAGTTTATTTTTCGCGTGGTAAATTAAAACAATGCTTTGATGTTAAAATTAAATGTCATGGACTATGGTATTATTATTTTTTTCTTTTTCTTAAAAAAAAAGAGAAAAGAAAAGTGAAAGTCATGAATTTTAAATGTTTCAGTTTTAAAGTAAAGTTATGTATTTTAAATAAAATGAGTGAAGGATTGTAATTTAAAATAAATTAATGATATACGAAAAAATGAGAAGGGAACAACGTTTGGCGATTTATCACCTTCGCCCGGCTAACATAAAAATACAGAATTTTTTATTTTTCTTTGAGAAACTTTCGGTTTGTCCAAGGACTGAGCAAGTAAACTAAATTCTTAATAAAAGTAGCATGATACAGTGCTTAGCACACATTGAAGGGAAACCAAATTGGTCGCCAAGGGTGGCTAGTTAAAAATAAATTTCTACCAGGTTTTTCAAAATAAGTAATTGAAATTCACTTTTTGTGAAGGGGGGGGGGGGGCTTTGTACCCTGAACCTCATGTTTAAGACAAATTTGAAACACATGAACGTAAAATAAAAACATAATTAAAAATTGTCTTAATGGTAGGGTGTCAGTTGATTTAAATCAGCGATTAAATCGTGATTTTAATCAACCGATTTTTTTAAAAAAATCATTAATTAAAATCAAAAAATTTCTAAATGCTTAAAATGTCAAAAAAAGTATTAAAATCTAAGGTGAACATAATTTGAAAGTTTTTACAGGTATTTTGACTTATGAATAAACAAAAAACGAGCTCTAAATAATTGTTTCTAAGCTTAATTCCTGAGTATTTAAAAAAATTAAAAACAGCTAAGTTTCTAAAAAGTATTGTTTTTATCCAGCATAAAACAGTTTCATTTAAAAATGATATTTAAATCTAATATAATTTGTGATGTCATAATTTCCTTTATGTAATCAATTTATGCCTTGTTTTACAGAAAATAAACATAGCAAGTGTAATAAATTTCTGCAAGTAAAAGAATAAATAGTCAGTGTCTTAGTTTCTCATTCTACTTTTGTAATATTAAATTAATAGGGAAAATAATTAGGGATTGAAAAGGCAGTAAAACTTTTCTTAAAAAAGAACAAAAAAATGAACCATTGAAAGCTAATAATCCCCATTGAGATGTAATAATGCTGTTATTTATATATCTTGAGGATTTCATATATTTGGGGATTTCAGATATAACTGGCTATCCTTATATTTATTCTGTATGTGTAGTATGAATGGGTTTAACTCATTTTCATAATTTTTTTTGGTTAGCATACAAACGAGCTCAAATAATATTTGTTGGTTTTGTTATTTGTGCTACTAACTAATGAAATTATTTATTTACATTATTTATTAATTCTGTAATTACTTACTGTTTGTTCTAGGTCATTTTTTAAGGGTGCCGCACCCTGCCCCTTTTGAAATTGGCAAAATGCACCCTGCCTTAAAAAAAAAAAAAAATAGTTAAAGTCACTTGTAGTTGTGCCAGAGATTTCTTGTAAAAAACTTCCTCATTCAACAGTATTCCTAAATTCGTGTTCAAGATCTTTCAAAAATAATAGAACTTTATTTCTTTAGAAAAAACAGGATATTATTAAAACATATTATTTAATTGTATTTTTCAATTTGTGAGTCATGAAATTATTAAAAATTAAGGACATTTTCTTTACCATACTAAAAATTATTCTTTTTTTTTTCTTGTATCATTACTAAACACATTACTAATATATTTCCTCATGAAATAGTACCCTTTTTTGGAACTAGCAAAATGTAGTAACTAGTAAAATGAATATTGCATTATTAATTATCATTTTAGTAATTAAAGCTTAAAAATGTATAATGTGTTCCTAATTAGAGAATTAATTGTTTAATAATTATTAATTTGAAGTAATGTTAACTATTTAGTATTAAATTCCGTTATTAATAATTTCAATAAATGTTAAATATCACTAGTACTTAATAAAGTTTTACATAATTATTACAATATTAATGTGTATAATATTATTGTATGATACTAATTAAAGAAAATACTAATTTGCAGTTTTTATAATTTCTATAATTACAGTAGAACCTCGATTATCCGAAGTAATTGGGACCGACCCTCTTTCGGAAAATCGAAATTTTCGGATAATCGAGAATGCTTCCATTTTAAGATTAAGGAGAAATGTATGCAATATTTCGTATTATGGTAACAAGTGCTTAATAAAAATAAAACAATAGCAAAACAGAAACAAGAATAAATTACCAGAATTTTAATTTTGAAATTAAGTACCTTTTACATATATCACAAGGGTTTGAAAAAATATTTTGTTTATCGCAGTTTCGATTGCCTTTGCTTTGAAGCTCTATCACGGAGTTTTTTTTTTTTATATTATTAGTTCACCAATATCACAGTCTTTCTGCTGCTCCAGCCATGTCAAGCCTTTTGCAAAACATTCAAAAGCTTCAGAATTGCTAATTTGTTTGTTTTCTTTGTTCCACTCCGCAGCTTACGGTAGCTCAATTTAAATTCAAAGGAACTCAAAGAAAGGGGATCGAAAATATTTATATGTACTCGTAGTTTGGAAAGGACCGCTTGTACACAAGGCATATAGTAGTTCAGAAAAAAAAAAAAAAAAAAAAAAAAAAAAAGCTTTCAAAATGGATTTTGCACACAAGGAATGTGATAATAAAAAGAAAAGCTTCAAAAATGGATTTCGGTTAATCGAGAGTTTCGCTTAAAAGAGTTTCGGATAAAAGAGGTTCTACTGTACTAGTAGCCCAGTGGTAGGGGAGCAAAAAAATGCCGAATTCGGAATTAATTAGAGGAAAGCTGGAAATTGTTTTAATCCCTTCTGTTTAGGTCTAGAATGAATATGCTATGTTTTCTCCCTCGTACTAGGTGAGCGTTAGGAAATATGTATAGAATTATAGTCAAAAAACACGTTTTTTTGCATACCATAACAATATCTCAAAACAGCTAACTCTGTCAAAAACATTGTCAACACAAATGTTGTAGAGCTTAAAATTCTAAGTAAAATGAGTACCTACACTCAATGCTTATGTTAAATATTAAGCTCACAATTCTACTTCAAAGTTTTAGACCCATCATCAGGGGGATGACCTCAGAATTAATTAGGAGAAAACTGGAAATTGTTTTAATCCATTCAGTTTAGGTCTAAAATGAACGCACTATGTTTTCTTCCTTGTACTTGGGTGAATGTTAGAAAATATGTACATAATTATTTTCGAAAAACACTTTTTTTTTAGTTTCCTTAAAACAATATCTCAAAACAGCTAATTCTATAAAAAACATTTCAATACAAATGTTGTAGAGCTTAAAATTCTGAATAAAATGAGTACCATCATTAATATTTTTGTTCAACATTAAGGTTGCAATTCTATTTCAAAATTTTGCCTTAATCGCTAATCAATAGCTTGAAGCCAGGAGAGACCAAGTTAACTTAACAATATCTCAAAATAGCTAACTCTATCAAAAACATTGTTACTTAATATTTTTGTTCAATATTAAGGCCGCAATTTGAGATATTGTTAAGTTAACTTGGTCTCTCCTGGCTTCAAGCTCTTGATTTGAAAAAAATTGAAATAGAATTGCGACCTTAATGTTGAACAAAAATATTAATAATGGTACTCATTTTATTCAGAATTTTAATCTCTACAACATTTGTATTGACAATGTTTTTTATAGAGTTAGCCGTTTTGAGATATTGTTAAGGAAACTAAAAATCCCTGCCGGCCCGGCCTACAGGCGGAGGTAGATATCGAAGTTAAGTATACTAATTTCACAAACAAAAACCAAATCATGATTAGAGATAAACCCACTTTAACACTTTTATCTGGCCGCTTTTGACGAGTTTTTATTTCAATTTTATATAATAACTGATTTTATCAGAATCATGTTAGGGCGGTATTCAAAAAATACTTTTCCATGCTCAACAACTCGAAATTTTCTGGCATAACTCCAGATTCATTTTTAATAGGAAAAACATGAAACTTGTTGACGTGATTTTTGAAGAGATTTATAAGCGACCTGTGTTTTTAATTTCCGTTTAATTAATTAAAACTTGATACATAAACAATTGTTTTCTCAGTAAGACAATATTTTTCGTTTCTAACACAATCGCTTCGGGAAATTCCGTTCAAAATGCCCACTTTGACATCATTATTTTGAAATATATTCTGCCTCTGTCAAAAAATCGATCATTACGATACATTATATAGTTTCTGAATAAGCGAATCTACCAATTGGATGCGTTTGAGAGCAAAAATGAATTTAAAAGTGAGTCAGAAAATAAGCAGTTTGGATTTGAATACTTCCTTTTCCAACACAATCCGCTTCGGGAAATTCGGTTCAAAAGGCCCACTTTGACAGCATGTTTTAAAATATAGTCTGCCTCTATCAAAAAATTGACCATTACGGTACATTATATAGTTTCTGAGTAAGAAAAGGTACCAATTGGAAGCCTTTGAGAGTAAAAATGAATTGTAAAATGAGTCAGAAAATAAGCAGTTTGGATTTGAATACACCCTTACTAAGATGATTTTTTTCTTCAACCGCTATGTATTTTTAATTTGTTTTTGCTGTAAGAATTGGTCCTATCCAAAACTTGTCTATATAGATGTTGTAGACAATATTAAGAAGATATATGATAAATTCATGGGGATTTTATATCTTTTGAATTGACGAAGTTATGGATTTTTTTCTTCTTCAAACGCCCTTTTTGTTTTCGTTTTTATTTTTTTTTGCGGTACGAATTGGTCCTATCAAAAACTTGTGAATATAAAAGTTGTAGATACTGTTAAGGAGATTCATGATAAAATTAATTGGATTTGACATCTTGAGAATTGACGAAGTTATGAATTTTTTTCTCCCAAAACCCTATTTTTGCGCCCCTTGAGCCCATTTTTAACTTTATCAAAAAACTGTGATACATAAATTTTGGCCCTATTTTTAGAAGTAATAAAAACTTTAAACAGATTCGATATGTACAAAATTTAAGAAGTTATAGGGGTTTTTCGGTTTTCACAAAACCCCTCCCTATTTCCATCCCCTTGGTCCGATTTTGCCCATTAACGAACTCGACCGAGATTTTATGCACCTTGATTTTATGTATCAGTTTGGAAGAGATTGGTGCAGAATTGTGGAAGTTATCGTATCCAGAAGAAAGTGATATATATAGATAGATACTTAGATAGATAGATAGATAGATAGATAGATAAAGTTTTTTACTGAGGGTGGTTTTGGGCTCTAGGGGTCATGATCGGTGTAGATCTGCAAAAATTTTTCAGAAATTCCAACACAGGAACGACGCCAATAGGTAGTATTTCATACGAAATCTACCTAAAAAAACGTGTTTTTCGAAAATAAATATGTACATATTTTCTAACATTCACCCAAGTACGAGGAAGAAAACATAGTACGTTCATTTTAGACCCAAACTGAAGGATTAAAACAATTTCCAGCTTTCTCCTAATTAATTCTGAAGTCACCCCCCTGATGATGGGTTTAAACTTTTGAAGTAGAATTGTGACCTTAATATTTAACATAAGTATTGAGTGTAGGTATTCATTTTACTCAGAATTTTAAGCTCTACAACATTTGTGTTGACAATGTTTTTGACAGAGTTAGCTGTTTTGAGATATTGTTATGGTATGCAAAAAAACGTGTTTTTTGACTATAATTCTATACATATTTCCTAACGCTCACCTAGTACGAGGGAGAAAACATAGCATATTCATTCTAGACCTAAACAGAAGGGATTAAAACAATTTCCAGCTTTCCCCTAATTAATTCCGAATTCAACCCCCTAACCACTGGGCTATAGCCAATAATTATAATTTTATTAATTAAGGTGTAAAAGCATATATTATATTAGCAATTAGTGGTTTAATTGTTTTGGAAAGCTAAAACTCTTGGTAGCTATTCAGAAAAAAAAAAATTAAATCCGATTTTAATAAAAAAATCTGATTTAAAATTTTAAAAAATCCGATTTTTTTTTTATTTAAAAAAAAATCATGATTTTTTTACACCCTACTTAATGGGCAGAGTAGGGGAATTCAAATTGGGCTGAGCCCCTGTGACAAAATATTCTTAGTTCTTTTTTATCTTAATACTTAATAATTTTCTGTCATTTGCGTAGAGTAAATTTTACTTATATATATGTATATATATATATATACATATATATAATGAGAGGTAAAGAAAACTTCGTTCATTTTTAAAATACAGGGAGGAGACGTTACCTCCTCTACCGCTTCTCCTTGCTAGCACATATGGCAATTAGCTTCGCATTAAGTGAAGACAACAGGATCTGAAGACTGGGGATATCCATTAATATCGTTCCCCCCCCCCCCCCCCTCCAAATTGCACCCTTTTTTATGTCCGTTTCAAAACAAACAAATTATCGTTTTAAAAGTATTTTTGTTCTGTATACACTGAATAATGCTTTTGAAATATGATAAAGTGAAGTATATAAAACTAATCCTAATTGTATTATTGCCAATAGTGGTGTCAAATGATTTTGTAAGAATTTTTTTATGGTACTTTAAAACACCGTCGGAGCTTGAAAGGTTAAAATGTCCCACTTAAAAGTTAATGCTTTCGTTAATTCGTAGAATCTTTACAGAACTTGACCAACGTTTTTGCTTGAAAATATCTGATCTAAACACTGCTGAGTTCTGCGATACAGAGAACATGGGAAAAAATCGCTTATCCACTGTTTGTAACCCCATGTAAATAACATCGGTTTACAAAATAAAACTTTTCTTTTCCCTTTTAAACAAACGATATATTTCTATACTAATTTGGGGGCACAGAATATGTACTAATCATTAAAATTTTAATGTTAGCTCTCGGTGTAAAAATACGGCTAGTATGAAAATTATGATTTTAAGTGAAATGTCAAAGAGCATAAACTATTCATTTGTGAAAAGGTAACCGGCAGGTGTGTAACCGGCATTCTAAAAGTAGTAAAGCTCTGAAATATTAAAAATGTTTTTGTATTATAAAAACTCTAAACAGATGTTTTCATTATGCTTTGAAATGTTTTACTAAATCTCTGAAAGGGAGGCTATTTCTTAAGACGGTGGTGGACTTTGAAATGGACGAAAATTGACGGAAAATACGAATTTGTATTTTTATGTTATAAACTTCGTAAAATAGTAAATAAAACAAACCAAATAGTATATTGCCATATATTATTATATATATATTTCAATATATTGTATTTCATAGTATTTCTTCATATTTCTTTAATGACAAATAATGAAAATAACACATTACAATACATTAAAAATACATTTATCTTAAAACATATATATATATTTTTAACTCTATATATGTTTTGAATACTCCATCCCTTATAATTAGTTCTTAAAAAAATTTAATATATTTAAGGGACAAAATCTTCATACATACAGGAAAAGAAAGGAAGAAGGAAAACAACAACAACAACTGCGCATTTATTTTTGAAAGTTGGCATTTTAAGGTATTCACATAAGAAATAAAATCTATTAACACTGAATTTTTAAGTAAATTATGGGACTGTTGCGCCTTGAAATTTAGCAATACATATATAATAAAAATGTTTACTTAAAGACGTATACTATGCACAAAAGGAAAAAAAAACTTGTTTAGAAAGTTTTTACCTTCTGTGTACCTTCTGTTCAGTGTTAACATCTTTAAGTAAACCTTTTTATTATATATGTGCTATTGAATTTTTAATTTCGAATTTCCACATTTTTTTAATTTTCAAAGCTAATTTTGTTAAGCAAAATTTTATTTTCACTTGAAAACCAATTGTTGAAGGCTTAAAGGAACAAATCTATGACTTTGATTTGTTTTTAAAAAAATGGCAGATAAAACACAATTTTTCTGAAGTATATACTCAATTTTGTGACTTTGAAATAAATAACTTTAACGTAAAAAGTGTACTAATTAAAATATTTTTTTTTTACTCATTATCTTTTTCAGCTCAGTACATTTTTTTAAATATTCGTTTTGTCTATCCTATATATATAAAATCCTAATGAAACGAATTTATGAAACGATTTTATGAAACGACTGATTATGTTTCAAGGCGATTTCTCTAAAATATGGAATATTATGCGGTGAAATTAATACCAAAAATCCGTATTGATCCGCAGATCTCAAAACTGGTATTAGAATTTCAAAATCTGAATTAGTTTTTGAGATATTAATTTTTTTCTAATTTGAATTTAATTTTTCTAATGATGGCAACCAGATTATTCCATTTTTGCGGAAAAGGGAGAAAACGGATAACGATAGGGATTATTAGATTTATTCTTTTTCGCCATTTTCAAATTAAAATTGAAATTATCTTTTATTTCAATGGGTAGTGAAGACAATATTGCGATTAAATTATGTTTTTCAGGAAATTTTGATAAAATGAAATCTTTTTTTTTCACATTTCGACCGTCAGGAATCAGTTTCTTTTAAAAATCAAAGATAGTCTGTCATCTTACACTTTGACATAATTTCCACTGACATGAAAAGTAATCCATTTTTTTTTTTGGGGGGGGGGGGGGGGAGGAGAGGAAAGGGATTATTGGATTTCTTTTTTGTTGTCATAGTGAAATTGAAAAGTGGAATTAAAAACAGAAGGAAAACTAGAATAAGAAAAATAAGAATTAAATGATCACGTGTTAAAAGCAGAAAATATGGATTTACACGTAAATCTGAAAAAAAAGTACGAAAACTTTAAAATAATAAAATTACTGCACGCGAAACGCATTTAAAGGTGATAATTACATCATATGTAAAATGTCTTAATATTAAATATCGTCACATTTAAATTGTCTGAAATAATTAAATTATTACACGTGAAAAACTTTTAATGGTGAATATTAGGTCGTATTTAAAAAGCTCAAAAAATATTCCCAAACGCTTATTAAATAATATATGTACCCGTGAAACTTAAAAGAGGGGAAAAAAACTTTTAAAATAAATAAATTATTACATGAGAAATGCATTTAATATTGAAAATTACGTCATATATTAAAAAGATACATTTAAAGGGATTTTCATTCCCGAGAATTTTAATGTTATGTCATATGGTATAAAGTTGTGCAACTATCAGATTTGCTTATATATGACATCACTTGATGCTGTACAAATACAGGTAAATGTAAGCACAAAATACTTTCAATTTATTTTGTAGAAATTATTATTTGATAAATACATATTAGAAAGTTCGATATTTTTATTAATTAATATAAACAATACACATTGTAAAAATAACGTGAAAATATGCATGATGTGTATTAAAATAGGGGAAAGAATTCGTGAATAAGCTACCTGTTCTTGAAAATATCTAAAACTCGATCAAAACATAAAATGTAAGCGTAACGTGGTTCTGAAAGCTATTCCCAAGCAGATGCAGTTTTTTAACCACGAATGTAATGAAAGAATAATGTCCATAGCGTCGTTATAAGTCATAAAGATAGCGACATTTTTAACCTAACCATTTTATACAAGCTGTTTTTCAAATGTGTAATTGATCTTACTTATTAGACCCAAAACAACCATCAGTTGCCAAGACAGAGATGGATGAGGCCATGGTAACCGAAAAATGCCACTTTCAAACAGAAAAGCATGGCAAACCGATTACAGAAGGTAGCCGCCGTTAAGGGGGTAGGATACCTATAAACCTTCAACATTTTCGAAATTTTTTAATACATATTTTGATTCCGTAATCATTTCTGACCAATATGCAAAAACCACATTAAAAAATTCCCGATAGTTTACTAATTATGACAGTTTTATTAAGACTACGTGTTAAGGCTACATAGGATAATTAAACTTTGCATTGCGTTTATTCAAAACGATGAATTTTGATACTGCGCGCAGTGTTACTAAAAAACTATGCATGGCAATCAAAAAAACTTTTCACCACATTTTCATTTCTGTATTATCTACAACTTAAAGCCTGAAAAAGGTAAGATTTTATTTTATTTTTTGTTTTTTACTTTGAAAATATTTTTAAAAAAGTGAAAATTTTTAATTTTTTGTTAATTTTTTGATTTAGTCAATATTTTTTATATATATTTCGGTTTTAGTCTAAAGGTAACACTATTATGTATTTATTTTCACCAAAATTTCCTCTTTATATGCATATTTTCAGATTTTATCATTCGCGCAAGATTTTTTTCTCTTTTTATCGTATATTTTTAAACTTATCATTTTAATATTTATTTATGAATTTACAAGTATATATATATTTTAAAATATAAATATAAATATGGGCTTTATATTTAAATGAAGTTTGATTTTTATTTTTGACTTATTACACAAGTTTTGAAGCTTGGAACATAGTGATATTTTTTTCTTTTTCGACGTGTTTAAAGGTATCCTACCCCCCCCCCCCCCTTAAATTGATAATTTCAGTCAATCATCCATAACCCTGGTAATATTCTTTAAACAGGGCACATTACTATGTTTTTAGAGGCTGCGAAGTCTGAACGGAGGTTGGCGGGCGTAGCTCGCAGGGAGCTGATCCCCCTAGTCGTTCCTATAAATATTTAGTGACACGATAATTTGATGATCATTTGATAACAGTAATTATAATTAATAATTTGTTCTTTGAAAAGAGAGTGAGCGGTGTATACTCAATGCCAATTTTAAGAGCTACTGTAAAGGAGAAATCATTGCATTTGCTTTCTTAACTTTTCACGAAATTTATAGATTAAAAAAAAATATTGTATTACTTTAATTTATGCATGCATGCTGATATATTTTCTTTTACATTTCTAGGCTAAGCCGAACATTGTCAGTCCCTCGACGCTGTACTAAGTGCCAAAAAATGGTTTACCTCTCACTATCCCGATGCAAATACTGCGAGTAAGTAAAAATTTTCTTTCCATATCGTCTATAACACTTTCTAACGTAGTTGAAAAGTGTTTATGAATTCGGTTAGTCTGTTTGTCCGTGCTTTAATTCGCGTAAATATACTGGGATTGTCATGTAATTGATATATGTTATTGAGATTAACTATGGCATGCTCTCTGTAGAGACTGAAGTGTGTAGCAATTATAATTCGTCCACAGAGACATTAAAAAAGTCCATTACATTATGTTCTATAGGAAAAAATACTTTTCGATGCATTTTAATGCTGTTACATTACTTCAAACATAATGAAATTGATCTATATCATTGAGGTGAGCAAAAACATGTTTTATGAGCAGTCTAGACTAAGTAGTATTCATAGTTGGTTTACAGGGACGCACAAAATAATTCCATTACCTTGTGATATAGGGGAGACTAGGGACGGTTGACCATACGGGAGGCTTAACCCACCCATCAAATTTCATATTTAAAAGAATTCCAGAGTTTTATCAATAGGTGTCAGCCAAAGCTACTGGAATGCTCAAACAACAGTCTTCGTTTCATAGAGATAATCAAAATATGTATGGAAAAAATAAATTGTGAGGCGTTTTCAACCTAAAAGTTGTGTTTTTAGAAATATTTTGTAAGCTTTTATCAGATAAATCATATCATAGAAATTTAAGTAAGTACGTTTAAAGTAAGGCAGTAATATCGAGCTTTCATTCCAGGGATAAATATTGTACAGTAAGTTAGGCTTAACATAACAGTGTGCTATTCTTTAGAAAAGGTCTATGTCGGGAGGCTTCACCCAGTCAATGTGAAGAAGGGTTGACCAGATGCTCAAGGCTCCCTTAATTAAGTGGTTTTGGAAACCTTTTTACTATACACTGCGCATAATGAAAAGTTAACGGTTATATATATATAAAAGAATGTAAATTTATTCTGTAAACCTACAGTAAAATAGTGTGATTGAAAAGAAAATGTTTAAAACTGACCAAAGAAAGATGTGAAAAATTGCTAGAAAATGGGAAAGTTGATAGGAACTTTTATCCATTTAAATATTACTTACAATAGGTAAATAGGAACAGTGGAAAAAAAAACTAGAAAGGATGAAAGCAGCAGTCTTAACCCTCTCAGGGAAGGTGGTATATTTATAAAACCATTTAATTTTAATTCTCAAACGTCACAATGGCACCAGAATTTTGCTAAAATCTTTTTCATTTGATATGTATGTGAAATATAGCCTTTTTCTAACTTCCAAATAAATTTGTTCGTAAATTCCGGTGCCAATCATATATTTCAACATTTTAGTACTGAAAGTACTTTGCCTCTTAAAGGTTTCAATCATGTTAATGATAAGTTGAGTGCTCATGCGCCTGCAAAAGAACATAGCATCGATCGAAAAACTTTAGGAAGGTATGTAGACAAATTTCACCAGGGTGAATACAGTGAGATGAAGCCAAACTATGTGACAACTGGAGCTATCAGGTCGAGTGTCACAAAAAATAGGACAAAGAGACGAAAAAAAAAAAAAAGGACAGTGGCTCCTAAATCCGGACATAATAACATGAAACACTATGAAAACGGAAACTGTCTCTAACAAAAAACTGCCTTAAATGAAAAAATTTCATTTTCCCAGCTGTACAATTATGCCTGCTCAGACAAAATCCTGTTTAAAACAAAATCTTTCTCCTCTGACTTGCGATTGCGTCTCAACAGGTTTGTTTAAGCATCCTATTTAAAAAAATATTTTTTTATATTAATTAAAGCATGTAGCATAAAATTATTTTGCTTTTTTTAAAACTGATTTTATTTCTCTTCACAAATATTGCAATATAAAACAAAGTGGGTCAAGCCTCCCATATATTGGGTCAACCCTCCCATATGTGGGGAGCCTTGACCCATTATTTTTTCATGATTAAAATCAATAATTTTCCAAATTTCTTATACGTTACACTTATGTAGCAATTTTATTCTGATAACTGATTGTATAACGAATAAAATGACATATAAAACTTAAAACTACGTTCAATATTTAAAAAATAAAAAATCATTTTCTAAAAAGTGGGTCAACCCTCCCAAGTCTCCCCTATATGGAAAATTGTTTGCTATGCATTTGAATGTTGTTATGATACTTCAAACATAATGAAATTAAGAAAGACCACTGAAGTGCATTACAGCATGTTTTATATAGAGTCGCGACATCTATCGTTCGTCTACAGAGACGCATAAAATAATTCGGTCACAGAATGCACTATGATAGATTTTATTGTATTAAAAAATGAAATTTCTTAATAATAATACGATAGTATTGAAAAGTGTTTCATAAACTATGCCTGATGCATGATTTTTCGCTCCTGTTACAATTTTTGATAGATTGGTTGGAAAATTCATGTCGATTACCAACAGGTAGCGTTGGGGTATGCCTGACTATATGGAAACAACTGAAAACAAACGAAAAGCGCACGTATTCGAACAAGCTAAACCTATACTAACAAAGAAAGAATTTTTAGAGTTTAAAAAATAATTAGGATATAATTTTTAAAAAATCTAAAGGAAATCTTGTTATGTGTGTACATCCTATTTACATCAGTTATGTATTTTCTGGCAACTTCAGAAGCATGTGACGATAGCTGAAAGATTTGAAATTTTGCTATTACGTGATGCCAGAAATTGCTTTCTCCGAATTGATGCTCTTACGCTTAGAAAAGCTGTTTTAGAGGCTTTTCATCATGTTTGAAACAAATAGTAAGAGCAGTTATGGCCACTTTAATAAACAGGAAGAAATCAGTCAAATACTGGACGTGGGCGTAGGAAGGTCAGGAGAAATGTAAACAATGTTTCTATGCATGGTTTTCTTAGTTGTTTGATTTAAAAAAAATTAAAAAGCTTTAATTGACACTTCTAGATTAATTTTATAAATAAGAAGTAATATAGATAAGAAATATTTAAATGCGATTTATAGAAAATAAATTTTTCAGTTATTTCCATGTTCGATAAATTTCGTTACATAAAATGTTTTAAACATATTTCAGTGAAATTTTGTTAGAATGATTTCCATATTACTCACTGTGTTCTGAACGATAATCTAAGCGTTTTATTATAAAAGAATGAGAATTTTTTTGGTTTGTTTTATGTATTAGAGCATGGGGTATGTTTTTCTCTATATAACTTATAAGACCCAGTGGACCATGTAAAAATTTTAATTTCATAACTTTTACTATAAAAATAACTGTATTGACTTAAATTACTTCTAAGATGAAGAAGAACAACATCATTTGCAATTGGAAGTGTCCATTTAAATTTAACGGTTTAGGAATTAGGTATTGTCAGCGATAAGAGGGGACACCTTGTATAATAAGTTGTACCAAAGCTATAGCAATAATAATAATAAAAGAGTTAATTTAAATACATTTTCAAAGTACTCTTATCGGAACGGTTTTAATCTTTAACAATACTTTTTGTCACATTTTAGAATAGTTTTCTTTTTTATTGTTTTAGTATTCCTTTTGTCAATGAATTGCTGTAAATGGTCAACTTTTATTGTCAATAATCATCCCAGCTGATGCTGTTTTCAGATCAGCCAGCAATAAACAGCTAGATGTAATGTCAGTACATTGATTACAATGTTATTGTTCAATTGGTTCTCTCCAAAAATATCCTCTGGCATTATAAACACCTAATTAAAGGTTTCCAAGGCATATAAAGGACGCACAAGATAAAATGATGTTATTGATTTGTTTATAAGGATTCTATATTTTTACGTAAAACATTCTTTTTAGAAGGTCAGGATGTGAAAGTCTCGTTCTGAGAAACATGTGATTTGGTTTGGACCAGGGGGTGTCTTCATGGTATGGCTCGCGGGCCAAGATATGCCCGAAATCGTTATGATTAGAACCGATGTATGGACATACAATTGTTGGTGTTGTTGCTATCAACCTTTTTAATTGAATACTTTATAAGTACATTCGTGGGAAAAAAAAGTAAACACCCTTTACTAACTCTGCAAAAAATTATCGTAGAAGAAAGTTACTGGTACCACACGATTAGTAATAAAGTCTACTTTTCAACGATGCATATAAAATTTGCTTAGGGAGCTATATACATATTAAAACGAACCATAACTTTGCTTTTTTCAATAGCAGTACACAATTCTGACAGCATAAATGAACCCTACACCCTTCAATTAGCCTAAAAACAAATTTTTATGCAATTTGTACGATAAGTTTCCGAGAAATTAATTATTAAAAAAAAAAAAAAAAACGTATTTTAGGGGCTGTATCCAAGTTGAAGTTCGGTACTGGATTGTTCACTGAGAGAGCTCCCTTCTTGATCAAGGCATCTTCAGTGCTACCCAGTCATTAAAGACTGTTATATTACAGGATAGCACAAGAAATTTAAAAATATCAAGTAAATTCTATTATAGACGGCCCCTTACACCATTATTTTGGTGTTTTTTAGCATAATTTGAAAACTACTTGGAAGAAAAATGTGAATTTTTGGATTTCCCTAAAGCAGGACTTAATAAATCTAAATCCATCAAAAAAATTGCAAGTTGCAATTCATACTTTTTTCGAATATTAATTCCATAATTCATATCATAAAATTACAAAAATTGCAAATTCAACGTATTTATGTTTGGGTATTTTAGTATTATTGCTACACTAAAAAGTAGCACATTAGTAGTATAATTTCAGGAGATAAAAAATATGAAAATGAAATTTAACACTAGAAGCACTAAACTTTGAATGTTTATAATTTAAAAACTTATGATTCAAATTACTTGAAATTTGGTATCTAGGCATAGTTTGAACCAAAGATTTGAAATATCTTGTTAAAATTAGGTATTGCCTTTGAAAAAAATGAAGTTTGGGTCCGCTTTAATATGTAGATGATCCCCTAAGCAAATTTTATATACATCATTTAAAAGTATACTTTATATCTACTAGGGGGCTCTGCCCCCTACGAGCTTTTAAAATATTGAATTAAAAGAAAAAAACAGTAGCGATCTTTCTGTAAATGGGTTTCCATTCGTCTTCCCTGGATTGGGGATTTTTAAGGCCAAATCTGCTGCTGTTAAGAGATACAATGGCTGTTTTCGTATAATTTAAAAAATTAGTTAAACATTTGAAAATAAGGTAATGTAAAATGAATTAAGTAAACAGTGTCATTTTTTCCCGGTATTTTTTAACAGCGCTATAAGATAGTTCTTTTAAATAATTCATTTTAAATGTATCGTTTCAAATCTGACGTAATTTACACCAAAGTTTTATTTCTCTTATTAATATTCACGTGAAAATACTTTTGTTGTTAGAAGGAAATATTATTTGCGCTGTCTTCGAATTCACGATAATAGTTGAAAAGATTATCTCAAAATATCTCGCGCAAATATATTTTTCAATTTAAATTGTTTTGCTATATTTTTTGCCATTTTAAGTATGACGTAATTTCCTCAAATTACAAGTTTTAACGCATAATAATGATTTTTTTTTATTTTAAGATTTTATTTCTCTTATTTTAAGATTTTGTGTAAATATGGTTCGACACAGATGTCATTGGCGCAATTTTTTTCTGACGTCAATTTCATATACGCAACGGGTACTTAACTGGTGCTAAAGTGTTGTTATTTTGCTTGATATGGTACCCGGATGTTGCTGTTTATGCTATTGATGTTTTCGCCAAATTGGCGTCGGAAAAAAATTGCCCCAATATGTATATGACGTATATGACATTTGTGCCTATAGTTCTTATGACGTAATTTTCCTGCTTTTAACATGTAATCATTTAATAGTAATTTTAAAGCTTTTTTTCTGTTTGTAATAGTCACGTGTAAATAAATTTTTAATTTGAAGTAAACATTATTGTTTGCGCTGTTTATACAACTGGCAACAGTTTAAATTAATAACATTTTCTAAAATTTGTAAAAAATATGTCTCGAAATGCTGAAAATTTGAATTTAAAATGGAAATAAAACCTCAAAAAATGAGTCAAATAAGAAAAATAAATACAATCTGCACACCGGGAACTTATAACGTATAAAATGATCAAAAAATGATTAAATTCTTATGTATAGTTTTTGCTCCAATAAAACTTTTTTAGTGGAACGATTTTGTCCAACTTTAGTATTAAATATCTCTTAAAATAATTCTTCGATTTGAAAACTGTCTGCATCAGCGTGTTTATCAAACATTTCTCTATAATACCACTGATTTTCGTATGCAACAGTTTTTTTAATATTAACGATGAAAGGCCATGCTTAAGCATTCAAATTGGATGCCGATCTACCCGGAATATCTACGCAGATGTTCATTGGTCCATTTCCAAATCAAAACTTTTTTTATATATAGAAGGAATCATTCGGTATCAGTAAATTTCTTCTACGATAATTTGTTGAGGAGTTAGTAGAGGGTGTTTACTTTTTTTTCCCACGACTATACATATTTAATTCTATTAGAGACTGTATGATTATTTTATTGAATAAAACACTTAAATTTTCAACTGAATTTATTCATTTAACCCTTAAATGCCTGAATTTTCAAAAATCAATTTCAAAATGATTTTCTGCTTTCAATAAATCATAGGTAAAATACTTTAAAAAATCATATTTTGTTTTAAGTGTGGTTTACGGGTAAAAAACAGTTTGTTGCTAATGAGTAACACTGGACTTTAATTGAAAAAATAATTTTCCTTGATAAAATTCTATAATATTGAACACACATGAATTTTAAGAACTATGATAAGGAATAAATTTTACTTGCTCACTGCAGGACAAAATAGGGTATTTCACAAGCTTCCAAACAAAACGAAAACCACATGTAGCAACAATTGAAAAAATAAATCTATCTTTATTCTTAAAAAGCACTAGTGCTGCCATATACATGTTGAAAATTGATTTAATAATATTTTTAGTATGTATTTTATTGGCAACATTAGGCATTTGAACTTCAATATTAATCTAATAGTATATTAGAAGGCTAATTGGGTATATTGCCGAAACGCAACACATGGCATTTAAGAGTGCAAAAAAATTATTAAGCTCAATTAACTGTCAATAGAATTATTATTATTATTATTATTTACTATTATGAGTTAAAACCTTTATGTCCAGTACGCCGCTTTTCGTAATAAACAAATAAATAATTTTTTTAATTCAATAAAATAAGCGCATATTACTTAACATAGGGGAGAATAGCCGAGTTTGGACCACTTCACTTTTTCAGGAGTAACTCACTTAATTTTTTGGAATATCTGCAAAACATCACTACACAGGGTCAATCTATTCATCTACTAACTAAATAAATCCTTAGATCATTTTTTTTAAAAATCCTAAATTTTATTTTAATTTGAAAAATTTGTCAAAAGTGGTCCAAATTCAGCAACCGGTCGCCTAAGTTGGACCCCTAGTCTCCTAAATTGGACCAAACAATATCAGGTTGTTTTAATGACTAGGGAATACAGCTGTTTTTATTAAAAACAAAGTTTGCGATTAATGAAACAATCAAAGAAAATAACAGCAATGAAATATAATGAAATCAAATATCTGAAAATAAGAGTAATTGTTTTAAATCAAAATTTATTCAAAATATAAATCAAAGTTACCAGTAATTAAGAATAGAAATTATGGAACAAATTGCCAGTTATTTGAATATCATGTAAGAAATTATGCAAAGCTTACACATGAATTTCGTTTATTCATCTTTTATTCCAGCGCACACAACATGGAACCGTATTTGGCAATCTGAACACCGAATCTTTTCTGCTATTTTATTATTTTTTTTTTTTTACAAATTATACAAAACCAATTATCACTGTCTAGATTTTTCTTTTTAGATTCTGAATTATTAGTCTTTTTTTTTTAAATAGAAGTTTTCTTTACATTATATTTGTAGTTATTCCCTTCCATCATTTTTTTCCCCGATTGCATTACGCCTATTTTTTAAAACTTGTTGTTCTAATTGCTTTTGTGCTGTGAGAGCTTCCTTTTTGTATTTTTTTTTTTCATTTCACGGTTTACTCTATATGGCGAAGATGTTAAGTCAACTGTTTTTTTTTTCGCTCCCTCTGTACTTTGATTTAACTGAATTTAGCAAGGGAGATAACATTTATAATGATATTTTGGTTTTTGGGGGTGGGAATTTGTAGCTGCAGCTTTCTTGCAGGTCAATTTCTTCACAACTTACTCTCTCCAACTTCACAACTCCACTCAACTTACTGTCACGGGAGTTTTCCTTCCAGATAGTTTGTCTGTGTCGTTTTCAACATTTTCAACATTATATTTAAAAAGTATTTAAAAAATATACTCTATTGAAAAAAAAAATGCGCTTCGATTAATCAAACACAAAACATATATTCAAACAATGTTGAATTCAGCGGTCCCTCACCCCGGAGCCTTGAAATAACTAGGCCCCCACTCCCGAAGGTTTAGAGTTTTATGAGTTTTAATGGCAAAAAGATGTAACCCCACCCTTCAGAACTGTAAAAAGTCTGCAACCACCCCCCCCCCCCTCACGGAACCGCAAATATCCTTCAGGAGGAAAATACTTGAATTCAACTCTGTAAATCAAATTTGCCGTAGGAATAAAGAATTCAAAGAAAATAAATACAAATACATACAAGATAAAACAAATTACAAACAAAATCTATTGCATAAACATGTAAAAATATAATAAAACACTCATACTACAATATATATTAAAACACACATACACACATAAATAACGCCTGCATTCATCAGTTAAAGGTATATATAAATATTATACAGACATACAAACAATAAATACAATAAACCCAACTGGAGTGAAAAATTAGCCAGAGCCAGGAATCGAACCCGGGACCACAGTATACAAGACTGCTGCTCTAACCACTGAGCTACTCCGGCCGATGCCTGAGTCTGCAATTTCTCACTAATAAACCATGTTGGGGAAGTCACCAGCCATCTATACGACAGCCTTGGATGACCGGACAACGATGAATAGATTTTACTATTACATCGATCTACGATAATTATAATAAAACACTCATACTACAATATATATTAAAACACACATACACACATAAATAACGCCTGCATTCATCAGTTAAAGGTATATATAAATATTATACAGACATACAAACAATAAATACAATAAACCCTGGCCGATTCCTGGCTCTGGCTAATTTTTCACTCCAGTTGGGTTTATTGTATTTATTGTTTGTATGTCTGTATAATATTTATATATACCTTTAACTGATGAATGCAGGCGTTATTTATGTGTGTATGTGTGTTTTAATATATATTGTAGTATGAGTGTTTTATTATAATTATCGTAGATCGATGTAATAGTAAAATCTATTCATCGTTGTCCGGTCATCCAAGGCTGATAGATGGCTGGTGACTTCCCCAACATGGTTTATTAGTGAGAAATTGCAGACTCAGGCATCGGCCGGAGTAGCTCAGTGGTTAGAGCAGCAGTCTTGAATACTGTGGTCCCGGGTTCGATTCCTGGCTCTGGCTAATTTTTCACTCCAGTTGGGTTTATTGTATTTTTTGTTTGTATGTCTGTATAATATTTATATATACCTTTAAATGTAAAAATATGTTTATGTTTATAAAGGCCTAAACTGTATAAAGAAATTGATCCAGATATACAAATATATATATTTATATATATATATATATATATATATTCAAAACCATTCATGGAGATAGTAACCCATTATAATATATATATATATATATATATTCAAAAACATCCATGGAGATAGTAACCCATTATAATATATACATATATATATATTCAAAAACATCCATGGAGATAGTAACCCATTATAATATATATATAGTGTACAAAGCGTACCACCCTCGAAATTCATTACATACTTTTCAAATTTATGATCGTGTATCTGGTCCAATTTAAGCAACTTAAATTGGCCCCAAAACGGCAACTGCGCCATTTTTTAAAACAGATAATCTCAAGACTATGAACAAAAATGAAATCAAACAAATCCGCATGAAAAATATGCGCAATAAACAGATGAATTTAGATACGTATATGAAAACATACCAACTTACCTTAGTTTAAAGTATTCACTTCCGTTTAGTAGGGAAAAAAATAGATCAAAACAGCTAACTTTATTATTTTTTTTAAATTGTCTGAAAACAGCACATGGTAGGCGGGTGCTTCTTCTAATCATAAATGACGTCATTCTGATGAGAAAAGACGCCATCTACTCGATTTCAGCGGTAGATGGCGTCTCTTTCTGTAATTAACGGCAGAATGGCAACGGTCCATTTAAAGCGGCGGTTCAAATGTGGCTACTCTCCCCTAATTAAATCCGTGTTTGTAAGGAATTCACCTTTATAAACTCTAGCAATACATATATATTTAAAATCTATCTTTTCACTGTATGGATAAATACTTAAACCATTATTCATACTTAATGCTCTAGAGAAATTACTATTATGCTATTGTGACAATAAATAAATAAACATTATTTCATTGCACCTGTGCCAAAATCTAAAATAAGAAACGAAACAGATTGAGCTCAAAAGATTAAAAAGAATTTACTTTAATTAACTACCAAAGAAAAAATGTGCTTGTCTTTGCTTCAGAAAAAGGGGGATCTTGTTTTTCTTCTGATAATAAGTAAAATCTACTGCTACAGTTTCGGGGACAACTTCACGTTATTTATTTATTATTATTATTTTTTTTTTTTTCGTAAAACAATTCTTGACGCAATTTAAAAATGATTTACATATTATTGCTAAATTTGTATACTTAAAAAGTTATTGGCACTAAAATATTTTTCATACCTTCTCTTGAAAATAATATGTGAACAACACATACTAAATATAAGTATTATAAAACCTTAATAATGCAAATTTCAAATATATTTAAAAAATAATAAAATAGGATAAGAGTTAGTTGATCTAGAATTATTATTACTCTTTTTTTTTTTTTTTTTTTTTTTGATTGATAAAAAATAGCCCAGTTGCCCTGACTTCAAATAGGTCAACTGCCCTGGCAAAAGACGTCATGAATTTAAACCAGATGTAGAAAATGCAGTGAAAAAACGTTAAAGATTTAGTAGTAATCTTAAGCAATAAATGAATTACGACATTATAAAAAACAGATCGGCAACGAAGTTAGGATTTTCGATAAGAAAAAAAAGAGAAAAGGCTTGTTTCTTTATCGTGGAAAAGGGATCATACGAAATATATTGAATTTACCCTGAATGCAGCATCTTCGCTCTACAGGAATTTTGAAAGTACATGACATTCAGTAATGCAATGGTCACTAAAACGCATGCATGTGCGTTTTGTGAAAAAGGAAAAGAAATCACTGAAAGCATCAACCTTATATAGGAATCTCAACCGTACATGAAATATGGTAACATCGAGGTCACTAAAACGCATTTATGAGCGCTTCGCGCCCATGAAAACAAAGACAATTCATTGGACGCAGCAACCTCGGAATGTAAAAATCTTAAAATTACACGAGATCTGATAATGTCGTGGTCACTATCACTAAAATACATGTATGTGCGCTTCGCGCCCATGACTCCCTCCCTCTACTTCCTTAAAAAAAAAAAAAAAAAGGACTGGTTGCAGCAACTATTTTGTATAGGAATCTAAAAAAAACAACATGGAAATGAGTAATGCTGCAGTCACTAAAACGCATATGTGCTCTTCGTGCCCAACAAAGCAAACAAACAAACAAAAAATCACTTGGTGTAGAAACCTTGTTATATAAGAATCTCGAAAACACATGAAATTAGCCAATGCCACGATCACTAAAACGTATGTATCTAAACTTCACACACGCGAAAAAAAACAAACTAGGAAACAGGAATTCTGCTTTTTCAGAATTTAGTGTCACCCACGATGAAAAAAAAATATAAATATAGATAGTACAAAACATATTTCACTTTTAGGACTTAAAATACACGCTTTTATTTTATATACAATGACGTCATTTGCATCCGCTGAATAATTTCACATTTACGATGCAGTCTTAAACAACATCTATAGAAAAGTATGCATATGAGGTCACTATCGCGAATAATACACAAACCCAGCAAAAAGCGTTGTCATCATTCAAGAAACTCGACAAAAAAATCGTGCATCTAATGATTCATAAGCCTTCATTTGTTTGTAACATTAATATGAATAGTACTTGAAAAACTTTAAAGTGGATTTTACACTGTGAGTTATATATGAACGATAAGCCAAGAAATGGCTACGGTTTTTATACATTTGCTAAATCAGTGTATACTGGGAAATGAAATATACATAACGTTTAAAAATATGCATGACATTTAAAGCATTAAAGCTATGTTAAAAACCTTCCCAACAGTTTCAGCCAAAACCACTTGGCCTTTCTCAAGGAATTACAAGAATGAACTGTCAAAGGCTCGAATACCAACCAGATGAAAAAGATTTTTCATCTGATGTACATTTTACAGTGTACATTTCCTGGTATACTCTGATTTAGAAAATGTATAAAAATCTTAGCCCTTTTTGGCTTATTGTTCATTAATATGGATACTGAAAATTAAAGATAGTTTATGGCTCAATGTTTTATCAGAAATCATTCATTTATATTTTTTCAAAATTCGAAAAATGTTATTACACACGGATTAATAAAATTGCATTCTTTCAGCTTTTTGAAAGGAATTAAGTAAACTGCGGAGAAAAAAAAGTCACATATATATTCTTTAAAATCATTTTTATAGCGGGTGATATTCTTGGCACGGAGCACGTATTTTAATTACATTTTTTTTTCAGTTTTTATGAGAAAATGGAAACAAAAAGATATAGTAATCTACCATCTTCCCTTTACTTTCTACACTGTAAAAAAAAAAAAAAAAAATCCGACCAGTTTTCCTGTAAGAATCGGAAAAATAGTTGCCGTTATCGAAACAAAAAATTTTTCGACCCAACTCGGAATAAAATCCGTAACAAGTGGGTAAGTGTGATCACAGATCGCACAGAGGGTTTCGTTTAATATTCCATTCAAAACACTTTATCCCTTTGAAAAATCTGTTAGTTTCACATTTCGCAACCAGGGGCGCACTCTATTCTAAACAAACCTCTATCCGAACGAAACTCCGTTTTACATACTATCCGTAGGTATATAAGTCGAGGCGATTGGGATCATAGCACCCGAGTTAAGTAGGCGCCTCTGGTGGTAAAAAGTGGCACTGAAATATGTAAGGCTGTGGTGCATAATATGAAAGAATGGTAAAAGGGGTGTCGGTAAAAGTTGGAAAAGTGCTCCCCGGGTAAAAAGGGCGGAGGTTAGAAAATTTGCTTAAAATACTCAAGTTAGAGCCCGGAGGAGTAAATAATATAAGACTTTTTGGAACATTTTATGATTTGTCGTGTAGTCTGAGGTATTCAGTCCAGAAGTCTGAGGTCGTATGCAAAAATTCATGTCTCCAACTTAATTAAAGGCTCTCTTAGAAAGAATTCCTTAAAATACATAAGTGGTAGCTCAAAGGGTTAAACGTAAGACTTTTTCAAGATTTTATGATTTGTCGCCTGTCCTCAGGTGTTCTGCTATAAGTATGCAAAATTTCAAATCTCCAATTTAATAAGGGCTCAGTTAGACAGAATTGCTTAAAATACGCATGTGGAAGACCAAAGGGTGTACGACTTTTTCAAAATTTTATGATTTGTCGCATGATGGTGTTCAGCTATAAATATGCAAAATTTCACGCCTCCAACCTAATTAGGGGCTCACTTAGAAAGAATTGTTTAAAATACATATGTGGGAGTCCAAAGGGTTAAATGTACGACTGTTTCAAAATTTTATGGTTTGTCATTTGATGTGAGGTGTTCAGCTATAAGTATGCAAAATTTCACGCCTCCACCTAATTAGGGCTCACTTACAAAGAATTGTTTAAAATACACATGTGGGAGACCAAAAGGTTAAATATGAAACTTTTTCAAAATTTTATGATTTGTCGTTTGATTTGAGGTGTTCAGCTATAAGTGTGTAAAATTTCACGCCTCCAATCTAATTAGGGGGTCACTTAGAAAGGACTGTTTAAAATACACATGTGGGAGTCCAAAGGGTTAAATGTACGACTTTTTCCAAATTTTATGATTTGACGTTTAATGTGAGGTGCTCAGCTATAAGTATGCAAAATTTCACGCCTCCAACCTAATTAGAGGCTCACTTAGAAAGAATTGTTTAAAATACACATGTGGGAGCCCAAAGGGATAAATGTACAACTTTTTCAAAATTTTATGATTTATCGTTTGATATGAGGTGCTCGGCTATAAGTATGCAAAATTTCACGCCTCCAACCTAATTAGGGGCTCACTTTGAAAGAATTGTTTAAAATACACATGGGAGAGCCCAAAGGTTTAAATGTACAACTTTTTCAAAATTTTATAATTTGTCGTTTGATGTGACGTGTTCAGCTATAAGTATGCAAAATTTCACTCCTCCAACCTAATTAGGGGCTCACTTAGACAGAATTGTTTAAAATACACATGTGGGAGCCCAAAGGGTTAAATGTACGACTTTTTCAAAGTTTTATAGTTTGTCATTTCATGGTGGGTGTTCAGCTATAAGTATGTAAAATTTCACGCCTCCAACCTAATTAGGGGCTCACTTAGAAAGGATTGTTTAAAATACACATGTGAGACCCCAAAGGGTTAAATTTACAACTTTTTCAAAATTTTATGATTTGTCTTTTGGTCTGAGGTGTCCAGCTATAAGTACGCAAAATTTCACGCCTTCAACCTAATTAGGAGCTCACTTAGAAAGAATTGTTTAAAGTACACATTTGGGAGCCCAAAGGGTTAAATGTACAACTTTTTCAAAATTTTATGATTTGTCGTATGTTGTGTGGTGTTCAGCTATAAGTATGCAAAATTTCAAGTCTCCAACATGTATACTTTCTGAGAATGGGCTCTGTGACGGACAGACAGACAGAGGAGCGAGACGAATATGACCATTCATATGATGGTCAGATGAACGAAACCCTAAAAAAAGGAAATAGTCAATAAAACGTCATTTTAAGGATTTTATTCCGATTTTACGGATTTTATTCCGAGCTGTGTCCTGATTCTGCCCTTCTCGGAACGGGTTACTTTCTCGTAATGCGCCAACGAAGTGATATTTTCCAATTCTGCCCCTAACGTGTTGGAATTATTTCCCATTCACTGGGGTTGCTTCGTCGTAATTCATCCCGACTGCAATCAGCAGCCGGAAAGCATTACTTGGGTCGGTTTAAGATGGCGTCTCTGTATATCAAGAGATATACATCTCTTGTAAATGAGGATAGATAGACCTAATTTTTGTTAAATGTATATTCACATTGTACTATTGTTACTATTAGTATTCAGTTTTGTTAGGTTCATTACTAGAAATAGTTTTACCTTAAATTAAATGTAAATTAATTGTGGGAGAAGCATAGTTTTTCAATTATTTGCCTAATACAGCTTGTATTTTAAAACTTATAAATAAAAAAAAAAAAAAAAAATCTTTATGCTAAAATATATTTTTGAGGTTAAAACTTATTGCACTAATCCAAAAGTGCAATTACAAATAATTTTTGCTTAAATAATCCCTTGATTTTGATCTAAACAATAAAAAATATATAATAATGTATATATACATAATGTATAATATATAATGTTATAATATATAATGTAACATAATTATGAGTGAAACTTAATTTTCCAATTATTTGGCTGATAGAGCTTGTCTTTTAAAGCTTGTATTCAAAATAATAATAATAATAATAATCCTAAATAATGCATTTGAGAAGATTAAAACTTATTGTACTAATCCAAAAATGTAATTACAAATATTTTTTGTATAAATAATTTCTTGATTTTAATCTAAATAATAATAAATATTATATCATTGTAAATGTAAGATAATCACGACTGAAGCATAATTTTTGAATTATATTTGACTGATATAGCTGGTATTTTAAAGCTCGTATTAAAAAAAAAAAAAAAAAAAACTTTCATGCTGAAATATATTTTTGAGAAGATTAAAACTTGATGTAATCCAAAAGTATAATTACAAATAGTTTTGCTTAAATCCGTTTATTTTATTCTAATAATAAAAATTAAAATATAAATGTAAAATAATTATGAGAAAGCATAAAGTTTCAATTAATTGGCCTAGAGATTTACCATAGCTTGTATTTTAAAACTTGTATACATAAAAAAAAGCTTGTATTAAAAAAGTTAGTACAATAAATTGTAATTACATTAAAAAAAAAAAAAAAAAAAACCTTCATGGTAAAATATATTTTTGAGAAGATTAAAACTTGCTGTAATAATTCAAGAGAGTATTTACAAATAGTTTTTGTTTAAATAATTCCTTGATTTTACTTTAAATAGCAATAAAAAATTATGTGCCGTATTTTATGGAAGAAACGCCGCACCCGTCGTAAACGCCGCACTCCTCAAATTGGCCTGAATACGCTTAAAAATATCGTAAACGCCGCATCCATCGGAACGCAACTTTTGTCGACAGCCTCACATTGACCTAATTTTAATCAAAGCTTTCTGAGCAGTGTAGGATGCCTCGTTCTTAATATCTTAAGATGTGTATAGTTTTATTTAAAATATTTCAATCCGATTTTAAGTATTTTTATGAATTTTTAAATTAAGGAAACTCAGTTGGTATTTAAAGAACATCGTAAACGCAGCACTTAGAAAAAAATTAACTTTTAATCTCGTAAACGCCGCGGCGTTTCTTCCATAAAATACGGTAATTGTAAAATAATTATGAGTATGCATTATTTTTCAATTATTTGGCTGATACAGCTTGTATTTTAAAACTTGTAAAAAAAAAAAAAAAAAGAAAAAGAAAAAGAAAGCTTGTATTGAAAAAATTAGTTTAATAAAGCGTACTCACATAAAAAAAAGACTTTATGATAAATTTATATTTGAATTAATACAGTAAGTTTTAATCTTCACAAAAGAGTAATTACAAATAGTTTTTGTTTAAATAATCCCTCGATTTTAATCTAAATATTAATAAAAAATTATATACCGTATATACTCGCGCATAAGTCGACCCCCCTCCCCTCCTCCCAATTCTTAAGCAAAATTTTGAAAAAAATTGAATTTTCGTGTATAAGTCGAACCACATTTCTGGTAGCATGTTGAAAAATAATTTGTAATCGAGGATAGAAAAATTAAAAAAAAATTTCATTAAATTAGTAATTTTTTTACGTTTCTAATCAGATTTTTTTTTTAATTCAACGTTTTAAACCTGTATAATTATATATAACCGAAGAAGCTTAAACTATTTTGAAACCTATTCACATCAATTCAATTATACTTAAAAAGATAAAATTCTTTCAAAAATCCATTCAGGCATTATTTACAAGTAAACAACTTCTTAGACTGCTAAAATATAGTACTTCTTTGTATTATAGGAATTTTAACCTTTAACTGATGGACTAAAATTTGTCACACAACTGATGTGATCCGGTCTCTCAGACCCCTCGAATAAAATGAATAAAAAAAATAACTCAAATGGTTGAATTAATTAAATTTTGTCCTAACAATATCGTTGTACTTCTCTTAGGAGCATGTGAATTAAATTGCATTCAAAAAGTATTTTATTCATATTATTTAACTTCCGTACAGAAAAGTAAAAAGCTGTAAAAGTGTTTACAGCTGGGAGTCGCGGGGTCTGGGAGACCGAGTGACATCAGTTAAAGGTTAAGAAAGATATCTAGAAGCATTCTAAAGTTGGATTCTTTTTAAAAAGGGGATTAAAATGCTGAAAGGAATATATTGAAGGGTTTTTTCTCCCACGAGAAAATGGGTGGAAAACAATTACAGGGACATTGAGCTTTGTTTGTCAGTCACTTGGAAATGACCATTGTCCGCTTTTATCTCTCATGTAATTACTTAAAAGACTGAAAAAAAAACAATCGCAGTAGTCTGTGATTTTTTTTTTTTTTTTTTTTTACTTTCTCGTGTATAAGTCGATCCCCCATTTTCAACGCCCAAATTTTGTCTAAAATTCTTCGACTTATACACGAGTATATAAGGTAATTGTGAATGTAAAATATTTATTATGCGTGAAACATAAATTTTCAATTATTTGGCTGATATAACTTGTATTTTAAAGCTTATATTGAAAAAAAAAAAAAAAAAACTTCATGCTAAAATATAATTTTATAATTTTTAGAAGATTAAAAATTGTACTAATTTAAAAGTGTAATTGCAAAAAGCTTTTGTTTAAATAATCCCTTAATTTTACTCTAAGTAATATTAAAAATTACATAATTGTATCAAAACTTCGCAAAGATTATTTATAACTTACCACCTATTAAAACTTTACACACTGTTTATAGCGATATTATATAATTCACTTTATATTAATCTATAAAAAATCAATATATAATCATAGTGCCAATTAAAGTTCTCTTTTTAAAGGGGTAGCACGTAAACACACATGTTCGTGTTTCAGATAAAGAGACCACATGTGTCCTTGGAAGCGATTGGTCGAAATTCTAGTCGAAACTCGTTGACCTTGTAATTGAGAGGTCAAACGCTGCTCCCCTATTCCGTTTGGGGCAGAATTGGAAATTGTTGAACATCGGTATGGATTACGTGAATCGGAGGTTTCCTACTCGGCTAGTTCCGTTAAGGGCAGAATCAGGACACTGGGTCGGAAATCTTTCCGGTACGATAAGGGCAACTATTTTTCCGATTCCTACAGGAAAACTGGTCGTATTTTGTTTTTACAGTGTACAGAAACTTCAGTTGCCGCCATTACAGAAATGACTTTAAAAACTACAAAACAATTTATATCTCAAAAATAAATTGAGATGTACTGTTCAAACAAATTGCAATTAAAAATACATTTTTTCCCGTATACGACAGTGTAAAAATTAAAATGTGCCATCTTTAGAAGTTTTAAAAATTGTAATAGATATTATCAGTATTTAAACGTACAATGATACATCTGCTTCGAGTAACGGCTGGGTTATGTAACGTATGTTATTTTTAGGGACACTTTAATTGTTGCCCGAAAGAACTAGCATACTGGAGGCTAAAAAAATAAGAAAATCTGGATGCAGCAACTTTTTTTTATATACAAGAACATTTAAAGCACATGAAATTCGGTAATGTCGTGATCAATATAACACCGTTAACTTTAAACTTCTACTAGTAATGAAAAAGCTCACTTTCAAGTTTTACTTTCAAGTTTACAAGTACTATTCAGACTGGGCAGTAGAAAATACGTCAGGGCAACCGAGCTATCTCTGTTTTCGGATATTCAGATCAGGACAACTGATCCCTTTTCTCTGAATGCGAGGGTAACTTATCTCTTTTCTCTGAATCCAAGGCAACTGGCATTTACCCAATAAAATATAAATAAAATTCTTTCTCGAAAAATCATCTTCTTTATAGATCTTACGGGCCGATGTTCATATAATAAGATCGAAAGCTCCACAGATCCAAAAGACTCATGGATTTAGCTGATTGTTGATTTAGCTTCAAATAACAAATCCAGGTTTATAAAGACCATATCTGATATTTTAAATACATTTTTGGTATAAAAAGCACACACACACAAATAAAAAAGTTTTCTTTTTCTTTTTCTAATAGATTTTTGAAGTTGTCTAATTATTACTATTTTATTTGACCATGACATTTTCCTTAAAAAAATTAATTAATAATTATATAAAAAAAAACACACCAAAGTTCTCTTAAAAATTAATCATAATAAGTTTTATAAATACTTGTTGGATAAAACTAAACGTTGCTGAGTAATTGCAAAATATGTACATAGAATTTATTCTGATTTATTGCGCGGACGTCCTGCATATAGGACAGTTCAGAAAAAGAAACCAATAAGGTTTTTATACCCCGGTATGCTATTTCTTTTTCCCACCTATTAATGTGTCATCTCCAAGAAATAACGTTACGCTGTATAAGCCAGCTGTAAAACAGAGCAGATGTATCATTGCACGGAATAATTTCTACAGCAATTTTTTAAACTTCTAAGCACCGCACATTTTCAATTTTTATACCGTCGTATTGGGGAAAAAAAGTACCTTTAAATGCAATTTGTTTGAAAACTGCATCTCCATTTATTTTTGAAATATTAATTCTTTTCTAGTTTTTAGCACTATTTCTTTAATTTTGACAACTCAAGTACTCCATTTCTGTAAACAGTAAAGGGGAAATAGTTGAGAAATAGCAAATATGTCTTCTTGTTGCCACTTTCTCATAAAAACTGAGAAAAAAAGTAATTTAAATAAGTGCTATTTTGAAATACATAAATGAATTGATTTCTTTTTGCTGCATTTGTGTATTATTTTGAGATATTGATGTCCTACCATTACTTTATTGTAGATGTTTATGATTGGATCGTAGATGAGGAATTCTTCAGCGGATTCGGATGACGCCATTTTATATAAATAAAATCGCGTGTTTTAAGTCTTAAAACTGAGCTACAGTAGAGTCCCGATTATCCGAGTCCCGCTTAACCGAGATTCCGCTTTAACAGAATTATTTTCTTTTGATGGACTGATGGCTTCTATTATTATGAAACAGCCATTATAAATGAAGTGTTTGGTGAAGATGAAAGAGCAGTCGTAAAAAGTTAGAACTCTTATTTTCTGGTCAGAACGGGAAAAAAATGGCTATAATTTTTTTTAATTATGGCCATTTTTTTTCCATTCTGACCAGAAAATCAGAGTTCTAACTTTTTACGACTGTTCATTCATCTTCAACTAATACTTCATTTATAATGGCTGTTTCATAACAATAGAAGCCATTAATCCATCAGAAGAAAATGATCAATTCCAAAGGTATATTCGATTAACTTCGATAATCGGGATTCTACTGTATCTATATTTATATACATATATTTTTTTTCATCGGGGGCGACACTAAATTCTGAAAAAGCAGAATTCCTGTTCCTTAGTTTTTAAGTTTTTTTCTCTTGTAATATTGACGGGTACATACATTATTTAATTTAAAAGTGAGTAGCGTCCATGAACTTGTGGTATATTTCTTTATTTTAATATTTATATTTGTTTTGTAATTAGCCTTTAATAAAATTTATGCGAAAACATTTTTTATACGTAATAAAATATGGGGTAATGAAACAAAATGTTAAGAAAAACTCTCTTTATCCTTCAAAAGCTATAAATGATTGTAAGATTGTATGACTCTATTATTGCCTAAGTTCTTTCTCTCGCTCTTGCAAGAATATTGAAAGAAATTTTTTTAACGCTGCGCTATACCGTTACCTCACTTGCATAGCTGTAGCTCTCTCCGTTCGCAAGTATTTTCAGGTTAAAGGGACTTTCCTTTGCACCCTGTGTAGCCAATATTGATCAAAATATTAACCAATACAAACAACATTGCTCCAATGTTGTTTTGATAGTAGGATATTGTTTTACACTTAACTCGAGATTAAAGAATAAATAGTAAAAGTTTTTATTTCCTTATATCTGATATTATTGGTTTGTTTCGTTTGTTTTAGTGAACTGACACACAAGCACTGTTCGTTCCATTCGCACAAAAACTGCAAATCCAATATCCAAGGAAAAGCTGAAGAAGCGAATAGTCCTATTATCAAATCAGGTAAGTTAAAGAAGCTTTTATTCTTACTTCCAAATATCTGAAAAATTATACACAAAACTTTTTGCTTAGTTTGATTTAAAGGCTTCACATTGTAGCTGAACTCATACATATATGCTTATTCAGCCGGGAATCCCTATTCCTTATTCCAGGAATCCCTATCGCATTTTCATTCCCAGTGAATCGTGTAAAAGTTCATATATTGCCACTTTAAAACTTAATATAAAACTCTATTTAGTTTCTTTTAATAACTTTCTACTGAGCATGTTCTTAATTGAATGTAGTCATCAAAACTTACGGTTTCTTTTATGGAAATGTTACACACACATATATATAATACATATATGTATATATATATACCGCATATCTCGGCGTATAATACGCACTTTTAAGTCTAAAAAATCACTTCATTTTTCCGTGTGCGTGTTATGCACCGAATATAAAATGGATGATGTAAAATCATGAGAAAAAATATTCCAAATTTTTAGAGGTATATTTAAATGCATATCAATTTATAGATCAATGTAAACAAAGAAACTTACAATATATATTTTATAACAAAATTAATCTTCCTTATCAGATAACATAAAAATCTCGTTGTACTCTTCTTCATTTATATTTTCTGGAATGTCATCTTCTTTCCCACTGTTGCTTTCATTTATTTTATCCCCACTGTCGCTTTCATCTAGCCATAAAGAGTCATTTACGGTACTGTCAAGTTTATTTGATATTCCACATTTTTTTAATGATTTAATTATTTCCGGTTTGATTTCATTCCATGATGTTATAATCGATTAACACATTTGCGTTAATGACGCATGCCGTATATTTCCTCCTTTTGTAGAGGTTTTTTTTCTCCTTCTAGCATCCATGTGTTCCACTGCCGCCTTAAACTTTCTTTGAAAAGTTTGTTTATGGAAACACCTAACGGTTGAAGTAACGAAGTCAATCTACGTTGAATTACCATCATATCTGTATTAGATTCGGTTATTCCTTTTTAAATTCCGTATGTATGTAATTTCGCATGTCGCAAAGAAAAGACACATTATATGAAATGTGGGAAATGTGTGTGTCTGTAATGTGTGTTATACAGCAGTATATGCTTGAAATAAAAATATATACTCTCAAATTAGTGATGCGTGTTACACGCCGAGATATACGGTATATATACAACATATTTTGTATTCTTTATTTTTTCCGTTTACTTTACTTATGCCCCCCCCCCCCCCCCTTAAAATACTTTTTCTCCTTTACCTAATTCATATTTTGATTGTTTCTCCATCTAGTAACTTAGCTTTCCCGCATCAAAATTCATTCCATTTTAGAATATTTTACTTAAGCAATAAGCCCATTTTTAATTATCAAGGGGCCGCGTTCAGAGATATTTTGCGCCGAAAACGGCACCGTATTGCAGAATATTTTCCATACGCCAGTAACGAGTTCCGGTGAGCACGCTGATTAATCCAGAGATCTTGTCGCAATGTGCTTTCTTAGGGTCTTGTGTTGTTACGCTATGACCGATATAAGTTAATATAAGACTCAAAAAGTACCTTTTTTGTGTCTGTCTTGTCATCTGAAACTGGGCGACATCAGGAGATCACGGAATACTCGTTGTATTATTCAGAGCTTATTTATTAGCTTGTTTATTTTTAGTTTTTATTATGGAGTTTTAATATGAAGCTGTTAAATTCTGTTCTAATACTGAGTTGTGCTGACAGTTCTTCCAACTGAACTTTAAACTTGACTATTCGCTAATAAAAATGTTGCGCTGAAATCTGCTGACATTTTTATAAGTTGGAGAAATTCAAATTGGATTTTCCTTAATGCCTTCCCTTGTAAAACCACTCGGTTTCTATTTTACGACTGCATTATCACCACCTAACATGAGCAGGATTTTAGTGCATTTTATCAATTCTACTGGCACTGTTGATTATAGTGGATGTTTTCCAGCAAAAATCGCTCAGCTACTAATATCATGGTCGCCATATCGCTAGTTCCCATCTTCCAGCCATTATTTTATTTCATATACAGAACAATTTTTTGGCCATATTTTTAGCAAGTGTCATTACAGCTAAAAAGAACAGTGACATATAAATATTACATGCAGTAAAATCTCTGATAGTGAACATGCTTAACATGACTTGCTCTCACAGTCTCTATGAAAATGAATACAAAGATTTAATTGCTGATGAACTACTATTAGCATGAATTTTTTTTAATACACATATATATATTAAAGGGACTTTTATATATTTATTTTGTAAAAAGTTCGAAATTGTTGTTCGTTCGCAAAATACATGGGTCGCTGCAAAATTAATTTTATTGAAGTACTAGCAATCCCGCTCGATCAGGTCGAGAAAAATTAAATCCAGGCACGGCCCTAGATTAATGAGAGATAATCGGCCAGAGACTATGGACCGTGTGAGGGGCCGTCGCGAAACAACTTTCTTCTCTTAAGAGAAGGAAGTTGTTTCGCGACGGCCCCGCCGTGTGCCGCTCATAGTTCGGTTTCGCAAAAAAGAAAAAGAAACTAACCATAAAATTTCTATCATTCTCTATATATCGTCAAAACAACAATCACTATAACATGGATCTTCCGTTAATAAGTGATAGCGAATAAATAACTTATTTCGTTAATATTATTCGCAATGGTAAATCAACTTTACAAAAATACACTTTGAAATGTCCACGCTAAAAAAAAAAAAGAACATGAAAATTTCGATTTTGTCATAATAAATTAATTCGTTAAAACGCCCAGTCATTAGAAACATGAAATTAAAAAAAAAAATGTGATCAAACAATGAGCACTTAAAAATTTCATCACAGAAAAAAAACGTAGAAAGCCTTCCTAACCTCATTTAAAGTCACGCGTTCATTACCATAGCAACTATTTTCTACTGTGAGACAAGACTTCGGGTCGTTTTCTTTCTTCATATACCGGATGCGACAAAAGTTTGCCATAAACTAAGATTTTTTTTTTTTTTTTTTTTTTTTAATGTAGGGAAAATTTTATATATTTTTTAATTTTTGTTTTTTAAGTGATTCCCGAAGGTTTTTTTTTACCATATAGTAATGTAAAATTTATTTTTGGATGGCAAATATTGGATATCGAGACTTCGAGATAAACTAGTTCATAAATAAAACATACCAAAAAACGACTTTAATAAAGTGTGTAAAATTTAAAAACCGCTGTGCGAACAGCGAATAAAAATTCTTGAAAAGAGAACAAAGGTTACTATATTATCATTAAAAAAACTAGTATGTTGTGGCCATTACAAAACTTTCTTCTACATAAATCACGTCAATTAAATCATTTAAATAGTACAAGAAATGACAACGATTTAGCACCAATTCATATCAAAGTGTATCTGAATTTGAAGTTGGATGAAAATTCGTGCATTAGTTCTTGAGATAGAGCTATAGCGGAAATTCTGAAAAAAATGTATCATAGCAGCTGTATGTGAATACTGTGTGTAACTTTAAGATTGAAGACAAATAGTTTCTTTTTCACATTTTTATATCACACAGCACACAAATGTTACAAACAATCACAAACACTGAAAAACATGTAGAATGATGAGGTGACTTTGGGGTAATAACCCGCTGTTAGAACAAGTGACGTTCATAAAACATCTTTTGGGGAATACTCCCGCTATAAGCAACAGAATAATTGGGGATAAGACCCGCTATAGCATAATGTGCCACAATGGCAGCTCAAGAACAACATACTATACTTGGGGATAACACCCGCTCGAATACACAATGTGCCGAAATGGCAGCTAAAGAACAACTATATACTTGGGGATAAGACCCGCTCGAATACACAACGTGCCGCAATGGCAGCTAAGCCACAACTGAACTGGGTCACATGACCGCAAAGCTACGGAGCTCGTTCGGCATGCGCACAAGGTCCGAACATGCCGCCCCGCGTTGCAATGTGCGTAGCACATTCAAAATATTAAAATACACTATAAATACAAGAACTAAATAAAATACCAATACCATAAAATAATATTACAATACAAATTCAATAATAATAAGTTGCAATAACAAGGACTATACAATACAATAAAATTAAATTCTTTGTTACAAAATTTAAGCTCTTTTCTAAAAATAGTTCGATGTATTCTTAAGAAAAGTTGAATGAAAAATAACATGTAAATCTTAGGTGCACTTTAAAATAAGTAGACAATGAGAAAAGGTATGTACATTAGGTTTCATTAATGGGCAAGACACACAATCTAGATATAGATCTAAGAAAGATATTTGAGGCTGTTTTAACCTTTGCAACCCTAACATTACCATCCTTTCCTGGTATAACCTCTAAGATTCGTCCTAGCATCCACTTACAGGGAGGTAAATTGTCCTCCTTTATGACTACCATCGCCCCTGGTTTGATGTTTTCCCCTTTTACCTGCCATTTTGAACGATTTTGGAGATGACTCAAGTAATTTAATTGCCAATTTCTCCAAATTAATTGGACGAATTTAGTGATTCTCTGCCACCTAGATAATCTCGATTCTGTGATATCAATCAACTGAGGTTCTGGAATGGCATCGATAGGCCGACCAATTAGGAAATGGCCTGGTGTCAATGCATTAAAATCATTTATATCGGTCGATAACGGAGTTAAGGGACCCGAATTTAGTACCCCTTCGATTTGGGTGGTGACTGTTTGGAATTCTTCCATAGTCAATCTAGCACCTTTTAATGTTCGTTTAAGATAATACTTGAAAGATTTTACACCAGCCTCCCATAAACCACCAAAGTTGGGCGATCTAGGAGGAATGAACTTCCATTCAATAGCTTCTGAAGTAAGGTAATTAGCTAATTTTTCATCCGGTCTACGGACTAACTCATGAAGTTTGTGCAATTCTGATTTAGCACCCCTAAAATTCGTAGCATTGTCTGTCATAATAGAAGCGCATTTTCCTCGCCTTGAAACAAAGCGTTTAAGTGCGGCGATAAACGCATCAGAAGTTAGATCCGTTACTATTTCTAAATGAATAGCCTTTGTTACTAAGCAAACGAAAATCGCGACATAAACCTTATGAAAAATCCCTTTTCTTTGATTTTTATATTTAATCTCAAAAGGGCCGCAAAAATCGGCTCCTGTATGGTTAAACGTAAAATTTGGAGTTACTCTTTCCGATGGGAGGTCACCCATGATTTGTTTAGCAGTAACTGGGTTGTTCCTAAAACAGACAATGCAATCATGCACTACTTTTCGCGCTAAATTTTTTCCACTTACGGGCCAAAACCGCATTCGTACGTAATGGATTAAAGTTTGGGGACCAATATGAAAATACTTCCTGTGAAAATGCTCAAATATGAGTTTTGTGAGCTTATGGCCTTTCGGCAAAATGATTTGATGCTTCTTATCAAAGTTTAAATCTGAATTTTCCAACCTACCGCCAACTCTTAAGATATTATCTTGATCCAAAAAGGGGGATAAACATTTAATTTTACTGGAAGGGGGAACCCTTGATTCCCGTTTTAAACCCTTAATCTCTTCCTGATATTCTGCATTTTGTACTAATCTAATTAGAGAAACTTCTGAATTTTTTATTTCTGGGGTTGTGAGGCTGCCTCTGTGCCGGTCTGCTAACTTACATTTGCAATTGTGAAAAAACCTATAAACATATGCCAGTATGCGAAGAATACTATAGTATTTACCACTTATGTTGAGAAAAAAATTTACTTCTTCAGGATTCCTGAAAAGAGAAAGAGAAATATTAGAATTGAAATCATTACAGTTATTTTTATATTTTGATTTAGTCTCTGGAATGTAATCTGTCTCTGGCACAGAAATAGTTTCTTGCTCAGTCACCAAGTCATCAGCTGCTAGGAATTTTGGTCCCCTAAACCACATTGGATTCTCTACAAGGGAATTAACACTCGCACCTCTGGTCAAGAGATCGGCAGGATTGTCCTTGCTAGAGCAGTGATACCAAGAGTTCGAATCTGAAAGTGCATTAATCTCTATGACACGGTTTGCCACAAACTGCTTCCATCGCTTTGATGATCTTTGATCCAGAATAAGGTTATTTTGGAATCTGTCCAATAGTACACCTTCGATGTGATTTTTTGATCTAGGATGGGTTTTACTTTATTGGTCAGTCTTGCACTTAGTAAGGCTCCGAGAAGTTCTAGCCGAGGCAGAGTTATCTCCTTTATCGGTGCAACACGACTCCTTGAAGTCACGAGATTGACTTCCACACCACTCTCTCTTTTTATTCTCAGATAAATTGCAGATCCATACGCTATTTTACTAGCATCAGAAAAGGCGTGTATTTCTACAGCTATTACTTGATTCAAGCAACCAAGAATTTTCCTCGGAATTTTTAATTCTGCTAAATTTGGAAGTTCTTCGAGCCACTTTAACCATTTTTCGTGCACATTAGTTGGTAACTGTTCATCCCATGCTGTCTTCTTTAGCCATAGTTCTTGGAACAGGCATTTTATTCTAATGGTGAATGGCGTCAGCATGCCTAACGGATCGAAGATTTTACCAACTGCTTGCAATAGTAGACGTTTTGAGCTTTTTTGCGATGACAAGAATTCTATTAAACTTTTGACTTCGAATGTCAGACAATCTTCTTCTGTTTTCCAGGACATTCCTAATACCTTGCTTAGATTGCTTCCTAGGCTTATTGCAGCATGTTCTGTTTGAATATTTAAACCTTCCTTTTGCCAGCACTGCAGTAACGCTTCATCATTGGTTATCCATTTTCGAAGAATCATTCCTGCTTCAGACATTATTTTGTTAGCATTCAGGGAAACATCAAGAGCTTCTTGCAGCGTATCTTCGCCAGATATAAAATCGTCCACATAAATATATTTATCGAGTAGGTGAACAGTTCTTGGGTGTAGGTTCGTAAACCGCTTGATGTGCTCCTTTATGGTAGCAGATAGGAGGAATGGAGAGGCATTGACTCCAAAAATAACACGTTTGAATCTGAAGACCTTGAAAGATTTTAAACCATCATCATACCACAGAAAACGAACAGAATCCCGATCTTTTTCAGCTAGTGAGATTTGAAGGAACGCCTTCTCGATATCAGAAGAAAAGGCAATTTCGTATAATCTGAAGTGGATTAAAATATCAAATAGAAGTGGATTTAAGTTGGTGCCGGGCCATAAACAATCATTAAGGGACAAATCATTGTTATCATGAGAGCTGGCATCGAAGACGATTCGGACCTTTGTAGTAAGTTTATCTTCTTTACAGACCGCATGATGGGGCAAATAATAAACTGCCCTGTCTAAAACAGGTTCATTTTCTTGCACCTGCTCTATAATTCCTTACTTTAAATATTCCGTGATTATTTCAGAATATTGTCGAAAAAGCTCTGGGTTTCGATAAAATTTTCTTTTTAGACCTTCCAAACGCTGTTTCGCAACATTAAAATTATCATTTAAATCCTTCCAGTCTCTTTTCCAGGGTAACTGAACTTCATAACGATCGCCTACAAATTTGACAGTTTTATCGAATATTTGTTGTGCTTGATCAGTTTCCGATATTTTCGGATCATCATGTTTTATGCCTATAGACTCAAGCTCCCAAAATTGTTTTAAATTATCATTTATTTCATCGAAATCTCTAACGAAATTGCACATAGTAATATTGTTTGTTTGCGTGTTCTCCTCTAGCGCCCCAGTTGGGATCCATCCAAAAACAGTGTCTTGCAGAAAAAGTTTATCATTTATCTTAACTGAATTATGCTTTAAAATTCTATAAAATAATTCAGCGCCAACCAACGCGTGAACTTTTCCCGGTTTGAAAAATGTGGGGTCTGCCAATTCCACAATATTCGGTAAATTAATGTCCGATACATTTAATTGCTTTGATGGAATTACATCCGTGATTTTGGGAACAATTAAGAAATCTATATTCTCCCTGAAAGAGCCATCTTCGTTTGTAATTACACTCGAAATTTTATTTTTTACATTATAAGTATAACCGTTTAATCCTGTAACGGGTACATTAATTATCCTTTTTTTAAATTTCAGCATGTCAGCGCAATCCTTAGTTAAAATATTGACATTGCTAGCATTATCCAAAATGACTCTAAACCTTCGTTTATTTCCGAAATTATCTTCTATAAAAACAAAGCATGTACTCAATAAAATTGATTTTCTTTCTTTACTTATATTATTCAAGGTCTTTAAAGATACGTCATTATTTACCGAAATGTTTTTCATTTCTCTATTTACCGCACCTGCAAGAGGGGAGGAAATTTGGGGGGAAGCCAATTCATTTTTGGATTTATTTTCTTTTTCTCGATGAAGCCATGAGCTGTGTCGCAATCCACAGGTATTACAATTATATTTTGAAATGCAAGAATTTACGCAATGAGAATTATTCAAACAATTAATACACAGCTTATTTTTCTTCACAAAATCGTATCGTTCAGAAACATTCATTTTTCGAAACTGAGAACATTTGTTCAAATTATGAAAAGCCAATTTACACAGAATACAAGTTTTTCCATTCGATTTATCATTCGAATTTAGCATGAAATTTTTTTGTTTGTTCGAAAGAGGAATGTTTTTGTTTAAGGGTTTTGAAGCAGAGTATCTATTTACGCTTTCTAACGTAGAACTGCGGTTTTCCAAAAATGACATTAATTCATTAAATTGCGGGTATTCTGATTTTTTAATCGAATATTCAAATAATTTTCGAGATTCCTTATCTACCTTTTGCAATATAATATTGATAAGGATAGCATCAGCCAGATTGTTTTGTTCATATTGTAATACTTTTAAGGCCCTCAAATTTTTATTTACACAATCAATAAAGGATCTCAATTCTTTAGAAGACTCGTAATGTATTTTTTCATAATTAATTATGGCCGATAAATGAGTGTCAATGAGCAAACGTTGATTTTCGAATCTTTCAGTAAGTGCTGTAAACAATGACTGAAAGGAATCGTCTGGGCTCTCTAGTTGTTTTGCTTCATTTTTTAGCGATGCTCGCAAATAAAACAGCTTCTGAGCGTCATTTAACTGGGCATTATTGATAATTAAATTTGTAAATTGTACTTTAAAGATTGACCACTCTTCATATTTACCATTGAATGTTGGTAGTGGGATTTCAGGTAACTTAACTTTAATATTATTCAAACTTATAGATTCAATACTATCAGCATGCACATTTATTTCAGAAACTTTAAGATTTTTAAGAAATAGGTTGAGACTTACCTCAAGTTTCTCGAGACGATCTTCGAGTTCATCTAACTCGTTTTCGATTTCTGGTAAGTCCTTAATCTCAGGGATATCATAATATTTATCCCGTATTTCCGATACTTTTGCTTGAAGCTCAGGTAATTTTCGAATCTTTATTTCGAGCTCAGTACTCGAGTAATTAATTTCGTCTGTATTATCTTTTACGAAATTTTCTAATTTCGTTATAGCGCCTTTTAGAGCACCTTTTGTTCTATTTAATTTTTCCATAGCAGCTATTTCGCTGCGAAATCGTCGGACCACTACAATGTATGTGAATACTGTGTGTAACTTTAAGATTGAAGACAAATAGTTTCTTTTTCACATTTTTATATCACACAGCACACAAATGTTACAAACAATCACAAACACTGAAAAACATGTAGAATGATGAGGTGACTTTGGGGTAATAACCCGCTGTTAGAACAAGTGACGTTCATAAAACATCTTTTGGGGAATATTCCCGCTATAAGCAACAGAATAATTGGGGATAAGACCCGCTATAGCATAATGTGCCACAATGGCAGCTCAAGAACAACATACTATACTTGGGGATAACACCCGCTCGAATACACAATGTGCCGAAATGGCAGCTAAAGAACAACTATATACTTGGGGATAAGACCCGCTCGAATACACAACGTGCCGCAATGGCAGCTAAGCCACAACTGAACTGGGTCACATGACCGCAAAGCTACGGAGCTCGTTCGGCATGCGCACAAGGTCCGAACAGCAGCGCCACCTGTTGAGCGATTTACACCAAAAGTAAACAGCACTAAACGATATCAAGGTATACCTGAATCTGAAGTTTGTTGAAAATCCAAGCATTAGTTCTTGAGATAAAGCTATTGCGGAAATCGCAAAAAATACAGCATAGCAGCGCCACCTGTTGAGCGATTTACACCAAAAATTAAACACCACTAATTTATACATCAATTCATGTCAAGTACTAACTAAATCTGAAGTTTGATGAAAATCCGTGCAATAGTTCTTGAGATACAGCTCTTGTGGAAATCGTGAAAAATGCAGCACAGCAGCGCCACCTGTTGAGCGATTTACACCAAAAATTAAACAGCACTAATTTATACATCAATTCATGTCAAGGACTAACTAAATCTGAAGTTTGATGAAAATCCGTGCAATAGTTCTTGAGATACACCTATTGTGGAAATCGTGAAAAATGCATCACAGCAGCGCTACCTGTTGGGCTATTTGCACCAAAAATTAAGCAGCACTAATTTATATTAGGGACTAACTAAATCTGAAGTTTGATGAAAATTCGTGCATTTTTTCTTGAGTTAGAGCTATTGCGATAATCATGAACAATGCAGCATACCAGCGCCACCTGTTGGGCGATTTTCACATAAAAGTAATCAGCACCAAACTATATCCTGGACTAACTGAATCTGAAGTTTTATGAAAATCCGTGCAGTAGTTCTTGAGATACAGCTATTGCAGAAATCGTTAAAAATGCCGCATAGCAGCGCCACCTGTTGGGCGATTTTCACCAAAAACTAATCAGTTCCAGTTTATATCAAGGTCTAACTAAATATGAAGTGTTGTGAAATTTCGTGCATTAGTTCTTGAGATAGAGCGCCCACAAAATTTGTGTCACATACAGACAGACAGACAGACGGACAGACAGACAGACGGACAGACAGACAGACAGACAGACAGACAGACTCACAGACAGACATTTTGTAAAAACATGTTTTTTGGAATCTCTGACTCATAAAACGTGTAAATCCGTCGAAAACTGGAATTCGAAAATTTTCATGAAACCAATACTTTCTTCTTGTAAAGATAGAAGAAAGTAAAAAATGAAATTGGATTCCTTTTATTAATGTTAAAAAATCGTCGAGAAACGGGTAAAAGTGGTAAAAATCATATAAAAATTAAATAACAAAACATGTAATAAAAAAATCCAAAATCTGAGCCTCAGGTGCACCCGGACATGCCTCCATTTATCCGAACCAAATTTTCGTATTATAATATTCGGGTCATAACAATATTTAAATATGTTTTATAAGTCAATTCCTATTTTTAAATATTGCTTAAATATGAATAGATTATTATTATTTTTTTAATGTTGGATTATTATGCATGTTTTTTTTTTTTTTTTTACTTAACCGAAGAAAATTATTTCAACTAGCATATCCGTCTAAAAGCTATTTCATTTCAATCGAATTTTGATGATGTTAATCTTTTAAAACCGAAGTTAAGTTGCTTAAAAATAATGGCATCTCAATTTAACATTAAACTTGTTAGTTTGAACCTTAGTAGTTTTCTTGCAAATTATGCTTATTAATTACTGATTTGTCCATTATGTTTTTAAACTCTATGCATATTTTGTATATTTTAAAATGTCATTATTATTATTCATTATTACTATATCATTATTATTCATTAACCTATGCATAAACTATTACATGATGCCTAAATATTATATAAATATATATATATATATTTTGGAATAATGGTAAAAACAGCACAGGAATAAAATCATTTTTTCTTTCAAGCAAAAATATAATGCAATTTTTTTTATACATGGCTTTTGAATACAGCACATATGAAATATAAAATCGGTGAAAATGACGCCATTTGGAAACAGTTCGGTTTCATATAAACAATTCAATTTGCATGCGAGGATCTTCATCCAGAAAAGGCTGAAATTTTTCCAACTGTGACTAGGGGCATGCACTTGCGCAGGAGGAATACGGTTGTACTGATTCCAACCTGAAAAGAACCGTGAGGGGCTGATTTTGCATTAACCCTTTCGGGACAGGTGATGCATATCTCATCGTCAAAAGGTTCATGTGGAATTTGTTTTTGGCACCAATAATAAATAAATGTAATATTTGTCTTTTTTAATTAGAGCATCTTTTGGTATTTCACCAGTAAAGAAAACTGTTTTAATAAAAACGGTGCCAACCAAATAAAATTTGTGTAAGGGATGCCGTCTCGGAAGGGTTAAGTATATACACATATACGGGACTTGCAGGGGCATTAAACTTAATCTGTAGAGTAGCCATCACATATCTGTGCCGAGCCTCGCAATTTCTGCCCATGGTTATGTGTAACACACGGGCAATCTTTATATTATTGTACATGCCCAACAATTGAGAAATTTAGCACTGAGAAACATGGAAGTTTATTGTGCTTCTGTCGTTTCAAAGTAGATACCCTGTACCTCAGTGGTTAGCGCATTGTTCTGCCACACTATAGATCCGAGGTTTGCCTCCTCACTTGGCAAGATTCAGTCAAACTTCCACCCATTCGTGGTCAATCGTCCATCAAGTGCGCGCTTGAGAGATAAACACTGGGATAGTTGCGCGTCAGACTTAGGCAGATCGCACACTGAACAGACAAGCCACAAAAAGCGTGAGACAGGAGACAAATTCTAGTGTTCAAACCGGTTTCTTCTTTGTTAAGAGGGTGAAATGTCTCTTGACTCACGCTTTTTTGTCGCTTGTCTGTTCACGGTGCGATCTGCCTAACCCCTTGATTTGAGCACATGTAATATATAGCACCTCAGGGCTCGTGGTCAAGAAAGCGGAATTGGACAACGCATGATCCTTCATAGGATTGTATCGCCACAGAGTTTAGCTTTAGTTTTTATAGTTTCAGAGAGTCCTAATTTGTGCAATGCCGCATGATTTTACTTGTTTTATTTTTCTCCATAGATAATCCTGAATGGGGATTTCTGGATCGCAGTGGTGCAGCAAGTCCGGGTTCTTGTGATGCTGAGGAGGGGTACCAGTCAGAGCTGCGCCACCCGAGTCCAAGCGTGGCAATGGCCGGCATCCTTAAGATTGTTCATTGGCTTTCCTCCCACAGTCGGAAGAGTCGGTCGAGGGGTACGACGAGGAACAACTGTGAGAAGCACTACAAGGGAAGGTATGGTCTCAACCTCAACATGGACGACAAGGAGGCCAGGAAGATGTTCAAAATGGTGCTCAAGAATTCGCGTAACTACCAAAAGTAAGATTGGGTTTTTAGCTGGAACTGTCAGAAAAACTGAAAATTTTATTCGTGGGAAGATATCTAAGAAATTTTAAGAATAAGCTACAAATTTTAGGAGAAAAATTGGAATCTTTGATGGAAAGAAGTAGTTTTACTTACCGTTAAGTTTGTTTTCATCATAATGAATATTTTTAAAGAGCTATAATTATAATAAATAAAGATTATAAATTTTTAAAAAATATATCATTTAAAAATATATATATAACAAGTATATCAGGCAAACTTAAATGTATTTTAGATGTTTATATTTAATAACATTAGTACAAAAATAGATCCTATACTCTCATAACATATTTTTTAATTTTTGGCAAATCTACTTTTTTCTTTACTAAATACAAAGGGGATTTTTTAGGGGGGTTGGATTTAAATGCAATATCGGATTCTCAATTTAAGGCGCTTTGTGGGCATTCAGATTCTGAATAATGTTCTACATTTTTCATAATTTTCAGTGATACATTTTCTTCTCCAAATGTAAATATTAAGGCTTTTTAGACTCGTGAACTCTGTAGACAATTTTTTATTGCCTTTAAGGATCCTGCGATTCTGTGAGTACATTTTTTTTTTTTTTTTTTGTACTAACACATGTATAAGTCGACCCCCTTTTTCAAATACCATTTTTTTTTTCTAAAATTCTTCGATTTATACACGAATATATGGTACTTTTTTTAAAACTCTAGATAAACAAAAGAAGATTTATTTGTTTATCGATTTTAAATAAAAACAATCTGTTTCCATGTTGGAAAATGTTTTTTCGTCTTTTCTGTGACCTTTATTTTCAGAGTTGTACCACTTTAGAAATAAGTGTTAAATCTATACACAGTGCATTCAAAAAGTTCCAGGACTGATCGCACATAGAACATATAACACAGAGATTATACTTATATTTGATATTAATATTCTACGTAGTCTCCTCACAATTCCATACAACGCTTGAAACGAGTGTACTGGTCAATAAACGCCTTCTGGAAAGCCTCAACTCCAACACTATTGAGTTCTAATGTCACAGCCGCTTCAATGTCATCTATAGACACTTAACGCTGCCCCTTCATCTTGGGAACCTTTCAACTTGGAAAATAAAAAGTAGTGCGCTGTGGACAGATCTGGTGAGTATGGTGGGTGAATGCACACAATCTGCCTTTTTGCCAAAAATTGCTGCACAAGGACTGTCTTTGTGAGCCGGTACGTTATCATGCAAGAGGCACCAATTTCCACTGTCAGCAAATAGGACGTCACATGCCGCATTCGTTTCAAAAGTCGATGCAACACATCTTTGTGGAATGCACCAGTCACAGTAGGCGGCTCTATGTCATCAACAATTGCACATGCTGAACATTTCCCTCACTTCGACTTCAACATGGACGACCTAATCTCTCATCGTCTTCGGTCGACTCTTTTCCAACTTAAAACCTCGAAAACCACTCAAATGCTCGCGACGATAGATAGTATCGTCACCATACGCAGATTTAATCATTTTGTACGTTTTTGTGGACGATTTTTCCAATTTAAAACAAAATTTAATGTTCGTTCGTTGTTTCATTTTTTTTCCCTATGACAATGCCCCCCCACACACGCTTTACGGAAATGAGCGCTACCAAGACGGAAGTTCACAGAAATCACTGCAACCACTTGATACACATAGATGAAGGTCGTTGATGGTCATATCGCCGGTTTCGCAAAGATAGCGCCATCTATGTTTTTTTTACGAGCGGCTGTCCTGGAACTTTTTGAATGCACTGTATATATTGAAAACACAAGGCTGTTATTTTAATCATCTGCCCGGAGCTTCTAATTGAACCGAATTTGCTAATTATTATTATTTTTTTTTTTAATGAAGGCATTTGTAGGTGTGCCCGCAATAGCTATTTTTTAAAAAATTCTATTTTTCTATTTAAATTAAAATTTTTAAAGTTTTTAATGAAATTTATTTAAAATGGTGGCGATCGGCATTTATTTTTAATATGAGGTTACTTTTTTTTAGACAAATGTACAGCTCGGGCTATTGCGGTCAGAACTCGCAGCAGTACCTGAATCATCGCGAGATGTACAGCCAGCTCTTCCGTCAGCAGCAAAAGAGGAAAGAAGAGTTAGTTACCTCTCCGCGCAGCAGCATCTCCTCGAAGAGCGGCGATAGCTCCTCTTTCCTTTCCCCCGCCAGTACCCCCGAAATCAAAACAACGTTGAGACAGAAGAGGGAGAAGATGGTGAAGCAGGCCTCCATCAAATGGTACACTTTACTTTGAAATTTAGATCTCTCTTTCTTTGTTTCTCTCTTTCTGTCTTTTGAAAAAGAAAAAAAAAATTAGAAGTTTTATCCCGAATTATGAATTAAGGGGTGGTTTACTATCTTTGGCCAAAATAAAGCATGTTTTGGAGTTTCTTTTTTATTGAAGTGGAGTAAAGTTAGCAACTCTTCTCAAGTGAATTTCCGCTATCAGGCGAAACTTCACCCCGTTGCCTGGCATTAACCCGTTCAGCTGGGCAATAGTCTGGCAGGTAAGGGCCTGGTCGAAAGAAAAAAAGAAAAGAAAAAAGATATCAACTCATGGAGTTTTGCACTGTATTTATTTAAGTTTCGACAAGCACTATGAATATTTTAATTTGTAATATTTTGTATGATGGGGGAGTGTGTACCATACAGCTCATATCAAGCGGTCATTTTTCTCACTACTCAGTCATTTGAGACCGATTTTTAAGTTAGATTCTTAAACATTATGGACTGTGAAAAGAGACATATTTCTTAATCTTGGAAAATATAATATAATCACAAACGAAAACACACTATAACCTCTGCTGAGTTATCCATGATTCCAGAAAGCGTTCTTTATCTTTATAAGCCTAAAAAACAATAGCTTTCCGCGATTCAAAGACGCGATTTCAATATCAAAGACGTTGTTGTTTACATAGCAACAAAATTGAATCGACAATGCTCAACTGGACTTAATTTTTGAGATTGAAACAATTTAATTTAATTTAAATTTTGTATTAATTCATAAAATTTGATAGTTAACTTTCATTATAAATATATATATATATATATATATATACGACAAAACTATAGTTAAATCAAACTAAAACTGACAATACAAAAGTTATTTACATTAAATTTATTTAAACAAGTTCAATATGAAACATTTTTATTTTAAAAATGTATTTGACATAAAAAAAAAGTATTTTTTGAAATTTTATTCCATCACCAACCGGTCATAAATCGCCAAATATCGAAATATTCATTATTTTTTTACGGACGCGCTATCGAGTTTCCGCCGAAATTTTTTTATAAACATATCTATCCTCATGAGTAGAACATTCTATATTTTTTCAGATTTTTCGGCGTATGCCCGTATGGAGACCTTCATTGTAAGGATGTTTATAGATTCTTTCATATAACTAATATTCTTACATTTAATCTTTTCTAGGGACAAAGATGTCTCTCGTCAAGCCAACGATCTTAACTCCAATTTCTCTCTCTGTACGAATTACCATCCGAGCGACCGATCCAGGCTCAGCTCAGTCTCACCGAAGCCTTCCCTGAAACCCAAGGAAAAAGGCTGGGCAACTCCCGACAACCGTAATGTTCTCTTTCACCAGAAGTGTCTTTTCGATGCTAAAACGACAACCATGTCTTTCGCCAAGCCTCCTAGCCTAACCAAGGCTAAAACTCTTAGTATCGAAAGCAGGGACTGCAACAATGAAAGTCTGTGTGCAACGTGGCCACCTGTCGGGAAAACCGGAACTATACTAGGTAAATTAAATGGTTTTTACCGACTACGGCACTCCAAAGAGGGATATGAGTCTTTCTCTCGGAAAAATATATTTCAAATTCATTTATACGGACTTCAAAGTCATCAAATTCCGTGAACGGGCAAATTAAGGATATATAAAAATGTTAATTTGCTTTGTAAACGTCTAATATTATGCTGCATTTGCCAAGATCATAAAAAGTAGTTTTGTGACGAAAATTTGCTAAGATATGAAAATGTACGTTTCTGAGAGAATGATGCTTATTATGTGTTTATCATCTATCTTTGTTTCTATTCATTTATGTCCAGATATTCCAAATAAGAGTCTCACTGGATTAATCAATTTAATCAAACGAAGAATTACTTGGATTTACAAATCCTCTGTATGTTACGAGTCTATACGATAAATTCAATATGGTAGAAAAGGGACGCAAGCCTATCAGCTTGAAAAGAAACTTTTTTCGATTCCTGCTGAAATGTACAAAGTGGTCATAATTAGCGTGTTCTGTAGCGAGATCTAATAGCGAGAATGGGGCTAAATTTTGTAGAATAATTAAACAAGACGGAGAAAGTAGGGTTCCGAAAAAAAAAAGTCAAAAGTCACCGCTAAGGGATATTTGGCGCTATTTTTTTTCGCAGAATCATTTTTCCCCGCCTTGTTTAATCCTCTTACAAAATTTGGCTCCATTATCGCAATTAGATAGCAATACAGAACATATTGAGTAACGTCAGTTTAATGATAGCCACCTTGTATATCACACGAAAGGTCTCATCGAAAAGATTACTAAACTATATAATTTCATGGAAAAGGCACGTAAATCTGCTAGTTAAAGAAAATCGATTCCCGCTAAAATGTACAAGGTTGTCATAATTAAACTGACAGTACTCAGCATGTTCTGTAACACGATCCAATAGCGAGAATGGGGCTAAATTTTGTAGGATGATTAAACAAGACGGAGAACGTAGGATTCCACCTAAAAGAAAAAAAGCCCCGAAAGTCATCGCTAGGAGGTATTTGGCGCTATTTTTTCACGGAATTCTTCTCTCCCTTCTTCTTTAATCCTCCTACAAAAGTTGGCTCCATTGTCGCAATTAGATAGCACTACAGAACATACTGAGTAACGTCAGTTTACTTATGACCACTTTGTATACCACAAGATAGATCTCATCGTCAAGATTACAAAACTATTTAATTTTCATAGAAAAGGTACTTAAATGTGCCAGTTTGAAAGAAACTTTTTTCGATTCCCGCTAAAATGTACAAGGTGGCCCTAATTAAACTGACAGTACTCAGTATGTTCTGCAGCGCGATCTAACAGCGAGAATGGGACAAAATTTGGGCGAGAATGGGACAAAATTTGGTAGAATGATTAAATAAGACGGCGAACGTAGGATTCCGCCTAAAAGAAAAAGTTCCAAAAGTCACCGGTAGGGGATATTTGGCGCTATTTTTTTCGCGCAATCCTTTTTTTTCCCCCTTCTTGTTTAATCCTCCTACAAAAGTTGGCTCCATTGTCGCAATTAGATAGCACTACAGAACATACTGAGTAAAGTCAGTTTTATTATGGCCACCTTGTATACCAAAGATAGGTTTTATCCAGTGGCGTGGCGTCCGGTCATCGCTGGATGCGGCGATGACCAAGCAATATTTTAAAACTCTTAATAAGCTTTTAAAACTCTACGATCCAGTTTTAGCAGAACATTTGGAGTTCATGTATAAGTGAAGGTAAGATTTAAAGTTTCTTTTTTGAACATTCAACCATTGAATTTTAGAGTTAATAATTTTTCACCACAAACTTAAATAATTGCGATGACCACCGAAAATTTTCACGCCACGCCACTGGTTTCATCGTAAAGATTACAAAACTATCTAATTTTTATAAAAAAGGCACGTAAATCTGCCAGCTTGAAAGGAACTTTTTTCGATTCCCGCTAAAATGTACAAAGTGGCCCTAATTAAACTGGCAGTACTCAGCATGTTCTGTAGCGCGAATGGGGCAAGATTTGTTCTAAAAGTTCTAAAAGCCACCACTAGGTAATATTTGACGCTATTTTTTCGCGGAATCCTTCTCCCCCGTCTTGTTTAATCCTCCTGCCAAAATGTGGCTCCATTATCGTAATTAGCACTACAGAACATACTGAGTAGCTTCAGTTTAATTATGATCACTTTGTATACCACCCGAGAGGTCTCATCGAAAAGATTACAAAACTCATACTTTAAAATAAAGATTAAATATAGACAGTAAGTGAGAGGAATTCAGTTTACAAATTCCGCATTGTTATTTTTTTTCTTCTTAAATAACTAAATAAATACTAATTTACAATTTTTGTATACTTGAAAAGCGTATAGTGGATCATTGATAATAGTCGAATTGATTGACTTTCAAACAATTTGAAAGTCTAATAGCACTAGTAAAACTAGTGGATCTCAAACAAATTGTTCTAAACTCGATCCAGAGCAAAAGGGCTAACCGAATGAGCAAAATGGCTAACCGAATGAGCAAAATGTTGACTTTTATTCCACTAAGCAATACAGCCAAATATTTAGATATGTAAACTAAAAACAGAAGGGGCATTAACATTGACGTGAGAGGCTTTCAGCGTCAGATCTTTGAGTCTAGGATAAGTACGAGGCATAGGCGTAACTTGGGCTCTAAGACTGGGGGGGCAAAAATTTTAAGGCCATTTTTTAAAAAAATATTTATACCCTCCCTCCCTATCACCACACACATATACTTAAATTAAGACGTCTTTTTTTACCGCGCAAAAACACCCAGGTTTTTACTGATTTCGTAGATATTTTCATATATTTTAGTTTATAAAAATATTTATACTCGTCTGAACATTTCAAAATTTTTGCAGGTGACGTAAATCTGGTCTATCGAAATGCTCTAAAAAGTTTCTGTTAAAATACGCACGTATAGTTACTTTTAGCATAGAAAAAATATCGTCACCGTGAGGCGCGAAGTAACCTCCGTGCCGGTATATTTGAAAGGGTTAAAATCCTTATTTTTAAAAGCCGATTATAACATCGATTAGAAGAATGTTTCACCTTTAAGAACATATTTTTGGTTTTGTCGGTACCTCTAAAATTGTGCCCTGAAGGGGCGAAACCGCGACGAAACATTCAGATTTTTTATTTCCATCGAATTTTTCACATATTTTATCTTGTAAAAAATATTTTATACCCGTCCGAACGTTTCAAAAATTTTGTAGGTTATTTAAATCTGTCCTATAGAGATGCTCTAAACATAAAAAAAAAAGTATGGTGTGTAAAGTAAAAAGTAAAGTGTGTTAAAGTATGGACTTTTTTTACTTTTAGGGTTAAAAAAATATCGTCTCCATAAAACGCGAAGTGACCTGAGTTCGCCAGTGTATTTGAAAAGGTTAAAATTCATATTTTTTAAAACCACCGATTAGAAGGTTTTAGCTTTGAGAGCACATTTTTAATTTGTCGGTACCTCTAAAATTGCGTCCTCGAGGGGCGCTGCAACAGGACAGAAAAACGCTTCACGGAAAAAACGAGCCTTTTTGGAGGAAAAAAAAATTCGAAGGATTAACTGTGATATTTTTTTCAATTGGTTGCGGCATTTGAGGCATAAGAGTACGATCTTATAGAACATGTCATCCGTTTTTAACTTAACTAAGCAGTTTGACTGATGTAAGTTAATAAATAATGACAAAATACTCCCGAAATTCCTTCTTTTCGAACTTCATTTTCTCCCGATGCATAAATAAGGCTTCTGCGCGTGCGCCACCACTTTTTCCTTTTCGCAAGGGCCGAGGTGAGTTATTAATGAGAGTGATTTGCGAATTTTAATTAATAACTCAACTAATTATTAGAATTTTAAAATTCTGAAGTCTCAGAAGAGACTTTGGGCTACTTTCATAAAAATTGTCAGCTTCGTACTTACGCTAGATTTTGCTAGCCATCGCATACACAGACAGACACACACACACATCACACACACACACACAAAGCGAAACTTTTTTTTATTAGTATAGATTGTCCTCAAATTGGGCGAGCTTTTTTGACATTTTCCCTTAATAATTCATTTGATAATTATTTCTTCTTTTTCATACCGATACACATTTATTAAGGGAAAAAAAAAATTAGCATACAGGAGAAATTTGAAAGGGATTGATTGAAAAAATAATTCCTTTGCGACATCTTAATCATCGGTTAGATTTTAGAGCTGTTTAAATCTAGTAACATTAATAGTTCATTTTTTTTTCAACTGGCGGTAAACTGTTATAGTCCACTAATTTCCAGGGAAATTCCAGATAACTCGTTTTTCCCACTCTTTTCGTTCTTGACTATCAAAGCTCTGAAACAACCTCAAATGTAGTGTGAAAAAAGTAATTAATTAGGGAGTTCAGAACCCGTTATCAGAGAAACATTCTGAAAGTCAACCGCCATTCTTAGCGAAAAATACTTTTGATACGATCCCATTCATTCTGGTTTAAGATGAATCCAGATAATTTAGCAATACAAAAATTTAAATTAAACACTGATTTTAATGTTTATTTTAATTCGAATGCTTTCAATTTTTCACATTTTGTAAGTGGGCTCCCCTTAAAGACCGAAATAAAAATATTCAGTATTTTTATGTAATGTTTTTACTTTCAAAATATTAAATACAAAATTTTATGTAATTTATAGTATTTTGATGGAAGAATGAAGAAAAAAATGTCAAGTTTTCTGCTTCGATTTATCTAAAGCATATTTCCTTTTTTACCATATTCTTCAATTGTACTTAAGGCTGGTCTCAAATCCAAAGGGTCAACTTTATGACACAAGTTTTCATTTATTTTTGTTCGGAAAATCATGGAATAGGCAGGTGTTGTTATTCAGAAACTATGTAATCGAAATACGTTTTCCATTCTTTGGTAAACGTAAATGATCTTTCAGAGAGTACCATCAATTGGAATTTTGAACCAGCCAGAAAACCATAAAAAAAAAAAATCAATTATGTATTATTTTATCCTAAAGAAAACAAGTGGGTAAGTGTGATATGCAGAGGATTTCGTTTAATATCTCTTTCAAAACACTTTATCCTTAAATTAACAAACCAAAATTGTTAATAGAAAATTAATAATTCCTTGCATAAATGGCAGCACCATTATATTTAGGAATGCGTCCCCCTGAAAATTATCCACTCCCATATTTTAGTTTTTTATATATTATACAAAGTTTAAAACAAAACGGATATTTCTATCAAAAATTATCGCGTTACGTATATACATAAGTATATACAGAATAAAGGTCAAAATTAGCACTAGCCACCGGCCACAGGGCCAGTAAATGAGAAAAAGTGGCTAGTGAAAAATTGTCTATCAGCGGCCACCTTCAGGTCACTTTTTTACAAGGAGAGAATAAAAATTTCTTGGATTTCATCAACGATTCTACTTTTTTTGGTTCCAATATATTTATATTAACATATTTATTTGAGCTATTTAATTTTAGATTAAAAATACTAAACAGTAAAATTTTTATAAGTATTAAATAAAAAAGTGGCCACTAGTTTAAAGAAAGTGGCCACTTAAAAAACTAGTCTTACCGGCCAGTGGCCGCTAATGAAATTTCCCAGTTTTGACCTATAATACAGAACATGCGGGCACATTAGCTATCAAGCTTTGATAGTCTGGGAGCTAACAAATAAACGGTAATAAAAGCTAAATGATAATGCATGCAATTAATAAATAGACGTAACCAAATGCGTAAAGTTTTTTTACAAATCAGATTAGCCATTTTTTTTCACGGAGCCCTTGTTCCCCCCCCCCACACACACACACACACAAATTCAGCTCACCTTAAATTCATAAAATTCTTATTATGTGTTATGAACTATGTCAAAGTTTAAAATCGACCGGTTCTTTAGTTTTCCTAATTTTAACAAATTCCCGTCAATTGTCTGTAGTACGAAAAAGCATCCCTTTTATGTTTAAAAATCGATTTTTTCATAAACCGGAAAGTTGTGGTCCGATTTTTTTTTTAATTTAGATTTTACGAATCAGCGTACGAAATAACATCCGGATGCGAAAGAACCAAATTTGTAAAATCAATAGTTAAAAACATCTGTACTGCGATTATGTACAAACATTATAAGTGTTAAAATAAATAGGGTTCTTACTGATTAATACTAAAAAATAAATAGAACTATATTCCAACTATAATATTAACCTAAATAAGTAAATAGCAAAAATTAATATTTTATGAAGAATTAAATAATAATGAATATGTAACATGGTTCATATACTCGAGAACAAATACTATTCCAGCACACTTTTAGATACGTGCATAAAAATGGCATAGAATAAACACATAAGGAAAATAGTGACCACATTGATTATCTATTTCACAGAAATCTTATCAGATCTTTCATATATAAAAAGAGATATATTAAGAGAACAGAGCTTTATTTTTTTCTTTAACTGAAAGGGAAAAAAAAGATATTTAATTTAATGATAAGAATTTATCATTACAAGAGCAGGAGTCAGGAATAAACTAAGCTAAAATTTAGGAATTCTGTACATCCATCAGGCGTCCTTTTGACGAAATTTGAGTTTTTACCGCGATCCTTTGGCAGAAAATTGCATTTTTCGCGATCTTATGATGAAATTTCGCGTTTTCCACGATCCTTTGACGGAATTCGTGTTTTTTCCTCGAGCCTGTGACAGAAATTTGCATTTTTTGCGGCCCCCCTGGACGAAATTCACGTTTTTCCCGAGATCTTTTGACGAAATTCGCGCTTTTACAGCGATCCTTTGGCAGAAATTTGCGTTTTTCGCGATCGTATGACGAAATTCCGCTTTTCCCCGCAATCCTTTTAGATAAATTTGCGTTTTTTTCGCGATTGTTTGACTAAATTTGCTTTTCTTTATCGCGATCGTTTGACTATATTCGTGTTTTTCCTCGATCCTTTGACGAAATTCAAGCCTTTTCTGCGATTTTGTGATAGAAATTTGCTTTTTTCCCCTGCCCATGGAACGAAATTCATGTTTTTCTGGCATTTTTGGATAAAATTCAAGTTTAAACAGCGATCTTTTGGCAGAAATTTACGGTTTTTGGGATCTTTTAACGAAATTCCGCGTTTTTTTCCGCAATCCTTTGACATAAATTTGCGTTTTTTCACGATCATTTGACATAAATTTGCATTTTTTTTGCGATCGTTTGACTAAATGTGCATTTTCCCCAAAATCGTTTGACTAAATTCAGGTTCTTTCTGCGATCCTTTGACTAAATTCGCGTTTTTCCGCGATCCTGTACTGTAACAGAAATTTGTATTTTTTCCACAACCCTACGACAGAATTCATGTTTATGTCCAGGATCTTTTGGCGAAATCTGCGTTTTTGCAGCGACCCTTTGGCTATAAATTACCGATTTTTATGCGACCACTTGTCGAATTCACGATATTTTTTGTCAGAATTTTCGTACTTATTTTTCTTTCCCCTTTAAGGAAATCTTTTTTTTTCAAGTTGGCAAATTTATCTGCAAGGTCCAAAATAAATCTGCGACGCACGTCACGCACTTTCTGCTACCGGGTAAAAATGTAACTCTTTTTTTTTTCCGTGTCACTTGGCCTGTCGTGCAAAAAATTCAATTCTGCTTTTAATTACCAAAAAATTAATTATCTTCGCTTCTGATTATCGAAATTAAAAAATAAAGGCATATTCTGAAAGAGAATGAAATTTTACGTCGGATGGCATAAAAATCATAGCTCGAAAATCTATATTTAAATTTGGTCTTATATAAAAATTCTGAGTCCTGTTTTATATTCTCTGGTTATCGCCGAAAATTCAATTCATCAGACATCTGTCGCCTTCACAAATGAAGGAAAATAAAAGATTTTTTTCTCGATTTTTAAAGAATTTCAAAGTTTTTATGGTACGATCAAGATAATTTTTAGAATTTCTGAAAACTGTTTTTTTCCCCGTCTTGTGGTACTAATTTCGAATTTCTGGGATGAGTAGAAAAGAAATAAAAGCGCCTTAAAGTAATCGCTACACTGTAAAAAAAATACTGCCAGTTTTCCGGTAGGAATCGGAAAAATAGTTGCCCTTATCGTACCGGAATAATTTCCGACCCAGCTCGGAATAAAATCCGTAAAAATTAGGAAATAGTCAGTAAAACGGTATTTTACGGATTTTATTCCGATTTTACGGATTTTATTCCGAGCTGGGTTGGAAATTATTCTGGTACGATAAGGGCAATTATTTTTCCGATTCCTACCGGAAAACTGGCAGTATTTTTTTTTTACAGTGTAGTCCTTATCTGCCGTTAAAATGACACCTGGTTTTAATCGTTGGAAGAGATAGTTTTTATAATTTGATAAAAAAACATCTATGCTTTTGTTGAATCGTGAATGCCTTTCAGATCTTGTAATTGGGTTTTTTTTAATTAACAACGTCCATTAATTACTAGTTTTTCAAATTTTTACGATTTGTCGTTTGATGTGAGGTCTTCAGCTATAAGTATGCAAAATTTCAAGTCTCCAACATATATAGTTACGAGCACTGTGACAGACGGACAGACAGACGAGTGAGACGAATAGGGTTTCGTCAGATGAAGGAAACTCTAATGACAATAGTCAGAATCAAAAGATAGTAATCAAGAAATCTGTCCCACATGTGCATTTAAATAGTTCTATGAAAATAAAAAAGGAAAAATGGCTCCGCTTTTCTGAAAAATAGAGCAGAGGAAATATTCTTACTTGAGCTTTGACTACTGCATCAGAAATTACTTCTATGAACGTGAAGACGTTAATTCTGGTTATTTTGAATTATCCAATGCTTATGCCAGTTCGTGCGCAAAATAGCATATAAATGGTTAAATTAAAAAAAAAATTGAAATACAAAGCTGGGCTTTAACTACAAAGCGATACAAAAACTGTAGGGGCAAAAGGTATTTGCCCTGTTCCTGAAAAACTAGTCGGTATGTGATCCTCACTTGCCCTCACCAGATTACGCCCAACGGTACAACCGGGTAGAACGCGACATGAGCAAGACTCTAGTCCCTGATGTACGCGAGAGAACGGAATGTGTGTGCATCTGTATATCCAGACGCCATGAGAATTTCCTCAGCTCACCAGTACTGGACTGACGCTATGAGTATATTCAAGGAGCGTCACTATAGTCGAGAGCCCTGAGGGCCAGGAAGTTCTTGTTTTGTGCTTATATTATCTTACGAAAAAGGACAATGGTCAGAGTCAAGACACAGTAATCGTGATATCTATTCCCACCTCTTCCCACACGTGCACCCCCCCCCCCCCAAAAAAAAAAAAAACATCCCTGGAAATGAAGAGGAAAATAAGTTTTGTACTTTGTACAAAAAGGAAAAAAAGGGAGATGGAAAAAAATTCTCTTGAACTGTTATTATAGCAGAAGGTTTTGTCAAGACCAGTGGCGCAGCCACGGGAGGGGTTTGGGGGTTAAAACACCCCCCAGAGCTAAGAAAAATTATTATAATTGCCTCTTATATGAATGAAAACCAAAATTAATATTTAAACGTTTTGGCGTTTTTCGAAATCCACCGCTTTGATAAATCAAGCTCTATTCAACAGTGATTCAATTAAACGGTGAAAATTCTACTTAAAACTGTAGAAGCGCATATTACATGCATTGGTTTTGTAAAAATGGGTTATTTGGACTTAGTCACTTTTTCGAGACGTCTTATGCTAAATGAATGGTCATTTCCTGCCACACAGACGCTTTGAGTTTAAGTATTATACAATGGACCATTTCTTAATTGCACTTCGGTCTTTGTTCCCTGTTCGAAACAATAATAGACTATCGAATTTCAGAAAAAACATGAAACATACACTTTGCAGATCTCTCTCAGTTTCAAACACTCTGTTTTACGCTTTTTGCTCCCAATTATATCTAAGACCAAGCTTTTTACGTACCCAGGTAAAAATCTTTGTAAAATAAGAATTAAAAAAATAGTAATAGTATAAAGTTGTAAAAAGCTGTTTTTGATCGCGATTAAACAAATTATCGCAATCAGCGTGTCTTTCGAACCATTTGTTACATAGGAGATCTGCACACAAATTTAAAGAATGTATTCCATTAGTTAGTAATATAGCAACGAGTAATGGTGCTTGCTCTCGGAAAAGCATTGCCACCCGTGTCACGTAGGAAAGAAGCATTGATTGTAATTTCATTGAGTTATAGGTAATATGTCTGTGAGTATGGATTTTAAAAAGAGAGGGGTTAAATGTAAAACATTTTCTTAGGCTGTATAAAATATAATTATACACAATTTTATGCTAATCATGCGTTGATTTAAATTAATAAGCACACTATTAAAAATCTGCAGTTTTAGCTTTATAGTCACTCGCTATTATAGAAAACGGTAACTTGAATATATTATGGAGCATTCTCATTATACTTAAAAGTAACCCCCATGTCAAAACCCAAGCTTTTATACCAACTATATCGCACAAACCGCAGTTTTAGATCGTTTTTTGCTCTTGCATCCTTTTAATTTCGAATTTTTGGGAAACTGTTCTTGGTGATCAGATCATTTATGTTTCTATAGTAACAACCATGCCAAACTTAATGTATCTAGCTCTAACAATTCCTAATAAATCATAATTTAGATCGTTTTCAGACCGTTTTCCACTCATTTAATCCTTTTTAAATTAAATTTTTTTAGAAACCGTTCTTGAGCATTTATACATCCCAAAAGTTATCACCATGCCAGATTCTAACGTTCTATACAAAATGTATCACACAAATCGCAATTTTAGAAAGTTTTTTTTTTCTTGCACCCTTTTAAATTTCAAATTTTTAAAAAACTGTTCAGGGCATGCATTTAAGTAATCTAAATTAACAACCATGCCAAATTCCATGTTTCTAGCCATTGTTTTACCGATGTAAAATATAGCCTATATTGAAACGAAGATAGTCATCATCATTTTGCCATTATGATTAAGGTTCCACTCTACGCTTAAAAAATAAAATCGGAATTATTGTAAGATCATTCGTGTGTCTTATTTTTCTGCTGGTCCGAGGGGGGAGTTGAGGGCACTCGGTGTACCTGTAGAATCTTCCAAGGATTGTCGGTAATGATTTTCGAAAAAATGTGTCTGTAATTTGCCGCGATATTAATTAAAAACCCATGTAGAAAACAACGGTACGGATGAAAACAGTGTTGCTACTTTGTGACCTCCTTTCGAAGCGCGCTTGGCACAATGCCAAGTTTAAACTTTGTATAAGATCTTTGTTTTCGGTAAGGTGAAACATAGTGACAAGCACTTTTTATTCCAATTGAATTCAATTATTGAAGGCAAATATAAAAAAGATAATTCATATAATAATTCCAAGACATTAAAAGTCAGTAATTTTGAGACAAAAATTGCTTATAATTCAATAAATAATTCATTTATAATGAAAAAAAACTTTTCGATTAGCAATTACATCAATAATTATGTCTGCATATGCTTTTATTTTTAAAAATGAATAGAAAAGTTTCATGCTATTAAGGGTACTTTTTTTTATTCATTTAAAATTGTCCACTATTACATGAAATATGATTGACAAGTGATTTTTCGTGAGAATCTCTGCGACCTCTTTCCAAAGCGTGGTTGGTTCTCTGTCAAGTTTAAACTTTGTACAAAGTCTTTGTTTTAGAGAGAGAAATATTCATCGGTTTTCATTCCAGTAGAATTAAATTATGGCATGTGGTATTGTTATATGTACGCAAGTAAATATTATCTTTGAACATTTCCGATATTTTGTATGGAACCCTTTGTATGCGAATTAAGCTCGCACACGACCGATTATCATTTTAAATCCGTTCGGTAGTTCCAAAAGTAACCCCTACAAAAAAAAAAAAAAAAAAAAGGTTACTTCTTTATAATATTAGTACAGATACGACTTCAGTTTGAACACGGATATTTTTAGAGAACTTTAACAATAATAACGATGTTTTAAAAATTTTCAACTGATTTACGTTACTTAATGGCAAATTCGATGTCATGTAAAGTACTGGAAGTGCACAATAAAAAAAAAAACAATAAAATAGCGTGTTTAATATCAACTACATTCCAAAATATGGATTACCTAACTGAGCACTAATTGGACGTAAATGATTATAAATTCCACATATTTTTGTGATGTTGTTACATTTGACAAAAGCACGGTAAGTATATTGAAAATTTTGTTAAAATGGCTTCATTATTATTAAAGTTAAAAACAAGACTTGGAGATTGTCTTGGAATGAAATCCTGTGTATTTTTGTTGAACAAATGGATTGGAATTCTGTTATTTTCTATGCAAAAATCATTTGCTGGACTGTACACTTCCAACTCTTAAAGTTTGCCTCATCATTTTTAAGCACTTTTTATAAATCTAACCTAGTTTGGCGTTATTTCATTGGTGCATTTTATGTTTTCTAACTCTAATATTGTAAACGCTGTTTAAATGAAACACAACCAATGTATAACTACGGGTAAAAAGCTTTATGATTTGATTCATTAAAAAGACAGATTATATTAACCGGTGATTCAAATAACCGGCGAACATCTTTATCGAAAAACTCAAACCCCCCCCTAGAACCAAATTCTGGCTGCGCCACTGGTCAAGACATAAGAAAAATTACTTATGTCAACGTGAAAACATTAATTCTGGCTGTTTTGATTTTGCTGTATCCAATTCTAGTTCAAACCCAAGATAGTAATATAAATTATTAAACTAAAGGGGTAAAAAAAAGCGAAAAAGGAAATACAGAAATTTGTAAACAAGACAAAAAACTAGAGGGGCAAAATACATGTCTTGCCCCTGCTCTTAAAAAACTGGGGGGGCATATGCCCCCCCTTGCCCCCGCCAGATTACGCCCATGGACGAGGGGTATTTTTAAAGTAAGGTCCGTTACCAAATACTATCTATTTAAATCTCGCACGATTGCAGCAAACCTCATCTGCGCAAACACCTGGCACTCCTTGGACTACAGAAGACGCCAGTTGTGCATCTAACAAGGAGAGGGCCAACCTTTTTAATCACAGATTTTGATTATTCTAATATATGTTGTAGGTCAATGACCCCTTAGTCTCAGGTGCAACGAATTTTATCCAAAGCTCCTTAGTTCTTGAGAAACCGGGTGGTCTAATAGTAGTACACAACTTAAATACTTACTTTATAACAAAAAGGATAGGTTGGTCGTAGCTCAGTTGGTACGGCGTTTGCTGGCTGATCTGCGGACCCTGGTTCGTTACCCGAACGTGCTACATTTATTTTTCTCATTTTTTGTTTTATAAATATACTTGTAATTATAATTTAATAATTTAAATTAAAAATTTTAATATCATACATTAATTATAATGTTAACGAACTTAAATTCATCATTTTTTATTTTTAAACTATTATTTCTCATCCTTTAAAGAGGTTTAAAAAGAAATTGAATCTATTATTGAATGATGAAAATTCTAAATTCGTGACAAAACCTGTTGTGGCGCCATCTTGTTATGATAAAATAAAAGAATATTCATATAAAATAAAAATAAAAGCAGAAAAAAGATAAAAGGATAAAAAAATTGAAAGTGCAAGCATACGTATTACAAATTTAAAAATCTTTAATATGCAAAAAATTGGTTGTAATTTAATTCTGATGCTAATTTTTAATATAATTATTCTTGTTACTTTGAAAACAAAATAATAGAATTATCGCATAGACTTCCTTTGTTAAAGCAATGCGTAAGTGATGTTTCTTTAAAATCACGAATTGACACAATTACTCAATATAATTGCATCGATAAAGAATATATGTATAATACATTTTAAAAGTTACTTTAAAAAAAATAACAGTTTTATGATGTTTTATACAACTATTTAGTTAAAAGTAAAAAATTAAATAGGTTAAAATTATAATTGATACACAATATTATAAATTTTAATTGACAATGAGATTATTAAGGGGACGAGGGACCTTAAAAATAAATTTTTTATTTTTTGTAAATTTCACCTTAAATATTACTCAAAGGTGCATTATGGCATGCATTTATTACAAAAAAAATTTTTTTTTAAGTCATTTTTGAGAAAAAAGTGGAATTTTACGCGTTGTTTTAGAAAGAAGATATGAAATAATATATGAAATATATGATAAGAATATATGAAATACATTTTAAAAGTGATTTAAAAAAAATAATAACAGTTTTATGATGTTTTATACAACTATTTAGTTAAAAGTAAAAAATTAAATAGGTTAAAACTATAATTGATACACAGTATTATAAATTTTAATTTTCAATGAGATTATTAAGTTATACTTACAAATATATTTATAAAACAAAAAATGAGAAAAACAAACGTAGCGCGTCCCGTTATTGAACCTGGGCCCGCAGATCAGCCAGCAAATGCCATACCAACTCAGCTACGACCAACCTATCCGTTTAGTTACAAGGAAGTATTTAAGTTGTGTACTACTATTAGACACCCCTCGGTTTTTCAAGAACTAAAGAGCGTTGGATAAAATCCGTTGAACCTGAGACTAAGGGGTCTCTACCCTACAACATATATTAAAATAATCAAAACCTGTGATTAACATTGTTGGCCCTCTCCTTGTAAGTTGTGGTTGCTTTAGAGTGAGCCATAAACATGTTCAAGTCGATTGATCATCCCGCCGACTCGCCGACTGTGAAATACGGTCTTTAATCCGTATTTTTACAGCAAGAAACATGACAGTGGTGGACATTCATCACCATATGAGTAAAGGGCATCTTTAATACATTAAGTACTCACACACTGCTGTTCAAACAGAATCTTTCATCGAATCTTTTGAGTGGGAGCAATTTGAGTACCCTCCATACAGTCCTATCGTTGCCCCAAGCGACTATCACCTCTTACGATACCTCATATCGTTTCATGGCTGCCAGAGATTCAACACTGACAAAGAAGTGGAAACGGTGTTTAAGGTGTAGCTTTCAGGCGGCGACATTAGTGATGGGCGATTCTCGAAAATTCGACAATCGAGAAAAATCGTCATCGTAAAAAATAATAATCGATACAGCCATCGATTAATTCCTAGAATGTACAATCGAGATGTTTTACAATCGATTATAACGAGAGAAGCTAAAAACAATTGTTGGAAAATTTAGCTATTATTCTGGCCGAAACTTTCATAGTAGTGATAGGGTTTGCTCGATAATTCTGCTATCGCAATTATTTTCTCCTGATTTAGGCTTAAGGGGTTACTTCAGTCAAGTGAAAAGACCTGCTCGCTAATGCTAATCTTATGGAAGAAATTTATAAAGATATCTCATTTGAATTTCAGTATTTTAAAATGATTTTCTTTTCATTGGAATAAATTCCCCTTTCTTCTTTATGAAACTGCCATGTCCAAATCGCGTAACTATGGCGCATTTGATGAATCAAATAACCTTTCTACTTTTTAGATAACTCCAAAAAGTTTGATACAGTTTAAAGTTCCCCTAAATGTCAAATACTGTGGAATTTCTCCATTGATCGAAAACAAAAGTTTCTTTCGAAAAACGTAAGGATAGTAAGATAAAGATACCTGCCAAGAAAGAACCTGCCTAACACGGAAACTGTTTTCCAGTACCTAGCGATTCCAACATGACTCTTTAAGTCTGTATCGAAATCCAAAGTAGCTACTTTATGACACATTTAAAAACTCATTTTTTATTTTAGGCGCATTAGCTAGAATCGATTAGCATTTCCCTGTTTTCGATAAAGGAAAAAGGTTTGATATAAATTAAAGTTCCCTAAATGTCTAAAGTGTATCAAATGCTGTGGAATTTCTCCGTTTATCGAAAACAAGACATCTTTATCGAAAAACGTAAGGATAACCAGACATATAACTACTGAGAGGGAACCTGCCTAACACGGAAATTGTTTTCCAATGCCTAGCGATTCCAACATGATTCTTCAAGTCTGTATCGAAATCCAAAGTAGCTAGTTTCTATGACACATTTACTAGCTCATTTTTTATTTTAGGCGCATTAGCTAGAATCGATTAGCATTTTCTTCTTTTCGATAAAGGCAGAAGGTTTGATACAAGTTAAAGTTCCTTAAATGTCTAAAATGTGTCTAATGCTGTTGAATTTGTCTATTTATCGAAAAAAAAGGAGTGTTATCGTAAAATAGAAAAGTAAACAGACAAATATATCCGCTAATAGGGAATTCTATAACTAAAATAAAACTTCAGTGGACTTCATTTTTGGTATTTTGGATAATTTTAATTTTCCAATCCTTACCAACGTGGTATTAGATGATCGGTCTGGAAAAGGTAGAAGAAACGCCCCCCCCCCTTCCCCCCAAAAAGGGGCATTAGGCCCCAAACTGACAGTAGGGCAGACCAAGGATGAAAGTTAACTTCATGTAAGAGAGGACTAGGGGAAGTTGAGAATGATAAAAAAAACTAAACCATTGAATAAGAAAAAAATTGAAGAAAAAGAAAAATGGTAAAAGAACAAGTGAAGCGTGTGATTAGAGCCAGACAAATGAAGAGGGGCCCGATGGGCCACAGCTGGTCCAGAATGAGTGCCCAAGTAGTCAGAATGGGTCAAGAACTTGGAGAATAGTATCTACAATGAAGAAAAACAATGAGACAAAACATTATGAAAAACAGATGAAAAATACCAATAGCCTGAGGCTAAAAGTAAAATGTTTCACTGGGCGGCGTCCCCTGGTGGTAGTAAAAATAAAATTCATACGAGAAGATAGGGGAGAGTGAAAAGACTTTATTTTGTGAATTTTATAATTTTTGGACAAACAGTATACTAAAGTTTTGAAGAAACAAAACTTTAAAGCGCCCTCTTGAGGCGAAGAAGGGAGTTAAAATTAAGAAACATATGTCCATATTTTTTATTCGATTTTAGACATAATTTGATGTTAGTCTTATAATTTTCCTATGAGTGCAAGATACCGTACCAGAGTACGAAAAATACCGTCGCTAAGTATATTCCTTTAGAGTATTTTAAGCCCAGGGGCCTAAAATTAACGGTGGATTGACAAAAGAAAGGTAGATTTAGAAAGGTTATGAGATTACCCTTATTTTAATATATTACATGAGTGGGGGAAAATAATTTTGAAAAATCCTCTTTCCTGAGGCGACACTTAAAATCTTGAAAACACATAATTTGCAGTGCAGTTTTGTTTTAACAGTAGCATTCTAATATTAAGAGATATGGGACAGCTATGAGGGCTAAAATAAGAGAAACATTGAAAATCAAGACAAACTGGTGCCGCCAAATTCACTAGAAAACTTCTATATCAACAACTGAAACCCGAACTGATAACTTAAACCACTATGCCGCCTAACTCCTAACCCATATCGGTTAATAACAAAAGCGAATGGAAAAGAACATGTACTCCTTTGGGAAATCGTGACTTACACCAGAAGCGCGGTAAGTTTGACTCTTCTGAAAGCTTCCTTTCTCTCGTCCTCTCTCTGGCATTTGCATTTCGAGATATATTTTCTGCTGCTGCGAACTGCTCGTTTATCTCGAGGAGATGGCAAACCCGAGGGCAAGCCTCTAGCTTACTTCGAGATATCTCATTGATTGTAACTCATTGCTTCCCATTGCCATTCTCGTTTCTCGCTCTCTGTCTCTGTTCAACATTTCATATGACATTGTCGAGATTGAGAAATCAGTTTTCGTCCTTCCTCGAAATGTTACTCTCGATGATTGTCATTTCACGCTCGGCCAAGAAGGGCCGAGATGAGATATCGAGGGGCGAGCTGGACAGAGCTGACAGGCATGACAATGAGCTGTGAAATGAAGCTTTAATTTTCAATGTTTTTCTTATTTTAGCCCTACCAAGCTGTTACATACCCGGAATCCTCCGATAAATATTATTTATTAAATATAAAAATTTCAAAGAGGAAGGTGGGTCGGGTGAATTCAGAGGACGTGAGAGTGGGCGGGGAGCAATTAAAAAAATTTACCGAACTCTTCCTGTGACATATTATCGAAAAGTCCTTTGACAACTGTTTCATATTATGAACCTTTCTTCCCCTGAAGGTGAAATTCGGGGGATGGGGAGGGGGCGAACAAATTTTTAAAACCGTAGCCGATTTCTATAATAAATTTAAATATAATTTTAGATGTGGTTTTTTTGTGCAGTCTTCCGGTAAATATTATTTATTGAACATAAAAATTTTAAAGTGGGGGCTGCGTAAATTCCGGGGCGAAAGAGTGGACCCAAGGGCGGGGGGGGGGGGGGGAGGGGGATCAATTTTCAAACTTTTTTTCGACCCGTGATGTGATATGTTTTCGGAAAGCTCTCGAATGACTCTTTCATATTATGAGACTTTCTTCCTCCCCTTCCCAATTTGCCCACCCACCGCGGGGGATAGTTTTTTCCGTTTTTATCATTTTAGATCGGATTTTTTTATGGAGCCCTCCGATAAATATTATTTATAATATGTGACATATCTTTGGAAAGGTTTGTGACTACTTATTGATGTTATGCACTTCCGGTGGCCGTCCCCCCACTTTGCCCCCCCCCCGGGGGACACTTTTCCAAATATAGCCAAGACCCCTCATGTGAGATATCGTTGGAAAGGTCTGTGACTACTCATTGATGTTATGCACCTATGGTGTCCGTCCCCCCACTTTGCCCCCCCGGGGGCACTTTTCCCAAATTTAGCCAAGACCCCTCATGTGAGATATCGTTGGAAAGGTCCGTGACTACTTATTGATGTTATGCACCTCCGGTGACAGCCTCCCCGCTTTGCCCCTCCCCCGGAGTACACTTTTTCAAATTTAGCCAAGACCCCTCATGTGAGATATCGTTGGAAAGGTCTGTAATTACTTATTGATGTTATGCACCTACGGTGTTCGTCCCCCCCCATTTCCCCCCAGGGGGGCACTTTTCAAAGTTTAGCCAAGACTTCTCATGTGAGATATTGTTGGAAAGGTCTGTGACTACTTATTGATGTTATGCACCTCCGGTGACAGTCCCCCCCACTTTGCCCCCACCACGGGGACACTTTTTCAAATTTAGCCAAGATCCCTCATGTGAGATATTGTTGGAAAGGTCTGTGACTACTTATTGATGTTATGCTCCTCCGGTGTCCGTCCCCCCACTTTGCCCCCCCCCCACTTTTCCAAAAATATAGCCAAGATCCCACAAGTGAGATATCGTTGGAAAGGTTTGTGACTACTTATTGATGTTATGCTCCTCCGGTGTCCGTCCCCTTACTTTGCCCCCCCGGGAGACACTTTTTTCAAATTTAGCCAAGACCCCACATGTGAGATATTATTGGTAAGGTCTGTGACTACTTATTGATGTTCTGCACTTCCGGTGACCGCCCCCACTTTTACCCCCACGGGGGACACTTTTCTAAATTTAGCCGAGACCCCTCATGTGACATTGTTGGAAAGGCCCATGACCACTTACTCATGTTATCCATCTCCCGCACCCCTCCCCCCTCTTTGCCCCCACGGGAAGGGCATTTTTATAAATTCAGATCCAGACCACTCATGTGGCATATGGTTCGAAAGGCCTAAAGACCTGTGACGACTTATTCATATTATGCAGCTACTGTGCCCCTCCGCTCACTTTGACCCCTCCCCCAAGACATCTGGTCCGAGGTTCGTTCGTTTCGAGATTATATTTTTTTACAAGATTTTGTAGTGCGTGCACACCACGCCTGCTATACGGTGTCGTATATAGCGGGTAACCTGTTCGTGATTTCATATTACAAGATTACGTATAACTTAGGGGCCCCGATTAAAGGAGGAGCCCACTAGCGGGCGAAGTCACCTACTCTTTATTAACGCCGACTCATTCCAGTTCACCCGCAGACGATTCTTGATAAATGTATGACGTATATAATATATGATGTATAAAAGCAATTGGCAAACTGGAGTCATCGAGAAAAAATTTACACAATCGAAAAGTATCGAGATGTCCATATAATCGAGAAAATCGAGAAAAACATCTCGTTATCGCCCATCACTAGGCGACATTCTTTGAGGACGGTTTAAAAAAACTCGTGGGGTGTTACGGCAAATGTTTCAACAGATATGGCAATTATGTAGAAAAGTAGAAAAAGGTATGAAGCAGTGGCGCCATCTTATATGGACCCATGGGGCACGATCCCACCCAATAATGTTATCTCTCCGCCCCACCCATTTTCAATTTATTTATTTATTTTATCGCTGAAATGGAATTTGGTTTTATTGACGTTCTCAAATAATTTTGCTTGGAAAATAGTAAGGGCATCAATTAGACTTACAAGAGCACTTAAAGCGCTTTCAGTGATATATAGTTAAATTTCTCTCAAAAACAAATTTCCTGCATATTTTGCCATCTGTCTAATGTATTTTGAATTCATAAAGCACTTAGGTGACTAAAATGTATGCTTTTCTTGACATTTAGTTTTTTGCACTTTCAATAGTTAGCATAATAAATATTTATAAAGTTATTTATAATAAGTTATTATGAGTAATAATATTATTATAATAATATTATTTCAATAATATTATTTATTATTAATAATAATTTACAATAATATTCATATATTATTATTATTATAAGTTATTTATAATAAATATTAATGTATTTATAAGGAAGAACTTATAATAATATAACTTAATAAAATTATTTATTAAATTATAATTTGTATTTTGGTTAAATAAAAACATAATTTAACTTCAAATTATCATCTTTAGACTTTCACTTCTCTCCCTTCTTTTTCTCCAAGGGAAAAAGTTGTGTTATTTCACTCAAAATTTTTTTGAGCTCTACTGGTATGAAGAATCGTGTCAAAAATTTAATTTTCTAAATATACTTTGTATTCATTTTTTTTTAATTGCAAACGAACTCATTATTTTAAAAATAATCCTCGTATAACCAAGGTACAGCACCTTGGTAGTAGCACATCCATTTTAAATCAAATAGAACAGTTTTAGAGATCCATTAGAATAATGCATTCGGCGTAACTAACATTTAAGTATATGTCTCTTGACATAGATTGTGATCGACTTCTGAAAGTTCATGATATTTTTTATTTTTATTTATTTATTTATTAGTATGATTTTTTTTTATTTAAAAATTAGCTTTATGAGAAATTTATTTATAAATATTTTGCAAATAGCTAAAATTTGTCTTTCTTTTTCTACATTCAGCAATATTTTTTTTTAATTTAATTTTATTCATTTCAGAAGAAATTGTAGATGAAGCAGAAGCAGACTGTATAGAAGAAGCTGATGAAAGCTTCAATCTGAGGTTAGTTTTCAATGTTGAATTTAAAACACTTTTTGTTATAATGTAACTGGCAACAGCCGGGGAAAAAATCAATTTAAATCTTACTGAATTTGTTCGACATTAAGATGACGATTGGTACTGAAAGAGCATACCAAATTTCAGAGATAAAATGCAGTTAGATGTTGTTTTTTTTTCCCTTTTCGTTTAGTAATTTTTAGTTTGCGGAAATACGGATTTGCATGAATTAAAATGTGTATGTGAGTTTAAATGAAAATATTACGATAAAATTGTGTTACTTCACACGATTGAATAATCTTTGCCTAATGAAAAACTAAATACATAATTTGTAGAAAAGTCTCAATAAATTACAAAAGTTTCAGAAAAAATTCTGTTTTTCTTATATATATATATATATATATATATATATATATATATATGACTGAAGATTAAACACTCACGTGTCGTTTTGTTTTTCATTTTCAAGTTATGAACTCTATATTCCACTCCTGTTCCAATTAATGATTAAATCCTTTTTATTTCACTTATTACTCAGAATCATCTACCTTTAAAATCCAATATGATTCTTAATATAGTGAGATTTCCAGGTAGAATTTTTGAATTAAAACGTTTTCAATATAATTTTTTTACTATAACAATTAATGCTATATTATGTAAAGATATATAATATCATATATATAATGTTAAATACGCCATCTTTAAAAAAGAGATTAGGTCATTTTCGTTAAATGAACTTGTATGTTATTTTTTTATTTCCTACGTATATACATACATATATATATATATAATCATATATATAATTATTATAAGATAGCGATATCTATATTATATATATATACATGACAGTATAAAATAATGTAAACCTTTTTTAAAATTCAAAATTTCCAATTTTTTTTTCTAACTTTAAATTTAATGTATAAAGCTAATTTAATATCATAAACTATCGTTTACATTGATTGGCGTTTAAAAAACGAAAATGAGTACTCAAAATCATAAATCATAAGAAATTTCTTCATTATGATATGAATGGGGCTCATAAAATCAAACTAGAGTTAAAATAAGCATTAAATGGTTCTCAAAACCCATAAATAGCAATTAACTTTTCCAAGTTTGACAGTTATAGCAGGACTTATGTCACCTCAGAAAACATGCCATTAAAAATAGGCTTAACCAATCAGGATTGAAGAAATCGTCTATTTTGACTTGTTCGTCATATCTGCTGGGAAAACGAGGCTAACGAAAAAAACAGGCTACCGCGGTGGGTCCCATTCTTCATTTTTTACAGACCGCTGGAGTCACGTGATGTTCGAATGCAAAAATGAAGGTGTGCGAAAAGATAATCACGTGACTCCAGCGCTCTGTAAAAAAAGAGGAATCGGACCCACCGCGGCAGCCTGTCTTTCTCGTTAGCCTCGCTGGGAAAAGGTTTTGAGTATAAACAACGTCGCAAAAGGAACAGAATTTTTGGTAGATTTGATTTGTCTACTGAATCTCCGACTATGTAGGTCGTCGAAATTAATATAAATAACTCCCGGGTCCTCTGATCGAACGTGAGAAGATACATGTATCACGTAATTGCAAATAAAAGAGTTCGATCTAGAACAGGTTTGGCGAACCTTTTCACATCCGCGTGCCAATTTTTTTCAAAAAACATTTCACGTGACCATGGCGTGCCAACAACCTCCCCCCCCCCCCCGCCCCATTCACGCCAAAGGAAAAAAAAAAAAAAAAGGAAAGGAAAAAAGAATATTGAATCAAAATTATTTATTTTTGCTACTATTAGATTAAGGTAAATGTGGATGACATATCTGCAGTTAATACCACCATACGTATTAAATTGAACAATGTATCATATTGAAAAGTCAAACCAAAACATTTTGTCACATGATATGATTAATTAATTATAGTAATAATTACAGAAATAAGATAACATATAAGAAGTAAATATAGTAATCGTAAAAAATATTAAACTCGAATCGAAACAACTTGCCAAATGATTGTAAAAAATATGGTAATACATGGCGTTGCCCCTTGGGACGTGTTGATTTTGGCATTTAAGGATGGTGGTAGTTTTATATTGTAATTTTATTTTTAAACAGAAAAACATAAACGAAATATTAAAAAATATTATTTACGACTTTGTATAATATTTGTTTTACGCATACTGTTAAATGGAAAATTATTTAAAAAATACGAGTATATTACAATGCATAAGAAGAAATTAGCAAATATAGAAAACATTACCTAAAAGTCTGTCAAGGAACTCTGTTAGCTTTTGGTTTTTCGTTAATTAAATTTTATTTTCTATATATTATTATACATTATCTGAGTGAATTTTGATTTGAAACTTCAATTAATGGCGTGCCAAAAATATTCTCTCACGTGCCAGTTACGGCACGCGTGCCATAGGCTCGCCGTCCCTGATCTAGAAAGATGTTCTCGAGTCAAATTATTTATCTATAATTAAGCTCTCATTAATTCGCTACATATATAGCGTTTTCTTTAACCCTAGAATATAAAGGCGTCGTCTGTCAGACTACTCGACTGTTTATTACATACCAAGACGTAAGTTTACAGTGTCAAATATCGTATTCTCAAAGTAAGGGAGGCGGGGGGGGGGGGGGGGGAGGATTGTTCTCAACTGCTCTGCTCAACAAACGCAAAACATTTTGAGACATTTACAAATTCATTTTTTAACAGAAATATATAAAACTGGAAGGCCTGGCTATGCAAACGATTTGGAATCGAACTGTGTTTTTCCTTTTTTGATGAATAAATTACCTATTGAGTTATAAGCAATTTTGATCACGTGACAAAGGCGTTTTTCACCCTTCCTTGAGTGGTTATTCTTCTTTCGCGAGCAAATTCGATTCAAAACGCCCACTTTGACAACATTTTCTGAAAGATCTATTGTGTTTACAAAAAAACGGAAAACACAGTGCGACTACATAGTTTCTGAACAAAACACCTGCTAGTTTCATGCATTTCCGAAAAAAATAAATTAAAACTTATTTCATAAAGTTTCCCTTTTGGATTTGAGAGAGCCTTAAACAAAAATACAAAGAAGTCATCCTTCATTATATTTCTATCCTCACATTATTGTTAGAAAAGTCAAATTTTGTTTTAAATTTTATATAACTACACTGCTCAAAAAAATTAGTGGAGCAAGTAAAAAAGTAAAGAGAACAGTGCAAAACAGCAATGTATGGGCATAAAATGGATAGTACACGTGTAGCAATGCGCAATACATAAAAAAAAGACGCAAAAAATGATAAGGGAGCTTTTATTTTTTGAAAAGATGAAAAGAACATGAAAAAATGGTTTAGGGCAACAATTTGATTTCATGTAAATCATTAAAAAAAGTATTGTTTAGAAATGATGCAAGATTTTTAATATGGCGTGTGGTCTCTTCGAACAGTTAAGACTGCTGCACACCGGTTTTCCATGGATGCGATGAGGTTATCGATAAGACTTGGAAAATACTGTTCCACTGCTCAAGAATTGCAATCTTCATGTCCCGGACAGTAAAAGGAGGCATCGGTTTCGCAGCAATGCGTCGTCTGAGTATCTCCCAAACATGCTCGATTGGATTTAGGTCAGGAGAGCATGCTGGTCGTTCCATACGCTGTATTGTTTTAGCTTCAAGCATGTTTTCCACAAGACGAACTGTATAAAGTCTGGCATTATCATGCACGGAAAAAAAGAAATCACTAATTACTGCAACATAAAGTGCGACATGAGGTCTCAGCATCTCGTCTGTGTTACTCCAGACCGTCAAAGTGCCATTCCGAATGATATGCAGGCCCGTACGCCCACCTATGCTGATTCCAGCCAAGAGCATCAACCCACCTCGTCTGTAATGTGATCTTTCACGAACGAATGTGGGATTATTTCGAGTGCCTCTTTCTCTCCATGCCAAAACACATCAGATGTCACATCCAGACTGAATCGGGACTCGGCTGTAAACAGAATTTCACTCCAACAACGTTGCGTCGAAACTCGATGCTCAGTTCCCCACCTTCTTTGGGCCGCTCAGTGGCTTGAGGTCAGCGGAATACAGTTCATTGGCTTACGTGTATAGAGACCACCCTGATGAAGCCTATTTCGGACTGTTTGGCTGGACACCCTTCGTCCTTTGGCCAAGAACAAATGTGTTTGCAGCTGAGTAGCATTGCCCGTTCCGTCTCGACGGTCTGTTAATAGGATATATCGGTCATCGTTTCTGTGTTAGCACATTTTCGACCTTGCACTTGTCGATGACTATGCCATGTGTCTTGGAATCGATTCCACAGCCTTTCAGGGACACTTCTTGCGACTCCAACAGCGTCCACTACACTTCGTTGTGTTTCCCCAAATTCAACTGTCCCGATAGCACGCCAAGCCATGGATTGCGGTAAATCGTGTTGTTGTGAAATTTTCAAGCCACCTTTTCTCAAAACATAAGCTGAGCAATTGAATTTTACAACTGAGGCAGTGAAACAGACGTTTCTGCAAAATCCCGATTTCTGCACTTATCACCTTTTTCCAGTTTTTGACGTCATAAACTTTAATTTACGTGTGAAGTTTTCTTTATCTGTTTTCTACAGCGCTTTAAATTATGGATGTTTTATTTTACGTTACTTATCGGTGTAAATATTTGCGTAATTTCGTCAAAACCATGTGCTCCCCTAATTCCTTTGAGCAGTGTAATTACATTTCAAATATGTCTAGGAAAGTCCATTTAACCTGAAAATACTTGCGAACGGAAAGAGCTACAGCTATGCAAGTGAGGTAACGGTATAGTAAATCGACTACGCCCGACTTAATGCAAACAACAGCAGAGCCCCTAGTGGCGAAATTTGGAAGTTAGCCATTGCAAATCAAAAACAAAAAGAGATAAAGCAAAATTTCCAGTTAGAAAGTTTTAGAGCATCAATTAATTAGTACGAAACGACATTTGGTTTACATGGATAAGATAAACCTTCGCCTGTATACCCAAAAATGTCCGAAATCGATGCACTTTATTTTGTGTAAACGTTTGAATGGAATAGCCAGAAGTATGAAGAAATACGCACAATTTATCGTATAAATAGTACTTATCTCAATAAATTTTGATAACATCGCACAAAAAAACCAAAAAGACAAACTGTCTCACAGTGATAAAAAGTTCATATTCAGTATGTTCGAAAAGTTCGCCATTGCTCACCATACACATTTGTATTCGAGTACACTGAGAATAAATCTGCATGCACATTTCTCAGCATGGAACGTCTATAGCGAGCCTCTTCAATACGACAACATAGATTTAACCCTTTCAAGGGCGGTGGCTAGATGGTCTAGCCACCTAATTGTAATTCCAAAAGTGACAAATGAGACCAAGAATATTTTAATAAAATTTTGTTGTTGTAATGAAAGGGCAAATTAGTGAGTTTTTATTTTCTAAGAAATTCGTTTGAATATTCTGATGTCAGTCAATTATTTCATCATTTTACGAACAGAATTCTTCTGCCCCTGAAAGGATTAAACTAAACTTTTAAATGCATTGGAAATTAATTTTTTAGAGACATTACAGTATAGTACAACGCCACAATTTGCAATTGCGCACTGCTAGATTTCCGAAATGTGAATATGCAAAGTAGAATCGTCACTCATCGATTTCGGACATTTTTGGGTATACAGGCGACGATTTATCTTATCTGTGTGAACCAAATGTCGTTTCGTACTAATTAATTGATGCTCTAAGACTTTCTAATTGGAAATTTTGTTCTATCTCTTTTCATTTTCAATTTGCAATGGCTATTTTCCAAATTTTGCCACTAGGGGTTCTGCTGTTGTTTGCATAAGGTCGGATGTAGTCGCTTTACTATACCGTTACCTCACTTGCATAGCTGTAGCTCGCTTCGTTTGCAAGTATTTTCAGGTTAAAGGGACTTTCTTTTGCACTCTGTATATATAAAATCCTAATGAAACGAATTTATAAAACGATTTTATGAAACGAATTTATGAAACTGATTCAGTTTCACGGCTATTTATCCTAAAATATGGAATATTATACGATGAAATTAACTCCAAAAATCCGTGATCAACAGGTTTAAAAAATGGTATCGGAATTTTAAAATTTGAATTAGTTTTCGAAATATTAATTTTTTTCTAATTTTAATTACATTTCTGTAGTGAAAATCTGTAATGGCAACAAAATTACTCCATTTTTAGGTGCGTTCGTAATTATATAAATACGTAGCACCTATAGTCGTCGTTCAGTCCGTCTGTCTGTCCGTCCGTCTGTCCGTCCGTCCGTCCGCATATAATAGAGCAAAAACTACCCAACCGAATGGTCTGAAATTTTAAATATATGATTGTTGTAAAATTTTGTCGAGCCATTTCAAATTTTATGAAAATCGGATGTATAGTTAAATTACAGGGACAGTCAAAAGTTTTTCTTTACCTTACGGCCAATGGGAAAAATTATTGCACGTGCATATTAATGATGTTAAAGCTTTCCGAATGGTCTCAAATTTTAAACATATAATTATTGCGACATTTTGTCGAGCCATTTCAAATTTTATGAAAATCGGATGTATAGTTTAATTACAGGGACAGTCAAAAGTTTTTCTTTACATTAAAGCCAATGGGAAAAATTAGTGCAAGTGCATTTTAATGATGTTACAGCTTTCCGAATGGGCTGAAATTTTAAATATATAATTGCTGCAAAATTTTGTCGAGCCATTTCAAATTTCATGAAAATCGGATGTATAGCTTAATTACAGGGACAGTCAAAATTTTTCCGTTACATTAAGGGGAATGGGAAAAAATTATTGCAAGTGCATTTTAATGATGTTACAGACTATGCACTTATGAATTGCAAACAAATACACATTCAGTACAATATGGGGTGCAAAAAATAATTATAAAATTAGTTATAGTACGAACGCACCTCATTTGCCACGTTTGACGAGCAATTTCCAACTTGTTTTTAAAGGGGAGAACAGGGATAAACTATAGGAATTATCACATTCCTTCTTTTTCTTCAATTTCAGATTGATAATTCAAATTATATCTTTCGTTTCAATTAATAATGAAACAATATTGAGATTAAGAGAAAGATATCAATATTCTTAAAAACAGAAAGAAAAATTTCAAATAAGAATTTAATAATCACATGTTAAAAGCAGAAAATAAGAAAATTACGTCAGAATCTTAGTTAATTGTTAAAAAAGGACGAAAACTTTAAAATAAGTAAATTGCTACACGTGAAAAACTTCTAATGGTGAATATTAGATCATATTTAAAAAGTTCAAACAATATTTCGGAATGTTTTTAAGTTAAATAATATACCCGTGAATCTTAAAACAGAAAAAAAAATTATTACATGAGACATGCATTTGCATTTAATAGGAAGGTTACGTCAAATATTAAAATGATACGTTAAAAACGATTTTTATTCAGGAGACTTTTGATCTAACGTACCATTGCATAAAATTAGTGCGGCAAACAAATTTTTTTATATATTAAATCACTTGATGCAGCATAAATACAGGTAAATGTATGCGCAAAAAATACTTTCGATTTATTTTTTACGGATAACTATTCAATAAATGCATATTAGAAAATTCGAATATTCTTATTGATTATTAATACAAACTGTACTACTTGATTATCCCGTGGGCCAATTTCGCCAAATTATACAAACTTACGTATATATATATATTTTTAAATAAGTATAAATACGAAAAGAGATTTTTTTAAAACATGTTTTCATTAAAATTCACAAAAATTAGATTTTATTTTCTTTTTAAATGCACTAAAAAGTAGAATTTGGAGTTTCACCAAATTAGCTAGCTATCACCAAGTTGGCTTCATATATGGCAATGTATTTTTGTCGCCAAATTTGGCGAAATATCGCCAAATTTGATGTTATTGCGAAAAGTGGGTCCAAATTTGGCGCTATTGTGGCAACCCTGTCATTAGCAATTTTCAACAACTACTCATTGTTGAAGCTGATACCAGGGTCGGACTGGGTCAATGTAAAGGGCGCTGACCTTGGATTTTCAGAGGGCGCAAAAATTTTAATGAATTCAAGTCAATTTTACTTGCTTGTGTTGTGCTTGGGTTTGACACACTTGCATAGCACCAAGTAATGATAATGGCTTAAATTATGCCTCTAACTCTGGGCAGAAGACTTCGCTTTATCCTCCGTGCATGTTTAAAGTTACATCAAACCTACACAATACTGCGCAATTTTTTAAAACAAATCATGTATTATCTTAAACCTCCAACAAGTTGAACACAGAATACCTTGTAGTAGATGACTGATATCAAGACAAGGGCTTTCTTATTTTCTTCTTTTATCGATAGATACCTTGGAGAAAAAAAAATGATCACCCCTACGAATTTTCCTGAAAAGACATAAGTACCAGTTGATTTGGAATAATATTTACTATTAAATGCTTGTCATAAATTTTGCTTTGGAGGCTGTCTTACCTATTAAAAAGTACACGAAAGTTGATTTTTCAAATGATAACATCCACTTTAGACATCCTATTTGAGTTCCTTGCTAGCCAGGAAAAAGATATAGTTTATATGCTTTTCTTAAATCTTAATACAGTTATAAAAACAAAATGTATTAGGGGTTTATCCCTAATTTCGGAAAATAAATTGAAGATCTTACAAGAAAAAGTACTACCTAAAACACTCAATTACTCACCAGTAAAACTATACAAGGATTATAAATTTAATAAAAACTTACTTTAGATCAAAGAAACCCCTACAAAATATTTCTAGTAACTATCTACGATTTTTTTCTGTGGCTCCTTTGATCACAGAATACGATCTCCTTAAATTATGGAAAGAAAAAATTTCTCTATATCCCGAAAACTAATTATTCAAAGCGCTGTACACATCATCGATGTTTTTAACAATTGCGGTTTGTTCATAATATATTTTTTTAATACGACTTCATTAAAAATTTTCATGATTAAAAAAAGTCTGGAATATTTTTCGGCCTATTCAGTATAATTCTTTAATAAATTAATAAAACATCTATCAGGTGTAATTTTTATGAAAATTAAAATTAAGTTTCTCGAATGGATCTAACTTTAGCATCCTTAAATTTAAACTCTTCAAACGTTATCAAGATTTAAGATAATACATATAAACTAATGCCTTTTCCCAGGCTGTCTCGATCCAAGAAACTCAAATAAGGTGTCAAAAATGGGTGTTATTGTTCGAAAATTCAAAGTTGGTACAATTCTTAATAACTAGACGACTTTGGAAATATAATTTATACATAACAATAATTAGTAGATATTATTTCGGTCAGTTGGTAGCTATATATTATTTTACGATTATTTTTAGCGGAATTAGTAAGGAGTAACCACATTTTTTCCCCACTTATCACCATTGATGCACTGAGGATCTTTAGAAAAACTTAGAAGATTTTTTTTCACCAGGCGCAAATAGAGTTACTGCGGGGCTCATAAGAGCTTCAATCTATTTTTTAAATATATTTCTTTAACGTAATATGAATTAGTTATCGAGTCAGTTAAAAATGTCATAAATTCAATTTCTGTTACAATTTACTGTTTTATTATTAATAATATTATTAACAAGGTAGCATTTTTAAATGTGGTATCTGCGGGTGTCTCCTTCATCTCACACAAGAAAAATTCAGTACGCAAACTTCGTTTTAAAAGCATTTATGTTTAGAACAAAAATATACTTTCCTTGTGGAAATAGGCCCCACCAGTGGCTGAGAGGTTCTGCTCTCGAAGCTGGTAGACGGGAGGTGCTGGGTTCAAACCCAATCGCACCCGTCGGCCTAATCGTTCGGAGTTTTCGTGGTTTTCTTCGAGCCATGGATTTCCATGCGTTAATACGGGTTAGGTTCCCTTAGAAAGACCCCCACGAAGGTCACTCCCCCTCGGGCCTATATCCCTAGCGTAGATAATCGGCCGTCAAAAAATCAACCAACCAACCTTGTGGAAATAGAAAATTTAAAAATTAAATCTGATGCTTCTTTTGTCCTTTTGTAAAAGTACACATATTATAGGTTATTGGAATGCTGAAAGAGAATGTGAAAATAATAGGTGTATTTTGTATCCTTAAAAAATGACTTTATGCATTCATAAAGTGCTGAATTGATATCGCACTATAAAAAGGTTTCTACAGAAAAAGAACACCCTAAAAAAAGTCGCTTTGTTAGTCTAAAATGATTGAGTAAATTTACTATTCTAAGCACAATCTTACCATGATTTGCAAAACCCTTATCATTGTCATAGAGAATGGAAAATATTTAAGTTTCCATAATTGAAAGAACTAATTGTATTCCTGCAAACTGCAGGATCCCGTAAACAGTGTTTTTTCAACAGACTTAAAAAAAGGCGGAGGAAGTTCTCATTTCGAAGCATATGTATTTTTATTTTATTTTATTTTACTTTTTTTTTTGTATGCTCACCGATTACTTTGAAACTATGCGACCGATTCATGTGATTTTTTTTAATTGAAAGAGTATACTCTCTAATGAGTCCCATTTAAATTTCATCAAAATTAGTTCAGTACTTTTTTAGAAATTCAACACAGACTAAAATAAATAATTAAGAAAACATTTTAAATAAGCATTTTAAATAAATATTTTTAAAACATTTTAAAAAACATTTTTAATCAAACATTTCAAGATTTCATTTAAGTTTTTTTTTTTTTTTTTGAAAGTTTATTTTATTCAAAAAACCTATTATAATTTTTAAATAGTAGTCACTTCTTTATTTAATGATAGACTTTTCAATTGATTAAATTAAGCAATTTTTTTTCAAAATAAATACTACAATATTTAACCGCGTGAAATCACTAAATAAAGGGAAGATTACAATCAAAAAATGATTTTGTGAAAGAAAACGCTGTCTGCGAGATCCTACAGCTCGTAGGATTGTAATCCAAAAGTATATCATCAATTTTATATTCCCCGAAAAGAAAGATCATGTTTTCCAATCAACAACAAAATCCATAGAAGTTTTTTGCCTTCGGATATTTCTCTCTCTCTCTCTCTTTTTTCCTAAAGTTGATTTTCAAAAAGCACGATTATAGGTCCATTCAGGGACGGCTATAAGGGAGGGGGGGGGGGGGGCAAGGTATTAAAAGCAAAAGGACTGAAACTATGCAAAATATTTGGTTAAATCTAATAGGCATCATTCAAAAAAGCGATGAAAAAATTTCGTTCAACGCACTGTGGCTACTAGAGCTCCCGTTGGGGGCATGTTTTCGCTTTTAATCGCATCCAAAGATGCCCTCTTTAGTTTCCAATCCTGAAATTGCTACGATATATCTTTGATTTCTTTTTGATAATAAAAAATACCACTCTTGTGCTGTCTGTATATTAATTAATTCGAAATTTAGTACTCTAATCAGAATGTATGTGTACAACGAGTGAAAAAATATTGGAGATGCTTAGGCACTTAAGGGCGCGAAGTTTTCACTGGACGAGGGCGCACCGGTCCTCGGGCCGATGGGCCGGCGGGCCAGTCCGAGCCTGGCTGATACTGATTTCTCCATACGGAATTAACCGCTGCTCCCCATAGGGATCGAATAATAATAATAATAAAAAAAAGTCCAATTCATGTATTGCTTTCAAGAATACACATATATTCCAAATTTCAAAGCTCTATCTCAACAAAAAGCGGGTGGAAAATGAGTCGCAAGATTTGACTGCCACACACAAACATAATTGTATAAGTTAAAAGAAAGCCTAATTAAACAAAAACATAATTTGAAGAACAAATTAAAAAAACAAAATTTATTTCCTACATTGTTTAAGCCCGAGAAGGGACAGATATTAAGTTATTTCATTCAATTAGTTCTACACTTAATGTTAAATTTTTGTAACAAATTAGTTAAGCCAATTGAAGATTAAAAAATAAAAATAAAATTCATACAATATGATATTTAAAACACCCTAAAAAATTAGATTCCGTTCAAATGAAATCGAAATAAATCTTAGACTTCTTCCATTTTTAATTAAAAATATTTGTATTGCAGATTTTGTATTATGTTTACGACAATTGTGCATAAAATGATAAGATGCATGCAAAATACAAAACTTAAATTAAGTCTAAGATTTATTTCGATTTCATTTGAACGGAATCTAATTTTTTAGGGTGTTTTAAGTACCATAATGTATGAATTTTATTTTTATTTTTTAATCTTCAATTGGCTTAACTAATTTGTTACAAAAATTTAACATTAAGTGTAGAACTAATTGAATGAAATAACTTAATATATGTCCCTTCTCGGGCTTAAACAATGTAGGAAATAAATTTTGTTTTTTTAATTTGTTCTTCAAATTATGTTTTTGTTTAATATGTCAAGTTTTTTATTACTACTGCACTCAGACGAACGCGTTACAAAATTAATAGAGAGTATCATCCTCAGGCTTTGATGTATGCGGTATTGCAACACAATGTGGGATGCAGTTTACCAATGTGTAATTCAAAATGTTTCACCACTGTTGTAATGCAGGTTGCGGTAGTTTGGACAAAAACTTCCAATCTGAACGTAAAAAAACTATAATCAAAACATAAAAAATTAACTTCACTTAAATTTAGATACCCAGTTTCCCACTCAGGAATGCTGTGAATGTAAATGTAAATTGTGTTGAATCCTTAGTGCTAATATTTAAAAATATTATATCTGTGATACAATAAAAAATAAAAGTTTTACTTAAATTTTTAAACCTTATTCTCTCCCAAGGGGTGATGTAAACACATCAGAAAATTATTACCTAAGTTTAACTTGGGGTATAAATAGTTCTCATCTCGGAAAAAAAATACATTTTAAAATTTAAAGTATGTAATTCCCCACTAAGTTCGCTACCTACGTAAAAATAACCATCCATTAGAAACTTTTTACTAAAATATAAACTTGATCAAAGCAAAAACTTATTCTGAAAATATCCTTTTTATTTCCACTATGACGCCATATTCAACTTTTTAATTTTTGAAGAAAAAAAAAAAAAAACTAGCTCAATTTAATATTTCACGTGAAAATCTTTCAACTAAAAAGAAATAAAATATTATTACGGCTTTTGAAATTTTTGCAACAATGAAGTAAAAATGTTACCTTTTCTATGAAAAATGTCCGTTGATTTTCAATGAAAAAAAGCGAAAATTGGAATTATTAAAAAAATTATTGAATAATGTAAAAAAAAAATTGGCCCATGTTTCTCTCTGGGTTGTATTTCACCCATATGTAAAGCCATTTTACCCTTTGTTTTGACCCTGACGTCAGGCAAACGTTTTTACACTTTAAATTTATAATATCATTAGAATTAGTAAAGAATAAAAAATGAGTGGCATCAGAGACAAAAAGGTGGGAAGAAAAAATGAAAAAGTTATGATCTCCATAGCCTTTTCCATGTTAAATTAACATTGAGAAATGACACTTGAAATAAATAAGTATTGCGCCGCCGCGCAATACTTAAATAATGAAAGAACAAATAAATTAGCAAAACATTATAAAAAATACAAATAAAAAGTCGAATTAAAAATCACTTGATGATGTAACAAACACGCGTATCGTGTTTAACGTCAAGTGAATGCGACATTTACGATCATCCAATTGGCATATAATCTTACAGTTTGGCGACAGTTTTTTGGTTGACGAGATAATCAAGTAGTACCTACAAACAATATAAATTCTTAAATTAAAAATTAAAATATTCAGGATGGCGCATTAAAAAAGAGAAAAGAATTCATGAATAAGCTATATCTGTTTTTGAACTGTCTAAAACTCGATCAAGACAATAAATTTCAGAACACGATACTTTTCAATACATTGATCTGAAAACTATTCCCAAGCAGACATAGTTTTTGATCCACAAATCTAAATGAAGAATATTGTCCATAGCGCCATTATAAAGCTCAGAAAGAAAATGTCATTTTTAACCTAATCATTTTATACAAGCCAGTTTTCAAATGTTTAATTGATCTTACTTATCTATCCGAAAACAGACGTCATTTATTACGACAGCGATGAATGAGGCCATGGTAACCGAAAAATGCCCAACGGAAAAGCTTGGCAGCGCGATTGCAGAAGATAGCCGCTGTTATACTGATAATATCATTCAATCATCCGTAACCTGGTAATATATATATATTGTAAACAGGGCACGTTAGTATATTTTTAGAGGCTGCGAAGCCTGAACGGGGGTTGGCGGGCGTAGCTCGCAGGGGCTGAGCCCCCTAGTTTAAATATAAAGTTATGCAATTATTAATTTATCAGAGAGGGATGTTTTCTGAAATTTGAATTTTTATTTTAAAAAATTGAATATATGAATTAGCATTTAAAACGAAATGTATAATTGAATAATTTGTAAATCATTTGATCTAATTTCTCAGAAAAAGTCCAATACCAGTTTCTGTTTTTCTTTTTTGTAAAATATGAAGAAAATGTTTTAATGGTTAGCAAAAAAAGTCAGAAAATAAAATTTATTTTCCTCTATATATTTAAAATATATTTTAAATAAAATGAGAATTAATGCGATTATTAATTTACCTGAAAAGCTTTTTGCTATTTTAAATTTCGTTTTAAAGAATTAAATTATATATGAAGGTGCTTGCAAATAAAATGTATTATTTATAAACTATTTAATTTTAATCTCTCTGAAAAGTTTTAATGGCAGAAGAATATGAAAAATATTCTATATGTTTATTTGATAAAATCTTGAAGAAAAATTCATTTTTTTTTTAACTATCCATGACTTGGACTGACTGGTTTAACTTGTTAACTATCCATATTTGAAGTGCATTTCTTTTTATATAAACTGAGAGTAAATGCAATTTTTTTATTTACCAAAAATAAATTCGATATTTTAAAGTTTTATTTTCTTTAATATAAAGCTTATAAACATGCGCGTAAATAAAATGTATGATTTTAAAGCTGTTTAATAAAATTTCTCTGAACAAGTTTAATAAAAGTTTATTTTCCACTTTGTAAAATTTTCAGAAATATTCCATTTCTTTTGAAAGCAAAAATATATTTTCTTTTTTAATTAAATAATTAAACATGATTTTTTAAAAGATAAAATGAGAGTTTTGGCAGTTATTACTTTACCGAAAAAAACTGATCTACGCTAACTTAATTTTTCTTCCCTTTAAAATATATTAATGCATAACAGGTACGATTTTTTAACGTCCCCCCCCCCCCCTCCTCGTTATGTGACATTGCAGCTTCTTTTATTTCTCTATCTCTCTTTTTTATGCTAAAATATTTAATTTGTTTACCTTAAGTCAAGAAAGAAAACAATAATTTTCTAAATATTATTTTAACTAAAATTATTTTCAGAATCGGAATCATTTGTTATTGCTACTTTATCAATAAAAAATATTTTATACAATAATACAATTGACATATGAACATTTTAAATATAATAATGAGCATAGAAATAAAATATATACTTTTCAGCTATTTATTTTATATCTTGGAACAACTTCAATAATTGTTTCTTTAATTTTTTTTCTTTCCTTTTTAACACATACAAATATATTCAAGTTGCATCTTAAATAGCCTAGAAAATAAATTTTTCTTTATTTATTTTATTGTATTTACTATACATATATTTTTGTTAAAGTGTGTGGGTATGTCAGTTTTAATTTATAAATGTTATTTTTTACAGGAGAAAATTTTACTTTTAAAAATTTAACGTACATGATTAAGTATGGAAATTAAATGAATAATTTTAAGCTTATTATCATATTCCCAGTGGCGAAAATATAATAATAGGTTATTTTCCTTTTTTTTCCTCTTTGTAAAGTTTTCAAAAAATATTCAGCTTAACTTAAAGAATATGGTAAACAAATTTTTCTTTGCAATCTTTTTATTGACAGACACAGTTTTCTACTATTACTAATTGCTAAAAGGTGTAAGATTAAAACTTTAAAAACAGTAAAAATAGTTTTATTTGACTGTTTACATGTTTCTACTCTGTCCGAGTCATTTTCAAAACAAATAAATAAAAATATTCTAAAATTGCACGATGTATGATGCAGTGATTTGAAACGTCATTGGGTCAATTTTAGTGCAAATGTTATTCTTTAATTTAGGAGGTGGTTGGCTACTAAGCAGATATTTAACTGCTTAAGACTGTATTTTAATTTCATAAAAAAGCTTGGATAATATTGAATAGAATAAAGTTTGCATTTTTGCGAATAAAATTTATGTCCAGGCTTTTTATTATTGGTAATATCCATGATTCATTATTTAATATGTTGAACTTTAAAACCATTATTATAAGCAATTCTTCGAAGGTTGTCGAATTCATTATTCAAATTATTTTCAGTACATAGTACTAGAAAAGCCCGTCTTATGAAAAATCTGTACGTGGAAATTTTATACGCAAATGGAGAACGCATTATTTGGTATGGTAGCCTGGTAGCCATAATTTTTCTTTTATTATATAGACACGATAATCTTTAAAATTAAAAGAACAACTTAAGTAAGATCACAAAATAAAAATGATCAATATACATATATATATTAAAAAATAATTTAAAGATTAAATCTTATTTTTTCATATAATTCTCCAATGAACTGCTCTGTTTGCATATTTCTTTCGCATTTTAATTTAAAAAAAGTTTCCTGGTAATTTATAACATTCCAAAATTATATTCAGAATTTATGAAAAAACTTTAAATAATTTTACGAAATTTTAAAGAGAAACAGTGATTTCACATGAATTCGATTAAAAAGTATTAAACACAATTGAATGATAAGACATCAATTAAATTTGGGGCAAAATATCTTTTATGCGTAGTAAAAAAAAAAAAAAAGAGAAAAAATCCATAAAGTAAAAAAGAAAAAAAAAGAAGTGAAAAAGAAAAATCCTCTTTGAGAGTAGAAATTTTGCAATGCTAAAATTAGTATGGTAGATATTCTGGTGTTTACAATACGCACGTAACTGCACTCTTCTGCTGTTTCTCATAGTATTTTATTTATTTATTTAAATTTTGTTTTGAAGAAAGAGATTTGTTGTGAAGCTTTGAAACAGTTGTATGCTTAATTTATTCTTTTTATTTGGGCTTTTGTGTCTGCGGTTTTTTACCACTCACCTATTCATTTGTGGCATCAAAAATTTTCGATTTATTTAAGTAGTGTTTTATCCTTTTTTATTTTAAGTTACTTGTATCTTTCAGCGATTTTCGGAGCGATTCTCAAAGCGGCGAGGAATCTTTGCGAGAATGGTACATTCCCTTTGGTGACATCGAATTTCAAGAAAGAATCAGACATGGTCGGCAAGGAGACATATACAAGTAAGAATCCTTTTGTATCTTTACGGGTATATTATGCAATTATCACACAGTTAAATGGTTAAAATAAATATGAAAAACTCTCCATGTAAAGTTCAAATATAATAGATGATGAATGTAAAAAAAAAAAAAAAAATTACCAGGAAACCATTTTGATTCTTTCACTAAATTTTACTGAAAGGAGAATTAATGGCTGTATTAGTTAAAAATTACAAGTCTGCACTAAAAATATGGAAAATCAGTTGGACATTCATTCCTCTAGGAACTTAGACTTGGAAGGGTCTTTCCTTTAGTTCAAAAACAAATTAAATTTTTTTTAATGTGATATTTTTAGCAGTACTTATGAAGTCTTAATGAAATAACTTCTTATGGAAGAAAATTTGCAAGTACTAATATAGAATACTAAATTTTCGTGTGTTATCGCAATGCATTTAATTTTGATATGATTTTAATTCCAAAGTTAACAAATAACATATTAATGTGAAAGTAGTTTTTATAGAGATTAAAAAAAAATAATAATAATTAAAATACTGGCATTAATTACCCGACTGCCAAGAAGGGTTATGTGTTTCACGCATATCTGGGTATGTGGATTTCTTTATTCCCTCGAAGCATCCCAACGGCTGGATGGATTTTAATGAATGAGGTCTCTATCGATTCGTCTTAACCGTCCGATGGTTATAGGCTAGGTTTTGTTTTTATAAATTCAAAATGGCGGTAGAGACGAAATTTTTTTTACGCACTCTATTGTGTGGCATATCATTGGATAGGTCTTTCAAAATGAAGACGATGTTTCATTGACTATTTTACAGCCAGATGCTCCGTTTAAATATTACACCACATGGAAGTTGTTTAGGAAGGATCTGTACACTGTAAAAAAAATACGACCAGTTTTTCTGTAGGAATCGGAAAAATAGTTGCCCTTATCGTACCGGAAAAATTGCCGACCTAGCTCGGAATAAAATCCGTAAAATCGGAATAAAATCCGTAAAATACCGTCTTATTGACTATTTCCTTTTCTTACGGATTTTATTCCGAGCTGAGTCGGAAAATTTTCCGGTACGATAAGGGTAACTATTTTTCCGATTCCTACAGGAAAACTGGTCGGATTTTTTTTACAGTGTAGCTTTATTGCAACTCTAACCATCATAGACATCTATATAGGCGTCATCAAAACAATGTTGTAGATAGGAACTAACAATTAAACACAATTTAAAAGTCATCAATACAAGTAAATAAAAAAAATAGGTAAGTAATATAAAAAATAGTTTCGCATTGATGAGAAATAATTAATTAGTTCGCTTTTTACGCAGTCGGGTTTTTTGATTTTTTAAATTTAATATATTATTTAAACGCTATGGACGAGAAACTGAAAAGTAATTTTAAAGATATTATATATATATATATATATATATATATATATATATATATAATTATATACGAAAAATCAGTTATCAGTAAAATAAAAATATATGTGCTAAAAGTGATTACGGTAGAAATATCTTTTACTAAGCATATCTACTAGTTTCGTACACACAACCGGCGACATTTTCAAGATAAATAATGATATAATAAACTTTTTTCGAAAAAAAAAAAAAAAAAAAAAGAAATTAAACTTGATAAGCAAAAACCACGAGATCACAGGTATAATAAAAGGTGGTACTTTAATAAAAATAGTCATCTGTAAAAGTGAATTATTTAATCTTATTGTTTTTTTGTTTTTTTTAAATTTATAAAAGCATCTCGCGCCAAATTCTAGGTAACTCAAATGAGGCTGATTCATTGAATATGTTATAGCTGCGCATTAGATTTCTATTGATTGGCTGATCATGGAAGAGGAATAAAATCTTGATGGATAAATTATTTTAATATTTTTAAAATTAATCTGTAAAGACTCTATGTTATGTTGTCTGGCTAAACCTGTAGTTCTCTTTGTTGTATTTGATATCTTATTTCATACTCGTTTTAAACTTTCTATTTGTCATTCTTACATAATATTGCAATGTCTCGTCTGCTTTGGAGAACGAGATTTAATTTATACATTTATACCAGATAGTTCGTCAGGTTCTATTGGACCTTTTTTTTTAATCGAATATATATATATACATTTTTTAATTGAAGGTTTTCAATAACACAGATATTGAATTTGGTAGGTTTATATTTCAGTCTCTCAAAGAACCAAGAAAAATATCGTATACTGTAAAAGAAAAAAAAATGTAATTTTACAGATGTAAAATTTTATCTGTACACTATAAAAAAAATGTAAATCTACAAAACTAGTTTTTGTAAAGCTACAAAAATCTGTATGCTTATGCTTACTAAGTTTTTATCTGTAACCCGTGGATAATAACATGATTTTTTTGTTATTGTTGTTGCAGTTACATAAAAAGTTCTTGGCATCTCAGCTTCCTAAAAAATTCTTAGTAACCTTACAGATTTTTTGATTTACAGTGCAAACGTGTATCTGTTACATCAATTTTTTTGTTGCAGTTTCATAAAAAGTTCTAGACAACCCAGTTTCCTAGAAAATTCTTAGTAACCTTACACATTTTCTTTACAGTGTAGATAACTTGGAATTTTTCTCATTGAAGTTTTTTTTCTTCTTCTTATTCATGCTCATAATTAATCTGTTTATTAGTGATTTTTTTTTTCATATCCGTTATTTCTTGCGATATCATTTATTTTATTTATTTCTTTGTTTAACTGAGCATGGTACAGACTGTGAAGGCTCTCTTAATAAAATGTCTAAATGCAGAAACCTTACAGGAGAAAGGTGCTTGAGCATTATGTGGGATAGTGGATTGATTGGCTGTTGGTTTTCTATAAACAGTTATTGGCCTGTTTATATGAAAGTTCTAGTCAAAATTAATAAATTAGCGTTAATTCCAACAATTTTGAAAATACTCAAAGATCACAAAGCAGGTATGTCAATAATGCCGATAGTAACAAAATGCTCAAGCCCCACAAATTACATAGAAAAAGCCTTTGTAATTTTATTGAAATATATATATATTACCTAGTTCAGATTATGTAATTATTTTCACTAATGAATTCATTCAACGCAAGAATAACATCCATTTTCCAGAAAATCATTCAATAGCCAGTCTTCATGTTATCTCTTTATAACCGTCAATTGATACCCAACAAGTCATTATAAGAAATAAATAACTGCATTGACAGCCTGATGGATATTAATGAAAATATGAAAACCACAGTAAAAAGTGCTCTTAATCTTATAGTTAATAATAACTATTTCACTTTTTACAATAAAATCATTAAACAAACTAATGGGGCCCCAATGGGCTCCCCTAAATCAGGATTCAGGACTATTAGCAAAATTTATATTATAATCTCTAGAAACTAATGTATATAATAAATTGGATTATACCCTTCATTCATGGCTCAGATACTCCCATTTTTTAGACAGAAAAGTCCGTGATGAAAGAAATAACACTTTGTCGTTAAAAAATGTCTTATTTCTTTATTTTATTTTCGCATCAGATTGGATAGCTATTGGAAATCTATACATCTACATTTATACTTATTCGCTAATATTTAAAAATATTCACATCTGCAGATTTATATTTGCACATCTATCTATTTATCTATCTATCTATATCTATATCTATATCTATATATACTGCTATTGCTTTTCATTATTTTGTTCTGTAGAGCTATGCTTTATTTATATATCAATATATTACTATAAATATTTCTAATAACAGTTTTAATGATAATCTGCTTTAGATATATTTATTTATATTACTCTGTTATGAGAAGGCAATTGAGATAGCGTTATGGTCGTCTTTGCATGGTTATTGACGTTCTTGGTTCTGGATTTTAGATGCGAGTATTTGACTTTTTTGTAGTAAAAAAGTCCATTGATTTCGTGCTTTTATTAGTTTATGCAATGAGGGTTATCATTATTTTGGTTATGGAAATATTAAAGAAGGATTTTGAGTACTGCTTCTCTGATTTGTACATATTGTATATAATTTCATATTTCATACTCAAGATATTTAAAATTATTAAATAAATTATTAATCAAGACTATTTTTCTTAATTTTATTATTGATTTTTATTTTATTTTTATCTTACATATAATTTTTTGCAATTATTGCATTTTCCAAAAAACATTTTTATATATGGCAGTTCTTAGTAAAAATCTCGATCCTGGCAAGATACACTCAGCATCTATGCAGTGTAGTGCCCGGTACGGGAATAATAATGGGGTTATTCCTGGATCGTCATCCAGTGACCATTTATACTCTCCTCCTCATCCTTTATTTTTTCGCAAGTGTTCTGATGCTCGGTGCAAGACATGCCCATACGCTTCTCAATCACAAATTGCCTCAGATCCTAATTTTTCAAATTTTTGTAAAGCCTTTAATGTTATATATTGTATAAAGTGCAACTTATGTAATATGAAATATATCGGTGAAACATCAGGTCCTATTCATAAACGTATCAACCAACATCGATCAGACTCTAATAAAAACAAAGCAAAAAATATACAGTCTACAGCTGAAATTCAACATTTTCATAAACATCAATTTAAAAATACGACAATTGAAATCCTTCAAATTCTAAAAAATAAATGAGAACGTCTCTATATAGAGTCATCATATATGAAATATTATAACACCATTTATACATATGGACTAAATAGTGAAATATTTAATAGACCTGTTAAAGTATACACATCTATAAATAATACTAATGATTATTCTCCAATTTATCCTACACTTAATCATAATTTAAATTGTAAAACAACACGAAACAAACGTGGAAAGGTATCATCAGCAGTAGTAGTTTCCAAAAAATATATCACTAAACAAATAAGTAATCTTCAAAGTAACTATTTAAAGCAACATAACTGGTTATTAATTCGAAAATACATATTTGCTATTAAAAAGAAACAGATTGCACAACATTTAAATGTATTTCTTAGTAAATCTTTCTCTAAATATTTCTCTGATATTTATTTTGATCTCATTATGACTAGAGTTAATCTTTTAAATATAAAATTACAAAAATAACATAAAATTCAAAACACAAATACTCAAATGATAATAACTTTTTTAAATCAAATATTTAATAAAATTAATATCAATTCTATAATTAATGATAAAAACTGTTATTTTCCTATTAATAATCTTCATATATCAAAAACCTTTAAATATCCGAATACAATTGGTAGAAAGATTTTTAACTACAATACATTTTCAAAAAATACATCTGCTGTAAGTAATTTTCAGTGTAAATGCAATGACCCCAATCTAAAAAAATTTATAAACAATGATCATGGACATATAATCACTGGAAATCTTAATATTGTTAATGATTTTAAATTGAAAAAAACTAATGGGTTATGGTACTAAGTATAGATTTCCATCTAAATTTAATGTAAAATCTATTATCAAGCAGTTTACATATGATATAGATGTTTTTATATATAAAATTTCAATCTCTTATAATAAACCTATTGAATATTTTAATCAATGGAAATTATTAGTAATTGAAAGATTAACTATGGCTTTAAAATATAATATTTCTGATTTAGTTACTATTAACACAAAGCATTTTATCCAACAAATTAATAAATTACAAAAATACTATGTTATTACATATGAAGACAAATCTCCTAATAATTAGGCAATCATATGTAAATCTTATTATCACCAACTTCTTACTAACTCTATTTCTTCTAATAAATATTTTCAAAAAACTAATGAAAATGTAATTGTAAATAATCGTAAAATTCAAACTTATTATAAACTATTAAATATTCTATCTACTAACTTTAATTATCCTTATTTAGTTCTTATTCCCAAATTTCATAAAACTCCAATTAAATTTAGGACTGTAACTATTGGTTGCAATACATATAATAATAAAGCCAATAAACTTCTATTAAAAATTCCTTATCAATTATATACTGACTACAAACAATGATAATACACATTGTATAAAAAACAGCTAACAACTGGTCAATATTATGAAAAATCTTAATTGTGTACATAATATAACGACATATGACTTCAAAGATCTTTTTAATAATATAGATTTATTAGATTTACATAATATTATAAATGCATTATTTAAACAGTATCATCAAAAACTTGATTTACCATCTAATATAGATATAGCTTATTTTAAATCTTTAACTAACTTCATTATCTATAATAATTATATCTTGCAAGATAACACATTATATTTACAACACATCGGTATACCACAAGGTGGCTGTACAGTGTACATCCAGTTTATTATCAGACTTATATCTATATCACTATGAACGTACTTTTACTAATAATAATCTACATCTATATCGTTATATTGATGATATAATTTTAATTGCCACTGATCAAACTAAAATTTCAAAATTTCCAGTAGATTATCCCACTAATTTGGAATTAACGGAAAACCTCTTATCTAATAATACAATCAACTTCTTAGATCTTAAAATTACAATAAAAGACAACAAAACAATAACAGATCTATATGAATATGATCGTAAAGAATTTAAATTCAAAGTTAATACATTTACAAATTTTAAATCTTGTCTTCATCATTCTGTATATCGAAATATAATACTTAACCCTTTATATAGAATAAAATGTTTGTTCTTCTCATCTAATTAATAATAATATCAAAAAACTAATTTATGATGCATTAAATCAAGGTTTTCCAAAGAAATTCATTTATTCTTTAATATACAATTAGTACTTACATAATCTTTAAAAAAAAAATAAATAACACATGCGTAAACAAAATTACAAAAAAAACTTATCAAATAAGAAAATATTTATAAAAAAAAAATAAAAAATTGTAAAATAATAAAAAATTATTATAGGACGGATGGGTGGGTAGATGTTAGAGTACGGAGGAGGGTGGTGTTGTCTGGATAATACGCAATGGTTAATTAAAAAAATGATGGTCATTTTAATTATAACTACATTGCTAATATACTTTTTATATGGAGGTTCATTCGATATTTTATATATGTATGGTGACGTTTAATTTTTATTTCAATTTATATTGAATTTATTTAGCTTAATTAATATTTATTCAAGTTAACGATAAACTTTTTTTTAATTTTTAGTCTTCTCGGGACAATATCATATTAATTTCTAATAATATACCATCTATATGGGGAATAATATGCATAATAAGTTTAATTGATATAACTAATGATATTACAGTTTGTATTAAAATTGGGTTATTAGTATTTTATTAGGTAGCTTTCATTACAAAAAACTACCTATTGCAGCCGTTCGGAGGAAAGCTATTTCAAAAAATTTTGGTATATTTTCATCGATCATGACCCCCAGACCCCGAAACCACCCTCCGTTCAAAATTGATATATATATATATATATATATATTAGAGCTGTAGCAAACCGCACATATTCGTTACTAAGTAACGGGTATTCTCTAAGATACAAAATACCGAATCGGTACTTCGAAATACGACTTGTTAGTCGTTACTGCGTCAATACGCAGCCGAACAAAATGAAACTAACTTCAAACGCTGCTTACGTTTGTATAATTCATGAATGGAGCAGATAGCCGGATGCGGTAAAAGATGCGAATTTGTATTCAGACTCGGATATTTCGGCGTTAGTTGTTTACGTATCAGTGTATGCGTATCATTCTGTTAGTATCATTTATCCTCAAATCTCAAACGATTTTGATTTCGTAGGGGCTAATTGATTCCTTCATTATGGAAAGAAAAAGAAGCATAGCTATTTTATACCCTGAGCTTGCAGTACCATCTGAAAGAATTTTTTTTCAAAATCAGGTTCTATATTATCTGAAAGGCGTGCTTCATTAAAACCAAAAAGAATGGAAAAAATATTATTTAAAAACATAAATCAAAGATTTCTAAAATAATGCGATTGACGTAAACTGTTGGTTGATAAGATGATAAAGTCTAAAATGAAACACATTTCTTTTAAATACTCTGAAAATTTTCAAGAAATTCTGTTCTAAAATTTACAGGTTTGCTTTCAGTGCATTCTTTATCCTATAAAAATATCTTTGTACGTGTATTTATGTTTTAAATTTAAAAAAAAAATATTTTTATGATAAAGACGACTTTTTAGATTGCTTGTAAAAATGTTTTTATGATAACGTTTAATTTTTTTAACCTCCGGTATGCTATTTCTTTCTTCCAGCTAAGCTAATAAAGTGTCGTTTCCAAAAAAAAAAACACGCCCTATTGTATAAGCCAGCCGTAAAACAAAGCAGAGGTATCATTGTACGGAATAATCTCTACCGCATTTTTTTTAACTTCTAAGCATCGCACATTTCCAATTTTTATACCGTCGTATTGGGGGAAAAAAGTACTTTTAAATGCAATTTGTTTGAAAACTGCATCTCGATTTATTTTTGAGATATTAGTATTTTTTTTTTTTTTTTTTTTTTTTTTTTTGTAGTTTTAAATGTCATTTGTTTAATTTTTGTAACTCAAGTACTCCATTTCTGTAGAAAGTAAAAGTACTGGAAAAATAGTTGGAAAGTACCAATTATATCTTTTTGTTGCCATTTTCTCATAAAAACTGAAAAAAAGGTAATTAAAATACCTGCTGTTTCGAAAAAATATAAGTTAAGAACTTCTGATAAAACATGAAGTTTTTATAAACAGAACTTAATTTTAAGTATCTACATTAATATTACAAACACATGAAAGCATATGAATCATGAGATACCCATTTTTTTGTCGAATTTCTTAAATAACGAAAGAAATTCTTCAGCGGATGCGGATCACGTCATTTTATATAAAATAAACGCGTGTGTTTTAAGTCTTATAACTGAACTATCTATATTTATGTACATTTTTTTTTTTTTCATCGGGGGTGACACTAAATTCTGAAAAAGCAGAATTACTGTTTTCTAAATTTTTTTCAACCATTTGGAAAAATGGTTATTGTCCTCTGTCAGGGTAAGAAATCAAAAACATATCTGAAGCTTTTTATTGGTTGAATCCGCATTTTATTCGTTTCCTGATGGGTCTATACAATAATCTGTATTTTCCCTTTACTTTCAACAGAGTTGGCTACTTCTGTTGCCACTATGACAAAAAAGTAATAAAAACTACAAAAAAAAATTAATAACTCAGAAACAAATTGAGATACAACTTTCAAACAAATTGCAATTAAAAATGTATTTTTTCCTCTATGCGACGATATAAAAAGTAATATTGTGGGATGTTTAGAAATTTAAAAATGAAATTTCATTTAAAATTGGTCCAAGAATGTTAATGTTTAATCCATGGCGTACGAAATATGTATGATCAACTCCGTGCGATTTTTTATGTCTTAAATTTTAGTCTTTGAAAAAATCATTTTCCAAATGGTCGTTGTAATTTGTTAAATTGCTTTTTTTTTTCTGTTTGGCTTGTAAAAATAATTGGCACAGATATAAATACAGTATATACCATATATACCATATATACCATACCACGCCAATATATACCATATTGGCGCAATTTTTTTCTGAGGTCAATGTCATATAATCACCGGGGTACTTAACTGGCGCCAAAGTGCCGTTATTTTGCTTGATATGGTAACTCGGATGTTGTTTATTTGTTAATAAATTGTATAGTTACTTTTATTTCCTTTTTTTAAATTATATAAATTGTTTTGTTCTATAGTTATTAATGAAACATTTTTTATTTATTGTTATTCCCTATTTAATATATATATATGTAACTTGTATTCGAAAACGAGGTTTTCACCAAATTGGCATCAGAAAAAAAATCACGCTAGTGTGGTGCGTATATGACATCTGTGCCAAATATTTTTGTTGCAATGTTTTTAAATTTCATATTTGGAAAAAGGGTATTTTTAAATATAAATCAATAATTTCAGAAATAATAATGTGACTGAAGTACAGTGTCATTTGATAGGATAATCATGTAAGAAATTAAATATATATATATTTAAATATTTTCATATTATTCCAGAAATTAAATTTTCATAATACATAATTACTTTTAGTGTAAAATTAATAAGTAAATTTGTTTGTAAAATATTTTGGCTGTGTAATTATATTTCATAGTTTTCGTATAAATTTGGTGAACTTTTATTCTTCCTAAATTGCTTTCTCCGATTACTCCTTATTTCATAAGTAAGGAATTATACAATTTAGACATGTTATATTCAATTATGCATCGTATTTTAATTTTGTTTGCCTTTTTTTCATTAAAACGTTGAAAATTAAATGTATTTTTAACGTACAGATGGCAGCACATATTTTACGTTAAAATAGTAACGAATTCTTCAAAAGACTCATGTGCGGTATATAATTAGATTTGTTATTGCTGCAGGTTTGTAGTACATACGATGATTGTTAATACCCGGTTTTTGAACAGTAACGAAAGTAACGAGTAACGAATACTTTCTAACGGGTAGGGAGTTCGAAAGTAACGGCATCATACGGGTATTCATTTAGTCGTTACTGTTACAGCACTAATATATATATATATATAACTGGTTTTATTGATTTTTCCATTTCATATTACTTGTTTCTATTCTGTTTTCATTTTTAATCTATTCACATGATTATAATGGTTGTTCGGGCACAGAGAAAAATAATTTTCTTTCTCACAGAAAACAACCATATTGCTTATATCATTGAATTCTGTGCCCTTGAAAACGTAATTCAATATATAAGCTTTTCCATTATATCGGTGTGTACATAGTACATACAAATGTCTCGACCGAGTTCGTTGGCCAGCTTCATCCGCCATTTTGTTTCAAAATGGCGGCCAGTTAAAATTTAAAAAAAAAATTTTAAATTTGAAATGTGGTACCAAAAAATTGAAAATGGAAAAATATTTTTTCCTTATGTATTTGACCTTTATACAAAGATTCCGGAGCAGTTTTTGTTTTGTCTATAACTTAAAAAATGGCTGAGTTATAGCATTTTGAATTTCTAGCGTGGCTGACATTTTGAAACGTCCTGAATTTTGTCACGCGATAAAAGGCGAATTTATGAACCGATTTGGATGTAACTTCGTTTATACATAGTACATACCAATGTCTCGACCGAGTTCGTTGGGCAGCTTCCTCTGCATCCTTGTTTAAAAATGGCGGCCATTTAAATTTTTAAGAAAAATTTAAATTTGAAATGTGGTACCAAAAAATTGAAAATATATTTTTTTCTTATGTGTTTGACCTTGATACAAAGATTTGGGAGCAGTTTTTGTTTCGTCTCTATCTTAAAAAATGGCTGAGTTATAGCATTTTGAATTTCTAGCTTGGCTGATATTTTGAAACGTCCTGATTTTTGTCACGTGATAACAGGCGTATTTATGAACCGATTTGGATGTATCTTGGTGTGTACATAGTACATACAAATATCTCGACCGAGTTCGTTGGCCAGCTTCATCCGCCATCTTGTTTCAAAATGGCGGCCATTTAAAAAAATTTTAAATTTTAAATTTAAAATGAAATACCAAAAAATTGGAAAATGAAAAAGATTTTTTTCGTATGTGTTTGACCTTAATACAAAGATTCCGGAACAGTATATCTAAAAAAATGGCTGAGTTATAGCATTTTGAATTTCTATTGTGGCTGACATTTTAAAACGACCTGATTTTTGTCACGCGATAACAAACGGATTTGGATGTAACTTGGTCTGTACATAGTACATACCAATGTCTCGACCGAGTTCGTTGGCCAGCTTCATTCGCCATCGTGTTTCAAAAGGGTTGCCATTTAAAAAAAAAATTAAATTTAAAATTTAAAATGAGGTATTAAAAATTTGGAAAATGAAAAAGATTTTTTTATGTGTTTGGACTTGATACAAAGATTCCGGAGCAGTTTTTGTTTCTGAAAATTTGTTATTTTGTTTATAACTTAAAAAAGGGTTGAATTATAGCACTTTGAATTTCTAGCATGGCTAACATTTTGAAACGATCTTGTATTTGTCACGCGATAACACACGTATTCGCCTATTTCGATTTAAGAAGGCATGTGGATAGTATACATCAATATCTCGACCAAGTTCGCTGGCCAGCTTCATCAGCTATCTTGTTTCAAAATGGCGGCCATTAAATTAAAAAAATTATATTTAAAGTGAGGTGCAAAAAAATTAGAAATTAAAAAAGGTTTCTTTCTTAAGTATTTGACCTTGATATAAGGATTCAGGAGCATTTTTTGTTTGTCTTTATCTTAAAAAATGGCTCAGATATAGCAGTTTCAATTTCTAATGTGGGTGACATTTTGAAAAATCTGATTTTTTGCCTGCGAAAGCACTCGTGTATATCAACCGATTCCGATGTGAGTGAGCATGTATACAGCAATTACTAAGGTCTCGACCAAGTTGACTGGTTAGCCTCATCCACCATGTTGTCTTAAAATGGCAGACACTTTAAGAAATCGCCGAGTTTGGCAGCCAAATAAAAGCAGCTTGGATAAAGCTGACTAATTTCGCGAAATTCTCATTCATAATGATTTAGTACTGATAAAAATTAGTATTGAATCTCCTATATTCGGTTTCCACTAAATTGAACTTCGTGTGTTTGAATAATATAAGTTTTCTTTTTTAAAATAAGGAATATGAAAGCTACCTCTTCCTCTCGGCAGTGGCCGGAAGGACTTTTATTTCTCTATACTTTTTAATAACGTTTAATTTTGAACTTAGTATTAAATGATTAATTAACGGCTTTATGTGAAGGTTAATCCCATATTCATATTCTTTAGTTTTTTATGGTTAATATGAAAACAAACCACACAGTTTATTTGTTATCATTAGGCAATTGGGAAATGAAGATTCTGACATAATTATATCAACATCCATTTATTTTTTATTTATTTTTTTTCTTCCTGTTCATTTTATTAATTATTTATTTTTATTTTTTTTATATTTAAAAGTATTTCTTATAGTTTATATTTTTATTGTAGATAATTTTTTATATATATATTATTTAGTTTTATAGCATATTGCTATATTATATTATTATTATTTTGAAATTATTTAAATTTTACGTATAGATTAATTGGGTAAGGTGTAGAATATATTGTAATCATTCTATTAAAATTTGTATTTATTTAATATTTATATGAATAATGAAAAATAATATAGTATTTTTATATTAGGATTTGTTGGGAAATAGCAGTTGGTATATTATGAATGAATTAACTTATAATAGCATAATCTTTATGACATTTTGTTCATATTAGTTTCAAGTTAATATCATAGATGGCAGCACTAAAATTTAAATTGGATTCTGTCTGATGCTTCGAATACAGTAATAATATCAATTTTTAACACATGGTGGAGCTTAAAGTTAGCTATTTGCGATTTTTTAAACTTATAGTTTTGGTATTTTTTACTTTAGTTAAGAAATTTAAAAAAATTTTAAAGTGTTAAGAGGTAATTTACTTATTATGTAATTTTTTCTATTTATATTATTTTATTTGCATTTATCACGGTATTTCAAAATAGATTAACTGTATACATTAGGTTTTAAAATCTGTGTTAACTTAACTGTAAAAATAACCTTAAACTTATTGTGATTTTGGATACCGTGTGCTGATGTGTATTTGGATAAAATAACTGGGATTTAATTAGGTATTTTGTGTAATATTACTATTTTTCCTTGCTATAAATTAATTATTTAAATAGGTTGTAATGCTTTTTCCATTTCATAGCATTTAATTTTATTCTGTTTTCAGTTTGAAACTATTCTCATGGTTATATTGGTCGTTAGAGTACAGGAGAAAAAAAAATTCAGCTTTTAGCTTTTTTTCTCACAGAAAACGACTGATATTGCTTATATAATTGAATTCTGTACTCTTGAAAACGTAATTCAATATATAAGCTTATCAATTATTTTTATCGAAATCCATATTCTTCTTTTTTTCTTCATTATTAATTCTTGTTATATAGTACAAGGGACTTGTTTTTATACATAGCAGCTTGTTTATTATGTTTTTGGTATCCATTCAGTGTGTTTTGGGACACTGTATTGTTGTAAATTCATTTATACTATCACAATTATTGATGGTGGTCAGTAATGTTTAATTAATGGTTATATATATGTATATATATATATATACATATAACACATCTACATCACTCTATACTTCTTTATCTACATCTACGGATTCTATTTTTATCTCCATTACTTATATCTACAATTACATCTACAGCTATACATATCTACATCTTCAAATCTACTTTTGCGTCTCTACATCTACACTTCTCAAACCTCCATATAACTAATAACATCCATAATAATCAATTACAAACTTTAAAAAAATCCCAAATCTACTAAAATAATAAATATTCAGGAATCTTTTGATTTCGGAGTGTCCTATAATTTTTAGTATCAGCGTTTTTACAACAAAAGAAATTAACAGCGACCATACTCAAATAAAGATTGTTTACATTTCTAAATCACTCTTAAATTAATTATTTCTCTTACAGGGGTCGTTGGTACGGAGAGGTGCTGATCTACACTATCCGGGAGTCTTGTGGCATAGAAATGAACCAGTTCCTGGACGAGGTAGCGCAGATGGGAATGATTCGACACGAGAACATTGTGTTATTCATGGGTGCTTGCATAGAGCCACAAAGACTAGCCGTCATTACAAGGTAGGCCAAACTGAACGTTGATTATTTTCATTATGGTGTCTAAAATTAAATATTCTACCCAATTCATGTTATTTATAGTCGATCATTTTCATTTTAGTTTTTTGGTACTGCTTGTGATATAAATACAAAAAAAATGATAGATAATGCAATGGAAGATTTATTTATTTGAATTTTTGTTATTAAAAAACATACACTGAAGGCAAAAACAAAAAAATGCACATATATTTTGACTCATGTACTAAATCTCGGGGATTCGTTTATGAGCCATTGTTAATAATTGGAAGCACAAAGAAACGGAAAACATATCCAAAGAACCTCACAGGGAAGTTTGAGGAGGCGAATCCGCAATCAAAACTTTATCATGCTAAATATTGTCTAAAATAGTAAATTTAAAAAAAAATCTCTACAATTAATTCAAACGAAAAGTTTTACCAATTCTACTCCCAAGTAAGGTACATAAGAAACTTCGCATCAGGTATGTGAGAGATTTTTATGTTAGTTTAAAGTAGGGATGCACAACCTGTGGCGGCGGGCCAAAAGTGGCCCGCGAATCTCATCAATTTATAACTAGAAAAAAATGCAATTTCTGTCCATAGGTCGCAGGAAAATATCGTGAATTGCGTCAATTTGCAGCGGGAAAAATTGAAAATTTCATTAGCCATTTAAGAATCGCGAATTTTGTCGATCAGGGGCGGAAAAATCGCAAATTTCGTCGATCAAGCTCGAAAAAATTGCAAATTCGTCGATCGGGCACGGAAAAATCGCGAGTTTTGACGATCCGGCTCCAAAAAATCGCGAATTTTGTCGATCAGGCGCGGAAAATCGACAATTTGTCGATGATGTGCTGAAAAATTGAAAATTTCTTTGATCGGCAGCGGAAAAATTGTGTTTCTTCAGTTTATCGCGAGAAAAAAAACACGAATTTTGTCAATTTGCCGCGGAAAAAAATTGCAAATTTCGTCAGTCAGTTAAGAATTGCGATTTTCGTTGATCGGGCGCAGAAAAATCACCAATTTCGTCGATCAGGGGCGAAAAAATCGCAAATTTCGTTGATCGGGCACATAAAAAACACGAGTTTTTTCGATCGGACTTCAAACAATAGCGGATTTCGTTGGTCGGGCACGAAAAAATCGCGAATTTTGTTGATTTGGTGCGGCAAAATAGTGAACTTTGCCGATCAGGCGCGGGAAAATCGCGTAATTTGTCGATCGGCTTCAGAAAAATTGCGAATTTTGTAGATCAGTCGCGTAAATAGCGCAAATTTCGCAGATCGGCCGTGGAAAAATCATGAGTTTTGTCGATTGGGCTCAAAAAAATCGCGAATTTCGTTGGTCGTGCACGGAAAAATCGCGAATTTTGTTGATTTGGTGCGGCAAAATAGTGAACTTTGCCGATCAGGCGCGGGAAAATCGCGTAATTTGTCGATCGGCTTCAGAAAAATTGCGAATTTTGTAGATCAGTCGCGTAAATAGCGCAAATTTCGCAGATCGGCCGTGGAAAAATCATGAGTTTTGTCGATTGGGCTCAAAAAAATCGCGAATTTCGTTGGTCGTGCACGGAAAAATCGCGAATTTCGTCAATTTGCTCCGCGAAAAAATTGCCGATTTCGTCAGACCCAGTTAAGAATCGCGAATTTCGGTAATCGAGCTCTGAAAACTTGCAAATTCAACGATCAGGCACGGAAAAACGCGAGTTTTGTCGATCGGGCTCCGAAAAATCGTGACTTTCGTAGGTCGGACACTAAAAAATCGCGAATTTTGTCGACCAGGAGATTAAAAATCACAAATTTCGTTAATCGGGCAAGGAAAAATCGCGAATTTTGTCGATGATGCGCGGAAAAATTGCAAATTTCATTGATCAGCAGCGAAAAAAATCGTGAGTTTCGTCAGTTTATCGCGAGAAAAAAAAACGCGAATTTTATCGATCGAGTGTGTACAAATTTTAATTTTGTCGATAGGCCGCGGAAAAATTGAGAATTTTGTCGATCAGGTGCGTAAAAACCGCAAAGATTTTGATCAGGCACGGGAAAATCTAAATTACCAGGCTTGAAAAAACCTCAAATTTCGTTGATTGGCTCCTTCTCTCCTCTTCGTTCATGAAGTTCATATTTTTTTCTGCACTAGCCTTTTTCATGCCTGTATTTGTTTTTTAGGACTTATAATAAAAAAAAAAATTACTCCCCTAAATAACGACAAAGAATTCTATCACACCTTGATAACAATCCTTGCTATATCTGTGTTATATAATATATACAAACGTAAACTATTGATATATCCTTGCCAACTGAATTGGATATGTTGACTGTGTCGGGGAACCTAGGGGGGTAACCCACCCCCGTCTGAAACCATATATTTTATCTGACTGTAGGCCACAGATCACCTTTTTTCCGAAATAGAATTCTGTCCGTCCGTATAACTGATGTGGCCCCCGACAACCCAGACATTTTTGTAAGTGGCCCGTCTCTAAAAACGGTTGTGCACCCCTAGTTAAAGGGCAGTTGGAAGGCCCTATACCTATCATGTTAAATTAATATCCCTTTTCTCAGAAACTAACAAAGATATTCACTTGAAATTTTGTAAGTACATAATATGAATAATCCCTAATAAAGTGAAGTCAACTTTATAAGCAGAAAATTATTCTTTCCTATATATTTTAGAAAAATATTCAAGCAAGGTTACAAACAATAATATGTAGTAGCTTCTATAAAAAGGTACATCGAAGATCAAAAAACAAACATTCTGAGAAAATTAAGTTTAAAATTTATGTATTTGTAATGTTTATGTATGATGTAAACAAACTGAATTACTGAAATTTTTTTAACTTCTCGTTGTCGTAGAAAGAAAAATCATATACCATTCGAAAGGGGGGAAAATAAACGATTCAAAATATTAAAAAAATAAGAAAAACGACTTTTTTTCACGAATTTGCTTTCCAGCAGCCCTTAAGAGGCTACTTCAGTCAAATGAAAAGACGCATTCGCTAATGCTAATCCTATGGAAAAAATTTATAAAGATATCTCGGTCACATTTCAATATTTTTAAATGATTTCTTTTGCATTGAATAGATGAGATCGATCTGTATGCAGGCCGTTTTTTACTTTTTTGATTTTGATTGCAGATATTTTTTATGAGGATGCTTTTACTTTCGAAACCGGTTCCGAAAATGAAAGTGTCCTCATAAAAAATACCTGTAAACAAAATCGAAAAAGTAAACAACGGCCTTCGTACAGATCGTTACTTCGTAATAAACTTTTACGTGACGGTGTTTCTTTCCTATAAAGCCTCGTAAATATGAAACTACAATCGACCGATTGAGGCGATTGAATGGGTTTAGGTTTAGACTGCTTTATTGCAAATTTTTATGTAATTTGAAACTCAATTGACCACGCGCAGTGGGTGGAGCTCTCAATGTTTCCCACAAGCATTGGGGTATTTGATTGGCTTTTGGTGAGCGCTTGTGGGAAAAATCGAGAAGCTGATTAGTTATAATCCATTGTGACGTTGTATGACGTCAGTAATGCTTGTGGTCCATTGTCTAGTGTATGAAGGGTTTCGGAACTTTGTGAAGGGGAGTTGTTGACTCGGCCAGGGCTTCAGAGGTTAGATAACCTCCGCTATTTTGAGCTGCAAGTTCATTTATTAATGAGTTATTATAGCGACTCTGGAAGGGTATAAGCTTGGATTAAACGTTAAGATTAAATAGACTGAAAAGAGAACACCTTTGCCACCCTAATCATCCTGAATCAAGACTTTCATAATGGGTATATTGTGCTTATTTGTGTGTTTTATTACAACAGTTACACCATGCCTGAAGAAAGCAGTACAGCGAACCTACCCCCACCCGAAAATATTAACTGTTTGTGTTTATGCCTAAATAATAATAACAATCAGTCAGACATCAGGAAGTTTTCTTACACACCCTTTTTTACTGATAAATAATTTTAACATGTACTATTGTTATTCTTAGTTTTGAAAATGTGTTTATTCTCTTAATTTTTTTTATTCTCTCCAGCATGCGGAAAGGGCCGACATTGTTTGAATATTTACACCTTAAACGACACAGATTGCCTTTCCATTCCAAACATAATATCGCACGACAGATAGCTCAGGTAAGCTAATTTATCACCAGCCATAGTTTTTCAATATTTCTTTGGTTTTTCTATTCAGTCATTTCTATTTCTTTTTACTTTCTACTACCTTTACAAGAATAAGGTATTGGATTCGTGAAATTTTCTGACTTCCGGTTTTCGACAGATTTATACGTTTTAGGGGTCAGAGATTCCAAAATATATGTTTTTACAAAAGGTCTGTCTGTCCGTCCGTGTGGCTGCATGTGATGCAAATTTTGCGGACTAGAAGAAAGACTCTCAAGAACTAATGCAGGGAATTTAATGAAAATTACATTCAGTTAGTCCCTGATATAAATTGGTGCTGATTAGTTTTTGGTGTAAATCGCCCATCAGGTGGCGCTGCTATGCTGCATTTTTTACGATTTTCGTAATAGCTATCTCAAGAAGTAATGCACGAGTTTTCATCTAACTTCAGATTCAGTTAGACGTTGACACAAGTTGTTGATGATTAGGTTTTGGTGCTGATTGCCCAATAGGTGGCGCTGCTATGCTGGATTTTTACTGATTTTCGCAATAGCTCTATCTCAAAAACTAATACACGGATTTTCCTCAAACTTCAGATTCAGTTAGACGTTGACATAAGTTGTTGCTGAATAGGTTTTGGTGTAAATCACCCAAAACGTGGCGCTGCATTTTGCAGGATTTACAAGATTTTAGCGATAGTTATATCTCAAGAAATAATGCACGGAATTTCATATTTTTAGAATCTTCATGATGGGCAATTTTGAAGTATTAACATGTATGAGATAGAAAAATGTTTTGGGATCAGCACATCCGGCTAGTTTCTGTATAGCGCCAGTTTGGGGAAAAAGCATATACAAGACGTTTCAGTACCGGGATTACAAACTTTAAGAAACGGCTCATATATATATACGACCCGCCCGACGTTACCCGGGCCCATAATAATATTCTTAAATGAATCTGAAATTTGTATCGCAGGTCCGTACAGAAGGGGGGGGGGGGAGAGACGGTGCAAAGTACCAGGGTCTGACTCTTGTTCAGTTCCAAAGTTGTGTAAAGTCACAGCATAAGTTTTTTAATTTTTATATGTATCATACTTTAAACTTTTTTATTCCAAATTAATTGATGAATTCAATTTAAATTTAATTATATTTTGACTAATTTAATTCTTTATTTAAAATCTTCAGATGAAAAAGCAATTACAAATACAACATAAACTGTAATACTAAAAAAGAAATAATATAATTGTAAGCAAATATTACTATATTGATTTTATTTTTAAAGTACCATCCAGAAAATTTATTTTCTAATAGAGTAAACCCTGTTTATAAGGGAATCCTGCAATAAACGAAAAAAAAGTTCCAGCTTCTCCCTCCCCCCAGAAATGCTATTAAGCTTTGTTCAATTTAAATAACCTGCATAAAACGGAATTTCTCAGTGGTCGTTTTCGTTTCCGTCTAAGCAGGTTTTATTGTATCTTACTTCTAGTGGGCCCGTAATAATATTCTTAAATGAACCTGAAATTTGTATCCCAGGTCCGTACAAAGGGGGGGGGGGTAGAGACGGTACAAATTACCACGGACGAATTTGACACAACAAATCTATTATCAAATCGTGAGTTTCTGATAAGGGATACAAAATTAATTTAACGTCATGAAAACATTTTGTAAACTTCTTGCTGCTGTTTAATTCGCATTTCCAATATAGTGCTTTGCAGAAATTGCACGCTTCACCCAAAGTCCCACAGTTATGCCCCGGAACGTTTAAATTAGTGTATTGGTATAGTAATTTGGATTTCGGAAGCAACGCGTGCACGCCACGATTATTAAGCCTATTTTGGCGATCGCTTATGCTCTGTTTGACGGCGTTCTCGATCCAATCTATTTTGATTTTCGCTTCTTAATTCGGCTTTTTCACTTTCAAGCATTCGTCGAGATCTTTTACGGGCATTTCAAATGATACTTTGAAGCTCCATAATTGCAGCGAAAAGTAAATAAACACGATCGCCCTAAATCCTGCCAAAGCATTTTTGCACAATAACCAATGAGATGTGTTTCTCGGGCGTTGCCATTAAACAATAACAAATACTCGTGATTTTTGTGCCACGTACGTTAGCGTAATATATATATAGATTCCAATCCGAATTTAGATTTGAACTCCAAACTGTAACCGACATCCCATGATAGCATGATATTTTGCTATTACGTCATAATAACATAACAGTGCTCATAGATTCATTCTGATACACCGATTACAGCATCAATATAATCCACTAATTTTTTCAACAAATAATTGGCATAAACGATAATATTTCGGAAGTATCCTTCTAAAAAAAATAAAATAAAATATATATCATTTCAAAGAAAAAAGGAAATTTGCAAAGAGGGCAAAAAATTTGCAAAAATTTTCAAAGATGAAATGTTGAAATTAATTCGAATCGATCATTTAAAAAACTACGTAATTCCAATGATTTATCGAAATGCATTTTTTCTTTCAAATATGTATTTGAAGGTAGGCTCATATGTGTAGGCAAAAATTAAATAAATGTTTTTGTCCGTTGCCACTCAAAACACACAGAAAAATAGTTTTTTGTTTCAAAAACAACATTAGTCAATGACAATATCCAAGATATATTCCAATGACTAACAATAGAACAAGAATAAAATGTGATCGAATACGATGGCGAAATGATTAAATGCTTTAATGAATACATTGTAAAAAAAATCTGTAAAGTTACTAAAGTTTTTCTAGGAAACTGGGATTCCTAGAACTTTTTATGTAATGGCAACAACAAAAATTCCTGTAATAGCGTCTGTTACAGGAATTTTTGTTGTTGCCGTTACATAAAAAGTTCTAGGAATCCCAGTTTCCTAGAAAAACTTTAGTAACTTTACAGATTTTTTTTTTTTTTTTTTTTTTTTTTTACAGTGTAGATGCTAAGTATTACGAATTTTAAATACCACTATTTCCAAATAGTAATATTTGTCTTGTTTAATTGCAGAATGCTGCAATTTAATAAGGCGAATATTAACATTCAGAAATAGTGATATTCAAATATTTGGCAGCAGTGCTTAATGTAAACCCTTAAGATCCATACGTTAATTATTTATGTTTAGGTTGTCAAATATTTAATAAATATGATTACTACCAGTTTTTGTATCATATGTAAAGCACTGAATTCCACTTCTAGCAAAAACAACATAATTCTAAAAGGTTTTTTAAAGTTTTTTCAATTTTAAATTCTTATACAGTAACTAACCAATAGCCAATTTCCAAATTTAAAGATCTAAGAAATATAATGAGCGCATTTTATTGATTCTACAAAAATTTTGAATCAGTGACTTTTGAAATGAAAGTTTTATTTCAACAATGTTTCAGAATTTTCTGGGAATCTAGTCTTTGTAATGAGGCGAGCGGTATCTTTTCGTCCGCATCCCTTTATTCTTCTACTCTATTCCGACTCTTTTGCGGAAGCAAGGTTCTTAGGTCCCCAGCCACGTCCCGACTAAAAGACACTCTAGCGAAAGCCGGGTTGAAAAAAAAAATCAAAAATTCAAACCGGACAAATTTAAAAGGGAAATTACATAAATTAAAGACACCGAAAAGAGAGAAGGGTGGGCTTGGGGCAATGAAGCTACCGAACGACTCCTGCTATTTCGAGCCTACTATTAGTCTCGGTCGGCGGCGGGTGGATCAACCGCCGCGGCGAGCGGCCCCTTTTCGTCCGCAGCCCTTTATTCCTCTACTCTATTCCGACTCTTTTGCGGAAACAAGGTTCTTAAGTCCCCAGCCACGTCCCGAGTAAAAGACACTCTAGCGGAAGCCAGGTTGAAAAAAAAAATCAAAAATTGAAACCGGACAAATTTAAAAGGGAAATTACATAAATTAAAGACACCGAAAAGAGAGAAGGGTGGGCTTGGGGCAGTGAAGCTACCGAACGATTCCTGCTACTTCGATTCTACTATTAGCCCACTATTATGATAAGAATATATTTTTATGTGTCCTGGTAAAAAAAAGGAAAAAAAACTTTTAATCTGAGATAACAATTTTTAAAAGTTGTTATCTGTCTATGACAATATCTTAAAATTCTGTGTCTACTTGAGTACTTTTGTGAAAGTTTGTGTACGGGCAAGACAGACAAGCAGCCCGGTATGACATGAAAAGATTTTACACTGAACCACCAGGAAAATCAAGAAAAAAAACAGCGTTATTGGAATATTTTATTTATACGCCAGAGTGGCTAAGTTTAATAAATATATATATATTTTTTATTTTGTTTAAAAAGATGACTATTGATGCTAAAATAAAATTTGATAGATTTTTAATGGTTTCAGTTCATGGCAGTTCTTATTTATGATGATCTCTTTCTAATTTTTCTTCGTCCCTATTCATAATTCATTGTAGTTGTCTTTTGTTTTTACTTGATTGAAGTTTTTTTAAGCCTATGAAGTATCATGCTAAATATACCTTTTAAAAAAACAAATTTTAACCAAACATCTAATTAAAAATACGTGCAAAGTCAATTATTTATCTGAAAATTGAATCAGTATAATAAAGAATATTGGAAATGAAGGAAACAAAAATGTACATAGCAAATAAATAAATAAATAAATGAAATATCGGCTTAGATGTATTATAATCCCGCATCTGCCATCTTGGATTTTTTTCTTGCATAAAAACTCCTTTTTCGCCAAGTAGTAAATGTCACCAATGGTTAAATATCGTTGATAGATTAATATAATATTGAAAAAACTGGAATGTAATAATTATAACTATTAATTAGAAAAGAATTTTTAATTCACGCCAAGAAAAAAATCCAAGATGGCGGATTCGGGATTATAATACTTCTGTTCCGAAATATCTAATACTGAAATTGTGTAATATTCCTTCTTTAATATCGGTTGATAAAATAAGGGAATGACATGAATTCTGCAATTTATTCAGACACAACTGTTATAAAATAAAACGAAATTTGGCGGTAAACCTAAAGTAGCAAATAAATCCAGTTAATTAATTTTCTGCACCTCCTGTTAAAATTTTTTGAAAATATTCATTAAACTTTTCCCCCTTAAATTCCATCTGCAATTTTGTACTATCCGTCTATCTTTAATAAATTCTTTTGGTTGGTTCTCTTTTTTTCTTGCAATTCCATTGGCCGATAAAATAACCTTCAACCCGCTCATAAATCATATATAAGAGAAAAAGTTCAACAATTATTTTTTTTCCCTAACGACAGTAAGTTTAATGTTATCTAAACTGTTCTCAACTTTAGTGTATCTTCTGGTGCTGCAAAGTTATTTTTATTTGCAAATGTTTTTCATTTATTTTATTAAAATGACTGTAATTTAAGTATAAAATTTTCGAAAACAAAGTTACAAACTTTCTGAGATGGTAGAATTTAAAGCAATTAAATATTTTTTGTATACATTGAGGAAGTGGAACTAAAGCTTTAAGGTTTAAGGTTCTACTAGCAGGAATGACCGAGCTAAGATCGGTCAAAATTAGTTTTGTGTTTATCTCGATATATTATTCCCCCTGAATCATTCTTGCTGTTTTAGACGCAATTAGCTTGACCCTGAGACATAGTGACCCAAAATGTCCCACTAATCGAATTTTTTCGAACATGCGACCTAACACAGTGCTATTCTCGAGCCTGAAAACGATGAAATACAAAATTTAGTGAAAATCGTTAGTCGTTTTCTAGATAAAATAAGCTTGACCCACGTTGATTCAAAAATCCATTAACCGAATTTATCGAACATGTGAGTTATTTCAGTAGTCTTTTTATACTGTGAAACAGTATAACAAAAAAAATTGTCAAAATTGTTTGAACCTTTTTGAGATGCCGTTAGCTTGACCCCGACCCATTTTCACCTAAATGACCCACTAATAGAATTTTCTTGAGCATACGACCCAGCCCAATGGTTTTATCTTGTCCAGAAACGGTGTAGTACAAAGTTTTATCAAAATATTTTGAACCGTTTTTTAGATACAGTTAGCTTGATCCTGATCCATTAGGATCCCAAATGACCCATAGATTGAATTTTCTTGAGCATGCGACCCTGCCCAATGGTCTTATCATGCACGCAAACGGTATTATATAAAATTTTGTCAAAATGTTTTGAAGCGCTTTTTAAATGCAATTAACTTGACCCTGACCCATTGTGATCCAAAATGACCCACTAATCAAATTTTCTTGAACATGCGACCTAGCCCAATGCTCTTCTTGAGCCCGAAAACGATAGAATACAAAATTTTGTTAAAATCGTTTAAGCCGTTTTTTAGATACAATTAGCTGGACCCTGACCCATTGTGACCCAAAATGACACATTCATCGAATTTTCTCGAACATGTGACTTAGCCCAATTCTCTTCTCATGCCCAGAAACGGTATAGTATAAAATTAGGTCAAAATGTTTGGGCATGTTTTTAGATTCAATTAGCTTGACCCTGGCCCATTGTGACCCAAAATGACCCAATGATAGAATTTTCTCGAACATGTGACTTAGTCCAGTGGTCATCTCATGACCACAAACGACCGTATATTAAAAAATTTGTGAAAATGTCTTGAGTCGTTTTTTAGAAATAAGCTTGACCCTGACCCATAATGACCCATATTGACCCACTAATGGAATTTTATCGAACACGTGATCCATCCCAATGGTCTTTTCGTGCCCGAAAACGATAGATTACAGAATTTCGTCAAAATAGTAGAGCCGTTATCTAGATAAACTTAGCTGGACACACGGTGACCCAAAAATGACCCACTAATCGAATTTTCTTGAACACGTTACCCATCCTGATGGTCTTTTCGTGCCCGAAAATGGTTAGATATAAAATTTAGTCAAAATCGATTGAGCCGTTCTCTAGATATAATTAGCTTGACCCTGACCCATTATGACCCAAAATGACCCACTAATCGAATTTTCGCAAATACAAAACCCATCCCAATGGTCTTTTCGTGCCCGAAAACAGGAGGGTGCAAAATATCGTCAAAATCGTTAGAGACGTTATCTAGATAAACTTAGCTTGACCTACGGTGACCAAAAAATGACCCACTAATCGAATTTTCTCGAACATGTGACTTAGCCCAATGGTCTTCTCGTAATCCAAAGCTGTTGAATATAGAGTTTAGTGAAAAACGTTAGAGCCGTTTTTTAGATAAAAATAGCTTGACCCACAGTGACCCAAAAATGACCCCCTAATCAATTTTCTCGAACACGTGACCCATCCCAATGGTCTTTTCGTGCCCGAAAATGGTTAGATACAAAATTTAGTCAAAATCGATTGAGCCGTTCTTTAGATATAATTGGCTTGACCCTGACCCATTATGACCCACTAATCGAATTTTCTCGAACACGAGGCCCATCTCAATAGTCTTTTTGTGCCTGAAAATGGTTAGATACAAAATTTAGTCAAAATCGATTGAGCCGTTCTCTAGATATATAATTAGCTTGATCCTGATCCATTCTGACCCAAAATGACCCACTAATCGAATTTTCTTGAACACGAGACCCATCCCAATGGTCTTTTCGTCCCCTATAACAGTCGGGGGCAAAATTTCGTCAAAATCGTTAGACCCGTTATCTAGATAAACTTAGCTTGACCCACGGTGACCCAAAAATGACCCACTAATCGAATTTTCTCGAACATGTGACTTAGCCCAATGGTCTTCTCGTAATCCAAAGCTGTAGAATATAGAGTTTAGTGAAAAACGTTAGAGCCGTTTTTTAGATATAAATAGCTTGACCCACAGTGACCCAAAAATGACCCACTAATCTAATTTTCTCGAACATGTGACTTAGCCCAATAGTTTTCTCGTGCCGAAAAACGGTTGGATAGAAAATTTGGTCAAAATCGATTGAACCGTTTTTTAGATATAATTACCTTGACATTGAACCATTATGACCCAAAATGACCCACTAATCGAATTTTCTCGAACACGTGACCTAGCCCAATGGTCTTATCATACCCGAAAATGGTAAAATACCAAATTTCGTCAAAATCGTTAGAGCCGTTTTTAAGATAAAATTTACATACACACACACACATATACATACACACACAATTTTTGCTCGCATTATAGTATAAGATAGAGAACTTTAGATTTAAGAGCAGACGTGTTTATTTTATAAACCATGCAAACGGTTGTTGATTAGCCATATCTGTTAAACCTTGCTAGAAAACTGAATAATTATTCCGCTTGTTTTTATCACATTTATGTATACATAATAAATTGTTTATGCCTACTAATGATAGCAAAGCTATTATATAAAGTATGTAGTATATTTATTGCTATTAAAATTTTCGCAGATGACCTTTTATTTTCTACTTAAAGCAACTGACATATGCTTTCTTGTTTACACTGTTTAGGGTATGGGATATCTCCACGCCAAAGATATAATCCACAAGAGATTAAATTCCAAAAATATTATTCTAGAGTGCCGAGTAAAACTGTGTATCATGGATTATGGGATGGCGGATAAGCAGCTGGATCGGTAAGTTCTCTACAGCAAATTTTAATTTATGGAACCTTGTTCTGTTAATTTAGAAAAAAAAATAATATATCACTTTTTACTGAGTTCATTTTAAATTTTCTCAACAATATTGCTGCTATTAAAATAACTCCAACAGATTTAAAAGGCATTTAAAAAATGCGCCCACAATTTGTATATTTCCTTAAATTAAATTGAATTAAAAAAAAACTGTATGAATACTTATTTGAGATATAATTTTTGAATTTTGAACCTTTAGAAGCTTAAAGCAACGAAGCGTTGATTTTACAATTTCTTTTTTACAAACAAGCTGTTGTTATTTTAAAATAAAAAAAGGAACTACTCTTTCAGTTTCCTATTCACTATATGCTTGTGTATATTTGTTTAAAATGTTTAATTTTTTTAAAAATTATTTTACTTATACCAGTACATTTTCCTTTATTTCAGATGTGATTACGGGTGTATCCCACGGGGCCAGCTAAGTTATATGAGTCCTGAACTGATGTCTTCCTTAAAGATTGATCCTCCCAACATATTCGCCTCCAAGCCATGTACACAGGACTCTGACATATTTGCCTTCGGGTAAGATCAGTTTACTGCTTTAAACAAAATTCTCCTACGCTGTTTAAAGAAAAATAAAATCTTATCCTAGGAAAATATAATATTAAACAAAAACATAATTTGAAGAAGAAATTAAAAAAAAAAACATATATTTCCTACTTTGTTTAAGCCCGAAAAGGGACATATATTAAGATATTTCATTCCATTAGTTCTACATTTAATGTTAAATTTTTGTAACAAATTAGTTAAGCCAATTGAACATTAAAAAATAAAAATAATATTCATACAACATGATACTTTAAACACCCTAAAAACTTAGATTCCGTTCAAATGAAATTGAAATAAATCTTAGACTTTTCCCATTTTTAATTGAAAATATTTGCATTGCAGATTTTGTATTATGTTTAAGACAATTGTACATAAAATGATCAGATGCATGCAAAATACAAAACTTAAAAAAAAGTCTAAGATTTATTTCGATAATGGGGATCGATTTCGATAAAGGGGGTTTTCATTGATATGGAACGCGCAGGGGGCATTTCGAAGATTTCTAAGACGACGCGTAAAATTCCATTTCTCTCTCTCTCTCTCTCTCTCTCTCCTTTTTTTTTTTTTTTTTTTTTTTTTTTTTTGTGATAAATGCATGCCATAATGCATATAATGTACCCTTGAATAATATTTAAAGTGAAATTTACAAAAAATAAATAATTGATTTTTAAGGTTTTTAAGGTCCCCTTGTCCCCTTAAAGACAAAGAACTCTTTTCGGAATCGAGGGAAACTCGTAAGAGCTTATTGTATATTTTCTAACATTTACCTTTTCTACAATGTAATAACAAAATTCAATCATTGAAACACTACCAGAGGTTCGGGCAAGTTTAAATGTTTCACCATCGCGTTTGATTTAAGTATTTGAGTCAGTTGTGGTTCTAATTACGAGCCCTGAAATGTTCTACAGTATATTCAGTATTTTTAAAGAAATATACTTGAATGTCAATGTCAAATAGAGGTTGCAGCGTAGCTACCAATGATCATAGCAGCATAGGAGATTTTGAGGAGACATGCTGCTCAAAGCACGCGTCACAGCTATTTAGACGCTTTATTGCTAGCGCACACCCCCTTACGTTTCCTCTGCATTTGTACGTTCGATAAGCTCCAGTATGTTTACTTAATTTTATTGCGCTTCTCTATTTCATACTGCGCTGCAGTTTTACCCACACGTGATACTAAAGCATATTTTCACCTTGCTGCCGCCAATGCAAGAGCAAATTCTAGATATGGCCTGTGGATCACTAAGTTAGCGTGCCCTAATTCAGTTATTGCACACAGCTTAAAGAACTTCGCTTTGGGACTATTTAAAAGGTCCAAGTATCGTAAAAATTAATTCCCGTCAAGGATTCCTGTAACTACAACAAGCAGTGGATGCAACGTTGTAACCGATGTATCGACGCGACGTTCAAAGATTCTACTTGGAAGAATTGTACTTATACCTATTGTTCATGAAACGATTCTTTCACGCTTAGTCTTATTATTTTTTGGACGGCCCATATAAGGTGAATGCACAAGTATTTGATCGACACCCAGTAGGTGATCAACGGACATTATATCATAGCCAATAAAGTTTTTGTATGTGCTTTTTTTTTATTGCTTCCTATTATATCATACTTATACAGTAACTGAGACGTATTATTAATTACTATTTCATGGTTGATTAACAACTAGGAGGTGATCATCCACCACTAGCGAAACTTGACTTTTTATACTTATAAACAATATCACGAGACATAGCGTAGCCAAATGTAGTACGAAACAGTTTCATTCAGCATAAAATACACGAAGAAAATCATTCGTTGAACATAATTTTTCTCTGAGCAGATTATATGAACGATAGTCTGGAATCTGAAAATATAGTTAATTGATCAACTATCGGTGCGGTTATCCTATATGCTTAAATACTTTTAATACTTTTTATGAAAGCGTCCGTTTTATCGAAGTTTGATGTTGATTCTGTGCATTATTCAACAGGTCTCTTCTGTATGAGTTGCTCTGTGAACGGTTTGCATTCCACGACCAGCCTCCGCACGCTCTCATATGGCAAGTGGCTACCGGAAAAATGCCGCCTTTACACAACTTTAGGTTCATTAATGGACTGAAAGTAAGTACCATTTCATGGCTGTATTTTATTTCAAGTTTGATAAGTAAAAGCTAATGTAATTGTAATGTATGTAATTGTTTATAATATAATATATTTCACACTGATAATCGTAATTTTGAAGTTTGTGTGCGTTTTAAATAAAAGATTTTTACGACTTTATAATACTTCTTACAAGATTTGATCAACATAGACAACTTTTAAAGTCTACCTTTCCTATATTACATTAGTTATTTAAATAAAACCCCCTCAAAAAGTCTCAAAAGGTATCACCTGTACAAGTACATTGATGTGTTAGAAATCTCTTTCACAGCCACCATTATAACTCTATAAACGCACTCTGGAAACCAATCGTTACTGTCATTCGGGGTTAATTAAGCCACCTGTCAGAATAAGACTTCGGCCAATTCAAGAGCATTTACTTTAGAGATTAACTAATTGTTGTAAAACTTGGGTTTGCATTTATACTCTATGTTTACATGCATGAAAGTAACATGTATCTTAAGAACAAAAAAAAAAAAAAAAAAAAAAAAAAAAACATGGTGATTTATGTTACCCGTCCATATGGGGTAACTAAAGCCAGCAATAAAAATTCAACGTTTGACTTATGTTAATTGGTGATGAGGTAACAAAAAACCTATAAAAGACTGAAATAAGCGTATATACAGAGTGTCCAACGAATAAGACCCTGATTTCAAAATTAAATATCTCAAAAACAAAGATCAATAGAATTACGCGGTAAAAGGTTTGTTTATTAGCTAAGCTGTAAAAATATTATACAGAAGTTTCAAAATTTAGTTGCAAAAACCGTTAACAGATGGCGCTGTAATCGCAACGCTTGTGCTTCGACGTCCAGAGCACTAGCGACTCATTCCTAGATGGTTCCCTATGGAAAAACGAAAATTGGGAAAGTCCACTTTTTTGTTGGGGTGATGTGCAGAAGTGGAGACATCTTTTCACAGAATTATTGCACCAGCTTTAATTTTAGAGACTTTCAATTAATAGAATTTTCAATAAAAAGTTTCGATATCATTATATAAGAACTTACTAAAATATTTTATTAAATTCAATTTTTAATGCCATATAATTATTTAAATCAAAATACATACATTTAGAAAAATAATTTTGTACTTTTTATTTATTTTTTATATTTTTAAATCACGGCATAATATTTTGGTATTATTGTTTATACCTGAATTATTATAAATAAAAAAGTAATTTTGCACTTTTCATTTATATTTTTAAATCACAGCATAATATTTTGGTTTTAGTCCAACACATATATTTCTTTTCTTCGTAAACAAAGTTTTAGGGACAGAAATTATCCATTAAATTATTTTATTTTTAAAAGGAATTGATGATAAGTCATATCATCAACGTCGAAGCAAAAGTATTTTGGAGGCTGCACTTTTTTCCAAAACTTCGGATCATATTGTTAGAAGTTGCACCATACTTCTGTGCTTAGTGATTAAAAAAAAAGAAAATGAGTTATTAAAATTAAAATGATTTTTTTTAACTTAATTAAGTTTTTAAAAATAGAAACTTTGTGTTTTTTCATTCAAACTATTTTCTACAATTTAAAAATATGATTTATGAATTATTATTATAAATGCTCAATGATTTTTTGAAAAAAGGGTTTCTTTTAGCTTAATTAAATTTTAATACCAGAAATTTTAATTTTTTTTATTCAAACTTTTTTTCACAATTTAAATAAATATTAAAAAGTAAAGATCGCCAATTTTTACAAATCCCCCTCTGTTTGGATTCGATTCCACGATCTACCAATTAGGAGAGAAAATACATATCACAGAGATACTGGTATCCAGACCGAAATAGCTTATAACAAAATTTGAAACAAATCTCAATTCTATCAACACATGGCTCCGCTTCTGCACATCACCCCAACTAAGAAGCGAACTTCCCACTTTTCGTCCTTCCTTAGGGAGCCATCTAGGAATGAGACGCTAGTGCTCTGGACTTAGAAGCACAATTTATAGGCATTGCGATTACAGTTACGGTTTTTGCAACTATATTTTGAAACTTCTGTATAACATTTTTACAGCTTAGCTAATGAACGAACCGTTTACCGCATATTTCTATTCATCTTTGTTTTTTAGATATTTAATTTTAAAATCAGGGTCTTGTTCGCTGGACACCCTGTATAATGCTCATGACATTTATCAGTAAAACTAAAAGTGAATAATTTTTTCTTGCATTTTTAGTGTTTCTGATATTTCATTTTTGACTAAAAAGGATCAAGATGTTTCATTTAATATGCAGGTATTGGAGTTTGGTTAACAAGTTCAAATGGAAAAAGATGGCGTCTTCTATTAGTTGTTGAAGCGAGCTTTTCAGAATTGCTGTCTTTTAGGGCCTTTGGAAGTGCTTACTTGAGGCTCGACGCTACAGGCTTCTTCTTCAAAATTTCAAGTTTTTCAATACTTTTTCCTACTGGAACATTTAATTTCCTTTTAATGTTTCTCATGTGTTCTGTCTCCTTCTTTTTGCTCTCTTGAACATAGGTTTTAAATGATTGAACCCAGTTGTTTCGAGAATCACGATCTTCAGATTCTTTCTTTATATGACCATCATGAAGCCTCTTCAATACTTATTGTCGATCCAAAGGCACAATCCCTGCTGCTCTGAAGCTAAGTAGGGGAAAAAGGACAGTTCAGCCCCATAAGGCGGTGGCGGTGGGTGGATGTGGGTGGAATCCACCTTGTGGGTGGAATCCACCTTGTGGATAGAGGAGGAGGGTGGAATCCACCTGTTGGGAGACTTATCCTATAGTAGGAGGGGTTAAATGTTGGAGGGGGCTTAATTTTTGAGGGGGCTTAATTTTTTTTTTTAAATCGACTTAGAGTAGAAATGGGAATATCATACTATAACATGGGTCTGTTCGAGAGGAAGTATGAAGACACTAAATTTTTCGATGGGCTTATTTTTTAGGGGGGCTTAATTTTTGAGGGGGCTTAATTTTTTTTTTTAAATCGACTTAGAGTAGAAATGGGAATATCATACTATAACATGGGTCTGTTCGAGAGGAAGTATGAAGACACTAAATTTTTCGATGGGCTTATTTTTTAGGGGGGGCTTATTTTTAGGGGGGCTTAATTTTTTTTTTCGAATCGACGTAGAGTAGAAATGGAAATATCATACTATAACATAGAGATGTAGGTATTTTCGAAAGGGAGTTTGAGGAGCCTAAATTTTTTAGAGGGGCTTATTTTTTTTAGGGGGGCTTAATTTTTAAGGGTGATTATTATTATTTTTTTTCTGAATTGTCTTAGAATTTGAATGAAGATAAAAATGTCTTATGTTTTCTGAAAAAAATTTTTGATGCTGCCATCTGTATGCGGTAGTGTGAATTTATTATTGAAAATAGTATTTTATTTTTGAAAAGTTTTGAGGAAGGTTTGAACCTGCAAAATAGTCTCTTGGCTCGATGATATGTTGAAGACTTAACTAATCGAGCCAAGAAACTATGTCTATATGTTTAGAATTTAGATATTTCAAAATAAAAAATTGTATTCCCCCTTCTGTATGCGCAAAGAGAGGTTGGTTTCTTAAGATAACTCATTAATACCTATTTTAACTGCTCACTCTGCGAATTCTTTTAATGTGTATGATTTTTATTTTTAGTTTAACTGATTTTATCGATTTTACGTACGATAGTTTGATTATTTTAGCAAGCTAAGGTTTCGAACCTGCGAACTCCCATTCAAATTTCATTTTTTGTAACCGATAAGCTATCCACTATTCAAACCGCGCCCCGACAATTACTGAATTACTTTTGAACACTATATATTTTTAAAAAATACCTACCTCTTCCTCTTTCTTATACTAGGGAAGTTAATATAATTTATGTTTAAATTGAAGAAATAATTAATTTTTTATATTTCTTTAATAAGGCAAGTCATTTTTTTTGATCGATTAGAAGGCTACCAAACGATTTGAATAAAACATTGTTTTTACCAGTATTAATCCTCTTACCTAATTTTAAAATTATACTTTTTCTTGTGAACCATATCATATTCATTTAATCGTCTGAATTTCATTTCCTAAACCCTCTTATCAACGTTACTCACTATCTATCACAAACATCCGATTAGTCTAATCAGCTTTTTTCAACAGAAAATAGCTAATATGTAAATAATGATTTTAGAAGAGATTATTTCATTTGTTTACAGATTTTAAATGAAAGTTTGAAATATTTGTCAGATTTTCTATTTATCAATTATTATAAATTGAATCAACTCATAGTTTGTTATTGCAATAGATAATTATTTGATGATTCTACACTAGTTCTAATGAATTTTAAAACTACTACTTCAATTCAACTCATTCTTTTATACAGTTTAATAAATTTAGTTTGAATTAAACCATTGGTTTGTCATATATTTCACTGAAATAATAAAATTAATGTGTAAAACCTTAGAATGACGAATTCAAAAACGTAACGTGATGAATCATATACTTTTTAAACATTACATAAATACATTTGGATTGATTCACTTCCTGTGAACTTTCTACACATACTTTTTTATGCCATGTGTTTTTCTGAAATTTTTGCACCAATCATATTACATGATTTGCACTATCGTAATAATTTTTTAACATGCGCCCCCTATGATTATATATAAAATTGAATGAAACGAGACTTTTTTCATTAGTGTTTGCTATTTTTTGAGTGTGTGAAGACGCTTTTTTCACTTAAGATAATATGGCTAGTTTTCAAGATGGACATTCTACTACGTTAAGCGATGATGTATCACGTTTGAATAATCAATATTTTTCATCAAGATTAAATGATCAAGGCATGGGATTAATAGTACAACCTAAAGTAGAACCCGTTTCAGATAATGAAGCGGAATTCTCCTCATCAGAACTGAAGAAACAGAAGCCACCTTTTTTGTGTACTGTTTGCAGCAAATCTTTTTCACGAAAAGGCAATTTAAAACAACATTTGATGATTCATTCAGAAGAAAGACCATTTATATGTGACATCTGCCAAAAAGCATTCTCTAGAAAGGCTATTTTGAATCGTCATAAACTATCCCATTTAAAGATTCCTTCCCAACATAAATGTGAATCGTGCGGTGAAGCGTACTCAAGAAAGTATGACTTATTAAAACACATGAAGATCCACAAGTCCTCCAAAAACGATAAATGTATTCAGCGTAGTGAAATATTCAATCCCAACTCCGATTTTTTATATCATTTGAAAACTTCACAGAGAGTTAGATGCAAAATTGATAATTCATCCTCTTTAAAAGATATGTTTTTTGAGAAGGTTAAGCATTTTAAAAGGCAAAATGCGTTAAACATATTTACTAAAACTGTAATCAACTCTAACGAGGAGAATGTTACAGACTTTAACACATTTTTTAATAGTATTCATTCGGACGTTTTAAACGAATTAAACTACCAGATTCAAGTTAAAAGATCGATGAAATGGTATGCAAGTGTACAAGTTGTTGTATATCGTGTAACACAGGAGGGTGTATTAGAGATTGCCACACCCTATTTCCTTTCAAAAACTATACTTGAATTAACGAAACAAAACTTATCTGAACATGTTGAGGATACCTTTGCAAAAATTATTAAGTCCTATGAGAAGTCCACCAGACGTGGTTTTAATTGGACATTAGATAAAATATTGAATTTAGAACTATCTACCTTTAAAATATAACATGATTTGAAATGTTTATACCTTTTTGAAATATGTGTACTCATGTTTTCACTATTGTAACTATTGAAAACGACGAATAAATAATGTGTAAATGAAAAAGCTGTTGTCTGTTTATTTTTGTTAGAACAACTTGTGATTTTTAATAACTTGTGATTTTTAATAACTCATGAAGTCGTAACGACTTTACTTACTATTTTTTTTTTCAATTTCTTATCAAATGAATAATGAGTTAACTATCTTTTATTAATTTCATATTGAAAGTCTGAAATTATCCATTGAAATAGTTATTTTGCAATATTTCTAATTTATCATAATTATTTTTAAAGTTTAATATATCACTCGTTGTTTGGGTAAACAACTGTTATTGCTCAATAATAATAATAATATTATCATTTATTACCATACAATTCTTTAAAAAAAGCATAGAACCATTAACATAATATATCATTATCCACTTTTTAAAAACTGTTACCTTGTGTTGCCATTGAATTCTTCAAAGCAAAAAAGAATAAAACTAAAATCATCATCATTAAATATCATACACCACTTATATAAAAATTGTTACTTTGTGTTGCCATACAATTCTTCAAAAAAAGAATAAAACTAAAACTATTAACATTAAATATCATATACTGTAAATATAAAAATTGTTACCTTGTGTTGCCATACTATTCTTCAAAAAAGGATAAAACCATTGACATAATATATTATTCACCACTTAAATAAACTGTTTATATATATATATATATTAGACTTAAACTAAAATTAATGACATTACTAATTCTTTTAAGTGTTTATCTGTAACCGACACTGATTTTTAACATATATTAAGGGATGTGCTGTTTCAAAACATTCAGTTTCCAACTGATTTTTGTTCTAACTTCATCTAATGTTACCTTTATTATTTGAAAATGGGTTCTGTAGTAAATATGTTAAAAAGATCTTCCGACAAAGTGACTTCTTCTTCAAAGTATCAACGTTTAGAAGAACCTAATGATCCCACTTCTGCGAGTGAATTAAATATACCAAGATTGGAAATTCCTAATTTATTAAACACTGACTGTGGGACAATATCACGTGATTTATCCACTACTGATTACTCACCGAATGTGAAATCTGAAATCGATATGAATTTTTTTATCCCTAACTTTGGTGATGATACTACATCTTCCGAGAATTCATGCCAAAAGTCAATTTCTGTCGAGGACTATTTGAATATATTTTTCAAAGACATGAATTTTGAATCCGCTTTAACCTCGACCCCAGCTAGTAACATAATTTCCCAAGACGAATCCTTTCAAGAACCTACTATTGGCCAAGAGGTTTCTGACTCCCAACCAAGCAACCTTTCTAAAGCAAGTGATGAATTACAAAGCACAACCCCACCTACGAATGTCATTCCACAGTCTAAAACTAGCAAATCCAATCATCCTATTGTATTTCGAGAAGAACTCAGTGACTGTATCTTTTTAATTTTAAAGTTGCATAATAGACAATTTCATATTCATATTCGAGAATTTAAACGCAGTGGGCTTACTAGTGAAGAAATTCTAACGAAAAATGGTATTATTATGGATGTTAACAGCTGGTTCGAATTTTGCAAGAAAATTTTTTCATTTAATTTGAGATATAAAAGTTCCTCATTTGTTTCTAATAACATGATATTAGTGTTAAATTTTAATAATTCTATCATGCGAATTAAAAATTTAAAGAATTATTCTCACATTGACTTAAACGAGTATCAGTTGCTGAAATTAAAAGAAAAAATACATGATTTGAATTAGGAACTTCTTCAGCATATATATGTAAACCATATACCAAGCTTAATTAGGCAGAAATGTATCATTGGTCATATATCTACAGAAAATGAACTCATGTTACAGTCTAAACTTATAACATGTATTGAGAATAATGTATTAACTATACTAAACCGCATTTTTGAATGTGATGGATGTATTTTTAATCAGAAATCTCAAAGCCCTCATTCCTGTTGTATACTAAATAATCGACAAAAATTTGAAAAACTAGGAGAGATGTTATTAACACTTATAGATTTAGATTTTGTTATTTCCTCATTTTTAAACGGAGTGGATTGTGTTAGTGAAAACTTTTTATCAAACATTCATGTAGAAACAATTCAAAACGAATTGTTTAAAATAATAAAATAAAATGTATTGCTATCCTTTATAATACGTGTGTGTTTATTTGTCTAAAGTGTATGTTTATTTTGTTATGTCTTTTAGAACTTTTTAATAGAGTGTTAGACTTAAATTTGCATATGTATATAACTAAAGAAATCAACAATTCTTTAGCAATTAAAAAATTAACACAAGTTTAAAATATTAAACTAATAATCTTAATACTATAATTTCTACTTTCTAATATATATTTATATATATATATATATGAAACTTAATTATATAAAAAAGTTTTCAATAATAATAATAAGTTTAGAAAATTAAAAAGTTTAAAAAACAAAATTAAGAAACTCATTTAAAAAAATATTTGAAAAGTTAAAAAAATAAAGTTTTCAAAATAAAAAAATCTTTATAAAAAAAATAATAATAATTAAAAAAAAAAATTAAAAAAGTTTACAACAGTTTAAAAAAAAATATTAAAAAGTTTACAAAAGTTAAAAAAAAAAAACTTGGAAAAAAAAACTAAAAAAAAAAAAAAACTTGAAAAAAAAAAACTAAAAAAAAATTAAGTTATCAAAATTAAAAAAAAAAAAATTATAAAAACTTAATACATTAAGTTTTCAAAAGTGAGTTTACCTATTCGTATATGTATACATGCATGTGACTTTCATTATGTTGTAGTTCAATACTTCTTTTTATTCTATAAAAGTGTTAGATTAATATATACTTATAAAAATATTTGTAAGTTAAATTTAAAAAAAAGTAATTTATAAAAAAATGTTTACAAAATTAAAAAAACAAAATCTTTCTAAATAAAAAGTTTTCAAAATAAAAAAAAAAAAACTTTTTAAATAAAAAATGTTTTCAAAATTTAAAAAAAAAAATTGTAAATAAAAAAAAGTTTTCAAAATTTAAAAAAAAAATACTTTGTAAATAAAAAAAAATTAAAAAGTTTATAAAAAAAACTTTTTTTATAAAAAATATTTTCAAAATTTAAAAAAAAAATTGTAAATTAAAAAAAAAAGTTTTCAAAATTAAAAAAAAAAATTGTAAATAAAAAAAATATTAAAAAGTTTATAAAAATAAAAAGCTAAAAAAAAAAACTTTGTAAAAAGTTTTCAAAATTAAGTTATCAAAATTAAAAAAAAAAAAAAACATAATAAATTATGTTATCAAAAGTCAGTTCACATAACTGTATATGTATCTGACTTTCATAATTAAAAAAGTTATCAAAAAGTTGAATTAGATTGCAAATACAAGTATACAATCAATCATATATCAATCAGTCATAGCAATTAATCGTTCAATCAATTAACCAATCAATGATATCAATTAATCAATAAATCAAACCAATCAATCAATCATATTAATCAACCAAACAATAATATCAATCAGTCATATCGATCAATAAATCAAACCAATCAATCATATTAATCAACCAAACAATAATATCAATCAGTCATATCGATCAATAAATCAAACCAATCAATCATATTAATCAACCAAACAATAATATCAATTAATCATATCAATTAATTAACCAATCATTCATATCAGTCAATCATATTAATCAACCAAACAATAATATCAATCAGTCATATCGATCAATAAATCAAACCAATCAATCATATTAATCAACCAAACAATAATATCAATTAATCATATCAATTAATCAACCAATCATTCATATCAGTCAATCATATCAATCAACCAACATTCATATCAATCAATGATTCATATTAATCATATCAATCGATCAATCAAGATACCGAATACAAGTATTCATACAAATAAATCACATCAATTGCAGCTCAAGTATTACAAGTTAGTATAATAACATTATAAGAAAGTTTTGAATTAATACAATGATTAACTACCAACATTTTGTAACAGCACTTTTACAAAAGCAATGTATGAATAGATATTTTAGTTACAAAAATATTTAAAATGCTTTTGAAAGTTAACAAAATTATTTTCCAAAAATGTTAAAAACATTACAAGCTGCTAAAACCTACAATTTAACAAGAATGAGTTGTCCTATATTTCCTTTCTATTTGCATTTGAGCATATGTATACGGATTCCTCTTTTTAATTATGTTCTATAGTATACACTTAAAATATATATAGTATATATAAAACATTAAATTAAAATATTCTTTAGTTATTAAAAAGTTTTAAAAATTAGCAATTTTTTTAATATTATAAGATAACAAAAATTATTTTGTAATTTATTAAAAGTGAATTTACCTATCGCTATATATGCGTTTCATAAGATAAATCTTCTTTATGTTAACATCCTACCCACATTTTATTTTATAGTTATACACATCGAAACGAAAAAAAAAAAAATAAACAATCTATTATTAAATTCTTCAATTTAAAATTTTAATACATACATACTTAAACATTTATATAAAAATAATGAACTCACCATGTTTGAACTCAGAAAAGAGATGATGAGCTTATCACGTGGTAGATTATGACGTAATCAATTAGATATCACGTGCCTTCCTCGTGCCTTTTGATTGTCTTATCTACAATCAGATTGTATTATCAATCACGTGATCTAACTGATATGAGTCTATACCAAGACACTAGCCATTTTCACTTCAGTCATCGAATATGTAGGTCGTATATTTTTTTGAAAGTCTTTTATTTTATGGAATCTTCACCAACATGACATCAGATATTTGCAAATAAAATCCTATTAAAATCTTTCTCGAAATTGTGAACAAAGATTAATTTTCATATTGTTTAAGTATAATCATTGATTATTTAACTGGATAATAATATTTTTAGAAGTAACTTAAATTTCTTATAAAAACGGAAGTATTTATTGCATCATTCATAGAATTCAAGTTTGAATATTAACCAAGTTTTTTAAACTTTTATAATTTATACTAGTATTTAGTATATACTAGTACTTAGTAAAAACTAGTATATATTCTAGTATAAAGAGTTTATAAAAGTTTAAAAAACTTGGTTAATATTCAAACTTGAATTCTATGAATGATGCAATAAATACTTCCGTTTTTATAAGAAATTTAAGTTACTTCTAAAAATATTATTATCCAGTTAAATAATCAATGATTATACTTAAACAATATGAAAATTAATCTTTGTTCACAATTTCGAGAAAGATTTTAATAGGATTTTATTTGCAAATATCTGATGTCATGTTGGTGAAGATTCCATAAAATAAAAGACTTTCAAAAAAATATACGACCTACATATTCGATGACTGAAGTGAAAATGGCTAGTGTCTTGGTATAGACTCATATCAGTTAGATCACGTGATTGATAATACAATCTGATTGTAGATAAGACAATCAAAAGGCACGAGGAAGGCACGTGATATCTAATTGATTACGTCATAATCTACCACGTGATAAGCTCATCATCTCTTTTCTGAGTTCAAACATGGTGAGTTCATTATTTTTATATAAATGTTTAAGTATGTATGTATTAAAATTTTAAATTGAAGAATTTAATAATAGATTGTTTATTTTTTTTTTTTCGTTTCGATGTGTATAACTATAAAATAAAATGTGGGTAGGATGTTAACATAAAGAAGATTTATCTTATGAAACGCATATATAGCGATAGGTAAATTCACTTTTAATAAATTACAAAATAATTTTTGTTATCTTATAATATTAAAAAAAATGCTAATTTTTAAAACTTTTTAATAACTAAAGAATATTTTAATTTAATGTTTTATATATACTATATATATTTTAAGTGTATACTATAGAACATAATTAAAAAGAGGAATCCGTATACATATGCTCAAATGCAAATAGAAAGGAAATATAGGACAACTCATTCTTGTTAAATTGTAGGTTTTAGCAGCTTGTAATGTTTTTAACATTTTTGGAAAATAATTTTGTTAACTTTCAAAAGCATTTTAAATATTTTTGTAACTAAAATATCTATTCATACATTGCTTTTGTAAAAGTGCTGTTACAAAATGTTGGTAGTTAATCATTGTATTAATTCAAAACTTTCTTATAATGTTATTATACTAACTTGTAATACTTGAGCTGCAATTGATGTGATTTATTTGTATGAATACTTGTATTCGGTATCTTGATTGATCGATTGATATGATTAATATGAATCATTGATTGATATGAATGTTGGTTGATTGATATGATTGACTGATATGAATGATTGGTTGATTAATTGATATGATTAATTGATATTATTGTTTGGTTGATTAATATGATTGATTGGTTTGATTTATTGATCGATATGACTGATTGATATTATTGTTTGGTTGATTAATATGATTGACTGATATGAATGATTGGTTAATTAATTGATATGATTAATTGATATTATTGTTTGGTTGATTAATATGATTGATTGGTTTGATTTATTGATCGATATGACTGATTGATATGATTGATTGGTTTGATTTATTGATCGATATGACTGATTGATATTATTGTTTGGTTGATTAATATGATTGATTGATTGGTTTGATTTATTGATTAATTGATATCATTGATTGGTTAATTGATTGAACGATTAATTGCTATGACTGATTGATATATGATTGATTGTATACTTGTATTTGCAATCTAATTCAACTTTTTGATAACTTTTTTAATTATGAAAGTCAGATACATATACAGTTATGTGAACTGACTTTTGATAACATAATTTATTATGTTTTTTTTTTTTTAATTTTGATAACTTAATTTTGAAAACTTTTTACAAAGTTTTTTTTTTTAGCTTTTTATTTTTATAAACTTTTTAATATTTTTTTTATTTACAATTTTTTTTTTTAATTTTGAAAACTTTTTTTTTTTTATTTACAATTTTTTTTTTAATTTTGAAAATATTTTTTATAAAAAAAGTTTTTTTTATAAACTTTTTAATTTTTTTTTTATTTACAAAGTATTTTTTTTTTAATTTTGAAAACTTTTTTTTTATTTACAATTTTTTTTTTTTTTTAAATTTTGAAAACATTTTTTATTTAAAAAGTTTTTTTTTTTAATTTTGAAAACTTTTTATTTAGAAAGATTTTGTTTTTTTAATTTTGTAAACATTTTTTTATAAATTACTTTTTTTTAAATTTAACTTACAAATATTTTTATAAGTATATATTAATCTAACACTTTTATAGAATAAAAAGAAGTATTGAACTACAACATAATGAAAGTCACATGCATGTATACATATACGAATAGGTAAACTCACTTTTGAAAACTTAATGTATTAAGTTTTTATAATTTTTTTTTTTTTTAATTTTGATAACTTAATTTTTTTTTAGTTTTTTTTTCAAGTTTTTTTTTTTTTTAGTTTTTTTTCCAAGTTTTTTTTTTTAACTTTTGTAAACTTTTTAATATTTTTTTTTAAACTGTTGTAAACTTTTTAATTTTTTTTTTTTTAATTATTATTATTTTTTTTATAAAGATTTTTTTATTTTGAAAACTTTATTTTTTTAACTTTTCAAATATTTTTTTAAATGAGTTTCTTAATTTTGTTTTTTAAACTTTTTAATTTTCTAAACTTATTATTATTATTGAAAACTTTTTTATATAATTAAGTTTCATATATATATATATAAATATATATTAGAAAGTAGAAATTATAGTACAGTAGACGCTCGTTTTTACGAACCTCTTTTTCACGAACACCTGCGATTTTACGAACTATAGCATGGTCCCGAATACACTCCCATAGAAGCAATGTAATTTTTCGCTCCCATTTACGAACTACGGATTATGAAAATCTCTTTTTTGCGAACTCAGTTTTCATACTTCTGCATTTTTTTTTTAAATATCGGAATGCAGTGTTACGTCAATTAAACTCTCAACAGGTGCAATGAGACATCAGGTGCATTCGAAGAATGTGTTGTTTTTCCCAATCTCTTTCGGAGGGAGATGGTATAGCAACAATTTAATGTAGTGGTTGTCAGGACTGAGGCACTTTTTTGAATTGAAAAGTAACTGTGAAAGGATTTCAAGCATAGATAAAATGGAAAAATATATTTTCCAAAACGTGATTAAAAAAAAAAAAAGATGATTATTTCCATTCCTAAATTTTTTTCGATGTTTTCATCTATATATTTTCACCTACTAAGTACTAATCCAGTCTGTGTTTTCATATGTAATGTTTTAAAAGCATAGTAACGTATGTTTCTGTGTACTAAAATTATTTTTTGTGTATAAATTTGCATATATTTCTTTTATATTTAAAAATACATAGTTAACTTTATTAATTAATAAATAATCTTGAAATACTATTTCATCTATGAAAAGGGGGCAGTTTGATAAAATTAGATAAGAATAACGTACGTATTCATATCCTTTTTGGTGTTTTTCTATTTTACGAACATTCTATTTTACGAACTATTTTAGTGTTCCCTATGGGTTCGTAAAAACGAGCTTCGACTGTATTAAGATTATTAGTTTAATATTTTAAACTTGTGTTAATTTTTTAATTGCTAAAGAATTGTTGATTTCTTTAGTTATATACATATGGAAATTTAAGTCTAACACTCTATTAAAAAGTTCTAAAAGACATAACAAAATAAACATACACTTTAGACAAATAAACACACACGTATTATAAAGGATAGCAATACATTTTATTTTATTATTTTAAACAATTCGTTTTGAATTGTTTCTACATGAATGTTTGATAAAAAGTTTTCACTAACACAATCCACTCCGTTTAAAAATGAGGAAATAACAAAATCTAAATCTATAAGTGTTAATAACATCTCTCCTAGTTTTTCAAATTTTTGTCGATTATTTAGTATACAACAGGAATGAGGGCTTTGAGATTTCTGATTAAAAATACATCCATCACATTCAAAAATGCGGTTTAGTATAGTTAATACATTATTCTCAATACATGTTATAAGTTTAGACTGTAACATGAGTTCATTTTCTGTAGATATATGACCAATGATACATTTCTGCCTAATTAAGCTTGGTATATGGTTTACATATATATGCTGAAGAAGTTCCTAATTCAAATCATGTATTTTTTCTTTTAATTTCAGCAACTGATACTCGTTTAAGTCAATGTGAGAATAATTCTTTAAATTTTTAATTCGCATGATAGAATTATTAAAATTTAACACTAATATCATGTTATTAGAAACAAATGAGGAACTTTTATATCTCAAATTAAATGAAAAAATTTTCTTGCAAAATTCGAACCAGCTGTTAACATCCATAATAATACCATTTTTCGTTAGAATTTCTTCACTAGTAAGCCCACTGCGTTTAAATTCTCGAATATGAATATGAAATTGTCTATTATGCAACTTTAAAATTAAAAAGATACAGTCACTGAGTTCTTCTCGAAATACAATAGGATGATTGGATTTGCTAGTTTTAGACTGTGGAATGACATTCGTAGGTGGGGTTGTGCTTTGTAATTCATCACTTGCTTTAGAAAGGTTGCTTGGTTGGGAGTCAGAAACCTCTTGGCCAATAGTAGGTTCTTGAAAGGATTCGTCTTGGGAAATTATGTTACTAGCTGGGGTCGAGGTTAAAGCGGATTCAAAATTCATGTCTTTGAAAAATATATTCAAATAGTCCTCGACAGAAATTGACTTTTGGCATGAATTCTCTGAAGATGTAGTATCATCACCAAAGTTAGGGATAAAAAAATTCATATCGATTTCAGATTTCACATTCGGTGAGTAATCAGTAGTGGATAAATCACGTGATATTGTCCCACAGTCAGTGTTTAATAAATTAGGAATTTCCAATCTTGGTATATTTAATTCACTCGCAGAAGTGGGATCATTAGGTTCTTCTAAACGTTGATACTTTGAAGAAGAAGTCACTTTGTCGGAAGATCTTTTTAACATATTTACTACAGAACCCATTTTCAAATAATAAAGGTAACATTAGATGAAGTTAGAACAAAAATCAGTTGGAAACTGAATGTTTTGAAACAGCACATCCCTTAATATATGTTAAAAATCAGTGTCGGTTACAGATAAACACTTAAAAGAATTAGTAATGTCATTAATTTTAGTTTAAGTCTAATATATATATATATATATAAACAGTTTATTTAAGTGGTGAATAATATATTATGTCAATGGTTTTATCCTTTTTTGAAGAATAGTATGGCAACACAAGGTAACAATTTTTATATTTACAGTATATGATATTTAATGTTAATAGTTTTAGTTTTATTCTTTTTTTGAAGAATTGTATGGCAACACAAAGTAACAATTTTTATATAAGTGGTGTATGATATTTAATGATGATGATTTTAGTTTTATTCTTTTTTGCTTTGAAGAATTCAATGGCAACACAAGGTAACAGTTTTTAAAAAGTGGATAATGATATATTATGTTAATGGTTCTATGCTTTTTTTAAAGAATTGTATGGTAATAAATGATAATATTATTATTATTATTGAGCAATAACAGTTGTTTACCCAAACAACGAGTGATATATTAAACTTTAAAAATAATTATGATAAATTAGAAATATTGCAAAATAACTATTTCAATGGATAATTTCAGACTTTCAATATGAAATTAATAAAAGATAGTTAACTCATTATTCATTTGATAAGAAATTGAAAAAAAAAAATAGTAAGTAAAGTCGTTACGACTTCATGAGTTATTAAAAATCACAAGTTATTAAAAATCACAAGTTGTTCTAACAAAAATAAACAGACAACAGCTTTTTCATTTACACATTATTTATTCGTCGTTTTCAATAGTTACAATAGTGAAAACATGAGTACACATATTTCAAAAAGGTATAAACATTTCAAATCATGTTATATTTTAAAGGTAGATAGTTCTAAATTCAATATTTTATCTAATGTCCAATTAAAACCACGTCTGGTGGACTTCTCATAGGACTTAATAATTTTTGCAAAGGTATCCTCAACATGTTCAAATAAGTTTTGTTTCGTTAATTCAAGTATAGTTTTTGAAAGGAAATAGGGTGTGGCAATCTCTAATACACCCTCCTGTGTTACACGATATACAACAACTTGTACACTTGCATACCATTTCATCGATCTTTTAACTTGAATCTGGTAGTTTAATTCGTTTAAAACGTCCGAATGAATACTATTAAAAAATGTGTTAAAGTCTGTAACATTCTCCTCGTTAGAGTTGATTACAGTTTTAGTAAATATGTTTAACGCATTTTGCCTTTTAAAATGCTTAACCTTCTCAAAAAACATATCTTTTAAAGAGGATGAATTATCAATTTTGCATCTAACTCTCTGTGAAGTTTTCAAATGATATAAAAAATCGGAGTTGGGATTGAATATTTCACTACGCTGAATACATTTATCGTTTTTGGAGGACTTGTGGATCTTCATGTGTTTTAATAAGTCATACTTTCTTGAGTACGCTTCACCGCACGATTCACATTTATGTTGGGAAGGAATCTTTAAATGGGATAGTTTATGACGATTCAAAATAGCCTTTCTAGAGAATGCTTTTTGGCAGATGTCACATATAAATGGTCTTTCTTCTGAATGAATCATCAAATGTTGTTTTAAATTGCCTTTTCGTGAAAAAGATTTGCTGCAAACAGTACACAAAAAAGGTGGCTTCTGTTTCTTCAGTTCTGATGAGGAGAATTCCGCTTCATTATCTGAAACGGGTTCTACTTTAGGTTGTACTATTAATCCCATGCCTTGATCATTTAATCTTGATGAAAAATATTGATTATTCAAACGTGATACATCATCGCTTAACGTAGTAGAATGTCCATCTTGAAAACTAGCCATATTATCTTAAGTGAAAAAAGCGTCTTCACACACTCAAAAAATAGCAAACACTAATGAAAAAAGTCTCGTTTCATTCAATTTTATATATAATCATAGGGGGCGCATGTTAAAAAATTATTACGATAGTGCAAATCATGTAATATGATTGGTGCAAAAATTTCAGAAAAACACATGGCATAAAAAAGTATGTGTAGAAAGTTCACAGGAAGTGAATCAATCCAAATGTATTTATGTAATGTTTAAAAAGTATATGATTCATCACGTTACGTTTTTGAATTCGTCATTCTAAGGTTTTATACATTAATTTTATTATTTCAGTGAAATATATGACAAACCAATGGTTTAATTCAAACTAAATTTATTAAACTGTATAAAAGAATGAGTTGAATTGAAGTAGTAGTTTTAAAATTCATTAGAACTAGTGTAGAATCATCAAATAATTATCTATTGCAATAACAAACTATGAGTTGATTCAATTTATAATAATTGATAAATAGAAAATCTGACAAATATTTCAAACTTTCATTTAAAATCTGTAAACAAATGAAATAATCTCTTCTAAAATCATTATTTACATATTAGCTATTTTCTGTTGAAAAAAGCTGATTAGACTAATCGGATGTTTGTGATAGATAGTGAGTAACGTTGATAAGAGGGTTTAGGAAATGAAATTCAGACGATTAAATGAATATGATATGGTTCACAAGAAAAAGTATAATTTTAAAATTAGGTAAGAGGATTAATACTGGTAAAAACAATGTTTTATTCAAATCGTTTGGTAGCCTTCTAATCGATCAAAAAAAATGACTTGCCTTATTAAAGAAATATAAAAAATTAATTATTTCTTCAATTTAAACATAAATTATATTAACTTCCCTAGTATAAGAAAGAGGAAGAGGTAGGTATTTTTTAAAAATATATAGTGTTCAAAAGTAATTCAGTAATTGTCGGGGCGCGGTTTGAATAGTGGATAGCTTATCGGTTACAAAAAATGAAATTTGAATGGGAGTTCGCAGGTTCGAAACCTTAGCTTGCTAAAATAATCAAACTATCGTACGTAAAATCGATAAAATCAGTTAAACTAAAAATAAAAATCATACACATTAAAAGAATTCGCAGAGTGAGCAGTTAAAATAGGTATTAATGAGTTATCTTAAGAAACCAACCTCTCTTTGCGCATACAGAAGGGGGAATACAATTTTTTATTTTGAAATATCTAAATTCTAAACATATAGACATAGTTTCTTGGCTGAATTAGTTAAGTCTTCAACATATCATCGAGCCAAGAGACTATTTTGCAGGTTCAAACCTTCCTCAAAACTTTTCAAAAATAAAATACTATTTTCAATAATAAATTCACACTACCGCATACAGATGGCAGCATCAAAAATTTTTTTCAGAAAACATAAGACATTTTTATCTTCATTCAAATTCTAAGACAATTCAGAAAAAAAAAAAAATAATAATAATCACCCTTAAAAATTAAGCCCCCCTAAAAAAAATAAGCCCCTCTAAAAAATTTAGGCTCCTCAAACTCCCTTTCGAAAATACCTACATCTCTATGTTATAGTATGATATTTCCATTTCTACTCTACGTCGATTCGAAAAAAAAAATTAAGCCCCCCTAAAAATAAGCCCCCCTAAAAAATAAGCCCATCGAAAAATTTAGTGTCTTCATACTTCCTCTCGAACAGACCCATGTTATAGTATGATATTCCCATTTCTACTCTAAGTCGATTTAAAAAAAAAAATTAAGCCCCCTCAAAAATTAAGCCCCCCTAAAAAATAAGCCCATCGAAAAATTTAGTGTCTTCATACTTCCTCTCGAACAGACCCATGTTATAGTATGATATTCCCATTTCTACTCTAAGTCGATTTAAAAAAAAAAATTAAGCCCCCTCAAAAATTAAGCCCCCTCCAACATTTAACCCCTCCTACTATAGGATAAGTCTCCCAACAGGTGGATTCCACCCTCCTCCTCTATCCACAAGGTGGATTCCACCCACAAGGTGGATTCCACCCACATCCACCCACCGCCACCGCCTTATGGGGCTGAACTGTCCTTTTTCCCCTGCTCTGAAGCTACTTTTCAAGTTGATTTTGAGGTTTTCTTCAACTAAGTCATCAATACACATTTTTAAGAGTCGAGGAAACCTCCCTTTAGGCACATTTCCACGATTTTTCTTTTTCCAGCCATTGAACGTCTCACGCCATTTTATGTTTAAAGGTCTGAAAAAAGCCACATCTAGAGAAATATAATCTATGAAGTAGAACAACCATAAAAGTACTGTTTGAGGTTATGTTTTAAAGTGTTTAAGTGTTCAATTTATGATGAAATTATCTTAAATATAAATAGAGGTTTACAAACTTATCTTTAAATCACACGCATTATTAAAATATGTGATCCAAAACTTTACTAAATCATGGAACTGATGGCGGGAAAGTTAACCGTAAAACTGAAAACAGTGTTACCAAAATCAGCGTCTGAAATTTACCAATCAAAATGGCTTTTGTTACCCCAGTGGCTTAAGTAACCCCGGATGATAGTTTTTATAAAAATGATAATTTTAAGTTCGTAAAATTAAACAAAGTGTTACAATGGCTAGTCACCTTATGGAAGTAGCTTCGTTAAAAAAATTGCAAGTTTGCATATGCGTTTGCAGATTTCATTCGCTATGACTAAAGAAATGTCTAAATATAGTTACAGTGACTGGATTGGACAGAAAGTAATCCCGGATGATCGGAAGTTAATGAGTTCATTTCTTCAAAAATGAAAAACTTGGCGCCGAAGTTCGTGAGTTCAATCCAGTGTACGATCAATAAAAGGACTATTATCAAAATTTCAAAGTATTTCTTATCTTCGACGAAAGTTCCGGTTATTTTCTTATAAAAATACTTCTTTTATGTCCCTTTTCTGTAACCGTAGTTTAGACAAAATATCTTCAATATCAATTAATGAATCTTTTAAATTTAGTAGCAATGTTTTGAGCTCTGAAAATTCTATGTTTTTGCATTAAATTGAAAGTCTGCAATGGAGAGAATTGCACTTTGTAATTTTCTAAACTTTTAGCTAATCATGTTTCAAAGGTAGGTTACTTCAGTGAAACAAGAATAGTTTGTAATTAACGAACACTAAATCACTATTTCGGTAGAAAATGTACTGTAATCACGAAGATAAAAGTGATACATGCGATAGGTCATTAACAACTACAGATGAAGGTAGTTTTAAGTTATCACCCCTTATATGTTTGCTTGCGTGTATTCGCTTTAAAAAAATCTAAATATTCATTTTAAAATATATATTTAATTAATTCTAAATATTGACTTTCTAAATATTTACTATGCAAGAATATGTAAAACCGCTATTCATAAAAATAATTTTTTTATTTTTTGGGTTTAAAAAAATTTCTTACATCTTTTTTCTCTCTCTCTCTCTCTCTCTTTAGACTCTGATCAAAAGATGCTGGTCACGGAATCCTAAGCAGCGACCACCATTTTCAGAAATAGTACACGTTCTACAAGAAAACGTGAGTATCTTTAATTTACTTTGCTAGAAAATGAAAGTAGTGAATTGTTTCAGCTTCGTTCCATGCGATTTAGTAATGATAATTAAATCACTACTAAACCGGCATTCGGCGTTATGTTTTCATGAACCATGATCACAAACGCTAATAAATAACTAAAAAAACCAGTAATAACAGATAAGACGTAAAAAATTAAAACAACAACAACAGTACGTTAGAGGCCTGCATGAGTTGAAATTCTCAGGCTTCTAGACACAATCTATTGTATTAGTACACACAACTCAATTCAATTTCTAGCCCCCCCCCCCCTCCCCCGCAAAAAAATATCCTGCACAGTTGAATTTTTTTTTTTTTTTTTTTTAAGAATATTTGGTACTTTTATGTTAGCCGGTCGCAGATGATAAATTGCCAAACATTGTTTTCATTTAGATTAAACAGCACCGAAAAAACTGGCGATAAAACATAATAAAATTCTGTATAAATCACCAAAAATATAAAAACATACAAGACGCGTTTCGAACTGGAAATTTTAACATCAGCCGAAGTAAAGACGTGTCCATAAGGAGAAAAAGTCACAAATGACTGAAAGGTAAAGAGTGGAGCTTATGAAGAATTTGACAGGTGGCGCTTGCTGATAAGGATTACATGCAGAAGATGAAAGTGTTGCCGAAATGATAGAAAAAAAAAATTGATTGGGAATAAATGGAAATAAAAGAAGTAAACAAAATTAAAAGAAAATAAAAGAAGTAGATAAAAAAATAATAAATAAATAAATAAAAATAAAATAAAACTATCTTTATTAATCAAAATGAAATGAAAAGAGACAAGAGAAGAGGGAAAAGAATTACAAAAGTAATTTCTAAGCTGAAGAAAGAAAAGGAGATGTTGAGAGATCATTGATAAGTTTATCAAAATTTTTACACATAAAATATGCTTTATGAAAATCCAAGTGAGTGGGAAAGACAGGAAAAAAAAATAATTCTAGCCATGCCCATGGAAAAATTGAAACAGTGACTGGAAGTCCAAAAGTGAGATCGAGGCAATCGAAGATTTAGAGATTTCTTGATTTGAAATATACCTCTGATGCTCGCTTATTCTGAACTTTAAAGCTTTCTTTGTTTGACCAATAAAACCTAAATTGCAAGAGCAAAGAATAAAGTAAACGCCCCACCGGTTCTCAGTAGGAATAGGATCTTTCAGAGAAGAAAATTTAATTTGATTCATAGGTTTGAAGATAACTTTAAAAATTGAAACTAGAAAAGATTTTAGAAATTTTCAAACAGAGAGAGAATAAAATGGCAGAACGATAGAGTTAAAAGTTGAAGGATTATTTGAGTCAGAAAAGGGACATTTAGACTTATTAAACTTAAACAGATCTTTGTCAATCAAAGAAGGATTATAACCACGAGCAAGGGAAAGAGTTTTGAGATAATTAATTTCATTATTCAGAGCAGAAGAGCCAGAACAAATACATAGCGCCTTAAAAACAAAAGTATAAAAGGACGCCACTTGTTGTTGAGGAGGATGATTTGAAAGAGCATGCGGAAGAAAGATACAGCGAAAGGTTTTCTATAAACAGAGGTAGAGAACCGGTCTGGGTGTTTCGAAACAAAGACATCAAGGAAAGGAAGAGAATTGTTCTCTTCGACTTCCAGAGTAAATTGATTACAAAAGAATGAACAGAATTAACAATTGAAAGAAGATTAGAAATATCCAGATCAGAAGGAATTCAAATAAAAATGTCACCAACATACCTAAACCAGAAAGGAAAAATTTATATAAACTGAAAAGTTTTTTTTTTTTTCAACAAAATGCATATAAATATCACATAAAAGAGGAGAAAGTGGATTACCCATGGCTAAACCATTATCAGAATCAAAAAGGCTACTTACTGTAAATAGTGAAATCTTTGGCGACAACTTCGGCTATTATCTTTTGGCATACTGCATACTAGCATTGCTTTTAATAAATTTCAAAATTTCATTTGAATACATAATTGGTATTTTTCAATGCTTTTTGGTGCTATCAGTGGGTTATCTAAAAACTCTATTAGAGTTTTTGACAAAAAAAAAAAAAAAAAAAAAAAAGTCTCTCATTTATATTATGTAGTTCGGGAAGCCCAGATTGGATCATTTAGTTATTTGTTTAAAACAAGCATTTTTTTTTCATTTCAGATTTCTCACCACAGACGACACAGCTGTTCAGAGCCAGACCGACTGCACCTCACGGGACAAACAACCAGTCGGACACTCTGCACGTGAGAACATGCGCCTAACATGTGATATTATGGAATAATCTCGGACAAGATCAAACAAGAAACCTAAAAGTGTGTACGCATATTTAGCAAGAGGACGATTATCCGATGCTTTTTTCTTAAGGACTTACACATTTCCTCACAAAATACAGACTGTCCCCACAAAGCCTCAGCTGATCTTTTCGTGGGAAAAAAACTACATATTTAGGATTTGATATTTTTTTAAAACAAAATTTAGACAACGGCAATCTTTTTATGAAATAATTAGAATACAAACTACCAGACAGGTATTTAATCTAAAAGTGATAGTACAAAGCAGTTTTTATATATTGCTTGAGTGAATATCAGTTTTTTATTAAGGAGTCCTATTCAGTCATGATTAATAGGGAAAAAAATGTTTGATTTAGAAAAAAGGGCGGTAAATTATTATCGACCAAGTCTTTTTTCTTGCACTACAAACTCTTGGCGTCGTCGGATATGTGTTATCCACCTTGGCATAGCTGTCGAAAATTGGTTGCTATATATATATATATATATAACTTTTAGTATCTAAAAATTTCTTTAAAAAAAATACAATTTTTATGGAAAAAGTATTGAAAAGTTTCAAAGCTATTACGTCTGAATCAGATTTTCAAAAATACAGTAAACTCTCTGTAAGGCGGACTCTGTGTAAGACGGAAATCTGTCTAACTCGGAAAGATTTTCAAGTCCCTGCGAATCCATAGACATCGAGTAAAATTTGTCTAAGGCGGAATATTGTCTACTGCGGAAAATTTTCTTGGTCCCGATCGATTCCGCCTTAGACAGAGTTTATTGTAATAAGGCATTTAATAAAACTAAAAAGCAAATTAATATCACAGAATCAAATTAATTACAGTACATGTTTCAAGTTCTGTATAAGCTCCTGATTACTACAAATATCAATCAAAAACCAAATCTGTTTTTTACACACATGTTCACGTTCAACATTATGCATTAAATTACCAAATCGTCAGGTTATAAATGAATAGTAGGACCACATATTCTGGAGGAATTGTACGTGTTTCATTTAAGGAAGATTTCTCTAATCTTATAAACCAATCTTCTAACAGAAAAATTCCATTTTTTAAATTATTTCAGTTAGATTTAATTAATTGCTTAAAAGGAAAAAGCCAACAGTGTGAAAAAGCGTCCAAGCCCAGAATCGAACCAGGGTCTTTGAGTATGCGCGCCAATGCTTTGCCACTAAGCTACCTGGACGATGCCAAGCCTAGCACTTCTCACTCTTAGCTGTTGGCAAGGCTGCAACCGCAGCACACAATGGAGTAATTTTTCAAAGAGATATAAGTAAGCGTACAAACTTAATCGGGCTGGAATTGAACTGGAATCGGGCGTAAATTAACACAGTTGCGCCATCTTGTGGACGGGTTGATAATCCACATACGTGGGCTTTTAGTGTGACATCATATATGACAGGATATCTACCATCTGCGCATATTTTCTAAATCTTTAGTCACTCATGGAACTGAATTTTGTTTACCACATTTATTGCAAAATAATGGCGTAGCGAGAGGGGCGTCCAGATGCACTTGACATCACGGAGTTTTCTTCGCCTTGTCAGAGACATTTCAGGTATTAATCAAGGTGAAAAAACTTTACAATTTTAGTGGTGTGAAGTAAGAAAACAGTTAGGCATTTTCCTGTAGTTTAACCCCGTCCGCTACGTAGAGTGCGACCTTGATTGATGTGACCTCGCCTTTAATCTTGCGGTTACCTCTCCCATTTAAGATAGGACGTTTACTGGTATCGCTTTGATCATTTTTGTGAGCTGCCAATCCGGGGCAAACACGAAAAGAAAGGGAATCGAGCATCGATGAAAGTCAACATATCTATCTATATATATATATATATATATATATATATATATATATATATATTATATCATTTCAAAATGCTAAAACAACATAACTTCAAAAGGAAGGTGTATATCTGTAGAAATTTTTAAACAGTAAAATATTTATAAAAACAAAAACAAGAAAGACAGGTAAAAAACAAAAACAGTCTGTTCTTCATCAGTGGGAGGACAGACAAAAAACTAACTCCACCCCCCACTTTTTAAAATTTGCAGGTTTCTGAACACATGTTCACCCCGCATTCAATACTGAAAACTATTGTCATTTTATTAATCTAATTACATTAAAAAACTAAAACAACTCAAATTAAAAACTAACAAACATAATAATAACCATACAAAAACAAAAAACTTTAATAAAAATGTCTTTTAGAGGAATGCTTAAATTATCATTAAACTGAAAAGAAAAAGAAAAAAAATATAAGAAAATAGCATGAATGCAGAATAAACATGCGCCCCCCCAAACCCGCAAAATGAAATTTCTCAAAACATGAATACCTGTATAATGTTTTCCACCCGTCAACTATAAACAAATAAATTTTTTCTTCCAAATCCATTATCAAAAGCCAGAAATTCCAGGTCAGCAACATTCTTTCGTTTCAATTCATCGATAGACACCCGTTCTTTTATCAAGACTTTAGGATGCCCATTTCATACAGAAAGATCCAGAAGGCTGCTATCACATGTTCACGCCGACAGCCCACATCGTTGCCATTCACTTTTAAGAACTGTCTTTAAATAATATTTCAAAAACTTAATAGGATAATTGTTATTGTAAAATAAATTAGCCAATAACTTAAAAATCTGTTTATAAAAATTACTGTCTCTGCCACAAATTTTATTGAACCGTATCAATTGATTAATAATTATATTTATGTAAATTTTTTTTTTTATGCAAATTTGAAAACCAATGTGGCATGCTTCTAGTAAAAAAATTAAAACTATTTCTTTTATCGTACAAATCCAAAATCAAATTATTATCACTAATTTTGAATAAAATATCTAAAAATTCTGCATTATAATCATCACTGTTTGCTCTGTTCAATTTTAAACAATTTGGATATATAATATCATATTCATTAGAAAAATCAAAATTAAAAATCAAAATATCATCAATATACCTAAAGACCTTTAAAGACTTATTACATTTCATAGTATATTTAAATTCATAATAAAATAAAAATAAATTAGCTGCTGTACTAGAATAGTTTGTTCCCATCCCTATACCACATATTTGATTAAAGGTATTATTGTTAAAAGTTACATAATTATTATAAAAACAAAAATGACATAAACTTGAAAATAAATCTCTATTTATATTTAATTCATCATTTATACAAAAAACATCAAAAATACTCATTAAAACTTCATAAAGTGAATCAATAGGTATATTGGTGAACAGATTTTCAAAATCGAATACCTGCATTGTCAGAGGAGTCAAAGGCAATTTGCTCAAAATTTCAACACTATTGTCAATTGACCAGAAATAACTATACTTCTTAAATTTATGCTTTAAAAAAGTGATAATAATTTGATTTTGGATTTGTACGATAAAAGAAATAGTTTTAATTTTTTTACTAGAAGCATGCCACATTGGTTTTCAAATTTGCATAAAAAAATTTACATAAATATAATTATTAATCAATTGATACGGTTCAATAAAATTTGTGGCAGAGACAGTAATTTTTATAAACAGATTTTTAAGTTATTGGCTAATTTATTTTACAATAACAATTATCCTATTAAGTTTTTGAAATATTATTTAAAGACAGTTCTTAAAAGTGAATGGCAACGATGTGGGCTGTCGGCGTGAACATGTGATAGCAGCCTTCTGGATCTTTCTGTATGAAATGGGCATCCTAAAGTCTTGATAAAAGAACGGGTGTCTATCGATGAATTGAAACGAAAGAATGTTGCTGACCTGGAATTTCTGGCTTTTGATAATGGATTTGGAAGAAAAAATTTATTTGTTTATAGTTGACGGGTGGAAAACATTATACAGGTATTCATGTTTTGAGAAATTTCATTTTGCGGGTTTGGGGGGGCGCATGTTTATTCTGCATTCATGCTATTTTCTTATATTTTTTTTCTTTTTCTTTTCAGTTTAATGATAATTTAAGCATTCCTCTAAAAGACATTTTTATTAAAGTTTTTTGTTTTTGTATGGTTATTATTATGTTTGTTAGTTTTTAATTTGAGTTGTTTTAGTTTTTTAATGTAATTAGATTAATAAAATGACAATAGTTTTCAGTATTGAATGCGGGGTGAACATGTGTTCAGAAACCTGCAAATTTTAAAAAGTGGGGGGTGGAGTTAGTTTTTTGTCTGTCCTCCCACTGATGAAGAACAGACTGTTTTTGTTTTTTACCTGTCTTTCTTGTTTTTGTTTTTATAAATATTTTACTGTTTAAAAATTTCTACAGATATACACCTTCCTTTTGAAGTTATGTTGTTTTAGCATTTTGAAATGATATAATATGCTTTATTGCATTTGATATGTGCTGCTGTGGCGCCATTCATGCAGTAATTTATCATTAATTTTGGAATAAAATATATATATATATATATATATATATATATATATATATACATAATTCTGGAAATTTTTGTAGAAAATAATTTCACAAACCTTGAAATTTTCTATAAAATTTTCAAAAATTACATTTGTTTATAGATTTATTCGCTTTCATCGATGAAAGTGAATTCGATAATTATTCTCACGCGTGTGAAGTAAATCCAGATTTATTGACTTTCATCGATTCCCTTTCGTCTCGTGTTTGATACAGGGCTGGTGGCTCACAAAAATTATTCCATTGTATGCTGCGGTTGCAGCATTGCCAACACGTAAGAGTGAGAAGTGCCAGGCTTGGCATCGTCTAGGTAGCCTAGTGGCAAAGCATTGGCGCGTTTAGTCAATGACCCTGGTTAGATTCTGGGCTTGGAACTTTTTCACTCTGCTGGCTCTACGCCCTTTAAGCAATTAAAAATGGAAAATTACCAAGTTCAAGACGTGTGAAAATTTCTACAAAAATTTCCAAAATTATATATCCTCTTCGATACCTGGGTCCACATATGTGGACCTCTATTCTTTTTCATATAAAAACTAAACTGTTTGATTTTTTTTTTTTTTTTTTTTTTTTTTACATTTTGACTTTATTTCCTAATAGCTGAATGCTTTTGGTTTAAAAGCAAACCAATGAATGGTAACATATATGCTGTTTTCCTCATAAAATATATATTATTTTCATCTGAGATTGCTAAATGACTTCAAGGCAGTGTGGCCAAGAAATTGAGAAATTTTCATAATTATTTAACTTAACTCCTTTACAATAAAATGTTTTAAGGATTTGTGTACCATTCACTTGTTTAAAGGCCTTAAATTTAGGACTGTGTGAATTTAGATAATTGATAATTAAATTGACATTTTAAGGGGATTTGTAATTTTAGATCCCTATTTGTCAACCTAAATTATTAGCCCCCTAAAGTATCAATTTCCAAACAGTTCTTTTTTTCTATATATATAATGTCATCTATGATGTCATTTTGTTTGTTTAAAACCAATGACCGACAAAACCGACATTTTAAGGGGATTTGTAATTTTATATCCCTATTTGTCAACCTAAATTATTAACTCCCTAAAGTATCAATTTCCAAACAGTTCTTTTTTTCTATATATATGATGTCATCTATGATATCATTTTGTTTGTTTAAAACCAATGAATGAGTATTTGTAATATTATTTTAGCTTTGGGAACGAAGAGGTTAAATATAGATTTAATTATTTTAGTATTTTTGAAATCTGGTCTATGGTCGGGTCGGTATTTATTGAATGATTAACAACAAGAAGAAGAGAAAGTTTAGAAGAACATAAACGTGGTTACAAATCCGATAATTTACAATCAAAACTTGTTCTGATCGTAATAATAATTGATAATAATAAAGCTCTCAAGTAATTGTGACTAAATATGGTTCCTTAAACAGTTTTTAAAATTGTCACTCAGTGTAGACTGTTAAAGGTAAATTATTTCATCTGATCAATTCTGAATTTCACAGCACCATTTCTATTAGCTTTTAAAATGTAATTAAGGTTACTATATTACAGAATTTTTCATATATTAATCAAAAAATCTTTTTGGTAAAATTAATGTGTGAAATAGAAAAAAAAACAAACAAACAAAAAAAAACAGAGATAAATTACACATTTGACATAAATAGTGACATACTTTTCAACTTTAAATGTCTCGCACGATTTATACTATTTAATTCGTGTGGATTTTCTTCTACTGTCTATAAACATTATATGCACAATCAACAAAATTTCATTATTTTAATATACTTTTTTAATAAGTAGAATATTAAAGTATAGATGCCTAGAAAAATACAGTATTTCACGATTTTAATGATTAAACATATAGTTTAAAAAAATAAAAAATGAAGGTATACCTTCATTTTTTAATTAGAAAATATTCGATTTTTTTAACAGTATTGTCTGTTTTTGAAAATTATTGGATATGTTCAAAGACTAAAGTTTTACAATGGGATTTCGGATTTCCACAAAACTATCTTCTTTGCCAAATCTTTCTTAATCGGACAATTGTGCCAAACTATACATTTTTTTTTATATATTGAGAGAACACTAAGGTACAAATACGAGAGTACGAGATTAATTATTAAATTTATCTACATAAAATGTTTAATAAACTGGATTTGTCTTTTTAATACCTCTAATCGATAACTTAATCTTCAAGTAAATCACTGTATTATAAATTTATATGCCGATATATAGCTTAGGCAGATACACGAGGCCAGTCTCCTTCTGGTATCCATAGTAACCTTATTGTAAGCTAAAAATAAACGAAATACGAACTACTGAGCTACAGCTCTGCTAGAAGTTGTTAGACTAGCTTTTATTAACCAAAAATCAAATTCTATAAACGTTGCACAGGTAATATGAACGTTTTTTTTTTTCTTTTTTCCACAGTTTTTTCTCTTCCCTTATGCAAAGTGCAAATGAAGTGACTTTGCGAAAGTACAAAAACTCATTATAGAAAAGACAATTTAAACTGAAACCTGGTTAATTAATGTAAAAACTGTAAAGCGCAATCGCACAAGATAATTAAAAAATTATTTGCTTCGTACAATAATTATTTTTTACCCTTATGTGAGACGGAAACGAAAAACTGCAAACAAAAATTACAAACTGTCAAAATGGTTCTTGTTTACAATGGAAATATTTTAATATTCCAAAGAAAAATATAGTTAAAGTAAACCGTATACCTGCTAACACGGAAGCTTATGTAAAACGGAATTTTTCTTCAGTCTTGGCAGGTTTTACAGTAATTCTTTAAATTATTTGTTTTGCCCTACTCTTTAATAAATTGAACAAGACATTTTCGTTCCCCTGCTGTCTAAGTTTTCTCTTTATATCTTATTATAACAAAAAATCCAAAATGAATTCAGGCCTAATATGTATGCTTGTATGTACATAAAAATCTTTTTAAAAAATAGTAATAGATCACGATTATTTGGCGTATAAGACACGCAGCTTTAGTCCAATCCTTACCAGATAACCAACCGAAACTAGTAGAATCTAGTTTTTTATTTTCCGCCACTACCAGGTATGTGTAATTTTATTGTGATTTCATTTTATATTATTTTCTTAGTTTGACATAAAGACTGTGAAATAACTCAAAACTATAATAAAAGATAAAATATTCGCATACACTAGAGCCTATATTTGGACTGCTACTTACCCTAAAACATCGATATTTCAGAAAAAACTGAATCTCCATCGAAATAACTATGCATACAAGCGGTAAAAGAGTAACTATTTGTACCTCCATAGCAATAATGTAAATAATAGCAACTCTAGTTTAAAAAGTATGCAGTGCAATTAACATTTCGCTAACTTTATATAGGCTCTTGAAAGAAATTAATATTTTTTTACTTAAATTTGTCTTTAGAAAAAAAAAATTGTATTTAATGCAAAATGCAGTTAAATCGATCAGCTGAGGCTTTTGTAAAATTTTCAATTTATGAGGATTTGCAAATTTTTAGGCGATGGCTTTATAGAGGGAAAAAATCGAGAACAGTTTTAAAATATTTTGGCGAAAGATTGAAAAAAAATATTCGAGCGTGAAAAGAGTTTATTATTAGTATTGACTTGCTATAGGCTGACTAAATATAAAAAAGTGACCGTTAAAAATTTAACTTTTTATCACCATTTTCCCCCCTTTAATATCTACAATTAGCAGTGAATATCAAAACAAAAAAATATGAAAAAGATACAAGCATTTTTCTTGCATTGTTATGTAATTGCAATTGGAGAATTCTTAAATTAAAATGCGGAAAAAAATAGATCCGAGTATCTTACAATCTAAGGTACTAATATAATATTCTGTAACTTTACATTTTATTGAAAACGAAAAAAGTAAAAGAAAATTTAAAAGAAAACCGAGAAATAATCCATTTCGTTCTGCCATGTAATTATAAAGTAATTGCTTTCAAATTAAACTAAAAAAATAAATAAATAACATAATGTTTCATCAAGGCTCGAAATGGAAAAATCCACGAACCGGAACGGTATTTCAAAATTATTGTCGACTATTTTTTTTTTTTGAAAGTACATTAAAGTCCCGTTTATCCGAGTACCGCTTAACCGAGTTTCCGCTTTAACCGAATTATTTTCTTCTGATAGTCTGATAGCTTCCATTATTATGAAACAGCAATTATAAATGAAGTGTTAGGTGAAAATGAAAGAGCAGTCGTAAAAAAAAAAAAAAAAAAAAAAAAAAAAAAATATGACCATTTTTTTTCCCATTCTGACCAGAAAATCAGAGTTCTAACTTTTTCTGGCTGCTCTTTCGTCTTCACCTAACATTTTATTTATAAAGGATATTTCATAATAATAGAAGCCATCAGTCCATCAGAAAAAAAATGTTCCATTCCAAAGGTTCGATTGAAAAAAAAATTAATACTTTGAGCAGAAAGAAGAGGCTACACCTGCAATTTTCCCGATAGAATCACATAGCTGCCAATTTGTACGGTTTTGCTACCTCTAAAATTGAATACAAATTTTTTCCATACTTAATCGTTGACAATTGTTAGATTTCGGCGATTGAATTAGGCAAAATTTACCGGTAAGTTTTAGAGGTAAGAAAAAAATCTTAGAAATTTGTAGTTATGCATTAGTGTAATACTGCAGAAAAATTGACATTCAACAAACATTCAAATAAACAATTTCATTCCCCGTATTTCTTAAAAGTAACGGAAATGTACATCAAAGAAAAGTTACTAGTACCATAAAAATGAATGAATTAAGTAAAAATTTATATTTTATCTCCTTTGTTGGTGCGATTTGTGTAAATCTGGTTTATACGAGTTTGTTGCTTATCCGAGGTGAGCTTGGTTCATATTAACTCGGATAATCGGGACTTTACTGTGTAGCAAATTTATATTTAACGGTAGAAAAACCAATTTAAAAAAATGCATTCAAGATTCTAAATAATTAGGGGGGGAAAAGTTACAGAGAGCATAGTAAGCTATATGTACGAAACTGTAATAATACTTTTTAATAATTCCACGAACAGGAACAATATTTTCCATACTTTCACGGACCGGAACAATATTTGTCACAATTTCACGAACTGGAACATCGTTCCGGTTTGCTCCGGTAGATTTCGAGCCCCGATGTCTCTGGATACATTGCGTCACTAAAGTTTTGATAATAATAATAATAATAATAAATCATTAGTCATTGAAAAAAAAGTTTAAATAATACAAAAATAAAACATATATTTTTCTGAAATCAATGTGTGATTTTAAATGAAATATAGGTTAATGCTGAATATTTTGCAAATCCTCTCAACAACTTCCTTGATTTGTGAGGAGATTCGTTGAATACGGTTGTAAGATAAATTTTGGTACGAAAGCTCCTTTTTTATTTATTTTTTTTCTCATGGAACTGTACAACTTCAGTGATATATATAACAAATGATAGGTCGAAGACTATTTTTCTTTCCTTTTCATATTCATACATTTATGCAACCTGTTTTTTACGGAACCATTCTTCTAATTTAGAGAAGTTGGTAGACGTCGGAGGATAAATTGTAGCACCGTCTATATTCACAAATGTAAAGTTTGAAACTTGGATGTCTGGATCTTTCAATAAAAATCTTCATATATCTATGTCTGTTTGATTTTTTTTCTCTAACTACATATTATCAGAATAAATATCCTTTTAACGGAATAGTTGACTATAAGTAAAAAAGAACAAAAAATCATGCGTCTAGCATGGATTATGAAACACATTCTGAACATTGTAATAAGAGGAAATTTAGAACAATTTAGAACATTTTATGAACAATTTAGAAAACTAATAACACATTTTAAAACATAGTTTCAGCAATTAACATCTGCAGTCAGAAAATTATCTGAATTCTTTTGTTCAGCCCTGTATATTTTATATAGATTTGTATATCTATATTATATATATACCACATAGTGTACAAAAATTTATTTCAGTTAGAAAACGCATAACACAGTTCAAAATTCTCCTTCAGCAATTTTCACCAATAAGCAGAAATGTACTCCTGTACAGTAATGTACTAAAAAAAGTCTAATGCCAAAACTTCAAAGTAATAAAGAATTTGGTACTTTTCCACTATAGAGGGCTTGGCATTTTTAAAATAAGCTTGGCGGAATTCGGGCATCAGAAAGTGAAATTTGTTGCCAAATGATATAAACAACTAATTGAAATAAACTTGATGAAATTTTTTGTTTGTTTATATTTATGTATTTTATTTAATTAAATGTATGTCATTGTTGTTTTTATGAACAAATAACTTCTGTTTCTGAATAAAATTAGATAAATGGCTTCTTTATATTAAGTAAATTGCATAAATATCGAAGAAAATGCTTGTGTATATGAAATGAAACAGTAAATAGTTTGCCAGAAAATATGTTGCCGAATTTCCTTCTTCGCCCCTATACAGGAAAAGTACCAAAAATTTAATTTCTGTACCCGGCTATGTAAAGCACATCAAAATCGGGCAGTTACCCAGCAAAGAGGAAATTGCTGGCCAGCAGCAAGATAGGTACTGGCAATGATGGAGAAGTGCTGGTTAATGGTCTACCACTGGATGAACACTGCTGGACAGCTTCAGTCACCTTTACTGTTGGAAATCATCAGATAAAATTCTGGTGAGCTTCCGTTTTATCTCATGCGCTGGCCCACCACTACATGGAAGTGCACGAACTTTTGCAGTATTATTGCTGGGAACCTTTACGCTAGGTGTCGTTGCGAATATTGAAGACATTGAGTATTTGAAGACAAATCTGAAATGAATATCTTAACACAATTTAAGCTGTGAAGCTAATTTTTTTTTTTAACTGTAAATAATATAGCACCACTGCTACCAACAAATAAAGTAAATGAATAAATAAATTCTTTATTTCAACGCACTTTTTTTTCTCTCCTTAAATCTGGTTTTAGTTACAAAGGATTTCGGTTTTCATAGTTTACACAGTTGAGAATCAATAAAAAAAAAAAAGCGTATGAAATATTTAGGATTTCTATACAATACAATAATTTCTATACCAGTTTAATAATTGGGAACGTAAATCACAAAAGAAACAAACTTCAAATAGTGTAATGGGAGCTTAAAAACTACGAGTGCTCGTAGGATACGCTGAAAGTACTTGTTCATGTCCGATCACGAAAACCAAACAGCACCGAGCGCGGTTAGTATTTGGGAGGTTGACCACATGGAAACCGCTGCAAGTTCAAAAATTTCTATAGATATTTCTGTTATAGACACTTATAGCTCTTGGTGAAACTAGCTTATAGATAAAAAGGCCAAAATTCTATAATACTTTGTTTTTTTTTTTATGGAATTCTATAAGAAATTTCTGTAAGGGAAAGTGCTGGGCTAGCAAATAAATAGCAGTAGGATCGGCGCTAGCACTGCAGGAAAAATACCGGATTGAAGTAATGTGATGGCATACCAATGCTGGCCTTCTGTTGGCCATCATTGATGGGCCAGCTGCATTCTGCACGGACACTTTTGTACTGGTTTAAGTAATGGCACAATTGCACTTTACCGCTGATGGCAGTGCTGGCTGCCATCTTTTTTTCAGCTGATGGCTCATTGTTTCTTTCTTTGCTAGGTAGGAGCTCAGATAGTACAGCGTCGTTTAGTGGCGGTTTTTTTATTAGCAGCATCTGGATGAAGATGTAAAGATGGTACATTTTCGTATATTACACTTCAAATTCTGGTTCATAGATTTTGAAAAAAATCTTAAATGCGCAGAGTTTAAATTAAGATGCGGTGATCTCGCTTATGAAATATTAATAGGTTTCAGTGGGAATTTCGCCATATTAGCCAGCTATTGCCAAGTTGGCTTCATATATGGGAACTTATTTTTGCCGCTAAATTTGGCGGTGTTTCGCCAATTTTGACAATATTTTGGCAAGTTGGTCAAAATTTGGCGTTATTTTGCCAACCTTTCCATTAGCACTTTTCAACAATTACTCATTGTTGAAGCTGATACCGATTTCTCCGTAGGAAGTTTAAAATGGCCGCGATCAGTGAGGCGGTCCAACCGGAATTGTGAGGGACACACAGAGACTTGGATTTTATATAAATAGCACAAAACAGCTAACACGGGTTTTTCACGTATTAAATCAAAGTAGGTATTTTTATTACTCGTCATTCCCTCATCTATTATATTTTTAATATAAACAAATAAAATTTATTTTTCTTTTATTGTATTATTGGAAATCTGTTTCATAGGATACAAGCAACAGAAAATATACCTCAGCCTAATCATTTTTCTACAAAGTTACTTTCAGAAGTATTTCATAATCCAATTTCATATCCTCATAATTTTAATATCTGAGGAAATGATCTGAATCCACTTATATACGTACTACATGATAAAATAAGACTAAGGGGATGTACATATACAATGTTACCAACATTTTGGTTATTTTAGACCCCCTCCGTCCCTTACGATATCATACATTATCATTCCTCGACACCCCCCCCCCTTCTTAATGATATTGTTATCACCCAGCAAAGAAAGAAAGAGTGGCCATCAGCTGGAAAAAAGATGGCAGCCAGCAGTGCCATCAGCGGTAAAGTGCAAGGGTGCCATTACTTAAACCTGTCGAAAAGTGTCCGAGCCGAATGCAGCTGGCCCATCAGTGATGGCCAACAGTAGGCCAGCATTGGTATGCCATCACATTACTTCAATTCGGCACTTTTCCTGTAGTGCTAGCACCTATTCCACTGCTATTCCTTTGCTGGCCCAGCACTTTCCCTTACAAAAATTTCTTATAGAATTCTATAAAAAAACAAAGTATTATGGCTCTTTTTTCTATAAGCTAGTTTCACCAAGAGCTATAGAAATATCTGTAGATGTGTCTATAATAGAAATGTCTATAGAAATATTTGAACTTTCAGCGGTTTCCATGTGGTCACCCTCCCAAGTACTAACCGCACTCGATGCTGTTTGGTTTTCGTGATCGGACATGACCAAGTGCTTTCACGTACGCTACGACTGCTCGTAGTTTTCAAGCTCTCATTACACTATTTCAAGTTTGTTTCTTTTGTGATTTACGTTCCCAATCATTAAATGGTGTAGGAATCTTATATATTTTATACGCTTTTTTTTAATTATTGATTCTGAACTGCGTAAATTATGAAAACCGAAATCCTTTGTAACCTAGTAAAACCAGATTTAAGGAGAAAAAAAAAGTACGTTGAATTAAAGAATTTATCTCTTTATTCATTTACTTATTTATTTTGTTGGTGGCAGTGGTGCTATATTTTTTACAGTTTAAAAAAAAATTAGCTTCACAGCTTAAATTGTGTTAAGATATTCATTTCAGATTCGTGTTCAAATACTCAATGTCTTCGATATTCGCAGCGCCACCTAGCGTAAGGGTTCCCAGCATTAATACTGCAAAAGTTCGTGCACTTCCATGTAGTGGTGGGCCAGCGCATGAGATAAAATGGATGCCACCAGAATTTTATCTGATGATTTCCAACACCAAAGTTGACTGAAACTGTCCAGCAGAGATCATGCAGTGGTAGACCATCAGCCAGCACTTCTCCATCATTGCCAGCACCTATCTTGCTGCTGGCCAGCAATTTTCTCTTTGCTGGGCAGTATGTAAAAATTCTTTTTCTTTTTATGCGTTTCCAATGATATACATAGATATGATTAAGCATTATTTATTATCCACATACATTACTGATTCAAATAAAGGGAAGAAGATAATAAAATATCACTATCATATATGAAATAGCTTTATATCAAATAACACTCTAAAGAAATATTTACAATTTAAAAGTATTTAACAATAGCTTTTTGTTAAATAATGCATTGCCTTCTTACACTTGCCCCTTACACGAGGAACAGGTAAGCAAAACTTTTTTTCAACAAAGCAGGTAGATAACATTCTTCTCCGTTTTTCTCTACTAAACATAACATGTATATTTTCGAACCTGGATTCTCTAAAAACGCATCATATGCGCATATGATCAAATAATAGGAATGCCGAACGTTGTGATATTCCGTTGGATGTATATAATTCATATCTTAAGGTTATTCTCAAACTGAAAGGAGCTACTTTCTGACACATTAGAATTCATTTTTGTTCGGAAACGCATGAAATTGACAGGTGTTGTTATTCAGAAATTACGTAATCGAATGACGTTTTCCATTTTTTAGTAAAGGTATTGCATTTTCAGACATTATTCTGAAAGTTGTCGTTTCTAACTGAATATCCGGGCGCGAAACGAAAAAAAAACGGTCGCCATGTGACCACAATCGCCTATAACTCGATAATTTATCCATCAATAAATAAAAAATGCCATTCGATTCCAAACTGCTTCAATAGTCAGGCCTGACAATTTTATGCCGTTTTCCTTAAAAGTGAATCAGAAAATGCGTCAGAAAGTTTCGCGTTGTTGAGCAGGGAATTTGAGAAACCGTCTGAAATCTTCTATCTGAAATAATTAAAATGTTTATTTTGCGAAAATGGCATTAATAATTAGTTTAAACAATTAATTATGCTTTTAAATACTATTTCATTAATAATATTGCTAGTCATCACTATTGCTTTTTTTTTTTTTTTTTTAAGACTGCTTGAGTTTTTCCCATATTTTTCGAATTTCTACGCCGCTGGTTGAACACTAATTTTTTAGGATCCAGAGAGAGCGTCGTGGTCAAACTTCTTTAAATTAGGGTGAACATTGGAAAACTTATTCATTCAGAAACAGAAAAGGGGGACAAAGGTGTCCATTTTATTATTTTATTTGCAAAAAAAATCGATGGACAGTGTCATTTTAAACTATTTAGAATATGCACAAGAATGAGAAAGCAGATGAGTTCTTAGATGCAACAAACACAATAAAAAGTGTCACAATTTAGCGATATTTGTAGCAAATGTTTTCTAACTAGTGCTGATATTTATTTTTGGGTGTCTTCTTCTGTTAACTTTTCTACATAGTAAAGAAAAACTAAAAGAAAGCTCATATTTATTCTTCGAAGTCTTCTTCTGTGAGCTTACCTATAAAATTAAAAATGATATTTATTCTTATTCAACCCGTAAATATAGTCGAAATTCATAAAGTTATTAAAAATCCATTCTTAAAAAATATTAAAGACTTTATTTCAGAAATTAATACTTTACTATAGAAGATCCAAGATGGACTTCACGGGTTACAGATCAAAGTCAAAAACCATTTTTTTGTAACTCTGATACATTTTTACTTTCTTCTATATTTACAAGAGGAGAGCATTGCATTTGTGAAAAATTTCGACTTTGGGTTTTCAATGAATGTATGCGTTTTAGAATGTCCTGAAGACGATTTGACTGTCTTTAGAAAATGTTTGTCTTTGAGTCTGTCTATGAGTCTGTCTGTCTGCATGTGACAAAAATTTTGTGGGCACTCTATCTCAAGAACTAAATGACGAAATTGAATAAAACTTTAGATTCAGTTGGACCTTGATAAGTTGGTGCTGATTAGTTTTTGGTGTAAATCGCGTAAAGGTGGCGCTGCCATGCTGCGTTTTCCACGATTTCCACAATCTCAAAAACTAATGCATGGATTTCAATCACGCTTCATAGCCTGTTAGACCTTCACATAAGTTGGTGCTGATTAAGTTTTGGTGTAAATCGCGCAACAGGTGGCGCTTCTATGCTGCATTTGTCACGATTTCAGCAATAGCCCTATTAGACTTTGACAGGTTGATTAGTTTTTCGTGTAACTCATATAACAGGTGGCACTGCTATGCTGTATTTTTCAGGATTTTTGTGATAGCTATATCTCAAAAACTAATGCACGGAATTTAATCAAATTTCATATTCTGTTACACTTTCAGATAAATAGATCCTTTAGGATCCTCATGATGGACACAGATTGTCATTTAATTTCGGTACTGCGATAGCGAATTTTGAAGTATTAACATGCATGAGATTGGAAAAAAGTTTTGGGATTGGCGCATCCGAGTAGTTCATATTTAATATATTTTTTAGATAGCCCATTAAAAAGCCTAAAAGCATTTTATTTCAAAAATATCATTAATGAATTCAATTAAAACTTTAAAAATTATTAAAAGCGTTTATCATTTCAGCGGTTTAAGTGCTTAGTTCGATTGCATGTCTGTTAAATATATCTTTAACTTATATTATATCATATTTTTATTTATTAACCATTTGGAAAAATGGTTATTGTCCTCGTCAGGATAAGAAATCAAAAGCATATCTGAAGCTTTTATTGGTTTAATCCGCATTTTATTCGTTTTTTGATTGGTCTGTACACCAACCTTTACTTTCAACAGAGATGGGTACTTCTGTTGCCACTATGACAAAACAGTAATAAAAACTACAAAAAAAAATTAATAACTCAGAAACAAATTGAGATACAGCTTTCAAACAAGTTGCATTTAAAAGTTTTTTTTTATCTCTATACGACGGTGTAAAAAGTAATATTGTGGGATGTTTAGAAGTCTAAGAATGAAATTTCATTTAAAATGGGTCGTCAGATTTCTTGGAAATCTAACGATGGAAAAGCTTCTTCCCGAACAGCCAATGAAATGCTTAGATAATACGTAAGTTTCAGGTGGATAATACGTACGAGTCGCAGGCGATTTTTGTCGCTTGCAATTTTTACGTGTAATAACACTATTAATGTTTAATTCATGGCGTACGTAATGTATGATCAACTCCGTGCGATTTTTTATGTCTTAAATTTTAGACTTTGAAAAAAATCATTTTCCAAATGGTCGTTGTAATTTGTTAAATTGCTTTTTATTTAAGTATTGCGCGACAGCGCAATACTTATTTATTTCCAGTGTCACTTCTCAATGTTAATTTAACATAGAAAAGCCTATGGAGATCATAACTTTTTAATTTTTTCTTCCCACCTTTTTGTCCCTGATGCCACTCATTTTTAATTCTTTGCTAATTCTAATAATATTATAAATTCAAAGTGTAAAAACATTTGCCAGACGTCAGGATCAAAACGGATCATAAAATGCCTTTGCATATAGGTGGATTATAATCTAGAGAGTAACATGGGCTAATTTTTATTTACATTATTAAAATATTTTTCTTAATAATTCCAAATTTCGCTTTTTTCATTGAGAATCAACGGACATTTTCTAATAAAATTCAACATTTTTCCTTCATTGTTGTAAATAATTCAAAAGCCGTAATAATAATTTGCCTATTTTTAGTTGAATGATTTTCACGTGAAACACGAAACTGAAGAAACTGAAATAGTTTTTTTTTTTTTTTTTTTTTTTTTTTTTTTTTTTTTTTTTTTTAAGAATTAAAAAGAAGTTAATATGACGTCATAGTGGGGAAAAAAATGACATTTTCAAGCAGATTTTTTAAGTTCAGATTGTAATTTTTTGACCAAACTATAACAACCTGCATTACTGCACTGGTGGAACATTTTGAATTATACATAGGTAAATTGCATCACAAATTGTGATGCGATATCGCACAAATCAAAGCCTGATGAGGATACCCTCCATTAATTTTGAAATGTGTTTGTCTGAATGCAGTAGTTATTAAAAAACTTGACATATTAAACAAAAACCTAATTTGCAGAACAAATTAAAAAAACAAAATTTATTTCCTAAATTGTTTAAGCCCGAGAAGGGGCAGATATTAAGATATTTCATTCAATTCGGTCTACATTTAATGTTAAATTTTTGTAACAAATAAGCTATATCAATTGAAAATTAAAAAATAAAAATGAAATTCATACAATATAATGCTTTAAACACCTATATACTTAGATTCCGTTCAAATGAAATCGAAATAAATCTTAGACTTTTTCCATTTTTAAGTTGTAAATATTTGTACTGCAGATTTTGCATTATGTTTATGACGATTGTACATAATATGATAAGGTACATGCAAAATACAAAACTTTAAAAAAAGTCTAAGATTTATTTCGATTTCATTTGAACGGAATCTAAGTATATAGGTGTTTAAAGCATTATATTGTATGAATTTCATTTTTATTTTTTAATGTTCAATTGATTTAGCTTATTTGTTACAAAAATTTAACATTAAATGTAGAACGAATTGAATGAAATATCTTAATATCTGCCCCTTTTCGGGCTTAAACAATTTAGGAAATAAATTTTGTTTTTTTAATTTGTTCTGCAAATTAGGTTTTTGTTTAATATATATATATCTACCCTATATATATAAAATCCTAATGAATCGAATTGAAACGAATTTATGTAACGATTCTATGAAACGACTGATTAAACAACTGATTAAGTTTCACGGTGATTGCTCCTAAAATATGGAATACATTACGATGAAATTAACACCAAAAATCCGTATTGATCCACAGATCTCAAAACTGGTATTAGAATTTTAAAATTAGAATTAGTTTTCGAAATATTAATTTTTTTCTAATTTTAAATACTTTTTTCTAATGATGGCAACTCAAATTTTAATCATAACAGATATATTTTTTCATATTTTAGAAAAGGTTATTTTAAATTAATTTGGCGACGAGTATGGTCTCCCTTAAATGTATGCTAAGAAATACGTCATGTTACTTTTATTCAGAATTCAATTTGTATTTCATTATCATTTTATTTAATACAAAACTTTCATTTAAAATTGAAACCTTTAAAATAAATGGCTTTTACTTCATTATTTGTTTTAAACGAAACGAAAAGAAAAATAATAGACACAGATGTCATATACGCAACGGAGTACCTAATTGGCGCCAAAATGGCGTTATTTTGCCTGACATGGTAACCCGGCTATTGTTGCTTATTTATTAATAAATGTTTATTTGAATTTATTTTCTTTTTATTTCCAAAAAATGTTATAAATTGTTTTGTTCTATAGTTATTAATTAATTTATTTTATTTTTTTATTGTTATTTCATTTTAAAAATAACAGAAAATAATTTAAAAATACATATGTAACAGGTATTTGAAAACGAGATTTTCGCCAAATTGTCGTAAAAAAAAAAAAAAAAAAAAAAAAAAAATCACGCCAAACCCCAAATATGGGTTTGTGACAATTCAACAAATCATGAGATTTAATTTCCACTTCAAAGCAACGTTTTAATGTTATTACTTCTCCCGTCGGCCAATTTCGCCAAATTATACAAATTGACATATTTTTTTTTTATTTTAAATAACAAAAGAACAAATAAATTAGTGTAACATTAATAAATATACAAATAAAACGTCGAAATAAAAATTACTTGATGGCGTGAACATGTGTAACTTCCTTAAAGTCAAGTGAATGTGACATTTACGATCAACCATTATTGGCATTTAATCTTATAGTTTGGCGACAGATTTTTGGTATATGGGATAACCAAGTACCACCGTTTTAATTTACCACTCGAAAAAGAAAAAAAAAAATGCTAACTGGCGAGTTAAAAAAAAAAAAAAAAAAAAAAGCTATTGGCGAGATTTTCACCCGGCTAACATAAAAGTACCAGGAATTCTTTGTGATCATGGCAACTTTTATGTAGTTTTATTCGAAAAAATAATTTTGATTCTTTAATCAAAATGGAAACCTTTCTTATGAAAAGCGAAGGAATCAGCCCGTTGTTTATGGCAGTTACATGACTTGGACTATCTATATTATAAAGGACAAACATATCTGTGCGTGTGCGTAACGCATACGTCATTTTGCGAATGGCAATCTATATTATAAAGGACAAACATATCTGTGAGTAACGCATACGTCATTTTGCGAATGGCAACACTTTTAAATTTGAAATAAAATTTTGGTTTTGCAATTTTCTCTACTGCAAATTTTTAAACTTCTAAACATCGCACATTTTAAATTTTTACACCGTTGTGTGAGAGGAAAAATGCTCTTTTAAATGCAATTTGTTCGAAAGCTGTATCTCAATTTATTTTTGAGATATTAATTTTTTTGTATTTTTTAATACTATTTTTCTAATCATGGCAACAAAAGTACCCCATTTCTATTGAAAGTAAACGGAAAATAGTCGAAAAAAGAGATACTGTATCTTTTTGTTGCCATTTTCTCATAAAACCTGAAAAAAAAGTTGAAATTAATATACGGGTTATGTCAAGAATATTGTCTGTTATTCCGTGATAATGGCGTCATATGCATACTTTTCTATAGACGAAGTTTACGACTGGATTATAAAAGTGGATTGCTTTAGCGGATGTAAAAGACGTCATTTTATAAAAAAGTGTGTAATTTAAAACCTAAATTATGTTTTGTAGAAGTGCGTCATTTTCACAGACTAGCTACTTTGAAATTCTTCACAGGTGAAAATGCTTCACTTTTGAAAATAATGTATTCGAAATCACACACTGATAAAACGCAATGTTTTACAAAAATTTAGAGTGTCTTTATAAAAGAGAGGTGACATGCAAATAATAGAGATTTATAATTATATTATAGATATTGATGATTATCGCCTGGATGGATTTGCTTCGCCGAGTTAGACAAGCAAACAAATAATTCGAGGTTTAAAATAATATAATGTTCCTGAAGTTTTTGTCCAAAATTTTCTCAAACAATAAAATTTTAATGCTATTCTTTAGGACATTCTACTATAATTTGATCAAAATAACATAATTTGCTTAATTTAATTTTGTCATAATTTTATATAATCTATATATTTAAAACACAAGTGTGTTTTTTAGTCATCTGCCCTGATCTTTCTGCTGAACCAATTTCACTATTTTTTTTTATTTCTTTTACTGAAAGGTGTTCATTTGTAGATGTGATCGCACTATCTGTTTATTTTTTAAATATCCCCACTTTTATATTTTAATTTTAAAAGCATTTTATGAAATTTCTTCAAAATGTTGAAAATTAGATAGCTTTCATTATTGCAGACAAGAGGGAAATTATGAGGCATTTTTATCTTTATTCATGCCATTTTCCGATAAAAATTCAAAATTGTTGTATAGGGTTTAGTGGCGCAAAATCCCATTAGGAGCATAATATTATATTAAGGGCACAATAACGGAGAATGACTTACTGCTTTTGAAACACGCATTTTTCCTCATAAATTATCTATATTGTTTTTCCTTCTGCATGTGTACTGATACTAAGTTTCAGACACTAGGCGAAATGCTTATTTAAGTGAAAATGAAAACATATTAAAAAAAAAAAAAAGATCATTTTCTTAGATAAAACTAAACATTTTAACACAAATGCGTCTAAAAAACAGAAATTACGGAAATTTTTACTCTCCGGAATTGAGATTAGAATCTCAAGTAAAGAGTGCGTCTGTTCACATAAAAGATCTTGCTGACAATCATGATTTCAAGTTTTGAGTTAAAATGATTTTAAAATGATCAGAGAAAATACAATTTTTTTCTAAATGACGAATATGGATATGAGAAGTGCGTATGCGAATTTTAAGAAGGTGAAAATTGCTGTTTTTCATTCTGGAATACCAAGCATAGAGCCTCAATTGATAATCACATCATAATAACTGATCTTTATTATATTTTACTGATTATGTATCTATATTATAAAGAACAAACGTATCTGTGCGTAACGCTGGCGTCATTTTACGAATGGTTACACTTCACGATCAAATTTCGGTTTTGAAATTTTCGCTACTGCAATTTTTTAATCTTCTGACCATCGTACATTTTCAATTTTCGTCGCATAGGGAAAAAATTTACTTTAAAATGCAATTTATTTAAAAACTGTAGCTTAATTGACTGATGTATTATGTTTTCTAAAATAATTTTGAAGCATGATTTTTTTAAAAGTTTATCTTATCACGTGCCGGTTTCAATACATAATAATAATAAACATTTTGCACATAAAGCAAAAAACGTTGCTCAGCATTTGTTTCTGACTATTTTTGCATAACGAAATTAATACTTCCTTTATAAACAAATAAAAGAATAATGTTGAAAAAACACAAATCTAACATATTTGCAATAGTAAAATTTAAATTTTTAGATCACCAAATAAGATTTTTTTTTTTTCAAATGGAATTTGTTTGCAAAGTTCATCTCAGTTTACTGATTGTCTATGGTTTTAAAAACAATTTTAAAGCATGAAATATTTTTTAATTTATCTATAGCACGCGGAGTTCGATTACGAAAGATTAATCCGTTTGCCCTTAAAATAAAATAAAGCATCATTTTGTTACGGCTAATATCCATTAAAAGAGCTTCCCTATGAATAAATAAATAAAATAATATAAATAAAACACAAATTTAATAGATATGTAAACTCTGAAATTATTAGAATATAAAAGGATGCCGTAAGTAGCAAAATCTTGGTCTCTTAGCATACGGCTAATAAGAAAATATCGCTTTTGATAAATTTCAAAAATTTATTTGATTGTATAATTCGTATTTTTCATATGAAAAATGCTTTTTGAATGTAAGTGGGCAGTCTAAAAAAATTATTGCATATAAAAAAATTATTAGTTTTCAATTAAAAAAAAATGTTTTCACCTATATTCTGTAACCCGGGAAGCCCGGGTATGATCCCCTAGTTATAATATAAACGAAATAATGGGGATAGAATAATATTCGGCGACTTATCACACCTGTGGCTGGCTAAAATTAAAGCACCAAAATGGCCGCCTATAATATATAAAGCGAAGGGATCCGCCTGGAGCTGTTGATGATAGTCACATGACTTAGGCTATTATTATAGAGATTGTTTTCAATTTCAAAAACAGCGCAAAGAATATTTCCTAACAATTAAAAATTTATTTTCACGTGACTATTAAAAACAGAAAAAAAAAACTTTAAAATTACTATTTAATGAGTACGTGTTAAATGCAGGAAAATATTGAAAATTATGTCTTGGAAATTGTATTTACACGTGAATATTAAAAAGGAAAGGAAACTTTAAAATAATAAATACATTAATAAGCGTTTAACCCTTTCACGGAGAAGGCACTTCATTTCGTAAAATCTTGAAATCAGTGAATGGCACCAGAATTTACAAACAAATTTCGAAATACAAAAATGCTTTTGTTCACTTACTTAATAAAAGGGAAATTTTCATCCCAATAGTCTGATGCTAATATGGCATTTAAGAATTAAAATTAAGTGGTCCAAAAATGAACCATCGTCCTTGAAGGGGATAAAGCAGTAAATTGTAGTAATTGTAGTAAATTGTATTATATCAATCGTTTTATAACGCTGTTAAAAAATACCGGTTGGCAAAGACTTTACTTAATTCATTTTATTTTACCTTCTTTTCAAATGTTTAACTGATCTTCTTTAATCAAACACGAAAACAACCATTGGATGTCTTAACAGCAACTGATTCTACCTTAAATTTTTGCAATCAAAGGGAATTGAATGGAAACCCGTTTACAGGGAGATCGCTACAGGTTTTTTCAGTATAATTCAATCTTATCTAATCTTTTTAAAACCGATCTGATTAGCGTGCTTTTAGATTCTACAGTGTCTGAACGGGGGCTGGCGAGCGTAGCTTGCAGGAGGCAGAGCCCCCTAGTATATATTATATTTTTGTTTATTTATTGATGAAGATTTAATTTTATTTTGGAAAATTAGCGGAAACAAATGGTAACTATTTATATTGTTTTAAGTGCAAACAGATTTACCATGTATACAAATTTATTTTTCGTATAATCGAGCTTCACGCGATGGAGATAGATTTAAAAATAATTTATGCTCGGAAATGATTTTGAAAGCCATACACAATCATTAAACTGAGATACAGTTTTTAAACAATTTATATTTGAACTAGGGGGCTCTGCCCCGTACAAACTACGCTCGCCAACCCCCGTTCAGACACCACAGAATCTAAAAGCACACTAATTTGATCGGTTTTAAAAATATTAGAAAAGATTGAATTATAAAGCGATCTCCCTGTAAACGGGTTTCCATTCAATTTCTTTTGATTTCGAAAATTTAAGGCCGAATCAGTTGCTGTTAAGACTTCCAATGGTTGTTTTCGTGTTTGATTAAAGAAGACCAATTAAACATTTGAAAGGAAGCTAAAATAAAATTAATTAAGTAAACATAGTCTTTGCCTCCTGGTATTTTTAACAGCGTTATAAAACGATTGACATAATACAATTTCTACAATTGAACGTTTTAACTCCTTCAAGGGCGATGGTTCATTTTTGGACCATTTAATTTTAATTCTTAAATGCCACATTGGCACCAGAATATTGGAATGAAAATTTTTCTTTTATTAAGTAAGTGAACAAAAGCATTTTCGTATTTCGAAATTTGTTTGTAAATTCTGGTGCCATTCACTGATTTGAACATTTTACGAATAGAAGTACCTTGCCCCTGAAAGGGTTAAACGCATATTAACGTATTTATTATTTTAAAGTTTCCTTTCTCTTTTAATATTCATGTGTAAATACAATTTTCAAAACATAATTTTCAATATTTTCCTGCTTTTAACACTTTCTCATTTAATAGTAATTTTAAAGGTTTTTTTTCTGTTTTTAATAGTCACGTGTAAATAAATTTTTAATCGTTAGGAAATATTATTCTTTGCGCTGTTTTTAGAATTGAAAACAATCTCTATAATAATAGCCTAAGTGATGTGACTATTATCAACAGTTCCGGGCGGATCCCTTCACTTTTTATATTCCAGGCGACCATTTTGGTACTACAGTAAAACCTCCGAATAGCGGCCACCACTGGGAGCACAGTAAAGTGACCGTACTTCGGAGGTTGCCGTTATTCAGAGGTTCCACATTTTAAAACCTCAAAATTACATTACATTAAAATAACAATAACTGACCAAAATTATTTTATTTTTACAGTTAAAAAATACATACCATTATTTTACACTAAAGAAATCCCAATGAAACCTCCCTGTGCGACCACCTCCCTGAATGACCATTTTTTCAAAGAACGAAATTTATTCCCATAAGCTCAACACTAATTTTACCCCTATTCAGAGACCACCCCAGTTGATCTCCCTCCATGAGCGACCCATTTCTTTGAAGAAAATGAAACAAATTCCATTTTTTCCTGGTCGCTTGAAGAAGGTTTTATTAGAATAATAATTCCGGAGAGCACATTATTCATCAAACTTCTAAACTAAGATTAGAATTTTTATTTATTCCGGTAACTTTAAAATTTTAAACCCCTTTGTGCATTTTTATGCAATGAATTTAACTCTGATGACAAAGTAAGGATGACGGTCAATAAACTCCCCTGCCCTATTCTGTTAGAAAACTCTCAAAGAAATAGATAAATTAATGAAACCGTCATTATTTGTTCCCGTCCAAAAAAAATTGCATTTATTTAATGAACTTCGAAAGGACTTGGAAATAAAAGTTAAAGGAGATAAAACCGTAAAATCAAAGTAAATGTCAGTTTTTTTAATTCTACAATAATTAACTTATCTAATTAACTTTTGTTCGGATACTTAAATTTTCCTATTTTTTCCTAATATGGAAAATAAATTTTAGTAACATTAATTGTTAGCCTTTTTCAACAATTAAAATCTAGATTTAAACATGACCTCCATTAAGAGACCACCTCTCGGAGCGACCCATTTTTATTGGAACGGAACATGGTCGCTTTAGGAAGGTTTTACTCTAGTTATTCGCACTTTTTTTTTATTTATTTTTTTAAAGCGTATCCTTTTCTCTAAATGCATAATCATTTCCACAGATTTGTTGTAGAATTCGTTATCATTTTGAGTGAGTACAAAATTTTTTATTTCCCAGTTTCTCTGCAATGTCTGGGGCACTTTCATGCAACAATAGTACAGAAATTGGGAGATTTTTCTTTCAAGAGCTCGAAAGCCATTCCAAAAGCAACTTATCAATCTCATCATAACTAGTTCTTTGACGCTTAGTTTTAGATTCCAAATTTACACCTTGAAATGTTTTTTCTAAATAAAATTCACTTTTCTTCAAAATGTCATCTGTTTGGGTCCTTCCGCAAATGTCATTTCAGCTAATTTTCCTGCACTTACACCTTTTTTGCTGTCCTGGATAACTTTCAATTTATCACTTAAAGTTTTTTTTTTTTTTTTTTTTAACTCTTTCTTTTAGTGAAAAACACTTGCTACACATAGACAAGAAATATCACGCGATTCAAAAAGAGTACATTTGACAGTAGTATTTGACTACTGCTTCTTCACACATAAACTTAAATTTCGTCACCTTCACCCCCTCTCGCCACATCTATTTACAAACGAGATTTTTCTAAGCAGCCACTAGTAGATTAGTAAGGAAATTGTAAGGACGTCAAATAAGAAAATCTACATCCACATTCTTTTCAATGTCAGTTATAGTTATTAAAAAAAAAAAAAAAAAAAAAAAAAAGCTGTGGGGTGGCCGTTATTCGGAATTCGTTGTTCGGAGGTTTAGTGTAATGTTATTTCTATGGAAGAGATCCGGTAATACTAAAACATGGCCGGTATTCGGAAGTTACCGTTGTTCGGAGTCACCGTTGTAGGAGGTTTCACTGTATAATGTTAGCCAGCCACAGGCGATAAGTCACCATGTATTATTCTTTCGCGATCATTTCACTAATGTTATAATAGTCCAAGTCATGTAACTGCGATAAAAATTTACAACCCTTCGTTTTCCATATAAAAGGTTTCCATTTTGATTAAAGAATCAAAGTTATTTTTTCGAATAAAACTATATAAAAGATGCCATGATCGCAAAGAATTCTTGGTACTTTTATGTTAGCCGGGTGCAAATCTCGCCAATAGCTTTTTTTAACTCGCCAGTTAGCATTTTTTTTTATTTTTCGAGTGGTAAATTAAAACGGTACTGCTTGGTTATCCCATCGACCAAAAATCTATCGCCAGACTATAAGATTAAATGCCAATAATGATTGATCTTAAATGTCACATTCACTTGACTGTAAGGAAGTTACACGTGTTTATGCCATCAAGTGATTTTTATTTCGACGTTTTATTTTAATTTTTAGTAATGCTATACTAATTTATTTGGGCACAGATTTCATATATGGCGCGATTTATTTCCGACGACATTCTGGCGAAAACATCAACAGCATAAACAACAACATCCGGATTACCATATCAAGCAAAATAACGATACTTTGGAGCGAGTTAAGTACCCGTTGCGTATAGGACATTGGCGTCAGAAAAAAATCGCGCCAATATGGGGCGATTTATATGACATCTGTGCCTTTATTTGTTCTTTCGTTATTTAAAATAAAAATTACGTCAATTTGTGTAATTTGGTGTGTGTTTTGGCGATTTATATAATTTGGCGAAATTGATCGACAGGATAATTAAGTAGTACCATTAAACCATTGCTTTGAATTTGAAATTAGATGTCAAGATTTGTTGCAATATTTAATCGGGTTTGGCGTGTTTTTTTTAAGACAATTTGGCGAAAACTTCGTTTTCGAATACAAGTTACATATGTATTTTTAAATTATTTTCTATTATTTTTAAACTGAAATAACAATAAATAAAAAAATAATTAATAACAATAGAACAAAACAATTTATAACATTTTTTTTAAATAAAAAGAAAATAAAGGTAAATAAACATTTATTAATAAATAAGCAACAATAGCCGGATTACCATGTCAGGTAAAATAACGCCCTTTTGGCACTATTTAGGCATTCCGTTGAGTATATGACATCTGCAATTAATATTTTTCGTTTCGTTTCGTTTAAAAAAAAAAAGAAAGAAGTGAAAGTCATTGATTTTAATTTTTTCAGTTTAAATGAAAGCTTTGTATTAAATAAAATGATAAAAAAAAAAAGCATTGTTTTCAACATACATTTAAAGGAGGCCAAACTGATCGCCAATTTAGTTTAAAATAATAACCTTTTCTAAAATATGAAAAAATATATCTGTTATGATTAAAATTTGAGTTGCCATCATTAGAAAAAAGTATTTAAAATCAGAAAAAAATTAATATTTCGAGAGCTAATTCGAATTTAAAAATTCTAATACCAGTTTTGAGATCTACTGATCAATATGGATCTTTGGTGTTAATTTCATTTCAAAGTATTCCACATTTTAGCAGAAATCGCCGCGAAACGTAATCAGTTGTTTAATCAGTCGTTTCATAGAATCGTTTCATAAATTCGTTACATTTCAGTCGTTTCATATATCCATTTCATAAATTCGCTTCATTAAGATTTTAAATATATATATATATATATAGGGTAGATGTACATGTACAGTCGTGGAAAAAAAAGTACCCCCCCCCCCCCCCACTGACTCTGCAACAAAGTATTGCAGAAGAAAGTTACAGGTACCAAACGATTGGAAATAAAGTCTACTTTAAATTATGTATATAAAATTCGCATTTTCATATGTTTATTCCTATCTCCTGAAATTATAATTCTAATGCGATATTTTTTTTTTTAGCCCCCGGTATGGTATGCTATTTCTTTCTCCCAGCTTATTTTGTCTCTAGAAAATAGCGTTACCTTACGCTAGCAATAAACAAAGCAAATGTATCACTGTACGATTAAATGCTCTATAGCAATTTGTTTAATTTCTAAGCATCGCGCATTTTCAATTTTTATACCGTGGTATTCGAAAAAAAAAAAAAAGTAGTACTTTTAAATGCAATTTGTTTGAAAATTGTATCTCCATTTATTTTGGAAATATTAATTTTTTTGTAGTTTTTAGCACCATTTGTTTAATTTTGGCAACTGAAGTACTCCATTTATATAGAAAGTACCACGTGATCATAAACCTGGAAACACCCGTGGCAACCAGTTTTGGTGGGTAAACAAATAACAATACCTTACTTCGTACTCCTACTTCTATTCTACTTCGGTCGCAAGACGAACCACTTTGTTTTTGTTTAGTGAATTTTTCTTTCTCTATCTTTTGCCATCTAATTTAGTGTAAGTTTTTAAACTTAACGAAATAAAATGTGTTCAAAATATTATGAAGAATTGGGCACAGATGTCATATGGGGCAGTCTCACAATCTTATGGCTTTTATGTCCTTGAATAATAATTTTTATTTTAGTACATGTTCTTGTGTTTTTTTTATTTAATATACTGGGGAACATCCCACTGCATGATTGCATAACAATATTAACGAGATAAATAAGTTTTGGACGATGTTGGGGGTCCAAATACCAGGAAAACTCCTATACCGTCCCGTGTCCCTGATGCTGATTTTTAGGTGCGTTCGTAATTATATAAATACGTAGCACCTATAGTCGTCGTTCAGTCCGTCCGTCTGTCCGTCCGTCTGTCCGTCTGTCCGCATGTAACAGAGCAAAAACTACCCAACCGAATAGTCTGAAATTTCAAATATGTGATTGTTGCAAAATTTTGTCGAGCCATTTCAAATTTTATGAAAATCGGATGTACACTTTAATTACAGGGACAGTCAAAAGTTTTTCTTTACATTACGGCCAATGGGAAAAATTATTGCAAGTGGATTTTAATAGTATTAGAGCCTTCCGAATGTTCTGAAATTTTAAAGATATAATTGTTGCAAAATTTTGTCGAGCCATTTCAAATTTTAGGAAAATCGGACGTATAGTTTAATTACAGGGACAGTCAAAAGTTTTTCTTTACATTACGGCCAATGGGAAAAATTATTGCAAGTGGATTTTAATGGTATTAGAGCCTTCCGAATGATCTGAAATTTTAAAGATATAATTGTTTCAAAATTTTGTCGAGCCATTTCAAATTTTAGGAAAATCGGATGTATAGTTTAATTACAGGGACAGCCAAAAGTTTTTCTTTACATTACGGCCAATGGGAAAAATTATTGCAAGTGCATTTTAATGATATTACAGCCTTCCGAATGGTCTGAAATTTTAAAGATATAATTGTTGCAAAATTTTGTTGAGCTATTTCAAATTTTAGGAAAATCGGATGTATAGTTTATTTACAGGGACAGTCAAAAGTGTTCCGAAAAATTTATTGGAAGTGCATTTTAATGATGTATCAGATTATGCACGTTATGAAGTGCAAAAAATTATACATTCAGTACAATATGGGGTGCAAAAAATAATTTTAAAACTAGTTATAGTACGAACGCACCTCATTTGCCACATTTGACGAGCAATTTCCAACTTGTTAAGTTTGGAGCTGTCAGTATAAAATTGTTTCAACAAAAATAATTCGATGTAATTTTTTTCAGAAACTAGAACAATTGTTTTATATAAATATGTAGCAAAAAATTAACCTGCATGCATTTTTAGAGTTGTTATTATTTTTTAAACTCTGTCCCTGGGTTTTAGGTTCCTTACCGAACCTCTTCTAAAATTATACAGAAAATCACTTCAGATGCAGCCACAGAATTTTTTACAAGTTTTTTCTCATGCAGAAGTATGCTAGAGAAAGAATGTCTAAAATTCTTTGGCTGGAAATTTACTGCAGAATTTAAATCAGCATTTAAATATCAATTTCGAGCATCGTGGCTTTATTGGTAGTCTTTTACCGTCCCCAAGGTTTATTCCTGCACTTTTCGAGGTAAATTATTTTTTTTTATTATTATTTAATCCAATGTAAATAACTGTTTCTAAAAATCAATCAACATTGTGGCTACCACTTAGTCTTAACATGATTTGCCTAAAATAGGTTGTAATTTTCCTTTCCGTTCTATCCTTACCATCCCTTTTAGTCCTATTTCGTCCCTTTTTTCCTATGCCGTCCCCTTTTTTTACCTTACCGTCCCTTCTTTAACACCCCTTTAAAATAATGTTATACCAAAATTTTATACTAAAAATACTACATTGTTATTATTTCTTATTTGAATGTCCTGTGGGTACTATGCAAATTCATTATAAGTAAAAATTTAGAAGAAAATAGAAAGTTATAGTGATAAAATGGTAAGGAAAATTAAACTCGCAAGTTTAACTTAAACCTTAGTTAAATAAAAAAAATTTCGCTACTAACCATTTTTACTTTATTTTGAATCATTAAGACATTCGTCTATCAGATTAAAATGTTATTTTAGCAAGTTTAATTTCACCAGATTTTTATTCCCGAAAGTCAAAAGATTGTGAGAATGCCCCATATACGCACGATATTGGCGCGATTTTTTTCTGACGGCAGTGTTATAGTGTTAGTAACGATTGCTCGAAATGCATTTTTAATTGTGATATGCGCTTTTTTAGGGTTTCGTTCATCTGACGAAACCCTATTCGTCTCGCTCCTCTGTCTGTCTGTCTGTCCGTCTGTCACAGAGCCCGTTATCAGAAACTGTACATGTTGGAGACTTGAAATTTTGCATACTTATAGCTGAACACCACACATCATACGACAAATCATAAAATTTTGAAAAGTCGTACATTTAACCCTTTGGGCTCCCACATGTGTATTTTAAACATTTCTTTCTAAGTGAGCCCCTAATTAGGTTGGAGGTGTGAAATTTTACATACTTATAGCTGAACACCTCACATCAAACGGCAAATCATAAAATTTTGAAAAAGTCGTACATTTAACCCTTTGGGCTCTCATATGTGTATTTTAAACAATTCTTTCTAAGTAAGCCCCTATTTAGGTTGGAGGCGTGAAATTTTGCATACTTATAGCTCAACACCACATATCATACGACAAATCATAAAATTTTTAAAAAATCGTACATTTTACCCTTTGGGCCCCCACATGTGTATTTTAAGCAATTCTTTCTAACTGAGCCCCTTATTAAATTGGAGATTTGAAATACTGCATACTTATAACAGAACACCTGAGGCCAGGCGACAAATCATAAAATCTTGAAAAAGGTCTTACGTTTAACCCTTTGAGCTACCACATATGTATTTTAAGCAATTCCTTCTAAGAGAGCCCCTAATTAAGTTGGAGACATGAATTTTTGCATACGTATAGCTGAATACCTCAGACCACACGGCAAGTCATAAAATTTTCAAAAAGTCTTATATTATTTACTCCTCCAGGCTCTAACTTGTGTATTTTAAGCAATTTTCTAACCTTCGCCCTTTTCAATCGGGGAGCACTTTTCCAACTTTTGCCGGCATCCCTTTGACCATTCTTTCATATTATGTACCATAGTCTTACATATTTTAGTTCCACTTTTTACCGCCAGGGGCGCTTACTTATCTCGGGTGCTATCGGCCCAATCCCCTCGACTAATATAGCCACGGATAGTATGTAAAACGGAGTTTCGTCCGGATAGAGGTTTGTTCAGAATAGAGTGCGCCCCTGGTTGCGAAATGTGGAACTAACAGATTTTTCAAAAGGATAAAGTGTTTTGAAAGGAATATTAAACGAAACCCTCTGTGCGATCTGTGATCACACTTACCTACTTGTTCACTATATTTATGCATACTATAAAGTGAGTATAAATGCTATAGTTCATATACAGAGCTCCAGAAATGAATTCGTAAAGGTTACTGAGTATGAGCATAAATTGCTTAAAGGTGGGTTTTAAAGGAGTTATGCATTTTTACGCTGAACTGAATTTAGTGTACTAAGAAATATTTGTATAATATAGATAAACTGATATACAGGGCCACGCAAAGAGTTGGACACATGGCCGTCTATGGGCGATAATTTCTGGAAATGTAATTTCAGTAGTTTTAAGCGTGTTTTAGTTTGAATTAAATTTTTACTAAATAGGGCCATGTTATAAAGGTACTGGGTAAACTACAGGGCTGTACAAAAGTATTCAAGTATGTTCCCATCTATTAATATAAAATACTGAAAGATGAATTTCAACCTGTTATGCATTTTGTTGCTAAACTAAATTTTCCCATTATATAGTATATATATCAACATACAGATCGAATACAGGGCTATTCAAAAGAATTGGGATACATATATAGCTATGGGCGGTAACTACTGGAATCAGATTTTTAAATGTTTACTTAGTTATCTTATTTACCTTATTTCCCTAAGTAACGAAGTTTCGTTAAAGCTTTCAGGGAGTGTTGGAAAGTGTTTCATAATCTATGCTGTACGCATGATTTTTCTTACTTGTTTTAATGTTTGTTTTATGTTGTATGTTAAATTTTGAAATTAATTTTTCAGAACAAACGTTCTTGAAATTCTGGGCAACGCCGGAAACTTTAGTTTGTAACAGATAAATGGCTTCTGTAGAGAGATTCACATGTTAAAAAGGAATATATTTACACATAAATATACATTTCTATTTCAAGTTAAAAACAAGTAAAAAAATGTTTATAAAAAATGGACCATTTTAAAATAAAAATTCAAGAATTCCATTATAATTTTCAGTTAAAAATAAATATAAATTACAGACTTACTATATTTTATTTTGCCAATCCTATTAAGAATGTCTTTTTGCCTAGATAAGTATAAATAAAAGACACATAATTAGTATAAAAATTTTGCTATTTATATATTTTTAAAAGAATCCTCTATAGCCTATACTAATAAAAGAAAGATGTTTGTTTGTGTATGTGTCTGTCCGCGATGGCAAGGAGAATCTACCTCACGTAGAGGTCTGAAAAGTTGGATGAAGTAGTCCAAGGCAGGTCCAAAATCACCTGAGGCTCAGATTTTTCATTTTTTGATAATTAGCTGGAGACACCAATTAAAAACCAGAATGAGCACTCATCAAAAATACATTCTTTTTCTCAAAATGGAGCGGAACGGTCGTTCAGGAGTTCGCTAGCAAAGAAGATTTCACTGTCGAAAATCATCGCTTCTTCGGCTCGTATCGGCTCGACATGTCAAAATACGAAAAAAAAAATACCTCTGTTGTAAACATTTATCTTTCTAACGGGCAATCCGTTTAAGAAATACGAATATTAACCCTTTGAAAAAAATCATTTTCGATATGTCGTTTTCGTGTTTTTTCCTCTATCTTTACAAGCTCGCATTGGCCCAACTATTCAAAATACGAAACAATAAAAAATAACCTTTTAATCTGGATATTTTCTTCTATATGACAATGCAATCTGTTTTAAAAAATATGAACATTAACCGTTTCAAAAAAAATTCTTTTTAGAGCGACGTTTCAGGCGTTTTATGTATTTTATGCAACGTTCAAAAATGTGCAACCGCTGCTGAAATGAAAAAAAACAAATACAGATTACCCTTGTTTTTTCAAACGGTTGCATCCGTTTAAAAAATATTAATATTAACCCTTTTTTTTAAATATTTTCCGAAAGTCATTTTGGGCAATTTTCGCTTTTTTTCTACAACATATAAATTACGCATCCGCGCTTTTAATCAAAATAACGAAACAAAAACATACCCTCTTAATCAGCGTTCATTTTCTTTTCAAACGAATCGATTCGTGTTAAAAAATATTAATATTAACCTTTTCGAAACAATTCTTTTCTCGAATCACTTCACGCTGACGTTAACGGTTTTGTTTCTATTGTCCATATGGTTGGTTAATATTTGGCACATTTTGATTAAAAAATAAACTTAATTTTATACAATCGTTCTGGATTATCAATAAAATGTACCAACTTTTCAGCTAATAATCGAGAATAGTATTCATTCAGAAATTATTAGATTTAGGGAGGACATAATCTGTTAGAAAATAATATATTTTCCCATAGGGCTAACACTGCGCACTCTTTGATTGAAGTTTCAAAGATGTTTTTGCGCTAATGCTCTAATATTTTAATACGACACACTAACCTTATAGCTGTTGTTTGAGTGAAATTTTGGTTTAGAAATAACGAGATTTAGGGCTTCTTAGTAATGGCTACCTTTCGTCCCTTGCTCTTGCGATTAAGAAGAGGTGAATATTTGTGTAGTTAATTTAGCTTTATTGTGTTACTGTGTTCCAGCTTCGTTTAGGAATGAACCAACTCCCCCCCCCCCCCCCCCTCGCATCAGGCAGCACTACTTTATCACGGTTTGAGTGGGATAATGTCGACTGCGGGGCCTCTAACACCAGATTCGCTTGGAAAGATTTTCGTCAAAAAATATATAATAAATAAATGGGAACGTGCGTAGCATACACGCTGTACGCTGCCGAAGGCAGTGAGTCCCCAACTCTAAGTTCGTTTGGATAGATTTTCATTTAAAAATGTAAAATCATACATATTCGAGGGTGTATGCTGCCGAAGGCATTGGGGCTTCAAAATTAGGTTCGTTTGGAAAAGATTTTTGTTTTAAAATATAATGTCATTCAACACCAATTTTAGGTATAGTTAAGGTTATTGTGACGGTTTAGTCTCGTGCAATACCGGATAGGTCAGCTAGTTAGTATGTAACTTTTCTGTGTAAGTACTGAAATATAAATAATTTGATAATTATCTAATTTAATATAAAAGTAAAGGAAACTAAATCTTATAAAACGGAACACTTTTTTTAATTTTGTGTAGCGATAAAAAAATATATATATTTTTTAAATAACAGTGTTGTTGTATTAAACTAAGACTAGCCTTCTAATAAAGCTGTTTTTAAAAAAAACACAATAATATTATTTTAATTTTTTAAGTGTAATATTGTTCTATTGACTTAAAGTAGACCTACATTACATACTACATACAAAATTACATATTTTCAATAATACTTTAAAACTAAGGTCACTTACTGTTCTTTAGTGGCTCGAAGAAGTGTGAACTTCTTTTTTTGGAATGGATATTTTTTCTTCTTTTTATCTTTATAATGTCTATAAACTGATGTTAATATCAGGATAAGAATTACAATCACCAAGAACGCAGCTATCGACCACACTAAAATCTTCGTGTTGCTCCCAAGTCCTTAAAAAATAGTAAATATGATTCAAGTAGTAATTAAAGGAAGAATACATATAAATTTATTATTCAGATCAAGACCCCCTTACCATGGCTACCTGTGATCTTATAAGATCGCAAGCAGACATGCCCTTGCCATAAAAAATGCATGCTCATCGCTTAACATATCAGAATTTGTGAAACTGGGGTGAAAAAAATCTTTCAACCGATAGTTAATTCATATAGTCGATGATTCATAAAAGGCTCCTTAATTTTTAAAATTCAATAATTCATTACTTTTAATAAGTGTAAATATGAAATAAATGACATGTGTACCAGGTAGCACATAAATTTTATATTAAGTAATTTCATAAATAGTTTAATTTTTGTCAGTAAGTGACACTGCACTGTCTCAAACCGTGGAAATTATCAAATTAACTTCAAAATTTCATAATACAGTTGACTCTTCAAATCCGCACAGCTAGGGACCAGATGTTGTGCGGATTTCTGGTCATTGCTTTGTTTACATTTATTAAACAGTAATTTGAATGTAATAATGCAATCTATTTATATAAAATCCAAGTCGCTGTGTGTCCCTCACGATTCCGGTAGGACCGCCTCATTGTAATGAATAATTGTTAAAAAATACTAATGTAGGGTTACCACAGTAGTGCGAAATGCTGAACAACTTGGCGGATTATCGCCACATTTTATAAAATATCGCCAAATTTGTTGACAAAAATAAGTTGTCATATATGAAGCCAACTTGGCGTTAGCTAGCTAATTTCGCGAAATTCCCATTTAAAACAATTAATATTCCATACGAGGTCAGCGCAATTTAATTTAAACTCCGGCTTCTAAGGGTTTTTTTCTTTTTCTTTTTTTTTCAAAATGTATGGGTGAGAATTTAAAGTGTAATATACGAAAATATACGTTTTTACATCGTCATCCCTATGCTACAAATAAAATATGACGCGCTGTACTATCTGAGCTCCTAACTGGCCGATTTTAATGGGCTTTACATAGCCGGATACAGAAATTAAATTGTCGGTAGTTTTACAGCATATGGGCCTTGGCGAAGAAGGGAATTTGGCAACATATTTTCTGGCAACCTATTCACTATTTTATTTCATATACACACGGATTTCTTTTTTCAACATTTATACAATGTATTTAACATAAAGAAGCCATTTGTCTAATTTTATTCAGAAACAGAAGTTATTTGTGTATAAAAAACAACAATAATATATACATTTAATTAAAATATAAACAAATTTATAGAAACAAACAAAAAAATTCATCAAGTTTGTTTTCGTAGCTGTTTTTAACATTTGGCAAGAAATCTTACTTTTTGATGCCTGAATTCCATCAAGTTTTTTAAAAAACCGCCAAGGCCCCTATAGTGGAAAAGTACCAAATTCTCTCCTATTTTGCACTATCTGCACCATAGTTTGTAATATATGCAAGGCGGTGAGAGCGAAAAGTCTAAATATTAAATTTTAAATCTATTTATATAAAATCCAAGTCTCTGTGTGTCCCTCACAATTCCGATTGGGCTGCCTCATTGATCGCAGCAATGTTAGGCTTCGTTCAACTTACAAAAATCGGTACTACTTAGCTATCCTGTCTACCAAAAATCTATCGCCAAACTATAAGAAAATGCCAATACTGGTTGATCGTAAATGCCACATTCACTTGACTTTATGCACGTTACACGTGTTTACGTCATCAAGTGATTTTAATTTCGACGTTTTATTTATATTTTTATTAATGTTATACTAATTTATTTGTTCTTTCGTTATTTATAATAAAAATTATGTCAATTTGTATAACTTGGCGAGTGGTTTGGCGATTTCTATAATTTGGCAAAATTGGTCGTCGGGATAACTAAGTAGTACCCAAAAATTCAATATATAATTTCTTCTATCTGAAATCCCGTCTATAAAATATTCAAAATTGGAAAAGTTTAATGTTTTGTGCTATCGTTAAAACCATTTCAGAAACCGTCTTTAATTTTGCGGTACTACTTGATTATCCCGTTGACCAAAAAAATATCGCCAAATTATAAGATGGATGACAATAATGGATGATCGTAAATGTCACATTCACTTGACATTAAACACGGTGCACGTGTTTGTTACGTGATCAAGTGATTTTCGCTTCAACTTTTTATTTGTATTATTATTAATGTTTTTCTAATTTATTTGTTCTTTCGTTATTTAAAAGAAAAGTTATGTCGATTTGTATAATTTGGGGAATAGTTTGGGCAAAAAAATCACGCATTGAATATCTATCCCAGCGCCACGAAATAGCCTGCATGAGAAAAAGTGAACCGATTTTAGCGTTCATCCAACAGTGAATTACCTCAATTGTTTTTTTAGTTTTATTTACTTTTTTTTTATCTTTTAACGTTGCATTAAATGTGTATTAAATAAAAATAGGTACAGATATCACAGACGCACCGGGGTTCCTTTTTAGCACCAAAAGGGCGATTTTTTGCCTGACGTGGTAACCTGCAAATTTTTGCTTTGAATGAAAACTTGGTGTTTTATAATAAAATTAAATGTGCGTATTAAATTAAAATTATGTGTACGATAATAGCAACACAAAGCGGCAACTGTTTTTTTTTTTTTTTTTTTTTTTTTTTTGAGTGAAAAAAGAATAATTAAGTAGAAATGTAATATAGAATATTTTATTCTACAATTTATTTTATTTTTCATTTGAAATGAATGAAACTGCATCCGAACGTAAACGGCGTTCAGACAGAGAACGTAGAGCCCGATGCTCGGCAGTTGCAAGAAACATTAAATTCTATCCGAGAAGAAAATAGATTACGGCATTCAATTCAAAGAGCTAAGGAAAGCCATAGTGATCGATCTGGGAGATTATCTCATAACTCTTTGCGTACTTCTACACAGCGTTCAAGTGAAAATGAAGAACAAAGATTAATCAGACGTAAGTCATGATGCTGAAAGTCATTCTCGGCGGTTTTTGACTCAACGACAAAACTACTACGAAAATCAGCAACAATTAATTTCTGAAGCCTCTCAGTCTCAAGTTATTGAGTCTCATACGTGTGGACAATTAAGCATTCTCTGCCAATTTTGCAAAGCGCGCCATTTTCAAGCTGAAAAACGCAGAGGTGGAAAATTTAACAGTCGTTGCCATAAAGGTAAAGTTAGGCTTCCACAACGTCATCGGTTTCCACCATACCTCCAAGACTTGATGAGGAATTCAAATGCACTTAATTATCGTAATTTCAAAGAAAATATTCGCTCATACAATAGTGCCATTTCATTTGCTTCTATGGGTGCTAAACTTGATGGAAATGCTCCGGGACACGGCCCTTGTTGTTTTAAAGTTCAAGGCCAAATTTATCCCCGAACTTCCCACTTGCATCCTCCCAATCGCCAACAAAGAAAATTTGCTCAACTGTATGTTTTGGATACAACACAAGCTGTCGAAGAGCGTCTTAACATTCCCGAAAATGACAACTGTTTACCAAATGCTTTGCGTGAACTTGATTTACTTATGCGGCAAAATCCTTATGCTCAAGTTTTCAAAAAATGGAGTGAGGTGGAGACTGAGCAGCAACAACATGCACAAAGATACAATTTACAAATGCCAAGAGTTAATATGGTATTGCGTCGAGATCGCCATTCAGACAACAGGCGATATAATTTGCCGACATCAAACGAAGTAGCTATGGTTTTTCTAAATGACGATGGTGAACCACCCTTTCAACGCGATATCAGAATTTATCCAAGAAATAATGACCAACCTTTTGTAAACTTGAATATTTTAAGTCCTAATTTAGATCCAATGACTTATCCTATATTCTACCCAAACGGAGAGCCTGGCTGGACAACAAATGTATCACTATCACCTTATCCAGGATTTTCACCTGGTGTTCGAAGTAATATATCAATGCTTCAGTTCAAAGTTGCTCAAACAGCAATTCGGGATAATGAGTTTAATCCAATACTGCATGGTGGAAAACTTGCTCAACAGTGGATAATCTTACACTTACACTTACTTATTCTCTCACTTACAAGTGGAAGCTAATAATCTCAATTTTAAAAGACAGAAGCAAAGAAAACTTAGTGCAGACGATTATTCTGGCCTCAGGGACTTTGTAGCCGAAGGAGCAGCTGATGCAGGTGTTACTGCTGGAAAAACCAATATTCTACCTTCTTCATTTCAAGGGTCTCCTAGAAATATGAGAGAGAGATACAATGATGCTATGTCCATTGTTACAAAGTTTGGAAAACCAGATGTGTTTTGTACATTCACGTGCAATCCACAATGGCCAGAAATAGTAAAAAATCTACTGCCCGGACAAACGTCATCAGACAGACCTGATTTAGTAGCGAGAGTGCTTAAAATCAAACTATCAGCATTAATGAATGATATAAAAAATGGGGAACTATTTGGTAAAGCCTTGACCTTTGTATATACTATTGAATTTCAAAAAAGAGGTCTTCCACATGCTCATATTCTTTTAATTCTAGCAGAGCCCTATAAATTTCGTAATGCTGCTCAAGTTGACCGTTGTCTTTCTTCGGCGTTACCAGATCCTGAAACTTATCCACGATTATCAGAAATTGTTCTTCGTACTATGGTCCACGGGCCATGCGGAACTTTGAATCCGAATTCTCCATGCATGGATGGTAATAAATGCACAAAAGATTTTCCAAAAGAGTTTCGAGAAACAACTAAAGTCAGTCTGAATGGTTATCCACTCTATCAAAGACGACAAGGTCCAACTTCTATAGTTCGCGGCAAAAAGATAGATAATCGCTACATCGTACCATATAATGCATATTTACTGCTTAAATATGACGCGCACATCAACATTGAAGCCTGCACATCGATCAAATCTATTAAATACATTTACAAGTACATATACAAAGGTTATGATGCAGCAAATGTAGTAGTTCATGCTGGAAATAATGAAAGTAACGAGTTTGTGTATGATGAACTGTCATCACATGTTGATTCTCGATATGTGAGTGCACCAGAGGCAATGTGGCTGTTACTGGAAAATGAAATGCATGATCATTCTCATGCAATAATTCGTCTTGCCATTCATTTGCCTTTAAGACAACAGGTTTATTTTCATGCTGGTGGTGAAAATGCTGCACTGGAACAAGCTGCCAACCGCGAAACGATGCTGACTGCTTGGTTCAAGTTGAATAGAACAGATAATGAAGCAAAACAATATCTTTATGTTGATATACCATATCATTATGTATACGAGAAAAATGCTTGGAAAAAACGACAAAGAGGAGGCGATAAAATTGTTACAAGATTATATTATGTTAATCCAAAAGATATTGAACTTTTCTGCCTTCGGTTACTTCTCCTTTATGTTCCTGGTGCTACATGCTTTGAAGATTTACGAACATTTGATGGAAATCTGTACAACACATTTCAAGAAGCTGCACGTGCACGTTGTCTTCTTGCTGAAGATAATGAATGGGATCAATGCTTAGAAGAGGCTACTTTAACTGCAATGCCATTACAAATGCGTCAAACGTTTTCATTTATTTGTATATTTTGTAATCCAACAAATGCAGTTAATTTGTGGGAAAAATATAAAAATTGAATGAGCGAAGATTACTCAAGAACTTATAATGAATCAGCTGCTCAGAACCGAGCTTTGCAAGATATTAATTGCATGTTGGAATCTCATGGATTAAACTGTACATCATTTAATCTTCCTACACCTGATATACTGCAGGAAATTCAAAATGAAGAATTCTATTATTTGAATGAAGCTGAAGTAGCTGTTGAGCAAATAGCAACTTTAAATTTCTTACAACGAGAAGCTTTCAACCAAATAAAATCAGCACTTGAAAGGGATTCTGTTACGAGACGTTGCTTTTACTTAGATGGTCCTGGAGGATCGGGTAAAACATATTTGTACAACGTACTCATGCATTTTGTTAGAGGTAAATGCCAAAGTAGTACTTCCACATGCAACAACAGGAATTGCATCAATTTTATTAGAGGGTGGTAAAACTGTTCATTCTGGCTTCAAATTACCAGTGCCGATTTTAGAAACTTCCACATCTGCCATTCGAACGTCTTCAAGTGAAGCTCAAATATTACGTGAAACTAAATTAATTATAATTGATGAAGTGACAATGATGTCTTGCCATGCTCTTCGTTGTATAGATGTCTTACTGCGGGAAATAATGTTGAATGACATGCCTTTTGGAGGCAAGGTTATGTTATTAGGTGGAGACTTTCGCCAGACATTGCTAGTTGTTATAAGAGGAAACAGAACAGAAATTATTGAAACATGCTTGAAATCAAGCCTACTTTGGCAAGAATTTATACAACTTAGATTATCTGAAAATATGAGATCTGAAGGGCAAAATTCCTTTCATGAGTGGCAGCTTGAAATTGGTGAAGGAAAAACACCCGATATATCAAATTTACCTGCAGGTACAATAGAAATTCCACCGTCAATGGTTTGCAAAGATTCAATTATTGCAAGTGTATATGGAGATCATATAAACTATACCAATTTTGAACAACTTGAACAAAAAGTAATTTTGACAACAAAAAACAAACATGCATTATCATTAAATAACAAAATTTTGAATTTGCTGCCTGAAGATGGAAGAACTTACTATAGTACAGATTCAGTCGTGTCTGACAACCAAGAAAATGTTAATAATTATTCACCTGAGTTCTTGCATGAACAAACTCCATCAAGGATGCCTCCTCATAAGCTTATTCTGAAAAAAGGAAGTATTATCATGCTTCTCAGAAACATGAATCCAAGAAAAGGATTGTGCAATGGAACCAGATTAATTTTGCACTCTCTCCACAGCCATTTTATTGATGCTTTCATTTTAACCGGAACAAATCAAAATGATAGAGTTCACATACCAAGAATTGATTTGACACCAAGTGAAACTAACTTCTCTACCTTTCATTCTTAAACGCCGCTAATTTCCAATGATACTGTCATTTGGAATGACGATAAATAAGTCACAGGGACAAACATTTTCTACAGTTGGACTGTATTTAAAAGAACCGGTTTTTTCTCATGGACATTTATATGTCCATGTATATGTTTCTCATATATGTAAGTATTTCAAGATGTAAAGAGGAAGAGCAGTTAAAAATTTATGTAGAAGATACTGAAGAGCAAGGTCGGCTTTTATCGTATAACCTGAAGTTTTGTGAACAAATTTTAATTTCATTTTTTCTGTATTCATTATTACATAGTTTTTCATAAATTCGTTTTGTTTTTAAATTGTGTTATTTCCATCTATTACTGCGGAACAAGAGACGAAAACTCATATTCTTGCACATGTCTTTTATCCCTTTAAGACCTGACCTACGCAACTGTGTAGATGATCCTAAGGCAAAAGGAAAAACAATTTCCTCTGTTTCTGGCACTAAAGCAGAGCCTGCACCAAACAATTGTGTGGATCCTCCCTTGACGTCACCTGAGATCGAAAAAAATTTTAAATATCTTTTTTCAATTAAATATGATCTTATTAATTTGGGTTAAAAGCCAAGACTTTTAATTTCTACTAAAACTCTTCAGGTCTTAAAGGTTTATATATCTTTCTATCTCATTTTCCGTCATTTTTGACGGGCTATCTTTCTAGTCAAAATTATAATGAATGCTTGCAATATAGTAAAATATTAAAATAATTAAGTAAAGTAATAAACTAAAAGGATAAAAAGTAAGGTAATCTTAAAAATGATTAAATTTTTAAAAGTAAAGGTTAAGTAAATAATTAATAATGTATAATTAAATATGCATAATAAAGATGAGACATATTTTCTTTGAATTATTCAATGAAACTTTTCTCATAAAGGTAACCTATTAATTCACATCCAAATCATAAAGTAAAGAAGTTTTTTTTTTTTTTTTTTTCAGGTTTAGCCAGTCTTAATAACCGAAAAAGCTTGATTAATACATAAATATATTGGGCAAAAAGATTGTGATTACCAGTGATATCAGCAACATCTTGATTTGTTTTCACTAATAAATTTATACTTCAGGAAACACCACGAGTTTAGTGATATTATTGAGAATTACATATTAAAATGCATACGGAATGATATAAAACTAAAAAAATCTGTAATTTTGCCCCTACATCTGAACTGAAAGTTTCATTGTTTGGGTCATTTTAATTTTACACGCAGATTTCATGTCCGTAACATGAAGAATTTTTACTTGAAAAGTATTTTGTGATTTTACTCACTGTCATTACCACTTTTAATATAGCTTATTTTCTCATTTAAAAAATACATTAGGTATGTTTAAGACTTTATTTACAAAGCAAAAGATAATATTTAAAAATTTATCACCTACTTTTAGGTAGATTTCGTAAGAAATACTACCTATTGCAGTCGTTACCATGGTGCGACTTTTGAAAAATTCCTTCATAACTTTTCATTATACGACCCCAGGAACCCAAAACCACCCCCATCTAAAAAGTTTATATATATATATATATATATATATATATATATGTATGTATGTATGTATGTACTCAATTTTGTCCGCACGATAAAAGTCGCAATTATGCACGAATCGTCTTCAAACTCGCCAACAACTTTGAGATGGTTAATATCTCGGCGGGGCAAAATCGGCCCAAGGGAATAGAAATGGGGAGTGTTCAAAATTTTGAATACCGTCTTAACATGATTCTAATAAAACCAGCTCTTTCACAACAATGACAGAAAAAAATAAATATTTTTCGTTATAGCAGTTGCCAACAATTAAAAAAAGCAATAAACTTCTCACCACAACAATTGATTTCCTATTGCAAAATTTTCACGCGAAAATTAATTAAATAAAATGTTTGACGAATTGAAAACAAATTGAATATTACGTCATAAGTTTTCTAGAGCAAGATTTCCGCCTGAAAACTCAAAATGAAATAAATAGTTTGACGAGTTTTAAAAAAATCAAAATATTGCGTCATATTAGAAATATAATGGACACCAGCAGGTGAATATGTAACGTCATGGGAGTTTGAAGAAAGGTATTAAAACATGATAAAAACCAGACTATGGAAATTTTAACATATTTTAACACTTTGAGGTTCTCTGAATTTGCTTTAGCCATTTTTAAACCTATTTCATATACATGCTTGTGTGTATTCCTGTATATTAGAATTTTCACAAAATGTTTAGCTCCCTAGAGCTCATTCTTGGTGAAGGAACTGGGTTTATCTCTAATCTTGGTTTAAGTTTTGTTGGTGAATTTAGTACTTAACTTCGAAATCTACCTCCGCCTGTAGGCCCGAGCCGGCAGGGATTTTTTGGGTTGTCACAAGATGAAGTTTCCTTGAAAGATATTGTTTATTTAATACTAAAACATTTTTATTTTCATGTACAAGCAATTTTTTTTATTATAGAACATAACATAAAATATCACATAAATTAATTCTTCAAGTTTATGTTTTGTTATACTTTTTCATTAAAAAGTGGGTGTCCCAGGGTTTTGAAATATTTGTTGTGTAACCTCTGCTACCACATATAATTTATTAAACAAAAACATAATTTGAAGAACAAATTAAAAAAACAAAATTTATTTCCTACATTGTTTAAGCTCGAGAAGGGACAGATATTAAGATATTTCATTCAATTAGTTCTACATTTAATGTTAAATTTTTGTAACAAATTGGTTAAGCCAATTGAAGATTAAAAAAGGAAAATAAAATTCATACAATATGATGCTTAAAACATCCTAAAAAATTAGATTCCGTTCAAATGAAATCGAAATAAATCTTAGACAGTGATAAAGAAAATTATCATACGAATTTAATATTTCCAACTGAGCAAAAAAATGCCCAGGCCGGGAATCGAACCCAGATCCTTGACTTACAGGGCCAATGCTCTACAGTTTTAAGCTAACTGGACCGACAACCGGTGAGCATATTTCGCCCACATAACCTAATTGGTAATGACATCTGGTCTGTCATGTAGACAGCCCAACAGAATAAACCGCAGGTAAAGGAACTCCATATAATATGAAGTTCACCGGTTGTCGGCCCAGATAGTTTAAAACGGTAGAGCATTTGCCCTTTAATCCAAGGATCTGGGTTCGATTCACTGCATGGGCATTTTTTTGCTCAGTTGGAAATATTCAATTCGTATGATAACTTTACCAATCTGTTTGATTGTGCTTAAATAATAGTAAAGGAAATTGTTTGGCTGCTTGTTCTTATAAGTATAAATGCATTTTTGTGTCCGGTAACAGAGGTTACAAATTTGTACACCTTGGCATTTTTCAACAAGTCTGCTATCTTAATTAAATAACATTAAGCGCGGCCTTCAGTTATTTGATAAACTTTAAACCTTACACAACTACAAAATGCAATTCTTGTGACCAAATGTAACGAAAAAAATTACTTCTGTAAAAGTGGAAATCTGCGTGTAAATTTGAAATGACCCGTTTACATCTCTGATGTGCGGACTTTAGAGTTACCGATTTGAGGAAGTTTACTGTATAAACCTTTTATTTATGTTTTAATTTCTAAAGAGAATCAAGCGTAAAAACTCAGATAGTTTTGATGAAGTCTTGCAAGTAAGTTTGAGCACAGTGCAGCACACTCTATTGACGAAAATTTGATCTATTTTATAAATTACTACATACAAAACTTATGAACTAGCTTACACATTTTGATTTCACTTATTTCATTTTTACTTTCTTCTATCTTTACAAGAAGAAAGTATTAGATTCGTGAAAATTTTCGACTTTTGGTTTTCGACGGATTTACACGCTTTAGGGGTCAGAGATTCCGAAAAACATGTTTTACAAAATGTCTGTCTGTGAATCTGTCTGTCTGAGTGTGACACAAATTTTGTGGGCGCTCTATCTCAAGAAGTAATGCACGGAATTTAATAAAAATTTATAATCAGTTAGTCCTGATATAAATTGGTGCTCATTGTTTTTGGTGTAAATCACTCAACAGGTGGCGCTGCTATGCAGCATTTTTCACGATTTCCGCAATAGCTCAATCTCCAGAACTAATGCACTGATTTTCATCAAACTTCAGATTCAGTTAGTTCTTGACATGAATTGAAAATTTTATACATTTTGGTGTAAATCGCTCAACAGGTGGCGCTGCTATGCTGCATTTTTCAGAATTTCCACTATAGCTGAATGCTCGAATGCTCGAATTTTCATCAAACTTCAGAATCAGTTAGTCCTTGACATGAATTGATATTTTGTACATTTTGTTGTTAATCGCTCAACAGGTGGCACTGCTATGCTTTTTCTTGCGATTTCCGCAATAGTTCTATCTCAAGAACTAATGCACGAATTTTCCCCAAACTTCAGATTGAGGTATACCTTGATATCAATTAGTGCTGTTTATGTTTTGGTGTAAATCGCTCAAAAGGTGGCGCTGCTATGCCACATTTTTCAGAATTTCCGCGATAGCTCTATCTCAAGAACTAATGCACGAAATTTCATCAAACTTCAAATTCAGATGTACTTTGATATATGAATTGGTGCTAAATTGATGTAATTTCTTGTACTATTTAAATGATTTAATTGACGTGATCTATATAGAAGAAAGTTTTGTGATAGCCACAATATGCTAGTTATATTTATTTTAGCTAATGAATTATTAAATTTTATTCTAGGAAGTCCTCTACGAAATACTCTGTATATATTGACTCAGTTTTCGCGCATAGTAAAGGGATCTTTAGATCAGAAGCATCTTGTAAAGTGATTTTTCTCACATGAATTCATAAAAAAAAGAGTTTTGTTTATTTATTTGAAGGAAGAATCACAATTTAACTATTTTTTTAATGTTCTAATATTAAAATGTAAATCTTAAATAATACTTACGGTCATGAATGTCTTTAGCTTGCTTCAATTTATGATGAAGATATTGAAGAGAAGACATTTCAGTTGAATTCATTCCAATGGACCTTGGAGAAGATAAAGTCCTATTATATATTTTAAAATTTTTGTCATATTGGCTGTACATTCTCGCATTAGTAACATTAAGAGGTATATTTTTCACATTTTGACTGTACTTTTTAGCATTAGACATATTAAAAGGCATGGTTTTGGAAATATGAGTAAGTCTGTTTTGCCCCTGTACTGTTTCAAATTGCTGCGGAAGAGCTGAATTTCTAAAAGCATCGAAAAGCGACGGAATCTTCTCATTTACATCTGTAAAACCAACAAGAACTGGTTTCTCAGTTTTTAATTCATCTACAAATACATTTTCTTGTTTAGACACTGTATTTTGGGCAGGAACAGCAAATTCAGAGTGATTTGGCGAAGTTGGATTGGGAATAAAAATATTTGCGGCTGTCTGTTTGTACTCGTATAATGTTGTTCTGTTGGATGGAATATCAATATAAGCTTTCAGAGCTTTCGATTCATCTTCGGATAAATTTTCCTGCTCAGGCACATCATTTTGGGCAAGTCTTGTTAATTCAAAGTGACTTGATGGAGTTGAAGTGGGAATAAAAATATTGGTGGCCGGTTGCTCGTATTCAAGTAATGTTGTTCTTTCAGATAGGATGTTGGGAAAAGGTTTCGCAGGTTTAGATTTATCTTGAAATGAATTTTCCTGTTTATACATATCATTTTGGGCAGCTATTGTTAATTCAAAGCGACTTGGTGGAGTTGAAGTGGGAATAAAAATATTGGTGGCCGGTTGCTTGTATTCAAGTAATGTTGTTCGTTCAGATAGAATGTTGGGAAAAGATTTCGCAGCTCTTAATTTATCTTCGAATACATTTTCCTGTTCAGACATGTAATTCTGGGCTGGTTTTGTTAATTCAAAGCGACTTGGTGGAGTTGAACTCGGAATAAAAATATTTGTGGCTGGTTGTATGTATTCAAGTAATGTTGTCCTTCCATGTGGAAATTTGGAAGTGAAAAAAATCGTCTTTAGAGAGGCTGAAGATTCCTCAAGCGGTTTCGATTTTGTAAACTTATAAAATGGAGGAAGCGTTAAATATTTTGGTTCATTTATTGCCTGACGCACCGAAGAAGTTTGTGGAAGATCTCTTGGAACATCCTGTTTAGACATAATATTTTGAACAGGTACTAATACATGCTGTTTTGGAGGAGTTAAAAAAGAAATGACAACACTTTTTACTGGTTGTTCATATTCAGGTAATATTCTACTTTCAGATGGAAGTTTTGGAGCAAAACGTCTCATTTCTGTCATAGAAGTTGAAAAATCCTGAAATGGCTTCGCTTCTTTAGGCTGTAAAAATGGAGGGAGAGGTAAATATTTCGGTTCATTTATTACACGACGCACCGAGGAAGCTTGAGGAAGTTCTTTTGGAAAATCTTGTTGAACAGGTGCTTTTAATCCGGACTGATTTGGAAGAGTTAAAAAGGAATTTTTGACTTGTTGATTATATTTAGATAATATTCTACCTTCAATTGGAAGTTTCGAAGTAAAAAGACTCATTTCTTTAATAAAACTTGAAAAATCTTGAAATGGTTTCGCTTTTTTCGGTTCCAAAAATGGAGGGAGAGGTAAATATTTTGGTTTATGCGCTACCGAGTCAGCTGCAAGAGTTGAGGGATTTCTGGGCTTAATTAATTTGTCGTGTTTACTAAATGGCATTTTTAAATTTTCATTCCAGCCTGTAAAACTATTTGTTCTAGAGCTTGAGTTTCTTGCAGGAGTAAATGGCGAGATTAACACCTTTCTTTGCTTTTTTAAATGCATTTCATAGCTATTATCTTCATTCGAATTGTCTTCAGATTTCATTCGATTGGAAGGAAAAGTACCTATGTATAATATATTACACAATTATATATACATATATAAACTTATAATTATTAAATTAAATATATAAATTCGATAATAGATGGTAACACTAAATTTGTAAACAAAATACTTTTCACAACACTTATTTCCGCGACTATTCAACAATCTTAAAATTTTAAAATAATGATTTTCCAATAGGTTAATAGTCTTAAAAATTAAACATAAAAAAATATATTTAGTTTTTCTTTTTGTATTTTATTTATTTTAATTAATAATAATCTATTTATTATTAATTCTTTATTCATAAAAATCATAACTGCTTGCATTATATATGAACTATAAACATCTTGTCTGTTTGTTTCGTGTATTATCTGTAATTTAAGTGTTGGGTTCATCTATAAGGGCTAACATTGTTTGAAAGGCTGGGAGTACGATCTATTTTTATATTATTGGAATTTTTTTCTTTTAATTTTCTATATGTTTCTATATTATTTTCTTATTTAAATTTTTTACTCTCTTGTATCATGATTCTTTATTTACATTCAGTGAAAAATAAAAATAAATAAATCGCATTATATTGACAGGGATAGACTGATTCGGCTATTCGCCTATGTATTACATGAAATAAAGCCTTTTTGCGACACGTGCATGTTCTTGCAGACTGACGATTAAACACTAACATGTCGTTTTGTTTTCTTTTTTATTTATGATTTCTATACTTTATTTCTGTTCCAATTTATGATTAAATTCCTTTTATCTCGGTTACTTTTGGCTTCATCAACCTTTAAAATATGTTTATGATTTTTAATATACTGAGATTTCCTGGCATGTTTTACTTATTATGATATTTTCTACATGTATATGTAACTATAGCAACTATACCTAATTAGTAAAATATTATTTCATGCCATCTTTAAATAAGAGATTTGGTCATTTTTTTACATGAATTTACATGAATTACATCTTTTGATTTCAAAATAGTATATTATATGTATGTGTGTGTATTTTGTATATGTATGTAATATATTTGAAAATTTTAACTTATCTTAAATCTATTCTAAATTACTTATCCCAGTTAATTAAATTTATTTCGTTTTAATTTATTATTTTCCATTTACAATGCGTGTCTTTTACTTTTATTATTTTACATTTCCCTATTCAAAATTTGTTGGACGCACGGCAATGTTTTATTCCACCCTGAAATCATTCGATTTCGGAATATTCTTTTTTTTTTAATCATAAACTTTTTTCGAAGGACGCTTCGATGTATTCGCGCGCTCCTGGGTAACTTTTTGCTTCTTTTCCCCGTTCGCCAAATTGGACTCTGTACTGGCCACAACCTTTCGCATTGCGGATTTTTGTATTCATAAGCTCTAACCAATAAATTGCTTTGCACTGGATTAGATTGAAACTTTTTCTCGTTTCCCTTGTCTCAAAATCCGCGGCTTCAGTTTCAGTAAAATGTCAATGCCTTAATATAAATTCTGATTTTTCGCTAATTGTGTACTGGAAAAATTTTACGTAACCTGCTGCGTGATTATATAGAATATGTTCAGTTCTTTAAAACTGACTATACCTCGGAAGGAACTCTCCCATCTCCTATTGTTTTCATTTATTTACTAAATAAAAGCTGCAACTGATTCTTTTCTTGGAGAAACTCTACTGTTTTTGTTTTTTTATTTAGTGCCTTGGATAACCACCTGGTACACATTGGCTGCCTATATTTAGTTATTTCGGTCCTAGAGTGACGACATTAGCTGATAAATTCACCCATCTAACACAGAATACTTCATCACAACATCGATTTTTCGTGACATATATATATAAAAAATAACTAAATCTAAAAGGGTAATTTTCTTACCGTATGCTTTAAGTTAAATAACCTGAACATTTTTGGAAAATTTACACAAAGGTGAATAAGGAAAGAATCTATTTATTGTATGTTACCCACTCGAAATGTGATAAACAGCTTGAAATTATAAATTTTATTCCTAAATTTAGTCATGTACTTTAAATTTTTTAAAGTAGCATTTTCGCCTGTAAAAATTACATTTGTAAATTATTACCTGCATAACCACACACTTTAACAAAAATATATGTATATTAAAAATAATAAAAGAAAAGAAACCGAAATTTATTTTCTTGGCTATTTAAGATACTACTCGAATATGTTAGTATACATTATAAAGGAAACAGAAAAGTAAAGAAACTATTATTAAAGTTGTTCCAAGATATAAAATAAATAGCTGAAAAGCATATATTTCGTTTACATGCTCTTTATTACATTTAAATTTTTTACATGCAAATTGATTTATTGTGTAAAATACGAGTGATTTTGTTAGTAAAGGAGCAATAGCTATTGCTCCCAATTATGAAAATAATTTTATTTAAAATTATATTTAGAAAATTATTTTTTTCTTTCTTGGCTCAAGTAAAACAAATTAAACATTTTCGCATAATTTACACACATGCGCGCGCAAAAAAAAAGAAGAAAGAAAGAAGAAAAAAGAAAAGAAAGAGAAAAACAAACAACATAGGCAGAAATAAAGAAAAAAGAAAGAAAATTGCAATTCCTCATAACAAAGAAAAAAACGCTATAAATCATATGCATTACGCATTAATATATTTTAAAATAAAGAAACACTAAGTTGCCGAGGATCTGCTTATTTCGGTAAAGTAATAAATGCCAATCTGACTTTATAAAAATTAGGTATAATTATATACATTAAAAATGCTTTTTATTTTCTGGCTCTTTTTGATAAACAATAAAACGTTATTAAAGCGCACATAAATTCGCGTCTGAATTTATTTTTATTAAAGTTACATATATTAAGACAGAATTAAACACAATTAATACTATAACCCAACAGGACTAACCAATTAAAGATTCTTGTATACTTTACAAAAAATAAAAAATGAAACTGTTATCGGACGTTTTCGAAAAAAAATAGATCAAAGAATTTAGAAATTATACATTTTATTTTGCATCCACATTTATGTATCCAAAACATTCATATTAGCTCATTTATATATATAGTATGTGGGATTAAGATTGATAATAACAGAACCTAACCACAAACAAGTGAGTAAGTGTGATCACAGATCGCACAGAGGGTTTCGTTTAATATTTCTTTCAAAACACTTTATCCTTTTTCAAAATCTGCTAGTTCCACATTTCGCAACCAGGAGGCGCACTCTATTCTAAACAAACCTCTATCCGAACGAAACTCTGCTTTACAAACTATCCGTAGGTATATTAGTCTAGGTGATCCAACCCATAGCACCCGAGATAGGTAGGCGCCCCCTGGCGGTAATATTTGGAATTAAAATATGTATGGCTATGGTGCATAGTATGAAATAGTGGTTAAAGGAGTGTCGACAAAAATTAGAAAAGTGCACCTCCGGTGAAAAGTGTGGAGGTTAGAATAATTGCTAAAAATACAGAAGTTAGAGCCCGGCAGGGTAAATAATACAAGACCTTTTTCAAATTTTTATGACATGTCTTTTGATGGAAGGTGTTCAGCTGTAAGTGTCCAAAATTTCAAGTCTTCAACTTAATTAAGGGCTCAGTTAGAAAAAAACTTAAAATACACAAGCTAGAGCCCAGACAGGGTGGATATAAGACTTTTCCAAAATTTTGATTTGTCGTTTGATGTGAGGTATTTAGCTATAAGAATTAAAAAAATTAAGTCTTCAACTTAATTAGGGGCTTAGTTAGAAAGAAAAGCTTAAAATACACAAGTTAGAGCTCAGGGCGGTAAATATAAGATTTTTTTTCAAAATTTTATGTTTTGTCGTTTGATGTGAGGTATTCAGCTATAAGAATCCAAAATTTCAAGTCTCCATCATGTATAGTTTCTGAGAACGGTCTCTGTGACAGACAGACAGACAGAGGAGTGAGACGAATAGGGTTTCGTCAGATGAACAAGCCCCATTACATTTGAATACGGAGACGAATACAAACTTTTAATGGGACATAAAATACGGAAAACAGGCGTTCAATACATAAACAAATGACTACTATAAAATATAAAAATATAATGGTTTTTTGCCTATTCGATAAATAATATGCAAAAGAGTGCACTTATGATTCTCTTTCTTGCAGTTAAACTTGGAGTGAGTTCCTATTCTATGGTTTTATATATTCTGCACTGAGGTTTTGTTTGGATAATGTAGGACCAAAACTCTCTTAGCTTCACGCCTGTTCAATACTGGGTTCTTTGAATTGCCACAAGATCATTGTCTTTATCGTGTTAAGCTGTATTCTCTTCTGGTATTTTCAAAATATTTTTCTCGCTTCTTCTTCAGCTCTACCACCTTTTCTATTAAGAACGGTTTCATTTCTTTCATAACAATCAAGATTATTAACAGGGTCTAATAACTCATCGTGTTGAGTACGATTCCTCTTCCACCAAAAGTATAGATCCTTACAAATCTAATATCTTTTACGCAATCCAAGCTTTTCCCGTTGAAATATTTCTAACTTCTGTTTTTCTTTCTAAAGTTTTAAAGATTCTTTCTTATTTTGTCTTTCTACTTCTCTAAATTGTATATCTGAGAAACTTCTTCCTTCATCACCATTTCTATACAGTCATTCAGGGTAACTTTGAACCATGGGGTGTAACTTTGTACCACCTCCTATTTTTAAATATTTTTGACTCCAAAAGACTAAATAAACTCCAGAACTGAGCTCTGTTGGCAAGGTTCTAAACTGGGATTTCTACTCTTTATTTTAGAAAATAAATTAATAACATTATGCGCTATTAATTGCATCATCTAACTATTTTTGTGAAGTACTGTTTTCAAGCTAATTTTGAATGCTGTTTTGAAGTTGTTGTAATCCAATTAAATTTTCATAGTAAGTAACAACATACTCATTTATCAGACATATTATTGTCTAAATGTTGTAAATGTGATAATATTTTGTGATTATTTATTTATTAATAGTTAATAAAATGTAAAATAAGAAGGCACGGCCGTGCTGCTTTAGGCCTCAACCCTCCCCCTCCTTCAAGTCAAGTCAAGTTAAGAAGGCACTAACATTTTATCACATTTTCAGGGTAACTTTGAGCCGGCCCAGAGTTATACTGATGTTTATAATTTACTGATTATAGGTGATACTGTCAAAATTTTCCCATATTTGCACGTATATTTTATATAAATGCCGAAAGTGAACATTAGATATAACATATAAATATTTTCACAAATATGTGTAAAATACATACAATTCATTTAAAGGCGTTTTTCGGGGCGGAGCTACTCAAATTTGACATTTCATACATTCGACATTTTTTATTCTTGTTTGAATAATACTAGTACTAGTATGCATTACTGTAACTATGGATATATTATTGAGATAAGACATTGAAAATTGTTTTCCACTGCATTTTTATGTTTTATATGAACAATAAACAGTTTTTTTTAATTTCTAAATGTTCATGGTTCTCTTCTTCCACTTTTCTTATGCCTGATATTTGTGGTAATATCATAAATTATACAAATCTTGTGATGTTGGGAAAAATAAATTCGGAGTCTTTACATATCTGAAAACATTTTTGGGGGTTTAATGTTGTCCTAACTATAATACTTTTTTTTATAATGAATTATTTTAGATAATATTTATCATATGGTGCAAAGTTACCCTAAATGGCTGGGTAACTTTGAACCAGGCTAAAAATTCATTTTTTATTGCTTTTTTCCTTATTATTCCTTAATTTTTGATAGTCAAACAATAATTTAGGATCATTTCTTCTCTTTTATGCCCCTAGTTGCAACAATATCTCTATAATAAAAGCCGAAGTCATGTGACTGTCATCAATAGTTCCGGGCTGACCGCTTCACTTTATATATGCCAAGCGACCATTTTGCTACTTTTAATTGACCTGGACGCAGATGATTAAATTGCCAAATAGGGTTCCTTCGCCATCATTTCATTTAAAATACATAACTTTCATTTAAAATACACATCTTCCATTTACCTCATTTAAAATACAATAAATAAATAAATAAATATTTTTTCAGTATAGGTTCTTGGCGAGAAAAAAAATGGCATCGAATTTTCCGGCAATCTATATCCTATTTCATATACATAAGCAATTTTTTCCATATGTATGCAATTGACTTAATCTAAAGAAGCCAATAATCTATTTTTATATAGAAACAGAAGTAAATTATATGTAAACAAATATTGTACATGTATGTGTAAATGAAATGTTTATATGCAAATAAATACATATAAATAAAAATAGAAGTTCACCAGGTTTGTTTTCATAGCTATTTATATATTTTATCAACTTATTTCACGTTCTGAAGCCCGAATTGCTCCAAGCTTAAAGAAAAATGCCAAGGCCCCTGTAACGGAAAAGTACCTAAATAAACAATTAATCGTTATAATATTTCATTTCAACATCAAAGTATTATTTCTAATTTACATTCAAATAAATATATATTCCAAGATTTGATTTCAATTAAAATTAAGTTGACAGCTTTCTATTTCACTTCATAGAGTAAACAGACAAAAGAGATTCATTCATCATATAAATGGTAGAAAATATTAGACCATGGAGGTAATCATTCGCAAAGCAGGCTCTTCAACAATGAATGGACAATATTCTTATGACGTCATAGTAGGTAAATTGGCGGCGCTAACGTTTGTTAACGGCTTGCATTCACAAGGGTTTTATTTTGCTATTTCTCTTAGTTACGTTAGTACATTGTCATATTTATGACCTCAGAAATCAAATCTATAAAAACAAAAGTATATATATTCATTATTTAGTTATTAAGTAATGAAAAAAAAATTATAAATGCATGATTTGTGAAATTTAAATAAATTTATTAATTTTAAAAAATAACATTGAAGTAACAGCATGTTTAAGTAGAATAAGTTTAATTTAGATAATTTATGAACAAATCTTAGTTTAAACACTTGAAGTTTCACTCCTTTTTACAGCTACAGAAATTATGAGGTATTTGTCAAAAGAGACGAAATACGCATAACAACAAAAATGTATGAAATGTTATCAAGTTCGCAAAGATTTCTTGATTTCTCTATCAGAATCTTTGGACTCGGGGAAGGATTGGGTAAGTCAATTAGTTTCAGAATGAAAGTAACATGATACAATGCTTAGCATGCATTTAAGGGAGACCAAACTGGTCGCCAGAGGCGGCTAGTTCTTAAAATAAGAGTGTGGAATATGAAAATAGAGAAAATGCAGATCAAAGTTGCCCTGAATGACTGTACTCTTTAAAGCACCAGCAACATCTGTCAATAAAATTGTTTCTTGGACTATATGGTCTTATTTCATTTGAATAATCACAAGGAATAATGAAAACTTGTCTAATTTCATTGATTTTAAAGAAATTATGAAACTCTGTAGGCTCCATCTGGTTCCATTGTGTGAGACCACAACGTCAGGAATCAGGGCTTAATTTCTAACAAAAAAAGTACCGGAGCCCTAATATTCTGCGGCACCGGCACAACAACCGTACCGTCTCCATCCCCGTCACTCCAATCTGCATATTTATATTTCGTACATTATTTGAAAAATTTAAAGCATTTTTTTTTTCTTAGAAAAATAAAAGAATTAAATATATCTATCAGCATATACTTAGCTGCCAACAATTTTTTTTTTTAGTTATCACTCCCTCTGAATAGTAAATATTACCTAACTCTAAAGTTACTTAATTGCAGAATTCTGCGATTAAATATGATAACGATTTTGATTAGGAAATAGGGTTAACACAAAAAAAGGATAGTTCTATGTCGCGGATAGCAGCTATGCATTTTTAAGAAAAAATGAATGAAATTTTATTTTTATGCTAAAGAATGTAACAATGTTTTATTATTTCTAATAAAAGGTACATATCTTAAACTACAATCGATTCCTTCCGCATAACAATCTTTTGTGGTGCGTCCCTCAAAATCAAATTAAATTAAAAATTTGAACTATCGGAAAGAATTGAGGCTTTTACAGAAAAAGGGAAAATACAGCTCAATTGCTTTCTATCGGAATAACAATACATGACAATTATATCTACTTGCAAATGAAAGCAACTTCGTAAATCTGCAGAGCAGAGCTTTAGCATAAGTACCATTCTTGATACAAAATAAATAGAAAAATCACTAACGTGATTTTTATACTCGTACGCAATACAAGACAAAAAGAAAAAACCTCAAACAAACAAAACCTCAAGCTGATGCTCGTTGGCTAAAACATAAAATATTCTTTTCAGGTTAGATATCTAAATTAAAAAAACTCAGCCAGTAAAAAAGTTATCCTACTATCACAAAAAAAAAAAAAAAAAAAAAAAAAAAAAAAAAATCGAACTGAAAGCAAATTCATTGTTCAGTCTCTTGATTGGCGCCGTATCAACACGTCGTCGCCGACATAAATTTGAAATCGAAAAACACGACTTCTGTTTCCCCTTCATTTTGATCAAAATAGCATTAAAATGATTTGAAATATAATATAATGCGTAATTTTAAAGAAGGAAAAGTTTTTTTTCAATGCATGAATAAATAAAATTTAAATTGTAATACAGATTGAACTCGAGTCAGTCTAAGCCCCAAAACTGATATAAAAATTGAGTCCGTTTTATCTTCATATCCTACGTGTGCGGCACATTACGTCACATATAAGTTTTTTGGTAAAAAGGAATGCAAAAGCTTGGAGGTGGAAAAGAAAGGAGAAAGTAATTTAGACTTCAGTTTTTCGGAAGCGATATTGCACTGGGCTCCGGAGCCCTGTATGTATGAGCTCCGGTGAATTCTGACCAATATTTAAATATTTACTGAAAACAGAGAAGTACCGGAGCCGGGCTCCGGTGAGCTCCGGCGCAAATTAAGCCCTGTCAGGAATACCATCTGTACTAAACCTTTCTCATAACGCGTCAATGGCAGCTGATGATGTTGATGATGGCATAAACTTCACTTCAAACCATCCTGAAAATTAATCCCCGACAATTAGAAAGTTTTTACCATGAAATGGTCTAGCAAAACCAATATGTAAACGAAACCAAGAACAACTTGTAATTTACTCGAATGAATAGGGGAACAGGGGCTTTATGTCTGATTTTTTAACAAATGATACATTGTTTAACAGCTCTTTCAATATCAATGCCTATGTGAGGTCACTAAACATATGTGCGTGCAAGTATTTTCATATGCTCCCTTCCTGGATGATTTAAATGCAATTCTTATAATGCGCCTTGTTGACCAGCTTATAGAATAATGAATATATTTCTACACAGAAGGCAATCTTTATGAACTGATAACTCATTACGTTTCGTACGAAAAGTTTCAAGTTCTAGAGAAACGTTTTCTTCTAGACATACCCTAACACGCAGTTAAGAACATGAAATAATGTATTATCTTTTACCATCTTTCTGACTTCACGGGCATACAATGGAGGATCTTCTAAATCTTCAAGAAATAAGGCTTCTAAAGGCACATGTATTATTTCAAAATTAAGAATTTGTCTTTGCAATCTTCTTAATGCATCAGCAGTTTTTTGGGGTTTTCTCGCCTGGTCGATAAATTAATTTAAAAACACAAGAATTTAGAATTAAAGTCTATCTGAGCATATGAAGATATAAGTATATATCTGGAATAGGTGTAGAGGTAGAGGTGTAGACTTGCTGAACAGACCAGCAGAGGTTTGTAATCTGTTACAATTGTAAAACTATGATCATTTAAAAAATGATGATTTTTTTTTTTTACGGCAGATACAACACTAAGGGAATCTTTGTCTCTTTGTGAATAGTTTCTTTCTGTGGAAGTTCTTGAAGTATATGCAACAGGAGCTTCTCAAGTGCCAAGAAGTTCATGACTTAAAATAGACCCGATACCATAAGGGGAAACATCGCGCGTTATAATAACAGGAAATTTCTCATTAATTGGTATTAATACACTATTTGAATACAGAAGACCTTTTACAGCAGGTCGCCTTTTTTAGTCCAGTTTAATGGAACGTTTTCCGTAACAGCTTGTGGAATGGTTCGACAACCAGTTGCTTTATTTGAAAGAAGACTGTGATAAAAACTTAATTATCCTATATCTTTAGACACAGAGGCTGATTATAGCCTCCACTTTAGATTTATATTGGGGGGTTCTTTTTGCATGTACTCGATATATTAGAAATTCTATTTCAGTTACACCATATGGGCATTTTCTTTCTTTATATGTAATCCCATTTCTCTTAGGTGAGTCAAATTTGTCGCAATCATTCAGCAAGATCTCCAAGGTTTTAGTGTAAATGAGGAGATTATCAAAATATGGAATTATTCTATATTTCCATGGCATTATTCCATATTTCCATGGAATTATTCCATATTTCCATGGAATTTTCAATTCCTTCGAATCAGGTCATCTATTAGATTTTGAAAAAGTCCTGGGGCAATCTTGATACCATAATGTAAACGCTTAACTTTATAAGCTTAACTTTTATAAAAGTTTGAGCTTCAGCCGATTTATCATCTTCTACTAGTTGAATGTAGGCTTGAGCTAAATCAATTTTGGAAAAATAAACACCTATTTTTAGATTTGATAATAAATTATTAACCTTAGGAACAGGATATGGATGGTCTTTCATCGCAATATTTAAAGTTATTTTGTAATTGCCACAGAATCGGACTTTACCTTAAGTTTTAATTATAGGAAAAACTGGTGTTGAAATATTTGAAATTTTTTAATTACGGCTAATTACTAGATCCGGTACTTCAGAGTACCGTTGGGTCATAACGCTTGGACAAAAATCAACACTTAGTAAAAAAAATATATCCAATTTTTTCTTATTATTTTAATGTAACTTATCATGCATATATCTAGTGTATATACGTCTGTGATGTATATGTGACTAGATGATGATGCTGTTGGTGCATCATCAGTAAGCATTTCGCCGTCAGAAAAATATTCTACAGTTGTAAAAAATATCGTCCGATAGAAAGCATATCTGAAAGAAACTTCCAAACTTTTAGCTGTAGAAAACTCAAAAGGATTCATAAAAATCTTAAAAGATATTTTTAGATTTCTTTTCCCATTTTGTTTTATATAAATACAATATTTTTTTCTAAATATAAAATAACATATTTTTTGCTTTATTATTCATCAATGTCATACATAAATTATGCAATATCTTCCCCCACATTGTATCAAAATTCACCTGTCTAGCCTCCTCGCATCCTTATTAAATATATACGTTTTTATGCACCATACGTATTCAAACGATAAAAATCTAAGTAACAATCCTGTTCAACGTAGTTCCGGCGGCACTCAAAAATAGCGCTCTGAAAAGTGCTTCGTAAAGTAAACAAACTGAAAATTATAATTTTGTTTATTGACATATTATCAAATGATCTATTTAAAACAAGAAAAAAAAAATGATAGCCTTATCTTTAAAATTTAAGATGTTTCCTAGCAAAAGTTAAGAATACCATGTCAGAGAAAAAAAATGGAAGAAAAATTGACGCTCACACGCGCCAAAATAGCATCATGAACAATTTTCAGTTTACTGAAACTGCTATTGCTATCTAGTGATGGTCAAAGGAAGTATTTACTATTGTTTCCTAAAAGTACAATAGCGAATACATTCAATGAGTGGATTTTAATTGGGATAGAAAACTGTGGTCGAGGCATAAAGGATTAAAGCCGTGCTTTATTCAATGATATCGTATGATATATGCAGCTTTTAAAAGGTTCAAACCGTTAACTTAAACACTGAAAAATTTCTACTAATTAACAACAAATTTATAAATTAAATTCAACAATCCTTGTTTTAATTTTGAGTAATAAAATGAGCAGGGGTAGCTAAAGTTGCAGTTTTATTTAAGGTTGCTCCGAGATTGTTTTTCCTCTTGAAAACGCAAAGCTGTAACAAATTTGCAAAACAATTTTTATCCTTCATGGGATCCTCAGCATTCAGATATCCTAATTAAGATCTCAGCGAATCTAAAGCATTTTCAGTTTTATTATAAATGAGATGTATTTTCAATTGAAATCAATAGATATCCGATTATCACCTTTTAACAATTTTCATGAAACAAAAATTGGTTTAAAACAATTATTTTAATAGTATTTTTTCAAAGATGATTTATATATGTGTTGGAAAAATAACAAGGATAAGTTGGAATTTCATACAAATAATGTAAAGAAACGTTCAAAGACACCTGTGAACTTTTGGCTACTATAAATATGCTTAGTTGTAGCACCGTTATCTAGGAATCTATTTTGAAACAATGACGTACATTAATCGGGTTTAAATATCTTTCATGACGCATCCAAAACGGCCAATCTAATTTTCTTGGCAAAAATAAAACCAATTGAAACATGAACTTAGAAGCAGTTTCAAAAAATACAATATGAGCAGAAAAAGAATATTGCAGCTATATTAGGAAGTTCTTATATAGTTTGCTAAGCACTCAACGTATATGGATGATCCCGTTCACCTTAACCCTCTCGTGCATAGATTATTTTTCATTATTTTTCATTATTCACAAAAAATCTTTTTTTGTGATAAATGAGAAACTATTAATATAAAATAATTTTATTATTGTACTGCATGCTAGGTATTATCTGTCCACAAATCAAATCTCCATAAATGAATGCTCAAAAATTTTTTGCTTAATAATGCAATAATTATACAACCTCATATGAGGTCCGTATGCATGAGGGGGTTAAATGTTATTTTACAAATAAAATTTTATTTTAAGAACCCATTCATAGCTTTAACAGTGGTAGTAGAGCTGTGAAAAGGGCCTATACAATCGGTTCTTTATTCAAATCGATGTTCAAACTATCAGTATTGTAAATCGAATTTTTGAACTATTTGTTTGGATAATTTGAAGATTTGTGGTTTTAGTATATCGTATATTTATTTCATGAGTAAACACTCTATAGTAAACTTTTTGTTCCACAGAGAGAACAGTCAGAAAAATGCAGTTTCTGTTTAAAGTTATGTATTTTAATTTATTCAAAAGAAAGCAACAATGTTTTTTTTTTCTTTACGTTACAGTTTCTCCAGCCCGTCCGACTAGTGTTTAATAAATCCCTCACACAGTTTTCATAGGTAAGAAAAGCAGTTACATGTGAGTTTGTTTAAATGGAAAAGGAAATTCAAATTTAGCAAACGTGTTGAAAGAACAATAATAATATGCATCTATCGGAATGTCTTTTTTAAACTTGTATATATTAATAGTATGAATGAAATTAAAACGTACATAAATTTAAAAGCATAATTTATGTATGTCATGTCAATATTTTATTAATTGACTAGCCGAGCTTCGTCCATCTATGCAGCATGCAACTGATTGTGCGAAACGCATTCTTCTAAATAAGGTTCATGTTGGGGGAGCCTCACAACTAATTCAAAAAATATTAGTAAATTAGCTTTTTATTTCCCAATTAAGCTGAAATTTCAAGCGAGTTTTTATAACGGTGAATTACGCCAGTTACCAAATTTATATTAACCCTTTATGACTCGACGGTACTTTAAAGTACCATTAAAATAACTTGTTAAAAAATTCATTTAATACATCGATTAGTAGTAATACAGTTTAAAATGAGTTAAAGATACCTTATTTTATCTTGTTCCAAAAGCATTATTGGTCTCACAAAACAAAAATATTTTTAAAAGGATGATTTCTTTTGACTTTGCATCTTTTCAGCTTTCCTAACGTTGAAAGATTGAGGGGGGGGGGGGGTAGTTTCAGTACGGAAATATTTCTACTATAAGAACATTATATTTGTACATTTCCTAATTCTACAAAATACTAAAAATAATATTTTAAATAAAAGATTTGAGTGGAGTTATAAATATTGAACAAAATCCCTATAAATTCAAATTTAGTTAATTAATTTTAATTGGCAGTTTCCTTCGGAAATTTATTAAATGATTGTGTAAATCTTCAAATGTAGTTTCAAAAATTCACGAAAAATGCTTTAGAAGATAAAATTTTCATGAATTCATAATTTGGGATGTAAAGGGTTAAATTGTAATAATATTTTAGAAAATTACAGGTGCCTTATTTCTTTTTCTTTTTTTTTTCTTTTTAGTTACTGTGTGCAGTAGAGACAGCTGTCTGAGAAAGAAAGAGGATTCTCTGCCTAAACATGCCGCTGGAACAAAAGGTAGAATACATTTGATAGTAATCTAGAAATATCAGTTCCAATTAATAAAAAAAAAATCGAATTTAAAATTCAAAAATCGAACTTCAAAGTGGATAAATTTGGGCCTACGACTACCTTTAGATCCAAATTAATAACTCTACAGGCAGCCATTTGTCCACAACATAAAATACACACACACATGCGCTCAGACGTGTTGTTTATATACATATATATTAGACAAAAACATAATTTGCAACAGGAATGTAGTGAAGAGTATACTTAAGTATATGCCGAATACTTTCTGTACTCTAGCGATGAACGTTCATGACTTTAGCATATACCCACGGGATTTTCTACGTCTGTGAAAACTGATTTGTAAAACAAACTTAAATTAGTCGGATGTGCCAATCCCAAAATTTTCTTCTATCTCAAACATGTTGATGCTTCATAATAGCTATCAAAGTGTCAAAAATAAATGGGAATCTTTGCCGATCATGAGAATTCTAAAGATATCAGAGTCCGTGCATTAGTTCTTGAGATATGACTCTCGCTAAAACTGTGTAAATCCTGCAAAATGCAACATAGCAGCAACACCAGTTGGGCGATTTACACTAAAACCTATTCAGCAACAACTTATGTCTACGTTTAACTGAATCTGAAGTTCGATGAAAATTTGTGCATTAGTTTTTGAGGTAGAGTTATTGCAGAAATCGTGAAGAATGCAGTATAGCAGTGCCACCTGTTGGGCGATTTACATCAAAACGTAGTCATTACCAACTCATATCAAGGACTAACTGAATTGGAAGTTTGATGAAAATTCGTGCTTTAGTTCTTGAGATATAGCTATTGTGGAAATAATGAATAATGCAGCTTAGCAGCATCACTTGCCCGGCGATTTAGACCAAAAAGTAATCAGCATCAATTTATATCAGGGACTAACTGAATCTAAAGTCTTATTAAATTCTTTCCATTAGTTCTTGAGATAGAGTACCCACAAAATTTGTGTCACACACAGACAAACAAACTCACAGACAGGCATTTTGTAAAAACATGTTTTTCGGGATCTCTAACCCCTAAAACGTATAAATTCGTCGAAAACTGGGATTCGAAAATTTTCACGAATCCTTTCTTCTTGTAAAAAATGGAAGAAAGTAAAAATATATATATTTCTACATTGTTTAGAACCCGAGAAGGGGAAAACACTAAGATTCAGTTACTAAACATTCAGTTAATTCTACATTCAATATTAAATTTTTTGGTAACAAATATGATTAAACCAATTGAGGACGTGAGTTTCAAAACTAGTCTTATCCAGAAAGTCAAATTTCGGGAAATCGCCAAAAACCTCTAATTGCGTCTATTGGTTTTCATTGTAAACCAAGATTTTACAATGCCAGAAAAACGGGATAAAACTAATTTTTTTGCAAGTTGTAGTATTTTTCCGGTGCAGGTTTACCAGTAAAATAGATTGATAGAGAAAACACAATCTTTTAAATTTTGGATTTGGCGGGTTTTGAAACTCACGTCCTCGTTTGAACTTGGAAATAAAAATAAAATCCAAACAATATGATATTTAAAACACCATAAAAACTAAGATACCGTTCGAATAAAATCGAAATAAATCTTTGACCTTTTTTAAAGGTTTATAATTTGCATCTATCTTGTCTTTATGTATAGGGGAGACTAGGGACTGTTGACCATACGGGAGGCTTAACCCACCCATCAAATTTCATATTTAAAAGAATTCCAGAGTTTTATGAATAGCTGTTAACCAAAGCTACTGGAATGCTCAAACAAACAGTCTTCGTTTTATAGAGACAATCGAAACATGTATGGAAAAAATAAATTGTGAGGCGTTTTCAACCTAAAAGTTGTGTTTTTTAGAAATATTTTGTAAGCTTTTTTCAGATAAATCATATCATAGAAATTTAAGTAAGTACGTTTAAAGTAATGCAGTAATATCGAGCTTTCATTCCAGGCATAAATATTGTACAGTAAGTTAGGCTTAACATAACAGTGTGCTATTCTTTAGAAAAGGTCTATGTCCGGAGACTTGACCCAGTCAATGTGAGGGAGGGTTGACCAGATGCTCAAGGCTCCCTTAATTAAGTGGTTTTGGAAATCTTTTTACTATACACTGCGCATAATGAAAAGTAAACGGTTATATATATACATATAAAAGAATGTGTAAATTTATTCTGTAAAGCTACAGTAAAATAGTGTGATTGAAAAGAAAATGTTTAAAACTGACTAAAGAAAGATGTGAAAAATTGCTAGAAAATGGGAAAGTTGATAGAAACTTTTTTTCGTTTAAATATTACTTACAATAGGTAAATAGGAACAGCGGAAAAAAAACTAGAAAGGACAAGAAAGGATGAAAGCAGCAGTCTTAACCCTCTCAGGGGACGTGGTATATTTATAAAACCACTTAATTTTAATTCTCAAACGTCACAATGGCACCAGAATTTTGTTAAAATCTTTTCCATTTGATATGTATGTGAAATATGGCCTTTTTCTTACTTCCAAATAAATTTGTTCGTAAATTCCGGTGCCAGTCATATATTTCAACATTTTAGTACTGAAAGTACTTTGCCTCTTAAAGGTTTCAATCATGTTAATGATAAGTTGAGTGCTCATCCTACTGCAAAAGAACATAGCATCGATCGAAAAATTTTAGGAAGGTATGTAGACAAATTTCACCAGGGTGAATACAGTGAGATGAAGCCAAACTATGTGACAACTAGAGCTGTCAGGTCGAGTGTCACAAAAAATAGGACAAGGAGACAAAAAAAAACAAAAAAAAAACAGGACAGTGGCTCCTAAATCCGGACATAATAACATGAAACACTATGAAAACGGATACTGTCTCTAACAAAAAACTGCCTTAAATGATAAAATTTCATTTTCCCAGCTGTACAATTATACCTGCTCAGACAAAATCCTGTTTAAAACAAAATCTTTCTCCTATGACTTGCGATTGCGTCTCAACAGGTTTGTTTAAGCATCATATTAAAAAAAATATTTTTTATAATAATTAAAGCATGTAGCATAAAATTATTTTGCTTTTTTTTTTAAACTGATTTTATTTCTCTTCACAAATATTGCAATATAAAATAAAGTGGGTCAAGCCTTCAATATATTGGGTCAACCCTCCCATATGTGGGGAGCCTTGACCCATTATTTTTTTTCATGATTAAAATCAATCATTTTTCAAATTTCTTATACGTTACACTTATGTAGCAATTTTATTTTGATAACTGATTGTATAACGAATAAATTGACATATAAAACTTTATTCTACGTTCAATATTTCAAAAATAAAAATAAGAAAAAGCAATTTAACAAATTACAACGACCATTTGGAAAATGGTTTTTTCAAAGACTAAAATTTAAGACATAAAAAATCGCACGGAGTTGATCCTACATTACGTACGCCATGGATTAAACGATAACATTCCTGGACCCCATCATGAACAAATTTTAAAAGAAATTTCAGTTTTACAATTTTCGGTACTGTACATTTTTAAACTTCTACGGAGCTGGTCATACATTACGTACGCCATGAATTAAAGATTAATAGTGTTATTACACGTGAAAATTGCAAGCAAGAGAAATCGCCTACGACTCGTCAGATTTCCTATGAAACTTACGTAATAGACAAGCATTTCATTGGCTGTTCGGGAAAAGGCTTTTCTATCTCAGCTTTCCAAAAAATCTCACGACCAATTTTAAATAAAATTTCATTCTTAAGCTTCTAAACATCCGACAATATTACTTTTTATACCGTCGGATAGAAAAAAAAATATACTTTTAAATGCAATTTGTTTGAAAGCTGTATCTCAATTTGTTTCTGATTTATTAATTTTTTTTTGTAGTTTTTATTACTTTTTTGTCATAGTGGCAACACTCTGTTGTCCATCCTTGTTGAAACCAAAGGGAAATACAGATTACTGTATAAGCCAATCGGATAACGAATAAATTGCGGATTAAACCAATGAAAACGTTCAGATATGCTTTTGATTTCCTACCCTGACGAGAACAATAACCATTTTTCCAAATGGTTAAAAATAATTTTCTAAAAAGTGGGTCAACCCTCCTTAGTCTCCCCTATACCCATCATAAACATAACACAAAATCGGCAATGCAAATGTTGTTGGCAGCGTATGAAGCTTAGAAAGGAAAAAGTGTAAGATTTATTTAGATTTTATTTGAATGGTATCTTAATTTTTAGAGTGGTTTTAATGTAATATTTTTTACTTACCCATCATACGTAGTATAGGGTAAGTCTTTTAATCGTTTTAAAAATCGAAAAAAAATATTTGACGTTTCAGAAACTGGAGATTCCGAAAAACATATTTTTAGAAAAAAAATTTGTCCGTCCGTCTGTATCTCTGTGTGTCTGTAATCGCTCAATCTCCCGAACAAATTGAGATAGAGACTTGAAATTCGGTGTGTACTTAGGGAGTAATAATGGGAAGAAGCCTATTGAATATCAGTAACCTCGATTAACCAGAACAATTTTTTTCGGACTCTTGAAATATTCGTTCTGATAAAAGGTATACAAAAATTTTCGAAATTGTTTATTTGAAGGGGTGAATATAAAAGACAATAAAAAACATAAATGTTGCATCATGAATGAACTCGATCGGATAATTAGTTGCCGAGATATTTGTAATTCTATTTTTCACACTCTTGGATTTTTTTTTTTCATGACCCTGTATTTCATTCAAATTTCAATTCAAAGATATATTTTAATTGGAAATGAGACGCTTAATCCGATGCAGTAAACTGTTAATTAATACGATTATAATTTTTCGAGTTATAAGGATGTTTCTTTTACGCAATTCGGTACTACTCGATTATCCCGCCGACCAAAAAACTATCTCCAGACTATAAGATTAAATGCCAATAATAGCTTATCGTAAATTTCAAGCATTTAATGTCTCTCCATACCTATAAGGGGGTTTACCATAGGGGGGGCCCTGTTCTGTCGCCAAACACCGCCAAGTTTGTCACCAACTTGGCGATATATCGCCAAATTTGAGGGCCAAAATGAGTCGCCAAAAGTTACGCCAAATTGGCGGTATCTCTAATATTTCGCCAAATTCCCATAGACTTCCATTGTAAACCAATACTTGCTTACAGAAAATCAACAAATTGAGATATTTTAACGCAACAAAAAGTAATATTAGCTTAAGGGGTTATATTAATTATGGCACAGATGTCATATATGCCCCATATTGGCGCGATTGCCAATTTGGCGAAAACTTCAAAAGCATAAACATCATCCGGGTTACCATATCAAGCAAAATAACGACACTTTGGCGCCAGTTAAATACCCGTTGCGTATATGACATTGGCGTCATAAAAAAATCGCGCCAATATGGTGCGTATATGACATCTGTGCTTTAATTATATTTAAGGGAGTCCAAATAAATTAAATTATGAATAAAAGTAACATGGTACAATGCTTAGCAAATATCACATGTTTTATTTTCATATTTTATATTATCTATATCCATGATGGGTAAGTATTACGGTAGCCCCCAACGACTAGTTTAACTTTATTTTTAAAAGCTCAATTGGTTTAACCATATTTATTACAAAAAATTTAACATTAAATTCAGAACCATCTGGATGAAATATCTTACCCTACTGGGACCTAAACAATCGAAAAAATAATTTATTTTTGATTTGTTTTGCAATTTATGTTTTTGTTTAATATGTCAAGTTTTTTTAATAACTACTGCATTCAAACGAACTTTGTCAGGTTTCTGAAATTAATGAGCATGTGACTATTAAGATTACTGCTAATTAATTTAATTTTTTATTTTACTTATTGTATTTTGTATGTGTATCACTTTCTACGTACTTGAGTTAAAGAAATATTTTTTTATTATTTGAGGATTGTAATGAGCTTCTATATTCATATCTCTATTGTATGAAAAGTTCCATTGTGCAAACGAAATACCAGATTCTTTTGTATATGAGAATGTGAGCAACAATGGGAATAGATAAAGTGAACAAAGGAAGTCCTTGGGGAACCCTAGTCAATGACCAAATTAGGAAGCGAAGTGTAGGTAGATTATCTGGATTGTTTGATATTACTGGCCAGGACACCAAGTATTTTTTTCTCCTGAGAGAGTGAGCTAGTCTTGGCTGGAGTCACGTGTGTAGAGGTTGGAGTGTTGATCCATGTGTTGGAGATAAAAGTGTTCCTTAAGAAGTATTGACTCCTATGGGGAATATGCCATATGTAAATGAAAATACCTGTATATGGTTATCCCGTAAGCCTAGCTGAGTACAGTAAACTGAGAATGAGCGTGGTTTAATAATATTACCGAGTACGTAGACATTAATTTACTTAGTGTAATAACTTAGTGTTGTGCAGGATTTGCTATATCCGAGCCTATAAATGTAAATAATGTCTTTTAATGTAAATATTTTGTAAATAAAGCATTCTTTAATATTATTTGAATAATTTTAGTAGTTAATGATAAACCTTCTCACATTGTGTCCGATATCACGTACTTATATATCGGCGGTAGCAGGCCTATCAACGAAATAGCGATTGTTTGGAGTCTTTACGAGTGGCGGGCTGAAATTTGTGTGATAATCATCATGGTATCGACGACGAAAAAGCGTAACGAACTTATTTCAAATTTAACAGTGGGTGACATCATCAGGATTTGATTTATGCGTTATCTCATCACAATTTGTGATGTAAATATACCAATATTTAATCCAAAATGCACCCTAATGAAATATAAACTTATGTTAAAATATTGGTAACTGAACTTTTTTAATAATATACATATACATAAAATACTAAACTGTTATAAAATATTATATTAAAACATGACAATTTTTCCAATTGCCTATGATTTATGATAGTTATGGTGCAATTTTATTATTTTTTAAATTGAACGCTGACCAATCTGGGGCAGATGAAATTCCCATGAGATGGAAATCAAAGACAGAAAAAAAAATAATAATAAAAATTTAATTACCCTTACAAAAGGGGTTTATTATTTGCTAACAATTAAAGTTATTTATTTGCTTTTATAGGTGTGTTTTTTACTGGGTAATCTAATTAGAAAAATTCATTAATTTAACTTTATGAAACAATTATTTTTAAGATCTGATTTGAAGAACGCTTCTTTCAAGAGAAAGAACAGATGTTGTGTAAGGTCGGAGTTGGTGAGAAAAACACATCGCGATTGAGATAAATGCAGTTGAAATAATTTTTTTTTAAATGCATAATCTACGAATCATATATTAATAGAATACAGTTGACTCTTTTAAATCCACCACTACATAATCAGCAGTTCGCTTTGGAATGTACTACGAACTAATCTCCGAGCTGTGAGATCTGTTATTATGATAAGGGGGTCTTGTTATGGACAATTTTTAGACACGTGGCTACATGGACTTATTTATTAAATTGCATTTTTAATTACGGTAAATATATTTAAACACGTGTATTTTTCTTAAAATAAATCCATAAATTTTGTTCGCCGGACGCAAGTGATAAATCGCAAATATGTTCCCCATCGCCATCAATCATATTGCGTTCATTTAATTTAAAATACAAATAATAATAATAATAATAACTAGCAGGAATGACCGAGCTAAGCTCGGTCAAAATTAGCTTTCTGTTTATCTCGATATATTCTTCCCACTAAACCATTCTTCCTGTTTTAGATGCAATTAGCTTGACCGTAAAACATAGTGACCCAAAATGACCCACTAATCGAATTTTGTCGAGCATGCGACCTAACACAATGCTCTTCTCGAGCCTGAAAACGATGGAATAATACAAAATTTAGTGAAAATTGTTAGTCGTTTTCTAGATAAAATAAGCTTGATCCACGTTGATTCAAAAAACCACTAACCGAAATTCATCGACAGATGTGAGCTATTTCAATGGTCTTTTTTGTTCTGTGAAACGGTAAAACAAAAAAAATTGCCAAAATTGTTTGAACTTTTTTGAGATGCCGTTAGCTTGACCCCGACCCATCATCACCAAAATGACCCACTAATAGAATTTTCTTGAGCATGCGACCCATCCCAATGGTTTTATCTTGCCCAGAAACGGTGTTGTACAAAGTTTTGTCAAAATCTTTTGAGCGGTTTTCCAGATACAGTGGGCTTGATCCTGATCCATTAGGACCCAAAATGACCCATTGATTGAATTTTCTTGAACGTGCGACCCTTCCCAATGCTCTTATCATGCCCGGAAACAGTATTGTACAAAATTATGTCAAAATGTTTTGAAGCGCTTTTTAAATACAATTAGCTTGACCCTGATCTATTGTGACCCAAAATGACCCACTAATCGAATTTTCTTGAACATGCGACTTAGGCCAATGGTCTTCTCGAGCCCGAAAACGATAGAATACAAAATTTAGTCAAAATCGTTTAAGCCGGTTTTTAGAAACAATTAGCTGGACCCTGACCCATTGTGACCCAAAATGACCCACTAATCGAATTTTCTCGAACATGTGACTTAGCCCAATTCTCTTCTCATGCCCAAAAACGGTATACGTAATATAAAATTTGGTCAAAATGTTTTGAGTATGTTTTTAGATTCAATTAGCTTGACCCTGGCCCATTGTGACCCAAAATAACCCACTAATTGAATTTTCTCGAACATGTGACTTAGCCCAATGGTGCTCTCATGACCAGGAACGGCCGTATATTAAAAAATTTTGTGAAAATGTCTTGAGCCGTTTTTTAGATATAATTAGCTTGACCCTGACCCATAATGACCCACTAATCGAATTTTCTCGAACACGTGACCCATCCCAATGGTCTTTTCGTGCCCGAAAACGATAAGATTACAGAATTTCGTCAAATCGTAGTGCCGTTATCTAGATAAACTTAGCTGGACCCACGGTGACCCAAAAATGACCCACTAATCGAATTTTCTTGAACACGTTACCCATCCCAATGGTCTTTTCGTGCCCGAAAACAGTAGAGTGCAAAATTTCATCAAAATCGTTAGAGCCGTTATCTAGATAAACTTAGCTTGACCCACGGTGACTCAGAAATGACACACTAATCGAATTTCCTCGAACATGTAACTTAGCTCAAATGTCTTCTCGTAATCCAAAACTGTAGAATATAGAGTTTAGTGAAAATCGTTAGAGCTGTTTTTTAGATAAAAATAGCTTGGCCCACAGTGACCCAAAAATGATCCACTAATCGAATTTTCTCGAACACGTGACTCATCCCAATGGTCTTTTCGTGCTCGAAAACGGTTAGATACAAAATTTAATCAAAATCGATTGAGCCGTTCTCTAGATATAATTAGTTTGACCCTGACCCATAATGACCCAAAATGACCCTCTAATCGAATTTTCTCGAACACGAGACCCATCCCAATGATCTTTTCGTGCCCGAAAATGGCTAGATACAAAATTTAGTCAAAATTGATTGAGCCGTTCTCTAGCTATAATTAATTTGACCTTGACCCATTATGACCCAAAATTACCCACTAATAGAATTTTCTCGAACACGAGACCCATCCCAATGGTCTTTTCATGCCCGAAAACAGTAGGGTGCAAAATTTCACCAAAATCGTTAAAGCCGTTATCTGGATAAACTTAGCTTGGCCCATGGTGACCCAAAAATGACCCACTAATCGAATTTTCTCGAACATGTGACTTAGCTCAATAGTTTTCTCGTAATCCAAAACTGTAGAATATAGAGTTTAGTGAAAATCGTTAGAGCCGTTTTTTATGTAGAATTGGCTTGACCCACTGTGACCCAAAAATGACCCACTAATCGAAGTTTCTCGAACATGTGACCTAGCTCAATAGTTTCTTCGTGTCGAAAAACGGTTGGATATGAAATTTGGTCAAAATAGATTGAGCCGTTTTTTAGATATAATTAGCTTGACCTTGACCCATTACGACCCAAAATGACCCACTAATCGAATTTTCTCGAACACGTGACCTAGCCCAACGGTCTTATCATGCCCGAAAATGGTAAAATACAAAATTTCGTCAAAATCGTTAGAGCCGTTTTTCAGATAAAATTTACATACACACACAATTCTTGCTCGCATTATATTATAAGATATAAAACGCAAATATCACGTATATATTGACATATATGGCGCATGTATATGAGCGTTTGGAACAGGGGCGCCATTTCAGAACTTTCTTGGGGGGGGGGGCAAACAATTTTTGAGGGATTCTATATAGCTAAGGGTAGGATCCAGGAGGTCTACCCCCCCCCCCCCCCCATGTGAGAAACGTTTACTGACTTATGCTTACAATAACAGTAAAAACTTCGAATGCGGAAACTCAGAACCAATGAATTATTTCGTTTTAAACAGGTTTCCGTCTTTGAAGGTAAAATTTTAATATAATGGACATGATTTTTTTTCTTTTTAGACAGGATTCTATTATAGACAGGTTCACTGACTGTTAAACCACCCGCTCTATAGTATAGCTCTGAAAAGAGATGTATTAGAGTAAAACTTGTGAAAACGAAACCTATCTATAACAGATTTCTTTCTAGAAGGGGGAAAAAATCAAATTTCGTTGAAAAAACATCATACAATTATACTTGCTAAGACGGAGACCTGTTCAAATGGAGCTTTTTTCTAGTCCCTTTCGAAATTTTACTTACAGGGGCACCATTTCATGAGTCTCCTGGCGACGAAGAAGGAAAATTTTTCTTTGAGGAACAGGGAACGTGGAAAATTGCACAACTTGCAGAACTACACAAATCACACAGAAAGAAAATCCCTCAAATAAAAAATGCTCTACGTGATTTTGTCTCCATAACTTCTTTCACAAGCATGTGACTATTCCACAATTTTTTTTTAATTTTCATGAAAGTCCGATATTTTGCTTTCTTTCAAAATCCGCAAAATCAATTCGTCAATGGGTCGCAGAAAAAAATCGCGAATCTTGGAAATTTTGAAAAAAAAAAAAAAGTCTCCAAAATGGTCGTTTAAAAAATCGCTAATTTCTTCAAACGACCATGGAAAATATCGATAATTTCATCAGAGATAGCGAAAAGAAATACAGATTTCGTCAAACGATTGCACAAATAGAAATCTTAAATTTCGTAAAAGGATTGCGAAGAAAATCGCGAATTTCGTCAAAAGATAGCGCAAAAAAATCACAAAAATCAAAAATTTAGTCGAACAATCGTGCAATAAAATCGAGGGGAAATTCGTCAAATGATCGCGTAATAAGATCCAAAATTTTGTCTAGCTCTCGCCCAAAAAAATCATAAACATTATTAGTCGGTGGCAGAAACGAAATCACGAATTTCAATAAATGATAGTGATAAGGAATCGTGAATTTTGACAAAAAAATTACGAAAACAAATATCGAATTTCGTCAGTTGGTCGCGGAAAAAAATTGTAAATTTCGGCAAGTGCTCGCGCGAAAAAAATCCATTTCGTATAACGCTTGCAGAAAAAAAATCGATCGCGGAAAAAATCGCCAATTTCGTCAGATGGTCGCGAAAAAAAAAAAAAAAAAATCAGGAAATTCAATCAGTCATGTGATAATCAGCCAACGAACGTCATGAATAAGTCACGAAATTTGCAAATTTTCTGATCTATAAGTATAAGAAAATTTTCGTTAGTGATTTTCTGCAAGTAAAGGTAAAGCGTTAATTGTTTCGGATTGTGTTTTCACTATTATGATATGGTTTCATGTTAATCCGATTTTTCAAAGAAAAAGAAGTTTCTCTAAATATTTTTCCGATAAAAAAACTACATATTTGAAAATTAATGAATACTATGTATATATCTTCATTTTTCTACAGAAAAGGTAAAATTTATAATTAATATTCATACAAAAAGCACAAATAAATACACAAGAATTACTTTCATGTGCATGCATATAATTTAAAATTATTTAAAATACATTAGAAAAACCCAGAACGTTTTCAGCCATCACAAGACCGTCATCAGTGGGATTTAAATGTTATTCTTTTCTTTGCGCTTATTCGAGAATTGGCTAGAAGAAAATCATTGTGATTGTTGTGTCAATGATTTTGACGAGTTTTTCCATGATCAATTTGCACACAGCTGAGAAGCAACTGATAAAAAAAATTCTCACATGTATTTTTAAAATTAACCAAAGTACTCATTAAAGATATATGTCTCACCTTGAGGTAGTTCGAATAGTAAGGCTTTAGGAATTTTTTATTGATAATTATTAATTTCTATGCATAAGCATTTATTTAATGCATATGTTTTTTTGCAATCAAATCTGATAAGTTATTTTAGAGTTTGAGCAATATTCTAATGTTTGCTTGAGTCTGATATTTGTTAGGGATGCATCGAATATTCGGTATTCGGCCATACTACAGAATATTCGGTTTGGCCGAATATCAAACTATTCGCCCAAACCGAATACTTAAAAAACCTCTTAAAAATATTTTTTAAAACGTTACACAACTCTACTTTTAACTATCAATTAATAAAGATATTCAGAATAATTAGAGTCTTCAAATAAAAGAGAATGATTTTATATTATTTATTTGTTGTTTTAAAAATGTCATTTAAAAAATTAACTATTAATGATATGTCATTTGTTCATGGGAATTATTAAATGTAAAAATGCAAATTTCTGAACATTGTCTGGTAAATAACCCGTTTCTTGCTTTTTCGCAAACAGGGTGTTTCTTAACAAAATGGAAGAAAATTTCAGGGGTAATAACAGGCATCAAAACAGGCAATTTTTTGTCCAGTAAATCAGGATAGCAATTCACTTATTCAGTCAAAAATACAGTGTATCCCCAAGTCAAACTTTATTTTTCTTTTGTTACTTATAACAGTATAGTATAGGTCTTTCTTTTGTTAGGTGTAAACAGTATAGTATAGGTCATATATTTCCGCGAAGATTTTTTTCCGAAACTGGTTAGGGGACCGCCAACAAATTGAAAAAGAACGAATATCTTTTGGACAACCCTGTAGAAACTAATGTAGCAAAAGCGTTCAAACTCGAGAGTGTTAATAAGTGGCTTATTGTAATATACTGTGTTCATTTTTATGAGGATAACATGTATACTCGTAGAGAAATTAAGGTTTTTATAAAAACAGTCGGAAATTTCGCCAAGTTTTTTGCTTATAATTTGTAGAGTTCTTAATGTAAAAAAAAGTTCTCGCCAGAAAATATGACGAACAATGTTGTACACAATACCCTGCAATAAGAATTAAAAAAAATATAATAATTGGATGAAAAATGAACAGGTTTACTAAAAAATGTTTCACTGCGCATGCGCGAATGCAATCAAAATATAATGTGCATAATGTGTTAGATAAATGTATAGAGCAACTTTTGTAAAAGTCTCAAAAACATAGTTTGAAAAGCCTGATAATAATCGATTATAGAATAAGCTCAAAATACGTTGTTCCCAAATGAAGCAAAAACATGAGGAGTTGTATCCATATATCCATTGATTAGTGCCAATTTAGCATACACAATATTGTACGTATTTGGATACAAGCCCTCATCTTTTTGCTTCATTTTGGGAACAACGGATTTTGAGCTTATTCTATAAACGATTATTATCAGATTTTTCAAGCTATGATTTTGAGACTTTCACAAAAGTTGCTCTATATACTTAGCTAACACATTATATTTTGATTGCATTCGCGCATGCGCAGCAAAACATTTTTTAGTAAACCTGCTCATTTTTCATCCAATTTTATTATTTTTTAATTCTGATTACAGAGTGTTGTGTACAATATGTTGTTTGTCATATTTTCTGAAAAGAACTTTTTTTTTATATTAAGAACTCTGCAAATTATAAGCAAAAAACTTGGTGAAATTTCCGACTGTTTTTTAAAAACCTTAATTTCTCTACGAGTATACATGCTATCCTCATACAAATGAACACTTTATATTACAATAAGCCACTTATTAATAATTTCGAGTTTGAACGCTTTTGCTACATTAGTTTTTACAGGGTTATGCAAAAGATATTCGTCCTTTTTCAATTTGTTGACGGTCCCCTATGGGGTTTCGGGGAAAAATCTTGGCGGAAATATATGACCTATACTATACTGTTTACACACCTGCAGTTTCATGTTAATTCCTCGTGTATTTTTCTAGATATTTAACAAAACGTCTAAAATTGCAAGTGACCGGTCACCTTTGGCCATATAGTGTATGCGCATATATGATGCATAAATAAGCTTGGCGAAATCGTAACTGCAAACTTAGCATAAATGTAATCGTGTTGGCCGCTATAAAAAGGAAGGGAGTAGATGTAATATATTCCCGCGGCCGTCATATTGGATTTTTTTCGAGGCGTGAAAACCCCTTTTCCGCCAAGTAGTAAATGCCGCCAAGCAGCGATTTATGCTTATGTTAGGCTTAACGAAAATAAAAGGTAAAACATCACCAACAAAAAATCGCCAAAATATCTCAAAACATCAAAGATGGCGGCCGTGAGAATATACAGCATTTAAGCCAAAGGAAGTGTGGCTTAGATGTTATGTATATTCCCGCGGCCGCCATCTTGGATTTCTTGGCGATTTTTTATTGGCGTTTATCGATCAGGCAACCCCGACGAGTGACGTGTTCTGGCAACCCCGTGAAGCCTAACATGCGCATAATTCGCTGCTTGACGACATTTACTACGTGGCGGAAAAGGGATTTTCACGCCAAGAAAAAATCCAAGATGGCGGCCGCGGGAATATAGGAACAGATGTTATATATTCCCGCAGCCGCTATCTTGGATTTTTTTGGCAACCCCTTTTTCGCCAAGTAATTGTGGCCAAGCAGATCTATGCGCATGTTAGGCTTAACGGGGTTGCCAGAACATGTTACTCGTCGGGGTTGCCTTATCGATAAATGCCAACAAAATATCGCCGAGAAATCCAAAATGGCGGCCGCGGGAATATATAACATCTAAGCAGGAATATATAACATCTGTTCCGGAAGTATAACCCAATAATTTCGCCAAATTATACGATTTGTATAATTTGGCGAAATTAGTCGACGGGATAATCAAGTAGTACCCACAATTTTTGGTGATTATTTTTCATTTTTAACCTCAGTATAGCAATTATCGAAACGATTCACTTACTCGTTGTAATATTAATTAAATTATCTAAAATTTATCTCTTTTACAGGTTTATAGAGACCAACAGTATGTTTATTTTGCTAGGTATACTAAACTTAAAAGCGCTATAGTAAAGATAAGACTAACCTTTAACCGGATAAATATTTTCCATAATAAATGACATTTCTGTGTTTCTTGTTAAAATAAACCAGATCATTAAAATAAAAATCATTTTTCATATAAAAGTTGGGGAAATTTTATGTTAATAAAAGTTTATTTTAATTGATTATGACTCATTAGATTTTGTATCAGCGTTGTTTTTGTTTGTCGCGATGCCAATTAAAGATCTCAAATTGTATCACGTGAGTGTTGAATCAACTAATAATTATGCAAAAACAGGGATATTATTCTATCTCTATGCTTTTCGAAAAGGCTTTAATCACAGTTCATGCGAAATAGAAAGTCCGTGAAAATTATGCTATTTTGACGGAATAGCCGTAATTTTTACCAGTTTTATACATAAAAGTATACGAGTCGGAATCCGTCGAAATTCGGCTCATGAAAATGTTTAAAAGAACTATCAGACTAAGTCAGGGTCGGCGAAACTTTTTACATCCGCGTGCCAATATTTTTCCAAAAAAAATTCAACTGAACATGGCGTGCCAACAACGCCCCCCCCCCTTTTCCCTACGTCTCATTCCCACAAAAAATAGCAAATTAATTTAATAGTGAATTATAAGTTAATTTAATAATAATAATAAATAATAGTGTCAAAATTATTTATTATTAGATTATTATAAATATAGCTGACATACCTGCGGTAATACCAACATACGCATTAAATTAAACAATGTATAATACAGAAAACTCGAACCAAAACATCTTTCACATGAAAAGATTAATTAATCGTAGAAATATAGAAAAATATAATTATAGTTTTCATTTCATTTTACAAATGTTTTAGCAATCAAATTATTTTTTCATAACTTATGAAAAAAGTCAGGTTTTATTAGTTTTATTAAACTTTTGCCATTTTAACAAATTAAAAATCAATTAACAATTTCTAGCAAAAGTCAAATAAAGCCTCATGTGCAGGTCAAAACGCGTTAAATTATGCAGAAATATTACAGCAAAGAATAATTCGATTTGCTAGCTTTCTCTCTTTCTATACGAATCATAGGTGCCATCATAACGAAATCGAGGAAATGGGGAGTTGGGAAGGGTCTATTATATTTCTAAGCGGGAAGTTCAGTGATATCACAAGTGCAGTAAAGTCCCGACTATCCGACTCGCGACTATCCGACCCTCCGTACTATCCGGCCTAGTAAAAAAAAATGAGAAATGTTGCAAGGGGACGAGACAGGCAGGTTCCCATCCGTAGTAAAGTGCTAACTCACGACAGGAAGGAGCAAGAAAGGATTGCAGAATCCAATAGCAAAGACAGATAGGAAGGGAGGTGGGGTGAGGTAAGCTTTGATTACCTGTTTCGTCAGTTGTGCAACGGATGTTAACAAGTGCGGACGTTATTTTCCGCTTATCCTAGTTACTTTCGTGTAGTTTTTTCGTGTGCTTCGTTTTTATTTATTGAAGATTAACGAAATGGGTGTTAAAGGAAAAAAGGTTGTAGTGACTATGGAGGAAAAACTAAGAATTAGCCAGAGGAACCAACGCCAGCTGATAATTGAGTCGCGGAAGAGGGCTAAATAAGAGAAGCAGTCGCGGAAGAGGGTTAGAGAGAAGCAGTCGCGGAAAAGGGTTACAGAGAGAAGCAGTCGCGGAAGAGGGTTACAGAGAGAAGCAGTCATCTATCAAGGACTTTTTCAAAATTTAAAAACTAAGTTTTGACACTTTTATCTTATGCATAACTTTGTATATTTAATAACTTTTAATATTTATGCAATCATTTGTTAATAAACAGTAAAATAAGATTCTCATTTTTTTTTATGAATTAGGCTTACGTTTTACGTTAATGTTTTGCTTATTTTGAAACTGTATGTACTGTATATAGATAATTTATCTTAAAATGTGTAGCATGCGTTTTTAATATAATGGGGCGGGGAGGGCAGGAAGTGAGCAAGTATTTATAGAACTCCGGCCTATCCGGCTTTTTTGTTATCCGGCGTACCCTTCCGCCACATTAGGCCGGATAGTCGGGAGTTTACTGTACCTATTATAGAAAACAAAAGCTATTTTCAATGAAGCTCATGTATTAATAAAAAACGAATAAAGAGGTGCAGAATTTTTGGAATTTGAATGAATTTTGATTTAGAATTTCAATAAACGGCGTGCCAAAATTATCTTCCCGCGTGCCAGTTATGGCACGCGTGCCATAGGTTCGCCAACCCTGGACTAAGTTAAATAATGCTATAAAAAGTGATAAAATATCTTTATTAAGATCGACGATCGTTTCATCGCACAAACGGCGACATTTTCCAAAATCGTTCACAATAGAAAATATTTTCACATAATTTAAAAACAATAACATAGTAAACAATGTCACGTGACATGATGCATAATGAAAAAAATTGCAAACATAAAATAAAAATTACAATTATATTATATTAGCTATTTGAGAGCTTGGATAAATTTCACATAATTTAAAAAACAATAACATGGTAAAAAATGTCACGAGAGATCATGCATAGTGAAAAAAAATTGCAAAACATAAAACAAAATAAAATTAATTTGGCTATTTGCGAGCGTGGATTAATTTTTATTAACACTTTCCAACAAAGTTGAAAAGTGTTTATGATTTCGATTTGTCTGTCCGCCTGTCCTCCCGTAGAGACGCTATAGTTATAGTGCCTAGAATATATAGTGTGGAAGTTGTTTATCCCTGTAATATAAAAGCGCTAAAATATTGTATCCATTAAATGTGCAACGATGCTGCTGAAATATAAAGATCGCAGCGACATCTGCAGGATATTTTCTACAATTGCAAGATATTGCTAGTCTATACAATGTAATACGAAAATCCCGCAGATGTCGCTTGGATAGCATATTTCCACACTAGGTAGTCTAGACGCTGTAGTGGAGTGAATTCTCAGCAAAAGCTGGAGATTTTTAACAGTGTATAATCTTTAACCGGAAACATACGTCTGTGAGATGTTTGCATCTACATATCTGATATCTGCCCTTAATATTTTCTCTCTCCGACATTCCAAACTTATTTTTTATGCTGTAAATTCAACATAAAAATGTGTAATATGTTAGCATAAAATAACAGCATAATGTGTTCAAATTCAACATAAAAAGATTTTTCCTTAAAGGGTATTCGACATAAAAGCATATTTTTTGAAATTTTATTTCATCGCCAACCGGTGATAAATCGCTAAATAAACAAAATTTTCATTATTTTTTTGAGGACACTCTATCGAGGTTCCACCGAAATTTTTTTATAAACATATATAGCCGTATGAAAAGAACATTCTGTATTTTTTTTCGTATTTTCGTGAGTATTAAATAAACATAATAAACTTATACGGTAAAATCTGAGAGAGCGGAATCGTTAGGGTTGGGTTGGGTTGATTTTTGACGGCCAATTATCTACACGAGGGATATAGGCCCGGGGGGAGTGCCCTCCGTGGGGGTCTTTCTAAGGGAACCTAATCCGTATTAACGCATGGAAGATCCACGGCTCGAAGAAAACCACGAAAACTCCGAACGATTAGGCCGACGGGCGCGATTGGGATCGAACCCAGCACCTCCCGTCTACCAGCTTCGAGAGCAGAACCTCTCGGCCACTGGTGGGGCCCGGAATCGTTAGGAACCAAAACAAAATTCAGCTTTTGAGCTATTCCTGATTGAGTAAATTACAATTGTATGGTAGTTCTTCTGTAGGGAATATGAAATTTTTACATTTAACCCTTTCTGCCGTGGAGTAAGTCTGTTTGTAAAATGATGAAATGATAGACTGACACCAGAATTTACAAACGAATTCATTAGAAAATAAAAACCTGCTTATTTTCCCGTGCTTTAAAAAAGTAAAATTTTAATTAAATATTCTTGGTGCCGTTTGTCAGTATTAAAATTAGGTATCTTTTTTGTGGACAGCGCCCGCTAAAGGGTTAAGATAGAATTTCGTTATAAACAGCTGTCGTTATCGTAGGTTTTACTGAACCTCGCACATAAAAATGTGTAAACATAAAATCTCTAGAAGCCGAAAAAATATTTTCTAAACAGGTTTCCGTCTTAGCAGATAGGTTTGTACGATATTCCTTTCGTGAAGACCGTAAAATTTTCTCTTATAAACAGATCCTGTTTACACATGTTTTATTGTATAAAGTTTCACTTGAGGCTACTGAATGGCAAGGTACAAAAGAAATGGGATGAGGTAACCTTTGAAACTGGCAAATTACATGTGAATGTGAGTCTAATATGCATTGCAATAACTCTACATCTGATTAACTTTTGAATATGGAATTTTAAACACACATTAAAAAATACAAATGCTAATAGTAATGTTCTGAAAAAGAGTCTAGAATCATATATATTTTTTAAATTTAATTTGAAAGTTAATGCTTTTTTATTAAATGAATTAACCTCATATATCTTGCGCGCAGGATTTCTCATAATTGAATGGTCACGATGACTCAAAATTTTTGTTATTGAGTAGAGAAATAATATGTGTTTAAGATGACCGACATTGGAAAAAAAGTATAATGATTAATTCTTAAATAACTAGGGGGGCTCCGCCTCCCTGCTCGCTACGCTCATCAACCCCCCGCGTAATCGCTTCGGGCAATTCCTATTTTCTAGCCAACCCCAGACGTAATTGTTTCGCGTTTCCATTCTGGATCGCGAAGCGATCCCTTATTTTCTATGATTTCAATTTTCAGATTCTGCTTGGTAAAAACACGCTCCTCCCTTCCCCACAATTTTTGACGCGCCCTCATTTTTTAAATTTTTATTATGTGTTATAAAGTATTAAAGTTTCAAACAGATCGCCTTGTTATATTTTCTAATTTTGTTTGCGCCCTTCTCCCCCTATCACCCGAAATGTGACGCGCCATTTTTTTAAATAATTTTTTTATCATGTGTTATAAACTATCTTAAAGTTTAAAACAAGTCAACTTGTTAGATTTCCAAATTTTAACAAAATCGCGTTCTGTCAGTTCCACACTTTACCACCATGGAGCGCACTCTATTCTTAACAAAACTGTAGCTGAACAAAACTCCGTTAAACAACCTATCAGTAGATATATTACTCAAGGGGTTGGCGACCTTAAGCAAGAATTTAAGATATTTGATGAAATTACTTTTCGAAAATAGTGGTAACTAAACTTTTGACATTTTGATATTAAATAAGTACTATATTGAATAAGTAACATTTATGCTGTATTTTTAAATATTCTAAAGACCGTTCTGAAGAATGCTATTATAAAAAATCACGTGACTGCCTTTTAAAATGAGCATTTAATAGAAATAAACCAATTAGTGAAATGATAATTAATATCTCAGCTTGTAATTAAGATATAAGAATAATTTTTAGCATATCTGATAGGGGAATTTTTTTCCCCGTCTGGTTGGCCAAGTTTCGAGTTTTTACGCCCCTTAGATTCTGAGATAAGGCCCCCCTTTTAAAACACCCAGTACACTTTATTGCTTAGCATCCGCATCTGGAAGCCCTGCCTTTCTCATTCTGGTAAACTGTAGGCATGTAATAAAAGGAATTTTTTATCGATAGATTTTTAGCCGATTTTTTCGGTTCTTCCATACGCATCGGTTTATTTTTTGAATTTCTGAAAGTAGATTTTTTTTCTGCGTCCATCTGCGATTTTCGAGTTTTTCGACCCGGTAGTTTATGAGATGCAAGCCGATTTAAAAAACCGCAGTTCACGTCTTTGATGCGGTTTCGCGGTATCTACGCAGATTTTCATTGGTCCATTTCCAAATCGTTACTTTTTTTAATACATGAGACCGAAAAGTAAGGTGACTCACCCCTCCTTTCGAAAATGAGAACAACCCGACAACCGCACACATGCGCTGCGCATCACGATCTTCTGTATGTAACGTTAAAGTTCAGGGTCATTTGCAAAGTTTTTTGGTTAATGTTTGTTCGTGCAGTCGCTTAAACATAAGAGGTGGTAGTGCATTGCGTAATGGAGCAGAAGCAGAAAACGAATATGAAATTCTGTTTTAAAATGGGTAAAACTGCTACGGAAACCTTGGAAATGCTTCGAAGTGTGTATGGCGAAGACACTTTATCTCGCAAGACAGTATTTCAGTGGTTCAAGCGTTTCCGTGAAGGTCGTGAAAGCGTGGAGGATGAGCATTGCAGTGGAAGACCGGTGACGAGCAGAACGCTCATTATTTAAGCGATGAACAAAAACAGCAGCGAATGGACTCCTGTGGCGACTTCATCAATGCAGCAGACAAAGATGACGCGTTTTTACAGTCCATCGTCACAGGGGATGAAACGTGATGTTTCGCCGTTTCTTTTCCACAAACGACATTCAAGCTGCTGTTACCAAGGGACTTCACTTAAAACAGTCTCAAAGGAGGACTTTTTAAAAAGTTTCCAGAACTTGTGTGAACGTTGTCAAAAGTGTATTGTAGACGGCGGGAACTACTTTGAACAACAGTGATGTATTTATCTGCAAATATATAATACAGTGATTATTATGACGTCAGCCACCTTACTTTTCGGTTTCACTTTGTATATAGAAGGATAATAATAATAAAAAATTTCAAATTTCTTACTTGGTGAACCTAATAGCGGGCCATTTTGTGTATCGTAATGTTTATATCTTCAGTAAAATAAATCATGAAATTCTACCCAGCCTTTTCTTAGAAATCATGCGCGCAATGACAAAATCATCGTTTTGAGAAAATTGGCATTAAGTCTCCAGTCCCTGCAGACGAAGACACTCGCGAGCTAAGCTAATGATAAACCTATGGGGAGGTTATTTTCTAATATCTCGTTTGCATTTCGACATTTTTAAGTAATATTTTTAAATTGTATAGCTGAGGTCCATCTCTACATCGCTCCTTTTCTACTTTTTCGATTTTGATTGCAGATATTTTTTAGAATGACACTTTCATTTTCGAAACAGGTTTCGAAAGTGAAAGTAACTTTATAAAAAATACCTACAACTGAAATCGAAAAGTAAAAAAGAAGTGATGTAGAGATGGACCTCAGCTACCTAATGCAAAAAAAAATAAAATAAAATAAAATAAATAAATAAAAATAGAAATAAAAATGTCGAAATGCAAACGAGATATTAGAAAATAACCTCCTCATAGATTTAGCTTTAGCTCGCGAGTGTCTTCTCCTGCAGGGACAGGAGCCTTTGTTGACTTTGAATTAGTAATATGAATAACAAATATATAACTATATCTGTGTATATCACAGCAACCGCATAAAAAGAAAAAGAAAAAAATATATAGGAATAAAAATAATTTTTAGACATTAAGCGGAACTTTTGTTATTGTTTGTTTCTTTTTATTAAAAAGAAACAAATTTCCATTTATTCTATTTTACAAAGTTTTTTTGTTATTTTAAATATATTATTGGTATGTATTTCAGGTAAAATTTTCTGAAAAGTTCAAATATACAAAAATTATTGCTCTATCTTTAATACTCTCAAAAATAACATATATTGTGCATTAAAAAAACACATTTTTAAAGTAATTATCTTTAACTTCACGGGAGTGTATGAAGTCTTTTACTTGTCAACGGCCACCTGTTCTAATGGTTACTAATTGAGTTTGTTGTACTGGGTCCTAAGGAAGGTAGAACCGAAAAACACGCCTCTGTCTTAATATATCACTATAACGTGACAGTCAAACATTTTTTTTTCAATCTGATTGGATGTAAAATGCCATTAGGTACCGCCTTTTCCTGTCGGCCATAGCTAGAAGTAAAATCTTGAAAAAGGGTTTCGAAAAGATATTGATCAGGGACAGGAGTTGGCTTGTATAGCCGAATGGATACTAACAACCTAACCCACTAACGGTTTGTTCCCTTAAAGCCGAAACGATTTTAGCCGAAAATCATTAAGAGGGGGAAATGTAAGGGATCATACAGGAATTGCATAGTGTCAACGTTTAGTTCCGATTCCCTCTGAATCTGAACAAAATCACGAAGAGTTACTCCATTCTGGAAAAGAACCCTGTGCGGTTTGCTGTTGCGGATCATGTTTCGGCAGAATTTATCGTTTTATTGCTTTTTTTCAACTTAGCTCAGTAGTGTTTTACTATGCATTGTATCATCTAACCAATAAAAGGGTAACCAGACAAAAAGATCTAGAAAATTCTGCAGAATTATCTTCTCACAAGTAAAAAAAAAAAAAAGAAAGAAAACATAATTTAACTTTATAATCAATGATTCGTGAAGCTATAAAAAATTTCTACTGAATGAAATCTATGTCGAATTACTAATTTGTACGAATTATTTTTTGAATTCTTAATTTTTAGGCATAACTAGTTTACAAATTCATAATTAGTGTCAACAATAAAGAGAGAATTATAAGCAACAGCAACAAAATACGTGTGTTGTGCTCCTACTGTTGTTTCTTTTATTGTTTTAAATTATTTTCATGAAGTTTTTTTTATTAACTTTTTTTTTTTACTTTCTGAATGCCATGTGGCTATTTTTGGAAAATATCAGTGGTGGAAAATTGGCGCAGAGGTGGAGCCTATTGACACCACTAAATTATAGTAGTATTTTGCCTCTTATCTAATGATCAAATTTCTGAGTTTTTATTAAACTGAATAATACCATAAAAATTTAGTGATGTCAACAGGCTCCACCTCTGCGCCAATTTTCCACCACTGAAAATATTTATCTGTTTTTCTGGCGTCTCTCTATGCGTTACTCAAATTTTGTGGGCGCTTTAGCTCTTTTTAATAATTAAAAAATGTTTAATTTTTTTGTACTGTTTACTTATTTACTGATTTGTTTCCTTTTGTTTTGTTTGCTAATTTTCACATGAAAATCATTTGAGTAATACTTTATTATTTTAAACGTTTTGACAATGAAATTGATTTTTGGCTGAAAAAATAAAATCTTACTAAGAAAGGATTCCATGTAGTAATACTTTACTTGTTTAGTCTTTCAAAGTTAGTTGGAATTGATTAGGGAATAGGTGGCCAGTGAAATTGACACAATGTTTAAAGGAAAATATAGATTTTCATTCAAAAATTTAAAGTAAATTAATTAAATTCATTGAATACATTTGTTTTTCTTTTTTATGTTCTATGATTAAAATTCTACTGTTTTAATTTTATGAAAATATGCACAAAAGTAAATTTTTAAATATATTATATTTAAATATATAATTATTTTAAAAAAATGGGCGAAAATTATGCCACTAATAACACAATCATGTTGAGAAGCTTTCTGTGTACATTAAATTTAATCTATTATTTTAATCTCATTTAAATTACTTAATCGGCATTTATTTGCATTATCTGCATAATAATATATTTCAATGTATGTGAAAAAATATGACTATAATATTTTTGCATGTGTTTAAAATTCGGGTTTAAAAAAAGAAAAAATATATATTCTGTATTGAATATCACATCACTTTTGCATATAGCATGCATTAAAGATTCCAATTTAATATACTTTATCGAAACATTCTTATTTTTATTATGTAAGCTATGGCAACAAAAAAGAAAATGGAAGATAATTTAAAATTAAATGTATCATTTGAAATATTTATTCAAATAATGAAATATTGATATTTATGAAAATTATAAAGAAATTAAAAAGGAACCTATATCCTATTGCGCTATTTTGAATTATATTTTGTAATATAAATAATATATTTTTCTTCATTTACTTTTAAGGTTGGTTGTGTTTATTACGGCCAATTACCAACACGAGGGATATGGGCCCTAAAGGGGGGGGGGGTGCCCTCCGTGGGGGTCTTTCTAAGGGAACCTAATCCGTATTTATGCAAGGAAATCCAAGGTTCGAAGAAAACCACGAAAACTCTGACCGGTTAAGCCGACAAGCGCGATTGGGTTCATTTTCTTTTAAGAAAAAGTAATATTCTAGATTATTGTCCAAATTTCGATCCCAGAAAATATTAATACACATAAATACCAGTTTAAGCCTAGTTAGTGCCCTTTTTATGGAGCCTTGACACAATTGATACATTAAACAATTTAGCACATTAAAAAAAAAACTATTTTTGCTTTTACTTTGGTTGTTTATTTTTACAAATCGATTGTTGATCATACCACAGAAGTTTTTACATTTAGTTTATACAGTTTTAATTTACACGGTAAGAGTTTTAATCCCTCCCCCCCCCCCCCCTCTCTCCTTTCTTCGCTGTGTCAGTGTCTATATACAAAAACATTATTAATGCAGTTATTTATAAATACACTTCACAAAAGCATATATTTTTATCCTTACATGTGCATATACGTCTTTTTGTTTGAAAAAAAAATCAAAGCACTTTTTCAAGGACTTTAATTTCTTATTTTGCAAGGAATAACCACAAGTATTTATAAATTATTTACTATTTTGTTATATTGAATTCATTTGTTAAAATGGTTCATTTTTACAAAAAAGTTTGACTGTATATATATATATATATATATATAAGAGCAATAGAGATCCATGTCCGTTGCACACATAGTTCCAAAATGTTTAACATAAGAGAAACATTAAGAAAATTAAAAAAGAGAATAAACATATGTAATTTAATAAATCAAAATAATCAAAAAAAATTCTTTGAAAGTTATTCTAAACACTTTATATGTATGCAGCCGTTTAAACATTTTATTCATGTAAGGGGAAATAAAAAATAAAATTTTGATAAAATTATAAATTAAGTTTCAATTTAAATTATTTCTGATTTGTCTTCTAAAGTATATTTAGACAACCAAACTATACGTTTATTTTTTCAATACACTGATAAGTATGTCACTTTCAAAACCTATATTATGCATTGAAATGTATTTATTGAATAATGTGGTTTATCTTTTGCGCCATGCTATCCGAAACCTTAACAAAATTATGTAAATTATTTCGTTGCGTCATATTATCCATTCGCATACATTTAACTTAATTTGGATACTAATGACGCAAAATAACCGTTTACATATTAGGGTCAATCCAGTTTAAATCACCCAGGTCGTGTTGCTCGACATTTTTAATTTTCCTAATCTTTTAACAAAGAGTTCTTCATAGTTTTCTGAGTTTAAAAACATGACTAAAATTTTTTTTTATCATATAGTTTTTTGGAGGGGCCATTTATAACAAACTACACAGCCATTTTTGGGAGAAAAACGTGTTTTACGGAAAATGCTGTAACTGCTTTATTTTCTACCTATCAAGAGGAATCAAAAACCAAAATGTTCAGCATAAAATTGTCGACATTTTATGTAGTTATAAAATTTTCATTAGTCTTAAAATTGTCGCCATTTTATGTAATTATAAAATTTTCATTAGACTTAAGGATCTAGACCAAAAACATGCTTAAAAACCGAAGAAATAAAAGGTCAAACACCACATTACGCTGCCATTGTTTTTTATGAAGGAAATGAGACTCACCTTAAATATTTTTTTTTTAAGATCTGTTATAGGACTATTCATTTTTATAAATTTCAATCCTGAAAACAGTTTCGTTTTTTTTTTTTTTTTTTTTTTTTTTTTTTTTTTGTACAGCTCATCAAAAACTGTGTTAAGTCTGCTTTTGGCAATTTTCACTAATTAATATCTCAAAAAGGACTGACTAAGAAATTGTGAAAACTTAGGATAATAAACATCTTTGTACTATAAAGTTAAATTGTAAATTTTATGACTGAGACTTAACTGGTTTTTGAATAACAGTTCACTAAAAATGCACCGCCCCCTCCCCACCTTCTTTTCCTTTTTGCTTTGTTCCAGATACATAGCATTACAGGTACTTTTTGCTTAGGTAGGTTCAAATTGACGATAAAAACAAATTTTACGCATTATTGCTTAGTTAAATAGGGCAGTGTCATCTTTTCAAAACTTTCTTGAATGGGGGGAGGGGGGGGGCGGTCTTTTGATTTTATTGTGCGCATCTGAGGAGCACCTGATACAGTTTTATTCTGATATTTTTTGAAATTAGCCTAAATACTCGAGCTAAGAATTTCATAAAATATCTCGTTTGTATACGCCACTACCCCTTGCCTTTTACGCATATTTGCCTTCCCCCCAGGGCCGAAACTAGGGGGGGGCAGAGGTGGCATGTGCCCAGGGCGCCAGAACGAAGGGACGCCAAATGAAGGATTATACCTTTGGAATGGATCATTTTCTTCTGATGGACTGACGGCTTCTATTATTATGAAACAGCCATTATAAATGAGGTGTTAGGTGAAGATGAAAGAGCAGTCGTAAAAAGTTAGAACTCTGATTTTCTGGTCAGAATGGGAAGAAAAAAAATGGCCATAATTTTTTAATGGCCATAATTTTTTTTTGACAAAAAAAATTATGGCCATTTTTTTCTTCCCATTCTGACCAGAAAATCAGAGTTCTAACTTTTTACGACTGCTATTTCATCTTCACCTAACACTTCATTTATAATGGCTGTTTCATAATAATAGAAGCCGTCAGTCCATCAGAAGAAAATAACTCGCTGAAAGCGGAAACTCGGTTAAGCAGGACTCGGATAATCGAGACTCTGACTGTATATTTCATTTTAAAAATGATCTTTCGAATATTTTTGTTGGTGTTCAGAGGGGGCTAATGACCCCCGTGACATCCGCCATTGTAAATTAAGTAGTTCAGTATTACATATTTTATGATTACATATTTTAAATTTTAAAATAAGTCGGCGATTAGAAAATTAGTAAAATTCTCTTTGTAAATATACTTTGCGGAAGAGGGGGGTGGGGGGGGCGCCGAAATCCATGTTTGCCCCGGGTGCAAAAACGGCTAGTTTCGGCCCTGTTCCCCCCCCTCCTCCCTCCAACATACACACACACACAAAAATACCGATTATATGAATCACCAATTAATCAACTTTATGCAACGTTAGCAACTTTTATGAATCAAATCTAATAATCTTCCATAAAGTAAGAATTATTCGAAAAGAAAAAAAAAATAGTCTCTGTCTTTTGCATTTCAGTAAGGAGAAAGAAATAGTGACCCTTCGTGAACCCGGAGATAAGGGTTTGACTGGGGTGCGGAGAACACTAATGAGACAGGGTTGAGAGGGAGGGTGAAAGGAAATAAGAAGAAACTGGATTCATTATCTCAGTTCAGTATTTTAATTTTTAACAGTCCCCTGTAGCTTTCGGCTAGAATTTTTTCGGCTTTAAAGGAAGTCACGCTTTTAACGCTGATGGACTTCCGCTAGGACTTCCTAGTGTTCTGCGGGGTGATGTACAATGGATAATTCTGCTGTAATTTTCAGAGATTGAAGGTTTTCAATGTCCAATCAAAAGTTTCATTTTTTAAACTATTAAATATAGAGAGAAGGTTTCGATGGATTCGAATTTTTCGGAAAATTTTACCCCAAGTGCATACCAAACACATTGATTAAATATTTAAAATAATGAAAGAAAAATATTTTTTTGAAAAACTAGGGGGCTCTGCCCCCTGCAAGCTACGCTTGCCAACCCCCATTCAGACACCGCAGAAACTAAAAATCTAAAAACATACTAATCTGATGCGTTTTAAAAATATTAGAGAAGATTAAATTATACTGAAAAAAGCTGTGCAGATCTCCTTGTAAAGGGGTTTCCATTCAATTCCCTTTGATTTCAAAAATTTAAGGGCGAATCAGTTGCTGTTAAGACATCCAATGGTTGTTTTCGTTTTTGATTAAAGAGGATCAGTTAAACATTTGAAAAGAAGCTAAAATAAAATGAATTAAGTATTCAGAGTCTTTGTCAACCGATATTTTAAAACACTCTCTAAAACAATAGCCTAAATCATGTGACTATCATCAACAGTTCCGGGCGGAACACTTTGCTTTTTATACTCTAGGTGCCATTTTGATACTTTAATGTTATTCAGGCACAGGTGATAAGTCGCCAAATATTATTCTATCCCCATCATTTCATCTATATTATAATAGTTCAAGTCATCAAATGCCATAAACAAATACGATCTGATCCCTTCGCCTTTCATATGAAGGTTTGGCATTAATGTCATATTGGCGCGATTTTTTTCCAACGCCAATTTGGGGAACGCATCAACAGCATAAACAACAACATCTGGCTTACCATATCAAGCAAAATAACCATACTTTGGCGCCAGTTAAGTACCCGTTGCGTATATGACATTGGCGTCAGAAAAAAAATCACGCCAATATGGGGCCGTATATGACATCTGTGCCGAAAGCAAAAAAAAGCCGGGTGCAAATCTCGCCTTTTTTTTTTTCAACTCGCCAGTTAGCATTTTTTTTATTGTTCGAGTGGTAAATTAAAACATTGATTTGAAGTTGAAATTAAATGTCATGGTTTGTTACATAATTTAATATTTCGCCAGATGTCATATACGCATCGCATGTTTGGCAGGATTTTTTTTTTTTTTTTTTTTTTTTTTTTTTTTTTAACGAAAATTTGGCGAAAACCTCGTTTTCGAATACCAGTTACATATGTATTTTTGGTACTACTTAGTTATCCCGTCGACCAAAAATCTATCGCGAACTATAAGATTAAATGCCAATAATGGTTGATCGTAAATGTCACATTCACTTGACTTTTAGCAAGTTACACGTGTTTACGTCATCAAGTGATTTTCATTTTGACGTTTTATTTTTATAGTTACTAGGGGGCTCTGCCCCCTACGAGCTACGATCGCCAACCCCCGTTCAGGGACACCAAAATCCAAAAAGCACGCTAATTTGATCGGCTTTAAAATTATTGAATAAAAAAAAAAAAAAAAAAAAAAAAAAACAGTAGCGATCTCTCTGTAAACGGGTTTCCATTCGTTTTTCTTGGATTGGGGATTTTTAAGACCATATCTGCTGCTGTTAAAAGATACAATGGCTGTTTTATTATTTAATTTAAAAAAATTAGTTAAACATTCGAAAATAAGCTAATGTAAAATGAATTAAGTAAACAGTGTCATTGTCTCCCGGTATTTTTTAACAGCGCTATAAGATAGTTCTTTTAAATAATTCATTTTAAATGTATCTATTCAAATCTGACGTGATTTACACCAAAGTTTTATTTCTCTTATTAATATTCACGTGAAAATACTTTTGTTGTTAGAAGGAAATATTATTTGCGCTGTCTTCGAATTCACGATAATAGTTGAAAATATTATCTCAAAATATCAAGTAAATAAATCTCGCGCAGATATATTTTTTAATTTAAATTGTTTTGCCATATTTTTTGGCCATTTTAAATATGACGTAATTTCCTCCATTTACAGGTTTTAACGCATAGTAATGATTTTTTTATTTTAACATTTTGTTTCTCTTTTAAAATTCCAGTGTAAATATGGTTCTTATGACACAATTTTCCTGCTTTTAACATGTAATCATTTTATTCTAATTTTTAAAAAAAATTCTGTTTAGAATAGTCCCGTGTAAATAAATTTTTAATTTGAAGTAAACATTATTTTTTGCGCTGTTTATACAGTTGGCAACAGTTTAAATTAATAACATTTTTTAAATTTGTAAAAAATATCTCTCGAAATACTGAAAATTTGAATTTAAAATAGAAATAAAACCTCAAAAAATAGTCAAATAATAAAAAAAAAAATGCAATCTGCACACCGGGAACTTATAACCTATAAAATGATCTAAAAATGGTTAAATTCTCATGTATAGTTTTTACTCCAATAAAGCTTTTTTAATGGAACGATTTTGTCCAACTTTAGCATCAAATATCTCTGAAAGTAATTCTTCGATTTGAAAAGTGTCTGCATCAGCGTGTTTATCAAATATTTCTTTATAATACCACCGATTTCTATATTTTTGTATACGACAGTTTTTTTAATATTAACGAAGAAAGGCCATGCTCAAGGCATACTTAGATACTACTACAGGCAGGCTGATTTGCGTTTAATGTATAAAGTCGCTCGCCAGAGGACTCTGATACCCTGCCCAAAATTGAAATTTGACTCTGAGCGTTAACTGAAACAACCTGGGAAGGGTAGATATGTAAACAAACACCAAAATTACGTCATGTCGCCATGGTTACGTTTACAATTCTGCTGACATTCCAATCAAGCTTAGAAATGACAGCTAATTTGAATACAGCTGTTAAGGGTTATTATAAACTGTCCATATCAATGTAAATGTAAAGTTCTATTTATTTAAGAAACTAATATAATGTGTTTCTCTTTAAAACTGTTAAACCAACACACATAAAAATATATAAATGAAAAAACACATGCTTAGTCTAAAACATCAATGTCACAAATTTATTTGGTACCACTTAGTTATCCCGTCGACCAATTTCGCCAAATTATATAAATTGCTAAAACACTCGCCAAATTATACAAATTGACATAATTTTTATTTTAAATAACGAAAGAACAAATAAATTAGTATAGCATTAATAAATATACAAATAAATTAGTATAACATTAATAAATATACAAATAAAACGTCGAAATAAAAATCACTTGATGACATAAACACGTGTAACTTGCTTACAGTCAAGTGAATGTGACATTTACGATCAAGCATTATTGGCATTTAATCTTATAGTTTGGCGATAGATTTTTGGTCGACGGGATAACTAAGTACCATTTATTTACTATTTTCACTGCTGAAACAATAAAACTGATAGAAATTTTTTTTTAGTATTGTTACGTAATGACTAACTTTATCTTTCATCCATGTATCAGTCACCTGCATAATTATTTAACCGGTTGTAATTGCATTGTTTCAATATCTGGCAACAGTTAGTTTTGTTTTGTTCTAGAGAAAAGTTTATAAAATAAAGTAATGTGAAATATATATGGCTCTTCTGTCATTGAATTTAAGTTAGAAATATATTCGCTTTAACAATAAGAAATGTTATTGAGGCCAGTTTTAAGCTTATAGATATTTTAATACTTAACTTTTAGGGATTCATTTAGTTAAGTGATTTATTTACATTGGAATCCAACATATGGCGTCCGCTGACAGGACTGGAATCTGTAAGTAGAATTTTATTTGAACTGCTCAAGTGAGAATTATTATTATTGTTGAATAAAAAATTATTGTTGATGTTGAATAATATGGATGCGTTGAAAGCAGCAAGACGACAGCATCGTAGAATTTTTACTAAAGCGTGTAACGAATTTGATGCAAGTGAAAATAATTTATCGACTGCTGAAAAAATTCTGAAATTGACAATGATAGAAGAGAAAGCGAAATTTATGACCGATGTAGAATATAAAATTAGAGAAATATTGTATAGCGACCAAGCTGACGAAGAAATAATAGACAAAGATATCGATAAATCTGAGGTTTACATCGATCGCTGGCGTGTATTACAACAGAAATTAAACGAACTTTTGGTTGTAAAAAATGAAGATTTGAAATCTGATATTCCGGTAATTAATAAGAATGTATTGCTTCATTATCCGAAGATACAATTACCTACTTTTAATGGTGAAATTAAAAATTGGTTGCAATTCTGGGGTCAATTTCAAAAAATTGATCAAGATACTAGCCTAGATTTTCATGACAAATTTGCGTATTTATCACAAGCCATGGAAAAAGGCAGTGTGGCAGAAGAATTGATTAGAAGTTTTCCGCCTGGTGGTAATAGTTATGCCAAAGCTGTAAGTCAACTTAAATCTCGTTTTGGACGAAAAGAACTTTTGATAGAATATTATGTTAGAGATTTGTTAGGCCTTGTACTGCAGAAGCAAAATCCAGGAGAACATAACTCTTTGCGACGATTATATGATTCATTAGAATCGAAATTGCGTTCATTAGAAACTCTTGGAGTTATTAGAGACAAATATGCAGCGATGTTATATCCGCTTGTTGAATCGTCTCTTCCAGATGATATTCTTAGAGCATGGGAAAGGTATAGAACGTCTCACAGAAGATCGTCAAATAGATGTAATGATGTGGAATCTGAACTAGATAAAAATCATGATACAGATTTAAAGAATGGTGTTGTAATTGGCTCAAAAACTGATCTAGATAATTTATTAGAATTTCTGCAAGACGAAGTTGAAGCAGAAGAAAGAATTTCTTTGGCAAGTAAAAGTTTTGACAAAACTTTTCGATACAGAGCTGCACGCAATAATCATGAATTCGAAGAATCTCGGATATCTACTGTATCAGATTTATTAAACATTGATATGAGAAAATATACTAGAAAAAAGAATAATTTTAAACAAAAACTGTGTATTTTTTGTGACAAACGACATGCATCGGAAAAATGTTTCAAGGCAATGTCAATGTCGTATGATGTTAAGAAAGACATAATGCAAAAGAAGGGAACTTGTTTCGTGTGTTTAAAATGAAACCATCTAGCCCGAAATTGTAGAGCAAAGGTAAAATGCGTTTTATGCAGAAAAAAACATGAAACTCTAGTATGTCCAAAAGTTCCTGAAAAGTTAATCAAAACTGAAGAAGCCCAGGATCCCTTAAAAGCTCTGAATAATTATTACTTCAGAAGATCTTCTTTGAGTGTTGAGCCTTCAAAAAGGAAGCTTCATCATGAGCCAGGATCACAAGAACGAGCTAGAGGAGGTTCAAGCAGAGGACGTGGTGGTTATGGTGGACCCCGTGGTGGTGATGGGTATGCTAATGGCTACGGCCGAAGATATGACAGTCCACCTTTTGGAAGTCGAGATTTTTATGACCGTGGCTACAGTTCAATGTCGCCTCGCATGAGACCATACCCTTCACCTTATGATCGTCGTAGTCCATCTATTGCGCCCATGAGAGATAAACATGCGGATCCCTATTCATCATCTTTGAGAGATCCATATTCACAAAGATCTGGCATGTCTCCTGTTTTCACGTGATTTGTATGAAAGAAGCAGCAAAGCAACATTTCTTTGACACAGTTAAGGTACCGAAAAGATTTAACTTGTAATTTTAAATTGTTGAGTTGTGCATTCCCCACAACTCAAGGTGGGAGTATGTTACGTAATGACTAACTTTATCTTTCATCCATGTATCAGTCACCTGCATAATTATTTAACCGGTTGTAATTGCATTGTTTCAATATCTGGCAACAGTTAGTTTTGTTTTGTTCTAGAGAAAAGTTTATAAAATAAAGTAATGTGAAATATATATGGCTCTTCTGTCATTGAATTTAAGTTAGAAATATATTCGCTTTAACAATAAGAAATGTTATTGAGGGCAGTTTTAAGCTTATAGATATTTTAATGCTTAACTTTTAGGGATTCATTTAGTTAAGTGATTTATTTACATTGGAATCCAACAAGTATATTAAAATACTCATAAAATTCCTTGTAATAATTAATAAATGTAATTTATTAAGTAACAAATACCCTTACATGATTTAATCAAAATTGCTTGGATAACATAGAATATTGCAACGATATTTAAATCCGTGATCACCATTTCTTTCTCTGATTAAAAATAAGAATATTTAATGTTTAAGGAAGATCGGCTTTTTTTTTCTTCTTCTTCTTAGTTCGGGCGATATTAAAAACAAATATTTTACCGGTAACAGTAAATTAATCAAAAATAGCTGCTTCAAGTCAGTTATGAGAACTGTAGTTTGATAAAAATCAAATTTTAATTTTAAAACGTGTCGTGTATATGAAACCAAGCTATTTTTATATAAATACGGGACATTCAAAAAAGAATAACAGAACCGGCATTTTTCATGAATGAACCAAACGATCACTGGTAAACAATAAATAATTTAGCTAGTCTTAAAAGTATGTGTAACACTAAAATGCTACAATTTGTGTAAAATAGCCTTTTAAATCGAAGGAAATTGAAGAATATAAATGTTTAATTTATTACATGAAAATACGATCAATGATTCTGAAACCTCGACGATGACAAACAAAGCTTCTATCTGGGCAGGGTATAGATGTAAACAAAGAGCACGTTGTGAAGTTTGTTAAAATTAATTTTTCATGCAGTTGCATTTATGCCAAAGCAGTGCTGCAATATCTCTCAACTCCACATTAACCTAAGTTTGTAATCGCCGAATGGCAACCAGTTGTTCCCGCGCTCTTAATAAACAGGATGTAAACAGTTTGGCGTTGATTTCTTGAGCTCCGAGTTTTTTCTTCTAAGTATCTATTTTATTATCTGTTATAATGAATAATTAACACGTTATCAGCACGATGCTCTGAAGAAGAAGTTTTTTTATACGTTAGTTAATGTTTGACAGATAATTTCAAAAATAGACGAAGTGAAAAACTCGCCGTGCGTTGTTAACCCTAACCAACGATGGATGATTTGAAGATCCCGAAGCTAAACGGTGATAATTATACTGCATGGAGTATCCGTACGCGTGCTGCTCTAGTGCAAAGAAACTGTTGGGAGGCGATTGACCCCGGTTACGATGAAGAATTAAAAGAAGATGAAAAGAAAGTTAACGAAAAGGCTCTTACGTTTCTGTTCCTCGTGGTAGAAGATAATTTTTTAGACGATATCGCCGATTGCACGAGGGCGAAAGATGCGTGGACTTCTCTAAAGGACATTCACACGAAGTTTGGATTGTTGCATACCCTTCAGTTACTTAGAGAATTTTTCAATGTAAAACTGAATCCTGGTGAGAGTATGAGCTCCTATTTAGGAAGAATAATGGAGTTGCATCGCAAGGTGTCCTCTTGCGGACACGGATTCACGGACAGAGATGTAGCCCTTATCATGCTTATGGGTCTACCTAAAGAGTACGAAGGTTTGATAATGAATCTGGAACGAGATGAAGATACTTTATCCACAAAAACTGTCAAATCACGCTTAATAGTGGAAGAGAAAAAACTGCTCCGTTACAGTGCCCAAAATGATCAAGAAGCTGTTGGTGAAAGAGCACTAAAAACGAAAGATAGTGGAAAAATACGAGGACATGAAGCATCCAAGAAATATTTCAGAGAAAATGAAAGAAGAACTCGGTGTTTTTCTTGTGGCCAGTGGGGGCATATTGCCCGAAAATGTCCTGCTCCTAAGAATGTATTCCATAACCAGAAAGTTTCAAGCGATGTATATCAAGCACTACTTACTGATACTTGTGGAAACAAACCTGTCTGTGATTGGTATCTTGATAGTGGTGCTACTGAACATATGTGCTCGCAAAAAGAAAAATTTGTTGATATGTTACCTATAAAATCAAAAGTTGAAATAGCAAACTCTGAAAAGATTGAAGCTATAGGGACTGGCAACATCATTTTAAGGCCCTCAGAAGAATGCGGAACAGAACCTCTTTTCTTAGCAAATGTGTTGTATGTGCCTAATCTTGACAGTAACCTCCTCTCAGTCGGAAGAATTGAAGACATGGGCATGACGATTTCCTTTCAAAATGGCAAGGCTATTATTAGAGATCCTAAACAACAGAACAAAATCATTCTTACTGCCCATAAAAGTGGACGACTGTATAAAGTTGAAGAACTACTGGTATATAAAGCACATATCTCCAAACATGAGGAACTCATGCATAGACGTTTAGGACACTTCCACAAAAATGCAGTGAAGAAACTTGTCAAAAGAGATGGTTCGAACGACAATTCTAAAGGAATCTCAAAAGAAAATGACATTTGCTCAACGTGCATTCTGGGAAAGATGAAAAAGAAGCCATTTCCAGCTAGTGAAACTAAACATTCCACAAGGTTATTGGAATTAATTCACAGTGATGTCACAGGACCTATAACACCTACATCAAAAGGAGGTTCCAAATATGTCATCACCTTGTTGACGATTATTCCAGGTATGTTGTGGTGAAACCAATGAAGTCAAAAGACCAAGCCCTTGAGAAATTTATCGAATTTAAAAATAAAGTTGAGAATCTACATGGTCTTAAGATTACCGCGTTACGAAGTGATAATGGTGGTGAATATTCAAGTAAGGAATTTGATGATTTCCTAGTCAAAAATGGAATCTCAAGAGAACTTACTGTTCCTAGAACTCCACAACAAAATGGAGTTGCGGAGAAGATGAACCATACATTATTTGATATGACTAGATGCCTCTTGTTTGACTCAAACATCCCAAATGAACTGTGGGCAGATGCTATGGCTACTGCTTGTTATTTACGTAACAAATGTCCATCACAAGCTATCCAGGGAAGAATACCAGAAGAACTTTGGACCAAAAAGCCTGTTGAAATTGATAACCTAAGAATTTTTGGTTGTAAAGTTTATGCACAAATTGACAAAACACAGGTAAAAGGAAAATTGGGGAAACGTGCACAAGAGTGTGTTTTTATTGGTTATCCTGAAGGCATAAAAGGATACAAGTTATGGAATGTAGAAGAAAACAAGTTTTTTATTAGCAGAAATGTGAAGTTTGATGAAACCATTTTCCCATTCAGGAGGAGTCAATCAGAAAATAAAGATGCATTAGTTACTAGCTCCAATGATAATGTTCCTGAAATTGATATAATTCCCTTTGAAACTCTTGCAGATGATATAACAACTGATGTTGAATATGCCAAGCAAAACTTAGATTCTGGTCCTGAACAGCCAATAGCAAGCGTAGAAGAATCTCCTGAAGTCAGACGAAGCAATAGAGCAAGAAAACCTAAATCTCTTTTTGGGGATCCAATATTATATAAAGTAGTTAGTGAAGAACAAGCTTCCACTCAAAATATTGATGATCCAATCACCTTGGAAGAAGCTATGAAGTCGCCTCATGCAGAAATGTGGAAAGAAGCTATGAAGGAAGAATTTAATAACCTTCACAGAAACCAAACATGGGAATTGGTTCCAAAACCAGAAAACATCAAACCTATTGGATGCAAGTGGGTATTCAAAAGAAAATTAAATGCAGAAGGAGAAGTGGCTAAATATAAAGCTCGTTTGGTTGCAAAAGGCTATTCGCAGGTCCCTGGTAGAGATTTTTCTGAGACTTTCTCCCCTGTTATAAAGATAAAGTCCATACGAATTCTTTTAGCTCTTGCCATGGAGCTCGACCTGAAAATCCATCAAATGGACATCACCGCAGCTTACCTGAATGGAACATTAAAAGAAGACATTTACATGTTGCAGCCTGAAGGGATGGAAAAACAAGGCAAAGAACATTTTGTCTGTCACCTCAAAAGAACCCTTTATGGCTTAAAGCAAGCTGGAAGAGAATGGAATGAATGCTTCGACAACTTCCTGAAAGAATTTGGATTGTTGCGTTCAAAAAGTGATCCATGCATCTATTATCATCCACAGAAGACACTGTATCTTGGTCTCTATGTTGATGATATGCTTATTGTTGGAACCTCAGAAGCCATAAGCATTTTTAAGCATGAAGTTATGCAGAAATTCCAAGCAAAAGACTTGGGAGAAGCAAATGAAATTTTATCCATGAGAATCCAGAGGCATGCTGATGGTTCACTAACACTGGATCAAACATCATACATTGAGGAAATTCTAGAGACATTTGGGACAAGTTCAGTTAAAGGAGCATCAACCCCTTTAGATCCCAGTGTGAAACACTACAAAGTAAGTGGTGCAGAATGGAATGAGATAAAGGAAAAGAGTGAGAAAATCCCGTACAGGCAAGCCATTGGGAGCCTGCTGTATATTGCCTGTGGAACACGTCCCGACATTGCATTTAGTTCAACCTACATGAGCCAATTTAACGAAAGGCCTTCTGATCTGCATTGGAGAAGCGTTAAGCATCTCTTTCGGTACCTTAAGGAGACAAAGCACCTGTCTCTCACCTTCAGGAAAACTGGAAGAGAAATGGAAATTTTCTCTGATGCAGATTGGGGTGCAGATCATGTGGACAGGAAGTCCTTCAGTGGATATGTAGCTATTTTTGGTGGTGCTGCGGTTTCCTGGTCAAGCAAAAAGCAGTGTTGTACTGCATTATCTTCTGCTGAATCTGAATATTTGGCTTTAGCCCATACCACAAAGGAAGTGTTATGGCTGAGAAGTCTAATGCAGGAACTTGGTGTAGAGAAATTTATCCCTACACCTGTCTCAGTAAAAATTGACAGTCAAGCAGCTATGTTTATTGCAAAAAATCAGACAACATCTGAGCGCAGTAAACATATTGATATAAGGCATCATTTTCTTAGGGACTATATTGAACAAAATGTTATTAGTTTAGTGTATATACCTTCAACGAATAATGTTGCTGACCTTCTCACCAAAAATATCTCAAAGAAAATTTTACTTAACTTAAGAAAACACCTAGGCTTTAATTGTTAATATTTTTACTTGATGTGATTTGTAATGCATAATTTTTTACTTAGATAATCTGTGTTTTTTTTTTTGTATTTGTGAAGTAAGTAATCTCTGTTTTGTATTCTCAAGTTAATGTACATGTTTTTATTAGCCATGCTTTGGCAAGGAGGAGTGTTAAAATTAATTTTTCATGCAGTTGCATTTATGCCAAAGCAGTGCTGCAATATCTCTCAACTCCACATTAACCTAAGTTTGTAATCGCCGAATGGCAACCAGTTGTTCCCGCGCTCTTAATAAACAGGATGTAAACAGTTTGGCGTTGATTTCTTGAGCTCCGAGTTTTTTCTTCTAAGTATCTATTTTATTATCTGTTATAATGAATAATTAACAAAGTTTTGGTTCAGGGTTTGAAGTTGGATCCGACTTCACTTTTCGGCGAAATGCGCGTGCCGTTATATATCATAGTAGGCTATGGCCATGCTTAAGCCAAGACTCCCTTATCATAAAACGGACTTGACAATCCGGAGAAAGTCTACGGGTGAAAATGGGAAGCGACTCAAGAGTGAAAGGTTCCATTCTCTCATTGGTTGATCAGAAACCGGTCTTGGCTTGCTTCTCATGTATGATTTGGCGATGAAATGCAAGCACTTTGAGAAATATCGTACCTAGTTAATTCATGCTATTTTGGGGAGAGATTTCTGTGGATGAACTTGTCTAGTGGTTAACGCCCTTGTCTAGCAAGCTCAAGTACGCGGGTTCTATCCTCCCGGTTACTTTTATAATTTTTATTTGTGTTTTGTCTCGATTTTTATTAAGTTGGTTAATAAAGATTTATCGACTTTTATTATCCGTTCATTTCCAACAATTTTTTTAATTGTCAATTAAATAATTAAATAAAATTTTGATTAAATTAAGTTTTAATTGTTATTAAATAAAATAAAATTTAGTTTTAAATAAAACTGAAATTTAATTTTTATAAAATAAAATTTAGTTTTAAATAAATTTCAAAATTCATATAAGCTATTTTTTTATGAATTAAAGTGAACATTTATTGTAATTAAATAATAATATCTCCTAAACTTACATACATTATTTTTTTCCCTTATAACTTTAGTATCAGATAAATATTAAATTAGCAAAATTAATTTTTCAAAGTTTTCTTTTAAAATTAATTAGTATTTTTCATACAGAAAAACTTTATTCATTTATTATCAAATGCTTTGTAATTTTTTATTACGTATAAAATAATGTTAATGAAATTAATTTTTAAACTCATATTACTTATAAGCTATTTATTTCAATTTCTTAAAATGAATATTTTTGAAAATATAATGTTATTTCTTACACTTATATAAATATTTTTATTTTTATCTTATATTATTTAACAATATATCTGAATACATAACTATATTCAGTTTATTTTATTTGAAAGTAAAATTTTATTAATTTATGAATTCATATTAATAATATTATTAACTTAGCAAGTAATTAATTATTTAAACCAATTTGTAATTGTTAATTGTTAAATACTTTTCATTAAAATTTCCTAAAAAATTTTAATTGTTATTATTAAAAAATTCTAATAAACTACTTTTCAAAACAATATATATATTATATATATATTATTTGAAAACTCAGTCAAAAACATAAATTATTTTTATTAAAAAATTATTATAAATTTCCCCTTCACTATTACCACCCTAAATATTTGAAAACTAAATTAAAGCTATAAGTCCAAGTAATCATTAACTAGAAATATTTAATGCGACAAAATACATTATAAAAACTTCTTATAGTTTTTGGTAGTTATTGCTCAGATATTATTGTTTTGGGTTCCAACTTTTTTTTCTCCTTTTGGGTGTGTGAAAAAAAAAAAAAAAAATCTGTCATTATTATTTAATTTATTTTTTCATTATATTTCACTACAAGTGTGAGCTATGATTTATTTTAGCTTGACCTTTTTCATTCACTCTCTATGAAACACTTTATTTTTAGATTTTTCTCTTTTTTTTTTTTTTTTTTTTTTTTTTTTTTTGCCCTATTTGTTATTTTGCAGCAATAATAAATAGATATTAATATTGCAAATTACTATAAGGCAAAGTAGAATTTAGATTATCTAAATCCCTTTCTGACAATTTTGATTATTTGAATACTAGTTTGGCCATTATTAATTATTTATATTTACGCATACAAACTGCCATGAAAAAAAAAAATGCATACAATTTGACTGAGTATTTTTATTAATTGTTTTTTATATATTTATTATTTTTTTAAAACACATCAGCTATCAAGGAAGGGGAGGGGGAGTGCTTGAGTTTACTGTTCTTTGCACAGATAACTACAGTCAAAACACATAGGTAATTAAATGCAGTTGCGTAGCCAGGATATTATTTCGGGGGGGTGGGGGGGGCGTCTAATCCCCTAAGCTTCTCACCTCCTGATGCAAAGCTATAAATTAAAAACTATTAATTTTACTTTTCGCATAAATATCAATTTTATACTTTTAAAATATGGGATATGTTTTTTAAGTCTAATTTACATACACCTGTATATACAAAAGGAATAATGTGTAATGTGTAATTTAAAAAATAATAAGTCTAAAATATTTAAATTGATTACTTTCTTAAAAGAAAGTCAGTTCTATCAATTTTTTGCAGGGAAAAAAAAAGATATTTTAAAAAATACCATATCATTGTTTTCCGTGAATCACTTTATATGAAAAATAAATTTAAATTCCTTACATGTCGCAAACAAAATTTAATATGATTGCAACATAATACTTGAAATAATCTCAAGTGACACTTGGCGATTTGTTTTGGTGGTGAAATGAGATGTGCCCTCTGATTTGTTAGGAAGAAATGTCTACCACTGCTTAATAATCAGGTCTTGTAACCTTGAGAAGTAAATCACGGGATTCTTGTTTCTTCTCAACCAATGGGAGAATGGAACCTTTCACCCTTGAGTCTCTTCCGAGAAAATGTCCCCGATAATTGCCAACTTATTAGCTGACTTTGTCCCGTAAGTTACGCCACCTGGTGTATACTCCTGGTAATACTCCATAAACAAATGCATAGTAAAAAAATTAAAATGTTGTGTTATTGGCAAAATTGTGTAAAATATTTTTCGAATTCCAGTAAAGTAAAGGCGTAAAAAAAATATTTCGCACAATTATGTTCTGGCTTTAAAAAATGAAACATATCAAAAATGAAGATTTAAATATAAGATTTATTGACATTTTTTCAGGGTACTTGTTAGTTATCCCGTCGACCAATTTCGCCAAATTATATAAATCGCCAAACTACTCGCCAAGTTCTACAAATTAACACAATTTTTTATTTTAAATAACGAAAAAACAAATAAATTAGTATAACATTAACACTAGAACGCCCGCTACCATTTCCCCCCTAGAACGCCCGCGGGAGTCGCTTCGACTCCTGTCTGTTTCAAAAAAGAAAAAATAAACGAAACGCATAGAAATGAATAGAAGACTGTGAATATAATATTTATATTTGAATTTAAGATTCATATATATATTTTACAATTGAAAGAACAATATTTATATACGCATTTTTAAGAAATTGGAAAAATATTTTCAAAGGAAATACTCACAGAATCGTTTCGAATTTTCAATCTGAAATACAGATTTGCAAGTGTAGTCAGTTTTGGCCAAGCATTTTCTACAAACCATTTTCTTGCATGTTATGCAATCATTGAAAGTCATGTTGCCTTTACATAGTTTTACTTCGCATTTTCTTCTCTTTGGGGATTTTGTTTCAGATGATGTATCAGCGAGTCTTTTTCTTGTTGGTTTATATTTAGCAGATGTATAATTTTGACGCAATTCATCTGCTAATAACTGAATAAATGCTTGCCTGCTTATTTTTGTTTCTCTGGTAACTTCTTTATAAATGATCCAGGCATTTATTGCTGCTAAATCTAAGAGATTGTAAAAAGTATGCAGAGGACATCTTCTGGAGGGCGCCTTCACTGAATATTTCCTAGCCATTTGATCAATAACGTCAACACCACATTTACTTTCATTATAAAATCTAACAGTTTCTGGGGTTTCCTTTTCGTTGTTTTCAATATCAAAAATGGGTGGAGAGTGCTAAGAATAATAACATTTTTCTTTCTCTTTCCTTGATACACGGTTAGAGTAGTACCGGTTTCTTCATGTTTTAGAAATTTTGTTTCGTATAATTTATCTTTCGAATCTTTCAAAGTTTTTGGAATTTCTCTCCTAGTTTTTCTCATAGTACCTACTAAACTAGTACATTTCTTTTTCAGTTGTTCAGCCAAACGCAGTGACGTGAAATAATTATCAACCGTGACGTTAATGCCTTTGTTTAGAAATGGCTGCATCAATCGCATAACTACATATTCTGATAAAGTTTGATCTGAAGGCCGTTCTTCACATTTGCCTAAATAAGGGAACGCATTCAGTAAGTACTTTGTTCGAAGGTCTACTGCAAGCCAAAACTTTTGTCCGTATTTATCCGGTTTTGAAGGTATGAATTGCGTGAAAGGACAACGCGTTTTGCTTGGAAATAACTGTTCATCTATTGTTATATTTTCACCAGGCTTGAAACAGGTAATACAGTTTTCAGTGAATCTATTCCATATATCAGATATCATTCCAAATTTATCTGTTTTTAAGCGTATAGATCGGGTAGATTTCAAATCGAATCTCAAAAAGCGTAAATTTTCACAAAACCTATTTCTTCCCATAGTTTCAGTGCAAAAATTCAAACCCCATGAGCTTGACCACAAAGAATGAATATCAATTCCATTTGCACCACATGCACCTCGGGCATACAAAATTCCAATAAAGGCATACAGCTCGTCTAACGTAACTGTCCAGTTATCGGTTTCAAGAACACGTCTTGCCTCTGTTTCTGTGCGTCTTTGTATTTGTTCCAGCATTTTTTTATCTACAAATAACAGCCATGCACTCAGATGCTCTCCATGCTTTCAGATTTCACGAATTTCTTAGCATAAATAGTTGGTCCAGTAGTCTGACACATGATATTTTGCTTCGGATATCTTCCAGAAATTTTCTTATTTGCACAAATTTTCCATTGTGTGCCATCTGGAGCGACATGAATTCCATCTCTTTCAGATGCAATAATTAGCGCATCTTCATTTGTATCGGAATTTGATGAAGAATTATTTCCAATACTAATTTCTTGAATTTCGTTTTCATTTTCTGATAACTCACCACCTTCAGATTCATTATCTGAAAGCTCTCGTAATAGAGCAGTTATTTCGTCCGGTGTTAGAAATTTTTTCCGTGACATTATGTTTTATTTCTAATAAAAAGGAAAAACGGAGTTGCTTAGCTATGATGAAACACAAGACTGATAAAATTTGAAACAAAAATTCAATTCGAATGATACAAAGAATTTCGCAAGCAGTATGCGATCATTTCAGCAGGTGCATGGAACTAACCATTTTTCTCAACAAAAGGGGTGTAGAGAAAAGAAGAGCAAAAACATTTACTTTCCTGATAACAGAAAAAAATATTGTGAATCCCAAGGTCATGTTACGCAAAAATAGTGAAAGCATTTTACAAATCTTACTTTGGAGTCGATTCGACTCCTTTGGGCGTTCTAGGGGTAATGCCTCATTATCAATTTATTAAATGTGCAAATAATTTATAAATTTCAGAATAAATAGAGATTATAAAAATAATAAAAGTCAAGGAAGCGGGGGAAAAAAAATCAAAATTTCTCAGAGATATGGGTGTTTTAGGAGCATTTGGAGTCGAAACGAGTCCATCGGGCGTTCTAGTGTTAATAAAAATACAAATAAAACGTCGAAATATTGGTTTTATTGGCCATTATTGGCATTTAATCTTAAAATTAATTAATTTATGGCAAACCATTATTGGCATTTAATCTTGCAATTATAACTAACAAGTACAATTTTCAGTATATAGGGCTTTGCGGGTTATTTTTTTTTAAATCTTGGCACAATTTGGGCTTCGGAAAGAGCGATTTGTTGCCGATTGATATAAACAGTTATGAAAACAAAACTTATGAACTGTCAGCTTGTTTTATAAGAATTTACGGCACAGATGTCATGTTATTGCGCACATAAATATTGGCGCGATTTTTTTCCGACGCCAATTTTGCGAAAACCTCGTTACCATATCATCTATATCCGGATAACCGTATCAAGCAAAATAACGACACTTTGGTGCCAGTTAAGTATCCGGTGCGTATATGACATTTACGCCAGAAAAAAATCGCGCCAATATGACATCTGTGCCGAATTTACATGTATAAATTTAGTTTCTAGATATTATTATTGTATTTTATATACGATTTGTTTATATTTGTACATAAAATAGATAAATGCCCCCTTTTTATATTAAGTAAATTGTACAAATATTGGAAAATATTGCTTCTTTATGTGAAACAGTGAATATGCTTCCAGAAATTACGTTGCCAAATTTTCTTCTTTCGCCAAGGCCCCTATACTTGAAAAATACTGATTTATTATTATATAATGTCGTATTAGCTAATGTTCTGTAATCTGTTCCACAGTCAAAGTTGACTGCAAAAACGCGATGCTGGAATAATGTGGTATCAAGTATACGGTTTAAAAATAAAATTAATTTTGCGCCAAACTACACTTACGCCAATTGGCTCTAGGTCTGATTAAGGAAGAATACTCAAATTAAGATTTACAAATACCAAAATCGTAGCATAACAAGAATACGGTATTTGCAGAAAGTTGAGGGACATGTATAAATTTCAGTGATTATTAAATTTTATTTTTCCAATTTTTTAAGTGTTTATGACTTCAGTCTGTTTTTTTGTGTATCTATGCGTGTTTTAACTTTCCTAAAATACTTTGATACATTTTAGTAAAACTTACATAACATATGTGAGTTAAAACAAGGAAATTAATTACGCACCAAACTATGCCCGCCAAGATATGCCAATTGGCTGTGGAGCCAATTATGAAACTTTCCATAGATTAATACATACAAACTTTATATGAAAAAACAGTGAAGCTTTCATCTAAAGTATGTTAAACTGAAATGATCCCCCATATCTTCAAAAATAAAACAAATGATAGACCAATAAATAAATAAATGAGACTGTGCATTGAAACAAATTGAAGGAGCGATGTTAAATTAATACTGTAAGGTGAAATTAATTGTGAAAAGAAAAGAAATAGCAGAAATAAAATAAATCACATATTTGAAAATATAAAAGAGAAAATGAAATATTTTACATTTTCCGGATCTAGATGCTATCCATTTATTTCAATAACTAATATCACTGAGAAATTCATGGTAAAATAATTTTCTTTCCTGATTATTATTATTATTATTATTATCATCATTTATTTACATAACGGAATACAGCAGTAAACATTTTTTTGTTTAACAGTAAAATAAGTTCATTTTTTAAATAAAATGTCTAGAACATATGAAAATTTTAAGATTAACAACTATCATCATAAAGAAAATGGTAAAAGACAAATGGAAAACAAATTAAAAAATATTTCTGTTTCTCACGCTAGATGGTGCTAGTCACGATAAACATTTTGGTTTCTATCCACGTGTACAGCGGACAAAGGAAACTTAGCGATTGCGAGGCCTGTTATTTCGATAAGGAGGCCTTGGCTTAAGCATTTAAATTGGATTAGTTCTACCCGGAATATCTACGCAGATTTTCATTGGTCCATTTCCAAATCAAAACTTTTTTTTATATACAGAAGGATAAAACGGATAAAAGAAGTCTTTTTTTTTTTTTTTTTTTTTTTTTTTTTTAAAGGCTGTTCTCAAGAAACTTTTTTCCCTCGCTCAACAACGAGAAACTTTCTAAACGGAGCTCGTTTTTAAACGTAAAAAGAGGATACTTGCAGCCATGATTTTTTAAGGGATTTGTAATCGAACAGCTTTTTTTCTCGGCAAATTAATTACAAACAATCGTTGTCTCAGAATGGATTTTATTATTATTCACCAGTTATTCATAATGCATACTATAGTCTTGATAAGTTAAATTATAATTTAATTTGACATAAATCAATTAACTGGAAACGAAATTGCAAAATATGTAGATTATAGGAATGGGATAAAACAATTTCTTCAATGTAACTGAAAATGTGGATTTGTTTGTAATTATTAAAGAACATAGAGAAAAAAAAAGTTTTTCGTTCTATTTTAAGAGACAATTTAAAAAAAAAATTATATTACAAATCTTAGGATGAAATTTATACTGAATCTGAAAGTGGAATAAAATTTGTAAGGATATTATTAGATTTACAGTAGCCTCCCGCTTAACCGGCCTAAACGGGACCGAGGGTTAGCCGATTAAGAGAAAAGCCGATTAAACCGGAGAAGTAAAAAAAAATAAATAAGTGACTGCATATTTAATTAATTAAATACGTAAGACGCATTTAGTTGTTTAATTTGTGTAGTTTTAAAAAAAGTACACATTTTCTATATTTTGTGAAATGCATACTAGTTGTAATTAACTGAATTGAAATAAAAATTATCACTAATAACAAATAATGAGCAATATTTAATACAAATTAAATTGTCGAAAATCTTGTCACATTCCTTTATAAGAAGTTGAAATTATTCTACGTTGTGTAAATTTGAGTAAATTAACCATAAAAAAAATGAGAATCGAAATTTGCCTTTCTGAATTTTGCCTGATGTTGGGGGAAAAAGTCGACTGGTTAAAGTGGAGTTCCGGTTAAGAGGAAAGCTACTGTATTTTCAAATTTTGCTTTTGTTTTAAACATAAAAATTGAAGAATGATAAATAATAAAAATTTTATCTTTATTAAAAAAGTTACAAATTTTCATTAAAATTTTTAATCAAATTCATAATTAAACGCTGCACATCTTTTTAGTTTTTAGTACTGATTTTTATGAGCTTATTGCACCGATTAAAATTTATTATTGTAATACAGCTTTCATATCTGAGGCTAAATAACAATTTACTTACAAAAGACAAAAATTATTTAGCATACAATTATTATTATGCATAAGTATAGCTTTGTGAATGTGTTAAAAAGAGATGCTAAATTTAAGAAAAAAGGAGGCGTGGACGACGGTAGAAAAAAGTTTAGAAAGGGGTAAGATTTTGTAACAGATGTGTTTGCGTTTCACAAACAAATCCGCTTTATATATATCATTGAACTTTTTATTCTCCTTCATAATAAACCACTGCACAGCTTTTGAATTTTAGCATTCATTTTCATGAGCCCATCGCACTGATTAGAATTATTTATGGTTATTATTGTAAACAAACATTTCAAATCTGGGGCTTAATAAGAATTCACTTACAAAAGAAAAGGTAAAAATATTCTTTCCTGTTTTCCTTTATGATTTTCCTAAGAAGAGTTCTATTACAAACATAACAGCGAAGTCGATTTGTTTTTATTAGAAAAATATGAAGGAAAAGAATTCTTATTTTATGTAATATTCTATGAGATTTACTATAATTCAATATTTAATGTAATTAAAAAAATCTTTATTTAATTTAATATAATATAGCGTTTTTCAAACTAAATTAATATGATATGATTTTTGCTCGCGCACTTTTTAAATAAACTTTCATCTCCTTTTTTTGGTCTGGGGGAGGGGGTGTCTGAACTAAAACACAACAATCACTGACGGGGGATTTTCTCTTATAAATTAGTTCTTTCTGAACAATTTTGTACGTTAAATCATCGTTAATTTTATAAGGTCGCGAAAAAACGCTGAAAATATAGCATTAAAAATGACTAACACTTCAAAAACTGCAGAATAAAAAAAATTCTATATTGAACTGAGGGACTAAAACAGGATTCATTTTGCAAATGTTGAAAAATCGTCGCGCAAACCCGAAAAAGCCACAAAAATTTCCGAATAAACTTTACTGAAACAGGGATAAGATTTGTTGCAATTGGACTAAAAGTTTACAATCGAATTTATTAGCCTCCGGTACGGTATGCTATTTCTTTCTCCCAGCTTATTTTGTGTCAAAAAAATAACGTTACCTTACAGGAGCTATAGCCGTAAAACAAAGCATTACGATTAAATACTCTTTAGCAATTTTTTTAACTTCTAAGCATCGCACACTTTCAATTTTTATACCGTCGTATTGGAAAAAAAAAGTTCTTTTAAATGCATTTTGTTTGAAAACTGTATCTCCATTTATTTTTGAAATATTAATTTTTTTGTAGTTTTTGGAGCCATTTGCTTAATATTGGCAACGGAAGTACTCCATTTCAGTAGAAAGTAAAGGAAAAAATAGTTTTAAAATAGTAATTATATATTTTTGTTGCCATTTTCTCGTAACAACCGAAAGAAAATGTAATTAAAATGCGTAAAAAATGCATGTAAAAAAAAAAATATAAACGAACATGTAAACGAACATGTAAAACGAACATGTAAACGAACATGTAAAACTTACATAACATATGTGAGTTAAAACAAGGAAATTAATTACGCACCAAACTATGCCCGCCAAGATATGCCAATTGGCTGTGGAGCCAATTATGAAACTTTCCATAGATTAATACATACAAACTTTATATGAAAAAACAGTGAAGCTTTCATCTAAAGTATGTTAAACTGAAATGATCCCCCATATCTTCAAAAATAAAACAAATGATAGACCAATAAATAAATAAATGAGACTGTGCATTGAAACAAATTGAAGGAGCGATGTTAAATTAATACTGTAAGGTGAAATTAATTGTGAAAAGAAAAGAAATAGCAGAAATAAAATAAATCACATATTTGAAAATATAAAAGAGAAAATGAAATATTTTACATTTTCCGGATCTAGATGCTATCCATTTATTTCAATAACTAATATCACTGAGAAATTCATGGTAAAATAATTTTCTTTCCTGATTATTATTATTATTATTATTATCATCATTTATTTACATAACGGAATACAGCAGTAAACATTTTTTTGTTTAACAGTAAAATAAGTTCATTTTTTAAATAAAATGTCTAGAACATATGAAAATTTTAAGATTAACAACTATCATCATAAAGAAAATGGTAAAAGACAAATGGAAAACAAATTAAAAAATATTTCTGTTTCTCACGCTAGATGGTGCTAGTCACGATAAACATTTTGGTTTCTATCCACGTGTACAGCGGACAAAGGAAACTTAGCGATTGCGAGGCCTGTTATTTCGATAAGGAGGCCTTGGCTTAAGCATTTAAATTGGATTAGTTCTACCCGGAATATCTACGCAGATTTTCATTGGTCCATTTCCAAATCAAAACTTTTTTTTATATACAGAAGGATAAAACGGATAAAAGAAGTCTTTTTTTTTTTTTTTTTTTTTTTTTTTTTTTTTTTTTTTTTTTTTTTAAAGGCTGTTCTCAAGAAACTTTTTTCCCTCGCTCAACAACGAGAAACTTTCTAAACGGAGCTCGTTTTTAAACGTAAAAAGAGGATACTTGCAGCCATGATTTTTTAAGGGATTTGTAATCGAACAGCTTTTTTTCTCGGCAAATTAATTACAAACAATCGTTGTCTCAGAATGGATTTTATTATTATTCACCAGTTATTCATAATGCATACTATAGTCTTGATAAGTTAAATTATAATTTAATTTGACATAAATCAATTAACTGGAAACGAAATTGCAAAATATGTAGATTATAGGAATGGGATAAAACAATTTCTTCAATGTAACTGAAAATGTGGATTTGTTTGTAATTATTAAAGAACATAGAGAAAAAAAAAGTTTTTCGTTCTATTTTAAGAGACAATTTAAAAAAAAAATTATATTACAAATCTTAGGATGAAATTTATACTGAATCTGAAAGTGGAATAAAATTTGTAAGGATATTATTAGATTTACAGTAGCCTCCCGCTTAACCGGCCTAAACGGGACCGAGGGTTAGCCGATTAAGAGAAAAGCCGATTAAACCGGAGAAGTAAAAAAAAATAAATAAGTGACTGCATATTTAATTAATTAAATACGTAAGACGCATTTAGTTGTTTAATTTGTGTAGTTTTAAAAAAAGTACACATTTTCTATATTTTGTGAAATGCATACTAGTTGTAATTAACTGAATTGAAATAAAAATTATCACTAATAACAAATAATGAGCAATATTTAATACAAATTAAATTGTCGAAAATCTTGTCACATTCCTTTATAAGAAGTTGAAATTATTCTACGTTGTGTAAATTTGAGTAAATTAACCATAAAAAAAATGAGAATCGAAATTTGCCTTTCTGAATTTTGCCTGATGTTGGGGGAAAAAGTCGACTGGTTAAAGTGGAGTTCCGGTTAAGAGGAAAGCTACTGTATTTTCAAATTTTGCTTTTGTTTTAAACATAAAAATTGAAGAATGATAAATAATAAAAATTTTATCTTTATTAAAAAAGTTACAAATTTTCATTAAAATTTTTAATCAAATTCATAATTAAACGCTGCACATCTTTTTAGTTTTTAGTACTGATTTTTATGAGCTTATTGCACCGATTAAAATTTATTATTGTAATACAGCTTTCATATCTGAGGCTAAATAACAATTTACTTACAAAAGACAAAAATTATTTAGCATACAATTATTATTATGCATAAGTATAGCTTTGTGAATGTGTTAAAAAGAGATGCTAAATTTAAGAAAAAAGGAGGCGTGGACGACGGTAGAAAAAAGTTTAGAAAGGGGTAAGATTTTGTAACAGATGTGTTTGCGTTTCACAAACAAATCCGCTTTATATATATCATTGAACTTTTTATTCTCCTTCATAATAAACCACTGCACAGCTTTTGAATTTTAGCATTCATTTTCATGAGCCCATCGCACTGATTAGAATTATTTATGGTTATTATTGTAAACAAACATTTCAAATCTGGGGCTTAATAAGAATTCACTTACAAAAGAAAAGGTAAAAATATTCTTTCCTGTTTTCCTTTATGATTTTCCTAAGAAGAGTTCTATTACAAACATAACAGCGAAGTCGATTTGTTTTTATTAGAAAAATAAGAAGGAAAAGAATTCTTATTTTATGTAATATTCTATGAGATTTACTATAATTCAATATTTAATGTAATTAAAAAAATCTTTATTTAATTTAATATAATATAGCGTTTTTCAAACTAAATTAATATGATATGATTTTTGCTCGCGCACTTTTTAAATAAACTTTCATCTCCTTTTTTTGGTCTGGGGGAGGGGGTGTCTGAACTAAAACACAACAATCACTGACGGGGGATTTTCTCTTATAAATTAGTTCTTTCTGAACAATTTTGTACGTTAAATCATCGTTAATTTTATAAGGTCGCGAAAAAACGCTGAAAATATAGCATTAAAAATGACTAACACTTCAAAAACTGCAGAATAAAAAAAATTCTATATTGAACTGAGGGACTAAAACAGGATTCATTTTGCAAATGTTGAAAAATCGTCGCGCAAACCCGAAAAAGCCACAAAAATTTCCGAATAAACTTTACTGAAACAGGGATAAGATTTGTTGCAATTGGACTAAAAGTTTACAATCGAATTTATTAGCCTCCGGTACGGTATGCTATTTCTTTCTCCCAGCTTATTTTGTGTCAAAAAAATAACGTTACCTTACAGGAGCTATAGCCGTAAAACAAAGCATTACGATTAAATACTCTTTAGCAATTTTTTTAACTTCTAAGCATCGCACACTTTCAATTTTTATACCGTCGTATTGGAAAAAAAAAGTTCTTTTAAATGCATTTTGTTTGAAAACTGTATCTCCATTTATTTTTGAAATATTAATTTTTTTGTAGTTTTTGGAGCCATTTGCTTAATATTGGCAACGGAAGTACTCCATTTCAGTAGAAAGTAAAGGAAAAAATAGTTTTAAAATAGTAATTATATATTTTTGTTGCCATTTTCTCGTAACAACCGAAAGAAAATGTAATTAAAATGCGTAAAAAATGCATGTAAAAAAAAAAATATAAACGAACATGTAAACGAACATGTAAAACGAACATGTAAACGAACATGTAAAACTTACATAACATATGTGAGTTAAAACAAGGAAATTAATTACGCACCAAACTATGCCCGCCAAGATATGCCAATTGGCTGTGGAGCCAATTATGAAACTTTCCATAGATTAATACATACAAACTTTATATGAAAAAACAGTGAAGCTTTCATCTAAAGTATGTTAAACTGAAATGATCCCCCATATCTTCAAAAATAAAACAAATGATAGACCAATAAATAAATAAATGAGACTGTGCATTGAAACAAATTGAAGGAGCGATGTTAAATTAATACTGTAAGGTGAAATTAATTGTGAAAAGAAAAGAAATAGCAGAAATAAAATAAATCACATATTTGAAAATATAAAAGAGAAAATGAAATATTTTACATTTTCCGGATCTAGATGCTATCCATTTATTTCAATAACTAATATCACTGAGAAATTCATGGTAAAATAATTTTCTTTCCTGATTATTATTATTATTATTATTATCATCATTTATTTACATAACGGAATACAGCAGTAAACATTTTTTTGTTTAACAGTAAAATAAGTTCATTTTTTAAATAAAATGTCTAGAACATATGAAAATTTTAAGATTAACAACTATCATCATAAAGAAAATGGTAAAAGACAAATGGAAAACAAATTAAAAAATATTTCTGTTTCTCACGCTAGATGGTGCTAGTCACGATAAACATTTTGGTTTCTATCCACGTGTACAGCGGACAAAGGAAACTTAGCGATTGCGAGGCCTGTTATTTCGATAAGGAGGCCTTGGCTTAAGCATTTAAATTGGATTAGTTCTACCCGGAATATCTACGCAGATTTTCATTGGTCCATTTCCAAATCAAAACTTTTTTTTATATACAGAAGGATAAAACGGATAAAAGAAGTCTTTTTTTTTTTTTTTTTTTTTTTTTTTTTTAAAGGCTGTTCTCAAGAAACTTTTTTCCCTCGCTCAACAACGAGAAACTTTCTAAACGGAGCTCGTTTTTAAACGTAAAAAGAGGATACTTGCAGCCATGATTTTTAAAGGGATTTGTAATCGAACAGCTTTTTTTCTCGGCAAATTAATTACAAACAATCGTTGTCTCAGAATGGATTTTATTATTATTCACCAGTTATTCATAATGCATACTATAGTCTTGATAAGTTAAATTATAATTTAATTTGACATAAATCAATTAACTGGAAACGAAATTGCAAAATATGTAGATTATAGGAATGGGATAAAACAATTTCTTCAATGTAACTGAAAATGTGGATTTGTTTGTAATTATTAAAGAACATAGAGAAAAAAAAAGTTTTTCGTTCTATTTTAAGAGACAATTTAAAAAAAAAAATTATATTACAAATCTTAGGATGAAATTTATACTGAATCTGAAAGTGGAATAAAATTTGTAAGGATATTATTAGATTTACAGTAGCCTCCCGCTTAACCGGCCTAAACGGGACCGAGGGTTAGCCGATTAAGAGAAAAGCCGATTAAACCGGAGAAGTAAAAAAAAATAAATAAGTGACTGCATATTTAATTAATTAAATACGTAAGACGCATTTAGTTGTTTAATTTGTGTAGTTTTAAAAAAAGTACACATTTTCTATATTTTGTGAAATGCATACTAGTTGTAATTAACTGAATTGAAATAAAAATTATCACTAATAACAAATAATGAGCAATATTTAATACAAATTAAATTGTCGAAAATCTTGTCACATTCCTTTATAAGAAGTTGAAATTATTCTACGTTGTGTAAATTTGAGTAAATTAACCATAAAAAAAATGAGAATCGAAATTTGCCTTTCTGAATTTTGCCTGATGTTGGGGGGAAAAGTCGACTGGTTAAAGTGGAGTTCCGGTTAAGAGGAAAGCTACTGTATTTTCAAATTTTGCTTTTGTTTTAAACATAAAAATTGAAGAATGATAAATAATAAAAATTTTATCTTTATTAAAAAAGTTACAAATTTTCATTAAAATTTTTAATCAAATTCATAATTAAACGCTGCACATCTTTTTAGTTTTTAGTACTGATTTTTATGAGCTTATTGCACCGATTAAAATTTATTATTGTAATACAGCTTTCATATCTGAGGCTAAATAACAATTTACTTACAAAAGACAAAAATTATTTAGCATACAATTATTATTATGCATAAGTATAGCTTTGTGAATGTGTTAAAAAGAGATGCTAAATTTAAGAAAAAAGGAGGCGTGGACGACGGTAGAAAAAAGTTTAGAAAGGGGTAAGATTTTGTAACAGATGTGTTTGCGTTTCACAAACAAATCCGCTTTATATATATCATTGAACTTTTTATTCTCCTTCATAATAAACCACTGCACAGCTTTTGAATTTTAGCATTCATTTTCATGAGCCCATCGCACTGATTAGAATTATTTATGGTTATTATTGTAAACAAACATTTCAAATCTGGGGCTTAATAAGAATTCACTTACAAAAGAAAAGGTAAAAATATTCTTTCCTGTTTTCCTTTATGATTTTCCTAAGAAGAGTTCTATTACAAACATAACAGCGAAGTCGATTTGTTTTTATTAGAAAAATAAGAAGGAAAAGAATTCTTATTTTATGTAATATTCTATGAGATTTACTATAATTCAATATTTAATGTAATTAAAAAAATCTTTATTTAATTTAATATAATATAGCGTTTTTCAAACTAAATTAATATGATATGATTTTTGCTCGCGCACTTTTTAAATAAACTTTCATCTCCTTTTTTTGGTCTGGGGGAGGGGGTGTCTGAACTAAAACACAACAATCACTGACGGGGGATTTTCTCTTATAAATTAGTTCTTTCTGAACAATTTTGTACGTTAAATCATCGTTAATTTTATAAGGTCGCGAAAAAACGCTGAAAATATAGCATTAAAAATGACTAACACTTCAAAAACTGCAGAATAAAAAAAATTCTATATTGAACTGAGGGACTAAAACAGGATTCATTTTGCAAATGTTGAAAAATCGTCGCGCAAACCCGAAAAAGCCACAAAAATTTCCGAATAAACTTTACTGAAACAGGGATAAGATTTGTTGCAATTGGACTAAAAGTTTACAATCGAATTTATTAGCCTCCGGTACGGTATGCTATTTCTTTCTCCCAGCTTATTTTGTGTCAAAAAAATAACGTTACCTTACAGGAGCTATAGCCGTAAAACAAAGCATTACGATTAAATACTCTTTAGCAATTTTTTTAACTTCTAAGCATCGCACACTTTCAATTTTTATACCGTCGTATTGGAAAAAAAAAGTTCTTTTAAATGCATTTTGTTTGAAAACTGTATCTCCATTTATTTTTGAAATATTAATTTTTTTGTAGTTTTTGGAGCCATTTGCTTAATATTGGCAACGGAAGTACTCCATTTCAGTAGAAAGTAAAGGAAAAAATAGTTTTAAAATAGTAATTATATATTTTTGTTGCCATTTTCTCGTAACAACCGAAAGAAAATGTAATTAAAATGCGTGCTATTTTGAAAAAAAAAAATATAAACGAATGATTTCTGTTAAAATAATGGAGCTATTATATACTATATTTAATTGTAAGTATCTATGAATCATTAGATAGCCGTTTTTTTTTTTTTTTTTTTTTTCGATTTACTTGAATGACGGAATCTTTTTGCTGCATTTGTGCATTATTTCGCGATAGTGATGTACTATGCATGCTTTACTGTAGATGTTTAAGAGTAGATCGTAAATGTTGAATTTTTAAGCGGATGCGAATGACGTCATTTTACATAAAATAAAACGTGTGCTTTATGTCTTAAAATTGAAATATGTTTTGTACTGCAGTAGAGTCCCGCTTAACCGAGTTATTTTCTTCTGATGGACTGGTGGCTTCTATTATTATGAAACAGCCATTATAAATAAAGTGTTAGGTGAAGATGAAAGAGCAGCCATAAAAAAATTATGACGATTTTTCCCCCCCATTCTGACCAGAAAATCAGAGTTCTAACTTTTTACGGCTGCCCTTTCATCTTCACCTAACGCTTCATTTGTAATGGCTATTTCATAATAACAGAAGCCATCAGTCCATCAGAAGAAAATGAAGTAATGGAAATACCGGGAGCGACACTAAATTCTGAAAAAGCAGAATTCCTGTTCTCTAGTTTTTAATAATGTAAAAAAATCGCTGTGAAAGTATATAAAAAAAAAAAGGTAAAAACCCGTTAAATCGTATAAGAATCGATAAAAATTCAGAAATCGCAGATGACAAATTTAGCACAGTAGGCTAAAACAATGCAACCGAAATTATTTCAGGAATATAAAACAAACTGCGTGGAATAAAAGAATTGGTAACATCATCTTGCGAAATTTATTCCCCCAAACAATGATAAACAGCCATATCTGGCGATCCTACAACGCCAAAGTGAGTAAAAAGGTTGGCGAGCATAATGGTCCAGGGGAAATGTACCAAAAAAGGGGGTTACCTTGCAAAAGGTCGGGTAGAAGATTTTTTTTTCTGAATTGTTTATAATGATGCCAACATGAGAAACCAAGTTTTCTAACAAAATTTCTTAAGGGTAAATTTTCTGTGGCCAAAAAAGAAGAAAATTTTGAGATGAAAATAAAGACGTGAGTGTGCAAATAATAGATAATTTACTGCTACCAATTTTTAGAAGTCGACATACACAATTAAATCCGCGGGGAACATTTGAATAATCGCGGCAAAACTACGTTTTTCACAGTTTTTAGAGAATTTTATCCTCTTTAATATTGTAATTGACAAATAATATGCTACGGCAACGAGTCTCGAAATATTTCCAAAAAATCAAAAAAGGTCCCAAAATTTTGTTGTTTTTCGGCCACAGAAAATTTAGCCTTAAGAATTTTTGTTAGAAAACTTGGTTTTTCTACGTTGGCATCATTATAAACAATTCAGAAAAAAAATCTTCTACCAGACCTTTTGCAAGGTAAAATGTACATTTCCCCTGGGCTATAACACCCATTGACAAGTAAGATGTGCCTCAACCCTAGACGCTGCGGAAGGCAATGGGGCCTCCAAAATTAAGTTCATTTAAAAGAATTTCCAAAGATATAAAATCATACAAACTTAAGTTTTGTTTAAGGTTATTATTTACAAACCCCGGGTGGGTCTGCTAGTAAAATAAATGATAAAAAAAAACAACCAATTATAAAATTATCCAACTGTCACAAAAAAAAAAAATCGAACTGAAAGCAAATTTATTGTTCAATCTCTTGAGTGATGCCGTATCAATGCATCGCCGACATAAATTAGCAAATATCACTAGAATAGAGAAACACGATTTTTGTTTACCCTTCATTCTGATCAAAATAGCATTAAAATGATTTGAAATAGAATACAATGCGTAATTTTGAAGGAGGAATTTTTTTTTCTATACATGAATAAATAAAATTTTGAATATAAGACAGATTGAGCTTGAGCCCGTCCAAGCCCAAAAGCCGATATAAAAATTGAGTCTGTTTTCTCTCCATCTCCTATAAGTGCAACACATTACGTCACACAGTGTTTTGATAAAAAAGAATGCAAAAACTTGGAGATGGGAAGGAAAGGAAAGGGTTATTTAGGCTTTGGTTTTTCAGAAGCGCTATTGCACTGGGTTCAGGAGCCCTATACTTATGAGCTCCGGTGAATTCCGACCAATATTTAAATATTTAGGGGAGAGGGGGACACCTTTGAACTTTTTTTTTAAAATCCACATATTTCTTACTTGAATTATATTTATCGAATTTTAAATATTTCGTGAGAGAAAAATGTAATTCTGCATCATATGAAATAAAAAATTACAGTTTTTCAGGTAAATTAAATATGTTGTGAGGCTTTAAAAAGCTGAAAGTTTACTGTTCAAACCTGCCCCATGTAGGGGTACCTTTGAACAAGCTAGGGGCACCTCTGAACAAATAAACAAAATATGAAAATATTGACAGTTTTTATTAAAAACTGTGTATGTTTCCAAAATATAAAATAATAAGAATAAAATTACACAATTATTTAACCAAATTTGTATCCATTAAAGCACGTTATTGAGACAGAATGCAGGATTCCTCCAATTATGTTTAATATGGCAACATTTTTATACAATATCCTTAAAACCCACCAAATTGATATCTGATGCCTCTGGAAAATTTATCGTATGTTTTTTTAAAGAAGAAACCTGACATTAAGCAACTTAATCTGACCAACGTAATGAAGAGTTCTTTTTGCATGAAATTGAGCTAAAATGAAATCATTTACATTCAAATTGTTATAGAAAATGGATAAAACCCTGTTTTATGAAATCCAGAAATAATGTTTACCATTGTAGATGCATTTTTGTTAGACAAATCTGCTAAATCATGAATTATTGTTGTGTATTCTGAATTTGCCTGTTAGTTGAAGCCCTGCATCAGTACAACTTCCATGTTAAGCATAATAACGCTTAATTAATCTCTTAATTTTCATATTTAAAAAAAAAATCAACAATAATAATATTTAGATACATCTATAACTCTTTACTTCATAGTTTTCATTGTTCAATGGTGCCCCAACTTTTCCGTTCAATGGTGCCCCATCACATGGAGCTTAACATTACAACTACACTAAAACCTCCCTAAAGCGACCACGTTCCGTTCCAATAAAAATTGGTCGCTTCGCGAGGTGGTCTCTTAGTGGAGGTCATGTTTAAATCTAGATTTTAATTGTTGAAAAAGATAAAAATTAATGCTGCTAAAATTTATTTTTCAAATGAGAAAAAAATATGAAAATTTAAGTATCAAAATAAAAGTTAATTACTGCAGAGTTTAAAAAATGAATACATTGACGTTTGCTTTGATTTTACAGTTTTGTCGTTTATAACTTTTATTTCGAAGTTCAGTAAATAAATGCAATTTTTTTTGAACGGGAACAAATAATGACGATTTCATTAATTTATCTATTTCCTTGAGAGTTTCCTGACAGAATAGGGCAGGGTAGTTTATTGGCTGCCATTCTTAATTTGCCATCAAAATTAAATTCATTGCCTAAAAAGGCACAAAGTTGTTTAAACACTTAAAAGTTACCGAAAAAAAAAATTCTGAACTTAGTTTAGAAGTTTGGTGAATAATGCGCTCCCTGGAATTATTTTTCTAATAAAACCTTCTTCAAGCGACCAGGGAAAAATTTGTTTCATTTTCTTCAAAGAAATTGGTCGCTCATGGAGGGAGTTCAACTGGGATGGCCTCTGAATGGAGGTAAAATTAGTGTTGAGCCTATAGGAATAAATTTCGTTCTATGAAAAAATGGTCGTTCAGGGAGCTGGTCGCACAGGGAGGTTTCACTGTATTTACTCAATTAGGTTTGAGAATTTGAATAAAACAAACCTTATAAGTTAAAGCTAACATTTTTATTTGGGTATTAAATAATAAATATAATTTTAGGGATACAAGATTATCAACAAAAAGCTTACAACTTTATTTTGTTAAGTTTAGAATCAAGAAAGAAAAATATACATATCTTGCTTAGACAGTAGTGTGCATGCAAAATAATAAAGCTTTGTATTCTTGTTACATTGAAGCAGTAGTACTGTGTATAGGTGAAAACTGGGAAATTGAGTTAGTAGCCAGTGGCCGGTAGACTCAGTTTCATTAGTGGCCACTTTTTAAAGTTAGTGGCCACTATAATGTTTCAAACTTTCTTAAACTATAATCGCTGTATATATACATATTTTTTTATAAATCAGAGTTTTATACCAGCCAACTATTCATGATAAGAATAGGGAAGCAGTCAAAATTCAAGAAAATTACTTTAAAACCACAAAATCTGTTATATTAATTTTTTAGAATATATTTTTGGATTATTTGTATATGTTTATAAACACAATTGTCAACCAAATTACTATTACTTTCTTCATATAAAAAATAACTAAATCAAAATTCCAACAGCTAAGTGTATACAATAATAATAATAATAATCAAATAAAACGAAATAAAATGTAGATTTTATTTAAGAATAAAATTAGATTTTATTTAAAAAGTAAATGTGCTATTAGCATACTACACAAATTACATACAGTTGAAATCTAAGCTGGTGAGTGTATTTCGCAAGATTAAACAGTATCTTTGGAAGAAAAATATTCTAACTGGTGAGAATGTGGCAGGAGTCGAAATATTGAAGATACTGCAATATCCTTAAAATCTGCTTCCATGCAGTGAAAAAAATAAAAAAAGGAATAAGTTATTTGAAATACATGTGGAATCAAAGCTGATGAATATATTTTGCAGAATTCTTGAAAAAAATAGAAATTTCTTGTAAAAAATAAGCGAGGAGCTAGCATATGACGAAAAGTCGAAATATTGAAAATACAGCTAAGTCATTGAAATCTGCTTGCATCCGGCAGGAAAAAGAATTAACCAGTTTGCTACTTAGGTGTAATCAAAGTAGAGATGCATATTTCCACGAAAAATGCTGTATTTCCGTTGGCGAGCGTTAACAAAATTTATAATCGCCACTTGGCGAGTGGCGATCGATGGCCGATTTTTTAATCGCCACTTTTACAACTTTAATCGCCACGTGGCGAGTGGCGACCGCTAATTTTCACCTATAGTACTGTGCTGCTGTATATATTTAAAAAATATAATTTATTTAAGGGAAAATATTTACAGTGTTCAAAGGTACCCCTCTCTCCCCTACTAAATATAAACAGAGAAGAACCGGTGTTGGGCGCCGGTACAAATTAAGCCCTGGATAGAGTATATTCTAACCATGAAAGTTCACGACTCTAGCATATACCCTCTGGTTTTTTTTATGACTACAACATTGTTTTAATGAAGTTAAAATTCTACAGAGAAGGCCATATAATCATGTTACCAGTTCTTTTTTAGGAACTTTGTCATTTATCTTAGGTTAGTAAAACATCCATGATTTTTAATGAAGTCTAAATCTTCCAGAGATGGCCAGATAATAATGTTACCAGTTCTTTTTAGGGACTTGATTTATAACTAAGAGGACTGTGATGAAACCACTTGCACAATGAAATGATGCACAGTGCTATTTATTAGAGTAGACAGCACTTTTGTCTCTGTCCATTTCCTGTTATTTAGTTACCAAATATTTAAAAAAATTAAAATTCTTATATTTTCTTACTGTTGTAAATGCTTATTTTCATTTCTCAGTGTGCATTAATTGTACTTGCAGAAAACAAAACTTGTAATAAAAACTTTATGTAAATTCTAATAAAATTTTACAAATTTGCTCTGACCTGTAATTCCATTAACAAATATTTGCCTAACAGTAAAAGAGTAACTAAAATTAAAAATCAGTTTACTAAAAAGGTGGATAAAAAACATCAATGGCTTTTTAAAATTTTAAAGACCAGTTCATTTTGTAATGGAATATTTTAATAAATTTTTATGCACTTTTTTAGTAAACAGATTTTTAATTTTAGTTATTTTAACGCAAGGTGAATGTGCCATCCCACTCTGAGCTCATTCTGAACTTTATGTTCAATAAGTAAAAAAGTAAACAAATAGTGATAATAATAATTTTAAAAAAGCAACTTAAATACAATTAATGGAATCAAAAGATTATAAATAGTCTATTCAGTTGCAGTGCTGGAAATTGGGAAATAAAAGGCAGACGTCAAATAACGACTACTATAAATATCTTAGGCGCCTAATTAAAATTTTTAGTTGCAATTTCTAAAATTCATTTTAACATTACTGTAATATTGTATACTACTTTTAGAAAAGCACAAATACTTGTTTTTGTTTAAAATTGTTGAAGTTCTTAATCTTCAAGATTATAATAATTGAAGAAACGGTAAAACTGATATAAATCATTTTTAATTATTACTAAATTTAGAAATGAATAGAAATATCCACTTAATCATATATAAAACAAAATTCAAACTTGACAGGAAATCAAAAACAAAATTTTATCCAATGTTGATAGTTACAATTGAATTTAGTTATCAAAAAAAAAAAAAAAAAAGTCATATAATGCATCTATCTAAATTGAATCTCGTAACATGAAATCAAAAGATGTACAATTTTTTTTTTTTTTTTTTTTTTTTTTTTTGTTAATCGTTAAATAAACATTAAAAAATTAAAAATAGGCATCAAATTTATCGACAAAGACTAATTTTATAGTCGTTAAATGCAATAATTTAGTTGCATTTGATGACTAACGACCGCTAATTTCGAACACTGTTCAGTTATGAATTTCTTTCTTTCTTTCTTTTTTTTTTAATAATTCCTTGAAATGTAAATGTAATTCTGTTACTTATTAAGTAGGGGAAGATAGGGATACTTGAGCCACTTTTTAAATTTTAATTTTTTAAAAATTTTTATACTTTCTTAGAACAAAATAAAATATTGTAGTAGAAAATCTGATATTTTTTCTTCAATTGAAAACCATTTTCAATTAATTTTAAACTATTTTTCTTTGTTTAATAAATTTTTACTTTTTCTTTTACACTGTAGCTCAAGCATCCCCATGACCATGAGGGGGATGCATGAGCCATGGTGCAGGGATACTTGAGCCAATACTAAAAAATACCAACAAAAATAATATTTTTTTTTATTATTTTATAAATGTTTTACATAGTGATAAATTAAGATACACCAAGTCCTTCGAAACCAGTTGTGAAAACAAAATTAGCAACACGATCATTTTTTGTAGTGATAATTGGTGGTCAAAGGATAATTTCAACTTGGGTTTCATCGATGACAGCAACATCCTCAGTTGGTGGTTAAGTTAAAAAAAAAAAAAAAAGCTACAGTAACAGAGGTTACAATTTCAGCATACAATATTTAATCTTAAAATATTACATTAACAAAATAAATATTTTAATATTTTGAGCCTAACTAGTTAAAATATTAGAGATTATGACCAGTAAATTCAGTTTAAAAAAGTGATTTTAATATTAGTCAAAAAGTTAAATGTAAAACTATGCCTTACGCCTACATTTATCGAGACAGACTATTTTGTTAATCAAAATGAAAAAAAAAATTTTTTTTTTCATTGACAAAATATACATTTTTATTTTAAACATATGTTTTCAAATTAAGTCGTTATTGATTATTTTTTAATGAAAAAAAAAAAAATATATATATATAAAGAGTTTTTCCCCATTTTACCCAGGAAAAAAAAAAAATCTATGTGAACATGAAAAAGACGTACTTTTTTGTTTCACCCATAGGTCTAATTTCCTAGTAGGGGTGGTTGAGCATGGCTCATGTATCCCCAATCTCAGTGGCTCAAGTATCCCCACTAGTACCATTTTTATTTATCAGACTTTTACTAAGTAATGCATGCAGCTATTTGAATTATTTTAGATTCAAAATACAATTGAAATTATACTTATTAAATCTATCTATATTGTTGCAGCATAAAACAAAACTTTGATTACAAAAAAATATAAAAAACACTCCACCTAAATATTTATTCAGACAGGGACAAAACAACTATTAATCACTACACTTTAAAAATAGTACCAAGATATGTGGTTTTTTTTTTATTTTTTTTACATGTGCAGAACTATAAATATATTATCATGTTGCTAATTTTAGAAAGAAAAATTAACCTACTATAGAGAAAATAGGGGTGGCTCAAGTATCCCTATTCTCCCCTAATTTTGTTACCACTAATTTAATATAGTAATTATGAACATTTTTCTTTGAATGCACCACTAAGAGAAAACTAAATATGATATTTATAGAAAAATTTCTAAGCAGACAAAGTAAACTTAAGCATGTTTATGATAACAGAATTACTCTATACATTTGTTGTATTAATCTTTTTTTAATTAATGTAATTAGTATAGTTTTCAAATTCTGTCTATATTACAGTAAAGTATCTTCCAGTAAAAATTATCATTGCATAAACAAACTAAAATATGATATATTTAAAATTATCTTCTTGATCTCAAACTTAGTTATATAAAATTATCTAAGAGCTTTAGCTAGTGATGGGCGATTCTCGAGAATTCGGCAATCGAGAAAAATCGTCATCGTAAAAAATCACAATCGATACAGCCATCGATTAATTCCTAGAATCTACAATCGAGATGTTTCACAATCGATTATAACGAGAAAAGCTAAAAACAGTTATTGGAAAACTTAGCTATTATTCTGGCCGACAATTTCATAGTAGTGATAGGGATTAGTGATGGGCGATTCTCGAAAATTTACCAATCGAAAAAAATCGTTATAGTAAAATACACAATCGATACAGTCATCGATTACTTTCGAGAATCTACAAAGGAGATGTTCTGGAATTGATTATTGAAATCATTGTTTTTACATATATATAAGGCAGATTTTATTAAATAAAGGGTAACTGAAAACAGATGGAATAAAAAAACAACAAACCAAAGGGAGACTATAAAGGAGCCATAAGACTGGAAAAGTCTTGTAAGGTTGCTTCCTGGTTGAAAAAAACTGAAAAAACGCGAGTAGCTATGAAGCGGTAAGGGGAGTTTAATTATCAAAAATTAGAATTTTTCGGCAATTAGCACCAAAATGGCCAAAGAAATAAGAATCAAAAGCACACCCTAGTGGCAAAAACATGAACTAAAGGATGATAAAAGGGATCAAAATTTTTTATTGATTTTTCTACGTCATTTGAGATTGGATCTTTAATTTCCCCATTTTTAGAAAGTCTTCGACTGGAATACATTAAACAAACCCCCGCGGGGAGCAAAGTAGGGGGAGAGGGGCAAGGAAAGTGCATAATATGAATAAGTGGTCACAGGACTTTCCAACGATATGTGACATGAGGGGTGTCAGCTAAATTTAGAAAAGTGCCCCCGCGCGAGGGCAAAGTAAGGGGAGGGGCGCGGGCGATATATAAAATGAAATAGTAGTCACAGAGCTTTCCAATGTTATATCACATGAGGGGTGTCAGCAAACCAACTCCTAGGATTCCAATTATCGTGCCCCCCGAAATATACCCTGCCCATCCTTCTCTTTGAAATTTTCATATATTAAAAATTATTTATCGGAGGGCTCCATAAAAAAATTCAATGTAAAATGTTTAAAAACGCTACGATTTCAAAAAAGGTCGAAAAGTGCCTCTCTCGGGGCGCCAAACTAGGGAGGGAAGAAGAAAGGTTCATAATATGAAAGAGTAACTTTCCGATGATAACCGAAAACTTTCCGATAATATATCAAATGACTGGTCCAAAAAAAGTTTGAAATCTACCTCTCCCATGTGGGTTCCCTCTTTTATCCCAGAATATACCCGGAAATCACGCAGCCCCACTTTTAAAATTTTATATTTAATAAATAATATTTGTTGGAGAGCTCAATTAAAAAACCTCATTTAATGATATTTATTGTAGAAATCTCTACAATAAATAAAAAAAAAAAATTCACCCCCGCACCGCTCCCCCCCCCCCCCCCCCCCGCCCGGAATTCAACTCTGGGAGGAGAAAGGTTCATAATATAAAAGAATGGTGAAAGGACTTTCCGATGATATGTCAAGGAGAGGTTTGGTAAAAGTTTGAAAATTACCCGCCCCCCCCCTTTGTCCACTCTCGCACCCCCCAGAATTCACTCACCTTCCTCTTTGAACATTTGTATTTAATAAATAGCATTTATCTGAGTCTCCAGGAATGGGGCAGCTTGGCAGAGCTAAAATAAGAGAAACATTGAAAATTCGGGGCAAAATGACACTAAATTTAACAGTAAAGTTTGAAACTAGGACTATACAGAACTGAATACATAAACCACTATGCTTCATAACCCACATCGGTTAATAGCAATAAAAAGATAAGTGCCAGCTAAACTGATGGCATTGAGCTCACAGGTTATTCAAACTAATTGCATATTATACTCTTATTTCAAAGAATAATGTCCCTCAAAAAATAAATGAAGGGAAATATCCCCCGTTTACCCCTTTTATACTTAACCAATGAACCTCCAAATCTAATCAGGGAAACTCCTTAACTATAATAAATCAGTATATCAAATTTGAAGCAAATCAGATAATTCTGCATGAAAAAAAGAAACATATCGCTAAATTAAGGGTGGTCTAACCAATTTAACCCTTTTATACTTAACTAATGAACCTCCAAATCTAAACAGGAAAGCTCCTTATCAGAACGAACATAGAAAAAAAAAAATCAAAGTCAATTGAATAATTCTCCATGAAAATCTATTTATCTAAATTTAGGGGAGGGGACTTGTCCCCTTTTCGCCCTTGTATACTTAACCAATGAACCTCCAAATCTAATGAAGGAAGCGCCATATCGGAATAAATCGGTATATTAAATTTGAAGCAAATCGAATAATTCTGCATGAAAAACCCTTTTATCTAAATTAAGGGGGAGACTAGCACCTCCCCTTTATACTTAACCCATAAACCTCCAAATCTAATCAAGGCAGCTTCTTAACATAATAAACCGGTATCCCAAATTTGGAGCTAATCGAATAATTCTGCATGAAAAACCCATTTATCTAAATTAAGGAGGGGGTCTAACCCCCTTTCCTGCCTTTATACTTAACTAATGAACTTCCAAGTTTAATCGGGGAAGCTCCTTAACATAATAAACCGGTATACCAAATTTGGAACAAATCGAATAATTCTGCATGAAAAACCCATTTATCTAAATTAAGGGGGGGAGCGGACCAGCCCCCCCTTCTCTCCCTTTATCCTTAACCAATGAAATTCCAAGTTTAATCAGGGAAGCTCCTTAACATAATAAACCGGTATACCAAATTTGGAGCAAATCGAATAATTCTGCATGAAAAGCCCATTTATCTAAATTAAGGGGGGGTGTCCGACCCCCTTCATACTTAACCCGTAAACCTCCAAATCTAATCAAGGCAACTTCTTAATATAATGAACCGGTATACCAAATTTGGAGCAAATCGAATAATTCTGCATGAAAAACCCATTTATCTAAATTAAGGAGGGAGTCTACCCCCCTTTCCCCCCTTCATACTTAACTAATGAACCTCCAAGTTTAATCAGGGAAGCTCCTTAACATAATAAACCGGTATACGAAATTTGGAGCAAATCGAATAATTTTCCATGAAAAACCTATTTATCTGAATTAAGGAGGGGGGGGGCAGTCCCCCTTCTCTCCCTTTATCCTTAACAACTGAACCGTCATAACTAATCAGCGGAACGCCTTATCAGAATAAACATAAAAAAAAATTGAAGCAAATCGTACATTTTAATCAAGAGTTATTGCGTTACGTACATACATACGTACATGCATACGCACAGAACCGACGGGTACATTAGCTCTCAGGCTTAGATAGCCTGTGAGCTAAAAAGAGATTGGATAAGCAGATGGACTCCTTTGAGAAATTATGACTTAAACCAAAAATGCGGTAAGTTTGACTCTGAAAGCTTAATTTCCATCTCGCATTTCGGCAAATCTCATCTCGATGATTTTTCCAGCATTTCGACGCTTCCAGATGGAAAGCTGCTCGATGATTGGTTCTCTCGCGGTTTTAAACCTTTCGGGATGGGAAGTCTCTCGAGAGTTTCTCTCGCCGTTTTCAACCTTTCCCGATGGGAAGCCTCTCGCTGGTTTCTCTCGTCCATTTCGAAATCTCCCAATGAAAAGCCTTTCGAGGATTTCTCTCGCGCTTTTCAACATTTCGCTATGAGAAGCTTTTCGAGGATTTCTCTAGTCCTCGGCAGAGAAGAAAAGTAAGAAAATTTTTCGAGAGTACCAAGGGACGAGATAGAGAAAGAGGCATGACAATGAGCTGTGAAATGAAGCCCTAATTTTCAAAGTTTCTCTTATTTTAGCCCTACCAAAATGTCACATACCTGGAGCCCTCCGATAAAAATTATTTATTAAATATAAAAATTTCAAAGAGGAAGGTGGGTCGGGTGATTTCGCGGTAGGAGGACGTGAGAGTGGAGTCATGCGGGGTGCAATTTTAAAAATTTTACCGAATCCTTCCTGTGGCATATAATCGAAAAGCCCTTTGACCACTCTTTTATACTATGAACCTTTCTTCGCCCATAGGGGGATGGGGAAGGGGCGAACAAATTTTTAAAACCGTAGCCGATTTCTATAATAAATTTAAATATCACTTTAGATGTGGGTTTTTTATGCAGTCTTCCGGTAAATATTATTTATTGAACATAACAATTTTAAAGTGGCGGCTGTGTGAATTCCGGGGCGAAAGAGTGAGCCCACGGGGGGAGGGAGGGTGAACAATTTTCAAACTTTTTTTGGACCAGTCATGTGATACGTCATCGGTAAGCTCTCGAATGACTCTTTCATATTATGAGACTTTCTTCCTCCCCTCCGCAATTTGGCTTCCACTGCGAGGGTAGTTTTTTCCGTTTTTATCATTTTAGATCGGATTATTTTATGGAGCCGCTAAATATTATTTATAATATATGAAATTTCGGGACACTTTTCCAAATTTAGCCAAGACCCCTCATGTGACATATCGTTGGAAAGGTTTGTGACTACTTATTGATGCTATGCACTTCCGGTGGCCGCCCCCCACTTTCCCCCTCCGGAGGTCACTTTTCCAAATTTAGTCAATACACCTCTTGTGAGATATCGTTGAAAAGGTCTCTGTGACTACTTATTGATGTTATGCACTTCCAGTGACAGTCTCCCCCACTCTTTGCCCCCCCCCCCCCCCGGGGGACACTTTTTCAAATTTAGTCAGGACCCTTCGTGTGAGATATCGTTGGAAATGTCTGTGACAACTTATTGATGTTATGTACCTACGGTGTCCCCACCACCACTTTGCCCCCCCCCCCCCCGGGGCACTTTTCTAAATTTAGCCAAGACCCCTCATGTGAGATATCGTTGGAAAGGTCTGTGACTATTTATTGATGTTATGCACCTCCGGTGACAGTCTCCCCCAATTTGCCCCTCCCGGAGGACACTTTTTCAAATTTAGTCAAGACCCCTCATGTGAGATATCGTTGGAAAGGTCTGTGACTACTTATATGTTATGCTCCTCTGGTGTTCATCCCCCATTTTGCACCCCGCCCCCCTGGGAGACACTTTTCCAAATTTTGCCAAGACCCCTCATGTGACATATTGTTGGAAAGGCTTATGACCACTTACTCATGTTATCCACCTCCCGCACCCCTCCCCCCCTTTGCCCCCATGTGGAGGGCATTTTTATAAATTCAGATCCAGACTTCTCATGTGACATATGGTTGGAAAGGCCTAAAGACCTGTGACGACTTAATCATATTATGCAGTTGCTGTGCCCCTCCGCTCGCTTTGACCCCTCCCCCAAGAGATCTGGTCCGATGTTCATTCGTTTCGATATTATATTTTTTACAAGATTTTGTAGTGCGTGCACACCACACCCGCCTGCTATCATATATCAGTGCCGTATATAGCGGGTAACCTGTTCGTGATTTCATATTACAAGATTACGTATAAATTAGGGGCCCCGATTAAAGGAGGGGCCCGCTAGCGGTCGAAGTCACCTAGTCTTTATTAACATCGACTCATTCCAGTTCCCCCGCAGACGATTCTTGATAAATGTATGACGTATATAATACATAATATATGATTTATAAAAGAAATTTGCAAACTGTAGTCATCGAGAAAAAATTTACACAATCGGAAAATATCGAGATGTCCATACAATCGAGAAAAACATCTCGTTATCACCCATCACTAGCTTTAGCTACATAGCTTTTTTTCTGTAGTTTTGTTTTAACTTTAATTATGTAGACTAATTCAATAATATATACCACAAAAATTTATTAAGAAATGAAATAATTTTAACCACAAAAGAATAAAATTTGGTAAAATGCAGATAATTTTAAATTTTTGCTATCCATGCCCGCCACTTTTTTTTTCAAATACTTGCCCATAATATAAAAAAAATCACCCCTAACAACAAAAACAAGCTACAATGTATGCATAAAATAAAATCATTAAGGTATTAAACAAACTGAGCTGCAAAATGGAATTAATCATATGAAAAAAAAATCAGCCACCAGGCACAATAAAATAAAAAGTGTGTAGTAGTAGTCAGGTAGTTTTTGAATGTAATAAGTATAAAAAAGTTTTCAATGTATTAAAAATGATTTCTAATTGTTTCAGTCTAAAAATTACAAATGAAAAACCATAAGTTGAGTTCTTTTAAAAGATGTTATTTGAAACCAGTAGAAATAGTGTTAAGATTAAGGCATATAAACATTGTGCATAATACATAATCATATTGGGATTTTATTAACACTCTATTTATTAAATTAGGGTACTATTAAAGTGCTGAGAATGTTCTTTCTATAAGCTGGTGGCAGTGTAAGGAAAATAAAATAAAAACTTTTTTGGAAGAGATTTTCAACAAATATAAGAACCACAAAATGTTTATTGCATCAAATTTTCTGAAAATGACATCTATGAACAAGATACATAACATAAAAAATTCCATAACATTTTAAAGAATTTAAAATAAAAGTGCATGATTCAATGTGTTAAATTATAAAAGTTAGCATTATTTCAAGCTAACCTTGGTGGGAAAATAATAGCACCAGCATAAAATAAAATCGCTATTTTCCTTAACAAATAAAGCATGGAATAAATGATCAAATTTTAAAAACTGAATGGCATTTCATAGACAAAACAAAGTCATTAGATTTAGAAGAAAAAAAAATTCTTCCTACATAATTAGACTCAGCGATGTAGCAATTCAAAAATTATGAAAGGAATTCACAGTCTCTTTCAAACAATGCAAATAATTAAGCAATTAAGATTATTAAATATTTCAAAGAATATAGTGCTGTCCTCTAAAAAAAACCCACAGGAAAATGTATCCTAAAAAAAACCCACCCTAGAACTTAATCAAAAATATCACAGAAGTCAAAATTTCTTTTTGTCCTGTTTCTATATGCCATTTGCAATAATAAAAGCATTTAAAATTACTTAAGTGTTTATTTAGTTTTTTAAAAAATAAGCAAAAAATTACATTTGTAATTTTTCATTTGTAAATCCTTCAATTTACAATTATTAAAATATTATTATTTTTTCTTTTTTTTTTGCAGAATTGTGTTTTAAAACTAATTAATAATGAAAGAAAAACTTTGCTGTTTAATATTTTGATTTCTAGAAGTGTTTTTACATGTGGGTTATTTTTAGGAAAAAGTGGGTTTTTTTCAAAGTCTTGTTTAATTGGCTGCCATTTTGTAATATATTGATAGAAAAAAAAAATACTATACATTAAAATCTTAGTCAGGACAGGCTGTGAAAATGTAGCTACTTCAAATTGTTTTGTATTTTTTATTAAATTTTATATAGTGAGAAATTAAAAAAAGTGGGGTTTTTTTAGAGGACAGCACAGTAATTAACCATTCAGATTAATTAACACTCTTAATGTAAAATTCATATTTTTAATTTAAAACAATAAATTATAATTCTGTAAGTTAAAAGCATAAAATAATAGTCTATGAAGCAGCTCATATGAATTTTAAGTAAAACCTTGTCCAGTTTTTTAATGGGGAGCGCTCGAATCCCATGAACCTTTCCTACACCCTTGACTAATCTAGCAGTTATTAATCCTTTTCAATTGGACCACCTTTTTCTTTCCAGTCTTGAAAGCTTCCAGAATAAACTAGAATATTCTTATACCCAAGAGGTAGCAATTTATTGAATGCATTTGTAGCTCTTTTGCCAGATCTGCAAGTAACCACAAAATCATCAGATTCTGCAGGTTTATCTATACCGTATTTTCGAAGAAATTCTGAATTCGGAAGCTGAAAGGCCTCTGCTATTTGTCCCAAAGGGATATTTATAGAATGTGGAATCTTTCCATCATCTTTTAATTCGTTTGGCTCTCTAACATCAATAAGAATTATACTTTTGTTCAAAATCTTTTCTTTCAAGCAATCAAACACAATACTTTTTACAGGTTGTTCACCCATGTTACTGAAACAGTTGCTAGGTAACAGAAAGTAACCACTTGGACGAAATATGTTATGGCGGAAAAATTGTTTAATAATGAGATTAAAAGCCATACGTTTTTTGAAAAAACAGCCCTGGTAATGGTAAAATGGGCCGTTGCTATGTAAACACGCTGAAAATTGCGATATGCGTTTTACTTATTGCGTTGTTATGTAAATAGTAAGCATGTTGCCAATAAAACCTTGCAAGAAGTTTCGGTTTGTGTAATCCAGATTATTTTTCTTTGTATTTTCATTTGTAATAAATTTCATACATTTCTTTCTAACACATTTTATACCTTTTTTCATATCCACACGTTTTTTCTGCGATCCATTTTTTGTTTATTTTCCTTTGTACTACGATAAAAAAAGTCACTTTTATTGTTCATTAAAATTGGCAACAATTAAAGTGATATTTATAAACAATTAACACGTGTTATTTTTTAAGGTAACTTGATTTTATTTCTACAAATTGATGGCAAAAATAAGTGAAAACTTTTTGGAATTTAAAGGTACACCGAATTTTAATAGAATACCTATAACGTGTACCGAAGATCAGTGGTATGTAAATACTGGAAAAAATTCAGTCGCCAAAGTGAGTAGCAATTATAACAAACTTTGTTGATTCGTCTTCTTTATAAAATTATTGATATCATAATGTTACCTTTTATAAATTTACAGGTACAAGATTCTAAATCTATTCAAACATGGACACTACAGCAAGGGCATATCCATTATTTTACAACTCCTGCCGCGTATTTCAAAGGAAGACTCTATTCAGTAATGGATGATATTGTAAGTTTTACCGCTTGCTTTTGAAACAAAAATACTTATTGCTTTCTAAATCGTTCTGTGAATATTTACGCAGCTGTGCGTTTCTAGAAGATACAAAAACAAAATTCAGCATGCATGACTTAATTTTCAACAACACATCAACATGTTACCAATCATGTTTACATCAATTTGTTACAGTTGTTAATTGTAATTTAAATCAAATAGTTTTTCAGAAAGAAAATATTGAATTTAAATAAAAATTAAAAGGGAGAGGAGAGCGTTTTAGAAAATACCAATCATTTTTATTGTTTCATTAAGTAATAATAACAAAATGGAATTCCGGGGAGTGGAGTGATGAGGGATTTCACTTTCAGGTCATTATTAAATAGAAATTAAAAATATTCTGGGAGAAGGATGCATTTTGATGCTTGGCCCGGACCTCCCCCCTAAATTCATCACTGAGTAATAAGTACTTTACCACAATCTTGATATGTTTAAAACATAACAAACAACAAATTTATTGGTATAGAAGATACAATACGGATGAAGTAGAGAAAGATAAATTTATTCTGGAGAAGAATTTAATGGGAAAATATTAATATTTTTTTTTATCAGTATCTGAACTTTGCAAGAATAACTCTTATTTGTCAAATACCGAAATCAAAATCAATTGATTTTGATCGAATATTCAGCATTACATATAATTACTCGGAACAGATGTGTTATTATCCCTCCATCCGCCATCTTAGATTTTTTTTTTTGGGGCATGAATTAAAAACTGTTTTTTAATTAATAGTTATAATTATTATATTCCAGTTTTTTTAATATTATATTAATCTATCAACAATATTTAACCATTGGCGACATTTACTACTTGGCGGAAAACGAGTTCTCACGCAAGAAAAAAATCCAATATGGCTGATGGAAGGATAATAACACATCTAAGCCGAATACCATCAGTTACATACTAAAAATAAACAAATCAATATTGAGTAAATATTGATTCTGATTGCAAATATTATATTATTTCATTTTTTAAATGTATTATTTTCATTTTCTTTAAAATTCACACTAAATTAGCAAATTTTATTTTACAAAAGTTTTTAGCTGTATTTGATCTAGAAACATCAAGAAGCAGTTTTCTCAGTAAAAATTTCTCAGAAACAAGAGGCATTTATGAGAAAAAAAGAAAGATGTAAAATTGCTATTAAAATGATGTAAAATTGCATTATTCTTGGAATCTATGTTTATTAAAACAATTCTAGTTATAATAACTGGACATACTTCTTACTAAGCAGTAAGGAAAAGGATTAGGAAGCATTAACATCACAATATACAGTCCACTCCCTCTAATCCGCGACTCTATAATCTGCACTATATTTTAGATGTAAACAAACAGTTAAAATCTTTTCTTAAGCAAAATAATGTACATTTTGCATGTAATAAAAGTTGACTGATCTGATGAATTTATTAAGAATTTTAATAAACTTTAAATACATTAAAAAAATTTAATGCATTTCTGCATTCATTAAAAGGAAATGTTCTGTGAATCTTGTAAATAGCTATTAGAGTACTATATTCTGAACACATTTGTTGGCTATATAAAAGGTAAAATTGCTTTCAAAGATAGGTTAACTCTTTTTGTTATTGATCAAGAAATCCTGACTCTTAAAAAAAAGGTTTCAAGATTAAATTGCATAGCATAAACTAAAAGCTGTAAAGCAAACGATTATCACTGCGATGTTTATTAGATTTAAAAATAAATAGAAATGTTTCTATTAATTTTGTGAATTAATACAAATTTTAATTTTGTATTATATTATTATTAATATATTGTATTATTATCATTTAAATGTATTTCTAATATTAAATATAGCTTTTTTGAATATATATATAAAAATAATTTTTTTCACTTCTGTGTTATTTATTTACAATGTGATTACCATATTTTTTGATTAATTCCTAATATTAGAACGTAAACAAAGAAATGACCTGTAATCTGCAAAATTCTATAATCCGCAAAACCTTTGGTCCCGACCAGTGCAGATTAGAGGGAGTATACGGTATTTGAAAGTGTTAAGCATAGTGAAAATATAGCCTTTCTTACTTTAAAAGAGTCACTCATAAAATAATACAAAAATAAAATACATTATAAATATTATTTTACTTTTCATAAACTTATAACAAACATACTGTCTACCCATAATGAGAAAGACCCTGAGAAAATTTTTCTCCCCGTGGTCACTATGGAAACGGTCTCGCCCACTTCATTTTCGAGTGATCGTGGATCGTGGTATTGTTAGCTTCTTTTGTATGTATACTAGGCACAAAAAGCGAAGGAGAAAAGCACAGTGCGCAGCACAGACAAATAGAAACTTCAAAATTAAGATATTAATATGTGTGCTTAGTGTTTTTACCATTGCCAGATGTTTATTTTCTTCTCTCCTGATTATTGCGTGTTTGATTTTGTATTTTTTGACTGATTAAACTTTTAATCATTGCTTGTCATATGCAATTATTTAAACTTATAAACATCGCACAATTTCAATTTTTACACCGTCGAATAGGGGGAAAAATGCACTATCAAATGCAGTTTGTTTGAAAAGTCTATCTTAATTGCTTGATTTATTATAGTTTTTTAAATAATTGTCAAACCTGATTATTTTTTCAATTTATTTCCATTGTGTGCTGGCTCCATTTATGAAATAATAATAAACATTTTGAACATAAAACAATAAAAATTGTTCTCCGACTAATTTTCCATAACAAAATTAAAGCTTTGTTAATAAATAAATAAAATAATCATTTTTAAGGAGCCAGTGGCTCCTAAACCAAAGTTGCGGAAGAACCCATAAAAGCAAACGCGTTTATATGAGAAAAATTCAAAGCGTGAATCTCGTCAAAGGATCGCAAAAAACCCTGCAAATTTCGTCAAAGGATCCAGGAAAAAAGCGAATTTCGTCAAAGAATTCCGAAAAACACGAATTTCGTCAAAAAGTTAAACAAAAAAATACGAATTTCGTCAAAGAATCGTGAAAAAACGCATATTTCATCAAAGAATCGAGAGGAAAATACGAATTTCGTCAATCTTCACAGAAAAACGTCAACGTTGTCAAAGGGTAATGAAGAAAAACCACACTTATTTTATCAAAGGATCGCAGAAAAAACACTAATTTTGTCAAAGGATTGCAGAAACAACGCGAATTTTGTCAAAAGATTGCAGAAAAAACGCGGATTTCGTCAACAGATTGCAGAAAAAAAAAAAAGAATTATATCAAAAAATCGCAATTTTCGTCAAAGCATTGCAAAAAAAAAAAAAAAAGACATTTATAAAACGATTGCTATAAAACCTGAATTTCTTCAAAGGTTCGCTGAAAAAAACGCGATTTTCGTCAGAGGATCGCGAAAAGAAATCGCAACTTAGGTCTAAAGATTACCGAAAAAAACGCAAAATTCGCCAAAGGATGGCGACTTAAACGCCGAAAATTAGTCGCCAAAGCAAAAAATTTAGTCTCCACATGGCGACTGGTGACCGTGAATCTGCACCTATAGCTATAAAGATTTAAAAAATTGCTAGTATATATGAAACAAAATATGTACGAAAAATTTCCTTCTCTCACCAAGGCAGATTTCTCTATTTTGCCTGTACTGAAAAAGTACTCTTTTTGTTTTATTTTTGAATAATACTGTACTTAAAATTAAAATTGTAACTTTTATTATTATCATCATCTGAATAAATTAAATTGTCCATGAATCAGTCAACAAATTCGAGTACAGAAAGCATAGTTTTATTTCATACTTATCTAGGAGGATCGCTAAAATAAAATAATTACTTGAAAATGATAAATGCATATGCAAAGGGAAAAAAAGTTATAATTTTTGCATTTTAAAAAAAAACTAAAAATTGATTATAAATTAAAGTATTTTTTTTTATTTATTTATTTACGATAAGCATCATTTTTAGGGTTTCATTCATCTGACGAAACCCTATTCGTCTTGCCCCTCTGTCTGCCTGTCCATCACAGAGCCCGTTTTCAGAAACTATGTATGTTAGAGACTTGAAATTTTGCATACGGCTATCTCGTTGTGCTATGGGCCCGATTCCCTCGACTAATATATCTACGGATAGGTTGTAGAACGGAGTTTCGTTCGGATAGAGGTTTGTGTAGAATAGAGTACGCCCCCTGGTTGCGAAATGTGCAACTAACAGATTTTGCAAAAGGATAAAGTGTTTTGAAAGGAATATTAAACGAAACCCTTTGTGCGATCTGTGATCACACTTACCCACTTGTTTGAAAGCTAGTTTACCTAAAATCATTTTAAAAGGAAAATTGTGATCCGCGGGAAATTAAAATTGTGACCAATTGATTCAAAACAAGAGATATATTTCCAGATAGCTGTAATACGGCTTTTTTCGCATTCTTTTTCATGGCGAAAGCACAATATTTGTGAAATTGATTTTTCATCTTTGTTAGAAATTTTTAGATTTTAAGGAAATGTAAGTTTGATTATTTGAATATACAGTGGGTGATCGGTTAACGAACACTTTTGAGAGAGATTTTTATGTTCAGATAACGAACACTTTCGCGAAGAATTTTCTGTTCCGTTACGAACACCTCATGAAACAAAGCAAGTAGAAGCAATGCCATGTTTCAGTTTTCCAGAGCTGTATTTACAGTATGGAACCATTTATCCGGAAACCAGTTAACCGGAAAACCAGTTATCCGGAATGATATTTCTGATAGACTGATTTCAGAATCTTTGCAGAAAAAAGTGTCATACACTGCCACTTTGACATAGGCTTTGCTTGAAACAATTGTATAATTTGATGACAACATCTAGTATTTGAAAAGAAAACATGTTTAGTTGTATTTTAGATGTTTTAATTTTTATGCAGAGGAAACAGAAAAATTTTTGTTCCTAAGGGATTTCCATAAATTACCTTCTTTTAAACTCTGGTTAACTTTTGATCTTTCTTGCACTGATTTTTAATCCAAGTAATCTAATAATTTAAAATCAGAAATAATGCCACAACCACACATTCCACAAAACTTATCAAATGGATGCTGCTTTAATGCACAACCAATTAACCGGAAAAAACCAGTTATCCGGAATACATCTGACCACAAGCATTCCGGATAAATGGTTCTGTACTGTAATTGTATCTATTATCGACTTAGAAAATATTTTAACAGTTGTATATTTATGGCCTAATTAGTTTATGGGTTATCGAGAGTTCGGGTCCTACATTTTAGGATCTCCAAATTTGAATGAACAGATTAAAATATAAATTATATATCTTGTCCTTTTTTAAAGAAATATTTTTATTTTGGGAATTTTTCATTTTAATTGAAATGGAGTTCCTAAATTATAAACAAGCTCTAAGCTCCACTTGGCCTTTATCGGGCCCTGCAATAAATATAATTTTTAGAGAACAAATGGAACTTTTGATAGGTCAAAGTAATATGGAGTGATATGGTTTAATGCTGCAGTCAACGAATGTGATCCTAAAAGTTTTTACAAAACAAATGTCATTTATATAACTTTTAATTAATTTTTCAATTTATTTTCAGCAGTGAAATTACGCTCGATATTATTGAATATTTAATACGTGATTTACCACATTGCTAACTAAGCGTAGAACAAACAGAGTGAAAAATGTCCAAGCCGGGAATCGAACCCGGAATCCTTGGAATAGCACTCCAAGTGCTCTACTACTGCTGAAAATTAATTAAAAATTATAGTTGTGTTCACCGATGCTGGGTTTATTTGTATCTCATGTTTCGCCGCAAGACTGTGTGTTCATGAAGTTCAAGTGTTCATGAGTCATGTGTCATTCCATCGTATGCTGCAGTTGCAACCTTAACAACATATTTAGTGGGAGATGTTAAGATGGGTATCGTCCTCGTAGCTTAAATGGTAGAACACTTGAGCACTATTCTAAGGGTTCCGAATTCGATTCTCGACTTGGACATTTTTCACTCTGTTGGTTCTACGCTTAGTTAGCAATGTGGTAAAACATGTATTAAATGTATGTCATTTATTTTTTTTAATGCAAATGACACGTATAAAGCCATCAAAATACGATCTATACATATTCCCGGGCGCAGAATCGGTGCAACGCTGCGACGCACGTCGCAGACTCTTGAGAAGGTCTGCAGGCTATTTTTCAACTGTTAAAATTTAGAAAAAAAAAGTTTGTTAGAAATTATTTGCCATGTGCCATAATAATGTGATCCACGTCACATGCGATTGACGAAGCTCCGATTCCCTTTAAAATATAAATAATTTACGGAGAAAACTAGACACGCGATCATGAAACGCTCATTATTAAATGAGTCAATCCTCGTAGAGGTAATTTCTTTAGAAATTAAAAAAAATCGGACATTAGTCCGAAAATTCGGACGTAAATATCACGAATTTCAACAAATGTTTGCCGAAAAAACAATTTCGTCAATCGTTTGCAGTTAAAATAGCCAATTTCGTCGAAGGGTCGCGAAAAAAACGTGAATTTCGTCAAAAGATCGCGAAGAAAAACGAAATTTTTTCATAAAATCAAGAAGGAAATGTCAATTTCGTCAAAAGGCTGTGAAAAAATAGCAACTTTCGTCAAAGGCTGGCAGAAAAATGCGGCTTCTGTCAAATGATCGCGGGAAAAACACAAACTTCGTCAAAGGGCTACGGAAAAATAGCAACTTTCGTCAAAGGATTGCAGAAAAACACTAATTTCGTCAAAGAATCACTACAAAATGAGATTTTCGTCAAAAGATTGTGGAAAATAGGCGAATTTCGTCAAAAGATGGCGAAATTTTTGTCACAAGATCGAAAAAAAGCCCGTTTCGTCAAAGGGCTGCGGAAAAATAGCAACTTTCCACAAAAATGGCGGGAAAACGCGAGTTTCGTCAAATGATCGGGGAAAAAACATTAATTTTCACAAATGATCGCGGAAAAAGCGTGAATTCTGTCAAAGGATTGCCGGAAAAAACATGAATTTTGTCAAAAGATCGCGGGAAAAACACGAATTTCGTCGAAAAATCGCGGGAAAAAGCGAATTTCGTGATAAGATCGCTAAAAAATGCGGATTTCGCTAAAAGATCGCGAAAAAACACGTATATCGTTAAAAGATCGCGGAGAAAACGCGAATTTTTTTTCAAAGGATCGGCGGAAAAAACGCAAATTTTGTCAAAAGATCGCAAAAAAAACGCGAACATCATCGAAAGATCTCGAATAAAAGCGAACACCATCGAAAGACCGCGACTAAAAGCGAACATCATCAAAAGATCACGAAAAAAGCGAACATCATCGAAAGATCACGAATAAAAGCGAACATCATCAAAAGATAGCAGAAAAAACGCGAACATCGTCGATAGATCGCAAACGTCGTCGAAAGATTACGAAAAAATTGCAAACAACATCGAAAAATCGCGAGCATCGTCGAAAGACCGCGAAAAAAAGTCGGACATCGTCTAAAGATCGCGATAAAAAAGGCAGACATCGTCAAAAGATCGCGATAAAAAAAGGCGGACATCGTCAAAAGATCGTGATAAAAAAAGGCGGACATCGTCGAAAGATCGCACATTTCGTCAGAGGATCGGGGGGGAAAATGTGAATTCTGTCAAAGAATCGCGGAAAAATTTGCTGCAACATTGATGTTTTCACGAGATTTTTTAATAGCTGAGTGGCATGTTAAATATCAGTTAGCCATGAGTGAAAGCATGTTAAATTTTGAATTGCACAACTAGCTAAGATTGCTAAATAAAACATTGCATTAGAATTACTTATAGTATTTGCATGAATTACTCAAATTTGATTTTCTAAGAATTTCAGTTTGATCCAATAACAGCTTTTATTGCTAAAAAATTAGATTTTTGCTGCTACAAAAATGAATTTTACTGCTAAAAAAATAGATTTTTGCTGCTTCAAAGTGGCTTTAGTGCACTTTCATCCCTGTACTATCACATCTATATATAATTTTTGATATTATCACATTGTATCAATCTTTTCAAAAATTTTAGAAATTGGTGTTCATGTTATTTTTACTGTTATTCTGTTTTCTAACTTCACAGAAATTTTGACAAATTTTATGAAAGATTTTTCAGATAGTGGTGTTAAAAATGTTGAGGAAAATGTAAATCATTTAAAAAAATACTTTCCTTTTATGTTAATCACAAATACTATGTGTGTGTGTGTGTGTGGGGGGGGGGGGGGTTGAGTGCATGAGGGATTGGAAAGAGGGCGTTTGTCCTTATGTTCTGCAGACTGTTTTTAAAGTTTCTACTTTTGTTGCAGACTGCAGAAAAAAATTCTGCTGCTGGGTACATATTAAATATGGACGTATTATTAACCTTATTTAAAAAGGAAGTTTGAAAACTTTTTCGATTGTTATTAATGTATGTATCATTGTTATTACATTTAAATAAATTTAGGGAGAATTTATATTAATTTTTATATATTTGTTAGTTTTTAAGAACGAATTAATTCAACGCCCACACAAATGTATACAAAATCTATGATCGGTTAATGAACAATTCGGTTAACGAACATTGTTTTGGAACGGATTAAGTTCGTTAACCGATCACCCACTGTATGATCTTTTCTCAACCAGGCTTTTGTCTTTTACTAAAGATATTGGAAACAGCTAAGATAGTGCAAATGATAAATATATAACTTGTTAGAAAACATTAAAAATTGCAAAAAATTGAAAATCTAATAAAAGTATCAAAACGGGAGGGCTGGGGAGCAAACGGCAAATAAATGATCTACAAAATAATATTTTCACTGCACTCGATGGAAATTCTTCTCTGTTCTCAGCGGGAATAGTCGAAAATTATGTAGGAAACTGCAACGAACAGTTTAATTAATCACTAATAAATAAAAATTGGTTTTTCGGATGTTATCCATACTCAAGTAAGCACTTTCAGTTGCGTAACTCATAACTGAATTTGTAGATGCAGTTGTCGCAAAATAATGGTGATGTTACTGGTGATTTTGCATGTTTGTCTGTTAAACATGTTTGCTGAATGTGAAAATACTTACTTGAGTGGGTAACATCCAGAAAACCGATTTTCTGTAAAGGGAGAACTGATTAATGATGCATTGTTGAACCCACTCGGAAACGTTTCCGAAAATGATGGACAGCTAATAAAAAATTATTTATATAAATTCTTTTTTAATCCTAATGCGGTGTTCATTTTGAATGAACATTATTTCAAATATGCAGAGCTTCCAAGTTTCCTACCACTATTTTAATTCAGAAAATGTTATTTTTTTTAATTGGAACATTTGAGCGATTCAAGAGAACAACAATTTCTCTAAAATAATAGTGGTGTGCAAAAAGCCGCAGACTCAACAACTCTGAACACTGGGCCAACTTTTGGGTCAAAAAACGACCCAACACCTTAGCAGGGTTAAATTTCAAAAATAAATTGTTTCCGGATTTTTATAAAGATAAAGAAGCGCTTTGCGGTATTTTAATATTTTCGTTCGTGATTATAGTACATTTTTGTATCTTGCAATCCAGCACAATTTCACCAGACATTCCTTTTTTTTTCAGTTCACCCTTTTTCATATAGAATGTTATCATGCTTCAATATTTTGCAATAAATTCCTTGATTAAAAGCTAAAAAGAAAACGAAAAAAAAAATAAATAAATAAACTAGTAAAGAAAAAAAAAAGGAATAAACAAAAAATTTTGGAAATTTATATTATTTTGAAACAATTTGCTCTCATATTTTATACTAGGAGGCATTGTCCCTACGAGCTAAGTTCACCAAACCTGTCGAAATCCTACTGGTTCTACAAACAACACTAATTTGCTATGTTTTAAAAAGATTACCTGATTACGAAAGATTGAAAGATATTACTACAATCAGTGGTTGGTCTCATCAAAAGTTTTTGTTTCTTTTATCGTTTTCCCGCTAGAAATTATAGAAAGAAAGGAAAATTATTAGTCGAAAGGGACGTTTTATCAGGGTCTCATATTTTTTCTAAGACTGTTTATTAAGATATTATATAATTATTCTTTTATTTGGATAAAGATCCACGACATTGAGAAGTTAATTATTTATGCAGGCTGATTTTAAGCAAATGAAATATGTTTTAAACAATACTTTTTTCAAAATTACTTAAAATCATTATCTTAAATTAAAAACTAAATAAAAATACTAGCTTTATTACCTGAAGTAAGAAATATTTTTTTTCTTTTAACTAGTACAACATCTGTGTAATCCTAGTATCCGACTCGCTACAGGCAATTAATGAAAATAATTTCACGATCGAAAGACTATGCAAGTAAAATAATGAAATACTAAAAGCACGTGATGCTACAACATTATGAGAATTTGTGGTTTGCATGCGTCTGGCGCAGCCTACCCTTTGTGAATTCTGCTGATTTCACAGTACAAGACAATCTTTGAAAAGAAAAGAAAAAGCATGAAATTCTCTTCATTAGTTTTGTTCGTGTCTATTTAATCCATTTTCCATAATAAAGATTATGAACTCTTCGATTATCATTTGGCTGTAATTATCTGAAATGTACTCCGTATTTTTATTCTAAAATGAGAGGAAAAAAATCACACTTAAAAAAAAAGTTTTGATACATATAATGGTAAGGAATTTTATGTTCAATATATGTGAGGCAAATGCCGCTCTTTATGCGTGCGTCCTGAGGCGGCCCCCTCGCTGCCTCACCACTGGCGCCGGCCCTGAATGAATTCAGCATTTGTCTCTGGATAATATTCCATAACAAAATTAAAACTTCCAGTGTAAATAAAATACAAATTTAACAGACATGTAGTTGAACATGTGCTTAAAGTACTGAAATGATCAGAATCAAAATAGCTGTCGTAAGTAGCAAAATCTTCGGCTAATTATTCCTGGCATGCGGCTAATACAAAAGCTTTTGTTAAATTTCAAAACTTTATTTGATTGCATAATTAATATTTTTCAGAATTAACGGGCAATCTAAAAAAATATTACATGTAAAAAATTTATTAGAGTTAAAAAAAAAAAAATTAATCTATACTTTGTAATCCGGAGAGCACAGGCACGATCCCCTAGTAGTAGTATTAAATTCGATATATTTGTGCGTTGTCAAATAGAGAAAATAGCAAAAAAAAAGAGAGCTTCAAACGAATGCTAATCGTCCCAGATTGGAACCTGCTCCGATTCCAACCCACCTCTCCCAGTTGGTATCTTCTGAAGAAGTAAGCCTTCTCATGGTCTTTCTCCTGATGGTAGATTAGTAGTACCTGCATATGCAATATTTCAAAGTTATAACTTCAAAAACTTGGCTGAGACTATGCTGAATTTTTGAAAATTCCGGATTTTTGAAGGAATATCAAAAATAGCAGCTAGCGATATCAAAAGTAGTACTATATTCTTAATGGTGCCTTTAGCCATAATTTAGTTTATTATTAAGTGATAATTATGTAAGAAAAAGAGAAAATTAAATATAAAAAAAAACTTACCTTGAATGATATTTTCTATGTTACAAAAAAAAAAAAATCTAATATAGAGTGAAATTATTTCTTCTCTTGTAATTTCAGAAACATCGATTTCAATTTTTTAGGCCATTTTTTAACAATTTATTTTGTATTTTATAAACAAATGAAGAATGTCTATTTCGGAAATACAGTCTTGTTTCTTTAAAGCATATATTAATTCTCCAGTCAAATTTATGCCTTTTCTTAGTTACACCTTTTCTTCTGGTGGTTGTCCTTGTCTTCTGAGCTGCTACTAGCATTATCGGCGGCTCTATTTAGCACAGCATCAGTGATCTTTCTATCCATTAAATTGTTCATTGTTGATGCATTTTCGTCAATGCTTAGCCAATCATCTATATCCTTTTTTCAACACTTCATGAATTTTCAGATTTTGCGTGTTCAATCAGCTCATAAATTGCAGCCTTTTCATGTGAAAGCCTGGAAATTCTTCCTTATCATTGATATCACCGCCTCAGAAAATTCATTCCAGCCATATATTATGCTATGCATTTGCCAAAGTTGTCCCATGGGTTCAAGACCTTCAGTCTCAGGACTGATTTCAGTCTTGGATATATTTTTGACTGATAGTAAATTCTACTTTATATACTTAAATTATGGCAATTTTACTATTAAGCACTTTCTTTTATTGCAAGAAATCAATTTTTAGCCATAATGCAAGACATAGAAATCCTCTAGTCTATTTTCATTTTGTTTTTCCTAATACTCAGAAAAATTTTCAGTCTTGGTTTAGATGCACTTCTTGCACCCATTGTCCCCAAAGTTCCCCCCCTTTGCTATGCAACAGTACAGCCTCTGACAAATGAAAAAAAAAAGTCAAATATTCTTTTTTTGCATTTTTACTTTCAATCTTGAAGTTTTTAATTTATAAAGAATTGCAATTTTTTTCTCCCATAACTTGAAAGTGTAAAAGAAAAAGGAAGGGAAAATATGGTTTTGAAGCCAGATTTTTTAAGTTTCTGGATTTTCGAAGACATACTGTATTTTTTCCCAGATTAAAATAGTATAAAAATAAAATACATTAATTTGTGAGAAATACTAATTCAAAAAGTTATATAAATATTAATGTAAAAAATAATTTCAAATAAAATTTCTAACCTATTTAACAATTTTGAATTTTTAATTAAGAAACATTATGTATAAGTATGAATATTTGGTACTTGTAAGTTATCCCATCGACCAATTTCGCTAAATTATATAAATCGCCAAACCACTTGCCAATTTTTACTAATAGACATAATTTTTATTTTAAATAACGAAAGAACAAATAAATTAGTATAACATTAATAAAAATACAAATAAAATGTTGAAATAAAAATCCCTTGATGACATAAACACGTGTTGTCAAGTGAATGTGACATTTACGATCAACCATTATTGGCATTTAATCTTACAATTTGGCGACAGTAATTTAGTCGATGGGATAACTAACAAGTGCCAAATATTTCACTATTTGGCCTTAACCAAAATTTGATATTCTACAGAATACTTAAATAGTAACTGAATATTTGTTGCATCTGTATCTTGCACAGGTTAAAAAAAAAAAAAAAGCATTAATGTATATTAATAAAAAAAAAAGTATTTCTGTTATTATTTCTTCTTTCTTCAAATAGTATCATGCAATTCTGATAATTATCTTTTGATTTTCAAATGTGTATGTGTTTTACATATATTTAATTATTTTTTTTCTATAGGTTTTGCTAAAGTGGTCAGATGAAGATAAAAATTTAGAAAATGCCGAGAAAGTTGAGGTAAATGCAGAGCATGAAATGTCTTATTTGTGAGAAGTCATTTTAATTTGTCACATTATAAGATGGACTTTGCTGTATGAATATATGCATACTGTATTCAGTTTTATACTATACCTATATATAATAATTTCTTAATTTTTTAGTTCCAGGAAGAAGTTCATTCTGTCATACATCAACAGGAAGCAGAACCATTTGTTGTTTTTCAATCAGGAAAATTTATAATTGTTGATGCTAATGAATTTTGTTTCCTCAAACCTCTTGAATCAATAAAGCTAGAGGAGGGTGAATGCCTTGAGTGGGTTGATGCCGTCTCATCAGCTACTAGCATTGAAATATTTTATCTAGCATTTAATAAGAAGGTAATACGTTTTCTTCTTAAAATTTAAAATATGGTTTTTAACTATTAGTTTAATTTATTTGGTACTTGTACTTATGTATTCTATTGAATTTGGTATATTTTGTATCGCACTTTTCTTGTCACCTTTAATTTGTGTTATACCATGGATTTCTAAAATACATCCAAAGTGATTTTGATCTATCACAGATTCAGTAGGCTTTGTGTTCAGCTGTGATTATTATTTTTTAATTATACAGAATAATGCTTGGTGCAGTTTTCATAGTAGCGGTGCCATTTTGTTTTTTCGCCAATATGCAAAATAGTTCTTTCCGCCAAGAAGTAATTGGAGCAGCAGCTAACTTACTGCGGGTTAGGCTTATCATGACATGCTAAAAAAATTGAAGTACATGTAAGTACTGTGGATATATCTATATTATAAAGGACAAACATGTCAATGCATAACAGTGACATCATTTTGACAGTAGCAACAGCAGATGATTAAATATTGCTTTTACTGCAATTTTTTTAAACTTTTAAACAACGACAACTACTTTGAATTACTGCAGTTACTACTTGTAACTTTGAACTACTGCCAGGTTGGGTTTATTTCATATTTTAAATTCTTACACTTTTGAATAGGGGAAAAAATGTACCTCCAAATGCAATTTCTTTGAAATCTGTATCATAGTTTGTTTGAAAACCATTTCACAATGCACTAATTTTTTTTATGGTTTTTAAAAATCTATATTCATGCAGATGATTACAATGGTGGGTCGGGTATTATATTTAAAAGGGTTCACAATCACAATATAAAAAATATGAAAATGTAATTTGTAGGAAGCAGAGTCAGATAATATAGACGAACATGCGAACGCCGTTCGCAGAAATTTTTCAAAGTTTGCAGAGAGTTTTGATGTTTTTTTTTTTTACAAATTTCTTTATAAAAAAAATTATTAAGACCCCGGGTGGAGAATTGGTGCAATGCACGTTGCAGACCCTTGAGAAGGTCTGCAGGCTATTTTTCAACTGGAGAAAAAAAAGTTTTTAAAATTTTTAAGAAAGAGTCACAATATTAAGGAATGGTTTGTCTCAAAAACAGTAGATAAACTGATGAGTAAGAGTTCATCTCTTCCATTCATGGACTAATAACTTTTTTATTTTAACATTCATTTATTCGTATTTCAGTTATTTTATAGATTAATAAAATAACAGTTTTGTTGAGCAATCATAAATTGATATCTTTATATAAGTTAATGATTAAAATATTTCACATTTTAATAAATATACATATTTTTTAATTTTCATTAGTTTTTATTTCATTCATTAGTTGTCTGTATTAAGCATACCATTCAATACTGCATTTCTTGACTGAGTTTTAATAAGGCTTGTAAATTAATATTTTTCTTTTAGTGGTGTTGCTTAGTGGCATTCCACTCGCATATAACTGTTCATTTTTGCTGTTAGTGGCGATATAGAACTCGGGAGAGGCGCAGCGTTTTTTTTGCAGAAAATTTATAAGAAATTATTAGAGTTCGCAGACAGTTTTACATTTTATCTAAGTCTGGTAGGAAGGACATAAAGGTTAAAATACATTTGCACAATATTGAATTCAGAGTCATTTTTCTCTGGATGAAATGTTGTTGTTCCGAGAAAGACAATATAGATTTAGGGGGAGGGGTTCTTTCAAGGGGGAATTCCACTTTCCTGGCGGGTTTCCCCCTTGGCATCCCCTCGGGGATCGATGCAGGTTTTTATTCTTGGGACCTATTTTGTGAAAAGTAAAAGTTATTTTTGGGAATTTTATAATATTTTTGTGAAAAATAACATTTTGTAACGAAAGTTGAAATCCAGTTACTCAAATTCGAACCAAGAATTTATTAACAAAAACTTCTTTAAATCCCCTTGCTAAAGTTTTTGTTTTTCGTGGCCTGGTTTTATTTACAAATTACACATTTTAAAACAGTTTTTATAAAAAAGAATGTTACGAAAGGGGCCTATTTTATTAAAAGGAATTTTGTGAATGGCCTGTTCTATTAAGTTAATTTTTGTGAAGGGGCCCATTTTATTAAATTTATTTTTGTGAAAGGGCCCTAAATAGGCCCCAAATTTTGCCTGGATCGACCACTGCCTCTGAATTCATCACTGATTTTTTGTTAAGAACATAGAATCACAAATTGCTTACAATTTACCTTTGAATGTGATTCAAGTACAATTTTTGTAATTACGTGTAAGCAGTATCTTTAGTTCCGAAATATTAATTTTAACTTCCATGTTAACTGTTTGTAACTACTCCTTACATGCAATAATAAAACTAAGAACAATAGAAACAGACAGATTAAGAATTATTAAAATAAATGTCCAACTTAATATTCAAATCACAAGAGAAATCATAATGTACAAGAAAATTTCCACTAAAAATGCAATGCTACCGCACGTTTGAGGTTGTGTGAATTGCGAATGGAAGGCTGTAAGTGAGGTGTCCCCCTAGCCTTCATCTCTCCCATTCCCATCTGCATAAGCTTATTTTGAAGAGCAGTTCTCTGCTCACATGTGCTATCAAAAAAAGACTGGCCATGCTTGGTGTTGAAAACTTTTGAATTTTCTTCAGTAAGGTTTGTTATGGATGTATCTAAAGAGAAGGGGGGGGGGGGGCATGAGTGAATGATACTCGTATTGGAGATTGACAAAAAATTACAATTCTTTTTATAATTATTTTATTTAATTTGTTAAATTATTTCTTCAATTTCCTTTGAGGGTTCACATGCTCACATGTGCCAATGGACGAGCTGCTACTGGATCATTAAAAAGATAAATCCATTTGCTCTTAAACTAATAGAAATAGTTTAGCATTTGTTTTCAGCTTATATTCCATAACAAAATTAAAACTCCATCTATAAATAGAGCACAAGTTCATGTAATCGAATGTGCTTAAACTGCTGAAATGATTTGAATCAAACTGCTGCAGTAAATAGCAATTTTTAGCAATTTCTTTGGCTGTTAATTCCTGACACGAGGTCAATACGAAAGTATAACTTTTACTAAATTTCAAAATTTTATTTGAACATATAATTATTATTTTTCATCTGAAAATGATTTTTGATATTTTTATTGGGCAATCTAAGATAGTATATTAAATGTAAAAAATGTATTAGTTTTCAATTAAAAAAGAATGTTTTCAGATGATTGGTTAAAAGATAAAGACTGGAGCTCTACACTCTCATTATATGGGGTAAGGGAAAAAAAAGAACAAGCAATTACTTCGTCAAAGTATTGGAAGCAAATACCCTGCTACAATCTACATAGAACCTTGAATTTTGGCACAGGGAAAGTCTTATAGCACAAGTAAAGGAAAAAATCCGAAAATCATTTATAATTCTATGTCGATTCTAACTTTTATCCGGGACCGAGACTAAGCCAGACTTTTGAAAATTCCAGATTTTTGAAAGAATATCAAAAGTACTTCCGATGTTCTTAATGGTGCTTTATTCATAAATTAATTCATAACCAAGTGATATTTATGTGAGATAAATATAAAAAAAAACTTACTTTAATTTATATTTCCTATGTTGCAAAAAAAGGGGGGGGAAATCTAACAAGAAAACAGGAATTCTGCCTTTTTAGAATTTAGTGTCGCCTCCGATGAAAAAAAAAAGAATATAAATATAGATAATATAAAACATATTTCAGTTTTAAAGACTTAAAACACACACTTTTATTTTATATAAAATGACATCATTCATATCCTCTGAAGAATTCTTCATTTATGATCCAGTCTTAACCCTTAAATGCCTGATTTTTCAAAAATCATTGTAATAATGTTTTTCGGCTTTCATTTTTTAAATAAATCATGGGAAAAATATATAAAAAAATCATATTTTGTTTTAAGTATGGTTTACGGCCAGAAAACAGTTTTTTACTAATCGCAATACTGGTCTTTAATTGAAAAACTAATTTTCCTTGATAAAATTCTATAATATTAAACACACAAGAATTTTAGGAATTATAATAAGAAATAAATTTTACTTGCTCACTGCAAAACAAAACAGGGTATTTCGCAAGCTTCCAAAAAAAAAAACAACAAAAAAAAACAAAAAACAAATAGCAACAATTGAAAAAATAAATCTATCTTTATTCTTAAACAGCACAAGTGTTGCAATCTACATGTTGAAAATCGATTTAATAATATTTTCAGAATGTGTTTTATTGGCAACATTAGGCATTATAGCTTCAATATTCTAATAGTATTTTAGAGCCTAAATTGGGTATGTTGCCGAAAAGCAACACCCGGCATTTAAGGGTTAAACAACATCTGTAGAAAAATATTCATATGACGTCACTATCTCTAAATAATACTCAAATCCGAAAAACAAAAACAGATGTCACTCAAGAAACTCGGGAAAAAAAAAAAAAAAAATGGCTATCTAATGATTCATATGGCTTCATTTGTTTGTAATATAGATAATTAAATTTGGTTTATAATAGCTCTATTTTTTTTATCAGAAATCATTCATTTATATTTTTTTCAAAATAGCACATATTTTAATTATGTTTTTTTTTCCAGCAGTTATGGGAAAATGGCAACAAAAAGATATAAGTGCTATTTTCCAACTATTTTTTCTTTACCTTCTACAGAAATGGAGTACTTGAGTTGCCAACATTAAACAAATGTCGCTAAAAACTACAAAAAAATTAATATCCCAGAATTAACTTGATATGCAGTTTTTAAACAAATTGCATTAAAAAGTACGGTTTTTTTCCCTATGCAATGGTATAAAAATTGAAAATGTGTGATGCTTAAAAGTTAAAAAAAATTGAAGTGGTGTATTTAACAGTATAATGATACATCTGCTTTGTTTTACGGCTGGCTTATACAACGGAATGTTATTTTTTGGAGACGACACTTTAATAGCTGGGAGAAAGAAATACCATACCGGGGGCTTAAAAAAAAAGAGAGAATTCTGAATTTCTGTTGGAGACTGAAAAAGTCGTAAGGAACTTGATCATATTGAGTCTTTCCCGCCAAATTTTTAACATTTAAAAGTTTCATCCATACATGAATGAAAATGATTTCATGAATGTGGATTTGAAAGCAGCCTTAAAAAATATTTTTTTTTAAGTGAAGCTAACATTCTTGCAATAAAAATTATTGATAAAAAGCACAAATATAAAATTGTATAAGCAGTAGATTAACAGAAATGCATAAAAAAAATAGGAAAGTATATCGAATTCTGTAGCTGCTCCAATGATTAGAAATTCAATTATCATAACAAAGCATAAGCATATCAGAAAATTTTGAAAAAACACTTTTTTCATCTTAAAACACTTTATCATCTTTCAATGTAATCTCATATTAACATTTCACTTCTCACATTTTGAATTAGATTTAATTTAACCAGTTTCCTCATGAAATTCCAAGAAAACAAAATCAAAGAAAAAGAGCAATACAACTCAGCTTCTAGGTATCTGCAGTAAATATGCCAGAAAGACAATCAAGCTACCTGTACAGAGTCCAGGAGTGTAATGAGTTAGTTCACGTGGTTGCTTGTTCTGCTATTTTTGGGATGCCAGAATAAAATATACTGTCGGCCGGATTGTTATATTCACTGAAAATTGCCAAAATTGGTGAAAAAGGTACCAAGGAAGGGCTGCAGTGAAAGCTTACCCTCAAATTTTCTTTCTAATTTAGAAAAATCAAAATCATTGACATGCATAAACCCATTTTTATTAACCCATTAGGAGCCAAAGCTTCCTTTACAGTAACATATACTTTTCATTTTTTCCCTTGCATCATTTTAAAGCAATTCATATACAAAACTTTTTATGTGAAAACAAACAGTATTTGACGCATTATAATTTTTTTTTTTCTTTCAGAATAATAATCTTAACTTTTCTATTTTGTAAAATTTTTTTAAATTGAGATTTTTTTTTATGACTATCTCAATTAAAGAATTTAAAAAATAATAATCTTTCAGATACAATTTATATTTAAAACCAACATCTTAATTAATAACGTATTCAAAATCCATTAAAGTTATACTAAGTGCATTTTTTTTAATGCTCCTGCAATGGGAGCTTTGGCAAAATGCAGTAGCATTTCACACTGGTTTGTCTGGTATCATACTTTAAGTAAGGAATGAAATTTGCTCTCCAATAAGCATAATGAAGCGTTCTTTAATGTATAATGTTGACGAAGATAATGGTTAGTTTTTATGTGCCTTGCAGATAATATGACTGTTAAGTACAATGATTAGAATAATGGCAATTCAAACCAATCTTTATTAATGTTTAAGATTAGATTTTATACAACATACTCATAATACCCTAAAAACGTTACATTTGTATTTTTAAAGCAAAGCAAATTTTTAAATGTGACAGTTTTATTTCTGTACACTTGAATGTTAATTAAAATTTCATTGTTCATTTGTTGAGGTACAATCATAAGTCATCTTTAAAATGTTGTCAGGTGTTGTTATATTTTGGTCAGTCATTGAGATGAAAAAAACTTTTCACTATCTCATTTAATTGCACTGTAGTATGTTGATTGTTGATACAGACTCATCGTGCACAATATAGAACCTTTTCACATACCTCCAAAGGGTACACATACCACATTTTGGAAAATCCTGATCTAGTGGTATCAAAAAATATTTTTCATAATTTGAATGTGTCAAGTCTTTATATTTCAAAACTGGTAAAAGAATATGTATTGCCACCCACAAGAAAAGTGACACACCAGGGTTGGTAAAAAACCAGTTAAAAAAAAGGTTTATTTGATTTAAACCGGGTTTTTAAAAAATATCTTTTCCTATTACATATACATGCATATTTAATGATAAAAATAATTCAAAATTAATTACAATCAGTTATGTTGAAAATTGAAATCATTTCAAATTTAAACATTATTAGTAAAGTAACAGCTATGTCTTATGTTCCAAGAATAAAATGCTCTACATAGTGAAACATGAAAATCTTAATACACAATTTTTTGATTATTATTACTAATAAATAAATATATGATGTAGTTTCATGAATATAATATACTTTCCCATGGCTGTTAAAAAAATTTCTTTGAAATACTTGTTATCTGGAATGTCTGATTTTTCTGTTAGAACACTACATGAGCAATTATAATCTTTTATTGAAAATAAAGATTTTTATAAGGAATTCCTGAAATGATTCGACATTTAGCATTTGAGTCTTTACATCTTTCAAGAAGTATTGTGTATTGTCATTTGACACTTCTCTTCTGAAACTGCCTGGTTAAAAAGAGAAAAGTGACAGTAAAATAAGCAGAAACACCTATTTACTAGCTTTTTAGACAACTGAAAATATTGATCTTCAAATGGACAATAGTTTTATAAAAAAGTTGTCATCCAGTAAAACATTTAAACAATTGCCATGATTTTTTTTCTAAGCTATGTTATATAATACACATACTTTTAAAGGACTGAACTAAAAATTAATAATATATCTTTTTAGGCATTTTTTGAGACACTTTTTTCATTATGCTTCAAGCGAATCTTATCTCGATCTTTCCCCCATTTACTTGTTAGATCTAAAGTAGTGGGTTTGATTATGGAATTCGAATTTAAAATGAGAAACTAACTTTTTTTAAATATACTATCCAATTTTCTTATGCAATTTTGATTATAGGAGCCAACACCAATAAAGGACTTTCTCTACCTTAATTGTAGTTTTTTTTCTTAGTGAAAACTAATTTGCAGAATATTTAATATTTTTTCTTGAGCTAATCATTACTTCACAATTATAAAGAAATTCCTCTGCAAGACAAGTATTTCCATTATGATTAACTTTTTTATATATTATATTTTCGATAATATTAATAATTTGAGGTTAAAGAAGTTTTTCTATTCAAATATTTCTTGTGATTTTGGTTTTTGTGTGATAATTCCCATTCAACATTTTTAGCCATTAAATTCAGACAGTAACAGAAAAAAATAGATTAGTAATATTGAATGGCTATAACTAGCACCCAATTTTTCAGTGCCCCCTTAATTTGACTTCTATCTCCAGTTTCTTTTTTATTCTTAAGGAATAATCTTCCCAATCAAGAAAATTTTCTTTTACAGCTTGACTGAAATCTTAAAGATCATTTTATGCTATTAATTGCTGTAAATAATCAGCATTTTTTCAAATGAAAATATTTATGTTAAATATTGAATATTTTTAATCTATTTTATCTTTGCTAAGTAAATTCACATTTTTTAAGTTTTCTCTTTAGAACTCCAGATATGCTCATCAACACATGCAATTTTCCTTCTACCTGCATACAAACATGACCTACACTCACTATATCTCAAGTTGATTGCTGAGATACAGTTAAAAATTGAAATTATTTATATCTAATAATTTGAAACTCTTAAATTACAAAAAAAAAAAAAAAAAAAAAAAGGAAAATATTATATTTGATTTGTTCTAAAAAAAAAAACAATTGTTTTTTTGGTTTTTTTTTTTTTTTTTTTTTTTTTGAGGAAAAAAAAAACGGTTTAAACCATGCCAACCCTGGATACGACTAAAAAGTAATTAATTTTGTATATTATTCCACTAATAGGTCTGACATAGGTGTGTCTTGTTACAGGAAAAGTTTTATAGGTGTAGTTATTTTGTAAACCCCTAAATTACACTATGTGTCACTTTGCCATCACAAAAAATGCAAAGTGATGGAACAAGAACAATGACACACTCCACAATGAAGGTCTCCATTACACACATATTCGAAAAATTTTGAAAAAAAAATACTGAAGATGCTCTTTATTGCGGTGGTTCAAAAAACCTTTTTCGAGGTAAAGACCAAGACGCCTCCTACCTTTTTTACATTTATCCATAGTATCACTCTCCTAAAATTGTAGTTGTTTACACCTACAAGAAGGTGGTGCTCAATGACTCTTCATTTTGACACTTTTTGGTAATTTACATAATTTTATAGTTTTAGATTGATGATAAAATTCATAACTTTTAAACAAAAGCTCATCTTTTTTAACCTTTCATAATTCCTAGTACATAATATAAAGTTTAGTTGAAGTAGTTGGCAACAATTTTTGAATATAATGCGTCTGGCAACATTGCAACACTTCTGGCATAAGAAGCCGCCATTTTGCACGCAAGGGCCCTTTTTGATATTGGCCATGCTGATGCTTTGATTCTAATAAAAATAATAGATAATTGTGATTTCCCTATAGATAAACGAAATAGGCTCAAAATGTATTTGGGTAATGAAGATAGCGAATTTATTAAATAAAGCAAGAAAGAATTCTTAAAAGGAAAAAACAGGAATAACGATGAGAAGAAAAAATCACAGATGTGGACAGTTCATCAACAGCTGTTTATGTTTATTCAGTTGCTGATTCAGAAAACTAAGAGACCACTCCCCAATCAGATGTTGATTATGATTTTCTTCTGAATATAAAATGGTGCTTTAGATCGTAATAAGACATTTGATTGTTCCAATTGTACCAGCTCTGGGGCATGATCTTTGTGCTTTTCCTCTTTCAAGAAGCACCATACAATGGTTAAGAAAAAAAAACTAGAAAATAATATGTTGAGTCAGCAATTCATGATTTCAAACCAGATTGTCCTCTAGTCCTCCGTTAGGACTGCAAACTTTTACCTGAAAGAAAAAAACTTATTTACAATCCTGAAAAGAATCAAGACATGTTTGTGCACTTCCTCTTTCAAGAAGCACCATACAATGGTTAAGAAAAAAAAAAAAAACTAGAAAATAATATGTTGAGTCAGCAATTCATGATTTCAAACCAGATTGTCCTCTAGTCTTCCATTAGGACTGCAAACTTTTACCTGAATGCTTTGGATTAGGAAAGGTTGGTCAGTTGCCAGTGTTTTGCCTTGGACCATCCAGTTTTCCAGAACTGGTCCAGTTTCCCACTCTTCAACAGATTTAAGAATGTTTAGCAAAGAATTGAACAAAAAAATTTCGGGTATAGAATTGAAAAAAAAAATGCACTAAAGATTTTAAAGTTTCCACCATTGCCGGTCTTCTATCTGTAGATAAATATGTGGTCATTAGAGATGATTGAGTTGACACTTGCTATTTTGGGAAATCCACCATATAAAATCCATCGGGGTGCTATTCATCATGTTCAGTGGATTGCTAAACTCCTTTACCTTTTCAAAATTTTTCTCTTCCGAGATCATCCAGAAGTTTTCAATCTAACTAAGAGGGAAGAAATGCAGCTCCAATGTTTTGTGCAGTTCAGTGCTCTTCTCTACAGGTTGCATGGATAGAATATACACTTGCAGCTGGAGCTCCTGTAGTTGACATGCAATTCTGGAAAGATCTGAGAAAATATGATACTATTGAGATTGGACTAGGAGCAAAGAAAGTCCTAGAAAATCACATGTGGTACCTTTCAGATGAATTGGTTGGTCTTGCCCTATTTTCTGACACAGTACCAACAAAAGAGAAAACAAAAATTATTGCAGGAATGAACAATCCAAAATGTAAGAGGGCAATCAAATTTATTGAAAGATTATGCAGATTGCCTTGGCGATTTTGTAACAAAAAGAACTGTTGAACTCTTTTCTCGTTTGAATATTGATGACTTTTCTACAACTTTTGCCTGAAGAAGGGAGGAACAATATCAATTATTAAAATGGCAGAAACTATGAAAAAGGACTAAGAGTGGTCAGCAATACTGCTGAGAGAGGTGTTAAGATGATTCAAGAATTCAAAACGCTTTTAACAAATGATGAGGATGATAAACAGTTTCTTTTGCAAGTTGAAGCAAATAGGACCTTCCCTACCGAGGACAACAAAAAAATCAGTTGTTTAAAAAAAGTAAATATAAAAATCTGACAATATTAACTATTTTGCTAGCTTTTACTAATATTGTAAATATATAAATTTATTTAAATATATCTTTTAAAAAGATATATTTAAATAATTTGGATTTTCCTCAAATTTTAGAAAATTCAATTACAGATGCTAAATATCTCCAAAAGTCAAAAGTTGACAGTCATTGAGCATAGTCTTTTATTTGGAGTAGGACATTGAAACTTTGACAGAATAATAGTATGGGCTGATATAAAAAAAATGAGGGAGTGTCCTGGTGTGTACGAGAAAGTTTATTTTTTTTCCATAGGTTTGTGAACCACCGTACTCTTCATGCGGATATACATATTTTTTTTTAAAATTGAGCCATAAACACATTATTGCATTAGTTAAAAAAATGATGAAAATTTCATTATTTGATGAAATATTATTCTGTTGGTAACATATTAATATGACCTTAAATTGTACCTTAAGAAAATGTCACAACTCAAAAGGGTTACATTTATGAGGGTAGGAGGGATAAATTTACTCAATCCTCCCTGTCTCTTGTATGTCTTTTTTCTCAAGGATTTTACATTTTCGGAAGTGCATGCAGTGCTAATTGCTGTAGTTTCATGTTACAGTAAAAATATGCAAATCTTTACCTTTCCTGTCAAATTTAGTATTTTCGAGTTGTGATACTGTTCTTATGAATGAGCAATATGTACTCTCTAAGCAAAAAATTGTGTTAGATAAATATCCATAACCCTTCGGTAAAATTTACATAGTGGGCTATCATTGTTGGATATGCACAGTTGGAATAGACTGCAAAGGACTAGTTGTCTAATATAATTTTAAGTTTTATAGAATATGTATATTTTACTAAATGTATATAGAAATTTTAGAATTTTATTCGATCTTCATTTTACAGAATAAGCAAAGAACTCTTTATTATTTCTCTGTGAATAAAGAAGATAAAACTGTATCTTCTCAAAGTACTTTCCAAGTCTCCCGTGAGAATGTTTCTTTCAAAGCTTGCTGTCTAAATCATCAAAATCTGTCTTTCTTTTCTTTATGTAAGTTGCTATTATTATTTGTATTTAGTTATTTATATATAAAACTTCTAAACAAACTTAAATGTTAAATACATATGCATATTCACTTTTATTAGAAAAATGTTCATTCAATAATTAATGAACAATTTTACGTTCATAATTTTATGTATATTTAAAATGTCATTCATATCTGTTCTTAAAGGAAAATATTTCTTTTACTATCTTAAGTAGTAAATCATTCAGCACAGTCTGAATATTCACATTTAAATTGCTTATGATTACCTTAATAGAGGTTAGGGTTGTAGGCAAAAGAAAAGGGAAGAAAGCATATTTAAGTTCCCCTCATAAAGGATATTGGCTTACAGTGCCCAACCCTATATACTAGACCAGCGGCCACCAATTATTTTCCCGTAGGTCCATTTGAAAACATTTTCAAAGTTTCGTGATCCAGAAAACTTACACCTTCCCACCCCAACTCAGTCCACCACACTACCAACTACTTTAACCCTTAACCGGAAATGCACCACCTGTGAGATGGTTGCTTCTACGTATCTGCCCTTAATCCTAGTAGCAGAAAGTTTGAGATGAAAGATGGGCATCACAGATTTTCTTTTCTCTTTTGCAGATTCTTTTTCATTGGACCTTTATTTTTGCTTCGCATTATGTTTAGCTCTTTATTACTTAATACAAAACATTAAGATTGTTATTAATAAAAATTCATAAAATGTCTTAAAATGCTACAGGTTAGTGATTGTTTGATTAATTAATGCTTCAGTTGTAAAAATATTTTACCTGCAGATTATTTTTTGTCCCTGAAGACTGTCGCAGACACTTGGAGAATTTTCTGCTACTGGGCCCTTAATATTTTCTCTCTCAGACATTCAAAACTTATTTTTATGCTGTTATATTAAAAAATTGGTCCTGTTAATGCATTACTATTAAAGATTAAATGTTTAAGTTCACTATTTGGTAAATTATTAAGTGTTCTGTTTGTGCATGGGATTTTCACATTTCCGGTTAAGGGATATTCCAGCTATGCTTAGTAAAACATTTTGAAATCAGTTGTTATTTTATGCACACAATGAATACCATGGATACCAGTGAAATAAACTGCATAGTATGGAATTTGGGATCAAGCTGGCACAGCTGATTCTCATCAAGTTGTTAAAATGGTCATCTGTGAGTCGAGATATCCACTGGTTCATCATGAAGTTCATTTTTGAGAATGCTGCTTTGCACATGTAAGTTGAACCAAGCATGATTAACAAATGCTACACAATTGAATAGTTAAAGCTTTTAGTTCTGGATACTTTTTTCACACACATTCTTTAATCCAAAAATTGGTCACTCCCATGAGTTTCTGGAACCTGAACATAAATGTCCTTTAAAAACCTTAAACTCCATTATTTCCAACTGTAGAGCAGGACTGTAGTAACCTGCGTTGAATTGCGTCCATGATTTCCAACTATATTAGGCACATTGTATGCTGAAACGGTGTTATTATCTATTATTCACAATTTCATCGCTGTCTGCACAAAAATTTCCTGTGGTCCTCCATTTGGTGATCACTGTAGTACTAGACCATGGATCCTGAGGCATATGTCCTATATGACATATGTCCCAATCGTGTGATCAACCCAATGTTGAACCCTCAGTGTTTAGCTCCCAAGCAAACTTATTGGTCATTTTAATTATCCCAAAGATATGAATGCTGAAAAAAAAAAAAAAAAAAAAAAAATTAAAGGTAAAATTTCTCATTTTATACTTAGAAAATAAACAGAATTTTTAATAAAATAATTATATGATTAAAAGTATCTTACATATCTGTGATGTTTTTCAAACAGAATTTATAGTTAATAGGACCAAAACTAAGGGGGCATGTGCCTCAGGTGCCAGAATGAAATTGCGAAGGGGAGTGCCAAATGAAGATTTTGTTTGTCATTTCATACAAAAATGTATATATATATATATATGAAATACAAAGAAACTCCCAAGCTAATGTTAAACCTATGGGAGCGTTCTTTTCAAATTTGTGAAAGTAACTTTATTTTTAAAAAATTGCAACCAAAATTGAAAAAGTAAACCCTAACCCAGTCAGAATTCAATTTCAGCTATTTTAAGCAAGAAAAAAATCATTTAAAACTATTAATATGCAAGTAAGAAAATTAAAAAAGAACGCTCCCATGGGTTTAACATTAGCAATCCAGTTTCTTTGCATGACTTGTACAGGCTCTTAACGCTGAAGCTAATGTTAATCCTATGGAAGCATTGTTTACATATTTCTTGCTAGCATTTTAATTATTATTAAATGATTTTTATTTTTTAAGGTTTTTTTTTTTTCTTTTTGCATAGGGTACCTGCGGTCAATAACTTTTATTGTGCATGAGGAGGGGAGGGGGATGTTGGCACAAAAATTCATGTTTGCCCCAGTCGCAAAAAAGGCTAGTTTTGGTCCGGACAGTTAATCTGAAGTTTTTTTCAATTTTCAAGAAAAAAAGTAACGCTGATAGTAGCAATTTTATGTTGTAGAACCTATTTAAATCGAATTTTATGTTTTAATAATATTTTTAAAAATTTCTTTCCGTAAATTTGTTATATTGTATGCAGTATTTTAAAATTGAAAAAAAAAAAATGTTACATCTACTGAAAAAAAAAAGTAAAACTTTTAAGTAATTATGGTAAACATTTTCATTTTATTGTTTAAACTGATAATATGCTATGCATTAAATTTATTTTACTTAATTACTTAAAATGTTTATTTTTTTTTGTTTAATCTTATTTTATTGATATGTTTTTAACTTCCTTTCTTTTTACATTTGAATTTCTTTTAGGGTCTGATGGAACATTACAATGTTATAAAATGAAAGACTCAAGTAACAAAATCATATTGTCTCTGGAAGATGTTTGTGTTGGCACAATAACAGATATTTGTTGCATTGATTCTAAACATATTGTCATAGTGAAAGGCAAACCAAAAAATGGAGGTTTGTATTAATATTGTTTGTCAGACAATTTATCTTTAATATTTGTTGTGTTCAGAACAATTTTGCTTTCATTGAAAAAAAAAAAAAAAAAAAAAAAAAAAGAAGAAGAAGAAAGAATTATTATTATTATTATTTGCTAATTTTTAAGTTTTGCATATCCAAAAAATGTTTTATGATTTGTATAGGTGAAAGTGTTGTACCTTGAACATATATGTTCCTTTGACCTACAAAGGATTTAGCTCTTTCTATTGGATTTGTATAAAACTAATGAATGTAGTTTTGAGATATGCCACTAGATATCACTTAGCAGTTGGTTTTTTTAACATAATCAACACATGTTGCACACAATTGTTAAAAAAAAAAAGATAGACATTCTGTTAGACGTGTTCAATTCCTGTTGTTCTGTCTGACCTTATGTTCTATTATAGCTTGGCATAAATTGATACTGATTAGCTTTTAGTGTACATAGCTCATGCTGCATTTTGCAAGATTATCGTGATAGCTATAGTTCAAGAATGAATGCATGAAATTTCATCAAACTTTATATTCTGTTAGACTTTTGCATAAATAGATGCTTATTAGGTTTAGGTATATACTCAACAGGTGTCACTGCTATGCTCTGTTTTTCATGGTAGCTGTATCTAAAAACAAATAGATTGTCATTTAATTTTGATTACAGATGGTTTAATTTGTATAGAAGTAAGTTTTGTGATGACTGAAATATACTAGTTTAAAAAATAAATCCAGAATTTTTTTATTTCTTCAATCTTCTTTTTTTCCTGCAATTTTTTGCCAGATAGGTAATTGTGATCTATTACTTCCATGGCTATTTGTTAATTATATTAATTATCTACTATGTAACTTAGAAAAAGACTTGTCATATCATTAAATTGACTTCTGCTGCATGTCACAACTGAAGCTGTGTTTAAAAGATTCCTACTGTTAAGAAGAATCAACATTTTTAAACCGTCAAAAAAGTGATTTTTTTCATATTTTATATAAAAAAAAAGTTACACTTCTGAATCAAACAAAACAAACCATATTAAAATATTCAAATTAGAACAGGCCAATTTTAAATTGAAAGTATATGTATTCCACAAACAATCTTTATTGATTTTTAATTTTTCAAGTATTTTACTCAAAACTAGGTTTTTGCTATGGTTTTGCACTATTAAAAAATTCATTTGCAGGTAGATTATTTATTTTGCACAGGTATGTGAAAAATGGTTGATTTACACTTACTAATTGTGTACAACTACAATGTAACACTACAATGTAATCAAGTGTGTACAATGTAGTTGTACACACAGTAATGTAGTTGTACAATGTGTACAACTACAATGTAATGTTACTAACAATGTAAATTATATTTGTTATGAGAATGTGCTTTGAATGCAATATTTATTAATGATTTAAAATTGAGCTTTTTGACACTAAAATATTTTTAATATAAGCTAATAAAAGTTAGGTGTAATTTTATATTAATAAAAATCAAACACTGAAATTAAAAATTAGTTTTTGCGAATGTAAGGCACATTTGTGCACAACAGTTATATTATAATTTTATTTTTTAAATACATGCTTTACACACACATTTTCAGTGTTATAATAAATTCTTCATTCATTGATATTAAAATGTATAATGAAATATAATAATCAGCTTGTAAATAGTTAATTCTGAAGAGTTGGTTTTATTTAAATAAATCTGAAAAAACTCTGACACATGAAAATATTTAAAATTTTAGTATTATAAAACTAATGACTCTCCTTAAATGTGGAAAAAATTTCATGGTCCCACTAAAAAGAATATAATACAATAGAAGTGCAGAAATTCTGACCCATGGGCCAACAACCTACAACTATTTTAAAATACAATAATTTGTCTTATTTAATGTCAAAACTTTTTGATTAAATAAAGTGAAGATTTCCTTTCAGAAACTGTGGTAAAATAAAACTTTCAGGCAAAAATGTTGTGCAGCCCTATAATTCAACTGTAATAGAAGATGTACTTCTCTGAAACTTGCCTAACAGAAGTATTTCTCTGGTCCCCTATGATTCCATCATAACAAATTTTGCTATTTTTTGTTTTCATGCATGATTAGTCACAGTTAAATAAAATTGCATTCTGTTTTACATATATTTCCTTGTGTAAACACTTTCTTTATGGAACTGTAAGAAACTTTATTTTAAACTGCTTTGGTAATACTCAAATGTGATTTATCTGTTTACACGGGAATTCTTCTAGGCATTTTTACCAATATTTAGATTTCATCTATATATAATACGGCATCAAAATCTCAGAGCATTATTTTCTTTCACAGGTCATATGATCCATGGTATGGTGATTCTGGAATAGCGTAATTCTAAGTGGTCCCACTAAAATGTTTACAGTTGTATTTTGTACACTTGTTTAGGCAAAAATACATGTCTTTTGGGCAGGGCATTGAGGGCTATACTCCTTCCTTCCACACACACATATTCAGCTTGTTTTGAAGAGTAGTTATTAGCATTGTGACAGACATATTGCTTTTTTGCATAAAATTGGATTTCAGCTTTTGTTACCTTGGTTTTAACTATTTCTCTGAAATCAGTGCAAATTTGTATAAAAATTTGTGGTAGGGAAGGGGGAGATAGGTAGATGTAACTTTTTACATATGCATGATGATCACGAATGTCATGATTTTCTTCATGCTACCGTTAAAAATAGTGATTTTTCCCGATTTGTCGCAAAATATCTTGATTTTAATCAATTGACCATTAAAAAAAAGAAAGAAAGATTGAAATTTTTGTCAATTCGTCACTAAAAAATGGTTTTGCCGATCAATAAAGAAAAAATCATGATTTTCATCAGCTTGGTCAAAAGTTATACAAGGCTTTTAATGTTTTACTCATTCTGCATCCAGAACATGAATATCAACATTTATGTTAAACTTGTTTTATTAAAATCTTAAAAAGTAAAACAGTACCATATTTCTTGGATCTAATAAGTCATGCAAAATGAATGATTAAATTCATCAATGAATTCATTTGAATGTATACTGCCAGATTTTTAATTTGTCTAGCTACACATTCTCTTTCTCCATCTTTTATTTATATAAAAGAGCAAAGATTTGCATTAATTACACTAGTGATAAAACTTAGTTTAAACATTTGCTTGGAATTGTGCAGTTTATTCCATTTGTTACCTTAAAAATTAAATTAAATTGGCTTGGCATCAAGCATATATAAAAGTGTATATATATATAGATATAAAAGGATAAGAAATTAAAGCTTAATTTAAATGCAAAATTTAAATTTAAACTCAAAATTTAGAATTAAAATTCTCTCTTTTTTTCATCACTTTAAATCTAATAGTACTCAAAACCTTTTTATCTTGTTAAGTTTCTTTTTTGACCCTGCATTTTATTACTTTAAGCCTCAAATTTGAATTAACTTTAACATAAAAATTGCTGAACTTAGTGCACCTCTGCTTTATCTGTGGTTAGTGTGCAGCATCCAAGTCTCAGCCAGGCCTTGTTTCATCACACAGCTCAGATATCAATCAAACGGTCTCTAGGCCTGGCTTTAAAAAAACATGATCTTAAATAGGAATAAAATTCAGATCCCCTTTGTGAATTTACTTGTGTGTCTACATGATTTGCATCTAGTTTTGGCTACAGTCTAAAACAAAACCCAATGGTGATCGGAATTAAAGTAACAACCAGCATATCTCACTGCAAACTAAGTTAAAACGATGTCTAGGAAAAAGTAATGTAGCCCCATATTTTACACATATATATGCATAATTAAACTCAAAAGAATAATTACACTAGTGAGAAATCAAAACTATTGTAGCAAAATTACATATTGTTCATATATTTATGAAAAAACCCAAGTCAACTCAGCTGCATACTTTGAATTTTTGTGTTCTTTTATACCATAGTGTGATGACTTCAGCTTTTTTTGCTGGAGAGCTGTAAAATGTATGTTGTGACCATTAAGTAAAAGTAACATAACAGCAAGAAAATATTTGAAAGTTGTGCTCAGTGACCCTACTTAGTTCAAAAGAAATTAAATCTTCAAACTTTTTAACTAACCTTTATAAAAAGGGAACAGATTAGTGAACTAATTAGGCTGTTATCTATCTACAATAAAAGCTTACACTTGTTAAATTAAATTTAACACTTTAAAAATAATTCATTACTACAATGCATTTTTGTACTGGCATTTTCTTAATTTTTTTTTTTAAATATAAAGTTAAGAAATATATACAACAGAGGAAAGTTTAGTGGTAGAAAAGAGTTTAGTTCTATGTATACATTCTGGCAATTGGGAGAGTTACAAAATATGACTGACAAATAAAAATATACAGTTTTTGCTATATTTTCTATTTTCTATAGCGTGTAGTTTTTAAGAATTCTTAAAAATTCATTTGCCCTGTCAGAATATTCACTCGCCAGTGGCAAGTAGAATGGTGTAATAACTTTTAAAAAATATTAAGAATTTTAAAGTTTTTATAAAATTAAATGTCATTACATTATGATATTATACTTGTATTATTATTATTATTTAAAGTTATCAAAAACAACAACAAGAAATTCACTTTTTAGTCTGTGCAATAAGTAATTTGATCACATGCATTGATATAAAAAGGTATAAATAAACAAATATACAGTATAGGTATAACTTTTAAGATAAAAAATATGTACAGATAATTTATGCAATTTCTTTATTTTAGAATGTGTTGTTGAAATATGGGATACTAAACATGTTTTACTCAGAGGTACTAGAAAAATTAAAACACCTGAATTAGTTACTGTACAGGTAAATATATTTTGATGTTTTGTTTTTTTACTTATGTATTATAGTGAGTGTATGTACATAAAATTTTCCGAACCCTTAAAAAAGTATTTCATTGATTTATCATAGTTTAAGTAGTTAGTGCATAACAAGAACAATAATATAAACAAATACATTCTTTTTAATTGCGAAACTTTATCTGTTTCCTTTTTATGGCTGTTATTGGAGCATTTTATGTCATATGTGGGATAGCTTTATATGTATGTATAATTATTATTAGTTTTATCAATGCTATTGTATCTTCAAATTGAAAATGACTATGCTAAACTGAAAATGTAATATTTTTTTCTTATTTTTAATTTTAGTACAGGAAATATATTTTATTTTAAGACCTTTTATAAGTTAAAACATGGGATTTATGTAAGTTATGTGCGAGACATTTTGACAATTTTATATGGAATGCTCTTGTTACATTTTCTTTTTATAGGCTTGTTGGGCATATAATAAAATGAAATTTAGTTTTAGTTTGTTTTATAATATATGTTATTTTTTCTGTGGTGTATATTACATGCTTATTAATAAAGTACTGCAACTCAAAAAATGTAAATTTTCAGAAAACACAAAATAAAAACATTTTTAAGCATTTAGTTAGTAGAGTTGTATAATATAGATGCACACGCGAACGCCGTGCGCAGAAAATTTTCCGAAAAATTCGGGACTTTGTGGAAAAAAGTTACAAAAAGAAAAACGTATGTTTTGTTTTTGTAACTTTTTTTAATACCAAAAATTTAAAATATTCCCCAATTTTATATACAATTTATATATTATTTGTCCACAATTCAAAATTTAAAACTCAAAACATTGTTGTGACATCACAGACCCTTTTATTTGTATTTTACATAGACTAAAACTTGTCACCGATCGGCTTTCCGTCGGCGGCTGCAGTGACAATTTAGCCTGGCAACGGCTGTTAAATCGAATAATTTCATAGTGTTATAAGAGTGACTGGCATTTTGTGTGAAGAGATCACAATCTTAAGGATTGGGTTGTTTCTAAATGCATTGACAAAATAATTGAAAAGAATTCACCTTCCTATCATTGATTTTTGCTTTATTATTTTTAAATTAAAATAATTATTCTTTAATTAATATTAATTATTTTTTTAATTTAAATAACAATTATTTTAAACTATGATTTTTAGTTCATATCATCAAAATAATATAACACATAATTTTATTAAACATTAATTTGCAGAAAATTTTTGACATAATATTTATGTGCATGGAAAGTTTTTGTTTTTATACAAGTCTGTTAGTTAGTTTCTTAATTAAAATTGAACCAAAAATATTTCAAAACTAGAGTCAAAAGTAGCTAATTTAATTTACCTTAATATGAGCCACATTAAATCTAGTTATCTGAAGATGTGAATCAGTAGTATTGTCTAACGTCTCAATTAAAAAGGGATAAAGCTGCTGTAATTCAGTCATTTTAAAAGATATTTTTAATGACAGACTGGAAAATGTGTTTCTGATTTATTTAAAATAGCTCAAAAATCATGTTTTTTTAATTGTACTACTTTACGTATAGTTGTACAATAGGTTATTTAGAATCTTTTGCTTATTTTACAGTAACAGAAAAGCATAAACAATGATAGATATCTTTCACTAGCCATGCATATATCTCTTATATTTTATATGTGATATATTTAATTAAGTTTGTTTAATTTTAAATTATTTAATGTTACATTGAAAGTGATTCATATGGTGAGGTAAAGGGCAAAATTAGTGGCAACAACTAGCCTCAGGGCTACTAGATGAAAAAAATTGGCTATTAAATTTTTTTTCGCCAATTTCCATTTTACGACCACCTTTCCTAGTTGAAAAATTCCCAAAAGTGTTCTCCATATAATTTCTATTCTGTGTTATATTATTTCTCAGAAGAATTGCAATCAATTCACCCTTCTATTTCTTAAACACTAAAAAGCAGTGGACTATGGTTTTTCCTGATCTTTTACCTTGACATTGCTTACTAGGAGACAGTAAAATTTTCCTCTATGGCATCAATGATTCTACTGTTACCAGTTGCACTGTGTTAATTTCAAATTCATTTAATTTTTAACTAACTTTCATTTCATCTTAAAAAAAGTGGCATCTAACAAAATTGCTACTATTGGCCACTGGCTACTAATGAAGTTTCCTAGTTTTGCCCTTTATGATAAGATAGTTTTTATTAATATTTTATCATAATTCATGTGATAGATATTTGTGTTTGTAAATGTAAATAGATAAGGCTGGGGGGAAATTGCATCCAGTGATTAATGGCACACACATGCACAAGATTGTTAGCTTAGCCAAGCTGTTAGATGTGAAGGATCTTAAACATCACTTGGGTTGTTATGGGTCTTCATGTGCATCATAAAAATCTGCTTGGAATAAGGTGATGGTGCAAATCATAATTGAAGAGCTTAGTGGAAAAAGATGTTATGTAACAAAAATGAAATTGGGTGAAAGCTTTTTGTTGTAAATTCTATATTTAACAGGTTAACAGGCATTACTAAACTCTCTCAAAAAAACTTATAAACATTTAATTTTCAAATATAAAAAAATATTAATAATATTTAACATTATTGAATATTATATGTTAATGAATAATGTATGAAATCTTCAAGACTAATTAGAATCTTGATATTTTAGTTTTACCTTGTGATACAACATCCAAATAACATCTTCATCAAAAATTAAACATATTTTGAGAAAATGTAACATAACATGTTCTTCCACTAAGCTCTTCAATTGTAATGTGCCATTATTCAAAGTTATTAAGCGTAGACTATCTCTCCCTTGATTATTGCTGAGAAATATAGTAAAACTTTTGTTTCTATCTTCATAATACAATGTTCCCTTTTTCATGTTAAAAAAGAAAAAAATAATGATAATTATATAAACTGTAACTAGACATGATTAAGTTTATGTATAGCATATTTAATGATGATTTTTTATTTCATTGATCAATTAAAAATATAAATCATGCATATTTAAATTTTAACTGCTTCTGATTCATTTGATATAATTGTGCATTCCTTGAGTTCTCACTTGACAAACCTTATGACACATTTGCAAGTTTACTTTCACTTTTATTATTTTAAAAATAAAATTTCCTGGTAATTTTATTTGGGTGCAGGTAAGAATTGGACAGCATTAACTGAGAATTGCTTCACTTTCAAAGGAGAATGAAAAATATACAATTTTTGATTCCCTTGGATGATTTTGTGAATGTGTCAGAAAGTTATTTGGATTTAAGCACACCTTTTTTACTTTCTTCTATCTTTACAAGAAGAAAGTATTGGATTCGTAAAAATTTTCGACTTCCGGTTTTCGACGGATTTACACGTTTTAGAGGTCAGAGATTCCAAAAAACATGTTTTTACAAAATGTCTGTCTGTGACTCTGTGAGTCTGTCTGTCTGTCTGTGTGTATGTGACACAAATTTTGTGGGCGCTCTACCTCAAGAACTAGCGCACGAAATTTAATAAAAATTTATATTCAAATAGTCCCTAATATAAATTGGTGCTGATTAGTTTTTGGTGTAAATCGCCCAACAGGTGGCGCTGCTATGCTGCATTTTTCGCGATTTCTGCACTAGCTCTATCTCAAGAACTAGTGCACGGATTTTCATAAAACTTCAGATTCAATTAATCCTTGATATGAATTAGTGCTGGTAATGTTTTGGTGCAAATCGCCCAACAGATGGCGCTGCTATGCTGCATTTTGCAGCATTTACACGATTTTCGTAATAGCTCTATCTCAAGAAATAATGCACGGATTTTCATCAAACTTCAGATTCTGTTAGTGCTTCACATGAGTTGACGTTTTGCACCTTTTGGTGTAAATCGCTCAACAGGTGGCGCTGCTATGCTGCATTTTTGGTGATTTCCGCAGTAGCTGTATCTCAAGAACTAATGCTTGGGTTTTCAACAAACTTCAGATTCAGGTATACCTGGATATGAATTACTGCTGTTTATGTTTTGCTGTAAATCGCTCAACAGGTGGCGCTGCTATGCAGCATTTTTCTCGATTTCCACAATAGCTCAATGTCCAGAACTAATGCACGGATTTTTATCAAACTTCAGATTCAGTTAGTCCTTGACATGAATTGATGTTTTGTTCTTTTTGGTATAAATCGCTCAACAGGTGGCGCTGCTGTGCTGCATTTTTTGTGATTTCCACAGTAGCTCTAGCTCCAGAACTAATACACGGATTTTCATCAAACTTCAGATTCCGGTATACCTTAATATGAATTAGTGCTGTTTGTGTTTTGGTGCAAATCGCTCAACAGATGGCGCTGCTATGCTGCATTTTTTAGAATTTCCCCTACAGCTCTATCTCAATAACTAATGCACGAATTTTCATCAAACTTCAAATTCAGGTATACTTTTATATGAATAAATTGATATAATTTCTTTTACTATTTAAATGATTTAATTGACGTGATTTATATAGAAGAAAGTTTTGTGATGGCCACAACATACTAGTTTTAATGTGTCTTTTTCATTATAGATTTCTGCAACTAGTGACTACATATTTTTGAACTTTGTCTCTGATAAGTTGTTAGCAATTCCATATTTTCTGGACTCATCATTTGCCTCTACTCTTAATACATCTGAACCTAAAGAATTCCAACAGCTTGCATGGAATACAGACCTAAAAGTATTTTTATCATTTTCTTTACCTTTTGTTATAGGCAAAAGTAATTTGAGATTTATATGTTTTATAAGATCTTTTTAAAGTATAGTTATAAACCCATGACTGTTTCTATTGCAGATTGTGATAGTGTGTGTGGGGGAAGGAAATCCCCAGAAATTTGGCCAAAAAGTTTTTTGAAATTATAAAAATTATTCAAAATGTAACCCAAAAGAACTTTATTTATTTTTTAATATATTAAAAACACTAAAAGAAAAAAGAAACTCAATTATTTCTTATTGTTAATTAAAAATATAATCTTATGATAATTTAAAAATATTAGTATCTGCTAAAATAGAGGACCATCCATTTATACAGATTATGTATTTACAGATATATTGAAATACTAATCTCCAGTTCCAAAGAAAGTCATCAAATTAAAAAGATTTCTTCTGTTTTTCTTTTATTTTTCTTTCTTATAGTATTCAATATATTTAGAAATAAAGCTCTTTAGTATGCATGATTATATATACAGTTGAGTCTCTATGTAACAAAATCCATTATTCCAGTAAAAAATTCGTTATATGGAGAAATTCGTTATATAGAGAATGAGTAAAAAATGCCTATTTAATGTGTAAATTTTGAACAAAAATTATTTTTGAGGTGTTTAATTAAGAATTTGAAATGTTTAACTATAAATATTGACCTAATATTGTATTTCTTAATTATTTAAACAGTTTCAAAAAAGAGAACAGACATTTATTTGAAAGCATAATAAAAATCACATAAGGAAAACTTACATTAATTTTAGATAAAGAAATCTGTAAATTTTCGCTGTTTTGATTTCAAAATTGTTACACTCTTGAAAAAATGCTCACACTTTAGCAAGGAATGAAAAATTGTATTGGGAAAATTTTCCTCCATTTGAAGTCCTCTCCTTATAAGATCAAAAGAACTCATCATTTTACTGTGTGATGGTTTTTTTTCTTTGTACGTTTTCGTTTTCATGCTCATTGTCACTCTCACCATCATTGTTCATAACGCTGCTTAAAATATCACTATCAGTAGGATACTGCGCAATAGTGAGATTGTCTTCCAATTCCAAAAATTCAGAGAAAGTAACATTTTCTTCGACATTTCCACGTTCCTTAATTAATTTCCATTTCTCTTTTAAGTCTGCTAAAGGACGTCCTCAGAATCCGCATTATTCTCCAGTTTAGAAAAGCCGGCCTTTTTGAAGCAATTGTAAATTGTTTTTTCAGTTACATCAAATCTCAAAGCTTTATAAAGTTCCACAATACACTTTCGAAGACTATTCGATTCGATTTTCGAGTGGAATGATTTTTTTCAGTAGCTATGATCTGTTCTTTAAGAATTCTTTTCTTATAATGCACCTTTATATTTTTTATTATTCCAAAGTCCAAGGGCTGCAGTTTTTATGTGCAATTGGGTGGTAAGAAAATAACTTCAACATTTTGCAGTTTTTCTCTACAATTTTGTGAGGGAGCTGGAGAATTATCAATAAGCAAAGCAATTTTCGGTGTTGTTTTCTCATTTGATTGTGAAGTGCTTTAACCATTTGTCAAAAATTTCAGTGGTCACCCAGGACTTTTTATTCAAATCATAGTCTACTTCTAAGTCCTTCACGCTTTTAAAGCACCGAGGAGATTTACTTTTCCCAATGACTAGCATCTTTAAATTTTTCTTTCTTGTCATGTTAGAACACAACAGAATAGTAATCCTTTGTTTGCTGTGTTTATCGCTAAAACATTTATCTTCTTTAAACGCTAGAGTCTTATTTGGGAGACACTTGTAAAAGGGGCCTGTTTCGTCAGCATTGAAAATGTTCTCAGGGGCAAATTCTTTTAGAATTTCTGCTACTTTAAGATTCCAGTTCTCATATGGTGTCACCGGAGCATCCGCACTTTCACCGTAGATAGTTTTCTGGTATAACCCATGTCTCTTCTTGAACTTTTCTAGCCAACCAATACTGGCTTGGAAGTCAGAGTGCCCAAGAGATGAAGCATATTCTAGAGCCTTTTCTAAGATCATTGCTCCCGAAAGTGGTAGATTCCAGTCCTTTATACCTTTAATCCACTTAAACATTGCTTCATCGTCCTCGTATTGGCACGTCCTCTTCCTTTTTCGCGCCGAACCAAGATCCAAATTCTGCTCGGTGATCGACGCTATTTTTTATGATTGTTGATAGAGTGCTTGCCGGAATCACAAACTTTTTTACTATTTTTTTTTTAATCCCTTATCGATTTCTTTCAAAATCTTCACTTTATCACAGAGAGTTATGCAGTTCCTAAAAGACATTTTTTGTAGAAGAAGTAAAAAACCGCACTCAAACAGATTAAGTTTTGTGAATCTTTCACACTAAAGAAAGCCAGAAACAATAAACATCTACTCTAACTGTAAGGGTTGAGAGCTTTAGTTTGGATAGATGAAAACGCGTTCTAAATGGTGATGGTGATCTGCTCTCGTGGCTGCAGCGGTTGAGGGAGAATTTTCCATTCGACTAATAGCGGCTTGCACCTTCTTTCCCGCCCGTTTTTGGTGGGATGCATTAGGTTTTGTGTCATGCTAGTGGATCTCGGGAGCTTTCTGGCAGGGAATATTACGAATATCGACTTGTGCTTGATTAAAAGAGAGCTTATTTTTCTAATTTAACCTTCTGAATGATCTTCGATCTCATTTACTTTCAATTACCTCTCTGATCCTGCTCTTATATGTGTAACAATCCAACTGACACTGTTTTAAGAAGGATGTTGGAAGGTGTGTGTGTGGTGGGGGAGATAAATTCGTTGGACATAAAGAACAAGGAGATTCAAGGTAGAAAAGTAAAATAAAAAACTCAGCACTGAACGATAAATCAGGAATCAGTGATGGAAAATCGATTCCACGTGATTTGGAAGCTTTTTTAAAACTGAACAAATAAAGAGTATTTTATGAAAAAATTCGTTATATGGAGATAGATATTTCGCTATATGGAGACTGTTTTTAATGAGATCATGGGAAAAGGAGACCGTTCCTACTAAAAATTCGTTATATAGAGAAATTCGATGTATGGAGTTTCGTTACAGAAAGACTCGACTGTATATGTAATTGAAATTTCAGGACATTTTTGTTGGGTGTAGCAGTGTTAGTTTAATTTTTTGAGTAATTCTACATAGAATGTGTGTTAGTCAGATTGCATTTTGAAATTGTAAATAACTTTGTATCGTTATTGTGTCATAAACATTAGTATTTGATAGGTGTGTTATTATTTTTTTTTTCTCATCCCAAAATGAAACCCTAAGATTAAATTTTTCTCACTCTGATTTTTATTTATAAGATCAATTTTATATAACATATTTGTATCAGCGATGTATTTATATCTGATTGCTGAAATAAAAATCATTAAGTTATTTTTAAGTGTACAATATTTTGTTGATTATTCAAAGATATCAATAAACAACATTTTGATAACTACAGTGTATAGAATACTATTTTTAATCATGAATTTTATTTAAAAAAATGAAATCTTCTTCAGGTGAAGCAAATTCCTGTTGAAGAAGAACCAATGGATATCAGTTTTTTTAATGCAAGTTCTTTAGAATCAGTAGAAGAGCTTGCAGAAAAGTAAGTTTTACTGACTTAATTATTTTTTTCCATAATGATTTGATTTTTATTGCTATTTCTGACATCATGAAATGTAATTTTAACTAATGCAATAACCATTTTTATAATGGGACCCAAGCGAATGGGGGTGGGCTGAATGTTTACAATCTAATTAATTTACTTTCATTTATAAAGAAAATTATAAAAGTATCAAAATACTTTTAGGATAAAAAAAAAAAGTATTATATTGAGAAAAGAGATTTAAACAAACAGGAACTTAGATGAATCAACCTATTTTAACAATCATATAAATCCACTTTAATAACTCATTTCATCTGTGTGACAAGATTTCCTTCCAACATATATTTTCAAGATTCATATCATTGTTTTAGAAAAATAATATTTGTGCTACTTATTGAAAGAAATGTGCAACAAATTAGGAAAAAATTGCTATTTGAAAATAGTGGTAGTTAAAAATTAAAACCATATATATCTTGTCTTTCTGCATCTATGTCAAACACATAAAATGTAAAAGACACAATTCATTTTGCTACTTATTTTTAACTATCCACTATTACACATGTTTAGTTTTTGTTTCTATATAACTAAGAAATACTTGAGAATTTTCGTTATTGGAATATTCTTTAAAGACATTTGCTCTAATTTGTTTTATGGATATTAAATAATGCAAGATATTTGGAAATAGCAGTAGACATTGGCCCAATTTTTTTGATTAAATAAGGCAAAGGTTACTATTTCTATTATGGGTAATTTCTTTGGTTTCTTATATTTATAAAATTTAAAAAAACGTTTAAAAAAAAAGTTTTTCATTTATCAATTTACTTAGTGACTTTTTTTCATTTATTAATTTACTTTGTATTAATTTTTTAGGTTATTAAAGAAATTTTTAAATCTTTTATATTGAATATGTATGTTATAATGTAATATGGAACTCTTTAAAAAACTAAAACTTGACTATGATTATGATGAATTTTAAGCTTGTAATAATTAAAAGACGGTTGAGGAAAAGTTTATATGGAGTAAGAGTTCACATTAAGTTGACAACGTGATCGTATTAGTGGTGGTTCGTGATTCACCATCATTTTAAAGAATAAATCAAAACTACTACCTGTAGAACTTGATATGGAGATATTGGAGACAGGAAAAACAAATAATTAAGCTGGAACATCGTTTTATTTCAGGAAGTGCAGATCTTTATAAGGAGAGTGCATGGCTTGAAAACTGTAGGAAATTCTGATAAAATTGTAGACGCGATATTTAGTAAAAAGAACATGTCTTAATGAAAGGTATGCTGATCTGGTGTATGATTAAACGTTATTTAGGAAAAGGTGGAACATGAGTGCCTTCCATAGCACACAATAAATCTTGGCACTGAGACCACACGTGGTCCGTGCAACATAATGAGTCCGCGTACTGCGTAAAAACACAGCTATACACTACGAAGCGAATCCACAGACTGACTTTTTTCCGTGCGAGCGTTTTCAAAATCGCCGCGGAAAAGGTACGCCAAGCAAGGCCAAAACGATGCTGCGCCAAAAAATGGAACTCACGGCAAACCTGCTTTCGCCAAGGAGTGACCGGAGGAGAAAGAGCGCTCGCAATGATGATAAACCTGTTCATTCAGAAAACTGAACGTACGCTTGCAAAGAGCTGGCATTTTGCCAAAACGGTACTATTGAAAAAAGGAAGATGCGTAATGACTGAATTTCCGAAATTAAAACTATAAAAGCTGATAAAAAGTTGATCGATTGATCAAAACATAAGATAATGAATTTTTAAAGGGAAAAACTTAAAATGGATTAAATAAGATACATTAAAATTAAAAATTAAATAATTAAGACTAAGGATTAAAGATATTAAATTAGAGATATTGAATTGGGAAGAAAAAGAGACAATATATCAACATGATAATGTATATATCAAATTTTATATAAGACAAACGATCAAATGTGGCACATTTACTAGTTTGAAACAATGAATTCGGAAAAACACAAATAAAGAATTCAAACTAATCAATGTTTTTTTTTTTTTTTTGCTAGTAAGAACAGTAAAGTGAGAGCTTTCTTAAATAAAATATAAAACAGCACATTTCCTATTTCTACCTGGCACTGATTTTGAATCCATAATAATAACTTTTTTTTGCCTCCCCGAAAAGTGGCTGTTTTCATATTGGATAGTTTCACATGGCATGGATGATTAGAAAAAGATATTACAAACTTTTGTGTTATAGTATCGAATATACCACATTCAACAGTTTGATATTGTAAATTTTAGAAAAATGTGCATATTTGGTATACTACTTTGAAACAGTCATTATTTAAGCTTCTAAGAATGCTAGAAATGTGATGCTTTTGCACCGTGCGTATCATGCATAATATAACAAAATGGCGCAGAATATGAAAAATGCATTTTCTCATATTGGATAGTTTGGCATGGTACCGACAATATGACTGATGTATGAACCCAGTAGCAGAAACTGTCCAGCATGGCAGCAGGTGCTGCAGATTATTTTAAACCTTGCAGATTAATCCACTAGCTTAAAAAGAAAGGCTGGGCTTAGAAAAAAGCTGAAATTTACTTTTAAGTCTCTAGATTTATGGTATTTATTTCATAATTTCATTATATTTTCTTTATAAAGGCAAATTTTTCTTATTTTATGGGATATTGTTGTTTTAGTAGGCTTAGTCTAGCACTATTGGATCGCAGATAAATTTTAGTATGCTGCAGACTGTTGTGTCGCGAATATCTAAATTTTAAATTAACTTAATCTAAACAATATTTAAAACATTAATCTTAATTTTGGGGCTAATTTGTTTTCAAATCGCGATCTTAGTTTTGTTTACTATAGTAGCGATCTGTTTGTTTACATTTTTAGGGTTAACTTCAATAGTGAGTAAATTGGTAAATATTATAAATTCTAGCATTATTAAGTTTCTTGGCACAGAATTTTTGTTTTAATTAATGGTAAAAATTGCTTACTGTCCACCAAATCTGATTTTCATTTCATAGGAAATAGCTTGTTTTTTTTGTATTGTAACAATGGGTTGGTTGGAATGATGGTTGAATTATTGACATTTGTCAGATGGAAGTAGCGCGCCTTTCTTTTGTCAACTGTTAATTTTGAAAATTATTAATTTCAATTAAATTTATTGTGTACGATAATTTTAGAATGTTTAATTTTTGAAAATGTGTTTAAGTAATATTTACAGTCACTGAAGTTTAAATAAGTTTTTGAGTATAAACAATAATTGGAGCTACTGGTGTTTTAATAAATTTTTGGAAGCTACTGGAGAATTAAATAAGATAATTTTCTTTATTAACATTTTTTTTTACCTTTCTAATTTTGTGTAACTTCTTTCCATTTTTCATCTTTTTTTATTTTTATTGATGTTGGCAACAACGACAAATGTATCGTTTCCCCGCCAAAAAGATAGCGTCGTCACGTGACAAGAGAAGGTTCGAGAAAGTGTGACATCACAGCCCTGCGTAGGAATATCTCCGAATTTTTTAAATTTCAACAAATAAATATCTTTCAAGAAGGCAAGCATTCATGTTCCAACTTTAAATCTGCTCATAATTGTGCTTGCATCCATGTGCCTTACAGCAATGGGATAGGCATTTTTTCACATTACAGTTTTTTCCTACGCACTATGTTTTTTGAAGCGGAGGTGTCAACAGGAGTTTGGAGTGAGATGTGAGGTCCGAAGTTTTTGGCGGGTAGATGATTCTGGTAGCTGGCTTCGTGAAGATAACGACGTATTTTTTTTAGGAGTGCAAGTTATGCACGGAGAAGTGATGGGGGCCCCCCTCGATTGTGTATGATGAGTAATTTTTTTCTTTTCTCTTCTTTTTTAATTAATTGCATGACTTCTGTTTTTTTTTATTATTAATTTTTTTTATGGTTTTAATACCATAAATTCACATTGGCTTAATGCCTAGTGAATTAAGCATTCTTAATATGATCCAGTAGCTCCACATTTCAAATTTTAAGCAAATAAACTAAAACAATTAGGATGACATTATAATTATTATATTACTCATGTTTCTTAAAATTAATGGTTGAATTACTTGTTTTATAACCACAATTAGTTAAAATATGTGCAAAAACATTCATAATCAAATTATAATGAATATTAAAGATCAGTTAATTGTTAAGTAATCTGATATAACTATGTAATGATGGAAGTTTTTTTTTGTTGAATAAGATAATGTTAGTCCATTAGGACTTGTTATGTATAATATCTCTTGGTTTTCAATATAATGGTAATAATAAATGTAATAGTTCATCCTAACATTGTATATTCATTTCTGCAGTGCCTATTTTTCATTTAGAAAATTTTATTTTCAGGAATCTATCAGAGACAGTCAAATATTTAATCATTAAATTAGTTGAATTGAGTTGAATTTAGTAATCATGACTTTTGTTAGTAAATTTTAATATGTAAATTTTGTGTAGACAACCTTGTTTTTCATTGAATTTGACTGTGTCTGATCTTCTTCAGCAATCTAATAAAATTCTATAGTTTGATTAAATTTTTAAGAGGTTAGTTAAATAGGGAAGGGAATTTTAAGGAATCATGCGAAGTGTTTGATTCAGGAACATTAATATAATTGGTAAAGGAATTCAAGGAATTATGCGAAGTGCATGATTCGGGAATTTTTTCATAGTTATTTTTCTTATTTTGATTCACTTGTCCTGGGTTATTATTTAATTAAATTTTACTTAATTGGGGGCCAGAACACAACGCACCTCCATTTACTTTGATTATTTTTGGAATGAACTGCAATGTCTTACTTAAATTTTAATTCATGACTCTTAATTTAAGTGCAATCTGTGTTCAATTATTAAAGGTTTAAAGTAAATTGCAGGAAATTTTTCTCTTCATCTAATATGACATTATTAATTTAATTCATTAATAGTTAAAGTTAATTTAAGTTTTATCCTTGTAAATTATAATAGTTAATTTTCTCTTTTTATATAACTTGAGTTGTTGTGGTAAGACACAACACAGACTGACACAGAAAATTCTGCTTCTGGATGTATGAATTTCGCTATTTTCTCTGTGATCAACTGACGAATTTTGATTTCTTTTTTTTTCTTGTGACCAATTGACAAATTTTATATTTTTTCCTCTACCAGTTGATTAAATTCACGATTTTTTTCTATTACCAATTGATGTATTTCATGATTTTATTCCTACGACCCATTGACATATTTCACGATTTGTTTCCCATGACTGATAGGCTTATTTTGTTATTTATTCCCTGCGACTGAAAAGGAAAAGAACCGAAGGAAGAGCATGCTAAAAAGGGCAGTATAGGCTGCCAGGGGCATAAAGTATTTAAAAGGGGCCACCGGGCACATAAAGTAATAAAATAAGGGCTGCTGGGGCTTGCCATATTGGCGTAGAGTCAACACTATAGACACTGAAATTAGAGCTATAAATCTTCACAAAGTTTTTATGATTGTTTCCAGAGATAATCAACATAAAAAAAATTAAGCTAATTTGTGGGAGGAGGCTTAAAGTGAAAATTGTAACTTTAAAACTAAGATTTAATGTAAATTTTATAGTGTTCAATAGAAAGTATTATTCGTTTTAGAAAAATGTTAAATAAATTGTTTCAAGATTTTAACAAATATTTATTGAGACCACTGTTACTTTTATCAAGTTCTTTTATGAAATTATTCTTATTTTAATGACTATATGGTTCCTGAACTATTGTGCTGATGGTTTTTTAAATATAATTCAAACTACTCATTGGATTGAGTTAAAATTTTTAGTTAACATATTACTTCTAGAAATCAATTTCTGTTAAAAAATTTCTTGGGTATAATTTTTAATTTTTTCAAATATTAATTTCATATATACTGTATATTTCCCTGTATAAGCCAATCCATGTATAAGCCGAATACACGACTTTTCAGTGAAAAATCGTTCAAAAATTGGAAACCCATATATAAACTGAATGAAAAATAGTGATGAAAAATTCAGTGAATGAAAACTTAGCACTTTTTTGTACATAGTGGGAAAAAAATGCGTTCTCTGAAATTATTGATCTCTCCTACAGGCACGAAAGAGTTCCTCCTAAAGGATAAATGAAATTTAAAGTATCTTCCCAGAGTAATTTTTTTTAAACTTTAAATGGGGAAGGAAGTTTTATAAGATTCTTCTTGGAATAGAACATTTTGTCTTATTTATACAACACTTTTGGGTAATTCGAGGTATGTATTTTTTTAAGATGAATTTCTGGAGCAAAGATTGATTTAATGTGCATATATTCAGCATAGAGATTTTTTTTCTTTTGAAAAAAGAATAAAAAACAGCCAAAATATCAAAAATAATCTTTTTTTTTTCTTTGAAAAGTTAATCAATATACTTCACATAAGTTGCTTAGATATACTGGATTAATATCTTTATCAAACTGCCTTCAAATTTATATTTTTCTATACATTTATTTGTTTGTTTAAATTTGTTTTTTGTATTTAAAACTTTCTAAGTTACGAAATCAAAATAAGTCATCTACAATTATATTTCATTTTATTGTATAAGTAATTGTTGAAATGTGTCTAAATTATAAGCGTTTGGCACCATTGTATAGATGGCAGTGACCCGGAGCCGAACAATTTTTGATGCTCCAGCTCCAGCTCCGCTCCTAGAGAAATACTGTGGCTCCAGCTCCGGCTCCAACTCGGCTCCGACTTCGCGCTTTTGAGTTGCAGATTTTAATTTACACGTTTAATTTTTTGCTCACAAATACTTTCTACCTTCATTAAAGATCTGACAAAATGCATTTTTCTTCTCATCAAACTTCAAATGCTTGTTCAGAAAGTATGACATCTTTTAGCTTTTGCTTTTAAAATAGAAAGTTTGGTGGAATTTTAAACACAAAAATCTTAAATTTCTTCTACATTTTTCAAACAGCCAAAATTGTACAACTACACATGCAAACAACAGGCGGCCATATTTGTTTTCGAATAGTGTTGTCACTTAGTTCAAGTAGTAAAGTAGTGTGTTACCATGTTTCGAGAAGGTTTCCTAGGTACTACTAATAATAATAAAAACCTAAAAAATGGATATAATTAAAATACTGAATAATGATGTAATTAAAATATTTTAAGCCTAGAAATTTAAAAGACTGAAAAAAAAAAAGATTTAAAAGAATATTAAAAACTAAAGGAGCCCTGGAGCTGGGGAAAATTTAGAGCTCCAGCTCCGGCTCCAGCTCCAGGTAAAACACAGCTCCGGAGCGCTCCGGCTCCGGGCTCCAGCTCCAGCTCCGGGTCCCTGATAGATGGAAAATATTTTCCACTTTTTTTCCTATTTCCCACTTACATGCCTGCTCCTATTTTGTCCTGAGCGTGCTGCCAACTCTGTTTATTGGGCCCCGCTCATTCTGTTATGACTTTCTCGTTTGTAAAATCTAAATCTCCTACTTTTGGCTTGAATTACCACAAAAAAATGGTCGTTTGATCTTAAAAAAAATATTGCATGAATAATGCAATAGTAGAACTTGAGATGCTGCCATTTTTGAAGAAGATGGGGATGATGATGAATTAGACACTGTCGATATTCATACTGATGTACCAATGAAAGAAAGTGATTTCATTGAGTTGCTTGAAAATTCTGATTATGATTTGGATAATGAATGAGGATTTGTAACTTTTTTCATTGTAAAATAATGTTTTCTTAAAAGTATTTATAGACATGTGTAAGTACTTTTTTAAATTTTTTATATTTACCATCTTTTCTTTTTCATTTTAGAATATCAATTTTTGAAATTTTCTTATACTCGTGTATAAGCTGACCCCCCCCCCCCCTTACTTTGGAGCCAAAAAAATGCCCAAAAATTCTCGGCTTATACACAGAAATATACAGTAATTGTTTTTTTAAATGTATGAAAATCACATAATTTTGTTTTGGATGGTTAATACTAACACCACAGTAAAAAACCAGCATGAAACAGTAATTATTACAGGAGATATGAATGAAAATATAAAAAGTCATTTAACATTAAGAGGTATGAAAAACCATGTAATATTTATAATTTCTTTGCATATTTATAATTTCTCAGTCTAGACTGAGTGGCTTCCTGTTTGGTATCCAAAGTTAAATGTTACTCTGAAAGTCAAAATTTTTCAAAGCATTAGCTTTGAAAATTTTAAACTTTGTTACTATTTCAATACAGAAATGACCACTTATTTTTTTAATAATAAAAATTAAAAAAAGACATAATTTCTAATGGAAAGGCTATTTTTGTTTTTCTCTATGACAGTTTGGTAATTAAGGTGTATGGAATGTTTCTTTTTTTTTTTCTTTGTCATAATTTATCATTTAATTTGCCATTTTGGCATACAGTGGTGAACAATATGCATTTATGATAAAAGTATTTCAAAAATAGATATTTTTGATATCAAAACAGACAGATTGATTTGTAGTTGCTAATGTCTTGATCAAAATGCTATGTTTGCACAGGAAAAACCTTTTGTTGTGTTTAAAATTTTTTTAAAGTGCAGTACTTCTTCAATTTTAAAATATCTACTGAACATCTTGATTAAAAAAAAGAAAGAAAGAAAATCCGAAGTTAAATATAGATTTCAGAAATGCATAGATAATGAGGATCAAGGCTTTGGCAATAATATTTATAAGTGAAATGTAAATGTAAGTGTGATTTTGAAAACAAAATGGTAAAAATAGTCCTTTCTAAGCATACAATAAAATATTCTGTTATTTATATTTGCAATCAGAGTGTTACTTCTGTTGTACTTAAAATGAATTTCCATCTTTCTCTATTTTCTGGAGCATATTTTTGCTAAATCTTATAGTTGGGCCTTCTTTCAACTGTTAACTACTAGTTGGGCCACCAGCCATTGCCTGGGCAGACTGTCATTGAAAAATAGGTATTACTTGATTATCCTGTCGAACAATATCGCCAAATTATACAAATTGACATAATTTTTATTTTAAATAATGAAAGAACAAATAAATTAGTATAACATTAATAAAAATACAAATAAAACGTCGAAATAAAATTCACTTGATGATGTAACAAACATGTATTACGTGTTTAGTCAAGTGAATGTGACATTTACGATCAGCCATTATTGGCATGTAATCTTGTAGTTTGGTGATATATTTTGGTCGACGGGGTAATCAAGTAGTACTGAAAAATATAACAGTGGAATGGACTTCATAAAAAAAGACTGAATAATATTTATTTAGGCACAGATGTCATATACGCACCACATTGGCATGACATCACTTTGGCGAAAACCTCGTTTTCGAATACCAGTTACATATATTTTTAAAAAAAGAGAATAACAATAAATAAAAAAAAGTTTCATTAATAACTATAGAACAAAACAATTTATGTAATTTTAAAACAGAAAAAAAGTAAATAAACAATTTATTAATAAATTAACAACAACATCCAGGTTACCATATCAAGCAAAATAACGACACTTTGGCACCAGTTAAGTTCCCTGGTGTGTATATGACATCAGTGTCGGAAAGAAATCGTGCCAACGTGGTGCATATATGACATCTGTGCCTTTATTTATACTAAAAACTTGTAAAAAATTTAAATAAGAGCTAAAATTTCAAAAGTATAACAGTTACGCTTAAAAAATAAAATGGTCAGGGAAAATTATTACACTTACTTTTAAAGAATGAAAAGGTCAGGGAAGTTCTTAAGGTGGAATCTAAATGGCATATCAGTATAAGATCGAGGCTTGATATATGTAAAATTAAGATTTGTGAAATACTAATATGATGCATTTTATAAAATGGTTATTAAGCCTATTTTGGCAGTCGCTTATGCTCTGTATTTGACAGCCTTCTTGATCCAATTTATTTCAATTTTCTCTTAATTCTTTTTCACTTTCAAGTAATCTTTTACTGGCATTTCGGTACTACTTGATTATCCCGTTGATGAATTTTGCCAAATTATATAAATTACCAAACTACTCACCAAATTATACAAATTGGCATAATTTTAATTAACGAAAGAACAAATAAATATCACTTGATGATGCAACAAATACGTGTTTAATGTGAAGTGAATGTGACATTTACGATCAGCCATTATTAGCATTTAATCTTATAGTTGGCAATAGTATTTTAGTTGACAGAATAATCAAGTAGTACCGGCATTTCTAATGATATTTTGAAACTTCATAATTCCAGCGAAAGATTGAAATGTAAATAAACCTGATTTACCTCGGCCTAAATGCTGATGTGTTTCATTCAGGCATTGCCATTAAGCAATTAACAAATAATCGCAATTTCTATGCCACGTACGATAGCGTAATATATATAGATACTGTTTAAATATGTATATTTTTGTCATGTTTTAATTCTGTTTATAAAATACACTGTAATGGGTCATTTACATGCATTGATACTTTTAGTGTACATTATCTTTTGCAATTATACTTTAATTTCAAATACTTATTTTAAATCATTATAGACTGCTGAATGAAGATTCCTTTGATTTGAAGTTTATTTCTGAATCTGAATTAATAAAAATATTGAAGTTAGTCATAAGGTATGTTTATAAATTTTCACTTTTGTACTCCCCCCTCCCTCTCCTTTTGCATGCTGGCTTCTGCCTTTTCTTACTTAAATAAACATTCATCTTAATCATTAACAGTTAGATGTAGTTTATAAAGAAACTTTAACAGTAGTGACTCTAGTACTCTTGGCGTTCTGGATGAGATTTCCTTCAATGCCACTACAAGTATTAACAAAGTATTTTGTGCATTTTTTAAGATTCCCTACTTCAAAAATAAAAGTGGAACCAGCCGTTTTTCTTGAAAACTATAGAACGTGGAAAGTTCAAACTTGCTAGAGTTATAAAGGCTATTAGCCTACATATTTATAGATTATTAACCATTCACAAATATTTTTATGAAAAATTTAGGGGGGCTAATTAAGTTACTTTTTTTTATTTCATGTGAGGTGTTTTTCGAAAGATCTTGTAACATTGAACTTAAACCTTTCAAGAAAACTATAGTGATTATCTTAGGTTGCACATTTGGAAAAATCGCGTTTTTCCATTGCACACAAACTCTGCATTGCGATTGCTCAGTGCGGGAGTCGAGAGGCGCTTTAGATACCTATCGATGTAGTATCATTCAGGAATTGTAGATAATGATATGCAGAAAAATTTATTACCAATTAGCCAGGATATTAATTGAAAGCCTATCTAGAAAAACATGGCACAAACCAAGGCTGTGGTGCAACTTTGCGACCTCCTTTCAAAGCGCGCTTGGCTTTGAAAGGTACAAGTCTTGTACTAGTACAAGTAACTTGTACAAGTTTAAACTTTGTACAAGGTTTTTGCTTTAGGAGAGTTAAATAATAGTGATAAATAGTCAACGTTTTTTACTCCAATTGAATTCAGTTAATGAAGGCAATTATTGAAAAATAACTCATAGAATAATTCCAAGACATTGAAAGTCAGTAGCTTTGAGACAACAGTCACTTATAAATGGATATTCAATTCAATAATAAGAAAACTTTTTGTAATATTGCAGTTAGTAATTAATAATTTTATTGTATGAGTAAAACTCACACTTGACTGATTATTTTATCTTGATTTTGACCTTTTCTGAGATCAATGCAAATTTATATTGAAATATGTGCGTGGTGGTGGAAAGAGAAAGGCTATTGTAGGTGTACCTATTTACAGATGCATAACAATGACGAAAGTCGCAATTTTCTTCAATCTGTCATTAAAAATAGTGATTTTCATCAATCAGTAAAGAAATAAATCAAGATTTTCAACCATCAGTCATGAAAAAAAAAAATGCTTTTCAGCAGCTTGGTCAAAGATATCAGAAAAGTTAATTTCAGAAAACTGAAACAAATTCAATTATTTATAAATAAAGGTTACAGTTGGGTTTTTGTTGCTTTTATTATTTATAAAAGATCTCTCTTTTAACTGGAAGAGCAGATAGTAACTGACATAGTTCCAAAAGTTAATTTAATTTTTTTTTTTTTTTTTTTTTTTTTTTTTTATCAGGATAGTGGGAGGTGGTGAAAGTACGGCAATTTGAGAATCAATGATCAACTCGCTATTGTAAAATTTGCAAATTATGTTTTATAAATTTTCTAGGATTTATGTATCAAATGCGAGTAAACACGAACCCTGCTTATTGGAAACTACAATAAATTTTGCTATTAAAAAAGGCAAATAACTTTTTTCTAGAAAACATGCAGCTTTTGGATTTATCCCTTCTGTATAAAAAAAATTGTTTCTTTTCCTGTATTATTTGAAAGTCATTTATAATATCTATAAAAAAAAAAAAAATACTAAAAGAAATACTGAATCTTGTGCAGATGCTTTACCTTAAATGAAATATACATGGAAAGGGAGTTATATTTTCTTACAAATTCAAAGTTTTTCAAAAATTTTATCATTGATCATAAAAACAAGAACCTGGAGCCTCATGGAAGGCAAAACTATTTTTTTGTTGTTGTTGGGGGAGGGGGGGGGGCACACAATTAAAAATAGGATAGGCACAGTGACCCTAAATATAATTTGGCAAAGATTAATTTTCTAGTAAATAGGATATTACATCATCTGGAATATTATCTGACTTTTCTAAGGTGTAGTTTAAATTGTCGAATCATAAATTACTTAAGTGTTTATTCCAGGTTTTTTTTAAAGTAATAAGTTATTACATTAAAAATTAAGATTTATTATATTCTGTCAGTAAAAATTAAAGTGTGATATTAAGTTATTTAAGATCACATTGTCTCATTTTTTAAAAATAGTAAGTAAAATTATTAAAACATAAATTATTTCAGACAGTTCAGTCCAAATGTTTCATAACTAATAAGATATTATTTAAAACAATCACTTGAAATTATTAGCAGATTTCAAATTGTTTATTGTTCTGCTTGTTGCCAAAATATGAAATTAAATGGAATTTTGTATTAGAAAACTAATTTAGGAATTATCTCACTTTATTTCATTACATTGTTTTGCCTTTTTAAAATTTGTTAATTCATATATATATATATATATATATATATATATATATTTTTTTTTTTTTTTTTTTTTCAGGCAACGAAAAGAAAATCAAAAGGATTTGAATAAAGATATGTATAATTTATTGTATCCTTTTATTTTATTTCCATGAAAAATAAGATATTTTGTTATCTGACTTTTATTATTACTCTGCAGGTGCACTCTACTTATGAGGTGTTTTATTATTACTCAATGCTCCTTCTTACTAAGCACACAAAAGCAAGTCTTTAAAACACTATTTTTTTCTGTCCTATTTATAAAACTTCAGTATTATAAATAAATAAGCAATCATCTAATCAATTTCCACCCCTAAATTCTTTTTTTCTTCTTTTTTTCTTTCCAACTCTCTTAGTTTAAAATCTTTAAAACTCTTTATTTAAAAAAAAAAAAAAAATCCTGTTTTATTTGTTTCTTTATTGTAATCGCTCATCTAAATTCCCCTCTCTGAAAATTCCCGCTTCCTCATTACCCTTCAATACAGAGCACACAAAATTTAAAATTTCCAAAACTCTTCAAATTTTAAACTTATTCCTGTCCGATTTGTAGCTTTGTAGTACCATAAATAAATAATCATCTATTTGACTGCCCGCCCCCCCCCCCCTCCTTCCCTTCTTCACAAGGTTTTAAATCTTTTAAGATTTTTCATATTTTATTAATATTTTTCTTTTCTATTTCAGGGTTCCTACACAATTCTGGTAAAAAAATTCCTGACTTTTCCTGGTTTTCTCTGATCGTATTCAAAAATTTCCCTAACCTTTTTCAGTAAAAACTCGGCTTATATATAGTTGTAAAACCCTCCACAGTTGACTTTAATCTAGATAAATGCTAGAAAAAAATATGTGCTGAATGAATTTTTGCTTTTTTAATTATTCTTGATATTGTTATATAGTTTGTATAAATTTTATATAGAAATTTTAGATTGGATGAATAATTATTTCAAAATTTCGTTATTTACGACGATAATAGAAATTATGATGGAACTTCCATCTGACTAATAATGGGCTCAAAGTAGCTAGGAGTTGTTCGGTAGCTTCATCGCCCCGAGCCCAACCCTTCCCGCTTTTCGGTGTCTTTAATTTGTATAATTTCCCTTTTAAATTTGTCCAGTTTCAATTTTTGATTTTTTTTTTTTTTTCAATCCTGGCTTTCGCTAGAGTGTCTTTTACTCGGACGTGGCTGGGGGCCTACGATCCTTGCTTCCACAGAAGAGTCGGTATAGAGTGGAAGAATAAAAGGCTGTGGACGGAGAGAGGCCACTCGCGCGGCGGTTCACATCATAGTAGTACATCAAAAATTCCCTGACCTTTTCAAATATTAAAAAAATTCTCTGACTTTTTGCCTAAATTTTCGAATTCCGTGACTTTTCCCTGACCCGTAGGAACCCTGTATTTGTTACTGTTTTCTAACAATAAATAATCAGTTCTCTAAATGCCCCCCCCCCTCCCCCTCTCCTCTCAGCACACAAAGTTTAAAATTTGTAAAAATCTTAAATTTTACATACATTGTCCTCTCCTTTTCAAAATTTATGTTATCCTGCTTTTCTCTTCCTCTCATTACTCAGGTTCTAAATCTTTTGAGCTCTTTAAATATTTAACATTTTTCTGCCTAATTTGTTATCTTACAGTATGATATAGTTCAGCGGTTCCCAACCCATGGGCCACGAGCACCGTGGTACTGGGCCGTAGAATCTTGGGGTCTAATACCGGTTTTTTGGGACAATTTATTACAGAAGCGCTGGCTGTTGATCGCTGGGCTTACATTCGTCAGTCATCAAGGTCAACGCTCTCCTCCCTCTGACATTCTTTACCTTTCTCCCCACCACGTCTGCATTCCGCACTTTTATTATTGACTCTTTTGTCAGTGGCTGTGGTTTTCTGTTGATGTATCATATCGTTATGTGTACTGTGAGCTAATATTACTTCACGTCAATATGGATGCTTGGTTTCGGACGGGATCTTGTCGTAAGACGAAGTTGGCAAGTGATGAAGGGACTTCTACATCTGTTTCTATAAATAATGAGTTTGAAATGAAGGCGAAATCCAGTCTAAGTTGTAAAAAAATAGCAAGGAAAACTAAAATATATTTTCGTAAATATAACCCTGATTTTTTAAAATGTGGGTTCGTGTTTTCTGGTTCTGAGGAAGAGCCTATGCCTCAGTGTGCGATTTGTTTCGAAATGCTATTCAACGAATGTATGAAATTTTCAAAACTTGAAAGACATCTATCAACTAAACACCCTGAATGTGTAGGAAAGTCTTTGGATTTCTTTGAAATCAAGAAAAGAAATTTTTGTATGTCTAAATCTACCATGGAAAAATCTTCAAAACAGAACAAACTAAGCACCAGAGTTTCTTATGAGCTTTCTTTGTTAATCGCAAGAACGGTTCAGCTCACACCATGGGAGAGGAACTTATTATACCCGCAGCAAAAATAATAAGTAATGCTTTGTTTGATGAAAAATGTACAAAAAAAAAAAAAAAAAACGAAATTCCATTATCAAATACAACCGTTAAAAGAAGAATTGATGAAATGTCCGAAAATGTGAAAAAAGCTGTCATTACTTTTTTGAAACAAACTGAATATTTTTCGCTGCAACTTGATGAGAGTACAGACGTTGCTGGACAAGCTAATTTATTAGCTTTTACTCGTTTTGAGTTGAATGGCAATATTGAAGAAGAAATGTTGTTTTGTTGATCAGGGGTGATTGTGTTCCGGGTGTAGCCCGGATTTCCGGGTTTTTTCGGTCGATCCTTCTGGGTTTATGAGATCGTTACGTTTAGTGGAAAATTCTGACATTAAAAAATACTGCGAATTTCGACAAATGGTCGCCGAAAAAAATCAATTCCTCAATCGTTTGCTGAAAAAAATCGACCATTTCATCGGGGGGGAAGCAAATTTCGTCAAAAAATCGCGAAAAAAGCGTGAATTTCGCAAAGGATCGCGATAAAACTAAGATTTTTGTCAAAACATTGTGGAAAAAACGCGATTTTTGTCAAAAGATCGCGGGAAAACAGATATATCGTCAAAGGATTGCTGCTAAAACGCAAATTTCGTCAAAAGATCACATAAAAAAACATGAATTTCTTTAAAGAATCGCGGAAAAAACGTGAATTTCGTCAAAATGCGGAAAGGATTTTCCGCATCTCGGAATCGCGGGAAAAATGCGATTTTCGTCAAAAGATTGCAGGGGAAAACGCGATTTTCGCCAAAGAATCGCTGGAAAAACGCAAACTTCGTTAAAGAATCGCAAAAAAAACTGCAAATTTCACCAAACAATTGTGGAAAAAACGCGAATTTCGTCAAAGAATCTCGAAATAAAACAAATTTCGTCTAAAGATCTCGAAATAAAACAAATTTCTTCTAATGATCGCAAAAAACTGCAAATTTCGTCAAAGGATCGCAAAAAACTGCAAAATTCGCAAAGGATCGCGAAAAAAAACCCAAGATTTTCGTCAAAAGATCGCGGGTAAACGCAAATTTCATTAAAGGATCACGAAAATAAAAAGCAATTTCTTCAAAGAATTGCGGGTAAAAACGCGAATTTCGTCAAAAGATCGCGGGTAAAAACGCAATTTTCGTCAAAGAATCGCTAGGAAAACAGAAATATTGTCAAAGGATCGCAGAAAAAACACAAATTTTGGTAAAGGATCATGAGGAAAAAACATGAATTTCTTTAAAGAATCGCGAAAAAACGCAAATTTCGCCGAAAATTCATGGAAAAAACACAAATTTCGTGAAAGGATCGCAGAAAAAACGCATAATTAGAACCAGGAGTGATTGTCTCCCCACCCTCTGCTGTAACCTTTCAGAAAAGTTGCTGTTAATTTCAGATACATTTTTTTTTTTTTAAATAATTCAGAATCACCCCTGGTATTGTGTTGGTCACAATCTCAGTACAAAAATGTCCAGAATTGCATATCTTTATCTGTAATGTGTAATACCCAAGAAGAAAGCAGGAAAAAGAAATTTACCTTGTGTAAGAGTAAAGCTAAAAAAAAATTCAATTTTTATTTTTTTTTTTCTCTAATACGTAGCCACTTAGAAGTAAAATTGGATTGGTTTTGACATTTTTTTTACTGTTTTCAAATAACTAGGTATGACTTGCATTAAATCTACTAAGATATCCCACTCTTAACACATAATTTGTACTTGTTTCATGAGTACTTAGAATAAATTCATTTACTGAGTATAGAATTCGAACTTTGCATATTTAACAAGATAAATTGCACTCTCCATTTGATGAAGTCATTTAGGTTTCAGTGAAATTAACATAAGTTTACCAAATTATGTTTTTCTGCAATTGTATATTTCAAACAACAGCAGAAATATGTCATTTGATTGCATGCTCTTGCAGCATCAGTTGTTATGCAAATTGATGTTGGTATATTTTGCATCGATAATTTTCAGGGTTTTTCACTTTGTATCGATTAATTTTCAGGGTTTTTCACTCTGAGTCACAATCACCCCTGGTTGATCTTTGCCGACAAAAACAACTGGCGAAGAGATTTTCAAATCTATTGACAATTTTATAAAAGAAAATGAAATAGATTGGACTAACTTGTAGGTTTGGCAACGGATGGGGCACGTGCTATGTCTGGAATTCATATTGGTTTATTCGCCAAAGTTAAATCAGTCGCTCCCTTGGTTCAATAGACACATTGTAGCATACATAGAGAAGCTCTTGCAGTTAAAGGTTTGGACGAGAGTTTAAGAAAAACTCTTCACGATGCAGTAAAAATAGTTAACTTTATCAAAGCAAGACCTAAAAACTCCTGACTGTTTGGTGTTTTGTGTGATGAAATGGGCAGTGAACACAAACAGCTTCTACTTCATTGCGAAGTTCGGTGGCTGTCGAGAGGCAAATTGTTGACAAGATTGTTCGAACTCCATGATGAACTCATGGTTTTCTTGAGGGAGGGAGATTATGATGGAAAACTTGCGAATTCCTACTTAGACTGTGTGACCAATGAAAACTGGTTGAAACGGTTGGCATATTTGGCAGATATTTTTGGTTCTCTCAGTGTTCTTAATTTAACTCTGCAGGGCAAGGACACTCATAAGTTTATTGTGCAAGACAAAATAGAAGCAATGATAAAGAAACTTCAACGATGGGCTAAAAAAGTGGAGCAAGATTCCTTTGACACATTTCCAGTCCTACATGATTTTCTTGAAACCAACGAAGTCAAAATTGATAAAAAAAAACAGCTACAACTATAAAAGAACACCTCGAATCTTTGGCCTCTAACCTCAGGTAATTTAAAGTTATTTATTTTTCTTAATTTTATTCTATTATTTTTAATAAGCATAATCAGGGTGTCTACAGAATCTGGAAATCAGGGAATCATGGAAAAATCAGGGAGGTTTATCAATTTGGAAATATCAGGGAAAAGTCAGGGAACTTTGTAAAAATGCTCGAAAATCAGGGAAATTTGTCTATATACGAAAATATTTGCATTTTCACCTTGCCAATGAGACTGATTTGTCTATTTTATATACCCTATTTTTTCACATGCTGATTAGTCTTTCCCAATTCTTTTTAAAAGGTGCACATGGTATGAGTTTTTGATATTTAAACGCAAATTAAGGTGATCAGATATCCTCATTTTCTGTAGATAGTGCTTATATTAAAGGCAATTTACCCATTTTTAAAAATTTTAAATGATACATTAGCATAACCTGACTCGGTGACCAACTTAATTCAATTAGCTATCCCGTCAGATGTAGATAAGACTTAGTATTGAATATCTTTCAGAAAATGAGGAAATTTTCTGGTCACCCTATATCCATTGGTCACTATATGAAGTTGTTGGACTAAATTTTGAGTTCAGATTTATAAAACTGTCAAACAATAAGTACTTGATGAATATTAGGCAATTTTTAGTTCTTTCTCTTGTTTTTTCTCCCAAATGAGATATTAGCAAGCTGGATAAGTGTGTTACACGAGGAATCGGCATACATGAAAAAATACTGTATGTGTATTGTTAATAATGGAAATCAGGGAAGACTGATAATGATAATCAGGGAAATCATGGAAAAATCAGGGAACTTTTTTTTAGAATTTCTGTAGACACCCTGATAATTAAAAACATTTATTTTCCTAAAACAGTAACTTTTTTTAAAATTAATAAATTTTTCAAATAGTACCTTTTTAAAATTATTAATAAATTTTAGTTACTTGTCTTATACTTTTATTAATCATTCATATGAATGAGAAATCTACCAACACTAACTGAAGCAGTAATTAAGCCTTTTCATATTTTTTAGGAACTTCTTCCCTAAAATTGAAGATGAAATACAATGGATCAGAAACCCCTTTGAAGAAAATTACTTAAAAAAATTATCTTCAAACAAAGAAGACTCGTTAATTGAACTATCATGTGACCAGACTTTAAAATCGGTTTTTAAGATAACATCACTGGTCTCATTTTGGATAAAAGTTTGTCGCGGACAGCTCCCTCTGTATCCCTTTGCAGTAACAGTGACACCTGAATTTAAAAACTTTTACGTCTAAGTGAACTGAACCAAACTGAAAAACTTTAGAATAATGTTTTGTTTTTGTGAACGGAGTTGCGCCTCTGTGATGATTCGATTGAAGTTAAAGCATTTTAAATGTTAAAGTCCGATAATCCTGTATATATTTTGTAATATATTTGTATATAAGTATTGAAGATTAACCGAGTGATGTCTTATTTTAGTTGAGTCAGTTGTTAGTAGAATTAGGTTAAATCAAAATCCGGCAGAACGAACATCAGAAGCAAGCGAGAACTTACCTCTGACAGAAATGGTAAGGTAAGTAGAAGATTTATGACATTCTTTTTTTGTCTATTTTGAAAGCTTGTTATCATAAAGTTCAGCAAGACTATCCAGCTATTGCCAAAATTGCACTGAGACACTTGATGATCTTTTCTGCAACCTATCTATGTGAACGAGCCTTTTCAACTTTAGTTTTTTTTGAAAAATAAATATAGAAATAAAATGAATGCCGAGAGTGATTTGAGACTAAAACTATCCAGTTTCAATCCAGATATTGACACTCTCGTCGAGGACAAACAGTGTCAAAAATCCCTTTAAGGTTTTTTTTATCATTGTTTTTTTTTTAGCTTTTATATAATTGTGATAGCTAAGTGAATACAATAAATAAAGTTATTTTCTTCATAAAAAATATTTTTTTTCTTCATGTACAGCATCTTTTACTAGTTACTGACATAATATATATATATATATATTCGTCATGTGTATATACTATAACTATATAGGTGTCTATTTGTCATGTTTTTAACTTGTATATTAAGTAGTTAGTGGTCCTCAAAGTTATTTTTACAAAATTGGTGGTCTGCACAACTAAAAAGGTTGGGAACCGCTGATATAGTTAAACAATCTCAATGCCCCCTCCCTTCCTCTCTCCTTTTTCTTCAGTTCTTTGCTGTATTTGTTATTTTGAAGTAACTATAAATATGACTTTAATAAAATTAAGCAAAAGCAGACAGACACACTGAAACATAAATTTAAAAAATATACATAAAAACATTAAAAAACTTAGAGACAAATAAAAATCTTTTAAACATTTCGCCAAGCTATCACAATGCATCGTTAGTACAAAATATCTACTGAAAATAAACAACGGAATATAGGTGAAAACTGGGAAATTGAGTTAGTAGCCAGTGGCCGGTAGACTCAGTTTCATTAGTGGCCACTTTTTAAAGTTAGTGGCCAGTATAATGTTTCAAACTTTCTTGACATCTAGATAAACTACAATCGTTGTATATATACATATTTTTCTATAAATCAGAGTTTTATACCAGCCAACTATTCATGATGAGAATAGGGACGCAGTTGAAATTCAAAAAAATTACTTTAAAAACTACAAAATCTGTTATATTAATTTTTTTAGAATATGTTTTTGGATTATTTGTAAATGTTCATAAACACAATTATCAATCAAATTACTGTTACTTTCTTTGTATAAAAAGTTAGTTAACTAAATTAAAATTCCAACAGCTAGGTGTATATAATAATAATAAAAAAAAACAATCAAACAAAACATAATAAAATGTTACTTCGATTTTAGTTAATAATTAAATGTGTTATTAACATACCACACACACATTACATACAGTTGAAATCTAAGTTGGTGAGTGTATTTCGCAAGATTAAACAGTATCTCTTGAAGAAAAATAATATAACTGATTAAACATATTGAAGATATTGCAATGTCCTTAACCCTTTCGGGTCCAATTTTTTTTTCAATTTTGAGAACAAAATTACTTTTAATAATGTTAATCGTAGCTAGGGTTGCCAGTTTTATCTCAGAAAAAAATCAAAAGATTTTGATTGACACTAGTTAGTTTTGGTTTTATTGTGCAATCGTCCTTCATACCATTCTAAACTATCTTGAATGGTCCAGTAATGCTTTCGGTAACAATTTTTTCTTTTTTTAAACGATTATTAATTAATCGATTTAATCATTATTTTCCAACTTTATTTGTATTACATTATTCTATTAACATCGATTAACTAAATTTGCAGCAATATATTGCATTATGAATGAAAAATTAATTGAATTGTAAGAACAAAAATAAATCGAAACCTACAATTAAAGGATGATCATGAAAAATTTTAGTAATGTACACCGTACAGAAGTAAATTTTTGTAATGAAGTATAAAGGAAAATAATAAATAAAACAAGACATTAAAACTTAAGGTACAGATATACTAAATTAAAAGATTTATAATATTGATACTTATAGTCTATAATAATGTAAAGTTCAGATGATCTAATCCTACCCAAGAGTTTGTGAATATGCAATTAATATTACTCAACTCTCCCAATGTTTTTGCCATTTTTACATTTGAGGCACAATTGTATAAAATTTTTTTGGCAAAGGGTGAAATTTTGAAGCAAACTGAAAAATAAAAAAGTCTTCAAACTATCAACAGTAAGATGAGGTAGAAAAACGGAAGAAATTGTTATATGAGACAATTTTAAACATACACTGTACGATAGGCCTGAAAAATGCTAAAAAACATACAACTTACGGTAAAAATGTACAAACTGGCAACCCTAATCATAGCTATCCAAATAGATTTACTGACATGATAATAGGATAAGGAAGAGTTTTTGGAGATGTTTGGAAAATATCGTATTACAACAGGGTTTAACAGATCTTACAACTCTGTAATGTTTTTTGTGTTTTATCACACATGATTCATTCAGAAAAGTAACCTGTATTTTAAATTTAAAGAGTGAAATTTATGTATAAAATAAAGGAATCGCCAACGGTGCATAGAGCTTTAAGCAGACTTTTATTGTTATTGTTATTACTAAATGTCCAAACATAAATGAACTCATAATAAGAAAGGCATAACCATATACTATCATCACTATATGTAGATAGTAACAAAAGTAATTTTTAAGAAAAAATAATACTCGATGAAAATACATGTACTATTAGTAGTACACCAGACCCGAAAGGGTTAAAATCCACTTGCATTTGCATCCGGTGAAAAAAAAGGAATAAATTATTTGAGATACATGTGGAATCAAAGCTGATGAATATATTTTGCAGAATAAAACTGTAAAAAAAATAATCCAACTGAAGAGCAAGCACTTGGCGAAAAAATGAAATATTGAAAATGCAGCTAAATCATTGAAATCTACTTGCATCCGGTAGGAAAAAAAATTAACCAGTTTGCTAATTAAATGTAATCAAAGTAGAGATGCATATTTCCATGAAAAAAGTCGTATTTCAGTTGGTGATTGATAACAGATTTTTTTTATCGCCACTTGGCGAGTAGCGATTATAGTGACGATCGATGGCCGATATTTTAATCGCCACTTTTACAACTTTAATCACCACATGGCGAGTGGCGACCGTTAATTTACACCTATACAACGGAACCAAATAAGAACAGTTAAAGTTACGTATCCAAAAACAGAGTATAATCACTTGGCAAGCTTCATTCATTGTCAGTGATCGAACGCATGTAAAACCAACCCTCAAGTAGCAGTCTACCATGATAGTTGTTGTAGTTGGATTTCAAAATTGAAGCCTTCACAAGAAATGGAATGTGATCAGTGTCAAGAGAATGTTGGACAATTTTCAAATTCAGTTTACCCCTTTTAAATGCAAATGGTATAAAATTTATTGAATTTTTATGCATATTTTGTTTCTGATTGGTACAAATCATATTTTTTCTTTAATAGTACTTTAGAAATATAACATTTTCAGCTTCCTTTAATGATGCGCTACTTATGAAACACCTGAAAATTTTAAATCTTGAAGATATATTAGTAAGTAATCATTATTATTTTTTTTATGTTATTTAAATCTATTTGAGATGAATTGCATTTTGGATACAGTGACATAGGAACACAAAAATTATGGGAGGGGCTCAAGCACTCAGTTCCAAATAAACTGAATAATTAGGATTACCGATAATTAACAAATATTTATTATAATTAACTGGTTATTAATACCATTATCACAAAATAAATATTTTAAATATTTTAGGCAGAAGATTTAAGATACTAAATTCTAGAAATTTACAACTATGAAATTAAAAGAAAAGACAGGAGGGTTGAGGAGACTCTCTCTCTCATCCTCTTGTAATGAAGTTTTCATAAAAAATAAACAATCTTAGAGTATCGGTGCATGTAATCTTACTTTCAATTGCAATTTGTTAAGTTAACTGAAACTACTTGAAATCTTACTTGCAGTTATACTGATATGAATGAAATGAAACTGCATGTTGAAAGTTTTTAAATACTAGGGGATCCAACCTGGGTTTCCCAGGTTACAGAATAGGTGAAAATTTTTTTTAAATTGAAAACTATAATAGATTTTTTACATTTAATAATTTTTTGCCCACTAACAACACCAAACAGCATTTAATAATTTATTCAAATGGAGTTTTTATTAAAAGCAATACTTTCGTATTATCCGCATGCCTGGAGATAATAGCTGAACAAATCACCAAAGATTTTATTACTTACAGCATCCTTTTTGATTTTGATAATTTCAGTGGTTTAAGAGAGCATTTCAATTGCATATCTGTTAAATTTATGTTTTATTTATATTATTTTATTTATTTATTAATGAAGTTTTAGTTTCCTTATGAAATATTAATCAGAAAGAAATGCTGAACTATTTATCTTGTTTTAAGTGCAAATAAATTAATCTTTAGTAATTGGGCTGCAAATTTCTTTTATTAATATTATTTTATTCATTTATTGGTGAAGTTTTAATTTCCTTATGGAATATTAATCAGAAAGAAATGCTGAACTATTTATATTTTTTTAAGTGCAAATGGATTAATCCTTACTAATTAGGCTGCACACGATATGCAGCGTTTACCTGAGCATGTCTCCTGGGGTCTACAAGGCATAGGTTTCTCAACTAATCAGTGTGTTTACTGGTTATTTATGCTGCCACTGATTGGTTCGGTTTTGATATAGTGCCAACGCCTAGGACGATAATGTCATAATGTAAATGGACATATACAGGTAGATTTAAAGAAAAAATGGTGCTTGAAAATAAATTAAAAAGCCATAAAAAATCAATAAATTGAGATAGCTTTCAAACAAATTTCATTTAGAAGAAAAAATTTTTCTTCCCTATTTGACAGTGTAAAAATTGAATTTGTATGATGCCTAGAAGTTAAAAAAAAGTTGCAGTAAAAGCTAAATTTATTGGTCAGGTGTTGGTGTTGCCACTGTCAGCAGTGATGTAGTGGAGGGTATACGGCAGTATATGCCATGTACCTTCAATTTTTTAAAGAACCTCCGTAAACCCTATTTATTTTACAACTACATCACTCGCCATCAATATGATGGCACCATTACTCATGGACATATTTTTACTTTATAAAATAGATTAGATAGCAATAATTCAAAATAAAAATGTGACTTGCAGTCTTGCAGACCTAGCATTACAGTTCCTGAATTCCATATATATTAGTTAGAAATGTAATCAAATGTTTCTTTATGCAAATAGTTAATTTTTTTTTTTAGATTAATTGTCAGTCATTGAGAAAAATAAGACTTTGGAATAGCTCATGTGACTTTAAAAAAATATTTTTACTTGAAAGCAGAGGGTTTGAACCCCTCAGCTCCTCCTTTCCTATGCTCTTATTTAAATATGTAATACCATTCCAAGCCAAAAAGAAATATATTCTTATGTGTAGTCGATGACAATTTTTTATTGCAATTAGTTTTTGAAAAATTAGCCATATAATAAGATAATTTATAAGTAAAAGATTAAAAAAAAAAAGTTTGCCAAATATTTTAACACCTTAAGTAGAAAAGTACTATAAATAATTTTAATACACGTATCAGTATGCAATTTTAATCTTAAGCAAAATAGGAGTGCCATTTCAAAACTGTCTTTAAAGTTAAAGGGAATTAATCTTCTTGTGCACAGCTGTGAAACAATTGATTTAGCTTTATTCTCGTTTTTTATTTTTATTTATTATTTTTTTTTTTAATTAGCCAAACTGCTCATTGTAAAAGTGTCTCTCTTTCAGAATGTTGCGCTAGTAAGACTTTTGCAAATATTATTGATAACTATTAATCTCTGTGCTTAAAATGTTTATAATGCTAATGTTTCTGTTTTAATCCAATATGACAACTTTTGTGCAATTTCTGAGAATAGATTCTTATATTACTACTAGAATTATCCGCTGAACCACAAAATTTTGTTTTTAGAAAATTCAATATAGCTGGCCAAATATTGTAAATACATTGTAAGGATGAAATTAAAAAAAAATATCGATTTTTATACTTATTGGCATTGATTTAAAGGATTAATTGCTTGGTTTTGGAGTAATTGGTTTTATATTCAGTTTTATAAATTATAATTATTTCTAGATGAGAGATTAAATATATTGTCGAAGAAACCATCTTTCTTTAAGACAATACTTTTTTGTAAGGCAAGATTTGTTTGCATTTTCATTTTAAACTATCAAAAAAATAAATAAATAAATAAATGATAAATAATATATATATCAGAAATAAAATTTAAATTAGAAGGAAAAAATGCCAAAAAATTGTCGTTGGTAAATTATATTTTAAGAATTAAATTTATTTTTTTACATTCATATATACAGTTCAGATTACAGGTGTTTGTGGATTAGCGGTAACCTGCTGTATCGACTTCTCTATTTGATATTTATGATAAACCAATATTTATTATTTTTAACTATTTGTATTACATAATTTTATTTATTTTTATAGGTTACTTTAGGCATTCTTTTAAAATACATGAAACATTCAGTAAATATCCCTATGGATGCATTACAGAAGCCTTCAGATTTACAGGTTATTTTCTGAAATTTTATTGTTACTTTTTTAATATTACAGGGCTGTCTTATCTTCCAGATTTTTAACTACCACCATATCGGAATAGTAATCATTGTCGTATTTAACAGGGTTCATACTAGAGTTGGGAAGAAAAAATCTAAAGAGTACCCAAAAAATCCAAGGAGTCCAAAAAATTTTTAAGATTTGCCTTTTTTTTTTTTTTTTTTTTTTTTTGTCGATGTTTTTATGTGCTGCATCGTTATGTGGCATGCACACTCCAATTTTTAATGCCCAATTTGGAGAGAAAAACATTTCAAAAACAAATTGTACTCTATTAGAATCTAATTGTTAGTGCTGAAATTGCACAATATTCACAATATATTGCTTATTGATTTCGTAAGTTTAAATACAAAATTGCCAATCTACTTTTTTATGCAGTGACCAATAGTCATGTCATGTCACAGGGGTGATTCCGAGAAATAAAAAAAAAATCTGAAATTCACAGCAAATCTTATGAAAAGTTACACCAGAGAGGGGAGGGAAGAGGGGGAAATCCACTCCCGACACTAGCCATGCGTTTTCTCCGTGGCTCTTTTGACGAAATTTGTGGGGGGTTTTCGCGATTTTTTGACAAAATTTGTCGATTTTTCGCTATCTTTCGACAAAATTTGTGGTTTTTTCGCGATCTTTCGACGAAATTTGCCGTTTTTTCGCGATCTTTTGACGAAATTTGCCGGTTTTTTGCGATCTTTTGACGAAATTTGCGGGGTTTTCGCGATTCTTTGACGAAATTTGCGTTTTTTCGCGATTCTTAGACGAAATTTGCGTTTTCCCCGCGATCCTTTGACGAAATTGGCGATTTTTTTGCAAATGATTGACAAAATTAATTTTTTGTCAGCAGCGTCAGATTTTCTTCTTTCTTTTCTTTTTTTCTTTTGTCAAAGAAAAGATCTTGATTCAAAGATCTTTTGTCGAAGATCTGACAAAAAATCTTTATCAGATTTTTTGTTACAGCGACCATATATCCGAATTTTCGAATTGGTGACCGATTTTTTAAAAATTTTCGGAAATGAATGCCTTACATTTTCAGAAAATTCGGACTAGAATCACCCCTAGGTCATAGAAATAGCGATTAGTGAAACCCCAAACACTTATTATGTATATCACATACATGATACATCTTAAAGAAGATTTTAAAAGGCTTTATTCTTTTAGAACAGCGGTAATCGCTTTCTTTGAACGTGAAATTTTGACGAATTCGCATTTTTTTCGCGATCTTATGATGAAATTCACGTTTATTTTTTTTTCGTGATCTTCAGGGGGACATTCGCGTTTCTTTCGCGATCTTCTGGGAGAAATTCACGGGTTTTTTCCCGACCTTCTGGGAAAATTCGCATTTTTCGCGATCTTTTAATGGAATTCGCGTTTTATTTCGACTGTTTAACGAATCTGACGTTTTTTTCGCGATCTTTTGACGGAAACCGCGTGTTTTTCGTGATTCTTTGACGAAATTTGCGTGTTTTTCGCGATCCTTTGAGGAAATTCAAGTGTTTTTCGTGATTTTCTGTGGAAATTCGCGATCTTCTAATGGAATTATCATTTTTTAGCGATCTTTTGACGGAAATAGTGTGTTTTTCGCGATCCTTTGAGGAAATTCGCGTGTTTTTCGCGATCTGTTGAGGAAATTCGCGTGTTTTTTTGCGATTTTTTGAGGAAATTTGCGTTTTATGCGATCTTTTGAGGAAATCTGCTTTTTTTCTCGATCTTTAAGGAAGTTCGCGTTTTTTCTTGATCTTTGAGTAAAATCACGTTTTTTCGCTGTCTTTTTAAAAAATTTACGTCTGTTTAAGAAATCAGAGTTTTCCCGCGATCTGTTGGAGAAATTCGCGTTTTTTCATGATCCTTTGACAAAACTTGACGGTACTTTTCTGGAACATATTTGCGAAAAACGCGATTTTTCCGAGATTCTTAGCTAAATGCCAAACATCGATAAAATTTAAAATAAAGGTGTCACGGTTTTCGACACGGCTAACAGTGTCGAAAAACGGACTTTACGGACCTAATAATTGAAAAACGGACCTAGTGGGAGCCCTGCTATTAAGATTACCCTACCCAATGAATATTGTGCTTCAGATGAATGACGTGTATAAAGGATTTACCGTGCGTTTTTCAATCACGATTTTTTTTTCCCTCGGCAGCAATATCACTTGCGTCCGAAGCCGCAATAAAATATAAGGAGTTTCTAAGTAGTGGTTTGCTTATCCAAGTAATTCTAAGTACTACTTGGGAATGTTTTCATTTCTAAGGAGTTTCCAAGGAGTCTGTGCGAACCCTGATTTAATCACAGAATTTCTGCATTAAATAGAAGAAAAAAATTCTATTAAAAAATAGTGGTACTCAAAAAACTAGAGGGTTGTCATCCCTGTATAAATACAAACTAATTCTATAAATGTCTTTTAGTAGTCTCATCTAATGAGCAAAAAATAATAAATGCTTAAACCTACAAAAAAAAGTTATTTTATTTATTAAAAATATTTTTGAAAATATTGTTTTCAAATGAATTTTACATTTGCTTTTTTAATACTAAGTCAGGGTTTGTATGGTCCTTGAAAGTCCTTAAATGTGCTTACATTTTTCAAATAGAATTTTTGGTGCTTAAAAGTTTTTTCATGCAAAATCTGCAAAAAGTCCTTAAAAGTGTAATTTTATTTTTGTATTATTTCTTAATCAGGGGGTGAAATTCTTCTGCAATTCTTTGAATTTCTAATTTTAAAATAAATCTTCCCCCTCCCCCTCTTACCTCTCCTTCTTCCCAAATTTTACTTCCACCTTTTGCTCATTCCTCCACAATACCAAAGTTTAAAATCTTTAAAACTTAATTTTTGTAAACTTTTTCTACTTTATTTGTTATTTTATAGTGGATAAATAATCAGTCCTAAATTTCATTGATAATTCATTTCATTAAAATTTCATCTGAATTTCACCCTCTTAAAATTTTGCTTCCCTGTTTTTGTCTTCCTCCCCACAGTACTCAAAGTTTAAAAACTCTTTAAAACTGTTTAATTTAAAAAAAAAAAAATAATAATCTGTTCTATTTATCATTTTATTGTCACAATAAATCATGAAGATTTCTTTTCCCATCCGAAATTGGCATTTTCCCTTTTCTCCAGCTCCCTCTACCCTTAAAGAGTACTTTTATTTTTTTACGATTTCCACAATAGACCTAATGCATGAACTAATCTCAAGAACTAATGCATGAATTTTCATTGAACTTTAGATTCAGGTATACCTTGATAAATATTGGTACTGATTACATTTTGGTGTAAATCACCCAACAGGTGGCACTGTTATGCTGCCTTTTTTACAATTTCTGCAATAGCTCTATCTCAAGAACTAATACATGAATTTTCATCAAACTTCAGATTCAGGTATACCTTGATAAATATTGGTGCTGATTTTGTTTTGTGTAAATTGCCCAACTGGTGGTGCTGCTATGCTGGATTTTTCAAGATTTTCGCAATGGCTCTATCTGAAATAATATTGCACGGATTTTCATCAAACTTCAAATCCAGTTAGACGTTGACATAAGTTGTTGCTGATTAAGTTTTGGTGTAAATCACCCAACAAGTGGGGCTGCCATACTGCATTTTGCAGGATTTACACGATTTTAGCAATAGTCATATCTCAAGAACTAATGCACGAAATTTCATATCTTTAGAATCTTCATGATTGACATAGATTGTCATTTAATTTTGGCACTCTGATAGTGAATTTTGAAGTAATATGTATGAAACAGAAGAAAGTTTTGAGATTGGCACATCCCACTAGTTTTTTCTTCTGCTGTATTTGTTATTTTAAAATTTTCTAAATTTCTACTGCCACATGCTGAAATTGTCCCCCTCCTGGCCATTTGAATGTTTAAAACTTGTATTTACAAAAATAAAACTCATTATTAAAAAATGCATATTATAATTTATTAGTTTAATTTGTAGGTCCTTACATTTTTTTGGTTTTGGTCCTTGATTTTTATTTAAAGAAATGTGTATGAACCCTGTAAGTAAAAAAAAAAAAAAAAAAAAAAAAAAAAAAAAAATCTTAGATTGACAAAGGAATGAGATGGCATAGTTAAAAGGGAAAGAGAAAATGTAGATTTTATTACATAAATGATATTATTTTCTTTTCTCTTCCTTTGGTACCAACAAGGAATTCCGTAGAAGCAGCAGCTTTATTAGGTTTCTCCTTTCATTCAAAAGAGCAAATGATATATATTAAGTCTGTTTTCAAAAATAAAATCTGACTTTTTCCTATATACAGTAGAAGATCTTTGTAACACAATTCTCCATATAATGCACAACTTCTCAGGTGTAAATAATGATTTTTGTAGTTAAAAAGTACTTATTTTCACATTGTAAAATATTGCTACTCTCTAGATGGCTAAATTTGATACATTAGTTCAACTTTATCTTCTAATTTAAAACCTTTTTACTGAAAAAAATGCTATTATTACAACAAACATTTTTGAAAATGTCTAATATAACAGATGGTTGTGTCAGTTTTGGATAACTCTTGGTAACAAGAAATGTTTTTTCAATGTGCATAATAAAATTTTATCAAGTAGAAATTTCAAAGTTTATAGGGGATATTTTAAATATTTAAAATTTAAAGCGACAATTTTTAAAATCTATCATCTACTTTTTGATAGTAAAAACATAAACTTTATAAATGCAGTATAAAGATATTCTAATGTATTTTGATATGTTTTAGACATATTTGGCCATGTTTACAAGGTGAATCTAATCTGATTCATGTAACACAAAATTCTATATAATGCACAACTTAGCATTTTTAGGTTTGCATTATAAAGATCTTCTACTGTATTCATTTTTACTTGTAAACACATAAAATCTGTATGTGGTTTTTTTTTTTCAGAAACTGCGGAATTTAATAATGCTTTCTGATTTTCAATATGGGCAAATGATCTTTTAGAAAACACTGTCAAAACTGGATTTTGAAGAGAGTATCTAGATATGTCAACCTGTGAAAGATTGCCATGATACAGCAAAAACTCATAACCAAAGATGATATTTATCAATAAATGAAAAATGCTATTTGATTTAAAATCATTTCAATAGTCATGCCTGCAGATTTTATCCTTTTACTTTTAAAATGGAGTTCATCAATGTGTCAGAAAGTTTTGCATTTTTGAGTGAGAAAAAATATTTGTTTGAAAACCACCATAAGGATCCGCTTCACTGAAATTCACCATTCGTGAAATCCCATGTTAATTTATGGGAAAACTTAAAAGCGCTATTACTCATTATCCAAAATAATTAATAAAATATGTTTTTACTATCAAAAAGTAGATGATAGATTTTAAAAATTGTCGCTTTAAATTTTAAATATTTAAAATATCCCCTATAAACTTTGAAATTTCTACTTGATAAAATTTTATTATCTTCTTAAAAATATTTGAAGTTTAAGGAGGCAATTTTTAATAGCACACTTTTTTTGTATTTGATGTCTACATTCTGCTGGCGAAAAGCATAATTTGATAATTATTTTAGATAATGAGTAATCACGTTTTTAACTTGTCCTATACATTAACATGGGATTTCTCGATCGGGGAGTTTCAGTGAAGCAGCCACTTAAGAATAATTCTTAAGAAATTTATATAGAACACTAGATGAAAATTTTGATTTTTATATAATGCATGTATGCTATATAACGACAAAGTCTGAATATAGTAGTAATTTGTAAAAGCATGTAATATACACTTGAAATGGCTTTTAGAAATCAGGTCAGACCTGAAGACCATTAGAAATTTCTGAAAGTACAAAGAATAAGTTTGCATTGCTATGTGTTTATTCTGTCATCTGAATAAAGTGTTAGTTAATAAAATAGACATGTTATGTATATATACATTCCTCTTTTTAAAAAAATCTTTTCTCAAATCTTTGCATTTTTCTCTTTTTTAAATGCTTGCTGTTTTCATTCCAGTGTACATCTGAGAGTTAATGCACTTTTTACTTAGAAAAAAAAACTTTTAGGTAAACTGAATATTTATAAATTCCAATATTGGAATATTTGTGGACAGATAGCTTTCAGCATGTTATCATCTGTTTGGCCAATTTTTTATGTTATTGCAATTTTGAATACTGTTCCTACAAATAATGAAAAATTGATTACTTTTGCCGATGAATAATTTTAAAATTTAGTAATATTAAATACACCATCCTCAATAACTGGTTCAATATTTTGCAAAATAGTTAAATAAAAAGTGTGAGAAAGATCCTCTATTCAAGATAGTTGTGCAGTTCTTAAAATGCATGGGAAATGAGCTAATAAAAAAAAAAAATAATTTATTATATTAAAAATAGAAAATTTATAAAAAATCAGAACAAAAAAATTTTATTCTTTAAAATTAAAAATTTTTTTAAGATTAAAAAAATTGATACCAGTTTATTTTTCAAAAGTTTTTAATTAATGTTTTTAAAATTGTATTTTAGATTGTGAATTGGATATGTCTTGTGGTAAGTTCTCACACAGAAACGTTATTGTTTACCAAAGACAAAACAGCTAAGAAATTATTAAAAGATTTGAAGAAAACTTTATCTGTTAAGGTAAGTCTGATTTTTTTTTTTTTTTTTTATCCAACTTCAAACAAGGTTGTACAATCCTTTACACTCTAATAAAAGTTGATCGTTTGCCAAAAAATTCTAACATATTGTTCAGTAACATAGTACTATGGTACGTTTAAAAAACATTTTGTCTCAAACTATCAATATTTTGAAAAACAGTTAAATAAAAAATTCAAGATAGTTATGTATTTCTCAAAATGTGCCTTAAAAATCTGTTTATAGTGATCATACCATGCATAGTTTTTTTTTTAATTGAGAAATACAAAAAAATTTAATATATGATTGCATCAAACATGAGTAATGTAGTTTAAAGTGAATTTGATGACAATAAAGGGTTGTCAACAAAAACGCTCTTGTGCCAAATCATTCTTGCTAAAATATGACAACTGACATGCAATAAGCAAGTAATAAAATATATATAATCTCTTGAACGGTCATTTAAGGTTGACTTTATTTTTTATTTACTTGTATGTGATCAAAATTTTACTAAAGTAACCAAATTTATGGATCAAGATACAGTAGAACCTTGATTATCCGAAGTAATTGGGACTAATTTCGGATAATCGAGAATTCATCAATAATCATCTAGTTTAATGTGTAGTATTGTCATTGAACTGTTATTATGCTTATTTTAACTGTTAAATAAATTAAAATTATAAATGAAAATAAATTTATTTCTGAAATAAAAACTTACAATGGTTTAGATGCAAGCTTCATCTGGTGTAAATTGGCCATCTTTTGCCATGCAGCTCTATCCCGATTTTCAAAACCTTTCATTGTGCTAAAAAAGGCTTGAAAACTCAGTAACACTATCTTTCGCAATGTCTGTAGCATTTTCATCTGCGCCAATTGAAAAATTCGGCAAAAGTTTTTGCGAACTTCGTCTTAATGTCGATTGCGGCATAGATTCCCACACATCACTGACCATATAAATGCAGTCTTTGATGTTGACAGTTTTCCAAAACTCAATTATTAAAACTGCACCAGATTCAGAATCTCCTTAAAAAAGTAATTTTCTGATAAATTTCTTTCGGTAACGCCGTTTTAAAGACTCCAAGACGCCTTGATCCAAAGGTTGCAGCAGAGACGTTGTATTCGGGGGCAAAAATAAACACTGGATGTTTCCAGATTTTACTCAGTTATCTTCAGGATGAGCTGGACAAAACCACTTCGAAAACAAATTGGAATCCATCCAAGCATTTCTTTGGTTTAAATAGTGTACAGGAAGAGCAGATTTGTTTACATTCTTAAGACATCTCGGATTCTTACTTTTCCCAACAACAGCTAGTTCAAGCTTGTGGGAACCCGATGTGTTGGAACAGGCTAATACAGTGAGCCTATCTTTCATTCTTTTCCTTCCGGGATCAGAAGTTTCATTTACCACAGCTAAAATTTTTTCAGGAAGGGCCTTCCAATATAGTCTGGTTTCGTCACAGTTGTAAATTTGATCTGAGGTAACTAGGTTAGGCTAATAAGGTTTGATCTGGTGATCAAAAATAAACACTGGATGTTTCCAGATTTTAGACAGTTATCTTCAGGATGAGCCGGACAAAACCATTTCGAAAACAAATTGGAATCCATCCAAGCATTTCTTTGGTTTAAATAGTGTACAGGAAGAGCATATTTGTTTACATTCTTAAGACATCTCGGATTCTTACTTTTCCCAACAACAGCTAGAGTTCAAGCTTGTGGGAACCCGATTTGTTGGAACAGGCTAATACAGTGACCCTATCTTTCATTCTTTTCCTTCCGGGATCAGAAGTTTCATTTACCACAGCTAAAATTTTTTCAGGAAGGGCCTTCTAATATAGTCTGGTTTCGTCACAGTTGTAAATTTGATCATGGGTTAAATTCTCATCTTTCATCAAATTTTCGATTTTTTGCGACAAATTAATCAACTGCTGCGACATTTCCAGACATTCTTTCACCCTCGATTTTGAGTTGTCTTATACCATGGCGAATTTTGAATTTTTCTAGCTAGCCACTACTAGCTTTGAAGTCATCAGAACCATCAAGCTTCGAGTTGAGAATCAAAGCTTTTTCTTGAATCATTGGCCCAGATAGGGGTATTCGTTCACATCTTTTCTGCACAAACCATTTGTACAAAGCCGCATCTAAATCTGTATGATCTGCTAATTTCATTGTTTTTCGGAATTTGGCGCCTTTCCCGACATCAAATTCAGCAAAACACTTCTTAATTTTTTCCGACTTCTTTTTCATCTCACTGACAATTGACACGCCAATGTGAAACTCCTTTGCAAGTTTTGTTACAGCTTCTCCCGATTCTAGTCATGTAACAATATCATATTTTTCCTGTATAGTCCAGGAGAAATGTACATTTTACCTTGCAAAAGGTCAGATAGAAGATTTTATTTTTTTAATTTGTTTATATTGAGGCAAGCATGAAAAAAAAACAAGTTTTCTAACAAAATTTCTTAAGGCTAAATTTTCAGTGGTCAAAAAACAACAAAATTTTGGGACTTTTTTTGATTTTTTAAAAATATCTTGCGACCCGTTGCCGTAGTATATTATTTGTCAGTTACAATATTAAAGAAGAAAAAATTCTCTACAACTTGCATATTAACAACTTTTTTATACACTCAATAGCAAGTGCAGTATGCCATTTCAAAAATAAGACAATGTTTTCAATTTTCTTAAAAACCGTGAAAAAGATAGTTTTGCCCCGATTATTCAAATGTTCCCCATGGATTTAATTGAATATGTCAACTCTTAAAAATTGATAGCAGTAAATTACCTGTTATTTGCACACGCACGTCTTTATTTTCATTTCAACAGACATTTTATATTCTATAAATTTATATCATTTTAAAAGTAGGGCAGAGTGTAGATGAATAAGACAATTTTCATATTTAGACAGTAAATTTAATTGTATACAATGTTATTTTTAAAGCATTGTCTAAAAGAATACTTCAATATTTGGTAACTTATTGCCGCAATAGTTTCAATTAAGAGAAAATTCATGTTTAATTATAATAATTTTATAATTTTTATAATGCATACATATTTTTCCAGGGATCAATGGGACAGGTATGAAAATTTGCGAAAAACATATTTTATTACACACTACAATCAGGGATGTAGTGGAGGGTATACAGGGATATATGCCGTATACCCTCTGGATTTTTTTAAGGAACATCGTATATCCTCTGTTTCTCAAGAAAGCTATAGTATATATACACTAGGGTATACCCTCTGTTTTTTTTACAACAACACCACTGACTACAATGGTATATTTTATTTACCAATCATTGATAACATATGTTTTAATGATAGCAAACATTGTGTTGTAGTTCCATATAAAAGGGTGGACTCAAAAAATAAAGATATTTTATGTAAGAAATATTTTTACCTTATAAAATAACTACAATAAAAATTGACAACAGATTATTTCACTAACTAATGTTATTATTTATCTCTTGTAAAATTTTAAAATTCGGTCAATAAAACATTTGAGATTGCTAGTTTCATAAAAATATTTAAAAGATTAGTTTTAATAAATATTGTCATTTCCCCCTACTTATATCAATAAATATAACAAGAGATTATATCATTTTAGCATACAGAAATATATAAAACTTTAAGATTATCTATTAATTGCTTTAAAGCTCAAACAGAAAAACTTACTCTGGTTGGTGAAAAATACACTTTGTGGAATATTCTAAATCTCCTGTAATATGTACTGTTTTGAAACTATATCTGTTTAATGATCTCAGTGATACCATTTATCAAATGAAATACCAATTTATTTATGATTGTAGACCACATAAACATTTTTGTTTTTGCACTGATCACCTGTCTCATTCAACTCCACTTTCCCTACATAATAAAAAAAGGTATGCAACATGACTGCATAAGCTAAATGAAAAAATGTGTTTTAATAATAATAATTTCTATAGGGTATTTAACAATATTTTTTTCTCTTTGATGGCACTATTGTAGGATTATTAGCATCCCGTTTCAACAGAATATCCTTATCCTGAATAAAAGCAATACCTGGATCATGTTCATCGTTCATCTAGATTAGGGGTGCACAACCTTTTTAAGGAAAGGGCCACTTACAAAAATGTCTGGGTTGTCGAGGGCCACATCAGTAACACAGAAAATTCTATTTCGGAGAGGTGATCTGAGGCCTATAATTGGATAAAAACGTGGTTTCAGAGGGGGAAGGGAGTATTACCCCTCTAGGTTCCCCTACCCAGTCAACATATCCAATTTAGTTGGCAAGGATATACAAACAGTTTACATTTGTATATGTAACAGAGATTTACTACTACCTGAAAATAATGTATATTATTCCTTGACTTTGTTCAGGGGTGTATAAATTTTGCTTTATTAAAAGTGCTAAGAAACAGAAATAGGCATGAAAAGTGCCGGAAAAATGAGAACTTTATGAACGAAGGGGGAAGGAGAAACTGATCAATGAAATTTGAGATTTTTCTGCATCCGATCGACGAAATTCCCTTTTTTCCATGCCCAATCAACAAAATACGCTTTTTTCCACACCCGATCAATGAAATTTTCAATATTTCCGCACCTTATAGATAAAATTCAAAATTTTTCCAAAGTCGATCAACAAAATTTGCAGTTTTCCCTTGCTGATAAACGAAAATTACAATTTTCCACACCTGATCGACAAAATTCGCAATTTTTCTACAACGATATTCGGTATTAACTGACTCTGGCGCATGGGTGCAAGTTTTTCACACAAAGGCCAGAATTCCGGCTTTTGAAAATTCCCGAGGACAGAAGCAAGCCGGACAAATCTCTGAGGACGAAAAAAAAAAAAATTGTTTTTAGATTTCTCAAGATTCGCGCAAAATGTTTAAGAATCGGTCTTAAAATAACTCCACTTTTTGACCATCCCGTTTAAAATTTTAGTTAGAATCTAAAAATCCAAGCTTATATATTTTTTCAGACAATCTTCCTTTACCGCGGAAACAACGCGATTTCTGCCTAAGGATCGCGGAAACAATGCAATTTCTGTCTAAGGATCACGGAAAAAATGCTTTCTGTCAAAGGATCGCGAAAAAGACACGATCTCCGTCAAAAAAATCACAAAAAAGACACGATCTCCGTCAAAAAAATCGCGAAAAAGACACAATCTCTGTCCAAGGATCACGAAAAAGATGCTATTTTCGTCAAAGGATTGCAAAAAAAAGATTTTTGCCGAAGCATTGTGAGAAAATCGTGGTTTTTGTCAAAGGATCGTGAAAAAGATGCGATTTCCATCAAATTATTGCGAAAAAAGGCAATTTTTATCAAAGGATCACGGAAAATATGTGTTCTGTCAAAGAATCGCAAAAAAATATGCGATTTCCGTCAAAATATTGTGGAAAAAACACGATTTTTGTCAAAGGATCATGGGGAAAACACTTTCTGTCAAAGGATCGCGAAAAAGACGCGATTTTCATTACAGGATCGCAAAAAAAAAAAAAACACTATTTTCGCCAAAGGCGGAAAAAAAGTGATTTTCGTCAAATGATCGCGGAAAAAACGTGATTTCCGTCAAGATTGCAGAAAAAACATGATTTTTGTTAAATGATCGCAGAAAAAACGCTATTTCTGTCAAAGGATTGCGGAAAAGACGCGATTTCCGTCAAAAGATTGTGAAAAAAACGCTATTTCCTTCAAAAGATCATGAAAATGACGCGGTCTCTGCCAGAGGATCGTGAAAATGACGCAGTCTCCGTCAGAGGACCAAGAAAGAAAATGACGCAATTTCTGCCAAAGAGTCGTGAAATAGACCGCGGTTTTCGTTAAAGGATTGCAATAAAGAAACACGATTTTCGTCAAAGGATTGTGGAAAAACGTGATTTTCATCAAATGATCCTGGAAAAACACGAATTTCCTCAAAAGATGGCGGAAAAATGCGAATTTTGTCTAATGATAGTGTAAAATACGCGGATTTCGTCGAAAGGTCGTATAAAATATGTGAATTTCGTCAGAAAATCGTGGAAAAAACACAAATTTCATCTAAAAATCGGGAAAAAACCCTCGCAAAATTCGTCTAAAATGCGAATTTCGCCTAAAGATCGTGGAAAAAACACGAATTTCGTGAAAGGACCGAGGTAAAAACGCGAATTTTGTCAAAGGATCGAGGTGAAAAACACAAATTTCATTAAAAGGGTCGCAGAAAAATACGATTTTCATTAATTGGTCGTGGAAAAACACAAATGAAAGTTTCCTACTTTTATAGAAAGAAGATATAAATTGATTTAATTCTTTTATAAATCTGGTGAATTTTGTTAAATTGATGGTAATTCCACATGCAAAAAAATTTTTAATGCTAGCAGAAATGAAAGTATGATAAAACTGGAATAATTTCATTTGCTGTAATTTATACTTCTATCATCAGTGTAATTTGTATTTTAGTATTCTTTGAATTTTTTAAACTTTCTTCTAAGGTACTTTATTTAGTTTGATATTTATTCCTGAAATGATTGAGCCCTTTTTTTTACACCCTTGCTTCCGCATGTAGTAAACTGTAAAATTTTTACTTCATACCAATTTTTCTGCAATTCATATATTAAACTGCTTATTGTTAATTACTAGTTGTTAAGGTAATGAACTTAGTTTTATTTGTAATCTAAAAGTAGACGTGAATGGGATATTTTTCAAACTGCTGTGGTAATCAAAGATTTAAAAAAAAGAAATAGACAGAAATTAACAAGATTGATCTGCAGATATTTGATGTAATATATATATATATATATATATATATATATATATATATATATATATATATATATATATATATATATTATGTCGTTTATGGGAAGATATTTTTAAAATCACAAAAACATTGTATATAAATGTATGTGTGTGCCCATACACATTCTTGAGTATTTCACAATTTTATGGGTCCATAGCATGTCAACTTTATTGTTTTTAGTAGTGTTTTTAGTTTGCCTGTATGAATTAAACTCAAATACTGTTTACATGAATATGAATTACATGCATTTGCATAGGGATGATTCTGTTCCGAAAATTTAAGGCATTCATTTCCAAAAATTAAAAAAATCGGTTATCAATCCGAAAATTCAGACATAAAAAATATCGCGAATTTCGACGAATGGTCGCCAAAAAAACATAAATTTCGTCAAAGAATCGCGGAAATAATGCAAATTTCGTCCAAAAATCACAAAAACCCACAAAATTTGTCAAAAAATCGCGAAAAAACCACAAGTTACGTCAAAAGATTGCGAAAAAAAACCCAGAAATTTCTTCAAAGGATCCCATAAAAATCGCAAATTACGTCAAAAGATCGTGAAAAAAGCGCAAATTATGCCAAAAGATCTCGTAAAAAACACAAATTACGTCAAAAGATCTCGAAAAAAACCCACAAATTACGTCAAAAGATCTCAAAAAAAAAAAAACGCAAATTACGTCAAAAGATCGCGAAAAAACCGCAAATTACGCAAAAAGATCGCGAAAAAACCCACAAATTTCATCAAAAGATCGAGAAAAAAGCCACAATTTTCATCAAAAGATCACGAAAAACAGCAAACTTTGTCAAAAGATCGCGAAAGAAACTACTAATTTTGCCAAACGATCACGAAAAAAACCCGCAAATTTCACCAAAAGATTGCAGAAATAACGCATAGTTAATACCAGGAGTGGATTCCCCCCTCTGCTGTAACTTTTCAGAAAATTTGCTGTGAATTTCAGAAATTTTATTTTGACTCAGAATCACCCTGCGATTTGCACTTATTTTTTTAAAATCCGTTTCAGCATAATTTTATTTTACTGTATATAATATTTAACGCGTTGGGTTTTGCCTAGGTGGTGCGTCGGCACGTGCGTATTTGCTCATTCAGTGGGGGAGGGGGGGATTTTCAAAATATTTTCAGGCTTGGCCAAATACAAACTTGCAACCATGCTCTGACGAAATTTGCAATTTTTCATGCAGCCGATCTATGAGATTTGTCCGCACATCATCGACAAAATTCGTGATTTTTCTATGTCTGATCGCGAAATTCGCGATTCTTCCTGCACCCAATTAACGAAATTCGTGATTCTTAACTGACTGACAAAATTTAAAACTTTTCAAGCGGTAAATTGACGAAATTTGCAATTTTTTCTCTCGATAAACTGATGAAATTCATGACTTCTCCGTAGCCAATCATAAAAATTTGCAAATTTTCCGTGCATCATCGACAAAATTCACGATTTTTCTGTGCCTGATCAACGAAATTTGAGATTTTTCCGCACCTGATCGACAAATCTTGTGGTTTTTCCATGCCAAGTAGACGAAATTTGCGATTTCTCAGCATTTCATTGACAAAATTTGTGATTTTTCCTTTCCTGATCGATGAAATTTGTGATTTTTTTCATGCCTTATCTACGAAATTTCAGATTTTTTCACACCCGATCATCGAAATTTACGATTTTTCAGCCTAACAGACAAAATTTCATGATTTTTCCATACCCAATCGACAAAAATCGCGATTTTTATGCGTCTGGTCAATTAAATTTGCAATTCTTAACTAACTGATGAAATTTGCAATTTTTCCTTGCGGCAAATTGATGAAATTCGCGATTTTTTTCTTGCGATAAACTGACCAATTTCACGATTTTTCTGCAACCGATCAACAAAATTTGTAATTTTTCCGTGCATCATTGACAAATTTTGTGATTTTTCAATGCCAATCAAAGAAATTCGCGATTTTTCCACACCTGAGTGACAAAATTCATGATTTTTCTGCTCCTCATCAACTCAATTTTCGATTTTTTATGCTCCTGATAGGTGAAATTTGCAATTTTTCCATGCCTGATCAACGAAACTCACTATTTTTCCATGTCCCATCGACGAAACTCGCCACCTTCCCGTGACCAACCAACAAAACTTTTGATTTTCCCGTGCTTGTGATCGACAAAATTCGTGATTTTTCGATAAAATTTGCTATTTTCCCTTGCTTGATCGACAAAATTCGTGATTATTCCAAGCTCAATCAACAAAACTTGCCCTTTTTCCATGCCTGAATGAAGAAATTCACTATTTTTCCTTGCCCGATCTACGAAATTTCCGATTTTCCAGTGCCTGTTCGATGTAATTCGAATTATTTTTTGACTAGCGACTGACAAAATTGGAAACTTGGGAAATTCCTATGTTGATATCTATGGTTTCCGCCATCTGATAAACGAAATTTGTGATTTTTAACTGACTGACAAAATTTGTCATTTTTTCCCATGAAAAATTGACAAATTCACAATTTTTTCCTGCGACCTATGGACAAAAATTGAGATTTTTTTCCAGTTATAAATTTACAAAGTTCGCGGGCCACAAGTTAATCCATCGCGGGCTACCGGTTGTGCATCTCTAAAGCCGAGAAAGTACAAAAGCACAACATTAGGTATTGATCTCAGGTATCCCATGAAATTTTTTTATTTAAAACTTATAAAATGTAAACTGAGATATTTGTCACGAACACTTCCATAGGTTAATATTACCTTGTGAATGTCTTCGTGTGACTAATTTAGTCTCATAATTCATATAACTGTGACTTTAAACGCCTCAATACTAACTCCCGTAAAATCTTCAAAAATGAAATCTGTATATACGGAATCCGGTCCTTAAAGAAAAAATTATGTATTTTCAAGAGAAAGAAAATGAACAATTGAACCTTCTAAGGTGGAAACCTGTTTCAAGCTGAATATATTTCAGTTCGGTTTTCAAGGTTTTAATGAATCAATATTTGACAAAGCTGATTACGTATTTAATGATTACACACTTAAAAATTTCAAAATCCAGCTATTAGAGATTTACCAAAATTCTTGCGGTAAATTTTCTTTTTAGGAGGAGGGGGGGCATATTTGCCACAGGTGCAAAAAAGTTAGTTTCAGCCCTGAAACACAATTTACTGCTAGAAGTTGATACACAATTAAATCTGTGGGAAACATTTGAATAATCGAGGCAGAACTACGTTTTTCACGGTTTTTAAGAAAATTGAAAAAAATGTCCTTTTTTGAAATGGCGTACTGCACTTGCTATTAAGTGTATAAAAAAGTTGTAACTATAAAAGTTGTAGAGAATTTTGTATTCTTTAATATTGTGATTGACAAATAATATGCTATGGCAACGGGCCACGAGATATGTTTAAAAAATCAAAAAAAGTCCCAAAATTTTGTTGTTTTTTGGCCACAGAAGAATTGAGCCTTAAGAAATTTTGTTAGAAAACTTGGTTTTTCCATGCTTGCTTCAGTATGAACAAATTAAAAAAATAAAATCTTCTACTTGACCTTTTGCAAGGTAACCCTCTTTTTTTGGTAACTTTCCCCTGGACTAGTATGGTTAATACAATTCTTTTTCTCTTAATGGAAGCCAAGATAAAAAAGAAAACTTGAGTATAAAAAAATAAGAAAGACAATGCGAAAGCTCTATATGATAGCACTCAAGAAAATTCTGATCGGAAATGTAACAGCAGAAAAAGAGAACAAACAGGAATTCTGGCCAGCTGCCAAAAATGACCATACCTAAAAGATCGTCCTAATAGGGGTAAAAAGAGCAAACGGGTTTTTCCTGCCTTTCTTCCTTTTCCCTTTTCTGGAATAGAATTGTCCACAAAGGATAAGCGACACAAAGTGACTCCTTCCCATTTTCAAATTTCTCTGTTCTTGACATGACATGACATCGTGGTGCTTAAGGAGTGCCAACGCGGCGTGCAACGCCGCCGCACGTAACCTCCAACTAAATATGATTACGAACTAGAGTGAATTTCGAAACAATGCACAGCCTAAAAGTATAATTTGGAAGCTCTGGTGGAGTCCCGAGGGCCATTCCAGAGTTGGTTCTCTGTTCTTGAGATGACAAAAGAGGTTAGGTTCTTTGCACTTGCTTACAATCAGAGGGTGCAATAACATTCGATTGTTCTGAGACTTGGCAGTATGACCTTTCAAATTTCAAAATGGGGTGTGTTTTTCTTTAGAACAGGGACGTTTGAAAGTGGGGAAGGGTACACTCATACCGAGAATTGAGTTTGCGAGAAGGAATTCTAAAAAAAGGAATTCCAAAATATTTATCTGCACTTGTAGTTTGGAAAGGACGGCTTGCATACAAAAGGAATGTGGGAAACCCCCCCCCCCCCCCTAAAAATGCATGTTTGTTAAGAGAAAATTTTGGATGATAGTAGAAAGTGGAAAAAAAAAAACTGCAGAAGAAACAGACTTCATTTAACGGAGAATTTCGGTTAATCGAGGTTCTACTGTAATTGTAAATGCATTTAAGTTTATATTTGAAATTTTTATTGTACTTTTCTTTTAAGGCTGTTCTCAAATCCGAAGGGTCAACTTTCTGACATAAGTTTTAATTCATTTTTGTCCAGAAATGCATGAAATTAGAAGGTATTATTCAGAAACTATGTCATCGAACTGTTTTTTCTTGTAAACGCAATAGATCTTTCAGAAAATACTGTCAAAGTTGACATTTTGAACCGAACTTCCGAATGAAAGGGGAAGATCGAGTCAGTAAGGGGAGAAAAATGGTGTGTCACGTGATCAAAAAATGGAAAAAATAGTTTGATTCCAAATCGCTTCCATGGTCAGACTTTTCAATTTTATATCTTTCCATTAAAAATGAGTTTGTAAATGTGTCAAAACATTTTGAGCCTGTTAAGCACAGCAGTTGAGAACAGCCTTAAGGATTCATACTCATTTAATATATACACAATATGCCCACTAAAGTCCCTTGCCACCCTCTTTTAACTTCAGATCGGCTCCTGCTATATTCATAAAAGTGGTATATAGGTATACTAAAGTAGCCATACGCTACTGAATGCAACCGCCTATGGCACCACCTGGTGGAAAACTGTGAAGTTAGCATTCCTATCTCGAAAACAGAAAGAGATAGGGAAAACAAGTGATCTACAAAGTTGTAGAGCATCATCAATTTAATACAAAAAGACACCTTGCGAACTTTAATGCAAAGAATAGAATGTTTAAAACACGCATTTGTTTTCCCGTGATTTCTTACACTGTGGCATCACAAATTTTGAATGAAAGAATAAATGATTATCTTTCGGACAAATGTTAATCCACAGTGTTGATGAATTCAGGGGGTGGCCCGGGGAGGGGGGGGACATTCCCTCCTGGAGCAATTAAATGTCCCCCCCGGAAGATTTGAGATTTTATGTTTTCAGTGGTCAAAAAGTGCAATTTCCTCCCCCGAGCCATAGAAATCCTCCCGGAGGAAAATGTCTGAATTCAACACAAATCCAAATGTGCATTGCAGGTAACGATGAGAAGTTTGCACATCTCAAATAAAGGTACATAGTTATAACTAGCTGGGTTTTTTTCTTTCTAAGATCGTTTTGTCACATCACAGTGTAGGGAATCACAAAAAAAAAAAAAAAAAACAAATGTGCAATTTAATCATTCTATTCTTCACATTAATGTCCACAAGGTCTCTTTTCGTACTAAATCGAAGATGCTCTAAAATCAGTATTCCTATCTCGAAAACAAAAAGAGATAGGGAAAAAAGTAACTCTGTAGTTTTCCACCAGGTGGTGCCATAGGCCATTACATTCAGTAGTGCATGGCTACTTTACTATACCTAGACACCATTTTTATCAATATAGCAGCAGCCGTTCCGAAGTTAAGAGGGTGACAAGGGACTTTAGTGGGCATATTGTATATATATATATCATTTTCCACTTATCTCAGTTGTATGAAAATGGAAACTAGGGAAAACTTCCAGAGCTCTTTCGATAACTGTAACATTTTCAACCCATTTTACTCGACAAAATTTTAAAGGAAACAGATATGACTTGTGTGAAATGTGTAACAGAGATGAAGTCTGCATGCCTTGCAGGCCTGTCCTAAAACATTTGGTAGATTGCTGCAAGAATTTAATTTCCATTTTGTGATTTTTATTACATATTTGAAGAACATTATGAATGATATGAAGGCTACAAGTGTCAATATCAATTAGAAAATGTCCTCCATTTTCTTTAAGTTTCTTTTGAGCAGTTTTCAAAAAATTTCAAATTAATTCAAGCTCAAGGCTATTAAGGCTAATTAGCAACAAACTTGATAAATACAAATCTGCAGAACCCTGAATAATTTCATACAAATCTTGGGGTGTAGAATGGACAAGAAAAACAAAATTTAGCCTGGCCAATATCTAATAATTAAATGCACATATATATTGAGATATTATATTCAGAGTTTCATCCATACATAACACTAATTTGACACTCTTGCCAATAATCTTTCGATAAAAATTAATAATAATCCAAAAAGCTATTAAACATACCATTTTTGAGTTACTTAAAATAACTTTTTCTACAAATAAATATCACTGTCAGGGAACATAAGTTCGAAAACTTTTGCAGCATCTTTGAATCTATTATAAGACAAATGTGACATGATTAATTTCAACGTCTACACTTTTTCAGCCTTTAATACATCTCTTATTTGCAACAAATTTCAAAATCAAATCATAATTTTTTTTTTATTTCAGTGACTTTTATTTGTTTTATTTACATCAAACTTTGGTTCATTCACATAGTTGATGAATTTGAGATGATTTTGCATGGCTGCTGAGAGCTTGTCGCCCCATGCTGCTTAATGAAAATCTTTTTTGTAAATGACAATGAAACTCTACACGAATCATATTTAACACATTCATACGTGAATTCTGGATTCAATTTTTTATCTGTCCAGTACAAATTAAAAGTAGTTTTAAACAGCTCATTTGAATAAGAAATATAATTTTCTTCCATCTTCTACATTTGCTCAACAAGAATGTTTCAGTTTCAAAACAAATTTAAAGCTGCTGCCAAATACAGAGTGAAGAGAAGTCCGGAAGAGAGACATATTTAGTTTTAATATCATGACCTCATCTATTCTGACCCTAGACATGCCTTCTAACATCATAACACCTGACATTAAAAGGTGAGGCTAGTTTCCGATTCAATGACTCATATGTTAGAAGGCATATCTTATTTAGTTTGATTTCAATATGACATCACATATGATTTCCCGGAGTAGCTGATCATTTTGCCAGTTTTCGGCTATTTTTGGATTATCCCTTGAAATTATGATCGAAATTTATTTCTGAATTTTTCCTGTATCCCATTAAAAATACAAACTTGCTTTGGTTGAAAAGACATACTCCATAATAATAATTTTTAAAAACGTATGCATGAATTTTATCAAAAATTACAAAGATTGCCAACTTAAAAAACTAAATATGATTTTTCTGGTATTGTTTAATCTAGTCGTAAATATAACTTGAGAAAGAAAAAAAAAATTTAAACACAACAAACAAAATTAAAAATACAAAAAGTAATTGAATATTTTTTATTATGCCTTGGTGTTTTTAGTATACTTACAAAAATTCCATATTTGATATTGGGAGTACAATATCAGTCAGTTTTTTTTGTGTTCAAATATGCATTTATTTCCAAACAAAATGAATGAACAGATTAATAAAAGTATTGTCCATCACTGGCTACTACGTTTTGCCACCTCTCAGGCAATTTTCAAATTCCATTTCGAAAAAAATAACTCTCCTTTTGAGGCAATCCAAGTTTGGAGCAAATTTTTGATTTCTGCAAGAGAAGTGAACCGGTGACCTGGTAAACCGTGCTATGTTCATCGGAACAACCAGTAATCAGAAGAAGCAATGTCCAGAGAATATGGCGGATGCAGTGAAGCATCCCACTTGAGAGTTTCCAAATAATTTTTTACGACTTTTATGAAAAATTACCTCTTGGTTTCAGGTGATAAGGCACTCAATTTCCTTGCTTTTGAAACACTTCCATGGATTTCAATCATATGGAGACTGCTTGTTGACTCTCTCCCAATGATTCTGCAAGATCCTCTTGACCTGGATCTTCATCGTGTAATGCCTCTAAATCTTTGCTTTCGAATTTTTGGGACTGTCCAGAGCGAGGCTTGTCTTCAGTGCTGAAAACATCATATTGAAACCATTCCCTACATAATTTATCAGTTGGAGCAGTGTCACCATAAACTTCCTCAAGCCAACTTTCCATTTGATGGGCTTCAGCTGCACTTTTCTTCCAATTAAAGCAAAAAAACTAAAACCTCCCGCAAATGCTACTTAGTTAGCACAAAATTTGACATATTCAACGCAATAAAAAACAGAGTTTTTGTATGAAACTCAAAGCGATATAAACTGAATATTATTCAGGGGTGATTGTGTTCAGGTAATATACCTGAATTCAGGTATTTATTTCATTTCCAATACTGGAATTCCAGTTTTTCTGATAGTTAAATTCATAAAATAACACTAAAATATCAATTTCATGTGATTGTTAGACATAATTAAAAGTAATATATTTCATAATGAAAGAAATGGACCTCCCTGTAATAAATTATATGTTCTCTTTCCATACCAAAACAACTTCTCATTAAAATTTCAGGTATTTTTTCATGAATTCACAATCACCCCTACAGGTGTCTAACCTCTCTGAAACCACCGAAATCAGCTGTCACTGTAATATAAAACATTCAGAACAGCTGGCGCCATCTTTTGAAAATGGACCGAATTCATTTGTAAACCCAATATAATATCCTTACAGTAAAAGGTTGTCTGATGATATCTATCATCGGGTATATCCTAGTCTGATAAATGCCAGATAATCAGGAATTTACTTCAGTTTTCTTTTCTTAAATACTTTTCTGCATTTTGCCAACTTTATTTACATAGTACACATTTAGAGATGCGAGATATTCTGCTTTAAATTTTAGCTCAATGAAAATGCTAGCCTATGTGATTTACACTGCTCTGCAGTCAGATTTTTTTTTTTTTTTTTTTAATTTCAATGTTTTAATTGAAGTATTTTCTGTTTGCAATATCTAAAAGAGGTCACTTGCTTTCTCTCCAAAAGGCCATGTATTAATGTCTGTGTCTTTGTGCACCATTAATGGTGACATTCAAAGAAATGAAATGGCTATTTAATAAAAAGTAAATAAAATATATACTAGAATGCTTAAAGAAATATATTATTGAATAAGAAGATTGAAAAAGGAAAAAAAAAAAAAAAATCTTTCTAAACTTATGGTTCATTTAAATGTAAGTAAAGTCTGATTTTTATGATTCTATTAGATGTAAATGGAATTGCCAATTTTCAGAGCATTATAGAATAAATAAATTTAGAAAGAATTTTAGAATAAATTTATTTGTGTGCCATTTATTTTTATTTCAGATGCAAGAATTTGAAGATTTAGAAGGTTTACAAAGCTACCTTTCAATATGTTGTGGTAAAAAAGACATTTTACCTCAACAATATTCTACAGAAAAATATTGTTTGGAAACTTTAGATGTTTAACTATTTATTGTTCAGCTTGCTTCATGTATATTTGGTAGGAATTAAAATATTGAAAAATAAAATGAACTTTTTATAAAATGTATTATTTAAAATGAGAATAAATGTTTGTACAGAGTGAGTAGAAACATTTTATTCCTAAAAATAACACCCGTAAGCACTTTATAAATGCATACCAATTTATACATGCATACACATCCTTATCGATACAATCTTGAAAGAAAAACGTATTACAATCATTAAGTATTATGGAAATTATACAGACCTGCAAACCTTTGATTCTATATTATTGTAGCAGAAGTCATGTGATTGTCCTAAACACATACGGGCTAACTGCATCATGTTTTATAAGCCAGTTGGTTATTTTGTTAACATTTAAAAAAATAATTTTTGAGAAATGATTTATATCTACAATTGAAATTCAAAAACCGTCCAATATCTCCTTCCAGCAAAGTAAACACAAGATTTGTTGTTCTATAAACAACAAAAATATTAAAACACTGAGGTAAACATGCACAAAGCAAGTTCTCTAGCAATGAATTTTACAGTGCTCTTTTTTGTCAAAAAATAATTCATAAAAGGCTAATGAATGTGCTTGTATTGTTAGAAATTACAAAAAGGTAATTCCTGGTTAATGAAAATATGTATGGTATAGAACGCTAATGAAGTGTTTATGCAGTAATAGTTTGCTCAAGGTAAAAATTAGCTAAAAGGAATAAACTCAGTTGGCTATAAATGAAATGTGTTATATCTAAAAAGAATAACAAACAAGTGTAAAAAAATAACTTGATTTTATTAACATAATAAAACCATATATATATCCATATGTGACATAAGCTATAATAGCCTTGCACGACAAGACAGTTATCTAACACATTTATAATAACTCTCATATCAATATCACCAAATAGATTAAGATATAGCTTTGGAGCATTAAAGGAACTTTAAATAAAAATAGTTAAATAAAAAAAGGAACAGTTAATTATTATTCAAAGTTTACTACTGTCTTAATTCACATTATAATATTTCAACTTTATATTTAACTTTATAACTTGAACTTCAATGAGATCTGACTTTAAGTATATCTAACTTTAATAAAATTTAAAGAGCTTAAATTTAATTCCATTTAACTTTAATAAGGATTTAAAGAGTTCCATTAACATTTAAATGTAACTGAAAAACAGAATAATAAAGGAAAAACTAATTGAATAACTTTATAGACACTGCGAATGAAATACGGTAGCGCATGGACTTTCAGAAAGCAAAAACACATGGCGTATTGTATTGTAATTGTAATAGTCCGAAACATCACATCTATAATCCTTATAAAGGAAAGACAATGTCGAGATATTAACAATAGGCAATTTGGCAAAAGAAGAAAAATAACCTGTGTGCAGAAGTCTGAAAATTTGTATGAGGATTGTCTAAGGTGGGTACTGATGTACTTGAGAATCAGATTTTTCATTTTTACTTTCTTCTATCTTAAATAGAAGAAAGTATTGTAATCGAAATTTTTTTTTTACTTCCGGTTTTCAATGGATTTACACGTTTTAGGGGTCAGAGGTCCCAGAAAATATGTTTATAGAAACTGTCTGTCTGTCTCCCATTGTACCATCAAAAAGTATATGAAGCATAGAATCTAATCAAATTAAAAAAAAAAAAGTTTTTGGCTATGGCAAGCAGGTTCTTTATTAATTTGGAGAAAATCTGCTGGGAGCACTGTAATAGCGATTTTTGTACCATTTTGAATATTGTACCATCGAAAAACGTATGAAGTTATGCATCGAATTGAACGAAATTTTTAGTGTAGGTTTTTGGTCATGGCAATAAGGTCCCCCCCTGAATTTGGAAAAATTCTGCCAGAAAGGGGCGCTGTAATAGCGATTTTTGTGCAGTTTTCAATATTGTACCATTGAAAAGTGTATGAAGTTATGCATAGAATTGAACCAAGCTTTTTATGTATGTTTTTGGCCATGGCAAGAAGGTCCTCCCTGAATTTGGAAATATTCTGCCGAAAGGGTGCACTATAATAGCAATTTTTGTGTAATTATCTTGATTTTTCGTAGTTTTATTGTACACCGGCGGCTGATCAAGTGACGGGAACTTCCCATCCTGATAAGGCGACTATTCGCGAACAACTGATATACCACAGAATAACAGAAAACTAATGATTTTAATTTCATCGAGATTAACTCGCTTTTACTCCAATTAATTGATTGAAGCAGAAATTTAAGATGAAAGTTAAAGTTGATATGGTATTGAACTAATAAAAATGAAATATGGATATTTGTAACAACATTTTGAAATATTAAAATATATGAGATAGAAGAAAGTTTTGGGATTGGCACATCCAACTAGTTTGATAATTAAAATCTCATCAAAAACGCATTATTTTTTCTGAAAATCAGAAAGCATGGCTACTCATGCTCAATACAGAGCTTTCTGAAGCCGACAAGGTGAGAGGAAGCAAAGAACGAAATTGGCTTTTTTAATTTGTCGTTTTGAAAGGAAATTAATCCATATTTAAATACAAATATGAAAAAGTAGTCTGTAATTATATCTGTAATATCCAGGATTTGAAATAGGGACTGAATTTTAGGGGTGACAGGGGGAATTTATAATTAAAGTTCTTAATTAGTTCAAATTCTTTCTTTTTCTTGCATTACATTTATTGTAATCTTTATAATGTTATTAAGTCATCTTTATTAATATATCAAGGGTCAATGTAGGCCTTTTTCTTGGGGCCCACTTTGTGAAAAATAACATTTTGTAGCAAAAGATTAAATCCAGTAACTCAAATTGGAACCAAGCATTTATTAATAACTTCTTCAAATCTTGCTGCTAGTTTTCCTTTTTGGTGAATGTTTCCTTTTTGGTCCATGTTTTGTTTGCAAATTATGCAGTTTATAACCTAACAAAGTAAAAATAATTAATGAAGAGCATGTTTTTATGGAAAGGTATTTTGTGAAGGGACCTGTTTCATAAAAAGTAACTCTGTGAAGGGCCCTAAATAAGCCCCAAATTTTGCCTGGATTAAATCCTGTATATTATACATTACATTCTGAAAAATCTGGGACCAAGAGCTTTACAGATTTCTGAATTGTATGTATCGCATGTTCATACGTATGTATGTTGCAAATTTTGTCGAGCGATTGTGGAAAAAGAATCATGAATTTCATCAAACCATTACAGAAAATAATCGTGAATTTCGTCAAACAATTGCTGAATAAAATTGTGATAATTGCAATCATATTTCTTGAAATAGAAATTATATAGTATGTAGAAAATCTCTTAACAGATTACTATACATACGAGGCATGTTTTTAAGTAAGTACCGTTTTGGAATTAAAAAAAGACGTGCAAAGATATCGCAATAATTTTATTTTTACATGAAAGCCTGTACCTTCATCTACTTTTTTACATAATTTCCGTGATTATTGAGGCACTTGTCATAACGTGGCACCAGTTTTTGAATACCCTCCTCATAAAATTCTGCCGCCTGACTTTTTAACCACTATCACAAATGTTTTGACTTCGTTATCGTCTTGAAGACGCTGACCACCCAGGTGTTTCTTCAAGTGCAGGAACAAATGGTAGTCGCTGGGTGCCAGATCAGAACAGGAAGGCAGAAAATCATTAATGAAATTTTTCTTATCTGTATGAACAAAAATTCGGCACCAATTGAACAGATTCGTGAATGATTAATTTCATGATTTTTTTTCCACAATCGACAAAATTAGTGTTTCAATTAGTGCAACAATCATCCACATATATAATTTGATATTAAAGTTCGTTCGACGTAACAAATACAATATCTGTCATATGGTAGGCAAATTAACAAAATGTAAAGAACCAACACATGTTCTGCCGTGTCGAAAAGAAACTCTTAATCAAAAAGCTGATTAGCTGAATGCATCACGTGTCTGAAAAAAGAACCAATGACCATTGCTCACAATATACATAATAAGAGAATGCCCATTTGCGTCTAATGTGTGAATCCAATCACTACAGAGCACTGCAACCCCGCACCAACATTTAGCCTTGTTTTAATGAACGAGGCTTAGCGAAAATTTAATTTCATTATTGTAACCTGGTTTGTTTCTCAGTTGATTAAATAAAAAATTGAAAAATAAAATATTTATTCTTTTAAATTCACAGCATATTTTAATGTTTACTTGTTAAACATTTTTACATTATGATATGTTATTTCATATTTTGCTGTGAAATATGAAAAATAAATTACAAAGTTTTTAAAACAGGTAATAAACTTTTTACCCAGTTATTTTTTGTATAATCATGCATAACTAAAAAGAAAAAGGTTTTGACATAATTTGCACCTGGATAACAAAGGTACCCATATTTTAGTAAAATTAATTGAGTCAATGAATTTAAATATTTTTCTAAATGTTCTGCACACATTCCTTAAATAATCTGTCAATATGCAAAAAAATTGATAGAAATTGCTCTCGTTGTTTACGTTTTGTTAATTTGCCAAGTATCTGACAGATATTGTATTTGTCACATCGAATGAACGTTACTATCAAATTATATATGTGGATGATTATTGATTTATATTGAACTATCTTGCTATCACATAGTGTTTGGATATTGGAAGACATGAGACATTGGAAGAAATTAATGCCAGAAGATCAAAACACAGTTGTGACACCAACTAAAAATATTTTTAATTGTTTCCAAAGAAGTTTTAAATTGTGTTTCCAATGTAATTTTTTTAGCTAAATATTTAAATTTCAAAAATCTGTAAGTTTCGTAGTGTTAAAATGATTTATAGCCATTGGTAGCACCAACAAAATGTATTTTTGTATTTTCAACAGTTTCAATTACTTTCTTTTAAGTATTAAAACAATTTGTAAATTTCATATCTTAAAATGATTTATGATAGTACTGATTTTGGCTAGTTTCTGCAAAAAGTGACAAACAAAGATGGAGCCACATAGTGGTCGCTCCCAATGTGAATCATGGTTCCAAATATAGAGAGGCCACCACCATATTGCTGCCAACTTCACTATTGTTTTATGCCAAGCTTGGCGACATACCCACTTATGAAATTTTAGCTCAGTAATCTGTAATTCTCCATAGGCATCATCAGCAGGTCTAATAATTTTAATTTTAGAATGTATACATATATTTTATGTAAGCGCAGAATATTTAAAAATATTGACTGAGCTGAAAATCTTCACTAATATATCGCATAAAAAGTAAAAAAAAAAAATAAAGCAGCAAATTAAAAATGTTATTTGAATGTAACAGTAATTTGTTAATGTAACAGTAAAGTGCTACAAACCATCGAAAAGTATTTTTATAAATTGTTTAAAATTGTAAGGTATAAGTTATTAGTAATTTGAAAATAAGATTAATCTTCCTCAAACTTTGACAATGAGATAAAGTGTGAACTGCTATCTGGACAAGGTATAACTGTAAACAAAGTTCACGTTGATACCACACTAAATCTTGGTGCAGGGTTTGTGCTGCACCCGGCTATGCTTTTTTAGCGAAATGAACACATCGTTATATCTATTACGTACACCACACCATTTCATACATCAGCCAAAAGGTTGTACTGTGTTTAAAAAGAGCTTCTGCTCTGCATTTTGATTTACTGAATGTATCATGTAACCATAAAATGAACTACTCAGAATCATCGCTCCAGAAACTACGGTTGTTGCCAAATGGCAAGCTACAAATCCAGCCTTATTTTCAGGGCTGCAGAGCCGGTGGAAAAAATCTTTGACTCGGACTCTTTTGCTCAAAAATGGGCCGATTCCGACAATGCAGACCTGCTTGTAAAATGGACGACCCCGACTTCGGGAATTTTAACAGATCCGACTCTTTCGCCCAAAAATGGGCCCAACTCCGCAGCCCTGCTTATTTTTGTACCACTTAAGATATATATATACAGTCGAACCCCGGTATATAACGAACGAAAAGTTTGGTCCCGTCGTTTTCCTATTTTATTTAATGCTAATTTATCCTTTTATAATGAACCACCGAAATTTTAAGAATCGGCTATAACGAACATTTTTGTCCAGTCGACCATGTTTTTTTTTTTTTTTTACTTTTCCAAAGTTGTGAGAACAGGACTTCGACTCCAATTTCATAAGAAAATGTATGCCAACTAGTGAAACATGGGGCAAATCAGCGATAAGTCTTTTTTTTTTTTTTTTAAAGAAAAATGGGAGAAACAACTGCATTCTTTCGCTTTTACGAAAGTCACTCTGCAGGTGTGATCCAGCCTACCAGTCAGTTATTTTTCCTTATTCCTGATCACAGCTATTTTCTCAGTTTGTGATATGCAATTGTTTGAAACATGTGATGATGAAGTTATTACATGTGAAGATCCGACTGATGAAGAGATTGGGGAAGAAGTTAAAATAAATCATTCTGAAATCGAAGATTCTGCATCTGATGGTGATGAAGAGGACCACATAAATGACGAAATCCCCACAATCTCAGATGCTACAGCAGCGATGCGTGTAATTAATAAGTTTTTGTCAACACAAACAGTGGAAGAAAGAGTGTTGGAGTCATTTGATGTACTAGACAAAGAAATTCATAATATGTTTTTGAAATCGGCATCACGTCAGTAGAAAATTATCGATTATTTCTGTATCAAAACAGTGAGCAACAATTAAAGGTAAAATTAATTTATTCATGTTTGTCTTCATTGTTGGTTAATTTAATTAGTATTGTGTTAGTTTAATGTAATCGAATTTAGTCAATTTAATTCTTTAATGGCTATATTTAATAGATTTTACCTTTTTTTAATACATCATTATTGAATATACACATAGCAACTAATGAGTTATACATTTTGTGAACTCTAACATTTTTCTTGACGGTTCGGATATTGCGAACCACCGGAAATAGCGAACAAAACCTTCGGTCCCTTGAGGTTTGTTATAACGGGGTTCGACTGTATTTAAATTTTTTTTATCACTGCCACTGTAGCAAAGTTTTCTGTGTCAATCTGCAGAAAACCAAAATTAATCTGTTACCTGAGAATGGTGGACAAAGCCTACTATCATAAAAAATTATAACACATAAAATAAACACAATTTGTATTTACAAAGAAAATTGCAATGAATCTAGAAATAAAATAAATTTTAGAAATTGTTTATCTTGATACGAGCATGATTCATATAAGGTCTCTAGTTAAGAATATCATGATTCTTAACATGATATAAGAATCATGTTAATCTTTATGATTCTTCTCTAGTTAAGAGAAGAATCTCAGGTCTCTAGTTAAGAGCCTACACTAGTAGACAGAGTTGGGCAAATTTGTAATCTCAATAAATTTGCAATGTAATTAAAAGTTAATTGCATGTAATTAATTATAGTTAGACACATTCAAATGCAGACATTTTGTCAAATAATGGGATGGGGGCTGTTCCGGCTACAGTGTTGCAAGAATTTTTTACGGTATGTAATTTTAACCATAATTAATTACATACAATTAAATTATAATTACAATGCAGATAATTGGAATTACAAATTTGCCCAACTCTGCAGTTGGTGCCTGTCCAGACTTTTCTCACATGATTCCATTTTTGTGTAATTTTGTGAATTTGAAATTATAGTTATATCCAATTTCTTGTTTATCTGTTTTTAACAAGATTTTTTATAAACATAAAAGCTAGATGATAGGTTCTTTGATGACTTCAGAGGTCAAGACTGTATTTTAAAATGGTTAAATTTAAGGAAAGTTCAGTTTGCTATGGGCAGTTTTCTAAAATATCGATTTTTAAGAAAAGGTATTTTACGAAATGTTTTTTTTTAAAGATGAACAATTTTTAGACGGATCTCTTTTTATACTGAAAACTTGTGAAGGGTTCTAACCCTATTTCCCCCCTAGAAAGATCCCTGACTAGTCAGTCACACAATGACATTTGCAAGCTAATGTTAAACCAATGGAGACATTCTTTGAAAATTTCTTGTTTGCATTTTGATATATTTAAATTATTCTTTTTGCATAGGATATTGGAAGTCAATGCCTAACGTTATATCTGTTTACTTTTTTGATTTTGGTTGCAGTTTCAATTTTTTCTTGAAATTGGAAGTGTCTCCAGAATTAAACAGCAACAAAAATATAAAAAGTAGAAAGATACAATAGACTTTGACCTCAGATTTTCTATGCAAAAAAGAATCATTTAAAAATATTGAAATGCAGATTAGAAATTTGCAAAGCCCCCATTGGTTTAACATTAGTTTGTGAAATGAGAAGTTTTTTTTCCATTTAATTGTAAAAATAAAGAAAAGAATCATCCAAAACAATAGTTACAGAAGTAGCAGAAAAGGAACAATAAGTTTATAAACTTATAATGATAATTAGTGGAGAAATGATGTTTACGAAAATGACATATTCGGAATCAGCGTCGAAAAATAAGGATATATGCACAAGTTTAAAATCTATAAATGCATTATTTGTAAAAATTTTATATTCCCCCCCCCCCCCCCCCCAAAAAAAAAAAAAAAAAAACAGATGTCTCACTTTTAACATTTTTGCAGAGAGGAAATGAATCCTTTCATTAAATCAGATTTTTAATTGATAATTAGAGTTTTAATGGGAATATTTTAACGAAAATTACATATTCGGAATCAGCATCAAAAATTACACATAGATGTTTAAAAATTAAATATATAAATAAATATTTGTTAAAAAAAAAATTATAGGCCGGCAATAAATGCCAGAACCCTTAAGTGACAGCCGTCTGGCCATGAAATATTTCTCAAACACTTGTGTTCTACTGCTTGTCTTTGAAAGGAAATAAAATCAGTTCACATAAATCGACTTTTAATGGATTTTTTCGCTTCTAGATGGAATTTTCGAAAAAAATTTATAAATTCTGAAAGAGAAAAAATATTTATGTCTGTGTGTGCAATTTTCAAGTTTTTAAGTCTGGTAGATTTTAAGATATGTGTATGTTTGTAAACACCTAGTGCATTTATCACTCTAGTAGCTGGGCGAAATTATGGCAACTATCCCCTTTTTTGCGAAAATTGTTGTGGTTTTATTAAAATCAATGCTTTAGTTGAATTATGAATAATTTTCCAGTGTTTTAAATGGGGTTTTTAATTAATAACGTGCATTAATTAAGACTTTTTCAAAATTTTATGATTTTGGCAAGGCCAGGGGGTATTCAGCTCTATGTAAAATAAAATCAAGTCTGGAATTTAAATAGTTTCCAAGTACGATCCTGTGACAGACAGAACAGACAAAGAAGCAAGACTATAAGGGTTTCGTGAGATGAACGAAATCCTTAAAAAGGTACTCTTTTCTTTTTCTTACTTAAAAAAGATTTAAAAAAAAATTGTTTTCTCCATTGCTAATTGTCCCATTTGAGTTCAAATTTTCAGTGAATTCAAATAGTAACAAATTAGGCCACTTACCAAAATTTCTATTAAAATTGAATAAGCTTTTAGAAAATTAAAGACCTCCCCAAAAAGCCCACTATCTGAGCGACTCCAGCACCAAAAAAAAAAAAAGGGGCGACTATGTACTTCATTTTTATCGTGATCGGAGAAGTCAGACATTATCAGTTTGAATCTGACAATGTTCTTAGCTATGCAGAAAGGATTCATTATTACTGTGTGATAATTGAGGCAACACAAGGGAATTGTATAGAAGTTAACTTTCCAAGCTTCCTTGTGCTTTTTTCGTAATGGAGAGATGTCTAATAAATAAATTTAGAAATTACATCTTAACACAAAATATCGCTTACTTTTACTTTTAATTCAGCAAGAATAACTTTTTCAAATGCAAATTTAATAATAATAAGAGTTTCTTTTATTCTTATTTTCTTTGACTAATATTTGAGACTAATAAAAGTATTCTTTGTACTAATAAAAGACTACTACTAATATTAAGGTACTAATGATAGACTTCCTGGTGACAGCAATATAGGCTAATAATCCTTTTCCTGTTTCACTGCTACATCAATGCACCCCTGCCCTTCTTCTTTCATGGCAGATTTTAAAGTATCTGGGAATCAGTCTTTCCTGAGCATGCCGGTTAGTTGAGCTTTTAATGTACAGGTGAGGGATTTTTGTGGATGCAATATTTATGATTTTGTCATGGATCCGAAAACTGGAATCAGGTCAATCTCCATGATGCCAGATAATGGTTCTTGTACTGTATACTCATTAAAGTTCAAATACATAGTTTTTTTTCATCTGAAAATATATTCCAGACTTTTATAAAAAGATTAACCTGAACAGGAAGAGTCAACATGACCCAAAACCGACCCACAACAACAAACTAGCATTAACAAGACCCAAACCGCAGGTCAGATATGGATAAAATAAAGTTACATGGCCCAATGCAGGACTTTAATATCAAGCATCACAATTTATGTAAGAAAACAATTTGGTAATGAAAGAGTGGAAAATTTTTACCTAAGAAGGATTTCAATGAAAAAGAATACCATATGCATTTATTAAAAAATTTAATAAGTAATAAATAGTAAATACAAAGAGAGTACAACTGAAATTTTGTAAATGTCGAACATGAATATGCATTTCCTCCTCCAAACATTACAATAATTTTCAGAAATTTGATAAGAATTTTCGCTGTACAAATCACATTTTTGTTGTTTTTTGAAAAACATGATAAAATGTACAAAAAATTATTTTTTTATTTACCAAAGTTATTCTTGAAGCCTATTGCACTCTTTCATATACAGAGCAAGTTTCATTTATTTTCTTTTATTTTCTCTTTGAAACACTTGATGTCAAAATCAGGCTAACAACACTTAGTCCGGAGATAATATAATTGGCTGAAATACATATACACAAAATTTCATTTTTAAAAATGACCAAATTAATTACACGAGTTACTAACTGAAGTCCTTATCTTCTAGGTATCTGTACTCAAATGTAAAACCTTCTTTCTTACGCTGTGCCCATCTTTCATAGTCAAAATAAATGTATGTTCCCTGTATAAAATAAATAAAAAAACTGAGTCAAGATGCCATAGAATTTCTAAAAAAAGAAATTATGCACACACACACATAAATATATATGTATACATATATATGAAAGTTACATACATACCTGTTTGGATAAATTATCCAAAAATGAAAATACTGAAACAATTATGAAATCTATGTAGAATGATCAAAGCCTAGATTACTATAGATCCCATAAAACATGCATGATTTCATCTTTGGATGAGCTATAATGAGCTAAAAGGCTGCAAGATTTGGGCTATCATACATAAAAAGCCACAAAATATGTATAAAAAAGGGAATATACAAAATGCATTATTTTATTTATCTTTTAATATACATAATAATTAATAAAAAAATATGCAATGAGTTAATTATGTTCAAACAACACCCCTCATCCTCTATACTTTAACGTCTACCCATCCTACTATCCAGTATAATATAAATATGAACACTATATAAAAAATTTTAATATTCTATATTTTTTTCCTGTTTAATATATTTACTCCCACCTTAAAATACTTTTCCTTTCTTTTCCCTAATTCAATGTTTTTATACCTAGTATTTTAGCTTTCTCATATCAAAACTCATTCCATTTTAAAATAATCTATTTAAGCTGCAAGCCTATATGGACATATTCTGAGATCTTTCGTGCTGAAAACAGCACCATATTGCAGTGTTTTTTTTCTCATAAGGTTAACAAGTTCCAGCAGTCACTCTGAGTGGTTCAGAGATCTTGTTACTATGAAGTTGTTTGGAGATTTGTACTCTTATGCTGTGATTGATATAAGCTAATGCAAAGGCTCAGACATAAATTCTTTTCGTGTTTGTCTGGCCATTTGAAACCACACAAGATCAGCAAATCTTGAAATATTTATGGGTGTATTGCATGGAGCTTATCTATTTACTTATTTATTTTTATTATGAAATTTTTTAATATGGAGTTTTAATATGAAGCTGTAAAATTAAACCAGTACAGAGTTGGTGATAAATTGTGCTAAGAATTTTCCATCTTATTTGTGTACTTGACTTTTCGCTAAATAAAATGTTTGTGCTGACATTTGCTGGCTTTTTAAATCTGTGGATAATTTCATCTTGGAATTTTCTTCAAGCCTACTCTCTAAAACTGTTCTGTTGGTACTTCATGTTTGCATTATTGCAAATTTCATAAGATGGAAGAACTACAGTAATATGTTTCCACAACACTCAAATAAAATATGTATAACTCATATATAATGTAACAATATATATATGTAAACAAACTATGATGGTTATCTTGTAAGTCTGTATTAGAGTACTAAATTTCTGAAATTAATTATTTAAGATTAAGGTAAATTAATTTTGTCTATACGGATTTTCCACTGCCACAATTTTTCCACGGCACAGACCACCAAGCAATGTTTAGTCAGAGATGCGATATGGTGGATTATCGTGGATGTTTTTAAACTAAAATTGCTTGCTTTTTCTAACATGATTGCCATGTCACCAGTTCCCATTTTCTTGCCAATATTCTAAGTACTACACAGAACTATTTTTCGGCTAGATTTTTTATAGAATTTATTACACAGCTATATATATATATATGTACTTTTTTTTTTAAAAACCTTTGTGCCACATTTGCACACTCATTTTGGGGAAAAAATGGATAAAAAAAGAGATCTAATAGGTTTTATTCTATTAAAATCACACAGTTATTATTAAAAGTGCATTGTATTTACATTATATTTCTTTATGGTTTCATAACATTAAATACAAAATTGCTGTCCAGCAATTTTATGCAGTGACTGATGGTAATATGTTTAAATGTCAGACAAATACCAAGATACTCACATATTAAGCATGCCCACCATGATTTTTAAAATAAATTTTGTAAAAAAAAAAACATGTAGTGTACACAATATAATACAAGATTTATCACTGTCCCCTCCTCTCCATATCTGGAGTTGCCTATGTCTAATGTGAATTATTCATCTACTTCCTCTCTCAAACAGTAGCAAGCTTGTATAGGCATGTGGATGTTATAGTTGGAAAGCAGTAAGGCACTTTTCTATGCAAGAGCTGGTATTAAAGCCTCGAAAGAGGTTGGACTTTTTAAGCAGCTTCGATCATAGGCTTTCTGTGGTTATGGAACTTAGAGAATGGCAATTCATGCCCTGAGGATTTGACATCCATGATGGATTTTATGCAGACCAGATACCATTAGCAAAACAGTGACGTTTGGCAGTATTAAGCCTCAAGTGACTGTGATTTTCTGATCACAACTGATGCTCTATCAACCAGACTATTATGACCCATTTTTACAGACATATTTCTAGGTTTACATCATTTTAAAAATTTTATTTGTCCTAACTTTTCTCTAATATCACTAATCATTTTCCTGATTGAACTGATTTGAATTTGTTTGTTGTTTTTGGGCTGCTATACTGATATATTTAATAATTATTAAAACTTCTTTCTATTTCAACTTATTACAGTATAAAACATGTAATAAAAATGTATTCAGACAGACTGAATACACACAATTTTATATAAGTAAAATTATTTTAAAAGTTTTGTACTTAAATATCTTAAAACCTCTGAAAAATGACTGGGACTGTGAAAGAGGGAATGTTCTTAAGAAGGGGCTGTTATTCAGTGTTTCAATATTTTAAAAACAGAAAATTATACTATATTAAAATCAAAATAACTGGCAGTTTGTATTTTTGTTATTAAAAGTAATTGTAATTTTTGTTTTATTTTGTGCTAAAGAAATGCTTATTTTTATAAACATATATCTTCTCTTAAGAAATAATCTTGCCTATAGACTTTTTATACAGCTTATTGTCCTTTTGGTTAAGTGTAAAATTTTGAACTTGTCTGAAGTTAATTACTATCTACACTGACATATTCACCGACTTTCATGTTCATTCCAATTCTGTTTAGAATATTGTTCAATTGTAAAACATCGATTATTTCTGTGTGTAAAGACTTACAATTAAAATTTTATTTTAATTATCGATTTTTAGTCAAATTTATCAAATAACTCCTTTGAATTCTTATCAAAATTCTACTCGAAGTTGAAATATAAGGTTGGAAATTTATTTTATTTTTGTGATTGACCATTGTTTAGAGGTTAGGTATAATGTTATTTCTAGAAAAGAGATTTGGTTCCACCAAAATATAACCAGTCTTCAGAGGTTGCCGTTGTTCAGAGCGACCGTTACAAAAGGTTTCATTGTAAATATTTTACCTGTTCATATTCATCTGTAATTTTCTGGGGTTCTTCATGCCTTTGAAACCACATCATGAACATTGTATGAAACCTCCAAGATTTGATTTTTAAAGCTCTTGCAGCAAAATATTGAGCTTTAGTACCCTAGAAATAGTAAAATATATATACATACATAAATTGTGACTAATCCAAACATCAATAAAATTTATGCTAAAATAAATCAGCTATAAACAATATTTCAAAAAGTTACCATTAACATAGCAATAAGATAATTCTCAAAGAATATGATTTTGAAAGAAATTAGATGAAATAGTGTTCATTTAAAGATATTTTTATCAGTTTTTATTTGAAAAAATATCAAAAATTTCATGTAATTATTTCTGTTTTGCAGTGAAAAATCAAATTATAAATTACAGTTTCAAACTATTGCAAGTTTATTGAAATGGCTATGTACTATGTATTAACCTGGAAGGGCAGTTAACCCTTAAATGCTGTGTGTTGCCTTTTGGCAACATACCCAATTTAGTCTTCTAAAATACTTTTAGAATAATACCACGGCCAAACTCTATTTCCCTTATATGGCCGTAACAAAAAGTTGAAATCCCTTTGTTTTCAGGGAATCAGGGTTTCTTTCTGGAGAATTGTAGGGGACACTTTTACCTACTGTGTCTAATGAAGAATTTGCCTTGCACGCTTCTGTTTTCTTAGGTATAACTTAACTGAAATTGCGATTTTTGATTTTTTTTCAATAAAAACCGGCTCATTGCTGTGTTCCATACTACACTTAAGATTCCCTAAAAAAATTCCATAAATTTCTTTTCATGAATTTTCTTCAAATTTGGAGCACAAACCATTGAAATAAAAAAGACTTGTTGATTCTTTAAAATAATGAAACATGAAAAAAAAAAAATTATTTATTATTAGTTTTTTGTTTCCCCGTATTTCATGACCATCACCTATAATATTTCAATTTAATGAAAATTGTTCACAATGTACACATATCTATATTTTTTTTTAAATTAAGAATCGTGTAATTTTTTTCTTTTTTTTTTTAAGAAAAGAAAAGAAAAAAAAATCGATATTATTTGATTGCAGGATATTGGCGAAAAGACTTGCTTAATTTTTTTTATATAGTATGAAACATGTAAATATGTTTTTATTTTAATTGTATACTTTTATACCATGACTGTCCGGAATTAGAATATTTAATTTTATATGTAATTTCATAATTTTTATATATGCTTATAGAGATAAGATCAACACATATAATGGCCAAATTTATTGAAAATTGTTTCCAATGAACAGACATATATATTTTCTAAATAATTAAGAATTATACAAATATCCATGTTTTTAAAAAAAAAATCGATATGAGTTGATTGCTGGTTATTGGCAAAAAGACTTGCTTATTTTGTTGATATTATGAAACATGCAAATATCCTTTTAATTGTATTATAGTTTTATACCATCATTGTCCAGAATTAGAATATTTAATTTTATATGTAATTTTGTTATTTTTCTACAGGCTTGAATATTTCAGATCAACATATATGCTGGCCAAATTTATTCAAAATTGTTTGCAATGTACATATATCTATGCATATATTTTTTAATTAATTAAGAATTGTGCAAAAATAATCAATAATCTAAAAAAAATATTTCTGTATGAGTTGGTTGCCGGATACTGGCAAACTTGCTTATTCTTTTAATATTGTGTAAATATTTTTTTATAATATAACTGCCTAAAATTCAAACATTTGATTTTATAATTTCCCCCGTTTTTTACTTTTTTTTCTAAAAATGATAGAAATCTATAATATATATATATTTTTTTCTATTTCCCAGTACACTTCATTTTCAGTACCTCTAATGTTTACTATTATCCAAAGTTGTCTGCAATCAACTTCATATACCTATATTTTACACCAGAAGTTTGAGGCAAAAAATAATTGAATGGCTTAAAAAGTTATCCTAATTTGAGAATAATTTGGTTTTTTGAAAAAGTTTTGGTTAATTTTGTTAATATTTTGAAACTAGTAAATAATATTTAAAATTTTTTTAATTTGCAATTTAATTTAATTTTAATTTAAAAACAAAAGCAGAAATTTACTTATAAATCTTTGTTTTCTGTTTTATAGTAGCGTGTTATTTAATATATTTTTAGTTGCTTACGTTTAATGCATTGTATTTATTTATTTTATCTCCAAATCCTTCAGTTTTCCTGTTTGCAGTATAAAAAATGCCCAGGGAAAATATACGTATATTATCTATACCTTTTATAATGCATATACACATACGTTTTTTGTATTTTTATGTATGAAAGTAACACTTAATAAGCATTATTTACAGTACAGAAAATACAATTTACAGTAGGTATTCGTGCCATCTGGCGGCGACCGTAGTCTAACGATTCCAAAACTAAGGGATATTGTGAAGGCTATATAAGGCAGACGATCGAGTTTGGCCATGATAATACTGAAACTCCAATGCCTGATGTTGCCAACAAAATACATACTGGAAATATTAAATTAATTTTCAACATGTACATGGCTGAACTAGTGCTGCTTAAGAATAAAGATAGATTTATTCTTTCAACTGTTGCTACATACACTTTTTGTTTTGTTAGGTAGCTTGCGAAATATCCTATTTTGTTCTGCAGTGAGCAAGTACAATTTATTCCTTATTAGATTTCTTAAAATTCATGTGTGTTTAATATTAAAGAATTTCATCAAGGAAAATTATTTTGTCAATTAAAGACCAGTATTGCCGATTAGTAACAAACTGTTTTCAGCCGTAAACCATACTTAACACAAAATATGATTTTTTAAAGTATTTTTCGCATGATTTATTTAAAAAATGAAAGCCGAAAAACATTATCACAATGATTTTTGAAAATTTAGGCATTTAAGAGTTAACATGTGTTTAATATTATAGAATTTTATCAAGGTAAATTATTTTTTTAATTAAAGGCAAGTGTTGCTGGCAACAAACTGTTTTTTAGCCATAAACCATACTTAAAACAAAATATGATTTTTTAAAGTAGTTTTCCAATGATTTATTTAAGGAATGAAAATCGAAAAACCTTTTTGAATTGATTTTTGAAAAATCAGGTCTTTAAGGGTTAAAACAAGCTGCTGTTGTAATCGAAATGTGTTGACCATATATTTAAAGAATACTTAATTGCATATGCTGGAAAAATAAAGCTTATACTACATGATTTCATTATGATGTTAATGAGTTATTACCATTTTTGCAATAACCCAACATTTGTGTTCTTTGAGGTCATAGACAGAAATTATGTAGGAAATTGTTTTCTTACCAATGTCTTGGAATAATGTGATTGAAGTTATGAAATGAAGGAATTCTTTTAATAAAAATCTACTTGATTAGCATGAAATCAAGCATAAGCATTAAATATGTTTTCCTCCTGTCACTTTAAAATATAGTAAAAAAATTAATCCATAGAGGGCTTCATATAAAACCTCCAGTAACAATAATTTTTGTGAAACAAATAGTTCTAAGCATTTTCCTTAGCATAGCATTAGCAACACCTCAGCGCATTGATGGTACAAACTCAACTGACGCTGACTAGTACAATCCAAAATCAAATTTTTTAAAACATAGTCTTCCCAAAAAAATTCATGAAAACTTTACTTAAAAATTAGATTAAATCTCCACTCAATAAATAGTCAGGTGAAGTGACAAAACACACGTTTGATTTAAAAGAGAATATAATTTTCACAAAATAAAAGATAAAGGGAATACATGTGCTGATCCATAGTTATATTAGTAAGATTTCTTCATAAAATAAATAGCATTTACTAAAATTCAAATGAACTCAATCGTAACAAGTTCAATTCTTGAAATATAATTAAATAAGTAATAAGCAATAACGACTTTGTAAAATAGACAGCACAGTACACTGTAATATGAAGAACACTACCAGTATGACTTTAAAGAAGAATTTTCTGAATCATCTATTAATTTAAAAAAATTGATATTTTGGTCATAGTTTTAATTTGAAAAACTAGGAGATCTGCACCCTAGCAGCTACCCTCGCTAATAACTGTCCAAACCCCACAAATTCTAAAAAAAAAAAAAAATGTTAATTTGCTCAGCAAAAAAGAAAAGAAAGAAAGAAAAAAAAAAGAAAAAAATTATGAAAGATGGAATGGCAATACTCGGCCAATGACACTATTCTGTAAGGAAGTTGCAATTCATTTCTGACTAGAAGACTTTTTGGTTCCCAAAGCTACATGCACTGCTGTTTTCCTGATTAAGATCAGTTACACATTTGAAAATTAGCTTGGATAAAATGGTTAAGCATAAAATGCCAGTGTCTCCTGGACTTCATAATATCTAAAAGAAAAGTTTTCTTTTAGACACTATAAGAAATTTTTTTTTCATTGTTTTGACATTTTGAATATGTTGTAATTTTTACAATTAATTGCTTTTTGTACATACAAAGCAATAGTAAATAAAAATGGCTATTTCAAAACATGAATTAAATCTCTATTCAGCATGCAATTTTGAATAAAAAATTGGGAAAAAAGCTTAAAAATTAGGCAAATTAGAAACTTTATTAGACACTGCATATAACAATCTAATCAGGTATATTAATGCAAAAGATGGTTAAAACAGCTATGTATAGTTTTTGATACTATAAAACTTGAACTGATTTCAACATTAAATAAAGGTTAAAATAATTCTTCGATTTAAAAATTTTTCATCATTTTTATCATACATTTCTCTATTAAAACTACCAGTTTTCAAGTTTTTATATGCAATAGTTTTTGCAAAATATGCCGAAAAAGTGAAAAGCTCACAATAAATTGAATTATGCCAGTAGCAGTGTTAGTAGCTTTTTTTTTTTTTTTTTTTTTTTTACAATACAGAGATACTAAAATTATTTTTATAGTCATGCTTAAATTAAATTTTCTTAAAAATTGAGTGATGACATTGTTATCAATAAATCTGACTCCAGTATAGGGATGGGCATTATTTAACGTATTAGGATAAAAAACCCTGTTACTATGCTGGAACCTAATATTGAATTAATATGTTACTGAAAAATCCCTGTTAATTAAATAACATATGGTTTTAAATGGCAGCGTCTTCATTCATTTTCCTTAATCAAGAATTCAATTTCGTGCCTCTAAAACAGAACAATATTCACTAAAAACGTCCTCAATCATTTCTTTTCAGACGTGCGCCCTTAGTTTGGCCCATCTTCACCCTCTAGTTATGGGCAACTCTGTTAGGTGTGTGGTGTTAAAAATTTATTTTGCATTTCGTCAATACCTAATGCATTAGTAATGCCTTGCAGCACTAATTAAATGCTTTTTTGGCTTGGTGCCTGGTTCTGGATCACCAGCATCACCATCACATACTTTCACCGATTCTGATGGCGCAAAGTAGATCATAAATGAAACACTGGCACAAATAGTAAATCAGGAAATCCTCTAAAAATTTCTAAGAAAAAAGCTCATGGCTGACATGTTTTGTACTCATGAATCGTATATATTGCCTTCATTTAGCATTTCCATAAGAATAAGTCAAGTTCGACTTATAAAACCCAGCAAAGTTTTGTCTAATTTTTGATCTGAGCAATTTTTTTTTCAACTAAAAATATGTTTTCGTGTTTTTTTTTTTTTTTTTTTTTTTTTTTTTTTTTTTTTTTTTGGTTTGCTTCTAATTTTGAACGTGTGATTTTTGCAGTATATTTCATTTATGTTATGTAAAGGAAAAAAGCATTGATTCCCCCCGCCCCCCTTAAAATAATGCAGCCAAAAACGTGTTCAGGTTCATTATATTTATAAAAGGTACCATTTTGCAGCATTTAAGTAAAATACATTTATTCATAATTTTATCTTTTAAAAATTTTAATTCTCGATTTTGAATAGAAAATCTATTTCTAAAAATAAGAAAACATTGTTTTGCTACTTTCAAATAAAATCCACGAATTTATAATTTTTTTTATTTCATTAGCGCATTTAAAATGGGTACATTAAAACTTCAATTGATTTCAACTGAAAGCAGGTGCAACAGTTGAAACAAACCACAGATAATTCCTTAATTCATTCTGAATTACGCCATGAGAAAATCTAGTTCTTAGCATATAAAATGCTCTTCTATTGTTTAGTAAGCTTCTGAATAAACAGAGATAATATAACATCTTTGCAATTATTTATCTGTTAAAATTTTCTGCAGTCAATATAACATTTGCTTCTTTTGAAACATTTGTTACGAAAGTGTTTTAAATTTAAAAGATACGCTAACGGATAAATTTGTCTCAGCAATTACATTTGATTAAACGTGTTTATTTACTTTTGTGGTTTATTTGAACACTTAAAAGAGTTTTTACAATGTACTCATAGAGATTTTTTAAGGGGGTGGGGGCGAGGAGGATTCTTGTACTATAAATTTTGTTTTTTGGCCAAGTTTTTTTTTTTTTTTTTTTTTTTTTGGTCAGTGTTTTAATTTGCTAAAAAAAGAAAGAAAATAGCCTTTTATAATTTGTGAGAAAACTTAATTTTAGTATAGTTGTAATTAATTTGAAAAAACATATTTGTACGAACGAAATTTGTTTGGATGAATTTCATTTGATTAAAAGTATATAAATAAAATTGTTGTGTTCTTGTGAAATTTGCTTTGAATATGCGTTGATAGATATGGCTGCTAGAGATCCGCACGGGCCGGGGTCAGGCCTATTTTCGTTCACAGCACTCGGGCCGGGCCATACTTTTTTCCTGAAGGTTCGGGCCAGGACGGGCCTAACTTATTTTTCCTGCACAGACCCAGGTACTGGTTTCATTCCTAATCTTCACGGCCCAAAATTTTCATTTCTAATTTTGACCCAGCCCATATGAAAATCATTGTCTCGGCATGGTCTGGTCCGTTGAAAGGTCAGTAAAATTAAGCTTGGCACAATTTTTTTTTCAAAAAATGCATACATTTTAAAATCGCCATTATTGTACAATTAAACATTAAAATTAATTCTTATTAAAGAATAGTAGATTTCTACATTTATTAAAATATAGTTAAATTAAAATATAGTAAAACATGTGAAAAAGAACCTGTCTATGATGGAATCTTGTTTTAAACTGAAAAACGTGTTGATCCATGCAAAATTAATATACTACTATGTAAGAAAAGAATATATCATGGAAGACGATAGTATTCCGAGTGACGCAGCCTTAAGCCTAATAATACATTTACACTTGCTAAGAAAGGAACTTGTCTATAACGCATTTTTGTTTTCTTTTCTATGCAATTCAGTCTTAGATTTTACTGTGTAGCATTTTTCAGATTTTTAACACTTCAATACATGGAATATGGATTAACAATATCAATGATAACATAAAACATTTACATACAAGAAATAGAGATTCATTAAAAAAATAAATATAGCACCCTGCGGCACTTCTATAAAAATGAAGATTATAAACATGAAAAGAAAAGTTAAGAAATATTTTTGGCTTGAACTCCTCGTACGAGACAAACTTTTATCCAAATCAACGTAAAAATCAATGTTTTGTAGAAATTCATTCAGGCCGTGCCAGGCAGAACTTTTAACTGTTATACCGGGCCGGGCCAATAAACTTTTTTCTACAGGTCGGGCCGAACTTTTAACTTTTTTACCGGGCCGGGCCGAATTTTTTTTTCTCTGAGTCGGGCCGGGCCCGGACCTGGAAATGTCGGCCCGTGCAGACCTCTAATGGCTGCTATGAAGTCAGGGATCAAATTTCTCTTTTTTAATACTTTCCAACGTAGTTGAAAAGTGTTTATGATTTCAGTTTGTCTGTCCATCTGTCTGTCCTTGCTTTAACTCGCGTAAATATAGTCAAATTGCCATGAAATGGATATATCTTATTTGGGTTTAGTATGGCATGTTCGATATTGTAAAGGAAGTGCATCTAGCATTTTTGGTTCATTTACAGGGCCACTCAAAAGAATTCCGTTACATTACGGTCTATGGGGAAAAATTGCTTGCTGTGTATTTCAATGATATTACAGTATTTAAAACATATTGAAATTGATATAAATCACTGAGGTGTACTACAAGGTTCTTGCTATAGAATAGGTATAGTGCATATAGGTAGGTATGCATAGAACTTATTGTTTATTTACAGGAGCACACAAAAGTATTTGGATATAGAAGAAAATGAGCAATAATTGAACTATTGAAGCCACGAACAATAACTGCTGGAAGAGCGTTTTCAATTATGGTACGCATTTTTAAATTTAACTATTTTTTAAATATTACTTGATGTGTATAAATTCTAGATCATATACAAGGTCGAACAACAGTTTTCAACAACATTCGTTTATTTGCTGAAATTACTGAGCGGAAATTTTAAAATGTATTATGTGTTTAACTGAACTCCCTTTTTGCATACTATATAGTATGCATACCTATCTGTAGATCATATACAGGGCTGCAAAAAAATTGTATATTTTAACGACTCTTCATGGCAATGGGAGAAATCGTGTTTTCAGTTGCATTATGTGATTTCCAAATTGTTCATTAAGACATCATCTTCCACCTTTGTAAATTGTGATGTTTTGTTATGGTATTCTGAATGTGTTGGAAAGTGATTTATTTCATAATCTCAGCTGCATTCATTTTTTTTTTTTGGGTGGGGGTTAGAAATCGTGTTGTTAAAACTGTGTTAATTACTATACAGAGTGTCTCTTATCGTTTACCAATAACTAATTTCTAAACCATTAGGTTTAGAGGTATAGTTCCAATTGCAAAAATGTTTCATATTTTGATCTGCTTCACATAAAGATCGATTTACCTTACAATAATTACTTTTTAAATAGATAAGAAACTACATATTTTATACAATGCCTGGATTCTATAAGTTTTATTTAGAAAAAGCTTTTCCGTGTTCTAACAAGTAAAACAGCAAAAAGTTATTCTTTTATGGTCAAAACTTACTGAGCTATGATACTTAGAATTTTTTGAAAATTTTTAATGTTTTAATCACCATAAAATGGAAAAACACGTTTATAGTGTCAGAAAATGCTAAAAATGCATGAAATTCAAAGTATCATAACTAGGTAAGTTTTTGTCTTGCAAAAATTAAGTTTTTAATCACAAACTACTTTTGATTCATCTCAATAGAAAACAGCATTTATAATTATGTCAAAAAATATTCAAAACATTTTGTTTAAAAGGCCTTCTAATTAAAATATCCATTGACCATTAGTTATATGTTATAAAAATAACAGGTTGTTGGAACCTGTTACTCATTCAAGTGGGGAACGATGTAACCTGTTAACCAAAAGTAACTATATTTCCCATCTCTACTCCAGTATGTTCTATACAGCTTTAAGAAACTGTTCACTTTAAACTAAATAATCATTTTTTAGGTTTTTCACTTCATATTCCTTTCATAATATTGTTTTAGCTTTTCATTAAAATCTTTTTAAATTTATTTCATTTTTTCCATTAACAGGGTAGTCATACCAATTGGAAAACCTGGAAAACAAAGGTAATACAAAAATATACCAATAAAAACAGGGATTTTTGAAAGATTCTTTAAAAATATAGGAAATACCAGGTAAAATTTAGGTCATTATTTAAGGGTGCAGCACTCTGCCCCTTTTAAAAAATAGAAAAATGCACCCCTACTTGTACCTAGAGATCTCTTGCAAAAATATTACCCACATAATGTATTTTTAAACGTACCTGGAGATCTTGCAAAAATTATTGAACTTCCTCATTCATTTAGATAAAGCACAGAAGATTAATGAATCTTTATTTATTATTATTATCTTTTTTATAATTCAAAACTAAACCTTTGTATCACCGTGTTGCAGATCTGCAACATACCCAAAAGTAAATGTTACTTACACAGTAAGATTTAAAAGTCCTATTTCCAACACATCAGTTAATATAAATTCATCATAGAATTCTCAACAGACAGCTTTTCTGAGCTAATTTTTCATGCCAAGATTTTTTTTTTATCATTTGAGGAATTTTACGTCGAGATTGCTAAAATTAACTTGTAAATTTTGTCAAATTAAAAAATCTAGAGATGTCCCAAAATAGATTTTTTTAAAGGTAATTTTGCATACTTTACCATTTTGTATTAGAAAATTGACACTATTTATAAGTAGTATATAAATTTCTGTTTATTGTAGGTGCGAAAAAAGCATATTTTTGTCAATTTTTTTTAATTTTATGTTCTAATTTTTTTTTTTTTTTTTTTTTTTTACAAGCTTAAAATGATATATTCTAACATCTGAGTAAATATTTTTCAAATCGGAGTTGTTAATCACATAGGATTAATGTTACTTTATTTATTATACCTAAAAATTACACAATTTTCTTTTTTCCTATTTTTAATGCTCTTTTCTCCTGAACTAGTACCTCTATTCTGCTTCAGTAGTGGCTTTTATAGGAACTGTTCCCTGTTTTTTTTTTCTTTTTATTGTTAACACTAATACCAAGAATTTATAACTTGTTTTTTTAATCCAAGAAATGTCGATCTCTTTAATACCAACAAGCAGAAAAAATCATAGCCATAGTTTTTCTTCTTAACTTGCACATTTTTTAGATGTATATACATACAGGGGAAATAAAGGGAATTTTTTTCCAAGAAAAGCAAACAAGTCTCACGTTTTTAAAACAGTATACTGACTTTCAAAATGCACACAATTATGAAATTTTCAAACCATATATGTTTAATTTAAAGTAATGATTTTAAAATCTGAGCTTTTTGTTCAAGGAAAATTTAAGCATTTATGAATGAAAATCACGTCAAGACAATATTAGATTGTAGCCCAGTTAGTTGGATTCGAAGATAGACATGAATTAAACACAAAAAATCACCCCCTTTTTTTGTTTTAGATTATGAATGAATGCTTCCTTTAAACATGACCTAATTTTCTTGTGTGGCAGCATTTCTCCTTTTAACACGTTGAATGCCACATCAATCACCGATGACTGACACTGATCTTTCAGTTTAGGCAGCATTAGTCATCGGTGACTGACACTTATAGATTCTGTAACAGGAGTCTTATTTCGCGGCCTAAATGAAAAGACAGACAAAATAGACTTGGCATTCAACATGTTAAAGATTCAGGCCTCATCTCATAAATGTGTATTTAAGGAGAGTTATATTGTTGAACATGAAAAGCTAGTGCTAACGGTTCTATAAAAAAATTATGTAATTAAAAAATCAGTCTGAAATCCAGAGAATCCCCGAAAGTAAAACTTAGTGAGTGTTTTGGAGCAAAAATTAATGCAAGATCCAGTAGTTATTGCTTCTCCTCTTTTGGCTGTTTTATCCTCCCACCTGTCTCTCTCTTCCACTTCCTTTCATTCTTACTCCTGTCCTCAAAATGGTAGAAAATCTTATTCGAGTCTCATAAGACTAATTTTTTCAAAATGTGTTATGATTTTTAGCGTTTTTTATAATGATTTTAAGAGGTTCCCTTCTTTATAAGGAAGAATGAAGGGACAATATCTTATAAGTGCCATCATTTTCCTTACATTTCAAACAGAAATAAAATAATAATTTATTCAAAATAAATTTTTTACTTGTTAATATTTTACTAAACAAGTAAACATGCTGAAAAATACATCTAAGACAAAATAAAGATTAGATACTAACCTGGAGAAAATAAAAAATGAAGAACAGAGTTTCGGTTGATAAACGCTGGAAAAACTCCTTAGTATTACAGTTGGAAATATAAATATTATAATAATCGGGAACAGTCATAGGACAACTTCCAATACTTGGATACCTTAAATTCAAGCAAATAATTAAACAGAAATACTGAAATTCAGTAATAATTCAAATTTAGCTTTTATATGCAAAATAAAATAAAACACTTATAATATTACCTATTTTACGCAACTGCTCAGAACACTTACTTTTATAATTTTGAAAGGTACACAGCGCGTTTAATTTTTTTCTTTTAAATGCAATTTAATTTTGGTAGTACTGTTTTCGCGACAAGTTTCAGCCAGTTAATTTAAATAGTATTTTGAAATTTTTTATTGTATGCTGAGTCAAATTTTGGTGGATATACAGTAGACTCTCTCAAATCTGAAAACGCCTAAAATCCACACATCATCACAGATGTAAACGATGAAACTTTCAGTTCAGATGTAGGGGCAAAATTACAGAATATTTCAGATTTATATCATTCTGAATGCATTTTAAAATGAATATAATTCTCGATATTATTATTGAACTCATAGTATCATGAAGGAAGCATAAACTTATTTCTGAAAAAAAAAAATCAAGGTATTGCTGATATCACTTGTAATCATAATCTTTTTATCAAATAAATTAATTTATTAATCAAGCTTTTTTGGTTTTTAAGACTGGCTAAACCTGAAATAAAATTTCCTTACTCTATGATTTTGATGTGAATTAATGGGGTACCTTTTAGAGGAAAGTTTCATTGAATACTTCAAGTATCTCATATTTGTTATGCATATTTAATTATACATTAATTATTTACTTAACCTTTACTTTTAATAATTTAATCATTTTTAAAATTATCTTACTTTTTATTATTTTATTTTATTACTTTATTTAATTATTTTAATATTCTACTATAGTGCAAGCATTCATTATAATTTAGATTGCATTATTACATTTAAATTACTGTTTAAAAAATATAAACAAAGCAATGACCAGAAATCCGCAAAATTCTAAAATCCACACAACCTCTGGTCCCAAGCTGTGCGGATTTGAGGGAGTCTACTGTACTAATTGTGGTTGTGGCATTAAAACCACAAATAAACAGAAATGTCAACTTTTAGACATAGCCATCAACAATTATACAGCAATAACTCCCCCTCATTTTCCAGCCAACAAAAGAAGATTGATGTTAAAATATGAAATATTCAATTTAATTTAAAAGTAATTATTTTAAAAAATACAGAGACTTTAATAATCTTATTTTTTAACTCTTTACCCAAGATAAAACTTTAAATTCTGAGAGAAATAAATAATGGTTATATAAAAGTTTTCTATAAAAACAGTTGAATGTCTGAACAGTTTGCTGCAGATTTAACTGTGACGGGGAAAAATATTTTTCTTTTCATGTTGTCCATTTGTTAATTCAAATGTCCTAGACAACTTTTTAAAAAAAGATTTTGAGTCCATACATATTCGGCCATTACTTTCATAATCATATGGAAGCTTTTTCACATATTTTAAAGCAATGTGGCTTTACAGATTTCCCACTAATCAAGGGCTTTAGAAGTTCTATGTTGGTGGCATTACAGCAAATCAAAACCGAAAGCCATGCTTTGGATTTTATTGCCAACTTTATAGTTTTCAATTTTCACAGTCATAATGCGAATGGTAGAAAAAAATAGTTTTATTTTCATTGAAAATTTTCTATGACGAATATTTCTCTATAATTTCCACAAGTCTTTATGTTTTCGTTCATGTGCAGCTGAAATATCAGCACTTTTCTGTTGCAGAAATTTATTTCCATGTTAGGCTATATGAAGTCAAAAACAAAATAGCCAACCAGAATTTGTTTCTAAGTCAAAACTACCTAACCTTTTTGCCTCAAAACCGTTAGCCACAAGTATTTCTCAGTCAAAATATTTGCATTGTTAAATTGCAAAATTTCTGTTATTGAATAAGATGAAATTTTCTGTATGGATATAGTGCTACAGTAAAATCTCATTACAATGAATTTCTGGGGAGCACTAATTTAATTTGCTATACGAAAAATTCGTTAAAGTGAATATTTTTATAATGAAATAGGATAATATAAATTTTTAATCCAAATAATATTTGTTAAACTGAAAAATTCTTTAAAGTGATATTCGTTGTAACAAGATTCTACTGTAACTCTAAAGTTTGCAGGTCATCCTTATTCTAAGCTCACTATTTTCATGGCTTATAAAAACTTTGTCTTTACCTTGTAATATAGTTCTAGAAATGGATAGATTTTTTAATATTACATATTTAAACCAAGTGCATACAGTTTCATAAATCACTTAATAGTCTTCAAGGCATAATCATTTCTTGTCTAAACACATATTAGACTATTCCAGAAAGCTTCAAAAATTTGCTTTATTCTTTTAAAATGGTACCTAATGTAGAAGTAGTAATATCAAATTACAGTAAACTCTGCCTAAGAATGGAACTAATCGGGACTGAGAAAATTTTACGTTGTAGACAGCATTACGTCTTATATACATGGGGTGCCATTGGGGAGACAGGCAGCAACAAGAACTTGACACATTAGGAATAGATAAAGAAAATATCTGTAAACAGGGGTAATATAATAACAGTACTAATATAAAAAGATACATCTAAATAGTGCAAAAACTTCCACAGAACAGTTAAAGAACTTTATTTACACCACATAGGAATGGCACAATTACAATGTAGTTTTGAAAGAGGCATCCAAGACATGTTCGTATATATTTTCTTTGGAACGCTGCAGCGTATTTACAATCTTTATTCCAATATCTCTGAAAAGACAAACTGATTAGAAAGCATGTAGCAGTCTTGTCTGTAAAACTTTGTCTGAAACATGATGGAGATGTTGAATTTTAAGTGAAAGCTGTATGGTACCAAGCTACTGAAATTTGTAATAAACTAGAAGAATTGCAGAAAACACTGACGATGTTCAAGCAAAAGTTACTGCTCAATGATTAGTTAGTCAAATGATAAATTACAAATTTCTGGCTCCAATAGCTTTATGGAATTCCTTACTCTATTGAGTAAGTAAATTATGCAAGTAAAGAACTTGAGAATAATACCATAGATCTTGCTACAGGGTTTTTTAAATTCCTAAAACTTTAACTATTAGAGGTTACACAGGATAAAAGTTTTGATGAAGGCTTGATTGATGCTAGTGAACTTACCAAAGACATAGATGTTGAGTTCGTACTTATTCAGAGTAAGTACTTATGGCGCAAAAAGATTATAAATCTATATAGGAATCTTATGCAAATCCAAAAACAGCCTTTAGAGTGCAATGCTTAAATCAAGCAGTAGATAATGCAGTAATGTCAATATTTATATGGATTCTTCTGAAATTTTCAGGACCTGTTTAAGAGCCATTATTTTGAAAATCAGACAAAGTGTGATAGTTGTATTTTTTGATTCGCTTGATTTTTTTTTATGTTGAAGTAGATCATATTTAATGAATAATGTGCAATTTTGAAGCCCTGAAAAAATTTCCTGTTTCCTGTAGAAAATATCAATGCTTAAATAAGGTAATAAGTGGAGAAAACGGGCAAAAACATCATTTTGATTGGATTTTGTGGCAACATAACAATGAAAATTAACAATGCCCCACAGAACCAAGTAAAGTTTACTAATCAGGTAGTGTTATACTAACAGCTTATGACAAAAGAATTTTGGGATGTTGCTGCTTTCCAGAGATATAGCAATCCAAACATACTGGTATTTCAATTTTCATGAAAAATGAGATTCATGAGAACATGTCAATGAAAAAGAATTGGGGTCTCGTGCTATTTTCAGGAAAAAAAATTACAAAAAGGCAGTGTCAATATCAGGTTTTTTTCCCTATCAGAAAATGAAATATCACATTTTCTTTCCCTTTTCTACATTTTTCCCCCTATGAGGAAATGGAACATCCCTTTTCTCTTTCTCCTTCTAGGTGAAAAGCATGGTTATTACACTGCCTTTTTGTAACTTGTCATTTTTTTTCTTCTGAAAATAGCACGAGACCCCACTTCTTTTTCATTTCTATGTTTTTGTACATATGTTCTACTACTACCTGATATATTTTGTTTTATTCAACTGTGATGCTTTTTTGAGATAGGACTAATTCAAAAGTTGCAGATCTTGAAACTCTTGAATATTTAACAGATTATATCTGCTAACAGCATAAATATCCCGGTAAAGTTCTATATTACTTAGCTTGTCCTAATAGTAAACTTTCATATTCTATAAAAAAAGTTTTGAGGCACTATTGCTTAAATAAGATAAGTGCAGAGAACAGACAAAAACGTCAGTTTGATTGCATGTTTGATGAAACCAGTTTGTCAGTTTGATGAAACCATCAGCACACGCGATGGCGTTCGACGTTGACGCATTGTCAAAGAAAATGTTGGAGGCTCCCCCACTTGGTATAAAAAAATCGGTAACAGACATTGACTAAGCTGACAGCCCAATACAATTTCAGAGCACACAGTTCAGCTGACAATGTTGGATATAAGGCTATGCAGCAAACACCACACACACGTGCCTCTATTGACCAAGCATCATCGCCAACTACTCCTACACTAGGATCAGGAACATCGTGACTGAACCATGGATCGTTGGGAGAGAACTGCTTTGTCAGATGAATCACAATTCATCCTTACACTCACGATGGTCATTTCAAATTATGCCTTCTTCCATGAGAACTGTTGCTCCCTCTTATACAGCAGGCCATACAAAGGCCGGTTGTAGCGATATTAAGTTTTGGAAAATGTTCTAATGGGCATCTCTGGGACTTGTGGTTATGGTAGAACAGATCACAAAGGTCACAGATTATCGGAACATCATTGGGAACTTCTTGCACCCTTACAATGTTATCTCTCCTCCCAATTGGAAATGAAGTCTTCTAGCAAGACAACACTCCATGACACAGGGCTCGAATTGTGCTGGGGTGGTTGTAGGAACATAATACTGAATTCCAGTTAAGGTCCTGGCAGCCTAACTAAACGGATCTTAATATGATAGAGCAGATTTGAGGTGTCATGGAACGGCAGCTCAGAGCTAAAAGACAACCATGCTGTAATATTCCGGATTTACGTGACTGCAATTTGAACATCTGGTACAATTTGCTTTCAGCCATGTACGAAGGATGTGTGGCATCCATGCCAAGGTCGGTGCGGCTTTTTTGGTAGACAGAAACTGAGACAATGCATTATTAGGTAGGTGGTCATAATGTTTTGTCTCTTCAGTGTATTCCATGTAAGTCTTCTATGGAAGTTGATTCCCAGATACTTAATATTGTTAGTTAACAGAGTGGTAACATTATTAATGGTTATACGGTTAGGATAGGTACATTTTTTAGAAAAATAAATTGCAACAGTTTTATTTTCATTAAGTTTCACACGCCACATGATACATCAGCTTATAAAAATGTCCATGTGACTCGAGTTTTTTTGTATTAGCATGGATGATGTGCAAAGGAGTAGATTGCTATGTCATCCACATACAGAGCAATAGGTCCTCGGTGTGTGTGATATATCATTAAAGAATATGTTAAACAGGGTGGGACCTAACACAGAGCCCTGTAAAATTCCAGAGAGAAGTAAATACATGGTAGAGAGGATTTACTGATGTGAGCACAAAATTTGTGATTGCTAAGGTATGAATCTATTAGGTTAAATCCAGCATGAATACCAAACTGAATTAATTCGTAGTTTTTTACTATTGCTAACAAATATTCTGCGAAAAATTCTGAAATTTTAAAGGTGTTCTGAACTTTCCTTTCTTTAAAACCTTTAAGTTGTTTACTGATAAGTTTTCTAGTACAATCTAAACACACTTTTTTAAGTGCAAGCTATTTTCTGTAATAGCTTTTTGTATATGATACACTTATATATTTTAATATCATAGCATAAATTAAAGTATACAATGTAAAAATTACAGAAAATGCATAATAGTAATCTATTAATTAGAAATTTCAGAAGTTTCTTTGCTACAAATATTCTTACTATATCATCATAAAAGAGCTACCTGATGTTCGATATTTATAATAATTAAATATGTCAATTGTTGCTCTTAATTCCTCACATATGCTTTAATGAGTTTCAACTTGCTAAAATGTCTTTCATCGAAAGCAAAAGATACAGACAAGTCAAGAAGATTTTCTGACATGTAGTTAGATTTGGTTAGACATCTTTAAGGCCCATATTCTGGTATTAGATGAGTAGCTGGGCTTGATTTCATTTTATGTCTAACTCCAATACATATTTGAAGCTCTTGATTTTCAGAAGTAATTCATCTTTAGCTATATCCTCTTTGTTAATACTTTTTAAATATTCAGCTGTATATTTAACCCTTTGAAATATTTTGGAAATAGCTTCAATGGAAAAAATAAAATATAATACTAAGACTTTGACTAGCTTCAAATTAACAACTTAATTAAGGGAGGATTTTGTTGATCAGTCTGACGACTATTCATTTGAATTTTTTAACATACGATATATCACTACATCTATCTTCACAAAGTTTGCAGGAAAACTTTTTTGTTCTTCTTGTTTATCTCAATTTCACAATATTACAGTAATAATATTTACATACAGGATTACATGAGTTAAGATACTTGTCTTTTTTTAATATAAGGTAAAGAATACAGTACGAAATTCATTTTATTGACTAGGGGTAAAATTTCTCTGTGTGTTATCTTGTCAGCAGCACCTGAGTAAAGCCCATTTTTAAAAAAAATGTAATTTAATATCATAGAGCAATGTGGTACAATTATTACACTACTAAAATAATTTTTACCAAACTAATAGTTTATTAGTGAACAATTAAAAACAAAGTTAAATCTATATCCATAATACCTAAGCATTATTTTTCATTAAATAGCTTCAGAATTTTGCGAAATGGCTGAAATTTTCTGCAACCCCTTTTAATCCTATATTCCCTTTTAATCCTATATAGTGATTCTATTCAGTAAAACATTTAATTAAAAATAAACATACATTATGATCGAAGACCTTCCATTAAGGATTTTAACAATTCTTAATTTGGGGAATTAAAATAGAATGCAAAGCATATAAAACATATGACAATGCCTTTTCTTAATTTTAAATAGCATTTATTATTATTATTATTTATTTATTTTTTTTTTTTTTTAATCAAGCTATTTATGTTTTGGTGGCAAAATGATCAGAGCTGTAAGATTTTTAAAACTATGGGTGAGGGTTCAGAAAGGGACAAGATACATTATTATACAGCACAAACCGTATAATCAAAGAAATAACCAGCTGCATAGAATAAAAAAGTTTTAGATATGTCTTTGTCATAGCTCTGATGCCGATAACAGTTTCTCCTGAATTCAATGCTGTAGTGTAATTAATGTAAAAACCATTTCCGATGTTTTTTGTATCATTTTGAATTCATATAAAAAATACAAACTTCCCATAGTTCTGTAACTGACTTAAATATCCCGCACAATGGCAAAAAACGAAATTATAATATTAAATAGATAAAAATCTGCCCTTCAAAATAATAAACATAAATGTAATATTCCATTAACAATTTATTAAAAATAGCTAGGGTTGAAAAGTTCAAAAACAAAAATTGTCATTATTTTGTAAAAACCCAGAAGACCATCATAAACCTTTCAATATCCCTCTGCTATTTCTCTAACGATTAACGAAACCATAAATAAAAATATTCAAGCAAGAAAGAGACATTGATCTCCTGAAATATTCTTCAGGTTTGTCATGAGATATATTATCCCTCTTAATCATTTAACCAATTTGACAAGGAATGCATATGGCTAAAGAAAATTGCAAAGTTTTCTTTAGCGCCAGATTCTGCTCTATTCAACAGGTCACCAACTTTTGAACACCAGTCTCCTGTTTATCACTTAGGAATTAATGCAAACTCTTTTAGAGTTAAAAAGACATTAGCATGCTTTACAGCAGAAGATAAATCATATTCAGATTTTCGAAGGCATTTTGAGTGTAAAAAAAATTCACAAATAACCAGTCAAAGAATAGTTACTTTTATTAATTCCAGCCAGCAGATTTAAATTAATTGATAATATTGTCAGATATAAAATTAACAAAGAAAAGGATCGCAAAACCTAATCAATGTGCCGCTATTGCATTTGGGTAAACTTGTCTTTTCCTGTAAGCGTCGGCAACAGTTGGTCTCATCAGAGTCTAAGATGAAATTTGATGTTTAATCTAGATACAGTAAAATCTGTGTAAACGGAATCGCTAGGGATCGTTAACAAATTCGTTGTAGACTGATTTCCATCTTAGCAGGCAGTTATCTTTCCGTCATCGGGACCACAAAATGTTTCCATTTATAAGAGAATTCAATGTTCACAGAAAACCTGCCAAGAAAAAATCGCAACTGGAAAAAGTTCCATTTTAGATAAGTTTGAAATTTTAGCAAGTATAAATATATAGTGTTGTTTTCGTCGAATCTTGAATTTTTTTTTTTTCCCTTAAGATAGGTCATCTTCACAGATTTTACTGTAATACATTTATGCTCTTCAGAGGTGTCCTATAGAGTGAATATGCTTTAATAGTTTTAGAAGATACTGTGAAAACAGAAAGTGTTTATAATGAAAATCTGTCTAAAACAGAAAAAGTTCATAGCCCAGCGAAAAACCTACCTTTGAATTATATCTTCTAAGACGAACCCCAGTCTAAAGCAGAATTTTTCATAGGTTCTTTGGGATTCTGTCTTAGTAGTTTTGATTTTTGTTGTATCCTTGATTGAGTAAAGCAATACTTCGTTCAGGGGAAGGGAGGGAGGTTCAGACACACACCCACTTGGCTATGCCACTGCCTGCAACCTTAAAAGTTAAATAACCCAATTGGACAGAAACTGCTTAATCTGGTAAACCTAGTGTAGAGATGAACAGATGTTATAAGCAATAACAATAATGGGGAGGGAGGAATGCTAAAAAAAGACTTATGAAGGTTAAACAAATTTCCTGCTTTTACTTCTGTGCCTAATCTGATTAATGTAAATTTTTCCAGTTATACAAAGTAAAATAAAATATTCGCATGCACATTTTCGATTTTCCTTAGTTTTTAACCTGCATAAAATTCCTCAATTTTTGTATCCTACCAAATCCAGCACCTGGGGCAACTACCTTCACCTGCCTCCTCTCCCTCTTTTCCCACTTAGTTTCATCACTGCTAAAGTTAAATCTATCATCAAAGATTAAAAATACCACACAAGTTCTTGAATTCTTTACTTCTAATAATAGATCTATCACATTTCAAAATTTATTTCTATTTGGATTTTGTTGTCATTTTAAGTGTGTGTGGCATTTGAAGAAAGGAGTTTTTCTTCAAATGTCAAAGATAAAAAGTTATTTGAGATCATCAATTGAGCAAGAACATTTAAAGAGCTGAGCAATAATGTCTCGTGTTTCTGATTAGTAGGAAGTGATATAAAAATTCTGCTTGCTAGTTGTAGGCTTACATGTATGTGATTTTACATTAAGATGCAGTTTACATCAGCTTTGTCTATCAGTTTCCACACAACTTTTTATCGCACATTCTGATTGCTTTCTATTCTACCACAGAAGCATAAGTCTATAATGGATTTTTTAAATAATTTTATGACTATGCAAACATTGGTGTGCATGGTGTATATTGCCTGGTGACCTCAGGATGCGTAGAAGTGCTTAAATTTTGAGTATCACTATTTCCTAATAGTAATTTTCACAGTATAATTTTCAATTAAATAAGACGAACATCACTATTAAAAAAATGTGGTTCTGAAAAATAAGAACCTCAATGCACCCTGGATCTGGGGTTGCCGACCTCCCCTCCCCCCCAAGTACTCCTTGGAAACTTTTCATTTCTAAGGAGTCTGCATGCACCCTGGTAATGCTTTTGACCGTGGACAATGTAAGATTTTTTACTCTATGATAAAATGTGAGCAGATGAACGGACGTTAATACAGGTCATTCCAAAATGTTTTGCCTTTACTTCCCGAGTGTCATAGGCAGTAGTTATATAACTGATGTTGTCTGAAATAAGCTTGTAAATGGTTCTATTAAAACGTACATATTGAAGCTATGAAAGTTCAACAATTATTCACCGTTAATCATAATAAATTGTTAATAAGTGATAAAGAAATTAAACAAAAAATTAAGAATAAATTCTACAAAACATCTAAATATTGAAACAATTTAATTATATCATCATAAAAATAGAATCATTGAGCTTTTCTTTTGTTATTTTCTTTTATTAATATACTGCTGGCCATTAAAATTGCAGCAGCAGGATGGAATGATCTGATGAACGTCAAAATCACATGAAAGAAAGAAGAGGTTAGAATAAGCAAATGATTAATATTTCAGTGCATTTAGACAATGAAGGTGGCACAAATGACATCTGAAGCACTGCATAAAAGAAAAGTTGTGTAGTGGATTTTTCATTTGGAAAGTGCTTTGTAAGGTCGACGTTTGCTCAGAATATTGTGTTATGCCTCGAATAATAAGAAGAAATGCTTACCAGCAAGTGTAGGAATTCGATAGAAGCAAGATCGTCGCTTATCGAGAGTGTGGATTATCGTTCCATGATATCGCCCATCACACTGGCGAAATCCAAGCACTGTCATGCGAATATGGAATCAATGGGTTGCTGACGGTCATACTGAATGGTGTGCAGGATCTCAATGCCCTTCCATGACAAACACCCGAGAGGACAGACATAATGTGAGGTTGGCCCTTCAAAATGGTACAACCACATCACGGACCAAGGAAAGTCAGGAAATGCTCATGTTTGCAGCACGCCCAGTATCCATTCATACAGTGCGACGACATTTACAGCAGCTTCGACTGTCAGCATGGCGACTATTACTGCGGCTTCCCTTGACAATGCAGCATAGAGACAGACGGCAGCTCTGGTGCGCCAAACGACAAAGCTGGATACAGGAGTGGCACAATGTCATCTTTTCAGACAAGTCCCGGTTCTGCATGCAGTATTCTGATGGCCGTATATGTGTCTGGAGGCTCCGAGGAGAATGCTCATTGCCTGCTTGCATTCAATACCGGCATAAGGACACTGCACCTGGTGTGATGGTTTGGGCAGCCATTGGGTACACGACACACACATCTCTAGTTCAGATCGACAGTAATTTGAATGCAGATTGGTATATTTCTGACATCCTACACACAGTGGTTGTGCCCTGTCTTTGTGGCCTGCCAAACACCATCTTCCAACAAGATAACACATGACCACATGTTGCATGTCATGTTCTGACCTTCCCCGATACACAAGTTACCCTGGCCTGCACAGTCTCCATATCTGTCACACATTGAAAACATCTGTCATGGATTGCTGAGAGACTGGCCCGCCACTCTTCTCTAGCTAATACGGTTGATGAAGTACGGCATGGATTTGAAGCAGCATGGAATTAGTTGCCCATTTCTGTCATTCAAACCCAGCTCGACTCCATGCCTATCCAGGTAAGGGTCGTTTTAGCTGCCACAGGGGCAGCTGTTTCTACTAATTTCACACCCCTGCAAACCCCCAAATTGCTTACAAACAATCATTTTGTTTTCATGCCATACTGCTTAGGTACAATAAGTTTTTTATATTTTCTTTCTTTCATGGTGTTGCAATTTTAATGGCCAGCCATGCATTAATAAGCTGTTACTTGTTCAAATTTTATCGAAAAATCTAGAAACCAATTTAACTGTGTTCTAAGAGTTTTCGAATAAATTTGAACTGCACCTTTACAGTCATGAAAGTGAGTTTTTTCTACTACCAAATAATCCTTAGTAGAATAAAACCACTGATTTCTATTGTATATTTTCAAATACGAAAATATACAATACCTTTGTTTTTGTGAATCGATTGGAAGAGGCAGATAGTCTTTTGCTCTTTCTAATATTGCCAGGTATTCTTCATTGCTAGGAGATGAATGAGGTGGAATTTCACCAAAGATTGTAGATAGATTAATATAAATTTCATGATTTTCAGATGAATTATTAGTTACTTCAGAAAATAAGTCACTTGAATTTAGTTTGGATGTATTGTGCATTGTTGTCAAATCTGTAAAAAAAAAAATAATAACCATATAAATATACATAATCACAATACTTAAGTCTTATATTGTTAATTTGTGAACCTCACAGTTGAAATTAAATTATAATTTTATTATTATTAGCTTTTATTGTATTACTTTATATTGCAGATTTATCACACTGAAATACTTTTTTTATCCTGTGTAAAAAGTACTTCTCTACCATAAATATTTATTGAAAATTATTTTAATACAGTTTGTACATGAAAGAAGGCAGAAAGTTATACCAGCCTTTTTTTTTTTTTTTTTCCTTATGTAAGCAACAACTAAATGAGAGTAAATTAGTATCATAATAGATTAAATAGCCATCCCATGAAAAAATAGACATGATAACACTCACATAAAATACAAAAGTATTTTTCTTACTCTTATCAAATATTTTAAAAGGAATAATTTGAAACAGTAAATGGGGTGTGAGGTTTTTTTTTGCTATAAACAAAGCAACCATAAAAATTATTTACTTGAGGAAGAATTTTTATTAATTTCATACATCACATCCAAGCAGGGTTGCAAAAATCCCACCTACCCTAAAAAACCCGGGTGGGTTTTTCTGGGTAAAACCCACTCTAAAAAACCCAATAAAACCCACGTCAAAGCAGGTTTTATTGGGTTTTTTTACAATCCATGATATTATTTACTATTCAGTAACTTTTATATTAGTTTTTTAACCTTTGTGTTTAAAGAGTTACACTATCCTATTAAAACATATTGTGGGTGTACTGCCAAATGTTACAAATTCAAAATGAAATAATGTGCTTAAGTCTTAGTTTTTAAAAGCCTGTTAATATCATAAAAAAAGGCCAAAATCAATATACAATACTAATCATAACACTTTTGCATAGATAAAAAATAACAAGGTCTTTTATATCAAAATTTAACAATATAAAACTTCATAATATAAGTTCCCGACTAGATACAAATTTGACTTATTCACTTTTTGGCCAGGGTCGACAAAAACTAAAAAGTTTTTTTTTTTTTTTTAAATCTCAAATAAACCTTTTTTTTTTGGTTTAAATGAGGTTTTTTAAAATATCATTTCCTATTACACATAATAGTGTAATAGGTAAGCTGATATACATGCTGATATTATGTAGACATACATATGATGTTGCATTTCTTTAATTTTTTCTTTACAATGGCCCAAAGTTCTCTATGGGGTTCATATCTGGACTGTTTCCAGGCCATGGAAGTGTTTTCTTTAATTGAATTAAAGAAATACAACATCACAAACAAGAATGTTCTGATAGAAAAACTCATCCAAATTTGGCATCATGACAACGAAATACAAATTAATTGCCAAAAACTCATGCAAAGTATGCCAAGATGTATAGAATCTTTAATAAAAAACAAGGGGATGCACACTAAATATTAAATGTATTATTTCTTTAATATAACAAGTTTTTAATGTATATTTCACAATTATTCTAATAATTTTCACACGTCTGTAATATTATATCATGTCAGAAATAAAAAGCTTTTTTTACAGACTTTTACACTGATTTATTTGTGTTATTTCAATTCAAATTATTTGTATATTAAGTTAATTAATAAAAATATAATAAGATTTCTTAATTTAATACATATACTTAAAAAAAAGTAAGAGAAGTGCCCTCACTTCTTAAAAAAAACAAAAAACCAAAAAAGGCCAATAAAGCCCTAAAAAACCCAATAAAACCCAACTGAATTGGGTTTAAAAAAACGGGTTTTTTGCAACCCTGACACTTTTAGTAAATAAATCAGGTTTATATCAAGAAAATAACTTTATTAATACAGCATCACAATTTCTAGATTTTTATGGCATATTTAACAAGTTAATTCATTGTATTTGTACTTTAGCATGAATACTTAAAGCATTTGATTTGCTGAATCCAGATTAGTTTAAAATATCTTCTGAAAAGTAGATTAAAAGAAAAAAAAAAAAATAGATACAGCTTGAAATTTGTAAAACATGACTGCCATAAGAAATTTCTTAAAATTCTCATTAAACCCTTCACTGTTGTTCACTCTTGACAAATGTCTGAGAGAAAAAATTGCTTTTATTTCTTCAACCTTTCAAACATTTAAAGCATCTCTTTTTTTTTTTTTTTTTTTTTTTTTTTACATCCAGTCTTATTAAAAAGATTACTTTCAAAAGAATTTGCCATTTAGATTTGCTTTTTTAAGATGTTAATTCATATTTTTTCTTTTCCCAGCATTCTGCACATGTTGATGTAAGGAAAAAAAAAGTTAGATATTTATAAAATCGTTACCACAACCACCACTATTTGTGGTCTTCTGCATTCTACAGTACTTAATTTAATTCATTTTACAAAAATGCTTTGGCTTATTATTTTACATGTGTAGGGTGATTTTTAAATAATTTATTTGAAAAAGTAAAATTTTTTATTATATTAGTATTCTATTACTAAGTATTTAGTAAAATTCTTTTATTACATATTTCCAAAGCCTGGCAAATAAAATATAGTAAAGAAAAAAAATGATAATATTAAATACAGTAGAAGATTGTTATAGCTCACACCTTGAGATGAAAGATTGTGTAAATTATAGATTTTTGTGTTACATAGATCATTTCACACATCATTAATTAACTTGTAAATATGGACAAATATGGCTAGAACACCAATATAAAGTAGATCTATAGACCAGAAGTTGTGCAGATTATGGATTTTTGTACAATATAAATCGTTTTGTACTTTGTTAAATTTAGCTTGTAAACATGATTGGACAAAAGCACTATACAGGGTGTCCGGTCTCAGTGGTGTCCAATGGCTAATTCCTAAACCGTTAGTCGTGGACATATAGTTCCAATTACAAAAATGTTTTAAATCAGGTAAAGAAATATTTTAAAAGCGATTTGGGCCAATAAAAACATTTCTTAAAAAATTACGAAATTTAAATTTTTATACAGTGTTATATTTAGTAAAATTTTCCTATTACACTGACAACTAAGACAATAAAAGTCTCATTCATATAATGCTAAAATTGGGCGAGTTATGAAACTTTAAAAATGCATGACTTATGCCGCTTTTCTTCTCTGAAAACAAATGAGTTCGGTTTGGCTTTGAGGGGTCACATACCATGTGCAGAAAGTATTCGAAGATCTTATTTCATGTGTATCTGCGCTTTGAAAAAAATTGTATAAGTATTACGATTAAGTTAACATTTATTAAGTTTCAGATTGGCTAAAATAACACATGTTTAATTTGTCAGGATTCAACACTGTTTCTTTTAACAAAAATTATGTTATTTTTATGTTACTTATGTTTTTATGTTACTTCAACGATCGTAATGTATGTTTTTCTCAGTTCAAAATTTGTACTCAAAATTTAACTCACTTTTAAATATCCGATCGAGATTACATTTTACATACTGGCGCAAATCCAATAACAATCTAATATTATTATGATTTTATGTGGTTACCATTTATACTTATTTTACAGGATAACACAAAATATTTCGGATAGATTACCGCCAAAAAGTTTTAGATTAGATAATACAAGACTGCAATTGTTGTTTTTTTTTAAACTTTTATGTATTTTTTAGCACTGAATCCGAAAATTACATTAATTTTTAACCATCATGTCAGGATATTTCACAAATCATAAATTGTCAAATTTAAAGAATAATTAAAATCGGATACTATAAAGTAGTGGAGATGGTTGCGTTTTTTAACCTTTGATAATTAATTTTAACGTACTTTTTAGCACTGAATCTGAAAATGACCTTCATTTTTAACAATCACGTTAGAATTTTTTTGCAAATCGTAAATGTGTAAGTTAAAATATAGCGAAAATCTCATACTAAAAAACATATGTAAAACTTTTTTTGTTTTATTTTATTTTATTCAATAATTTATTCGATATTTTTTCTTATCCTGAGATTCTTACAGCTAAATAGCTGAGGGGTCCGATCAGGTAAGGGAGGAGATTCAATTTTAACTTTGAACTTTTTAACTTTGAAATTTGCGAAAAATCGTGATGTGATGGTTAAAAATGAAGGTCAATTTCAGATTCAGCGGTACAGAATACATAAGAATCAATTATCAAAAGCTAAAAAACATAACATAACCCAACTTTTGTAGGCTAGTGTAATCTAATAATATTTTAAAATACGTATTTGAGGTTGTTAATTTAGCATCATTTTATTTAACGAAAATTCTGTTTTTTCTTTCTTCTTAAATGTTTATTACAATTTGTATATTTTGCATTAATATGCCAGAATGATTAAAGATTTCAAATTTATATTGCAATGTTAATTTTACTCTCAGCCATTTTTTAATATATCTAATGAAATTATACTTCCGACTAAATTTGTGAATGACCCCCAATTTGCAGCAAAAAATATGCTCCAACTTTAAACAGCTATTACTCGGTCAGTTGTAATCGTAGAATAACGGGACTTTTTGTGTATTACTTGTCAGTGTAAAAGGAAAATTTTACTAAATATAACTTATAGGACCAGGGGACCGTATAATAATTTAAATTTCATAATTTTTCAAGAAATGTTTTTACTGACCCAAATCACTTTTAAAATATTTCTTTACCTGATTTTAAACATTTTTGTAATTGGAACTATATGTCTATGACTAATGGTTTAGGAATTAGCCATTGGACACCGTTGAGACTGGACATCCTGTATAATAACACTTTAAAACAGAACAGTTAAAAGAAAAAAAAAAAATTCAAATTTAATAGCATTTATTATTTACAGAAATTAATACGCTACAAATAAAAAAGCAATAAGCACTATAATTAAAATTGTTTTTTATTAAATTTGTCAATGGTAATTTGTTTTAGTAGTTTTGATTCTTCTCTTATTAGATTTTTTTCTTAAATTCTGTAAAAAATCAACATTTTTGATTTGCCACTCAGTTTTGTGGTTTGGGAATTTTCAAACATTGTTCCGCTGATTTAACTGTTTCTGATACAGACATCTTTTTTTTTTAACCTCTGAAAAGAAAAGATTTTGCTTGCAATGCCCACCCCATGTTATATTGTTACTCATTTTCCATTTAAAAAAATTGTCATGCAATAATAGCAATTTTCCATTAAAAAGCTCTGAATTGATAAGGATGAATAAGATCTCAAACTTAGTTCTCTAGAACAGTGCTTCCTAACCTTTTTTTCTTTTATGTACCCCTTTCATATCATAGGCTTTTTTTTTCATTTCGAGGTACCTGCATTTCTCATAAACACACGACTCTTCTCCCTCCACTCAACATGCTTTTTTTCATTAGTAATCTTATCACAACCATATAATAAATCGATACAAATTGCATATGATATTTCCTTGCCTTTTAAAGTTAATATTGCAGTTTATAATATTAGCAAAACATGAAGAAAAATCAAGGCAGCATTAAAAGAAATTTTAACAATCATACAGTGATTATTGATAAACACGTTTTAAGAAAAAACATTAAAATCTGAAGGTCTGACGTAAGGATCTGGCGTAATTTAGCCGCTCAGCAATTATTTTTAAACATGGAAGAATAAAAAAAAGTGGTGAGAAAAGAATATTCCATAATAATTAGTTGAAGTTTTCAGAAAGATGGGGGGAAATATATAAATACTCATGCATGCTAATCAGTGGGCGGAGCTACTGACATTGCATTATCAATGAATTATTAGGTATAGTTGGCCTTTTCCCTCATTTTGAGTAACATATTGAATTTACAGAGACTAACTTTGTCATCTAAAACTATCATATCAATATTTTTTGTCTTTTTAGTTAAACCATTTTTGTGATTTCTCCCATTACCGATGTTATTTTCATGTACCCCTGGCAAGCCCGCTACGTACCGCAAGTTGGGAACCGCTGCTCTAGAAGGTAACAATTACGGACATAACACATATCCATCCACTATTTGGTATTCAGTCTTTTTTGTTGAATATTATTGGATATTTAGCTGAATAAATTCAGGATTACAGATTTTTTTTTCTTTTCTCTTTTCAAATCCAAAGTGGCTTTTTTTCAGATGCATTCATAAAGCAATTTTTATCCCTAAATGCACAAAAATTACAGCTAATCTGATTAAAATATTAAGAAATCAAAAAGCATTTAATATAAAGGCTAAGGATCTTTTATAAAATGGTGTCAAAGTTGGGTGAATTAATCAAATACAATTCAATATATAATGCATTTATAGAAAAATGCTATTTGATTTAAGCACTTGGACATTAATGTCAGTAAATTAGATGCACATATAAATGATTTTGTGAATGTGTGAGAAAGATTACAATGTGTCAGAATTCAGCACTATTTTTTATTTTATTACCATATTTATTATTTTAAGAACAATCAAATATTTTTAATATAAAATATTGCAGAATATTCAAGTTCATTCATACTGTTGGTCTCAGTTTCTGTAAGCTCATTCATACTGTTGGTTTCAGTTTCTGTGTGTAGTTTGAATGTGTGTTGAGTAAATCATAGAGCTTTTTGTGTTGTATATATGCTGGTTCAACTGTTAAGATTGATTAAATATGTACTTTCTACTTTAACCATATCTCTTGCTAATTTATAATTTAAGTTATACAAAGTAATTTAAGACTGGGAAATGGTTTTAGAAACAGACTCATTTTAAAAAATTTGTGGACCAATAGGAACCCAAACAGCTCACAACAAACTTTATTTGACCAAGGACTATTTCAGACGGTATTTGGCTGTGAATCATGGGAGAGAGTAAGCATTGTGAGGGGCTCATTATTATGAATGTAAGAAAGGCTAAAAGTACAACTGAATAGCAGCAGAAAAGAATTTTCTTTACATTTTATTACGGAAATATCTTTCCATCCTGACTTACAGAAAGGGAAATTGAATCTAAGTATAAAAAGATAAAATATAAATTCTTAACTTTTTTTTTTTATGAAATGAGTTTTTTATATTGGAAAATAATGTTAAGGGCTGGTGGCTTCAAGAAGAATTGAACTGATTGTAATTTTTACTATTCTCAAACCACGGGGGCAAAATACAACTTTGTTCGCCTGGAGAGAATACAATCAGGAAAGACCTTTGATGTCATTCACCTATGAAGCAATTAAATTAGTTTTAGTAGTGTGACAAACATTGTGAGTTTGATATTCATTGAACATGAATCATTTTTTTAAGTATTATTTAATCATATCCACACAAAACAATTCGCTATTTTTTGAATAGAAATTATTTTTTAAGCTATAACTTACATTTTTTGTTGACGCTGACATGGATTTTACCATTTAGCAGTTACCTGATGATGACGGAGCAGCAATAAAATTGTTTGAAGCCTATGAAATTATACATTTTTTTTTTTTTTTTTTTCAGATGCCGGCTACAAACATTTCACAGTAAAATTTGTTTAATTTTAAATTCAGAGTAATTTTATTGACCCTAGCACTGGATCTCCTTGGTATATATCCATAATACATAGGAATTCATTATAGGGATAAATTAAGAAAGGATTTTTTTAAATTCAATTCCTAAGGGAGATAAAGAGAGTGTAGAAAGTTTTAGATCATTTCACTTTAAACTACTTTTATTGGAAGATTTCCTGGGTATAAGGCATGTCCCACCAAAATAAAGCCATCGTGATCGTGTGCCGTAACTGGTCACAAAACAAACCAATAATAACAAAACGAATATATTAAGAAAATCTATATACAAATACATATTTACAAGGATATATTTCTTCCTGCCTCTTATGCCATGCTTATACACGACTTGTAATATATGATGTGGCATATCACTTACCAATCCCTGGAGGATAGTAGCATCAATATTATTCCAGGCTTCAATGATGGCTGCTTTCGATTCTGAGACAGACTGAAACTGTCAGCCATTGCATATACAGCCCTACTGAGGATACCTCACACATTTTTATGGGGATTGAGATCAGGAGAAAGAACAGACCATTCCATGACATGCACCCATTATCCAAAAACCACTCCCAAGAGGATTTTGCAACGTGAATGGGGGTGTTGTGGTGCAAAATCCAACTTAAACCGCCACTTCTATCAGCAAATGGCAGTAAATGGGTTTCTAGCATTTCTTGGTAATTGGTAGCCTTTGTGTGGCCTGAGAGAAAAGCCAGGTTAAGTTTACCACCATATAGCCGAAGCCTCCTCATACCATTAATGAGCTTCTACCTTGCTGTCTTTTGGACAGAGTATCCTCTTCTTTCCTCATGCCATGCCATGCCAATAGAAACCAAGGTCATCTTGGCCATTCAACTTCATTTTCTTCTCATCTGAGAATATAACATGATGCCACAGGTCCTTCCATTCCAGGTTTGATGATACTTGACCCAATCGACTCTTCTTTGCTTGTGGATAGCTTTCAACATAGGCTGCTGTTTCCTTTTTTTACATTACAAGTTGCTTGTACATTTTACAATCCATGACGGAGGTTGATTCCGTCACAGGGATATTATCTTCTTTGGCCAATTGTCTTAGGAAAATACTACCACTTCCTGAAAGATGATGCACAACATCTCTTTCCTGACTGGAAGTCATTTATCTGCATGCACATCTCCTTTTTTTTAAATGCACGTATACATTGCTCTGATTCACAAAATTGTCTATTAAGGTTTTAGATCATTTGATTTGCTTAGATATTTGTCCATGTGAAAAATGTTATTCCTTAAAAGCTGTTATCTGGCCTTTCTCGAACTCCCATAGCTGGGATCCCTTTCCCATTGCAATACTGCAGAAGAAATATCTTTCTCTACTAAATAAAATAACAAAATGAAAGTGGAATAACATATTAATATAACAAGGTTCGTACACATTTCTTTAAATAAAAATCAAGGACTTTCAAGGACCAAAACCAAAAAAATGTAAGGAGCTACAAAATTAAATAAATTGATTAATTATAATTCGCATTTTTTAATAAAGAGTTTCCTTTTTGTAAATACAAGTTTTAAACATTCAAGAGGCCAGGAAGGGGTGAATTTCATCTTGTGGCAATAGAAATTAAAAAAAAATTTAAATAACAAATACCACAGAAGAAAAAACTAGTTGGATATGCCAATCTCAAAACTTTCTTCTATTTCATACATGTTATATTGAAAAATTCACTATCACAGTGCCAAAATTAAACGGCAATCCCCAGTAGCAGAAACAGTGCAGTACGGCAGTGGGCGCTGCAGATTATTTTAAACCTTGCAGATTAATCCACCAACTTGTTAAAAAATAGCTGAAATTTGCTTTAAGTCGCTAGATTCATGGTATTTGTTGAACCCTTATATTATATTTTCTTTATAAATGAAAATTTTTCTTACTTTAAGTGTTTTTGTCATTTCTTATGATAGTAGGTTTATTGAGTCGCAGATAAATTTTTGTTTGCTGCAGACTGACGCAGAAAATTCTGCTTCTGAGCGGCAATCTATGCCCATCAAGAGGATTCTAAAGATATGAAATTCTGTGCATTAGTCCTTGAGATACGACTACCACTAAAATCGTGCAAATCCTGCAAAATGCAGCATGGCAGCACCACCTGTTGGGTGATTTACACCAAAACCTAATCAGCAACAAATTATGTCAACGTCAAAAACTGAATCTGAAGCTTGATGAAAATACGTGCAATACCTTTTTCAGACAGAGCTAACGCGAAAATCTTGAAAAATCCAGCATACCAATGGCACCTGTTGGGCAAGTTACACCAAAACATAATCAGCACCAATATTTATCAAGGTATACCTGAATCTGATGGAAATTCATGCATTAGTTCTTGAGATAGAGCTATTGTGGAAACCGTAAAAAAGGCAGCATAGCAGTGCCACCTGTTGGGTGATTTACACAGGGATTAATTTCTAACAAAAAAAGTACCGGAGCCCTAATATTCTGCGATACCCGTACAACAACCGTATCATCCCCCCCCCAGGCCACTCCTATCTGCATATTTATATTTCGTACATTATCTTCAATTTAAAGCATTTTTCTTTCTTTACCAAAATAAAGATTTTAAATATATCCTATCAGCAGATACTTAGTTGTGTAATTCCACTTTTTAGTTAAAACTCCTTCCTTCTGAATAGAAATCTTTGCCTAATTTTAAAGTTAAATAATTGCAGAATTCTGCGATAATTTTAAAATTAAATAATTGCAGAATTCTGCGATTAAATACGATAAGGATTACGATTAGGAAATAGTGTTAATACACAAAAAAGGGATAGTTCTCAGCTACGCATTTTTAAGAAAAATTGAAGGAAATTTACAGAAATTAATATTTATATGCCGAAGAATGGAACAATGTTTACAATTTCCTATAAAAGGTGCATATCTTAAACTGTAATTGATTCCTTCCGCATAACAATCTTTTGTGGTGAGCCCCTGAAAATCAGATTAAATTAAAAATTTGACACTGTTATCGGAAGGAATTGATGCTTTTATAGAAAAGGGGGAATCACTGCTCGATTGCTTTCTTTCAGAATAACAATACATGGCAATTATATCTACTTACAAATGAAAGTGACTTCGTAAAATCTTTTAGATGGGAAGGAAAGGAAAAAGTAATTTAGGCTTCAGTTTTTCAGAAGCACTATTGCACTGGGCTCCGGAGCCCTGTATTTATGAGCTCCGGTGAATTACGACTAATATTCAAATATTTACTAAAAACAGAGAAGTACCGGAGCTGGGCTCTGGCACAAATTAAGCCCTGGATTTACACCAAAACATAATCAGTACCAATATTTATCAAGGTGTACCTAAATCGGAAGTTCAATGAAAATTCATACATTAGTTCTTCAGATAGAGCTATAACAGAAATCGTAAAAAAATGCAAGTATTCTTTAAGTAAGGGGAGAAGTGGAGCCAGAGCAAAGGGAAAATGCCAATTTCGGGTGGGAAGAGAAATCTTCATGAACGATTATTTATTGTGACAATAAAATGACAAAAAGAGCAGATTTTTTTTTTTTTTTTTTTTTTTTTTCAAATTACTAAACAGTTTTAAGAGTTTTTAAACTTTGAGTGATGTGGACAAAAATGGGGAAGCAAAATTTTGAGAGGGTGAAATTCAGATGAAATTTTAATGAAATGCATTGTCAATGAAATTTAGGACTGATTATTTATTCACTATGAAGTAACATATAGAGCAGAAAAAGTTTACAAAAATTAAGTTTTAAAGATTTTAAATTTTGGTATTGTGGAGGAATGAGCAAAAGGAGGAAGTGAAAAAAGAAGGAGAGGAGGGAGGGGGGTTAAGATTTATTTTTAAATCAGAAATTCAAAGAAATGCAGAAGAGTTTCACCACTGATTAAGAAATAATACAAGAATAAAATTAAGCACTTTTAAGGACTTTTTGCAGATTTTGCATGAAAATAAGTACCTTTAAGCGCCAAAAATTCTATTTGAAAAATTTAAGCACTTTTAAGGACTTTCAAGGACTGTACGAACACTGTATAATCAATTTTTCTCTTAATTCAACTCCTATGGAGGTGTCAGAAGTTTTAGGTCATTTTCTTAATATCTCAGCAGTTAGGAGCATGAAATGCAGCATAACAATTCTACTAAAAAATAGTTAAACACATACTTCAGTGATTTCAGCAATTCAACTCCCTATGGAATAAGGAAAGGAGGTACTGAAGTTCCAAAACAAACTATTTTTTTCGAAATTGAGCCTACAACCAACTTGAAGACCTATCTACATATATATATATATGCCACTATTGCAATTTTCAACAAACTTGACTTCCAAGTTTTTTTCCTTATTCCCTAAAAAATTTCGACATCCCCTTTAGTCACCTTAGGAGTTGAATTAAAAAAAAAAATTTTAATTACATTAATAGGTTATTAATGTAATGTCCCACTCCTTTTTGTTATTTTATGGGAAGTGGGGAGGTACTCCATGAATAAGATTTACTATTCATGTTGCAAAATCTTTATTAACATGCTTTTTTACTTACCCATCATACATAGTGTAATTGTTTTGAAAATCTGAATTTTTTTTTTTTTTTTTGATGGATTTACACATTTTAGACACTAAAGATTTAAAAAGAAAAAAAAAGAAAAGAAAAAGAAAAAAAAAACCGTTTGTGTGTGTGTGTCTGTAAATGCTCTATCTTTCGATTAAATTGAGATACAGACTTGAAATTTGGTGTATACTTAGTATGTAATAATGGGAAGAAGCCTATTGAATATCAGTAACTTCGATTATCTGGAACTATTTTTTTCGGACGCTCAAAATATTCGCTGATAAAAGGTATATAAAACTTTTTCAAAATTGTTTATTTTAAAGAGTGGATATAAAAGACAAAAACATAAATTATGCATAAAGAATGAAGTCGATTGGAATATTTGTAATGATATTTTTCATATTTTTCGATTTTTCATGACCCTGTATTTCATTCAAATTCCAATTCAAAGATGCATTTTAATTGGAAATAAGATGCTTAATGTGACACAGTAGATTGTTAATTAGTATGATTATCATTTTTGGAGTTATAAGGACGTTTCTCTTATGCAATTCAGTACTACTTGATTACCCCATCGACCAAAAAACTATCACCAAACTATAAGATTAAATGCCAATAATGACTTATAGTAAATGTCACATTCACTTGACATTAAACTCGATACACGTGTTGCATCATCAAGTGATTTTTAATTCGATGCTTTATTTGTATTTTTATTAATCTTTTACTAATTTATTTGTTCCTTCGTTATTTAAAATAAAAATTATACCAATTTGCATAATTTTGCGAGTAGTTTGGCGAGCTATACAAATTGTCAAAATCGATCGACGGGATAATCAAGAAGTACCTGCAATCCAATAGAACATTACTATGTATTAAAAATATTTAAATATATGTTTAAATTTTATTTTTGAATTGCAATGCATTTTATAAATAGTTTACACATGTTTTATTTTCATATTTTATATTATGCATATCCATGATGGGTAAGTATTATGGTAGCCCCAACGACTAGTTTATATTTGTATTAATTATTTTAGAATAATTTAGAATAAAATATTTATTTCTGTTGTACCTAAAATGCACTTTAGGGGCCTCCCAAGCAACCATCTAGATGGGTAAAGAGCAAATAGTTAATATATATAATTATAATGCACATATTTTTTTTTAATGCTGGTATTCCACCTAAAATTTGGCATTTGCCTATTTGGCAAAATCATTTCTCATTGCATCCTTAGTAGCAATATTTCTACAATAGGGAATGAAGGTTCTTCTTAACTGGAAAGATAACTCTTTACAACTGAGAAGTTGCATGTTATATAGAGATTTGCACATTATAGAATTGAGTTATAAAGATCTACTGTACGACACTCAGTGTTCTTAGGATACTAGGTCAAAAATTAAATTTGTTTAGATCTAATGAATTAATACCATATATTCATGTTAATAAGTGACATTTAGCTGCAGAAAAACATTGAAAAAAAAACATACCCTTATTTGAAGGGGAAGGAAAGAAACTATGGATATGATTGCTGATACCAGAACCTATTGATGTTTGTTCAGAATTTTTCCTAGAAGCTGTTCCAGTATTCTCTGACACCTGGTAAAAAGAAAATAAAACTATGAAATGTTATCTATCTATATATACATATATGTTTCATACATAAATTTTATATAAATAAAATGCAGTAGAAATGTTATTATTAGGCACAGGATGTAAAATTTAGCATATGAGAATTACTAAATAATTCATAATGCAATTCAATTTCGTGCTTTTAGGCTACAAAAAACCGTACATTACACAGTTATCCAGCTAATGGCAGATATAAGTGGGAGAGGGGGTGATGGGATGAACTACTTGGGCTACTAAAAAGTCTGCAAATCAACCTTAGAGTTAGTCTGCATGACAAAGGACCTTGGCAAGACTCTTTTTTTTTTTTTTTTTTTTTTTTTTTTTTTTTTGGGGGGGGGGGGGGGGGGGTGTCGAGCCTGGCCTGGACTTCATTCTTCCCAGAGGCCTGCACAGGCTGAAATTTCCAGGCCTAAACCTAGCCCAGGTCTGACCCGGAATGTATAAAAAGATGCACAGCAAACTTCTAGACCCAAATCCTGAAAATTCCATTGGGAGTCAAACCGAAACTTGACCCAAACACCTCCGCCCCCACCCCAAAAAAATCATCGAACTGAACTCAAAATGAAAGAAAATTATTCCATAATTTAAACTAGACTGAACCACAGCAACGGGTGGCCGGGTACAGCTAGTTAAATTATAAAATATAGTCTACAATTATAACTTTTAATATCAATTTTATATAGAAAAATAAATACAGAGTATAGAGTCTGTTATGTTATAAAAGCTTTACATAACATTTTCCACTTAAAATTAACATAATTTTATTACTTGGGCTACTAAAAAATCTGCAAACCAACTTTAGAATTAGTTCTGCATGACAAAGGACCTGGCCTGGGCCAATTTTCATTCACAAGACCTGGTCAGGACCCTGGCAAGACTTTTTTTTGGGACAAGCCTGGCCTGAATTTCATTCTTCCCAGAGACCTGCACAGGCTGAAATTTCCAGGCCTAAACCCAGCCCAGGTCTGACCCGGAACGTATAAAAAGATGCACAGCAAACTTCTAGACCCAAATTCCGAAAATTCCAATAGGAGTCAAACCGAAACTTGACCCAAACACCTCCACCACCACCCCAAAAAAATCCTTGACCTGAGCTCAAAATAAAAGAAAATTATTCCATAATTTAAACTAGACTGAGCCACAGAAATGGGTGGCCAGGTACAGCTAGTTAAATTATAAAATGTAGTCTACAATTATAACTCTTAATATCAATTTTATATAGAAAAATAAAAATACAGTATATAATCTGTTATGTTATGAAAGCATTACATAAAATTTTCCACTTAAAATTAACATAATTTTACATATATTAAAATTTTTATACTTAGTTTATTAAAATAAACAACTTTAAATTCGATCTATCAAATTGACAGCAAAATTTACTAAGTTTTAAATATTAAAAATCTAAAATCTTTATTCTTAAATATTTTAATTTCAAATCATATTTTCTTCGTTTTAAATATTTTTCTCATTCCTCTGGCAAAATTTCAGTGTAATTGCTTTTATACTTTACCAGATAAACAAGAAAATAGTTTCTAGTCTTTTCTGTATTTATAATGATGTTGACTTCGTGTTTTTGCATTCATGCTTCACCATTATGCCTCAAAAGAGCAAGCAGAAACCTTATCGTGGAATACGAGCGGAAATTCCAATATCACGTGATCAGACCTCTGGACTTGTAAGTGTCTGTTTTTGTCCCGCTTGATTGACTGTTGCTATTTCACAGTCGTAATTCTGGCGCAAAAACATTTTTCGTCTGCGATGCTAGCGACAAGCCGTTTTTCTCTCATTCTGATTGGCTTGTTTTGCAGAGAGCATATTCAGATTTCGGCATTCGTTTCAAATATAATTAGTTTCAGTTCATTAGTTCACTCAGTTTCATCACTCAGTTCATTAGTTTTCTCAGCGTAAGAAGCACCAAATTCTGTTGGAGAAATTCTCTTTTTTTCGCCGTTAGGCCAGCTGGCTGGCGGTGAGCATCTCCATTCAGCGGTATTGGAGAGATCCTTTGTTAAATTTTAATGTTTCAAAAAAGAATAATTTACAAATTCCTGCAAGTGAAGTTTTCCTAATTAATATTTCTGTTCATCTTATTTCGTCACTCAATGTCAAAAGATGACGTTTATCTTCAAAAAATATCGCCAAAAGTAACTCAATGTAACCATTTTCTACTGCATTCCCTTTTAAGCTTACAGTGCATAATTTCAAGATACAAACAACGATGTTTTAGCTCAAGTTCACGATACTGATCACTGAATCTCAAAGTGTTAAACAACGATTTTCTTCAATGTGAAATATCTTTTAAAGATGTAGGTGAATCACGAGGCTCGATTCAATCTGGATTTTTTATCTCCTAGTATCCAATGGTTCTTCCAATATCATTAATTTTATGTTCGTATCTACATTTTAGAGACTTTTGAGAGACTGTGCTTGGAAACAAGAAATATTTTACATTTAAAGGAAATTGATCAACGTATTTAAGGACTTATCTGAACTGAGAACTGAATCAATAAAAATAGAATATGCTTTTCTTTCAGCAACATATAGAATGTTACATTTAAATATAATAGAAATATTTAATTTAAAATAATTTATTCACATATTTGGGATCCGGAAAATGATTACAGAAGTGTTTGATAAAAATATATTCATGTGAAATTTGGTTTTGATCATTTTATGTGTGAATTTATCTTCTATATGATTTTCAGCTATAAGGGGTGAGTAGCAAGATTTTACATTTGTTTGATTAAAAAATCAATGTCTTTTAAACTCATTTAATTTTGACGTAATGTTCTTGGCCACTATACGAGGACCGGCTGTGGTGTGACTTTGGGTTGGTGAATTGGAATTATTTTAGTTCAATTTGAAATTTTTAATTGGATTTCACACTCCAATTTGCATAATCCAGAGTCACAGTACATAGTCAATATTCAAGTATTGTAAAAACTTTAAATTTTTTATAGATCCAATGCAGCATTAGAATTCCTAAAAAAAAAGTCACTGGTCCCAAGAACCAGTAAGCATGAGAATTTACTGGTCCACAGATATCATCACTGGTCCACTACATAAAATTCCTTAAGTGATTTTAACAGTTTGAGTGAGCTCCCCTCTTTCTTTTCAATGTCCCAGAGCTTGAAATGATTTATTATTGAAAACTTAAACCTAAAATCACATCTTCATTTAAATCAATTGCAGCATCTCCAGCGATATCAAATTGTAGCATAAAAATAAACGGACATCATTTCCCCTCAGAAAAACCGATAGACACTCAACAGTTCAATAATATAAATCACAAACTCTTTTGCCAACCATTGAGGAATTTGGAAAAACATCAGTTAACACTTTAACACAGTGACAACTTCTTTTCTAAAATTCAAAGCTCTCAAAGCTATAAGTCACAAATTACGGCTTTCACTATTCCATCCGACGACTTAAAAACAAAAGTTCAATAACTATCCATACGGCAACATCAAGAGGAAAAAGATTAATTTACGTTTACTGTGCGATTCCAGGTCAAAAGAACTTCCTTGCCATTAAGACATCACGAGACTTTATAAAAACATTCACTACATGTTAAAAGGATAAATCCCATCTGCCAAAGAAACAAGCCGGCCGAAACATATTTATGAGATTCAGACATGCATATCAGCTCTCGGCATATGCAAAACAGGCGACTTCCAGAATGATCGGAGACTTCTGACGCACTCTACCGGAGGTGGCTTCCAGAATGATCGGAGACTTCCGACACACTCTACCAGGCATCTAACGCTATCTCATGGAATCAGGAGTATTGCTCATTTGTCATACATGGAAAACGATCTCCGAGAATCGCAATGTTTTTGAAAGACAGGTGACCGACATTAGAAGATATGATTAAAGGTAAACTGTAACTAAAGATAAAAGCAAATCAAATAAAGGGATTTTTAAGGAGACATAATATAGGTGAAAATTGGCAGTCGCCACTCGCCACATGGCGATTAAAGTTGTAAAAGTGGTGATTAAAAAATCGGCTATTGATCGCCACCCTAGTCACCATTCGCCAAGTGGCGATAAAAAATCTGTTATCGATCGCCAAGTGAAATATAGCTTTTTTCATAGAAATATGCATCTCTACTTTGGTCACATCTAATTAGCAAACTGGTTACGCTATCTCATGGAATCAGGAGTATTGCTCATTTGTCATACATGGAAAACGATCTCCGAGAATCGCAATGTTTTTGAAAGACAGGTGACCGACATTAGAAGATATGATTAAAGGTAAACTGTAACTAAAGATAAAAGCAAATCAAATAAAGGGATTTTTAAGGAGACATAATATAGGTGAAAATTGGCAGTCGCCACTCGCCACATGGCGATTAAAGTTGTAAAAGTGGTGATTAAAAAATCGGCTATTGATCGCCACCCTAGTCACCATTCGCCAAGTGGCGATAAAAAATCTGTTATCGATCGCCAAGTGAAATATAGCTTTTTTCATAGAAATATGCATCTCTACTTTGGTCACATCTAATTAGCAAACTGGTTAATTCTTTTTCCTACCGGATGCAAGCAGATTACAACAATTTAGCTGTATTTTCAATATTTCGGCTTTTCGCCATTGCTCTTCAGTTGGATTATTTTTTCAAGAAATACAGTTTTATTCTGCAAAATATATTCGCCAGCTTTGATTCCACATGCATTTCAAATAATTTATTCCCCCCCCCCCCTTTTTTTTCACCGGATGCAAGCGGATTTTAAGGACATTGCAGTATTTTCAATATTTTGACTCCTGCCACGTAGATTATTTTTCTTCAAGAGATACTATTTAATCCTGCTAAATACATTCACCAGCTTAGATTTCAACTGTATGTAATGTGCGTAGTATGTTAATAACACATTTACTTATTAAATAAAATCCAAATAACATTTTATTATGCTTTGATTATTTTTTTTTTTATTATTATTGTATGCACCTAACTATTGGAATTTTGATTTAGTTATTTTTATATAAAGAAAGTAATAGTAATTTGATTGATAATAGTTTTTATGAATATATACAAATAATCTAAAAATATATTCCAAAAAAAATGAATGATAACAGATTCTGTGGATTTAAAGTAATTTTCTCGAATTTTGACTGCTTCCCTATTCTTATCATGAATAGTTGGCTGGTATAAAACTCTGACTTATAGAAAAATATGTATATACAGTACAGAACCATTTATCCAGAATGCTTGGAGTCAGCTGTATTCTGGATAACTGGTTGTGCATTAAAGCAGCATCCATTTGATAAGTTTTATGGAATATGAGTGGTTGTGGCATTACTTCTCATTTTAAATTATTAGATTACTTGGATTAAAAACAATGCAAGAAAGATCAAAAGTTAGCCAGTGTTTAAGAGAAGGTAATATATGGGAATCCCTTAGGAACAAAAATTCTTCTGTTTCCTCTGCATAAAAATTAAAACATCTAAAATACAACTAAATGGGATGACAAAAAATACTAGATGTTGTCATCAAATTATACAATTGTTTCAAGCAAAGTCTATGTCAAACTAGCAATGTATGACACCTTTTTCTGCAAAGATTCTGAAATCAGTCTATCAGAAATATCATTCCGGATAACTGGTTTTCCAGTTAACAGGTTTCTGGATAAATGGTTCCATACTGTATACAACGATTATAGTTTATGTAGGTGTCAAGAAAGTTTGAAACATTATAGTGGCCACTAACTTCAAAAAAGTGGCCACTAATGAAACTGACTCTACCGGCCACTGGCTACTAACTCAATTTCCCAGTTTTCACCTATAAGACATAACTATTGAAAACAAGGATATTAGGTAAGTAGTATCCGTATTTATATTGTAAATAAAGTTGTAATTTTCATATCAACTTAAAATATAATACATGAAAGGAAATATTTTGAAATGCTGACTGCATAACATTTAAAAAAATATATCAGTATATATATATTTCAATATTTTTAATTGCAAACTCTTTGTAGATATTTGTTGTTCTTGAATTTTCAACTTTGTTACTGAAAGTTTTTTTTATTTTTATAAATACCTAATTCTATCATTTGAGGTTTCTAAATATTGCACAATATTTTCAATGCTATAACACTGTATTTCACATATTTAATTAAATAAAATTCTGTATTTTAATAATACTTCAGTGTTTTTTATTATAAATAAAGCCATCTCATTGGATTCTTAAAAATTGTGATTTTTATCTAAATTGCAAGATTAAACTAGTTAGTGCCCGTAAAGATTTGACGGTAGATAACTGGAATGTTTCATTAGAAAAATTCTTGAATTTTTAATTAGTTGCTTTTAAATTAATTATTGAATGACAAATTACGTGATGAACTTCTACATTGCATAAGTGATTCTTATTTCTTTAAGGCGATGAACGGTGCTACCCTCAGAGAAGTCTGTGGTGCTGCCAGTCTGACCTATTCAATGATGTGAAAGAATTTTAAGTTTATAATTTACAACTAATTATGCTTACTTTTTATCAGAAATGTACCTAAAAAAAAAACGGAAAGATAATTTATTTTCACTTACTACGACTTAATTTTTTTAAAAATAACAATATCTATTTTCATTTATTTATTAAAACTACACAGCCATTAAAAGCTGCCATGAATTTTACTTTTATCTGTCTCATTCTCTAAAATCCTAAATTGGAAACTTGATGCAGCTAACAATTTATAATACATATTTTTTATAACTTGAATTCTATTTTACATTTTTATACATTTTTAACCTGGATATCAAGGTAATTTCTTTTATAGCTCTTATACAATTTTTTTTTTCTTTCCGTCTCATTTTTTACGCAAATGAAGAACAAACTTTTCTTTCTGACACACACATATATAATCTTGACAATATATATATCTTGATATATATGTATCTTGATAATGGTCAGAAAATATAGCAAAAATTTTAGATCAATTCAATTTATTTAATTGATAATTACATGTAAAATATTTTAGCTTAAATATTTTAAATATAAAATCATTTTTTCAAAATATTATTGAATGTCAAATTTTATTTAATTATAAAGCATTCAAATAATACTAAAATAAAAATCCTATAACTTCTCTTCCTAATAAAATATGTCATTATTGAAATGAATTACCGACAAATATATTACACATTTTGCCATACTTGGGTTCGAACCTGCGTCCTCTGCAAAATTCAGAGCTTTAAAGTGCTGCGTTAACCCTCTATGCTAGTGGGAACTCGTTTTACTTCCTTCTAAATTGAAGAGGTTCGAAAAACAGTTGGCACGCACAAATGTCTCGAATACATGTCTCGAACTTGAGTTCTGATCATACAGAAATAGTTTTGCATTTTAATATTTATGATGCCTTATTTTTTTCAAAGAAGTAACTACAACTTAATATGCTACTTTTCCAATCTTCGTGTCTAACTATTGGCAATTCATAAGACGGATCACCAGGCATAACATTTAGCCTCAAATCACTGTGTTTACCTTCTGTGTGTAATTTGACCAAAACAATATGACACCCCCGAAATAAACTGTATCTAGCTCTTAATATACACACAATAATTTTTTTTAATTGTTAATAATGCTGAAGCTGAAAGAGCCAAATAATATTAACTTTGTGAAAGAAAGAAAAGATTGTTTACAGTAAAATCGAATAGCAGACGAACTTAAAACAGCTTCGACATGTGGTGTGATAGTTCAACTGAGTGAGCATTTTTGCGCATGTGCAGCACGTCACTCCAAAGGCAGACTTGTACTTATTTACTGCACATGCACAACTGTAGAGTTTTAATTCAAAATTACGGCTAATTAATAAAATATTTGAAGAAACGAATGGACAGTAACAAATCTGTGGCTAAATATCTTTCATTTAAAAAAAGATTGGTGTAAATTAATGCAGTAGTTTCTTCTAACGCTGAAAGAACTGTTGAAAGAATACACTTAGCGTTATAAATACAGTAGAACCTCGATTATCCGAAGTAATTGGGACCGATCCTCTTTCGGAAAATCGAAATTTTCAGATAATCGAGAAGGCTTCAATTTTAAGATTAAGAAGAAATATATGCAATATTTCTTATTATGGTAACAAGTGCTTAATAAAAATAAAGCAATAGCAAAATAGAAACAAGAATAAATGACCTGAATTTTAATTTTGAAATTAAGTACCTTTTACATATTGCACAAGGGTTTGAAAAATGTTTTGTTTGTCGCAGTTTCGATTGCCTTTGCTTTAAAGCTCTATCACGGAGGTTTCTATATTATTAGTTCACCAATATCACAGTCTTTCAGCTACCCCAGCCATGCCAAACCTTTTGCAAAACATTCAAAAGTTTCAGAATTGCTAATTTGTTCGTTTTCTTTGTTCCGCTCCGCAGCTTACGGGAGTTCAAATTAAGTTCAAAGGAACTCTAAGAAAGGGGATTGAAAATATTTATATGTACTCATATTTTAGAAAGCACCGCTTGCACACAAGGAATATGATAGTTAACTAGATTTCGGTTAATCGAGAGTTTCGGATAAAAGAGGTTCTACTGTATATAGATTTTATATAAAAAATTATTTTTTTTCTTATTTCAGAATAAAAATACTGAGCACCATAATCGCAGTCAAATAATAATTGAAGAGTTTCATTTTCTTTATTATGGAACATGGATTAAATCTGCACACACACACACACACAGACATATATATAATAACTAAAACTATTTCATGTTTCTTTTTTTTTTAAGTTATCTTGTACTGAAATTAGCAGATTTCACAATGCAGATGGAACCAGCGAATATAAAACAAAACAAATTCTCAAGTGGCTTATATGTTTCAATATGTATGTTTGCAGCGTCATGTACTTATGTTAGTAATTCAATAAATTGCCATTCGATGGTGCAATTGCAATGTTTTTCGTAATTGACAGTTAAGATTAAAGAGTCAGATTTCAGATACTAAGATTAAATAGATATTGTACGAGTAGTCTAGGAGTGTAATGAGAAATAAAATATTTCTTACTTCAGATAAATATAGCACATTATGTTAATAATTTTTTTGGAATTTAAGATCATGGTTTTAGATAATTTTAAATAAAAGTATTCTTTATAACATATTACAGTAAATCCTTGTTATTACGTTACTTAAAAAAATACCACCTCCCATACATTGTTAATTTTTCAATGTCCTGTGTTTTTATCCAAATAAAGGAATAATTGTAAAATATCGTAATAAACCGTCATTCAAAAAATATTAGATCCTAGTAAAACGTCACTTGGTAATTTGCTCCTGCCCTTATTATTCTTCTGTGTAATTTTATTTAATTGAGTACGTTATTTGATTGTGATGAAATGATTTGTTGATTTTATGACTTAAAAATTTAATTAAACATCAAGAAAGCTTCATATTTAGCTATTCTATAATGGGAAAATGCGATTGTTTAAAATATCAATTACTCCATCAGAATAAATAATTTTGCAAAGAAATAACATATCGATTTAAGTTTCAAAATTTGTGTTTTATTTACAACATTAATCTTTTTTAGGTAGATTTCGTATGAAATACTACCTATTGGCGTCGTTCCTATGTTGGAATTTCTGAAAAATTTTTGCAGATCTACACCGATCATGACCCCTAGAGCCCAAAACCACCCTCAGTAAAAAACTATCTATCTATCTATGTATGCATCTATCTATATATATCACTTTCTTCTGGACACGATAACTTCCACAATTCTGCACCAATCTCTTCCAAACTGATATATAAAATCAAGGGTTATAAAATCTCGATCGAGTTCGTTAATGGGCAAAATCGGACCGACGGGATGGAAATAGGGAAGGGTTTTGTGGAAACCGAAAAAACCCCATAACTTCTTAAATTTTGTACATATCGAATCAGTTTAAAGTTTTTATTACTTCTAAAAATAGGGCCAAAAATTTATGTATCACAGATTTTTGATAAAGTTAAAAATAGGCTCAAGGGGCGCAAAAAATAGGGTTTTTGGGATTAAAAAATTCATAACTTCGTCAATTCTCAAGATGTCAAATCCAATTAATTTTATCATGAATCTCCTTAACATTATCTACAAATTTTATATTCACAAGTTTTTGATAGGACCAATTCGTACTGCAAAAAAAACAATTAAAAACAAAAACAAAAAAAGGGGGGTTGAAGAAGAAAAATTTCCATAACTCCGTCAATTCACAAGATATAAAATCCCCATGAATTTATCATATATCTTCTTAATATTGTCTACAACATCTATATAGACAAGTTTTGGATAGGACCAATTCTTACAGCAAAAACAAATTAAAAATACATAGCGGTTGAAGAAAAAAATTATCTTAGTAAGGGTGTATTCAAATCCAAACTGCTTATTTTCTGACTCATTTTACAATTCATTTTTACTCTCAAAGGCTTCCAATTGGTACCTTTTCTTACTTGGAAACTATATAATGTACCGTAATGGTCAATTTTTTGATAGTGGCAGAATATATTTTAAAACATGCTGTCAAAGTGAGCCTTTTGAACCGAATTTCCCCAAGCGGATTGTGTTGGAAAAATCATCGTATTAAGGATGCACTCAAATCCAAACTGTTTATTTTCTGACTCATTTTTAAATTCATTTTTGCTCTCAAACGCATCCAATTGGTAGATTCGCTTATTCAGAAACTATATAATGTATTGTAATGATCGATTTTTTGACAGAGGCAGAATATATTTCAAAAAATGATGTCAAAGTGGGCATTTTGAACGGAATTTCCCGAAGCGATTGTGTTAGAAACAAAAAATATTGTCTTACTGAGAAAATAATTGTTTATGTATCAAGTTTTAATTAATTGAACGAAAATTAAAAACACAGGTCGCTTATAAATCTCTTCAAAAATCACGTCAACAAGTTTCATGTTTTTCCTATTAAAAATGAATCTGGAGTTATGCCAGAAAATTTCGAGTTGTTGAGCATGGAAATGTATTTTTTTTAATACCACCCTAACATGATTCTGATAAAACCAGTTATTATATAAAAATGAAATAAAAACTCGTCAATAGCGGCCAGATAAAATTGTTAAAGTGGGTTTATCTCTAATCATGATTTGGTTTTTGTTTGTGAAATTAGTATACTTAACTTCGAAATCTACCTCCGCCTGTAGGCCGGGCCGGGAGGGATTTTTTTTTTTTTTACTTTCTGTAAGTAGTAATGCCATTGTGTGGATAATTATATTTTGAACGTACCATATATATATATATATACGTTCTATATAATTTTATACATAATTATTTTTAAATGTTGATAAGATTGTGAATTTTCAAATAGATATGTAATTAATTTGTTCTTGATGTAATTATGTTTTCAATATAATTTTATGCAAGATATTCATAAATTATTTAATTGTTTAAACACATTTTAAAATCAGTTTTGGATCAAGAATGCATATCGGATTAAGATTATTCTACCACATGAAAATTTAATTATTTTTATCAGAATGATATAATAAATGATTTTGGCAAAGAAAATTCAAAGTGATTAATATATCGAATTATCTATTTCACTGTTGATTGTTGGGTTTTTGCAAATATTATACTAATGTGAAAAAAATCATCCAGTGTCCAACTTCAAATGATTATGTAAATTTCTCGCCATATCATAATTTCTAATTTAATGTAGTTGCCAAGTTCCCTGATCAACAACGCGAAATCTTCTGGCACATTTTCTAACTCATTTTTAAACGTACAGACATAAAATTGGCAGGGCTGACTATTCAAACGATCCTATCAAAATCCCCATAAAATGGAAAACGTTTTTTGATTGCATTTATCTTTTATTTGAAAACAGTCTTAAGCAAGAATTTATGTGCAGTTTATTTTAGTATGTTCCTCTTTTTGGCTTGAAAATCGGTGCAAAATTAGATCTTGAAGCTTTGTCTTATTTTTAATAGTTATTTACTTTTAAATATTAACAAAGTGGGATTTTATTGTGGTGTATATGGTTTTAGAAAGATATGTAACATATTATTGATATCCTTATTTTCTATTTTGAAATTCATATACATTTTATACATAATTTAACTTTTTAAATTATTTGACACATTATGGCTCAATAATGCATATTTTAAACTTCACCTGCTGAAAATGGGATTTGTTGTGATATGCATAACTTCGATATAATAAACATCCCCCCCCCCACCCAAAGGAAAAGCAAAGCAAATGAGATTTTGAAGTATCAGTTTTATTCTTGTCTAGCAGACCCGCCTGCGTTTCCCGGCCCGTGATAAAAATCTGAAATTGATGTATGTGCATTAATTGCTGGTTGATTTTTCCAAACGAACCTCCAATAATTAAAACCTTGATTCATATTAAAAGTAAACGAATCTTTCAAAATAAACCTGTCTGATGATCCCTGCTGTCATCGGCAGTGTACACCAGGCGTGCTACGCACTCATTCTAACCATTAAAAACCTTTATTCAGACGAATCTCTTTCAAAATGAACCTCTAGGATGGGTTCTCACTGCCTTCGGCAGCATACACCGAGTATTCTAAGGACGCACCTGTGATAAAAATCTGATTACATGGCACCCCTGCCAGCATTGGGATGACATTTGATAGGATGTTTGCATAAAGATTAAGAAACCTAAATATAAAATTTTGTGACCATTGAATTTGATTAACCCTATTTTTGACCCACGTTAAAAATTAAAAACGCCTTCTAGCAGAGAGAAAAGAAGTAAAAATTATGAAGTGCACATGTAAATGTTATTAAAAATTTCCACACAAAAAAAAAAAGAAAAAAAAATATTTTTCTCATAATAAGGAGTTAAGGAAAGGTACCCCAGTGGCAGAAACACTGCGACACGGTCGCGGACAAAAAAATCTTTTGCGGACAATTATCCGCAACTTTCGGACAATTTTTTCCCGAGAAAAAAACGCGAATTTTGGCAAAAGATCACGTAAAAAGCGCGAATTTCGGCAAAAGATTGCATAAAAAGTGCGAATTTTGACAAAAGGTCGCGTATAAAATGTGAATTTCAGCAAAAAATCGCGTTAAAAGGTTTAATTTCGGCAAAAAATCGGGTAAAAGGCGTAAATTTTGGCAAAAAATCGGGTAAAAGGCGTGAATTTTGGCAAAAAAAGGCGCGAATTTCAGCAAAAGATGCGAATTTCGGCAAAAGATCGCATAAAAGCGCGAATTTCGGCAAAAGATCACGTAAAAAGCGCGAATTTCGGCAACAGATCACGTAAAAAGCGCGAATTTCGGCAAAAGTTCGGGTAAGAAACGTGAATTTTGGCAAAAAATCGGGTAAAAAACGTGAATTTTGGCAAAAAAATCGCGTAAAAAGCGCGAATTTCGGCAAAGAATCATGAAACAAACGCAAATTTCGTCAAAGAATCATGAAACAAACGCAAATTTCGTCAAAGAATCGCGAAACAAACGCAAATTTCGTCAAAGAATCGTGAAATAAACTCAAATTTCGTCAAGGGATCGTGAAACAAACGCGAATTTTGTCAAAGGATCGCGAACAAAACTCAAATTTTGTCAAAGGATCGCGGACACAACGCAAATTTCATCAAAAATTCGTGGAAAATGCGAATTACGTCAGAGGATCATGAAAAGACGCAAATTTCATCAAAGGATCGCGGAAAAGTACGAATTTCGTCAAAGGATCGTGGAACAAACGCGAATTTCGTCATAGGATTGCGGAAAAACGCGAATATTCTCAAAAGATCGCAAAAAACCGCATATTTCGTCCAAAAATTGCAGGAAAAACGCGAAATTTGTCAAAAAGCCATGGAGAAAACGTGAATTTAACCAAAGAATTAAAAAAAAAAAAAAATTCATCAAAAGGACACAGAAAAAAAAAAAAAAAAAATTCGAATTTTGTCAAGGGGTCATGAAAAAAATGCAAATTTCGTCTAAAAATTGCAGCAAAAACGAGAAATTCGTCAAAAAGCCATGGAAAAAATGCGAATATCACTAAAGAATTACAAAAAAATAATTTTCTCAAAAGGTCGCAAAAAAAAAATACGAATTTTGTCAAGGAATCGCGAAACAAAAACGCAAAATTTGTCGAAGGGTCGGGGGGAAAAACGCGAATTTCATCAGAAGTGCACGAAAAAACACTAATTTTGTGAAAGGATTGGGAAAAAAATAATTTCATTCAAGGGTTTTAGAAAAAACTCTGTGCTTTTTGGCTTGAGGCTTCTGAAGCTTCCGAAGGTTTTTAAAAGCATCGTTATTGCCTATGTGTGGTTCTGCTTATCCTTCACACTTTAGAAATTCTACAAGAAGTTAGATGATGAAAAGTTATAAGCAAAATTAATGAGAATGCATCATGCTTACCATGTTTTAAATAGAATGATACAAAAATCCTAGTTTAATTTATTATTTATTCATTAAAATGACATGCAAAATTTGCAGACAAATTATGAAATTTTTAAAGCTTGTCACAGACAGCTACAAAACTTTCTGCCACTGGGAAAGGTACTATGCTAAAATGGACTCCGATTTAAGATTTTGGCTTTGAGGGTCAAACTATAGGAGGGAAGTGGAATAAGTCAGGAAAATCGACTGTTTGGAGATGTTCCAAAGTTTTCAGGGGCTACTTCACCCACGCGAAAATACTTGCTCGCTAATGTTATTCCTATGGGGCATATTTTTTAAATATCTCGTTTGCATTTTAATATTTTTAAATGTTTGTTTTTGTTTGTTTGTTTTATGCATTAGATAGCTGAGCTCGATCTCTACAATTGATGTTTTCTACTTTTTTTATTTTTATTTTATTTTATTTTTAAGATACTTTCACTTTCGAAACAGACACTAGCGGGTCGGGTGCAGGTTGACCCAAATTTCTAAAGAATGTCCAAAATATTTTCAGGTTAAAAATCTATATACAATAATATCTCCATAATGACTTTTCTCCCGAAAGGCAGACACCTCTGTTTAGCGAACACTTTTTCCCTTCCTTAAATTTATATAATTGAACACTTATACCTCTGAATAGCACCTCTACACAAGTGTAATACAGTAGACTCCCTCAAATCCGCACAGCTTGGGACCAGAGGTTGTGCAGATTTTAGAATTTTGTGGATTTCTGGTCATTGCTGTGTTTACAGTTCTTTAAACAGTAATTTGAGTGTAATAATGCAATCAAAATTATGAAGAATCCTTGCAATATAGTAAAATATTAAAATAATTAAGTACAGTAATAAACTAAAATGATAAGAAGTAAGATAATTTTAAAAATGATTAAATTAGTAAAAGGGTCATTCCATGTCAAATCACCCAGAATTTTCTAAAAATGACACCCACCGCTTTCAATTTTGATAAAATTTGGTGAATTTGTAGGCTTTTTAATGCTGATTCCAAAAATATCAATCATATTGAAATTGATCAAACGGTTTGTGAGTTATGAGCTGTTAAATGTCTTCCAAGATGGCCGATTTGCCGCCATTTTGAATAGCACACATAACAACATAAAAGTCTATAACTCCTTTCAGGTTTAAGCTAGAACTTTAAAATTTTTTTTGTTTTGTTCAGAATAAAGTAAACTTTCATTTAAATAGATTTTTGTACAGCTGCTTCCATTAAAATGCTGTCAGAAAATGACCTTTTGTCATTTTTTCAATTAAAAAAGGGTGTAACTTCAATGGCTGATTTCCCCCATTGTTCCCCCTTCAATTTTCATCTAATTGCATAAATAGGCAGCTCAACTAAAAAATTCTATAATTTTGCCCCTATATTTGAACTGAAAGTTTCATTGTTTACATCTGCGATGATGTGCGGATTTCAGGCGTTTGTGGATTTTAAGGTTGCGGATTTCAGGGAGTCTACTGTATGTGTATGTGTACGTAAAGTATGAAAAATATGATAAATGTGTTTTTGTGTAGATCCAAAACAAAATCTTGATAATATTTCTCATATTTTGAAAGAAGAAAAAAATGGTTCTTAAAGAAAGACTAATCTATGACCGCATTTCTTTTAAACATTTTACTTCTCATGTATTAAATTGAATATATATTCATGCATTTTCAAATACGTATTTATTTTCATCTGAAACATAGTTGTGCTTAAATTTTTTTTGAAAATCCCAACAACCTGAGTGGTAAAAATCCTATATATGACGCGCAAGAATTTTTTCTAGTGTGAAGCCGACCTGCAGAAAGAAAATTAGATTCATTCTGAGCTGAAAAAACCCAATTCAGAATAACTCGACCCGATGTTTGACTCTATTCAACGATCCTGAGGTGTCTGCTATTCAGAGGTTTTACTATATTTGAATATTAATGAATATAGATATGTTCATTCTTCTATGTAAAACTTAAAATAATATTAGAGATACAATTGTAGACTATTTTTCATAATGGCATTGAAACATGATTTACTTTCATTTTATTGCGGGTTTGGATCGGGTTGCGGATCGAGGAATTTTTTGGTGGGTTCAGATCGGGTTGACTAAAGATGAAATTTCCGGGTTCGGGTCGGGTTTTACAACCCGACCCGCGCAGGACTCTAGTAAATACTTTTATTAAACAATCACTTTTTTTTAAAGATTAGACATACAAATACATTAATATTATTAAATATTGATACAAATTTTCTTCATGTTTCAAATGTAAGGTTGGTGTTTCAGTTACCTCATGAAGTTTTCAAGAATGGGGTAACTGTGACATGGGTAACTGGACCAAGTGGAATCAAGTTACCCCAACAGTTAAATATTTTTTTGGAGTTTTTTTTTTACTACAGGAAATTAATTTCCCTATTTTTTTTGCTTGCAGTAGAGAAATTATATAATATATTATTAAAATTACATAATACAATTTTTAAAAACATGTCGGCAAGTATCAAGCCAAATTTCTTAAGTGAGATAGTCAAACCTTGAAATTTTACGACATAGATGAAGAGGGGTACATAAGTCAAAGTGACATTATAAGAAAATTATCGAAACTAATAAAAAATAGTTCTGTTCAATATAAAAACATGATTTCATTTCAAAGATTTATTGGACTTATTGAACTTTCATTGAGGTAAATAAAAAAGAGAATGAGATACTTAAGTACTTACATACCCATTTGTTCATAGATTTATCTTATTTTTTCCTAAAATACCGATGTAACTTTTATACCTATTATCTATACTAAAGTACAATGTACTAACTTAATTTTTATGTTTATTGTATAAATAAATCCAATAATTTCATATTTGGTGCTTTTGCAGTAACCTTTGCAGTAAAGGTTTCCCTTGCAACACTCTTTAGTTGATATCTGGGGGCACGGCAGTGCCCCTGCCAAGTCGAGAAAGCACAGCCGTAAGCATCCTTTTCTGGAAGCAACTCAGGGTACTTTTGACAGCCCTATATCCCTTCGCTGGAATTTCCCAGAAACTTGAAACTTCGTTTTTCTAAAAGTACTCTTTAAGCAGAAGCAAATGGTAAAATTTCCACGTTTCTATCTTTTCTAGTTCAGAAAATATATGAACTCAAAGTTTCACTTTTTCGACACTGACTGACTCACCGATCATCAAAAATCTGAGGTACATCCTGTAGCTCTAGAAACTTGAAATTTGGTTAGAAGGTAGTATTTGAGATACAAAGAAAGAAAAAATTAAAAAATTTGGAAAATTCGAAAAAAAAAAATCGAAAATCTTTTATTTTCCGTAATCGGAATCATTATCAATACTGTTGCTCACTGATTATCAACATGATAAAACGCAGCTTGTCAACTAAACCATCGGTTTGTCAACTATACTAAATCGAGCACGAAATAGCTGGGTCCTGAATACAGTAAAATTAGTTTTAATTGACTAGAACAAATAAAGGTACTACTTGATTATCCCTTCGACCGAAAAACTATCGCCAAACTATAAGATTAAATGCCAATAATGGATGATCGTAAATGTCACATTCACTTGACATTAAACACCATACACGCGTTTGTTACATCAAAGGATTTTTAATTCGACTTTTTACTACTTGTAGTTTCATTAAGGTTTTATTAATTTATTTGTTTTTTCGTTATTTAAAATAAAAATAAGGCAATTTGTGTAATTTGGCGAAATTTATCGACGGGATAATCAAATAGTACCCAAATAAAATTAATTTATTTTACCAAATGTTAATTTGGTGAATTTAAATATTTTATAAACATTTTGCAAATATGCTAACATTTCTTGATATATAGCTGCTATTATACTTTTGCTATATTTAACATCTCTACCATATTATTTTAAACATTACTATAGTTTGATGCAATGGCAAAAAACCATGGCGCATAATTAGCAGCAGTTTTAAAAGCAAGAGAATTTGGTACTTGTTAGTTATCCCGTCGACCAAATTACTATCGCCAAATTGTAAGATTAAATGCCAATAATGGTTGATCGTAAATGTCGCATTCACTTAACACGTGCTTACGTCATTAAGTGATTTTTATTTCGACGTTTTATTTGTATTTTTATTAATGTTATACTAATTTATTTGTTCTTTTGTTATTTAAAATAAAAATGATATCAATTTGTATAAATTTGGCGGTTTGTTTGGCGATTTATATAATTTGGCGAAATTGGTCGACGGGATAACTAACAAGTACTGAGAATTTTGCTGTCAAACTTACCTCATATTTACAAAATAGCTCCCATTTGCTGCCAAACTATTGACGTAGACAACAATTGTTGAAAAATAATAAATTCAAGTGGCACTCAGGATATGACTAACATAATCGCATACGTAAAAAAAAGAGTATTTTTTTTAATGGCAATATAAACTCCCCTGCGATGTTTAATTTTTTAAAATATGTTTTTTAGGTACTCAAATTATCATTTTGGAATTCAAAATCAAAATTCTACATTCCCTTCTCCCCAGAAAAAATAAAATATTGAAAAGAAATCAAGAAATCAATTATTTTTATATTTAAAACTTAAACATCATCACTTTTTCACTACTATGACGTCATTTTCTCTGACTTTTCACTTTCAACCGTGCTAAGACTACGAGCGGTAGATATGAATATTCAGTGAACAACCGTTAGTGGGCTTCCAAGGGAGACCATTTTTCATCTGTAACCGAAATCCGCAATAAACGATGCCTTTAACATTAATTAAAATATGATGGTGAAATGAAACTGTCCGCATTAACCGGAGATACGTCTTAAAAGGACGCATTAACGAAAATTCTGCTATATTCTCCGCAACTTATTGATGTTTTGCGGCTAGTATCTATCACATTTCTACATTTACTAAAACAAAAATATTTTAAAAAACAAGTAAGAAAAATCATGCGTTAAGCATAGATTATGAAACACTTTCCAACACTTCCTGAATGCTTTAACAAAACTTCATTATTTAGGGAAATAAGGTATATAAGAGAACTAAGTAAACATTTTAGAAAACACATAAAACATTTGAAAAACTGATTTCAGCAGTTATCGTCCATAGCAAATATGTATTCCAATTCTTTTGAACAGCCCTGTATTTGATCTGTAGGTTGATATATATACTATATAATGGAGAAATTTAGTTTAGCAAGAAAACACATAACAGGTTGAAATTTCTATTTCAGCAATTTTTAGTAATAGACGGAAACATACTTATATATTTTTGTAAAACCCTGTAGTTAACCTAATACTTTTATTATACTCCACTATTTAGCTAAAGTTTATTTCAAAGTAAAACACTCCTAAAACTACCGGAATCACATTTCCAGAAATTATCATTTATAGACGGCTATGTATCCAATTCTTTGCGTGACTCTGTATGTCATTTTATATATGTTTTTTTTGTTATATATGTAGAGCCAAGCTTAGCTCTCTTATTAACTCTGATATTTTAATTCACAAATTATTCCTAGTCGCTACACCTTTAGTAAATGATTATTTTGTGACTTGGCAATGACGCAGCACGAGAATGCCAAGGCTGTTGTTTACATTTTAATATTATCGTTTATTTATAAAGTTTTGCATAAAATAGTTTTTATAAGAGCATTGAATGTATATGTATTTGTAGCATGAAAATAATTTTACATTACATTGTAAGCCCGGATGCGAAAACTCTCTACTGCTCAAACTTAATGTCCGGAGTTTTGGGTGATTTTATTCCTATGTAACGTGAATACGAGCCAGACCCCTCTTTTACAAAGATCCCCAATCGGTGCATCCCTCCTTCAGGCCTCTATCCGTCACATTCATATTCAGCCTTAATCAAATAATCTATTCCCAATTCAAAACATAAGTAATGTATTTATCGTAATAACTTTCCTGTGCTGCGTAATTGCCAAGTCACAAAATAATCATTTACTAAAGGTGTAGAGACTAGGAGTAATTTGTGAATTAAAATATCAGAGTTAATAAGAGAGCTAAGCTTGGCTCTACACATGATCTCAGAACTTTTTACGGTTAAAGAGTCAGGAGACTTGGCTTTTTTTTACATGCGATGTTTTTGATGGGATATAATTTACATGATCTGCCTGGTTTAAAATTTTTTAAGTTAATTACAATTTTTTAAACAGGACCTGATACTCCATATTAAAAAAACAAAACAAAGGCATGTGGAACATAGACCTGCCTGGTATGGACCCATAAAAAAGAAAGATGAAAAAAAAAATATTTTTTTATTTTTAGACATTAAAATGTAATTTTGAAAATTTCTATCTGCTAGAGTGAACCTAACAGAACACATTTACCAACGTTCAGACTTTAATAGAAGTGAACATTAGCTTTTGGAAGCTGAATTGCCAGAATATCCAGAGTCACATTGTAAAATCATGGCCCAGTTCCCCCATGCAATCTTATTCCAAAATTCTCGTTTCATCCTTTGGAAATTTTCAACATTAATCATTGATTTGAGCTGTATCAGTTCAAATAAGACACTCTTTATTTTGCTATGAACTTCACTGTTTATCTATTATGAGTGACTCAAGTCATGAGTGCAAATTATAAAGCAAGCAATGCATATGACTAAACTTTGAAGACGCTTTTCACATACTTTTAAGATGTTGCAGACTTAACATTAATAGTAAACTTTTAGTTTGAAAGTGCAGATGTGTTTCGAATACTCTTTGAGAAAGTTTTAGTTTAACAGGAGATCATTTACAAAAATCATTATAAAAGGTAAATTGAGGGTATGTATAAGTTATATAAGTAATGTGATACTGTGGGTGTTATTTGTGTGTGTGAATAGGTTATATAAGTAATGTGATGAAGCTAAAATATTATATTTCATGTGAGTAGTATAATACAAATCTTTTTTATTATAAAAATGTTACTTCATGGTTCATACACTTGAGAACAAATAAAATTCCAGCACTTTTCAAGGACTGTATATATTATAAGGATTAAAATGACACAGAATAACACATAATGAAATTAGTCACCAAATTGAGTATCTATTTCAAAGAAATCTTGGATCTTTTAATTTTTATAAAATGCATTTTCAAGACATCATATTATTAGAGAATTTTTAAAGAATAATGTCTTTTAACTTAGTAAGGTGCCATAGAAAATTCTTTTTTATATGAAATAAAAAGTTAAGAAAACAGAGCTTGATATTTTTTTCTACAAGAGTAGAAGTCAGGAGTAAATTAGTTAAATTTTAAGAGTTCTGAACCCCCCTCAGGAGTTAAATATTAGCATTCCAGAAGTTGTACACAATTTTTTACATGTTTTTTAATATTTTTATAAATATTCTCTGAATTTAAACCTTACAGCTCTCGTACTTACCAGTACAAAAATAATTTAAATAAATGTTACATAATTTACTTTTATATTTTAAATATAAAAGTTTTCTTTAAATGAATTTACAAAAAGGAATTAAAATTTTATTATCAGTTACACAGAGAAAAATTCGGAATTGATACAATTCTGTGAAGTTTTACTGATTGACAACATTCGTGATTTTTATGAACAACAGATTGATGAATCTCGCAATATTTTTCTGTGACCAATTAATTAAAATAATTAATTATATTACAATTACTAGCAGAACTACCCAGCTTCGCCCGTGTCACTTTTAAGGAGCCCTCCAGGTTAAATAAATTAAAACGAAATAATACGGCATTCACAATAACTGGAATTTGTACATTCCCATTCACAAATCATCCAAAAGGCAATCAGAAAACATGACGTTATTGTCTCGCAACCATAGTAAAACCCCTGAGCTTTAATAACAGTATACGCGTTTTCTTTGGTGGGTGCAAGAGAAAAATATGATAAAAAAAAATCCACCAAATCGCGCAGCATATAGTAAAATTCTAGTTTGTATAGTATATATACACATTATAAAGTAAAAACACTATGTCAGTGCCCATAAATTGTAACCCATAAATTGTGCCTTTACTGACTTCTAAACACAACACAATTTCATTTTTTACAGTGTCGAATTGAAAAAAGTTCTTTCAAATAAAATTTGTTCGAAAATCGTATCTCAATTTTGATTTTAATCGATTTTAAAGTAAATTTCAAGCATGGATATTTTTAAAGGTGCGTGCAACCTGATTACGAAAGATGAACCCATTTACTCTTAATGCAATAGTATAAAGAAAAGACATATCTATGAGTAACGCTGGTATCATATTTTCGGTGGCTACAACTTAACACAACAATAAATTTCTTTTTACTGCAATTTAACCTCTAAATATCGCACATTCGATTGTTCCGCCCGTCTTATAGAAAATAAAAGTACTTTCAGTAATATTTATCTAAATTTTTTATGGATTAACAGATTTTTTATGGATTTTAAAGTAATTTCCAAGCATGATTATTTTTTAAATATGCTTGAAACCCAATTACAAATTATTTACTCAATTATTCAAAAACATTGTAAATAATTCAGAATTTGTTTGTTTTTGTGTAATATTCAATAACCGAATTGGCAAACGAAAATAAAACACCAAATGTAATTAAAATAAAACATGAATTTAACAGATATCAAATCAAACTACTCAAAATAATCTAATAAGTATATTTCTTTAACTTTTTAAATTAAAATACATGTTTTCTTTGTCACGCGTAACAGAAATATACGATTTCTCACAATATGGGAAAAAATACAATACATGCATCAATTATAAGCTTTGATTAAAGTATTTGATCAAGAGGGTTTCCACTCTAAATAAAACATCACTTTTAAACGTAAACTTAAATTTTTCATTAATAGAAATTAAATCTACAATGATTAGATGAAATGATGTCATTTTCCATAAATTTTAAATCGTGACATCAGACAAGAATTTTTTTGAAAAGGGAACTAACTTTTATCTTTTTACTATAAATCACAGAAAAGGTAACTACTGAATCTAAATCAATACAACACTTAGCTATAACGTATAGCTATAAGATATGGCTGTAGTATACAATCGAAGCAGTAAACAAAATGTAGGAGCCATTTATTTTTACAGTGATTTTGACTACACGTTGAAAAGATTTGATAGAATGTGACATCATATCTAGCCTTTATTTTCTTTTTCCTTAATTGTTTTCAGGAAATTTTACTGTCTGTATTAAAAATAGATCTTTTAATCTAAAAAAACTTTCAAATTAAGGTGCTACGTTATTTTACCGCTCTTATAGTTAAAGTTTTTATTTTATATATAAAAAGAAATTACATTTCCTGTTAAAAACAACGTCAATTTCAAAAATGCAAAAATATAGCAAGAAAATGTGAATTTTTATTGGCAAATAAAAAAAAATTACATGCATTATCGTTAATTTTTTCACATTTTTGCATCATGGGTATGGCAACAGGAAAGAAACGATTTAATTAGAAATTTTAAAAAGAGATATTTCTATAATGTTAAATTATGGATGGGGGTAGAAAAAAGGGATAAATGGTGGTCTGAGGATTTTTTAAAGTAGACAGCGTTCTTTTCTACGCTCTAAAACGTATGTACATGAAGTTTTGTGCAAATTGGTCAAGAATTGAAGATTTGTATACCGGGCATACACACAGAGAACGGCTTTTATATATATAGATATATGAATTTATTAGGCTACTCACATTTTGTAAAGCTCATTTGTCTACTAAATAGAATAAATTTATAGATGAAAGAAAGAAAAATACGAGAATGTGGCATTTATAGAGTAATAAAAAAATAAAGCAATAAATCATTTTAATATCGTTACAAATTGTATTAGGGCCACGAAATTCATTTAATGAAGAAAAAAATAAAGGGATGGATAAAAAAAAAAAAAAAAAAAAAAAAAAAAAAATGATAAAAAAATAAATACTACTAAAATTGCATGAAAAATCATCTTGCTATCCTTGGAGGTAGGAACAGAATAATAATATTGATACATAAGAAATAATTATTTCAAAATTTTCATTATCTTTAACACGTTGACTGTGGTTTCTTTAAACCTGTATCAATTCAATACCCTGTGCTGAATCATATTTTTTAAAAAATAGTTTCTTTTTTGCGCATAATTTGTTTATATTGTGAGGTATTTTCACGCCCTTTTCAGGAAAATGGAAGGTGTCGGCAGCTACATCAGGGAACATGGAAGGGTTGTTGACTACCTGTTGACAAAATATTTTAAAACACGATTTATGATACATTTGGTATACTAATTCTTTGTCTGGTATTTTTCTTACTTTTTTTAGTTATGACTGCAGTTGTCGACAAACACAATCAACGTGTTAGAGGGAGTTAAGCTTTGAAAGGCAGAAAATATTCTTACATTAATTTTAAATCATTATGAAGAAAAAACTAGATAAGTTAATGAAATAATGATTTGTGTAGTACTTTAATTAGGAGATAAAAACTTAAAATTTAGTCCAAATCTGAAATCGAGAATAACATATTAGGTTGAGCAAAAAGTTCTTGGAAATTTTTAATAGTTACCAGAATTTGTATCGTATATAGGAGTACTAGTGGTACAGTCCAGACATGGTTTCATCTGATTATGGCCTCTTTCGATCAATGCAACACTTTTTCAAGGGCAGTTGATTTGAATTCTGTAATGAAGTTGAAGAAGCATGTCAAGAATTTTTCGATTCCAAGGAACTGCCATGGTACTTCCAGCAAATCCGGAAACTGGCAGAGCAATGGCAGAAAGTCGTGGACTATGATGGTCTCTACTTTGAAGAATAGTCCTTGTTGCTTTTGTTGTTAATTTGCACATAACAACGCAACTTTCACAAATTTCCCAGAACTTTTTGCTCAACCTAGTAAAATGGTCTAAAGAAGCGAACCTTCCACAAGCAAATTTTAATTTTCAAGCTCCCACTGATGAATGAAATAACACTTACCACAGTACTTGAAGGCATAGTCACATCAAGATTCGAGAGGGACACCTTTAATGAGTCTTGAGAACTTGCAGAAATATTTTTATTTTCAGTAACTAAGAACAACTGATTATCAGTCTTAGATGGCAAACTTTTATTACTACAGTCATCCCTTTTATTAGGCTCATTACTATAGGATAATTTTGGATCAGTCCATGCTGAATTACTCAAAGATGATACAGTAAAACTAGCTGTAGATACAACTGATGTCTCATTTCCAGAATTCTGAGCCTTGAAAGATTTTGTATTTACACTGTTATTGGGCTCATCGTTAACTGATGTGGTTGATGACCATATGCTTTCATGATTGCTGAACACTAGAAAAAAGTAACATTACAATTAAAAATAAATCTGGTAATAATATTACAGGTTACAAAATATTTTATAGCAATAAGATTTATGATACATTTTGTATATTAATTATTTGTTTGGCATTTTTCTTACTTTTATTATTTTTGAGCAGGTAAGACAATATGACAATGGAAAAATATACATTTGTGATCACTGAAGCAGCTAATGATTTAATTTCCAAGGAAGAAAAGGCAACTAATTGTCAGAATATAAGATGTTCCTGCTAAGAAGACATTGAATGCAAAAGGTTAAAATGATACATATGGACTTTTTCCAGCCAGTCTCTTAAACAAATTTAATGCTCATAAATGAATCAAGGAAAAAAGCATAAAAGCAAAAAACATTAAGTTTATGAATAATTAATTCCAAATGGAGAACAAGAAATAAAACACATTTTTATTAAAAACCAATAAGATTGCTTTTTGTTTACTTTTGATATTGTCTAGAAGAAACCATTGCACATAAAAATATATTTGTAACATTATTGGAAATAATTTTTTTTTTTTTTTTTTTTTTTTTACTACACTACATTATCATTTCAATGTTTTATTTTAGGACTTCAATGTTTATCTCAAAAATTACGTCTAATTTCATGACCCTGCAATTCATGACTTTTCAAAGTTTTCAGTTATACAGTAAACTTTCCATTGCTCTCGGTTAACTGTCACTCCCACACCTCCCATAATTTGTTTTTTAAATCAGAAACGAATATTAGTCTAACACTGTTGATAGCACACAAGATGGTGAAGCACCTAGTTATGATTTGGAAATATTGACTTTGGAGTCAAACATACCATGTTTTAAAAATATTTCTGTGGATGAAATCACAGATTGGCTTGACTGTGACAAGAATGATATTGGTTAATTGGTTATCAAAAATTAGCAGATGGTGAAATTATTCAAAATGTTTTGAATCCAGAGAAACCAAAAGCAGGTGAATATAATGAATCGGGGAATGATGATCCAGGAGTCAGTCATCCAGAAGTGAAGGCTATGTTCTCTAAGTGTATTAATTGGTTTGAGATGCAAGAGGAAGCTGATGCAACCAGGGATGTGGACAGTATATGGAGGTATACGTCATATACCTTCTGAATTCTATTAAGAAGCTCTGTATACCCTCTGTTTTTTAAATAAAGCTATAGTGAATACACTAGCCCAGAGGGTTGATGATGTTTTAACTTTTAGTTTTTCAATGGATGTTTTAATATGACTGAATAAGTCAAGTGAACAGTTTTGATATATTTGCTAGTCGAAAAGAATGATGTTCTTAGTGAGTTCAATATTTCTCATCATGCCAACCAAGGCTTTTTTAAAACTTCCTTTTGTAAAATTCCTGAAGTATGAGAAAATAGCAGATAAAAATGGGTTGGCTCTTCAAATAGATTAATTCAATGCAATTTGCAGCATATTCTCTTAATAGTTTTAGTTTCTGTTTACTTTTCTCTTTTCCTTACGCTTGTTCTTTTCATGGTTTTTAAAACTTCATTTTAGATGTCATTGAGAAGTAATCTATCTGGGCGGATACATTTTGTTCCAATTTTTGCTTGACGTTTGTTGTCTTAGATGTGAAATAAATCATAATGAGTCGCAGGATTTCAGTTTTAGGAGGTGTTAAAGTTATGAATAACCTATTGAAAGTGCCTGGTAGCATTTTTTTTATTTCTCTCAAGCAAGTTGCGAATGTGATTGGGTCATATGCTTTTTCTGTCATTAGAATCAGTCTTAGGACAAGATGAAGTGCTGTTAGAGTTTAAGTCTTTTGATTAAGTACATGTACTTCGCACTTTTTTGCAGCAGTGTCATAGTTTAAGTCTTTGGGATATTTTCATTGTGTGGCTTACTGTTGTGCTGGATTAAGATTTTTTCTTTTGAATATGTTTAGAGTTAAAATTAATAAATTCAAAGTTAATATATTTAAAAGTTAAAGTTAATAGGTCAAAGTTTATGTGTATAAAAAAATAATGTTAATAATTAAAGTTGAGGCGCTTAAAAGTTAAGTGTTTGATAACTAAAGTAAATATAATTTAAATATAAATTAAGATTGAATATATTTAAAGTTAATATATTATGAGGAAGCTTTCTCTATGATATAATGTTTTACATTTTTGATGCTCCAGTTTATTACTTTTGATGGTATGCTAATGTGAAGTTAACATTCTTCATACCATGTTTATTTATATATACATAAATACTATAATACATATATACTGGAAACCTATGTTTTTTTTTTTGTTTTTAATAGCTTTTTCCATCATCTGTCTTTTTCATTAATAAAGGTTAGATTAGTTTTTAATCCGCTTCTGGTTATCTTTTAACATAAGCATTGCATATTCTTTCTTTATAGCTTAAAAATGAATCTAACTTATTTAAATTTCATGGGCTTACTTGTTTATCATGATAAGTTCAACATTTTGTCTTTCAATAGGTCTGCTAGTTAAAAAAAAACACAACATTAAGATTTGCTTTCAGTTACTTGATTTACTTTAAACCTTAGAAACTTTTAACAGCTAGAAAATGAAATTATTGTGGCCAAAATGTAACAGGAAAAAAAAAAATTATTTCATTAAAAGTGCAAGTAAAGTTGGTATCTGCAAGTAAAATTAAAATGATCCTTTTTTTCTTTTGCAGTCTTTTATTAACATAACATTAAAATCGATCCAATAATTTGTGGACACCCTACTGTAAATGTCTGCAACTGCACAGCACATGCTTATTTTTATTTTTTTCCTTGTTTCTACAGGCTCAGATCGGGATGGGCTTGGTTACCAGAATCTTCAGAAATTTACATTGGTTCCATTAATTATATAGAAATAATTTTCCTAATCTACATTTTTGTACTTTATAGAGCTAGTAAATAATGATTTACTTAACTGCCTTCCCTCATAGCATGCATGGTCACAGTGACGTCGTTGTGACGTCACTGTGAGTCACTGTGGTCACGTCACATCTGTGACCGAAATGCCACCACTCAGTGATGTCACATTGTGAATGAGATGTGAACTTCTTAGAAAACTTTAAAAAATTACAAAAAATCTTCAAAACATGTTGTTACTGTAAAATTTTATTTTTCTGGCAATAAAAAATAATTGTTATGTCACTGCATGTAACGTAGGTCACGGCACACTCACAAAAAAAAATCCCCTACTATTGTAAGTCACAGTGTGAGAAAAATATGAAGTTCAAAAATCTTTGAAAATGAAGAGAAATGTTTTAAAAAGGCCCGAGTTACAGCGGCATAAGGAATGAAAATATATTAGTGGGTAGCAAGTAGTAAATTCAGACACAAAAAGATGGTGGTGGTGGGGGGGGGGGGGATATAAAGGAAAATGCACGGTACAAGTATCAACAAACTAGATTGTCATGCTATATTTTATCAATTTGATATCTAAGAGAGTGAAAGTATACTTTTTTCCTGATTTCAATTTTATCTAGTATTGCAATTTAATATAATAATACTTCTCTTATTCTTATTATTATAAAAGTGTTTCTCGGAAAAATGGTACGTGCTGGAGCAATTTGGATAACATATTTAGAATTAGGAATATTAAATATATACACTTACTTTACATATTTAGTTTGCAGGAAGGAAAATTTTTAATTTATTTTTACCGACCACTGGTATTCGAAACATTTTTGTGGCTTCAAACTAAAAACAATCTATTATAGTTAAGTCTGCAGCTTTTAATGAGCACGTAGAAAGAGTCTTCAGAGTTTAGTCATACATACATTTCTTGCTTTATAATTTGCATTCAAGTCATATTTTTTCCTGTTAGTGTACCTATTTTAAGTAACTATTTTTTTAAAAAATTCTACTTCTTTCAGACTTTTAAAATAAAATTAGCATTTTCCGAATAAAAAAAAAAGAATACAAAATTTATGCAAAACCCATGATATAATTTATTATTCGTATTTCAAATTTGTGTTTTAGAGATATGACTCTAAAAAAAAAGTTATTTTACGAATTGTTTTATTCTACAGGAAATTAACATGAAAAGAATGACGATTGACAAAGAAAAATGTTTTATCCTTGATATTTATTTATATCTTTTTATTTTTTAGGAAGATATTTTGTATTTATTATGTGTGAAACAATCTTTACTTAGAAAAAGGGAGGGGGGTGGGGGTTAAAACTGATAAAAAGAAAAGGTAAAATACATTGGAAAATTCTTCAAATACAAAAATTTAAATACAAACAGTCTCATAAAATGATTGCACATATGAGTTCCATATCTGTTTATATAAAAGGAAATAAATTAACACCTGCCCCAAATCGTCTGCCACGATACCGCAGGCAGACCTGCCAACCTTTGAAAATGAGAAATCGTAGCACACAAAATTTAAATTAATCTGGAGGTTGGTTGGTTGGTTTTTCGTGTTTCACAGCCATCTTTTGACATTCGTAAAAAGGAATAAGGTTTCCGTCTTTCAACTCAATATAGTAAATTTTTTCCTTTGAAAATTTTTATACGATTTTTAGAGTTTATTTTCGTTTCGCAGTGTTTTTTTTTTTTTTTTTCACATTTGTAAAAGGAGCCTGGTTCCAATTTTTTAGCCCAATGCAGTAAATTTTGACGAAATTCGCGATTTTTTTCCCCGCCATCATTTTAGGATATTCACAATTTTTTGTTGAAATCCGCATTTTTTACCATGAACTTTTGACAAAATTCTCATTTTTTACGCGATCCTTTGACGAATTTTGCGTTTTTTTTTTTTTTTTTAACCACGATCCTTTGACAAATTTTGCGGGTTATTTTACCACGATCCTTTGACTAAATCAGTGTTTTCTTTCTGCGATCTTTCGGTGAAATTTGCGTTTTCTTACTAATCTTTTGATGAAATTTGCATTATTTTACTGATCTTTTGACGAAATTCGTATTTTCTTCCTGCGATATTTTGACAAAATTCACGTTACCATGATCCTTCAACGAGATTTATTTTCTTCTGCGACCAATTGACGAAATTATTTTTTTTTACACGGTCATTTGTCGAAATTCGCGATAGTTTATCGCAAATCGTGCGATTCTGCACACTATTACAAACCTTGTCCTTCAAGGAACCCACTCCAGAATTCTTAAAATGGCACCCTTGTTTCTAAGGAAGGGAATTCCTCTATAAATATTTACAAAAACACGATTAGAGTGTTTTATGTTAAGAAGTTTTTTTTTTTTTGCAGCCCAGAATTTTTTTTTTCTCATGAGCATTTTTTAATGTCCGAATTTTCGGACCAATGGCCAATTTTTTAAAACTTTCGGAAATGAAACTTGGAAATTTCGGAACAGAATCACTCCAGAAAAATATGCTGCACGGGATAAAAATCGCAACTAGAAACAAAAAATGCTTTTGTGTTTTTTGCAAAAAATCGTAGTTTAAGACCGATTTTCGTAGCATCGTAGTTTATAGGTCCAAATCGTAGCAACTACGATTTTTTCGTAGCAGTTGGCAGGTCTGCGCAGGGTAAACAGAGAATTTTTTGTTCTAACAGATGCGGTAAGTTACTAGTCTAAAATGTAAGCTTTTGCGTGTGCTTTTTTTAATGGAAGAAAAAGACGTCGCCATTTTCGGATACACACGGATATTAATAATTAATTGATGGAGCTCAAAAAGTAAGTCTTGGATTGTTTTTCAGATTAGAAATTAACATTATACTGAATGGGAAATGCAGTTTTACATACTATAGTAGTGAAACTTTTGAAAGACTTTTTTCATTGCTAATAATATTTTTAAATTATTATTTAAAATCCTAAATCTTCATATCAATGTTTTCAGATTTAACATTTGCCAAAATTATAAAATAGGAATTCCTTGTAACATATGGAGAGATTTTTGAGAAATTGTTAAATCTAATAATACATTTTATTCATCTATTGTACTTTGTTGTTGTTTAATAGTACAATTATAAATACTAATTATATAGTGTTTTTCAAATTGGTATATTTATTTTTTTAAATTGTATATAAGCACGTTTTTGCTGTTCAGGATTTTAATCAAACATTTAATTGTAGACATTCAGAATCAGTTATTAAATTTTCTTCGATTGTAAACTCATTTTCTACGTTTTCGATACACGTTCGATACTTCGCATTAAAAAATAAAATATGACAATTAAGCATTGAAATAAAGTGTTTTCATGCCTCATAACAAGTTTATAGATTAAACTGCTTTACCATACTTTTTAAAATTTGATATTTATAATATTTATAAAAAAATATTTATAATTTATGATATTTATAAAAGTTGATATTGTACTGTTCATTAGCGATAATTGCTGGAAATGCATTTTTAATTATAATATGCGCTTTTATGATTCACTATATTTATGCATAGTATATGGTGTATATAAAAGCTATAATTCATATACAAGGCTACAAGGGGTAGGGGCGCAAATTGCTTAAAGGTGTTTTTTAGATGAGTTATGGATTTTTATGTTGAATTGCATTTAATTTACTAAGAAATGTTTGTAGAATATGGATAAAATGATACACAGGGTCACGCAAGGAAATGGATATATGGCCGTCTATAAATTATAATTTCTGGAAATGTGATTTCAGCAGTTTTAAGAGTGTTTTAATTTGAATTAAATTTTAACTAAATAGTGGCGTGTAATAAAGATTCTAGGTAAACTACAGGGTTGTACAAAAGTATTCAAGTATGTTTTCATATATTAGTATAAATTGCTGAATGAGAATTTCAACCTGTTATGTGTTTTCTTGCTAAACTAAATTTCCCCATTATATAGTATATATATCAACCTACAGATCAAATACAGGACTGTTCAAAAGAATTAGAAAACATATTTGGCTATGGACGGTAACTGCTGAAATCAGTTTTTCAAATGTTTTATGCGTTTTCTAAAATATTTACTTAGTTATCTTATTTACGTTATTTCCTTAAATTACGATGTCTAGTTAAAGCATTCAGGAAGCATTGAAAAGTGCTTTATAATCTATGCTTAACGCATGATTTTTCTTACTTGTTTTTTCTATTTCCCAGATCAGTCATTTCCTATAAATCATACCAAATCTATTTAGCTCATATTAACAAAATACAATATACACGGGAATAAAAGATTTAAATAAATATGGCTTATCTTATTCTTCTTTAAATAGGAAATGTATTAATATCCGTTAGACTCCATGTTCGTATTTAATAAAATAATAACAAATCACAACACATAAAAACTTACACAGTTTTAATATAAAGCTTGAACTTAAGATCAAGCTTAGAACTTAATAAAAAAGGATGCCAGTTGATAAGTTTTGTCTTTTTCAGTGTAAAAATTAAAAGTATTTTAGAAGAACAGGACTCCAAAATAGCGATACATTGCTCAAAAGTACGGTAAAAAGATAATATTGTATATTTCAAACAAAACTTTATTTTAAAATTCATCACAGTGTTTATAAGAAGAATCATCACAGTATTAATGCTTGGAAATTTTTCCAGAGAGAAACATTCGTCTTGCAAACAATATTTCAAATGGAAATCAAATTTCAAATTGATTGCTTAAAAGGCGCAAAAGCCAACATAGTGAAAAAAATTCCATAACGGTACTTGAATCCGGGCCATCAGTATAGCGCACTGAATTCTACCGACTAAACCACATGGAACGAGACCCAACCTGGAAAATGTCTTACTATTACATGTTGGCAAGGCTACAAACACAGCATAAGATGAAATATTTATCATGAGCCACCGACATGGGGCAAACACGAAACTTAATTAAATCCAGCAGCGATTCAAACTATATGAATACTTGGAAATTTTTCCAGAGAGAAACATTCGCCTTGCATACAATATTTCAAATGAAAATCAAATTTCAAATTAAAATTGCATTTTAAGCAATTAATTTGAAATTCATTTGAAATATTGTATGCAAGGCGAATGGTTCTCTATGGAAAAATTTCCAAGTATTTATATAGTTTGAATCGATGCTGGATTTAATTAAGTTTCATGTTTACCCGATGTTGGTGGCTCACGATAAATATTCCATCTTGTGCTGCGTTTGTAGACTTGCCAACATGTACTAGTAAGAAATTTTCCAGGCTGGGTCTCGTTCCATGTGGTTTAGTCGGTAGAATGTCAGTGCGTTACACTGATGGCCCGGATTCGAGCCCCGGCTTGGAATCTTTTTCTCTATGTTGGCTTTTGCCCTTTTAAGCAATTAATTTGAAATTTGATTTTCATTTGAAATCATCACATTGTTTATGACAAGTTCGTCACAAATGACACATATTTCACAAATTAGTCACAGTGTGACGTCAAAGCATTGTCGCTGTCGTCACAGGTTCGTCACAAAGTTAATGCCAAAATAGTCACAAATGACACACTTTTCACAAATTTGTCACACCGTGACTTCACAGAGTGGTCACAATGTGACGTCACAAATGACCTCTAAAACGGCCATAACGACTTCGCATTCTAGTCACTATGATGTCACATCAACAGTCACAAAATCATAGTGTGACTTCACAACGACGTCACCGTGACGTTACCATGCCTTACGGTTTTTTTCTTTTCAGACTACATTAATTTTGTTTTAATAGCCATCATTCTGTATTTGTCTAAGTATGTTGTTATCTCTGTATTCCATGGCTTGAGGATATTTAAGCTAAAAAATGTCGTATTTTTTTCATAAACATGTATGAAATATTCTTTCAAAAGAATTTTAATTGTAAGATAATACTGATTAAGAAATCTTGATTCTTTTTTTAGAAATATTGATTTATTTTTGCTCGGGCTTAGACCTAACTTTTAGCTTTTATATCAGCCTGGGCTAGTTCAAGATGGATTTTTTTTTTTTTTTTTTTTTTGGGGGGGGGGGGGGGGGGGGGGTTGGCTAGACTATGCTAGTCCCAGGTCTGAAGATTTCAGCTTGTGCAGACCTTTACGTATTGGCACAGGACAAAATGGAAAGAGCATTTATGCAATAAGTAAATAAATGAATTCTATGAAATAACTCACTTTTAAATTGTTCATTTGATACAACAGGAGAAGTAACAGTGCATGAAGTAGAAGAAAGCGGATTTATCACAGTTTGGCAGTTAACGACTTCAGCAACTGAAACATTGCTTTCTGATGAAAAGCTAAGGGTAAAAATTTTACTTAAATAAATATAATCTGATTATAAAATATGTATATATATATATATATATATTCTTTATAGAAGGAAGACATAACAAGTGATGAAAAATAATAAAATTCAAAGTTTTTTTTTTTTTTCAAAAAATATTTATGTTTATTCAATAAGAAAACTTTAAGATTCTGTCATCAATAGTTGAAAAATAAGCATACCAAAAACATAAATTAGTGATGCTTCATTTTGTCACAACTTTAAATAATGAGCTAGATCATTCAATAAAATTTCAATTCAAAAGATAGTTTAAAAATTACAAACTAAGTTAACAATACAAGAGCCTTCTTATACATAAGTTGTTTTTCTTTCCTCTATTTTTCTTCCAAGAAAACAAAATACAGACAACTACCTTTAATCTGCAAATGTCTTCCCATTGATACTGAGATGTAAAGAATGAAATTTTTATACATATATAATTTGTAGTTATGAATTACACCTGAAATATTACATATTTTTAATTGCATGAATTTTTCAATGTTAATCAAGTGTTTAGCTAACAGAGTGAAATGTCCAAGCTGGTGTTCGAACCCAGGTCATTGGTATAGCGCATCAATGTTCTACCAAGTGAATGAAAAATTCATGCAATTAAAAGTTCATTACAAAAATTATGTATGTATATCATTTCACTGATGCTGGGTTTAATTTGAATCCCACGTTTGTGGCTCATGAAGGTATTCCATCTTGTACTGTGAATGTAGCCTTGCTAACATATAAGTGTGAAGAGTACCACACTGGGTATCATCCGAGTGGTTCACTTGGTAGAACTTTGGTGCGCTACACCAATGCCCCAGTTCGAGTCCCGGCTTGAACATTATTTTTCACTCTGTTGCTAAACGCTTAGTTAGCTTTGAAAAAATTCATGCAATTGAAAATATGAAATTTTTAGTTTGAAGTTTTTTTTTTGAAGAGCTTCATTAGGAGCAATTTTTTTTGCATCCTTTACAGAGAGTTACAGTTTTCTTTTGCATTAACTTTATAAAATTTACAGTTTATTCCTTTTTCTTTCTGAACCATAAATTAAACAATAATTAAAATTAAAATAACTGTTTATCAACACACACTTTCGTTTCTGAACAGGAAATTGCATTTTTGCATAACTTGAAGATAAAATTTCTAAACACAAATATTTAAAATTATTTTCTATCCATTTTAACATTTACATGCATTAATAAAAACTCATTTTGTATCTTCTAAAGGAAAATGTAAATAAAAATGAATGATAATCTACAAAATCTAAAATCTGCACAACAGTTAGCTTTAAGCATATCATTTAACTTTGCAGATTAAAGGGAGTTTGCTGGATTACATAATTATTAAATATATTCATTAAAACAATCCCATAAAGAAAGCACATTTTTCTTACACAAAATCATTTCTCTGTTAAAAATAAATTATATATATTTTTTAAGGTACTGATAAATTTTAAGCAACACTGATAAATCTTTTGCAAGATTACTACAGCCATGATCTTCATATACTCCATCACATACACACACACACAAACAGTAAGTGAAGAAAACTAACTGTAGAAAACTTCCTAATTTATGCTATACAAATTTCTCTCTTAAAAAGGTAAATCAGGCAATCTTAATAAAAGACAACCTTTATCATCATTTAGTTTTGTTTTTTCCCCCTATGTGCATATAACAAATTTTATTTGTATCATAAAAATATTTTCTAAATTGGTACAGTACAAATGTAAAAAGAAATAAAGAGCTTCTTTTTTACTTATTTTCTGCATGAGAAGGAATTTCCACAGTTGATGTAGTTCGAGATGAGATCGTTTCAGAAACATTTGGTGCCTTAGGTAAAGGAGTGGAATTCTAAAAAAATAAATAATTATCAAGGAGACATATAATGCTCATAAATCAATGCACAGAAAACAAATAATCCTTGTTGCAAGTAAATTTTCGGTTAAAGTATTATATACACTGTATATTCTGGCATATAACGTGCACTTCTGAAACATAAAAATTGGTCAAATTTTACAGGTGTGGGTTATAAATCAGGTATAAAAATGAAAAGCCTAAAAATTAAGCATAAGATCTGAGACAGGGTTCCTACACAATTCTAGTAAAAAAAAAAAAAATACCCTGACTTTTACAGGTTTTGCCAGACCTTTCTGATTAAAATATTGGCTTATATATTGTTGTAAAAATCTTCCCAATGGACACCTTTCAGTTAAAGACAGTTGCTATTTTTCATAAAAATATAGTAATTCTAAAAGCATTTCCCCTTTCTTTTGAAAACACTCTCACATGGACACTTATTTTAAAATTCCTAATGCAAGAATGTGTGTGTTTTTTTTTCTGTCTCATTTTTTGAAACCTGCATCCACTTAACTAACCGAAATATGAAAGAAAAAAACAATTATAGCAAATTAATGTTTGTACTGTTATGTTTAGAATGTCGCAATCAATTAAAAAAAAATAATGTTAACCCTTTTGTTATGTAATGCTTTTATGTTATAAAAGCATTACATAACATTTCCCATTTAAAATTAACATCATTTTACATATATTAAAATTTTTATACTTTGTTTATTTCTATCAAATTGACAGCAAAATTTACTAAGTTTTAAATATTAAAAATCTATAATCTTTATTCTTAAATATTTTAATTTGAAATCATATTTATTGAATTCAAATAATTTTTCTCATTCCTCAGGTAAAATTTCAGCGTAATTACTTTTATACTTTACCAGGTAAACAAGAAAACTGTTTCAAGTCTTTTCTGTATTTATAATCTACTAAAAAATACTTTTCAAAAGTAAAAAAAGCCAAGCAAAAAAAAAAAAAAAAAGAAAAGAAAAAAGGTGAAAGTTGTGGCTAAAAAATAGTGTGATATCAAATTTCCAAGCTTATATTATAGTACTTATTTAACATTTTTTATTAAAAATTTACCATATGTAAATAGAGTACCAAAGTATGCGTTGATAGAAAACCTTTTCTCCTTTACTAAATACATCATAACGTGTTTCTAAAAATTAAATTTTTTAAAATTATGCATGATGGGCTTGGCGGCCATCTTTCCATATTTTACACAAATTTCTAAGCACACAAGTACGTTGTTAAGATCGGAAGTTCAAAATTGTTGCTAAAGCAAACATTTTATGCTTTTAATTTATGGAAATGAGTGCCTAGAAATTTGTGTCTTAAAATGAAGCTGAAGTAACTTCAGGTTTCCTCTTATGATTCTTTTTTTTTTCCGGAGAGGGTTAATTAATTAGCTAAAACAGTAAAAATCAATTTGTTTTTCAAAATAAAAGACTTTCTTAATTTATCTGCCTGTAGCTAAAACTTGAAGTTCAAAATTCTTAATAATGCAAACATATTACGAGCTTGTCTGCTTAGAAATTTGTGCAAAATATGGAAAGATGGACGCCAAGCCCATCATGCATAATTAAAAAAAATTTAGGTACTCGACTTACATATGGTAAATTTTTAATAAAAATGTTAAATAAGTACCATAATATAAGCTTGGAAATTTGATATCACACTATTTTTTAGCCACAACTTTCACCTTTTTTCTTTTCTTTCTTTTTTTTTTTTTTTTTTTTTTGCTTGGCTTTTTTTACTTTTGTTTTTTAGTAGATATCAGTTCTTTTTTTTAAACAGATTATATATAATTAAAATAATTCTACTCGCTAAAATTAGTCCTTGTATAGCCTTTATAAGCAGGGAACAAACACAATAGTATACATTTTGTTTACCTACAGTAGCGCTCAAAAGTATTTTGACAACCTTATATTCTCTCTTATTTTATCTCTCTATTCTAAAAAAAAGTAACTACCGCTGCCACCGGTTTTGAATTTTTTGTGACCGGAGGTCTTTCTTCGTTAATATTAAGAAAAATAATGCATACAAAAATATGAAAATCGGTAGTATTATACAGAAATGTTTGATAAACACGCTGATGCAGACAGTTTTCAAATCGAAGAATTATTTTAAGAGATATTTAATGTTAAAGTTCGACAAAATCGTTCCACTAAAAAAGTTTTATAGGAGCAAAAACTATACATCGGAATTTAATAATTTTTAGATCATTTTACACGTTATAATTTCCCAGTGTGCAGAATTCATTTCTTTTTTTAATTTGACTCATTTGTCGAGGTTTCATTTCTATTTTAAATTCAAATTTTCAGCATTTTGAGAGATATTTTTTACTTATTTTAGAAAATTGTACTAATTTAACCTGTTGCCAACTGCATAAACAACGGAAACAATAATGTTTGCTTCAAACTAAAAATTTATTTACACGTGACTATTATAAACAGAAAAAAGACTTTCAAATTAAAATTAAATAATTATGTACAAAAAGCAGGAACTTATTAAAAATTACGTCATAAAAAGTATACACGTGAATTTTAAAAGAGAAAGGATATTGTAAAATAATAAATTCATTAACATGCGTTAGAAGTCTTAAATAGGAGAAATTACGTCATATTTACGTCACATTACAGTTATTACATAAAATGAACGCAAAATATTGCAAAACAGTTTAAATTTAGAAATTGTGCTAGACATGTATTTGGTATTTTGAGAGGATCTTTTCAACTATCTTTGTTAGGAAAGCACAAATAATATTTCATTTCTAACAAAAGTATTTTCACGTGCATATTTAAAAGAGAAAGAATAGCTTTGTCAAAATTACGTCAGATTAAAAACGATTAATTTAAAATGTCTCATTTAAAAGAACTTTCTTTTCACTTTGTTAAAAAATACCAGGAGACAAAGACTGGTTACTTAATTCCTTTTATGTTAGCTTATTTTGAAATGTTGTTACACGTGTCTATGTCATCAAATTATTTTTATTTCAACGTTTTATTTGTATTTTTATTAATGTTGTACTAATTTATTTGTTCTTTCGTTATTTAAAATAAAAATTATGTCAATTTGTATAATTTGGCGAGTGGTTTGGCGTTTTATATAATTTGGCGAAATTGGTCGACGGGATAATCAAGTAGTACCGCAGCGGATTTGGCATTAAAATTCCCCAATCAAAGAGAAATGAATAGAAATCCGTTTATAGGGAGATCGCCACTGTTTTTTAAATTATAATTCAATCTTTCGAAATCTTTTTAAACCCGATCAAATTAGCGTGCATTTAGAGTCTGCGGTGTCTGGACGGGGGTTGGCAAGCATAGCTCGTAGGGGGCCGAGCCCCCTAGTTTAATATAAAAATGTAAAAGAAAATATAGTCCCTATAATTGAAAACACTATGACTGCAGTTATTCAAATGTATCAAGTTTCAACTTGTTTGTTTACATTTGGCGCCACCGAAGAAATATGACTCCTCCTTAGCTCAAAAGTATTTTTACAATTAGTTTGCATTTAATTGTTGAAGGTGTCAGTGGCGTTATAGCTTCGATTAGTGTTTATATTGACTTATTGTGATTAATTTTAAGGATCAGGAATGCCGAAATGTAATCAATATTAAAGTGATTCTAGAAAAGCCGCTGTAAATGCACTTAAGAAAGGTAGACTGCATTTTAATGTGTCTCGGCAACTTGTTATTACATGGAATAAAGTTTTTAATAAACAGAAATACATCGAAAATAAGCCTCAAAGTGGCCATCCAAGAAAAAAAAAAACTTACAATGTTGACTGTATTATAAAAATGATATCTAGAAGTGATTGTCATAAGTCCACTTTAATAATAAAAGATGAATTGAAAAAAAATTACGGCATAGACATACACGTTTCATGAGTCAAACGACGCCTAAACCTCTATGGTTTACATGGCAGAAGACCAGCAAAAACACGTTTCTAATCTACTAAGAATGGGAAGGCTACAGTTGCATTTGTAAAATGGCATAAGCGTTTCAAGGGCAAAACAATTCCATTGCTGAAGTGTTGGAATTAATGCCAGCATTTTGGTTAAAAAAAATTCGGTTTATTACGTGTGTGAAACATAACTTTTTCTTATTTACAAATAAATTTGTTTTCAAATTCCGGTGTCAATCATTAATTTCAACACTTTAACAATGGAATTGCTTTGCCCCTGAAAGGGTTACGCCGTTTTACAAGTGCAACTCTAGCCTTCCTATACTTAGCAGGCAATAAACGTGTTTTTGCTGGTCTTCTGCCATGTAAACCATAGAGGTTTAGGCGTCATTTGACTGATGAAACGTGTAAGTCTATGCCGTATTTTTCTTACAATTCATTTTTTATTATTACAGCGGGCTTACGACAATCACTTGTAGATATCATTTTTGTAATACAGTCAACATTGCAAGTTTTTTTTCAGATGGCTACTTTGAGGCTTATTTTCGATGTATTTCTGTTTATTAAAAACTTTATTCCATTTAATAAAAATTGCTGAGACACGTTAAAAGAACGAGCTAGTTCTGCTTGCAGTCTACCTTTCTTAATTGCATTTACAGCAGTTTTTCTAGAATCACTTCAATATTTTTTACATTTCGGCATTCCTGATCCTTAAAATTAATCACAATAAGTCAATATAAACAGTAATCGAAGGTATAGCGCCACTGACACCTTCAACAATTAAATGCAAACTAATTGACAAAATACTTTTGAGCTAAGGATGAGTCATATTTCTTCGGTTGCGACGAATGTAAACAAACAAGTTGAAACTTGATACATTCGAATAACTGCAGTCATAGTGTTCTCAATTATAGGTAATATATTTTCTTTTACATTGTTATATTAAATAAAATAAGACAGAATATAAGGTTGCCAAAATACTTTTGAGCGCTACTGTATCATTCATTTTTTAGAGTAATTAATAATTTAAAAGTAAGGAAAGTCAATTTCTTCTTTCAAAGTATCAGTCTTTCTCAATTTATATCTCCTTAAAATTTTCTATGAAGGATGAAAATTTAGTAAAAAACAGATAGAGTCAAAATAAGATATATATTTACAGTTAGTCTGTCAGTTAATTGTTTGTTCTAACTTTTTTTTGCTGACGGTTTTGCAAAATAAATTTACCTTTACAAATACCTACGGATAATCCAAGAATGAAGCCCCGCAGGCATTTAAAGAATCGAAGATCTGTTTAAAGATCTGTAATTCTAGCAATTCTAGACATAATGATGAAACATTTTTGATTAAAAAAATCTAAAAATTTAAAGATATAAACTGTACATATAACTTCATCTTCATTTAGATCGTTTTATAGAGAAGAAAGAATAAATATGTAATTTTACTCAAGTCTGTTTATCCATACCTATTTGCATAAATGTGAGAATATAATTTCATATAAAAATTCCCCTAAATTGATTATCTTTAATAGTCTATTATTAAAGCCGCATATACATTAGAATTAATTTTTTTCTGGTTAAAAATTGCCTGAAATCTATAGTCTTATCGCTCGTCAAATTTGTTTTATGTTTTTTTTAAATACCCAGACACCTTTTCTAAACTCTGAGAAAAGATCACAGACATACTGAAGTTATCCAAATACTTACATCTTTCTATCGTATTTCCTTTTTTGAAGGGGGGGGGGGGGGGGGGGGTAGTAAGGAAGAGCGCTTAAGAACTTCGTTTTGTTCTTAGAATTCTGAATTAATCATTGAAAAGATCTACCTACATAAGTCTTGTTGCAGAATTTTCATTAGCTAAGAGTTGCATCAACTTATACATCGTGTGAATCTATTAAATTACTTTTGTAAAATACTAGATGGGAGCCATTGATATTTCCAGAGCATTTGCCTACATTTTAAACTTAAGTCATTTACAACTATTCATTAATTTTCTATATGAATTAAAGAAGTCGTTGTTTCCATGGCAACTGTACCTTTCACTGTTGCTTGTTTGTTTGTTTTATTGAACACATATATCAGACCACGTGGGGACCACGGCGGGATTCGAACCCGCCCCCACCTATGCTCTCAAGCGATTAGGGGTGTGGTGTCTTATCCACTCAGCCACGGTGGGCCACTATTGCTTTCTCTAATACCCAGATACTCAAATTTAACCAGCTGCGCTTAGAATCATGCTCATAACAGAGAACATTTATATGTAAGAGTTGTGACATATGCACAAGTCGTGTACTCATATTCAAGTTTTTGTCCAAAGTATAGTAACTCAGTTTTCAGTAATAGACATGGAAGATTTCAATTAAACTAACCAGAAAAGTTAACAAACATTGGCTTCCTGATTTGATTTTATTCAAAATCGTCTTAACCAACCAAACTTAATGTCCGGGATCCAGATAAATTTTTCTCTGTTAGTAAAATTAGATTGACCAATCAGTAGCTTCCATCCTTGCAGGCTTTTCGGTGTTTACTGCAAACATAAAAAAGTTTGCAAAAATGCAGTTTTCTGGTTGATCAATCTCATTTCGCTAATAGCAAAAAATCTATCTTGATCCCAGCCTATTCAACGCCCTTTAAATATTCGAGACAGCCTTGGCACGCGTCAGGAAAATGTCACACAAAGCATGCAAAACAAAGAAGAAAAATCATTCATTGACTCGTTCATATCCACGAGCCAATGAATAATTTTGCTTCTTTGCTTTGCCTCCTTTGTGTGATGTTTCCGTGATGCGTGTCAAGACTTTCTGAAATATCTAGGGGGCGTTGGCTTATTTCACCACCATGAAGCTATGAAAGGAGAGGAGCAAACATGTCAATCTTCCCGTGTGAAAAACTAGATACCAGAAAAACGAGTTCTTTCCCCCTCTTTTGCCCTTTTCTCTCTTGATTTTGACTGATAGCAGCCCATTTAGCAGTCTCCAGTGCAAGATGCCGCTATATATGGTGGACGCAGGAGGGAGGGTGTTAGCGCGACCAATGACATAATAGGCCAGTTCATGACGTTAAGTCACACGGAGTTGGATCATCTTTACACGATGATTAGTACAAAGCGGCGCGCCGATTTTTTTGTGTCCGTTGCCGTGTACAGATATCAACTCTGTGTGATCTGATGAGCTGTCCACTGTTAGCCATATTCCCATTTTTCTTATCAATTGCATTATATCTTTATTTTATTCAACTAAATATATTTTTATTTTGAAACTTCTTTAGTTATGACTTACCTTTCATCCTTACAGCTAATTTATTTTTATCCATTTGTGCAGCTATTTATTTGTTTTTAAAGAGAACTTATGTCGTATCATCGGACTTTCACATTGCGATGTTTTTCCAGCCGAGTTCTATCGTATTTTGTTTTCGAACTGAGCGGTAACTCCGTTGGCCAGTAGGTGGCGTTGCCTGTCCATGAGTGCTCTTTTTGCCTTTGGTGCGGCACGTGCCTATGCAAATCACTTTTTCCACGTGCGATGGAAGGAGGGTGTTTCCGATTGCAGCTTCTCTGCGGAGCAGCTCTCGGTGTTTGCCAATATAGATAAAAGGAACAGCGTGACAGCTGTTAGGGGAACGTTTGTTTTTATGCACGCTGGTCGTTTCTCTTTCGGTGTTTTTGATGCCTGCCGCTCTGATGTTTATTTAACGGATATGAAGTTTATGTTATTGAGTTTTACGTATGATGGAGTTGCTGAGAGGATGTTTTTAATCTTTGAATCTTCGCTAGTTCTACGATGTTTTTCTTCGTGTTTAAAGATGAAATAAAGTGATGAATTCGTTTACTACAGGTGACATTTTTCATTTGCAATTTGATTTAGAGTGAATATATTATGGCATGAGCTCCGGAGGGATTATCTTAAAGTATTGTTTTATTACGTTTATTTTCTGCACGATATAAAGTTAATCAATATTTGTTTGTTTAATTACAAAGCATTTATTTTTATACTATCGTATTTTATCATGAAAGAATTTTAATAAAGTTAAGTTTTTCTTTTATTTATCTGGTCATCATTTCTTCTTACACTTACTGCATAAAACAACCATTTCTCTCTTTCTGCATATTTAGGGTTTTACTTTTCAGCGGATGCTTCTTACTGCAAATTTTTATCTGCTTAGTTTTGGGATGTATTATTGAAGTGCTTTATAAAAGTAATAGATCATTTTTAAGCACTAGTTATATGAGTAGTCTCATATAACAGCCACAGTTTAGGAACAGCTTCAAATGACGTCATCTATATTTACTCCAAGGCAAACGAAAAAGACAGGCTACTGCAGTGCTACAGCATCTAGAATATATAGTGTGGAAATCGGCTATCCCAGTAATACTTTAAAAAGTGCTAAAATATTGGATATCTTAAATTTCAAATGATGCTGAAATCCAATGAGTCGATCACAGCGATATCTGCAGGATATTTCCCAAAACTCCAAGACGATTTGGTCTATACGCTGTAACATTTTTTTTTTTAAACATTTTATTAACATACATCTGACCTGTGTGCTTGGCGTCAAACCCGCTGTAATAATACGATGTTTACTTTGAAATTTGAAAATATATCGCAGATGTCGCTGCGATCAGCTCCCTGGATTTCAACGTCAGTGCACATTTAAAAGATACAACTTTTTAGCGTTTCTTGGACAGCAAATTTCCACATTATGTATTCTAGACACTTTAGTGGTGCATTACATGTGATTCTTTCTTCTTTAAAAAATATCCTGCAGATGTCGATGCAAATGACTGTTTGAAATTCAACATTGTTGTACATTTAGGGGATTCAATATTTCCGCGCTTTTTTTAAGTATTGCTGGGATCTACAACATATAATCTAGACGCTATAATGGAGCTATAGTTTCTAGAAGTTATAGCTTTAAAATCGGCTTATTAAAAAAGTGCTAAAAAATTGTATTCCATAAATGTTGAACGAGGCTGGACGATGAATGTCGATTACAGCGACATATGGTTATTCCAAAGTAACTATTTCAAAAGAAATCAACTGAGAAAACGTTTCGCTCAGAGAAGATCTAGAAAATGTTGCTGCTATCGACATTTGTCATTCAGTATTTTTCAATATTTATGGGATTCAATTTTTAGCACTTTTTAAAGCATTACTGGAATAGCCGGTTTCCACACTATGACCGTGATCTAGGTAGATTTTTCTCTGTTATCGTAACGAGATTGACCAATCAGAAGCCAGAATTTTTGCTAACTTTTCACTGTTTGCAAAAATGTACTTGGATCCCGGCCTATATTTCTAGACGTTATAACTGAGCTCAGGAATAGTACAGAAAGCAAACTCTGCCTTTTGATACATTAAGGCCAGGATCTAATTAGGAACAAGTGTGTCTCTATAATGAAGTAGCGACATACGGCCAATAAATGTTTATTGGTAAAAGTGATAAAAACAAATCGTTAAAGGTCTTTGTGAGCGTGTCACTATCGTCAGGGTAATGCATGTTGAATTATTTCCCTAGTCTAATAGAGATCGTCCATGTGCGTATCGTCTAATGGAGGATATTCCAAATATGTGTTCGAGGCTGAAAAAGCCATGTGGTACCGGTAATTTACCTAAAGAACTAACTGATAAGAAGGAAAACAGGAAACTACTATTGCTTTCTCCCATGAACTGTTTCATTGGGTAGCAGGGATATCATTACGTAGACGGAGCCTTCCCTTCTTTACGCTAGACATTCTTGCCTTGACCACGTGATCATAACGTAGATGGAATATCCTCTATTCAAGAAAGTGAATTGCCGTACTTTCGACAAAAACTTGAAATGAGCATGCCTCCTGTGCATATATCACCACTCTTATGTATAAAGGCTCTCTGTTATGGTGTTTCTGAGCGCTGTTGGTTGAATTTCGATATTTGTGTTTTAGAGTGAGCAATAGAGAAAAGTACTGTTACTATGGAAACAACAACTTCTTTAATATTGAAATGTATAGCAAAGGAGTTCAGAATCAATGCCTTAAATAGTTTCGAATATGTACTGTTGTTATGACATCAGTACTCTTCCTGAATGTGGAAATGCAAAATTGTGTTCAACATAATTGGCCGCAATCTAGATAGATTTTTTGCTGTTAGTGCAGGGTGTCTACAGAAATTCTAAAGAAACGTTCCCTGATTTTTCCACGATTTCCCTGACTATTTTTATCAGACTTCCCTGAATTCCATTAATAACAATACACATACAGTATTTTTTCATGTATGCAGATTCCTTGTATAACACACTTATCCAGCTTGCTAATATCTCATTTGGGAGAAAAAACATGAGAAAAACATTAAAATTGCCTAATATTCATTAAGTATTGGTTAACCATTTTATAAATCCAAACTCAAATAACTTCATAGCGTCCAACATCATATAGAAACCAATGGATATAGGGTGACCAGAAAGTTTCCTCATTTTCTGAAAAATATTCAATTCTAAGACTTATCTAAATCTGACGGTATAACTAATTGGATTAAGCTGGCCACCTGGTCAGGTTATGCTAATGTATCATTTAAAAAATTTTTAAATGTGTTAATTGCCTTCAATATAAGTGCTATGTACAGAAAACCAGGACATCTGATCACCTTAATTTACGTTAAATATCAAAAACTCATACCATGCGCATCTTTTAAAAAATATTGGGAAAGATTAATCAGCATATGAAAAAATATGGTACAATAAAATAGACGAATCAGTCTCGTTGGCAAGGTGAAAATGCCAATATTTTCGCAATATAGACAAATTTCCCTGATTTTCCAGTATTTTTACAAAGTTCCCTGACATTTCCCTGATTTTTCCAGAGTGATAAACCTCCCTGATTTTTCCATGATTCCCTGATTTCCAGATTCTGTAGACACCCTGTAGTGAAACGAGATTCATCAATCAGAAGCCTGCATTTTTGTGAAGTTTTCGCTGTTTGCAGAAATGCAGGCTATTGATTGGTGAATCTCGTTTCGCTAACAGCAAAAAATCTATCTGGATCCGAGCCTAGATTTCTACAAACATTGCACTTCATCCATGACACTAAGAAAATGACTCAAAACTTTTATGACATAGGCCGGGATCCAGAAACAGCAAAAATTCTCAAACATGATGGCTTCTGATTGGTCAAACTCATTTTGCTAACAGCGAAAAATCTATCTGGATCTCGGCCATAGTTTTCTTTGATGAAATCAATGCAAAAGGATAATATAAAAAAATAGTATACGATTTCTAAAATGTTTTGGCGGGTTTATCGCTGTTTGGCATAATTTGTAAACTTTAAAATTAATTAACAGTTTTTTGCTAATTAAGAATAGAAAATTTGTGTTTTTAAAGCTGAATTTTATAAAAGCACGTAGATTGAGTAAACATCTGTCAAAAAATGCAATCCTTATTTTTTTTCTGTCCATTATTTAAGTCTCTACCTTGATTTAAACATAAGGTGTGACAAAGAAAAATAATCGATCATTTTCAGTATCTTGACGTTATTTTAAAAAATCTATATCCCTGTTTATAATTAATTTATGAAGATGCATTTGGAATTGAAGATCTTTTTCATTAGGTCCTTCTGGTTTTGGTTTTATTTTTCTGCAATAATTGGTTATTTTGATATGGGAAATTTTACGCTGGCATGTTTGGTCGATTTAACATGGAGAAGTTGTCTTCAGTATAATAAGCAGTTACGGTGTCTTGCCGTTTTATTCTTGGCATTTCTTTGTTTGGCAGGGTTAGCATTTTTTTTCAGCTTGGCTTGGCAGAACGAGAGTCCTGCCTGATGGCACTGACTTTGTGATTTTGAATTCATGCTTCGCCATTATGCTTCAAAAGAGCATCTTACTCCCCAAGTAGAAATCTTATCGTGGAATGCTAGCGGAAATTCCAATATCACGTGACCATACTTCCAGAGTTGTAAGCGTCTGTTTTGTCCCGTGCAATCTACTGTTGCCATTCACAAACATAATACTAGTACGAAAACCTTTTTCCATGGGCTACACATCTGACATGCTGTCTTTCCCGCGTTCTGATTGGCTCTTCTGCCGAGAGCGTAATCTCGATCTTGGGCATTTGTTTTTGAAAAGTGAGTTCAGTTCGTTATTTTTGTCTGAAGACATACCATCGATTTTGTGATCGGGAATTTTTAATTTTTTTGCCATTGGGCCGGCGTTTCCTATCAATAACGTATTATTCAAAAAGGAAATTAATTATACAGATTCATCAAAGCTATTTATGGAAAATTTTTATTTACGAAATTTCCAGAACTACATCATACAGCCTATCGTATATTCCATTCTTCCTGGATCTCTTAGGAGTTATATTAATGAAGTGATACTTCATCCTGGATGAAACTTTATGAATGCTGATGGTAATCTCAACTGTTGAGCCTCTTACTTCCAATCACTTGACATAGATTATCTCTTTTAAAGATATTTCCAGCCTGATGAAAGCATCTACCAAACTTTAATAGATTACCAAACTAACTACCAAACTTTACCAAACTTTAATAGGAATTTTCAGAAAATCTTACCAGCCAAGGATTTATCTTACCCACCAGCAAAATGCAATGTACAGTTGGAAATTGTTATAATAAAACTTAGGCGATTGCAAAAATAGTTGATTACTATTGCTACAATACATTTTCACATAGATATTTTTTCCCCTGTAAAATTAAGAAAAATATACACAAGAGAGAAAAGTTTAATAAAGAATAGAACTTAGTACCGAGTTTATATCGCAGTAATTTAGAAAGTTGCAAAATGTAGTTAACTAGTAAAAAAAATAAAGTTCTTTGCATATCTTTTGGCATGGAGTTTCTTTAAATACTGCCTACAAATTCACTCGCCCTGTCAGAAAACCCACTCGCCAATGGCGAGTAAAATGATGTATTTCCCCACCTCTGGTTACAATTTTCAAATTTCACTCATGCATCCTAATCGCCTCTTTGGATTGAAATGACCCAAATTCGGAAAATGAGTCTTATTTATTCTAGATTCTGCCAATTTTTGATGTTATTGCATTAAATGTCCTTCAAGTATTTCTGGAGTGTTTAATAACATTTCATCATGATACAATTTTCTAATTAATTTCTCGAACTCTAATGACTCTCCTTCACAAATAACATTAATTAGAAGACTTTCAAACTGATTCTTTACTGTTATATTCTCGTAGTTTGTGTCAACAATTTATTCCTGAAAGATAATTATTTATTTAATTTTACTTCAAAAGAGCGTGCAATTGTATCTCAAGATAAAATGTCTACAGCATAGTAATATACGATATGAACATATTTTAATAAATATATATGTCTGCTGCAAGGATCCTATGCAATTAATTATATTTTTATATAAATAAAGTAATGAGTTTGGCAATGTTGTTCCATTTTTGTATTTCTATACATACAGGGTTTCATAGGGTGAGTAAAACTTTCTTGTTTTAATTTTCAGGTTCACAAATTTTATTACTGAGTTATTTAAATTTAATACATGTGTTATTAGGCCAATATATCTGGAAGATTACTAATTAATAATAAATAGTGCTTTGTCATTATTTAAAAGTTAGTTATTTTAAATTAATATAGTTTCGATTAAAGAGTATGTGGCCACTATACGATCAGCTGTAGTGTGATTTTGTGTTTGTGAATTGGAATTACTTTAGTTCAATTTGAATTTTTCAATTGGATTTAACACTCCAATTTACATAACCCAGAGTCACAGTACACTTTTTAAACAGAGAATATTTCCCCGAGAGCCATTTCAGTGTTTTTTGCAATTTCTGCAATATTTTAAAATCTACATCCATGCTTCTGATAAAAATACAAAAATTAAATAAAAGTACCAGTCCATATTTATGCTCATTTTCCTTTTAAATGTCATGATCATTTTGAAAAATATGAATATTAATCTTAAAAAAAAAAAAAATCGTTTGCGAAACTCATTTATATGAAGTCATATTTTTCTTCTGCAATGTGTAAAATTCTGCATTGGCTTCATAAATCAAAATACAAAAAATACCAAACTATGTCTACATTCAATTTCCGAATGCCACAATCTTTTAAAATGATATTAATATAAACAATTTGAAAAAAAATCGCTTCTAAAAATTACACAATTTTTATTTTTTTCTTCACTATGTTTAAAAATTTGCATCAGCTTTGGAAATCTTAATCAACATATGAAAAAAGGAAAAATACGAAACCATAAAATTCAGTATAATGAGCTAAAACACTAACTGGAATTCTTTCAGGAATGTCAAAAAATCCCCATAGAATGCAAAAAAATAAAAAATCACAGAGAAAAAATTTACCATGTTGTCAAAAAATCGCCACAAAACTTGAAAAATCTAAAATCACAGAAAATTCAAAAATCACCGTAAGACTTCCGAATAAACTTTATGAATATGAATGAATATACATTCAAGTTATTTCATAACAAATAAAAGTTATATTTGATATATAATTACAGACTATTACTACATAAGTGCATTTTAACTATGGTATTAATTTTCTTTCAGTTCAGGTTTGTTCTTCAGGCTAGATTGGGTTCTTAAAAATGGTCTTTGATTGTATAGTGTCAATGAAAATTATTTTTTTAGTGTCGACTTCAAAGGAATCTTTAGGATTTGTGTCAGGTTAACCTTTCTTAACCTGACATGTCATAACAAATTACTGATATTTTCAATGGACATACTTTGCTTTCTATGAAATGTAGTAATGCCATAATAATTGGCTACGATTTGCGTCCAAACAACTCTGATCTAGAAACTTTGTAATTCAGAATGTAGATCGCGGTACATAGGGATTGCTGATCTAATGACAGTGGATTTTCCGTGACATCTATCACATTTCACACAGATTAAAGAGTCTGTTGACTATATCAGTAAAATATCTTCATTAACATTAAAGATGTGAATGAAAAATGGGTTCGACTTGCAGTGAGACACCCTGTATCTATGACTGAATAAGCAGATTGTGACCGAGCTTTCCATACAAAAAATGTTTGTTTTAGTGAGCTGTACCATACTTCGAAGTTTGTACACACAGTAGCAAAACACACTGTATAACAAGTAACTTGGCAAAAATTCCATTCAAACATTAAAAATAAATTAGCATTATTTTGTTCCATATTAAATCTTCTGCAATAGAAAAACTTTGATCCAAAAAATTTTAACTTTTGATTAGAAAACATACAGGACAATATCTCAAGCATAATACAAAATATATATATATATTTTTTTTCATTTCTGTACTTTTAAAGACTATGTCCCAGAACCACTATTCAGAATCCCCAGACAAAAGGCTGTGATTACTTTGAATTTAAACTCATTTCTAATACAAATAAAATTTTAAATTGTGAATATGGAAATAACTACAGATTAACAATCCATTACTTATACTAAAAAAATCAACTAAGCTGCTACATAAAACAACTAGCTATTAATCTGTCAGCCAGTCTGTTCCATTTTATATCATTTATGTTCTATTGTTTTTTTATAATTTTCTCTTTGGTCATACCTATAAATATTTTTTTTATGTTCCAGCTATTTCTAGTTCATTTATCTTATCTCTATCTTTGGTACAGTATTGGTGAAAATAAACAGCTGGGAAACTTGCAGACTTTATTAATGTAAAAAATAATCTATATCAACAGAAATTACGACTGATACTTCCAATCAGGAAATACTGTAATTGCCTACTACATAAATAAATAATTAAAATACTTTAAATTTCAATAACCAAACATGCCTGCAATTTACAATATGATGTAAGAATAGAAAGATGGAACTATGTGCTCAGAAAAAGGACGCATGTGGCCAACGACAGCAGGCAAATGGGAAGACAATTTAGTATGAGATACTATTGAAGATGATCAGAAACAAATGAAAATATTTATAGTGTTTTTAAATGGTGTAAAGATGTTTTTGGTAAGTTAAACAATGCTATTTTTTTAGTATATTTATTGTATGTTCTTTCTTTTCTTTTCATCAGATGCCAATCTTAAAAAAGAAGGAAAACTAATATTTTTTAAGCATTTGTTATAGCAACATCACAGAGGCACATAAAAACATACCCCTCCCCCCTCCTTAAACTATTTTTTGATTGAATTTCAAACATTAATTAGAAGATATGCATTAAAAAAATAATGATAATTAAATATTAACCTTTTGCAGTTGAAAGTACATTAATACTGCATATTATATTGTGACTAAACATACTGAGCAGAGATCATTTCAATGCTTAAATATGTTTATTTAGATGAAATCATTAACATATTAGTAAATTTAATTACCATAATACATACGCAATACACATATTAGACATAGTAATTTTTGTTTGATATTATATCAGGGCTTGAATTTCAGGGCGGGATGGCGGGATTTGCACCCAAAATTTTGAAATCCCGCCCAAAAAATTTCACCATTTTCCGGAGAATTTTGCATTTTGAAATTGTGATCAACTCCCGCGAACGCCTTGTGAATTTCCTTATATTTTCGCGCGACCGAGTGACACATTTTGCGGGTTTTTTTTTTTACCGCGAAAGATCGTTGAAATTCGTGAATTTTTCATGCGACCGATAGACAAATTTCATTATTTTTTTTCTCGAGGTCCGTTGACAAGTGTCCGCGACTGATTGGCGAATTCAGTGATGATTCTGTTCCGAATTTTAACAAAAATTTAAGGCATTAGGTTCTGAAAATTATGAAAAATTGGTCATCAGTTCATCAGAAAAATATCGCGAATTTCGACAAATGATCGCCGATCACTGAAAACATCAATTTCGTAAATCGTTCGAAGAAAAAAATCGCCAATTTCGTCGCAAAAGATTGCGAATAAAACGTAAAATTTGTCAAATGGTCACAGATAAAACATGAATTTCGTCAGATTGCGAAAAAAAAACCCTCGAAATTCATCAAAGGATCGCGAAAAAACGCATATTACATCGAAGGATAGCAAAAAAATCATAAATTTCGGCAAAGGAATGAGTAAAAACATGAGTTTCGGCAAAGGATCGCGAAAAAAAGAGAATTTCGTTAAATGATCGCGGAAAAAATGCAAATTTCGTCAAAAGGTCGGGAATAAACGTGAATTTAGTCAAAAGGCTGCTGAAAAAACGCGAAATTTCATCAAAGAATCGCAAAGAAACGTGAATTTTGTTAAAGGATCACGTGAAAAATGCGCATTTCGTCAAGAGATTGCTGGGAAAATGCGAATTTCGATAAAGGATCGCGAAAAAACGCGAATTTCATCAAAATATCACGAAAAAACGCAAATTTTGTTAAAGAATCGCGAAAAAGACACGAATTTCATCAAAGGATTGTGAAAAAGACGCAAATTTCGTCAAAGGACTGCGAAAAAATGCGAATTTTGTCAAAAGGTCCAGAAAAAACGCGAGTTTCGTCAAAAGATCGGGATAAAACGCGAATTTCGTCAAAAGATCGGGATAAAACGTGAATTTCGTCAAAGGCCTGCAGAAGAAAAGTGGGAATTTTATCAAAGGGTCGTGATAAAAAACGCTATGGTTTCTTTAGAAAACAGCACATACATAAATATCTATATTTATTATTATAGGCATAGTTTTTAATCTAAAATAATATACTGAACTAACTTTTGAAAAATTGTGTTTAACCCAAATCCAATTTACAGGAATCCACACTCAGCCTGAAATCAAACTGAACCAAAAAAAAGAGTTTACTCGACCTGCAACAAAAATAATTAGCGTCTGGAGAGGATTTCCCAGTCCCTTCCCATCCCTTGCTGTAGCCTTTCAGAAAATTTGCAGTGAATTTCAGATTTTTTTTTTTATTTATTCAGAAACACCTGTGAATTTTGCGGTTACTTTTTGCGACTGACTGACGAAATTCACAGTTTTATTCTTTGTCTGATCGATGGATTTACATCACGTCGGTTTGTCATGTCAGCATTAATACAGACATGACAAAATAATTAATGTAAATATTTAAATAACACGTAAAATAACAATGGGTTGTAGATTTTTTTTCTCCCTTCCAAATAGCTCAACTCCCCTCCATTTATAAATGTTGGCAGGGAGACTCCCCTCCTAGGAAAAATTGAATTTCAAGCCCTGTTATATAAATGCATATTCCATAATACATATTATCTATATTTTATTTTTTTGTGCCGATAGATCAATTAGAATATTAAACATGCAGCCAAAGCCTATTCATTTAACTATTACATTTAAAAACAACTCATTAAAAATTTCCTTAACTGCCGATGAAATCTTACGCGATCTCCAGTGCCTTACTTAAATCGCATAGTTCTGCAATTAAAGAAGATGTACATTAGTTTTCTGAAATAACAGTAAGAAAATGAACATATTATACTGTTATATATAATGGCCCAGGTGGTGAAAATTGCCTCATTATAATTGGAATTCGCCATCTCTTTAATAGATGTATGTATTTTCTACAGCCGTATATATATGTCCAGGGCAGTTAAGGGGTTAATTGAAAAAAATATATATATTGTAGTTAAACATGCTACCCCAAAATTAAAACTATTTTTAACAGAAAAATCACTGCAAGCATAAAATAAAATAGAATAAATCTCCAGTAAACTGATCACAAGACACTTGTTTACCACATTGTCTTCACAGCATGGAATTGGTTATTTTTTTAAACAACCCAGACTACCACTTATGCATTTGCTATCCCATGATTAGCAATTTTAGCCTTAAGTTATGGGCTTGGCAATCTTGTGCAATAGTAATCTACCATTAGACCTAATGGTCTCATAACGGTCGTCACAGTATAGTGTACAGATTGGAAATCAGGCATGATATCATATGGACTATGAGACAGTAAACATGTTAATAGAAATGTAATGAGTCCAAAGGATTCAAAAGTAAGAAGCAGATCAAAACATATTTTAAGATAAAATTAAAATACTTCAGAAGAATGATTTCCTAAAGATGGACTATGACTGGGAGAAGTTGAGCTTGCAGATGTTGGGGTTGAAGAGACAAATGAACTTTCATCATCTGCAGATGCTAATTTCAGATCCAACTGAGTTTGTTGATCTGAAAAAAAAAAAAAAAAAAAAAAAAAAAAAAAAAAAATCAGGCTTTATATACAAAATAATTATAATTCATGCAACAATCATGGTAAAAATAATAGCAAGCGTGAAGAGAAGGCACGTACAATGCATATACAGCTAATTCAGAATTTGATTAGAAACATTTACAACACTATTTTTAAACAATTAAATTTTTAAATAATAGTTAAAATAATTATTTTCACTTTTTATATTTGTCAGTAGTTGTAAAAGAAAATGATAGATTAAGGAGCTAAGCACTATTTATGCACTGGCATAAGGATCCAAATATTAGGCCTCCATGAAAGATGGGTTCAAATTTCAAATATTATCTGCATTATTTACGTAACTGCTGACAATAATATACTTTAATAAAAGATTATTTTTGTTGAAAAATTATTACCCTACTTTTAATTTTTATTTAACTTTCTACTTTTTAGTGTTTAAAATATTTCATTATTGCACTTACACAGACATATATAAGTCAGTGTAGTTTAGCACATAATTATCTTGATTGTTTTAGTTCATATACAGTTGTAACCACTTTGTATATTTGAAAGAATATTTGGTGATTTATCAACTGTGCCTGACTAACAGAAAAAACACCTTAAAATTAATTTACAATTAAGTGTAAAAATATTGAAATGTTGTATTGTTACCAGAAACACACCTATGTACATATATTTTTTATCATTCTAGCCTAGCATATTAGAAAGTGAATGACAAATAAATTTCAAAATTCTATCTTTACATTACATACATGCACCAAGTTAAACAAAAGAGTGTAAAAAGACAATTTTTTATATACAGTAGCCAAGTATCGGAATTTTCTGCATCAATCTGCAGCAAAACCAAACTAACTTATCTAACAATGCCACACCAAGCTTAGTATCTTAAAAAATTATAATAAATCTGTATAATCTAAGAGACAAAGTAAATTTTAACATTTTTAAACATAGAATTTTTCTTTACCACAATGTTAAATTAATCTGACAGGTGTAGAAAAATCTGCAGAGCTGCACTATTCCTGCTTCTGCACAGTAGTATAGATAATTTTAAAAATTGCATAAAATAGTTACACAGCTAACTAGCAGACAGAATATCACAAAAACAATGTACATTATATAAATCCAAATTTTATATGGCAGATGCTTACTTTTGGATATCACTATTTCCAGATAAAAATATTACATTAATTTTTAAAAAAATGTGCAGTTAAATAAGGCAAATATTACCATTCAGAAATAATGGTGTCCAAATGCAAGCACCAATGGGAATGTTGTTTTCAGATAAATGATTTTTTTTTTTTTTTTTTCTGTTAGATGAACATTGATTGCAGCTTTGTGTCAAATGTGGCAAACTGTATTTCTTGCAAACAAGTGTAGTAATAACAGATTAAAAATTGTCACTTATAAATTATTCTGGTAATATGTCTATTTCTTGCCAACAAGTGTAGTAATAACAGATTAAAAATTGTCACTTATAAATTATTGTTTCTTTCAAATTTTTCTTTTTTGAATGATTTTTTGAAAATATTTTAATATAGCTTCAGCAATTTGATAACACTCTCATGACTTGGATGACAAATGACCACCCCACTCTGTGGTTAAATTCTTTCAAAGCATAATTCACACTGTGAAACTTTTTCATAAAAGTAGATAATAAAAAGGTGAATTTCTGATTTCTAAGTCCTAAAATGGCACTATAGCAAAAGAACGAAGACCACAATATACACACACTGAAACTTGATTTCAAGATTCTCGCATCACATTTATTTCTTTAAATAACTGTTATTCAATTTATGTATTTTTAGTGTACATTTTGAAATTATGTCACTCATTAATCTTAATAACCTTAATTAAAAATACATAGCTGACAATTAAATTGAAGGATATTCTATTTTTAGTTAAGACATTATCCTAAGCAGTCAACTACAAGAGAAATATTGGATTGAGGATTTTTTTTTTTCTCTGTTTTTCAAAGCGAATTTATTCATACAAATTTCAAACACTAATCAATGAGATGTGTGCTGTTTTGATCAATGACCTGTTGCCACTTTTCTGGTAGTGCGTAAGATAACTATTGAAGTAGCGAAAGGTAAATATTAAGTTTGTGTGGTGCACTCAAACCTGAAATTTACACTTATTTGTATATAGTTGTGTTGTCATCAGTGTGGTCATCATCATGTAATGTCTTTCTGTGCTTTGTAAAAATCTAATGTCTTTCTGTTCTTTGTTGTTTGTGTTAAAAAAAAAAAAAAAACTAGTGATATATGATCCAGGAGGATACATTCAGACCTGCCAACCTTTGAAAATGAGAAATCGTAGCACACAAAATTTAAATTAATCTGGAGGTTGGTTGGTTAGTTTTTTGTGTTACTCAGCCATCTTTTGACATTCGTAAAAGGAATAAGGTTTCAGTCTTCCAACTCAATTAGGAGATCTTTATAACGCAAACCTAAAAGCGCAAGGTTAGTGCGTTATATAGAATTTTGCATTATATGGATCACATCATTAAATTCACCTTGTAAACATGGCCAAAGATGTCTGAAACATATCAAAATACATTAGAATATCTTTATACTACATTCCTTGTTACGAAGAGTTATCCAAATTATAAATTTTTGCATAATATAGGTCAGACATAGTTAAATTTACTTTATAAACATGATCCAAATAATTGACACAACCATCCCTTACATTACACATTTTCAAAAATGTTTATTGTAATAATAGCAATTTTTTCATTAATAAGGTTTTAAGTTAGGAAATAAAGTTGAACTAATGTATCAAATTTAGTCCTCTAGAGAGTAGCAATATTTTACAATGTGAAAATGCAGGTGCTTTTGAACTGCAAAAATCATTGTTTACATCAGAGAAGTTGTGTGTTATATAGAATTGCGTTATAAAGATCTTCTACTGTAGTAAATCTTTTCTTTTGAAAATTTTTATACGATTTTTAGAATTTCTTTTCGTTTCGCAGCCTTTCTTTTTTTTTTTTTTTTTACATTTGTAAAAGGGCCTGGTTCCAATTTTTTAGCCCAGTGCAGTAAATTTTGACAAATTTCCAGATTTTGTTCCTGCGATCATTTCAGGATATTCACAAGTTTTCCGCAATCGTAATTCACATTTTTTTTATCAGGATTCTTTGTTGGAATCCGCACTTTTTACCATGAACTTTTGATGAAGTTTGCATTTTTTTACCACAATCCTTTGTCGAATTTTGCGTTTTTGTCCTTTTGACAAAATTAGTGTTTTTTTCTGCGATCTTTCGATGAAAATTTGCATTTTCTTACTGATCTTTTGATGAAATTCGCATTTTCTTTCTGTGATATTTGGACAAAATTCATACCATTGAAAACAAAATCTCAAATCTTTCAGGGGGGGGGGGGGGATGATCCTCCCCAGCCACCTTTGAAATCAACACTGCGTTTTTACGATTGTTTGACAAAATTTATTTTCTTCTGCGACCAATTGAAAAAATTGATTTTTTTTATACGGTCATTTGTCGAAATTCGTGGTAGTTTATCGCAAATCATACAATTTTGCACACTATTTCAAACCTTGCCTCTCAAAGAACCCCCCACCCCCTCCTTTCCAGAAATTCTTAAAATGGCACCTTGTTTCTAAGGAAGCGAATTCCTGTATAAATATTTACAGAAACACAATTCACTCGTGGTTAATATACATAAAGAGAGTGTTTTATGTTAAGAAGTTTGTTTTGCAGCCCATATTTTTTTTTCCATGAGCATTTTTTACTGTCTGAATTTTCAGACTAATGGCCAATTATTTAAAACTTTCGGAAATGAACTTTGAAATTTTGGAAATTTCACAACAGAATCACTCCTGAAAAATATGCTGTGCAGGATAAAAATTGCAACTAGAAACAAAAAATGCGCTTGTGTTTTTTGCAAAAAATCATAGTTTAAGATCGATTTTTGTAGCATCGTAGTTTACAGGTCCAAATCGTTGCAACTACGATTTTTTCGTAGCAGTTGGCAGGTCTGTACATTTCACATCACAGGAAGGAAATATTATCCAATCTATTTTATTATCTTCTTACTTTAAACATCTTTATTGATTTACTTCTAATGAGTATACCTGCAGATATTTGAACAAAAGATGTAGACTTAAAATACATTAGTAGGGTATGCATAATAAATAATCTATTCAATATATTTAAGGGGTCTCTCTTCACTCACTTGAAAACTCCCGCTTGTTAAGGCTAAACCTATGGGCTGGTTGTTTTCTAATTTCTCCTTTAAATTTGGTTTGGTTTGGTTTGATTTTTGACGGCCAATTATCTACACGAGGGATATAGGCCCGGGGGGAGTGCCCTCCGTGGGGGTCTTTCTAAGGGAACCTAATCCGTATTAACGCATGGAAGATCCACGGCTCGAAGAAAACCACGAAAACTCCGAACGATTAGGCCGACGGGCGCGATTGGGATCGAACCCAGCACCTCCCGTCTACCAGCTTCGAGAGCAGAACCTCTCGGCCACTGGTGGGGCCCCCTTTAAATTTGAATACTTTTAAAAGATTTTTTTTTTGCATAGGATAGCTGAGGTCGATCTCTAATATGGTCATTTTTAATTTTTTCGATTTTTGTTGCATTTTTTAATAAAGGTACTTTCCTATTCAAAAGTGAAAATACCTTTATTAAAAAAATCTGCAACCAAAATCAAAAAAGTACAAAATGGCCTTATTAGAGATTGAACTCAGCTATCCTATGCAAAAAAATTGTTTAAAAATATTCATATTTAAACGAGAAATTCGAAAACAAGCTGCCCATAGGTTTAGTATTAGCGAGCAGGTGTTTTTAGGCAAGTGAAGAGTCCTCTTAACATATGTGTTTCAACAAAGAGGACAGAGAAAAAATTATAGGATAGTCATTTTCAAAAAAGGAAAATACTCAGCTTTACTTGAACAACATTCAACTTACATAGCAAGTTGAACATTTTTACAGAGAATATATAACAATATAATCAAATTATTTTATTAACAGGCCGACGAATTTTCTCAAAAATCAAAATATTGCTGATTAATTTAACAGTATATTAAAATTAAGTGGCGATTAGAAACAACTTTATAAAAGAATAATAAGATAGGCAAACTGATAGACATTTTTAATATTAGGTTGTAATGAGAGCTTTCCACTAAATCACCATTACATAATAATTATTATATATAATTATACTGTAATATTATATATAACCACATTCCATCAAACCTTCACAGTGTCATATGATACAACAGTAGTACCTAAAGTTGTACACATAATTTGGTGACATTCTGTAGCTGACTTTTTGCAACAGAACTGGAAGTAAATGATGGTTCTAATCTGGTAGCATGATAGTTCTATTTCACGCACCTTGTACTTAATGATAATGATATTTTTTTACAAATTTCACAACACAGTATTAAAGCAAGTCTCTTTCTTCCAAATGCCAAATATTGTTTGACAAAATATGAGTTAACACATCAACTGTTTTTGTAGACAATATTACCTGTGGCAGAAATCTTTCGTTACAGCCTGATATTAACTAAGCCACTGAAAAATATTATGGATTTAATAATTAAAATATATTTCAATTAGATGACATTATATATTTGATATTGCTGCAAGTTTTAAGACTATTTATATACATTCATCAACTCAAATAATAATGTTGAATATAATTGATTGAAGATGCACACTAATTAAAAATAAATATTGAAATATCACTGTTGGTGTTGCATTAGTTTATCTGAGACTACCAGAAAACTTTCAAATCATCATCTTCATATTAAAAAAAAAGCAGTGATGATAACATCCAGAAAAAAATGACAACTCAGAATAATCAAACTACAGAAATCTCATTATCAAATCCAAAATCCAAACATATTTTTAATATTTCCTTAGAAATATTTCACATTATGACTCCAAACAATTGAGAAACAATGGCTAATTAAATCATTAAACTTTAATTTGAAGTTAAAGATAGGAAACATAGTAAAATTAACATAGTAAAATTATAACAAATGTAAACTATTGTTGTAAAGGAAATTATAGCCCATTGGGAGAAAAAAAATTCTCTATTAATATAAAAAAAAACTACTATGAAATGTTAATGACGAAACTTACAAGATGTTTGCTGTTTCGCTAAATAATCTTCTAGATCTTCTAAATTAAGATCATCATATATAAATTCATTTTCTTGGAAATCAGGGTCTCCTGAACATTCTATGTAATATTCAACATCATCTTTAATCTTTTTTATTTGTTCTACTTCAACTGTTCCATTATCTAACATCCTCAGTAATGCCTCTAACTGATTGATATGGTATTTATGTTTTCCATGTTGAAGTTTTAGTTCTTCAAGACGATCAGATTTCTAAAAATAAAAGTTAGAAATAAAATCACAATATAACAAAATAGTCAAAAACAGTTTACACTGGGTAATTACTTTGCACTGAGATATCTACCTAAGGATAAGAATATTTTAGCTAAATAGGTTGTGAAGAAGTTGTATTTAGATTAGGGATTATTCTATAAGCATAAACACATTTATTTAGACCGGCACCTACAGTGCCATACTATTTTCCAACTGCTCCAGGCTATTGTTTAATGCACCATTCAGCAATTTTTTTTGGCTAATTCATTGTTTAATTTTGGCATATTCGACTATTTCTATACAAAAGGTCATGTACATGTTTAAGGTGACTGATTACCTCCAGGCCCAATTTTTTGAAAAAAGAAAATTATTTTTTAATTACTTTTCAAGGTTTTTTAGATAAAATGCTAAATAAAAGCATTTAGAAAGAAATAATTATTAATATACTTTTGACAAATTAACTGATTTCAAGAAAATTTTAATCAAATTTGTTCATAACATCTAACACAATATAATAAATATCAATTTTCTTTATATACAAAGTAGATATAGTAGTATTCTTTAAAATGAACTAAAATCTAAGGGACATTTTTAAATGAAAAGGAAATACAAGTGATTATGGACTTAATATGTTTCTTTTCTAAAATTTCTGAGTTTGTTTCAAACAAAAACAAAGAAATTCTTAATTATAAAGAAAATAATTACATCTGCATCATATTTTTTTGTTCATTTCATTGATAACAACATCTAAATTTTTCTTTGAAAGTTTCATTAAATTATCTTAATTATTACTTGATACATAATAATAATGCAGATTTCTTTCGAAAAATAAAATTGAGAAAAAAAATTAAGCATTTAAAGTGTTAAGTTATTGTGAAGACATAACAGGTAACATTTTTTAATAAAATTAAAAATAGTTAAAAAGCTCTTTTGTAGGCATTCAATGTTTATCTTAAACATGCCTAAATTCATGTAATTCAAATAAATTTCCATTATGATACTTTAATTTGGCATGGCTCACAATTACAGAAAATCCACTGCTTTGATTTTAGTTTATAGAAAGGATGAACTAAAGAACTTATTTTAAAAATTCTAATTTTTGCTCTTCGGTTTTTTTCTTCTTTTCTTTAAAATATGGGAACAGGAAAGGAAAAAAAAAAAAGCATTATTTAAACTATTCCAGATTTCAAAATTGTTTTCTCAACAGACAATTATAACTTAATTACTATTAAATGATAAAAGAGTATTTTTTCTAATAAATATTACATTCTTTAATTTTTATTCACATTTTTTACTGTTTTAGGGTATAAAGAATTTTATTATTGCAGTTTTATTTAATTACATCAGTACATAATTTTCTTTTAAAAATAGTTATTTTATAGTTTAAAGTGATGCTAACTATTTGAAAAAGCAATACATAAGCACAGATACTACATGCATCTAAAAATCAACTACGCCTGTTAAAACAAACTATATTCAAAACATAAAAACTCACTTCTTTATCATTTTTCTTCTTTTTTAAGCTGAAATTAACTGCTTCAATTTCAGATTCAAATTTATCTAACTGGATGTTCAAGCGGTCTATACAATGCTAATCACAAAAAAAAAAAAAAAAAAAAAAAAAAAAAATTAGAGCTATTTTCAAAACAAACATTTAAAGAAATATCTAGATAAGGATATGGGAAAAAACACTTACTGTTAACCAACAATTCATTTCATCTTTTTCTTTTTGAGCAGGATCCAGCTTTTGTGCAGCACCTAAACCCTCTTTTGAGTAAGCTTTTGTTTTTGTTTCTCTCTCCACTATCTTAAATCTCTCCATTTGCTAAAAAAAAAAAGAGAACTTAAACAATAAGCATTATGAAAAAGAAAGCAATTTAAAACTAATAATTGAACTAACAATCTTGTGCTATTAATATTATAGAAAAATAAAAAATGCATGGAAATGAAATTTTTGTTTTACTCTTTATTTATCATTTTTTTTTTTTTTTTCTAATTGTTATTTTCAAACTTTATTTAATTTACCATTAAAAGGAAAGAATAGAAAATCTCTCAAACATGACTTAGCAATAAGTTACACATTAACACAGGGTATGAAAAAAATCACGATTTAAAAAAAAAAAAATCAGGTTTTTTTATTTAAATCAGATTTTTTAAAATTAATATTAACGAATGACATTATTTTAAACTTTGAAGATTATAACATGCCATTTTCAATTATTTTATAAATACAATTTAGATAGATACTTGAAAATAGTATTTCAAAAATTTTTATGTATATAAATTTTTATACTTGATTTATGCTTTTTTGTGTAATGATTTAATTACATCACTTACCTTAAGAGCTGTCAATAAGATGTTAACAACATTCAAAGTACCACCCATTGCCTTAATGCACCACTTCCCAAAACAAATCCCATCATTACATATTATTTTAAATATATGTTATTAGTCATCATCATCTTCAGCATGGGTTAGGCTAAATCAGCCTGTTCCGGCTCCATTGATCAATCCATTGGAGCGTAGGTCTACCTCGGTCACGGTAACCCCTGGGCCTGTAATTCAGAAGCTTTTTTGGCAATTGGTCATTACTCATACGCTCTATGTGATTCTTCTATTTATTCTGATAATCTACTATTTTGTGGTTGATGTTGCATATTTTTAAGTCTGAGCGTATGGAATCATTAGTAAGCCTGTCCATTCTTGTGAATCTCTTAAAAACTTCATTTCTGAAGCCTATATTCTGGATCGTTCTTTAGTATTAATAGTCCATATCTCCGAACCATACAGAAGTGCTGGTGTAGCCATTACTTTATAAAATTTTAACTTAGTTTCTGTATGTGTTTTATTTTTTAGAATTCTGATCAATGATCCACATATGTTAGAATTTATGCAATTTACTTTCCAAGTCTTTATTTTTGTTATATGTTGTATCACATCCCAAGTACTTGAAGTCTGAGACTTGTACTATTATCTTATTATCCAAGACAATTTTAGTTCTTATGGGCTTTTTTCCTCTGAAAGCCATCGTCTTGGTTTTCTTTATGGATATCTTCATGTTATAAGTTTCACACAGTTTGTGTAGTTCATAAATTGCTCTTTGGAGGTCATCCTCATTGTCCTGAAAAATTGTTTGATCATCCGCAAATAGAATTGTAATGATAGATGTTTTAGAGTCAAGTCTGATACCCTTGGGTATCAAATGTTTCCATGATTTTATTAGGTGGTCTATATAGATGTTGAAGAGTGTGAGTAATAAGCTACAACCTTGCTTCACTTCTTGGTTTATAATTATCTCTTCAGTGAGTGATTTATCGATCTCAATAAAGATTCTTGTTCCTTTATATAAGCTCTTCACAGCTTGTATCAAATGTGATGGATATCCAATGATCTGCACCAATGACCCGGAGAGCTATGCCGGCGGTAGCGTAGCTACTGGCAGGGTCACCCAAGCCGGACAGGTCGAAGGATAGGTGCCAGACAAAAAGAAACACCCTGGTCCTCCTGGTTGGGGTTTTTGTGTAAGGTTGGTACCCTCACCATGTAAAAATCTCACTACTCGTAAGCCCCAAATGAACAATCATCTGGCAGTTAAAAATGGTCTAAACGATGTAGGATGTTATTAGTACAATATATAAAAAGATTAATACTCGTAACAAATGCAAGACTAAACCCAGAATAAGCATCCAATAAAGTACTAGTGCATTTTTTGCTCAATTTAACTAATATATATTTTCACATGCTTAAAGCTCAAAATAAAATTTAAAATACAAATTTTATAGCTGATCATACTATAAACTGGTGTTAACTAAAATAATAATAAACTAAGTTCTGTTAAACTCTTATAATACAAATTCCTTATACTGGCATTTTTAAAGAAAAAAATGGATAAGTTATCAAGGTAACCAATTATATTTATTTACTTTAAATCAGGGACTAGGTATCAAGGTAACTAAGGCAAATTTAATGCTTTGTAGAGAAAAACTAATTTTCCTGCTTTTTCATAACCCAACTTGTTTCGAAGTGTAGAGTGCACTAAACCATAAGCAGAAAATATTCTTTCTACAGAAGCAGAAGTAGCTACCGCAGAAAGTAGTTGCTTTATCACATTTTAGTCATTTACACAAACAGTTGTTTTGAAATGCACCCTCCACCATTTTTTGCATTTAGCTTTCAGACCTTTGCCTGAAACTGTTGATATCTCTGAAAAATAAAGCCATATGGGATCTTTTTCCTACCAACCATTTTGTTAAAAAAAAAAAAAAAAAAAAAAAAAAAAACAATTTGTCCTATACTATATCAATTTTTTCTATCTGCAGTGCACTAACTTGTAACTTCCAGCAAACCTCGTAATAGTTGATTCAAGTATTTTGGACCAAGTGTTCATGCAAAACAGGTTTGAAACTAATCCCTGTTGGTCAATGGACAAAAGAAAGAAATTCTTCTTTCTTATCTATTTACTCTGGGTCTGGGATATACCTTTGTTATACCAAACAATAAAGTCCCTTATTTCTCCAGGTGACTACAAAGAAAAGCATTCAGAGAATTTCTGTTGAAAATGAAAAATTCTTAGAGTGCATTGAGAATGTACATTTTTTTTTTTAAATTTAAATAACATGTACTCTTTTCAAGATTATTTTAATTTAGAGTATAGTTAAAAATTAATGAAAAAAATTGTGATTTTAATCAATGATTTAAAAAAAAAATCAAGTGATTTAAATCATGATTAAAATCAAGCTGATTTAAATCAGCGTACCCTGCAATCCTGCATTAACACAAAACTCAGACTATTTTATTAAAAATGTTAGCTCATAATCCTCAATTTTTTATTATTAACTATTTAAATTGTCAATAAATCAGAACGATCTGACGAATGAAAATCCAATTTTTTCAAAATTTTTTGTTAACTCGTCTGTGTTTTTAACCCTGAAATGGGTGAGGAAAGCCTGTTTAGATTACATAGAACCAATATTCTAGTGACAAATCATCAATCATTTTTTTTTTCAAAAATTTCACTAAGCATTAAATTTCTTTTAATTTTTTAATGATTTAAAAGGGAGCAATACATTTTGATTTAAGCCTGTAAAGATAATATCAGCTTTTCTTAAAAACATAATTTTGACCCTTTGTGATTCACTATCAAGTTGCCATGATGCCGACTGATGATTAGATATGCATTAAAATAACACAAGTCTCAATTTTTATAAATATATTATGCTCATGATTGCTATTTTTTTTAAACACAAAGTGGTACTGATTATGACTATATTATCCAGAACTATTAGATACTACCTTCCAAATAGTTTTTTGGCATATAAATCCCACAAAAATGCAACTGAATATGCCCGCTAGGACTGTTTTGTAGACATCATTAATTAAAATGTGTTATATTATTGAACAGTAAAGCACAAAAAATTTAAATCTGTATTTTTGGAGTAGAAATATGAAAAACAAATTAAGTTCTGACAAGATAAAAACACAACTAAAACTATTTTGGTAAGCTTAAACACTGACTATAGTTAGTAACATTTTCAAAGATATCAAATAATTATCGTAGATGTTAACAAAAGGATTTCAACATTTACTTTAATTGGATAGGAAAAGAGATAATACTAATATTTATTACATTTATTATTTTAGAAATTAATTCAGTACCTCATACAAATTTATAAAATATAATCAAGTCATTTATAAAATAAACTGTAAATTAAAATTATATATTTTTACTTATTTATGATTTATCTCAGTAAACGTATGAAAGTAACATAAGACTATTTTATAAATTAGCAACTAAATATTGAAAGGAATAAAATATCAAGAGAAGAAAAAAAAAAATATCAAACTGATAATATCCATAAAAAAAAAAAAAAATTGATATTTGAAATACTTTTTTCAAAATCTGTTATATTTATAAATTATGTGGAGGTTTATGATATTGCTTACCTGTTCAATACGTTTTCGGGCTTCCTGGATATTTTTTTTATCTTTAATATCACTAGCTGACATCCATGTCTTTAGCTGGTCACGTAACCTCTAAGGGATTGAATAAAAAAAATTTAAGACAATGCATAATTTTGTTTCTATCTCAGTAATATACAGTCAAACATCTGAATAACAGACACATTGGGACAGCCGAATTTGTCCATTATCTGGAGATATCCACAATTCAAAGGTAAAAATATGAAAATTAATGATAGTTGTGTTAGGGATTGAAAAAAAAAATTCCCTAAATAGAGCATCCACTGTGGAGATTTTACCAATTATTCAATATTTCAGCAATATGCTATATTTAGACATTCTATTCTGTAACAGAAGTACTACAAAACACATTATTCAATGGCTTTGATATTGAAATATGGATGTATCTACTATTTGTACATCTAATTAATTACTCAAGAAAAAGAATTTTTGCTAGTCGTCCTTAATTTTTGAAATATTGAAGAAAGTTTAGCACAGATTTAAAATAGTTATTAGTTTGGAACTTTGCCAGATACCCTTCACACTCTAAAAAAAATCTTTATTCTATCAAGAAAACTTAGATTCTATTCTAGTGCATATTCTTTATACATGCTTTTATTTAACTTGGTTCATGAACATAAACATATGGATTTTTGTAATTCATTTTTCACTCAATTCTATGTGCTAGAGTTCTAGGAAGTGTGTATAAGTGCGTGTTCCTAATGACAACCGCCGAGGCCAAGGGGCGCAAAATTGAGAGAAGTTTAAACAGAAATTATCTCACATATTTTGACAATAAATTAAAAAAGTTTTTTTTATTTAGTTTGTGTGTGAATGTTTTCTTTAGTAAGATATTTTGTTATATCCAACTAATGAAGAAATTAAAAGCTTCTGTAAATGTCTCTAGGGATGGCTCAATACACTTGGTACCTAAGATAATTATGTATTTGAGTTGAGACGCAAAATGATTAAATAGGAGGTGCCAAATTTAGAGGAGTTTTAAACTGAAATTATTTCACATATTTTGACAATAAATAAGAAATGTTGACCTTTTATTTTGTGTGTGTATGTGTAAATGTTTTGAAGAAATTTGGTGAAGATGGGGGAAATGGAGAGACCTATAATTGAGGTGTTCAGAAGACAATTCGATTAACTTCATTTTGAGTGGCATTTTTTTAAACAAAGGAACATTGAAAATTTTCTATATATTTATACAGTGATAAAAAGTTACCCTTGATTAAAAGAAAATTAATGAATTCAATCAAAGTATCCCGAGAAAAAAATATTATACAGGTACAATATTTGTATAGTTACAATAAATTTAACTGTTTATACTGAACATTTTCATTTGATGGAGGTTAATCGATTTGTGCACTGAACGGCTCAATTGTCAATCACTGATGGAGGTTTCTAATTGTCTAGCTTTCAGTTTATAAATCAAAAGGCCTGTTGATGGATGGATTTGGAACCTCTGGGATGGACGGATGGATTGATGGAGTTGATCGATTTGTGCACTGAACGGCTCAATTGCCAATCGCTGATGGAGGTTTCTAATTGTCTAGCCTCCAGTTTATAAATCAAAAGGACTCTTGACGACTTGGAGTGTTCATTTCTGATATCAAAAGATATTTTCCATTTGTATACTGGCTGACTCGCCCGTCGATTTTTCCAAACGAACCATGAAATATTAAAAGTTCTATTCATTGTCATTATTCATATTTAATTCAAATTTAAAGGGGTAAAATGAGCGAAAAACCTTTTTAAAAATTTCTGAATTACGATTTCTGTGGAATATCAGGACATACTAAACCCATTTTAAAATTTACATTGGCAAATTCATGGTGACAATGCCTATTCCATCATACGCTATATTTTATGTTGGTGTTATTACCACCAGAGATCTGGTAGAACGTTACAGTAAAATCTTGGAATATGGCACGATGGATACTTTTAATACGTAAATGTGTGCTAAGAACGGTTTCTAAAAAATTCAAAACCTCAAATGAAAACTGAAATGAGCGTAAAAGCTTCAAAATACATTTAGAATTTGAGTTCTTCTCATTAATTTAAGTCTCAATTTCTCCTAATGCAGTGTAGTCAAACTGTCTCTTAATTAGTAATTTTTTAATTATTCCTAACAATGTAATTTTTTCTAGTAAAAATAGGCACACAAATACCACTTGGCATTATTCGACTATTACGCGAGCAAAGCCGCGGGTTTTGCTAGTCTTCTATAATTGAGTTCCACGTATTTTACTTTCGCATGTTTGAGTAAAATTAATCGAATTCTTAAAAACAAGGAAGAGTGAAGCTGCCTTTTCTTCCCGGTACAAGTCAAAAAGGCTTTCTTTTCGTTTTGAGGAAAAATAATATGGTTAATTTTTTATTTAGGGGGAGACGGGTGCAAAATTTCTTCCTGCCCCAAGCGCCAAAAAACGTAGCTACGCCACTGAACAAATGAAAGTGAAACTAAAAAGAATGGCATCTCTGATGATATATAATCATATAAGAAAATCACTTATTATCATTAAAGTGAAAACATTATGCACATTTAAAGGTTTATAAATACTAGGGTGTAAAAAAAATCATGATTTTTTAAATTTAAATTGGATTTTTATGATTTTTTTTCCCAGCGTTCAAATATTGAATAGCTACTAAGAGTTTTAGGTTTCCAAAACAATTAAACCACTAATTGCTAACATAATCTATTTTTTACACTTTAATTAATAAAATTATAATTATTAGTTAGTAATTACAGAAATTATAAAAACTGTAAATTTGTAGTTTCATTAGGTAGTATCATATAATAATGTTATATACATTAATATTGTAATAATTATGTAAAACTTTATAAATGCTAGTGATATTTAACATTTGTTAAAATTATTAACTGCATTTTATATTAAATAGTTAACACTACTTCAAATTAATAATTATTAAACAATTAACTCGCTAATTAGGAACATATTATACATTTTTAAGCCTTAATTATTAAAATGATAATAATGTAATATTCATTTTAAAAAGAAAAAGGGACACAATGCTAGTTCAAAAAAAAAAAAAAAAAACAAGTAATATAAAAATTTTGTTTTCAAAGTCAATTCCTACTTAGGTCATCAAAGAAAAATTTAATATAATCCCTTATGCTAATATTACTTTTTGTTGCATTAAAATATCTCAGTTTGTTGATTTTCTGTAAGCAAGTAGGTTTACAATGGAAGTCTATGGGAACTTGGTGAAATATTAGAGATATCACCAAGTTGGCGTCACTTTTGGCGACAGAACAGGGTCCCCCTTATAGATATGAAGATACATTAAATGCTTCAATAACCAATGGCCACAATTTTGTCTCCCATGTAAAACTAAAATTAATTAATTAAAATTTAATTAATGAATTAATATTTGAAAAAACTGTATTGACATCAATTGTCATCCAGTACAAGTTAAAAAAAATTTATTTCAACTTGACAGGATGAATAAAAAGTATTTTATTAACGATTGAAAATTTGGACAAGATATATATATAAATAAATAAATAAATATAGGAAGAGTGTGAACTAATAATAGGAAGTGAAAAAAGGGGTACTATTTCATGAGGAAATATATTAGTAATGTGTTTAGTAATGATATAAGTTTTAAAAAAAGATAGATTAATTTTTAGTATGATAAATAAAGTGTCCTTAATTTTTAATAATTTTATGAATAACAAATTGAAAAATACAATTAAATAACATATTTTAATAATATCCTGTATTTTCTAAAGAAATAAAGTTCTATATTTTTGCAAGATCTTGGCCACATGAATTTAGAAATACTGTTGAACGGGGAAGAAATCTCTGGCTACAACTACAGGTGAATTTCAACTATTTTTTTTTAAGGCACGGTGCATTTTGCCAATTTCAAAAGGGGCATGGTATGGCACCATTAAAAAAAGTCCTAGAAGAAATAGTATAATTACAGGATTAATAAAAACTGGAAATAAGTAATTTCATTAGTTAGTAACACAAATAACAAAACTAACAAATATTATTTGCAGCTCGTTTTGCATTTGTATTTAGAAAAATTACTGTAAACCACCAAAATCTAAACTTACACACATGTATGCATATGATAACCAAAAGAATTATGAAAATGAGTTAAATTCATTAATATAGGATAAATCTAAGTTAGCCACTTATATCTGAAATCCTCAAAATATTTAAGTAACAGCATTATTACCTCTCAGATTGGATAATTAGCTTTCAGTGGTTCTTTTTTTTTTTTAAAGAAAAATTTTGCTGCTTTTTCAATTCCTAATTATTATTCTTTATTTAGTATGTATGAGTTTCCAAAGTTAAAAACGTTTATTCAACCTATACTGAAGAAGCTCTTGCTGAGCTTAGCATTTTTATACCAATTATTTCTTTTTTCTCTTATGCATTCATTTACAATTTTGCTTTGAAAAGATGCCATTCTTTCATTCTTCTTTAACTTGAGATTGCTATTAATTACTATTTATTCTTTTACTTGTAGAAATGTATTACACTTTCTATGAGTAATTTTATATAAAATAATGCATAAATTGATTACCTAAAGGAATTTATGACATTGCAAATTATATTAGATTTAAATATCATTTTAAAATGAAACTGCTTTAATTTGGATAAAAACTTAAAAACAATGCTTTTTATAAACCCAACTGTTTTTAATTTTTTACAATACTCATGAATTAAGCTTAGAAACAATTATTTAAAGTTCTTTTCTTGTTTATACATAAGTCAAAATACCTGTAGAAATTTTCAAATTATGTTTATGTTAGATTTTATTTTATTTTATTTTATTTTATTTTTTGACATTTTAAACATTTAGAAATTTTTTGATTTAAATCAATGATTTTTTTTAAAAAATCGGTTGATTAAAATCATTATTTTAATCGCTGATTTAAATCAACTGATTAAAATTGTTGACACCCTAAAAATACTAAATACCTTTTAATAAACAGATCAACAAGTTTCATACATACAGTAGGTGACGACATCAAGATCAATACTGATACACTATTTTTACAAAAATTTGAAATATGAACTTGATAAACAAAACCACATGATCATATCACAGGTGTAATGAAAGCAGCCGCCTTTAATAAAAATGGTCATCTGTGAACATGAATTATTTTATCCTTTTGTTTTTTAACTTATAAAGCATCTTTTTCCAAACTCTAGGTAACTACTCACAGGAAGATGCACATATAGATGCTAACATCTCTGATGATATTAAACGTGAATGTGATATTAAGGAACAAAATTTTTATTTTCAGATTTACAAATATATATACATACGATGCCTTTTGCAGCAGTTTTTGCAGAACAAACAAACAGAAACCAAAAAGTTTTCGGGTGTCAAAGGAAAACCTCACTGATGTTCCAGCAATTAATGAATAAAAAAAGGATTATGTCCTGTAAAAGGCATATGGCGCCGTAATTTTTGACATTATGGGTTGAGGTGGGAAGACAATGCTATTTCGTGTACCTTTTGTTGAATCTCTACAACAGAAAATTAACACCATTATGAGGATCCCTTTAAAGAGTTGAAACCTTTTTATCTTTTAAACGAAGTTGCAATTCTAATTTCTGTATAATGATATTTTTTGAAGAGTGCTCTTTTGTTTGAGAAAAGAATGAGATTTATAGCAATTTCCAAAGAAAGAAAGAAACAAGAAAAAGAAAGGTCCTTTCAAAACAAGCATCTTTATGTTTTCTGAAGAAAGCCACTAATGTGTAAAAAAATCTACTGTTATTGCCACAAAATAAATCTTAGACTTCTTCCATTTTTAATTGAAAATATTTGTATTGCAGATTTTGTATCCTGTTTATGACAATTGTATATAAAATGATAAGATACGTGCAAAATACAAAACTTTAAAAAAAAAAAAGTCTAAGATTCATTTTGATTTCATTTGAACGGAATCTAATTCTTTAGGATGTTTTAAGTATGATATTGTATGAATTTTATTTTTATTTTTTAATCTTCAATTGGCTTAACTAATTTGTTACAAAAATTTAAAATTAAATGTAGAACTAAATGAATGAAATACCCTAATATCTGTTCCCTTCTTGGGCTTAAACAATGTAGAAATATTTTTTTTTTTTTTTTTTAATTTGTTCTTCAAATTATGTTTTTGTTTAATGTCAAGTTTTTTAATAACTACTGCATTCAGAAGAACTAATTTCAAAATTAATGGAGGGTATCATCATCAGTTTTTGATGTATGCGGTGCTGTATCACAATGTGTGATGCAATTTACCAATGTATAATTCAAAATATTTTATCACTGCAGTAATGCAGGTTGCGATAGTTTTGACAAAAACTTCAAATCTGAATGTAAAAAATCTATAATCACAACATAAAACTAGTCGGATGTACCAATCCCAAAACATTCTTCCATCTCATACATGTTAATACTTCAAAATTCGCTATCACACTGCCAAAATTAAATGGCAATCTATGCATCTCATGAGGATTCTAAAGATATAAAATTACGTGCATTAGTTCTTGAGATATGACTATCGCTGAAATCGTCTAAATCCAGCAAAATGCTGCCTAGCAGCGCCACCTATTGGGTGATTTATACCAAATCCTAATCAGCAACAATTTATGTCAACGTCTGACTGAATCTGAAGTTTGGAGAAAATCCGTGAATTAGTTTTTGAGATAGAGCTATAGCGAAAATCGTGAAAATTCTTGCATAGCAGCGCCACCTATTGGGTGATTAACACCAAAACCTAATTAACAACAACTTGTGTCAACATACAACTAAATCTGAAGTTAGATGAAAATTCGGCCATTAGTTCTATAGATAGAGCTATTGAGGCAATCGTGAAAAAGGCAGCACAGAAGCGCCACCTGTTGGGCGATTTACACCAACACATAATCAGTAGCAAGTCATATCAAGGACTAACTGAATCTGAAGTTTGATGAAAATCTGTGCGTTAGTTCTTAAGATAGAGCTATTGGGGAAATCGTGTAAATCCTGCAAAATTCATCATAACAGTTGTCATCATACCTGTTGGGCAATTTATACCAAAACGTAATCAGCATCATTTCATATCAAGGACTAACTAAATATGAAGTTTGATCAAAATCCGTGCATTAGTTCATGAGATAAAGCTATTGCGAAAATCGTGAAAAATGCAGCATAGCAGCGCCACCTGTTGAGCGATTTACACCAAAAACTAATCAGCATCAATTTGTATTAGGGACTCACTGAATATAAATTTTTATTAAATTCCGTGCATTAGTTCTTGTGATAGAGCGCCCACAAAATTTGTGTCACATACACACAGACAGACAGACAGACTCAAGACAGACATTTTGTAAAAACATGTTTTTTGGAATCTCTGACCCCTAAAATGTGTAAATCCATCGAAAACCGGAATTCGAAAATTTTCATGAATCCAATACTTTCTTCTTGTAAAGATAGAAGAAAGTAAAAATTAACTTCACTTAAATTTAGATACCCCATTTCCCACTCAGGAACGATATGATTGGAAAAATAAATTGCGTTGAATCCTTACAGCTATTATTAATCCACCACGAGATGAGACTTGGGAAACACCCTCATTTAGATGAGTCTATTTTACGGAAGGTGTACAAGGCGATACTGCAGGAGGGAAAAAATGACCCCGCTGTTTCAGTTTGACCATTCCCCACTAAGAGCTAGGGGTGGCAATGAAATAATTTTCATGCCAATAACTTGCTCATTCCTTGACAGAAACCCGTTTTCCCTCTCTCGGTTACTCTCCCTCTCTGTCATTTAGTTTATTTTATCTTGCCATTTTTAAACTGTTTTTTTCAAAACAATTCTTTTTTTAAATATTAAACATGTCCTCAAAAGGGAAAACAATTCATTCTAAAGAAAGAATGATTGTACATAAAGGACAGCACAAAATTAAAGAAAAAAAGTTCTGCCATTCTGAAACAGCAAGTCGCTTATAATTTTACATCAGGAGCTTCCACCCCCCCCCCCCCTCCCCTCTAACTTTTTAAAGTGCATTTCTTAATTTAACTTATTTCATATATATATTCTTCATTTTAAAAAATGAGGTCTGAGCTACGGATTTTAGATGCATCTATTTTTTAATATTTCCCTTCGTAGAATTTTTTTTCTGTCCATAGAGCAAAAAATAAACGTAGAAAAGATCAAAACAGGTGTTTTGAACAGAATTTTCGGACGTGACAGCACAGAAATAAAGAAAAATAAATACTGCCATTCTGAAACAGCAAGTCGCTTATAATTTTACACCAGGAGCTTCCACCCCTCCTTTTTTAAAGTGCATTTCTTAATTTAACTTATTTCATATATATATTCTCCATTTTAAAAAATGAGGTCTGGGCTATGGATTTTAGATACATCTATTTTTTAATATTTCCTTTCGTAGATTTTTTTTTCTGTCCAAAGAGCAAAAAATAAACGTGGAAAAGATCAAAACAGGCGTTTTGAACACAATTTTCGGACGTGACAGCACAGAAATAAAGAAAAATAAATACTGCCATTCTGAAACAGCAAGTCGCTTATAATTTTACATCAGGAGCTTCCCCCCCCCCCCTCTAATTTTTTAAAGTGCATTTCTTAATTTAACTTATTTCATATATATATTCTTCATTTTAAAAAATGAGGTCTGGGCTACGGATTTTAGATGCATCTATTTTTTAATATTTCCCTTAGTAGATTTATTTTTCTGTCCATAGAGCAAAATATAAACGTAGAAAAGATCTAAACAGGCATTTTGAACACAATTTTCGGACGTGACAGCACAGAAATAAAGAAAGAAAAAATACTGCCATTCTGAAACAGCAAAATCGCTTATAATTTTACATCAGGAGCCCCACCCCCTCCCCTTCTTTTCGTGAAGTGCATTTCTTAATTTAACTTATTTCATATAGATATTCTTCATTTTTAAAAACGGACTACAGATGCATCTATTTTTTAATATTTCCGCTCATAATTTTTTTTTTCTGTCCATCGAGCTAAAAATAAATTAAGAAAAAAGTCATAGTTGGATTATTAATTTGCCTTAAAATTTATATTATAAATAACTATATTATAATTATATTATAAATTAAGCTGGTAAATTAAAAATAAAATCTTTAATTATTATTTTATTTTTTAAATTTTTCATTGACTATTGTGTTAAATTATATTTTTATTTGTTATTAAAAGTATTTAAAAATACATTAAGTTTTAAGATAATATAAGTTAAAAGTCCAAAATATGATATTATTACCTTTACAAAAATACACAATTCAATTGATTATTCTTAAAATGAAAGATGTGCTTAAATAAAGTAAATTAATATTTCTTAAGTATTTCGCTATTACAAAAAGTCGAGATGTAATTCACTTATTAAAAAAAAAAAAATAATACTATTTTTTAACAAAATTCTTAATAAATTATACTTAAACAAAAATAATTAATTCTGTGTATTATCGTAATAATTAAAAAGTAACATAGTTTATATGAATTTTTAACGCTTTTATGTAATTCCCCTTTAAAGTCAATAATATATATACATAAATAGCGCCAAAACCTTGCATATTTGAGAAATATGGCAACCTTTCCTTTTTCCTCTACGGCGCGGCGTAGAGATGACAAATCCCCGCTCTGATTTGGAAGAAATGGGTTCGTCTTAGACTATGTCACATATGATTGACAGGTCTCTTCTCGTCGTGGGTCTATAATAATATTTAACAATATTGTAGCTGAGATACAGTAAAAAATTTAAATAAAAAGTTTTACTTAAATTTTGTTACCTTATTCCCTCCCAAGGGTTGATGTAAACACAAGAGAAAATTATTACCTAAGTTTAACTTGGGATATAAATAGTTCTCATTTTGGAAAAAAAATACATTTTAAAATTTATGTAATTCCCTACTAAGTTCGCTATGTGCGTAAAATTAGCTGTCCATTTGAAACTTTTTACTAAAACATAAACTTGACAAAAGCAAAAACTTATTCTGAAAATATCCTTTTTATTTCCACTATGACACCATATTCATGTTTTTAATTCTTAAAAAAAAAATATATGTTATTTCAGTTTAATTTTTCACGTGAAATCTTTCAACTAAAAACAGATAAATTATTATTACGGCTTTTGAATTATTTGCAAGAATGAAGAAAAAACATTCAATTTTATAGGGAAAATGTCTTAATTTTCAATGAAAAAAGCGAAATTTGGAATTAAGAAAAGTATTTGAATAATGTAAATAAAAATTAGCCCATGTTACTATCTGGGTTATAAATCACCTATATGGAAAGGCATTTCTATCATCTGTTTTGACCCTGACGTCAGGTAAACATTTTTATACTTTAAATTTATAATATCAGTAGAATTAATAAAGAATAAAAAAAATTGTGGTATTAGGGACAAAAAGGTGGGAAGAAAAAAATGAAAAAGTTATGAGCTCCATAGGCTTTTCTATGTTAAATTAACATTGAGAAGTGACACTGGAAATAAATGAGTATTGCGCTGCCACGCAATACTTAAATATACATAAATCTAATTTTAGAAAAAGTTCAAAATTCACAAAACACTTAAATCTGATTACCTGAAGTTTTTTAATTTCCTTTTTTAGATCAGCCTCATATTTCTCTTTTTGATTTGCATTAGTTGCATTATAAACCTACAAAAGAGAAAGAAAATTATATTTAAAAAGTATTAATGTTAAGCAGACTTTCCATATACCTAAAGAAAATGACAGGGTGTAATAATTAGACTTACCATTTTCATGGTGTGCCCATTATTATTATTATTACTACTTTTTTAATGGGAAACTCAGTTTCAGCTAAAGATGGTACGATATTCATATAGACTTCCTCAAATCCGCAACCCTAAAATCTGCAAACGTCTAAAATCCACACATCTTTACAGATGTAAACAATGAAAATTTCATTTCAATAAGGGGCAAATTTACAGAATTTTTTAGTTTTATTTCATCCCTTATGTATTTCAATATGTAATTCTTAATAATATGACTGAACTTGTGGTTTTATATGAGTACTAGGGGGCTCTGCCCCCTGCAAGCTATGCTCGCCAACCCCGGTTCAGACACTGCAGAATCTAAAAGCACGCTAATCTGATCGCTTTTAAAAAGATTAGAGGAGATTGAATTATACTGAAAAAAAACCTGTAGCGATCTCCCTGTAAATGGGTTTCCATTCAATTCCCTTTGATTGCAAAAATTTACGTCAGAATCAGTTGCTGTTACGACATCCAACGGTTGTTTTCAAGTTTGATTCACAATCTTTTGCCGGTTATGTCTAAAATCTATCACCAAACTATAAGATTAAATGCCAATAATGGTTGATCGTAAATGTCATATTCACTTGAGTTTAAGGAAGTTACACATGTTTACACCATCATGTGATTAATATTTCGACGTTTTATTTGTATTTTTATTAATGTTATACAAATTTATAGTACTTCTTAGTTATCCCGTCGACCAATTTCGCTAAATTATATAAATCGCCAAACAACTCTCCAAATTATACACATTGACATAATTTTTATTTTAAAAAACGAAAAAACAAATAAATTAGTAAAGGCACAGAATTGCTAATATTAATGTTTTAGTAAGGCACAGATGTCATATACATATTGGCCCGATTTTTTTTCGACGCCAATTTGGCGAAAACACCAGTAGCATAAATAACAACATCCGGGTTACCATATCAAGCAAAATAGGACACTTTGGCGCCAGTTAATTACCCATTGCGTATATTACATTGGCGTCAGAAAAAAATCGTGCCAATATCATCGCCAAGACATCTGTGCCTTAGTAAAACATTAATAAAAATACAAATAAAACGTCGAATTAATGGTTTTATTGGCCATTATTGGCATTTAATCTTAAAATTAACTAATTAATGGCAACCATTATTGGCATTTAATCTTACAATTTGGCGACAGTAATTTGGTCGACGGAATAACTAAGAAGTACCAAATTTATTTGCTCCTTCGCTATTTAAAATAAAAAAAATTACGTCAATTTGTATAATTTCGCGAGTGATTCGGCTATTTATATAATTCGGCGAAATTGGTCGACGGGAGAAGTTGTACCATTAAAACATTGCTTTGAAGTTGAAATTAAATGTCATGATTTGTTGTATTGTCATATATGCACCGGGTTTGGCGCGCATTTTTTTACGACAATTTGGCGAAAGCCTCGTTTTCTAATACCAGTTACATATATATTTTTAAATTATTTTCTGTTATTTTTTTAAATGAAATAACAATAAACAAATAAAAGTTTAATTCATAACCGTAGAACAAAACAATTTACAGCATTTTTTATAAATAAAAAGAAAATAAATTCAAATAAACATTTATTAATAAATAAGCAACAATAGCCAGGTTACCATGTCAGGCAAAGTAACGGCGTTTTGGCGCCAATTAGGTTCAGCGTTGCGTATGTAACATCTGTGCCTAATATTGCTCTTTTCGTTTCGTTTAGAAAAAAGAAAGAGGTGAAAGTCATTTATTTCAAATGTTTTAGTTTTAAATGAAAGTTTTGTATTAAATAAAATTATAATGAAATACAAATTGAATTTATGAATAAAAGTAACATGATACATTTCTTAGCATATATTTAAGGGATGCCAAACTGGTCGCCAGATTAGTTTAAAATAATACAACCTTTTCTAAAATATGAAAAAAAAAAAAAAATATCTGTTATGATTAAAATTTGAGTTGCCATCATTAGAGAAAAGTATATAAAATTAGAAAAAAATTAATATTTCGAAAACTAATTCGAATTTAAAAATTCTAATACCAGTTTTGAGATAGGTGAATCAATACGGATTTTTGGTGTTAATTTCATCGCAAAATATTCCGTATTTTAGGAGAAATTGCTGTGAAACATAATCAGTTGTTTAATCAGTCGTTTCATAAGGATTTTATATATATAGGGTAGATAAATTTATTCTTTTAAAAATCAAGATATTGCTGATATCACTGGTAATCATCTATCTTTTTACCAAATATATTTATGTATTAATCAAGCTTTTTTGGTTATTACCATGATTTTGATGTGAATTAATAGAGAGTACTTTTCATAAGGAAAGTTTCATTAAATAATTCAAGAAAAATGTATCTTACCTTTTTTATGCATATTCAAATATACATTATTAATTATTTACTTGAGCTTTACTTTTAATATTTTAATCAATTCTTAAATTATCTTACTTTTTATCTTTTTAGTTTATTAATTTACTTATTTTAATATTTTACTATATTACAATCATGTATTATAATTTTGATTGCATTATTGCATTCGAATTACTGTTTAAAAAATGTAAACAAAGCAATGACCAGAAATCTGCAAAATTCTAAAGTCCGCACAACCTCTGGTGTCCCAAGCTGTGTGGATTTGAGGGAGTCTATGTTGGAGTTTAAGTGGCCTATCAAGCCAAAAGCACCCCATTCTCGATAGCAGGAATTCGCTGTCTCATATTTAAACAATTAGAAAAAATCTCTTGTGGCTATGCTGCTTTTGAAATGGAAATAGGTAAAATGCTCTTACCTGGGATTCATCAATATCGCGATGACGTATAACTTCATCGGAGTGGCGTGGTCAGGGATTTATCCAAAAGCTTCTTGAAGAAATTATTTTTATTTTATTTTGTGAAGCATTATTTATCCTTTGAAGTATCCTTTGAGAGCTTAATATGAATCGCTAAATCCATGGGAAGATATAATGTAATATGAATTAGTATTGTGTGTTTTTACGATAAAGAAAGATTCAACTTTTAGCTTTAAATACTTATAATTAAAGATATTACTGGAGTATAAGAAACTCCGTGTTAACAGAGAGGCTACATGATTAAGAGTGATAATACATAAAGCTGCTAAAAAACATATTCGCAGCGTAGAAAAAATATATAATAATTAAAGGTGTCTGGCAACAGTCAAAATGTTCAGATGTTTCTTTTTGGTTACATATGAGTGGTGAAATCTTAGTTATTAGCACATATGCTTTAGAGAGTTACTCAAGTGGTCTGTAATAGCACTCATTATCAAATGCGGAAGTAAAAAGAAGTAGTTCGTAAATTGCCTTGTTAAAAATGATCTGTGTATGGTAACGAGTTCTTTCTTTTCTTTTTTTTTAATCACTTTTAGGAGTTGCCGAAGAACATCTGGGGAATTAAATTTAACACCCCTCCTTAATCTCCTCAGATGGATAAGGTAACAAGTTCATAGTCTTGATGTCACACAAAAGTTGAGGTTTGGGTGTGGGCTTCGTCAAGCAGTCAGCAATCATGTATTGCGTGGGACAATATTTTAATTCGATAATTTTATCCTCCTTTAATTGTCTTATGGCGTGAAAGCGGATATCAATGTGTTTTGTCCGCTTCGAAAATTTTTCATTTTCTATCATCTTTATACTGCTTTGGTTATCATGGTAAAGTAAAATAGGTTTCACTTGATACAAGTTAAGATCTTCTAGCAGTTTTAATAGCCATAAAATTTCTTGTCCTGCCGTTGCTGCAGCAACATATTCCGCTTCAGCGGAAGAATATGCAATGCTTGACTGTAATTTTGTAGTCCATTGAATGGGATTATCACCCAGAAAAAAAATATTGCCGGTGGTTGATTTTCTATTTTTAGTGTCCCCAGCCCAATCAGCATCAGCATACGCGATGAGTATTGGTGGTTTATTTTTACTTATTGTTAGGCATAGGTTTTTTGTGCAATTGAGGTAAATAATAATTCTTTTTGCCGCTTTCCAATCCTTCTCGCGTGGCGTTGCACTTCTCCTACTAAGTATATTTACTGGTGCCATAATGTCGGGTCGAGTGACTGTGGCAATATACAAGAGCGAACCGATCGCTTGCCTAAACTTTGTATTGTTCGGAAGTAAATTGTCGCTATCTTCTAATTTATAGAAACCTACTTCCATCGGTGTACCAATAGGTCTTGCATCTGTTAAATTTAACTTTCTAACCAAATCTTCTATTTTTGACTTTTGGTTTAATTTGTAACCATCATTCGTTTTGATTATGTTGGTTCCTAGGTACTGACTTATTTCGCCTAAGTCTTTTACTCCGTACTCATTTTGCAATTGTTTTATTACATCTTTAATTATTTCACTTTTACTCGCGATTAAAATATCGTCAACGTAGACGATGATATAAGTGAAATTTTCCTTTTCTTTTCTAGTAAACAAACATGAGTCAGCAGTGCTTTGCACAAAATTCATGTTTTTTAATGATTCTGCGATCTTTTTGTGCCAGGCTCTAGCTGCCTGCTTTAAGCCGTAGATTGTTTTATTCAGTTTACACACTTTGTTTTCACAATTTTTTTCTATAAAACCCTCTGGTTGTTTCATGAAAATTTCTTCTTCTATTTCGCCGTGAAGAAATGCAGTGTCGATGTCAATGTGTTGAACAGAAAGATTTTTGTATGCCGCTGAGGCTAAAAATGTGCGGATTGTTGTGTGTGAAACTACGGGTGCGAAGGTTTCATCATAATCTTCGCCGTACTTCTGATTATATCCTTTCGCTACTAAACGGGCCTTGTATTTTTGTACATTTCCTAAATTATCTAACTTTCTCTTAAAAATCCACTTGCAACCAATAATTTTCTTATTTGGTGGGGGATCCACTAAGTCCCAAGTTTTATTTTTCTTTAATGAGTGGATTTCTTGTTGAGCGGCTTTGAGCCAATTTTCTTTTTCTACTGGGTTGTTCATGTTTGCTATGTCATAAAAATCGGATGGTTCGAATGTGTCATTTGTTTTTACGTGACATACGTATCTGTCGGGTGGTACTCCTCTATTTGACCTCTGAGACCTTCTCGGTTCTACGTCGGGTTGTTTGGACGCGGTTGGTTCTTCGTCCGAATTACTTAACTCTGTTTGAATGTAGTGGTTGTCATTGTCTGAGTTTTCTACCTCTTCGCCTTCTTTTAAGTTGTTTTCACTATTTTCTATAAATTTAACTGTTCTCGCTATTATTATTTTGTTTTCTTTTGTAAATATACGGTAACCTTTTGATTTGTTGTCATACCCCACAAGTGTTCCTTCCTGCGCTCTATCATCTAATTTATTTCGCTGATGTTTTTGTATATAGGCATAAGCTTTACAGCCGAATGTACGCAGGTAGTGTAAGGTGGGTTTTCGGTTGAACCAAATTTCGAACGGTGTTTTGTTTGTTATTTTGGTTGGTAGCCTATTCTGCAGGTGATTGGCGGTATTTATGGCTTCTCCCCAGAATTTTTGAGGTAAGCCTGCTTCGGAGAGTAGACTCCTAGTCATATCTAATAATGACCTATTCTTTCTTTCCGCTACGCCGTTTTGGCTCGGACAAAATGGTGCCGTAAACTGGTGTTGGATACCTCTTGCCCTTAGGTATTCTTCCGTTTGTTTACCTAAATATTCCCCTCCATTATCGGATCTAATAGCTTTAGGGAATCTGCCGAATTGGGTTTTCACCATGGCTACATAATCTTTTAACTTTTCGTGAACTTCATTTTTATGCGAAAGTAAGTAAATTACTGTGAACCTTGAATAGTCGTCTATAAAAGTGACGAACATTGTTTTTCCCCCGATAGTAGGTGTACCGATAGATGTGCACACGTCCGTGTGTATCAGATCGAGCACTTTGCCTGTTTTGGGACAGTTTGTTGATTTCGGATATGGGGCATCACTTATTTTTGTTTGGATACATATTTCACACAATGCATTATGATTACAGTTATTTATTTTTATACCGTCTGCTAAGTTTTTATTTATTAATTCTTTTATCGCATTATAGTTACGATGGCCAAGCCGTTTGTGCCAAACTTCTATGCAGTTTTTATTTTTACATTCATGTGCAATGTTTACTTTATTAGTTTCAGCGCTTTCTAATAATTCGACTTGATATAAATTATTTTTCATTCTTGCTTCAAGATAAATATTCCCGTTTCGGGATAACGTGCATTTTTCTTTATCGAAAATTAATTTATAGCCATTCTGTGTTGCTTTGCTTACCGATATGAGGTTCGATTCTAATTCTGGTACGTATAATACTTCTTTTAATGTGATTGTGTTTATCCCTCCATCGGATGTTTTTGTTTTAAATGTCGTTTCACCTGTACCGTGTGAATTCAGCGTTTTTCCATTGGCAATGATGACTGTCGTCTTTTCAGTGTCGTTAAACTTAGTGAATGCATCTTTACTGTTTAGAATGTGTGTCGATGAACCTGAGTCGATTATCCAGGTTTGTTTTCCTGGTTTCTGGACTAAAAAAGCTGCGTCGCTGCCTTTTCCTGAATTGCCCTGTGTTTTGTTAATCCGAATTGGTTCTGTTTCACGGTTTTTGTTTTCTCTATAATAGTTTGCGTCTTCATAACATAACGATGATGTGTAATACTTGGATTTGTGCGGCTGTTGTTTTTGTGACGGTGAGTAAGTGTTTCTGTTCTTAAGATGCCAGCACTCTCTGTATGTATGGTTTTTTAATTTACAGTATGTGCACTGTTTGTCCTTTTTATTATAGTGTTCAGCCGGAAACTTTTTATGCGTTTTAAACGCTTTTGAGGAATTCTCGCTCTGATCTGTGTTTTCTAAACGTCTTGTATATTCATCAGTGAGTTTTCCTTTTATAAACTCTGAATTAAGTTCATTTTCTGGACGGGCCTCGAGGGCTATAATTAAGGTGTTGTAGCTAGGTGGTAATGAACAAAGTAACAGAGCTGAAATGTGCGAGTCATTAATAGTTTCGCCTATGGCTGAAAGTTTATCAACAAGTTCTAAAATATGTGTAATGTGTTTTATTAGATTGCCGTTTTCTGGGAGTTTTGCTCCGTATAATTTTCTCAGCAAATATAACTTGCTTGAGAGATTAGCCCTTTCATGAATTGTTTTTAAAGCTTGCCAGGTTTCTCTGGCAGTGTTTAAGTGCTTTACATGCACGATCTGTGAGTCTTCAATACTCAAGTTGATAATTGCACGTGCTTTACGGTCCCTCTTCGTCCAGTCCGTGTTAATTGGATCTGGGGGATTTTCTGTTATTACATCAAACAATTCTTCTTTTATTAAAATCATTTCTGCGCGAAATTTCCAATTTGAGTAATTTGTCGAATTTAATTTTTCGACTATTTGAGTTTCTTTTATCCCTGCCATGTTTATTTTTATTTGTTTATGCGACCAACCTATTTCCTTTTTATTTATTTATTTACTGTAAAATGTAAAATGAACGATTTCTTTTTTTTATTATTATTATTACTCACAACCAACAAATTGTTCATTCACTAATTATTTAAATGTTCATTACATAAAACATAAATATATAAATGTTTCTTTTTCATTCACCTTTATATTTCTGGTACAATAACATTCATTATTTTATTCAATGCAGCATCTTTTTATTTTTTTATTCAGAACATGAATATTTTTAATATTTATAATCTAAGCCACTATATAAAATTTTTCTTCTTTTTCGCTAAACATGAGCACTTTATCTGTCTCATTAATCTTTTTGTTGGAGTTTAAGTGGCCTATCAAGCCAAAAGCACCCCATTCTCGATAGCAGGAATTCGCTGTCTCATATTTAAACAATTAGAAAAAATCTCTTGTGGCTATGCTGCTTTTGAAATGGAAATAGGTAAAATGCTCTTACCTGGGATTCATCAATATCGCGATGACGTATAACTTCATCGGAGTGGCGTGGTCAGGGATTTATCCAAAAGCTTCTTGAAGAAATTATTTTTATTTTATTTTGTGAAGCATTATTTATCCTTTGAAGTATCCTTTGAGAGCTTAATATGAATCGCTAAATCCATGGGAAGATATAATGTAATATGAATTAGTATTGTGTGTTTTTACGATAAAGAAAGATTCAACTTTTAGCTTTAAATACTTATAATTAAAGATATTACTGGAGTATAAGAAACTCCGTGTTAACAGAGAGGCTACATGATTAAGAGTGATAATACATAAAGCTGCTAAAAAACATATTCGCAGCGTAGAAAAAATATATAATAATTAAAGGTGTCTGGCAACAGTCAAAATGTTCAGATGTTTCTTTTTGGTTACATATGAGTGGTGAAATCTTAGTTATTAGCACATATGCTTTAGAGAGTTACTCAAGTGGTCTGTAATAGCACTCATTATCAAATGCGGAAGTAAAAAGAAGTAGTTCGTAAATTGCCTTGTTAAAAATGATCTGTGTATGGTAACGAGTTCTTTCTTTTCTTTTTTTTTAATCACTTTTAGGAGTTGCCGAAGAACATCTGGGGAATTAAATTTAACAGTCTACTGTATATGCTAAAAAAGAGATAAATAATTACTTTTCTAAGTTCATACAGACCTGTATTTAAGATATGCCAATATTTTGATTAAGTTGCCTATTTTAACCAATAAGTTACTTTTATTTCTTTCAAATTAATAAAATTCATATATTTTTTAATTATTGAAAAAAAAAATTCTACAATGAACATTAAAAAACATATGAAATAAAATGTACTTTATTAGCTCCCGATATGCTATTTCTTTCGGCCAGCAATTAAAGTGTAATCTCTAAAAAATAATATTCCATTGTATAAGCCAGCCGTAAAATAAAGCAGATGAATAATTATACGGTTAAATAATCTATTGAAATTTTTAAACTTTTAAGCATCGCTTATTTTCAATTTTTATACTATTGTATTGGGAAAAAAGTACTTTTAAATGCAATTTGTTTGAAAACTGCATCTCAATTTATTTTTGAGATATTAATTTTTTTGTAGTGTTTAGCGCCATTTGTTTAATGTTGGCAACTTAAGTACTTCATTTCTGTAGAAAGTAAAGGAAACATAGTTGGAAAATAGTAATTATATCTTTTGTTGCCATTCTTTCACATAACAACTGAAAGAAAAAATGTAATTGAAATACGTGCTATTTTGAAAAAATATAAATGAATGATTTCTGATAAAACATGGAGCTATTATAAAATAAACTATATTTAATTTGAAGTACCTATATTAATATTATAAACAAATGAAGGCATATGAATCATTAGACAGCCGATTTTTTTTCATTGAATTTCTTGAATGACGACATTTCTTTTTTTGGATCTGTATATTATTCAGCGATAGTGGCATCATATGCATACTATAGGTCAAAATTGGGAAATTTCAATAGCGGCCACTGGCCGGTAGGACTAATTTTTAAAGTGGCCATTTTCTTTAAACTAGCGGCCACTTTTTTATTTCAAAATGCTAAACAGTAAAATTTCTATAAATATTAATCTAAAACTGAGTAGCCCAAATAAATATGTTAATATAAATATACTGGAACCAAAAAAAGTAGAATCCTTGATAAAATGCAAGAAAATTTTATTATCTCCTTGTAAAAAAGTGGCCGCTTATAGACAATTTTTCACTAGCCACTTTTTTTCATTTACTGGCCCCTGTGGCGGGTGGCTAGTGCTAATTTTGACCTTTAATGCATACTTTACTGTAGTTGTTGTTTAAGACTGGATCGTAAATGAGGAATTCTTTAGCAGATGCGAATGATGTCATTTTACATAAAATAAAAGCTCATGCTTTAAGACTTAAAACTGAAAAATGTTTTGTACTATCTATATTTATATACATTTTATTTTATTTTATTTTTTTCTCATCGGGGGTGACACTAAATTCTGAAAAAGCAGAATTCCTGTTGTCTAGTTTTTATATAATGCCAAGTAGATCATATTCTTATTTCTAGATTTAATTTTTTTACATAGATGTAGGATTTGAATTTAGGTAGGATTTATTTGCCTTATGATGCACATGATCACATCAACTAACTTTTTTGTATTAATTATTGTCCATAGTTTGAACTTTGAACACATGAAATATCAAAGCAAAATTCCTGTATCACGAGCACAATGACTTTAGACTTTGAAAATCAGAAAAGAGTAAGTCTCTTCTTTTTCTATCATTGATGAAGTGTTTGGCACGGAAGCTGTCAATAAAGCAAATGGCTATTAGGCCTAATTAGAATGTTCTAGATATATTGTATAAACTAGTATTTTAAGTGTTAATCCTGGTATGTTTATAAAAGCTAGTTATAATGCATTATAAAATTAAATGTCTTCAAGGAATTAAATTCAAGTTTGTATGGTTTTCAGCATTCTGTTATTATTTGAATACTTCAATAAATAAATGTTTTGCACATCACCTTACTGCATAAATGTATACTTTTTCTTTATAATGTGTTTTCTGCTCCTACTTTTTAAATGAGTGTGTAAATTTCTAATGTCATAAGTACTAAAAGATACATCATTTTCTTTAGCAACAAATTTAAAGAATGATTTTATACAAGTTGGCTACAAAATACTGTTATACTAAAAAAGAAAAGAAAAAAAATTATTAAATTTTAATCCTTTGGTAAAACAATTTATCTCTCATTTCTGCAATTGGCAGTTTTTTATCAGTGTAGACAAGTATTTGTATAAAGCTAAAATTTTGAATTATTTTAAAGAAGGAAGACAAAGGGATGATGGTTAAACAGCTCTTTGATTGCAGATTTTCTAGAAGTAAAATCTTGGTTTTAATAGGATATTTATATATAGAACTACAAATTGATTATTAGATAGTAATACTAGCTGTAAAGATAAACCTAGATCTGATCATCCACACTCGATTCGTACAAAACAGCACATCAAAAGAATTCAGGAAAGATAATGGCTGTAATATACTTAGATTTACATATATATATCACTTACTTTTTTCCAAATTTCTTCAAATGTTTCTACACCTTCCGCAACTTTTTTAAGACATCTTTCAATTTCACCTGTAACATATAACAGAATTGTTAACATTATTAACATAAAACAACTTTGATATATAGTCAATTGATGATGAGACACAATCTATTATTTTACTTAAATGTTACCAAACTATAAAAATTTTATACAAAACCAATAAAAAACCTCATATATAATGCTCGACTTGTTTTATTCCAAAAGGTTACTAAACTAGTCAGTAGTTATAAACGCTAATGAAAGAGCTAAAAAGAAAGAAAAAAGATACAACGTACATAAATTTATGTACAGACGTACCACAGTGTACAAGTGAAAAATTTAGAACCAAAGTGGACCAAGTACATTTTTTTCATTAAACTGAATTTAATGAAAAACAAAAAAACACTTTTATACAATACTTGGTTTGTTTTTCTAACAGATTAATAAGCTAGTCAAAAGTTATCTACACCAATAAAAGGAAGGAAAAAAAAGAAAAGAAAAAAAATACTAACTTAGATAAACTGATGCATAAAGGTAGAGTTACCCTAGGTTTAAAAAAGAGCAGGGTGCTTCTGGTGGGAAAAGGGCACTTTTTTAGATTCTTAAGATCACTTTGATTGATTTCACCTTTTAGATTAAATTTATTCGTTTGATTTTTAAACTCACTTGTAATATTTAAAACTTAGGACACTCTTTTCAAGGATACAAGTTAATTTTTACTATGCAAACAATTTTTTAGTATGGCAGTATGGGTACAACTTTTTTGACTAAGGTAAAGAAAGGTGCTATTTTTTAAACAAAAGGGCAGGCAGGATGCAGCACCCTCCTGAAAAAGATGGGAAAAAATCAGTGTAAAGGCATCTTGTTGTACAAATGAAGCATTCAGAACCAAAGTGGATCAAGTTCTTGTTATAAGTGAGTTTGAGGTGAATTCCTATTATATTGACAATTTATTCGGTGCTGTAATAAACTTAAGTTGAAAATGTAAGCAGCAAATGTCACTAGTCTCCTACGATTCTTAATGAAATGCAAGAGAAATCAGTAGCTTCTACTCCAAATACCTCTGGATAATGATAATTTGATTCAGAAAACTTCAAATATAGGATGTCCATGATTAAAGTTCCCCTATTCAGAGCTATATTCATTATTCAGCTACAACTAGTGCTTAATTTTCACAGGAGCTCGGCTCCGATACTTTGTTGTTTTTAGTGAATATTTAAATATTGGTCATAATTCACCAGACACATAAATACTGTGTTCCGGAGCCCAATGTAACAGCACTTCCAAAAAACCAATGCCTAAATTATCTTTTCCATTCCCTCTCATCTCCAATCCTTTGCATTTTCCCCTATGAAATCATTATGTATCTGACATACTATGTTGTTCTTACAGGATGACAGGATCATACTTCTAGCTAATGCTTACAAGTGTACATTTAATGGTTTCTGTTCTGAATGGCGACGAGAAATGCTAGAATTACCCACAACCGTTTTTACTTGTGGTCATGTTATGTTTACTTGCTGCTTTTTGTTTGTGTTTGCAAAATATTTTCTTTACCAATCAACTTTTTGGCTCCAGGCAGTGATTAATTTGTGCTGAAGCTCACAGGTGTGCAGCTGCAGTACTTCTTAATTTTTAGTAAAAATTTAAATATTAGTCGGGACCCACCGGAGTTTATAAATATTGCACATTGGAACTGTGCTGTGTGTTTGTTTTGCTAGCTGATACAAAAAAATCCTTCGATTTTCTGAAAATTCCCTCCTCCTGATTGAAACATTTTTGTTTTGTTCATTTATTAAATCAATATGTGTGCAAATTTTTTTCACTATAAAAATCAAAATATACTTTAAACGGTTGTTTCCTATAAGAAAAATTATCTTTTAAAAAAATCTTATCACAGACTATTAATAAAATTATAAAAACTCAAACCTTTAAGAAGAACACTGTTTCTCAAATATATTTAAAGCAATAGTTTGCTATGTCAAACTGATCATTCTGAAATTTTATTAAAAAATAATATTTTTAAATGTTTAGGTCCTAATCTTTCTTCCTGGAGTATGTTTAAAAATGTATAGATATTGGTATTTTGTAGCTAGTTATTATGCAAAATTATATTGAATTAAAAATTGAATCCATTAAAATGTTATCATTTATCAGTAATACTGTTTGCTTTGAAAACTTAAAAGTAACAAACAGTAAATTTTAAATTAAAATTTACTCAAATTTTACAGAAGTTAATAACTTATTTTGGTACTATTTGGCTAGCCGGGCAGCAGTGTTATATATACATATATATTGTCATCATCATCATCAACCATTTTCAATCCACTGCTAGATGTAGGTCTCTCCCAGATATAACACTGGCACCCAGCTAACTGAAAAGTACCCTTATTTTTTTTTCCCCATTAAATTTGGGTGGCAAGATTATATAGAATCTTCTCACTATAATTGTACACAGTTTGTAGAAATAAATGTTTGTAATGCAAGGCCTGAACATTTTATGAATAAACGATTTTCTACCATTTTTTGTTCCATAGATACTCCTTACCCCCCAAAGTATTTTTCATAGCTGAAAATAAATGCTGAACATGGGCATTTACATAAAAAAATATGTCTATAAAAATCAAAATTATATATGAAAGAAATATGGAGAAGATTTATTTTCTTTCAGGTTTCAGATTGTAATAAAATTAATTTAACAATTTCTGACATTCAGGGATGAATTTGAGGGTAAGATGATGGAGAAAGTTCGAACATTGTAAGACGCGTTGCAACTTTTGTTGACAAGGGGGGATTTTTTAAAGATTTATTAAGTTTTTTAAAAATCCCTGTGGAGCACACTAAATTGCAATGTTTGTGACCAATCGTAGATTTTCAGATTTTATTATTATGACTCCTTGACAAAATTCTGATTTCTTTCCGTGACTAATTGACGAAATTCAAGAATTTTTTTCTGCAACTGATTAACGTAATTCTCAATTTTTTTTTCTAGGATTGACTGATGAAATTCATTATTTTTGCCTCGACCAATTAATGAAATTTACTATTTTTGTTCCATGACCGATTGATGTAATTCACAATTTTTATTGGGATTGATTGATAAAATTTGCATTTTCTTTGCAATGTCTTGATGAGATTTGCAGTTTTAATCCATGAGCGATTGATGAAATTCCGTTTTATTTTGTGATCTTTTGATGAAACTCACAATTTTTTTCTGTGACCGACTAACAAAATTCACAATTTTTTCTGCTATTGATAAGAAAAGGGTAGTTGATGTCACTGTTGGTCAAATTACTGTTGGATAGCAAGAAACCCATGTTGGTTATTTATGGCTCCAACTGTATACACGAGTACTGGAGATCTGATTGGTCTACATTTAATATGTCTATTATATGATTGACATACTTCACCATGCCGATTCCTGTAATGATTGCTATGACAAAAATATAGTGGTAGAATTGTTGACGGAAGTGTTTGTAAACATGCTCTTATCTTATTGATGAGATTTGTGGTTTTCTTCTTCAATGATTGACAAAATTCACAGTTTTTTCTCTCAATCGATTGATGAAATTTGTAGTTTTATTTCATGAGCGATCGATGAAATTTGTAGTTTTATTTCGTGAACGATCTATGAAATTTGCTGGATTTTTCCACAATGGTTTTCACAAAGTTCACTATCAATTGAGGAAATTCTCGATTTCTTTCCACGACAGATTGACGATTTGCTTTTATGGAAATCTGCTAAAAAATAAATAAATAGTAATAGTTCAAGGAACTCTGCTAATTGCATGCTGATATCTAGTGTCTACCTGTAAGAACATATCTGGACCTATAAATTTAATGAGTGAACCAAAATTATTCTCTTTTGGGTTTGAATTTTTCTGTGTGGTGAGCTAATTGTGGTATGCCGCTGCTCTGAATTAATCTGCGGCACACATTGTGATTTTTCCCCCTATTCCACAAAAATCCACTGGTCAGTGAAAAAGGGACATTCCTGTAAAACACATGGTGACTTAGACACCGAAAGTTAGTGGCCGGGCAAACACGCAATTAAAAAAAAATGCAAATACCGTAAGACTTTTGAAGTCTTCGGACCCAGACACTTCTGGAAAACTGGGTTTTTTTATACAAAGAGGGTCCTTATTGTTAAAATAAGAAAGGTTCTATGTATTTTATACAAAATATGGCACTTTATGATCTTTCAAGAGGAAAAGTATGCATTCTAAAGGACATATCACAATTTTTTTTTATGCATCCCTTCTCTACTTTTTTGCTTAAATGATGCACTATAGAGCATCCCCGACATCACTGACAATATGCAACTAAAAAAAGCATATGAAAAATGTTCTGGAACATCAACAAAAAATCAATATGATGATAGCATAAACACATGCTGTTTCTTTAAGATTGCAAATCATTTGACAAAATTTTATAACCTAACGTGGCGATATATCTCTGTCACTTGGCAATTCATCCTTGGGAGGGGCGATATAACAAGATTAATTACTCATATCTTATAGGACCCAGACACCATATTATTTAATTTTTTTTATTTTAATAAGTATAGTGCAATCCCTTATAAAATATATGCCATATCCGAAATTGAAATCTATACTTAATTTGTATAGGGTCACCCGGGGTAATTCCTCATCAAGTTTCTGGGGTCTTGATCATTTTCACTTTCATTATCAAAATAACAATTTATCAAACTGCAAAAAATATGAAAGATATTTTGAACCCTTTGCTTTGAAATGTATGTCTTAATTATTCATTTAGTTTAATTTTAATATTCTAAAAAAATATATTCAAAACTGCTATTAAAATTTTCTGCAAAACAACATTGATCTTGATTTTTACATATATTTTACAAAGATCTGTGTCATTTTTAAAGTTTTATTATTTTATTTTAACTATGACATATCACAGTTTTTAAAAGCGATTATAAAATTTTTCTCTTACTATCTTAAACACTTTTATACGAAGCAAGTCAAACTAAGCCTATATTTGCAGAGTAATTCCTGGTCAGTGCTTAATAATGTAATTTTATAATATTTATTTTGGTATTTTATCTATAATTGAGCATGTGCACCCTAAAAACTATTGTCTCACAACCTTTTTTTTAAATCATAAGCGTAAAGTAGCATCCTTAACCAGGGCTTGAAATTCAATTTTTCCTAGGAGGGGAGTCTCCCTCCCAACATTTGTAAATGGAGGGGAGTTGAGCTGCTTGGGAGGGAGAAAAAATGTTTAAAACTCACTGTTATTTTAATTGTTATTTAAAGAATTACATAAATACAGACATGACAAAGTACCACTGAATCAATTTAAATCAACATTTCAGAATAATTATGCAAAATGTTCTTTTATTTAAAAAAGGAAGAAAGTCAAGCTTTTATACAGTCTACTTTCCAACTTTCAACCAAATGACATGCGTTGATAACAATAGGGGTTGTTAAATAAATTTTCAAATTTAGATTTTTTTCGATTTCGGGCCCTGAATTCTCTTTTACAAGGTTAAACTTGTGACAGACAGTAGAAGCACAGCATTTATAACTTTGGAAATTACCGGAAACGTATGGTTATGCTCTCTTAAAAAATTTTCAGAAAACTTTGCAATGTCTGACATTACTTTCATTTTTAACTATTAGCATGACATATTCGGATGTCATCATAAATATCTATTTCTGAATGAAATTGTTTTATTATATCTTTAATGGAATTATAGTCAAAACTTAACTCCCTGATATTTTCTTTGATTGTTTAAAACTTGAATGCATAGTAGCTTGTTCAAAGTCCAAAATTTGAAATGGAAACCGTCGATTCATTTCTTCCACTACAAAATAAATCTAGGTTAACTTTAAATTGTTAAGTTCTAATTTCTGTGAATTAAAGGGGGAGGTGCGAGGGGGAAAACCTCTCCCGACGCTAATTATTTTTGTTGCAGGTTAAGTAAACTTCGTTTTTGGTTTGGGTCGATTTCAGGCTGAATGTAGATTAATGCAAGTTGGATTCGGGTTAAACCGAATTTTTCAAAAGTTAGTTGAGTATATTATTTCATATTAAAAACTATACCTATAATAATAAACATAAATATTTATATTTGTGCTTTTTTCTAAAGACTGCTGCATTTTTTCGCAACCCTTAGACGAAATTTGCATTTTTCCTGTGAATTTTTGACGAAATTCACGTGTTTTTCCACGATTCTTTGACAAAAATTCACATTTTTTTTCGCGATTCTTTGACGAAATTCATGTTTTTACACTATCCTTTGACGAAATTCGCGTTTTTTTCGCGATCCTTTGACGAGAACCTATGACAAAATTCGCGTTTTATTAGTGACCCTTTGACGAAATTTGCGGTTTTCCTGTGATTCTTTGACGAAATTCGCATTTTTCTTGCGATCTTTCGACGAGATTCGTGTTTTTTTCTTGCTATCCTCTGACGAAATTTGCCATGATCTTTTCACGAAACTTGCATTTTTTTCGCTACCCTTTTACGAAATTTGCATTTTTCCCGAGATTCTTTAACAAAATTTGCATTTTTTCCGCGATTATTTGACAAAATTTGCGTTTTTTCGCGATCTTTTGATGAAAGTCGTGTTTTTTTCACGATTCTAATGCCAAAAGTCCCGTTTTTACCGCGATCCTTTGCCAAAAGTCGCGTTATTTTCGCAATCATTTGCGTTTTATTTGTGAACCTTTGATGAAATTAGCGTTTTTTCCTGCGTCCCAAAGCGACAAAATTGATTTTTTCGGTTACCATTTGTCGAAATTCATGATTTTTTTAATTATATTTCTTATGTCTGAATTTTTGGACTGATTTTGATAAATTTCGGGACCGAATGCCTTAAATTTTTGGAACATTCTGAATTTGTCAATCGGTCACTGAAAATAATACGAAACTTGTCAATCGATCTCAGGAAAAAAAAATCATGAAATTTCTCTATTAATTGCAAAAAAAAAAAAAAAACTCCCAAGATGTGTCAATCGGTCGCGTGAAAAAATCACAAAATTTGCAAGGCATTCGCAGTTGTTGATCGTAGTTTCAAAATACAAAAATTTTCAGAAAAGGGTGAAATTTTTTGGGCGGGAGCCTCCCGCCCTCGATATTCTTCTGGGTGGGATTTCAAAGTTTTGGGCGCGAATCCCGCCCTGAAATTCAAGCCCTGTTAACAGTAACTGTAAAAGAGGAAAACAGTAAATGCTCTGAGGATAAGACACACTATATGACTGAACAATTAAGTAGAAATACTATCTGATTGCAAAATGCTAAACTGGTGCTTAAAAACATACACAGGGACCGCGCTAGCCATTAGCCAAATGCGAATACATCATGAAATTGGTGAGAAAAAAATTATTACGGCAAAAAAGCTGGTGAATGATTTTTTTGGGACTCTTTTGTAATCATGTCATCAATTCTTTTGTTGTAATCATGTTTTGGAACGTAAGTGAATTTTCACTGTTAGTGTGAGTTTGCGTACGGCCGTATTTCCAGTCTATATTTCTCCTCTTCTTCTCGGACGGCAAAATTTGCTGTTCTGTTTCAAATTTTCTGAAAATTTAAGGCAGTAATTTCCAAAAATTTTTTTTAATCGGTCATTTAATCCTAAATTTGGACATAAAAAATCACAGAAAAATTTCGAAGAAAAAACAACCAATTTTGTCAAAGAATCGCGAAAAAACACAAATTTTGCCAAAAGATCACCGAAAAAACGCAAATTTCGTCAAAAGATCCTGGAAAAACGCAAATTTCGTCCAAGGATCACAAGGGAAAAAAAAAACAAAAAAAAAAAAAAAAAAACCCTCAAATTTTTGTCAAAAGAATCACAGTAAAAACACAAATTTCGTCCAAAAGATCGCACAAAAAAATGCAAATTTTGTTAAAAGTTTGCCGAAAAAAATCTACATATTTCGTCAAAAGATGATGAAAAAAAAAAAAAAAAACAAATTTTGTCAAAAAATCAGGAAAAAATTAAAATTTCGGCAAAAGATTGTGAAAAAAAAAACGCAAACTTCACCATAAGATCATGAAAAAAAAAAAAAAAAAATCTGTTAAAAGATAAAGAAAAAATGCAAATTTTGCCAAAAGAGTGTGAAAAAAAAAAAAAAAAAATTAAATTTTGTCAAAAGATCGCAAAAAACCACGAATTTCATTAAATGATCGTGGGAAAACGCAAATTTCATCAAAGGGAAGTGGAATAAATGCATAGTTAGAGCCCGGAGGGTATCCCCCCTCTTTTCCGGTGCTCTGCTGTAACCTTTCAGAGAATTTGCTGTGAATTTCAGAAAAAAAATTCTACTCAGAATCACCCCTGGTGTGAAACTACATGAAGATCTGCGAGAAATGTATGAGAAATAAAAATAGGAATAAAATATTTTATTATTCTTAATATAATAAAAACTATATTAGGAGAATTTTTTTTTTAAATAATTAGATAATTAAATTTTTTAGAAAACTCCCTTTAAGAATAATTATTATAAGGTTACTAAAAAGCAATCTCATAATAATTAGTAAGTAACCTTATAATAATTAATATTATACACATGATATATAGCTATATGTAATATATATATATATCATATATATGTATATACAATAAAATATATATACATATATACACTTTTGGCTAGATTTTCAAATTTGGCTAATGTGTTGGCTAATAGTCTTAATTTCTTAGTGCAGTCCCTGCATATATAATGCAATAGAGAAACATAATTACCGTATTTACTCGTGTATAACGCGCACCCCTACTTTAAAAGAAAAAATGGCGAATTTCTTTTATCTCGTATATAATGCGCACCATAAACTAACATGCAAGTGAATTAATAATTAAATGAATTTCAGTAAAGAAAGTCGAAACAAATGTTACGTCAGGCCAGGAAAGAAGGCGAAAATCTATTTTTAGACTTCGGATAGGGATTGTATGTGGGATTGAATGAGAGACGAGGGTAGGAATGAGTCTCGTATCGTGTTGTGTTAACGTCACTCACTTAATGAAATACTTGATAGCGTCTTTTGACAATGTCCGAGTGATATGCACAAACAAAACGGTACCAACAAAAGCCTTTAAATTTGAATGGCTTTTAGGGTCTAACATTTTTGTAATTTTCTTGAAATTTTCTTTTTTTTTCTTTTAGATTTTTTTATATGTTTTATACATTTATATTGATTTTAATTAGAAAATAATTTGAACGCCGACGAGGATGTGCGAAGACTTTTATTAACGCAGGTTTGCCAAGCAGTGTTCCAAGGAAAATACTAAAAATTTATTTTGAATATTTGTATATTTTGAAAAAAAAATTATTTTGGACTTTGTATAGTGTTATTCTGCTAAATTAATCCCAATATTTCTGTAATTAAATAGGGCGATCATTTCTTGGCATAAAAATTATATTCAAATTAAAATTTCAATATTTAAATGAAAATCGTGTCGCCAATTGTTTTGAATATTTATTTTCGATTTAATGTTTTACTATGTCGATAATGTTGCCTGTTAGTAAGCTGTGCTATGATCTGACGAAAGCTTTCTTTTCTAATAATGGTGTTATTTCAATGCAAACAATGATTTTTGCAAAGTAGTATAAAAGATAATGGAACAAATAAAAGTAACTTTAATATTTTAGACATACTGAAGTTGTTAACTTGCATAATATTAGAAAATTACAAAAATATCAATGTAAGAAACTTTGGCAGTTTAATAAAAGAACAAACTAATACTTGAAAAAGGATTATGTTCTACTTAACTTTTAAAAGAATTATTGCTCTTAAGTATGCTTATTTTTAAACATTATAACAAGTTTAAATACGTTAAAGCCACTGTGATAAACTGCTTTAGAGTCCAGATTTCTTGTTGATGTTTTTCATATGCCCCTTTGTTATTTTCAGTTATATCGCAGATCTGCCACAAACTGCACATTTGTTTAGGAACTTTGAGCAACTTTTATATAATCAACAGTTTCACTGAATGCACTTGATCCAATAACATTTTTCAGAAGTTTTATTGATCTCTGCTAGACACTCTGAACAATCATTCTCATTTACTTAAAAAAAATTCCCATCCTCTGAATCTTGGTAGGGAATTTAATCATCACCTATATCATCGTCTGTTGGAGATTCTCTCTTTCTAGCCTTTGACTTCTTCTTATCTAATTCCTTTTTAGTAAGTCTTGAGACACCTGGAAATTCGCAGTTGCTATTGTCACACCGATTTAGTTTGACTTTTATAGGCTTTTAAAATTGATTTTGTGTTAATATTAAAATGAGAAACAAAACTTTGGCGAAAATTGCGTCATACTTAAAACGATATATTTAAAATGTCTAATTTAAAATAAATTTGTTATAGCGTCTTTATAAAATTGTTTACTTAGCCATTTTATACAAGCTAATTTTAAATTTTTCGGTTGATCTTATTTAATTAATCACGAAAATAGCCGTTAGCTGTCTCGACAGCAATTGATTTGGCCTTAAAATCCCTCAGCCAAAGGGAAATGAATGGAAAACTGATTAGAGTAGATCGCCACTAGTCGTTTAATTACGATTTAATCTTCCGAAATCTTTTCAAAGCAGATCAAATTAGTGTGTTTTTAGAGTCTACGGTGTCTATGTAGATATACTGCGACATTTAAGTTGAAAATAGTTCAGTATCTAAAATAAAATGGTGACCGTGCTTTAAGTCGGAAGTTTGGGGTTGGTGAGTGAAGTGTGCGAGAGTGGTGGAATATGGAAGAAAAACTGAAAAAAGCACCATCCAATAACCGTGCTTTTTGGGGAAAATTGTGTAAATATCTGCAAATGGAGCGGCAGTTTTTAATTCATGGAATAGATTTGCAGCTTTCGGAGTACTAGGTCTCGATGGAAATTTTGGTGTTTGAGGCCTGTAAAATAGCTAGGAAAATGAATATTCAGAGAGAAGATTTCAAGGGGAGTTCTGGATGTGCACGGCACTTTATGATCCTTAACAGTCTCTGTATCAGGTGAAGAACAACGCTATCGCAGAATCTGCCAAAAGAATACGAAGAACAGCGTATCAAGTTCTTCCAGTATGTTATAAGGCTACGAAAACAAAAGGGATATCAAATGTCGCAAATCGGCAATGCAGATCAAACTCCATTGTGGTTTGATATGCTGAAAGCTACAACCATTCATCCCGTTGGAGATAAAGCATTTAAGTGTGCACAACTGGAGAAGACAAGCAACGATGCGCCATTATGCTGACCATTACGGCTGACGGCCGCAAGTACACACCGTATGTAATTTTTAAACATAAAACTATCCGTAAGAAACTTTTCCAGTTAGCATAATTGTAAGAGGACAGAAAAACTGGTGGATGACGGATAAACTCATGAAAGATTGGTTTAACAATGTGTGGGAACGTCGGCTATGTGCTTTACGTCAGCCGTCGATGCTGGTACTGGATAGCTTCTGTGGTGGACACACGACGTCTAGAGTAAAAGCGAAAATTCGTCGCTCAAGTGATTTGATTGTGATATCAGGTGGGATGACGAAAGTGCTGCAACCCTTAAATGTTGTCATCAACCGACCATTTGAGGTTTCATTTCGGCATGCTTACAATCGGTGGATGACAACAACAGATCATAACTTCTCTCCAAGCGGTAGAATGAAGCGTGCGTCACTCCCAACTGTATGTGAGTGGATAAGTGAAGCTTGGAATTTCATCTCAGCCGAGATGATAATAAAGAGCTTTAAAGTGACTGGAATTTCCAATCAGATGGATGAAACTGAAGACGATATGAAAATAAATCGACTGTGCTAGTGCTGACTTAGACAGCAGCAGTAGCGACAATGAGAACTGCTAATTAATATTTAAATAACGTTAGTAGCGCTCTTGCATAAAAAAGTTCAAGGAGTGAAATAAATATGCAGCAATACTTCTATTAAGTAAGATTTTTTCAGTTTTCATTTCTTCTTTGAATACATTTCTTGATTCATATGTATATCATGTGATTACATCCAACAATAAAAAATTATGTCGTGTATAACGCGCACCTAGGGTTTTTGCCTCAATTTTTTGGAAAAAAAGTGCGTGTTATACACAAGTAAATACGGTATTATGCTGTGTATTATGATAAAGATCCATATTGAAGTTTGTGTAAAATTTCTTGAAAAAGGAGCCGGAAACTTCAGTTGGCCTAAGCGAGGTAGAATTGTAAACAAATATTCAATATAAATTTTATGGACCAATAAATTTGCAAGGTATTAATTATTAGATGAAGAAGTAATAAATACTGCTTATAAATGTTAAAAAATCTTTGAATAATTAATGTTCTGCAAAATGTAAAAGAATCTTTTGCACATCAAATAAATTTGTATTTATATCCAGAACAAAGTCTATGTACTATTTTCCCACAATTATGAGATGAATAAATCTTTTACAAGATTGATTCTATTTATTTTAATATTCAGTCTTAAAAAAAATTAACTTTGCTACTCTATTTACATCAAAAAGGATGCAGACCTATAATTATCCCAGAAGTGAACAAGAATTACCCCAGTTCCGGGACAATTCCTGGTCACTTAAGAATTATAATTATTTCAATTATATGTGCATATATATTTAAGTAAACATTTTATTATACAGCAATTAGAGAGAGCTTATTCCATAAAAACCTTTTAATAGTTTTTATAATTGGATGTTGTTGATTTTTGACCAGGAATTACCCAGGGTGACGCTACACTTTTTTATAAATGGAAGTATGTGTCGTCAGCCGTTTAAGCAACCTATTTTGAATTAACCAGTTATAGCATTCATACTATGTCACTCATGGGAAGAGTTCGATATCCTTTCCCCCCCCCCCCCTTTTTTTGGTGATAAATGTTTTGATGTGGTTGTTGCAATCTCCATCATTTGGGGTTGCTTTTTTTTATATTTTAAATGCTACTTGTGGATAAGTAATAATTTTGAACTTTTTTTATAATTAATTTTTTTAATAATTAATTTTTTTAATAATTTGTTGTAATTTATAATTTTCTGGGAATTTTTAAACAATATTTTTCTGTAGATGTGACATTATGTAAAATATATTTTTTGTGCATCTTTATATGTTTTATGATGTATATAAAATTGTCGTTTATAATATAATGTCATGTTTTAATTTCACACGTATAATAAATATATAAAATATGAAACATATAAAATTATAAAAATACATTCAAGTATGTATTTATATGTATATATCCCTATATCTATAATATACAGATAAAACTAATACATATATATAATATTTATAATTTAAAAATATATGCTTATATAAATGTTTATAATTTAAAAATATATGCTTATATAAATGTTTATAATTTAAAAATATATGCTTATAAATGTTTATAATTTAAAAATATATGCTTATATAAATGTTATAAACATTTTTAAAATCATGTTTTTCCACCACCTTAAAACACCTTTTAAGATGCTAAAACAACCTATTGGTACCATTTTGGACTCCTTCGCCAGTTGCACCAATTGGAATAGGATACGGAACTCTTCCCTAACTCATCAATTCAGGATATATTTCATTCACGACAATAAAATTGTATAAGAGTAGAATAGATCATATTATTCTGCTAGTTCAGAAGTTCACAGTGAAGGAAAGATTTTGGTACGTACACCATGCCAGGTAAATACATCATGCTAACAATGATACTAGTTACTACACTAACCCTTTTTTCCTTTCTACATTGTAACTCTATAGGTAGTTAATATTATATATTAGAAATATTGAAGGCAATTGCAGAAGCATTTACATATATATAACTATAACTGTATATAATATTATAGGGGAGAGTGGAGAGGAATAGGTCACTTTTTACAAAAGTAAAAAAATCAACGTTTGACAAAAAAAAAAAATAATTCAATTTATAGAATACAAAATGAAACACTTTCTAATGTCCTTGAAAAGTATAGAAACATAAACATGCAAAAACAATTTTATAATTAAAGAAATTATAAGTTTCAAAATGTGTCCCATACCTTCCCACTAATAGGGAGGTATGGGACAGCTAGAGAACAAAGTAGGATAAGGCACAAATAGTTTAGTGTTGGCTGCATATACAATCTAACAGGGTTTGGTTTTTGACATGACAAGCGTCAAAAACTGGTTTAAACTGCCAAATACATGTAACACGCTAAAACATTTTAACAATACATAAACATTAAATAAGTCAATGATTTATGTGATCTTTTATTGAAATTTAATAATTTAAAAAATATATTATTTGCAATAGAATTTTTTTTTTAGCCTTTTCAACCAGAAGAAAATAATTTTGTACAATTAAATAATCCAGATCAATTTTACCCCGCAGCATTGCTGCAGCACACCACGTGTTTAGCACATTTATTTACATCCAAAAGATTTTTGAGTTTAGAGTGTATGAAGCGTATGAAAATAGTCTGTCTCTTAATTGATGCTGAGCTAGTAGGACTTGATAGCAAAAGCATTGCTAGATGAGCAAGTTTTGAAGCAGGCTCAAAAAGCTGTTGCATTTAGTGATACCTTTCCACCCTCCCTAAAGCACTGAAATAGCACTGAAATAAGAAGACTGGAAAGGGGATTCTTTAGTTTCATACACAATCAGTATGGATAAGCATCAATAAACTCTCTCCGTAGCTCAAGCGCGAGCTGAATCAACTGATACAGCAGTCAACCCTTGCCCCTGATGGTTGGGATGCAAAGTATAAGCCAAACAATGGTATGGTTTCATGATTTGATCCCTTCTATTATGCACTTTTTCAATATGGGTTTACAGGAATTTTCTTTTAGATGACCGAGCCAATTTTGTTGTTTTAAAATCGAAAACATTTTTATATATTGAAAGAAAGCATGTTTTAAAAAGATTTTGACTTTAAGCTTTTTTTTTTTTTAATTACCGTATATACTCGCGTATAAGTCGAGGAATTTGACATTTTTCGGTAAGCAAATTTAGGGGGTCGACATATGCGCGGGTCAGTTAAAAAAAGAAAAACAATAAACTTCGAATGCTGCAAAATTATGGCTTTTTATGTGTATGAATAAAAAAATAATACATAAAATATGCAAATAATAATAATTTATCATTTAAAAAAATTTCAATGATTTGTTTTTGTTTACTTACTACCTTTTCGCATTGGCAAGTGAAATCTTTTGTTTGATTATGTGCAAAATTGAAGTAAAAAGTTAGGGGGTCGACTTATACGCGGATTTTTGATTTTTTTCCAGAATTTGCATTAGAAAGTTAGGGGGTCGACTTATATGCGAGTATATACGGTACTTCTCTTATTTTGTAAATGTTTAAAATTAATAATCCAATTTCAATTTTGAATGGAATGGTTATTGCCTAGACTAGAATAACATTGATGCACATTATCTTGTTATATACAAAAAAATCTACACTTTTCTAAGTTTTTTTTTCCCATAAAAAAAGCTAGCTAATGCTTTAAGCTCTCAAAAGTAAACGTAATTAAAACGATTTTAAGTAAGATAAAAAAATTTACAGCTCAGGTGAGCTTAATGTCTACTTTTTAGAAAAACACAATTTTACAAAAAAAAAAAGTTAAATAAAAATTTTACCCTGTTAAAAAGTTGTAGTACTTAACAATAATACTTTACTATGTACTAATTACTGATATACAGTAAGAGTGAATTTAAAATATTGCATGTAATGTTGTCATGTGTGACATTTAATTTGAATTTTTACAGATCAATTTAGTATTTGAGGTTTTTGACATGACGGTTTAAACAGACATAAACTGACACATGTCAAAAACCTGCCAACCCTGTAATTATTACTAATACTATATACTAATTATACAATTACAGTAATAGTGAATTTTAAATATTACATCTAATGTGTGACATTTAATGTGAAATTTTACAGATCACTGTAAGTATTTGAGGTTTTTGACATGACGGTTTAAACCGCAGTTTAAACTGTCAAAAACTGACATGCGTGAACAACCCTGCAATCTAACAAAGATTGTAGGTGATAATGTCCGTGCCACACTATAAAATTCCAGTATCTTCATCACTGGAAGCAAAATTCATGATTGTCAGTCACAGATGAAATTAAAAAATCATCAGTTCAATTTATTTACATTTCGAAGTAAATGAATATATTAGCAATGCTATAATTAATATATTACCCTCTGAAAATATTTGCATATTAGCAATTTACAGTCATCTTATTAAAAAGAAGGAATTGGACTTACCCCATTCCTCCCTTTGCTAGCATGTCTCATTCCTCCCCACTAGTACCTTCTTTTTTGTTAAACTTCTTGTATAAACAAAAATGCTACTTTTAGGCTTAGTTTAAATTATAGATAATAAAAAGAATAATGTTCCATAAATGGCGAAACTATTACATCTATGCATAAACAAGTTATTAATATACAGAAAGCTTAAAAATTATATGAAGCAAATTTACTTTTGATTCTTGATATAATCTTTCTTTTATATGCAAATTGCAAGCTTATGCAAATCAGCAACTTATTTCAACGGAAGATTGAACTACCATTGCTTCATCTATTGTGTGATGGATGAAATGTTTAGAATGATATGCACCAAGAAAAACCCACTATCTTATTCCACCTCACTCTCCCCTATAGATAAGTATATTATATTCATAAATATAGTATGTAACTAGGATATATATATGTATACCATATTTATTCCAGCATTGTATAAAATACAAACAAAAATATATAACTACTATCTTAAATATATTTTATAGCTAAAAACCGCCAATCTGATGTTTGATGTTTCATAAATATATAATACTAAATTATTGCGATGTATTATTTTAGTTTGATTTTATATTATTTAATATTTTTAACGATGCCATGTATTTAATAAATGTATATTAAAAATTACTGTTTAAAATGTAATTGGCCATTAATAAACATGACTGGCGATTAACAACCATTTTTAGCAATCTATTCTCCTGACATGGATACTAATACATAAGTGTACCAAGATTTTTCTTCAAACATTTTGTTTATCACTGGCAGATAAAAATGCTTGGAGGTTATTAAAATCCTTATTTAACTCCTATTCATTGAGAATAGAAATACACATATCACAATTTGGGAAATCTTGTTCTAGATCATTTGTAAATGAACAAAATTGCAGGGGTGCAGAATATGTCTGATCCAGCGATCTAGGATGGGGAGGAATTTTAGCCATCTGGGAGAAAATTTTTCACTAAAAATAAAAAGATTCGTAGGGCGACCTTCATAAAATCAATCTCAAAATAATAATGTAATACCAACTATACATATTTACACATAAGTTGAAAAAATTTTGGAAAAATAAAAAAACATTTCTATACCGACAGTAATACAGAATTTATGTAAGCCTATAACATATCATAAAATTTTTATGATTGGGAAATGTTGAGGAAAATGGGGAAATGTTGGGAATAAAGACATTTTCTGCACCCGTGCAAATTTGTAATTTTAGATTTTTGCATCACTTTTTTTTCTAATTATTTACCAGAAATATTTATGCTGAATTTGCCATTATTTATGTGCTTTCAAAGAAAGTTCTATGTGATGTTCATTATTGCAGCTTTTTAGATTGTGCAATCTTATAATATTCAAAAGAAAAAAATTTCATTACAGGCTCTTCAAAAGGCTAATCTATGCAATACATAGGATGGTAAAAAAGAGAGAGGAAGAGAGCAATAAACAAACACATGCTATACTTAAAATAAACAATGTTCACTGTAGCTTAGATGTATCCTAGAAGATTAGGGGCAATCTAGCAGTACAAAATTTAAGACAAACATTTGACTAAATTATTTTAGGCCGATGAGAGAATACAATGTTACCAATATGACTCGACCGAAATCTTGAATTCCAGTTCACTAATAAAATACTAATTGTAAGTTACAACTATTAACTGAGGATTACTATTATGATTTTATTATTTGATATAAACATTAGAAAACATTGAAAAACAAAACATAAATTACGTTCAAAGTAAAACTAAGTTACTTTGACATGAATAATTTAAGAATTAAAAACCCAGAATCAATAAAAGCCTTTGAATAAACTGCAAAATTAGTGCAACCGAGGAATTTTACTGAATATTGAAACTAATCTAATACTATTGAAATTTCGCTTGATTTTCATTGATAAGTATAAGAATAGGGGGAAATGTATACAAGCCATGAATGACGGCAATTTATAACATACATTACAGAGGAAGTAAATTTGTACAAGATAACTATTAAATGTAGCATTCGAATAAATGCATAATAGTGCAAAACTTACCTTGAAGCTTTCTTCTATCAGCCATAACTAAAATGCAGTATTGTGAAATTCATGAATTACAATAAAAAAAATAGTGAAAGTATCCAACTTGGCAAATTTTGAAGTATAAAACTAGTATTAGGATGTCACTTTTTAAAGGGAAAAAAAACGAAGCAATTAAAAATTCTTGAATAAAAATTATTAGTTAAAAATATTTACAGCGCAATAAGTGAAATAATTAGTGAGAAAAAGCATGATTAATTTAAATGTATATAAACACCCGTGCTTGAAAAACATTTGAAAAAACACGAATCACAACAACCAGTAGTACTGCCTAACGCTGCCAAGCTATTGTTTACTAATGAGGCTATTATTTATGGATAATTATTAGTAAAACGATAATCAAATCAGAAGTGTAAAACATATGATTTATTGAATAGAGTTTATTTCCTTTATAAAAAGATTAATGGAGCTTTTTTAATTTTTATTAGATAAGACGCAGGTTTTTAAAATTTTATTTAAATCTGATTCTTTTCAATTCTTGACAATTAATATATACATATAAATATAATTGCATTTAAATAACTTATTCTAATGGATTTATTCAGAAAAAATACAAGTTTTTTATTTTTTTTAAATCTTTTTGCCATAATTCGTTTCTTCTTCAATATCGATAACTGAAGAAAAATTGCACTGCAAACCGTCAAGGTTGTTTTCATTTTTATCACGGTTTTGATTGATTGGTGTCATCGTGATCATTATACATTGCATTTTAAGTTGTCGTAAGCTCTCAATTTTATTTTTAATACAAGATATGACTGAATATTCATTTTCGGCTATCAAATGGAATATTCCCACCTTTCTTATTGTGACTGGAGCTAGTAGAGGCCTTGGACAAACCATTGCAGTAGAATTTTCTAAGAAATTGTGTGATGGAAGTTCTGTAATGCTTTTAGCTCGAGATAAGACAAAATTAATTATTACAGAAAACATTATTAAAGAATGTAGTTCTTTGAAAACAAATATAGTTGCTGTCGATTTGGCGTTACCTGACACCCCTAGTTATGAGCATATTCTTTCAAAATATTTGCAACAGAGTGGACTAAGTTACCACCAAGCAATTTTAGTTCATAATGCAGGTACTCTAGGAGATATATCGAAGACAATAGCAAATAGTATTTTAACTTCTTCAGAAATTAAAGATTATTTTAACTTAAATTTGTATTCTTCTATGTTTTTAACTTCAGCATTCCTAAAAGTTTTTGAAGTTGAACATAAACTGGTAATCAATATTTCATCACTTGCTGCTACAACTCCATTCCAAGGATGGCATTTATATTGCACTGGTATGATATTGCAATTAATATTTTATATTATGTACTTTTTTCTTGTTTGTATTTAATTGTTTTATTTCCCCTAATGTTCTACAGTAAAAAGCAAGAGTGAATTGCATATTCAGTAAATTCAAGTGCAAGTTTTTTTTTAATTTTTCAGTGGAAAAACTGGAGGCCATTAAGAGAAATTGTAAGGCTTGGGATAGATTATATTTTTAACAGGGTTGTAATTTTGACCATTCAAAACTAATTTGAACCAAGACAGTTGTCAAAACTGGTTTTAACCATCTAAAACTGGTCAATTTGGTTTTAACTAGGGATTGACCGAATACCGAATAGTTGATTCGGTATTCGGTGATTCGGCATGTAAACCGAATATTCGGCTTCGGCCGAATAATTGCAGATAAGTACATATTTTCTTAGAAGTAGAAGCAGGGATCACTCTAGAGAGGTTTGGTGGGGCGGCCCGCCCTCGTGCCCTTTTAAAAAAAAATCCCGCCCTTCTTGCCCCTTTTCCAGGTAGAAATCTGCCCTTCTTTTTTTCTAGGGTAGAATCTTGCCTTCTTTGTATTGTACTTTCAAAAACTCCCCACTATCCTTCCTTTTTAGATTGATAAGTCTGGAGTAATTCTCCCCTTTTCCTCCCACTCTCTTTGTACTCTTATCTGTGGTATGTCACTAGACCTCCATTGAACAAAACTTAAAGGGGTAACTGAAGCAAAAAATTCTTTGTCATTGATTCATCTCACCAGCTCTGGTGAAATAGTATTATGACCATTTGTTCTGATCTTTGACCACATGATAGCTTACAGGAAGTCTATAAAAAAAATCGAGAAAAAGAATTTTTACTTTTATTCTGTAGTCAAATCAACCCGTTTTTCTAAAAAAAGGAAGAAGTTACCTTAATTTTTAAAAATGTCATTCAAAAATCATCGGAAAAGGAAAAATGAACGTGAATATATTAAAGGCTAATGTCAGACGAACGTCTTTTTGCACGCTTTTTTGCTTACGTAATACGTAAGCAAAAAAGCGTGCAAGAAGACGTTCGTCTGATATTAGTCTAAATACACAAACAGATGTGCTAAAGTAACGGATTATTTCACGGAAAAGGTCGAGAAGGTACTTCCATTATTTTTAATGCTTTTCATACGGTAAAATTACGTAAATTATAAATGTTCTTATAAGGAAGGGCGGCTTTAATATCTACGTTTCTTTTTTTTTTCGGCGCCCTACGGTCGATATATTGTAAAGAAACTTAAATTTTAATCAAGAATTTTGTGTATTTTCCTTCTTATAGTTTTTAGTGCCCCGAGCAGTCCCCCCCCCCCCCTCCCCCTCACTAATTACAAGAGATCTAAATTCCGTCCGAAAGGAAGTCTTTTCATGATTAATTTATTATCCCATCACAAATTAAACTTCCACTCGGTCATCTTTTTCAATAGATAAAATCTTTCTCTTAAGTCTCAAATATCTTCATTTAAAAAAAGAAAAAAGCAAACAAAATCGCAAAATAAAAAGCGGCCTTTGTGGAGATCGATATTAGCTATTTAACGCAAAAAAATCATTTAAAATGTATTGAAATGCAAACTAGGTATTTCAAAAATTTCACCCATAGGATTAACATTAGCGAGCGGGTGCTTTTGCGTGAGGGAAGTAGCGTCTTAAAAGTCTTACGGCCGCCCTTCCTTCTCTACTCGATATCTTGCAAACTGTAAAAACGATTTTTAATCATGAATTAGGCGAAATCTACAAATTAAAATTATTGATAAAAGGAATTTATGTATTAGGGATGCGGAGTATTGATTCCACATCCCTAATAAATAAATTTCTTTAGGCGCAGGGGAGACGAGATGACGGAATTCACGGCAAAAATGTTAACTAGGAAATTAAATGAGACAAAAAAGCTGCATCAGAAGGCAGTTTGGTTCCCAAATCTCTCGGCAGAGCGCAAAAATAGCCTACTTTCAAAAGAAAAAAAAAAAAAAAAAAATCGGCGTTCTGTATATATATTTTATCCAAGTACGGGATTTTTACAAAATAAATGTTTTCCAGCCATTTATTTATTTCCATTTTTACCCTCCTATCGTCCTATCTTTCACATATAATACAGCCAAAAACAAAACTCCTAAAATATACTGCTCAACTGTTAAACTACTTTTAGATGCTTATAAATTAAATCATGACAGAATGAAATACCTAAACTACATTCTCATTCTCAAGTACTCAAAGATTATTCATAATACGCATCAATAAACAAACATTTTTCTTGAACGTGGTATATCACGTAATCGGAATCTGCAAAGTCAGATAAAAATAAACGATAGTTGAGTTAGAATTTACTATCAGAAGAAAGAAAAAACAAAATTAACTGTGCATTGGAAGTAGAGGTCTGTGCGGACCATATTTTTATGCTTCGGCACAGTGTGAAAGAAAAAACTTCGATTCGGTCCGTCCCAGCCTATAAAGAAATCAGTGAAAACAGGACCGACCCGGCCCGTGCAAAGTCAATTAAATCGGGCCCTTTCCAGCCCGACTCAATTTCTACAAAAAAAATTCCAATTTTCTTTTAGATACGCAATTAAGATTATTTTAAGGAATGCTGCACACATATTTATGGGAAAATTTTACAGTACGTTTCAGATTACGTGTTATTATGACAAAAAATACACAATATAATAATTTAGAATAAAAGAAAAAAGTAGCTTTAAAAACATCATAACTTTTTAAGCTGTATAATAAAAACATTTCTGAAAATATTTCTCCATAATTTATTAACGCTGAAATCTAAAAGATCCACTTTCTGACACATATCTGAATTCATTTTTTTCAGAAACGCAAAAAAAAATAACAGGTGCCCTTATTCAGAAACTATGTAATCGAATGGCGTTTCGATGTTTTAATACAGACAAAAGATCTTTCAGAAAATACTTAATTTTCTTATAGGCCCGTTTAATTTTTTCGTCGGCTCGTCCTGGCACGATCCACGGCCGATTTCTTTATTATTAGATTCGGACCGGCCATTAATCTTTTTTCTGCTGATATGGTCCGGATCTGGATTTCTTTGGCCATATCAGTCTGATAATTGTTTTTCAAAGTTTTTTTCAAATTGTGACAAAATGCTCCTTTAATAAAGAATGGAAAATGCAAACGATAAGACGGAACCCCCCCCCCCCCCCCCTCCTTTCTTCTATCTTTACAAGACGACATTATTGGATTCGTGAAAATTTTCGACTTCCGGTTTTCGACAGATTTATATGTTTTAGAACGTCCTGAACACGATTTGACTGTTTTTAGAAAACAGTCTGCCGGTCTGTCCTTACGTGACAAAAATTTTATGAGTGCTCTATCTCAAGAACTATTGCACGGATTTTAATAAAACTTTAAATTCAGTTAGACCTTGATATAAATGGGTGCTGATTAGTTTTCAGTGTAAATCGCTCAACAGGTGGCGCTGCTGTGCTGCATTTTTCACGATTTCCGCGATAACTATATCTGAAGAACTAATTAAAGGAATTTCCTCAAACTTCATATTCTGTTAGACGTTGACACAAATAGACGCTGATTAAGTTTTGGTGTAAATGCCCGAACAGGTGGCGCTGTTGTGCTGTATTTTTCACAATTTCTGCGATAAGTATATAGTTTGAACTTATGTACAGATAAGGGGTGATTATGAGTAAAAAAAAAAAAAAATCTGAAATTCACAGAAAATTTTCTGAAAGGTTACAGAAGAATGGGGGGGGGGGGGGGGGTGGAGGGGATCCCCTCGCGACATTAACTATGCGTTTTTTCCGCGGCCTTTTGACGAGTTTCGCGTTTTTTTCCGCGGTCCTTTGACAAAATCCGCGTTTTTTCCGTGATCCAATAACAAACTTTGCATTTTCTCTGCAATCCTTTGAGTAAATTTGCTTTTTTTTTTTTCGTGATACTATGATGAAATTTGCGTTTTTTATCGCGATTTTTTTGATGAAATTTGTGGGAAGTTTTTTCGCGATCTTTTGACAAAATTTGCGTTTTTATTCGCGATCCTTTGACGAAATTTGAATTTTTTTCGCGATCTTTTGGCGAAATTTGCGTTTTTGTTCATGATCCTTTGACGAAATTTCGTTTTCTCCGCGATTCTTTGACGAAATTTTTGGTTTTATGCCTTGATACTTTGACAAAATTCGCGTTTTTTCCGTGATCCTTGAATGAAATTCGCGTGTTTTCGCGATTCTTTGACGAAATTTGCGTTTTTCCCGCGATCCTTTAGCGAAATTTGCGTTTCTCCCGTGATATGAAAGTGTATTATTTCTGAGATTATATAAAAGTAATATTAATGTGTTTTCTAAACAGTATGCAGTTATTACAAAAATGCCCTTTTTTTAAAAATTATGTGCCCTTTACAAAAAAATGCCCTTTTTTGTAATATGCGCCCTGCCCTTTTTTATGTTCTAGAGTGATCCCTGGTAGAAGAATTATCTTTTATTTTGCAGTAGAATAGGCTAAACAATGAGTTTCAATATTACGTGCATGAGTTCAGAGTTCAGCTGCACTACAAAAAACAAGTCAAAGGCCATTTAACTTTTTCCTTCCTAAAATAGTGTACGTAGGTGTGAAATCAAAACAACTGTCTACAAAAGAGAAAAAAAAAGTAAGGAAGATGCACATTTTTCCCTTATCATTTAAATCAGAGTTCATATCTGTATATCTAAGGTGTATATTAAAGAAAATACACACATCAAAGTATACCCCTATGCCTACCCTATAGCTTTTATAATCATTATATCAAAAATCGCTCAAATTTTTTATCTTCACCACCGCAATATTAAAATATTCATCAAAATATAAATATTCTATCAATAATTTGACAGAAAATAGTTAAATGTACACATTGATATAATACTTTTTGTATTTTGAGAACATTCCTATTCAATATGTTTATAATTACACTTAGACAATCAGTAAATTAGCTTAATGACAATATTGTTTCTTATTATTTGAATGAACTTTTCTTTTTCTGATAATCCTTATCCTTAATAATACCCTGTATAGTTTAACATTTTCATAGGTTATTTTTGGGTATTGACTAGTGATAAAATAATAAAAAATAAGTGATGGGTTAATGAATTTGTGAGAGGAAAGTTGTTAAATTTTTTTTGTGTAATTAGATTTTTGAATAAAAATGTAACTGAATTGAATTATTGAGAATTTAATTTCTATTAAAACTCATTAAAAAAGGTAATATATGCAAAAATGAGTAATAAAATGTTTCAAGTATTCGGTTGCCGAATACCGAAGCTTCGGTATTCGGCAAAATTGCTGCTTCGGTCAATCCCTAGTTTTAACCAGGGGTGCAGAAAATGTTTCTGCTCCCAACATTTCCCCCAATCCACTTGAAAATTTCCCCAAAATTTTACGGCATGTTATAGGTAAATGCTGTACTATTGTATGTATAGAAAATTTATTTTTCCAATATTTCTCAACTTATGAGCGAGTATATATGGCAGGGGTGATTCAGAGCGAAATTTTTTTTTTGAAATTCACAGCAAATTTTCTGGAAGGTTGCAGCAGAGTGGGGAAAAGGGGGGAAATCCACTCCCAGCACTGTTTTTTTTTGTGGCCCTTTGACGAAATTCGCGTTTTTTCGCGATCTTCTGACGAAATTTGCGTTTTTTAGTGATCTTTTGACTAGTTTTGCAGCTATTTTGCCTTCCTTTTAACAAAATTCGCGGTTATTTCGCCCTCTTTTGACGAAATTCATGATTGTTTGACGAAATTCACGGTTGTTTTCCATCTTTTGATGGAATTCGTGGTTCTTTTGCGAACGTTTGACAAAATTTGCGTGGTTTTTCCCGTTCCTTTGACAAAATTGGCGGTTATTTCACCAAGTTTTGACGAAAATCGCAGTTATTTCGTTCCTTTTGACGAACTTCGCAGTTGTTTCGCGATCTTTTGCCGAAATTTGTGGTTCTTTTGCGCTCTTTTGACGAAATGTGCGTTTATTTTGCGAACCTTTGACAAAATTTGCGTTCATTTCGCGATCTTTTAACGAAACTTGTGGTTTTTTTCGATACTTTTTAACGAAACTTGCGGTTCTTTCGCGATCTTTTGACAAAATTTGTGGCTCTTTCGCTATCTTTTAACGAAATTTGTGGTTCTTTCGATATCTTTTAACGAAACTTGCGGTTCTTTTGCGACCTTTTGACGAAATTTGCATTTTTAGCGATCTTTTGACAAAATTTGCGGTTATTCGCTTTTTTTGGCTAGTTTTTTGGTCATTTTGCCCTCTTTTTGACGAAATTCGCGGTTATTCTGCCCTCTTTTAACGAAATTCAAGATTCTTTGACAAAAATCTCGATTATTTCGCCCCTTTTGATGGAATTCGTGGGTTTTTTCGATACTTTTTAACGAAACTTGGTACGAACTAACGAACGGTTCTTCTGCGATCTTTTGACGAAATTTGCTGGTTTTTTCGCGATCTTTTGACGAAATGTGCATTTATTTCGCGAACTTTTGACAAAATTTGCATTCATTTCGCGATGTTTTGACGAAATCTTGGTTATTTTGCAATTTTTTGACAAAATTTGCTGCTTTTTTTTCGCGTACCTTTGACGAAATTCGCGGTTGTTTCGTGATCTTTTGACGAAATGTGCATTTATTTCACGATCTTTTGAAAAAATTTATGTTCATTTCACGCTCTTTTGACGAAACTTATGGTTTTTTCGCGATCTTTTGACGGAATGTGCGTTTATTTCGCGATCTTTTGACGGAATGTGCGTTTATTTCGCGATCTTTTGACAAAATTTGCATTCATTTCGCGGTCTTATGACGTAACTTGCGGTTCTTTTGATGAAATTTGCAGTTCTTTCGCGATTTTTTGACGAAATTTGCGATTCTTTCGTGATTTTTTGACGAAATTTGCGATTCTTTCGGGATTTTTTTACAAAATTTGCGTTCATTTCGCTGTTTTTTGATGTAATAGTCAAAGAGCTGACAGCACAAAAACCTATGTTATCAAGTACAAGAAAAAAAACCTTTATTTTATGGGAGAGTAGAAGTAGGGGAATCTAATGATCCATGTCTACCAGAAGTGAAGTGGTGATAAGCCAAAAATTAATACCACCAGTGGTTGACTGGTAAGTTTATCATTGTGTTTGTCCTACAGCTATCTTGCATGTTTTCATACCTTTGTTTGTAGGACAAAACACAATGATAAACCTATGAGTAAACCACTGGTGTAATTAATTTTTAGCTTAAGCACCACTTCCGGCAGACACGGATCATTAGATTCCCCTACTTCTACTCTTCCATAAAATAAAAGTTTTTTTCTTGTGCTTGATAACATAGGTTTTTGTGCTGTTGGATCTTGGGCTATAACTTGCGGTTCTTTTGCGTTCCTTTGACGAAATTCGCAGTTGTTTCGTGATCTTTACTTACGGTTTTTTCGCGATCTTTTGACGAAACGTGCGTTTATTTTGCGATCTTTTGACAAAATTTGCATTCATTTCATGCTCTTTTGACGACACTTACGGTTTTTCGCGATCTTTTGACGAAATTTGCGGTTCTTCCGCGATCTTTTGACGAAACTTGCGGCTTTTTCGCAATCTTTTGACGAAACTTGCGGTTCTTTCGCAATCTTTTGACGAAACTTGCGGTTCTTTCGCAATCTTTTGACGAAACTTGCGCTTCTTTCGCAATCTTTTGACGAAATTTGTGTTTTTTCCGTAATTCTTGGACAAAATTCGCGGTATTTTTATGTCAGAATTTTCAAATTGATGACTGATTTTTTTTAAATGTTCGGAGCCAAAATGTTCGGTTTAATGTGTAAACCTTAAATTTTCGGAAAATTCAGAAAAGAATCTCCTTCTATATACTTTACACATTATTCTGAGATCGATTTTGTGAAGGTCGCCATACGGATCTCTTTATTTGTAGTGAAATTTTTCTATCTCATGGAATTCGTTGTTAAAATCGAAATCAATTGTATATGTTTCTGCCAAATTTCCACAGGTGGTTAAAATTTCTCCCGATCCTAGATCGCCGGATCGGACATATTCTGCACCCCTGGTTTTAACCACTCAACGTTGGTCGAAACTCTATTTATAACTTTAGCTTACATAAATTATTAAACTATAGGTATAAAAAGTGAATATTAATGCCATATTATATTTAGCATCTGGTAGACCGAGCCTCGCTCAGTAGTTTTTTCAGCATTTTTTTTTTTTTTTTTTTTTTTTTTGCTAGTTTATTAATTGCTCACTTCCTCATAGGCTAGAATTATATGCATTATGTGTGTTTCAGGTGACAATACAACTTTTTAATATTTTTACAACTTAATCATAAATAAATACATTAATTTTAAGGCATTTTTCAATTAGGCGGCCACAGGTGATAAATTGCCAAATATTCTCTAACTTGCGCAATTGTATGGGAGTTGAAAAAACAAGGGATTTAATTACATGACAATAAGTGTTCACTAGGGATGCAACGGATATCCGGCAAATATCCGATATCCGGCATATCCGGCTGATTTTTCAATATCCGAAATACCGTCGGATATCCGAATCACAATCACCGGATATCCGACTTCTCTGCCGGATATCCGGCAATACGTAGCAAAGTAAATATATAAGGATAAGAGAAATCGTTTGATCCAAACAATGCCGAACAACTTTTGTTTATAATGCAAAATATGAAAGCAAGTCCACTATTCATGAGTAAAAGGTAATTCTCAAAAGTTTAAAGAATTGCCAGCTTTCCTAACATTGGTATTAGAACTCTTTATAATAAATTTAAGAATTTATGTTTACATCTTTTAGAAAATTGTACCTTTACTTTCAGAATGTGAAACAAAATCTGAAATTGTTTATTAAAGTATGACTTTATTAATTTTCTTTCTCTCTTTCTTCTATCTTCAATAGAAGAAAGTATTGTAACTGAGATTTTTTCAATTTCTGGTTTTCGATGGTCTTAGACGTTTTAGGGGTCAGAGATCCCAAAACATGTTTATACAAATTGTCTGTCTGTCATCATACCATCAAAAAGTGTATGAAGTTGTGCATAGAATTGAACCAAATTTTTTGTGAATGTTTTTGGCTATAGCCAGATGGCCCTCCTTCAATATTGGAACATTCTACTGGAAGGGGGTGCTGTAATCGTGATTTTTGTGCCATTTTCATTATTGCGTCATCAAAAAGTGCATGAAGTTATGCATAGAATTGAACCAAATTTTTGTGTATGTTTTTGGCTGTGGCCAGCAGGTCCTTCTTCAATATGGAAGCATTCTGCCGGAAGAAAGTGCTGTAATTGCGATTTTTGTGCCATTTTCATTATTGTACTATCGAAAAGTGTATGTTAAATATGTAATCATAAGTTATCCATATGATTGAACAAAATTTTTTGTGTATGTTTTTGGCTATGTCCGGCAGGTTCTCCTTTAAATTGGAAATATTCTGCCAGAAGGGTGCGCTGTAATAGTGATTTTTGTGCCATTTTCATTCTTGTGCCATCGAAAAGTGTATGAAGTTATGTATAGAATTGAACCAATTTTTGGGGGTATGTTTTTGGCTATGGCCAACTGGTCCTCCTTCAATTTGAAAATATTCTGCTGGAAGGGGGCGCTATAATAGTGATTTTTGTGTTATTTCCATTATTTTATCATCGAAAAGTGTATGAAGCTAAGCATACAATTGAACCAATTTTTTGTGTACATTTTTGGCTATGGCCGGCAGTTTTTTCTTGAATTTGGAAATATTCTGCCAGAAGGTGGCACTGTGACAGCATTTTTTGTAAAATTTTCTCAATTTTTCTCAGTTTTTTGTACTGTATATTGGTGGCTCGTGAAGCCATGGGAACTTCGCATCCTGCTAAGCTGGTTATTCACAGTCAGCTGATGTACAGCAGAATAAAGAAAAAAAAATATTGATTTTAATAAATATCATGATCGAGATTAACTTATTCTTATTTTGATTTATTGACGAATAGAAATTTTAGATCAAAATCAAAGTTAGTATAATATTGAACTAATAATATCGAAGTATTAACATTTGGAACTACTTTTTGAAATATTAAGATGTATGAGATAGAAAAATGTTTTGGGATTGGCACATCCAATTAGTTATTTTTGTAACTTCATTATAAATAAAATAATTAAAATTAAAAGTAACTTTCTTTTTACTTATAAATATCACAGTAATTTAACTTAAAATAAAACTAAATGTGACTCAAAGCAAAACAGTATTAAATAATTAAAACAGAAAAAAAGACATCAACTAAACCTATATTTGGAGAAAATAACTCTTTAATCATGGATAATATTAGTAGATATTTTATGTTTAAATTATAAAAAGAACGTATGTATTTCTTTGTGAAGATACTCTTCAATTAATTATAAAGCCTATTAATTGGTTAAATTTTTTTACACAAATTATCAGCATTTCATTGGACAAATTAATTATTAGCAATTACCAATATAGTCAATGCCATATCCAAATCCAGTAGCAATTATCAGCATTTGCATTTCATTGGACAAATAAACAGAATATTTTAATGTTTAAATTACATTTTTTATACAACATTATTAATATACATTACACGGCTTGAATGGCAGATACATGTCTTGAATTTCGGGATGGGATGGCAGGATTCGTGCCCTAAAGAACATTGGGGACGGGAAGCTCCTGTTTCCAAAAAATCATTTTCCGAAAATGTTTCTTTGTAAAACGACGATGAAGTGTCGGGACCGACTGACAAATTTCATGATATTTTCCACTATCGATTTGCAGTTTTCAGTTTCTTCTTACAATAAATTGACAAAATTAGTGTTTGTTTTTCTGCATCTGACCAAAAAAGTTTGCGATTTTTCTCCTCGACCAGCTGACGAATTTCTTGATTTTTTTTTGGAGACCGATTGGTGAATTTCATTTTAAAAAATTTCACAATCAATTGGCAAATGTAGAAATTTTATTCTGTGACCGATTGGCAAATTTCCCTGTTTGTTCTTGTGACATACTGATGAAAGTAACGATTGTTTTTCTGCATCTGATTGAAAAATTTCGCATTTTTTCTCTGCGACCGGCTGAGGAATTTCACGGTATTTGCTCGTGGCGGATTGGCAAATTTCACGATACTTTTCCATGATCGATTGACAAATTTCGTGATATTTTCCCACTTTCGTTTTCCCATGAACTTCAGTTTTTTTCTCGCAACCAATCGACAAATTATTTTATTTATTTTCACCATGATTGACGAAATCAGCAATGTTTTTTCCTATGACCGTTTTACATATTTTGCGATGTTTTTCCTGTGCGCCCAAAATTGGAAATAACTAAAAGGGCAGCAAAGGCCACCGGAGACTAAGCTCTACCAAATTGGACAATAGTCAGCACTAAACAAAATGAGATTACACTTGTGGGGCACATGAAAAAAAAAAAACTTTGATGAACTTCAAAAAAACATATTTAGAAACAGCAAACTAGTTGTTTCTCGCAATTAACAGAAATTAGGACATGACTTTTTGAAATCAACCTTTTCTCGTGTAATAGAAGAAAGCAATTGACTATTCCCTTTTCAAACTTTGGATATGGATTTAAAATTCCAATGCATAGAACATAGTTCAATTAATGAAAATACCAGGGATTACAGTTTTGAATATAATTCCATTAAGGATATAATAAAACAAATTTGTTCAGAAGTGACATACCATCACCGATATGCATTATTCGTGTAAGTTAAAAATGAATGCACATCAGATTTTGCAAAGTTTTCTAAAACTTTTTAAGAGAGCATAACTATGTGTTTCCGATAATTTCTAAAGTTATAAAAAGTCGCAGGGTTGTTTGGTTTAAACGACGCTGGTTTAAACCGTGGTTTTTTTCTCTTTTTCTCTATTGTTTTCATTTATTTTGCACATTATTGAAAAATGCAAAATCCAAGTTATGCAGAAGCTACAAGCAAAACTTTAGAAAAATGATGAATTAATAAACTTGTAAAGTAACAAACATTTTTAGTCAAACTTTTCTTATAAGCTTTAAGTCTACATGGCAGACTAATGTTTCTAAAATTAGCTGGGAAAAAAAAAAAAAAAAAAAAAAGTAGTTAGTTTTCTTTCTTCTTCTTTTTCAAGCCTTTTATTTTAAAAAATAGCCAAAATGGCAGATTCTAGCTAAAAATACACTTTTACTACTTAGATTGCTTGATTAGTTAAGATTTACTAAGGATTACATTATGCCTCAATGATGACATAATCATAAGTAATTCTCTCCATTGGTTACTCTTTGTTCTGTATGCTAATGAAGGATTGGCGGTGAGTTTTCTTTCTTGTATCATGGCTATTGGGTTTAGTAAGCTTTTTTTTTCTTTCATTCCTACATTGGGATTGAGCTTTTGCATTATGATTTATTTTATTGTTACCAGCAGGGTTAGCATGGTTTAAATCAATTGGTTAACCAACTGGTTTTTTAGAAAAAATCTAATATAACATTTTCTCATTTTTGTAATTTAAGTGTTTCAAATTATCGGATATAAATAATTTCTACTTTTAACCAAGGATGTAGTGGAGGGTATATGCAGGTATGCGACATATACCTTCTGAATTTTTTTAAGATTGACAACTTTTATAAATCTACTTTCCATTTTAAGATCAATGTTTTCAGTAGTCTAAAAAGCTGGTAAATAGGTATTTCTGTTTATTTTACTGTCGCCTTTTTTTTTTTTTTTTTTACCTGGCAGTTTCTGAGAAGTGTCAAATGACAATATACAATACTTCTTGAAATGTGTAAAGACTCTACTGCTAAATTCAAATCATCCCAGGAATTCTTTATAAAAAGCTTAAAACTTTACTTTTAATAAAAGATAATAATTATTCATGTAGTGTTTTAACAGAAAAATCAGACATATCATATTGCAAATATTTCAAAGAAATGATTTTGAATAACCATGGAAAATTATATTGTATTTATGAAACTACACCATATATTTATTTATAGGACTATAGTAATCAAAAAATTGTTTATTAAGATTTTCAAGGTATCAATGTTTCACTATGTAGAGCATTTTATTCATGGAACATAAGACATAACTTTTACTAAAAATGTTAAATTATTTCAATTTTCTACATAATTATTGTAATTATTTAATTTAAATTATTTTTAAATGAAGTTATATTACTTACATATTCAACAATGTTTATTTTTATCAATAAATATGGATGTATATGTAATAGAAAATATATTTTTAAAAAACCAGGTTTAAACCAAAAAAACATGGTTTTTTTGAAAAAAAAAAAAACGGGTTTTTTACCAACCCTGAAAAGTCGCTCTGTGCTGTTTGTCAAAAGTGTAACTTGTGAAAGAGGCTAAAGTACGCAAAATGGAATAAAATCTAAATTAAGAAATTCATTTAGCAACCCGATTGTTAATTGCCCATAACATTAAGTGAATGTTGAAAAATAAACATGATATATATAAACTTGATTCTGTTCCTTTGTTTTAATAAAATAAAAATTTTGAATAATTATCTTGAGTTGTTAATTTAAATTGTTTCAATGGTATTTTATCATGTCTGTATAAATGTAATTCTTTAAGTAGCACATACAAAATAACGGGGTTTAAAGATTTTTTTTTTCCTTTCTAACAGTTCAACTCCCTGCATTTATAAATTTTGGGTATGAAACTCCCCTTGGGAAAACTTGAATTACAAGCCCTGATATTCAAAGAGATATAGTTTTTGTAAATTATATTTCAATACATTTAAAATGTTTTAATGATGTGTGAAACATGTTTGTAATTTATTGTTCTGAGATGACATTATATAGAGAAATAATTCACTATATAATTAAAAACATATCTAGTGCCGGATATCCGATCGGATATCCGGCCGGATATCCGAATCCGGCAGGCGAAGGAGCTTCGGATATCCGGTATCCGATATCCGGCAAAATCAATATCCGGTGCATCCCTAGTGTTCACCAAAATATGCCATAAGTGCTGTGAAATGGCAACAGTGAAATATTTTAATGTGTTAAAAGTAGAAGATAAATTGCAAATAAATAAGAGTGTAATATAACACTTTTATCAATTAATAATTAAATGGGTCATTCCAAAAAATTTTGCGTCCCGACACTTTGTAAGGATATATTTCCCATAATTTTGTTCCCAAATTAAATAGAAATATTTGAAAAGATAGTTCAGAAATATTTTTCTTTAATGCAATTCTGAAATTTCGGATAAATTGCATTTATTGCTTTTTAAATAGCTTTATTTAAAATTGTGTCCTATAAAAAGCCATGTCTCAACAACAATTTTTGATTTTTAGACCATATTTTTTTCTTTTCACCATATATATTTTAAAAGTTATGTCTGATGATATTCTTTAAGCCCCTGTAGTCTTAATATTATACCTACATACTTTAAATATATATTTTTAGATATTTTTTTCATTTTATAAGGAAAATTCTCATGTCCCCTAATATTTGTCCCCTGTGTTATTTCCACTTTGTTCTTAATATTATAACAAGAATTTGGAACCTAAATGTTGTTAAAACAACAGTCAATCATGCACTTTCAGAGCTATCATTTATCTTAGGTAGCCATTATTTTATATGTTAAATTTTGAAAAATATTACCTGAGCTAAAGTGATTTTTGAAGGTAGGTGTGTTTTTTATGCGTCCCCTATGTTACCATCAATTTACATTAATAATATATAAATTTTAATGAATTAAGGTTTAGAGTGTACATCTCAGTTAAAAGAAAATATTCCATAAGACTTTGCATTGTTTCTATAAAAATATAAATATATGGGTAATTTTTTATTACATTTTGTCCCTGTGTTACTAAAGGTCAAAATTAGCACTAGCCACAGGGCCAGTAAATGAAAAAAAGTGGCTAGTGAAAAATTGTCTATCAGGTGGCCACCTTCCGGCCACTTTTTTATAAGAAGATAATAAAATTTGCTTGCATTTCATCAAGGGTTCTACTTTTTTTGGTTCCAATATATTTATATTAACATATTTATTTGGGCTACTCAGTTTTAGATTAATACTTATAGAAATTTTACTGTTTAGCATTTTGAAATAAAAAAGTGGCTGCTAATTTAAAGAAAGTGGCCACTTAAAAAATTACTCCTACCGGCCAGTGGCCGCTAATGAAATTTCCCAATTTTGACCTATATGTGTTACCATGATGATGGTAACACAAGAGACAATGAAGTAACAAAATGGGTTTAATCTATTTTTTTATTTTTAGCTAATTATGTGGCTAAAACTTACATATAAAGTTTTGTATTATAGGTGAAAACTGGGAAATTGAGTTTAGTAGCCAGTGGCCAGTAGACTCAGTTTCATTAGTGGCCTGGCCACTAGAGCTGTACCGAGTACTCTGTATTCGGCAAAATTTTGGCCGAGTACTTAAACCAATACCGAGTAGTTGTAAGAATTTCATTTTTTAAGCATATTAACTTATAACTGATCTGTAAAAAGTTATTCGAATATCAATGTATAACAGGGTTGCTGGCTTTTAGCCAGGCCAAAAAAAGCCGGCCGGCTTTTTTTGGTTTTAACCACTTAAAAAAAGCCGGCTTTTATTGGAAAAAGCCAGTTTTTATTTTTTAAAGTTGGTTTACAGTAAATTAATTTTAAATTTGGATCAATTAATTTTTAATACACTTATAAATATTTTCTATTAAATTTTATCAAATATATAAGTCTTTATAACTTCTAGAAGGCAACTGTGAACGCATTATGTCTGAAAAAGAATATACAGTCGAACCTCGTTAACATGAAATTAAAGGGACTGTGAATTTTTTTCTTGTAATCCGGGATTTCGTGTTAACCGTCAAAATAGTAGCATCATCAATGTTAGATATAATAACTAAATAAATTTACCTAAAAATGTATCCCTGCTCTTAAAATCATAAATTAATTACAAACAGAAAATTTAACTAAGAAATAAGACAAATTGACATTTTAGGCAATAATAAATTCATTTACCTACTAATCATTTAAAATTGACTTTTACTTCATTTTTTCTAGATTACTACATTTTAGGAACATATGTATCTCATCCAATTTGTACAAAGCTCAGGAAACATTGTCTTGTTTCATAAGGAAACGTTGTACAGTTTTCAGTGCTTCTACAGCTTCATTCAATGACACCAAACCTTTTCCGTTCTGTGTCGATTTCTGCATAAGACTACGACAATATAAGCCGCTTCAATCTTCTCATGATTTTTTAAAAATCATATTGTATATTTCATACTTTATCGTATTTTTTTCAGCATTTTATTGCTGACTTCTTTTAACATTTTTTGCTTCGTTTCTAAAGATTCACTTGCTGTTTTCGATTCATCTTTCATAGAATTTTACAGGGCAAGTGCGAACAGAGTTTTAATTATGTTAGTCACCCAGTTAGGTAGTAGTGAAGTAGGGATTGTCATTTCTTTCACTCGAAGATAAGGGATTCCGGAATATAGGTGTAAATTAGCGGTCGCCACTCGCCACGTGGCGATTAAAGTTGTAAAAGTGGCAATTAAAAAATCGGCCATCAATCGCCACTATAGTCGCCACTCGCCAAATGGCGATTAAAAAATCTGTTAACGATCGCCAACTGAAATAAAACTTTTTTCATGAAAATATGCATCTCTACTTTGATTACATCTAATTAGCAAACTGGTTCATTTTTTTTCCTACCGGATGCAAGCAGATTTCAATGATTTAGCTGCATTTTCAATATTTTATTTTCTTGCCAAGTGCTTGCTCTTCAGTTGGATTATTTTTTTTACAGTTTTATTCTGCAAAATATATTCATCAGCTTTGATTCCACATGCATTTCAAATAATTTATTTCTTTTCTTTCACCGCCTTTTCCTTTTCTTTCACTTTTAAAATGCAAGTGCATTTAACCCTTCTGGGTTTGGAGTACTGTTAATAGTACATGTCTTTTCATCGAGTATTGTTTTGTCTTAACAATTACTTTTGCTACTATCTACATATAGTAATGATAGTGTATGGCTATGCCTTTCTTATTATGATTTCATTTATGTTTGGACATTTAGTAATAACAATAAAAGTTTGCTTAGTTCTCTTTGCACCGTTGGCAATTCCTTTATTTTATAAATATATATCACTCTTTAAATTTAAAATAGTATAGGTTACTTTTCTGAACAAATCATGTGTGATAAAACAAAAAACTTGTAAAAGTTGTAATATCTGTTAAACTCTGTTGTAATGATATTTTCCAAACGTCTCCAAAAACTTCCTTCCTATTATCATATAAATATGAATTGAATAGTACACAAAATAAGTACATTCGTTAGAATTCAGACAATGAGATAATCTTTAAACTTCAGTAAATCTATTCGGATAACTACGATTAGCATTATTAAAATAAAAGTAATTTTATTATCAAAACTGAAGAAAAAAAAATCCGACATGAAAGGGTTAAGGACATTGCAATATCTTCAATATGTTAGATCAGTTAGATTATTTTTCTTCAAGAGATACTGTTTAATCCTGCGAAATACAGTCACCAGCTTAGACTTCAACTGTATGTAATGTGTGTAGCATGTTAATAACACATTTATTAAATAAAATCAAAATAATGTTTTATTTGATTTTCTTTCTTTAATTGAATACACCTAGCTGTTGGAATTAGTTATTTTTTATATAAAGAAAGTAAAATGAATTTGATTGATAATGCTGTTTATGAACATATACAAATTATCCAAAAATAAATTCTAAAAAAATTAATATGATAACAGATTTTGTGGTTTTAAAGCAATTTTCTTGAATTTCGACTGCTTCCCTATTCTTATTGTGAATAGTTGTCTGGTATAAAAGTCTGATTTATAGAAAAATATGTATATATACAACGATTATAGTTTATCTAGATGTCAAGAAAGTTTGAAACATTATAGTGGCCACTAACTTTAAAAAGTGGCCACTAATGAAACTGAGTCTACCGGCCACTGGCTACTAACTCATTTTCCCAGTTTTCACCTATATTCCGGAAACCCGGTTTATAGTTTATGTCATTGTAAACAAAGTCAACCGAGTAATGGAACAATCACTTTCAAAAAAGAAATTCTTTCACCCAAACTTTTATTGAGGGATTAATCAAGATCTCAGTATTTCACCATATGCTGACACTCTTTTTCTACTTAGGTCATTTTCAAATCGTTAGAAAATTTACATTTATAATAAGAGAATGTGACATGTAAGTTTGAAATATTCAAAATTGCGATAAGAATAGTGTTAAGACTTACAAGCAAAAAGAAAAAATTTCGCCTTAAGCGGGATTTTGCGAAATTCTATTTCGTGTTAAACGAATTAACATTGATTTTCAGACTTATCTGACGGGACCTCGGTATTATTTCATGTTAAGCGAAATTTCGCGTTAAGCGAGTTCGTGTTAACGAGGTTTGACTGTATATATATATATATATATAAACATTGAAAAGGATGTAAGTTAGGCTTTAAACTGGTGTTTTGAAATTCTATATTATATATAGTGTTGACTCTAAGCCGCTTTAGCAGGGCGCAGCGCCTGGCGGCCCTTTTTATTTCCTTTTTGCACCCGGCGGCTCTTTTAAACCCTTCTGATGTGCCCGGCTGCCCTTTTTAACACTTCCTATGCACCCCATGGTAATTCAATTGATACCGGAAAAATATCGCAAATTCTAGGGACTCCAAACAAACCAGTTCAAAATATGTTTATGAACTAGGTACAAGTGTGCCCTTTTCGAAAAAAATGTGCTCTTATTTTATAATAGTGTTCCCTTTTTGAAAAAAATGCACCCTTTTTTAGAACAGCATTTCCTTTTTGAAAAATGTACCCTTTTTTTAGAATAGAACCCATTTTGAAAAATTCACACCCGGCAGTCCTTTTTTTCTAGCGTCAACACTAATATAGCTCCACATGTACTACACATTTTAAAGATTTATTATATTTAATTAAAACTGTTCTTAACTGCTCTGCTCAACAAGTGCAAAATGTTGACACATTTAAAAATTCATTTTTTAACGGAAAGATGTAAAATTCAAAAGCCTGACCATGGAAGCGATTTGGAATCGAACTGTGTTTTCCATATTTTGATCCATCAATTACCTATTGAGTTATAAGAGATTTTGATCACATGACAAACATGTTTTTTCACCCTTTTCTGAGTGGTTTCTTCTTTCGTGCAGAAATTCGATTCAAAACGCTCACTTTGACACTATTTTCTGAAAAATCTATTGCATTTGCAAAAAAACAGCACAATTACATAGTTTCTGAACAACAACATCTGCTAGTTTCATGCATTTCTGAACAAAAATAAATTAAAACTTATGTCAGAAAGTTGCCCTTTTGAATTTAAAAGCCTTAATGACAAAATGTAGCACATCAAAATGGAAACATTCTTATGTGTCCATATGGAGAGATTAAGTTATAAATGTTAAAAGAGAAATTAGAAAAGATGTTTCGTTTGAGGAGAGTGGTACACAAGAGTATAAAAAATAGAGCATTTAAAACAAGAAAAAAAAAATTCTCCAAATAAAATTTTGAAAAGCTTGTTGCTAAGCATATTCGTGCATATGCTATTCATAATGTTTTTTTAATTGTGAAAAATGGTGGTGTTTTTATTAATATGACTATATATAATTTCAAATGTTTGCTAGAAATAAAATAAGACTTGTATATTAATAGCTCTTAAAATTAAGTAATAAAACATATAACTAAGTAACCATTGTCCTCTTTAATTTTATAAAGCAGTAAAAATGAAAAAATTGGCAGTTGGTATGGCCCTTTTAAAATTTAGCTGACATATGTGCAATTCAGAATATAAATCACAAGCAAAATCATCTAAGTTTTATTCCAGTATTAATGTCCTCATTATTGAGAAATTGGGTTACTTATTAATCTGTAAGTCAATTAAATGTCATTAAAACTAATTAAAAACACTTTAAAATGTGTAGTTTATAATTACAATGCTTTATTGTATAAAAGCCAATTATGGCCAAAAAAAGCCAATTTTGGCCAAAAAAAGCCGGTTAAAACCAATAAAAGCCACCGGCCTGGCTTTTTTTAATTTTAGCCGGCTTTTTTGCAACCCTGATGTATAATATATGCAATAATTCATAAAATTATTTACTCAGTATTTAACAATATGTCTACAAAATATAGAAAAAGTTAAGAACAAAAACCCTCATAAAATAATTCCAGATTAAAATTTAGTTTCACATTATACAAATAAAAATAGGTTTTTTTTTTTTAATTTATAGGAAAGCAGAAAAGACTGTTATTTTGGATAAAGAAACTGAAAATGCAATAAAAAAATTAATAATTAAATTTATTATATTTCAAATTATGGTGCAAAAATACCAAACGTTCTACATTATCAGTAAACAGGGCATTTCTTTTACTACTGTAAATTTGGCCTGCCTCTGAAAATATACGTTCAAAATAAACAGTGGTTGAAGGTGCACATAAGAATTTTTTTGCAAGGTTGCACATAATCTGAAATCCCCCCACCATGCAAATGGAGTGTCAGTTTTACATAAGTCTTCTGTTAAGAAAGCCTGTATCTCTTTTTGTGCCTCTCTTTTTATTTTTAATCAAATGAAAATAAGGTACAGTTACAAAATAAATATGAAATGTTTTGCATCATTCAATGAATTGTTACAGTAACCAATAAACATTTTTATTTTTCATAGACAGATTTCAGGTATCAGAATAAATTGAGGGTTGAAGAATGTTTTAATTTTATGTCAGTTAATAATTGTACTTGTTATGTGTCAGTTCTTTTTTTGCTACTGTTTTGAATTGTCAAAAATTGTCTTTTAAAAGTGCACAAATAAATTTCAAATTTAATTAGTTAATTTATATATACTATATATGTATATTATATATATATATGTACACACAAGCTCACATTACGGGCACATCAGTGTTTTTTTCTCTTATTACACAACTACTCGTTATTTGGTACTCGGCTACTCGGCCAAAGTACTACTCGTTACACCACTACTGGCAACTATAATGTTTCAAACTTTCTTGACATCTAGATAAACTATAATTGTTGTACATATATGCATTTTTCTATAAATCAGAGTTTTAGCCGGCCAACTATTCGTGATAAGAATAGGGAAGCAGTCGAAATACAAGAAAATTACACTTTAAAACCACAAAATCTATTATCATATTGATTTTTTTTAGAATATATTTTTAGATTATTTGTATATGTTCATAAACACCATTATCAATCAAATTACTATTACTTTCTTTATATAAAAAATAACAAAATCAAAATTCCAACAGTTAGGTGTATACAATAAAAAAATAATCAAATAAAACACAATAAAATGTTATTTGTATTTTATTTAATAAGTAAATGTGTTATTAACACATTACACACATTAATTACAATATAGCTGAAATCTAAGCTGGTGAGTGTATTTCGCTTTCGCAGGATTAAACAATATTTCTTGAAGAAAAATAATCTAACTGGTGAGCATGTGACGTGCGTCAAAATATTGAAAATACTGCAATGTTCTTAAAACTTGCTTGCATCCAGTGGGAAAAAAAAAGGAATAAATTATTTGAAATGCATGTGGAATCAAAGCTGATGAATATATTTTGCAGAATAAAACTGTATTTTTTAAAAAAATAATCCAACTGAAGGGCAATGGCAAAAAGCCGAAATATTGAAAATACAGCTAAATCAATGTAATCTGCTTGCATCCGGTAGAAAAAAGAATTAACCAGTTTGCTAATTAGATGTAATCAAAGTAGAGACGCATATTTCTATGAAAAAAGCTATATTTCACTTGGCGATCGATAACTGATTTTTTTTATCGCCACTTGGCGAGTGGCGACTAGGATGGCGATCGATGGCCGATTTTTTAATCGCCACGTGGCAAGTGGCGACTGCCAATTTTCACCTATATTTTGTATGTTATTTTAACTCAAGAAATATGCAGATTTTTATTATTATTATTATTGAAGTTAGATTTTTTTAGGAAGGTGGAAAATATCCTTATGTTTCTTTCACTGCAAACAGCCAATTTTATGTTGCATATACCTCTCTTAGTTGATATTTGAAGTAACATATGTTAATGCAAATTATGCAACAAAAAGAAAAAACTTTCTTAAGAATCAAAGGGTTAATTATGCAATGACTAATATGTATAAGTAAGTATGACTGAGATTTTAGTATACAGTAGACTCCCTCAAATCCGCACAGCTTGGGACCAGAGGTTGTGCAGATTTTAGAATTTTGTGGATTTCTGGTCATTGATTTGTTTACATTTTTGAAACATTAATTCGATTGGTAGTTAAACAAGGGAAATTATAATGAATGCTTACAGTGAAGTGAAACATTAAAATAAGTAAAATATTAAAATAATTTATTAGTTTAAATGTAATTATTAAAATAATTATGTAAAATAAAAATTTTGAAAAATATTAAATTATTACGAATGAAATCGATTTAATTCAATTCCAAAAGTCCTATGCTGCCATCTAGTGATAGCAAGGAGAACAGTGTTAATGCTATTATCAGTATATATAGCTTATTGCGCTCACTGTAACTTTTTTCATTGTTATTTAGAGTCTTGAATGCTTTTCTTATACTGCTTTGTATGTTTAGAAATAAATTTGTTTATAATTAAAAAAAAAAAAAAATTCCGCGAACAATAATTTTAAAATAGCGTTCCGGTTCGTGGATATTTCCATTTCGAACCCTGGAATTTTTGATATAGATTTGCTAATTTATATCAAAATCAAAAGAAATGTAACTTTATTTAGTAATAAATCAGCTGTAATAGCCAAAAGGGAATGATTAACAAAAAATTTAGTAAAAAAAAACATTGCGGTAGTTGCCAATTTCGGCGCCATCTTGAATTTTGTTCCTGCAACTTAACTGTAAATTTCATTGTTTACATCTGAAAAAATACGTGGATTTTAAGCGTTCACGGATTTTATGGTCGCGGATTTAAGGGAGTCTACTGTATTACTATATTTGTTACCTAATTATACACAGTTTTATATTGCGAGAATACTAAAAAAGTAACACAGGGGACATAGTATCCCTATTTTGTGAGAAAATACATAACATAAACGAAAAATTATGGGGTAGTGAGAAAGAACGTTCATATCAAAATGTTAAAATCGTGAAAATAATTTTTTACTTTCATAAGACAATATGGGGAGATCAGGGGCGGACTGGCATAGTTTGGCCTACCCCGCTGGACTTATACATTGGCCCACGAGTCGAGAAACCCATTGTTAAAATGTTTGAATACTGACAATTAACACGACCCTTTGCTCTTACTTAATGAAGATGACTTAACTTCAATTCGATACATATTAGCATCTTTATAATCGTTTATTTTCAATTGGTAGTAATTTTTTCGTAAAAAAAAAAATCTTGTGTGGGGTGGGGGTTAACTTGCTTAATTTTTATTTATTTTTTGAATACGTAAACTTTAAACAATAAAAACGTTTTAAATTCCTTACAGGAATTCTGTTCAGATGTTTTTATTCTTTGTATTAAAAAAAAAAATGTTTGGTCCAATGGTGGGTTAATTACGCGGTCAGCATCACCCAACAATATCGTAGAATAGATGATGGCTACTTGTGAAGAGGCTCCCATCGGGAATAGGGCATCGTTGACCTATGTACATTGACAACATAGGTACCTAACCTATGTACATTGACAACACATAGGGGTACCCATACCTCACCCGGAGTTTGGGCCCAGGCTCCTTTGCGTGGAAGGACTAACCACTATGCCGTGAAAAAAAAAACCTTCGACTTGTCTGTATACTACATTGTAAGTTTTATTCTGGAATGTGTTAGTATTGACTGGAAAGAGTTAGTACTGTTTAAATTGACACACATACATTGATTAATTTGTTATTTAAAATAGCATTATATTCATTTGCACATTTTATTTTGTTATTTTAAATTATCAACATATATATACTTTGTACATTGATTAATGTTTGTTTAAAATATCAATATGATACCTGAAAATTGAATGATTTGTTTTCTACCCTCACTATTAGCTAATTAGATAAACAGATATCTGGACAATGCTTGAGGCGCCTCCATGTATTATCGTAATCTAAAGATAACTGAACACTGAACGGGCTAAAATCATCTAACAGTTCTTGTCCTAGCTATGAACGCAAGCAGTTCTTTATAATTTTAAGTTTACAGAACACTCGTTCACAAGACACGTAAGTGCATGATAAAGTTGACTTGTAAGCTATGTGAGGTTGGAAAAAATACAACCATAGGCATTTAACTCGTAAAATAATTCTAATGCACAAGCTAGGCAATTTTTTACATTTCTTATTAACTTTAAACCGATTCTCATAATCTTTAATGAGTTTTTCTGAATTGCTCGTTTCTTTGCTGTAAGCGGCTGAGAGGCTACGTCGAGATTGTTGCTGCAATAGTGACTGATTATAATCAGCATAGTGATACAGTAACTCTTAGGAAACATTACTAACATAGGAAAATTACAGTAACTCTTTTTTGTCATAGTCTTTCTTGACTTTTGCTAAGTCAGACAGAGTACTAAGAGCCTCTTCAGCAAGTTCATTTAACATTTTAACCTCACTGAAGCGGCGATGATCGAACCAGGCAACGTCTTTTATGAGCAAGTCCTTTCCAGTAAATCGTGTATTCAACTGATGAATAGCTGTGTACAAGACGATATTATGAAGGTTTACTTGAAATATTTCTGACGGAGATCCGATAATACTTCTTGTTTTATCATGAGAATACTCACCGCATCGACGTTTCGCTATAAATACTCTATTTTCCGGTAGGAAACTCTCAATTTCAGTGGTGTACTCCTTTTCTATTAGTTGCTTCTGAAGATGTTCCGCAAATTCAGAAGCATTTTTCAGAACCACATCAAAATTATTTTTCTGGTGTAGCAGATTGGATTTTGTTCGCAGCAGTTAAGTAGTCCAGGTCGCTTATCTGTAGATACTTCGATGTGACCGTAGATATATTGAATAGGTTACTGAAAATGATTGCTATTAACCTATAATGAAACGTGCAGCAATTATTAATTAGTGATCTTGCCGAAAATGATACATGTGACAGGAATTCGTCCATTTTGGTGATAGCTTGTAAGTCTTAACCCGTCAGCACACACGCTCGTGTCTATTACCTTACTACGCGCGTGGGATTAATATCACCCCATTTTGTCTCCCATTACATTTTTGGCTAAATGCGTTTTAAAAACAAATCTACAACTCTATACTGTAACATGCATCAAGACTACTTCTTTGGCGGGAAAATCATGCTTTTCATATTTATTTTCAGATTTTGTTGCAGTTTCTGTAAAAATCACGTTTTTTTTAGAAAATATGAAAACGATTTGTTTTGCACCTTAAAAGATGAATTATTTCACAAAATCGATATTAATTACAATTAATACCCTTTCATCAATTTATACAAGTAGCTTTTATGTTAGTCTTTCATTAAAATTATTTTTGTGTGTGTTATCGCATAAGAAATGAACGTATTAAAAACGAAACGTTTGTACACGCGCGGGATTATTTAATCCCAAGAGGTATTTATTTCCTCGCCTAGCAAACAAAGAAAAGACATTGCTTCACCCACCCCTTCTCGACCTTGACGTTGAAAGGTACAAGGTAGGTCAGAAGCGTCCTCAAAAAATTTATCCTTTTTTTTTAAGAAAAAATGTGATTGGGGTGAGATTTATCTGCGTGTGCTCCATGGATTAAGCAATATTGAAACCTTACGTAGATCTTTAAAAGTTTTTAAAGACTCGTCAAACATGCTATTAAGTGCTGGATCCTTAATCCACCACCTAGTAGGATATAGTTTTTGTAATCGTCGAAGAAATTTATTTCCACCTACACACCTGTTATTCACTAAAGTCCACGCTTGCATTCGTTTATATTACTTGGAGATAAAAACAGTTGTAGCTTGATTTAAGCCCAAGAAGTCCTTTGTGAATTTGCAACATTCTGTTGCATCTGACAGAAACAAATTTAGCACATGTGTATAACAACGCGCATGATGTATATCTGGATTGTCCTTTTTCAACTGTGCCTGCAGACATTTATATCTCCCACTCATTATTTCCTGCACCATCAAAAGAAGTGCTAACTATTTGTGAAGAAAGGAGTTTTAACATTTTAAGTTCTTCTTTTATTTGGAGATGGAGGGTTTTCCCCGTTGTTTTGGTATATCAACCAATTTTAAAAACTAACCTTCAATTTACCATGCTGCACATAACAAACACAAAGCACCAAGTGCTTCATTAGCGACATATCTTGTGTGAAATCTATATCAATACTGGATGAACCTGACTGTTTTACTTCATCGGCAATGTTTATTTGGATCTGAATGGAAAGATGAGCGATTAACTCATTTATAAATGACTTGGACTTGAACTTAATCAACGAACCTCTTCCATGTCGTTTAGGATTTTCATTTTGTTCTTCTTTCTTCTCTATTCTAGCCTTCTTCATACTTTCTGAAGATCTTCTTTCTCGATAGCATGTGCTATATGACCGTGCAAAATTTGATCATATTTACATAGCAGTATTAATAAATCAAAAAAATTGCAGTGTTTAACGTCTCTACTATTCAAGTCTGTCCCTACCTCCTCTCGTTTTTCTCTATAAGATAATTCTTGCCTCCCAAGATCCTTGATCTGTAGATTATCCCTAGATATGTAAGCTAATCCTTGACTGTCTTTTGTTACTACTCAAATGTCGACAGTTAGACCCATCCCACCAAAAAACTTCCCATCCTTCACTGACCATATGTGCTTTTTACTTTATCCCCTATCTCTCGTCTTCTATACAAAATGAGTAATTTGCACAGATCTTCCAAATATTGCTGATGGAATAGGGAAAGGATAAATTAGGACTTACCCTATCAAGGAAAAAAAAAAACACTTCACAGAAAAAAAAAGGAAAAGAAAAATTCAGTTTCAGAATTATTATTATTTTTTTAGTTTTATTAAAACAAAACCTCAAATTACTTTTTTGGCCCACTACACCAGTTTGGCCCACCCCGCGATCGCGGGTTAGCGGGGTGGGCCAGTCCGCCCCTGGGGGAGATTATTTAAAATATGGTTACACAGGAGATACTTTTCATTCAATGTGTCTATGTTTCTAAGTGTAGTAAAATAATATATATTAAAAAGTGTGCTGCTGATATTCAATTTCTATTCTTGAAGATGTATACAATCCTCCCAAAGGTTTTTTTACTTCATTTTTAGTGAAAAAAATTTTGAAAAAAAAATTCTCAAAAGGGACCTTTATTTTTGGAATGACACAAATGTCAATAAATTTAGGATTACATGATGAAAAATAAATTTAAAAGGCTAAACAGCTAATTTAAATGTTTCATTTTTTTCTTTCTGGTTCTCCTTTGTTGATAAATAAACAGAGCAAAAAGTATACATTTAAAAAAAAATCATTGCCTTGAGCTTTCTAGCAAACGAAAATAACAACAAAACTAGTCGGATGTGCCAATCCCAAAACTTTCTTCTAACTTATACAACATATTAATATTTTAAAAAGTAGTTACACATGTTAATACTTTAATATCATTAGTTCAATGCTATACCAACTTTTATTTTCTTCTTAAATTTCTGCTTCAGTCAATTAAACGGACTAAAAACGAGTTAATCTATATCATGATATTTGTTAAAATTAATAGATTTTCCTTATTCTGTTGTTATCAGCTGTTTGCGAATAGCCGGCTTAGCAGGAAGCGAGTTCCCGTCGCTGCGCGAGCCACCGATGGACAATAGAACTACGAAAAATCAGGAAAAGTATACAAAAATCGCTATCACAGAGCGCCTTTACCGCTCAATATTTCCAAATTCAAGGAGGGCCTGTTGGCCATATCCAAAATTATGCACAAAAAATTTGGTTCAATTGTATGCATAATTTTATACACTTTTCAATGGTACAATAATAAAAATGGCGCAGACATCGCAATTATAGCACCCTTTTCTGGCAGAATTTTTTCAAGTTCAGGGAGGACCTACCGACCATAGCCTTACACATACACAAAAAATTTGGTTCAATTCTATGCATAATTTTATACAGTTTTCGATGGTACAATAATGAAAATGTCACAGACATTGCCATTACAGCACCCCCTTCCGGCAGATTTTTTTCAAATTCAGGGAAAACTTGCTTGCCACAGCCAAAATTCTATGCATAACTTCTCGATGGTACAATAAGGAAAATCGTACAGAAATCGCAATTATAGCACCCCCTTCCGGCAGAATTTTCCCAAATTCAAGGAGGACCTTTGTGCTATCACCAAAAACAAACACAAAAAATTTGGTTCAATTCTATGCGTAACTTCATACACTTTTAGAAGGTACAATATTCAAAATGGCAAAAAAATCGCTATTACAGCGCCCCCCCTACAGGCGAATTTTTTCCAAATTAAGGAAGGGCCTGCTTGTCGTAGCCAAAAACTTAAAATAAAAATTTGGTTCAATAATATGCATAACTTCATACACTTTTGGATGGTGCAATATTCAAAATCGCACAAAAATCACTGTTATAGCGCACCCTACCGGCAAATTTTTTCCAAATTCAGAGAGAACCTACTTGTCATATCCAAAAACTTAAAATAAAAATTTGGTTCAATTCTATGCATAACCTCATACACTTTTGGATGGTACAATATTCAAAATCGCTGTTATAGCGCCCCCTGCCGGCTAATTTTTTCCAAATTCAGACCGGACCTACTTGTCATATCCAAAAACTTAAAATAAAAATTTGGTTCAATTCTATGCATAACTTCATACACTTTTGGATGGTACAATATTCAAAATCGCACAAAAATAACTGTTATAGCGTCCCCTACTGGCGAATTTTTTCCAAATTCAGAGAGAACCTACTTGTCATATCCAAAAACTTAAAATAAAAATTTGGTTCAATTCTATGCATAACGTCATACACTTTTGGATGGTACAATATTCAAAATCGCTGTTATAGCGCCCCCTGCCGGCTAATTTTTTCCAAATTCAGACCGGACCTACTTGTCATATCCAAAAACTTAAAATAAAAATTTGGTTCAATTCTATGCATAACTTCATACACTTTTGTATGGTATAATATTCAAAATCGCACAAAAATAACTGTTATAGTGTCCCCTACTGGCGAATTTTTTCCAAATTCAGAGAGAACCTACTTGTCATATCCAAAAACTTAAAATAAAAATTTGGTTCAATTCTATGCATAACGTCATACACTTTTGGATGGTATAATATTCAAAATCGCTGTTATAGTGCCCCCTGCTGGTGAATTTTTTCCAAATTCAGGGAGGACCTACCTGCCATATCCAAAAACTTAAAATAAAAATTTGGTTCAATTCTATGCATAACTTCATACACTTTTGGATGGTACAATATTCAAAATCGCTATTACAGCGCCCCCTACCGGAGAATTTTTTCCAAATTCAAGGAGGATCTGCTTGCCATAGCCAAAAACTTAAAATAAAAATTTGGTTGAATTCTATGCATAACTTCATACACTTTTTGATGGTACAATGGTGACAGGCAGACAGACCGCCGAACACACAGACAGACAGACATTTTCTATAAACATGTTTTTTGGGATCTCTGACCCCTAAAACATGTAAATCCGTCGAAAACCAGAAGTGGAAAAAAATTTCGATTACAATACTTTCTTCTATTGAAGATAGAAGAAAGTAAAAAAGTAGTGATTTTTTCATAATTGAGGTCATTACCCAGGCCAAATTAATGTATTGTGATAATATTTTTTGGAAAAAATATGAATTGCAGCTAGAAAATTTGGCGTTATTTTCAAGATGACTATTGGTTGCTAATAAAAGAGTGTTTTAAAAAAATATTTTTTGTACTTCCCCATTATCCAGGGTTGCCGGCTTTTAGCCAGGCCAAAAAAAGCCAACCGGCTTTTTTTGGTTTTAACTAGAGATTGACCGAAGCAGCAATTTTGCCGAATACCGAAGCTTCGGCATTCGGCAACCGAATACTTGAAACTTTTTAATGCGCAATTTTGCATACATAGCTTTTTTAATAAGCTTTAATTGAAATTAAATTCTCAATAATTTAATTCAGTTGCATTTTTATTCTTAAATCTAATTACACAAAAAAAAATTTGACTTCTTTCCACTCACAAATCCATTAACCCATCACTTATTTTTTATTATTTTATCACTAGTCAATACCCAAAAATAATCTATGAAAGTAGTAAACTATACAGTGTATTATTAAGGATAAGGATTGTCAGAGAAACAAAATTTCATTCAAATGCAAAGAAACAATGTTGTCATTAAGCTGATTTATTGATTGTCTAAGTCTAATTATAAACGTATTGAATAGGAATGTTCTCAAAATACAAAAGGTATCATATTAATTTGTACATTCAACTATTTTCTGTCAAATTATTGATAGAATATTATATTTATATTTTGATTAATATTTTAACATTGTGATGATAAAGAAATTTTAACGATTTTGATAAATAAAAGTTAGCTATATAATAAGCATAGAAGTATACTTATTTGATGTATTTTCTTTAATATACACCTTAGATATACAGATATGAACTCTGATATACTTATTTGATGTGTATATTAAAGAAAATACTCAATAAAATTAAATGATAAGGGAAAGATGCTCATCTTCCTTACTCTTTTTTTTTTCTCTGTTGTACAGGGTTGCCACTCTAATCTTGAAAAAAAATTCCCTGTGTTTTCCCTATACTACAATGTGTTTATTATTATGCTGAGCGGGCAAAAATATATGCTTGTGTGTATACTAGTTAGTCATTTTATAATTTACCATTACCCAATTAATAGGCCAAATGTACTATTATTTTATGATATGAGCAAATGAAAAAACTCTTTAAAGTTGTTAGTTAAATCACTTATTATTAAATCCCACATTTTACATTAATAATAATAAAAACAGTAAAGCAATACTCAAACATGCTGCTAAAAAATACTTTGAAATATTTCTAAATGAATATTACAGGGGTGCAGAATATGTCCGATCCGGCGATCTAGGATTGGGGGAAATTTTAACCACCTGGGAAAATTTTGCAGTAACATATAAAATTAATTTCGATTTTAACAACAAATTTCATAATTGAGATAGAAAAATTTCACTACAAATAAAAAGATCCGTATGGCGACCTTCACAAAATCGATCTCAGAATAATATGTACCATATCAGGGGTGATTCTGTCACGAATTTTCTGAAAATTTAAGGCATTCCGGTACAAGGAAAAAAAAAAAAAAAAAAAAAAAAAAAAATCGGTTAGCAATCTGACAATTCAGACATAAAAATACTGCAAATTTTGTCCAAGAATTACGGAAAAAGCATGAATTTCGTCACAAGATCGCAAAAGAAACGCAAATTTCGTCAAAAGATCGCGAAAGAACAGCGAATTTCGTCACAAGATTGCGAGAACAGCACAAATTTTGTCAAAAGATCACGAAAACCGTAAATTTCGTCAAAAGATTGCAAAAGAAGCGCAAATTTTGTCAAAAGATCGCGAAAAAAATCAGCAGATTTCGTCAAAAAATCACAAAATAACTGTAAATTTTGTCAAAAGGGGCGAAATAACTGCGGTTTTCGTCAAAAGGTGGCGAAATATTCGCGAATTTCGTCAAAAGAACTGGAAATGGACGCAAATTCCGTCAAAAGATCGCAAATTTTGTCAATTGATCGCGAACCAATTGCACATTTCGTTAAAAGGGGCAAAATAACCACAAATATCGTCAAGATCGCGAACCAATTGCACATTTCGTTAAAAGGGGCAAAATAACCGCAAATTTCGTCAAAAGATCACGAAAGAACTGCAAATTTTGTCAGACGATCGCAAAACAAACGCGAATTTCGTCAAAAAGAAGGCGAATATCTACAAATTTTGTCAAAAGATCGCGAACAATGCGTATTTCGTCAAAGGGCCGCGAAAAAAACATAGTTAGTGCTGGGAGTGGATTTCCGCCCCTTCCCCATTATCCTGTAACCTTTCAGAAAATCTGCTGTGAATTTCAGAATTTTTTTTTCACTCAAAATCATCCCTGCGCATAAGTCGAGAAATATACAGGGATGAGATTCTTCAGACTTTTATCGGAATTTCAGACTTTTCGTAAATTTGATTTTTATCTCTTAAAAAAAAAAAAAAAAAAAAAAAAAAAAAAAAAAAAACGAATTTTGCCTTTTTTTTTCTTTCTGGCAGCGGAAAAATGCGCCAAATGAGACATATCGCACCAGAATTGCATCGCATTTTCTCCGCGATTCTTTGACAAAATTCGCGTTTTTTTTTCGCAATCTTTTGACAGAATTTACGTATTTTCCTCGATCTTTTGACGGAATTCGCATGTTTTCGTCGATCTTTTGACGAAAATCGCGTTTTTTCCGCTTTCCTTTGACGAAATTCGCTATTTTGCAGCCTTTTGACGATTCACGTTTTTTTCCTCTATCCTTTAACTAAATTCGTGTTTTTTCAGCTGCTCTTTCACGAAATTTGCGTTTTTCTGCGATCCTTTGCCAAAATTTGGTTTTTTTCTTCACGATCTTTTGACGAATTTCACGTTTTTTCCGCGATCTTTTGACAAAATTCGCATTTTATCTGCTATTTTTTGACAAAATTTATGCTTTTTCCATGATTTTTTGACAAAATTCGCACTTTTCCGCTATCTTTTGATGAAATTCCTGTTTTTTTCCGCGATCTTTTGACAAAATTTGCAGTTTTTGACAAACTTTGTTTTTTCCCACGATTTTTTGACAAAATCCGCGCTTTTTCTGCGATCTTTTGACAAAATTCCTGTTTTTTCCGCGATCTTTTGAAAAAATTCATTTTTTTCCATGATCTTTTGACAAAATTCGTGCTTTATCCGCGATCTTTTGAAAAAATTCATTTTTTTCCATGATCTTTTGACAAAATTCGTGCTTTTTCCGCGATCTTTTGACAAAATTCGCGTTTTCTTTCGCAATCATTTGATGGAATTCGCGTTTTTTTTCAGCAACCATTTGACAAAATCAGGGTTGTAATTTTAACCGGTCAAAATTGATTTTGACCAGGACACTGGATAAAAGTGGTTTTAACCGTCCAAAATTGGTCAAAAGGTGGTCAGAAATGGTCAAAACTTAAAAATGATCTAATTTTAATAATTATTTTTTCTTTGCAATTAAAAGTAACTTAATAAGTAATAAAAGTAATAGGCAGTTAAAAAAATAATACACTGATAAGTTAAGGAGGCTCATTAGTAAAATATGCTTATGCAATATAATAAGAGAGCTAGATCCATAATTGCCCTATCATTGTTAATAGTGTATCAACAGGGAAAAAAACATTCTTCCTTTCAGCTGTTGATACAGGGGCATCTAAAAAAACTTTCCAGTATTGTTTAAAACTAGCAGCTGATGCTAAAGAAGAGGTAGAAAACAAGTTTGCTTGTAAAGTAAGAAGTTTTGTAAGTGACAATGAAAACAAGATGAAACGCATGAGGGAAGATTCTCAAAATGCATATAGAGACGAACTGTTTATTTCTTATGGATGTGCTGCACATTACTTGAATCTTGTATGACAAGATATTACAAACACAAAGTAAGTTAATTCAATAATGAAGCATGTTATTAAATGAAAAATTGCAGATGAGCATGAAGATAATATTGATGATAACATTGTTAAAATCATTAACAATGTATACAAAGAAGTAAAACATTTATAAAATCAACTTAAGCCTATTTCCCTTGCTTTCGATAAACTTAAAAAAGAAAATGCTACTATATCTGATGCATGCGACGAATGGTTAAGATTGCTAAAAGAAAAAGATCTTGAAACTTAAAAAAGAAAATGCTACTATCTCATGCATGCGACGAATGGTTAAGATTGCTAAAAGAAAAAGATCTTGAAACTTATTCTAAAATGATACAGTCTCGATTTAATGAAAATGTTACCCCAGTTCATTTTCTGGCTCATATGCTGAATCCTGTCAACATGAGTAAAAGTATTGATGAAGAGAAGCAAAAAATAGCAAGGCAGTGGTTACACGATAATATTCATCCTACCTTTTTGCCTCTTGTGATTGTATTTCAAGCAAAATCCTCACCATATCCAAAATCTTATTTTTCTGAAAGTGTAAAAGATACAATTGGGCCTGATGCCTGGTAGGCAGCAATGAAGAAGGTTAAAGGCATTGATATAAAATTTGTTGAATTCACATTACATCTAATGAACTGTTGTGCCAGCTCATCATCAATTGAAAGATTGTTTTCTAAATTTGGAATAATCCAAAATAAATTACGAAACCATCTAAGTTTTGAGACAACTGCAAAACTTGTTACTTGTAATCATTTTTTAAATTCAATACAACTTGCATAAAAAAATAAAAGAGCTTGTGTATAAAAAATAATTAAAACATTTGTTTTGTATCTTGGTGTTATGTTATTTATGTTATGACTTTTATAATTTGGTATTTGTTGGTGTTATGTTACTTATATTATGACATTTTTAACAAATGTTAACTTAGTTTTTAACATATGCTAGTAAAACATATTTGATTAGTAGTAAATAATTTGAATAGTCAATTTCAGTGGTCAAAATGGTCAAAATTGATTTTGACCAGGACGGTTAAAACCGGTTTAAACCACTGGTTAAAACCAGGGTTGCTGGCTTTTAACCACTTTAAAAAAGCCGGCTTTTATTGAAAAAAGCCAGTTTTTATTTTTTTAAGTTGGTTTACAGTAAATTTTTTTAAAATTTGGATCAATTAATTTTTAATACACTTATAAATATTTTCTACTAAAAAAAATAATAGATTTCTATTAAATTTTATCAAATAAATAAGTCTTTATAACTTCTAGAAGACAACTGTGAACGCATTATGTCTGAAAAAATATATATGTGGAGCAAACATGCAAACCATGCTTTCTCCTTCAGATACAAATTTTCAAAAAACACAAAAAACTGATAAATAAGAAAATAACTTGTATTTAATTCTCATTTTTATTGTGTATTTTTATTACTGTTTATTAGAAAGAATTGCAAGCATACCTAAGATATTAAACATAAAACAAATTAATAAAATGCATTTAATATTTGGAGAAATTACGTTTTGACCGAATTCAGAGGAGGAAACATGTTTTGATTGTTTGACAAGTGGATAAAACGCTTTTTGAATGAAATAAGTTCTAACTCACAAATAATACAATAGCATTATTTTATTTGAAGAAATACCGAATTTCAGTTGATTATTGTTAAAATAAAATGACAGATTATGGTACCTAGTAGTATTCATTAAATATTTACTAAATAAATACTCGTTTGCCAGAAATCCACTTCAAATTTTAAAACCAATATCTTCATCTAGACAGTTATACACATATCCCTCTTCTTTATTGCAGGCTTATCAATCATGAATAATGTGGTTGTATCATTTGAATATATCATCAGGTTGATTTTGCCACTGTTCACTATACATTACCTTCAAAAGTTTTTTAACATCTTTGTTCTTTTCAACTGGTATGGCGTGGCTAAGAGGAAGGTATTCTAAAACAACCCTTTGAACAAGGCAACAGTAACTCCCTTTTTAAGAAGATTTACATCATATTCTTCATTTAGATCTTGAAATCTATAATTCTGGAAGCCTTTAACTTTAACAGTTCTCTTATTTTTTTCTAAAACAATCCGTTTCAATTGTGATATGTATCGTAGGTTTCGAAAGTACACATTAAGTGACAACTGTGATTGGCAGACTGGAAAAATCACTGCTTGATTGAATGCAGGCGTTGGAGGAAACACTCTTTGATTGAAACGTCAAGTTTTAAAATTGGTTTATAATCGGAGAAAAATTTTTTTTAGTAAAAAATACCATTTATTTCTGTGCAATTTAACACAGAGTTCATAAAAATAACAATAACTCATTTTTTATTTTTTTGTGAGAAAACACGGTTTGAATGTTTGCTCCACATATATAAACATTGAAAAGGATATAAGTTAGGCTCAGAACTGGTGTTTTGAAATTCTATATTATATAGCTCCACATATACTACACATTTTAAAGATTATATTTAATTAAAACTGTTCTTAACTGCTCTGCTCAACAAGCGCAAAATGTTTTGACACATTTACAAATTCATTTTTAATGGAAAGATGTAAAATTCGAAAGCCTGACCATGGAAGCGATTTGGAATCGAACTGTGTTTTCCATTTTTTGATCCATCAATTACCTATTGAATTATAAAGAGATTTTGATCACGTGACAAACATGTTTTCTCACCCTTTTCTGAGTGGTTTCTTCTTTTGTGCGCAAATTCGGTTCAAAACACTCACTTTGACACTATTTCCTGAAAAATCTATAGCGTTTGCAAAAAAAACCCAGATAAAACAGTGCAATTACATAGTTTCTGAACAACAACATCTGCTAGTTTCATGCATTTCTGGACAAAAATAAATTAAAACTTATGTCAGAAAGTTGCCCTTTTGGATTTAACAGCCTTAATGACAAAATGTAACACATCAAAATGGAAACAAGGAATTAGAAAAGATGTTTTATTTGAGGAGAGCGGTACATAAGTGTATAAAAAATAGAGCATTTAAACAAAAAAAAAAAAAAAAAAATTCTCAAAATAAAATTTTAAAAAGCTTGTTGCTATGCATATTCATGCATGTGCTATTCATGATGTTTTTAATAGTGAGAAATGGTGGTGTTTTTATTTTTATTAATATGACTATGTATAATTTTAAATGTTTGCTAGAAATAAAATAAGACTTGTATATTAATAGCTCTTAAAATTAAGTAATAAAACATATAACTAAGTAACCATTGTCCTCTTTAATTTTATAAAGCAGTAAAAATGAAAAAATTGGCAGTTGGTATGGCCCTTTTAAAATTTAGCTGACATATTTGCAATTCTGAATACAAATCACTGGCAAAACCACCTAAGTTTTATTCCAGTATTAATGTCCTCATTATTGAGAAATTGGGTTACTTATTAAACTGTAAATCAATTAAATGTCATTAAAATCACTTTAAAATGTGTAGTTTATAGTTACAATGCTTTATTGTATAAAGGCCAATTATGGCCAAAAAAGCCGGTTAAAACCAATAAAAGCCACTGGCCTGGCTTTTTTTAATTTTAGCCGGCTTTTTTGCAACCCTGGTTAAAACCACCATGGTTAAAACCGAGACAACCCTGGACAAAATCCACATTTTTTTCGAGCCCTTTGACAAAATTTGTGTTTTTTGCCTGTTTTGTGCAAAATATGATTTTGCACAGTCTTTTAGTTTTTTACCAAATTTTAGCTTAGACTTTTTGTTCTTTACCCACTCTCATGCCTGAATATATGAAAAATAAATTTTCTATACCTACGGTAATACAGCATTTACCTATAACATACCATAAAATTTTTGGGGAAATTTTCATGTGGATTGAGGGAAATGTTGGGAGTAGAAACATTTTCTGCACCCCTGGAATATTATAATATGTAAAAACTTTGCATCTAATAATTTAAATATAAAATTTTGAAGAATCTTACCTAAAAATCAATTATCTCAAATATAATATCACAAAAACTGCAGAAATAAAAAAATGGAAAAAGCAACTTACTTTATGTATTCAAATTAATACTATTCACATTGAAATACAGACTCAGGACACATAAAATAAGACAACTTTGATACACAATACTGATTTATTTTTTACTTTAAAAAATATTATAAGATAATATTAGCTGTTAATTATCCTTTTTTGATAATTCACTTATTTGAGCATCAATTTATGCAACTTGTACAGATTTTTCAGTTATTAGTTTCATTTTTTTATTCTGCAAATATTTAAATTGTTGTGATACTTTTCGCTTGCTGCTTTCTTTTTTCTTTTCTTTAATCTGACTTTGTCTCTGTTTGTTGAATCACGTCAATATCGTATTACTAAATCCATTTGACACTTTTGAGAAATATGATCTAATGCTTCATCAAAGCACATGATATATTTTTTGTTCTTCACTTACTTTTGAAGAGAAAGTAGAAAAGGAAAAAGGGAGCTAATCCATAACAAATCAAATAGGACATTTTCGTACATCCTAAAGTACATTTTTTAGCAATGTCACAAAATAATCGCAGATTCATTCATTGAACGAATTAAATGAAGAATGTGATGCAACAAGCTTCATCGCCCACAAAATTTCGGCTTTGAATGTATTTTCCTGCATCACGAAATGGGATAGACCTTATTTTCACTAGTAAACAGACGCCAAAATTTCCGAAGAAACCAAAGTGTTATCTTCTTTCTTAATACTTTCTTTGGGTACAAAATCAAACATTTCAGATGAAGTTTATCGTAAAATTAGTTTTTTTTTTTTTTAATGTCTTTTATTCTTTGCATAACTTGTAACAACTTGCTTTCCCACGTTGCTCAGGCTAAAAATTCTCTTGCAAAGTTTACTATACGCACTAAATGGATTTTTTGGAGCTTACGCAATCCAACCGAAAAAATCCAGATACATATGTGAATCCATCCAATCCGTATTAAATACGGACTTAAGTACTCATTATAAGAAATTTAATAGATTAAATCACACCTAAGTCAAACAAAACAGAACTCCAACATTCGAGAATCAAGTGCACGCCAATTCCAACAACATTGTTTTGTTTTGTGGTACCATATGCATGCACGCTGAAGGGAGAAAATGAAGAGAAAGAACGTTACGCGCAGTCGCAGATGGATGGGATGAGTGCAGACGCTTTGAACGTTCTTTTACGAAGTTCCGTAGAAAATGAATTTTCGAGTCGCTTTTTCCGTTTTTTTTTTTTTTTTCCTTCTGCGGAGCAATTTCTTTTCTTTTTTCTTTTTTTTTTTTTTCTGAAAGCCGAGAAAAAATAATTTCTGTTTGAAAAAACCAGGAACAAAGAAAAAAATTTCCTGTGTTTTCCAGATTTTTTTAGGAAATTTTCAAAATTTCCTGCATTTTCCCTGTTTATGTCTGAAAAAAAAAAATTATAAATATTGAAAAGAATCTAATTTAGACTCCAAATTGGTGTTTTGAAATAACATATTACATAGCTCCACATATACTACATATTTTAAGGATTATATTTAATTAAAGAATGACAAAATATAGCACATCAAAATGGAAACATTCTTATGTGTCCATATGGAGAGATTAAGTTATAAATGTTAAAAGAGAAATTAGAAAGGATATAATATTTGAGGAGAGTTTGGTACATAAGTGTATAAAAAATAGAGCATTTAAACAAGAAAAAAAATTCTCTAAATAAAATTTTGAAAAGCTTGCTGCTAAGCATATTCATGCCTATGCTATTTATAATGTTTTAATAGTGAGAAATGGTGTTTTTATTATATGACTATGTATAATTTTAAATGTTTACTACAAATAAAATAAGACTTATATATTAATAGCTCTTAAAATTAAGTAATAAAATATGTAACTACTGTCCTCTTTAATTTTATAAAGCAGTAAAAATGAAAAAAAAAATGGGGTTGGGGGGGGGGGGGGTGTAAGGTCAGTGTAAACCAGGGTTGCTGGCTTTTAGCCAGGGCAAAAAAAGCCGGTCGGCTTTTTTTGGTTTTAACCACTTAAAAAAAGCCGGCTTTTATTGAAAAAAGCCAGTTTTTATTTTTTAAAGTTGGTTTACAGTAAATTCGTTTTAAATTTGGATCAATTAATTTTAATACACTTATAAATATTTTCTGTTAAAAAAAATTATAGATTTCTATTAAATTTTATCAAATAAATAAGTCTTTATAACTTTTAGAAGGCAACTGTGAACGCATTATGTCTGAAAAAGAAAATATATATATATAAACATTGAAAAGGATATAAGTTAGGCTCTAAACTGGTGTTTTGAAATTCTATATTATATATAGTGTTGACTCTAAGCCGCTTTAGCAGGGCGCAGCACCCGGCGGCTCTTTTAAACCCTTCAGATGCTCCCGGCTGCCCTTTTTAACACTTCCTATGCACCCCATGGTAATTCAATTGATACCGGAAAAATATCGCAAATTCTAGGGACTCTAAACAAACCAGTTCAAAATATGTTTTATGAACAAGGTACAAGTGTGCCCTTTTCGAAAAAAATGTGCCCTTATTTTATACCCTTTTTGAAAAAAATGCACCCTTTTTTAGAACAGCGTTTCCTTTTTGAAAAATGTATCCTTTTTTTGGAATAGTGTTCCCTTTTTGAAAAATTCACGCCCGGCGGTCTTTTTTTTTTCTAGCGTCAACACTAATATAGCTCCACATGTACTACACATTTTAAAGATTATATTTAATTAAAACTGTTCTTAACTGCTCTACTCAACAACCGCAAAATGTTTTGACTAGGGATTGACCGAATCAGCAATTTTGCCGAATACCGAAGCTTCGGTCAAAGTGTACACCGAATATTCGGTATTCGGCAACCGAATACTTAAAAATTTTTAATACACATTTTTGCATACATTAGCTTTTTTAATAAACTTTAATTAAAATTAAATTCTCAATAATTTAATTTAGTTACATTTTTATGCTTAAATCTAATTACACAAAAAAATTTAATGACTTCTTTCAACTCACAAATTCATTAACCCATCACTTATTTTTTATTATTTTATCACTAGTCAATATCCAGATTAATGAAAGTATTAACTATACAGGTTATTATTAAGGATAGGGATTCTCAGAAAAACAAAAGTTCATTCAATTAAAAAGAAACAATGTTGTTATTAAGCTGATTTGCTGATTGTCTAATTATATACATATTGAATTGGAATGTTCTCAAATACAAAAGGTATCATTATCAATTTGTACATTTAACTATTTTCTGTGAAATTATTGATACATATTTATATTTTGATTAATATTTATCATTGTGGCGTTGAAGATAAATTTAAGCGATTTTAATTTAATGGTTATAAAAGCTATAGGATAGGCATAGGGGTATACTTATTTGATGTATTTTCTTTAATATAAACCTTAGTATACAGAGATGAACTCTGATATACTTATTTAAGGTGTATATTAAAGAAAATACACATTAAATAAATTTAAATTGAAAAAACTAATGTAGAAATAATTAAAATTAAATAGTAAGGGAAAGATGCCCATATTCCTTACTTTATTTTTTTCTCTGTCATAGACAGTTGTTCTGATTTCACCCATATATAGACTATTTTAGGAAGGAAAGAGTTTTTTGTAATTAAAAATGGCCTTTGACTTGTTTTTGGTAGTGCAGCTGAACTTTGAACTCATGCACATAATATTGAAACTCATCATTTAGCCTATTCTACTTCTAAGTAAAAGAGAATCCTTCTACTTCTAAGAAAATACTTATCCGCAATTATTCGGCCGAATACTTAAAAGTATTCGGCCGAAGCCGAATATTCGGTTTACATGCCGAATCACCGAATACCGAATCGACTATTCGGTATTCGGTCAATCCCTAGTTTTGACACATTTAAAAATTCATTTTTTAACGGAAAGATCTAAAATTCGAAAGCCTGACCATGGAAGCAATTTGGAATCGAACTGTGTTTTCCATTTTTTGATACATCAATTACCTATTGAGTTATAAGAGATTTTGATCACGTAACAAACATGTTTTTTCACCCTTTTCTGAGTGGTTTCTTCTTTCGTGCGGAAATTCGATTCAAAATGCTCACTTTGATACTATTTTCTGAAAAATGTATTGCATTTGCAAAAAAACAGAAAAAACAGCACAATTACATAATTTCTGAACAACAGCATCTGCTAGTTTCATGCATTTCTGAACAAAAATAAATTAAAACTTATGTCAGAAAGTTGCCCTTTTGGATTTAAAAAAGCCTTAATGACAAAATGTAACACATCAAAATGGAAACATTCTTATGTGTCCATATGGAGAGATTAAGTTATAAATGTTAAAAGAGAAATTAGAAAAGATGTTTCATTTGAGGAGAGTGGTACATAAGTATATAAAAAATAGAGCATTTAAAACAAGAAAAAAAAAAATTCTCCAAATAAAATTTTGAAAAGCTTGTTGCTAAGCATATTCATGCATATGCTATTCATAATGTTTTTAATAGTGAGAAATGGTGGTGTTTTTATTAATATGACTATGTATAATTTCAAATGTTTGCTAGAAATAAAATAAGACTTGTATATTAATAGCTCTTAAAATTAAGTAATAAAACATATAACTAAGTAACCATTGTCCTCTTTAATTTTATAAAGCAGTAAAAATGAAAAAATTGGCAGTTGGTATGGTCCTTTTAAAATTTAGCTGACATATTTGCAATTCAGAATACAAATCACAAGCAAAATCATCTAAGTTTTATTCCAGTATTAATGTCCTCATTATTGAGAAATTGGGTTACTTATTAAACTGTAAATCAATTAAATGTCATTAAAACTAATTAAAAACACTTTAAAATGTGTAGTTTATAATTACAATGCTTTATTGTATAAGAGCCAATTATGGCCAAAAAAAGCCAATTTTGGCAAAAAAAAGCCGGTTAAAACCAATAAAAGCCACCGGCCTAGCTTTTTTTAATTTTAGCAGGCTTTTTTGCAACCCTGGTGTAAACCAGATAAAGCAGTTGGTATGGCCCTCTTTGAAATTTAGCTGACATATTTGCAATTTGGACTACAAATCACTAGCAAAACCATCTAAGTTTTATTCCAGTATTAATGTCTTCATTATTGAGAAATTGGGTTACTTAGTCATCTAAAAGTCAAAAAGTGCAAGTAAACTTATTTCTTTCTCTAAGTCATCTTTAACTCTAAATCAATTAAATGTCATTAAAACTAATTAAAAACACTTTAAAATGTGTAGTTTATAATTACAATGCTTCATTGTATAAAAGCCAATTTTGGCCAAAAAAAGCCGGTTAAAACCAATAAAAGCCACCGGTGTGGCTTTTTTTAATTTTAGCCGGCTTTTTTTAAACCCTGCCATTATCCCATCAATCACTTTCCATAAAAATAAACTATCGCCAGACTCTAGTCCTAAATAAACAAATGGATGAATGTTGGCAGGGGTCTGTCCACAGGTAAAACTGAGTCCGTTAATAGACTCTTCACAGAATTCGATAACAATAAAACGGACTCTTCACAAAATTAATTTCAGAAAATTTCCAAAAATAAATTTCAGTAAACAGTCCTTTCACAAAAAAAACACAGAAATTTTTAGAGAATGGTAGATTATACACACTTTGCAAGATCTCAATCTATGAACTGATTTTAGTCTTGGACTTTTTTGAGTGATAGTAAATTATCCTTTATTATAAATAGCACTTTTGCTTGCAAAATACTTTTAATCTATACATATAATTATTATTGCATTGTTTATACTAATCTGAACATTCTGTTTGTGGATTGTGTGGTATAATATAATCACAACAAAAAAAAAAAGAAAAAAGACTGAACAAGAAAGCTGTATAAAAGAAAATATTAGTTTATTTCTGCAAAATTCAAATGTTTCTAATTTTAGGAGACTAGGAATAAATGAGTTAACTAATGTTTTGTGAAATTACTTTTTTCACAAAAATAAAAATAATTCACAAAAAAAATAATTAAATTCACAAAAATAGGACCCTGGAAAAAGAACCTGGACAGACCCCTGGAGCCCTACAATGAACAGGTCAGATTCTCCCCTTTCTCGGAAAATCTTCTCCATTTCCTGATGTGACGTTGCATTCTGATGATCCTGGGATAAATGCTACCACGACACAATCAAGACCGTCTTCCGTTGGATTACTCTCATCAAAATCTCCACGAAAACTTCAGACCCCATTGAAGGGAGCGAGAAAAGCATATATTGTCGGAAACGCGTCTTTGGTGAGAGATTTTAAAGCGGTTGATATTGTTTTCTCTGTTTAATAAAAATACCATCGGCACCAGGGTTGCTGGCTTTTAGCCAGGCCCAAAAAAGCCAGCCGGCTTTTTTTGGTTTTAACCACTTAAAAAAAGCCGGCTTTTATTGAAAAAAGCCAGTTTTTATTTTTTAAAGTTGGTTTATAGTAAATTTGTTTTAAATTTGGATCAATTAATTTTTAATACACTTATAAATATTTTCTACTAAAAAAAATAATAGATTTCTATTAAATTTTATCAAATAAATAAGTCTTTATAACTTCTAGAAGACAACTGTGAACGCATTATGTCTGAAAAAAAAATGTATATAAACATTGAAAAGGATATAAGTTAGGCTCCGAACTGGTGTTTTGAATTTCTATATTATATAGCTCCACATATACTACACATTTTAAAGATTATATTTAATTAAAACTGTTCTTAACTGCTCTGCTCAACAAGCGCAAAATGTTTTGACACATTTACAAATTCATTTTTTAACGGAAAGATGTAAAATTCGAAAGCCTGACCATGGAAGCGATTTGGAATCGAACTGTTTCCATTTTTTGATCCATCAATTATCTATTGAGTTATAAAGAGATTTTGATCACGTGACAAACATGTTTCTTCACCCTTTTCTGAGTGGTTTCTTCTTTTGTGCGGAAATTCGGTTAAAAACGCTCACTTTGACACTATTTTCTGAAAAATCTATAGCGTTTGCAATAAAACCCAGAAAAAACAGTGCAATTACATAGTTTCTGAACAACAACATCTGCTAGTTTCATGCATTTCTGGACAAAAATATTAAAACTTATGTCAGAAAGTTGCCCTTTTGGATTTAACAGCCTTAATGACAAAATGTAACACATCAAAATGGAAACGAGGAATTAGAAAAGATGTTTTATTTGAGGAGAGTGGTACATAAGTGTATAAAAAATAGAGCATTTAAACAAAAAAAAAAATTTCTCAAAATAAAATTTTAAAAAGCTTGTTGCTATGCATATTCATGCATATGCTATTCATGGTGTTTTTAATAGTGAGAAATTGTGTTTTTATTAATATGACTATGTATAATTTTAAATGTTTGCTAGAAATAAAATAAGACTTGTATATTAATAGCTCTTAAAATTAAGTAATAAAACATATAACTAAGTAACCATTGTCCTCTTTAATTTTATAAAGCAGTAAAAATGAAAAAATTGGCAGTTGGTATGGCCCTTTTAAAATTTAGCTGACATATTTGCAATTCTGAATACAAATCACTGGCAAAATCATCTAAGTTTTATTCCAGTATTAATGTCCTCATTATTGAGAAATTGGGTTACTTATTAAACTGTAAATCAATTAAATGTCATTAAAACTAATTAAAAACACTTTAAAATGTGCAGTTTATAATTACAATGCTTTATTGTATAAAGGCCAATTATGGCCAAAAAAAGCCAATTTTGGCCAAAAAAAAGCCGGTTAAAACCAATAAAAGCCACCGGCCTGGCGTTTTTCAATTTTAGCCGGCTTTTTTGCAACCCTGATCGGCACGCACTTAATTAAGATATTTTCATAATCCTTTTTTTTTAAACGAGAGTGAAATGTTCAGATTTTCAGTTGTCGAAATCTCAAAATAATATGACTGATAGTTATTTATAAAATGGAAAATAAAAATGAAATTTGCTTTTTTTTTTTTTAACTAAGCAAGGGTTTTCCTTTGAAAATTAATAAAAAAATTAACATGTTAACTTACAAATATTTAATTAGTGTCATAAGAAAGGCCTTATTCTAGATTTTTAAATGATATGAAAAAAAAAAAAAGTGTTAAGTTCTTGTTAAATAAATATGGTTATAAATACTCCAAAATTTCAAGAAATTCTACTTAAATATAAAATAACTGGGAAAATATAAGCTTTGAAACTAATTTTAAAAACTTAATAATAAACTTTTTTTTTTTTTTTCAAATACTGCAAGCAATTTTTTTGTAGATTTAGATTGATTTTTCTTTGTGATATGCTGTCTTTTCAAAATGAAATTTTAACATAAAATAACAAAAACACCAATACTAATTTTAAAAAAATAATTGAAGTACTTATTAAAACATGATGTACAATATGTACAATGTTATGTTATTAATCTGCTTTAAATAAACAGTGTGCAATACCAAGAAAATTAATTGTACCACAGCTCTTGCATAAATAATTAGCAGTGTGATCAAGCGCTGCATACCCGAAAAATACTTGACCATATATTTTTGCTAAAACTTCTGTATACTAAATATAACATTTATGCTAATATTTAAGTCTATGTGGGTACTATCGTTGTTTATTCAAATAAAATAATAATCTAAAATTTCTAAAAGATTTTCTTTTTCCATTTATTAAAATTATTATTAGATGCTGTATCAATTTTAATGACTTGTTCTATTATGTATATATATAATGTATATATATGTACTCTAATAATATCTATTGACAATTTCCGATTAGTAGAAAATCAAAATATTCAATTAAAAAATTTTTGAAAAAACAAAAATCATAGGAAAGCATTACAGGATTTTGAAGACTTTGATACTATATTTTTGATACAGCATTCATTGGATATAAAATGTATAGTTTCTAATGTCATCAAAGATCAACGTATTATCTCGTAACTTGTTTACAATACATTTCAAGAAATTTTGAACAAAATAAAAAATATATATAGTTTGAAGATGATGTGAATCAGTTTTCTTGGCTTTTGACGTTTTCTCTCTCTCTATATATATATATATCCTTTATTTTTATATAAAACTAATTTTTTGGTCAAATAAAGGAAGCTTCGATATTAAATAAAGCTTGATATCACAATCGCAATGCATCTTCTTTTTTGTGTGTGTGTGTGTGCGCCTAGCAGGGTTTGTGATTTTTTTGATTTAAAAAAAAAAAAAAAAAAAAAAAAAATCGGACTTGATTTAAATTAGATTTTTTTTTATTTAAATCGGATTTTTTTTTGATTTTTTTAAAAATTCAAAATATAATTTTAAAGCTACACACTTTAAAGTAAATTACCCTTCACAAAATCATTAAAATTAATAATAATAATTTTAAAAAAACTATTTGTAAAAAAAACATTCACTTGGTTAATTTGAAACAAAAACACTTGTGCACACACATCACTTGTACACATCAGCACTTACACTAACTGTAATTTAAAAAATATTCTGCATTATATAAAATATCTTCTATATTACCTTAACTTACCCATTTAATAATTCATTATTGTAAATTTACTTTGACTAAACCAGGCATTTAGAAATCTTAAAATATGTGAACAAAAACAGGGGGGAAAAGGTGTAGAAAGAATTAGGCCAGTTAAAACACTATAAGAAAAAGCACTCTGAAATAACATATCCATGCAGTTTTTTCTCTACTAGGATAATGTCTTTGATTACTACAAAAATTTTAAGATTAAAAGTGTATTGTAATGTAATTTTAAATGTTATTTTATTTTAAGGCATCATTTGTGATTTACTTTTCAGTTAAAAAAAATAAAATAAATAAAAATAAGTTTGAAATACAATAATTTTTACATTGATTTATATTTAAATTATTTTTTAAACAATTTTTTTTGTTATTAAAGACAGACTTTAAAAATTTTAGTTATTTTAAATTTATAAATAATTAAAATTGAAATTATATTAAATATATATGTATAACATTCAGACTATTTCTACCATGAAATCATTTTTATTTTTGAAATATTTCCATAAATAAATTACATTGAAAATTGAACAATTTGTTATTCACATATGCTTGAGGACATAATGAGATACCTATATAAATATCAGTAAAAGTAATTTTGAATGACCTATATTTAAATTTCAATGATCTATATTGAATCTGAAGTTTTCATATCCTCAAACTACACAGTCACCTTAAATGCAGAAAGTCTGTTTCTGTATTAAAGAAAAAAAATAAGATTTACTTTCTAATAGGTGAATATATGACTAATCTTTTAACATTTTTCAGGTAATATTCTCTACTTTTAATTTAAGATTTTTGATTTAAAATTTAAAGTGTAATATTTGATTTAAATAAATTAAAAAAGCATACATTTTGAGTTCTTAGTCATTTCTTAAATTTACAATGTATTTTTGATTAAACAAATGTTTTACAAACATCTTGACCTACGTTTGAAGTATTTTTTAAAAAGTTGATTTAAATCAATGATTTTTTAAAAAAAAATCAGTTGATTTAAATCAACGAACCCTGGTGCCTAGTTTGTGTAACAATTAATTCATATTTTGAAAGATTAGTTTTACAGATCTGCCAACTGCTACGAAAAATTCGTAGTTTCTACGATTTGAAGCTAAAAACTACGATGCTACGAAAATCGGTCTAAAACTACGATTTTCTTCAAAAAACACACGCGCCGAAAAAAACCAATTTCGTTAATTGCTCGCAGAAAAAAAAAATGCCAATTTCGTCAAAGGATCGCAGAAAAACGAAAATTTCGTCAGAGGATCGCGAAAAGTGAAAATTTCGTGAGAAATCTCGAAAAAAAAAAAAGAAATTTTGTCAAAGGATCGCAAGAAAATACGCAAATCTCATCAAAGAATCGCTAAAAAAGCGAATTTCGTAAAAGGATGGCGAAATAAACCACATAAAGGATAGCAAAAAAAAAAATGCAAATTTTGTCAATTGATCGTGAACAAAAAGCAAATTTCGTAAAATAATTACTGGGAAAGCGTAACTTTCGCCAAAGGATTGCGGAAAAAGCGCGTAAATTTCGTCAAAGAAGCGCGAGAAAAAGCTAATTTTGCCAAAGCATCGCGGGAAAAAATGCGGAAAGACGGCGGAAATAATGCATAATTAGCCCGTAATACTCTCCCCCCCCCCCCCTACCACACACACTGCTGTAACCTTTCGGAAATTTTCTGTCAATTTCTGATTTTTTTTTTGCTCAGAATCACCCCAGCTCAGAGCTCTCTTTAGGAAACATCACACACAGACAAAAATCTTTATTCTTTATGTTTATTGTTATGATACATATAATTTTTAATCTGAAAGAATAAAAAGAACTAACTTTTGAAAAATCGGATTAACCCAACCCTGCATGAATCTAAGTTCGGTCCGAACCGAAAGAAATCAGAGTTATCCGGATTTGTGGTGTAAAAAACAAAAACCAATCAACCAACCAACCTCGAGATTAATTTGAATTTTGAGTGCTACAATTTCTCATTGTCAAAGGTTTGGCAGGTCTGGTTTTATATAGAAATCAAGAATAAAGACAAAAGAATGAAAAGCCAAGATGACTGATTCATATTATCTTCAAATAATGTTTTTGTTTTTTTTTATCTTTTCGAAGTTTACTGTTGAGTTGTAGTGTATTTTTTTTTTTGTTTTCGTTTTTTTACAAAAGAATGAAAATCCAAGAAGACTGATCCGCATCATTTTCAAAATTTACTGTAAAACTACTATGAAATATGTTGCTTTTTAATGTCATTAGAAACCTTACAATTTATTTTATAATCCAATGAAATATGCAGCATCAAAAATATAGTATCTAAAAGTATTCAAAAGTCTGCAATACTTTCCAAAGATATACTTTTTTTTTTTCTACAAAAATTTTAAATTTAATTTGTTTATCTTGTACTAATAGGAAATTCTCTATCAATGATATTAAAGTATTTTGTTATATATGCAACAAATAATAAACCTTAAAATTGATACAACATTGAATAATTAATTTATTTGAGTAAACAATCCCTTGTAGTGCAGTAAGTAAAGTAAAGTGCCCTTGGACTTTAATATTTGCAGAAATGTTATATTTACTATAAAGAAGTTTTAGCAAAAATATCTAATAAATTATTTTTCTAGTATGCACTGCATTGTTTACTCTGCTGACTTTTTTTATGCGAGAGGTATTGTATAATTAGTTTTCTTGGAATAACACGCTGTTTATTTAAAGGAAATGAATAAAATTACACATGATATTTTGTTAAACTATACTTTAATGTGTACTGCAATCATTTTTTTAAAAATCCATATTACAATTTCTTTAATTTTGCATTAAATTTTCATTTCAAACATGCAGAGAACCTCGAAGAAAAATCAATTTATATCTATCAAAAATAGCATGAAATATTTTCAAAGTATGTTTATAATCAGCCTTTAAGCAGAATTTCTTGAAATTTTTGGGTATTTATGCTAATATTTAACAAAAACCTATAAAAAAAATTATTTTTATATCATTTTAAAGTTTAGAATAAGGCCTTTCTTATAATAGTTTTTAAATACAGGGGTGGATCCAGAAAATTGTTTTTTTTTTTTTTGGGGGGGGGGGGGCGATCCCGAGTGACATATAATCAACGTAGTCATAATTTCTGTTGCTCAAATCATTCCTTGTAGTTAATTTTTAAATGAATATGAAATAATTAATGCGATTTGAAAATATTACAGACTTTCAATTATCCGATGTCCAATTAACCAAACACGCGGCTATCTAACACTCTTATTATATAATCCCGCCCTCTCAAAATATGGTTTATTGTTACTTATTAGGTCGTAAAATTAAAAACGTTATACCAGAATTTATTTATTAAATGTCTTATTTTTTTTCTTTTTCTTTTTTTCTCTTGTACTATGGAAATTATTTATCTTATTTTTTGTTCTTTTAGTTATAGTGAACAACATTAATAACACAAGCCTGCGATGATTGTGTTTTTTAACTTTTGGTAATTGATTTTGATGTATTTTTTAGCACTGGATACGAAAATGACCTTCATTTTTAACCATCACATCACGATTTTCGCAAATCGTAAATTTCAAAGTTAAAAAGTAAAACTAGACAACAGGAATTCTGCTTTTCAGAATTTAGTGTCGCCCCCGATGACAAAAAAAATATATGTATATAAATATAGATACAGTAGAGTTTCAATTATCCGAGTTAATCAAACTTATACCTTTGGAATGGATCATTTTCTTCTGATAGACTGATGGCTTCCATTATTATGAAACTGTCGTTATAAATGAAGTGTTAGGTGAAGATGAAAGAGCAGTCGTAAAAAGTTAGAACTCTGATTTTCTGGTCAGAATGGGGGGGGGGGGGGATGGCTATAATTTTTTTTTGGAAACAAAATGGAAGCCATCAGTCCATCAGAAGAAAATAACTCGGTGAAAGCGGAAACTCCGATAATCGGGGCTCTACTGTAGTTCAGTTTTAAGACTTATAACATGCGATTTTATTTTACATAAAGTGACGCCATCCACATCTGCTGAAGAATTCATCATTTGCGATCCAGTGTTAAACAATATCTACAGTAAAGTACGCTTAAGACGTCACTATGGCTGAATAATACACACACACACAAAAAAAAGAGATTTCGTCATTCAAAAAACTCTACAAAAAATCGGCCATCTAAAGATTCACAAGCCTTCATTTGTTTGTATTATCATTATAGGTATTTAAAATGAAATTTAGTTTTTAAAAGCTCCCTGTTTTATCAGAAATCTTTCATTTATATTTTTTGAAAATCGCACGTATTTTAACTTTTTTTTTTCAGTTTTTATGGGAAAATGGCAACAAAAAGATATAATTGCTATTTTTCTTTCACTTTCTACTAGTGATGCAACGAATAGTGGTTTGGCCGAATAACCGAATACAGAATATTCAGCCGCCGAATAATGAACTTATTTTTGCCTAAAAGCAAAATATAGTATGCAATATATGCACAATTCTTGTATATTTCACAATTAAAATGTATTGTTTTCTTTTAAAAAATTATTTATATACAAATTTTTAATTTTTTAAAGCATTATTTTACTCTGAAAAAATATTCGGCTATGTTCGGCCTAAAAATTGCCTCAATAATATAATTCAGGACCTCCTCCTCAAAAAAATTCTGAGCAAAAGTTCCTCATCAGGTACTGTCTAGTTACATTTTAATAGATATTATGTGTGTTGTTGTTACATTTTAAAATAATGACAAAATTTTAAAAGTACTAGGAAACATATTTCAGATGAAATAAAATAAAAAATAAGAAATCTTAATATCTTAAGAAAAACCACTGATAGAAAGGGTGAAAGGAATATCCTTTAAAATAGTGGAAAGAAATCATTGTAGACTTTATAAAGCTCACAATTAACAAAATTTTTATTTATCTTTATTATTATTTTTTTTAATTTGCTGTCAGCAGTGAAGCCTCTATAGAAAGTGCGCCTCAATGTGAAGAAGTAAAAGAAATTAGTAATTTTCTTTCCCAGCCACTACTAGAAAGACAACAGTGTCCTTTGGGGTGTTGGGCGAAAAATTCGGAAGACTTTCCAAACTTTTCACAATTAGCCAAAAAGTACCTTTCTGCACCAGGAAGTACCATATATAGTGAGAGGTTATTTTCAGAAGCAGATAACCTTTAAAAAACACACCCCCCCAAAAAAAAGCACAAAAGAAAAAGAAATAGACTATCACCTGAGAATGCTGATTATTATTATTTCTGCATCACAATCTACGTTTATTGAAAACATTTTAACTGTTTTTTAAGGCATTACAATGCTATTCTTGAAAAAAATATCTAAAACGTAAATGCATACCAATTAAAAGAATTTAGTATCTACATTTCTTTCATTATTTAATAGTAACAGGCTTAAAAAAATCACTTTAATTATATTTAACTTTTAAGCGTATTTTACAAAAAAAAAACAAAAAACCCTTAAGTATTGCAACTAGATATGTAAATTTTCCGGAAAAGTTGAAGTGGCGGAAAAACCGGTTTTTTTTCAGTTTTTTTCTGGAAAAATTGGAAATATTGGAAAAATTGATTTTCTATAAATGTTTCTCAAAAATAAGTTATATATTTTTTAAAAGTATACAATAATAAACTTTTTCAATATTTTTGCACTCTAAAAAAAATATTTTCCCTTTACATGCGAATATGTTATTGAAAAAAAAAGAGAGAGAGAGAGAGAAAGCCAGCTTTTAAAAGTTTATCTTCTGTCTTAGATTTCTGACAGTAGCTTTTCTTGCCTAATTTAACACCAGTGTTTGTAATATATCGTGTGTCTGTTAAAATGATTTTTCAATAGCACTTGTTTAATTATATCAGTAGAGCCCGGGCACAGAATCGGCGCAACGCTGCGACGTACGTCGCAGACTCTTGAGAAGGTCTGCAGACTATTTTTCAACTGTTAAAATTTAGAAAAAAAAAGTTTGCTAGAAATTATTTGCTATGTGCCATAATAATAGGATCCACGCCACATGCGATTGATGAAGCTCCGATTCCCTTTAAAATATAAATAATTCACGGAGAAAACTCTAGACACGAGATCCTGAAACGCCCATTATTAAATGAGTCAATCCTCGTAGGGGTGATTAGAAATTTAAAAAAAAAATCGGTCATTACTCCGAAAATTCGGACGTAAATATCACAAATTTCGACAAATGTTCGCCGTAAAAACAATTTCAATCGTTTGCAGTTAAAATAGCCAATTTCGTCAAAGGATCGCGAAAGAAACGTGAATTTTGTCAAAAGATCGTGAAGAAAAAACGAAATTTTGTCATAAGATCAAGAAGGAAACGTCAATTTCGTCAAAAGGCTGCGGAAAAATAGCAACTTTCGTCAAAGGCTGGCGGACAAATGCGGCTTCCGTCAAAGGATCGCGGAAAAAAAAATACTAACTTCGTCAAACGGCTACGGAAATATAGTAACTTTCGTCAAAGAATTGTAGAAAAACGCAAATTTCATCAAAGGATCGTGGAAAAAACACAAATTTCGTCGAAAGAACGCGGATTTTATCGAAGGATCGCTAAAAAATGAGATTTTCGTCAAAAGATCGTGGAAAATAGGCGAATTTCGTCAAAAGATATCGAAAATTTTGTCACAATATCGATAAATAAAGCCAATTTCGTCAAAGGACTGCGGAAAAATAGCAACTTTCCACAAAGGATGGCGGGAAAATGAGAGTTTCGTCAAATGATCGAAAAAAACGTTAATTTTGACAAATGATCGCGGAAAAAACGCGAATTCTGTCAAAGGATTACGGAAGAAACGCGAATTTCGTCGAAAAATCGCGGGAAAAAGCGAATTTCGCGCAAAGATCGCTAAAAAACGCGGATTTCGCTAAAAGATCGCGAAAAAACACGTATATCGTCAAAAGATCGGGGAGAAAACGCGAATTTTTTCAAAGGATCAGCGGAAAAAATGCAAATTTCGTCAAAAGATTGCGAAAAAAACGCGAACATCGTCGAAAAATCGCGAAAAAAACACGAACGTCGTCGAAAGATCGCGAAAAAAAACACGAACGTCGTCGAAAGATCGCGAAAAAAAAACACGAACGTCGTCGAAAGATCGCGAATAAAAGTGAACATCATCGAAAAATCGCGAAAAAAACGCAACCATCATCGAAAGATCGCGAAAAAAGTCGATAGATCGCGAAAAAAAACGCGAACATCGTTGAAAGGTCGCGAAAAAACGCGAGCATCGTCGAAAGATCGCAAAAAACGCGCATTTCGTCAAAGGATCGAGGGAAAAAAATCTGAATTCCGTCAAAGAATCATGGAAAAATTTGATGCAACATTGATGTTTTCACGAGATTTCTTTACAGCTGAGTGGCAGGTTAAATATTATTTCGCCATGTTTTGGGTGAAAACATGTTAAATTTTGAATTGCACAACTAGCTAAGATTGCTAAATAAAACATTGCATTAGAATTACTTATAGTATTTGCATGAATTATTCAAATTTGATTTTCTAAGAATTTCAATCTGCTCCAATAACAGGTTTTATTGCTAAAAAATTAGATTTTTGCTGCTACAAAAATGGATTTTACTGCTACAAAATTAGATTTCTGCTGCTTCAAAGTGGCTTTAGTGCATTTTCATCCCTGTATTATTGCATCTATATATAATTTTTGATATTATCACATTGTATCAATCTTTTCAAAAATTTTAGAAATTGGTGTTCATATGTTATTTTTATTGTTATTCTGTTTTCTAACTTCACAGAAATTTTGACAAATTTTATGAAAGATTTTTCAGATAGTGGTATTAAAAAATTTTGAGGACAAAGATTTATTTTAAAAAGTACTTTCCTTTTATGTTAATCACAAATACTTGGCGGGCGGAGGGTTGAGTGCATGAGGGATTGGAAAGAGAGTGTTTGTCCTTAAGTTCTGCAGATTGTTTTTAAACTTTCTATCTGTGTTGCAGACTGCTGAAAAAAATTCTGCTGCTGGGCAGTAGAGCTAATTCAAAAAACAAACAAACAAACAAAAAATCTTTAGTTTCAACCAATATCACTGTAGTTTTAAACTGTATTGTACATCTCATCTACTTAGTACTGGTTTTCAAATACATAAAAGGATTCCAGTGTAAAAGAAACAAATTATAGAGTTCTGGTATTATTATAAATTTATCACTTTCAAATCTTTCTAAATTAGCCTTTCATATAAAAATTTAAAAATGGGTAGATAAAACCCATTCGGAGTATGAAAGTTATATATGATGAATATAAATTGTCAAATTAAAAAGTTATACTGTGTAAATATAAAAACATTTATTACAGTGTATTATTTGACCAAGGCCGAATAATGGACTTGATATTCGGCCGAAGCCGAATATTCGGCAGAAGCCGAATATTCGGCAGACAGGCCGAATGGGCCGAATATTCGTTGCATCTCTACTTTCTACAGAAATGGAGTTCTTCCGTTGCCAATATTAAGCAAATGGCTCTAAAAACTACAAAAAAAAAAAAAAAAAAAAATATTAATATTTCAAAAATAAATGGAGATGCAGTTTTCAAACAAATTGCATTATAAAGTACTTTTTTTTTTTTTTGAATATGACGGTATAAACATTGAAAATGTGCGATGCTTAGAAGTTTAAAAAATTGCTATAGAGTATTTAATCGTACTGCTTTGTTTCACGGCTGGTTTCTGTAAGGTAACGTTATTTTTTGGAGATGTCACAAAATAAGCTGGGAGAAAGAAATAGCATACCGTAACGGGGGCTAAAAATAGTGAAAATCTCTCAAAGCAATTTGTCAAAGCATTAACAAAAGAAGGTAAATGTTTTAAATACATCTGCCACAAATTTCCCAGCTTTATCAACCGCCAAAATAAAAGAGGATACCGAGATGAACCCCATAGAGAAGATTAAAAGAAAAGTGCGAAGCAGAGCATAAGCGGTTCAAAGAAACTTCCATGCATGGAATAAAAGTATAAGGATTTTAAATACACAATATTTTACATGTTTAACTGTATAAATCCATAGTATAGGCAAAAAAATGAATAAGTTATTATGAAAAAAAGTTATGTCTATTTCATAGTAGCAGATATTCGCAATATTTCGACTATTTAAAAATTTGCGATCTGTAAAAAATCCTGACGTGATGGTATGGTAAAAAATGAAGGTCATTTTTGGATTCAGCACTAAAAAATACATAAGAACCAATTACCATAGCTGAAAAACATAACCATCACATCTATTTTTTAATATCAGATTTCTGAAAGAGGGTAATCTCTGAAAAAGGATCCCCTTCAGAAATTTGAAGGGCTTTAACATCCTTGAAAGTCAAAATGTGTCATCTGTTGAAATTACAAAAGTAAAGTCTAACACGAGTAGCAGAGCTGCGTTAGCAAATGGAAACGCGAAAGCTGAAAGAATCCCTAAACCTCTTTAAAACAAATTATATTAATAAAGATTCAATTACTATTTAACTTTAAAAGAAAATTTAAACAGCTGAAATAGAAAAGCATTTGTGGTGGTTAAAGAAATAAACAAACTAGATTTAAAAGACAACTAACGTTTATTATTCGATTAAATATACTTTAAAAATAGAATGATAAAACAATTACATATATATATATTCTAATGTCTTACTCTTACAAATGAAACTAACATTACTCTTAAAAACATAACTTCATGACACATTCAAATAATTATATTAGTGAACCAGAGTCCTTCATATTAAATGATTATATTTCCATGATTACGATATACTGCATAAATTATATTTACATGAAAAATGAAACCTAACTTCCATGAAACACCTCCACCAGACATTCGAAGGTCAACTGATGCAATACGAATAAAGTACCTATAACTGTAAACAACATCTTCTGGAAACGTCATTACTAATACGGATCCCTCTTACACTTGTAAAGCTGATTCACATCTAAAACCACGTTGAAAAATATACCAGCATCTTTCTAGAGCGAAGAATCACACATGACACCATCGATGAGAAAATCAAAAAGGCAGCTCGTGAAAAATGTTCTCGATTAAAAGTCAAATTCCAAGTTGACAATAAAAATAATCTCATTCAGCATTAAAAACTGCAAGGAGACTTAAGACTAAAAGAAAAACATCACCATCTTTTCAACTCGGCAAAAACTAAACAAATAAAACACTCCACCACATAACAGCACGGACTGAAAACGCATATCTATCACGTTGAATGAGAGCATATTTATATCATCCAACCACACAGGAAAAGCAACTGCGACGCAGCCCGGAAGTTACATCCTCGATCTCTGAAACGCTAATGGAAGAAAGGACGAAACGTCATATGCAAAACGAACGACCAGATGACTAACGCCATCTCGTGTTCATTCGTAAAAACTCCTCAGTTGGATCAGAAGATTTCGGAAGTATTGCGTCACGGGCGAAAACATGTGCTAAATGCCGGCCCTTACGATAGCAAAGTGAAACATAAATAAAGTATATGGAGTAAAGAAGAAACTTAAAGCCTGGAACTAAAGCTTGGAAATAACAATAGAATAAAGGTAAGTGGAACTAAATAAAGTGTATTTAAATAAAGATAATGAATTAATTATACTTGTAAATAAAAAGTAAAAGTGAACTGTTATGATAGGGATATGTACAGGGATGAGAAAGGGTCTGTTTACCTAACAAAGCCCCCCCTCTCAGAACCTGTACATCTAACAAGGGCATCAGCCCACAGAGACACTAGTAGCAACCCAAATGGATAATCTAACACATCAAGTATCTCCTGAGCAAAAATTAAAGAAATACCCATATCTACAACTCACTTAATAAAAAAAATCAAGTTCCATAATCGTAATAAAAACTCAAATAAGCCAAAAGAATCCTATTAAAAACGACTAGACAGCTGGTGATGCTAAAAGCTGAAGAAACTCCGGAACACTAAAAATTACATCAATATTACAATAAAATAACAATTATATATATATCACAGTAATAACTAAATATAAACATAATTACATTAAAACATTTCTAAAAATCATCTTCAGTCCATTATATAAGTAATCTCTCTCCTCTCACAAATTCACATTTATATTGCACATGCCAAGTCTTAAAAATTCAAAAGCAAGATCTTCCACATGAAAGATTTAACATATCTGAAAAATGTACCCCAAAAATAAACTTTATATTATATCTTAAATATTTACTATCAGATTTTTAACAATTTTAAAAACTTATATTCACAAAAACAATTTTTATTGGTCTACACCCCCAGTTCCTCAACTTATCAACCAACAGTTGATTCAACCTGCTTAACCACAAATCAATTAAATATCTGAATACAATTTCCTCAGACAAATTCCAGCCAGGCAAATCCAAACAGTTAATGTGTTAATTTCTATTCTGACAAAATAACACATTTCCACTTCTCACAATATTTCAAATCCATCAGGTATGACTCAGTAGGCTTCAAAAATAGTCCAGTGCAAGATATACAGCAATAACTGATTACCAAAAACGTAACTCCTAACACTATATATGGGTTACTTAACAATGGCAAGTATACTGTGCTCAACCAACCTAAATTATTCTACATATAACAGCTTCTTTAAACATAAGTAGGTTTAAACCACAACTTATCTAAGAATCCAGATGAAGACATTTATCAAAAATGGTACTTCACATTCATTCAATCTTTCGAGATCAGGTACTAGGTATCATACCTACATCCAAAAAAAACAGTCGCCCACATACTCTCTAAAAAAAAACAGACGTAGATAAATGTGGTGTCGGATATGAAATATCTTCAATTCAAAAACTAGACTCTTAATGATCAGAAACTAGGGGACTGACCACATCCCCTCATATCAGCCTCAATAGTAAAAGAGCACAGACCATACTACCACCAACAATCCAAGGTAAAAACCTAGTCACCACTGCAATCATCAGCATTACTCAAGCCTGTGGACAATTAAAAACTACCCTGCTAATTAACTAACGAGCCATACCAAAAAAAAAATATAATGTATTTAAACAATTTATCATAATTTCTGCCCTATCTAGAATCAGGCAAAAATTGAAATCAGAATTTCCCTTAAAAACTTCAAAGATTATGATTAACACAAATTGTCCGCCAGAATTGTCTAATCAACTTCCATTTTCTGAACTCACTCGATGACCCCCGGAAAAACTAGATACCAATTATAAAAAGGGCACCCATGCAGAGAAAGCAACCTAGGATAAAACGTAATTTTTACACATTCCCACAATACATGCCATCAAGAATTTGTATTATCTAACACATCTAAAAGACTTCAATATCCTCTTAAAAAATTTCAAGCTAGGCAACGTCGACACTACAGCTTAAACACCAGAATTAAGTATACTATATTATTTTATATGACTTTTTATTGTCATGCAGCCACAAACTGGTCTCAAAAACATATAAACTCCAACCATTTTAGTTAGGGTTACAAGTGCACTAGATATCAACAATGCTCTTTTCTCTCAGCTCAATCCCAATTCTTTCTATAATCTTTAACAAAAAAAATGAACTTAAAACTATATATTTGTATCACTGTCAAAAATGAGAATCAATCAAAATCATTAAGGGAAAATAAAGAAAACTAAATAACCATAGTAATAAAAATAAGAGCACCAATCCAGACACCATACCACAGCCATGACTGCAATCCATAAACATCATTCCAATTCCTTCAAAAATAATTCAGTCAAAAGTATCTATAATAACCTTAAAAACCGACTCCTAAAGGCAAAGGCAATATATATACAGTAGAAGATCTTTATAACGCAATTCTATATAACGCAATTCTCTATATAACACACAACTTCTCAGATGTAAACAATGAATTTTGCAGTTAAAAAGCACCTGCATTTTCACATTGTAAAAATATTGCTACTTTCTAGAGAACTAAATTTGATACATTAGTTCAACTTTATCTCCTAATTCAAGACTTTTTTAATGAAAAAATGCTATTAGTACAATAAACATTCTTGAAAATGTCTAATATAAGGGATAGTTGTGTCAGTTATATTTGGATCATGTTTATAAAGTAAATTTAACAATGTCTGATCTATATTATGCAAAAATTTATAATTTGAATAACTCTTGGTAACAAGGAATGCAGTATAAAGATATTCTAATGTATTTTGATATGTTTCAGACATATTTGGCCATATTTACAAGGTAAATTTAATGATGTGATCCATATAACGCAAAATTCTGTATAACGCACAACCTTGCGTTTTTAGGTTTGCGTTATAAAGATCTTCTACTGTATATATATACACAGTTTAATTATTCAATTATATGCAATATCAACGTCACCAGCCAAAGATCAACAAGAAGTCCACCTCAACACTTTCCATCTCTTAGCTATTCATCTCATAAGTTTTCCCAGGGTCCAGAATTCAAAATTTCCAAAAATCTATATTCCAATGCAGGCCTACACCAGAATCAACAAACACAGCTATTTACTTTAAAACCCTTTTAAATATTCAATCTTTCCAAACGATCTGGCTCCGATCCCCAAAAATTTCCATTTCCATTACAAGACCTTTTCAAAAGTACACCAATTAACTTATGGTCATCCTGTATAATTCTTTACTGTAAATTAAACAACACAAATAAAAAAAAAAATACAATAATAACTTCTCCATTTCTATTTTATAAAAAAAACTACACATTCAGTACACTTCCCCTTTTAAACAGTAGACACAGAGCTTTAACTTGCTCATTTAAAATTACTGTAACAGGTGACAACCAATATTCTGATCAAAAGTTGACACCAAGGCAAGCCCAACTGAAACATGCAGTCAAAAATATATTAATAAACAAAAACACTTTATTGGAGGAAAAATTAAATCTATATCTAAAAATTACTAAATATATATATATATATAAATCAAATTTATTTTCATAAAACAATTTTCAAAATAGAAAAATATACCATTTAATTCATACAATTAATACATATAAGTTAATGGTCACTTTGTACAAAGTAGAGATCCTAGGATTTTAACAGTCGTCCAAAACAATATGCATTTCATTCAGATATTCATTGAACTTACTGTGACCTTTTATCAGGCAAAAACCGAAACATTAAAATTTAAGGCATGGAGAGGTTTTACCTAAATATACTTTATAAGACAATGAATCATTTTTACAATTACACTGCATATTCAATTGGTGAACAAGTTCAAAACTATATTTAAAAATAACCTGGATATAACTATCCTATGGTTCTCAAAAAGTATCCTGAACTCTACACTGAATTCCATGATCCATAAAAGTCAAAATTTAAAACTTATATTTAACGGTTAACTTACTCAATTCCCCCACAATGATGGATTGTTAACATAATTTCCTTTAAAAACTGCTATTAAGTAGACTTTAAACTATACAAAGAATTATTTCAAACTTTAAAAAAAACTTAACACATTACAGTAGTCAAGATATTCAAATAACTGCTCAGCACTCCAGGATGGGCTCTTTAACAACCTTAAAAGAAAAGAAATACCCCCAATGCTAAGCATGACAAATAACATCTCAACCACCATAAATGTAATATTACACTATTGCCATAATAAATTAAACCAAAAAAAAAAAAAATTTATGAAGAGTCAAACTATTAACTTCAATTTATTTAATCCCAAATTACTATGAAACTATTATAATATACCACTCATGATGATTGGATACATGTGGGAGAATTTGCCAAAACACCACGGACCTCCAACCAATCAATTGCAGTAAGAAAATTTAACATTTATTAACTTTTATCAAAAATTACCATCACCGTAAGGGTTAAATGTTACTTTTAAACTTCTGAAAAATTATACAATTTAACACATCTAAACTACCGCTAGAGATAAACTACAGATCTTTAATTAAGCTCAACCCAATAATTACTTTAATCCTTAAATACTATTTCAAAATCAATAATTTATTCAGAAAAACATCTTATTAACCTCTTCCAGCCCCATTAAATCAATTTAGCCCATTATATCAGTAAATCTAAAAATTATGGAAAGGAGCCCGATACATTTAAATACAAACAGATTTCTATCTAATCTTAAAAAAAATTTCTCAAAATCAAACTCAAAAACCATTAAACCTGTATTTGTTTAAAAATCCACTTGATTAATATAATTCTCAAAACTGCAATAAACCAGTATCCTTACAATCAATTCATTATTTAGAAACTTTAACCAACCTTAAAGAAAAATTCAATTCAAAAATACTTTATATTCTATTAAAACTTTAAACATGATAACAATAAAAATGACTATATGCATATCTAAAACAATATTTAATCTAAAACTTTTATGCATATCTTAAAAATTGTAACATGCATATCTAAAACACTTTTATCTAAAAAAATATGCACATCTAAAAATAGTAGTCAAAATATCACAGATCTATAACAATTTTAACAGACGAAGAAGGGCACACTTCCAGCTACACTCATCTTGATGACTTGGTTTAAATATCATCTTATGCGATCTCAATTCAGAAAAATACCAATTTAATGATGCAAATCAACATTCATTAAGTCTCCATCAAATGTTCATGCAAGCTTAGTCAATCACCGGAATGTCCACAACAGTTCCAGAAGCCAACTTTCAAAAGATCAAATCTCAGCAAATAGTCCTTGAAGAACCTAAAATGAACCCAAAATTGGGCCCACACGAGATCCACTGCTCTCAAAAACTAAGTCACTTTAAATATCACTTTTCAGATGACTTGTTAAAAAGAAACCCTCACTGAAGACTTCAGATCTCTCCATAAAGCACATTCCCGGAACATCACTTTCATTTGTATAACACTTAAATTTCATAAAAGATTTCTTGATCATTTTCAACATCAAATTCCAAACTTTAAACTCTGTATTGAGCATTTTATCCTTCAATGATTGATTGAAATATCTCTGGTTCTTGTGTCATGAAGTCCAAAAAAAATTACTTCTTAAAAATATCATATTCAAAATAAATTTTATAAAGTTAAAAACTTAAAAATTTAAGAAAAAGCTCATTTATAATATTATGAAACAAAAATTTAAAATAGCATTACAATTACTATTGAAAATAACAACCTTTTGACAATATATTTACTTATAGCCCCCCCCCGTCAAAGACGGTGTATTAATCAAAATCAAAAAGGGGAGTAACCACCACATCAGTTTAAAGCCAAACCAATTAAGGTTAAACATGGCAAAGAAAAAAAATTTCAAACTCTTTACTTTTAACTCTTATTTAAATCTTTTAAATTATAACTATCATTAAACAATAAAGGAATTAATTTACATATCAATTTACGAATTTCTTTAATTTTTGAACTACGATAACAAACTGCCAGAGGTCAGGGAAACATAACCCCATAACCCTTGTTGAAATTACAAAAGTAAAGTCTAACACGAGTAGCAGAGCTGCGTTAGCAAATGGAAACGTGAAAGCTGAAAGAATCCCTAAACCTCTTTAAAACAAATTATATTAATAAAGATTCAATTACTATTTAACTTTAAAAGAAAATTTAAACAGCTGAAATAGAAAAGCATTTGTGGTGGTTAAAGAAATAAACAAACTAGATTTAAAAGACAACTAACGTTTATTATTCGATTAAATATACTTTAAAAATAGAATGATAAAACAATTACATATATATATATTCTAATGTCTTACTCTTACAAATGAAACTAACATTACTCTTAAAAACATAACTTCATGACACATTCAAATAATTATATTAGTGAACCAGAGTCCTTCATATTAAATGATTATATTTCCATGATTACGATATACTGCATAAATTATATTTACATGAAAAATGAAACCTAACTTCCATGAAACACCTCCACCAGACATTCGAAGGTCAACTGATGCAATACGAATAAAGTACCTATAACTGTAAACAACATCTTCTGGAAACGTCATTACTAATACGGATCCCTCTTACACTTGTAAAGCTGATTCACATCTAAAACCACGTTGAAAAATATACCAGCATCTTTCTAGAGCGAAGAATCACACATGACACCATCGATGAGAAAATCAAAAAGGCAGCTCGTGAAAAATGTTCTCGATTAAAAGTCAAATTCCAAGTTGACAATAAAAATAATCTCATTCAGCATTAAAAACTGCAAGGAGACTTAAGACTAAAAGAAAAACATCACCATCTTTTCAACTCGGCAAAAACTAAACAAATAAAACACTCCACCACATAACAGCACGGACTGAAAACGCATATCTATCATGTTGAATGAGAGCATATTTATATCATCCAACCACACAGGAAAAGCAACTGCGACGCAGCCCGGAAGTTACATCCTCGATCTCTGAAACGCTAATGGAAGAAAGGACGAAACGTCATATGCAAAACGAACGACCAGATGACTAACGCCATCTCGTGTTCAGTCGTAAAAACTCCTCAGTTGGATCAGAAGATTTCGGAAGTATTGCGTCACGGGCGAAAACGTGTGCTAAATGCCGGCCCTTACGATAGCAAAGTGAAACATAAATAAAGTATATGGAGTAAAGAAGAAACTTAAAGCCTGGAACTAAAGCTTGGAAATAACAATAGAATAAAGGTAAGTGGAACTAAATAAAGTGTATTTAAATAAAGATAATGAATTAATTATACTTGTAAATAAAAAGTAAAAGTGAACTGTTATGATAGGGATATGTACAGGGATGAGGAAGGGTCTGTTTACCTAACATCATCTAAGTGGTGTTTATACCTCTTCACAGGTGCGAATCGCACCCCCCCCCCCCCCCTTGGATAAAAAAATATAAATCCATCAATTATTGCGAATTGCGGCAAATGGTTGCCGAAAAAAATCGATTTCATCAATCATTCGCAGGTCAAAGGACCTCGCAAAAAACGCGAATTTTGTCAAAGGATCGTGCAAAAATGCGAATTTCGTCAAAGGATCGTGCAAAAATGCGAATTTCGTCAAAGGATCGTGCAAAAACGCGAATTTCGTCAAAGGATCGTGCAAAAAACGCGAATTTCGTCAAAGGATCGTGCAAAAAACGCGAATTTCGTCAAAGTGTCGCAGAAAAAAACGCGAATATTGTTAAAGGATCGCAGAAAAAACACGAATTTCGTCAAAGGATCGCTTAAAAAAACGCGAATTTTGTCAAAGAATCGCAGAAAAAAAACGCTAATTTCTGATAAGTGTAAAACACCTTATTCCTATCTTGACACTGTCCAGATATATCTCCTCTACATTTCATATATTTCTTTATTTAAATATGTTTTAACACTCTTTAAATACCTTTTATCCACTTCTGTTATCCTGTTTTGTAAAGTCCTTTATTTTATTTACTTTCTTTGCCGGACGTACTTTCGTTTTTCAATCCGTTTTTCAGCTGTCAGCTTCCATGCAATCAAGAGCACGCATTTCATTCGAATGACAGCCACGATATTAGTTCCACGTCCGCTGCCAGATGGCGTCGTCCGTTTGAGTCTATGACACATCGGCTGTACGATCTTTCCGTCACTCTGGAACTGTCTGCAGCTGCTCCTTGAATTGTGTAATGAGATCTTATTTGAAAGCCCGGCTGATATAAATACAGATTCATTTTCTTTTCTCTTCACCTCCTTGTTCTCTACTAACAGGGTTTGTTTCTTGGAGTTTTCGAAAGTGTGTTACGATGGCTGAAGATGTCTTATTAAATATTCTGTTTACATTCAATTAATTAATGTTTTATATGTTTCTACTTTAACTTGGGTCGACTATTTTCAAGGTCATTGACAGGAGTTCAATAGTATTCAACTTCGACTCCAATTTGAAGGATGGACTCTGTTTTGTCGCATTAATACAGATACGCCGAGCTGTGAGTCACGAATGGCGATTGTTAAAGTGAAGCTGAGTGAATTTATTTATCGATGGTTTAATGTATCAACTTTAAGTGCTTTGTGATATTCTTCAGTAATGCAATTTTATCTTTAAAGAAATGTTTTCCTGGTGTTATTCAGCATTGATATATATATATATATGAATCGTGATAGTTTAGTTTGTCGGCAGTTCATGGATATACCTAAACAACATGGAATATTTGGAGAATGACAGTCACTCGGTGATCGTATCTTTTATTTCTTTATGGGCTGTGAGGTCAGTTTTACTTTTATTATTGTTAAATGTTTTTCTGTATATATATATATATAATTTGATAGCATAATGTACTTAATAGAATTTAAAGATTTGTTTACTGTTGGAAATATATTTAATCATATTGTTTTATATTTTATTTAATAAACATTTAGTTTGTTTTTAAACTTAATTTGTTTTCATTTCACCACCATACATTTCTTATCTTTTTCATATTTAAAACCCAAACGGGACATTTAGCTTTAGCTTTCATTGTGTACTATTCTAAACTGTGCTAATTTAATCCTTGTCGTTAATTTAATGACATCAATTTCGCCAAAGGATTGCAGGAAAAAACACTAATTTCGCCAAACAATTGCGGAAAAAACGTTAATTTTCGTGAAAGTATCGTGCAAAAAATGCTAATTTCGCGAATTTTGTCAACAGATCTAAGAAAAATGCGAATTATGTCAAAGAATCGCGAGAAAAATATGCGAATTTCGTCAATGGGACGCGGAAAAGACGCACAATTAGCACCAGGAGGAGCGCATCCATGGGGGGGGGGGGGGGGGTGTTCGATCGGGGAGGTCCCCCCCTCCATGATATAAATCCAACGCTTTTAACGGCAGTTTTCACGGAACACACAGACAAGCAAACGAAAACCAAACACTTTTCGGGTATCAATGGTAAACCTCACTGACGTTTCGGCAATTAGTGAACAAAATAGGATTATGTCCAGTCAAAAGGCATATGGCGACATAATTTTTGACACTATGGGTTGAGGTGGGGGACGATGCCACTTCGTGTACCTTTTGTTGAATCTCTACAACATAAATTGACAACGTTATGCAGATCCCTTTAAAGTGTTGAAACTTTTTCGTTCTTTCAAAGAAGCTACAATTCTAATTTCTGTATAACAATATTTTTGAGGAGTGCTATATTGTTTGAGAAAAGAATGGGATTCATACAATTTCCAAAGAAAGAAAGAAACAAGAAAAAGAAAGGTCCTTTGAAAAATTCAAGCATCTTAATGTTTTCTGAAGACAGCCACTAATGTGTAAAAAATATACTGTTATTGCCACCGACATTGGTAAATTTCAAGGGTATTTGATGAATGAACAAAAGAGAATAATATCCTAATCCCAGTCAGTCAGTGCTGTATTTGGGTGGGAACGCCGTTCCCAGAAGTACTTGGTTTGTTACTGTAAAAAAAGAAAGATATATATGTGTATATGTATATATATCGCTCACGAGTACAAACTTTTCTTTTTTTTCAAGCGAAATGATAAATATTGTTTTTTATTATAACGATAATTATCAAGTTTATTTATACTAGAGATGAGTTTAGGGGGTTAAATTCTCTAGACTGTAAAAACTATATCCATTTCAACGGTTGAATGCAAAAGAGTATTCAGTTGTATGAATAATATCATGACTTATGCGCGAAATTCATTCCTTATTGAAAACGTCAGTTCACTTATATTCATAAGCCGTGTAGGACCTCCCTTAGAAGAATCTCATTATTGTTCATTATGGAAACTTCTAGGATAGATGTGCCAGTAAGTAATATATAGATTTTTTTCTGTTATTTTAATTAAATTTCATTTCATGATGTAAAATGTTACTATGAGATTGATTAAATATTGCTTTTAGATTAATGCTATACAAATACAATAGTATAAAACTAGAATATAATAATTATAATTGTTAATTAAAGAAAGTCGGCTTTTGGCTAAATGTTTTAAATTGCCTTTTCGCTTAGTAAACATCCAGTAGCATCAACATATAATCTATGAAAAGGTGAGTTCCCACAAATATTTTTTTCCAACTACAGCACTTCAGTCAGTTAAAATGCGTATGGTGTGTTGATTTCTTATAAACCAACTTGGTAAATTTGTTCTTCTCTTCTTTGCCACGATCGACCCCCCCCCCCCCCCTTCCTTCGTGGATGCGCACCTAGGGGAATCTCTTCCCTGTGCTAAATGTGCGTTTTTCCCGCGGCCCTTTGACGAAATTCGCGTTTTTTCAGCGATTCTTTGGCGAAATTTGTGTATTTTTTTCGCGATTCTTTGAAGAAATTTGTCTTTTTTCAGAAATCTGTTCATGAAATTAGCGTTTTTTGCACGATTCTTTCGCGAAATTAGCATTTTTCCGCAATTCTTTGTCGAAATTGGCGTTTTTTTTCTGTGATCCTTTGACGAAATTCGCGTTTTTTGCGATCTTTTGACGAAATTTGTGTTTTTTTTTCATGGTCCTTTGATGAAATGCGCGATTTTTTGACGAAAATCGCATTTTTCCGCACTTCTTTGACAAATTTTGCGTTTTTTCGCAATTCTTTGACGAAATTGGCATTTTTTTCTCGATCATTTGACGAAATTGGCGTTTTTTGCGTGATCTTTTGACGAAATTCGGGTTTTTTTGCGACCCTTTGACCTGCGAACAATTCACGAAATTGTTTTTTTTTTTTTTTTCGGAGACCATTTGTCGAAATTCGCGATAATTGGTGGATTCGATCCTGGTTAAATATGTCTAGAGAAACGTGTTAATTTTTTATTAATTTTTAAAGAGAAGCTCCCGTTTAGTCAAAAAAAGCAAATTTCATTTTTATTTTTCATTTTCTAAAAAACTACTGGTCATATCATTTTTAGCTTTCAACAGCTAAAAATATAAATATTTCATATTCATTTAAAAAAAAGATTACCAAAATATCTTAATTAGGTTTGTGTTGATGGTATTTTTAATAAACACGGAAAGCATTATCGAACATTTGTTTTCTGTTTTCGATAAGGAGAAAAAGAGAGAAGAAACATGAGAATTGAAGTGGTCAGTCTGGTTTTTTCCGATGCCTACTTGAAAAGAAATCTTGAAATCTGTCAGTTATTGTCGCTTGCTTTGTAGTACCGCCTCAACTGTGTATCGGATATTTTTTTCGGGGAACATGAAAATTTGACCACGGGTTCTTCCCATTTCAGAAGGAACTCGATGTGCTTGTGGTAGGGCCCCTTGTTGGCATTGGAATCTAAAAAAAAAAAATCGGAAAAGTGCTATTCACTCAAGTGTCAACTATGAATATTTTTATAAAATAAATTTAAAAATATATTAATGAAAAAAGAAAGAAAATAATCTTGGATATTTATTTACATTATTTTTCTTAATTATCCCTCTCGAATGGTGAATGCTTGAGACTTCAGTAGAAACTGATCTATTACATGTCAGGGGTCGATGCAGGTTTTTATTCTTGTGGCCCATTTTGTGAAAAATAACATTTTGTAACAAAAGTTGAAACACAGTTAGTCAAATTCGAACCAAGAATTTATTAACAAAAACCCCAGTGGCAGAAATACCACGACACGGCTACATAGTTGCGGACAAAGAAAATGTCTTGCGGAAAATTTTTGTCTGCACTAATGAAATCAATTTAAAAAATTGTCTGCAACTTTCGAACTTTTTTTTCCGCAGAAAAAAATGCAAATTTCAATAAAGGATCGTGTGAAAAATGCGACTTTCGTCAAAGGGTCGCGGAAAAAAACGTGATTTTTGTGAAAGAATCTCAAAAAAAAAAAAAAAAAATGCAATTTTTGTCAAAAGATCGTTGAAAAATGCGAATTTCGCCAAAAGGATCACGAACAAAATGCAAATTTCGCCAAAGGATTGCGAACAAAACACAAATTTCATCAAAGGATCGTGGACAAAATACAAATTTCGTCAAAAGATTACAGAAAAATGCAAATTACATCAAAGGATCGTGAAAAATGCAAATTTCGTCAAAATATTGCAAACAAAATGCAAATTTCATCAAAGTATTGTGGAGAAAATGCAAATTTCGTCAAAGGATTGCGGACAAAACGCAAATTTTGTCAAAGGGTCACATACAAAACGCGAATTTAGTCAAAAGATCGCAGAAAAAATGCAAATTACGTCCAAGGATTGTGAAAAAAATGCAAATTTTGTCAAAACGGTCACAGGAAAGTGCGAATTCTATCAAAGAATCATAAAACAAACACGAATTTCGTCATAGGATTGAGGGGAAAACGCAGGTTTTGTCAAAGGATCACGAAAAAACACAAATTTCATCAAAAAATCGTGGAAAAAACGCGAATTTTGTTCAAAGGCTGTGGAAAAAACACAAATTTCGTCAAGGGATCGCGAAAAAAAATGCTAATTTCCTCAAAAGACCGTGGAAAAAACTCAAATTTCATAAAATTCATAAAAGGATCGCAGGAAAAAAGCAAATTTCATCAGAAGTCCACCAAAAAAAAAAAAAAAACTAATTTTATCAAAGGATTGAAAAAAAACTAAATCATCAAAGGGTTGTGGAAAAAAGTCAGCGCTTTTTGCACATGAGGCAAGTCGAGCCTTTTTTTTTGCTGAACTTGATGCTGAAGGTTGTATGTGGTGTGTGTGATTGTGAAAAAAAAAACTGGAGCACACATTTTTTTCATTCCCTGTTCAAAATATTAATTCCCTGTTCAAATTATTACCCTGGGCTAAAAATTTGGAAAACATATTTAAAAGAGCAGAACATTCCCTATTCCAAGAAAGAACAAATCAGCTTTGAAGCTTCCGAAGGTTTTTAAAAGCATCTTTATTGTCTATGTATGGTTCTGCTTATCCTTCCCATTTTCGAATTCCTACAAGAAGTTAGATGATGAAAAGTTATTTAAGCAAAATTAATGAGAATGCATCATGCTTATGTTTTGAATAAAATGATAAAGAAAATCCGTAGTTTAATGTATTATTGATTCATTAAAATTACATGCAAAATTTGTAGACAGATTATGAAATTTTAAAAGCTTGTCTCGGATAGGTGTAAAGTTTCTGCCACTGGGAACAAAAACTTCTTAATCCCTTTGCTAAAGTTTTTCTTTTTGGTGACTTGGTTTTATTTACAAATTACACCTTTTGAAACAGTTTTTATGAAAAAAAAGTTACGAAGGGGGGCTATTTTATTAAAAGGAATTTTGTGAAGGGCCTGTTTTATTAAGTTCTTTTTTGTGAAGGGGCCCATTTTATTAAATATTTTTGTGGAGGGGCCCATTTTATTAAATTTATTTTTGTGAAGGGCCTCTTAAATAGGCCCAAATTTTGCCTGGATTGACCTCTGCATGTAACTATGCATCGCAACATTTTTTCAATGATTTTTCTCTTTTAAAATTATGTCGGCGCTGTTTAAAAAAACAATTGATATTTAAAGCAGATACTTTATTTACTCATGCTAAAACACACACACTCTTACTTTAGTCCTATGGGACATACTTTTAAAAATATCTCGTTTGCATTTCAATATTTATGAATGTTTATTTTATTTCTTTTTTTGCACTGAATAGCTGAGGTCGATCTAGACAAAGATCCCTTTTTTACTTTTTCGATTTTTTTTTTAATATAAAGATGCTTTTACTTTCAGAATCGGTTTTGAAAGTGAAAGTATCCTCGTAAAAAAAAAAAAAAAAAAAAAAAAAATAATAATAATAATAATAATAAAACAGAAATTGTAGAGATAAACCTTAACTATCCAATGCAAAAAATAATAAAATAAATAAATAAAAATATTGAAATGCAAAAGAGATATTTTTAAAAATATGTCTCATAGTATTAACGTTAGAGGGCAGGTGTTGTTGTGTGAGCGAAGTAGCCCCTGAAATAACAAATAAATCCATAAAACTTCATTAAAAATACAGATAAGTGTCGAATTCAAAATCAATTACATAACAAACACATTAACACATCTGACATCCAGTGAATGTGATGCCACAATCCAGGGCTTGAAAAATCTATTGCCCGACATGCTCGGGGCATGTAAAATTTCCAATCGGGCATGTATTATTCTTATCAACATGCCCAGATGGGCATGTATTTTTGATGGCATTTTAGATGCAATAGTACAAATTTTAGATGTTATATGTGATCAGTGAAAGTTAGAAAAGACATCTAATATAGCTATCCGCAGCTTATAACTCAAACAAGGTATCACTAATACTATACTTTTATTGCATGAAATCAGGGTTCGTAAATATCATGATATTTTCGAAGATATCAAAAATATCCGATATTTTGATATATATCGGATATTTTCGATATATATCCGATATTTTCAAAATATTCAACTTGTGTAATATACATTAGAAACTAAAACATATTGCACTTAACGTGAAAACTTAATGTACTAAAAGCTTAACTTTTTTACTTAACAAAATTGAAGATCAACTAATTGAAAACCGAAACAATTTACTTTATGCACTTACATTAAAAGAAAGAAAGAAAGAAAAAAAAAACTCTATAGGATTTAGTATTAACTATCAAGAAATCAGAAATTTAGAACAAAATTGAAGATCAACTAATTGAAAACCAAAGCAATTTGCTTTATGCACTTGCATAAAAAAAAAAAAAAAAAAAAAAAAAAAAAAAAAACTATGGGATTCAGTATCAACTATCAAGAAATCAGAAATTTATAAAACAAAATTTTAAATACATAATATTGTTTTAACTGAAAATTTTTAACATTTTTTATTCCCTAACATGCTATACAATTTAAACTGAACTAAATCAATACCAGAACATATTCTTTTCTAATGAAGCTGTATATATATATATGAGTATTTAAATTAGACAGTTTATTATTCAGTGTCTGTTCTAAATTAATAATGTCCCTCATAATCTACAGTTAAAAGTAAAAAAATTCAAACATAAAGCTTGGAAAAGATATTTTTCTTCTTCAGCTAAAAAAAGTCACTATCAGAGACAAAAATTCTTTATTTACAGAACAACACAGTCAACAACAGTTAAAAATTTCATTTGCACTTCTTTTGACTGAAAATATCAATATCTTGCACAGTGATATTTTGAAAATAAATATCAAATATAGAAAAATATTGAAAATAGCACACATCTTGATATTTTGAAAATAAATATCAAAATATGAAAATATCAAAAATCTTGATATTTTCAAAATAAATATCAGATATATATCGATTGATATATATCAACGAACCCTGCTTGAAATAGTGTTTTGTTTTTAGCCTCGCACCTAGTACCAGAGCCGTGCAAAGTAGGGGGGTGAAGGGGACAGTCGTCCTGGGTGCGGAAATTGAGGGGAGCCAAATTTATACTACAAACTTCTTTTTTTCTTCTTTTGTAAAAAAAAATGTATGTTTACATATTGGAATTTTTTTCACAATGGAAGTACGTACATTTTTTTGTTTCAAAGTTATTGCATTGTCCTTTACCTGCCCACCACCGAAATACAAATTTATGAATAAGGACTTCTTTCTTTTCAAAACTTGTTTTGGATCTTTGTCTTAATCTCTTTTGTTAACCTTCTCTTTTCTGAGTCTGTGCTTGTGATAAAAACATAGTATACTCTCAAAATAGCATGAGGTTTCTTTCTTGAAATATAAAAGGGTTCCTAACTGTTTATAGTGTACTGTTAGATAAATTTTTTCTACACCCATTTTCCAGATCCCGTTTGCCAAATATAAGTGCAATTTTCTCTTATGTTATTTAGTTTTGTGAAATTTCTGAATTAAAATTAAACCTCCAATTTCAAAATAAGCACGAAATATGTATTCAGTAAGATTTGTTTCTGTTTCTGCACTTTTTAACTTTATGACACCTGTTATAAAGAAACATTGGGAAAGTTTGGGTGAGGGAGCGCCAAATTGAAACTTTGCCTTGGCACAGTTTTCACTTCGCATGCAGCTGCTTAATACATCTGCATGTGAAAGCGGCTTTAGATGCAGTATAAATCAAGTTAAAACCTCACTTTGATCTAGCCTCTTGACAGAAACTACGAATGACTTAAGGCGAATAAAAAATTTGTGGCCCTGGCTTGAAACTTGTACCTAGGACCCCTCACTGGCAATCGACTGCCAAGGTGCACAACACATTAGTGGGCATTTTCTGTACTAGGAATTGAATGTAGAGAATGTAACTTATAATAAAACAATGTTTAACTAGTTATGTGATGTAATTTTTATTTATTAAATGAGATTTGTTTATTTAAAAAAATTTGAATCATAAGAGTGTCATATTCCCCTGAATAAAAAGATTCGGTGTATCCTTTTTTTTGTTTTATAGATTGTTATATTTACCATCTTTAAAGTTACAGCCATGAAATTTAGAAGTGCAAAAAGTCGGGCATGTAAATTTTTTATTCTGGCATCTATTTTTTCTAGCCCTGTCTTACAGACAGGCATTCTTTCTTTTATTATTGTACTACCAGGCTTCGCCTGCTGTTCTGATCAGTTTTTCCAAACCTTGAATTATACAAAAGATATCTGTAAATTTTACCTTGTATTTTCAAGCAATTATGGACCTTTACATGGAATGTCCTTTCACATTGCTGAAAACTATATGAACACCATAGCACTATTCTATTTTCTAATGTGTCAAACAAAATTTGGTCTGTTAAGGATTAAATCTTTTATTTGATCCTTTACAGTAAGATTTGGTAACAAACAACAGAAGGATATGCAATATACTTATTCTATCCCTGAAAAATTATCTAACAATGCAATTCTCATTCAAATCTGGCCAGAAGAACTTTGTTAAAGGCTAATATTTCATAATCAGGTTGTTCATCTTATTATAGAACTTTTCCTCATAATTCTATAACTAAACAACATAGAATGATATGCAATATACTAAAACCATCCCTTGAAAAGTATCTAATTAACAATGCAAGTCTCATAAAAATCTACCCAGTGGAACTTATAAAGACTAATCTTTAATAATAGGGTTCACCGAATTATGGAACTTTCCCCTGTTATTCTGTAACTAAGCAACGTAGAACATAACTTTTCACACAATAAACCTTTCCTGAAAAATTGATCTAACTAACAATGCATGTCCTATCAAAATCAGTTTAGTAGAACTTTTTTTAAAGGCTTAAATTTGGTAATCTGGTTCATACTTTATTATAGAACTTTCCCCCATAGTTATATAATAGGAATGGGCATTATTTAACGTATTAGGATAAAAAACACTGTTACTATGCTGGAACCTAATATTCCATTAATATGTTACCGAAAAGTCCCTGTTAATTAAATAACATGGTTTTAAATGGCAGCGTCTTCATTCATTTGCCTTAATCAAGAATTCAATTTTGTGCCTCTAAAATAGAACAACATTCACTAAAAAAATCCTCAATTGTTTCTTTTGAGATGTGCACATCTTCACTCTCTAGTTATTGGCAACTCTGTTAGGTGTGTGGTGCTAAAAGATTATTTTACATTTCATCAATCCCTAATGCATGAATAGTACAGACCTGCCAACCTTTGAAAATGAGAAATCGTAGCACACAAAATTTAAATTAATCTGCAGGTTGGTTGGTTGGTTTTTCGTGTTACACAGCCATCTTTTGACATTCGTAAAAGGAATAAGGTTTCAGTCTTTCAACTCAATATAGTAAATTTTTTCCTCTGAAAATTTTTATATGATTTTTAAGAGTTTCTTTTCGTTTCGCAGTGTTTTTTTTTTTTTTTAGATTTGTAAAAAGGAACCTGGTTCGAATTTTGAAATTCCCGATTTTTTTACTGCGATCATTGCAGGATATTCACAATTTTTCCACAATCGTAATTCACATTTTTCTATCACGATTCTTTGTTGAAATCCGCACTTTTTACCATGAACTTTAGACGAAATTCGCATTTTTTACCACGATCCTTTGTCGAATTTTGATTTTTTCCCGCGATCCTTTTGACGAAATTAGCGTTTTCTTTCTGCGATCTTTCGGTGAAAATTTGCGTTTTCTTACTGATCTTTCGATAAAATTTGCATTTTCTTACTGATCTTTTGAAGAAATTCGCGTTTTCTTTCTGCGATATTTTGACAAAATTCACGTTTTTACCATGATCCTTTGACGAAATTGATTTTTTCTTATAAGGTCATTTGTCGAAATTCGCGGTAGTTTATCGCAAATCGTGTGATTTTGCACACTATTTCAAACCTTGCCCTTCAAAGACCCCCCCCCCCCCTCCTTTTCAGAAATCCTTAAAATGGCACCTCGTTTCTAAGGAAGTGAATTTCTGCATAAATATTTACAGAAACACGAATCACTCGTGGTTAATATACATATAAAGAGAGTGTTTTCTGTTAAGAAGTTTGTTTTGCAGCCCCAGATTTTTTTTTTCCATGAGCATTTTTTAATGTCTGAATTTTCAGACTAATGGCCAATTTTTTAAAACTTTCGGCAATGAATACTTTGAAATTTTGGAAATTTCGTGACAGCATCACTCCTGAAAAATATGCTGTGCGGGAGAAAAATCGCAATTAGAAACAAAAAATGCGTTGGCGTTTTTTGCAAAAAATCGTAGTTTAAGACCGATTTTCGTAGCATCGTAGTTTATAGGTCCAAATCGTAGCAACTATGATTTTTTCGTAGCAGTTGGCAGGTCTGATAGTAACAACTTGCAACACTAATTAAACGCTTTTTTGGCTTGGTGCCTGGTGCTAGGTCACCACCATCACATACTTTCTCCGATTCTGACTGTACAAAGCAGAGCATAAATGAAACACTAAAACAAATAGTAGATCAGAAAAACATCTGGAAATTGGGAAAAAAAAAGCTCATGCTTGACATGTTTTGTACTCATGAATCGTATATATATTGCTTTCATTTACAAAAAGCCAAGTTTGACTTTCTAAAACCCAGCAAAGTTTTGTCTAACTTTTGAACTGATCAGTTTTTTCCCAACTGAAAATACACTTTCGTGCTTTTTTTTTTCTTGTTTTGCTTTTAATTTTCAATGAGTAAATTAAAAAAATTATATACCCAGCGATAGAATTGATATAAAACAAGTAGGTAAGTGTGATCACAGATCGCACAGAGGGTTTCGTTTAATATTCCTTTCAAAACACTTTATCTTTTTGAAAAATCTATTACTTCCATATTTCGCAACCAGGGGGCGCACTCGATTCTAAACAAACATCTATCCGAACGAAATCCCGTTTTACATACTATCCGCAGATATATTAGTCGAGGGGATTGGGCCCATAGCACCTGAGATCAGTAGGCGCACCTGGCGGTAAAAAATGGAACTAAAATATGTAAGGCTATGGTGCACAATATGAAAGAAGGGTCAAAGGGGTGTCGGCAAAAGTTGGAAAATTTCTCCCCTGGTTAAAAGGGCGGATGTTAGAAAAATTACTTAAAATACACAAGCTAGAGCCCGGAGAGGTAAATAATATAAGACTTTTTGAAGATTTTATGATTTGTCGTGTGGTCTGAGGTATTCAGCTATACGTATGCAAAATTTAATGTCTCCAACTTAATTAGGGGCTCTCTTAGAAAGAATTGCTTCAAATACATATGTGGTAGCTCAAAGGGTTAAACGTAAGACATTTTCAAGATTTTATGATTTGTCGCTTGGCCTCAGGTGTTCTGCTATAAGTATGCAAAATTTAAAATCTCCAATTTAATTAGGGGCTCAGTTAGAAAGAATTGCTTAAAATACACGAGCTGGAGTTGAAAGGGTTAAACATAAAACTTTTTCAAAATTTATTATTTGACGTGTAATCTGGGATGTTGAGCTATAAGTATGCAAAATTTCACGCCTCCAACCTAAATAGGGGCTCATTTAGAAAGAATTGTTTAAAATACACATGTGGGAGCCCAAAGGGTTAAACGTACGACATTTTCAAAATTTTATGATTTGTCGTTTGATGTGAGGTGTTCAGCTATAAGAATGCAAAATTTCACGCTTCCAACTTAATTAGAGGCTCACTTAGAAATAATTGTTTAAAATACACATGCAGGAGTCCAAAGGGTTAAATGTACGACTTTTTCAAAATTTTATCATTTGTCGTATGATGTGTGGTGTTCAGCTATAAGTATGCAGAATTTCACGCCTCCAAACTAATTAGGAGCTCACCTTAGAAAGAGTTGTTTAAAATACACATGCGGGACCCCAAAGGGTTAAACGTACGACATTTTCAAAATTTTATGATTTGTCGTTTGATGTGAGGGGTTCAGCTATAAGTATGCAAAATTTCACGCCTCCAAACTAATTAGGAGCTCACTTAGAAAGAATTGTTTAAAATACACATGTGGGAACCCAAAGGGTTAAATGTACGACTTTTTCCAAAATTTTATCACTTGTTGTTTGATGTGAGGTGTCCAGCTATAAGTACCCAAAATTTCATGTCTCCAACATAATTAGGATTACACTTAGAAAGAATTGTTTAAAATACACATGTGGGAGTTACCGACATTTATTCTTCTGCGAGTTAAACTGATTAATTAAATAATAATTAATATTTCAGCTTGTAATTAAGATAGGACTTAGAAATAGGTATCAATAAAATCAGCGAGAAATTTGACATCGGGATGCCATAAAATTTAATCAAAAAATTTAATATTTAAAAAGTTAAAATTCCGTATTAAAATATGCTATTAAGAAAATCCGCAGCGTCGTCATGTCTACCTGCTTTGAAATCTTTTGAATTGAAATCTTTTTTCCTTGTCTTTCCAATTAAAGAAAATAAATTTTTATCGATCGATTTTTAGTGGATATTTTAACTTATACACATCACAGAAATGTGAACTTTATACCAAATGAAAGTAGATTTTTTTCTGCGTCTGTCTATTCCATTTACAAATTTCTCGGACCAATATGTTCTGATATGCGATTTCGATTTAAAATGCCCACTTCATTTTTCGACTTAATTTCCTCCATGGTAACCATGCATCGGCTGATTTTACTGGCAACCCTTAGGAGAAACACGGATGATTTGGAGAAAGTTCATTTGAATCTGCGTTAAAAAGGTAGATTGGTTAATTTTAGAAGTTAATTAGCCCGTAATTCAGTTAATTACCAACTTTTTCAAAATTTTATGATTTGTTGTTTGATGTGAGGTGTTCAGCTATAAGTACCCAAAATTTCAAATCTCTAACATGTATAGTTTCTGAGAACGGGCTCTGTGACGGACAGACAGACAAAGGAGTGAGACGAATAGGGTTTCGTCAGATGAACGAAACCCTAAAAAGCACTGGTCCCAAGGACCAGTAAGCATAAGAATTTACTGGTCCGCAGTAATCATCACTGGCCTGCTACATAAAATTCTATTAAGTGTCCCTTTAACCCTTTGAGTGACCCCCCCCCCCTTTCCTAGAATATAAATCAAATTTCCTTTGCAGTTATCCAAAATTTTTAATCATAATAAAATCTAAAATTATAATTTTCTAAAAATTAAACAGTACATAAAGAAAAACTATAAAATTATTAATTAAATATTTCATTTCAGATAATCTATTTCAACTAAGGTTTAATTCAGTTTTTTAAAATTAATTTTTTTAAATAAAATAAAATTATGCGAGTTGTGTTTGGTTGCAGTTTTCTCAGGGACAGGAAAGTTTACGTTTACCTGTCAGAGAGGGAGAAAGTTACTGGTCCTGCGAACCATTAAATTTTTCAAATTAGTGGTCTGATTGAATTTTTGGTGGTCTCGGACCACCAAGGATTTCAAACGCTGTATACCTATGAATTATATTGCCAAACATATAGCTCAGTTACACATTAGAAATGAGGAATATGAATTACAATGAATTTCTTTGAACATGGAGTTGCAAAGATTCAGGGATTTTTTATTTTTTTAAGATAGCTAGCACAACACCCCTGTTCAATATTCCAAACTAAAATTGAAGAATTATATATAATTTAAAAGTATCGATTTCTACCCCCCCCCCCCCCCCCAAAAAAAAAAAAAAAGCAAAACACGAGTTTAGAATTATTAAATTTATAAAAAGTACCTTTTTTCAATGTTTAAGTAAAAATACATTTGTTTATAAACAGGGGTGATAAAATGCATCATTTTACTTGCCACTGGTGAGTGAATTTTCTGACAGGACGAGTGAAATTTTAGGTAGTAGTCTTTGAAAACTGCAAACTATAGAATTATGCCGAAAACGTTTTTTTAGTAGTTAGCTATATTTTTCAACTTTCTTAAACCGTAAACATGGTGCGAAGTTCTGTTTTATATTAAATTTTATAAGGAAAAAAAACATAAATGCATTATAGTAATAGTAACCAACTATTTTTGAGTTGCGTAATTTTGTCATAAAAATTTTCAACTGTACATTTCATTTTACTGGCTGGTGAAATAAATCTTTGGCTGGTAAGATTTTCTAGGAATTCCCCACCCCTGTTTATAAATTTATGCCTTAGAAATTTTAATTCACGATTTTGGATCAAACATAACGAAACATTATTTGACTACATCCAAATGCAGGAATTTATAATTTTTTAACTGATTAGCACATTTAAAACATGTACATTAGAACTTACATTGTTTTCAATTGAAAACCAACCACAAGTAATTCCTTAATTCATTTGGATACATTTTCATTACACCACCAGTAAATCTAGTTCTTAACATATAAAATGAACTTTTATTGTTTGGTAAGCATTTGAATAAACAGAGATAATAGAGCATCTTTGCAATTATTTATCTGTTTTCTGCGGTCAATATAACATATTTGCTTATTTTGAAATATTTGTTACCAAAGTGTTTTATATTAAAAAAATAAGCTAAAGGATAAATTATCTGAAAGGATAATTTTGTCTCAGTGGAATGAATGAAAGAGTGTTTTGCACATCGAGTGATTATTATGAGGAAGTAATAGGAAAGGATTTGATCTGTGTTGATGTTTTGAATAAGAGATATTTATAGACAGTTTCTTTGAATTTTTAAAAAGGTTATTACTACATACTCATGGAGGTTTGTTTTTTATTGGAGAGGGGGAAGGATTCTCGCACTATAAATTTCGCTTTTTTGGCTAAGTATTTTTAATATTTTTTTATCATTGTATTTAATGGGAGCCGGAAAACATTTAATTTCTGTGATTTTATTTCGCTGAAAAAAAAGAAAGAAAATAGCCTCCTATAATTTGAGAGAAAACTTAATTTTAGTACAGTTATAATTAATTTGAGAGAAAACTTAATTTTAGTACAGTTATAATTAATTTGAAAAACATATCTGTACGAACGAAATTTGTTTGGATGAATTTCATTTGATTGAAAGTATATAAATAATATTTTTGTGTTCTTGTGAAATTAGCTTTGAATATGCATTGATAGATATGGCTGTTATGAAGTCGGGGATAAAATTTCTCTTTTTAATACTTTCCACCATAATTCAAAAGTGTTTATGAATTCGGTTTGTTTGTCCGTCTGTTTGTCTTTGCTCTAACTCATGTAAATATTGTCCGATTGCCATGAAATGGATATATGTTATTCTTAGGCTTTAGTATGGCTTGTCCGGTATTAAAAAGGAAGAATTACGGTATATGGGGAAAAATTGCTTGCAGTGTATTTTAATGATATTACAGTATTTACAACATATTGAAATTGATATATATCACTGAGCTAACTAAAAGGCTCTTACTATAGAATATGGTGCGCATAGAACTTATCGTTTATTTACAGGAACCCAGCAGCAGAATTTTTTTCTGCAGTCTGCAACACAAGTAGAAACTTTAAAAACAGTCTGCATAACTTAAGGACAAATGCCCTCTTTCCAATCCCTCATGCACTCAACCCCCCCCCCAGTATTTGTGATTAACATAAAAGAAAAGTACTTTTTTAAATAATTTACCTTTTTCCTCAAAATTTTTAACACCACTATCTGTAAAATCTTTCATAAAATTTGTCAAAATTTCTGTGAAGTTAGAAAACAGAATAACAGCAAAAATAACATATAAACATCACCAATTTCTAAAATTTTTGAAAAGATTGATACAATGTGATAATAACGAAAATTATATATAGATGTGATAATACAGGGATGAAAGCGCACTAAAGCCACTTTGCATAGATGCCAATATCTCCGGAAATTCCGGAGTTTCTCCGGAAATGTAGGATAAAATACGGAAGTACGGTAATAAGGTAGAAAATACGGAAATTTGAGACAAAAAAATCGCGAATTTCTTCGATCGATCGTGGCAAAAAATCACGAATTTCGTCAATCGGTCGTTGATGTATATCGCGAAAATCGTCTATTAATCGATAAAACCGCCAATTTCTACAATCGGTCGCGGCAGAAAATCGCAAATTTCGTCAACCGATCGTTGAAAAAAGTTGCGAATTTTGTCAATCAGTCGTTGCAAATAATCGTGAAATTCATAAATAGGTCGTTGATAAAAATCGCAGCCGCGGCAAAATATCGCGATTTGCGTTAATCAGTTGGGGGGAAAATATCCTGAAATCCGGTAATCGGCCAATGATAAAAATTGCGGATTTCGTCAATCACTCGCTGCGCTGCAAAAGAAATCTCGAATTCCGTTAGTCATTCGCGGTAAAGAATTGCTGTTTTCGTCAATGAGTCGCGGCAAAAAATCGCTCTTTTCGTCAGTCAGTCGCGGCAAAAAATCGCGATTTCCGTCGATGAGTTCTCGGCAAAAAATTGCGATTTTCGTTCGTCAGTCGCGGCAAAACATTGCGATTTTCGTCCGTCAATCGCGGCAAAACATCGCAGTTTTCGTCGTTCAGTCGCGACAAAACAACGCGATTTTCGTCTGCAAGTTGCGGCAAAACATCGCGATTTTCGTCCTCATGTCGAGGCAAAACATCGCGATTTTCGTCCTAATGTCGCGACAAAACATCGCGATTTTCGTTCTCAAGTCGCGGCAAAACAACGCGATTTTCGTCCTCGAGTCGCGGCAAGACATCGCGATTTTCGTCCTCAAGTAGCGGCAAAACATCGCGATTTTCATCTGCAAGTCGCGGCAAAATATTGCGATTTCCGTCTGCAAGTCGCGGCAAAATATTGCGATTTCCGTCTGCAAGTCGCGGCAAAATATTGCGATTTCCGTCTGCAAGTCGCGGCAAAATATTGCGATTTTCGTCTGCAAGTTGCGGCAAAACATCGCGATTTTCGTCTGCTAATCGCTGCAAAACATCGCGATTTTCGTTCGTCAGTTGCGGCGAAAAATTCGCGATTTTCGTCAGTCAATCTCGGTGAAAATCGCGAATTTTGTTAATTGTTCGCGGGATTTCACACTCACATCAATCACGGATTTTTTGCTCCGTAGAGATAAAAAAATTCCAAAATTTATTATAAAAAATTATTAATACATTAAAAGTAAAAGTAAATTAAGTAACCTTTATTTAAATTATGTTTGTGTTGATAAATGCAAAAGCTGCAAGAGGACTGAAAATATATGTAAAAAATATAGCTCGTAAAAAACTTCGTGCAACTCCTGAAATGACTCCTGAAACCTGAACATTTTACTCCTGAAGAGTGTCCAAAACTCCTGAAATTTAACTGGTTTACTCCTGATACAGTCTTTACAATGTTGGCGTCTATGCACTTTGTAGTAGCAAAAATCTAATTTTGTAGCAGTGAAATCCATTTTTGTAGCAGCAAAAATCTAATTTTTTAGCAATAAAAGCTGTTACTGGAGCAGACTGTAATTCTTAGAAAATCAAATTTGAGTAATTCATGCAAATACTATAAGTAATTCTAATACAATGTTTTATTTAGCAATCTTAGCTAGTTGTGCAATTCAAAATTTAATATGCTTTCACTCAAAACATGGCTAACTAATGTTTAACCTGAAACATGAATGTTGCAGTGAAAACATGAATTTTGCAGCAAATATTTCCGCGATTCTTTGACGGAATTCATCTCTTTTTCCTCGATCTTTCGACGATGTTAGCGGTTTTTTTTTTTTTTTTTTTTTTTTTTTTTTTTTTTGCGATCTTTCGACGATGTTCGCGTTTTTTTTTTTTTGCGATCTTTCGACGATGTTCGTGTTTTTTGCGCTCTTTCGACGATGTTCGCGTTTTTTTCGCGATCTATCGGCGATGTTCGCTTTTATTCGCGATCTTTCGATGACGTTCATGTTTTTTCGCAATCTTTCGACGATGTTCGCGTCTTTTTTCGCGATCTTTTGACGAAATTCGCGTTTTCTACACGATCTTTTGACGATATACGTGTTTTTTCGCGAAATCCGCGTTTTTAGCGATCTTTGCGCAAAATTCGCTTTTTTCTGCGATTTTTCGAAGAAATTCGCGTTTCTTCCGCGATCTTTTGACGAAATTCGCGTTTTTTCTGCAATCCTTTGACAGAATTCGCGCTTTTTCCGCGATCATTTGTCAAAATTGATGTCCCCCCCCCCTCATTTGATGAAACTCGCGTTTTCCCGCCATCCTTTGTGGAAAGTTGCTGTTTTTCCGCAGCCTTTGACGAAATTGGCTTTTTTTTTTTGATCTTGCGACGAAATTTTTGCCATCTTTTGACGAAATTCGCCTATTTTATTCACGATCTTTTGACGAAAATCTCGTTTATTAGCGATCCTTCGATAAAATCCGCGATCCTCTGACGAAATTTGTGTTTTTTCCGCGATCCTTTGATGAAATTTGCGTTTTTCTGCAATCCTTTGAAGAAAGTACCTATTTTTCAGTAGCCCTTTGACGAAGTTCGTGTTTTTGTCTGCGATCATTTGATGGAAGCCGCATTTTTCCGCCAGCCTTTGACGAAAGTTGCTATTTTCACGCAGCCTTTTGACGAAATTTTCACGTTTCCTTCTTGATTTTCTGACAAAATTTCGTTTTTTTTTTTTTTCGCGATCTTTGACGAAATTCACGTTTTTTTCGCGATCCTTTGACGAAATTGGCTATTTTAACTGCAAACGATTGACAAAATTGTTTTTTCGGCGAACATTTGTCGAAATTCGTGATATTTACGTCCGAATTTTCAGACTAATGACCGATTTTTTATTTCTTAAGAAATCAACCCTACGAGGATTGACTCATTTAATAATGGGCGTTTCACGATCGCGTGTCTAGTTTTCTCCATGTATTATTTATATTTTAAAGGGAATCGGAGATTCGTCAATCGCACGTGGCGTGGATCGTATTATTATGGCACATGGCAAATTTCTAGCAAACTTTTTTTTTCTAAATTTTAACAGTTGAAAAATAGTCTGCAGACCTTCTCAAGAGTCTGCGACGTCCGTCGCAGCGTTGCGCCGATTCTGCGCCCGGGTACAGGAACACACAAAAGTATTTGGATATAGAAGAAAAAGAGCAATAATTGAACTATTGAAGCCTATGCACAATAATTGCTGGAAATGCATTTTCAATTGTGGTATGCATTTTTAAATATTACTTGGTGTGTATAAATTCTAGATCATCCTATACAATGTCGAACAAAAGTTCTCAACAACATTCGTCTATTACCTGAAATTGCTGAGCGGAAATTTTTAACTGTGCTATGTGTTTAGCTCAACTGACTTTTAGCATACTATGTAGTATGCATACATATCTGTAGATCATATACAGGGCGGCAGAAAAATCGTATATTTTAACGACTATTCATGGTAATAGCAGAAATCGTGTTTTCAATTGCATTGTGCATTTTCTAAATTGTTCATTAAGACATCATCGGAGATGATGTCCTTTGTAAATTGTGAAGTTTTGTTTTAGTATTCTGAATGTGTTGAAAGTGCTTCATAATCTCTGTGTGGTATGCAACTTTTTTTTAGAAATCACATTATTAAAACTGTGTTTAATATTATACAGTGTGTGTCTCTTATCGTTTACCAATAACTAATTTCTAAGCCGTTAGTTTAGTTTTAGAAGTATAGCCAGTTGCAAAAATGTTTCACATTTTGTTTTGCATCACATAAAAATCGATTTACATTACAACAATTACTTTTTAAATGTATAGGGAATTACAAATTTTATACAATGCCTGGATTCTATAAGTTTTATTTATAAAAAGTTTTTCTATGTTTTAACAAGTAAAACAGCAAAAATTTATTCTTGTATGGTCAAAACTTACTGAGTTATGATACTTGGAATTTTATAAATTAATCACCATAAATGGAAAAATATGTTTTTGGTGTCAGAAAGTGCCAAAAATGCATGTGATTCAAAGTATTATAACGAGGTAAGTTTTTGTCTTGCAAAAATTTAGTTTTTAACCATAAACTGGTTCTGATTCATCTGAATATAAAACAGCATTTATAATTATACATCAAAAAATTATTTCAGACATTTTTTTTTTTTTTTTTTGAAAAGCCTAATTAAATAATCCGTCGACGGGATACACAGCGATTAGTTACATGTTATAAAAGTAACAGGTTGTTGGAACCTGTTACTTGTACAAGTGTGGAACGATGTAACCTGTTAACCAAAAGTAACTATATTTCCCATCTCAAATAACTAAGCAACATAGAATGATATGCAATTACTAAATTCTTCCCTGAAAAATTATCTAACTAACAATGCAAGTTCCATTGAAATACATTCAGCAGAATCTTTTTAAGAGACTAATTTTTCATAATCACCTGAATGAATAGCAAAAACAAAATAGATAGGAATTGATTTTTAAAACATGTTAAAACTGAAATTAATAAATTTAAGAGGGAGCAAAGATTAATATCCCTTTAAGACCTGACCTACACAATTGTGTAAGTGATCCCAAAGAAAAAATATTTTCCTCTTTTCTGCGATTTAAAGTTGAGCCTGCACCCACAGAATTGCATGGATCCTCCCTTGGCATACCCTGTCATAGGATGTTTTTTAAATACAGTAGACTCCCTCAAATCCGCACAACTTGGGACCAGAGGTTGTGTGGATTTTAGAATTTTGCGGATTTCTGGTCATTGATTTGTTTACATTTTTGAAACATTAATTTGCTTGGTAGTTAAGCAAGGGAAATTATAATGAATGCTTACAATAAAGTGAAACATTAAAATAAGTAAAATATTAAAATAATTTATTAGTTAAGTAAGTAATTATTAAAATAATTATGTAAAATGAAAATTTAGAAAAATATTAAATTATTACCAATGAAATCGATTCAGTTCAATTCCAAAAGTCCTATGCTGCCATCTAGTGGTAAAGCGATCGTAAGATCGATACGTTATTATTCGTTCTTAGCACTTTTAACTTTAGTAACTTTTTTCATTGTTATTTAGAGTCTTGAATGTTTTTTTATACTGCTTTGTATGTTTAGAAATAAATTTGTCTATAATTTAAAAAAAAAATTCCATGAACAATAATTTAAAAATAGCGTTCTGGTTTGTGAATTTTTCCATTTCGAACCCTGGAATCTTTGATATAGATATGCTAATTTATATCAAAATCAACAGTAATGTAAATTTATTTAGTTATAAATCATCTGTGATAGCCAAAAGAGAATGATTAACAAAAAATTTAGTAAAAAAAAAATACATTGCAGTAGTCGCTGATTTCGGCGTCGTCTTGAATTTTGTTCCTGCAACTTAACTGTAGATTTCATGTTTACATCTGAAAAAATACGCAGATTTTAGGCATTCGCGGATTTGAGGGAGTCTACTGTATATATTTTTTAATTAAATGTGTTCCTATTAATTAGGGAAAACCACCAAAACTTTTTATTTCTACCAAAAAGCTTCCAGTCTTAAACGGTAAAATATATAAGAAAGAGAACAAAATTTGCATTTTCTTAAAATTAAGAAATATATTATTTCTCAACAGGATTCATTGATTTAAATCAACTTGATTTTAATCGTGATTTAAATCATGATTTAAATCGATTTAAAAAAATCATTGATTTAAATCAGATTTTTAAAAAATATTTTTAAATAAATTCATGATGTAAACAAACATATTAATGTACTTTAACATAATTTAGTTTTATATAATACAGATAATCAATCAGTTTATAGAAAGATAAAGCTTAATCTTTGTCAAAAAGTAAGGTACAATGTAAAGTTTAGAAAAAGTGGTTTCAAATTTCATTTGAATCCAGGGGTGTAGGCAAAAAAATTTTTTGGTGGAGAGATTTCAAAATTTTCCCAACATGAAACAAATTGCTCTATTTTCCAACTAAAATGGTATGTTCAATGTGTGTTTAACCCCCTCACTGACAAGCCCATGTTAATACATTCACTAAGCTCCAGGTTTCACAAAAATACAAGCAATATTTAAAGTAGTATAATTCTATTGATTTAATGTATTTTTAATACATTGAACAATGATTAATGCTTCTGAGAATTGCATTCATATTCGTTATTAAGTTTTTTTTATAAAATATTCAAAGAATCATTTTTTTAGCATTTAAAAGAAAACGCAGAGAAAACAGCATTACACTTTTGCCCTTTTCTAAGACAGTCGGAGGGTTAATGATAATGATACTTATACGCAAAAAAGGGGAAAAAAAATAAATTCTTTCCAAAGAAAAATTATGAAAATAAAAACATAAAAATTATAATTATTGGTTCATTTAATGAAAGTTTTTGTCTTTGTGCGAGTCATAATCGTACTTCACGGGGCTAACGTTCTGCATATGAAAATAGCCTCATATTTTTAGATTTTTGAGAAAGGAACAAAGTTTTGGAGGAAATGTATTAGAGACATTGTTGGTGGACAACAGTAGAGAAGTACAGGTCTGGTAGATGTATGATATTTTCGCAGCACAGAGAAACATAATGAGAAATTGAGTGTGGCTGCTTTTTGTATTTCTTTTGAAAGTTTTATTTTACTATTACAGAACTCAGAAAGGTAGTCAGCAAAACATAAAAAAATCTTTTTTTTTTTACTTAAAAAAAAAAAAAAAAAAAAGAAAGTATTTCAAAAATCTATAATTTCCCAACTCTAAGCTCAAATTTCCCAAGTTCACATATATTGGGGGGGGGGGGGGGGGGAGGGTCCCCCCTCATAACCCCCCATCGCGTTTGAATCAAATTGTAAAATAAACTTGCAACAGTAAGGAAATCTAAAAGAAGGAATATACTAAATATAGGAATATTTACTTGCCTGTTACGTAGTATTTAGGAAAAAATTCTGCAAGTTGTAAAATAAAATTGTCTGACTTTGCTCATTACAAACAAGCATTGAGCCAACACATTTATTATCCTATCTTTTGAATCCCCATTATGCAGGAAAGAAATTAACAAGCTCTGAAAAAATATCAGCATAACTATTTGCTAAAGAGAAATTCTCTCCTTTGGTGATGCCTATTATATTAAAGGTTGAAGTAAAATTTGAACTATTCAATGAATTTTTGCCTCAATCTAATATAGCGAAAGAACCCTGTCCTTTAGAATGGTCGAAGATACATGTTACAGTTATCAAAAAGGATAATACTAAAAAACAAAGAATTCATAATCAACCACCTTTTTACTGCAATAGCTTCATCTGCTTCAGCAGAATGATTGTTTTCTGCTTTCTGTTTGATACATTCAAAAATTAGGAATCGATAAAGCTGCTAAACTCATTTTTCTGTACCAGCACTTTAACAAAAAAAAATTACCTTAATTTGCTCCAAAAATTATTTAAAATTTTTCTGTGCTGCAGTTATTTTAACTAAAATATGTAAGGTGGAATTGATTTTTGACATCTGATTTGTAGTTTTTCTTGCATTTTGTATAACAAAAAATAGTTTGATAGCCTAAAATGTTACAATTTTAATCATTTATGTAAATTGTGCAATATTATTGTTTATTGATATATATTGGTAATACTTATATATAGCATGCATGTGTATGTCTGTCTGTGTATATAACTTTAATTTTATAAATTGAAAGTCGTATAAAATTATAATATGTGAGGTTTATTAAAAAATTTTTAAAAATCTCATTCAAATATTTTTTTTTTTTAATCAAAAAATCACAAACCCTGTTTCTCAATATATTTTATCATTCTTAAGGCTGTTCTTAAATCCAAGGGGCCAACTTTATGACATAAGTTTCAATTCATTTTTGTTCAGAAACGCATGAAATTGGCAGGTGTTGTTATTCAGAAATTATGTAATCGAAAGACTTTCTGCATTTTTTGGTAAACATAAAAGATCTTTCAGAAAGTACTGTCAAAGTTGGTGTTTTGGAATAATTTTTGGGCGAAAGTTGAAAAACGTCCAAAATCATTTATAAATCAATAAGTAATTTACTTATTTAAAAAAAAAAAAAAAGGAAAACTCATTTCTATTCCAAATTCCTTCAATAGTCAGCTCTGCCAATTTTGTGCCTTTACGTTTAAAAATGAATCAAAGTTTTGTGCTTGTTGAGCTGTGCACTTGAGAACCACCTTAAAAGAAATTTGAATCCTGCTACTCTTCTGAGTTCTGAGACTATGTTGCTATAATGTTGATTGAATCACACACATTTATGATGTTTTTCCTTTTAAATATTAATAGGTAAAGCTGCAAGAGACATGTATTTTCGTGTATTAGCTGCAGAAGAGAAGAATACTGTGACTGTCTTGAACTATGCTCCTGGGCCTTTAGTAACAGACATGCTTCCTCAAATACTGCAACAAGCATTACCAGAAATAAGGCAACAATTCCATGGTAATTGTTATTTTTTACTTTATGATTAAAATGTTAATTATATATGCATTCTGGATCAAATTAAATGTTTTGATAAAGCACCTAGGGTATAAAATGTGTGTAAATGTTTTAAAAGTAAATTTTTGTGATGCTAATAATTAATATATTTATCCGCTAGCAGACCTGCCGGCGTTGCCCGGGGCCCGTAAATAATAACCTTAAACAAAACACAAGTTTGTATGATTTTATATCTTTTGAAATTCTTTTAAATGAACCCAATTTCGGAGGCATCCATTGCCTTATGCAGCATCTAGTGTGTTCCCAACAAATTTCTTTCCAAACGACCTGTAACCTGGATCCACGCTACATAAGGTAGCATGTACCGGAAGTGCGCCGCACGTGCCAGAGACAATTGAAAACCAAGTTGAATAAGCCAAACTTCGTAATAATCAAGCGCATAGAATTGAAAAAAAAAGAATGCATCATGAATGTTAGAAAATGTTGGTAACTAAAGTCTAAGATAAAATTTCATAATATAGAAAGTAGCTGTAGTTGTAATCTAAGTTGAATGAACCAAATCAAGTTGAAATTAGGTCCTTAGAACTGGAGGAAAGAATGTGCCCCCAAGCGGTGGAAGATGACCTCTCCCCTTGTTAATTTCATGAATTACTTTTAGCATTAACACGATATTTATTAAACTGGTGAAATCCGTTATCTAAAGTTACCTTTAAATTAACGCAATTTTTAATTTACGGCTGTAGTGAGTAAACGTAAGTTGATGCTGAAAAAGGAGATTAATGTTTTAAAAAAATGGTAATTGAGGTATAAAGAAAGACCGGGCCCTGGGGGCCAGAGTGGTGTTGTCTTACCACAAGAAAATCAATCCCACAATTCAAATTGAGAAAACAAAATTGTAAGAAAGAGTAATGTTGTGATAAAAGACAACACAAAATGAAAAATTTAAATTATTACTCTTTTACTGACATGAAACATAATTCATTGAGTTCCTGAAACCATAACTTAAACAATTAACTTATCCCATGAAAAATACAATCCCTTATATAACACTTATTCCATTAAATATTAATCCCATTAAAATCATAACTATTACTTTCCTAACTATACCAGGGTTGGCAAAGTTTTTCCCACCCCCGGTAAATACCATGGTAAAAACCGGTATTTACCGTCCTGGGAAATACTATGTTTTTCCCACATGGGAAAAACTGATTATTAAAAACATAAATATAAATTCAAAACAAACTTTAAAAATGTCAAAAATGAGTTCTAAGTAAATAGCTTGAAAGGTTAAAAAAAAAAGTAAGATCTGCAAAAACAGACAATGGAGTGCATTTATTTAAATATTTATACACCACACATATTCCCAAACGTTTACCAATCAGAATTGTATTCATATTCTTCGTTTGCCCCTTCCACATTGGATTTTAGCATCATATAACAAAATACTAATTTAGAGGCTTTTTGTAAACCGGGTTTATTTCTAATCTTGTTTTGGATGAAAGAAAAATTAGAAAAAATACACTCCAAAGATTCTGATGATGCAGGACATCCCTGAAGATGTTCCATTAATTGGAGAAATCCTGCATCTATTCCAGTTTTACTTAAATTCTTCCACCACAGTGCAGGTGAAATAGTGTTTGTAATGTCTTCGGAAAAGGTGCATCTTCTCACTTGAATTGTATTGTGTATTGTAAGTACTTTGGATTTAAAGTCTGTAAATATTCACCTTAATGTTTCAGATTCATCAGGTGTGCCAAAAAATGGACAGGGGCCATTGCTTTATCAAAGTTAGATTTCACTTTGCTGAAATGTGGATCGAGTTCTTTACTTTGAAGAAGCTCTAGGTAAATTTCACAAGCATTAGCAATATTGGCATTATTATCGAGTTGCAACTTCGTAAGGGCTTTTGGAACTGGTTCCATTTGGTTGTACATATTTTTTCCTTCTTTATACAGAGATTTATTTATTAAGCACTTAATGTTTTTATCAATTTCATCTTCGTGATTATCTTCAAAGATAAAAAGTCCTGTAGGTAGTAAAAGTTTTTAACCCTTAACCGGGATCGCTAAATTATTCCACATTACTGGAATCTTGGGTCCAAATGGACCCATTAATTAAAATCCAAGTTATTTTCTAATATATATGAAAATACCACTTAGATGGGTTATAAGTGCATTGAAAAAAGTTTCATGTACTATATAAATCAACTTTTATTCATATATATCTTGAAATTATACATTGTTGCTGTCCGGTCAAAATGGACCCACGATTCCGGTTAAGGGTTAAACAAGCTATTTGTGAGTTCCACCTGGTTTCACCTGGAATTTGTGGTTTAACTGAAATGGCATACTCTTCCAATAAACTCCCAGGGTTATGGTGATTTCTAAAAAAATTCTGAATTTTGGCAACATTAGCCACAACAGAATCAGTAGTCACATTCTTGCCAAGAATATTTAAATAATGTGATGCAAATCCGTATGTAACTGGTATAATATCTTCCGTTTCAAGATTCTGCCTCATTGTAAGCATTTTCTGTTCATTATCCGAACCGAAACTTTTTACAGTGCATTCATATGTAGCTGCTGCTGCAATTTTTGCCCCACGACCAATATTTGTACAATACTCTCTTGTTTTCTTATTTTTCCCGAAATCTATTGCAGAAAGAAGCATACTTTTTCCATTACAAAATATGGAATTGGCTATAAAAGGGTCATTATGGACATTACTCCATCCAACTTGCATGAGAGTAACAGTTCTCTCAGCTATTTTCTCTACAGCAGATTCTTGAATTTCTGCTTTATGCAATAATTCTTATTTATTTATATTCCTTTCCTACAAAATAATTTTAAACCTAAGGAAAATTTGCAATAACTATATATTTCTATCTTTAATTTTACACATCAGATTCAGAAAGCCAGAATATTTCTTACATATTGTCATTTGGAATTTTTCCCGGTATTTACCAGTTTTTCCCTGTGGGATGGGAAAAACAAGTTTTGGACCGGAAAAAGCCAACCCTGAACTATACTCCTTTTATTAAATATCAAAACAATTTAATAATTAACAAAAATTAAGTGGAATGGCGTTGTGAACATTCAACTCTAAAATTGAGAAACCCGCAATAACTAGATCCTAGTCTGGAGATCACTATTAATTAATTACATTTAAATCTTCCCGAGCCATGCACTTTGCATAACTCCTTAAAAATAATTAAGAATTAATCCCAAATCATGTACTACACATGACTTCTTCAAAAGACAAATACGCTTCAAATTATTCCAAGTACTCAGCAGAAACAATTAAATTCAAGAAAATAATGAAAACTAAAAACTTACTTAATTACCTAAACACCTTACAAAAATTAACAACAACAATAATCCAAAATCACATTACTTAAACCTAACTTCTAAAACAACCTTATCTAACTTCAAGAATAAAATTATTTCTGCCAAGTTATTCCTAAAAAAAAAAAAACTACCCGAATGTGAATAAACTCACTTGCAATACCTGAAAAATTACTAATTTAACAAGAAAGCACACTGCAGTTAAAGGATGACAAAATTTACAGGAAACAGGGATTTATTAAATACTAAATAATTTACATAATAACACTGCTTAACTTAATTATTTTCATAATATATTTGATCTAATTCAGATCTAGATTCATAATAAATTCTTAAGGGGCCGCTGCACTTAAACCTCCTGATCACAAAACCCCATGTTAGCCTATGGGAAAACTTTCAAGTGCGATGACTCATTACCTAATATTATTATTAAAATACCGCTTGTACCATAAGAAAGTAGACGTCAGATGCCGATGATGTGCGTTTTTAAAAATTGTCTACATAAAATTTAAGTTTTTGAAAGAAGTTGATGAAGTTTAATCAAATGAAAATTTAAAAACTTATAGTGATTTTTTATGTACTTAAAATTTACGAAGACGATTTTTAAAAACGCACATCATCGGCATCTGAGGTCTACTTTCTGATGGTGAAAACGGTATTTTAATAATTATATTAGGTAATGAGTCATCGCGCTTGAAAGTTTTTCCATAGGCTAACATGGGATTTCGCGATCGGGGAGTTTCAGTGCAGTGGAGCCAACTGAAGTATAACAAAGAACTACTCTTCCTGAAGTATAATTCACATAATATTTAAAATTACTATTGTTTATGAAATGACTTAATGAATCTTCATGATTTACTAATTCTTAAAATTCTTAACTTCCCCTTCCCTGCATTACTTTTCTTATATAGCTCACCAACTTATGCTTGCATGGAACTACTGGCATTATCATATTAAAAAAAAATGTGGAAGACTTACATTCCACGATTAGATTGGCCAATTAAAATAAAATAAAACTCGCGTATATTAACATGCAATAAAGTTAGCAGAATAATTAGAAAGAAAAGAAGACTTAACCGGGACCCCACGCCATCTTCTACAACCTCAAGGCATCTTCTACTTAAAACACCTCCTCAGATCCTGTTGCCTCTCCAACTGCCGAAAAAATTACTTGCTTCCCGCCAAACACCTTTTACTCCTTTTTTTGCCACATATGCACCAGGGTAATTAGTGCAATATATAATGACACTTGAACAATAAAATTATTCCATATAATTAACTACTTGCATCAAAAATGTGATAAGCCAGCTACAAAAGCCATTCCTGAGAAAAATGCTTATTATGAAAACTTGCTGTAATAAAATTTAAATTTGTTGAATATCCTGCGCGCCATTTGATCACATGATGCTGGTTGCCTTCCTCTGACGTCACATCAGGCTGGAAAACGTACCCAACGCTGTGTCATTCATGGTGTAGCAGTTACAGTTAAAAAATAAAAGAATGTGAAAATTAAGATTGATAAAACAGAAAAGTAAAAATATAAACCCAGAGCTTGAAATTCTATTTTTCCTAGGAGGGGAATCTCCCTCCTAACATTTGTAAATGGAGGGGAGTTGAGCAGTTTGGGAGGGAGAAAAAAATGTTTAAAACCCATTGTTATTTTACATGTTATTTAAAGAATTACATTCATACAGACATGACAAAGTACAACTGAATCAATTTAAATCAACATTTCAGAATAATTATGAAAAATGTTCTTTTATTTAAAAAAGGAAGAAAGTCAAGCTTTCATTTTCAACCAAATGACATGCGTCGATAACAATGGGGGCTGTTTAATAAATTTCAGAATTTTTATTTTTTTCGATTTTGGTCCCTGAATCCTCTTTTACAAGGTTAAACTTGTGACAGCCAGCACAAGCACAACATTTATAACTTTGGAAATTACCAGAAATGTATGGTTATGCTCTCTTAAAAAAAATTCAGAACATTTTGCAATATCTCAGGTGTCTTCATTTTTAACTATTAGCATGAACATGTTCAGAGATGTCATCAAAAATATCTATTTCTGAATGAAATTGTTTTATTATATTTTTAATGGAATTATAGTCAAAACTTAGCTTCCTGATATTTTCTTTGGTTGAAGAAGCTACTATGCATTCAAATTTTAAACAAAGTCCAAAATTTGAAATGGAAACCGTCGATTCATTTCTTCTATTACAAAAGAAATCTAGGTTAACTTTAAATTGTCAAGTCCTAATTTCTGTGAATTAAAGGGAGAGGCGCGAGGGGGAAATCCTCTCCCGGCGCTATTTATTTTCGTTGCAGGTCGAGTAAACTTCGTTTTGGTTTGGGTCTATTTCAGGCTGAATGTAGATTCATGCAAGTTGGATTCGGGTTAAACCGAATTTTTTAAAAGTTAGTTGAGTATATTATTTCAGATTAAAAACTACACCTATAATAATAATAAACATAGATATTTATATTTGTGCTTTTTTCTAAAGGCCGCTGCATTTTTTCCACGATCCTTTGACGAAATTTGCGTTTTTTTACGATCCTTTGAATAAATTTGCGGGGGTTTTTTCAGCAGCCCTTACATGACATTCACGTTTTTACGCGATTATTTAATGAAATTCGCGTGTTTTCCGTGATTCTTTGACAAAAATTCCCGCTTTTCCCCCACGATTCTTTGAGGAAATTCGCGTTTTTTCGCGATCCTTTGACAAAATTCACGTTTTTTACGCGATCTTTAGTCAAAATTAGTGTTTTTTCCACGATCATTTGAAGAAATTTGTGTTTTTCGCGATCCTTTGACGAAATTCACGTTTATTCTATGATCATTTGAAGAAATTTGCATTTATTCGATATTCTTTGACGAAATTCGCAATCCTCTGACAAAATTCGCGTTTTATTAGTGACCATTTGATGAAACACTCGTTTTTCCAGCGATGCTTTGAGGAAATGCGCATTTTTCCAGCGATCCTTTGGCAGAAATTGGTTTTTTTTCGCTATCCTCTGATGAAATTTGTGTTTATTTCGCTACCCTTTGACGAAATTTGAGTTTTTTCCACGATTATTTGACAAAAATCGAGTTTTCCCTTGATTTTTTTGAAAAAATTGCGTTTTTTCGCTATTTTTTGGTGAAATTCGCGTTTTCTCTGCGATCTTTTGATAAACGCGTGTTTTTTACTGCGATCCTTTGCCGAAAGTCGCATTATTTCCGCGATAATTGACGAAATTTGCATTTTATTTGCGAACCTTTGACGAAATTAGCGTTTTTTTTTTTTTTTCCGCGTCTATTCGCGGCGAAATTGATTTTTTCAGCGACCATTTTGTCGAAGTTCATGATTTTTTCAATAATATTATTTATGTCCGAATTTTCGGACTGATGACCGATTTTTGATAAATTTCGGAACATTTGGAACAGAATCACCCGGAAAATAACGCGAAACTTGTCAATCGACCTCGGTAAAAAAAAATCGTGAAATTTTTCTATTAATCGCGAAATAAAAACTGCCTATCAATCGGTCGCGCGAAAAAATCACAAAATTTGCAAGGCATTCGCAGGTGTTGATCGTAGTTTCAAAATGTGAAATTTTTCGGAAAGGGGTGAATTTTTTTTGGGCGGGAGCCTCCCTCCCACGATATTCTTTTGGGCTGGATTTCAAAGTTTTGGGCGCGAATCCCGCCATCCCGCCCTGAAACCATTAATTTGAATAACTTTTAACCTTCAAAAATATTAAAATAAATACCAGTAGTTCCAAAATAAAATAACCTCGCTTCCAGTAGCTCCATGGTTGATATTTTAAACATTGATTCCAAAATATTGAAAAATTACTATTATCACAAAATACACATTTGATGGTTGATAAGCAATTTAATTAGTCGGAAATACATATTTTAGAAATTAAACACTGATGTGGAGAAGTTGCACAACCTTCAACTCATCAATTGCCAATCAATAAAAGTATGACTTCTACCAACCAATCTGCCTTCACAGCCAAACAAACATACCAAAATATTTAATTTAAAATGAGCTTTGTGGACAGTGTGAATTCATCCCAATAGTTTCATAAAATTCTGTGCCAATACTTTAACAATAATATATTATAATACTTAATTATTTACTTTTAACTGACTTTAATTTACCCAAAACAAAGATCGTTACTTTGTAAACAAACCGACCGCGATTGACAACAAAACAAAATTTAAGTAAAAATATCGTTGAAATAAGTTAAAATATAACAATTAAAATTCATAAATGATTAATATGATAATTTTACAAGTTACGACGTAACAGTGGTGCAAAAACTTCAAGGGGCCAGGAACATAACTGGCATGTAGTTGGGCATAAAGATATTTTTAGTAGCTTTTAAAGTAATCAGAAGACGTTAAAACTATAAAGAAAATTGCAAACAATTCGGAAAATTTTTAACGAAGCTACACCAAGGGCGCCAAGAAGGCAATTAATATTCAAAATTGGTGGTAGCTGAAGCCTGAGAATTTTTTTTTTTTTTTTTTTTTTTTGTCCCCCATATAGTGGCTGGAGGACCTAAGAAGTTGTTAGAAAAAAAGCTTCTGAATTAGACCATTTTTAAAGGAGCTATAAAAGGGCCAATTGATAATTAAAAACAGGGCCCTAACATGAAACATGTTAAAATGTCTTAGTACTTAGCACTTTAGATCTTCAATTAATTAAAATTAAGCATAGGGAATAATATGAATCATTTGTTAAAATAATATTTTAAAGAAATGCACAAAAAGGGGTAAATGTTTGAAAAGGGGTTCTGGAGCCTCAATAAAAACATGAGGCTATTGGCTGGGAAGAAGACTCTAAGACTCAACTTCAAAATTATGCACTGAGAAGCCTATAATAATATTCTTAAATAAACCTGAAATTTCTATCGCAGGTCGGTACAGAATGGGGCAAGGGAGGAGGTAGAGACTTTGCAAATTACCAGGGCCCGACTCATGTTCAGTTGGAAAGTTGTGTAAAGTCAGTGGTTAAGGTTTTGAATTTTTATTTATCTCACACTGTAAACTCTTTTATTCAAAATTAATTGGTGAACTCAATTAAAATTAATTATGTTTAAATATTTTAAATTTTTATTTAAGATCTTTAGATGAAAAGTAATTACAAATGCACCCGAAACTGTAATACTAAAAAGAAATAATAAAACTGCAAGCAAATTTGCCATATAAATTTTTAAAAAAGATACTATCCAACAAATTTATTTTCTAATAGAGTAAATCCTGTTTATAACAGAATCATCGAAACATTTTTTCACTTTAGATACCCTTCAAAGAAAAATAAAATCCTTAAAATAGCAAAAATCTACTAATTCAAATTTCATGTTGGCCCTATCCAGTTTCAAACCTGGGTCTAGAGATGTAAATTTTGCGGAAAATTTGAAGTGGCGGAAAAAAACCAAATTTTTTGCAGTTTTTTTCCAGGAAAAATTGATTTTCTATAAAAGTTTCTCAAGAATAAGTTATATTTTCTTAAAAAGTATACAATAATAAACTTTTTCAATATTTATGCTCACTAAAAAAATTAATTTCCCTTACATGTGACATGTTATTAAAAAAAAAGAGAGAGAGAAAGAAAGCCAGCTTTTAAAAGTTTATCTTTTTAGTCTCAGAATTCTGACAGTAGCTTTTCTTGCTTAATTTAACACCAATGTTTGTATTATATCATGTGTCTGTTCAGCACAGTGCAAAGAGAAAACTGCGCCCGGGGCAAAGTTTCCATTTGTTCCTCTCCCCCCCCCACCCCCACACACATATGCACACTATTTCATGATGACATGTGTCACAAATTTTAAAAGTGCAGAAATAAATTCTACTGAATACATATTTGAAAAATAGATAATTAAAAATTGATAGATAATTAAAAATTGAAAAATAGATAAAAAAAAATCATAAATTAAAAAATAGCCCTTTGGAAAAAACTGAAAAAAAAAAAGTTTTTTTCCCAACTTTTCCGGGTTTTTTTCTTAGCATTCCCATCTCTACCTGTGTCTGTTCGTACAGAAAACCAAGGTGTTAAGCAACTATGCCACAACTGGTACGAAATGTTTAGTAAATTAACGTTCCATATCGGATCGTAAATTGTTTCCGCCTTTTTTTTCCGTGTCACGTTGGTTTCATTAGCATAATAAAATAAATTATTATTGTTGTCCAAATTCTCTGAAATTTTATTGGATTGTAAACATAACTAAAACCAAGCCCTTTTTAAAATTTCATAAAAAACTATGCATATTTTAGAGGATAAATGTTTTAACCGAAATGTAAATCTTCTTTATGAGGCAGAAAGTGAGCTGTATTTGAAAGGGTTAAAATTCATATTTTTAAAAACCAATTACTATACCATCAATTTGAAGAAGCTTTCAGCTTTATAAGCATATATTTGGTTTGTCAGTACCTTTAAAATTGCACCCTGGGGAGGAAGTGTAATAAGGGAGAAAAATGTTTTTCAGAAAAACGATCCTTTTTTAACTTTTTTTTTCAAGGGGTTAATTGTGATATATTTTTTAATTGATCGCAGCATTTGAGACATAAGAGTACAATCTTTCAGAACATGTCTTCCATTTTAAACTTTACTAAGCGGTTTGGACGATGTTAGTTAATAAATGACAAAATACCCCTAAAATATTTTTTCCATTCTTCATTTGCGTATCAGTGCCTTCAGCTCATGCATCAGAGATTTTCCTTTCCAAGATAGATTTTTAATGAAAGTGAGTGATGGTTGATAATTAATAACTCAGCTGTTAATTAGAATTTTGAAATTCTGAGAACCAGGTATATCAGGAGAGACTTTGTGCGACGAAGTTAATAATTATGTTGAGGAGAATTAAGTAAATAAAAGAGTTTAATTTGCTGTTGGATAAAATAAACAATCTGGAGTGCCGTAAATGGAGTGATCGTATAGCAAAGATAAGGTTGACTCGCAGTAAAAATAAAAGGAATAATCTTACTTAAATGACAATAGTAGACACATTGAAGAGACAGCAGTTATAAAAATCTTCTTTATTCGTTGATTCACTTTGAGAGGTGGAAGGTAATTAGGAGAAGTAGGTAGGTCACCGTACACATTTAAAAAGGTTCCACGTAGCATTATTAAAAACTTGAAGTAATTCCATGATAAAAATGAATGCTGGTTAAAATCACTTTTTAAAGAAGGTCTTGATAATAAAAAGTCCGAAATCAAATATGCATTAAATTAAATAGCCAGAGACCGAAGATAAACTTTTAGATATCGAGATATAGCTATTGAAAAACATCGCTCTTTGAATTTAGGCACTAAGGCCCGAAATTCAAAAAAGACAAATCACGTTGTCAAATAAATAATACATACTTTCGTAAATCTTAAAATCTGTTCAAAAACTGGCTGCATTGATATATATACTACATAAAAGGGGTTTACAAAACTACCTCCAGAAATGATCTTAATCTGTTCGTTAAATTGCGTATAAATTGTAGAACGAATGACAGCACGGAAAAAACAAAACTATGGTCAAAAGGCAAGAGGGGAGACACACCTCCAATATGACGCGGTCGACGTCATGCTGTTTCTAAAAATAGAACAGTGGAAGGGGAAAATCTGAAATCAAAACGTTCTGTTACATGCGGTAAAAAGGAAAGAAAAAAAGCAATTTGAACGATGTTTTGCGTCAAAAATAAATAGTTTAAAATGTGAGATAATAATGCTGCATTACAATTTAAAAAATAAATGTGATTGCTACATCACATTACCCCCATTTGCCGAACAAAATTTTGGATGACCAAAAGGTGAAAAAGGTAAATCTTGAAAGAGCTTTTTCAACAAAGGGAGAACAAAATTTTAAAAGCCAAGGAGCAAAAAAATGTAGAATAAAATTTAAGTTAAAATTTAAAAGTCATAATAAAAATTTTAAGTGCATGTGCACATTTAGGGAACGTACATGTACAGTGACCTAAAGAGAAAGAAAAAGAATATACATCAAGTAGTACATTCAAATTTCAATAGTATACATAACATGATAGTATACAGTAATATTAAGCCCCATTGCAATCACAGGCAAAGAAAGGTACCTTCCTGTGTAAAATGATCTCTACAAATTAAAATATTACTCTTTTAATATTTTAAAATTAATAATAAATCCAAAAGCTAAATAAATTTTTAGCCAAAAGAGACCACAAAAAATTTTTTGAATTCAATAAGATACATAAGGTACACGTATGAATCAAAATTTATAAAGTTGCAAAAGTAAAGCAACATAAAGTCAGAAGTACCCTCTCTAAATATTCTGACTGCCTAGGAAAAATAAATCATAAAATTGAAACATTCGAAATGAAAAATCATTTCTACTAATCAATTTTCTCATAATATTGAAACATTCAAAATGAACAAGTCATTTCTACTAATCAATTTCCTCATATATTGAAACATTCAAAATGAATAAATAAATCATTTCTACTAATCAATTTTCTTATAAATATTGAATCATTCAAAATGAATAAATCATCATTTCTACTAATCAATTTTCTGCATATTTATAAAAATAAATTGCAATGAGAAAGTCGAGAATATTTTACTTTTATATTCCGACAACCTAGGACTTAAATTTCATTAATCATAATAATAGTTTAAAAAAAATTGTCATAATCAGGAAAAATTTAAATTACCAAGCAAGTGTACCATAGAAATATGTTGAATTCCTTCAAGAATTTAATAGTAAAATTTAAATTTCTATGCTTGTAAAAAAAAAATATTTTAAATTAACTTTAAACAACAGTTGAAATTAAAGAGCTGCAAAAATTTAAAAAATATTGTAGAGTAAACAGACAATCTTTCATGATACCATGGCCAGTGGACACATTCAGTAACTCTGTAAACACATTTATACAAAACACAAAAATACAGCAGACTCCAATGCGCATAAGAGACCTCTGAGATCTTGGGCAAAATACTTAATTAAATAATCAGCATAGAAAAAGAAAAAAAATAGTGTATTTTACAGATGTAAAGAAGCTTTTGGTATAAACCACAAATGGTTGGATATGAATAGTACTGTGAACTATTCAAACACTTCTATTTTGTTGGGAAAAAAAGGCACAGTTAGCAACAACATTATCACCAATTATGAACATTTATCAGAATATGGTGATACACTTTGAAGGAAAAATCGGTAGACACTGCTGGCAAAAAGAAGACAATCCATAGTGGTACATTTAGGAGTAACACTTCACTTAAGGATGATATAAACACATACACCATGATGAGTAGAGGACAAGATCAGGTAGACAAAATCTGTAGTCAAGAAGCACTTTTTAAAAAATATATATATATATAATTTCTTAGAGAATTGTTGAAGATTCACTGATGAACACTTCAAAAAAAGATGCGCTGGTAAATATTTTCACTAAGAACTAGTGCTTTTCTTCATATGAAAGGTGCAAATAAAAATTTTCTTCATTAAAAAAAATATATCTTCATGATCAATTTAAAATAATTTTCTTGCATAAATTGAAAAAGTGAGGCATATGGCAAATTAAAAATTTTGAAGCAATTGGGTTATGAAATAAGGAAAAGGCACTATGATAATAATTAACAGATAAAAATCTTCAGAAATAAGTAAATAAACAAACATTCTTGAGCTTAAACATTTTCTGTAATTCAAATAACAGTAAATTTTATAAATAGTTGTGGAATATGGTATGATGTAGAAGTCAAACACTTCCAATGCGAGGATGAAACTTTGCCGCTTACCCCTATGTAAGGATGAAAATTTTCCGCTCACAAGTAAACGTTGACTGGGAAATTCTATTGTTTATGAAAAAATAATATGTATTGATTTAGCTTCACAAATAACTTCAAAAACACACTGGAGAAGATCAGAGATGAATGGATTTTTTACTACATAAATTACTGATAATTCACCAGGAACATCAAAGACAAAAATGGAGCACAAATCTTTAAGTGATCAGTAACAGAAAATTTTTGCAGGTATGTATCACTTTTAGTATACTTTCAGAACAACATTTCCATGCACCAGAGAAGCGTTTCAAAATTGGATTAATAGCAACACTCTTGAAGGCAACTTCAGCAGGTAAGTAAATGTGAATAAGAAAGATGAGTAAATCTATTGTTATATTTGAACATGTAGAATAAATTTTATCAAACTATTTCAGTCATGAGGATGATACAGGAGAATGAATTTTTTAATTTCTTCTTTAAGCAAAAAAAATATGTCATTAAATTTTGATGAAGCCACATAATTCGGAAAATTGAAGCACTGAGAGTTACGATGAGAACAGTTTGTAGAAAGCAAACAGAGTTCTTGAAATTTAACTTAGTAAAAGAACACTGCACTCGCCAAACACCAAAATCGATATTAGCAGTCAAACCGTGCACTAAATGACAAAAATATCACAAGCAAGTTAGATACATATATATATTTATATATATATATAAAGATATTGAAGGTATTTTTTGAATAAAAATTATAAATTGATACATTTAAAAGCAGAGAAGACTTCAAAAAATCATGCAGGATATATTACAAATACAAATTTCATGAAGAACTTCAGCTCCTTTGCAAGTAATAGATGAGAACAATTTCAGTAAAATAATTTAAATTTCAATAATTATCACAGATTCCAAGGGGAAAAAAATAATTTTCTTCAATAAATATCTTAATTTTCATAATATTTCTTCAAATTCATTAAATATTTTATTTCAATATATAAGTGCCATAAAATAAAATTTAAAAACCCAATATAAGAATAAGTATAAAAACCATAGCCTCTTGTTAAATAAATTTGTTCTTAAAATCAGAGAACAATTTTTAGAATTCATTTCAGAATTTCAAAATTCATTAAAGATTTTCTATGATAAATATCTTGTAATGCACCATAAGAATAAATAAATTAGAGAATAAATAAATAAATTTCTTGTTTTTTAAAATAATATTTCATTCTGCATTAATTTAAAAACAGCAATAATTTTGTCAAGACATACCTCAAAATAAAAAATAGTAAAGGAATTTTTTTTTTTTTTTTTTTTTTAAATTATACTATGCTCAAAAATTTAAAATCATGGAATAAGTATTGCAAATAAAACTTGAGAACAAAAATTTTCATTACGGTGTTTGAACGATCTTCAGCCATTAAAAAAGCAAAATGTTCCATCTGAGAACAGCAGAATATTATAATTTTCTTAAAATTCCATATTAAAAAATAATAATTTTAAAACAATTTATTTGAATTTATGTCAGTATATTTCTATAAAAGTAACAAATCTTCAAAATTTTATGCAAAAGAAAATTCAGTCAGGAACAAAATTTCTTCTAAGGTAAAAACTTACGCTTTCTTTTTATAAGAACAGAAAATATTGCAAAAAAAGAATAACGGCAAATATGATGTTGAAACATTTTCAAAATTCCATTAAAAAGAGCAGTTCTTCTATTTGAGAACAAAAATTTTCTTTTTAAAGTATGCATCTATCGTCAAAAATGTACAGTCATTAAGTTATTATTTAAGGCATTGCGTTGTATAAATAAAGCAAAAACGCCGACTGTTCTTTTTTGTCACGGAAACCAAATGTGACGAAGTTAATAATTATGTTGAGGAGAATTAAGTAAATAAAAGAGTTTAATTTACTGTTGGATAAAATAAACAATCTGGAGTGCCGTAAATGGAGTGATCGTATAGCAAAGATGATAAGGTTGACTCGCAGTAAAAATAAAAGGAATAATCTTACTTAAATGACAACAGTAGACACATTGAAGAGACAGCAGTTATAAAAATCTTCTTTATTCGTTGATTCACTTTGAGAGGTGAAAGGTAATTAGGAGAAGTAGGTAGGTCACCGTACACATTTAAAAAGGTTCCACGTAGCATTATTAAAAACTTGAAGTAATTCCATGATAAAAATGAATGCTGGTTAAAATCACTTTTTAAAGAAGGTCTTGATAATAAAAAGTCCGAAATCAAATATGCGTTAAATTAAAAAGCCAGAGACCGAAGATAAACTTTTAGATATCGAGATATAGCTATTGAAAAACATCGCTCTTTGAATTTAGGCGCTAAGGCCCGAAATTCAAAAAAGACAAATCACGTTGTCAAAGAAATAATACATACTTTCGTAAATCTTAAAATTTTAAAATCTGTTCAAAAACTGGCTGCATTGATATATATACTACATAAAAGGGGTTTACAAAACTACCTCCAGAAATGATTTAAATCTGTTCATTAAATTAAATTGCATATAAATTGTAGAACGAATGACAGCACGGAAAAAATGAAATTATGGTCAAAAGGCAAGAGGGGAGACACACCTCCAATATGACGCGGTCGATGTCACGCTGTTTCTAAAAATAGAACAGAGGAAGGGGAAAATCTGAAATCAAAACGTTCTGTTACATGCGGTAAAAAGGAAAGAAGAAAAGCCATTTGAACGATGTTTTGCGTCAAAAATAAATAGTTTAAAACGTGAGATAATAATGCTGCATTACAATTTAAAAAATAAATGTGATTGCTACATCACACTTTGGGCTATTCTCATAAAAATTTTGATCCTCGTACGTGTCGTAGATTTTGCTAGCCATCGCACACAGACAGAGCGCTTTGTTCTTTTATTAGTATAGATTAACTCTTCTATAATATGTATTAATAATGTTAATTTTATAGATTACTAGCTGAAGTACATAGCATTTCCTGGGATTTTAAGGATGTTTGTTTACAAAAATCAATTTCAAAATTAAACTCCCTACAGACTAATATTTGTCGATACTTCTTATTTATCCCGTTGACCAATTTCGCCAAATTATACAAATTGACTTAATTTTTATTTTAAATAACGAAAGAACAAATAAATTAGTATAACATTAATAAAAATACAAATAAAACGTCGAAATAAAAATCACTTGATGACGTAAACACGTGTAACTTGCTTAAAGTCAAGTGAATGTGACATTTACGATCAACCATTATTGGCATTTAATCTTATAAATTGTTGATAGATTTTTCGTCGATGGGATAATTAAGTAGTACCTTTGTCAATATGTTTTTCCCCCTTTAATGCACGAATCTTCTGCAAATATGCTGTTTTTTAATTTACTGAAAGTGTTAAAAAATTTTGTTTTTATACCAGTACAATAATACCTCGACTTACGACAGCAATTCGTTCCAAGACTAGCAACGTAAGTCGAAAACTATGTAAGTCGAGGTATACATTTAGATAAGCAAAAAAGTATAAGTAATAAAAATTCTCCAAAATCTAATGCACGTATTCTATTGTATTTAGGGATTATGTTACATGCATTTAACATTGGCAAAAAAATGCATTTGCAGTACAAGCATTTGGGGTAAATCGATCAGTTGTTAACTTACAATTTATTGTTCTTCTAGCTATCCCATTCGAGTCTTTGAAGATATGAAAAAAATTTTGCAATGAAGTTTGAACGAACATATTTTTCTTTTTTTCTTTTTTTTTTTTTTTTACTTTTAGAAAGTCTTTGTAACAAGAGAGTGAGTTTTCTGAGCTTTTTCAAGTGAATATTTTTATTTGTTTGTCATTATCACTTGAATGTCGCTGGAAAGTTTCCCTTCATAGAACCAAAAGTCTTCAAAAAAGTTCCAAGTGTGTCTTAATTAAGGAATTTTTTCCCAGGCCAAACAACGTAAATAGGGGGTGACGTACTACTGTGTATACTTTTTTTAACGTGTTCTTGGCCTAAATAGTCTTCATTCTTGAAAAAAAAAAAAATGAAAGAGAAATAAAAATTGTTATTTTATATATGTAAAGTCATTTGTGACACATCCACTTTTCTCTTGTAAAAGCTGTTAACCATATATTCGTTTTAAATACCATGTCATATTTACCTGCGTTCTGTACTTAGTGCTTACTTATATTGATGCTTCTTGTATTATTTATAAATACTTGAAAATGTTACTTTTATTTCAAATATGATGCCGTATTCATCTGCTTTTTGTACTTACTCATATTCTTCTTTTTATGTATCATTGCCAAATATTCTAAAATGTCCATTATTCTTCCTGTATATCATATTCATTTTCTTTTTGATTCTTTCAATGATGTCATATTCATACTCCTTGTATTATTGTCAAATATTTGAAAATGAATGCTGTCTGGTTTCTTTCTCCTTATTTTCATACTGTCACCCGCAGAGTTGTTAAATGCCCGGCTTTTTTCAGAAAAAAACCAACCCCTGGCTTTTGTCAAGGTTTTTTGGGGTTTTATCAGGATTTTTAAGTTAAAGGAGGCGGTTCAGAATGTTTGGGGAAAATGTAGTTACTACTAAATACAGCCGGACCTTGTTATCCCAACACCCGGTTTTCACATCACTCCGCTTATGACGTCAGTTTAAGTCCCGATTTTCTGTATATTATTTTAATGTAAATTAACTCCAGATTTTACATCGTTGAATAATTTTCATCTCCGGATATAATGACGGTTTAGGAAAATTGTCCATTTTTCATAATCCATCTTATAAGCACGAAAATTAAGTGGTAAGAAATGTCTTAGCCAAACTTTCCACAAAAGTGTCTAAAATACCAATTGAGATAAATTAGAAATTTTACTTCAATCCTTTACCTGAATAAATAAACCCACACACTATGAATGACCCACTTAAGCTCCAAATAGACGTATCAGTCTACTCGCAGTCTTTTTGTTCTGGTCAGGCGGAGATTTTTTGTGGTTACATTGTGTTTTTCATCCCACTAAAACCTAAGCATTGCATTGAAATTATGTAACATCTGTTTCTGAAACACTGAATATTGATTACAATTCATTGTATAATATTAAAAAAATAATTATAGGAAGCACACCTATAGATAAGCAAACCTTAATTCATAAATATTTCATGTAATAATAAAAAACAAGTTATCATAAATCTGATTTTTATTCTTTTCAATTTTGTTTTTGGTGTTTATTTTGTTTAACAATAATGTTGTATTGCTTAAAACTGCAAAAACAGCTATGAATTTAAAATTTTCTTAAATTTATTAAAAATACAGCTTTTTATAAACATATTTTTCTCCAACTCCGGTTACCACGACACTCCGCTTATGACAACACTTTTTTGTGGTCATTAGAGTGTCGGGATAACGAGGTTTGACTGTACAATTTAAAGTAACTGATTACAAAAATATATAAATCAATGACAATTAAAATTATGCTTTGCTTTTAGGTAAATTATTAGTAATAATTTTAACAATGAAATTATCATTAAAGTACTATACTAATTGTCAGCCTGTGAAAACATGGCTGAACAGAGCTACAGTGCTTAATGTGAAGACTTAATTTAAAGACGCCATTGGCTACAAATCGATCTGAAACGCCATTGGCTACAAACTATGACGTTGCAAGTCAACCACTCTTGGCAAAAAACATGATCCCGAAATCACTGTTACTGGCAGTTATTCAGTAACGCACTTGCTTCAGGAGCTAATGATACGAACGAAACTGCCGGTCGTTTCGGATATGTAAACAAATCAAGAGAGGGTGAAAAACAAACGTGCATCAATATCAAAAGTAAATACTTTAAAACTTTATAGTTTTATTTAAACTTTTTTGTATGCTTAATTAAGGCTTAAAAAGTAATTGATGCAAAACTTTTGATTGAACTTTTAAACTAATATTTTGTTAAGGATAAAGTATCTTTATTCATTTTAATTGAAGTGATTGCCTATATATAATAAATATTTTCTCTAGAAAAAATTCATTCTGAAAATTGAATTCTGAAACATATTGATTAATGATTGATGGATTGCAAAATTTTTTTTTTTTTTTTTGAGTTGTTTGCATTCCAAAATGTGTTGGTATATTTATATAACAACACATTATATAGGTTTTCCCTTTTTAAAGCATTCTTCTCCCACTTACTGAAAGGACAATGATGAGGAATTTTCAAGAACAGAACAATATATACCCCCTCCCCCTCACACACACGTTTCTAAAATCCCTTTACTTTTGAAACTCAAGTAACTTCTTTGGGAGGTTTCAGTTGTATTTCTCCTCTCTCTCTCACACTTCAGGACAATGAGGAGGGATTTCCAAGAACATTATTATATACAGGATTCTTGCTGCCGCTCTCCATTGTGCCAAATCGCGACAAAATTCTTCATTTGGTGAATAAACCAACAGTCAAATTCGCCAAATTACGAGTGCTCAGTTTGGGTGTTTGTGTATGTGGTGTCCCAATACAGTCGAGATTCTTATATGGTGCGTTACTGAACGATTGATGTCGCTTTACATGTTCAATCGCACTGTGTCATTTACATTTCTCTATTTGTAGAGATACGGACTCAACACCAATTTAGTTTAACAAGAGGCAAAAACACAGAAAGGATTATGCGATAGGTATTTCTCTATTGTCAGTTAATCACTGTCTATGCTCCAGCGTCGCGGCAGTAAAAACGCAAACAAAATTACTCACATTAAGCACCTAATAGAGAAAATTTTTGCTGGAATGCGGTGTTAAAATTAGCCATTTACCATACTATTTATTAAATGTATGCAAAGTATCATTGGCTGGTCACATTTTTTTCAATCGGTTAAGAGTCGAAATCTCATAGACATCATTTTTAGTGTATATTTTCACAACGGTAAATCAAAGATTGCTGTATTTAATTTTTATTTAGTCAGCTAAAAGAATGTCTGAAACATTTACATATTTAGGAGACATTAAGAATGTACTTATTTTTAATAGTTTCTGATGTGGATACTCGAGTTTCTATTGTATAAGCAATTACAAAAACTAGGTTATTTTAGAACATTGAAAAAAAGGGATACAATAAAGGGATAATAATAGATTTTTCAGTGTTTCAAGCCGAATCTATTTTGCCATCATTTCTGTTCATTTGGTACTGTTTTTTATTTCTTATTCGCCAAATCACTATTGTTGGTCAAAAGCCTGCGAGAACACTGATTATATATCAAAGTATTTTTTTTTTATTGGAAAAAATAAGTTTTTGTGTTTGTGATAGTTACACATACGCATAGAAAATTAAGTTTGTGACGATGTTAATAAATAATTTAAAGAGATACCGTGAAATAAATAAATGGAGTTAATGTGCCGAGAATAAACATAAGTGGCGAGAATAAACATTTTCTTGAATGCCGTAAATGGATCGTATAGCTAAGATGATAAGGTTGACTTGCAGTAAAAATAAAAGGAATAATCTTACTTAAATGACAACAGTAGACACATTGAAGAGACAGCAGTTATAAAAATCTTCTTCATTCGTTGATTCACTTGAGAGGTGGAAGGTAATTAGGAGAAGTAGGTCACTGTACACATTCGAAGAACGTTCCACGTAAAATTATTAAAAACTTGAAAGTAATTCCATGGCTACAAAGAATACTGGCTAAAGTTGGTTAAAATCCTTTCTCAGAGAATGTCTTGAAGATAACAAAGTCCAAATTCGAAAAAGCATTGAATTAAATTCCATCGGCGATCTGCGACAAACTTTTACTTATTAAATGAGCACCTTAGAATAACATGATCGCTGAATGGTGTTCGCAATCCTTCAAACAGGCACTAAGGCCTGATTTGAAAAAGACAATTCACATTGTCAAAAATACATCTTAAAACTTTCGTAAATCTTAAAATCTGTTAAAAAACTGGCTGCATTGATATATATACTACATAAAAGGGGTTTACAAAACTACCTCCAGAAATAATTTAAATCTATTCGTTAAATTAAATTTACGTATCATGATTAAATCGTATGAAAATAGAGAAATGAAAACGAAACTTTAGAGGGAGAGAATGAAGCTTTTTAATTCGTCAAGGGAAGACACACCCCAATATGATGCGAGCGACGTCACGCTGAATCTAAAAATAGAACAGGAAGAGGGGAAATCTGAAATCAAAACTTATCTGCTACATGCGGTAAAAAGGAAAGAAAAAAAGTGATTTGAATGATTTATTGAGTAAAAGATAAATAGTTTAAAACGTGAGATAATAATGCTGCATTACAATTAAAAAAATAAATAATAAATGTGATTACTACATCACATTACCCCCATTTGCCGAACAAAATTTTGGATGACCAAAAGGTGAAAAGGGTAAATCTTGAAAGAGCTTTTTCAACAAAGGGAAAACAAAATTTTAAAAGCCAAGGAGCAAAAAAAATGTAGAATAAAATTTAAGTTTAAGTGCCATAAGAAAAAAAAATTTGTTTAAGTGCATGTGCACATTTAGGGAACGTACGTGTACAGTGACCTAAAGAAGAAGAATATACATCAAGTAGTACATTCAAATTTCAATAGTATACATAACATGATAGTATACAATAATATTAAGCCCCATTGCAATGACAGGCAAAGAAAGGCACCTTCCTGTGCGAAATTATCTCTACAATTTAAAATATTACTCTTTTTTAATATTTTAAAATTAATAATAAATCCAAAAGCTAAATAAATTTTTTTTTTAGCCAAAAGAGACCACAAAATTTTTTGAATTCAATAAGATAAAAATAAGGTACACTTATGAATCAAAATTTATAAAGTTGCAAAAGTAAAGCAACATAAAGTCAGAAGTACCCTCTCTAAATATACTCTGACTGCCTAGGAAAATAATTATAAATTGAAAACTTCAAAATGCATAAATCATTTCTACTATTCAATTTTCTCATAAGATTGAAAACTTCAAAATGAGTAAATCATTTCTAATATTCAATTTTCTCATAATATTGAAAACTTCAAAATGAAAAAAAAAATCATTTCTACTATTCAATTTTTCGCATATTTATAAAAATAAATTGCAATGAGAGAGTTGAGAATATTTTACTTTTATATTCCGATAACCTAGGATTTGAATTTCATTAATCATAATAGTTAAAAAAAATTGTCATAATCAGGAAAAATTTTAAATTACCAAACAAGTGTACCATAAAAATATTTAGTTTAATTCCTTCAATAGTTTAATAATAAAATTTAAATTTAAGTTTCTATGCTTGTAAAGAAAAATTATATTAAATTAACTTTAAACAACAGTTGAAATTAAATTAAAGAGCTGCAAAAATTTAAAAAATATTGTAGAATAAACAGATAATCCTTCATGATACCTTGATCAGTGGACACATTCAGGAACCCTGTAAGCATATTCATATCAAAACACAAAACTACAGCTGGATCAGATCTCCATAAGAGACTTCTGAGATTTTGTGCAAGATAATTGATTAAATAATTCAGCATAAAAAAAAATGATGTATTTTACAGATGTAAAGAAGCTCTTGGTATAAACCACAAATGGTTGGATATGAATAGTACTGTGAACTATTCAAACACTTCTATTTTGTTGGGAAAAAAAGGCACAGTTAGCAACAACATTATCACCAATTATGAACATTTATCAGAATATGGTGATACACTTTGAAGGAAAAATCGGTAGACACTGCTGGCAAAAAGAAGACAATCCATAGTGGTACATTTAGGAGTAACACTTCACTTAAGGATGATATAAACACATACACCATGATGAGTAGAGGACAAGATCAGGTAGACAAAATCTGTAGTCAAGAAGCACTTTTTAAAAAATATATATATATATAATTTCTTAGAGAATTGTTGAAGATTCACTGATGAACACTTCAAAAAAAGATGCGCTGGTAAATATTTTCACTAAGAACTAGTGCTTTTCTTCATATGAAAGGTGCAAATAAAAATTTTCTTCATTAAAAAAAATATATCTTCATGATCAATTTAAAATAATTTTCTTGCATAAATTGAAAAAGTGAGGCATATGGCAAATTAAAAATTTTGAAGCAATTGGGTTATGAAATAAGGAAAAGGCACTATAATAATAATTGACATATAAAAATCTTCAGAAATAAGTAAATAAACAAACATTCTTGAGTTTAAACATTTGCTGTAGATCAAATAACAGTAAATTTTATAAATATTTGTAAAATATGGTATGATGTAGAAGCCAAACACTTGCAATGCGAGGATGAAACTTTGCTGCTTACTCCTACGTAAGGATGAAAATTTTACGCTCACAAGTAAACGTTGACTGTAAATTAAAAAAATAGTTTGCAACAGTAGATGAGTCGAGCACTTTCACCGTATAAAGAATAAACTGCATCTTACGAAAACACACAACTCACAAATCTTCACAATCAATTCAAGAACAACTACTGTTTATGACAAAATAAAATATGTATGTATACTGATTTAGCTTCAAAACCAACTTCAAAAACACACTGTAGAAAATCAGAAAAAATATGGATATTTTACTGCATAAATTACTGAGAATTCACCAGGAACATCAAAGTCGAAAATGGAGCACAAATCTTTATTGGTTGCTGTAAATGAGGAACAGAATTTTTTTTCTGCAGGTACGTATTATAGCATTTTCAGTACTTTCAGAACAACATTTCCACACACCAGAGAAGCGTTTCAAAAAATGGATTAATAACAACACTCTTGAAGGCAACTTCAGCAGGTAAGTAAATGTGAATGAGAAAGTTTTGAATCAGACATGTACAGAATAATATTTTATCAAACTATTTCAATCATGAGAATGATACAGGATGATTGAAAATTTTTAATTTCTTCTTTAGGCAAAAAAAATATGTCATTAAATTTTGATGAAACCACATAATTCTGGAAAATTGAAGCACTGAGAGTTACGATGAGAACAGTTTGTAGAAAGCAAACAGAGTTCTTGAAATTTAACTTAGTAAAAGAACATTGCACTCACCAAACACCAAAATCGATATTAGCAGTCAAATCGTGCACTAAATGACAAAAATATCTTGAGATAAAAGTGGAAGGTGGTACAAGAACACATTAGTGATGGGCGATTTCGATTTTTTTAATCGATTTAATCGATATTATGGCCAACTCGATTTAATCGATACTATGAATTTTTTAATCGATGTCTCTAAGACAAAATAAGGTAATATCATTTTCATTTTCCTTCAAAAATTGAAGATAAAATAGTTGGATGTGCCAATCCCAAAACTTTCATCTACCTCATAAATGTTAAAACTACAAAATTCGCTATCACGGTGTCAAATTTAAATGATAACATATGCGCATCATGAGGATTCAAAAAGCATAAGTATGTGCCTTTTAAAAGAAAATATAAGCATTGCATTTTCCTAGCAAGTCATTGAATTTCGGCTCACACCCTCTTAGGCTAATGTCAGACAAACGTCTTTTTTGCATGCTTTTTTCGCTCTTACGCCATCCCTACACCTTCGCTAGCATGTGTAGGGACGGTGTACGAGCGAAAAAAAAGCGTGCAAAAAGACGTTCGTCTGATATTAGCCTAGATGTCCGCAACGGAAAATCCCAATTCAAAGAGCATAAAAGTGACTGCAGTTGGGCAGTATACACCCAAGCCTAATAAGGATCTATTCATATGAAAGTGTAACAGAATATGAAGTTTGATTAAATTCCGTGCATTAGTTTTGAGATATGGCTACCACGAATATCATGCTAAAAAAAACAGTATAGCAGCGCAGCCTGTTAAATGATTAACACGAAAAACTCAGGAACAACTTATGTCAATGACACATAATATTAAGTTTGATGAAATTCCGGTCATTACTTCTTGAGATATTATCACTAATATCTTGTAAATTCTGAAAAACAGTGTTAAATTCAGGGGCTGGTACTGGTGGACAACCCCCCCCCCCCCCACGGAACATTGAAATTTCCCTCATGAAGATTTCAGATTTTATGCTTAAGGGACAAAAGTCCAATCCTTCCCGGAGAAAAATGTCTGAATTCAACACTGCTAAAAAAAGCAGCATGGCAGCACAACCTGTTATATCATTTACACGAAAACCTAATCATGAACAACTTATGACAAAATATTAAGTTTGATGAAATTCCGTTCATTAGTTCTTGAGATATGATCCCTAAAATCGTTTAAATCCAGAAAAACGTGTTGAATTCCGGGGGTAGCCCGGAGGGACATGCGCCCCCCCCCCCCCCCCCCCCTCTGTGCAACATTCAAATGTCCCCCCAGAAGGTTTGAGATTTTATGCTTAATGTACAAAAGTCTAATCCCCTTCCCCTCTGAACTGTCTCTCTTTGGATCTGCAGAAATCTCTCCCGGAGAAAATTGTCTGAATTCAACACTGCTGATAAAATCTGCATAACAACGCCCCCTGTTGGGCGATTTACACCGAAATCTAATATGCAACAATTTATGCCAACGTCTAACTGAATGTGAAGTTTGATGAAAACCCGTGCATTAGTTCTTGAGATAGAGCTGTTGCGAAAATCGGAATAATGCAGCATAGCAGCACCACCTGTCAGTAGATTTACATCAAGAAGTAATCAGCACCAATTTATATGAAAGTCTAATTGAATCTAAAGTTTCAACAGATTCCATGCATTAGTTCTTGAAATAGACCGCTCACAATTTTTTTGTCAGAGACAAACAAATAGACAGACTGACAGACAGACAATGTATAAAAATAGTCAAATCGTATTCCAGACAAGATCTTCTAAAACTATAAATCCTTCAAAAACTGGAAGTCGAAATTTTTCACGAATCCAACGCTTTCTTTTTCTAAAGACAAAAGAAAGCAAGAAAAAATGACCGCATCGATTCTGCCCGTAAATTAAGATCAGAAATGGCGAATCGATTCAGTTCAGATTCGATGCCGATGTCGATCTTTAGATGCGGGCAGAATCGCTGTATTTTGATTTACTTCAATTTTTTAGATTCGGGCGAATCGATTCAGTTCAGATTCGATGCCGATTTTTAGATGCGGCTGAAATCGTTATATTTTGATTTACTTCAATTCAAATCGCATCGCGCATGATCCACGATTCGGGTTGAATAAATTCCTCCAATTTTACTGTTTTAGTGGCAGAATTGCTGTAAAATTTTGTATAAGAGCCTTTTTTTTTTTTCTTTCTAGGTTCAGTGTTGAATGGCGGGTTGATTTCTTGACTGCTCCGGTCGGAATGAGAGGGGTGGGGGAGATTTTAGAGTTCCGTAAGGGGGATGTACATTTTTCCATTAAAAAGCATAAAATCTCAAAACTTTCGGGATGGACATTCCAATGTTCCCCCGGGTCACCCCCTGAATTCAATACTAGGTTAAATTGTTATACTTTTGTTTAAAAGCCTAATTATTCGGGTTACTAGTTTATTATGTTGTATGTTTCAAGTTCATCCCTTCTAATCCTTTCTGCCCCCCCCCCCCCCTTCCTCGCCAATCTTAATTTACAGGGCCGTTCAAAATATGCATGCTATTTTAAAAATGCCCAATTCTCGTTCTATTTTATTATAAATCCACATTTTGAAACCGTGACCAAAGATACATTTGAGGTCGCTCCTCCCACCATTTGAGACTTACCTGCCCCCCGGGGGGCATATTTATTGTTTCTTCCAAACCATCTCGTGTAACATATTGTTGGAAAGCTTTTAACATCCTCTTTTATTTTCTGTCCTCCCCCCCCCCCCCCCCCCCGTCCCTAGTTACACGCTCCTGGCACTTTTTAGCTCACAGGCTATCAAAGACTGAGATTTAATGCACCCGTCAGTATTGTATGTATGTATGTATGTACGTAACGCGATAACTCTTTATAGAAATATCCGATTTCCTTCAATTTTTTTTCTATGTTCATTCTGCTAAAGCACTTACCTGATTAGTTTTGGGGGTTCATTGGTTAAGTATAAAGGGGGGAACGGGGGCTAGCCCCCCCCTTAACTTAGATAAATGGGTTTTTCATACAGGATTATCAGATTTTCTTCAAATTTTGGTATATCGGTTAATTTTGATAACGAGTTTCTCTGATTATATTTGAAGGTTCATTGTTATAGTCTAAAGGGGGGGAGGGGGGAACGAGAGGATAATACCCTCCTTAATTTAGATAGATGGGTTTTGCTATCCGATTTACTTCAAATTTGGTATACCAGTTTATTCTGATAAAGCGCTTCCCTAATTAGATTTGAAAGTTCATTGGTTAAATATAAAAGGGAAAACGGGGGCCCCCTTAATTTAGATAAATGGGTTTTTGTATCCGATTTGCTTCAAATTTAGTATACCGATTTATTTCGATAAGGCGCTTCCCTGATGACATTTGGAGGGTCATTGGTTAAATATAAAGAAGGGAAATGGGGAGGGGTAATTCCCCCCTACCCTTAGTTTATTTTTCGAGGGGCATTATTCTTTGAAATAAGAGCATAATATACAGTTAGTGTGAATAGCTTGTGAGCTCAATGCCATCTGTTTAACTGGGCACTTTTCTTTTTAGCCCACAGGCTATCAAAGCCTGAGAGCTAATGTGCCCGCAGTTTCTGTATGTATGTATGTACGTACATACGTAACGCGATAACTCTCGATAGAAATATCCGATTTGCTTCAATTTTTTTTTCTAGGTTCATTCTCATAAGGTGCTTCCCTGATTAGTTTTGGGGGTTCATTGGTTAAGCATAAAGGAGGGAGGTACGGGGGCTACCCCCCCCCCCCCCTCACTTAGATAAATGGGTTTTTCATGCAGAATTATCACATTTGCTTCAATTTTGGTATACCGGTTAATTCTGGTAAGACGCTTCCTCGATTAAATTTGGTGGTTCATTATTTAAGTATAAAGGGAAGAACAGGGGCTAACCCCCCTTAATTTAGATATATGGGTTTTTCCATCTGATTTGCTTCAAATTTGGTAACTAGTTTATTCTGATAACGCGCATCCCTGATGAGATTTGGAGGCTTATTGTTTAAGTATAGCAATGTGATGGGGGGGGGGGGGGGGCGATTCCCCCTTAATTTATTTTTCGAAAGCATTCTTTGAAGTAAGAGTATAAAATACAATTAGTATGAATAGACTGTGAGCTGAATGCCATCAGTTTAACTCGATACTTTTCTTTTTTATTTATTATTGTTTCAGTGAGTGCACTCTGCATGTCAGCGAATGAGTCAATAACTGTTTATGGTTTTTAGATTACTGCTGGGGGGGAAAAAAAAGAAAGAAAGAAAAAAAACATATAATCAAGGAATGTACTTTTATTTATTTGTTAACCAGAGAAAAGTATGTTATTTCATTCTTAATGGCCTTTGGATGAGAACTTTTTTTTTTCTTAACAGCTAAATATTTGGTAAACATTAAAAAGAAAGATATTTATAAACTGTAAATGAGATAAGGAGATATATATTTTAAAAAGGGAAAGAAATTTTAGTTAAATATATTATTAAAAGGAGAATTTTGATTATTAATTGGGGGATAATTAGTATGTGATACTTGGTTAATTACATTCATCACAGCTATTTTAAAAGAAGATTTGCAATATTTGCATTTCCCCCACACTTAAGACCCTAAAAAGACTGAAAAACCATTTAAGTTTTTAAATAAATTTAGAGCCTTCAAAATTTCGCTCATCTGCGCATTTTTAAGAATGACGTTTATAGGAAGAAAGTCCCCATCTGTTTGGTTGAAGGAAATAAGAGTTAGAGTAGAAAGTACATCTTTTCCGGATGAAAAAAAAAATCATTTCTTTCTTTTTTTTTATCTGACCGAGATCTTTTTTTAAAGATAAATTTAAATATAATATAAATTATTATCAAAATTACATCTTAAAAATAATAAGTTTAAAAGTTAAAAAACCTTATTTTTTGACTCAAAGGTCTGTAGTAGCTTACTTCTGGGCCGCTAACATTGTCTATGGCCCACATAAATGGGGGTGAGGGATAGTCGTTACGGACCTGTTGATTCGCTACGCTTTGGAATTACTATTTTTCAGCTTATCTGTGTGAATCTGTGAACATCGAAATATCGATTCAAGTATCGATTCTAGAATTTGGGAATCGATTCTTATTGCGATCGATTCTGTTTTATACGATGTCGATTTTAATCGATTCTCAAATTTTCCAGAATCGCCCATCACTAGAACACGTTATATATGTATTTTTTTTATGAAAAGTTATTGAAGGTATTTTTTGAATAAAAATTATAAATTAATACATTTAAAAGCAGAGAAGACTTCAAAAAATTATGCAGGATATATTACAGCTACGAATTTCATGAAGAACTTCAGCTCCTTTGCAAGTAATAGATAAGAACAACTTCAGTAAAATAATTTAAACTTCAATAATTATCACAGATTCCAAGAGAAAAACATAATTTGCTTCAATAAATATCTTAATTTTCATAATATATCTTCAAATTCATTAAATATTTTATTGTATAAGTGCCATAAAATAAAAATTAAAAACCCAGTATAGGAATAAGTATAAAAACCATAGCCTCTTGTTAAATAAATTTGTTCTTAAAATCAGAGAACAATTTTTAGAATTCATTTCAAAATTCATTAAAGATTTTCTATGATAAATATCTTTTAATGCACCATAAGAATAAATAAATTAGAGAATAAATAAATTTCTTGATTTTTTTTTTTAATAATATTTCATTCTTCAAAAATTTAAAAACAGCAATAATTTTGTCAAGACATATCTCAAAATGAAAACCAGTAACGGAATTTTTTTTAAATTATACTATGCTCAAAAATTTAAAATCATGGAATAAGTATTGCAAATAAAACTTGAGAACAAAAATTTCATTACGATGTTTGATCGATCTTCAGCCTTTAAAAAAGCAAAATGTTCCATCTGAGAACAACAGAATATTATAATTTTCTTAAAATTCCATTAAAAAATAATAATTTTAAATCAATTTATTTGAATTTACGTCAGTATTTTTCTATAAAAGTAACAAATCTGCAAAATTCTATGCAAAAGAAAATCCAGTTAGGAATAATTTTCAGGAACAAAATTTCTTCTAAGATTAAAAAAGATTACGTTTTCTTTTTGTAAGAACAGAACTACTGCAAAAACGAATAACGGCAAATGTAATGCTAAAACATTTTCAAAATTCCATTAAAAAGAGCAGTTCTTCTATTTGAGAACAAAAATTTTCTTTTTAAAGTATGCATCTATCGTCAAAAATACGGCGAAAAAGTACAGTCATTAACTCATTATTTAAAGCATTGCGTTGTATAAATAAAGCAAAAACGCCGACTGTTCTTTTTTTGTCACGGAAACCAAATGTGACGGTAATAAATATATTGATGAGAATTAAGTAAATAAAAAGAGTTAATGTGCCGAGAATAAACATAAGTGGCGAGAATAAACATTTTCTTGAATGCCGTAAATGGATCGTATAGCTAAGATGATAAGGTTGACTTGCAGTAAAAATAAAAGGAATAATCTTACTTAAATGACAACAGTAGACACATTGAAGAGACAGCAGTTATAAAAATCTTCTTTATTCGTTGATTCACTTGAGAGGTGGAAGGTAATTAGGAGAAGTAGGTCACTGTACACATTCGAAGAACGTTCCACGTAAAATTATTAAAAACTTGAAAGTAATTCCATGGCTACAAAGAATACTGGCTAAAGTTGGTTGAAATCCTTTCTCAGAGAATGTCTTGAAGATAACAAAGTCCAAATTCGAAAAAGCATTGAATTAAATTCCATCGGCGATCTGCGAGAAACTTTTACTTATTAAATGAGCACCTTGGGATAACATGATCGCTGAACGGTGTTCGCAATCCTTCAAACAGGCACTAAGGCCCAATTTGAAAAAGACAATTCACGTTGTCAAAAGTACATCTTAAAACTTTCGTAAATCTTAAAATCTTAAAATCTGTTAAAAAAACTGGCTGCATTGATTGATATGTATACTACATAAAAGGGGTTTACAAAACTACCTCCAGAAATGATTTAAATCTATTCATTAAATTAAATTTACGTATTATGATTAAATCGTATGAAAATAGAGAAATGAAAATGAAACTTTAGAGGGAGAGAATGAAGCTTTTTAATTCGCCAAGGGCAGACACACCCCAATATGACATGAGCGACGTCACACTGAATCTAAAAATAGAACAGGAAGAGGGGGAAATCTGAAATCAAAACTTATCTGCTACATGCGGTAAAAAGGAAAGAAAAAAAGCGATTTGAACGATTTATTGAGTAAATAATAAGTAGTTTAAAACGTGAGATAATAATGCTGCATTACAATTTAAAAAAAATAAATAATAAATGTGATTACTACATCACAAAGTTACAATTACTTGTCTTAAAAATTGTCATTGGGAGAATGAAGACATTTTTTTCCTCGGGGTGGGGTGTGATAAACTTTACGAGTGGTGTACTGATATTAAGAAATATATTACTTATGTAATTTAAAGTTGAAATTTTGAAAAACCCAGGTGGGTTTTTTCTGGGTTGGGCAAAATCATAACAACCCTGTCACCATCATTTTTTTGCAAAAAATTATGAAAAATTATCAGCGGATTAAGAAAAAATGGATATTCGGATGTCAAACATTTGCTGTGAAATTTTCAAATTGATATCTTGATTAGTTTTCTTAATTTTAACCAATTGGTGAAAAATGTCATCATTTTTATTGTCACAAATCACTCGTTGCCATCGGCAAAAGAGAAATAACTGCTTTTTCACTGCCACATACCTTAGCGTTTTATAATGGATAAGATTCTTTACTACTTTTATTCTATCTTTTCCTGAAACTATTCTATTAACATATTCTTCCTTTAGTTGCTAAATCAATTTTATATCTGCCTCAGCCCCAAGTAACACTTCAAATAGTAGGAAGCCCATAAAAGATATGTCACAAGTGAAGGATATTGTATTTAGTAAATTGATTAAATTAATAAAAATTAAGTTAGCAGAATTAAATAATTATGGCTAGGTGAAAGGATAAAGCTGATGTTTCTAACCTTTTAAAAGGAATATGGAGATTGATCTATTAAACCAGCAACATAAAAATATACTTTATAAAATAAATAAGTGATGGTAAAGAAAAAGAAAATTAAAAGCTTAACATTTATTGAAAATTAAATAAATAAAATAAATACATTAAAAGAAAAACAAGAATACAAATTTAACCATATGCAAAAGTATTTCATTTCTGGCTAAAACATGTAATTTAAATTCACAAAATAATATCAAGGATAACTTTATGACAAAACATAAATTAAGAAAAAACTGACATTGTAGGAATAAGAAATGTCCCAGAGTTCGACCAAAAACACTAAATAGTATATCACTATATCTGCAATATGGATTTGAAATAAACTTCACACTTCCAATGTAACATCTCATATTGAAAACTAGATTAAAATGCAGTTTGTGTAACATAACAAGGGTAAATGAAAATCTACTTCCGATAATTTCTTTCTGTTAAAATGGCATAGTAAACAAAAGAACGTGTAGGTATAAAACAGCTTCAAAAAATATACGACTTACATATATTTTACTTCTACTCCTTAAATGACTTTATTAAAATAAAAATATAACAGTGAAAGGAAAAACAAAAATCTTTACTTTCCACTTCAGTGTAAAACTTCAGTAAAGTGAAGAGCTATTTTCCATGAATATCCATTCCAGCAACTAATATGCCAGAAAAATTTAAGCTTCACTTTATAACAGCTCCACTCACACACACACAAGATAAAAATATTGACTGAAGCTTATGAAAAAGAGAGATACCACAGTTCTGAAGGTTTCTTTAAAAAATAGTTAAAATATGGACTTTCAAATGAACTTAAAAGAATATAAAAACTGCCTAACTTTGTGACTATAACATCCTCAATACATTGTTAGTTTAGGGTAAAACATTCAGGGGAAGAAATGATGATCTTGTAAATATATATATATACCATATGGACACGCACTGTCACTTCATTATGCATCACTGTCTGCTTCTTGAACAAGTCTGTGACATGCAACTCTAAACAGAAATGCACTCATCCAAGGATGCACAAGGCCACCTCGTGGCAGTTGGGAGCACTACGCATTTAATATTAGTAAGAAACGGTCTGAAGCACGATGTTTTGAAGTCAACTGCTGGCAGTAATTGAAAACAAAACACATGTACAATAACTGAAGAACTATAAAAAATAAATGAATAAAGTTTTGTGAATAAATAGATATAATAAACTGTAGGAAATATAAGGTGAGTAAAGTTTAATTAATAAATGTCTATGTAAATAAAGAATTACTACTGTAAATAAAAATAAGTTTAATAAGTAAATAAAAATAAGTTATAAAATTTTCTGAAAAAATAAATATTAGAGAATTAACTTTGTACAGTTTTAAGAACCTTATATAGGGGATATAATCCTTATCAAGTCCTAAGTAGCCATTCACTACCAAGTATAACCTGTTTTTGACACTCGTCAAATGCCATAATTTCTTGTGCATTTCAAGTCCCAATTAAAAATCAAGTGGTGTGAAGCACATTGCCATTATAAACTTTAGGTCTAGGAGAACTTGGACACTTAACATATACTGAGGTTGAAGCCAATTATCTAAGATTTATTCCTGAACATTTAACATAAAAACCCTACAAGGATATAGTGTTGTCGCTAGGGGAAAAAGGGCTGTCGGGTGAAATTTTTTTTAAAAGGGCACTCATATCTTGTTTTAAAAAAATATTTTGTGTTCTGGTTTGTTCTCTTTTATCAGTAGAATTTTGTGACATTTTCGTGCAACTGATTGAATTTCTAGATTTTTTCCCCCATCGACTGGCGAATTTCTCGATTTTTTTTTCTCGACTGATTAACTAATTTTGTAAAATTTTCTTTCTAACTATTGCCGGATTTTGCGTCATTTTCTTGCGACCGATTGGCAAAAATCACAGAATTTTATTTTCTTTTTGTGGTCGATTGGCATTTTTTTTCCTACAACCAATTTTTCTGACAATCAACTGATGAATTTCGCTATTTTTTTTATGGACCTATTAATGAATTTCTTGATATTTTCATTGTAATAATTGGTGAAAATCGCAGGGTTTTTTCCCAACTCTTTAGAAAGCAATAGTAAGAATATTAACCAATGATCGAAAACTATTATCCCACAAACTACAAAAGGTTAAAAGCATAAAAGATAATAAGTTTATATTTTAAATTATGGCAGTTAATGAAGAAGCTAAGGAGAAAACTTTTAGATTTAGATATGTTTTGGATCCGTATTGAAAAAGTGGTCTTCATTTTTAAACCAGTTGTAGAACTAATTGAATCTCTTCAATCAAATAAACCTCAGATTCATTTAGTATATAAAAACTTAACACTATGATATATTGTATATATAACTACATACTGTATTTTTATTGCAAAAGAAAGAAAGAAAAACTTATTGAAAAATTTACCAAAAAAAAAAAAAACCCAAAAAACTGGCAATAGTCTTTTCCATCTTGCAGTGGATATTTTATCTGCTGATTCAAGGAAGTACAATTGACAAAAAAAAAAGTGTCCAAAATTGTAAGAGAAAAAAACTAAATTCAACTGGAATTTATGATTTTTTTCAATTTATGCTTAAAATAAATAAAATTAGTACAATTTCAGTATGAAGATGACACTTAAACTCTGAAATTTTCAATATGAACACCTAATTTTGACATCATATTTGACTTTCTATGCAAATTTTACCTTAGAATATGAAATGGGAATGAGAAGTCATTAGGTTAAGTAGTTTAGGAATTATAAAGGTTTTTTAATTTGGAACTTCTATTGTTCAATTCACTTGTAAGCGTTCTAAAACAGATTCCAATGCCAGTAGTTTTTTTTATAAGCATAACTCAAGAACTGCATGGTGGGATGCAGGGTTTCAAAAAAGCCGGCTAAAATTTAAAAAAAAAGCCAGGCCAGTGGCTTTTATTGGTTTTAACTGGCTTTTTTTTGGCCAAAATTGGCCAAAATTGGCTTTTATATAGTGAAGCATTTTAATTATAAATGACACATTTTGATGTGTTTTTTAATTAGTTTTAAAGACATTTAATTGAGGTAGAAATCAATATAACGCAATTTTTCAATAATGAAGACATTAATATTGGAATAAAAGGCCATACCAATTGCTTTGTCTGGTTTACACTGACCTTAACACCCTTTTTTTACTGCTTTATATAATTAAAAAGGACAATGGTTGCTTAGTTATATATTTTATTAACTAATTTTAAGGGATATTAATAATTCAAGTCTTATTTTATTTCTCATAAACATTTATTTAAAATGGCACATAAAGTCATTGAATAAAAACGTCATTTCTCTCTATTAAAACAGTATTATATAATATTATGTATTAGTACAGTATTATGTAGTAACATATGCATTAATTTATGCATGAATATGCACTATTTTAAATAGAAACTAGCTTTTCAAAATTCTAATTCAACAAGTTTTATTTGGAGAATTTTTTTTTCAATTGTTCTCTTTATTTTATGCACTTACATGTACTACAATTTCCTCAAATGTTATATCCTTCCTAATTTCTCTTTCAACACTGTTCGTTCTAAGATTTTAATCTGTCCGTATGGACATATCTGGAATAAGTTACATAACAGCTTAGTAGCAGAAAAACTTTAGATATATCATTTTTATAAGTTACCAGAATATCGATTGCTTATTACTTATTATCGATTGCTTATTATTGCTCAAGTATTATATAAGACAATTTCAGTTATTAAATATATATAAGCTATTTAGTTTTAATTTTAAAAGTAGATATCAGTATATGTAACAATGTTTCTGTTTTAATATGTGATATCTTCTTATTCTTTCATATAATCTTTAAAATGTGTGGTATGTGTAGAGTTATGATAAAGAAATCCAAACCAATACTTTAGAGTCTAAATTAATGTATTCTTCTGAATATTCATAATTTTTTTTTTTCAGACATAATGCTTTCACAGTTGCATTCTAGCAGTTATAAGGTCTTATTTATTTCACAAAATTTAATAGAAGTTTATATTATTTTAGTAGAAATATTTATAAGTGTATTAAAAATAAATTAATCCAAATTTTGTATGAATTATCTATAAACCACCTTTTTGAAAAATAAAAGCCGGCTTTTTTTAAGCAGTTAAAACAAAAAAAAAGCCGTCCGGCTTTTTTTGGCCTGGCTAAAAGCCGGCAACCCTGGTGGAATGAGTTGTAATTTTATATTATCACAAATTAAACTTCTAGAAATCAATTTCTGTTAAATTCATAGGTTACACTTTTTTTCGTAAATTGAAAAAAATATATATATATTGGAAAAATTTATGAATTGTAACATGAATTTTGTTGACAAAAATCGATTTCCGTGGCTTCAAATATGTGAATATAAACTTATTGCTTATTCATCAAAGTAGTTCTGGAGTTATGGTTAAAAAAGTCCTTCCGGCCAGTGCCGGGAGGAAGAGGTAGCTTTCATATTCCTTATTTTAAAAAAGCCAACATATATCATTCAAACACACAAAGCTCAATTTAGTGGAAACCGAATATAGGAGATTCAATACTAATTTTTATCAATATAATGAATGAGAATTTCGCGAAATTAGTCAGCTTTATCCAAGCTGCTTTTCTTTAAAGTAACTTATATTTGGCTGCCAAATTCGGCGATTTCTTAAAGTGCGTGCCATTTTAAGACAACATGGTGGATGAGGCTAACCAGTGAACTTGATCGAGACCTTAGTAATTGCCGTGCACATGATCACTCACACCGGAATCGGTTGACATACACGAGTGCTGTCGCATGCAAAAAATCAGATTTTTCAAAATGTCACCCACAATAGAAATTGAAACTGCTATATCTGAGCCATTTTTTAAGGTAAAGACAAACAAAAAATGCTCCTGAATCCTTATATCAGGGTCAAATACTTAAGAAAGAAACCTTTTTCAATTTCTAATTTTTTTGCACCTCACTTTAAATATATATTTTTTTTTAATTTAATGGCCGCCATTTTGAAACAAGATGGCTGATGAATCTGGCCAGCGAACCTGGTCAAGGTGTTGATGTATACTATCCACATGAATTCTTACATCGAAATAGGTGAATACGTGTGTTATCGCGTGACAAATACAAGATCGTTTCAAAATGTTAGCCATGCTAGAAATTCAAAGTGCTATAATTCAACCATTTTTTAAGATATAAACAAAAGAACAAATTTTTAGAAACAAAAACTTCTCTGGAATCTTTGTATGAAGGCCAAACACATAAAAAAAAATCTTTTTCATTTTCCAATTTTTTAATACCTCATTTTAAATTTTAAATTTAATTTTTTATAAATGGCAACCCTTTTGAAACAAGATGGTGAATGAAGCTGGCCAACGATCTCGGTCGATACATTGGTATGTACTATGTACAGACCAAGTTACATCCAAATCGGTTCATAAATACGCATGTTATCGCTTGACAAAAATCAGGTCGTTTTAAAATGTCAGCCACAATAGAAATTCAAAATGGTATTACTCAGCCATTTTTTTAGATATAGACGAAACAAAAACTGTTCCGGAATCTTTGTATTAAGGTCAAACACATACGAAAAAAATCTTTTTCATTTTCCAATTTTTTGGTATCTCATTTTAATTTTTTAATTTTTTTTAAATGGCCGCCATTTTGAAACAAGATGGCGGATGAATCTGGCCAACAAACTCGGTCGAAATATTTGTATGTACTATGTACACACCATGGTACATCCAAATCGGTTCATAAATACGCCTGTTATTACGTGACAAAAATCAGGACGTTTCAAAATGTCAGCCACACTAGAAATTCAAAATGCTTATAACTCAGCCATTTCTTAAGATATAGACGAATCAAAAACTGCTCCCGAATCTTTTTATCAAGGTCAAACACATAAGAAGAAAACAATTTTCAATTTTTTGGTACCGCATTTCAAATTTAAATTTTTCTTAAAATTTTAAATTGCCGCCATTTTTAAAGAAGATGGCGGATGAAGCATCCAAATCGGTTCATAAATACACCTGTTATCGCGTGACAAAAATCAGGACGTTTCATAATGTCAGCACGCTAGAAATTCAAAATGCTCAGCCATTTCTTAAGATATAGACGAAACAAAAACTGCTCCAATTTTTTTGCTTAAAAGGTACGCTATAGTAGTGATGGGCGATAACGAGATGTTTTTCTCGATTTTCTCGATTGTATGGACATCTCGATAATTTTCGATTGTGTAAATTTTTTCTCGATGACTGCAGTTTGCAAATTTCTTTTATAAATCATATATTATGTATTATATACGTCATACATTTATCAAGAATCGTCTGCGTGTGAACTGGAATGCGTCGATGTTAATAAAGACTAGGTGACTTCGACCGCTAGCGGGCCCCTCCTTTAATCGGGGCCCCTAATTTATACGTAATCTTGTAATATGAAATCACGAACAGGTTACCCGCTATATACGGCACTGATATATGATAGCAGGCAGGTGTGGTGTGCACGCACTACAAAATCTTATAAAAAATATAATATCGAAACGAATGAACCTCGGACCAGATCTCTTGGGGGAGGGGTCAAAGCGAGCGGAGGGACACAGCAGCTGCATAATATGATTAAGTCGTCACAGGTCTTTAGGCCTTTCCAACCATATGTCACATGAGAAGTCTGGATCTGAATTTATAAAAAAGGCCTCCCCGTGGGGGCAAAGGGGGGAGGGGTGCGGGAGGTGGATAACATGAGTAAGTGGTCATAAGCCTTTCCAACAATATGTCACATGAGGGGTCCTGGCTAAATTTAGAAAAACACCCCGTGGGGGAAAAGTGGGGGGGGGAGGGGCGGTTACCGGAGGTGCATTACATCAATAAGTAGTCACAGACCTTTCCAACGATATCTCACATGAGGGGTCTTGGCTAAATTTGAAAAAGTGTCCCCCGGGAGGGGCAAATTGGGGGAGACTGTCACCGGAGGTGCATAACATCAATAAATAGTCACAGACCTTTCCAACGATATCTCACATGTGGGGTCTTGGCTAAATTTGGAAAAGTGCCCCCTGGGGGGGCAAAGTGGTGGTGGGGACACCGTAGGTACATAACATCAATAAGTAGCCACAGACCTTTCCAACGATATCTCACACTAGGGGTCTTGACTAAATTTGAAAAAGTGTCCCCGGGGGGGGCAAAGAATGGGGGGGACTGTCACCGGAAGTGCATAACATCAATAGGTAGTCACAGACTTTTTCAACGATATCTCACAAGAGGGGTATTGACTAAATTTGGAAAAGTGTCCTCCGGGGGGGGAAGTGGGGCGACGTCCACCGGAAGTGCATAGCATCAATAAGTAGTCACAAACCTTTCCAACGATATGTCACATGAGGGGTCTTGGCTAAATTTGGAAAAGTGTCCTGAAATTTCATATATTATAAATAATATTTAGCGGAGGGCTCCATAAAAAAAATCTTATCTAAAATGATAAAAACGGAAAAAACTACCCTCGCAGTGGGGGCCAAATTGGGGAGGGGAGGAAGAAAGTCTCATAATATGAAAGAGTCATCCGAGAGCTTACTGATGACATATCACATGACTGGTCCAAAAAAAGTTTGAAAATTGCTCCCCCTCCCACCCCCGTGAGCCCGTGAGCCCCGTGAGCCGTGTACTTTGCCCCGCGCGGGGCAAAGTAAAGGGAGGGGCGCGGGTGATATATAAAATGAAATAGTAGTCACAGAGCTTTCCAATGATATATCACATGAGGGGTATCAGCAAAAGATAGAAAAGAGTCCCAGCTCCCAGGATTTCAATTATCGTTCCCCCGAAATATACCCTGCTTATCCTTCTCTTTGAAATTTTCATATTCATATTATGCACTTTCCTTGCCCCTGCCCCCTACTTTGCTCCCCGCGGGGGTTCGTTTAATGTATTCCAGTCGAAGTCTTTCTAAAAATGGGGAAATTAAAGATCCAATCTCAAATGACGTAGAAAAATCAGTAAAAAATTTTGATCTCTTTTATCATCCTTTAGTTCATGTTTTTGCCACTAGGGGGTACTTTTGATTCTTATTTCTTTGGCCATTTTGGTGCTAATTGCCGAAAAATTCTAATTTTTGATACTTAAACTTCCCTTACCACTTCATAGCTACTCGCGTTTTTTCAGCTTTTTTCAACCAGGGGGCACCCTTACAAGACTTTTCCAGTCTTATGGCTCCTTTATAGCCTCCCTTTGGTTTGTTGTTTTTTTATTCCATCTGTTTTCAGTTACCCTATATTTAATAAAATCTGCCTTATATATATGTAAAAACAATGATTTCAATAATTGATTCTAGAACATCTCCTTTGTAGATTCTCGAAAATAATCGATGACTGTATCGATTGTGTATTTTACGATAACGATTTTTTTCGATTGGTAAATTTTAGAGAATCGCCCATCACTAAGCCCTATCACTACTATGAAATTGTCGGCCAGAATAATAGTTAAGTTTTCCAATAACTGTTTTTAGCTTTTCTCGTTATAATCGATTGTAAAACATCTCGATTGTAGATTCTAGGAATTAATCGATGGCTGTATCGATTGTGATTTTTTACGATGACGATTTTTCTCGATTGTCGAATTCTCGAGAATCGCCCATCACTACGCTATAGCGCATCCTCGGCATCACTGTATTTAATAACTAAGTTAATTTAAAGAAAAAATTAAATTGGATACAATACAAATTTTGTTGATTATATTCATTTTTTTAAACATTACACAAAAATTACAATAGAAAAAGAAAATGTAATGCAAAGTTGGTTTAATATATTCAGTAACTGAGATAATTTAAGGAAAAATTAAATTATATATAATACAAGTTTACTGATCATTATTTTTTGTTGTCTAAGAATACTCATTACTTCTTGCTTCGAGATTAATTTTTGTCACTCAATGATATTTAAATATATATACACAGACTAGTTCTAAACTCTGTTCATATGTTATCTTAGTGCTTTCATTCTCTGATTCAGTGTCAAACTCAATGTCATTTTCAGTGGGGTTTAAACACTAGCTATAATTTTCTCATCAGTCATTGGTTGAGTTATAGCTGACTCATCTTCACTAGCTGTCTATTGAACTAAAGTTTGTTCCTCTAAAAATATAGGAGCAGTTTTCAGTACATTTTTTGCATAATTTAAAAGCTAGGTGACTTCTGCATCTCTAGTATGAAAGCCACTGAAATCTTCAATTTGGCTGCTTTCGGTATCAATGAACAGTGACGATTGACAAATTTTGTGCCAAGCATTCACCAGAAACACAGCATTCCAAGCTTCAGCTAAGTGGAATACACGATCTTTTATGTTGTATTATTTTTTATAATTATTTATAACATGATAAATTCAATGCAATCGTTCATCATAAAAACTCAATTTGGTACTGAGATTTAATGCTATGAATGATTCCTTGATCCATCAGCTGGATCAAGGCTGCTATGTTTGGAGGCAGGAAGTTCACAGACACAAGATTTTTAGAATGTGCAGTACAATTGTCCAGTAACAACAAAATTTTGCCATCACTAGGTCCTACAGTAGAGCAGTAGTTATGGGCTTCTTTAATGAAGTGGTTTTCAATCCACTCCACCATGAACTTTTTGTTAATCCACGACTTTCCATTCAATTTGTATATAAATGGTAATGTTTTCACTCTTTTCAGAGCTCTTGACTTTGCAGATTTTGATATTACTATCAATTTGCACTTATGAGTTCCTGCATCATTGCTACAAACCAATACAGTCACTCTCTCCTTAATCCCTTGGGGACGAGCGACACATATACGTGCCGTATGAAGCGCTCAGAATCCTTGTTTTTCCTCACCAGTAAAATTTTACTGTAAAATTTGCCTTATTTAATTAGCGCATTTTCTCGATTCAGGAAGATAAAAATTTCTGTTTTTAAAAAGCGGTGACAAAAGATTAAAAACTTCGCAAAGGGCTCCCGTCCCGAAGGGGTTAACATCTTTGAATCCTGTTAGTTTTTCCTCAGGACTGGCAAAACTTTGCCTTCGCAAACAGTGCCAAAGAATTTGTTTTGTCAGCAATGTAAATTTGTTCTGAACAAAGCTTTTCTTCTGTGAAGAGATCAGAAAAATTTTCTACAAAATATTTAGCCACTTCTGCATCAGTAGAAAAGTTTCCTCCAGATGCCTTCTAATAGCAGATTCCATGCCTCTGCTTGAAAGATGTCAGCCAGTCAGAACTATAGCTGTATGTCTGCTGAATTTTTAACTGAGAATGCAGCTCTTCTCACCAGTGCTTTACCACATCAAAGTGGTGGATACCATCACTTCTCTTTTCTTTGAACCATTCAAACAATATAGTGCCCAAATTTTCAGACTTAACAGAACAAATGCTTTTTCATTGTGAAATTCCTGCATTTGAATATCTTTCAATGTAACATTGCAATATTTTACTTATATTTTTTTATACTGAATTATTTTGCAAGAAAATTCGCAAAGTATCTAGCATCCAATTTTTGGATCACTTGCACTTTTGAAGAATGCACTACACGTTTTCTCTTGCTACATGAGTCATTGTTACTTGTTATTTCGGACATAATTCGTAAGAAAAATCACATGCAAAAGTAGGTATAAATACACTTGCAGAAATTTTATTGAAGGAAATATTCATGTATTGTGAAATTGAAAAACACTGTGTTGAGATAAAGTCAGTTAACATTATAGTTTCATCAGCACTTGAGCAAAGTATATCTTTGCATTATTCACAACCAACCAGCAAAACATCTATGTCAGTTTAAAATAAAAATTGCTATTTTGATTCTGTTGTCCCTTTTACTTAGCTCAAATATTATTTCCGAATGCAGGGTATGAAATATATTAATTTTCTTAAATTACAATTTATTTCATTGAAAAATTGATAATTCGTGAAAAAACACCACATTCAACTTTATCTATGAGCTTAACTGTTAATGTCGATTTTCACTGTTTACATACCAACGTGTAGTGTTAATAATGTCACAGAGTTGACTGCACTTATTTTTATATAAGAAGATATTTTTACATGAGAAAATTAATCTTGAAATAATTTTAAAATGTTATTAGCAATTGTTTGTATACGTCTAATATTGTCCCCAGTGAGATCTGACTCAATACGAGACACAAAATGTTTCGAGTTCAAATTTTAAATTGTCAGGCTCAGGTTTAGGAGTTGAACTCACCTCTAGTGCAGACATACACACAGCACAGCGATGACTATGATTCTCCCAATCCAAATTTTTGTAAAGGCCATCAAACCTGTTATCTTTTTTTTTCTTTCTTTCTTTAGCACAACTTCCTTAGAGCTGTTCATAATATGCTCTCTGGTAGCTTTCACAATAGTATCTTATTAAGACAAAATAGATAAATTTTATTACAAGTATTGAATTTTTTCTTCAATTAAAAGGTTCTGATCCATTTTAATTTTTGTAATTTAGAATACTTATTAGGTATTATTTTGGACATATGCTGTCATTTTTAACGTGTTAGAAAAATCTAAGTATATTTAAATTTAGTGAATATGTGTAAAAATATCAAAATATGCCTACAATTAATAAATATAAATTAATATTATTCATTATGAGTAGTATTTCTTGTGTACTTGCGGCAGTGCAAAGCTTATTCATTTATAATTTAAGTTAAAAATGTCTAAGGTAGAGATTATCAAATTACTTGCTATAATTTCATAACTTGGAGGTTTTTATAGTCAGTCCTATAAACATCGCTGCAAAAAAAAAAAAAAATTCAGTAAGAGCAAATTAAATAAAGTTAAATGTAGGCAAATAGATATGGTTAAATTTACATGTTTGATCTGTAAACTCAGGGGCCGCGCTAAGAAATTAAGACTTTTAGCCAAATTTATCTATTATTAACCAAAAGTGTATTATGCATATATTATACAGGGTGTTTATAAAATCCCGGACCCATTTTGATGTTTAATAACCCATAAAATAATAAAGATAGATTAAAATTAATAACATAAATGATTAGATAGACTCAAAAAGTTTCATGACCCTTGTCAATGAACTTCCACGTGTGCCCCCTTCATCGCACGGAGAATATCAAGTCGATAGTCAATTTCACGCCAGGTAGCGGCAAGCATACTTCTTTGAATGACCATTTTCCAGGAAGATGGATTGGGCAAGGAGGTCCAATTCCTTGGCCACCCAGATCACTTGATATAACGCCGCTGGACTTTTTCCTTTGGGGATTTGTAAAGGACAATTTTTACAGGAGGAGAGTGTCGAAGATTGATGACTTAAAAGCCAGAATTACAACCGCAATAGCCTCTGTAGATGCCGACATACTTGCCGCTACCTGGCGTGAAATTGACTATCGACTTGATATTCTCCGTGCGACGAAGGGGGCACGTGTGGAAGTTCATTGACAAGGGTCATGAAACTTTTTGAGTCTATCTAACCACTTATGTTATTAATTTTAATCTATCTTTATTATTTTATGAGTTATTAAACATCAAAATGGGTCCGGGACTTTATAAACACCCTGTATTATGTATACGGGTCATTCCATGGTAACTTATGTTACATTTAGAGCAATTTACTGCAATAATGTTAGTAATATAACACCAAAAATTATTCAAATGTAAAGTTGACATGATTTGTTAATTAAACTTATCCAAAGCTCAATTTGAATGAAAATTACCTAGAAAATGAGAATGAAAGTTGTATTTTTTTATGGTAAATTATGTTCCTTTTTCAGTATTTCTAGTTACATACTAAATATAACTTAGGGGTGATTGTGTTCCGGGTGTAGCCCGGATTTCCGGGTTTTTCGGTCGATCCTTCCGGGTTTATGAGATCGTTACATTTAGTGGAAAATTCGGACATCGCGAATTTCGGCAAATGGTCGCCGAAAAAAATCAATTCCTCAATCGTTCGCTGAAAAAAATCGATACTTTCGTCAAAGGATTGCGGGAAAAAAAGCGAATTTCGTTAAAGAATCTCGAAATAAACACAAATTTCGCAATTGATCGCGATAAAAGCGCGAATTTCGCAAAGGATCACGATAAAACTAAGATTTTCGTCAAAACATCGCGGGAAAAATGCGATTTTCGTCAAAAGATTGCGGGAAAAACGAATATATCGTCAAAGGATCGCTGGGAAAACGCAAATTTCGTTAAAGATCATGTAAAAAAAAACATGAATTTCTTTAAAGAATCGCGGAAAAAACGCGAATTTCGTCAAAAGACCGCAGAAAAAACATAATTAGAACCGAGAAGGATTTTCCCCATCCCGGAATCGCGCGGAAAATGAGATTTTTGTCAAAAAATTGCGGGGAAAAACGCGATTTTCGTCAAAGGATCGCGGAAAAAGCGGAAATATCGCCAAAGGATCGCTGGAAAAACGCAAACTTCGTTAAAAGATCGCGAAAAAACGAATTCCTCTAAAGAATCGCGCAAAACCCGCGAATTTTGTCAAAGAATCTCGGAATAAAACAAATTTCGTCTAATGATCTCGGAATAAAACAAATTTCGTCTAATGATCTCGGAATAAAACAAATTTCGTCTAATGATCTCGAAATAAAACAAATTTCTTCTAATGATCGCGAAATAAGCACAAATTTCGTCAAAGGATCGCAGAAAAGTGCAAAATTCGCAAAGGATCGCGAAAAAAAAACAAGGTTTTCGTCAAAAGATCGCGGGAAAAATGGAAATGTCGCCAAAGGATCGCGGGAGAAACTCAAATTTCATTAAAGGATCACGAAAAAAAACCAATTTCTTCAAAGAATATCGTAAAAAACGCGATTTTCGTCAAAAGATCGCAAATAAAAACGCGATTTTCGTCTAAAGATCGCGGGAAGAAACGCGATTTTCGTCTAAAGATCGCGGGAAAAAACGCGATTTTCGTCAAAGGATCGCGAGAAAAAACGCGATTTTCGTCAAAGGATCGCAGAAAAAAACGCAAATTTCTTTTAAAAATCGCGGAAAACACGTGAATTTCGTGAAAGGATCGCAAAAAAAAACAAATAATTAGAACCAGGAGTGAGTCTCTCCCCACCCTCTCTGCTGCAACCTTTCAGAAAAGTTGCTGTGAATTTCAGATACATTTTTTTCTACTCAGAATCACCCCTGGTATTGTGTTATCCATCTCAATTTCAGTACAAAAATGTCCAGAATTGCATATCTAAATATGTAATGTGTAATACCCAAGAAGAAAGCAGGAAAAGGAAATTTTACCTTGTGTGAGTAAAGTAAAAAAAAAAAAAAATGTACTTTTAAATACAATTTGTTTGAAAGCTGTATCTCAATTTGTTTCTGAGTTATTATTATTTTTTTTTTTTTTTTTAGTTTTTATTACTTTTTTGTCATAGTGGCAACAGAAGTATCCATCTCTGTTGAAGGTAAAGGGAAAATACAGATTATTATATAGACCAATCAGTAAACGAATAAAATGCGGATTCAACCAATAAAACGCTTCAGATATGCTTTTGATTTCCTACCCTGATGAGGACAATAACCATTTTTCCAAATGGTTAAAAAAAAATTATTTTTAATTATTTATTTTGTTCTAATACTTAGCCACTTAGAAGTAAAATTGGATTGGTTTTGACATTTTTTTACTGTTTTCAAATAACTAGGTGTCATATATATGACTTGCATTAAATCTACTAAGAGATCCCACTCTTTAGACGTACAGTGGAACCCGGTTAAGACGCTCACGGTTAATACGCGATCCCGCTTAATACACAGATTTTTTCCGATCCCATGAACATCGCCCATAAGTCTAATGCTAAAATATCACGTTTAATACGCGATCCCGCTTAATACGCGATAGATTTTCTATCCTATGAGGCAAAAAATCACGTTTAAGATGTGAATTCATTGATGAAGATGCGAATTTCCTTCTCCAGTATTGCCAATTTAGTAGGTTTTTTTTTTGTTGTTGTTGTTGATATAAAAAACACTGTTTTCGTTTAGTAATATTTATTTTATTTAATAACAGATTAATTAAAGCGAACATTACTAATCGGTGATAGTGGTAGAAATTTGAATAAAACAATATCCGTTAAATTAGCAACACAGCAATTCTTCTTTTATCACGCATTCTAATATTCTTTGTCTCTCGCTTCATGTATGTTTTTACTGTAGTAAGAGAGAGGCAGATGAATTCAGGACACTCACAAGGGAACCACTTTTGGTGTAGCTCGCACCTAGCATTGAGACCTGGTGCATTTTAAAGCCCTATATTATGAAGTTTAAGAATCGATAAAAATTTTCTGTTAAAATAATATTTCTTGATTATATAGCAGCATAACTTTCTGAAAATGCAATTTTCGAGACCACTTATCGGACTATTAACATTGAATTTTTTTAAAGAAAAGCATTTAAAAATAAAAATTAGTTAATAATAAGTATAAAATATTGAAAAAAGTTTGAAAATTCCTTCAAAAACCCACGAATTTGATTTTGAAAGATTGCAACTTTATATTCATATTTTTGGCGGGGAAGCAGTTGGCGTTTATTTTCAAAAGTAGAGCTCTCCGGCAATCCTAGCAAAATGTCATAGCTGAATTTGTAATAGCTAGAAATTGCAATGTCCAACCTATTTCGCCACAGTAATTTTTCTAAATTGTGTAAAAATATTAATTTACTGTGTGATTACTTTTACCGAAGGACCATTTAATACAGCAACATTTCATTTTAAACATTCGAAACTTTATTCCATTCGATTTCAAAAGAAAACAGTTTGCTTATTTTGTATTTCACTAAAAATAGTTTTCAATGATCTTCGAAGCTTTTATAGAATTATATTTATTACTTATATATTTATCGTCTGCACAGAAATAAAATAAAAACCTAATATTTGTTTCTTATGCTATCAATTATTAAAAAAAATCGCAATCTGATATAGTTCTGGTAATCTGTCCTGTACATTTTCTGTTTGGATAAAGCGGGCGGAAAAATTGTAGCGCCCTATTTGGCGACTTAACTCACTTTTGGCATGAAATAAACAAATAAATATAAAATAATAAAAAAATTAAAAGTATAAAAATGTATATAAAATATTATTTTAACAGAGAAATTTTTTCGGTTCTCTAACTTTTATGTATAGGGCTACAAAACGCACCAGGTCTCGATGCTAGGTGCCAGCAACACCAAAAGTGGTTCCCTTGTCAGATACGTCATAAAAATTATTATGAGTAGTGATGATTATACCTTTTGGTAGTGAAGTTTTAAATGTACTTTATACCACTACTGTTTTATAATGCATATTATAGACAAAATAAATAAATAAATAAAAGATGAAACTTGCAAAGATTAAACAAATATGATTGCGGTAGTATAATTCTTTTATGTTTTCATTATTTTTTGCTATACTATCAATATTTTTTTCACAAAAATTAATGATTTTTTTTCATATTGAAAAAAAGGGCATGTTATAATGGTACTTATTATCACAAGTACTAAATATGATTTTAACAACTCGATTGTGCTTCAAAAATTTAATTCTTTTTTTCTGTAAAAATAAAGAAAAAGAAAAAAGGGACAAGAAATAAAATTATTTTTGTTGTTTTATAGTAAGTAACCAATTAATTGACAATAAAACCATATTTCAATCCTTATTTATTTTCAGTTCTTATTCCAGTGAGTCCTATAAATAGAGACAATAAGTAAAGTTGAATACAATTAAATTTAAATCTAAATATACGTATAAGACACGATTTAAGACCGTAAACATAATGAAAGTCCCTAGCTTAAAGTTCATTTTAGGCGGTAAGGTGGTAAATAAGCCCGGTTCCTGCAACTTTATGCAAATCACGTTTAATACGCGATCCCGCTTAATACGCGACTTTTGTCCACTCCCTTGAAACGCGTCTTAACCGGGTTCCACTGTAATTTATACTTGTTTCATGAGTACTTGGAATAAATTCATTTACTGATTATAGAATTCGAGCTTTGCATATTTAGCAAGATAAATTGCACTCTCCATTTGATGAAGTTATTTAGCTTTCAGTGAAATTAACATAAGTTTACCAAATTATATTTTTCTGCAATTGTATATTTCAAGCAATAGCCGAAATATGTCATTTGATTGTCATGCTGTTGCAGCATCAGTTATGTAAATTGATATTGGTATATTTTGCATCGATAATTTTCAGGGTTTTTCACTTTATATCGATTAATTTTCAGGGTTTTTCACTCTGAGTCACAATCACCCTCTGCCAGAGTTCAATAAATAACACAAAAAATAGATACATTTCATCTAAATTAAGCTTTGAATAGGTTTAATTAACAAATTATGCGTCAACTTTATATTTTGAATTCTATTTTTTGTGTTATATTACTAAAATTACAGAAGTAAATTGTTCTAAATACAACATAAGTTACCATGGAATGATCCATACATGTAATATTATATATATATAGAGAGAGATATACTACATGTAGATATATATCATATATATAATTATTATCATTAATCCTTTCAACTGTGAAGTAGTTATTAAATATATTATGTATAAGTAGTTTTTGTATTTTTTTTGATGAAATTTGCAGTTTTTCGCGATCTTTTGATGAAGTTGGCGGTTTTTTGTGATCTTTTGACGAAGTTTGCGGTTTTTCGTGATCTTTTGACGAAATTTGCATTTTTTCGCGATCTTTTGACAAAATTTGTTTTTTTTTTTCACGATTTTTTGACGAAATTTGCGGGGGGTTTCGCGATATTTAGAATAAATTTGCGGGTGTTTTCGCGATCTTTTGACGAAAATTGCATTTTTTTTTTTCGCGATCTTTTGACAAAAATTCGCACTTTTTCAGTGATTCTTTGACAAAATTTGCGTTTTTCCCGCAATCCTTTGACGAAATTCGCAATTTTTCTGCAAACGATTGACAAAATTTATTTTTTTTCGGCGACCGGTTGTATATTTTTTACGCTATATTTTTTATGTCTGAATTTTCCGATTGATGACAGATTTTTTTTTGATTTTCGGAAAATTCGGAACAGAATCACCCTTAATTGGCCGACCGAGAAGAAGAGGAGGAATATAGACTGAAAATACGGCCATACGTGAACTCTTGCTAAAAGCGGAAATTCATTTACGTTCCAGAACATGATTACAACAACAAAAGAGTCCCCATCATTATCATTAGCTTTTTTGCCACAATAATTTTTTTGTTGCCAATTTCACTATATATTCACATTTGGTGAGTTGGCGAATGGTTAGCGCGGTCCCTGAAACTAATAAATATTAGATCTTTCCTGAAAACTTTGAAATAAGTGAAAAATATAGATTGAAAGTTTGTTTCAATTTAACAAATTGTATAAAATTGCATTCAATTTTAGAAGTTACTTTAAAAAGGGTCTTTACAATTTAACCTTAAGTAGAAGATACATTTCAATTTTAGTTATTACTCAGACCATGTAGCTGGAAAATATTTTTCTATAAAATCACTTTTTAATAAATGTGTTAATGTTTTTCTGTACTGATTTTTTTTTTCCCCCCCTTTTAGAAGCCCAAAGCCAAAACCGATTATTGACTTGTGAATATACTGTTCACAGATTAATTGGGATTTTAGAAAGATCAAGATTTAAATCAGGAGACCATGTTGATGTCTTTGATGCCAACTATTAATGCTTCCTTGATTGTTTTTATGTGCAGAATTTTATTATACCTTTCTGAATGGGATCAAAACAAACATTTTATATTCTTGTATGAAGTAAAGATATATATATATATATATATGTTTTGTTTACAAATTTGATGTACAACTTTTAAGCTTCTTTGTTTCTGCTAATAAAAGTTGGATATTTTGTTTGCATTGTTTTGTTATCCTTAGATAAAGTAGTACACTGAATGTTAGCATTAATTGTTATTTCAAATAAAAAATTAGAAAAATCAATTAGTATTCAGTAAACTTAAAACTTTTAGTAGCTATCCCAAGGTATCACACAACACTGTTGCGGGGCTCATGGCAGCCATTTGTATTCAATGACACACATCTGATTATTGCCTGCAGTTGGTTTCGACAGCATGTAGAGGATGTTATTGTGGCTGACGGTGGTTTGAGTGCATGATGCCATCCATTGTTTATGTGGTCACCTGTACAGAACGTAAAAGTTTGAATACAGACGTTACTTTGTTCTCAAATACCTGCTGCATCCTGTAGGTGGGAAGTTTTAATAGTGTCTTATCATCAAAGGAAAATGTTTCTTGCTGGGTTTTTTTTATTATTATTATTTCTGCATCATTGAAATGCACTGAAAAGGCTACATCATATATCTAAAAACTGTTTTTAGTTGAAAATAAATTTGTAATTATCTTTAGAAAGATACCTTGATTCATCCATTGATAGTTTCTGGAAAAATAAATACATTAAATTCCCGATTATCTGTGGAATTGGGTGGTGCAGCAACTGTGGATAAGCGAATTTTGCAGATAACCTACAAACTGGCTGAAAAAAAAAACACAAATCAACATGAAAATGCTTTTGAACAATTTTTATATACTAGGGGGCCTACACATACATATGACTTTTGTGGGTTTATTTTTTCACAAAAAAAAAGGGTCATGTTTTTTTTGTGTGTGTGTGTGTTAAAACACCTCTTTTTTAGTTGTGATTGCAGTTTTTTTAATAAGGTTTGTCACCAAGTGATGCATCGTCTTGTTCCTCCAGATATTGAACAAGCCTGTCAGTGTGCTACAGCTGCTCATGGCTCACTTGCTTCTAATTTTTTTTCCTTTTTTTTTTTTTTTTTTATATCATTCTGCTCCAAAAGCATATCTAATACTCCTCCTACTATTTGTTCATCAGTAAGATGTTCAAAACATGGATCTTTGTAATCTCAATCAAACCACTCAACGATGTTATCTTCATTAATATTACCTCCTTCAGTGACAGATTTCATTAAATTAGCCAAATCATAAGGAGAAACTTCTTCCTTTGGAGACTCTACCAAAGCAACAACATTTTTTTTTTTTTTTTTTTTCAGAAAGTTGGGAGGGGGAGGGGATCATTAATCACATTTTCATGTTATTCCTTGCTTCTACCTGAACCATAAATTAGTAACTTTAAAAAGTTATATTAATTTTTGCCAAAGCAATCTTTCATTTCTGGACAAAAAATTGCCTGACTTGCAACATAAAATTTCCAAACATAAATCTTGAGTATTGAAAAAGACAACAATAAACTAATTGGTGATGAATATGTATTGTATATTTAAATATACAGTAGAAGACCTTTATAATGCAAACCTAAAAACACAAGGTTGTGCATTATATAGAATTTTGCGTTATATGGATCACATTTCGCACATCATTAAATTTACCTTGTAAACAAGGCCAAATATGTCTGAAACATATCAAAATACATTAGAGTACTTTTATACTGCATTTCTTGTCACCAGGAGTTATCCAGATTATAATTTTTTGTATAATATAGATCACTCGATTGTTAAATTTACTTTATATACATGGTCCAAATATGCCTGGAACAAATGATTTTAAAAAATGTTTGTGATAATAGCAATTTTTTCATTAAAAAATTCTGAATTAAGGAGATAAAAGTTGAATTAATGTTCAAATTTTGTCCTCTACAAAGTAGCAATTTTTTTACATTGTGGGAATTCAGATACTTCTTACCTGCAAAATTCATTGTTTACGTCTAAGAAGTTGTGCATTATATGGAGAATTGTGTTATAAAGATCTTCTACCCATTGATATGTATTATGATTACATGATTTATTTTTAAGAAATTGATAAGTTTTTTTTTTTTTTTGTGTGTGTGTGTGTGTGTGTGTTGAAGAAACATATGTTTCAAAACATATTTGAAATCCTCATCTTTCCATTTTATCATTTATTTATAAGATAACTTGTTTTGTATCTGCAAAATAAAAATATAAACAATGACCTATAATCCACATAACTTTTGCGAGGACAAGCTTTGTGGATTAGAGGGAGATGTCTGTACTTTCTTTTGGTTTAAAGATTTAACCAAAATGTTTGAAAGGTTTTCCTAGTCAGGGCTCAACTAACATTTTCTTGAAGTTTTTGCTGCCAGAATTTGTACTGATTTTAAGATTTTTTTTTTTTTTTTTTTTTTTTTTTTTTTTACAAACCCTAAGATTCACAATGCGATAGCTAAAATGTATTTTATATGATGATTGATATTCATGAATCTTATAGTCTGGTAGCAGCATCAGTTTTGGAACATATTTAGCATTGATAATTTTCATATAATACAGGGTGTTGATCCGACAAACTTGGAGGGTTGTTAGGGGCCATAAGACTAACAAAAATTGTAATGGAACATGTGGTCACAAATACAGGGTGTTTCACCCTAACTGAACTCTGAAAGACACTAATAATTTTGAGAAATAGAAAAATATTGCAATGAAAATGTAATGATATGTACCTTGTTTTGTATTAAATGTGATAAAAACTTATGAAAATTTCTGGAAAACAGTATGCTCATGTAATTGATTGATACCGTATGAACTCGTAATTGAGTTAAAAATGGAGAGTGTTAAGTGCATACTGCAGGCGCATATAATAAAAACTTCTACCACTTTCTTTTATGTTATCACATTTACAACAAAGGTGAGCATGTCCATTATAAGTTTAATTATAATATACTTCATTTTTCTTGAAAGTTACTACCGTCAAAACCAGGTTGAGTTACCATAGAACACCCTGTATTTTTCATTGGTTTGTGACATCATGTTCCATTGCAATTTTTGTACCTCTTGATGTCCATAAACAACCTTCTGAGTTTGTTGGATGAATATCTGAACACTCTGTATATGATAAAGTAAATGTTCCAAGTAACGAAACTGTCAGTCAGTTGACATACCAGCAGGGCGGTTGGGAGGGGGGGGGGGTGTTGCTATAACAGCATCCCAACTCTTTGCAATGTGAAATGAATAAGAACCGATTATTTTCATTTCACACTGCAGTGGGCTATGAGATGTTGCTATAGCAACACCTCATACAATTTTCTATTCTTTTTAGCACAGAAAATTACTGATTACTTGAAGAATTTGATATGGGAATGGAAGAGTATATTCTCAGTGATGTCTCAATATTGGAAAAAGTCTTCAGTGTTAAAATGATTTAATTAGCTTCACTAAAAAAACAGTGGATTTTTGGTAATTCACTGTCTTCAACATTTTCACAATAAATTTCTTGAAATTTTTTTTAGAACATTCGTTAATGCACACATCTGATAGATATTGATTTCACAGAGTTTGTACAAACTCCTTAAAAATGAAAAAAAAATTCCAAGAAATGTTTAGAACTTTTTAGATTTACAAAATACTCCTTAAAATTATTCTTAAGGCACTTAATATTTAAAAGTCAGAACACTTTTTTCACGACAAGATTGAGTCAGTTTTTACTATGCAAGTAAAATTTTTTAATGCAAAAAGGGCCCTTTATTTTATTGAGGGGCAAGAAGAGTATTATTCTGTAAATCAAAGGACAGGCAGGGTGCAGCACCCCACTGAAACTGTCTGGGAGGAATACTGAGTATGATATATTTACATATGGCATGGAAGAGATCCACCTTTAAAGGAAGTAATATAAAATCTTCATATTTATAGAGGTAAAATTCAAGTGATTACATGTTTATGGGTACATTTTACAGTATAAGTTAGATTACTATGTATTCGTAAAACAGAAAACACACAATAGTAACATTAATGATTACTTATGGTTTTACTTAGACATTTCAAAATTCAAATATAGATTCATTAAAAAATTAATGTAGTTTAGAATATAGGGTTAAAAACATAACTTTTGAAGCTATATAATAAAAAGTAGATTTTTTGAAAATATTTCTCTTTCATTTTTGAAGGCTTTTCTCAAATCCAAAGGAGCTGCATTCTGACACATTTCTGAATTCATTTCTTTTCGGAAATGCATAAGATTGGCAGGTATTCTTATTCAGAAACTATGTAAATGACAGTTTTTTTTTTTTTTTTTTAATAAAAGCAATATATCATTAAGAAAATGCTGCCAAAGTTAGCATTTTGAATTGAATTTCCAGAAGCAATAGCATGGGAAAGGAGGAAACCTTCAGTCACATGACAATTTCTTATACAGGGTGATTCTAAATTGTTTTACAAAATAAGAGGGGTGATAGTACCCATCCAGACAAGTAATAATTACCATAGAACATGGGGTTGCAAATCACTTATTGAGTCACAAATACAGGCTGTTTCACCCTACTGACGTCACTTGTCGGTAATAATTTTGCGAAAATAAAAATGTAACAATATGTACTTTATTTTGTATGAAATGTGATAACATCACAAAAAGTTCTGGAAAAACAGGGTACTCACACAATCGATGATACCGTATAAACTGATAATCACAGTCCAAATTGGGGAGCGTCAAATGCATACTGCTGATGCGTATAATGGAAACTTCTACCACTTTTTTTTTGTGTGTTATCATATTTACAACAAAAGTGAGCATGTCAATTAAAAGCTTCATTATACTACTTCAGTTTGCTGAAAATTATAACCAATGTTCGATTAGGGTAGAACACCCTGTATTTGTGACTAAATAAGTGGATTGTGACCTCATGTTCTATGGTAATTATTGCTCACCTGGATGGGTACTATCACCCTTCTTATTTTGTACAAACAATTTAGAATCGCCCTGTATCTCTAAGTAATTTATCAAAAATGGAAAACGCTATTCGATTCCAAATCCCTTCAATAGTCAGTCAATCCCCCTTTCAATTTTATGCCTTTACAGTTAAAAATTAGTTGGAAAGTTTCGCATTGTTGAGCAGTGAATTTGAGAACTACCTTAGGGTATATTTCCAAAGATACTGTTACTAGAAGTTCATGATTGCTATTAATACTTTTACAAAACATATTGCCAGCCCTACACATCCTGAGAACGATTAAGACCAGTTCCGTGCAGTACGACTATATGTTGAAAAAAAAAAAGGAAGCCTGATCTTGGCTCAGCACGAGTTTGCTGACAAAATTAAACCCGAGATTGGACACCATGTAACTGTCCAAAGCCAATCTCAAACGATGGACATATTACATTTCTGTATTCATGTTGTCAAACTCGCATCGGCACATGACGCACATTTATACTTCTTGTGAAAGTCATATTATTGAAAAAGGCTCGCATTTGATCGGCTTCGTTCAAATTTTTATATCGGGCCGGTAGACCCGCTTAATTTTTTTTATCCGCCCGGCCTGAACCGTTGAAAAAATTGTCCCAATTCTGCCGGCCCGGCCCGTTTGAAAATTCACCTTCATTTGGCAAGATGTCAAAGATTCAACCAGAGCGATTCCATTATATAAAGATACATTCTTTTTCAAGAGATTTATTTTTTTTTACAATTGCATCTTAAATACTATTCAAAAGCACACTATATGAATTATGGCATACATTTATCGCACAAGAAATTAAAAATATATTTTCATTTTTTTTGGGGGGGGGGTAGGGGAATGAGGAATTTTCCTGAATATCTTAAGCGTCATGAAGAAATTTCAAAATGTCCCAACCTCACTCCTTATCAATTTAAATCCCCAATATTCTTTTTGCCAGTTTGGTTCACATATGCAAATAAAACAGTGCATCAAATTTTATATATTTGAATATAAAAAAAATCTAAATTTTATGAAATTTTCAGCTTTTCTGCATCATGTTTCTGCACTTAACTACCTTTAACTTTTCCAATTATATTTAGTTTAAAAAAGCTATGCACAGTTTTATTTGTAAACTAAACTGGCATGAAACATATTGGGGATTTTAATTGATATGGAGTGAGGTTGGGACATTTTGAAAGTTATTGATAACACTTAAAATATTCAGGAAAATTCCTTATTTTTATCCAAATTTTTTTTGTTTAATTTCTTGTGTGATAAATATATGCCATAATTCATAATACCTTTGGATACTATTTAAGATGCAATTAAAAACTAGTATGTTGTGGCCATCACAAAACTTTCTTCTACTTAAATCATATATATTAAATCATTTAAATAGTACAAGAAATGACAACGATTTAGCACCAATTCATATCAAAGTGTATCTGAATTTGAAGTTGGATGAAAATTCGTGCATTAGTTCTTGAGATAGAGTTATAGCGGAAATTCTGAAAATGCAGCATAGCAGCGCCACCTGTTGAGCGATTTACACCAAAAGTAAACAGCACTAAACAATATCAAGGTATACCTGAATCTGAAGTTAGTTGAAAATCCAAGCATTAGTTCTTGAGATAAAGCTATTGCGGAAATCACAAAAAATACAGCATAGCAGCGCCACCTGTTGAGCGATTTACACCAAAAATTAAACAGCACTAATTTATACATCAATTCATGTCAAGGACTAACTAAATCTGAAGTTTGATGAAAATCCGTGCAATAGTTCTTGAGATACAGCTCTTGTGGAAATCGTGAAAAATGCAGCACAGCAGCGCCACCTGTTGAGCGATTTACACCAAAAATTAAACAGCACTAATTTATTCATCAATTCATGTCAAGGACTAACTAAATCTGAAGTTTGATGAAAATCCGTGCAATAGTTCTTGAGATACCTCTTGTGGGAATCGTGAAAAATGCAGCACAGCAGCGCCACCTGTTGGGCGATTTGCACCAAAAATTAAGCAGCACTAATTTAAATCAGGGACTAACTGAATCTGAAGTTTGATGAAAATTCGTGCATTTTTTCTTGAGTTAGAGCTATTGCGATAATCATGAACAATGCAGCATACCAGCGCCACCTGTCGGGCGATTTTCCCAAAAAAGTAATCAGCACCAAACTATATGCTGGACTAACTGAATCTGAAGTTTTATGAAAATCCGTGCAGTAGTTCTTGAGATACAGCTATTGCAGAAATCGTTAAAAATGCCGCATAGCAGCGCCACCTGTTGGGCGATTTTCACCAAAAACTAATCAGTTCCAGTTTATATCAAGGTCTAACTAAATATGAAGTTTTGTGAAATTTCGTGCATTAGTTCTTGAGATAGAGCGCCCACAAAATTTGTGTCACATACAGACAGACAGACGGACAGACAGACAGACAGACTCACAGACAGACATTTTGTAAAAACATGTTTTTTGGAATCTCTGACTCATAAAACGTGTAAATCCGTCGAAAACTGGAATTCGAAAATTTTCATGAAACCATTACTTTCTTCTTGTAAAGATAGAAGAAAGTAAAAATGAGTTTGAAGGTCCCTTGTCCACTTAAATGAATTTCTAATTAGTTCTAATAAGATGGAACACAAATCATGTTTGTCTGCCTTCCTAAACTCTACATGCCTAATGTTACTCTTTACCACAACATTCTCGTGAAAAAGATTTTTCTTTAATAAAGATTTTTTTTTTTCCTTCACGGGAATGTTGTAAAAAATAACATTAGGCATTTGAAGATCAGGAAAGTGGACAAACATAATTCGTCTTATTAAAACTAGTTAGAAATTCATTTAGCTACACATACCTTACTATTTTATGCCTTTACAGTTAAAAATGATTCAGAAAGTTTCCCCCTGTTGAGCAGTGAGTGCATTTAAGAACCACCTTAAGGTATATTTCCAAAGATACTGTTAACAGAACTTCATTATCGCTATTAATACTTTTACAAAACATATTGCCTGCCCTACACATCCTGAGAAAAATTAAGAACAATTCCATCTTGGCATGACTATGTAGAAAAAAAAATGCAAGCCTATCTCAGCACAGCACGAGTCTGCTGAAAAAATTAAACCCGGGACCAGACACCATGTAACTGTCCGATGCCAATCTTTATGATGGACATGTTACATTTCTGTATTGATGTTGTCAAACTTGCATTGGCTTGTGATGCACATTTATACTTCTCGCGAAAGTCATTTTAATTGAAAATGGCTCATATTTTATCAGTTTTAAACTTTTATACCAGGCTGGCAGGCCCGCTTAATTTTTTTTATCGCCCTGGCCTGTTGAAAAAATTGTCCTAATTCTGCCGGCCCGTGCAGACCTCTAGTTCAGTTAGCCTCAGTATATATCAGGCATGAAAATGGGAAATAAGAAAAAAGGAAGAAAATCTTTTCTGTCTATAGAATGGCGCTAAACTTTTAAAATTTAGACACATTTTAACAGTTATGTATGGAATAAAATGAAATATAATTGTACGTATGATTGTTATTTTCTTTTCATAGCTTAGAAAGTAAAGTCTAAAAAAACTTTCACTCTGGAAAGATACTTTAATCAACTTTATTTACATGACTTTCATATGCTTATAATATAAGCTTCCCTTTGATTTGATAGATCTTTTTCAGAAAAAAAACCCTCCAAGGATTTTAGTTAGACAAAATGTCTGATTATTCAATTTTCAAGATTCCCCCCCCCCCCCCCCCCCACCTTATATGCTTCCAATATTTTCTTTGCATTTTTACATCAATCCAAATAATGGCCAAAATTATTTTTAAAAAGGTGTATTCTTCCTTTAGGAGGAACTCTTTCATGCCTGATATATATGATAATTAGCCACTACATAAAATAGTTAGCTGGCAATGTTGTATTCAAATTTATATAAGCAGTATATTGTGAATATTATACAATTATAGCCCTAACATTAAATTTTAATAGAATAAAATCTCTTTGAAATGCTTTTCTGTTACGTTTTTCTCTTCAAATAAGGTATGAAAAATTGTGTGTGCTACATGGAGGCATTGCATACCTGAAAAAATACAGTAAATCTTTAAAATTCTTGGACTCCTTAGAATTCTAGCCTCCTTGGATTTTTTCTTCTGAAGTCTGTGTGAACCCTGATGCCAGAACATGCTTTCATTTTTCTAATTCAGCAATAAGTGAATCGCATATTACATAATGAGTTTCATACAGAAATTTCTCTCTTTCTGAAAATTCAACGTTCTTACTTCAAGTTTCATCAAGCATTTTACTTTTTGGAACTTTCTTCGATCAAAAAATTGTATAATCTCCAGTATCAATTTTAAACAGGGGTGATTGTGTTCCGGCTATATACCAGAATTCTGGTATTTTTTTCATTTTCAGTACTGGAATTTCTCTTTTTCTGGAGTTATCTTACTCAGTCATGGGAGGAAAAAATTGAGAAATTCGTAAATCGGTTGAGGAGAGATATGCAAAATTCATCAGTTTTTTTAGTTTTCTCCCATGTTATAATTCAGGGGTGATTCTGTTCTGAAAATTTTTAAAAATTGGTCATCAGACTGCAAATTCGGACAAAAAAAATATCCTGAATTTTGAAAAATGGACACCGATAATAGTCAATTTCGTCAATTGTTCACAGAAAAAATCATCAATATCAAAGGATCACGGAAAAAAAGCTAGGATAGCAGAAAATACGTGAATTTTGTCAAAGGATTGCAAAAAAAAAAAAAAAAAAAAAAATGGAAATTCCGTCAAAGGATCGCAGGAAAAATGGGAAGTTAGTCAAAGGATCTCAAAAATAATGTGAATTTCATCAAAGGATTGCAAAAAAAACGTAAATTTTGTTGAAGAATCATGGAAAAACGAGAATTTTGTCAAAGGATTGTAGAAAAAATGCAAATTTTGTCAAATAATCGCATAATAAACCTGAATTTCGTCAAATAATCACAGAAAAAACACTAATTTTGTCAACGGATTGCAGAGAAAATGCAAATTTCCTCAAAGGATTGCAGAAAAAACACTAATTTCGGCAAAGAGACAAGGAAAAAACGCATAATTAGCACAGGGAAGTATTTTCTCTCCCCCTTCCCACTTGCTTTAACCTTTCAGGAAATTTGCTGTGAATTTCAAATTTTTTTTAAAACTCAGAATCACTCCTGCTGTTATATATTATTTTTATATATAATTTCGAAAATATTCCTAAAATATGTCACTTTTCTCCTTTAAAGCTACTGCATTTTTTCTTTTTTTTCTAAATTTGAGTATGAACACTGATTTGTTTATATAGAGTTTAGGACAAAATTGTCCATTAACCAATTATCTGTTTTCATACTTTATCATAAAAGGAAAAAAGACAAAGAAAAAAACAATCTGATTTTATTGTTGGGTAAATATCACCACTATCATAAACCTTAAAAATGGAAGCTTTGAGATTAAATATTTATCATTTAAAGAAAGGATCAAACCAGTATGCATTTGTGGATGAGTACTACAGATAAAAGGGTATTCTAAACACACCAGTGCAAAATGTGTTTTTTAATTCCCCCTACTCCCGGTGTGGAGTCCTTTTATTCTACAGACAACTCTATTTCCAAACAAAATTTCAGGAACCCACAATGAGCCCTGTTTAAAACTTGTCTTATTTTCCCATTTATCAAAATTTTTTCACACATGATGAACAAATTTAATTAAAGAATTGTGCAACAGCAGACATCTCAGAATTTTCTAATGTAATTATTTCTCTTATTAACACTATTCATTCTTTGTAGAATGCTAAATAACAGCCATTAATACAAACTCAAGTTGAACAGTTTGATATTTTGGAATATAAACCTTTAGCATCATGCCTAATGGAAGCAGTTTGAAATGTTGTATTGCCGCTGTGTTGAAATGTCATCCAAACCTTTCAAAATAACTATGTAGTTCAAATTTTAAAAAATCAACTTCAATTACAATTTCCTTTTCTTTTGTAGGTGTGGGTGTCATTTTTGCAGCAGGTAAATATTTTGAATCACCATCTTCTGTTCGTAAAGAAAGCTGTCGGGAATTGGCATGCCTCATTCTCCCTTACATATTACGTCATAGGAACACCTGCTGGATGGCTGCATGGGTGGGAAAAAGCTGATGCAATTTAAAGAAACTATTTCATCATAAACTTTCTCCCAACCCGGAAGTCATATTTTTAGAACTCCAATTTCTTGTAGATGTAGATTGATTGTTGTGTAAACTAGACGCAGCTTTGAAAGCTGTGAAATTTGTAAAGTTAACGTAATTGAACAAATTTAAACCCAAAATATGTATTTTCGTCACTTAAACAAAGATACACATTTTTAACATTTATCTTACTTTAGAGCAAAAAGTATACCAAAACATTGCTGAATTTTAGAAGCTGTTCAAAATAGATTATTTTTCTACCTGGTCAATCAAAATAGCACTCGTCGGAGGCCCGCAATCCCATCTTTGGAATAATTAAGATGGTAAGAGAATTGGATTTTTATTCTTACCTGTATTGTATTATTGTATATGTATAGATTTTAGTTTTAGAAGTCATTTTAGGTGACTATATTTTGTGTGGCAGCTCTTATCTAGGTAGGGCAGTTGGAGTTGCCGCTATTGATTCATTGCAATGCTTAATCATTTGTTATAAGCAAGTCTTTTAGCTCTCTTTTTTTTTTTTTTTTTTGTTTATTACTACGTGAAGGTTCTTGAGGCTTATGTTATCTATGCTGAATAATAAATTAAGATAAATAAAAGAAAAAATAAGATCTGCAAAATTATAACTATCCAGCAATAAATAAAGCATGCATGAAGCACACATGTAAAACCTAGCAGTGTGGAAAACAAATATTTCACAAGTCTAAAAGTTGAGAGAATTCATTGCTGTTTGACCAAACTCAAATTGCAAAGTGGATTCACTGCAGCAAAAATTATAGACTGTTTTGTAAATTTGTGCAAGAAAATTTGCAGGAAGAATTTATGTGTAGCTTTTCTGTTTTTCTAATTTTGTGAAAACAATGACATGAAACATTAAGTTGTTATGAAAAATATCGTCATGATATACACTTTTCTCAAAAAATATATAAATTAATTAATAGTGTGAAAAAAAAAATTGGATGAAACCTAATGAAATCGATTTGAGAATGGGAAATTTAAGGCCAAAATTTCTCAATTCTGGAAATTTTCAAATTTTTTGAAGGGAAGCATGTGCTTCTCATGCCTATTCAGTAATCAGAGCCTGAGAATTAAGGGAGGGAGGGAGTAGATGTCCAGGATAACTGTCTTATTTGTCCTTGCAATGAGACCTGTTCATAGAAATAAAATTAAAAATATATTTTACAAGTATTGTGATGTTGAAACACATGATAGCAAATCGAATATAACAAGTTGGAAATTGCTCGTCAAACATGGCAAATGAGATGTGTTCATACTATAACTAGTTTTATAAATATTTTTTGTACCGCATATTGTACTGAATGTATATTTTAGTGCACTTCATAAGTGCATATCAATTTCATTCTGTTCGAAAGGCTGTAACATCATTAAACTGCATTTGCAATATTTTTTTCCCATTGTCCATAATGTAATGGAATAGTGTTGGGTAACTCATACATGAAGCACCTCATTTGTCCCATACACTATGACAATTTGTCCCAGCACCTCAAATTTCAGATTTGAGGTACCTCCGAAATTTTGTCATGTTTGCGTCTCTTTGAAGCGGTGAGACGCGAGAGTTTTTTTAAAAGGATGAATGAATTTGTGTGTGTTGCGAGGTGTGTTTTCATTGTCTGTAGGTGAAAGAGTAGAAGTAGGAGTCCAAGAGGGTTGCGGGCTACCTTTGAAGTTTGAAAGCTTTGGGAAAGGGTGAAAATGAAAGGGAAAATTGTAGCAAGATAAAAACTGAGACTAATTTGGGGAGGGATAAAGGGGGTTGTTCCTGGTGGAAAGAAAAGAAGATAACTATTTTTTCTCTTCTTTCTTTTAATAATATTGAATTCATACTTTCCAAGTTGCGCTTATGACGTGCTTGTCATTTAAGATAGGAAAGGATTGACATTGACAATAAGTCACTGACTAAACGAGTAGAAATGGAAACTGTCTCAAGCCGTCCTTTAAAAAAGTGGTCACGTCTTTTTTATGTGGGCGGGAAAGAGGAGAGGGGGCTCACATTCCTTCGTGACAAGGGCGGATCTAGCTCACCATTTAGAGGAGGGTCATGGATTTCCTTTTTTTGGGTGGGAGGGGATCGCATCTCGTTACGAGAATTTTTTTATATGGAAAGCTATTCCCAAATCCAAACTAACTACTTCTCTGATACTTTCGCGAAGTCATTTTCATTCGTAAATACAAAAAGTTTGTATTAATATTTGTAAAAATATAAAATTTACAGATTATGTTCAGATACCAAGAAATTAATGAGTTTTCCATTTTCTTATAAAGGCAAAGATTCCTTCAGAAAATGTTGTCAAAGTTAGCATTTTTAGCCAAGTTTTAAGAATTAACAGCCACAGAAATGTCATCGCAAGGGAACAATTGGCTGTCAGATCCGGAAATTCAGTTTAAAAAGTCTAACAACTGTCAACGATTAAATATGGCAAAAATTTTTATTAAATTTTAGAGGTAACTAAACCGTACACATTGGCAGCTATGTGATTCTATTAGTGTTATGAAAATTGCAGGTGTAGCCTCTTCTTTCTGCTCAAAGTATTAAATAGGTTTTTTTTAATCGAACCTTTGGAATGGATCATTTTCTTTGATGGACTGATGGCGTCCATTATTATGAAACAGTCATTATAAATGAGATGTTAGGTGACGATGAAAGAACAGTCGTAAAAAGTTAGAACTCTGATTTTCTGGTCAGAAGGAAAATTTATGGCCATTCCCCCTCCCCATTCTGACCATAAAATTAGAGTTCTAACTTTTTACGGCTGTTCTTTCATCGTCACCTAACACTTCATTTATAATGTATGTTTCATAATAATGGAAGCCATCAGTCCATCAGAAGAAAATAACTCGGTTAAGCGAGACTCGGATAATCGGGACTCTACTATATATTTCATTTTAAAAATGATCTTTAGAATATTTTTGTTGGTGTTTAGAGGGGGTTTATTTCCATTACATACAATAATGTAACATAAAATCAACAGTTTAAATGAATTCAATTGAACTTTATTAATTTTTACTTTCTAATATTGATAAACTGAATAGATTCAGTGGTGGATGTGTCATAGAGTATTTTTCCATTCATTTGATAGAAAGATTGACAACGTTATTATAAAACTAGATCAAAATAACCTGCATAAAAATTCACGGCAATTTCAATCAATATCAGCAGTGTCTTACTTGCAATATTGAGTGCCATCTCTCTCTCTCCCTCATTCCTTCTATTAAAAAAACATACTGGTACTTTAACTATCAAACATATTTATATATTATATGAACTGAATACCACACAACTGAGTATACAGGAAATTTCCAGATCATTGTTTAGGCCAAAAGCGGAGTTGCCACATATAAATACTATTAAGCTTAAGGCTGTTCTTAACTGCTCTGCTCAACAAGCACAAAACATTTTGACACAATTACAAATTCGTTTTTTTAACAGAAAGGTATAAAATTGGAAAGCCTGGCCATGGAAGCGATTTGGAATTGAACTTTTTTTTCATTTTTTGATCAATCAATTACATGTTGAGTTATAAGCTATTTTGATCACGTGACAAACATGTTTTTCGCCCGCTCTGAGTGCTCGTTCTTCCTTCACGCGGAAATTCGGTTCAAAACGCCCACTTTGACACTATTTTCAGAAAGATCTATTGTGTTTGCAAAAAAATGGAAACAACAGTTCAATTACATAATTTCTGAACAAACTCACCAGGTAGCATTTCTCATGCATTTTCAAACAAAAATAAATTAAAACTCATGTCAGAAAGTTGCCCTTTTGGATTTGAGAACATCCTTAATTATTGAAAGTAAAATTATTATTAAGATTAAGAACACATCATATCAATAGAGCCACCAAGAAGGGAGGTAAAAGGGCAATTGGCATCAGCAGTACAGCGGCCAGTTTAAATTCACATAAGTTTAGAATTGGAACAGTACCGATTAACCAGATTTCTTGCATAAACAAGTGCCGAATAATCAAGAATCCGCTGTTGTCTTATTTCTGCAAATATTAATTTGCAATTTGAAAACTATATACTATTTATATAATATTAAAAAAACATTATTGTCGAAAAGCAGGGAAGTTGCAATGATTAAAAACTTAACATTACATGTTTTATATGACAGATGAATGAATTTAAATTAGAGATAATAAAACTTATGTTACATATTTAGGCAACTGACTTATCAACATTTTACAAGTTTCTCTTAAATATAAAAAAATATATAAATATTTTTTCCCTTTTAATTTATGAAATGTCAAGTATCTATATATGTTTCTCGATAATTATAAACTCTAGTTCATACAAACTTTGTCAATGAAAAAAAAAAAAAAAATCTTTTAAAATGCGAATTTAAATGATCAAAATAAATTTGAAATGTGCGGAAAGATGTGGGTCCCCTCAGAACCTTAACAGAATAAGTGCCTGGGCAATCGCCCCGTTTGCCGATAGTTCTGCCGGTCCTGAAGGTAAGTCACCACCCCCCACACATTATGCCTCTCTAGCATACAAAGCTTTTAAATTCTTATTTTTTGAAGAAAAAAAATCTGCCGCATTTCTTATTTCTTTATAAAAAAATAAATAAATAAACATTTCTTTTAACCCCCTACGTCATAGCACGCCTGTAATCTTAAAAATGTTTTTATATTTTTAAACTATTATTTCTTTTTACTATTTATTATTATTATTATTTTGAGGGGGAATTAAATTGTCTTGTTTGTTACTTGGTCGGAATAATAAATAAATAATCAAATCACAACTTCATGTAAAAGCGAAGGTTGCTGAAAGTGATCAAAGTTTTATTTTTCACTAGATATAATAATAATAAGCATTTTGTAAATGTAATTTATCAGATGAATAATATGAAGCAAAAATATGCTTTATAATTTGTAGCAATTGTGCGTAACTTTTCTTAAAAAAAGAATTACTAAAATTCGTCAATCCTCATTCAGGTTTTCCATTTCCAAAGTCTTCTTGCTCAGTATATGCTGAACAATGACAATTCAAGTTACGCATTCAATTTTACATTCTTTGTAATCTAATTATTTTCAAAGTACTTTAATTTTTTTACTAGTACAATGATTTATTTCTACAAAGTACTATTACTGAAAAAAAGAAAAGAAAAGAAACATCTGATAATCACATAAACAACGCATTACTGCATTCATTTACCGTCGAGTTCCACTAATTCCATTTATCATGTATTCAGAAAACTATATACTTCTATTTATCATCCTGACAACAACAAAGTACCCACTCCCCTAACCTAACGTCTGACTTCTCATTGTCAGATTTAAAAGCATCATACAGCCATACAGCGAGGAAGCGGAAAGCCTAATCCATCTTTACTCAATTGTAGTTCTTGCGTTTTAACTCCTCACGCACCTCACTCTATTTGAAGCATGACATTGTCATGACAAAAATGTTTCGGAGGTACCTCATACAAACGTCCGAAATTTTTCGTGTCCTACCCAACACTATAATGGAAAACTTTTCACTGTCCCTGTAATTAACCTATACATCCAATTTTCATAAAATTTGAAAAGACTCGACAAAATTTTGCAACAATCATACTTCAGACCGTTCGAAAGGCTGTAACATCATTAAAATGCACTTTCAAAAATTTTTTCCCATTGCCTGTAATGTAACGGAAAACTTTTGACTGTCCCTGTAATTAAACTATACATCCAATTTTCATAAGATTTGGAATGACTCAACAAAATTTTGCAACAATTATATATTTAAAATTTCAGACTATTCAGTTGGGTAGTTTTTGTTCTGTTATATGCAGACAGACAGATGGACTGAACGACAACTATAGGTGCTATGTATTTATATAATTACGAACACACCTAAAAACTAGTTGGATGTGCCAATTCCAAAACTTTCTTCTATCTTATACATCTTAATATTTCAAAAACTAGTTACACATGTTAACACTTCAATATTATTAGTTCAATACTATACCAACTTTGATTTTCATCTTAAATTTCTGCTTCAGTCAATTAAATGAACTAAAAACGAGTTAATCTATATCATGATATTTGTTAAAATTAATAGTTTTTCCTTATTCTGTTGTTATAAGATGTTTGCGAATAGCTGGCTTAGCAGGAAGCGAGTTCCCACCTTTGCACGAGCCGCCAATAGACAATAGAACTACGAAAAATCAAGAAAAGTATACAAAAATCGTTATCACAGAGCCCCTTTACCGTGCGATATAGCCAAATTGAAGGAGGACTTGTTGGCCAAAGCCAAAAACCTGCACAAAAAATTTGGTTCAATTGTATGCATAATTTTATACACTTTTCGATGGTACAATAATAAAAATGACACAGAGATCCAATTATAGCGCCCCCTTCTGGCAGAATTTTTTCAAGATCAGGGAAGACTTGCTTGCCATAGCCAGAAACATATGTATATAATTGAACCAATTTTTTTGTGTAACTTCATACACTTTTCGATGGTACAATAACGAAAATGGTACAGACATCGCAATTATAGCACCCCCTTCGGGCGGAAATTTTCCAAATTCAGGGAGGACCTTCGTGCCATGACCGAAAACAAACACAAAGAATTTGGTTCAATTTTATGCATAACTTCATACACTTTTAGATGGCACATTATTCAAAATCGCACAAAAATAGCTATTACAGCACCCCCTACCTTCAAATGTTTTTCAAATTCAGGAAGGATCTGCTTGCCATAGCCAAAAACTTAAAATAAAAATTTGATTCAATTCTATGGATAACTTCATACACTTTTGGATGGTACAATATTTAAAATCGCTGTTACAACGCCCCCTAGTGGCGAATGTTTTCCAAATTCAGGGAGGACCTAATTGTCATATTCAAACACTTAAAATAAAAATTTGGTTCAATTCTATGGATAACTTCATACACTTTTGGATGGTACAATATTCAAAATCGCAAAAAAATCACTGTTACAACGCCCCCTAGCGACGAATTTTGTCCAAATTCAGGGAGGACCTAATTGTCATATCCAAACACTTAAAATAAAAAAATGGTTCAATTATATACATAACTTCATACACTTTTCGATGGTACAATAACGAAAATGGTACAGACATCGCAATTATAGCACCCCCTTCGGGCGGAAATTTTCCAAATTCAGGGAGGACCTTCGTGCCATGACCGAAAACAAACACAAAGAATTTGGTTCAATTTTATGCATAACTTCATACACTTTTCGATGGTACAATACTCAAAATGGCACAAAAATTGCTATTGCAGCGCTCCCTACCGGCGAATTTTTTCAAAATTCAGGGAGGACCTGCTTGCCATAACCAAAAATTTAAAATAAATTTGGTTCAATTCTATGCATAACTTCATACACTTTTAGATGGTACATTATTCAAAATCGCACAAAAATAGCTATTATAGCACCCCCTACCTTCAAATGTTTTTCAAATTCAGGGAGGATCTGCTTGCCATAGCCAAAAACTTAAAATAAAAATTTGATTCAATTCTATGGATAACTTCATACACTTTTGGATGGTACAATATTTAAAATCGCAAAAAAATCACTGTTACAACGCCCCCTAGCGGCGAATTTTGTCCAAATTCAGGGAGGACCTAATTGTCATATCCAAACACTTAAAATAAAAATTTGGTTCAATTCTATGCATAACTTCATATACTTTTGGATGGTACAATGTTCAAAATCGCTATTAAAGCGCCCGCTACCGGCGAATGTTTTCCAAATTCAGGGATGATCTGCTTGCCATAGCCAAAAACTTAAAATAAAAATTTGGTTCAATTCTATGCATAACTTCATACACTTTTGGATGGTACAATATTCAAAATCACACAAAAATAGCTATTACAGCGCCCCCTACCTTGGAATGTTTTTCAAATTCAGGAAGGATCTGCTTGCCATAGCCAAAAACTTAAAATAAAAATTTGATTTAATTCTATGGATAACTTCATACACTTTTGGATGGTACAATATTCAAAATCGCACAAAAATCACTGTTACAGCGCCCCCTACCAACGAATTTTTTCCAAATTCAGGGCGGACCTACTTGCCATATTCAAAAACTTAAAATAAAAATTTGGTTTAATTCTATGGATAACTTCACACACTTTTGGATGATACAATATTCAAAATCGCACAAATTCACTATTACAGCGCCCCCTACTGGTGAATTTTTTCCAAATTCAGGGAGGATCTGCTTGCCATGGCCAAAAACTTAAAATAAAAATTTGGTTCAATTCTATTCATAACTTCATACACTTTTTGATGGTACAATGGCGACGGACACACAGACAGACAGACATTTTCTATAAACATGTTTTTTGGTATCTCTGACCCCTAAAACGTGTAAATCCGTCGAAAACCGGAAGTCGAAAAAAATTTCGATTGCAATACTTTCTTCTATTGAAGATAGAAGAAAGTAACTAGTTAAACAACTAGCAGTGCTTTAAAGAAAAAAATTGTTTCCAGAGCAGTAATTTAGTAACTCCCTTTCACTAGGTATAAAGCCTCAGTTTTATGCTATAACTGATGAAAGAGTTATTAGATTATTGCAGTCAAATTCAGTTACTTTTTTCAAACACATATGTATATTAAGAATTTTTTTAATGTTATATTTCATAGTCATTACTGTATTAAAAGCATACAGATAAAAATTCTTTATTATTTAAACTACATTTTGGAGTTTGTTTATATATACTATATACATTTTAATTTTATGGTTACAATAGTTTCAAAACTTTTTTTTAAACATTTCAAACAAACATACTTTTTAAAAAATTGATTTTAATAATATAAAAAACTATTAACAAAGGAAATAATACAATAATATAGTGAAACATACAACATATTGCTGAATCAGTAAGGTATCAACATTTTTCACTTGCTACTTGAGGCATTACAATGATGAAGCTTACTTTTCTTGATGTGAATTTGTAAAAATTCCAATTAATTAATAAGTTTGTAGAATTCTATTTTTTAGAATAGATGGTCATTTTTAATATGTTGTATGCTGATTCCTTAATGTGTATATTTTAGTGAACAATATCATGTATTTGAACATCAGCCTTAACATCTAACTTAGTATATTATTAAGAAAAATGTAGCACCAAAGAGCAAGTACTTATAATCTGACACAAATTATGTCCTCTATATATCTTCTATTGTTAATATATTAGAGCATTTGAATTAATAATGCATTGCAATATTTAATGGAAAATGAAAACGTCATGCACTATCTTCATTGTTTCAATGTGTAAAAATAATTTGATATCAAATTAATATATATTAATTATTTTAATAACAACAACAACAACTTGACTAGCTTTATATATAAATTTTCAAAAATGAAAATAAAAGTAATTTGAAATACATAAATCAATACATATATTTATCTAAATATACATATTTATATAAAATGCATATAGTAATTTACAATACATTAATATATATTTACATAAAAGAGTTTTAAAAAAAAGTACACAAAATGCATGATATATTTAAAAATATATAAAGTATTTTTTTTCTTTAACAAACATTAAAATAGTTATATAAGCATAAAAAATATCTAAATAAATTTATTTCAACTATTAAATTACTAGAGATTGTTAAAATGCTATTTTTATTTTCTAATCTTAAATTATTTCTAATACAGTTTCATATTTAAATAATAATAAGAATAATAAAAATGCTACTTCTAAACTTTCTAGAAGATTGCAAGAGAGATCATGTGTCCTACAGTCACTAGAACTAAAATTGATTGATTCAACAACAAATAAATTAGTTAAGAAAAGAAAAATACATAATGCATTTTAATAAAAAAAAAATAAATAAATATCCTTACAGAAAAACAAATCTTGCTTATTCACACGATACAACAGAAAAGTTAACCTCTAGAATACTATATTACTTCAAATAATTTCTAACATAAGAACTGCTTATACATGTTAACATTAAAGCACAATAATTTATTTATTGGTTTAAAAAAAAAAAAATCTTTTTTTTCAATTCCTACTATTAGTTCACACTCTCCCTATATTTATTTTACTTATTTATTTATTTATCTTGTCCAAATTTTCAATCATTAATAAAATACTTATTTTATTCATCCTATCAAGTTGAAATAAATTTTTTAAAACTTGTACTGGATGACAATTGATGTTAATACAGTTTTTTCAAATTTTAATTCATTAATTTAATTTTAATTAATTAATTTTAGTTTTACATGGGAGAGAAAATGGCAGCCATTGGTTATTGAAGAATTTAATGCATCTTCATATCTATAAGGGGGGTTACCATAGGGAGGATCCTGTTATGTCGCCAAATACCGCCAAGTTTGTTGCCAACTTGGCAATATCTCTAATATTTTGCCAAATTCCCATAGACTTCCATTGTAAACCTACTTGCTTATAGAAAATCAACAAATTGAGATATTTTAATGCAACAAAAACTAATATTAGCTTAAGGGATTATATTAAATTTTTCTTTGATGACCTAAGTAGGAATTGACTTTAAAAACAAAATTTATATATTACTTGTTATAAAAAAATTCTGAACACATTAAAAGATAAATGTACAGAAAGAGTTAAAAAAAACTTTTTTCTAAAGGTTTACTTTTTATATCCTGAACATTATTTATCATATAAAAGCAAAGAAAAGATGTACCAGAACTGTAAAAGAGAAAAAAAGAGCAGAATTTTTAAGAAAAGAAAGTTTACATACATTCAGAATCTAGGTGACAATAAAATCAAATGAAAATGTGCAAATGGGATATCAATAATAATTATACAACTGCATAATAATACATAATCTATCAGAAAAAACACATAGGCTATTCAAAATCAAATAACAGCTTTCAAATGAAGTGAAGATAGATGATAAAAGTAAAAGCCAAGCATTCATAAAAGAAATCTCAATAGAGAGAAGGAGGAGGGAGGTGTATACTATATCAATAGTTATTTAACCCTCTGAGCAGTTTCCCCGTATTTTTCCATTTTCCAAAAACAACTGAAATCTGTTGAAGAAAAAAATATTTTAAACAGAATTGCATTTCAAGATGTAGTCAAATAAAGGGGCATGAAGTGTATTTTAGAAACAAACAGGGAAAGAAAATTTAAATTAACATTAGTTTTATAAGCATTTTTATGAAAATGAATAAAAGCTCTCAAGACGCTCGGAGAGTTAATAAATACTTGTGTTTTGAATGAAACTTAGCTTGGGAATTTTTTTTTTCTATATTTATATACAATAATAAATATCAAGAGTAATTTGAAAATATCAAAAATAATCCTAAACATATTCATTTTGACAAGAAACATCTATCCAATGATGTGGATATATTTTGTTGGTAACAGAATTAAATAAAAAATCATAACAGCAATAATTTCTTTGGTAAAAGCATAATGAAAATATTAAACAGAAGAATTCAAAACAATTTAACATATGTATTTTTTTAAAAGAACAATTAAAATTGCTAATAATATGGATTAACAGTAAGTTGTAGCATACTAGTGATACAATCTAGGAAACCTTTATGTAGACTACAGCATGCCCATGTAAGAACCCTAACAAAGTTTTTTGCATCAAACATTTGTGAACATTGGTTCATTTAAAATCAGTAAAACTTCTCAGGACCAGAAAAAAAAGTATAATAATAAATGCAATAAAATGTCAAATATGTTAGGGGGAAAAAATTTATATTTAATAACTTACTGCAAAAAAAAGAAGAAGAAGAAGATAACATGGTAAAAAACAAAATTATAGATAAATAGTAAATATAACAACTGATCTGCATGGTATATCTTACATCTTAGAAGATGAACACAAATACACATGTAAAGGATGCAATAGTCTATTTTTTAACTGAAAATAACGCCTTTTAGTAGTACATGAAAGTACACTATAATCATTTCTAGCATTAAAAAAAATTACAAAAACTGAGGTGAAAAGATTCAAAAATCTCTTTATGATTATAAAACTTTCTAATTTAGAATATAGTCTTTTGAAAGTTAAAGTTAAACAACATTTGAGATTTTCCCTTGGGACCTTTAAATTTAAATGAGGGAAATCATAGAAACCTAATGATAACAACTCTAAATGAAAAACATTTTATAAACTAGTGAAACTCTTTCATTGCTAACTTTTACATAACTATCCCAAAGTAGTATAAAAATTAATTATACGGTTTAACATATTTTTTAACAATTATACTTTCATACAATGGACACATCATTAAAATAAAGATTACTATTTTTTTAAATAAAAAAGTAAAAATGATAAGCATTTTAAACACTGGATGGATTGTATAAGTAAAGAATACAAAAAGCTTGATTTTGATCTCATTTAAGTACAAACTTAAAAAAATATTCAACACAATTCACAATATTCGACAATTTTCAGTTGGACGGCATGCAATTTATTGAAAATCACATAAAAATAGAAGGAGAAATTAAATCTTAAAACTGTATTCAAGTTCTACACATAATTAAAAAACTAGCAGATTATTAATGCAATTTCTAAAAAATTTCATAATTTAAAGTTAAAAAATAACACAAATCGTGAAAAGATATGCTTCATTAATATTTTATATTTCTTTATGTAACATGTCAAATATAATGAGAAAGTAAAATAATATTTTAGGTTAAATAACACATGTAAATATTTAGACAAACTGATTTAATACTTTTTTTTGTGTGTGTGTGCATGCAAGTGTCTTTATCTAGTTTTCATTAAGAACATAAAATTTACATTTTACACTCACCCATATTACCATTAAATTGACTTTTTTCTAATAAAGTGAGATTCTTAATATTTTAATTAATAAAAATAATGACTATCAACAAAGGTCAATTTTAATATGGTGATTAATAAATAAAATTAGTTTAGTTATAGTCACTATAACATTCTCAAATGAAAATACAATTTTCCAATTATAGCCAGTTCTATAACAACAATCCCTTTATGTCTTACATTTTTGCATGTAAATAAATAAAACCTAATCAGACTTTTAAAGTCTGGTTGTTTTCAGAATTTCAATTATTTTATGCAGCTAGACTCTGAAGTATTAAATCTCAAATTTTCCTGGATATTCTGAAGCAGTTGAATGAAATGGTTAAATATTAAAATCTGAAAAAGTGCCAGAAAGGGTTGAGTCGAGAAATTCTTACAATACAATTTCTAGCCAAATAGATAGATTATATATATACATATTGCTATTATTATTAGAGTGAAATTACAACCAGCTATCAATTCCTTAACAGATTCTTTATTCCTTAGTTATTCATGGCATGATTTATCATTTATCAGCAACAATAATTGGGTACTCCTCATGAAAGTTTAAAATCAAATCCTGGGGATAAACAGAAGAAAGAATGAGCTGGAACCAATTCTTGATTCAGAAATGTAGAATCAATTCTATCAAGAATTTGAAGGGGAAATCTGTGGTGAATACCTTTATATGTTTTTCAGACTCGCTGCACATTGTTGGTAATGATTTCCTTCGTTTAACATATTTGACGATAAATAATGTCCAGAATTTTCTTGATTTAGATTTTCAGCTTGCTTCAAAAATTTAGTACAGTATATTTTTAGATCTACTATTCTGTTTGTGTTATTATCTTGCTTTGTGTCTATCATTTCCTTTTACAAGGTTTCATTACTAAAATTTCCATGACCATTACTGAATTTTAGGATGTTCTGATTTACTTAAGTTGCTACAATTAATTTTTTAATTCATAAAACAAAAAAATCCAGCAAAATTAGTTAAACAGTGTTGATAAAATAATGTAACACAAATACAGTCAGAAAATAACTATTATAAAAATTAATTAATGAACTGTTTCTAGGGAAAATTTCCTAAGTATTGGTACATTCAACATAATTCAGTAATAAGTGAAAAATTATGGTAATGTGATAAAACCAAAATAAACTAATGTAACATAAATCTTTCTTTTCTTTTTGGATAAATCTGACAACTCTATCTGTAAGATCTTTATGTAATATTCTACTAATACTTTCTAATGAATGAGGTCCACTCAAATGTAACAATTTATTTTTCACTTTAAAATTCTTGGGATACTGGAGCTTTCGACCCAAAAATCTGACTCAGCTGTCTGTATGAGTCATTGGATTATTAGGGACAGTTTTAACTGTGAATGTCTTCATGAATGTTGTTTTCTATGATCTGCATGATAATTAGCTATACAGGTAAAATTTTGCATTATCCACATAAGGAAGTCACCAGTCTTGAATGTGTTAAATGAAATTACAAAGGTAGCAAAATTAGGAAATCTTAATGATTTTTAATTATTTTGAATAAAATTGGTAAAATCAGGGTCCATACAGACTTGAGAAGAAAAAATCCAAGGAGTCTAGAAAAAGTCTAAGGAGACAAGAATTTTAAACAATTTAATCTACTTTTTCATGTATGCTGCACTCTTGTGTAACATGTACACCCCACCCTAACTTTTACTACCTCATTTAGAGAGAAAACAGATTTTATTCTATTAAAAACTAATGGCTAGTGCTAAAATTTAACAGTATTCCTAATATATTGCTTACTGATTTCTTAAATTTGAATACAAAATTACTAGTGAACTACTTTATGCAATAACCAATAGTAAGATGTATAGAGGCCAGTCAAATCTCAAAGAACCATCATGTATCCCACACAGTTATATTTTTAAAGTAAATTTTGAAGAGGAAAAACATGTGGCACATGAAAAAATAATAATAATAAAAAGAAAGAAAGATAATTTCTTTCTTTCCTTTTTATCTAAGACTGGTAGTAATCCTTTGAACTTTACCTTTATAAATAAGAGACAATTTTTTATTTTTATTCCCCTATGGCTAATCTCTTTCATACCATATATGCTTAAGAAAGAAAGATGATTATACAAGTAGTAGTATTCATCACTTAAGATATAAAGTACATTTTCTACTCTTTTATACTTAAATAAAATCATTGTTCAAAACTAAATTTGCGATAATTTAAGGAGTTTTTTTAAGATGTATTTTGCTATTTTTAAAGAGTTCTAAGTACTCCTTGGAAACTTTTTCATTCGAAGTAGTTTCTAAGTAGTTTAAGAAGTCTGTATGAACCCTGTAAAATTTAAAGTTCTATAAAAAATAAATAATATTAGAGGAAGAAAAGTTACGGATCTTACTGATTTTTTATTGTAAAACAAAGAACAAAATAAAATCTTTAGTTTCTTAAGGAAAATGTTCAGAGCCAAAATGTGATAATTTGAATTTGGTGTTGTTTAAAAGAAGATATCAAAATTAGGAGCTAAAACCTGAGGTATATAAATAATGAAATATAAAAATCCCCAGAAAAATAAATTAACAGAGAAAATAAATATTTTATCTGTCATAAAAATGGGCCAAATTTTATGTAAATTTGGCTGAATTATTGATGATAAAAAAATATTTTCACTGTATAAATAACTCATACATTAATTATTCTATGAGTCTTTTTCAATGAAAATAATCAATAAAATAAATATCTTTATTTTCTCAACTCTCCCTTTTTTTTAAAATATCATTTTAAGAAAAATAAAGGCATGTTTTTACTTTGTTTTAATTGTTTCTAACAGTAAATGCACACATTTTTCAAGGAAAACGTTTTTAAATAAAAAATAAAAACACCATTTTATAAATAAAAATTTCTTAGGATTTTGTTTTAGCTAAAATCTTAATACATTTACAAAATATACTAGATACTGCACACACTTTGATTATTGCATACCCAGAAAAAAAACAATAAAAATAAAAATAATAATAAAAATATATACAGAAATAACAATAAAACAAACAATAATAAAATGCTTTAAAAATTATGCAACAGCCATAAGACAATAAACAATTTATAACATGAAAAACTATTTGGTATCTTGATAACAGTTTGTGTAGATTTTGAGTATTTTTATTTAGAACATCAGCACTTGAATTCTTTCATTTAGAATAGTAGCACTTGAGTCCTTTCATTTACAGTATTAGCACTTAAGATTTGCTTCTTCCGCTTAGAGATTATTCTAAATAATGTCCTGCAAAATGAAAAAAAAATAATAATAATATAATAAATTTGAAATCACAAATGTATGAAGAAATTGATAAAGTTCTAAAGATGATTTAGAAATGAACATATGAAACCAGTATGTAAAATAAGAATATATATGTTACCAGCCAAACCCGATTTTAGGCCAAACTAGTTTATCCTAACACCCATAGGATAAACTAGTTTTTCCTAGTCCAAACTAGTTTGGCCTAACGCTCATAGGATAAACTAGTTTAGCCTGCTATTCATTGGTCTGAACTAGTTTGTCCTAGGCCAATTCAATTTGGCGTGCATTTATTGATCCCAAAGACCGCTTCGGTGCCAACCTTCTAGTTTATACTAGTCCAATCTAGTTTATCCTAGGCCAGTGTTGAGCACGCTCACAAAAAAAAAAAAAAAAAAAAAAGAAAATGAACTAATTCAAACTCTAATTCAGTTTCTCAAAAATGAATCAAGTTCACGCTCAAATTCAAAAATTTTCAAACGAATCCGCTCAAATCAAACACATCTATAGAAGTAAGCAAAGTTCCCTAAAAACTCGTTTTTTTTTTTTAATATAATAGGAGTTTAGCGCCCAAATTGACAAAATTTGCGAGCTAGTCTTTTGGTTATTCGATGTAAGGGTCTTTACGTGCCCGCTCAATTTTCCTTCCCGACACTCGGCCCGGGTTTGGTTTGGGGATTACTTTTTTCGAGAGGTTCGGACCGAGATGGACAGGGGCACAATTTTTTTCCGTCTTAAGTCGAGACTGGACAGCATTCTTCTTGAGGTCTACACAGGCAGAAATTCTCAGTCCAATTTCCAATCCAGCCCATATGAAAATCATTTGGACCGGAAGGATCTCTGGTCTGTTTAGTAAAAATATCAGTAACATTTAGGCAGGCCCATTTTTTTTTAATGCACATACTTTTAAATCGCTATTATTCCACAATTAAAATTTATATACTTATTAGCCCTGATATACTATTTCTTTCAACCAGCAATAAAAGTTTCATCTCTAAAAAACAACGTTCCGTTGTATAAGCCAGCCGTAAAAAAGCAGATGTATCAATGTACGGCTAAATACTCTACTGCAATTTTTTTTTTACTTCTAAGCATAGAACATTTTCAATTTTTATACCGTCGTGTTATGAAAAAAAAGTTCTTTTAACTGCAATTTGTTTGAAAATTTCATCGCAATTTATTTTTGAGACATTAATTTTTTTGTAGTTTTTAGCGACATTTGTTTAATTTTAGCAAATCAAGTACTCCATTTCTGTAGAAATTAAAAGATAAATAGTTGGAAAATAGTAATTATATTTTTTTGTTGCCATTTTTCCATAACAACAAAAAAAATTTAATTAAAATATGTGCTATTTTGAAAAAATATAAATGAATGATTTCTGATAAAACATTGAGCTGTTATAAACTATATTTAATTTTAAATATCTATATTAATATTACAAACAAATGAAGGCATATGAATAATTAGCAGATTTTTTTTTGTCGAGTTTCTTGAATGACGACATCTCTTTTTTTGGATTTATGTATTATTCAGTGATAGTGACGTCCTACGAATAATTTACTGTAGATGCTGTTTAAGACTGGATCGTAAATGAGGAATTATTCAGTGGATGCGAATGATGTCATTTTATATAAAATAAAAGCGTATGTTTTAAGTCTTAAAACTAAAATAAGTTTTGTACTGACTATATTTATATACATTTTTTTTTTTCATTGGGGGCGACACTAAATTCTGAAAAAGCGGAATTCCTGTTTTATTTTTATTTTTATTAATTTTTTAAAGATGAGTAGATGCATTTTTAGGTAATAAAATTAAAGTACGGTAAAACCTAAGAAAAATAACCTGCCTATGACGGAATCCCGTGTTTAACAAAAACAAAATATGTTGATCTATGTAAAATGAGGATATTAGTACTTGTAAAAAGAATATAATGCATTTACAACAGAGATGAACCTTCAAATAAGGGAACCTGCCTATAACGAATTTTCTTCTTTCATGGTTCATACACTCAAGAACAAATAAAATTCAAGCACTTTTCAAGCACTATTCAAAGACTGTTTAGATACATGCATAAAAATGGCATAGAATAACACATAAGGAAAATAGCCACCCCATTGATTATCTATTTCAAAGAAATCTTATCAAAACTTTTCATTTTTATAACAGGCATTTTCAAGACATGATTAGAGAACTTTTAAAGAATAATGTGTTTTAACTTATTAAGGTACCAGGGAAGAAATTTCATATATAATAAAAAGTTAAGACAACAGAGCTTGATTTTCTTTTCTTTAAGTGCAAAAAAATATTAAAAAAAAAATAAATAAAAGGTATGGTATCACTACAAGAGCAGAAAACAGGAGTAAACCAGTTAAATTTTAGGAATTCTGAACACTCATCAGGAGTCATATATTAGCATTTCTGAAGTTGTGAACAATATACTTTTTAATAAATATTCTCTGAATTCTCAAACCTTACAGCATTTGCACTTATTTGTACAAAAATAATTGAAATAAAGGTTAGATAATTTACTTTTACTTTTTAAATACAAAAGCTTTTTTTTAAATGGATTTATAAAAAGGAGATAAATTTTTTTTATCAGTTACACAGTGAAAAATTTGGAATTAATATAATTCAGTGAAGTTTTAACTGATTGACAACATTCGCGATTTTTATAAATAACGCGATTTTTTTTAATGACCAACTGACTATGTTAAGAAGGAGTAAGTTTTTTTTTTTTTTTTTGGAAGGGGAGGGGGGGGGGAATATATGAAATCGGCATCAAACTGACGAATTTTGCGATTTTTTATTGATGACCAATGGACGAATTTTGTGGTATTTTTCCCCAGTGGATTGTAAAAATTTGCAATTTCTGTTCAATGACAGATTGAAGAAATTCGTGATTTTTTTTCGACGTATATAGTTGACGAAATTTTCAAGGGTGATTCTCCGTTTAAAAAATTCTAAAATTCACAGCAAATTTTCTGAAAGACTACAGTGGATAGCAGAAGGGGTAAATCCCATCACGGCACTGGCTATGTGTTTTTTCTGAGGCCCTTTGACAAATTTAGTCTTTTTTCGTAACCTTTCGATGGAATTTCCCTTTTTTCTGCGATTCTTTGAAGAAATTAGAGATTTTTCTGCGACCTTTTAATGCAATTCGCGCTTTTTCTGCAATCCTTTAACTTGTGTTTTTTTAGCGATCCTTTGAAGAAATTTGCATTATTTCTGCGATCCTAGAGGTGATTCTGAGTAAAAAAAAAAATTCTGAAATTTACCTCAAATTTTCTGAAAAGTTACAGCAGAGGGTGAGAGGGGGAAATCCACTCCTGACACTAACTATGCATTTTTTCTGCAGCCCTTTGAAGAAATTCGCGTTTTTCGCGATTCTTCGATGAAATTTGCCTTTTTTCGCGATCTTTCGACGAAATTTGTCTTTTTCTCGCGATCTTTTGACGAAATTTGTCACTTTCTCGCGATATTTTGACGAAATTTTCGGTTGTTCGCGATTTTTTGACGAAATTTTCGGTTTTTCGCGATCTTTTGAGGAAATTTTTGGTTTTTCGCTATCTTTTGAAGAAATTTTCGGGTTTTTTCGCGATCTTTTAACGAAATTTTTGGGAGGTTTTCGCGATCTCAGACCTGCCAACCTTTGAAAATGAGAAATCATAGCACACAAAATTAAATTTCATCTGGAGGTTGGTTGGTTGGTTTTCTGTGTTTCACAGCCATCTTTTGACATTCGTAAAAGGAATAAGGTTTCAGTCTTTCAACTCAATATAGTAATTTTTTTCCTCTGAAAATTTTTATATGATTTTTAGAGTTTCTTTTCATTTCGCAGCGTTTTTTTTTTTACATTTGTAAAAGGAGCCTGGTTCCAATTTCTTAGGACATTGCAATAAATTTTGACAAAATTCACGATTTTTTTCCCGCGATCATTTTAGGATATTCACAATTTTTTTTTCCTCACAATCGTAATTCACATTTTTCTATCATGATTCTTTGCTGAAATCTGCACTTTTTACCATGTACTTTTGACGAAATTCGCATTTTTTACCGCGATCCTTTGAGGAATTTTGCATTTTTTACCACAATCCTTTGACGAAATTAGTGTTTTCTTTCTGCGATCTTTCGGTGAAATTTGAGTTTTCTTACTGATCTTTTGACGAAATTCTTGTTTTGTTTCTGCGATATTTTGACAAAATTCATGTTTTTACCACGATCCTTTGGCGGAATTTATTTTCTTCTGCGGTCAATTGACGAAATGGATTTTTTTTACTCGGTCATTTGTCGGAATTCATGATAGTTTATCGCAAATCGCGCGATTTTGCATACTATTTCAAACCTTGCCCCTCAAAGAGCCCACCCTCCCCTCCAGAAATTCTTAAAATGACACCCTTGTTTCTAAGGAAGGGAATTCCTGTATAAATATTTACTGAAACACGATTCACTCATGGTTAATATACATAAAGAGTGTTTTATGTTAAGAAGTTTGCTTTGCAGCTCAGATTTTTTTTTTTTTTTTCCATGAGCATTTTTTAATGTCCGAATTTTTGGACTAATGGCCAATTTTTTAAAACTTTCGGAAATGAATACTTTGAAATTTTGGAACAGAATCGCTCCTGAAAAATATGCTGCGCGGGATAAAAATCGCAACTAGAAAGCAAAAATGCGTTTGTGTTTTTTGCAAAAAATCGTAGTTTAAGACCGATTTTCGTAGCATCGTAGTTTATAGGTCCAAATCGTAGCAACTACGATTTTTTCGTAGCAGTTGGCAGGTCTGCGATCTTTTAACGAAATTTTCGGGGTTTTTTCGCGATCTTCTGACGAAATCTTCGAGTTTTTTCGCGATCTTCTGACGAAATCTTCGGATTTTTTGCGATCTTTCCACGAAATCTTCGAGTTTTTTCGCGATCTTCTGACGAAATCTTCGGATTTTTTGCGATCTTTCCACGAAATTTACAGTTTTTCCCGCGTTTTTAAGACGAAATTTGCGTTTTTTCCGTGATCCTTTGACGGAATTTGCATTTTTTCCGCGATCCTTTGTCGAAATCTGCGTTTTTTCTGAAAACGATTGGCAAAATTTATTTTTTTCGCGTTTTTTTATGGCCGAATTTTCGGATTGGTGGCCGATTTTTTTAAATTTTCGGAAATGAATGCCTTAAATTTTCGGAAAATTCGGAACAGAATCACCCCTACGCGATCCTTGGAATAAATTTGCAATTTTTTGCGATCTTCTGTCGAAATTTGTGTTTTTTTCACGATCCTTTGTCGAAATTTGCGTTTTTTGTGCGATTCTTTGATAAAAACACGCGTATTTTCGCAATCTTTTAATGCAATTCGCGTGTTTTCCGCGATACTCTGATGAAATTTGCGCTTTATTCGAGATTTCTTGTCGGGTTATTTCTCTAGTCTTTGACGAAATACGCGTTTTTTTTTAACGACCTTTCAACGAAATTCGCGTTTTTTCTGCAATCTTTAGAAGAAATTCGCATTTTTAAAGCGATCCTTTGGCGAAATTACCGATTTTTTAATGCGAACGATTGTTGAAATTGATGTTTTTCGGCAACAATTTGTCGAAGTTCGCGATATTTTCCAGCACTTTTCATTCCTTGAAAATCAATACTTTCTTTTCCAGCACTTTTCATTCCTTGAAAATGAATACTTTTTTTTCCAGCACTTTTTCTATTTTTTCCAAAGCGTACAAACCATGTCTTTTCTATGCAATTCCGTGTTAGAAGATTTTATTGCATAATTTTTTTAAATCTCCAAGCCATAGAATGTGTATTAACGATATTAATGATTGTATTGTAAACTATATTGATTTTTTAATGAATCTCTGTTTGTATGTAAATATCTGAATAATTACTAATGCCATTAATTTTTTTACACGGCTGGGAAACTTGAAAATCTGAAAAATTTTATGTAGAAAAACTTTCTAAAACAGAATCACATAGGAGAGAAAAAAACTTTGTTATAGTTAAGTTTCTTTTTTAGCAGTTCAGTCATCTCTAGCAAATGTATTATGTTTTCCCAAACGGATTATTATATCCAATTTGCACAGATTAAAAAAAAAATTCCATTTAAAATACGATTTCGTCATGCACAGATTCTTTAACAGGTTTTACAGTTCTGTATCCCCATCCGTATAAATGTATATGTACTATTATTTAAAGAGAATTTTAATTGTGGTATAATGGTAACTTAAAAATATATGTGTTTTAGGCTAAACTGAGACCGCGACTTCGCCGGATTTTTGAAAATTCCAGATTTCTGAACGAATATCAAACGTACTTCTGATATTCTTAATGGTGCATTTATTCATAATTAATTCAAAGCCAAGTGATATTTATGTGAGAAAAAAATTTGATATTTAAAAAAAAAAACATTGATTTTCTTTTCTCACATAAATATCACTTGGCTTTGAATTATTTATGAATAAATGCACCATTAAGAATATCAGAAGTATATTTGATATTCTTTCAATAATCTGGAATTTTCAAAAATCGGGCGAAGACCTGGTCCCAACGATGCCGGATTTTCGAAGTTATACGGTACATAATCAATCCTCTAAATTCTTCCTCTCCTAAATTTTATGATAACCTCTCATCCAATTCTTTGGTCCTCCAGCTCACAATTTGTCAAATGGAACATATTTTGTAACTAACGGAGGCGGTGAAATGGGGAAGATAGGGGGCAGTATCCACTACCCATCGAATAAAATATATTATACAGGGGTGACGGCAATACTATTTTGCACAAGGTTGGCGCCGGAGCGGTAGTTGGGATCAATAAAAGCATGTCAAATTGTGTTGCCCTAGGATAAAGTAGAAGCTTTTGGCACCGGAGCGGTCTTTGGGATCAATAAAATCATGCCAAATTGTATTGGGCGTTAGGATAAACTAGTTTGGACTAGGAAAAACTAGTTTATCCTATACGCATTAGGATAAACCAGTTTGGCCTAGGCCAATCTAGTTTGGCCTAAAATCGGGTTTGGCCGGTAACATATATATATAAATCAAGATGTTAAAAAAAGGGTGCACTGTAAAAAATTTTCAGAAACGTTTCCGAAAGTAACGGAGACCTGTGCTGCACGATACTAATGGAAAGGTTTCAGATTCGAGCAGAAAACTGTTTCGCTTATAATACGGGACATTTCCGATTCGCAATGAAAGGTTCCTGAATATATCGGAAACCTTTCATTACTGATCGGATAGGTTTCTGAATACATATGAAATCTTTCTGAAGACTAAGAAATGTTTCTGAATGTATAGGAAACCTTTTATTACGAATCGGAAAGGTTTCTGAATATATATGGAACCTTTCTGAAGACAAGGATTATTTTAAAATTTACATAAAAAAGCACAAATAACTGTACTAAAATTACTTGCAGGTGCATACATATAATATAAAATCATTTAAAATACATTAGAGATATCTCAAAAGTACCTTAAAATTTTTAATGTATTTTTAAGATATTTCTAATATATTTTAAATAATTTTATATTATGTGCAATGCACCCTGCAAGTAGTTTTAGCACATTTATTTGAGCTTTTTTATATGAATTTTAATTATTTACTCAAGTTGAATTGATCACTAGTATTTAAACATTCAATTATTGAAGACTATTTTGTGAAAGGGGCTTAGTTTAGTAAAATGGATTTTGTGAAGAAGCCAGTTTTATTAAATGAATTTTTATGAGAGTCTTATATGGAAGTTCATTTCTGAATGATCTTTTTCTGAGTTTTTATATATATATATATATATATCTGCTTGGATTTATTCTGAAAAAAAAAAAAATCAATATTATAATACCTTTTTCATAATTTAGATAAAATTTATTGCGTTTTAACATCTTGCAGTGATATTTTTTTAACCATGCAGATTAACAAGTAACATTAAAGTTCCTGAACTGTATTATTATTGAAAATGGAATGATAAATTCTTTCGAAAAGCGTTTTATTTATTTTTTTAATCATTTACAGCCTTATTTTTACTTATTATTTTAGTTCTTTATTAGTGTTTCTTTGTTGCACAGACATTTTAATGCATAACATTCTATTATTATTAGTGCATGTAAATAAGATTGCAATTTATGTTATTGTTGATTCAATATCGTATTATGCTTATCACAGCATAATATTAATAAATTAAAATGCCTTATAACTTAAAGCAAGAAATTTTGTGTACTATATTTTCATAAAATAAGCTGATGGTTAATAATCTAGAAATTTTCACTTTTGTTTACTGTAAAGTGCATAAGTTAAATAACAACAATAGTATATTTTTTTTTTTCCCCCACAATTCAGTCTTGCAAAATCAGAAGAAAACATTTTTCTTTTTAAGCAAGAACATTTAGATGAAAAAGTAAAATTCAAATCGCAAAAAATGCAATGGTTAATTTTAAGCATAAAAAAAAAAAATAAATATGTGTGTGTGTGTGTTGGGGGGGGGGGGGGGATGTACATATCTAAACCTGAGTACTAAACAAGTTAATGATCTTAAAACGATTCTTTTTATTTTTCTATCAAAATTTGAGGAGAAAAAAGGTGAATATAAAAAATGAATTTTTGAAAGCTTTTTAGGAAACAGCAAAACAAATGAATCAATTCTATTTACTGTAATGATTTATAAAAATAAATCCTATAATTGTAAGAATAGTTTACTGCTTATTTTTACTCACAATACTGTATTTTTTACATAAAAGCAATCAATAATAAAGAAGTAAAATGACAATGAACCTTCAGCTTGTTTGATTTAAATATAATACGTAAATTTTCTTTTAAGTTATAACGCATTTAATAATTTGTTAAGAACACGCTGTGAAAAGGAGAATACGATACCGCAATCAGTATATATATTATATATATAGTAGTATATATATTATAATAAAAAAGACAAAACAAAGTCTGATATATTAAAAAATAAATATGTTATTAATTTCTTTTCGTGTATTGCAACAAAGAAAACTAATAAAGAAGTAAGTAAAAATAAATAATAATAAGTAAAAGTAATACTGTAAATGCTTAAAAAAAAAAAAAAAAAACACTTACCCAGAATTACGATCGTTCTGTGTTCAATAACACTAAATTTCCAAAGCTCTGAAAAAGTCCACTGATAATATCCAGGGTACATTTCTCGCATAATTTTAAAACGCAATAAAAAATACCCACAAAATATAACCAAAATGTTATAATATTGGTTTTTTTTTTTCAAAATAAAACGAATTCAAATACACGTGGTAAAGGGTAAAGTTCCCTACGTCGCCATCTCTTACATACGAGTTTACTTTCACTTTAGGCGATTGCTTACGGTTTCAGCATAAGGAGAAATAGTGGTGAAATACTTGGAGCACATGCGTACAGGCGCTTTCACATCTTCAGGGAAAGTAAACTGAAACACCCAGGAACATTCCCGGTTGTTTCGGAAAATAGAAATAGCTCTCACATATCCGATACAGTCAGAAATGTTCCTGTTAGAATAGTAAAGTTTCCCACTATTTTTTACAGTGTGGGGAGAAAGCAATGATGATTTACAAATAAATTAAATTCCATCCCTATTTAAAAAAATTTCTGTTCAGATTTAGAATAAGATTATTAAAATTCTCAATTTTTCTTATATAAAGAGATAATTTAACAATCTCCATTATATTTTCCCTCTTGCTTTTATAAATAGCAACTTGCGTCAAAATAATTTAGGTTATCAAACTGGGGAGAGGGGGGGGGGGGGGAGCAAAACTATTTTTATTTTTTTAGAATGTAAATAAATAATTATGACTAAATATTTTTGCACACAACTTATTATAAAAGTGTCATTTAAATTGTATCAAATACCTGAAAATTCATCATTTTGTGATATTTAAAGAAGTTTTGATAAAAACCAAAAAAAAATTTCTATACACAAATCAGCTACTTTAATATTTACCTATTTACATTCTGCTAGAGGCATTTCAATACAGTCATTTTCTAATTCCTTTTCTACAAACTTAGAATTTTTCCATCTAACTGGTGCACCTGTTATCAAAAATGAAAATTATTAGAACTAGCATAATAATAATAATTATCTAACATGTGGATTTAAAAAGTATGTGTCAGATACAAAATTCAGTTTAATTCCCATAAGGTACAAAATGCTGCAAAAACAGATAAATTTAAAGTATCTAATATTCGGAGAGAACTAATCAAAATAAGCATCCACTAAAATATATCAAAATTAAAAACAGGGGGGAAATAAAAAAGAGTACAACACCAAATGATTTTGACGATTGTTAAAATACCCAAAACAAAATATATCTTTTGCTAATGCACAAGTTTTACAACATTCTAAAATATCAAATTACATACTATATGTATATATATATATATATGTGTGTGTGTGTGTGTGTGTGCATGCAAGTATATATTATTAATTTTGTTATAGTCAACACATAATAAATAATATGAGTAGAATTCATTTAATATTTTTTCATTGCATGCTTATGAATTTATTATTTTAAAATTAATAATTAGTGAGATATAATTTACCGAAAAATTAAGTAATGGAAATTACAAAGAAATGCAGTTGGATATAACTCAAAAAGTAATTATTTAATTATTTCTTATTTTATACGATACTTTGTTAAAGCCCAGAAATAAAAAATATACATATTTTGATGGATTTTCAGGTAAACAACTTCACTCCTGTTGATGATGATAGTAATAATAATAATGATTACCTATTTTAATAGTTTAAACAGAATTTTCATTCAACTTTCAAAATATCTTTTGTCACTATTGAGATTGACACAATCACTAAATGCAGTTTACACCATACTTAACATACTCTTCAAGATAATGCATTAAAAGTTTATACTTAGGATATGGCAAAATGAATAACAAATAGTTATAACAAGTATATCTATGAGGGCAACATATAACAGTTGTGAAATCATGTGGAAAACAAATTATATATTTAAAATTTTTCTTTTACTTTTTGAATCTTAACTTCTATTTATTTTATAAAAAAAAGGAACTAAAGCTGCTGTTGCTGCCATAAATGAACTTTTTGTTACCAGAGGTCTTTTTTGGGTTATATTAAGAAAACTATTGCATATAAAAATGTGAAAAATGGATAGTTTTTATACAAAAATGTTCAATAAACACTGAAACAGACAATTTTATAATCAAATAATTATTTAAACTGCTATTTAAGTGTAACTGGTCTTATTTAATCAATCATGAAAACAGCCATTAGATGTCAAAACAGCAGTTGATTCGGAATTAAGAACCGAAAAATACCTCAATCAAAGGAAAATTAATCAGATACCAAATCGTTTAATTATAATTCAATCTTCTGTAATTTTTTTAAACAGAGCAAATTTGTATAGTTTTAGAGCCAGAGGCATCTGAATGGGTTGATGAATCTAGATCATAGGAGGCAGAGCCCCCTTGAAAGAAAAGAATCAACGTGTATGTGTATATAGACATTTATGTTTCTTTATATTCCATAGCTATTGAAATTTTTATTTTTATTTCTTGCCGAACATTCAATTTATAGTTTAGCTATTACCAAAACTATTTTTCAAAAAATTCTAAAATCATTTCCATAGTTCCAGAGAAAAAAAAGACTTCAATATCCACTGTTTGCCATAGCATTTTGAAAGTGTTGTTGTCCCCTTAAAACAATACTTTCTTTTTCTGTCTTTTTAAAGGATAAATTAACTGATAAATGTGAAAGGAAAAAAAATTAAATAGTTAAATCTGAAGTTAGAATATATCGTTAAACATTTGTGTACTATACATACTTGTTTTAGTACATATACTTATTAAAAATTATTGAAAAAAAAACAAAACACAGAATCTGAAAGGAAACTTTCTAAATCTTAATTGATTACAAATAATACAAGTGTCACTCTAAGTTTTCTAATAGAAAAAAATCAGAAGGTGGGATGGTATTAGCGATGGCCGTTAATTAAATATGAGGCCTCACTTGGTGGCATGTCAACTTTCTCTCGCCCAGACTTGTATAAAACCAAAAACTTTCTGCGCACGCAAATATTGGGTCAAAAACTTTCTGCAAATTAAATTAATGTTTAATAAAATAATGTGCTACATTATTTTGACACTATTAATTAAAAACAGTAGCTTTAAAGTAATTTCCATTTAAATTAAAAATTAATCGGTATTAATTAAAATAATAAATCGGAATTAATTAATCGGAATTAATTAAAATAATAAATTATCGGTATAATTATTTTAGTTGAAAAAAAAAAATAAAGCTAAAAACCCATGATAAGAAAAGGGGAATTCTTATCAATTATTTTGTCAATGCATTTAGAAACAGCCCAATCCTTAATATCTATTTGCACAAAATACCAGTCACTCTGTTCACAGAAAGAATACGGCATTGCTTCTAAAACAATTGAATCGCATTTTATAGGAAGAGGTCTATTCATAGGTACCACCATTAAAGAGAACTGATGCAGGGATGAAAGTGCACTAAAGCCATTTTGGAGCACCTTTGGAGCAGCAAAAATCTGCTTTTGGAGCAGTAAAATCCATTTTTGGAGCAGCAAAAATCTAATTTTGTAGCAATAAAATTAAAATTCTGTTTTTGGAGCAGACTCAAATTCTTATGCTAATAAACTCCTAAAAATTAAAATGATTGCTATCGTGAAAATATTTTCACATTTGAAAGAATAATTACTCAGATAAAATTTCTGCACACATTTTGCTAACTCTGGGCTAACTAAACGACAACTGGGCACAGATTGCAATAATGAAAAATTAGCAGCAGGAAGGAAAAAAAAATCAGTTTATTTGGCTTTAAAAAATATTATTTTAGAGCAATAATTTTAATTAATCAAAGGAAAGCCTATGAATACAACATACAGGACTCCCACTCAACTTTTATAGTAAAAAATGGTAAAAGGGGATCTTTTTTTTTTTAAAAAAATGGACCAAAAAAGACCATATATTTCACATAAAAAGGAACATTTGGGGACCTAATTTCAGCAAATCGTAAAATAAAATAAACAAAATCCGTGCAATCATTTCACGAAATTAGCGTTTTTAGCGATCCTTTGAAAAGAATTAACGTGATTTCACAATCTCTTGCCAAAATGTGAGTGTTTTTTGCGATCTTTTGCCGAAATTCGAGTGACTTTCACAATCTTTTGAAGAAATTTACTTATTTTTTGCGATCTTTTGACGACATTCGCTTGTTTTTCGCGATCTTTTATCGAAATTTGCATGTTTTTGCGGTCTTATGACGAAATTCGCGTATTTTTGCGGTCTTTTGACGAAATTTTCGTATTTTTGCAATTTTTTGACAAAATTTGCGTGTTTTTTTGCAATCATGACTAAAATCTCATTTTTTTTCGCGATCTTTTGTAGAAATTTACAGGTTTTTTTTTCTATCTTTTGATCGCATTTTGTTAGTTTTTTTTTTACGAAACTAGCGACCCTTTGAGAAAATTCACTTTTTTTTTTCGCGATCTTTTGACGGAATTCGTGTATTTTTCGCAATCTTTCGACGAAATTCGCGTGTTTTTTCCGGTATTTTGACGAAAGTTGCTGTTTGTTTCGCGACCTTTTGACAAAATTCCCACTTTTTTCGTGATCATTTGACTAATATGGCGTGTTTTTCGCGATATTTTGATAAAATTCGCAAGTTTTTCGATTTTGACAAAATCCACGTGCTTTTTGCGATCTTTTCATTGCGGTTTTTTCATTTTTTGACGAAATTATCTTTTTCCTTTCAGGATCCTTTAAAAAAATTTGCGTTTTTTTCTGCGGTCCTTTGACGAAATTCACGTTTTTTCCGCGATGCTTTGATGAAAGTGGTGATTTTTTTCTGCTAACGATTGACGAAATTGTTTTTTTTTCGGCGACCATTTGTTGAAATTCGCAATATTTTTAAGTAATATTTTTTTATGCCTGAATTTTCGGGCTGATGGCAGATTTTTTTTTTTAATTTTCGGAACCGAATGCCTTAAATTTTCGGAAAATTCGGAACAGAACTACCCCTGGCAAACAATAAATAAATCATGCATAAAATTGGGAAATATTTCTAATATTTCGGTAATTTTTTTTTTTTTTTTTTTTTTTTTTTAAAGTTACAAAAACAAAAATTACGTTTTTTTTTTTTTTTTTTTTTCTTCAAAAAAATTTTCCGCAAAGTTCCGAATTTTGCGGAAAACTTTCCGCGCACGGCGTGCACGTGTGCGTCTATATTATGCAACTCTGCTCTCGCCAATGCTTTGTCACGTGGCTGCAAGGGCTAGTTGAAATCAGTTCCTACACAGTGATGAAAATTGCAAAATAAAAGGTAGGTGAAAAATGACGACTACTGTAAAAATCTTGGGTGTCAAATTAAAATTTTTAGTTGCAATCCCTATAATACGTTTTTAACATTACTATAATACTGTATGCTACTTTTTAGAAAAGTAAAAATACTTGTTTTTATTAAAAATTCTTACTTTCCAAGATTATAATAATTGAAGCAGCTGTAAAACTGATGTAAAACTTTTTTAAATTGTTGCTATATTTAGAAATTAATAGAAAAGTGCACTTAACCACTTCACCAGCAGCAGGTACAGTGAAACAGTGCTTTTACCTCCGACTTATCATGGAGCAAATGTTGAAGTGGTTAATCATGTAAAACAAAATCAATACTAGATAACCTCTTAGCAAAACAAAAAATAAAATTTATCCAGTGTTGATAAACAATTGAATTTGGTAAAAAAAAAAAAAAAAAAAACATGTTATGCATTTACATTGAAATCAAAAGATGAAGTAATTATTTTTATGTATTTTAACCGTTAAAATAATAGTTAATAAATATTTCCTTAAAAAGCTACGCATCAAATCTGACGATCAAGAATAATTTTGTAGTCTTCAAATGCAATAATTTAGTTGCATTTGATGACTAACGACTGATAATTCGAACACTGTTTCTACACTGACTGAACTTTTCTAAGGATGTCAATCTCGTGAGAACATTTCCACATAATGATTTTTTATGATTTCAAAGTAGGTTTAAATGAAAATGACTTTTAAAAGAATATCAAAGGCTTTTCCAACTTCTCCTCCATATCTAACCATATTTAAATGGTTTCAAGAATTTAAGCATGGAAAATCTGACTTCAAAGATGACTGGTAAGGGAAAGGATCCTCAACAGCATTTTAAAATGAAAATGCTGACCCACATGGCACATCACATATCAATCTATTCAGCAGACTCTGAATATTGGATCAGCAGCAATATTTAAGTTGCTATATGAGGATTCAAAAGTGAGGAAGCTGTGTAGAAGATGGGTGCCTCATGAGCTTACTGAGGAGCAAAAGCAAATAAGAGTATCATGGTGCAAAGAAATGTTGGTAAAATTTTATTCTGGCACCTTCAAACGTTTTCATAAAGTTGTTACAGGAGGTGAAACAGGAATTCACCAATTTGATCCACAAACTAAAAGACAACCTTCAGTTTGGGCATTTGAAAATGAAGAACCACCAAAAAATGACAAGTGGCTAATGAGCATCGGTAAAAAAATGGTGACTACATTTTTTTTTACAAAAGTGGCCATATTGCCTCAGTACCTTTGGAAGAGTGAAAAACAATTACTGCAAACTGGCATACATAGATTTGTCCACCAGAGGCCATTAAAAAGTTGGAAGAAAAGCGACCAAAGACAGGAACAAGAGCCATTCTTCTTCACCACAACAATGTCTCAGCACATTCTGGCATTTTTCGGCAAGTTCAGCTCCAATTGAATTTTGTAATTTTTCATAAAAGGGACCAATAGGGACATCTATGCTCTATATACCTGGTTTCCTCGTCTGAACAGTCAATCAAGTGTGAATGTTGCACTGTAGCACTATTTGACCATCCTTGAATAAATCAGCCTGGATGAGAGGAATACCTTTTTTTGTTGTTGTTTAATCTGGTTTCAAATACATTAATAAATATATTGTGTGTAAAAGTGATTATTTTGAGAAAAAAATAAAATTTTTATATGCTGTAGATTTTTGATTATTGCAAAACTTTCAGTGTGGTCCACATACTGTAGGACAGCAAAAAGGATAAGTACATGCACAGAAAGAGAATTGTGCGCATACCAGAAAAAAATAAGAATACACATATTACATAAGAGAAGATAAATGTAAACCCTAATTTAGAAAACTGATAAATATACATTTCTAAGTAAAATACAGTAAAGAATAAACAGTAAAAAATAAATATAAAGTACATACCACAAAAGCTCAGAAGAACAGGCAAAAATATTAAGCCATGAACTGTTCCAATGGCTATTATACCAAGATACATTCTAAAATAGAATACTTGAAAAATCTGGGATTTGGCGAATGCCAGGACTAGAATACCACAGTCTGTTAAAGTAATACCAGATAATATCTAAAAAAATATATATATATATTATTTTCAAATAAAAATATCCAAAATACCTATATATTTTTCTTTTTTTAATAGAAAATTACAATTTTTATGACACCAAAACATTTAAATAAATAGAATTGCACCAAGTTATGTTAACATTTGTAACATAATTAACTGTTACAAATTCTTCCAACTGATAAAGCTGTTCTGTGGCAGGTGGTGCCATCTTAGGTGATTTCTGGACAACTTTTTTTGGAAGTTTAATTTCCTCGTTAATTTTGGTTTAGCATTTTTCTTAGCAATTACAGCATAGGTTTTAGGAAATTGGTGTTTTAACAGATACTTTTTGCAATCTCTATAAGAAGCAGGTTCCACACAGTTACAGTAAACTGGGGTAGGTTTTTCAACATTGGCCTCCGTTTTTCTTGGGCAATTTGTATATTGGTGATTATCACTGCAACCAATACATTTAGGGTTTAAATTACAGTCTTCAGCTATGTGAAAAAACTGCCGACAATAGTAACATTGTACAGCTTTCTCAGTGCCTTGTACTTCTCAATACCTATCCTAATTTTAAAGAAGGAAGTGATCTGAAAAATCTTTTTAGAATTTTCCTTTTGCAGTAAATTTAAGAGAAATAGCGGGAACATTCTCCCACCTTTCCTACTATGCATTTGGGCTGCTTTAGTAGCATCACTACTTTTGATGTTTAGTTTATTCATAATTTTTTCAGGAGAAATGCTTTTAGAGATGCCCCTAAGAAGTACTTTGAGAGGTGCAACCAGATCAGGCATAATATAAAATTGGAACTTATGTTCTTTCAAGAATTCTGAAATTTTGGCTTTGGTCTGGATGAGTTAGTGGTTTTTTTAATCACCTTCCAGCAATATCTACAAATAAAGTTTGAGTTGCTCTCATTTTAGATCATATTTGTGAATTTGGCCACATCTGAAATCTCTAATACCCCAAGAGCTTTACATGAAATTACTTTATCATTTTTGCCTTACTAGATAATTTTGCCTTGTCAGAAATACTAATTTTGGCTTTGGTCATAATCTCGGCAGTTTTACCATTACTGGTGCCATCAATGGAGCTCATAACAGACCTGTCATCTTCCATATTTTCTACTTCAAAGAGAACCTCTGATTTACTGTCAATGTCAAACTCCACTTCGAAGCTGACTTAGCTTTTGGTTTTTTTCGAGGTTGGAATAACAAGACAATGAGAAAAAGTGTTTTTTCTATTCTTTTTTTTTTTAATTTATTTTAGGGGGGTGGGGGGGGTAGGGGTGGGGGGGGCAAGTACATTGCTTCCATTTCCCACAAACTAGTATAAACAAATTCCTGAATAAAATTTCCTAACACATCAAAACGACTAAGTTCCTCATCATCAAGATATTGTATCGAGGATTAAAGGATTTTTAAATGACTCTCTGAATTTGAGTCTTTCAGATAACTAAACTTAATAGCAAAAAATTTTAAGCCTGAACAATCAAACATACTATTACCTGCTTTGTCAGCAACTGACATCCTTGCCGGTGACTCCATGCAGAAATCCACTGCAGCATGTACAAGTGTTCCACCAGAAAACCAGTGGGTACATTAGTACATACAACATTTTATAAGTCATGTACTAGTATTCAGAGTTTTTGCTTGTACAGACATGTTTCATTTGTCAAATATTACAAGCTTGTATAGATGGCTCATTTGCCATTAGCATGTAATACTCTTATTTATAAGTACCGTAATTTATGGAAGAAACGCCGCGGCGTTTATGTGTTTAAAAGTTAAAAAAGTTTGAAAGCGGCGTTTACGCTGGGTGCGGCGTTTACGATTTTTTATTTTCATTTTCACTATCGCCAAAAGAAAAAAATCGTACAATATTTCCGAATTATGGCAAGAGATGGTGCTATACGCTCTCTAATCACCCCTTTTGAAAGTGGGTTGATCTTGATCCATTTCCGGTCAAACGTGTTTTTCAAACGCGGTCGTGACCGTTTTCACATTTTTTCCTGCTTTTTTGCAACGTGCTTCGCATAGCGTAGAAAAGTGTGACTGCTTTTATTTGTTTTTGATCCTTGCTAATTTAGTTTTCCTTACGATATGGCTCCCAAACGTCACATGAGCTACACGGCTGCTTTTAAGCTTCAAGTTGTTGAAAGAGCCGAGAATACAGGGAATCGAGCAGCAGCACGTGATTTTGGAGTGGACGAAAGATGCATTCGTCGATGGCGGTCAGAGAAAGCGTCATTAGAAAGTATGCCGAAAGCAAAACGGGCGAGAAGGAGTGGAATCGCACACTGGCCTGAGCTAGAAGATGTGTTAGAGAAGTGGATTTTAGACGAACGAGAAAAAGGACATCCCATATCAACGGTAAAAATCCGTATACAAGCCAAAAAAATTTCAACAAACATGGGAATTTTGAATTTCAATGGAAATTCAAATTGGTGCCATCGATTCATGTCACGTAAAAAATTGTCTGTACGTAGTAAAACAACAATTCGACAGAATCTTCCAGATGACTGGAAAGAAAAAAAAGAATCCTTTTTACAATTTGTAAAAGACTTGATTAATGAAACAGGAGTCAAAGAGCCTCAAATCATAAATATGGATGAGGTACCTCTGACGTTTGATTGCCCGCCTAACCGAACAATTGATAAAACTGGCGAAAAATCAATTTCAATCATGACTACTGGCCACGAAAAGACATCATTTACCTGCGTGCTTTCCTGCGCTGTCAATGGGGATAAATTAAAGCCGATGATAATTTTCAAGCGGAAAACGTTACCCAAAGAAAATTTCCCAAATGATGTCGTAATAAAATGTAACGAGAAGGGCTGGATGTGTGAGAAGATAATGCTTGACTGGATTAATGAAATCTGGCGCAAGCGTAAAGGGGCTTTTTTCCAACCAAAAGGCATCTTAATTATGGACTCCATGCGGGCACATTTGTTGGACTCGGTCAAAATAGAGGCGAAAAGAGCTTCTGCTTCTTTGGCAGTTATTCCAGGCGGCCTAACAAAAGTCCTCCAGCCACTGGATGTAGCAGTCAACAAAAGCTTTAAAAGCCATGTCCGAAAGCATTGGGAGACATGGATGGCGAGTGAAAATCACTCATATACAAAAAATGGGAACATTAAGAGAGCCTCATATGAAGAAGTAGCTCGGTGGGTGTCACAAGCCTGGAGTGAAGTATCGCCTGACACAATTAAATCGGGTTTTTCCAAGGCGGAAATAATCTCAAAAATTTCCGTTGAAGAACATCACGATGTTCTGAGTGATGAAGATACTGAATTAAATGAAGAATTTCTTCACTTTTTTAATTCGGACAGTGAAAACAGTGATTTTGAAGGCTTTGAGTGAGTCTGAACTTTAAGTGGATGCGACCCACTGATAAAAAGCGTGCCAAGTGGACGCCAACCACTTTAAAAAACGTGGAGCGCCATGAGGAGAAGGGTCCGCGTCCCGCGCTCTGGATGGATAAAAAAATTCAACTGATGTCTCCTGAGATCAAAACAAGGTTCCTATCAGAGAAAACAAACTGAATGAGAATCCAAAGAAAAGAAGTCTCCTGAGTTAAAAATATGTTCCAACTTTTGTCTTTGAGATTAACAAGGTATGTGTAAAATTTAAACTTTTGTAAAAAAATTTTTAAATTGTAATTAATTGTTAATGGAAGTTGATTTTATTAAATGAATATTAGCTTCATTATGTATAAAGGATCGGTCTGAAATTTACGATTTTTCCGCTTATTAAGCTCATCGCGAATGCGGCGTTTACGCCATGTGCGGCGTTTACGATAATTTTTTTGCTTTTTAGCCTCATAATCGCGGGTGCGGCGTTTACGGCAGGTGCGGCGTTTCTTCCCTAAATTACGGTAGTCAAGTTTTGACTAGATGTTCGTTTTGGGGTCAATCAGAAAAATGATAAATGCACATGCTTTTATTTGAGTTACTCTCTAAATGATGGCTAAAATACAAACTCAGCATTCATCGTATCATTATAAAAAATTAAATGCTTAATCTTATTACATCATGAGATGGGAAACTAAATTAAATTGAGGAAACATAAGCAATACATTTTCATAACACACAAGCAATGCTTTAAACAAATTTGAATTAATTAGTTAAAAAGTAAATTCATAAAATGCTTTAAAAGAAAAAAACATTTGTCATTTTATATACAGAACTTGCAAGCATTTAAACAAAATAACTTACCCAAATGGAGTCTATCCAATAATAGAGTAGCAAAAAAAAATTCTTACATTGAATGCATTCATTTCAAAGTTATTCATTTTCATTAAGAAGAATGCATGTCTAATCAAATTAACTTAGCTAGGAAGATTATCAACTGAACAAAAAACTTCATTTTTGTTGCTGCGAAAATTTATTAGTAAGCCAGTAGCAGCCATTTTGCAAATTAATTTTCTGTTTTTACATTTCAGAAATCAATACACAAAAATAAAGTTGAGTTGTTTAGAACTTTACTTCTGTCTAAAACTAGATTTTATTGATTCATATAAAATGATGTCAAAATTCTTTTCTGATTTTATTCTCTGTGCATTTACGAAATGCAAAATTTTCACCATGGTTTTCGGAACAATAAAAGTCAGAATCAATTCAATTTTTTTTCAAGGGGTTTGTTTATGTCGTGAATGACATTTTGAATGCTGGTAACCCAAATATAAACATTTTAGAAGGCAGCTCATCTCTCAATTTTTTTATTTTTATTTATTTATTTATTTATTTTTAATGATTTTACTGAAAATAGAACTTTTATGCAGTTTTATTTGAAAAAATAATTTTGAGACAAATTAGTTGACTGGCACATGAATTGTGAAGTGGTCATCTGTTTACGACAATCGTGTGATTTGCGCTATTATATACATGATAACGAGAAAAACTTATGATTAAGAAAAAATATGTATGTTTATTACAAAAAGAATTTGGATTTTGGACAAAAATAGAGAAAGTGTAATAATTACAAGACAATATCATAACAATAATTGACTGCTTTTTATGTGTATCTTTTTCTCGTCAAACGACTCTTCTTGATTTCATAAAATGAAAACTCAATAATAAGCTTTACCTATTCATACTCACTCTTGATTTCAGATTATTTTTTAATATGTGCACCAGCTGTCATAAATTACTAGAAAATTTTCTACTTTAGAGATTACAGTTATTACATATTTTATATCTTGTTAATATCAAAATTTTTTTTAAAAAAAAGTAAATTGGTTTTTTATGGCAAACCAGACCTGCGCATAATTTTCAGCTAATTTTATCTTTACTAGCCTAGCCTATTATTAAATGTAAAATAGCCTGTTCTATTTTCCAGATATACATAGTTCATGTTTTCTTAAATTATATGAATAATTTTTATGGCTCTCAGTATTCAATGGTTAGAATCTAATAAGAATTTTGAAGAAAATTGTTTCAAAAATACAATAAACATCATGTTAAAAAAAAAAAAAAAAAAATCTTTATACTCACTGAGGTTCCCATCTGACATAAAGCTTCTTGAGCTCGTAACACATGGGTCGATTTTTCACTCAATGCAAAACTTCGAGTTAAATGGGAACAAAACTCTACAGATATACCAACACCCTGGAATAAATAGTTCAAGCTATCACTAAACATAGACATGTTTTAATCAAATAAATTCAATTAAGTATAAGGAACACTTTTAGTTCGTGAAATAAAATATAGAAGAAATTTAATATAATAATTACAACCAAAATAAGTGGAATATTTTTAACCAGAATGATACTTCAAAGTATGAATATTAAGAGGATTTTTTTTTTAATGAAAAAGACATATATTATTAACATATTGTCAACCAGCAATTTAATATAAAATGATTTTTTTTTTATATATAAAGCTTTTTTGTTACCACTACATTTAAAAATCTTTGTCTTATTTAATCACAAAAATCTGAAATTCTATAAAATTAAAGATTATTTTTCAAAATTTCTAGGAACTCCCCCCCCCCCCCCCCCCCCCAAAAAAAAAAAAAAAAACACACACACAAAATAAAATCTTTAAATCATTAAAGTTGGAAAGTATAAAAAGATGAGTATACTTGTCACTGATCAATAATGTGTTAATAATGTAAATATTACTAATCTTAAAGTATTACATTTATCAATTACATTTTGGAAACTCAATGCGAGAAATACTAATTACAAAAGTAAAGTACAAATAAAAGCAAGTTACATTAAACTAATGCATTACTACTGAGTAATATTCTCAACTAAAATTTTAAAATATATAAACAAACCAAGGTTTCTAATTCATTTTCACGTTTTACAATAAGCTAGTTAAGTTAAGAAGAATCCAGAATTGTTTCCACAATTTTAAACTTGATAAACAGAGTAATAGATAGAGAGGAACTGCCTTGACATGATTTTCATTTGATTCCCTTCTTGTAGTTATTTTAACAAAAAGAAAAATTTTCAGGTCGACACTGTGCTATTTACAAAGCGATATAAGTAAGCGTCCTATCTTAAATGGGAGAAGTAACCGCAAGGTCACATCAATCAAGGTCATGCACCACGTAGCGGATGGAGTGTGATCTACAGGTAGATACCTAACTATTTTCTTACTGACACCACTAAAATTGTAAAGTTTTTTTCACCTTGATTAAAAACTGAAGTGCCTCTGATAAGGCGAAGAAAACTTCGTGGTGTCAAGTGCGTCTGGATACCCCTCTTGCTACGCTATTAATTTGTAATAAATGTGGCAAACAAAATTCATTTCCATGAGTAACTGAAGATTTAAAAAATACATGCCACACTAAAAACCCACGTATGTGAATTATCACTCTGTCCACAAGGTGGCGCAACTGTGTTAATTTACGCCTGATTCCAGCATTAAGTTTGTTCGCTTACTTATAACGCTTTGGCTATTTAGTTCTGTAAACATTAGATTATTTTGTATGATCATATACCCTATCACAACGCATCATATAAGAAACTCAATGACACTTCATTAGCCCAACCATTTGGGCTTTAGAGTGAAAATAACAATACATATAGACAGATAAGCAAAGACCACTATCCTCCTATTAGATTTCTCCAATCAGGGAGTAGAGAAAATAAAATATTAAAAACGATAGTTTTGTATAGTGATAATCTAGATAAATATAATTTTAAGGCATGAATTAAAAATTCCTTTGCTTCCATAAATGATAAAAGGAAAGTTTATCATATATTAGGTAGCTTTCATTACAAAAAGCTACCTATTGGAGGAAAACGATTCTGAAAAATTTTGGTATATTTTCACCGATCATGACCATATAATATATATATATATGTATGAATATATTATATGTATGTCTATATACAGTGTGTGTCAAAAGTTTAAGCACAACATAAAATTTCAAAATAAAATTTTATTATTGACTGAAAGTTACTTTTCTTTTCACATGATCTACAAATTGTAGTTTTAAAAAGATATTTAACAGATTTATGCTTTAAAATTTATCTCAAATAATAGAATTTATCAAAAGAACAAAAATGAGTGCGTCAAAAGTTTAAGCACAGTAGTTCTTTAGTCTTTAGTAGAACAAGAACAAAAAAAATTAATACTTGATTATTGCTCCATTCTGATGAATTACCATAAACATACAGTTTTTCATCGATAAATCGAGGTTCTGTATTGTTTTTGGTTTGATTTTAAACCATGTGTTCTCAATGACATCTCTCAAAATTTTAACTGAAGAATACTGCTTTCCATTTGGATAAATTACATGAGTGAGAATACCTCAAATATTTTCTATAGGGTTTTAATCAGGGCTAATTGCCAGCCACTTGAAAACAGATACTTTTTTCGATTTAAGCCACGTTGAAATTGAGTTTGAGGTATGGATCGAAGCATTATCATGTTGAAATAACCATTTTTCTTCCCCCAAAACCTCAGCAACAGGGAGCAAATGATTGGCAAGTGCTTCTTGATAGTTTTCAGAGTTTTCACAACCACTGATGAATGCAAGAGATGTCTGACCATTGAAAGAAATAGCTCCCCATACCATTACACAACCACCACCATGTTGTCGGCTAAATATATTCCTAGGTTTTTTGCAGAGATCATGCCAATTCTACTTAAACCCATCAGGGGCCATTGAGATTCCATGTTTTTCATCACTGAATATAACATTCAGCCACTTTTCAGCAAATGGTATATGCTCTTTGGCCCACTGTAATACAGCTTCATTATGGTGTCATTTCAGACGTAGTAACCGAGTCATTTTACGGTTTTTGATGTATTACGATTCCAAAACTCTTCTATGAACAGTTTTTTTATATTTTTTTCATCCAAATGCAGGTTTTATTTACGAAAGAGAGTAAATACCAGTTGAAACCAAGTTTCTGATATGGCGGTCTTCGCGCAAAGTAGTCACTAATGGCCTTCCTGAACGGAATTTTCATTTGAAATCATTACCAGGAGCCAAAACTTGATGAATACCTCATTTTGATCTTTTTAATGCATTTGAAATTTCAGAAACAGACTTATGTTTTGCTCTCATACTCCAGATATTTATCACCTTCTCCTCTGAAAATTCTTTTGACATACCGTAATTTTTGGAAGAAACGCCGCAGCTTTTACGTGCTTTAAATTAAAATTTCAAGCAATGCGGCGTTTACGCGCATTTTTTTTTTTTTTTTTTTTTTTCACTCCCAAAGATGAGAAATCTCATATTAATGAAATTTTAAAATAATGTGGACGAACCGAAATTTTCAGACCCAGGCGAACAAAATATATTGGCCCTGCCTGAGCATTTTTCTCAATGTTTTTTCACTGAACATGTCCGTTATTTTGCGCTGCTTCATCAATTAAGATTTTTCGACAATAACCTTCTCCTGTATTCCATAAACGGACACCAGTTCCTCTCCTGTAACGACGTTCCGCTGCTCCAATCCTTTGCTAATAAACTGATAATAACATCTAATAAACTGAGCACTTTTTTTCTCAAATTTCCCCCTTTTCTTTTTCTCCCCCCTCTCCAATTTTCAACAAATTTCATTTTTCGAGAAAGTTTCGTTATTGATTTCCTAAGCTTTGTAAATTAAAATATAAACGTCTTATTTTGGATGGTATGCTTTTGTATTTTGTATTTTTTTTTTTTTAATCTTTAGTTAAAAAGGGAAAAAATCTATTCACGGTTTCTTTCTGCATAGCAAAACATAATCCACCCAACGTTGATGATCCGATTGTGTAAACATTGATTCTGATTTCACGGAGCGAAGTGAATAAACGAAAACAAACCGCAAATGTTACTTTTTCTGGGCAGTTTCTATAAAGTGGGCAGCCGTTCTAACTTTCTAATAACTGGTTATATTTTAATAAAAATTTGTTACGCAGCCTAATGTAGTATTATTTCAACTTGCTGAAAATTTGAAAGAAATCGGTCAATTTACATAGGACATAAGGATTATTATTATTTTTTTTTTTTTCTAACAGTAAGGATTATAAGAGTTTCGGTTTTCATTTTTTTTCTTTTTTATTTGCTTGCATCTCAATATTTTTTTTCTGCACTTAAGCAACGCAAACTTGTTGACACATTCAAGAAGTGCTTTTTATATTTAAAAGAATAGAATTTGAATAGTTTTTTCTCGCGCAAAAAATGAGAAAAAAAATTAATAGTTTTGAGTCATCAGGGCTTTTTAAAAAGCCATCTGGAAAAGCATTATGGAAAAACAGATCGCAAGATCATTTTGCCAAAACTAGTGGAATGAAAAGAGTATGAATATCTTTGTTCTTTAAAAAATGTTAGAAGAGTGGAGAGGTTTTCGATCCGGTTTTAAGAATTCCAAATTTATAATACTTTTATTTTATATAAAAATTAAAAAAAGAAGTTGGTTAGCAAAACGTCCGGATTTTGGAGAATTTCGGATGTCCGGATTTTAGATGTTGTACTGTATCTTGCATTTAAGAAACAGCACAGTGCTGGTAAGTATATTTTTTCCTTTTTAGTTATCATTTCGTGTGTCTTTTAAAACAAAATCTTCTAATTGAAATCTATATTTATTCCTTTGAGTTTGTGACAGCTAAAATGTTCCAAACAGAGCGATAGAAGAAGGTGGGGAGGAGGAGAAGATAGTTTTAGGACCGCACGTGATGTCTTTTTGTTGCAGTTAGCATAATGTTTATAATCCTTATCGCTCCACGTGCAGAGAAATAATAAAAGTAGGTCGTCATGAAATTTCTTGCAGATAGACCGATAAGAATTAAATAAAAAGTTTGTTTTTGAGAACTTTATTTTCATTATAAAACACGCATACACACATAAATAACGGCTGCATTCATTATAAATCATTTTTAATATTAGTAGCATAAAATTATTGGTGCATTTATTAATTTTTTACGAAACCGAATAGCGTTTTCCAGTTTTTGATAAGGGAAAAAACAAACATTTAGAAAATGATAAAAGTTGATTTTTCGAGCTGAATTTCCGGATGAGACAGCTCGGGGAAGGTCATCATTAAATAGCAATAGCTTATAATTTAAGCTACAATACATTTATCGAAAACGGAAAAACGTATTCAATTTCAAATCACTTTGATAGATATGCCAGCAGATTCCACACTTTTCCGTTTTAAATTACTGGACCTCGATGAATTATTTATTGAGAGAGTTTGCTTTTTAATTCCTTTTTTTTTTTTTTTTTTTTTTTTTGAAAAAAAGAAAAAAATCCCGCCTCCATTCCTGATCTACAGATTCTTTTAGAAATGATTAAAAAGGATAAATTTTATATCTTATTCAATTGATGAAATAGGATGTGATAACATTATTTTATTTGTACGTAGTGGTAAATATTAAAATTAATACGTTTATTATCTATTTGTAAATAATTTTAATATATGGCAAGTGAAAATAAATGTCATTTTATTCCGTTCAAACACGTTTTTTAAGATACTTGAGTTAAAGTTGAGTCTGCTAAAACCCAATCTTAAGATTTTCGACTTAGGAATGTTCTCGTTCATATAACGCTTTTCAATGTATAGAAAAGTTCCAAGACAAATTCCGGTTCGTCCCATTCAATGGCTTTTAGGAAATTTATTTGGCAACACTAGTGAATAATTTCTGAGAGTGAACTGCCGTATTCTGTTTAGCATGTCAATCGCGATTACCGCGGAAATTTCACCTGCGGCGTTTACTGTTGACCAATTAAAACATTGGCCAAACAGAGTTGCTGTGGTTAGTGTGGAAGACTTAAGACACCAGTTCTAAAACAAATTCATTTTATTCGAAGCAAGATGATATGATTATTTACAATATAACAGCTGTACTTCGCCGTCAAATCATAATATAAAATAAACTAATATCTAATGATTCTACATTATGACAAGTTATACATACGTACAATAATTCACGAAGCTACTAATCCAAAATCAGTCCAGACCTTTATACACCCGGTAACAGCAATTGTTTTGCATAAAAACTGTTGCCAATCGATAGATACAAACTTACTCAGAATACATCCGAAACTCCGATCATACGAACGCAACTTAAACGCCATTGGCTGCAAACTATGATGTCACAAGTCAGCCGTTCACGGCGAAAGATGAGATACCGAAATCACTGTTACTGACAGTTACTCAATAACGGCACTTGCCTCAAAAGCCAATACGCATGAATGAAAACGCCGGTCGTTTCGGATGTAAACAAGAACAAGAGAGGGTGAAAAACAAACGTGCATCAATAGGAAGTAAATACTTTAAAGCTTTATCATTCAAGTTAAACTTTACTGAATGTTTAAATAAACAACTGATGCATAACAATCGGCCTCCTTTTTCACCATCTCTTGAGCTTTACAAAAATATGGAAAAGGTCATATAGGTACAAAAAATTACAAATACATGAAAAATTCAAAAAGTTCAAAAATGTAAAACTTCAAAAAGTTCAACAACAAAAAGGTTACACTTTAAATTCAAAAACAACAATCTGATCAATGTCAGGTCATATAAGACTTTATTGGCAAGGCATTGACCAGAGTGAAGAACATTGTAATGAAAAACTATAACCCCCCAATAAAACTTTAAATATCAAAAATACTTTTACAAAATTTCAATAACTGCTCTTTAATCTGTGGCTTTGTGAAGCTGTCTGCAAGATTAAATTTACTAGCAATATATCTAAGTTTAAATACTTTATCAAAAACTAGATTTCTAAGAAAAAGATACTTTATATGAATATGTTTGGTTTTCTGATTTTCAAAAGGAGAATTAGAAAAGGCTATTGCAGCTTGGTTATCACAGAACAGAGTACAATCCCTCAAGTTAAAGTTAAGCACCTCATTTAGCAAAACATTTTTGACCCAAATTAATTCTTTTGCAGCTTCAGTTAAACTGACATATTCGGCTTCCATGGTAGAAAGACTTATACATTTTTGTTTAAAAGTCTTCCATGATATGGGCGTTTCATCCAGAAACAAAATATACCCACCCATAGAAACACGATCGTCTCTGTTTGCTGCAAAATCTGAATCTGAATAACATGAAAGATTTAATTGACTGACTCTGGATAACTCAAGTTTATATTCTTTAGTATATTTTAAATAACCTAACAATTTTAGTAAACTATTCCAGTGAGTAATTCCAGGATTTGATTGAAATTGGGATAATAAATTAACTGCATACATTATATCAGGTCTAGTTCTCCCAGCTATAAAAGACAAACATCCTATAAGATTTCTGTATGGAAACCTAGACATAATTTCTATTTCTTCCTTAGTGGAAGGTGAATCTTGCTTTGACAAAACCAAGCCCTTGGGAATAGGTACAGAGCTTACAGGAAATTTAAATTCTGCAAACATTTCACAAACTTTCTCAATATACGAGGTTTGGTGAATGTACAGGTGATTTCCTATCTCTTCAAACTCTAATCCCAATAGCTTTCTGGTTGTCCCCATAATTTTTAAATTAAAATGTTTTTGCAGCAAATTTAACCCATAATCCAAATCATCTTGAGTTTTACCAAAAAGAACCATATCGTCAACATAAAGTAAAAGAATCAATCTGGACTGAAACATGTATACACAATTACACCAATCGAGTTTATGAAAATCTAATCTGGATAAAACATCATCCACTTCAAAGAACCACTGTCTGCCAGATTGATGCAGACCATAAATGGCCTTATTCAACTTACAAACTTTATTTCTTTCTTTAATAAAACCCTCAGGTTGGTGCATGTATACAGTCTCATCCAGATTAGCATAAAGATAAGCGTTGTTGACATCTACCTGGACATTAACCCATTTTAACAGACATGAAAATATGGCAAAGAATAATCTAACTAGTGAAAAACTTATGACTGGACTGAAAACTTCCTCATAATTTTCTCCTTTAACTTGGTTGAAACCTTTTGCTACCAATCTAGCCTTATACCTAACTATTTCATTTTTCTCGTTCCTTTTTAAGGTATACACCCAACGGTTACCAAGAATCTTAGCATCTTTTGGTGGTACCACAAGATCCCATACATTACGCTCATGCATAACATTTAACTCTTGGTTCATTGCGTCCCTCCAATTTGATGCTTCAGGTGTTTTAATGGCTTGATTGTAGGTTTGAAGAATTTTAATTTCAGTTAAGTTGGCCTCACCTATATTTAAAAGATTAGTTACATTACCAGATTCTTTATTTTTACTGCTAAAATCAAACAAGTTTTTATCACATTCTATTTTATTTGTTTTACAATAATCTATTAATTCATTAAAAGATCTAATTCTAGTATTTGTTCCTTCTATGCCATAATAAATGTCCGTTTTATCCCTTCCTGTTTTACGTGTTACTGCCTTACGGGTCCATGGAATAGATCTACAAGGTTTTAAACTAAACCGCTCTGAACTCTGGTCTTGATCTGACACACTAACTCTTTCAATGTCATTCCCCAATTGAGGTGTATTCTCAGATTCATCAAAAATATCTCCATCTTCTGGAAAGTCAAAAAGTGAAAAATTAAATTTTTGTTCTTTTAGTTTTGAAACGATATCTACCCCCCTTTTAGTTTCATCAAACTTAATGTTAATAGTTTCAACAACTTTATTTTCCTCTATTAACCAAATTCGGTAGCCTTTTGTTGTTTGAGCATACCCACACATGATCCCTAGTTTAGCTTGCATATCAAGCTTCCTTCTGACCTGCCTGGGCACTCCAACATATGCTACACAACCGAACTTTTTAAAGTGAGAAACCGAGGGTTTTCTGCCTGAATACATCTCAAAAGGGGTCTGTTTATTTTGTTTGTGACAAACCCTATTCCAGGTATATGAAAAACACATTAAGGCTTCAGCCCAAAATTTTTGACACAAGCCACTAGCATTGAGGAGAGTTTTTATACCATCAAGAGCAGTTAAATTGAAACGCTCCGCAATGCCATTCATTTCTGGGCTACACGGATTCGTTTTCTCGTGACCAATTCCCTGCTTTTCTAAAAAATTCTCAAAATCTTTGTTACAAAACTCCATGCCACCATCAGTCCTAATAGAAATTATTTTCTTATTTAAGTACCTTTCGGCCCTACTCTGGAATTTCAAAAACGTCTGAAATACATCAGACTTATTCCTGATGGTGTACACAGTAACAAAACGAGAAAAATCATCAATGATGGTAAAAAAATATCTACTCCCCCCATGCGATGCCACTTGTAAGGGCCCGCACAAATCCATGTGTAAGAGCTCCAGAGCAGTTTTAGACCTTACTTTATTTATTGCCCTAAATGATGTTCTTTTAGATTTTGCAAGTTTACAGGAGATGCAATCTTCGGCCAACTTTGACAGCTTTGGAAGTCCTTTAACACTTTCATTTTTACATGTGTTAATTAAGTATTCATTATTTACATGGCAAAATCTTTCGTGCCATAATTCATTCAAATTAATTTTTTCAGAATGATTAGCTGAAATGTCAGCCGAGTTGCTTTCTCCTTTACACATGGAATTATAATGAGAAGGTTTTAAAAAATACAAATCATTTTTCCTAACTGCATAAAATAACCAATTCCATTCTTTGTCATATACTACAAGTTTACTTTTACTACCTACAAAATTTGCTCCTAACTTTTCAAGCTTACTGCCAGACAAGAGATTCCTTCGTAAATTTGGATTATATAAAACATTTTTTAAAATAATCTGATTAAAACTGCCATCTTTACATTTTACAAAAAAATTTACAGTACCCTTTCCCTGAACAGGACTTTCTTTTTCTCCAACAGCAAGTGACATCTGCATATTTGAAACAGGTTCAAAATCCAAAAACAAATTTTTGTTATTGCAAAAATGAGCCGTAGCAGCTGTGTCAAAGACCCAGCTACCACTTTGGCCAAAGTCAGATGAATTAGCTTCATATGGAGAAATTTCAATTAAACTAGCCTCTTGTTCAGAGAAAGTACATTTTACATTATTACATTTTACTTTATCACAATTTACTTTACTACACTTTACATTACTACATTTTACTTTATCACAATTTACTTTACTACATTTTACATTCCTACATTTTAATTCAATATTACTAGTTTCTGAAAATTTATTTTTAAATTGAGAATTTCTAGAATGAGAGCCTTTAGATTGATAATTTTTAGATTGACCTTTAAGTTTACAATTAGCAATTAAGTGACCATAAGATTTACAACAATAACAAGGACCTATTAATTTACTTTGCTTAACATTCTTATTTTTAGAAAATTTACTTTGATTTACATAATTGTCAGATTTATAAAAAGATTTACCTGTTTTACATTCAGCTATTTCACCAGAAAAAGCAACATTATCTGCAAGGTCTCTCTTTGCTAATTTCAGGCGGTTCTCCTCTAGCAGTAATTCAGATTCAATCTTGTCTGGAACAAATTCGGTATCTGGCCAACGATAAATCGCTTGTACTGTTGATTGGAACTCCTCTGGTAAACTCCGGATCATCTGATACCCCAAATACAGAGGCTGTAATGTATGTCCAACTTCCCGAAGGCGTTCAGCAGCTTGCTTCACTCGGCAGAGGAAAAGGCCAAGATTCTCACTGGGATTATATCGGACACTAAAAAACTCATCCAGCAGATGTATCACTCGGGCTCTTGTAGTTGGTTCAAAATGATCTTTTAAAATTCTCCAGGCAGCAGCTCCACTAGTTGTACCAGCGATTAAAGGCTTAAACTCAGGCGATAAGGTCTGATAGATTATTGTATACGACCTAGCTTTTCTTAAATTCATCTCGCTTCTTTCCCTCCAAGTCAACTGGTCTGTTACAGGAACTGTTTTATCATCTTTCCCTGCTTTCGGTTCCGACGATTCCCCTGTTTCTTTCACCTCACTTTCTGGATCAGGATTCTCAATGTAGTCCCATGCTCCAAAATGCATTAACAGGACTTTCACTTCTATCTTCCATGTTTCCCAATTCGTGGAGGTCAAAAGAGCAATGTTAGATAATTCCATCTTTAACACGGCCTCCGTCGAAGCAATTGTAAACACACTTCAACAATGTTGGTAAGGTTCACAAAAAAACATCCGAAGAATTGACGAAAAACATTACGAAAGTCCATGGGAGACGTCAAAAAAAAATCCATAACAAACGTCGCAAAAAAACGTCATTCAGAAACATCTGAACTCCAGCAAAGAGGTACATCTTTTAAGAAACAGGAAAAGTTCAACAGCGCTTAGCAGAAAAAAAACATTATCTTCACTTCCACAGGGCCACTGGGCCCATAACCTGTTGACCAATTAAAACATTGGCCAAACAGAGTTGCTGTGGTTAGTGTGGAAGACTTAAGACACCAGTTCTAAAACAAATTCATTTTATTCGAAGCAAGATGATATGATTATTTACAATATAACAGCTGTACTTCGCCGTCAAATCATAATATAAAATAAACTAATATCTAATGATTCTACATTATGACAAGTTATACATACGTACAATAATTCACGAAGCTACTAATCCAAAATCAGTCCAGACCTTTATACACCCGGTAACAGCAATTGTTTTGCATAAAAACTGTTGCCAATCAATAGATACAAACATACTCAGAATACATCCGAAACTCCGATCATACGAACGCAACTTAAACGCCATTGGCTGCAAACTATGATGTCACAAGTCAGCCGTTCACGGCGAAAGATGAGATACCGAAATCACTGTTACTGACAGTTACTCAATAACGGCACTTGCCTCAAAAGCCAATACGCATGAATGAAAACGCCGGTCGTTTCGGATGTAAACAAGAACAAGAGAGGTTGAAAAACAAACGTGCATCAATAGGAAGTAAATACTTTAAAGCTTTATCATTCAAGTTAAACTTTACTGAATGTTTAAATAAACAACTGATGCATAACATTTACGACCATTTCTTTATTTTTTTTGTGGGAATTTTCGCGATGCGGCGTTTCTTCCAGAAATTACGATAGCCATTTTGTACTAACTCAAAAACAACAACTGACTGCTTCTTATACACTCAGAAATCATTTGCGTGCGCAACCGCTTACATTCGTTTGTAAAATTTGCATAAAAACGATTTTGTGCTTAAACTTTTGACACGGTTATTTTTGTTCTATTCCTAAACTCCATGGTTTGAAATAAAATTTAAAAGATAATTTCATTGAATATGGTTTAAAACTCCTATTATTAACATATAAAAGACAGATATTGAAATAAAGTGAATATTTAAAGTTTTATTTTTAAATTGTTATTGGGCTTAAACTATTGACATGCACTGTAATATATATATATATATATATCTGATCTTTGTCACACTGTAACTCTCATATTTATGAACCGATTTGGATGTAACTTGGTGTGTACATACCAATGTCTCGACCAAGTTTGTTGGCCAGCTTCATCCGCCATTTTGTTCCAAAATGATAGCCATTTAAAAATTTTAAAAAAAAAATTTAGTTTTAAATGAGGTACAAAAAAATTAGAAATTGAAAAAGATTTTTTCTTATGTGTTTGTCCTTGATACAAAGATTTCAGAGCATTTTTTGTTTCATTTATATCTTAAAAAATGACTGGGTTATAGCACTTTGAATTTCTACTGTTGCTGACATTTTGAAACAATCTGATTTTTGTCACGCGATAACAGACATATTTATGAACATATTTGAATGTAACTTGGTATGTACTTAGTACATACCAATGACTCGACTGAGTTCGTTGGCAAACTTCATCTACCATCTTGTTTCAAAATGGTGGCCATTTAAAATTTAAAATGAGGTACAAAAAAAATTGAGGCAGATTTTGTTCTTACGTGTTTGACCTTGATACAAAGATTCCAGAGCATTTTTTGTTTTACCTATATCTTAAAAATCAGATGAGTTATAGCACTTTGAACTTCCAGCATGGCTGACATTTTGAGACGATTTGATTTTTTCACGAAATAACACGTGTATTTATTTACCGATTTGGATGTGAGAAGGCATGTGCATAGTACAAGGTGGCCATAATTAAACTGGCGGTACTCAGAGTGTTCTGTAGCCGATCTAATTGCGAGAATGGCGGCAAAATTTGTAGGAAGATTAAACAAGACAGGGACGAAGGATTCTGCGAAAAAAAAAATTAGTTCCAAAAATCACTGCCAGAGGGGAATATGTATCGCTGTGTATTCGAAAAAAAGAGTTTCAAAAAATGAAGAATCAATACAGAAATAAAATTACCATTTATTTAATGAATTTAGCAATTTAATCCAAGCTCAAAATGATAACAGTTTATAAAAAGCTAAAAATTTGCATAAACACTGCTAAAGTTTCTTTATCTGCAATTTCATTTACAGAGCCCAAATAAAGCAACAGCAGAAGAAGAAGTTCTATTACATCTTTTGGCCTGGTGCCAGCTTGTTCGGCTTTAAAAGGTAATGCGCTACTATTAGAAACAATTTCATTGAAAGTTATCTTTCATAATGTCTCCTTCTTTAGTCGAGCGAGCTCTACTAGTCAAATTCTTTTACTTCAACCAGTGCAATGGGCCAGCCGCTCTTCGTGCTTTTAAAAACCACAAAAAAATGCATAAAGGTAAAGGTCCTTTGTCAGTTAATGGTTTAAAAGCAATGATTGAGAAATTTGAGAAAATAGGTTCTCTAAATGTTCAGTCAGGCAGAGGATGAAAACCCGTATCACAGGATACAATCTAAGAAGTGGCAATGGCGATTGTCGACAGAACATCAGATAATATTTCTACCACTTCCAGCGCTTGTAGGATAGCTCGGAATCTAGATATACCTTATTGTATGGTATGGAAAATCCTATGAAAGATTATCCACTTCTATCCATACAAGATCAGCCATGTACAAGAGTTATGTCACACCGACCATGATAAGCGATTGACTTTTGCTCTCACTTTTCTTGCCAGAATGGAGTTGGATGATGCTTGGCCCTGAAAAAATGTTATGGGGAGACGAGGCCCACTTTTACCTGAATGGAACTGTAAATACCCAGAACTGACGAATTTGGGATAACAAGTCACCACGAGCATTTAAAGAAATTCCTTTGTATTCACCAAAGATAACTGTTTGGTATGGTTTCACAGCAGATATGACCGTAGGTCCATTCTTCTATGAGAACATTACTCAGACAGGACCTGTAACTTGTTCTGTTATTGGAGACAAATATCGCCAAATGCTAAACAACTTTGTTATTCCGGCACTTCAACAAAGACAGTGCCTGGAGAAAATCATTTTTATGCAAGATGGAGCCCCTCCACATATTGCTTTGCGGGTACAGCAGCTGCTATGACAGAAATTCACAACAGAAAGAGTCATTAGCCGTTGTTTACCAACTGCATGGCCACCTTGATCACCTAATCTTACACCCTACGACTTTTGGCTATGGGGTTACCTAAAGTCCAAGGTCTATCATGGAGGTGTCCAGGACCTGGCTACGTTGAAGGATAACATATCGCGAACTGTAAGGGAGATTCCTGCAGGCATGTTATTCTCTGCTGTTGTAAATGCTGTGCACAGAATGCAATATGTGGTCCACAAAAACGGCGGCCACAACGAACCTGAGTTGGATGTGCTAAATAAACGGTAATTTAATTTCAGTATTGATTCTTCTTTTTTGAAACTCTCTTTTTCGAATACACAAAGCCACATATTCTCCTGGCGGTGATTTTTGGAACTAATTTTTTTTTCCGCAGAATCCTTCGTCCCCTGTCTTGTTTAATCTTCCTACAAAATTTGGCGCCATTTTCACAATTAGATCGCATTACAGAACACTATGAGTACCGTCAGTTTAATTATGGCCACCTTGTATATACCAATGTCTCGACCAAGTTAGCTGGACAGCCTGTTCTACCATCTTGTTTAAAAATGGCAGCCATTAATTTTTTTTTTTTAATTTCAATTTAAAATGACGTACAAAAAAATTAGAAAACTGAAAAAGATTTCTTTCTTAAGTGTTTGACTTTGATACAAGGATTCTGGAGCATTTTTTATTTATCTTTAAAAATGGTTGAAATATAGTACTTTGAATTTCTAAAGTGGGTAACATTTTGAAAAATCTGATTTTTTGCCTGCGACAACACTCATATATATCAACCGATTCCAATGTGAGTGAGCATATGCACAGGAATTACTAAGGTCTTGACTAAGTTCATTTGTTAGCTTCAGCCATCATGTTGTTTTAAAATGGTGTGCACTTCAAGATATCGCCGATTTTGGCGACCAAATAAAACCAGTTTGGATACAGTTGACTAATTTCGTGAAATTCTCATTCATATTCAGCATTGACAAAAATTAGTATTGATTCTTCTATAATCGGGTTCCACTAATTTGAGCTTTGCGTGTTTGAATAGCATAAGCTGGCTGTATAAAAATAAGGAATATGAAAGTTACTTCTTCCAGCCGGAAGGACTTTTTTAAAAATAAACTGTCACATAAAATCTAAAATTAAATGTTAAAAAAAAAAAAGTATCTAACATTCAAATCAAACAGTATAAAATGCATACTCACCACAACAAGATTAACTAAGGAAACAGCATTTAATGAAATATTCCACCAGTACATTAAACCCATAAGATTAATTACGATGGTAGAAACTGTGAGGGTAACAACAGCAGCTGAATGTATATCAAGACCCAGCAAAAGGAATGTAGCAATGAAAACTGCAGCAGTAGACAAAGAAAGACTTCGCAATGTATCAGACCACATTGTCAAATATTGCTCATAAAATACATGCACTAAGCTAAAAAACAGATGATTTTCACGTATGAAAAATTCCATAAATACCATAACTGTAAGCATGAAAATAAGACAGAAATTCAATTCTTAAATTTTATTACACACAGTTACATACTTTTTTATAAATACTAAAAGACCACTCTCCCCCCAAAAAAGTAAATACTTATAAACTTAATGAGCTTAAATAAACACAATTTCAATTTATAATATTCTTTACAAAGAATTTTTTTCATCACCAAAGGCATAGAGTTTTAATAAATACATTGGCATAATATATTATCAGTTACATTTCATTTTCTTCATTCTTTTCTCTTTTATACAGTAGAATTTTATAAATGAGATTCTAAAAATGACATACAAATAGTAAATTTGTTATAAAATATGATGGAATTTCAGAATGAGCTATTGGAGGGGGGGGGGGGGGGGGGGACAGTGAAGAACAAAGCAGCTAAACAAAATTTTACTTAATTTGTGTTGTGACACCACCATCTGTGAGCAAAAACTGTAGGCAAACATATATTAACCCTTTCATGCACAGAAAAATTTGGACATCTATTTGACAAGATACCCGACACACTGGATATCCAGCAGCATTATATTTCAATTTCTTCTTTTTTCTTTATTTTTAAAGAAATTAAGCACGAGTTTAGATTAGCTAGTTAATACTATACATTTTATTTCCTATTAACAATTATTTTTATGATTATTTCAGTTTTAGTACTAATACAGTAGACTCCCTCAAATCTGCACAACTTGGGACCAGAGGTTGTGTGAATTTTAGAATTTTGCAGATTTTCGATCATTTCTTTGTTTACATTTTTAAACAGTAATAATGCAATTGAAATTATAATGAATGCTTGCAATATAGTAAAATATTAAACTAATTAAGTAAAGTAATAAACTAAAATAATAAAAAGTAAGACAATTTTAAAAATGATTAAATTATTAAAAGTAAAGGTCAAGTAAATAATAAATAATGTATAATTAAATAGGCATAATTAAGATGAGATACATTTTCCTTGAATTATTCAATGAAACATTCCTCTTAAAGGTACCCTATTAATTCACATCAAAATCATAAAGTAAGGAAGTTTAGTTTCAGGTTTAGTTAAGTCTTAATAATCAAAAAAGCTTGATTAATACATAAATATATTTGGTAAAAAGATTGTGGTTACCAGTGATATCAACAATATCTTGATTTTTTTCAGAAAAAAAAACTTATACTTTCTTCATGAAAAATCATGAGTTTAGTTATATTTTCGAGAATTACATATCAAAATACATACAGAGTGATATAAAACTAAAAAATTCTGTAATTTTTTTCCCTTGCATCTGAACTAAAAATTTCATTATTTACATCTGTGATGATGTGCGGATTTTAGGCATTTGTGGATTTTAGAGTTGCAGATTTGAGGGAGGCTACTGTATTATAATTATATCATTTCAAATTATTAGTTATATCAGCATCAGCTAATTAATTTAATGATAGTAAATTAATTTTATGGGAACAATTTACACCCCATTATCTCTTATTTCTTTGTAATAAAAAAAAAAATTTTGTTGTGATAACAGGAAACTTGTTCTTGCTAGTTACTACTAACATAGCAACTTAGTAATATAATAACAAATTAAGATAATAGCTTAGTATTAGTAGATTATTTTTATGAGCAAAAAAAAACACATTTTTTTGGTTCTGGCAGTATCTTTTGACTTTGAAAAATATTAATATTTACTATTTCAAAAAACTATTTCTCGGATGTCGATTCACATTCATTTTCATCTTTTCCATTTTTAAAATGCCATCTCTTTTTAGCAGACGAAAATGCAAAAACACTTATCCCAAGTATTTTTCTGGTCCTAAAGATATCTTTGGTCTTAGAAAATATTAATATTTACTATTTTTTAAAAATTATTTTGTTGAAGTCACTTTAAGGATTTGCCAGAGATTTTTCTTTTTTTTTTCTTTTTCAGTGCCTTTAAAAATATTGTTTCCTGTTTAAGAGAATTGTGCCTTTGGATATCATTTCACATTTTTAAAAAGTGAGGGGATGATGCACATTTAATATTATTTAGGTTTTCTCAGGAACATTTTGGTCAGAATTTAAAATTTAATAGATCTAAATGTCAAAAATTAAATCAACAATTACTATAATAAGGACTTATTAGTTTGGACTGATTTTCATTTAAAAATTTTGTGGGTTAACAATGCAGATGTGAATGATGTCATTTATTTCAGTTGAAAATTAACATGAGAATTGTGGCATGAGAGAGTACTAATCATTATCCAAAGTTGCAATTATTTATGTTAAGTCTTATTCTTATAAGTCAAGCTGAAACAAGATGTATTACATGATGTTTAACTATCAAAAACAATTAAAATGTTGGCTGTGAAACAGGATACTTAAAAGAGTTCCCTTTCTAATGACATCTCTGAACAAAGAGGAATATTAATCAATTTTAAAGGTTGTCCATAATATGATATTAAATATTATATTATCAAATATATTTCAAAAATCAAAATACAATGTAGAAAACATATAATTTGTATCATTGAATTTATAATCTTTATTTTCATGAGTTTTTCTAACGTGCCTGCCTCAATACTTGGCACAAGTCAGCCGTATTATAAAATGGTATACGAGTTTAACATAGATTAACATTTCATATTAACATAACCTAAGCAATATTTTTAATAAACATTTATACTAGTTAGCATCAAGTTACACTAAAATAATATTACCTATATGGGAAAACTTCAGCTTTAGTATCATTTGAGGAAATGGCAATACTTAAATTTGCTGAAATTTTACGAGCCCAATCCAAAGCTTGATAAAAGTCTTTTGAAGATTTCAGCACAGTATGATAAGTCATGAAATTAGTAGCTGATAAAAATAAAAATATTTTTTTTTTTTTTTTTTACAAATTTTATTTAAAATAATTATTTTATACTAAATTAAAAAAAATTAACCTACCTCCAATAGCTGTTTCGTTGTCTTTAGATAAAAGTTCAACTGCTGTCCTGAACATTGCTTTTCCACTATAAACAAAAGATTATATATATATATACATAAGAATTATTGTACTAATTCTTTCTCTTGGTTACAAAACATTTCTGTATATAAAAATGTTAATATGTTTATTACATCTGGATTTTTCAGTTAACTTTCTTTTATAAGTTGTCATGAAAATGATTCAAGATTCCATGAAAAGCTATTGCACATTTGAATACTAAAATTTGCAACCATTAAAAAAAAAAAAATCTTCTAAAGATTTTATGCTTTTAATGTTAGCGTAAAAAATAAATGGCAATCGAGAAATTGCCTTCCTTCCTGTATGTGACAATAGGGAGTGACAGATGGCACCAAAGCCCCTCACAGTGATTTAGTCAATTGCAGAAAGAAAAAAAATAATTGGGTTATTATGTACTTTTTTTCTGTGGGATATTCAGAAAGCATGATTTGTAGATAAGGAATTGGGAATATGAAATGTAACTTTTTAAACCTAATTTTGCAAGACAATGACTCATTTAAAAAATGCATAAAAATGTTATTAATTCTTAAAGAAATGAAAAACAACAATTCCATGTCAAAATTAATTCAGTAAAAAAAAAAAAAAAAAAACAAAAAAAAAAAACAATTTTTAGAAATTCATGTTTATAAACAAAAAGATAAAGAAGAAATCAAATACATATATGGCACAAATGTGAAAAATAATTCTTGTATGTTCTGTAATGTACTGTGGTGAAGTTAATGCCCTTTTTTTTTTTTTTTTTTTTTTTTTTTAATATATATATCTTATATATATATATATATATATATATTATAGATCAAAACTTTTCTATTGTAGAAAATTTTGCCAAAATAACCCTTGAAAATCTAACAACTGCTGTGCAGATTAAAATAATAAAACTTAATGTTTTGCAGATACTGAATCAAATTTCATCTGCATCACATAGAATCAAATAACAAATGGTGCAACATTTGTTTCGTTAAAAAAAGATTTTTATTGCCAAGCACTTTTGCTATTCAAATAAAAATTATAATGGTAAATGACCTTCACAGGGATCATTTAGATTTCCATTTCACTTTTAAGGAATATGTAAATTTTGAAAAAGATTAACCTAAAATTCAAGATAGGAATGTTTTCTGCTCATGTGCTTGCCAATCCTTTTATGTTCTAATTTTTCTAAGAATATGTTGATCACTATGAAATTAAAAAAATTTTCTACAGTAAGCAGCTTTTTTCTCCTTATCTGAAAATAGTTGTTGTACTTTTTTTTGTAAACAATGTTTCATTTAGAATTCTAATAAACATCAATGATTTTTAAAAACGAGCTCAAATTACTAGGAAATTTGAATATGCTGTTCAAGTTGAGAATATTTTCTTATTTACAAATACCACATTTTTCTGCATATAATCCATGGATTATATGTTAAAAATGTCACGGATTATATGCTGCTGCAGATTTTAAGAATATTTTTTTCTACTGCAAAGTCGAATTGTGAAATTAAAAAAAAAAAAAATAGATGATTTTTTTTAAAGGTGATTGTTATGTCATGTGTTGTTAAAGTTTAAAATTAATATCTTTATCTATATAATATGACATATCTTATGTTCTTACCATCCTCAAAGCTACATTAAAGTACAGCAGTGCAGCAACTTTACGTGGTTTTTCTGGTAAATGCGTGATTTATTTACACCTTAATGCTGTGATCTTGAATCACTGTTACTCGCAGTTCACGACTTTTGTTCGATGATTGCTGCAATATGATTCATCGATGTTTGATGTCATCATCTATGAGCCAATGGCATTTTGCATACGTTTTTCACTTTTCAGAATGGCAACAACTTTATGTAGATGTAATGTGCAATATTTTATTCTAGCGCTCTATTCACAATTTTATTCAGCAATCGTTTGACGAAATTTGCGATTAATTTCTACAATTGTTTGACAAAATTTACAGGATTTTTTTTTCATGAGCAATTGACAAAATATACCATATTTTTCCCACAACAGATTGATTAAATTCGCAATTTTTTCTAGGACGTTTGACAAAATTTGTGATATTATTCTGCGATCATTCGGCGAAATTTATGATTTTATTCCATGATCATTTGATGAAATTCATGATTAATTTATGGAATTGATAGACAAAATTCGCTATCTTTTTGCAACCGATTGACAAAATTTGTGATTTTCTCCATGACCGATTAATGCAAGTCGCGACTTTTTTCCCGTGACTGTTTGACGGAATTCGCATTTTTTTCCATGATCGTTTGGCAAAATTCGCGATTAATTTTTGGAATTGCTTGTTGAAATTCATGATTTCATTTCTAGAATTGATTGGCGAAATTCTCGCCTCTTTTCCACAATTGTTCGATGAAATTCACTATTTTATTCCTCGATCGTGAGATGAAATTCATGATTTTTTTTTTGCCGTATAATCTGCAGATTATACGAAGTTGTTTTTTCTGTGACCTGGAATAAAACCCTTGCAGATTATACGCCGCTGCAGGTTATACACAGGAATAATATGGTAGTCAAGTTATACATAAATTTTAAAAGAAATAAATAGAAAATTTGAATATATTATTTAAGGCAGTTATTGTCTGAATAGTAAGTATACTATTTGAAATTATAATCCACTGACCCCAAGTGAATAATCTCTTTATTCTAAAAAAAAAGTTGCTGGCGCTGCCCCAGACTTGTATAAAACCAAAAACTTTCTGCGCACGCAAATATTGAGTCAAAAACTTTCTGCAAATTAAATTAATGTTTAATAAAATAATGTGTTACATTATTTTGACGATATTAATTAAAAACAGTAGTTTCAAAGTAATTTCCATTTAAATTAAAAATTCATCGATATTAATTAAAGTATAATTATTTTAGTTGAAAAAAATAATAAAGCTAAAAATCCATGATAAGAAAAGGGGAATTCTTATCAATTATTTTGTCAATGCATTTAGAAACAGCCCAATCCTTAATATCTATTTGCACAAAATACCAGTCACTCTGTTCACAGAAAGAATACGGCAATGCTTCTGAAACAACTGAATCACATTTTATAGGGAGAGGTCTATTCATAGGTATCACCATTAAAGAGAACTGATGCAGGGATGAAAGTGCACTAAAGCCATTTTGAAGCACCTTTGGAGCAGCAAAAATCTGATTTTGGAGCAGTAAAATCTATTTTTGGAGCAGCAAAAATCTAATTTTGTAGCAATAAAATTAAAATTCTGTTTTTGGAGCAGACTGAAATTCTTATGCTAATAAACTCCTAAAAATTAAAATGATTGCTATCTTGAAAATATTTTCACATTTGAAAGAATAATTACTTAGATAAAATTTCTGCACACATTTTACTAACTCTGGGCTAACTAAACGACAATTGGGTACAGATTGCAATAATGAAATATTAGCAGCAGGAAGAAGAAAAAAATCAGTTTATTTGGCTTTAAAAAATATTTTAGAGCAATAATTTTAATTAATCAAAGGAAAGCCTATGAATACAACATACAGGACTCCCACTCAACTTTTATAGTAAAAAATGGTAAAAGGGGATCATTTTTTTTTTTTTTTTTTTTAAAGGGACCAAAAAAGACCATATATTTCGCATAAAAAGGAACCTTTGGGGACCTAATTTCAGCAAATCACAAAATAAAATAAACAAAATCCGCGCAATCTTTTGACGAAATTAGCGTTTTTCGCGATCCTTTGACAAAATTAACGTGATTTCACAATCTCTTGCCAAAATTTGAGTGTTTTTTGCGATCTTTTGCTGAAATTCGAGTGACTTTCACAATCTTTCAAAGAAATTTGCTTATTTTTCGCGATCTTTTGACGAAATTCGTGTATTTTTGTGGTCTTTTGACGAAATTTGCATATTTTTGAGGTATTCTGACGAAATTCGCGTTTTTTTGCGGTCTTCTGACGAAATTCACGTATTTTTGCGATTTTTTGACAAAACTTGCGTGTTTTTTTGCAATCTTTGACTAAAATCGCATATTTTTCGGGATCTTTTGGCGAAATCCGCGTGTTTTTAGTGATCTTTGGGTGGAATTCGCTTGTTTTTCGCAATCTTTTGTAGAAATTTACAGGGTTTTTTTTCTTCTATCTTTTGACTGCGTTTTGTTCCTTTTTTCACGAAACTAGCGATCCTTTGAGAAAATTCACGATTTTTTTCGCGATTTTTTTGACGGAATTCGTGTATTTTTCGCTATCTTTCGACGAAATTTGCGTGTTTTTTCCGGTATTTTGACGAAAGTTGCTGTTTGTTTCGCGACCCTTTGACGAAATTCGCGTTTTTTCGCGATCTTTTGACAGCGTTTTGTTTGTTTTTGACAAAATTCCCACTTTTTTCGTGATCATTTGTCTAATATGGCGTGTTTTTCGTGATATGTTGATAAAATTCGCAAGTTTTTCGATTTTGACAAAATCCACGTGCTTTTCGCGATCTTTCGATCACGGCTATTTCATTTTTTGACGAAATTATCTTTTTTCTTTCAGGATCCTTTTAAAAAATTCGCTTTTTTTTCCGCTGTCCTTTGACGAAATTTACATCTTTTCTGCGATGCTTTGACGAAAGTGGTGATTTTTTTCTGCGAACGATTGACGAAATTGTTTTTTTTTTGCCGACCATTTGTTGAAATTCGCAATATTTTTAAGTGATATTTTTTTATGCCTGAATTTTCGGGTTGATGGCTGATTTTTTTTAAATTTTCGTAACCGAATGCCTTAAATTTTCGGAAAATTCGGAACAGAACTACCCCTGGCACACAATAAATAAATCATACATAAAATTGGGAAATATTTCTAATATTTCGGTATTTAAAAGGAAAAAAAGTTACAAAAACAAAAATTACGCTTTTTTTTTTTTTTTTTTTTTCCCCAAAAAAATTTTCTGCAAAGTTCCGAATTTTGCGGAAAATTTTCTGTGTATGGTGTGCGCGTCTATATTATGTGTTTTCCCGGTCCGTATGTATATCGAACCAGGGTCTGAAACAGGTCTAAAATTAAGTAGCAGAGTAAAAGATAAAGCTGGGCAAAGTATGGCATAGACCTAAAATTAAAAGTAAATGACAAGGTGTGTAATGGTAGATGAGAACTGATAAGAAACTGTATTTAAGTTTTTCATAAAACTAACGTTTATTTATCAGAAATAAACAAAGAATAAACAAATACATATGTCAAAAGTAAAATCAAAGTTAAAGTTTAAAGATATATTAAATGACAATGACAATGACAACATAATTCAGGATGTTGCCTTTATACTGCAGTAAGTGTACCATATTGTACAGTATTTAAATTTGCAACAAATATAAAAAAAAATAACTCACGTTATTCTTGAGACAACTCATCACATCAACGTAGAAATTACATAAAGTTTTCAAAATAAATTCATAATATATTCAGCAAAAGGTTAATGATATTTCATAAATTAAGTTCAAAGACAACTCTCTCATATTTGACAAGACCGCTGTTTTAAAGATGACTTGAATGCTCAGATATTAAAACTCAATAACTGGCATAATACTTCTTTAAAAATACGATTCAAAATTGTATCGAAGCCATATTAAGATGCCGCTAAAAGATATCAGAGTCATAATCAATTGAAACGATGAATAAACAGACGAAAAACTAACGAAGATTAATATGCAAATAAACACACATATCTCCAGATAATGAGCGAGCTATACCAGCCAGCAATGCTCTCTTCGTTAACAACACAACTAAGACAACATTATCTAAAACATTATTATTACTGCTTTCAACTTCTACTAAAACATTTCCAACTTGCCTTCAACTTCTGCTTAAGTGCTGTCTTTACACAGCTTAAACTGCTGCCGCACACAGACAGAAAGCAGAGACGAACGTCCCTTTAAATATCATCCAAAACACAAGCATGTGTATCGGCAAAAGCCTACCACGTTCGGCGGGGTTGAGTAGAACGAGTACTGCTGTACGGAAGAAACAATTTTTCGACTCCGGAATGGGAAATGCGATCGCAATGCATTGGAGTTGCGTGAACGAACCAAGTGAAAAACGGAGATACGATCGAAAAAGAAATAGTTGGATGACGTGGATCGATTCTCGATCGAATCGTGAAACTAATAAGCAAACCACGTTTATGGCAGAAAAGAAAACAAGAAGTGAAATATAAATGAATATTTGAATGAAGGAAACAAAAGTAACGAAACGTAAGTATAACGTTAGAACAAACTTATTTGAAAAGTAAAAATGTGAAATGATTGAAATAAAGCTTTAAATAACAATGTATAAACATCAAGGAAAAAATATAGGGCTAACAATTGCCCACCCCCTTGGCGATTATACTGACTAACACTGGAAACTATCCAACTTGAACAATCATTTCAAATAACATTTTCAAACACTTTACCAATTCAACACTATAACCATCAGACTTGACAGTAAAAATAACCATTTCGTTACATACTAATAACATTATATTAACAACATTTTTAACATAGGTATAAACACTTTGAGAAAATAAATTTTAAAACAATAATAACAATTTAACAAACTTCCCTCATTACTCTGAGGAATTAACTTCTACAAAACGTTATCTCGCAGGATAACCAAACGTAAACTTGAACTTTTACCTTTTAAAGTCCATTACCAAAAAAATTAGTACCGTAAAATACCGTTAATCTGCTCCCCCAAACACGACGGAAAATCGTAAAAAAATCGGAGGGGGCGCTTACACGGTATTAAAATTGTAGTAATGATATCTATGGGTGGTGGGGTGGGGGTTGGTAATGGCCGATCGACGCAAAATATGCATTATTTTAATAACATGAGAAAAGAAAAACATTTTGAAAAAAATATATATATACAAAATAGAAAAACAGTATAACTTCGCGATTAACGCCAATTTCAAATTATAGAAAATTCTGGATTTCAAAAGCTTTGAAACTGGAATGCATTTAGGTAAATAATAACACTAATATCTGTCATAAGATAACAACACTAATATTTGGCATTAATATGTTAACAGAAAAATAAAAGGAACTTAATAATTTAAAATAATTAAAAAACACGAAGAAATTGCGTCGAAAATGTCCTAAAATTCTTTCTAAAACTAGTAACATTTTATGCGGTGTCGCCATCTGTTGTAAATTAGGGGCATTAAATAACCGTATTTTTTTTAAATCATCATTTCTTATCTATAAAGACTAAATAAATAATACAAATCACAATAATAACATGAAAAATATTGCAAATTAAACTAATTTTTTTTTTAGAAAGAAGAAATGTGTTATAATGGGAAATTTAAATCAGACTGACATAGAATTAATTTAAAAAAATAACTTTATCACTACATTAACTCATTTTAAATAGTGATATATGGAGTAAATATTATCTAAATCACCTTCAAATATCAAATTAAATCATCAATTCAATACTTAATAATAATAATAATAAAATAAATAATACCAATAAATCCGATTTCGCGTTATTTTGGCGACATCTACCATAACTTAGAGAAAGAAAACCAACACGATATAAAATTCCGAAAGTTACTAAAAGAAAAGGTTGAATATTGTTATTATCACTATTATTCTATATTTAGTAAAAATAATACACAAGGCTAATGGTATTATGAAAAATATTAATTATACGTATAAATATGAAGTTACATAGCTGTACAGAATGGTAGTACCGATCGGTAGTTCGATGAGGTGAATCGATTCTTAATCTAATCGTAAAACGAATAACTGAACTGGGTTTACAACGATATGAAAACAAAAAGTAAGTGCAAACGCCGAAAAGAGATTTGAATAAACTGAAAGAAATAAATGAAATCAAAGGTAAGTAGAATAATAGACTTAGTTGAAAAGAAAAAGTAAAGAAATGATTGATCTTGACGTGTGCACCGAAATTTTTTGCGGGGAGGGTGCTTTCTCAGGATTTCTTGAATTTTCCAATTTGTTTACAAAGTGGGAGGGGGGCGCTTAATCTGGAAGGGCGGATTAACGGGATTTTACGGTATTTTATGGTAAAAATAAAGTTCTTGATCCTTGAGTTCTTAGATTTACAAATACCTCGTCATACCATATGACTACACTTTATCAACATGTAGGAAAACCAATATGTAGAAATTATACTCTTATCGTTTACAAAAATTTTTTTCACTTTTAAATAGGATTATATATTCAATACAATAATTACACCAATATAAAAACTTTTAGTGAGCTCACTTTGAAATATATATATGGCCAATTAACTAAAATTACTATGCATAAAAATATGTAAGTATGATGAAGTAAGTATGTATGTAAGTAAGTAAGTATGATGAAATATATATATATATATGCATTAAAACTCAATTTCCAACAATATGGACGGGACCTAAGTGACACTTCCAAAGGGAAAACGAGGGACTTACTAAAATAAAAATAACGTGCCCGCGAGAGGCCTTCCTGTGACCGGAACACTCATGAAGGCCGCTACCCCCTGCAGGTCAACTCTGGCAATTACATTGTCACCCCTACGAGACGTTTCACGAGGCTGCTCGTGACCCCGGAGGATGAACCGACATGAGGTCCGATCACATTCCAGCGGGAGTTAAACTGTCCGATGTGTTGGAAATGAGGGTAATTTAAAAGACAATGATATCATGCAATAAAAAAATGCCAAAAAAATTATTGACATGACATTGGTTGAAACATGATACAAAAAAACAAGTGTATAAACATGGTAATACATAGATACAATATACTGATTCATTCAGGAAACAGCATATAAAAGAGAAAAATGCGTTAAACTTTAAGTTTAACATGCAAAAGTTGAAACAAGTATTGAAACTTGAAAATAATATGTAAGTTCAAAGGAGAGATTTTTTTTTTTTTTTTTTTTTTTTTTTTTTTGAGATTATAACATTAAGCTGAAAGGAATATTTATTTAGTGTGAAAAATGACCTCTATGAACTTATGTAAATCATATTTAGTGAGTGGTTTTGTGAAGATGTCTGAGAGATTAATTACTAGAATCCGAGGAATCTGAGTAATGAAATGAACATTTAAATTTCTGAACTTCAGCTGCATCAACTTCTTTCATCCACTTCCAGAGGTCGTCTTGACAAAGAAAAATAGAATAATACCTCTTATACACATCATTATAATCATGTTTGGATCTAATCCATACATCGTACATTTCTGCTACAGCAAAATAATAATTCACATCAAAAGATCTTTGATTAATGAAGTCATATACAAAACAATTATAATCTGCCATTTTTAACTTGAGATATATTCTATTGTAGATACTAACGTAAGGAATGAAAGAGTTAATGGTAATTATTCAGGTCTATTCTGGGTTCGTACACGTATTCGTCTTCTATTTCATAAATAGTCTTCTCTGTTACATATGATGGTGTACTACTACTAGGTTTAGATGAAGATGCAGACTGCTGTTCAAACATAGTTGAGATAGATGCGTATGGTGGAGTGTGCCTGGGGCTTGAACCAGCGCTTTTACTACATGACGTCACAACTCCTTGATACGTATTCTTACCTTCGAAACTGAATATTTTAGGATCAAATATTATGCCATTTTTGTGACAGTAATTTTGTACATCCTGAAGTGATCTTAGCCTATCTTTTCCTCCCAACTCATAGTAATAAATATCATTTCTTGATTTATCAGATCTGGTTTTTACTTTCCTGAACCACATAGCAGGTCTAAGTACTCTAGTGATTTCTTCACCCTCCTCATCACTCTCGTCCTCAGACGAGCTTCTGGAGGCGGAGTTTGAAGAACTAGATTTAACAATGAGTGTGTTCAAGCTGTACGCGCGCGAGCTCAGGAAACAGGAACATGGAGTGGGTAAATATCATGGATGGAATAACATGTAGTGTGTTCAGGAACAGATCATGGATTTGATTAATTATGGTGCAAATTATAAAGATATTTTGTTGCAAAAGGAATGTGTGCTAGATGGCTGAATGGATAAGGCAGTGAACTCGAGACTAGGGGTTCTGGGTTCGAATCCTTCCAGTCCCACATTGTAATCATAATTTTTTTTTTTTGTTTTGTTTATTGGTTGTTTTATATTTTTCATAATGAATAAGATATTTTTGATGAAGATATATTTTTTATTTTTATTATACAGAGGCACGTGTATTTTTATTATAATAATAAAATATTTATTTAAATGTGAGAAAATGAGGTATTTCGAGATGAAAGTTTTACATCTGAACGCCTTTTAAATATTTAAAGTTTCGTTTCTAAGTGATTATATATGTATATGTATAATGATATAAACATTAAGCAAATCCAAATGAAAAAATATTATATATTGTGCAAAAATATCCTTTTGCACGTAGGATAATTCCTTGATTTTCTTTTTTTTTTTAATACTTTACGAGTGAATTTTTATCGAGACTAGGCTGGAAATCATATTTTACTTTGAACATTATAAAAATAAAATGTAATAGTTGTAGATTATTTTAACTAAAAATATCTGTAGATATATTTTTAAAGAGATAAAATATATAGGTCTGCTGTCTAGTTTTGTAGTGAATAAAGTATTATTAGAATGTTTATAAATTTTCTACTGAAAGTATGAGTAAGTATTTTGCTTATACTAACAGAATTTTGAATGCCATTTATTTCTCATGTTTTATGATGTATTTTGGTCTGTTATCCACACGGTATTAAAATATGCAATCATAAAATAAGAAATATATATATTAAAAACTTCTCTGAAAAACTGTCTAACTAACAGTGCAAATTCCATTGAAATCCATCCAATATAGTAGATTACAAACAAATCTCATATGTTGATATCACAATCTTGGTTTACCAGACCTGCCAACCTTTGAAAATGAGAAATCGTAGCACACAAAATTAAAATTAATCTGGAGGTTGGTTGGTTGGTTTTTCATGTTTCGCAGCCATCTTTTGACATTCGTAAAAGGAATAAGGTTTCCGTCTTTCAACAACTCAATATAGTAATTTTTTTCCTCTAAAAATTTTTATAAGATTTTTAGAGTTACTTCTCGTTTCGAAGCCTTTTTTTTTACATTTGTAAAAGGAGCCTGATTTCAATTTTTTTAACCCAGTGCAGTAAATTTTGACAAAATTCGCGATTTTTTTCCTGCGATCATTTCAGAATATTTACAATTTTTTTTTTCAAAAATCGTGATTAACATTTTTCTATCACGATTCTTTGTAGAAATCCGCACTATTTACCACGAACTTTTGACGAAATTCGCATTTTTAACCGCGATCCTTCAACGAATTTTGCGTTTTTACGATCCTTTGACGAAATAAGTGTTTTCTTTCCACGATCTTTCGGTGAAATTTATTTTTTGTTTCTGTGGTATTTTGACAAAATTCATGTTTCTACCACGATCCTTTGAAATTTATTTTCTTCTGCGACCAACTGACGAAATTAATATTTTTACACGGTCATTTGTCGAAATTAGCGATAGCTTATCGCAACCGATCAGCAAAATTTTCAATATCTTTTCGCGACAATTAACAAAATACATTACTCGTTTCCGCGACCTTTTGACGAAATTTGCAATATTTTTCCCTCGATAGTTTATCGAAATTCGTGATATTTTGCGCAATTTTTTGACGAAATTCGCAATTTCTTTCTGAACTCTTAACGAAATTAGCGATTTTATTCAGCGACCAATTGAAGATAATCACTATTTGTTTCTGAGACCTTTGACGAAATACCCGATATATTTACACGATCATTTGAAGAAATTCTCAAATTTTTCCACGATCGATTCATGAATTAATTTGGGAGAAATTCAATAAAAGAAAAAAAAATTCGCAGATTTTCAAGAAATTTCAAAATATACTCGCGAAAGGATCATAGATCTGTGGAAGAATTTACAGGGGGAAATACTGCACAGCATTTTTCTTTATGCAGAACTCTCCTTTTCCGTGTGCAAATCTTGCGATTTTGCACGCTGTTCAAACCTTGCCCCTCAAAGAACCACCTCCCCCTCCAGAAATTCTTAAAATGACACCCCTGTTTCTAGGAAAGGGAATTCCTGTATAAATATTTACAGGAACACGATTCACTCTTCTTTAATATACATAAAGAGGGTTTTACGTTAAGAAGTTTGTTTTGCAGCCCAGATTTTTTTTTCCATGAGCATTTTTTAATGTCCGAATTTTCGGACTAATGACCAATTTTTTTTAAACTTTCGGAAATGAATACTTTAAATTTTGGAAATTTCAGAACAGAATCACTCCTGAAAAATATGCTGCGCGGGATAAAAATTGCAACTACTAACAAAAAATGCGATTGTGTATATTTTGCAGAAAATCGTAGTTTAAGACCGATTTTCGTAGCATCGTAGTTTATAGGTCCAAATCGTAGCAACTACGATTTTTTCGTAGCAGTTGGCAGGTATGGTTTACTAACAGCATTCTATTTATCACAGAAGTTATAAATCAACTGATAAATCATTTTTAAATAAATAAAAAGAAAATTGTTAAAAAGTTAAAATTTTTTTATCACCAGTTGAATTCTTAAATTGTATCAATCAACCTACCAAACAAAGCACAACCAATAACACATAAGCAGAAAACGCACAATCACGTGATCAAATCGCCCACACAATTTTTTTGAGCAGCTTGCGCGGAGTTTGTGTGCGGTTGGTTAACTAATTTTAAATGCTAAATGGGCTAAAGTAGATAAAGAAGGTCACGTGATGTTGTTCCCGACTATTTTAGATTTTATCTGAGTGAACATAGGCATGTAGTCCTGTTACGAAAACCATGTTTTGGAAGGATAAAGAAATATAGTCGTTGGTTTTACCTTTTTTGAACCATTAAAAATAATGAAATAATTGAATTATGTTAAAATTCCTTTCTTCGATAAGACCTACTCCATGACATAAACTTCTGAGCGCGCGCGCGGCGCGAAATGCACTTCTGAACACGCTCAGTGTGTTCAGGTGTTGAAGTGGCAGATTTGGAAGGACTATCAGGTTGTAGATCAGTATACGGATCAATTTCAGGTGTTTCAGATGCTATTATGTATGTGGGACCCAAACCGTTTCCACTGTACTGTTCATCTTTAGAAAAAGGATCTTCACCTATGGTATAAGTAGGGCCTTGCTCATTTGGCATGTACATGTCTTTGGGTATGGTGGCATTTTCACAGAATTTTACATTTATAGTTTCTATAATCTTATTTACATCTGGAAGCCAAATCCTATATCCCCTAGTCGACATTGCATATCCTACCAAGATACCTTTTCTAGCTTTTGGTTCAAACTTGTGACTTCTAGTTTGTTTGGGAACTCCTACATATGAAACTGCTCCAAAAGGTCGTAAATGTCTTACAGAAGGTTTATTACCACAGTAAGCTTCGAATGGAGTTTTCTTTTGAGAGCCATGGCATACACGGTTCATCGTATAAGTGAAATAAAGTATAGCCTCCGGCCAGAATTTAAGACTTAGTTTAGACTCATTAAGAATGGAACATGCTCCATCTACTAATGTTTGATTCCGACGTTCTGCAACGCCCTTCTGTTCCGGAGAATACACGTTGGTAAATTCATGCTTTATGCCATTCTCTGTAAAATATTTTTGGAAAGCTTCATTAGCAAACTCCCTTCCGTTGTCACTACGTACGTGTTTTACCTTTGTGTTGAGAAAACGCTCAGCCCTTTTAACATGATTAGTAAAAACTTTATAAACTTGGGTTTTGTCAATTAAAGGATAGACTGACGCTTTTCTCGAATAGTCATCGGTTATGGTAAGAAAATACTTCTCTCCCCCTCTACCAGTGATCTTTGTAGGACCCCATAAATCGGTATGTAATAGCTCAAGAGTTTTACGAGATCTTATCTGGTTTATAGATTTAAAAGATGTGCGACGATGTTTATTTAAGCTACATGTTTCACAATGAAAATCTCGATTTTTAACATGAGGTAATCCTCTGACACCATTACATTTAACTGTGTTTTCAATTAATGCAGGGCTAATGTGTCCTAACCTTTTATGCCACATGCGAAGTTCATCCTTCTGAATTATGGATGCCTCAAAATGTACATGTTTGGTTTTTACATTAGGTTTAGGATTTTTCTTAGTTATGTGACTGGTTTCAGGGTGTAACAGGTATACACTGTTTTCAAGAGTGGCGCGAAACAATGTGTGGTCTTCGCGATATGCTTTCACTCTACCTTCACCTCCTTTGAACTTTGCACCTCGGCTGTCTAAGCGAGGGCCAGAAATAAGATTTCGTCTAAACTTAGGACAATGCATAACATCCCCAAAGATTACATCATCACCATCTAATCTTAAACTAACTGTCCCAGCCCCTTTAATAGAAAACGTTGCACCATCTACTGCAACAGCAAGTTCTTTGTTATGTAGAGGTCTGTATTTAACATAAAGATCTCTATCACGGCAAAAATGGTGCGATGCACCTGTGTCGAACACCCACGCGTCATCATCACATTTTACATTGCTAAGATTAGACTGGATAAGGTAATTTACCTGTCTTTTGGTTTTCTGCCGAGACTGCCTTTCAAACCTGGGTCTAGCTCCACGTCTGGCTCTGGAATTGTCTGGACTTGGACGTCTGGGAGTACTAGGCCTGGATGTTGAGGAACTCCTGGAACTGCTAGGTCTGGGCGCTGTTGAGTCATAGGAATTGGTTTCAAGGGATGATAAAGGTTTGGAGACGCTAGGCATCGATGATTTACACTGGTGCTGGTAATGGCCTCTTCTACCGCACTTATGGCAATTTCCCCGGAATCTACGACGATAGTTGGTTTGACTTGGTGTTTGGCTCCTGGAGAAATTTGACTGTAGAGAGGTCTCATTTCGGTCGTGTGCACGTAACATCAATCGGGATTCTTCAGCTACTAGCTCTGTTAGAATACCGTTGAAAACAAATTTGTCTTCTGGCCAGCGTAATATGTTTTGGACCAGATTATCATATTTCTTCGGCAACCATCTAAGCAGTTGAAATGACAAATAAACTTCTTTCAGTAGCTCCTTCATGGCAGTTAATTCGTCTGAAATTCTTTGGAGACGGGCAGCATACATGTCTATAGACTCATCAGGATCAATTTTACAAGCAAGGATTTCTGAGAAAAGTTGCATATGCCTTGCCCTGTTGTCTGGTTGAAAATGAGCTCTTAATTTTTTCCATACTGCTTGTGGATCATCGATATTTTCTATAATACGTCGGAATTCTGGTTCAACATTCAGATAAATTAATGTACGGGCAGTACGAATTCTCGACTGATAATCTTTAGTGGCTGCTGCGTCGCCAGTATCAGGTGCCTTTTCGACTCCTGTCATGATGTCCCAAGCATTTCTATCAAGGAGCAGATACTTTATGTCGGCAGCCCAATTCCCATAATTATGGAAATTGAGTTTTGTGATGCTCACCTGAATATTAGTCATTGTCATAGAAATCAGAAAGAGAGTAATAGAAAACCTTGAAGTCTTCTCTAAACATTTTTTTTTTTTTTTCAAAAAAAAAATACTTTTAGAACAGAAGAATAGTACAAAAAAAAAATTTAAGTTATTGATAATGCAAAAAAAATTATAAACTCTACCTTTTAAAATAAGACAAAAAAAAAAGTAACTGCCCCCCCACTTAGATACACTAGCGGGTCTGTTATGAAATGGCCGTGACCTACACACACACCTGTCCTTGTTGAGGTCTAATGCCCTTATGGACCCGGAAACGTTGGTTTCCAATTATCTTGGCCAATAGGTGTGCCTGTACCCATAACCATGTTTTCCCGGTTCGTATGTATATCGAACCAGGGTCTGAAACAGGTCTAAAATTAAGTAGCAGAGTAAACGATAAAGCTGGGCAAAGTATGGCATAGACCTAAAACTAAAAGTAAATGACAAGGTGTGTAATGGTAGATGAGAACTGATAAGAAACTGTATTTAAGTTTTTCATAAAACTAACGTTTATTTATCAGAAATAAACAAAGAATAAACAAATACATATGTCAAAAGTAAAATCAAAGTTAAAGTTTAAAGATATATTAAATGACAATGACAACATAGTTCAGGATGTTGCCTTTATACTGCAGTAAGTGTACCATATTGTACAGTATTTAAATTTGCAATAAAAATAAAAAAAATTAACTCACGTTATTCTTGAGACAACTCATCACATCAACGTAGAAATTGCATAAAGTCTTCAAAATAAATTCATAATATATTCAGCAAAAGGTTAATGATATTTCATAAATTAAGTTCAAAGACAACTCTCTCATATTTGAGGAGACCGCTGTTTTAAAGATGACTTGAACGCTCAAATATTTAAACTCAATAACTGGCATAATACTTCTTTAAAAATACGATTCAAAATTTTATCGAAGCCATATTAAGATGCCGCTAAAAGATATCACAGTCATAATCAATTGAAACGATGAATAAACAGACGAAAAACCAACAAAGATTAATATGCAAATAAACACACATATCTCCAGATAATGAGCGAGCTATACCAGCCAGCAACGCTCTCTTCGTAACAACACAACTAAGACAACATTATCTAAAACATTACTATTACTGCTTTCAACTTCTACTAAAACATTTCCAACTTGCCTTCAACTTCTGCTTAAGTGCCGTCTTTACACAGCTTAAACTGCTGCCGCACACAGGCAGAAAGCAGAGACGAACGTCCCTTTAAATATCATCCAAAACACAAGCACGTGTATCGGCAAAAGCCTACCACGTTTGGCGGGGTTGAGTAGAACGCGTACTGCTGTACAGAAGAAACAATTTTTCGACTCCGGAACGGGAAATGCGATCGCAATGCGTTGGAGTTGCGTGAACGAACCAAGTGAAAAACGGAGATACGATCGAAAAAGAAATAGTTGGATGACATGGATCGATTCTCGATCGAATCGTGAAACTAATAAGCAAACCACGTTTACGGCAGAAAAGAAAACAAGAAGTGAAATATAAATGAATATTTGAATGAAGGAAACAAAAGTAATGAAACGTAAGTATAACGTTAGAACAAACTTATTTGAAAAGTAAAAATGTGAAATGATTGAAATAAAGCTTTAACCCTCTAAGTGTTTGGGGCGTAATATTCCGTTCACTAAGCTCCAGGTTTCACAGCAATACAAGCAATATTTAAGATAATATAATTCTATAAATTTAATGAATTTTAAATACATTGAAGAATGATTAATACTCTCAAGGATTACACTCGTATTTGTAATTGAGTTTTTTTCTATAATGTTGAAAGAATCATATTTTCTTAGCATTTAATACAAAATGCAAAGAAAACAACATTACAATTTTACCCTTTTGCAAGACGCTCGGAGGGTTAAATAACAATGTACAAATGTCAAGGAAAAAATATAGGGCTAACATTATGCAACTCTGCGCTGCCCTAATGAAGTCGATTGTAGCCTTTTCACTTTCTTGAATTATCCTGCAAAAATTATTGCATAAAAAACCTAAAAATGTATTTTAGAGAAATGGATGATAAACATGCTGAAGCAGACAGTTTTTAAACTGAAGAATACAATAAAAGTTTATTGTAGCATACAATCAACTACATTGTGGATTGCAAATCTGAATCCGGTATTGGGTATGAGCTAAGAAAGATAAAATAATCTTTCGACATTTTTAAAAATAATTATTTGAAAGATTTAAGTTCAGATTCTAAATGCGGCAGTTTTTTATATACATTTTTGTTGATTGGACTGGAAAAATAGATTTAGAAGGATTTCTTTTTTAATAATTGAAAAATAGCTTCATTTCGGTGTCTATTCATGTGGTATATGAAATAGAAAACCAGTTGTATTTTTGTAGCATAATTAATTATTAATAAAATTAAGTCAATAATAGTACATATAGAAGAAATTACCCTTTTGGACACTGAGGCCAAGGAGAATCTGATAAAAAATAATTAAGTTTTTCATTGAAGTCTTCTTCAGAAAGTAACTTAGGATCTTTGACTTGACAAGACTTGCATAGTACTGGAAAATACAAAATAAAACAAAGTTTACATTATTATATTGTATAAATATGCAACAGCTAAATTTGACTGAACTGTCATTGATACATCTTCAGACAGAAAAAAAGATTGCAATTTTCATTTTAAAGCTACGAAAATTTGAAATTTTTATTAGCTTTAAATAACATGCAGATACTGCAAATGATAATAAAAGAAAATAAAAATCTTTTTATTCTAAGACAAAGTTTAAATGATTTATTAGCTTTAAATAACATGCAGATACTGCAAATGATAATAAAAGAAAATAAAAATCTTTTTATTCTAAGACAAAGTTTAAATGATTTATTTAACAATGGTTTATCATATTTTATACTTTCCAGAAAAAAAAAAAAGAAATTATTCTATCCATCCATATTTTATCTACTATTTAGAAAGAGGGAAAAAAAAGTTGAATTTTTATGGAGAAGGAATTTGAGACTGACCATAAGATACTAATTATTTAAAGTGTAAGTTGGTTTCTAATTCAAAATTAATAATAATATCATAATTAATAATCTTTAAAATATTAATAAATAATTTTCCTCTCCAAATTCTTTTATTTCGTTGAATCCCCCATACTTCAAAATTTGTTTCCTTAATTTGATCTAAATTCGATGTCAGTTCATGGCCTGTAGATGTTTTTAAAATCTTCGGATGACAGGTCATCATCTCTTGTTTCCTTAAATCTGTGATTACGATATTTATTTATAACGGTGATTCTCTAACACTTCAATCAAAGTTTGTAATTGGTTGCCAATTTAAAAGTCTTTTTTAACTAAAATCTCATTTAGCAATTTTTTCTGTTACTTTGCAGCTTGATAACTTTTTTTTATGATTGCAACTCCAAATTCTTAAGCTTCTTGTTAGTGATATTAGCACATCGCAACACTCATTGGCCAAGAGCTTTTCCTGCATAACAGATCAACATCCAAGCATCACTTGGATGTTTCTCTTTGTCTGCTGCTTGACTACGATGTAAGAGGACATTTTCTGTCATATACAGCAAAATAATTTCAGCAGGTCGGCCATTGTGACAGCAATAATTGTTTCAACTTTTGGTCGACTCTGCTTAACACGTTGAATGCCACGTCAGTCACCGGTGACTGACACTGATCTTTCTGCTTATGTCACGTCAGTCATCAGTGACTGACACTTACAGATTCTGTAACGGGAGTCTTATTTCGTGGCCTAAACGGAAAGACAGACAAAATAGACTTGGCATTCAATGTGTTAAGTATTTTAGTAACTAATAAAAATAAATTAAAATAACATAGAACATCGTACAGTAATTGCATTCTGAAATAGATAACTTTAAAATAAAATTGTAAAAGGCAGAAGTTAGATGTGACTGTTCCTTGACTTATTGGTTAATCTACACAGTAACTAATATGAGACGTACACATCTTCTAAATGCACATGAAACTTCATGGCTAAATATATATATACCTAGTTCAAAGCCTACTATGCTGACTTAGTGGATATTTGTGGCATTTGATCACTTGGCAGTCTGTAGGTCTCAGTCGATATATATGGTATCTTCCTACCTAAATCCCTGCTCATCAACTCCTGTAAATAATAATATAAAAATTTCTTTATATTTTTGCTGCCTGAAGCAATCAATCACTATCCCCGATTTCATTTTCAGTAAGAAACATAAGAACAATCCTATTCATTCATCATTACACTAAGATGCAGGAGTCAGGACAATAATTTCTTGACAATGTGAGATTACACAAACTGCCCATTTGAATAGTCTATTCATGCAGAGGAAATGAGAGATGAAGAAATTAATCTTTAAGGTGATTTAACCTTTGGGACATTCTCAAACTGCTGCTTAGTAAATTTAATTTTATCTAGTCTTACCGTATTTTATGGAAGAAACATCGCACACGTTGTAAGCGCTGCAGTCCTCAAAACTGGTTTGAATAAGTTATAAAATATCGTAATCACCACACCTGTGGGAATGCTACATTTGTCAACAGTATCTCATTGACCTAACTTTAATCAAAGTTTTCTGAACAATGTAAGGCGCCTCATTTTTAATAACTTGAGATTTTAAAATTTTACTTAAAATTTTACTTAAAATATTTAAATCAGGTTTTTAATTTTTTATGCGATTTTTAAATTAAGGAGACATCAATTCATATTTGAAGGCTTAAATTATAAGCAGTTAAGATTTAAATATGTAGCAGAGATAAAATTAAGTTAAAACAGTGGATGTGTTACTGTAAGTCCCTAAACCTAGAAGTTGAAAAAGCTGTAACGTAGTAAAACCTGAAAAGCAAATAACTAACTAACGAAATAAAAATAAGGTAGTGAAATAAACACAAGTAAAGTTAAAATCAAATTAACATTTATTTAAATAAGATAACACAAGAAATAAACTTTAACACATCATTAAACACAATATTTAAATATACTATTTCACTATTGCACAATGTATTCATTAACTTTAAATCCACAAACAAATAAGAAATAAAAGATAACTGACTTCATGGCTATTGTGAAGTGCATTAATCATTCCTGTGGTTTGCAATGATCCAAAACAAGTTTTTAATCAAAATAAAATATGGTTGAAAGAAGCTTAACATACGGTGAAACATAAACTATTGAAAAACACTTCTTATTGAAGACATCATTAGCCGGACGGAAATGTAAACATGTGTATTATCTCACTTCATAACAAGGAACATCGTGACTCCAAATACTAGCCTCTTCAATGAATGACGATAGCTAGAATGAGTCTACTACTAGGGCATTTAATGAATGGCTGCTAGCTTTAACGAAAACGTATGAATAACTTGAATATGAAGCAAAAACGTATATGAAATAAACTGCTAGGGATTACGTCGATGATGAACACTGTATCGGCAGGAGAAACTCAGATATCCAGATTAGTCCCAACACATTAAACTTGAAATAGAAATCATATGACGAACGTACAATAAACTTAAAAGGGATATTCTATTTAACACCATAATGTAAAATAAGATGACATCACAAGACAACGAAAACGGCAAAGTAAATACACTACATCTAAGCAGGTGACATGAGGATGACAGCTTAGCAACATTCAGGTAATGAATGAAGGAAACAAAGATATTTATACTACCGATTGAACAAATACGAACCTATTATGCAATGCAGGGAGCAGCCGGCCAATGGTTCTCGAATGAGAAGCCATCGTGACGAAACGCCATGATGACGATATGTAATAAGCCAGAGAGACGTCATCTAGTGCCGATCGAAAAAACACACGTCATATGGAGAATGACGTGAACAGGATTGCGTGAAGATCGATATTAGTAAAGACTTGGAAATAGACACGAGAAAATTAAGATGGTGAATAAACAAGGCCGGAAACTTATGAAAACGGAATAACAGAAATAAAGCAAGGTAAGTAAAGGCAATTACTTCTGTTATGTATTAATTTAATAAAGTGTATATTTAATAAAGATATAAAAATAAGTAGAGAGAAATAGCAGGTAAACAAACCTGTTAAACTGAAAGTAAGTATAACTGATAAAGATATATAAAGATAGTAAAAGTTATAAAGTAAATAGGCATATTTCAAGAAAGATAAATAATATTAATAAAGTAAATAAAAGATATAGAAAAGGAGATACTGCCGGAAAGTGATAAGATCAGAGATGACAATATTACTATCAATATTAAAACCATCCAGAGTGCCAGACGTAGACCTGCTCCTTAGGCACTCTGCATTTTTTTAACTGGTTGGCGGGGATGAGTTCCATATCCTGTGCCGGAAGCTTTTTGGAGAAAAAAAATCTCGCCAAAATGCCGTTTTGGCGACATGAAAATTTTTCCAAGATTGCAGAAAAACATCATTTTTAAATCTTTATATTATTTATAAATCAATGATTTTGCACCATTTTTAAAAATAGAAAATGATATAAAAACATGGATTTATAAATTACCCAAAGATTTAAAAACGAAGTTTTTGCGCCATCTTGGAAATTTTCTTCCGATACAATTACACAAATTTTAGCAGCATTCTAAATAAATGTCCTTTTTGAGATGAATACTTGTTATTGTCAGGGGGGCTCTGCCCCCCTGAACCCCCCGTTCTTAAAGCATTTTCGACAATAAAAAAGAGAGAAAAACTGACCAGAAACTTTTTTATAAATTTCAACAATATTTCAAAAACTATCATTTTTAATGCAGGTAAAATCCCGCTCACAACTGCCAAAAAGAAAAAAAAAGTATTAAATCACAGAAAAAATGTATAAAAATAATTTTAAAATGTTTACACACAACAACAACAACAAAAAAAACAATCAGCAAGAATTTAATGTTTATAAAATGATCCCAGTTAGGGTCTGAAACAGGGTACCAATTATTCATCTGAAAAAGCACATGTTTAAATTTATTTAGAATGCTGCTAAAATTTGTACAATTGCATCGGAAGAAATTTTCGAAGTGGCGCAAAAACTTCGTTTTTAAATCTTTATGTAATTTATAGATCCATGTTTTTACATCATTTTCTCTTTTTAAAAATGGTGTAAAATCATTGATTTATAAATAATATAAAGATTTAAAAATGATGTTTTTCCGCAATCTTGGAAAAATTAACAAGACTTTACTTACATTGACTGGCACAGAGAGTAATCCGAATGTGAGTGTGGCGTGGCCGCGGGAGCAAATTCTTATCTAACCGAATTCAAAATTTGCTGACTAACAGTTCCCGTGATACTAGTAAACCAATAATCTTCAAGATCTCACGTCATCCAGTTGGCCGGTTTTGAAAAGGCATTTCCGAAAAAAAGCAACCCTAAAGCCGTTTGAACAATCCGAAATCCGATGAACAAACTTAAACCAGATCAAAACATTTATCGCCAAATCTTCTGGCACAGGATATGGAACTCTTCCCGGTCGGCGCAACTTAGCACGCTTTTTACGTCGCATCAACTTTAGTCCTTTTTTAGTTTCTATTCGAAGCCCACAAAATCTGAGTGGAAGAGTTTTGTTTTTTTGTCCATATGTATGTTTCGGTATCATCATCAGTCTTACCGTAAAATCCTGTTAATCCGCCTTTCCCGATTAAGCGCTTTCCCTCCCCAGGGTTCGACGGTATTTACCGTTTGATGGTTTTTACCGGTTATTACCATGGTTTTTACCGTCTTTGGAAAAACATGTTTTTACCATGGTTTGTACCACCTTTGAAAAACTTATGAGTTTGATTGTTTTTTGTCACTTTTATGAAAATTTATCTTCCAATTTTTCATTTTCCCAGTTGTCAAAGTTTTCTGGGTATTTAATACCACTATTTCCATACAACAATATTCACCTAATTTAGTTTCTGATTAGGTAAGTAAAAGAATGTTATATGAAAATATTGGGTTTTAAGGAATATAAAAAGCTCAGTTGACATTCATCCATGTTTACCACCTACAAGAATTCAAAATTTTAATATATTATTTGCACATTTATCATTATTAAAACCTAATGCTTATTATAACTATCATTATGAGAATGCACATTACAATATTTATTTATTATATTTATCTTAATGGAGACTAGTTTATTAATTTTTACTGAAAGGAAATGGAAAATTATAAGAGCACTTTTATCACATTTAAAAAACTTAATCATTTTAATAAAAACCAAATGCTTACAAATATTATCACATAATATAGTTTGTACAAATGTTAGTACAGTTTACCAGTCTATGTCCTTGGAGCCTTTTAGCATTTTATAAAAAGCTTTGTAGCTTTCTGTACACCCTAGTCTATTTCTTAATTTACTGTGGATGGATATGTGAAAAGTTCGAAAAAATTAGCTCTATGATGAAGAACTATAAGGTATGGAGTAAAAATTCAACATTAAATGTATGAATTCGGGATTCATTTCTTTGTTATTTAGTGCTTTCCACCGAACTTTGGCTTTTACATCTTTTGTTTTAAAGAAGCTTCTTGAAAATGGTTATCATTCAACTTCATATGCCAACAGGAGTGAAAGAGAATTTGGCATAAAATCTATACGCCATTCCCTTTCCTTTTGTGTTTCACTTAACAGATCTTGATTTTTGTGCATTGGATCTGTCATACATGCTAAAAACAGAAAGGGTTCTAAAGCCAAATCAGTTTGTTTTTTAACAAGATCTTTATATGGAATTAATTCAGGACAATGCACTAATTTCAGCCATTCAGAACAAGCATCTGCTCTGACAAATATTTAAGGCTTTGGCTACTGGTTGTAGCTGTTGAAATAGATCCTTCACTTGTTTAAATAAATTAGTCATTCACTAATCTTTGAATTCTAATATCAATATCTTTTACATGATTTTTGCAAATGTTAAGAAATGCAGGATTATTCTTAATAAATGTGGAGATACATTCTATATGGTTATTCCATCATACTTCGCTTGGCAACTGGTGTTTCACTTATCAGATGATTTTGGAAATACTTCTGTATATCAACATATTTAGTAATGGATATCGGAGCTTTATCTTCTGCCAGTAAATTCATCCAATGTGCTGTACATCCATAAACAATCATATTAGAGTACAAGTGAAATTGAAACTATGCTTTGCGAAACCGATACTGAACATCTGTTGTTCTATATAGATGGGGAATAGAAAATATGGTAAAATTTCTATGATTAAAGTACTATATCAGCAGCTTTAGAGAATTAATTCTTTATTTCGCATCAGTTACATGAAAATACAGCTTCAATCAATAGTATTTAATACAGTTTAATGACTAGTAGAGTTTATTGTATCCTTAGGTTTTTACCACTTTTTCCCAGGTTTTTACCGGTAAAAAGCCAACCCTGTCCCTCCCACTTTGTAGACAAATTGGAAAATTCAAGAAATCCTGAGAAAGTGCCCTCCCCGCAAAAAAATTTTGCTGCACACGTCAAGATCAATACCAAAAATTTTATCTTGCGAGTGATTTTTTTTTTCCGCAATGGATCACAAAGGCGTGACGATTCTTTAATATATCGCAAATGTAAATAGTAACATACAACTTCAACTGTTGCCAACCTGGAAAAGCAATATAACCAAACATTAGTTTTGCTGTAGATTGTCTCCATGGCGATATGAAGGTAATTGTTAGCCCTATTTTTCCTTGACGTTTATACTTTAAAAGTTACTCACTTTATTACAATCATTTCTTTACTATTTCTTTTCAACTAAATCTATTATTCTACTTACCTTTGATTTCATTTATTTGTTTCAGTTTATTCAAATCTCGTTTCGGCGTTTGCACTTACCTTTTGTTTTTCATATCGAATGCAGTTCAGTCATTCGTTTTACAATTCGATAAAGAATCGATTCACGTCATCGAATTTTTCACTATCGATCGGTTCTTCTATTCTGTACAGCTACGTAACTTCATATTTATACGTATAATTAATATTTTTCATAATACAATTAGCCTTGTATATTATTATTACTAAATATATAAAATAATAGTAATAATAACAATTTACAGCCTTTTTTTTTTTCTTTTTAGTAACTTTCGGAATTTTATATTGTGTTAGTTTTCTTTCTTATAAGTTATGGTAGATGGCGCCAAAATAACACGAAATCAGATTTATTGGTATTATTTATTTTATTATTATTAAGTATTGAATTGGGGATTTAATTTGATATTTGAAGGCGATATACATCCCAACAAACACTCGACTTAGGGCCGAATGACGTATATATCGCGGCCAAAAGGAGTTAAGGCCATTTGTAACCAAACAGTGTTGTACCGTAAATGACCCGCCGCTAGTTGCGGCAGCTATTGCCGGACCGCTAATGTTTCAGCGTTGAGAGAACGGTTGCATTTACTTTGCCCGGCAACTCTTAAGGGGCGGTTTCTGGAAAAAATGTAATGGCCCGTCATTGTCTAGAAAGTAGAGGGCTAATATCAACTAACCCGAATATTTAATTAAAGAGAGAAAATGTATTTTTTCTTCATTTTTTAAAAAGTAAACTTAATTATTTTAAATCTGGCTTATAGTAAATATATAAATACGTTGCGAGATTTATATTTAAAGCAGTAAAACAAATTACACATTTTTATTTAGTTTTAAAATATTTTTATATATAAAAAAGTCCTCAAAATGTGCTACATTTTTAATGGCCACACTAAAAACAATGAATGTATTATTTTTCAATTTCTATTGATCTTATAGCCAAAACAAACAGACAACTAATTAATAGAATATACATCTGAAACAATTTTTGTTTTCCCAAAATAAATTTTTAAATGTAAATAAACCTTGGGTTGCTAAAATTCTATTCAGTATAATATGAGACATTTTTAGTCTAAAGTACAATACTGAAAACAAAATTTAGAAAAATTATAAACTAAAATGTGAATAAATGAATAAATAAATAAAATACAATGTTTTTTGAATCAAAATGCTTAAAATATATATACAGCACACCTTAAATTCCCAATAAAAAGAGCATAAAACAAAAACTTTGTTAATTTTTTTGTTAAAGTGTTTCATAAATGTTCCATGAAATCCTTATGGATTTTAATGGGGGGGGGGGGGGGTTGCAAGGCCAAGAAAAAAGTAAACATTGCTATTAAGGTTGTATATGTGTAAATATGCATGCTTGTTTTAAATTTTTCTGTATGATCAGAGAATAATGAACGCCTACTATTATTATTATTTTGCTCTCAAAAGTGTCTTAGACTACTTTTTGTCGGTTGCAAAAAATAAGTTCTTTTACATGTTTCAAAACCCTCAAAAATAAACAAAATTGAGATTAAAATAAAAATATATAGCAAATGTACAGCCTCAATATAAATTCTATTCAGTATCATATGAGGCATTTTTAGTCTAAAGTACAATACTCAAAACAAAATTTAGAAAAATTATAAACTAAAATGTGACAAAATAAATAAATAAATAAAATAATTTTTTTTTTTTTTTAATCAAAATGCTTACAAAATATATACAGCACACCTTAAATTCCTAATAAAAAGAGCATAAAACAAAAACAAAACTTTGCTAAATTTATTGTTAGTGTTTCATAAATGTTCCATGAAATCCTTATTGATTTTAGGGGGGGGGGGGGGGTGTTGCGAGGGCAAGAAAAAGTAAACATTGCTATTAAGGTTGTCTATGTGTAAATATGCATGCTTGTTTCAAATTTTTCTGTATGATCAGAGAATAATCAACACCTGCTATTATTATTATTGTTATTTTGCTCTCAAAGTGACTTTGACTACTTTTTGTCAGTCGCAAAAAATAAGTTATTTTACATGGTTCAAAACCCTCAAACATTAACAAAATTTAGATTAAAATAAAAATATATAGCAAATGTACAGCCTCAATCCCCCCCTCCCACACACACACACACACTCAAACAACACACTTCATTGCTTTGCCAAAGTTGCTTTGCGCCTCTCCTTGCAGGGAAATACAGCTAGGGAAAGACGAAATGAAAATTTCCCTTTTCTGACGCGTTTCCTTTGTTTTTTTCCAACTGGGGATTTTCGTAGATGCATTTAAAATATTTTCAACTTTTAAAATAAACAACATTTCAAAACTAGCATTTTAAAAATTATTTCAATATTGTATGAGAAATTTTTAAGTTATAAATATACTGAAAAATATTTCTATTAAAAGATAGTTTTTAAAAAAGTGTAGGATTTTCCTTTTCTGAGGACTTTTAGGGATTTTTTTGGCGTGTTTACAGAATTGAACGATTGAATCGACAACGTGCACTCTTCTTGTTCTTTTTCGCCATCGTGAATCGCCTTGGATTTACAAATTAGGTAAGATTATTTTTTATATATCATTTCAATCAGTTTATTAGAATTAGTTAAAATTAGTTCTCATCATTCTCAGGGACAGATTTAAGGTTAAGCTAAAGAAATATGAAAATTCGCATACTCACAGCCCGTATGCCGGCGGCATACGGTGATCTATGCCATGTGGTTCTGCATTAAAAAACAAACCAGCAACCTTAGTTTAGTTTCGTATTGATCTTAAATCTGTCCCCGAATATGCTATTAATAAGTTGTTAACTTTGTATAGTATATAATTATATAGGGTAGGTGGACATCCTTGAATGTTTTTGGTTGATAAAAAATTAGCTTTTATTTTCATAACTCCCTCTTGCATGTTTTATAACCAGGCATATTGTTGACACTCTTAATCAAACTAATCGGGGAGCAAAAAATAATGTTTCAAAGTTCCACTGTTTTTCAGTGAAAGTCTTAATGAATATACTAAGAGTTTAATTCATTTTGACATATTTATAATTCGTTATTTTCGTGTAAAATTTGCATGATTTTGCTTTGGTAATCAGAGTTCGCAAAAACTCGTTTTTTTTTTTTTTTTGAAAATCCAACCCACATGGGTTTTATCAAAAGTGTAATATATATATGATATTACATTATTGTATACTATATTCGTTATACATATTATATATATCAGCAAAAAAAATATATTGTTCCCTTATACAGTTTAATTGTAATGCTATTTTACAAATTATAAATTCTATAAATTGATTGAATGTCAGTGTTTCTCACAAATTAGTTTTTAACATAAAATAAAATATAAATTGTTAATTTGCTCCACCTACAAAATTTGCTTTGAAAATCAAATAATGAATAGATTGTTAAAATTTAAAATATAGCTATAAGTAGGAAGAAAAGGAGTAAAAAATACATATTATCTAATGTACTCTATTGTATGTAGTATGGATTCTCACTAACTCTTTAAACCAATTCTTTCTGTATATATATTTTTTGGTACTACTTGGTATCCCGTCGACCAAAAATCTATTGCCAAACTGTAAGATTAAATGGCAATAATGGTTGATCGTAAATGTCACATTCACTTGACTTTAAGCAAGTTACACGAGCTTACGTCATCAAGTGATTTTTATTTTGACATTTTATTTGTATTTCTGTTAATGTTATGATAATTTATTTGTTATTTTGTTATATAAAAATAAAAATTATCTCAATTTATGTAATTTGGCTAAATTGGTCGACGGGATAACTAAGTAGTACCTATGTTTTTTACAAATGCATAAAAAAATAAATAAATAAACAAGCATAATGGAATAAAATACAAAAAGAATCTCTTATTCTTTGTTTTTATTTTTAAGCTTATGATTGCTTCAGAATTCAAATCCATCTCAGAGTCCAAAAAGCAATGAAATTAGTAAAAGTTTACAACTCATTACATGTAAAGTCTTAAATTTGTAATTTTCTTTTTTATATGAAAATAGTTAAAAAAAAAAAAAATGATTTTGTAGTTAGAAGTTTTACTTTCATGAAGTTTATTTGAATTTTTTATGCTGTAAAGAAAAAGACATTCTTATATGCTTGTACCTATAATTATGTAATGTCTTGTATGTTGCCTGTGTACTATGTTCTATATTAGTAAAATATTTGGCTGAATCCCAAAACAGCCTAGACACTTGACAGCGTTCAATTTGGCGAGGCGATAAATGGATTGTTCTTGTTACCAGTTCGTTTCGTAAATTCTTTCCACACCTACAGTGGTCTGATCTTGAATTGGGATTGGTTCATTTGTTGTGTATTGGATGGTTACGCCTTCATGAAAACTATTATTCACAGTTAGCTCAGCGGTGTTTTGACAACTGAACTCTGCATTTGTAAAAATAGAATGTCGGCAAGTCAAAAGTTTGTTGTTGTTAATATTTTTTTTTTTTTTTTTTTTTTTTTTGCTGTTTTTAGTTGTAAAATTTGAAAGTTAAAGTACCTGTGTAGTTTAATTTGAAATTGTGAGTATTTGTTCATTTTTTTTTTTGCTGGGAAGTTAAATGAAGTTTGACTAAAAATTTACGAAATTATGGCAATTCAACATTTTTTAGAGTTGGTTTTCAAGAAAGAAGATGTCTGTTAAGATATGTTAATGATTTTATGCACTTTTTGTTGTAACGTTTTATATTAGCCGTTTATTGTATATTTCTCATGTATGCTGTCCTTATGAGTTTTGTACATTTTGAGATTGCTACAGACTAGCGAGAACTGCTGAATTTTGAGATTGCTACACAGTGAGAAATGCTAAATCCAGTGATGTTTTTTTTTCAGGTTAATGAATGCGTAAGCATTCATACACGATTACTGATTGCCGCTTAATGAGTTTTGTACATTTTGAGATTGCTACAGAGCGAGAACTGCTGTATTTTGAGACTGCTGAATCCAGTGATGTTTTTTTTTTTTTTTTCGGTTAATGAACGCGTAAGTGTTCATACACGATTACTGATTACCACTTTAACGAGTTATCGGATTACTACAGAGCGAGAACTGCTGTATTCAGTGATATTATTTTTTTATGAACGCAAAGCGTTCAAAGTTCTGTAAATTAGAAATTTAGGCATGTACTTTAAAATATTAAATGATGCCATGATTTTTTCTGAAAGTTGTTGAGAAATAAAAATTTTAATCATTAAATCGTTACTCTGATTTGGAAAGGTACTTTAAAAATTTCACATTTTTTCAACAAATTTTGTTTAAATCATTTGTTTTATTTTGAATCTCATAAAAATCAGCTTTCCTGTGTTTTCTAATACGTCGTTATTTATAAATGTTGTATTTCCTATGAGTCCAGGTGATGACGTAGTAAAAAACAGTCTGGAAGCATTTAGGAAAGTGGACCAATCATGTTACTTTTTAGGTTGGCGTATGTGGGGTGTTTGGCGCTTGTCAGAAAAGTCGCCAAATGGGGGTGTCTCGCCTGTTTTGGGATTCTGCCAAATATTTTAATGTGCTAAAATACATTTTTTTTTTTTACTTCAGTTGTTTATGTAATGGCTTTTATGTATTTTTTTTTTTTTTTTCAAAATTACCTGAAATGACATAAATTCATTAAATGTTGTTTAAAATTTTAAATATTGCTAAAAATTGAAAAAATCCACATTTTAGTTTTTTTGGTGGGCTTTTTCAAGTGGGGCCCAGTCTGAAAAAACCCACAGGGAATTTTCCGACTGGGTCCAGCTTTGCAAACCCTGGTATTAATAGAAAACTTTGAATTTTATACTATGCTAATGGCCATTTAGAAAATTTCATTTATTGTTAAGATTTTATGACCCATGTGCAATTGGTCAATTTCCAGTAATGGACATCGCCGTGCAGACATTGCTGAAAATGCAATTTCAGTAATGTTCATACGTTCATAAAAATCTTTTGACTTAACTCAAAACCTAAGTAATGAAATTTAATTTTTAATTTGCACTTACCAGAATGTAATAACACCAACCAATTTTTTTATAAATAGCTGCTTTTAATTAATTTTGTGTGATTAATAAAATTTTTGTTATTTTAATCAAATTAATTTTTTTTTTTTTACTTTGCCTTGCATATTTTATAATATGGCAATCAATAAAATAAATCAGAAAGCGGAGAATATTGTTAGGGCATAGAGAAAAGAGGGGCTCATAGGGTTTAATATCTCCCCAATTAAATAAAAACAATTAAGTTACATAAGTTGTTAAAAATAAATGTTAAAATGTTCTGTCTTAAATGTTTACTTATTAATCCCCCCCCCCCCAAAAAAAAAAAAATGTAATGTGGCCTCAAACAGTAGTTCTGCAATTTTATTTTGAAATTATATCTGAGTTTCCCCTAAGTTTAAAAGATTTGGTCAAAGAAAATTATGGAAATTGCCAGACATATATTGCTGGAAACCCGAATTAAGTCATTTTTTACTATGGTAGCAATTTTTTTAATGCAAGTTCAAAGCAACATGGAAAATCTGGAAAGTAAATGGGGAAATTTTAAAATATATAAGAAAAATCAGGGATTTTACAAATATTTTCTAAAAAGTCATGGAAGACAAAAATAAAGCGGGGTGTTCTTGGGAAAAAAAGTGTGACATTCGTCAAATGACTGCAAAACAATTGCTAATTTTGTCAAATGATTGCGGAAATAAATAGCTAATTTTGTTGTAAGCCCGTTTGGTCATCCAATTTTTTGAGATCTGACCAGGCAAATTGGCAGACATGTTTTGCTGAGAACCCTGTAGTTAACCAGAGACATGTTTATTATACTGTCATAAAATCAGGAGCTGTTGATACTATATATAGATATTAACTAAAAACTTCTTTCTTGTGTGCAAAATAGCTGTAAACGATACAAATTAGATTTGGAAAATAAGCACAAAATAGAAGAAAAAAGGTAGTAAATGAAAAGACTGGCAAGATAGATAGGAAAAAAAAATAAAAGCCTTATGAGAAATGGGAAAATATTAGAAAAGCTGCTGAATTAGAAGAAGAAGGAATTGAAGTTATTTTTTTGAAATGGAATTAAAAAATTGCCTCAGAGGTAGCAAAAAGTAGTAGCCAGCAGCGATAAGCAATACTTTGATTAATCTGTTCATTCATTTTGTTTTGAAATAAATGCATATTTGAACACAATAAAACAGACCAAAATAATTTGTACTACTTGAATATTAATGTCTCCAGGTTTCATGCACACAGAATAATTGCTATGCCAATATGTCAGTAAGATTAACTTTATTTTAAGTATACAGAGTGTTTCACTAGGTAGTTACACAGATCTTGTCTGGGTAGTTACACAGATCTTGTTTGGGTAGTTACACAGATCTTGTTTGTTTCTTTGAGAATCATTTTACCATATAGTAATATTGGCTTTATTTAATATGAAATTTCTGGAATTTATTAAAGTAATGCAAGAGTTATTTGGAAATTGTCGTATTATAATTTAAGTACTACAGGCAAATATCTTTACAAGTTTTTAATCTGTACTAGTTGGGACCAAACGTTCTCCAGATTAATAGAATATTGTGTGGATTATGAGTAATTTTGTTTTTTCTGAAGAACATTTTGTTACCATATTTAGTGTAATATAATATAAATATGAAATCTAATAATGTAATATATTATCCCATAAAAGCTCATTTATAAAAGAAATTATATATTTAAAGAATAATATATGCATTGAAATTTGATATACATGCAAAGTTCATTAATCCATAGTGTTGACTATAGAAAAAAAGGGCCGCCGGGTGGAATTTTTTAAAAAAGGGAACACTATTCTAAAAAAGGGTACATCTTTTCAAAAAGGGAATACTATTCTAAAAAAAGGGCCTATTTTTTTCAAAAAGGGCACACTTGTACCTTGTTCACTAAAAATATTTTGAACTGGTTTGTTTAGAGCCCTAGTATTTGCGATATTTTCCCAAGATCAATTGAATTGCCACGGGACACATAGGAAATGTAAAAAGGGCAGCCGGGTGCATCAGAAGGGTTTAAAAGAGCTGCTGGGCGCTGCGCCCTGCTAAAGCGACTTAGAATCAACACTAATCTGCACAAGCTGGAACCAAAGGTTGTGCAGATTATAGAGTAATATAGATTATGAGACATTTTATTTTTTCTTGAGATCATTTTAATACCATATTCAGTTATAGTATAAGATAAATATGAAATCTAATAATTTAATTTGCTATCTCATAAAATGCAATTTTTCAAGTGCTTTTAGTAAAGAAATTATATATTTAAAGAGTAATAAATACATTGATAATTTGATATTTATGAAATTTTTTTTACCGTGATCAATTGCCAAAGTTCATGTTTTTTTCAACGATCTTTGACAAAATTCATGCTTTTTACCACGATCAATTTATGAAATTTGCAATTTTTTCTTCCGTGTCTTGCCAAAATTTGCAATATTTTTCCGCGACAGATTGGCAAAATTCACTGTGATTCCGCGATCTTTTGACGAAATTTGCAATATTTTTCCTCGATTGTTTACCGAAATTCGCAATATTTTTCCAAGGTCATTTGGCGAAATTCTCAATTTTTTTGTGATTATTTGCCAAAATTTATAGTTTTTTTTCCACAACTATTTCATGATATTTTTCAATGATCGTTTCACAAAATTAAAGTTTTTTTCCACAATCGTTTGATGAAATTCAAGTTTGTTTGTTTTGTTTTTTTCGCAATCAATTACCGAAATTTGCGTCTCTTTCCGCGATCATTTCATGAGTTTTTTCAACGATCTTTGAAAAAATTCATGTTTTTTTCCTACCATCATTTGGCAAAATGTGCAATTTCTGACGATATTCGTGACTGGAAAATTCGAGACGGGAGACGGACGTCGCAGACTTTTTTTTTCTCTTTTGCAGACTCTTTTTCATCGAACTTTTATTTTCCTTCATATTTTTTGTTCAGCTCTTTATTCCTTAATACAAAAAGTTAAGATTATTATTAATAAAAAGCTGTAAAATGCCTAAAAACGCTACAGGCAAGTGAATGCTTAATTAATTAATGCTTCAATTGTAAAAATATTTTACCTGCAGATTATTTTTTGGCCCTAAAGTATCTGTCGCAAACACTTGGAGAAATTTCTGCTACTGGGACCACTGAGTACATAAAGTGGTTTAAAAAGGGCTTGCCAGGTGCATAAAGTAGTGAGAAAGGGCTGCCTAGCACCTTGCCTTGCCAATTTGGCATAAAATCAACACTATAATGTTAAGTTGTTTAAGTTCTAAATACTAAGTGTAAATACTAATAGTATTATAAGTAAGATTTTTCTTGGTTTATCAGGGGTCGATCCTGGCACAATTTGGGTCCTATTTAAGGCCCCTTTGCATAAATCTATTTAATAAAATTGGCCCCTTCACAAAATAAATTTTATAACGGGCCCCATTACAAAAATGAACTTAATAAAACAGGCCACTTCACAAAATTCCTTTTAATAAAATAGGCTCCCTTTGTAACATTCATTTAAATAAAAACTACTTTAAAATGTGTAATTTGTAAATAAAACCATGTCACGAAAAACAAACTTTAGCAAGAGGATTTAAAGAAGTTTTTGTTAATAAATTCTTATTTCGAATTTGAGTAACTGGATGTCAACTTTAGGTACAAAATGTTATACAAAAATCACTTACTTTTCAGAAAATGGGCCCCAAGAATAAAAACCTGCGTCGACTCCTGTTATATTTAAGGCTGTTCTCAAATCCAAAAGAATTAAAAAACCCAATTCACTGGTATCATTTAAGTGCTCAATTATATATTTAAAAAAATTCTGTTGAATATGATAAATACTTAATATTACAACCTATTTAAATTATTTATTTTCATGAGTTTCAGGGGAGTGTAGTGATGTTACATCAATTCAAGGAGACAGTTGTGCACCTTAACTCTGTTCATTTTGGCATTCAAGCAAAGGTAAATATCTGTTAATTTGCTGTATTTGTAATGTAAATTGAATTTTTTGCATCTAAAACTGTATTATTGTACGTTATTTGCAAACTTTGGGGCTGTTTAACATGTTTGACAAACTTAAATTTACACATTTAGACCATTTTTTACACTTGTACAATTAGAATACTTATTCTTAACTCTCTTTTGCAAAGTTTCTCTCAAGCTCCATTCCCCCCCCCCCGCCCCCCTTAATACTGTGAATTACTTTTTAGTCGTTAGCAATAAAAATAAATACTTATTATGAGGGAGAGGGACTATTTACACTAGATTAATATTAACACAATTATTCTAATTGGTAAACAAATCATATTAGATGTAAATTTCCAACTGGGCGAAAAATGTCCGGACCAGGATTCGAACCCGTGACCTCTTGGCTGAAGCCGCCAGTGCTCTGCCATCTGAGCTATCCCGGACGATTCTGGTCGAACTTTTTCACCCAGCTAACCTTGATGATTACAGAATCGTCCGGGATAGCTCAGATGGCAGAGCACTGGCGGCTTCAGCCAAGAGGTCCCGGGTTCGAATCCTGGTCCGGATATTTTTCGCCCAGTTGGAAAGAATCGTCCGGGATAGCTCAGATGGCAGAGCACTGGCGGCTTCAGCCAAGAGGTCCCGGGTTCGAATCCTGGTCCGGACATTTTTCGTCCAGTTGGAAATTTACATCTAATATGATTTGTTTACCAATTAGAATAATTGTGTTAATATTAATCTAGTGTAATTTCGTATCCAGCGATTTCTGGAGTTCCATTACCTGAGATTTATTCTGTTGAGCTGAACCAGGTTTCAGACCAGATGCTGTAATCATCAAGGTTAGCTGGGTGAAAAAGTTCGACCAGAATCGTCCGGGATAGCTCAGATGGCAGAGCACTGTCGGCTTCAGCCAAGAGGTCCCGGGTTCGAATCCTGGTCCGGACATTTTTCGCCCAGTTGGAAATTTATATCTAATAGGGGGACTATTTAGTATTGTCAAATGATGAAAAAAGGTTGTGAATCCCGATTTAGTCTGTCACTTCATCTGTGTGAACTTTATATGAGTTTTTGTTATGTTATATTGGTGGTAGATATAATCAAGTTATTTTTAACTCTGATTTAAAACTAATTAGTTTAGTTGACATCTTATAAATTAGAATTTATCAATTCTGAGTGTATCATTTAGTTCTGCTTTAGATCCATGAATTATAAAAAGTAAAACTTCTTTAACACAAACACATACAGCAAGCATATAAATTTTGAATGCTTTTTATGTGTTTTTTTTTTTTTTTTTTCTCCATTTGTTTTCTTTGTTAATATTTTGCTATATTTGACATTTAAAGGCATAAAAATTTTCATCTTGTCTTTATTTTGAAATAAACACTACACTGCTTTCAACCACAAACACTATTTTCTCTAAAGGCTTTATTTCATAATTTTATTTTGTGGCAGAAAATTCCGTTGCACAGTTAAAAGCTGAAAAAAACTTTGGGTCTCTGTGTAGAAAGTTGTTTTAGAATTTACCAAACCCAAAAATATTTTTAAGAATCCTAAAACTGTCACATGCAATAAAATTTATTTAAAGGTATATTTAATTTTTTATTCTGTTTTACCCATTATTATTCAATACCAGGGCGGGATTCGCGCCCAAAATAATATCGCGGGCGGGAGACTGTCGTCCAAAAAATGTCACCCTTTTCCTGAAAATTTTGCATTTTGAAATTACGATTAACTCCCACGAACGCCTTGCAAATTTCCTGATATTTTCGCGTGACTAATTGACACATTTTGCATTTTTTTTAACTGCGAAAGATCGTTGAAACTCACGAATTTTTGATGCGACCGACAGACAAATTTCATTATTTTTTTTCCGCAACCAAGTGGCGAATTCAGGGGTGAATGAAATTTCCGAAACACAAACTAATTTTCCGAAATACGAAAATCCGCGTTACGAATTTTCCAAAAATTTAAGGCATTAGGTTCTGAAACTTGTGAAAAATTGGTCATCAGTTCAACAGAATAATATCGTCAATTTCGACAAATGATCGCCGAAAAAATCAATTTTGTCAATCGTTCGAGGAAAAAATCGCCAATTTCGTCACAAAGGATAACGAATAAAACAAATTTTGTCAAAGGATCGCGGAAAAACGTGTATTTTGTCAGATTGCGGGAAAAAAAACTTGAAATTCATCAAAGGATCGCAAAAAAACGCAAATTACATCAAAGTATAGCAAAAAAATCATAAATTTCGGCAAAGGAACGCGGAAAAAATGCGAGTTTCGGCAAAGGCTCGCGAAAAAAGAGAATTTCGTCAAAGGATCGCAGTAAAAACTAATTTCGTCAAAGGATCGCGGAAAAAACTAATTTCGTCAAAGGATCGCGGAAGAAAGCTAATTTTGTCAAAGGATCGCGGAATAAACACGAATTTAGTGTTTAGCCAAACGGCCGCTGAGAAAAAAATCACGAATTTCATCAAAGCATCGCAAAAAAAAATACGAATTTTGTCAAAGTATCGCAAAAAACACGCTTTTCGTCAAAGTATCGCGAAAAAAACACGCATTTCGTCAAAGAATCGTGAATTTCATCCAAAGATCACGAAAAAAACCCCGCAAATTGAATTTCGTCAAAGAATCGTGCAAAAAACTCGAATTTCGTCAAATGATAGCAGAAAAACGGCAAGTTTTGTCAAAAGATCACGAAATAACGGCAAATTTCGTCAAAGGATCACAAAAAACGGAAATTTCGTCAAAGGGGCACGAAAAAAGTCATAGCTAGTGGTGGGAGTGTTCCCCCCCCACCACCCCCCACACCACCCCCCCCCCCACCCCAGATTATTCAGATTTCAGAAAATTTGCTGTCAGTTTCAGAATTTTTTTTTTTTTACTCAGAATCACTCCTGCTTTCTTACTTTTTTAAATAAAAAACAGTTTGCATCATTATTCTGAGTTGTTGATTTAAATTGCTTCAATGGTATTCTGTCCTGCCTGCATTAATACAGACATGACAAAATAATTAATGCAAATCTTTAAAAAGCACGTAAAATAACAGTGGGTTTCATATTTTTTTCTCCCTCCCAAATAGCTCAACTCCCTCCATTTATAAATGTTGGTAGGGAGACTCCCTTCCTATGAAAAATTGAATTTCAAGCCCTGAATACCTTTTATTACTACAGTAAAAGCTCAACTATCCGGCATGCTCGGGAAATGCTGATTGCCGGATACTTGAAAAGTTTGGATAGTTGAGCGCTCCGAAATCTGTCATGAAAGAAGGGGGGGGGGGGGGGCATCGATGTAACAATGAAACAGGAAAATGATTTTTAGCATATTTTCCTGCCATTAGGAAGTCGATCCAATATCTCTTTTTATTATTATTAAATTTGTATTTGATAAAGTTATTCTTTCCAAATAAAAAAATTTCTAAATTTATTTATTAATCTTTCATAAAGTTCTATTATTTATAATTTGACATCAGAAAAAGCACATGGAAGCTTGAAAAATTAACTTTGGTATGATTCACTTGTGTTACCTCAACTACCCCACCTCACAGTAATAATCAATCTTTTCTGCATAGCTAAAAAGGTTATCAGATGCAAACTGATAACGCCCGACTTCTCCGATCAAGATAAAAACAAACTTAAAAATTTCTACAGATTTCTGTAGAAGTGGAGATTTCTTCAGATAATCTTAAGATTATTTTTAGTGGGGGAGCTATAGACAGTTCTTTATACTACATTTTTATTTTATAGCATTCACTGTTATGAACATACACATAGATCTGTTTTATGCCAAATCAGTCGCTGAGATAATCTCAGAATGCTAACAGTAAACTTCCGAAAACAGTAGTAAAAATTTTTCAACTGTTTATGGGAAGAAAAAAATAAATGATCTGTCTGAATTTTTCCGGTTAGTTGAGCTTTCCGGTTACTTGAATGCCGGATAACAGAGCTTTTACTGTACATATATTCATATAAGTAAATAATTTTTTTTTTTCAATTTCCAGATTTTTTTTTTCCCCTGTAAAACTTTGCAGTGTGTGTGCAGCACGCCTGCTCTATGGTACCATAGACAGTAGGGACCTGGTTAGAGATTTTTTTTTTTTTTTTTTTTTAAGATTTTGCTGTGTGTGTGCAGTAGCATGCATATTCACAATACCTACTCGGTTCAGATTGGCCACAGGTATTTCTCATTTTATTTTTCTGGTATAAGATATTGAATATTCAGAAATAATTATGAAGCCCATCGCTATATAATAGAATAATGGAATTGTTATTTAACCATCCAGCCGCTGGCAACGCTCATATCACATTTCACATATTCTATACAATTCCACAGGGAATGCTATTTTTGTGTTCTAGTGGGCTACTTTTAAAAAATTCAGATTGCTTGATTCCCACCACTTTTTTTAAAAACGATTTTTTTATACTTCAGCTTATTATCACATTATTTAATCTGTAATTAAATAAAGTGACTATTTCTACTTCAAAAAAGTGTGGGAATCAAGCAATCTTAATTTTAAAACTTAAAAATATGCTACGGTCTTATCCAAGAAAATTAAAAAGTCGTCCACGGCTGGAGGGTTAACTCTTTTAGGATCTATCGTCCTATAAAGAGAACATATGTTTTCATTGAATATTATTTTGTCTTATTAGTTTTATTATCATCTACATCTAGTAATGACAGTATTCTAATCTTAATTATATTATAAATGTGAAAGTGTGAAAATGTTTGACTGAGGTCAGCATTAAATCAGCCTTTTCATTCATTATCCACCATTATTAATTTTTTTTCAATATGCAACATTTTCACCTAAGTTAATAAAATTTACAATTTTATATGTTTCTAATACATAAAATAAAAATTACAGATAAACATAAAACACGCTTTCAGTCAAATTTTGCATTTTGCACATATTTGTGCAATATTTCCAGAAAATATATTGAAGTTTTTCTATTAATATTTTTAACATAAATTAAATATTTGTGCAATATTGACATTTTCCTGAAGATAATTACAATGTATAGCAATTTTTCTGCAGTATTGACATTTCACTACAAATGTTGGCACAATATAGCTGATACTGTTTTTTCGAGTAATTACGTTTCTGTATTTTTATAATCTTTATTTCCAAATAATAATCATTGCCTTATTTATTCTCAGAATTTATATTACAAATCATTCATTATCCACCGTATTAAAAACTTGAAAAAAATTCAGAAACACAATCACTTTTTAAAATATGTAAAATTTATTAAGTAAAAATTTTGCACATTCGAAAAAACAAAATGAATAGAATGGATATGACAAAAGTTATTTAATCCCCAGTTTTGCAGTTGACTTCAGTCAAACTTTTTCACACTTTTGCATTTATAATATTAATAGGATTAGGATTTTATCATTATAACATGGAGATAATAACAAAACTACTTATTAAAGACAAAATAATACTCAATGAAAAGACATGTTCACTTTATAGGATGCTAGATCCCGAACGGTTTGAATAAAAATTCCATGTTTCTATGAGACAGCGATCGGCTTCATATGTGTTTCAGAATATTCAAAATTTCGTACCAGAAAAATATATTGTTTAACCCTTGAGGGGCGGTGGGATATATTATATCCCACCTATAGGGTTTAATCTAGGAAAAAGGGATTTTTAGCTTTTGGGCTAGTTGCAGCCAATAACTTCTAGCCAAATAAAAATAGCTTTAGCCAAGAAAAAAAAAAAGTTTTATTTATACAAAATTTCTATATACATGAGTATTATTTTTAGTTATGCAATATACAAACAAATACATCACTCTGTAAGATTGACCCTTCGAGATTTGGCTGTATACCACACAGCAAATTCTTTTTTTAATGGAATTTCTTTTCAAAATTCCCCTTCCAAATTAATCATTATTAAGTTACTTAAATTCTTGATTGTCAGTTTGTTTCTCAAGTCAATTTTTGTTATATTCATGAGACTGAATCCCCCTTCACAGTCTGCTGTAGACAACAAAAGTGATGCTACAAATTCATACAAAGAAGTCACATTGGAAACATGCCAGCTGGGAAACCATTACATAAGTAGTACCAATCATATATGTGCCACTCTTCAAGGAAAGGAATAATGGGAAGGTGTACTCACATTGTGTCTCTTCGCTATGCGGGAACTTCGTTTGTTGTTCAATCGGTTCTACATTGTTTATTTTTTTATAAAATTTTGCAGTGCATGTGCAGCAAATCTGCTATATAGGACCACAGGCAGGGGGGATCAGGTTCAAGGTTCATCCGATTCGAGATTGTTTTTTTGGAAAAAATTCATGCTATAATCTGTTCGAGATTTTATATTACAAGATTACAAATAAATTAGAGGCCCCAATGAAAGGAGTTGCCCACTAGTGGGAAAAGTCAGCTAGTTTTATGTATAATAAGTGTTATCAGCTGGTTCTTTCTAAGTTTTATTTTGTTATTTTCATTTCTGAATAAATCTGCTTTTTAAAAGCATTTATTTTGTTTATTGAAAGTATTAAACATTATTAAGTAAAAAAAATTCTATTTTTAAGATATGTTATATTCTTTTAGGTTAAGATATATTAAAGGCGAGGAAGTATTTTGCAATCGTTATTATTTTTTAAACAAAAAACTTTATTAAGAACATGCATTATCTATTTTTAATTAATATAAAATCAGTATAACAACAGTCAACAAATCAGTAAATGTAAAGCATATAAAATCAATTATATATTAAAATATCTGAAAAATAGCTAATTTTTTGCATGAATATCTATAATACCAATCTATTTCATATATGTGAATTTCAAAACATCATGGATAAACAAGGTTTTTTTTTATATATAAAGCTTTTACAAGAGTTAAACTTAACACTCAAATCAATTTTTCTTTTTCATTTCATCAGAGACATAGTAAAGAATTTTATTTTCCATGGCCCCTCTGATTTTGAAGAAATGTTTATATTGGATTTTCCATGAGTTTCATTTTATAACAAAACCAGCTGAGTTTTGCTGTTTTTTTTTTCTTAACTCCACTGCCTTCAACAACGAGTATCTATGTGGGCTATGCCCGCTCTGATCTCTAGTCTAATGAACCTTTTATTATTGTGTGTGTAATCCATCCGCTTATCACAGATAGAGGGGAAAAATGCACACTTATAGCATAATTCTTTTCTGTCCCCAGTGGTACCTTTCATTTACAGAAATATAATATTAATGGCCTACTTCAGTAAGGCGAAAAGACCCAATTGCTAATGCTATTCCTATGGGGAAAAATTATAAAGATATCTCGGTTGTATTTCAATATTTTTAGATGATTTTTTTTGCAGTGGCTAGCTGAGGTTGATCTGTATGCAGTACGTTTTTTACTTTTTCGATTTTCATCGGTGATTTTTTTCAAGAGGATGTTTTCATTTTAGGAACCGGTTCTGAAAATGAAAGTGTCCTGATTAAAAATACTTGTAAACGAAATTGAAAAAGTAGAAAATGTCCTGCATACAGATCGACCTCAGCTAGCCACTGCAAAAAAAATCATCTAAAAATATTGAAATGCGACCGAGATATCTTTATAAATTTCTTCCATAGGAATAGCATTAGCGAACGGGTCTTTTTGCCTGACTGAAGTAGGGCCTTAATTTAAAAAAGAAAATGTCTTCATATTCTGTGATTTTTCTACAATTTAAAGCTGTCATCCATGTTGCTGGGATGTAAATATTTAAACACAAAGAATATCCACAAATAGATACTACCTTTCTGTGGAATTGTGCAATGTCAGGCACAAACGGCTTTATTAGACTAGAATGATAAAGACAGGTGTTTCTCTCTCCAGGATTTTCTTGGAGAGACTGTAAAGCTACATGATTTGGCAGCAAGTTACCTGTCTATCTGAAGTTGTGCACCTTGAATCAAGATTTTGTTTAAATTTTCTTTTAAGAATTTTTTTTTTATTTAATTTTTAATGCTATTTTTAGCATTTTCCACGTTTTGCACTATTTTTTTTTTTTTAAGGAATCCCGGTTTCAGCCCAATATAGTAAATTTTGTTCCCTGTAATTTGTGAAATTCTTCCAAATTTTTTATGCGATTTTCAGTTTCATGCAATTTCAGCAGCATTTGCAAAAAAATTTTCTGAAATAAAAGAATTCTCCGTTAAATTTTGCTGCTACCCTGATTAAACTCAAGTTGCAAGACTATCAAATCGGTTTCTATGGCCAATGTGAATGATGTTGCTGAAAATTTTTATTTTAATCTGGGTTGAAAAAAAAAATCACCATAATTCAAGTTTGTTTTGTTAGAGACTGGAGTGGGAATAGCATGGGTTATGCTGCAAAAGCAATAGATTTTCCAACTCCAGGTTATTTCAATTTGAAATTTGTTGAAGAAAGATCAATTTGCTAAGTTTTGCCAATAGAGCAAATAGTTACAAAATGTAACTTATATAATTAGCATCAGTGTTTTATGGAAACAGAAACTGATAAAAAAGAAACAGGCTGAATATAAGGGGATATATGACAAATACAATACATCAAGGCCCCCGCTTGTAAAGACCCTTAATGTGGTAAAAAACATTTTCTAAGCCTTTTAATAAGAATAATAGTAAAAGGGCCTAAAATTTTGAACTTTGTGTTCTCTTTTCCGTTTTCCCTCACACTTATATGAGGCTCCCTAAAAAGACTAAATTTAAAAAAAAATAGAATTTAGAGCCTCCAAAATTTCTTGCATCTGAGCATCAAATTTAAAAAGAATAGTGGCTATCGAAAGACAGATCTGTTTGGTTGAAGGAAGCAACATTAGCAAGTACTGCCGTGTGAATTCTCACTTTTTTTTTTCTTTTTTTTTCCTTTTTTGAAATCTAGTTGCGGTTTTTGATTGAGAATTTCAACCCTCGTATTGAAGCAAAATATAGATCAGTAATTCCTAGAAACTCGAAACATAACTTGATGCTAACAATAAAAAAATCCGAAATTTTCTAAAATTCAATATTTTTATTGCAAGTGAAAATGTTTCTACAAAAATTTTATGGGAAATTTTAAAGCTTCAGCAACAACTTGTTGAGAAAGCAATAGAATGTGATCCTTAACTGGTGAGGAGTTGAATTTAAAAGAGAAATCGAGACTGCAACTTCTCCTTATATGGAAATTCATAAACCAAAGCTCTGTTCTTCCAAACAATCGTATATCAAAAAATATTTTCAGCCATGAACTAGCAACAAAACTTTGTACAATATGTTTATATGTATATATATTCAAATTTATTTACAGCATATACTTTTTAATCTTTAATAAATATATTTTTGTGTTTCAGTTGCTTTTTCTATTTAAAAAAATCATAATACCTAACCCCCTTTTATGCACAGGAATATAGTCTCAACATTCGCAGACGTTTCCGCGAACGTTTAGGGATTGCTGTAGTTTAGATTCACAACTATGTTTTGTCATCTGTCTTATTCATCATTTGCATGTCATTTGGGGGTATATTCCTGGATATTATATTCTTTGATGCTAACCTAATGGCTTGTTTTGATAATAAACAACTTTAATTGTATCTCTGTAATTTGATTTTTTAAAACATTTGAAGTTTTTTCTGCAAAACTAATTTTTTTTTGTTTTTTGTTACAGAAGAATTATAAAAATCTGGAAATAAAAATTTTCTCTAAGAAGATGGCTGTGGATTTTCTTCTTTACTAACTTTTATGGACAAATAGCATAATTATAACAGGAATAATTTTTCATGTAAAATGTTTGTGTTAAACTTGATCAACTTGTAAACAAATAAAAAATATTTTTTTTTTTTACTTTGTTTGTTTTACATTTATTATGAAAAATAAAATTGTGAAAAAATGACATTTGGTTCTAGAGTTTTTTAATATATTTTCTTTTAGGTAAGTCATGTGAAATAACAGAAAAAAAGTGATGCATTATATGTTTTCTCCTTCTAAGAAAACCTGTCTCTCTGTTTTATAATAAAAGCGGGAGGTTAAATAAAAATTAATATATTTTATATATATATAATTCAATAAAAATGTGGATTTATGTAAATTATATTTTTTAATTTTTGATGACCTGATAAACTGATATATCATACTAATATGCTAGTTAACTATAAATTAACACTGCTTGAACACGATGCATTAAAGATTCATTGTTGTATAAAGACTTATAATTCCAATCAAAATTTCTAGTAAGAAAAGTAAAAATATATTCTTATTATAAATAATGTTTTAGTCCATTTCAGAAAACATGAACAACTAATACATGACTGGCAAACATGTGTGTTTAGTGCCCGTTGCCATCAATATTTCAGAAAATTATCAAAGTGCCTTTTTGAATGTAAAAGGCAAAAAAAAAGTGGTGGCAGTTGGCTTTCTGGCAATTAGTCATATTTTGAAGAAAAAAAAAAGTATATGTTGAAAATATGTTTCATAGTTCATGAAATGAGGTATGACGAGGATGTGTTTTTGTATATAAGAGGGAGGTGGTGGAAAGAAGATGGAATACAACAGCAGCATTACGTTATAGAAATACTTGCATTTTTTTCTATTATACATTAAAGAAATGATGATGTGAAAGTAGCTTTTTTTAATAGACTTAAATGACCAAATTACATACGTAATTTATCTTAAAAAATTGTTAAATTCTAATGATCAATAAATGTTAAAAAACAATTTCCCAGATTACAAAAGTTAAAATGTATTCTCGTATTTTGTTTTATTTTCCAGCTGGATAATTGGAAGAAACACCCAGGTAAGAAATTGCATGAAGTTTGGTTCATATATATAAATAAAATAGAGCATCGAATTTTATATATTTGAATTTAAAGGTTAAAAAAATTGAAAAATTTCCAATTTTTTTTTTTTTTTTTTTTTTTTTTTTGTAAATTTCATCTTAAATATTATTCAAGGTTGCATTATGGCATGCGTTTATCACAAAAAAAAATTATTTTTGAGGAAAAAAAAATGGAATTTTACGCATCGTCTTAGAAATCTTCGAAATGCCGCCTGCACGTTCCATATCAATGAAAATCCCCAATATTTTTTATAAAAGTTTGATTTATATATATAAATAAATTAGAGCATCAAATTTTATACATTTGATATTAAAAGTAAAAAAAAAAATTAAATTTTGAAATTTTTTTTAATTTTTCTATTTTTTTTTTATTTTTTGTAAATTTTATCTTAAATAATATTCAAGGGTACATTATATGCATTTATCACAAAAAAAAAAATATTTTAATGAAAAGAATGGAATTTTACGAATTTAAAAAAAAAAATTGAAATGTTTTCGAAAATTTTTTTAATTTTTTTTAAAATTCAAATATATAAAATTCGATGCCCCATTTCATTTATACAGTAGAAGATCTTTATAACGCAAACCTAAAAACGCAAGATTGTGCGTTATATAGAATTTTGCATTATATGGATCACATCATTAAATTCACCTTGTAAACATGGCCAAATATGTCTGAAACATATCAAAATGTCTTAGAATATCTTTATACTGCATTCCTTGTTACCAGAGTTATCAAAATTACACATTTTTGCATAATATAGGTCAGGCATTGTTAAAGTTTATTTTATAAACATGATCCAAATATAACTGACACAACCATCTCTTATATTAGACATTTTCAAAAATGTTTATTGTAATAGCATTTTTTCAGTAAAAAGGTCTTAAATTAAAAGATAAAGTTAAACTAATGTGTCAAATTTAGTATTTTAGAGAATAGCAATGTTTTACAATGTGAAAATGCAGGCGCTTTTTAATTGCAAAAATCATTGTTTGCATCTGAGAAGTTGTGCGTTATATGGAGAATTGCATTATATAGAATTGCGTTATAAAGATCTTCTACTGTATATATAAACCAAACTTACATAAATAATATTGGGGATTTTCATTGATATGGAGAACACAGGGGGCATTTTGAAGATTTCTAAGACAACGCGTAAAATTCCCTTTTATTCATAATTTTTTTTTTTTTTTTTTTTTTTTTTTTTTTTTTTTTTTGTGATAAATGCATATAATGTACCCTTGAATTATAATTAGGTGAAATTTACAAAATAAAAAAAAAAAATTATTTTTAAGGATTTTAAGGTCCCTTGTCCCCTTAAGTTGAAGTTTGTTCTGTTTAAGGGAGATGAATAGATAAGGCTCATTTATGCTCCATTGGATTTTTTTTTTTTTAAGTGTTCTGATAAAATTTAGGATCTAAATGCATTTTGTTCTATAACTCTTTTTTTAAATTAATATTTAACTTTTAATAAGAAGTGCTTATAATACCATAACGTTTTTAATTTAAGTATATGATAAAACATTTATAAAAGTCAGGCTGGTGTTATGAGCACTTCTTTAAAAAATTGAAATGTTAAAATTTCCTAGGCCTGTTCCAAATTTTACGTAGTATATTTAAAATCTTTTTCAGATAAAAATTACAAAATCTATTATTTAGATTCTAAATTTTATCAAAATATTTTTTAAAAGAAAATTTTTTTGGCTCTGCCCCTCCCTCCTCCCCCCCCCCTCTTCCAAAAAATAACAAACCTCATTTACTGAACTGTTCTGAGGGCCTTAAAAAGTAAAATTCTGGCCAGCTTCTGGCTTGCATTCGTTAATTATGCCCATTGATGGTATGAATGTGGCTAGCTTCTGGCTTGCATTCGTTAATGATGCCCATTGATGGCATAAGTGTGTTTCTCTTGTGGCCAACTTTTACGTAAAATAACCCTTAATGGCATAACTGTGGCAAGCTTTTATTCATGAATGCCATTAAATGTATAATTGTGGCCAGTTTGAGGTTAAATATCAGTTTTGGCTGACCGTTGATGGCGCGTTTGTGGGCAACTTCTTGTATTTACGGCCAATTCTGTTGTGGCCATATTGTGTCCGGCGTGACACTTTTTTGACGGAGCCGTAACGGCCAATGATAGCGGGCCCTAATCAAACACTTGCGGCCAAGGCTAACGAACCCATCAGTGGCCCGTAAGTTCTGTGTTTGTTGGGATAATATTTACTTTATATATATCACTATTTAAAATGAGTTAATGTAGTTTTTAATAGGGATGCACCGGATATGGATTTTTGACGGATATTGAATATCCAGTACAAAATTTTACCGAATATCCGGTATCCGGCCGAATAATTTCTCATTTTTTATTTTAATAATAATATTTCTATTTTATGCATGATTAAAGAAGAAAACCTTTAAATTATTACAATTTTGCATCATGCAAGTAATATTAATAGATTTTAATTCATTTATTAAGTGAAAGTTACTTAAAAACAAATAATAGTAATAATTAAATATTATTAAATTTAATAGTAATAATTAAATATTGAAATTTAATCATATTTTGCCTTTTCATTGTTACTTACAAATCTTCTAACGTGACATGCATATTTTTTTCTACCTCTTTAGCCTCTATCACAAAGTTTAAATGACATCTTGATGTTTTTTTAGATGCATGTGTATCGGTTAACTGACAAAAAAAAAATGTCCAATTGACACATAATTAACAATAATTGAAGTTATGTATGTTACTCCAGCCATCCTGAGTGAGACAAGTTACAATTTTCCTATTAAGTTCTTTTTGCATTGTAGAGTGAGCTTTAGAATGAACTTTATTTAAAAGCTCACTTGTAATTTTATCATGACTGAGTGACTTATAAGCAGGCATAATTTAATTACGCTTTGAAAATTTTTATTAAAATATGTTAACAGAATTAAAAAATTTAGCAATTTATATATTTAATGAATTTTTTTTTGTTCTTTTGTTTTTACCACAAATTTTTCTGTTGTTGACTGCTTAATTTGGGTAATTGATGTTCCAGCAAAATTTGAATGGTGTTCTTTAATATCAGCACCATTTTGTTCTTGATTTTCTACACAAACACACTTTAGATCTGGAGTATGAATATTCATAATAAACTGTTTATTTTGGTGGACACTTTTACATTTTTCTAGATGGTTTTCCATCATCAATACTTTGGCACTTACAAGGTGTTCACATTGTATACATTTCTGACTCAGAATTTTTGATGTATTAACAGCAACTTCATAAAACTTCCAGATTGGATTTTCATACATTCCTCTTTTGTTTATATGCATAATTCAAATTAATAATAAAGTTATTGACAAAAAGTGTGAAAGCCAACTACTTCATTACTGCTATGTAAAAACAAGTGAAAGCAAAACAAAGTTGAAGTTGTAGTTAAAATTCTAGCTTTGGTTTTATAATTACAGTTATTCACTGCAGTTAAATTTTAACTAGTGAAAATTGCAACAAAACACTTGAGAAGAGGTGTAAAAGCCAACTACTTTATTACTGCAATTTGGAACAATTAAGAAAATTAAAAATTTGAAGTTGTAGTAAATATTCTAGTTTTAGTTTCACAATTACTGTTATAAGTTATGGCAAAATAATTGTTTTGTGCTCCTATGATATAAATGCAAATATATGTATTCTCCACTCAGTAATTTTGTGTTGATTTTATTCCTGTGTAGTAGAATGAGTACTTTTACTAAAACAAAGAGCCCAGTTTGGAACTTTTTTGAGATTATAGATGATGATAAAATGAAGGCTAAATGCAAACTTTGTAAAACTTCTGTTTCTAGAGGTGGCATAGGAAGGAAAGCTTCTACCACTCCATTGTATAACCACCTAAAGTTTAAGCATCCAAATCAATGCGTTAAAGACGATGTTAATACAAGCAATGTAGAATCTTCAGTGCTTGATGCAGATCAAGATCAAGATGATCATGTAGTCGTTGTGGTATGAAAAGAAAGCAACAAACTTTAGAGGCTTGTTTTGAAAAGAAAAAAATATGGGACATTAGTGATGTTAGATCAGTTGATTTACATTATGCCATAGGTGAAATGATCGCAGTCGACAACCAACCATTTAGCATTGTTCATGATATTGGCTTTAAAAATCTTATGATGAAAGCCCAACCTCAGTACCAAATGCCATCACAAAATTATTTTACTGATATAATTATACCAGATATTTATTCAAAATGTAAAGCTAATCATCATATCATCTGATGTAGCAATGGCAGAAACAATTTCAGTGACATCCAATATTTGGACGTCCATGAATAAGGATAGTTATATTAGTTTCACTGCCCATTGGATCACTTCTGATTTTGAAAGGAAACGTGCTGCTCTGAATATAAAACACTTCCCAGGCAGCCATACTGGCCAAAATATAAGTGAAATCCTACAGCAGCTTTAAGCAGACTGGAATATATCTGACAAATTGCATCTTATAATTCGTGACAATGCATTTAACATGGCCAAAGTTGTTAAGGAAGCAAATATAAATAGTGCATCTTGTTTCATCCATAGTCTACAGTTAATCATAAATAATGGAATTGAGTCACAAAGAATAATTAGAGATATAATTTCATGTGCAAGAAAGATAGTGACACACTTTAATCATTCGCCTATCGCTTGTTCGAATCTGAAAAAAATTCAAGTAGAAGAATTGCATATATCCCCCAAGAAACTTATCCAAGACATTAGTACATGCTGGAATAGTACTTTCTACATGTTGGAATGCTTACTAGATCAGAAAAAAGCAATTTCTTTACTTTCAACAGAATATGGGCTTGATAACTACAACTTGAAGGCAGAGCAGTGGGAACAATAGAGAATATTCTTCGGCTACTGCAACTGTTTGAAGAAGTTACAAGAATTATGAGCAAAAATGAGTCCTTTTTATCTGAAGTTATTCCAACTGTAGCAACTTTAAAACGTTACTTGTCAAAAAGTGGACCAGAATTCTTTGGGGTTGGTAGCATGAAAAAAACTTTAAAAACTGAACTAGATGATTGCTTCTTTAACATTCACGAAATTGATTATTATTATTATTATTATTATTATTTTTTTTTTTTTTTCCCAACTCTGCTTGATCCACGTTTTAAAACTGCCTTTTTTAACAATGATGATAAGATTCAAATGGCCAAACTTGCTCTTACAGAAAAAATGCAAGAAATTGATTGTAATACTGATGAATGTAATCCTGGTGATTACATTATGAATGATATGAATACTGAAAAAGAAGAAAATGATTCGCTCTCTGAGAAAGTGCACAATTCATTTTGGCAATGCTTCAATGAAATTGCTGGAGAAACAGAAACAAATACATCTGAAAGTTTATCATCAAAATATTCAATTGAATTGAATCGTTACTTATCACAGCCGCTCATACCAAGGATGGACAATCCATTGACATGGTGGCGACAAAATCAACATTCGTATCCTGCTGTGTCAAGGTTAGCAAAGAAATACTTGTCTGCTCCTGCTACTAGTGTTGAAAGTGAACGTTTATTTTCTGAAGGAGGAAATATTTGCGATCAGAAACGTAATAGATTACAGCCTGAAAATGCTGAGCACCTGATGTTCCTACATAATAATTTACCTTTAATAAAATTTAATTATAAATAATTAGTTGTCATATTTTAAATATATATTCATTTACATATAAACTTTATAATTTCATGTTTACTCAAGAAATGTTTACTCATGTTTACTCAAAAATTACTCAAGAAGTAATATTAAAATGCAAAGCTGATTGGTAGCTTTCATTGGTAGCCTTGTCACAGATAGATAGTGCAGCTAATGTCAAGAGGCTAAATATCTGGCGTGCTGTTTATGAATAGTTTTAACAATATGCCTGCTTTTGCTTTTATTTTTCCTTTTGACGTGTTCATACATATATTTTTTTTACTGTTAATTATTGTTATTATTTGTTCATTTATTAATTGAGTATTTTTAAATTTTTTACATTATCTGAATCAATCTTATTTGAATTATAAAATGTCTGATAAAGTATTATCTCCAACCACATTTCACATAGAAAATTATAAAGTCCTGTAAGTAATAAAATAAATAGCCAGTATTTTTTTTTTTTTTTTATCCTTCTACTTTTAAAATAATAAATTTATAACAAATCGGAGCTAAAGAAAAATGAAAGATTGATGACACTGGCTGATTAAAAAAGTATTACTTTTTTATTCCATATATCGTTACTATACACATATTGGAACTAGCATCCTGCCCTTTTTTCTTTCAGTAATGAGTACTAAATTATTAATTATCATTTCAATAATTAAACCATAAAACTGTATATTATGTTCCTAATTAGAAAGTCAATTGTTGCTACTTCAGTCATGAAAACACCTGCACGCTAATCTTAATCCTATGGAAGAAATTTTTTTTAAATATCTCATTCACATTTCAATATTTAATTTAATTTTTTTTTGTTGTTGTTGTTTTGCATTTGATAGCTGAGGTTGATCTCCACAAAGATTCTTTTTTTACTTTTTCGATTTTGTTTAGAGGCTTTTTTTTTTTTACTAGGATAATTTCATTTTTGAAATCGGCTCTGTAAAATCAAAGACACCCCCCCCCCTCCCCCCCCCCCAAAAAAAACTGCAAACAAAATCGAAACAGTAAAAGAGGTTCTTTGTAGAAATCAACTTCAGCCATCCAATGCAAAAAAAAAAAGAAAAAAAAAAAGAAAAATACTGAATTGCAAATGAGATATAAAAAAAAAAAATTCTTCCATAGGATTAACATTAGAAAGCGGGTGTTTTTGCATGAGTGAAGTAGTCCCGTAATTTTCAGCAGTGTTAACAATTTAATATTAAATACAGTTTTTAATTATTTTAATAAATGTAATTATCTGTGGTATTTAATATAATTTTTCCATAATTATTATAAAATTTTTACGTACATAATGTTATTATACACTACTAACTAATGAAATTACTGATTTGCAGTTTATATAATTTCAGTAATTTCTAACTGATAATTATAATTTAGTATTTAAAAACATAGACTATATTAGCAATTAGAGATGTAATTGTTTTGGAAACATAAAAGTCGCGGTAACAATTCTGCATTTTAAAACAAGGGGGATCATAAAAAATTGATTTAATTTTTAAAAAAAATCTGATATTAATAAAAAAAATCAGATTATTTTGATTAAAAAAACTATAATTTTATATGTACATTAAAGATGTGACAGGCTCAGTCTGAGGGCGTGAGACCTAGCCTTTTCCAAATTTCGTCCAGTTCTTTGTTATAAATAACAAATTTTCTGTTTTAAATAGATTTTCGGATAATTTGGCTTTAATCTTTTAATACAATATAGATAATGCTGTCCTGTTTCCAGTAAAATTCATTCGGAATTTGTACAGCGATTTTTTAATGCAATTTTTAGAATTTACTTTTTTTACATTTGTAAGAGGTATTCTGTTTCAAACTTAGAGCTTAAATATAGGAAATTTTGCCCTCCGTGATTTTAAATTTTTTAGACAATTTTCAATATGATTGTTTGCCTTCCGGTGTGATTTTTTGACGTTCGTACATGGAATTCGATTTTAAATTTTTAGCTTAAACAATAAATTTTGACATCTATTCAATAAGGTTTTTTCTGCAATTCATGCAACATTTTTAAAAATTTTTCGCTATTTTTAGATTTTTTTTGCATTTTGTAAGCCGGGCAACGCCAGGCGGGTCAGCTAATATAATATAGTGCTGAAATCAATCTAAAAAATGTAAAAATAAGAAAAGAATAATAATGCCATTTATTAGTTTAATAAATGATTATATAATAAAATTAATTTCATAAGAACTTCAAAACATACAGATTTTGCACATGTATTATAGTTTCCCGCCAAAATGAAGTTTTTCCTTGGTTGTTAGTAATCATCTGCTCTTCGAGCAAATCCTGGTTTCTATGGCAACTGCTGCAATTCGGCTCTTGTAGGGTAATCAGCACTGCCAAGTTAAGGTGAAACAGACAAATAATCATTTTACAATAGCAAAATATAAACAAGAAGGTGGTCACAAGCTAATACTACCTCAAGATGTTGGTTGAAATGTTCCATCTTCTCTTTTATCAACTTACATAAAAAAACTGGCTAATGTTGATGAAAATATGTGAAGAGCACAGAGGAAAAATTACAAATTTTGAAATTAAAAGGATTGCAGAAAATCTTATTTATAGACTTGACCAATTTCTAGCTGCAGAGCAAAAAGATAACTGTTCTATACTTGAGGTTATTCACATTTGGAAAAAGCTTGAAGATAAATTTGATGATCCCAACTTGGATAAAAATAATATTTTTCAGAGCATTATAACCAAGAACTAGGACCTTCTTATTCCCTAGCCTATTTGATAGATCGATGATAATGCGGAAGTGACTTGACTGAGATTGAAAAGGAAACGGCTTTAGATTTAGCTAAGAATAAATACACTAATAATTTTATAGCTTTAATCATGAGATTCCTAGCTAAGGAAAATCCTTTTTACAAGTTTTTTTTTTAGGGAAATGTTGTATCCCAAATGTCTCCTTTGAAATGATGGAGAGTGCATTTCAATTCAAGTTTTTGTGAAACATCAGATGAAAAAACAGCAATTATACAAACCTTGAATTCCAAGCCAAAAGTTTTTAAAAATATTTGTCTATTTTTCATTTAATTATTTCTAGTTACTTAAAGTCACCAAGGCAGTTCCAGGTTAATTTTTTCCATTGATTTTCTATATCAGGTATTTATAAAATTAGAAATGAAAATCGGGGTAGTATATATATATATATTTTACTTTAATCTTTTTAGAAAAACCTTGCAGATTTTTGTCATTCATTTAAAATAAATAGTATTAATTAATGTGAATATATGCAGACTTTTGTGAAAAATGTTATTTGAAAAGATTTTAGAACTTATACATTTGCATTTATACATTTAAAAAAAAAAATGGTTTGGGAAAATAGAATACATCTATATGCTGGCAAATACAAAAAAAAAAAAAAAAAAAAAAAAATCTGTTTTTATTTTTAATTTTTTTCATGCAATTTAAATATTAATTTCTTTATATTTAACAGTTTTCATATATACTTGCATTCAATTTTAAAAAATTCATCAAGAGCTCATGGATTCATTTAAAGCACGATCTTGTTTAAATAATAACAATAAAAATAAAAATAAATAAAAAAACCTTTTTGTGTATCCTGGTTATCATGAATAACTTGTTTTCCATTATCCCAAGTATTTGAGGTTATGATCTAGGGTTTAATCTAGGAAAGAGAGATTTTTAGCTTTTTGGCTAATTGCAGCCAATAACTTCTAGCCAAATAAAAATAGCTTTAGCCAAGAAAGAAAAAAAAATTATTTATACAAAATTTCTATATACATGAGTATTATTTTTTAGTTATGCAATATACAAACAAATGCATCACTCTGTAAGATTGACCCTTCGAGATTTGGCTGTATACCACACAGCAAATGCTGTTTTTAATGTAAATTCTTTTCAAAATTCCCCTTCCAAATTAATCACCATTAAGTTACTTAAATTCTTGATTGTCAGTTTGTTTCTCCAGTCAGTTTTTGTTATATTTATGAGACTGAATCCCCCTTCACAGTCGGCTGTCAGACAACAAAAGTGATGCTACAAAACATGCCAGTAATGCCATTTTTATGAAAAAAAAATATATATATACAATAAGGTAGTTTCATTTCTTTACACGTTGTAGCCAGAACCCGCATAAATACAAATCTGAAAAGTTTATAGGACATGCATCGAGCACATTGATGATTCAAAGTTAGTGCACATCATATTCCATGCTTATACAATCTGCGATTTTCGTTTTTGCCATATGCTGGAGTCGTGTCTGATGCAAATGACGTCACACTGTTTGAAGATGCTTGCACAGAGAGCATGAGACAAATTTTGAAGTGTGGCCGCAGCACGGATGCAATATGAGACTTTTTTTTGGATTATGTGCAACAGCAGCAGGTTTACGAAATGTGGAACAACAAAATGGGAATGATATAGCATATTTCTTTGGCTGTCACTTTTTGGCTAATTCACTAAATGCTTTGGGGGCAAAAAGCACTTCCAGTTAGCTTTTTGGCTAGCTTTAGATTAAACCTTAGATACAAATCAATTAGCTTATAATTTGGAATATCATTGCCTCAGATTCATAGTGTAAAATTAATAAAAGTAGATTACATATAATATAAATGAATAAATGGATATATATATACCTCTGTTTCTACTTCCTTTAATTGATGGACAATGAGTTTGATTTCTCTTATAATAATAACAGCAAGTCCCTGCTTGTAAGAATTCAAAATAATTGTCTAACCATGAGAGAGGTTGAAATGCAATATATGTCCTAGAAAAGAAAAAGAATCAATAAAAGTTTTCCTTCATTTTAATAAGTAGGAGAAAAGAAACTAAGAACAGAATAACTAAGTTACAAACCTATTTCTTGCCAATGCCATTCGACCAAGCTGTGCTGGTAATGAGCCTTCATCACAAAAGTTATGTGTTGCACAAATTTTGCTTTGAACATTGATATCTGAATAGTTGAGGCCATCTTTGACAACAAAATAAACAGGTGGCCCTACAGATAAGTATTTTTCCAGATAAACAAAGTATTTCAGCATGTATGAATCCTGAAAGGAAGTAAAATAGTTTTTAAATAAATTACAATATCTAAAAAAATATATCAAAAGGAAGGTCAATCAAATAATAAGATTAACCCATTAACGTCCAGTGTCATCATTTGAGGACGCTAGTCTTAATGGCAAGAATGCGTTTTTCACACCAGTAAATATGAAGATACATATATACTTTCTTTCACGAAACAAATTCCTTGATAAAATAAGATGAAAATTACTCTTTTCTTTAAATGGTGGAAAATCCAAAATTTACATTTTATCGATGATTTAATCGAATAATCGATCGAATAATTTGGGCGTTAATGGGTTAAATATCTGCTACCCAGATAATTAGAATTTAAACAATGAAAGCAACATAAATAAAAAAAATAATGATTAATCATCGATTAGATTAAATTTGTCAACATTACATATACTTTGCATTTAAGCTAAAATTATTATATTTGCTTGTATTGAATAAACAACCTGAATCAAACTAGAATTTAAGCATATTGTTTTGATAGTTTTCAGCAGGTTTGAGATTATAAACCTTTCCTATATCCAGGGGTGGGGAATTTTCCAAAATTCTTATTAGCCAAGGATTTATTTTACCAGCCAGCAAGATGCAACATACAGTTGAAAATAGTTATGACAAAATGGAACGTAGGTAGTATACAAATAATGAGTTACTATTACTACAATGCACTTTTACAATTCTTTTTTCTATAAAATTAATATGTACAACAGAGGAAAGCTTAATATAGGATAGAACTTAGTACCATGTTTGCATTGCAATAATTTGGAAAGTTACAATATCTAGGTTTAAAAAAATTGTTTTTGGTTATGCACTATAGCCTACACTTTTTCTAAAACTACATAAAAATTTACTTGCCCTGTCAGAAAATCTACTCGGCACTGCCGAGTAAAATAATGTATTTCTCCATCCCTGCCTATATCAATTGAAAAACAAATTATTGGATTGTATATGAGAATCTTAATTTTACGGGCTGTCACGGTCCGAAAAGAAAATTTTTTAACTATTAAATATGCTGAAATTGTATGAACATTAAAAGATCCCAAAAGTGAATGAATACATATATCATCTACATATAATTGTAAAATAATCGTAGTACATATAGCTTTATTATTTATCATACTGTTTGGTATCATACATACCATAAAATCATGATCGTAAGCATCCTTTTTTTCAAAAGCAATAACAATTAAATGTAGAAGGGGACTTATCGAGATTTTTTTTTTAAATCCATTAAAAAACCCATTTTTATCATTAATTTAGAATTTTAAAAAGTTAAATACAAGGATGGAAATCTGCCATATTTTGGCAGGGAAAAAAAAAAAAAAAAAAAAAGGTAATCTAAATTCCTCCTTTTCCTCAGTCTAAAATCCCCCCCCCCCCCCCAAGCACACAAAATTTAAAACACATCTTTAATTTTTTTTTCTTTTTTCTTTGTTAATTTTTTGTAACAAGCACCTGGTAGACCAAGACTAGCTTAGTAAATTTTTTAACATCCAAACTGTATTCGAGTATAGAAAACATTTTATTATTTATTTATACAATTTATACTGTATTTGAGTAGACAATTTTTTATTATTCATTTCTACATGAAAATATAATTTCTAGTTTCTAAAAGTTATAACAACAAATGGTGTCAATTCATTTTTTGCATTTTATCTATAGTAATAAACCCGGTAGCAGAAACCGTGCAGCACGGAAGCGAGCGCTGCAGATTCATTTCAGATCTTGCAGATTAATTTCCAACTTGGAAAAAGAAAGTTTTTTTTTTTTCTGTTCATGTACCGTACGATCAAGTAGCCGAAAAATACAAAAAAAAAAAAAAAATCTCTGGTCACCAGATTATTTTACTTTTTCTTCTTTTTGCAGTAAATTATCGCCCTTTTTCACACAAACCCTAGAAAAGACTCCTTTCCTGTAAGAGACAAAAGTGACAATCATCAAGATTGCGACGATGCTGACACGCCCTTCATTCCAACTGGAGTAGCTGATTGGTTTTCAATGTTTAGTGGGCCAGTTTCTTCTATCTTCGTGACGTAGTACTCCTTACTCTCTGCATGACGTTGATCTTTGACCCTAGCATTTCGTTTCTATTGCTAATTTTTTTTATTGGAATCTCTCGCACGTGCTTTGAAAGTTGTTGTTTTTTGCTACTAAAACATGGCTTCACAGACTGAAAAAGTGTCGTGTTTGCATTGCAACGAATTAATGTTGCTAAAAAATTTAAAAACACATTCTCAGCGTATCCATCCCGGCTTGAAAGTGAGATTTAAATCACTTAAAAATAAAAATGTAATGGATTTGTTTAAGAAAACTTCCGATTCTGATGAGCAACAGGTGGAGATTTCTGGTGAGCAGGATGTTTCTGATGACAAACCAAGGCAAGAAATTTCGTCAAAGAGAAAATCGGAAGGAGCTAATTTAGAAAACCCTCCCAAAAAGGTCAAAATCAGTAAAACAATAAGGAGCAATAATGATCTTAGTAAAGAGCTGCTTGAACAAATTTTAAAAACTGTGACAAGTAAGTGGTTTATTTTTGTTGTATTATTAAAAATATATAACTGTTTTCGGTACTGTATATTCTGACAAGTAATGCGGTCAAGTGATTTACGCGTGCGGTGCACTTAAAAATCTAAGATGATATTCTTCTATTTTTATATATATGTGAACGTATGATGCATGCAATGTTCATTAATGTAAAAAAATTAATTCTTACGCTCATATTTTCTTAATTTTTAATGTTTTATTTTTTTTATAAATGGTGTATAATGTACCCCTGTAAATTTTGATTAATTTTCTTGTATAAAAAATGCACATTATATCCGTCGGAACATATACGGTAATTAAATATGTACAAATGCCTTTTGCTTGTTATATGAATTTCATTGTTTCGTCCCGGGCAAAAATATCATGACTAAAACTCCCACATGACCTGTTGTACAGGTCCCTGTTAGTGCATGTGGGAGTTTTATTCAGTGTTTCTAAAAATTTTGAAAGTCTCGATTCCAAATTTTTGAAATCCAGACTTTTTCTTTTTTTTTTTCTTTTAATTTGTTATGCAATTTTGTAACGTTCCTTCACGTTTCACAGCCCATTTTCCACATTAGTAAACGGAATCCAGTTTCAATCCTTTTACCCAATGTATTAAATTGTGTCCTCTTTTCAATAAAGTTTTTTCTGAATTCGTATTACGATTTTTGAATTTTTCGGGAATTTTTCTTTTTATGCGATCTTTTGGCATTTTGCGGCGACCTTTTTAACATTTTAAAAAGTAATTTGGTTTCAAATTTTTAGCCTAGTAATAAATTTTGACCTCCGCGATTTTTTAAAGCGATTTTTAATACGATTTTCAATCGGATATTTAGCGATTTTTTGACATTCGTAAATCTTTAAAAAAAATATTCCTCTAAAATATTTGCTTTAGTATTATATTTTTTAGTATTGCAAATATGCTTTGGAAGTAAATTATTCGCCAGATTATGGGTCGGGGCGATTTTTTTGACATTCGTGAATCATTTTAAAAATATATATTCATCTATTAAAGTATTTGCTTTAGTATTATATTTTTTATTATTGCAAATATGCTCTGGAAGTAAATGATTCGCAGGGTTATGGGGGGCGCGCATGTGTGTGTGGGGGGGGTGGGGGGAGGGGGGTGGTGTTATTTATCTTTTCTTGAGAAATATTAGAATATGAGAATCTATTTGTATTTTTACAATGAAGTAAAAGTAAACTATATTTAATTTCTTCATGTAAAAGTCACACATTAGGTCTAATCACAAAATATTGACTATAACAGAAATATTGCTTAAGTCCGTTTTTTTTTTTTTTTTTTTTTTTTTTTTCCTGTGCATGTTGAAAGCCTTGAATGTCAACTTAACTGATATCCTAATATGTTTATAGGTTTAAAAAAATATATGTATATTATTCAAAAGGTATTATGTAACTAAGAAAAAAACTTCAAACCATTTTCAATTGTTTAATTACAGTTAATAATTTTTTGGGGAAATTGTAAACAACTTTTTATATTTGTGAAAAACCTACTCATAATTTTGGGAATTTGAATAATCATTATAGTCAGGTTTTTGTTTATACATTTTTAAGATATATGCATATAAAATACATATATTTTCATAGGTACTTTTCCGTTATACGGACATTATGCCAAAATGTATGCTAATATGCCAATTATTTCAACCCTGATCGTGAAAAGGATTTTTATTGTAAACCATCCGAAACACTGTGATTTGCTTTTTATGAAACGTGAATGATTATAACAGTTATTTGTTCACTTATTTTAAGTACATATTTGTGATTTAATAAAATAATTCGTAAAAGCCTGTAATTTTCAAAATTTATTTTTTTTTAGGTGAGATTAGGCAGGTTTTTTAGGTTAATTAGTTATAGGTAGGGAAAAAAGAATAATTTTATGCAGGTATAGTCTTATTTTTAGAGCAGAAGGAAGTCCACCCTTGCTCTATAGTGAATATTTTCATGTTGGTGTTTTGAAAAATTACTGAACTGAAATTATTTTGTTTTCACTTATTCAGATCTACAGGCACAGCAAAAAGAAGTTGCTACTTCAAAAAGTCCCACTGTTATAGAAACAGAAACTTCAGATGATTTGACAGATGAAGAAACGGTAGAGCTTTTGACTAATTCTCGTTCCATTGAGAGGCTTCTTAAATGGGCAAGATGCTTTGTAAGAGTAGAGGATGGGCTTCAATGCCTATATTGTGGAAGCAGTCTACTTTATGACTTCAATAATGGTGAATCTTTCACAGAAAATGACGTTATGCCAAGATCATTTCGAAATTTGAAGATTTTCATTAAAAGACATATGCAGTCAAACAAACATATTACCAATTCACAAACCTATTTCCGTGAAAAAAAAGAAACTGAAGAAATGGAAAAGGCAGGGAAATTAAATGCACTCAACTGTGCAAATGCTGCCTATTTCATCTATAAAAAGAATTTGTCCTATGAATCATATGAAATTTTGGTGTGCATCATGCATAACAGTGGCTGTGATATTGGAACGAAAAATTATTCGAAGGAATTTCCCCGTTTGTACTTACCATTTGTACATTCTGTGCTGCTGAAAGAAATTGCAACTTTTATTACAAGTGCTGATCTGCCTGTGGGAATTGTTGTGGACAAAATAACCGTTAATCACTGTAGTAGGCATATTGTTGGCCTGAGAATCCCAATTTTTGATATCAATGCAAAAAATCTGTTTAAGGCTTCAGTTTTAAAAAAGGGGTTAATCTTTATCCTTTCATATATATACATATTCATATATACAGGGTGTTTCACAAAGGACACCTAACTTTAAAAATCAATAACTCGGAAACGGTGATAGATGGAAACATGAAACCAGCAATATGTTTATTAAAAGAATCGTAAGAATCTTATACATAAATCTTAAAATTTAGCTAAAAATAGCACCAATAGATGGCGCTGAGAGCGTTAAGTATTCTTCTAAAGAGCATTCTACTAGCCGTCGAAGATTTTGCCATTGAAATCTCACTGCTAAGAGCGTATAGTAAAAATAATTCTGAAAGTGATGTATACCGTGGAGGAACATGTGTTTATTGTGTTGAAGTACCACCGATTAAATCAGAATCCTACTGCCACAAGGAGAAGTTTTCAAACACAATTTCAAATCGCAAAAGGCCCAGATGGGAAACAATTCATGAGTTTTTCAAAAAATTTCAACAGACAGGCAATGTGGCCGATGTGTCAGTCGGAAATGGGGTCGGACCCACTCCGTCGTTACTCATGAAAATTCAACTACACTTGCTGCCGTTATTGAGTGTAAACCGAATAAATCTGCCTGCAGACTTCTAGCTGAATCTGGAATCAAGCCATCCAGCTCGTACAGAATCCTGCGAAAAACCTTACACATGTTTCCTTTCAAGATTCAATGCCAGAACTCCATACCAGTTTGAGCTGAACATCAACGAGAGGATTTCGCTAACGAGATGCTCGACAAGATTGATGGTTCTACTTTCCATCCTTTTTTATCTGGATGGTGTCATTAACAGACACAATTGGCAATTTTGGGGTACAGAAAATACACATTTGATTCACCACTCTATAGCCAAAAACTTCCAGTTTGGGCTGCAATTTGTCGTAAAGGCATTATTGGGCCTCTTTTCTTGCGAGAAACGGCTGAAGTGGTATATTGCACTTTTGAAACAATTTGTTGTCACTCAAAAAGCATTAGACGATCGACCAGCATGGCATGGTTCATACAAGATGGGGTTCGTCTGCATTGTACACAAGATGTTTTTGACTTTCTCGACAAATACTTCGAACATAGAGTCATTGCACTTAACTATTCGACAGTGAAGGGGAATGACATGGGGTGGCCTCGGTGTTAACCCAACCTCACTCCCTGTGATTGTTTTCAGGGGGCACACTAAAGAGCATTGTTTACCGGAACACTCAGCCAGCTCGAAGGGCTATTCGTCAAGCTTATGTGTCTATTTCCGGTGACACCCTACAGAGTCACTGATAATTTCATTCTGTGTTTGCAACATGTCTGTTGTGTAAAAGGTGCACATTTTGAATCACTTTTAATGTGATACAGCCTATTTATCGCAGTGCCATCTATCGGTGCTATTTGTAACTAAAATTTGACATTTCTGTATCAGATTCTTGTGGGTTTTTTTATTAAACATACCACTGGTTTCATGTTTCTATCTATCACTGTTTCCGAGTTATTAATTTTTAAAGTTAGGGGTCCTTTGTGAAACACCCTGTATGTATTTAACACAATGAAAGGTTTGATAACTCTACTTTCACATTAATATTACCTATTACTGTATTGAGGTGAATGCTTTGTGCCAAAATTCATCTTTTTTTTAAGATAGATTACACAAAAGGATCTATATACCTACATATCATCATGTGGGTCACAAAACAATTTGAAAACTTTAAACTAGGTTGTGCAATGATACAATTTAGGAATCACTGATCTAACCTACTGAAATATTTACATATATTTGATTTAAAACAGGCCTGAATAAAAAAAAAAAAAAAAAAAATTAAGTTTAGAGCATTCTATTTTTTTCATAACTTACATCCTGAATAAAAAACAACAACAAAAATAAATAAATAATAAAATTGGTCTATCACTTAACCTGTTCGCGACGGCACGAGCATTCAGAAGTGCGCATCTGAGGACGGAGCGGGAAAATTTGATTTCATCTTCTGGGCCGAAGGATTTTGCGAAACTAAGCCTAACGCTTGTAAAGAGTTCTGAAGAGTTCTTCAAAAAATTACAAAAGATTCATTTTTCCATGTAACATTTTGAAATGCACATACATGAAATAAGTTGTTATATATATTTACACAAAAATTTGAAATATTTTCTCGGATATTTTAATGTAAAAATGACTTTTTAAACAAATATAATGCATGTTTTAAGCACGTTTTTCAGTTTAAAAAATAATATTATATGATTACAAAACACTTACGTTCCTTTAATACAGCAACATACGAAATGTTTTGCTCAAATAAAGGATAGTTTTGTTAAAAAAAAATAATAATAGTTTTATTTCTAAATAATTGTTAACACATTCTGTAAATAAGACAATTATTTTTAAAAAGCTGATTTATTCACAAATAAAAATTAAATAAAACTTGCAAGCAACTTCTGCATGCAACTTTTTAATACTTATTATACAGACAGACATAAAAATAGTTTGAAAACTTTTAATTTAATTTAAAATATTTGTGAAAATTCAAAATTTACATGTAAATATATAATTAATCATAAAACATAAAATATCTATCAAATAAAAAATATTGAATATAAATAATAAGTAAAATAGAATTATACATTAAATTTTGAAAATAAACATTTCTAAAAAGTTGTCGATGTTAAAAATATTTTTGAAAATAAAAGAAATAATATACATAGTAACGTATAATAAAACGAAATATCAAATAAAGAATATTTGATAATAATGAGTGAACTTGAATAACTTAAAATACATTTTTCAAAAAATTTGTTTATGTTAAAATATATTTATAAACATCTTTTAATATATATATTTTATTCTGTAAAATGTCTGTGTTATGAATATTTGCTAAATTATAAATTTAATTTCAATTATTGGAAATCGATGACGATTTGTTATATATTATGATTATATATATATATATATATATTTATATAAAATCCAAGTCTCTGTGTGTCCCTCACTATTCCGGTAGGACCGCCTCATTGAAATGAGTAATTGTTGAAAAATATTAATGCAGGGTTACCACAGTAGTGCCAAATGTTAGCCAACCTGCGATAGCTGGCTAATTTGGCGAAATTCCCATTTAAAACCATTAATCTTTCATAATGGAGGTCACCGAAATTTAATTTAAACTCCACTCTTTTAAGATATTTTTTCGAAATCTATGGGTGATAATTTAAAGTGCATCTTTACATCTTTCTCCCGATGCTACTAATAAAATAACCGCCAATAGACAACGGTGTACTGTGTGAGCTCCTAACTGCGCGATTTTAATGTGCTTTAGGTACTTTTCCAGTATAGGTGCCTTGGCGAAAAAGGAAATTTGGTAACATATTTTCCGGGAACCTATTCACTGTTTCATTTTACATACACACGCATTTTTTTTTTCGATATTTATACGATTTATTTAACATAAAGAAGCCGTTTCTCTAATTTTATACAGAAACAGATGTAATTTGTACATAAAAACATCAATAATATACATATAAAACAAACAAAAACGCTCATCAAATTTGTTTTCATAGCTGTTTATATGATTTGACAACAAATCTCGATATTTTTCCGTTATACGGACACCATACCAAAATGTATGCTAATGCGCCAATTATTTCAAAATGCTAAAAGATATTTGTAATTTTATGCCAGCAGTTTAATATGAGTTTTATTTTATTGCTTTATTTTATAGCAGTTATTTGTTCACTTATTTTAAGTATATATTTGTGATTTGATGAAATAGTTCGTAAAAGTCTGGAATTTTCAAATGTTATATTTTTTAAATGCTCACTTTAGTATCGACAATGGTTTTTCTTTTATTTTTCAAATGCTTCAATTCACGATTTTGCGCCAACTATTACGCTTGGCGACAATGGTGTCCACATAACGGAAAAGTACCCAAATCTCACTTTCTGTTGCCCAAATTACACCAAGCTTTAAAAAAAAAATGCCATAGCCCCTACAGTGGAAAAATACCAAACTGTCTATTATTTTGCGCTATACGTGTTATAGTGTGCACTATATGCAAGGGGAGTGGAGCGAAGAGTTTAAACATTAAATATTAAAGTTTCGGCACAGATGTCATATACGCGCCCCATATTGGCGCGATTTTTTTCTGACGCCAATGTCATATACACAACGGGTACTTAACTGGAGCCAAAGTGTCGTAATTTTGCTTGATATGGTAATCCGGATGTTGTTGTTTATGCTGTTGATGCGTTCCCCAAAATTGTTTTCGCCAAATTGGCGTCGGAAAAAAAATTGTGCCAATATATGATAACGTATATGACAACTGTGCCAAAGTTTCTATAAAGCAGTAAAAGACTAAAAAATTAAGAATAAAATAAATGCAAAATAAGACTAAAGAAGAAAGAAAAGTAATGCGTTAAGTATAGAATATGAAACACTTTCCAACACATCCTAAATGCTTTAACAAAACTTCGTTATTTAGGAAAATAAGGTAAATAAGATAACGTTACTTCTTAGATATCCGTCGACCAATTTCGCCAAATTATATAAATCGCCAAATCAATAGTAAAACATTAATAAAAATACAAATAAAACGTTGAATTAATGGTTTTATTGGCCATTATTGGCATTTAATTAATTAATTAATGGCAACCATTATTGGCAATTAATCTTACAATTTGGCGACAGTAATTTGGTCGACGGGATAACTAAGAAGTACCAAGATAAATAAGTAAACATTTTAGAAAACGCATAAAAAAAATTAAAAATTGATTTCAGCATTTACCATCTATAGCCAATAGTACCGTTATTACATGCCACTTTTTAGCTAAAATTTAATTTAAACTACTCTTAAAACTACTGAAATCACATTTTCAGATATTATCATCCATAGACGGTTATGTATCCAATTCTTTGCGTGACCATGTATATCATTTTATCTATATTCTACAAACATTTCTTAGGAAACTAAATGCAGTTCAGCATAAAAATGCGTAACTCCTTTAAAAACCACCTTTAAGCAATTTACTCTCATACTCAGTAACCCTTATGAATTCTTTTGTGTAGCCCTGCATATGAACTGTAGCATTTATACACACAGTATAGTATGCATAAATGTAGTGAAACATAAAAGCGCATATCATAATTAAAAATGCATTTCTAGCAATCATTGCTTATGTACAATACTTCGGAGAAAAGTTTCTTGGCGAGAAAGAAGTTTGCCAACGTATTTTCTGGCAACTTATTTACTGCTTCATACTCACAAACATTTTTTTCCATATGTATACAATTTGGCACAGGTGTCATATTGGCGTGATTTTTTTCCAACGCCAACTTGGCGAAAACATCAACAGCATAAACAACATTTGGGTTACCATTACAAGCAAAATAACGACACTTTGGCGCCAGTTAAGTACCCGGTGCGTATATGACATCGGCGTCAAAAAACAAATCGCGCCAATATGGGCGTATATGACATCTGTACCGACAATTTAATATAAAAAAAGGGTACTTTTCGGTTAGCCGGGCGCCAGTGTTATATTTACATACATATATACATATATATGCACATATATGTAAATATATATATGTACACACATACGCATAAATATATACATACATATGTATATATATATATACATATATATACACATATATTTATGTAAATAAAACACTTGCGCCCGGCTAACCGAAAAGTACCAAAAAAAGCTATTTACCCATTTGGAACAGATGTCATATTCGCCCCATATTGGCGCGAATTTTTTCTGTCGCCAATATCATATAGGCAACAGGTACTTAACTTGCGCCAAAGTGTCGTTATTTTGCTTGATGTGGTAACCCGGATCATGTTGTTTACGCTGTTGATGTTTTCGCCAAATTGGCAACCGAAAAAAATCGCGCCAATATGGGGCGAATATGACATCTGTACCACCCATTTTTATAAAGAAACATAAGTCATTTTTGCACAGATGTCATATACGCATGGGGGTTGGCGTGATTTTTCTACGACGCCAATTTGGCAGAAATCTCGCTTTCAAATACCAGTTACTTATATATTTTTCAATTATTTGCTATCATTTTGAAAAGGAAATAACTATAAATAAATAGAAGTTTGAATAATAACTATAGAACAAAGCAGTTTATATAATTAAAAAACAGAAAATAAAAGTAAATAAACAATTTATTAATAAATAAAAAACAATAACCGGGTTACCATAGCAGGCAAAATAACACCATTTTGGCGCCAGTTAGGTATCACGGTTCATATCTGAAATCTGTGCCGTAATTTGTATATAAAAAAAATTATATATATTTAGAAACAATTTTTTTATGCATATAAGTGCATATATAAACAAAGATAAAAGTTCATTAGATTTGTTTTCATAGCTGTTTATATATTTTCGCAACATATCTCACTTTCTGATGCCCGAATCGCGCCAAGCTTTTTTTAAAAATGTGCTATAATGGAAAAGTACTTAAATAATTAAAAGAAATAACAAATTATACAATCTAAAACTTTTTATTTCGAGATCAAAGCATTGTTTTTAATTTCGATTAAAAATACCTAATCCTTGGATAACTTCAATCGAAATTAGTTTCACAGCTTAATATCTCATTCCATAAACCTAAACAAACACAAGTGATTCATTCATCGTGAAACGTCAAATATATAAATCATTGAGGTAATCATTCACAAAGTAAGTTCTCCAACAATCAATGGGCAATATTCTAATGACGTCATAGTAGGTAAAATGGTGGCGATATCGTTTGTTTATGGTTTGTAATCACAAAGTTTTAATTTTGCAATGTCTCTTAGTTACATTAATTTACTGTCATATTTATGAGCTCAGAACAAAAGCCTATTTTTTCATTATTTAGTTATTAAAGACAGAAAAAAATCATAAATGCATGATTTGAAAATTTTAAATAATTTTCTTTCTTAATACTAAAAAATAACATCGGGAAGTAACAGCGGGTTTAAGTTAAATAAGTTTAACTGTTTAATTCTGTTGTAATATTCAAAATAACTGTATTTATTAGATTTCAGTACTCAACATCAGGGCCCGATTAAACTTTGAAGTTAGAGGAATTACAATGTCATTTCAGGACCTTTCTTTTGGAGAAGCTTTTCTAAACTCCCTATATACATGGATAATCTTCAGTGTTAGAAATATTATTCCTAGGACTGACATAACACGAGAACGGCCTGCAATTTTACACAAGTTTTTGAAAGCTACTTTATATCAGAAATTTTACTAAAAACTGGTTAATTTTTTGTTATAGCGGCCCACACTATTAGGATTATGACAAGTTGCAGCCAATTTCGCCAACGTCGTAACCAAGATCGTGAAGCACACACATATAATACTATATAACACCATTTCATGAAATCGTATACGATAATTTAATAGTTTTTAACCTTACTTCAAGTGTGTTGTTTATTTATTTTTAAGGCTCAACGATCTAAATTGTCCAATATATAAATTAAAAAAAAATTAAAGATTGAATAGACATGACCGCAAAAAGCCTCAAATCTGCATAACACTTGGAACCAAACTGTGCAGATTAGTGGTCTTCTACTGTACACAGTTTTTGATAAATGTGTTTCGTTCTTAAAATGTGTTATTTTCATCCATCACTGCGGAACAAGCGAGAAAACTCATATTCTTGCACATGAGTTGTATATATCTTTATATCTAAATTTCCGTCATTTTTGACGGGCTACCTTTCTAGTATAATATATATTTAAACATATAAATAAATTTATGAGGTTAAAAGTATTGAATAATATTTTTTAATAATTTCTAAAACTGAATAATAATTTTAAATATACTGATAAAAAATGCTGTTAATGTTAAAAGTATTTTATAAAATGGAAATATTAACGAAATCAAATAAATGTATTCAGTTATAAGGGGCAAACTGACTATTAATTGAAACTATTAACTTTAAAACCTGCGAACATTTATCAAAATGTCAGAGTTCAATGATTGTGTTAGAATCACACCACCCTCTTAAGTTTTATTTTATGAAAATACATAAATTTCATACATTTTCTTTTCTTTTACTAAATATATTTCACTATCCCAGCTATTCCGTATATTCATTCAAACACTTGCTTTATTAGACAATTTAATGAGTTTGTAAAATAAGAAACTTAAATATAGAAAATTTAAGAACAGTATGAATAAATTTGAAACAGTATGAATAATTATTGAAGGGAAAAAAAGCATAAGAAGAAGAGCGCACAAAAGTTTTCTTGACCTGACGGTGCCGAAAATATTTTGAACAAGCGTCCGCAAATATTTAAACTGCGTAGCAGCACTTGTTGAAACAAAATAAAAATATAAATAGGCCTCCCGCTTTCCTCCTCGATGAACGAAAGTTCGAAACTATTCATCACCACGACGTACAAATAAATTATTTCCAATCGAGATAAAAGTAGAAAAGAAGTAATTGAAAATGAATCAACTGGAAGCCCAGCCATATGCGTACATGAAGCTTACGTTATAAGATTAGAGTTAATGAGCTGACTAAACCATTCCTTTTCCCAAGTGACGTAGAAAAATTACTGATAAACAAAAAGTAAAGTTTCATTTGACACATAAAAGATTTATAATAGAAAAGAAAATCACGTTTCAGAAGCATACATAGATGCATGTGAAATAAACACATTTTTTCATTGCAGTCATTTTGGGAAAAAAATTAAATTGACATGGATTAAAAATATATTAATTGATTCCATTTGCTTTCCTTGACAGAAGGAAATATGCTCTTCCCAAATGTATATTCAAATTGGATTACGAAATTTTTTTCCAAATTAAACTTTCTGGAATAAAACGTTCCAACTGTGCGGCACGAATACCGGTCGCTCGGGATGTGAGTGCCAAAAACACTGGCACATATGCCCGTCGCGCGGGATGAAAGTGCAAACGAGGCCAGCACGAATACCGGTCGATCGTCCCAAACGGGTTAAGGCTCCTGTCCCTGCCGGCGAAGCCACTACAAGCTAATGCTAAGGGGAGGGATTTTTCTAATATCTCATTTGCATTTTGACATTTCTAAATAATTTTTTTTGCATTGGATAGCCGAGATCTGTCTCTACATCGCACCTTTTTTACTTTTTCGATTTTGGTTGCAGATATTTTTTAGAATGACACTTTCATTTTCAGAACCAGTTTTAAAAGTGAAAGTAACTTTATAAAAAATATCTGTAACCGAAATCGAAAAAGTAAAAAAGGTGCGATGTAGAGACAGACCTTGACTATCCCATTGGGGAAAAAAAAAAAATTCAAAAATGTCGAAATGCAAACGAGATATTAGGAAAATCCCCCCCCCCCCCCCCCATAGGATTAGCATTAGCTCGTGAGTGTCTTCGCTAGCAGGGACAGGAGCTTTAATTTACAGTACCATGCTAAATATTTAGACCTACAGAAGAAAAAATTTTTAACATAATGAAATAGTAATTTTCTATTTCTCAGAAAAACTAAGAAATATTATTTATATATCATAAATATTTAATAATAATTAATAATATTATTATTATCAATATATTTAATTTTATTTGCCTAATTTAGATTAATACAGTTAAAAAATGTTTGAAATTCATATCTAGGAAAGAGGAAGTGGGAATACATCTTAGCAGTCATTTTCAAGGTAAAATTAATAGAGAGGATTTCTCTGATCTAAATAGTTATTCAAATAATTTTATTCCTACATATCACATTTTTGATGAAAAAAGAACTATTTTTCTCTTCAGTAGTTTTAAATGTACAACTATTTAACACTTTTAGATATTACACACAGTATATACATTTTCTTAGTGCTCAGTCAAAAACATCGGCAAGCATAATGTATTCAGCTTATTAAGAAAATAAAATTTATCACACCATAAAATAACTGAAAAGATACACAAATCAAAAAATTCAATAAAATTTTTTTAAAGAAAATAAGGAAAAGAAAAAATATTGATTTAAGCTTTTTTTTTTTTCCTTCCCTGGAAGAGAGGAGTTAAGGAAAACAATAATTAAATAGTGTCTCAGATAGCTTATAATTATAGATACTTTATTATAGAAAGCTGGAAAAGAGCAGAGAAAATTCATAACCTCAAATACACATAGATGTATTTCATTCTGCTGTTTAGTTTCTTTGATGAGATTATATTCTCCATGTAAATAGAGGGAAAGTAGTTATATTAATATTAGCAACTGGCTAGTTTTAATCCTTCTATATATAAAAAAAAGTTTTGATTTGGAAATGGACCAATGAAAATCTGTGTAGATATTCCCGGTAGATCGGCATCCAATTTGAATGCTTAAGCATGGTCTTCTTTCGTTAATATTAAAAAAACTGTTACATACAAATATATGAAAATCAGTGGTACTATAGAGAAATGTTTGATAAACACGCTGATGCAGACAGTTTTCAAATCGAATAATTATTTTAAGATATATTTAATGTTAAAGTTGGTCAAAGTCGTTCCATTAAAAAAGTTTTATAGGAGCAAAAACTATACATAGGAATTTAATCATTCTTAGATCATTTTATACATGAGAAGTTCTCGGTGTGCAGACTGCATTTATCTTTTTATTTTATTCATTTTTTGAGGATTTATTTCCACTTTAAATTCAAATTGTCAGCATTTCCAGAGATATTTTTTACAAATTTTAGAAAAGGATATTATTTTAAATTGTTGCCAATTTTTAAAACAGTGCAAAGAATAATATTTCCTTCAAATTAAAAATTTATTTACACGTGGCTATTATAAACAGAAAAAAAAACTTTAAAATTAGAATTAAATGATTACATGTTAAAAGCAGGGAAATTACGTCATAAGAACCATATTTACAGTTGAATTTTAAAAGAGAAACAAAATGTTAAAATAAAAAAATCATTATTATGCATTAAAACTTGTAAATGGTGGAAATTACGTCATATTTAAAATGGCCAAAAAATATGGCAAAACAATTTAAATTAAAAAATATATTTGCTTGAGACATTTATTTGATATTTTGAAATGATCTTTCCAACTATTATCATGAATTCGAAGACAGCACAAATAATATTTCCTTCTAACAACAAAAGTATTTTCACGTGAATATTAATAAGAGAAATAAAACTTTGGTGCAAATTACGTCAGATTTAAAACGATACATTTAAAATGAATTATTTAAAAGAACTATCTTATAGCGCTGTTAAAAAATACCGGGAGACAATGACACTGTTTACTTAATTCATTTTACATTAGCTTATTTTCAAATGTGTAACTAATTTTTTTAATTAAATACAAAAGAAGCCATTGTAGATCTTAACAGCAGCAGATTTGGTCTTAAAAATCCCCAATCCAAGGAAAACGAATGGAAACCCATTTACAGAGAGATCGCTAATGTTTTTTTTAAATTTCAATTCAATATTTTTAAAGCTGATCAAATTAGTGTGTTTTTTGGATTTTGGTGTGCCTGAACAGGGATTGGCGAACATAGCTCGTAGGGGGCTTTGCCCCCTAGTCCTACTACAAAAAAAAAAGACTTTCCTGATCTAAATTTTTATTTTAGCATTTAAAAAAAACTTTTAAAAACTATCAATTACTTTAATCTAGCCCTTATACAATCAAACATGCAAACTCTCCACCACATGTTCCTTGGACCAGTATGCTAATGTCTGAGCTGAATTACTCTGCCCTCACACTTGCAAAGGGAAAAAGCATACTTAGTTCTTAAAAGAGCAATAGTGGAATAACGTATGTCCCACTGTGTTCCCATTAGAAGCCTGCAAAGGACTCGGACCAATTTTCACACATTAGATATGAAATAGCAGGCTTGGACTTCATTTACCCTGAGTCCTGTCAACCAATATTACTTTATTTTTCATAAAAATAATACTGAAAATGTACATTCATTTAACAGAATATTTAAAATTTTATTTCTGTTAATAAATTACAGAGAAATATTATTTAAAATCTACTTTTTTTCTCTCTCTCTTTTAATAGAACTTCAAAATTAAGGGTCTTTTTAACTATATTTTTTCTGTCATTCTAATCTACATTTGTTTTTTTTAAGAAGATTGCACTTGAATGCAATTTTCTAAGTGATTATTAATGTTGTTATTCCATATTCCTTGACATGAAGACACATGATATGCATTTGAAAAGAAGTCTATTTTAAAATTTACTCATATACAGTAAAACTTCCAAAATAGATACTAATGAATAGCAGACACTTGTTGAAACATCAACACATACAACATTTCGATCATTTTCCCTCTGAAAAGTAGACTTTGTGCTCCCAAGCTGACTGCTATTCATAGGCTTTACTGTATATGCATACAATATTCTTTTAAAAGAATTTTAATTATAGGATAATGGTGAATAAGAAGTATCAGATTTTTTTTCTTTCTTTTTTTATTTTTTTTAAATAAAGAAACTGAACTGGTCTGAGGTGAGCCAGGTGTGATTCAATTTATTTTTGCATAAGATTAGCTGGACTGGCCCAAGCTGAAAACTTCTGAGCAAGAAGATCTCTAGTTCCCATTGCTTGTAAAAAAGGTGCAAATATCATAAAATATAATGTAAGTAATGTAAAATATAAGTAACAAATACTTTGATTTAATGCTAAACATTCTTTAATAAATTTAATCACAAATAAGAAACTAAACAAAAAATATTGTAAATACTAGAAATTACTTCTGGTACAGACAGCTTCTGATCAAGTCCTATATCAATTTTATTCAAAACTGCCATAGAAGAACAAAACCAACCTAGAAACATGATGACCTGAACAGAAAGTAAGAAAAAATATATACTAAAATTAAATAAAACATTCAAAACATGTAAATAAATAATGATATAAATATTCTGTAAAAAAATCAATACTTAAATATAAATGTTATGTAAATTTTTTTTCAACATTTTATGATTTTTTCCCTTAATAACTTTTTCAGATTTTTTTTCTCCCTTTTACATGATAAATTATCATAAAATAAAATGCAGTGAGATCTCAAAACTAATAATTGAAATCTACAGTAAATATTCAAATGTCAGGATATCAAATTTCCCCACCCCCTTTTTAGGTAGATTTCGTATGAAATACTACCTATTGGGATCGTTCCTATGTTGGGATTTCTGAAAAATTTTTGCAGATCTACACCGATCATGACCCCTAAAACCCAAAACCACCCTCAGTAAAAAACTTTATATATCTATCTATCGATCGATCTATACATAAAATCAAGGGACATAAAATCTCGGTCAAGTTTGTTAATGGGCAAAATCGGACAAAGGGGATGGAAATAGGGAGGAGTTTTGTGAAAACCGAAAAACCCCCATAACTTCTTAATTTTTGTACATATCAAATCAGTTTAAAGTTTTTATTACTTCTAAAAATAGGGCCAAAAATTTCTGTATCACAGATTTTTGATAAAATTAAAAATGGGCTCAAGGGGCGCAAAAAATAGGGTTTTTGGGAGAAAAAAATTCCTAACTTCGTCAATTCTCAAGATATCAAATCCAATTAATTTTATTATACATCTCCTTAATATTATCTACAACTTTTATTTTCACAAGTTTTTGATAGGACCAATTCGTACTGAAAAAAAAAAAAAAAAAAAAAAATTAAAAACAAAAACAAAAAAGGGGGGTTTGAGAAGAAAAATTTTCATAACTCCGTCAATTCACAAGATATAAAATCCCCATGAATTTATCATATATCTTCTTAATATTGTCTTCAAAATTTATATAGACAAGTTTTAGATAGGACCAATTCTTACAGCAAAAACAATTTAAAAATACATAATGGTTGAAGAAAAAAATCATCTTATTAAGGGTGTATTCAAATCCAAACAGCTTATTTTCTTACTCATTTTTAAATTCATTTTTGCTCTCAAACGCATCCAATTGGTAGATTCCTCTTACTAAGAAACTACATAATGTACAGTAATAATCGATTTTTTGATTGAAGCAGAATATGTTTCAAAAAATGATGTCAAAGTGGGCATTTTGAACAGAATTTCCCGAAGCGATTGTGTTAGAAATGAAAAATATTGCCCTACTGAGAAAATAATTGTTTATTAATCAAGTTTTAATTAATTGAAAGAAAAATAAAACACAAGTCGCTTATAAATCTTTTCAAAAATCACGTCAGCAAGTTTCATATTTTTTTTAAATAAAAATGAATCTGAAAATGTGCCAGAAAATTTTGAGTTGTTGAGCATGGAAAAGTATTTTTTTTAATGCCGCCTTAACATGATTTTGATAAAACCAGCTATTATATAAAAATGAAATAAAAACTCGCAAAAGCAGACAGATAAAACTGTTAAAGTGGATTTATATCTAATCATGATTTAGTTTTTCTTGGTGAAATTAGTATACTTAACTTCGAAATCTACCTCTGCCTGTAGGCCGGGCCGGTAGGGATTTTTTTTAACTAGTTGGATGTGCCAATCCCAAAACTTTCTTCTATCTTATAAATCTTAATATTTCAAAAACTAGTTACACATGTTAATACTTCAATATTATTAGTTCAATACTATACCAACTTTGCTTTTCATCTTAAATTTCTGCTTCAGTCAATTAAACGGACTAAAAAAGAGTTAATCTATACTAATCTATACTCATATTATAAAGAGGTAAAAATTGTTTATTTGTAGGAGGTAAGCTCTGGAACTACCGAACCGATTCCAAAAGTAATGGTATCAAAATGATGGTGTTAGTCCAACTTAGAACATAGGCTATATTTTATGTCAGTGCCACTACCCCAAAGGGGGTGCAGGAGCAAAAAACGTTTTAAAAATGCGATTTTTGCATTACTGAAGGGCCTAGAAATATGAAATTTGGAATATTAGTTACTTATAAGATATAAATGGTGTCTAAGAACAGTTCTTAAACAATTCTTAATTTAAAAGGGGTGAAAATGCACAAAAAGCGTTCTAAATGGTAGTTTCTACATAATCTCAGGAAATACCAAACCGATTTAAAAAATATTGGTGTCAAAATGATGGTGACAACGCTTGCTCCAAGATAGGCTATGTTTTAGGTCGGTGCCACTACCCCAAAGGGGTGCAGGATCAAAAAACGTTCTAAAAATGCGATTTATGTGTTACTGAAGGGCCTAGAAATATGAAATTTGAAATATTAGCTACTTATTAAGTATAAAGGATTTATAAGAACAGTTCTTAAATGATTCGAAATTTAAAAGGGGTGAAAATGCACGAAAAGCGTTCTAAAAAACGTTCTAAATGGTGGTTTCTACACAATCTCAGGAAATACCAAACCGATTTAAAAAATAATGGTGGCAAAAGACGGTGGCAACCCTTGCTGTAACATAGGCTATGTTTTATGTCGGTGACACTACCCCAAAGGGGGTGCAGGGGAAAAACGTTCTAATTTGCGGTTTTTGCATTACGGAAGGGCCTAGAATCGTGAAATTTGGAATGGTAATTAGTTATAAGGTATGAATGATCTCTAAGGGCATTTCCTAAAAAAATCGAAATTTAAAAGGGAGTCAAAATGCGCAAAAAGCGTTGTAAAAAACGTTCTAAATTGCGATTTCTATGCAATCTTAGGAAGTACTGAACCGATTTCAAATATAATTGTGTAAAAATTATGCTGACAGATCTCGCTCCAAGTTAGGCTATATTTTATATCTGTTTCCACTACCCCAGAGGAGATGGAGGAGCAAAATGCGCGAAAAGCATTCTAAAAACGTTCTAAATGCCAATTTGTCAGCGATATCTCAGGAAGAATCAAACTGATTTCAAAAGAAATGGTAGGTAATTGATGCTGACAGACTCTGCTCTAACATAGACGCTATTTTATGTCGGTATCACTATCACCTAGACGTTGCAGAAGCAAAAAAGCGTTCTAAATTTCGATTTTTGTGATCGATATGGGCTAGCAACTTAAAATTAGGCAAGGTACATATTTATTAGATATAAATGATCTTTAAGAACAGTTTCGAAAAAATTAGAAATTTAAAAAGGGGTGGAAATGCGCGAAAAACGTTCTAAAAACATTCTAAATTGCGATTTATACTCAATCTCAGGAAATACCAAAGCTATTTCAAAAGTAATGGTTGCAAATCAATGGTGATAGTCTCTGCTATAACATAGGTTATATTTTATGTTGCTGTCACTACCATCTGAGGGTTACAAAAGCAAAACATGTTCTAATTTGCGTTTTTTGCACAACTGAGGGGTCTAACACTTTGAAGTATGCCATGGTATTTACTTACAAGATGCAACTGCTTTCTAAGAACAGTCGAAAGAAAATTCCAAATTTAAAAAGATGAAGTAAGCGAAAAGCGTTATAAATTAAATTTTTATGAAATCTTATCAAATACTAAACCGATTAAAAAAACTAGTTGGATGTGCCAATCCCAAAACTTTCTTCTATCTTATACATCTTAATATTTCAAAACTTAGTTACACATGTTAATACTTCAGTATTATTAGTTCAATACTATACCAACTTTGATTTTCATCTTAAATTTCTGCTCAAGTCAATTAAACGGACTAAAAACGAGTTAATCTATATCATGATATTTGTTAAAATTATTAATTTTCCCTTATTCTGTTGTTATCAGCTGTTTGCGAATAGCCGGCTTAGCAGGAAGCGAGTTTCAGCCGCTGCATGAGCCGCCGATGCACAATAGAACTACGAAAAATCAAGAAAAGTATACAAAAATCGCTAGCACGGAGCCCCTTTACCGCGCAATATTTCCAAATTCAAGGAGGACCTGTTGGCCAAAGCCAAAAACAAGCACAAACATCTTGGTTCAATTGTATGCATAATTTTATACGCTGTTCGATGGTACAATAATGAAAATGGCACAGAGATCGGAATTATAGCGCCCCCTTCTTTCGGAATTTTTTCAAGTTCAGGGAGGACTTGTTTGCCATAGCCAGAAACATGCACAAAAAATTTGGTTCAATTATATGGATAACTTCATACACTTTTCGAAGGTACAATAAGGAAAATGGTACAGACATCGCAATTATAGTGCCCCCTACCGGCAGAATTTTTCCAAATTCAGGGAGGACCTTCGTGACATGACCAAAAATAAACACATAAAATTTGGTTCAATTCTATGCATAACTTCATACACTTTTCGACGGTACAATATTTAAAATGGCACAAAAATTGTACAAAAATCGCTATTACAGCACCCTCTACGAGCAATTTTTTTACAAATTAAGGGAGGACCTCCTTGCCATAGCCAAGAACTTAACAATTTTTTTTGCTTCAATTCTATGCGTAACTTCATACACTTTTCGATGGTACAATATTCAAAATCGCACAAAAATCGTTATTACAGCGCCCCCTAACGGCGAAATTTTTGCAAATTCAGGGAGGACCTGCTTGCCATATCCAAAAAACTTAAAATAAAAATTTGGTTTAATTCTATGCATAACTTCATACACTTTTAGACGGTAAAATATTCAAAATCGCACAAAAATCGCATTTACAGCGCCCCCTACCGGCGAATTTTTTCCAAATTCAGGGAGGACCTGCTTGTCATATTCAAAAACTTAAAATAAAAATTTGGTTCAATTCTATGCATAACTCCATACACTTTTCGATGGTACAATATTCAAAATCGCACAAAAATCGCTATTACCGCGCCCCCTAACGGCGAATTTTTTGAAAATTCAGGGAGGACCTGCTTGCCATATCCAAAAACTTAAAATAAAAATTTGGTTCAATTCTATGCATAACTTCATACACTTTTCGATGGTACAATATTCAAAATCGCATTTACAGCGCCCCCTACCGGCGAATTTTTTCCAAATTCAGGGAGGACCTGCTTGACATATCCAAAAACTTAAAATAAAAATTTGGTTCAATTCTATGCATAACTCCATACACTTTTGGATGGTACAATATTCAAAATCGCACAAAAATTGTTATATCAGCGCCCCCTACCGGCGAATTTTTTCCAAATTCCTGGAGGACCTGCTTGCCATAGCCTAAAACTTCTAATAAAATTTTGGTTTAATTCTATACATAACTTCATACACTTTTTGATGGTACAATTGCGACAGACAGACGGACGGACGGACAGACGGACACACAGACAGACAGACATTTTCTATAAACATGTTTTTTGGAATCTCTGACCCCTAAAACATGCAAATCCGTCGAAAACCGGAAGTCGAAAAAAATTTCGATTACAATACTTTCTTCTATTGAAGATAGAAGAAAGTAATAATGATGAAAATTGTTGGTGTTAGAACCTGATCGAACATAAGCTATATTTTATATCTGTGTCATTACCAACAGAGGGTTGCAGGAGCTAAAAACTTTCTAAATTGCGATTTCTGTGATACTGAAAAGGCTAGAAACTTTAAATATGGCATGGTAGTTACTTATAAAATATAAATGCCCTCAAAGGACTGTCGAAAATAAATTTGAATTAAAAAGGGGTGAAGCGAAGGGGAGCTGTGAAAAGCATTCTAAAAAAGTCCTAAATTACGATATCTATGCAATTTCAGGGAATATAAACCAATTATAAAAGTAATAGTTGCGAATCAATGGTAACAGTCTCTGATCCTACACAGGCCGATGATTCTACAAACTGGGGTTTACAGGAACAACAATCGTTCTATAAAAGGCCTTTAAAAGAATTCTAAATTACGTTTCTGTGGAATATTAAAAATAACAAACCGATTTCAAAATTAATGTTGCTAAATTAATGGTGATAGTTCCTAATTCAACATAGCCCTTTCTGTTGAGAGAGATGGTAGAACTTGGAATTTGACATGATAGTTAATTTTAAGATGTAAGAAGATGGTTTCTAAAAAATTCGAAACTTCAAATGAATACTGAAATGAGCATATTAAATGAGCATAAAGGTTTCAAAATATTTTCTAAATTATCATTTACTTAGTTTTATTAATTTAAGTCTCATTTGTGCCTAAAGCAGTGCAATAATAATGTTTAATCAAACTGTGTTTTAAATAGTAATTTTTGAAATATTCTTAAAAGTAATAAGTAAAAATTTAGTTAGTACCTTTTAATAAAAATTAGACATATAAATATCACTTGGCATATTTCAAATATTACGCGAGCAAAGCCGCGGGGCTTGCTAGTCATACTCCTATTATAAAGAGGTAAAAATTGTTTATTTGTCGGAGATAAGCTCAGGAACTACCGAACCGATTCCAAAAGTAATGGTATCAAAATGATGGTGTTCGTCCAACTTAGAACATAGGCTATATCTTATGTCGGTGCCACTACCCCAAAGGGGGTGTAGGAGCAAAAAACGTTCTAAAAATGCGATTTTAGCGTTACTGAAGGGACTAGAAATATGAAATTTGGAATGTTAGTTACTTATAAGATATAAATGGTGTCTAAGAACAGTTCTTAAACAATTCGAAATTTAAAAGCGGTGAAAATGCACAAAAAGCGTTCTAAAAAACGTTCTAAATGGTAGTTTCTACATAATCTCAGGAAATACCAAACCGATTTAAAAAATATTGGTGTCAAAATGATAGTGACAACGTTTGCTCCAAGATAAGCTATGTTTTATGTCGGTGCCACTACCCCCAAAGGGGGTGTAGGAGCAAAAAACGTTCTAAAAATGCGATTTATGTGTCACTGATGGGCCTAGAAATATGAAATTTGAAGTATCAGCTACTTATTAGATATAAAGGATTTCTAAGAACAGTTCTTAAACAATTCGAAATTTAAAAGGGGTGAAAATGCGCGAAAAGCGTTCTAAAAAACGTTCTAAATGGTAGTTTCTACACAATCTCAGGAAATACCAAACAGATTTGAAAAATAATGGCGTCAAAATGATGGTGAAAATCCTTGCTCCAACATAGGCTATGGTTTATGTCGGTGCCACTACCCCAAAGGGGCTGCAGGAGAAAAACGTTCTAAATTGCTGTTTTTGCATGACGGAAGGGCCTTGAATCGTGAAATTTAGAATGGTAGTTAGTTATAAGATATCAATGATCTCTAAGGACATTTCCTAAAAAAATCGAAATTTAAAAGGGGGGTCAAAATGCGCAAAAAGCATTGTAAAAAACGTTCTAAATTGCAATTTCTATGCAATCTCAGGAAATAATGAACCGATTTCAAATATAATGGCGTTAAAATGATGGTGACAGTTCTTGCTCCAAGATAGGCTATATTTTATATATGTTTCTACTAACCCAGAGGAGATGTAGGAGCAAAATGAGCGAAAAGCGTTCTAAAAACGTTCTAAATGCCGATTTGTCACCAATATCTCAGGAAGAATCAAACTGATTTCAAAAGTAATGTTAAGAAATTGTTGCTGACAGTCTCTGCTCTAACATAGATGCTATTTTAAGTCGGTATTACTATCACCTAGAAGTTGCAGGAGCAAAAAAGCGTTCTAAATTTCGATTTTTGTGATCGGTAGAGGCTAGCAACTTAAAATTAGGCAAGGTTCATATGTATTACATATAAATGATCTTTAAGAACAGTTTCGAAAAAATTGGAAATTTAAAAAGGGGCGAAAATGCGCGAAAAGCGTTCTAAAAACATTCTAAATTGCGATTTCTACTCAATCTCAGGAAATTCCAAAGCTGTTTCAAAAGTAATGGTTGCAAATCAATGGTGACAGTCCCTGCTATAACATAGGTTATATTTTATGTTGCTGTCACTACCATCTGAGGGTTGCAAAAGCAAAACATGTTCTAATTTGCGTTTTTTGCATAACTGAAGGGTCTAACACTTTGAAGTATGGCATGGTATTTACTTACAAGATGCAACTGCTTTCTAAAAACTGTCGAAAGAAAATTTCAAATTTAAAAAGATGAAGTGAGCGAAAAGCGTTGTAAATTACAATTTTTATGTAATCTTATCGAATACCAAACCTATTAAAAAAATAATGATGACAAATTGTTGGTGATAGAACCTGCTCAAACATAAGCTATATTTTATGTCTGTGCCACTGCCACCAGAGGGTTGCAGTAGCTAAAAACTTTCTAAATTGCGATTTCTGTGATACTAAAAAGGCTAGAAACTTTAAATATGGCATGGTAGTTTCTTATAAAATATAAATGCCCTCGAAGGACTGTCAAAAATAAATTTGAATTAAAAAGGGGTGAAGTGAAGGGGAGGTGCCAAAAGCATTCTAAAAAAGTCCTAAATTACGATTTCTACGCAATTTCAGGGAATATAAATCAAATATAAAAGTAATAGTTGCGAATCAATGATAACAATCTCTGATCCTACACAGGCTATATTTTATGCCGATGATTCTACCACCTGGGGTTCACGGGAACAACAAACGCTCTAAAAAATGGCCTTTAAAAGCTTTCTAAATTACGTTTCTGTGGAATATTAGGAAATAACAAACCAATTTCAAAATTAATGTTGGCAAATCAATGGTGTCAGTTCCTATTTCAACATAGCCCTTTATGTTGAGAGAGGGGTAGGACTTGGAGTTTGACATGATGGTTAGTTTTAAGATGTAAGAAGATGGTTTCTAAAAAATTCAAAACTTCAAATGAATACTGAAATGAGCGTATTAATTGAGCATTACAGTTTCAAAATATTTTCCAAATTATTATTTATTTAGTTTTATTTCGTTTTATTAATTTAAGTCTCATTTCTGCCTTATGCAGTGTAACAATGATGTTTAATCAAACTGTGTTTTAAATAGTAATTTTTTTAATTATTCCTAAAAGTAATAAGTACTTTTTAATAAAATAAAAATTTAGTTAGTACCTTTTAATAAAAATTAGACATATAAATATCACTTGGCATATTTCAAATATTACGCGAGCAAAGCCGCGGGATTTGCTAGTAATATTATAAAGAGGTAAAAATTGTTTATTTGTAGGAGGTAAGCTTTGGAACTACCGAACCGATTCCAAAAGTAATGGTATCAAAATGATGGTGTTAGTCCAACTTAGAACATAGGCTATATCTTATGTCCATGCCACTTGCCAAAAGGGGGGAGCAGAAGCAAAAAACGTTCTAAAAATGCAATTTTTATGTTACTGAAGGGCCTATAAACATGAAATTTGGAATGGTAGTTACTTATAAGATACTAATGATCACTAAGGACATTTCTTAAAAAAATCTAATTTAAAAAAGGGTGAAAATGCGCGAAAAGCATTCTAAAAAACATTCTAAATGGCGATTTTGACGCAATTTCAGGAAGTACCTAACCGATTTAAAAAATAATGGTGTCAAACTGATGGTGACAACCCTTGCTCCAACATAGGCTACATTTTATGTCGGTGCCACTACCCCCAAAGGGGTACAGGAGCAAAAGAACGTTCAAAATTGCAATTTTTGTGTTACTGAAGGGCCCAGATACATGGAATTTGGCATGGTAGTTACTTATTAGATATAAATGATCGCCAAGAACATTTCTTAAAATATTCGAAATTTAAAAGGGGTGAAAATGCACAAAAAACGTTCTAAAAAACGATTTAAACGGCGATTTTTATGCAATCCCAAGAAATGCCAAACCGATTTCAAAAATAATGATGTCAAAATGATGGTGACAACCCTTGCTCCAATATAGGACTCTATTTCCTGTTGGCGTCACTACCACCTTGCGGTTGCATTTTTGAGATGTTCTAAATTGTGATTTTTGTGATACTGAAGGGGCTAGCAACTTTAAATTTGGCATGGTAATTACTTATGAGATGAAAATGCTCTCTGAAAAGATTTCCTTACAAATTTGAAATTTAGAAGGGGTGAAAATGAACGAAAAGCGTTCTAAAAACGTTCCAAATAGCGATTTCTATGCAATCTCAGGAAATATAAACTGATTTCAGAAGTAATGGTTTCAAATTGATGGTGACAGCCCCCACTCCAACATAGCCTATATTTTACATTGTTGTCATGTACCTCGTGGTTACAGGAGCAAAAAAAATTCTAAATTGCATTTTTATGTTACTGAGGGGGTCTAACATTTTAAATTTGGAATGGTAATTGCTTCAAAGGTGCAAATGCTTTCTAAGGATTACCGAAAGAAAATTCCAAATTTAAAAGGATGAAGTGAGCAAAAAGCGTTCTATAAGCGTTCTAAATTACGATTTTTATGCAATCGTATTAAATACGAAACCGATTTCAAACATAATGGTTGCAAATTTATTGTGATAGAACCTGCTCAAACATAAACTATATTTTATGTCGGTGCCACAACCCCTAGAGGGTTGCAAGAGCAAAAAACTTTCTAAATTGCGATTTCTGCATTACTGAAGAGGCTAGAAACTTTAAATGTAGCACGGTAGTTACTTATAAAATATAAATGTCCTCTAAGAACAGTCGAAAATAAATTCGAAATTAAAAAGGGGTGAAGCGAAGGGAAGGAGCGAAAAGCATTCTAAAAGAGTCCTAAATTACGATTTCTGTGGAATCTCAGGAAATAATAAACCGATTACAGAAGTTATTGGTTGCGGATCAAGAGTGATAGTCCCTGATCGCATACGGGCTATATTTTATGCCGGTGTCACTACCACATGGTTGGCAGGAACAACAAGAAAGCCTTTAAAAACATCTAAATTCCGTTTTATATAGAATATTAGGAAATACCAGCCGATTTCAAGGTTAATGTTGGCAAATTAATAGTGACAGTCTCTGTTTCAATATTTTTCGAGATATTGCATTTCAACTCTGTTTCGGAATTTTATGTTGGGGCCACTAACACCAGAGGGCTGGTAGACTGTTAGACAAGAAGCTTGGAATTTGACATGATGGTTAATTTTAAGATTTAAAAGTGTTAAGATGGTTTCTAAAAAATTCAAACCTTGTAATGAATACTGAAATGAGCATAAAAGTCTAAAATTATTTTCTAAATTATCATTTATTGGGAATTAGTTTTAGTTGTTTCTCATTAATTAAAATCTCATTTCTGTCTATTGCATTTTTATAATGAAGTTTAGTCAAACTGTGGCTTAATTTGTAATTTTTGAATTATTCCAAAAAGTGTACTTCAAATAAAAAATAGTCATTCGAATATCACTTGGCATATTTCAACTATTACGCGAGCAAAGCTGCGGGGTTTGCTAGTCTGTAATATATGTTGATGTCGGGATCGCAGATTAATTACCAGAAAAATAAATTCAAATTACTATTAAAAATGCTATTGAAACATTTGGTAATCAAAATGCCATTCCGTCATCACGTACGGCCATGATCGTATAAATGTGTCTGAAAAAAACACATAAATTGGCAACCAATGAAAATTTTAAGAATTAAAGTTAAATATTATCAATAATTAATTAAGAAAATGTTGCCATTAAAATAATCTGTTACGCAAGCTGAAAAATAAAAAGAAATAAATGACTCATCCAGAGATGGAAAATACTGAACACAAAATTTTATTTATATGAAACTACTAAAGATTGTATGGCCATCCTGACATTAAATTAATATGATATCTACTTCTTTAATTTATTAATTACCACATACACCGGTCTGCTGTAAAAAAAATACTTTAGTGATCAGTAGAACACTTTATAGGCTCATATTTAATAGATGAATTTAAAGTGCTGGATGCTGTATTCAAAATGTTTCCAGTTCTATTAGATTATAGGCACAGTTTTAATTGATGCAGTTAATAGTTATTAACTGTATTTAAAGTTCTTTCAGCTCTATTAATTAAAGTTTATAGTCTAATTTTGATGTGAAGTGTATTCAACAAAATGCATGTTGAAAAGTTCGGAGCCGCCAGAAATTTGTTAAAGAATGGATCGTCAGAAACGAACTTCAGCCGGATAAAGTCTTTTACTTAAAGAGGAATCTTTGAAGTTACTTCATTTGTACAACTGAAGAAAAAGGATTCTTGACATATTTCAGCGGGATATAATAATTATCGAAGAGGAAATGCAGTTAAAATGATCGATGAAAATCCGCTAAGCAGAATGGGTTGTCATATTTACGAAGATGCAAAGATGCTGACGAGAGTAATGCACGCCGGCAGATTTCCGTGGGAAAATGCAGTTTTTAAGCAAATCCTTTTAAAGCTAGTATTATTCTCTAAACGGTGAATACATTTAAGTAAAACTTGAAGATGAGTATTAGCTGCTGAAATTTTAGGAGGTTGACACTGAAGAGAATTCAGTTAGTTAAAAAGAAGATGCTACATCTCACTAAAAACATTTCTTCGTCTGGGTCCAGAGCCCCAAACCTACAACTGCACGCTACATCACATCGTTGACAAGTGAGAGAGACGAAGAGCAGATGGCCCCAAAGATCGTTGTACTCACGCAGAACTCAAATTAGCCAATCAGCGACCGACACGCACGCTTCTGAGTCTGTTCATTATCTACGATCGCGCATTTGCCATGGCAAACCAGACAAACATGCCTGAACAGTCTCGCAACTGAACGCATCAATAACGATTTTCATCGCAATCGAAATTGCATTCCCCTCGCATTCCTGAGTCGCAGAGATGTCTCTGCCTGATACGAAATCAAGATGGAGGACAGAATGATGTCACGACGTTGTTTTTCTCTGAGGAAGAAGGTAAAAGATGGCTATCTGCTTCGGGAATAAAAAAAAGTGAATTGCAGGTCTTTCAAAACTGACAGAAGTGATTAAATATTGTAATGCGGATATCTCGCTAAATTGCGGTTTAAAATTAATGAAATTTTGGCAATCGCTTAGAATTAAATAGTAGCATCCAATAAAAATAGTTTGGGCATAAAATAATTAATATTAAAGAACTTTTTAAATTTAGATTTTCAGAAGTTAGCGATTGTTAGAAAAGCATTGAAAGTTACTAAAACGTACAATATTCTGTAATGTTTATATTATAAACGATCTTTACATTATCAAAATGATATTTAATTATATATTATAATGTTTATTACTGTAAATAATTATTAATTATTAATTTATTTACGGAATATAAATTATTTAAAATGCTTTTTATTATTTATTTAATACGTTTTTAAAAGTTATTTTCGTACTTGTATTTTGAAATTTAAATAGGAAAATAATGCTGACAATAAATTAATAATCTGAAATAGGGAAAATGTAACATAATCTATATCATGATATTTGTTAAAATTGTTTTTCCTTATTCTGTTTAATCAGCTGTTTGCAAACAGCCGACTTAGCAGGAAGCGAGATCCTGCTGCTGCACGAGCCACCGATGGACAATAGAACTACGAAAAATCAAAAGTATACAAAAATTGCTATCACAGAGCGCCTTTACCGCGCAATATTTTCAAATTCAAGGAGGACCTGTTGGCTAAAGCCAAAAACATGCACAAAAAATTTGGCTTAATTGTATGCATAATTTTATACACTTTTCGATGGTACAATTAAGAAAATGGCACAAACATCGCTATTACAACGCCTCCCTTCTGGCAGAATTTTTCCAAATTCAGGGAGGACCTTCGTGCCATGACCAAAAACAAACACAAAAAATTTGGTTCAATTCTGTGGATAACTTCATATACTTTTCGATGGTACAATATTCAAAATGGCACAAAAATCGCTATTACAGCACCCCCTACCGGCGGATTTTTTTCCAAATTAAGGAAGGACCGGCTTGCCATAGCCAAGAACTTAAAAGATTTTTTTGGTTCAATTCTATGCATAATTTCATATACTTTTCGATGGTACAATAATCAAAATCGCACAAAAATCGCTATTACAATGCCCCTACTGGCGAAGTTTTTCCAAATTCAGGGAGGACCTGCTTGCCATAGCCAAAAACTTAAAATTAAAACTTGGTTTAATTCTATGCATAACTTCATACACTTTTTGATGGTACAATATTCAAAAATGCACGAAAATCGCTATTACAGCACCCCCTACCGGCGAATTTTTCCCAAATTCAGGGAGGACCTTTGTGCCATGACCAAAAATAAACACAAAAAATTTGGTTCAATTCTATAATTAACTTCATACACTTTTCGATGGTACAATATTCAAAATGGCACAAAAATCTCTATTACAGCACCCCCTACCGGCGGATTTTTTTCCAAATTAAGGAAGGACCTGCTTGCCATAGCCAAGAACTTAAAAGATTTTTTTGGTTCAATTCTATGCATAATTTCATATACAGTGGGCTCTCTCTATCTGAACACTCTCTAATGTGAACACTCCGGTATTATGAACACATTCTGACGATCCCGGCGAAACTCCATAGACTTAACAAAAGATGAACTCTCTGTATTCTGAACATCCTCTAATCTGAACACCCCGTTATTACGAACACTACTTTTGGTCCCGATTCTACCCCACCTCTCTATAAACTGAACGTGTGTTTGCAGTCGGAACCAGGGGAATTCCTTCATCATGGAAATTCGGAAAACATAGTTGTAGAAGAATAAAAAGTTCATCGAACTCGTCGAAAGAAACATTTACCGACATGTTCTGTGCTAGTTTTACGGGTGCGAAGCTCAAACCACTTGTGATCAGAAAAAGTGAAAAACCCCGACACTATCGCATCATTGCCTGTGCACTAAAAATTAAATTGAAAAGACTGGATGACAGTTACAATTTTCTCACAATGGTTGGAGGGCATTAACGAGATATTGAAGAAGGAAGAAAAATTCTTTTTGTGGATAATGCCAAATCACATACAAACATGCAGCTGAGCAACGTGAGCCCAAAGTTCCTGCTACCGAACTGTACTTCTATAATCCAACCACATAATCAAGGAGTAATCAAGACCTTTGTAGCTGACTACCGAATCCATTTTCTAAAGAAAATGTCCCTGGGGATGGAGGAGGCAAATCCGGTAACCAATCTAACGAAGAAGATCAACGTCATGGATGCTGTCCATTGGATATCAACGGCTTGGAATGAAGTAATCCCCTACACCATCCACAGATGCTTCTGCGAAGCTGGATTCCCGTGTGAGAATCGGAAATCAAGAATAGAGGACCAAGAAGCAACAGCTGGGAGGGACTTTTGGTCAATTTGTCAGGAGCTGCATACTGAAATTGAACCTGCAGCTTATCTCGAAGCCGACGTAAGCCATCCGGTTTGCGACAACAACATCGTTGAAGAGGAAGAGGATAGTGAAGAAGACACAGAACCACAATTGTCCAATGAAACAAGAAGTACGAGTACCTTCAAACAATATGGCGAAGGAATTCAAGACCTGTTGAAGTATGCAGCGGAACATCACCCGGAAGTCTTTCAACTTCTGCACACTGGAGAACCCGTTTAGCTTGGTGTAGAGATCTTCGACTTTGGACCAGGTATCAATGGAGAACGTTTTATTCACTGATGAGTCTCGGTTAAGCCTAAACACTAATTCTCAACGTGTTTTCATCTGGATAAAACCAGGGATCCTTTCAACGTACAAGAAAGAGACTACTATGGCAGAGGAGATTTGATGGTGTATTGATGGTATTTGATTGTATGGTAGAATTGCATTTGATGGATGATTCATTTGATGGGAGATTTCATGGTTTGAGGGGAGACTTGATTATTTGCGCCCATCATGTCTGACGGGCGCACACCACCTCCTTTGCTTGGCAAAGGTTCTGTGACTGGTGTGAGGTTTAGGTATTTATATATCTTGGACCTCTTTGTTCAGCTTTTAAGGAATGCAGTTGGCTCTGATTTCATTTTAATGGACTACAACGCGTGCCCAGATAGAGCTCATCTAGTCGACGAATTTCTGGAAACTGAGGATATTTGCTTGATGGATTATCCTGTCAGATCTCCGGACCTAAACCCTATAGGGTATGTCTAGAACGCTCTGGGGAAGATAACTGGAACTCTCTTTTCACCTCCAAGAACTATCAAGAGCCTGAAAACAGCATTGCTGGAGGGGCGAGACTAACTGCCACAGATTCTACTAAACTGCCTGATTTCCAGTATCAATTCGTTATGCGAGCTGTATACTGTGAGAGCTGTTTAGAGAGGACCATACTCCCTATTAACCAATTTTCTAGGTCAATATGATAAGCTTTGTTTTATATCTTCCGACGCTGATGAATCTTACTCACGATTATGCGTGTTTATTATAACATTTGAATATTTGTTTTTTTTTTTTCATTATATTAACCTATGTACAGTCGTGGAAAAAAAAAGTAAACACCCTCTACTAACTCTTCAACAAATTATCGTAGACAGAAGTTACTGGTACCGAACGATTTGAAATAAAGTTTACTTTTAAATTATGTATATAAAATTTGCTTAGGGGGTCATCTACATATTAAAACTAACCCAAACCTCATTTTTTTTCAATGGCAATACCCAATTTTAACGCGATATTTCAAATCTTCGGTTCAAACTATACCTAGACACCGAATTTCAAGTCATTTGAATGAGTTTTTGAATTGTAAACATTCAAAATTTAGTTCTTCTAATGTTCAATTACATTTTCATATTTTTATTTATATCTCCTAATGTGCTAATTTTTTGTGTAGCATTAAAACTTATGTGCCCAAACATAAATACGCTGAATTTGCAATTTTTATAGTTTTATGATATGAATTATGAAATTAATATTATAAAAATTTATGAATTGCAACCTACAATTTTTTTGGTGGATTTAGATTTATTAAGTCCTGCTTTATAAAAATCCAAAATTTCACATTATTCTTCCAAATAGTTTTCAAATTATGCTTAAAAAATGGCAAAATGATAGTTTAAGGGACCATCTATGATAGAAGTGAGTAGATATTTTGAAATTTCTTCTGCTGCCTTGTTATCTAACAGGTTTTATTGACTGCTTAAGGTGCCTTGATCAAGAAGGGGGCTCTCTCAGTTAGCAATCGAGTATCCAACTTCAATTTGTATACAGCCTTTAAAATACGTTCGTTTTAAAATAATTAATTTCGCGGAAACTTATGGTACGAATTGCATAAAAATTTGATTCTAGGCTAATTGAAGGGTGTAGAGTTCATTTATGCTGTCAGAATTGGGTATTGCTATTGAAAAAAATGAAGTTATGGTTTGTTTTAACATGTAGATGGCCCCCTAAGCAAACTTTATATACATCATTTAAAAGTAGACTTTACTTCCAATCGTTCAGTACCAGTAACTTTCATCTACGATAATTTGTTGCGGAGTTAGTAGGGGGTGTTTACTTTTTTTTTTCCACGACTGTACATACCTAATTTAATTAAAATATGTCCAGTAGTTCTGGAGGTAATCGACCAAATCTGAAAATTCTCTTAATTTTGAACATGAGTGTAAATTCAGCACTCCCATCTCAGTAACTGGCATGGCTAACCAGGCTAAGTATTCAATACAGTCTATAAACTCAATACCTAGTAGTCGTTTTAAAACTCCCTCTATACTGAACACCCCCATAATCTGAACATTTTTGGTCGGTCCGGTGAGTGTTCAGAATAGAGAGAGTCCACTGTACTTTTCGATGGTACAATAATCAAAATCGCACAAAAATCGCTATTACAACGCCCCTACCGGCGAATTTTTCCCAAATTCAGGGAGAACCTGCTTGCCATAGCCAAAAACTTAAAATAAAAATTTGGTTCAATTCTATGCATAACTTCACACACTTTTTGATGGTACAATAGCGACAGACACACGGACAGACAGACATTTTCTATAAATATGGTTTTGGGGATCTCTGACCCCTAAAACGTGTAAATCCGTCGAAAACCGGAAGTCGAAAAACATTTCGATTACAATACTTTCTTCTATTGAAGATAGAAGAAAGTAAAAAAAGCATAGCTTAACAGTTTTTTCTTTTCTTTAAAAATTTTTTTCAAACATAAAACTATTATAAACTAAAGCAGCTATATGCATGTTTAAAAAATTGCTTCCTATAATCATAGATATATCTTATTCTTCCACATATAATCATAGATATATCTTATTCTTCCACATGCAAGTTAATAAATGTACTTCCAATTTTACTGTCAAGTAATGGCCTATGCCAGTGGTAATAAACTGTTTTACATGTGCATGTCAAAAATTCAGCTCTATGTTGAGCTAAATCTTTTATAATGAAAAATATTATTAATTTATTTTTTATGTAATGTTATTAAAATCACATGTCAAGCAGAGGTTATAAAACACTTTCTTTGATATAGCCCTGTATATAATCTACAGAGTTTTCTACCCATTATACATATTAATCTAAAGTTTAATTTTGGTTTAAAAAAAAACGCATCACACACACATCCAGCAATTCACATATACAGAGAGCAATGTATCCAGTTCTTTGCATAGCCCTGTGTATGAATTTATTTATATTTTACAAATATATTTCAGCATACTAAATACAGTACTGTTGGAAAATTGATAACATAATTAATCGCTACCCTTAAGCAATTCATGTCTATGGGCAGCAATGATTAAGAATTCTTTTGTGCAGCTTGATATATGACCCATAGAATCTATACACCATGCAATGTGCAAAAATTTAGTTTAAAAATGTATACCACAAAAAAAAAAAAAACACTTCCAACAATTAACGCTCATAGACAGAACTATAACTGAATTCTTTTGTTTGCCCCTGCAAATGAACAATAAAGGTTATGCACACAATATTTTACAGTAAGCATCTTGTAGTGTATCTTCGTAACTTATATCAATTTGATTATGTTTTTTATAGTGTAATGTCAATAAAATACATTGGAAATGGGTTTTTCTTCACAGACCATAATACAACAGAATTCTTTTGCATGACCCGGTCCCAGTAGCTTTCCCAAATCTAGCCACATAATTAACACAGTCACTTAATCCTTATTAAGGTAATTATAGTGCAATTCAACTATTTGTTTTCCCATTAGCAAAAATCTTTGTTTCAAGTTTATTGTAAACACAACCTGAATAGGTTTATTTATATATATATATATATAGTCCAGTCAATCCGGCATTGAAAAAAAGAACTAGGAAACATTTTATATGGCTAATTATATTTTTTTCATTATACAATGTATTGTTAAAAAAAATCAAATTTTTGTTGCCAAGGTAATGTGACTGGAAATAATTGATAAGTACTAACTTTTCTATGTTAAATTAATAATTAAAAATAAGCAGGGCAAAAATGCAATTTAAATGTATTTAAATAAATAAATGAAAATGACTCCTACATATTAAGGGAAACTGAACTAAGTTCAGTGTACTTTTAACAACATAAACAGTTTTATCTATTTATATAAAATCCAAGTCTCTGTGTGTCCCTCACGATTCCGGTAGGACCGCCTCATTGAAATGAGTAATTGTTGAAAAAACTAATGCAGGGTTACCACAGTAGCGCCAAATGTTAGCCAATTTGGTGATAGCTGGCTAATTAGGCGTAATTCCCATTTAAAACCATTAATCTTTCATAAAGGAGGTCACTGAAATTTAATTTAAACTCCGCTCTTTTAAGATATTTTTCAAAATCTATGAGTGAGAATTTAAAGTACATCTTTACATCTTCCTCCCGATGCTACTAATAAAATAACCGCCAATAGAGGACGCTGTACTGTGTGAGCTCCTAACTGCGCGATTTTAATGTGCTTTAGGTACTTTTCCAGTATAGGTGCCTTGGCGAAAAAGGAAATTTGGCAACATATTTTCAGGGAACCTATCCACTGTTTCATCTTATATACACACGCTTTTTTTTCGATGTTTATACGATTTATTTAATATAAAAAAGCCGTTTCTCTAATTTTATACAGAAACAGATGTAATTTGTACCGAAAAACATCAATAATATACATATAAAATAAACATATAAAACAAACAAAAACGCTCATCAAGTTTGTTTTCATAGCTGTTTATATGATTTACAACAAATCTCGATATTTTTCCGTTATACGGACACCATGCCAAAATGTATGGTAATGCGCCAATTATTTCAAAATGCTAAAAGATATTTGTAATTTTATGCCAGCAGTTTAATATGAGTTTTATTTTATTGCTTTATTTTATAACAGTTATTTGTTCACTTATTTTAAGTATAAATTTGTGATTTAATGAAATAGTTCGTAAAAGTCTGGAATTTTTAAATGTTATATTTTTTAAATGCTCACTTTAGTATCGACAATGTTTTTTCTTTTATTTTTCAAATGCTTCAATTCATGTAATTTTCATTTTGCGTCAACTATTATGCCTGGCGACAATGGTATCCATATAACGGAGTAGTACCCAAATCTCACTTTCTGATGCCCAAATTACACTAAGCTTTTTTTTAAAAACGCCAAAGCCCCTACAGTGGAAAAGTACCAAACTGTCTATTATTTTGCGCTATCTGAGTTATAGTTTGTTCTATATGCAAGGGGTGTGGAGTGAAGAGTTTAAAAATTAAATAATTAAAGTTTCGGCACAGATATCATATATTTGCGCGATTTTTTTCTGACGCCAATGTCATATACACAACGGGTACTTAACTGGAGGCAAAGTGTCGTTATTTTGCTTGATATGGTAACCCGGATGTTGTTGTTTATGCTGTTGATGTTTTCGCCAAATTGGCGTATATGACAACTGTGCCAAAGTTTCTATAAAGCAGTATAAGATTAAAAAATTAAGAATAAAATAAATGCAAAGTAAGACTTAAGAAGAAAGAAAAGTCATGCGCTAAGCACAGAATATAAAACACTTTCCAACACATCCTGAATGCTTCAACAATACTTCGTTATTTGGGGAAATAAGATAACTAAGTAAACATGTTAGAAGACGCATAAAAAATTTTAAATATTGATTTCAGCAGTTACCGTCCATAGCCAATAGTATCGTTATTACATGCCACTATTTAGCCAAATTTTAATTTAAACTACTCTTAAAACTACTGAAATCACATTTCCAGATATTATCATCCATAGACGGTTATGTATCCAGTTCTTTGCGTGAAACTGTATATCATTTTATCTATAGTCTACAAACATTTCTTAGTAAACTAAATTCAGTTCAGCGTAAAAATGCATAACTCCTTTAAAAACCACCTTTAAGCAATTTACTCTCATACTCAGTAACCCTTGCGAATTCTTTTGTGTAGCCCTGCATATGAACTGTAGCATTTATACACACAGTATAGTATGCATAAATGTAGTGAAAAATAAAAGCGCATATCATTAATTAAAAATACATTTCTAGCAATCATTGCTTATGTACAATACTTCGGAGAAAAGTTGCTTGGCGAGAAAGAAGTTTGCCAACGTATTTTCTGACAACCTATTTACTGCTTCATACTCACAAGCAATTTTTTCCATATGTATGCAATTTATTTAATATAAAAAAAGCTATTTACCCATTTTTTATAATAAACAGAAGTAATTTTTGCACAGATGTCATATACGCACCGGGGTTGGCGTGATTTTTCTCTGACGCCAATTTGGCAGAAATCTCGCTTTCGAATACCAGTTACTTATATATTTTTAAATTATTTGCTATAATTTTGAAAAGGAAATAACTATAAATAAATAAAAGTTTGAATAATAACTATAGAAAAAAACAGTTTACATAATTAAAAACAGAAAATAAAAGTAAATAAACAATTTATTAATAAATAAAAAACAATAGCCGGGTTACCATAGCAGGCAAAATAACACCATTTTGGCGCCAGTTAGGTATCCCGGTTCATATCTGAAATCTGTGCCGTAATTTGTATATAAAAAAATATTATATATATTGAGAAACGATTTTTTATGTATATAAGTGCATATATAAACAAAAATAAAAGTTCCTTAGATTTGTTTTCATAGTTGTTTATATATTTTGGCAACATATCTCACTTTCTGATGCCCGAATTGCGCCAAGCTTTTTTTAAAAATGCGCTATAATGGAAAAGTACCTAAATAAATAATTAACAGAAATAACCAATTATACAAACTAAAACTTTTTATTTCGAGATCAAAGCATTATTTTCAATTTCAATTAAAAATGCGTATATCCTTGGATAACTTTAGTTGAAATTAAGTTCACAGCTTAATATCTCATTCCATAAACCTAAGCAAACACAAGTGATTCATTCATCGTGAAACTTAAAAAAAAACTTAAATCATTGAGGTAATCATTCACAAAGTAACTTCTCCAACAGTCAATGGACAATATTCTAATGACATCATAGTAGGTAAAATGGTGGCGGTATCGTTTGAAATCACAAAGATTTAATTTTGCAACGTCTCTTAGTTACATTATTTTATTGTCATATTTATGAGCTCAGAACAAAAGCATATTTTTTCATTATTTAGTTATTAAAGACGGAAAAAAATTATAAATGCATGATTTGAAAATTTTAAATAATTTTCTTTCTTAATAGTAAAAAATAACATCGGGAAGTAACAGCGGGTTTAAGTTAAATAAGTTTAACTCTTTAATTCTTTTGTAATATTCAAAATAACTGTACTTATTAGATTTCAGTAAACAACATCAGGACCCGATTAAACTTTGAAATTAGAGGAATTACAATGTTATTTCAGGACCTTTCTTTTCGAAAAGCTTTTCTAAATTCCACATGTACATGGAAACTCTTCAGTGTTAGAAATATTATTCTTAGGACTGACATAACATGAGAACGGCCTGCAATTTTACACAAGTTTTTGAAAACTATTTTATATCAGAAATTTTACTAAAAACTGGTTACTTTTTTGTTACAGCGGCCCACACTATTAGGATTATGACAAGTTGCAGCCAATTTCGCAACATCGTAACCAAGATCGTGAAGCACACACATATAATACCATATAATACCATTTCATGAAATCGTATACGATAATTTAATAGTTTTTACCTTACTTCAAGCGTGAAATTTATTTATTTTTAAGGCTTAACAATCTAAATTGTCCAATATATGAATTAAAAAAATGTAAACAAAGATTGAATAGACATGACCGCAAAAAGCCTCAAATCTGCAAAACACTTGGAACCAAACTGTGCAGATTAGTGGTCTTCTACTCTACACAGTTTTTCATAAATGTGTTTCGTTCTTAAAATGTGTTATTGGCACAGATGTCATATTCGCCCCATATTGGCGCGATTTTTTTCTGATGCCAATGTCATATACGCAATGTATACTTAGCCGCAGGGGCGTAGCGACAGATATTTTTTCGGGGGGGAGAATTCGAAAATTTCCCAACTTGAAACAAATTCTTCCAACTTTCAACTAAAGTGTGTATAATACATGTACCACAATGTGTATAATAATGATAATGAAAATGATGCATAAAAAATTCCTTTCCAAAGAAAAATTTTGAAACTGGAAACATAAAAATTCTAATTATTGGTTTGTTTAATAAAAAACAAACATGCAGCTCCAGAACACGATTTGACTGTTTTTAGAAAATGTCTGTCTGTGTGTATCTGACAAATTTTGTGGTTGCTCTATCTCAAGAACTAATGTGCGGAATTTAATAAAACTTTTGATTCAGTTATATCTTGATAAGAATTAATGCTGATAAGTTTTTGGTGTAAATCGCCCAAAAGGTGGCGCTGCTAAGCTGCATTTTTCATGATTTACATGATTTTAGTGATAGTTATCGCTCAAAAACTGTTGCACGGAATTTGATCAAACTTCATATTCTGTTAAACCTTGACATAATTTGGTGCTTATTAGGATTTTGTGTATATTATATAACAGGTGGCACTGCTGTGCAGTATTTTTCACGATTTTCGCGTTAGCTATATCTGAAAAACTAATCCACGGAATTTAGTCAAACTTCATATTCGGTTGCACTTCCTTATTGGGCTTGGGTGTTTACTGTCCAAAGGTATCACTTTTGTGTTCTTTGGGTTTGGAATTTTGGTTGCATCTAACAGGGTGTGTGCCGAAATTCAATGATTTATTTGAAAAATGCGAGGCTTCTATCTCCTTTTTAAATGAACACAATTAAACGAATCTATACCTTTAGAATTCATTATTATGGGCATAGAATTATTATTTAATTTTAGCATTGTGGTTGCAAATTTTGAGGTATTAACATATATGGGATAGAATAAAGTTTTGGGATTGGCACATCTGAATTGTTTTCATTTAACATTAATTCTTCTTGTCTTCAAAGAAGCCAACCTGATGATAACATCATCCAGTTGAATAAAATCCACTATTTGACTTTCACATTTTAAAAGCATTAGGCTGTCAAGCCTGTCATCCCTCATTGTAGTTTGTAATATATATATTTTTAATTTTTATTTGACTGAAGATTCTTTCATTAGATGCAACACCATAAAGATAAGCTTCTGTGAATGTTAAGATATGAGTATATGGTTTGACGTCATGACCCAAATAGTCTTTGAATTTCATGGCATGAGTAAAAGGTTTGTTTAAAGCTGCTATCAGATTCACCAACTTTTCGAGCAATTTTTGAGCAAACTCTTGATTTCCTCCAACTTTTCGTGAAATATTGTCTCAACACCCAGTGTGATAGCAAACAGCAATATCCCCAACTTTTTATCCCCAGCTCTAAAAGAGTATGCACTAGCCGCGCTTCCCCCCCCCCCCCCCCCAACTTTCAACATTTTAGCCAATCAGAGATAAGCGATTGATACGAATAGGCGATAAATATTAACGACTGGTACTAGTGGTACTGGTTTTCCTCCAACCTGAGCAACGACAACCTTTTTCTCCCTTTGAACGGGAAAAAGTTGGGTTTAAAATCGGCTGAAAAGTTGGTGAATCGGATAGCAGCTAGTCAGTTAGGATTTGGTTTATTTCTATTTGACTCTGCAAATTATGTACATCCGTTTCTCATATATAGGCGGAAACATAATTAACTTTTCTAAGTTAGTGATACTCAAATTTGCCTTGCATAATTGAAATTTAAATATGAAATGTATTGGTGCAATATTCTCCTGATATAGGGAACATTGTCATTTAAGCTCATTACTAAATTGCCGAAATTTTCTTGTATTTCTTATAATTATTTCCTGTAAAACTTATGTGTATCAATGTTCATTGCTGTGCTATTATTTTTATCTATTCTCTTTGGTGAAACCGTTTTCCTACCGCGCTTTCGGAAGTTAGCTTCTTCAGTCATATCCTAATATTCATAATTGTTTGTGAACTTGTCTATAAAGAAATCTTTATTTCTTCAAAATTTTATTCAAGTGCAACATGTCAGCGTTACCGTGCATGTCGATTTTTTCTTCAGATGATGGACAGCTTTCATAATCATATTTCTTTCCAAATTCAAATCGTCCTTTTTTTACCTTTATCATCCTCGAATGGATTTTTAGATGTTCCAAAATCTTCCACGAAAACTCTTTTCCTATTATGAAGGGTTCTTTCATTCTGGTATTTATAGTCATTTTTTAGAACAGCTTTAAACACACAACACTGGACTTTTGGTTTAAAATTTCACAAACACCCATAAATATAAACGAACAGGACTAATGTATATTTCGCACACACACAAATAAAAGTAAAATGTGACAAATTTATCAGAACCAACGACTTCTTACATTCACATTTGCTCATATAACGCCCTTTTCTTTACTGCGAAGGGTTAACTAACTTTTGTGGCAAAAAATCACGAGAATGAGTAAAATATTGTCCAAAAATCGGCAAATTAGTTAAAAAATTATTGCAATTTGTGAAAACTCATCAAATCTTCTTGCCCAGCTGTGTTTCAAGTAGGTGACTACATTCCTTTCCGTTATGATACAAGTGATCTCCAATTTTCAAAAGAAGATGCAACCCCTTTGGATTAAAATAGCTGGATTCTGTTTTAGGAGGAGAAGGTGAGGTAGGTTGAAATTTTTGAGAAAGGAACAAAGTTTTGGAGGAAATAAAGGAACTGGAAAGCCAGCTATTGATGGACAGGAGCAGAGAAATTTAGGTCTGGTAGATGTATAATATTTTTGTATAACCGAAAAATACAATGATAAATTGAGTGCGGCTGATTTCTTTTGATAATTTAACTTATTTACTGTTACAGTACTCAGAAACATAATCACCAAAACAATAAAAATTTCGTAATTTTTTTACTATTACTTTTAAAAAAAGAAATTGTCACAAAAATCTAGAATTTCCCAACTCTAAGCTCAAATTTCCCAACTTCACATATATTGGGGGGGGGAGGCTCCCCCCCCATACCCCCCCATGGCGACGCCCCTGCTTAGCCGGCGCCAAAGTGTCGCTATTTTGCTTGATATGGTAACCCGGATGTTGTTGTTTACGCTGTTGATGTTTTCGCCAAATCGGCGTCGGAAAAAAATCGCGCCAATATGAGGCGAATATGCATCTGTACCGTGTTATTTTCATCTATCACTGCGGAACAAGCGAGAAAACTCATATTCTTGCACATGAGTTGTATATATCTTTATATCTAAATTTCCGTCATTTTTGACGGGCTACCTTTCTAGTATGTGTATAATGTTCAGGGTTCGATTTAAGCGGTATCGCATCGCAATTTGCGATTCAAATTTAACTAAAATGCGATCCAAGAAATGCATTAAATCGCAATCATTGCGATGCATATTTCCCACACCCTTTGTTATGTCATGTACACTTAAAGTTAAAATTTAAAGGTGTTTTTACACGACATACGTTGTGTTTTCACCCTCCCCAAGTGTTTATTTACAATGGAAGTACAGCGAGGAAGTACGCTTTTAAAAAAAAAAAAATTGTTGTAAATTTTCACTGCTATGCAACTTTCTTTTTTTAAATCGACCCCTGATAATGTTGTATTTACAAGCTACAAGAATGTCAGTTAAAAGAACGCAATCAGCATCAGCAGAAATGAGATGAGCTGTTCAATGTGATTCTCAGCAGTGAAGACACACAAAAAGAAGTCAGCTACCTTCCTAATATTTTGCAGGTAGTAATCTTACAGCAACTTAGCTGAATGAAGCTATTAAGTTTGTTAAGCAGGTATTGCAGATCACCTATGTGTGTTGCAATATGTGCATGCAGCAGAGCTTTCACTGATATCATATTGAATGATATTGAGCATCACCAGACATGCAAGTCTAGAGATGGAGTTTGAAGTTTTCTGCTGTTAATGCAATAGATCCAGGTCCAGTTGCTGAATGTCTCAAAGATCTGAACTACACTGAACAAATGGTGTTCAATTAAATGCATCCAATGGTTTTTCTTTGCAGTATGAACAAATCAGCTTTAAGCAAAATATGAAGAGTTTTATTACATGTCTGCATGTCAATCCTTCAGATATGTCTTCAACTGGTTTAGTAATGAGAAATATAATTCAAATCCAATGAATATATGGAAAAACGCTTTGGCAGATCAGAAGAAACACAATATTCAGGTAGCAAGATGGAATAAACATGATTACGCATCCGGACTGCCAAACTTTCTTAGCCATTCGGACACAGTGTTATGTTATGATCAATTTGTGGATGGAGAGAGGATTGGTAATGGTATGGGTAGAAGATATCGACTGAGATCCAGGTTTACAATAGGCAGTAATGGTTGAATTTGATGAATACCATAGGTAATTATTTCTAATTGAAAGACTTTTCCTATTACACCTATTTTTAAAACTTTGAGGAAAAAATGCCTCATGGTCATACATTCAATTGCCTTTAACTATTGCATACGTTGTCATCATACACAAATACCAGGGTTTAACTTTGTCAAAAATTGCTCTGGACATTGGTCCAAAGACATTGTCACTTGGTGCAACATATGTGGCTTTTCGAGTTTGTCATTTAACTCTATTCATACAGGACTCTAGTTACGATAGGGTTGGCACTAATTGTGTTTCATTCATATTAGAGATAGAAATGTAGGCTATTTTGTTACCTGTGATGAATAATTCTTTTGCATCTGTTGCAGGCATATATTGGCTAGACTAAGGTGTGCAGTGTCCAATCATTTTTTTAAATACGTCTATTTTTTATTAATATAGTATTATCTGAATAGAGATTTAATTAATATTTTAAAATAGCTGTTTTTATCTACTGTTGCCAAATTTTAAAAAGGCTGAATAATAACATTTTCAAATACTGTATTTGCAATTGAAATATATATTTACAAGTAAATATTGAAAATGAAAGAAAACTTTAAAATAATTAAGATATTATTGGTGAAAATTATGTCATATTTAAAAGGATATATTTAAAGTGATTTTCCTATAGAGTCTAAACTATAAATTCAATAGTCTAGGACAGGGACGGCGAACCTATGGCACGCGTGCCAAAATTGGCACGCCATGGAATATTTTCAGCACGGTGTTAATTTGGAATTTAAAATAAACTATATTGAAAAAAAACACGAATGTATACAAACTGAGCTTTTCTGAATTTTTATTTAATTCCCTGAAATCGAAAAAAACTGAAAAGGAATTTACTGAATTCCAAATTTCTTGAATATGGACTCAATAATTTATCAAATTAAGAGAAGATTCTGAGAATATCAGGTATTATAAGCAAAAATGCAAATGATAGAATTATGACCAGGTTTGTAGTTTTGACGACTGTCTCCTCTATCTATTCCTGCTAGTCATTATTTTCGGAAATGAATGATACAACAATCTTAAATATAAACCACTTGTAAAATAACTCGATTTCAGCTTGAATTCTATTAAAAGTAACTAGGTATGAACTCCATATGAATTATTTGACATTCAAGATGCACTAATAGAAAACGCGTTTACTATTTTATTAAATTCTAAAATATGTTACTGTAATTATTACATGTATATGTTACGCTCATACTTTTAAATCCAAATAAACAAAAATTAACGGCAATATTGATTCAATTTTGATCCATTTTTTTAGTTGTCGACATGTCATTACCACGTAAAACCTTTTTTTATTTTAAATCTGGCACGCGATTGTAAAAAGGTTCACCGACCCTGGTCTAGGAGAAAGATACGTCTTTTACTTACCCATTTTATACAAGCTGATTTTCAAATATATACTTGATTTTGCGTAATCAATAAGGAAAACAGCCAACAGCTGTAAATGTGCACTTGGGGATCAGGGAAAAAAAAAAAAACCTCCAATCAAAGGGAAGTGTATAAAAACCTGATTAAAGAAGGTCGCCACTGGTTATAGTAATATCTTTCAACTTTTTGTATTAGTAATTTTTTTAACACAGAGAAAATTAGCATGTTTTTAAAGCCTGCAGAGTTTGGACAAGGGTTGGTGAGCATAGCTTATAAGAGGCAAAGCACCTTGGTGTGTGTGTATATATATACACACACACAAATTGTAAGGTTCTTTTTGTATTTTTTTTCTATACAGTTTAATTCATTAGCAGTTATTTGTCTATAGCGTTACGCTTCAGTGCATGAGCATATATATATATATATATATAGAGAGAGAGATTTATGGCAATAAAATATAAGAATATAAACTTATACTTACTACAAGATATCTAACAAAATCTTTCATGAGGAAAGGAGCATACACATTTTTAAATGTTTTGTACATCAACCCTTCTTTTAAAGCAGAATCATGAATATGTTTTTTTGAGAGTGATATACAGCAACAACAATCTAATCTGTTAATCTGCAAAAATAATAACAGCAACAATGTTCATAAACATGCTTATGAATATAAAGAAATTTAAATGAACAAAATAACCGAGAAAGTATAAGTATTTTATAACATATTTGTAGCGATCAATGAATTAAAATATTTAATTACAACAGCAAATAGACAATTATTAATACATAATTTTTTTATCTGCTAACTCTAACCATCAAAATAAGTGAACTCTCTTTAGTATGGTCCTTCAAGGGAGATCATTTATGGTCCACACTAACCAAAGTCTGCATTAAATGATGTCCTTAACATTAATTAGATAGAATATGATGGGAGAAGCAAAATTGCCCACATTAACCCGAGATAAGTCTTAAGCGAAGATGTATTAAGAAGAGTCCACTGTAAATAAATGTGTGACTAAAATTTACTTTTAATTTTGTACAGAAAAAGCTTTCAAGTAGTAACAGAATAGCTTTCATTTCAGAAAAGAAAATCAGACTAATTGAAAGAAACATTAAATTAAAATATATGAAAGAAATACTTTATTTTCTAAAATATAAAATTTAAAAAAAGATTATTTTTCATAATAAGCCGAGAAGTTTTAAAGAACTTAAATTTCTTACAATGTTTGAATTTAAATGCCTTTAAAACTTGAGCAAGATTTTTGAAATTCTACTGTAAAACCAATATAACAACAGAATTGAAGAAAAGGCACAAACAAAAATTTATATAGATAATATTCAAACCTTTCTTCCATAAAACCAACTCTATATAAATGTAAAACAGATCTATATAAACTCTATACAAATGTAAAACAGATCACTTAAGCACACACACAAAAAAAGCTGTTTAATATTTTGGAAAAGCACAAGGCAGAAAAATTAAAGCAAATACTTCAATACCATATTAATTAAACATTTATTTATGAGGGCTTTTCGAAAAGTAAAGATACAATGCCACATACACACTCAAAAAAAATCTTATTTGATAAAATGTTTATTACGAATTATTTACAGATGTATACCTTATTTTTCAACATAATTGCCGCCATTGTCCAAGAATTTGTTTAATCTGGGTACAAAATTCTGTATCCCAATGTCAAAGAAGTTTGCCGCCTGTTATCGAAACCACATTTGAACTTCAATTTTGTTCTCATCATCATCGTGGAAGGAGGCTGTAAGGAGTCTCTCCAGGTAAACGAATAAGTGGAAGTCACTGGGTGCAAAGCGGATATGACTGAATGGTGGATGGCTTAAAACTTCCCACTTGAATGTTTTGCATAGCACGTGAGGAAGTCGAGTGCGTAAACCATCCTCTTCTTTTTGTGTTTTTCCATTAACATTTTCGGAACCCAGCATGCACACAATTTACGGTACCCTAAAGTCAGTCACATCTTCATAAATAGTTGTCATAGACACTTCAGGTATGATTTTATGCAACTCTTTCATTGTGAGACGCCAATTTGCTCAAATCACTTCCGCCGTTCTTTGAAGGGCATCAGAGATCATAGATGGTCTACCTGTTCTGGGTTCTTCATGAACATTGGTCCTACCACTAGAGAAAGCACAACAGGAATTTGTTACGTTTTGTCGATTCATAATGTTCCCATAGACAGAAACAATTTCTTTGTGAATTTCTGCTGGGCGCTTTCCTTTTGCATGAAGAAAACGTACGTCGGATCGAACTTCACATTTGGTCGGAATTTTAATTCATGCAGCCATTCTAAGCATTTGCTACACGAAGCAGGATCACAATGGAATTAACGAATGACTGCCAGGGAAAAGTCAAAGGTTCAAGGTTATAATCTGTGTTGCTAATGCTCTCATTAAAACTTTTTTTCACCTATCGTCTGCATTGTATCTTTACTTTTCGAAAAGCCCTCGTATTTAGAAGACTTGTGTTCGGCCAAATAGTAACATGTTTTGTTATTGACAATTGTAAAAAAAATATAATTATTTTGTTGATTCATTCAAAAAATATAACATTTTCTTTCATTTTATAATGTTTTTCAACAGGAATTCAGACAATTTTACTTTTTTATCATTTGCTTAAAAGAAAAAGGGACATTTGGATAATTCATACAGATGTTTTCGGGATATATGTCAAAAACCTAATCCAATTTTTCTGAAATTACATTTGTCAAATACCTAAAATTGACTATGTAAATTTTTGTAGAACTTTGCTCATTTGTTCCCAAAATATATAGCATTTTTAGTTTTCATTTATGTATTTTTAAATAATATTTCTATTTCCTTTCTTTTTTATTTAACTGATGCCAGGCAAATATTTGTTAAACATTTATCAAAAAAAAAAAAAAAAATTCCTGTAATTTGACCATATTTAAAATGAAATTAAAAGCGCATGAATAATAATAACATAAAAAATCTTTATTTTGCCATTTTAATAATTTGTTTTAAAAATTGCTTTGTTATAAATAGACAAACATTTCTTAAATCAAGGAAAAAATTAATGCATTACCATAGCAACTGAAAATAAAGTCCTTCTTAGCCTGTACTAGGAGGAAAAGTTAGTTTTCATATTCCTTGTTTTTAAAAATTCAGCTCATTTTACTCAAACACAAAATGAGTGGAAACGAATTACAGAAAATTCAAATCCAGTTTTTGTCAATGATGAATTTGAATGAAAGTGCTACCAAATTAGTCAACTATATCCAAGTTGACTTCATTTAGAGCGATTTATGTTTGGTCACCTAATTTGGTGATATTTTGAAAAGTCTGCCATTTTAAACAAACATGCTGGATGAAGCTAACCAATGAACTTGGTCGATACCTTGATAAGTCCTGCACACATGCTCAGTCATACATCGAATTCAGTAAATATACACAAGTGCTGTCACATAACAAAAATCAGATTGTTTCAAAATGTCAAAAACCCTAGAATTTCAAACTTCTATATCTCAAAAATTTCTTAAGATAAATCAAAAAATGCATACGGTCAAACTAAGTAAAAAACTTTATCCCTCTTTTATTTATTTATTTATTTTTATTTTTATTTATTTTTTTTTTTAACCTTTTTTTTTGAATTATAAAATTATTTTAAACTAGAAAGATAGACCGTCAAAAATGACAGAAAATGAGATATAAAGATGCATATATACAACACATATGCAAGAATATGAGCAATCTTTCTCGCTTATTCCGCAGTAAAAGATGAAAATAACGCATTTTAAAATGTAGAAATATGTTGCCAAATTTTCTTTTTCGCCAAGGCCTCCTATACTAGAAAAATACAGATAATTTAATTCTCCGTATCCGGTATGCAAAGCACATTAAAATTGGGCAGTTAAGGCCTCAGATAGCACAGCGACATCTAGTGGCAGTTATTTTATTGGTAGCATCGGGATGAAGATGTAAAGATGTACATTTTTGTATATTACACTTTAGATTTTGACCCATAGATTTCGAAAAAACAAAACTTCAATGCGATACGTAAATTAAATAGCGGTGAGCTTGATTATGAAAGATTAATAGGTTTTCAATGGGAATTTCACCAAATCAGATAGCTATCGCCAAGTTGGCTTCATATATGACAACTTATTTTTGCAGGGGTGATGAGAGTTCATGAAAAAATACCTGAAATTTTAGCACGAAAAAGATTTTGCATGGAGAGAGTACATGTAATTTATTGAGAGAGGTCCAAATCATTCCATTATGAAAAATATTACCTTTAATTATGTTTAGAAATCACATGAAATTGATATTTTAGTCTTATTTTATTAATTTAATTATCAGAAAAACTGGAATTCCGGTATGGAAAATGAAATAAATACCTGAATTCAGGTATATTACCTGAACACAATCATCCCTGTTTTTGTCACCAAATTTGGTAATATTTTGCCAAGTTGGTCAAAATTTGACACTAATTTGGCAACCCTGCCATTAGTACTTTTGAACCGTTTCTCATTGTTGAAGCTGGTATCAATTTCTCCATAGGAAGTCCTTACATGACCACGATCATTGAGGCGGTCCAACCGGAATTATGAGGGACAGACACAGTGTTCTCGCTGGCTTTTGACCAACATTAGTGATTTGGCGAATAAGAAATAAAAAACAGTAGCCAAATGAACAGAAATGTTAGCAAAATAGATTGGGCTTGAAACACTGAAAAATCTATCCTTAACCCTTTTTTGAATCCCTTTTTTACTTTCTTCTATCTTTACAAGAAGAAAGTATTGGATTCATGAAAATTTTCGAATTCCGGTTTTCGACGGATTTACACGTTTTAGGGGTCAGAGATTCCAAAAAACATGTTTTTACAAAATGTCTGTCTGTGACTCTGTGAGTCTGTCTGTCTGTCTGTGTGTATGTGACACAAATTTTGTGGGCGCTCTATCTCAAGAACTAATGCACGGAATTTAATAAAAATTGATATTCAGTTAGTGCCTAATACAAATTGATGCTGATTAGTTTTTGGTGTAAATCGCTCAACAGGTGGCGCTGCAATGCTGCATTTTTCACGATTTTCGCAATAGCTCTATCTCAAGAACTAATGCACAGATTTTGATCAAACTTCAGATTTAGTTAGTCCTTGATATGAATTGATGATGATTACGTTTTTGTGTAAATCGCCCAACAGGTGGCGCTGTTATGATGAATTTTGCAGGATTTACACGATTTCCCCAATAGCTCTATCTTAAGAACTAACGCACGGATTTTCATCAAACTTCAGATTAAGTTAGTCCTTGCTACTACTTGCTAGACTTGCTACTGATTAGGTGTTGGTGTAAATCGCCCAACAGGTGGCGCTTCTCTGCTGCCTTTTCCACGATTGTCTCAATAGCTCTATCAATAGAACTAATGGGCCAATTTTCATCTAACTTCAGATTTAGTTGTATGTTGACACAAGTTGTTGTTAATTAGGTTTTGATGTTAATCACCCAATAGGTGGCGCTGCTATGCAGAAATTTTCACAATTTTCGCTATTGCTCTATCTCAAAAACTAATATACGGATTTTCTCCAAACTTCAGATTCAGTCAGACGTTGACATAAATTGTTGCTGATTAGGATTTGGTATAAATCACCCAATAGGTGGCGCTGCTAGGCAGCATTTTGCTGAATTTAGACGATTTCAGCGATAGTCATATCTCAAGAACTAATGCACGGAATTTCATATCGTTAGAATCCTCATGAGATGCATAGATTGCCATTTAATTTTGGCAGTGTGATAGCGAATTTTGAAGTATTAACATGTATGAGATAGAAGAAAGTTTGGGATTGGTACATCTGACTAGTTTCAATATGTTCTAAAATAACCTGAGTTTTTGTAATTGCTTATACAATAGAAATTCGAGTATCCACTACAGAAACTATTAAAAATAAGTACATTCTAAATGTCTCCTAAATGTGTAAATTATTCAGACATTCTTTCAGCTGTCTAAATAAAAATTAAATGCAGCAATCTCTGATTTACCGTCATGAAAATATACACTAAAAATGTCTATGAGATTTCTACTCTTAACTGATTGAAAAAATTGACCGGCCAATGATACTTTGCATACATTTAATAAATAGTATAGTAAATGGCTAATTTCGATACCACATTCCAGCAAAAAAATTCTCTATTTGGCACTTAATTCGGGTAACTTTATGCTCCAGCGTCGCGGCAGAAAAACACAAACAGTTATTAATTGACAATAGGGAAATACCTATCGCATAATCCTTTCTGTGTCTTTGCCTGCTGTTAAATAAAATTAGTGTTGAGTCAGTATCTCTATAAATAGAGGAATGTAAATGCACGGTGCGATTGAACATGTAAAGCGACATCAATCGTTCAATAACATGCTTAAGAATCTCGACTGTATTGGCACACCACACACACAAACTGAGCACTCACAATTTGGCGAATTTGACTGTTGATTTACTCGCCAAATGAAGAATTTTGTTGCATTTGGTGTAATGGCGAGCGGCAGCGAAAACCCTGGACAGACACAGGCTTCGATTTTATATAAATAGATGGCCGAAATTTTGTGGAGACCCCAGTATATGATCTGTAGACTTGTATATACAGTCCGAGTCTCTATATAACGAAATCCATTGTTCCAGTAAAAAATCCGTTATATAGTGAATGAGTAAGAATTCCTTACTTAATGTGCAAATTTTGAACAAAAATTATTTATACATAATTAAGAATTTGAAATGTTTAACTATAAATATTAACCTAATATTGTATTTCTTAATTATTTAAACAGTTTCAAAAAAGAGAACAGACATTTATTTGAAAGCATAATAAAAATCACATAAGAAAAACTTAGATTAATTTTAAATGAAGAAATCTGTAATTTTTCGCTGTTTTGATTTTAAAATTGTTAAACTCTCAAAAAAATATTCATGTTTTAGCAAGAATAAAAAATTGTATGGAGAACATTTTCCTCCATTTGAAGTCCTCTCCTTATAAGATCAAAAGAAATCATTTCACTGCGTGATGATTTTGTCTCTTGTTGTACATTTTTCGTTTTCATGCTCATTGTCACTCTCACCATCATTCCTCATAACGTTGCTTAAAAGATCACTATCTGTAGTGTTAGGTAGGAGAAAAGAAATAAAGAAAATTAAGGGGAGGAGAGGATTTGAAATTTAAATTATTAAAACTTGGAAACTATAAAAATTACACAATTTTAGCATAATGAGAAAGGAAGGAGAAAGTTTATTATTAAATTGGCCAAAAGATCGTACATTGTGCATGTATAAAAGAGCATATAAAGAAAACTTCCCCATGGTGTAATGTATAATAGAAACTTCTTACCTGAACTCTTGTACTGCGAAGATAATAATAAGAATACTTGAAATAACAACAAACGTATTTTCTAAGTCGTTTTTGCTCTAAATCTACCCATTTTTTATCATGATGTGATGATATTTTCACACTTAAATTTCATTATTCAAATTACTCTTTTGATTTCACTTAATTTGAAAATAGAGATAAATAATATGAAACACAAAAAAATAACACTATATATATATACAAAAGAAATCCTTTATTTATTGTATATTTATTTACCAATTTTAGAACCTGGAATCTGTGCAGATTTTTATAAATGGATATTCAAATGACAAAAAGATATATTTGTTTGACATGGATACCAATATTATTATACAAGAAGATTTAAACAGATCAATCAACCTTTCTTTTTATTACATTGAGAGCGATTCTGAAGGATAATCATCCGATTTTGACACTTAATTGTGTATATTTAAACATTTTGAATTATTAATTATTGAGTATTAGATTATTCAACTTGGTTAACTGTTACAGTCTGTTATCATTATCACAAGTTCAATCACTACTGTCAGAGTTTCTCCACATAAATTGGCTTTCAGTTCATAGAAATAATAAAATCTCTAAGTGTTTTGCCAAAAATGTATAGTAAAACTACTGCAGCATTTGTAGACTCACAAGTCAGTAGTCATGCTGGACCACACCCAGAAAACAAAAATTTCTTACCCTTAAGCACCGATTACTTTCATTTGGCAGACTCTCTTGTTTATTTGTAATGAGATATTTACGTAACAATGATAAATCATGTGAAAGATAATCCAGCTGCACTTCCAGAAAAACTCTTGCGCTGCAAATCGGTATCTGCTTCACATCATTTCACTTTCGTGATCCAAAGCTGCATAGCCGTTAACAGCAGAAAGCCAATGATAACGAAGTTGATAGAATTCATTCAATATTCCCTTTAAAGGGTTAGGTTTGAAGAGGAATATAACTATAGATGCCAAGCATTCTACTACGCCATTCTGAAAAAAGGCGGCAAATGCTCCCATTGGCCAATTTAAACCAATGCCCCAAGGTGTAGTAAAAGTTTGAATAAAAGATTGTTATGTGATAATTTGAATTTTATATATAAAAATATTTATAAAAATATTTATTTCGGCTGAAAATATTAAAATTAAGATTATATATTTTATTATTGATAATTTTTAACGATATTTTCTGGAGAATAAATTAAAATTGTTTTTAAGTAAAAATTACTTGAAAACAAGCTTTATGAAAATTAATGAATATTTAAAGGGAATGAATATTAAAAGGGAGAATTTTAAATTTTAAAGTTTTGATTTCAATTTAAATATTTTAAAGTAATTTAAAAATCTATTTTAATTGGTAAGGATGTTGTCACACAACAGGTAGGATACTGCGCAATAGTGAGATTGTCATCCACTTCCAAAAAATCAGAGAGAGTAACATTTTCTTCAACATTTCCACATTCCTTAATTAATTCCCATTTCTACCGCATTATTCTCCAGTTTAGTAAAGTTGGCCTTTTTGAAGCAATTGTAAATTGGTTTTTCAGTTACATCAAATCACCAAGCTTTATAAAGTTCTGCAATACACTTTCTAAGACTAATGATGTCTTGGGTGGAATCATTTTTTTTTCTGTAGCTATGATCAATTCTTAGAATTCTTTTCTAATAATGCACCTTTAGATTTTTTATTATTCCCAAGTCCATGGGCTGCAGTTTTGATGTGCAATTGGTTCGTAAGAAAATAACTTCAACATTTTGCAGTTATTCTCCACCGTTTTGTGAGTGAGCTGGATCAATAAACAATAAGGAAAGCAATTTTTCGGCGTTGTTTTTCATTTGATTGTCAAGTGCTTTTAACCATTTGTCAAAAATTTCAGTGGTCATCCAGGACTTTTTATTAAAATCATAGTCCACTTCTAAGGACTTCACGCCTTTAAAACACTGAGGAGATTTACTTTTCCCAATGACTAGCATCTTTAATTTTTCTTTCCCTGTCATGTTAGCACCCAACAGAATAGTAATACTTTGTTTGCTGCCAAAACATTTATCTTCTTTAAACACCAGAGTCTTGTTTGGGAGACACTTGTAAAAGAGACCTGTTTTGTCAGCATTGAAAATGTTCTCAGGAGCGAATTCTTTTAGAATTTCTGCTATTTTAAGACTCCAATTCTCACATGCTGTCACCGGAGCATCTGCATTTTCAATGGAGATAGTTTTCTATAATAACCCATGTCTTTTCTTGAACTTTTCTAGCCAACCAATACTGGCTTGGAAGTCAGAGTGCCCAAGAGATGAAGCATATTCTAGAGCCTTTTCTAAAATCATTGGTCCTGAAAGGGGTAGATTCCGGTCCCTTATCCCTTTAATTCACTTAAACATTGCTTCGCCTAAGTTCTTGTATTGACATGTCCTCTTTCTTTTTCGCGCTGAACCAAAATCCGAATTCTGCTTGGTGACTGACTCTCTATTTTTTATGATTGTTGACAGAGTGCTTGCCAGAAACTTTTTTGCCACATCTTTTTTTTTCAATCCCTTATCAATTTCTTTCAAAATCTTCACTTTATCACAGAGAATTATGCAGTTACTAAGGGACTTTCTAGCAGAAGCAGTAAAAAAATGCACTCAAACAGACTAAGTTTTGTGAATCTTTCACACTATCATCTACTTTAACTGTAAGGGTTGAGAGCTTTAGATTGGATAGATGAAAGCATGTTCTAAATGGTGACAGTGATTTGCTCTTGCGGCTGCAGCTGTCGAGGGAAAATTTTCCATTCGACCAATAGTGTGCTTGCGCCTTCTTTCCCACCCGCTTTTCGTGGGGCGCGTCAGGTCATGCCAGTGGATCTCGGGAGCTTACTGGCAGTGAATATTACGAATATCGACTTGTTCTTCATTAAAAGATTCCCTCTTGATTAAAAGATAAACCTTCTGAATGATCTTCGATCTCATTCACCTTAAACTTCAATTACCTCTCTGATCTTGCTCTTATATGTGTAACAATCCAATTGACACTGTTTTAAGAAGGGTGTTGGAAGGTGTGTGGGAGATGGGGAGATGAATTCGTTGGACATAAAGAACAAGGAGATTCAAGGTAGAAAAGTAAGATAAAAAACTCAGCACTGAATGATAAATCAGGAATCAGTGATGGAAAATTGATTCTATGTGAATTGGCAGCTTTTTTTTAAACTGAATAAATAAAGAACATTTTATGAAAAAGTTCGTTATATGGAGATAGATATTTCGCTATATAGAGACTGTTGTTAATGAGATCATTGGAAAAGGGGACCGTTTCTACTAAAAATTCATTATATAGAGAAATCTGATGTATGGAGTTTCGTTATAAAGAGACTCAACTGTACAGTACATAATATGCTATAATTTTGTTTGGTTAGGAAACTCAAACACAATTGAAGATTCTACTTCAGCAATTTCCTTCAATAAACAGAAATAACTTGTATTCTTTTATGCAGCCCTGTATATGATCTATAGAATTTATATACACCAAGAAATATGCAAAAACTTAGTTAAATTTAAAAACACATACCACAACTGATAATGCACTTTCAGCAATTATTGCTTATAGACAGTACTGTAATTAAATTCTTTTGTATGCCCCTATAACTAAACCATGCTATGCACAGCACATTTTACAATAAGCATCTTGTAATGCAACTTAGTGAAGTAAGTCAATTTCAATATGCTTGAAATAATGTTACATGATTAAAATATATTCCAAAAAATTTTTCTACAAGGACTATATATAACGGAATTCTTTCGAGTATCCCTGTAAACAAACAATAAATGATAATATAGTAGAACCTCGATTATCCGAAGTAATTGGGACCGGCCCTCTTTCGGAAAATCGAAATTTTCAGATAATCGAGAATGTTTCAATTTTAAGATTAAGGAGAAATATATGCAATATTTCGTATTATGGTAACAAGTGCTTAATAAAAATAAAGCAATAGCAAAATAGAAACTAGTCGTTGGGGGCCACCGTAATACTTACCCATCATGAACATAGAGAATATAAAATATGAAAATAAAACGTGATATTTGCTAAGCATTGTACCATGTTACTTTTATTCATAATAAATATAATTAATATAACCCCTTAAGGTAATATTACTTTTTGTTGCATTAAAATATCTCAATTTTTTGATTTTCTGTAAGCAAGTAATCCCGACAGGTTTACAATGGAAGTCTATGGGAATTTGGGGAAATATTAGAGACATCGCCAAGTTGGCGTCACTTTTGGCAACTTATTTTGGCCACCAAATTTGGCAATATACTGCCAAGTCCGTTGGCAGTATAAGTACCCTACGCAGTACCCTATACGCAGTACCCTATACTACGTATGATGGGTAAGTAACAAGAATAAATTACCTGAATTTTAATTTTGAAATTAAATACCTTTTAAATATATCACAAGAGTTTGAAAAAATGCTTTGTTTATTGCAATTTCGATTGCCTTTGCTTTGAAGCTCTATCACGGAGTTTTTTAATATTCTAAGTTCATCAGTATCCCAGTCTTTCTGCTGCTCCAGCCATGCCAAACCTTTTGCAAAACATTCAAAAGCTTCAGAATTGCTAATTTGTTCGTTTTCTTTGTTCCACTCCACAGCTTACGGGAGCTCAAGTTAAATTCAAAGGAACTCTAGGAAAGGGGATTGAAAATATTTATATGTATTCGTAGTTCAGAAAGGTCACTTGCACACGAGGAATATGGTAGATTAAAAAAAAGCTTTCAAAATAGATTTTGCACACAAGGAATGTGATAGTAAAAAAAAGCTTCAAAAATGGGTTTCGGTTCATCAAGAGTTTTGGTTAAAAGAGTTTCGGATAAAAGAGGTTCTACTGTACTTTCTTTTCAATATGAAACATGCCGTAGTAAATGTCAATTACATGTAACAATTACATCGCAATCCAACTATATTTACGTGAGTTAGAGATTGGACAGACCGACGACCAAACAAACCGAAGTCAAACACTTTTCAACTCTGTTTGGAAAATGTCAAAAATATCATAATTTTAATAATCGTATTCTTGAAATAACATATTACAGCTGTTAATAATACATCACATTTTCAAATTTCACATGAAATATTTTCATAAGTTATTTCACCATATTAATATTAGGTTGTCTATTTGTACTTATTTAGTCATTGACACACATGTTGCCAATAATTAAATAAATAAACTATGATTGCAATATTTTATAAAATAAAAGTATTTAAGTTTACTAAGTAAAAAACATAAAATCTTTCAACCTCAGTATTGAAAACGGTTCATTCTTGAAAGGCAACATTTTACTATTAAGAATGTAATTTGATACACAACATTTTGACTCCATAATTTTATAACTGAATTATACATATCTGTATAAATATAAAATAAAAATATTTCTTTAAAATGGATAATTTGTAAAAAATAAATAATAAAACAATGTGGATTAATAATGAAATTTAAATACTCACAAAAACAAGTTCTCATTCCAAAATTCTTAATCTTTTTACAGAATACAGGCGAAACTTCTCTTTAACAAAGTCCCTATTTAACGAAGTTTTCTACTGAACAAAATTTTCTGCTGAACCTTGGCTTTGAACACCATTAATATGTAAATTAATCTCCATATCGTGAAAAATATATTCTATATAACGAAGTTTATTCTACTTAACACAACTTAACCTCTTAAGATAATTGAATATCCTACTGATGATGACATATTGTAAAGTGTAATAAAATGTAGTGAAGAAACTACAGCAAGCGATGAAGACTATAATGAAGAAGAAATTGAAAGACCTTCAAAAGAAGAAATGCTAAAAGCCTTCGATACAATAAGAAGGGATTCCAGATTCGCGAAAATGTTACAGATGAATTGTTCGGATACTTACAAATGTGCGAAAGTTTTTATGAACAGTGTATTTTTTATAAGAAACCTGTAAAAAGTGATATTGCAGACTTTTTAAAAGTTAAGGATTTGGAATACTGTGAAAAAAAGAGAAAAGTTAAGCAACACTTCAGTTTTTGTTTACATCTCTTTAGTACCTATGTGTTTTCTTTTTAGACATTACTCTAATTAAAGTTTCTGCATATGTCTACATTGCATTAAAAAAAGTTACTGCCCAAATTAAAATACATTTTTCAAATATTTCTATTTTGTGTATTTTTAATTTTATGCATGTGTATTTTATTATACAAATTTCATGAATTTAAGTTGATTTCTATTTAACAAATTTTCTTCATAGATTAGTGTTTAAGTGTAACGATGAGACTTCATTAAGTGGAAGTTTCCCCGTATATATATTTTTTAATGTTTAGAATTAGTAAGAATTCATGAAAACTTACTTCTTGTCTTCTAGAATCAAGGATGAAAAGTGCCAAGAAACAGGTCATTTGCAAAAAGAAATTAACTAACAATGACACACCAGCATACAGTGCAAACAACTGTACAGCAGGCATTTCTGTCAAGGCACCTATAAAATACTTTTATAAGTAAATTTTCTATTAAAAAATATTATAAAAAATGCTAATAGATTAAAACTTACCATATAACTACCTCCTATGTGAGCACAGAAAAGAACACATATTTAAATTAAAAAGCAATAAAATACTTAAAAATAAGGAAAAGAGTTTAACCCTCTAAGCGGTTTGCCCGTATTTTTCTGTTTCCCTGAAACAAATTAAATTGGTTGTAGATAAAAATATTTTCAGCAGAATTGTATTTTAAGATGCATGTCAAATAAAGGGGTATGAAGTGTATATGGGACATTCTCACAATCTTTTGACTTTTATATCCCTGAATAATAATTTTTATTTTAGTACATATTCTTGTGTTTTTCTTTATTTCTTATACCAGAGAACATCCCATTGCATGACTGCACAACAATATTAACGAGATAAATAAGTTTTATAAGATGTTGGAGGTCCAAATATCCAGGAAACTCCTATACCATACCATGTCTCTGATGCTGATTTTTAAGTTTAAAGCTGTTCATATAAAATTATTTCAATAAAAGTAATTTGATGTATTTTTTTTTTTTTTCTGAAGCTGGAACTATTGTTTTATATAAATATGTAGCAAAAAAATAATCTGCACATATTTTTACGTTTGTTATTATTTTTTTAAACTCTGTCCCTGGGTTTTAGATTCCTTACCATCTCTCTTCTTAAACTTATACAGAAAATCACTTCAGATGCAGCCACAGAATTTTTTTAAAGTTTTTTCTCATGCAGAAGTATGCCAGAGGAAGAATGTCTAAAATTCTTTGACAGGAAATTTACTGCAGAATTTAAATATCAATTTCAAGCATTATGGCTTTATTGGTAGTCTTACCATCCCCAAGGTTTATTCCTGCACTTTTCGAGGTAAATTATTATTATTTTCTTATTTAATCTAATGTAAATAACTGTTTCTAAAAACAAATGAACATTGTGGCTACCACTTAGTCTTAACATTATTTGCCTAAAATAGGTAGTAATTTTCCTTACCATCCCATCTTTACTATCCCTTTTTTCCACATTACCGTCCCTTTTTACCTATACCGTCCCCATTTTTTACCTTACCATCCCTTATTTAACACCACTTTAAGACAATGTTATGCCAAAATTTTATACTAAAAATACTACATTGTTATTATTTCTTATTTGAATGTCCTGTGGGTACTATGCAAATTCATTATAAGTAAAAATTTAGAAAAAAAAAAGTTTTAGTGGTAAAATGGTAAGTAAAATTAAACTCGCAAGTTTAACTTAAACCTCATTTAAATAAAAAAAATTTCGTTGCTGACCATTTTTTCTTTATTTTGAATCATTAAGGCATTCGTCTGTCAGATTAAAATGTTATTTTAGCAAGTTTAATTTCACCAGATTTTCATTCCTGAAAGTCAAAAGATTGTGAGAATGCTCCATATTAGAAACAAGCAGAGAAAGAAAATTTAAATTAACATTAGTTTTAAAAGCATTTTTATGAAAATGCAGGAAAGCCCTTAAAACGCTCATAGGGTTGAAAATATATGCCAATGTAGAAGCAGCATTAATAAAGCAAAACAATGCCCACTAATGATATATTTAAAAATACACACCAATGAAAAAACAGCTTGACATAGAAATGCTACTCAATAGCATACTGGGAGCAACTTTTCCGACAACAAAACAAATTCGATCTTCTAACTTTTCATTTGGCTTTTTCTCTTCTCTCTAAAATTTGAAAATATTTTTCTGTAGGAAGTATTACATTTGATGCAAAACATCATCTTAATCAAAACAAATAATATAAGTTTCAAATCTACAAAATGTTTGCAATTCAAATAAAAATTAATATGATTATAGAATATTAAATGTTTGGCCCAGAAACATTAATTATTCAGTACTTGTTTACTTTCCGGTTGGCCATTTATGGTAAACAAAACCTGTAGCAAAATAATATGATTTGACAATAAAGTATAGGCAAGCATGACATTCCATTTGTTGTTTTCAATTGCAATGGTGGATGCCATTTTAACTTTTTTCTACGTAAAAGAAGAATGTAATGAAATTGCGATAATTTTCAACTTCTGTTTTTTTTTTAAATCTGGATTTATATATTTTGGGATGTCCAGAACACTATTAGACTACTTTTGGAAAATGTCTGTCTCTCTGTACATCAAAAGACTATGCAATGCTATGCTATGTCTTTTACTCAGATTTAAAAACTCAATTGTATATGGCAACACCACCAAAAACTGAAATTTCAAATGTCACCAAGTGGCTATATTTTGCATGTCATTGAACTCGACATCGGAAGCTTCAAGATGGAGGATTTTGTGACATAAACTTGTCATTTTGATATGAAAGAGAAGGTGGAAAAAATGGATGATCTACCTTAAGTACAAAACATAGTAGGCGGGATATTTAAAATACACAAAATAGGAAAATATCGTTTTGCACATAACTCACATATTTGTGAGCAAAAATTAAAGAAATTTTGGCTAAAGGATGTAAATATTTATTTGAATCGAATGAATATATTTCAAAATCAAAATAATTAATATTTAATAAATTTAGAATATGGTTTTTTTTGTATTTTAAAAACAGTCGCAATATTTTTAAAATATGCTTTTTATGAATATTTCATTTTGTTTACATTTTTAAAGTGAAAAGTAATTAAATACTTTAAAAGATATTTTTATAAATCAATATTAATTTTGAATTAATAACGGAATATAAATATTTTATACTGATTTTCAGAAAAGTAATTTACATTTATAGAGAAGTTAAATTTAGATTTGGACCAATACGTAATGAATAATTAAATTTAAATATGGGAAATGTACGAGCATTGCTACAGTATCCTATAGCAAAATTTACCAAAAAAGACAAATATGATGTTAAAATGAGGTATTCATATTGAAAATTTCTGAGTTTGGTACAATTTTATACTGAAGACAATTCTCTAAACATATTTTAATGAAATAAATTGAAAAAAGACATACGTCCCAGTGGAACGGATATTTACATTTTTTTGTGTCAATTCGTAGATTAAAATTTATGGATATATGGGGTGTTCTCTTTTTCTTTTTGGCTGGCTGTATTAATAGACTATCAATTAATCGATAACCTGACTATAACAGTAAAAATGTAATCATAAATTTTGGTTAATTAATTCATTTTGTTGTAAGTCTTTTCCTTTTATTATGGTAGTTATTTATCTTATTTATAGTATTTTTAATTATAGTTTTATGTTTGCACATTTACATAATGTAGCTGTTAATATAATATGCATTTCTATTTATCCAACATAACGTTAGAATTGTGAGTGTCAGATAACCAGAAAACTACCCCATACATGAAGTTTGCAGTTCTTTTACAAACACTACTCCATACATCAAGTTTGCAGTTCTTTTACAAACATTTATCTTTTATTTTTTATAATTGCAATAAGCATGTAAAGAAAAAAAAATTACTTGATATGCTTGAACTAGAATAAATATATTGTCCACACCAACAGCCAATACAAGAAACGGTATCACTTCCACAATAATTAGAGTAGCAGGAACCCCAATAAAAGAAAAGAGACCCAACGATGATATCACAGATACAAGCACAATTAAAACTCCAAAGAAACCCAAAGTAAACTTTGATTCTACCTAGAAAAAGAAAAAAAAAGATTATACAAATATATATATCCAAAGAAAGCTATGAATTTAAAATCTTTGAAGTCGAATGTGGCCATGTTAAATAAAGTGTACTATTTTTACCTGTAACTGGAGACATGAATTTCCTTACGCGAGAACAAGACAATACCCCCATTAGAGTCAAAAAGACTCCAATATTATTTTTCTTTTTTGTCCTTTGTAAACAGCATTGGGATTTATTTTGAAAATGCAATACATTCTGGAAATCATGTAATGATAAAAGAACTAATTGATGGTACTGAGGAGATGATTTTATTCAAGGAGAAAAATCATGCGATAATTAGAGCCAAAGAACAATGCGGAGTCATTTTGACTCCTGTCTCCAGTTACAGGTTAAAATGTTATACAAAACATCTTATGCAAAAAATGCTCATTTATTCATATATACATATATATACATACACACTTATCTGATAATATTGTCATTGATTATTTAAAATTTTTTATTTCTTACTTCATAACTATATTTTTCAGAATAGTGTTATTTTTATCCCACATCAAAGAAACCACGAGTGCTACTTTCTAGCATATTATCTGACTTATATATAAAATATTAATTTATGACATATATATATAAACTTAAGATTTCAAAAAGGTTACCAATATAAAACATTGGACAGAGAGATATTATTGGAAAGTGAGTTTAAATTGTATAGTTAAGCAATTTCCCATCAGGTCGGTGTACTATAACCATAAAAGCACTTATGTAAAAACTTTTATCAAAATATAAATTTGATCATGGCAGAAACTTATTCTGAAGGTCTGAGCAGAATTCATTCATGGGAATTAATTTGTGTAGTTATGCAATTTTTCACCAAGGTGCTGTTCGAATTTTTAAAAAAAGAACTATTGTAAAAATTTTTTTTATCAAAACATAAAAATGACCATGACATATGCATATTCTGAAAATTAGAGTGAAATTCGTTCGTTTAAAGTTAGATAAAGACATAGTTATATATAGATATACATGAAACATCATGGTCATGAGAGGAATAGAAGCTAGAGAAATAAAGAAAGAACTCACCAACAATGTTTTACATTCATGAAATTCTCCAAGGGATACAGTGATGTAACAGAACATAAGTATGTAGCTAATAGCAACAGTCATGAGATCAGAATGGCTGCCTCTTTCAATTTCATCTTGGATAGATCGCTAAGAGATATTAAAATAAATTACATATATCAACCCCATACACAAAACATAACATTAAAAAATGCAAAAAGTATGCAGAAATATTTTTAACATCAATTGATTATTTTGTTTTATATTATAGAGCAGAGGCAACTGAAAGGGTTCAAACATGGATACTATAGCAAATCGGAAAAGTAGAGGAGAATGGCAACTCAAATAATCAATTATAATACCAGAAGCTGTCATTTCTGAAATGTTCAAGATTGCTATCTTTAATTTTGACAACATCACTTAACAACTTTAATAGACCATATTTCCATCGGGACTGGCTTGATAAAATGTTTACAAAGGATATGTATCATGAATAGTGTTACTAGGTTCATTATCGCAATTATCAGGACACGAGGATAAAAAAATAGGACAGCAGCTACTAAATTGGAACTTAAAAATATAAAAAGTTTTCTGTTATTACATTAAATTTATGAGAAATAATAATTTTTCAAAATATCATAGTAAATTGAATAGTATTATTTTTTTGGTAATTAATAATATTTTTAAAACAATTACTACTCATAAATAAAACTTGCAAAATAGTATTAAATTTACGAATATACTACTCAAATAATAAAGCAAAAAACAAACTTTCTACATATAGATTGGTACACTGCCGTTCAATAATTACAATTAAAATTAATGAAACTTAATAACCTTATATGAATTTGAAACAACAAAACATGTTCTGAGTCATCTCAGTTTTACTTGAATTCTTCTCTAATTATACACACATATCTTTAGAAAATATAGTCTTAACCTTCTAAGCATTTCAACCACTTTTTTTTTTCCGACACATAATTTTTTAATTCAAAGGCTGGTGTAAAAAATTTTGAAATTTATGTTTTTCAGCACAAAGAAAAATAAATATGTAAGATATTCAAATGAAAATCCTCATACCAATATTTTCCATAGCTATTATTTTATGAATTGTTAAACAGATACGCAAAAATACTGCCACAGGCTTAGAGGGTTAATGAACAATTTATGAGAAAAATTGTTCTGTAAAACTTATGAAGATATCTTTGTAAATGCACAAAAAGTATTTGCATAGCTTAAATTTCTCCATAAAAGTTCTTTAAAAAAAATCAATGTTCACAAAGACAATCAAGACAATGAGACAGTCAAAAAAATAAAAAATCAAACATTTTATTTAAAAATTAGCTGGCTTCTCTGTAAATCAAGAATATAATAATAAATAATGAAACTCAACAATTATGCAAATATTCAATACAAACATAAAACTTGAGTAGATGCAAATTTATTTAACTAAAAATCAAGCAAGTCTTTAAACAGCGTGTCTTCAGTCAACCACCAATAGTAAAAATTCAACAATTAAAGCCTAGAGGAGATTACCATTTTACTTTCTTAAAATACATACAGACTTTTAAGAACTTTTCAGGAATGTTTTTATTTAGTTATGGATCAATGTTTCTTATCATACTTTATTTCGAGTTCCACTCAGCAATGACTAACAAATAGTGCAATATGAGTAATTTAATTTTTTTAATGTTCATCCTGAGAAATCATGACTTTTGGCACCCTGCGCAGTGGTTTGGCAGGACAGGTCTTGGCATCCATGACAATCAGGACACTGGAAACACTAATCATGAATATTCAAGAATCAGATTGTTGAATGTTACAGCTGCTGATAAAGATTTACCAAGGTGAACATATATTAAATTTCAGGAATGCATGAAATGCAAGTGCATTAATTCCTGCTCTTGTGAGTGTCAGTAAACTGACACGGTAGTCTAATGTACTATTAAATTAAAATAACTCCAAAAATGATGCAGAGATTTATAAAATATTAATTTACAAAGGTTTCAAAAATTTAGAAAAGTTAGTAATATAAATACTGGACAGAGAAATTTAATGCCATTTATTTTAAATAATAAAACATTATTATAACTTCATCCAGCCTTCTTTGATAATCGTGTATGATAAACTAGAACAATTTTAAACACTAATATTACAAAAACTCCTATTAATATTTCCATTTCTCTAACAAATGTTTTCAAAATAACCTTACAATAGCTTGCAGGAACTGATATGAATAATAATAATAATATTACTCACCTCTGCTTTATATGCAACTTCTATCAATGGATGTGAAAAATTCTGCATAAATTTTAAAAACCTACAAATAATATAAAATTTTCAATTGTCTGGTAAAAAGACAACATAAAACATATGCCAGTGTTCACATAAAAAGCTCAAAAAGTCAAATTTAATAGTTAAGATAGCAATGAATGTACTTAATGTCTAATTGCATTTTAGGTTTAATTATATTTTTATAATTATATATTTCACATGTATGTTTTAGGGAAATTGCTAAATAATAAGAGGCTCATTACACATAGAAAAAAAAATTCTTGACATTAAATAAATTTTCGAAATGCACTGACATGTCACAATACATAACATATTTGAGAATGATGACTCACTATATGGTCTATGCAGACTATCACTTGATATTAAATTTCAGTGAATTTCCTTATAATTCATGATACTCATGATAACAATATTGTTAAGAATTACCAAAAACCTTTTTTCCCTACTTTTTTGTTTCAATTATTCTTCATTAAAAGAACACAATATTGCCAGATACTGGAGATAATCTTAAGTTTTTGTTGGCGTCAAATATGTTAAAATTGTTTTATCAAGAAACACTATATTTAAAAAAAGTTTCAAAAGTGCAGTCAAGATGATTGTTTTCTCATTTTCATCCTCATTCTTTTTGTCATCATTCTTTTATAAACCATGCCACATCAGATAGACCATCATTTTTGCTATATGATACAGTATATATTTTTTAAAATACACAATAACTGGTTGAACCAAACAAATGCAATTTTTCAATAATTATAATGATATTAAAACAGCCAATTTCAAATATTTAAGAAACATGTCCACCTCCTCCCCCCCCCCCCCCCCCCAAAAAAAAAAAAATACTCTATAATATATATTGCATATTATTTAAAACGTAAATTCTATTATCATGGAAGAAGCCTAATCAGGAGCTATTTTTTCTCAGGGCCAACTTGACAAGTGCCCAGTCCAACAAATTATCTGAACTAACTAAATAAAGTTAAAATTATAATGTACTCCTGGTTATCCAACAACTAAGATTATGACACATAATTGATATGGCAAGACATAATAAAAACCATTATAAAATACCAGGGTTGGTAAAAAACCTGTTTTTTTTTTCAAAAAAAAAAAACAACCAAAAAAACGGGGTTTTTTTTTTTTGGTTTAAACCGGGTTTTTTTTAGATATATTTTCCTATTGCATATACATACATATTTATTGAAAAAAATAAACATTGTTGGATATATAAGTAATATAACTTCATTTAAAAATAATTTAAATTAAATAATTACAATCAATTATGTAGAAAATTGAAATAATTTAAAATTTAAACATTTTTAGTAAAGCTATGTCTTATGATCCATTAATAAAATACTCTACATAGTGAAACATTGATACCTTGAAAATCTTAATGAACAATCTTTTGATTACTAGTACTATAAATAAATATATGGTGTAGTTTCATAAATATATAATACTTTCCCATGGCTATTCAAAATAATTTCTTTGAAAAATTTGCAATCTTAAATATTTGATTTTTCTGTTAGAACACTACATGAACAATTATTATCTTTTGTTGAAAGTAAAGCTTTTTATAAAGAATTACAGGAATGATTTGAATTTAGCAGTAGAGTCTTTACATGTTTCAAGAAGTATTGTGTATTATCATTTGACACTTCTCCTCTGAAACTGCCAGGTAAAAAAAAAAGGAGACAGTAAAATAAACAGAACAGAAATACCTATTTACCAGCTTTTTAGACTACTGAAAACATTGATCTTAAAATGGAAAGCAGATTTATAAAAGTTGTCATGCACTAAAACATTTAAACAGCCATCAGACTTAATACACAGGCTTTCTTTCTAAGCTATGTTATAATATGGATTACTTTTAAATGTCTAAACTAAAAATTAATAATATATCTTTTTGGGCATTTTTATGAGACATTTTTCTATTATGTCTCAAGCGAGCCTTATCTCGATTTCCCCCCATTTTTTTGTCAGATCTAAATAGTGGATTCGATTATGCAATAGACGATTTAAATATATCTTATTGCATATTTTAGTTAAAAGTAAACAGGTGCTTCGCTAGCACCCAATTTTTCAATGACCTCTTATTCGACTTCATATCTTGAGTTTCTTTTTCATTCTTAAGGCTGTTCTCAAATCCGAAAGGGCAACTTTATGACATAAGTTTTAATTTATTTTTGTTCGGAAATGTATGAAACTAGCAGATGCTGTTGTTCAGAAACTATGTAATCGAACTGTGTTTTGTATTTTTCTTTGCAAACCAATAGATCTTTCAGAAAACAGTGTCAAAGTGGACATTTTGACCTGAATTTTCACGCGAAAGAAGAATAATCATTCAAGGAAGGTTAGAAACATTTGTCACGTGATCAAAATTGCTTATAACTCAATAGGTAATTTATTTATCAAAAATAGAAAACACAGTTCGATTCCAAATAGCTTCCATAGTCAGGTCTTCCAATTTTATATCTTTCTGTTAAAAAATGAGTTTGTAAATTTGTCACAGCGTTTTGCGCTTGTTGAGTAGAGCAGTTGAGAACAGCCTTAAAAAATAATCTCCCCAATCAAGAAAATTTTCTTTTACAGCTTGATTGAAATCTTAATGGTTATTTTATGTTATTAATTGTAAATAATCTGCATTTTCTCAGAGGAAAATATTTTATTCAAAATATTGAATATTTTTAATCTACTTATTCTTAGCTAAATTCACATGTTTTAAATTTTCTCTTTAGAACTTCAGATATGTTCATCAACACATGCAATTTTCATTCTACATGCATACAAATATAACCTAGACTCACTATGTCTCACGGTGACATAGTGAGGGATAAGATGTTAAAAGTAGAAATTATTTATATCCAATAATTTGAAGCACTTACATTACAAAAATGAGAAAATATATTAGATTTTTTCTAAAAAACCAGTTGTTTAACCAATTGATTTAAACCGTGCTAACCCTGCTGGTAACAGAATAAAATCATAAGGCAAAACCCCAATCCCAATGAAGGAATACAAGAAAAACAAAGGCTTACTAAACCAAATACCCATACAGCAAAGAAACTTCACAGCCAATCATTCATTAGCATACAGAACAAAGAGTAACCAATGGTGAGAATTACTTATGATTATGTCATCATTGAGGCTAAATGTAATCCTTAGTAAATCTTAACTAATCAAGCAATCTAAGTAGTAAAAGTGTATTTTTAGCTCAAATCTGCCATTTTGGCTATTTTAAAAAATAAAAGGCTTAAAAAAAAAGAAGAAGAAAGAAAACTAACTACTTGTTTTTTTCTAGTCTGCCATGTAGATTTAAAACTTATAAGAAAAGTTTGATTGATTAAAAATCTTTGTCACTTTACAAATTTATTAATTCATCATTTTCTAAAGCTTTGTTTGTAGCTTCTGCATTACTTGGATTTTGCATTTTTCAATAATGTGTAAAATAAATGAAAACATTAGGGGAAAAGAGAAAAAAAAACAGATGTAAAAATACCAGCATGGTTTTTTTTAAAAAAACCATTTGGTTTAAACCATGGTTTAAACGTTTAAACCAAACAACCCTGTAAAATACTACTTTTAATATGCTCTGCGATTTATCTGACCATATCAATTATGTGTCATAATGTTAGTTCAAAGAGTATCTGATAATTAGAAGTCTACTGTATATATTTAACAATCAATTTAGAGTTTCAACAATTACTTTAAGAGACAAATTGATGATATAATAGCTGAGGATGGATCAAATATAAAGGAGACCTTTCTTAATAGATTATTTTTTAAATAGTATTTACCAAAATTATACCAATTATTTTTCTAGATAGGGGCTTTACATATATAACATTATCAACTTTTTAGCAATTTTGGATCCCCTCCCCCCTTACAATATCATACTTTATCATTCCTTGAATCTCCCTTCCCTCCTCTAATGATATTGTTATCAATGTCTAAAAATTCATTTTATTTTTACAGCTTTTTTTTCTTTTTATATGTTTGCAATAATATACAGGTATGGTTAGGTTATACATTTATTATTCACATAATTTACTGATTTAAATGAAGAGAAGAAGTTAATACAATTTCACTATAATATATCAAATAACTTTATATCAAATTATTATTCACATACTTTACTGATTTAAATGAAGAGAAGAAGTTAATAAAATATCACTACAATACATCAAATAGTTTTATATCAAATAACACTTTAAAGAAATATTATTAAAAAGTATTTGATAATAACTTTTTGTTGTGTAATGCATTTAACAATAATATCGTCTTCTTGCACTTGCCTCTTGGATGGGGGTAAGCAGAACTTCTTATAAACAAAACAGATGGACAACATTCTTCCCTATTTTTTATTAGTAAACATGGCAAGTATCATCTAGAAGCTAGTTTCTGTAACAAAGAATTATATGTGCATGTGGCAGCAAGAATAGGAATGGCGAACATTGGGTTATTAAATATTTTGGAATGAAATGATTTTACAATCATTTAATGGTTTTAATAATAACTTTGTATTTTCATGAAAATAGATAACAGACTAAAAAGAGAAGATAACAGACTATACTGATGTGAAGGAAAAAAGTTACAAAAAAAAAAAAAAATTATTGGATCAAAAATGATAATGATAGCAAAAGACAAACCCTCCCTCCCTCCCTTCAGAGATATCTTACAATATCACGTGCCAAACACCTCGTCACCTTTAAAATCATAACTTTATATATGTACAGCACCATACATTTCTTGAACATCAACACAGTTTCTTCAATATTTGGAATTTTTTTTATTCTTGTATAATAAAAATAACTAGAAGGTATATGAATCATACTACACAAAAATAAAATGCTTTGACTTTCTAATCTGAGGAAAATCTTGCTCTCTAATGAATTCAAATAACTGTTAGTCAGAGGATGTTAAGTTTGAATCTGGGCTATAAGGAAATTGCTTTTTTTTTTTTTTAACACCTGTTATTTGAGATGTTACAGTGTGCAGGAGAAGATAAAACATTCGGATCAGACTAGAAAATTTTTTGAATGATCTGCAGCTTTAATCTTCTCCAAAAATCAACATTACTGTAACTGCATTATATGCACATCATATTCATGAAAAAAGTTGACGTATAAAATACAGTAAAAGCTCCATTAATGGTCACCTCTGAGGAGTGGTTCCCTCTAACAGGCCACTTATCCACAGAATGGAATGAGTCATCTTGAAATAACATTAGATCGAACCTCCAAATACAGTCACCTCTGAAAAACGGCCACAGCAAGGGAAAAGTCACTCCAAAATAGCCGAGAGCATTGTAAATTTTGAAAATTCTAGGAATTCCTTTATTTAGGAACCATGCACATGTGTGAACTGCATTCATCTATTGTACTTCTTTTTGATACCTGTTTTGTTTATGTAGGGGAATCCTGCTATTTATACAAAGGTTATATTCAGAGGTAGAAAAGTGCCTAGTCACCTATTGTTGTTCCTCCTTGCCCATTCAGAGAGAAAAGCGGTAATAGTTTCTTTCTCCTGGAGTCATTCCTCCCGAAAAGCAATTAATAGTTTCTTCCACCTGTAGTCGTTTGTCTCCTGGATTTACATTGTTACATAAAGGCATGCAATGCACGGCAGAACACAATAGAAAGAATTTCATAAAGTGGAATTCTGGGAATCGGGTGCTTTGGACATGTATATGTTTTTCTATCTACGACACTACATTTTCCATTTAGATACTCAAATACAATAGTTTTCAAAGTTGAACATGATGAAACTTATAAAAAGAAATTTTTATCACTCAGTGAAAAATTTAAAGTTACTGATGAAAGTAAGAAAGGCATTAGTGCATGGAAATTAGGAGAAAAATATGTATGTGGAAGGACCCAAATAAATGAAATTTTCAAGAATAAAGAAGTGCATTTTGAGAAACATCTTAGAGGTGAAAACCCAGAAAACAAAATAAAATGTCGAAAAACTGGAAATGAAATAACTAATGAAATGCTATTAGAGTGGTTTAGGAATTACTGATCAAAAAATGTACCAATTTGAGGGCCAATTTTTTGCAAGAAAGTGCATTGCAAATTACCAAAGAACTTGGTATTAACGATTTTAAAGATTCTAATGGCTGGTTAGAAAAATTTCGCTTCAGAAATGATATCGTGTTCCAGACTGTTTTTGGTGAATCTGCTGATTGTCCAACAGATAATTCTGAATCCTGGAAAAAATCTTTAGAACTTTCTTCTGAGCAAGTATGAAACAAGAAATGGGTTTAACTGCGATGAAATTGGTCTTTTTTTGTGTGTGTGCTGTTCTACTTAAGACTCTTGTGTTTCAAAAATGATTCATGTAAAGGTGGTAAACATTCAAAAGAAAGATTAAGAGTATTATTATGCTGCAATATGGAAGGTGAGTTTGAAAAACCACTTGTTATTGAAAAGTCAGCTAAGCCATGTTGCTCCAGAAATTTAGATATAAAGAAACTTGCTGTAGTTTGGCAAAACAATAGTAAGTCTTGGATGACCCAAGAAATTATGCTTGGATGGTTGACAATGTTCAATGAAAAGATGAAGAGACAAAAACGAAAAGTTCTGCTTTTTATGGACAGTGCTGCCAGCCACCCAAGCGACAAAAAGTTTAGCAATATAAGAGTGTCTTTTTGTCCCACCTAATACAACTTCAATATGTCAGCCACTGGATCTGGGAATCATACAAGCATTTAAAGTAGAATACAGAAAGTTGTTGATGAAGAAACACATCTCAGAAATGACAAAATCTCTATCACTCTCTCCAAATCATTAAATATTCTGCATGCTGTTAATTGGATATCAATATCGGTAAGGGAATTGGATAGAAATACAATAGAGAAGTGTTTTGCACAAGCTGGATTCCAGGTAAGTCTCTGTTTTTCATTCATTTTATTTCTTTTATTTTTTATCTTTAGTAAAAGAGATATAAAACATTAAATTTTCAAAATTTATAATGTTTATTTTCTGTTTCAGAGACTTTCAAAAGTCGGTAACAGCTTTGAAAAACAATCAAGTAACGATCTTAGCGATAGCGAATTAGGCACATTATTTAAAACAGCAAAAATTGCCAACATGACAGATAAATTTATTTCTATTGATAATCATTTGTCTGTATCAGCAACTTATGAAAGCATACAGGAAATGGCTCAGAACATAATGAAGAAAAAGGACACAAACTTTAAGCGAGGATGAAGCGGAAATTGAAACCAAACTAATGTCTTATGAAGACGTCCTTGCAAATGTCAGAGACATTCAATTTTTTGTGCTAAATAAAAATGATGAAGATTTGCACAAAAAAAAAACAAACACAGGTATTACCATATCGATAGAAAAAAATTTAAGTTCAAAATGTACAAAACAAAGTAACAGATTTCTTTAATATGGAAAATAATTTAAAAAACTTATACATTTTGAAGCATTTTATTGTGTTAAATAGTTGTTTGAATTTTCTAATAAGTTGAACCAAAAGCTCCATACACCGGTTACCTCTAAGAAGCAGGCATTTTTACTCAGTCCCAATGTTGGCCATGCTTCGTATGTTTTATTGTACTCCATATATCATTCCAAAAAAGAGGAAAACTCAGGAAGAGAAAAGAAGAGGAATTTATACAGAAATCTTTATCTAAAAATATTATAACTTATAATGAAGAAATTGAAAATGCTAAGCTGACAAATATATCTGAAATTGAGTTAGGCATCAAAAATTGTCTTGAAAATTATCCAATATCTATACATATAAAAGAAAGTCTGGATTTTGTATTAATCAACGCGCAGCCAAAACTACTGAACCTAAAATCTTGAAAGTTGGGGTAAAAATACTTCTTATGATATAGAGTGCCGCTAAGAAAGGATTTTCCAAAATTCCACCCCTAAGGGGGGTAAAAAAGAGAACGAACATTTAAAAAATTCCTTAAAAATTGGATTTTATAGTTATTTTTCAACTGATGACATATTTTGGTGTATTTTTGTATGCTGAATCGAATGGTATTAACTAAATTCTTTTAAGTCCAATAGTTCGTGAGATATTTCATATTTTTCTAATTTGGCTATGTCTTTGGCGCCAAAACCTCAAATTTTCAAGTGATAATTTCTAAAAATTCATCCGTTACTATAGCAACGGAAAAATTTAAATTGAGTAATTTTGTTGATCAATTATTCTTTTGGTTGAATAATTAAAACAGCTACATGAGTCAGAAAAAAATTACAAATGCCTTTGAAAACTAAAGTTTTTAAAAATTGGTACTTTTTCACGATATGACATTACAAAATCTATGCTATTGCGCCATTTATTTCAACCCTAACTGTGCAAACGATTTTTACTGCAAACCGTGCCAAACATTAAGATTTGCTATTTATTGAACGTGAATATTTTTTCAACTAATTTTATTTAAAAGACAAAGAAAAATGTTTAATAAGAAATAAATATTGTAAAAAGGAAATATTTAACTTAATATGAAAGCAATGTTTGTACTGCATAAAAAAATTCATTTCAAAGGTTTAAATTGAAAAAAATATTTTGCAATTTGTCATTTGCTTCTGGATAAAAAGAAAAAAATTGGTACTTTTATGTTAGCCGTGCACAAATCTCGCCAATAGCATTTTAAAAATCGCAAATACCAGCACTTACATTTTTACTCATCATCATCTACTGTATTTTTATTTCATTCCGATTCACTATAACTCAGGTTCTACTGAACAGAATTTTGTAGAACTTACTCTGTTAGTTAGGTAATTTGTTTAGAAGTGTTTTAATGTAAAAAATAGTTCTATGTTACTTAGTGATATCTGCAGGGATTTTAAAATTAGGTGAACCCGATTATGAAATATTAACTTTTATTTAAATTTCTACTGAATGGATTTTGATGCTATGCGGGAAAGTTTTCAGTGGTGTAGTAAAAAACTAAAGGATGTACTCTATATGCAGAGAGTATATACTAGAGAATATATATGCTATAGCTATGGAAGGCTTACAGAATTTCTTAAACAATCCAGAGAGTATATAAAAGTTAACTTACCCCTACATCCCTGAAGTTCTATAATCTGGTTAAAGCGATTATGAAAGATATGTTTAAATTTAACTATCTATAATATATATGAAATGTAAAGAGAAATTTATTTCCAACTGCTTAGAACTTGAATTCTGCTGAATAGACTTTGATGGGACCTACATTGTTAAATAATTTTTCAGAAACGATTTTAGCATATCATATTGTTCTACGTTGCTTAGTTAAATAATTATGGGGGGAAATTCAAAATCAGATAAACACGGTTATGAAAGATTTTTTTTTTTTTTTTTTTTTTTTTTTTTTTTAAAGATTGTGCTGAATGGATTTTGATGGGAATTAAACTGTTATTTAAATAATTTTTAGGGAATGTTTTAGTACATTTGCCAGTTTAAAAGATTTTGCTAAATGGATTTCGATGGAACTTGATCGGTTAGTTAATTTTTAGGGAATGTTTTAGCATAAAACACATATTGTTCTAGGTTGCTTGGATATAAAAATTTGGCTGAAAGTTCTAGAACCAGGTGAACCCAATTATGAAAGATTAGCCTTTTTAATAGGCTCTATTGGACGGATTCTGATGAGAACTGCATTGATAAATTTTCAGAAGATGGGTTTTAGTATATTGCATTTTGTTCTATCGTACTTTACCAAATCCTACAGTAAAGGATTAACTAAACAAGTTGCTCCTTAACAGCTGAAATTTTGTCTGTCTCAACAGAAAATATAATAGCATAATAACGTCAATAGCGTTTGTAGCAATTCGGATGGGCATTCCAGACAAATGCCCATATTGCTATCAAACGCATGATCAAATTCACAGACATATTTCGTTTGATTCAAGGTTTGTTTAGAAAAACGGCCCAGCGTAGCGGGCGAAGGCTGCTAGTGGTCTTATATTTTAAAAAACAACTAATTAATTGTTATAAAGTTAGATGTTACAAGAATTACCTCTGTAGGAATATCATTAAGTTCCAATGTAACTTATGAAATATATTCGCATGAAGCTATAATTAGTAAAAACATTTTTGGTCAGAAATTTGATAAAATAGAAAATAAACATCAAATTGAAAAATTATTAAATCTGTGTGATTGTACAATTGTAAAAATGAAGTCGTCATTCATGATAAGTTTTCTGAAGCTTTAAATTAATTGGAAAAATGTAATAAAAGTTCAGATGCAGAAAATAAACTATTTTTGAATATAACATTACTTTAAAGTTTTTACACAACGGGAGCTTCACTGAAATTAATTAGTCTTCACTATATGATATTTTCTTTATTCTATGACATGGATATATCCAGTTGTGGTTTTTGAACTCACAACAAAACACAAAATCTTCAAAATTTAAACATTAATAAAATTTATCATTGTCATCATAACCATTGGAAATTTTAAATAGAGGGCAAGCTTCTTTAGTTTAAATTTACAAAATCATTCATATTAACTTAATATCATATCCATTCAGTCATGTATTTCAATGTTATATAGAGTGTTCAAAAAAGGTTGAAAATCTCTATATGGTAAAAATTTTAAATGTGTTTGCAAACTTATTTGAGACACATATGCTTAAAAAGTTATAACTCCATAAATGTTAATATTTTAAGAGAAATTTATTTCATGTAAAAATTATTTACAAAAAATTCTCAATTGAATATAAATGACAACATTAATTTTTAGCTCAATCAACAAATATTGAAAAAATAATCCATGAGAACACTTACTCAGCTTCCCATAAACGAGATTTCATATTTTTTTCAGGATCATTGTAATTTGGAAGTGGAATTGTGATTACAAGTGCTTGAGCTGTTTCATATTTGGAATTTTCAAATCCCCCAATTACAACATCAGTAGAATCAATGGGCCCACCATAAGGAGCAAAGCATGTAGCTTCTTGACGTGAACTGCAATTAAATAAAAAAAAAAAAAAATCAGCCTTAAATTTGAAAAAGTTCAATACATAGCAATTTTCATTTTAAGTAACAAGAAAGAAAAATCATGCATTATGGAGCACCTTACAGTGTTAAGAAAATACTACTGCAAAATCTTCATATTTCAATACAGTGAAAAGAGATTTGTAAAGAAACAAGTTTAATCTCGCTTAAAGAATTACTTTATTCAACATATATTCCACGATTATAACACTTATCATAATTCATAATAGAAAATACATGCCAGTATTATAATACATAAATCAGAATCCAAATAGAAAGATTCAAAACTCAATGTATAAACTTGCAAGCAATTATCTAGTAACAACTGTAGTTCTACAAAGAATGCAAGGTATTATTGAAGTTTCTAGTATTACAATCACTTGGGTCATTCCACACGAATTCAACCAATGGGTGTTGCAGCATAGTCACAGATTTTTTTTAAATTTTTTTTGTAGACAAACATAGTAGTGAAACCCTCAAATCTGAAATTTAAAACTAATTTGCGCAATATTCACTGAGATATACCCTTTTAAAAAATGGTCATTTTTACCAAATGGCGGCCATCTTGGATGCTATCCCAATGTCTATAAATGTCCATAACTTGACAACTAATGATTCAAATTTTATATTTCTGGTACCAATTTAAAGCTATTTATATAAAGAATGCATATATGATATTAAAACAATGGTAAATTTTTATTTTAATACTGTTTATTACATTTAAACAGAAAATATCACCCTCAAAAATTGGCTTACTGTAATAGGCCATAAAAAAAATGGCCCATCATAATTTTTTTTCAAACTTGCTAAAAACATTGCTCCATATGTATACTTTAAACAGAAAAAAAATTGGAGAGGTAAAATTCTTCATTAAAGAAAAATAGCTTTTTACACATAGGATGTCATTTACCTAACAGTGACTATCTTAAAACACGTAAGTATCTTTGGTTTAACAAATAATGGTTAAAATATTTTTTTCTGGCATATGAATTAATGTATGAGCATCAATATATAAATAATTCAATTTAGAAATACCAATCAGCAGTTAATTATACTAAAAACACATACATATTAAAATAACAGTAAATTTTCATTTCAATACTTTTTATTTCATATAAAATGATAATATGTATAATTCTCAAAAAAATATACATAATGGAAAATATTTAGAAGGAAAAAGAGCCATAAAACATATTTTTTTTTTAAATATGGCAGAAATACTAGCTGTAAATCAGTTGAATTCAAATAAAAGATTAAAAATTAATATTAATGAGTTGATTGAGTTGACATTAGTTATTCAGTTCACTGCCAATTTCAATTTAAATGAACAAATCTTGACAAAATGAGCACACAAATCTTGTGTGATACAAATGTACAACAAAAACATCAAATATGTATAAAAGTAAGACTTAGATAAAACTTATATGAAACATATTTACATAAAATAAGAACAGGATACTTACATGGATATAACTTTATAATATATTGTTGAAAGGAACTTGATAATATGTTGTTGAAAATTACCAAGGATTTAATCTGTCTTGAAGTTTAAGAATAAGAGTTGAATTGCTGTATGCTCGTCTGGAGCAACAGTATATGTTCTTCCTGTAGCAGTCATTGGGGTAGACACTACTTTCATTATATGCTCATATGGAATCCAACAAACATCTGAAGATTTTGGCCATGAATATGATGAACTAGGACCATGAGGATGCATGAACATAATTTTATAGTCATTGAATTCCTCGCAGTAATCTAAAATCTTACCAATCCACCAATTAACACCATATACACATGCAACATATTGTTCACTTTTAAATGTTTGTGGTTTGTCGGTTTCACTAAATCTCACAGTAGCAATAAAATTTGTTGAGGAGCCTGATACCCTGGAAACCAGTATTTGGCCTTTATTTATTGGCACAAAGCTGTGATTAACCCTTGTTCCTACGATTGTATCTGCCTTTGCATACCTATCTGCTAACTGATTATTGGCAATTTCAATTTCAGATTTTGTTATAAAAAAAACTTTCAATTCCTTTAACATATTCTTTTGCAAATGTATACAGATCAAATGCATTTAAGATACCATCTTTGAATGGATGCTGAAGACTTGCTTTGGTGGCCATGCGTTTTATGATGCCGCCTATTCCATCACAAGCTCCTTTTCCATGGCAAGAGGCAAAAAAATGCCATTCAGCTTTCACACCATGGTCTTCTTCATGATGGCAGAGATTAATAAAATTTTTATAATTTTTGTATTGGGCTGATGATCCATCACTAAAATATTTTATGTATTTAATCTGTGGAATTTGTGAAATTAAATAATTGACAATTACTTTTTGAAAAGCCCAAAATGTAGTAGTGTCATGAACTAAATGCTCGCTTATTGCACACATAGGAATAGATTTCACAGTATCAGTGATACTGTTCCTTATATAAGCAAGAAAGGGGTGAACTGTAACCTGTTCTTTTTGCCAATGGATATTTTGAATAGCATCTTGCACAATGCAAGTATAGTTTTCAGAAAAATCAGCTGAAATAATAGCAGTTTCTGTATTCAATTCATCCTTTGTTTTCTTGAAATATAAACTTTGTGATTTTGCAAAAAAGTGGTGTGAACATAAAGCAAGGAGTTTTGTAATTAAATCATCAACAAATTCATCAACAGGCATAATCACTTTTTTTAATTCTGCTCCACCAGTCTTTACCCACTGTTTATAAATAATATCATTACTCATTTCCAATTCATCTAAAGCCATTAAATCTTTCTTTAAAATTTCAGGAGATGGACATTTATCACACCTGTGCAACATGCATTCTTCAGATTCAATGCAACAAACAAGTTTTTTTTAGCAGTGATATGTAGTCATTGATATAAATAGCATGAAGCATAAGTTTAATATTTTGATGGTATACACACACACAGACAGAATGAATACCTTTGCTTCCAGCAGTAACGCATTCTCTTGGACGTAGTGAGCAAAACTTAGACAATCCAATTTTTAAGTCATGTTGTTCTTTAAATGCAATATATAAGTCCTTTAAATTGTGCAAAATCAATCTCTTTTGTTCATGCGGCTGTTATTATCATCATAATAAAAATTAATAACTTTTTCTATAACGTCTGGACTCAGTTTAACACTTTTTCTTCCACTAGGCATCGATAACATCCCTTCTGTTGTTTTAAACTTCCTTGCCTTTTTTACAAGATACTGTGTAGTATTAAAATAAGCCATTGTTTGCTGTATTGTCCATGAATCTGGAACTAGTGTTAGAATTTGAACTTTTTCTTTAAAACATGCGTTTGTAAACTTCTCCAATAATTTATCCATCATGGATGTGCAGTCAGGACAAGTTGTGTCTTTACTATTTTGAGGCTTATTTATGGTTTCAACACCTAATACTGTAGCTGCTTTAGTTGCAACACACTTAGTTATTTTTTAAACTTTCTTTTGCATGTAATTAAGTTTTCTCTTTGAGGTACGCCTACTTACCTTTATTGGCGATAACTCTAACAATTCACAACTTTTGTTTAATTGTTCTATTACTACTGTGGGTTCATTAAAATCTGAATCAGAGGGGCTTTCTGTTTCTGAGGTGGTTATCCTGTCAACAATAGACATTTTTTTCATATTTACTGATGAATAACAGGAAACACACAATTTTTTTCCTGGAATGAGGATATCTGGATTTGTTTTAGACATATCTAATGATATTGTTTTTAGTGATTTTGCTCTGATGCTATTTGGATGTTTATTAAATGGATCACAACACTGTCTCTGTCTTAAAATATACCATTTTAGATATTTATCCTTGTGAACCTTGCATATACTATTTCCATGGACAAAGCATTTTTCATCTGGGATTACATAATGCAATCTTTTTTTTAATAACTGCAAATCACGTGAAGACAATTGAAGAACAGGAATCAGATCAGTACTCAATGAAACACCAAGTTTCTTGCATACAAAACACTCCATGTCCACTGTAGAATCTTAAGCACAAAATAACTATTCTATGCCAGTGCATACTACATTGAAAACATCAACAGAAATGATGTTTAAAAGGGATAGTCAAATTTTTTTTGTACGTTATGATGTAATATTTCATCATACTTTAATTACAACCAATTAGAAAACAGATGACGATACAGCAGCAATCTTTTCCCCAAATTGCATCAGCATACAACATGATGCAATAATTCATAAATTATGTCAAATATTTTTTTTATTTAAAATTTTATATATAATGCAGTTTATAATAAGCTTACCCACAAAAGGTTTCAAAAATTTTCAACAGAAAATTTGTTGGATACATTATGATAAAATTGCATAAACATATAACATGATGCAATATTACATCAGGATAGAAGATGATGCATTATTACATCATGTTTTGAATTCAAATAATAAGGAAAATAGATTATGCAAGATTAGCATTCATTTCATGAATTCTGTCATTCTTAGTATGTAAATTTATTGAAATAGAAAATACATAAACAGACATATTTATATCTGAATATTTAATGCAACTTGAATGATGTAAATACATGCATACAGCAGAATTTTTCTATAAAGTCACATACAAATGTAAAACTTTTTAAGTGAGCAATTTTTAAAGTAAGAAATAGAAATTTAGGTATAAAAATTGAATTTCTTGCATGGAAAACGTTTTGAATAGATTCCACATATACACATGCAATAAAATCTCATTTATATATATTGCATTTAAATGTTTTTCACAATTATACATTATATTCTTTATTTATTTTCTTATTTTCTTCAGTGTTAAATTTTTTCAATTATACATTTTTAGCAATGACTTCTTTTTTTTTTTTGGGGGGGGGGGGGGAGCAATTGGAGGGTGGTCCTACAAAAAACTTATGAGATTATATTTCATTATAGTTTTACATTAATTCAGGGATTAAAAAATATTTAGTTTTGGCCATTATTTCTTAAATCAGGGATATTTACATGTTTTAAGATAGTCACTGCTTAGTAAGTGACATCCTATGTGTAAAAAGCTATTTTTTTTAAACGAAAAATTTTACCTCTCCAATTTTTTTTCTATCTAAAGTACACATATGGAGCAATGTTTTTAGCAAGTTTGAAAAAAAATTATGATGGGTCATTTTTTTTATGGCCCATTACAGTAAGTCATTTTTTGAGGGTGATATTTTCAGTTTGAATGTAATAAACAGTATTAAAATAAAAAATTACTATTGTTTTAATATCATATATGCATTCTTTATACAAATAGCTTTAAATTGGTACCAGAAATATAAAATTTGAGTCATTAGTTGTCAAGTTATGGACATTTATAGACATAGGGATAGCATCCAAGATGGCCGCCATTTGGTAAAAATGATCAATTTTCAAAAGGCTATATCTCAGTCAATATTGCACAAATTATCATAAAATTTTAGATTTGATGGTTTCACTACTACATCTGTCTGTAATAAAAATTTAAAAAAAATCTGTGACTATGGTGCAACAACTTTTCTTTAAATTGGTTGATTTCACATGGAATGACCCACTTGTCACTTCATTAAATCAGTAATTAATTAATTAGTAATCAATTTCAATTATATACTTTTAGTAATATGAAAATACTTGTAGTAACATGAATTCATCTTAAGTAATATGAAAATACTTGTAGTAACATGAATTCATCTTAAGTAATCTGGAACACTTATGATAATTTGACTTCTATGAGAAGTAGAGTCTCGATAATTGGAATTTTCAAAATAAGTATTTAAAGCCAAATTGAATTGCCAAAGTCACTAAAGTCAAACTCTAGACCAGACAACACATTAAATTCATTAGTCACAATTGCCGTTAACTGCTTTGAGCAGTCTGTGAGACTGCCCAACATTTTTTAACACTTTAAAACGGATATTGATCAATTACCTAATTTTTTACCTTCTTAAAACGAACACTCCACCCTTCATGTGAGTTAACTGCTAGTTACCTGAATTTATTTATTTATTTTATACATATATTCAATTGGCAGGGGCGTCGCCATGGGGGGTATGGGGGGGGGAGCACCCCCCCCAAATATATGTGAAGTTAGGAAATTTGAGCTTAGAGTTGGGAAATTCTAGATTTTTGAGACTTTTTTTTAAGTAATAGTAAACAAATTACGAAATTTTTATTGTTCTGGGGATTATTTTGAGTACTGCAACAGTAAACAAGTTAAATTATCAAAAGAAATACAAAAAGAAATCAGCCACACTCAATCTATCATTGTATTTTTCCGTTCTACAAAAATATTGTACATCTACCAGACCTAAATTTCTCTACTCCTGTCCATCAATAACTGACTAACCAGTGCCTTTATTTCCTCCAAAACTTTGTTCCTTTCTCAAAAATTTCACCCTACCTCCCCTTCTCCTCCCAAAAGAGAATCCAGCTATTTTAATCCAAATGGATTGCAGCTTCTTTTGAAAATTGGAGATCACTTGTAGCACAACAGAAAGGAATGTAGTAACCTACTTGAAGCACAGCTATGGCAAGAAGATTTGATGAGTTTTCACAACTTTTTTGACTAATTTTGTGATTTTTGGACAATATTTTACTCATTCTCGTGATTTTTTTGCCGCAAAAATTAGTTAACCCTTCGCTGTCAAGTAAAAAGCGTTATATGAGCAAATGTGGATATAAGAAGTCGTTAGTTTAGATAAATTTGTCACATTTTACTTTTATTTGTGTGCGGAAATATATATCAGTCCTGTTCGTTTATATTCATATGTGTTTATAAAATTTTAAACCAAAAGTCCAGTGTTCTGTGTTTAAAGCTGTTAAAAGTTACTATAAATCTCAGCACAAAGAAACCCTTCATAATAGGAAAAGAGTTTTCGTGCAAGATTTTGGAGCATCTAAAAATCCATTCGAGGATGAAAAAGGTAAAAAATGGACGATTTTAATTTGGAATAGAAATATGACCATGAAAGCAGTCCATCAACTAAAGAAAAAATCGACATGCACTGTAACACTGACACGTTGCACTTGAATAAAATTTTGAAGAAATAAAGATTTCCTCACAGACAAGCTCACAAACAATTATGAATATTAGGATGTGACTGAAGAAGCTGAGTTCCGAAAGCATCGTAGGAAAACGGTTTCACCAAAGGCAACAGATAAAAATAATCGCACAGCAATGGGCATTGATATGCATAAGTTTTTCAGTAAAGAATTATAAGAATTACAAGAAAATTTCGGGAATTTAGTAATGGGTTTAAATGACAATGTTCCCTATATCAAGAGAATATTGCAGCAATGCATTCCATATTTAAATTACAGTTGTGCAAGGGAAAAGTTAATAATGTTTCCACCTGGATATGAGAAACCAGATGTACATGACTTGCAGAGTCAAATAGAAGTAAACCAAATCCCAACTCACTTAACAAACCTTTTACTCTTCCATGAAATTCAAAGACTATTTGGGTCACGCCGTCAAACTATATACTTGTACCTTAACATTCACAGCAGCTTATCTTTATGGTGTTGCATCTAATGAAAGAATCTTTAGTCAAATAAAAATTTAAAAAATATATATTGCAAGCTACAATGAGGGATGACAGACCTACAGCCTAATGCTTTTAAAATTTGAAAGCGAAATAGTGGATTTTATTAAACTGGATGATGTTATCATAAGGTTGGCTTCTTTGAAGACCAGAAGAATCAATGTTAAATGAAAACTATTTGGATGTGCCAATCCCAAAACTTTATTCTATACCATACATGTTAATACCTCAAAATTTGCAATCACAATGCTAAAATATGCCCATAATAACGAACTCTAAAGGTATAGATTCATTTTTGTGTGCATTTAAAAAGGAGATAGAAGCATCGCATTTTTCAAACAAATTATTCAATTTCGGCAACAACCCTCTTAGTAGAGATGCAACGAATATTCGGCCCATTCGGCCTGTCTGCCAAATATTCGGCTTCGGCCGAATATCAAGTCCATTATTCGGCCTTGGCCGAATAATACTGTAATAAATGTTTTTATATTTACACAGTATAACTTTTTAATTTGACAATTTATATTCATCATGTATAATGAAAATTTTATTTGAAATTAACTAACCCATGTTTTTCCATTAACTTTCATACCTCGAATGGGTTTTATCTACCCATTTTCATATAAGAGGCTAATTTAGGAATCATGTTAAAAAATTTTTATGCTGTATCAGTAAGTACAAAAAGTATCTGCTTATAATAAGCTAACATAATCTGTTAAATTTGAAATTAATCTATTCAAAATTGTTTTAATACAGCTGTACAAGCAAATTCAATTTTTTTTTTTATCATAATGGGAAGTTTAACATTTATCTCTTGTTACATAAAAAATATTTCTTTCAATAATATTTTGAATTATACCTATAAAGAACTCTAGTGCTATCTGCTGACAGCAAAGAAAAAAAAAATAATGATAATAATAAATGATAAAAATGTTTTTGTTAATTGTGACATAATAGTGACATATAATAAACCCAATGATTTCTTTCCACCATTTTAGAGGATATTCTTTTCATCCTTTCTATCAGTGGTTTTTCTTAAGATATTAAGATTTCTTATTTTTTATTTTATTTCATCTGAAAGTTGAAACTTATATTTCCTAGTACTTTTCAAATTTTGTCATTATTTTAAAATGTAACAACAGCACACATAATATTTATTAAAATATAACTAGACAATACCTGATAAGAAACTTTTTGCTAAGAATTTTTTTTTTTTTTTGGGGTGGGGGGGGGGAGTGAATTATAAGGCAATTTTTAGGCCGAATATTTTTTCAGAGTAAAATAATGCTTTAAAAAATTAAAAATTTGTATATAAATAATTTTTTTAAAGAAAACAATACATTTTAATTGTGAAATATACAAGAATTGTGCATATAGTGCATACTATATTTTGTTTTTAGGTAAAAATAAGTTCATTATTCGGCGGCCGAATATTCGGTATTCGGCCAAACCACTATTCGTTGCATCACTACCTCTTAAATGTCTGCAACCAAAATTCCAAACCCAAAGAGCACAAAAGCGATACCTTTGGACAGTATACACCCAAGCCCAATAAGGTGTGCAACCGAATATGAAGTTTGACTAAATTCCGTGCATTGTTTTTCCGATATAGCTAACGCAAAAATTGTGAAAAATGGTGCACAGCAGTGCCACCTGTTATATGATATACCAAACACCTAATAAGCACCAAATTATGTCAAGGTTTAACCGAATATGAAATTTGATCAAATTCTGTACAGCTGTTTTTGAGAGATAACTATCGCTGAAATCATGTAAATTGTGACAAATGCAGCATAGCAGCACCACCTTTTGGGTGATTTACACCAAACACTAATCAGCATTAAATTTTATCAAGATATAACTGAATCTAAAGTTTTATTAAATTCCGAGCATTAGTTCTTGAGATAGAGCACCCACAAAATTTGTGTCACATACACGCAGACAGACATTTTCTAAAAACTGTCAAAACGTGTTCAGGACCTGCATGTTTGTTTAACAAACCAACAATTAGAATATTTATGTTTCTAGTTTCAAAATTTTTCTTTGGAAAGGAATTTTTTATGTATAATTACTATCATTATTATACACGTTGTGCATATCACTTATTTGAAAATTGGAAGAATTTGTTTCAAGTTGGGAAATTTTCGAATTCCCCCCCGAAAAAATATCTGTAGCTACGCCCCTGTCAATTGGTCTGACAGACTGACAACAATTAAAGGTTAAAACAACTTTTACAGCAACAATAATGCATGTACAAGGAAACCTCTTTTTACCGAGCTTGCTAAAAACTTAAAAAAAACATACTTTACTAAATTTTTTTTACCAAATTAAAATCAAGGTAAATTTTTTATTCTCTATCTTTCGATTGAGTCCCACTAGTCTTGCAAGAAAGTTTGGAGCCCCCAGCTCAGAGGAAAGGAGGGGATATGGAAGTTGATAAAATAAAATCCTTTTTAAAATTCAAAATTTTAATTAAATTCACAAACTCTTTTTCAAAATTTAAAATCTAATGTTCAAATCTGAATTTGCACCTGATAAGTAATTTTTTCCAGACTCTAAATTCCATCCAACTTTTAGGTGAAAAGTGATGAGTTCAGCAATATCCTCCTTTTTCTGCAGTCAGGATGTGCAGAGTGACTGCACAGACTGGTCCAGATATCAATCAAAAGATTCTAATGCAATCATTCAAAATGTAACGCATATTTTCCCCCCTTAGTCCTCTACTGTGAAAAATTAGAAGTGCAACAATAAAACCAAAAAAGTTGAAAAGAGCTTTTTCTGCTATAGTGAACTGACAATAAATTTACAGACTCTCATAGCCCCAAGGCTGACTTAAAAGTATACTATGTAAATCAAAGAAGAATAAAAATCAGGCCCCCAAAAGAATAAATTTCTGTGCCTAAGTTTTACAACATTCACATCAGTTGTTCGACTACACCACAGAAAGCTATATCAGGTGATAGTTTATTATAAATATATAATATATGTAATTTCTGACTATAAAAGATTGTATGTAAACAGTGCTTAATTTGTACTGGAGTTCATCTTAGCAATTTTATTTAATATTAATTTATAAATAATTTAGCAAATATTCATAAATTTATATTATATAAAATATTCATTGGCATTATTTTACTTTTCTATTCGTGTATTATAAGTAAGGATAGACCGAAACAGGTTTTTAAGGCTGAAACAAAAACCGAATTTCGGTGATCTTCCTATTTTTGGCCGAAAACAAAAATGAAAATGTCCAAAAAATTTTTTAAAGTAATTAATACATAATTATTAATTAATTGTATGTACCTATTAAATAAGCATAATTATTAATTAATTATGTGTATTTATTAAATATACATAACTATTAATTTATTATACATGTGGCCGAAATTGGTTCTCTGTACCTTAGACCCAAAACTTTTTATTTTCATATAAAATAAAACATAATTAATTCATCAACAACACAGAAAGATTTTCTAACTATGCGAATTTCATTTAATTAAAAAATATTTTAGTTTTATGTATACACACCTTGATTTATCTTTTATAATGATTTCGGTAAATGATCATCTGTTATACTAGAACTTTCTCAAAGAGTATTCGCAACACTTTTGCGGTTTCAAAATGAAAATTTTCTATTAGTGTAATGTCTGCAGCTTTTAATGAGCACATGAAAAAGTTTAGTTATATATGCATTGCTTGCTTTATAATTTACATTCACATCTTGAGTCAATCATGACTGATAATTATACACGATGAAGTTCATAGCAATAAATAGTCTCATTTGAGCCAATACAGCTCAAATCGATGAGTAATGCTGAAAATTTACGAAGGAAGAAATGAGATTTTTGGAATACTAATAGTTTTGTTCTGGCTAAATTTTTGGCAAAACTCAGATTTAGGGCCGAAAATGAATTTTCGGCCGATCTCTGATTATAAGTTATAAGTGTATTGTATAAGTTTTGTATGATTTTTGTTAGCTGCATAGGTTATCAACAAAAGTAGACAAGATATGTCTTTATATTCAAAGCATTTTAAAGATTAAGTAGTTTATCTATAGCTTGAACTAAATATCCAATAATCCTTACATAATTTTAACCTGAAAGATTAACAGTAAAGTTAAAGAAAAGAAAAAAACTTTTGTAAAATTCAGAAATTTTTTTAGCCAAATTTGAAAGTTAAAAAAATTAAGCCTAGTGAACCTATGCCATTTTTCTGACCAAATAAAATATTTTTCCACTAAGTTGCTTCAATCCAAAGGCATGGTTCATACACTCGAGAACAAATAAAATTCAAGCACTATTCCAGCACTATTCAAGGACTGTTTAGATACATGCATAAAAATGGCGTAGAATAACACTTAAGGAAAATAGCCACCCCATTGATTATCTATTTCAAAGAAATCTTATCAAATCTTTGAATTTTTATAACAGGCATTTTCAAGACTTTATTAGAGAATTTTTAAAGAATAATGTGTTTTAACTTAGTAAAGTACCATGGGAAGAAATTTCATATATAATAAAAAGTTAAAGAATAAAAATCAAGCTCTGTTTCCTTAAGTGCAAAAAAAAAAAAAAAAAAAAATCCCTGCCGGCTCGGGCCTACAGGCGGAGGTAGATTTCGATGTTAAGTACTAAATTCTCCAACAAAACTTAAATCAAGATTAGAGATAAAACCAGGTTTCTTCACAAAGAGCGAGCTGTAGGGAGCTAAACTTTTTGTGAAAATTGTAATATACACGAATACACACACACATGTATATGGAATAGGTTTAAAAATGGCTACAAAAAATTCAGAGAACCTTAAAGTGTTAAAATATGTTAATATTTCCATAGTCGGGTTTTTATCATGTTTTAATACGTTTCTTCAAACTTACATGGCGTTACATATTCACCTGCTGGGGTCCATTATATTTCCAATATGACGCAATATACATATTTTTTTAATTCGTCAAACTATTTATTTTGAGTTTTCATGCTGAAATCTTGCTCTAGGAAACTTATGACGTAATATTCAATTTGTTTTCAATTTGTCAAACTATTTAATTTTACACGTGAAAATTTTGCAAAAGAAAAGTAATTGTTGTGGTGAGAATTTTATTATTTGTTTTTTTTTAATTGTTGGCAACAGCTATAACGAAAAACTTTTATTTTTTTCCTGCCATTGTTGTGTAAGATCTGGTTTTATCAGAATCATGTTACGACAGTATTCAAGATTTTGAACCCTCCTCATTTCCACCCTCTTGGGCCGATTTCGCCCATTTTCAATCCCCGCCGAGATATTAACCATCTCAAAGTTGTTGGCGAGTTTGAAGATGATTCGTGCATAATTGCGACTTTTATTGTGCGGACAAAATTTAGTACATACATACATACATACATACATATATATATATATATATATATATATATAAACTTTTTAGGTGGGGGTGGTTTTGGGTTCCTGGGGTCCTATAATGAAAAGTTATGAAGGAATTTTTCAAAAGTCGCACCATGGTAACGATTGCAATAGGTAGTATTTCTTACGAAATCTACCTAATAATAATAATAATAATAAAATAAATAAAAGGTATGGTGTCACTACAAGAGTAGAAGACAGGAGTAAACCAGTTAAATTTTAGGAATTCTGAACACTCATCAGGAGTCAAATATTAGCATTTCTGAAGTTGTGAACAATTTTTTACAAGTTGTACTTTTTAATACATATTCTCTGAATTCTCAAACCTCTGCATTTGCACTTATCCATACAAAAATAATTGAAATAAAGATTAGATAATTTACTTTTTCTTTTTAAATACAAAAGATTTTTTTTTTAATGGATTTATAAAAATGAAATAATTTTTTTTTTATCTGTTACACAGTGAAAAATTTGGAATTAATATAATTCGGTGAAGTTTTAACCGAATGACAAAATTCGCAATTTTTATGAATGACCGATTTTTTTTTTTTTTTTTTTTTTTTTTATGATTGATTATGTTAGGAGGGAGGGGGGCAATATATGAAATCGGCATCAAACTGACGAATTTCACGATTTTTTCGACAAATTGACGAAATTTGCATTCTTTAACGATGACCAATGGACGAATTTTGTGGTTCGTCCGTCTTATTTTTTCCCGGAGGATTCGTAAAATTTACATTTTTTTTCAATGACAGATTGAAGAAATTCGTGATTTTTTTTCAACATTGATGAAATTTTCAAGGGTGATTCTGAGTTTAAAATATTCTAAAATTCACAGCAAATTTGCTGAAAGATTACAGCAGATAGGGGAACTGGTAAATCCCCTCCCAGCACTGGCTATGTGTTTTTTTTTTTCCGAGGCCCTTTGACAAATTTAGACTTTTTTCGTAATCTTTCGTCGAAATTTCCCTTTTTCTTTCGCGATCCGTTGAGGAAATTTGCGTTTTTTCTGCGATCCTTTGAAGAAATTTGAGTTTTTTCTGCAATTCACCTGAAATTTTCTAAAAAGTTACAGTGGAGGGGGAAAAGGGAGAAAGGGGAAATCCATTCCCAGTACTAACTATGCGTTTTTTGTGCGGCTCTTTGATGAAATTTGCCATTTTTTCGCGATCTTTCGATGAAATTTAACATTTTTTTCACGATCTTTCAATGAAATTTAACATTTTTTTCGCGATCTTTCGAAGAAATTTGCCATTTTTCTCGCGATCTTTCGACGAAAGTTTCGGTTTTTTGCGATCTTTCGACGAAAGTTTCGGTTTCTCGCGATCTTTTGACAAAATTTTCGGTTTCTTGCGATCTTTTGACAAAATTTTCGGTTTTTCACGGTCTTTTGACGAAATTTTCGTTTTTTTTTTTTTCGCTATTTTTCGAGGAAAGATACGGTTTTTTCACGTTTCTTGGACAAAATTTGCGTTTTCTCCACGATCCTTTGGCGAAATTAGCGATTTTTCTGAAAACGATTGGCAAAATTAATTTTTTTCGGCACGACCATTTGTCGAAATTCGCGAATGTTTATGGCCGAATCTTCAGATTGGTGACTAATTTTTTTAAATTTTCCGAAATGAATGCTTTAAATTTTCGGAAAATTCGGAACAGAATCACCCCTACGTGATCCTTTGTAGAAATTCGTAATTTCTTGCGTTCTTTTGTCAAAATTTGTGTTTTTTTTCACAATCCTTTGTCGAAATTTGCGTTTCTTTGCGCGATTCTTTGATGAAAACACGCGTATTTTCGCGATCTTTTAAAACAATTCGCGTTTTTTCCACGATCCTCTGACGAAATTTGCGCTTTATTCGAGATCTTTTGTCGAAATTCCGGTTATTTTCTCTCGTCTTTGACGAAATTCGCGTTTTTTCCGCGACCTTTTGACGAAATTAGCATTTTTTAAGCGATCCTTTGGCAAAATTACCGATTTTTAATGCGGACGATTGTTGAAATTGATATTTTTTGGCAACCATTTGTCGAAGTTCGCGATATTTTCCAGCACTTTTCATTCCTTGAAAATGAATGCTTTTTTTTCCAGTACTTTTCATTCCTTGAAAATGAATATTTTTTTTTCCAGCACTTTTTCTATTTTTTCCAAAGCGTACGAACCATGAAAGGGATTAAGAAATAAATCTGATTATATACTTTTGCATACTATGAAAGCTTCTACAAACTGCTGTATACAACAAAGATAACAACTCAACAATTGTGAAAACATTGTTCATTATTTAAATATCACATTTTTACAGATGAAGAACATTGTAAAAATCAAATATTCTAATTAATTTAACTATATATTTTTTTCCATTTTAATCATAATGTTTGGTCATTTCAAAAATAGCTTGCTCAGACTTACCCAGAGCACATCTTGAAATGAGCTAAATAACTTGATTTATCCTCCAGCATTTTTGCTTTATTTTGAAAAAAGCCAAATAAACTCTGGATGGCACATTCAGAATTAAGAGGTTTAAGTGGAGAAAGACAAATATCTTTCAAATGAATTGTTTCATTTCCATCTTGGACAATGAGGTCTTCAATCTTTAACTGCAAATCTAACGCCTTAATGATAAAAAAGAGATAGAAAGGGAAAAAAAATTACTACATAGCAAAATATGACATTTAGTATTTAATATATCAGTTGCATTTTCTCCGAGACTTTTTTAGCAACAATGCAGATATGCTTAATCACATTTGCATGTATTACACTATTTTTTTTAATAAAGCTATGAACATTTCACAGAGACTATTAGTTTTACTATAAAACATGAGTCATAAAAAATAAAATTACAGATATTAGATAATTCAGGTGATAAAATAGAAGGAGGCAGAAGAGGCAAAAAGAAAATCTTTTTGAATCTATAAAAATACTACAAATTTAAAAGTTGAAATGATATTCCACTGATAAATAAATAATAGAAAAAAATGTTTACATAACCAATTTTTGCTTTCAAATAAGACACAAAAACATTTAACTTTCATACAAATGCTCTAATCAAAATTTACATATTAATCAATTATATAATTTACATTTAACAAGCCACTGCATTCTAATATGAATAACTATTTTTATGGCAATTTCAATTATTTATGCTTATTTTATCAACTAGAATGCAACCAAAAAAATGTGATCAAAGATAATCACTATCCTAAATATTTTGTATTTCTTGATCTAATAACAATTTCAAAAAACATATCTTAGTAAATGACAAATAAGAATCAGCAATGCCACAGACATGTTATAGCATATAATATCGTGCTAAAAATGTATAGAAGATCAAAATAAAATAATTTATGACATCGGGATACATAGTTTTTATTCTGAAAGGAGTCAGAATTTTGCTGAACAATGCAAAAATATGCATATTGGAGGAAGGTGCTAAAAAAGATAATCAATAATATCTATGGTTAATTAATACATTCTAGGGATTAAATAAAAACCTAAATGCATCACTGAATTTTCTCGTGAATTAAATTTATGTAAAAAAATTACATTAAAAAAGCAATCAAATGGTATTTTATTTATTTTTTTACTTTGGAGTTCTTTGTTTTAAAGGTTAAAACAAAAGAAAAAAATAACCATTAAAATAGCACTTTAAACAGTTTTCTATAGAAACATATAATCGAAGTAGCTTTATTTTATAAAGAAAGATACTTAATACTTAACAGATGGGTCATGAAAATTTACGTTTTTTTCCATTCAGACTTACTAGGATGGGCCAAATAGAATTATGTTTTTGATTGAATTTTTATTATGCAGCATTAGTTTTTCAATGTTATGCACAGTGTTGTTTGGTTTAAACCACGCTGGTTTAAACCAAATGGTTTTTTCATCTGGTTTTTTTCTCTTTTTCCCTAATGTTTTCATTTATTTTACACATTATTGAAAAATGCAAAATCCAAGTTATGCAGAAGTTACAAGCAAGACTTTAGAAAAATGATGAATTAATAATCTTGTAAAGTGACAAACATTTTCAGTCAATGAAACTTTTCTTATAAGCTTTAAAACTACATGGCAGACTAATTAATTTTTCTAAAATTAGCTGGGGGGAAAAAAGTAGTTAGTTTTCTTTCTTCTTCTTTTTCAATCCTTTTACTTTTATAAATAGCCAAAATGGCAGATTTGAGCTAAAAATACACTTTTACTACTTAGATTGCTTGATTAGTTAAGATTTACTAAAGAATACATTATGCCTCAATGATGACATAATCATAAGTAATTCTCTCCATTGGTTACACTTTGTTCTGTATGCTAATGAATGATTGGCTGTGAGTTTTCTTTGTTGTATGATTGCTATTGGGTTTAGTAAGCCTTTGTTTTTCCTCCATTCCTACATTGGGATTGGGGTTTTGCATTATGATTTTATTCTGTTATCAGCAGGGTTGGCATTGTTTAAATCAATTGATTAACCAACTAGTTTTTTAGAAAAAAATCAAATATAGCATTTTCTCATTTTTGTAATTTCAGTGTTTCAAATTATTAAATATAAATAATTTCTACTTTTAACCAGGGATGTAGTGGAGGGTATACGAAGTATACCTTCTGAATTTTTTAAAGAAGCTCCGTATACCCTCTGTTTCTCAAAGCTATAGTGTATACCCTAACCATGAACGTTTAAGCCTCTAGCGTATGCCCTCTGCCTATAGTGTGTATTCTCTGCATTTTTTATGACTACAACACTGCTTTTAACAGTTTTATCCCAGCAGCCACCATGAGACATAGTGAGTCTAGGTTAATTTGTATGCATGTGTTGATGAACATATCTGAAGCTCTAAAGAGGAAATTTAAAACATGTGAATTTAACAAAGATAAAATAGACTAAAAATATCCTATATTTTGAATAAAATATTTTCCTTTGAGAAAACACAGATTATTTACAGTTAATAACATAAAATGACCTTTAAGATTTCAGTCAAGCTGTAAAAAAAAATTTTCTTTATTGGGGTCTGGGGAGATTATCTTTTAAGACTGTGCTCAACTGCTCGACTCAACAAGCGCAAAACGCTTTGACACATTTATAAATTAATCTTTTAATGGAAAGATATAAAATTGGAAGGCCTGACTATGGAAGCAATTTGGAATCAAACTGTGTTTTCCATTTTTGATAAGTAAATTACCTATTGAGTTATAGGCAATTTTGATCACGTGTCAAAGATGTTATTAACTTTCCTTTAGTGGTTATTCTTCTTTCATGCGGAAATTCGATTCAAAACACCCACTTTGACAATAAAGTTGTCCTTTCGGATTTGAGAACAGCCTTAAGAATAACAAAGAAACTCAAAATATGAAGTCAAATTAGAGGACATTGAAAAATTGGGTGCTAAAGAAGCACCTGTTTACTTTTAACTAAAATATGCAATAAGATATATTTAAATCGTCTATTGCATAATCGAATCCACTATTTAGATCTGACAAAAAAATGGGGGGAAAATCGAGATAAGGCTCGCTTGAGACATAATAGAAAAATGTCTCATAAAAATGCCCAAAAAGATATATTATTAATTTTTAGTTTACACATTTAAAAGTAATCCATATTATAACATAGCTTAGAAAGAAAGCCTGTGTATTAAGTCTGATGGCTGTTTAAATGTTTTAGTGCATGACAACTTTTAAAAATCTGCTTTCCATTTTAAGATCAATGTTTTCAGTAGTCTAAAAAGCTGGTAAATAGGTATTTTTCTGTGTATTTTACTGTTGCCTTTTTACCTGGCAGTTTCTGAGAAGTGTCAAATGACAATATACAATACTTCTTGAAACATGTAAAGACTCTACTGCTAAATTCAAATCATTCCAGGAATTTTTTATACAAAGCTTTACTTTCAATAAAAGATAATAATTGTTCATGTAGTGTTCTAACAGAAAAATCAGATATCTGATTGCAAATATTTCAAAGAAATTATTTTGAATAGCCATGGGAAAGTATATTGTATTTATGAAACTACACCATGTATTTATTTATAGTCCTATAGTAATCAAAAGATTGTTTATTAAGATTTTCAAGGTATCAATGTTTCACCATGTAGAGCATTTTATTCATGGAACATAAGACATAGCTTTTAGTAAAAATGTTTAAATTATTTCAATTTTCTACATAATTACTGTTATTATTTAATTTAAATGATTTTTAAATGAAGTTATATTACTTATATATCCAACAATGTTTATTTTTATCAATAAATATGCATGTATATGTAATAGGAAAATATATTTAAAATAAACCCGGGTTAAACCAAAAAAACCTGGGTTTTTTTTAAAAAAACAGGTTTTTTGGTTTTTTTGAAAAAAAAAAAAAACCAGCTTTTTACCAACCCTGTTTATGCACATTGGGATTATTTCTTGTCACCATTAGTTGTAGTTCTATCTGTCAGTTGAATGTACTATGTAGTTTTGTTTTTTAGGGAATATTTTTAGTAATTTTGTAACTGTTAACACACAGTATGCGGGAAACATGAAAACATGTCTTATAGATATATATAATTTCGCCCATGGGTGATAGTTTTGCATTCCGTGTGTTACATTAATTTACAAAAAACATACTCAAAATTTGTATTTTTACAATTAGAGTACAAAGCATATAAATACTTCAATTAGAAACAATACTATTACTATATACATTCATTTATAATATAAACATGAACAAATAATATATTTTTGTTAAATAATGTAACATGCAAGTATAACGCCCATAAGTGTTGTTTTGTGTTTAAAAGATGAGAACTACCCTTCACCATGTGTTAAAAAATGCCTGAAAATCGAGAAAGACAGGGAAAAAACAACCCATCTGTTGAGTGTTAAATTGCTGTTTTAAATTTGGAAATGTATCAATATGTAAGCTTGAAAATAAAGAACACTTAATTGTTTTTAAATTAACACAAAACTGGATTAAAAAAAAAAGTTCTGTTTAAAAAGGAATAAAATAGCAATTTAAAATCCTTTCACCCTCCTTTTCTCACATTAAATTGAATAGACTTTCTCAACAACTGATATGTAATTAATATTTCATAAATTAATTATTAAATGTTTGGATATTTATAATTACACAAAACAATTTAGACATTATTAAAAAATATATACATTATTAAAAGTAAATTTAATTTTTTAAATGATCAATACATTTATACATACAGCTAACAAAAAATCTTGTTCAAAGACAGGACTCCAAGATACATTAACTGTTTCTCGATTGACAGTTACAGGGTAATAAAAATTCTCTTGATTTGTAGGAGTAATAATAATTTGTTGTATCCTATAAAAAGGCCTATAAAAAAAAAAAATAATAATAATAAAATAAAATAAATAAATTATTAAAAATATGAATACAAAATATTTCTAAATATATATTACAAATTCACAATTACTTCTTTGATATTCAGATTATAAATTAATTATTAAAAATTCCAAATTAATAGCAAAATTTCTTTCAATATGTTACAGAAACACACACTCTCAGTTATAGAATTTTTTTTTTTTAACCATTTGGAAAAACGGTTATTGTCCTCTGTCAGGGTAGGAAATCAAAAACATATCTGAAACTTTTTATTGGTTGAATCCACATTTTATTCGTTTTCTGATTGGTCAATACAGTAATCTGTATTTTCTCTTTACTTTCAACAGAGATGGATACTTCTGTTGCCACTATGACAAAAAAGTACTAAAAACTACAAAAAAAATTAATAACTCAGAAACAAATTGAAATACAGCTTTCAAACAAATTGCATTTAAAAGTATGTTTTTTTTTTTCTCTATACGACGATATAAAAAGTAATATTGTGGAATGTTTAGAAGTTTAAAAATGAAATTTCATTTAAAATTGGTCCAGGAATATTAATGTTTAATCCATGGTGTATGTAATGTATGACCAGCTCCGCAGAAGTTTAAAAATTTACAGTACCGAAAAATGTAATAGATGGCATACGTAATGTATGAAATTTCATTTAAAATTGGTCCAGGAATATTAATGTTTAATCCATGGCGTACGTAATGTATGACCAGATCTGTAGAAGTTTAAAAATGTACAGTACCGTAAATTGTAAAACTGAAATTTCTTTTAAAATTTGTTCATGATGGGTCCAGGAATGTTAATGTTTAATTCATAGCATACGTAATGTATGATGAACTCCGTGCGATTTTTTATGTCTTAAATTTTAGTCTTTGAAAAAATCATTTTCCAAATGGTCATTGTAATTTGTTAAATTGCTTTTTTTTTTTACTATAATCACTTTCTAACGTCTTATATCTAGTCCTGAATGCTACCAACCAAATAGTGATAAGTACATATCATGAAAACTAAATTTTGCTATGATATTGAAGGTCAAGGTCAAAATTCACATATTTAACAATACAACATCCAACTCCAAGATAAACTCGGGTTTTCATTAACTTTAACAAATAAATAAGTAAAGATACTTATATTTTTCTCATTTGTACACTGTTATATTTGGGTGCAATTTTTTTTTCATCTTTTTTTACACTTAATAAAAAAAAAATCATTCATAAAGCTGAAATTCATAAAGGTTTATGATTCTTGAGTTAAATTTCACAATAGTATTTAGTACTTTTTAAATAACAGCCCAACTGTCAAAAAAGTAGCACAAAATTCAACTGAATGTGTAATTAGCTATACTACTTTGAACTCTTTATACTTTGGGTCATTTCTAAATAACACATCGGCTGATAAGTTCCCGGTCTGACACACAGATGGCGCCACAAATACAGAATTAATATTCTGTTTAGTAAGTATTAACCTTAAAAAAGTAACTGTAAACATCTTATGACGATCTGACGGTTGCTTCGGAAGTTGCAGTGGTTTTAGTGAAACAACTTTTTGTATTTTCAAAAAAATGGAAAAAAAAAAAAGAATTTCGTGTTTTGATAAAACATTGCTATTTGATGGGGAAAAACAACATGGAAACAAAAGCTTGGCTTGATAAATGTTATCCAGACTCTGTACTAGGAAAATCGACCATTGACTGATTTGCTGAATTTAAACATGGTCATACAAACATCGATGATGTGCAATGCTCTGGTCGCTCAAAAGAGGTGGTTATACCGGAAAACATAAAAAAAGTCCACAGAATCATTTTAGAAAACCGTAAAGTGAAGTTGCAGGAGATAGCTGACACTCTAAATGTGTCAAAAGAACGTGTAGGCTTTACTTTGCTTGAACATTTGTCTATGAGAAAACTGTTTTCGAAATGGGTACCGCATCCCTCCCACCCCCAAGGCACCCTGTCACATGTCTTTGGCTAAGATGGCAAAATTGCACGAATTACACTTCAAATTGCTTCCACACCTATCCTATTCTCCAGATTTGGCTCCCAGCGACTTTTACTTGTTCGCAGACCTGAAAACAATGCTCGCCGACAAGAGATTTGGCTCGAATGAGGAGGTGATCACCGAGTCAAATGCCTATTTTGAGGCCAAAGATAATTCGTTTTTCAAAAAAGGTAATGAAATGTTAAAGAGGCGCTGGCATGATTGTATCACTCTTAAAGGAGACTATGTTGAAGAATAAAATCGAATTTGACCAAAAAAGTTGTGTTTTCTTCATTAGACTGGAAACTTATCAGCTGATATGTTAAATAGATTTTAAATTAATGAAATTTTCTAAACTGTTTTTTTATTCCCTTAATCATTAATATGTAGCAATAAGTATAAGTGAAAATTAAAGATACATAAAAATAATTAAAATTTACAGCACTTAACATTTTTATATTTTGTATAAGTGAAGAAACGAATTATTTCGTTCCGAGAAAGATAAAGTACAGGAAAATTAGGATGAAGAGTCATTGTAAATACATATGTAAGATAATCCTATAAATTGTCATGTTGTGACTGACTGCCTCATACCCTAGGCATTCTTAGTACAAAGCTTGGAGCATGTTTGAAAAATTGGAATCCAAGAATGTGAGGGGTGCTCTTACAACAATGGCATTCTTCCTTCAGAAATGTGTACATGGAAATGGTTGTTCAGATATGTTTCAGCACAGTTCAATTTTACTGAATGTTGGTGAAATTGTGGGCTGTACAGTGACTTCAGTACCAATCTATAGGGATAAAGAGGCCTCACCACCACGTGAAAAAGGAGGAACTTTTCTTCAGGTTTTGAGGAGATTTGGGGGAGGCGGGGGGGGGGGGGAAGATCAGTTGATGTTTTGAGATGATCTGTGAAGAATCATATGCTTTGCTTAGTAGGAGATAGCAAGTACATGTAAAATTAAAGAGAGAATTGATTCTTTTGGACCCTAAGACCATGCAAGTTTTCCTTTGCCTAAGTTTTTAACCTAAATTTGTTAGTTCTAATAAAGAACATTAATTGCTAACTTACGCTATGTCTCTCTAATACATGGTGCGAAAATCCTTGTGTGTACACAAGCTGTGGGCCACTATAACACAAGATACACATAAAATAAACAATGCCTTATTTATTAATGACGGACCAGATATGGATTTTACCGAATTTTGGATGCTTTAAATTTTGCCAGATTTGAATATTTGGCACTTTTCTTCTTCATTGTGATTGCAAAATTCAGTTTTACTGAACTCAGTAAGAAATTATAAATGTATTTACATTAAGTTTTTTGTGCAAATATTTGCTATTGCAAATAATAATATAAAAAATTACTACACAACAGTAAATAGAATTTTTATTTCTATGAAATAAATATAAAATAGTTTTTTAAAATAACCTCTCTTTTATAAGCATTCAATGTTTATCTTATAAACCATGTCTAATTTTATGACTGCAATTCACATTGTCTAAAACAAATTCCGCTGCAATATGTTGATTTGGCAGGGGACCCGACCATGGAAAATTCACCATTTTGATGAATGCTTGGTGTGGCGACGCCATCTTGCGCGGTTAGTAAAACGAGTTTCTCGCAGGAAGCGAAGGAGCTAGCCTTTTGCTCGGCACGTAAGATCTCGCCTTCTGACCGTGGGTTCTCCGGTTCGACCCTTACCGGCACCCATCTCCGAGCTAGCCTTTTGCTCGGCACGTAAGATCTCGCCTTCTGACCGTGGGTTCTCCGGTTCGACCCTTACCGGCACCCATCTCCTGCATTGGTGACCTTGGACAAACGAACACGCACCTTCACAAACATCATCATCTCCTTTCGAGACCAACAGATGGCAGCACTGAAAACACCCCCAGCAGCAAAGCCTGTGAAACGCTCACAGCACGCAACCAGCAATCAAAGCCTGTGAAACTATCACAGCACACAAGCAAAGCCTATGACAACTCTCATAGCACAAAGCCTGTCACGCCGCGTATCTTCGGGGGCACATACATGCGTACGACAGCATCACCTGGCAACCGCCAACGCAACACGAGTGCACATCGCTCGTACAGCATCAACGAGATGCTCTTCTCACTGGGGGTGGAGTACTGTGGCGACGCCATCTTGCGCGGTCAGTAAAACGAGTTTCTTGCAGGAAGCGAAGGAGCTAGCCTTTTGCTCGGCACGTAAGATCTCGCCTTCTGACCGTGGGTTCTCCGGTTCGACCCTTACCGGCACCCATCTCCTGCACTTGGTATAGAGTCAGTACTGCATGGGTCCGGTTCTACCCAACCCGAACCTGCAAATTCCATTTTAAGTGAACTTGCAACCTGACTTGAACCCGTAAAAATAATTTTCAGCAACCTGCAACCCGACCTGAACCTGCAAAAATTATTTCAAGCAACCCGCAACCTGACCCAAATCTGAGGTATATCAACCCGAACCCGCAATGTAAGGAAAGCAAATCATGTTTTAATACCATTATGAAAAAAAATCTACAACTGTATCTCTGAAAAAGAAGTCTGCACCAGTCCGCCCCATGGGCTGCGGCAGGGCAGCAAAATTTCAAACTGACCAGGCCGCTTTATTAGGACAGTTTTTTCAACGGACCGGGGCAGGCAAAAAATTGAATGGCCCTGACAACCGGGCCGATAACAACAATTAACAAGGTATACCGGCCCGATATAAATATTTAGACGAAGCCGATAAAATTATAAATGGGCAGTGCCGGGCTAGGTCCGAACTTTTAAGTTTTACACGGGGCAGGGTGGGCCGTTCCCAAGCCTGGAAATTCCGGCCCGTGCAGACCTCTAATTCTCTAATGCCATTTTTATGTTTTACGTAGAAGAATGAACAAATCTATATTCTTTAATATTCAACTATAGTAAAACCTCTGATCCAACCTGATGCAGGACTCTAAATGGTATAAAACTAAAAATCTAATCTTTAAATATGCTTTAAAATTAGTTGTGGTTTCAAAAGTTCCACTTATAACGATACACCTTGTTTTACACAAGTGCCCATCCAGGGGTCGATGCAGGTTTTTATTCTTGGGGCCCATTTAGCGAAAAGTAAAAGTTATTTTTGTGAAAAATAACATTTTGTAACGAAAGTTGAAATCCAGTTACTCAAATTCGAACCAAGAATTTATTAACAAAAACTTCTTTAAATCCCCTTGCTAAAGTTCGTTTTTTGTGATCTGGTTTTATTTAAAAATTACACATGTTAAAACGGTTTTTATGACAGTTTACTATTTTATTAAAAGAAATTTTATGAAGGGGCCTTTTTTTATTAAGTTCATTTTTGTAAAGGGGCCCATTTTATTAAATTTATTTTTGTGAAGGGGCCCATTTTATTAAATAGATTTTTGTGAAAGGGCCCTAAATAGGCCTCAAATTTTCCCTGGATCGACCCCTGCCATCTGCCTTTAATTTATCAGCAGTTATTATTTTGAAAATTTTCCGATCTAACATAGTGCATCGCTTATCACCACAATTTAATTATTCACTTGATAAATTAGACAGGAAGGACCATTTAGCATTTTGCTGCATATTGTATTTTTTAAATATGGTAAAAATGTAATACAGCTTGTTATTTCGAAGACTTGTGAAAGGATGACTAAAGACAAAACAGGCAGGCACACATTTTGCTTTTGTGAAACTTTGATCTGCAGTTTATATAGGCTTTTAACGGGAAAAAATATTTTCCACATTCTTTTTAAAAAGCAGGTTAACCTGAACCCGACCCGCAAGAATAAAAAAGCCAACCCGAACCCAAAACAATAAAAGCCAATCCGACCCGCACCATGAAAATGTAAAGTCAACCCAACCCAACCCGATGCAGGACTCTAGCTTGGTATAAAGAGAGAACTAGTAAATTTCTTTAAAAAGTTATAGTTTGTGCTCTGTTTCTTCTTCAAAATATGGCAACAGAAAAGGAGAAAAAACTTTATTTAACCTAGTTATTTAGGATTTCTTAATTTCTTTCTCAGTGTCTATAATCAAATTTAATTAATAACAAACTATTAATTGATTAAGTTAATATATTACCCTCTTTATTTATATTTTATTTTCTATTCTTTTGTGTTTAAGATATTTAGGAAATATCTAAAAAATATATTTTTTTAAAAATCTGAAAGTGACTGAAGAGTTTTGCTTTCAAAATTGGTAGATGAAAGGTCCTGGGTTTGAACCCATGTTGTGCCTGTTGTCCTAACTATATATGAAGTTTTTCATAATTTTCTTTGAATTTTGCTTAGCCTAAAATACAAAAATATGCTCTTTCGGCCTATATCCCTCATGCAGATAATCACCCGCTACATAAGCACCAACACCAACTTTGAATGTATGTTAAAAGAATAAACTTAGAGATCATCTTCAGATTGAAATTGTAACAAACTTTGAATATCTCAATATAAATACATTTTGATGCTATATGTGGATTTTTCAGTAATTTTGCCTTTGAATGCTGTGCGGGAAGTCATTCAATAAAGCAGTTTAGGAATTATGCAGACGTAAGGCAAGACACCTTTATCATAATAACCAGTGTTGTAGTCGTAAAGAAAGCAGGAAGTATTCGGCATAGGCAGAGGGTATATGCTGACGTCATGAACATTCATAGATAGGGTATACACTAATGCTTTATTTGAGAAACAGAGGATATACGGAGATTCTTTAAAAAAAAATCCATCCCACAGCGTATACCCCCGTTTACCCTCCACTACACCCCTGATAATAACAGACTTTATAATTGCTAAGTTTCCCTTGGCCGCTGCACACATGGTTAGCCTGCTACTAGCACCATCTAACATTAGTAATAGAACTATTTTTAAATTTATTTTGTTTTCCATATCAGTTTTCTCATTTTTTTAAGGTATACCAAATGAGAGTTGTTCATTTTAAAGTTTTCTTATGTTTTATTATGAATTAATTTTTGTGCCTTGATTTTGCAAACAAAATGGTTAATTGTTGCATTTGTTTTTGTAAATCACACACACAAAAAAGAAAAATAGAAATCGGTGGGCTCCAAGGAAAAAAAAAATCCCTTGTTCTTCGAATTTCAATAAGTTACGGGTCTGCGAGAAAAATACATAACAGCTGTGTCCAGAAAAGTTAATCACTATTCGAATATACATATCCTTTCTTTTACATTTTTATTTGATACTAGCTGCTCCGCTCGGCGTTGCCAGGGCCTGTAATAATAGTCTTAAATGAACCTGAATATTTTATTGTAGGTCTGTACAGAAGGGGAGAGGCATAGAGACGGTGCAAATTACCAAGGCCGAACTCTGGCTCAGTTGGAAAGTTGTGTAAAGTCACAGCTTAAGGTTTTAATTTTTTTTTGTGTCACACTTTAAACTCTTTTATTCAAAATTAATTGTTGAATTCAATTAAAATTTAATTATGTTTTCATTTTTTTTAATTTTTATTTAAAACCTGTAGATGAAAAAGTAATTACAAATACATCATAAACTGTAACACTGAAAAAGAAATAATAAAATTGCAAGCAAAACATGCTATATAAATTTTAAAAAAAGGTACTATCAAGCAAATTTATTTTCTAATAGAGTAAAGCCTGTTTAAAACAGAATCACGCACTAAACTGAAAAAAACTGATTTCAGTTTCTCCCCCCCCCCCCCCCCCCCAAAAAAAAATTGCAATTATGCTTTGTCAATTTAAAGAGGAATAAAACAGAATTTATCATTGGTCGTTTGCGTTTCCGTCTAAGCAGGTTATCTTGTATCTTACTTCTAGGGGGGGGGGGGGGCTGTATGGGAATTATTACCGCAATGTGCAGATTCTCTTTGTATGGCCGAATTTGTATCATTTTATATCTTTATATAATTTTCTTTTGGCACCATCTAGGGAGGGGTTTTATAAGTGAAAAAATTGTTTTTATTGATATAGGTCAGCCATACTCAACCTTTTATCCTCGCGGGCCACAAACATATGTTTGAGACGTTAGGCGGGCCACACAGAGCAATACAACAAACTTAATACTGTCTGTGGATTAAATGTTTGTCACAAAAAAAGTTTCCAAAAAATTTAATAGCACAATCGTGGTAGATCTTTATCGCAAATGCTGTAAAAATAGGCTGTGAAGTTTGTTGTTTGGAAATAATAGGATAAAAATATTTTCATGGCAATTTTTTTTTCTCGATAAACGTTCAACTCGAAAAATCAGTATTAGCTGTATAATACGCATAAAACATTATAATATAACAATGTAGAATATCAAAGCTTTAAAGGAAAAAAAATCATCAGATTTTCTCTAATAAATAAATCTTTTGCCCAATGCAAAAGTTTCATTTTACTTTAATTGTAGAAACGTACAGTGCAAATCTAATTAATTTGGGATAAAGTTTGTTCAATGTTGAAAATTAAGAAATACATGGATTATTGTAGCACAAACGGGAGTACATATAAAAAGAACTTTTGAATAAGAAAACGGCCTTTAAGATGTTTTAACATAGTTTTAAATATATTAAAACTATTACGACAAATTTCATCTTTGAAAATATATGAAACAATAGTGAAGGTCTTAAGTAGTATTTTTTGTGCACGACTTAATTAATTTTATAAATATGGATTAATGATTATGTGTCTTGGACCGCACCGCACATAAAATACCACCGGGCCGCAGATTGAGTATGGCAGGTGTAGATTCCGGCCGAGTTTAAAACCCAAGATCTTTCGTATAGAAAAACAAAGCGTTAGACGATTACGCTAAAAGACATCATGCTGAAATGCGTAAATTAAGGTTCTGTTCCAAATTGAAGAATAAATGTTTTTTTTTTCTTTTTTTGCATCGTTTGTTTCATTAGCATAACAACATAGAGAGCTATTGTTGTCCGAATTCTCTGAAATTCTAATGGACCGTAAATATAAGTAAAATCAAGCCTTCTTTAAATTTCATTAAAAAATATATACATATTTAAGAGAGAAAACAGTTATCCGAAATAGTCGATTTTGTCGACGTTTTAACACATTTTATTTTGCAAAAAATGTTTTTAACCGTCCGAACGTTTTGAAATTTTAATAGGGGATATAAATCTGATCTGTTGAGTTGCTCTAAACAGATTGTGTTAAAATACAGAGAGGTTAAGTTACTTTTAGCGAAGAAAAAATATCCTCTCCATAAGGCGCGAAGTAACGATCTGCCTTTGACGGTGTATTTCAAAGGGTTAAAATTCATATTTAAAAAAAACAATTACACCATAGATTTGAAGAAGGTTTCAGCTTTATAAGCACACTTTTGGTTCGTCAGTACCTTTAAAATTATGTCCTGGAGAAGGGTTGCAATAAGGGGGGAAAACTTTTTTTTGAAAAAACTACCCTTTTTGAAAATTTTCTTTCAAAGGGTTAACAGCGACATTTAAAAAAATTTATTACACCAATTGAGACATAACAGTCCGATTTTTCGGAATGTGTCTTTCAATTTTAACTGTACCAAACGGTTTGTTCGATTTGAATTTTAAAAAAACAATTTAAAAAAAACAGAAATACAGTCGAAAATGTTTCTTTGCTAGTTTCCGATGCGCATGCACCGACCGGAGATCAAATAAATGACTTTTTGATAAAAGTGAGTTGTGTTTGTAAATTAATTACTCAGCTAATAATTAGAATTTTAAAATTCTGAGAACCAAGTGCATTAGAAAAGACCTTCGACAGTCTTCACAAAAAATGTCAACCTCGTATGTGCTGTAGATTTCGTTAGCCATTGCAGACAGACAAAGAACAGACAGACACACACACACAGAGCAATTTGTTCTTTTATTAGTATATATATAAATTATTTTATTATTGGCTTTTAGCTTTTGCATGCAGCTATTTTATTTTTTAACCTGTTATTTTATTTATTTTTGGTGGGGTGATGCTTTATTTCAGTTTAGTATACTTAAGTACAATTTTAATGTTTTGTGGATACAACTATTGTATGTATTGATGAATGGGAATTTCCATTATTGAATCTACAGCCAATTGGCATATCTTATTGAGCAAGGTTTGGCATTGTTGTAACTTCAAATTATACTGTTGCCAGTATCGGTAATTTTTTAAGCCAACCTTGGCTACTGAATCGATTATGGAAGATTAATTATTGTATAATTTAATATTAATTAATCTCTTATATTTAAATCTTCATTTTCAACAATGGTTTTGAGATATGTTATTATGGTTGTGTGAAATAGTCTATTTTATGCATATTTATTTTAATGGAATTCAACATATTTATTATTCTATAGTTTTGTTATGCAACAGCTTACAATCTGTTCATGGTAATACGCACCAGATGGCATAAATTTCTGGAGAAAGCCATTTAATAAGTTGGGAATTATCGCAGATATTTTTACCCACAGACTTTTTCTGGATTGTGAGGTCTGTTATTATGATAAAGGGGTCTTGATGTAAAGTTGGGAACTGTTACTGTTAAATTCCTTTTTAAAAGTTGCAAAGCAAACTGCAATGCAGATATATATTTTATTATTATTATTAACATTCAGGCAAAAATACGTACTGTAATTAGAGATGTAGCAATTTAGAAAATTTTGCAGTGATAGAAAATAACAAGTTTTTTTCACAAAATAAAAGCTTTTTTTCAATTATTTTTCTTAGAAAACCTAAAATAAACATTTTTGAGGCTTATGCAGACTAAAAATTTTTTCACTTTACAGGAATATGATACAAAAAAAAAAAGAATGAATAAAATATTTTTTTTTTCACCAATTAAAATTTAGCCTTTCAGTCTCAGAGTTTCCATAGAAGTTTTTCTTGCTTAATTTAACACAATTTTTTGTAAAATATGATTTAATTGGTAAAATAATCATTTCAGTTGCATTTTCTGTTTTAAATTAGGATTAAAATTAACTTTAAAATTTGAAGAGGAGAAAAATCCTTATAACTTTCATCTGTTATCACTGTAGTTTGAAAGACAATTTTAACTGTATTGTACATCCTATTTCCACAGCTCAATAGCAGAAAATTTCTGTAACAAAAAAAAAAAAAAAAAAAAAAAAAAGCATACAATTTGCTGCAGCAAAACAAAATTTATGTGAACCAAAAATACTGGACTAAGCCTACTATCATAAAAAATAATATTAGCCCATAAAATATGTTAACCCTTAAATGCCTGGTGTTGCTTTTCGGCAACATACCCCATTTAGGCTCTAAAATACTATTAGAATAATATTGAAGCTATAATGCCTAATGTTGCCAATAAAATACACTCTGAAGATATTATTAAATCGATTTTCAACATGCGGATGGCATCATTTGTGCAGTTTAAGAATAAAGATAGATTTATTTTTTCAATTGTTGCTACTTGTTCTTTTTGTTTTGTTTGGAAGCTTGCGAAATACCCTATTTTGACCTGCAGTGAGCAAGTAAAATTTATTTCTTATTATAGTTCCTAAAATTCTTGTGTGTTTAATATTATAGAATTTCATCAAGGGAAATTATTTTTTCAATTAAGCACCAGTATTGCCGATTAGTAACAAGCTGTTTTCTAGCGTTAACTATACTTAAAACAAAATATGATTTTTTTAAGTATTTTTTCCATGATTTATTTAAAAAATGATTTTGGAATGATTATGGAAGATTAATTATTGTATAATTTAATATTAATTAATCTCTTATATTTAAATCTTCATTTTCAACAATGGTTTTGAGATATGTTATTATGGTTGTGTGAAATAGTCTATTTTATGCATATTTATTTTAATGGAATTCAACATATTTATTATTCTATAGTTTTGTTATGCAACAGCTTACAATCTGTTCATGGTAATACGCACCAGATGGCATAAATTTCTGGAGAAAGCCATTTAATAAGTTGGGAATTATCGCAGATATTTTTACCCACAGACTTTTTCTGGATTGTGAGGTCTGTTATTATGATAAAGGGGTCTTGATGTAAAGTTGGGAACTGTTAATGTTAAATTCCTTTTTAAAAGTTGCAAAGCAAACTGCAATGCAGATATATATTTTATTATTATTATTAACATTCAGGCAAAAATACGTACTGTAATTAGAGATGTAGCAATTTAGAAAATTTTGCAGTGATAGAAAATAACAAGTTTTTTTCACAAAATAAATTCTGGATTTCCACATTATTACAATGGTTTTTAAAAAATCAGGCATTTAAGGGTTAAATCTGCACTTACAAAGATAATACAATAAAAAAATTAAGATACAATAAATCTAGAGACTTAAGTATATTTTACGAATTTACTAAAGCCTTACATTTCTTTTTAAGCTGTTAGATTACTCTGAAAGGACAAACGTAACTGTGGTGCCTGCTTGCTGCCATGCTGCACTGTTTCTGCTACAGTACATTAAAACCTTCAATAGCAGACACGTACGAAAAACAAACACTTCTGTTCAGGAAACACATTTCAATCCCCAACACCTACATATTTGTATGTTATTACCTCTGGATAGTGGACAGCACTAAATAGCAGACAAATGTAAAGATCCTGAAGTGTCTGGTATTAAGAGATTTTACTGTATTTCTTTTTAATAATTAATATATAAATGCTACCAAGCAACCTATCCTTGATACTAATTTATTTCTGTACATTTATATTAAAAACAATAAGTCTAAGGATCTAAACTTAAGGTAAAGGCAAACAAAAAGAGTAATTCCAGATGCATTTTATTAAAAAAAAGGAATATTTTATTTTTTCCAAAAATTCTGAGTTATAAATTTTTAAAGATTATAGTTATTACTGTTTGATTAACTCTTTAAGACACAAGAAAGTTTTCAATTAATCAATATGTAAGCATAACAAAAGTTTTCAGAACCTAGAAGTATGCACAGATATGGTGTGCAATAACAAAATTTTAAACTATGAAGTAGATAGCAAATTATAACACTTACCCAAAATGTTTATTAAAATATTCCATGTCTTGGCGAGCCTGACTATGAGGAGATACCCAAAGATCAACAGGATTTGTTGTAACATCAAAATTCAGAAGAAGTCCAGATGAAAGGAATATACACACAAATAAAGATAAAATCATTATTATTATAGGTCGTCTATATACAAAATGTCCCCAAGATATAAAAGCTTTTTGAATCTTTTCTTCTAACCAAACACCAGCAAATTGAAATTTGGAAGGTTTGTTAGTGAGTTCTCTTCTAACTAATTCAGAAACAATTTTTGGTGCTATAAAAGAAGTAATACCACAAAAAATAATTAAAATCATATTAGCTGCATATTAGTAAAATAGTAAAATGTTATGTTTGGAAGGGGATGAGGGAAAATAAATTCAGATTTTTATTACTGAAGTAAAGAATGTAAAATACAAGGTAGTTAAAAAAAAAAATATATATATATATATATATCCAAGTTCTCTTATGTGATGATTGTTCATTCTAGAAATTAAACTGCTTAAATAAAATAAAATATTTTAAAAATAAGGGTTAGATATTTTTATAGATGGGGCATTCTCACAATCTTTTGACTTTCGGGAATAAAAATCTGGTGAAATTAAACTTGCTAAAATAAAATTTTAATATGATAGACGAATGCCTTAATGTTATTTAACTGAGGTTTAAGTTAAACTTACAAGTTTAATTTTCCTTATCATCTTACCACTATAACTTTCTATTTTCTTCTAAATTTTTACTTATAATGAATTTGCATAGTATCCACAGGACATTCAAATAAGAAATAATAACAATGTAGTACTTTTAGAACAAAATTTTGGTATAAGATTGTCTTAAAGGGGTGTTAAAGAAGGGACGTAAGGAAAAAGAGGTGGATGGTATAGGAAAAAAGGGTCTGTAATGGAAAAAAAAGGGATGGTAAGGATGGGACGGTAAGGAAAATTACCACTAGTTTTAGACAAATTACGTTAAGACTAAGTGGTAGCCGCAATGTTCATTGAATTTTCAAAACAATTATTTACATTGGATTAAATTTAAAAAAAAAAAAATTAATTTACCTCGAAAAGTGCAGGAATAAACTTTGGGGATGGTAAGACTACCAATAAAGCCACAATGCTTGAAATTGATATTTAAATGCTGATTTAAATTCTGCAGTAAATTTCCTGTCAAAGAATTTTAGACATTCTTTTTCTAGCATACTTCTGCATGAGAAAAAACTTGAAAAAAAAAAAATCTGTGGCTGCATCTGAAGTGATTTTCTGCATAAGTGTAGCAAGAGGGATGGTAAGGAATCTAAAACCCAGGGACAGAGTTCAAAAAATAATATCAACGGTAAAAATGTGTGCAGGTTAATTTTTTGCTACATATTTATATAAAACAATTGTCCCAGTTTTGGAAAAAATTACATTGAATTACTTTCATTGAAACAATTTTATACAGACAGCTCCAAACTTAAAAATCAGCATCAGGGACACAGGACGGTATAGGAGTTTTCCTGGTATTTGGACCCCCAACATCGTCCAAAACTTATTTATCTCATTAATATTGTTATGCAATCATACAATGGGATGTTCCCCAATATATGAAAAAAACAACACAAGAATATGTACTAAAATAAAAATTATTATTCAGGGACTTAAAAGTCAAAAGATTGTGAGAATGCCTCAGATACTCCAAAATACTGGTTGTATCAAATTTCTAATTCCTGCTAAAATAAAAGATATTGATACTTTTATCTTTATCTCAATGAATTTTGTTTCCTCACTCTCATAAAATTGAGGAAATAAAATTAAAGACACAGAAGATTTTAAACATGGGAACTACATAAGAGTAAGAGAGAAGGCCACATTAAGAAAAATTCTTTCACATAGTCTGTTTAAATTTCAAGACTCGCCATCCTAAAAAAGTTTTTCTAGCTCTGACAGATTCAGATGTTTTATGCCACTTTCTGTAGTGTAAGAATGGGTAAAGGGAGAGGTAAACATTATTTCTCATTCTTTAGTAATACTTGGATAATCAAAATCCTGCAAAGCTTCTTCTAATTGTGTTGGTCTAAAATAATTCTGGGATTTTTTAATAATAAGTTAAATTAAAAAAAATATATTTAAAAATTAATATAAAAATCTACTTAAAAATTTAGAAATGTGAATTTAATGTTTTAAATAGACATTTCAAAATATCCTTGCAATTGTCATGCAATCCCCTTTCATTGTATAATTTTTACGATTTCTAGACAAATAACAATTTTTTTTTTTTTTCTAATTTCCTGATGTATCGTCCAGTTTCTACAAATTTTGAAGTCTGTGGTTACTGTGTATACAATACACATTAATGTAAGTGTGTGTTATACTCATATATCTATGCACAAATTATATAGATATACAGTAATGGAAAAAGTATAAAGGAAAATCATATTTGCATAAAACTATATTAAATTTTCACTGAAAATTAATAAAAATAAGTTTAAAAAGCAATAACTTTAATATCAAATAACATCAAGATTTCCTTTACAGTTACTATATTCAATTTTTAAAATTTATAATTGCAAATCAAACATATGTGTAAGTATGAAAAATTACCTGACTTTGATCTTAAAGGATTGATTTCTTCAAGAGATCCTAGGTTTACACCATTGTTGACTGTATCATTTTCATATGTGGTATTAACAGGAACAGTTTTTATTTTAGGCACTGTAAAAATACAAATGAAATTCTATATTTTATTATTTGTATTACCAATTTGTCACACATCATTACATATGTTCACTGTGCAGTCAAACCTCAGCATTCATAAATGTAAATCTTTAAAAAAACAATTAATCTGTTCTTCAAAAATTTTTAAATCTTTACTATCATTAAGATAGGTTGGTTTGTCTAGTAAAAAATATGTTAAAATATCTCATGTAAAAGAATACTAGTAAAGTAGACTTAACACCCTAGAGATGTGCCTTGTAATTCGTACACAATACAATATGAAATTTTATATTCCACAATGCAAAATAAATTAATACTAGTGATGCACCGAATAGTGATTTTGGCCGAATACCAAATACTGAATATTCGGCCAACAGACGAACCAAATAGTAACTGTTAGGCCGGATATTGAATATTCAGCCAACAGATGAACCAAATAGTAACTGTTAGGCCGGATATTGAATATTCGGCTGCCTGAATATTTTTATATTTCAAAGTTTAAAGGCATTAAAATGTTAAATTTTAAAACAATATTACATAATATTTAATACAAAACTTACATTTTCATAAACAAGAGGTTTATACAAGTTAACTTTATACTGAAAAAAATCTGCTTTGTGTTATTTAAGAAGAGGATAGTTTTAAAACTTTTTTAATTAATAAAATTTTAAATTTCATGGCTTCTTCTGAGAGTTAAAATAAATGAATAAAATTTTCTTAAATTCTAAAACAAATATTTTAAAATCAAAGGGAAATTGTTAAGTAATGGGAGAAAAACTTTACAAGGTCATATACTGTATATTTGCCAGGAAGAGACTAAAGAAAAAATAAATAAATAACACAATCTATTCAAATGGTGACAACTCATCAAGAATAACTTTTCTACTCCTTTTGATTTAGCAGGGAAGGTTTTAAATGCATCCTAGATCGGTGTCTGGAGTGGGCAATCATTTTCAGCGATTGTAAACATACAGGTTGTTCTTAAAATATTGCAACAAATTTTCAACAGAGATAATATTGGTTGAAACAAGCATTTTTTGAATAAGAAACATCTCAATCCATTGATTCCATCAAAATTACAATGCATTCAATCAAAAATGCTGGGCGTGTAACAACAAGCCGAAACTGAATTTTTGTTCACTAATTTATCAACAATGAAGATATTTTAGTGAGATTTGTTTCATATTAATTTTGCTTGTACTAAATGTGATGGTATCAGTGAAAATGACTGGATTTTGATCAGTGTACAAAATACTGTCAACTTCATTCTGAATAAAGGAATATCTAGCTCATAGTTGTTTAGATATGAATGATGACAATTTCCAGCACTTCTCATCACAATATCATATTTCACAGGAATCAGAGCAAGTCTGTTGAAAATATAGTTATATCTTCATTATTGTTAAAATAACAAAAGAAAATCCATGTTTGAGTGAAATGAGATACACCATATTTATGACTGAATAAGTGGATTGGGATTATGGTTGACTGGACAAAAATTTTTTTGTTTTGATGTCTATTATCAAAACACTGAAAGTTTTTCTATTTTGATCAGAAACACACTTAAAAAAAGCAAGGAACAGATTATTTACTAGACAATGTTCAGGAACTTGCATTTGTAGATCATTAATTCCTATGAAAATCCTTATTAATAGTTAATTTTCTAAAGTGATACTTTACAAATAGCAAATAAATCATATAAAAACATTCTCTTTTATTTAAATATCTGTTTTGTGACTATTTTGAGTATCTTTATAAGTTGACAGTTAAAAGTAGAAGTTGTGTAAGTTTTTAAAAAAATGTTTAAAATTTTTTTTTTTCAGTATTTGGTTTGACCGAATATTTTGATATCCAGTCAAACTGAATAGGTTGAAATTCAGCCTAACCGAATATTCAGTAATGTGGCCGAATAGATACCAAATATTTGGTGCATCCCTGATTGATACCACATTAATTAACATCATACTAAATTAATATCATAATACAAGACTAAATAGAAAACTATGATATCTGACAAGAAACCTTATATTTTAAAGCTGTTGTTTTCAAATGGTGTACAAAGAACACTGCTATTCTGCAAGAGGAAATAGAAAATGGAGTAGAATGAACTACTGAAAAGATATGAACTGTATAAAATTTTTATGGAACACATTTTATAAATTTAGATTTATTATACCAAAATTTTGAAAAATATATTAATCCACATATACAGTATTTGTGGATTGGATGAAAAATGTCATTAAAGTATCATTCTATTAAAATTCAAACTTCAAGAGGGAGGGTGTCCAAAGAGTGTGACAGGGAGAGAGGATGGGTTAACACATTATGTCTCAAATTATGAAAACAATTAAGTTAGCTTTGTTTGCAAACAGCATAAATTAAGTTAATAAAAAATAGACTAAATTCATATATTTTTACTCAGGTAATGGGTATATTTTCCTTTTGAATTGCAAGAGCTAGTAAAAGCACACAAGATCGTGAAGGCTATAGTATTTATTTCAGTAGATAATAAACACCATAAAAACAATAATACTTACATTTTTTTATTATTATTATCAAAATTAGTTCCAAACAAAAGTTTAAAAAAAATATGTCACAAGAAAGAAGGATCAATAAACCACAAAATTTAATAGAAGTAATTAATGGAAGACCCCTCAGTGCCATGTACTCCAATAGATTTAAATATCACATAACAAAAAGAATTATCTGAAGTAAAAAATGGTTAATATATTGAAGTGAAAGTATTCAGCAATGGATTTTTTTTTTCTTTCTTTGTCTGTGTGTGTTTTCCCAATTGTCGATTTGTAACTACTACAAAAGAAATGTTTAGTCTTCAACATTACATACACATGTTGGCCTTCTGCAATGAAAAACTTAAAAACAACTAAAAAACAAACACACATCTCAACTAGATTCTTGGAATAATATTACGGAGATGACAATACTTTGATCCAAAATATTTGATCTTATGATTAAATGTTCAATAAAGAAGAAAATAAAAGTAAATTCTCAAGAATTTTATTTGCATTTTTTTTCTGCAGTGAAGCATCTTGCTTGTGTTAAAAAATAAAAGAATATAAATTATTTTTATACTTTTAAGGGGGGAGGGATATCTTTTTGTACTTTTATTACCAAACCCATCCAAGCATTGCATGGGTCCACAAGAAAGTGCTGTTTATCCATAAGGTTTTTTTTTTTTTTTTTTTTTTTGGTCTGGGCCATGTGGATGGCAATTTTAATTTGCAGGAAAATATGAAAAGAATCTTAAGATTTTTTTTGATTGGGGGAGGGGGTGATGAAATAGCAAATATTTATTATTTTTCAAATGAAAGATGCCATTGAGCAGACTTGTATAAAACAAAAAACTTTCCACGCACATAAATGTGATGACAGAATTTGAACTTTGCACTGCAAAGACTAGCAAATTCTTTGATGAGGTTCTGGATGATCAACCTCAACCCCTGAGCCTACGAAAAACTGCTGAACCTACAATTAAATTTGTGAAAAAGAATGAGACGACTGTTGATTGCTCTTGTGAGCAGACGTGCTGAAACGTCGTTTTTCGACAGAAAACCGGGTCAGATGGACCTGGGTTAAACAGAATGTCCCCGGTCAGTTATTTTTTATGTTTAACCTGAATGTAAATACCCCATATGTAATTATTTTCATCCCCATATCCAAGAATATTAAAGTGTCAAGATTTCGATAAAAATCTGCCTGGATTATTTACTTCTAGACACCAACCTAGAGTAGAAGTACATTTATTCCACAAAGTGAGTGTACATTCAATCTACAAATTGGGGGTTCAGCCAGGATTGGATTTAAATGCAAAGTGCGGACTTTAACTTGTGAGGAAAAGGAAAAAAGAAAAGTTTCTTCAAGTGTTTTTCTGTGCTTCGAAATTTCAACTGCGTATTTTATCGAAGTGAGCGTGTGCTCTGATGAATCATTTGTGAAAATGCATCGTGAATTCTCAGCGATGATACAGTTAATAGGAAGAAAGTCTTTTCTAGTATTCGAGAAGAAATATACACTGACCCGTTGACCTAGTCACGAGAAATCACCTCAAGATTTTCAGCCGAGGTTCAAGATTTTTAATTGCTAGATGTGGTTATCCTGCGTTTGTTTGTTTTTTCTTTTCTTTTTAAGTTTATATGACAATTTTTTTTTCTTTTCTTTTCTTGTTTGTGATAAAATGGGAAAGTGTTTTATTTGATTTTTCCCAAAAGTACTTCAATGGTGCAGATAAAAAAAATCCCTGCCGGCTCGGGCCTACAGGCGGAGGTAGATTTCGATGTTAAGTACTAAATTCTCCAACAAAACTTAAATCAAGATTAGAGATAAAACCCAGTTTCTTCACAAAGAGCGAGCTGTAGGGAGCTAAACTTTTTGTGAAAATTGTAATATACACGAATACACACACACATATATATGGAATAGGTTTAAAAAATGGCTACAAAAATTCAGAGAACCTTAAAGTGCTAAAATATGTTAATATTTCCATAGTCGGGTTTTTATCATGTTTTAATACGTCTCTTCAAACTTACATGGCGTTACATATTCACCTGCTGAGGTCCATTATATTTCCAATATGACGCAATATACATATTTTTTTAATTTGTCAAACTATTTATTTTGAGTTTTCATGCTGAAATCTTGCTCTAGGAAACTTATGACGTAATATTCAATTTGTTTTCAATTTGTCAAACTATTTAATTTTACACGTGAAAATTTTGCAAAAGAAAAGTAATTGTTGTGGTGAGAATTTTATTATTTGTTTTTTTTTTTTTATTGTTGGCAACAGCTATAACGAAAAACTTTTATTTTTTTCCTGCCATTGTTGTGTAAGAGCTGGTTTTATCAGAATCATGTTAAGACAGTATTCAAAATTTTGAACCCTCCCCATTTCCACCCTCTTGGGCCGATTTCGACCATTTTCAATCCCCGCCGAGATATTAGCCATCTCAAAGTTGTTGGCGAGTTTGAAGATGATTCGTGCATAATTGCGACTTTTATCGTGCGGACAAAATTTAGTACATACATACATACATATATATATATATATATATGTATAAACTTTTTAGGTGGTGGTGGTTTTGGGTTCCTGGGGTCCTATAATGAAAAGTTATGAAGGAATTTTTCAAAAGTCGCACCATGGTAACGATTGCAATAGGTAGTATTTCTTACGAAATCTACCTAAAAAGCATACGGTGAGGTTTTTTTTTTTGTATGCAAAGAAGAAAAAGTATATTTTTTTAGTGAAGTTTTTTAGTGAGCTTTATAGAAAGTGATTTATGCAGAGTGATTTTTTTTGTTCTGCATTTTTTTTTAATAAACAAAAATAGCCAGGTCGTGGCATTTGCATTAAGAGCATCTGCAGTGATTTTTTTTTTTTTTTTTTCCCTGCAGACTGAAAAGGAGGAAAAGATGAATAAGTGACGTATAAGATTTTGCTGATAAATATAGGAAGGTGTTGTTTTTTTTTGCTTCCTAAGAAAGATACATGTTCTTTTTTGCTTCTTTGAGAGAAAAAAGTGTTATAACGATATATTTTTTTTATCTTGTTTTTTTTTTATGTGAAAAAAAAAAAAATATTTTTATTGAAATATCTGGTACAAAGTAAGTGTGTTTTATAAAATTGTTACATATTGATGGGGAGAAATTTGCATTTTACAATCAACATTATAGACATCTAATTAGCTCTCATTACCCCTTTTATTAGGCATCTCTCCAATACCCCTTTTAAGCATATATTTTAGTTGGCTGATTGGAATTATTTAAATCTTAGTGATCGTTTCGCTTCTGGGAATTTGTATACCTAAAGGAAACATCTCAACCATTAATCTTCGTTAATAATAAAAAAATAAACTTAATCTACTTGCACTGTGTGTTATTGCAGTACCAATCTCCCTTTGAAGCTGCCAACTAAAAATGCTTAAATTAACAATTAATAAAATTAAACAGACACATGAATCATTGACTTACACTTATTTCGTTTTATACACAAACAATAACATTTATTTAGATTAAAAAAAAAAACACAAATATACAACACAAACACATATAATTTACTGAATGATTTCCATTGGAAACAATTGAATTCATATAATATTTTGAGTAATTTTCATTTTAAATCAGTAAACGATATTCTGTCTTTAATTTACAGACAAGGGTAGGCAAGGGCATATTTCAATTTAAAATGCTATAATTCATCAATTTAACAGGCAGAAGGGAATCAAATAAAAATGTACCTTTTTTGACAGGAATCATAATTTGTTGGGGACATCAGCACTATATGTAGACAGATCCGTATTTGATGAGTATCCATATCAAGAGCCCATATCAAGAGGGTACACTGGCTTCCATTCGGATTTCATTCTACCAGGAACTGCAGCATGCTGATGTGAGAACTGATGGAGAGTACCTTCTTTTTTTTTGAAACACTCTTAGCAAAACATTTTTTTTAGACTGCCTTCTTTTTTCCTCTCGTTGTATTCCTCTTACATTTTATTTTTTTAATTTATTCGTCCCTTTTATTATTTACTCTTCTCAGCACCCAATAGGATCTGATCTGTTGTTTTCCCTTCCGCCGTTTTGTGATTTAAATGGTCGTTTCTGAAAATTATATGCCTGCCTCTATGTCTGTACCACCCATTCATTGTCTTCCAGCTGTGTGTCCTGGAGGGAAAGCCTCTAGTCCAGTATCGTAAATCGAATGTCCGAACATTGTCGTAAAACTGTCCGTTCGTAAAATTTATTTGTTATAGTTCTGCTTATTTGTAAATGGTGATTGTAAAAATGTGTCTGATAATGATTTTTACTACTGGGAGGTCTCCTGAACGCTGGGGTTTTCTCTTTTATTTTCTTTTAAATCAATGGTTTTGATGATGTGTATTTTAATCACATCACATATTATTATAGATATAGATATATTTGATTTATCAGGTGCATATACAGTCGAGTCTCTCTATAACGAAACTCCATACATCGAATTTCTCTATATAACGAATTTTTAGTAGGAACGGTCCCTTTTTCCCATGATCTCATTAAAAACAGTCTCCATACAGCAAAATATCTATCTCCATATAACGAATTTTCCACCCCGAAACCCCCCCCCCCCCCTAAAAAAAAAAATAGTTGTTATTAACTTAAATTTCTTATTGTTTTAGGGGAAAAGCAATACAAAATTCAGAAACTAGACAAAATTTGCAAGAAATAGGATAGATGACATTATGACGTAGGATGAATGGGGAGGAGGAGGGCTCAACTCTGAACATGCACTGCGACGCTACTCGCATTAAAGCGTCGTTTACACGGAGCGAGTTTACTAGCTACAAGCCGGCGAATTCACTAGCTGCTAGTAAACTCGCCCCGTGTAAACACGTTGACTAGCGAACTATCTGGCAGCTCAGCGAGTGCGAAAAAAGTTGAAAGCTAGGCTACTTTTCTCGCTACTCGCTGGCGTGTTAGCTCCCTGGATAGTAAACTAGCTGTGTGTAAACGTTGTTGCTAGTGGAATTGCTGTGAGTATTCGGTGGTTCGTTGTTCTGTGTATGTAAACAATGTCGACTGAAGTTGCTCGTGCCGGTGTGAATGAAACAAAATAGATTTTTTTCGAACAAACTTAACAATTAAGATATCAATAATTAAAATATTTTTGAGATTTTTGATATATTTTTGAGATATTTTGATATTCACTGTTTGAAATAACTACCGTCACAATAACTACTATCACAAGGTGAAATTTTAATTATTTTAGATAGATAGTTTAAAATACTAATGTTGGGGAATTGCAGTTATCAAATTATTGAGACTGTACAACGTTTAGAGGGCAATAATTGAAAAAAAAGTTTTGGAGTAGTAGTGCACAGATTCGTATATTTTCCACTATTTTTCACAATTAAACTACCTGAAATTACTTTTAGTAATTAGTATTACAAATATGATAGGAATGATACCGAGGGTTGAATGTTTTAAATACTAAATAAAATAATTTCAAAGTAAAACTGCAGAACTATGATGGCGTTTGAGGCCACTGATCTGCAGATTTACTAGTTTAATTACTACCATAGATTTTATTAATATTAGAATCATTTTTATGAGAGATGAATAAGTAAATGTTTAAGACAGAAAATTAGAGATTTTTAACAACTTCAGTAACTTAATTGTTTTTTTTTTTTTACGAATTTAATATTTCCAACTCAGCGAAAAAATGCCTAGGCCGGGAATCGAACACAGATCATTGGCTTACAGGGCCAATGCTCTACCGTTTAAACTAACTGGGCCAACAATCGGTGAGCATATTTTGCTCAGATATATGCTCAACAGTTGTCGGCCCAGTTAGCTTAAACGGTAACGCATTGGCTCTGCAAGCCAAGGATGTGTGTTCGATTCCAAGCCTGGGCATTTTTTCGCTCAGTTAGAAATATTCAATTCGTATGATAACTTTACCAATCAGTTTGATTGTGTTAAAACAATAGTTTGTTTTTATTTAAAGGGGCAGGGGTTGAGCCCTATGAGTCTCTCTTTTCCATATGCCCTTAAAAAATATTCTGTGCTTCCTGATTTGTTTCACTGATTGACAGATAAACTAAACAGGGCAGAGTTATAAAAAAAAATATGTCATTAAAATACTGAAAATTTTATTAACCACATGAAATTAATTAAAAGCAGGACTATTTATAAAATTTTGGTGTTATTACATTCCAATAAGTGCAATTTAAAAATTAAATGTGATTAATTAGGTTTTCAGTTAAAAGATTTTATGCCCTATTAAACATCACTGAAATTGCTTTTTCAGCAATGATTACATGGGGTCCCATTACTGAAAATACACTAATTAAACGTTACAATAATGGTCACGGGTCTTAAAACCTTAAACATTAATGAAATTTTATAAATGACCATTACAATATAAAGTTCAAATTTCATCTTTTAATTTCGTATTGCAGTAATCTTTATGTTTTATGTTCCATCGGCAATATCATTTGCGTTCCACTTCATTTTACCACGAACATATACACACACACACCAAAAAAAAAAAAAAACCTCAGCACTTAATATAAAAACAAACTCTGTTTACAAAAAAAAAAACAAAAAAAAAACATAAAAGAAAGCTTTAGAATGCAGCAAGTGATGCAATAGCGAGTTGGCTACTGAGCGAGTACACAAGTTTGTGTGTAAACGATCACTATCTCGCTAGCTGACTCGCCCGCTACTTTTCTCGCCGGCTTGTAGCTAGTAAACTAGTTCTGTGTAAACGAGCCTTAAGTTATAAAGTCCAGGCAATAGGGGATTTTACCTAGAAAAATTAATACTAGTTCTGGATTTCGACTCACTTTATGTTTTTTGTTGTCGCTGAATCCGAATTTGTAACTTCCCACCAAAATTTCATCCGGCGACCCCCCGAGAAATTGATTTTTTTTCAAAATTTTGTTTTTGAGAAAAGCGCGCTGGGAATGTAGCGAGGCACCCCCTCTCTCCCCGTTTATCCTACGTCATAATGTCATATATCCTATTTGTTGCAAATTTTGTCTAGTTTCTGAATTTCGTAATGCTTTTCCCCTAAAACAATAAGAAATTTAAGTTAATAACAACTATTTGGGGGGGGGGGGATTTGGGGGTAATTGTATTACTGTTAAACAAAACTGACGTTATAACAAGTGGCAATCTTTTCAAGGAAAGTAACATAATTGAGATAAACCGGAATCTGGACCACCCCCACTCTCCCTCTTTAAAAAGACTCCTGCACTTTACAGGTGTCTGTTACTCGGCCAATTCCAGGAAAGTGGACAATAACCCTTCTCCTACCAGCACCAACCGTCTCAGCATGTCCATAGTAACATTAAACGTGGTAATGCACAAGAACCAGATTTTTCCTTCTGAACAAGGGGGTTGGAGGGAGAGAATCTTGATTCGCCACGTCTAAGGAAGCAGACTTAGCTGAACGTGTTTTCTGGAGAGAAGTGGAATTTTGAGATTTCCCCATTTAAAGGTAAGTAATCCTACTCTTCGACTGAAAAGTTGAAAAGTGGTCTTTCAGAGAGGTAGACTGAAAATAGTGGTCTTTTAATAGAGGAAAATTAACACTGAACCTATAGCCAAAAATTATAGACCATAAATAAACAGTCTTTATGAGAGGTGGTCTCTTTATAGAGGTGGTCTTTTAAGGATGTTTCACTGTAATTGCTATTTAAATTAAAAATTAATTAGTATTAATTAAAGAATAATTATTTTAATTAAAAAATAATAAAGCAAAAAACCATGATAGGAAGGGGAGAATTCTTTTCAATTATTTTGTCAATGCATTTAGAAACAGCTCAATCCTTAATATTGTGATCTCTTCGCACAGAATGCCAGTTACTCTTATAACACTATGAAATTTTTTGATTTAATGCCGTCGCCGGACTAAAAGTCACTGCAGCTGCCAATGGAAAACCGATCGGCAACACGTTTTAGTCTGCAGAAAATAGAAACGAAGGGTTTGGTGTTGTCATAACAATGTTTTGAGTCTTTAAAATTTGAATTTTGGACAAACAATATATAAACCATACATAAAATTGGGGAATATTTTAAATTTTCAGTATTCAAAAAAAAGTTATAAAAACAAAACATATGGTTTTCTTTTCTTAACTTTTTTCCGCAAAGTTCCGAAATTTTCCACACATGGCATTCGCGCATGCGTCTATATTATACAACTCTGCCATTGAGAAAGAAAAGTACTTTCTATTTACTTTTTTTTTTTTTTTTTTTTTTCATTTGGGGAATGACAATTTAAAACTGCAGAAAAAACAGCATACATGAAAACAATTTTCAGAATTTTTTTAAGGGTGTATTCGAAAAAATATTTTTCCACCCTCAACAGCTCGAAATTTTCTGAGACATTTTCAGACTCATTTTTTAAAGTAAAAACATGAAACTTGCTGGGGTGATTTCTGAAGACATGTTTAACATGCCGTGTGATTTCATTTTCAGCTCAATTCATTAGAATTTGATTTTTAAACAATTATTTTCTCAGTATGACCATTTTTTTCATTCCCAGATCGCCCGCTTCGGAAAATTCGGTTTAAAATGCCAGCTTTGACAGCGTTTTTTACAGTATTTTCTGCATTTATCAAAAAATTAAGAAGCACCGCACATTATATAGTTTCTAAATAAGAGAATTTCCAAGTTTGATGCGTTTGAGAGCAAAAATGAATTTTAAAATGAATCAGAAAATAAGCAGTTTGGATCGAAATACACCCTTAAATAATAAATATTCACATTTTTTAGTAAAAGATACCAACAGTACCACGAAAGTTCCAACAACTGGTAGGTATTTTAGCTTTTCATTTAAAACTTCATCCGAGACCTGGCATTAGCGATTTTAAAATGCACAAAAAATGGAAAATATGAAAACAACCTCCAGAATATTTTTAAATAGTAAATATTCATATTTTTCTTTATGAAAGATACCCTAAGTACCACAAAAGTTATTGTCAAATCTAGGCCTGGGCCTTAAATCGATTTAAAGCTTACATTGGAAATCCGATTTAACCATTGGTCTTAAATCGATTTAAGCTAACATCGGAAATCACGATTTACTCAATGTCTTAAATCGCGATTTAGCCATTGACTTTAAATCGATTTAAAACAAAATACTGATTCAGAGCTAACATTGGAAAACCGATTTATCTACTTTGATGTATCTACCGCTTACATGGCAAACTGGTGTTAAATCGATTTAGGAGGATCCGATTTTAGCAAACATCGCAAACCTCAATGCTTTCCGATTTAAGATAAACAAGGCAAGCTGGTGTTAAATTGATTTAGCAGGATCTGGTTTAAGCAAACATCGCAAGCCTCAATGTTTTCCGATTTAAGAAAAATAAAGCAAGCTGGTGTTAAATCGATTTAGCAGGACCCGATTTAAGAAAACATACAGGCCTCAATGCTTTCTGATGTAAGAAGAAAAGATAATTTAAGAAAACGACGATTTAAGTAAAATTTGATAGGTATTTATTTTGTAAACGAGATTCAGAGTTTGAGACTGGAATGTGTATTTCTTTTGGAAATTAAGCACTTAAATGGTTGAAAGTTAAAATTAAAAAGTAAAGTTTAATTTTTAAAATCCAAATTAATCGAATTTCTTTTTATATGCTAATGCAATCTTTAGATGAAAAATTAAGTTTCCACATATTTCAGTAATATTTTAATACATATTTTTTATTTTCTATTATTCTGTAATTAATTAAAATACTTTAAAGTAGAATCCTGCATCAAGATTTTTTTTTTTTTCAGACATTGAGCATTTATGGCTGAAAAAAAGACATATTTAAGTTTCATATTTAAAATCCAAACTCATCGACTTTCAGTTTATACTTTTAAGCATTCTTATGATGAAAAATTCATTTTTTACATGTTTTAGTAATATTTTAACATATATTTTGTATTTTCTATTATTTTGTAAGTAATAAAATTATTTTAAATTATAGTCATGCATTGTTTTGTGTATTCCGATTTGGCCGTGACCCGCATGAAATATTTTTCTTTTGCTAATAAGATTTTTTTTTTCTGAAATTGATTAAGTATTTATTGTTGGAAAAAAAAAAAAAAAAAAAAAAAAAAGAATAAAGTTTCATATTTAAAATCCAAATTCATCTAATTTCAGTTTTTATTTTTATGCATTCTTTTAATGAAAAATTCATTTTTCACATGTTTGGGTAGTATTTTAATATATATTCTTTATTTCTTGTTATTCTGTATCTGTAATTAATTAAAATATTTTTAAATAGTCATGCATCGGGTTTGACATGCTATTTCAACACCAGCTGCGTGGATTGAGTATCTTGCTGAAATTGATTGACTATTTATATCCAAATTCATTCAATTTTAGTTTATATTTTTATGCATTATTTTGATGCAAAAATTAATTTTCATATGTTTGGGTATTATGGGAATATTTTATTTTTTATTTATTATTATTTTGTAATTAATTAAAAATACTTTAATAAAGTTCTGTAATGAGTCAAGTAACTTGATTTTTACAGCAGAATGAGGGAGGTGTGGAAAGGGCATTCATTAGATTTTTCTGCAGATCTGCGATTTTCTGCTTTTTTGACATCTTGTTATCATTAAAAAGAGATATACAGGGTCATTCATAATTCCCTCCGGGGTTTCGAAACGTTATAGTAAAAAAACGAAGACGAATATGAAAAAAAGAAACATATGAAATTATTCCGAAACTATTCAAGTTTTACTTACATACATTACAGGTGTTCTATGTGTGAACGTTTGGTCACACGGCATACATCAATGCGATAGTCCAGTTCCTGCCATACTCTACTCAACATGGTACTGTCTATGTTATTGATAGCACGTGTTATCCTTTCACGCAGGTCAGCTAAATCATGTGGCATAGGTTGTACAAAAACCTGGTCTTTCACATACCCCCCCACAAGAAAAAGTCACACGGTGTTAAATCCGGTGACCGTGGAGGCCACTTTAGAAGAGGTACGTCATCTTCAGAAGCTCGTCCAATCCATCGATGAGGTAAGTGTGTGTTCAGGTATTCACGCACATCACACAAAAAATGGGGAGGAGCACCGTCTTGTTGAAATACGAAATCATCCTCATGTTCCTCTAACTGCGGCATTAGCCACAGCTGCAACATTATCCAGGTACACTACACCAGTAATGGTCTTCTCTGTAAAAAAGAATGGCCCATAAACACGTGAGGAGGACATAGCGCAAAACACGTTAACTTTGGGGGAATCCCGATAGTGTTCCACTACAGAATGGGGATTTCCAGTGCCCCAAATGCGCACGTTGTGGCGGTTGACAGTGCCACACATGTGAAATGTGCTTTCATCACTAAAAATCAATTTCGACATTAGTGTTTCACGTTCATGGACATCAATGCAAAACGTGAAACGAGAAATGCAATCTGCTGGAGTCAACGCTTGCACCAGTCCCAATCTGTACGGCTTCAAACAAAGACGTTTTCGCAGAATTCGCCACACTGTTGGTTGAGAGATCCCCAGTTCTCGGCTTCCGCTAGCGGTTGATTTCGTCGGACTCCTTAAAAACGTTTCCCGTACACGATCTACGGTGTCCGCAGATGGACCAGGCCGACCACTTCGGTTCCTGTCACATAGGCATCCCGTTTCTTTAAATTTCTGGTACCACACATGAATTGTTTTGTCAGTTGGTCCCTGTTTTCGATATTTATTACGAAAGGCCCGTTGAACTGATACCACTGATTCAGATTTTGCAAACTCCAACACACAAAAAGCTTTCTCTTCACCTGTAAACGCCATTTTTCTTTACTACAACTGATTTCAATACAGATGTTACTGCCATCTACCGGAAACTAATTAAATTAAAACTTGAATAGTTTCGGAATAATTTCATATGTTTCTTTTTTTCATATTCGTCTTCGTTTTTTTTACTATAACGTTTCGAAACCCCGGAGAGAATTATGAATGACCCTGTATTTTAAGATTATATTTTATTACTAATCTTATAGGGTGCGAAAAAATCAGCAATTTCAGTACTGTGCTCCAAGACTCAATCCTTCTGCATCTGCTATATGAATGTCAGCATTTATGTTAAACAAATCTTATTATAATCTAAAAGTTAAAAAGATATAAAATTGCACCTTATTTTTCATATCTCCCCCCCCCCCTTTTTTTAACTACTTTTCTCATCATGGTAAATGAACAGTTAAATTCATCATTGAATTCTTTGAATCTGCTTCTGTTTTACCTCAATAACTTTTTAATTCTGTGTCTGTAAAAAAAAAAGTGTGTGTATGGTGTTAGCACTGAAGTGCTATTTGGGTGGGCTAGGGGAAGTTGCCGCCACCCCCCCCCCCCTTAAGGAATTTAGATTGTAGTAAACAAGATAACAAGTCAGACCAAAAAAAAAAAAAAATCATTTTCTTTTACTTCTTAAAGAATGAATGAGTTTATAAAATGCATTAAAATAGGTCACTAATTTTTATAATGGAAAAAAAAAAAAAAATAGTGTTTTGGGGCATTCAAAGTTTTTTTAATAATACCTCTTTTCAAAGGTTTTTGAAAAATTAAAAGCTAAATATACTAAATAATACAAGAGGGGGGCATAAAGACCGTACTTTGTTACTAAAAATAAAAAAAATAGGCGTCCATATTCTAAAATGTAAAATGGGTGTTAAATCGTGATTTAGCACTAAATCACGATGTTAGATAGATGATAAATCAATTTAAGAAATTTCTACATCGCCCAGTCCTAGTCAAAGCATAGTTTTTTTTACATAGCTCTATCCAGACTCTGGTGATTGTTAATGTAAAATGCACAAAAAATGGAAAACATAACGACATTCAAAAAATAATTTTTTTAAATAGTAAATATTCTTATTGTTTTAAATGAAAAATATCATCATCAGCAAAAACATACCGGTTATTCACAGGTGTTCTTATTCATTGTTTTTTTCAATTCCTACTATTAGTTCACACTCTCCCTATATTTATTTATATATTTATATATCTTGTTCAAATTTTCAATCGTTAATAAAATACTCAATATTCATCCTATCAAGTTGAAATAATTTTTTTTTAACTTGTACTGGATGACAATTGACGTTAATACAGTTTTTTCAAATATTAATTAATTAATTAAATTATTCATCCTATCAAGTTGAAATAAATTTTTTTTAACTTGTACTGGATGGCAATTGATGTTAATACAGTTTTTTCAAATATTAATTAATTAAATTTTAATTAATTAATTTTAGTTTTGCATGGGAAACAAAATGGCGGCCATTGGTTATTGAAGATCAATGAAAGTATTTTCAATAAGAGGTTACCATAGGGAAGACCCTGTTTTGTCGCCAAATACTGCCAAGTTTGTCGCCAACTTGGCGATATATCGCCAAATTTGACGACCAAGATGAGTCGCCAAAAGTGACGCCAACTTGGCGATATCTCTAATATTTCGCCAAATTCCCATAGAGTTCCGTTGTAAACCTATTTGCTTATAGAAAATCAACAAATTGAGATATTTTAATGCAACAAAAACTAATATTAGCTTAATGGATTAGATTAAATTTTTCTTTGATGACCTAAGTAGGATTTGACTTTAAAAATAAAATTTTTATATTACTTGTTTATTTCCATTGGTGCAACAGTCAATCACAATTTTATATTCTAGGAAAAACAGAATGTTTGCCTTCTGTCTGTGAAATAAGTGCTTGATCCACCACGTTTTCCACATGGAATTTATTAAAATGCTGGTAGACTGAGGGAAATTGAAGCTCTTTCATTAGCAGAATATCAGGTGCATTAGAACCTGTCTTTGTCTATCCTTATCTAAATTTGCAAACCTCTACATGTGATAGATTTTCATAGCCATTGCCAACTACAACATATATAATCAAGAGTTAAACATATTCTGTGAATATGGGTGATGTCTTTGTAGAGTATCTTTAATTTTATAATTATTATTATTATACACATTATGAAGAAGTTGCAAAAGTAATTATTTATTTTATAAATTCTACTTCAATTTTTATTAATTAAATTTTATTAAATTATTGATTAGTAATTTAAATTTTTGGCTCATAAAAAAAAATATTTTATTCAATTATAATTTTTAATTTTCACAATGCAATAGTTCTAAAAGTTAAATACTATATGATTTCATTTGGAGAAATGGAACATGGGTATAGGTCAGGGATGGCAAACTATGGCACATGTGCTAGAATTGGCACATAAGCTATTTTTTCTGGCACGCGAAAAATTTTAATTTGGTAATCATTATACAGATGAAATTCATTTTTTAAATTTCTGTTATAACCAATAAAATTTTGTTCCATACAGGCAGATCACAAATAATGCAATTATTTTTTGCATCAATTAACACAGAATAATTTTCTTTTCCTGCCATGCTGTGCAGCGTTTTCGACATGTATTTTGCCTTTCTATATGAATTTAAAAAGTTGTAATTTTCAAATAAATTTAGTTTGACAGTCACTGCAATAAAATGACAAGTGGATCCAATTTAGCTATGTATATTTGAAAAAAAATAGCAAAAAATATGAACCATATGTAAAACATTTTTTTTTCATCGATCGTACAACAGCAAGAATCACATCAATACATCATTAGTACATTGTTTAATTTAACTTGGAAAATTAAAACCGAGATGTTGAATTAATAATAAGTTAAAAATTAATGAAATAAAAACTCACATTTTTTCCCCTTATTACCGAATAAATAAATGAATCCTAATTATGAATTGAAAATTCATTCATTTAATGGTGGATTCCAGTATATGAAAATAAATCGCATTTTGATTTTTAACATTTTTTAATTACTAAATCACGAAAGTAACTGATTTTGTAGTATTTCGTATAAACATCGTACCCTGCAAAAAAAATTTTGTATAAATTTGGTACGTTACATTGTTGATAGATATTGTTTGTGAATTTTTGGCACACGCACATGAAAAGGTTCGCTGCGCCTGGTATAGGTATTCAACCTAAATTAGAGTACAATTAAGATAGTCTTATTTAAGATAATAAGAGTTAATTGCTCACTTAAGTAGATGATTATATTTCATTAATTTTTCTTTATACACATTTTCAAGCATCCCATTATAAAAAACAATCTTATTTAAGTAAAATAGATAATTATAAAATCAAAGCAAAACAGGTTAATTAATACAGCTAGGTTTAGGAATGTTCTTGTAATAAAGGTATTTGATCAGCCTATGCCAAGGCCATATATTTGTTTTATTTTTTCATTCGCCCTTGCTGAAATGTGACCCGTTCAAAATTACATACCCACATGGGATCTTCATTTCATTGCATTGAGAGTACACATACACTTTGAAAGTTGGTTTGCCAACTTCCCCTATGACATTTTTGTTTTGAAGTCCAGGTGGCTTCAAACATGTCAGAGTTTCTCTGATTTTGTGTAGAGCGGGTGATTTGCATATATTAAATATTATAGTGTCTGTGTGTCCTCCTTTTTACGCTATGTCCCGGTTAGGACCAAAGCCATAAACTGCAGTCAATTTCTTCTAATTATAGGTTACAAGTTCAAGGAGAGATATTTATTGTTTCTTCAATACCAAACTTGCATCATTTTTTCTATCTCTTCTGTGCAAATTGCATGAATCCATATATTTGCATTTTCCCCACTTTTTATATATAGTTTTATGTTTTAATATTTCTTTCTGTGCATATGTATTTTATATATTGTGAATATTAAGTATTATACTACATAATTAGGATATCTTTGTTCGTGGTAGATAAAATAAACAAGCAAAATTTAAGTCCTCTTCAGTATTTGCATCACTTAAGGACAAATTACATTACTTTTTATTTAATCTGATTAATGGAAACCAGAAAGAGTTTAATGCAATGTCATATTGTAAATTAAAAAATTGGTACATTTACAAAAAAAGAGGAGAAATTAAGATATAAAAAGTAGTCGACTACTTCCAAAGAAAAATAAAAGACTTTTAAAAGTTATTTCTGATAGAACATTCAAATACATCACATGATATGAACAAGTATACTTATTAATAATCAGATGTGTGACTTTGTTTTCAAGAAGCTTTTCTTTACTTGTTTTCAAAAAAAAAAAAAAATGATGAAAATGTGTGTAACTTTAGTATTTTATATATTGCTTTAGTATATTGTTTTAATGTGTATTTTTATAATATTTTGGAATCAAGCCATGCCGAGAGTCAACATATTTTGCATGTTGGGGATGATAATATACCATGAAGCATCATATATTATTCTTTTAATCTAATATTTGAATTACATTTTACCCCTTTCTTTCCCTTTTATTCAAAAAGTCAAAACAGTATTCTTTAAAAAGTAACTTCTTTCCTTCTCAGGGTCAAACACATTTTATCATATTTATTTAGCGCAGAAATAAATAATAAAAATTAACAAAACAAGATTTATGATAATTACTTTCCCATCCTGTTGGATAAAATGCTGATCTATTTATTAACAAGAGTTATCACCTAATTATACCATTCTATTCTGTCAATAAATTTTTGCAATTCTTTCCTGTTGAAATATAAACAGTTTTGGTCTTTCACACATGTGGTTATGGGGTTACTGGATGTTAATTTGGCGATATAGTGCTGATTATATTTTATTGCCAATAATTTAAATCCATTCATAGCATTTTTATTAACAGCTAATTTTGCGTTAGTTTGATTCTCATATTGACTTTGATTTCATAGGATGTTGGCATGGAATGTTTTGTAATTTTGATCATTCTATATGCAACTCTCCTTGTATAAAGATCTATAGCTTTTGGTCGGATCATCCCAGCCGAACTGTTTTTTATGTGATTTAAAATAAAACATATTAATATGTAAGATTTTCTAGTTTGTCTTCCTATTCAGGATGAGAGCTCAATAAATGGGTACTGCGAAGAGATGTGATGTACTGCCTTTGTACATCTCAGCCAATTTATTGTGTAATTAAAAGTGTGGGGTTTCTCCTCCAAACATAAAATTTGATAAACACCGCTTCTTACAAATCTGTTTATGTAATTTAAAAATCATATATTTAATTTAAGATATCTGGCACCTCGTATAAGCATTAAAGATTCATAAATTATGTTTTTTACATCTGCTTGCAAATAGATATTTGTGATTAATTATCCTCGTCGTTATACTTCTGTATGCAATGATAGGGTTGTTTTTTTTTATTTCCCTTTTTAATAGATAGCCAAATGTGGGTTCGATACTTGGCACTTATCTCGTTCAAATTTTAATACAGTTCGCAGACTAACCTTTAATTTGTGATTGCTGTACTGGCTTAACACACATGTATTCTTGGCGTTATTAAATTACACAGATTGAAGACATTTCACCTCTAATCTTGCTACTGGTGACAGCCAGAAGGTCTTGTTGAGTGTGTGTGTGGGGGGGGGGGGGGGGACCACCACTAATATTACATCTATTGTCCTCTACTTTCGAAAAATAAAATGGTTTTTCTGAATTATGCCTGCTGGATTGTACAGGAATACAGGAAACATTACAACTGACTGGGGTTTGCTTTGGTAATCAGTGTGTTCTACCACGGCCAAACTCGATCCCTTATACGGCCGTAACAAACAGTCGAAATCCCTTTGTTTTTGGGAAATCATACTTTCGCTCCGGAGAATTGTAGGGGGCACTTTTAACAACTGTATCTAATGGGGAATTTCCTTATCTTTCTCTACTCTTGTGTTTTTTTTAGGTATAACTTGAATGAAAGTGCGATTTTTGATTTCTTTATTTATTAAAAAATGGTTCATTGCTGTGTTCCATATAGTTATGAATTGATATATCCAAGACTAATAAAAACCCTTTGTGGGAATGTGACTTAAACGAGCATATAATAAATATATGCTCATTAACATCAATATGTGCAAAATTTTTGCCCATTATTTTAAAAAATAGAACGCAAAGAACTTTACAAATGAGGCAAATTCATCTTCATATAAGAATTCTTTATCAAGAAATTTTTTAAAGTTTACTTAATTTTAATTTTATAATTTTTATTGTATATTTTATTGTAAAAATTCTCAATGTTTGAAATATAACCAAGAAATTAAACGTGCATATATCTACAGATACATTTATTTATATGAGTATAGTAAATAGATTTACGAATTAATATTTTTAAATTCTGAAAAAAATATTCGGTAATTTCTAACCAGTGTTTTAAACCTTCTGCAAAAGCTATTCTGGGATGAATGGAGTACATAATATTAAAAGAAGAAAAAAACGACTTATTGATTCTGTAAATAATGAAACCTGTAAAAATTATTTATTTATTTATTTATTTATTTTGTTTCCTTGTATTTCATGATCACCACACACAATTTACTGAAAATCATTCGCAACGTACAGATATATATATTTTGTTAATAATTAATAATTATGTAAATATCCATGTTTTTTTTTTGGGGGGGGGGGGGGGGAATCCATTTAATTTGATTGCCGGATATTGGCGAAAAGGCTTGATTATTTTGTTGATATTATGAAGCATGTAAATATATTTTTATTTTTATCGTATACTTTAATACCATGACTGTCCAAAGTTATAATATTTAATTTTATATGTACGTGTGTTGATTTTCTATATCTATATGCTTGTAATTTCAATCAACACATATAATGGCAAATGCCAAATTTATTGAAAATTGTTTGCAAAGTACAAATATCTATATTTTTAAAATAATTAAGAGTCTTGTAAGTTTAAAAAAAAAAAAAAAAAGGATATGATTTCTTGCCAGATATTGGCGAAAAAGTTTGCTTACTTTGTTGATATTCTGAAACATGTAAATATATTTTTATCGTATACTTTAATACAATGACTGTCCAGAGTTAAAATATTTAATTTTATATGCAAGTTTGTTATTTTTCTATATGCTTGTATATTTCACATCAACACATGTAATGGCCAAAATTATTGAAAATTGTTTGCAAAATACATATATCTATATTTTTTAAATAAGTAAAAATCGTGCAAAATAATCGATGTACTGAATATTGTATAGATATTTAAAAAAAAAAAAAAAGTATTATATTTTTTATACTATGACTGTCCAGAATTCGAATACTTGATTTTACAATTTCCCTTAAAATAAAATTATTATTTTATTTTTTTTCCTAAACATAATATCTATAATAATTATCATTTTTCTATTTCCTAATACACTCCATCTTCTGTACTTCCAATGTTTAAAATTATTGAAACAATTGCCCGCAATCAACTTTATACACCTATATTCTCCATCCGAAGTATGGTGTAAAAATAATTAAATGTTTTAAAAAGTTATCCTGATTTGAGTAGAATTTGGTTTTTTGAAAAAGTTTTGGTTAATTTTCTATTTTAAAACTAATAAATATTATTTTTAAAAAATTTTACTGCGTATTTTACGGTCAGAATTCTCAATGTTTCAAATAATCAAGAATTTAAATGTAAATAAAAGTAAAAATTTACTTATAATTTTTGTTTTTGATGTTATAGTAGAGTGTTAATTAAAATATTTTTAATTGCTTAAAGCATTGGATTTATTTATCTCTAAATCTTTTAGTTTTTCCTGTTTATAGCATAAAGAATACCGAGGGAAAGTATACATATAATATATATCTTTTATAACACATATAGAGTGAGGTTTTTCGTATTTTTATGTGTAAAAGTAACATTTAATAAGCATTATTTACAGTAGAGAAAATCTATTTACAGTTTGTATTCACGCCATCTGCTGGAGAGAGTAGAACATTAATGATTCCGAAACTAAGGAGAATTGTGAAGGCCGTATAAGGCAGGCGATCAAGTTTGGCCGTGGTTCTACTTACCACATAGTGTTATTATCACAACCGATGTATAAAAATCAAGAAAATAGCACCTTTATACAGCCTATTATAGACAGTGTTTATTATCTTATAGTTAACTAAAACATTTATTCTACTGGTAAACAAATTAGCTCTAATGAAGAATTCTTTAAAGTGATACCAGAAGACTGTGCTTACCTTTAAAAAGTAATAACCAATTCACAACTATACTGGAAAGTAACAACGGGAAGTGGGTGAAAAATGAGTCATAAGATTTGACTGCCACATACAAGCCTAATTGTAAGTTAAAAGAAAGCATGTAAAAAAAAGATAATTCTATCAATAACAAACATGGTCATAATAACCCCGCCTCACCTTGAAGTTATTACTAATGGTCATAGGTTCCTAATTTTGATCTCTTAAAATGGAAGTACATTAATATAACTTTACCATACAGATAAAAAACTAGGGCCTTTTGAAACTAAAGTTTTTTATTTTTTACAAGTAAACACTCCATTGGAAACTAGAATTTTTTGTGGCAGAATTCAACAATATTGTTTTATCACGATATAAGCCTTAAGTAACCAGTTAATAGCAGCTTTAAGTAAGTTTTCAAATTAAGGGGACGAGGGACCTTAAAAATAAATTTTTTATTTTTTGTAAATTTCACCTTAAATATTACTCAAAGGTACATTATATGCATTATGGCATGCATTTATTACAAAAAAAAATTTTTTTTTAAGTCATTTTTGAGAAAAAAGTGGAATTTTACGCGTTGTTTTAGAAATCTCCGAAATGCCCCATGCGCGTTCCATATCAATGAAAATCCCCAATATTTTTTATAAAAGTTTGGTTTATATATATAAAAAAATCTGTGCATCGAATTTTATATATTTGAATATTAAGGTTTAAAAAAAATTTTTTTTTGAAAAATTTTGAAATTTTTCGAAAAAATTTTGAAATTTCAGAATTTTTCATTTTTTTTGCAAATTTAACTTTAAATATTACTAAAGGGTACATTATATGCATTACGGCATGCATTTATCACAAAAAAAATTTAAAAAAAATTTATTTTTGAGAAAGAAATGGCATTTTACGTGTCGTCGTAGAAATCTTCGAAATGCCCCCTGCGCATTCCATATCAATAAAAATCACCAATATTTTTTATAAACGTTTGGTTTATATCTATAATTAAAACTGTGCATCGAATTTTATATATTTGAATATAAAAGTTAAAAAAAAAAAAAAAATTTTGAAAAATTTCGAAAAAATTTCAAAATTTTTTAATTTTTTTCTTTTTTTTTGTAAATTTTAATTTAAATATTACTCAAGGGTACATTATATGCATTGTGGCATGCATTTATCACAAAAAAAATTTTTTTTTAATTTATTTTTGAGAAAAAAATGGCATTTTACGCGTCATTGTAGAAATCTTCGAAATGCCCCCTGCGCATTCCATATCAATGAAAATCCCCAATATTTTTTATAAAAGTTTGGATTATATATATAAATAATTCTGTGCATCGAATTTTATATATTTGAATATGAAGGTGTAAAAAAAAAAAAAATCAAAATTTTTGAAATTTTTTCGAAAAAATTTTGAATTTTTTTTTTTTTTTTTTTAACCTTTATATTCAAATATATAAAATTCGATGCACAGTTTTATTTATATATATAAACCAAACTTTTATAAAAAATATTGGGGATTTTCATTGATTTGGAATGCGCATGGGGCATTTCGAAGATTTCTAAGACGTAAAACTCCATTTTTTTCTCAAAAATAATTTAAAAAAAAAATTTTTTTTTTGATAAATGCTTGTCATAATGCATATAATGTACCCCTGAATAATATTTAAAGTCAAAATTTCAAAAAATAAAGAATTGATTTTTAAGGTCCCTCGTCCCCAAATGTACACATCAAAATACACTTGATTTTTAAAAAATGGTTCTGGGGAATACTTTAAAGATTTATTCAAATTCCTTAAACTTTTCTTGGAAATTTAATGATGAAAAAATAAATTACAAAAACCTCAACTTACATGGCTCTTTTCGACAGAAGCAGTAACATAATGATGCAATTATGAAGAAAAAAGAGAAAACTATAACAGCTGTGACAGAAGGCCCATCAAACTTGAATATTGTAAATGGCTCGGTAAAAGGTTCAAAGACTGGAGCAAATGCATGAGCAGAACATGAATCTCGACAATCACTACAACTGCATTTGTCATAACCTGGGCCAGGAGACTCTGAACATCTAAAAAAATAAGAAATGAGATTTATTCATGTAATTAGTACAGTATGATGTAAGAATCACATAATTTTCATGTATATTATTCTAATATACTTATTTAGATAACTCAGATATTAGGTTGATCGGAAAGTCATGTATTAGATGTATTATCTAACAGATGTTATTAGTGCATTTTTTGGAGTAGAAGCGCCATGTGCACGCACCTCACTGAAATACTAGATAAGGTCACACTTCTAACCCATTCAATAAACAGGAAATTGTTCAATTCGAATGAGTTGGATTGATTTTATTTTTATACGGATTTGAAAATGGAGTAAAAAACTGGTGGTTTTCACTATATTTTGCTTTTTTATTTCCGCAAAGGCAAGAATGTGAAAAGTTGCGTAAAGTTTATGGTGACGATACTCTAACGATACGTCAGTGCCAGTGATGGTTTGCAAAATTCCGTTCTGGTGATTTTGATGTGAATGATACACCTCGGTCAGGGAGAGCATTGGAGGCTGATGATGACGAAATAAAGGCAATGGTTGAGTTTAACCCGCAATACCCGATACGAGAGACTGCAGAGGCACTACACATTGCTCAATCAACTGTTGTTGACCGTTTAAAGAAGCTTGGATTCGTAAGCAAGCTTAAAGTTTGGATTCCTCATGAGCTGAAGGAAATCCATTTGGTGAGGCGTTTGAGCATCAGCCATTCCCTTCTTAAACGTGAAGAAAATGGCCCTTTTCTGAAGGGCATGGTCACTGGCGACGAGAAATGGATTGTTTACAATAACGTCGTACACAAGCTGTCTTGGAGAAAGCGCGATGAACCACCTCAATCAACATCTAAAGCGAACATTCACCAGAAAAAGGTCATTCTGTCAGTGTGGTGGGATTTCAAAAGTATTGTGCATTTCAATCTCTTACCACAGAAGAAAACGATTAATTCAGCTGTGTACTGCCAGCAATTGGACAAATTGAACAATGCAATCAATCAAAAGCGGCCAGAACTCGTGAATCGTAAAGGTGTTGTGTTCCACCATGAGAAAGCTTCTAAAGACAGGTCATTCTACAAGCGTGGAATTATGAGCCTTATTGAGCAATGTCAAGAGGTCATTGAACAAAATGGCCAATACATTATTGATTGAATTCTTATTTTTTATAGGAATAAATCACCTTTGAAAAACATAGTACAAATACGACATGACTTTCCGATCAACACAATAATATATTCCATCAATAATGAATATGAAAAATAGGATACAACACTGAGATACAACAATCAGTAAATTAAAAAAAGCAATGTACAAACAATGATTCAAGTTGGGTATTCAAATTCAAAATTAGACAAACAAATATATTTAGTAGCCTGTTACATAAAATTTGTTGTATTTCTGTTCTATAGAAACTGAGATATATAGGGTGATCAATTTAAAAGAGTACCTGTTTGTTTTTTGTATTATCCACATCTATAATATATTTAGCAAGACTTAACATCATTACTTATTTAATATGTCTATATTTAATGTGCAGGCATCATTTTTTTCACTTTCTAAATGTGAAAACTCGTTTTTTAAACATAAATTCCATGAACATCATTAGCAATTTTTAATACCATTCTGCACAAATGATTTGAAAAAATTGTCTTCTTCTTTCAATGCTTCAGCCGCTTTCAATGAAACCCCTTGACCCTTGTCAAACTAACAATGGAAGTGCTTAAGGAATTCTTTGATGACTGTTTAATTTCAATAGACCTCTGGCCACCAAGGTCACCAGACCTCACCCCATTAGATTTTTTTATGTGGGGGGTTATCTCAAAGATAGGGTTTTCCAGAGAAGTCCTGCAAGCATCGATGAATTAAAACAAATTATAACTGAAGAAATCTAGTCAATAACACCAACATTGTTGCGAAGTGTGTAAAAAAACTTGGTTCGATGAATAAATGTTTGCACTCAAAATGGTGTCGAACATTTTCAACATTTGCTGTAAGTAATGATAATGAAAAAATTTTAAATTAAATTATGTTTTTCAAAAATAAAATTATCACAGGATTAAGTAACATTGTGTGTCTCCATTTTTGTTTTACCTCCCAAATAAAGTTGTAATAGTCCAACAGTGTTGGAAATTGTCCCCCACACTTACACAAGGCTCAAACAATTATACTTCAGTGTTAGAATAGTTGCCATATCCATCAGATTTAAGAGTAATAAGAAAAACCAACGGGTTCTCTTTTAAATTGATCACCCTGTAGTTTATAACATTCTTAGATGCCAAAGCATAGCCATCATAGAAATCGTAAAAAAAAAAATGTACATAGTAATGCTACTTGCTGAGCGATATACACTACAACCTGATCAGTCCTAATTTATATCAAAATCAAGCATGAAGTTTGATGAAATTCAATATACAGTCGACTCTCGTTAATTCGAAATCGGATAAATCGAATCTTCGCTTAATTCGAACTAAACATGAAGTCCCGAAATTTTCAACGGCAGAATAACGTTAAAACTTTTCATTTATTCGAACTCATTTTCTCTTGACGTCATTTAATTCGAACTAATGAGAATTCCATTTTTTCATTTTTCCTTACTTTTTCACGGACTTCAGATCCTTGAAATAACTTTCTTTCTTTCATTTTTGTCAGAATTGTTCTGAACTAGTATAATAATTCCATGCATTTGAAATCCGCTTTCTTAGTGCGCCATGTCTGTCCATCAATGACACATTCGCCCTTTCTTCCATTGTGCTTTTCCTAATCCCTTCTGTAGCATTTGACCCAGTGACATTCCAAGAAATTCACTGAGTGGACATCTATCTGTTAAAGATAGGGGAAACCTGTTTTATCACTACATTCTACTTTCACTCTGGGGATCGAATTTTTCAGTCAATGGTTTTACTTATTGCTAAATTGTTTTTTTGACAAAGTAAAAGATCTTGTTTCTTTAAAATATGGCTCCACGTGGAAGTTATAAATCGTTAACTCTAGAAGCCAAAGTGGAAATTATTAAAAAGGTAGGATGTGGCCAATCTAAGACAGAAATTGCTGCAGAATATGGAATAAAAAAGAATATGCTGTCCACTTACTTGAAAAATAAAGAATTCATCCTGAAATCATGGGAAAAGGAAAGATTTGCTAAAGGACGAAAACGTATGAGAACAGCAGCCCATGAGGATTTAGAGGAAGCTTTACTGTTATGGACAAAAGATGCATTGGCAAGAAATGTACCTTTGACTGGACCTATATTGGCAGCTAAAGCGAAAGAACTTGCACTACTCATGGGTATTAAAAATTTCAATTGCAGCAAAGGATGGCTGACACGTTTTAAGCAGCGAAATAACATCGTACACAAAACTGTGTGTGGTGAAAGTGGTGCTGTAAACCTCGCTGCTTGCAATGAATTCTGCGAAAAGCTACCCAAACTTATTTCTACTTATGCAATGAAAGACGTGTTTAATGCCGATGAAACAGGGTTGTTTTATAAACTTCTTCTTAATAAGACTTTAACATTTAAAGGTGAAACGTGCACAAGTGATAAACTTAGAAAAGACAGGATAACTGTGATGGTAGGTGCCAATATGGATGGAAGTGAGAAGTTAAAATTGTTAGTTATTGGTAAATCAACTAATCCACGTTGCTTCAAAGGAGTTAAAACACTGCCTGTTGATTATGTGGCAAATGCCAAAGCCTGGATGACGCATGAGATCTGCATCAGTTGGTTAAAAGAACTGGATAAAAAATTTTCTCGTGAAAACAGAAAAATTCTATTGCTGCTAGATAATGTGCAGAGTCATTGTGAACTACCAACACTGAGCTCTATAAAGCTTGAATATTTACCCCCTAATACTACAGCACAACTGCAACCGATGGACCAAGGAATAATTCAAAATTTAAAAACTCATTACCGTAAAAGGTTTCTAGAACAAATTTTATTTTCGATTGACCTTAAAGAAAGCTGCGACATAACATTACTCACGGCCATCAACGATTTATATGCGCCGTGGGACGCCGTACAACATGAAACAATAGAAAAATGCTTTCGACATGCCGGATTGATCCATCCATCTAAAAAGAGTGGTTATAATGCAAATGACGAAAACGACAGACCTTTTGAAGAAATAGAATTTCCAAACTTTTCTGAAAAGTTCCAATGCGATATTACGTTCGCAGAGTATGTAGCAGCCGACAATAGTTTAGAAGTATCTGGACCCTTAACTGTGGAAGAAATTGTTGAAACAATTCACGAAAAATGCAATGAGGAGATGGAATCGGATTCTGGTGATTCTGCTACTATGTCCCAAGTGCTTTCCTTACCCACAGAAAAGTCAATTGCACAATCAATTGAGTGTTTGCGTACATTTATCCTGATGCAGCCATCATCAGACAAAGAACTTAACTAAAGGTATATATAAATATTATACAGACATACAAACAATAAATACAATAAACCCAACTGGAGTGAAAAATTAGCCAGAGCCAGGAATCGAACCCGGGGCTCTGGCTAATTTTTCACTCCAGTTGGGTTTATTGTATTTATTGTTTGTATGTCTGTATAATATTTATATATACCTTTAACTGATGAATGCAGGCGTTATTTATGTGTGTATGTGTGTTTTAATATATATTGTAGTATGAGTGTTTTATTATAAAGAACTTAACTGTTTGTTACAAATAGAAAAACTGGCTAAAAAGTAAAAAATGAATAGGACTAAGCAAACAACAATTGATAATTTTTTTCATAAATATGATAAATAAGTGTAAATAATTTCTTAAATGTTCATCTAATTTCAGGTAAGAAAATTATAGTACAATTAAAATGTAATTTTAAATGCCGTTGTTCTATAGTGTATTATTAATTTTTATGTTTTATTTATATTATTTTAATATTATTAATTATTTTATGTATTTATATCTTTTAATTTAATATTAAGTCATTCTAACGATAACATACGAAATTAAAAAAAAATACTATAACATTAATTCCTTTGTAATAGTACCCCTTTAAACATGTTTTCTCTCATACTTTCCATAATTCGAACTCTGGATAATTCGAACATTTCTTGTGGTCCCGACGAGTTCGAATTAACGAGAGCCGACTGTATTACCTTATTGAAGCATTTCTCCCCCTAATAAACAAGCAAGAAAAATAAAAACAACTGAATTTCTGTAATTTTACTTTTAAAAATATATAATGTGCTGTCGAAATCTTATTAAATCTAATGTGTACCACTGATCCAAAATGATTAAGAAATGTTATGGTATACCAATAATCCCAGCAAGCTTGACTCTAATTAACCAGATATTTGGTAGAACTTTCTATTTTTAACTTTTTAATCATTTTTTACAGAGCTCTCATTGTGATAGAGAAGTTCATTTTTATATTATCTACTACTTATTGGATGTAGCATTACCTTTTTTTGTGTGCATGTGTAGAAATTGGCTTTTATACATTTGATTATTTCTGCTATTAGGACAAATGATTCAAGGAAAGATGAGCATGCTAAAGAAATTATTGTTGAAAAAAAAAAGGCTTTAATAAAGCAGATTTGTCAAATAATTATTACATTCACATAAATATGAATGAATTTTATGAAACTGAATATTAATTTAAAATTTTAATATTTTTATGAAAATTAATTAATTTATGAATCTTATCAAATTGGATAGAAAGCAATAGCTCTAAAATATAACTTAAAAGAAAAGACTACATTAGTAAAAGATAAATATTAAATGAAATCATACTGTGAAAAAACTGAAGCATCATATTTAAAGTTAAAAGAATCTTAAAATACGGAATTCTGTATTTGTAGCATTTTATTTATTAACCATTTGGAAAAATGGTTATTGCTCTCTGTCAGGATAGGAAATCCAAAACATATCTGAGGCGTTTCATTGGTTGAATCCGCATTTTATTTGTTTTCTCATTGGTCTATACAGTAATCTGTATTTCCCTTTACTTTCAACAGAGATGGATACTTCTGTTGCCACTATGACAAAAAAGTAATAAAAACTATTTAAAAAAAAATAATAACTCAGAAACAAATTGAGATACAGCTTTAAACAAATTGCATTTAAAAGTACATTTTTTTCTCTATATGATGGTGTAAAAAGTAATATTGTGGGATGTTTAGAAGTTTAAGAATGAAATTTCATTTAAAATTGGTCATAAGATTTCTACGATGGAAAAGCCTTTTCCCGAACAGCCAATGAAATGCTTGGATAATACATAAGTTTCAGGTGGATAATATGCAAGTTTCAGGATATCTGACGAGTCGCAGGCGATTTTTGTTGCTTGCAATTTTTACGTATAATAACACTATTAATGTTTAATTCATGGCATACGAAATGTATAATCAACTCCGTGCGATTTTTTATGTCTTAAATTTTAGTCTTTGAAAAAATCATTTTCCAAATGGTCGTTATAATTTGTTAAATTGCTTTTTTTTTAGTTATTATTTAATATTTTATTAAATGTGTGGTTAAACAGAAGTAAATATAATTTGCCAAAATTAAAGATCCCTTTAAACAAATTTATTTAGAAATTTATATTAAATTATTTAGGAAAATTATTTAACATCAAACAAATATCTAAAAATCATTAATTATTTCCATCATTTTACAGATATTTTTAAAATTTCTCTATTATCATATAAATAAAACTCTAAGGATAAAAAGATCTGCATTTACACAGCAAATACCTTCAATTTTACGACCAGTTAAAAAACAGAGTTGAACTATTTACTTTTCAACTTTTTACATAAATTACAATGTAGATAAAGACAGACTGTTTTTTATCTCACTTAAACATGTTGTTTTTAATAATTATTTTAATTTCATTGCTTAAATATAGAATACATAGATATTTTTAATTAAAAAATGCCTTTTTTTAATATCATGTTGCAACATTTTAAAAAGAGAGTGAGCTACAAAAAAATATTTTTATAACAATGCATCATTTTCATTTTTTAATAAAATGACATCATAAATAAATGCATCTTTGCCGAATGCATTTTTCCCTTAATAAGCATTAATTTGAAATTTGTCACAGCGAACTTTTTTAGAATTAAGAAATAGTTATTTAGGATTGGTAAATGAATTTTTTAAATGTTAAAATGAAATGTACATTTAATTCAATAAAACTTAAATACATTATTAATATGATGCTACATTGAAATAACTTCCACTCATTTTCCCATTCACAAGTCACAAGTGCCAGCTCATTCTAGAGTTAAACAAGTTGGAAATTGAACGTCAAACGTGGCAAATGAGGTGCATTCATACTATAACTAGTTTTATAAATATTTTTGCACTGCATATTGTACTGAATGTATATTTTAGTGCACTTCATAAGTGCATATCAATATCATTCTGTTCGAAATGCTGTAACATCAATAAAATGCACTTGAAATAATTTTTTCCCTCTGGACATAATGTAACGGAAAACTTTTAACTGTCTCTGTAATTAAACTATACATCCGACTTTCATAAAATATGAAATGACTCGACAAAATTTTGCAACAATTATATATTTAAAATTTCAGGCCATTCAGTTGAGTAGTTTTCACTCTGTTATATGCAGACGGTCAGACAGACAAACCGAACGACGACTATAGGTGCTACATATTTATATAATTGCGAACACACCTAAAACGGCAGTATTTGTTTGAAAATAAAATTTTCATCATATCATTGAGATTTTTGTGTTTATTTTAATCTTAGCACATGCAAAATGAAAGGACAGAATAACAGCTTGTGGAAACTCCACTGCGAAGAAATTGTGTATCCAAGATGGCAAATTTCCTGATGTTGAGGACATTTAGTTTTCATCTGAATATTGTACAAAGAATATCCCAGTGAGTGAGCCTATTCGGATGAAAAAAGTGAAAGAAATTTCATTGCAATTAAATGTTAGAGACACTTGATTTTTAACAGATGATGATTAATGATTATTTTATTTAAAATATGCTTATATGGTCAATAATGGAATAAAAAAGTGTAATTCAAGATGTGCCTCTGATACAAGGTTTGATAATTCTGCCTTTTATTTTTTCAATTTTAGAAATGATTATTTAATTTTTTTTTTTTTCAATATATGGTGCATCTTAAACGACCTAAAATGGTAGCAAAATTAAATTTGCATGATTGCAGATTTGTATTTCTACAGTCAGATTTTACACCTTAGGTGACTAAAATTTTGATTGTACATCTTCCTCAGTTATACGTTGTTTTAGAACAGTTTCCTGAAAGCAGGGTTCATACAGAGTTTGGAAGAAAATATCCAAGGAGTGCCGAAAAAAATCCAAGGAGTCCAAAAAATTTTAAGGATTTGCCATTTTTTTGTTGTTGTTGTTGCTTTTATGTGCTGCATCGTTATGTGGTATGCACACTCCAATTTTTAATGTCCAATTTGGAGACAAATCAAATTTTACTCTATTAGAATCTAATTGTTAGTGATGAAATTGCACAGTATTCACAATATATTGCTTACTGATTTCGTAAGATTAAATACAAAATAGACAATCAACTTTTTTATGCAGCGACCAATGGTCATATAAACAGAGATTAGTCAAATCCCAAACATTTATTATGTATATCACATGCATGATACATCTTAAAGAAAATTTTAAAAGGTAAAAAAAAAAAAAAAAGAATGCTAAACGCAACATACAAGGAAAAAATATAACAAGTTTTGAATTTATTCTTTTACAACAGCGGTAATCAATACCTTTGAAGGTGAAGCTTTGACGAAATTCGTATTTTTTTTCGCGATCATATGATGAAATTCGCGTGTTTTTTGCGATCCTTTAAGGAAATTCGCGTGCTTTTCGCGATCTTTTGAGGAAATTTGTGCGTTTTTCGCGATCTTCTGGGAGAAATTCGCGTTTTTTTCGCGATCTTTTAACGGAATTCGCGTTTTATTTCGATCGTTTGATGAACTGACGATTTTCTCGCGATCTTTTGATGGAAACCTCATGTTTTTCGCGATCCTTTGACGAAATTCGCGTGTTTTTCGCGATCTTTTGAGAAAATTCGCGTATTTTTTGCAATTTTCTGGGGGGAAATTTGCGTTTTTTCGCGATCTTTTAATGGAATTCATGTTTTATTTCGATCGTTTGATGAAACTGACGTTTTTTCCGTGATCTATTGATGGATCACTTATAACTGCGGATTTTGCGCGATCTTTTAACGAAATTGGCGTGTTTTTCGCGATCCTTCGAGGAAATTCACGTGTTTTTCGCGATCTTTCGAGGAAATTCGCGTGTTTTTGCAATATTTCGAGGAAATTCGTGTGTTTCGCGATCTTCTGGGAGAAATTCGCGTTTTTTCGCGATCTTCTGGGAGAAATTCGCGTTTTTTCGCGATCTTCTGGGAGCAGTGGCGCACCCAGGATTTTATCTTGGAGGGGGCCGAACATTGGCAGCGAAACAAAATAAAATTAATGGGGGAAAATTTCTCAAGTTTTGATTACAGTAGGAAATTACAAGGAGACACTAATTAATCATAAAATTACCGTAATTAATTCAGTATCAATTAATTAATTATTTATTTTAATTAAAATTACTATACTTATAAAGTTTAATTTTATTAATAATTTTAAAAAGTACTAATTTTTGAATGTGCAGAAGTTAAACATTTATAGGCCTCATAAATAAACATTTATAGAATTTCTCCTTTATATCTATCTGATTGCCAGACATATTGTAGTTTAAGAAAAATATCCAAAATAGCTTTGACGAGATGAATTATTGGATGCAAATTTTTGGGCTAGTTCATTTAAATTTAGCTCGTCACTCAGAATAGTACGGCGGTTAATAAACTAATAGAGAATTTAATCTCTTGTGGGGTATGACAGTAAATTCTTGTAGAGGCATTGTCTCAAGTCGTGGAAAAGGTAGATGCCCCTACAGCCCTCCGTGGCTTAACCGACTATGAGGCAGATTAAATGAGGAAAAAATTACTTCAAAAATGCAATAAAATTCAATTAAAAATATTGTTACACATAAAAACTATTTTTTTTTTTTTGTTGTTGTTACAAAGCTCTTGAATTACTTCAGTCGCAGTTACATTAATCTCTCTGTGTATATATAACAAAGCCAGCCCATTTAATCTTAATTTTGTCATTGTGGATCTTAAGTAAGTTTTTAAAATGTGTAATGTCAAAAATTACCTTTCGCTGAGACAGGTTGTAACGGGAAGTGTTGCAAATATCTTTAGTTATTTGTAGGTGTTGGGGTACAACATTTTGTCTCATTTCGAAACTGATTCAATGGCATTCTTGCATAGAGTTATTGAAAGCTATTTCTCAAATTTTCTGTAGCTGAACTTGAATTCGGCATTCAAAATTTCTGAGTTTGTAGAAAGTAAATCATGCATATAAAATTCACACAATTGACGAAAATCTTTTATTTCACTAGCTGTTGGAGCACTTTTCCCATTATGTAGAAAAAAATCAAAATGTTGCGGTGCCGATTCAAACGTCCATTAAGTTGAGTGAACGTTTGATGAACGAATGGGATAAAAATATTGTTCCTGAAATGCTCTTCTATAGAATCGGCTGGAACATTGGATCTTAGTGTTTGTTTTGATGCAATTTTTGTAATTTTAATGTCAATATGAAAGTTATTGGCTTTCATACAAGCTTATGATAAATATCCTTGAAAGAAATATCTGGGGCTTTACGAATAGTATTTAAGTGAGCCAAACATTGTTAACAAAATTTCAGGCAATTAAAAGGTCACTGGAAGATTTTTGCAATAATTTAGACAATGATAAAGTGTATGCAAATATGTTCTGTAAGCTAAATAAAGAAATTAGGAAACCAAATTCACATAACGAATTTTTAAAAAAGTTTTGCCTTAGAAGACGAATCTCTGTCTTCCCAAGATGTGATTGTTTCAAAAAGATCAATCACTGCATCATATAATTCTACCATGGTCATGATGGCTTTATGGCGTCCCACCCACCTAGTTGGGCAAACTTTTTGTAGTTTTTGGTTATTAATTTCTGGTGTATGTTTGTCAATATTGTTGAGGAGGACGTCTTGTCTATTTAGGAGTATTGAAAAATTGTGTGTCATTTCAATTATGCCAATGCAGTTTCTTATTTCTGTCCCAGATACAACATTTTGCATGCTAAATTTAAACTATGTAAGACACAATGAACATATAAAGCTTGTGGATATATACTTATACGTGAGACATAAATCCGTTAAACTTTCCACTCATTGATGGGACACCATCATAACCTTGCCCTACATAACCTAAGTAAATAGGACAAATCGATATAATATGTCTTTAATCCTTCTAATATTTTGCAGGCAAGTTTTTTTCTCCAGTGCTTTGCTACAAGAATAACTTGTAAGAATTCTTCACAAATTTTGTTGTCATTCTTGTCATCTATATATTAGACACACAAGGAAAGATGTTCAGTAGTAGGAATGTCACAAGTTTCATCATCAAGAAATGAGAAACATTTTGCCGAATTATTTTTTTCTACCAAACGATTCAAGATGATATTGTTACTCGCATTTATACTTTGTTTTTGTATGTTCCAGCTAATAAAGGTAGTGTTTTTGGCAGAATGTTTAAAATGTTCAGTAAGGTTTTCATTCCCTGCATCGACTCTTGTTCTTAGTAAAGTTCGAAAGTTGGCTTCATTGGCGATTGTCACCTGCTCAATCGCATAAAATTACAATTTTTATAATCGGTTCTAATCGGTTCCGATTTACTGCAATTTGTGATGATACTCACATAAATTTTTCTATCGACTGAAATGTATTTCCTTCTTGAATATTCTGTAGCTTTTCGTAAGTTGCAATAGCCCTGAAATGATATTATTTTGTTGATTATTAAATTCTCAATGGCTGTCTACCAATTATTACAACTTTGCGTGACCAACTACCCAGCTACTTCCGATTTAGATTTTCTAACGTTAGGAGGTGCAAAAAATACGCAATATTTACAACGTGAACTATTTTCAACTTGAGAATACACAAGCCAAGTATATTTTTTAAACCATGTGTATTGAAAACTTTGTTTGTGTTTTGCAGCTGTAGCACAGGTTGCGAGAAAATTAAAATTTGTTTTTGGTTCCCACAACTTTTATATATTATTTAAATTATCGTCAGTATTTAATGTTTGTTCTTTCAACAATACGATGTCTTGCTAATTGCTATCATTTAAGGAAATACTATTCTTAATGGTTGTTCGATGGCTTTGGCTGATTTGCGACTAGGGAAACCGAATCCAAATCGGTATTTATAGTGTTAATAACGTCATTACTATTAGCATTCAACGCGCCTATTCCGATCAAACGCCCGCAAAGTTGTGAAAGCTATTCCGCAAAAGGGAGGGTTTACGAGAGAAGGGGGAAAAGAACTGAAAGTCGCTATTCCAAACAAACATCTTTCACCTTTTGCAACTGCTGATGTCACGTATGATTTAAGAATAAGAGAATCGATTTTTAATCGAATATTAGCATGTATTAACCAATGAGAGTGCATCAACAACTTTTAAAGGGACAGAATATAATGTTTTGAATAATAGCCGACCAGTTGAAGAATATTTCTTTTAAATGTTAAATTTAAAAATACTTAATATCCGAGTATTATTTTAATAACAAGCTCATATTACGTATTAATATTTTTATTGCTCTAGCTTATTCCCATGAATGTATCACCTATTTTCCTATCAAATTAAAATTTATTAATTTAAAATTATGGACTATGTTAACCTTTTACTATAGCTTTAAAGCCTCAGCTTTTCTATGATGGTATTTTTTCTCACAATTAAATACATTTAAGAAAAATAAAGAACAGATTGATACATTACAGTAAGAATAGATTTATAGATTGGAACTTCCAAAAAAGCAATCAGGAGCAGGGCTGTAAAATGACTTAAATTGGTTCTGGAGGCAGGATGCATGAATGTCATTCACGCTAGATAAGCATATACTTTGCTAAATAAAATATTTAAAAAATATTATACGAATTAAAAATCGAGGTACCACATATAGGCGCCATAATAGCTGCAGTTTTAAAGTATATGTTGGTGTGTATGTATATATATATATATATATATTATATTATAGCCAGTTTTATATATATTTGCATTTACAAGTTCCTATGATTAACTTTTGTATTATTTTTTCCCTTTGATTTTTAGACATTCGATTTCATTTTAAGTATATATATATGTATACTGGCTAACTGATGGAGGGGGGAAGGGGGCATTAAGAGTTTAAAAACCAGAGAGAGCACTTAAAAACTGATGACATACATATGAAATTTTTTTTGTTACAATAAATACGTGATATTTAAAAATCAACGCAAAGAAAAGCTGAAATATTTCGAGAAATTTTTTCTTGCATTTATTTTAAAGCTTCCTTCTTTAGTACCAAAAGAATGATACAGAAAATGGGAAATAATAGTAGCAGAGTGTGTTATTGTTATTCCTGTTTTCTCTCTTTTTTTATTTTTATTTTATCACTATAGAAGGGGCGGGCTCCTTTTGCAAAGTTTTGAAGCAGCTCAATGTTAAATTTATTTTGGTTGCTTGTTCTTTTCATTCAGCTTATTTATACTAGACTCTATTTTTACAATTAGCTGTATCACAAAAGTTCTTTTATACTAATTAATTATTATTATTAATTTATACTTCTTAAATGGAATTTTATAACAAGAATAATGTATATAGGCTCAAACCGAAACAACATCTACTTCTATGCAATTGTATTCTTTCACAAGAGCCCCCCCCCCCCCCCCAATTTAAATCAATTTAACATTTTTGTCACTTTTAAAAATCACTTATTACTTGGGCTAACTGTACATATATTTTTATATAACTGAAAATTAAAATACAAAATATTATTGAAATTGTTATTTTTATTTATGTTACACAATTTCATTTCATATTATTTATAATGATTAAATACAAACGAAGGGGGGGGGGGGGAAATGTACGTTTATGCTACGTGTAGAGTTTTTAAACATCAAATTTCATGATAACATGTTTATCAATATCTCTTAATTAGTGTCTTTTCCAATATATTTAGCAATCTTGAAAAGTCAGAGCTTTAAACAAACTGTTTAGACACTGTTTAGAGTGAAAAAGTTAGAAAACTCTTAAAAGCATTATACCCATACTTAATATAGCAAGCTTTTGCTATAGACCTATCAATACTTCATTTGCACTGACGAATTTTATACTAAATTAAAAGTTGATATTTTATTGTGTAAATTAATATAGGGTAGATGTGCTAGTAATAGACACCCTTCAATGTTTTGGTTTATATATATAAAAAAAAAACAATAAAAATTTAGCTTTTATTATTTGTTTCATAACTTCCTCTTGCATATTTTATAATCTTGCATTATTATTAGTCATTTTCCAGTAATGGACACCCCGTGTAGACATTGCTAAAAATGCAATTTCAGTAATGTTTATATTACATAAAATATTAACTCAACTGAAGACCTAAATAATAAATTTAATTTTTAAATTACACTTACCAAAATGTAATAACACCAAAACTTTTATAAATAGCTGCTTTTAAGTTATTTTATATGGTTAATAAAATTTCAATAATTTATTCTTTTTTTTTAATGTATGTAATAACTCTGACTTGCACTTTTTATAATATGGCAATCAAACCAGTCAAGAAGCAAAAAATATAATTTAAGGGCATAGTCAAACAGGGGCTCATAGAGCTTCCTCCCCATTTAAATAAAAACAATTAAGTTACAGAAATTGTTAAAAATCTGTCTTATTAAATGTTCCCTTATTCATCTCTGAAAAAATATATATATTATTACTGTAATGTTAATTAAAGTTATAGTAATCATGAAACTAGTAAATCTGCAGATCGCCTCAAACATCAATTCTACAGTTTTATTTTGAGAATTATTTTATTTAGTGTTTAAAATATCCAACTCACAGTATCATTTTTTTCATATTTGTAATATTAATTATTACAAGTAATATATCAAGTAGCCTCTGGAAGTTGTTAAAAATAGTGAGACAAAGCTATTGCTATACACTAATACTCAAAAACTTTTTTTTTTTTAATTATTATTAACTTTTAAATCTCCCACTGTCTCAATAATCTGACAGCTGTAATTGCTTGATATTTAGTATTTTAAACTATCCATCTAAAATAATTAAAATATCTATCTTCTGATAATTAGAATAATTGATGCAAACAGTGAATGGTTATCACAAATATTTTATTAAATACTGGCATCCTAATTGTTAAATTTATTTGAAAATCAGTGTTTTGTTTCATTAGTATGCTTTCATTAAATTCTGGTTCTAAATAGTCATAAAAACAATTATATCTGTTACTTTTTGTGGGATGTCTATTACTGAAACAGAGAGTGTCCATTACTGGACTTTTGGGGTGTTTTGATATATTTCTGTTATTTAAAATTGAGTTTTCATTCATATTCGGAAATGAAACTATCAGAATGGTTAAATATTGTTGATAGATTAATATAATATTGAAAACACTGCAATATAATGATTATAATTTATTAATAAAAAATAATTTTAAAAGAAATTTCTTAAGGGTGTCTATTACTGGCACATCTACCCTATTTGAGAAATGTACTATACAGCAGGATTTTCTTTTATTTTTTTTTAAGCCAACAAGTACTAGAGAAATAAATACCAATTAAGATGTTAATCTTAATCCAAAATGTTGAAGTCATTTAACTTAACTTAAATTTGTTAATAAACATCATTAAATTATAACTTTCAGCTAATTAGATTTTTTCAGTTTGAAAATAATACAGACATTTGTTATCTGCAAACTGACTAGTATTTATTATCATCTTTACTATTAATATTATTTTGTCTTAGATGTAATGCAGATAGAGTAGTTTATCCCCCCCCCCCCCCCCCGCCCTCCTTAAACTGAATAAGTAATAATATTTGATCTCTGTGAATTAAATACTTTCACATACTAAATACTCAATCATACATCCTTACATACTCTCAACCAGTCACAATGTGAAATGTTTTCAGTGTTTTATTATTATTAACATGTTGTATTATACTGAAGAGTAAAAACAATTTTCAAGATAAGACATATTTATAAATGTCACAATATAGTTTCAAGAATTATGATTTAATCATTTTTTAATAATTCATACTATGTAATCATATATATTTTTACTTCTTCATTGCACGATTACAGATAAGCTTTAAAAATGAAAATCTCGATGATAAACAGTATTTAATTAATAAAAGTATCTTTACAAATTTATATTTTATCAATTTTATTTCTTACGTGTGCATTTAAAATTTATTTCAAATTAACATAAAATGCTGAACAAATTAATACGTTACAGTTATCGAAAATAACTTATCCACAAGTCTTAAAAATTGTCTGTTGCTTACTGCAGAAAAATAAGAAATTAAACTTATTGTTTAAATACAGCAGTTCATGTGTCAGCTTTATTATTATTATTATTATTATTATTATTATAAATCATCAAATCTAATTCTTAGGGATTAGTAACAAAAAAGATATAAAAACTCCATTACTAAATTATTAGAAACTAAATAAATATCATAATTTTACAAAAAGTAAACAAATATTTTTTTAATGGATGCGATAGTATTTCGCTTTCATGAGATAAAAGTCAAAACTGTCAATACCAAGATTCTAATGATATATGACTTATCTTGATAATAACTAAGAAAAAAAGTATAGGTTTTATAGTAGTAAAAAAAAAAGCTATCTTTCACGATAATACAACATATCAAGAGGTACCGTAACACTGAAAAAAACATTTCACATACCTGTATTTTAAATGAGTATTCCCCTTATGTTTTGTTTTGATGTTAGCTCCTATCTATAACAAGTGATTTTTAAAATCTGTGTTATTTATTTGCAGCACAAAATTTACTATAACAGCATTTTGCAAGCATCACATGGTTCTTTGCACGCTATGCTACCAAAAGTCCGCCATCTTTTTTTACTACTTACGAGTCTTTTGTACCTCCCGCAAATAGTTATCACGTGACAACCTCAGTTGCGATTGCCCTGCGAGAGTGAAACCGTCCGCACGTTTGATCTGTTTCGTGATTTTAGACGTGCCTCGCAAATCCACGAGGAAAGGGGAGTTACAGAAGAAAAGCGTTTGATCGGAATAGGCGCGCAAATCATCCTTTTTTATATTTTGAAATACTTCAATTAAAAAAAATATTTTACAAATTTAATTTTCAAATGTCACTGAAGAGTTTCCATGCAGATTACTTTTAACAGCTGAAAAACTTGTTTGAACATTAATATATGATTGTCAATAAAGTCACTGAAAAATAGTTATGTAAAATACAAAATAAATTTTTGTGTACTCGCATATAGCTCTGTGTAGTATTCCAAGTCCAAGCAAAAGGAAAAGGAATGGGAATGGGTAAGGATGCAACCGAGCCAAGTGAGGGTTTTGCACTATAATGATCCAAACCAAAGTTCACTATATTAAATCTGGACCTTCTGAAGCTAGACGCTGGATCTCAATTGTTCGACTGGGAGAAACTTGAAACAAGCATGATTCAGCTTTAATCACCAAAAGGATGTCATTTTTTTTGTGGTGATAGCTTTCTTTGTAACATTCTGTTTTCATTCTCGCAATTTAAAAAAAGTTTTCTAAAACTGCATGCAATAATGGGAAAAAAACTATTGAAGACATTTTTTTAACTGCATGGTAGCATTGCAGTGTAGCCAGCCATGTAATGAGAATTACCAATGGAATATAGAAATGTGGTCTCAAGCAAACACGTTTCTCTAGTTGTGTATCTTTGAAAATTGGCTAGGGAGACCAGGCTATTTATAGGGCGTCAATTAACTTTTTACATAAACGCACACACACGAAAAACGAACTTTGGTCTCGTAAATACTTTAGATATTTTTCTATTGTTTTCTCCCTTTTCTTTTGGAAGGGGCCAGGGCCAGTGGTGTAGTCGAGGGGGGACGCCGTCCCCCCGCGTCCCCCCACTTTTTTATTTTATCTCGAGCGTCCCCTTACTTTATATTTTCAGGGGGGACGCTAGAGACGTGGGAGGACGCAGACTTTCTAAACTTATTAATTTTTTTCTTTAAATGAACACACCAAATTAACAGTTTTAGAAATAAGGTATTATTTTTTAATACTTTTCAACGAAGTTGAAAAGTGTTTACTGTACTGGATCGCCTATTTAAATTCTAACTTCCATAAGTTTGCTTGGATTGCGGCAAAATTTTATGTACATTTTTGAGGTTCAATGTATTATATCACTATTGTAAATGATGTGCATAGAATCAGTATTTCGTTTACGCGAAAACAAAAAGAGAGTTCTTTCATATTACGCTTTATTGGCAGAAATTGTTTGAAATAGACATTAACGAAGTTACATTATTTTAAATAATACTAGCAGGCTGAGCCCGCTGCGCTGGACCATTTTTCAAATAAACCTTCAATCAAACGAAATGGAAAATCCGACCATGTATTTTAAATTAATATGGACCTTCACCTGGAAGATCCTTCCACATTTTTTTAATATGCATCGGACGCCATTGCGCTATTATATTATCTGATGCGTTGGACGAAATGCGGGCAATTCAGAAGCAGCTCTTTAGTACACATGTTGAGTTTAGGAGGGAGATGCGGCCATTACGATCATATCACCACACTACTAAAAAAGAGAGAATTACAATGACTGCAGAGATTGACCATTTAACTTAAAGAACGTTCGGGTTATTCCCTTTCGTTTGTTAGTTCTTTTACTCCAGGCTTCTCAGCTTGGTACTTTGTGCGGATCTGATAACATAAATACAATCTCTCTCTATGTTACATTATATTTGGTAATATACGTCTTCTTTTGGCAGGTTTTCTCTACAGTTTCTTATCTTCGATTTCCAGTAGAGTAAATACAATCAAAACAGTATTTAACTTTTATATTTTAAAATATGTGAATCATGTAAAAGTGGATATTTAAAGCGGAATTGTGGGAATAAAATTAAAATAATATCATTTTAACTGCCGTTTCTTTTTACATACCAGTTTTAATCATGCAACTATTAACCTAGGAAAATAACCTCGATAACTAATTCAAATAGAAAACTAAACCTCTAGTTTTCATTCAATAAAATCTTCCCAATCATCCGTAATCGGATCCACAACCAAGTTTGATGTACAACGTTATAAATGTTCATAACGGTATGGCTAAAAATGTATCAGAGTTAGCTACAAAACAGAGTTAATTACGTTCCAAACTACATTCCATTAAATAATGTCAAATTGCTGTTGATTGAATTTTAGATCTTTCACTATCAAAACTCTTTGCAAATGATAAATAAAGTTAGTTATGCAAAATTTTTAGTTGTGATCTGTTTTGGCAAATCGAAGATTTTTTTCGCATTTCTCTAATGAGCATAATAAGACGGAGAAATAAACATGCTTTTATTTTCAAGATGTCATTATTCATCAATTTGTTGCCTAAATAAAACTAAAAACGTTAATTTGTGACTATGATCAGCTGCTCGGGCTGTGCATCAGCCAAAATTTCTTTATAATGATTGAAATTTTATTTGAATCTGAGGTACTTTTTTTTAAAACCTAGGGTAAATTAACAAATATTGTTCCACTAACCCCCTTTGGCATTTGAAAGTTTTTTTTTTTTTTTTTTTTTTTTTATACATTCAAAGTAATAAAGTAATGCTTTTTTAGTGATAGTAAAATAGACCTAAAATTTGTTACTACGATCAGCTGCTCGGGCTATGCATCAGCCAAAATTTTATAATGATTTAAATTTTAATTGAATTTGAGGTACTTTTTTTAAAAAACCTAAGCTAAATGAACAAATATTGTTCCATTGGCTACCTTTGGCATTGGAAAAAAAAATTTTTGTACATTCAAATTAATGCTTTTTTAGTGATAGTAAAATAACTGCACATGAAAAATATCTATTAGTAAATCTTCTTTTGTCCGTTTGCTCCATAATAAAAAAACATAAATTTACTAATCGCTAATTACTAAAAGTACAAATTTCGCGTAATCTTCTGAAATCGGATTTACCGTCCACGGTTCCTTTCAAATATAAAAGAATCTTCCAACACTATATAGTAAATTCGCCAATTGTAAGGTAGCTGATTATGGAAGATTCATCCAATATCTTTTTATAACATTTCTAAAAGAAGGGAAGATATGAAAAAAAAAAGAAATGACGAATGGAATGGAATATCGAAAAGTGATTTCAGAAAGCAATTTTCATTGGAAAATGTCTTTTTTCGTGATAGAAATAACGCATAATTGCTTACATTTTCTTAAGAATAATTTTTACTACCTAACATTGCAAACATTGAACGTTTGTATAAGGGAAATTGGCGATATGTTTTTTATTAAGAATGGACAATATTAGCTAATCTGGCTTCGAGGTTATAAAAGTCACAAATTTGGGGAAAACAAACCGACATGCTTTCGCAGTAAAGTATGATGAGAATTTTTTTAAATGTCTAAAATTAAATTATTTTACAATATGTATGTGCGTGTGTGGGAGACATTTATGCTAAAATTATTATATTTGACTCCATTTTTAAAATATTAATTGCTATTTATATATTGTACATTTGAATTTTAAAAAATACTCAAAAAATGCTTTCATACACTTGCAAAATCACTTTTATTGTAAACATCGCTTGAACCCAATTCACGCTTACGTCTTTTTGGCTTAAAATCAAATTGTTTGGCGACAAAAGTGAACTCAAAAATCACAAATAAACATATAACATGTAAATCATAAGTACCATCATTTTTATAATTGCATCTGCTAGTTTCGTCTGTGTGTCACATGACGGAAGAGTTAGAAATAAAAAAGACCAAATCAAAAACAAAATTGTTACCTCAAGGAAGGTCTCCTTAAAGAGCATACTCAAATTATTTTGAAAAGAAAAAGGCTTTTAAAACTACTCATGTATGTAGTAAAACATCAGTCAAATTTGGCGTCGGAATCTCAGTAAAAATCTGAAAAAAATCTATATATATTCGAGTATTTGGTGCAAAAAAGACGAACGTTCCACGCTATTTGGCTAGCCAACGCATTTCCACCCCAAATCAAGATATTTAAATGCATTTGAAAATTGCTTGTTAAATAAGTGTTTAAATGCCTAAAACTCAATGAATTTAATCTTAAACGAAGGATTAGTGTATTATTTTTTATCTTTAAGCGTATATAATATAAAAAATAGCGTGTTGCAGTAGTTATTTAATTTTACATGGCTTCACCGGCTGGAAATATTTTAAGGGTACTATTTGATTATTCATTCAAACAATTTCGCCAAATTATATAAATTGCCAAACTATTCGCCAAATTATATAAATTGCCAAACTACTCGCCAAATTATACAAATTGACAAAATTTTTATTTTAAACAACGAAAGAATAAATAATTTTTTAAACATTAATCAAATTACAAATAGAAGTGAAATTAAAAATCACTTCATGACGCAACAAACACGTGTACCGTGTTTAATGTCAAGTGAATGTAAAATTTACGATCAGCTATTATTGGCCTTTAATCTTATAGTTTGGCGATAGTTATTTTGTCGACGGGATAATCAAGTAGTACCGTTTTAAGTTTGTTTTAAAAGTAGCTGGCTAAGTAAAAATACTACCATTAAACATTTTATATTAAATACTTGTTTCCATGGCAACAATAACCTTCTTTTCTTGTTTCTGATACTAACAATATCGAAGTCAAATTGCCAATGTTCCGAATCGGACATTAATTTTGAATTTGGAAAATATTTAATAAACTGAAATTTTGTTTTCAACCGTATAATTACGATAATAAAATTTTAATATATACACATATAAAGGTATATGACAAAACTGTAGTAATAAAGATGTATTTATTTAAGTTAAACTTAATCTAACTATCTTCATATGAAGAGTAGAAAAAGGTTTTACTTAAAAATTATTTATGATAAAAAAAGTATCATTCAAAATTTTATTGTGCCGCCAACCAGCATTAAATCGCCAAAAAAAATTAAATTTTCATTATTTTTTACAAACGCTAAATCGAGGTTCTGCGGATTTTTTTTTTATAAACATATTATATGTCACGAGAAGAATCTTCTATATATTCCTCATGAGGAGATATTTTCTCAAATATTTCTGAGCATGCACTTATCGAAACTTCCTTGATATCATCCTATTAATTTTTCAGATGCATTTTTCTTAACCTGACACAAAAGATAAAGAGCCAAATCTTATTTAAATTGCAATATTTTAACTGAGTATTTTTTAAGCATTACGAACATTCCCTTTCATGTTTAAATTAAATATTTTCATTTTTTAATATTATCACTCATTAAAACGGATTTTTTTCTTCTTTTATTCTTCCTTCTTTTTTTTTTAAATTAAAATTAGTAACAGTTTTTTCTTTTCTGTTTTGAAGTGTAAAGCTGTTTCAATTTTTTTTTATCAACGATAAATTTCGCCAAGAAATAAAATGGTAATCCTTATCGTCCAAAATAACAGAACTTTCCGTTATAATTCTATAACTAATCTAGGTAGAATGATGTGTTATAGCTTAAAACCTTCCCTGAAATGATACCTATCTAACGGTATAAGTTCCGTAAAAATCCATGCAGTAGAACTCGAAATCTAGGCGTTCAGAACGAAATTTCCGTTTGGATTTTATATAATAGATAACGAATATGAAATTTGAAATTCGTTACATGTTCCCTATCGGAAATAGCATTTATCGTTTGTTTACAGGGACATTAAAAATATTTGCAAACGCCATGATCCTTTAATGATAATTATTTGAAATGCATGGGAAACTATGGGTAACGGTAATATGGAAAACGGTGCACGAAACATTTATAGTACATTTACAAGGCTACACAAAAAAATCACCACCATTTCATCTATGGGTTCAATTGCTGAAACGTGTTTTTGATTATATTATCTGGGCTCCAGCACATTTTAGACCCCCAAAAGTGGGAAAAGGGTCATTTTTGTTTAAAATGGGGACGTCAAGGAACCATTTATATTAAAAAGGGAAACTAAAAGGGGTCATTCGTCTAAAAATACTGCACCGAGTTTTCCTAAATATGCAAGGATTTTTTTTTTTTAATACCTTAGAAAATATGTCAATTCGTTATCTTTATAAAGATAGTCATTAAGCAATGTACACAGCTTTATTTAAACATGCTTAAATATTCTACTGCAAGAAGATAGAAAGTGTTCAATATTGAGCACTCAGCTTCATAATTGTCCTTAAAAAAGCCTGAACTTTTAATTCAAATTGTTGAGTATTAAAATTTTAAATTAGTTTAACATATATATTGTTAATTATTAACCTTCAACATTAAAATTTTTAATTTAAATTTTAGTTCCTTCTTACACTAAACTGAGATAAGCTATGATGTTCATCAGAAAAAGCATAGTATGGCAACGCCACATGGGGAGTTATCAAAACGAATATTGAATCAACAGTTTTTCAGAATCATCTTACATATTAAATTTAATGAAATTCCATCCCAAACATGCCGAGATCTGGGCATCACGGAAATCGTTCAAAATGTGACACGGTAGCACCACCTGTTGGGCGAAATACACCAAAATCTAATCAGCATAAATTTATTCAAGGGTTAAGTGAATGTGAAATTTCATACCAGAGATGCTGCGATATAGATATGCAAATTGTGAAAAATGCAGCATAGTAATGCCACCTGTTGGCCATATACACAAAAACCTGATTAGCACTTATAAATGCTAAGGTCTAATTAAATATTGATGAAATTCTATGCTTTAGTTTTTGGAATAGAGTGGCTACGAAATATGTATCATATACAGAGAGAAATTTAAAAAAAATTGTCACACCATATTCAGGTCAACCTAAAACGTGTAAATCCATCAAAAAGATTCCAATACTTTCTTTTCATAAAAATATATTTAAGAAGTATAACAAAAAGAAGGATAAATTTTAACTAAGATTTCCTTTAATAGTGGGATATGCTTCTACATCAAAATCAAAAGCAAAACTAAATCTATAATAATAAAGATAGAGGTTGGTCTGCGTGGTCTATGTGCTGAAAAGACTGCTGCACATACAGCTACAAGATGGAGGCGAGGTCCATCTATGTCTAAAATTATACACTTCAAAGCTAGTTTTCAGATTTCCTTTTTAATTTGATTTTTTTGCGATTTTTAGCTTTTTTTTTCTTTACCGTTCACGGTGATTTTTTCAATTCAGTTACAATTTTTTAGTTCAATAGTAGTAAATTTTGTCCTCTTTTCAACTTTTTCAATAAAGTTTATTCAGAATTTGTACAGCGATTTATTTTTGGCGAATTTTTTATGCGAATTTCAGCTTTTTTTCTGCGTTTCGTTTCAATTTTATGACATTCGAAAAAGGAATTTGGTTTCAAACCCTTAGCCTTAATGTAATAGATTTTGTCCTTACGCGAATGTGTCCTCAAATTATAAATTTTACCGGGTTTTTTTTTTTTCACATTTGTGAAAGAATTTTGGTGAAAATGTTATAGCCTATTTTAGTAAATTTTGTCTTTTGTGATTTTTATGAATTTTCATACATTTCGCGGTGATTTTTGCACATTAGTAAATGGAATCCTGTTTAAATTTTTTAGTCCCATTATAGTAAATGTTGTCCACTTTTCAATAAAGTTTATTCGGAATTCGCACAGCGATTTTTTAATCTTTCGCAATTTTTTATGCAATTTTTTGAGGGGTTTTTTGCCTGTTCCAATCACAGTTTAATCTGTTTTGCCCTCTTTTCAATAAACTTGTCTCGGAATTCGTACCGTGATTTTTGAATATTTTTGCTAATTTTTTATACAAGTTTTTCAAATTCATTTGATGTTTTGAAAACTTGTATTCAAAACTTGTATACAAGTTTTGAATGCAAGTTTTTTTTGCGGCAATTTTTTGTCATTCGGTTTCAATCTTCTGGTAGTTTGATGTAGTAAATTTTGTCCTCTGCAATTTTTGAAATTTTAGTGATTTTTAACGCGATTTTCATTGAGTTTAACTTTTTTCCGCATCCCGTGGCGATTTTTTGACATTCATAAAAGATTTTTTGTTACAATTCTATACTATACAAGCCATACTTACTATACTATAGTAAATTTTGTCCTCTACGATTTTTAGAGTTTTTTACATTTTGCGACGATTTTTCCACATTAGTAAATATTTTTAATGTTTTTTCAGTCACCGAAAAAGGACGAAGTGGACCAAAGGGGACTTTTTCTAAAAAGGGAACTTTAGGGGCAAAATGGCACAATTTGGGAGCTCTGCATTATGCATTTTATATATTATTTTTTACATTATGCTGAATAAAACATTAATTAGGTATGTAAATGATATTTGTATACAGAGTCACACACAAAAAAAATCCAAAACACTATCATCTATGGCCGGATATTTATTGAAAGGGGTTTTGCAGTTGGTTTAAATTTTAGTGTGTTATGTGATGTGCATATAATTATTAATTTATATATATATGGCCACTCAAAATAATTCAAATGAATACATTACCAGTTATAAGCAATTATTGCCTGATGTTTGTTTAAACTAAACGAAATTTTATTTTCGATAAAAAAAAAAAGGCTACACATGCTTTTTCATGACACATTATTGCTTAAAAATTATTTTTACAAACATTTGTGAACAATTAATATATTGGCCAGTATAGAGGGTGTATACCATAAAGATTGACATGCGACAGATATAAATAAGTGCGAGTAGTAAGTAATTTTAATTTACTTTTAATGTGTTTTTATAACGTCTTTTAAGCAAATAAATATTTTAATATTGTAATATGATTGACATGCGCTTTAATTTTTTACCTTTTGGGGATAAGTATGCAATGTAGATTATAAAAATGCTTAAAATAAGATAATAAAATAATATTGAAATATTATGACAGCGAAATAACATTCTCGTTAATTAGAAAAAAAAATGCTTTTTTTTTTAATTTTTTAAATTGTTATACGATTTTCCTATTCAAAATTTATCAGTTAGAAAATTTTTATTTTTGTTGCAACAAAATCATTAAAAAACTACTTACTCCAAGCTCCAAGCTAAAACCACAGGTTACTCAAAATTTGGAGAATGGAACATCTTAGAATAGCTACTAACACGAAAACAAGAAAAGTATAAAGAGTCGAGAACTTTTATGAAAGCAAACTGAAAAGTTCGCTGAGAAAGGAAAAGTGTTGCATATTATTAAACTGTGACAAAATTAAATATATTGCTGTTGTTTTAAAACTATTTTTCACTCTTATTTAAATATTTAATTAAAATTAATTTGAAACACTTTTTTATTAACTTGAACACTAATGTATTAGGAAACTGCTTCTTAAATAACTCACCTGGTACAAATATCAGTGTTATTTGGTATCGAAACTCTACTTCAGAAAGCTATCTTTTAAAAATTTCTGCTCGACTCTTTAATCACTTTATCGAATGCCATCAATTCAAATAAATTTATAATTAGAGTAGATTTTATTCTTTTTAATAATGTGGTAACATTCTCTGCGCTGATTCACACATTCAAATTTTAATATTTCATTCTTTCAATCAGAATAACTTCGCGTTAAAAATAACTATGTCAAATTTAAAGTTTCTAACCCTGATAGTTTCAGAAGAATAGCAGCCTTATAGAAGATTTTCAGCTCATTTCATCACTTAAAATTTTAAAAAGCCGTTCTTCGTGAGGCCCCACCAGAGGCTGAGAGATTCTGCTCTTGAAGCTGGTAGACAGGAGGTGCTGGGTGCAAACCCAATTGCGCCCGTCGGCCTAATTGTTCGGAGTTTTCCGTGGTTTTCTTCAAACCTTGGATTTTCATGCGGAAATACGGGTTAGATTCCCTTAGAAAGAGTCCGAAGGAGGGTACTTCCCCATCAGGCCTATATTCCTCGAGTAGATAATCGGCCGTCAAAAATCTTCGCGAGCATCTACATGTTAATAGTTACTACTATATTTATTTTCAAGTTTCTTGTAAAAAACAGCTTCAGATAAATCGTGATGAGATGATTTTAGAGGACTTGCCATCAATTTATGGTATTAAAATTTTAATTTATAAAAAAACGTTTTAAGCGAGCATGTAAGTCCTGAAAATACATGTGCCATGTTTTAAGTTTCTTGAGAATTTGTGAGGAAACTGAAATTTTAGAATGTTCTTTTCGCATTTCAAACCGTTAAAATTCTAATTTTTGAAAAAAAAAAAAATCAAGTATTGCATTTACACATTAGAAGTAATGTATAGTTACTAATTTAAAGTTCCACTTTCGAGGGTTTTTTTTCTCTTTTTAAACATTGATGAAATGCAATTTCTGGAAATGTTCTGTAGAAGGATATTTATCAGGGTGACGAGTGGTCAGGGAAAAACACAGTCAAAAAAGCTGTTAAATACCAGAATTTTGTTAAAGAAAAATTCGTCTTCTTTAATCCCTTTATATTATTCGAAGTATTTTCTATAATAAAATACTGGTAGCTCACTTTTTATTTGACTGTGTTTTTACCTGACCACTCGCCACCCTGTTTATCTATTTAACCTCTCATCATTGAGTACTAAACGTATTCTTCGGACCAATAAAAAGCTTTTTTTATCGATTATCTTCGGCCTTGGTCACACTTTTGATATTTTGTCTCACGTAAACAGTACTTATTTGTTACTTCTGGTCAAAAAATGGTTTTAAAATTGCCTAGATGCGAAACACGTGCCGAATTTCTCCCAAATTACAGTTTGAAACAGTGGCGTGGCATATAATCTCAGAATATTAAATATTCTATTCATCATGTATAACACACATTCAAAATTTGAACCCAGTCAAAAACACCGTTTGAACGCTATCATGTTCAAACACACATAAAGAAAAAAAGACTTTGGGAGTCTGAAAGGAAATACCAACATACACACATGTATACGCATATACACAGAGAATTGTTGTAAAAATAGGCAAAATGGATTCAGGGGGCCTCAAAAAGTAAAGATATACCAAAATTTCACAATCTTATATTTCCTTTCCATGATTACAATAAATTCCTTACACTACATCTGACCATAAAGTAAAAATGCAATAATTTTCAATGCTCTCAGTGGAAAACAGTTATTTTATAACTACTATTTCCAAAATAAATAATGTAAAAGAGATCCTAATAAAAATTTCGTTGTTGAATTAGTGTTACTGAATTACGAATTCTATTCCAAAAATTTTCAGTCATGAAATAAGGTTTTAAATTTTTGAATTCTATAGCAAACTATTTAGTGCCCAACAGATACAGAAACTAAATAAATTTAAATTTGATTTTTAAATTTAAATTTAATTTTAAATTCCAATTTAATTTTTCAGTTACTTTTCTCTGCAATTGAAAATGAAAAGCAAGATTCAAAATAAAGTTTGCCCTATATGTGATACAGACCCTAATGTTCGAAACTATATGAGCGTCCCCCCACTTTTTTTCCCAGAACTACACCACTGGCCAGGGCCCCCTGGCCCCTCCCTGGGTGCGCCACTGTCTGGGAGAAATTCGCGTTTTTTCGTGATCTTTTAATGGAATTCACGTTTTATTTTGATCGTTTGATGAAACTGACATTTTTTTCGCAATCTTTTGATGGAAACCGCGTGTTTTTCGGGATCATTTGACGAAATTTGCCTGTTTTTCGCGATCCTTTGAGGAAATTCGCGTGTTTTTCGAAATTTTTTAAGGAAATTCGCGTGGTTTTCGCAATTTTTTGAGGAAATTCGCGTGTGATTCGCGATTTTTTGAGGAAATTCACGTGTGTTACGCAATCTTCTGGGAAAATTCGCGTGTGTTAAGGATGTATTTCAATCCAGACTGCTTATTTTCTGATTCATTTTAAAATTCATTTTTGCTCTCAAACGCATCAAACTTGGAAATTCTCTTATTTAGAAACTCTATAATGTGCGGTGCTTCTTAATTTTTTGATAAATGCAGAAAATACTGTAAAAAACGCTGTCAAAGCTGGCATTTTAAACCGAATTTTCCGAAGCGGGCGATCTGGGAATGAAAAAAATGGTCATACTGAGAAAATAATTGTTTAAAAAATCAAATTCTAATGAATTGAGCTGAAAATGAAATCATACGGCATGTTAAACATGTCTTCAGAAATCACCCCAGCAAGTTTCATGTTTTTACTTTTAAAAATGAGTCTGGAAATGTCTCAGAAAATTTCGAGCTGTTGAGGGTGAAAAAATATTTTTTCGAATACATCCTTAAGCGATCTTCTGGGGAGAAATTCGCGTTTCTTCACGATCTTTTAACGGAAACCGCGTGTTTTTCGTGATCTTTTGATGGAAACCGCGTGCTTTTCGCGATCCTCTGAGGAAATTCGCGTGTGTTACGCGATCTTCTGTGAAAATAATTCGCGTTTTTCGCGATCAGTTGGGAAAATTCGCGGGTTTTTTTCGATCTTCTGGGAAAATTCGGGGTCTTGTTCTTGATCTTCTGGGAAAATTCGCGGGTTTTTTTCTCGATCTTCTGGGGGAAATTCGCGTGTGTTACGCGATCTTCAGGTGGAAATTCGCGTTTTTTCTCGATCTTCTGGGGGAAATTCGCGTTTTTTCGCGATCTTTTATTGGGAACCGCGTGTTTTCGCGATCTTTTATTGGAAACCACGTGTCTTTTGCGATCCTTTGAAGAAATTCGCGTGTTTTTCGCGATCTTTCTAGGAAATTCGCATTTTTTGAGGAAATTCGCGTTTTTGCGATCTTTTGAGGAAATCCGCTTTTTTTCACGATCTTTTAAAAGGAAATTCGCGTTTTTTGGCTGTCTTTTAAGAAATTCGCTTCTTTTTCGCAATCCTTTGAAGAAATTCGAGTATTTCCGCGATCTGTTGGAGAAATTCGCGTTTTTTCACGATCCTTTGACAAAATTTACGAATTTTTTTTGTGATCGATTGACGAAATTTGAATGGTATTTTTTGGGAGATATTTGCGAAAAACGCGATTTTTCCGAGATTCTTGGATAAATGCCAAACATCGATAAAATTTAAAATAAAGATCGGTTACCAGTATCGAAAAACGGACTTTACAGACCTAATAATTGAGAAATGGACCTAGTGGAGATTATCCTATGCTGTGCATAAATGATTTATCGTGCGTTTTACAATCACGATTTTTTTTCCTCGGCTGCAATATCGCTTGCGTCCGAAGCCGCAATACAATTTAAGGAGTTTCTAAGGAGTGGTTTACTTATCTAAATAGTTCTAAGTACTACTTGGGAATGTTTTCATTTCTAAGGAGTTTCCAAGGAGTCTAAGGAGTCTGTGCGAACCCTGTGAAAGACATATAATTGGTGCTTTACTGTATATACATATTCTTAATATATGTGTAATGCTTAACCTACACATATGCTTAAATATATTAATACTTATAATTAAGTTAGGTGCAGGGAGAAGGGAGGAATCTATAAAAAAAAAAAAAAATTAGAAGTAGGTTTATAAAATGAATTACTTTTCTTCACATCACCAATAATTTAACAAATTTTAACAAATAATGAAAAACTAAATGATGTATAGCCTACTTGCAAAGTCAAAGAGGTTGCTGGAAGGCCGTTGACTATGCCATCATAATAAAAAATTATATTGGCCCATTTTGTTTTGTTCTGTTTTTTTAAGGAAATTTCCTTTCTTTTCTCTCTAATTTCTAGGATCTTTTGTTATTTTTGGTCATAAAATCTTGCTCATTAACATCAACTGAGAAAGAACCTAATTAATAAAGAAATGCACTATTTCTAATATTTAATGAAGAAACTGAGACATAATGAAGTTCTGTGTACTTTTTTTGGTGACTTAGTCATTTTTACCCATGCATAACTGGCTTTGGAGCTCTTTGATAAGGGTGATGGCAGTTAATTTTCTAAACTACATTTTAAAATATACCGAAAAAAGTTGCATAATTATAAAGCTTTTCATGCTGTCTTAATATGGACTAAATAAATATTTAATAGAAAATAAAATTCCATACTTTGTTGAAGTTGCATTCATGGGATAAAATGTATCTCCCTTCTCATTAAGAATTACATTCTCAGTTGTAAGTACATAATGGGTTTTAAAAGGAGAATATCCACCTTCATCTACCGTTGAGCCCATATACTCAGTCCAATGTTCAGCATTACACTTGGCACTTCCCCATGGTCCACACACTAAATCCATAATGTTGGATCCTGGAGTCACACCTTGTAAGTCTTTACAGGAATTATAAAGAGTATCTGCATAACTGAAAAATAAATACAAGAAATTTACAACATATGGAAGTAAAAAGTTATACTTGATAAATAATAATAATAATAATAATAAAGAATAATATATTTTTCATCATGATTTAGAGAAGAGAGCAATGGTGATATAAACTAATAGCACAATCATTAATATGTAGAAGTGAACAGGGCTGTAATGGAGGGTATATACATGTAATAGTGTGTTGTAAAAATAATGGGTGCCTGGGCTAAAGGTATCCAAAAGTTATGGCTTATTTTTACGTAACTACTCATTAGAATTTAAAAATATATATTTAGATAGAAAGCGCATATCAGTAAGTTTAATATAAATAGATTTCAATGTGTGGAGATGTTAGATTGGGATGTTTGCTAGCTGTGCATAGGTATAGTAGCCGGCAAATTGGCACAAAGGCGAAAAACCTATTCTATGGGTTTCATTAGTAATGATGTGGGAGCCACAGCAAAAGGTGCAGTGCATGCTTTGGTTAACGGAATTTAAATCTGTGATGTGTGTTTAGTGACGGGTGCAAACACAATGGATTGTTCAAAATCCATCTACCAATGGAATAGGCAGAGGAGGGGGGAGACGGAACTTTGGTATCTGGAGCTGGCAAACATCTAAACTTAAAATCTCCACACATCAACTTTCATTGATATTACAACTTGGTGAGATGGTCTTTCTATATAAATAATTCTTTTTTTTAAAACTCTAATGAGTTGTTCTGCAAAAAAAAGCCACCACTTTTGGATACCTTTAGCCCGGACACCCTGTATAAATTAAAATGAAAAACTTATTAATAATATAGATAAGGTAATAGCAATTTTTAAAATAAATATATACTGTAATTGAAAGGTTATTATCATCCTGTATTTAGATATTTTATATTTATTCAATATTGCATATTCTAAGCATACCCATACATAAACTATCCAAAAGAAGTATAGGATCATATATAATGATTAAACAATTATGTTATATATAAAAGAATGAAGGTATTCAAGTACTTGAAATTATTTTCATTTGCATTGACATTTTCAATGACTCAATGATTGAAAAAATAAAATTTTAAATTAGATTTAAAAAAAAAAAAAGAGATTTCCAAAAGAAGATTTTAGAATTAAATCAGACTGCGATTTGTTTTGACAATTGATTGCATAAGAAACAAGAATTAGGCTTTTTTTTCTATGCAGATGATAAATGTATAAATAGTAAATATATATCTGTTAAAAGCTTTCAAGATCATTGAAAACTATTTTTTTAGTGAAATACAAAATAAGAAAACAATTTTCTTTTGATGTCAGATGGAATAAAGTTTCTAATGTTTAAAATGAAATGTTGTTGTATTAAACCAATGTTATGTCTTTCGGTAAAAGAAATCATAAAGTAAATTAATATTTTTATACAATTTAGAAAATTTACTGTTCCTAATTAGGTCAGATTAGGCAAATCTCTTCTGCCTTAACAAATTTTTACAGAGAGAAAATATTCATAATCTCAGAGAACTTACTAGGGAAGACAATATTGTGTTTGAATGTATAAAGGCAATGATGTGTGAATTTTACATTTCCGCGTTTATGTTAAGCAAATATGTTAATTAATGAATCTATAACATCAACAAGATCTGATAAGGATAATATGCTACTTTTTAGGATACTGATATGGAAAATTATATGAAAAATTTTTATAAATTAAAATTATATCGTAATCATCTTCCACAGAAAAAATCCACGCTATTCTCACAGTTCTCTATCCTGTCCAGAAGTACCACCCCTAGAAACAGAACTAACAAGGGAACCACTTTTGGTGCAGCTCACATCTGTCATTGAGCTGTCTGTCATCTCACATCTGTCAATTTATACATTTATAGCATTTTAAAGCCCTATAATACGAAGTTTGAGAAGTGATAAAATTTTCTGTTAAAATCATATTTCTTGATTTTACAGCAGCAAAACTTTCTGAAAATGCAATTTTCAAAACCATTTATTGGACTATTAACACAGAATTCTTTTTAAGAAAAGCATTTAAAAATACAAATTAGTCAATAATAAGTATAAAATATTGAAAAAGTTTAAAAATTCCTTCAAAAAACTACAAATTTGATTTTGAAAAATTACAATTTCCAGCAACCCTAACCGAATGTCAGATCTGTTTGTTGTGTGAACAATGGTTTGGACTTCACTAGAAATTGTAATGTCTGACCTAATTAGGAACAATAATTTTCTAAATTGTATAAAAATGTTAATTCACTTTATGATTACTTTTACTGAAAGACATAACATTGGTTTAATACAACAACATTTCATTTTAAACATTAGAAACTTTATTCCATCCGACTTCAAAAGAAAAGGGTTTGCTTATTTTGTATTTCATTAAAAAAATAGTTTTCAATGATCTTGAAAGCTTTTAACAGATATATATTTACTATTTATACATTTATCATCTTCTTAGAAAAAAAAAACCTAATTCTTGTTTCTTATGCAATCAATTGTCAAAACAAATCGCAATCTGATTTAATTCTAATATGTACCGTAGATATACTCCAGGTCCAGAGATAAAGCAGACGAAAAATTTGCAGTGGCATATTTGGTGATTTAACTCACTTTTGGTGTGAAATAAACAAATAAAAATCCAATAATAAAAAAAGTATAAAAAAATATATAAAATATAATTTTAACAGAGAAATTTTATCAGTTCTCTAACTTTTATGTATAAGGCTAGAAAACGCACCGGGTCTCGACGATAGGTGCGAGCAGCACTAAAAGGGGTTATCTTGTAAGTAATTTGTAGCAGTTATAAAATGAGCAAGCTGTTCCACTCAGAATCAGAAGAAAGATGCAGAACCACAATAGTAGTCATTAGAGACAATGGAACTCACTGGAAGCATTTATTGTAGATCACAAAAGCACATGCTCACCCTCAAACTTTATGCATGAGTTAGCTGCCCCACTCAAAATCAAAGGAAAGATGTAGAAACACAGGAGTTGCAGTCTTCAGTGACAACTGAAACTACTGCACAGACTGCAGCACATAGAAAATTGGGTATGTTTCCATTATACCAACACCATGTCAAAATGTATGCTAATGTACCATTTATTTCAACCCTGACATGCAAAGGATTTTTATTACAAACAATGTGAAACATCGTGATTTGCTATTTATTTGAAATGAATATATATTTTTTATTATTATTATTTAATCATAATGTTGCAAAACATCTTAATTGGCTATTTTTCAAATCGAAAATATTTGTTATTAAGTTATAATTTACATTTATTATTGACAAGGAGATAGATGTTTTTTACAATTACCTGACGATATGGAAGTTGCAATAAAATTGGTTCAGAACTTTGGAATTATACATAATAAAAGTTTTTGTTGAAAAAATCATGAACGTCTTCATTCAAAAAATGAAATGTTTAGTGTAATGCTAAGAGAATTTACAATTTCATGCTTGCAGTTTAAATTGAGTTTTATTTTATTAATTTATTGTGTGATATTTGTTTCTTCTTTTATTTTAGTATACATTTGTATTGATTTAATAAAATAGTTTGTGAAAACAGTTGTGAGTTTCCAAATGGGTGAAAAAAGTCCTGGCCAGGATTCAAACCAGAAATGTCTTGGCTGAAGACGCCAATGCTCTACCAATAGAGGCATCCCAGACGAATCTGGAGGACTAATTCACCCAACTAAACTTCTTATAAATATAGTTTGTGAAAGTCTATAATTTTCAGATATTATATTTTTTAACTACTAACTTTCGTACCAACAATGTTATTTTTTTTTCCTATGCTTGATTTCACAAGAATTTGATTTTGCACCAACTATTATTACACTTTAGAATGGCAGAAATTCACCGTCATATCACGCAGCAGCATGGTACTGAAATTTTGTATAAAAAAAAAAAAATGGAGTTTCAAACAGCTATTTTTTTTTTTTTTAATATCTAATGTACATAATGCCCTCCCTCCAGCTCTTTTTTCGGCATACTTCAAAATTATGCATCGACACAAGAAATCAAAATGCACAAAAGGGAAAAATACCAAACTACATGTATGTTCATTTCTTTTTCGCATTTATCCATAGGATTAACATTAGGTGCAATTTGATTAAAAGAAGACACTGAATTTTATACAATCTCACTAAAATATACCAACTAATGATCTAGTATAAATTTGGTTCAGAAATTATGAGATTTCGGAAAAAAATAATCAATTTGAAAATAAATAAAATTCCATAAGGTTAACATTGCACACTCTTATTTGTTAGCCATTACATTAAGTAATGGCTGTGGTTTGTGGATAAAGGAGAGTGCAAAAATTGCAAATGAAAAGCGTTTAAGCTGCATTTCAAAACTTTGATAATTTAGAGGAATTACATATGTATATTTAATTAAAGTTAAACTTTTATTTAATTAGAAATAAACACCTAAAGAAATCTGTACTAAATAACTAACTAAACTCATGGTGGAAAGAAAAGATAAAGTTAAAAGCAACAAATATATTTATTAAAAACTTATAACAATAAATAACAATAAATAAATTTTTAACAAAACAAATGACATCTATTATAAAGTCATAAGTCAGTTAACATTTTCCATTACTAAAATAAAATATAAATTATTTAAGTTACAGGGAATTACTTAAATTTCTATTTACTGTTACTATGGAACCATGAACATGACATTCAGTGACTAGTCATAGAAGCAGATTAAATTAAATATCTTCAAATAAACTTCATCATAACAGCTGCTTTTAGGAAGTACATACTTTCATAACTATAGCAGTAAGTAATTGATGACATATCCACAACCCATAGTTCTTCATTGTCAGAAAGGAAATGACATTAAAAAGTAAAGCAATATAAATGTCGAAACCCAGAAGTTATTAAAATATCTTTCTATAAAAAGAATCTAGCAATACATTCTTTGTCATTACTTAACAACATTTCATTCTACAGTTATCTAAAAATTTAGGTTTACTCCCATTAGGGCTTCAAAGCATGAATTGATAGTCGATATGGAAAGAAATAAAATTAGTCAATGAATAGTATATCTTTAAACATATTAAATGGAATCATGACTGATAACATTTAACAAATAAATCTATATATATCTTGGAAATTTTTCTGTAGAAAATTTCTCACGCCTTGCATTCAAAATAATATTTCAAATGTTAGTTGCTTAAAAGGCATATAGCCAACAGAGTGAAAAAAGTATTCAAGCCGGGAATCGAATCTGGGTCCTCGATATAGCACAACGACGTTCTACCAATTGAACCACTTTGAACAATACCTAACCTGGTACTTCTCACTATCATGTTTGCAAGGCTACAACCATAGCACAAGATGAAATATTTTTCCGGGAGCCACCGACTCTGAGGCAAACACGAAACTATAGAGAATACAGAATCGATGAAATTGAATAAATCTATATATATCTTGGAAATTTTTCTGTAGAAAATTTCTCATGCCTTGCATTCAAAATAACATTTTACATTTTAGTTCCTTAAAAGGTGTATAGCCAACAGAGTGAAAAAATACCCAAGCCGGGAATCGAAATTTTGCACATTTAACAGATAATCAACATTTTCCTAAAAAGTTAAGGACATCTTCAAACAATAGATCAAAGACATTATATACAAGAACTTAAACATATTGAAAAGACAATGCCGACCAGCAATAATTACCAATGAACTCTCAATTAAAATAAAAGAACATCTGCATTACTGTCGAGCAGAGTGCTGTATTTAAACATCTCAGACCAGCGAAACTGTAATAGCCATTCAACTAACAAATGTTCTTTCAGGCTTCTAGAATGAGCTCAGAATCTGAAGTGATGACATGAGTCGCAATAGACATCTAACGTTGATCGTGGCAGACATCTAACGCCGATTGTGGCAGATATCTAACACCAATCATGGCAGACAATTAACGCCATCTCATGATTATGGCCTGAACTCAAATAGTTACAGACAAAACAATGCAAAACGAACATGTTTTAAGGGATGAATGAGATATGCGGGATTTAGATAAATACCATCAGTGAATAAAAGTACAAACTGCAATTAAAAAGACATTACTATAAGGAGAAGAGGAAAAGAAATGACTTTACATTAAGGTAAGTGAAATTATAATTAAAGAAATATTTTAATGAAAGAAATGGTTGCTTATGTAAATGAATAAACATATGTACTTTGCACAGTGACAAGAATACGGGTCCTACATTAAGTCAAACCTTATTTATACTAATAATGTAAACTTTTTTTAGAGACCACAGGAAGAGGGAATGGGTAGTAATCTAAAGCTCTAATTGTGTTTGGCATTTTGAAACTTTAACCACAAGACTCAATTTCAATTACCATCAATATAGATAATAGTGTCAAAGGTTTGTTAACAAACATAAAAATGCCCCAAAATTCAAGAAATCATATCACTTACCTTTCAATAAATATTACATTGTATGTTAAACAAACAATAATACATAAACGTTTAACATAAAATCTGCGACTGGATTATTTTACACAATTTTCAGAATTCCTGATAATTGTGGGTAAATGTCTGATTCTGTATTTAAAAGGCTTTAGCATTTCGTTTTAGTGGCTGTGTAAAGCTGAGAATCGCACTTCGTAGAGATATGTCATTTCTCAGACAAGGTTTTGAATTTATTTGACAAATGACATAAAAACTCCGATAGATTTCGGTTGTGAAATACGATCGTTAACTTGCTACGAGATGTCAAATCATTGAGAACCTCATGTTTCACTGAGTTTAAACTGGTTGGTTTTCTGTTAACACTGAACACATTCAGTACACATTTAAAGTCGTCCAAAGCTACCAATCTGTTGAAAAATATTGTCCAGATGAGTATTTCAAAGTTTTAGGATGCCCTGAATATTTCTCTGTATTTCCTTTTGAAGTTGGATGTTGTTTTGCATTCCTTTTTAGCAAGAGAAAATTAATTGATATCTTCCTTTTTCCCCCAATCCGATCAATACACATCTTGTGTTAAAAGAAGATACCTGTGACAGGTTGTAATTGTATTGATAGATTAATTTTCTAAACATGTTGGTCAGATTTGCAATTTTCACAAACATTCTTCATTATTTAACATTTTTGCCAGCTCAGTGTTATGATTCATCTGTATCACCTCTGCATGCAATTTCATCAAACATATAAATGTTCTTCCTCAGTACAACAATCTTACTTCAGTATGCAGAAGGAGGGAAGGATGCTAGCTTCCAATAACTTGTCACATAAGTTTGAATTTTTTTTTATTTTATCAGGTTGTGATTTTACATAATTTATTAATTTAATTGCACCATTCAACATTGTCATAAATTCAGAAAACATTTTCTCAAGGATAGCACATATCTCTACAGAGTGCAATAGACGCTACTAGAGAATAGAACTGACCAATTGGAATAATAACTGAAAATAAATATGGATTCAAACTTCAAAGAAAAAAAAATATTCAATTTTTGATGCACAATCTAATTGTTAAGATCATATTTGATACTTGTGATAATGAGTATCATTATAATCTGTACTTTTTACTATAAGAAAAAACAATCTTTTTGTAAAAAATATTGTTAGTGTAGCAAAAAGTAAAGAAAACATAAAATAATTATACAACCACAGTCGTATTTCTTTAATTTTAATGAGTTTATTTTACTTCTATTTATTTTTTTACTATAATACCTGTTATAAAGCATAGTAGTAATATAACATATGTTTAAAACCTCACTAACAACAGGTTTAACCCATTTTCGGCCAAAGGTGCGTAAACGCACCATTTCAATGAATATTTTTTTATTAACACTGTGACGATTATTTTTCAGTAATTTTATTTTTCTGCTATTTTTAAGGGTTCTGGAGACATCTATAAAATATCAGTAATTCAATGGGAGTAAACACTTTCTGTTGAGAAATTTTCAAAATACGCTAGACTTTTAAAATTTAAATGGTTATTGACAAATTCGACTTTTTGAAAATGCATAATTATTCCACTTGAGATTAATCATATGTTTTTACAATGGATTAAAGTTGTAAATTCTGTAAATAAAATAATAATAAAACAAATGTCATAAAAAAATTTTAAAAATTATTAATTTTAAATTTAATGGTGCGTTAGCGTACAATTGACCTGAATGCATGAAAATGCCAAATGCATTTTATTTCTCAAATAAAATATTATTTTTCATGCACGAAACTCTTTATTTGTCTTAATGAATGTAATTTAAGCATATTTCAATGAAAATAATACCACATTTTATAAAATTTCTATACTTGGCCTAAAATGGGTTAATAACCTCTAATTATAATCATTTTTATGATGTATCTGAGTACCTTGATAGTAAAAAAATACACAATCTGAGAGGCAAAGAATGTTAAGAAAGAAAAATTGCAGTGTTGTCAATTTAGGAGAGTTTTTCTTTTATTCAAATATCTACCACTATTTCAAATAAGTAATGTTTGCCTTAATTAATCTGTTATTAAATAAGTAAATATTAGTATTTGGAAACACTTTTTTTAATCTAAATACAGAAAATCTGCTAAATTGAGAAGACTGGAGAAGAAAGAAGGAATCTGCATTTTAAGCATGATTTTTCGTCTCAAAGGACTGAAAATCTAGCATGTATTAAGCGGGATAGTGTAATAACTGTTCATGTGTGAAATATGAAATTTTTGCATTAGCCTTATGGGTAATGTTAAATAGATCGGAAAAAAACTGCATATTAATCATGAGTGTCTTAACCAGGTTCAACTGCATTTCATTTTTGTAATGGCTGTAGCATTGTTACCCACCACTGCTTTCACATCATCAGTGTATACAAGTGCATAGATTTCCCAAATCTTACTCATAGTTCATCAGCTTTTATCAAATGAAATATTAAATTAAGAACAGGTTTTAAAAATATATTGAGAACTAAGAAAAAAAAGGAGACATCCTTTAAGAAGAGTACACAGAAAAATAAGTTAAAATCTTAAAAATATTAATTTCCTGAAGAGATATTTTAAATATACAAATGCTTTCTATGCCCATAGGTTTGAAATTAGCGAGGGGAATTCAGAAGTTGACTGACTAACAATCTTATGTGTTATTTTACATCACCAGTATATTGGTTTTTTTGAACAATGGTGTAATGGACACAAAATTATTAACATTTTCATCAAGCAAATTCTTGACAATATCGATTGTACAAGATAAGAGTCTCTGCAATTATATAAGCTTCCCCAACTCAAGCTACTTGTTAAATTAACTAGTAGGAAGGAGCTACGGGAACTTTTTCCTTATTTCTTTTAACTAGTGGTGTGACAGTTTATTTTGAAGTGTACAACTCATTGGCCTTCTTATCGAAAAAATCAGGCAGTTCACCTTTCAAGTCAGGATGATTTTCTTTCGAAATGATGTCCCAGCTTAGCATGAAACATGGAGTTATTGGTTAACACCTAACTGCAAATCACACTGAAAGGATTTGAAAAATTCAAACTAGCAAATTATCATTCAGAATGCAATTTTTCGCTTTCTTATTTTAAATCTACATTTTGTTTCTCAATTTATCCCATTTTGTGAGCGTAAAATGTAAAAATAAAGTGGTAATAGAAACTAATGTTTGAATCAGAAATTTTTTACAGAAAATTAAAATTAGCTTATTAAAAGGATTACGTTTATTGTAGGTATTTTTCATTTTATAGATATTTTTGTAACAGTAAAATCCCCTGCTTGGCATGTGCTGCTTTCATTCAAATTTAACTTTAATTTCCTAAAATGTGGCAGAACCCCTGTAGGATGCATGCAGACTCCTTAGGGCACTGCAGAGCTCAGTTTGGGAATCACTGCTTAAAAGTAACCTTTTAGGTGTTGTGTTAATAAAATCTTGTCTTAGAAATAATGAGATTTAAGGGTAAAATAATAAGATTGAAAATTTAAAAAAATTCCATAAGATTTTGATCTTTAAAAAAAGGTGAGAAGAAAACCATTGCTCTTTATAACTAAATATGAATATTTTAGCATGAAATTATACACAAGTTTTGGAAGTACAGTAGACTCCCTCAAATCTGCACAGGTTGGGGGCCAGAGGTTGTGTGGATTTTAGAATTTTGTGGATTTCTGGTCATTGCTTTGTTTACATTTTTTAAACAGTCATTTGACTGTAATAATGCAATAAAAATTATAATAAATGCTTGCAATATAGTAAAATATTAAAATAATTAAGTAAAGTAATAAACTAAAATGATAAAAAGTAAGAGAATTTTAAAAAGATTAAATTATTAAAAGTAAAATTCAAGTAAATAATTAATAAGTACAATTTAATATGAATAATAAAGATGAGATACATTTTCCTTGAATTATTCAATGAAACTTTCCTCATGAAGATACCCTATTATTCACATAAAATCATAAAATAAGGAAGTCTTATTTCAAGTTTAGCTAGTGTTAATAATGAAAAAAGCTTGATTAATACATAAATATATTTGGTAAAAAGATTGTGATTACCAGTGATATCAGCAATAACTTGATTCTTTTCAGAAATAAATTTTACTTCCTTCATGAAAAACCACGAGTTCAGTCATATTATCGAGAATTACATATTAAAATACATACAGAATGATATAACTAAAAATTTCTGCAATTTTGCTCCTACATCTGACTTGAAAGTTTCATTGTTTACATCTGTGATGATGTGCAGATCTTAGGCATTTGTGGATTTTAGGGTTGCAGATTTGAGGAAGTCTATTGTATATTTACAATTGATAAAAATTTTAAAGAGTTTGTGCTGTATTTCTATCTGTAAAAATAAGACTATTCAGCAGGTGCACAGTGAGATCTTAATTAAAGAAATGCATATGAGTGGAAGACTTTAAGAAAATGAACACAGCAAGAGTTGACTTGAATAATTTAATGATGATAGAAAAGATGTACATATGAAGAATGATGTCAGCCTAACTTTGCCGAACTAAATTAAAACTAGTCGTTGGGGGGCCAGCATAATACTTACCCATCATGGATATACATAATATAAAATATGAAAATAAAACATGTGATACATGCTAAGCATTGTATCATGTTACCTTTATTCATAATTTAATTTACTTGGATTCCTCTAAATATCATTAACATAATCCCTTAAGCTAATATTACTTTTAGTTGCATTAAAATATCTCAATTTGTTGATTTTCTGTAAGCAAATAAACACTATTGGTTTACAATGGAAGTCTATGGGAATTTGGCAAAATATTAGAGATACCGCTAATTTGGCATCACTTTTGACGACTCACTTTGGTCGCCAAATTTGGCGATATATCGCCAAGTTGGCGACAAACTTGGCAGCATTTGGCGACAGAACAGGGTTCCTCCTATGATAACCCCTTTTATAGGTACAGACTACAAAGATGCATTAAATGCTTGACATTTACGATAAGCCATTATTGTCATTTAATCTTATAATTTGGCAATAGTCTTTTGGTCGGTGGGATAATCGAGTAGTACTGAATTGCGTAAAAGAAACATCCTTATAACTCGAAAAATTATAATCATATTAAGTAACAGTTTACTGCGTCGGATTAAGCATCTCATTTCTAATTAAAATATATCTTTGAATTGAAATTTGAATGAAATATAAGATCATGAAAAATTGAAGAGTGTTAAAAATATTATTACAAATATCTCAGCAACTAATTATCCGATTGACTTCATTCTGGATGCAAAATTTATGTTTTTTTATTGTCTTTTATATTGACTACTTCAAATAAACAATTTCAAAAATTTTTGTATACCTTTTATCAGAATGAATATTTTGAGAGTCCAAAAACAATAGTTCCAGATAATCGAGGTTACTGATATTCAATAGGTTCTCCTATTATAACTTCCTAAGTACATACCAAATTTCAAGCTTCTATCCAGTGGTGGGATTCAGCTGGTTCGGTAGAACCGGTTGTTAATTTGTGTTGAGTTCGGCAACCGGTTGTTAAAATGATACTTCAAATGCAAAGATCACATTTAAATTAATTTACTTTCTGTAAATGTTTATCTGCTAAACAGCATTTTCTAAATATAGCACTGTGGCATGTTCTGATTTTTTCATTCTAATTCATCTAATAAAACAATATTTTATTTGCAAAAAATGTTTTTTTTTTTTTTTTATTCATCAGTCCTGTAAGAAGCAAATTTAACTTTAAAAATTGAAATTATGAAGATTTGAAGAAATTTGGGATCCAAATCAGCAGCTTAGGCTAACCCTCGTTATATAGCATGGTTTTTCAAGATTACAATGACTACTTATATTCAAAGACAAATTTGCTTTAGTTGGTTTTATTGAAAATATACGGAAAGTTCCCTGTTATCGCTGAGCAATAGTGGTATACTTCCAACTGCATTTTTTTTTATTGTTCTTCATATCTTAGAGTCATTTAAATCAAAGTAGTAAATGTAACAAAGTTTAAATTTTTGATTTCTCTGAGTCCCATAAGTGATATTTAGAAAAGCATTTCCCATGCTCTAACAAATGAAAGAACATTGTATGGTCTAAATTTGCCGAGTCATGATACTTCGTATTTTGTGAATTTCCAGCATTGTCTTGCCCAATTTATATACCAAGAAACGGTAAATATTACTAAAGTTCTAAATATCATAGCACAAGAAGTTTCAGCCGTGCAAATATTTGTATAGCTTGATAGCATGGATAAAGTTTTTTAAATATGTTATAGAACCCAAAGGAACTAATAAAAATTTAAATTTTGTAACTTTTTTCTAAGGTAAAAACGGTCTTTAAGCTGATGAAGAATAGCGTTTGAAATATTTTTGAAATCAGAAATACAGTAGAGCGCCGATTATCCGAACAAGCCGGGACTGACCCTAGTTCAGATAAGAAAATGTTCGGATATATGGACAGACAATTTAAGGGATGTTCCTGACTAAACTAAAATCTTCACACTTTATCCAGGCTTAGGACTGGCAGCACCAGTTAGTGCTAGTGTGTTTAAAAACTGTTTTTTTTTTTTTTTTTTTTTTTTTTTTTTTATCATTTAAAATTTTCTTTTTCTCTTTTTATCATTTTCTGAACTCCAGAGTTTATAATTTAAGCAAAAAAGCTTTCGATTGTTGCTTGCTTCAATGAAGATGTTCTTTCCAATGCTGCCATATCTCAAATTCTTCTTAAATACGTTAGTTGAATAGGATCAGAGTTCTTCTACCGTTCGAGCCATTTCATAGCTTTTTCTAAACATTCAAAGGCTTTGTTATGCGATGGACCTAGGTTATTTTCAGAGCATTAGTTTTTATTTCTTCAATTTCTTTTTCATCTTAAATCTCATGCACAATCTCATCATCATTATTTTTTTTTTTTTTTTTTTTTTAAGAGAAATAGGCTGTTTGGATGAATAGAAGTTCGGTTTTAAAAAAAAATTGAGAGAAATAGGCTGTTCGGATAAATAGAAGTTTGGTTTTAAAAAAATTTTGAGAGAAATAGGCTGTTCGGATAATTGGAAGTTCGGTTAATTGGAGTTCCGATAATCGGCGCTCTACTGCATTCTAAATTTAATGATTTAGGAATTAGCTCTTGGTCATCGATAAGAAGAGACCCCGTATATATTTTATAACTGATAAGGCCTTGATACTGTATATTTTAAATGAAATTGCTCACCTTTCAAAAGGATTGCGAGTAAGAAGTATAAGCACCATGAAAACTTATGATAAAATTTATTAAAACGTTTGAAGTGCTTCGAAATAAAAAAATGCTTAGAAAAGAAAGACCATGAGAGTTTTATTACTTCAGAAATTTGAAAAAATGTCAAATCTGTAGGAGATCAGAAATGTTTTAGTGAGCTCGGAACATGTTTGTTTAAAAAGATCGTTACTAATAAAAAAAAAATGGTAGGTTACTGAATTCTGAACATTTAAAGATAAGTTGTAGTCAGTTTGAATATTGGAATAAACTACAGTTTTTTTTCCATCAAATTAATGGACTATTGGAGAAATAATTTTTCATGGAAAGTAGCTGAATAGCTATTATTTATATTATTCTACACTTATTATTAATATTAATAATTATCGAGTATTTTTTTACTATATTTTAAATATTCTTCAAAAACTGTAGAGTTTTTTAAAGTATTCAAAAAGCTAAAAATATTGTCAGAACAATTGCTGCAAGTTCAGCAGAAATGTAAAAAAGATTTTCAAAGATAAACATAATATGGTCAGAGAAGGGAAGTCGACTGTCTATTTCTAATGTATCAAATATAATGACGATTAGTCTAATTGGACTAAAAACCTCTAAAAGAATGGGTATCCAAAAATATTCGAGTAAAGGCAAAGAAAATTGAAAGTGAGGACGTTTATTATGAAACTACGTGTAAATATCTCAAATAACACAAGTAATTTAATATTTTAAAAAGCTTTTTTATATAATCTAGTTTTTTCTACATCCTTTATTGTTTAATTCAAGTATTAACTATATGAAATAATATACTACCTTTTTGAACGTTTCAACATCATAAATGTAAAGTTTGTTTCTGTACAGGATACCCAAAATAATTTGAATTTATTTTTGCTGGTTTCAATCCGAAAACGTATAATGTGCTGATGCATTTCATTAGCATTTGTCATCCATGGGTATTTATTGTATGAGAGGTTTTTAAAAGATGTTACATGTTTTCAAACTGAACTCAATTTTAATATTGGCTAGCTGACCCGCTTGGTGTTACCTGGTCCGTAATGAATGACCCTTAAATGAACCTCAAATTTGTATGATTTTATATCTTTAACTTTATTTTATCTGAATTTATTTTTCAAAATGAAAAAATATTGAATTAAAAGTACATAATATTTGGTATTTTATGTTCTTTGTCATTTGATTTTTGAGTCTATGCATACTGAAAATGAGTAAAACCGCGACGAAACACTCAGGCTTTTACTGATTTCGTTGGCATTTTCACACATTTTATTCTATAAAAATATATTTCCACCCATCCAAACCTTTCAAAATTTTGTAGGTGATGTAAACCTGGTTTATTGAGATGCTGTAAAATGATTGTGTTAAAATACGGACGTTTTTTTAAATTGGTTGTGCTATTTCAGACGTAAGAGTATGATCTTTCAGAATATGTCTTCCGTTTTTAACTTTACTAAGCGGTTTGGCCGGTGAAAGTTAATAAAAAATCACAAAATACTCCTGACATTCCTTCTTTTCGATTTTTATTTTCTATCGATGCGTACATAACGCTTCTGCATGTGCGCCAGCGCTTTTTCATGACCGATATAAGTTTTTAATGAGTGTGAGTTTTAATTAATATCTCAACTAATTATTAGAAATCTAAAATTGTCAGTCTCAGGTGCATCAGGAGACCCTTTGGGCTAGCCTTACAAAACTTTTATGCCTCATACGTCCATCGCACACAGACGGACACACATCGAGACAGAACGAAACTGTCTTTTATTAGTATAGATACAAAGTTTCCAGATATACCTTCTTCGTTAGCGTATTATTGTTACTATAAAAATAATTTTAGGGTCACTGGGAACAAATTATAGAAGACGGCAGTGACGAAAATCTTCGTGAAATTTGAGACTTCAGTCACGAAACCTAGCATAAAAAATGCATTAAAAAATCCAGAGATCAAGCATCTAAAACTCACAAGAGCTGCTTTATCGAGATTAATTTTGAAGAAATTACAAGCATTTATCACCAAGGCAAGGATTTAATGCTTGACATTCTTTCAGTTAGTATTCTTACGAGCAGTGGTGAATTCAGGGGATGGCCTGGGGAGGTGTCCTCCCCCCTCTCCCCCCGGAGCAATGAAATGCCACCCTCGGAAGTTTTGAGATTTTGTATTTTCTATGGTCAAAAAGTGCACAATTTCCCCTTCGGAACTCTATAATGTTATTATTTGCGGGAGTTTTTTATAATTCGTCAACAATAGGTAAAAAAAAAAATATTTTTTTCGAAATATGAAATAAATTGCTATTGAGATACTGAAATTTTGAACCCAAAATGTAAAAAAAAAAAAAATGAAAAAAATAATGTAAAAAAAATAATAAAAATAGACAAACTTAAAAAATGAAAGGACATTGCACACTGCAATTTAGTTCCCTATATGCTTGCAAAAGATGGTTAAACTGCCATGCATATTCTCCGATTTAAAAATTGTATACTTGAGATTGTTTATCCTACATTTTTCTATAAAACTACCACTTTTATAGAATATGTCCATAGAAACTTTCACGAATATGCCATAGTAAATAAACTACTGCATTAAAAATTCTTAAACAGCCACAACATGATGAATATTTTCATCATTTATACTGTAAAATTGCATTTAAATATATAGATGCTTTGTTTATGCATAAATTTCTTCTGAAATAATTAACTGAAAATTAATTGTGTTTACTTGTTATTATTTCTTTAAGACTGATTACATTATTTTCTAAGAAAAAAAGTTTCTTGATGTCTTTTATTTTATTAATTTAAAAGTCAAACAATAAACATTGAACTACCTCTGTACAATGAATAATAATCAAGATTTGTGAACTTGCAACATTTAAATAACTGCATCAGTTAATAACGAATTAATGCATTTGATTATTAGTCATAAAACAATAATTCTATTTTTTTTTTTGTTTTTGTTTTTGTTTTAAACAAACACATGCATATACTTGCATTAACATAATCATAAGTATCTTTGTGAGGTGATATGAGTATATTGAATTAGTTAAACAAAATTAATAATGTCTGCACTTATCCCATGCAATTTTTATTTATTTATAGATTAATAGTTTAAAATTTCCTTCTGAGATAGTTCCGTTTTCTGCCGGAACTAAAAAGAATCGAAATTCACTATACACTTGAAAAACTTCTTTCTGACCAGACACTAATATATATGTGTACTGTGTTAATTTCATAAAAAGTCACATAAAAGCCGAAGTCGAATTATTTTTCTCAAGAGTCTTGTCATAAATGTTTAATCCTAGTAAAGACAAATCCTTAACCAAAAATCAATAATTAGAACTAGTTTTATGATAAATTTCACCATAACAAGAGTATGAAAACCCGTATGGAAACCTCGCTTCAATGAATTAAAAGGACTAAAAAAATATTGTTAAAATCGATGTTTCACGTTTCAAAACAAAAATCTTAACTTTGAAGGAGTTTAAAGCTTATTGTACTTTGAAAAGTTCCACGTATAACCAAACATTTTGTTTTTAAAAATTGAAAAAGCTTCCTGTATAATATTGCACACTGTGTATTACAGACCGGCCAACTGCTACGAAAAAATCTTAGTTGCTACGATTTGGACCTATAAACTACAATGCTACGAAAATCGGCCTTAAACTACGATTTTTCTAAAATTTCCAAAATTTCAAAGTATTCATTTCCGAAAGTTTTAAAAAATTGGTCTTAAGTCCGAAAATTTGCACACACAAAAAACGCTCACAGGAAAAAAAAAAAAAAAAAATTCTAGGCTGCAAAACAAACTTCTTAACATAAAACCCTCATGTATATTAAGCACGAGTGAATCGTGTTTCTGTAAATATTTAATACAGGAATTCCCTTCCTTAGAAACAGGGGTGCCATTTTAAGAATTTCTGGAAGGGGGCGGGTGAGGTTCTTTGAGGGGCAAGGTTTGAAATAGTGTGCAAAATAGTACGATTTGCATACGGAAAGCATCGCAAGTCCTCCATAATGAAAACTGCTGTGCATTATTTCTTCCTGCAAATTCTTCCACAGATCTATTATTCTTCTGAAAGTATATTTTGAAATTTCTTGGAAGCCCGCAAATTTCTTTAATGGAATTTTCCCAAATTAATTCCTGAATCGATCGTGGAAAAAATTGAGAATTTCTTCAAACGATTGTGTAAAAAATATTGGGTATTTCGTCAAAGATCTCAGAAACAAATAGTGCCTATATACAATAGGTTGCTGAATTTTGCGCGAGATTGCGCAAAAAATTATGAATTTTGATAAACTATCGAGGGGAAAATATTGCAAATTTCGTCAAAAGGTCGTGTAAACGAGTAGTGAGTTTTGTTAATTGGTCGTGAAAAGATATCGAAAATTCTGCAGATCGGCTGCGATAAACTATCGCGAATTTCGAAAAATGACCATGTAAAAAAAGTCAATTTCGTCAAAGGATCGTGGTAAAAAAACGTGAATTTTTTCAAAATATCGCAGAAAGAAAACGGAATTTCGTCAAAAAGTCAGTAAGAAAATACAAAATTCATTGAAAGATCGCAGAAAGAAAACACTAATTTCGTCAAAGGATCATGGTAAAAAACGCAAAATTTGTCAAAGGATTGCGGTAAAAATATGCGAATTTCGTCAAAAGTTCATGGTAAAAAGTGCGGATTTCAACAAAGAATCGTGGTAGAAAATGTGAATTACGATTGTGGGGAAAAAATTGTGAATATCCTGAAATGATCACGGGAAAAAAATCGCAAATTTCGTCAAAGTTTACCGCACTGGGCTAGAAAATTGGAACCAGGCTCCTTTTATAAATTAAAAAAAAAAAAAGGCTGTGAAACGAGAAGAAACTCTAAAAATCGTATAAAAAATTTCAGAGGAAAATATTTACTATACTGAGTTGAAAGAATGAAATCCTATTCCTGTCACTAATGTCAAAAGATGGCTGCGAAACACGAAAAACCAACCAACCAGCCTTCAGATTAATTTAAATTTTGTGTGCTACGATTTCTCATTTTCAAAGGTTGGCAGGTCTGGTATTATCACAATTAAGTTATTCTCTTCGTATATTTTCATTGGGAGCTTCAACAAATTGTCCAAATTTTCACGAGACTTACAATAACTAATTGCATTACATTTATAAAGTACTTTTAAAAAAAAGCAATACGCGATAAAATTTTCAAGAGTCTCTCCTTCCTACAACAGGAATTTCTTCTTTAAACTCCCACAGCAAAGCTAACAGTTATGAGACTATTTTTGTAACAATTCAGCATAAATGCCTTTGAATAAGCTATACATCCTGTTCATTAACATCTTTATTGTACGCTAGTTGAAAAAACGTGTTTATATTAACATCCAGAAACGAATTCGAAGATTAATCAAAATAAACATATTTATATATCTCTGTTCCGAATCTCTGATGTGCGGTTTACACGCAAATCTAGAAAAAATGTATTTTGAGTATTTTCAAAATACAAAATACTTGGAAAAAGCATTACAAAATACACTACTAAAATACTTTCGTTTTGTCAGTTTAAAATACAAAATACAAGATGCAAATGTATTTCAAATACATGTATTTTCGATACTGCCCAACTCTGCCCAACACTAAGTTTGTTTGGATAGATTTCATTTAAATATATAAAATCATTCAACGTTGATTTTAGGTACATTTAAGATTATTCGGTCCGGTCAACGATGGGTGGGTCAGCTAGTAAAATATAAAATTTCTAATCTTCCATAGTTGAATCAAAGAAAAAGGTTAGAGTCAAACATGGACTAAGATACTATTAAAGAACTGCCGTGTGAATCACACTTGTTAAAATACACCACGTGGCAATAGACCTGATTACGGAAAAATGCACAATAGGTTTAAATATCTAAATTGCAAATGAACATCTTGGAGTATCACTAACGAAAGGAAAGTAGTTTTTGTCAAGCTCTACGCTAGAAAGCTGGAGTATATAAATATAACAATACAAAATGTATAAAATGTTTCCATGATCGAAAACTATCTTTTCTGTTGCTATTGGTTTATCCTGATTTGGTGAAGGATACAGTAACTAAATTAATCTGAGAAAATATCATGTAAATTTCAGGAGGTTAGACATTGTATGAAATGAGATGAAAATTAAACTATCTTTCAAAATTGGTGCTGGGGTCCCTGATCTGAAGATTTATTAGTTTATGAACAAATCTTAATATGAATCATATCTCTGCTTTGGAAGAATTTAGTCAAAGAACAATCAGCATTTGATAATTGCCAAATTGTGTCAGCCCCCGTATAACATAAAAGTAACATTTTTTTTTCTTCTCTGAATATACAAAATAGATCAATAGAGAGATACCTAAAAGCAAGGACAGAGATCACTTGATAATTTATAAATTCTTTTTAAATTTTCTATGTTACAACTAAGGGAAATTATTGATTAATTTACATAAAATACTTCTGAATGAACAAAGTAAATATATAATAGTCAGCACCGTGCGAAAGGGGGGGGGGGGGGTGCGAAGGGGGGCGGTCGCCCCGGGCGCAGAAATTCAGGGGGCGCCAAATTTGTACTACTAATTTCTGTTTTTTTTCGTCGTTCATTTTTATTGGAAATTTTATTTTCACTCTTCGATATGCTTTTTTTTTTTTTTTTTTTTTTTTTTTAAAGTATATATTTACATATCGGGAATTTTTTCCCAATGAAAGTATGTACATTTTTCATTTCAAAGTAATTGCATCGCTCACATTTACTTATCATTGAGTTCTTTAGATTTGATGATTTTATACTATGATTTTGTGATATCTTATTGCAGTGTTTCTTAAACTTTTGCACTCTGCGGCCCCTTTTACATTGTATATGAAAGTTTCTGCCACCTCCCATACTCAGTGAATATGAATTGCTAACCTATTCTGATTCCACTATGGGATCATTCTTATAGTCATTACTTTGCTCTTAAAAAAGGTCCAGCACAGGATGAAAAATGCTGATTACATGAAATCTGCAGTTGTAGAAGGACGAAAAATTTTCAAACTAACGTTCAAGAAAATTAACCTAGTGGAGAAATTATTAACGGTGATTGCGGCTTAGTATTAGATAACTTAAATAAGGGAATCACTATATTTTGTTTTCTCTGTTTATTATTCACCAATTATTATGATCGCCCTCCAAAGTTAGCCAATTCAGATTGTGGGTTTTTCAAGTGGAAAAAATTAAATTCTAAAATTTCTGAGCATAAAAATGCTGTAGAACACGGCAATGCATACATTCGCTAAAAGGAACTTGAGAGACATTTAAAATTAAATCATGTAATCGACAGCAAATTTGAAAAGAGCAAAAGGAAAAATTATTGAAAGTGAAAAAGATAAATGGTGAAATATATTCAGTATGAAATTATGAGCCTTCTTGCGAATGAAGTAAGAAAAATGATTGTAGAAGAAATTCATAGAGCAAGGTATTTTTTCAATTTCGTTCGATTGCACTCCATATACAGAGTGTCCTAAAATGGACTGACTGTTTTTAAAATTCAATAACCTGTAAATAGTGACAGCTATTTAAAAAAAAAAAAAAAAAAAAAAAAAAAAAAAAAATTGCGAGAATGTAATGTAAAATGTCAGTAGCCCTTTTGTTACCTCGATTCTCATCTTTAGTTCCAAATAGAAACTATAGATGGCGCTTCAAGCAGGGATGACTACCTCGAGAACTCAGCTTACGCTTTAGAGTGATAGTGCAACCCTGAGGGGAGAAACAAATCCACTAGCCGCCCGCGTTACAAATGACTTTTTGAATTATTACACTGCAGTTTTACAATTTCACATTACAACACAAATATCGATGATTTGTTGAAGAATTAAACAGGTTTATAGTAAATTCAGGTTACAGCAGTATACTTTATTAAATCATATTCGTGAAAATCAATCAAGTTTATACTGAATTGACAATTATGCCAGCAATGTATAACCACACAAGCACTATAAAGACAACATCTAGCGCCATAGGTGCTCAATCAAAGCCAAAACTAAAATCGCCCAACTCTGATGAGGAAAGAGAAGCTTAAATATATGGAGTGTGTCTCATTCTCCAATAAAATCTTATTTTTAGGGGCCTACTCTATATATTTAGCCTCCTTCCTTCTCATGATGCTAGGGGATTTCAGTTTAGACCTCCATTGAGAGATTATTGCTTGCCACTTATCTCTGCTATGGAACTAAAATTATTAAAACAAAAATTATTTGGAACTAAAACCGAGAACCGCAGTAAAAATACTTCTGGTATTTTATATAACTCTCCTGCAAGAATTACTTTTAATAATTGTCACCATTTGCAAGTTATTGAATTTTAAACACAGTCCAGTTTAGGAATCCAGTACACCTCACAAAGAACAAATGACGCAAGTTATACGATACCGAATATGGAAAATTTTGAATAAGATAAACTAATGTCCGACAATCTCGACATTCACAGCTGCACGAGGGGTTCTGTTCTCAAAGATGGTAGACGGGATGTGCTGAGTTCTACCCAATCCACTGAGCTCAACATATAATGTATGTAGAGCTCAGTGACCCAATCGCGCACGTAAACCTAATCGTTCGAAAATGTCCGTAGTTTTCTTCGAACCTTACGTAAATACGTGTTAGGTTCCCTTAGAAAGGCCCTACAGAGGACACCCTACCCCACTGTGGCCTACTATATCCAACTTGTAGGTAATCTGTCGTCATAAACAATATCAATATCAACCCTACAGAGCTCAATGTTGTGATATGGTGCAAATATGGCTTCCCAATATAATGTTGTATAAGCTCCAATCGTCGAAATAAATAAATTCGTCTATTTTATAACATATTCTGCACATCCTCTAAACTTTGAGTTCGTGCTGCTGGTGTATGCCCAAAATATCCGGAACTGCATAAAATGTGTTTTTTCTTTTTCTTCTCTTCTACTGAAAGATGGGATATACTTATGTCCCACTTATCAGTTTATTTAAAGAAACATTGCGATACTCTACGGTCACGAAAAAATAAAGCTATATCTGCAGTTTACAAACAATTGTCACAGATTTTAAAAGTTCTGGAAGACCTTATAGAAATGAAGAAAACAAAAACTTAATAAAGCAAATAAATAAATTCCCCTTTATTTACGGCCTAGTAGTTTGACATAGCATTTTAAATGAATTAGAAAAAGTTAATATTATTCTCATGGAAAAAAGAAGAAAAAAACTGTCAATGTTTTGATCACCAAAAAACTGATTAAAACACTAAAACACACATTTCAGACAATAAGAGAGGAAATTTTTGAACAAGAAAGCGAAGATTTGGTTATGTCCGTAAATGTAGAGTCTTTATTTGAGCAAAACAGAAAAATAACATTCGCAGAACAATTTGACTACGAAGCTCCTAAACCAGGAACTGGCAGCACATACAACCATCTCAGCGAGCTGGATGCTGAAATTCCAGAATTAGCTAAAGCTCGATTCCCATATTAAAACGCAATCGGTCTGCCAAGTCATATCTTGGTGGAAAACACCTAAAAACCCGATTTTAATAGTCGACTCATAGGTTTACCATTGCGTTTTCCTGCACCCAAAAGTATGAAAACATGGCAGACTGGGAGCAGGAAAACACAATGGTAAACCTACGAGTCAACCGGTAAAATGGTTTTTAGGTGTTTTCCACCAAGATATGACTTGGCAAATGGATTGCATTTTAATATGGGAATCGAGTTTTAGCTAATTCTGGAATTTCAGCCTCCAACTCGATGAGGTGGTGTCTCATGGTTCGTAAGATTCTTTGAATTTTGCAGACCAGAAAATTTTTCGGCACCTGTATTATCTTATAAAACATCTCTTCTTAAAAGAAGGCGAAATTTTGCACGTTTAACATAGATTTATTTTTCTATAAAAAGATATTGGTAGTTTTCCTGGAAAAATAACGGTATCCGTACGAACACGTGTCTGTGCTGCCGGCTCCCGGTCTATCCTGATGAAAGTGGAAATTTATATGAAAGTGAAGGATTTCGTGTTACATAGAGACACTATAATCGTGCAACTGATCTGGAGGTTTAGAAAACTGAGAAATGTATAACAAGAATTTGAGTTTCTGGCTGGTGCGAATCTAAAATCAACCGAAAATCTGTTAAGTTAATATTGCCTGGACGTTTCCCTTTATTGCTGGCTTGAATGGACTTGAATTGTTAAGCGAGGTTTTAAATGCGAAAACATTATTTCTATCATTATATAAGAAATTTTATAAAATGGATCATTAAGAAATTCTTTAGTTGCTCCATAATTTTAAACTTAGTAAGAACAGGGAATTACAAAAACATGGAGACAGCGTACATAATTTATAAGTATTCCAGTTACAATAAAATAGTAAAAAACTACTTAAGATCTACTATGAGTCGAGAGATTAAGCAACCTGAGTTTACTTTCTATAAAATTCAGTGTGACGCAATCTTTACACATAAAATAATAAACGATTTTGCTACCCTAAACGCAAGAAAAATGAAATGGTAGTAAATGCATTTGCCTGATATTATATTTTATTTTACGTTAATTAAAACATTGTATTTTTATCTTTTACATTATGTTCTGCAGGTTTTTTGTTTGTTTTACTTTTTTAGTACATATCGGTTGAAGCGACCACTTGTTTCCAACTTGGTTGTTAGCGATTTTTACACGTTTTCTGCAGTTTAAAGACTTAAAACAAATAAAAATGGCTAGAAAACTAAGTGAGAAAGGTTAAGAAAAATCTGTCGCAAAGCATCATGATCTCATTAACAAATAAGTGCAATTATCTTTACTGTTATTTAGTTGTTTGGAATTTCTGAATTAAAAGTAAATCTTTTAAAGTTCCAAAATAAACGCAAAATATTTATTCAATATAATTTATTTCTGTTTCTGCCCTTTATCAATTTTGAAGGAGGGGGGGTGCGCCAAATTGATACGCTGCCCCGGGCGCAATTTTCTCTTTGCACAGCCTTGATAATAGTGATTATAAAAATAAATGCTATATTGGATTTTTTTTTTTTACAAAAATACATAAAATTTCACTATTCCCCTTTTCCTTCAAAACCACCACTTGATATATATATATTACTAGGGGGCTCGGCCCCCTACAAGCTACGCTCGCCAACCCCCATCCAGACACCTCAGACTCTAAATGCACGCTATTTGATCGGCTTTAAAAAGATTTCGGAAGATTGAATTATAATTTGAATCTGACAGTTATAATCTGACGTAATTTTCACCAAACTTTTCTTTCGCTTTTTAATATTCATGTAAAAATACTTCTGTTAGAAATGAAATATTATGATCATCTTAAAATATCAAATAAATGTCTCGTATGTAGATTGAATTATAATTTAAAAAACAGTGGCGATCTCCCTATAAACGAATTTCTATTCATTTCTCTTTGATTGGGGAATTTTAATGCCAAATCCGTTGTGGTACTACTTGATTATCCCATCGACCAATTTCACCAAATTATACAAATTGACATAATTTTTATTTTAAATAACGAAAGAACAAATAAATTAGTACAACATTAATAAAAATACAAATAAAACGTCAAAATATAAATAACTTGAGACGAAGACACGTGTAACAACATTTCAAAATAAGCTAATATAAAAGGAATTAAGTAAACAGAGTCTTTGTCTCCTGCTATTTTTTAACAAAGCGAAAAGAAAGTTCTTTTAAATGAGACATTTTAAATTAATCGTCTTTAATCTGACGTAATTTTTACCAAGCTATTCTTTCTCTTTTAAATATTCATGTGAAAATACTTTTGTTAGAAATGAAATATTATTTGCGCTTTCCTAACAAAAATAGTTGAAAAAATCCTCTCAAAATATCAAATAAATGTCTAGCGCAATTTCTAAATTTAAACTGTTTTGCAATATTATTTTGTGTTCATTTTATATAATAACTATAATGTGACGTAAATATGATGTAATTTCTCCTATTTAAGACTTCTAACGCATGTTAATGAATTTATTATTTTACAATAATATCCTTTCTCTTTTAAAATTTACGTGTATACTTTTTATGACGTAATTTTTAATAAGTTCTTGCTTTTTGTACATAATTATTTAATTCTAATTCCAAATGATTTTTTCTGTTTATAATAGTCACGTGTAAATAAATTTTTAATTTGAAGCAGTTTGCGCTGTTTATACATTTGGCAACAGTATAAATTAATACCATTTTCTAAAATAATGTAAAAAATATCTCTAGAAATGCTGAAAATTTGAATTTAAAATAGAAATAAAACCTCAAAAAATGAGTCAAATTAGAAAAAGAAATACAGTCTGCACACCGGGAGCTTCAAACGTATAAAATGATCTAAAAATGATTAAATTCCCATGAATAGTTTTTGCTCCTATAAAACATTTTTAGTGGAAAGATTTTGTCCAACTTTAGCATTAAATATCTCTTAAAATAATTCTTCGATTTGAAAACTGTCTGCATCAGCATGTTTATCAAACATTTCTGTATAAAACCACCGATTTTCATATTTTTGTATGCACTATTTTTCTTAATATTACCGAAGAAAGACCGGTCACATAAAATTCAAAACCGGCGGCGGCGGCGGCGGTTACTTTTTTTTAGAATAGAGAGAAACAAAAACCTAATTTGCAGAACAAATTAAAAAAACAAAATTTATTTCCCAAACTGTTTAAGCCCGAGAAGGGGCAGATATTAAGATATTTCATTCAATTCGTTCTACATTTAATGTTAAATTTTTGTAACAAATAAGTTAAACCAATTAAATATTAAAAAATAAAAATGAAATTCATACAATATAATACTTTAAACACCTACATACTTAGATTTCGTTCAAATGAAATCGAAATAAATCTTAGACTTTTTTTAAAGTTTTGTATTTTGCATGTATCTTATCATATTATGTACAATTGTCATAAACATAATGCAAAATCTGCAGTACAAATATTTACAACTTAAAAATGGAAAAAGTCTAAGATTTATTTCGATTTCATTTGAACGGAATCTAAGTATATAGGTGTTTAAAGTATTATATTGTATGAATTTCATTTTTATTTTTTAATGTTCAATTGGTTTAACTTATTTGTTACAAAAATTTAACATTAAATGTAGAACAAATTGAATGAAATATCTTAATATCTGCCCCTTCTCGGGCTTAAACAATTTGGGAAATAATTTTTTTTTTTTTTTAAATTTGTTCTGCAAATTAGCAAGGCCTGATTAATGCACGGGCCTCCGGGGCCTCGGCCCTGGACCCACCAATTTCAGGGGCCCACAAATTTGTGTGTATTTTCTCACAATTTAAGTTTTCCCAATGTTTCCATTTTATATTTTGGTCCCTGACGTAAAAACAAAGTTTTACTGTAATAAAAAACTTCCATATTTAATTTTTCTGTAAAAGTCCTTTTCAATTTGAGAGTACCTATACTTTTCCAAACTTGCCGTATCCAGAATATCAAATTTGGGGAAAATGCCAAAAACTGCATACTGTGTCTATTGGTTTCAATATAAACGAGGATTTTACAATGTCAGAATTATAGTTTAAAGTGATTACTAGACTATTAGGGAAAACACAATTTTTATGATTTTGGAAGGCGAGTTTTGAAAAAAACGTCCTCATTTATTCTTCAACATAAACTGTAGATCATAGATGTTTGTGAATTATGCAAATGCTTATTTGAGAAAGTGGACGGTAATTCATTTTCTTGATTATTCTTGTAAGTTAAATTTTTTTTTTGTAAACTTGAAACTTTCACCCAAACAGTTTTGTCAGCTCATCAAATAAACCTACTTTTTTTCTGAAAGTGTCGCCGGGAATGGGGAGGTAGGGGGGCCCAACTTTTTAACAGGACCTGGGCCCAACTTCAGCTTGATCGGGCTCTGCAAATTAGGTTTTTGTTTAATATGTCAAGTTTTTTAATAACTACTGCATTTACACAAACCTATTTCAAAATTGATGGAGGGCATCATCAGCAGGCTTTGATTTGTGCAATATCGCATCACAATTTGTGATGCAATTTACCTATGTATAATTAAAAATGTTTCACCAGTGCAGTAATGCAGGTTGCTGTACTTTGGTCAAAAAATTACAATCTTAACTTAAACAAAATGTTTCACCAGTGCAGTAATGCAGGTTGCTGTCAAAAAATTACAATCTGAACTTAAAAAATCTGCTTGAAAATGTCATTTTTATTTCCACTATGACGTCATATTCATCTTCTTTTTAATTCTTAAAAAAAAAAAAAAACTATTTCAGTTTCATGTTTCATGTGAAAATCATTCAACTAAAAATAGGCAAATTATTATTACGGCTTTTGAATTATTTACAACAATGAAGGGAAAATGTTAAATTTTATTAGAAAATGTCCTTTGATTCTCAATGAAAAAAAGCGAAATTTGGAATCATTAAGAAAAATATTCGATTAATGTAAATAAAAATTAGCCCATGTTATTCTCTAGATTATAATCCACCTATATGCAAAGGCATTTTATGATCCGTTTTGACCCTGACGTCTGGCAAATGTTTTTACACTTTGAATTTATAATATTATTAGAATTAGCAAAGAATTAAACATGAGTGGCATCAGGGACAAAAAGGTGGGAAGAAAAAATGAAAAAGTTAAGATCTCCATAGGCTTTTCTATGTTAAATTAACATTGAGAAGTGACACTGGAAATAAATAAGTATTGAGCTGCTGCGCGATACTTAAATAAAACACTATCAACCTCTGAACTTTCAGAATCCAGTCTTTCTAGGCAGAATTTGAACTAACAGATATTTAAATAATTTTGAATAAAATTCAATTTGAAACAGACAATTATAAAATACTCAAAATATAATTCTACTTACTGCTTTGAAACATAGAAATTAACTTCTGAAACCACATCTTCTCCATCATCATTTTCATAACTCTGGAGAACCTCGACAAAATGACTTTGAAAAGGACTACAGGATAAATAGCACACAATTTTTCTAAAATTCTGCATACAAGACTGGCAGCGAGAAAATCCAATTTGCTCAACCATTAACATTTGGATATGGAATGCTTGTAATTGAGTTATGCTGCAACACACATGAGGATCATCATCTAAAATAAAGAAAATGTATAACAGAATAATGCAGCATTTCATCATAAGTAAATTAACCTATATGAATTAAATTTAATGTAATAAAAGCTGACATTTTTAAGAAAGTGATGATTGTTTATTATACAAAATACAAGTAAATGAAGAAAATATAATTATTATGCAATTGAACTGAATTTAGTCCCTATACCTACCCTACATTCTTTTATTTTATATTACTAGGGGGCTCTGCCCCCTACAAGCTACGCTCGTCAACCCCCGTTCAGACACCGCAGACTCAAACAGCATGCTAATTTGATTGGCTTTAAAAAGATTTCGGAAGATTGAATTATAATTTGAATCTGACAATTATAATCTGACGTAATTTTCACCAAATTTTTCTTTCCCTTTTTAATATTAACGTAAAAATACTTTTCTTAGAAATGAAATATTATGATCATCTTAAAATATCAAATAAATGTCTCCCGCAATTTTTAAATTTAAACTGTTTTGCAATATTATTTTTTGTTAATTTTACTTAATAAGTGTAATGTGACGTAAATTCTCCTATTTAAGACTTCTAATGCATGTTAATGAATTTATTATTTTACAATATTCTTTCTCTTTTAAAATTCACGTTTAATTATAGTTTTTATGATGTAATTTTCAATGAGTTCCTGCTTTTTATATTTTCAGTTTATAATAGTCACGTGTAAAATAAATTTTTAATTTGAAGCAAACATTATTGTTTGCGCTGTTTATACAGTTAGCAACAGTTTAAATTAATACAATTTTCTAAAATATCTAAAAAATATCTCTTGAAATGCTGAAAATTTGAATTTAAAATAGAAATAGAACCTCAAAAAATGAGTCAAATTAAAAAACTAAATGCAATCTGCACACCGGAAAATTCTGACGCATAAAATGATCTAAAAATGATTAAATTCCTATGAACATTTTTTGCTCCTATAAAACTTTTTTAATGGAACGATTTTGTCCAACTTTGGCATTAAATATCTCTTAAAATAATTCTTCGATTTGAAAACTGTCTGCATCAGCATGTTTATCAAACATTTCTCTATAATACTACCGATTTTCATATTTTTGTATACAACAGTTTTTTTAATATTAACGAAGAAAGGCCATGCTTAAGCATTCAAATTGGATGCCGATCTTCCGGGAATATCTATGCAGATTTTCATTGGTCCATTTCCAAATCAAAACTTTTTTTTATATATAGAAGGATACCATATTAGGCACACATTTTTCATACCCCATACTTTTGAAAGATTTGCATAACTTTAACATGAAGAAAATAAGATAATTTGGTATTTATGTATAGGGATGGGACGAATATCCGACCACTATTCAGCATTTGGCCCTTTTGCCAAATATTTGGTTAGCTGAATGCTCAGGCTGAATATTTCGAGGTATCTTGCTGAATATTGCTAAAATCTCGCCAAATATTGAAAGATATCTTGCCAAGTAAATTCAGGATAACTTTTTTTTCCGTTTTTTGCAATTTTTCTTTTTTTAATCCAAACTGGCTACTTTCTGGTACATTCATGAAGTCATTTTCATTCTTACTTGCACAAGAATGTACAGTTATTCAGATACTAAAAAAATATACAGCCTTTCTGTATTTCCTATAAAAGTTATGGGATCTTTTAGAAAATGGTATTCAAATTGGAGATGCAATTGTCAGAGTAATGTCTTCATTAGAGAATGATAGATTACCACTCAAGATGTAAAAACTTTTATAGAAAAAAAAATCACTGCTTTATTCTAAAACACTTGAATATTCATTAATGTCTGCAAATTTAATGCACATATAAAATAGCCCTTATGAAATTCATGGTAACTTACTTTCTATTTTCTATAAAGTAAGAACTGTAAAAATTAATTCATTAGGCACATTAGCTAAGATTAATTTTCAAGATGGAATGCCAAATATCACTATTCCAAGTACTACCTTACATCTGAAAACAGATCTGGTGTCTAACTAGATACTCCAAAATGATGCTAACTGCTTTATGAAGATGGTTTTGTAAATATTTAAATATAAATTCTAAATATTGATTTTGTAAATATTTAAATATAAATTCTAAATATTGAGCTAAATAATTTTTTAATTGTAGTTTTCACTTTTAAGTAATTATTTGCATGATTATTGGCTTTAATATGTAACATTATATATATATATATATATATATTGAAAAATCCAAATTCATAATTTAGTACACGACAAACTGTAACTAAAACAATAATTAACAAAACCAAGAGTAACTAAGAAAAAACCAAACATGAAGACAAGTGGCCAAGGCTTATGACTTGTACTGCGGGGTTAAACATGTTTTATGTGCACAACATTCCCCCTCACTTGCCAAGACCAAACAAATAGAGATTGGAAAAAAATGAAAACCACAAACTAATTCATATATACTAATACTAATATAATATTCATATACTAATTCATATATATATATATATATTAATTTACAACTTCCTTTATTCATGTTGTTATCTGTTTCCGTGTATGTTTTTAATGCTTGTTGAATATGTGACATATTGTTGAACATTGTATGGCTAGTTCAAATGTCAAAGATTTTTTTAACATATGTATTCTGCTTTAACCATACCTTTTGCTTTAATGTAATTTGTAATTTAAAGCTTGGAGACTGATTTCAGAATAGACTAATTCTTACAAATTTGTTTTTCATTAGGGACACAAACTCTCTGCAATAAAATTTATTTGATTAAAGGTTATTTCAGAAAATATCTCAACATGAATTATGAGAGAGAGAGAGTAAGAATATTATTGATTTTGAATGCAAGAAAGGATAAAAGTATCAATTAATAGTAAAAGTGAAGTAAATTTTTTATATTTTAATGAAAATAACTTACCATCCTGACTTACTGAAAATCTGTTTGATATATGTTAGAATAAAAGGATAAAATGCAGTTTCGTAATTTTTTATGGTAAAATAAGTTTTTCAAATTTAAAAATAAATTTAAAAAGTACATTTAAGAGTAGTAATGATTAATGAGTTCCTATTTTAGGTAAAATGTTTATGAATTTCTTTCCTATAGATAAAGTTATGCTATTATAATTTAGATGTCAGTAAAAGTTGTTTTATTAGCAGTATCAAGGTGTTTGAAAGAACAAGAAACATATCACATTATTAAAAATGTAAACAGATTAATAAGAGAACATAAATTTGTTTTTAATTCTTTTTCCACTTTTAAAGTTTAAATTATACAATCAAAAGTTATTTTCTTTATTGAAAAAAAAAGTTGGTATTCGGCCGCTGAATATTCGATATTCGGCCAAATCACTATTCGTCCTATCCCTACTTATGTGCTACCTATCCATGCCAGGAATATACACTGTATCAATAATGATACCTAATCTATACTATAAAAGACAAACATATCTGTGTGTAACCTTGACATCATTTTGCGAATAGCAACATTTGCCGATGAAATTTTGCATTTGCAATTTTCAATACTGCAATTTTTTAACTTCTAAAGATTGTACATTTTCCATTTTTACACCACCATATAGCAAAAAAAAAAAATTACTTTAAATGCAATATTTATAAAAACTGTATCTTAATTGACTGATTTATTGTGGTTTTAAAAATAAATTTAATGCATGATTTTTTTTAATCCATCTCTATCGCGCACCTGCTCTATTCCGGAAGAATTAAATTTGAAATTAAAACAATATAAATGGTTTAGCATTTGTCTCCAGCTAATTTTCCATAAGAAATTAAATCTTCATCAATAAATAAAAATAAGAATATAATATACTAATAACTGAAATTTAACACAAATCTAATTGAACAATTTAAAATTTTTCACAGCCGAATCAGGAAAAATATGTCTTTTGAAATACAATTTGCTTGAAAACTGTATCACATTTTACTGATTAGGAGTCTTAAAAAACTATATATAACAAAAATGAAAATAGAAAAAAAAAGGGAGAAAGTAGACTTTTTTCTCGAAATAAATAAAAATAAGGATCGCGGAGGAAAAAAAAAATCAGAAAAAAGTGAATCAAACACATAGTAAAATAGTTTTCTGTTTTCCTTTAAATTTTCTGCCTTACTTCCCTACTTTTTTAAGCATTGAATTTCATATAAACCTAAGGTGGATGTATAGTGAGCATCAACAATGTTACAAAAAATGTAATAATTGTATCTGTTTTCTTTTAACATTAAGCCAGCTTTTTCACACATAATCCTTTTGTAAGGAGAATGTCATGTAATGTTATCTTTTTTTTTTCACTCTTTTTTTTTATGAATTATGAACAGCTTATTTAGCCAGGCTCTTTCGATGATTTCTATTAACAAGTTATTATTAAACACTAAAGGAAATAGGAGATCTCTGATATATAATAAATATTCAGTAAATTTGTCATCCTGTCAGTAGAAAATGAAAAACAAAATTATTTAACTCTTTCTTTCTTTTTTAATAATCATTTAACTTTTATGTTTAGTACCATTTTTATTTTGGAAGTATATATTGACGAGGGGAAAAAATGTGTATTTTTCACATAAAAATGCACTTTTATTTTTAAATAATTTATAAAACGCAAATTTTAAATTTGCCATGGAGTGAACTTTGAAATAAACTTTCTTTGAAAGAATGCATGCGCAGTCACTTCTTTACTTTTGCATTTTACTATGCATGTAAGATTTTTGAGATGCGCAACATATCTATATTATAAAGGACAAATGTGTCTGTGCATAACGCTGATGTCATTTTGCGAATGACAACATTTCATGATGAAATTTCAATTTTGCAATTTTCGTTACCGCAATTTTTTAATTTTCTAAACATTACACATTTTCAATTTTTATACTGCCGTACAGAAAAAAAATCTAGTTTCAAATGCAATTTGTTTGAAAATTATCTCAATTGAATCATTTATTACGGCTTTTTTAAATGATTTTCAAGCATACTTGTTTTTTATTTATGTATATCGTGTGTCGGCTCCATTACAAAATAATAATAAAGAATTTGCACATAGAACTATAAATATTGTTCAGCATTTGTTTCCAGCTAATATAACATAGCAAAATTAAAACTTCCTCTATAAATAATTAAATAAAATAATATAAATAAAATACAAATTTAAAGAAATGTAACTGAATTGCATGCTTAAAGAACTGAAATTATCAGAATCAACAATGCTGCCGTACGTACGGTGTAAAAAAAATCATGATTTTTTTTTTTTTTTTAATCATATTTTTTGATTTAAAACAGATTTTTTTAATTTAAATCGGATTTTTATGATTTTTTTTCCAGCATTCAAATACTGAATAGCTACCAAGAATTTTAGGTTTCCAAAACAATGAAACCTCTAATTGCGACGTTGTTTTTTAAGTAATGGCCGTTTGAAAATAAAAACTAAAAGAAAGAAAATTTTCAAAAACCAAATTTTTTTTTCAGATTCTACATACATTTTTCTATTTTTCAACACAGATGCCAAGTTTGTTTAAACACTTATTATAACTTATAACTAGATTTAGAAAACCCTCTTCATAGAAATTTACCACCTGCTCCAATAACCAAGAGGTCACAGCCGTTTTCACGTCTTCGTCATCCTTGTAGCGGTTGTCGCCCAGATGATGTTTTAGATAGCAGAAAAGATGGAAATTGCTCGGCACAAGGTCGGGGCTGTAGGGGGGGGTGGTCCAAAACTTTCCAGCCTAAAGTGTCCAACAAAGCTAGGGTCAGAACTGCGGTGTGAGGTCTTGCATTGTCATGGGGTAGCAAAATTCCCTCTGTCAGCATGCTTCGCCTTATGTTTTGAATTGCTTTTCGACAAAAAACGTATCACTGACCGTACCTGCATGGGGCAGGCAATTCGAAAATCTTGAACATTTTAAAGACACAGAACAGACCATACAGGCTACCTACACAGCTGCAACTGAGCCCAGTTGTTTCCAAGGAATGCCGGGACACGACGCAAGCACTTGTTGCAGCGCACACGACCTATTAGTGTACACAACAAAACGGCCCTCGTAATATAATGTATGTTTTTATACTTAAATAAAATCATAGTTATTAGTTAGTACTTACAGAAATTATAAAAACTGCAAATTAGTAGCATACAATAATGTTATATAAAAAGCAGAAAAACTATTTTTAATGTTATATACATTAATATTTTATAATAATTATACAAAACTATATTAAATACTAGTGATATTTACATTTATTAAAATTATTAATAACTGCATTTAATATTAAATTGTTAACGCTACTTAAAATTACTAATTATTAAACAATTAACTCTGTAATTAGAAACATAATTACATTTTTATGCTTTAATTACTAAAATGATAATTAATAATTTAGTATTCATTCTAGAAAGAAAAATGGGGAGGATGCTAGTTCCAAAAAAGGACACTATTTCATGAGGAAATATATTAGTAATGTGTTAGTAATTATATATGAAAAAAAAATTATATAGTTTCTTAGTATGATAAATAAAGTGTCATTAATTTTAATAATTTTATGAATATTACAAATTGAAAAATACAACTAAATATCAACATGTTTTAACTTTTTCCAACAGAAATAAAGCTCTGTCATTTTTGCAAGATCTTGGGCACATACATTAAGAATCATCTAAATCTAAACTTACACACATGTATGCAAATGTTAACCACCCCCCTCCCCCCCCCCACCCCTCCCAAAAAAATTAGAAAATGTGTTAACCCATTCATACACACATACAGAGTAAATATAAGGAATAGACAGCTATATCTGAAATCTTCAAAACATAAAACAGCAGCATTATTAGCAAACAGTGGGAATTCTCAGCATACAGTGTTTCAGGCAGTTTTGACGACTTTTTAATCTCCAACAATTTTTATTTGGTGTATATGAGTCTAAAAATTAAAAAAAGAAAAAATATTCAACCTTTACTGAAGAAGCTCTTGCTATGCTTAACATTTTATACAAATAAGTTCTTTTTCTCTTATACATTCTTTTACAATAGCGGTTCAGCCATTATGTCATTCTTTCGCTCCAGTATTTGAAAATTTATTATTGCAGAATGAGAAAATAAGATTCCGGCTATTTTATTCTTTTACTTACAGAAATTTATTATACTTGCTATGCTTATTGTACATAAAAGAATGAATAACTTGATTACTAAAAGGAAAATTTTTACATTATAAGTTATATTAGATTTAAATACCCTTTTTAAATTAAATGCTTTTTATGTTTGTTAGATAAAAACTATGCTTTTTACAAACTTACTGTACTTAATTTTTTTACAATACTCGGGAATTATGCTTAGAAATAATTATTTAAAGCTTTGTTTTGTGCATTCATAAGTCACAATACCTGTAAAAACTTTCCATATTATGTTCATCTTACATTTTAATACTTTATGTCATTTTAAACATTTCGAAAATGTATGATTTTAATCAATGATTTTTTTTTTAATCAGTTGATTAAAATCATGATTTAATTGCTGATTTAAATCAACTGATTAAAATCGTTGACACACTAGCCGTAAGTAGCAAAATCTTCACCTAATAACTCCTGGGATGCATCTAATTCCAAAATATCACTTTTGATAAATTTCAAAGCTTTATTTGATTCAATAATTAATATTTTTCATATAAAAATACTTTTTGGCGTTAGTGGGTAATCTAAATTCCAAAATATCACTTTTGATAAATTTCAAATCTTTATTTGATTCAATAATTAATATTTTTCATATAAAAATACTTTTTGGCATTAGTGAGTAATCTTAATATCTAAAAAGTATATTACATGTAAAAAATTTATTAGAGTTTTCAATTTGAAATTAAAAAAAACTGTTTTAAATAAATAAAAACCTCTGTAACCCCGAAAGCCTGGGTTCGATCTACTAGTAATACTAATTACAGTAACCCTTTTCTTTTCATTCTATTGTTAATATTATGCAACAGAAATATTAAAAACAATTGGGAGCATTTATATATAACTGTATAGTATAATATGATATAAATATGTATATTATATTCATAGATATAGTATGTGATTAAAATAGATACCACATATTTATTCCGTCATCTATAACAGCTATGTAATTTAAAAATAGAACTAAAATCTAATTATAAAATCTATGTTAGTGATGGGCGATTCTCGAGAATTCGACAATCGAGAAAAATCGTCATTGTAAAAAATCACAATCGATACAGCCATCGATTTATTCATAGAATCTAAAATCGAGATGTTTTACAATCGATTATAACGAGAAAAGCTAAAAACAGTTATTAGAAAACTTAGCTATTATTCTGGCCGACAATTTCATAGTAGTGATAGGGCTTAGTGATGGGCGATTCTCGAAAATTTACCAATCGAAAAAAATCGTTATCGTAAAATACACAATCGATACAGTCATCGATTACTTTCGAGAATCTACAAAGGAGATGTTCTAGAATCGATTATTGAAATCATTGTTTTTACATATATATAAGGCAGATTTTATTAAATATAGGGTAACTGAAAACAGATGGAATAAAAAAACAACAAACCAAAGGGGAACTATAAAGGAGCCATAAGACTGGAAAAGTCTTGTAAGGGTGCCCCTTGGTTGAAAAAAGCTGAAAAAACGCGAGTAGCTATGAAGCGGTAAGGGGAGTTTAAGTATCAAAAATTAGAATTTTTCGGCAATTAGTACCAAAATGGCCAAAGAAATAAGAATCAAAAGCACCCCTAGTGGCAAAAATATGAACTAAAGGATGATAAAGGGGATCAAAATTTTTTATTGATTTTTCTATGTCATTTGAGATTGGATCTTTAATTTCCCCATTTTTATAAAGTCTTCGACTGGAATACATTAAACGAACTCCCGCGGGGAAAAAAGTAGGAGGGAAGGGCAAGGAAAGTGCATAATATGAATAAGTGGTCACAGGACTTTCCAACGATATGTCACATGAGGGGTGTCGGCTAAATTTAGTAAAGTGCCCCCGCTCGGGGGCAAAGTAAGGGGAGGGGCGCGGGCGATATATAAAATGAAATAGTAGTCACAGAGCTTTCCAATGATATATCACATGAGGGGTGTCAGCAAAAGATAGAAAAGAGTCCCAACTCCCAGGATTCCAATTATCGTGCCCCCCCCACCCCGAAATATACCCTGCCCATCCTTCTCTTTGAAATTTTCATATATTAAAAATTATTTATCGGAGGGCTCCGTAAAAAAATCCGATCTAAAATGTTTAAAAACGCTACGATTTCAAAAAAGTTCGAAAAGTGCCTCTCTCGGGGCGCCAAACTAAGGAAGGAAAGAAGAAAGGTTCATAATATGAAAGAGTAACTTTGCAATGATAACCGAAAACTTTCCGATGATAGATCAAATGACTGGTCCAAAAAAAGTTTGAAATCTACCCCTCCCACGTGGGTTCCCTCTTTTATCCTAGAATATACCCGGAAATCACGCAGCCCCACTTTTAAAATTTTATATTTAATAAATAATATTTATTGGAGAGCTCCATTAAAAAACCTCATTTAACGATATTTATTGTAGAAATCTCTACAATTAAAAAAAAAGTCACCCCCACACCGCTCCCCCCCCCCCCCCCCCCGAACCCCTTCCGGAATTCAACTCTGGGAGGAGAAAGGTTCATAATATGAAAGAGTGGTGAAAGGACTTTCCGATGATATGTCAAGGAGAGGTTTGGTAAAAGTTTGAAAATTACCCGCCCCTACCCCTCACTTTGTGCACTCTCGCGCACCCCAGAATTCACTCACCTTCCTCTTTGAACTTTTTATATTTAATAAATAGTATTTATCTGAGTCTCCAGGTATGGGGCAGCTTGGCAGAGCTAAAATAAGAGAAACATTGAAAATTCGTGGCAAAATGACACTAAATTTAACAGTAAAGTTTGAAACTAGGACTATACAGAACTGAATACATAAACCGCTATGCTTCATAACCCACATCGGTTAATAGCAATAAAATGATAAGTGCCAGTTAAACTGATGGCATTGAGCTCACAGGTTATTAACACTAACTGTATATTATACTCTTATTTCAAAGAATAATGTCCCTCAAAAAATAAATGAAGGGAAATATCCCCCGTTTGTCCCTTTTATACTTAACCAATGAACCTCCAAATCTAATCAGGGAAACTCCTTAACTATAATAAATCAGTATATCAAATTTGAAGCAAATCAGATAATTCTGCATGAAAAAAAGGAACATATCGCTAAATTAAGGGTGGTCTAACCCCTTTAACCCTTTTATACTTAACTAATGAACCTCCAAATCTAATCAGGAAAGCTCCTTATCAGAACAAACATAGAAAAAAAAAATTAAAGTAAATTGAATAATTCTCCATGAAAATCCATTTATCTAAATTAAGGGGACTTGCCCCCTTTTCGCCCTTGTATACTTAACCAATGAACCTCCAAATCTAATGAAGGAAGCGCCATATCGGAATAAATCGGTATATTAAATTTGAAGCAAATCCAATAATTCTGCATGCAAAACCCTTTTATCTAAATTAAGGGGAGACTAGCCCCTCCCCTTTATACTTAACCCATAAACCTCCAAATCTAATCAAGGCAGCTTCTTAACATAATAAACCAGTATCCCAAATTTGGAGCAAATCGAATAATTCTGCATGAAAATCCCATTTATCTAAATTAAGGAGGGGGTCTACCCCCCTTTCCCCCCTTTATACTTAACTAATGAACCTCCAAGTTTAATCAGGGAAGCTCCTTAACATAATAAACCGGTATACCAAATTTGGAACAAATCGAATAATTCTGCATGAAAAACCCATTTATCTAAATTAAGGAGGGGGTCTACCCCCCTTTCCCCCCTTTATAATTAACTAATGAACCTCCAAGTTTAATCAGGGAAGCTCCTTAACATAATAAACCGGTATACGAAATTTGGAGCAAATCGAAGAATTCTGCATGAAAAACTATTATCTAAATTAAGGAATGGTGGGGGCAGCCCCCCTTCTCTCCCTTTATCCTTAACCAATGAACCGTCAAAACTAAACAGCGGAACGCCTTATCAGAATGAACATAAAAAAAATTGAAGCAAATCGTACATTTTAATCAAGAGTTATCGCGTTACATACGTACGTACGTACAGTATAGCATACACACAGAACCGACGGGTACATTAGCTCTCAGGCTTAGATAGCCTGTGAGCTAAAAAGAGATTGGATAAGCAGATGGACTCCTTTGAGAAATTATGACTTAAACCAGAAATGCGGTAAGTTTGACTTTGAAAGCTTCATTTCCATCTCGCATTTCGGCAAATCTCATCTCGATGATTTTTCCAGCATTTCGATGCTTCCAGATGGCAAGCTGCTCGATGGTTGGTTCTCTCGCGGTTTTAAACCTTTCGGGATGGGAAGTCTCTCGAGAGTTTCCTCTCGCCCTTTTCAACCTTTCCCGATGGGAAGCCTCTCGCTTGTTACTCTCGTCCTTTTCGAAATCTCCCAATGAAAAGCCTTTCGAGGATTTCTCTCGCGCTTTTCAACATTTCGCTTGGGAGAGCTTTTCGAGGTTTTCGAGGATTTCTCTCGTCCTCGGCAGAGAAGAAAAGTAAGAAAATTTATCGAGAGTACCAAGGGACGAGATAGAGAAAAAGGCATGACAATGAGCTGTGAAATGAAGCTTTAATTTACAAAGTTTCTCTTATTTTAGCCCTACCAAGGTGTCACATACCTGGAACCCTCCGATAAAAATTATTTATTAAATATAAAATTTTCAAAGAGGAAGGTGGGTCAGGTGATTTCGAGGGAGGAGGACGTGAGAGTGGACTCATGGGGTGCAATTTTAAAAATTTTACCGAACCCTTCCTGTGGCATATAATCGAAAAGCCCTTTGACCACTCTTTCATACTATGAACCTTTCTTCGCTCAAAGGGGGGGTGGGGAAGGGGCGAACAAATTTTTAAAACCGTAGCCGATTTCTATAATAAATTTAAATATCACTTTAAATATGGGTTTTTTATGCAGTCTTCCGGTAAATATTATTTATTGAACATAAAAATTTTAAAGTGGCGGCTGTGTGAATTCCGGGGTGAAAGAGTGGGCCCACGGGGGGAGAGAGGGGGAGCAATTTTCAAACTTTTTTTGGACCAGTCATGTGATATGTCATCGGTAAGCTCTCGGATGACTCTTTCATATTATGAGACTTTCTTCCACCCCTCCCCAATTTGGCCCCCACTGCGAGGCTAGTTTTTTCTGCTTTTATCATTTTAGATCGGATTTTTTTATGGAGCCCTCCGCTAAATATTATTTATAATATATGAAATTTCAGGGCACTTTTCCAAATTTAGCCAAGACCCCTCATGTGACATATCGTTAGAAAGGTTTGTGACTACTTATTAGTGCTATGCAGTTCCGGTGGCCGCCCCCCTCCACTTTGCCCCCCCGGAGGACACTTTTCCAAATTTAGCCAAGACCCCTCATGTGACATATCGTTAGAAGGTTTGTGACTACTTATTAGTGCTATGCACTTCCGGTGACCGCCCCCCTCCACTTTGTCCCCCCGGAGGACACTTTTCCAAATTTAGTCAGTACCCCTCTTATGAGATATCGTTGAAAAGGTATGTGACTACTTATTGATGTTATGCACTTCCGGTGACAGCCCCCCCTGGGGGACACTTTTTCAAATTTAGTCAAGACCCCTCGTGTGAGATATCGTTGGAAAGGTCTGTGACTACTTATTGATGTTATGTACCTACGGTGTCCCCATCTCCACTTTGCCCCCCCCCCCCCGGGGGCACTTTTCAAAATTTAGCCAACACCCCTCATGTGAGATATCGTTGGAAAGGTCTGTGACTACTTATTGATGTTATGCTCCTCCGGTGTCCATCCCCCCATTTTGACCCCCCACCCCGGGGACACTTTTCCAAATTTAGCCAAGACCCCACATGTGAGATATCGTTGGAAAGGTCTGTGACTACTTATTGATGTAATGCACCTCCGGTGACCGCCGGCCCCCCCACTTTTCCCTCACGGGGGTGTTTTCCTAAATTTAGCCGAGACCCCTCATGTAATATATTGTTGGAAAGGCTTATAACCACTTACTCATGTTATCCACCTCCCGCACCCCTCCCCCCCACGGGGAGGGCATTTTTATAAATTCAGATCCAGACTTCTCATGTGACATATGGTTGGAAAGGCCTAAAGACCTGTGACGACTTAATCATATTATGCAGCTGCTGTGTCCCTCCGCTCGCTTTGACTCCTCCCCCAAGAGATCTGGTCCGACGTTCATTCGTTTCGATATTATATTTTTTACAAGATTTTGTAGTGCATGCACACCACACCCGCCTGCTATTATATATCAGTGCCGTATATAGCGGGTAATCTGTTCGTGATTTCATATTACAAGATTACGTATAAATTAGGAGCCCCGATTAAAGGAGGGGCCCGCTAGCGGTCGAAGTCACCTAGTCTTTATTAACATCGACTCATTCCAGTTCACCCGCAGACGATTCTTGATAAATGTATGACGTATATAATACATAATATATGATTTATAAAAGAAATTTGCAAACTATAGTCATCGAGAAAAAATTTATACAATCGAAAAATATCGAGATGTCCATACAATCGAGAAAATCGAGAAAAACATCTCGTTATCGCCCATCACTAATCTATGTTATAAAGCAAAAACATGTCCATGAGTAGCCCTGACATAATATTGATGATGGCAAGTACCCGAGTAATAAATTTTACTTTTATGAAATTTTATTAACTTCCAAACATTGCACAATTTCAATTTTTACACCACTGAATAAGGGAAATTTTTCAAATACAATTTGTTTGAAAACTGTACCTCAATCCACTGATTATTTTATGGTTTTAAAATAATTTTCAAGCATGATTTTTTTTTTTTTTTTTTAATCTATTTATCATGTGCAGCTTGCTTATGGAAGATTAATTCATTTGCTCTTAAAACAATATAAATAGTTCAGTAGTATTTGTTTATGACTCATATTTCATAACAAAATTAAAACTTCATCAATAAATACATAAAATAATCTAAATAAAACACAAATTTAACAAATATGTAATCGAACTACATTCATAAAAACTGAAATAGTCATAATCAAAAGGGTCTCTAAATATTGTGAAATCTTTGACGTAAATCCTTTCATAAAATCAGATTTTTAATTGATTTTTCTGGTTCTAGTGGGAGCATTTTAATGAAAATTACATTTTTCTTTTAATCATTGGCATGCAGCTAATACTAAAGTACCATAAGAAAAAAATTAAAACCTTATTTGAATATATAATTGGCATTTTCCATATAAAAATGCTTTTTTGTATTGTTAATGGGCAATGTAAAAAATATATATTAAATGTAAAAAATACATTAGTTTTCAATTCAAAATTATTTCCACCTACATTGCGTGTACTGAGCAGTATGATCTATAACCCAAGAAGCCTAGGTTGGATACCCTGGCTTGTTTAAAATAATGTTTAAATTTGGGCTACTATAGATAATTAATACATGTAATGTGAAAAGGCATATATCATATGCAGTGGTGTAGTCGTAAAAAGAGCAGAGGACATACACTCTATGCAGAGGGTATGCATTCAAGGCAAAGGGTATACCCTACAATGCATATACAACAGGGTTCGCAAAAACCCGGGTTTTTCTGAAAAAACCCAACCCACATGGGTTTTTTCGGGTTTTTTTCATGAAAAACCCAATTTTCCCCGGGGAAAATCGGGTTTTCTCAAAAGTATAATACATGCGTAATTACATTATTGTATACTATATTTTCTATATATTATATACACCAGTGACCCGGAGCCGAACAATTTTTGATGCTCCAGCTCCAGCTCCGCTCCTAGAGAAAATACTGTGGCTCCGGCTCCGGCTCAGACTTCGTGCTTTTGAGTTGCAGATTTTAATTTACACGTTTAATTTTTTGCTCACAAATACGTTCTACCTTCATTAAAGATCTGACAAAATGCATTTTTCTTCTCATCAAACTTCAAATGCTTGTTCAGAAAGTATGACATCTTTAAGCTTTTGCTTTTAAAATCGAAAGTTTGGTGGAATTTTAAACACAAAAATCTTAAATTTCTTCTACACTTTTCAAACAGCCAAAATTGTACAACTACACATGTAAACAACAGGCGGCCATATTTGTTTTCGAATAGTGTTGTCACTTAGTTCAAGTAGAAAGTAGAAGAAAAGTAGTGTTACCATGTTTTGAGAAGGTTTCCTTCTCTAATAATAATAATAAAAGCCTAAAAAATGATATAATTAAAATACTGAATAATGATGTACAGTAGAAGATCTTTATAATGCAAACCTAAAAATGCAAGGTTGTGCGTTATATAGAATTTTGCATTATATGGATCACATTTCACACATCATTAAATTTACCTTATAAACACGACCATATAAATCTGAAACATACCAAAATACATTATAGTATCTTTATACTGCACTTCTTGTCACCAGGAATTATCCAAATTATAAATTTTTGCATTATATGATCATTCTATATTGTTTATTTTATAAACATGGTCCAACTATACCTGGACCCAATCATTCATTATATTACTCATTTCCAAAAATATAATATTTATTGTAATAATAGCAATTTTTTTTCATTAAAAAGTTTTGAATTAAGGAGATAAAGTTGAATTCATGTATCAAATGTAGTTTTCTAGGGAGTAGCAATTTTTACGATGTGGGATTTCAGGTGCTTCTTACCTGCAAAATTCATTGTTTACATCTGAGAATTTGTGCGTTATATGGAGAATTGCATTATATAGAATCGCGTTATAAAGATCTTCTATTGTAATTAAAATATTTTAAGCTTAGAAATTTAAAAGACTGAAAAAAAAAGATTTAAAAGAATATTAAAAACTAAAGGAGCCCTGGAGCTGGGGAAAATTTAGAGCTCCAGCTCCAAGGAAAACACAACTCCGGAGCGCTCCGGCTCCGGGCTCCAGCTCCAGCTCCCTGATATACACTATACATAAAAAAATACATTGTTCTCTTATATACAATATAATTGTAATGCTATTTTACAAGTTATAAATTGCATAAATTATATGAATTTAATTAAATGCCAGTGTTTCTCACAAATTAATTTTAAATATAATAGAAGATATAAAATTGTTAATTTTCTTTAAATCAAATAATGAATAGAATATTAAAATTTAAAATATATAAGTAGGAAGGAAAAAAGGGGTAAACTAGTCGGATGTGCCAATCCCAAAACTTTCTTCTATCTCACAGATTTTAATAATTCAAAATTCGCTATCACAGTGCCAAAATTAAATAGCAATTTATGCCCATCATGAGGATTGTAAAATATAGATTTGTTGAATTGGATGCATTTAACAAGGATATATAAGTATCACCTGTTGTTCAATTTACAACAAAACTTGATCAGTAACAATTTATGTCAACATCTAACTGAATCTGAAGTTTGATGAAAATCCATGCATTATTAGTTCTTGAGATAAATGCAGCACAACTGCACCGCTTGGGCGATATACACCAAAAACTAATCAGCACCAGTTTATATCAAGGTTTAACTGAATCTAAATTTTTATTCAAATCCGTACATTAGTTCTTGAGATTAGAGTTATTGCTGAAATCGTGAAAAATGCAGCACTACCTGTTGGGCGATATGCAGCAAAATTCAATAAGCAACAACTTAACTTGTAACTGAATCTGAAGTTTTATGAAAATCCATGCATTAGTTCTTGAGATAAAGCTATTGCAAAAATTGAGATAAATGTAGCATAGCAGCACCACCTGTTGGGCAGTATACACCAAAAACTAATCAGCATCAGTTTACATCAAGGTCTAACTCAGTTTTGTGTTAGTAAAAGTTTTGTGAAATTCTGTGCATTAGTTCTTGAGATAGAGCACCCACAAAATTTTTTTCACATACAGACAGTCATTTTCTAAAAACTATCAAATTGGCTTCAGGACCTTTTTAAAACATATAAATCAATCATGAACTGGAAGTCGAAATTTTTCACGAATCCAATACTTTTTTCTTGTAAAGATAGAAGAAAGTAAAAATACATATTTTTTATTTCCATGAATATAGTTGATTTGAATTTTTTATATAAAGACATACCTATAATTATGTACTATGTGTGTTGCCTACTAGGTTCTATGTTAGTAAAGTAGTTCAATGTGCTGAAATACATTTTTATTTGTATGTAATGGCTTTTATATATTAATATTTTGTCAAAATTAACTGAAATGACTTAAATTCATTAAATTTATATGTTGTTTAAATTTTTAAATTATATCTGAAAATTGGAAAAACCCACTGTATGGGTTTTTCAGTGGGCCCATTCTGAAAAAACCCACCGGGTTTTTTTCGAACTGGGCCCAGCTTTGCGAACCCTGATATACAATAGCTTTTTTCAGAAACAGAGGGTATAAGATGTTCATTAAAAAAATCCAGAAGGTATACAGTGTATACCACTGTATACCTTCCACTACATTCCTGATCATATGCTAATATGATAAGAACAAACTACACCTGCAGATTTAATAGAATTTCTTAGATTTATTAAAGATATATATATTCATATTTTCAAGAATTATAGTAAAATAATAATCAAAATGAATCTTGCTGCGAATTTTTAGCGTATGCCATTTACTATAAGAACATAAATAAATCACTTGTATACTTTATACAAATATTTGCCAAAACGTCTTCTTAAAAAAAATTAAACATATTTTGAACTAGAAATTTTACTTAATAAATCTTATCCAATATGTACAACATAGAAACAAGACATTTTATTAAATTTGCAGCAAATCCACTTTTCCATATTTTTGCTGCTAAATTGATTGCTTTTTGTTGCATGAGTGGACCACTGACTGGTGCATCTTTTTTGGAACATTTGAAAACCACAATTTCAAAACTTTTCCACTTTAGTTTATCTTCATAATTCTTTGTTTTTCTTCTACTTTTCCTTTTTTATTAAAACTTCTTGACTTTTAAGGATCTTGCACAGGAAACACTGATATTTTTTTTATTGAACTGTGCACTGCATTGGCTCATTTGAGGTAAACTATCATAATGATGTAAAATATTGATTTTTTTTTTTTCTTTTGCACTTATATTTGTTCATTTTTTATTCGTAGTAGCCATTTTCACTGCTTTTCAAAGATAACTGAATAATATATAACTAACAACTGATTGTCTGAATAGAACTTTTGCATTTGATGATGAAGTAAATAGGAATGTGGCTCTGCACACATTTTTGTTTCCATTTGGGGGTTTAGTGAAAAATTCGCCCCTTAAAAACTCCTGGAATTTGTTATTGCAGCTGTCACAAACTACTCACTTATGTTTCTTGATTAATTACATATTCTCCTGCATCTGTAAAGTAAGCTCAAAAGAGAAGAGAGACAAGGGATAAATTGTGATATTCATTCTTACTTAGAAATCATGCTGTGAAAAAGCTTTTTAACAGAACTTCATTTTCAATTGCAATCTTTTTAAAAACTGTTCTTTTTAAAAACTGAAAAAGCAATAAAATTAAACGAAGAAATATAAAAAGTGATGCTTTTAGCATGAAACTAAATGCAATGGATCACGACATGGTGATTTTGATATCATTAACTTGCATTTACTGTATTAAATAGCTGTCCTATAATTTCTGCATCTATTGAGTTTTTCTTTAGATGATTCTGTCTGCAACAGCTGATAAAAGTGTACCATTACCTAAAAGCCTAACGATTGATAAAATTATAACCTTACTCTATGTAGTTATTGTGCCATGGGTCATTTCAATAATTATCTTAAGTAAAAATAATTTGTACTAGTTCAAAGTTGTATTAAACAAGATTTTTTTTTTTTTTTTTTTTTTTTTTTTACTAAAGTGCATTCTTAGATTTACTTTTGCTTCGGTATATATGAATTGCAAAGTGAAATTTCATCTATTAGATCATCTTACTATAATTAAAAAGTTATTCATAAATTTAACAGCATTACATCATTTTCATTTTAACAGTTCCTGGAAAAAAAAAAAAAAGAAAAAAAGCTAATTTTTTAAAAATATTTTAAACCAGGAAAAAACAGCTAACTTTTTCTGGCTTGGCTGAAAGACAACAGCCCAGGGAATGGGTCTTTCTAATTGTTTCATTTGCAATTTTTCTTCTTCAGTTTGAAATGAGTTAGTAGAATTCATTTTGAAGGCAAATTATATTTATCTCTAGGCATTTTCTCTCAACTGTTGGTGCTATTTTAAAAACAGCATATTGACTGATTTCAAAAGTATAGAGGTAAGCATAAGGAAGGCGAAATGGAGATATGCACAGAATGCCTGACCATATAGCGAGACTGTAAAAAAGATTTGCTGCCTTTGTCAGTAGCTCACAGGCAGTAAAAAAACTAGAAAACCTGTGTTTATTGTTTTCTGTTTGTTTGAGAAATGCTACAAAATAAATACAAAAACTAAAAACATGTGTGCAAGTAGAAGATAAAGTGAATATGAATTTATAACTAACACACACACACAAAAAAAATTCAATAATCTTACAAATTTATGAAGACAGTGCAGTGCAGTTAGTGCTTAAAGACAGACTGTCCCTGGTTAACAATATAACATATAATAATCACACAAGAGTACATAAAAGAATTCAATAAGGAAGTACTAAGGAAAACATATTAGAAATTGATATTTATAATATTCAGATTCATCATAGCATATTCCCTATGAATAATGATGCTTATTATGTGTGGTATGATGTGGTGCTTATTATGTGCTATCATTATTATGTGCGATAGATAACCCTTTAAGACCCGATGTATTTGTAAACAAAGATAGTCATGCCTGTAGAAAGTAAAACATGGAATGCAATCGCTACTTGTTGATAAAAAATTATACTTTACTCTATCTTCAAACCAGAACTATCGTTCGATTCGTGTTTTTATTATATACGATTCAGAAACAAAAATTTAAATGAATGTCTAACCCGCACGATCGTGTGGGTTGGGTCTTAAAGGGATAATGGAGCATACGTTTATACAACACATAACAGAGTACAATAAAATTCTAAGCATATCAAAAAGTAACACTTAATTTAGCTACCTGTTTTTTTCCTCAAAATTGAGGTGGGGGGAAAGGGGGGAGGGGTATTATCATAACAGTATCCAGAAAATCTAATATTTGGAGACATACCATTTAGCCCATTTACACTGGATGATTTTGAAGATGAAGATCACCAAGATGGACAACTCTGATTGCAGCAATGCTTAGCTTCCCAATCAAACCACATTGAATAAGAAAAAATTAAGTTCAGAACATGTTCTGGTGGGAAGCTGTTTTGAGAACAGTCCCATTACTTTTCAAATAGATTTTATAAACAAAATAGTATTTTTCTGTTACATGAACGCTACTCCATGCTAAGTGGAAATATTGGCACAAAAGCTAACAAAAACACGATTTGCAAATATTTCAAAAGGTACAGATATCTTAACAAGCCTAATCTCCTAAGAAGATAGAAATAGTAATCCTAGCAGGGTTGCCGGCTTTTAGCCAGGCCAAAAAAAGCCGGCCGGCTTTTTTTGTGGGCTTTTTTTGTCGGCTTTAATTGAAAAAAACCGACTTTTATTTTTCAAAAAGGTGGTTTATAGATAATTCATATAAACTTTGGATTAATTTACTTTTAATAGACTTATAAATATTTTCTATGAAAAAAATATTAACTTCTATTAAATTTTGTCAAATAAATAAGACCTTATAACTGCTAAAATGCAACTGTGAAAGCATTATGGCTGAAAAAAAATTATGAATATTCAGAAGAATACATTAAATTAGACTCTAAAGTATTGGTTTGGAATTCTTTATCATGGCTCTACACATACCACACATTTTAAAGTTTATATGAAAGAATAAGAAAATGTCACACATTAAAATACATTCTTACACCTGATATTTACTTTTAAAATTGATTAAAACTAAATAGCTTATATTTATTTAATAACTGAAATTATCTTATATAATACTTGAGCAATAATAAGTAAATAAGCATTATATAAAAAATACTTATAAAAATGATATATGTAAAAAGTCTTTCTGCTACTAAGCTGTTGTGTAACTTATTCCAGATATGTCCATATGGACAGATTAAAATCGTAGAATGTTGAAAGAGAACAATGTTGAAAGAGAAATCAGAAAGGATATAACATTTGAGGAAATTTTAGTACATGTAAGTGCACAAAATAAAGAGAACAATTAAAAAAATTTCTCCAAATTAAACTTGTTCAATTAGAATTTTGAAAAGCTACTTACTATTTAAAATAGTGCATATAAATTAATGCATATGTTATTCATAATACTGCTTTAATAGAGAGAAATGATGTTTTTATTAAATGACTTTATGTGCAATTTTAAATAAATGTTTATGAGAAATAAAATAATACTTGTATTATTAATATCCCTTAAAATTAGTTAATAAAATATATAACTAAGCAACCATTGTCCCTTTTAATTATATAAAGCAATGAAAATTTAAAAAAAAAAGATTGTTAAGGTCAGTGTAAACCGGACAAAGCAATTGGTATGACCTTTTATTCCAATATTAATGTCTTCATTATTGATAAATATTGGATTATATTGATTTCTACCTCAACTAAATGTCTTTAAAACAAATTAAAAAACACATAAAAATGTGTCATTTATAATTAAAATGCTTCATTGTATAAAAGCCAATTTTGGTCAAAAAAGGCCAATTTTGGCCAAAAAAAGCCGGTTAAAACCAATAAAAGCCACCGGCATGGCTTTTTTAAATTTTAGCCGGCTTTTTTGCAACCCTGAATCCTAGTGACATAAGTATAGTTTCAGGGTCGGACTGGGCCAGGGCAAAGGGCGCAGACCTTGGATTTTTAGAGGGCGCAAAAATATTTAACGAATTCACATAAATTTTACTTGCTTGTGTTGTATCTAGCTTAACAAGGTTTAACACATTCGCATAGCACATAATATGGAAATGGCTTAAAATCCCTGAGTCTAAATAGAAGGCTTCGCTATATTCCTGGTGTATGTTTAAAGTTCCATAAAATCTATAGAATGTTACGGAATTTTCTAAAACGAATCATGCAATTTCTAAAAGTTCCAGCAAGTTGAACACAGATTAGCTTGTAGTAGATGACTGATATTAAAGCTATCGTTTTCTTATTTTATTCTTTTGACAATAGATACCTTATAAGAATCATGGGGGAAAAAGTGATCACCTTCTCCCAATTCTTCTGCAAATGACAATATAAAAAAGATACAGGTACCAATTGATTGGTAATAATATCGAATATTAAATGCTACTTATAAATTTTGCTTTGGGGATTGTCTATTTATTAAAAAATGCATGAACGTTGATTTTTCGAATGGTAACATCCATTTTTGACACTATTTGAATCTTTACCAGCGAAGAAAGAGATATAGTTTAGATATTTTTCTTAAATCTTAATACAGTTATAAAACAAACAGTGTTAGGAGTTTATCCATAACTAAAAGTAAAATGAAGATCTTACAAGAAAAAAATACCGGAAAAAAAACCAATTAGTCCCCAGTAAAATTATACAGCAGTTTAAAATTTATAATAAACTTACTTTACGTTAAAGAAATCCCTACAAAGTATTTTGTACGTTTCTACGTTGTTTTTTTTCCTGTGGCTCTTTTGATAAAAGAAGATTGCCCTCTTAAATTATGAAAAAGTCTCTGTATCTCGAAAAATAATTTTTCAGATGAGCTGTAAACTTACACATCAACTTTTTAATGATTGTGGTTTGTTGTATTCAAAAATTAATGTAGGTCATAATTCATAATTTTAAATATCAATTTATCAATAGTTTTAATAATTTAAAAAAATGTTTTTGAATAGAGGAAACGGTCTGTAATATGTTTGAGCCTATTTAGTGTATCTCTTTAATAAATTAATAAAGAATCAATCAGATGACTTTTATGAAGATATAAATTAATTTTTCTCAAATGGGTTTAACTTTAGCATCTTCAAATTTACACTCTTCTAACTCTATCAAGATTTAAGATAATATGGATATACAATGCCATTTCCTGGCTGTTTAGATAAAAGAAACTCAAACAAGATATCAAAAATTGATGTGTTACTGTTTGAAAATTCAAAGTTGGCACAGTTTTTTTAAGTGTAGACGACTTCAGAAACATAATTTATAGTGGGCATTATTCCCAGTCTATTTGTTCCTAGGGATTTTTTTTAAGATTCTTTTTAGCGGAATTAGTAAGGGGTAACTACTTCCATTCCACTTATCACTTTTGATGCACTGGAAGTTGGTAGAAAAACTAAGAAAGTTTTTTGCGCTATGCGCCAAATAGAGTTGCTGCGGTGCTGCTAAGGGCTTCAACCTTTTTTTAAAGTAGATTCCTTTAACGTAATAATAATTAGTTATCAGTCAGTTAAAAACGAGATAAATTCAATTTCTGTTACAAATTAACAGCAATTACTTTTGCGAGTCAGGTAGCTTGTAGGAAGAAGCATTTTGTATCCTTAAAAAATTACTTTATGTATCTATAAAATGCTGAATATATATTTCGCTATTAAAAGGTTTCTACAAAAAAAAAAAAAAAAAAGTGCACCAAAAAATTCGCTTTATTAGTCTAAAATCCCTAAAATAATTTACTAAATTTACTCTTCTCAGCACACTCTTCCCATGATTTGCAAAATTTTTATCATAGTTGGAGATCAAGGAAAATATTTAAATTTCGACAATTGTGAGAAATGTCCTTCCTGGAAGTTACAGGATCCTGTGGTCCATTTTTTTTTTTTTTTTTTTACTAAAAAAACCTATCATAATTTCTCAATATTACCAGCGGTTTATTAAATAATAGATTTTTACATGATTAAATTAAACATTCTTTATTTAAAATACATACTAGAATTTACTTACTAGAACATAACTAATAAAATACATACTAGAACATAACTAGAAATCACGGAAAGTATGTCATTAAATAAAGCGAAGATTACTAACCGAAAATTATGTTGTAGATTTTGTGAATAAAAAAAACGCTGGCCGTTGAATTCCACAGCTTGCAGAATTGTAATCCAGAAGTGTCATCAAGTTTGTATTCCTCGAAAAGTAAGATTATGTTTTCCATCAACAACAAAATCCCCACAAACAGTTTTTTGCCGTCTGATATTTATCTCTTTCTTTTCCCAAGTTATTTTCATAAAGCACGGTTTTAATTCTAGTTGCATTCAGGTCCGGCTTTAAAGGGGGAAAGGGGCAAGGTACTAAAAACTAAAGGACTGAAAATAAGGAAAATATTTGGTTAAAATCTAAAATATATCTTTCAAAGAAGCGATGAAAAAAATACAGCCCAGGACACCGTGGCTACTAAAGCTTTCCCTGGATGCATGTTTTCTCTCTCAACCGCATGCAAAGATGCGTAGTTTGGTTTTCGATCCTGAAGTTACTTCAATGTATCTTAAATTTCTTTGTTATAATAAAAAATACCTTTTTTGTACTGTCTGTCTGCTGACTAATGATTATTTCCTAAACGAATTCTCGAAAATTAGTACACTAGTCAGAATACATGTGTACAACGAGAGAAAAAATACTGGAGCGGTTTAGGCACATAGAGGCACAAAGTTTTTCCTGGACGAGGGTGCACCGGCCCTAGGGCCGATGGGCCGGCAGGCCAGTCCGAGCCTGTATAGTTTAATGAAAAGTATAATTAATTTATTAAATAAAAAATTTACACGAAACTTGCAACAATAAAAATAAAACTAATATTTCATTGCACAGCTGCCATAAAGTTCACATTTCATTTAGCATTGCTGAAAATGTTTGATATTTTTTCATGCCAATCGTGCTATAGAAATTAGATTCTGATTCACAGAAATCAATAGATGTATACCAGAATTATATAAATTAAACAGCAATCATTAACCGTTTCAGTGAGGAGAAGTACAAAAGCACTCCTCTTGTTATGTGCTAAAATTGCGGGAAGTGATCCTCTTGTTTCATATGCTAAAATTGCAGAAAGGGTGATAGTACTCCTATTTGTTGTCCAGTTTGGTGTGCATTTAAGGGGACGGTGGATGTAACAAATCCACAAAACGTACCACGCAAAGCAGATTTATGTTTACTTTTAAATTCTACGAATGAAAGACTTTTAATAAACTTTATATTTTAAACTTAAACCATACTCAAATTAGCACCTTTGTGCTCGTATAGTTGTACTATTTATGGAACAACTCCTACGGTAAGATAACTTCAAAACTTAGTAATAATAACTCATAAAAAACAAGCTACCAGCATTTATTTTCTTTCTTACTTGAATAAACAAAAATATAGGAAGTTGCCACAGAATACATCAAAACTTGTCCTTTTTTCTTTTTTAACCAGCGACAATAACATGTGAAAGCGCAAAAACAAAATAATAAATGTCATTTCAAGTCAATTGTTTTTCTTTACATTTTTCATCTCTGATCGCATGATTTTGAACAAAAATAAATAATGCCGATTCCGTAACGTCCCCCCACCTTCTGATTACCTTGTATAATCAGAACTAATTCTAAACGTAGAGAAATTGACAAAGTCCCTTGTTATAAATTCAGTCTTTCAGGAATTTTCAGTATCCTTCCAGCTCTGCTGTGTCTAGGAGATTCCTTGCTTGAGGATACATCCAAAATTGTAGATTTGTTAAGTATTTTCACTGGATTGTGAGAAATATTTGGTTTTGGACAGTCAGTAGATGAAGCTATCTCTAGTGGATATATTCTTTGTATAGGTCGTAAAAGCTCATGTTGTGATGTTTGAACTCTTACGAGTCGAACTTTCTTGTCTCTACCAGGTATAAGTTCTGTGATTAGACCTAAAAGCCAATCAATTCTCTTTTTATTATCAGATCCGATCAATACAACATCACCTACAGCTATAATTTGCTCTTGGTGTTTGTTCCTTGCTCTTTCAATTAATGCACCTACATATTCGGACCTGAAGCGATCCTTCAATTCTTTTTGCAATGACTGCCGATACTTCAATCTCTTGCTTAATGATTTTTGTTCCACAACATCCAGGTCTGGGAGATTGCATTCTTCTATACTCTGCAGAAACATAGATGGGGAGATAGGTTTCACAGTTGCGTCTTCTGAAAGGTATGTTAGCGGTCTTGCATTTATTACACTTTCCACATCTGTCAAAATTGTGTTCATTTCTTCATAGGTGAGGTAAGCATGACTTAATACTCTTTTGAGAAGATCTTTCATTATTCTGATAAGCCTTTCCCAAAAGCCACCCAACCACGCTGTGGTTGGTGGATTAAATTTCCAATCAATAGCATTAACAGAACTGTATTTTTGTATTCGTGACCAATCTAGGCTTTTCAATAAATTAGCTGATCCAGTGAAGTTTGTGCCGTTGTCAGAATAAATGACAGTGCACTTTCCTCTCCGTGCTACGAATCGTCTGAGTCCCATCAAAAATGCCTCTGTCGAAGCAGCGGTCACTAGCTCTAAATGCACTGCTCTGTATATTGCGCAGGAAAATATCAATATCCAAGATTTCTCAATTTTCTTCAAGTATAACGGACCCGCCATGTCTACACCTGTGATCTGAAACACGTTAGCATCCTTTATTCTATTTTCCGGTAGAAGCGCACTATCTCTCCATAAACTCTTCCCACTGAAGCGTTTGCAGACAACACACTGTGCTAACACTTGTTTTACATTTCTACGACCATTAAGTATCCAGTATTTTTCTCTCAATAAATTAAGTAGTATCTGTAATCCAGCATGACAATGTTTTACATGTACATGATATATGAGTCGTTTTACAACTTCATGTTTTGCTGGCAGGACTATAGGTTTCAGAAAATCTTCATTGTCTTTCCTGTACGTTATTTTAGTCTCCAATCGAATTATATCTTGTTCATCTTTCCATGTTTGTAAAGTTCTCAATCTGTTATCATTCTCGGGAAAAAACGCTTCTTTCTGAATCCTACATAGAGTCTTTAATTCAGCTTCTTTAAATTCAGATGACGTCAGGTCTCCTCCTCTTTTCACTTCGGTACTTCTGCAGTTATGCCTAAAACGTAATATCCATGCGACTATCCGTATGATTTTTACATAACTCGAGAAATATCTGTAATACCAACCATCTTGTTTAACATCAGAATTCGTTATCATGGAAACTGACTTTATTCGTTCCTTCCGAATTACATCTTCGTCATAGTCTTGATCACTAGAGTTCATATATTTTTCAAACTCTGCTGAATCTCTCAACCAAGCTGGACCCTCCAACCATCTCCTGGCAGCTAGCTGTCTCGCTTTACATCCACAAGTTGGCAAATCTGCAGGATTTTTATCACTTGGCACATAGATCCATGATGAAGGACTGCTTAATCTTCTGATCTGTAGAACCCGATTTCGCACAAATACTGACCAATTGACATCTCTGGATATCCAAGCGAGTACTGTAGATGAATCGCTCCAATAATATCTCTTCATCTTTTCCCAACCAAGGGCATCTACAATAGTTTGCGCCAAACAAGTTCCCATAGTTGCCGCCAATAATTCCATTCTTGGTATCGTGGCGTTCTTCAAAGGTGCAACTCTTGATTTGGCTGCTATAAAAATTAGCTCGACTTGGCTTCCAATTTCTATTCTAAGGAATATAACTGTTGCGTAAGCATCTTTACTTCCATCTACAAATGTGTGAAGTGCACACACTTCTATGTTTCCTGGAGTCATTTTCATGTATCTTGGGATCTCTATATCCTTCAAAACTGTTAGTTCTTGAAACCATAGTAAAAATTCTTTACGTAACTCACCAGTTATCTCTGCATCCCATTTAAAACCTAATTTCCAGGCTTTTTGCAACATTATTTTCGGACAAATCATGACTGGCAACGTAAAACCAAAGGGATCAAATATTTTATGCACAGCTGACAACATACTGCGTTTGGTGATCTTTTCTGTGTCAAAATCTTGTAGCCAACTTAGATTGATCTTTAACATGTCGGATTCCTTATTCCAAACAAGTCCTAAGACGTTAGTTTCATTCGTGTTTGGCGTTTCTTGGCGATCACCTGTGTACTCCCACTGTCTTAGATCAAAACTACCTTTCGCCATGAGCATCCTCGCACCTTCGATGAAATGTTTCAATTCTTCTTCGCTATTTACACTGGTTACGACATTATCCACATAAAAGCTGTGCAACAATCTATCTTTAAAACTTTCAGAGAAATCTGGAGACCTTCGGATGTGATATTCAATGACAGATGAAAGAAGAAATGGACTGCATTTCACACCGAATACAACTCGGGTATGTCTGAATGTCATTAATTTCTTTTCCATTAAGTCCTTCCACCACAAAAAACGTAGGAAATTTCTATCTTTCTCACAAATGCTGATCTGTAAAAAAGCTTTCCTAATATCTGCAATTATACCAAGTTTTCTTTCTCGAAAGCGTAGAAGAACATCTGGAATGAGCTCGATCAAGTTGGGTCCACATTGTAGGCATTGATTCAGAGATGGATAATTTGCTAATCTTGCTGACGCATCAAATACAGGACGGATCTGGGTTGTAGTACTACTCTCTTTTATGACTGGATGATGCGGCAAGTAATTGCCATGAGATTTCGTTTCTTAAGAAGGAACTTCCTCTATAATACCTTCGTTAATCCAATCATTAAAAACATTTTCATATTGTTGAAACAAGTTCTTGGCGATTAACTTTGAGGTGATGCTTTCCAAACGTTTCATCGCCAAATTAAAGTTATTTGGCAGTGTTGTTATGTCATCAGCCCAAGGAAGGCAAATCTCATACCGATTTTCATCGTTTATTTTTACTGTTTCGAAGAAATGCTCCTTAGTTTGGCGATCTATCTCTTCTCTTGACTTCTTCTCTGTGGGATCTGTAATTCCGATTAAGTCAAGTCTCCATAGGTTTGAGATATCCGCTTCTTTTACAAACATTGATGTTACTGTCATCACCAAGTTTTCGGATGAATATGGCTTTTCACATGGTGCTTTTCCCATTAATGTCCATCCAAGATATGTTTCCACTGCAACTAAACCAGAAGACAATATTTTTCTTTTACCAGTTAACATTTTCCCCATAACATCAGCTCCAATTAAAACTTCTATACTACCACAACATTGACTCACATCGCTTAACATGATGCCACTTTCCTTTAATTCTTGTAACTATGGCCCCTGTGTAACGGGATGAATATCTCCGCATATGCTAACTTGATCTCGTACTTCGAAATTACACCTGAATTCTTCACTCAAATCTCTAACTCTTATTTTGTAACAGTTGTGATAGCATTCTTGAGTAGTAATGTCGCCAAATAGAGAATGTATTATCTTTTCTTGCCAAATAGGCTTGTAATTCGTTTCTTCCGCCACACTTTTTAATATATACGATTTCTGTGATGCTGAATCGAACAATAAACGAACAATCTTCTGTTTACTTTCAGAAACTAGCTTCACCTTCAAGGTCTGCAAGAACACTTTGGCGCTCTTCTTACTAATATTTGTCATATTCACTTCATCTCTTTTACACTTCTCCTCAGCTCCCTCTTGAGTATCTTTACTGGATGACTTACGTTGATCGCACAGTAATGGCACATGCCGCTTATTACAAATAATGCATTTCACCATCGCTCGGCATCTTTTAGCGGTATGTTCTGGTACTAAACATATGAAGCAGCATCTCTTCTCCTTGGCAATTTTTTGTATTTCCGCCAAGTTTAATTTTCTCGCAGAAAAGCATTCTGAACTTGCATGTCTTCCCTGGCAAAAAATGCAGACTCCTTTTTTCTCTGTTACGGAAGAGGTAGTCAACAGACCTGCCGCTCTCGAAGTCTTGCCGGTTTTATGTTCAAAATTATAGTGATTCCTTTTTGCAACATATTTACGGTCTTCACTTTTAGCTAATCCAAAACCAGCTACGGCGAGTGACACCCTTTCTTCACCTTCTACTTCAGTTCGCAAAAACTGCATTAGACTATTTAATCTGTCTTGCGCCTCAGTTTTCTCAGACGATATGTTCGTGCGATTCCACGCTTTTAGAAATTCTGCTGGAAAACAGGACTCAACTAATGGATATAAAATTGATGCACATTTGTCAGTTGTGACACCTAATGTATCTAAGACTCGTAAATATAATTCCAATTTATCATATAACGATGTCAACGAGAATTTTCCCTTCATTTGTACTGATATTATTAATTTGAGTAGTTCTCTCACATAGACTTCTACCAATATATCTTCTCTACCAAAACGGGTTTTTAAATTCTCAATTGCCTTGGCGTAATTAGTGCCACTTGGCGGGAAACTCTCTACCACTTCTCTTGCTCGGGAGCCGGCAACTGTTGCTTGCACCAAATACTGAAATTTATCTTCTGGTGCTATTTCTGTATCTTCATCAATTTGTCTAAATTGACACCAAAACGGTAACCAGCCTATTATTTCACCGCCAAACTTTCTGAATTCTAACTTGGGCAACGTAAACTTTCTTCTCATTGCACAATTATCGATAATTGGATTAAGAGCTCCACCTTGACTGTTTACTGCTGACTGAAGTTTCGCCAATTCTAACTCGTGCACCAATTTTAACTTTTCGCCTTCAATCTTTGCTTGTAATTCCATATTCAATGCTTCAGTTTTTTCCTTTGCTAGTAATTCCATATTCAATGCTTCAGCTTTTTCATTTGATTGTCTCTCTAATTTTTCCATTTCCTTTCTTTCTGAAACGGCATTTTCTAAAACACTCTGTACAAATTCAGGATCATCTTTATATGCCTTACAATTCAAAATTAAATCTTTAAGTGCCACAAGTGAAGCCGTTGGTGCTGCTATTTCACCTAATTGCTCCGCTACGAAGATCAAATCTTCCTTTTTAAAACCTCTAACCAACTTAAACATCATGGAAAATCTTTATTTCATTTAATTTTTATTAACACCTTTTAAACTACGTGCAATAGATAACCTTGTTTAAACTCAGGTCCTGTACTGGCGGACGCCACTAATGTAACAAATCCACAAAACGTACCACGCAAAGCAGATTTATGTTTACTTTTAAATTCTACGAATGAAATACTTTTAATAAACTTTATATTTTAAACTTAAACCATACTCAAATTAGCACCTTTGTGCTCGTATAGTTATACTATTTATGGAACAACTCCTACGCTGAGATAACTTCAAAACTTAGTAATAATAACTCATAAAAAACAAGCTACCAGCATTTATTTTCTTTCTTACTTGAATCAACAAAAATATAGGAAGTTGCCACAGAATACATCAAAACTTGTCCTTTTTTCTTTTTTAACCAGTGACAATAACATGTGAAAGCACAAAAACAAAATAATAAATGTCATTTCAAGTCAATTGTTTTTCTTTACATTTTTCATCTCTGATCGCGTGATTTTGAACAAAAATAAATAATGCCGATTCCGTAACAGTGGACGTTTAAAAAAATTTCTTTCAATTTCCATAATTGAGATTTGAAATTTTATGCAAATATACATTTCATCATAAGTATATATAACACCTTAAAAGAAATTTCCAATCGTATTACAATTTTAAGATCTTTTAAAAAAATTTTAATTTTAAAATGCCCCTTGTGTCTTAATTTTTTAGATATTTCCCCGATTTTGGATTTTAATCACGCAAAACTCTATTGCAAACAAATCTGTGTATCGATTTTTTAATTCCTTAAAATAGTTAATTTTTTAGAGATATTTTTCTGAATTCTATATTGATTTTCATCCACATTCTGCCTTATAATAATAAGTTAAAAATCAAATTTAATTATCTTAATGAAGTCGAATTCAATTCATACACAGTTCTTTTTAAGCAATATCAGGATTCTTCCTTATCAGTTTCATGAATTTTGTTCAAAAATTATGTAGCAAGGACCATTTCAAAAATTAAAAGAAAGCTGATACATCAGTATTGAGAAAAACAGATTTAACCCATTTGTGCCTGAATTTTTGTTTTCTCAAATTTTTTGGTAAAATCACTTTAAAATGTTGCAAAATGAACTGGAAAAATACTAAAAAAATTTAAGCTTAATTTTTTTTTTGTATTTATTTGATAAAATGTAAAAGAACTAAATATGAGTATTTCTAGTAGAATAATATGCATAATTATATATTTTGCCTATATTTGTATTTAAAATGTTTTTAAATTGTATATTATGTACTATAATTAGTATTTTAATGAACTACAAAAAAAAATATATTTATTTCTTTGCAGAGACTAATAACGTTATAACTATTATTAATAATAAAATAAGAATAATCGTATTGCAGACTTAATAACAATTTATTTCATAAATATCTTCGAAAGGAGATTGGATAAATAACTCTCTCCTAAATTTCTAACAAAAATATGTGCCCATTTGTGCCTAGAACCCTATATTTTGTGCATTACAAAAATGCATAAAAAATAGGCTTGAACATTTAATTTCGCAATTTAAAAAAATACGTATTTCAGAAAAGTCTACAAGCTAAGATTATAACTTGCGATTTTGGGTCCATGATAGAAAAAATACAAATAAACTTACTTTTTACATTTCGCACTCTTGAAAAATTTAAAATCTATAAACACCGAAAAAAGCCCTAATTTAAGCAAATAAATATCCACCTTGTGCTGTCATCTCTCGGTTATAGATAGACATTTATAAATAATGATTTCATGCAATTTTCATGCTATAAAGAAGAAGAAAATTATACAAATGCATTAAAATTTGAAATGTCCCAAAAATGGGACGCTAGGCATAAATGGGTTAAAGTATATTAGAAGGCCAAAAAATTGTTTGTGAACAAAATTAAAACACTTGTAACTTTGCGTAAAATAATTGCACCTGCATGATGTTTTCCACAAATGACGTACTACAAATTGGAGAATAACAATACACACAAAAAGGAATGTAGATTTTGGGGTCGATTTTTGCTCAAATAAAGGTCCATGGTTCCCTTAAGCTAGTTGCACTAGCAAAGCGTATGATTTCTGTGCATATCACCGGCTTACATGTAATTTTTTTTTTATATAATATACCCAAACACATTTGCATTTTTGGCATATATCCACAAGATTTGTTCCACACTCAAACAGTTAACCCTCCGAGCGTCTTGCAAAAGGGTAAAATTGTAATGTTGTTTTCTTTGCATTTTGTTTTAAATGCTAATAAAATATGATTCTTTCAACATTATAAAAAAAACTCAATTACAAATATGAAAGTAATTCTTAAGATTATTAATAATTCTTCAATATATTTAAAATTCCACAAATCTATAGAATTATATTATCTTAAATATTGCTTGTATTGCTGTGAAACCTGGAGCTTAGTGAACGGAATAATACGCCCCAAACACTTAGAGGGTTAAAGGAATGTGGGAATCTGAAAATGAGGTCTGGGTGTTACATCTTTGTTTTTTGACCACAATGACGTTTTGAGACCAATACATTATCTAGGCCCATATTCTTCTATGAGCCATTCCATGTCACATATTATTGCTGTTTTAACAATGCTATTATATTCTCAAATTAAAACAACTATGCTAATATGAAAATCTAGGGGATTTTGTTATTTTTAATATAGTTTATATTTTAACAACTTATAAGTTAATAGATATAGATATTTATGTTAGTATCACATACAGGACATTTTGTCAGTTTTTCATGGAATCGCCTTGAAAACGGGCTATTACTTAGGTCTAGGATTTAAAATGTAGAGATTTTTAAACCTATTAAAAAATGGGCAGATTACTTAAGTTATGACTTAGTTACTTTAGTTACTTAGTTACTTAGATTACTTTAGTTACTATTAATATGAAAATCTAAGTTTTTTTATTATTTTTAATGCACTATAGTTTATATTTTAACAATTTATAAGTTAATAGATTTAGATATTTATAAAAGTGTCACCCCGGTAGCAGAAAGTGCGTGACGCGCGACGTGCGTCGCAGATTTATTTTGGACCTTGCAGATAAATTTGCCAACTTGGAAGAAAAAAAAAAAAAAAAAAAAAAAGTATTTCCTTTAAAAAAAAAAAAATAATAATAAGTACGAAATTTTCTAACAAAAAATATCGCGAATTCGACAAACGGTAGCCGAAAAATATCAATTTCGACAATTGTTCGCATAAAAAATCGGTAATTTCTAGCCGAAGGATCACTATAAAAATGCAAATTTCGTCAAAAGAGCCCGGAAAAAAACATGAATTTCGCCCCAGGATTGTGGGGAAAAAATGCAAATTTCTGTGACAGGATCGCGGAAGAAACACAAATTTCGTCAAAAAATCGCGGAAAGAATGCGAATTTAGTAAGAGGGTCGCGGAAAAAAAGCAAATTTAGGCAAAAGATTCTGGAAAAACGCAAATTTAGTCAATCGATCGCGAAAAAACGCAAATTTATGTCAAAGGATTGCGAAAGAACGCAAATTTATGTCAAAAGATCGCGAAAAAGCGCAAATTTATCTCAAAGGATTGCGAAAAGAACGCGGAATTTAGTCAAAAAACCTCGAAAAACGTAAATTTCTGCTAAAAGATCGCTGTACAAACTTGAATTTTATCCAAAAATCCCGGGAAACAAAAAAAAAACGGGAATTTCGTTCCAGGGGCGCGTGAAAAACGCAAATTTCTGTCACAAAATAGCGGAAGATGCTTGAATTTTATCGAAGGATCGTGGGAAAAACACTAATTTACTGAGACAATCGCGGAAAAAATGCAAATTTCTGTCAAACGATCGCTAAAAAACGAAAATTTCTGTTAAAGGATCGCGAAAAACGCAGAGTACTGTCAAAGGATCACGAAAAAAAAAGAAAATTTGTCAAAAGATCCGAATTAAATTTGCGGAATTTCGTCAAAAGATCGCGAAAAAGCGCAAATTTCTGTCAAAGGATCGCTGTAAAAACGCGAATTTCGTCAAAAGATCCTGGGGGGAAACGTGAATTTCGTCCCAGGGACGCCGAAAAAACGCAAATTTGTCACAGAATAGCTGAAAAAACATGAAGTTCGTCAAAGAATCGAGGAAAAACGCAAATTTCGTAAAGGATCGCGAAAAAAAAGCTCCTTCTTGTCAAAGGATTGCGAAAAAATGGCAAATTTCGTCAAAAGATCGCGAAAAAAACGAGAAATTTCCTAATAAGATTGCAAAAAAACAGCAGATTTCATCAAAAGATCGTGAAAAAACGGCAGATTTCATCAAAAAATGGCGAAAAATTGACAAATTTCATCAAAAGATAGAGGAAAAAACGGCAAATTTCACCAAAAAATCGAGAAAAACGGAAAATTTCGTCGAAAAAACGCAAATTTTATCAAAAACACGCAAAGAAAAACATAGTGCCGGTAGTGAATTTTTGCTCCTCCCCCCCCCCTCTGTTGTAACTTTTCGTAAAATTTGCTGTGAATTTCAGAAATTACTTTTGTACTCAGAATCACCCCTGGTATTAATCAGTAAGAATACTGTTTATTTTAACACTTATAATGTTTGTACATAAGAAAATGTAACACGCTACTCCTGCAGACAATTTTCATCCTACTAAATTGCTGTCGCAGACACAACCATAACTTTCTGCTACTGGGAGTGTCACATGAAGGACATTTTGCCATTTTTCATGAAATGGCTCATATGAATAAATATCACAATACAAATTATACCTTTGATTTGTAAGAATTTAATCATATCATTCAGCAATTGTAAAATTCTGTAAACAATGTTTAAAAAATAATATCACCTATTTACCCGCCCCCTCCACCCTAACACACACAAGCAAAAAAAAACTATTCTGAAAGAAAAAATAATTGGAAGTGGCGAAGCCAATTTACATTCAGGTTACTTCATTTATCGACAAGAAATAAGCAATTCACTACATTTGGGACACTTGCATGAAAATGGAAAAGTACGATAAAAGTAAACATAAAAATAAACACTCATACCATGGACAAAATCAGAACACATTTCTTTCAGAAGTTCCACAGATGTCAGGTTTGCAGTAGGTATCACATCTTTTTCTAAAGGTTTAGGTGGTCCATTATAAATACAGGGAGCATCAAGTGACTCTCCATCACACCGATCATACATAACGCAATGACCATCATCAGATATGAGCTAAAAATAAAATGGATGCATATAAATAAATGGTACTTGTTAGTTATCCCGTTGACCAAATTACTGTCACCAAATTATAAGATTAAATGCCAATAATGGTTGATCGTAAATGTCACATTCACTTGACAACACGTGTTTACGTCCTCACTCATCAAGTGATTTTTATTTTGACGTTTTATTTGTATTTTTATTAATGTTATACTAATTTATTTGTTCTTTCGTTATTTAAAATAAAAATTATGTCAATTTGTATAATTTGGCGAGTGGTTTGGTGATTTATATAATTTGGCGAAATTGGTCAATGGAATAGCTAACAAGTACCAAATAAATTTACATAAAAAAGGAATAATAAGTTCCTAAATCAATTTAAGTTTAAAATAGTTCACATTCATATTGTTTGTGGTTTTTCCTTTTACAGGAACATGTCAAAAAATTAAAAATATGATTGTCTACTATGTGCTAAAATGAGTGACATCGATAAAATGGGATTGAAAGTTTATGTGGATATTAACCATTAACTGATATCACAAGATCTCACAGACCCTGCGACTCCCAGCTGTAAACACTTCCACCCCTTAAAAGTGCAAATATTACTTGCCTGTACCAGCACATTCTTCTACCAGCTTGCCAAGGTCACACACAAAGTGATTATTCTGAGTTGATTTTAAACATGCTATTTGCTATGCTGGGGTCTGTCAGACTGCATCAAATCAGTTGTGTGATTATTTGGAACTGTAGTACATATAATATGCGTCATTAATTGTACTTTTTTTTTTTTTTTTTTTTTTTCATTTCTTTGGTGTCTTTTTTTGTGATATGATGTTGTTGCAACCTCTAAAACATTCTACTTTCCTCAGCCAGAAGGAAATAGAAGGTATTATGAACTGGTCAGATCAAGAATTTTCCAATACTGAAAGTCTGACAATACAGATTTTACTGACGGAAGAGATCACGATATGAATTCTGAACTTTCTGGTGGTGAAAATGCAAATATTTCTGATGGAATTATACATAATTTGGTACTTTTCGGTTAGCCGGGCGCCAGTGTTATGTATACATACATATGTATGTATATACACATGTATGTATACATATATTGTATATATACATGTATATCCACATATATGTATATCTATACATATGTATATATACATGTATATAGACATATACATGTATACATAATACTGGCGCCCGGCTAACCGAAAAGTACCCATAATTTTTATTACTGAAAGGATAGTTTAGAGAAAAACATCTTATAAGTGCCTTTTATGCCAAAAGTCAGTATACATTGAATGTACATGAAAAATATGTATTGACTGCAATAATGATGTACTTTGACTCTTGCATATTCGTAGGATAAATATTATTATTATTTTTTTTTTTGAATAAACACTGCATTTCAATTTTAATGCTTTGTTGAAACGATAATTTGTAAAAAAAATTGTACACGATTAAATTTATATTTAATTAGCAAAATTAACAAACTACTGTTTGTTTTGGAAAAAAAGTACTTTTTTCTGTACTGAAATTAAATAATATGAATAAAATACTTTTTTCGTGCAATTTCATCCACATGCTCCTAAGAGAAGTACAATGATATTGTTAGGACAAAATAAGTAAATTCAACCATTTAAGTTATTTCTTTTTATTCATTTTATTCGAGCGGTCTGAGAGACCGCATCGCATCATCTGTGTGACAAGTTTTAGTCACATCAGTTAAAGGTTAATAAAGGACTGCCACAAATGCCACAAAAATATTTTGTTGTGCCAAACCACTCGCATCAAAATATGCCAACTAGCATGAAATAAGTAAATAGTATAAGTCCAATAATAAAGTAAGAAACAGTCTCTTAAAGTTGGTCATTTTTTATTTTTCATTCCTTGTTTTGATTCCCTTCCCTTATTTTGAGGGCAATTTATGCAATATAGGTCATACACAACATCACTGATATTCAACATGAAGTTACTTAAATTTTTTTGTTTGAATATAGAAAGCTCCCTTAAGTGAATTTTGAGTAAATAATGATGGCTATAATCTTCAAAATACAATAATTAAAGCATATTATGAATTCAAAGTAGAGATGCAACGAATATTCGGCCCATTCGGCCTGTCTGCCGAATATCAACTCCATTATTCGGCCTTGGCCGAATAATACTGTAATAAATGTTTTTATATTTACACAGTCTGTAACTTTTTATTTTGGCAATTTATATTCATCATATATAATGAAAATTTTATTTGAAATTAACTAACACTTTTTTTTCCATTAACTTTCATACTCCGAATGGGTTTTATCTACCCATTTTTATATAAGAGGCTAATTTAGGAATCATGTTAAAAAAATTTTATGCTGTATCAGTAAGTACAAAAAGTATCTGTAGTAAGCTAACACAATCTGTTAAATTTAAAATTAATCTATTCAAAATTGTTTTAATACAGCTGTACAAGCTAATTCAATTTTTTTTAAAAATCATAATGAGAAGTTTAACATTTAACCCTTGTTACATTAAAAAATATTTCTTTCAATAATATTTTGAATTATACATATAAAGAACATAAATATATGATTGATTAGATATAGATGTATTATATGTATAAGATATTTAAGCCGTATATGTTGCAATACTTAAGGGGGTTTTTTTGTTTTGTTTTTTTAGTAAAATACGCTTAAAAGTTAAATATAATTTAAGTGATTTTTTTAAGTCTGTTACTATTTCTTATTAAATAATGAAAGAAATGTAAATACTAAATTCTTTTAATTAGTATGCATTTACATTTTAGATATTTTTTTCCAGAATAGCATTGTAATGCCTTAAAAAAACATTTGAAATGTTTTCAATAAACGTAGATTGTGATGCAGAAATAATAATAATTCAGCATCCTCAGGTGATAGTCTATTTCTTTTTTTTTTTTTTTTTTCCATAATTGTTACCTGCTTCTGAAAATAATCTCTCACTATATATGGTACTTCCTGGAGCAGAAAGGTACTTTTTGGCTAATTGTGAAAGGTTTGGAAAGTCTTCCGAATTTTTCGCCCACCACTCTAAAGGACACTGTTGTCTTTCTAGTAGTAGCTGGGAAAGAAAATTGCTTATTTCTTTCACTTCTTCACGTTGAGGGGCACTTTCTATAGAGGCTTCACTGCTGACAGCAAAGAAAAAAAAAATAATAAAGATAAATAAAAATTTTGTTAATTGTGAACTTTATAAAGACAATGATTTCTTTCCACCATTTTAGAGGATATTCCTTTCACCCTTTCTATCAATGGTTTTTCTTATTAAGATTTCTTATTTTTTATTTTATTTCATCTGAAAGCTGAAACTTACGTTTCCTAGTACTTTTAAAATTTTGTCATTATTTTAAAATGTAACAACAACACACATAATATCTATTAAAATGTAATTAGACAGTACCTGATGAGGAACTTTTGCTAAGAATTTTTTTTTTTTTTTGGGGGGGGGGGGGGTCTGAATTATATTATTGAGGCAATTTTTAGGCCGAACATAGACGAATATTTTTTCAGAGTAAAATAATGCTTTAAAAAATTAAAAATTTGTATATAAATATTTTTTTAAAGAAAACAATACATTTTAATTGTGAAATATACAAGAATTGTGCATATAGTGCATACTATATTTTGTTTTTAGGCAAAAATAAGTTCATTATTCAGCGGCCGAATAGGCCGAATATTCCGCTGTAACTTGGCCGAATATTCGGTTATTCGGCCAAACCACTATTCGTTGCATCACTAATTCAAAGTACTTTTTTTTTTTAATGTAATGTCGCAAGAAGCATTAAATTGTGTATTACTTACCATCCTATTTTATACATCCATGTATTCTATAAATAATAAGTATTATAATTGTCTAAGTGAAGCGAAGATTAATACACACCCCAACAGAAGTTACCCGGAGTAATTCCTGGTCAAAAATCAACAACATCCAATTATTATAAAAACTATTAAAGGTATTGTTCCCAATTTTGTTACGGAATAAGTGCCCTCTGATAGCTATATAATAAAATGCTTACTTAAATTTATTATAAATATTTACAATTGAAATAATTATAATTTTTAAGTGACCAGGAATTACGTCTTGCATACTTTACAATCTGGCAATAAAACCAGTCAGGAAGTCAAAAATATAGTTTAAGGGCACAGTTGAAGAGGGGCTCATTGAGCTTTATTGCACCCCATTTTAACAAAAACAAGTTACAGAAATTGTTAAAAATCTATTTTCTGTCTTAAATGTTTTCTTATTCATCTCTGACAAAAAAAAAAAAAAAAAAAAAAAAAAGTATTGTAATATTATGAAAGTTATAGTAATCATAAAACTAGTAAATCTGCAGCTGAGTAGTCTCAGACATCAGTTCTACAGTTTTATTTTGAATTATTTTATTTAGTATTTAAAATATCCAACTCACAGTATCATTTCTTTCATATTTGTAATATTAATTATCAGGGTTGGCACGGTTTAAACCAAGTGGTTTAAACCATGGTTAAAACCACGGTTTAAACCAATTGGTTTTTTTGTCAAAAAAACCATTTGGTTTTTTTAGAAAAAATCTAATATAATATTTTATCTTTTTTGTAATTTAATTGTTTTAAATTATAGATAGAAGTAAATTCTACTTTTAACACTTCATCTCAGCAGTCAACATGCGACATAATGAGCCTAGGTCATGTTTCTATGCATGTAGAATGAAAATTAGCATGTGCTGATGAACATATCTGGTACCCTAAATATTTTTCTTAAAACATGTGAAATTAGAAAAGATAAAATAGATAAATAATATTCAATATTTAGCATAAAATATTTTCATTTAAAAAATGCAGACTTTTTACAGCAGTTAATAACAAAATACAGTGATCTTTAAGATTTTGGTTAAGTTGTAAAAGAAAATTTTCTGGATTGCAATTGGGGAAGATTATCCTTAAATAATTTAAAAGAGTAACTTAAGATATCAAATTGAATAACACAGCTTGCAAAAATTGAGTGCTAGTTATAGCATTTCAATAATACCAATCAATCTTTTCTGTTAGTTACTGAATCTAATGGCCAAAAATGTTGACTTGGACACTTGGAGTTATCACTCAGAAAACAAAATAACCGGAAGTATTTGGATATTAAAATAATAATAATAATAACCACAGAATAATATATTATATTCATGAAACTGCATCAAATGTTTATTGATTGATTATTATATTATTAATCAAAGGATTCTTCATACAATTTTCAAGGTATCAATGCTTCACTGTGTAGAGCAGTTTACTTTGAACATAAGACATAGCTGTTACTAATAATGTTTTAATTAGAAATGATTTCAATTTTCTATATAATTGGCTGTAATTATTTAATTTAAATATTTTCAAAAGTTATATTACTTATATAATATCCAAAAATGTTTATTTTATCAACAGACATGCATTTGTATGCAATAGGAAATTATATTTAAAAAAAACCCGGTTTAAACCAAAAAAACCTGGTTTAAACCAAATAAATCGGTTTTTTTGGTTTTTTACAAAAAAACCTGGTTTTTTTCCAACCCTGTTAATTATTACAAGTAAAGTAATATATCAAATAGCCTCTGGAAGTTTAATTGTTAAAAATAATGAGAAGAAACTATACACTAATACTCCAAAACTTTTTATTATTATTACTACTACCTTTTAAATCCCTTACTGACTCAATAATTTGATAGCTGTAATTGCTATATATTTAGTATTTTAAACTATCCATCTAAATTAACTAAAATATCGATCTTCTGATAATTACAATAATTAATGCAAACAGTAAATGATTATACAAACTTTTATTAATTACTAGTATCCTAATTCTTAAATTTATTTTAAAATAACTATTTTGTTTCATTAGTATCCTTTCATTAAATTCTTGTTCTAAACACAGTCATAAAAACAATTATTTACTACTTTTTATGGGGGACGCCCATTACTGGAACAAAGGGTGTCCATTACTGGAACGAAGAGTGTCCAATACTGGCATATTAGGTATTTTTCAGTGAAATTTTAATTCATATTGGGAAATGAAACTATGAGAATGGTTAAATATTGTTAATAGATTAATATAATATTGAAAAAACTGGAATATAATAATTATAACTATTAATTAAAAAACAATTTTTAAAGAAATTCCTTAAGGGTGTCCATTACTAGCACATCTACCCTATATATTTTTCAATATAAAATTTCAACTAAATGAATAATTAAGGCATACATTGCAAAGCAAAGGGTTCAAAGTATCTTTCAAATTTTTAACAGTTTGATAAATTGTTATTTTGATAGTGAAAATGAAGATGATCAAGAATTACTCCAGAAACTCAGTGATGAGGAATTACCCTGCCTGACCCTAGATATTCTGTATCTTCCCCAACTTTATCTTCTAACTGTACATAGTTCAAGATTTATATTATATTTAAATTTAATTAATATTTAAATTTGAAGAATTTTATAATTAAACTAGCAAACCTCGCGGTTTTGCTCACGTAATAGCTGAAATATGTCAAGTGATATTTGCATAACTAATTTTTATTAGAAGAACACTTTTTGGAATAATTCAAAAATTACAAATTAAGCCAGAGTTTGACTATCCTTCATTATAAAAGTGCAATATACAGGAATGAGATTTTAATTAATAAGAAGAACTAAAACTAATTCCAAATAAATTATAATTTAGAAAGTATTTTGAGACTTTTATGCTAATTCCATACACTCATTTCAGTATTCATTTGAAGTATTCATTTTTGGACTCTTTTAGAAGTCTTTTCGCTTCTTCCCTTCGCTCCCTCTCTTCGCTTCATCCCTTTTTAATTTTGAATTTATTTTCGACTGTTCTTAGAGGACATTTATATTTTATAAGTAACTATCGTGCTAGTTACTATCGTGCTATATTTAAAGTTTCTAGCCTCTTCAGCACCACAGAAATCGCAATTTAGAAAGTTTTTTGCTACTGCAACCCTCTATGGGTTGTGGCACCGACATAAAATATAGCTTATGTTTGAGCAGGTTCTATCACCATCAATTTGCAACCATTATGTTTGAAATCGGTTTCGTATTTCATACGATGCATAAAATTCATAATTTAGAACGCTTATAGAACATTATTCGCTCACTTCATTCTTTTAAATTTAGAATTTTCTTTCGACAATTCTTAGAAAGCATTTGCATCTTTGAAGTAATTACCATTCCAAATTTTAAATGTTAGACCCCCTCGGTAATACAAAAAATGCAATTTAGAACATGTTTTGCTCCTGTAACCCCGCAGGTGGTAGTGACAACAACGTGAAATATATGTTATGTTAAAGTGGGGACTGTCACCATCAATTTGAAACCATTACTTCTGAAATCGGTTTACATTTCCATAGATTGCGTAGAAATCGTTATTTAGAACATTTTTAGAACTCTTTTTGTTCATTTTCACCCCTTTTAAATTTCAAATTTTTAAGGAACTCTTCTCAGAGAGCATTTACATCTCATAAGAAATTACCATGCCAAATTTCAAGTTGCTAGCCCCTTCAGTATCACAATTTAGAACATTTTTTAAAATGCAACTGCAAGGTGGTAGTGACGCCGACATGGAATAGATCCTGTATTGGAGCAAGGACTGTCATCATCATTTTCCAACCATTACTTTTGAAATCAGTTGGGTACATTCTGAGATTGCATAGAAATTGCAATTTAGAACGTTTTTCGTCCATTTTCACCACTTTTCAAGGTTGTAAAAAACCTGGGTTTATTATAAAAAAAACCAGCCCGGGCAGGTTTTATTAAAAAACCCGGGTTTTTTGGGTAGAAAACCTGGGTTTTTTTGGGGAAAATAAAATTTATTCTTTTCTACAAAGTAACAATATGTAACACATGTATATATATGTTTATATCTTTTATTATGCTTGAAGATACATTGTTTAATTAACATTAGAAACATTATTTAATTAAATTAATTATTCTGCTTGAAATTGAGTGTTTTCAAATGTTTGCATATATCACCAGAAAGCAACTGTGTTTGAATTTTAAGTATGGAAGCAGAAAAACAAGACAGCTTGGGGATATATACTAATGAATTTGAAGAAAAATTAATATTTTATTAAATTATTAATTGAATTATTATTAATCCTTTTAATCTTCAGATAAAAGTCATTAATAAAATTATATGTAATTTACTAAAATACACAAACGTAAGTTTGTTGTTGGTTATCTTTTAGTTATTAGAGAAGGTTTTCTTTTTGGTAATCTTACTTTCTTATATTACCAATAAAATTAAACTTTTAAATTTTTACTTTGAGTAATTTATTCTGTTAATTATTTTTAGAAAATATTTTTTTATTTAGATATAAAAAAGAATTATATAAACAGAAAAATTAAATAGGTATTTTTAAAACATACTACAAAAATTTGTTCTGATAATGAAAAGAGAATGGTCTTAACACAAAAAAAACTTAGAAAACAGATTTGAGGAACGAAGGAGTGAAAATCATTGGGAAAAAAACTTGATTGTTTATGGTTATGCTGCCCATTATTTAGGTCTAGTAGAAAATTATGTTTCACCAAGAGTAATATTAAAACAAATAGTTGAAATTCGGCGGTACTTAAGGAATCATCATCAGTCTTCCGGATGGCTTTTAGAAAAAAAAGGTATAAAGCCACAACTGCCAAATTCTACACGATGGAACAGTCAAAATGATCGCATTGATAGCTTTTTAAAGAACTATGAAATATGCATTGAATACAAAAATGACATCGATAAAGATATCATCCAGATAATGAATAATGCAGCACTTTACATGGAAACTATAAATCTTCAATAGCAACTGCGCTTAGTATCCACTGCACTGGATACTTTTCAAAAGGATAATTGTTGTCTAGGAGAAGTCGTACATATTTGGTCAACTTTACTGGAAGATGAAGTAGTTGTTCCATTTAAAGATTCAATCCAGAAACGATATAATCAATGTATAATACCTGCTCATATGATAGCTTATCTAGCTCATCCCAAATATAAAAGAAGAAAATTGTCAAGCACCGAAGAAGAATAGCTTTAGAATGGCTAAGGAGCATTAACAGTGATTATGTAATACTGTTAATGTCACTACAAATAACAGATAATGAATATTATTCAAAATCAATGTTACACTCTAGTGTCCCATCTAAATGGTGGAAAATAACGGCAAAAAAGCTGAAAATTCAATTGGTCTTCTGAAGCAAGATTTTTGTTACTATATGGCATTGTTAAATTTATTGCCTGTCAGTTCTGCATCAGTTGAGCATCTTTTTTCAACTTTTGGCCTTGTTCAAAATACACTTCGTAATAGATTAGATACTAATCAAAAAACAGAAAAACTAGTTAAGTGTGACCAATTATTGAAAAGTCCAAATGAAGAAGATTAGTAAACATCATAAAATTTGCAGTTTGAATTTTTGTACTGTGTAAAAATTTCTTGTGTACTATAAAAAGTCAATATCATTAAAGTTTTTTATTATTCTCCTTTATTGAGGTGCTTCTTTTTGGGCATCTGCTTTATTTAATTATAAAAGTATTTTATTTTTTCATATTTAATTTCAAGAAATATGTTTTCATAGATGTTAAATATACTTTTCTTTATTACTTTGCACAGTTATTTTCTTTTTACAATTATGACTCTTTTTTTCCTTGCTCCATCAATTTCAAGTTAAAGAATACTCACTGCATATGAAAATAAATCTAATAAATATTCTATGATAGTTGATAGAGAAGATTTTGTGCAAGTATGTTTATATGTCAAAGAAACATTACACTGTTGTATTTTTTCGTTCAAAAAGTACTTAATATTACAAAATGTTGTTTTATTTGATAAAAACCCATTTACCCCAAAAAACCCAGCCCGGTGGGGAAAATGAGTATCTACCCGGGCAGCAAATCTGACAACCCTGCCACTTTTAAATTTCGAATTATTTAGGAAATGTCCTTAGATAGTATCATTTATATCTTATAAGTAACTATCATGCCTAATTTCAAGTTGCTAGCCCCTGCAGTATTACATAGAACGCAATTTAGATTTCTTTTTGCTCCTTCACCCCCTTTGGGGTAGTCGCGTCGCACCGACAGAAATACGGCCTATGTTGGAGTGAGGGTTGTCACCATCGTTTTCACACCATTGTTTTTTAAATTGGTTCGGTACTTCCTGAGATTGCGCAGAAATCGCAATTTTTAAAGTTTTTTAGAACGCTTTCCGCTCATTTCCATCCCTTTTAAATTTCGATTTTTTAGGAAATGTTTTTACAGAAGACCACAAATTTCGTCAACAGATCGCGAAAAAACCGCAAATTTCGTCAAAAGATCGCGAATTTCGTCAATGGGCAGCGGAAAAAATGCACTCAGAATCACCCCTGCGTTATTCCGCGATCCTTTGCGACGAAATTGGCGATTTTTTTCTGCGAACAGCTGACAAAATTGATTTTTTCGGCAATCATTTGTTGAAATTCAAGATATTTTTCTGTTATATTTTTTATGCCCGAATTGATGACAGATTTTTCATAATTTTCGAAACCGATTGCCATACATTTTCGGATAATTCGGAACAGAAGCACCTTTGAATTTGCCAATCGGTAGCGGCAAATAACGCTAAACTTCACAACCGATCTCGGGGGAAAAAATAGCGAAATTTGTTTATCGGTCGCGGAAAAAAATCGGGACTTTCAACGATGTTTTGCGATAAAAACTCGCAAAATGTGTCAATCTGTCGCGCAAAAATATCATGAAATTCGCAAAGCGTTAGCAAGAGTTGATCGTAGTTTCAAAATGCAAAATTTTCCTGAAAAAGGTAAAATTTTTTGGACGGGAGCCTCCCGCCCACGGTATTCTTTTGAGCGAGATTTCAAAATTTTGGGCGCGAATCCCGCCCTGAAATTCAAGCCCTGTTAGTGTTTAGTTTTGTCTCACTATTTTTAACAATTAATCTTCCAGATACTACTTGATACATCATTTATAATAATTAATATTACAAATATGAAAGAAATGATATTGTGACTTGAATATTTTAAATACTAAATAAAATAATTTCAAAATAAAACTGTAGAACTAATGTTTGAGGCCACTTATCTGCATATTTACTAGTTCCATGAATATTACCTATAACTTTCATTAATATTACACTTATATTATTTTATTTATTTATTTTTTGTCAGAGGTGAATAAGGAAACATTTAAGGCAGAAAATAGATTAATATTAGTGTTTAGTTTTGTCTCACTATTTTTAACAATTAATCTTCCAGATACTACTTGATATATCATTTATAATAATTAATATTACAAATATGAAAGAAATGATATTGTGAGGTGAATATTTTAAATACTAAATAAAATAATTTCAAAATAAAGCTGTAGAACTGATGTTTGAGGCCACTTATCTGCATATTTACTAGTTCCATGAATATTACCTATAACTTTCATTAATATTACGCTTATATTATTTTATTTATTTATTTTTTGTCAGAGGTGAATAAGGAAACATTTAAGGCAGAAAATAGATTAATATTAGTGTTTTAGAATATTAGTGTTTAGTTTTTGTCTCACTATTTTTAACAATTAATCTTCCAGATACTACTTGATATATCATTTATAATAATTAATATCACAAATATGAAAGAAATGATATTGTGAGGTGAATATTTTAAATACTAAATAAAATAATTTCAAAATAAAACTGTAGAACTGATGTTTGAGGCCACTTATCTGCACAGTGGCGTAGCTACATATTCAGCGCCCTGGAGCAAGTAAAGTTTGTGCGCCCTCTTGTCATTCCAAGTTCTGCGTAATTTTGTTTTGAAGTTACATATATATGTAACTAGCTGACCCGCCCGGCGTTGCCCGGGCTCGTTATAATAATGTAAAAAAACTCAAGTTTGTATGATTTCATACATTCATAAAGTAGTTCAAATGAACCTGGTTGTAGGGGTGGCCCACTGCCTTCGTTAGCGTCTAGTGTATTCCCGACAAACCTCTTTCTGAACGAAACTGTGGCCTGTGTCCCCGCTACCAAAGGCAGTGTATGCCAGGAGTGTTTCGTACGCGCCGGAGCAATCGAAAACTAAGATGAATGAGTAAACACCGTAGTAATCGAGCCCATAGAACCTGAGATAAGAATGCGAATCCTGGCGGTGGGACTATAATCTTTACAACAATCGTAAGCTAAGGACCTATTTCCGTTGAAATAGAGCCCACAACAACCGAGAAAAGAATGCGCCATTAATGTTCGAAAATGGTGATAATAGAAGTCTAAGATTAACATTCATAATGCAGAAAGTAGCTGAATCGTAGTCTAGGTTGAATGAACCAATTCCCGTTGAAATCGGGACCCTAGAACCCAAAGAAAGAATGCACCCCAAAGCAGTGGAAGGTGCTTGTCGCCCCCACCCCCTGTTAATTTCACGAATTATCTTTAACATTGACGTAATATTTAATTTACGGATGATATCCCACCCCCTTTAATGTTTACCCCTCCACTTACCTTTAACGGTAGCGCCAATTTTAATTCACGGCTGTAGTGAGTAAACGTAAGTTGATACCGAAAAAGAAGATTAATATTCGAAAAAGGTGGTAGCTGGAGTATAAAGAAAATTTTTTAATGGTTTATAAAGTAGCCGGAGGACCCTAGAACTATGCTAAAGAAAACTGCAAGACTATCGGATAATTTTTAAAGAAACTGCGCCAAGGACCCTAAGAAGGAGATTAATATCTAAAATTGGTGGTAGCTGAAGTGTGAGTAATTTATTTGTTATTAATGCAGTAGCTGGAAGTCCTAAGAAGTTGTTAGGAAAAAATTTTAGTGAATCGGACCATTTTTAAGAGAGGTATAATAGGAGGGGGGGGGGGCAAAAGGAGCCTACTGATAATTGAGAGCAAGGCCTAAGATGAAAACATGATAAAAGACCCTAGTACTTAGCGCTTTAGATTTTCAATTAGTCGAAATTAAGTATAGGGTATAAGTATTAATCATTAGAATTTTTTTTCTTCAAAGAAGTGCTTAAAAAAAAGAGTCCTAGGGTACCAATAAATATATGAAGGTGTTGGCTCGGGGAGAGAAGTCCAAGACTCAATTTTGAAGTTATGCAATGAGAATGTGGCACAATTATCGGGTGAAAAATGCATGGCACATAAAAAGTTACCCTAGGGGGCCAGTGTCTTAACTGAAATGTAGAAACGAAAAAAAAAATGGAAAAAGAACCCCAAAAACGAATATCAGATTAAAAGGGGCAATTTATTAACAATTTAGGGCACAGAAACTTCAAGTGGGCTAATATCAAGCCCCAGGGGTCCAGGGTCTCAACTGGAATGTAGCTGGACAAGGGTCCCAAGAAGGCGATTAATGTTCAAATTTAGTTGTAGATGAAGTCTAAAAAATTTTTTATATTGTTCGTGTTGTAGTTAGATTTCCTAAGATGTTGTCACAAAAAAAGTTAGTGAATCAGACCATTTTTAAGGGAGATATAATAGGAGGTCCAAAAGGGGCCAACTGATAGTTGAGAGCAGGGCCCTAAGATGAAAACATGTTAAAAGGTTTTAGTACCTAGCGCTTTAGATCTCAATAAGTCGCAATTAAGCATAGGGCATGTATTAATCATTCGAATAAAATTTTAAAGAAGCGCAAAAAAAGCGGGGGAAATTCTTAAAAAAGGGCACTGGGTGCCCAATAAAAATATGAGGGTGCTGATCCAGGGAGAGGAGTCCAAGTCTCAATTTTAATGTTATCCCTTGAGAGGTTGACAATATTAGGGTGTGAAAAATGCATGGCGCACAAAAATTTCAAGGGGTCCAGATTCTTAATTGGAATGTAGAAACGGAGAATAACTAAATGGGAAAAGGGCCCCCAAAACGAAGAAGGTCGGATAAAAGGGGGGGGGGGCAAGTTCTGAGCAATTCAAGGCATACAAACTGAAAGCTGCTCTGTGGGGGGGAGGGCGGTCATAAAAAATTAAAAATCTTAGCTCCAGGTGTATCAGGACCTGTCTTGGACTACCTCACCCAAATTTTCAGACTTCTACGTGCAATATATTTTGCTAGCCACCACACACAGAGCGAAACTTTCTTTTATTAGTTAGTATAGACTAGCTGACCCATGCGGTGTTGACCGGGCCCGTGATAATATTCTTAAATGAACCTGAAATTTGTATGATTTTATTTCTTAAGGCTGTTCTTAAATCCAAAGTGACAATTTTATGGCATACGTTTTAATTAATTTTTGCCCGAGAACGCATGAAACTGGCAGGTGTTGTCATTCAGAACTTTGTAATCGAAAGACGTTTTCTGTATTTTTTTGTAAGCACAATAGATCTTACAGAAAGCACTGTCAAAGCTGGCGTTTTTAATGGAAGTTTCTGACGAGAGCAGAAAAACCAGTCAACAAAGGGAAAAAAACGTCTTGTCATATATCTTTAACACGATTTTGTTTGAAATACGTGCTCGATGACTGCGTGAAAAATTGGTTTAAAAAACAAAAATTAAAAATAGTCCTGTTCTAACATATATACAAAATAGGTAACCGCCGTTCTGATTATCACATTTATAGACAATATTGAAACAGTCTCGCTTTCATATTAAAATGCAATTTTTAACAAAAAAGAATATTTGAATTACATTTTCTTAGCCAAAAATATTCTTTATAAATACTTTCGCCCATCAAGTGCAAAAATCAATATAATACACATTTATATAGGGGAAATTACAACCACAGCATTGTACGAAAACACGAAACCTACACATTTCAAACAAATAATAAATGATTTTACAAAAAAACTAAATAAAATAAAATACGTATATATATTTTTTTAAAGAGAGGCCACGCTCTTTGGTACCTGACAGGATAAAAATTCTTGGGGTAGACCATGTCGCTATTGGTCACAGAGAAAATTACAGAATATATATGTTAGGTTTTAAAAGATTTAAATGGTCCTCTGAAGCAAAGAAACTTTCAAGAAAAAAACAATCAATTTCTCTGTCTTGCAAAGAGAAGTAAAAATAATTAATAAAAAATGCTTCAAAAAATGATTTTTTAAAAAATTATTAAATGATTTAAGACTTTTCCTATCTCATGTTTATAGCAAATTTTAAAATTATTAGCTTTACCTGGTTTAGGGCGCACCGACCCGCAGGTCGGTTGCCCGGCGGGCCAATCAGCCTTATTTAATCCTAAAATTCTGCGATTAAATAAGGTTTAATGCGGAAAAATACTGCTACAAAAAAGTGGTATAATTTTGCATAGGCTATAATCAGGCACTAAGGAACACTGAATTTGGTACTTAACTTTTTCTATCTTTTTAAATCTTATCGATTCTGCATTTGACATTTGCAATATTTTCAAAATCTCAAAAACAATACTCACAAAATTTAATGCTTCCCATCACCCCCCTCCCGTCTAAATTTTGTCGCCATTTTCTGATGTGGAATATGTTTAAATCGAGCTCTTATTATCGCTCTGTATTGATGCATATTTAGTTTCCACGAAACAAACAGACAAAAATACCTTCAAAATTTTCGTTTTCTTGGTTTTCGTCTGTAAAATGGTCAATAATTTTCTTCAACTTGTCAGGCTATTTTTTTTACAAATCGTAAAATAATTATCATCGTAAAATTACTACTGTTACGTCACACATACACTGTAAAAAAAAAATCTGGAAAGTTACTAATGTTTCTCTTGGAAACCGGGATTCCTAGAACTTTTTATGTAACGGCAACAACAAAAATTCCTGTAACAGACGCTGTTACAGGAATTTTTGTTGTTGCCGTTACATAAAAAGTTCTAGGAATCCCAGTTTCCTAGAAAAACTTTTGTAACTTTACAGATTTTTTTTTACAGTGCAGGGCTTGAAATTCAATTTTTCATAGGAGGGGAGTCTCCCTACCAACATTTATAAATGGAGGGGAGTTGAGTTACTTAGGAGGGAAAAAGAAAATCGAAAACCCACTGTTATTTTACGTGCTTTTTAAAGATTTACATTAATTATTTTGTCATGTCTGTATTAATACAGGTATGACAAAATACCATTGAAGCAATTTAAATCAACAACTCAGAATAATGATGCAAAATGTTTTTTATTTAAAAAAGTAAGAAAGCAGGGGTGATTCTGAGTAAAAAAAAAAAAAAAATCTGAAACTAACAGCAAATTTTTTTAAAGTTTGCAACAGAGGGGATGAAGGGGAGGGATCACTCCCAGCACTAGCTATGTGTTTTTTCGTGCCCCTGTGACAAAATTTTCGTTTTTTGCGATCTTTTGACGAAATTTGCCGTTTTTCTGCGATTCTTTGACGAAATTCGAGTTTTTTGCGCGATTCTTTGACGAAATTCGTGTAGTTTTTTTCGTGATCCCTGGACGAAATTCGCGATTCTCTGACGAAATGCACGGTTTTTTCGCAGTCCTTTGACGAAATATGCGTTTTTTCGCGATCCTTTGTCGAAATTTGCATTTTTCCGCAATCTTTTGATGAAACGCACGTTTTTTTTGCAATCCTTTGAAAAAATTCGCGATTTTTTGATGAGATTTGCGATTCTTTGATGAAATATGCGGTTTTTATTTTCAACGGCCGTATGACTAAACAGTAACACTATATTATTCGCGTTTATTCCGCGATCCTTTGACGAAATTAGCTTTTTTCCGCGATCCTTTGACGAAATTAGCTTTTTTTCAGCAATCCTTTGACGAAATTATCTTTTTTCACAATCCTTTGCCGAAACTTGCATTTTTCCGCATTTCTTTCAGGATTCGCAAAGCTGGGCCCAGTTCGAAAAAACCCGGTGGGTTTTTTCAGAATGGGCCCACTTGAAAAAGCCCACTGAAAAACCCATAAAGTGGGTTTTTTCAATTTTTAGATATAATTTAAACAACATATACATTTAATGAATTTAAGTCATTTCAGTTAATTTTGAAAAAATATTAATATATAAAAGCCATTACACATCTGAAGTAAAATAAAAATGTATTTCAGCACATTGAAATACTTTACTAACATAGAACGTAGTAGGCAACATACATAGTACATAATTATAGGTATGTCTTTATATAAAAAATTCAAATCAACTATATTCATGGAAATAAAAAATATGTATTTTTACTTTCTTCTATCTTTACAAGAAGAAAGTATTGGATTCGTGAAAAATTTCCACTTCTGGTTCATGATGGATTTATACGTTTTAAAAAGGTCCTGAAGACAATTTGATAGTTTTTAGAAAATGACTGTCTATATGTGAAAAAAATTTTGTGGGTGCTCTATCTCAAGAACTAATGCACAGAATTTCACAAAACTTTAGATTGAGTTAGACCTTGATGTAAAATGTTGCTGATTAGTGTTTGGTGTATACTGCCCAACAGGTGGCGCTGCTATGCTGCATTTATCTCAATTTTTGCAATAGCTTTATCTCAAGAACTAATGCACAGATTTTCATAAAACTTCAGATTCAGTTACAAGTTAAGTTGTTGCTTATCGAGTTTTGGTGCATATCGCCCAACAGGTAGTGCTGCTATGCTGCATTTTTCGCGATTTCAGCAATAACTCTTATCTTAAGAACTAATGTACGGACTTGAATAAAAATTTAGATTCAGTTAAACCTTGATATAAACTGGTGCTGATTAGTTTTTAGTATATTATTGACCAAGCGGCGCTGTTGTGCTGCATTTATTTCTCTTTTTGCAATAGCTTCATCTCAAAACTAATAATGCATGGATTTTTGTCAAACTTCAGATTCAGTTAGATGTTGACGTAAATTGTTACTGATCAGGTGTTGTTGTAAATTACACAACAGGTGATGCTTATATCTCCTTGTTATATGCATCCAATTCAACAAATCTATATTTTACAATCCTCATGATGGGCATAAATTGTCATTCAATTTTGGCACTGTGATAGTGTATTTTGAATTATTAACATGTATGAGATAGAAGAAACTTTTGGGATTGGCACATCCGACTAGTTTACCACTTTTTTCTTCCTACTTAATATATTTTAAATTTTAATATTTTATTCATTATTTGATTTAAAGAAAATTAACAATTTTATATCTTCTATTATGTTTAAAACTAATTTGTGAAAAACACTGACATTTAATTAATTTAAATTCATATAATTTATACAATTTATAACTTGTAAAATAGCATTACAATTATATTGTATATAAGGGAACAATGTATTTTTTTTTATGTATAGTGTATATAATATATAGAAAATATAGTATACAATAATGTAATTATGCATGTATTATACTTTTGAAAAAACCCGATTTTCCCCGGTGAAAATTGGGTTTTTCATGAAAAAACCCGAAAAAACCCAGGTGGGTTGGGTTTTTTCAGAAAAACCCGGGTTTTTGCGAACCCTGGTTTCTTTGCCGAAATTTATGACTTTTTTGCTATCCTTTGATTTAATTTGCATTTTTTCGCGATCCTTCGATGAATTTAGAGATTTTTTTCCCGCGATCTGACGAAATTCACGTTTTTCTGCGATCCTTTGACAAAATTTGTGTTTTATTTCCAATCCTTTGCGACGAAATTGGCGATTTTTTTCCTCGAACGATTGACGAAATTGATTTTTTCGGCGATCATTTGTCGAAATTCGCGATATTTTTCTGTTGAACTGATGACCGATTTTTCATAATTTTCGGAACGTAATGCCTTAAATTTTCGGAAAATTCATAACAGATTCACCCCTGAATTTGCCAATCGGTCACGGACACTTGTCAACCGATCTCGAGAAAAAAATAATGAAATTTGTCTATCGGTCGCATGGAAAATTCGTTAATTTCAACGACCTTTCGCGGTAAAAAAAAAAAAAAAAAAAAAGCAAAATGTGTCAATCAGTCGCGCGAAAATATCGGGAAATTTGCAAGGCGTTCGCGGAAGTTGATCGTAAATTCAAAATGCAAAATTTTCAGGAAGAAAAATGGTGAGATTTTTTGGGCGGGACTTTAAAATTCTGGGCGCGAATCCCGCCATCCCACCCTGAAATTCAAGCCCTGCAGTGTATAGGTTCTCAGCGGTGAATTCTTTGGCCACCGTTATTTCAGCACAGTAATCATCATGATAAATTTCTAAACCATTTTAATAAAAATGTACCCGAACGATTATTTTGGGGGAAAAGTGGTAGCGAGTAAAATGACCGATGAGTGCTCTGTTAAATAATTTTTTATTACTTTAAGATCTGAAAATCTTCAACACTCGTCTACAAAAATGTTACAGAAAAATAAAATCATGCATGCTGAAACAGTGTTGGAGAAGTTACTTGAGGCTACAATATGGTATGAATTAAAATTTTCTGAATAGAAGTCATTTCTTTCAACTGTGTATGAAAACATGTTTTAAATCGAAATAGTTGAGGTTAAACACAAGGCAATATATTTTAGGAATACGCTGATTGCAACAAGATGTATCTATAATGTCTGATTAATAATGAAAAAAATATGTAAATATTTTAAAATAAAGATTTCTTAAGAAATCTTTATTTCGCTTTTTCTAATTTTGCGCCCTTAGGATTCGTGCGCCTGGAGCAGTTTGCTCCAACTGCTACACGGTAGCTACGCCCCTGTATCTGCATATTTACTAGTTCCATGAATATTACCTATAACTTTCATTAATATTACGCTTATATTATTTTATTTATTTATTTTTTGTCAGAGGTGAGTAAGGAAACATTTAAGGCAGAAAATAGATTAATATTAGTGTTTTAGAATATTAGTGTTTAGTTTTGTCTCACTATTTTTAACAATTAATCTTCCAGATATTACTTGATCAGGGCCTGATTACCGCACAGGCCAACTAGGCCCAAGCCTTGGGCCCATTGCAAACAAGGGCCCAAAATGAGTAAAATGATTTAGAAAAAATTCTTAAATCTCCTAGAATTTTTTTATCTCAAGCTCTGATATCTAAGTAACATATACCACTATTAGCAATTTGCCCATGCTTTTTCATTCTCTAAAAAAAAAACTTAATTTAGGAATACTGCAGACAAAATATTCTTAAGAAAATTAATTTTAAGAATTATTTGTTGATGCAATATTGAAGGTATTATAGCATCAAACAGCAAAAGAGAATTTGAGTTAACCTGGGTTTCTCATGAGCATTTTTATAAAATGCGGGAAAATTTCTATACTCTAAAAAAAAAATCGCTAACTACTACAGTAAAACCTCGTTAACAGACGCTCCTGAAAAAGCAGACACCTTTTTTTGGCAGACACTTTTTCGATCCCCAACATCTATAAATCTGTATATTTTTACCTCTTAAAAGCGGACGCCTCCAAATAGCGGTCCAAATGTGTCCAGTATTGAGAGGTTTTACTGTATTTTGGTTATTAGGGGCCCTGAAAAGTTCCTGGGTCTTGGACCCCAGACAACCCTAATTGGGCTCTGTACTTGATATATCATTTATAATAATTAATATTACAAATATGAAAGAAATGATATTGTGAGGTGAATATTTTAAATACTAAATAATATAATTTCAAAATAAAACTGTAGAACTGATGTTTGAGGCCACTTATCTGCATATTTACTAGTTCCATGAATATTACCTATAACCTATAACTTTCATTAATATTACGCTTATATTATTTTATTTATTTATTTTTTGTCAGATGTGAATAAGGAAACATTTAAGGCAGAAAATAGATTTTTAATAGCTTCTGTAACTTAATTGTTTTTATTTAAACAGAGAGGGAATTAGCCCTATGAGCTCCTCTTTGACTGTGCTCTTAAACAATATTTTCTGCTTTCTGGCTGGTTTTATTGCCAGATTATAAAATATGCAAGGTACATATACATAAAAAAAAGAATAAAATATTGAAATTTTATTAAACACATAAAATAACTTAAAAGCAGCTATTTATAAAAGTTTTGGTGTTTACATTTTGGCCCGGTAGCAGAAAGTTCGAGACGGGAGGCGGGCGTCGCAGATTTTCTTTCCCCGTTTGCAGATTATTTTTCCATTGAGCCTTTATTTCGCTTTATATTGTGTTTAGCTCTTTCTTACTTAATACAAAAACTTAAGATTATTATTTGTAAAATTAATAAAATACACAATAATGTCAAAGGTAAGTAATCGTTTGATTAATTAACACTTCAATTGTAAAATATTTTATGTGCAGATTATTTTCTACCCCTGAAGTATCTGTTGCAGACACTTGGAGAATTTTCTGCTACTGGGCATTTTGGTAAGTATAGTTTAAAAATTAAATTTGATTATTTAGGTTTGCAGTTAAGTCAAAATATTTTATGCACTATAAACATTACCGAAATTGCATTTTTAGTAATGTCTACATGGGGTGTCCATTACTGGAAAATGACCAATTAACCATCCCAGTAATGGACACCCCCTCTTAAAACCTTAAAAATAAATGACATTTTGTAAATGGCTGTTAGTATGTAAAATTGTAAGTTTTCTATTGCTACTCAAACAAAAAACATTCAAATTTTGCAAGAAAATAAGTAATTGTATATATATAAATTAATTAAACGAAGCCAGCTCTTAGCCTCTTCATTAAGATTTTCACAGAAAAACAGTGGAACTTTGAAACATTATTTTCTGCTTCCTGATTGGTTTGATTAAAAGTGTCAACAATAACCCTCTTTTATAAAACATGCAAGGCGGAATTATAAAGAAATAATCAAAGCTAAACATTTATTAGTTATTTTTTTATGAACCAAAAACATCAAGGGGTGCCCATTACTGGCACATCTACCCTATATGAATTTATAGGTATGTATAGCTCTACCATTTTATTGCTCCTTTTCGTTATATGAACTTGTATTCTTAATTAATTAGTTAAAGATAGTATATCTTTTTCATTACTTATCAGAAATTATTATTGTTAAATCTGAGTTCTCTGCAATATCACTCAGACATACCTTTGAAGGAAGTCATAGTATTACAATGAAATATCTCCTTTACAACTCAAAACACAGTAAATTATAACATTTTATTGCTTTAATTTTATAATGTTTGTGAATGTAAGATCTCTGTATTTATTTTTAAAAGTTAATTTGAAATAAAGTACGGGATTCGAAATTAAGCAAAGCTTTGACACAAATCCTTATATTTCTCGACCAACAGGATACTTTTTTTAAATTGAAGATGTGATAATATTACTAATATTCCTTAAATGACACTTTCTAAAGAAAAAAATTAACTAAACTAGGAAAATAGTCATAACCAATTTTCATTAATTTACAAATATATCTATGAAAGACAAATAATTTAGCCAGTAAATTTCTCTAAAGGGGCTTTCCAATCGAAAACAGTAAAAATATAAGATTTCTGAATGGTACAATAATTTATTTTGAAAAGATCAGAATGATCTGAACCTAGAAAAATCGAAATATATATATATATTAACATGCAACTGCACAAAGATTTTTTGTTTTTAAAATTGCCCTCATTGGTTTTACAAAGTAGGTGACTTACTTAGGTACTTTAGCAAACTGAATAATGCAAAAATTAGAAACGAAAATTTCAAAACACGAAATTCGATTGAGACAATTTTTCTTCAATACTACAATTTTAATAATCCGCATCAAAACTGGATTCACACCACCAGATATTTTGTAGGTTAAGTGGGCAAAATAAGAATTTGAAAAGCGATTCACAAACATTATTGCACAATCCGAATCATTACATGTTTCTGAAATATAATCTCAATTTGATCATATAAATATAACTTACTTGTGAAGAAACTGGAGGAAATACAATTGAAGTAAAACCAAACACAGTGAAAAAATAAATATTAAATAAAATGAGTGAAACCATGATTTTCAATCTTTTCAAATAAAAGAGCGGTAACTTCTTTCTCCTCTTTCATAATATCCACGAGAACGAATGTAAACAATGTCGCGTTATGAACTCAACCATCGGCAATTCAATTCTTCGGCGCGCATGCCCTTTTTCCGCAATCTCAGCTCGGCCCGTAAATACGTTTCCCACATTCAATGACCTTTTTTTTATATTTTAATACTATGGTTAGGGCGGCTTCGTCAATTGCATTTAACCTTACGGCCATTCACGAGTCTTTTTTTTTTTTTTTGTCTTTTTACTCTTTATTGTTTGATGACAACGACAAGGAAAAGTGTTGTTAGCTGAAGGGATTTCTTTGGACACCTTCTCTTATCAATTGATAACAACTTTCGATTATTTCTGAAAAGAGGAAAGTTGTTCGTATCATCGTTCTTGAAGGACAAGAAACAAACGGAAAGAAATCACTGGAGAAAAAGTAGAAAAGTAGACGAAGAGATTATTTGATTTTATTCTTAAATATTCAGGAGGAGGGGAGGGGAGTGTCGATGCTGCCGACAGGGGCCTCACTAAGCCCCCCCCCCCCCCCCAGAAAAAAAAATGTTTGCGAATGCTGTTACACTTGGCAAATTTACAAACTTAGCCGGCAAATTTCTTTAAATATTTAATAAAAACTGTAATACACTTTCTATTTCTGATGGACTTGGCAAAAGTTACAAATCTAATTGGGAATATTATTAAACTTTTTACAAATAAGAACTATATTACATTTTTTAATTGTGGTAACGAGGCAAAATTATAAAACTACTTGGTATACAGTGAAATTTGACTTGGCAATTTAAGGTCCTCCCCCCCACGACACGAAGAAAAAGTCTTAGCGATGGGCCTGGCTGCCGATGGAATGCCCCCCGCCCCCCTCGTCTATTCACTAAATTTACTGAAAGAGAATAAAAATATGAAAAGAAGTTTTGAATTTTCAAGTGGAGGTTAACCGGAAAGCAATGTATATTTATTAAGGAGCCGCTTCGCTGAAACTCCCCGATCACGAAATCTCATGTTAACCTATGGGAAAACTTAAAACCGCGATTAAATGCGATTTTCATCATCAGAGAGTAGACGTCAGATACCGACATTGTGCGTTTTTAAAAATTGTCTCCGAAAATTTTAAGTATATAAAAACTTCCTATAAAGTTTCAAATTTCCATTTGATTAAATTTTATCATCTTCTAAAAATACTTAAAATTTACGGAGATAATTTTTAACGAAATTGTACGTCAAACGTGGCAAATGAGATGTGTTCATACTATAACTTGTTTTATAAATATTCAGATCATGGTACAATAGCTGTTGCACTCTTATTCAAAAATGCATGAATACAAAATTTATTACGATTATATATATTCAATTCATTAATACGGAAATAATATGACTCCATCTTAAATAGGACGTAACCACCATGGCAACCTAGAATCATTATCTATCATGGGATATCATTGAATTAATAACGTATGATAGGATTTAATAGAACGAATAAATTAATTAATATCTTTTAAAGTTTTGATTCATTTTTATAAAATTTGAAATGACTCGACAAAATTCTGCAACGATTATATATATTAAATTTCAAACCATTCGGTTGGGTAGTCTATGCGCTCTTATATATGCAGGCAGACAGACGGACTAGTCACGGACTCGAGAAGACTTAATATAATTACGAACGTGTATCGTAGGCATCTGACGTTTAGCTCTAGGATGGTGAAAATCGTATTTTAACTCTTATCCATCCTCCCCCCCCCCCCTCCCTTGCGTCATTTAATAACATTTAAATTTTAAGTACCAGTAATTACGTGTAGTATTTATTTAGAGGTCTGCATGGGCCCGGGCTTGGCCCGTACCCGACGTACTAAAGGCAAGCTTTCAAACGGGCCGGGCAGATAAAAAAAAATTAAACAAAGCCGATAAAATATGAGCCATTTTCAATTAATATGACTTTCGCGAGAATAAGTCTAAATGTGCGTTACTAGCTGATACTACTTTAACAACATCAAGGCAGAAATGTAACGTGTCCAGCGTAGAGATTGGCATCGGACAGTTACATGGTGTCTGAGGGCTTAATTCTTTCAGCAGACTCGTGCCGCGCCGAAATCAGATTTGCATTTTTTCCCTACATAGTCGAGCCGGGCCGGAACTGGACTCAGTTGTTCTCAGGATGTGTAGGGCAGGCAATATGTCTTGTAAAAATATTAATAGCAATAATGAACTTCTGTTAACGGAATCTTTGGAAATATACCTCAACGTGTAAACAACGTCAAATTCACAAGCTCAACAACGCGAAACTTTTTGACACATTTTCTGACTCATTTTTAACTGTGTAAAGACATAAAATTGACTGGCATGACTATTGAAGGGATTTGGAATCGAATAGCGTGTTCTATTTTGATAAATAAATTACTTAACGAGATATAACGAATTCTTCTCACGTGAGTGCAGGTTTTTTCCCCTTTTCCATGCTATCGATTTCGGAAATTCGATTCAAAGCGCTAACTTTTCCAGTATTTTTTCCAAGATATATTGCCTTTATCAAAAAATGGATAACGCCATTCGATTGCATAGTTTCTGAATAAGAACACCTGCCAATCTTATACGTTACCGGGAAAAAAAAAAAATGAATTCAGAAATGTGTCAGAAAGTAGCTCGTTTAGATTTGACAAAAGCCTTTATAAATGACAGAGAAATATTTTAACGAATCTACTTTTTATTATGCAGCTTCAAAAGTTATCATGTTTTTAACCCTCCTTTTTCTCTTTTATTCTAAAATACATTAATTTTTTAAGGAATCCTTATTTGAATGTTGAAACGTCTAAGACTCTAAGTAAGCATTAATGTTGCTATCAGAGGCTGATTATCACGGGGGCACACGGGGCATGTGCCCCTTGCCCACATTTCCAGGGGGCCCCAAAATGCAGTTTGTGCACTCTCTGAAACTTGCAAAATAATATAAATTTCCATTTGTAATTCATAGAAAAAATGTATTTTTCCCATTCATGTAAAAACTTAACTATCTCAGTTTTTTCACTAAAAACAACGAATTGTAACATAAACTTCGAAATTCAGAGAAGAATGAATATTACATATAACATGTTTCATTCAGTCTCATAGGTTTAGGGTTTTACTCTCTATGTACCATGCAGTGCAGAAGATTTTGCCTTGTATATTTTAATGCATTATATTGTTTTTCCGTAAAGCTGTGGTTTAAATTATAAACTGCATACATAAAGGTGTTTGTCAATATTATAATGCATGAATTTTTTGAGAAAGGGGGCCCGACATGGCCTGTGTGCCCCGGGCCCAACATAAGAGTTAATCAGGCTCTGGTTGCTATTGTCTATTTTCTGTCTTGCGAATACATTGTAATTTTAAAATATACTAGTATTCTTTAAAATACTAGGGGACTCTGTCCCCTACGAGTTACGCTCGTCAACCCCCGTTCAGACACCGCAAACTCTAAAAGCACGCTAATTTGATCGGCTTTAAAATGTATCGCTTAAATGTATCGTTTTAAATCTGACGTAATTTTCACCACAGTTTTCTTTCCCCTCGTGAAAATACTTTTGTTGTTAGAAAGGAAATATTATTTGCGCTGTCTTAGAATTCTCAACACAAGAGCAATGCGACTCTTGTAGTCGCTTCAATAACATCTGCATTGGTTCAAAATATCTCAGTATGTTGATTTTCTGTAAGCAAGTAAACCCTATTGGTTTACAATGAGTCGAATGGAATTTGGCGAAATATTAGAGATATCGCCAAGTTGGCGTCACTTTTGGCGACTAATTTTGGTTGCCAAATTTGGCGACAAGCTTGGCGATAGAACAGGGTCCCCCCCCCCCTATGGTAACCTCCCTTTTAGGTATAGCGATGCATTAAATGCTGTTCAATAACTAGTGAGATGCGTTTTATTGATACGATAGCGCAATATATATATACATAGATTAGTTTTAAAAGTTTATCTCAAAATATGAAATAAAAGTCTCGCGCAAGTATATTTTTAAATTTAAACTGTTTAGCAATATTATGGTTTGGCAATTTTTATTAATAATGTAGTTACCAATTTTTAATTATCAATATTTTTCCTGCTTTTAATACGTAATCATTTAATTCTCATTTGAAAGTTTTTTCTGTTTATAATAGTCATGTGTAAATAAATTTTTAATTTGAAGGAAATAATATTCTTTGCGCTGTTTTTAAATTTGGCCATAATTTAAAATAATACCCTTTTCTAAAAGTTGTAATAAAATATCTCTCGAAGTGCTGAAAATTTGAATTTAAAATAGAAATAAAACCTCAAAAAATGGGTCTAATTAAAAAAATAAATGCAGTCTGCACATTGGAACTTATAATGTATAAAAGGATTTAAAAATGATTAAATTCCTATATATAGTTTTTGCTCCCGTAAAACTTTTTTAATGGAACGATTTTGAACAACTTTAACATTAAATATATCTTAAAATAATTCTTCGATTTGAAAACTGTCTGCATCAGCGTGTTTATCAAACATTTCTCTATATACCACCGATTTTCATATTTTTGTATGCAATATTTTTCTTAATATTAACGAAGAAAGACCTCCGGTCACAAAAAATTCAAAACCGGCGGCGGCGGTGTCAGCGTTAGTTACTTTTTTTTTTTTTAGAATAGAGAGAATCTTAATTGTATGTTAAGAAAACTTCGAATTTTTTTGTAGAAATTGAGTCGAGCCTGATTTAACCGGTGACTGACACTGAAGACACTGAACTTTCCGCTTAAAACGTGTCATTCACCGATGACTGACGTCTAAAATATGATATAAAACTTAAAAAATATATATTGTTTTAAGTAATTACTGAAAATTTATTTAAAATTTACCTACCTTTTATTTATTACAGGATTATTCTTTCTTAAAAGTTACTGCTTAGAACATTGTAAACTTTTCAGCGCTTCAGTGTCAGTCACCGTGGCACTCAACATGTTAAATGATTTTTCCTCGGGCCGGGCCGTGAAATGTGAAAATGTAAACGGGCCGGGCTGGTCTTGGGCCGAACTTTTCGATTCAAAGCGCTAACTTCGCCAGTATTTTTTCAACGATATATTGCCTTTATCAAAAAATGGATAATGCCATTCGATTACATAATTTTTGAATAAGAACACCTGTCAATCTTATACGTTACCGGGAAAAAAATGAATTCAATTCAGAAATGTGTCAGAAAGTAGCTCGTTTAGATTTGACAAAGGCCTTAATAAATGAGAGAAATATTTTCACAACTCTACTTTTTATTATACAGCTTCAAAAGTTATGATGATTTAACCCTCCTTTTTTTCTAAACTACATTAATAGTTTAATGAATCCTTATTCGAATGTTGAAATGTCTAAAAAATCTAAGCAATCAATAATGTTGCTATTGTGTATTTTTTGTCTTGCAAACACATAGTAGTTTTAAAATATACGGTAAAATTATCCCATAAATATGTATGCAATATTTTTAAAAGAACCTTAATGTATGTTAAGAAAAATCTGTGAGTTGGGCCTGATTTAATTGATTTTTGCACGAGCCGGGCTTGTATTCACTGATCTTTCTACGGCCCGGCCCGAGCCGTGAACTGTGAAAATATAAACGAGCCAGGCCGGGCTCGGGTCGAACTTTTAATTTTTACATCGAGCCGGGCCCGAGTCTGGAAATTCCGGCCCGTGCAGACCTCTAGTAGTATTTTTAATTTTTCGTTTTCTTTTCCATGAACATTTTCCAATAATTCTACGATTTCACAAAGCAAAGTTTTCAATTAAAATATTCTGATATTTAAAAAAATATAAACAATAAGCACCGCCCTTTATATACGTCCCACCCGTCATGAAAGGGTTAATAATTATATTAGGTAATGAGTAATCACATTTTTAAATTTTCCCATAGGTAAACAGGGGATTTCGCGATACGGATTTTGAGGAGACTTGCATTGTTAGATACTTTTTCAGGGATGATTTTTGAGTATTGCATATCGTTCTATCTTTTTTTACCAAATCCTACTGAAAATGATCAACTTTGTCTGACACATTAGAAAATATAATAGCGCAGTGGCATTCTTATCGTTTTCACGAATATGGAAGCACATTACAGTAAATTTCCGTATTTCTTTAAAACATAAGGTCAAATTCACCGATATATTTCGATATCATCGATATTCGATTCAAAATTCGTTCGGTGAAGAAATAATATATATGATGGTTTTCACCTATATTCTGTAAACTGGGAAGCCCGAATTTATCCCCTTGTTGATATAAAAGTAAATAAAAAAGAAAAGTGCCCAGTTAAATTGATGGCATTGAGCCTCCAGGCTATTCACACTAATTGTGTATTATACTCTTATTTCAAAGAATAATGCCCCTTGAAAAATATGTTAAGGGGGGATTGCGACTCTCTCGTTCCCCCTCTTTATATTTAACCAATCAGCCTCCAAATGTCATCAGGGAAGCGCCTTATCGAAATAAACCAGTATACCAAATTTGGAGAAAATCTGATAATTCTGCATGAAAAACCCATTTATCTAAGTTAAGGGGGGATTAGACCCCCTCCCCCCTTTATACTTAACCAATGAACCCCAAAACTAATCAGGGAAGCGCCTTATCAGAATGAACCTAGAAAAAAAAAATTGAAGCAATCGGATATTTCTATCAAGAGTTATCGCGTTACGTACATACATTACATACTTACAGAACCGGCAGGCACATTTGCTCTCGGGCTGTAATAGCCTGTGAGCTAAAAATAGTTAAAAATACTCTTTTATAAACATTCAATGTTTATCTTTAAAATCCATTCTAAAATCTATCTAATTTCATGACTGCAATTCATGTAGTTCTAAAAAATTCCTGGTACAATACTTTGATTAGGTGTGGGCCCCAATTATTGAGAATTCATCGCTTTGATTTGCGCTTGATAGAAAGCGCGAACTAGTAAATTTATTAAAATATATATATAATTTTTGCTATGTTACTTTTTAAAGATATGGCAACAGGAAAAGAAGAAAAAAAGTACAATTTAAACTATCCATTCAGGATTTTTGATATTTTCTCAACATATAATCATATTTAATTAATATTAACCTATTAATTTATAAAAGAGTACTTTTAGGGTTCCGTTCTTAAACTAGTCGCATGTACTAATCCCAAAACTTTCTTCTATTTCATACAGGTTAATACTTCAAAATTCGCTATCACAGTGCCGAAATTAAATGGCTATCTATGTTCATAATGAGGATTCTAAAAAAATGAGATTCCATGCATTAGTTCTTGAGATATGACTATCGCTGAAATCGTGTAAATCCAGCAAAATGTAGCATAGCAGCGCCACCTGTTGGGGGATTTACACCAGAACCTAATCATCATCAACTTATGTCAACGTCATCTAACTGAGTATGAAGTTTGGGGGAAAATCCGTGCATCAGCTTTGAGATAGAGCTATTGGGAAAATTGTTTAAAAAAAAAACTAGCATAGCAGAGCCACTTATTGCGCGATTGACACCAAAACCTAATTAGCATCAAATTGTGTCAACGTCTAACTGAATCTGAAATTAAGTGAAAATTTGTACATTAGTTCTAGAGATAGAACTATTGCGGAAGTCATGACAAATGCAGCATAGCAGCGCCACCTGTTGAGCGATTTACACTAAAACATAATCAGCAACAATATTAATCAAGGTATACTTGGAATCTGAAGTTTGATGAAAATTTGTGCATTAGTTCTTGTGATAGAGCTATTGAGAAAATCGTGCAAAATGCAGTACAGTAGCGTTTACTTATTGGGCGATTTACACCAAAACATAAACATAGCAGCAATTCATATCAAGGACTAACTCAATCTGAAGTTTCATGAAAATCCGTGCATTAGTTCTTAAGGGAGAGCTATTGTGGAAATCGTGAAAAATGTTGAATAGTGTTTGTAGAATATAAATAAATTCATCTTCAGGACTATGCAAAAAACTGGAACCTTACTGTCTGTAGATAGTAATTTCTGAAAATTTGTTTTATGCTATGTCATCCGTCTTTATTACTTTCTTCTATCTTTACAAGAAGAAAGTAATGAATTCGTGAAAAATTTCTACTTCCGGTTTTTGATGGATTTATACGTTTTAGAAGGTCCTGAACACGATTTGATGTTTTTTAGAAAATGTATGTGTGTGAGTCTGCCTGTCATTCTGTGAGCCTGTATGTGACAAAATTTTGTGGGCGCTCTATCTCAAGAACTAATGCACGGAATGTCACCAAACTTTAGATTCAGTTAGAACTGGTGCTAATTACTTTTTTGTGAAAATCGTCCGACCGTTGGCACTGTATTCTGCATTATTCATGATTATCGCAATAGCTCTATGGCTCTATCTCAAGAACTAATGCACGAATCTTTTTTAAACTTCAGATTCAGTTAGTCCATGATATAAATTAGTGCTGTTTAGTTTTTGGTGTAAATTACCCAACAAGTGGCGCTGCTACGCTTCCTTTTTCACGATTTCTGCAATAACTGTATCTCTAGAACCATGCATGAATTTCCCCCAAGTTTCAGATTCAGTTAGTTCCTGGTATAAGATGGTCCTAATTAGTTTTTGGTGTAAATCGCCCAACAGGTGGCGCTGATACGCAGAATTTTTTACGATTTCCACAATAGCTCTATCTCAAAAACTAAAGCACGGATTTTCCTCAAACTTCAGATTCAGTTAGAAATTGACATAAGTTGTTGATGATTAGATTTTGGTGTAAATCATCTAACCGCGGTGGCGCTGATATGCTGCATTTTTCAGGAAGTATTAACAAAATGAGATAGAAGAACGTTTTGGGATTGCCACATCCGACTAGTTCTGGATTGAATTTTAATGTAATATGAAACACGTATAAAAAACTGTAGATAACTACAGGGCTGTACAAAACGTTACGAATGCATTTCCATCTATTGGTGGGCCTTGTTTCGGATATTGATACGTTTTCTCTATTTCTCTCAGTGCTTTTGAAAATATATAGTTAGCTCAGCTGCTTTAGGAAATTTTAGGAGGGGTTCGTTTCTGCGCATGCGTTTTGGTCTCAGAGTCTCTGATGTGAGATATATATTTTTGAGTTCTAAAAGAGGGTATGAGGCCTGGATTATTTCAGGTTTCCTCAAGAACTTTTGGCCAGAATTAGGAAAGTTTATTATACCTAAATGCCAGGAATTAAATTGACAATCACTATAATGTGGGCTCCTTAGTTCGTTTGGATAGATTTTAATTTAAAAATACAAAATTATCCGAAGTCGGCGGTGTACGCTGCCGAAGGCAGTGATTCCCCAACATCAGGTTCGTTTGGAGAAATTTTTGTTTAAAAATATAAATTCATTCAACTCTGATTTTAGATTTTTTAAAGACTTTTATCACAGTTCTGGGCTACAACGGTCTTTCGTTAAAAATAAAATATAAAATCAAAACAGAGAGAAGCATGAGTAGCACGCCAGGTGTACGCTACCGAAGACAGTGTCCCCATCCCCCAAATTCCATGTTCATTTAGATAGAGTTTTCATTCAAAAATATGAAATCATCCAATCCTGATTTAAAGTATATTGGAGATTATTATCACGGGACTGGTCAAAGCCAGGTGAGTAGGCCTGTTAGTTATAAGTAGATTAATTCTGAAAAGAAGGAAAGAAACTGCAATGAACAAAATTCCAAGATATCTATTTAAAAATATTTTCCTAGGTTCTTTAAAAGATTGAAATATAAACGTAACGAATTCAATATTCTTCTTGTCGCAAAACTCTCCCTAAAATTAAAAGACACACTTTGTAGGAAGATAATCCAATAGAACCCGATCAACTATCAGGTGTATTTGAAATTCCGGTTCACTAAATCTAATGGAACATTTCAATATTTCATTAGGAATTATAAATAAAAGGTTTTAAACGAGGATGAGAGAAAATATAGCAGATATCAAGTGAAAAAAAAAAAAAAAAAAAAAAAAAAAAAAAAAAAAAAAAAAAAACCACTACAGCTTTAGTTAGACTACAGAACATAGAACATTTGCAGATTAATTTTTAACAAAGTAAAATAATTTATCAATAAAGATTTTATTTCCATCCATTTTGTGCGAGTCAATAGAAATGTATATGCGTAGCGTAACGAGAGAATATGCAATGAATTAGCTTATTTTGAATTACCTAAGAATTTGGCGAGCGATGCTGCGCAAGTTGCGCCTTGCTATCTGGTAATATTTGTTTATTAAGGCTTTGTTATATATATACTACTGTAAATACTTTTAGCATATATATGTATTTATTTTACTTATATTATTGTTGTTATTTTCTTTTATAGTTTTGGAAAATCATTTTTGCAAAATAATCAAACGATAATAATTTAGTTAATGCACTTTAGAACTTTCGTGGCACACCTAGGATCTTCTCATGGCACACCGGTTGACAAACCATGTAAGTTAAGAAAAATACAATATATCTTCAAGATTATTATATATCTTGAATTAGTTTATACATTTTTTTATATTTATTATTCAAGTAAAAAATAATTAAGTATTTAATGTGAGAGATTTTATAATTTGTGGTTTATATTTTTTGGTAATACTGCTTTTTCAACGAACTTAAAAAACGGGTATTCTGAACTGTTACAAATTTCTGTAAAAATACAGAGAGAAAAACGACTCTCTCTGTAAATTTACACTAGTTCTCGGTTAAATGTATTTGATTTAGTAATCTCGGTCACTATTTTACAGACATCTCCCTTTTCTTATAACAAATTCCCTGTACGGATTTTACCCATTCGGAAAGAACGATTTTGTTAAAACAACAAAAAAATAGTTGTGCCAACCAAATTTTACCCCATCCAAATATTTTTGGTTGGACTGACAAATCATTTTGTTAGTTCAAAAAAATTTTATTAAACGAACAAAGTCATTTGATCAGTCGAACCAACATTTGGTCAGCCCAACCAAACATCTTAGCTGGGGCTATATTAACTAAATCTTTTTTTATTTATGTCCATGTCCCATGTTTCCATGTCCTTAATTTAAAGATACTTTTATCTTTTTTATAAACTTTAATTTAAAATACACGCTTTTAAGATTCTTTCATAATTTTATTACGAATATTAAAGAAGAAAATTTGGTTTAAAAATTGTTTTATTAAAAATTAGAATATTTTAAAAAGGGAAAATTGGTCTCTGCGGAGTTAGCGGGGATTTTTATCGACAGTCACTTTGCAGTTGTTTCATTCATCATGTGCATGAAGCTTGATAAAATTAAAAGTTAACTAGTAAATCTGCAGATCAGGAGCCTCAACGTTAGCTCTGCAAGTCATTGTTTTTAAACACACTTTGGTAATATTCAATTTCCTGCAAACCGCAATTTAAAGTTTTCAAATTACTTAATTATTTATAAGAATTTAAAAAAAAAAAAACGAAGTTTCAGATATTAGAAGCGTTAAATTAAAAACGTTGTTATGTATGGATATTTTGAAATTTTCATGAGCTACTAATTCTGGTATTTTTTTAGATAATAAAGTAGATTTTTTCAGAGCCCCTCTGAACCCTCCATGGTCTCATTAAATTTACATATATAACTTTTTATTGATTGCGCTAATGGTTATTTTACATCTTAGATTTCTTTTTACACTTCCGAGCCTTATTTTTCAATACCGGTGGACAGAAAATGATTTACACTGAGACAGTTACATTAAAAGTTTACGTTTTATGAACGAAAATGTAATTTCCTTTTAAAAATAAAATAATTTTCATTCATATTTTCTGAAATGAAGCGGCATTAAGAAGTAACACTCGTCAAAAAATATTTTTTCAGACAATCTATTTAATGCTTGGTTTTTAAGAAAGAAAATATTTATTTCCCGATACAATGACGTCATTTTCGGCAGAAATAATTTTGCGGTGCATAATTTTGACATTTACTGTCAATTTGCTTTTCAAAAGTTTTTTTTTTTTTTCCCATTGAAATTTTCGATTAAAAATTAAACATTTCTTTTAGCCGTGTGCAGACAATAAACCGTGGTAACATTTTTTTTTAATAATAAGAATTGATATCATAACACAAGGCCCTTTTAGTTCAACCTCAAAGCTTATTCGTTTTATTTTTGATATATGACAGGGTTGGCGAACCTATGGCACGCGTGCTAGAGTTGGCACGTAAGACAATTTCTCTGGCACGCGAAAAAATAAATTTTATAATTATTATACAGATGAAATTTAATTTCTATTATAATGAATAAAATTTTGTTTCATACGGACAGACTATCACAAATAAGGCAATTATTTTTGCATGAAAAGAATTTTCTTTTCTTGCGATGTTATGCAGCGTTTGCGACATGTATTTTGCCCTTCTGTATGATTTTTATAATGTTGTATTTTTCAAATTAATTTTTTTAGACAGTCCCTTCAGTAAGATGGCAAATGGATCCAATTTATAAAACTATCAAAATATGAATCAGATATAAAACATTCTCCATCGAACATACAACAGTAAAAATCTCATCAATAATTTATTGATACAATGCTTAATGCAACTTGGATAATCATAACTAGATGCATAAATAATAAGGTCAAAAATTTCTAAAATAAAATTTCGTATTTTTATTTCCTTATCATAGTGAAAATTATTACATAAATGAATCATATTTACGAATTAAAATTTTAATTTAATGGTTTATTCAAATATGCAGAGAAATAGCATCTGATTTTTTAACTAGTATTTTGTATAAACATCGTACTTTGCAAAATTATTTTATGTCAAAATGTGGCACGTTACACCATTGATAGATATTGTTGGTGAATTTTTGGCACGCGCACGTAAAAAGGTTCGCCGATCCTAATATATGAGGTCAAATTCACCTTCTTTTCGTATTTTTGTTTTATTTTCAATATGAAGATGTATTCGTGTTTAATTTTTTTTTATTTCATTTTCCTCTTGCACATGAAAATCTTTCAAATCAAAATTAACTGTTTGGGATAAATTATTATTCCGGAATCTGATTTTCTTGGCAACGGTTTAAAAAAAAAAAAAAAAAAAAAAAAAAAAAAAAAAAAAAAAAAGATTTTTTAATTTTATAGCAAAATTTCAATTTATTTCTTATGAAAATAATGAACTTTTTAATTTAAAAGAAAAATATTTGAACAAAATAAATCGAACACACCCTTTCTTTATTTCTGGGGTAAATTCCATCTATATGTAAAAACGCAAAAGGCATTAATTCATCCCTTTTGACGTTGATTTGACTTCAAACAATTAGACATACTTTCACATTTACCATATTTTTAGGTGTAGTTCCGTTGCTAGGTAACAGTTAAAAGAAAATTAAAACAATGAAGTATGTGTATTTAAAAAAAGAAAATTTGTAAAAGAAAATATTTGATATTATTGGAACACATATATAAAATCCCTCCATAAGTTATACACCGAATTTAAAAACTCTGACAAATGTATAAAAAAAAAAAATTTAAACTAATATGAATAATACATGATTCTAATTAGGAAATTTCATTATCCATAATTTACCATTTAAATCCTTCAATTATATGAGCCATTTCCTTTCAACAAATAAAAATGGAAAAATCGTTTGAATTGCTATAGAAAAGCATTATTGCACAAAATAAAATATTCTATATTTTCCGAACGAATGAGCCAAATTGCCAAATATAACAAAAAACTATACAGCTAAATCCGGGTACTTCACCAACATACCCACTTAATTTCAAGCTAATCGGATGCTTTTTGCTTTTGCGGCAGTTATCGCGGAACAGACAGACAGACTAACAGGCTATAACAGACAGACTAACGGAAACCAAAACTTTTCGTGTCTCCACAGAAAGCTTTCAGTCACGTTTCGGCTATTAAAAGTAAAAGTAGTTCCCCGCTGAATCATAAAAGACATCCTTTGCTTTAGCAGCAGCTCCTATAGCGCAGTCAGTAAGGTGATCGTCTCCAATCCAGAGGTTAGAAATAAATATTGTGGTATAGTAGTTCAAATTCACTCGAAATATTCTTCGAAGTTCAAAAATTCACTAATATCGAGAAATAAATTATTATCATTAAAAACAAATAGATTTACAGAGTCTACTGTAAATTTACCGAATAACTTTTCTGTTATTTAACAGAATCTCTATTACTCTAATCTCTGTAACTTTCCATAGGACTTAAGATATGAATTTCCAGTAGATTCTCTGTAATTTCACAGAAAGTTTTTTAACAGTGTGTAGTTAATAAAATAAAAGTTACTACCTTTAGAACTTTGCAGGTAAAAAATCGACTTTTTTCCTGAATCTTAATTTTTTTTCACGAAATATTAACCCCTTAATCGTCACGCCCGATACCTTCACGGGCAGTAAGTACCCTTACTGGCGAAATTAGGCGATGATTAAGGGGTTAATTAAAATTTAATTTTTTTTGGCGTATACTAATTTTATAAAATATTTTTTTTTCTTTTCTTTATACCGGGTTTCTCCTCTTTAAGTCGCGATATATGTTTCTTACTTTCTTCTGCCTAAATCTCTTTCCTCTCAGAGATAAGCTAGCTGATATCTTATTTATAAAATCCCTAATTTCAGATTATTTAGCCATTTTTGTATGCTCTAAGCAAATCATTTATTTATGAGGCCTGAGACCACGCAATTGTATGACCTAAAAAGATAAATAAAACAAATGTCATTCGTATAACTTTTGAATTACCGATTGAATTTTATTTGAAGAGACGAAGTTTTCTCCAAAAGAAGAAGAAGAAGCAAGATATCGTTTACTCTCTAAAATCCTATCAGAGATTGAATTCATGCAGTATGATATGTAGAAGAGAAAACGTGCTATTTTATCAACAATTGAGATATTTAAATAGGGTGAAACCCCCCATTAACTGTCACCTTAAGTCACACAGTTTCCGAATTTCCCTCACTAATGTTAAGTCTATGGGTGTTTGATGCATTCGTATATTTAAAATATCTCCTTCGGAAATTTATATTTTTAACTCTTTTTTCTTTTTCTTTGTACTCTTCTTAAAAAAATGCCTCTTTTTTTCTTAGTTTTCAAAATATTTCTAAAATATATACTTAATTTTATATGAAGTGTTAAAATCTTCCTCAAAGTTCGTCAGCTTTTAACACATAAAATATTAAATTAAGCATAGATTTTAGAAATATTTTGAGAACTAAAAAACAAAGAATCATCCTTTAAGAAGAGTACGCATATGTATTGCCTAAAAAGGCACAAAGGAGTTTAAACACTTAAAAGTTACCGGAATAAATAAAAATTCTAAACTTAGTTCAGAAGTTTGATGAATAATGCGCTCTTCGTAATTATTATTCTAATAAAATCTTTTTCAAGCGACCAGGAAAAAACGGAATTTGTTTAATTTTCTTCAAAGAAATTGGTCGTTCATGGAAGGAGTTCAAGTGGGGTGGTCTCTGAATAGAGGTAAAATTAGCATTAAGCCTATGGGAATAAATTTCGTTCCATGAAAAAATGGTCGTTCAGGGAGGTGGTCGCTTAATAGAGGTGGTCGAACAGGGAGATTTCACTGTATTGTCATATTTTATGCAAAAGAATTGCACATGGGACATTTTAAAATCTGTCCAATTATTCGTTATTTCAAAAAAAATAATTATTGAATAATTTAAAAGATTTTTATTAAGCACAAAATTTAAAATATAACTAGTTAAGCTTGCCATTAACAAGCCTTCAAATTTTCAAATAAATCCATTGAAAATTAAAGGATTTAATTTTTAATGTCCACTGTCCCCTTAAGGATTCTTTCTTGTTCAAATCACTATTACAAAGTTTTAAATCTATTTTGTACGTATCTTTATTTTTGAAAGTATAGTAAAGACAGATTAAAAATTATTTTTGAGAACATTTTGAAAAATTATACTTTTTATTATTTAAAATTATTTTTTTTTTCATAAATATGGTCAATAACTCCAGTAACTGACACCATCGCTTTTGAAAAACCAATAACTGATGCATTAGTTAGAATTAGGGATGCACCGAATATTCGGTATTTGGCCTATTCGACCACGTTACCGAATATTCGGTTAGGTCGAATATTAAACTATTCGCTCTGTCGAATATTCGGTCGAACCGAATACTTAAAAGAACTTTTAAAACACATTTTTAAAAGCCTTACACAACTTCTACTTTTAACTGTCAACTTATAAAGGGGTTCAGAAATAATTAGAAACCGAATAATATTTAAATTTAAAAAAAATGTTTTTACATAATTTGCTGTTTGTAAAGTATCATTTAAGAAAATTAATCATTAATGAAGATTTTCATAGGAATTGATGTACAAATGCAAGTGCCAGAACATTGTCTAATGAATAATCTGTTTCTTGCTTTTTCACAAAAAAGGGTGTTTCTAAACAAAATAGAAAATTTTTCAGTGTCGATAATAGACATCAAGACAGACAAGTTTTGTCCAGTATCTCATCTCACTCTAATTTCAAAATTGGATTTTCGTTTGTTACTTTAACAATAATGAAGATGCCATAACTATATTTTCAACAGACTTGCTTTGATTCCTGTGAAAAATGATATCATGATGACATGTGCTGGAAATTGCCAACATTCATATATAAACAACTATGAGCTAGACATTCCTTTATTCAGATTGCAGTTTTATATAAAATTGTTTTAAAATTTAACATTTTAATGCCTTTAAACCTTGAAATGTAAAAGTATTTAGCCAGCCGAATATTCGGTATTCGGCCTAACAGCTACTATTCGGCTAACCGAATATTTGGTATTCGGTTATGAAGAAAATAAAACCTATATGAAGAATACATATACCTATATACCTTCATATACCTATATGAAGAAAATAAAAAATATTGTTGTGCAAGTCTTTCAAACTAAGTAATGTCTCGACCAAACGGAAGCACAGCAAATAAATTAACAGAGTATAAATTTTTTTTGTATGCAATATAGAATATATCTATAGTTCTTAGATTAAAGTCATGCAAAATAATTCGAATGCATTATTATCAATGGTGACTGAAGTACTACTTTTCACTGTTGTTAGAAGTTTTAAAACTGGGAGAGATTTAAACTAAAGTTAAAACATGCTAAAAGTGAAAAGGGTACATTTAAAGGCACATAAATACCTTTTAATAAAAAATAATTAAAAAAAAAAACCTTTTGATTAAAAAAAAAAAAAAATATTTCCACAAAAATTTTAAAAATGAACTTGGTAAAATTTTTGTGTAAGTAGTTTTTTTTTTTTTTTTTTTTTAATCAATATCAATATTGATAAAGTCGTCAATTGATCGTACGAAACATGTAGATTAGTTTATTAAAAGGTATTTATATGTCTTTAAATGTACTTTTTTTCACTTTTAGCCTATTATAACTTTACGTAATAAGTTAATAAGACTTAATAAGATAATAAGTGATTTTTTTACATAATTTTATAGTCGAGATTTTATTAGTTACAAGTTGTCAAAAATGACTTCCTCGCATACGTACTGTAAAAGTAAGTTTTCAGGAATTTGTGAATTATTAAGTATAATAATATAAAGAAGCCGATTTTGTCAAAGATTTCGAAAGATATATTTTTCGTAATGCTCTCATAATCTATGCATAAATCATATTTAATTTAATTTTTATTTTGTAATTCTGAAAAAACATAATTTTGAAACAAAAAAAAAAATTATTACTCTGAGATATTCTTCATCTTTAAAGTCTCGCGAGCCAGCAGAAAGCCGGCTCTGCTGATTTAATACTATTAGCAGCTTAATGTACCCAAAGCAGCCCAAATGTTGTTGATCGGAAAATTATTAGCACGTGAAATTAATAAAAATGATATGTATGTTAGGCATGGCTTATCCGAAATTTGCAAACCGTTTTTTTTTTTTTTTTTTTTTTCAGCGGAGGAATTTTCTTATATGTTTCTGTTGGCAATAATAAAAAGGAAAATCTATCAACAAATAGTATTTTAGCGTTCAAAAACTGCATTTGCTTACTTGACCTCTTTGCCGCAGACCTTTATCCTTCAGATAGATAACTGTGTTTTGCTAAAATCATGACATCACTGTTTAAGACAGATAGAAGAAACATTGTGAAACGGATTTATTTTTGTGAATTTTATGATTACGTGAGCGAGAAAAGCAAATTTTTAATATTCATAACGAAAAAATTATTTCAACATACTTGGAATATTAGGTATGTTTTTGAGTTCAAATACGAGTTTATTAAGCCTATCTTTTTTGTTCTTGTGAAGAATGAAACATTTTCATTTTACTTTGATTATCCTTAAATGAAAAAAAAAGGCAACTTCCTAACACGACCCGAAGCCAAAAATTCCATTTGAAGTCAACCCGACCCGAACCCGACAAAACAAATTTTCTCCACCCGCAACCCGACAAAAAATTTTCGGCGACCCACAACCCTACTCGAACCTGACATATTTCAACCCGCACCGACCTGAAATACTTCAACCCGACCCGAAGCCGAAGTGAAAGGGAAATAAATCATGTTTTAGGTTTTTTGAAAGTCCGGTTATTACATTTTTCATAAACAGTTTGCGCAGCACTTAAAATAAATACTTTTTTGAATACGTATAGCCGTATACGTGAGAACCTCAAGTAAAAGCAAGTGTATATGTGTGGATGCGTAAGTACGAGTGTGTGGGTGTGTAGTGTATGTATAGCAGTCACGCCACGCGTTCCGAAATATCTGATAAAAACTTGGCGTGATCAGGGCCCGATTAACATCTGAAGCTATGGAAAGCACAGTGTCATTTCGGGGCTCTCTTTCCTTCGAGAACAGTTTCCTAAATTCGACATACCCGGAAACTCACCCATGCCACAAATATTAATCAAATTACTATAAATATTATATCATTGGATTTTCTTGATTTTGACTGATTGGACGATCCTATTGCCTGATACATTGAATACTTTGATTGGATGGACAAACTGAAGATCATGTGGTTAAAACTGATGTATTAGATGAAAAAATTATTTATGAAAGGTATTTTATTTTTATGAAACACTTTAATATATATATAAGTTAATAATTTAAAAATAAATTAGATAGAATTTTGGAATGAAAGAAATTCAAAATAAAATTTGGGGCCCCCTGTTTTCACAATTTCGGGCCCCTTCAAAATTTTCTAGGGGAAGCATGTGTGGTAATTTTACCACATTTCATTTTTAGGGTTTCGTTCATCTGACGAAACCCTATTCGTCTCACTCCTCTGTCTGTCTGTCTGTCCGTCACAGAGCCCGTTCTCAGAAACTATACACGTTAGAGACTTGACATTTTGGGTACTTATAGCTGAACACCTCACATCAAACAACAAATCATAAAATTTTGAAAAAGTTGGTAATTAACCGAATTACGGGCTAATTAACTTCTAAAATTAACCAATCCACCTTTTTAACGCAAATTCAAACGGACTTTCTCGAAATCATCCGTGTTTCTCCTAAGGGCTGCCAGTAAAATCAGCCGAATGCACGGTTACCACGGAGGAAATTAAGTCGAAAAATGAAGTGGGCATTTTAAAGCGAAATCGCATATCAGAAAATATTGGTACGAGAAATTTGTAAACGGTATAGACAGACGCGGAAAAAAATCTACTTTCATTTGGTATAAAGTTCGCATTTCTGCGTTGGGTATAACGCAAAAAATCCACTAAAAATCGATCGATAAAAATTTAATTTCTGTATTTGAAAAGACAATGAAAAGAGATTTCATTTCGGCGCGAAAGCAGGTGTGCTCAACTTCAGACATGACGGCGACCTTGCGGTTTTCGGTAGTGGAATATTTTAATACGAAATTTTAACTTTTTAAATATTAAAGTTTTTGATAAAATTTTTTGCCATCCGGACGGGAAATCTCTTGCAGATTTCATACATACCCAGTTCAAAGCGATAACTCAATTAGAAGCTGAGATATTAATTATTATTTAATTAATCTGTTTCATTTCTATCTAATGAATAGAATAAAATGAAGGCACGTGCTTTTTTAACCATGAAATTATTTAAACGAGGTGGAACCCGTCGAATTTCGACGAAGGAAAATGTTTACAAAGGAACTGTTGCATCAAATTTATAATACATCGACAACAATAATTACAATAAAAAATCCATCTTCACTTGTTAGTTTAACTCTCCAAAGACATTCCAACCTAAGATTAACAAAATACTTTTTTCATAAACTTAAATTATTGTTAAAATTATTGAAAAATTAAACTTTAATCCTATACGTAATCAGTAACATTTAATCAAGATAAGTAATTTTGATTAAGTTATTAATCGATGCTTGGTATTACGGAATAAATAATCAGCAAAAATGATTTCACCTTGACATAATTATAGAATTCCTCCCCCCCCCCCCTTTAAATCTAAACCGAATCAAGGGATTTTCTACGTTTCACTTCTATATTAAACATTTAAAAACATTTTAACCCGCAATAGGTTATTAATAAGTATATTTCCAAGCTTGAAGTCACGTTTGTCAATTATTACAACTTCCCTTGTTAAAATTCCCACTCGTGATTTGAGGTCTTAGTATAATCTCCGTACCTGCGCGTAAAAATTCCAGAAATTTATAACTTATAGACGTAGTCAAGGAGAAATATCTCGTTTTATCAAATAAAATTATTGTTTTACTTTAAATATGACGTCATTTTCATTCGCTGAAATATTTTGCCTTTTGTCTCAAACTCAATATCAGCTAAATGAAAAAATAGTGAAATATAACAGCATCATCAGGGAAATAGTAAATTTTTTAAAGCGTAACGTCATTTTCTATTCAATTTTTTAAAAAAAGATATTTTTAATTGCAATGAGAAAATGGCATCAGTAAAAATAAAATAAATAAAGATAACTAAACCACTTTTAATAGAAATGAAATACTTCAGTTGTCACGATTAGAAAATTGGTATTAAAAACTATTAAAAAAATTAATAACTCAAAAATAAATTGAGATACAGCTTTCAAACAAATTGCATTTAAAAGTGCATTTTTTTCTGCATACGACGGTGTAAACATTTAAAATGTAGGATATTTAGAAGTTTAAAAATTTGCAGTAGCGAAAATTACAAAACCGAAATTTCATTTCAAATTTCAAAGTGTTGCCATTCGCAGAATGACGTATGCGTTACGCACAGATATGTTTGTCCTTTATAATATAGATTAGGAAATCTAACAATTTGCGTGAGGTTTTTCGACGCCGCTCTATGAGACAAGTATAACTTATTCATTATAAGAAAGTTTGTAAGTATTCATACCACTATTTTAGAATAGTAATTTCTGCAAATTTATTAAATTATTGGTTGAGATCGCCACTCGATCTGGTTGAAACTTTAAAATAGTTTATAACGCATAAGAAAAATTGTAAAAAAAAAAAATGGAGTGTGATACGAATTGAATATTTCCAACTGAGCGAAAAAATGCCCAGGCTGGGAATCAAACCCAGATCCTTGGCTTACAAGGCCAATGCTTTTCCATTTAAGCTAACTGGGCCGACAACCAGCCAGCATATTTCGCTCAGACAACCTTATTGGTAATAACATCTGGTCTGTCATGTAGACAGCTCAACAGAATAAACCGCAGGTAAAGGAACTCGAGGTGGGAACAGTTAGCTTAAATGGAACAGTTAGCTTAAATGGAACAGTTAGCTTAAATGGAAAAGCATTGGCCTTGTAAGCCAAGGATCTGGGTTCGATTCCCAGCCTGGGCATTTTTTCGCTCAGTTGGAAATATTCAATTCGTATGATAACTTTACCAATCAGTTTGATTGTGTTAAAATAATAGTTCATCTACGTATCCATCGTTTATATGGAGTTCCTTTACCTGCGGTTTATTCTGTTGAGCTGTCTACATGACAGACCAGATGTTATTACCAATAAGGTTGTCTGAGCGAAATATGCTGGCTGGTTGTCGGCCCAGTTAGCTTAAATGGAAAAGCATTGGCCTTGTAAGCCAAGGATCTGGGTTCGATTCCCAGCCTGGGCATTTTTTCGCTCAGTTGGAAATATTCAATTCGTATGATAACTTTACCAATCAGTTTGATTGTGTTAAAATAATAGTTCATCTACGTATCCATCGTTTATATGGAGTTCCTTTACCTGCGGTTTATTCTGTTGAGCTGTCTACATGACAGACCAGATGTTATTACCAATAAGGTTGTCTGAGCGAAATATGCTGGCTGGTTGTCGGCCCAGTTAGCTTAAATGGAAAAGCATTGGCCTTGTAAGCCAAGGATCTGGGTTCGATTCCCAGTCTGGGCATTTTTTCGCTCAGTTGGAAATATTCAATTCGTATGATAACTTTACCAATCAGTTTGATTGTGTTAAAATAATAGTTCATCTACGTATCCATCGTTTATATGGAGTTCCTTTACCTGCGGTTTATTCTGTTGAGCTGTCTACATGACAGACCAGATGTTATTACCAATAAGGTTGTCTGAGCGAAATATGCTGGCTGGTTGTCGGCCCAGTTAGCTTAAATGGAAAAGCATTGGCCTTGTAAGCCAAGGATCTGGGTTCGATTCCCAGCCTGGGCATTTTTTCGCTCAGTTGGAAATATTCAATTCGTATGATAACTTTACCAATCAGTTTGATTGTGTTAAAATAATAGTTAATGGAGTGTGATATTTCGAGGGGAGACTAGCGTGCTTCGCCCGCAATCGTATAATTTGTATTTGTAAGGTTTGGGTAAATGGAAAGGACGGGGGAGGGAAATACTTTTGATTAAATATCCCAACAGAGTTTCGTTCTGATGCACTTTTGTTATGAATAGTGTGCGCTCTCTGGTGGTGGAATGTGGAACTAACATAAAGCGATTTTGTTAAAATTAGGAAAGTTCGCATTACAGATATTATTATGACATAGACTAGCGTGCTTCGCCCGCTATCGGATTATTTCAGTCCGTGCGAGGCTGATGTAAAATGAGATGCATTCTTCCAGCGAAATTGAAAAGCGTGCGCCCGCTGTCGCATAATTTTATTTTGTTAGATTTGTGTCAATGAAAAAGGGGGAGGGAGGGAACTACTTTTGATTAAATATACCAGTTAGTGCGCATTACAGATATTATTATGACAAAGACTAGCGTGCTTCGCCCGCTACCGCATAATTTGTATTTGTTAGGTTTGTGTGAATGGAAAAGGGGGGGGGGGGGACTACTTTTGATGATAAAGACTAACGTGCTTCGAAAATCTAATAATTTGCGTGGGATAATTGAACAGCGCTATGAGATAAGTATAACTCATTCATCATCAGAAAGTTTACAAGTATTCATACCACTATTTTCGAATAGTAATTTCAGGAAATATCTTAAATTATTGGTTAAGACCGCCACTCGATTTGTTTGAAAATTTAAGATAGTTTATAACACATAAGAAAAGGTGTAAAAAGAATGCAGTGTGATATTTCGAAGAGGGGGAGGGGAGCTAGAATTATTTTTAAAATCTTAGCGTTACCGCAGACCGCCACCATCCGGACCCATGTATCTACGGAAAGATTGCGTAAAGGAGAGATGCTTTTGTTAAGAATAGAGTGCATTCCCTGGTGGTGGAATGTGGAACTAACATAACGTGATTTTGTTAAAATTAGGAAATCTAACTAAGATATTTTATAAGATAAAGTGTAAAAAAGAAAGGCACGTGAAATTTCGGGGAGGTGGGGGGGGAGGCGCTAGATTTCTATTTAAAAAGTTAGCGTTTCTAACCGTTTTAGGTGCTATTTTTGAGGGAGTCCTGAGATATACGCTACTTATTTAATATAAAGTTGCCTAAAGTTTAGTTACCAGTATTTCCGAATAGTAATTTCAGCAAATATCTTAATTTCTTATTAAGACCGCCACCACCTCGAGTAACATATCTACTTATAGGTTGTTTAACGGAGTTTCCTTCCGATACAGTTTTGTTAAGAATAGAGTGCGCTCCCTGGTGGTGGAATGTGGAACTGACATAACGCAGTTTTGTTAAAATTAGGAAATATAACAAGTCGATCTGTTTGAAACTTAAAGATAGTTTATAACACATAAGAAAAAGTTTATAAAAATGGCGCGTGAAATTTCGGGTAGGGGGGAGGGGCGCTAATTTCACTAATTGATTTATTTCTATTATATACTTATTTTACAAGGCAGTCACGTGATGTTTCATTGCAGTATACTTCTGAACGGTGTCCGATTTTTAAAAATACAGCATAAATGTTACTTATGCCAGATAAAAATGTCAGAAGTATTGATACCACTATTTTCGAATAGTAATTTCAGCAAATATAATAAATTCTTGGTTAAGACCGCGACCCCCTCGACTAGCATATCTCCTGATAGGTTGTTTAACGGAGTTACGTTCAGATACAGTTTTGTTAAGAATAGAGTGCGCTCCCTCGTGGTGGAATGTGGAACTAACAGACCGCGATTTCATTTAAAGTAGGAAATCTAACAAGGCGATCTGTTTGAAACTTTAACATAGTTTATAACACACAAGAAAAAGTTTATAAAAAATGGCGCGTGAAATTTCGGGCAGCTGGGGAGAGGGGGAGGTGCAAAATATTTATTTTTTGTTTCATACCGTTTCAGGTGCGTTTTTTTTTACGGAGTCCTCAGATACATGATACTTATTAAATATAAATATGTCAAAAGTTAAATTACCACTATTTCCGAATAGTAATTTCAACAATTATCTTAAATTCTTGCTGAAGACCGCCACCCCCTCGAGTAACATATCTACTGATAGATTGTGTAAAGGAGTTTCGTTCAGATACGCTTTTGTTAAGAATAGAGTGCGCTCCCTGGTGGTAGAATGTGGAACTAACAGACCGCGATTTCATTTAAAGTAGGAAATCTAACAATGCGATATGTTTTAAACTTTAAGATACTTTATAACAAATTATAATGAAGTATAAAGAAGAATGGCATGTCGCATTTCGAGGGGGGAGGGGGAGGGAGGGGCGCAAACAAAATTAGGAAATATAGCTGGACGATCTGTTTGAAACTTTAGTATAGCTTATAAAACATAACAAAAATTTTAAACATCAGGCCGCGTCAAAAATCATGGTGACCATTACCCCACTTCACCCCCCACCCCAATGGGGGCACTTTTCTAAATTTAGCAGATACCTTTCATGTGATATATCGTAGCATTTTGAAGGGGGGGGGGGGTGGCACGAACAAAATTAGGAAATATAACAAGGCGAATCTGTTTGAAGCTTTACGATAGTTTAGCAAGGGTTTGCCAAAATTTAGAAGATGTTCCATGGCGATAAATGTACTGGACGTTTTGAAAGGAATATTAAACGAAACCCTTTGTGCGATCTATGATCACACTTACCCACTTGTTATGTCCTTCGTTTGGTAGCTTATACTATTTTAATTCATTTATTTTTTTCCCCTTCCTTTTTCTGTAGCCCTTGTTATTTTGTTTCCCTGCTAGCACAGTCATCGTTATTTTTTTATTTTTTTATTCATTTTTCTACGTTTTTATTTAGCCGATGGCTTCAAACATTATTTCATTTTGGTTGTTTCAATTTTTCGTCTTTACATGACGTCACCAGGGCCGGCCCAAGGCCATTTCGGCGCCCGTGCGAGCACATATCGAGCGCACCCCCCCCCCCCCCCCACACACACACACACACATACACAAGAAAAAATGCTTCACTTACGCTCTTAATTTTTTTTAAATATTCGTAATTTTTATACATACTATTAGTAATTATTTAAGATGTTAATTTAAAGTGTTTGAAAAACAGATCAAAGTTTTTAAATTTAACCCCATATTTGAGTTTGTATTTGGTAAATTGTAAAATCAAGTTTGATAAGGGAAATTTCAATTTTACAGTAATTATCAATCTTAATGTGAACCATTACGATACAAAATTAAAACACAAGCCACAACACCATGGTATTGGACAAAAATAACTATAAGTTAATTAATTCAAATAAAAAACTTTTTTAGCAGAATACTGTTTGGAATATTGCAATTAAGGAAGCAGAATTACCAGCAAATAGCAACTATGAATGATGAAAACTATAATCTTGTCTCGTTATCTCTTCTCTCTATTCTAAAAAAAAGTAACTACCGCTGTCACCGCCGCCGCCGCCGCCGGTTTTGAATTTTTTGTGACCGGAGGTCTTTCTTGGTTAATATTAAGAAAAATAATGCATACAAAAATATGAAAATCGGTAGTATTATACAGAAATGTTTGATAAACACGCTGATGCAGACAGTTTTCAAATCGAAGAATTATTTTAAGAGATATTTAATGCTAAAGTTGGACAAAATCGTTCCACTAAAAAAGTTTTATAGCAGCAAAAACTATACATGGCAGTGTAATCATTTTTAGATCATTTTATGCGTTAGAATTTGCCGGAGTGCAGATTGTATTTCTTTTTTTAATTTGGCTAATTTTTTGAGGTTTTATTTCTATTTTAAATTCAAATTTTCAGCATTTCTAGAGATATTTTTTACAGATTTTAGAAAGTGATATTAATTTAAACTGTTGCCAACTGTATAAACAGCGGAAACAATAATGTTTGCTTCAAAAAAAAAAAAAAAATATTTATACGTGTAATAAATTAAAAATTTATTTACACGTGACTATTATAAACAGAAAAAAACATTTGGAATTAGAATTAAATAATTATGTACAAAAAGCAGGAACTTATTAAAAATTACGTCATAAAAACTATAATTACACGTGAATTTTAAGAGGGAAAGGAATTTGTAAAATAATAAATTTATTAACATGCGTTAGAAGTCTTAAATAGGAGAAATTACGTCATATTTACGTCAAATTACAGTTATTACATAAAATGAACACAAAATAATATTGCAAAACGGTTTAAATTTAGAAACTGCGCTAGACATTTATTTGATATTTTGAGAGGATACATTTCAACTATTTTTGTTAAGAAAGCGCAAATAATATTTCATTTCTAACACAAGTATTTTCACGTGAATATTAAAAAGAGAAAGAATAGTTTGGTCAAAATTACGTCAGAATAAAAACGATTAATTTAAAATGTCTTATTTAAAAGAACTTTCCTTTCGCTTTGTTAAAAAATACCGGGAGACAAAGATTCTGGTTACTTAATTCCTTTTATATTAGCTTATTTTGAAATGTTTATCTTATTTTACTTAATCAAAGACGAAAACAGCGATTGACATATGTCTTGAAAATCACGCGTACAGCATAAATTATGAAATACTTTCCCACACATTCAGAATACTAAAATAAAACTTCACAGTTTATTAAGGTGAAAGATGACGTCTGAATGAACAATTTGGAAAACGCATAACGCATTTGAAAAACCCGAATTCTGCTATTATCATGAATAGTCGTTAAAATATACGATTTTTTTTTTTTTTTTTTTTTTTTTTTTTTTTTTTTTGCAGCCCTGTGTATGATCAACAGATATGTATGCATACTACATAGTATGCTAAAATTAGTTCAGTTGAAAATTTCCCAGCAATTTCCGCCAATGAACGGATGTTGTTGAGAACTTTTGTGCCACCCTGTATCATCTGTAGAATTTATACAGACCAAGTAATATTTAAAAAGCAGTTAAGTTTAAAAAAGCATACACCACAACTGAAAACGCATTTCCAACAATTATTGTTTGTAGGCTTCAATAATTCGATTCTTGTTCATTTTCTTCTATAGTCAAATTCTTTTGTGTGTCCCTGTAAATAAACAATAAGTTCTATACACACCATATTCTATAGTAAGAATCTTATTGTACACCTCAGTGATGTATATCAATTTCAATATGTATATACTGTATAATCATTAAAATACATGGCAAGCGATTCTCCCCTAGACAGTAATACAGCGGAATTCTTTTGCGTGGTCTTGTAAATGAACCAAAAATGCCATACACTTCATTTTCAATTCCGAACATTCCATATTAAACACCAATAACATATATCCGTGAGTTAGAGCACGGACAGACGGACAGACAAACCGAATTCATAAACACGTTTCAACTATGTTGGAAAGTGTTAAAAAGTAATGTAACAGCAATTACCTTGAGTATGTGGGCGGAAATGCTTAATTTTAATAAAGGGGTTAGAGTTTAAACTTTCGAGTATTTATACAATCTTTAAGGAAATGCATTTAAATGCTTTTGTTTATTAAACTGAATCTTTCAGAATTAATTCTTATAAGTTGATCTTGTATCGTTATTTAAGTATTGCGCGGCAGCGCAATACTTATTTATTTCCAGTGTCACTTCTCAATATTAATTTAACATAGAAAAGCCTATGGAGATCATAACTTTTTCATTTTTTCTTCCCACCTTTTTGTCCCTGATGCCACTCATTTTTAATTCTTTGCTAATTCTAATAATATTATAAAATCAAAGTGTAAAAACATTTGCCAGACGTCAGTATCAAAACGGATCATAAAATGCCCTTGCATATAGGTGGATTATAATCTAGAGAGTAACATGGGCTAATTTTTATTTGCATTATTCAAATATTTTTCTTAATAATTCCAAATTACGATTTTTTCATTGAGAATCAACGGACATTTTCTAATAAATTTTAACATTTTTCCTTCATTGTTGTAAATAATTCAAAAGCCGTAATAATAATTTGCCTATATTTAGTTGAATGATTTTCACGTGAAACATGAAACTGAAATAGTTTTTTTTTTTTTTTTTTTTTTTTTTTTTTAAGAATTAAAAAGAAGATTAATATGACGTCATAGTGGAAAAAAATTACATTTTCAAGCAGATTTTTTAAGTTCCGATTGTAATTTTTTGGCCAAACTACAACAACCTGCATTACTACACTGGTGAAACATTTTGAATTATACATAGGTAAATTGCATCACAAATTGTGATGCGATATCACACAAATCAAAGCCTGATGATGATACCCTCCATCAATTTTGAAATAGGTTTGTCTGAATGCAGTAGTTATTAAAAAACTTGACATATTAAACAAAAACCTAATTTGCAGAACAAATAAAAAAAAAAAAAAAAACGAAATTTATTTCCTAAATTGTTTAAGCCCGAGAAGGGGCAGATATTAAGATATTTCATTCAATTCGTTCTACATTTAATGTTAATTTTTTATAACAGATAAGCTAAAACAAATGAACATTAAAAAAAAAAATTGAAATTCATACAATATAATGCTTTAAATACCTATATACTTAAATTCCGTTCAAATGAAATCGAAATAAATCTTAGACTTTTTCCATTTTTAAGTTGTAAATATTTGTACTGCAGATTTTGCATTATGTTTATGACGATTGTACATAATATGATAAGGTACATGCAAAATACAAAACTTTAAAAAAAGGTCTAAGATTTATTTCGATTTCATTTGAACGGAATCTAAGTATATAGTTGTTTAAAGCATTATATTGTATGAATTTCATTTTTATTTTTTAATGTTCAATTGGTTTAGCTTATCTCTCTATTCTAAAAAAAGGTAACTACCGCTGTCACCGCCGCCGCCGGTTTTGAATTTTTTTGTGATCGGAGGTCTTTCTTCGTTAATATTAAGAAAAATAATGCATACAAAAATATGAAAATCAGTAGTATTATACAGAAATGTTTGATAAACACGCTGATGCAGACAGTTTTCAAATCGAAGAATTATTTTAAGAGATATTTAATGCTAAAGTTGGAAAAAATCGTTCCACTAAAAAAGTTTTATAGCAGCAAAAACTATACATGGCAGTGTAATCATTTTTAGATCATTTTATGCGTTAGAATTTGCCGGAGTGCAGATTATAATTTTTTTTTTAATTTGCCTAATTTTTTGAGGTTTTATTTCTATTTTAAATTCAAATTTTCAGCATTTCTAGAGATATTTTTTACAGATTTTAGAAAGTGATATTAATTTAAAACTGCTGCCAACTGTATAAACAGCGGAAACAATAATGTTTGCTTCAAAAAAATATATATATATTTATATTTGTAATAAATTAAAAATTTATTGACACGTGACTATTATAAACAGAAAAAACATTTGGAATTAGAATTAAATAATTATGTAAAAAAAGCAGGAACTTATTAAAAATTACGCCATAAAAACTATAATTACACGTGAATTTTAAGAGAGAAAGGAATTTGTAAAATAATAAATTTATTAACATGCGTTAGAAGTCTTAAATAGGAGAAATTACGTCATATTTACGTCAAATTACAGTTATTACATAAAATGAACACAAAATAATATTGCAAAACGGTTTAAATTTAGAAAGTGCGCTAGACATTTATTTGCTATTTTGAGAGGACATTTTTCAACTATTTTTGTTAAGAAAGCGCAAATAATATTTCATTTCTAACACAAGTATTTTCACGTGAATATTAAAAAGAGAAAGAATAGTTTGGTCAAAATTACGTCAGATTAAAAACGATTAATTTAAAATGTCTTATTTAAAAGAACTTTCTTTTCGCTTTGTTAAAAAATACCGGGAGACAAAGATTCTGGTTACTTAATTCCTTTTATATTAGCTTATTTTGAATTGTTTATCTTATTTTACTTAATCAAAGATGAAAACAGCGATTGACATATGTATTTTTGGTACTACTTAGTTATCCCGTCGACCAAAAATCTATCATTCGCCAAACTATAAGATTAAATGCCAATAATGGTTGATCGTAAATGTCACATTCACTTGACTTTAAGCAAGTTACACGTGTCTACGTCATCAAGTTAATTTTATTTCGACGTTTTATTTGTATTTTTATTAATGTTGCACTAATTTATTTGTTCTTTCGTTATTTAAAATAAAAATGATGTCAATTTGTATAATTTGGCGAGTGCTTTGGCGATTTATATAATTTGGAGAAATTGGTCGACGGGTTAATCAAGTAGTACCGCAGCGGATTTGGCCTTAAAATTCCCCAGTCAAAGAGAAATGAATAGAAATCCGTTTATAGGGAGATCGCCACTGTTTTTTAAATTATAATTCAATCTTCCGAAATCTTTTTAAAGCCGATCAAATTAGCGTACTTTTAGAGTCTGCGGTGTCTGAACGGGGGTTGACCAGCGTAGCTCGTAGGGGGCGGAGCCCCCTAGTTTGTTACAAAAAATTAACATTAAATGTAGAACGAATTGAATGAAATATCTTAATATCTGCCCCTTCTCGGGCTTAAACAATTTAGGAAATAAATTTCGTTTTTTTTTTTAAATTTGTTCTGCAAATTAGGTTTTTGTTTAATTGAATTTTAAGTCTTGAATGCAGTAGTTAGAGATTCAGTCCCTAAATAAATAACAATAGTAATAGCGTTTAATAATTATTAAATGTGGTTATAACAAGTCTTATCTACATATAGTATTTATATCTGAACATAAAAGGGAAATCCTTCTATATATAAAAAATAGTTTTGATTTGGAAATGGACCAAAGAAAATCTGCGTAGATATTCCCGGCAGATCGGCATCCAATTTGAATGCTTAAGCATGGCCTTTCTTCGTTAATATTTAAAAAACTGTCGCATACAAAAATATGAAAATAGGTAGTATTATAGAGAAATGTTTGATAAACACGCTGATGCAGACAGTTTTCAAATCGAAGAATTATTTTAAGAGATATTTAATGCCAAAGTTGGACAAAATCGTTCCATTAAAAAAGTTTTATAGGAGCAAAAACTGTACATAGGAATTTAATAATTTTTAGATCAATTTATGCGTCAGAATTTCCCGGTGTGCAGACTGCATTTAATTTTTTAATTTGACTCATTTTTTGAGGTTTTATTTCTATTTTAAATTCAAATTTTCAGCATTTCGAGAGATATTTTTTACATACTAGGGGGCTCTGTCCCCTACGAGCTACGCTCGTCAACCCCCGTTCAGACACCGCAGACTCTAACAGCACGCTAATTTGATCGCCTTTAAAAAGATTTCGGAAGATTGAATTATAATTTGAATCTGACAATTATAATCTGACGTAATTTTCACCAAACTTTTATTTCTCTTTTTAATATTCACGTCAAAATACTTTTGTTAGAAATGAAATATTATGATCATCTTAAAATATCAAGTAAATGTCTCGCGCAATTTTTAAATTAAAACTGTTTTGCAATATTATTTTTTGTTCATTTTACGTAATAAGTGTAATATGACGTAAATTCTCCTATTTAGGACTTCTAACGTATGTTACTGAATTTATTATTTTACAATATTCTTTCTCATTTAAAATTCACGTGTAACTATAGTTTTATGACGTAATTTTCAATGAGTTCCTGCTTTTTATATTTTTTGTTTATAATAGTCACGTGTAAAATAAATTTTTAATTTGAAGCAAACATTACTGTTTGCGCTGTTTATACAGTTGGCAACAGTTTAAATTAATACAATTTTCTAAAATTTGTAAAAAATATCTCTCGAAATGCTGAAAATTTCAATTTAAAATAGAAATAAAACCTCGAAAATTTATTCAAATTAAAAAACTAACTGCAATCTGCACACCGGGAAATTCTGACGCATAAAATGATCTAAAAAGGATTAAATTCCTATGTACAGTTTTTGCTCCTATAAAACTTTTTTAATGGAACGATTTTGTCCAACTTTGGCATTAAATATCTCTTAAAATAATTCTTCGATTTGAAAACTGTCTGCATCAGCGTGTTTATCAAACATTTTTCTATAATACTACCGATTTTCATATTTTTGTATGCAACAGTTTTTTTAATATTAACGAAGAAAGACCTCCGGTCACAAAAAATTCAAAACCGGCGGCGGTGATAGCGGTAGTTACTTTTTTTTAGAATAGAGAGATTTTAGAAAATTGTATTAATTTAAACTGTTGCCAACTGTATAAACAGCGCAAACAATAATGTTTGCTTCAAATTAAAAATTTATTTTACACGTGATTATTATAAACAGAAAATATAAAAAGCAGGAACTCATTGAAAATTACGTCATAAAAACTATAATTAAACGTGAATTTTAAAAGAGAAAGAATATTGTAAAATAATAAATTCATTAACATGCGTTAGAAGTCTTAAATAGGAGAATTTACGTCACATTACACTTATTACGTAAAATGAACAAAAAATAATATTGCAAAACAGTTTAAATTTAAAAATTGCACGAGACATTTATTTGATATTTTAAGATGATCATAATATTTCATTTCTAACAGAAGTATTTTTACGTGAATATTAAAAAGCGAAAGAAAAGTTTGGTGAAAATTACGTCAGATTATAATTGTCAGATTCAAATTATAATTCAATCTTCCGAAATCTTTTTAAAACCGATCAAATTAGCGTGCTGTTAGAGTCTGCGGTGTCTGAACGGGGGTTGACGAGCGTAGTTTGTAGGGGGCAGAGCCCTCTAGTCCTTCTATATATATAAAAAAGTAACGATTTGGAAATGGACCAATGAAAATCTGCCCTAGATCTTCCCTAGATCGGCATCCATTTTGAATGCTTAATCATGGTCTTTCTTCGTTAATATTAAAAAAAAAAAAAACTGTTGCATACAAAAATATGAAAATCGGTGGTGTTATAGAGAAATGTTTGATAAACACGCTGTTGCAGACCGTTTTCAAATCGAATAATTATTTTAAGAGATATTTAACGTTAAAATTGTTCAATATCGTTCCAATTAAAAAAGTTTTATAGGAGCAAAAACTATACATAGGAATTTAATCCTTTTTAGATAATTTATATAATAGAAGTTCCCGGTGTGCAGACTTCATTTATTTATTTTTTTAATTGATTCATTTTTTGAGGATTTATTTCCATTTTAAATTCAAATTTTCAGCATTTCGAGAGATATTTTTTACAACTTTTAGAAAAGGATATTATTTTAAATTGTTGCCAATTTTTAAAACAGTGCAAAGAATAATATTTCCTTCAAATTAAAAAAAAATATTTACACGTGGCTATTATAAACAGAAAAAAAAACTATCAAATTAGAATTAAATGATTGCAGGTGAAAAGTAGGAAAATATTGAAAATTACGTCCTAAGAACTATATTTACACTTGAATTTTAAAAGAGAAAGAAAATTTTAAAATAAAAAATTCATTATTATGCGTTAAAAGTCTTAAATGGAGGAAATTGCGACATATGTAAAAAAGCCAAATAATTAATTAACAGTCGGCAAAACAGTTTAAATTTAAAATTACATTTGCGCGAGACATTTATTTCATATTTTGAGATAATCTTTTCAACTATCATCGTAAATTCCAAGACAGCGCAAATAATATTTCCTTTCTAACAAACAAAAGTATTTTCACGTTAATAAGCGAAAGAAAACTGTGGTGAAAATTACGTCAGATTTAAAACGATACATTTAAAATGACTTATTTAAAAGAACTTTCGGTACTACTAGATTATTCCGTCGACCAAAAAGCTGTCGCCGAACTATAAGATTTAAATGCCGATAATGGATGTCACATTCACATTCACTTGATTACACGTGTGTTTGTTACGTCATCATATGACTTTTAAATCGAGAATTATTTGTATTTTTATTAATGTTTTACTAATTTATTTCTTCTTTTGTTATTTATTTATAGTAAAAATTATGTCGGTTTCTATAATTTGGCGAATAGATAGGCGATGTGTGTAGTTTGGCGAAATTGGTGACTGGATAATCCAGTAGTACAGAACTTTCTCATAGCGTTGTTAAAAAATACCGGGAGACAATGACTGTTTACTTAATTCATTTTACATTAGCTTATTTTCAGATTTTTAACTATTTTTTTAATCAAAGAAGAAAACAGCCATTGTATCTCTTAACAGCTGCTGATTTGGTCTTAAAAATCCACAATCTAAAGAAAACGAATGGAAACCCGTTTACAGAAAGGTCGCCAATGTTTTTTTTAATTATAATTCAATATTTTTTAAGCCGATCAAATTAGCGTGCTTTTAGAATCTGGGGTGTTTGAACGGAGGTTGGCGAGCTTAGCTCGTAGGGGCAGAGCCCCCTAGTAATTTGAAAAGAAAGTAAACATATCAATTTTTCATCTAATAATATTTATTTATACACTTGTTCATATATGTAAAAAGAATTCAAAGCAGAACATATTTTTCTTTTATATATATTTTTGTATAGTTATATTTTCGGTATAGTCGGAAGGTTAATATTATTGTTTTGATACATGGATATCTTTTTAGTTTGTCTTATAATAATTTGAAAAGAAAGTAAACATAACAATTTTTCATCTAATAATATTTATTTATACACTTGTTCATATATGTAAAAAAGCACAACATATTTTTCTTTATATTTATTTATATAGGTTAAATTGTATTATTTTTTAGAACTAGGGGGCTCTGCCCCCTACGAGCTACGCTACTCAACCCCCGTTCAGACACCGCAGACTCTGAAAGTACGCTAATTTGATCGGCTTTAAAAAGATTTCGGAAGATTGAATTATAATTTAAAAAACAGTGGCGATCTCCCTATAAACGGATTTCTATTCATTTCTCTTTGATTGGGGAATTTTAAGGCCAATTCCGCTGCGGTACTACTTGATTATCCCGTCGACCAATTTCGCCAAATTATATAAATCGCCAAATTATACAAATTGACATAATTTTTATTTTAAATAACGAAAGAACAAATAAATTAGTAAATTAAAACAGGCTATCAAAGCCTGAGAGCTTATGTGCCCGCCGGTTCTGTATGTACGAACGTAACGCGATAACTTTTGACAAAAATATCCGATTTGCTTCAATTTTTTTTTCTAGGTTCATTCTGATAAGGCGCTTCCCTGATAAGTTTTTGGGGTTCACTGGTTAAGGATAAAAGGGGAAAAGGGAGGCTAGTCCCCCCCCCCCCCCCCCATTAATTTAGATAAATGGGTTTTTCATGCAGAAATATTCGATTTGTTCCAAATTTGGTATACCGGTTTATTATGATAAGGAGCTTCCCTGATTACATTTGGAAGCTCATTACTTAAGTATAAAAGGGGAAAGGGGGCTACCCCCCTTAATTTAGATAAATGGGTTTTTCATGTAGAATGATTCGATTTGCTCCAAATTTGCTATACCGGTTTATTATATTAAGGAGCTGCCTTGATTAGATTTGGAGGTTCATTAGTTATATATAAAGGGAGGAAAGGAGGGCTACCCCCCCCCCCTTTAATTGATAAAAAGGGGTTTTTCATGCACAAATATCCGATTTGCACCAAATTTAGTATATCGGTTAATATGTTAAGCAGCTTCCCTGATTAGATTTGGAAACCCATTACTTATGTATAAATGGGGGGAAGGGGGCTACCCCCTTAATTTATATAAATGTGTTTTTCATGTAGAATTATTCGATTTGCTCCAAATTTGGTATACCGGTTTATTATGTTAAAGAGCTGCCTTGATTGGATTTAGAGGTTCATTAGTTAAGTATAAAAGTAGGAAAGTGGGGCTACCCCCCCTTAATTTAGATAAATGGATTTTTCATGCAGAATTATTCGATTTGCTTCACATTTCGTATACCGGTTTATTATGTTAAGGAGCTTCCCTGATCAGATTTGGAGGTTGATTAGTTAAGTACAAAGGGGGCTAGCCCCCCCCCCCTTTAATTTAGATAAATGCGTTTTTCATGCAGAGTTATTTGATTTGCTCAAAATTTCGTATACCTGTTTATTATGTTAAGGAGCTGCCTTGATTAGATTTGGAGGTTAATTGGTTAAGTATAAAGGGGAACGGGGGCTAGTCCCCCCCCCTTTAATTTAGATAAATGGGTTTTTCATGCAGAATTATTCGATTTGCTTCAATTTGATATACCAGTTTATTCCGATATGGCTTTCTTCATTTGATTTGGAGGTTCATTGGTTAAGTATAAAACAGGGAAACGGGGGGCAAGTGTCCTCTCCCCTTAATTTAGATAAATGGGTTTTCATACAGAATTATCTAATTTAGTTTAATTTTTTTTCTAGGTTCATTCTGATAAGGAGCTTTTCTGATTAGATTTGAAGGTTCATTGGTTTAGCATAGGGAGAAATGGGGGAGCTAATACCCGCTTAATTTAGCGAAATGGTTTTTTTTCATGCAGAATTATCTGATTTGCTTCAAATTTGGTATGCCAGTTTATTATGTTATAGAGCTTCCCTGATTAGATTTTGAGGTTCTTTGGTTAAGTATAAAGAAGGGAAACGGGGGTTAATCCCTTCAGTTATTTTTCGAGGGCATTATTCTTTGAAATAAGAGTATAACATACAATTAGTGTGAATAGCCTGTGAGCTCAATGCCATCAGTTTAACTGGGCAATATTCTCTTTTTTTTATTGATCCAGATTTTTGTATCTAAATCGCGATTAAAAAAAAAAATTTATTTCACATATTAAAACTCCCCGATTTCTTAAGGAGACACTGGACTTTGAAAAGAGCAAAAAAGAAAAAAAAAAAAAAAAAAACAACTATAAAACAGGAATTTTGTTTTTTCAGAATTTAGTGTTGCCCCCGATAAAAACTAATATATATATATATATATGCATATAAATATAGATAATATAAAACATATTTCAGTTTTAAGACTTAAAACACACGCTTTTATTTTATATAAAATAACGTCATTCGCATCTGTTGAAGAATTCCGCATTTTATGATCGAATCGTAAACAACATCTACAGTGAAGTGTGCATAGGATGTCACTATCGCTGAATAATACACAAATCCAAAAAAAAAAAAAAAAAGAGAGATGTCGTCATTTAAGAAACTCGACAACAAAACGGCTATCTAATTATTCATATGCCTTCATTTGTTTGTAATATTAATAAAGATACTTAAAATTAAATATAGTTTATAATAGCTCCATGTTTCATCAGAAATCATTCATTTATATATTTTCAAAATAACACGTATTTTAATTACATTTTTTTTTTCAGTTGCTATGGGAAAATGGTAACAAAAAGTTATAATTACTGTTTTCCAACTATTTTTCCTTTACTTTATACAGAAATAGAGTACTTCAGTTGCCAAAAAACTACAAAACAATTAAGATCTCAAAATTAAATTGACATGCAGTTTTCAAACAAAGTGCATTTAAAAACACTTTTTTCCCCAATACGACGATATAAAAATTGAAAATGTGCGATGTTTAGAAGTTTAAAGAATTGCAGTAGTATTTAACCGTACAACGATACATCTGCTTTGTTCTACGGCTGGCTTATACAACGGAACGTTATTTTTTAGAGACGACACTTTAATCACTGGCCGAAAAAAAATAGTATATCGGGGGCTAAAAAAAAAATATTTGTGTTAAAATGTATTGTTAATATTTAGAAAATATCCATATAGTGCCATATACTTCGCAGAAAGCATATTTTGATGCATCTTATACAGATGATAAATTCAAAATACCATATCATAACGTATTTCAAATGCATTTTTATGAAAGCAAATTTTCCATCGTATTAAATTTTAAAAATACTAGGGGGCTCAGCCCCCTACGAGCTACGCTCGCCAACCCCCGTTCAGGCACACCAAAATCCAAAAAGCACGCTAATTGCACGCATTTGATCGGCTTTAAAAATATTGAATTCAAATTAAAAAAAAAACAAAAAAAAAAAAAACAGTAGCGATCTCTCTGTAAACGGGTTTCCATTCGTTTTCCTTGGATTGGGGATTTTTAAGACCAAATCTGTTGCTGTTAAGAGATACAATGGCTGTTTTCGTATTTAATTAAACACATTAGTTATTTGAAAATAAGCTAATGTAAAATGAATTAAGTAAACAGTGGCATTGTCTCCCGGTATTTTTTAGCAGCGCTATAAGATAGTTCTTTTAAATAATTTATTTTAAATGTATCGTTTCAAATCTGACGTAATTTACACCAAACTTTTATTTTTATTTCTCTTATTAATATTCACGTAAAAATACTTTTGTTGTTAGAAGGAAATATTATTTGCGCTGTCTTCGAATTCACGATAATAGTTGAAAAGATTATCTCAAAATATCTCGCGCAAATATATTTTTCAATTTAAATTGTTTTACCATATTTTTTGGGCATTTTAAATATGACGTAAAATTCAAGTGTAAATATGGTTCTTATGACGCAATTTTCCTGCTTTTAACATGTAATCATTTAATTCTAATTTTAAAGGGGTTTTTTTTCTGTTTGTAATAGTCACGTGTAAATAAATGTTTAATTTGAAGAAATATTTGATATGATAATTTGTTTCGCTGTTTATACAATTGGCAACAGTTTAAATTAATGACATTTTCTAAAATTTGTAAAAAACATCTCTCGAAATGCTGAAAATTTGAATTAAAAATAGAAATAAAACCTCAAAAAATGCGTCAAATAAGAAAAATAAATGCAATCTGCGCATTGGGAACTTATAACGTATAAAATGATTAAATTCTCATGCATAGTTTTAGCTCAAATAAAACTTTTTTAATGGAATGACTTTGTCCAACTTTAGCATTAAATATCTCTTAAAATAATTCTTCGATTTGAAAACTGTCTGCATCAGCGTGTTTATCAAACATTTTTCTATAATACCATCGATTTTCATAATTTTGTATGCAACAGTTTTCTTAATATTAACGATGAAAGGCCATGCTTAAGCATTCAAATTGGATGCGGATCTACCCGGAATATCTACGCAGATGTTCATTGGTCCATTTCCAAATCAAAACTTTTTTTTATATATAGAAGGATTCCATGCATTTTAATATTTCTTCAAAATTCTCTGTATGGTCAAGGGACAATCTTCATACACGCTGCACAAACTTTGTGCATCTTTTTTTTTTTTTTTTTTTTTTGTTAATCTGACAGACAGGTATGCATCAAGGTTGTCTCTCAACGATATTTAGAATTTTGAACAAAAATTAAAATGCATTAAACATTTTAAAGATGTATTGACTGTATAGACTGTAACTGAGTGAAATTTGTCTCGAAAAATTACCTTCGAAACACATTACTTTTTTACTATGTTATTTTTATTACTTAACTTTATAAGATTTATGAAAATACACTTTCAGTCAAATATTATATGGTAATATATAATACTTTTTAAATTTTAACAATAAATTTTAACACAAACAAAAAATTCGTATTTTTAATTTTTCGGTGTTTACTTTTTTTTTTTTTTTGTGAGTGTGAATCAGATTAACAGCATTAGTAATTAGTACCATTAGATTCTAAAAAACAAACTTTCAAGACAGAAAAAAAAAAAAAAAAAAAAAAAAAAACAGTAAAAAAAAGAAAGGAAAAGAATGAAATAATTAATTGAAAGCTGGGTAAACGGTATAGGAATCTAGTTATCTAGTTTAGTTTTCCTGACATAGATAGTATCATAATTACGTGATCTGTGATGCTATGTCGGCTTCTGGTATAAATCGAAGAAAGGAGTTTTTATAATGAACTATTAACTGACGTTGAAAAAGAAATCTCAAATCCCAGAGCCCGGGGAAATGTGGTATGTATCAGTAATCAGGTGGATTTCGAACGAATGATTTTGATAGCGATACCTCGAGGTTTAAAAAACAAGTGCAAATGTACTCTGAAGCTATGTTTTCAGTCATATCAAGTTGTTAATTCTTGCAATGATATCCCTTCTAACAAACAATATCGGAACTTTTTTTAATTTCCAAATATTGTATTTATTCGTTTTAAGCAGACCTAAAAGTGTACAGGATGTTGCCGAATTCGACCAACAAATTCAGAGAGCTAATAGTAGGCATCAAGAGGACGAAAAATTGTCATTGAACATGGGGTTGCGAAAAACTTATTTAGTCACAAATACAGGGTGTTTCATACTAACTGAATTTGGGTTGACGGCAGTGGCCAGTGGCGTAGCCAGGATTTCGTTTTTTTGGGGGGGTGGGGGGTGGGGGGGTGTCCAAAAATTTTCCTTCAGGTTATATCTATATTATAAAGGATAAACATATCTGTGCGTAACGCATACGTCATTCTGCGAATGGCAACAATCTGAAATTTGAAATGAAATTTCGGTTTTGCAATTTTCGCTACTGCAAATTTTTAAACTTCTAAACATCGCACAGTTTCAATTTTTACACCGTCGTACAGGGAAAAAATATACTTTTAAATGCAATTTGTTTGAAAGCTCTATCTCAATTTATTTTTGAGATATTAATTTTTTATTGTTTTTAGTACCAATTTTGTAATTGTGGCAACTGAAGTACACCATTTCTATTAAAAGTAAAGGGAAAATAGCCATGATTTATTTATCCTTATTGATGCCATTTTCACATTACAAATAAAAGTAATTTTTTTTTATAATTTTTGAACAGAAAATGACGTAGCTATTAAAAAAAAAACACGCATATTTCTTCATAAATCAGTTACATTTCAATATTTTTTTTACATTACGCTGATACTGAATTTGAGACGCTAGGCAAAATGAATCAGTGAGTAAAAATGATGTCATATTTAAGAAAAAACGATCATTTTCTTTGATAAAACTATATATATGACAATACTAAATGGCCAATGCTATGACGACTAAAGGCAAATTTCTGAATTTTTTATTCGCGGGTACTGAGATTAGAACTTAAAGTTTGTATTACGTATTCTAATACAGTTTAATTTTTCAATAATTTAAGCAGCTGAAGTTTGTGTAAATAACATTTTGATAATTTTAGGTTTGAAATATTATTTGTTTTAACGGTTAGACAACCAATATAAGATGAATTTTTTTATTGTAATTATTTTTGTAGGTTTATCATAAATTTGATCTAATAGTATATTTCTAAACATTTTACTTCGTCGAATTGCGACGGGTTCCAACTCGTATATATAGTAAAATCTGTCAAGATAAAATCGTAAATATTGCTGAAAATTCCGTTTTACACAGGTTTTCGTGTTATCAGGTGTATTTGTATTGTATTCTTTTCCGTAGCACTATGGAACATTTCTGTTTAAGACAGAATTCCGTTATAGACAGGTTCCATTTTTACAAGTTTTGTGTATTTATATAAATATACTAATTTATGTCATATGAATAGAATAAAACTTATCAAAATAGTAATTGTCTATAACCTTTAACGGAAGCGTTACATGGTCTTAATATGAATTGCGATACAATTAAATTTGCTGAAAACCTGTCTGAAAGGGGATTTTCATCGTTCTTTAGTTAAACACAGTGAAGCTTGTGAAAGCGGAATCTTTCTATAACGGAAACCTGTCTCAAACGGAAGAGTTTCAGAATCCCTGCGAAATGAACAATAGATCTTATTGAGGTAGTGTACCTTAGAAGTATAATTAATCACACTTCTTTCTATGGAAGCCTGTCTAAAATGGAGCTTTTTACCAATCCCTTGCAATCTTGTCTTGACCGTGTATATATAATAGAAGTATTTCGAGTAACTTTAAGAATTTTGGTATATCCTTATTTAATTTCTTAATTAAAAAAAAAAAACATGGATAAAAATGTAAGGCCAATCTCTATAACTGCAGCTAATAATACATTGAAGTTACATTAATATTTACCAATGAAAAAGATTCACTATGATGTAAAACGCTGAGCGCATACTGAAGAGTTAAATTTAATTAACCCATTCGCTGTCATCCACGAGTATACTCGTGGCTTTAATTTATTAATTACTTTGTCACCGCTATTTTAGAATTTAAAAAATTGCCTCATTTACTGGCAGAAATTTTGCTGTATTAGTAAAGCGAAATTTACCTTTCTGAATTTGTGGTAGCAAACGACTTTTAACAAAAAATTTGAAAATTCTCACTTTATAGTTTTGGCAGCGAATGGGTTGAATCAAGTTTGATATTACATAACATTTGCCTACAATAAAGGTAGGATCAAGTGGTTAAGTTTAAAACAGCAATTTCCATGTTTAATTTCTTGCCATTGAATTAAGAACTTGTGCTGTAATAGATATTGGATAATGATTTCACATAAGTGTCAATTGCATGAGCCGTTCATGCGATCCGCCGCGCTCCCCATGTGAGTTTTTGAGATAACCCAGATAGCATGAACATTAGCAGCAAGTTTGATTTTTTCTGATATTATCTTGCCGTGACAAATTTGAATTGAGAAATTTGCAGCAAATCCCCGCAAAGCATGCCATCACCCACTTGTATGAGTAGTTTGTTGTGAAACTGATGCAAGACTGTCATTAATTCACGAAAGTGACGGAAGCAAAAATTCCATCTGTTGAGATAATAGACAATCAGCACATACGCAGAAATTGCAGAAATTTTATTCGGTAGGCACCGCTTTTTCTAAACGCTATACTTATTAAATACCAAAAAATGCTCGAAATGAAAAGTACAAATATTACCTAAATTTGTTTATGGTGATAAAACCAATGCATGCACCTTCTGACGGCGCTTTCGCATCAATAGACTTGATCAGGTCTATGGACCCCTTCGAAGGGGTTAAACTTATAGTGTGACATGGAAAGATTACTACTTTGCAGTAAGTTTGCAGTATTTTTGATTACTTGTTTGTCGTTAGTTTGCAATAAATTTGATACAGTATGAATTTAACTTGCACGGCAAGTTAGCTGCAAGTTCAAAGGGTGGTGACTTCGGCGTTTGTGTTATCTTGCTGCAGTCTTGTTATGAACTTTCAGTCTTGTCATGCTGAGCTTACTGCAACTTCGCATGTTTTCAAAGCAAGACTGTTGCAAATTTTCTGCAAACTAAAAATGCTATGTGGGAAGGTTTTAACTTTAAGAAAAAGATTTTGTATTTTCAGCTACAGAAACTAGTAATGTAAGAAGCAAACACATCAAATATAGTTCATGCTGGAAAAAGCAGTTTTATTACAATTGTCTTATTCAGCCATAATTCTTTTGGGTTTCCATGTTTCATGTCTCGCCACTTTTGATACCATATTCGATGTAATAGTTGCTTCCGATATCTGGTCATCTTTAAGGAAGTTAAATTTTTGTAATAAGTTTATTTGTGATGGATTATTACTTTTTTGGAAGTATTAGAATGTGTAAAAAATGGTTCATGGTGGTTTCTGTTTTTGTAATTCCCAGCCAATTTATTTTAGATGGTTCGAAACAGTTTTAGAACATTCTCCAAGTTCAGCAGTAAGCTTCGGACGGGTCAGATTTATGCAGCTCTGGAAGGGACACTTAGGAGTTCCGTGGAAGGGGGTAGCGCCCTTCTAAACCATTAATAATCATAAAATTCCGAATCTTCCGATTGCACCCTTGAACAACTTGACAGAAGAATCAAGAACCTCATCTCTGTATATTTCAGCATTCACAGTTGCACTGGTAAAAATGTGTCGGTCACTGCGGCCATTCAAAATGATGTCCCTCCATACCATGATTCCACGACCTTTGTATCGATGCCTTTCACGCATGTTTCCAGACTTATTGCGTGTGATTTTCTCCCTCCATATGGTAACACATCTGCAGTAACTCTCTCAACAAAATCGGGATTCATCGGTAAAGAGAACTCGGCTCCAGTCCGTGGTACTCCAATGACGATGATCTCTGCGCCACTTTAACCGGGCGTATTTCGCTACCGGAGTTAGTGGAACACAAATCATGGGTTTCCTTGCATGCAGCCTGTCACTCACAGTAAACCAGGATAGTCGAGTTCTTGTTTCTGCAGCAAACTCTCTGCAATCTGAACTGACGTCAATTGCCTATTTCTTTTAACAATCGTTGGCAAATTATAGTCCTGAGAGCCTATTGTGGTGCGTTTTCTACCTTGATCTGGTTGTTTGTGGACATTATACCAGTGCTTTTAAACCGTTTCCAGATTCTTGACATGACGCTTTTGGCTATTTTTAAGTCTTTACAGACCCCTAAGAGTGTCTGTCCAGCTTCCATTCTCCCTATTGCACGCAATTTCTCAAAATCGGTCAGATGTCTTCTGGGCAACATATTTCATCTGCTAGAAGTGAAAGTTTTACCTAATTACACGTATAGTTCTTAAAACTAGGCTTCCAATTACCCACGTGCGCTCCTTTTCACACGTGAACCAAAAAAACGGGCTGAGGCTGAAAAATTTGCATATATTTCTGTAGCGAATGTTAATCTTATTGGACTACGTGATAACGTTGACATAGAGTTACCTTTCTGGAAGTTCCCTTAATAGAATTAACATAAAGCACCTTTTTATGGTTGTTCTATTATTTTTCTCGTCATGGTATTTTGAAAGTGGTAACAAATAACCAGTCCAAAAATAAAGTTACTTTTATTAATTGCAGGCAGCAGATTTAAAGTAATTGTTAATATTGTCCGTTATAAAGTGAACAAATGTAAGGGTCACGAAACTCAACCAATGTACTGTTACTGCGTTCGTATAAACTCGTTCTTTCCCATAAGTGTCGACAACAGAACCCAATCGAAGTCCAAGATAAAGAAGTTTTACGTTTAATCTAGTTACAGTAAATTTGTGTAAACGGAATAGCAGGTATACTTGCATAGTTATCCTTTCGTCTCGGGACATTAAAATGTTTTTGTTTATGAGAGGATTCCGTGTTTTCAGAAAACCTGCCAAGAAGGATTCATAATTGGAACAAGTTTCATTTCAGATAGGTTTCAAACGTTAGCAGGCACAAATATATAGTGTTGTTTTCGTCGAACGTTGAATTGTTTTCCTTTGAGATAGGTCATCTTCACAGATTTTCCTGTAATAGATTTATGCTCTTCAGAGGTGGTGTTATAGCAGCGGTTTCCAACCCGGGGTAGCGTACCCCTGGGGGTACCTGGCGGGTCTGCTGGGGGTATGTGAAAATAATAACGGTAATGGCGGAAGTTACAAAAATGTTAGGAATATCAATGTAATTTGCATCGATTTATTAAATGGTTGTGATAAGAAAATTACTAATGCAAATAAGCATGTTTACGTTATCTCCTTGAGTGGAGGGGGCGTGTTTATGAGAAATGGGGGTACTCCGAAATGAAAAACCTACGAAAGGGGTACATGAAAGAAAAAAGTTTGGGAAGTGAGTACGTTTTAGCAGTTTTAAGGGATACTGTAAAAACGGAAAGTATTTATAACGCAAACCTGCTTAAAACGGAAAAGTTCATAGTCCCGAAGAAAGACATACCTTTGAATTATACCTTCTAAGACGAACACCTCTCTAAAGCGGAATTTTTTATAGATCCTTTGTGATTCTGTCTCAGCAGTTTTTACTGTTGTATTTGTATCCATGATTCAGTAAACCAGGCCTACTTTCGGGGGGGGGAGGGGATTCGGAACCCCCACCCCTTTGGCTACGCGACTGGCAGTGGCGCCAACTTATATGGGCGCATGGGGCCCGAGCCCACCCCAATAACTTGTCCTTATCCCACTCCATTTCCATTATTCTAATTTGTTACTCATTTAATTTTCAATCGCTGAAAAAATAACTCTTCGATTGAAAATCATTTTGTTTGAAAACACAGTAAGGATAGCAGTAACAGGCACACAGGACCCTAACCAAACCCATTTAACCTAACCCAAACAATCCAGTAAAATATTACTGTCTCTATGTCTATATGATATACTAATAAGTAATGATAAATTATTGGTAGTATCTTAAAATTGATTAACGATATTATTATATTCATTTTTACTTTGTATTAAATGCTAACAAATATTAATATAATACGAAATATTCCTTACCTTTAAGAAATAATAACACGACTGTTTTTGGCCGAAAATTTCACTCCCCCTGCCAGTAGCGTAGCCCATGTGATACGAATTCGCCTTTATTGTTTTTTTCCACTTTCTATCGTCCGGGGGAAGGGGGGGGGGGGGGTTCTAGAGATCCTACATTAGAGATGTTAATGTGTACGCTGAAAATATTTTATGATAAGTTTCTACGTACTGCTACTTTTCTTTGATATTCTTTTTAAATACAGAAGTCTGATAAATATATTAATATATAGTATTAGAATGAGTATTGTTATCAAATCATGAAATGGAAGTTTAGGAAAAAAATTAAATAGGGGCACTGCTGTTAAAAGAAACAACTAAAAAATATGAAAAACAAATCTCTCTATTCTAAAAAAAAGTAACTACCGCTGTCACCGCCGCCGCCGCCGGTTTTGAATTTTTTGTGACCGGAGGTCTTTCTTCGTTAATATTAAGAAAAATAATGCATACAAAAATATGAAAATCGGTAGTATTATACAGAAATGTTTGATAAACACGCTGATGCAGACAGTTTTCAGATCGAAGAATTATTTTAAGAGATATTTAATGCTAAAGTTGGACAAAATCGTTCCACTAAAAAAGTTTTATAGTAGCAAAAACTATACATCGGAATTTAATCATTTTTAGATCATTTTATGCGTTAGAATTTGCCGGAGTGCAGATTGCATTAATTTTTTTATTTTGACTAATTTTTTGAGGTTTTATTTCTATTTTAAATTCAGATTTTCAGCATTTCTAGAGATATTTTTAACAGATTTTAGAAAGTGATATTAATTTAAACTGTTGCCAACTGTATAAACAGCGGAAGCAATAATGTTTGCTTCAAAAAAAAAAAAAAAAAATTATACGTGTAAATAAATTACAAATTTATTTACACATGACTATTATAAACAGAAAAAAACATTTGGAATTAGAATTTAAATAATTATGTACAAAAAGCAGGAACTTATTAAAAATTATGTCATAAAAACTATAATTACATGTGAATTTTAAGAGAGAAAGGAATTTGTAAAGCAATAAATTTATTAACATGCATTAGAAGTCTTAAATAGGAGAAATTACGTCATATTTACGTCACATTACAGTTATTACATAAAACGAACACAAAATAATATTGCAAAACGGTTTAAATTTAGAAATTGCGCTAGACATTTATTTGATATTTTGAGCGGATACTTTTCATCTATTTTTCTTAGGAAAGGGCAAATAATATTTCATTTCTAACACAAGCATTTTCACGTGAATATTAAAAAGAGAAAGAATAATTTGGTCAAAATTACGTCAGATTAAAAACGATTAATTTAAAATGTCTCATTTAAAAGAACTTTCTTTTCGCTTTGTTAAAAAATACCGGGAGACAAAGATTCTGTTTACTTATGGTGTTATTACACGAGGACTCAAAGACGCTTGGAATCCCAGGCGTCTAGCGACAACAGCCGCCTCACGGCCCGTCTTTTCCAAGCATTTCATTGGCTGTTCCGGAAAAGGCTTTTCTATTATCAGATTTCCAAGCATTCGATTGGCTGTTACTGGCGACTCGCCTCGTTTCGGGCGTCAAAGATGCTCCGACAGAAAAAAGACGCTCGCGCTCCAAGCGACTCTCCTGGAGCCATAGGAATACATGGAGACGCCTGGAATCTGAAGCATCTTTGACCCCTCGTGTAATAACACCATTAATTCCTTTTATACTAGCTTATTTTGAAATGTTGTTACACGTGTCTACGTCATCAAGTTATTTTTATTTCGACGTTTTATTTGTATTTTTATTAATGTTGTACTAATTTATTTGTTCTTTCGTTATTTAAAATAAAAATTATGTCAATTTGTATGATTTGGCGAGTGGTTTGGCGATTTATATAATTTGGCGAAATTAGTCGACGGGATAATCAAGTAGTACCGCAGCAGATTTGGCGTTAAAATTTCCCCAATCAAAGAGAAGTGAATAGAAATCTGTTTATAGGGAGATCGCCACTGTTTTTTAAATTATAATTCAATCTTTCGAAATCTTTTTAAAGCCAATCACATTAGCGTGCATTTAGAGTCTGCGGTGTCTGGACGGGGGTTGGCGAGCGTAGCTCGTTTGGGGCTGAGCCCCCTAGTTATATAAATAAATCAAAATCCGATAGTAAAATCGCACGGTTGCGTAGCGTAAAACAGTTGAGTAAAAAAAAAAAAAATGCATTTTCTGAGAAATTTTACTCATTAAAATGGAAATGTGCTTATATTTATGTTCCGAAAGACTCTTTGCAGGCATATAAAATGAAATTTTCGTAATTTTAATAGAATAAAAAGTGTTAGACGCTGATAAAAATGCATTGCGTTGTACGGCGTTGGCGTTCCATCTACTTTGTAACGTAAATGTACATTTCTTCAATGTCCAATCTCTCTCTAATGTAGGATCTCTAGAGGGAGGGGGGGGGGGGGGCAAGGCCTGATTAATGCACGGGCCTCCGGGGTCTCGGCCCTGGGCCCGCCAATTTCAGGGGCCCACAAATTTGTGTATATTTTCTCACAATTTAAGTTTTTCCACTGTTTGCATTTTATATTTCTGTCCCTGACGTAAAAACAAAGTTTTACTATAATAAAAATCCTCCATATCTGGGAGCACGGCAGTGCGTCCGCCAAGTTCGCACAAGCCGTAAGCTACCTTTTCCTGAACCATTTCGGCATACTTTTCACCCCCTCATAACGTCGTTTTAGGGAGAGATATAGAATTTTTTCGCTTATACACATGTTCGTATGGTCAAACTGAACTAAGGTTCCACAATTTCATGTTTCTATATTTAGTAGTTTTCGAAATATTAAATTCCGAAAAAGCGCTTTTTTGTCACTGACTCACTTCGCATCATCAAATAACTAAGGTACTTCTAAAAGTCGTAGAATCATGAAATTTCACAAGTAAGTCGGGTTTGTAGGACAATTAACCTGAAAAATCTGAAAACACAGAATTTCCGCCTCTAAACCCTTCATACAGGGGGTGTTCATTTGGCCGTAAACAGTTTCTACGCATTCAATTGTGCCAATGTTGGTCGCCAAAACTCGATTACAGAGCTTTGAAGGCGGTCACGTGATTTCAAGCAGAATAACATTCATATATATGCTTTTCCAAAGATGTTTGTTAAATAGAAAAAATGAATATACCTAAAAATTTTAATCAGTATAGGTTATGATATATTTACGATATTAAAACAATAAAACATTTAACAAAATATAACCGCAATTCGGTACGTTTCCGATATAGTAGCCTTGGCGAAATACAGAAAATAGCCTTGACGATAAAAGAAATTTGATAATAACGTATTTTCTGGCAACCTATTTACCGTGTCATATACACAAACAATTTTTTCCATATGTATACAATTTATTTAATGTAAGGAACCCGTTTATTTATTTTTATATACAAACATAAATAATCTGTATATGAAAAATAATATTTTATACATGTATAAATAAAATGTTTATATGTATTTATATACATATACATAATACATACAATAACATAAAAGTTCATCGGGTTTGTTTTCGTAGTTGTTTATATCATTTGGCAACATATCTCAGTTTCTGAAGTCCGATTTGCGCCAAGATTTTTTTTTAAATGCCAAGGTCCCTATAGTGGAAAAATATCCTAATTCCATATGAAAGTTTAAAAATCTCCTTTTAATTAAATGAAATGTGTAACTAATAAACTATCTTTAACGATGTGCGACAGATGAGCGATGTCCGAAGTCCGCTGCTAATGTTATTATATTGTATTATTAGCCTACTTACTGTTAATTTATTGTTAATTTTAAATCTGTAAAAGAAAGATTATAGTTAGAGATAAGATATGTTGGTCGCCAAAACCCGATTACAGAAAATTAGCCTGAGTTATAAAGGTGTTACATGATTTCAAGCTGAATGAATTTTTATATGCTTTTACAAAAATCTTAATAAGGCAAATCTTTCAGTTTATCTGTCCATCTTTCTATCTTTTACTTCCTTAAAACAAATTTTATTAAAGACCGGGAGGCGTCTGCACAGATCATCACCTCATCGAGTTGACGGCTGAAATTTTAGGATTAGTTAAATATCGATTAGCGTATTTAAATGTAACTGGTCTGACAAGTCATATCTTTGTGGAAACCACCTACAGACCCGATTTTACGGGTTAATTGGTGGATTTTCCATTGTGTTTTCCTGCACCCATTCCTCCATGTTTCCAAACTTTTGGATGCAGGAAAATAGAATAGTAAACCTATCAGTTAACCACTAAAATTAGGTCTTCAGGTGGTTTCTACCAAGATATGACTTAACAGACCAGTTGCATTTAAATATGCTAATCTCGTTTTAACTAATCCTAAAATTTCAGATGTAAACTCGATGAGGTGAGGGTGTGTGCAGACGCCTCCCGGTATATTATAAATGGCGGTATTCTAATCTCAATAGCACTCTGGTCAATCTGGCAATTATCCCTACTATTTATGAAACACTATTCCTTTAAGTCCGTTTTAGTGATGTTAATGAACTTATGCATATGCATCATACATATTCTACATATGCATATAATACGTAATACATTTGCATCATACATATTATAGGTATGTGTATAATACATAATACATATGCATCATTATGACGTCAGAATAAACAAAACATTTTTTTGTCGCCAAATTTGAGAATTGACATAATATATTACCAAATTTGGAGAAACTTTGCTAAATGTCGCCAAGCTTAGCGAATATTTGGCGCTTGTAATATTTTTCAATGAGTTAATTATTAATGCCATCTATTAGGTAGCTTTCTTTACAAAAAAGCTACCTATTGCAGCCGTTCGGAGGAAAGCGATTTCAAAAAATTTTGGTATATTTTCATCGATCATGACCCCCAGACCCCGAAACCACCCTCCGTTCAAAATTGATATATATATATATATATATATATATATATATATATATCTGACCTATGTCACACTGTAACTCCCGTAATTATGAACCGATTTCGATGTAATTCGGTGTGTACATAGTACATACCAATGTCTCGACCGAGTTCGTTGGCCAGCTTCATCCGCCGTTTTGTTTCAAAATGGCGGCCATTTAAAATTTAAAAAAAAATTTAAAACTTGAAATGTGGTACCAAAAAATTAAAAATGGAAAAATATTCTTTTCTTATGTATTTGACCTTTATACAAAGATTCCGGAGCAGTTTTTGTTTCGTCTATACCTTAAAAGATGGCTGAGTTATAGCATTTTGAATTTCTAGCGTGGCTGACATTTTGAAACGTCCTGAATTTTGTCACGCGATAAAAGGCGTATTTATGAACCGATTTGGATGTAATTCGGTGTGTACATAGTACATACCAATCTCTCGACTGAGTTCGTTGGCCAGCTTCATCCGCCATTTTGTTTAAAAATGGCGGCCATTTAAAAATTTCTTAAAAATTTAAAATTTGAAATGTGGTGCCAAAAAATTGAAAATGGAAAAATATTCTTTTCTTATGTATTTGACCTTTATACAAAGATTTCGGAGCAGTTTTTGTTTCGTCTATATCTTAAAAAATGGCTGAGTTATAGCATTTTGAATTTCTAGCGTGGCTGACATTTTGAAACGTCCTGAATTTTGTCACGCGATAAAAGGCGTATTTATGAACCGATTTGGATGTAACTTCGTTTATACATAGTACATACCAATGTCTCGACCGGGTTCGTTAGCCAGCTTCACCCGCCATCTTGTTTAAAAATGGCGGCCATTTAAATTTTTAAGAAAAAATTAAATTTGAAATGTGGTACCAAAAATTGAAAGTCGAAAAAATATTTTCTTCTTATGTGTTTGACCTTGATAAAAAGATTCGGGAGAAGTTTTTGTTTCGTCTATATCTTAAGAAATGGCTGAGTTATAGCATTTTGAATTTCTAGCGTGGCTGACATTTTGAAACGTCCTGATTTTTCTCACGTAATAACAGGCGTATTTATGAACCGACTTGGATGTACCTTGGTGTGTACATAGTACATACAAATGTCTCGACCGAGTTCGTTGGCCAGCTTCATCCGCCATCTTGTTTCAAAATGGCGGCCATTTAAAAAAATAAAAAAATAAAAAAAAATTAAATGAGATGCCAAAAAATTGGAAAATGAAAAAGATTTTTTTTGTATGTGTTTGACCTTAATACAAAGATTCCGGAACAGTTTTTCTTTCGTCTATATCTAAAAAAAATGGCTGAGTAATAGCATTTTGAATTTCTCTTGCGGCTGACATTTTAAAACGACCTGATTTTTGTCACGCGATAACAGGCGTATTTATGAACCTATTTGGATGTAACTTGGTCTGTACATAGTACATACCAATGTCTCGACCGAGTTCGTTGGCCAGCTTCATTCGCCATCTTGTTTCAAAAGGGTTGCCATTAAAAAAAATTAAATTTAAAATTCAAAATGAGGTATTAAAAAATTGGAAAATGAAAAAGATTTTTTTTATGTGTTTGGCCTTGATACAAAGATTCAGGAGCAGTTTTTGTTTCTGAAAATTTGTTCTTTTGTTGATATCTTAAAAAATGGTTGATTTATAGCACTTTGAATTTCTAGCATGGCTAACATTTTGAAACGATCTTGTATTTGTCACGCGATAACACACGTATTCGCCTATTTCGATGTAAGAAGGCATGTGGATAGTATACATCAACACCTCGACCAAGTTCGCTGGCCAGATTCATCAGCCATCTATTTCAAAATGGCGGCCATTAAATTAAAAAATATATATATATTTAAAGTGAGGTGCAAAAAAATTAGAAATTGAAAAAGGTTTCTTTCTTAAGTATTTGATCTTGATATAAGGATTCAGGAGCATTTTTTGTTTGTCTTTACCTTAAAAAATGGCTCAGATATAGCAGTTTCAATTTCTATTGTGGGTGACATTTTGAAAAATCTGATTTTTTGCATGCGACAGCACTCCTATATATTAACCAATTCCGATGTGAGTGAGCATGTGCACAGCAATTACTAAGGTCTCGACCAAGTTCACTGCTTAGCCTCATCCACCATGTTGTCTTAAAATGACAGGCACTTTAAGAAATTGCCGAATTTGGCAGCGAAATATAAGTTACTTTAAAGAAAAGCAGCTTGGATAAAGCTGACTAATTTCGCGAAATTCTCATTCATTATATTGATAAAAATTAGTATTGAATCTCCTATATTCGGTTTCCACTAAATTGAGCTTCGTGTGTTTGCATGATATAAGTTGGCTTTTTTAAAATAAGGATTATGAAAGCTACCTCTTCCTCCCGGCACTGGCCGGAAGGACTTTTTTTATTTTTCCGCATATCATCTGAATAGTTAAATGATATGACGTACTAATATTTCCAAAGTGCTAATAGTTTCGTCACTGCCCAAAACCTCTGCTATTCTTATTATATTGTACTGTCATTATACTTACTGTGACTATGTTGTTAACCTTTACACCGCTAAAATTTCTGTATTATATAAAGAGAATTTACGGAAACTATTAAAGCATTGAAACTGCCAGTTCTCCTTATGATTATTATAATTCTATAATATGTAACCTGTTAATCAATATGTACGTTAGAATGAATCTTCTATAATCCGGTTCCTCGTATTTTAGTTTTCAGGTTTCGAGTAAAATTAGCTAAAATCTTAAAACCATGGCACATCGACTAATTCTTCAACACGATCAGATGAGAAGAATGATAGATTTTCAAATGGATCATGGCAGTGAGCCATTAGACCTTCTATTCTTCCGTAATCGAGTCTATTGAAAAGGTTAACGTGAAACGAAAAGATATTAGCATCAATATGGTTTAATGCAAATACAGATATTGTCAAAGGATTTCATAAGAACCATTTCACTTGTACCCAGTCGTATCAGTTAAAATACAACAATTGGCAGTGAGCCCAATTAGAAAAGTTACTTAATAGGATTAAAAATTTCCGCATTAGAGAACGAATTGTAACTGCTAAGGAAGCATGCATAAGTGTGTTAAGAGATATTTGTCTCGAAAGATGAAATACATAACAACACAAAATATATGATGTGCTTCCATGTTCGTAAAGAGTTCTTGATTTCTCTATCAAAAGCTTCCGAATTGGCGGAAGAATGGGCAAGTAAATTAAATTTTGAATCACAGTAACATGATGCAACGTTTAACATGGAAGTAATACGGTAAATACTGCTTGCTAGAGGCGGCTAGTACTTTAATATAAAAAGAAATAAAGTATAAATTTGTAAAGCTCAATAAATTAAATTTAGGTATTTTTATGTTAGCCGGGCGCAAGTGGCAAATCGCCAAATACTGTTCCCAACTCCATTGTTTATATTGCATTCATTTCATTTAAAGATATATACTTTTCAGTCATTTCATTTAAAATAGATGCATTTTCCTCATTTTATTTAATAGAATATTTAACATAGAAATAAATAAATAAATGAATATGAAAAAAATAACATAAATCAAAATATTTTATTTGAAAATCAAAGCATTGTTTCTAATTTACACATGTGAAAAATGAAAACTGCTATTGGCGAAACAACAAAAGGCTAATGAGGAGATTTGCTCCCGGCTAACATAAAAATACCGAAATTTAAGTTTTTTCATATTAATATAGTTTAGAATAACAAACTTGAAAAAACATACAAAAAGTAGTGATATCACAACAAAAAGTTTCCGGTAAAAAAAAAAGGCGCCAAGTTCTCCTTAATGTTTCGGCCAGAAAAAGTAGTGATATCTGATGTTCGCACAAGTAAAAAGCCAAACATCCCAAATCTTTCATTGAAAATGGCTTCCTGCGACTTGGCCGTTAATGCCTTCGTGAGAGTTTTTCAAATTTTAAAATATGTACAAATGAGCTACATGCCAACTACATTTTTTGATTATTTGAGGATTGATGAGAAATTCACATAAGACATAAAAGATTTTGAAAACATTCTAACAACTTCAGTCTATTTAAATGCTTAGACAGTTAAAAATAACAAAATACTTGTACTCAGGAGATAATATCCCTAATTGCGTAAAACCCAATAATTAATATCAAATTTACAGACTTCATATCTCACAATACCTTACATTACATTTTTTGTAAAATATTAAATTGTTGAAACGAAAAAAATCTCTTTCGTCAATACACAAGATTTCAATATTATACAATAAAATGTAATGTAACATATTGTGAGATATGAAGTAAGTAAATTTTGTTTTATTTCTTGGGTTTTACGTTAATGACTTTAGCTTTAGGCCGTACAAAATGGCAATTAAACCGCAAGTGAACTAAATGATCTGTAATCAAAACTAATGTTTGTTGAAACTGAATGGTAGTTATCAGAAATCTTTTACTTATAATGTCTTTATGTGAATTTGCCTCTTTGCATTCTAATATTACTTTTAATATTTAAATAACTCATGAATGCGTAATTTCCAATTATCAATTTTGAAATGCTGTAGAAGGCATTAACAGCCAAGTCGCAGGAAGCCATTTTCAATGAAAGATTTGGGAAGTTTGGCTTTTTACTTGTGCGAACATCAGATATCACTACTTTTTCTGGCCGAAACATTAAGGAGAACTTGGCGCCCTTTTTTTTTTTTTTACCGGAAACTTTTTGTTGGGATTTATTTTTTCTGTAAAAGTCCTTTTCAATTTGAGAGTACCTATAATTTCCAAAACTTGCCGTATCCAGAAAATCAAATTTGGGGAAAATGCCAAAAACTGCATATTGTGTCTATTGGTTTCAATATAAACGAGGATTTTACAATGACAGAATTATAGTTTAAAATTATTATTAGACTGTTAAGGAAAACACAATTTTTATGATTTTGGATAAGGCGAGTTTTGAAAAAGACGTCCTCATTTATTCTGCAACATAAACTGTGGATCATAGATGTTTGTGAATTATACAAATGCTTATTTGAGAAAGTGGGCGGTAATTCATTTTCTTGATTATTCTTGTAAGTTACATTTTTTTTGTAAACTTGAAACTTTCATGCAAACAACTTTGTCAACTCATTAAATAAACCTACTTTTTCAATTCCTACTATTAGCTCACACTCTCCCTATATTTATTTATTTATTTATATATTTATCTTGTTCAAATTTTCAATCGTTAATAAAATACTCATTATTCATCCTATCAAGTTGAAATAAATTTTTTTAAACTTGTACTGGATGACAATTGATGTTAATACAGTTTTTTCAAATATTAATTAATTAATTAAATTTTAATTAATTAATTTTAGTTTTGCTTGGGAAACAAAATGGCGGCCATTGGTTGTTGAAGATCAATTAAAGTATTTTCAATAAGGGGTTACCATAGGGGGACCCTGTTCTGTCGCCCAATACCGCCAAGTTTGTCGCCAACTTGGCGATATATCGCCAAATTTGGCGGCCAAAATGACTCGCCAAAAGGGACGCTAACTTGGCGATATCTCTAATATTTCGCCAAATTCCCATATTTGCCAAATTCCCATTGTAAACCTACTTGCTTATAGAAAATCAACAAATTGAGATATTTTAATGCAACAAAAACTAATATTAGCTTAAGGGATTATATTAAATTTTTCTTTGATGACTTAAGTAGGAATTGACTTTAAAAACAAAATTTTTATATTACTTGTTTTTCTGAAAGTGTCGCCGGGAATGGGGAGGTAGGGGAGGGGCAACTTTTTAACAGGCCATGGGCCCAACTTCAGCTTGATCGGGCTCTGAGGGGGGGAGGGGGGTTGAAAGTATACTGCCATCTATTGAATTAAAAGGAAAGTAAATGAAATATACCCAGGTACCTTATTCAAACTTGTTGGGGAGAATTTAGAATTTCTTAACAAAAGTTTTATAACTGACGCATAAATACGTCAGCGCATCCTGCACAATGTTAATAACCTCAAATATAAAATTTGACATGTTTCTACCCAATAAAAATTAGGATACAATTACAATGACCATCGGGAAAATCATAGCATAGCAGCTCAGCTGCCCCCATTTCGTAATCCAAACCATATATGAATCAGTACAGTTAATAACAATCTTAAATATTAAGTTTGGTGTAATTCCATGCCATCGATGCTGAGTACGCCATGAAAAATATCGAATAGCAGAAAAACTTGCTTGGTGATCTACATTGTCAAGTTTCTGACGTGAACGAGGCACACTTTAAGACTCCCGTCCGTCAGACGAAGACAGTCGCGAGATAACGCCAAACCTATGGGAAGGGTATTTTCAATTATCTCCTTTGCATTTCGATATTTATATTTATTTTTTTTTTTCTTGCATTGGGTAGCTGAGCTCGATCCCTACATCTGTTTTTCGATTTGGTTGCAGATTTTTTTATATATATATATATATATAAAGTTGAAAGTAGTACAGACAAAAACGAAAAAATAAAAAAAAGGCAGATGTAGGGATCGAGCTCAGCTATCCACAATGCAAAATAAATAAATAAATAAACATTTAAATATATCGAAATACAAATGAAATATTTGAAAAGTACCTTCCCATAGGTTTAGTATTAGCTCGCGAGTGTCTACGCCTGACGGGACGAAAGCGTAAATTACTGTTTAACCAATTTTATTTTATTTCTTTATTATGTGTATTATTACCTACGTACTTGAGTTATAGACGCATTTTCTTATCTAAGAGATTAAAATGAGTGAAAGATGTGAAATAAAATTCCATAAAAGGAGTTATTGTGTACTGAAGTGTGGATGGTACAATAGGAAGGTATGTAGCAGTAGAAGGAAGAGTTTATGAGCAGAAGATACTCTTGTTTGATGATCTGTCAAGGGACAAATGACCAAGAGCGACACGTGGGGTTTCCCGTGAAAATAGAGACAAAGACCTCACAGACTGGAAGAGAAAGGCGGAGAAAAGAAGGTAGAAGGGAGAGAGGAGGAGAATCATATGAGAGTGGAGAAGGGCGGTGCTAATTGTACTTTGAACACGGTATGTTTTCTTTAAGAAGCGTCTCATCGGAGGAGCCTACGTGTATGCCGAGATTTCGAATAGACCTGTGCGGTCGTAATGGATAAACCTTGCTGTCTACATTTAAGAGAGATAGGGATAGTGTGTTACACCCTAGTGCGTAGATAGTATCTTTAAGTGTAATTTAATACAGGGCAAGATATGCTATATTCTTGCTTGTAAACGTAAATATTGTGTTTCACATAACGGTTGTAAATTTTAAACTGTGTTCTAAATAAACGTTCGATTTAATATTCATTGGCAGTTTCCTAGTGAAGTCATTCCCGAACTTACATCGTGTCTAGTATCATGCCTCCATACCGGTGGTGGCAGCATATCAATCAACGATATAAAGAATATATATATATACCTTCGTGGGTGGCAGATTGAAAGTTGAATAACATATATCACACCAAAGTCTAATCAGTCTCAATTTATGTCAAACTGTATACAATGTTTCATAGAATTCCATGCCTTAGTTCTTGAGTTACAATGCCGCAAATTCTTTTAACATATAGGCAGAAATCAGAGAGAGATCAACCTAAAAATAATCAAAATTGCATCCGGGTTATCCCAAAACTCGTGAATCCGTCAAAACACGCAAATCGAAATTGTTCACGAATATAATGCTTTTTTTTCTTATGAATATAGAAGAAAGTAATAAAACACAAGAAATGAAATACGAATCATCAAGACGCTTTTATTATGAAAAAATATTTAAAAATAAACTTATTAAAAACCTTAATTACACTGTGAAAATTGCTTTGCGTTACATTTTTAAAACAGTATTAATTATAAACTTATATATATAATACCTTCTGCGTGAGCCACGAGTAATAAGCTTGTATATGTAAGTATTGCCCGTAATTCTTTTCGATTTAGTATATTTTCATAACAGTTTTACTTTAAAGTTTCTTATACGTAATTAAAATATTTATTTACTCCATCCTCGCCCCTGTGATTATTGGTTGTTCCATAAATACATCCATTTTTATCGAAATATTTTCCCCCTTGCCTAACTCTTCTTTTGAAATAATCAGTCTCTTAAGCACAAACGACAAAGGTGTTAAATTTACTTTGTAGAATAATTAGGAAATAAAACTTATTCTCATGGGCAGCTGTTTAAATATGATATTAAAGAAAACGTGAAAACAGTCTTAAATATAAGTTATATGCAAAAAGAATTAAAAATAGAAGTGGCTTCTGAATAAATTTGCTGTGTTGAAATTTAGTATCAATGGAATGGATTAACTTTTACGTTAGTACAATAAAATATCCTTTATAAAACCTCTACAAATGACGGATAATTTCCTGTGTCGCCATGCCTTCAAATCAAATAGAGTGTATTACATTCCATTTAAGGAACAGCAATAATTGTTCCAAAGACGCTTGTTTCAAAAAATATAAAGCTAAAATTTTATTTTTCTCATTAAAAAAATATTTAAGATAAAACTGTTAAAAAAGAAAAATAAATCTTTTATAGACCATTTATTACTTTCTTCTATCTTCAATAGAAGAAAGTATTGTAATCGAATTTTTTTTTTTTTTTTTGACTTCCGGTTTTCGACGGATTCACACGTTTTAGGGATCAGAGACCCCCAAAAACATGTTTATACAAAAAGTCTGTCTGTCCGTCTGTCTATGTGTCGCCATTATACCATCAAAAAGTGTATGAAGTTATACATAGAATTGAAGCATTATTCACTTGACTCCCTACATTTTGGACTGCGATTGATTACCAGTTCGTGCGGTATCATCGATTGCTTGAGCACCCTGTTTTTTCCAGAACTTTTCATGATGTTATAACATTTCACACAGAACAAGGTACATATCGTTGTATTTTCATTGCAATGTTTTTATTTTTCTCAAAATTATTACCAGTGCAGGTGGCGTCAACTTTTGAAAAATATTGGGTGGGCTCATAGACTTCTCATCTTTACTCTGAGGGTGGGCTCAAACCATTTTGGGGTAAAATCACATGGGCATTTTGTTTTCTTTGAAGATAAGGAGATGGATGGGAAAGTTATGACTGTAAAGTTAGGATTTTTTAAAATGGAACATAAAGTTGCGACTTTATTAAATTATATTCTCATATGAGTTCTTCATTTTACGGACTCTTATTTACGATTATACTATGAATATGACTATAAACTAAAACTCAACGGATTAAAAATGACGCATGTCAAAAACCGTTTTAAAAGTCTTTGACAGCATGTTATGAAAAATGGTTTAATTTTATTTAAAAATAACAAGTTGAAAATTGCTCGTCAAACGTGGCAAATGAGGTGCGCTCGTACTATAACTAGTTTTATAATTATTTTTTGCACCCCATATTGTACTGAATGTATATTTTTTTGCGCTTCATAAGTGCATAGTCTGTAACATCATTAAAATGCACTTACAATAATTTTTTCCCCATTCCCCGTAATGTAACGGAAAAATTTTGACTGTCCCTGTAATTAAACTATACATTCGATTTTCATAAAATTTGAAATGGCTCGACAAAATTTTGCAGCAATTATATATTTAAAATTTCAGACCATTCGGAAGGCTGTAAAATCATTAAAATGCATTTGCAATAATTTTTTTCCCATTGGCCATAATGTAACGGAAAACTTTTGGGTGTCCCTGTAATTAAACTATACATCCGATTTTCATAAAATTGGAAATGGCTCAACAAAATTTTGCAGCAATTATATATTAAAAATTTCAGACCATTCGGAAGGCTGTAAAATCATTAAAATGCATTTGCTATAATTTTTTCCCTTTGGCCGTAATGTAACGGAAAACTTTTGGGTGTCCCTGTAATTAAACTATACATCCGATTTTCATAAAATTGGAAATGGCTCGACAAAATTTTGCAGCAATTATATATTAAAAATTTCAGACCATTCGGAAGTCTGTAACATCATTAAAATTCACTTGCAATAATTTTTCCCATTGGCCGTAATGTAAAGAAAAACTTTTGACTGTCCCTGTAATTAAACTATACATCCGATTTTCATAAAATTGGAAATGGCTCGACAAAATTTTGCAGCAATTATATATTAAAAATTTCAGACCATTCGGAAGTCTGTAACATCATTAAAATTCACTTGCAATAATTTTTCCCATTGACCGTAATGTAAAGAAAAACTTTTGACTGTCCCTGTAATTAAACTATACATCCGATTTTCATAAAATTGAAAATGGCTCGACAAAATTTTGCAGCAATTATATATTAAAAATTTCAGATCATTCGGTCGGGTAGTTTTTGCTCTGTTATATGCGGACGGACAGACAGACGGACTGAACGACGACTATAGGTGCTACGTATTTATATAATTACGAACGCACCTAAAAATGGAAAACTTTATTTGATTTCCTCGTTTCTGAACACCTGCGATTTTCGAGCATTTAGGATGAAAAATGAATTCGCAAATGTACTAGAAAATAGCTAATCACTATTTGAAAACAGCCTTGCATTCTTTTGTATGCATTTATTTGCTAATTTATACTATAACAAATAAAAAAGATGAGTCTGAATGTAATAACACAGAATTTCTTTGCAAAGTATATCTAGTATACATTTTAACTATCCATTACCATATACAGGGTGCAATATGTTATCTATCACCGACCTTAAATTTCTCAACCGTTAGTCGTAGACATATAGTTCCAATTACAAAAACGTTTCAAATGAGGTAAATATTCATATTGTGGCATTATTTTAAGTAAAAAATCAATTTTATAAAAATTACGAAATGTAACTTTTTCTACGGTCCCAGTCCCTATAGTTATATTTAGTAGTTTACACATATCATAACACATATAACACAAAAAGTTTGACACCTGTACTACAAAAATTGACACAGTTATTAAATTTCAAAGTTTGACATTTTTGTACCTGATTTTGTCTTTCAATGAGAGATCAGTTAAAAGATGAATTAAAGTAATTCGAGTTCAAAATCAGGGTGTAATGTCCTTTTTACGGCGAAACCACCTTTAGCCGGTATCGCCCAATTTGGGTATCACCAAAGAGGGTTATTTCATTTAAGAATTTGAGCTGACTTTTAGGGGTCGTATACAAGGCGAAGAATGAAATATTGAAGTTAAACAGAAAAATAAATATCAATTTATTACGATATCAGAAAACGGTCTACTATAAAAAATTAATACATCAAACGCCGGAATCTGTTAGAGATACTGCTCAAAGTGTTCTCCATTGGTGGCAATGCCCAATTGAATGCGTGACAGTACTGAGTACTGGACACGTTAGACGTTAGAGCATAGCAGGTGTGCAAACTGTGCGACAATCAAGGATGATGTGCTGCTTCAGATAAACCAGAGAACTGGTCTCCGTCACATAGACCTATGCCTTGATGTAACCCCAGAGGTAGAAGTTCATGGGAGTCAAGTCCGGCGAACGCAGTGGCCACTCTATCGGACCACCATATCCAAGGATCTGTTGATCGAATTCGGTGGCCAGATACGTCCGGACATTTGATGTTTTATGCGGAGAGTGTCCCATCATGTTGAAACCACACCCGGTATGCATGTCGGAGAGCCAGCTCTTCAAACCAGTCACGTACCGTGTTTTGTAGCAGAAGGAGGTAACGATCGCCCGTTAAGGTCCCATCGTAGAAGATGGGTCCAACAAACTGGGTTCCCCATATACCGCACCTCACGTGTGCGGGCGATGTGGAGGTTTTCCAGAGACCAGTAATGCACATTGTGCACGTTCACAATGCCACCCTGTATAAACATTGACTCATCTGTCCACGGAATGTCACAAATGAACGACGGATTTGCCTCTGAGGTGTTGAGCATGAAATTAGAATAATCAAATCGCCGTGCGTGGTCACCCAGCATCAATGCTTACACCAGTGTCGGATGGTATGAATACGCATCATGTGCATGTAACAAATGCCAGGCATGCTGGACATATGCTTCGCTTATTTCCGACGTGCTCAGTTGTGAAATTAAAAGGGCGAATGCCAGCACCTCCTCGAACAGTGTCACTCGAACGTTACACCTTGCCCGTCTACTTTTGTTCCAACACCTACTTGACACAAGAATATCAAGTAGGTGTTGGTTGTTCTGGGTCGTGGTGAAACACAGCTGGTCTCTCTAAGATGGTTCAATGCATCGGTTATAGTTTCTTGCGTTGGATGTAGGTCCTTAGGGAAACGTTCTGAATAAACACTCGCAGCCTCTCTGGCCTTCCTTTGACATTCACAACAAATAAGCATCATTTTGGCATATTGCATGTATGCGATCACAATCTCAGCGCTGGCTAGCATGTCCATTGCTATAGAAGGCTCGTGCTTTATACCGAACGTGTGGAGCTGCGGTACTATTGTAATTTGCATAATCTCAGTTTTCATGCTCGTTATCGCTCGGCTGGTCGTTTGCATTCCGCTGCCGTTTATATAGTCCTTAGTGAGTATGTTTTATTTTCCGGTTGTCGATTCTACCTACTTTGACGTTTGAATGTTGTTCGGCCCATAAAAGTATTAAATAACACTTTGAACAGTATCTCTAGTAGATTCCAGCGTTTGATGTATTCATTTTTTACAGTAGATCGTTTTCTGATATCATAATAAATTGATATTTATTTGTTTAATTTCAATATTTCATTCTTCGCTTTGTATATGACCCCTAAAAGCCAGCTCAAATTTTAAAATGAAATAACCCTCTTTGGTGATACCCCAATTTGACGATACCGGTTAAAGGTGGTTTCGCCGTAAAAAGGACATTGCACCCCGATTTTGATCTCGAATTGCTTTAATTAATTTTTTAACTGATCCGTCATTGAAAGACAAAATCATGTGAAAAAATCTCAAACTTTAAAATTTAATAACTGTGTCAATTTTTATAGTACAGGTGTCAAACTTTTTGTGTTATATGTGTAAACTTTTACTAAATATAACTGTAGGGACTGAGGGACCGTATAAAAAGTTAGATTTCTTAATTTTTATAAAATTGATTTTTTACCTTAAATAATGCCACAACATGAATATTTATCTCATATGAAACGTTTTTGTAATTGGAACTATATGTCTACGACCAACAGTTGATAAATTAAAGATCGGCGATAGATAACATATTGCACCCTGTGTAAGAAGCTGGTGTGAAACAGTAAGAACTAAAAGATTTTCTTTAAACACCATCAAAAAGTTTTAAATGCACTAGGCCTTTAAAAACATCTTAGTCTGTTCTTACATTATTTTTTTTATTGAAAATTCTAATAGATTTTTTAAATTTTCATATTTTATTAGAATACCCACTAACAATACCAAAAATCATTTTTATATGAAAAACAGCAATTATGCACTCAAATAAAGTTTCGAAATTTATAAAAAGCTATACTTTCCTATTGGCCTTGTATCAGGAGTTAACAGCGAAAGAAAAAGAAATCGCCAAAGGCCGCTATTTACAACAGCCTTTTTATTCTGATAATTTCAGTGGTTTAAGATCGGAGTTCGATTACATGACTTAAATTTGCGCTTTATTTATATTTGTATTTTATTTATTAACTGGTGAAGTTTTAATTTCGTTATGGTTTAAGTTGGAAACAAATGCTGAACTATTTATATTCATTTAAGTGAAAAAGGATTTGTCTTTCGCAATCATCTGCACACGATAGAGATCGAAAAAAAAAAATACACGCTCGAAAATTATTTTAAAAAACGTAAAAAGTGAATAAACAGTGATACAGTTTTCAAATGAATTGCATGTAAAAGTTGCTTTTTTTCACTGTTCGACGGTGTAAAAATTGAAAATGTGCGTTGTTCAGAAGTTAAACAACAACGACAAAAAAAAATGTAGTAACATTAAATTTAATCGTCTGCTGCTGCCACCGTCAAAATGACGTCAGCGTTACGCACGGACACGTTTGTACTTTATAATATAGACAGATATTTCGTGAATAAAATAAATACTAAAAATTTCCTGGTTTGAACCCGAAATTTCTGAGTAAAAAAAAACGACCAAATTTGGCAACACTGTTTGCGGCCTTTATAAAATATCTTTGTTAGTTCAATTTTGACTTTGAATACCTGATATATAGGAGGTGGTGTTGTGTTATACTATACATTTTTTTTTTCTTTCGAAAAGCGATCACTGTAACTCCGTGTTACATACAACGAAATGCACCATTATTTCATATTCATAATTACTGGGTGTGTAATTGCGTTATTTAACCCTTTGCAGTTTTTTTTTTTTCATTCGTATTACCAGCAACTCGAAGCGATTTTAGTTATATCTTATTATTTTTTAAATTCTTTATGAATACAAATGTTATGATATAATATATATATATATATATATATATATATATATATATATATATATATATATAAAATTATTACATTTTGTAATCGTCCAAAGTGTGATACCTCTCGAAGCAATTGCCAATATGTAATCTTGGCTTTTCTAGACAGGTATCACAAAATTATTTGCATTGTCTCCGTAGCGGAGTCCTCGAGTTTGAAGACAAATTTTAAATGGCTCCGCTCCGTCCGGAGCCCTCGGGTTAAATTAAAATAGTAGAATCATATAGAAATGCCAGCAGCATATTAGATTTTCAGGAGGGATGATATACAGATATAAAGGAAAATTGAAATTAAAAACAATAACAACAAATATACTCTAGAATATAATATAAAATTAAGAAGAATGGACAAGTTGAAATCTAAAAGACTAAATTTCCCAACAAAACTCGTTTAAATTTAGAATTCTGTGACTAATACATAGTAAGCACGTTAACGTAAATTCGTGAATTAATTCAACGGATATTTGGAATGAAATCTGCATCTGCTGCATGATGATCACGATTCATAAATTAAGCTGAATGAAAACGTTTTATTTAATGAATGTCTTACATAAAATGTTAGTATAAGTGAGCTATCAATAAGCCTAATTTAATTTGGTAAAATAAAAATAAAAATAAAGTGAATGTTGTATTTTCGTCATTATTTTCACAAAAAAAATTCTATATTGCATTTTTAGATATAATCATATTGTTTAAGAAAGTATTATTTTTATAAAATAATAAAATGACTGTTTAAATATAACAAAAGAATTGCTTGCAGGAAGATGCTCTTTCACGTAATAAACATCTAAACCGCTTTCCTCAAAATTCAGCCATTATTTTCATCCCGCGAAAGAATTTTCGAATAGCGATGTGATAGTGCATGGCAGTGCATGCTGATTTCAACTTCAACACAGTGCCCAATAAACTAAAAATAAATAAAGAATAGGGAACACAAGACTCGGACTTAAGATTTAGAAACTCCTAATGTTTTAGGCAAGATTATTAGAATAAAATTTAGTGCAAATGAGTTAAGGTTACGTGGGGTAACTAGGCCAGGATTTTACAATGTCAGTCTGGAGATTTTGGCTATTCATCTTCAAAAGGCTAATATTCATTTGAATTAAAGTCTGAACTTTTGTAAATGTGTTCAGTTAGGTTCCCGCTATTAGACAGAAATGTTCTAAATTACATTTTAATAACTCAAAAATACTTTTTTTTTTTCATCTTTCTTTCCTCATGGGTCCAGTTGCCCCATAAAAATGGGGCAAGGACCAGGAGGATCTATGTTCCACACGCATTTGTTTTTGTTTTTTAATATTGGGTATTAGGTCCTGTTTGAAAAAGTGTAAACAACTAAAAAAAATTTAAACCAGGCAGATTATATACATTATATATCAACTAAAGGGCGTTGTAAGGGAAATCTTTACTGTCAATGTGTCTAAAAAAAGCACTAAAAGTGAAAATATTAGATTTATTTATACAAAAAAACATAAAAAGCAAGTACTTCTGTACTTTAGCATAAATAAGTATAAAAGTTACATGGGTATTTTAAGGAAAAAATAACAAGATATGAACAAACGGCTACGTAAGTACTTAAGTATCTCATTTTCTTTTTTATTTACCACAACGGAAGTTCGATATGTCCAATAAACCTGTGGAGAATGCAACAATATTTTTATATCGAACAGATTTTTTTTTTATTCGTTTCGATAATTTTCTAATAATCTCACTTTGCCTTATGTACGCTTCTTCATCTGTAACCTAAAATTTCGATCTATAGCTATCACACTTAAGAAATTTGGTTTGATACCCCCAACATGCTTTTGTAAAATTTTATTATGTAATTTAGTAAGGTATTATGTACAAAACAAATAGGTGTTGCTATCCAACGTACAATTTATTCACAAGTTTAACATAAAACTCTACGTTTCGGTTTAATCTTTAAAACCTTCGTCAGGAGAAAAATTTTCTAAAATATAAATCGACAACAAACTCTTTACATGCTACATTTTGAAATCAATTCAAAATACAAATCAGTCTAACGGAAACCTCTTAATCCCAAATAAACAGTTCAGTGGCGCCATCTTTTAACCAAAGAAACAAACGATGAAAGAATTGCTGAAAAATGTGGAATTTTCATTGACATTTCAAAATAGAAAGCTATATTTCAGGAATGTGAAAGGAAACATTATCATTACACACTTCATGGTTTCTTAGACGAATTTCTAAATATTCACGAATAATAGCATTGCGCGGAATAACTTGCTTGGAAATAACTTTAGCATGGTCAAAGTCTATAAATGAAATTAGTCCTTTATGGTAGCTTCGAGAGAGTGCTGTAGAAAATTTACGAAACTTCAAATCATTTTTATGTTCTTTCAGTCTTTCGAAAAATCGACGTTTAGTCATACCAATATAGGAAGAGGTGGTCCCATCTGTAAATTTAAAGGGAATTTCATACACCCCAGAAAAAGATGAAAAAGGAATTGGGTCTATTTTTTTACTCATAAGATTAAACAATGTCATAGAATTAGAGGCAACAAGTTGAATGTTGTATTTCATGAATAACTTTTTTAACTTTTCAAATAAGATGGGAAAATATGGAACCTTTCGGTAAACTTGATTTAATTTGGGCGAGGGGGGATTAACGGAAACTTCTGAATAAATTGTACGTTGGATAGCAACACCTATTTGTTTTGTATCGAGTATCGATATTACAACGTAAAGTCCTTTATTATCATAGGCGTAGCGTCGGGGGGGCGTGTGCCCCTCCAACCTTCTACACCCCGGGCGCCAGAACAGAAAGGGGCGCCAAATGAAGATTTTTTTTTTTGTCTTTACATACAAAAATATATATGTATTTATATTGAATTTGCATAAAAAAATCTTACAGCCGGAAAATCCAAAAGTAAAACTGAACTAAATGCATTGAAATTTACAATTATATAAAAAAGATTCATCTATAATAGAAGACTGCAAATGAATTGGAAAAAAAGAGCTTTTGTCTTGAGCATTATTCTTTCTCCAATTCCAAGTATACCGAAAGGCGAAGGGGGCGCCAAATGAAGATTTTGTTTGACTCTGACTTTTCTGATGAAAAGACTCCTTGAAGACTGTTCATTTTTTTTTCTTTCTCTCCCTGAGCAGTATTGGGCTTTCATTTTTCCTGTCTTGATATGGTCGAGATCGGGTGGCTACCCGGGACAGGTTCGGATAGGTAAGGAGGCCTACCCATTGGCTTTAGCTCAACAAGCCCCACCCAGGCTGCCCGGGACAATAAAAAATAACGGGAGAATGAGTCAGGGCCGAAACTAAGGGGGTTGAGAGTGGGCATGCGCCCTGGGCGCTACGCGAAGGGGGCGCCAGATGAAAATTTGTTTTACCGTTTTATACAATATATATATGTGCGTGTGAAATTTGTGTAAAAAAATATTTTTTAGCTGAAAAATCAAAAAGAAAAGCTGAGTAAAGTGCATTAAAATTGTCGAATAGATGAAAAGATTACCCTACAATATACAAGACAGTAAATGAATAACTCCATTCTTTTTCTTATAATTACTTTTTTACATGCATATCACCATATCTGGCCTTTAATTGGGCGAGGTCAGGTGTCTGACTGGGACAATAAACACCAAGCAGTCGAAAATTCACAAAATGAAAAGTAAAAATTTAATAATTTTGTTGTTGTTGTTTTGAGTCACACATAAATTTGAAAATTAGCTTTGAAAATTAAATTTGAAAAGTTGAGGAACGTATGTAGCCATATCTATCTATAAATAAGAAGAGTGATATAAGTGATAGTTCCACAAAACTGGTGTAGATAGTACAGGAAGATATTTTACAATCTGGAATTCATTTTTATGCGTACAGTAAATCCTATTTTTTAGTTCCTGAAACAATGTCACTCATATCACTATGACATTAAAGTACCTCATTTGTAATAATTTGTAATGCTACAACAACAGTAAAATCTAGAAAAATGAAATGTCTATAATGGAACATTGTCGTAAATGAAAAAAAAAACTGCATGGTTCCAACAGAAATAATACCAACAGTTATATCTGCTAAGACGGAAACCTGTATAAAGCGGAATTATTTCCGCTTCCTTTCGATTTTTTTCACAGGTTTTAATGAATAACTATTTGACAAAGCTGGTTATATATTTCAATATTATTACGTATTTTACTGTTACACATTTTAAATTTTAAAATAAGTCCTCTAATAGAAACTTTCGTAAATTTCTCTTTGTAAATTTACTTTGCGGAGGAAGGAGGGGGGCGCCAAAATCCATGTTTGCCCCGGGTGAAAATATAGCTAGTTTCGGCCCTGGAAGGAGTGCACAAAGTAAAATGCGTTAGTAAAACCCTTTAAAAGAAAAAAAAATTAGTACAGTATTTGCAGTGGTACAGTAAAAAATCTCCCACAGGGCGCCATGGCTAATAAAGTTGTCCCTGCCTTTATCCCCCAAATGATTTTGTCACTTCTTTTTGCCTCCTTGCCCTTAAACTTCCTCAGTCAGTCGACAAAAGAAAAGACGAATTTCGACAAAAGGCCGGGGAAAAATATCACGAATTTCGTCAACTAATCTCTGAAACAAATACCGAATATCATTTTCGTCAATAGGTCATAGAAAAATTCACGAAATTTGACAAAGGATCTGTAAAGAAAATGGTGAATTCCGTAAAACGATCGGCGGAAAAAAATGCGAATTTTGGTAATTCGCCGTCGAAAAAAATCGCAAATCTCCTCAAAGGACCGTGGAAAAATATCTCTAATGTTATCAAAGGTTGCGGAAACAAATGGCGGTCACGAAAAAATCATCGCAAATTTCGTCAAAGAATTCACAAAATATTACGAATTTCGTCTAACGACCAAGAGAAAAAAATTGCAAATTTCGTCAAATGGTCACGGACAAAAAGACGACAGGGATGATTCTGAGAAAAAAAAAAAAAATCTGAAATTCACAGCAAATTTTCTGAAAGGTTACAGCAGAGGAGGAAAAGGGGGGGAAATCTCCCGGCCCCCATTATGCGTTTTTTCGGCTGTCCTTCAGCGAAATTTCCGCGATCCTTCGACGAAATTTGTGTTTTTTTATCGCGATCCTTTGGCGAAATTCGTGCTTTTCCGCGATCTTTTGATAAATATTGCGTTTTCTGCGATCCCTTGGTGAAATGTGTGTGTTTTTCGCGATTCCCAGACAAAGCTGGCTTTTTTTTTCGTGATCCCTTGTAGAAATTCGTGCTTTTTTCCCGCGATTCTTTGGCGAAATTCGTTTTTTCTGCGATCCCTTGAAGAAATTGGCGACTTTTTTTTGTGAACGATTGTCGAAATTGATTTTTTCGGCGACCATTTGCGAAATTAGCGATATTTTTTATGCCCAAATTTTAGGATTGATGACCGATTTTTTTCAAATTTTCGGAACCGAATGCCTTAAAATTTCGGAAAATACAGAACAGAATCATTCCCCTGAAACGACGCGAATTTCATCAAATAATCGCGTAAAAAATCGAGAATTTAAACAAATAATCAAGAATTTCATAAGTCGGTTTTGAAAATAAAATCACAAATTTCAATAAACTATCGCGGAAAAGAATCCGAATTTCGTCAAATGATATCTGAAACAAACAGCCAGTACCATCAATCGGTCGCGGAAAAAATATATATCGCGAATTTCGACAAGGTGTGGCGGAGAAAAAAATTCCCCTGTTTGTCGCAGAAAAAATCGCGAATTTTGGCAAAGTATCGCTGAAAAAAAGTCGTGAATTCCGTGAAACGATCGCCGGAAACAAAATCGCGAAATCTGGCAAAGGATCACGAAAAAAAAAAGAGTTCCGTGATACGATCGCCCCCAAAAATTTGAGAAATTTGCAATAGGTCATAGGAAAAATTGCGAAATATCCTTAAACGATCGTAGCAAAAGATAGCGAAAAGAAATAACTATTATCATTAATCAATTGGGGAAAAAATCGCGAATGTTTGCAATTTGTCACAGAAAAAATCGCGAATCTCCTCAAACAACTGTAAAACATATCTTGAATTTTACCAAAGGTTATGGAAACAAATGGCGATTTTAGTCATTCGGTCGCGGATAAATCATCGCAAATTTCGTCAAAAGAATGGACAAAAAATTGCGCATTTCGTCTAACGATCACAAAAAAATCGCAAATTTCGTCAAATGGTCGCGGGCAAAAAACACAAATTTGGTCAAAAAAATTGAGAATTTAACCAAATGATCGCGTAAGAAATCACGAATTTTACTCGGTCATGAAAGGAAAATCTATAATAATCTGAAAATAGTCGCTTTTAGTAGCAAGTGGCTGCCCTGCAATGTTAAGAAAAATTGGAATTTTTTTGAGAAATTGTGTCGAGCAGAACCGGGACTGATTTAATTGATTTTTTCACGGGCCGGGCTTGTTTTCACTGTTTCTTGTACGAGCCGGGCCTGGTCGTAAACTGTGAAAATATAAACGGGCCGGGCTCGTCCTGGGCCTTGGAATTGCGGTCCGTGCAGACCTCTAGTGTGCCCCCCCCCCCCCCAGGGCCGTGCAAAGAGCAGGCTAAAGAAGTGGTCTCCCCGGGCGCGAAATTTAGGCTGCAAACCACGGTTTTGCTAATTTATTCATTTTTCGGGGAATTTCTTTTTCTCTCTTGATCATTTTTTCCCCCTTTCGCTAAACATCATGAACTCTCTAACAAACAAGTGCAATTTTATTTTATGTTATTTAGTTCTTCTGAATTGCTAAATTAAAATTAAACCTTTTAAATAAGTTCCAAAATAAACGCGAAATATTTATTCGATAGAATTTATGTTTCTGCACTTTATCAATTTTATTACACCAATCACAAAAAGAAAATTTTTTTATTGGAGGGGGGGGGGGGCGCTAAATTGAAAATTCGCTCAGGGCGCCGTTTTTACTTCGCACGACCTTGGTGCCCCCCCAAAATGTCTGGTCACGCTACGCCTATGTTTATTATTATTAGGTATTATGTAATTTTCTTTATTGAAGAAAAAAAAACAATGGAGAAATTAATTCCCTGTAGTAAGAGAAATTCAAAAAGATATTTATAACTGTTGGGCCATAAATTTTTCAATGGGGCAACTGGTGCATGTATCAGGGGTAACTGGACCATATGGAATCCAGTTACCCCTGATACATGTCCCGGTTACCCCATTCTTGAAAATTTTATGGGGTAACTGGAACACCGGTCTTACATTTGAAGCATGAAGTAAATATGTATGGATACCTAATAATATTAATGTATTTATGTGTCTAATCTTTAAATAAAAAGATTGTTTAATAAAATTACTTACCGTATTTAAATAAAAAGTCGAAGAAGTGTAACCAAATGGACGTTGTTTAAAAAAAAGAAACCTAAATTTTCGGCAAAATATCACAGCAAAGGCTTATGATTGAGTTGAACCACGTTGTTTTAAGAAGTAGAGATGGGTGTGCAATGTTGACAAAAAACTTAAAAAGCATCAACGGTTTTTATAAAACTTAGGGGTTCGGCCCCCTACGAGCTACGCTCGCCAACTCCTGTTCAGACACCGCAGTCTCTAAAAGCACGCTAATTTGATCGGCTTTAAACAGATTTTGAAATATTGAATTACAATTTAAAAAACAGTGGCGATCTCCCTATAAACGAGTTTCTATTCATTTCTCTTCGATTGGGGAATTTTAAGGAAAAATCAGCTGCTGTTAAAAGATAAAATGGCTGTTTTCGTCTTTGATTAAATAAAATCAGTTAAACATTTCAAAATAAGCTAATATAATTAGCAAATCTGCATCAAAATGCAAATGTAGTACACAAATACCAATGCCTTCTTTTGACGGAAAGGACACAGAAGGTTAACCTTTAACTGATGTGACTAAAATTTGTCACACAACTGATGTGATCCGGTCTCTCAGACCCCTCGAATAAAATGAATAAAAAAAATAACTCAAATGGTTGAATTTACTTAAATTTTGTCCTAACAATATCGTTGTACTTCTCTTAGGAGCATGTGAATTAAATTGCATGAAAAAAGTATTTTATTCATATTATTGGGTGTAGTAAGAAGTTTTAAAGCGTTTCTCAGACAAATGAATATGCAATTAAGAGCTGAGAATAATACCTTTATTCATCAAAATAATTTCCAACCTTATCTAACACCTCCCGCCATCGGTCGGGCAGTTGACGGATGCCAACAGTGTAGAACGATCGATCTTTTGTCGTGATGAAGTCGTCAACCCAGTTTCGCACTATGTCCACTGTCCGAAAGTTTACAGAAGACAAGGCATTCTGGATCGACCGAAACAAATGATAGTCTGAAGGGGCTATGTTGGGACTATACGCCGGGTGTTCCAAAACTTCTCAGCCAAGAGTTACTAACGTGTCCTTGACTGGTTTTGCAACATGAGGCCTGTCGTTGTCATGGAGCAATTTCACGGGGCGCAAACCTTTGCCAATAAATGGACATTTTTGGCCGATTTCGTGGTTCAGTTGAAGCAAATGTTGCTTGTAGGGTTCAGCAGTTACACTTACACCAGGCTCAAACAGTTCGTAATAGAGCACACCTTTCATATCCCAACAGATGCAGAGAAGAACTTTTTCGCAGTGAATGTCTCATTTCGGCGTTGATCTTGTTGCTTCGCCGGGATTCAACCAATATTTTTTGCGTTTCGGGTTGTCATAACATATCCATTTTTCATCTCCCGTCACGATTTTTGCAAGAAAGGTTTTTTCTATTGCCTGTTGAGAAGATTCCTGCAGTTCAAGACACGCTCATCCCTGTTCCTCTGGCTCAATGCATGTGGCACCAATCTTCCTGCCTTCTGAATCTTTCCCATTGCGCATAAACGATTACAAATCGTTTTTTTTTTAACTCCTAATTGTTCGGCACGTTCTTTTTGCGCCTGAGATGCATGTTCATCAAGCAGTGCTTGCAAATCCTCATGACTAGCCTTCATTGGAGCGCTGCTACGTTCTCGATCGCTAACAACAAAATCGCCATTTTTAAAACGTCGAAACCGAAATGCGAATGTGCTTTTCGATACGATTTCCTCTCAAAGAACAGAACAGAATTGTTGATATGCTTTTGCAGCACTTTTTTCTTGGTGAAATTCGTAATGAATGCAGTGACAAATAAATGACTTATGGTATGACATCTTTCACCTTCGAAATTTCAACTTTACCTTCACTTCTCTCTCAGCTTCTGCGTCGATTTGAAAACGCTGAACTGAACTGTTTCTTATCACATGACACAAACGCGGTCTACTGATTGGTGTGCTATTTCGCAGTAAACGTCAGACAAAATTTGCTTTACAACTTCTTACTACACCCAATATTTAACTTCAGTACAGAAAAGTAAAAAGCTGTAAAAGTGTTTACAGCTGGGAGTCGCGGGGTCTGGGAGACCGCGTGACATCAGTTAACGAATCTTAACTAAAACATTTAAGCAGTTTCTTTATTTTCTGCTTCACAGATTTTTCTCTTTCAAATCATATTTTTTGTCGATGACACTTCATTTTCAGCTTGTAATCTTTTTTATTTTTATTAAATTACTAAATAGTCGCTCGAAAGCAGTCTAAACGCGTTCAATAAAATTAATATTAATCTTATTAATATAATCTCAAAATATCAAAATAATGTCTCGCGCAATTTTTAAATTTAAACTGTTTTGCAATATTACTTTTTGTTCATTTTACGTAATAAGCGTAATGTGACATAAATGTGACGTAATTTCTCCTATTTAAGACTTCTAACGCATGTTAATGAATTTATTATTTTACAATATCCTTTCTCTTTTAAAAACATGTAAGTATAGTTTTTATGAAGTATTTTCAATAAGTTCCTGCTTTTCGTATGTAATTATTTAATCCTAATTTGAAAGTTTTTTTTTCTGTTAATAATAGTCAAGTGTAAAATAAATTTTTAATTTGAAGCAAACATTATTATTTGCGCTGTTTATACAGTTGGCAACAGCTTAAATTAATACCATTTTCTAAAATAAGTAAAAAATATCTCTCGAAATGCTGAAAATTTGAATTTAAAGTAGAAATAAAGCCTCAAAAAATGAGTCAAATTAAAAAAATAAATGAAGTCTGACACCGGGAAATTTTAACGTATAAAATGATCTAAAAATGAAATAATTCTTATGCACTTAATGAAACGATTTTGTCCAACTTTAGCATTAAATATCTCTTAAAATAATTATTCGATTTGAAAACTGTTTGCACCAGCGTGTTTATCGAACATTTCTCTATAATACCGCCGATTTTCATATTTTTTGCATGCAGTATTTTTTTTAATATTAACGAAGAAAGACTTCCGGTCACAAAAAATTCAAAACCGGCGGCGGCGTGACAGCGTTAATTACTTTTTTACCTCGTGGGTCAGTTACCCCAGCTTACCTTGCACTTAACCGTTTGAGCAGTGGCATAGCTAGGATGGGTGACACCCGGGGCGGATGTAAATGATGTCACCCCCACCGCCTCCACACATACAGCCGTCATATTTTTTCAATCGCAATTTTTCGTTATTATAAATATTTTATTTTTTTTTTTTTGAAAAAGTTTTAACAACTTTATATTAACAAAGTAATAATATTAGAAAAAAAATAAAAGAACGAAGAAAAGAAATATTGTATTATAATTTTATACTCTATACTTTAGTCAATAGTAGAAGGAAAAAGACAGTTCTGCCCCACCAGGCGTCATGCGTTGAGGTGGAGGTGGAGGGCGTGGCCAAAGATGAGTGACAGGTGGGCGGAGTCGAGTGATTGACAGGTTGGGGGAGATAAGAAAGTGATGGACAGGCGGGTGGAGTCGAGACAGACTGGCGCCCACACGGCATGCTATAGTAGAGGGGTTAAACAAAGACAGTTAGGGGTTGATAAGAAAGTGATGGACAGGTGGGTGGAGTCGAGACAGACTGGCGCCCACACGGCATGCTATAGTAGAGGGGTTAAACAAAGACAGGTAGGGGGAGATAAGAAAGTGATGGACAGGTGGGTGGAGTCGAGACAGACTGACGTCCACGCGACATGCTATAGTAGAGGAGTTAAAACAAAGAAGCGTTAATAAAAAGTCTACTGTAGTAGAGAGGGATTAGAACAAAGGATAATGAATGAAAGTCTACTGTTAGAGAGGGATTAGAACAAAGGAAAGATAATGATGAGGTGATTAGAAAAGATCGCATGCAAACTATTAAAAAAAACTTACCACGGAGCAGCGCGGAGACACGTCCGACCAGTATGAAATCCACAGGGCTAATGAACGAATGCTTCCTCGGAAACCGGTTTCATCCAGATAAGAGCTGGCTTCTGATTGGTTGAAAGTTGAACCTAGGTGGCAGCACAATCGCTTTCACCCGAGGGCATGAACACGAGCGCCCTCTCTTGAGAGGATTTTCAACTCACCTGTGATGACATCATCATCCTATTTGAAGAGACATAAAGAGGTTAATACATTTTTTATTTATGAGTTTTTAATGAAATGTTTTCCACACGGGATTTGAACTCATGTTAAAATAGTTTCATGACTTGATAATTGGTTAAGCGATAAACTAATCAGTAATCAAGCCATGAAACTATGTTTCATAGATTAAAAAGAAGTGTTCTCTAAGAGTTGAATCATTCTTCGTTATGTCTTTGAGCGAGGAGGTCGTTAGTGTCATCTGTTTATACAGCATAGTATGTGTTATTTTTTCTTTAATTTATATTTTAACTGGAAATGAAAAGTTTGCATTTGATTTGATTTTAAAATTAAATGATACAGGACATTTATCTTTTCCAACCTAAACATATTTTCTGTAACCTCACATTCTTGTTGTCATAGAGGAATCATACAAGAATCCAGCTGCAGTAGGAAATTTTGGCGGTGTCGATGCACTGTATCGTGCTGTTCAAGGCAAAATATCCAAGAAAACCATCCAAAAATGGTTAAGTGGAGTCGACTCGTACACGCTTCACAAACCGTTCGAAGAAAATTTCCAACGAATCGCGTGATTGTATATTCAATCGATCAACAGTGGCAAACGGATTTGGTAGATCTTAGCAGTTTGCAAAAACATAATCAAGGTTTTCGATATATTTTAACCTGCATAGATATTTTATCAAAGTATGCATGGGCGATTCCACTGAAAACGAAACGAGAATTGGAAATTGTGAAAGCCTTCGAAACTATATTTTCAACGCAAAAACCCAAGTCTTTGCAATCGGATGCTGGAAGAGAGTATAAGAACAAACACTTTCAAAGATATTTGAGGTGACTTCCGCCGTTCTACAATAATAAACATTTTTTAATTAACAAGTAGGCGACAGATGGCGCCACATACGCTACTTTGAAAAGACCTTTTGGAACAGAAGAGAAGAGAGGCAGTTGTGAACTGATCGTCGCTGTTGTTGCACGCGCTAAAAAAACGATTGACTCCACCGCTTATACAATGTGTATGTCACATGGAGAAATTCTTATCTGTTAACTTATTTTTATTTGTAATTTCTAATTAAATGAGTGTTTAAATTAGCAAGCTTATTATTAAGTCTGAAGTAACGCACTGCTATCATTATGATAGATTTATAATTAAACAAGATTAAAACGGATTGAATATCCGTAGTGAGAAGCTCGATCTAATGACATCCTCAACTGGTGACTGGACTAAAACAAGCCCTTCTGATCGCTTATGATGGAAGTTTACCAGGTGTGCAAAGCTGCAAAAATCAACGGTATGTGCCATTTTCTGTGTTAATATGTGGTATTCTCTGGCCAACTTATTTAATTTATTAATGATTTTATATAGTTAAAATTTTTCGAGCCCAACGTCCTTAATGTTCAAAATATTATTGCTAAATTGTGTATTTATTTAATTAGTGCTCAATCTATCATTTATTGCCCAATTATACTTTCACAATGCCTGATGACTGTATTGCTGCTCCGCCAGAAAATCTTGCTAGGGTAGCTGTTAAAATTCCTCCCTTATGGAAAAGTAATATTTCGGTATGGTATGTACAAGTCGAAGCAAATTTTGCCGTCGCGCAAGTAACAAACGACGTTACAAAATATAATTATTTATTATCTGCTATCGATACTGATACTTTAAGTGCAGTAACAGATTTAATTCTAAATCCGCCTCAGGATGATAAATATACTGCTTTAAAAGATAGACTAATTAAAGAATTTTCTGATTCGCAGTCTCAGCAAATTCGTAAATTACTTTCCGAATTAGTGTTAGGTGATAAAAAGCCTTCTGTTTTGCTGCGGCAAATGAAAGAATGAGCGCAAAATTCAGTTTCCGAAGACTTTCTAAAAACAATTTGGCTAGAGCTTTTGCCGACACATACACAAGCGATTTTGTCAGTTTCAAGCGCTGCTTTACAGGAACTAGCAATCTTAGCTGACAAAATAAACGAAATTAAATCGGAATCTGCTGTGTATGCCGTTTCTAAACCCGTTGAAACTTCGCTAAGCGAACAAAACGCAGTCTCAAAATTACAAACGCAGATCGACCAATTAACACTGCAAATTTCAGAATTATCCAAAAATGTGTTTAGGCGATCGATGTCTCGCGGGCGGCCGCATTACAGAGAAAGGCACTATAGTCAAAATAGACGGTTCAGGAGTGCCGATCGTAAACAAGATTCATCTGATTCATCCTCTGGTTTATGTTATTATCATCATAAATTTGGTAGTGAAGCAAAAAAGTGCCGCGAACCTTGTACTTTTAACGAAATTTAAAAAAACTAGTGGCCGCTGCTAAGTCAACAAGCGAAAATACCCTTGGCGTAGCAGCATTAGAACAATGTAGATTACATGTTTTTGATAAAAACTCGGGTTTAAAATTTCTAATTGACAGCGGTAGTGATATTTCTTGTATCCCCGCCTCAAAGCAGTTAAGTAAACAAAACCCTTCTAATTATCTTTACGCTGCAAATAATTCCAAAATTCCTGTTTATGGAAACAAACTCATGGACCTAAATATTGGCTTGAGAAGGAATTTCAGGTGGTCATTCGTTATTGCAAATGTCTCTTGCCCTATAATTGGAGCCGACCTTTTAAGATATTTTGCTTTGCTTGTAGATTTACACAAATTCCGATTAATTGATTCTGTAACTGGATTGTCCACTAAAGGTGAACTCACTTGCACAACTCAGTCCCAAATTAAACTGATTTCTGAAGACATGTCTTTTAAAACTATATTTGAAGAATTCCCAGACCTCTTAAACCCCATTCCAAATTTTAAGAAACCATCATGTCATGACACAGTTCATCACATAGAAACTACGGGACCTCCACTTTATTCCAAACCTCGCCGCTTACATCCAAAAATTTTAAAGGAAGTTAAAAAAGAATTCCAATATCTTATGGATGAGGGTATATGTCGCCCTTCAAAATCTCCATGGGCATCCCCTATTCATGTTGTACCAAAACCGGATGGTTCTTACAGAGTTTGTGGTGATTATCGACGGTTAAATTCAGTAACTCTTCCGGATCGTTACCCAATACCTCACATTCATGATCTTACAAATATTCTCCATGGAAAGAAAATTTTTTCAAAACTAGATATAGTCCGCGCTTATTTTCACATTCCTGTAAATGAAAAAGATATCCCTAAAACGGCAGTAATAACTCCTTTTGGAAGCTTTGAATTTCTGTATTTAAACTTTGGGTTAAAATGTGCAGCAAACACGTTTCAAAGATTTATTAACGAAGTTCTTTACGATCTTCCATTTGCTATCGCTTATTTAGATGACATTTTAATTTTTTCGGAAAACGAATCTGAACACCTAGAACATATACGAGCTGTTCTGAGCAGACTTTCTAAATACGGACTAAACATAAATGTTTCAAAAAGTGTTTTCAAACAAACTAATCTATCATTCTTAGGGCATGAAATTTCCCCAACCGGAATTCGGCCTCTTCAATCCAAAGTTGAAATTATTAAGCAATATCCGCGACCAGAAACTCTTTTGGAACTTCGCAAATACATTGGATTATTCAATTATTTTAGACGTTCTTGTCGCAATGCTGCAATTATTCTCGCACCCTTAACAGATTTGTTGCGAGGAGCCAAAAAGAAATATTCAACCCCTATTGATTGGTCTGAAAATGCTATAAATTCTTTTGAAGCTTCAAGAAAAGCCTTAACTGACGCAACTCTTGCATTTCCTACAAACGATGGCCAATTAGTGCTTCATTCGGATGCTAGTGATTTTGCTATTGGTTCTACATTAAGTTTAGAAACAGAAAAGGGCCTAAAACCACTTTCATTTTTTTCCAAACGTCTAAATGAAACACAATTAAAATATTCTAGTTTTGATCGTGAGTTGTTAGCGATTTATGAATCGGTTAAACATTTTAGACACTTTTTGGAAGCCCGTCAGTGCACCATCTACACTGATCACAAACCTATTGTTTATGCATTAAAAAAAAGAACTTATAATTACACTAACCGACAAAGTCGGTGGTTATCATTTATATCAGAATTCACCACTGATATACAATTTGTAAATGGAAACCAAAACACGACAGCAGACGCACTATCTCGAATTAATGAAATACAAATGCCTATTCCTATAGATTACAACAAGTTAAGTATCGAGCAAAAAGAGGATGCCGAACTTAAAGACCTTATGCAAAGCGGTCAATCCAGTTTGGAACTCAAATTAATCACCCTTCCTAATTCTACAACAGAAATTTATTGTGACATTTCTAGAGGCAAAGCACGCCCATATTTAACCCCTAACTTTAGAAAACAGGCATTTTGGAATTTACATGCACTTTCCCATCCTGGAACTAAAAGTAGTGTAAATCTATTGCGACAAAGATTTATTTGGCCTTCCCTAGCTAAAGATTGCCGAACTTGGGCTCGTGAATGTTTGGATTGTCAACGCTCCAAAATCACTAGGCACACGAAAACTGAGTTGGGAAAATTTGCCCTTCCAACAGATAGATTTTCACACATACATTTAGATTTAATTGGGCCTTTACCAGAATCAAATGGTAAAAGGTATTGTTTAACTGTAATTGATAGAGCAACACGCTGGCCAGAGGCATATCCACTAAGTGACATAACGGCACAATCAGTTTCATTTGCACTTCTCTCCGAATGGATTGCTCGTTTTGGTTGTCCTGAAAAGATCACCACTGATCAAGGCCGACAGTTTGAGTCTGAACTTTTTAAACAATTAGCTCAACTGCTAGGTGCTAAAAAGTACCGATCATCCCCATACCACCCACAGAGTAATGGGATTATTGAAAATTGGCACAGGCCCCTAAAATGTGCATTAAAAGCTAGACGAACTGAAAAATGGACCGAGGTACTGCCAACAGTGTTACTTGGGTTTCGTGCTGCACTGAAAACAGACCTAAAAGTTTCACCAGCAGAACTTGTTTTTGGGTCTGCACTCCGACTGCCTGGGGATTTTTTTGACGACAATTCCCTTATTAAAAGCCCTGAAGAATTGGTCCAGCGATTAAGGAACATTTTCCAGGATTTCAAACCACTGCCAACAAAGTCCCATCATCGCATAAAACCTTTTGTATCACAGGACCTCAACACGTGTACCCATGTATTTGTGCGCCACGCCGGTATGCAACAATCCCTCCAAACACCTTATGATGGACCTTTTGAGGTCATCCAGCGAGGTGATAAACTTTTTAAAATAGCCATAAAAGGTAAAATTGTCAACATTTCACTGGATAGACTGAAGCCGGCCTTCTTAGTGAACGACGCACCTACCCCTGAATCAACAGCCTCCATCCCTGAACCCTCAACCTCTGAGACAAGGGCTTCAACTTGTGACTCGGAACCGTCTCGTACCACACGATCTGGCCGAACTGTCCGATTTCCAGATCGTTTAGTAGAACATTGACATATCGTTTGCACTAGGAAGGGGGTGCTGAGGTGACTTCCGCCGTTCTACAATAATAAACATTTTTTAATTAACAAGTAGGCGACAGATGGCGCCACATACGCTACTTTGAAAAGACCTTTTGGAACAGAAGAGAAGAGAGGCAGTTGTGAACTGATCGTCGCTGTTGTTGCACGCGCTAAAAAAACGATTGACTCCACCGCTTATACAATGTGCATGTCACATGGAGAAATTCTTATCTGTTAACTTATTTTTATTTGTAATTTCTAATTAAATGAGTGTTTAAATTAGCAAGCTTATTATTAAGTCTGAAGTAACGCACTGCTATCATTATGATAGATTTATAATTAAACAAGATTAAAACGGATTGAATATCCGTAGTGAGAAGCTCGATCTAATGACATCCTCAATATTTAAAGCAACAAGGAGTTCGATTTTTCACGACGAATAACAATACGAAAGCTTCAGTGGTCGAACGTTTTAACAGAACTTTAAAAACCAAAATGTGGAAATATTTCACTCATAATCATACTTATAAGTATATTGATGTGTTAGACTCCCTCATGCAGAGTTATAACCACACACACCATTCGAGTATCAAAAGAGCCTCTGCTGACGTTACACCTGAGAACGAAAGCGATGTTTGGTCGACTCTTTTTGGAGACTTACAAGATGTGAAAAGAAAACCCTGCGTGTTTCGAACAGGTGAAATCGTTCGCGTGTCAAAACAGAAATTAACCTTTGAAAAGGGATATGAAACCAATTGGACTGAAGAATTGTTTGTGGTGACTGATTGTGTTTCAAGAGATCCTCCCGTGTATCGAATTAAGGATTTGATGGACGAACCCATCCAAGGCACGTTTTATGCTCAAGAATTGCAAAGAGTACAACCGAAAGAAAACATTGCTATTGAAAAGGTTTTAGAAAAACGAACACGAAAAGGTCATGTGGAATACAAAGTAAAATTTAAAGGATACCCTGTAAAATTTAATCAATGGATTCCTTCCTCAGATTTATTTTCACTATAAAACCTCTGTTTTCGTCTTTGAATCCTCATTTAGAAACATGTCGTTCTACGTGACGTTACCTTCTGACAGTTCATTGAATTATTTCCCAGAGAATAAAATTTGTCACTTTGTTACAAGACTGCCTTCTGCTTTAGATTTGAAAGGCGAGTGGGAAGTGGGTTTAACAGAACTCATTTATCCCCACATGTGGAATAATATAACGGAATATACTAATGGATATGAATATGTTTTGGGAGAGAATATCGAATGGACGAATGGAAGACCCAGACATGAAGCAGAATTTGAAATAGGTGCATTTGAAGTTAAAAAAGTTAGAATTCCACCGGGGTTTTACGAATCTCCTAACGATATTATTAAAGTAATCAACTATCAAAAATTCCATGATAAAATTTCGCTTAATTATAATAAAAATTCTAAAAAAGTACGAGTGACTTTAAAAAAAATGCACAAATCAACTTTGATTCAGGATTAGCAGAAAGTTTAGGAGTTCCACCTGGTAATGTAGGAGAACCTTTTGCAGGTCATTCAATGTCTTTTGATAGTCCCTTCATAGCCGACCCTCATGCGGATATTAAATTAATGTACATTTACAATGATCTTGTCGAACCTCAAATTGTAGGGGATACCGTTGCCCCGTTACTTCGAGTGATCCCCGTGAAAGGACAAGACGGTGAAATGATTCACGAAACGTTTGACAGACCGCATTACATTCCCATCACTCGAAAGAATTTTCAGACAATTGAAACAGTTATAAGGACGCACACAGGTCGATTAATGTCATTCGAGCGTGGGAAGTTGATCGTGAAACTTCATTTCCATCAAAAGTATCTCTCATAATGATTGTACCTTATCAGTGTTGTGTAAAATCTTTTGAAGATTATTACACTCAGCAATCCGGTAACGGTTTAAATTACTATTATGGAACTGCACTGCAGAAAGGATATGGATTCGGTGGACTGTTTCGTTCTTTGTTTCGAGCCGCGGTTCCTCTTTTCAAATCAGGAGCCAAAGCGGTCGGTAAGCAATTGTTATCGACAGGAGTAAATGTTTTAAACGATGTGACACGCGGTGAAAATGTCAAAGTGGCTGCCAAACGCATGTTGAAAGAAGCCGGCCAAACTTTAACAGATAAAGCCGCCGCCAAGATGAAGATCATGATCGGTTCTGGACGACGCAATAAAAAGCGGAAGAAATCAAGCAAAGTCATCATTCGACGTAAAGCCAGGAAAGTGGAAGCACGTGATATTTTTGCTTAAAGATGACTGGACTTATTCATAAAGATTCTGTTGTCTGTGCTAAATCGGAATTGGATTTATTAGGTAGCTTTCATTACAAAAAGCTACCTATTGCAGCCGTTCGGAGGAAAGTGATTTCAAAAACTTTTGGTATATTTTCATCGATCATGACCCCCAGACCCCGAAACCACCCTCCGTTCAAAATTGACATATATATATATATATATATATATATCTGACCTATGTCACGCTGTAACTCTCGTATTTATGAACCGATTTGGATGTAATTCGGTGTGTACATAGTACATACCAATGTCTCGACCGAGTTCGTTGGCCAGCTTCATCCGCCATTTTGTTTCAAAATGGCGGCCATTTAAAATTTTTTTAAAAATTTAAAATTTGAAATGTGGTACCAAAAAATTGAAAATGGAAAAATATTCTTTTCTTATGTATTTGACCTTTATACAAAGATTCCGGAGCAGTTTTTGTTTCGTCTATGTCTTAAAAAATGGCTGAGTTATAGCATTTTGAATTTCTAGCGTGGCTGACATTTTGAAACGTCTGGAATTTTGTCACGCGATAAAAGGCGTATTTATGAACCGATTTGGATGTAACTTCGTTTATACATAGTACATACCAATGTCTCGACAGAGTTCGTTGGCCAGCTTCATCCGACATCTTGTTTAAAAATGGCGGCCATTTAAATTTTTAAGAAAAATTTCAATTTGAAATGTGGTACCAAAAAATTGAAAATTGAAAAACTATTTTTTTCTTATGTGTTTGACCTTGATAAAAAGATTTGGGAGCAGTTTTTGTTTCGTCTATATCTTGAAAAATGGCTGAGTTAAAGCATTGTGAATTTCTAGCGTGGCTGACATTTTGAAACGTCCTGATTTTTGTCACGTGATAACGGGCGTATTTATGAACCGATTTGGATGTACCTTGGTGTGTACATAGTACATACAAATATCTCGACCGAGTTCGTTGTCCAGCTTCATCCGCCATCTTATTTCAAAATGACGGCCATTTAAAAAATTTAAAATTTAAAATGAGATACCAAAAAATTGGAAAATGAAAAAGATTTTTTTCGTATGTGTTTGATGTTAATACAAAGATTCCGGAACAGTTTTTGTTTCGTCTATATTTAAAAAAATGGCTGAGTTATAGCATTTTGAATTTCTATTGTGGCTGACATTTTAAAACCACCTGATTTTTGTCACGCGATAATAGGCGGATTTATGAACCGATTTGGATGTAACTTGCTCTGTACATAGTACATACCAATGTCTCAACCGAGTTCGTTGGCCAGCTTCATTCGCCATCTTGTTTCAAAAGGGTTGCCATTTAAAAAAATATAATTTAAAATAAGGTATTAAAAAATTGGAAAATGAAAAAGCTTTTTTTATGTGTTTGGCCTTGATACAAAGATTCAGGAGCAGTTTTTGTTTCTGAAAATTTGTTCTTTTGTTTATATCTTAAAAAATGGTTGAATTATCGCATTTTTAATTTCTAGCATGGCTAACATTTTGAAACGATCTTGTATTTGTCACGCGATAACACACGTATTCGCCTATTTCGATGTAAGAAGGCATGTGAATAGTATACATCAATATCTCGACCAAGTTCGCTGGCCAGCTTCATCAGCCATCTTGTTTCAAAATGGCGGCCATTAAATAAAAAAAATTATATTCAAGTGAGGTGCAAAAAATTAGAAATTGAAAAAGGTTTCTTTCTTAAGTATATGACCTTGATATAAGGATTCAGGAGCATTTTTTGTTTGTCTTTATCTTAAAAAATGGCTCAGATATAGCAATTTCAATATCTAATGTGGGTGACATTTTGAAAAATCTGATTTTTTGCCTGCGACAGCACTCATATATATCAATCGATTCCGATGTGAGTGAGCATGTGCACAGCAATTACTAAGGTCTCGACCAAGTTCACTGGTTAGCCTCATCCACCATGTTGTCTTAAAATGGCAGGCCCTTTAAAAAATCGCCGAATTTGGCAGCCAAATATAAGTTACTTTAAATAAAAGCAGCTTGGATAAAGCTGACTAATTTAGCGAAATTCTCATTCATAATGATTTAGTATTGATAAAAATTAGTATTGAATCTTCTATATTCGGTTTCCACTAAATTGAGCTTCGTGTGTTTGAATAATATAAGTTGGCTTTTTTAAAATAAGGAATATGAAAGCTACCTCTTCCTCCCGGCACTGGCCGGAAGGACTTTTTTTGATTCCACCTACTCAAACAGCTATTGAAAAAGAATATTTTGTTGAATATCATCCCCTTGCGAATATTCATGACGGAGTGCCTGTAGAGTTTAATGTTCCCGGAAATGGAGAAGATTACATCGATTTATCTTCATCCTATCTTTATGCAAAAGTGAAAATCACTCGATCAGATGGCTCAGCTTTAACCGTCGAGGATCATGTAGCTCCAGTTAATTTATTTTTACAAGCCTTGTTTTCACAAATTGATGTCAGCTTGAATGAGAGAGCTATCTCTTCTTCAAACAACACCTATCCCTACCGTGCCTATATCGAAACATTACTGAATTATGGAGAAGATGCCAAGAAAAGTTTACTGGGATGTGAGTGTTTTTTCAAAGATGAGAAATTGGATACTGTGGACCCTACCACCGGTGAAAACCCCGGATTGAAAAAACGTTACGAACTAACTAAAAATAGCAATTCATTGGATATGATTGGACCTTTACATTGTGACATTTTTCAACAAAACAGATTGTTATTAAACATGGTGGATTTGAAAATTAAACTGATTCGCAGCAAACCCAACTTTTGTTTGATGGCTGTAAAAAATTCAGAATCTACCACACCGGAACTCAATTACAAAGTGATTTTAGAACAAGCATCTCTTTTTATACGGAAACTAAAAGTATCTACAGGGGTCTTGCTGGAACATGCAAAAGCCTTAGAAAAAAGCTCTGCTAAATATCCCATCGATCGTGTGTTGTGCAAGACTTATTCAATATCCAGCGGAAGTCGGTCTTTTATGCAAGATAATGTGTTTTCGGGAACCATGCCGAAACGTGTTGTTATTGGATTGTTAGAAAATGCAACTATAAACGTACAATATAATTTGAACCCCTTCCACTTTTATCATCACAAGGTCAACTTTTTAAGTGTTTACATAGATGGTCAACCGGTTCCGAGTAAACCTCTCGAACTGAATTTCGAAGAAAACAACTATATAACAGCTTATCGTTTGTTCACGGGATTTAATCACGATGCTGGTATTTATCTAACACGAGAAGAATTCGCCAATGGACATACCTTGTATGCGTTCGACCTAACACCGGATCTCTGTGACGGACCCCATCTGAATTTACAACATCAAGGAAATTTACGAATCGAAGTTAAATTTGCTGAAGATTTAAAGACAACACTTTCTGTGTTGGTATATGCAGAATTTGAGAACATTATAGAAATTTCGAAATCACGGCATGTTTTATGTGATTTTCCCAACTGAATGAATTCTTTACAAATCGACAAGATTTTATCACGTGATTCCAAGACCCGAAATTCTTTTTTGGGTGTGTTTGCAAGTGATCAACTACCGAGAAGAATTCAACAGTATACTGCTTGTTTCATATGCAATGTTGACAAGTCATCAGAACCTGGAAGTCATTGGGTCGCCTTCTACTTGCTTTCACCTGATGAAGCGGAGTTCTTCGATTCTTATGGAAACGCACCTGCCTTTTTTCGAGAACCTGTATCAAACTATGCAACTCATTTTTCACGAGTGACATTTAATCCACACATCTTGCAAAGTCCTGTCACGGCTGTTTGTGGACAATATTGCATTTTTTACTTTCTTCTATCTTTACAAGAAGAAAGTATTGGATTCATGAAAATTTTCGAATTCCGGTTTTCGACGGATTTACACGTTTTAGGGGTCAGAGATTCCAAAAAACATGTTTTTACAAAATGTCTGTCTGTGACTCTGTCTGTCCGTCTGTCCGTCTGTCTGTCTGTCTGTGTGTCTGTGTGTGACACAAATTTTGTGGGCGCTCTATCTCAAGAACTAATGCACGGAATTTAATAAAAATTGATATTCAGTTAGTCCCTAATACAAATTGATGCTGATTAGTTTTTGGTGTAAATCGCTCAACAGGTGGCGCTGCTATGCTGCATTTTTCACGATTTTCGCGATAGCTCTATCTCAAGAACTAATGCACGGATTTCGATCAAACTTCAGATTTAGTTAGTCCTTGATATGAATTGATGATGATTACGTTTTGGTGTAAATCGCCCAACAGGTGGCGCTGTTATGATGAATTTTGCAGGATTTACACGATTTCCCTAATAGCTCTATCTTAAGAACTAACGCACGGATTTTCATCAAACTTCAGATTCAGTTAGTCCTTGATATAACTTGCTACTGATTATGTGTTGGTGTAAATCGCCCAACAGGTGGCGCTTCTCTGCTGCCTTTTTCACGATTGCCTCAATAGCTCTATCAATAGAACTAATGGACGAATTTTCATCTAACTTCAGATTTAGTTGTATGTTGACACAAGTTGTTGTTAATTAGGTTTTGGTGTTAATCACCCAATAGGTGGCGCTGCTATGCAGGAATTTTTACGATTTTCGTTATTGCTCTATCTCAAAAACTAATGTACGGATTTTCTCCAAACTTCAGATTCAGTCAGACGTTGACATAAATTGTTGTTGATTAGGATTTGGTATAAATCACCCAATAGGTGGCGCTGCTAGGCAGCATTTTTCTGAATTTAGACGATTTCAGCGATAGTCATATCTCAAGAACTAACGCACGGAATTTCATATCGTTAGAATCCTCATGAGATGCATAGATTGCCATTTAATTTTGGCAGTGTGATAGCGGATTTTAAAGTATTAACATGTATGAGATAGAAGAAAGTTTTGGGATTGGTACATCCGACTAGTTATTTGTATTCTCGATGTCGAGAAAAAACTTTAAAAGATATTTTATCTCATTTTGTAACGAAAAATATCTCGAACGATCGAAAAGTGTTTAATTTTGTCATGAAACGATTTCGCGTGTCTGTGAATTTTTTCCAATAAATAGATATTTAAACTAAACTTTTTTAGTCTCTGTGTTTATTCTGTGTTTGTCTTCCCTGAAGAACGTCATGAATCACGAGCTTGTTGATTTTCCTCGTTTTCAACACCCGTTTACTGCCACCTGTGCAGGACCAACACAAGTTGGGAAGAGTTGCTTTTTAAAAGAGTTTCTTTATTACAGAAGGGAAATGATTCACCCTCCACCTCATAAAATGATTTGGTTTTATGGTATTTATCAAGATCTATTTAATGAAATCCCTGAAGTAACCTTCGTAGAAGGGTTTCCTTCTAATTTTAAAGAATATTTAGGAACGAGGTCTTTAATTATTCTAGATGATCTCATGACTGAACTTGAAAATGATAAACGACTCACCTATCTATTTTCAAGAGGATGTCATCACTTAAACATGAGTGTTATTTTTGTAACACAAAATTTATTTCATCAAGGGAAAGAAATGAGAGATGTCTCTCTCAACTCTCAATACTTGATTGTGTTTAAAAATCGACGTGATCAAAGTCAAATTATGCATTTGGCGCGACAGTTATATCCTGGTAAAACAAAATTTTTCCGTGAAGTGTTTGATGATGCAACGAAAATACCTTTCGCATTCCTTCTCATTGATTTAAGGAACCAAACAGATGAAGGGATGCGATTGAGAACGCAGATTTTACCTAATCAAATTCAATATGTCTACCAGTTGAAATAAATAAGCACGTCATATAGTTTTAGGTAGATTTCGTAAGAAATACTACCAATTGCAGTCGTTACCATGGTGCGACTTTTGAAAAATTCCTTCATAACTTTTCATTATATGACCCCAGGAACCCAAAACCACCCCCACCTAAAAAGTTTATATATATATATATATATATATATATATATATATGTATGTACTAAATTTTGTCCGCACGATAAAAGTCGCAATTATGCACGGATCGTTTTCAAACTCGCCAACAACTTTGAGATGGCTAATATCTCGGCGGGGATTGAAAATGGGCAAAATCGGCCCAAGGGAATGGAAATAGGGAGGGTTCAAAATTTTGAATACCGTCTTAACAAGATTCTGATAAAACCAGCTCTTACACAACAATGACAGGAAAAAAAATCCCTGCCGGCTCGGGCCTACAGGCGGAGGTAGATTTCGATGTTAAGTACTAAATTCTCCAACAAAACTTAAATCAAGATTAGAGATGAAACCCAGTTTCTTCACAAAGAGCGAGCTGTAGGGAGCTAAACTTTTTGTGAAAATTGTAATATACACGAATACACACACACATATATATGGAATAGGTTTAAAAAATGGCTACAAAAAATTCAGAGAACCTTAAAGTGTTAAAATATGTTAATATTTCCATAGTCGGGTTTTTATCATGTTTTAATACGTTTCTTCAAACTTACATGGCGTTACATATTCACCTGCTGAGGTCCATTATATTTCCAATATGACGCAATATACATATTTTTTTAATTCGTCAAACTATTTATTTTGAGTTTTCATGCTGAAATCTTGCTGTAGGAAACTTATGACGTAATATTCAATTTGTTTTCAATTTGTCAAACTATTTAATTTTACACGTGAAAATTTTGCAAAAGAAAAGTAATTGTTGTGGTGAGAATTTTATTATTTGTTTTTTTTTTAATTGTTGGCAACTGCTATAACGAAAAACTTTTATTTTTTTCCTGCCATTGTTGTGTAACAGCTGGTTTTATCAAAATCATGTTAAGACAGTATTCAAAATTTTGAACCCTCCCATTTCCACCCTCTTGGGCCGATTTCGTCCATTTTCAATCCCCGCCGAGATATTAGCCATCTCAAAGTTGTTGGCGAGTTTGAAGATGATTCGTGTATAATTGCGACTTTTATCGTGCGGACAAAATTTAGTACATACATACATATATATATATATATATATATATAAACTTTTTAGGTGGGGGTGGTTTTGGGTTCCTGGGGTCCTATAATGAAAAGTTATGAAGGAATTTTTCAAAAGTCGCACCATGGTAACGACCAGTGGTGTAGTCCTGGAAAAAAAAGTGGGGGGACGCTCATAGTTTCGAATATTAGGGTCTCTATCACCCATAAGGCAAACGATTTTGAATCCTGCTTTTCATTTTTCAATTGCAAAGAAAAGTAATTGAAAAATTAAATTTAAATTTAAAAATTAAAAATATAAATTTAATTGAAATTAATTTAATGAAAGTTTGTTTATCTGTAGGGCGTTAAATGGCTTGCTGTAGAATTTAAAAAATCTAAAACCTTATTTCATGCCTGAAATTTTTTGGAATTGAATTTACAATTCAGTAACACTAATTCAAGCAATGAAATTTTTTATTTGAATATTTTTTTTTTTTTTTTTTGAAATAGTTATCAGATAAATGTTTTCCACTGAGAACATTGAAAATTATTACATTTTTACTTTATGATCACGTATAGTGTAAGGAATGTATTGCATAATCATGGCAAGAAAAAAATAAGACTATGAAATTTTGGTAAATCTTTGCTTTTTGAAGTCCCCTGAATTCGTTTTGCCCATTTTTACAACAATTCTCTATGCATGTGCGTATGTTGCTATTTCCTTTCAGTATCCGCTTATTACCATGAATCAATATATATGTGTTTGAACATGATAGTGTTCAACTAGTGTTTTTGTCTGAGACCAAAGTTTGCAAATGTCATTAGGATAGATACAAATATCATTTGCATACCACTCAGCTAATTAATATTTTTTTCAGCATAATATGTAAAAGAATTCCATAAAATGCATAATACACAGCTCCCAAATGATCTACCCCCTCCCGCTAAAGTCTCTTTTTTAGAAAAAGGTCTACTTTGATGCTTTTTGATCCATTTAGCATCCTTTAAGTGACAGGGAAAAAAATTACTAATGTGGAAAAATCGTCGCAAAAAACTGAAAAATTGTATAAAGAAGTAGCAAAAAATTCAAAAATCGCTGTACGAATTTGCAATCAATTTTATTGGAAAGGGTACAAAATATATTAAAATGGACTAAAAAAATTGGAACAGAATTCCTTTTACAAATGTCTAAAAATTGTTGCAAAACACGACAAAACTCTAAGAATTGTATAAAAAATGGAAAAATCAAAAAGTCGCTGTCAGAACTCCGAATAAACTTTATTGAAAGGAGGAAAGCATTTACTATAACGGACTAAAAAATTAAACCGGATTCCTTTTACTAATGTGGAAAAATCACCTGAAAACGCATAAAAATAGCAGGAAAATTTTGACGACAAAATTTACTACAGCAGGCTACCGTTGCAACATTGTAACCGGAATACTTTAAAAAATGCCAAAAAATCGCCTCGGAATAAAAAAATAAAAACTTTAAAAATCTGTAAAAATTCAAATCGCAGGACGCAATCGCGAAATCACAAAATTTATTACATTAGGACTAAAAGTTTGAAACCGAATTCCTCTTACGAATGTCAAAATATTGAAAGTAAACATGAATAAAAGCTGCAATTCGCATAAAATATTCGCAAAATAATTACGAAAATCGCCGTACAAATTCTGGATAAACTTTACTGAAAAAGATTAAAAAACAAAATTTACTACATTGAGGTAAAAATTTGAAACCACGTTCTTTTTATTAATGTGAAAAAAATCACCGTGAAACGTAAAAAAAAAAAAAAAAAAAAAAAAAAAAAAAAAAAAAGCTAAAAAGCGAAAAAAAAAAATAAATAAAATAAAATGAATGCAAAAACTGTCGTCTTAGTGCATAACTTAAGGCATAGCTGTACCTCACCTTCCTCTTGTATCTGTATATGCTCAGCGGTTGCTTCAGCACACAGACAATCTTCTATCTTTGTTATTGTAGATTTGGTTTTGTTTTCGATTTTGATGTAGATGTATATCTTACCGATTAAAGGAAATCTTAATTAAAATTTCTGCTTATTTTTATACTGCTTAAATATATTTCATCGGAAGAAAGTAATGGAATCTTTTTGGTGGAATTACATGTTTTAGGATGTTTAGAAATCTCTCTCTCCCTCTCTGTATGGGATACAATTTTTGTAGCCACTCCCATTGTATTCCAAAAACTAAAGCATGGGATTTCATCAAATGCCATATTTAATAAGACTTTAGCACATACAAGTGTTCATTAAATTTTGGCGTATATGGCCCAACAGGTGGTTATGCTATGCTGCATTTTTCACAATTTACATGATAACTGCATATTTCGGTATGTTTGGAATGGAATTTTACCAAATTTAATATGTAAAATGTTTATGAATAACTGTTTATTCAATATATTGTTAATTGTATTGTTATTCAATATATATTGTTATTCAATATATTGGTTTTGCCATATTATGCTTTTTCTTATCAACGTTATAGCTTATCTCAGCGTCTATTGGATAGAAGGGAACTAAATTTTATGTTTAAAGTTAATAATTAACAATATATATCTTAATCTAATTTTAAATTTTAATATTCAGAAATTTGAATCGAAAGTCTGGAGTATTTTTTTAAAAATTTGCTTGCATATTTAGGAATACTCGGTGCAGTATCTTTAGACAAATGGTCCCCTGAAGTCTCTCCCCTTTTAAAATAAAAATGGTTCCCTTTCACACTTTTTGAGGATTAAAATGTGTTGGAAACATTGATAATATAATCGAAAACATTTTTAAGAGACTGAACCTATAAGATGACAATGTGTCCGGATTATTTTGTGTGTCCTTGTAAAAGTACTACAAATGTTTCACGCAACGTTTTACATAGTACTGTTTCCCATAGTTTTCCGTGCATTTCAAATAATTACCGTTAACTGATTATGGTGTTTGATTTTTTTAATGTCCCTGTAAACGAACGATAAACGCTATTTCCCATAGGGAACATGTTCTAACGAATTTCAATACCATAGTATGTAATTTTCGTTATAGTTAAAATATTAGAACGTCAGTAATTCGGTAGTCAAACAATTTCCGCCCTTAAGCGTAATTAAAAAAAATCTTTTTGTTTTCTCATAAACGAGATACTGATGCTATACCCCAGATAGCATGCACATTAGCAGCAAGTTTGATTTTTTTCTGATATTATCTTGCCGTGACAAATTTGACTTGACAAATTCGCAGCAAATCTCCCGCAAGGTATACTATCACCCACTTGCATGAGTAGTTTGTTGTGAAAGTGACGCGAGACTGTCTTTAATTAACGAAAGTGACGAAAGAAAAAAATCCCTCTGTTGAATGAATAGACTGTTACAGCACATGCACAGAAATTGGGTGCTACTCAAAGGCAAGACAAACACATCAATGTTATTGATATGGAATCTCATTTTCATTGATTGGTTAACCCTTTATCTACGGCATTATGATCTACTGCAATTTTTTTCATGTAATATTTTTCTTTTAGTTACTACAATGAAAATTAAAGGATAAACATAAAAAAATATTCACCCGTGAGAAATTTAATTATTTAGAGGTAATTAATTAAAGTGGTACTTTAAAGTACCGTCAGTACACTATGACTAAAATATCGTAACAGAAAATCCACAAAGTATTTCAACTGGCACCAGAAAATATTTTCGATTCAATAAGTATGTGAAATATGGGCTTATTATTATGTACAACTAAATCGTTTGGCAAATTCCGGTGCCAATAATGTATTTCTAAACTTTTGAATTGAAAATGCTTTGCTTCTGAAACGGCTAAGAAAAACTATTTTTTTTTTAGGTTTCGATCTTGTTAGCAGTCCTTTAGTTATGCGACGTCAATATTCCAGGGACAACATGTTCTCTCGCATCTCCACATATGCAATATATGAATTTACATGTGCCATTTCTAACATAGCAAAAATGAGCCGGTGCCACAACTTTTTCGATTTCCTATAAAAAATAACAATAAAACAGAAAAGAAATACCAGGGAAATCATTACTACGCTACATTTTAGTAATTACATTTTAACGCAGATGAAAACGATGGATAACTACACAGACGAAAAGTAAACAAGAAGTTTTCCTCCAACACCCAGTGTACTGACGGTACTTATAAGTACCACCGAGTAATTCAACTGTTAAATCAAATACATACACCGTTCACCTAAAATAGCTAGTCATATTGTATTCTAAGATAATAATGAACACATAAAAAAAATCCAAAACTTATCTTATATCCTTTACTGTGTTTGCAGCAACGAAAAGACGAGCGTGGCAATCTGTACAAAATATCGGCACAAAACACAACGACTGCTTCAAAGATAGCCTCATTCCTCTCTAAAATAATAAATCTAGTACTACTGCTGCGATGTATTCGGATAAAGTGGAGTTAAAAGAGCGTTTTTTTACAAAGTACCATTAGAATATTAGTAATATTTACTATGGTATAAAAGTATAAAGTGAGTGGTACTTATAAGTACCGTCAGTAGATAAAGGGTTAAGTTAAGGAACCCAGAAAAATTTAACACTTCAAATGTAGTTATTTTTTGTAAAGTAACATTTTATCTATAATCCACAACTTATTTCATATAAAAATTCTTACAAATTAAAAATTTCTGTTAATTTAAAAAGTAATGTTTACGTCTTCGGTCATTTTAAATTCATATTTGAAATTTTAATTTTTAAATGAATTTTTCTCAATATTATTGGTTTTTTCTATAATATCGTTTTAATTTATATTTATTTGTTTATTTTTGCCTTTAACCTCATTCGAATCTATGATTTTTAACCCTTTCAGGACTGCATCCCTTACAGAAATTTTATTTGGTTGGCACCGCTTTTTTTAAACGCTATAGCTATGAAATAGCAAAAAAAGACTCGTATTTAGAAGTACAAATATTACCTTTACTTGTTAATGGTGATAGAAACGATGCATATGCATGCACCTTCTCACGGTGCCTATGCCTGATTGACCCCTTCGAAGGGTTTAAACTTATATAGTGTATCAGTTGTAAATAGATTGTGTGGCATGACAAGATTACTACTTTGCAATAACTTTGTAGTATTTTTGAGTACTTGTTTGCCGTTAATTTGCAATAAATTTGATACAGCAAGAATTTAATTTGCAGGACGTTAGCTGCAAGTTCAAAGTGTGGTGACTTCAGCGTTTGCGTTTGCTGAAACTTTGCAGGTTTGCAAAGCAAGACAGCTGCAAATTTTCTCCAAACTGAAATTGCTATCTGGGACACATCATTTACAATAGTGCTATATGCTATACTACATTCAACTTCAAAAATATACATAAAATTTAAAAATTATGACGCAATTCAAGCAAACTTATAGATCCTAAAATGTGAGGTGAACCAGCATGGTAAACACTTTTCAACTTTTTTGAAAAGTAATAAAAATCAATACCTCATTTCTTACAATTGTTAATTTATTGTTGTGCTCATTTTCTAAAACAAATAATAAGTTTGGAAATTCTGCGTCCTCCCGCATCTCTAGCGTTCCCCTTGAAAATATAAAGTAAGGGGACGCTCGAGATAAAATAAAAAAGTGAGGGGACGCCGTCCCCCCTCGACTACACCACTGGTAACGACTGCAATAGGTAGTATTTCTTACGAAATCTACCTAATAAATATTTTTCATTATAGCAGTTGCCAACAATTAAAAAAAACAAAACAACAAAATTCTCACCACAACAATTGCTTTTCTTTTGCAAGATTTTTCACGTGAAAAAATAAATTAAATAAATAGTTTGACGAATTGAAAACAAATTGAATATTACGTCATAAGTTTCTAGAGCAAGATTTCAGAATGGAAACTCAAAATGAAATAAATAGTTTGACGAATTAAAAAAATATATATATTACGTCATATTGTATATAATGTACCTCAGCAGGTGAATATGTAACGTCATGTGAGTTTAAAGAAACGTATTAAAACATTATAAAAACCCGACTATGGAAATATTAACGTATTTTAACACTTTGAGGGTCTCTGAATTTGTTTTAGCCATTTTAAAACCTATTCCATATACATGCGCGTGTGTATTCGTGTATATAAGAATTTTCATAAAATGTTTAGCTCCCTAGAGCTCATTCTTAGTGAAGGAACTGGGTTTATCTCTAATCTTGATTTAAGTTTTGTTGGTGAATTTAGTAATCTCTTCGAAATCTACCTCCGCCTGTAGGCCCGAGCCGGCAGGGATTTTTTTTGTTTAGTTTGAAAAATGACTTTGACGTGTCAACAGCTGCGTGATTTGAAGCTGATCAAGACATGTCCTAAAGTATTACGTAAACAGTTGTTTAAAAAATTACCTCTTCGTTCCGTGAAAGCCATCTGCGAGTGTAGTTTGAATGTTTTAAAAGGAAACATTCCACTTTCATCTCAACAGAAAAAGTCTTTAAGGAAATACAAGTCGACCCTTCGAAAAATTAGTACTAAAAAGGGTACCCTATCACAAAAGAAAAGACTTATCGTTCAGAACGGGGATTTTTAAATATTTTAATCCCCGCTGCCTTATCTGTTTTAACAAGTTTGATCCATGGAACACGCTAGAAAATTTGCTTTGATACCAGAGGAAACTCTCTCCAAACATGTCCTTTCGAAAAAGCAAATGAACGAGTTTGATACAGCCATGTTGAACATTTTACACAGCAACTTGCCTGATCATGAAAAAGTTGTACAATATTATGAACTTTTAAAAAGAAAAATGGATTTGCAAGAGTTTAACACACAAGTGTCTTTTGAAGGAAAAAGTATTCCCGATTCGAATGTAGCTGATTTATTTCATCTGCTTTTTTCTGTGAACAAGAAAACTCCTATTAAAGCACAGAAGGAATTGTTACAGGCTTTGAAAGAAATGCATATACCAGAGAACTTAATTAAAAATAGACATTTGTCGAGAATGAATCAAGAAAAAAGAAAACCTGATATTAAAACATCTAATACTTTTGTCAAAAAATCAAGAAAGAAAAGAAAATCTGATGTACTCGTTTGGGAAAATTGTTAAATAAATAATTCATTAAACTTTAAACAAAGTCTCATTATTTTTGTCTTTTAAACATAAAATACTATTAACAAAAACTTAACGCTACTTACCTCAGAGCATCGTCTTTGCACGTCCGTTCCCATCCACAACCACAGAAAAAATGATACATGATTCAGCATAAAACCGACGATGACGTCACGCACGAAGTCGACGCGAGCGCCCTCTACCATCCAATACTTGGCTGTGATTGGTTAAGAGAATCACATGACTTGTGAAAGGAGCAGATGTTAGAGGTGGGCGCCACTCTGTCTGCATTCCTGACATTCCACCACGCCCGCTGTCAATCATCTGGCGTCAGCCAGATGGCATGCGGCGGCAGACAGACGCTGCATGCTTCGACATGTTCACTTCTCGCAGGAGGTGGGCGCCACTCTGTCTGCATTCCTGACATTCCACCACGCCTCCTGTCAATCAACTGGCGTCAGGTTGTCTACAGGTATTGCAAAGGATGTCGTCATCCTCGTCTTGAACTGGATAACTCACGTGATGTAGATGGCGTTGCTGTCGGTGACGTCACACCTGCAAGCTCGATTCTGATTGGTTGATAGCAGTCACGTGATCTCTTATCAGCGACCTTCATCAGCGGATGTAGACCCCGCGCACATCAGTTGTGTCTTGGATTTCGTCGATGAAGGTCGTATGTTCCTTAGCTCTCGTTTACCGGACATTTAGCTTAGTGCTCTGCGGCATCTATCCCTGCTATTTTCGGCGTCTGGTTTAGTAAAATCACCGTCGAAATATTTATACGTTTCACCTAGTGTGTTTTAGGTGTTAATATCGTTTTGATTATTTGTGATACATGTTTATCACCACCTTTTAAAAAAGTGATTGTATATTAGCTAATTTGCTTTACAACATCATTTTATTGTTAGTTAACAGCTAGTAGTAACGCTTAGAAGATCTTTGAAGAAAATGTCTGTTGAAAAAGAATCCTTTTTTAAAAAAGTAAGTATGTTTTCATTACCTTTTTTAAACGTTGAAAAATAAGTATATTTCTAACAAATCAATATATACTTTTTTTCTAAACACTTATTCATTCAATGATATAAATATTCGTTTCAATTAAGCTATATCATCATCTGTTTCAAATTAATCTATCCTCGAATAAAAATATTTAATTATCTACACGAAATAAAAAAAAAACCCTATTTTGAATACTCAACTATTCTTTGAAAAATTATAACTTTTAATGCTCAACACAAATACATATTTTTAATTTTACACTATAGAAAATATAATGTTTAACTGGTTAAACCTGTACTATTTTCTGTATGGGTTAAACCTTTGAAACTATTCTTTGAAAAAAAAAATATTCAAATAACATATTTTGAATACACAAGTATTCTTTGAAAATTATAACTTTAAAACTAAACATATATATATATATATATATATATATTTGCACTAATAGAAAATATAATATTGTACTGTTTAAACCTATAATATTTTCTGTATGAGATAAACCTTTGAAAAGAAAAAAAGCTATTCTTTAAAAGAAAGTGTAGAAAAATACTCGAATAAAATAGTTTAAACTGTTTCATTTATTTAAAGAGACTGTTTATAATTAAGCGTGTTATTGTTTAAACATTTTTTTAATACTTCGATAAAAATACAATTGTTAAAAGATTATTTTGTTCAAACACCCTTCAAACTAAATTTCCCTTTTCTTTGCAATAATTTAAACGTGTAAAGCAATTCCCAACTGTGGTGGAAGATCAGTGGCGTAGCTACATATTCAGCGCCCTGGAGCAAGCAAAGTTTGTGCTCCCTCTTGTCTCTCAAAAAAGTTCTGCGTAATTTTGTTTGGAAGTTACATATATACATATATATATATATATATGCAACTAGTTGACCCGCTCGGCGTTGCCGTTATATTATAACGGCGGGCCCGTTATAATAACGTAAACAAAAATAAAGTTTGTATGATTTTATATATTCATAAGTAATTCAAATGAACATGGTTTTAGGGGTGGCCCACTGCCTTCGGCAGCGTCTAGTGTATTCCCGACAAACCTCTTTCAGAATGAAACTGTGGCCTGGGTCCCCGCTACTAAAGGCAGTGTATGCCAGGAGTATTCCGTACGCGACGGAAACAATCGAAAATTGAATGAATAAACCCCGTAGTAATCGAGCCCATAGAACCCGAGATAAGAATGCGAATCCTGGCGGTGGAACTATAATCTTTAAAACAATCGTAAGCTAAGTTGAATGGACCAATTTCCGTCGAAATAGAGCCCATAACAGCCGGGAAAAGAATGCGCCGTTAATGTTCGAAAATGGTGGTAACAGAAGTCTAAGATAAACTTTCACAATGCAGAAAGTAGCTGAATAGTAAGCTAATCTTAATTATCTATTTACCGTTGAAATCGGACATATTGAACCCGAGAAAAGAATGCACCATTAATGTTCGAAAATGTTAGTAAATGAAGTCTAAGACAAATTTTCATAATACAGAGCTGAATCATAAAGTAGCTGAATCGTAATCTAGGTTGAATTAACCAATTCCCGTTGAAATCGGCCCCCCAGAATTCGAGGAAAGAATGCACCCCGAAGCAGTAGAAGGTGCTTGTTGACGGATTTAACGAATTACCTTTAACATTAACGTGATATTTGATTTACGGAGGAAATCCCATCCCTCTACAGTTAACCACTTACCTTTAACAGTAGCGCGAATTTTAATTCACGGCTGTAGTGAGTAAACGTAAGTTGATGCCGTAAAAGAAGATTAATATTCGAAAAAGGTGGTAGCTGGAGTAAAAGAAATTTTTAGTGGTTTCTAAAGTAGCCAGAGGACCATAGAACTATGCTAAAGAAAATTGCAAGACTATCGGATAATTTTTAATGAAACTGCACCAAGGACCCTAAGAAGGCAATTAATATTTAAAATTGGTGGTAGCTGAAGTGTGAGTAATTTTTTCGTTATTCATGTAGTAGCTGGAGGACCTAAGAAATAGTTAGGGAAAAAATCCTAGTGAATCGGACCATTTTTATAGGGGACCAAAAGGAGCTTATTGATAATTAAGAGCAAGGCCTAAGATGAAAACACGATAAAAGGCCCTAGTACTTAGCGCTTTAGATTTTCAATTAGTCGAAATTAAGTATAGGGTATAAGTATTAATCATTGGAAAAATTTTTCAAAGAAATGCTTTAAAAAAGAGCTCTAGAATCCCAATAAAAATATGAAGGTGTTGGCTCGGGGAGAGAAGTCCAAGACTCAATTTTGAAGTTATGCAATGAGAATTAGTGGGTGAAAAATGCATGGCGCACAAAAAGTTATCCTAGGTGGCCGGTATCTGAACTGAAATGTAGAAATGAAAAAAAGCCAAATGGAAAAAGAGCCCCAAAAACGAAGGACGGATTAAAAGGGGCGATTTATTAACAATTTAGAGCACAAAAACTTCGTGGCTTTGTACCAAGCCCCAGCGGTCCAGGATCCCAACTGGAATGTAGCTGGGCAAGGGCCCCAAGAAGGCGATTAAATTTAAAATTTGGTGGTAGCTGAAGTCTAAAAAATTTTTATGTTGTTAGCGTAGTAGCTAGATTTCCTATCATGTTGTTGCAAAAAAAGTTAGTGAATCAGACCATTTTTAAGGGAGATATAATAGGAGGTCCAAAAGGGGCCAACTAATAGTTGAGAGCAGGGCCCTAAGATGGAAACATGTTAAAAGGTTCTAGTACTTAGCGCTTTAGATCTCAATAAGTCGAAATTAAGCATAGGGTATTTATTATTCATTCGAATAAAATCTTAAAGAAGCGCGAAAAAAAATGGGGAAAATTCTTTAAAAAGGGCACTAAGTGCCCAATAAAAATATGAGGGTGCTGGCCCAGGGAGAGGAGTCCAAGTCTCAGTTTTAAAGTTATGCATTGAGAGGTTGACAATATTAGGGCGTGAAAAATGCATGGCGCAGAAAAATTTCAAGGTGTCCAGTGTCTTAACTGGAATGTAGAAACGGATTATAATTAAATAGGAAAAGGCCCCCAAAACGAAAAAGATCGGATAAAAAGGAGGCAAGTTTTGAGCAATCCAGGGCATACAAACTGAAAGGTGCTAAGGGGGCGCCGGTCATAAAAAAATTAAAAATCTGAGCTCCAGGTGTATCAGGACCTGTCTTTGGACTACCCTCATTCAAATTTTCAGACTTCTACGTGCAATATATTTCACTAGCCACCACACACACAGCGAAACTTCCTTTTATTAGTATAGACTAGCTGATCTACCCGGTGTTGCCCGGGCCCATGATAATATTCTTAAATGAACCTGAAATTTTTATGATTTTATTTCTTAAAGCTGTTCTTAAATCCAAAGGGGCAATTTTATGAGATGCATTTTAATTAATTTATGCTCGAGAATTGGCATGTGTTGCTATTCAGAAACTTTGTAATCTAAAGACGTTTTCCGGATTTTTTGTAAACATAATAGATTTTACTGAAAACATTGTCAAAGATTTCAACGGAATTTCCCAACGAAAGCAGAAAAAACAGTCAACGAAGGGAAAAAAAGAGTCTTGTCATATATCTTTAACACGATTTTGTCTGAAATACGAGCTCGATAACTGTGTGAAAAATCGGTTAAAAAAAAAAAAAAAAACAGTCCTGTTCTAGCGTATATACAAAATAGCTGACCGCCGTTCTGATTACCACATTTATAGACAATATTGAAACAGTCTCGTTTTCATATTAAAATGTGATTTTTAACAAAAAAGAATGTTTGAATTACATTTTCTTCGCCGAAAATATTCTTTAAATACTTTTGCAGATCAAGCTCAAAAATCAATATAATACACATATACAGTCGAACCCGGTTAAGACGCTCACGGTTAATACGCAATCCCGCTTAACACGCGGATTTTTTCCGATCCCTTGAACATCGCCCATAAGGATAATGCAAAAATATCATGTTTAATACGCGAACGGATATTACGCGAACCCGTTTAATACGCTATAAATTTTCGGTCCTTTGAGGAAAAAAATCACGCTTTAGATGCGAATTCCTTCTGTCTTCTCGAATGTTGCCAGTTTAGCGAATATATATTTTTTTTTTATTCAGGTAAAAAACACTATTTCCGGATAGTATTATTTACTTTAATTAATAACAGATTAATTAAGGCGAAAATTAATAATTGGAAATAGTGATAGATATTTGAATAAAACCCCGCTAAATTGTTCAAAACTGAGAACCGTCTTTGATCCTAACCTCCTAACATTCTTTGTCTCTCGCTTTGTGTATTTTTTTAGTGCAGTAGAGGGATACAGACTAATTCGGGTTACTCAGATACGTTATAAAATTTATTATGATTAGAAATGATCATACCTGTTGATAGTGAAGTTTTAAATGTACGTTATATCACTACTATGTTTTATGATGCATATTATAGGTAACAAAAAATGAAACTGGTAAAGATTAAACAAATACGACTGGGTTTGGATAATTCTTTTATGTTTTCTGTGTTTTCTTTACTGTTTGCTATGCTAACAAAAATTTTTGCACAAAGATTAATAAGGATAGGATAGTTTCTTCTTATATTAAAAAGAAGGACAGATTGTAATGGTACTCATTATTGTAAGTACAAATTAAGATTTTAAAAAGTAGGTTGTACTTCAAAGATTTATTATTTTTTTCTTTCTGTTGAAAAAAATAATCTAGCAGGGAAATGATTTTTGTTGTTTTATTTTTAATTGCAATGTATTAATCTATGATAAAGTCATGTTTAAATCCATATTTATTTTCAGTTATTATCCCAGTCGGTCCTATAAAAAGAAAGAATCAGTTAAATTGGAATACAATTAAATTTTAATCTAAATATACCTAAAACACACAACTTTCGACCGTTAACATCTAAATGAAAGCTCTAAAGGTCATTTAAACGAATTGACGGTGCAAATAAGTCATGTTCATGCAACACTATACAAATCACGTTTAATAAGCGATCCCGCTTAATACGCGACTTTTGTCTACTCCCTTGAAACGCGTCTTAACCGGGTTCGACTGTATATAGGGGAAATTACAATCACAGCATTGTACGAATACACGAAGCCTACGCATTTCAAACAAATACTTCATAAATGATTTTACAAAAAACTAAATAAAATAAAATACGTATATGTATATTTAAAGAGAGGCCGCGCTGTTTGGTACCAGACAGGCTGAGAATTCTTGGGGCAGACGATGTCGCTATTGGTCACAAAGAAAATTACAGAATATATACATTAGGTTTTAAAAGATTTAAATGGTCCTCTGAAGTAAAGAAACTTTCAAGAAAAAAAATCAATTCTTCTGCCTTGCAAAGAGAAATAAAAATCATTAATAAAAAATGATTAAAAAAAGTTATATTTTTTTAAATTATTAAATGATTTAAGACCTTTCATATGTAATGCGTATAACAAATTTTAAAACTATTAGCTTCAACTAAGGGAGGGAGCAGCTTTACCTGGTTTAGGGCGCACAGACTGCAGGTCGGTTGCCCGGCGAGCCAGTCTGCCTTATTTAATCCTAAAATTATGCGATTAAATAAGGTTTGATGCGGAAAAATACTGTTACCAAAAAGTAGTGTAATTTTGCATAGGCTATAATCAGGCACTAAGGAACACTGAATTGGGTACTTAACTTTTTCTCTCTTTTTGAAGCTTATCGATTCTGCATTTGATATTTGCAATATTTTCAAAATTTCAAAAACAATACTCACAAAATATTTAAGTTGCTGCTTACCCTTACCCCCTCCCCCCCCCCCCCCCGTTCTAAATTTTGTCGCCGTGAGCTGATGTGGAATATGTTTAAATACAGCTCTTATTATTATTTTGTAATCTGTATTAATGCATGTTTAGTTTCCACAAAACAAACAAACAAAACAAAAACCCTTCAAAATTTTTGTTTTCTTGCATTTCGTCTGTAAAATGGTTTATAATTTTCTTCAACTTGTCAGGCTATTTTTTTTTCAAATCGTAAAATAATTATCGTAAATTACTACTGTTACATCGTACATATAGGTTTATCAGCGGTGAATTCTTTGGCTACCATTATTTACGCACAGTAATCATCATGATAAATTTCTAAAACATTTTCAATGGAAATGTACCAGAAAGATTATTTTTTGGAAATAGTGGTAGCCAGTAAAGTAACCGATGATTAAATAAGTTTTGATTACTTTAAGATCTGAAGATCTTCAACGGTCGTCTGCAGAAAAATTACACAAAATAATCAGACATGCTGAAACGCTGTTGGAGAAGTTACTTGAGGCTGCAATATGGTATGAATTAAAATTAAAACTTCCTGAATAGAAGTCATTTCTTTCAACTGTGTATGGAAACATATTTTAAATCGAAATAGTTGAGGTTAAACACAAGGTAAAATATCATAGGAATACGCTGTTTGTAACAAGATTCATCTATAATGTCTGATTAATAATGAAAAAAAATTACAAATATTTTAAGAAATCTTTAATTCGCTTTTTCTAATTTTGCGCCCTTAGGATTCGTGCGCCTGGAGCAGTCTGCTCCAACTGCTCCACGGTAGCTACGCCCCTGTGGAAGATAGCTATCTGCATTTCACTAAACAACGCTGTCTCCATCTTAACAACGCGATAGTCATCTATGATTTTCCCCGTCTGTCAAAACGCGATACCCATCTTCAATTTCACCAGTGAAGAAAATTTCTGAAAAAGGGTGATGTTCTGATAACAGTTTCACGAGCTTAGGTAATGCAGTGAAACCACTGCGATGTAGTAGATGAGGAAATTAAGTTCTAGAATAGTGACGTTATTTTACTGAAGTCTTATTCGTTGAATTTTCGACGAATCGTAGAGCAACTATATAATGTAAGCTTCTTAAACAAATGGTATAAATAACCAATTCTAAGGGGAAAAAAATCTTACTCTGTTACATTTTTTTAAGTGCAACAATTTATTGAAAACAGTTAGTCAATTGCGATGGATAGTTTTCAAAAAGTAAGTTTTTTTAAACATTGTATCTATATTTCAAGACATTACTAAATTTTAATGTTGTTTTACTTATTTTTCAAACACTAAGTTATCTTTTGCTATTTTTTCTTTTGTATTAAATCAAAATTAATATATGTTTTTTTCTTTTCAATCAATTATTTATTAGTGTCTTTAAGTTGGAAAATTTACGCATGCATTTTTTTTTCTTGTAATGTGAAAGTAGTTAAAAAATATATTGGATGATTTCTTTTACGAAAAATGAATACAGGTTTTTTCTATATGTTATAAATTTAATAACGCGCAAAGATTTTTTTTTTTTTTTTTTGCACGGCAATTTCATTTTAGTATTCAAAGTTTTTCTTATACAATAATTATTGAAAGTAGTTAAAATATATTGAAAGTAGTTAAAATGAATTGGATGATTTCTTTTTTTACGAAAAAAAAAATGAATTACGAAAAAAATTTTATTTTCCATTCACTGATAAAGTATTTGTAAGTATAGAAAAAAATGTTATTGCTTTTTCACTGTTAAATTAATTTTGTAGGCTAGTTAAAAAATTTTAATTGAAAATGTATTTCATGTTTTACTTTTTCGAATAAATGAGTAGATGTTATTTTTGTTCACTGTTAAAGTATTTATAAGTGTAATACAATTATTGAAAGTAGTTAACAAATTTACGCATGCTATTTTTCTTGTTATACGAAAGTAGTTAAAATATATTGGATGTTTTCGTTTACTAAGAAATCAGTAGAGGTTATTTTCTGTATATTATAAATTAAATAACGCGAAAAGATTTTTTTTTTTTTTACACGGAAATTTTATTTTAGTATTCAAAGTTTTTCTTATACAATAATTATTTATTAGTGTAATGAAATTAACAAATTTACGCATGCTATTTTTCTTGTTATACAAAAGTAGTTAAAAAATATATTTGATGTTTTCGTTTACTTAGAAATGAATAGATGTTATTTTTCTTTTTGCTCCTAAACTAATTTGTAAGTGTAGTATAGAAAAAAAATGTTATTTCTTTTTCACTATTAAATGAATTATAGTCTAGTTAAAAATTAATTTTGAATGCATGTTATTGAAAACATATAGTTTGAGAGATTTTTTCTAAAAAGATTAAACACTTATTTAAAGTATTCGATCATATGTTTAAGAGTTTTTAAAACAATACACTAAGAATTTATCCTATGTTTGATAGCAAATATTTTTTCTTTTTAGTTTGTTGAAGATCTCGGTCTAACATCGAATGTGTGGGAGCGTATGACCGCTACTGGTGAATTATCTGAATCTAACCCAACACCTTCTCAACAAAGTTCTTCTATGATGCAAGATCCTAGCAGCGTAGTTGATTCTTCATCAGTAAAGGTAAACTTTAAAAACATTAATTATCTATTTTGGGGGTTGTTTATTTAAATAAATATGAACTAATGTGAGTTAAACTTCAAGAAAATTCTATAATTTAATGTTAACAAAACTTCATGGTAATGTTATTATAGACTTAAAATTAGGTTTTGAAGGATTCATTAGAAGGAGGGTACTAGTTTAGTTGCAAAGTACGTAATTTGAAAAAATATTTTCCTAGTTTTTTCGATAAAGTAAACTTGTTATGCGTTTAGTAAAACTTACAATATAGATAGTTAAACAGTAATATTTTCTAAGTTCTTTTTGTAAAAAAATTGTAAACATTATAAGTTGCGTGTTTTTGAAAACAGAATTTTTCTGTTTTAGGATTCTCTAACATGTGAAACTTGCGGGAAAAGTTTTACCCGAAAAGATGCTCTAAAACGACATCAGAAGATTTGTGGAAACACAGATTCAAAACATTTTCTTGCACTCATTGCCCGAAAGCCTTTTCAAGGAAAGAAAATTTGATTAGACATATGAAAACACATGAAAAGAATGAAAATTCTTCTGCTTCGAATCAAAATGAAAATTCTTCTGCTTCGAATCAAAATGAAAATTCTTCTGCTTCGAATCAAAATGAAAATTCTTCTACTTTGAATATAAAATGTTCTATCTGTGAAAAAACCTTTACAAGAAACTATGATTTCAAGAGACATTTATTATCACATGATGAACAGAAGAAAACATTCAAGTGTCCCTTATTCGATGTCAAATTCACAAGAGCAGATAATCTAACAGTGCATATGAGAGGCCATGAAAGTCTAAATTACCTTTGTACCACCTGTCACGCAAAATTTAATTCGAAAGCGAATTTGAAACGACACATACAATCCCAACACATCAGTCTCTCCCATGAAAATAGGAAAAGAAAAATGAATCAGAAAAATTCATCCTCCAAAAAAAGGAAAACATATAATGAAGCTTTGAATGTCTTTTCTTCAACATTTCTAACACCTAACGAAGATGAAAAATTCGACGTTGATGTTTTCGTGGAAAACCGTGGAGCAGACATTCGTCGGATTATTGAAGAAAAACTGGATACACATCGTGGTGTCAAATGGCAAATCCTAGCGAAATGTCTTTTCGAAAGGAAGACTCCAGAAGGCGAACTTCAAGCTATTTCCACCTATTTTAGAAGTTCGAATTATACTGAATTAACTACCGATATAATAAATGAGCATATTTATGAAGCCTTTGAAAAAATAAAAAAATTAATTGACGAATTTATAAATTTGGGATCAGGTTGGATTTTTCAACGTATTCAACATATTGAAATTAAAATTGCCGATTATCATCCCTTAGCACCCAGCAGTCACATCAAATCTCCAGAATTCTTTCAAAATAAAAGAGCTGTATTGAACATTGAAAATTTTAACGATTCGAAATGTTTAATATGGTGTTTAATCGCACATCAATTAAAGTTAGATAGATCTCAACATCCTGAACGTGTATCCCATTATACAGCATTAGAACATACAATTAAGTTAGGAAAGATATCGTGTCCAGTTCCTGTGAAGAGTATTTCCAGTATTGAAAAATTAAATAATAAGCGTATAAATGTATTTGGGCTCGATGATCAAGAAGTGTATCCTTTATATATCTCACCGAAAGAAGATTCAGATGTCATTAACCTCTTAGTCTTGGAAAAGGATGATATGTTTCACTACACACTTATTAGAAGCTTTTCAAGATTATTAGGTAATGTAACAAAACATGATGGAGTTACTTACTATTGTTATCGATGTTTACATCGATTTTGCAGACAAGATTTGTTAACAGCCCACACCGAATTCTGCAAACAGCATACTGCGCAAAGGATAAACTTGTCTAAACTAAAATCTTTTACGGGGACTCATCTGCAACATCCAATACCTTATATCGTATATGCAGACTTTGAAAGTCTGTTAAAGCCCATGACCCCTGATCCTCAAACTTCTCATTGTGAGAAGATCTCAAAACATGAAGCATGCAGTTTTGCATTTGTTATCATTGATCCTGAGGGAAAACCTTTCAAGAATAGATTCACACTGTATCGAGGAGAAAATGCTGCAGAAGAGTTTCTGAAAACGTTAATAGCTGAAACAGAAGACATCCGAGAAGAACTGAAGAGTGTAAAGCCGATGAAACTTTCTCCACAGCAGGAATTGGATTTTCAATCGGCTTCACACTGTCATATCTGCAAGAGGGAACTCTTCAAGAAAAGAACAAGAGATCATGATCACGTGACAGGTGCGTACAGAGGGTCTGCTCATGTAGGATGCAATCTAAACTTTAAACAGAGTAGAAGCATTCCTATTGTGTTTCACAACTTGCGTCATTATGATGCTCATCATATTATGATGGCAATAAGATTTGGTTTGGTTTGTGTTTATGACGGCCGATTATCAACACGTGGGATATAGGCCCTTGGGGGAGTGCCCTTCGTGGGGGTCTTTCTAAGGGAACCTGACCCGTATTTACGCATGGGAATCCACGGTTTCGAAGAAAACCACGAAAACTCCGAAACGGTTAGGCCGACGGGCGCGACTGGGTTCGAACCCAGCACCTCCCGTCTACCAGCTTCGAGAGCAGAACCTCTCCGCCACTGGTGGGGCGATGGCAATAAGAAAATTTAAGGAATATTCCATTGAAGTGATTGCATCCACATTAGAAACCTATATAGGCTTTCGAATGGTGAAAGAGAACTGTCCCATTCATCTAAATTTCATAGATAGTTTACAGCATCTCTCGGCATCACTGGAAAAATTAGCAAGCAACCTCCATAATGACCAATTTAAAATCTTAAATCATTATTTTAAAAATCAGGATATATACCTGTTAACACGAAAAGGGGTATATCCTTATGATTACATAACAGATTTTGGAAAATTCGATGAAACTGTTCTCCCACCTGCCTCTGCATTCATCAACACATTAACGGATGAACCCATTAGCGCTAGTGATTATCAACATGCACAAAACGTCTGGACATCCTTTAATATTCATAATCTGGGTGAATATCATGACCTATATTTGAAGACTGATGTCTTATTGCTAGCAGACGCCTTTGAAAGCTATCGCAAACTGTGTCAACAGTTCTATGATATCGACAGCGCCCATATGTATACGCTATCAAGTCTAGCATGGCAAGCTTGCTTGAAGAGATCCAACATCCACTTGGAACTAGTAACTGATATCGACATGCTGTTGATGTTTGAAAATGGGATTCGGGGCGGTATCAGCATGATTAGTCAACGCTATGCCAAGGCAAACATCCCCAACACGCCTGCACATAATCCAGATCAAGCACCCAGTTACATTCTGTACTGGGATGCCAATAATCTTTATGGGTGGGCTATGTCTGAGTACCTCCCCTATGGTTCCTTTCAATGGGAAGACCCGAAACAGTTTACAACAAATAGTATATTAGAGTTGGCAGACGATTCCTCTACAGGATATATTTTCGAAGTGGATCTGGAGTATCCTAAAAAACTCCACGCCTTGCACAACGAGTATCCTCTTGCACCAGAAAGAATGACTGTTGAAGAAGATATGTTGTCACCCTTCGCGAAGAAGATGTTAGGAAATAGAAAATTCAAGGGCACTCCTAAACTAATCCCAAACCTTCAAGATAAGAAAAATTACATCGTTCACTATAGAACATTGAAGTTTTACATCCAATCAGGAATGAAACTAACAGAAATTCATCATGTAATTCAATTTCAGCAAAGTCCATGGTTAAGGGAGTATATCGCTTTTAACACCGATAAACGAAAACTGGCGAAATCTGCTTTTGAAAAAGATTTCTTTAAACTCCTGAACAACGCTGTATATGGAAAAACGTTAGAAAACCTTCGAAAGCGTGGAATTGTGTAATACCGAGAAAAGGGCGAAAAAATTAGTCGCTTCACCTGCGTTTAAAACCTTCAAAATCTTCTCTGAAAATCTTGTTGCGGTGGAGCGCACTAAATTATCGTTATTAATTAATCGTCCTATGTATGTTGGTTTCTGCATTTTGGAGCTTTCGAAGCTTCTAATGTATCAATTCCATTATGGTTTTGTGAAGGAAACATATCAGCATTATGCCAATTTGCTTTTCACCGATACGGATTCCCTATGTTATGAGATCTATATGAAGGCTATTATTGCGGATATGAAGAAGAAAAAGGATTTATTCGATTTTTCTGATTATCCGCAGTCGCATCCTTTGTTTTCGACTGATAACAAAAAAGTATTAGGGAAATTCACAGACGAACTTAGCGGTGAATTAGCTTTGGAGTTTGTCGGGTTAAAGGCGAAAATGTACTCCCTGAAATCCGAAACAGAAGAAAAAAAACGAGCGAAGGGTGTCACAACACATATCGTCCGAAAAAAATTAAGCATGAAGATTATGTGAAGTGTCTTCAAGAACTCAAGACCAGCACAGTCACACAAGTTCGAATTGGGCAAGAGAACCACCAGTTGTATACAATGCAACAAAACAAGGTTGAAGGTATATATAAATATTTTACAGACATACATACAATAAATACAATAAACCCAACTGGAGTGAAAAATTAGCCAGAGCCAGGAATCGAACCCGGGACCACTGCATTCCAGGCAGTCGCTCTAACCACTGAGCTACTCCGGCCGATGCCTGAGTCTGCAATTTCTCACTAATAAACCATGTTGGGAAAGTCACCAGCCATTTACAACAGCCTTGGATGACCGGACAACGATGAATAGATTTTACTATTACATCGATCTACGAAATATAATATTAAACACACATACTACAATATACATTAAAACACACATTCACACATAAATAACGCCTGCATTCAACAGTTAAAGGTATATATAAATATTTTACAGACATACATACAATAAATACAATAAACCCAACTGGAGTGAAAAATTAGCCAGAGCCAGGAATCGAACCCGGGACCACTGCATTCCAGGCAGTCGCTCTAACCACTGAGCTACTCCGGCCGATGCCTGAGTCCCGGGTTCGATTCCTGGCTCTGGCTAATTTTTCACTCCAGTTGGGTTTATTGTATTTATTGTATGTATGTCTGTAAAATATTTATATATACCTTTAACTGTTGAATGCAGGCGTTATTTATGTGTGAATGTGTGTTTTAATGTATATTGTAGTATGTGTGTTTAATATTATATTTCGTAGATCGATGTAATAGTAAAATCTATTCATCGTTGTCCGGTCATCCAAGGCTGTTGTAAATGGCTGGTGACTTTCCCAACATGGTTTATTAGTGAGAAATTGCAGACTCAGGCATCGGCCGGAGTAGCTCAGTGGTTAGAGCGACTGCCTGGAATGCAGTGGTCCCGGGTTCGATTCCTGGCTCTGGCTAATTTTTCACTCCAGTTGGGTTTATTGTATTTATTGTATGTATGTCTGTAAAATATTTATATATACCTTTAACTGTTGAATGCAGGCGTTATTTATGTGTGAATGTGTGTGTGTTTAATATTAAAACAAGGTTGGTTTGAGCCCATTCGACGATAAACGATATATCCTGGAAGACGGAATCACAAGTCTCGCATATGGGCACTGCGATATCGTCAACATGTAAATAGTTTCTCATCTTATGGACAATGTGATTAATTTCCATTGCCTAAGAAATTTGTATATATTTTATTTTGCACATAGAAGAATTTTGTATATATTTTATCAAGTTTTATTGTACAGAGAAGATTTATTTTATTATTCAACTTATGGACAATGTGCGTGATTTCCATTGCCTAAGAAAATTTGTATATATTTATCGTTTCATCCTGAATTTGTAAATATGTTAGAGCGCGGTGGGACACAAAGGAGACTTACGTCCGCGACGTGTGTCTTGGGAAACAATATGTAAGCTTAGTTCACTTAAAATGAACAACTCATTGTGAATTAAGTTTATATTTTGGCTAAAAGTCTCCATTGATAATGATTAAACAAAAACATCGTTATCATTTCACTCATTCGGCTTTAAAAACATGTTTCGGAAAATTAATAAATGACTAAAAAATTATAACTTATTTCGTTAAAACTTAAAAAATGTATTAACCTTTTTTATTCAGGTTAAAATAGGATGATGTCATCACAGGTGAGTTGAAAGTCCTCTCAAGAGAGGGCGCTGGTGTTCATGCCCTCGGGTGAAAGCGATGGTGCTGCCACCTAGGTTCGACTTTCAACCAATCAGAAGCCAGCTCTTATCTGGATGACACCGGTTTCCGAGGAAGCATTCGTTCATTAGCCCTGTGGATTTCATACTGGTCGGACGTGTCTCCGCGCTGCTCCGTGGTAAGTTTTTTTAATAGTTTGCATGCGATCTTTTCTAATCACCTCATCATTATCTTTCCTTTGTTCTAATCCCTCTCTAACAGTAGACTTTCATTCATTAACATTATCCTTTGTTCTAATCCCTCTCTACTACAGTACACTTTTCATTAATGCTTCTTTGTTTTAACCCCTCTACTATAGCATGTCGTGTGGGCGCCAGTCTGTCTCGACTCCACCCACCTGTCCATCACTTTCTTATCTCCCCTACCTGTCTTTGTTTAACCCCTCTACTATAGCATGCCGTGTGGGCGCCAGTCTGTCTCGACTCCACCCACCTGTCCATCACTTTCTTATCTCCCCCAACCTGTCAATCACTCGACTCCGTCCACATGTCACTCATCTTTGGCCACGCCCTCCACTTCCACCTCAACGCATGACGCCTGGTGGGGCAGAACTGTCTTTTTTCTTCTACTGTCAATCTATTCGGAAATATCTTTCGAAAAAACATATAAATGAAATTAAGAATTTTATAAAACCATTAGACGTCCCAGAATTTTTAAACCACTAGGGGGCTCGGCCCCCTACGAGCTACGCTCGCCAACCCCCGTCCAGACACCGCAGACTCTAAATGCACGCTAATTTGATCGGCTTTAAAAAAGATTTCGAAAGATTGAATTATAATTTAAAAAACAGTGGCGATCTCCCTATAAACGAATTTCTATTCATTTCTCTTTGATTGGGGAATTTTAACGCCAAATCCGCTGCGGTACTACTTGACTATCCAGTCGACCAATTTCGCCAAATTATATAAATCGCCAAACCACTCGCCAAATTATAAAAATTGACATAATTTTTATTTTAAATAACGAAAGAACAAATAAATTAGTACAAGATTAATAAAAATACAAATAAAACGTTGAAATAAAAATAACTTGATAACGTAGACACGTGTAACAACATTTCAAAATAAGCTAATATAAAAGGAATTAAGTAAACAGAGTCTTTGTCTCCTGGTATTTTTTAACAAAGCGAAAAGAAAGTTCTTTTAAATGAGACATTTTAAATTAATCGTTTTTAATCTGACGTAATTTTTACCAAGCTATTCTTTCTCTTTTAAATATTCACGTGAAAATGCTTTTGTTAGAAATGAAATATTATTTGCGCTTTCCTAACAAAAATAGTTGAAAAATATCCTCTCAAAATATCAAATAAATGTCTAGCGCATTTTTTAAATTTAAACCGTTTTGCAATATTATTTTGTGTTCATTTTATGTAATAACTGTAATGTGACGTACATATGACGTAATTTCTCCTATTTAAGACTTCTAACACATGTTAATAAATTTATTATTTTACAAATTCCTTTCTCTCTTAAAATTCACGTGTAATTATAGTTTTTATGACGTAATTTTTAATAAGTTCCTGCTTTTTGTACATAATTATTTAATCCCAATTCCAAATGTTTTTTTTTCTGTTTATAATAGTCACGTGTAAATAATTTTTTAATTTATTTACACGTATAAATATTTTTTTTTAAGCAAACATTATTGCTTCCGCTGTTTATACAGTTGGCAACAGTTTAAATTAATATCACTTTCTAAAATCTGTAAAAAATATCTCTAGAAATGCTGAAAATCTGAATTTAAAATAGAAATAAAACCTCAAAAAATGAGTCAAAATAAAAAAATTAATGCAATCTGCACTCCGGCAAATTCTAACGCATAAAATTATCTAAAAATGATTACACTGCCATGTATAGTTTTTGCTGCTATAAAACTTTTTTAGTGGAACGATTTTGTCCAACTTTAGCATTAAATATTTCTTAAAATAATTCTTCGATTTGAAAACTGTCTGCTTCAGCGTGTTTATCAAACATTTCTGTATAAAACCACCGATTTTCATATTTTTGTATGCATTATTTTTCTTAATATTAACGAAGAAAGACCTCCAGTCACAAAAAATTCAAAACCGGCGGCGGTGACAGCGGTAGTTACTTTTTTTTAGAATAGAGAGATATTTATTTATACTGATTTTTTTCTTTCTAAAAGCAATTTCTTTTCTGATAGGGCCCGTTCAAGTATTATGTAAGCGTATTTTTAGTCATTTTGTACCCCTCCTCCCCCCTTGTAAGGAAAAATAAGCAAATGCTAGCCTCCCCCCCCCTTTGCTTACGTAAGATTTTGTGACATTCTAACATCAACACTGTTTGCCATAAAAAATTACAGTTAGTGATAAATACATTACGTTATTAATCCAGCAAATTTACATAAATAGACATATAGGGGTTGTGGTATTATTAAAGGAAAACAAAATCGGTTTAATATATTATTAGTTATTGCATTAAACAATTCATAGAATACAAAATTGTTTTTAATATATTATTATTTATCGCATTGAATAAAACAAAACAAAAAAAAACTTTAAGAAATACAACAGGCCCTAACTTATTTAGGCACATAACTAAAAATTTTAACAAGAATCATAGGAATATTATGTGTTTGGCGTTCACATTTCTAGTCTGGTGTCCAAGATCTTTGAATCCATGTTTCTGCATTGTCTATTATTACGTTTTCAATGTAGTGGTGGGCTGGAATGTTCCTCATTTACAGTCTTTGTTTACTCCATATCTTTTTCTCATGTCGTTCAACATCTGTAGAACGTTCATCCAAATCATGCTTTTTGTTGTTAAACTATAGTTTCTTCGTTGTCTAATGCTTACGTAAGAATTCTCGTGACCCCCTCTCCCCCTTGTCAGTAAAAATAAGCAGACACTGGACTCCCCTCCCCCATTACTGCTTACGTAATACTTGAACGACCCCATAACAGCAAAATGATTTTTTTAAGGTAAATGTTGTAGCTAATATCGTTTAAAATACGTATTTATATTTTTCATCAATTGAAATTAACTAGCCAAATAAGGTACTACTCAAATATCATAGCCCTTGCTTTGTCAAAAAGTTCTCTTCTTATTCCTCCGTTCGCCAAATTACTGAAATAAAGTTTTCTGACCAAACGTGACGGGTGAATCTGAGAAAAAAAATTCTGAAATTCCCAGAAAATCTTCTGAAACGCTACAGCACAGGGAGAAGAGGGAGGAGAAATCTTCTCCCAGCACTAATTATGCATTTTTTCGCGGCCTTTTGACGAATTTCGCGTTTTTTTCCACGATATTTTGGCTTTTCTTTGACTAAATTTGCCTTTTTCCTCGATCGTTTGGCGAAATTCGCATTTTTTCTGCAATTCCGTTACGAAATTCCCGATCCACTAATTATGCATTTTTCCGCGGCCCTTTTAGAAATTTCTCGTTTTTTTCGCGATATTTTGGCTCTTCTTTGACGAAATTTGTCTTTTTTCTCGATCCTTTGTCGAAATTTGCGCTTTTTCGCGATCCCTTGAAGACATTTACGGTTTTTTCGCGATACTTTGACGAAATTCGCGTTTTTTCTGCGATCCTTTGACGACCCTTGCTGTTTTTTCCGATATCTTGTCAAGAAAATTGCGATTTTTTCGCGATCCTTTGGAGACATTTGCATTTCTTTCGCGATCCTTTAAAGAAACTTGCGTTTTTCACACGATTCTGGGACGAAATTCGCTTTTTTCGCGATTCTTGACGAAATTCGCTTTCTTCGCGATCCTTTGACGAAATGCGCGTTTTTCTCCGATCCTTAGAAGAAATTTGCGTTTTTTTCGCGATCTTTTGAAGAAATTTGCGGGTTTTTTTGCGATTCTTTGACGAAATTTGCGTTTTGTTTCTCGATCCTTTCACAAAATTTGCGGGTTTTTTTCTCGATTCTTTGACGAAATTTGCGTTTTTTTCTCGACGCTTTGATAAAATTCACGTTTTTCTGCGATCCTTTGATGAAATTGGCATTTTTTTCTGCGTACAATTGACAAAATTGATTTTTTTCGGCGACCTTTTGTCGAAATTCGCGATATTTCGGATGTCGATATGTCGGAATTTTCGAGCTGATGACTGATTTTTTTAAAAAATTTCAGAACCGAATGCCTTAATTCTTCGGAACATAATTAATTACCCCTGCGTGATTCATACGTCACAACTGCCTCCTTTAGCTACGCCACTGCGTTTGAGTGCTCCTCTTGTTATGTGCCAAAATTGCGGGAAGCGCGTCAGCGCTCCCATTGTTTTATGCTAAAATTGCGGAGAGGTTGATAGCGCTCCTATTTGTTGTTTCAGTCTGATGTGCATTTAAGCTGGTTGCATTAGCGAACCATACGATTTCTGCGTATATCGTCGGATTACAAGTAATTTATATGTGTATATATATCTAAACACATTTGCATTTTTGGCATATATCCACAAGATTTGTTCCACACTCAAACGGTTAAAATTAACAGTAAATGTTTCAAATATTACATAACATGCAATTATAGTTCAAATTTTCAATAGTAACAGTTATGATGCATTTCGATACTTAATTGGCAAGTAATGGTATGCGAGGATGCTATTTTACGATACTTTTATAAAAAGGAAATAATGAAGAATAAAACATTATCTAATATGTTTTCATAAATATTGATATGGGAACAATTCCGAATTTACCGGAAACGCGGGTCGGATCAGATTGATGCTATTTTTTTTCGTTACGAGTCGGGTTAACTTTAAGCGTTTCAGGTTGTATTTTGTCTCTTTCGGGTCGGGTTCAGGATGAACGGATTTTTCAAAAAGAAGTCCTGAATAATTTTCAATAAATAAATGAAAAAAAAAAACTATATATTTGAATATTAATGGGTGTACATGTGTTCATTTTTGTACTTAAGCTATAAAATTATAGACTATTTTTCATTAAATATATTAAAATATGGATTCATTATCTTTCACTTCGAGTTCGAGTCTGAAATTTCGTGTTGAAGTCTGTCAGGTTTCGGTTTAACGACTTTTGCAGGGTTCTAGTGGCGTAGTTAGGGGGGCGGGCACCAAGGCCCAGGGGCGCCAAATTGAGAGATGTTTAAACCGAAATTATTTCACATATTTTGACAAAAAATCAAATTGTTCATTTTTTAAATTTTGTTTTGTATGTGAATGTTTTCTTTAGTAAGATATTTTGTTATATCCAAATAATGAATAAAGATAAAGGTTCAGTAAATGTTTCTAGGGATGGCTCAACACACTTCGTACCTAAGATAATTAAGTACCTAAATTGAGGCGCAATGTAATTAAATAGGGGGCGCCAAATTGAGAGGAGCTTTTAATAGAAATTATTTCACATACTTTGAAAATAAATAAGAATTGTTGAACTTTCCTTTTCTGTGTGTGTGTGTGTGTTTTGAAGAAATTCAATGAAGATGGGAGGAAAGGAGAAATCTATAATTGTCAATCGCTGATGGAGGTTTCTAACTGTCTAACCTCCAGTTTATAAATCAAAATGCCTTTTGGCGACTTGGTTCACATTTCTGGAATCAAAAGAACATTGTTCATTTGTACAGTAGCTGACTCTCCCGTAGATTTTTCCAAACGAACCGCGAATGATTGATACCCTTATTCATTTAAAACAACATAATAACGAATTTCTCAAAAAAAATCTCGCACGCATCTCTAAACATTAAAACCTACATTGAAATTTATCTTTCTGAAAAGGAATCTCCGGCACTTGTTCCTGTTTTCTGCGTTCCCTTACAGCAGGCTTGCTCCGTACGCACCGGAAAATTTAAATACAATCGTAATACAATTTGAAAGAAAAAAAATTCCGCAGTGGAAGAAAAAACCCAGTTAAAATTGGACCCATAGGATAGAACCATAGAATGCGTCCCCTGCGCTGGAAGGTGGAGCTAATAACTGTGAAATAATCGTAAGCTAAATTGAATGAATCAGATCCCAATGAAATCTGGCCCATAGAATCCGAGAATGTGCCTTTAGTGTTCGATAATTGTGGTAGAAGAACTCTATATTTTAAAAACATACTTTTAAATGTAAATAAAGGGGAGAAACCCTTGTTGACGAACTCTTAACTCATATGAAGGGATTCTTGCCACAGAACACATTAATAATCTTCGATTAAATTGATAAAATAATTTTGAATTATGTTTATCGCATTTGGCAACGTTTTATAATTAAGAGAATCGTCTACATGTCTTATAATCACTGATCCACCGATTTTCGGAAATTAAATGGAGGTGGCGGTCGGAAAAAATACCTCTTTTTAGTTTGTTTTTAATGTATGTTCATCCCTTTATGGTTCTTACTTCGAAATTTTGTACAGTCGTCATCAATTTTTTGAAAAAAATTAAGAAAAATGACGACCCAAAAATGTGGGCGATCTACCTCCAAATTTTCCCTTCTCAAATCGTATAAATTATCAGGACTTTTCAGTTTTCCTAGTACGACGAGTACAAATGGAAGGTGGAAGGTGGAGCTAATAACTGTGAAATAATCGTAAGCTAAATTGAATGAATCAGATCCCAATGAAATCTGGCCCATAGAATCCGAGAATGTGCCGAGAATGTTATCAGGACTTTTCAATTTTCCTAGTACGACGAGTACAAATGGTTGTTTTCGTCATTTTAAAAGTTAAATATATTTCATATATACTTATCAACGCACAGGGCCGTAGCAAGGTCTTCAGAGCCCCCCCCCCAAACATATTTTTCGCCCCCCCCCCTCTAAGATTTTAAAGAAATATCTATATTTAATTTTCCACCTGAGTTCCATTTTATAACAACACCAGCGCAGTTTCGCTGGTCGAATTTTCCAAAACGAACTTCAAATTGAACGAATTTGTAGTTGGGCTGCACTGCTTTCGGCAGCGTACACCCATAGGGGCTATGTCCGCTCCGATCTCGAATCATACGAACCTTGAATTATTGTAATTTTTTTATTTAGATCCAGATTAAATTCAAATTTTCAACATTTCGTTCACGTTGCTACAGGAACAGATTTGATATTCTTACAATGTGAATTTAATCAAAGGACTTGCAAAATTTAACTGTGAATTCTTCCATTTAGGAAAAAAATGTCAAAAAAATCGCCGAAAAACGTGAAAGAACGCCAAAAATTGCATAAAAATTTTCAAAGTTCATAGAGATCAAACTTTACTTATATTGGGCTAAAAGATTGAAACCGGGTTTATTTTTTTTTTTTTTTTTTTTACGAATATTAAAAAAACTACCAGAAAAGTGAAAAATGCTAAAAATCACATAAAAATTCTCGAAAATTTTAAAAACAGCAGAGGACAAAATTTGGCAAAAAAGTTTGAAACTGAATTCCTTTTACAAATGTTATAAATTGCTAAGTATTGCTCATAAGCAAAATTAATAAATAAAAAATATGGAAGTCGTTTTCGTATTTTCAATTTTCTCTTCAGTTTGACAATGCCATCCGCATGGCCCAGACAGATGTTCTTTAAGCAGAAAATATTCACTTATAACAATTTTTTTCCCGCTCGGATTGGTGCCGTTTATTAAATACATATATATGTACAGATTTACTAATTAAAAAAAAAAAAAAATACTTTTGGGATGTTGTTTTCATACATTCCGGTTTTCTCCAGTTTAAAATTGTCACCCAAGTTGAAATTTAAGAAGAAAAAATACCTTCGGATAGAAGGTACCTTTCTTTGGGTAACGAAGACGGGTTTCCTAGTAGCTAATAATAAAGACAGACGTTTGTCTGTCCAGAGTTTTTCTTTGTCTGACCAGATGTTTTTCTGTTCCATACAAAATTTGACAGGAAGGTTACCTGTATGCCTGAAGTTGCTCGAAACAGGTTTTTAATTTTTTGATTCGAATTTTTTTCATTTAATTTTTTACGATATTTTTTGTATTTTTTCGAGTTTCGTGCTTTTTTTCCCCACATTCATAAAAGGAATCTATTTTCAATCCATCTTTCCATTTTAGCCGAATATAGTAAAGTAGTCTTCTTCGATTTTTAAATATTTCGCGAATTTTTTATGTGATTTTTAACTTTTTTTCGCGTATTTTTTGACATTAGTAAAAGGAATCAGGTTTCAGTCTTTTAGCCCGATGTACTAAATTTCGTCCTTTTTGCGATTTTTGAATTTTTCACGAACGTTTTTTTCCCCCTTTTTAAGACCCCTGTGATTAGAAGAGATTTTATCTCACATTTGAAGAAACTTTCGTCTTAAGAAAGTAAAATTTCTAGAAATTTTGATGTTTGATTCGCGACTTCTTCGTGTTATGAAGGAAAAAAGTCATGCGTAAAAGTTCAGTTTCTAATAGGGAAAAGTACAATGCAGAAAAGTTGGCGGAACACTCCTGTGATTTGATTTCACAAAAAATGCATCTTCATATTTAGTAAGGATGTTAGGTAATTTTTATGTTAGATTGGTGAGTTTTCTATATTTTCGCAGAAAATGAGAAAATCAAATCAAAGCTTTTTTTTGTGTGTGTGTTTAAATGAAAGAAAAAGTTACGGAAAAAATCCTTCAATTTACTGATTTCTTTCTTTCTTTTTTTTTTCCTTTTTCTTGGAGAGAGAGTGTAAAAGGAACCCAGTTTCTATCTTTTATCCCAATATAGTAAAAATTTTGCCATCTGTGGCACAGATTTTTGACATCCCTAAAAGGAATCAGGTTTCAGTCTTTTAGCTCAATGTGGAAAATATGTCCATAGAAATTTCTGAATTTTTTACGAACATTTTATGTGATTTTTAGCGTATTTTTGTCTTTCTTGGCGATTTTTTCACATTCCAGTTACAATCTTTTGGCTCGATATAATCAATTTTCTCTTAGCGACTTTTGAATTTTTGCCCACATTTTTTATAAGATCTTTACACTTTTTTTTTTCGCGTTTTGCGGAGTTTTTTTGACATTTTTTTTTTCTGAAACCGAAGAATTATCCAGTAGATTTTACTGCTGTCATAATTAAGCTGAAGTGGAAATATAACAAATTTGTTCCTGTAGCAACGTGAGCTACGATGCTGGAAAATTTTACGTTCATCTGGACACTATCACTTTTATCGAAAAAATCATCAAAATTCGAAAAATTCAATGATTGTGTGATTCAAGATCGGAGCGGGAATATCCGGAACAGGTTTACGCTGCGGAAGGCAGTGAAAGCCCCCAATGGAGAACTCCAAAAAATAGGTTCTTTTTTTAAAAAAGCAATTAGCGAAGCTCTGCTAGTAGATTAAATAAATACACAATGTAATTTATGTATAGTTAACATAAGTAATTTATCGAGACAAGAGAAATGAAATGTTCAAAACGGAACAGGGGATAGGCGGCATATGCAATGTACATAGATGCCCGCTTATTGGGGTCCCCAACGATATTAAGAAGCATATATTTTTTGAACATTTGAAAAAAAAAAACGAGGCTTAAAAGTTTTGAATCTTGAGTTCCGAATTTTGCTCACTTTTAAGAGCGGCCCCAAAAAAAGAAAATTTATAAAATATTTAGAGCCTTCAAAACTTCTTTCACCTGGGCACCTTTAAAAAGAATGGTAGCTATTAGAGATGTGTCATTTGTTGAGGAACGACTCCAAAGGAACGATTCCGGCAGTGAAACTGAAGGAACGATTCCATTCTGTAAAAAGGAATCGGTCCTTTTCGGATTCGGTCCTTTTTGGAACGACTCCTCGGATTCGGTCCTTTTTGGAACGGTTCCTCGGATTCGGTCCTTTTTGGAACGGTTCCTCGGATTCGGTCCTTTTTGGAACGGTTCCTCGGATTCGGTCCTTTTTGGAACGGTTCCTCGGAATCGGTCCTTTTTGGAACGATTCCGAAAAGGAACGACTCCACGGAATCGGTCCTTTTCGGAACGATTCCTCGGAATCGGTCCAAAATGTACCGACTCCGAAAAGGACCGATTCCTCGGAGTCGGTCCATTTCGGAATCGTTCCAAAAAGGACCGAATCCGAGGAACCGTTCCGAAAAGGACCGATTCCTCGGGAATCGGTTCTTTTCTTGTAGACTGGCCAGTATTAATAAATTAAAATACGCTATTTTATTTCAAAATAACAGATTTTGATTCTATTAAAGCTGACTTTATTGCCAAAATATCCTTCTAATGTGTGTGCCACTACCCCCCCCCCCTCCTAAAAAAAAAAAAGAAAAGTAAAGAAAGAAAGAAAAAAGAAATTGAAGTGCGGGGCGGAGTAGGGCGTTTAATAAACATTACTATTTCATCTTCTTGTGCTAAATTAATCTGAAAGAAATAATTAAAAAAAATATTTTATACGAATTGGATTTTTTACACCTGAGAGAAAAAGTGCCCGAGATGGGATTCGAACCCAGAAACTTTACGTGCTTTACCGATTGAGTACCTGGACCCCGAGGGTAATGGAACACCGTGTGTACTTTAATACACTAATACATTTTCTAATTGGTAAATGTATCATACGAAATGAATTTTTTCTAAATGAATTCTTAAGGCTGTTCTCAAATCCAAAAGGATAAATTTGTGACAAAAGTTTTAATTTATTTTTATTCGGAAATGCATGAAACGAACAGGTGTTGTTGTTCAGAAACTATGTAATCGAGCTGTTTTTTCCGTTTTTTTGCAAACGCAATAGGCCTTTCAGAAAATAGTATCAAAGTGGGCGTTTTGAACCGAATTTCCGCGCGAAAGAGGCATAATTTCTCAAAAATGGGTGAAAAACATGTTTGTCACGTGATCAAAATCGTTTATAACTCAATAGGTAATTTACTGATCAAAAGAGGGAAAACACAGTTCGATTCCAAATCGCTTCCATGGTCAAACATTCCAATTTTATATCTTTCCGTTACAAAATGAATTTGTAAATGTGTCAAAACGTTTTACGCTTGTTGAGCAGACCACTTAAGAACAGCCTTAAGAAAAACAAAGAAAATGCTTGTTTAAATACTAGTTAAAAATATTTTTTTAAATCTGACTAGAAACAGTTTTGAATAATGTAAGAAATATATCACTAGGCCATAAAAATTGCATTTTAATAGGATAATAACTGATTTTCAATTATTTTAATAATTGTAGAGTTACGCACTTTCATGCATATTTCACTATTTCATGTTTTTTCCTCAAACATAATTTCAATTTGAGAATCCTCTTTGTCAAAATAAATATATGACCAGCTACGAGCGCTCGAGTACCACTTTATTTCCACAGTTTGGCGTCTTGTTTTTCTCTCCTGAAGAAGATGATTAAAAAAATCTCGAAACTCCCTAAGATTGTTGTTTTAATCAACTTACATTGAGGTTTATTACATAGAGTAAAATCTGTTAGAACAAGGAATTTTTGTAAAACGTTTCTTTCTTTCTTAAGATAATGAATATTTCAAAAAGCATAATGTCTAATAATAATAATAAGATAACAGTAACAGTGGTGGGTGGGATTGAAATAATTTAACCGCGGTTCGCTCTCTTAATGGCCGTTTTGAGTATAAAAACGGGAAAGAAAAATCACGTGCTACATATAGATTATCGGACTTTCTCCAACACTGCGACATATATGTAAAGCTGCATATTTTATGCTTGTTTGCGTTTAATAGATTTATGTTAACCCTCCGCCTACCAGAGGGGTTCAATGGCCCCGACAGGTACATTTATAATGATATTTCTAATTTATTTTAAAAACTGAAATTTCTGTAAATATGGGTTTTTTTCTGGGATGTTCTATTCTTTTGAGTAGAACATTCCAGAAAAAGTCCCATATTTACAAAATTTTCCTTTTTTAAAATGTGAAAAATCAATTTGAATGTATCTATCGGGTCCTGTTGCACCGGTCTGGTATGCGGAAGGTTAATATTGCATTTAAAATTTTTACAATATACGAATTTAATTATTGGTTTCCAAAGAATGCACGTTGTGATTTTGTACAGTTTTTTCAATTGTTATTTTACTTCTATTTCTTGCTAAATAATTAGAATTTAAATAACTGTGACTTTGTTTTAATTCAACGTAAAATAAGAGCAAAAAAAAATCGTTTATCGTAATAATTTCTTATAATAATTCAGATTTCTTGATCGTTATTGATACTCGTAAATCCCGAGTTCAATGCCACGATTAATGCCTGTTACCGTGGTGATGGATAATACATATCTGAGTTTAATTTCGAGCAAATCAAGGCTCCCTTCATGCTAAACTAAATTTAATGTTTCAAGCCTAATACCAAATTTCCGTTTTTATTGAGGTAAAACTTACTGCAAATACGATACTAAATTTTATGTATTTTCCTTTCTTATTGTTATTCTTTTCACTTAGAAGATTTATTTATTTATTTTCTTTTTTTCTTAAATTACATAAAGTTTTCTGAAAAGTTCGAATTTAACAAAATGTTTTATCTATTTTAAATAGTTTTGGCAATAAAAAGTTTAACTCCGAATAAAAAATAGTTAAATTCTCAAAAAATTAAGGTTGGTATTATCTATAATACGTTTACAACAGATATATTTAATTCAACGGCCGAAACATTGTCAAAAGGATAGTTCTTTATATAGTACTACACTCTGTAATAATAATGGACATACTTTTAATTTGTTTAATTTAATTAAACCAATAAACCGTTTTTCAATTAAAATGTTAGCAAATTTCAAATTTAAAGAAATAGAACTTTGAAGTTTAGTGAATCACTATATCTTTTGGCGGAGATAATATGTATTATATATGAATAAAATCATATATATTACTATATATATATATATATATATATATTATAATATTAATGCATATAATATTATCTTATAAATATCACTAGCCATAGCCTTGCTAATGAATCTGTTTACAAATCATCTGAAGGAACTTCTACCCTTTCGTATAACACAAGTGTTCCATGACTTCATGAGTTATGAAGCTCCAAAGATCCCAATCCAAACAAACATATTAGTATTGCAATTCACTCACACCGAACTGAGGTTCTGTATCATATAAGTGAAGAGAGGGTGACGGCGGATGAGGGTGTGAAATTAGAGAAATTCCGGTAGGTTCTCGTGAAATTGGAGATTCAAAAAGAGTTGTAAGTTTATTGAAATTCTACGTAGTTAACAGCAGTTCACAAATAGCGATGTTAGGGTAAAAGACAAGACATACATCAGTCACTCAGGAAAGACAGTGTGCAAAAACGTGCTTTACTTTTTAACTCTTTCCAATAAAGTTAGTGTTTATGAATGCAGTTTGTCTGTCCGTCAGACCCTCTGTTCACGCTCTAAGGCAAGTCACACACTAAGGCGACACATAGGACATGTCGCTTGAATTCGCTAGAAAAACTGGTTTAAAACAAGTTTGCAACTACTTCGTTCTTTGTTTCGACCGGTTTTTGCACTTCATGTTGCGCTTTGTGTCGTTGTGTGGTCTCAGTGTGTAATATACCTAACTCCCGTAAATATACTCGGATTCCCATGCAATTGATATATGTTAATGATGTTTACCATGGGATGTTTGGTATTCAATATGAAGAGTGTAGCATTAATAGTTTATTTACAGGGGCACTCAAAAGTATTTCGTTACAATATGGTCAACGGGAAAAAATCGTTTGCAGCGCATTTTAATGACATTAAGCTATTTCAAATGCATTAAAATTGATATATATCACTGAATTGCACTACAAGATGATTGCTATAGAATAGGGTGTTTCACTTCTGAACCAGATCTGAAGGCGGTGATAATAATGTTGATGAATTATGCGAAATATCCTGTGTGCGTAAAGTTAGGGAGCTGAGGAGAAAGACGATAAAGGGCATAAAGTTGTTGAAAGTACGGACACCGGAACAAAAATGTAATCTGCTTTAACTAGTTACATATCCAAACCAGTAGGGCCATCCAAATGAAAAATGAGATTCAGAATGAAAAATGAAATTAAGATTACCTAGAGGTAGATTTTGAAGAGGAATCTATGAGACTAAAAATTCCTAGACCCTGGTGACAAATATCAGAGCAATAATAAAATTTCCTATACAGGATGTCCACTCTCAACGATGTCCAATAGCTAATTCCTAAACCGTTAGTCATAGCCATATAGTTCCAATTACAAAAATGTTTTAAATGGGGGTAAAGAAGTATTTAAAAAGTGATTTGGGTCAATAGAATCATTTCTTGAAAAATTATGAAATTTAATTTTTTATACGATCCCCCGATCCTTCAAGTTATAGTTAGTAAAACTTTCCTATTACACTTACAAGTAAGACAAATAAAAGTCCTATTATTCTTTGACTAAAACTGACCGAAGTAATGGCTGTTTCAACTTGGAGCATATTTTTTGCTGCGAAATAGGGGTCATTTACAAATTTACTAGAAATATAAATAATCTTCAGATATATAAAAAATATAGTTGATAGTAAAATTAACATTGCATTATAAATTTGAAATCTATAATCATTCTGAAATATTAATGCAAAATATACAGCTTGTACTAAACATATAACAGGAAAAAAATAATAGAATTTTCGTTAAATAAAATGTTGAAAAGCAACAGCCTCGATTCTTTACACACTGAATCCAAAAATGGCCTTCATTTTTTATCACAAAGTACAGATTTTTTGCAAATCGTAAATTTGAAAGCTAAAAAGTGAAAAAATTTCGGAAATCTGATTCTGATAGTATAAAATAGATGTGATTGTTATTTCTTTAACTTTTGATAATTGATTTTTATGTATTTTTTACTATTGAATCCTAAAATGACCTTCATTAGTTTTTGGTGTAAATCGCCCTGCAGGTGGCGCTGCTATGTAGCATTTTGCAGGATTTCCGCAAAAGCTCTATCTCAAGAACTAATGCACGGATTTTTATAAAACTTCAGATTCCGTTAATCCTTGATATGAATTAGTGCTGGTAAAGTTTTGGTGCAAATCGCCCAACAGATGGCGCTGCTATGCTGCATTTTGCAGCATTTACACGATTTTCGTAATAGCTCAATCTCAAGAAATAATGCACGGATTTTCATCAAACTTCAGATTTAGTTAGTGCTTGACATGAATTGACGTTTTGCCCCTTGTGGCGTAAATCGCTCAACAGGTGGCGCTGCTATGCTGCGTTTTTTGAGATTTCCGCAATAGCTCTATCTGAAGAAGTAATGCTTGGGTTTTCAACAAGCTTCAGATTTAGGTATACTGGATATGAATTAGTGCTGTTTATGTTTTGGTGTAAATCGCTCAATAGGTGGCGCTGGTATGCAGCATTTTTCACGATTTCCACAATAGCTCAATTTCCAGAACTAATGCACGGATTTTCATCAAACTTCAGATTCTGTTAGTCCTTGACATGAATTGATGTTTTGTACCTTTTCGTGTAAATCGCTCAACATGTGACGCTGATGTGCTGCATTTTTGTGATTTCCACAATAGCTCTAGCTCCAGAACTAATGCACCGATTTTCATCAAACTTCAGATTCCGGTATACCTTAATATGAATTAGTGCTGTTTGTGTTTTGGTGCAAATCGCCCAACAGGTGGCGCTGCTATGTTGCATTTTTCAGAATTTCCCCTACAGCTCTATCTCAATAAGTAATGCACGAATTTTCATCAAACTTCAAATTCAGGTATACTTTGATACGAATTGGTTCTAAATTGATGTAATTTCTTTTACTATTTAAATGATTTAATTGACGTGATTTATTTAGAAGAAAGTTTTGTGATGGCCACAACATACTAGTTTAACTTTGAAATTTGCCATTTACAAAAAAAGTCTAACATGATGGTTAAATATGAAGGTAATTTTTACATTCAGTGCTAAAAAGCACATACAAATCAGTCGTAAAAGTTAAAAAATACAACCATCGACTCTATTTTATAGTATTAGCTATTTTTTCAATTTTGAAATTTACTATTTTGAAATTTACTAGCTGCGAAAAATTCTGACATGATGGTTAAAAATGAAGATAATTTTCGGATTCAGTGCTAAAAAATACATAAAAATCATAATTTTAAAAATACATAATTTTAAAAATAAAAAAACACAACCATCGCAGTCTTGTGTTATCTAATCTAAAACTTTTTAGAAAACTTGTTGGCAGTAATCTATCCGAATTTTTTTGTGTTACCCTGTAAAATAAGTACATAATGGTAAGCACTGAAAATCATAATAATATTACATTGTCATCTGATTTACGTCAATATGTAAAATTTAACCTCGATCGCATATTTTAAAGTGAGTTGAATTTCGAGTACAAATTTTGAACTGGAAAGACATACATACGATCGTTTCAAGTTAACCCGTTACCCGCTGGTGTTGCGTTCACGCAACGGTCAAAATAATTGCTCATGCTTACATTAATTACTTTGTCACCACTATTTTACAATTAAAAATTTGCCTTATTTATTGGCAGAAATTTTGATATTTTAATAAAGCGGAAATTACCTTTCTGAATTTGTGGTGACAAGCGACTTTCAACAAGAAATTTGAAAATTCTTACTTATAGTTTTGGCGGTTAATAGATTAAATAAAAGCTTATAAAAATAGCATAGTTTTTGTTAAAAAAATCATGAAAAGAAACAGCTTCAAATCCTTACAAAAATCTGTCGTAATACGATTTCTTTCAAAGCGCAACTACACATGAAATAAATCCTTCAAATACTTTAAGCACTTTGTTTACGACCCCTAGAAGCATGGCTAAACTCATGTGTATTCGGATGCAGAAAAGTGGCATAAGTCTTGCATTTCAAAGTTTCCTATAACTTCATGAATTTTAGTGTTAGATGAATGGGACTTTTTTTTCTTTCTTTTAAGAGAACAGGAAATTTTTACTAAATATCTCTTATAGGGCGGAGGACCGTATAAAAAATTAAATTTCGTAACTTTTTTAGAAATATTTTTATTGATCCAAACGACTTTCAGAATAATTTTTTACCTTATTTAAAACATTTTTGTAATTGGAACTATAGGTCTATGACTAACGGTTTAGGACTTAGCCACTGAACATCGTTGAGAGTAAATACACATTATATAAAATAATAATATAAATGGACGGTCATTTGACGACATATTTTCAAGAGAAACCAATGATTACACTGAAAATCGAATAGACCTTGCACCGCCCTTAAATTTCCAAGAGGAATTATGCTTTATACCATAAATCATAAAGTTAGAAATAACTGCAAATTAATTGCACACGCTGATCAATGAAATGAACTCTTAAAAACAAAATCATCTGTCCAAAACATTACAAAATTAAAGCGACTGGATGCCTAAGAAAATGGATGGGTACATAAGAAAATAAATTAGTAAAAAATATTATGGATTGCATGTGGTTCTCTTTATCTCGGAAGTGTTTTTTTCCCCTTGGAATCCTTTATTTTTCAAAATCGTTCTTTTTTGCTCGGAATCGTTCCTTTTTTCTCGGAATCGTTCCTTTTTCTCGGATTCGTTCCTTTTTTTCGGAACGATTCCGAAAGGAACGACTCCAATGAACTCGTTCCTTTCGGTGAACGATTCCGGCTGGAACGATTCCTTAAAAGGAACGATGTTGCCCATCTCTAGTAGCTATAGAAAAAAAGGGCATGTCTATTTTGGTTAAAAGAAGTAATAGTATTAAGAAAGTTTTTAACCTTATTGGGGCCCCAAGAAGATTAAAAAGCATATTTTTAAAACATTTGAATAATAAAAATTGGGCCTAAAAGTTTTGAATCTTGAGTTCACACTTTTCCTCACTTTTATAGGGGGCCCCCAAAAAGTCAATTAAAAAAGTATTTAGAGCCTGCAAAATTTCTTTCATCTGGGAACCTTTAAAGAGAATGCTGGCTATAGAAAGAAAATGCATATTTATTTTGGTCGAAAGAAGTAATAGTATTAAGAAAGTTTTGAACCTTGTTGGGGCCTCTAACGAGATTCAAAAGCATATTTTTAAAACATTTGAATAATAAAAATGGGGCCTAAAAGTTTTGAATCTTGGGCTCCAACTTTTCCTCCCGTTTATAGGGGCCCCTAAAAAAGACAATTCAAAAAGAATTTAGAGCCTGCAAAATTCCTTTCATCTGGGCACCTTTAAAAAGAATGGTAGCTATAGAAAAAAAGGGCATGTCTGTTTTGGTCAAAAGAAGTAATAGTATTAAGAAAGCTTTGAACCTTGTTGGAGCCTCCAACGATATTAAAAAGCACATTTTTAAAACATTTGAATTATAAAAATTGGGGCTAAAAGTTTTGAATCTTGAGTTCCAACTTTTCCTCACTTTTATAGGGTGCCACAAAAAAGTTAATTAAAAAAGTATTTAGAGCCTGCAAAATTTCTTTCATCTGGGCACCTTTAAAGAGACTACTGGCTATAGAAAGAAAGCACATATCTGTTTTGGTCAAAATAAATAATCGTATTAAGGAAGCTTTGAACCTTATTGGGGTCCCCCAACGAGATTAAAAAGCATATTTTTAAAACATTTGAATAAAAAGATGGGGCCTAAAAGTTTTGAATCTTAGGCTCCAACTTTTCCCACCTTTATAGGGCCCCTAAAAAAGACAATCCAAAAGAATTTAGAGCCTGCAAAATTTCTTTCATCTGGGAACCTTTAAAGAGAATGCTGGTTATAGAAAGAAAGCACATTTGTTTGAAGGAACTGATAGTATTAAGGAAGTTTTGAAACTTATTGGGACTCCCAACGAGTTTAAAAAGCATGTTTTTTAAGCATTTGAATAAAAAAGTGAGACCTAAAAGTTTTTAATCTTGGGCTCCAACTTTTCCTCCCGTTTATAGGGGGCCCTAAAAAAGACAATTCGAAAAGAAATTAGAGCCTTCAAAATTTCTTTCATCTGGGAACCTTTAAAGAGAATACTGGCTATAGAAAGAAAGCGCATATCTGTTTTGGTCAAAAGAAGTAATAGTATTAAGAAAGTTTTGAATCTTGTTGGGGCCCCCAATGATATTAAGAAGCATATTTTTAAAACATTTGAATAATAAAAATGGAGCCTTAAAGTTTTGAATCTTGAGTTCCAACTTTTCCTCACTTTTATTGCCCCCCCCCCCCCCCAAAAAAAAAAGACAATTTAAAAAGTATTAAGAGCGTGCAAAATTTCTTTCATCTGGGCACCTTTAAAAAGAATAATGACTATAGAAAGGAAGCACATTTGGTTGAAGGAAGTAATAGTATAACGAAGTTTTGAAACTTATTGGGTTCCTAAGTGAGATTTAAAAGCATATTTTTTAAAAATTTGAATAAAAAAATGGGGTTAAAAGTTTTGAATCTTGGGCTCCAACTTTTCCGCTCTTATATAAGGGGCCCTAAAAAAGACAATTCAAAAAGAATCTAGAGCCTGCAAAATTTCTTTCATCTGGGCCCCTTTAAAAAAATGGTTCCTGTAGAAAAAAAGCGCATATCTGTTTTGTTTGATGGAAGTAATAGTATTAAAAAAGTCTTCAACCTTTGGTTTGACCTTTTTGGCCCATTGATAGGTGCACCCCAAAAATACTAAAATGCCATTTTAGTTTTTAAGTAGAACTTACAGCCTTCAAAAACTTTTATAAAGAATGGTGGATATAGAAGAAAAGCACATATCTGTTTTCTATTTCTAAATCTGATCAAGATCTTTGACAAAAAAAAAAAAAAAAAAAAAAAAAAAATGAATTTCGATACAACAAAATAAAATGTTATTAAAAATACATAAAAAAAATAATTTAAAAAGTAAAAAAAAAAAAAAAAAAAAAAAATATATATATATATATATTCGGCTGAAAGGTACAACAGCTCACAACAGGGCCCCTGACTTTGCTCAGCCCCCCCCCCCCAAATGGGGGGTATGGGGGCCGGTCGCTACGGCCCTGTCAATGCATATGCATTAGAGAAAGCTATATCTATATCTGCCTATGTAAGAAATAACTAGGAGATTAATGGGAGAAAAGAATATGACTCGGCAACCTCTTTGTGAACCGAACACGTTTGTTTCGTCTCTGCATCTTACAATCATCTTCACAAGTTCCATCGGATATCCGCCGAGCCATTTACGTCAATTTCGGGACCTACATGGTCGTAGGTTGTGCAGGCACCTCGAATGGGCAAAATCTAATCTTTTTCGTTCATGTTCTAGCTAATATGTTAGAGATTAGGGATTGTAATATTTTCAAGCATGGGGCGAAAGTAAAAAATTGGAGGAACATTTAGTTTAATTGGTTAATTAGCTCTTGATTTACCTGCAGTCAAGATCAAAACCCTCACTATTTCCGAGATCTATGACGAATAAGGCTTTAACCGCAAACGAAGAAGAATTGTCCAAACATCAGCATTTTCTATCTTAAGTTACTATCTTCTCTGATTTTAATGGTGAGCGAAAAAGTTTAATGCTGGGAAACAAAGTTAAAAGGGATTTTAAAATATAAGATTTAAAGTTTGGAAAAATAATTTAAAGTATTTTAATTTAAATTTTATTTAATTTTAATTCTGAATTTTAAAATGATTTTCATTCTTATCCTTTTCATCTATAGAAGTATATATCTCTCTCTATAGATACAGGATCATTGTCATGCGATTGCGTTGATTTATAAACCGAGTTGGATGTGATTGAGTATATGTTAAGGGTTTATTAAGATCTATATCAAGTTCGTTGGGCATCTTGATCCGCCATCCTGTTTCAAAATAGCGGCCCCTTAAAGATTTAAAGGAAAAAAAAAATATATATATATACAGGGTGATTCATAAATATCGAAACAATAGGCTATTTTCTTAAATATTGCCCCCAGACCCATACTTCCAATTGCAAAGTTTAATAAAAAAAAGTGCGAATTTTAATGATATAAGTTGCAACTCCATGGGGGTTCTATTTGAGAAAATACAAAAACTAAATTTTTATACGGCCCCCGTAAAGTAAAATTCCCAATTAGGAAATTTGTCCTTATCCATTCCTGGATTAAACACAAAAAAATTCATCTCGATATATTCAAAATTCGCAGAGATATCAAAATCCAAAATTCGTGACTTACACCATTTATCTATGCCTCTGAGCGACGAGTTTTTGACTCATTTTGAATGCAAGATAGGGATTATCCACAAATTGTACATTATTAAAAGTCGATTTAAGACAGTGCCTCTCATTTGTACATAAAATACGCAGCGTATAGACTTTACGTTTAACCTGCTGTCAAAATATGCTGGTGGTACTAGAGGTCTGCGCGGGTCGAAATAGCTAGGTCCAGTCCCGAACCGACCCATAGGAAAAAAAGTTCGGCTCTGCCAGGAAAAAAGTTCGAATCGTAGCCTGGCCCAGCCTGACTGAATTTCTAACATAGCTTTTTTAGGTAGATTTCATAGGAAATACTACCTATTGCAGTCGTTACCATGGTGCGACTTTTGAAAAATTCCTTCATAACTTTTCATTATAGGACCCCAGGAACCCAAAACCACCCCCCCCCCCCCCACCTAAAAAGTATATATATATATATATATGTATGTATGTATGTACTAAATTTTGTCCGCACGATAAAAGTCGCAATTATGCACGGATCGTCTTCAAACTCGCCAGCAATTTTCAGAGGGCTAATATCTCGGCGGGGATTGAAAATGGGAAAAATCGGCCCAAGAGAATGGAAATGGGGAGGGTTCAAAATTTTGAATACCTTCTTAACAAGATTCTGATAAAACCAGCTTTTACACAACAATGACAGGAAAAAATAAATATTTTTCGTTATAGCAGTTGCCAACAATTATAAAAAAACAATAAAATTCTCACCACAACAATTGCTTTTCTATTGCAGGTTTTTCACGTGAAAAAATAAATTAAATAAATAGTTTGAAGAATTTACAACAAATTGAATATTACGTCATAAGTTTTCTAGAGCAAGATTTCAGCATGAAAACTCAAAATGATGAGGAATTAAATATATATATATATTGCGTCACATTGGAAATATAATGGACCTCAGCAGGTGAATATGTAACGTCATGGAGTTTGAAGAAACTTATTAAAACATGATAAAAACCCGACTATGAAAATATTTACATATATTAATACTTTGAGGTTCTGTGAATTTGTTTTAGCCATTTTTAAACCTATTCCATATACATGCGTGTGTGTATTCATGTATATTAGAATTTTCACAAAATGTTTAGCTCCCTAGAGCTCATTCTTAGTGAAGGGACTGGGTTTATCTCTAATCTTGATTTAAATTTTGTTGGTGAATTTAGTACTTAACTTCGAAATCTACCTCCGCCTGTAGGCCCGAGCCGGCAGGGATTTTTTTTTACATCGGTATGGTTAAAAGTTGTTTCGTATGGAGGGGTTCTGATCAAAAATACTTATTATAGCTTTTTTTTTTTCATGTTTATAATTATTATTTTTAAAGAAGCGTCAAAAGCTGTGATTATTTGTTTTATTAATGAATCTCTATTGATGTGTAAATGATTCACTTTTCCTTTAATATCGTTAATCCATATTCCATGTGTTGGAGACATTGAAAAATGCTATAAAGTAAAATCTTTTAAGACGGAATCACATAGGAAAGAAAGAAAAGAGCGTTATAGGCATGTTCCCTTCTTAGGAGTTATAAATGTAGTCTATTTTTTTTTCAGGTATTATTATATTCATTTTCAATGGATAAACAGATTTTTCCGTTTAAGAAAAGATTCCGTCATAGGCAGATATTTTTTCACTAGTTTTATTGTATTTTAATTTTTTTGCCTTAAAATCTACTATCCTTTAAAAATATGAATTTTAAAGTTTTATTGTAAAATAATGGCCATTTAAAAATATATGCATTTGTTTTAAAAGTTTTTGTTCTGAACCAAATTTTACTTATTTTTGCACGGATTAGGTCAGTCAGAGATAATGATTTTAATACAGGTTGTCTATTTTGTTGAGACCGGGACTGGAAATTTCGCCCCGTGGAGATCTAGGAATAAGGAAGCCAGTCCCGGGTCTGGCCCGGCCCCAGAATACAGACTATTTTTAACGGCCTCACCGGGACGATAAAAAGCCTGGAGTTCTGAGGGCTAAAATTATGAAAAACTCTTAATCGGGATGTTAGAAAAAGCATTATTTCAAATTACACATTTAACAATTATTTATGGACTTTTAAATAGTGCAAAAAAGAGGTGGAAACGGCAAAAGTTAAACTGAATCGGAAATTTAAGCTACAGAAAGAAGTTACTTTTACACGTGCAATTTTTTAAAAAGCATTTAAACATTTTATTAGGAGCCAATCTATGTTTAAAACTTCAAATGAGTTTTTCTACATGTTTTTTTTTTTTTTCCCCATTTCTTGTCTTTAAATTCATATAAGTCAAGAATCGTAAATAAAAAAGATTCAAACTTGGTACATCTTTTTTTTTTTTTTTTTTTTTTTTTTTTGATTAGTTTAAATTAATTTTGTTTCGGCAAATGCGAAAAAAAATTTACTTTTGAAAATATGATTTTCTTTTTAAATAAGTTACATAATTTCTTAAATAAATATTTTAAATATTTTTTAAATTAATATTTTAAAAAATCCTGAAACAAAACTAAAATTATATTTTCCTCTTTAATTAAATGAAAAAAAAAGTGAAATCCGATGAATAATGTTTCGAGTTATAAAGATTTTTAATTAAATCCGCGTAAAAAGATACTAATCATTTAATTTTTTTTTTATAACTTTATGAGAAATATTAGGATGTGATTTTGTTTGCAAATTATATGATTAACCATTACAAAAACAAGTAGGAAATTGCTCGTCAAACATGGCAAATGAGGTGCGTTCGTACTATAACTAGTTTTATAAATATTTTTTGCACCCTATACTGTACTGAATGTATATTTTTTTGCAATTCATAAGTGCATAGTCTGTAACATCATTAAAATGCACTTGCAGTAATTATTTTCCGATTGCCCGTAATGTAACGGATAACTTTTGACTGTCCCTGTAATTAAACTATACATCCAATTTTCATAAAAACTGAAATGGCTGGACAAAATTTTGCAACAATTATATATTTAAAATTTCAGACTATTCGGAATACTGTAACATCATTAAAATGCACTTGTAATAATTTTTCCCATTGGCCGTAATGTAAAGAAAAACTTTTGAATGTCCCTGTAATTAAACTATACATCCGATTTTCATAAAATTTGAAATGGCTCGACAAAATTTTGCAACAATCATATATTTAAATTTTCAGACCATTCGGTTGGGTAGTTTTTGCTCTGTTATATGCGGACGGACGGACGGACTGAACGACGACTATAGGTGCTACGTATTTATTTAACCCCTTCGGGACGGGGGTCTTTTACGAAATTTTTAATCTTTTGTAACCGTTTTTTAAAAACAGAAATTTGTGTCTTCTTAAATCGAGAAAATGCGCTGATTAAATAAGGCAAATTTTACAGTAAAATTTTACTGGTGAGGAAAAACAAGGATTATGAGCGCTTCATGCGGCAGGTATACGTGTTGCTCGTCCCCAAGGGGATAATTACGAACGCACCTAAAAAGAAAAAAAAATCAAAATTTTAACTCAGCAAATATATTTTTTACATGTTTCCTAGAACTCTTAAAGTAACATCGTTTCTTGCATTGCACGCATTTCAATTTGTGTCTAATACCTTAAAACCTGATGAATTATTTAAACGGACATAACTCTGCGAGTTTTGCAGATATGAAGATGCAGTTTTTTGTGTTTAATTCAGGAATGGATAGGGAAAGTTTTCCTAATTGGAATTTTTACCCTACGGGGGCCGTATAAAAATTTAATTTTCGTATTTTTTCAAACAGACCCCCCATGGAGTTGCAACTTATATCATTAAATTTTGCACCTTTTTTTATGAAACTTTTCAATTGGAAGTATGGGTCTAGGGGCACTATTTAAAAAAGTAGTCTATTGTTTCGATATTTATGAATCACCCTGTATATATAAAATTATGAATACAAATTTACTTCTTGCATAATCGCTAGACCTTGATAGAAGTATTCAAGAACGTCTTTTGGTCCTCCTCTATCTTAAAAATGGATGAGTAGAAGAATTTGAAATTCTAGGGCGGCTGCCGTTTTGATGTAGAAGTTTTTCCCCCCATAATCGGGCGTAATTTAGGAGTTTTAGCAAATGTGTTTTTTACCCGACTGCCACACGCGTATCTGGGTAAGTGGATTTCTTTATACCCTCGAAACATCCCAACGGCTGGATGGATTTTATTGAATGGGGTCTCTATCGATTCGTCGTAACTGTCCGATGATTATAGGCTAGTTTTTGTTTTCATAAATTCAAAATGGCGGTAGGCACGAAAAAAAATTTTACGCACCATATTGAGTGGCATATCATTGGATAGATATTTCAAAATGAAGACGATGTTTCACTATTTTACAGTCCATTTAAATATTACACATCCTGATAGTAGGTAGTATCTCTAGCTTTAGTAGGTAGTATCTCTAGCAACTCTAATCAGCATAGACATCTAAAGCTTCACCAAAACAGTGTTTATAGATAGGAACTAACAATTAAACACAACTTAAAAGTCATCAATACGGGTAAATAATACAAATAGGTAAGTAATGTAAAAAATAGTTTAACATTGATGAGAAATAATTAATTAGTTCGCTTTTTACGCAGTCGGGTTTTTTTTATTTTTTAAATTGAATTTGAAAATTTATTTTCATTGTTGCTACTCCCATACGCTTAAAACAACAGTCATATCCGTGAAAGTTCCGTTAAATTTTTGAAATTCTCATTCGAATTTAGTATTTAAGAAAACTAGAGATTTTCTATAATCGGGTTCCACGCAGTTTAGTTTTGTGTGTTTGAGGCAATTTAACTGAATCCTTTAAAACAAGGAAGAGTGAAGCTGTCTTTTACTCCAGGTACAAGCCAAAAAGACTTTTTTTCCATATTGAGAAAAAATCAAGTGATTATTTCTTATTTGGGGGGGGGGGGGGGGGGGGCATAATTTCTTCCTTCCCCAGGCGCCAAAAAACGTAGCTACCCTACTGCTGGGTCCGGATCGGGTTTAAACGGATCCGCGCAGGACCTGAGTGTCAGGCTGTGGAGATTAATAAGAACAAGAACGTACTGTATAAAATGTGGTTTAATAAAGCAAATGATTTGATAAAATTATAATGATTGCAGTAAACCTGATACACGCAGGACTTTAGTGCCAGGCTGTGGAGATTATTAAGAGCGTACTGTATAAAATGTAGTTTAATAAAGCAAATGATTTGATAAAAATTATAATGATTGCAGTAAATATAACGTGACACTAAAAATGCAAAAATCAAATAATTAAGAACTTAAATTTCACTCTCTCCCCCTAAATGTTAGGCTAAAGAGGGAAATTCCCCTCTAAAATTCTAGCCCTGAAGGGTTTTTTTTTTATCATGTTGTACACGGCTGAGAAGCAATTTATAGATCCCCCCCCCCCCCCCCTCAGATATATATATTTTTTAAATTAGGCAAAATACTTCACTTTAAGAATGTGGGAATAGCAATGCTTTAGAAAACATTTTTGATAATTAGTTTCTATGCTTAATGCTTACATAATTCTTATGTTTTTATTGTAATCAAATCTGACACGTTAAGTTAGCTTTTGAGCAATTTTTGGAACTTTTTTAGAGTCTGACCAGTAATGATCGATAAATTTTCCGATATATCAAATTTCTTTGGGGGAGGGGATTTACTGACCTCAAGCCTCCCTCAATTGGCGCCCCTTATTACACAGTGTTAATGTATGAATTATTAACTTTTTTCATGAATTTTCAGCGTTGTTTGTTTTTCTATACCTATAACTTTTAAAATATTCATGTTATTGTCACAAAAATAGTCTTAGTTGCTGTATGATATTATTACATTTATTATGGAATCCATAAAATGTATTTATATTTAATAGGGAAGTTGAAATCAGCTGATTTACATTTCACTCGACAATAAACTGCCCGGTTGATCTCCAGCCGCGCCCATACTCCTCTCACTACCAATCACAGCTGCCTTTCAACGGTTGTTTGACTTCCAATGATCCATTTGTGACGTCATATGAAACTGCCCTACAGTTTTAAATTTAAATAGTTTTAAGGAAATAGCAATTTTTCGGTTAATCTTATGCTATTTTTTTTAAGTAAAAAAAAAAAAAAAAAAAAAAAAAATCAAATTACTTATTTGTATGTTTGTCACATTTTCACGACATTTTTAATAATAATTAGCAATTTTAAAATTAAAATTTGCAAAAATCGTTCCGAAGGCAATACAGATAACATAAGTCCACAAACGTCTGGCACTAAGAAGCTTTCTTTCATTATTAAGAATTAAGAGTACTAAATGGATATTTTGTTTAAACCAAGACTTCCTTATCATATTATCATTATCATTATCATATTATATTATCATTATAATATGATAAGGCAGTCTTGGTTTAAACAAAGAGCCTTTCATTTGAAGATCATTAAAACACGGAGGCAAACTGCTCATAATATTTTTCGAAATACATATAACCTGGTATTTAAATTTCTCATTACATTTAATCTGTCTGAGAACAGGGTCGGACTGGGCCAGTGCAAAGGGCGCAGACCTTGGATTTTCAGAGGGCGCAAAAAATTTAACGAATTCAAGTCAATTTTACTTGTTTGTGTTGTATCTGGATTGACAAGGATTAACACACTCGCATAGCACCAAGTAAATGAAAATGGCTTAAATTATATCTTTAACTCTAGATAAAAGACTTCGTTATATTCTCCGTGCATGTTTAATGTTCCATCAATCCTACACAATACTACGCAATTTTTTTAAACACATCATATAACATCTAAAAGCTCCATCAAATTGAACACAGTAGTAGATTACTGATATCAAAACTAGAACTTTCTTAATTTCTTCAATCGATAGACACCTTGCAGAAAAAAAAATGATCGCCCCTACCAATTTTCATGAAAATCGCTGTATAAAAAAGACATAGGATTCCAATTGATTAGGAATAATATTTACTATTAAATGATTTTCATAAATTTTGCTTTGGAGGCTGTCTACATATTAAAAAATACACGAACGTTCATTTTTCGAATGGTAACATCCACTTTTGACACCCTGTTTGAGTAACTTGCTAGCCAAGAAAGAGATATAGCTTATATGCTTTTCTTAAATCTTAATACGGTTATAAAACAAAATGTGTTAGGGATTTATCCTTAAATTTCGGAAAATAAATTGAAGATCTTACAAGAAAAAGAACCAAAAACTCTCAATTAGTCCCCAGTAAAATTTTACAGGAATAATAATTTTATTAAAAACTTACTTTACATTAAACAAAATTCTACAAAATATTTCTGGTAAGTTTCTACGATTTTTTTTTTTTTTGGCTGATTTGATAACGGAATACGGCCCCCTTAAATTATGGAAAGGAAAAAAATTCTCTATATCTCGAAAACTAATTATTCAAATGAGCTGTACGCATCAATGCTTTTAACAATTGTGGTTTGCTCATAATATATATATATATATATATATATATATAATATGACTTTGTTAATTTTTTAATTAAGAAAAGTTTTTGAATCGAAAAAAAGTCTGGAATAAGTTTGGGTCTATTCACTATATCACTAATGAATTAATAAAAAGTCAATCGGATAGTTTTTATGAAGTTAAAAATTAAGTTTCTGAAATGGATTTATCTTTAAAAACCTCAAATTCTAACCCTATCAAGATTTAAGATAATGTATATAAACTATGCCTTTTTCAGGGCTGTCTCGATCCATAAGAAACTCAAATAAAGTGTCAAAAATGGGTGTTATTGCTTGAAAATTAAAAGGTGGTACAATCCTCGGCCCTCGGGCCGATGGGCCAGTCCGAGCCTGTCTGAGAATATAAATCAACATGTATCTTTGTCGCCCGCCAGGATTAGTAATTCTTCGTTTGCATATAAAGGATATATCCTACATTTGCGGCCTTCGGACAGATTTTCTTCAAATTTTCCTTCTTCCTTATATTTTATTTTTTTCTATTACTTATATCTTTCGATGATATGGTTTTGAATGATTTACTTTAAGGTTTATTTACTCAAAATTAATTTGCATACTGATAAATCAAAGCAAAAATTTGTATGCAGATGGAACTTATTCTGATTTTTATGACATTCCGATTTAGTTTACATCATCTTTTAGTTTAGTATCATCATTCGTGAAGGTCATTCAGTATATTGTAGTTTTTGTTTTATGTTTTTATTTATATTTTACAATTTTAAACACTTTCTAACATAGTTGAAAAGTGTTTATGAATTGGGTTTGTCTATAAGTCTGTCCGTGCTCGAACTCAAGTAAATGTTACTCGGATTGCTATGCAATTGATATATGTTATTGAGATTTATTGTTGCATGTTCGGTATTGAAGTGTGTAGCATTTATAGTTCATTTACAGGAATACTCAAAAGAATTACATTACGGTGTATGAGAGGAAAAGTCGTTTGATGTGTATTTTAATGCTGTTACGCTATTTCAAACATATTGAAATTGGCATATATTATTGAAGTGTAGACTACAAGAGGCTTACTATAGAATATGGTGTGCATAGCCTTCATCGTTCATATACAAGGACACACAAAAGTATTTGGTAACAGTACTGTCTATTAAAAGCAACTGCTGGGATTGCGTTTTAAGTTGTAGTACGCGTCTTTAAATTAAACTAACTTTTTATCTATTACTTGGTATGTATAATTTCTATAGATCATATACAGGAAACAGGACAGCACAAAAGATCTCAAGTGCATTTCCGTTTATTGGCGAAGATTGCTTAGTGGGAATTTTCAACTGTGCTATGTATTTCCTAACTAATCTAAATTTTAGCATACTATGTAATATAGTATATATAAATCTATAGAGCATATGCAGGGACAAAAGAATTTGGATATTCTTTTGACTGTTGATGGTAATTCCTGAAATTGGATTTCCAAATGTGTTATACGTTTTTCAAATTCTTTACTTAGAGATCCTCTTTCACCTTATTAACCCTTTCAGGGGCAAAGCATTTTCAATACTAAAGTACTGAAATAAATGAATGGCACCGGAATTTATCAACAAATTTATTTCGGAATAAGAAAGAAGCTATATTTCACATAGATATTAAATGAAAAATATTTTACCAAAATTCTGGCGCCATTATGGCGTTTAGGAATTAAAATTAAGTGGTTTCATAAATATACCACCGCCCCTGAAAGGGTTACGCGGTGAACTTTTATTACAATACTCAGGAAGCGTTGGAAAGTGTTTCATAATCTTTGCTTGACGTATGATTTTTCGTTCCTGCTATCTTTGATGTTGACACTAACAATTTAGTATTATAAAATAAGCAAATTTTGATTTTACTTGGAAATTAACATACTTAGATTATGTTACTGAACAAAATGTATGTTTAGAAACGCTAGTGGCAAAATTTACAAAATGGGAAGAATCTCAATAGAATAAAGATAATAATACAATATGTCAGATGAAATCAGTCTGATTTAAGTGTGGTTAAAATTAAAGTTCTACATCGGTTGACTTCAACTCGGCGCATGTAGGATTTTGTAGTTAAGGGAGTGACAGACATTACCATTAAGAATTTTCGCTTTTAATTTAAAAGCTCTTTTATATTGTAATATAATTCACGCTCGTTTAGATTTCACCAATTGGCTGTGGACATGATTATGGAAGAATTCAGAATTTTTCTGCAATTAGGTCCACAGCCAACGTTGGCATACACCAACCGAGGGCGGGAAAAAATTTGATTTTAATCTGATAATATAACATCAATGCTAACAAATTTATAGTAAAAAAGTACGTAATAATATGTACAATGTAGGTTAACTCCACTTAATGACGAATTCGGCTCTGCTTGAATAGACGCGTGCTAAGAAAGGATTTTCTAAAATTCTACCCCTAAAGGGCGGTGTATAAAGAAGAACAAACTTTTAAAAAATTCCTTAAAAATCTGATATTATAGTTATGTGAGAAATGATAACATATTTCAATGCATTTTTGTATATTGAATCGTAGGTTACCATGTAAATTCTTCTAAGTCCAATAGTTCGTGTTCGTGGGATATTTCATTTTTTTTTTTAATTTGGCGATGTCTTCGGCGACAAAATCTCAAAATTTCTAAAATTACAAGAGAAATGTTCTTATTAAAATATACATCCGTTACCATAACAACGGAAAAAATTCAAATTAAATCTTTTTGTTAAACGGATATATTAATAATAATAATAATAAAAAAACTATAAACGCATCGAAAAAAAAAAACTGTTACTGTTTTTGTTTAAAATACAAAGAAAAAAGTTTTATTCCGAAATTAGTACCATTATAAAACGAAAATACAGTCGAGTCTCTCTATAACGAATCTCCATATATCGAATTTCTCTATATAAAGACTTTCTAGTAGGAACGGTCCCCTTTTCCCATGATCTCATTTTAAAAAGTCTCCGTATAGCGAAATATCCATTTCCATATAACGAATTTTTTCGTAAAATGTTCTTTATTTATTCAGTTTTGAAAAAGCTTCCAAATTACATGGAATCAATTTTCCATCACCGATTCCTGATTTATCGTTCACTGCTGTTTTTTTTTATCTTACAGCCCATGGACTTGGGAATAATAAAAAATATAAAGGTGCCTTATAAGAAAAGAATTCTTAAAAAACTGATCAGAGCTACTGAAAAAAAAAAAAAAAAAAAAAAAAAAAAAAATTCCACCGAAGACATCATTAGTCTTAGAAAGTGTGTTGCGGAACTTTATAAAGCTTAGAAATTTGATGCAACTGAAAAAACAATTTACAATTGCTTCAAAAAGGCCGGCTTTTCTAAACTGGAGAATAATTCGGATTCTGATGACGAAGAAGATGATGTGGCTTTAGCAAACTTATTTCATTTAAACGTGAAAGCAATGTTTCTGCGGATTAAAAATGTTTGCATTTTCAAAAGATTCGAATTAAATCAATATTTGGTAGCTTATAATTTGCTCCTGGGTAAAAAAAAAGGGTATTTTTATTATGTTAGCGGTGCCCAAATCTAATAGCGTTTATTAAATCGCCATAAGCACTATTTACATTTGTGTGTTTGTTTGGGGTAAGTTCTGAAACTACCGAACCGATTAAAAAAATAATGGTGGCAAAATGATGGTGAACATCTCTTCTCTTACATTGGCTATATTTTACGTGTATCATCACAACTCCCAAAGGGGTACAGGAGCAAAAAACGTTCTAAAATTGCGATTTCTGCGATATCGTTGAGGCTAGAAATTTTTAATTTGGTGTGGTGGTTACATTAAAGATCTAAACGCTTTCTATGAACGGCTTTTAAAAAGTTCGAAATTAAATAAAAAGTGAAATGAGATGAAAACGTTCCAAATTCAAATTTCCATGGAATTGTTAAGGATAAAAATTTGAAATTTGACGTAGCTGCTACTTTTAAGACGCAAATGCACGGACAAAGTTGCTTTTAAAGAAAATTCGAAATTTAAAAGGGTGAAATGCAAAAAAAGCGTTCTATAAACGTTCTAAATTGAGATTTCTATGGAATCGTTAATATAAACTTGAAATTTATCATGGCTGGTATTTTTAAGACTTAATTCCACGCTTAGAACATAGTTAAAAAAATTTTTCAAAGAGTGCAAGGGAAAACAACGTTATAACTTACGATTTTTCTGATACTGAACGGACTAGAAACTTTGCATGGCAGTTACTTTTAGGAGTCAAATGCTCACCAAGAAGGGTTTCTAAAAAAATTCGAAATTTTAAAGAGTGAAATGAACGAAAACGTTCTAAATTGTGATTTTTATGGAATTATTAGGATTGAAACTCGGAGTTTGACATAGCTGTTACTTTTAAGATACAAATGCTCGAATTTTGGAAGAATTGAGCGGAAAGCGTTCTAAATTACGATTTCTAGTGAATTGTTAAGGATAAAAACTGGAAATTTGATATGGCTGCTTCTTTTAGAATGCAAAAAATCGAAATTTAAATGGCTGCAGGGAGATAAATGTTCGAAGTATACGACTTTGGCGATACTGCTGTTACTAAACTTGAAATTTGGCACGGCGCGGCGGTCCCTTTTCGCTAAGAATAGTTTCTAAAAAAACTCGAAATTTAAGGTCAAATGGGTGGGAAGCATTCTAAAAATGTTCTAAATCATAATTTTGATGGAATTGTTAGGGATAAAAAATTTAAATTTAGCATAGATGTTACTTTGTATAAATATTACGATTGTAAATATTTATACAAAGTACGGTTTAATTCTTTTTTAAATCGAAATTTAAGAGCGTTAAATGCGTGAAAATTCTAAAAACGAGTTCAATGGAGTTGTTAAGTATAGAACTTGAAATTTGATATGGTTGCTACTTTTAAGACGCAAATGCACGAACAGAAATTTATTATTATTATTATTCGAAATTTAAAAGGGTGTAAAGGAAAGAAACGTTCTAAACTTTCGATTTTTGGGATAATGAAGGGACTAGAAACTTGAAATTTGGCAGGGCGGTTAATTTTACGATATAATGCTCGCTGTTTTTTTTTTAATTTAAAAGGGGAAATAAATGTATAGGTGCAGATTTACGGTCGCCAGTCGCGACTAAATATTTTGCTGTGGCGACTAATTTTCAGTGTCAGAGATCAATTTCCAGTGTTCCCAATCCCCGTCGCGGAATTTTTATATTTTTTTCTTTTGCAAATAGAAAAGCACCTGCTCTTTTTTTCACAGACCGAGATCAAGTATGACCTTGATAAAAAGTCAGAGAATTTTTGCGATCTCAGTTACCGTCGTGAACACTGCCCTTGTGATGTACTGCTTACTTGCCGAACATTATGTTCGAATATAATTCTGCGCATGCCCGCTCCACTACAAAGCTTAGTAGCCGCGAAGTTCGGCATATGAGCTAATGGTAAAGCTTCTCCTTTGGACAACCAGCGAAAGCAAGCATTTCTTCGAAGGTTTCGTCCGAAATCCAGAGTTGAAATAAATACTCCTTTACTGCAGATCTGCTCACGAGACAGTCCAAAGTTCCTTGGATCACGGAGTCGCGAGGATAGAGGATTCCGAACTCCGAAGAAAAAAGAAACTCGCGCGAAAAAATACTTAACGCGAGGTATATTCTTGCTCTGTAAATGTTTTCTGCAAGTGCGAGATTTTCATAGTGCAAAATAATCTTACACATTCTTAAATTTTTTTATATGTATACTTTTATATGACAAAATCAAAATAAGAAATAAAGTTTTCCTAATATTTCCCATTTTTATGACTGCTTAGTTTATACATGTTTTGTTATTCAATTGTATCTTGTCCAACTTTATCTTCTGATTTTTCCAGATTTATATTATACTTTAATATCAAAGTTTCAAAAATTTTAGGATTAAATTAAATATACACATTTGTTGTAATTAGTCTGAGTTTTGTTGTACATGTGTATTTATTAATTAAACTATTTTTCATTTTGAATTCCTGAGTTTTTTTGTTAAGTTTTTTCCATATAAACACTATTGTTTTATGAGTTTGTTTCACAATGTGGCCATTAGATTTTGGTTAGGAGCCAAAGTGGCTACTGGATTTTTGGAGTTTAGAAGCCACTGGTTCTTTAGAAATATTGGGAATCTGCACCTATAGTGAAATGAGTGGAAAACTTTCAAAAAATGTTCTAAATTACGATTACTATTCTGTTTTACGCAATATTTGTTAATTAACTGCATATCCATTTCAAATTTAACTGACATATTTGCAATTCTGACTAAAAATTACTAACAGCTCCATTTGATATTCCAATATTAATGCCTTCTGATGGGATTAAAATCCAAATCATCAAAAATAAGGGACAGAACTCTTTGAATTAAAAACAACAACAACAAAAACTTTTCCTGGTCCTTTGACCTGGAAGTGAATTTTATGACTGGACACTTAAGATTTTACGACTAAGCAGAACTCACAGGAATAAATTTTACGACTGGACACTTAAATTTATGGCATTTGGACACTGGAATTTATGGTGCTATACTGAGAAAAGATGCCCCCCCCCTTCCATTCCCCAGGACACAACTGACGAATGAAAATAAAAACAGATTATAATGGGCTAGGGACAGAAACGAAGCACATTTAGTCATGGAAACCAATAGTACAACTCCCATGTATCTGATAGCACATAAATTTACAGAGGCCTACTCAAACTACAAGGGAGGCAGAAGGGAGAAAGAGCAGGTTGGACCTAATTGGACAGTAAGGAGATGGAAAGGAAAATCTACAGAATAAATTACAAAAAAATTAAAATGTAAGGATCTCTACAACGAAATTAGGAAGTGACTACTGTCTGAAAGATGCCTTCATAAGAGTACTGCATAAAAAAAAAAGGGTTTTGCCAGTTTGTTCCGTAAAAATAAATAACTGAAAAGTTAGTTATAGTTATATGTGAAATGAGATCCCAGTAGGAGTCTTTACTCAGCGACTTTCAGTATGTGCATCAACACAAAGTGGATTTAATCACAACTAGCTCTGGTCCTTCTGCAAAGTTGATGATCCATGATGAAAAAGGTATCTTTTATTATTTTCCTTTCTGCCTGCTCAAAAGTGGAGTTATGTAATTTTATTAAAATCATGTGCTTGCCTACTCAGGGTCGAGTAAAATGTCTAGTTATATAGTCAACGAAACAAACGAAAGTCTTAAATAATTATGTTGAGTACCTTAGAAATAAACTATCAGTCAATAGTCTAAAGATTGTAAGTAATATTTGATTTAATTTGCAAATTTCTAATGATGTCCAAGGAATTATTATGTATATTTGTAGTTTTTCTGTGTTTTTCTTTTCATAAATAAATTTCATACTTGTATTTGAAATTGTGTAAGCATCAAATTAATGGCATTATGTGTCTTCTGAATTTTAATAGTAATAGAAATGAGCATCAAAGTTAGCTGCTTCAAACGGAACTTGGTTTCAAAATTATACAGTGCAAGTTAATTAAGATTTTTATTGAGGAAAACTACTAATTAAATTACTTTAAAAATGTAAAAGGAATTTTATATAAATAAAAGATTAATTTAGGTATACATGCAGGAATGAGGGAAAATTCATTCCTACATCCAGGATTCCCAAAAGCTGAATGCGATCACCAATTGTATAATAAATTTGTTCAAGCTAAGTAAAATTTGATGCACAAATGGTATTGGTGAGGTGCTATACATACGGGGTAACGAGAGCTAGCAAAATAGTTATAAGATTCATTTAGAGGTGCATAATTCCCCCCATCAGCTTCATTATTGAAAAATTAATTTATTAAATTCTAACTCAATTAAATGGGCTTAAAACTAATAAAAAATAAACTATAATATGTGCAGTTTGTAATTGAAAACCCTTTATGTATAAAAGCTAATTTTGGTTAAAAAAGCCCAATTTTGGCCACAAAAAGCTCGTTAAAACCAATAAAAACTAACGGTGTGGCTTTTTTAAATTTTAGACAGCATTTTTGCAATTCTCCAGTATAATTAATTTACTTCTCTGCTATTTTTTGAGATTAACTAATTTGATTTTTTGATCTCAGGCCCAGGCAACGTCTGGTGTGTCAGCTAGTCTATATTTATAAAGGAAAGTCCTAACTTGGGGGAAGGGGGGGGGGGGGGTAATCAACGCATGGTCCAAACTACTAAACCTAGAAACATGAAAATTGAGTAAAAATATTTCTTATGGCATAGGTGCGCACTAAGAAAGGATTTCCTAAAATTCCACCCCTAAAGAGGGTAAAGAGGTAACAAACTTTAAAAAAATTCTTTAAAAATCGAATATTATAATTGTCAAATAATAACATATTTTAATGTATTTTTGTATCCTGAATCAAATGGCACCAAGTAAATTCTTCAAAGTCCAACAGTTCGTGAGGTATTTTATATTTTCCTAATTTGGCGATATCTTTGGCACCAAAACCTCAAAATTTCTTACATTGCAAGTTATAATTCATCCATGTTCATTCATATAGTACATCTTGTTACTAGCAACGGAAGAAATTCAAATTAAATCTTTTTGTTAATCAATTCTTTTGGTTAAGGAATTATAACTGTAATATACGTTAGAAAAAAAAAAAAGAAATATTACAAAATCCTCAGGAAAAAAAAAAACATTGTTTTTCTTTAAAATAAAAAGAAAAAAGTTTAATGAGTAACTAATATTATAAAACGAAAATATTTAATTTAAATATGAAAGCAATTTTTGTACGGCTTAAAAAAAATTCTATTTTCAATTATCAGAATTGAAATAATATTTGACAATTCATCATTTGCTTTTGGATAAGAAGAAAAAATGAATATTTTTATGTTAGCTATGCACAAATCTCACCAATAACATTTTTTAAATCGCCAACAGCAGTATTTACATTTGAAGTATGTAAAATTGAAACAATTCTTTGATGTTGAAATAAAGTGTTTTCGTTTATCATATTATTTCCTATTATTTTGTATTTTTAAGGAAATTAATGAAAGGCTTGTGTTTAAAATGAAATGAGTGAAAGGTTTGTATTTTAAATGAAAATAATAAGATACGAATATGGTATGGAAACAATCTTTATTGATTTATTGCCTTCGCAAGGCTAACATAAAAGTATAAAAAAAAAAGTTAATGGAATTTTCATAAGATAAAATCTTAATGGCGCCAGTTTTCAGTTTCATGCTTATTTTTCTTCTTTTTTTTTTACAAAATCTTTTAAGTGCTATTTTAAATATGATGTCATTTTTACAGATAGAAACATTAACCGCTTCAGGAATTAGGAATTAAAGATTATTCTTAAAGAAATTTATGTAATTATGTATTATTATTCCCATAAATGCCACGATTTTGAAATAAAACATGCTTACTGAAATACAGTTTCAATGATGTGTTTATTACATACATTACTTTTTTTATTTATTTTTAGCAATATATTCCCTTTCTTTGGGTAGGTGTTCATGGGATTCCAAGCAAATCATCTATAATCAGATACCTCACCAATTGGTGTATTAGGTGTAATGTTGAAAACATTACTTATGTTTGAAGCAAAATCTTCATGATGAATCCTATTACAGAAAAACACATCATCATCTACTATGTAAAAATGCAAATCTGCATTTCAATCTGATTGTTTATAATATTTTGACAGGATTTACCCTAGTAGTCAGGCAATTTTTTAGAAAAGTTTTAATGTACACACATTGCTTTATGTTGCTTAGTTATAGAGCTACAGGAAAAAGTTATAAAAATAAGGTGAACCTGATTATTAAATTTAGCTTTTATAAAAAAAATTCTACAGAACAGATTTTGATGAAAGTGGTACTGCTAGATATCCTTTCAAGAATGATTTTAGTATATAACGTATCACTCTATGTTGTTTATTTATAGAGTAATTGGGAGAATGATAGAGAAAGGTAAATGTAATAATGAGATATATCTATGAAAAATATATAAAATGCAAATTTGTATTTCATTCAAGCAGGCCGTTTATAATTTGAGTTCTCTGGATGTATTTTGGTGAGACTTATACTGTTAGGTAATGTTTTGTGAATAGTTGGTACCTCTCTCTATCGAAACTTTTTTCTGTGTTGTTTTTTCTGCAGTGAAAGCTTGATAAGGAATCTGATTACAGAAAATCATATCATCATCTACTATATATATTAAACGCAAATTCATATTTCATTCTGACTGATTATAACTCAGATTCTTCTTAATAGATTGTTGTAGATACTACTCAATATGATATGGATGTCAACATACAATGGCATTGCATATTGTTGTTCTAGGTTGCTTAGTGATAGAATTATAGGGGAAAGTTTTATAAAAAAGTGAATCGGATTATGAAACATTTGCCATTTTAAAATATTCTGCCGAATGGATTCCGATGAAACATGCATTGTTAGTCAGATAGTTTTTTTTATAAAGGTTTTAGATTGTAATGCATACTGCTCTACGTTGCTTAGCTATAAAATTTTGGGTGAAAGTTCTCCAAAAATATAAACTGATTATAAAAGATTATCCTTTTTGAAAGGTTCTACTGGATGGATTTTAATTTTTCAGGCATGATTTTAGTACATTACATAGTTTTATAGTTCTCCTACTGTAAATGATCAACTAAAAGAGTTGGTCCTTAACAGTCCTAATTTTGTCTGACACATCAGAAGATATAAATTCGTAATGGCATTCGTATCGTTTTCAGCAATGTGGAATGATATTGCAGGTAAATATCCACATTGCTTTAAAATTATAATTAATGTGGATGAAGTGAAGGGTTTTACCCTTAATACACACATATATATATATTTAACATAATATTCAACATTAGACTTTCACATACTTCGTATATTTAATTTTAAGAAAATCATGAACCAGAAAAGTATCAAGCTTCATGAGCTTTCTCTGTTAATTTGGCCCTAATTAATATGATAATTTGTAGACTAATACAAATCATGCATATATATGGTGAACCACTATATTTTTAAATGTCCTCATATTTTTCTTTTACAAACCCGTAAAAATCAAGAAAATTTATTGCTTTACTTTGTCCAACACTGAAATATTAAAAGCAAATTTTTCACAAGAGAATATGAAAATACTTTTATTTTTATTTTTTTATACATCATACAATATTTTTCTGCCACTTTTATGTAAATGAAAAATAAAAATTATAAAAAGCAAAATCTATAAGCTTTTTTAAAAATATATCACAGAAACTAAAAAGCTAACTCTAAACATACATAAAAAACAGCAAAAATACAGAGGACTACCTGGAATGTTATAAATTAAACAAGTTATTACTATACAAGTATAAAACAGATCAAAATAATAAAAGTTAAGTATCTCCCAGCATTACAAATATAAACCATGCAGTGTTTAAAAATGCACAAGTTCTCGTAGATACAGAAAACTATATACAAAGCAATAAAGGAATTTTTTGCATAAAAAGAGTGTTTAATTAAAATAAAAAAAATTCATATACATATTATAAACTTTTGCTTCCATAATAAAATATCTACTCCAATTAGCACTTAAAATTTTTATACTATCCAAAATTACCTAAAGAACAAAAAGAGCAGTGAATAGTTAAAATTTTTATTATGTTATTTAAATTCAGTTGATGCACATATTTATATCATTTCTCTATTTTTATAAAAGTACGAAAATTTAGAGTGCAACAGATATAGGAATTAGTTTTGGTACGATCATTTTCACATTCTATGCTTCAAATGTTATTCACTGATCTGGAAGCCTATTTTTATTCACACAAAATTGAATAGTATAGCTATTAGTGTATAGAACATAAAAATATATAATCAAATATTCAATATAATCAATAAAATGAAAGATAAAATATATGTGAAGGCAGGAAAATAAAATTAACACCGGTTTTAATAATATTTCGCACAGAAACTTAAAGATTGCTATTAATAATGACAATAACAAAATTAAACAGCTGTACAAAAATAGTGACTCTGAGGGGAAGGAGAGTATTCTAAAACCAATTTCTTTCATTTCTGAAAATAATATGATAAATAAGACTGAAGCAACTAAATGACTAGCTTGCTTAAAAAGTGATAATTAAAAATATTATCATAATTTCATGAAACTTTCTAGGAGTAAACTGTATATTTATTTCTTAAATAGTGGTATTATTATTTTCAATGCTTAAATGTTTTCAAATTATGATCAGTTATTTGAAGAAAATTTCCCAAAATATAATAATAAATTTTTTGGTGCTATAAAACATTTATAGGCACTATTCGAGTATCAAGACACCATGTGCAATGTGTACTAAACTGTCAAACATAGTAAACAGTTTTTTTTTTTACTTAGTAAAGCACAATAACATGGTTATTTTTGCTTTATACATTACTGTACAACAATTTTTAATATGCATGTATATTTCTGATGAAGTGCATTTTATTTTTAGAGAAAACAGATATATATATATATAATAGATCTATGATTAAATTTATCCCCAGTCTGTTATTAATAAAATTGTTCCAGTAAAAGTAATTCTTTGGTTTTCTATCCCATAAATGCTAAATTCAAATGATAAAAATTTGTTGATTGCAAGCTATCATCATTATAAGATGAATGCATTAGAATAGTGAAATACATTGAGAATAATAAAACTTAGCCCAAGTATGAAAAATAATAATATACTTAAATAAAAAATTCAAAAGGCCTTAAAATTTAATAGAACAGAACAGAAAAGAAAAAAAAAGTATATATATATGTCCACATTAAAATGTTCTTTCTATACAAACAAAAATTAACTGCAAAAAATAATCATAAGCAAAAAGAAAATGATCAAAAATGTATTAAATTAGAAAAGCTGTATAATTAGACAAAAACAACAACAACAAAAAATTTGTCATTGTTAAAGTTTATATTCTAAGGAATGCCGTTATACTTGGTTTTGCTCTGTTTAAGTGTTATCTATCAAAAGCAGCTTTATCACTATGTGCTCTGTCTCAGTTTTATAGATCAATAATATTTTGATTTAATAAATTATGCATTTTCAATTCTAACTTTTCGACAAAAGAGTTAAAGTAAATAAATAAATAAAATAAAAATCTCACATTACATACTCTTTTGAAGAATGCTAAGAAAACTCATTAGTTTTCAAGCAATTTAGAACAAAAACTAAAGAGATTTAAAAAAATATATTACAAAAAATCTAAAAGAGTCCACTTTACGATTAGAAAACACCTAAAAAAATTGTAAACTAAGAAAAAAATTCTAATTAAATCAGAAGGTGTGGCATGTACGTTATCTACTTCTTATTTTTTATTACTGGATTCTTCTTCTTATTTTTTTTAAGTGACTTAAAAAAGACTTTTTTAAAAATTGAAATAAGATACTCTCGAATTGGTCCCATTTAAATTTCCCAACAATTGGTTCAGTACTATTTTTTAGAAATTCAACAAAAATCAATAAAATCACTATTTTTCATAATGTTGTACGTTAGTTGCTTGTGAATTGCTGTGTTAGCTGCATGCAAAGTGCCCATCGCTGCACAAGCAGTCGATGTACAACAGAACTATGACAGGGTGTCTACAGGAATTGTAAAAAAAAGTTCCCTGATTATCTTTATCAGACTTCCCTGATTTCCATTATTGATAATACACATACAGTATTTATTCATGTATGCTGCTTCCTTCTATAACATATTTATCCAGCTTGCTAATACCTCATTTGTGAGAAAAAACACGAAAAAAACATAAAAATTGTCTATAATTCATAAAGTATTGATTGACAGTTTTATAAATCAGAATTCAAAATTTAGTCCAACAACTTTATACAGTGGCCAATGGATATATGGTGACCACAAAATTTTCTCATTTTCTGAAAAATGTTCAATTCTAAGATATACCTACATCTAATAGGCTAGCTGATTGGATTAAGCTGGCCATCTGGCCAGGTTATGCCAATCTATCATTTAAAATTTTCAAAAATGGGTAAATTGCCTTCAATATAAGCAATATCCACAGAAAATGAGGACATCTGATCACCTTAATTTTTGTTAAATATCAAAAATTCATAGTGCATCTTTTTTTTAAATATTGGAAAAGACTAATCAGCATGTGAAAAAATATGAGGAATATAAAAAAATATAATATAAACGAATATATAGACGAATCAGTCTCGTTGGCAAGGTGAAAATGCAAATATTTTCACTTAAATTTCCCTGATTTTTGAGTATTTTTACAAAGTTCCTTGACTTTTTCCTAATTTTTTCAGATTGATAAACCTCCCTGATTTTTCCATGATTTCCAGATTCTGTAGACACTTTGTACGAAAACACATCTTAAAAAAAAAATATTTTACGTATGTTCACAGAATACTCTGAAACTAAAAAAAAAAAAAATACTCTCTGATTCATGTGATAAAAAAAAAATATTGAAAGAGGATACTGTCGAACTGGTCTCATTTAAATTTCATCCAAATCGGTTCAGTAATTTTTTAGATATTCAACAAAAAATAAAATAAACATCTTTAAAATATTTCATTTTCAACGATTTTTGTCAAGTGATGTAACACTATCTGTTTGGTGAGAAAGTCACTAGCTGGTGATTTTTCTCCTTCTTTATACAGTTTTGTTTATAGGATTGTTGTAGAAAAAAACCAAAAAGCAGTGTTTTAATTTTTAAAAACTTTTATGATGTAAACAAGTTGTTACAAAAAAAAAAAGTAAAACGTTTAAATTTACCCAAGATTTGTAACATGTAAATATGTAAACAATAAGTTACAAAAAAAAAAAAAAGTAAAGCGTTTAAATTTACCCAAGATTTGTGTGGTACACTTGCTTCATTTGAAGAACTATATTTTCATGGTTGAAGGATTTGTATGCTAATACAGGGGGGTGGAGTGGGGAGGGGGAAATCCCAAGTAAAATTTTTAATATAAAATCAAGCAATTGAATTTTTTTTTTTTTTTGGGGGGGGGGGGATAAAAAGTTTTTGGGTTTTTTCCTTAAAAAGTTCAATTATTTTCATTTATTTTGTACTTGATGGAAATTACTTACAAAGCTGTGAACATGCTCTTGTTTCTAATTAGATTTCATGCCAATAGTTACACTGAGTAATACGTAGGATCCTGATAACGAATAAGTGCCCTTTTATTAATAAGATTAAATACTGATATATCAATATAAATTTTATTCATACAAGCTCAAAAGTTATTCATGTAGCATTAAAAGATTTTTTTTTTTTAAAGTGCTTAAAATTTTAAACTTTTAAAATGATAAAAGTGTATAAGAAATATCAATATAAACCTATTATTTCAATATTTGTATTAAGGGTGCATTATAAGGTATATCTATATGATGTATGCTCTATTGACATAAAGATGTTAATAATTAAAAAATGAAAAAGCTGTTAATTCATTTCAAACTTATAAATAGTATCACAAAAAGTTTTTATTAGTCTAACTTCACTTTTTATTTAAAATGTGAAAAGAAATAGATTTAAAATTAAAATGAAATTTAAAAAAAAGTTCGGCTAAATATTTTTACTTAAAATTTATTACTTGGCTATTTGGCCAAATTTCTAAATAAAATATACAACGCAGAAAAACATCAACGCATACTCAGAGAACATTGAGATATCTATTATCAATCTAATATAATAAATACACAATCATAAAAGAATGAAGTCTCTGTGTATTTTCTTCGACAACCTTAAAAATTAGCAATGGTCTTTTTTTTTTTTTTTTTTGTCAAATAAAAGATTGATATAAAATTGATCCAAAATTGAAACATAGTATGAACAGTAATGAAATGCAGAACAACTGATATGCTAAATAGTATTGAATTTTCACATAAACACAGGGATATTGCATAAAATTTAAATGTTACTAATTTGGTGACCAATTTTAAAAATAAAACTAAGGGTAAAGAAAATTTTCTGAGGAAATATTACTGTTTACAAACATTTCAAACAATGAAAATTATTCAAATTAGTTTCTCATATAAGGCAAAAAACCTACAAAAGAAATTACTGTTGTTCCATTTACACAATAGAATTTTATTTTCATTAGAAGCAGTTAAGAGAATTGGTTTTGGCAAAATTTGTTAGCTTTGGTGTTTAATCACCTAACAATCCACTTTTTCCCCTTAATATATCCTGTATTACCTTTATGATTGGTTATTCGGCAACCAACAGCAACAAAATATGCAAAGTGCAGGAAAATGTACAATTAAAAGTGCATATCTCAAAATGACTATTTTTGACCTTTACTGTTAGTCCGAAACAATAATATTAAGAGCTTTAGGAAGACATGAGTAAAATGCAATTTACATTAGATATAAATGAGATTAAAAAAAATGATTATGACTACCATGAATCATTCTTCTTCATGAATTCACAATTGCCCCAATTAAATAATTATTAACAAACATATTTATCTGAAAACATTGAAGATATATTGAAATTATATGGGCACAAAACATGCATACAATAAAACTGACTAGGAAATTGCCTATAAAAGTTACAGAAACATAAGCACCAATTCAGAATTTGGCATTTTAATAATAAAGTACCTATAACATAAATAAATGCAAATACAAAATTAAAAAAATAATAATAATTAAAAATTTAATATTAACCCCTTGCGCTGTATAATGGACACAGTGTACGTCATGCTATTCTGGTCATTTCCGACACTGACGTACGCAGCCAGGGCTGCAGAGTCGGTGGGTAAAATGGACGACACCGACTCCGGGAATTTTAAAAGATCTGACTCCGACTCTTACGCTCAAAAATGGGCCGACTCTGACAATGCAGACCTGCTTGTAAAATGGACGACTCTGACTCCGGAAATTTTAACAGATCCGACTCTGCAGTCTTGTACGCAGCATACGTCATGGTATTTTGATCCTTTCCAACAATGACGTTCAACCCATACATCATGTAATAGGTGTGAAAATGTGTTCCTTTACAGTCGTGTTATAGTTTTCTTACAAAGTCATAAATGAAAACTAGTCGATAAGTGTGAGGAGCCGTATAAAGATAATCTGCTTATGTGGCCTGGGTTGCGTATACTTTCCATGGCTTTGTCATCAAAGCCATTTTGATGCCTATCACACAGAGTAGATTCTGAAACTATATTTTCATGATAAGATTTATTTTGTAAGCACTTGATATAGTATTCATATTTGCTTTATGTCATCATTTTGTATTAGCATTAGTTATGCTAATTTGCAAACATTAAGTACAATAGTTTAAATAAATCTACTGAATTGAAATTAATTATTTTTTTTTTTACAAACTCATCAACACATATGACATATAGAGCTACTTTGCTTCTAAACATTTGGAGTAGCCGACGCAGTTTTTGTCCAGAAATCCATATTATCACGAAGCCTTGTCGCTAGTGACTGGTGACATACATCCACTACCAGCACTAGAGTGCAAGAGGTTAATAAACAGTAAAATCCTAACTGATATAATGAAATACGGAATTATTTAGATTAATAAAAACTTTACAATAAAAACCCTGGCAGTCAAATTAAAAAATGAAATAAGACTACAATATTTTTTTAGAATTATTAATAGAAAAATTAGGATGAATTTTTACATATTTAAAATTTGTATAACAAATAAAGTAAAAATAAAATTTATTCGGCCTATATCCAAACAGTAAACTGAAAATAAATAAAACTAATTTTAGCAATTTATATCAATTGAGAAGTGCATGCTTTAGAACAAAAAATGAATAAACAAGTCTTAACTATTCCTAAGTGACACATGAATTATGTACTTTGCACTGAGATTTTTCTTATTCTATCTGCAATACATACCACCAAATCTTGATTAAATACATATTGAAAATAACCAGGTAGTACATTCTTATATAGCATTTAAATTATAACTAAGAACATAAGTAAAAGTATTTTTGTTTTGTGTTTCATTATGCTACTTTTATTCTGATTCTCAAGCTACCTTGGACATCCTCTTGAGGATCTCATTTGAAATAATGGAAATTATTCAACTTGGCACATAAAGGGTTCAGATATTAAACATTAAATCTAAGAATGAAAAGTATCTTCATCTAAATATCCAACTCCTAAATAGAAAGTCTGTATCCAGTAAAAGTTATTTTTGATAGATATAAGTGTTCCATACAAAAGACTATTCAGTGCAATTACTTATTTTTATTTCTTTAAAAAAACCTAAGTAAATAAATAAAAGAAAAGATAAATAGGATCATAAATGCATCATAATATTTATAATAGTTATGCTCATCATCCTTAAAGACTTTAGATGAAGGAATGAGAGGGAAGGACCAACAACAGTCAATCCATAATTGATTTTTTTAACAACCTACGGATTAGACAGTTGCATTTAAAACATATATTGCTATATCCAAATACATAAATAAATAATAAAAAACACAACAAATAACAAAAGGAACTCCCCCCCCCCACTTTTTTTGTGGGGGGTAAATGCATCAAATCTTGATAACTAATCCACAGAACATATGCTATGAAGTTTAGTGTTCAGCACTGTATAATACAAACACACTGTAGCTTAACAAAAACTATACATTAGTGCAAAATAAGTGGAATTAAACAAAAGTAATAGAATATGAATTAAAAACTTGTGGCAATAGAGAAAAGAGTAACCTTTCATGGCAAGGAGGAAAATACATTGCTTGTGTACATATTGTGAGCAATTCTTTTTTGGAGAATTTATTTCAAAAGACGGATTTCATACTATTTTAGATTAAATTAAAAACAAATATAACTTAGCATGGATTTTAAGAAGACAACAGTCATACATTTTTGTTTTTATTAAAAAAAAAATAAATAAATAAAGCTGAAATTATATAATCATTGATAAAAATACAGGGAATGAAAATCTATTATTATAATGTGATAAAGCAGTTGTTAGGAAGAACATGATTTTATTGATGAAATATATAAAATTTCAAATGCTGCCTAAAATTCCATAATTTCAAATATTTGTATACTATATAAAACATAAAAGTTAAGACAGTTTACTGTATTGGTCAACATTTTCAAGTAATTATTCTATGAAATCTATGCATAAGAAATATAAAATAATTATTAAAGTGGCAGAAAAGTACACATTCTAAACAGGATGCATAGAAAATGGTAAATACATTTGGGTCCATATAACATTTAGTGATTCTTTATATAAATCTTCAATAATAGCAGAATAAAAAATTTTCAGTAGGAAATATACACAAATTTTCAATTTAATGTTTTGTTTCTAAAACTTTAATACCTGAATCCCTTTCATTAATTCTAAACGAATAGGCAATACTGTAGTTTAAAAGAGTTGCAAAGAGTTAATATGTGAAGAAATATAATTTTAAGCTCCACTTCATTATATTCACAATAAAATTTCTTACAAAAAAGAATTTTTATACAAATTTTTCTAAATATATATATTTACCAATATTATGCAACTTTACAATTTTTTAATTTATTGTGAGAAAAAAAACAACAAAAAAAAACTTTTTTAAAGTTTCCATTTTGTTCCCAGAAGGAAAAAAAAGGGAGGGGGATTTGAAATTATGACATGCAACTTTACAATGAGAGACATCACATTCAGCAATACACATTGACAACAAGCAACAATGTTCAACAATTTACCTATCCCATTACAGAAAATGTACAAATTTCTATATAGATATGATAATATGATTTCTTAATTCACAACACATTTGAAATTAAAATTTTATGACTTTTGGCACATTCTATTCCTTGGTTGTACTTTAATTACAGAGCTGTTTGTAGTGATTTAATATAGAAGAAATTTTACGTTAAAAACACTAATTGTAGAACAAGAAATCACACAGTTATCACATACACTTTTAACCATTCATTTAACAAAAAATATTACAAACTATAAAGATTGTTATAGTTAAAAATATTATGAAATTATCAATAAAATTTAAAATAGAAAAAAAAAAAAGTTTAACATGTTAATGCAAAATAATATTTAATTACGAATAATAATTTAAATGAGCCTGTGCATAGTTACTTACTCTCAAATTAAAATGCTATCACTTGGAAGAAAATTTTAAAAACATATTTATTTAAGGTATTTATAGTTAAATTCATAAAATATTTAATAATGTTTATGCTGAAATAAAAACAGAAAAGTCTGAACATCAAACCAGCATTCTAAATAATTTTAATCTTATGTCATAACGAATTTTTTTAAAGCAATAATTTAATTTATAAAAGCAATTTAATATATTTTCACATCACAAAAATCATGCTTTAGTAACATTGTGCCTTAAGTTGCTAATAGTATAGCTAATATTTATTTTTTTCTCCCATCTAAATTTCATTTATATGAATTCATTTGTAGATGAATTTCTAAGGTTTATTTAGAAAGGGAGAGAGAAGCAAAAGAAAAAATAAATAAATAAATAAATAAATAAATAAAAAATAAATAAATTGCAATTCATATTATTTTATTAAATAATTGGTGATTTAAATGCCTAGATATTTACTTTAAACTTGGTTATGTATTGGTTACTGTAATTACCTGCATGTATTTAACTGCTGCGACTCATCAAGATTTTGATGAGATAGAAATATAAAATAAATGCAGAATATTTATTGAAAAAAAAATCTATATTATGGTCTATAAAATTATTAACAAAGAAGTATGGGGAACTATATTAAAATAGAAATTATGTGAATGAAAAAAAAAAAAAAAAAAAAAAAAGGGATGACATAATATTTTAATGTAACTAATTTAAACTTTAGTAATCAATTTAATCCAATAAATGTTTTAATAAACATTAAAATATTAATTTACTTTTTTAAAAATAAATTTCCATAGTGAAACATTTTTTAAAAATCAAGTCACTAAAAATTAATAATTCTGGACATAGATAAGAAATGCAGGCATATTTCAACAAATTTCATAACAATGAAGCCTGCTTAGCCGAAAAAAAAAAAAAAAAAAAAAAGAGAAAGAAATTAAAAGCAGTTTAGAGATCAATAGTTTATAGTTTCTTCTGAGATATCTTAAATCACTTAAATCAAGTTACAATTATTATTATTATTATTTTGTACTTAATGAGCTGTGAGTAATCTTTTAAAAGAATTATAAATATAAGTTATTGATTAATACAGAGGAAAAAACATACTTTAGGGTGAAGGAAAGAAATTCATTAAACATCTAGTCTAAATGAAAAATAAAGATGACTAACAATATAACACTAATAATAAATACACTAAAAAGCAATAAATCCTACGATTTAAAAATGTATAAAAATGCAATAATCTTATGCCATTTGTTCAAAAGTCTTTGGCTAAAAATAGAGATTTACAATGTGCAAGATACAATAGTTCCTAATTGTAACTAAACAATTTCAAAGATAGAAACATGATAAGACATGTTAATAACAAACTCACAATCATATTACATACATACTTCTCATTTCCATAAAGAAATTACTTCAAGAGAAGCTAATAACAACACAGTACCATTTTACAGTCAAACTGTTAAACAATAATATAGAATATTTATAAAAATAACAGCAAATAAATTTTATTATTATGAATGAGATATTAAAAAGATCAAATGAAAAAATTTTAAACTACATGGTAAACATTCTAGTAAAAATTAGAAAAACCTGAAAATACAAGTGCATTAGTATTAATTCAAAGGATATATCAAAATTATTGGCCAATTTTGTACTTCTTAAAGACTATTATGAAAGTATAGTGCCAAATATTAAGATATGCAAAAAGCTATATTCGACTAAAAAAAAAACAAAAACAAAAAAAAAAACAACGTTATTGCCATATAAATGTAAGATTCAAAATTCTTTTGCTAGATTTTAAATGGTTTTCATAAATTTATTTGTATAGATTAAAAAAAGGAAACTAATATAATTAAATTGAAAAAAATCTTACTAAAAGCGATCTTGGAATGAAGTTTTGATTAAAACTTTCAAAAAGTTATCCTAATATAAATAATTTTTTTTTTTTTTTTTTCTTTAGATAAATTATTCATAAAAATAAATGTGCAACAGCAATAATGATAATAAATCAGCAAAACATATATTAAAGAAATCAAAATGATAAAAACTATCAAATCCTATTTCTGAAAAAAGACAGAAAAAGAGGTAGATAAAATTGTGCAAATTTATGAAATATTTAAAAGCGACTTTCAAGATTCAAGTACAGTAAAAACTGTGAAAGCAGAATGTGTGTTTAACAGAATTCTGTTTTAAATGTAAAATGGTAATGGTAAACAAACTGACTCGTTACATTCAGTAGCATTCAACACACCATAATTCCCCGACTAGCATAACGAAAGACCAGATCGGAATATCTAGTTGTCTCGAGATTCTGTGAACATGATGAAAATATATTATGGAAAATGAATTTATAAGTACAACCAATGTAATACATTTAATAGAAAGTGTTAATGAATAAATAGGCAGATTTGATAATGTTCATGTGAGTAGAAAAAGGAGAAGCTCAAGATGGGGATCAAGTCTTCCCCATTCAAATAGAAACAATTAAGCTGCATTTTAATTTTGAACAATTTTTTTTTTTAATATTGAAATTTTCAGTACACAGTTTCATTTCTTTCACACTAGTATTATTGCCAATAGTTTCAGGAGAGTTAAATCTTTTGATTTGTAACAGAAAATATGATAACATGCTAGAGATGAGTTTGGGCTTTTTTTTTTTTTTTTTTTTTTTTTTTTTTAAAGCCTGAGTCTGGCGATTTGTAATCGGAGCCTGAAAAATTTTGTGTCATCAGAGCCCGCTACAGAAAGTATGCAGCAGAAAATTGTTAATAATATTTTCTTATGTATATGGACTATTAATTGTAAATACCTGTCTCTCAAAATCTGTTTAAAATTGCAAATTTGTTTTTATACCCAACCAATGGCAGAAATCTTCAAAAGTCACAAATCTCATTCTTTTTAAAATGTCATTGTACAACTATGGCAGAAAGACATGAGTTCTTTTTTCCCTGTAATTCTGAGAAAAGACATCAGACAAAAAGAGAGGATATGCAAGGGGTATCCCACAGCTTTTTTATGTTACTAACACTGACTGTGCATAGGCTTCAGATTCAGATAGAATATTTTTCATTATATCACATCAATAACCATTCCCTTTCAAACTAATTTTTAACAGATTGGAAAAAACTAAGAAATTTAGACTACATTCTTGTTTTTCAGATAGTATCTAGCAAGTTTTTTTCCCTTTTAAAAATTTGTTAATAAATAAAATTTTCACTTTCAAACAGAGCCTGTCCGAGCTCAATGACTGGTTTAAAAATTGAGCCTGAGTTTTCAATTGATTCTCTAAGACCTATTTTTTCCTGTGAAAATTTTGTATTACATCAAATACTTGATTCCCCCCCCCCCCCCTCCATTAAGCCTTATATTGTTTCATTAATTTGCAAACAGCAATTCTATGAAATTCGGTATTTTAAATTCTTTATTCAAAATAATTAAAATATTGAAATATTTACATTAAAATCACAGACAATACATTAAACAATTAAAAATATTACATAAAAACACTAAAAACACAATAAAAATTGGGACGTTTCGGATCATCACGATCCCTCCTCAGCCAATTATAAGCGTTGAGTCAATACTATCAACAGTTACAAAAAAAAAACACAACAGAAAGTCATCAATTTCAGGATACAGTTAAAATAAAATAGAATAGAATACTCGGCCGGCGCAGATGCAGCTTCGTTAATCGCTAAATCCTTGGTTTTAGTATGCCAGGCCTCCAAAAACACTCTCCCTGCGTAATTGTTGCAGCCGGATCGGATCACAAAAGCTTTATTAAAATCTGGAAAAATCTGAAAAAACTTTCTGTTGTGTTTTTCTTGTAACTGTTGATAGTATTGACTCAACGTTTATAATTGGCTGAGGAGGGATCGTGATGATCCGAAACGTCCCAATTTTTATTGTGTTTTTATGTAATATTTTTAATTGTTTAATGTATTGTCTGTGATTTTAATGTAAATATTTTAAATATGGAGTTCAGACATAATATTTTTGCTTATAATATTAAAATATTGATTGCATGATAATGACATTAATAGTTAGTCTGAACAATTAATTATCAATTTGAAGAATTAATCATTCTCATAAATATTTTATTAATTATTGATGATACTTGAAAATTACTACTCGAGTCCTTATCATAAATTTTAAAATGCTATGCCACTTTTAATGATTTGCTGTATCTCTGCAAATCTTTCACAATGTAGTCTGCAGGTTATTGGTATATCATTTAACAGACAAATGGCCTGAAATATAATTTAACATAAGGATATACTAACAGAAGAACTGAGGTACCATGCATCAGATTTTTAAAGGAAAAAGTTGTTTGTTGAAAATCGCTAGTGCTGTAATTCTCTTCATATTATAACAAACAAAGAGAACATTTTACCTATCTTTTGAAATTATGATAATTTAGAGGGATTTGTTTTTGCCTCAAGAGGTTCTAAGCATGTTCACTGATTACAGAATGGGGACAAGAGGTGCAGAACATTATTTTTCACAGTGGTTTAGAATACACTTTAAAATGTAGGTCTTAGTTTTTAGCCCTAGTTAAACAAAAAAAAAAAAAAAAAAAAAAAAGAAAGAAAAAAAAAAAGACCATAGTAGTCCCAAAACTAATTAACCAACAATGTGGGGTAACCAAATTGAAGTTTCCAGCTTAAAACAATTTGAAATAGCTACAAACATCTATGCCAGAATCAAGGGACACCTAGACAAGTAACCAGCCTCATAACCCCTAGATAAGATGATGAAATGCTATTTGCAGCAGTGAATCCTGGTCATGAAATTTAGGCATGTACAGTCGTGGAAAAAAAAAAGTAAACACCCCCTACTAACTCCTCAACAAATTATCGTAGAAGAAAGCTACTGGTACCGAACGATTGGAAATAAAGTCTACTTTTAAATGATGTATATAAAACTTGCTTAGGGGGCCATCTACATATTAAAACGAACCGTAACTTTGTTTTTTTCAATAGCAGTACACAATTCTGACAGCATAAATGAACTCTACACCCTTCAATTAGCCTAACAACAAATTTTTATGCACTTCGTACCATAAGTTTCTGAGAAATTAATTATTTTAAAATGAGCGTATTTTAAGGGCTGTATCCAAATTGAAGTTCGGAACTCGATTGTTAACCGAGAGAGCCCCCATCTTGATCAAGGCACCTTAAGAAGTCAATGAAGCCTGCTAGATTACACGACAGCAAAAGAAATTTCAAAATATCTAGTCACTCCTATTATAGACGGCCCCTTAAACCATCATTTTGCCATTTTTTAAGCATAATTTGAAAACTACTTGGAAGAAAAATGTGAAATTTTGGATTTCCATAAAGCAGGACTTAATAAATCTAAATCCATCAAAAAAATTGTAGGTTGCAATTCATAATTTTTTCGAATATTAATTTCATAATTCATATCATAAAATTATAAAAACTGCAAATTCAGTGTATTTATGTTTGGGCATATTAGTGTTATTGCTACAAAAAAAATTAGCACATTAGGAGCATAATTTCAGGAGATATAAATAAAAATATGAAAATGTAATTTAACATTACAAGCACTTAATTTTGGATGTTTATAATTCAAAAACTTATCATTCAAATGACTTGAAATTTGATGTCTGGGCATAGTTTGAACCGGAAATTTGAAATATCTTGTTAAAACTGGGTATTGTCATTGAAAAAAATGAAGTTTGTATTCGTTTTAATATGTAGATGGCCCCCTAAGCAAATTTTATATACATTATTTAAAAGTAGACTATTTCCAATCGTTCGGTACCAGTAACTTTCTTCTACGATAATTTGTTGAGGAGTTAGTAGGGGGTGTTTACTTTTTTTTTTCCACGACTGTACTTCAACATATGCATGCATCTGTATCATACTTCTAACTAAAATAGGAATTTTTAATCATCTAATTTAGTTTTATAACTATTTACACATAACAGGTAAGATGTTGCAATATAATTAAAAATAAATGAGGCATATTCACAATTTTAATGTACAAAATATAGAGATCATTATTTTAAAACTGAAACCAAATTATAGTTGCTAAACTGTATTTTAAAATTGCAAACAATTTTCACATTATTTTCTGAAATTTATGAGTTCCTAATGCATGTCAAATTTACTAAAATATGAATACATGCATTTTAAAAAAGTAATAAAAAATAATGCAGACAAAACTAATTTTAACTAAAAATTTATGTTATCAATTTTTATCACTAGTTTATGTACAATTGTTTCTAATGATAGAACTAAAGCACTAATATTAGAAAAAATTGTTTAAAGTTGGTTTTGTTAATAGTATTACATGCTTACAAACAAGATAGTTCCAATAATACTGAAAATTTAAGTAAAACTAAGCAGACAAATTTTAAAACAATGCAGTTCCTTGAAACTAATAAATTCAAAAAAATTAAAGAATAAAATGAAAAGAAAGAATTTATAAAATGCCATTTGATTACTAATGATAATTTACTTAATATTAGGCACTATACTACAGTACTATCATATATAAATATCAAAAGTAGTTTTAACAGTTTAAAATATCGGCGCTTACAAATACTCTAGCTCAGATAAATACTTTAAATATTTCTCTTTTCTGAAATATTACATTTTTATTTAAAGTTTTTACAGTAGGTGAAGAAATTACTCAGATTTGTGTATTTTTCTATTACATAATGTATTTGCTCTGGTTGGTGGAACCAAGTGAGGTAACAGGAAAATTGCAGCTAAAGCAAGCCAGTGGCCAGCAAACTTCAAAGTCCTGAAACAGATTAATAAATATATATATATATATATATATATATACATTTTAGCAACCAATCTAAACACATAAACATAATCATCATACCCATATTAATATTTAAACACTTGCATTATACTTGTTCTTACATGAAAAAAAAAAAAAAAAAAAAAAAAAAAAAGGAAATATTTAAAACATAATTTTAATTTCAAGCTTAAAAATTACAATTTCATATATTTTGATCATGTCATATATCACTTGGCACAAATTAGTGCAAACTTTTGATGCTCTCTATAAAACTAAAAAAACCTTCAAATTTTCCATCATAAAACAAATAAATGTTATTGCTTGTTAAATATTACTACTGCAAGTATTGCAACAGTTGACAACAAAATGTTTTTGAATTTGTATATTAAACTTTTACCACATTTGCTAAAAACATAAATTTTGTAAGAAGCATGGGGAGAGAAATGCATTTTCAGAACAACTTTTAATGGATGTCATATTGAGCTGATACAAGAATAAAATTTTGAGATGTAGGATATAGGATTAAATATTTTAAGTTTTGAAATCTGGGCAAAAACTGTTGTTGTGCTGATTTTGAGGTATAATTAAAGAATATGAATTTTGAAGAAGGCATATTACAAGAAATTTCAAATAAAATTTGAAATAAATAAATAACAATAACAATAAAGAGCACTATTTTTTTTAAAATAACTATATATCACAAGATGATCACACAGAATATTTGAAAAATTAAACTGAATGAATGTCACAATTAACTATTTCAATCAACTGTATCATCAAGCAATGTTGAAGAAAATATTGCATTTATACCTAACATTACATTTGTTGCAAGTCTTACTAATACTAAAACATATTACTTCAATTTTACTTTCATTTTAAAAATTCCCTTTTTTAAAAACATAATAAACTATTTAAATCCTTATTTCAAAATTGAATAAACAATACATTAATATCAAAACTTACATTCTTTTCATTACAGGGGGCACAGGACCTCCGACTTTCTTAATCCAACCAAAAACATGTTCAAATTTTAAATCTAAAAAAATATAAGTTTTTTTTTTTTTTTTCTTTCAAGCCACATTACTTTTTGTTTTAATTTTTTTTTTTTCATTTAAAAAAGACCAGTGCTGATAATAATGGAACTCTTTGCCTACTAAGTAGTATAGAGCCATTTAAAATTATACGGCACATTTGTCAAAATCCGTTTTAAAAAGCATTCCAATTATGCCAACTTACCACACAACTGGGTAAATTAGCATACTATAAGAGTGTGTTAGAATTTATGTAATAAAGTTAGTTACTTCAAAATGCGTATTTTATTGCAACTTGAAAAAAAATCAAATGCAAGTAGATATTTTTTAATACTTTTAAATAAAAAACAAGCATAGTAATTAGGGATGGGCATTATTTAACGTATTAGGATAAAAAACCCTGTTACTATGCTGGAACCTAATATTGAATTATTACGTTACCGAAAAGTCCCTGTTAATTAAATAACATATGGTTTTAAATGGCAGCGTCTTTATTCATTTGCCTTAATCAAGAATTCAATTTCGTGCCTTTAAAATAGAACAATATTAACAAAAAACGTCCTCGATCTTTTCTTTTCAGACGTGCGCCCCCAGTTTGGCCCATCTTCACCCTCTAGTTATGGGCAACTCTGTTAGGTGTGTTGTGTTAAAAATTTATTTTGTATTTCACCAAACCCTAATGCATGAATAGTAATGACTTGCAACACTAATTAAATGCTTTTTCGGCTTGGTGCCTGGTGCTGGGTCATCAGCATCATCACATACTTTCACATACATCACACTTTGCAATATATTTCATTTATATTATGTAAATGAAAAAAGCATTGATTCCTCCCATCCCCCTTTAAAAAATGCGGCGAAACAGGAGTTCAGATTCATTAAATTTATAAAAAGTACCTTTTTGCAATATTTAAATAAAATACATTTATTTATAATTTTATCTCTTAAAAATTTTAATTCCCGATTTTGAATAGGAAATCTATTTCCCAAAAATAACAAAACATTGTTTAGCTACTAAAACTTCAATTGATTTCAACTGAGAGCAGCTGAAACTAACAACAGATTCCTTAATTCATTCTGAATCACGCCATCAGTAAATGTAGTTCTTGACATATAAAAAGTTCTTTTATTGCTTAATAAGCTTTTGAATAAAGAAAGATATAGAACATCTTTGCAGTTATTTATCTGTTAAAATTTTCTGCGGTCAATATATCATTTGCTTATTTCGAAACATTTGGTACAACAGTCTTTTAAATTAAAAAATACGCTGCAGGATAAATTTATCTAAATAGGTAATTTTTTCGGAGTGAAATGACATTTGACTAAGAGTTTTTATTTACTCTTCATGTGTTTGTAAAGAATGGAGCGTTTTGTGTTGGCGGTTTATTTGAATATTTAAAGGGTTTTTACTAGGTACTCATGGAGTTTGTTTTTTTAAGGGATAGGGTGGGGGCGAGGGGATTCCGGCACTATAAATTTTGTTTTTTGGCAAAGTTTTTTTTATTATTTTTGTTTTGTCATTTTTTTAATTTGCTGGAAGAAAAGAAAGGAAATAGCTTCCTATAATTTGTGAGAAAATTTAATTTTAGTACATTTGTAATTAATTTGAAAAACATACTTGTACAAACAAAATTTGTTTGGATGAATTGCATTTGATTAAAAGTATATAAATAATATTTTTGTGTTCTTGTGAAATTAGCTTTGAATATGTGTTGATAGATATGGCTGCTATGAAGTCGGGAATCAAATTTCTATTTTTTAATACTTTCCAACGTAGTTGAAAAGTGTTTATGAATTCAGATTGTCTGTCCTTTCTTTAACTCGTGTAAATATTAGTTCGATTGCCATGAAATGGATATATCTTATTTGGGTTTAGTATGGCATGTTTGATATTGTAAAGGAAGTATGTATAGCATATTTGGTTCATTTACAGGGCCACTTAAAAGAATTCCGTTACATTACGGTGCATGGGGGAAAATCGCTTGCTGTGTATTTTAATGATAAAACAGTATTTAAAACATATTGAAATTGATATAAATCACTGAGGTGTACTACAAGGTTTTTACTATAGAATAGGGTGTGCATAGAACTTATTGTTTATTTACAGGAACACACAAAAGTATTTGGATATCGAAGAAAATGAACAATAATTGAACTTTTGAAGCCACAAACGATAATTGTTAGGTAGGGCGTTTTCAATTGTGGTATGCGTTTTTAAATTTAGCTATTTTTTTAAAAATTACTTGGTGTGTATGAATTCCAGATCATATACAAGGTCGAACAACAGTTCTCAACAACATTCGTTTATTGGTTGAAATTGCTGAGAGGAAATTTTAAAATGTATTATGCGTTTAACTGAACTAACTTTTTGCATACTATGTAGTATACATACATATCTGAAGACCTTATACAGGGGTGAAAAAAACCCCATATATTTTAATGACTCTTCATGGTAATGGCAGAAATCGTGTTTTCAAATACATTATGTGTTTTCCAAATTTTTCATTAAAACGCCATCTTTCACCTTTGTCAATTGTGATGTTTTGTTATGGTATTCTGAATGTGTTGGAAAGTGCTTCATAATCTATGCTATATGCATGATTCTTTTTTTATTGGGTGGGGGGGGGGGGGGGGATTAGAAATCGTATTGTTAAAACTGTGTTAATTATTATACAGGGTATCTCCAATAACTAATTTCTAAACCGTTAGTTTTAAAGGTATATTTGTTCTGCATCAATTGTTTGAAATTGCAATTTGTTCTGCATCACATAAAAATCGCCTTTGGATAAATACAGGTAAACAACATCACCAGCTAGTATTGTAACCAGATGGTTAATGGAATTAGAAGAATATACCTTTTCCTTCACACATATCCCTGGTCGTCAGAATGTCCTGGCAGATTATCTATCCAGAACTCCGCTTGACAAAAATTCCATTGATTTACTGTCAGACCCTGATCTAATTAACCCAGAAGAATTATTACCAATAATACAAGACACAACAGAAGTTGTAAACAAGGAAGTCTGTTACAATTAAGAAGAACTCTAACGTAAAGAACCTTGATATCGAATTAGAAGACTTATTAAAGGAGCAGAAAAAGGATAAATATATGAAGAAAATTTTCACTGCATTAAGGAAAAACAATAGTGAAGCTAAACATAAATTCAAAAATTATTCTATTTGTTCGAGTACAAAACTACTTTTATACACAACCAAACCTAAGCAGAACAATTTAGAATATCATAACAAAATAGTTGTATCAGCAAGCCTAAAGGAAAAATGCATAAGGGTAAATCATCTCACCCATTTTGGGATTGACAAGACATACCAAAACTTGTGCAAGAAATTTTTCTGGAAGGGCATGTTTTCGGACATAGTTAATTACATCAAATCATGTGAAAAATGCTTAACTTTAAAACCTCAACGTGTACCTTCAGCACCTTTACAGAGATCAATAATACCTACCAGACCTGGACAACTCTTGTCTTTAGACCTTGTTGGCCCATTCAGAAACAGTAAACACATACTTACCGTTATTTGACCACTTCAGTAAACACTTAAAATTATACGCACTAAAAAACATTACAGCTATGCAAGTTGCATACGAAATTTTCGACTACATAGTAACCTTTGGCAGACCAGAAATGGTACTTTCAGACAATGGAAGCCAATTCAAAGCACATATCTTTGATGAATTCAATAGAATGCTAGGTATTAAGTTAAGGAATACCACGACAGCGCACCCGGAAACGAATTCGGTGTCTGAAAGAATCAACTTCTCTATAAAATCTACAATTAAAACATTAATGGCAGAAGGCTATGACTTTTACACAGCTGTAAAAATTCATGAAAGCATCTGTAACAGTTCATTTCACAACACCATTAAAACTTCACCCAACAGAGTGCACTTCGGAAGAGAATTACTTAATTTAATTGATACATTTAATACAAGTGCATACCAAAACAGATTAGATGTCCATAATGATTATTATGAACTGGTCAATAAGCTACAGAAATTATATGAACAGGTGCATAGCAATTTATTATATCATCAGGAAGTCCAGAACACCAAACAACATTTAAAAGCAAAATTAAGACAGCCAAGAATTGGAGATGAGGTTTATCTTGACAACTCTAATAAGTTTAAACGAGCATCACAAGGCCCTTTCAAGATACTTGAAAAATGCTCAGATGTTATATTCAAGATCCAGTTGAAAGATAAACCTAATTCACGAATTCAAAAAGTACATCTGAACAGATTGCTTCCCATAGCGGAAAGGAAGAAACATCTTGTCCAGCAGGAAGCAGCTAGTCCAAGTGTTACTACCACAGCAGATGATATTCCAGATGCAGTCAAACCAAATCAGACATCAAGTGATCAATCTTTACAAGATGCGACAATAATTAAAGTACCGAAACAATCAGTTCCTAAAATCACAAGTAACTACAACCTCAGACAGCCAGCCAGAAGGAAGAACAAGTAGACATTTATGTGCGCACAACATTTTCAACATCTTGTCTACAGCTCAATTTTTCAGAACTTTTCTGCTGGCAGAAAATCTTAAAAAAAAAAAAAAAAAAAAAAAGAAAATAATTTTTTTTTTTTTTTCAACACTTCCATATGAACTGTCTGTTTATTAACCATTCATATTTTTATATTTTTAGATGTAAGAACTTTATCAGTCGAGAGACTTTCAGCAGCAGTATTGGTCATGCTTGACTATTATGTATGATCTTCAGTAAAGTAATCTCTATAATTGTTATAAAAATTAGTCACTATATGTAAGTACATTTTTGTTTCCTCCATATTTTGTTTATGTTCAAGGATTTTGTGAACATGTCACATCAGCCGCAATGTGTTTAGTACATTGAGTTTATTTTTACTCAACGTCTTGGTGACATTGAGTTTTTTTTTATTTGCTCAAGTAAAATTTAACTTGGAGCATGTTTTGGTTTCTGCTTGTCAGGAAAAGTTTAAATTGAAGAGATGATGCATACACTCTTAATTAAAAGATTTATGTAATAATTCGTCATTTGCAAGGATTTGTTTTTTTTCTGTAAATATGTTATATATGTTTTGTTTCTCAACTTTCCTAAAATTCTTATTTTTTCCTATTCTATCTATGTTATTTGTTATATATATATTTATGTGTATTTGGTATTCAGCTTATTTCCTAATAGTGCAATAACTATTTAGATAAAAAATACATACCAGCACAATACCACATACAGCGTGTGGCAATATAAATTATGCAATTTATTTACCAAAAATTTATACGTCCATTTTCTTGTGTTTGAATATTATGTTTACATACCTTTTTGAATTATGATTTGAGTATTACGTGTAATAATATGTTTGCAATCGGTTTATACAAAGATATGAACAATTTTTTTTTTTTTTTTTTGTGTTATAATTTTATTCATGTTTATATATATTTATGTAAGTGTGTTTATATTAAGGAAAAAAAAGGGAATTTTTTTTCTCACACATCTAGGTTAGTTGTGGGTTTTATTCTTTTATTTATATGCACATTCATCAGAGGTGTGAATAGAATGCATTTCAGCTATCTGAATCTATGCAAAACACCCTCCGAATTTGAGTTGAGAAATTTTCCCATGCTCCAGGGACAGTATGTGCACAATACTTGTCTCTGGTTATGTCACATTTATATATTTTTTGAGTTATTTCGTTCAAATGAAATCGAAATAAATCTTAGACCTTTTTTTTAAGTTTTGTATTTTGCATGCATCTTATCATTTTATACACAATTCTCATAAACATAATACAAAATCTAATAAATGAAGGAAAAATATTGTGAAATTCATCAAATGATCGCAGAAAATTTTTTTTTCATTTGAACGGAATCTAATTTTTTAGGGTGTTTTAAGTATCATATTGTATGAATTTTATTTTTATTTTTTAATCTTCAATTGGCTTAACTAATTTGTTACAAAAATTTAACATTAAATGTAGAACTAATTGAATGAAATAACTTTATACCTGTCCCTTCTCGTGCTTAAACAATCTAGGAAATAAATTTTGTTTTTTTAAATTTGTTCTTCAAATTATGTTTTTGTTTAATAGTATTTTAATGCATGCAATTTATTCTGCTAATCTACCCAATTAATCTATACGGAGAATTTAAATAATTTTATAACATTGATAATAATAAATAGCAATATGCTAATACTGTCATAATGAATTATGACATTTTTTCTTAATTCCTTAATTAAAATCATTACAATTTTATTTTGGGAAATTTTATTATAAATCTGTTAATTATTTTCATTAACATAATCATTATGTAAATCATTAAGCTTCAATTACGTTAATAGTTTACTCAATTCACCTCAAAAATCTCAAATTTAATTTTGTAAATCAATTTGTATAAATTTTGGAATTTATTTAGGATCGTTTTTCTTATAAAAACAACCTTAAATGTCAGTATTAATATAATTTCATTTATTCCTTAACTTTCTTTTAAAACACAACGCATTATTTAATTTATAGTTACGATCACGCTAAAAGTTCGTTAGCTCCAGAGTACATCATAACAGTTCCACAATGGAGAGATTTGAAACGGTTTTCTAACTATTTTAAATGAAGAAATAATATTCAAAAATTAATTTTATCCTTAAAATCCTTCTTCTAAAAATAAATGTCAGTATTTTAGCATCTGTTTCTTAAACTTAACAGTTATCTTTAACCTTTTGAACGCAAGCGTAAACTTTAATTTATGCGTGCGTTTTTTTTCTGTTTTCAAAACGAAAATTTGAATTTGCCTGGCCATTTTGAATAGAAGACGCATCGCTTCACGTTTCCCCTTCCTTCTCAGAAGAGACATGGACGCTTCGCTTGGCGCGATTTTCGGATTTCGCCGTGCCACCATTCGGAGTTGGTTAGCGCTGGGGTGGTGCAGGCATTGCACATGTCTGAGAGAGCACCAGATAGCAATTTTAGTGATTGGGTTGGCAGCCGTTTGCGTTTTTGGAGAGGTGCAGGTTCACGCTAATTTCGTCAGGTGGGTGCTGGTGACTCGCAACTAAAGGCCATCTTTTTTTGATTCTTTTTCTTTTCATACATCCTTAAGATGTTGTTTCAAGGTGGCATGATGCCACATCTTCGTTTTTCACTTTTTATTTTTTAATACTTATTCGGTTTTATTTAAATTATCTCAAAAAGAAAACCCTTTCTTTTAAATTAGGATGTTTTATAAAATTAATTGATAACTTAACCTCTACAGACCCCAGGGTTTATTATCATATTTTTTTGTACTTCAGTTATGAATTTATATTAACAAACCGATAACTAAGAAAAATTGGAAAGCGAAAAAAATTAAAATGTATTTTTTGTACATAAAATTCGATGATACATGGGAACCCAATAAGTACATTTTTTGACAATTTCTTAGGATTTTTTATTTTACATTTTTTGCATTGCATTGAAAAAACAATGTAAAACGTGAAATATTTATACATTTATTTATTTTGTATTTCTAATGTACTCTACAAATGGTATCTTAACGTACTGAAACACTATTTACCTTTTCGTTTTTGTACATTTTGTGTATTTTAGCTGCAAGCCATTTTGATATAACACGTACCTTGCTAAAAAAGCACTATAAGAAACAAGTTGCTATTTTGTTTAGTTCTGCTATCTGTAAGGCTCCATACACACCAATTTTCTTTTTTTAAACATTATTTATATGCGTGAAAAAAAATTGTAAAGATGTGTATCCTATAGGATACATCGGGTCTGAGGAGGTTAATATTATTCCTTAAGTATTTGTTTCCCCAATCATCCATAACATTAAATTCTGGTTTTTCTCCCTTTCCTTAAATCTTGTTCATAAAATAAAGAAAATTGGTTTGACAACCTATTTCTCATTTTCTTTTCTTTCACGTTTCTTTATTTCAGATTTTATCAAACTTCATTTTCTTATAGCAAAAGAGCAAAGGTAATGTTTGTTTTAATAATTACTATTATTGTACGTTTTAGTGAGACCTTGATTATTTGGAACCCAATTAACGTGCAGATGGAATATTCTTTTAAATTTATATCCAGTAATTAAATCTTTTTTAAAACGTGATTTTCTTTATCAATACAAATATTATTGAATTAGGAAAATTGAATTTGATAACTTTAAGGAAAATTTTGGAAATGTAAATATTTCTACAAGTAATAGAAATCTTTGTTATTAAATTGTTTAGATTATTTTATTTAATATGTGTAAATTTACTTTTAAGAAAGTAATTAAAGTTTCTTTATAATTCCATCATCTTTATGAAAACAATGGGTTATTGCCGAACTACAATGTTACAAAAACATATAAAATAAATTATATATATCTCTGGTATAAAAGCAAAATTTCTCAAAGCTTTCAATATATTAAAAAAGAAAGCATATTTGTGCGAGATTCATAGTCAGTATGGTGTTTAATTTTAAAATTGATTTTTCTAATCAAACAATGTTTAAAACCCAGGCAGCGTCAGGTATTTCAGCTAGTTCAAGTATATAAAATGAATACAATCTTTATTGACTCTCTTATCTAATACATTTTAATATAATTCAAGGCTTCACAAAGCAACCATTGAGTAAAAAAAAACTACAGTGAAACCTCCCTGTGTGACCACCTCCATTAAGCAACCACCTCCCTGAACGACCATTTTTTTCATGGAACGAAATTTATTCCTATAGGCTTGATACTAATTTTACCTCTATTCAGAGACCACCCCAGTTGAACTCCCTCCATGAGCGACCAATTTCTTTGAAGAAAATGAAACAAATTTCGTTTTTTCCTGGTCGCTTGAAGAAGTTTTTATTAGAATAAAAATTCCGGAGAGCAAATTATTCACCAAACTTCTAAACTAAGTTTAGAGTTTTTTTTTATTCTGATAACTTTTAAGTGTTTAAACCCTTTTGTGCCTTTTTAGGCAATGAATTTAACTCTGATGACAAAGTAAGGATGGCGGTCAATAAACTCCCATACCCTATTCTATTCTGTCAGGAAACTCTCAAAGAAATAGATAAATTAATAAAATCGTCATAATTTCTTCCCGTCCAAAAAAAAAAGAAAATTGCATTTATTTACTGAACTTTGAAAGGACTTTGAAATAAAAGTTATAAAAGATAAAACCGTAAAATCAAAGCAAACGTCAGTTTTTTAAACTCTGCACCAGGGTTGTTTGGTTGTTGTTGAAACCAAATGTTTTTTTTTTTTAAACATGCTGGTTTTTCTCTCTTTTCCCCTAATGTTTTCATTTATTTTACACATTCTAGAAAAATGCAAAATCCAAGTTATGCAAAAGCTACAAGCAAAACTTTAGAAAAACGATGAATTAATAAACTTGTAAAGTGACAAACATTTTTTAGTTCAATCAAACTTTTCTTAAGCTTTAAATCTACATGTCAGACTAATTAATTTTTCTAAAATTAGCTTGGGGGGGGGGGGGGGAGTACTTAGTTTTCTTTCTTCTTCTTCTTCAAGCCTTTTATTTTTAAAAATAGCCAAAACGGCAGATCTGAGCTAAAAATACACTTTTACTACTTAGATTGCTTGATTAGTTAAGATTTACTGAGGATTACATTATGCCTCAATGATGACACAATCATAAGTAATTCTCTCCATTGGTTACTCTTTGTTCTGTATGCTAAAGAATGATTGGCTGTGAGTTTTCTTTGTTGTACCATGGCTATTGGGTTTAGTAAGCCTTTGTTTTTCTTGCATTCCTACATTGGGATTGGGGTTTTGCATTATGATTTTATTCTGTTACCAGCAGAGTTGGCATGGTTTAAATCAATTGGTTAACCAACTGGTTTTTTAGAAAAAATCTAACATAATATTTTCTCATTTTTGTAATTTAAGTGTTTCAAATTATTGGATATAAATGATTTCGACTTTTAACTAGGGATGTAGTGGAGGGTATACACAGGTATACGATGCATACCTTCAGAAATTTTTTAAGAAGCTCCATATACCCCGTTTCTCAAATAAAGCTATAGCGTATATCCTAACCATGAATGTTTTGCACTCTAGCGTATACCCTCTGCCTATACTCTCTGCATTTTTTATGACTACAACACTGCTTTTAACAGTCTTATCCCAGCAGTCACCATGAGAGATAGTGAGTCTAGGTTAATTTGTATGCATGTAGAATGCAAATTGCATGTGCTGATGACCATATCTGAAGCTCTAAAGAGAAAATTTAAAACATGTGAATTTAGCAAAGATAAAATAGACTAAAAATAGAAAATATTTTTGAATAAAATATTTTCCTTTGAGAAAACGCAGATTATTTGCAATTAATGACATAAAATGAGCTTTAAGATTTCAGTCAAGCTGTAAAAGAAAATTTTCTTGATTGGTGAGATTATCTTTTAAGACTGTTCTCAACTGCTCTACTCAACAAGTGCAAAATGCTTTGACACATTTACAAATACCGTGTTTTCCATTTCTGATAAGTAAATTACCTATTGAGTTATAGGCAATTTTGATCACTTGTCAAAGGTGTTTTTAACCTTCCTCGAGTGGTTATTCTTCTTTCATGCAGAAATTCGGTTCAAAATGCCCACTTTGACAACATTTTCTGAAAGATCTATTGCGTTTGGAAAAATATGGAAAACACAGTTCCATTACATAGTATCTGAACAACAGCATCTGCTATCATGCATTTCCGAACAAAAATAAATTAAAACTTATGCCATAAAGTTTCCCTTTCGGATTTGAGACTAGCCTTAAGAATAAAAAATAAACTCAAAATATGAAGTTGAATAAGAGGACATTGAAAAATTGGGTGCTAGTGAAGCACCTGTTTACTTTTAACTAAAATATGCAATAAGATATTTAAATCGTCTATTGCATAATCAAATCCACTATTTAGATCTGACAAAAAATGGGTAAAAATCAAGATAAGGTTCGTGTGAGACATAACAGAAAAAAGTCTCATAAAAATGCCTAAAAACATATATTATTAATTTTTAGTTTAGACATATAAAAGTAATACCTATTATGAAATAGCTTAGAAAAAAATTGGGTGCTAGCGAAGCACCTGTTTACTTTTAACTAAAATATGCAATAAGATATATTTAAATCGTCTATTGCATAATCAAATCCACTATTTAGATCTGACAAGAAAAAAAAAAAAAAAAAAAATGGGAGAAAATCGAGATAGGTTCACTTGAGACATAATAGAAAAAAAGTCTCATAAAAATACTTAAAAAGGCATATTATTAATTTTTAGTTTAGATATTTAAAGGTAATATGTATTATAACATAGCTTAGAAAAAAAGCCTAGTGTATTAAGTCTGATGGCTATTTAAATGTTTTAGTGGATGACAACTTTTATAAATCTACTTTCCATTTTAAGATCAATGTTGTCAATAGTCTAAAAAGCTGGTAAATAGGTATTTCTGTTTATTTTACTGCCACCTTTTTTTTTTTTTTTTTTTTACCTGGCAGTTTCTAAGAAGTGTCAAATGACAATATACAATACTTCTTGAAATGTGTAAAGACTCTACTGCTAAATTCAAATCATTCCAGGAATTAATTCTTTATAAAAAGCTTTACTTTCAATAACAGATAATAATTGGTCATGTAGTGTTCTAACAGAAAAATCAGATATCTCAGATTGCAAATATTTCTAAGAAATTATTTTGAATAACCATGGGAAAGTATATTGTACTTATGAAACTACACCATATATTTATTTATAATACTACAGTAATCAAAGATTGTCTATTAAGATTTTCAAGGTATCAATGTTTCACTATGTAGAGCATTTTATTCATGGAACATAAGACATAGCTTTTACTAAAAATGTTTAAATTATTTCAATTTTCTACATAATTACTATAATTATTTAATTTAAATTATTTTTAAATGAAGTTATATTACTTATATATCCAACAATGTTTATTTTTATCAATATATATGCATGTATATGCAATAGGAAAATAAATTAAAAACCCGGTTTAAACCAAAAAACCCGGGTTTTTTTGGTTTTTTTGAAAAAAAAAAAAAAAAAAAAAAAAAGAGGGTTTATTACCTTATCTTTTGTTTTGATACTTAAATTTTTATATTTTTTCCCAATGTGGAAAATAAATTTTAGTAACATTAATTGTTACCCTTTTTCAACAATTAAAATCTACTCTCGGAGTGACCAATTTTTATTGGAAGGGAACGTGATCACTTTAGGGAGGTTTTACTGTACTTTGATTAAAAAAACAAAACAAAATCACTCGTTCTCCTTTTTAGCTCACAGGCTACCAAAGCCTGAGAGCTAATGTACCTGCATGTTCTGTATGTATGTACGTAATGCGACAACTCTTGATAGAAATATCTGATTTGCTTCAAATTTGGTATACTGGTTAATTCTGATAAGGCGCTTCCTTGATTAGATTTGGTGGTTCATTGTTTAAGTATAAAAGGGAGAACGAGGGGTAATATCCCCTTAATTTAGATATATGGGTTTTCTATCCAATTTGCTTCAAATTTGGTATACCGGTTTATTCTGATAAGATGCTTCCCTTATGAGATTTGGAGGCTTATAGGTTAAGTACAAAGAGAGAAAAAGGAGGAAGGTAATGCCCCCCTTAATTTATTTTTGGAGAGGCATTTTAAAAAAAATAGAATATAACATATAATTAGTGTGAATAGCTTGTGAGCTCAATGCCATCAGTTTAACAGGGCACCTTTCTTTTTATTTTGAATATTCCATCATTTTGAAACTGCAGTAGATGATGAAAATATGGTATAGGGTCCCTTTATAGCAACAGCAATGCACTGATGTCACTTTGGTAAAAAAGGTGGTGTGTGCAAGCTTACCAAAGGTCACAGCATCCTATATTTTTTATATATTTAATACCATTATAACCAACCTATTATTTTCATAGCATATTTAACATGTGCAATTGCAAGCTACAGCAAAAATTTATTTTGAAAATAGTAGTGGCGATTAATTGAAAAACATAGAAGGCTGCAACCCCTTATGCCAACTAACCCTGATCACATTTAAAAGGGGTTCAAATTTCATTAAATTATTTTTCAAAAATTTCAAGATGAGCACAAGCTACAATATTATCATTTTGAATAAAAAAAAAAAAAAAAAAAGACTATACTTTATTTTATACTTCATGATGGCAAAAAGGATGCTTATATAGTAATACAAAAATGATCAAATCATCAGAAATAATGTGAATTTTTGAATGTAGCTTTCTGCATAGGGGAATTCACTGCATAGGCATTATTCAGAAATGTTTAAAGATTCAAAATAAAATCAAAAGGTTATTTTTTTTAAAGCTGAAAGGTTCTGTGTCCTTTAGATTTTTCAGCTGTTTTCAGTTGCTATGCATTTGTCATACGCTGAATGTATAAATAGCTGAGTCTATTAATATGATATATTTATAATCAAAGTACTGTCACATATAGAGCTATAAACAAAACAAAGTACAGATGTAGACAAAATAAGGCACAGCTGTAAAAAAAACAAAAAACAATAAAGGTACTTACACATAAACTGCAAGTGAAGCATTACATTCCAAAAGAATGAAAGGAAATACCATATATGCAATAGCAAACCTTGTTGTTATGCAGGTAAGGACATCATAAGACCTGGACCAGAATTTGTTGACTTGAAACAGAGGACGAATGCTGCGGCGTATCTATTAATAATTAGCAATATAAATAAAATTTTTATATGTGTGTAGGTAATGAATATTCAACATGATGCTTATAAGAAAAAGATTAATTTTTTGCACAATAAATAAGATCATTTTACAATATTTAAGAGCTACTGAAAGTAAATAAAAGAAAATTAGCATACATCTATCTGTATTTACAAAAACATTAATAAAGAAAGAAGTGGCCACATTAAACTCTTTTACATAACAATAAAAATATTCACATATGAATGTCATACTTTGATGTAGATTTTAAGATTGTCACAAAATTGCAAGTGCAAAAGTTAACATTCAGGCACTAAAATACAAAATAAATAAATAAAGATTAAATTTCAACTGTACATCAAGTACAATTATATAACTTATTCTAATTTTCATAAGAGAAGCTTCTTATCCGAAAGAATATGGTAAATATTAACAGAATTCCAATTCGCTTCCCAAGAATAATACATTTAAAACATTGCAAACAATAAAAGTTTTTGGAAAACTAGATATGTATCAAGCATCAAACTTGGGATAAATTTATCAATTCCTAACAATTTACTATTGTAGAACTGGTGCAGTTAATATACATAAAGATGTTTGCTTTGTATATGAGCTAAGTGAATGTAACTCAGCAGTTAGTTTATTTAAAAAACCTTTCAGATAAAAAAAAAAGAAAACATGAACAATTATTTTATGACATCTTTTTTTCAGTTAAATAGAAAGCACATTAATATTTAAAAAAGAAGTGAGCCAATTGGTTTTTACTTTAGAAATGCTTACATGTTCTGTAAAAAAAGGCTATAAAATAATCATTTTTGAAATTATGATACTACTTAAACACTTTTCTAATACATTTAGATTTAGTTATCTAATTCAGTGAAGTTATGTTTGAATCTATGGTACTATTTAAGTATTTTTCTGCCCATTAAATTTCTAATTTGACTTTCCTCATTTTTTTTTTTTTTTGTCCTCTTAAATTAAAAAACAAAGAAAAAATTCACACAGCTTTAAAAAGATAGTGGGTAAAAAGGCAATTTGATGCTATGAAATTGTGCATATTGTTAGTCCAGGTAATGCAGCATTAGCAAGACTAGGGCACACATTCATCAATATTTTCAACATATTAATTTTGTTTTTTGTGACAGAAATTATGTGTTTAAATAAGGACATTCGAAAGTAGTGGCACTCTGTGCATGCTGCGGCCTGTGCCCATGCTTAATCTGGCCTGGTTCAAAAATATCAGTTAAGTTGATTAAAATAACCTAGTTGGAACATGGTATAGGAGAAAGTTCACAGTTCATATGACAAAGACATACAGTATTGGAAGTGGGTCATTCAGATTTTAGGATTATCAGGAATAAAAGTACCATTGAGCAGGACACCAAAAATTCTGATTTTCACAATAGACAAATTTTTCTCAATTTTCATGAATTCATGCTATTCTATATTCTGTATTCACCTCTGAAAAGATGATAAATTGTAAGGGGGAAAAATTAAGAATTTCTAGCACTGTATTTCCATAAGTTTTTAATGGAATTTTCAGCAGCACATTGTTAATTAGAGAATGAATCAAAATATTGCCAACATTATTAGAGAATTTACAATGCATAAATGTGTTCAACAATTAAGTATAGTAGACATAGAGATAATCATAATTAGAACAGAGCAACTTCTGATAAACTCCTTTTAACTCTTTCGTTACTGAGGCTGAAATTATAAAGGTCCTTCAGAGAACCAAAACGCCCGAAATCGTTTAAAAATTTCATACCCCTTCTTAGGATTAATGTTAACATAGAAGACATCAATCTTAGGAGTGGAAGAAAAAGAATGTAGAAAAGGATTAGAATTTTCTCCTGCATGGGAAAAAGGGAAGAATTTTGAAAGAAGAACTAAGTAGAGCAAATAAAAAACCTGTGGTACTAGGTTATTGTATAGGTATTTGGACAAAAAATAATTTAATGTGTAATGGAAAAAAGATACAATATAGAATATTTTGAATTTGATATAAAGCCGAATATTAATAAACATCTTACAAAAATAAACAAATAACCATTCCTTTTTTCCCCTGTACAGACATTTTTTCCGGCAATCTTGCAACACATTATTATTATTATTTAACATTTTAAAAGTAGTTACTGTTAGCCATACATCTGGCGCGCACATAACTGCTCCTAAATATTTAAAAATATTGACATTTAAAATAGTTCAGATATTTCTTATGCTCAAGGTGTCTCTTTCTAATCATTTAGACAAAAGAGCAAAAAATATCGTAATGAAATAAAATAATAATGAGTAGAATCAGCATTTTGAGGAGTGCAGATGAATATTTAACCCTCCGACTGTCTTGGAAAAGGGCAAAATTGTAATGTTGTTTTCTCTGGATTTTGTTTTAAATGCTAAAAAAATGATTCTTTGAACATTTTATAAAAAAAAACTTAATGAATATGAATGCAACCCTTGGAAGTATTAATCATTGTTCAATGTATTAAAAATGCATTAAATCAATAGAATTATATTACTTTAAATATTGTTTGTATTGCAGTGAAACCTGAAGCTTAGTGAACGTATTAACACGGGCTTGTCAGTGAGGGGTTAAAAGCTATTGATGTGGCAAAAGTTTTTAAATACTAAACAGCAATAACAGTAATGAATTAAGCACTAATCAGACCTCTTACATTTATTTTTGGCGCTAAAAAAAAAAAAGAAAGAACAAAACTGCATGACATATTCTTAAATTTATTTCCCATTCCCATGTTCCTGAAAATTTCAGTAAAATGCTTAAGAAATAAATAGCATTTCTTCTCTTGTGTGTGTCTACAGTATAATCTCAAAAATCTCGCCTATGGAAAACCAGGAACTTGAAAATTCCGCTATACTCTCCCCTTCCCCCCCCCCCCCCCTCCATTTCTCTTTTACACTTTCAACTTCAACACTTCAACACTTTCACTTTCTTTTTTAGGGGAGAAAGGAAGATAGCACTTGTTTACGAATTAAAAATTCGATGTTATAAGTAAAAGGCAAATAAAATTGACATCCATGTTTAAAAAATTACACGAGGAGAAACGATTTCACTGTTTATTAGATTTCTTTTAAAAAGTACTTTTGATATTTTTCAGAAACTCTGAATTTTCAAAAAATCTCGCTTAGTCTCGTCCTGATTTATCCCTCCGGTATGTAAATGAAATCTGCAAAAGGGAGATTTTTAATATTTCTTGGAAAATATCAGTTCTACTCATAGCTTATTGGTAGTGTTTTTATTTCAGAAAAAAAATTTTTTGTTTTAATTCAGTAGTATACATTTATTTTTTTAAAGTTCTAGCATAAAGGCATACACCATAATTGAGAACAAGTTTAACGGAGGAAATATAATTCAATACATTTTTGAAAAATGCAAAATTTGAAATTTAAAAAAGCCGAAAAGAAATATATTTCTCTTTTATGTTCAATTTACATATAAAGGGAAAAAGAGCATAATGTAATTAATTAAAAGCTTTTAAAAAAATAAAAGAGTAAGCCAACATCTATATATTAAAAAAATAAATAAGTTTTCAGATTTTTCTTAAGCTATTCATAATATACAAATGAAAAAATACCTGCCGGTTCGGCCTACAGGGACATGTAGATTTCAAAGGCTAATTTTGCCTACAAAAACAAAATCAAGAATACAGATAAACCCAGTATAACAATATTTGCCGATTTTCACGAGTTTTAATTTCATTTTCTTGTAAAAGCTGGTTTATTAGAATCAAGTTAATACGATAATTTTTTCTTCAACAGCTCTTTTTTTTTTATTTTATTTATTTATTTATTTTTTTTTTTGCTGTAAGAGTTGGTGCTATGAAAAACTTGTCAATATAAAAATTGCAGATAATATTAAGAAGATTTCTAATAAATTTAAGAGGATTTAATACCTTCTTAATTGATGAAGTTATGAAATTTTTTTTTCTTCACAACCTTTTTTTATTTATTTATTTATTTTGCTGTAAGAGATGTCCCTATTAAGAACTTGTCAATTTAAAAGTTGTAGATAATATTAAGAAGATTTATAGTAATAAATTGAAGTGGATTTGATATATTGTGAACTGACGAAGTTATGAATTTTCTTCTTCGTAAATCCCTATTTTTTTTGCCCCATGAGCCCATTTTTAATGCTATCAAAAATCTGTTATGCATAATTTTTTGGCCCTTTTTCTAAAAGGTATAATAGCTTTAAAGTGATTTGATATCTATAATAATTAAACTGTTATGGGTTTTTTTCTATTTTCACAAAAAACATCTCTATTTCCACACCTTTGATCCGATTTTGCCCATTAACGAACTTGTCTGAGATTTTCTTCCCCTTGATTTTATATATCAGTTTGGAAGAGATTTGTGCAGAATTATGAAAGTTATTGTGTTCATAAAAAGTTATATATATATATATAAATAGATAAAGTTTTGAACTGTGGTGGTTTTGAGTTACAGGGGTCATGATTGCCATAAGATCTGCAAATATTTTTCAGAAATTTCAACATAGGGAAGAATGTAAAAGGCAGTATTTCTTACTAAATCTACTGAAAAAACAGAAATTTCATTTCAATAATAAACTTAATCCAAAATACCTTTTAAACAGCATAAACACACTTCATTTTCCCTTATCTGACACCTAAAAAGATCCCTTTTCTGAAATCAAATCAACAAAGAGAAGATAATCCTGTAGATACGTCCCACAACGCGAGTCTTGACAGGAGCTTTAGGGAGAAAAGAGGGGTCGAAATTGTCTAGGCGTTTTCAGCATTCTGAATGATCGGGCGTTTCAGGCGCTTTAGTATTGAAAGAGTTAAATAATGCCATTTTTCACACATTCCATATTAAGTTGTAGTTCAAACAAGCAGTATAATTTTTTTTTTTTTTAATTCTGCAAGTATGAAATTGAAATTATTATCAACAGCTCAATGGGATGCACATGAAAACACTTGTAAGAGGTTGAATGTAAATTGGAGAGCAGTGTAATTTCATTTGTAACAATTTCAGAAAATGAAAGGTGTAAAGCTAGATATGTAGCTAAGAACCTTCTTAAAAAGTTAAGAGTATTGAGGTAGCATTCATGACATCAGTGTGCGGATGAACTTTGCAACAATTTGGCAAAGTGTCAACAAATCTGAAAGCTGAGGATGTGGACAGTTGAATAGTTGTCGTAATGTCCACATGCTTTTTTATTATGTTTTCAACTGAGCTACAGACCTCTTTCCATATTTTCAAAGGTTTAACTGCAAAGAAACTTGCTGATATTAGGAATAAAGAATCATTTCCAACTTCTTCAGCTAATGAGATTTCAAGACAAAATTGTCAAATTAAAGGCATGCTATGTTTTATTAAATTATCTGAGTTAAATGTGAAATGAGGAAGCCCATTAAAAGAATCAGACGGCTTTAAAAATAAACACAAGATCTGGAGTAAAATGGAAATATATTCTAAGATAATACAAACTCATCAGGATGAGTTACAGAAGAAAATTTTTATCTACAAAGAGTACATTTAAAATTCATTTCTTTCACATATCACTGCTACTCAAATTTATGATGCTGCAGAGAAACTTTGAGTCATTTATGTTTCCAACATAGAATGCAGCTTTGCTGAAAAATGCATCCATGAAGATTCCTATGATGATCCCTATTTCTATGGCAGGAGAAAAGGGATGGCAACCCATATTCCATTTCTCTGCAGGATGTTGGTTTCAAAGTAAATGAATGGTGTTTTGTCCAGTTTGGAAGTTGGAGTATATTAAACCTTTAGTGCACTGCACTAAAGATTTAGAAATATACTCCAACGACAAACTGTTTTGCTGAAGGTCATATTCTGCTTTAAAATGGATTAAAAAATATTTACGGACTGCCCCATATAAAGAAAGACTGGTCAATCTTGGAGTGCTCACCATAGAATCAGACATCACAGCCAGATTCAATTTCAAGTCAGTAATAAATGCATTCAGAAATTCAAAAGGAAAAAGAAAGTAATTTTTTTATGTCCCTTAACTATCCATCAGAAAATAAAAACTAAATTATAAAGTTTGTTGCTAAATTGGATGTTTTGCAACATGTATTTTTTTAAATATGGGCTATTAAACTATAGAAACATTTTTCTGTGTATTTCTACTATACAGTTTGCTTTGTTAAATTGGAGGTTTGTTTGAATTTTACTGAGATTATTAAAATTGGAATGATTTTCCATGGTTCTGATCACATTTGCATACATGCAAGAAGTTTTTTTGATAATATATCTTATTTCACAAAAGTGGAGTTTTGTGTGATGTTTTAAAAAAGGGGCTAAATAACCCTAGAAACTATTTTCTATGTATTTGCTACTATCTTTGTTAAAATAAATAAAAACAAACTACTAAACTTTTCTTTAAAATAATTAGTTATTCAATTCTAAAAATTGTTTAATTGCTAAAACTAAAAAATAAAAAGCGATCACAATACTAATTTTTAATTATTATCACATTAACATATGTTGCATTTAGAATATATTTTCTACTTGCACATAAAAAATCCCACTAAGCCTTATTCATATTTATTAGGTTTAAGGTGAGTGAGCCATATGTTATGCACACCATACTAAGTATTTGGAACTGTGAACTGTTTGTTTCTTCTAGAACAGTCAGGGAATATAACTTAAAAATGATGGAAATGCTGTGTGCAGAGCTAATTGATAAATTTACCTGTGTGGAATTTAAATATTATTTGATATTTGTTAAGTATTTTATGCTTGTTCAATAAAAATATGTTTCAAGATCCACAAGTCTCAGTAATTATAAAGTAACAACAAATGGTAGTAGAGTGTTGTTGTTATATTTTGAATGGAATTTTAAAGTGAAATTAGAACTAATAACATAAGAACAATCGAAAAAATAAACTTTCATGAGTTAAATGGGAAAAACTACTTTATCCAGTGTTAAAAAATAAAAGCTGCTTTATGCAAAAAACTGGACTCTGTGATATCAGGAGAAAAAGTCATCAAATTTCTGAACCTTGGGGATATTGGACCATTAATAAATGAAACCTTTCTAGAAGAAAACAAAATTAATCAAAATAGAAAGATCAAAATAATTAATTTAAAAATTCTGCTGATAGGAAAGCAAAGGGAAATAATTACACAATTTAATTAAGGATTGAAGCCAGCATAGGAAGAAAAAATAACTGAAAAATAAAAGGATTCATAGAAATGGAAATAAATTTGAAATTAGATGGTCTGAGAGATAGAAATCTAAACACTCGTTAAGTGAATTTAACTGATAATGTTTCGAGCTTAGAGGCTGAACATAAAGTTTGGGAAATACTAGAGATGCCTGAAGAAACAAAATTGATAAAAAGTTTATGGGTTTATGCTTTAAAAGAAGGTGTTAATAAGGAAATGTGGTACAAGACAAGACTTGCAGTAACTGGGTTTAATCAAATAAAAAATAAACATTATGCTGGGTCATATTCTCCAGTTTATAAATATAGACTGTTTCAGATTATTAATTGCACCAGGACCGTGTGAAAAAGGGGGCGAAGGAGGAGGATGCCCCAGGCGCTGAAATCGAGGGGGCACTAAATTTGTACTACCAACACTTTTTTTTTTGTAAAAATAAATTATATATATACATATCGGGAATTTATTTAAAAATGAATGTACGCACATTTTTCGTATCAAAGTCAATGAATCGTACCTTACCCCACACCCCAAAACAAATTTCTGACCATTGATTTCTTCCTTTTTAAAACTTGGTTTAGGTTTTTGTCTCTTTTGTTAACGTTCTCTTTTCTGAGTCTGGAATTTGCTTTCTGTACGAGAGACAAAAACGTACATTCTCAAAAAAGCACATGGTTCCTTCTTGGAATCCAAAAGTGTTGCAAACTGTTATATTGTACTGTTAGATACATTTTTTCAACACTCATTTCCCAGATCCTCTTTGCTATAATATATGTGCAACCTTATGTTATTTAGTTGTATGGAATTTCTGAATTAAAATTAAACCTTTTAAAGTTCAAAATAAAGGTAAAAAATGTATTCAATAGAATTAATTTCTGTTTCTGCACATTATCAATTTTGCGACACCTGTCACAAAATTAAGGTGATCGTGGTGCCGAATTGAAACTTTGACCAAAGGGAGAGCAGGGTTGGCAAGTTTCTTCCACAGTGGAAAAAAACGCAGAATAAACTATGGAAAAAACAGGTTTTGAAGAAACTGTTAGTTTATGAATTTACCATATAACTTTAAATTTTGTAAGATACAATAAATGCATTCTTCCTATAACCTTAGGTAAATTAATTCCATTAGACCTATACAAATTTAATTATTTATATATACTAAATTAATAATTACATCAGTTTTTTAGGCAAGACCACACTCAACATCTGTCTAAAGATCTTCAACCATTGGCTAAATGAATAAAAGAAATTTTATCCAAAATACACAAAATCAGTTAAATATTATCCATTACAATTTAATGAGCATATTTTTAAAATTATTTAAACCTTTGAAACTGGTTGAAATTGCATGGATCTTTTGCCAACAGTAGAATGGAAAGTCATTTAAATAAAAGACAGTGATTTAATTTACATCAATTTTATTAAGGTAAGTAATCTATTTATATAAAATCCAAGTCTCTATGTGTCCCTCACAATTCCAGTTGGACCGCCTCATTGATCACACCCATGTCCGGGTTAGGCTTCCTATGGATAAATCGGTACCAGCTTCAACAATGCGTAATTGTTGAAAAGTACTAATTGCAGGGTTGCCACAATAGCGCCAAACTTTTACCAACTTGGCAAAATATGCCAAATTTGGTGACAAAAATAAGTTGCCATATATGAAACCAACTTGGCGATAGCTGTCTAATTTGGTGAAATTCCCACTGAAAACCCATTTATCTTTCATAATTGAGCTCACCGCTATTTAATTTAAACTCCGTGCAATGAAAGTTTTTTTCAAAATTTATGGGTCAAAATTCAAAGTGTAATACGTAAATGTACGTCTTTATATCTTCATCCAGATACTACCAATAAAATAACCATCACTAGACGGCGTTGTGCTATCTGAGATCCTAACTGCCCAATTTTAATGTGCCTTACATAGCCAGATACAGAAATTAAATTATCGGTATTTTTCCAATATAAGGGCTTTTGTGAAATAAAGAAAACTGCCTTGCCGAAGAAGAGAATTTGGCAACATATTGCCACATTTTAAATTGTGTTATTTTCATCTATCACCGCGGAACAAGTGAGAAAAACTACTCATATTCTTGCACATGTGTTGTATATATCTTTATGTGTCATTTTCCGTCATTTTTGAAGGGCTATCTTTCTAGTATACAATAATTACTGTATTAAAAAAATTCATTAAAATTTTCACTTTCCTTACCACAATGCAGCAAAGTATAACAAAAAACTTTTTTTAGCAGTAGGATGCTGCAATCAGTTTCTCAACTTAGAATGGATGAATGCAAAAGATGAAAAAAATTCTTTCAAATCCTGCAGAACTTCAGGAGAGTTTAAATGCATTTTGAGATACCCATAGGTATTTTTAGAACCTTAGTATTTTAAAATCAGCATTGAGATATGCATGCTAGATGCTAATAAATAATTACAAATTAGTTTATTTACTGTGTTGCACAGTTTAAAATGATGCATTTTTGTATGAAAATAATGTTACTTTTATATGAAAAATAAAAATCTTGTAGGTAGTTTTTTTCTCTCTTTTAATAAATATGGCATAATTAATAAAAAAAAAAATCTCTTTACCTATAAAGTTGTAAAATCCATCACCAATAAATGTCTGTTGAATCTGAAGTTTGTTATTAAAAAATAACTTATTTTTCCAAAAAGAATATTTTTAATATTAATTAAATTTTTCAATTTAGATTTCATATAATTATACACTAAGTTTAATTCTTTTACATAGTTTATATAGGGGAGACCGGGGCACAGTGGTCCACTTTTGCAGTTAACATTTTTTTTCTCTTTAACGGAGAGACCAAAATTACCTAAAAATATTTTTGAATATTCCTTAAACCTTTCTACATGCCTCATAATTTTGGCAAAACATAGTTCCCAATACATTTTTCAAAAATTTTTTTTTTATGTACACCCGCAAAGTAGACCAGTGTGCCCCGGAAGCGTGGTACACTGGGGCACAGTGGTCCACTATTAGTTATTGTCTAAAATACAATATAAATCTATTTATAATTAATCTAATTCTTTTTTATTTCCCTTTTACCTCCAAAATAATATAATAATACAAATTTGCAAGTAGCATTTTGAAACAAAAAACATAAAACTAAAGAATTATAAAAAAAATGTATTATATTTTGAAAATAACATTATAAGATACAGGAGTGATTGCAAATAAGTTATTAATTAAGTACAAAAAAATCAGCATACATTAAGATAAATATGATGATGATGAAAAATTTATTAGAAGCTCAAAATAGTCACAATAAAATAGTTCATTATGAGCTAACCATGTGCTCTGAAGTTATAAATAACAAATCCAGAGAAGTCATCTATTACTTATTAGGCTACAGTTATATTTTTCAAAGGCAGTAAATATAAAACAAAATATTTCTTAATATGTTAACTCGACAATGATTGATTTTCATTTCTCTCCTTCTCTCCCCCCCCCCCTCCTCAAAAAAAAAAACAACAACAACAACAACTGCTATATTGAACAAGAAAACTTATTTTAAAATTCACAAGTGAACTGTTATCTATAATTTAGGAGAAAACTAAAGTGTCAGATGGCTACGTTATAATCTGAACAACATATAACATGAAATTTAAAGTGTGCCAAATGGCTACTCTATGCATTGTAGGGTTAAATAAATTGTCATTTTTCTTTGTTTACTTTATTTTATAGTTAAATAACTATTTTAAAACAATATTTCTTTATAGAGAATAAGCAATTATTAAATATTTTGAAAATTCTTCATTACAGGAGCAGTATTCATTGCAGACCACTGTACCCCAGCAGTGGGCGGTCTACTGTGCCCCATGTTGAAGTTCCAATACATACTCATAAAAATATTATTTAAAGTTTTCTTTTAAGCATATAAACTTTTAAATTAAATAAAGACCAGTGTTTTACCTTTTCAAAAAAGTTGTTTTATCTTATTTATCCATAACCTTTAATTACTCAATAAAGAAAAGTATGATGATGAAAAATTTTACTTTTAGGAGCTCAAAACAACCAGTCAGGATAAAAAGGAGCTAACAATGTGTTCTGAAAGCATTATAAGTAATCAATCCAGTGCTGTTATCAATTAGCCTAAAAGATAAGCTTTAAAAATTTAAAAATAAGTAAAATATAAGGGGTGGTCCACTGCGTACTTAGGTCCATTGTATCCCACTCTCCCCTACTTTAATTTTGAGCATCTGTTTTGTTTTTTGCTGGTTTCTTCCATTTCTTCCAGTTTCTTCTGTTTTTTTCCAGTTTCTTTCACTCTTCTGGAAGAAACCCAACCCTGCAGGGGAGGGTGCTAAATTGAAACTTTGACCGTGAGGGGGGTGCCAAATTGAAACTTTGCACCGGGCGTACTTTTCTCTGTGCACGGTCCTGATTTACACTTACAGCTAAATTAAATATGAATGTTAAGTTTTTTTATGTAAAAACTGCATATTTATATGGAGATTTGAAAAAAAAAAAAAAAAAAAAAAACTTACATGCCACCACTACCTGGCTATGAAAAATTAATATGGGTTAATAAAGCTTGTACATTGGAGAAGAGTATTTGTGGTTTACCTCAATCAGGCAGAAAATGGCATATGAAAATAAAATCGCAGCTTCAACATATTGGGCTAAATCAGTAGGTTTCTGATAATTGTGTATTCATTAATACTTAGAATGATAATCTTTTTATGTTGTGTATGAACTCAGATGATTTAGCTTTTTTCTTTTTTGTAAAAATCAAGTATTTGTATGACGATATTGGTTCTAAAATTAAAAGGACATTTGAATTGAATTCCATGAAAATAAGAAATCTATTTTTTAGAATGGAAACTGAGAAACATGATAATAGTACAAATTGAACGTATTGTGTTATTTTTGGTTAAGCATAATTTAGAAAACTGAAATCTTCAAAAATAACTATTGTTCCCTTTGAGCTCTGGTGGGTGAATTTCTTCCCACATAAATAACTGTTTTTTAATTTCAACCAAAACATTTGCAAGTAAATGTAATAACTTCATTTGAAGCTTCATTTCTTCATGTTGTGATGGCAGCATCATACTTTGCCAATATTTGGTTGGTTTTTCATGCAAATAAAAAAAAACTCCAATTTTCATGAGTTAGAAATTTTGTATTTTTCGGGCATTATAAAGAAATATTTTTCATAAAAGATAACTGCATGCAAATGTCTAAGCTGAAAATTTAAATAATTACATGGAAAGAAATTAAGTGGTGGGGAGATTTTCAACCTCCAGAGCTCAAAGCACATAATGTGATTTGTTGCTAGGTAGCAGCGCTACCAAAAACACATTAGCCAGTGTTTCAGAAACAAAGAAAGAATGCTTATAATTTGATCCCAAGAGATCTGAATGTGCACTTAATGCAGCAGATTGACAAGGTTGTTATGTTCTAAATATTTCTAATAAAAAATTAAATATTTTAAACATTTGTTTCATCTATAAATTTGATATATTTTTTATTATTTTGTATTTTTATATTACGTTTTCGGTAATTTTTGAAATTTGAATTTTTTCATTTACTAGAATTTTTAAATGTTTTAATAATCTTAGAACTCGTCTAAATAATGTAACTGATTAAAATCTGATGATTTTTTTTACAATTACAGTTATTTAGAAATAACTTTGCAATGTCATTTCTTGTGTTTGCTTGTTGAAAGCTCTGATGGGTGGAAGTCTTCCTACTACCCCCAGATTACAGGGACAATTTAAAAATTTTAAAAACCACATAGTTCAATTTCAGACGGTTCCTTAATCACATTTACAGTGCTTTTCTAGCATATTTTTTAAATTTTAATAGCCCGAAGCTCAAAGGGTTAAAGGCGAAGAAAGTTCCCCCCAAAACAAATAATTGTTTGACATAACTATGTATCAGGAATTAATTAAACTTTTATATTTAGCCAATAGAACACATCCTGACATGTCATTTATCACAACTTATTTTCCTCAATTTAATCATAAATTAGGGAAAATACACTATATTTTGGCAAAAAGAGTACTACGTATTTAGAAAGAACAAAAGATAAAAAAAAAATTATTTTACAACAAGTTTGGTTTTCAGAATACTAGTTCTGATGTTAATTGGGAAAATACTAAAAATGGTAAATCATTTTATGGTGGAATAATTTTATTGTATAGTTCATTGGTTTAATGGAAATATCATTAAAAAAAAGTGTCGGTCTTTCCACACATGAAGCTGAGTTATTTTCTATTTCTGTGATTTGTAACGATATTATTTAGACTGTAAATTTTTTGTATAAGTTAAAATGTAAATAATTTATAAATGATGCCTTCATTTTAAACTCAGATAGCCAAGAAGCAATCCAGTGGATAAAATGTGCTTAATCATCACATAAATCAAGGCACACGAACCTACGTTTTCATTTTGTTAAAATATTATTATTCATAATGTTATTACATTAGAGATTTTTAAAATGAAAATATTATTGCAGATTTTCTCATGGCGGTTATTAATGAAGACAAATTGGTATATCCCATAAAAAATGTTGTACTAATTTCTTAATTTGATATGTGTAATTTTGTGCGTAGTTTTTTTATGTATATGTGTTTTTAAAATTATTTAAAGGGAAAAAAATAGGATGACTACAGAAATTTTGAAAAAAAGTTCCCCGATTTCCTTTATTAACAATACACATATGGTATTTTTCAGTGCATATGCTTCATCGTATAATACACTTATCCAGCTTGCTAATATCTCATTTGGGAAAAAAAAACACGAGAAAAACATAAAATTACACAATCTGCTATTATCTGCTTAAGTAGCGATAAATCAGTCTCACTGGTAAGGAGAAAATGCAAATATTATTGTATAAAGACAAATTTTCCTGATTTTCAAACCTTTTTATGAAATTTCTTGATTTTTCCAGATTGATAAACTCCAGAATCTGTAGACTCCTCGAAAAAATCGTTTAAAGGGAAAAAGTATCGCTTGCAGGAGGGGAGTTTTAGGTATAAGTGAAAAAATTTTTAAGCACATGCGTACCCAGTTTTTGAATTTGTACACAAACTGCTTCTTCTAGTGCTGTCAGTCTGCAAACATGACTTAGAGATGACAGAAATTTTGTATGCAAAACTAAGAGATAAATTTACTTGCATGAAAGAGTGTTATTGCATATTTCTTAAGTGTTTTGCAATTGTTTAATAAAAGTGCTTTGTTTCAAGATCCATGAGTCTGAGTAACAATAAAGTAAGAACAATTTAATAAGATGTTAAAAACTACATTAATGTCTACCAAAAATTAAAATAATAATAGATACAACAAATATTAAATCTTAAATGTTAGTATCTTTTTTTTTTTTTATTTAGTAACCAAAGATCATTATAAAGGTTGTTATAAAATGCAACATCTCTAGTAGTAAATAATCTCAATTTTATTATTTATTTATCTTCCTCAATCTTAAATTAATATTTATTCATTTTAAACTCAACTTCTAATCTAGAAAATTATCTTCAAAATATTTAAGTTTCCTCTTAATAAAGTTATTCTAAATTTTATTTATTTTCCTCAATCAAACTTAAATTCTATCTTTCAATCATTCATTAAAATATATTAAACTAAACATAACAATAACAATAATATGTGTAAACTAAGTTTTACGTTCGTGTTTACTTTTCCGAAAAGATCGCGATTCTACATTCTTTATAAGTTTAAAACAACGAAAATAAAAATAATTTATATTTTAATATTGCATGCTCGATCTATAATCAATAGATAGAATATATTTTTCTGATTAATTTGATATAAGTTGCAGCAAAATCCGTCAACAAATATTGGAGATATTTAATTTAACGTTTTCTGCATTTTCCTATTTTTAAATATTGGCGCGATGCTTTCTGTCCGCCATTGATAAAAGGATGCTTTTCTGCGCCATTTTTTTCGTACAATTCGGTGACATCGCGAGACACCCACGCGGATAGTTCATTGAACTCATGCGCTCCCGGATGGACGCGCGGTACTTGAATGCATCGGATTGGCTATTTTCAAAATCTTACACATTCTTTCAGGCTGAGATCTGTTTTGAGTCTGTCATTTTAGGGATTAAGCAGACAGACGTTGGTGTGTGAGCCCGGCGCAGCTTCGGCTGCGTCCGGGCAGAATGAGTTTGAGATGCAGGTGGAACAACTAATTTTTTAAAACGCTGCTTCTGCATGGAATTTGAAGAAGATACCAGTGCCATATTATGTGTTTAGTTTAAATCATTGAAATTCAAGAACCTGAGCCTTTATTGACAAAATAAGATATCCAGAAGTTTCATCCTACAACGCCGGTATTCAACAATCATTTTATCACTGAAGATAGAGCTTTACTTTCAACTTACGAGTGGTGAAATATAATAACAGCGCAATACTACAAAAAAAATTATATAATCTTATTCCTCGATTAATGAAATAGATTTAAGAAGAATAATGTACCCCTACTCTAGTGATCAGCAAAGTTTCTAAAAAGGAGTGTGAAGCGATCTTACTTAATTTCTCCAACATCAAATTTCTGGAACAGCTAAAAGATCTCTATGTGCTGCTATCTACAGTTAATACTCCCATTATCCAACGTTCCTTATTTGAACATTCTCTTTCCGCAGAAACTGTTTAGAACTCAATATTAAAGTCTACAATCTTTACACTTCAATATAGGACAGTGTGAACTTTCAACCATACAGACGATCATCATGTATAATTTAATATTGAATCCATATGAATAAATAATTCTTCTCATCGCCAATTTAATAGAAAGATTTAATATGTTTATTTTGTACTGGTAAATTAAATGATTAACGAATATTTTAAATACAACTTGGCCAAGCACTTAAATTTTGAATATATATTTTAAAGTCTGCATTAATAAGAAATAAAATTATTTGTCTGAAAATTGTAGGTTATAATTTGTCTACACATCATACGGGTGAGTCTTTTTACTTTCTTTATTTTACAGATGTTATTACAACTTAATGAATTCTTAAAAATTAGATAGATGGCTTTGATTCTATTTTCGTTTTAACGCAATGTCTAACCACTCTATGCTCCGGTCGGTATGCGTCTTTGGATAGAGGGATTTTATGCCTTTAAGATGTTAATTTAACTTTATTAATTCAATGATTTTAATTTCTTAAATATTACCCACTTAAAAGGTTTATTTCATTAACTTTAAATCCCTTTTATCCAATAGCGCCTATCAAAGGTGATCTAAATATAACAAAGATTATAAGCATACATTTTTAAATAAAGATTACTATGACAGGAAAATCTCATTTCAACAAATTTAAAATAGATACAATATAAAGTAAAAATTTCTCTAAAATACAATAAAAATATAAGTACTGTACAACAGTTGAAAGATGTTTTCATTCAGTACAAACAAGATGTCCAATTACTTTGTGTAAGGACTGCATGAAGTAAAACACTATTTTTTTTGAAAAAGTGCATATTTATTTGTACTGTGTTTTAAGAAATATATTGTGCTTTCCACCAGTTTTTATAACTTTTCATTGTAAAATAGATGCATCTGAAAATAAATTAGAGATTTTAATTTTTTAATGAAAATCTTTTTAATTAGTTAAAATTTTTTTAACAGATCTATCGTAAAATTTCAGACTTTATTAGAGTCAAAAACAGAACTTTTTTATAGGTCACAAGTAAAATAATAATAAGGTATTTTTAAACCAAACATATACAAATGTAAAATTCACTCTGATATGTAATGAGGCAAAAACATACCTAGATTTAGAGAGGAAATTTCATAAAATTAATTTCAAAGTAATGACATACGATAGATCAATTTTTAAAAAATTAACCTTCCTACCCTTGATCAGAGAGGTTGACACCCCTCTCCCCTCCATAAATATACAAATTTTTGAGAGAAATTTATCTCAAAGAGGTAAGGGGAAAAAAAAAAGATTGTCATACAAAAAGGAAATAGAACCACTTATGTTAAACCAGGTAATGCAAGACAGGTCTTTTAAATGTTAGAAATACAGTATAATCCATGCAACATATATTCAAGCAAATATAGTTCACATATTAAGTAGACAACTAACTTACAGATCTGGCAGCTAGTGTGAAAATGGCCCCTCCAAGAAAAGTGAAATAGTAACCTGGATAAAAACCATGCCATAAAGCAGATAACACATATGTCCAGAGTGTTTTATGAGATGGAGCCCTATCATAAGCTATGGTACGAAGCCACATTTGGGTGGATTTATTCCATGTTTCTAAAGATTCTCTTAAGTTCAGCGATAACTATAAACATAGAATAAAAACAAATTAAAGATAGCAAAAGCAATTAGCAGATGTAATCAAAACTGAATTCATAAAGAAATTTAACATTTTCAGACCAAAGATATAAAACCTGATTAACTTTTTGTGCTCAGACTATTTCTTTCTAGAAATAATGTCATAGGCTTCAAACCATACTAACGACACTTCAAAAATATCAGTTAACACATCAATTTGGGACTGAGAAATGCTTCCAATATTAGAAAATGTTTTTATTTTTTTTTGCATATGCAAGATCAAGATTAGAGACAGAGTACAAAGAAAAAAAAAAGAAATTCATTTTTACTATGAATCAAAAGCTTAATTCTATTATCTTAAAACAACTCAACAAGAAAATGACATATTATAAATTAATTACGTATTATTAATAAACTATGAATATATATTATGAATTTGAGAACTGTAAATTAGGAATGAAAAAAATAATATTTTCTTGCAAAACGTTTTGGCAGAATCTTATACTATAATACAGTAGTGCTCAAAAGTATTTTGACAAAGATAATAATTCACTTAATTGAAAAGAACAATAAAATACAAAAATCAATCATTTATTTTATTTAATCGTATTCAATGTTTTAATTTTAATAAATTAACAATGAATACTAATAATATTAATCACATATAAATATATATATATATATCTGAATTTTGTCATGCTGTAACTCTCGAATTTTTGAACTGATTTGGATGAAATTTTTCATATGCATAGTACATACCAATGCCTCGACCGAGTTCGTTGGCCAGCTTCATCTGCCATCTTGTTTCAAAATGGCAGCCATTGGAACTTTTACATTTTTTTTATGTTTTCTAACATTGTATACTTAAAGAAAATAGTTACGTTTCTCAAAATGCAAACTCTTATGTATCATTTTAAACAGAATGTTGGGAACATTAAAAAATATTTTAAAGAGTCACACAGTGTAAGTTAACAGAGTCAGATAATATAGACGAACACGCGAACGCTGTTCGCAGAAAATTTTCAAAGTTTGCAGACAGTTTTGATGTTTTTTTTTTTTTTAAACAAATTTCTTTATTAAAAAAAAAATTATCAAGACCCCGGGCGGAGAATCGGTGCAATGCATGTCGTAAACTCTTGAGAAGGTCTGCAGACTATTTTTTAACTGGAGAGAGAAAAAAAAGTTTTTAAAATTTTTAAGAAAGAGTCACAATATTTGTCTCAAAAACAGTAGATAAACTAATGAGTAAGAGTTCATTCTCTTCCATTCATGAACTAATAACTTTTTTATTTTATCATTCATTTATTCGTATGTCTGTTATTTTATAGACTAATAAAATACCAGTTTTGTTGAGCAATCATGAATTGATATCTTTATATAAGTTAATGATTAAAATATTTCACTTATTTTAATAAATATTTTTTTATTTTTCATTAGTTTTTATTTCATTCATTAGTTGTCTGTAAAGCATACGATTCAATACTACATTTCTTGACTGAGTTTTAATAATGCTTGTAAATTAATATTTTCCTTTTAGTGGTGTTGCTTAGTGGCACTCCACTCGCAAATTAAACTTTTCATTTTTGCTGTTAGCAGTGATATAGGACTCGGGAGGGGCACAGCGTTTTTTTTTTGCAGAAAATTTTTAAGAAATTATTTGAGTTCGCAGACAGTTTTACATTTTATCTAAGTCTGTAAGTTAACAACATAGGTCATTTTAAAGAGAAAGTTAGGAAACCTAAAAATTTCCAAACGTGTTCACAAAATTCAAATGGCTGCCATTTTGAAACAAGATGGCAGATGAAGCTGGCCAACAAGGCATTAGTATGTACATGGTTCATACACCCCAGAACAAATAAAATTCAAGCACTTTTCAAGCACTATTCCAGCACTATTCAAGGACTGTTTAGATACATGCATAAAAATGGCGTACAATAACAGATAAGAAAAATAACCACCCCATTGATTATCTATTACAAAGAAATCTTATCAGATCTTTTAATTTTTATAAAAGGCATTTTCAAGACATTATTAGAGAATTTTTAAAGAATAATGTGTTTTAACTTAGTAAGCAGGGATGAAAGTGCATTAAAGCCATTTTGGAGCAGATTTGGAGCAGCAAAAATTGAATTTTGGAGCAGTAAAATCTATTTTTGTAACAGCAAAAATCGGATTTTTGTAGCAGTAAAACCCATTTTTGTAGCAGCAAAAATTAATTTTGTAGCAATAAAAGCTGTTTTTGGAGCAGATTGAAATTCTAATGCTAATAAATAAGAAATTTGCGCATTTCTCGCGATCTTTTGATGAAATTTGCGTACTTCTCGCGATCTTTTGACAAAATTCGCGTATTTTTCGCGATCTTTTGCCAAAACTCGCGTATTTTTCGCGATCCTTTGTTGAAATCAATGTACTTTTCGAAATTTTTTGCAAAAATTGCGTTTTTTTGCGACCTTTTGAGGAAATTTGCATGTTTTTTTCGCGATCTTTTAAAGAAATTCGGGTTTTTTCACAATCTTTTTACCCTGTTTTTCGTTTTTTGAAGTAATGTGTGATCTTTTGACAAAATTCGTTTTTTTTTTTCGGTATCCTTTGACAAAATTCGCATGTTTTTAGCGATCTTTTAACGAAATTCAGGTGTTTTTCGCGATCTCTCGACTAAATTCGTGTATTTTTCGTGATCTTCCGACGAAATTTGCGTATTTTTCGCGATCTTTTGACAAAATTCGCGCATTTTTCATGATCCTTTGTTGAAATCAGGGTGTTTTTCGCTTTCTTCTGACGAAATTAGCGTGTTTTTCAAAATCTTTTGACAAAATTTGCGGTTTTTCGCGACTTTTTGGTGAAATTTGCGGTTTTTTCGCGATCTTTTAACGAAATTCACGTTTTCTCACTATATTTTGACCCCATTTTGTTCGTTTTTTGAAGAAATTAGCGATCCTTTGACAAAATTCACGTTTTTTTCGCGATCTTTTGACAAAATTCGCATTTTTCCACGATCCTTTAACAGAAATTTGCATTTGCCGCGAATCTTTGACGAAATTCGCCTTTTTTACCCGCGTTCCTTTGACGAAATTTGCATTTTTTCCTCAATCCTTTCACAATTTCTTTTCTTTTTTTCGCAAACTTTTGACGAAGTTCACGGTTTTCCCGCGATCCTTTGAAGAAATTCGCGTTTTCTTTGCGATCCTTTGTCGAAATTTGCATTTTTTTCGTGATCTTTTGATGAAACAAGCCTATTTTTTGAGCTTTTAATACAATTTGAGTTTTTTCCCCGATCGTCTGATGAAATTTCCTCTTTATTCGCGATCTTTTGTCGAAATTTGCGTAATTTCTCTAGAAATACGCTTTTTTCTGCGATTTTTGGACGAAAATCGCGTTTTTTCCGCGATCTTTTGACAAAATTCGCATTTTTTTTAGCGATCCTTTGGAGAAATTGCCGATTTTTCCATTCGAACGGTCGTTGAAATTGATATTTTTCGGCGACCATTTGTCGAAGTTCGCGATATTTTCCAGCACTTTTCATTCCTTGAAAATGAATATTTTTTTTCCAGCACTTTTCATTCCTTGAAAATGAATACTTTTTTTCCAGCACTTTTTCTATTTTTTCCAAAGTGTACGAACCATGATGTACTACGCATATGAGAAATTTCCTCCAAATCGGTTCAAAAATGTGAGAGTTGCAGCATGACAAAATTCAGATATAAATATATATATATAGTATATATAAAATTTTATTAATATTATTAATATTTATTGTTAATTTATTAAAATTAAAACACTGAATATGGTTAAGTAAAATAAATGATTGACTTTTGTATTTTATTATTCTTTTCAATTAAGTGAATTATTATCTTTGTCAACATACTTTTGAGCGCTACTGTATGAGCAAAAATTGTGTGTGTATGTAAATTTTATCTTAAAAACGGCTCTAACGATTTTGACTAAATTTTTTATTTTATCATTTTCGGGGACGAGAAGATCATTGGGCTAGGTCACATGTTCGAGAAAATTCAATCAGTGGGTCATAATGGGTCAGGATCAAGCTAATTATATCTAAAAAACAATTCAATCGATTTTAACTAAATTTTATATCCAACCATTTTTGGGCACGAGAAAACTATTGGGGTAAGTCACATGTTCAAGAAATTTTGATTAGTGGGTGATCTTTGGGTCAAGCCAATTTTATCTAAAAAACAGCTCTAACGATTTTGACTACATTTTGTATTCTATCGTTTTGGATTACGAGAAGATCAGTAAGCTAAGTCATATGTTAGAGAGAATTCGATTAGCGGGTAATTTTTAGGTCACTGTGGGTCAAACTAATTTTATCTAGAAAACGGCTCCAATGGCTTTGTCAAAATTTTGTATTCTATCGCTTTTGGGCACAACAATACTATACTATTGGACTAGTTCGCATGTTCAAGAACATTCGATTAGTTGGTCATTTTGGGTCACAATGGGTCAGGGTCAAGCTAATTGTATCTAAAAATGGCTCAAATGATTTTGATAAAATTTCGTATTATACCATTTCTGGGCAAGAGAAGATCATTGGGCTAAGTCGCATGTTCGAGAAATTTCGATTAGTGGGTCATTTTCGGGTCCATATGGGTAAAGCTAATTTTGTCTAGAAAACGGCTAACGATTTTGATTAAATTTTGTATTCTATTGCTTTTGGGGTCAAGAAGACAATTGGGTTAGGTCGCATGTTCAAGAAAATTTGATTAGTGGGTCATTTTGGGTCACAGTGGTCAGGGTCAAGCTAATTATATTTTAAAAAATGACTCAATTGATTTTAACTAAATGTTATATCCAACCATTTTTGGGCACGAGAAAACTATTGAGCTAGGTCACATGTTCGAGAAATTTTGATTAGTGGGTCATATATGGGTCACTTTGGGTCAAGCCAAGGCTAAGTCATATGTTAGAGAAAATTCGATTAGTGGGTCATATTTGGGTCACTGTGGATCAAGCTAATTTTATCTAGAAAATGGCTCTAACGTTTTGACAAAATTTTGTATTCTATCGTTTTTGGCACAAGAATAGCATTGAGCTAGGTCACATGCTCAAGAACATTCGATTAGTGGGTGACTTTGGGTCACAGTGGGTCAGAGTCAAGCTAATCGATCTAAAAAATGGTTCAAACGATTTTCATGAAATTTTGTATTACACCGTTTTCGGTCTTGAGAAGACCACTCGGCTGGGTCACATGTTCGAGAAAATTAGATTAGTGGGTTATTTTGGAGTCACTGCGGGTCAAGCTAATTTTATCTATAAAATGGCTTAAATGATTGACTAAATTTTGTATCCTATTGTTTTTGATTAGCAGACCATTAAACTTAAGTAACATGTTTGAGCAGATTTCATTAGTGCATCATTTTTGGTCACTATGGATCAGGGTCACGAAACTGCGAAGTTGGCAAAATTTGGCTGAAAAATCGACTTTCAAAATTACCAATGCCAAAACAAATACTCAGTGCCAAATGCAAGAATGTCGCCAAATTTGGCTACATTTGTCAAAAAAAAAGGCATTCAGAATGTGAAAGAATTTTTTAGAAATTCTTAATAGAACTCGAGATACATGGTTAAACCAATCAAAGTTGAGCTAAAAATGTAATTTGCACGGACGAATGATACAGTGAGAATATTATATGAATTTGAACACAAAGCTATTTTGACCAAGCTATGCTCAGTCCCTGCTTATTATTTTTTATTCATAATAGCTAACAGGTCTAAAATGACTTAAAAGTCATTTTAAGGCTTCAGAAACACTTGTCACAGCCAGAATTTAAATCTGGCACTTACGGACTAATGGCCAAATTCCTAAAATTAAGACAAAACATTGGGCTTCTACAGAAAAAGATTGGAAATGATTTATTAGGGCAGTTAAAATGCATTTTTTCAGAAAATAAAATACTTCAACTTTACCTCAAACCTGATAATGTCAACATTAGACATTTGATCCCATCTGGAACGTCCATCATTTGTGAAGCCATTAAATCCCATACCAGATGCATTGCAAACTGCTTCACCTGAAATTATATTTTATTCCCAACTTTTTTTTTTTTTTTTTTGGAAAAATACAGTTCTATTAAAAATATGATAAAATAAATACATTCAAAACTGTATATAACAAAATAAAACTTTAATGGATGAATATTTATTGGTGAATTATTGAACAACTGATATTGTTCAAAGATTATTACTTAATGTCTAAAAATAATGTCGAATTTCACAAAAAATTACAAATTTGATTCAATAATTATAGTAAAAAAATTATGAGCGTAGCTCGTAGGTGGCAGAGCCCCCTAGTTAACATAAAACAAAAACTATATTTTAACAAATTTATCATTTAAATTGCAAAAATTTACTGAGAAATGTTCATAGCCTGCATTTCAAAGAAAATATTTATGTATAATTCAATGTTACAATTTTGATGCAGCTCATCATCAAATAAGTACTAAATGGTAATATCCACCTCAGAATCAACAGAAAATGTAAGTTAATAGTGTAAACTAGGGATGCACAACCTGTGGCCCGCGGGCCAAAAGTGGCCTGCGAAGGGTTAACGTGTGGCCCGCGAATTTCCTCAATTTATAACATTGTTTATACATTTTTGTCCATAGGTCGCAGGAAAAAATCGTGAATTTCGTCAATTTTCTGCGGAAAAATTGAAAATTTCGTCAGTCATGTTAGGTAAACAGACCCTTTCTCATCCCTGTACATATCCCTATCATAACAGTTCACTTTTACTTTTTATTTACAAGTATAATTAATTCATTATCTTTATTTAAATACACTTTATTTAGTTCCACTTACCTTTATTCTATTGTTATTTCCAAGCTTTAGTTCCAGGCTTTAAGTTTCTTCTTTACTTCATATACTTTATTTATGTTTCACTTTGCTATCGTAAGAGCCGGCATTTAGCACACGTTTTCGCCCGTGACGCAATACTTCTGAAATCTTCTGATCCAACTGAGGAGTTTTTACGAATGAACACGAGATGGCATTAGTCATCCGGTCGTTCGTTTTGCATATGACGTTTCGTCCTTTCTTCCATTAGCGTTTCAGAGATCGAGGATGTAACTTCCGGGCTGCGCGCAGTTGCTTTTCCTGTGTGGTTGGATGATATAAATATGCTCTCATTCAACGTGATAGATATGTGTTTTCAGTCCGTGCTGTTATGTGGTGAAGTGTCTCTTTCTGTTTTTAGGTTTAGGCGAGTTGAAAAGATGGTGCTGTGTTTCTTTTGGCCTTAAGTCTCCTTGCAGTTTTCAATGCCGAATGAGATTATTTTTCATTGTCGATTTGGAATTTGACTTTTAATCAAGAGAACATTTTTCACGAGCTGCCTTCTTGTTTTTCTCATCGATGGTGTCATGTGTAATTCTTCATTCTAGAAAGAGGCTGGTTTATTTTTCAACGTGGTTTTAGCAGCTTCACAAGTGTAAGAGGAATCCGTATTAGTAATGACGTTTCCAGAAGATGTTGTTTATAGTTATAGGGAACTTTAGTCTTCTTGCATCGGTTGACCTTCGACTGTCTGAATATCGAGATGATTTGTGAAAAGTGGTTTTCGTTTTTTAAGTAAATGTGTTTAAGCAATTCAGCGTAATGCACGTGAGTTTTTGATCGCTAAACATGAAGGACTCTGGTTCACTGGTATAATCATTTGATAGTGTCATGAAGTGTTTTATGTTTTTAAGAGTATAATGTTAGTTTCATTTATGAGAATAATATATAAGAATTATGTGTATGTAATTGTTTTATCATTCTATTTTTAAAGTATATTTAATCGAATAATAAACGTTAGTTGTCTTTTTAAATCTAGTTTGTTTATTTCTTTAACCACCACAAATGCTTTTCTATTTCAGCTGTTTAAATTTTCTTTTAAAGTTAAATAGTAATTGAATCTTTATTAATATAATTTGTTTTAAAGAGGTTTAGGGATTCTTTCAGCTTTCGCGTTTCCATTTGCTAACGCAGCTCTGCTACTCGTGTTAGACTTTACTTTTGTAATTTCAACAAGGGTTATGGGGTTATGTTTCCCTGACCTCGGTCAGTTTGTTTTCATAGTTCAAAAATTAAAGAAATTCGTAAATTGATTGATTAATATACTTTAATTCCTTTATTGTTTAATGATAGTTATAATTTAAAAATTTAAATAAGAATTAAAAGTAAAGAGTTTGAAATTTTTTTTTCTTTGCCATCTTTAACCTTAATTGGTTTGGCTTTAAACTGATGTGGTGGTTACTCCCCCTTTTTGATTTTGATTAATACACCGTCTTTGACGGGGGGGCTATAAGTAAATATATTGTTAAAAGGTTGTAATTTTCAATAGTAATTGTAATGCTATTTTAAATTTTGTTTCATAATATTATAAATGAGCTTTTTTCTTAAATTTTTAAGTTTTTAACTTTATAACATTTATTTTGAATATGATATTTTTAAGAAGTAAATTTTTTTTTGGACTTCATGACACAAGAAACAGAGATATTTCAACTAACCATTGATGGATAAAATGCTCAATAAAGAGTTTAAAGTTTGGAATTTGATGTTGAAAATGGTCAAGAAATCTTTTATGAAATTTAAGTGTTATACAAAAGAAAGTGATGTTCCTGGAATGTGCTTTATGGTGAGATCTGAAATCTTCAGTGAAAGTTTCTTTTTAACAGGTCATCTGAAAGTAATATTTAAAGTGACTTAGTTTTTGAGAGCAGTGGATCTCGTGTGGGCCCAATTTTGTGTTCATTTTTGGTTCTTCAAGGACTATTTGCAGAGATTGGATCTTTTGAAAGTTGGCTTCTGGAACTGTTGTGGACATTCCGGTGATTGATTAAGCTTGCATGAACATTTGATGGAGACTTAATGAACGTTGATTTGCATCATTAAATTGGTATTTTTCTGAATTGAGATCGCATAAGATGATATTTAAACCAAGTCATCAAGATGAGTGTAGCTGGAAGTGTGCCCCTTTTCTTCGTCTGTTAAAAATTGTTATAGATCTGTGATATTTTGACTACTATTTTTAGATATGCATATTTTTTTTAGATAAAAGTGTTTTAGATATGCATGTTACAATTTTTAAGATATGCATAAAAGTTTTAGATTAAATTGTGTTTTAGATATGCATGTTACAATTTTTAAGATATGCATAAAAGTTTTAGATTAAATATTGTTTTAGATATGCATATAGTCATTTTTACTGTTATCATGTTTAAAGTTTTAATAGAATATAAAATATTTTTGAATTGAATTTTTCTTTAAGATTGGTTAAAGTTTCTAGATAATGAATTGATAGTAAGGATACTGGTTTATTGCAGTTTTGAGAATTATATTAATCAAGTGGATTTTTAAACAAATACAGGTTTAATGGTTTTTAGAGTTTGATTTTGAGAAATATTTTTAAGATTATAAAGAAATCTGTTTGTATTTAAATGTATCGGGCTCCTTTCCATAATTTTTGAGATTTACTGATATAATGGACTAAATTGATTTAATGGGGCTGGAAGAGGTTAATAAGATGTCTTTCTGAATAAATTATTGATTTTGAAATAGTATTTAAGGATTAAAGTAATTACTGGGTTGAGCTTAATTAAAGATCTGTAGTTTATCTGGAGTGGTAGTTTAGATGTGTTAAATTTTATAATTTTTCAGAAGTTTAAAAGTAACATTTAACCCTTACGGTGATGGTGATTTTTGATAAAAGTTAATAAATGTTAAATTTTTCTTGCTGCAATTGATTGGTTGGAGGTTCGTGGTATTTTGGTAAATTCTCCCACATGTATCCAATCATCATGAGTGGTATATTATAATAGTTTCATAGTAATTTGGGATTAAATAAAATGAAGTTAATAGTTTGACTCTTCATAAATTTTTTTTAAAGTTTAATTTATTATGGCAATAGTGTAATATTACATTTATGGTGGTTGAGATGTTATTTGTCATGCTTAGCATTGGGGGGTATTTCTTTTCTTTTAAGGTTGTTAAAGAGCCCATCCTGGAGTGCTGAGCTGTTATTTGAATATCTTGACTACTCTAATGTATTAAGTTTTTTTTAAGTTTGAAATAATTCTTTGTATAGTTTAAAGTCTACTTAATTGCAGTTTTTAAAGGAAATTATGTTAATCCATTATCGTGGGGGGGGATTTAAGTAAAGTTAACCGTTAAATATAAGTTTTTAAATTTTGACTTTTATGGATCATGGAATTTAGTGTAAAGTTCAGGATACTTTTTGAGAACCATAGGATAGTTATATCCAGGTTATTTTTTAGATATAGTTTTGAACTTGTTCATCAATTGAATATGCAGTGTAATTGTAAAAATGATTCATTGTCTTATAAAGTATATTTAGCTAAAACCTCAAACCTCTCCATGCCTTAAATTTTATTGTTTCAGTTTTTGCCTGACAAAAGGTCACAGTAAGTTCAATGAATGTCTGAATGAAATGCATATTGTTTTAGACGACTGTTAAAGTCCTAGGATCTCTACTTTGTACAAAGTGACCATTAACTTATATGTATTAATCGTATGAATTAAATGGTATATTTTTCTATTTTGAAAATTGTTTTGTGAAAATAAATTTGATTTATATATATTTTTTTTTAAAGTATTTTTCAGATATAGATTTAATTTTTCCTCCAATAAAGTGTTTTTTTTTTTGTTTATTAATATTTTTGACTGCATGTTTCAGTTAGGCTTGCCTTGGTGTCAACTTTTGATCAGAATATTGGTTGTCACCTGTTACAGTAATTTTAAATGAGCAAGTTAAAGCTCTGTGCCTACTGTTTAAAAGGGGAAGTGTGCTGAATGTGTAGTTGTTTTTATAAAATAGAAATGGAGAAGTTATTATTGTATTTTTTTTTGTGTTGTTTAATTTACAGTATAGAATTATACAGAATAACCATGAGTTAATTGGTGTACTTTTAAGGAGGTCATGTAATGAAGAGATAAATTTTTGAGGATCGGAGCCAGATCGTTTGGAAAGATCGAATATTTAAAAGGTTTTAAAGTAAATAGCTGTGTAAACCTGCATTGGAATATAGATTTTTGGAAATTTTTTTTGAATTCTGGACCCTGGGAAAACTTATGAGATGAATAGCTAAGAGATGGAAAGTGTTGAGGTTGACTTCTTGTTGATCTTTGGCTGGTGACGTTGATATTGCATATAATTGAATAATTAAACTGTATATATATTGCCTTTGCCTTTAGGAGTCGGTTTTTAAGGTTATTATAGATACTTTTGACTGAATTACTTTTGAAGGAATTGGAATGATGTTTATGGATTGCAGTCATGGCTGTGGTATGGTGTCTGGATCAGTGCTCTTATTTTTATTACTATGGTTATTTAGTTATTTCCCTTTTATGATTTTAATTGATTCTCATTTTTTTTTTACAGTGATATAAATATATAGTTTTAAGTTCATTTTTTTTTTTTAAAGATTATAGAAAGAATTGGGATTGAGCTGAGAGAAAAGAGCATTGTTGATATCTAGGGCACTTGTAACCCTAACTAAAATGGTAGGAGCTTATGTGTTTTTGAGACCAGTTTTTGGCTGCATGACGGAATGTCATATGAAATATTATGGTATACTTAATTCTGATGTTTAAGTTGTAGTGTCGACGTTGCCTAGCTTGAAATTTTTTTTTTTAAGAGGATATTGAAGTCTTTTAGATGTGTTAGATAATACAAATTCTTGATGACATGTATTGTGGGAAAGTGTAAAAATTACGTTTTATCCTAGGTTGCTTTCTCTGCATGGGTGCCCTTTTTATAATTGGTATCTAGTTTTTCCGGGGGTCATCGAGTGAGTTCAGAAAATGGAAGTTGATTAGACAATTCTGGCGGACAATTTGTGTTAATCATAATCTTTGAAGTTTTTAAGGGAAATTCTGATTTCAATTTTTGCCTGATTCTAGATAGGGCAGAAATTATGATAAATTGTTTAAATACATTATATTTTTTTGGTATGGCTCGTTAGTTAATTAGCAAGGTAGTTTTTTTTTTTTTTTTTTACATGCTGTGGTAATGAGTAATGCTGATGATTACAGTAGTGACTAGGTTTTTCTTTGGATTGTTGGCGGTAGTATGGTCTGTGCTCTTTTACTATTGAGGCTGATATGAGGGGATGTGGTCAGTCCCCTAGTTTCTGATCATTACGAGTCTAATTTTTGAATTGAAGATATTTCATATCCGGTACCACATTTATCTACGTCTGTTTTTTTTAGAGAGTATGTGGGCGACTGTTTTTTTTTTGGATGTAGGTATGATACCTAGTACCTGATCTCGAAAGATTGAATGAATGTGAAGTACCATTTTTGATAAATGTTTCCATCTGGATTCTTAGATAAGTTGTGGTTTAAACCTACTTATGTTTAAAGAAGCTGTTATATGTAGAATAATTTAGGTTGGTTGAGCACAGTATACTCGCCATTGTTAAGTAACCCAAATATAGTTTTAGGGGTTACGTTTGTGGTAATCGGTTATTGCTGTATATCTTGCACTGGACTATTGTTGAAGCTTGCTGAGTCATACCTGATGGATTTGAAATACTGTGAGAAGTGGAATGTGTTATTGTGTCAGAATAGAAATTAACACATTAACTGTTTGGATTTGCCTGGCTGGAATTTGTCTGAGGAAATTGTATTCAGGTATTTAATTGATTTGTGGTTAAGCAGGTTGAATTAACTGTTGGTTGATAAGTTGAGGAACGGGAGGTATAGACCAATAAAAATTGTTTTTATAAATATAAGTTTTTAAAATTGTTAAAAATCTGATAGTAAATATTTAAGATATAATATAAAGTTTATTTTTTGGGGTACATTTTTCAGTTATGTTAAATCTTTCATGTAGAAGATCTTGTTTTTGAATTTTTAAGACTTGGCATGTGTAATATAAATGTGAATTTGTGAGAGGAGAGAGATTACTTATATAATGGACTGAAGATGATTTTTAGAACTGTTTTAATGTAATTATGTTTATATTTAGTTATTACTGTGATATATTTAATTGTTATTTTATTGTAATGTTGATGTAATTTTTAGTGTTCCGGAGTTTCTTCAGCTTTTAGCATCGCCAGCTGTCTAGTCGTTTTTAATAGGATTCTTTTGGCTTATTTGAGTTTTTATTACGATTATGGAACTTGATTTTTTTTATTAAGTGAGTTGTAGATATGGGTATTTCTTTAATTTTTGCTCAGGAGATACTTGATGTGTTAGATTATCCATTTGGGTTGCTACTAGTGTCTCTGTGGGCTGATGCCCTTGTTAGATGTACAGGTTCTGAGAGGGGGGGCTTTGTTAGGTAAACAGACCCTTTCTCATCCCTGTACATATCCCTATCATAACAGTTCACTTTTACTTTTTATTTACAAGTATAATTAATTCATTATCTTTATTTAAATACACTTTATTTAGTTCCACTTACCTTTATTCTATTGTTATTTCCAAGCTTTAGTTCCAGGCTTTAAGTTTCTTCTTTACTTCATATACTTTATTTATGTTTCACTTTGCTATCGTAAGAGCCGGCATTTAGCACACGTTTTCGCCCGTGACGCAATACTTCCGAAATCTTCTGATCCAACTGAGGAGTTTTTACGAATGAACACGAGATGGCATTAGTCATCCGGTCGTTCGTTTTGCATATGACGTTTCGTCCTTTCTTCCATTAGCGTTTCAGAGATCGAGGATGTAACTTCCGGGCTGCGCGCAGTTGCTTTTCCTGTGTGGTTGGATGATATAAATATGCTCTCATTCAACGTGATAGATATGTGTTTTCAGTCCGTGCTGTTATGTGGTGAAGTGTCTCTTTCTGTTTTTAGGTTTAGGCGAGTTGAAAAGATGGTGCTGTGTTTCTTTTGGCCTTAAGTCTCCTTGCAGTTTTCAATGCCGAATGAGATTATTTTTCATTGTCGATTTGGAATTTGACTTTTAATCAAGAGAACATTTTTCACGAGCTGCCTTCTTGTTTTTCTCATCGATGGTGTCATGTGTAATTCTTCATTCTAGAAAGAGGCTGGTTTATTTTTCAACGTGGTTTTAGCAGCTTCACAAGTGTAAGAGGAATCCGTATTAGTAATGACGTTTCCAGAAGATGTTGTTTATAGTTATAGGGAACTTTAGTCTTCTTGCATCGGTTGACCTTCGACTGTCTGAATATCGAGATGATTTGTGAAAAGTGGTTTTCGTTTTTTAAGTAAATGTGTTTAAGCAATTCAGCGTAATGCACGTGAGTTTTTGATCGCTAAACATGAAGGACTCTGGTTCACTGGTATAATCATTTGATAGTGTCATGAAGTGTTTTATGTTTTTAAGAGTATAATGTTAGTTTCATTTATGAGAATAATATATAAGAATTATGTGTATGTAATTGTTTTATCATTCTATTTTTAAAGTATATTTAATCGAATAATAAACGTTAGTTGTCTTTTTAAATCTAGTTTGTTTATTTCTTTAACCACCACAAATGCTTTTCTATTTCAGCTGTTTAAATTTTCTTTTAAAGTTAAATAGTAATTGAATCTTTATTAATATAATTTGTTTTAAAGAGGTTTAGGGATTCTTTCAGCTTTCGCGTTTCCATTTGCTAACGCAGCTCTGCTACTCGTGTTAGACTTTACTTTTGTAATTTCAACAAGTCAGTTAAGAATTGCGAATTTCGTTGATCTGGTGCGCGCAAATAGCAAATTTTGTCGATGAGACACGGGAAAATCGCGAGTTTTGTCGATCAAGCGCAGAAAAATCGCAAATTTCGCTGATCAGGCACTGAAAGATATCGAATATTGTCGATCAGGCTCTGAAAAATCGCAAAAATTTCGCCGATCGGGCACGGAAAAATCGCAAATTTTGTCAATCAAGCTCTAGAAAATCGGGAATTTCGTTGGTCGGGCACAGATAAATCGCGAATATTGTCGATCAGGCCCGGAAAATTCGCAAATTTTGTTGATCGGATACGGAAAAAGCATCAGTTTTGTTGATGATGGGCGGAATAATTGCAAATTTTGTTCATCGGCTGCGGAAAACGCGCCTGTTTCGTCTGTTTATTGCGCGAATTCCGTCGATCGGGCGCGGAAAAATCTTAAATTTCGTCAATCGGATGCGGAAAAATCGCGAAATTTGTTGATCGGGCTTAGAGAAATCGCGAATTTCGTTGGTCGGGCACAAAAAAATCGTGAATTTTGTCGATCAGCACGGAAAAATTGAAAATTTCGTTGATCGATCGTCAGTTTTTCGTCAGAAAAAATCGCGAATTTCGTAAATTTGCCGCGGGAAAAAATTGCAAATTTCGTCACAGACAGCAACAAATTGCGAATTTTGTTGATCAGCGCGGAAAAATCGCAAAGCTCGTCGATCAAGGGCGGAACAATCGCAAATTTTATTGATCGGGCACGGAAAAATCGCGAGTTTTGTCGATAGGGGGCTGAAAAATGACGCGTTTCGTTGTTTGGACACGAAAATATCGCAAATTTTGTCGATCACGCGCGGAAAAATACCGAATTTCGTCGATCAGGTGCGGAAGAATAGCGAATTTCGTGGATCGGGTGCGGAGTAAGCGCAAATTTCATTGATCAGGCGCGGAAAAATCTAAAAATTCATTGATTAGCTCCTCCTCCTCTCTTCGTTGATAAAGTTCACAATTTTTTTTTCTCTGCAGTAGCCACTTTCATGCACATGTTTGTTTTTTAGCATTTTTAATAAAACAAAATTTACTCTCCCGAATAAAGTCAAGCAATATTATCACTTCTTGAAAATAGTCCTTGCTATATCTGTTATATATACAAACGTAAACACTGTTGATATATCCTTAAGAACTGGATGATATGTTGACTGGGTAGGGGAACCTAGAGGGATAATCCCCCCCCCCCCATATGAAATCATATTTTTTATCTGATTATAGGCCACAAATCATCTCCTTGAAATAGATTAATTCCGTGTTACTGACGTGGCCCTCGACAACCCAGACATTTTTGGAAGTGGCCCTTCTCTTAAAAAGGTTGTGCACCCCTAGTGTAAACAAATAGTATATTTTCGAAATATAGCAAATAAGTTGTTTTGATGCAATTAAATAATAATAATAATGAAAAATGATTCACGTTCATTGAATAGCAAGCTCAATTTTAAATCTAAAATTTATTTCATTGGTTCATAGGCGAATCACGTCACGAGCAAAGTTCCATTCTACCTCATGATTTCAGATTTGGCAGCTATAAAAATCACAATCAGGTTAATTATTTTAAATTCCTCTTTGGAGAACTCGCTTTATGAATGATTACCTTCATGGCTTAATATTTTTAATCGCCAAAATGAACGAATCGCTATTGTTTGTTTACTTTAATGGAATGAGATATTGAGTTATCAGCCCAATTTCAACTAACGTTGTCTCAGAATAGATCCATATTTGAATGTAATTGATCGCTTAAACATCAATTATTTTGGTACTACTTAGTTATCCCGTCGACCAAAAATCTATCGCCAAACTATAAGATTAAATGCCAATACTGGTTGATCGTAAATATCACATTCACTTGACTTTAAGCAAGTTGCACGTGTTTACATCATCAAGTGATTTTTATTTCGAATTTTATTTTTATTAATGTTATACTAATTTATTTGTTCTTTCATTATTTAAAATGAAAATTATGTCAATTTGTATAATTTGCCGAGTGGTTTGGCGATTTATATAATCTGGTGAAATTGGTCGACGGAATTACTAAGTAATACCATAATTTTTAGACGATCTTTAGAAAAATTTAACTTTTGTGCAGTTTAATTGGGAAAAACAATTTTAACTAAAAATGGCTGCTTATCATATGGAAAGCGAATCTATCAGCCCATATTTGGTTATAACAGTCATATGAGTTAAGTTTCTATTATTAGAGATGAAAGAAGTGTATTTTAAATTAGTTTGATATATATGGTTTAGATGAAAGTTATGCATTTTAAATGAAATGAGCGATAAGTTTATATTTTAAATGAAATGATGGCGATGGAACAATATTTGGCGATTTATCACCTGCACCCTATTAACATAATAGTACCGAAATGTCTGCTTGGCATATAAAAAGTGAAGCGGTCACCCCAGAACTGTTGATGACAGTCAAATGCTTTGCGCTTTTATTATATAGATTTTTTACGGCAAAAGGCAGTGCAATCATTTCATTTATAGTTAAATCAAAGAATATAAATTCAAGAGGCACTACTAGTATTTATTTTAGTGGGTAGAGGATTAAAAAAAAAAAAAAAAGACAGCCTTACACATTAGAAAAGTAGCGTTGTGCAATCAGAAAACAGCAAAGTACATTTACAGCTTGTTATATAAATCTAAGCACCATTACAGTAAATAAACTGCATTACTTATAAAAATTACTCACCTCAAACTATTTCTAAAACTTTTAAATTCCTTCAGACATATGATTAGTAAAACAAGGTATTACTGAAAAATATTTTAGGCTGGTTGATTGGTACGTTGGCTGCATCTATGGTTCTTGGTGACCTTTGACCAACCTTAGCAATTTGGCTAATCAACAAGACGAAATTGCAGCCAAACAAAATAAAATGCTAAATATATATATATACTTAGTCTCCCCCCCCCCCCTCACCTAGGTATTACCTCCTCCTTGAGAGGGAGAAAATATTTCAGCGAGTTATTTAGAAGAGAGTTTATTTATTGTGGCTAGAACATAGAAAAAAAATAAAAGTTTGAAGATTTTAAGCTTTACAAGCTCAGGAAGAACAAAAGAGGGAAAAGTGCAGGAAATTTACATGAGCTATCATTTATTGTTAGAAAACACAATAGAAGAAAACTTTAAAAAAGTAAACAATTTTAAAGATTTTAAAGAATTTTAAACAAAAATAAAATTTAAAAAAAAAAAAAAAATTTTTATTTTTTTATTTTTTTAATGATTAAACTGTAATAGGTTTTATTGTATTCTAATATTAGTATGTGCATAATTTCTTTGCTGCATGTGTATCTGGTTGTAAATGTCTGCACTAAACTTTTAAGATGTATACAGACCTGCCAACCTTTGAAAATGAGAAATCGTAGCACACAAAATTTTAATTAATTTGGAGGTTGGTTGGTTGGTTGGTTTTTCGTGTTACACAGCCATCTTTTGACATTCGTAAAAGGAATAAGGTTCCAGTCTTTCAACTCAATATAGTAAATTTTTTCCTTTGAAAATTTTTATACGGTTTTTAAAGTTTCTGTTCATTTCACAGTGTTTTAACATTTGTAAGAGGAGCTTGGTTCCAATTTTTTAGCCCAGCGCAGTAAATTGATGAAATTCGGGATTTTTTTTTTTACTGCGATCACTTCAGGATATTCACAATTTTTCCGCAATCGTAATTCACATTTTTCTATCACGATTCTTTGTTGAAATCCATACTTTTTACCATGAACTTTTGATGAAATTCGCATTTTTTTACCATGATCCTTTGTCGAATTTTGTGTTTTTTTCCGCGATCCTTTTGACGAAGTTAGTGTTTTCTTTCTGCGATCTTTCGGTGAAAATTTGCGTTTTCCTACCGATCTTTCGATGAAATTTGCATTTTCTTACTGATCTTTTGACGAAATTCGCGTTTTCTTTCTGTAATATTTTGACAAAATTCACACCATTGAAAACACAAAATCTCAAATCTTCCGGGAGGTGGGGCAGCATTCCCCCACCGGGCCACCCCCTCAAATCAACACTGCGTTTTTACCACGATCCTTTGACGAATTTGATTTTTTTTATACGGGCATTTGTCGAGATTTGCGATAGTTAAACCTTGCCCCTCAAAGAACCCCTTTCCAGAAATCCCCTTCCCCACTCTTTTCCAGAAATTCTTAAAATGGCACCTTGTTTCTAAGGAAGTGAATTCCTGTATAAATATTTACAGAAACACGACTCACTTGTGATTAATATACATAAAGAGAGTGTTTTATGTTAAGAAGATTGATTTGCAGCCCAGATTTTTTTTTTTCTATGAGCATTTTTTAATGTCTGAATTTTCGGACTAATGGACAATTTTTTGAAACTTTCGGAAATGAATACTTTGAAATTTTGGAAATTTCGCAACAGAATCACTTCTGAAAAATATGCTATATGGGATAAAAATCGCATTTGTGTCTTTTGCAAAAAATCGTAGTTTAAGACAGATTTTCATAGCATCGTAGTTTATAGGTCCAAATCGTAGCAACTATGATTTTTTCGTAGCAGTTGGCAGGTCTGTGTATAACTGAGCTGTTTTATCGATTTAATATAATTTTCTAACAGTTTTAATTTTATTGTTGGTAATTTGTCCCAATAATTGTCATCCTCATAAGTATCTTCTGTGAAAATCCATCAAATAATTATACAGTTATTCTTGACGAAAAGTTCTAATAAGTTACCGTAGCTATATATGCCCATAAAAAAAATATTGCAGTGCTTCACTCAGCTCAGACAACTAACATGTAACCAAGAAAGTTTGTGAGGTTTTCATCAGACTAAAAAAATGATCCACAAAAGTCTTAAACATTCTGTTCTTCAAAATAATCACCATTGGCTTCAATTACATGTTCCCAAAGAGACACAAACTAATAAATGGTCTTTAGAGCCCCAAAATTACATTACAGCCTTTGTGAAATCGTCTCACTTTTGGAAATGCTGTTCCCGCAGCTGGTTATCCATCTCCTAAAACAGGTAATAGTCCAATTTGGGTGAAGTTTGGGGAGTAAGGTGGATGAGGCAAAACTTCCCAGCCCAGTCTTTTGATCACGTCCTTGGTTGCTTTCACCGTATGAGGTCTGGCATTATCATGGAGGGTTGGGTTGGGTTGATTTTTGACGGCCGATTATCTTCACGAGGGATATAGGCCTGGGGGTGGGGGGAGTGCCCTCCATGGGGGTCTTTCTAAGGGAACCTAATACATATTTATGCATGGAAAGTCCACGGCTCGAAGAAAACCATGAAAACTCTGAACGATTAGGCCAACGGGTGCGATTGGGATCGAACCCAACACCATTCGTCTACCAGCTTCGAGAGCAGAACTTCTCGGCCGCTGGTAGGGCATTATCATGGAGGAGGACAACTCTTCTCCTTTTGGAACAAAGTAGCTGAAACCCTTTGCAACTGCGACGAGTAGATGTCGGCTGGGATGGTTTTTCCACTTTCTAAGGATTCATATTCATAGTTAATTATACCAGCACTGATCCACCAAACACATAGCGTTATCTTTTTTTTGAAGAATGTTTGGTTTGGTGGCCAATGAGATGGAACCAGAAGTTGACCAATGATGTTTTTTCTTTTGGTTATCATACATGACCTATTTTTTGTCACATGTCAATATTTAGTCCAGACATCTTTGTTGTTGGTAATTTGTCACAATAGTTGCCATTCTCATAAGTACCTTCTGTGAAAATCTGTAAAATAGTTTTACAGTTATTCTTGACAAAAAGTTCTAATAGTTACTGTAGCTATATATGCCCATAAAAAAATATTGCAGTGCTTCACTCAGCTCAGACATGTAACCAAGAAAGTTTGTGCGATTTTCATTGGACATAAACAACAACCTACAAAAGTCTTAAACACTTATTTTGTTCTTTAAAATAATCACCATTGGCTTCAATTACATATTCCCAAAGAGACACAAACTTATAAATGGCCTTTAGAGTCCAAAATTATGTTACAGCCTTTGTGACATTGTCTCAGTTTCAGAACTGCTGTTCCCACAGCTGGTTATCCATCTCCTAAACAGGTAATAGTCCAATGGGGTGAAGTTTGGGGAGTAAGGTGGATGAGGCAAAACTTCCCAGCCTACTGTTTTCATCACACCCTTAGTCGCTTTCATCGTATGAGGTCTGGCATTATGATGGAGGAGGACAACTCCTCTCCTTTTGACCAGTGTTGGCTGCTTTTGCAAAGCATCTGAAACCCTTTGCAACTGTGATGAGCAGATGTCGGCTGGGATGGTTTTTCCACTTTCTAAGGATTCATTTTCATAGGAAACTATACCAGTGCTGATCCACCAAACACACAGCGTTATCTTTTTTTGAAGAAATTCGTTGGTAAGGAAAAAACGAAAATATCCAAAAAGAGTACATTCAGTTGGGCAGAGACTCAGTTTTTGTAAATGGATGACTTACCATACTATTTGAATCAGTTTTCCAATCAATGAAATTGATTTTTCCAACTGTCGGTAATTGTTGAGATGCACTGTTGTCTTCTGTCACAAAATCCATCATTTCTATGGTGTCCATCACAATATCACAACCGTATATACGGCGTATAAGTCGACCCCCTAACTTTCGAATTCAAGTTCTGCAACAAAATAAAAAACCCGCATATAAGTTGACCCCTAACTCCTTACTTCAATTTTGCACAAAATCAAACCAAAAATTTCACTTGCTAATGCGAAAAAGTAGTAAGTAAACAAAAACAAATCACTGAATTTTTTTTAAAATGATAAATTATTATTTGTATGTTTTATGTAATATTTTATTATTCATACACATAAAAAGCCAGAATTTTGCAGTAATCAAAGTTTTTTTTTTCTTTTTTAATTGACTTACGTATAAAATCGACCCCCCTCCCCCCCCCCCCAATTTGCTTGCCGAAAATTGTCAGAAATTCCTCGACTTATACACAAGTATATACAGTATCTCCATCCAATACATTCAAAGATTACCAACCGTAGTCATTGTCTGTGCTGTTATAATCAGAAAGGTCACTATCTTCTAATAATTCTAATATTTCGGCATCAGTCAATTTTTTATTTAATTTTCTTTGCTTGGACTGAGACGGTCCTGTCATACTTGTACTGTCTGCCATTTTAAAAAATGCACATAAAAAAATTCAAAGAAAAAATTTGAAAACCAAGCACGTAAAAATAAAGAATAATGCTTTGTTAATGTGCCTAAACAATCTCTTCATTCAACTTCCAAAGCCACACTAAAAACAGAGCATATAACTTATCATAGTCGATAGACGTTCCACAGCGTTACCGGTATATGAAGAGATGCCAGTCGGACATGCCAGCAGCAGTGAACAACGTTAAAAAAAATCTGCAACCAAAATCGAAAAAGAACAAAATGGCCCTATTAGAGATAGAGATTGAGCTCAGCTATCTTATGCAAAACAATCATTTAAAAATATTCAAATTTAAGCAAGAAATTTAAAAACAACCTGCCCATAGGTTTAGCATTACATTTTCAAGTGAATGAAGAATCCCCTTAATGAAATGACTGGTTTAGTGCCTGTTCACTTGATCCCTAGCCAGTGACAAGTCAGCTGACCAGCCAATTGATGCATAAGGGACCAATATGCACATTCCGTCTACCTGAAGCAGAAGCCAAAGCAGTGTGTTGGCTCCCCTCAACTGCCACAATCCTCCGTTCCAGGGACACAGGTCGCCACACATGGCAAACAAGTGGGTAATTTATGATTGTCCATAAGTCGATACAGGCAGGATGATATTGGTTTATGCAGAATTGCCCTCACCTCCAAAGAGGAAACTACAACAAAAGTAAAACAAAGAGAAAAGAATAGATAAGAGAAAGGAATGAAGAAAAGAAATTCAGAAAGATAGCTCAAGTGAGCTGGTGTTGTGAAGCCCGGGAATGTTGTACATCAATTAACTTTTAGAGCTTAATTAAGCATACAGAAAAGATTAAATAAAACTATAAAGTTTGAAAGTATTTACTTTTTATATTGATGCACGTTTATTTTTCACCCTCTCTTGAATTGTTTACATATCCGAAACGAATGGCAGTTTCGTTCGATTCATTAGCTCCTGAGGCAAGTGTCGTTACTGAAAAACTGCCAGTAACAGTGATTCCGGGATCACATCTTTTGCCGTGAGTGGTTGACTCGCAACGTCATAGTTTGTAGCCAATGGCGTTTCTGATGTGTTTACATAAGTTTATATTTACGGATTGGCAACAGTTTTAAGCAAAACAACTGCTAAGTTTGTTATATAAATGTGTGGGCAGATTGTAGATCTGTAGCTTCTAGAAATTTTTTGCACATATGTCATCTTTCATAATGTAGCTCCAATGAAATATTATTTTAGTTTTCTTTTAATTTAATGGTGAAGTAATGCAGTTTTAGTGTAAATTATCATGTCATCTCGCTTCTAATAAAAAGCTGTTTTATGCAATTGGTGTTTTTAAATTAAGTCTTCTACATTAACCACTGTAGCTCTGTTCAGCCATGTTTTCACAGGCTGACAGAGAATATCTAATGAAGGAATCCCCTCGGACAGAACATAAGGAACCTGAGTTAAGTTTCTACGTCATTTTTGGAGCGGTCCGTTCACTCACCAAAGTCCTTCCAAATGTAGAGCAAATTCTTCTAACAGGCTCTGGAGCTTTGTTTCCTAATTTAAACTCATAGAGCAAGACAGGCCTCAAAATCTCCTTTGTTAACCCTTTGAGATTATGGGGTTGGGACATATGTCACACCAGCAACTATTTTTTTATTTTACTCACACGATTTTTTTAAAAACTATAATCTCTGCTATACACTTATATTAGGATAATTTCAAGTAAAGAAATTTTTTTGTAAATTGTGGTACGAGTTAATATAAAAATAGTCACCAGTTCTAGACCATAAGCAAAAGGTTAATGACATGTTCTTTCAAAGATTACACTTCCTACAAAATTGATTGCAAAATGTACACTCTATTGAATGTGGTTTGAAGGGAATGTACAGATATGACATCATCAGAATCAGTTTGACCACACCTACACAACAAAAGTAACTTCTCAGAAACCATACAAACTTTTTTGGTTACCTGGTATATAAATGGCAAAATAAAAAAAGACTGAATTTTTATCAAAAATGAACATGTCATTTTTAAATTTTATTAAATGTGAGGTAAGTGTACGAGTAATGGGCCATGTATTTATAAGGATATAAAGGCTTATTGCTTTTCAGAAATAAAATAATTAGATACATGGTACATAACCCATGAAACCTGTCACTTTAGTTGCCTGTGAGTATGATATACAAGCTTGTTTATCATTTGTCAAAGCAGGTGGCCCATTACAGGTACATGGCTGATTACTGATACACTTACCCTATAATGGCTTTGATTTTGTAACTGAAATTTGTATAAAAAAGATTTGTATGCTGCAGGGTGAGACAGAGGAAGGGATTATTAATTTTTCAATGGATGGTATTTAAAACTAAAGTTCCAAAGCCAACTACTGATCATTCGGGGGAAAAAATCCATCATGTATTTAATCAGTGTACGGGTATATTAAATAACTAACTTTACTAATGTTAATTAATTTTAATTACTGTTAATTACTCACTATCTTTACACCTGAGCTGCTTGCTATGGACTATCTACACCTTACAGATTTAGTGAGTCATACTTTTAAAAATAAATTTCAAATGATAATTTTTTGCAACCTTGAAAGTTTCAATACTTTCCCAACTGGTGATAACATTTAGAATGTGTTCAAATAGTTCAAAAAGTGAAAAAAACAGGCTGGATCAAACAGATCCACTGTCAATAATACAGTAACTTTTACCACATATGAGATCCAGTGTTAATTAATAAAATCAAACTGAACCCTTGCTTTCCCCCAATGTTATTAAATGGTTATATTATATACAACATTAAATATGTATATCTATAATTAAAACTATTGCATTAAAAACGCTTAATATGTGTTTAACTTTTTTTGTAAATGTAAAAATCTACACAACTAATATATGTGTATTTGGATTGCCTGTGATATTGGATGACATATTTGAGCTTAGAATATGGTGATGTATATGGATGGGCGATCGTTTTATGATTCAAAGGAATTTTTGCTGAAAAATTGATGTAGTTATAAATATAGTCTAATATTCACAAGATAAATAATTATTTAATAGCCACAAATGAAAAAAAAAAAAAAAAAATATATATATATATATATATATGATTATAATAGAATAGATTTAACAACTGTTTAATCTATTATATTATAACCATATAATAAAAAGATTGAAAAATATTTAGTATCTGCCAATTGAGTATTTTCCTGGATATAGCATTTTTATCAATATTTATTGCTAAAGGTGAGCAGACTTTATTCTGCTATATTTAGCACTTAATCATTAGCAATAATAACAATGCCATGTCCAGGAAAATACTTAATTGGCACATACTAAATCTTTTTTTTTCACCATTATATGTGATGAGTTTTCAACTATAAAATAATATTTATTAATAATTTCAATGTCTTACCTAACAGCCAAGCATGGTAATATTTTGATCTAGTCACAGATGTGGCTAACAATAGGTATAGCAGTTTTGAATACCATGGGGTTTCATGTAGGAACTTGGGATCTAAACACAAACAAAAAATTATATTCAAAGAAATTCATCACATGGAAGATTTTTAATCAGAAAACAAACTAAAAATTTATATATATTTAAAAACAGAATGGTCATTGAGTAATGTGCAATAGCTAACGAAATCTACCGCACATAGAAGTCTGAAAATTTGGTTGTGGATAGTCCAAGGCAGGTCCTGATGCATCTGAGGCTCAGATTTTTCCTTTTTTGATAATTAACCAAAATATTAAAATCGAAATTAAAAACTCACATCAAAGGCTATGGCATTGCAGGATAGAGTGAAATGCATTTCCAGAGTGGAAGGAACGAAAGCTGTTTTTCTTAATGTCCATCATCAGATCCGTTCGGGATATGTAAAAAATGGATGACATATTTTTAAATTTTAAGTTTTTGCATTTTAAATGGTACAATTTATTTAAAAAAATTTTGTTAACTCTTTGAAATTTTTTCTCCCAAAAGTGTTGTTTTCTTGGCGAACTTTACCTTCCTTTCGCCAATGCTCTCCCATAGCTCAATTTCAGAAGTGCTGATTAACAAAATATATGTTTTTAAAGTTGAAACTTTCTTCTCTTCGACGATGCAATTGGTTTGAAAAGTACAAATCTAACCCTGCCGAAAACTATCTTTCTTCTATGCTAAAAGTATCTAAATGTCGTACTTCAACACAATCTTTCTACATCATCTCGGCAGATGTGATTTACATCACCTATAAAAATTTTTAAATGCTCGGATGAGTAGAAGTACTTAAAAATAATTTAAATCAGCAAAATTTTTTATGAAAATGCTAAGATGTGAGCTGTTTTGGCACGCTTTTGACTCATGTTTTCCTGACTAAATATGCATATTTTTGCACAAAATTTTTACTGGGGCTTGGATTTACATTTTGTGGGAAAAAAAAAAAAAAAATCAAGAGTAAAACATCATATTTTTAGCAATCACTAATTTTAAATCAGTAATAATCTGAAATTCTTGAACTACCTCTACAAGGCAGATGCTCACATTTCATATTTTAATATCTTGTGTGCTTTTACAATGACATGCATAATTGTAATGTCATGAGAGTTATACTAAATTAATAAAATTTAGCATAATTCTCTTCTTATGTAAACTACATGCTATGCAGTTCACTAGCACATATCCATGTACAAGCTTCTGTTGTCGCGGTTCATACACTCGAGAACAAATAAAATTTAAGCACTTTTCAAACACTATTCCAGCACTATTCAAGGACTATTTAGATACATGTATACAAATGGTGTAGAATAACACACTGACTATCTATTTCAAAAAATCTTATCTGATCTTTTAATTTTATAAAAGAATTTTTAAGACTCATATTATTAAAGAATTTTTAAAGAATAATGTGTTTTAACTTAGAAAAGTACCATTGGAAAGAAATTTTGTGTATAATAAAAAGTTAAGAAACAGAGCTTGATTGTTTTCTTTAAGTGCAAAAAAATAAAAGATATCGTATCACTACAAGAGTACAAGTCAGGAGTAAACTAGTTAAATTTTAGGAATTCTGAATACCCATCAGGAGTCAAATATTTGCATTTCAGAAGTTGTGCACAATTTTTTACAAGTTATACTTTTTAATATTTTTAATTAAATATTCTTTGAATCTTTAAACCTTACAGAATTTGCACAAAAATAATTCAAATAAAGGTTAGATTATTTTACTTTTTAAATACAAAAGATTTTTTTTTTTTTAAATGAATTTATAAAAAGGAATAAAAATTTTATTGTCAGTTACACAGTGAAAAATTTGGAATTGATCAATTCCGAGAAGTTTTTACTGATTGACAACATTTGTGATTTTTATAAATAATTGATTGACAAATTTCACAATATTTTTCTGAGATCGATTAATAAAATTTAGATTTTTTTTAAATGACTGATTAATTATATTAGTTTATTTTGGAGGGGAGACAGTGATCAATAGGCAAAATCAGCATCAAACTGACGAAATTCGCGATTTTTTTCAACAAATTAACAAATTATTTATTTTTTATCAATGACCAATGGACGAATTTCGTGGTATTTTTCCCTCAAAGGGATTGACGAAATTTGGAATTATTTTCAATGACAGATTGAAGAGATCCATGGTTTTTCTTGTATATAATCTATGAAATTCACAATTTTTTTAATGTCAACTACAGATTTAATTCATGATTTCATTCTGCAACAGATTGAAGAAGCCCATTTTTTTCTGTGACAATTTGAAAAAATTGGCAATTCTTTTTCCGCGTAAGATTAAAGAAATTTTTAAATTTTATCAATGACCAATTGACAAATTCGTAATTTTTTTTCATTATCAATTCACAATTTATTTACGTGACACAAAAAAACTCTGTTGTGGAAAATAACCATGGATTATTTTTTGCAACCAATTGACAAAAGTATTTTCTTCCTGTGACAAATTGAAAAAAATTCACAATTTTTTTCACAATATAATCAACGAAATTCACAGGGGTGATTCTAAGTAAAATAAAAAAATTCTGAAATTTACAGCAAATTTTCTGAATGGTTACAGCAGAGGGAGGAGGGGGGAAATCCCTCCTGACACTAGTTATGTGTTTTTTCTGGTGCCTTTGAAGAAATTTGTGTTTTTTTCACGATTCTTTAACAAAATTCATGTTTTAACTGCGATCTTGGGACGAAACTCGCGTGCCTTCCAAGATTCTTTGAAGAAATTTTCATTTCCCGTGATCCTTTGATAAAATTAGTGTTTTTTTCCCAATCCTGACAGAAATTCACGTTTTTTTTTCACGATTCTCTGACGAAATTCCCATTTTTTTCGTGACCCTTTGACAGAAATTTGCATTTTTGTGACCCTTTGACAAAATTCGCGTTTTTTCTGTGATCCTTTGATGAAATTAGAGATTTTTCCAAGATACTTTGACGAAATGAGATTTTTTCTGCAAACCTTTGATGAAATTAGAGATTTTTTCCACGAACCTTTGACAAAATTAGAGATTTTTCTGTGATCCTTTGAGAAAATTAGCGTTTTTTTGCGATCCTTTAACAAAATTCACATTTTTTCGAAGATCCTTTGACAAAATTCACATTTTTTCCAAGATTCTTAGACAAAATTTGTACAGTTTTTTGTGCATTTTTTTGATGAAATTTGCATATTTTCAGCGATCCTCCAGTGAAATTACTAATTTTTTATGTGATCGAGAAAATTGATATTTTTCAGCGACCATTTGTCGAAATTTGCAATATTATTTTATGTCCGAATCTTGGGACTGATGATTATTATTATTTTTTTTATATTTTCGGAAAATTTGGAACAGAATCTTCCCTGGAAATTTCAGAGGTTTTTTTTTTTTTTTTTGTGAGGGATTGACGAAGCTCGCTATTTTAAAATTCAAGGACTATTATTACATTTTTAGAAAATCTCCAGCAATTTACATTCCTTGAAAATTAACTTTTTTTCCAGTACTTTTTCTATTTTTCACAAAGCGTATAAACCATAGTTGTGTTGCTAATGTAGAAGATCTTTATAACGCAAACCTAAAAACACAAGGTTGTGCGTTATATAGAATTTTGCGTTATATGGATCACATCTTTAAATTCACCTTGTAAACATGGCCAAATATGTCTGAAACATATAAAAATACATTAGAATATCTTTATACTGCATTCCTTGTTACCATGAGTTATCCAAATTATAAATTTTTGCATAAAATAGGTCAGACATTGTTAAATTTACTTTATAAACATGATCCAAATATAACTGACACAACCATCCCTTATATTAGAACTTTTCAAAAATGTTTATTGTAATAATAGCATTTTTTTCAGTAAAAGGTCTTAAATTAGAAGATAAAATTGAACTAATGTATCAAATTTAGTCCACTAGAGAGTAGCAATATTTTACAATGTGAAAATGCAGTTGCTTTTTAACTGCAAAAATCATTATTTACATCTGAGAAGTTGTGCGTTATATGGAGAATTGTGTTATATAGAATTGCATTATAAAGATCTTCTACATTATAGAGCAAAATTAAGAAACAAGGGATTGACATCTAAGTCAAATACAGCAAAAAACTAGGTTATTTTTCCAAGAATAATGCATGCTTGCTTATCATATCCAACCAACTTTTGATAGAACTAGCAGAGATGACTGAAAGGATGCGCAAGATGCCTTATCAGTAAAGTTTTCATTACATGGGTGTACTCAGTGAATAGCAGACTGTCTGCCTAAATGTTTGTTTTAGGATAAGTTTGTTGCATTTGCATTATAACAAATCATTATAAGATTAAAAAAAAAGAAAAAAAAAAAGATTAAAGGGATCATTTTAATTAAAATTTTGTGAAGGGGCTGTTTTCATGAAATTGAATTATGTAAAAAGGAAAATTTTTATGAAGTGGAATTTTGTGAATTCGCAACAAAACCCAAGTTTATCCTGAATTAACTTTTGATTCAAGATGATGGCAAGCCATGCCTTGTTTCTATATTTCTCGGTAAATTGAAGATTATAGCCCGGCTTGTGTAAAAATCAATTAAATTTCGCCCGATTCAATTTCTACAAAAAATTCAGATTTTTCTTAACATACAATTAAAATTAATTTAAAGAATACTGCATACATATTTATGGGATAATTTTACAGTACATTTTAAAATTACGATGTGTTTGCATTACAAAAATACACAATAGCAACATTAATGATTACTTAGATTCTTAGGCGTTTCAACATTCAAATAAGGATTCATTAAAAAATTAATGTAGTTTAGAATAACAGAAAAAAAAAGGAGAGTTAAAACATCATAACTTTTGAAGCTATATAATAAAAAGTAGATTTGTGAAAATATTATTTTGTCATTTTTATAAGGCTTTTCTCAAATAAAAAGAGCTACTTTCTGACACATTTCTGAATAAATTTCTTTACGGAAACTCATAAGATTGGCAGGTGTTCTTATTCAAAAACTATGTAATCAAATGCCATTATCCATTTTTGATAAAGGCAATATATCTTTGAGAAAATACTGTCAAAGTTAGCATTTTGAATCGAATTTCAGGAAGCGATAGCATGGGAAAGCAGAAATACCTGCAGCCATGAGACAAGAATCTTGTATATCTCAACAAATAACTTATTTATCAGAAATCGAAAAAATTATTCAATTCCAAATCCTATTCATTAGTCAGGTGTATCAATTTTAGGTCTTTACAGTTAAAAATTAGTCAGAAAATGTGTCAAAGTTTTGTGCTTGTGAATTTGAGAATCACCTTAAGGTATATTATCCAAAGATTACGTTAACAGAAATTCATTATAGCTAAATATTTCTAAAAAACATATTGCCTGCCCTATACATTCTGAGAAAAATTAAGTCCATTTCTTTCCTGAGTTGACTATGTAGAAAAAAAAATGCAAGCCTGATCTCAGTCCAGTACGAGCCTGCTGAAAAAATTAAGCCCAGTCACAGATACAATGTAACTGTCCGATGCGATATCTACATTGGACATATTACAATTCTGTATTGATGTTGTCAAACTAGCATCGGCTTGTGACGCACACTTATACTTATTCTCGCAAAAGTCATATTCATTGAAAAAGGCTCATATTTTATCAACTTCATTTAAATTTTTTATCGGGTCAGCAGGCCTGCTAAATTTTTTTTTATCGACCCAGGCCGGCTGGCCCATTTGATTTTTTTGTCGGTCTGGCCCGTTTGAAAGTTCGCCTTCACTTTGCCGGCCCGGGCCCATGCAGACCTCTAGCTTAGCTATATACTATAATTTAATATTTTACTTACAAAAAGAAAATACAAAACAAAATAAAAATAAATCAGGATTTACAAACTAAAGACCACAAAAGCAAAATTATTCCAGCCCATAACAATTGGTTGACACATTTAAAAAGTAATACTGACTAACTTTTCAATAAAAATAATAAAATTCTTGACCAAAAACTTGGTCATTGATAAACTTATTTTTATACAAATGAAATTATTATTATAATGAAAATAATAAGAGTTATATAACAGACATTTTTCTACTATTAATTGTTTATAATTGTGGACCAAGAGAAAACGTGATGATTTTCGAAAGAAACTTGTAGATGCTTTCTAATTTAGTGGAATTTATAAATATTTTTAGCATATCATTACACAGATTTTTTCCCCCATGGCCAATGAAGTAGCTTTGAATAGGATGAAAATGCCACCCAAAACATCTATGCCATTGATCAAATTTGGTAATATCCATGTAAATTCCAGCGTTGAAGATTTTTTACATTACTTTTTAAAACATTGCTATAGAATAAATCAATCATTTCTAGAGTTATATGATATCTGGAGTGGTAATTTTTATATTGGTGTTGAAGAATTAGGAAAAATCCCAATCATGGAAGATGGTAGTATTCCAGTGACGCAGCCTTAAGCCTAAAATCGTAAAAATGGCGGAACTCATATATACACCTAACTTGAGATCAAAGGAAACACGAAAAGCCACCACTTCATAACTCAGCAAATATAGCGCATATTGTTCTGATTTTTTAAACACAGTCTTATATCTGCAGTCTTATTCTATTCAGAAATTTTTACATTTCTATATGCAGTATATTTTGAGATATCGAAATCCATTTTTAAAGTACTTGCGATGGATAAAGTTCCTAATTTCCATTTCTGGAAAATGGCCTGGGTGATTTTCTTTAAATTGATATATAATATGAATTTGTTTTAGATGAAGGGAGGGAATGAGATAATACTTGTGCTCGGGAAAACTCTTGTTTTTTTTTTTATCGTTCGCAATTTCTTTTTCTCAAAAATGACCTGTGCGATTTTATTAAAATTAATATATAATATAAATCTGTTTGAGATAAAGCGAATAACATAACAGTTATCTGCAGAAAAACTGTTGTTTGTTATTTAATCGGTATGAAAAATGAAACTATATTTCTTTCGCCATTCTATGAGAATTTACCGTAAATGCACAAGAAGTTACTAATGTATTCCTGCGCATGCTTTCTTTTTATTCACTTTTGGGAACAGCTAGCTATAAAAACACTAGCTGAGCAGAGCTGGATGATATCAGAAATTTAATATCGCAATATATCGACCAGTTAATATTGATATTGGTGATATATTGCAATAACTACCTTAATGTGCGTAGGAGTTGAAAAAAATCCTTATTTCGAAAGATAGGTAGGTAGCAGCAATTTAAATACAAACAGTTCTAGAAAACAATGAATCAATTGTTTTATACCTATTTTTTCACAGAGTATCCCTTAAATAAATAAATTTATATATATTGTATATATTTAAAGAGCGGTAGTCACACGGCGTGACCAACTAATTTTAATTCCGAAACTGACAACCGGCTCCAAGACAATTTTAATAAAATTTTACTTTTATAATGAAAGTGTAGAAAAGCAAGTTTTTATTTTCTAAGAAATTCGTTTTAAAATTCTGGTGTCGGTCGACAGGGCTTGAATTTCAGGGCGGGATGGCGGGATTCGCGCCCAAAATTTTGAAATCCCGCCCAAAAGAATATCGTGGGTGGGACGCTCCCGTCCAAAAAATCTTACCATTTTCCTGAAAATTTTGTATTTTGAAATATGATCAACTCCCGTGAACGCCTTGTGAATTTCCCGATATTTTCGCGCGACCGATTGACACATTTTGCGGTGGTTTTTTTCCCACAAAAGATCGTTGAAATTCACGAATTTATCACGCAATCGATAGACAAATTTCATTATTTTTTTCTCGAGATCGGTTGACAAGTGTCCGCGACCGATTGGCGAATTCAGGAGTGATTCTGTTACAAATTTTCCGAAAATTATGAAAAGTCGGTCATCAATTTAACAGAAAAATGTCGCGAATATCGACAAATGATCGCCAAAAAATCAATTTCGTCTCAAAGAATTGCGAATAAAACGCGAATTTTGTCATAGGATCGCAGAAAAACGTGAATTTCGTCAGATCGCAAAAAAACCCCTCTAAATTCATCAAAGAATCGCGAAAAAACACAAATTACATCAAAGGATAGCAAAAAAATCGTAAATTTTGTCAAAGGATCGCGGTAAAATGGAAATTGCGTCAAAGGATCCCGGAATAAACGCGAATTTAGTCAAAGGGAATCCATCAAAGAATTGCGAAAAAACTCGAATTTCGACAAAGGATCGCGAAAAAAAAAAACGCGCATTTTGTCATAGGAACACTAATTTCATCAACAGATCATGAAAAAAACCCCACAAATTTCGTCAAAGAATCGCAATTTTCGTCAAAAGATTGCGAAAAAACACGATTTTCGTCAAAAGGTCGCGAAAAAAAAAAACCCCGCGAATTTCGTCAAAGGGTCGCTAAAAGAAACGCGAATTTCGTCAAAAGATTGCGGATAAAACGCAAATTTCGTCAAAAGATCACAGATAAAACTCGAATTTCGTCAAAGGGTCGCTAAAAGAAACGCGAATTTCGTCAAAAGATCACGGATAAAACGCGAATTTCGTCAAAAGATCACGGATAAAACTCGAATTTCGTCAAAGGGTCGCTAAAAGAAACGCGAATTTCGTCAAAAGATCGCGGATAAAACGCGAATTTCGTCAAAAGATCACGGATAAAATGCGAATTTCGTCAAAAGATCACGGATAAAATGCGAATTTCGTCAAAAGATCACGGATAAAATGCGAATTTCGTCAAAAGATCACGGATAAAACGCGAATTTCGTCAAATGGCTGCAGAAAAAAATAGCCTGAAATCAAACTGAACCAAAAAAAAAGAGTTTACTCGACCTGCAACAAAAAATAATTAGCACCCGGAGAAGATTTCCCAATCCCTTCCCATCCCCTGCTGTAACCGTTTAGGAAATTTGCTATGAATTTCTGATTTTTTTTATTTATTTATTTCTTTTTTTTTTACTCAGAAACATCCTGACAGTCTGTATTAATACAATACTTAAGATAAAAACAAAATAACATAAATCTTTAAATAACACACAAAATAACGGTGGGTTTTAGATTTTTGTCTCCCTCCCAAATAGCTCAACTCCCCTCCATTTATAAATGTTGGTAGGGAGACTCCCCTCCTAGGAAAAATTGAATTTCAAGCCCTGGTCGATTATTTCGTCATTTTACTAACAGAATTTTTTTGCCTCTGAAAGGGTTAAAATAAGTGAAACGCAAAAGCAAAAATCGAAATTAATTTATTGCTACATGTCACGCTAATATATTTGTAATTAAATAGGTTTCAATGGATGGGAGATGCAGCAGAAATATTGTTTCTCAATATTTTTCTATGGTATCATAGTATCTTAATTCAAAAATGCAAAGCAAAAAATGAATGTCACTGTATTTATGCCTTCCTATCTGTTTACTACATGAATACAACACTAAAACCTTTTTTGAAATATTAATCAAATGACACATGGAAATAGTTTTATACTAATTGATTTTTTTATTCATTGAATAATATTCATTTTAAGCTGAAATACTGAGGCAGCTTACGTTAAATTCACACGAAAAACATTCATTATACCGCTAATAAGGCAGAAATAATAAGATCATACGAAAATGTTCTACGAATAATATGGCGCAGCAGAGACAATTTATAGACGTTAGTAGCTAGGAAATTCAACTCAAAAGCAACCAATGAAGAAGCGGAAAGGCTTTGCCATGGTAACGAAAAGAAAAAGGCGGAGCTTACTTATTACGAAGCGTACCATTAGCGTACTCTGATTGGTTTTTCTCGAGCCGAGCTTTCCAGCTGTTAAGCTACAATAATATTCTTTACTCCGCACATATTTTAGCTCGTGATATATCAAAGCCTTGATACATATGAATAGGTCTACACCAATAGCAGCCGCGGAATTAAACACAGACGATAACAGCTTTATTCAGTAATAAACGAGCAAGGAGCTTTATTCAGTAATGAACGAGCAATGAAATATGCGGTTAATAACAGCAAATGTAGATAACGTATTGGGATATGTTGGGATATGAACAAACAGAGATAATCATTGAAGGGGGATATTCTGCTCTGAATAGAGCGGGGCATTGAAGTAAGGATTTGAAAGGGTATTGCGATACATATTGGGATATGTTTGGATAAGAACAAACAGAAATAATCACTGGAAGGGGATATTCTGCTCTGAATAGAGCGGGGTGTTGAATAATTGCGTTCGCTGAAGTAAGGATTTGACAAAGGTATTGAGATATTGGTACGGGATAGTTTGCGCTTTTTTTCATGGTTTAATGTCGCGGTATGGAAACAAAAAATATTTCTTGGGATGTATTGGTAGACTCAGAACTTTGATATCGATATTGGGATATATCGTCAGAGGCAGAGTTTGGATATTGTTATTGTGATAATTAAAACATATCAATATTTGTCGATATATTGATAAATAATCCAGACCTACTGAGCAGTTAAGAGCACTGCTCTCATAGACGCCATATCTTGGGTTCAATCCGCAGTGATGCCTTTTGATTTTTTTTTATGAGTTCCTTTGTAATTTTTTATTGCCAATTAGATCATTAAATAAAATTTAAGACTTTTTAAATTGTTATCAAGTTAAACAAAATTAAATTGCAATTATAACTAAGCTAAATAAAATAAAACTTCATTTTAAATAAATTTCAATAACAAAATGTGCTATTTCCTGCAGCTGGTAAATGTGGCGCCATCTATATTTTGGTTAGAAACCTAAACTCTAACATTTCATATAGAATACAGATATATACGTTTAACTTTTTTAAATAACGATAACTGGAAAATGTTATTCAACATTATTTCATAATCCCTTAGATATTTTGAGAGTGTTACTATCACACAGCAAATATATCTAGTGCATTGATTTTATTAACTCGTAAATGTAATTGAGTTAAAAATCTTTATCTAAATTTAAGTAATGAATTTTGTTCTATGCATTTCAAATATTTTGTAACTATGTATCTTATCTCCACATAAAAATTGAAAATCTCAGATTAACTGTTTCAGAAAGTATTTTCACATTTAATTATGTATATATAAATAAATACAGTCTTTTCTTGTCTGATGTATGTTTTTTATATCTGCTAAAAAAAAAAAAAAAAAACTAAAATACTTCCCAAATAGTATTAAATTCAGACATTTTTATCCGGGAAGGTGTGTGTGTGTTAAAAAAAACTGCAGGAATTACTTTTCCTATATTAAGGAGTATAAAAAATTTAATGTAATTTAAAATAAGAATATCTCGAAATTGTTCCAATTATTTATTACGGTTATTAACTGACTGTCATATTTATTTTTTATATATGTGGAAAATATCATACCTTAGACTAGATACTTCTTTTTCGTTTAGAGAAATGATGCAGATTAAAATCATTAAATATTTGCTGTTTAATGTGTTACATAATAGTTCAAAATTATTTGTAACTCTTCTTGTCAAATTGTTTTCTATTCAGTAATATGAGTGTGTAAAAATATTTTTTAACAATTTTTATAGAATTAACCTATAATATATATATTTATTGTTACAAATGCAATGCAACTTTAATCTTTTCCTGTTCCATGCTGAAATATTTAAAATTTGGGATGCAATTCTAATATTTTTCAAAAAGGCATTTTTCAGTTCAAATTTTTGTATTTTAAATATTATTTTAAATTGTAGTTTACATAATCTCTTTGTTGTAGCCATAAAAAAATCAAATGGTAATGCCTATTTTAATTAACAAAATTAAAAAATCATAAAATGATGCATTATTTTTTTTTAACTTTTAGTGAGAAAAACTTTTTTTTTTTAATGTACAAATTTTATGATTAAATATTACTCGAAAATGTGGCTATTTTGATAGAAATTTATGTTTGTTGCTATGAACTTATATTAAAAAATAAAAAAGCAAAACCCTTTTCTTTATCAACCAGCTGTTTTTCATATTTTCATTCATATTTATTGTAATTATGGTACACTTTTTTGTGACTCAAAAAGAAAATAATAAAATACTCAATGGCAGTTGATGCTGCCATCTATTCAGAAATCAAAACTGCATCCAATCGATCACATGATTGGTAGGCTGGGTACACTAGCACCATGAAACGAACATGACTTTTGGGGTCAAATTCTGTGATGAAAAGCCTATCTTCGTTGTTCTCCAGTGCTTACAATGTTATTGTATTTTAAATAAAAAGGTTTAAAGAGTAAAATTTCTTGATATTTTTCTTAAGAAAGTAAACTTTTTACATAGTAAAATTTAACAAAGCTTTCTATATCTGTGAAACGAACCATAAAAAAACCCCTCATTTTGTATAATACTTCCATATCTTACTAAAAAGTTCTTAAAAAAATCAAATAGTACAGCACTCTTTACAATTGAAGTATGAGGTATGCTTTTTTGAGCGGGTGGAGGGGGAATTAAAGGTAAATGGAAATCAAGATTATGAGTTCTTATCATTGGTCTTTATTATTTTTTTTAATCTTTTTGTTATTAACCTAAAAAAAGCAATGATATCAATTCATAAAAACTTTTAACGGGTTAAAAGTCTGTATGGCAGCACTTTATCTTATTGCTATAAGAATTTTAAATATGGAACTTAAAAATAATGATATCAAATTTTAAGTGACGCTATATTATTTATTTCATCTTTTTATTTTTGTTTTATTTATAATTGCATGCGTAAGAATTATGTTAAATTTAAAAGGATGTATAAAATTTTATTCCTTGATGCTTTATCATTCACACCTTTCATAAATTCAAAATATGAGTTTTAAAAGATATGATATCAAAATTTAAGTGACGCCTTGATGTAGCTTTAAACAATTTGTTTTAAAATTCAATTTTAATTGTTTTCGGTTTGGCTAAATAGATTTACACATCTAACCAAAACTTTTAATTTTCAAATACACAGTTAAAAATATCACTCTCACTGAACCTATACAATGCACTGTAATGTATTTATATGAATAAATTGATTAATCTTTTGTGCCACGCTATCCAAAATCAAAAGTAAAATTTATGTAAACGATTTCTTTGCGTCATAATATCCAAACTAAGCGAAATGTATGCAAATCGATATTATGACGCAAAGAAATCATTTACATAAATTTTACTTTTGATTTTAGATAGCGTGGCACAAAAGATAAATCAATTTATTCATATAAATACATTACTGTGCATTGTATAGGTTCAGTGAGAGTGATATTTTTAACTGTGTATTTGAAAATTAAAAGTTTTGGTTAGATGTGTAAATTTATTTAGCCAAACCGAAAACAATTAAAATTGAATTTTAAAACAAATTGTTTAAAGCTACATCAAGGCGTCACTTAAATTTTGATATCATATCTTTTAAAACTCATATTTTGAATTTATGAAAGGTGTGAATGATAAAGCATCAAGGAATAAAATTTTATACATCCTTTTAAATTAAACATAATTCTTACACATGCAATTATAAATAAAACAAAAATAAAAAGATGAAATAAATAATATAGCGTCACTTAAAATTTGATATCGTTATTTTTAAGTTCCATATTTAAAATTCTTATAGCAATAAGATAAAGTACTGTGTCACAAACTTTTAACCCATTAAGGGTTTTTTGAATTGATATCATTTACAACTGCATCAAGCACTATGTAAAATACACAAAAATATTTTTTGCTTTCTTTTAGAAAATGTATTTTATAAATATGGTGATTTTCTATGTTTTGTCCTTAAAACTGCACAGAACAAATACTGTTAAAACTTTATTCAAAGCATTTGAGGATTCCTGAAATAAATTTAACTAGTTGGATGTGCCAATCCCAAAACTTCCTTCTATGCCATACATGTTAATACTTCAAAGTTTACTATCACAGCAGCAAAATTAAATGACAATCTATGTCCATCATGAGAATCAAACGATGCAGGTTCGTTGAATTGTGTGCTTTTAAAAAGGAGATATAAGCATGACATTTTTCAAACTAATCATTGAATTTTGGTACCCACCAGCTTAGACGTCTGCAACCAAAATTCTGAACCCAAAAAGCATAAAAGCGACCCCTGTTGGGCAGTATATACCCAAGCCTAATAAGGATTTATTTGTGTGAAAGTACGAAGTTTGATTAAATTTAATGCATTATTTTTTGAGATATCAATTGCGAAAAATGCAGTATAGCAGTGCCACTTGTTGTATGATTTACACGAAAACCTAATCAGCACTAATCTATGTCAAGGTCTAAAAGAATATGAAGTTTGATGAAACTCCATGCATCAGTTCTTGAGGTATAACTATTGCTAAAATCATGTAAATTCTGTAAAATGCAGCATAGCAGTGCCATCTGTATGGCAATTTACACCAAAAGCTAATCAGCAATAACTCATGTCAGTGTCTAACTGAATTTGAAATTTGATAAAAACTCGTGCATTAGTTCTTGAGATAGAGCTATTACAGAAATCATGAAAAATGCTGCACAGCAGCACCACATATTAGATGGTTTACACCAAAACTAATCAGCACCAATTTATATCAAGATCTAACTGAGTTTTATTAAATTTCATGCATTAAATTTTGAGATAAAGCACCCACAAAATCTTTGTCACACATACAAACATTTTCCAAAAACAGTCAAATCGTGTTAAGGTTTTTCTAAAACGTATAAATCCGTCGAAATCCGAAAGACGAAATTTTTCACAAATCTAATACGTTCTTCTAGCAAAGATAGAAGAAAGTAAAAATATTAAAAAATAAACTAAAATTTGTCCACATAAAAACTAGTTGGATGTGGCAATCCCAAAATTTTCTTCTATCTCACATGTTAATAGTTCCTGAAAAATGCAGCATATCAGTGCCACGGATCAGTTAGTTTACACCAAAATCTAATCAGCAACAACTTATGTCAACTTCCAACTGAATCTGAAGTTTGATGAAAATCCGTACATTGTTTTTTGAGATAGAGCTATTGCAGAAATCGTGAAAAATGCAGCATAGCAGGGCCCATCTGTTGTGCGGTTTACACCAAAACATAATCAGCACCAGTTTATATCAAGGTCTAACAAAATCTAAAGTTTTGTGAAATTCCGTACATTAGTTTTTGAGATAGAGTATCCACAAAATTTTTGTCACATACAAACAGACAGATATTTTCTAAAAACTAACAAATTGTGTTCAGGACTTTTTAAAACGTATAAATTCATCGAAAACTGGAAGTCGAAAATTTTCACAAATCCAATACTTTCTTCTTGTAAAGATAGAAGAAAGTAAAAAAGTTTAGAGTAGGATTGATTAATTATAAGTTGTTTAGTCTTAAATTAACTTAGTAAAATTTCATAAAGGTAGTGTCATATGTTCTCCCAATTTATGATAAGATTATATTAGTGGGCTTCTGTAATTAGACAAACTTCTCACAATTCCATATTTCACAAAATTAATGGTTACATTATAAAGATATAAATGCATATATTTGAAAATGATTAAGAAGGCACAGATTGCTTAGATATGTAAGCACTTGATAATGAAAAGGGGTACTCTGATAACTAAAAATAGAGCAGAAAAGCTGCTGACCAATACTTTACAAATTACAGTCCTCTAAAAATTAACACAAATTTAAAATATAAAAAATCTTACTTATGCTGTATATATCTACCCTATATATATAAAATAAAATCCTAATGACACAAATTTATGAAACGGCTCATTAAGTTTCACAGCTATTTCTCCTAAAATATGAAAATTTTGGAAGAAAATAAACAAATTATCTATATTGATCCACAGATGACAAAACTGGTAATAGAATTTTAAAATTTGAATTAGTTTCCAAAATATTTTTTTTTTTTTTTTAATTTTAATTAAATTTCTGTAGTGACAATTTGTAATGGCAACAAAATTACTCCTTTTTTTAAAAATGGGAGAAAGAGAAAAACTATAGTGATTATTAGACTTCTTCTTTTTCATCAGTTTCAAATTGATAATTGAAATATCTTTTATTTTAACTGATAGTGAAACAATCTTGAGATTAAATTATGTTTTTCAGGAAAATTAAAAAAATAAAAACATTTCTTCACATTTTGATCATCCGGAATAAATTTATTTTAGAAAACAAAAATCGTCTGTCAATTTTAAATTCCACAGATGGAAAAAAGGGTTCTCTTTTCAATTTAAAAAAGAAAATGACATGAATGATCTTAAAAACAGAAAGAAAATTTTGAAATAAGAATTTAATCATCACATGTTAAAAGCAGAAAATATGGAAAGTTACATCAAAATCTTTACACATATATATTAAAAAAGTACAAAAACTTTAAAATAATAAAATTATCAGGCAAACGCATTTAAAGGTGATAATTACGTCAGTTGTAAAAGGCCCAACCATTAAATATCGTAATATTAAAGTGCCTTAAATAATTAAATTGTTACACATGAAAATGTTGTAACAGTGAATATTAGGTCATACTTCAAAAGCTGAAATAAAAATTTCAAATGCTTTTATAAGTTAAATTATATATGTATCCATGAATCTTAAAACAGAAAAAAATTAATAAATAAATTACTACACGAGACATGCATTTAATAGGAAAAATTGCATCACATAATAAAAGAATACATTTAAAATGATTTTTATTCCAGAGACTTTTAATCTGACGTCACATGGTATAGTAGTGCACCAAGCATGTATTTACATCACTTGATGCAGCATAAATACAGGTATATGTATGTGCAAAATACAGTAGAAGATCTTTATAACGCAATTCTCCATATAACGCACAACTCCTCAGATGTAAACAATTATTTTTGCAGTTAAAAAGCACCTGCATTTTCACATTGTAAAATATTGCTACTCTCAGGACTAAATTTTATACATTAGTTCAACTTTCTTCTAATTTAAGACCTTTTTACTGAAAAAATGCTACTATTACAATAAACATTTTTGAAAATGTCTAATATAAGGGATGGTTGGGTCAGTTATATTTGGATTATGTTTATAAAGTAAATTTAATTATGTCTGACCTATATTATGCAAAAATTTATAATTTGGATAATTCTTGGTAACAAGGAATGCAGTATAAAGATATTCTAATGTATTTTGATATGTTTCAGACATATTTGGCCATGTTTACAAGGTGAATTTAATGATGTGATCCATATAACGCACAACCTTGCGTTTTTAGGTTTGCGTTATAAAGATCTTCTACTGTACTTTTGATTTATTTTGTACGAATTACTATTCTATAAATACATATTAGAAAATTCAGATATTCTTAGTAATACAAATGCATACCTGCCAACATGTCAATTTTGAAATCCTTACAATTTTTATGACGTATTCTTGGGTGCTTAAAAATGCATAACATATGCACATGCAATGAAAAAAGTAATACTTCATAACATTTTCTATGCTATATTCATGTATAGTCTTCTTTTTTTTTTTCCAAAATAAAAACGTGAGATATCAAAAGAAAATTTTTTTGTATGGGAAATTCTAAAAAAAACAATTCTGAAATTCACAGCAAATTTTCTGAAAGGTTACACAGCCAAAGGATTGGGGAGGAAAGGGGGGGGGGGATTCCCTTCCGGTCTAATTATGAGTTTTTTCGAGGCCCTTTGATGAAATTCGCACTTTTTCCATGATCCTGTGAAAAATTCACGTTTTTTTCACGATCCTTTGACGAAATTACTGTTTTTTTTCCGCGATCTTTTGATAAAATTAGCGTTTTTTTCACAATTTTTTGATAAAAGCGTTTTTTCTGCTATCTTTGACGAAGTAAACATTTTTCTCGTATCTTTTGACGAAATTCGCATTTTTCTCACGATCTTTTGACGAAATTCGCATTTTTTTATGAGATCTTTGACAAAATTCGAGTGTTTTTTACGTGAACCTTGACAATATTAGCGTTTTTTTACGAGATCTTTGACGAAATTCACGTTATTTTCTGCGATCTTTGACGAAATTAGCTTTGTTTCAAAGATTTTTGTTCGAAATTAGCGTTTTTACGCGTTTTCTGACAAAATTCGCGTTCTTTTCACGATCCCTTGACGAAATTAGTGTTCTTTCCCCGCGATCTTTGACGAAAGTCGCGTTCTTTTCACTATTCTTTGCCTAAATTAGTGTTTCTCCTGCGATTTTTGAGAAAATTCGCGTTCTTTTCACGATCTTTCGACAAAAATAGTGTTTTTCTGTGCGATTTTTAACGAAATACGCGTTTTTGTCGCGATTCTTTGACAAAATTTGCTTTTTTTCAAATATCTTTGATAAAATTCTTTTTTTCCCCGCGATCTTTGACGATATTTGCGCTTTTTCTCGCGAAGTTTGATGAAATTCGCGTTCATTTCCCGATCCTTTGAACAAATTCGTGTTTTATCCCCACGATTTTTGACGAAATTCGCGTACTTTTCACAATCCCTTGTCGAAATGAGTGTTTTTTCCCGCGATCTTTGACGAAATTAGAGAGTTTTTTTTTTTTTTCGAAAATTAGGGCTTTTTCAAGATTCTTTGAGAAAATTGGCGTTTTTTCGCGATCCTTTGACAAAAGTAGTGTTTTTGAATGGATCTTTGATGAAATTAGCATTTTTTCAAGCAATCTTTGACGAAAGTAGCGTTTTTTCATGCGATCTTTGACAAAATTCGCATTTTTCAGCGATTGTTTTTCCCGCGCGCAAAACCGTACAATCGTACTGTTCATCCATACAACCGTACAATTAGAACAAAATCCGTACATTGTACGGCCAATCCGTACAAGTTGGCAGCTATGCAAATGGTACTACTTGATTATCCCGTAGACCAATTTCTCCAAATTATACAAACTTTCATAATTTTATTTTAAATAACGAAAGAACAAATTAATTAATAAAAATACTAATTAAAAATCACTTGATGAAGTAACAAACATGTGTATTGTGTTTAATGTCAAGTGAATGTGACATTTATGATCATCCATTATTGGCATTTAATCTTATAGTTTGGCGATAGTTTTATGGTCGACGAGATAATCAAGTAGTACCATACAAACAATATGCATTGTAAAAATAACTTGAAAATATTCATGATGGCATATTAAAATAGAGAAAAGAATTGATGAATAAACTATACTTGTTCTTGAAATATCTAAAACCTAATCAAGATATAAAATATAAGTGTAAAATTTCAAAACACAATGCTTTTCAATGTGTGAATCTGAAAGCTATTCCCAAGCAGACAGAGTTTTTAACCTCAAACCTTAAGAATATTGTCCATAGCGTCCATGGCTCAGATAGCGTCATTTTTAACCTAATCATTTTATACAAGCTAATTTTCAAGTGTGTGATTGATCTTACTTATCAATCCTCAAAACAGATGTCATTTATTATGACAGCAATGAATGAGGCCACGGTAACTGAAAAATTCCCATTCAAATGGAAAAGCATGGCAACGTGATTGCAGAAGATAGTCACTGTTATATTGATAATATCATTCAATCATCCATTCAATCAATTCGTGATAAAGCTCAGATAGCGTCATTTTTAATCTAATCATTTTATACAAGCTAATTTTCAAATGTGTAATTGATCTTACTTATCAATCCTCAAAACAGATGTCATTTATTATGACAGCGATGAATGAGGCCACGGTAACTGAAAAATGCCCATTCAAATGGAAAAGCATGGCAACGCGATTGCAGAAGATAGTCGCTGTTATATTGATAATATCATTCAATCTTCCGTAACCTGGTAATATTTTTAAAAATAGGGCACATTAGTATATTTTCAGAGACTGTGAAGCCTGAATGGTGGTTGGCGGGCATAGCTCGCAGGGGTTGAACCCCCTAGTATTCATATAAAATCATGGCCATTGCTATAAAGTTTCAAGACTTGAAACACTGTATTAAGATCATATAAATATAACTTATTACATTTCTAGCAACTGCATTGATATCCTTTAATAGTCCCAGAGCCGACAGCACAAAAACCTATGTTATAAGAACAAGAAAAAAACTTTATGGAAGAATAGAAGTAGGGGAATCTAATGGTCCATGTCTGCCGGAAGTGAAGTGGTGCATAAGCCAAAAATTAATACCACCAATGGTTGGCAAATAGGTTTATCATTGTGTTTGTCCTGCAAACAAAGGTATGAAAACATGGAGGATAGTTATAGGACTAACACAATGATAAACCTATGAGTCAACCACTGGTGGTATTAATTTTTGGCTTATGCACCACTTCACTTCCGGCAGACATGGATCATTAGATTCCCCTACTTCAACTCTCCTATAAAATAAAGGTTTTTCTTCTTGTACTTGATAACATAGGTTTTTGTGCTGTCGGCTCTTGGACTATAAGATATACCCTTTAAGCACTGATATCCTGTTAAATGCTTGTTTAATCCAATTAAATTTTAATTAACTTACTGTAATATGGAAAAAATCTGTAGAAATATAGAACTAATTTGAAGAATAACACATATAACTTGACACTTTACAGTATATTAAATATTAAGCACAAAATGTGACAAATAACATACATTGAAAAGGTATATCTTATTGCTGGTTTAAAAAATAGTGTCATTGTTATATCCTTAACCAAGAATCCGAAATAGTAACGATCTATGTTAATAGATGGCAGCACTACACAATCTGGAATTGTAAGGCTTTGCACGTAGCCAAGAATATTCTGCGCAGTTGTAAAATGTCATTTGTTCTGATAGCTGCTCTTGAGCGGCTTTGTACATATGTAAAATAAACTATAAGTAATCTTATAGTTATGCCCTCTTCCTTAGTTAAGAATTATAATAAGAGTGTGGCGATATAAAAGTGGCGACGAATGGGATGTAACCCAAATTAAAATGCAGTGAAAATTTTTTTGTTTTGAAAAAGAAAAAGAGAACGAAAAAATGACCGATAAAGAAATAATTTCCCTGGGATGCTTGGAAGAATATAATGCAAATGTTCCTTGGACTATTTACGTCGAGAAAATTGATTTTTATTTCTCAGCGAATAGCATCAAAAATGATGATATGAAGAAGAATATTTTATTAAGTTCGGTTGGAACAACAACTTTTGCTATTTTAGGAGATATTATTGTTCTGAATACGCTGAAAGAAATCAGTTATGAGGATCTTTTAAAGAAAGCTAAGGATCATCTTTCACCACGCCCTAGTGAAATTGTCAAACGATTTAAGTTCCAGAAATGACTAGGGAAGCAAGGAGAGAATATAGCCGATTTTATAAGAGAGTTACGTCGTTTATCCGAACATTGCAACTTCGGAAATACGCTTAATGACTGCCTGCGTGATCAGTTGGTGTTTGGCATCCAAGATGAAAAGATACAGCAGAAATTACTGGATTCCAGGGATTTAACGTTCCAAACAGCGATGGAAATAGCTGAGTCATTTGAGATAGCTGAGGCTGGAGTGAAATCCCTACACATCGGAGATACTACGACTGTCAATCAAATGCGTGTTTCTAAAGGAGAGAAATCGAAAGTGGGGATGTCTGCTCATGCACCTAAGCCTAAAGAAGATAAATTCACGCCTAAGAAACCGTGTTACAGATGTTCTAAAAATCATAATCCCAAGTTTTGCCCTTTTAAATCTGCAGAATGTCATTTCTGCCATCGATTGGGGCATTTAAAAATTTGTTGTCGTAATAGAAGATTTGGAATGAAAAGTGAGAAACCTTTTAAGAACAGAAAAATTAAAACTGTTCAGGCAGAATATTGTTTAAATTTTATGGACAACTCCAATAAGGTGTCATGGATAAAATCTGTTAAAATAAATGGTGTAAATATACAATTTGAAATTGATAGTGGTGCGGCTCATACTATCGTAAGTAAAAGTGTTGCTCATAAATTGTTCTCAGGTAAGCTGCCTTTAATTAAATCTAATATTAAATTACAAACTTATACTAAAGACTCTTTAACTGTTTTGGGGGAATTAAAAGTAAATGCTGTTGTTAATGAATATTGTACACCTGATTTAAGAATATTGGTTATTAAAGAGGAGGGTCCGAGTCTAATCGGAAAAACTTGGTTAAAAGCATCAAAATTATTTTGGCCTAATGTAAATATGATTAAAAGTATTTCGAAAGATGATTTAATTAGAAATTTTTCTAATGTTTTTGCTGACGGGATCGGGACAATCAAGGGTCCTGCCGTGTCAATTAAATTGAAAAAAGATGCAAAACCAGTTTTTCTTAAGTCTCGACCTGTTCCTTTTGCTTTAAGGAAAGCTACTGATGTTGAATTGGAACGATTAACTAATGAGGGTATTTTAAAACCTGTTGATCATTCAGAATGGGCTAGTCCTATAGTAATTGTTCCTAAGCCTAATGGTTCTGTTAGAATATGTGGTGATTACAGAGCAACAGTTAATTCTAATACTGAAAATGATAATTATCCTCTCCCTAGAATGGAAGAATTATTTTCTAAATTATCAGGTGGTAAATTTTTTACTGTTTTTGATTTAAAAGACGCCTATTTACAACAACCTGTAGAATAGTCAAATTTTGACTATAAATACACATAAAGGTTTATTTAATGTGTTACGATTAGCATTTGGGGTAAAATGTGCTCCTGGTATGCTCCAAAGAAAAATTGAACATATTTAAAAAAAATTTGAATATGTTGGTGTATTTTTAGATAATGTTATCATTAGTGCTAGTAATGAATCAGAACATTCTGAAAGAGTTGAAAGTGTTCTGAAATGCTTTTCTGAGCATGGTATAAGATTAAATAAGGAAAAATTAAAATTTATGGTTTCCGAAGTTTCTTATCTGGGACATAAAATATACCAGGAAGGAATTAGACCTATTCCAGAAAAAGTTAATGCTATTTTGAATGCTCCTATTCCAAATAATGTGTCACAATTGCGTTCATTTTTAGGCTTAATTTCTTATTATAGAAACTTCCTGCCTAATATTTCAGATGTTTTAGAACCTTTACATAGATTATTAGATAGTAATGTAAACTGGACATAGTCAGAAAAGCATGAAAAAGCGTTTCAAAAAGTGAAACAATTATTATGTACATCTCCTGTTTTAGAATTATATGATGTAAACAAAGATATAGTTTTAAACTCTGATGCTTCTGAATATGGTATAGGGTCAGTTTAAAGCCACATTGTTGAGGGTAAAGAAAAACCTACTGCTTATGCTTCGAGAACTTTAAATAAAACTGAAAGGAATTATGCTATGATTGATAAAGAAGCTTTATCTGTAATGTTTGGTGTCACTAAATTTCATCAATATTTAGCTGGAAAACATTTTAAAATTATAACAGATCATAAACCTTTAATTAGATTGTTTGATCCTGTTAAAAAGGTACCTGATACATTATCACCTAGAATGCTGAGATGGTCGTTAATGTTAGCTGGTTATGATTATACTATTGAGTATCGCGAGGGCAAAAATAATAAAAATGCTGACGCAGCAGATTACCTCTCCCAGAAACTGTAAATATAGTAAGTAATCCTGCGAAAATAATGTTTGTTTCAAATAATGATAATTGGCCTATTACTTCTAAAACTATTGCAAAGTGGACAACTGAAAATCCTGTAACTAAACAAATTTTAGAGTGGGTGTTACATGGGTGGCCGCGAAAGGTTAAACCAGAAGTATATCAATCATATTTTCATAGAAGGGAGGAAATTTCCTGTCTAGAAAATTGTCTATTGTGGGGACATAGAGTGATCATTCCAGAGGAAGGCCGTGAATATATATTAAAATTACTGCATTCCGTTCATCAGGGTATATCGAGCATGAAAGCGAAAGCTAGGGGGTAGTTTGGTGGCCAAATATAGATAAAGAAATTGAACAAATGGTAAATTCTTGTAATAGATGTCAGATGTTTGCGAGGGATTGTCCCAAAATGGAACCTTTGAAATGGAAATCTGAACTGCCCTGGGGAAGGATCCATATAGATCATGCCGGTCCTTTTGAAGGTAAAATGTTTTTAATAGTAGTCGATTCTTATACTAAATGGTTGGAGGTAGAAGTAGTACCCAGGTCTGATAGTAAAACTACAATTAAGATATGAAGGAGAATTTTTGCTACATTTGGATTACCTGTTGAATTGGTCAGTGATAATGGTCCCGCGTTCACAAGTGATGAATTTGAGGAATTTCTTAAAAATAATGGAATTAAGCATATGCCTGTTCCACCTTATCATCCGTCTTCGAACGGACAAGCGAAAAGATATGTGCAAACTGTGAAAAATTGTCTTAAAAAGCTAGATAAAAGTGACATAACATTGTCAATTTGACGATTTTTGTTAGAAAATTATTCCACTCCTCATTCGGTGACTGGGAAAACTCCTGCTGAATTAATAATGTTTGGAAGGCCAGTTCGAACAGCCCTTCACTTGGTATTACCATCAAAACCTAAAATACAACAACCCCTTCACAAATATAAGCTTCATGATTTAGCTTTTGTTAAAAATTTTGGAAAAGGGGAGAAATGGGTAAAAGGAAAAATTATGAAATTATTGGGGAGTAGATGGGTTTTAGTAAATAGATATGACGGAGTAATGTGTAAGCGTCACGTTGATCAGTTGAGACGAAATAAAGAGATAAGTGATGAAATACCAGAGAGAGCTGTAGAGATAAATCGAAATGATAAACTAATGTCAGACAAAGTTGAAAATATGGGACATAGTGGTAAAAATTACAGTAATTATGATAGGTATGAAAGGGTTAAACAAAACCGTTTTTCTGGAATTAATGGAAAAATAAAAGAACAGCTTAATAATGATGATACTATAGAACCAAGCCAATCTTAGCCTTCGCATGATATTGTGGCAGGTATAGTTGTGAGTAATAAAAATGATGTTACGACAGATAAAACTGTAAAAGACAATTTGACTAAAAACAATGACGAGGACTGTAAGAAAAGTGCTCCAGTTCGAAGAAGTCAAAGAACAAGATTGCCTGTAGTTCGTTTGAACTATGAGGGGAGGGGTGTTATATCCTTAACCAAGAATCCGAAATAGTAGCGATCTATGTTAAAAGATGGCAGCACTACACAATCTGGAATTGTAAGGCTTTGCACATAGCCGAGAATATTCTGCGCAGTTGTAAAATGTGATTTGTTCTGATAGCTGCTCTTGAGCGGCTTTTGTACATATGTAAAATAAACTATAAGTAATCTTATAGTTATGCCTTCTTCCTTAGTTAAGAATTATAATAAGAGTGCGGTGATATAAAAGTCATAAACAATCTTTTTAACATACTTATCAAACATTACATGCAACTATCACGAGGGGTTATAAAGAATGTCTGATTTTGAATCACAAATTTATTGTTTCTTCAATTTATACAAAGTATTTCACAATTATTAGGATTTCTCTGTCTCTTCAGAAAATATATTGTAAAATTTTGTTTTTATTAATTTAGATGATTAAAAAAGAATAAAAAATAAGAACTTAAGATTTCTAAGAGTAAAAAGGTTATTATTCTAGGATTTTATTACAAACATTTAAAAAAAAGTATTAAAGTATTTCTATTACACAGAAAATAAAGATATTAATCATTAATTTTTTAAATAAACATGGATATTTCAGGACAAATAAATCTTTTAAGTTTGTGATGTGTATAAAAATATTTTATTTTGTTGAGCACTTTTAATATTAGAATTTTGAATATTATCTAAAGACTAATGCTTTCATTCAAATAAATTAGGATTTTTCTGAACAAAATATCATATTATAAAATAATTTGATAGTTGATAAAGAAAAGGTATGAGACAAATACTTTATGAATACAATAACTATAAAGGTGAATGTTCCTAATAAAATGTCAAATAAAAGTAACTTACCTTGCAAGTACTTGATGGGGAAAAAGGGTACTATGGTAACTAAAAACAGAGCACAAAAGCTGCTAACCAACACTTTACGAATTACAGTCCTCTAAAAATTAACACAAATTTAAAATACAAACATTTTTATTTATATATAACATATATATGTATATATACAGGGTGTCCCCAAATTCATGGGCCAAATTATAAGGGAAGGTAAAGCACACATAAAGAAACAAATTTGGTATAGCAATGTTAGATTGGAAATAAAAAGTTTTGGTGAAAAACAAGAAATGAGTAGGAAATGAAAACAAGCTTTATTTTGACATAACAATTACAGTAAGTGTTAAAAAATGTGCCATCATCAACATCGATACATACCTGGCAGCATCTAGCAAGTGATAGGCGTACTCTTTCAAAGGTTCCAGATGTTTCATCTATGAGATAACAGTTGATTTTGATGAGGACCTCATTGCAAGACTTTCAGTCGTTGCTGCAAATGTTCATGAAACACTTGGAAATTGTGAAAGGGTACATTTGCTAGATGTTGCCAGTGGCACATTTGAGCTTTTACTGTAATTGTTATGTCAATAAAACACTTGTTTTCTTTCCTATGCATTTCTTGTTTTTTGCCAAAACTTTTCATTTCCAACCCCGCATTGCTATATAAAAATTGCTTCTTTATGCGTACTCTACCTTCCGTTACCATTTGGCCCATGAATTCAAGGACACCCTGTATATATATAAATATATATTCATATAAAATCATGTTAGTTTTTCAAATGCCATATAGAATTTGGTAGTTTTATGTTAGCTGGGTGCAGGTGATAAACTGCAAAGTATTGTTTGTTCCATCACCATGATTCAGTTTGTATTAATTTAAAACACAAAATTTTCTCTCATTATCTTTAAAATATATAACTTAATTTAAAATACATATATTAAATACATTTAAAATATATGCCTTCCACTTATTTCATGTGAAATAAAGAAGAAAATAATAAGAAATGATACTAAACCAAGACATTTTATTTCAATACCAATATCTTGCTATTAATTTACATACATGAAAAAAAAAAAAAAAAAGCTGCTACTGGAGAGGAAAAAAATGTTTTGCCGAGATTTGCACCCAGCCAACTAACATAAAAGTACCTTAAATTCTTATACGTCTTTTATATCTCATTTTCTTCACATTAATTTAACTTAATTTTATTTTCCTTGTTGCAATATCTAATATTTTGCCTCAAAAATTTTAAGTCTGACTAATGTTTATTTAAATGTAAATTATATTTTTAATACCTTTTACATATAGTAATCAAAACTGAGATTAAATGTTAATAGTGAATATTGATCATGAAAATAAATTAATTTAATTACTTTATATGTAATAATACAATTACCATAACATTATTTTATGATCTTTTATTCCATAAATTATGGAAAAAAAAAGTAGTAGTAGTAATAAAATACAATTTTGAGCATATTCTAATGCAACATATCTTTTAACCAATTTAACTTGATATTAATATTTTTATCCAACATAAAATGAAAATCTGTCTTTTAACTGACAGATTTTAATTTAACGCCAAAATGCAGTATCTTATGTTTTTAATTTGCTCTGTAAACTAGTAATTCTGTTCAATTTTCAAACAAATTTCATTCAAAAGTACATTTTCCTTTTTCCTATTCAACATAAAAATTGAAATTATGGGACTTTCAGAAATGGTGTACAAGCAAAGCAATAAAAATGAAAGTCATAGTGCAGATTGCCATATTTCTAAAAATAGCAACTGATTTTTGGCAATTGTCCAAAGTAGACTATGTTTTTTGATAATGACAGAAAAAGCCATGGTGAAAGAAATAAAGACTTTGTTGTTAATAGACGTTAATAATTACACTCAATTTTTTTCTTCATGAAGATCAAATTAAATAACAATGAAATTACATATATTAAACAGTTTAACATTTTTAGTTCAAATGTATGCTCACACATATACTTTTTTTTTTTTTTTAAATTTTCATTTGACTTAAAATTTTGCTTGTCTTTTCTCTATACCCACAAAGTATAAAATAATTTCACCATGCTATCCAACTTTTAAAAGTTATTTTTACATTTAATCTTAAACACACAAAGACTACAAGTATCCATATCTAAAAGCATTCATTATAACTAAACATTAAAAATTCAAGTTCTATATAGTAGTCAGAAAAAATACCTTTAAATGTTGTTAAAACTACATATGAGTACACAATTCATAAAAAAAGATATTTAATAAAATTAATAAAGTAAAACCTCAATATAGTGTCACAGTGATACAGTATCCCCCTGCTTATAGAGCTATGTTTCATAATTCCCAGCTAAACTCCTAACATAATAAAAGAAAATAAGTTAAAACTGGTGTGAATGACTAAGAACAAACAATTTTCTTGAAACACCATCAAAAATTTGTAAATGCGCTAGGCCTTTCGAAAAACACCACTAAATCTCCTGTTCCTGATCTTCGTAAATGGGGAATTTATAAAGTTCCTTGTAATGGTTGTGATTTATCTTATATTGGTCAAACTAAAAGGAATCTCGAAATCCGCTTAAAGGAACACTCGCGTTATGTAATCAATCAAGAATTTTCTAAATCTTCTATTGCCAAGCACTCTTGGGATTCCGGCCATAGTTTTAATTTTCAAAATGCTAAAATTATCTCTAATGCCAATAGTATCTCTGAATTGGACTTTCTTGAAAATTTAGCTATTTATCTTAATCGTGATGTTATTGTTAATGATAAATCTGATTCCACAATGCTCTCTGCAGCTTGGAAAAACCTTTTCAGTACTACCATTTAATTTATTTTTGTATTATTATTAGTCTGTTTTTTTTAAATATATATTATTCATTTATTTATTCATTTTTAATTTCATGTGTTCCCATATTGGATTATATGTATTTTTCCCCCTCCCATTTTTTTGCCCCTCCTACTTTGTGTTCTTTTGTTTTGATTATTCTCTTCTGCGATAGGCTGTTGTCTTTTACTTTCCTATTGGCTGTTGATTTCTAACTTCCTATTGGCTGTTTCTTCAGCTTGTTTCCTTTCCCTTGTCTCTCATTTCAGTCTTGCCTCTGCTTTCATAGTAGAAGGACGTCTTTTTTGCGCCTGACGAAGAAAGACTCAGATCTTTCGAAAGGCCTAGCGCATTCCTAACATAATATTCTACACTTATAGAATCACCACACACATAAAGCCATTTTGCATTTCTCTCTAGGGCAATTCCGTACCAAGGCTTGACAGTACAAGTGAATAGAATTGTTGCAAACTGTTTAGTTAGAACAAATAACCACCAGTCAGAAAGAAAGAAAAAAAAAATATATTTCAGGCATACGAAAAATTCATGACTTTAACACTCTTGTTTCTATAAATTCGAGGGTTTCGTACGAATAATTTTTATAAGAGTTATTTTTCTTAAAAGTTATTTTCATCCATAAAAAAAGAATCATGGAATAAGTTTTACATAGACTTTATTATAGAAAATGTGACGGAAATTTATTATAAAAGTAATCATTGTCCAACAATTCCAGAAAAAAAAGCATATGATAGTGATTAATATTGCCTATTAGATAAATTAACATTTTCAGCGAAAAATGTAACCCCTTCGAGATCAATTATATTTTTAATTTTTATAAAAATTACTTTTTAGTTTAAAAAATATGCGGGGCTCCCAACCATAGTAGACCAAGTCCATTTTGGGGAAAAAAAAAAAGCAATTTAACAAATTACAACGACCATTTGGAAAACGATTTTTTCAAAGACTAACATTTAAGACATAAAAAATCGCACCGAGTTGATCCTACATAACATTACGTACGCCATGAATTAAACATTAATAATGTTATTACACGTAAGAATTCCAAGCAACAAAAATATCCACTTGAAACTTATGGATTATCCAAGCATTTCATTGGCTGTTCGGGAAAAGGCTTTTCCATCGTCAGATTTCCAAGAAATCTGACGACACATTTTAAATGAAATTTCATTCTTAAACTTCTAAACATCCGACAATATTACTTTTTATACCATCGTATAGAGAAAAAAATGTACTTTTAAATGCAATTTGTTTGAAAGCTGTATCTCAATTTGTTTCTGAGTTATTAATTTTTTTGTAGTTTTTATTACTTTTTTGTCATAGTGGCAACAGGAGGTATCGATCGTTGTTAAATGTAAAGGGAAATACAGATTACTGTATAGACCAATCAGAACACGAATAAAATGCAGATTAAACCAATAAAAACCTTCAGATATGCTTTTGATTTCTTATCCTGACAGAGAACAATAACCATTTTTCCAAATGGCTAAAAAAAAAAAAAAAAAAAAAAAGAGTAATGAGAGAAATTAAAAGGACAGATCAGAGGAATGAGAGAAGGAACTTGTAAGAACACCTGCACATTTCTGAAATGTTGCTGCGGAAAAAAATGCCTTAAGAGAGAATTGACTAAGGCAGTGGTTCTCAAACTGTGTATCATAATCCACAGGTGGGTCATGGGCAATGTTTTGGTGTGTTGACAGATGATTGGTCAGGTCTTCAAAAATGCACAATTAATTTGAAGTGCAGCAAAAAGATAAACACAATGTTATAACTTAACAAAAAGTGAAAAAATACAGATATAACTTTGGAAAAGCTATGAAACAAACTTATAATATACTTTGTATGGAGAGAGGTTTGAGGCTAAAATAACTGATAATATACTCTCTTTTGCACAAAACAATGTGATAATTTGCATTCACTTCTATACAGTATACAGTACAGAACCATTTATCCGGAATGCTTGGGGTCAGATGTATTCCGGATAACTGGTTTTTCCGGTTAACTGGTTGTGCATTAAAGCAGCATCCATTTGATAAATTTTATGGAATATGCATGATTGTGACATTATTTCTCATTTTAAATTATTAGATTAGTTGGATTAAAAATCAATACAAGAAAGATAAAAAATTAGCCAGAGTTTAAAAGGAGGCAATTTATGGGAATCTCTTAGGAACAAAAATTCTTCTGTTTCCTCTGCATAAAAATTAAAACATCTAAAATACAACTAAATGTGATGACAAAAAATACTAGATGTTGTCATCAAATTGTACAATTGTTTCAAGCAAAGCCTATGTCAAACTGGCAATGTATGACACCTTCTTCTGCAAAGATTCTGAAATCAGTCTATCAGAAATATCATTCCGGATAACTGGTTACCGGATAAATGGTTCCATACTGTATATACTTATAATACAATCAATAATAAATGCATTTTTATCTACACAGTAAAAGAAGGCTTTGTTTTATTATTATTCTGCTTTTACATTAGTACTACTTATAACTATTTTCATGTGTTATGCTTTGTATGAAAGTTTATCTTACAAACTATTCAAAAGCTCTATATACTTACATATTAGGAAGATCATAAAAAAATTTACAAACTTTAAAGTGGGTCATATAACATTGAAGTTTGGAAACAATTTAAGTAATGAAAGGTGATCATAATTCTCCTTAATCATTAAGAAAACTATGAAAAAAACTCTTACATTATCTTCAGATTGCACAAAATATTAACTGAAATTTGGTTATATTTTTTTCATGTAATAGCAAGCAAACAGTCTAATCGCATCCTGAGATCATACACAGGATAGGATGAAGGATGGGAAAAATCGCGAATTAAAAATAACTCTTAATTATTTCAAAAAACCCAAATGAAACAAAAATCCATAATTACAAATACTTCAAAAAAATTTTTAATTTAGGAAAAATCTGATCAAAAATCACTTATGATAAAGTTGGATTTTCATCATAACAGCATAAAACATTATTGAACTTACATTAGGGTTTGCATTCTTGACATAGTTTCGGCCTTCTACAAAATCTACATAGTCATTATAAAAAATGAGAGGACCACACATAAGAGCTTGAAAATGGAAGATATAACTGAAAAATTCCAACACTGAAGGAATATGCCTAAGAGGAAACACACTTTATAAAATATATATCATATTTAAGCATAATAAAGTTAATTTATGTATACATAAGATGATTTTTTTTTTTTTTAATACATAGAAAAAAAGAGGAAGTAAAACAGGGATGACAATTGTGTAATATCTAGACAGACACACACAACACACACACACACACAAAAAAATAAATAAATAAAAAAAATCTGCAAATTCAGGAATCTGCAGAAAATTATAAAAAGCTAAATAAAACATGCCCACACACACACTTATCATTTATGAATATAAACTGGCAATGAGAGCAATATTAGGTTAGGTAATCTTCTACCCTATTAAAATCTGTGCGCATATCTATGTAACCTCAAAAACTACAGGGACTACAAAAACGTGCAGGACTACAAAATTTGACAAACAGGTTGCTGATAGGGGCCCCATGAACAATTGGGGCAAAAAATTCGAAAATTAAACTTAAATGTTTTTGATGAATTTTTGCCATTTTTTATGTTCAACCCGTAATCGCACAAGTTCTAACAATTCTAAATGTTTAGTGCAATGTGAGATATTCATATTAGGTACACCACGCTGTAATACTAAGAAGCTGTGGTGGTTAGTATGATAATTCTTTTACCTCGCATGCAAATAATTAGAGATTATTTAATTGCGCTTAATTATTACCTTTTTTAAAAATAAAGAAAAACATTTATCGCAAACATCAACAAAATTTTTATTCTATTAATTCCCTTATGCCAAAGATCTCGTTTTATCGTCTGCTGTCATAGCAGCATGATAAATTAAATTTCATTAAAAAATGCACAGTAGTAGAAAAATATTTTTCTAAATCAAACAGTTATTGAACATGAACTCCTGTGCATAGAACAGGTTAAACAGCTAGTAAAATTATTGTATTTCGATATGCTAATTGATAAGCATTTATTTGAAGGGGTAATATTAAAGATTTTCATATTTTTCAAAAAGTCAAATAGTCAACAGATAAAAATTAAGTTCTATTATCATTGAATTTGCCTTATTTTTTTTAGCCCATTAAAACATGATATAATTTGCAAATAAATTTCTAAAAGAAACTTGTATGTGAATGCAAGCATTAGTATGTGATTTAGCATATTTCATCAGAAACTTTTGGGGGCAAACAGTTGTGTTACAGACAACTTCTGATTTTATACTACTGTGATAATTGCATAGGTTTCATGCAAAGATGTCTTAATATAAGTAATTTTAAAATTAAATATGTTTTGATTATGATAAGTAACATATATGCTAATCTTTTTCTTTAATCCTTGACAGCAGCAAAATGACTAATATTTATGAGTTCTTTTTTTCTACAGAGTGGCATCCAATGAAGGCAATAAAATGAACATCTAAATAGAGTATCCTAATTTTTCATTTGATTCTTGGAAAGTCAGCAAAACTAATGAGTTTTAGAATGCCTGTGGAACTTTGTTGACTAGTGTGCACTAAAAACAATTATCTGAAAACAATAAACTTTAGAAATATTGAAGGGATTAAAGAGGATTTAACAGAATAAATTTCACAAAGAAAGAACATTTATTATTTTGAAAATTACTGAAAATCTTTTATTGTTACAATTTTAGTCACAAACTTATTTCAGCAAAATAATAACATACAAATAACAAATAAAAATGAAACAAACTGTCAAAGGCAATATGAATGTTATCAATTTTACAGGAATGCATTTTTTAGCTATTACAATAAAATGGCAGCAAAGATGAACTAAAGGAACTTTTGCAATATTGTTTTTACCTAACAGCTTGTTTTCTTTGCTCAGATGTTAATTTTTCTTCTTCTTCAGATAGTCCATCATGGAGGCTGAAGGCTAAGCTGCTCACCTTTTGGGTTGTAATCATCATTGGTCTAGAAATATAAAAACTATCAATAGATAGAACACATATTTTGCTAAATTAGCACAAGAATTCTCATATAAAAGAAAAAAAAAACATAAATTTGATAAAAAATTTAACATCTTAAACTCAAACAGCATTTATTTTTTCACCAAAAGATGCATAGCTTATTTATTTTTGTTTTATCTTAATTCAAATTAGGTAATTCTATAAACTTTAATGCTTAGCATCTTATAAAATACTCAAATTCATGTTTAAAGTGTGAAACTTAGTTTTATAATTGGAAAAAAAGAGACAATATTGGCTCAAGTAGTAGTCAAATGTTTATGTATTGACATATATATACACAGTAAAATTCCATAGTACATAAATTCTTAGACAGAGAAAGATTCTGTCAAACAAAATTTTTAGATATAGAAAGATTCTGTCACTTAAAGAAAATTGTGAATATTAGGCTAAAGAAATTTGCCACAGAGATTAGAAATAGTGGAAGGTATTAACATAGCCAAACAGCCATTAGTATGCAACACTTACTTGCTTTTCCCATTACTATTTCCCTATTTACTTTATTCTACTTATACAGTCTTAAAATACTTTAAAATACACATATCAAACAACTCAACAGTAAAAAAAAAAAAAAAAAAAAAGGAAAATTTTTGTTTCTACAAACTACTGAAGTAATACAGTGAAACCTCTCTGTAAGGGCCACCTGCCGTTCCATTGAAAATTGGCCCTTATGACGAGTGGCCCTTGAATAGGGGTGACCACATTTCTCTTTCTTTTTATCCCTTTATTTTTAAAATCTGCATATTCCTTCAGTAAGTTCTCTTTGATTTAACAATATTGTTTATTTGATTCTTGCTGCAATTAAACTGTGAAGCCAATTTTTTTGCAGATGTTCCTTGATCATGACAATTAAGTACTTTGATTTTGTCATTTAAATCCAAATGTACTCTTTGGCTTAATTCAGGTGCCATAATTTTAAATTTTACATAAACCTGGGTATAAAATTTCTAATGTAAAAATTGTGCTTCAATATGCATTCACAGTTTTAGTAAATGTGGAATTAGTTTTTCTACATAACCTGTTATCCTTTGTGTGCCTACAACAAAGAATCAAGTTTCCCCCACAACCCAACTTCTACAGGTTGAAAGGTCAAACAAAGTGCAAGGAACACCTGTTTGTTTCACTTGTGGAAAAGTTTGTTGTCCTTCATTGTGTTACTAAATCCTTTATCTCCCCTGCATTCTTTGTTGCAAGTGCAGTTGTTTGTTAAACTCTTATCATTTGGTTCAGGAATTCAATACACCTGTTTAGGATTCGAGGTACGTGTGAAAAAATGGCCTTTATTAGGGGTAGGTGCAGCCCCTAATAGGAGTAAATTTAACATTATATCTATGGGGAAAATTTTCGTTCCTACAAATATTGGCCCTTGAATAGGGGTGGCCTTTAAAAGAAGTTTCACTGTACATAGTATAAACTACAATTTCTTAAAAATCTATGAATTCACATTTTAAATTTTTTATCTAGTTTTTATAAATATAATTTAATATTTTTACCTCCTATATACAAAAAGTATTGGATTCGTGAAGTATTTTGATGGATTTATACATTTTAGAAGACCCTGAACACGATTTGACCGTTTTTAGAAAGTATCTGTCTGTATGTCACACAAATTTTTGTGGGCTTTCTAAACCACGAACTATTGTATGGAATTTAACAATACTTCAGATTCATTTAGACCTTTGAAATAAATTTGTGCTGATTAAGTTTTGGTGTATACCACCCAAAAGGTGGTGCTGCTAAGCTGCATTTTTCATGATTTCCAAAATAGCTATAACTCAAGAACTAAAACACGGAATTTCATCAAACTTCTTATTATGTTATACTTTGACATAAATAGATGATGATAAGGTTTTTGTGTATATCAACCAACAGGTGGGCTGCCAGATTTGTATAATATAGACGCACGCGCACACGGAAAATTTTCCACAAAATTCGGAACTTTCCGGGAAATTTTTTAGAAAAAAAAAAAAAAAACGTAATTTTTGTTCTTGTAATTTTTTTTTATTATCAAAAAATTAAAAATGTTCCTTAATTTTATGTATGATTTATTTATTGTTTGCCAGGGGAGATTCTGTTCCGAATTTTCCGAAAATTTAAGGCATTCGGTTAGGAAAATTAAAAAAAAAAAAAAAAAAAACGGCCATCAGTCTGTAAATTCACCCATAAAAAAATATCCCTGAAATATATTGCGAATTTCAACAAATGGTCGCCGAAAACAAACCAATTTCGTCAATCGTTCACAGAAAAAATCACCAATTTTGTCAAAGCATCGCGGAAAAAACGCGAATTTCATCAAAGGAGCGCAGGAAAAAAACGAATTTCGTAAAAGCATAGCGGAAAAAGTGTGAATTTTGTCAAAGGATCGTAAAGGAAAAAAGCAAATTTCGTAAAAGAATGGTGGATAAAAACTAATTTCGTCAAAGGATCGAGGAAGAAACACGAATTTCATCAAAGGATTGCGGAAAAAGCACGAATTTCGTCAAAAGATCACAGAAAAGATGCAAATTTCGTCAAAGGATCGCTAAAAAAAGCAAAATTCGTCAAAGACTCACAGAAAAAGCAAATTTCGTCAAAGGAGCGTGGGAAAAATACGAATTTTGTAAAAGCATAGCGGGAAAAGCGTGAATTTTGGCAAAAGATCGTGAAAATTATGCAATTTTCGTCAATACGCCGCGGAAAAAGCGTAAATTTCGTCAAAGGATCGCGAAAAAACGGAAAATTCGCCAAAGAATCGCGAAAAGAAAAACCCGGAAATTTCGTTAAATGATCACGAAAAAAGCGAGAATTTCGTCAAAAGGCCGCTGAAAAAACAGAAATTTCGTCAAAGGGCCGTGGACCTCTCCTCACAAAATGTGATTCAGTTGTTTCAGAAGCAATGTCACATTATTTTTGTGAACAGACTGACAGGCATTTTGTGCACAATATTAAAGATTGACTGTTTCTAAATGCATTGACAAAATAATTGATAAGAATTCACCCCTTCTTATAGATTTTTAGCTTTATTATTTTTTTAACCAACATAATTATTCTGTAATTAATATTAATTAATTTTTAATTTAAATGGCAATTATTTTAAAACTATTGTTTTTAATTCATACCGTCAAAATAATATAACGTTATTTCATTTAAAATTTTAAAATTAATTTGCAGAAAGTTTTTGACCTAATATTTATGTGCGCAGAAAGTTTTTGGTTTTATACAAGTCTGTGGGCTGCTATGCTGCCTTTTTAAAAATTTCCAAAATAGATATATCTCAAGAACTAATGCACGGAATTTCATAAAACTTCATATTATATTAGATCTTGACATAAATAGATTCTAATAAGGTTTTGGTGTATATCACTCAACAGGTAATGCTGCTATGCTGTGCTTTTCATGATTTCTGTAATAGCTATGTCACGAAAACTAATACACGGAATTTCATTGAATTTCATATTCCATTTAACCTTGACATAAATAGATGCTGATTCAATTCTGGTTTTGATCAATCAACATGGAAAGCTTGTGTACTAAGCTTGAGGAAATATTCCTAATTTTGCTGATAATCAATTGATGCAATTTAACAAGCATGATTTTTTGTATTACTATTCACTGATCACTGTAATTCTATGCTAAATTCAAAGAAAGGCATTGCACTTCATATCCATAATCGTCACTGTATGAGCACACTATTTAAATTAGTGTATTAAAATGATACTAGTCATCTGTGGTGACCACTTTGGTCACTCTTAAATGTATTCTAAGTATTGCAACATGATACTTTTTAAAGGGCTGCCGGGTGGGAATTGAGAATTTTTCAAAAAGGGCACACTTGCACCTTGTTCATAAAAAATATTTTGAACTGGTTTGTTTAGAGCCCCCTAATAGAATTTGCAATATTTTCCCGTGACCAATTGAACTTCGTGATTCTCTCTCTCTCTCTCCCCCTCTCCAACAATTCACGAATTTCATGATTTTTTTTTCATCAACTTATTGATGAATTTCGCATTTTATTTAAAAATCGACTGAAGAATTTTGCTATTTTTTCTTATAATTGAATGCTGAATTTAACGATTTTTGCCTTTACCAATTGACGAATTTCACAATACAATCGAACCTTGTTAATGCCTGAATCAAAGTACCGATCAAAATCTGCTTATTAATCAAAGTTCATGAATTTTCATCCAGTGGTCCATCTAAAAAGAACCTATACGTATAAAACACGTCATTACGACAATTTTTAGCGTTTTAAGTCATAAAACGATATTTTGTTTTTATAATTAAATAACTAATTATCTAAATTAGCTTATAAAGACTATTCTAAGCTTTAAAAAATATCAAAGAGCCAATAATTATTGGTTCTACATTTAAGAAATTCAGCTTCAAATGTAAAGCTCTGTAAAGTTTTTTTTTTGGAGGGGGGGAAGAGAAGAGCTAAAAAGTCACTGCCTAAGACAAAAGCTCTTTATCAACAAAAAAACACAGCCAATAAAATCTAGGAAAAGTGAACTTACACTTGCATATGTGTCATGAAATATTTCACATATCCCTTGATAAGATATCTAACAAAAAAAAGGAATCAGCTTTTTGATTTCTAATCCTGCCTGCAAATTATATTCCTTTAAGAATTAAAATAAAAGAGTCTGTGAATGTGTCAGAAAGTTTCCCATTGTTCAAAAAAATAAATTATTGAGCAGCTAACAGAAATAATGATTAAAAGAAAAAGAACAGAAGGTAAAACCCTTCCGTTCCTTGCTATAAAAAAAAAATTGGTATCTTCAATGTTAATTGGCCAATTTTGTTCAAATTTTCAGCCAGCTGAAATAACAATAAATTAGGCTGTGTACCAGATTTTTATTAAAATTATGATAATTTATAAGAAAATTATAACCTCATTAAAAAAAAGTCCACTATTAGACCCACTGAGAAAAAAGTTGACTATGATGTTGGTTTGTTTATTTAACTCTGGGAACCAGACGCTGAGAGAACTAGATAAGCTTTCCATTTGATAATGTTAAAAAAATAGCTAATTTTAAATATTTCCAACAATGATCACAATAAATAGTTTCAACGAAAAACACCTAGTGAAGCAAAACTGAGGAAAAATAATATTTATTTTAAACATATAATTTTTTTTTTTTTTTTTTTTACGATAATACTTCACTTTACATTTTGCAGTGCAGTATGCAGTTGCTGCACTTGTTTTTCACATGGGTAGTATGGATTAGATCTTGACATGTGAATCACACAGTGCAACCAAACTTCTGTTTTTCAAAGTCACCTTTTTTTTTTCTGTTTTTGCCGGAATAAAAAGTAAAAAAGGCAAAGTACTTTGAAACAAACAAAGGGTGCAAAGAAGTTAGTGGGAAAAGGGGCACGCTGCCTTTTACCTCGTTGAAAAAGGGCACAGCATGATGGAGTTTAAAAAACATTTAATGGGATTTGCAAAAATTCTTACTTTTTTTCAGAAGGTGAGGAGCTCCCCAGCAAACATGCATGGCCATACAACTAGAGTAATTTTTGATAATATATATATATACAGTGAAACCTCCCTGTGCGACCACCTCCTTGAATGACCATTTTTTCATGGAACGAAATTTATTCCCATAGGCTCAATACTAATTTTACCTCCATTCAGAGACCATCCCAATTGAACTCGCCTCCATGAGCAACCTAATTTCTTTGAAGAAAATGAAACAAATTCCGTTTTTTCCTGGTTGCTTGAAGAAGGTTTTATGAGGAAAATAATTCCAGAGAACGCACTATTCATCAAACTTCTAAACTAAGTTTAGAATTTTTTTTTATTCCGGTAACTTTTAAGTGTTTAAACCTCTTTGTGCCTTTTTAGGCAATGAATTTAAGTCTGATGACAAATTAAGAATGACGGTCCATAAACTCCCCTGCCCTATTCTGTCAGGAAACTCTCAAAGAAATAGATAAATTAATGAAATCGTCATTATTTGTTCATGTCCAAAAAAAAAAAAAAAATCGCATTTATTTACTGAACTTCGACAGGAGTTGGAAATAAAAGTTATAAAAGATAAAACCATAAAATCAAAGCAAACGTCACTGTATTCATATTTTAAACTCTATACTAATTAACTTTTGTTTTGATACTTAAATTTTCATATTTTTTCCTAATGTGAAAAATAAATTTTAGTAACATTGTTACCCTTTTTCATCAATTAAAACCTAGATTTAATCATGACCTCCATTAGGAGACCACTTCTCGGAGCGACCAATTTTTATTGGAACGGAACGTGGTCGCTTTACGGAGGTTTTACTGTATCTATATTTTAAATTCATAATGAGAATTGCATTATAAATATAGAAAAAATATGGGAAAATAAGAAATATAAAATTATTGTTTGGGTAAAATCTAAATTTTTCTATTTTAAGTCATTCATCATTGTGTGTTTCAACGGCATTACCCCTTTTCCTCTGCAGTTCATTGTAATGTGATTTTCATGCATAATTGTGAACCATTCACTGTCATTTTTACTCATCATGGCAAAGCAGAGTCGGGCCTAAAGGAACAGCATCAACTTTCAACTGCAGTGTCCCATGAGATCATTTGAGCAAAAATCGCTTTTCCTAGAGCGAATCGTACCACTCACTAGAGTGTTAACACAAAGCCTGAAGAGTTGAAGTAAATTTGCCAGGAAAATTGCGTGGGATAAAAATCCGAATTCAATCCAATCCCCGATTAGTTCACATCCCATGCTCGAAATTCGCATTATCACATCACTAAGAATGGCACCGGGCAGAAAAATATGCAATTGCTTTTGTGCAAATACTAATATAAGAAATGAAAATGGTGAATTTCGATTATACAGAAGAGCAATTGGGCACTGTGAAACTCTCTTAAAGGCCACGGGCTGCATACGAAAGGAAGTGTTAAAAAGGGCCGCCAGGCGCATCAGAAGGGTTGAAAAAGGTTGCCGGGTGCATAGAAGAAATAAAATGAGCCATCAGGTACCGCACCCTGCTAAAATGGCTTAAGACTCAACACAACTTTTATTCACAATTTAATTTACATGCTTAATCTTTTGCCACATTGGAAGGTTCTGATAAAGAACTCTTTGTGATCATGGCAGCATTTCGTATATTTCTATTGTTGTGTATTTCATCTTTCTTGACAAATTCCTCTCAACTCACTTAGGCATTTATGGTTCAGTCAGTTTGCTCATCAGTTGCAATATGTTTGCTAAAGTGGAGATTTTAAAATCCAAGTAATCTTCTGTAATTGAGTCCACTGGCAATTGGATATCTCAACTAATACAATTTGGTGCATTGAAGCATTTTTTGTGAAAAATATTTAATGATCCACCTTAACATTAAACTATATTGTTACTAATATCTTTTTTGCTTCAAACAAACCTTATCTGCACACTCGATCAAGGTAGATTAGAAAATCTATCTTTATTCTCATCTAAATGTCTTGGTTATTGTGTCATAAATGAGCTGCTTACTAATTGGCATATTTTAGTGAGTATGGTTTTGTAGAAAATAGAATTTTTGGAAGCCACTGATGATAATTACATTCCCTTTAGAACATATTTGCTGTCAGTATCGCCTACTTTTGACCCTCAGTGCGCAATCTAATTAAAATTCCCCAACTTTCTACTTCTTCTAGCTGCCGATCTTGTTTTTTTTGTGGTCCTTTCTTGATACAATTCAGAAGTTTTCATAACTGCATAACTCATTGACACTGGCATTTATGCTTAATGTTTACTGACTTTTAAGATCCATGCCATGTAAATACATTACACCGATGGCACCTATAATACTAATTACAATAGCCCTCCCTTTTTTTTTCTTTCTATATTGTAACTCTATAGCTAATATTATGTAGTGAAAATATAAAAGACAATTGCAGAAACATGCATACATAACTGTATAATACAATATGGATGTGTATATTATATTTATAGATATAATCAATACCCTTTATCATAATTATTATGATAAGAGAATCGTGGATATAATATTATAATACAGTACAAAGTCTAAAGTTCGGACACCCATAATTCAGAATTCTCCAAAGTTCGGACTTTCAAGCGGCAATATTCAAGAAGTGAAAAAACAAAATTGTTGAAACAAAAAAAGGTGTAGAACAAAAAAGCTTTATTACTGAATCTTAACTCATGTCTATGTACAGAATATAATAAAAACTTCTTAATGATATATATAAGTTAATAAAGCAGCCCACGTTAAATAAATGTTCCAATAGTTCAGAAAGTTACAATTTCGTCTTTATTTTTTGTTTCCTTAAGGCTGTTCCCAAGTGCTCTGCTCAACAAGCGCAAAACATTTTGACACATTTACAAATTCATTTTTTAACGGAAAGTCATAAAATTGGAAGGCCTGACTATGGAAGCAATTTGGAATCGAACTGTGTTATCCATTTTTTGATAAATTACCTATTGAGCTATAAGCGATTTTGATCACGTGACAAAAACGTTTTTCATCCTTTCTTGTGTGATTATTTTTCTTCCGCATGGGAATTTGGTTCAAAACGCCCACTTTGATACTATTTTTTGACAGATCTATTGCACAGAAAAACAGAAAAAATTAAAACTTATGTCATAAAGTTGCCCTTTTGGATTTGAGAACAGCTTTAAATAAATGTTTTTGTTTTACTTTTTATTTTGTTATGATTTATTTAATGAAATGTTTAATTTAGTATTGATAGTTGTTATAAGCAATTTTTAATATATGAACGTCATATTTTGCGTTTTTCTGTAGTGAATTTTCTTTTCTTTTTTATTGGAAAAGCAATATTTTTGATGACCCAAAGTTGACCGAGGATTCCGAACTTTAGACTTTGTACTGTAATGGATATATTCTTGGATATAATATTGGCGATTAGGATATATATCTTATATTCATTCTGGCAGATATAACATGCAACCAAAAATAAAACTACCATCTATAATAATAAGGAATGAAGTTTGTGTGTGAGTGAGTGTGTCAACAGTGTTCTGAAGAGACCGCTGCACATAGAGCTACAAAATTTCGAGGGAAAGGTACGTCTATATATGAAGTTTTGCACCTCAAAGCCAGATTTTCGATTTTTTGATTAGTTTTTTTTTAAATTTAATTTTTTATCTGATTTTTAGCACTTTAAGTTTTGAGGGGATTTTTCCACATTAGTGAAAAGAATACGGTTTCTTTCTGTTAACCCAATATAGTAAATTTTGTTCTCTTTTCAAAAAAGTTTATTCGAATTCGTACAGCGATTTTTTTAATGCGATTATTGAACAGCAGTTAATGCATCTTCATACCTATAAGGGTGTTACCGTATGGGGGAACCAGTTCTGTCACCAATTACCGCCAAGTTTGTTGCCAAAAGTGACGCCAACTTGGCGATCTCTAATATTTCGCTAAATTCCCATAGACTTCCAATGTAAACCAATAAGGATTACTTGCTTAGAGAAAATCAACAAATTGAGATATTTTAATGCAACAAAAACTAATATTAACTTAAAGGATTATATTAATTGTATTTAAGGTAATCCAAGTAAATTAAATTATGAATAAAAGTAACATCAAACAATTCTTAGCATGCTTTCCTAAACATAAATTTTAAGAGAGCTCACAGGTCGAAGGAATTAGATTTGAAACTTTTATCCAATTATAGTAAATTTTAACTTTCGTGATTTTTGAACTTTTTGAGATTTTTAATTCAATTTTTACGTTTCTTCGCTATCTGCTGCAATTTTTTGACATTCCATTTTTGACCTAAAGTACATTCTGCCCTCATTTCAATAAAGTTTATTCGAACTTCGCATAGCAATTTTCGAATTTCGGGAATTTTGTATGTGATTTTTAGTGTATTTTAGTGATTTGCTACCATTTTTCCACATTAGTGAAAGGAGCAATCTTCGAACACAATATATAATTTTTTTTTTCTCTTTTCGAAATTTGTGCAGCAATTTAAAATTTTCTTGCAATATCTTATTGTGATTTCCAGAACTTTTTCGCAATTCCTGCTGTTTTTTGATGTACCCGGGCAAGTTCGCTAGTTGTAAATATTTTAAATGAAAGCCGCCAATCTGATGTTGTGTTTAATAAATGTAAACCAAATTATTGTTTTGTATTATTTTAGTTTCCTTGTATATTATTTACCATTTTTAATAATGTTATCTATTTAATAAATGTATATTAAATTACTGTTTTGAATGTGACCATTGACAGTTATAAAAATGACTGCCGATTAACAATCATTTTTGGTGATCTATCTTCTGGGCATGGATAGTAAATTAGTACTAAATTAACTGACAATTTGTTTTGAAATTTGATAAATTAAATATTGATTTGTTATTGATTTTATATTTTACTTCATCAAGAAAACATCATCATGAAAGTTGAGTTGTATAGCACTTCACCTAACAGAATTATACTAAATTTTGATTGGCTTATAGACACAATTTTTTTTTCTTTTTTTACACTAGACTTCATCACTTAGATGAAGATGATTACCTTTATGATTTAGTATTTTTATGGCTCACAGTGAAGGAATCACTTGTGTTTGTCTACTCTGATGGAATGAGATATTGAGCTGTCAACCTGATTTCAACTGAAGTTATCTCAGAATATATGCATATTTGAAAGTAACTCATCTCTCAAGCATTTTTCTGAATGAACTTTCAAAAAATGTAACTTTTGTTATTTTTATTTATTCAGAAAAATAATACTGATTACAGATGGCCACCTGACGTAAGAAAAGCAAAGCAGTCAGCTGGTATTTGTTTATGAAAGTCACATGACATAGATTTTTATTATAAAAGATAGAAGAAAGTTTTGTAATGGCCACAACATACTAGTTTTATTATGAATTTGCATTAATTATAAGCACACTTTTCATTATTTCTAATGGCCTATTTTTCTTGTTTACCTATTAGTCATAAATAGACTCTCTTGTTTTATTTCCTTTTAAACCCGCTTTAGCTTTTTAAGACTGAAGAAAATTCATTCTTTGGAATAATATAATATATAACTTTATTTAGCTTAACAGTGTTTCAATAGAAAATTTTTTAAAGTTGAGATGTTTCTTCCTGTAAGAACTTTACTAATTACCCCTAAAGACTATTTATTCACGAACTATTATTCGAGAAGATTCCTCTGAAAGGATCTTCTAAACTTTTCCACAGTAAATCTCATCAGTCATTCCTGAACAAAGCTATGGTGCCATCAAGACTAGAAATATAAATGGAGAAGACAGTACAATTTCGTTCCGGCGCGAGTTGAACATTCCGTGGAATCACAGAGAAAGCCGGAGCTTCAGCCGTCCAGTAAATGAGCGGTGGCAACGGCTGAGGGGGAGAAAAGACGATTTCTCCTAGGGCGGCGAGCTTCAGCCTTCGAGAAATAGGCGGTGGCAATGGCTAAGAGGGAAAAAGACTAGTTTTCCCTAGGACCGGGAGTTTCAGCCTTGGAGAGAGGCGAGGTGGCAACGCGGGAGGAAGGGAGAAGGAGTTGATAAGTGAGAGAGCGAGGACGCTGGCGAGGAGGTCTTGCTGGACCTAGTGGTGGATGAGCGAAGCGAGGAGATGAGATAGATGGTCGTCCGATCAGTTTTCTCTCCGATTGAAGCACTATATCTGTGGAAGCAGCCCGTTGATGGAACTTTTTATCCTGTTATAATGACGAGAACCCAAACAAATACTGTTTAACTTGTAAATATTCATATTTAATCGAGAAATTGTTCTAAATAAAGGACTTAGATTTAAATAACTTACGCTACCATAGACTCTTGTCCAATGATATCTAAGTCCCTACATTCCTCAATTAAATTGGTAGAAATCTGGAGAAAATTGTGTCTAAAATTTGGTTGTAGTATCATTTCAAACATTAGTTAGGTGAAAGGAGAAATTTGAAAATTTTATTTCATTAATAATTCTTAGTTCTTACCGACATGAAAATTGCATGAATCATTCAAATGTCATGTCACATAAATGTACATTTATCTTCCAAAAAATATTTACAAAGGAAAAAATAGAAAAGGAAACAAGAACATTCTAATATGTAAATAAATTTTAATAATTAAAAAGACTGGCAAATTAAATGTTATAAAATAAGAAATATTATGATAGTAATTAAAAAAAAAAAAAAAAAAAAAAAAAAAAAAATTATGCTATATAGTTAGGTGAAAGGAGAAATTTGAAAATTACAGGGATAGATAGGATACAGGTAAATTACTATTTTCAAGTGTACAAAAGAGTTTTTTTTTTTTAAATAATAAAAAGTAAAAATTTAAAATCCTTACCCAGTGACATCTACAGTCCATCCTCCATAATCATAAGTAAGCCTCATGAGATGCATAGAAGACAGGTACATTAAGGAAACAAACAGTACTACTCTAAAAATAAAATATAAAATAAGATCAGCTTAATCCATTGTAAAAAAAACTCAATCACAGATATTGCAATAAACTAGGCAGAATAAGTTTTCACATAAACACTAATAATCTTTTTTATATATACAGGGTGTCCGAGAAAGATCCGTACAACTTCAAAAATTTATTGAAAAAGAAACAGTAGGGTAACAGCAAAACTAATTAGGACATTAGATAGAATAACTCAAAAAGTTTTTTTCTGCAGTATGTTTCTGACCATAGATGGCGCTACATGTCATGCAAAGGAATATTAAAGCATTTTAGTTATTTCAATGGCGGATCGCGTGAAGAAAGCTCAATGTGTTGCGTGGTTTATCGAAACAAAATCCGATACGCAAACACAACGGAATTATCGAACGACGTATGGGGAACGGCGTTGGATTGGCAGGGATGGTCCCATTGCATGGCCACCCCGGTTTCCTGACCTAACACCACTGGATTTTTTCTTTTGGGGTTATGTTAAAGATACTGTATACCGAACGCAAGTTAACAGTCTCGAAGAATTAAAGCAAAACATCCAAACAGCTGTAGCTACTGTTGATGTTAGCATGTTGAAACGGTCGTGGATGAAATTGGAATATCGTCTTGATATTGTTCGTGCTACGAAAGGGTCTCATGTAGAAATTTCCTAAGGTAATAACTTAAGTTATAGGAAAAAAAACTTTTTGAGTTATTCTATCTAATGTACTAATTAGTTGCGCTGTAACCCTATTGTTTCTTTTTCAATAAATTTTTGAAGTTGTACGGATCTTTCTCGGACACCCTGTACAATAAGCATATGTCTGTCGTTTTTGTCAGAAACTCTAAACTTAAAATTGAAGCTAGTGGTGTACCAATTAAAAATTACAGGAGGCACTGAATAATTTATTTTCAAACAAATTGAACAATTAGGATTATCAACAATTAATAAAATACTTAGGAGAATAATTTAAGTAAATTATTAATGTCATTATCATTAAATCAATTTTAATTACTTCAGGTAGAAGATTTAAAATACTGAATATGAGACAATTGTGATTTTCAAACTAATAAGATATAAGAGAAGGTGAGTGGCACAGCCTATAAAAATTATTTTATATAATTAGAAAAAAAGCTTTAGAGTATCATCAGAGCATGTAATTGTATTTCCAGTTACAACTGATAAGAGATAAATATCCTGAAACTATCTGACATCTTACTCAGTGCCTGATTTATGGCAGGGCATTCGGGGCATGGGCCCAGGGCCCCTGATTTTCTGGGGCTCCAAAATGCAGCTGAAGGTTTTTCAATTATTGTCCAAAATCTGATGTAGTTTTAACATCCAATGGAATTTTACATTTCATTCTACATTTTATTGTGTTCGTACTGTATTTTTATAGCATTGTATATTTTGTCTGAAACATTCATTTTTAATTACTTTATTAAAGTGAATATTTTCTTTTAGCTTTATCACTTTGAAAATATATTGTATTTGTAATTCTTATTTAATCCTGTTCTCATCAGATTATTTGGAGGTTGATGAGTGTATCTTGTAGGCGACAGAGCCCTCTAATATTTTAATTAATTGTAACTTAGTATTGCGAAAAATTTATTATTAATTGTTGCATACTTTATTATTCAAGATATATAGAGTTGCACATGAAAAGATAATCAGCCCCACACAATTTAATATAAAACATCTATACTCATTTAAATTTCATAATTGTGAAATAATTATTTAAAAGTAAATTAATGGATTATCATATCTAATTTTTTAATGGATATTTTAAAGTAATTATTAAATTCAATAGTGGTTATCTTAGTAAGTAACTTTTTAAATATTTATTTTACTCAATCCCCTGTAAGCATTGATGCAAGAGGACCCCCATAAGTAGTATGTCCGGGGTCCCCAAATTTGTAAATCGGCCCCTGATCTTACTTTTAGCAATGGAAATGGGAAAGAAATGAACCTGCAGGATGAATATTAATAAAATAATTTTATTTAATAAAATGAGTTCAAACTACAGTTGTGACTTGTAGATCTGAAATTGTATACCCATAAAAGCAGGAGGGGTAAAAAAAAAAGAAAAAAGAGGTAGAATTTTTTTTTTTAATCTGTACAATGGCGACAAATTCTTACGATTTAGATACATTTTAACAGATATTTTTGATCAAAAGAGAATAGAAGACAATTTGCTAAAGATGTAAATACACATATATCTGGCGAATTTATGTGGAGTGATTAATTTTTTAAAATAAATATCATTCTGGACAATCTGGCTCTTTAAGATTTTCCTCCCCTTTGTGCATATCAAAATGATCTTTGGTCCAGAAACACCTTGAAAGGGCTATATAAATGGGACAAAATATTCTTTTTTTTTTTTTTTTTTTCAAGCTTATGCAAGCTTAATTTCCCCTTTAAAGTCTAAAATAAGTTTATTTTGGAAATACAATTTAAAAAACTTCATTTACACATACAATACTGTTTAAAAAAATAAATGACTTAAAAAAAAAGTTGTAATTAAATATTACTGAAAAATGGAGTATATCTTTACTGTAACTTTCAGATACAAAATTGCTAAGAAAACAAAAGAGCTACCTTTTGACATAATACCATGAGTTATAGCAAAATTCAGGTTGTAATGAATACATTAAAGGTTTTCCTAGGGATGAATGTTTTAAAAATCATCTTTAAAAGCTATTTTAGTTTATAGAAGAATGGAAAATGATATTCGATTACTTAACGTCTGAATTTTGTGCATATAAGAAAAAAAAAGATTTTGTGAATGTGTCAGAAAATATCTAGTTTAAATTTGAAAATTAGCCTTAATTTATCATCAATGAGAACTTTTCATTTCTCTATTAAGAAAGTTTGAACATAAATAATGGACAAAGGTGCGACTGCAGCCACCACCTAAACTAAACAACAACAAAAAAAAATTATACACATAATGGTAAAAAAGGGATTAATTTATATATTCTCCCTCCTCCCTCACCAAAAATGCTGGATCTGCTGTAGGTAAACATTCAAAAGGGGAAAAAAAAAAAAAAAACTACAGAAGTACTTCTTTCATCAGAGTATTAATATATTATTAAGAAAATAAGTTTACAGAAAATTCTAAAATTTCATATCGAATAAAAATGAAGACTCATGCTGCAAATTACAATGAAAAGCACGGTAAACATTCAAAAGGGGAAAAAAAAAAAAAAAAAAAAACTACAGAAGTACTTTTTTCATCAGAGTATTAATATATTATTAAGAAAATAAGCTTACAGAAAATTCTAAAATTTCATATCGAATAAAAATGAAGACTCATGCTGCAAATTACAATGAAAAGCACCAATTTCATTTTGAATACTCTCTTCTATGTAAAGCTTTTCAGTATTGTACTTTCTGATAAATTGAGCAAAGAAAATAAGATGTTGATAAATGTGCCAAACAAATCTATCCGGTGCCAATGATTTCTTATCTAGGAATAAAGATGGAAGCTGATGGGCAAGGTTATATATATAGCAATCTTAGCTTTGTCTAAACAGAAAAATAATTTTCTTTTATAAAGCTAAAAATTTTTAGTATGACAGCTAAGCCTAATCCAGACTATTTTAGACACTGCATTCTTTTAAGTATTTAATCCTTTATACCCCAAATAACGAATCAAGAAATTGCTCCATCTCTATAATTATCTTCCTTAATACTTGAAAATATATTAGAAAATTATCTAATATATAAAAATGTAAATTTGTCTGTCTGTAATGCTATACAAATCCACAGTTTGGAAGTCAGAATTGTGAAATGTTACGTACATGTGTATTAAAACATGGCCGAGGCAACAAAGTAATCCGCAATTGAAATAACTTACAGTTAAATTTTTAATTAATAAAAAAACACCAATTTAACAGGAATTTCCAATCAAATTTAAACATTTTTTGTCATAGCAGTTGCCAACAATTAAAAATTTACAATAAAATTCTTACCACAACAATTACTTTCCTATGTTAAGATTTCTACGCAAAAAATGAAAGAAATAGTTTGACGAATAAAAAAAGTGAATATTAACGTCATAAATTTTCTATTGCAAGATTTCCACATGAAAAATGAAATAAATAGTTTGATAATTTTTTTTTTTTAAAGTGAATATTAAGTCATATTGGAAATAATGGCAGCAGGTGAATATATAACGTCATATGAGTTTGGGAAAAAAAAAAAAAAAAAACGCATTGAAACATGATAAAAATCTGATTATGGAAATATTAGCATATTTTAACATTTTGAGGTTCTTTGAATTTGTTTTCACCATTTTTAAATCTATTCAATATATATATATATATGTGTGTGAATGCATGTATATTAGAATTTTCACAAAGGTTTAGGTCCTTAGAGCTTATTCTTAGTGAAGAGCTGTGTAACATGATCTTGGAGAAAGGGATCTAAAGTTAATTAAAATAAGATATTTAAGCTGGCAAAAATTAAAGTATAAAAATAATTAAATTAATTAAGTGAAGTTAAGATCTTAAAAGCAAGAAATCCCTCTGTCCAAAGACACATTACGGCTAGAAAGTAAAGTAGAGCGACATTGCATTAAAAATGAAAATAGAGTTAAAGCCATCCAATAATTATTATCTATGCAAGATTTAATTGTTGAGAGCTGATAAATACAGAAAAATAATAAGTTACTCACCCAACTCTTGTGTATGTTGTTAAATAACGAAATGAATCACCAATATAGATGGAACCAAAAATATTTATTGTTGTTTCACATATCACTATAAATTCAAAGGGGGAGGGTAGGGTCAAGATAATATTCCACTATTCAAAAATCACTAAAAGATATAGATTTTATACGGTGAACACACATTCATTTCAATAGAATTTAATATGTAATTGAAGGATAATTTTACAATGTAGTAAGTTTCTATTATTGTAGAATATTATTGCATCAATGTTTTAAGAGTTCCGAAAAAAAAAAAAATGAAGTGTCAATAGGTGTTATTTAATTTCTAATGTTATTATAGTTCCAGAAGCCAGGATCATAGTTCAGATTGTCTTTTAGAATTATTGTCCATTAGACCTTAACATTTAAATGGATAGATAACAATTACAGAAGTTAAAGAGTACAGCAAAAATTGATTTTTCGACGAAAATGCTTTGTAAAGTTGATATATGCAGGATCACACTAACACATTTAATTCACAAACAAATTGCTGAGGGAAGTCGATGAGGAAAGGTGATGATGAATCATCAGAATACCAAATGAAGAATACACTTCTTTCTTTTTTTTTTTCTTTTTTGGCGGTAAAGGTGACAATTCACTTCTGATAGAGACGGGGATCATCGTTGAGTCTAGGCAGGTATTATGTTCTATTTCTGCATCTTCATTACAGGATGGTGGCGGATTTTAACTTTAAATTAGTAAAGATGCTATTCCTGGGACAATGCACTAAATCTTTCATATGACAGATTGTTGTAGCCAAACTTCGTGCCGGAGACAAAATAATGTCCTTACTCCATTACGAATGTTCCTCATCCACTGCCGTCAGCTATGGGGATCAACCTCGCATCCTCTTAAATAGGCACGTCTACCACTCCAACTTAATCCTTGTTTACTGACGATCTCCAGACAAAATTCACATTGTAATCTGAAAACGGCGCTTGATTTAAATCTGAACCAATCCGGAGCGAGCAGAAAGGAAGCGTCTTCTAAGAACTACAGGAGTGCAATGTCCTCAGCGCGTCTACCGTAATACTATGTTCACACTACGATACTTGAGATATCTTAGGCCGCTGAACTCTCTTAATTTTGAGGTGGTACCCTCCCGGAATTGGAAACCTGTTCACATGGAAAAACTCACTGTGTTGTTTGCGCATGCGCTTAAGATAAAACTGCCCGCAACACCCAATAAGTTAATGTGAAGCTTTACAGCCAGCGAGAGTGAATGGTCGTGACTGTCTCTAGCCCGAAGAAAGTTGAAACTCTCTCAGAGAGTTTGTGGAACTCCCTCAGAGAGTTCAGAGGTTTAAGATAGTTCCGATAACGCAGTGTGAACAGGGTATTAGGCTGCCGAACTCTCTTAATTTTGAGGTGGTACCCTCCCGGAATTGGAAACCTGTTCACATGGAAAAACTCACTTAAGATAACTCAGTGAACGTCACTGTGTTATTTGCGCATGCGCTTAAGATAAAACCGCCCGCAACACCCAATCAGTTAATGCGAAGCTTTACAGCCAGCGAGACTGAATGGTCGTGACTGTCTCTAGCCCGAAGAAAGTTGAAACTCTCTCAGAGAGTTTGTGGAACTCCCTCAGAGAGTTCGGAGGTTTCAGATAGTTCCGATAACGCAGTGTGAACAGGGTATAAGAGACGCTATGAACCATTATGAAAATGGGTGCCAAATTTTGTGTATCTACTGACTGAAGAAGCACTTTGAGATCGTATTTTTAGCAATGGCGGAAAGGCTGTCTCGCGCCAATATTTGAAAATAGAAAAACACAGAAAACGTTAAATCAAATATTTCTTATATTTATTAACGGATTTTTCTGCAACTTATTTCAAAATAACCAGAAAAATATACTCTATCTATTGATTATAGATTGAGTACGCAATATTAAAAATGAAAATATTTTTATTTTCGCTGTTTTAAACTTAGAAAAAACGTGAAACTATCGCGACTCGCGATCTTTTTGAAAAGTAAACAAGAACGCAAAACTTTGTTTACACAGATTATTGTTATTGTTTAGATTAATAAATTTTAATGAATGATTGAAAAGGATAGAGTTTAAGTTTAAATGAGAAAAATTATTAAAATATATAATATTTTTACTATGAGTAAACTTTAATGTTTTGAAAAGAGTTTTCTAGATTTGAAGTTGAGTTTAAAATGAATAAATATTAATTATAGATGGAGGAAGATAAATAATTAATAAAATTAAGATTATTTATGTATAGAGATCTTGCATTTTATAACAAATTGAAATAATGATTTAATTTTTTTTTTTTAAATAAAAAATTCATAGAATTTTTGTACTTTCCATTTTTCTTTAATCATGAAAAAAATTACTGAAATAACAAAATACTCAGAAACAACTTTTCATCAAAAAGTTTTAATCTCAGTCTCAATCCGGGTACTTTAGCTATTATATTAATAATAGGAAACGTTGATAAGTTTTTTCCGATAAAACTGATTTAATATATAAGTAGTTATATCTCATTTTGTAAAATACTTATGGAGTAAATTAGATTAACTAATAAAAAATATTATTATTATGGAAATCTCACAATCCTTATAAAAACAATATAAATAAATATATTCTGATCCTATCTTTAAATGGAAAGGTTTTTTGTAGCTGCAAATATAACATTCTACTTATCTAACATTTCATATAACAAGAGAAAATCTACACCTATGTAAATTGTTGAGAAAATAATCACTGAAAAAATTTTTAGCTTTGACTGCCTAATAATTGCAGTGCTTTCTAAATGTGATCGAGCAAAGTATTTTCTTTGAAAAGTAAAATCTACTTTTATTAATACATGTATATTAAATAAATTTTATATTAAAAATTTTTTTAAGGTACCAACGTCAGCAGATATGGATTTAATGGACAAATTTTATAAATTTTAATTACTATTACAATTTATAGTTTAAATTTATGAAACATTTAATCAATAGTAATTAAGAACATTCATTTTATGTTTTAAAACATTTTATTACAATATGCAAACAGTTTGCAATTCTTGTTGAGTCACTAAAGTCTGTGTCATTAAAAAATTTAAAAATCATGCATCATGTATAGATTATGAAACCTTTTCCAACATTAACAGAATACTTTAAAGAAATTTCATTTTTTTTTTTTTTTTTTTTTCATTCAATGAAATTAGATATCCAAATAAGCAGTTTAAAAAGCACATAATTCATTAAAAATCCATTGTTAGCATGATCTGTAGAATTAATACATATCCCATAATACCCTAAAAATTAGATAAGTCTGAAAATGACAACAGAAAATGCATTTCTAGAAATTACACAAATATACAAAGGTTGTGTTTTTTAACTTTTGAAAGTTGATTTTCATGTATTTTTTTGCATTGAATCTGAAAATGATCTTTATTTTTAACCATCACGTCAGTATTTTTCACAAATCGACCATTTCAAAGATAAAAAGTAAAAAAAACAGTGAAAATCTGTCAAAGCTTTGTCAAAAGAGTACATATGTTTTAAATACATCTGCAACAAATTTCTAGCCTTGTTAATTCACCAAAATAAAAGAGGACACCAAGATGAACCCCTTAGAACAGCGTCTCTTAAACTGTATAAAGTTAAGTAATACTAATTTCACCAACAAAAACTAAATCAAGATTAGAGATAAAACCCAGTTTAACAATTTTATCTGACTGCTTTTGACAAATTTCAATTTCATTTTTCCCGTAAGAGCTGGTTTTATCAGAATCACATTAAGGCGGTATTAAAAAAAATATTTTTCCATGCTCAACAACTCGAAATTTTCTGGCACAAATTCAGACCAATTTTTAAAAATAAAAACATGAAACTTGCTAACATGATTTTTTTGAAGAGATTTATAAGCGACTTGTGTTTTTATTTTTTGTTCAATTAATTAGAACTTGATTTACAAACAATTATTTTCTCAGTACGACCTTTTTTTCCAGCACCATCGTTTCAGGAAATTTGGTTCAAAATGCCCACTTTGACAGCATTTTTTGGAAATATATTCTGTCTTTATGAAAAAATCGACCAATACAGCACATTATATAGTTTATTAATAAAAGAACCTGCCAATTGGATGTGTTTGAGAGCAAAAATGAATTTAAAAATGAGAGAAAATAGGCTGTTTGGATTTGAGTACACCCTTAACACGATAATTTTTTTACCAACCCCTATTATTGAGAAGATGTATAATAAATCTAAGCAGATTGGATATCTTGTGAATTGACGAAGTTATGAATTTTTTTCTTTTTCACCCCCCCCTCCCATTTTTTCCCCGTTTTTATTTATTTATTTTTTTGCAGTAAGAGTTGGTCCTATCAAAAACTTGTCAATATAAAAGTTGTAGATAATATTAAGAAGATTTATAACAAATTTAAGTGAATTTGATATCTTAAGAATTGACGAAATTATAAAATTTTTTTCTCTCTAAACCCCCCCCTTTTTTTGCCCCTTGAGCCAAATTTTTAATTTTATCAAAAATCTGTGGTACCGAAATTTTCAGCCCTTTTCCTAGAAGTAATAATAACTTTAAACTGATTTGATATGTATTATAATTAAGAAGTTATGGGTTTTTTTCGGTTTTCACAAAACCCCTTCCTATTCCTCCCTTGGCCCGATTTTGTCCATTAATGAACTTGACCGAGATTTTCTACCCCTTGATTTTATGTATCAGTTTGGAAGAGATTTGTGCAGAATTATAGCAGTTATTGTGCCCATAAAAAAGTGTATAAAGTTTTAAGTGGGGATGATTTTGGATTCTAGGGGTCATGATCAGAGTAGATCTGCAAAACTTTTTTAGAAATTCCAACATAGAGGAGATTGCAATACATAGTATTTCTTACAAAAGCTACCTAAATGTAAAAGCTTGAGGCAAAGCATAAACGTTTCAAAGGAACTTTAAAACTTCCACACATGGAATAAAATTGTAAGGATTTTAAATACACAACGAGTGAAAAATATACCAGTAAATACAGATCAGCAAACAAAAAGTAGAAGAAAAAAGTTTTGCATTTTATGTAACCTTCTCTTATGATAAAAGAAAAATAGAGAAGTATATCCACAAATCGTCATAAAATAAGTTAGGCAATATTTATGAATAAAAAAAAACAGTATATGAATTTTTGCCTGTAACTGCATTACATTTTAAAAGTAGACAAAAAAAAAAAAAAAAAAAAAAAAAAAAAAAAAAGACATATTGGGATGTGGCAAATTCATATTACTATAAAAACAATTGAAAAAAAATGGGAAACAATACTTTCATTGATAATTTAGTATCAAGTTTTCAACATTAAAAAGGAAACTTGAAGAAGTCATCAGAAAAGTACTTACCTATGCATAATATGAGGACTAACGTTATTCATAATTATGTAGCTTAATGTAGCTTGTACAACAAGATGTGAGATTTGGCTAGGTAGGAAAAGAATATATCAATATGCATATACATTAAAAAAATAGCAATACAAAAATAAATCACATTTTTCCTTACTTCATTTATCATTTTTTAACCCTCACCTCTACGGAGACCTCATGAGAGGTTGAATTAAAAAACAACCCCCAATGAACTGTAAACATTTAACTTTTATTCCCGTATTACATATAAACATCATTTGAAGTCAGGGTTTGGCCCAGTAGCAGAAAATTCTCCAAGTGTCTGCAACAGATTCTTCAGGGACAAAAAATAATCTGCAGGTAAAATATTTTTACAACTGAAGCGTTAATTAATCAAACAATCACTTACCTGTAGCGTTTTTAGGCATTTTATAAATAATAATCTTAACGTTTTGTATTAAGTAATAAAGAGCTACGCATAATACGAAGCAAAATAAAAGTCCGAGGAAAAAGAATCTGCAAAAGAGAAAAGAAAATCTGCGACGTCCGTCTCTCGTCTCGAACTTTCAGCTACTGGGGGGTTTGGTGATATATATCTTGATATATATATATATATCAGATATTTATTTTCAAAATATTATGTATGATATTTTAAGACAAAGCAAGTGTAAATGAACTCTGACTTGTGATTTTTTTAGCCCCCTCCCCACAAAAGAAAAAAAAAAAAAAAAAAGAAAAAGAGAATCCAAACTTTATGTTTGAAGCTGAATTTTTAAATTTAGAACATATAATTTTGTGGATATATTTAATTACAACAGATATATTATCGAATTTAGATAATTAGTTATTTATAGCTTCATTAGAAAGAATTTTATTTTCTGGTTTTGTTCAATGTGAACTATGCAACTGGTTAGGGAATGAAAAAGCAGACAAGCTTACATTTAATTTTTTTCAATAAAAACAAATTATTTTGTATTTAATATTTTGCTGTATAAAACATAAAAATTTTCTTAAAACTTGATAGTAAATCATATAGTTTGTGTTTTATAAGTGTAAAAAGCAAATTGTGTTTGTTTTCAATCAGTTGATCTTAAATTTTATTATGTAAGTGAAAAAAGAAAAATGCATTTAGACTATTGTTTTATTAGGTTTTAGTTTCTAATTTATATTAGATCTGAAAATATTTATAATCATCAAAAAGTTGACTATTTTGAAAATATTGGATATATATAAAAAATATCAGGATATTTACAAACTTTGTTTGAGGTTGAATAATGCTAAAAAAAGGTAGATCTATTTCCTTTTCAAATATTCAAAACAAGAACACGGCCAAATAATATTCTACTTTGTGTTACTGTTTCTAAAATTATTATTTTTTAAAAACTAAAATTATTATTTTTTAGTAACTAATCTATTAATAATACACCCTTCTTAAAGACCACTTTTTCATTCCAATGATTTTATAGTCTATAGATTTCACGATAAACCTGCCCCCTATTAAGCAACAATGTCAATCCCTCTTAACGACCAGCATCCATGCATCATTTTCTGTGTGTATCCCTACTTTTTCACAGAAATTTATGCAACTCAGAGATAAGGTCTGAACTTGTATAGTAGCAGGATTTACAAAGATATTATACACATTATTTAAAATGGATGAAGCAGGCTTATTTTTTTTCGAGCACTCCCTTCCAAGACATTGGAATTTATAAAAAATAACTCCAAGGGTGATAAGTTAGCCAAAGAACGTCTAACCATAGCATTTTAAATTAATGCTTTAAGGGAAAAGTAAAACCTTTAATAATTGCAAAAGCTAAAATGCTGCAATGTTTTAAAAGAACTATACGGGGTGCAATATGTTATCTATCGCTGACCTTTAATTTCTCGACCGTTGGTCGTAGACATATAGTTCCAATTACAAAAACATTTCAAATGAGGTAAATATTCATGTTGTGTCATTATTTAAAGTAAAAAATCAATTTTATAAAAATTACGAAATCTAACTTTTTATATGGTCCCCCAGTCCCTATAATTATATTTAGTAAAAGTTTACACATATCATAACAGATATAACACAAAAAGTTTGACATCTGTACTACAAAAATTGGCACAGTTATTAAATTTCAAAGTTTGAGCTTTTTGCACATAATCTTATCTTTCATTGAGGGATCAGTTAAAAGATGAATTAAAGTAATTCAAGGCCAAAATCAGGGTGCGATCTTTTGCCGAAATCCGTGTTTTTTCACGATGCTTCGATGAAATTGATGGATATAACTTAACATTATATCCGAATTATTAAAGATTTGCAGAGCTGCTTATACAGCAGAGACCTTCATGCTGGTTCCCAAACCACAATAAAAGTAAAAAGGGAGTTAAAAGTTATTACAAGTTTAATATGTTAATCTGCAAAAGAAAAATATCTTAAATATGTGTGGTGATATAAATGACAAAAACCAAATTAAAAACTAACAAAGATTATTTAAGTCAAACAACATAAAAATAAATTAAAAAGGATTATCAATTAACTTTAACATACTAAATCACTAATCTCAAGTACTGGACTTAACTTCATGACAAACGAAATACCTAAAAATCATGGCTTGTGAAAAACTATTGTAGAAATGAGGAAGTCATGGATATGCAAAACCAGTTTTTCATAACTTGAAAAAGTGAAAACCTCCATCATTATATTAGATGCTTCCATTCTAAATGCCAAATGTAAACAGCGAAAATGCCGATTTCTTGTTTCTCAAAAACAGACGAAACTTTTCATCTCATTCTGCGATGATTTCTACGATCAATGACCTTCAACAACGCTGATACAGGAAAATACATCTGTTTTAGGAACAAAGATAAGTTCTCTTATAGCTCCACAGATGACCCATCACACGCAAACAGGAATACGACCGTACATCACACAAAATGGCCTTTATTAGGGATGGGACGAATATTCGGTATTGGACCCTTTTGCCAAATATTGAAAGTTTATTGACTGAATGCTTCGGCCGAATAATACCTGTGGCCGAATATTTAGAGATATCTCGCTGAATATTGTTAAAATCTCGACGAATAGTGAAAAATATCTTGCCAAATTAATTCAAGATAATTTTTTTTTTTCGTTTCTTTCAATTTTTTTTTTTTTTTTTCTAATCCAAATTGTCTACTTACTGGCACATTCATGAAGTCATTCTCATTCTTACTTGCACAAAATGTACAGTTATTCAGATACTAAAAGATGTACAGCCTTTCTGTATTTTAAAGTTGGTGATCTTTTAGAAAATGCTGCCCAAATTGGAGATTCAATTGTCCAGGAAATCTCTTCATCAGAGAATGATAGATTACAACTCAAGATGTAAAAACTTGTATATATAAAAAAAAGAAAATCGTAGCCTTATTCTAAAACACTTGAATATTCATTAATGTCTGCAAATTCCATGCACAAATAAAAAGGTTCTTATGAAGTTCATAAGTTACTTTCTATTTTCTATAAAGTAAGAAATGTAAAAATTCATTCACTAGGTGTATTAGTTAAGATTCATTTTCAAGATGGAATATCAAATACCACTATTCCAAGTACAACAGTACATCTGAAAACAGAACTGGTGTCAAATTAGATACTCACTAGATAGCACAACTTGCTTTATGAAGATGGTTTTATAAATATTTAAATATAAATTCTAAAGATTGAATAAAATAATTTTTTAATTCTATAGTTTTCAATTTTAAGTAATTATTTGCTTGATTACTGGCTTTAATATGTAACATTATTATGTATATATTTTTCAATTTACATCTTCCTTCATTCATGTCGTTATAAGTTTCTGTTTATGCTTTTAATACTTGTTGAATAAGTGGAATATTGTATGTGCTGGTTCAAATGTTAAAGATTTTGTTAATATGTATTCTACTTTAAGTCTTGGAAACTGATTTCAGAACAGACTCATTTTTACAAATTTTTTTATCATTAGGGACACAAATTCTCAATGATAAAATTTACTTGATTGAAGCTTATTTCAGAAAATATCACCTCATGAGTTATGAGAGAGAGAGTGTGTAAGAGTATTATTGATTTTGAATGCAAGAAAGGATACTAATGAGTTGCTATTTTTTAAATTATATGTAATCAAAAGTTATTTTCTTTATTGGAAAAAAAAGTTGGTATTCGGCCAAATCACTATTCGTCCCATCCCTAGCCTTTATCACTTCAACAGTTTAGCATCAGCCCTAGCATCAGAAGAAAAATGATTTAAAATAATTCAAACAGACTATAACTAATCCATTGACACGAGAAAACTTTTACCAAAAACTTAACAGAACTGTGAAAAACGTTTTTATTTCTCAACTACCATCGTGCACCGATCTAAGCATAACTGCTGTAAAGATAATAACTAGATGACTGAAAATTGTCACCTACAAGTTACTGAACTAATCGAAACTGATGAACTCGGTGATTCACGATGTATATATACGCCGATCATTAAATACAGGTAGCAGTTAATAACAAGACTGTATTACAATTCCCTTCAAATTCTATGAATCTCATTACGAGAAACAGAATGATGAAAGTCCTGTAAGCGAGACATCACTGATCGGACACCTACCGCCATCTTGTAGCAGCCGTGAATACTACGATCAGATGCTGAAAGGAAATGAAGCCAGGCGTTGAGAACTTCGTAAACAGAGTAACATAAGTGTGAAACATACAGTAGCTAAACGATAATGCAGATACTTAAGATTTAATTTAAGGAAGGTTTAAAAAGAAAGATATGCTTCAGATGTGAGGTAAGTAAAGCTAAGAGTATTTTAATAAAAAGAAACTTTATATTTAATAAAAGGTAGAGCATTTTAAGACAGATAAAGTTTTAAGGGTAGAAATATGAAAGTAGTATTTTAATGGGTATTTGCACAGGAAAAAGGAGCTAAGGTCAAGCAATATACAACAGAAATTAGTTTTTTTTTCGCGATCGTTTGACAAAATTTGTGCTTTTTCCGCTATGCTTTTATGAAATTTGTTTTTTTACTATGCTCTTTTGATGAAATTTGTGATTTTTGACGAAATTCTCTTCTTTTTTTCCACGATCTTCTGGAGGAATTCGCATTTTTTTCACAGTCCTTCGACAAAATTAGCTTTTTTTTTTTTTGCAATCTTTTACTGAAATTTGTGCATTTTCTGGCGATCCTTTGACAAAATTAGTTTTTATTCCGCGATTCTTAGACGAAATTTGCATTTTTTTTTCTGCGATCATTTGACAAAATTCGTGTTTTTTCGCTATCCTTTGATGAAATTAGTTTTTTTCCGCGATTCTTTTATGAAACTTTTGTTTTTTTCGCGATCCTTTGACAAAATTTGGGCTTTTTTCACTATGCATTTATGAAATTTGTTTTTTAACTGCACTCCTTTGACGAAATTTGCATTTTTTCTGCAATTTTTTGACGAAATTATCTTTTTTTCCCACGATCCTTTGACGAAATTCGTGTTTTTCCGCGATGCTTTGATGAAATTAGTGAATTTTTTTGTGAACGATTGACGATTTTTTTTTTTTTTCCCAGCGACAATTTGTTGAAATTCGCAATATTTTTCAGTGATTTTTTTTTATGTCTGAATTTTCAGACTGATGGCCGATTTTTTTTAATTTTCGGAAAATTAGGAAGAGACTCACCCCATGGCAAACAATAAATACATACATAAATCATACATAAAATTGGGGAATATTTTTAATTTTTCTGTATTTTAAAAAAAAAGTTACAAGAATAAAAAAATACGTTTTTTCCTGAAAAATTTTCCGCAAAGTGCCGAATTTTGCAGAAAATTTTCCGCACATGTGTCTATATTATGCAACTCTGCCTATAGGTTATGAGATTGCTCCAGTTGAGGAAAAATAAAACAAAGACTACTTTTATTTCACTATAAACACTTTTTATAAATCATGATAAAATTTTTACTTGAACTAGAGGCCTCTGCCCCCTGTGAGCAATGCTTGTCATTTTAAATAAATTCAAATGCTGCAACACAAAGTTTCACAAAATTTTATTAAGTGACTATACTAATACTTACTGCCCAAAGCAAAAATATCCTAAACCAATTCCAATTACAAGAGCTACAATATGGCGTATATCTGCGGACACTTTCAGCGGGCAGAATGCTTTCCTGTATAATATAGCAAATGCCAAAGCTGTAAACTGGCATATTAAAAAATTCACCTATAGAAAAAGAAATATTTAGTAAGACAGATTTATTGAATTTTAGGTAAGGAAATGAATATTAAACATTCAAAATACAATTATACACCAAAGAATAATCTAAAATTTATATTTTATTAAAAAAATTATACTGAAATATTAAAGGAGGTTGAAAAATGTCAATAGTACATTACAACATGAAATTGAAAACTTTAGTATATTTTTCAGGATCTGATAAAGGAAATTTAACAGAGGCACAGGTGGGACTTCAGTTACAGGAGTTTCGCCAATGATGTTCCTATTAAAATTATCACTAATGAAGCATCAGTATTCGGAAGATAAACAAAATTTATGGCACCAAATATAATTAATTTAATTGTTACTGTTACAGCTAGTAGAGCTTTACTGAGTCTGTTTTTACAAATGAAACTAGTGTTGGGAGCCTCTCTTGTCTTGAATCAAACCAACCATGAATTATAGTAGAGATTTTTATTTTTAGATGTTTTTTTTTTTTTTTTTTTAACGAACCTAGGGTTGAGGGTGGGTTGGGGGGGGGGGGGGGGGGTTACTGTCTTTGGCAGCATATACAAATTATTATTTTTCATCTTTAAAAAAGTGTAGGTAACTTGTCTTACCTCAAAGTGTGATTGATTAAATATAAGTTTTCAGCATCATTGTTTACATTGATATAGGAAATGATTTGGCAATCTTCTAACTTAGATTTAATCATGGGAGTAGCAAAACTTACAGAGGAGAGGTGTTCTTTCCATTGCAGAAAAGAATTCTATCACCTTAATTTTTTTTACAATAAATTAAAAAACACATTTTTTTTTTATTGCCCTGATTTTCAGCAAAAAGGAGACTTACAAAAATTGCGAAAGTTCAAAAATTGCTTTATTGAATAAATTTGGGTGATTCGGAAAACACCCTCCTTCATAAATTTTATTGAAAACAGGACATAATTTACTATATTGGGCTAAAAGATTGAAAATGAATTTGTTTCGCAGATGTAAAAAGATTGTGGAACAGATGTCATGTATTCCCATGGCTGCCATCTTGGATTTTTTTTTGGCATGAAAACCACTTTTCCACCAAGTAGTAAATACTGCCAAGGAGCGATTTATGCGCATTGCTATATGATTTATTTGATTTTATTGATAAATCAATAAAGATTGCCAACAAAAAATCACCAAGAAATCTCAAATCATCCAAGATGGGGGCCGCAGGAATATACAGCATTTAAGCCAAGATTGCTGTGGAACACAAAAGAATGCATAAAAAATCAAAAATCAATGTATGAATTCTAAATAAACTGTTTTAACTAGCTGAAAGACACATAACTACCTCTTGCATTATTAGATTCCAATTCAAAAACTTTTAAGAAAACTCCGCACACATATCTTATTAGTAAAATACTGATACAATATTATATTGTTAAACTAGCTAAAGTACCCGGCATTATCTGGGATTTTAAGAATGTTTATTTTGAAAAACCAATTTCAAATTTAACATACTACATAAAAAAATAAATAAATAAAAAAACAGTCGAAGTGTTATACACATGAATCAAATGAAAACCCAATATAAAAATGTTTAAATTTATATAACGGATGCAAAATAATACATTTATAAATGAACTTATTTCCATTCATCATTGGAGTAATAATGTTAAAATACGCCAATATTTCCATAATCAAGTTTTTATCATGCTTCAATACATTTTTTCACACTATATGACATTATAATATACTAGGGGGCTCTGCCCCCTGCAAGCTACGCTCGCTAACCCCCATTCAGACACCGCAGAATCTAAAAACACGCTAATCTGATGGGTTTTAAAAATATTAGAGAAGATTGAATTAGACTGAAAAAAGCTGTGCAGAACTCCCTGTAAACGGGTTTTCATTCAATTCCCTTTGATTGCAAAAATTTAAGGGCGAATCAGTTGCTGTTAAGACATCCAATGGTTGTTTTCGTTTTTGATTAAAGAGGATCGGTTAAACATTTGAAAAGAAGCTAAAGTAAAATAAATTAAGTATAAGAGTCTTTGTCTCCCGGTGTTTTAAAAAAATCTCTATAACAATAGCCTAAGTCATGTGACTATCATCAACTGTTCCAGGTTACCAAAAAATTATTTCCACAAACTTCAACTGCTTAAATTATTGAAAAATTAAACTGTATTATAATACGTAATCAAGATGAGTAATTATGATGATGTTATCGATTGAGGCTCTTACGTTTGTTTTTACGGGATAAAAAATCAGTAAAAAGGATTTCGCTTTGTCACATCATAAAATCCCCCCCCCCCCCCCCCCCATAAAATCTAAACTGTACGTTATTTTCACATACTCAAAATTTACATACGCACCACTTAACTTAAATTCACAATTTAAAAGTATTTTAACGCGAAATAGGTTATTAATGAACAGTGTTGTAGTTGTACAAAAAGCAGAGAGTATACGGTATAGGCAGAGGGTATACGCTGACGTCATGAACATTCATAGATAGGGTATACGCTAATGCTTTATTTGAGAAACAGAGGGTATACGGAGCTTCTTAAAAAAATCCAGAGGGCACACGGCGTATACCCCCGTATACCCTCCACTACATCCCTGTTAATGAATGTATTTTCAAACTTAAAGTCACGTTTGTCCGATACAACTTTTTATGTGAACATAAGCACAAACTTTAAGTTCTAATCTCAGTACCCGCGAATAAAATATTCAGAAATTTGCCTTTAGTTGTCATAATATTGGCCAGTTAGTACAAATATTTTTATCAAAGGAAATGATCGTTTTCTTTTAAATATGACATCATTTTTACTCGCTGAATCATTTTACCTAGCGTCTCAAATTTAGTATCAGCGTAATGTAAAAATATTGAAATGTAACTGATTTATGAAGAAGAATGCGTGTTTTTTTTTTAATGTCTGACGTCATTTTCTGTTCAAAAATTATAAAAAAGTTACTTTTATTTGTGATGTGAAAATGACATCAATAAGGATATAATCAATAAAAATAAATTAACCATGACTATTTTCTCTTTGCTTTTAATAGAAATGAAGTACTTCAGTTGCCACAATTACAAAATTGGTACTAAAAACTATAAAAAAATTAATATCTCAAAAATAAATTGAGATAGAGCTTTCAAACAAATTGCATTTAAAAGTACATATTTTTCCCTATACAACGGTGTAAAAATTGAAACTGTGCTATGTTTAGAAGTTTAAAATTTTGCAGTAGTGAAAATTGCAAAAGCGAAATTTCATTTCAAATTTCAGAGCGTTGCCATTCGCAGAATGACGTATGCGTTACGCACAGATATGTTTGTCCTTTATAATATAGATAGGATATAGGGTAGATATTCACCACGTCCTTTATATTTCCAATATGATGTAATATTGCATTTTTTTTATTCGTCAAATTAATTATAATTTTTCACATGGAAATCATAAACCAGAAAAAATTATGATGTAAGATTTACTTTTGTTTTTTATTCGTCATACTATATTTATTTTATTTACATTTTTCATGTGGAAATCTTGCAGTAGAAAAGTTATGATGTAATATTCCCTTTTTTTTTAAAATTCGTCAATATTTCATTTTTTCACGTGGAAATCTTGCAATAGAAAAATAATTGTTGTGGTAAGAATTTTACTATGGATTTTTAATTGTTGGCAACAGCTATAACGAAAAATGTTTGAATTTGATTAGAAATTCCTGTTAAATTGGTGGTTTTTTATTACCGTATGTACTCGCGTATAGGTCGACCCCCTAACTTTCGAATGCAAATTCTGCAAAAAATCAAAAACCCGCGTATAAGTCGACCCCCTAACTTTTACTTCAATTTTGTGCAAAATCAAACCAAATATTTCACTTGCCTATGTGAAAAAGTAGTAAGTAAATAAAAATAAATCATTGAAATTTTTTTTAATGATAAATTATTATTATTTGTATATTTTCTGTAGTATTTTATTATTAATACACATAAAAAGTCAGCATTTTGCAGTATTCGAAGTTTTATTTTTTATTTGACTCGCGTATAAGTCGACCCCCCCAAATTTGCTTGCCAAAAATTGTCAGAAAATCCTCGACTTATACGCGAGTATATATGGTAATTAAAAATTAACTGTAAGTTATTCCAATTCCGGATTACTTTGTTGCCTCGGCCATGTTTTAATACACATGTACGTAACATTTCACAATTCTGACTTCCAAACTGTGGATTTGCATAGCATTACAGACACAGACAGACAAATTTTCATTTTTATATTAGATTTTTCACATGGAAATCATAAAACAAAAAAATTATGACGTAACATTCACTTCTGCTTTTAATTCTTCAAACTATTTATTTTATTTACATTTTTCACGTGGAAATCTTGCAGTAGAAAGTTATGATGTAATATTCCCTTTTTTTAAATCCGTCAATATTTCATTTTTTCACGTGGAAATCTTGCAATAGAAAAGTAATTGTTGTGGTAAAAATTTTATTATGGATTTTTAAGTGTTGGCAACAGCTATAATGAAAAATGTTTAAATTTGATTGGAAATTGCAGTTAAATTGGTGGTTTTTTTATTAATTAAAAATTAACTATAAGTTATTCCAATTCCGGATTACTTTAGCTGCCTCGGCCGTGTGGAATATTTCGCAACTCTCTTGAGCGAGCCTCTCTCAGCCAGACTGATTAGGTACCAGAGATCCCATGATCTGACTAAAGAATTAATATTAAAAAACATTTTTTCTTTTTTGTTCTTTTTGTTTGGTTTTGAAGTAGTAATGATAAAAGTTGAACGCAGCAGATAGACTGTGTATATGTTTTTTTTGTCTTGTCTTCTAATAGAAGAAATGATGTTTTGATTTTAAAAAGGGAAATTTATTTTCGAATCTGAAATCATGCTATTTTCTTGGCTTCTTTATAAAAAATATTATTTTGGATTCCCAGCGAGGAATTTATATACATTTAACAAGTATTCAAATGTTTTTGCTGTAAATAATGTATATATTTAAAAGTGTAAAATAGAATTAGGAAAGTTTTTAATCATCCTGTGCTTATTTATATATTCAAGGGCAGTGCCAGAGGGGGGTCCGTGGGGGGGGGGGGGGCACGTTCCTCCCCATCAGGCATACCTGGCCCCCACGCCAGGGTCAAATTTAATCGTCGTCTGGGAAAATTTTTTGACTTGAGCGTGGAATCTGCATCAGGTCGGGTAACCCGATTTTTCCTGCACCCGAATCGTGTCGAGTCGGATGCAGGTTAGTGTTTAAAAATCCGACCCACGGATAAGCTTGCTGCTGATTTTTTTTTTCTTTGGAACTCGGATTGGCTTGGCTATAATTTTTTTGGTTTCAGGATGAGTTTTGATTCTTACGCGTCGGTTTTGATGCTGATTTTTCAAAAAAGTGCCCAGAATTATATCTCAAATTAGAGTGCTACATCGATTCAGTCCTACATCCACCCGATTTTACATACATCCCGACTCATGGTTCGGATTGGGAATAACTTTTTTCATTGTGGTTGGGTTCGGATGGGCTTGGGGTTGAGTTTTGATACTTATGAAGAGTGTTACCATGTGTCCTGATTTTTCACCATACCCAAATTACGTCCAATTTTTATGAGTTTAATCTAAATTGAAATTTTATTTTTTAGTCTGCGCCAAGAAAATTTAAGAATTTAACCACATGTCGGTTTAAGTCTGTCGTCACAACGGCCGGATGTTACTCAAAACTTTATACATTTTGTCTAGAACTAACTTCATGTGCACTCCTGTTCAATGTTTATTAGTTTGACCACTAACTTAGGCGCCTATAAGAAAAACGATTTCAAGAAGAGACATGACGTGCAAATTCATCCGCTCACTTCGATCTTCTTATTATAAAGCGTATGGTAAGTATTTTTATAAATGAATGAGTAAATAGAAAGAGAGTTTTGTATAAGTATTCAAGTTAACTTATTATCAAACTAAAAATTTCTTCTTTGTTCATTAATTTCAATATACAGTAAAGCCTCATTTTATAATAATATGGATATTAATCTCTATTTAATACATAGAAGAAGAATGGAAGGTTTAAATGAAAAAATAATTATATATATACATAACTTCATTGTAAACTGCAGGAAGATGTATATATAGAAACAACTAAAATCTTGCATCGAGTCAGATAATCCAGATTCTATCCTAACACGTTGGCCATTGCCTCTAAAATTTTGTTGCGGATCAGGTTGATTAGTGTTTCCATTTTCGGGTCATCTCAGATTAGAGTATGCCAAATTTTTCCAAAGAAAAGTCCAGATTATTGTTTCAAATCATAAAAAAAAATACTTGTATATGAATGAGTATATGTATGCATTCATTTTTTGAGATGTAAATTGATTTTAGAGATATGATTGCGGACTATTTTCCTGAATTGTTTTAAATTGTGGATTGATTTTTTTTTTCGTTTCATGCTTAGGATCAAATTGCAGGTTCGACAAATATTTTTTTGTCGATTTCGGGTCGGGCATAACTTGTGCAGGGTTGTAATTCACAGTTCGTGTTTAGGGTCGTAGTTTCGTATTTAGAAGAAAAAAAATCGTGTAAATCAGAATACTGACTTATTTGATAATTTAAACTTGATTGTATTATTAGACTGAACAATTTTAATTAATAACTTATAATTTGTAGAGGTCTGTATGGGCAGAAATTTCCAAGTCTGGGCCCGGCCCGACTCATAGAAAGAAAAGCTCGGCCCGGCATGGTATAAAAGTTAAAAATTCGGCCTGAGTCCAGCTCGGTATAAAAGCAAAAAGTTCGGCCTGAGCCCGGCCCGGAAAAAAGTTGAAATCTCAACCCGAGTCCGACGGAATTTCTACAAAACATGGATTTTTACACCGGTTATGTTAAAAGAAGGAATTCTGACCAAAAATACTTATTTTAGCTTTTTTTTTCTTGTTTATAATCTTCATTTTTAAAGAAGCACACTAGGGTGCGATGCACATTTTTAAAAAATGAATCTCTATTTGCATGTAAATGTTTCAGCTATAATTAATATTGTTAATCTAAATATTATTTATTGGAGACTTAAAAATGTGAAAAATGCTATACAATAAAATCTTCTAAGACAGAATCACATACGAAAGAAGAAACAATGCGTTATAAACAAGTTCCCTTCTTAGCAAGAGTAAATGTATTATATTCTTCTCTCACGTATTATTATATTCATTTTTCATGGATCAATAAATTTTCCCATATAGGACAGGATTCTGTCATGGGCTGGTTCTTTTTCACATGTTTTACTGTACTTTAATATTATTGCCTAGAAATCTGCTATTCTAAGCAACGAAATAAAACGAATAAATTTTAATGTTTAATTGTAGAATAATGTCGATTTAAAAAAATATACACCTTTTGCAAAAAATTTTGGGCTGGCCCAAATTTTACCGATTTTTGCACGGACCAGGCCATGCCGAGATAATGATTTTCATATGTGCTGGATCGAGACCCGGGACTGAAAATATCGGCTTATGAAGACCTAGGAAGAATGAAACCTGTCTCGTTTCGGTGCGGAAAAAAGAAGTTAGGCCCGAGTCCGGCAGTCCGGAAAGAGTGGTGGCTAGGCCTGACCCGACTCGATCCGAGTGCCATGAATGAAAATAGGCCCGTGCAGACCTCTAAACGTTGGCTGTTTCGAAATGAGCATGAATTTAAAGATTCTTTTTTTTTTAAACATCAATATGGCATTGTTTTATGATTGAGCTGATATTAACACTAGAATTCCAGCAACTTACCTTATACCTAGAAAGACGGAAGGGGCCAATTCGGCCCCTCGATATTTCTTGTTGTCTTGAGTAGGGTAAATGCTAAGTAATAAGGGAAAAAATTATGAAAATTAAAGAAATGGCAAATAAACATTATACTGACCTTTATTTATTTACATTTTACACTTTATGCTTTCTTAAAGCAATCAGTACATAGAAATTCTGTAGATCCGCATTTGCCACAAACTGGTCTTTTACATTCAAGGCAAGTGTTTCTGGTATGATTTCCTTTGGAGCTTGTTTTCACTTTGCATTTTGATCTTTTTGTTCCACTGCTGTCTTTTATGTCATTTGCTGGAGTCACATTAGATTTTGTACCACATCGGGAAGCTGTATATGGAGCCCGCAGCTCTTCTCATAATTGCAGAAAATTTCTCCGACTGAGTTTCTTCTTTCCTGTCACTTCTTCATATAAAAACCAAGCATTTAAGGCGGACATATCTAAAACATTATAAAAGACATGCATAGGCCAACAATGTGTTCCAGATTTAGCGGTATACAGGCTTAACAGTTGGTCCACTCCACACTTTGTCTGGTTATAAAACTGGACTGTCTCGGGTGTCTTTTTTTCATTATTGTCAATGGTAACATTGGGATGGAGGGAACTTAGTAACAGAACATGTTTATTCTTCTTTCCCTCATACGATGTGATAGTTATATCATGTTCCTTTTGCAATAACATTGTAGAGTATAATTCTTGCTTCCCTATCTTGGCTGTTGGTGGCACTTCTTTGCGATCTTTTCTAAGTGTTCCAAATAAGCATGTTGAGTTGGTTCTCAATTTTTCACACAATTTTACCGATGTAAAATAGTTGTCAGTAGTTACATTTCTACCTTTTCCTAAATATCCTTGAGTGAGCCTCATCACTACATGTTCATGAACAGCTTCATCTGCAGGTATATTGATATCCTGGCCAGTATCCCAGTGGCAGAAACACCGCGACACGGCGACATAGTCGCGGACACAAAAAAATCTTTTGCGGACAATTATTGTCTGCACTAATGAAGTCAATTTAAAAAATTGTCCGCAACTTTCGGACAATTTTTCTCGCGTAAAAAGCGCGAATTTCGGCAAAAAAGCGCGTAAAAAGTGTGAATTTTGGCGAAAGATCGCGTTAAAAGCATTAATTTCGGTAAAAGATCGGGTAAAAGCGTGAATTTTGGCAAAAAATCGTGAATTTCGGAAAAAGATCGCGTAAAAAGCGCGAATTTCGGAAAAAAAATCGCGTAAAATGAGTGAATTTCGGCAAAAGAACGCATAAAAAGCGCGAATTTCGGTAAAAGATCGCGTTAATGGCGTGAATTTCGGAAAAGATCGCGTAAAAAGTGTGAATTGCAGCAAAAGATCGCGATAAAAGCTTTAATTTCGGCAAAAGATCGCGTAAAAAAAGCTTTAATTTCGGCAAAAGATCGCGTAAAAAACGCGAATTTCGGCAAAAGATCGCGTTAAAAGCGCAAATTTCGGCATAAGATCGCGTAAAAGCATGAATTTCGGCAAAAGATCGCGTAAAAAGCGCAAATTTCGGCAAAAGATCGTGCTAATGGCGTGAATTTCAGCAAAAGATCGCGTAAAAAGTGTGAATTTCAGCAAAAGATCGCGTTAAAAGCTTTATATTTGCAAAAGATCGGGTGAAAGGCGTGAATTTTGGCAAAAGATCGGGTAAAAAACGTGAATTTTGGCAAAAAATCGCGTAAAAAGCGCGAATTTCGGCAAAAGATTGCGTAAAAAGCGCGAATTTTGGCAAAAGATCGTGAAACAAAAGCAAATTTCGTCAAAGGATCGTGAAACAAACGCGAATTTTGTCAAAGGATTGCGAAAAAAACGCAAATTTCGTCAAAGGATCGCAGACACAATGCAAGTTTCATCAAAAGATCACGGAAAATGCGAATGACGTCACAGGATCATGAAAAAACGCAAATTTTATCAAAGGATCGCGGAAAAGTACGAATTTCGTCAAAGGATCGCAGAACAAACGGGAACTTCGTCATAGGATTGTGGAAAAAACGCGAATATTGTCAAAAGATCGCAAAAAAAGCCGCAAATTTCGTCCAAAAATTGCAGGGAAAACGCGAAATTTGTCAAAAAGCCATGGAGAAAAAGTGAATTTCACCGAAGAATTACAAAAATCCCCCAAAGGGATGCAGAAAAAAAAAATGAATTTTGTCAAGGAATCACGAAAAAAAAAAAAAAACGCAAATTTCGTCCAAAAATTGGGGAAAAAACGATAAATTCGTCAAAAAGCCATGGAAAAAACGTGAATTTCGCCAAAGAACTACAAAAAAAAAATAATTTCCTCAAAAGGCTGCAGATTTCATTCAAGGGTTTTAGAAAAAAACTCAGTGCTTTTCACGCTTGAGGCCTCTGAAGTTTCCGAAGGCTTTTAAAAGCATCGTTATTGCCTATGTGTGGTTCTGCTTATCCTTCACACTTTAGAAATTCTACAAGAAGTTAGATGATGAAATGTTATATGCAAAATTAATGAGAATGCATCATGCTTACCATGTTTTAAATAAAGTGATAAAAAATTCCTAGTTTAATTTATTATTTATTCATTAAAATGACATGCAAAATTTGCAGACAGATTATGAAATTTTAAAAGCTTGTCGCAGACAGCTACAAAACTTTCTGCCACTGGGGCCAGTATATGGAAATCCGTTGAGGATATATTGCAAATCTACACAGACAAGTAGCCAAAATTTTATCCCAAACTTTTCCGGTTTATTTGGAATGTACTGTGTAAAAGGACACCTGGCTTTTGATGGCAACAATTGTTCATCGACCGTGAGATTTTCTCCTGGTTTGTAACATGCTGCACTATTTTCAATGAACGAATCCCATAGTTCAGATGCCAGAGCGAACTTATCTGTTTTTAATCTCTCTGATGTTTCTGTTTTCAAATCGAAACGAAAGAGTTAAATTACATCTTTGAAACGATCTCTTGGCATAGTTTGTGAAAAAAATCCCAAACTGATGACCATAATATATTTACTGATAGGGTGTCAACAATTTAAATCATTTAAATCAAGCGATTTAAAAAAAAAAAATCATTGATTACAATCAAAAATTTCCTAAATGTTTAAAATGACATAAAAAAAGTATTCAAATCAGGGGCGTAGCTACAGATATTTTTTTGGGGGGGAGGGGGGGGGGGGGGGAGAATTCGAAAATTTCCCAACTTGAAACAAATTTCTCCAATTTTCAACTGAAGTGAAGTGATATGCACAACGTGTATAATAATAATAATGAAACTTATGCATAAAAAATTCCTGCCTAAAGAAAAATTTTGAAACTAGAAACATAAAAATTCTAATTATTGATTTGTTTAATAAAAAACAAACATGCAGGTCCTGAACAGGATTTGACTGTTTTTAGAAAATGTTTGTGTGTATGTGACACAAATTTTGTGGGTGCTCTATCTTAAGAACTAATGCGCAGGATTTAATAAAATTTCAGATTTTGTTATATCTTGATAAAAATTAATGCTGATTAGTTTTTGGTGTATATCGCCCAAAAGGTGGTGCTGCTGTGCTGCATTTTTCACGATTTACATGATTTTAGTAGTTATCTCTTAAAAACTGTTGCATGGAATTTGGTCAAACTTCATATTCTGTTAAACCTACATAATTTGGTGCTTATTAGACTTTTGTGTATATCATATAACAGGTAGTACTGTTGTGCAGCCTTTTTCGCGATAGCTATATCTTAAAAACTTCATACTCAATTGCACTTCCTTATTAGGCTTGTGTGTATACTGTCCAAAGGTATTGCTTTTGTGCTATTTGGGTTTGGAATCTTGGTTGCAGACATCTAACAGAATGTATGCCAAAATTCAATGATTTGTTTGAAAAATGCGATGCTTGTATCTCCTTTTTAAATGCACACAATTAAACGGATCTATACCTTTAGAATTCATTATTATGGGTATAGAATAGTTATTTAATTTTAGCATCGTGATTGTAAATTTTGAGGTATTAACATGTATGGAATGGAATAAAGTTTTGGGATTGGCACATCCGAATAGATTTTTTTCATTTAACATTAATTCTTCTGTTCTTCAAAGTAGCCAACCTCATGATAACATCGTCCAGTTTAATAAAATCCACTATTTCACTTTCACATTTTAAAAGTATTAGGCTGTCAACCCTCATTGTAGCTTGCAACACATTTTTTTTACATTTTTTATTTGACTAAAGACTCTTTCATTAGATGCAACGCCATAAAGATAAGCTGCTGTGAATGTTAAGATACGAGTATATAGTTTAACGGCACAACCCAAATAGTCTTTGAATTTCATGGCATGAGTAAAAGGTTCATTAAGTGAGTTGGGATTTGGTTTATTTCTATTTGACTCTGCAAGTCATGTACATCCGGTTTCTCATATCCAGGTGGAAACATTATTAACTTTTCTAAGTTAGTGATACTCAAATTTGCCTTGCACAATTGTAATTTAAATATGAAATGTATTGGTGCAATATTCTCCTGATATAGGGAACATTGTCATTTAAGCCCATTACTAAATTGCCGAAATTTTCTTGTATTTCTTATAATTATTTCCTGTAAAACTTATGTGTATCAATGTTCATTGCTGTGCTATTATTTTTATCTATTTCCTTTGGTGAAACCGTTTTCCAACGGTGCTTTTGGAAGTCAGCTTCTTCAGTCACATCCTAATATTCATAATTGTTTGTGAACTTGTCTATAAGGAAATCTTTATTTCTTCAAAATTTTATTCAAGTGCAACGCGTCAGTGTTCAGTGCATATCGATTTTTTCTTCAGTTGACGGATTGCTTTCATGGTCATATTTCTGTTCCAAATTGTCCTTTTTCTTACCCTTTTCATCCTCGAATGGATTTTTAGATGCTCCAAAATCTTCCACGAAAACTCTTTTCCTATTATGAAGGGTTCTGTCGCATGCTGACATTTATAGTCATTTTTTAGAACAGCTTTAAACACACAACACTGGACTTTTGGTTTAAAATTTCAAAAACACCTATAAATATAAAGGAACAGGGCTGATTTATATTTCGCACACAAATGTAAAATGTGACAAATTTATCTAAACCTAAACTAACGACTTTTTATATTCACACTTGCTCATACAACGCTTTTTTCTTAACTGGAAAGGGTTTACTAATTTTTGAGGCAAAAAATCACGAGCATGAGTAAAATATTGTCCAAAAATCGTGAAATTAGTTAAAAAATTAGTGTAATTTGTGAAAACTCATTAAATCTTCTTGCCCAGCTGTTTTCCAGTAAGTGACTACATTCCTTTCTCTTGTGCTACAAGTGATCTCCAATTTTCAAAAGAAGAAACAATCCTTTTGGATTAAAATAGCTGGATTCTCTTTTGGGAGGAGAAGGAGAGGTAGGGTGAAATTTTTGAGAAAGGAACAAAGTTTTGGAGGAAATACAGGAGCTGGATAGTCAGACTATTGATGGACAGGAGTGAAGAAATTTAGGACTGGTAGATGTATAATATTTTTGTATAACTGAAAAAAACAATGATAAGTTGAGTGTGGCTGATTTCTTTTTGTATTTCTTTTGATAATTTAATTTGTTTACTGTTACAGTACTTAGAAACATAATCACCAAAACAATAAAAATTTCGTATTTTTTTTACTATATTACTTTAAAAAAAGAAAATTTCTCAAAAATCTAGAATTTCCCAACTTTAAGCTCAAATTTCCCAGCTTCACATATATTGGGGGAGGGGGGGAGGCTCCCCCCACATGGCGACGCCCCTGATTCAAATCTTAGATGAACATAATTTGTTAAGTTTCTACAGGTATTGTGACTTATGAATACACAAAACAAAGTTTTAAATAATTGTTTTGAAGCGTAATTCCTGAGTATTGTGAAAAATTTAAGTACAGTAAGTTTGTAAAACACATGGTTTTTATCTAACAAACATAAAAAGCATTTAATTTAAAAATGATATTTAAATTTAATATAACTTACATTGTCATAATTTCCTTATCGAGTTATTCATTCTTTTATATACAATAAACATAGCGATAGAGTGTCAATGATTTTAATCAATTGATTTAAATCAGATGATAAAATCACATATTTTCTGATTTTTTAAAATGGTGTGAAAAAGCATTATAATCAGTAATGAAAATGATTTATAATGTTTATAAGATAATTTAATTGCTGAATAAATAAAAGAAGCTCTTTTAAAAAATAAAATTGTTTTAAATATTTTAAATAAGTTATTTCTTTAAAAATTGACAAAGTTTTTATCATAAAACTAAATTTTATTTAAGTGGATATTTTATAGTTTCTACATATGTTTTCATAACTTCTTTTGATTAGTTAAATTATTCCTTCTACTATATAAAATAAGTGCAATCTATTATTTTCTGTTGATAAATGAATTAGAAGAATTTCTGTGTAAAATTACTAGCTGCTTTATCAATTTATCAAACTATTATTTGTCACTTTTTTCAATCACTTTTTCAAAAATGTAGATTGTGTTCTTAATTAAACAGTTAATTGTTTAATAATTAAAAATTTAATCTGTATCATCAATTTAAAATTAAATGCAATTTATCAATAACTTAAAAATATAAGCAGTATTTAATATGATTTACATAATTATTATAAAATATTAATGCACATAATGTTGTATGTTACTAAAGAAATTTTTAATTTGCATTTTTTTTAAATTTCTATAATTACATTAATTAAAATTTTATTAATTAAAGCAAAAAAACATAGGTTATATTAATAATTGGTGGGTTATTCATTTTTGAAATGCTTAATTCTTAGTAGATATTTAATATTTTAACACAAGGTAAAAAAAATCAAAAATATCCGATTTAAATAAAAAAAATCTGATTTAAATCAAAAAAATCCGATTTAAAAAAAAAAAATCATGATTTTTTTACACTCTATTACAGGAAAACACTTTACTCCACATACTCCTCTTGCATACATACTGGACAAAACAGCGTCCAATTCATCTAATGTTACCATCCATGTGTCATTTCCAAGTTGACGACGAGCTAATGCTTCGGTACATTCAGGGGCGTAAATCCTGGGGGGTACGGGGGGATGCAACACCCCCCTACAAAAAAATCAGTCGGGAAATTTCCTGTTCGATCGGAAAAAGAACGTTTAGTCGGAAAAAATGGTATTAACCTATAAAAACTTATAAATTGGAAAAATGAAAAAAATCAGTCGGAAAAATTCCCGTTCGATCGGAAAAAGGTAAGTTTAGTCGAAAAAAATGACATTAACGTATAAAAACTTATGAACTGGAGAAATGTTTTTGTAGTTTTTAATTAGTAAATAAGAAAAACAAGTTAGAGCGAAGAAAACCTATAAAATTTTATTCTTAGTCGGATTTTTTTCCCTTGTAGTTTTTAATTAGAAAATTAGAAAAAACAATTTAGAACGAAGAAAACCTATATAAATTTATACTTAGTCGGAAATATTACGGATTTTATTTTTGTGATTAAAACTATTCAGAAAAACTTTGACTTGTCAAATATTGTGAACTCGAAAACCTCGATATGAAGAAACAAAATATTTATATACATATTCCAGCAATGTTAATATTATTTGTAACCTTGATATTTTGATCGAAAACTTTGATATTCCGAACTTTTTTCTGTTCCCTTTGACTTCGAGATATCGAGATCCAGCTGTATTTATTTATAGTCGGAAAGTTTTTAGTTTAGTCTGGAAATTTTAAGACATACAGATTGAAGTGAAGAAACTTCTATTTTTTTTTTTTTTTTTTTTTTTTTATCTAACTTTAAATTTAGTTAGAAACGTGTATCACGGAATTTAGGTGATATCCGATGAAAATTCAAAACTGAATTGCAAATATTTAGTACTTTACCCTATCAAAATCTGGATATTTTCCACTCTTCACGAATTTTACCTTTAATCGAAATAATTATGGTTTTATTTTTTTTACTAATTTTGTGTTTTCTTTTTATTTTATTAAATAAAGATGTTAATTTTTTTTAAAAAATTTTACGTAATTTTAGATTGATTTAAAAATGTGTTTCAAGACATTTATATGATACCGGATGAAATTGAAAACACCCAAATACTTTGAATTTTTATCTCGAAATAATCTGGATATTTTACAATCTATACGAGTTAACTTCTAACAGAAATAATAGTTTTGTTTTCTTTTTCCTTTCTCAATTGTATTCGATTTTTTTTTAATATTATTATTATTACTGAATTTTGTTTAGTTAAAAAAAACAGGGGTGACAACAAATTTTTAACCTGCTTTAAAGTATGTCGTTAGAAAGAATTAAGAAATCCCGTATTTTTGGCACATTTTTGTCTTTGAAATATTCCCTAAGCAAACAGATTTCAATTTTACTCAGAAAGAAACAATTTTAACCAATTGCTAAAAAATAGATTGAAAGAACATTGTTTTCTCTTTTATGTAAGGCTTTGTCATTTTTGGGCACCTAGACGACTGGGCGCTGGATTTCCCGCCCCATGCAAGCCGCCTCAAGACAAGTAGTCTTGAGGCGGCTTTGCCCCATGTGTCAGCTACAAAACAAACTGCGCTTGCGTTAACTGTGTTCTGTTTAGTTTAAACCATTAGTATTCTGTTGCATCATCATATACCACGAAATCGTTCAATTGGAGTCTCAATTGGAGTGGAGTCTATGTGAATAAATATGCTATACACAGAAGAAATAAAATGCATTAAGCCCTTTATTGGTAAAAAAAACGGGCATCGAATCCCCAGCTCTACAATCATCCAGTTTCATCCAATTTTGTACATTTAGAAACAAGATATATCGCTATCAAACAAAGCAGTTTGGAGTTCCAAACCGCAATTTTCTACACATATTAATCATAGTACTTCACCACTAATTTTTAGAGACATACATTAATAATTCAAAAGGAATCAACATCAGCGCTTTAAAACCTATTTGACTATCTCGATACGCTCAGTCATAATTATCTTGAGACTTTCATCTATATAGTTTAATAATTTCGTAATATATTTACGATAACCTTTCTTCGTTTTTATCATATATGGGGCATTCTCACAATCTTTTAACTTTCATGTCCCTGAATAATAATTTTTTATTCAATACACTTTTTTGTGTTTTTTTTATTTCATATACTTGGGAACACCCCATTGCATGATTGCACAACAATATTAACGAGATAAATAAGTTTTGGACGATGTTGGGGGGGTCCAAATACATGAAAAACTCATCTACCGTCCCTTGTCCCTGATGCTGATTTTGAAGTTATGGAGCTGTCTGGATAAAATTCTTTCAATAAAAATAATTCGATGTAATTTTTTTCTGAAACTGGAACTGTTGTTTTATATAAATATGCTGCTAAAAATTAACCGGCACACATTTTTAAGGTTGATATTATTTTTTGAACTCTGTCCCTGGGTTTTAGATTTTTAACCATCCCTCTTCTAAAATTATACAGAAAATCACTTCAGATGCAGCGACAAAATTTTTTTCAAGTTTTTGCTCATGCAGAAGATGCTAGAGAAAGAATATCTAAAATTCTTTGACAGGAAATTTACTGCAGAATATAAATCAGCATTTAAATATCAATTTCAAGCACCGTGGCTTTATTGGTAGTCTTACCGTCCCCAAGGTTTATTCCTACACTTTTCGAGGTAAATTAAAAAAAAAAATTATTTAATCCAATGTTAACAACTGTTTCGAAAAATCAATGAACATTGTGGCTATCACTTAGTCTTAACATGATTTTCCTAAAAATAGGTGGTAATTTTCCTTACCGTTCCATCCTTACCGTCTCTTTTTTTACCATTTCGTCCCTTTTTTTTACCTTACTGCCCTTTCTTTAACATCCCCTTAAGACAATGTTATACAAAAATTCTGTATTAAAAGTACTACATTTGTATTATTTCTTATTTGAATGTCCTGTGGGTACTATGCAAATTCATTATAAGTAAAAATTTAGAAGAAAATAAAAAGTTATAGGGGTAAAATGGTAAGGAAAATTAAACTCGCAAGTTTAACCTAAACCTCAGTTAAATAAAAAAAATTTCGCTGCTGACCATTTTTTCTTTATTTTGAATCATTAAGGCATTCGTCTATCAGATTAAAATGTTATTTTAGCAAGTTTAATTTTGCCAGATTGTTTTTCCCAAAAGTCAAAAGATTGTGAGAATGCCCCATATACTAAACTTTTAGACATCAGTGTATATATATATATATATATTAATTAGTCGTCATTTTGTTGGCAATAGTACTCGGAAATTTTTCTTCTTGGAGTCGGAAATTTATGGGTCTACACCCTCCTACCCGACCAGGGTGGTTTACGCTCCTGGGTACATTGTTTTATATGGTGCACCATTTTATCACTGAATATTAGACGCCACGCACTAATTACATTATCTGAATTTATATACCTTTTCACATATGATGTCGACCCTTGCAAATCCCGCAATACGTTCTGTGTTGCACGACGTCCTTTAGTAGTAGGAGGTGCAATCACTTTTCAAATTGTCCTGTCGACAGCAGTATCTTCGTGTCCAATTAAAGGTGGACCAGGAAGACCAATAGTAGATGTTTTCCGAGGAAGTTTTTGACCACGCCTTTGATAATGCGCTCGTCCTTGTGCCGTAGATGTAGAAGGCTGAGAAGTATTTTTGGAAAAATCACCATCGGAATCACTTTCATAGATAACTTTGCTTTCTACTGACTGTAATTTCGATGATAAAAAATTATCAGACATGCTTATTTTTTTTCTGGATTTTTTATTAAATTCTTCTATGGTAGTCTTATTTCTTGCATTCTTGAGAACTTTTCACTGAAACACTATTTTGAGAAATTGTTTTAATTTCATTTTCAGTGAAACTGCTGCTTTCCGTGTCTTCTTTTGGAGGAATATATTCTTTATCTCCATCTAAACTACACTGTCATCACTGTCACCTGACTCCATTTCATCAAATCTTCTCAATTACTTCAAAATCTCTTCGTGAGGGAGACCACGTTTACGAAACATCTTTTCTATTCTTTGTCACTTCAGTAACTGACAATATGTTCTAATTCTATTGGTCACGTGGGTAAAACTTCAGGCGCGCCACCCAGTCGAGTCCAACTGCCGGTAAATCCCATTTTACGAAGTGAGGGGGAACGTAAACAGAATGTAAAGGGGCAATATGAAATCGAATTAGTGGGATGCTATTTACAAGGTCATTTTGAGAATGAAGCAGTGAGATGCAGATAACAGTGAATGCGAGAAGAGGGGGATGTCATGGAGGGCCAATCTGGCCCTTTCCATCATTCTAGGTATATTGTTTGAAATCGTTGATTCTATTGAAGTTGAAAAGAATTTATTTCAAATATAGTGACAGTAAGCCGAATAAATAAAAGTCATGAAATATCGAAATATATAGTTCATTAATATAGAAAATACAAAGTCGCAAACAGTGATAGGGGCCAGATTGGGCCCTTCCGTCATTCTAGTGTTAAAATAATGAACTTTTACATTCAAAGTTATTTTACAAGTTTTCCTTTAACTTATATTTTCCTTTAGAATTTTGTATTTCAGTTTTAGTCTCAGATTTAAATTCTGTATCTTATCAGAAGTTAGAGGACCTCGCTGTCTGGTTTCGATCAATAAACACTCTAAAAATATACGTTAGTTGAAGGTGTTTCTTCAATTGCTTTTATTATTATTATTAAAACATAAAAATTCCTGTTTTGATTTGCTCAATTCCCCCAAAATACAGAAAATTCATTAATCTAACGTGAAAATTACCTGAAGTTGCATTTTTGTCAACTCACAGGAGTGTTCCCATAACTGTGCTGCATGTTACTTTTTTGTATTAGAAACTGATTTTTTACGTATGGTTCTTTCCCTTCAAAAGACGAAAAGTTCGCGAATCGAAGCTCAATTTTTAAAAAAAATTCTCCAGCCAAAAGACAGGAATTTCTTCAAATAGAAAAATTTGTTCCAACCACAAGTGCATTCCAGCAACGTGCTGCCTGTGCTTTCACGTTTGACGAAATGTTTTCTAGTATACAAAATAATAATTGGGCTTTTTCAAAAACGGCTGTAATGCAAAAACTAAAATGTGATATTTATAAAGTGAGCATTATTGTCATAAAACTACAGTTAGTTATTTAAAAAACTCTAGTTCGACTTATTAATTTCACACCATTCCTTTATGGATAAAGTATAATTCACATACTTTCAATACAAAGAAAGGAAGCTATTTAACACAGCAACATGTTAAGATGGAACGACAAAGAATCGGAAGAACTTTCCAATTTAAACAGGTTTTAATCTTAGCAAGTATACTATTCCTTTATAATTGTAAAGTACTGTATCAGCCGACATTGTGAAATTTTTCAGTTTAAATTATTATTCTGTTACACTGGTTACGTATTAACAGGTTTTATTCTAGTGCTTAGGATGTCCCAATTTTCAAGCACCTATCCCGCTTTTTTTCTCTCTGTCCTGCTTCTTGCGATTTATAGACATAATATTTTTATAGTTACAATAACTTTAGGGCCTTTCTATTGTGATGGGTGTGACATCCAGACACAATTTTAAGAGGTTATATCTGTGTTTTGGGCAATAAATTAGCTAAAAAATCCCTGAAAAGTATTTAAAATATGTTTTCCCATGCATTTGCTTGAATAATTGTGCAAACACGAAACTTCAATAGCTTACAATTTTTTAAATCTTGTGACGGGTGTGACTCTCTCCGGATATGAGTTTTCACTAGCATACACATTTGTTAAAATTCCTTATTTTAATGTTTCATTATTAAAACAATTTTTTTCTAATAAAAGAGATTCAGATTAAACTTAAAGCATAATTTTCATAATAAATTTTATTTTTTTAATGTATAAGAAATTTTTTCTGCTGTGACGAGTGTGACATCATGCAAAGTATACAATTTTAAAGTTATTTACCAAAAAAAAAAAAAAAAAAACAAAAAAAAAAAAAAAAACAAAAAAAAAAAAAAACAAAAAAAAAAAAACAGCGATCGGTATTGACAGAAAACTTGAAAATAGCTAATATACAAACAAAAGTTAATAAAACTGACATATTTATGCAGTTAGTTTAAAATTTGTAGTGCCTCTTACTTGTTATAAGTGATGGGGTAGCTATTTTTTTTACAATGGCAAAAACGTTTTCTGTCATGTTTGTATTTCAGTTGATTAAATCTAGATGGCAGCATCAAAACTTTCTTTCTTCTCACAATTCTTTTCCAGAGAATTCTCTTCTGTTTACTTTTGTGTAGTCATGTGATCTATGTTCTGTAAGAGTTGTGTTTGCTTGTGAAGTACTTATTAAATGTTTAAATGTCTACCAGCGACCTCGTTAATCAGAGTTTTATTAATTATTATTAATTAATTACTAAATATATAATAAAAATGGCGACGTTGGAAAATAAAGGTGATATTTTAACTGGAAAAAGTTAATGAAAATGATAATCGTGCCGATGAAAATGGCTATACTTCTGGTTTTCAATATTCTACGGTTCGGTGGAATACTACAATGCTTTATTAATACTTCATAGTCTTCTACACTATTTACAGCGGTGGTAAGTGATATTACATTTTTACGCTTTTGCTACATTTAATAAAGTAAAATGTTTTCCTACTTTGATGAAAAAGTTGAGTCTTTCACAACGTACGTGAAACGACTGGAACAAAATTTCGTTCTGCATGATATAACAGAACAGAAAAAAGTCCCTGCTATTCTATCATTGCTAGGACCGAAATTATATGGTTTATTGTGTGATTTATGCTTACCTAAGAATTGTGAAACTTTAAAATATAATGAAATTGTTGACATTCTGATTAAACACTTAAGCCCCGCCCCCAATAAATTCATTGAGAGAATTAAATTTAGAAAATGTTTTCAAAATGAAAATGAATCAATTCAAGATTTTGCTACTAGATTAAAAAAGACTATGACCTTTTGTGCATTTACTGGTGATACTCTAAATGAAAATTTGCTGGAACAGTTTTTGCGCGGTCTGAAAAATGAAAATATTCAGAATAAATTGATAACTCAAGTTGATGATTTAAATTTCGAAAAATCTGTTGAGAAAGCTTTAGCTTTATATAATGTAGATATTGAAATTGCTGAAATTAAGCATAAAAATTTCAATGTAAATAAAATTTCCAGTACGAAAAATATACAAAACAAGAAATTACAAAATTGTTCTCAAAAACAGAATGTCAACAATCATGTAAATAATACACATTCTGACATGAATAAAAATAAGTTAAAATGCTATCGATGTGGAAATGCCTCTCATTTAGCAAATTCATGCAGATTTATAAATGTTACTTGCAATCTTTGTAGAAAAAAAGGCCATTTAAGCAAGGTATGCAGAAGTACAAATTCTCAAAAACAGGTTAATTCTTTAAATACTGTAAATGTTTTATCTGTTAAGTATGATAAAGGCTCTAATCCAATTAAGTTGTCTGTTTTCATTGAAAACAAGGCTAGAGCTGATATGGAATTAGATACTGGATCCAGAATTTCTGCTGCTCCTTTAAAAAGATTTCGCAGAATTTTTCCTGATCATAAAATTTTTCTTCCAGATGTTCAGTTAAAAACTGCAACTGGTGAAATTTTCAAACCTGTAGGTTATGTTGAAGTAAATGTTACTTATGAAAATAAAACTAGAAAGGTAAAGTTGTATTTGATAAAAGAAGATAATTTTCCATTATTATTTGGTAGAGATTGGGTATCTGAATTTGATATTTTTCCACATAATTTAAAATCAGTATATGTGAATGAAGTTGTAAAGTATTCTGATAAATTACAAGGTTTGCTACAGGAATTTTCTGATTTATTTATTGATAAGGATGGGGAGATAAAAGGCTTACAGGCAGAACTTTATCTTGAAAAAGATGCTACACCCATATTTTGCAAAGCTAGGACTGTCACTTATGCACTACGTGCAGCAGTCAATGACGAATTACAAAGATTACAAGACGCAGGTATTATTAAACCAGTTACAAACAGCAAGTGGGCAACTCCTATAGTTCCAGTGGTTAAGCCTAATGGGAAAATTCGTTTATGTGGTGATTTTAAAGTAACATTAAATAAATTTCTGAAAGTTGAAAAATATCCTTTACCTAAAATAGAAGATATGTTAGCTACATTAGGTGGTGGTGTACACTTTACAAAAATTGATTTAAATCAAGCTTATCTTCAGTTACCTGTAGATGAACAATCACAAGAATTATTGACCATAAATACGCCAAAAGGATTATTCCAATTCCTTAAGTTACCCATGGGTCTTGCTAGTTCTCCTGCTATATGGCAAAGAAAAATTGAGCAAATTTTAAGAGGAATTGAGGGAGTTACAATTTTTATAGATGATATTGGAATTACAGGTGAAACAGATGAAATTCATTTAGAAAGATTGAAGCAAGTATTAGAAAGATTAAGGGAATACAGTACAGGACCTATTATCCGGAATCGTCAGGACCGAAAGCTTTCCGGATTCCGGGTCCTCTCGAATTCCGTCAAAAAATCGCTGGAAAAACGTAAGTTTCGTTAAAGAATCGCGAAAAAAACACAAATTTCTTCCAAGCACCGCAAAAAAAAAAAAAATGCAAATTGCGTCAAAATATAGAGAAAAAAAAACAAATTTCTTCAAAGGATCGAAAAAGCTCCTTCCAATTTCGTTAAAAATCGCGAAAAAATTGGCAAATTTCATCATAAGATCGCGAAAAACCCGCAAATTTCGTCAAAAGATCGCGAAAAAACCGCAAATTTCGTCAAAAGATTGCGAAAAAAACCACAAATCTCATCAAAAGATAGCAAAAAATGTAAATTTCGTAAAAGGATCGCGAAAAACACGCAAATTTCGTCAAAATCTCGTGAAAAAACGCAAATTCCGTCAAAAGATAGCGAAAAAAAAAAATGTCTTCAAAGGATTGCAAAAAAAAAAAACCCCTTAATTTTGTCAAAAGATCGCGTAAAAAACGCATAATTAGTGCCGAGAGGTTCCCCCCTCTTCTGTAAACTTTCAAAAAATTTGCTGTGAATTTCAGAATTTTTTTTTTTTTTACTCAATCACCCCTGATTCAAGTAACACAATTGTGTAGCCGTAACATTTTATTGAAGTGAGAGGGAGGGTGTGAAATATCTGATGATTTTTTTAAAAAACAAATCGTAATATAAATTAATTATAAGCTAAAATTTGTCAGAAAAAAGACTTTTTCTAATTTCGTGGGGGGGCACCGTGTTCCCCCATCATTGATGTAACATATTTTAGTAGTTACACATTGCAACTCAGTAGATAAAAAAAAATTAGGAATCTGTAAAATTTTCGAAAAATTTCAGGAATTGCAAAATTTTAGTAAAAATTTACAAATTAAAAAAATTTTCAATTTTTTTTTCTGGATTTTGGAATTCCGGATAATGGGTCCTGTACTGTATAACATTAGGATAAATAAAGAAAAATCATTCTTTATGGCAGATGAGATTACTTACTGTGGTTATAAAGTTGATAAACATGGTATTCATAAAACACAAGATAAAATTGAAGCAATTTTAAATGCTCCAAGACCAGTAAATGTATCTCAGGTTAAAGCTTTTCTAGGCTTAGTTACATATTATGTTAAGTTTGTACCAAACTTATCTACTATTGCAAATCCTTTGAATAATTTGCTTAAGAAGAATGTTAAATTTCATTGGTCTTATAAGTGTGAACAAGCATTTTTTAAAAGTATACAAAAAGAAATTACTTCTGACAGGGTTCTTACTCACTTTAATCCTAAGTTACCTTTAGTTTTAGCTACTGATGCTTCTCCTTATGGTATCTCTGCAGTTCTTTCGCATATGATGCCAGATAACACTGAAAAGCCTATTGGGTTTGTGTCCAGAACTTTGACTACTGCAGAAAAACGGTACATTCAAGTTGATAAAGAAGCATTAGCGATTATATTTGGTGTGAAGAAATTTTTTCAATATTTGTATGGCAACAGGTTTATCTTATTTACTGACAGTAAGCCTCTAGTGTCTATTTTTTCTCCTTCTAAAAGTATCCCTGTTTTATCGGCTGCTCGAATGCAACAATACGCAATTTATTTACAAACGTTCCAATATGATATCCGTTATAAAAAAAACTACTGATCACGGAAATGTTGACGCTCTTTCACGACTTCCTCTACGTAGTGAAGATTTACCTCAAAACAATTAAATTCGAAGGATGCAATTGATGAATCTGAACTGCTTCAAATTAATCAACTCTCTATCTTACCATTAACTTCGAAATCTATTGCTTCAGCTACAAAATCTGATCTCCTTTTACGTCAAATTTTTCATCACCTCATTTCTGGCTCTGAAATTCCTAAAAATTTACTTTTTGGTGGTAAACAAGAAGAATTCACTCTTCAACACAGTTGTTTTTTAAAAGGATGTAGGGTAGTTATCCCTGAAATTCATAGAAACCAAATCTTAAAAGAATTACACTTTGGTCATTTTGGTATAGTTAAAATGAAGTCTTTAGCCCGTAGTTTTGTATGGTGGCCAGGTATAGACCAAGATATTGAAGATCTTGCACGAAATTGCACTACTTATGTAAATTTGAAAACTAATCCTCCCAAAGTTGATACACATCATTGGGAATGGCCTACTGCTCCATGGCAAAGAATTCATATTGATTATTTTGGTCCTGTTATGGGAAAAATGCTTCTTTTAGTGGTTGATGCCCATAGCAAATGGCCAGAAGTTTTTTTATTGTTCCTAGTACAAGTTCAGAAAATACCATTACTTGTCTCTCTTCACTTTTTGCACGATACGGTTTTCCAATTTCTTTAGTATCAGATAACGCTAAACAGTTTACATCTGAAGAATTTGAGACATTTTTGAGAAATTATGGTGTAAAACATAAGTTCAGTGCTCCATACCATCCAGCTACAAATGGACAAGCGGAGAGATATGTGCAAATTCTTAAACGTGGATTAAAAGCCTTAGCTTCCGATCCTGGTACTTTACAAATGAAATTAAATAACTTCCTTTTGCAATATAGGAAAATGCCTCATGTTACAACGGGGGAGAGTCCTGCATCTCTATTTCTAAAACATCATATAAGGTCAAAAATAGATTTGATAGTGCCAAATGTTACAAATTTCGTTCATGATAAACAAGATGCAAAAAAGTCCAAAGTTAAAATAAAAGAATTTGAAATTAACCAGAAAGTAGCTGTAAGAAATTATACTCCAGAAGCCAAGTGGAAAATTGGTCGAATAATAGCAAGAGAGGGAAAATTACATTATAGAGTTCAAGTTGGTTCGAATATCTGGAAAAGGCATGTTGATCAAATAACAAATGTAGGTTCAGAGATGTCTTTAGTTAATGATACAAATTCTGAAGAACGTGATACAGGAAATTTCAGAAGTGAAAATGCAATTGTGAAACAAGGTGATTTTCCACCAATACAGCCTAGTAACGCAGCTCCACAACCAATTGATTCTCATGAGCCATGTACTCCAGGTCCTACACCAACTGACTTTCATCCTGATTCTCCAAAACCTTCTGTGCCCACTAGTTCAATAGTTGATGCTGCTGAACTTAAATCTAATTCTTCTTCTCCTTCTCCACAGGTACTGAGACGATCCAGTCGATACAGAAGACCTCCTGACAGATTCAAATATTAAGTGGGGGAGAGCTGTCATGTTTGTGTTTCAGTTGATTAAATCTAGATGGCAGCATCAAAACTTTCTTTCTTCCCACAATTCTTTTCCAGAGAATTCTCTTCTGTTTACTTTTGTGTAGTCATGTGATCTATGTTCTGTAAGTGTTGTGTTTGTTTGTGAAGTACTTATTAAATGTTTACCAGCGACCTTGTTATTCAGAGTTTTATTAATTATTATTAATTAATTACTAAATATATAATATTTTCAATTGAGATATCATCTTTCTCTGGCCAAATCCAGTGTCCACTGGCCTGCATGTATTTCAAGCTTATTTCTTCTTTATGGTAGTTGATATTCAAGACATTACTGTAGTACTAGGTACAAGCTATTGTGCTTTTTATTGCTGGACAGGGAAACCACAACATAATCTCAGATATTGAAATCTGATGTTTTCAAAATCTTTCTGGGGAGAGATTCACAATTAGCAGTGACTTACCTCCCTTAGTGTTGATTCCATAGTTTTTCCAATCAAAAAGTTGAAGTTGGTACTATCAGCACTTACCTTAAAGTGGTGATAAGACATGATGCCTTCCCATCCTTCTGTCAGCATTTATTTAGTTTCCAGTATTTTCTCTGCTGACACACACAATGTCTTTATTGCACCAATCTCCTGTGCACATTAAAAAAAAAGCCAAAGCAGAATTAACTATTTCTTTTCTGGACGTAAGCAAAACCCACACTCTTGACTATATCAATCCCCCAATTCCATCCACTGCTCCTTTACCATGAGAAGTGGAGTGGCCAAAAAGTTCCATTCACATGTTAGCTTATCTTTGAGAAAGAAGCACAAGTTCGAAATGTTGTTTTTAAACAGGGCTGCACAGCCATCAGAAAATTTTTTCATCGTTTTCAGTTGGGGAAACTCTGTTTTCAGACTAGTAGTAATGGCATTTAAAAATTTCCATACAGCATACTTATTTAACATGCTGCAATTCGTTATAGATTACTATATTATTACATAAGAGCAAATCACATTACCTTTCAACGATGCAAAGCATGTAAAAATGGTGATTTGAGGATGAGTCCAGTGAACACTCTGGATCTCATTTTCAGAGACAGCACTATAGTTCTCGGCAAAGCCCACTTGTATTATTGCTTCAGTGTCTTCCACAATATTTTTTGCTTTTTCAAAGTAACTGGATTGAGTTGCAGTTACGTAAAGAATAATAATAAATTTTCATGTTCTTGAAAATCTATCAAAAGTTAAAGTAAATTTGCCACCAACTGACAATTTGCTAAAATAATTCAAATACAGTAGACTCCCTTAAATCCGCGAACGCCTAAAATCCGCGTATTTTTTCAGATGTAAACAATGAAATCTACAGTTAAGTTGCAGGAGCAAAATTCAAGATGGCACCGAAATCAGCGACTACCGCAATGTTTTTTTTTTACTAAATTTTTTGTTAATCATTCTCTTTTGGCTATTACAGCTGATTTATTACTAAATAAATTTACACTACTTTTGATTTTGATATTAGCATATCTATATAAAAAATTCCAGGGTTCAAAATGGAAAAATCCACGAACCGGAACGCTATTTTTAAATTATTGTTCGCGGATTGTTCTTTTTAAATTATAGACAAATTTATTTCTAAACATACAAAGCAGTATAAGAAAAGCATTCAAGACTCTAAATAACAATGAAAAAAGTTACTAAAGCTAAAATAACTAAGAACGAATAATGACGTATCGATCGTACGATCGCTTTACCAGTAGATGGCAGCATAGGACTTTTGGAATCGAATTGAATCGATTTCATCACTAATAATTTAATATTTTTCTAAATTTTTATTTTACATAATTATTTTAATAATTACTTATGTTTAAACTAATAAATTATTTTTATATTTTCCTTATTTTAATGTTTTAGTTTATTGTAAGCAAGCATTCATTATAATTTTCCTTGCTTAACTACCAATCGAATTATTGTTCAAAAATGTAAGCAAATCAATGACCAGAAATCCACAAAATTCTAAAATCCGCACAACCTCTGGTCCCAAGCTGTGCGGATTTGAGGGAGTCTACTGTATATATATTTTATGATTTATCTTTTTTTTAAAGCCACATTTGTCTTAATATGTTTAGAAACTATAATGATTCAACCTTATACTTCATTTAAGAAACATTTAAATATATTTCTAAACAATTTAAGATGGTGTCACAAGAATTTTGTCACACCCGTCACACTAAAATTCCACACAAAATAAAAATTTAATGAATTTTTAATATTTCATATTTATTCAGACTTGCAATAATTAAACTTTCAGAAAGTTTCATGTATTTTTGAGAAAAAATGAATTTTGTATAATAACTTGATTTTTGTGACGGGTGTGACAGAGAGACAGTATAAATATATTTGCACCAAAAATCAGGTCTTTTAAATTATTTTGAAAAATTAAGTGTTTCAAAAGGTAAACAAAGGTCATAAATAGTAATATATGCACATAGAGTGAAAATGCTGCTGTTTTAAATATTGCATCTGGAGGATTGAAAATACCTTATTTTACATTCTAGAAAGTTTTTGAAATTTTTCTAACTTTGACCCTAGATAAACCATAAAAGAATAAGTTTTACAGCTTAGTTCTCTGTAATTTCATGTGTGTCATATGTTTACCTTTAATTTGATATATTACTTGTAATAATAAAAGAAGTTTGAAATTCCAACTCTCATGTCCACTTTTTCATGGAAATGTCCTTTAATTGTTTATACTGAACATTTTCATTTGATGGAGTTAATCGATTTGTGTACTGAACGGCTCAATTAAGGATAGACCGAAACTGAATTTCGGTAATCTTCCTACTTTCGGCCGAAAACGAAAACGTCCAATTTTTTAATGTAATTAATACATACATAAATATTAATTAATTATACATGTACTTATACGTGTGGACCAAGTTGGCTCTCTGTACCTCTCACCGAAACTTTTTATTTCCATATAAAATAAAATAATTAATTCATCAGCAACACGGAATGATTTTCTAATGACACAAATTTAATCTAATTAAAAATGTTTTAGGTATACGATTTATTGTTTTAAATAATTTTTGTAAATGGTCAGCTGTTATACCAGAACTTTCTCAGAGAGTGTTCGAAACACTTCAACGGTTTTAAACTAATATAATTTCCAATTACTGTAAAGTCGGCTGCTTTTAATGATCACGCGAAAAGCGTCTTCAAAGTTCAGTCATATATGCATTTCTTGCTTTATAATTTGGACTTATGTCAGTCATGACTGATAATTATAAACAGTGACGTTCATTAGCACTAAATAAAGAGTGTGTCATTTGAGTCGATACAGCTCAAATCAATACGTAGTGTTGAAAATTTCCGAAGAAAAGAAATGAGACTATTGAGAGACAGTTAGTTTTGGCTGAGTTTCGATCAGGCCAAATTTATAACAGCACTTTGTCGAAAATTCGTTTTCGACCGAAATTCAGATTTTGTACCAAAAATGAAACCGAATTTTTGGTAGATCTGTCCCGGTCCGGGCCGAATCTACAGAAAAAATGTAAGACTCAGATGTGCACCGGGAAGAAAGAAGTTCAGGCCTGTACCAACTTTTCAAAAGCTAAAATTTAGACCGCTCCCGTACCGAGTTTTCAGGTAAAATTAAGCCCGGACCGAGTTTAATGAAAGAAAATTTAACCGAGTTCGGTCTTCGGGACAGGTCTGGGCTCGTGGAGAACTATGAATTATTATGAATTTGCCCCCCCCCCCCCCCCCCCCCCCCGAAGAATCGAGTCGGGGATACTGTGCCCCCCTATCGGGCACGTTCGGGCGCTGCCCCTGTTTATATTCAACAACACCTGCGCCACTTTCAGTAGTGAAATATGCTTGTTGACTTTAAAAATGATATAAATTCAAATTCTTCAACTATGCTCTCCAATAATAATATCGTGAAACTTGTGAAAAACATGAAGATTATTCATTATTCTTTGGTGCCTCAAGAACCCGGAAAAAAGGTAAGAAGTACCTTTATTATTCTGCATGACTGTAGATTTCTTGAAAATAAACATTTTTCATGATAATTTATTTTGAAAATTGAATTAAAATTTAAACATGGATAAACCAGAAAAACTTCAAAGTAAAAGAGCTACTGTTCGCGCAGCTATTACAAAATTAATTACAAAATGTGATACATTTTTATCTGTTGATATTGATGACTGACTGTGATTCTTTAATGGAATCATTAGAGCTCGTAAATGAAAAGGAAGCTCTACTCAAGGAATTAGATTCCGAAATAGATGAGCTAATTCAGGAACAAACTGAATATGAAAAAGAACTGAAATCGGTAGAAGAATATTCTGAAAAAATATCAAGTTTGAAATTTAAAATTAAGATGAGGCTTAAAAAAATGTAAAATCGAAACTGAACCAAAAATTTTACTAGAATCAAGTAATGGTTCAAATATCGGTAGTAAACCAATTTTGGCAGTGAAGCTGCCTAAACTTAACATAGAAAAATTTTCTGGTGAAATTTTCTTAGAATTTTTTAATTTATTTACTAGTGCGATAGATTCAAACGAATCGTTATCAAAAATTGAAAATTTCCAATATCTTAAATTCTTGTTGTCTGGACCTGCATATAATATTGTAGCAGGTTTTGAACTGACAGATCAAAATTATTCAACGTGTTTAAAGTTGTTAGAAGAAAGGTATGGGAAGCGGGAAAATATAATAAATTGTTACATGAACAAAATTTTAAATCTTGAACCAGTGAAATTTAGTAATAATGTCACTTTGCTCAAGAAGCTGTACGATAATATTGAAACTTGTATAAGAAATCTTGATGCGTTAGGAGTAACATCAGGCTCCCACGGCCATTTATTACTACCCATATTATTAAGGTTATAACCAGAAAATTTGATACTAGATTTTCATCGAAAACGTGACCCCGATAAGAACTGTGAAGTCATTGATTTAATAAATTTTATTAAAACGGAACTAAGATGCCGTGAAGCTACTAATTTAGTAAATAATTCTCAAAGCAAGGCTTATGAAAATTCTAAAACCAAATATGAAAATTCTTCAAGTAAATATCAAAATTTTCATCAAAAGAAAAATATACCTTCGGCTGCTGCTTTAAATACATCTACAAAACAGTTTTGCATATTTTGCAAGTCTTCTGATCATATAGGACTAAATTGTTCGAAATTCACTGAATGAACAAAAACGATCTAAATTAAAGAAAGAAGGCCGCTGTTACAAATGCTATTATAAGTCGTATTTATCAGTTAATTGCAGAACAAAAATTAATCCTTGTTCCAAATGTGGTAACAATACCCATAGTTATTTGTTTTGTTTTAAAGAAACAACAAAAGAAAATCCTGAAAAAGAAATGAAAGGTGCAATTATATCTATGATGTCAGAACAAAAATATAAACAAAATAAAGCAACATTATTGCAGACTTGTACAGTTTCTGTGTCTGCTAGTAAACAATGCTTGTTGGCTCGCGTTTTATGTGATAGTGGTTCAGAAAAATGTTTTGTGGAGAGATCTCTAGTACAAAAATTAAAATTGAAGCCATTGTGAAGAGAAAATTTATTAGTTTATCCTTTTGGGCGGAGACGCCCTTATGAATCTTGTTATGAAGTAGTTGTTCTTGAATTATCCAGTATTGTGCAACCTATTAACTCGATAAATATCGAAGCACTTGTGGTTGATAATATAACTGGAGCTTCTGTGAAAACCCTAGAACCAGAACTTCTAGACATAATGAGAACAAAAGGCTTTAAGCCTGCTGATACAGGTCTTGAACAGGAAATAAATATTTTGCTAGGGTCTGACTTTTTGTGGAAAATATTAAAGGGAATTGAGGGAAAATTGACAAAAGAATTATACATTGCAGAAACTATTTTCGGTCATACGGTGCAAGGGCAGATAGAGTCGAATAAAAAAGAAGTAGCTTGTTTGGGTGTTTCAGTTGAAAATATAAATACTCAGGTGAAAGCATTTTGGGATCTCGAAGCAATGAAAAGAACATTACCGATCTTGAGGTAATAAAAGAATTTAAAGAAAATTTAAAATTTGTAAATGGGCATTATGAAACAAAATTATTGCGGAAAAATTCTCGTGAATTGCTTAGAAATAATCTTGAAGTAGCAAAGAAGCGGTTTTCCAGTTTGGAAAATAAATTCATGAAAAATGATTCCTTACTTAAGGAATATAACTCCATTTTGCTAGAGCAGTTTAATGAGGGTGTAATAGAATTGTGCACCGAGAAACATTCCAATAATTCCTATTACTACATGCCACACAGACTTGTTATCCGTGACGACAAAACTACAACAAAAATGCGCATAGTCTATGATGCTTCTTCCAAATATGGTGATTATCTATCATTAAACGAATATTTGAATCATGGCCCTAACTGGAACCCTAATGTTTTAGATGATGAAACATACCTATTTCGAGTTCCGAACCCCCATATACTTCCTTGAAAATTTTAGGATTGATCTGGAACAATACAGAAGATAAATAAGGACTAGAATTACAACCCTTGTTAGAAAAATTAAATAATGATTCTGCTACTAAACGCAATGTTTTGAAAATTGCAGCTACGTTGTTTAATTCAGCCGGATTTATTGCCCCTTTTGTTATTCACATCAAATGCCTTTTACAACACCTATGGTTAATGGGTATATCATGGGATGAAAGTTTTTGTGGTGAACTAAAATAATTAGCAAAATTGGCTTTCAGAAATCCCGTATCTCGCACACTTGAAAATTCCCTGGCAGTATTTTAGAAACCTGATCATGGAAAAGGAGCATCACCAATTGCACATTTTTCCTGATGTTAACCCTAATGTGTATGGTCCTGAATTTCTTTCCTTGCTCGAAGATCAGTGGCCTAGCGTTAAAATTGCTGCAACACCATTACCTGATGTTTCTGAAGAGAAGTCTCGAAAAGCAAGCAACCATTTCTTGTGTTGTTCAAACAAATAAAGCTGATGAAATTCCATTTTTAATCTTGAAAAGTATAGCTCCCTAAAGAAATTGCATTGAGTAACTGCATGGGTATTTAGATTTATTTCTAATATAAAATTAAAGGTAGAAAAAAGAGATTTTTCAGAATTATCAGCTGAGGAAATGTTACATGCTGAAAATTTTTGGTTAAAACTAGTGCAGGAAGAAAGTTTTCCTGAAGTTATAAAATACTTCAAATGTAGCAAGAGTATCCCTAAAGAATCGAATCTTTTACAATTAAATCTTATGTTGTCAGATGAAATTTTGCTGTTGATACGAGGACGGTTACAAAAGTCTGATTCCCCATTTTATGAAAAACATCCTGTTGTGATTCCTGCAAAACATAAACTTACCAAAATAATCGTGAAAGATGCACATGATAAAGTTTTTCATTCAGGAGTGTCCAGTACATTAGTGCAAACTCGTGAAAAGTTTTGGATTTTGAGATCCAGAAAGTGCATAAAATCAGTCCTGAACAAGCATGCCATCTCCAGGAAATTTAACGCATGCCCTGGTCAACAAGTTATAGCACCTCTAAAATGTATCTTGTATTTCCCAACTATAAAAGTGAATGATTTAATCTTACCAGCAACCATGGAATCTTTAGTGAAAAGCTTCCATTTACGCGACTCACTCTTCTGAATCATTTTTGGAAGCGCTTGAAAAATGAGTATCTTCTCAATTTAAAATCTGCTCACTACACAGACCAAAATAAAACTTCTGCCTTTGAAGTAGATGATGTGGTTCTTATGCATATGAACAAGTATCAAGAGCTTTGTGAAAGTTGGGTATTTGTGGGCAGAGATAAAAAAAAAAAAATAAAGTCTTATGAGCTGAAGACAAATAATTCCATCATTAAAAGACCTGTTAATTTTTGTGCATAATCTTGAACTCAGAAACTGAAAAAAAAAAACTTTGATTTTATTAAGAGACTCAAAGAAAAAAAAAAAAAAAAAAAAAGAAAAGAAAAGAAAAAAACTCATTTGACTTAAAACTGTTTTTGTTATTGACTTTAAAAACTTTTTATTCTTTTCACTTAAAAAAAAAAAAAAATGTGCTTTTTGTTTATTAATAGTTCTAATTTTCAGTTTAATTTTTTGTATTGAATACTATTCTAGAAAAATTTGTATAGATTTAAATTGTTCTTTCATTTTTAGTAGCAGAAACCTGTCAACAGTTTTTTTTAAAATTGTTTTATTATTTTATTGAAGTCCAGTATGTAAGTATATGTTTTGATTTGTATTGTATTTATGTATATTGTAATTCATGATTTTTTTTAGAATAATTTTATTTCTACTTTAATTTTTGAATACCCATTTTGATGAACCCTTGTTCATTGGGGGGGAGTTTGTGGAATATTTCGCAACTCTCTTGAGCGAACCTCTTTCAGCCAGACTGATTAGGCGCCAGTGATCCCATGATCTGACTAAAGAATTAATATTAAAAAATATTTTTTCTTTCTTGTTCTTTTTGTTTCGTTTTGAAGTAGTAATGATAAAAGTTGAACGCAGCAGACTGCGTTGTATATGTTTTTTTGTCTTGGTCTTCTAATAAAAGAAATGATGTTTTGATTTTAAAAAGGGTAATTTATTTTTGAATATGAAATCATGCTATTTTCTTGGCTTCTTTATAGAAGAAAATAATTGAGCTGAAAAATATAAAATATTATCTTTGATTCCCAGTGAGGAATTTATATATATTTAACAAGTATTATTCAAATATTTTCACTGTAAATAATGTATACATCGGGGCTCGAAATGTACCGGAGCAAACCGGAACGATGTTCTGGTTCGTGATATTGTGACAAATATTGTTCCGGTTCGTGGGATTATTAAAAAATATGGTACTTTTCGGTTAGCCGGGCGCCAGTGTTTTATATACATATTTATATACATACATATATGTAAATATACATATATATGCATATACATATATTGTATATAAACACATATAGATATATGTAAATATATATCTATAAATACATACATTTATATATACATATATATGTATATATGACACTGGCGCCCGGCTAACCGAAAAGTACCAAAAATATTATTACAGTTTCATACATATACCTGACTATGCTCTTTGTAACGTTTTTTTATACAGTAAAGTCCCGATTATCCGAGATAAATGGGCCAAATTCACTTCGGATAAGCAAAAAAATTCGTATAAACCGGATTTACACAAATCGTCACCAACTCAGGAGATGAAATACAAATTTTCCCTTAATTCATTCATTTTTATGGTACTAGTAACATTTCTTTGATGAACATTTCCATTACTTTTAAGAAATATGGGGAATGAAATTGTTTTTTTCAATCGAACTTATACCTTTGGAATGGATCATTTTCTTCTGTTGGACTTCGCTCCATTATTATGAAACAGCCGTTATAAATGAAGCATTAGGTGAAGATGAAAGAGCAGCCGTAAAAAGTTAGAACTTTGATTTTCTAATCAGAATGGGAAAAAAAAGGCATAGATGCAGTATGTTCCCTCAGCCGTTGTTGTTTTGAATTGTTTGGCGATTTTTTGTTGCTGTGTTGGCGGTGTTTACGGATATGACAAACTCGATATGGAAACCCTGTGTGACGTATGTGTTGTGTTCTGGCAACCCCTGAGAAGCTTAGATTTTATGGATGTATTTTGACATCGTGTTCTATGGTTGTCTTTTTATTTTTGTTAAATTTATTGGATGTATTTCATTGACTATAGTTTCTGTAGTCCGTTTAAACGCTCTTGCTGAAGTAATTAAGAAATATGAGGAAATTTTGACAAGAAAGGGAGGTTTGTTTATAGCGTGTCAATGCGTATTAAGCCTATTTTGGCAAATGACGCCGGTATTATATTTTGTGCTGTAGGTTTCAAGAAAGCAGATGTCTGTTAAGGTATGTTGATAATTTTACGTATATTTTGTTGCTTTAAGAGTTTTTTGCATTTTGAGATTGCTACAAAACGCGAACTGCTGAATTTTGACAATGCTATACCGCGAAAAATGCTGAATTCGGCGATGTTTTTTTTCGGTAAATGAGCGCAAAGCGCTCATACAACTATTGCTGATTGCCACTTTAGCGAGTTTCATTTTTTAGGTATATTTTGCTGCTTTAAGAGTTTTTTACATTTTGAGATTGCTACAAGACGAGAACTGCTGAATTTTGAGAAATGCTATATCGCGAGAAATGCTGAATTCGGCGATGTTTTTTTTCGGTAAATGTGCGCGAAGCGCTCATACAAGGATTACTGATTGCCAGTTTAGCGAATTTTGTTTATTATTTACATTTTATTTTCATTAAACCAAACGTGCGTATAAACCGGTGCTTGGCGACATTTACTACTTGGCGGAAAAGGAGTTTTCACGCCAAGAAGAATTCCAAGATGGCGGCCGGGGGGAACTTATGACATCTGTTCCAAAAAAAAAATGGCCATAATTTTTTTTATGGCCAGCCAAGTCCAAAAGTAAAAATTAACTCGGTTAGAGCGGAAACTCGGATAATCGGGATTTTACTGTACTTAAAAAAAAAAGAAAAATAATAAAAATTAGTCGACAATAATTTTGAAATAGCGTTCTGGTTCGTGGATTTTTCCATTTCGAGCCCTGGTATATATTTAAAAGTGTAAAATAGAATTAGCAAAGTTTTTAAGGCTTAGATGCCGTATGTTCCCTACGCCGTTGTTGTTTTGAAATGTTTGGCGATTTTTTGTTGGCGTGTTGACGGTGGTTATGGATATGGCAACCTCGATATGTTGAATGTCGTGTGACGTGTCGTTCTGGCAACCGAGAAGTTAATGTTGGAATATTGTGAATGTATTTTGATATCGTATTGTATAGTTCTGCCTTTTTATTTTTATGTGAAATTTATTGAATGTATTTGATTAACTATGTTTTCTGTAGTCCGTTTAAACGCTGTTGTTGAAATAATTAGGAAATATGAGGAAATTTTGACAAGAAAAGAAGGTTTGTTTATAGTTTGTGAATACGTATTGATAAGCCTATTTAGGAAAATGTCGGCGATAATATTTCGAGCTGGATCTTTCAAGAAAGCAGATGTTTGTTAAGGTATGTTGATAATTTTATGTATTTTACTGCTTTTGAGTTTTTTACATTTTGTGATTGCTAGAAAGCGAGAATTGCTGAATTTTGAGAATTCTATATAGCGAGAAATGCTGAATTCGGCGATGTTTTTTTTCGGAAAATGTGCGCGAAGCGCACATACAACGATTGCTGGTTGCCATTTTAGCGAATTTTCTTTTAATGTGTATTTTTGCTTTAAAAGTTTTTATATTATGAGATTGCTAGAAAACGAAAACTGCTGAATTTTGAGAATGCTACACCTCGTGAAGTGTTGAATGCAGTGATTTTTTTTTTCGGAAAATGTGCGCGAAGCGCACATACAAGGATTACTGGTTGCCATTTTAGCGAATTTTGTTTATTATTTACATTTTATTTTCGTTAAGCCAAACATGCGTATAAACCGGTGCTTGGCGACATTTACTACTTGGCGGAAAAAGGGTTTTCACGCCAAGAAAATTCCAAGATGGCGGCCGGGGGGAACTAATGACATCTGTTCCGTTTTTAATCATCCTGTGCTTATTTATATTCAACAACACCTGCGCCACTTTCAGTAGTGAAATAGTGCTTGCTGACTTTAAAAATTATATAAATTCAAATTCTTCAACTATGCTCTCCCAATAATAATATCGTGAAACTTGTGAAAAACATGAAGATTATTCATTAGGCCGTGTTTTAATACACATGTACGTAACATTTCACAATTCTGGCTTCCAAACTGTGGATTTGTATAGTATTGCACACAGACAGACAAATTTTCATTTTTATATATTAGATTATAAAATCAACATCCATGCAGTAGCAGCATAGCAGTTCAGTAAATTAAAAGTAAGCAAGGAAATTTTTGTTTTCATTGTGTTATTTTATTACAACCAGGTTGGCATTTAGATAATATTTAGGAACAAAAATTAAAAAAATGCATGACAACTTTATTGAAACCAAATTTTAATTAAACTTGTTTACTCCTAGTTATATTTCCTAAAGTTATTACAAGATTTCGAGTTCACCCCGTTCTTTTGATTATAATTGCTACACTATTTAATTAGGACCAATTAAGTTTTTGTAAACAAATAGGAATTTCGTATTTGAAGAAAAGTAGCAATTTACTTTTTTTTTGTTCCGGTCGATAAATCAAAATCTTAAATGCGTTGTCTGGCATTTTAAGCGTTTTAAAAACTCACAAAACAAACATTTATAGACTTTCGAAGAACTCTCTGAAAAACTATACTTTTCAAACCTATGACTTTTAAAATATATGATCTTTACAAAATACAGCTGAATGATAATTTAGCAAAATTATTTAAACATACCTGGTCGATGGGCAAATGTAACAACTCGGCCAACCATGCAAAGGACCTCGTCCCGGCATAAAATCCTCTTTCGGCAGACGCCATTTATTAAAAAAAAAAGAACCACAATATAAAATTTTTACAAGTGTTAAAATTTCTTAAAAAATATACATTATGCAACTGTCAAAAGTACTGTCACTCGCGTATTGACGATCGCCGAGTACTGTTTACATTTTGATATGTATACCTTTCAACGTAAACAAACGTCTCAATTTTCATATTTTTGAGGGTAATTTATAAAAATACAGCCTTATAGCTGAATTTAACAATAAGCAACCGACAAATTTCTCAAAATTTTTAAAAGTCTGTAACGAAACATCACATATCGCAAAACATAAACAAATACAAGAGTTCCGGTCGAGTCTTCCTCTTCTTCTGATGACTCAGAAAAAAGTAGAGGCCATGAGGCCATGTCAGCCTCGATGTCAGCAGAGCAAATGAGCTGATTTCAGAGAAAAATGATTCGTTCCAAATCACTGACCAGGAAATGCCCTCATAACCTAAAAAATGACCAATTTAAAAACTGACTGGCATTAGGGAATTAAAAATCTGCAATAATTAAATTTTAAAATCGTCCAAGATTAATGACAAATCTTTGATTTAAAAAGAATGATAATATCATAATTCATAAGCGTCAGTTGTTCTTTAGCTATCATAGAAAAGGAAAATTGATGAAGAGAAGACTGCAAACGGAAATCTATATGCAACTGAGATTGTGTACAATATTTTTCACTACGAATGATCAGTAAAAATCTTAAATGCATATTTGTTACAAGAAAAGATCACCGGAAAATGCATAATTATATACATGATCAGGGCCGGCCCAAGGCGTGTGCGAAGTGTGCCACAGCACGGGGCGCCAAACAGATGAAAGGGCGCCATAATTTTATCGGTGTTCTTATGAGCATCGATAAAAATTATTTTATATTCTGCGTTTTTTTTCTTTTACATTTTCTATAGCTAGGCTGGGGCCAGATCAAGAAAGGATTCTTCGTTCTGTTTAAAAAGGAATTCAAGGGGACCGAATTTTCGCATGTAGAAATCGGCTTCTGGTTTTTATCTGAATGGAATTACTTTTAAGCTACTGAGAAAAGAAACAGAATCACGAACCCTAGGATCCACCCGATTCAAATCTGCTTCCCTTGCGGGATGCTAATTAATTTCGACTTAGGCAGATTCAGGATGAATTCTATCACTTCCGGAATATTTAAGCGCGTTATTCTAGAGTCCTCTTATTCCACAGGGAATTTGAAACTGTCCCCCAGATGACTGGAAAAAAGAAACCATTAGGAGCTTAAAGGGACAGAAATTTTAAAATAAAAAAACAGACGTCTTTGAAAAAGTTTTTCTTCTAGCAGTGTCTTCTGGATGTGAGCTCATCTTCTTCTGCAAATAGTCAATAACGTTATTGACTATTTGCAGAAGAAGATGAGCTCGTTAGTGTCAGAAATTTTGCCGAAAATGAAAACTGAAAAAAAAGAGCATGTAATCAAAAAATATATAGGTAAATAATTCTTATTAAAATGATCGCAGTATCGAGACTATACAGTTAGGTCGTTCATTAATTATTTTATTAAACTACTATAAATTGAATATTTAATAGGTAAAAATGAATCAAACCAAATATTTTTCAAGTAGCTTTGATTAGTTTATTTATTTTGCTTAAATGAATAATTTTCATGCAAATGTGAAACATAGTAGAATATTTAAAGTTACAAAGCCTGCTCATGCTCGTCGTATTTCAAAGTTGTCAGTTCTTGAAATTGCGAAGGACGTTGCGCCCTAAACTCAGAGAGGCGGAACAAGGGCCCTGGTGCGCAGGGACGTAGTCGTAAAAATGACAGAGGGTATTCGCTCTAAGCAGAGGGTATACGCTCAAGGCATAGAGTATACCCTAGATTGTATATACTGTAGTTTTCATGAGAAACAGAGGGTATACGGTACTCCTTTAAAAAATCCAGAGGGTATACGGCGTATACCCTCCACTACATCCCTGCTGGTGCGTGAGGCAAAGATTCAGAGTGGACCCCCTATAACATGCTTTTAGCCACAATTTCTACGTATTAAAAACCAATTTTGGGGTTTGAAGTGGGAGGTCGGTATTTTAGAGTTGAGGGCAGCTGCCTCTTTTGCCCTTGCGATAATCAGGCTCTGATCGGAACTAACATGATTGACCATCTATCGTTATAAAAGTTGTATAAAAAAATATTCGTGTTATGGCTTTACATGACATGTCTCTTCTCTTTCATATCTGATCCTGCTGTACATAAAACGTAGGATTATGTACAACAAGGTTTTAAGGTGTTTTGTACAAATAAATAGTGTAGAATTATTATTATTATTTTATTATGGAATATATATGTAAATTAATGTGTATACTGTTTTGTAAAAATATACTAAAGAGAGGTAGGTTGTTTTCATAAGTAAGGAGGAGTGTCACGGTGGTCCAGAAGAAGATCGTATCTAGTTCCAAGAATCTTTTATGACCTAGGATATGCGCCCTAATGGCGAGGGAGACACAATGAGATGGACAGTTCCTGTCAGTCCAGATTTATTACGGAATTTATGGACGTAATAACTGAGACCTCCCAAGCGAGATTCTACGGGCAAGAGGGGACGAGGTGAGTTCCAGACAGAGATGGAGGAGCTTCTTAAACCCCGGGTGTAGCGATCTTCGAATGAGAAAACTTATAGATAGAGAAGAGGAGTAAACAGAACCGGAGTGGTCAGAAAATCAACAGAGAAACCCAGGTACAGCCCCGATTCTTCGTGTCACAAAATAAGAGTGAATAATTTTGAGGATGAGTTCAAGAGTGGCATTCGAAGTGTTTGATTACGATGCATCCGAGGATGCATCAGTTCAGTAGAAGTCGAGTTTAAGCAGCGGTTTTTCTGAGTCTCGATAAAGAGATGAAAACGCACTTATATCCGGTCCGGACCAACCCTAAGTCCGGTGCAATCTTCGAATTGATCAGTCTTGAGGTAAAGCCATTTGATCCTTCACAGTAACTCGTTCGAGAGTCAGCCAAGTGTAATTACATTTCGACTTAAATATAATTTAAAAATACAGTAGTAGATTATGAAGAGAGGTGCGCAGGTGATCCAAGGATTATTTTGTGAAAGAACTTTTGTGTATCTAAACCGCTGGACCACCACTTGGCAGTGACCTCATCTTCCCAATAGATGTATCCAGGTATTCTTTCCTTATATTCTGTTCCAATTATGTTAAAATGGATCTGTACAATGTGTACATTAGGGTATAACATGCCCGATTGTAAGGTAAACTACAAATGGTCAGATGTGAATAGGTTAAGATTTATTAACCTAAGGGAAAGTAAATGTTACGAATTATTCCTTGCGCATGTGCGTGATTTATCTTTTGTTTAACTGTAGTAAGTTGTAAATATGTGAGAGTTTGTTAATAAATGTTTTGTATATTATTTATTAGTTATTTTTTTCACATCATGAGTCTATTTTATTTAGCTAATTATCTTGTTTATTTTGAAGCGTATTTTAATCAAATGTTTGGTAATTTTATATAGTACTAAGTTTATTATAGGTACGGGGGTACCTTGGGCGGTGCATTTTGTCATAGTAATGCACGCGTCCGTGTGGATCCATAAGCTAGACTTACTTCGTAAAATCACACAACGCTCTGCGGCGATTGAAGTGTTCTTCCCGCTTTCTTTTATGATTATACGGTATTATTATCGGAAGGAATAGCAGGATCGTAACGATCACATAATGTTTTATTAAATATTGTAATTACATATTACGAAACCTTGGTAAAGAGTATTTATACTCACAGAGTGATTAAAGTTCAGGCTAGTTTAATTCACCCTCTTGTAAATGGGATTTCCCCACTTGTTCCCCATTTACATAAAATCTCCCACTCCCCAACTGTATTGTTGTGGTGGGTCGTTAAAGGGTTAAGGGCCAATTTTAAATGCGCCCAGATTCCCACAACAGGTCCAGGGGCGCCATTTTAGAATTTTCTTGGGAGTAGGGGCAAACTGAGGGCTCAAAATTTTTATTTGAACAGTTAATACAGATTATTAATACAGTTTTATTCATGGCCGCCTTAGGAGGAGCGCGGCTACATTAGGAGCGATTTTGCTCTGCCCCAAGTCCAGGGTGCGCAGATTTGTTTCCAGAACTGCATAATTCTGAAAAGATGATATACTATTCAGAAATAGTGGCACTCAGAATTAAATTAAGCACTTCTGAGCAACCGGAAATCATCAACCAACATATGCCAATGTACGTATAATCACAAAATTAGACATATATGTATGTACCGGGTGTCCCAAAAAGGACTGACTGATTTTAAAATTCAATAACTTGCAAACGGTGACAGATATTAAAAAAATTCTTGCAGGAGGGTTATGCATAAGGTCAAAAGTTTTATTACAGTGATTTTCAATTTTAGTTCGATTTACAAACAATAGATGGCGCTGTAAGCAATAGTCACTAAATACAGGCTCAATTTCTAGTCCTTTCTCTTGTTCCATGCTGAAAAAGGAGATGGAAATGTATTATCCGGGCCACGAAGAACCAAAAATTGAGCCTGAATTCAGCTTCTATTGATCGCAGCGCCATCTATTGTTTGTAATTCCAACTAAAATGGAAAATCACTGTAAAAAAACTTTTGACCTTATGCATAACCCTCCTGCAAGAATTTTTTAAATATCTGTCACCGTTTGCAAGTTATTGAATTTTAAAATCAGTCAGTCCTTTTTGGGACACCCGGTATTTATGTATAAAAACATTATGGATGATGTCTCTGTGGTAGAATGGAAAACAATAAAAATGTATGTTTAAAATTTGCATGCAACCAGATAGACCAAACAGATGTAAGTTGCATCTTAATATAAAATTACATTCATGTAAACCTACAAATAGCAAGAAAACATTTTGTATCCCTTCTGTAAAGTTAAATAGAGTTAACACCATTTGTTCTAATGACTATAAACCAATTTATTAAAAATATGTATTAAATTATTTTTAATACATGGAAATTATTTCAGAGAGAAACATTCGCCTTGCATACAATATTTGAAATGAAAATCAAATTTCAAAGTAATTGCTTAAAAGGCGCAAAGGCCAACATAGTGAAAAAGATTCCATGCCGGGACTCGAACTCGGGCCATCAGTATAACGCACTGACGTTCTACCGACTAAACCACATGGAACGATACCCAGCCTGGAAAAATTCTCACTATTATATGTTGTCAAGACTACAAACGTAGCACAAGATGGAATATTTATCGTAAGCCACCGACCTGGGGCGAACACGAAACTTAATTAAATCCAGCGTCGATAGAAACTACAATAATACATGGAAATTATTTTAATTAATTATTTAATTGTGAAATTATTTAAATTCTTTTTCATTATGTTGGCCTTTGCGCCTTTTAAGCAATTACTTTGAAATTTGATTTTCATTTGAAATATTGTATGCAAGGCGAATGTTTCTCTTTGAAATAATTTCCATGTATTATTGTAGTTTCTATCGATGCTGGATTTAATTAAGTTTCCTGTTCGCCCCACGTCGGTGGCTCACGATAAATATTCCATCTTGTGCTGCGTTTGTAGCCTTGACAACATATAATAGTGAGAAATTTTCCAGGCTAGGTATCGTTCCATGTGGTTTAGTCGGTAGAACGTCAGTGCGCTACACTGATGGCCCGGGTTCGAGTCCCGGCACGGAATCTTTTCCACTATGTTGACCTTTGCGCCTTTTAAGCAATTACTTTGAAATTTGATTTTCATTTGACATAAATTATTTTTCATTCAGTAAAATTTAGAATTTAAGTACTCTGTTGGAAATTAATTATCTTTAATGGATTTATAAAAATTATTTAACATTCCAAAAATAGAAATGAAAAATGGGCCATTATTATTGCCTTTTATTAGAGCGTTTGTTTTCTTGCTCCTTCTCTGAAAGTTCTTTTAGAATTTTGTCGAAATTTATGTAAGTAAAGTCGCATGACAATAATTAAATTATTTTCTCAAAAGTATTAGACAGGAATTCAGGATAGAGGTCTGCACGGGCAAGAATTTCCAGGACCCGGCCCGAACGAAAGTTACCTTGGCCCGGCCCGGACCGGTGTAAAAATTAAAAGTTTGGCCCGGCCCGTTTATATTTTCGCAGTTCACGGCCCGGCTCGAAACATAAATCAGTGAAAACAGGCCCGGCCCGATTTTGTTCGACACATAATTATCCAAAATTCCTTTAAAGAATACAGCATACATATTTATGGGGTAATTTTACAGTATATTTTTAAATTACGACGTTTGCGCAAGACAGATAATACACAATAGCAACTTTAATGATAACATAGATTCTTAGACGTTTCAACATTCAAATAAGGATTCATTAAAAAATTAATGTAGTTTAGAATAACAGAAAAAAAGAAGGGTTAAAAACACCGCAACTTTTGAAGCTGAATAAAAAGTAGATTTGTGAAAATATTTCTCTGTTATTTATTATAGTCCAGGGGATATGTATCAAAAAGGGGGTTACCTTGCAAAAGGTCGGGTAAAAGATTTTTTTTTTCTCAATTGTTTATATTGATGTCAACATGGAAAAACCAAGTTTTCTAACAAAATTTCTTAAGGCTAAATTTTCTTTCGCCAAAAAACAAGAAAATTTTGGGACTTTTTTTTTTTTTAAATATCTCGAGAGCCGTTGCCTTAGCATGTTATTTGTCAATTACAATATTAAAGAAGATAAAATTCTCTACAACTTTCATATTTACAACTTTTTTATACACTCAATAGCAAGCGCAGTACGCCATTTCAAAAATAGGACAATTTTTTCAATTTTCTTAAAAACCGTGAAAAACGAAGTTCTGCCCCGATTATTCAAATGTTTTCCACGGATTTAATTGTGTATGTCAACTTCTATACATTAGTAGCAGTAAATTATGTGTTTCAGGGCTAAAACTAGCCTTTTTTGCACCCGCGCCAAACATGGATTTTGGCGCCCTCTCCACCCACCCCTTCTTTTAAAAAGAAAATTTACCACGGAAATTTTAATAAATAATAGCCGGATTTTGAAAATTTTAAGTATGTAAGCATTAAATACGTAATGCTGAACTACGTAATCAGCTTTGCCAAATATTGATTCATTAAAACCTTGAAAACCGTACCGAAAGGAACCGAAATATATTCCGCTTTAAACAGGTTTCCATCTTAGCAGGTATAATTGTTCATATTCTTTCTCTTGAAAAAATATATACTTTTCTTTAAAGACCGAATTCCGTATATACATATTTCATTTTCAAAGATTTTACGATAGTTGTCGTATTGAGGCGTTTAAAGTCACAATTATAATGAATTATAGGACTAAATTAGTCACACGAACACATTCGCAAGGTAACATTAAACCTATGGGAGCGTTCTTGACAAATATCTCGCTCGCATTATGTTACTTTTAAATAATTTTTTTTCTTGGGGTAACTGACAAGGAGAGGGCCAACCTTGTTAATCACAGATTTTGATTATTTTAATATATGTTGTAGGGTAAGAGAGAGACCCCTTAGTCTCAGGTTCAACGGATTTTATCCAACTCTCCTTAGTTCTTGAGAAACTGGGGGGGGGGGGGGGGGGCGTGTCTAATAGTAGTACACAACTTAAATACTTACTTTGTAACGAAAAGGGTAGGTTGGTCGTAGCTCAGTTGGTACGGCGTTTGCCGGCTGATCTGCGGGCCCGGGTTCGGTACCCGAACACGCTACGTTTGTTTTTCTAATTTTTTTGTTTTATAAATATATTTGTAAGTATAACTTAATAATCTCATTGTCAATTAAAATTTATAATACTGTATATCAATTATAATTTTAACCTATTTAATTTTTTACTTTTAACTAAATAGTTGTATCATGTCATCATCAAATTAACATCATAAAACTGTTAATTTTTTTAAAATCACTTTTAAAATGTATTTCATATATTCTTTATCGCTGCAATGATACTGAGCAATTGTGTCAATTCGTGATTTTAAAGAAACGTCATTTACGCATTGCTTTAACAAAGGAAGTCAATGCGATAATACTATTATTCTGTTTTTAAAGTAACAAGCATAATTATATTAAAAATTAGCATCAGAAATAAATTACAACCGATTTTTTGCATATTAAAGATTTTTAAATTTGTAATGCGTATGCTTGCACTTTCAATTATTTTGCTTTCCCCTTTATCTTTTTTTTTTGCTTTTATTTTTATTTTATTTGAATATTCTTTTATTTTATCATAACTAAATGTCGCCACAACAGGTTCTTGGTGTCACGATTTTGGAATTTTCATCATTCAATAATAGATCTAATTTCTTTTTAAACCTCTTTAAAGGATAAAAAATAACAGTTTAAAATTAAAAATGATAAATTTAAGTTTGTTAACATTATAATTAATGTATGATATTAAAATTTTTAATTTAAATTATTAAATTATAATTGTAAGTATATTTATAAATCAAAAAATTAGAAAAACAAACGTTCGGGTTGCCGAACCCGGGTCCGCAGATCAGCCGGCAAACGTCGTACCAACTGAGCTACGACCCCAGGAGCAGAATTTTTTTCTGCAGTCTGCAACACAAACTTTAAAACAGTCTGCAGAACTTAAGGATAACCGCCCTTTTTCGAATCCCTCATGCACTCCCCCCCCCCCCTAATATTTGTGATTAACATAAAAGGATAGTACTTCTTAAAATAATTTACCTTTGTCCTCAAAATTTTTATCACCACTATCTGAAAAATCTTTCATAAAATTTGTCAAAACTTCTGTGAAGTTAGAAAACAGAATAACAGTAAAAATAACATATGAACACCAATTTCTAAAATTTTTGAAAAGATTGATACAATGTGATAATAACAAAAATTATATATAGATGTGATAATACAGGAATGAAAGTGCACTAAAGCCACTTTGAAGCAGCAAAAATCTAATTTTGTAGCAGTAAAATCCATTTTTGTAGCAGCAAAAATCTAAATTTTTAGCAATAAAAGCTGTTATTGGAACAGATTGAATTTCTTAGAAAATCAAATTTGAGTAATTCATGGAAATACTATAAGTAATTCTAATACAATGTTTTATTTAGCAATCTTAGCTAGTTGTGCAATTCAAAATTTAACATACTTTCACTCAAAACCTGCCACTCAGCTGTAAAAAAAATCAAGTGAAAACATCAATGTTGCAGCAAATTTTTTCCGCGATTCTTTGACGGAATTCACCTTTTTTTCCTCGACCCTTTGACGAAATGCGCGTTTTTTCACGATCTTTGCGTTTTATTTTCGCGACCTTTCGACGATATCCGCTTTTTTTTCGCGACCTTTCGACGATATCCGCTTTTTTTACCGCGATCCTTTGACGATATCCGCCCTTTTTACCGCGATCATTTGACGATGTTCGCGATCTTTCGACGATGTTTGTGGTTTTTTCGCGATCTTTCGACGATGTTTGCGGTTTTTTCGCGATCTTTCGACGATGTTTGCGGTTTTTTGCGATCTTTCGACGATGTTTGCGTTTTTTTCGCGATCTTTCGACGATATTTGCGGTTTTTTCGCGATCTCTCGATGATGTTCGCTTTTTTCCGCAATCTTTCGATGATATTCGCGATCTTTCGACGATGTTCACGTTTTTTCGCGATCTTTTGACGAAATTTGCGTTTTTTCCGCCGATCCTTTGAAAGAAATTCGCGTTTTCTCCGCGATCTTTTGACGATACAAGTGTTTTTTCGCGATCTTTTAGCGGAATCAGCGTTTTTTAGCGATCTTTGCGCGAAATTCGCTTTTTCTCCGCGATTTTTCGACAAAATTCGCGTTTCTTCCGCAATCTTTTGACAGAATTCGCGCTTTTTCCTCGATCATTTGTCAAAATTAACGTTTTTTCCCGATCATTTGACGAAACTCGCGTTTTCCCGCCATCCTTTGTGGAAAATTATTATTTTTGCGGCAGCCCTTTGACGAAATGGGCTTTTTTCGATCTTGTGAGAAAATTTTCGCCATCTTTTGACAAAATTCGCCTATTTTCCAAGATCTTTTGAAGAAAATCTCATTTTTTAGCAATCATTCGATAAAATTCGTGTTCTTTCCGCGATCATTTGACGAAATCAGTGTTTTTTCAGCGATCCTTTGATGAAATTTGCGTTTTTCTGCTATTCTTTGACGAAAGTTGCTATTTTTCCGTAGCCCTTTGACGAAGTTCGTGTTTTTTCCGCGATCACTCTACAGAAGACGCATTTTTTCGACAGCCTTTTACGAAAGTTGCTATTTTTCCGCAGCCTTTTGACGAAATTGACGTTTTCTTCTTGATCTTACGACAAAATTTCGTTTTTTATTTCGCGATCTTTTGACGAAATTCACCTTTTTTCCGCGATCCTTTGACGAAATTGGCTATTTTAACTGCAAACGATTGATGAAATTGTTTTTTCGGCGAACATTTGTCGAAATTCGTGATATTTACGTTCGAATTTTCGGACTAATGACCGATTTTTTTTTTAATTTCGGAAGAAATCACCCTTGCCATAGGATCGACTCATTAACTAGACTCGCGGAGTTTCACGATCGCGAGTCTAGAGTTTTCTCCGTGAATTATTTATATTTTAAAGGAAATCGGAGCTTCGTCAATCGCATGTGGCGTGCATCGTATTATTATGGCACATAGAAAATAATTTCTAACAAACTTTTCTTTCCTAAATTTTAACAGTTGGAAAATAGTCTGCAGACCTTCTCAAGAGTCTGCGACGTGCGTCGCAGCGTTGCGCCGATTCTGCGCCCGGGGCTACGACCAACCTATCCTTTTTGTTACAAAGTAAGTATTTAAGTTGTGTACTACTATTAGACCCCCCGGTTTCTCAAGAACTAAGGAGCGTTGGATAAAATCCGCTGAACATGAGACTAAGGGGTCTCTACCCTACAACATATATTAAAAGAATCAAAATCTGTGATTAACAAGGTTTGCCCTCTCCTTGTGAGATCAATATCTAATGTTGTGATTTTGTACTTTATCGGGTTTGGTTGCTTTTATTTAATATATTCGGACACTTTCATTTTTGGAAAACTGTTTGGAACCCGTTCTGAAATCTAAAGTATCCTGTTTGAGCTTTAAAGCAATTAATAGATAATCTTAAAGTTTTACATATTTTTGCATGCTAAAATGTTATAGTCTCTTGTTATATTTATTGGTATAAATGGAAAAAAAATTGACAATATATTTTAAAACTAATATTTTAAATATTTTTTATAAAACTAGTGATATCAAATATTTTATTAACAGAATTTATAAATTTTACAAGACATAAATGCATAACATTAGTTAGTGAAATAATCTGGTGTCATTTTTATTGTAGCTATTTTATAAGGTAAAAGTATTTCTTTCATAAAAGATATTTATCTTTTGAGTCCCCCCCCCCCCCTTTTATATGGAACTACAATTCAATGTTTGCTATCTTTAAAACAGTAAAACATTAAAACATATGTTACATAGGCGTAACCAGCCTTTTGAAGGGGGGGGGGGGGCAGAATTTTTAACCTGAACATGTTGGATACAAAAATATCTAATATACTAAAACCTGCTAAAGCGGAACCCAATGAAACCTGTCAGATTTCCGTTTTAGACAGGTTTTCATCTTAGAAGGTCATAATTGTGTGGTATTTCTTTTAAAAGGGCTCAAACGCAATTTTTGTTTGCGTGAGGGGGGGATGAGAAGAGGTACAAAACATCAAAACTAAATCTAATAGTAAAAAAAATAATGATATGCTCCTTGCGGCAGTGACATAAGACAGTGACTAAGTGTGGTCACAAGTGTAAAACCTTTTGGCACCATAACTTCTTATAAAAATTAAAAAAGGCCTTTAATCATGCTGGAAACTTCTATAGGCACAGGGGAACATTGTGTGAGATCTAAAATTATCTTAGTCAAAGTCTTGTACATGAAATTTTGCCGGATGGTAAATCTCAGATAATACATGCGGTACACCAGTACATACGCACGAAAGTTTTACAGAATGTGACTGCATGACTTCTTAGGGATCACCGGAAGGACCCAAGAAATTTTGAAGGAAAGTCTATATAAATAATTATTATAATATTATAAATAATTATAATATTCATTAATTCATGTGTTTACCCCAGAATGTGTCGAATATGTTAGGTAAAGCAAGTCAGGATAATATACACAAAATTTTATCAAGATGATAAAAATTATGCTATCATGATGCGACTGTAATAATAAAGATAGGTACTTGTCTGTCTGTGTGTGTGTGTGCATACGCGCGCGCACTGAACTCTGAAAAGACTATGTAGCCCGCACAGCCGCAAGATTTGACAGGAAAGTACCTCTATGCCTGAAGTCAAGCATATCGAAGACAATTTCTGGAATTTTTCAATTAACTTTTCTGTGAGAAGTTCTTCGCATTTTGCGGCAATTTTTTCAAATTAGTAAAAATGAATCCGATTTCAATATTTTACCCAGTAAACTTTGTTTTCTTTTCAATAAAGTTTTTTTCGAGATTCTTACAGCGATTTTTCAATTTTTAACAATTTTTTAATGTTATTTTTAGAAAATTTTATTGGCATTTCGAGGTGATTTTTTTTTTTTTTTTTTTTTTTTTACATTCCTAAAAAGAATCCGTTTTAAATCTTTTATCCAATTATTTAATTTCGTTCTCTGCGGTTTTTTAATCTTTTCGGAAATTTTAATGTGATTTTTAGCGGGGTTTTTCGTGCTTTGAGGAGATTTTTTTTTACTTTTTTTGAAACAGAAAAAAAAAAAAAAAATCCGGTAATATTTGCAATTGCCGTGATTAAATTCGAATTGGAAGCATGTCAAATCAGTTCTTATAAGACAGCTGAAAATTTAATTTGGCTCGAAATAAAAAATCGCAATAATTCAAAATTCGCTTGTTTCGAGACAGAAGTGACCGTAGTTTTCTCGGGAGTACGTTGCCGAAGGCAGCCCGCCCCCCTCCCATCCTAGATTTGTTTAAATCTATGTTCGTTTAAAAAAAACCAAGCGGCGAAACTCCTCTAGTAATGAAGTTTTCTTTGAGGGGCCGGGTTTGAAATAACGTGCGGAATCGCGCGATTTGTGCACAGAAAAGGAAAGTCCCGCATAATAAAAAATGCTGTGCAGTATTTCTCCCCTCAAAAATCTTTCATAGACCTGTGATTCTTCAGTGAGTATTTACAAATTTTTTTGAAGTCCGCGATTTTTATTTCTTTTATGGAATTTCTCAAAATAAATTTTTGAATCGGTCCCGGAAAAAATTTGAGAATTTCTTCAAACGATCGTGGAAAAACAGGGGTGCAGAAAATGTTTCTACTCCCAACATTTCCCCCAATCCACATGAAAATTTCCCCAAAATGTTACGGTATGTTATAGGAGGTAAATGCTGTATTACCGTATGTATAGAAAATTTATTTTTCCAATATTTCTCAACTTATGAGCGAGTATGTGTGGCAGGGGTGATTGGGAGTGAAAAATTTTTTTTGAAATGTACAGCAAATTTTCTGAAAGGTTACAGCAGAGTGGAGAAAAGGCGGGAAATCCATTCCCAGCACTAAGTTTTTTTTGTGGCCCTTTGACGAAATTCGCGTTTTTTCGCGATCTTCTGACGAAATTTGCGCTTTTTAGCGATCTTTTTACGAAAATTGTAGTTATTTCGCGATCTTTTGATTACTTCTGCGGCTATTTTGCCTTCCTTTAAACGAAATTCGCGGTTGTTTTCCATCTTTTGATGGAATTCGTGGTTCTTTTGCGAATTTTTGACGAAATTTGCGTTCATTTCGCGATCTTTTGACGAAATTTGCGGGTTTTTTCCCCGTTCCTTTGACGAAAATCGCGGTTATTTCGCCCCTTTTGACGTAATTTGCGGTTGTTTCGCGATCTTTTGCCGAAATTTGTGGTTCTTTTGCGATCTTTTGCCGAAATTTGTGGTTTTTTGCGAACTTTTGACGAAATTTGCGGTTTTTTCGCGATCTTTTGACGAAATTTGTGGTTCTTTCGCGATCTTTTAACGAAACTTGCGGTTCTTTCGATATCTTTTAACGAAACTTGCGGTTCTTTCGCGATCTTTTGACGAAATTTACGGTTGTTTTGCGATCTTTTGGCTAGTTTTTCGGTTATTTTGCCTTTTTTTGAAGAAATTCGCGGTTATTCCGCTCTCTTTTGACGAAATTCAAGATTCTTTGACAAAAATCTCGGTTATTTCGCCCCTTTTGACGAAATTCGTGATTGTTTCGCGATCTTTTGCTGAAATCTGTGGTTCTTTTGCTATCTTTTGCAGAAATTTGTGATTCTTTTGCGATCTTTTGACGAAATTTGTGGTTCTTTTGCCGAAATTTGTGGATCTTTTGACGAAATTTGTGGTTCTTTTGCGATATTTTGAAGAAATTTGCGGATTTTTCGCGATCTTTTGACGAAATTTGCGGTTTTTGCGATTTTTTGACGAAATCTGTGGTTATTTTGCGATCTTTTGACGAAATTTGCTGTTTTTTTCGCGTTCCTTTGACGAAATTCGCGGTTGTTTCGTGATCTTTTGACGAACTGTGCGTTTATTTCGTGATCTTTTGAAAAAATGTGTGTTCATTTCACGCTCTTTTCACGAAACTTACTGTTTTTTCGCGATCTTTTGACAAAATTTGCGTTCATTTCGCGGTCTTTTGACGTAATAGTCAAAGAGCCGACAGCACAAAAACCTATGTTATCAAGCACAAGAAAAAAACCTTTATTTTATGGGAGAGTAGAAGTAGGGGAATCTAATGATCCATGTCTACCGGAAGTAAAGTGGTGCATAAGCCAAAAATTAATACCACCAGTGGTTGACAGGTAAGTTTATCATTGCGTTTGTCCTACAGCTACACTGTAAAACATTTGTGTAAATTTACTCTGGATTATGAGTGGAATGTTACACAAAATTCTGGTGTAAGTCATTCTGACAGTTTAAAAACTCACATTATTGGAGTTTTCTTTCACAATGGCTGTGGGACCTCCCATAGCAGAGATAAAACTCGACATCTCCGGGCTGAAAACTGGTTTCAACTTAGTCGCATACGTCACGTGAGATCTATTGACAAGGATTTCTTTCACTCTTGCAACCTTCTTGCATTGCACTCTGTGGTCTGCAATTCACCCACATGTCGAAGCAAAAATAACACGTATTTGTTGAGATTTTAATGTTATTTTTCTTATTAAAAATATTATCAAAAGTACACATACGCCGCTGTTTTATGTTATATATGGATGTCATTCTAATTAGAAGAATGGAAGGAAACACAAGGTGTATTGTTTTACGTTTGACAAAACAAAGATCATTCCCAAAAAATGGATATCATTAATAAACTCTCAACGTACAGTAAGGTAGGAAAACATATAGTTAATTTATTTTTCGAAGTATTATAACTTTAGAAGGCATTTCCTCCAGGTGTACAGTGTAAGAGTAGGCGGGTGATATGGAAACACTAGCTGACCACTCAGGTGAGAAATGGACAGAGATTGGCCAAAGCCCTGCACACAGATTGCCAGGACAAATAATCTATAATAAATAGGGAGACAATAATTAAGAAAGAGTTAGCAATTCCTCGAGACTTGGGAGAGCAGGGATCGGTTGGACTGATGCTTCACCTCTGAATTTTGACGAGGGTTCATCCTGATCCCAGGGAAGAAGCAAGGCTTTGGAGGCGAACGAATCGTGCGGCCCGGAGACGGCGATAGTCAGCAAGACGCGACTCAGCCGGAGAAAGGGAAACTTACCGTTGGTAGAACAATTCAGCGAATAGATCACATTTTGATCCTAGAGACAATTAAGTCTGTGAACTTTTCATCTCCTACAATTTGGACTTGGAACTTATAGCTACCACCTCGTGACTATATATTTTCACCAGTACTCAACTATAATTATTATTGTTGTGTTTGAGATATTTAGTAGCGTTAGTCAAGAAAGTTGTCTGTTTATTTTTATCTTAATAAAATAACTTAATATTTTCCACAACTGAGTTATACTAAACTTCACACTTTCGAAGTATATTTACCGCTCTCGCTACCACACTTTGAGGACTCGGCACAGCTTTTGAGATAGCACTATTGCGGAAATCGGGAAAAATCACAGCCAAGCAGCGCCAACTGTTGGGAGATTTACCCAAAAACCTAATCAGTAACAACTTATTTAAATGTTCAACTGAATCTGCAGTTTGATGAAAATACGTACATTAGTTCTTGGGACAGAGCAATTGCGGAAATTGTGAAAAATGCGGCATAGCAGCGCCAACTGTAGGGCGATTTACACCAGAAACTAATCAACACCAATTTATATCAAAGATTAACTGAATCTAAATTTTTATTAAATTTGATGTATTAGTTCTTGAGATTGAGTGCCCACAAAATTTGTGTCACATACAGACAGATATTTTCTAAAAATAGCCAAATCGGGCTCAGGACCTTCTAAAACGGATAAATCCGTAAAAAAAAAAAAAAAAAAAAAAAAAAAAAAAAAAAAAAAACGGAAGTCGAAATTTTTTACAAATCTAATATTTCCTTCTTGTAAAGATAGAAGAAAGTAAAAATAGTTGTTTAGTAAAATTACAAAAACTTGTTTTTGTTATAAGATTACACAAACCACTGATGCTCTCAGCAAAACATGAAATGTGATATTATACATATGATACATTCCAATGTGTTGGTGTGTGCTTAAGAGGCTACTTCACTCAGACGAAAACATCCGCTCGCTAATGTTATTCCTAATGGAGAAATTAAAAAAAAATATGTCGTTTGCATTTCAACATTTTAAAATGTTTTTTTTTCTTTCATTAGATAGCTGAGGTCGATCTCTATAAAGGCCATTTTTTACTTTTTCGATTTTGTTTAAAGTTTTTAATATGAGGTTACTTTCATTTTCGAAACTTGTCCCGAAAGAGAAAGTATCCTCATTTTTACTTTCTTTTATCTTTACAAGAAAATATTGGATTTGTGAAAATTTTCGACATCCGGTTTTCGTTGGATTCATACGTTTTAGAAGGTTCTGAACAAGGTTTGACTATTTTTAGAAAATGTCTGTCTGTGAGTCTGTATGTGATACAGATTTTGTGGGGGCCCTATCTCAAGAACTAATGCACAGAATTTAATAAAACTTTAGATTAAGTTAGTACTTGATATAAATTATTGCTGGTTACTTTTTGGCGTAAATCGCCTAACAGGTGGCACTGTTATGCTGCATTATTAATGATTTCCGTGATAGTTCATCAAACTTCAGATTCAGTTATACCTTGATATAATTTGGTGCTGATTAGTTTTTGGTGTAAATAGCTCAACAGGTGGCGCTGCTATGCAGAATTTTTCAGGATTTACACGATTTTAGCGATAGTCATACCTCAAGAACTAATGCACGGAAATTCATATCTTTATAATCCTCGTGATGGGCATAGATTGTCATTGCACTGTGCTAGCGAATTTTGAAATTTTAACATGTATTGCATAGAAGAAAATTTCGGGATTGACACATCCGACTAGTTTTAATTTATAAATCATAATAAGAGTTATAGTCATATCGTGTATGTAACAAGAGCAGTCATGAATTCAAGAGGACATTTCCCCACTGAATATTGAATCGTCCTTCATTCCACCGTGGAAGGTCTGGGATTTTGATCTTAAATATGGTTTAGAAGTGATTATCCCGAATCCCCCCCCCCCCCTCCCTTCGCCTGAACTGGAGGCATCCCTCAAGGGGAAAAAAGGAAAAGCACGACATAGCTTGAGACTATTTTACTCAACATTAAAAAAATTATTTTTACATTAAATTTTATCACATTAAGTTTCTATTTCTTTAAATTTTAAAAATTTCAATTTAAGGAATTCTAAAAATCGTAAATATAAGTTTCAATTTTCTGGCAGGTAACGAAAAATAATCAGAGCAGATGAAGAATGACATGTTTGTTAATAGGCTAGAAAGGATTTATTTTCGTCTCGCTGATTGAAAGCAACTTACCACAGGCAATTTTTTTTATTAGTAACTTTATACTCTCCCTTTTAAATTCGCCCAGCCGTAAAACTCACTCTTAATTAAAGATTCTTATCCAAAGCTTAAGTAATAGAGCTTAGAAAGTTGAAAAATATAGGAAAATATTTTGTTTATATTTTTATCCGATTTCTAAGAAAAAGGAGGTTATACAATTCGTTTGCATATACAGGGTGTCCGGTCTCAACGGTGTCCAATGGCTAATTCCTAAACCGTTAGTCATAGACATATAGTTCCAATTGCAAAAATGTTTTAAATGAGGTAAAGAAGTATTTTTAAAGCGATTTCGGTCAAGAAAAACATTTATTAAAAAATTACGACATTTAAATTTTTATACGGTCCCCAGGTTCTATAAGTGATATTTAGTAAAAGTATCCTATTGCACTGACAAGTAAGACAAAAAGAGTCCCATTCCTCTGCGATTAAAACTGACCGAGTGACAGATGTTTAAAGTTGGAGTATCTTTTTTGCTGCAAAATAGGGGTCAGTCACAAATTTACTAAAAATAAAAATAATCGTCAGATATAAATTTAACATTAAACATTGAGAGTAAATTAACATTACAAATATATTTTGAGATTTTTGTTCATTCTGACACATTAAAACAAAATATACAACTTGTACTAAAAATATTAGTAAAAAAAAAAAAAATAACAGAAATTTTGTTAAATGATTATAAAAGCAACAATCACAACTCTTTAGAAAATGATACATAGTTAGATTACCTAATCTAAAACTTAATTAATAAAAATTAAGGTTATCTTAAAACGTGCTCGAAGTGACCCCCCTTCGGCTACAATGCAGAAATGTACATGTGAAATAAATCCTTCTGCTACTTTTTTCAACATTGTAGGTGTTACAGATCTGTACGCCATAGCAATACGATTCCACAAATCTGCTCGACTAGTGGATTCTCTTTCATATACCTTATTTTTCAGAAAACCCCAAAGAAAAAAATCTAAAAGATTCAAATCTGGTAACCTGGGAGGTCACTTAATACGACCTCCATATCCGATAATATTATTTCCAAAAGTACTGGTTTGATTTTGGTCTCTAAAATTTTTTTTCAAACAAGTTTTTATAAAGAATTAAAAAGTTGAATTTGAAAAAAGCATAATATCATCAAAATGTATAATAAACAATCCCTGCTCATACATCGTAATGTATCTGACTTCTTTTGTGCGGCACTGTATAAAAAATATAAACGCAACGCACTTTCATTTGGAAAAATTACATTGTGAATCTCTATGCCTTACATAAATGTTACTGATTTTGATTTTAAAATTTTTGTTTGTAGGCAATAATGTATACAAAATTTTTGGAGTGGTCCTGTAAAATAAATATAAATGGTACGTACCTAAAATCATATTAATATTACATTGTCATTGGATTTACATAATTATGCAAAATTTAATCTTGATCGGATATTTGGAAATGAGTTAAAATTGGAATACAAATTTTGAATTAGGAAGACATACATACGAACGTCGTAAGTTAAAAGGTTATAAAAATAATACAACTTTTAAAAATAAAATCATCAAAAGAAACACACTCATTTCCTTACCAAAAAAAAAAAAAAAAAGTCAAATTTCAATTGAGGACATCAGTTTCGAAACTCGCCTTATCCGAAATTTAAAAAGTCGTGTTTCTCTGTCAATCTATTCTATTGGTATAACTGTACCAATCAAACACTACAATCTCCAAATTTTCAATGAATACCAATGGGCGCATTTAAAGGTTTTATGCGATTTCCCAAAATTTGATTTTCTCGATAAGGCGAGTTTTGAACCTCACTTCTTCAATTATTTTAACCAATCTGAAAGTTAATTATTAAAAATTAACACTACCGTAATATTTATAGGGGGGCAGCACCTTCAGTTAAATCGCTTTAAAAATACTTCTTTACATTATTTAAAACCTTTTTGTAATAGGAACTATATGTCTTTGACTAACGGTTTAGGAATTAGCCATTGAACATCGTTTGGAGTGGACGCCATTTATAATACTTTAAGCACTTCGTGTACGACCCCTGAAAGCTTGGTCCAACTCATCTGTTTTCGGTTACAGAAAAGTGGTTTAAGTCATAAAATTGAAAATATCATAACTCGGTCAATTTTAGTGTTAGATGAATGGGACTTTTTTTGCTGTACTTGTTAGAGAAATAGGAAAAGTTTACTAAATATCACTTATAGGACCGGGGGACCGTATAAAAATTTAAATTTCGTAATTTTTAAATAAATGTTTTTCTTGACCTAAATCGCTTTAAAAATACTTCTTTACCTCATATAAAACATTTTTCTAATTGGAACTATATGTCTATGATTAACGGTTTAGGAATTAGCCATTGGACACCGTTGAGACCGGACACCCTGTATATTTTTAAACGTATGTCCATGCATAATTTTTGAACGAATGCTCCGAGTTTGATTCTTTTGTTTGTTTGTTTAAAAGGTCTCGTTTCTGGGAAATAAATTCCGTTTCAATTTCATCAGGACCCCAGTGGTGTAGTCCTGGAAAAAAAAGTGGGGGGACGCTCATAGTTTCGAACATTAGGGTCTGCATCACCCATAGGGCAAACTTTATTTTGAATCTTGCTTTTCATTTTAAATTGCAGATAAAAGTAATAAAAAATTAAATTTAAAAATTAAATTTAAATAAACAAATTAAAAAATTAAATTTAAATTAATTTAATTAAAGTTTCCTTATCTGTTGGACATTAAATAGCTTGCTATATAATTCAAAAATTTAGAACCTTATTTCATGAATGAAAATTTTTGGAATAGAATTCGTAATTCAGTGACGTTAATTCAAGCAACAAAATTTTTTATTAGAATTTGTTTTGCATTATTGATTTTAGAAATAGTTATAAAATAATAGTTTTCCCCTTAGAGCATTGAAAATTATTGTACTTTGACCTTATGGTCAGATGTAGTGTAAGGAATTTATTGTAATGATGACAAGGAAAAAAATTTGGTTTATCTTTACTTTTTTGATTTGAAGCCCCCTGAATCCATTTTGCCCATTTTTTTACAACAATTCTCTATGTATGTGCGTATACATATGTATATGTTGGTATTTCCTTTCTGACTGCCAAAGTCTTCTTTTTTCATGAGTCAATATGTGTGAGTATTTGAACATGATAGCGTTCAAATGACCTTTTCGACCGGGATCAAATTTTGCAAGTATGTTATACAGGATGAGTAAACTATTTAATATTCTGAGACTATACGCCACTGTCCAAACTATAATTTGGGAAAAATTCGACACGTTTTTCGCATATAAGTAAATTTTAAACCATTTTTTGAAAATGAGACGAAAGCCGAAAAGATAATCGATAAATAATGCTTTTTATCGGCTCGAAAAATACTTTTAGTACTCAAATACTGCCCCAAATCGGATTTTTAAAAAATATGAATTTTAAAAAGGGGAAATAGATAAATATCCTTCTACAGAACATTTCCGAAAATTGCGTTTCATCAAGATTTCAATAAAAAAGCTTGAGATGGAAACTTAATATAGTAACTATGTTACGTCTAATGTGTAAATGCAATACTTGATTTTTTTCTTTTTCTTTTTTTTTTTTTTTTTTTTTTTTTTTTTTTTTAATTAGGAATTTAACGGTTTGAAATTCGGAAAGAACATTCTAAAATTCCAGTTTCATCACGATTTCTCAAGAAACTTAAAACATGGCACTTGTGTATTTTCAGGACTTGCATGCTCGCTTAAAACTTTTCTTTTTTCTAATTCAAATTTTAAAAAGGTGAATTGATGGTAAAATCCTCTAAAATCGTCTCATCACGATTTATCTGAAGCTTTTTCTTACAAGAAACTTAAAAATAAATATAGTGGTAACTATTAACATGTAGATGCTCACGATGCACGGCTTTTAAAAATTTCGAAATTTTAAGTGATGAAATGAGCTGAAAACCTTCTAAAAATGGTATTATCTTTTGAAAATATCAGGGCTAGAAACTAAATTTGACATAGAAATTATTTTTAACGCGTAGATGACTGAAATAATGAAATAGGATAAAAATTTGAACGTGGTGAATCGGCGCAATGAATGTTATCACATTAAAATTAAGAATAAAATCTACTCTAATTATAAATGTATTTGAATTGATGGCATTCTATAAAGTGCTTAAAGAGTCGAGCAGAATTTTTTTTAAGATAACTTTCTGAAGTAGGGTTTCGATAGCAAATAACACTTATATTTCACCAGATGAGCTATTTAAGAAGCATTTTCCTAATAAATTAGTTTTGAAGGTAATAAATTTTTTTTTCAAATTAATTTCTTTTATTTATTAAATATTTTAAAAAAGCGAAAAATCGCTTTAAAACAACAAAAATATATTTAATTTTGTCACAGTTTAATAATATGCATTACTTTCCCTCTCTCAGCGAACTTTTCAGAAATACTTGCTCTCATAAAAGCTCTCAGCTCTTTATACTTTTCTAGATTTTGTGTCAGAAGAACTTCTATGATTTTTCATTTTCCAAATTTTGAGTAAGACTGTGGTATCCTGCTTGGATAAGAATGGAACGTTAATGATAAGCCTTAGAAAATTAAACAGATTATTCATTAAAATTAAATTACTATTATGAATTAAAAGCACAAGATTTTGTCACTAAGATACAAAGTTGCTATCAAAGTCTGACAATATTTTAGACATCTTCAAATTTTATCTAAGGTCGGCCTGCACAATGCGTTAAAAAAAATTTAAACATGATTTACTTTTTTGCTTGTTGAAGATAATTAGGCAATGTAAGATGCAAAAACGTTTAAAGTAAGGTAGGGAATATGCAGGGGGGAGAGGGACGATGACTATAATAAAAAATTCGAAAAGCTATGCGATATTACAAGAAAGAAGTAACGGAGGTAATAAGCCTATGCAGTTGACCTTAAATAAAAGATAATGAAAGCCCTCAACAATGTTAGTGACAAAGAAATCTAAAATATTTGCAAATGAGTTTTTAGAATGAAGTTTTTAGAGCTCCAGTTGCTGAAGCTGAAGGAAAACCGATAGAGAAATGCTTAGCCAGTTATTATTATTTTTTAATTATGTTTCTAAGTTTTAAACTACATTGTCTGTTTACAATGACTGCGTGTGTAGCTTTTTATTTAAATATTCTTCCAATGCATTTTTTCCCTTTTTATACTTGTTATTATTTACTTTTGTTCTGAAAATGCTATTGCCATTATGTAGTATATACTTCCTATTTCCACTAATGAATAATATTTAAATGGTTCGAAAAAGTGCTATAAGTGATCTTTCTTTCTTCATTTTTAGGGTTTCGTTCATCTGACGAAACCCTATTCGTCTCGCTCCTCTGTCTGTCTGTCCGTCACAGAGCCCGTTCTCAGAAACTATACATGTTGGAGACTTGAAATTTTGCATACTTATAGCTGAACACCACACAACATACGACAAATCATAAAATTTTGAAAAAGTTGTACATTTAACACTTTGGGCTCTCAAATGTGTACTTTAAACAATTCTTTCTAAGTGAGCTCCTAATTAGGTTGAAGGCGTGAAATTTTGCGTACTTACAGCTGGACACCTCAGGCCAAACGACAAATCATAAAATTTTGAAAAATTTGTAAATTTAACCCTTTGGGGTCTCACATGTGTATTTTAAACAATCCTTTCTAAGTGAGCCCCTAATTAGGTTGGAGGCGTGAAATTTTACATACTTATAGCTGAACACCTCACATGAAACGACAAACTATAAAATTTTGAAAAAGTCGTACATTTAACCCTTTAGGCTCCCGCATGTGCATTTTAAACAATTCTTTTTAAGTGAGTCCCTAATTAGGTTGGAGGAGTGAAATTTTGCATACTTATAGCTGAACACCTCACATCAAATGACAAATCATAAAATTTTGAAAAAGTCGTACATTTAAACCTTTGGGCTCCCCCATATGTATTTTAAACAATTCTTTCAAAGTGAGCCCCTAATTAGGTTGGAGGCGTGAAATTTTGCATACTTATAGCCGAGCACCTCATATCAAACGATAAATCATAAAATTTTGAAAAAGTCGTACATTTAACCCTTTGGACTCCCACATGTGTATTTTAAACAGTCCTTTCTAAGTGAGCCCCTAATTAGATTGGAGGCGTGAAATTTTACACACTTATAGCTGAACACCTCACATCAAACGACAAACTATAAAATTTTGAAAAAGTTTCATATTTAACCTTTTGGTCTCCCACATGCGTATTTTAAACAATTCTTTGTAAGTGAGCCCTAATTAGGTGGAGGCGTGAAATTTTGCATACTTATAGCTGAACACCTCACATCAAATGACAAATCATAAAATTTTGAAACAGTCGTACATTTAACCCTTTGGGCTCCCACATATGTATTTTAAACAATTCTTTCTAAGTGAGCCCCTAATTAGGTTAGAGGCGTGAAATTTTGCATATTTATAGCTGAACACCATCATGCGACAAATCATAAAATTTTGAAAAAGTCGTACATTTAATCCTTTGGTCTTCCATATGCGTATTTTAAGCAATTCTGTCTAACTGATCCCTTATTAAATTGGAGATTTGAAATTTTGCAGACTTATAGCAGAACACCTGAGGACAGGCGACAAATCATAAAATCTTGAAAAAGTCTTACGTTTCGCCCTTTGAGCTACCACTTATGTATTTTAAGGAATTCTTTCTAAGAGAGCCTTTAATTAAGTTGGAGACATGAATTTTTGCATACGAATACGACCTCAGACTTCTGGACTGAATACCTCAGACTACACGACAAATCATGAAATGTTCCAAAAGCCTTATATTATTTACTCCTCCGGGCTCAAACTTGAGTATTTTAAGCAATTTTTCTAACCTCCGCCCTTTTCACCCGGGGAGCACTTTTCCAACTTTTGCCGACACCCCTTTGACCATTCTTTCATATTATGCACCATAGTCTTACATATTTGAGTTCCACTTTTTACCACCAGAGGCGCCTACTTATCTCGGGTGCTATGGGCCCAATCGCCTCGACTTATATATCTACGGATAGTATGTAAAACGGAGTTTCGTTCGGATAGAGGTTTGTTTAGAATAGAGTGCGCCTCTGGTTGCGAAATGTGAAACTAGCAGATTTTTCAAATGGATAAAGTGTTTTGAATGGAATATTAAACGAAACCCTCTGTGCGATCTGTTATCACACTTACCCACTTGTTTAATTTATTTTAAAGATTATGTAAGAAGTTTTTTAATGATTTTGTTGCAGCAAAAATAATTTTTTTCTTTCTGACAAATTTTGAATAGAAGAGCTGTATAAAAGTTTTTAAAAAATTGTATCCATTTTTTAAAAATTAACGAGTACATTATTTCCCTATCATAATATTTCAATATTATAGTGTTGTGTTATTTTAAGCATTTGTATAATTTACATTACCTATATCTCCAAAAGGTAAAGAAAATTAAAGCGCGTCTCACTTCTTTATGAATTTCATCACTTCTTTATCAATTCTCTTTATGGTACACCCTGTATAACGGCCAATATATTAATTATTCACAAATGTTTGTAAAATTAATTTTAGAGCAATAATGTGCGATGAAAAAGCATGTGTAGAATTTTTTATTAAAAACAAACAAACAGTTTAAACAAACATCAAGCAATAATTACTTATAAATGGTAATGTATTCATTTGAATTATTTCGGGTGACCATATATAGAAATTAATGATCATATATACGCATCACATAATACACTAAAATTTAAACCCGCTGCAAAACGCATTTCAAGAAATATCCGGCCATAGATGATAGTGTATTTGAATATTTTTTTGTGTGACCTTGTATATAAATTTCATTTACATACCACTCAGCTAATTAATGTTTTGGTCAGCATTATATAAAAAAATACATAAAATGCATAATACAGTATGCAGAATGCCCAAATCACGGCATTTCCTTCTTAAACTTTCCTTTTTTAAAAAAGGTGCCCTTTGGTGCTCGTTTTCGGTGACGGAAAAAAAAATTTACTAATGTCAAAAAATCGCCGAAAAACTCTAAAAATCGTTAATAGCTCAAAATTGGGACAAAATTCACTATTGTGGGCTATAAAGCAATGTAACCGAAATTCTTTTACGAGTGTCAAAAAATCGTCACGGAATGCGGAAAAACGTTAAACTCGATTAAAATCGCATTAAAAATCACCAAAAATTCAGAAATAACAGAAGACAAAATTTACTACATTAAACTACCAGAACATTGAAACCGAATGACAAAAAATCGAAGCAAAACACAAAAAACTAAAAAAATTGTATAAAAAATTAAGCAAAAAAAAAAAAAAAAAAAAAAAACGCGGTATGAATTCCGCAACAAATTTATTGAAAAAAAGGAACAAAATATATTAAATTACAGTAACAGATTGGAACAGACAGAAAAACTCTAAAAATTTCATAAAAATTGCGAAACATTCAAAAATCGCTGTACGAATTCCGAATAAACTTTATGGAAAAGAGGATAACATTTAATATAATGGACTAACAAATTTAAACAGAATTCCTTTTACTAATGTGGAAAAATCACTGCGAAATGCATAAAAATCGCCAAAAATTCAAAAAATCGCAGAAGACAATATTTACTATATGCAGGCTAAAACATTGTAACCGGAAATCTTTCACAAATGTCAAAAAATCGTCGCGAAATGATTTATTTATTTATTTATTTATTTTTTTTTTATTGGTAAATATTCAAATCTGAGGAAGCAATCACGAAAGGACAAAATCTATTACATTGGGGATAAAAGTTAGAAACAGAATTCCTTTTTCGAATGTCATAAAATTGAAACGAAACGCACAAAAAGCTAAAATTCGCCAAAAATAAATCGCTGTACAAATTTTGAATAAACTTTATTGAAAAAGTTGAAAAGAGGATAAAATTTACTACTCTTTGGCTAAATTGAAACTGAATTCCTTTTATTAATCTCTCTATTCTAAAAAAAAAAAAAAAAAAAAAAAGTAATTACGCTGTCACCGCCGCCGCCGGTTTTGAATCTTTTGTGACCGGAGGTCTTTCTGCGTTAATATTAAGAAAAATACTGCATGCAAAAATATGAAAATCGGCGGTATTATAGAGAAATGTTTGATGAGCACGCAGGTGCAGACAGTTTTCAAATCGAATAATTATTTAAAGCGATATTTAATGCTAAAGTTGAACAAAATCGTTCCATTAAAAAAGTTTTATAGGAGCAAAAACTATATATGGGAATTAATTCATTTTTAGATCATTTTATAGTTAGAATTTCCCGGTGTACAGACTGCATTCACTTTTTTTAATTTGACTCTTTTTTTGAGGTTTTATTTCTATTTTAAATTCAAATTTTCAGCATTTCGAGAGATTTTTACTTATTTTAGAAATTGTTATTAATTTAAACTGTTGCCAACTGTATAAACAGCGCAAATAATAATGTCTGCTTCAAATTAAAAATTTATTTTACACGTGACTATTATTAATAGAAAAAAAAATTCAAATTAGGATTAAATAATTACGTATGAAAAGCAGAAACTTATTGAAAATATTTCATAAAAACTATACTTACACGTGAATTTTAAAAGAGAAAGGATATTGTAAAATAATAAATTCATTAACATGCGTTAGAAGTCTTAAATAGGAGAAATTACGTCACATTTACGTCACATTACACTTATTACGTAAAATGAACAAAAAGTAATATTGCAAAACAGGTTAAATTTAAAAACTGCGCGAGACCTTATTTTGATATTTTGAGATTATATTAATAAGATTAATATTAAATTTATTGAACGCGTTTAGACTGCTTTCGAGCGACTATTTAGTAATTTAGTAAACATAAAAAAGATTACAAGCTGAAAATGAATTGTCATCGACGAAAAATATGATTTGAAAGAGAAAAATGAGTGAAGCAGAAGATAAAGAAATTGCTTAAATGGTTTAGTTAAGATTCGTTAACCTTCTGTGTCGTTTCCGTCAAAGGGAAGCATTGGTATTTGTGAAAAATATTTGCATTTTGATGCAGATTTGCTTATTATATTAGCTTATTTTGAAATGTTTAACTGAATTTATTTAATCAAAGACGAAAACAGCCATTGTATCTTTTAACAGCAGCTGATTTTTCCTTAAAATTTTCCAATCGAAGAGAAATGAATAGAAACCCGTTTATAGAGGGATCGCCACTGTTTTTTAAATTATAATTCAATCTTTCAAAATCTGCTTAAAGCCGATCAAATTAGCGTGCTTTTAGAGACTGCGGTGTCTGAACGGGGGTTGGCGAGCGTAGCTCGTAGGGGGCAGAGCCCCATAATGTGAAAAAAAAAAAAAAACATCGCGAACGGTAAAGAAAAAAAGCTAAAAATCGCAAAAAATTGAATTTAAAAAAAACCCGAAAAATGACTTCCAAGTGCATAATTTTAGACATAGATGTACCTCGCTTTCATTTTGTAACTCTATGTGCAGCAGTGTTTTCAGCACATAGACCACACAGACCAAACTCTATCTTTATTATTATGGGTTTAGTTTTGTTTTAGATTTTGATGTAGAAGCATATCCCTCCATTAAAGGAAATCTTAATTAAAATTTATTCTTGTTTTTGTTATACTTCTTAAATATATTTTTATCAGAATAAAGTATTTATTTTTTTTTTATGGATTTGCACGTTTTAGGTTGACCTGAATATGATTTGACATTTTTTTGAAAATCCCTCTCTGTATGATACAAATTTCGTAGCCACTCTGTTACAAAAACTAAAGCATACTATTTCATCAAATACCATATTTAATTAGACCTTAGCACATACAAAGGCGTATATGGCCCAACAGGTGGCATTGCTATGCTGCATTTTTTACAGTTTATAGAACTATACCTCAGCATCTCTGGTATGAAATTTCACCGAATTTCACATTCCCTTAACCCTTGGCATAAATTGATGCTGATTAAATTTTGGTGAATTTCACCCAACGGGTGATCTACTGTGTGGCATTTTTAACCTTTTCCGTGATAGCCAGATCTCGGCACGTTTGGGATGAAATTTCACCAATTTAATATGTAAGATGATTATGAATAACTGTTGATTCAATATTGGTTTTGATCACTCCCTAGGGAGCATTGACATACTATGCTTTTTCTGATGAACATCATAGCTTATCTCAGTTTTTGTGCAGAAAGGACCTAAAATTTATATTAAAGGTGATATAATTGACTATATATATGTTAAACTAATTTCAAATTTCTATACTCAACAATTTGAATTAAAAGTTCATGCTTCTTTAAGAACACTTATGAAAATGAGTGCTGAATATTGAACCTTTTACATCTTCTTGCAGTAGAATATTTAACAATGTTTAAATGAAGCTGTGTACATTGTTTAGTGATCATCTTTATAAAGAAAACCAACTAACATATTTTCTGGGGTATTCTTTAAAAATTTGTTTGCATATTTAGAAAAACTTGGTGCAGTACTTTTAGACTAATGGTCCCTTTTAATCCCCCCCCCCCCTTTTTAATAAAAATGATTTTTTAAAGTCCTCATTTTAAATAAAAATGACCCTTTCCCTACTTTTGGAGGACTAAAATGTGTTGGGAACCCTGATAATATAATCGAAAACAAGTTTAAACAACTGAGCCCATAGATGACAATGTGATGATTTTTTTTGTGTGTTTTGTAAAAGTACTGTGAATGTTTAGCGCACCGTTTACTATAGTATCGTTTCAAATAGTTTTCCATGCATTTCAAATAATTATCGTGAAAGGATCATGGTGTTTGGGAATATTTTTTAATGTCCCTGTAAACGAACGATAGATACTATTTCTGATAGAAACATGCAACAAATTTCAAACGTCATTTTCGTTATATTTAAAATATTATAATTTCATTAATGACTATTTCAAACAATTTCTGCGAATAAAGCATAATGTAAAAGAACTCTCTTTTTGTTTTCGCGTAAACGAAGTACTGATGCTATACATATGATTTACAATAGTGATATACTACATTGAACTTCAAAAATATACATAAAATTTTGCCGCAATCCAGGTAAATTTACGGAAATTAAAATGCGAATAGGTGAACCAACACAGTAAACACTTTTCATCTCTGTTGAAAAGCATTAAAAATAAGTACCTTATTTCTAAAATTGTTAATTTATTGGCGTATTCATTTTTTTTTTTTAAAGTTAATAAGTTTGGAAAGTCTGCGTCCTCCCGCGTCTCTAGTGTCCCCCTTGAAAATATAAAGTAAGGGGACGCTCGAGGTAAAATAAAAAAGTGAGGGGACGCCGCCCCCCCTCGACTACACCACTGCAGGACCCCAAACTAGTATGTTTGTTTGATGGAGTGTTTTTGGTCTTTTTTTCCACAATGGTGAACTCTAACTTTCGTAAAAATTCACCAAAATCGATGCGAAATTTGAGTATGTTATGGATACACAGTACTATATTGTACATTTTAAAAATAGTCATCTTATCATGTATAGTTTTTAGGTTCGTTAGTAATTATATAAATACGTAGCACCTACACTCGTCGTCTGGCCCGTCCGTCTGTCTGTCTGTCTGTCCGCATATAGCAGCGCAAAAACTACCCAATCGAATCGTTTGAAATGCAGTATATAAATACTATCATATGTAATTAATTCAATGATATCCCATTATAGGTAATGATTCTGTGGATATTTAACACTCTGTTGTGCTCTACCACTAGCCAAATTACGTCAAGTGGAATGTAATAAGATTATATCTCTGTAAGAACTTAAGGAACAATTAAACTCATTTTTATATTTTTTCTTAAAAATTACTTGTGTTTACAATTTCTTCCCTTAAAATTTAGGAGAGGTCTATTGTATGATGTGCGAAACACCAAATCAAATGCAAAAATATTTATTTTTCTGTTACAATACGTTAACTTGGTGTGGGCCCCGATTAGTGCAAATTCGCCGATTTGATTTACGCTTAATACAAGTAATTAAATTTAAAAAATCAAAAAACCCGACTGAATAAAAGCCAACTAATTAATTATTTCTCATCAATGTGAAACTATTTTTTATATTGCTTACCTATTTTTTATTTACTTGTATTGATGACTTTTAAGTTGTGTTTAATTATTGGTTCCTATCTACAAACACTCTTTTGATGAGGCCTATAGATGTCTATTATGAAGGTTAGAGTTACAGTAAAGGTAGCGATCCAAAGTACACAACTTCCAGGTTGTGTAATATTTAAACGGACCTTCTGACTACAAAATGGTCACTGAAACATCGTCTTCATTGTGAAAGACCTATCCAATGATATGTCACTCAATATGGTGCGTAAATTTTTTTTCGTCTGTACCGTCATTTTGTATTTTACGGCCGCCATTTTGAATTTATAAAAACAAAACCTATCCTATAACCATCGGAAGATTAAGACGAATCGATAGAGACCTCATTCATAAAAATCCATCCAGCCGTTGGGATGTTTCGAGGGTATAAAGAAATCCACATACACAGATACGCGTGAAACACACAACCCTTCTTTTCAGTCGGGTAAAAAAGCGTGGATTAGTGGATTAATTTTAAAAATATAATTTTTGCTCTGTTTTTTTTTTTTCTATCTTTACAAGAAGGAAGCTTTGGATTCTTGAAAAAATTCGACTTCCGATTTTCGAAGGATTTATACGTTTTAGGACGTCCCGAACACGATTTGACTGTTATTAGAAAATGTCTCTGTCTCCCTGTCGGTATGGGACAAAAATTTTGTGGTTGCTTTATCTCAAGAACTAATGCACGGAATATAATAAAACTTTACATTCATTTAGACCTGGATATAAATTGGTACTGATTAGTTTTTGTTGAGCCGCTGCTATGCTACATTTTTCAGGATTTCCGCAATGGCTCTATCTTAACCCTTAAATGCCTGATTTTTAAAAAATCACTGTAATAATGTTTCTCGGCTTTCATTTTTTAAATAAATCATGGGAAAAATACTTTTAAAAATCATATTTTGTTTTAAGTATCGTTTACGGCTAAAAAACAGTTTGTTACTAATCGGCAATACTGGTCTTTAATTAAAAAAATAATTTTCCTTCATAAAGTTCTATAATATTAAACACACAAGAATTTTAGGAACTATAATAAGAAATAAATTTTACTTGCTCACTGCAGAACAAAATGGTGTATTTCGCAAGCTTCCAAACGAAACAAAAAGAACAAATATCAACAATTGAAAAAATAAATCTGTCTTTATTCTTAAACAGCGCAAGTGTTGCCATCTACATGTTTAAAATCGATTTAGTAATATTTTCAGAATGTATATTATTGGCAACATTAGGCATTATAGCTTCAATATTATTCTAATAGTATTTTACAACCTAAATTTGGTATGTTGCCGAAAAGCAACACCCGGCATTTAAGGGTTAAGGACTATGCACGGACTTTTATCAAACTTCAGATTCCGTTAGACGTTGACAATAGTTGATGGTTCATGACAATAGTTGATTGGTATAAATCGCCCATTAAGTGGCTTTACTATGCAGTATTTTTTACGATTTCCGCAATAGTTCTATATCTGAAAAACTAATGCACGGATTTTCACCAAACTTCAGATTCTGTTACGTGTTGACACAAGTTGTTACTAATTAGGTTTCGGTGTAAATCTCCCAACAGGTGGCGCTGCTATGCTGAATTTTTCAGGATTTACACAATTATAGCGATACTCATATCTCAACAACTAATGCATGGAATTTCATCAAACTTCATAATCTGTTAGGCGTTGACATAAGTTGTTGCTGATTAGGCTTTGCTGTAAATCAAGCGCAACAGGTGGCACTATCTCAAAAACTTATGCACGGAATTTAATTAAACTTAATATTCTGTTAAATTTTCACAGAAATAGATCCTTATTAGACTTGAGTGTATACTGCCCATCAGATGTCGCTTTTGTGCTTTTTTGTTTTGCGAATTTTGGCTTCAGACATCTAAGAGGGCGAGTACCGAAATTCAATAATATCCTTGAAAAATGCGATGCCTATATGTCCCTTTTTAATGCACATGATTCATCAAACCTATATCCTTAAAATCCTCATGATGGGCATAGTTTATCATTTAATTTTGGCACTGTAATAGCGAATTTTGAAGTGTTAACTTGCATGAGACAGAAGAAAATTTTGGGATTGGCACATCCGACTAGTTTAAGGTATGACAACAGGAAATAGAAAAAAGCATTATTTAAACTACTATTGAGGATTTCTGAATTGTTTTCTCAAGGTATAATCGTAATTTGAGTAATATTAAACTATTAAATGATAAAAGAGCATTTAAAAATATATATACTTACACTTTTAATTTTTTTAATTTATATTTTCTACTTTTTAGTGTTTAAAATAGTTTATTGTTGCAGTTTCACAGCCAGTTGATATACTTTACCGAATGTGGTTTGATGCATCATTAACTCCATTGTTTCTGTAACTCGTAAACAGTTGTAACCATAAAGAATATTTGACGATTTATCACTTGAGGACTGCTAATGGAAAAAAATTGCCTTAAAATGAATTTATTAATTTATAATTAAGTTCTAAAAATGTTTAAAATGCTGTATTGTTGTCGGAGGTACACATGTGCACATAATTTTTACTGTCTTCTTTCTTTACAACAAGAAAGTACTGGATTCGTGAAAATTTTCGACTTCTAGTTTTCGGTAGAGTCTTACGTTTTAGAAGGTCCTGAACACAATTTGACAGTTTTTAGAAAATGCCTGTCTGTGAGTCTGTCTGTATGTGACAGAAATTTTGTGGGCGCTAACCCAAGAACTAATACACGGAATTTAATAAAACTAATTTAAAAATTAATTAATAATAAAATTAATTAATATTAATTAATTAATAATAAAATTAATTAATATTAATTAATTAATAATAAAATTAATTAATATTAATTAATTAATAATAAAATTAATTAATATTAATAATAATAAAATTAATTAATAACAAAATTAATAACCCTGAATTTTTTATCAAACTTCAGATTCAGTTATACCTTGATATAATGTGGAGCTGATTACTTTTTGGTGTAAATTTCTCAACAGGTGGTTCTGCTATGCTACATTTTTCACGATTTCCTCGATAGCTCTATCTGAAAAACTAATGCACGGATTTTAATCAAACTTCAGATTCAGTTAAACGTTGACATAAGTTGTTACTGATTAGGTTTTGGTATTAAATCACCCTACAGGTAGAGCTGCTATGCTGCAGTTTTCAGGATTTACACGATTTTAGCGCTATTGATATCTCAAGATCTAATGCAAGGAATTTCATATCTTTAGAATTCTCATGATGGGCATAAATTGTCATTAAATTTTAGTACTGTGATAGCGAATTTTGGAGTATTAATGCACGGAGAAAAACTGTTTTGTTAAAACAACTACATTTTGGTTAATATAGGTTTAACCAAATATTTTGGTTAGAATGACCAAATTTAGGTTGGACTAACCAAATGATTTGTTGAATAAACAAAATCATTTGGTTAATCTAACCAAAATTTGATCATTTTAACGAAAATATTTGCTTGGAGCTATATTAACCAAAATTTAGTTGTTTCAACAAAACAGGTTTTTCTGTGTATCCATTATATAGAAGAAAATTTTGGGATTGGCTACAGGGTTCCTGGTGCTGCTCGCCATTGAGCCAAATCACGACAAAATGTTTCATTTGGCGAGTAAATGGATGATTAGACGTGCCAAATTGCGAGTGCTCAATTTTTGCTCATCTTTTTTTATTTTGCGCGTTTGTGTATCAGTACAGGCGACACTCTTATTTACACTACTGAACGATTAATGCCACTTATCATGTTCAATCGTATCGTACAATTTACATTATTTTTAGAGATAGTAACCCAATGCTAATTCAACTTAGCATCAGCCAAAGCTACAGTAAGCAAAAATGTCATTTCAGTATATATTAATGTGCCCAATAGGCAACAGCACTATATTGAAATAGCCTTTGAAATATGGGCTTCAATGAAAAGCCGAAGAATTCTAGAAAAATAAAGTTTTTGACACATTTTGTTGTTTATATTTTGAAATTTTCAGAATTCATTGAATGTAATATATTGAAATCCTGAGTTAACTGGGATTGGAAGTTTTATTTCATAACATTTTATTGAGTTAAATGAGATTTAAAATTTTTTTCTTGATTGCGCAAGATATTTAGAATACAGTTATTTTTTTAGTTTTTATAGCCGATAGTTAAATTTAGATTTATAACTGATCTATAAACAGTTTAAAAAATTTAGGTTATTTTAGAACATATTGAAAAAAGGCGGATACATTAAGGGGTTAATCATCTAATTTTCAATGTTATCCAACGAATTTATTTTACTAATTTATTTTTTCATTTGGCAAAAGTTTTTTACTTCTAATTAGCCAAATTGCTAACGTTCGTAAAAAGTCAGTGAGAACCCTGCATCTGACTAATTATAATTCTAATAGCATGTCCAGAAATGTGTGAAAAATCCGATTTTAGTTCCATCTTTACATACAAAAACCATGTTGCGTTAAACAAGAGAGTGTAATACATGATACATGTTCGATGTATCTCATGAACAATATTTTTCAAGATTTGAAACATATAAAATGTAACACAAAGCATTAAAAGATGAAAGTATTTTGAATATTTTTCTAAAAATAGGATTTTCAATTCCTTGTAATGTTTTAGCGAAATACATATCATGGAATTCCTTGTACTGCATCTGGAGAACATATTTTTTTTATTTGTTCTTTAGAGTGTTTTTTAAAATCTATTCTTAAAATAAATGATAAAAGATACATTAAATTTACGTTAATTAAAGTTAATTATTTTTTATCCATTTTGCATAAAAAAAAAAAAAAAAAAAAAAAAAAAAAAAAAAAAAAAAACACACACACACAAATTAAAATATGTTTATTCTACAATAAAAAAGTTTTTAATGGAAAAATAAGACAGGAAAGGAAAAGTCGTGCGTCAAGCATAGATTATGAAACACTTTCCAAAACATTCAGATAATATAACAAAACTTCATCGTTTAATAAGTTGAAATAATGTCTAATTGAACCATATGAAAATGTATAATAGTTTTGAAAGCCCAATTTCAGCAATTTCCATTTACAGTCGGAGAATTATCGGAATTCTTTGAGCAGCCCTGTGTATGAGATAAAGACCTGAATCTATAAATTATATACATGTAAAAATTTAGTTCAGTTAGAAAATAAATACCACAGTTGAAAATTCCCCTTCAGTAATTTCCTTTAATAAGGAGAATGGTACACTGTTAAAACTGGATACTTAAAAATAAGTAAAATGTACTCATTTTTGAGTACTTTCCGATCTTATAATAGCTCCGAGTACTTAACTCTTAAATTTGAGAAACGCATGTACTCATTTTTTTTAGTACATACATGGACTCGAAAATAAGTATGTATAGGAACACACATACACTATAAGAAAAAAAAAGCGAAATTACAGAGAACCGACAAATCACCCTTTTTTATTACGGTAATTTTGAATTGCGAAGAACTACAATTTTTGAAGTAAAGAACAACGAAATTTACTATTTTAATTCTTGAAATTTTGTGTATGAGCCGTCCCGTGATTTGAACCCGAGTCCTCTAAGTGGGAGATCGGTATTGAATTGACTGTGCTATAAGAGCAGTTACCAGGTGCTTCCAAATGACACCTTTTATGAATCAGCAACGGAAGATTGCTAACAGCAGAGATGAATTTTCCCTTTCTTAAATATTTTAATTTCTAATAAAACAATTTTTAAACTAAATTTTCTTCTTTAACATTTCTAATGAAATTGTAAATAAATTTGAAAAGCGTGTATTATAAATTAAAAATTATAACAAAGATAGAAATATCTTTAAATAAAAGCTTGGAAATCCCTACTGTCAATTCGGTATAAGAAAAGGGTTTATCAGAAAACTCATATTTTTGAGCACATAGGATTTAAACATGAATATTCAGAGTTGAAATACAAAATATATGTATTCATTTCTGCATACATTTATAAATCAAGTATAAGTATACACAACTTCAAAATATCATGTACTCGTTTCTGAATTAATTGTACTTAAAAAAAATCGAGTACAAAGAAATTTTCATTTTTAAGTAGATTAATGCTCCTTTTTGAAGCAATTGTACTTAAAAAATATGAGTACATAGAAATGCTCATTTTTAAGTAGATTATTACAATTGTACTTAAGAAAAATACGAGTACATGGAAGTTCTCATTTTTAAGTAAATTATTTTTGACAGTGTACGTGAATTATTTTGTGCATGCTTGTATACAGGTAAAGAGTTTACACACAACGAGTAACATGCAAAAAATTAGTTAAATTTAAAAGCAAATAGTGAAATTGAAAACGCACTTCCAGCAATTATTGCTCAAAAACAGTACTGTAATCGATTTATTTTTAGTGTTAATGAACGATAAATGCTATGACTTCCCTATTCTATAGTAATCATATTGCAGTAAAATCCAGTGATTTATATCAATTTAAATACATTTGAAATAGCATAATGTCATTAAAATATACTGCAAACGAGTTTTCTCCATTGACCCTAATGTAATGGAATGCTTTTGAGTGCCCCTGTAAATAAAATATAAAATTTACACACTTCATATTCAATACTTAACATGCCATAGCAAACATCATTAACGTATATCAATTGCATTAAAATCCGAGTATATATTTACGCGAGTTAGAGCGTGGACAGACAGACAGACGGCCAGACAAACCGAATTCATAAACACTTTTACTTACTTTATTGGAAAGTGTTAAAACTAATTTCTAAGATGAAGGTTGGAAAATTGCATCGAAATAACTTTTTGCGTGAAAATAGTGAATATTTTCTATTTTTTGTAGGAGATTTTGCTGGACTTAAAAAAAATAAATAAATGCTTGCTTTGAAAACAACGAAATAATAATGTATAACTAAACTTTAGTAAAAAATCATAAAAATGCATCCATATTAAAAGAAAATATGTCCATTAAAATCAAATCCTAAATTTTATATAGCTCTCATTTTAACTCACGTTTATGATTTCAGTCTGCCCCTCCATATTTTCCCGCCCTCACTATATTGTAAATACGCATTGTTAGACAAATGCTTAATACTGTCAAGTTAATTATCGAAAAAAATTAATTAACTGCAAAATATAAGAACGACTGAATTTTACACCATTCATTAATTTTAAATTTTTACAAACACAATAATAATAATAATAATAATAATAATAAAATGCGTTTTTAGGTTTTATGAGAATTTAAGATTTATTAATTCCATGCTGGAAAATAAATTAATTTCATGTTGAACAGGGAGAAGGTGAAAGCAATCTCATCTAAAAAACTAACAATTAACGAAAAAAAATTCATTATCTAATTAGTTTTTGTTAGCTGCAGAATAATAATAATAATAATAATAAAATATATATATAGTGTTTAAAGCTTACTGCAATTGCAAAAAATCATTCTGCGATTTTTGTTTTATGTTTAATGTATTAAAAAATATATATATTATAAATAAACTCCAGCGACATAATTAATGTTATTTCCTTTTTATACATTGTTAGATGATAAATTTGAAATAATGTAAAAATATGGTTCTGAGTAATTTAAATAATTTAAAATCTTTAACATATGAATAATGTTATTTCATGTAATTTGAAAACCTACTACACCTATGGCTATTTCAGCTATTATAGTTTCTTGCGCCGAAAGTGAATAGTTGGGGGAGACGGTATTAAAATATATCTGCCTTATATATATAAAATCCTAATGAAACGAATTTATGAAATGATTTTATGAAACGACTGATTAAATGACTGATTATGTTTCTTGATCCACAAGTTTCAAAAGTGGTATTAGAATTTTAAAATTTGAATTAGTTTTCGAGATATTAATTTTTTTTCTAATTTTAATGTCATTCATGTAATGATGACAACTAAATTACTCCATTTTTATGGAAAAAAGGGAGAAAAGGGATAACCACAAGGATAATCAGATTTCCTCTTTTTCGTCATTTTTGAATTGAAATTGAAATTCTCTTTTATTTCAATCGATAGTGAAGACAATATCGTGATTAAATTATGTTTTTCAGGAAAATCTGAAAAAACAACAACTTTTTTCACATTTCGATCGTCAGGAATCAGTTTATTTTAGAAACCAAAAATCGTCTGTCACCTTCAACTTTGACATAAATTCAACAGACGTAATATATATATATATATTCCGTTCATGGGGAAAAAGAGAGAATAGGGAAAACGAAAGGGATATTAGATTTCTTTTTTGTCGCCGTTTTCAAATTGAAATTTAAAAGGGAAATTTTTAAAATGTGAAAGAAAATTTATAAAGAAGAATTAAATGATCATGTGTTAAAAGCAGAAAATAAGGAAAGTTACGTCAAAATTTGTACACATAAATATTAAAAAATGCTTGTGACAGACCGACAAACAGACACAGGAATGATCTTATAAGGTTCCGTTTTTACTTTTTAAGTACGGAGCTCTAAAAAGTACGAAAACTTTAGAATAATAAAATTATCACACACGAGACGCATTTAAAGGTGATAATTACGTCACATGTAAAATGCACAAATATTAAATATCGTCGTATTTAAAGTGCATAAAATAATAGTGTGAAAAACTTTTAATGGTGAATATTAGGTTATATTTAAAAAATCAAATAATAATATTCCCAAACACTTTTAAATTAAATATTATACGTACCCGTGAATCTTAGAAGAGAAAAAAAAACTTTAAAATAAATAAATTATTACATGAGAGGTGCATTGAATAATGAAAATTACATCATATATTAAAACAATACATTTAAAACGATTTTTATTCCGGAGAATTTTAATGTGACGTCATCTATACTAATATTATAAAGAAGTAAAAATTGTTTGTATGTTAGAGGTAATCTCTGGAGCTACCGAACCGATTTCAAAAGTAATAGTATCAAAATGATGGTGTTAGTCCAACTTAGAACATAGGACCGCCGGGGAGAGCGGCCCATCTTCGTCCGCAGCTCTTTATTCTACTACTCTAGTCCGACTCTTTTGCGGAAGCAAGATTCGTAGGTCCCCGGCCACGTCCCGAGTGAAAGACTCTCTAGCGAAAGCAACGTTGAAAAACAAAAAAATCAAAAATTGAAACCGGACAAATTTAAAAGGGAAATTACACAAATTAAAGACACCGAAATGAGGTAAGGGTAGGGCTCGGGGCGATGAAGCTATCGGACGACTCCTAGCTACTTCGAGCCCATTATTATTATTTATTATTACTATTATTATTTTATGTCAGTGACACTACTCCAAAGGGGGGTGCAGGAGCAAAAAACGTTCTAAAAATGCGATTTTTGCGTTACTGTAGGGCCTAGAAATATAAAATTTGAAATATTAGCTACTTATTAGATATAAATGATGTCTGAGAAAAGTCCTTCCGGCCAGTGCCGGGAGGAAGAGGTAGCTTTCATATTCCTTATTTTAAAAAAGCCAACTTATATTATTCAAACACACGAAGCTCAATTTAGTGGAAATCGAATATAGGAGATTCAATACTAATTTTTATCAATATAATGAATGAGAATTTCGCGAAATTAGTCAGCTTTATCCAAGCTGCTTTTCTTTAAAGTAACTTATATTTGGCTGCCAAACTCGGCGATTTCTTAAAGTGCCTGCCATTTAAAGACAACATGGTGGATGAGGCTAACCAGTGAACTTGGTCGAGACCTTAGTAATTGCTGTGCACATGCTCACTCACATCGGAATCGGTTGATATATACGAGTGCTGTCGCAGGCAAAAAATCAGATTTTTCAAAATGTCACCCACATTAGAAATTGAAACTGCCATTGATCTGAGCCATTTTTTAAGATAAAGACAAAACAAAAAATGCTCCGGAATCCTTATATCATGGTCAAATACTTAAGAAAGAAACCTTTTTCAATTTCTAATTTTTTTGCAACTCACTTTAAATATATATATTTTTTTAAATAATGGCCGCCATTTTGAAACAAGATGGCTGATGAATCTGGCCAGCGAACTTGGTCGAGATATTGATGTATACTATCCTCATGCCTTCTTACATAGAAATAGGCGAATACATGTGTTATCGCGTGACAAATACAAGATTGTTTCAAAATGTTAGCGATGCTAGAAATTCAAAGTGCTATAATTCAACCATTTTTTAAGATATAAACAAAAGAACAAATTTTCAGAAACAAAAACTGCTCCGGAATCTTTGTATCAAGGCCAAACACATAAAAAAAAAAAATCTTTTTCATCTTCCAATTTTTTAATACCACATTTTAAATTTTAAATTTAATTTTTTTTAAATGGCAAACCTTTTAAAACAAGATGGCGAATGAAGCTGGTCAACGAACTCGGTCGAGACATTGGTATGTACTATGCACAGACCAAGTTACATCCAAATCGGTTCATAAATACGCCTGTTATCGCCTGACAAAAATCAGGTCGTTTTAAAATGTCAGCCACAATAGAAATTCAAAATGCTATAACTCAGCCATTTTTTTAGATATAGACAAAACAAAAACTGTTCCGGAATCTTTGTATTAAGGTCAAACACATACGAAAAAAATCTTTTTCATTTTCCAATTTTTTGGTATCTTATTTTAAATTTTAAATTTTTAAAATTTTTTTAAATGGCCGCCATCTTGTTTGAAGCTGGCCAACGAACTCGGTCGAGATATTTGTATGTACTATGTATACACCAAGGTACATCCAAATCGGTTCATAAATACGCTTGTTATCACGTGACAAAAATCAGGACGTTTCAAAATGTCAGCCACGCTAGAAATTCAAAATGCTATAACTCAACCATTTTTTAAGATATAGACGAAACAAAAACTGCTCCGAAATCTTTGTATAAAGGTCAAATACATAAGAAAAAAATATTTTTCCATTTCCAATTTTTTAGTACCACATTTCAAATTTTAAATTTTTTTAAAAATTTTAAATGGCCGCCATTTTGAAACAAAATGGCGGATGAAGCTGGCCAACGAACTCTGTCGAGACATTGGTATGTACTATGTACACACCGAATTACATCGAAATCGGTTCATAAATACGCCTTTTATCGCGTGACAAAATTCAGGACGTTTCAAAATGTCAGCCACGCTAGAAATTCAAAATGCTATAACTCAGCCATTTTTTAAGATATAGACGAAAAAAAAAACTGCTCCAGAATCTTTGTATAAAGGTCAAATACATAAGAAAAAATATTTTTCCATTTTCAATTTTTTGGTACCACATTTCAAGATTTAAATTTTTTAAAAATTTTTAAATGGCCGCTATTTTGAAACAAAACGGCGCATGAAGCTGGCCAACGAACTCGGTCGAGAAATCGGTTCATAAATACGAGAGTTACAGTGTGACAAAGGTCAGATATATATATATATATAAATTTTGAACGGAGGGTGGTTTCGGGGTCTGGGGGTCATGATCGATGAAAATATACCAAAATTTTTTGAAATCGCTTTCCTACGAACAGCTGCAATAGGTAGCTTTTTGTAATGAAAGCTACCTAACAGTTCTTAAACAATTCGAAATTTAAAAAGGGTAAAAATGCACAAAAAGCGTTCTAAAAAACATTCTAAATGGTGGTTTCTACACAATATCAGGAAATACCAAACCGATTTAAAAAATAATGGTGTCAAAATGATGGTGACAACCCTTGCTCCAAGATAGGCTATATTTTATGTCGGTGCCACTACCCGAAAAGGGGTGCAGGAGAAAAAAAAACGTTCTAAAAATACGATTTTTGCGTTACTGAAGGGCCTAGAAATATAAAATTTGAAATATTAGCTACTTATTAGATATAAAGGTTTTCTAAGAACAGTTCTTAAGCAATTCGAAATTAAAAAGAGGTGAAAATGCGCGAAAAGCGTTCTAAAAAACGTTCTAAATGGTGGTTTTTACACAATCTCAGGAAATACCAAACCGATTTAAAAATAATGACGTCAAAATGATGGTGACAAACCTTGCTGCAACATAGGCTTTTTTTTATGTCGGTAGCACAACCCCAAAGGTGGTGCAGGAGAAAAAAACGTTCTAAATTGCGGTTTTTGCGTTACGGAAGGGCCTAGAATCATGAAATTTGGATTCGGTAGTTAGTTATAAGATATCAGTGATCTCTAAGAACATTTCCTAAAAAAATCGAAATTTAAAAGGGGGTCAAAATGCGCAAAAAGCGTTGTAAAAAACGTTCTAAATTGCGATTTCTATGCAATATCAGCAAGTACTGAATCGATTTCAAATATAATGGTGTAAAAATGATGGTGACAGCTCTTGCTCCAAGATAGGCTATGTTTTATATCTGTTTCCACTACCCCAGAGGAGATGCAGGAGCAAAAAACGTTCTAAAAATGCGATCTTTGAATTATGGAAGAACCTAGACTCATGAAATTTTGCATGGTATATATTTATTAGATATAAATGATCTCTAAGAACATTTCTTTAAAAGTTTGAAATTTAAAATGGATGAAAATGTGCGAAAAGCGTTCTAAAAACGTTCTAAATGCCGATTTTTCAGCAATATCTGACGAAGAATCAAACTGATTTCAAAAGTAATGGTAGGAAATTGATGCTGACAGCCTCTGCTCTAACATAGACGCTATTTCATGTCGGTTCTCACTATCACCTAGAGGTTGCAGGAGCAAAAAAAAAAAAAAAAAAAAAAAAAAGTTCTAAATTTCTATTTTTGTGATCGGTAGGGGCTAGCAACTTGAAATTAGCCAAGGTATATATTTATTAGATATAAATGATCTTTAAGAACAGTTTCGAAAAAATTGGAAATTTAAAAAGGGGTGAAAATGCGCGAAAAGCGTTCTAAAAACGTTCTAAATTGAGATTTCTACTCAATCTCAGGAAATACCAAAGCTATTTCAAAAGTAATGGTTGCAAATCAATGGTGACAGTCCTTGCTCCAACATAAGCTATATTTTATGTTGCTGTCAGTACCATCTGGGGGTTGCAAGAGCAAAACAGGTTCTAATTTGCGTTTTTTGCACAACTGAGGGGTCTAACACTTTGAAATATGGCATGGTATTTACTTAGAAGATGCAACTGCTTTCAAAGAACAGTCGAAAGAAAATTCCAAATTTAAAAGTTTGAAGTGAGCGAAAAGCGTTCTAAATTACACTTTTTATACAATCTTATCAAATACCAAACCGATTTAAAAAATAATGGTGACAAATTGTTGGCGATAGAACCTGCTCAAACATAAGCTATATTTTATGTCTGTGCCACTACCACCAGAGGGTTGCAGGAGCAAAAAACTTTCTAAATTGCGATTTCTGTGATACCGAAAAGGCTAGAAACTTTAAATGTTGCATAGTAGTTACTTATAAAACATAAATGCCCTCGAAGGGCTGTCGAAAATAAATTCGAATTAAAAAGCGGTGAAGTGAAGGGGAGGTGCGAAAGGCATTCTAAAAAAGTCCTAAATTACGATTTCTATGCAATTTCAGGGAATATAAACAGATTATAAAAGTAATAGTTGCGAATCAATAGTAACAGTCTCTGATCCTACACAGGCTATATTTTATGCCGATGATTCTACCACCTGGGGTTCACAGGAACAACAAACGTTCTAAAAAAGGCTTTTAAAAGCTTTCTAAATTACGTTTCTGTGGAATATTAGGAAATAACAAACCGATTTCAAAATTAATGTTGGCAAATTAATGCTGACAGTTCCTATTTCAACATAGCCCTTTATGTTGAGAGAGGTGGTAGGACTTGGAATTTGACATGATAGTTAATTTTAAGATGTAAGAAGATGGTTTCTAAAAAAATTCAGAACTTCAAATGAATACTGAAATGACCGTATTAATTGAGCATAAAAGTTTCAAAATATTTTCTAAGTTATCATTTTTTTACTTTTATTTCGTTTTATTAATTTAAGTCTCATTTCTGCCTAATGCAGTGTAATAATGATGTTTAGTCAAACTGTGTTTTAAATAGTAATTTTTGAATTATTCATAAAAGTAATAAGTACCTTTTAATAAAATAAAATATTACCTTTTAATAAAATAAAAATTTAGTTAGTACTTTTAATAAAAATTAGACATATAAATATTACTTGGCATATTTCAAATATTACGCGAGCAAAGCCGCGGGGTTTGCTAGTGTGGTATAAAAGTAGTGCGGCTGGGAAATTTGTTTATATATTACATCACTTGATGCAGCATAAATACAGATTAATGTATGTGCAAAATATTTTCGATTTATTTTGTATGAATTACTATTCGACAAATACATATTAGAAAATTCGGATATTCTTATTAATTAATATAAACAATATCCATTGTAAATATAACATGAAAACATCTATAATGGTGTATTAAAATAGAGAAAAGAATTCATGAAAAAGCTATACCTCCTCCTGAAAATATCTAAAACTCGATCAAAACATAAAATGTAAGCGTAAAATTTCACAACACAATGCTTTCCAATACGTGGATCTGAAAGCTATTCCCAAACAGATGGAATTTTTTTTTAAACCTCGAACTTAAAGGAGTTCATGTCCATAGCGTCATTATAAAATTCAGAAAGATAGCGACATTTTTAACCTAACCATTTTATACAAGCTGATTTTCAAATATGTAATTGATCTTACCTATCAATCTCGAAAACAGACGTCAGTTGTCACGACAACGATGGATGAGGCCATGGTAACCGAAAAATGCCCTATTCAAATGGAAAAGTATGACAACCCGATTACAAAAGATAGTCGCCATTATACTGATAATACCATTCAGTCTTCCGTAACCTGGTAATATTTTTTAAACAGGGCACATTACTATGTTTTTAGAGGCTGCGAAACCTAAACGAGGGGTTGGCGGGCGTAGCTCGCAGGGGGCTGAGCCCCCTAGTTAATTTATAAAATCTGTGCGCCATTTATTGACACCGAAATAAATTTACCTCGTAACATTTGAAATGTCTGCCAAGATTATGAAAAATTAATAATGGGTATTTTTTAATTGTTTTAACTTTTACCATAATCACACTGATTGGTAACGAAATCACGCGAGTTGTAATTTTTTCCCAACTGAGTAAGAAAGTACCTTACACAACGTCCCCTGGCGGAAAAATGGCATTTTTTAAAGGAAAAATAGTACTTTTCAAACAACACGATACTGCAGGAGTGTAATCATGCCATAAGACGAAAGCTAAATTTATATTTGAGTTTATGAAAGGCTGACACCTTAATTAATAGAAATAATTAAGCAAAACAAAGGAAAGCATCGATTTTTCAATGAAAAGAAGACGATTAAAAAAAAATTATTAATTTTTACGCTAGTTTGGGATTTGATCTTACTGTAAGACACTAGTTTTATAGGATTTTAACCCTTGGACGACCCACACCCCAAGAAATATACATAATTAAGCAAAATCATTTAATTTTAAACAAAAGAAATTACTTTTTAGTACAATCAATAGCTGGTTGGTTGGTTGGTTGGTTGTATTTATGTCGGCCAATTATCTGCACGTGGGATATAGGCCCAAAGGGGGGGGTGCCTTCCGTGGAGGTCTTTCTAAGGGAACCTAACCCGTATTAACGCTTGGAGAACCAAGGTTCGAAGAAAACCACGAAAACTCCGAACGATTAGGCCGACGGGCGCGATTGGGATCGAACCCAGCACCTCCCGTCTACCAGCTTCGAGAGCAGAACCTCTCGGCCACTGGTGGGGCCCAATCAATAGCTGGAAATACCAAATATTAAAAAATATTTTTCCCAGATGCATAAAATTATTTGCAAATACTTTTAACAAAACGATTCGAGCGCTCACTAGCGGGAAAAATGCCTTTTTCAGGAAAAATTTTAATCGTACTCTACGAGAGTAATCATGTTATAAAATGAAGGCTAAACTTATATCTTCGTTTCTGAATGGTTAACATCTTAATTAATTGCAATAATTACACAGAACAAAGGAAAAAATCGTTTTTTTACATAAAAAAGACGATTTTAAATGAATTTTATTAATTTTTACGCTAGTTTGAGACTAGATTGTACTGTAAGACACTAGTTTTGTAGGATTTCAATCCTTGAATGGCCCATACCTTAAGCAATTTTAATAATTAAGCAAAATTAATTAATTTAAACAAAATAAATTAATTTTGAGTATAATCAATAGCTGGAAATTCTGCATTGTGAAAAATTATTTGAAAATAGTTGTAACAAAACGATGTGAGCGTTCTCTAGCGGGAAAAGCGATATTTTTAACCATAAAAGACAAATTTTACATACGCTTTGCTGTTACATCATCTTGAAGACATTATTTCGCGCAATTTTAATCTCGTGATACTGAGAAATACTGAAATTTAGATAATTATTTTTGTGGAATTTTAGCAAATTTATAAAATCTCAATTATTTTTCACTGTTTCACACATCAGACATAGTAAATACTCGAATAATGATTTGTTATGTTTTTTATATAATGTCTCGAACCTTATTACAAATTCGTCGCTTTTATCTAACATTCTTTTAAAAAAATTTCACATTTTCACAAGTTTAGGAATAAAAATACAAGTTTACAAACCAATTACTTAATTTTATCGCATTTCAGCTGGCTTTTACCGTATTCGAACTAATTTTTTACGCACAAAGCATTACTTAATAAAATTCAGATCGATTTTTCTGTTTTTAAACTGATTCTTACATTTATACCATAACTTTAACGCGTTTTAATTAAAAAAAAAAGTATGTTTTTTTATTCATAGATATGTGAGGGGGAACACAATATCCTCGTCAACTTCTTACCATTCCTAAGATATGAGAAGCGGAGAATAAGTTGTTGACATCACAAGTTGGGAACCTGAAGCTGGAAAAATGTTTTCCTTCAATATTCAAGTAAACACCCTTTTTAACATCTTAAAAGTGCTTTAGAAAATTAAATATCAAATAACCTCATACACGAAAATTACCACAGCATGAAAATAATAATAATCAATTATAATAGTTAACTATTAAGTAAACTTCCATCTATTAGATATAAAACTTCAACTATTAAATAAAAATATATATAAATTACTGAAAAATTAAAATGTTTTTTTTTTTTTTTTTTACTGAAGTTTAAAATATGAATGCTATCGTCATAGTATTTAATCTTAGTCTTATGAATTTTTCAACGCGTACGAGTAAATATTAGACTTCATTTTAACATTAACATATCTGTTTTTAACGTAGATTAGATCATGTGAAAATACTTCACCATTGCTTTCAGAAATATCAGATATCCACTTTTAGATTATTTTAAATGAACTGAATTGAAATTTCGTAAAATCCTTAATTTCCTGTTTACACATAATTTCTTTAAAATTTAACAATGAATTACCCTTTACTACAATACTTATCCAAATCAATTTTGATCCTTTCTCTTTATATTTTGATATTACACAATTTTAACAACTATTTTTATTCACGCTGTACGTTAACTTTACCATTTATCAGAAAATTATTAAATAACAGAACGATTTCTGCTTCATACATTCGCTTAGGTTGCTTATCATCCTAATATAATTAACACATATGTATCCCTCTGAAATATTATTATCATATGAAACAGTAAATAAAATTAAATATATATTAAATACTAAATAACCTCATACACGAAAAGTTTCATAGAATGAAAATACTAATAATCAATTAAAATAATTAACTATCTCATAAAATCCCATCTATTAGATATAAAAGTTTAACTATTGAAAGAAAAGATATACAAGTTACAAAAAAATTTCATAATAACCCACAAAAATTAACAGATGAATAAAAAAATATTAAAGTTCGTAAAATAAGTTCAAAGTTTTCTAGAAATAGTATTTACAACAGTTTAAAAAAATTCACAAATTAACAAACAAATTTTGAAAAAAATTAGAAAAAAGTTTTAAAAAATTACAATTTAGTAAAAAAAATATCAATGCTTTCTAAAAAGTTTTAAAAAATGTACAAGTTAATGAAACAATTTTATAAGAAGCCACAAAAATTAACAGATGAATGAAAAAATATGTTCGCAAAATAATTCCAAAGTTCTAGAAATATTTACAAATATCTCTCTATTCTAAAAAGAAAGTAACTATACCGTTCTCACCGCCGCCGCTGGTTTTGAATTTTTTGTGACCGGAGGTCTTTCTTCGTTAATATTAAGAAAAATAATGCATACAAAAATATGAAAATCGGTAGTATTATATAGACATGTTTGATAAACACGCTGATGTAGACAGTTTTCAAATCGAAGACCTATTTTAAGAGATATTTAATGCTAAATTTGGGCAAAATCGTTCCACTAAAAAAGTTTTATAGGAGCAAAAACTATTCATGGGAATTTAATCATTTTTAGATCATTTTATACATTTGAAGTTCCCGGTGTGCAGACTGTATTTCTTTTTTTTTTAATTTGACTCATTTTTTGAGGTTTTATTTCTATTTTAAATTCAAAATTTCAGCATTTTTAGAGGTATTTATTACTTGTTTTCGAAAGTGATATTAATTTAAACTGTTGCCAACTGTATAAACAGCACAAACAATAATGTTTGCTTCAAATAAATAAAAATATTTATGCTTGTAAATAAATTAAAAATTTATTTACACGTGACTATTATAAACAGAAAAAAACATTTGGAATTGGAATTAAATAATTATGTACAAAAAGCAGGAACTTATTAAAAATTACGTCCTACAAACTATATTTACGCGTGGATTTTAAGAGAGAAAAGAAATTGTAAAATAATAAATTCATTAACATGCGTTGGAAGTCTTAAATAGGAGAAATGACGTCATATTTACGTCACATTACAGTTATTACATAAAATGAACACAAAATAATATTGCAAAACATTTTAAATTTAGAAATTGCGATAGACATTTATTTGATATTTTGAGAGGATACTTTTCAACTATTTTTGTTAGGAAAGCGCAAATAATATTTCATTTCTAACAAAAGTATTTTCATGTGAATATTAAAAAGAGAAAGAGTAGTTTAGTCAAAATTTCGTCAGATTAAAAACGATTAATTTAAAATGTCTTATTTATTTTATTTTATTTATTATCTTTTCGCTTTGTTAAAAAATAACGGGACACAAAGACTCTGTTTACTTAATTCCTTTTATATTAGTTTATTTTGAAATGTTTAACTTACTTTACTTAATCAAAGACGAAAACAGCGATTGTATCTTTGGTACTACTTAGTTATCCCGTCGACCAAAAATCTATCGCCAAACTATAAGATTAAATGCTAATAATGGTTGATTGTAAATGTCACATTAACTTGACTTTAAGCAAGTTACACGTGTCTACGTCATCAAGTTATTTTTATTTCGTCGTTTTATTTGTATTTTTATTAATGTTGCACTAATTTATTTGTTCTTTCGTTATTTAAAATAAAAATTATGTCAATTTGTATAATTTGGCGAAATTGGTAGACGTGATAATCAAGTAGTACCGTAGCGGATTTGGCCTTAAAATTCAAAAGGCCCCAGTCAAAGAGAAATGAATAGAAATCCGTTTATAGGGAGATCGCCACTGTTTTTTAAATTATAATTCAATCTTCCGAAATCTTTTTAAAGCCGATCAAATTAGCGTACTTTTAGAGTCTGCTGTGTCTGAACGGGGGTTGACGAGCGTAGCTCGTAGGGGGCAGAGCCCCCTAGTTTTTTAAAAAATTCACAAATTAACAAAAACATTTAATAAAAATTATGAAAAGTTAAAAAAATTTCAAAAAAGTTAAAAAGTTACTATTTTTTAATAAGAAAAAGTAAAAGAAAATACAAAAAAGTTAAAAAAAATTGAAATTAGTAAAAAATTATCAATGTTTTCTAAAAATGTTAAAAAAAAGTACAATGTAAGTTAATGAAAAAATATCATAAGAACCCACAAAAATTAACACATGAATGAAAAAATATGCAAGTCCACAAAATAATTTTAAAGTTTTCTAGAAATATCAAAATTAGAAATTTCAGAGTTTTGTAGAATTATTTTCAAAAAGTTTTAAAAATTCACAAACGAAAAAAACTAAAAATTTTTTAAAGTTAAAAAATTAAGAAAAAAATTACAAAAAGTTTTAAAAATTCACAAACGAAAAAAACTAAAATTTTTTAAAGTTAAAAAATTAAGAAAAAAATTACAAAAAGTTTTAAAAAATTACAAAAAAAAAATTACAAAATACGTAAAAAACTTAAAAAAAATTGCAACATAACGAATTTTTAAAAAAATTACAAATTTGTGAACAAAATTTTATAAGAAACTACAAAAATTAACAGATGAATGAAAAAATATGCAAGTTAATCAAATTACTTCAAAGTTTTCTAGAATCGTTTAGAAAAAGTTTTGAAAATTCATAACCTAAGAAACAAATTACACAAAGTTAAAAAATGTACAGAAAAATAAAAAAAAAATTACAAAAAGTTTTTAAAATTTACTAAAAAGTTAAAAAATTACAAAAAGTTTTTAAAAATTTACAAAAGTTTAAAAAAGTTTACAACATAACCAAAAAAACAAAAACAAAAACAAAAAAAAACTACAGGTTAATGAAAAAAAATTCAAAGTTTTCTTAAAGATTTTCAAAGTTTTTCAAATTTTATTAAACTTTTTTGTCAACTTGTGAATGTTTTACTTTTTTGTGATTTTTAAAAATTTGTTGTAATTTTTTAATATATATTTTTAAAAAAAACCCTGAAATTTTTTTTACTAACTAAACTAACTGTAACTTTACTAACTAACTGTAGTAACTTGTATATTTTTTACATATATTACATTTTTATATCTGATTATTTTTTAACTAGTGAATATTTCTGCTGGGCGTGGATCTATGTTCCTTGATAAAAACGTTGTTTCGTTTAAAAATTTAACAGATAAATTCCAACAATGAAATAGATTTTATAAAAATAAACACACAAATAATAAAGAAATATTTATTATCATAGTTTAAACAATACTTTGCGAATAATGCCTACCTTCGTATCAATTAGAAAATCACAAGCAACAAAATCTACGCTGTCCAAAAAGTTCTTTAAAACACTATATACAGGGTGGTCATAAAAAACTTCCTCGATATACGTACCCCTAGCAACCTAACCGCTGAACCAATCGAAAGGAAATTTCAGATTTAATTATTTGAAGGCCTGCGCTCGAGATCGTGGTGATTTAAAACAATAAAGCTCATAGTTACGGTTACAGTGAAAAAATTTCAAAATTTTCGACTGGCAACACTCTTTTTTTCCCTGAGAAAATTCATCAGCGCATTGAAGAAACATAAATGGCGTTGGAACGATACACGTATGACTAAAATTGTCGGTGTAATATCGTTGCACTCAATCCTAATCAGTTCCTGTGTAACGTAATATTCAGCACTCTAAAAAAAATGATTACATTTTTATTTTTACTATGTGTACACATACACGACTCAAAAACACCTTTTAAAATAAATCTTACAACATTAGTTAGTTCACAAGTGAAAAAAAATCGGTTACTGAAAAACATGTCTTGTAGCCACTCTTTCGTTCCTCGCATATAGAAAACGTTACACTGGCATAAAACATTTCCAAAAGAGAGCATTGTAAAGGACCAATGACAAGTCAAAGACGAGGCGAACTGACATACTTTGCATAATACACATAAATAGATACTAGAAGCACCAATCACAGAACACCATAAACAAATCATTGCGTGTAGAAAATTTTTAATAAACAGTGTGGGAAGATTGTTTCTTCAATCAGTTGTTCGTACGTGCTAACAAGATGACACAATAAAACAACGAGGTGAATTGATAAAGCTGTTTTATCTGAACGGAAAGATGCAGCTGAAGCAATGCGAGTTTATAGACGAAATCATAAATTATAACGAGGTCCATGTTCTGTAAAAACTGCACGTGATTTGGGGAAAATTTTTTAAGAAACTGGATGCATATGTGATCGACCACGATCCGGACGACCATCTGTACTTGTTGAAGTTGTTGCTGAAGTGCATAACAGGATTACTGCAGATCCATTGCATACTGCAAGAAGTGTTGAATGCAGTTTGGATGTACCGAAAGAAAACAGTCCTCAAAATTCTGCGCACTGTTCTGCAGATGTTTCGCTATCGATTCCAGCACGTCCAGATGGTGCAACCTGGAGACGAGCTACAGCGTTTGGACTTTGCAAATTGTTTTCTCATCAGATATGATGAAGATAACAGCTGTCCACTGCTAATATTATGGACGGATGAGGCACATTTCTCTTTAACTGGGAACGTAAACTCCAAGAACTACGTTCACTGGGCTTATGAAAATCCTCACGATGTGACACTTACGCCTTTATACGAAGCTAAAGTGACTGTGGCGCGGCATCGCAAACACATTCGTTCTCGGTCCCTACTTTTTCGAGTTCATAAATAATTCGTAAAGCAGCAAGTTTCGATTTGAAAACAGCCTTAACGGTGACTATCCTGCTACAATCTATGTTTCGGCAAGTTTTCATCTTTTCTGGTACATGCATATTATTGGGAATAATATGGCAAATGTTTTTTCATTACGTGTAATTTTTCCATCAGTAAATTTAACCAAATAACAAAAAAAAAAAAAAAAAAAAAAATATATCTGCATGAATTAAAGTTAAGTGGAGAAAACTTGGAATAGAAATAGGAGTGGAAAATGAGGTATAATGCATTGCTCACAAAAAGTAATGTTACTTTCAAGAAAACAATTTTGGCAGCTACACTGAAGTTTACAGAACGAAAACATTTTTTTACTTTTGAGGAACATGTACTCTTTTGCAAATACCAGAGTTTCTCACAAGCGAAGCCTTCTTAAGGCGCACACTCAGAATATTTTGAAAAAAGTGCTTATGAAACTACATATGTTTGTAATAAAGGATCAAATTTAGCGGCGGAATTATAATAGTGAAAAATAAAATACTTTCGAATATTTGGTGCGAGCAGACTTTAGCTTGCCACTCCTATTAGCGAGCAACATTTCCCCTCTCCAAATGCAAGCTATTTTAATGCATTTTGAAATTGCCGGTTAAATGTTTTTCAATTCGCAGTATTTAATGAATTTAAACGTAAACAATGGCACTTTATTATTTTTTAACTCACATGTTATCAAAGTTTGAGAGTTAAAGTGTCCATCTGTTCTGTATGTATGTATGTATGAGCGTAACGCGATAACTCTTGATAGAAACATCCGATTTGATCTCCATACTCTGTGGTCACTTCCACAGGTATGAAAACGTGCTCCATCACAAGTGCTCGATATATAACAATGTTGAAGAATTACGTAATTCCAGAATTGCAGCGGTGAAATGTCGTTAATGATATTGTGTGGATGCAAGATGATGCTCCTCCACACGTCACCACGCCGACAAGCGCTGCAACAGCACTTTGATGGTAGAATCATCTCTCGTAACTTTTCAATTTCGTGATCCCCTGACCTCACTCAAATGGATTTCTGGTTCTGGGGTTATATGAAATCAAAGGTGTACACATTAAATCCAAGGCGTTTGGCAGAACTGAAAGATGTCATAAAACGTGAAGTTCTACAGATTCCTTCTGTGAGGTTACGCTCAGCATTGTTATCAAATGTCTCTCACGTATGCAATGCGTTATTGTTTGCAAAGGTGGGCATGTTGAAAACTGCTAATTCGAATAAATGTTTTTTTCTCTCTTTTCTTTTGGTGTCATTTCTCCTTTACAATGGTCTTTTTTGCAAGTGTTTTACGCCGGCAATTTTCATCGTACGTGTATCATTCCAACGCCATTTCTGGTTTTTCAATGCACTGATGAATTTGCGCATGAAAAAAAAAATCTGTGTTGCTATTCGAAAATTTTGAAATTTTTTTCGCTGTAACCGTAACGGTGAGAACTCTATTGTTTTAAACTATCACGATCTTCAGCGCATACCTTGAAATAAGTATATGTAAAATTTCTTTTCGATTGGTTGAGCGGTGAGGCCACTAGGGGTTCATATATCGGGGAAGTTTTTTATGACCACCCTGTATGTTTGCTAGCATTAATAGTTCACAACCTAATTGTTCATATTTTTTACGGTTGGTAAATGCACGGTTTGGTAAATATATATTTTGAAATATATATTATAAAATTTAAATATTGAAATATTATAATATTAATTAAATATTTATATACTAGAGGGCTCTGCCCCTTGCTCACTAATGCTCGCCAACCCCCGTGAATTGCGACACAATTCACATTGGGACCGCTAAGCGTCCCCATCTAGCTTCGCTTGTTCAACATTTTTTTCAGCAACTCTAGCATAATGAGTAGTACCAGGAATCCTTTTAACTTATGAAATTTTCAAAAAAGGTAAAACAATAAGGTAAAAACTTCGTTGAAATCACAATGAAAAATGCATTTAGTTGGTGCTACCAAAAGTCATAAATCATTTTAACATTATGAAATTTACCAATATTTGAAATGTAAAATAATTAACTGAAAAAATTACATTGGAATACAAATAATTTAAAAGTTATTGCGCATAATATTGTACAGAAATGCTTAAATTTTTTTCGAAAAACTTTTGAAAAAACACTACCTGATACCAAGATAGTTCAATATAATTCAACAAACTATCTAAAGTTCTATATAATAAAACACACATATTACAATATATATTAAAACACACATACACACATAAATAACGCCTGCATTCAACAGTTAAAGGTATATATAAATATTATACAGACATACAAACAATAAATACAATAAACCCAACTGGAGTGAAAAATTAGCCAGAGCCAGGAATCGAACCCGGGACCACAGTATCGGCCGGATTAGCTCAGTGGTTAGAGCAGCAGTCTTGCATACTGTGGTCCCGGGTTCGATTGCTGGCTCTGTCTAATTTTTCACTCCAGTTGTGCTTATTGTATTTATTGTTTGTATGTCTGTATAATATTTATATATACCTTTATCTAAAGTTCGTTCGACGTGAAAAATACAATATCCCTCAGACACTTGGCAAGTTAACAAACGTAAACAACACGTTTTCTAGTTAACAAACGAAAACAACACATTTCTGATGTGTCTAAAGAAACTTTTGATTAAAAAAAAAAAAGATTTTCTGAATGCATCACGTGACCGACCGTAAAACGAACCAATGGTCATTGCTATTCTTACATCGGCCAAAAGATCGTACTGTTCTTAAAAAGAGCTCCTGCTCTGAATTTTAATTTGCTGAATCAGATGTGGATACGACGTCATATTGACAAAATTGTACTAAAATATTTCAGTTCTATATAGACTCTAAAGCTAAGCTCATGACGTCATTGGCAGTTCCTAACAAACCGTTCTTGTGCATTTCCTGGGTTTTTCAACACTTTTTTCCGGGAGGTAACTCCTTCACACTATGGAAAACTTTCTCAGAAATTGGTTGTTTGTTTGAAACAATTTTACCGTGTGCCATAATACTTTTGGAGTCCATATGAGGATGAATCCTTTCTTTCAAATATAACATCATTTTCATTATCAGATCTATTCATCCCTTCCGAGATTAAAACGTCATTTAAGCAATTATTTTTAAATTCATGAGTTTCATTAAATATTCATTATAATTAATTGGAAATTATGTAATTTTCAGAAATATTTTATTTTGTGTATACCAAGGATCTTTAAATAAATAGCAAGAATCCAGTCTATGTATGTGTAAGAATAAGGATCAGGAATATGACGTCATCACCGACACAGTTATAGTAAAATATTTCAATTCATGGATGAAAATGCATCTTCTGTTTTCCGAATGACGTCATTATCTTCATCGGAAGTATTTCGTTTTCTATATTGCATAATATCAAAGATTATTCACTCTCATTTTATTTACACTGGTTAATTAATATTATTTTTCAATAAATATTCTGTGTTCTGCTGTTACGCGATTAGTGCATAATTAAACGGAATCGTTTTAATACGTTTACATTTTATGAAAACCATTGAAATTTTCCTTTTAAACGTGACGCGAATTTAAGTCGTGAAACCATTCTTCAGATTGGTGGAATGTAATAAGACAAATTAATTGTGTTACTGCGATTGTTGCCAAACGGCAAGCTACAAATTTAGCTCTATTTTAGCGCCACATAAGAGAAATATATATATATATTAAAATATTTACATATTTTAAAATTTATATTAAAAAATATGAATCCCTAACAACAAATTTTTTTAATAGAAATCAATTTCTAGAAAATTTAAGTATGAGAATTAAAAATTAAAGCTTTTACTGCCAAATAGTTTTGAGTTACGATTAAAAAATGAATTTGACATTATAGAGTTCCAGACTGTAAACCTGTATAATTCCTGATTTACTTGACCGAAGGACTTCCCGTTTGATATCCAAAGGTAAAATTTAACGAAGAATTGAAATATAATGTCAAAATTAGATGTTAGTATTGGAAATTTTAATGTTTGTTACAATTTCTCTATGTAGACGATTCCCTAGGCAAAATTTAAGTATAGCATTAATGAGTAGATGTTATTACTAATCGATTGGTGCTAGTCACATTTTTATAAGATGTTTTCGCCAGAGTTAGTAGGGGGATGATTTTTTTCCAAGACTGTACAAACAATTATATTAAAAAGGATTTTATTTTGTCATGAATAGCATTTTCAGATTAGCTTTTCCCCGAGATGCTTAAGTAATAAATTGGGACATTTGTTTAAATATTTGACAATCTTTCTAAATATTAGTTCCTTAGGAACATTTTTCGTTATCCTGAAATTTCTGCATCATTTCTTTTCGATGAATAAATTGTGAAAGTCTTAAAATTGCATTTTAAAGTCTAAAATTCTATGGCATTTTTTAAAAGATAGTTCATAAAGGAAAGTATTTATATATTCCCCTGAATAAAATATATGAATAAGAATTATTTGAATGGATTGCGCAAAATGTTATAGAACGACAAGTATGAAAAGTTAGATAATGTTATATTTTCTTGTTCGAGTTTTCTTTATTTATTTTTACCAAATTAACCTTATAAACTGATTCAGTGAAATTTGTAAGAAAAAAAATATTGCCATTTGTTTGTTATCCTGGAAAGAAATGTACACTTAAGAGGAATAGCTGCATAAAAGATAATCGTTTCAATATGATTAATACTATTTCTTTACCAAGTCTTCAATATCATGAAAAAAAAAAAACCATTTCGTTTAAGAAAAGTAACGAAAACCCATAATTTTTTTTTTCTGCTTGTAAAATTTTTGCTCTTTACATCCGAATTTCCCTTGTTATAATTGAGTTTTCTCCAGTTTATTTTTACATTAGACCATATCACCTTTTTTCTGTATTCTCGTTAAAATCTGGTTCGCGAAAATTTCTTTATAAGATGGGAAAATTCTTAAAAATATCAAGCATTTTTTAGAGAGCATATTATATTATCACTTACTTTGTGTGATAATTCAATAATCGAACACATTTCAAGAATTTCATTTTTAATATCTGAATGTGCAAAAAGTTTTATAAAAAAAAAAATTATTGTGCTCTCATTGAATAAGTTATAAACTCGGATAACTGTTTAAATATTTGACAATGTTTGTGAAGATTATTACTTCAGGACCATGAAAACGTATTTAAGTTAGGGTGAAAATAATTACCGAAGTAAGTGCAAATATTTGCATCAAAAATTGTCTGTCACTTTCAGATGGCGTTATGAAAATTCAACAAAAATTCATTTAATTTATATTGTAAAGCAAAAACCTGTCCTTGAGTGACGTTGATGTCATATCGAAGGTGGCAAGATTTAAACAATCCATTTCCCTTTTTTTTCCGCAAATTTAATTACTTTTAAACATCGCATAAATTAAATTTTTACATCGTCGAATAGAAAAAAATATGTACTTTTTTAAGTACAATTTATTTGAAAATTTTATTAATTTACTGATTTCTTATGATTTAAAAAATAATTTTCAACCATGGTTTTTATCTCTATTACGTGCAGCTCGATAACATTAAACTAACCCGTTTGCACTTAAAACAATATAAATACTTCAGTGTTTGTTTCCAGCTAATGTACCATAATGAAATTAACATTTCATCAGTAAGTAAATAAGTAAAATAATAAAAATAGAACACAAATTTAGCAGATATGTAATCGAACTTAGTTCTTAAACACTGAAATAATCAGAATTAAAAAGGTTGCTGTAAGTACCCGAAATCTTTGGCGATTTATTGGGCTATTAACCTTTGGCACAAGGGTAATACGAAAATATCTCTTTCAATAAATATCAAAATTTTATTTGAATGCAATATTGATATTTTTCATATAAAAAGGCTTTTTGGTAAATGCTTGTTAGTGGGCAATCTAAAGAAAAAAGAACATTAAATGTTAAAAATAATTTCAAATCATTTTTCAATAAAAAAAGTGACTTTCATTTATGTTCTGTACACCGGGCAACATGTTCTGTAACCCGGACATCCCGGGTTACAGAACATAGTACCTGGTCATAATAACGGGAGAATTTACAAAATGTAAAAAACATTATGATCTCGAAGATTTCCTCGAAAGGAAAAAAAACTGAATAAAATTTACAAAAGCGAATTTGACATTGATGTACATTTATGCAGACAAAAATACAGGGCTTCTCACTTTATTCCGATCATGGATTTTTCATAACTTTAACATTAATGAATTATCAAATTTCATTAAAAAAAATTCTTCAGATTTACCTTGCTTCGTATGAAATTTGGCGACATTACGGAGTGTTCTAGAAGAGCAAAAGATTTTGAAAAGCGAGTCCGTAATGGAATGTAAGCCTCATTCCAATGTGTAAAGTGTCTAGTTCACAACTATTTAGATGCGGATGGTGACATATCGCCACCACTTTTAGAGGTACCGTTTCACACAAGGAAAGGCGCGAGTGACGTTTGGCAAATTAAAAACAAAAACTAACAAACAAATAAAGTTGAACGAAAAGTCATGCCTCCAGCATAGATTATGAAACAATATTCAGAATACTGTAACAAAACTTTACAGTTTATTAAGGTGAAAGATTCCTAAATAAACAATTCAGAAAATGCATAACGCAGTTGAAAAACAAATTTCTGCAATTACCATCAATAGTGGGAAACATATCCTATTTTTTTTTCTTTTTTTTTTTCTGCAGTACTGTATAGGATCTATCTAGTACACTACATATGTAGTATACTATTTTTTGCATATTTCTTGGTGTGTATAAATTCTACAGATTATATACAGGGCTACACAAAAGATCGCAGGTGCAGTTACTTTTATTTACCGAAATTGCTGAATAGCAATTTTCAACTGTGCTATAGGGTAAAGTGCCCATATTTCGTCCCCTCTCCTAATTTCGCCCCCTCCCCCCTAACTTCTGCGCTTCTGTAAAAGTGGCGCCACTTATGACGCAAGACACAGGGAACGGAAGGTAAAAGGGGTCAGTGTTGAAACTTTAGTTCGCCAAGACGCATACATAAATTAAAGACGGCGAATTTCCTATTTTTAGAAGACCCGAGTTCTTATTACGTCATTTGTAGAACGTTATTTACTGTACTGTAAGTATTTATTTCTTATTCATTGTACATATTTTACGTTCGTAAGATGCTGAAAGTAGCATACATTGAGTTTTAGGACGCTCACTTCATCTTACGGGAACTGAAGCTCCGTCATATTGGGAAGTAGCATGGTCCCAATTTCGTCCCCCTTGCAGTTCTTATTTTCGTCCCAGGGACGAAATTAGGAATGCTTTTTCATGACATTTTTTTCAATTTTTTCCCTCATGTTTGGATGGCTAATGTTTCGTTATGTTATTCTTCCACTGATAATTAGTACATTTCTTCGTCCCTTACTTTAATGTAAATTAAACTACTTACTCATTTAGAAATAAATTTTGATTTAGTTATAAGTTAAGCTTTAGCGTATTGGACTTTTTTGGGGGACGAAATTGGGACCATTTTTTCTCTTTTGCATTTTTTAGATACTTTCGAAAAAACAATTTTTCGCATTGTTAAATTTTTTTGTACGATATTTGCCTATGTTTCTATGTGCGTGGGTAGTTAGTCTACGCAAAATTCAAATTTGGTAGATTTTCACTGAAAATTACAACTTCCAAGAGCCTAAAAGTGACTGGGGGACGATAACAGGGCACCTTACCCTACATTTAATTGAACTAACTTTTAATAGCATACTATATTACTAAAAGTTATAGTATATGATTAAAAATTAGTTTAATTAAATGTACAGCACAGTTGAAAATTACCATTCAGCAATTTCCGTAAATAAAGGGAATTGTACCTGCGATCTTTTATGTAGCCCTGTATATGATCTGTAGAATTTATACACACGGAGACATATGCGAAAAGAGTAGTTAAATTTTAAGACGTGTACCACAACTGAAAACGTAGTTTCATCTATTATTCTTCATTGGCAGTACTAGCGCCAAATACTTTTGTGTGTCCCTGTAAATGAACGATAAATTATATGCACATGAGATTCCACAGTAAGCGCCTTGTAATACATTTCAGTGATATATAATTTCGGTATGTTTAAGATAGTGTAATATCATTAAAATACACCACAAATGGTTTTTCCCCGTAGGCCCTATTGTAACGGAATTATCTTGAGTGCCCCTGTAAATTAACCGTAAGTGCTACACATTTCCTTTTCAATACCGAACATGCCATAGTAAACTTCAATAAAATTATATCAATTTCATGGCAATCTGAGTTAATTTACGCGAGTTAGAGCACGAACAGACGGAAAAATCGAATTCACAAGCACTTTTCAACTATCTTGGAAAGTGCTAAAAAATAATTAAAAAAACAACAACTTCGATCTCTTATGGAGCTTTCGATTCGAAATTTTACTTTTTAAAATTTTTAATTGAAGACTCAAAAAATCCTCCCTCCTCTCCAGATTTTATTTACGCACCAGTGCTGGTAAAATATATGTTTTAAATAATTTAAAAAATGCTTTTTAGTCTTAGTGAATGTTAGTTCGTAAATAAAATCTGTAAGCAGATTGTAGATTTGTTATTTATTTTTTTTAAATAGAAAATTAAATAAATTAATTTTTTTCAAACATATGAAAATCTATAAATCAAATTATTGGGGGCTTAAAAGTGGCTAGTATCCTTAATTATGAGCTCCTGAATATAAAATTGCTTCCAATTACAATCGAATAAGATAAATTATTGACAATAAATTTTTCTCTGAATTAAACTCAGAAATAAATAAATAATATATAGAGAAAGAGATTATGTTTCCCTAAAATCAAAACAATATTGTTTGTATCGGCTATATCTTAGTCAATATGGACAATATTGGCCCTCCAGAGAGATCTCCCATTTTGCGAAATTGTACTAATACATTTCATATTGACAAAAATCTTTCATCATTTCACGACCAATATTTTCAATGTAAAGCCAACATTTCTACAATATTAGCATTTATTTCAAATATTTTTAACATTAAACCAATATTTAACCAATGTTGGTATACTGGAAATATTCCGATGAGTGCAATTTATTGGCTCATTATATAATCAATGTAGGTTCGCTACTAGATTTATTCGAGAAAACATTTTGCGGTAATTTAGATGCAAATGTGCACTTCAAGGTGGGTTCACGTGTATAGACAAAAATTACATTAGGTTTATTTATCCGTCGTCACTTAAAAGGCACGAGAAAATTACCGTTTAGGGGCCTTCCACAAATGATGTGACGCTTGGAGGGGGGGAGGGGAGTTCGTGAAATTTTGACAGTTTGTAACAAGGGTGTGGGAGGGAGTAAGAAGAAATGTGACATCACACTTTTTGGTTAAAATAAAAACATTGAAAATCAGCAGATTAAATTTTGAAGTCATTTTAAAATAAAAGTATTTTGTATTCGTAAAGTAAGGATAAGATTGAAAACGAAATATGTTAAATTCCGTTTCAAATTCCAAAATACTACTGTTTTCAATTGCTTTTTCATATTAATATTTTATTACTATTGTATATTAATTATATTTTTTGTCGTAAACTTATTCTTATTTCATACAAAATAAGTACACAAATCATGTTTATAGTTATGCGCACAAATGTCATTAAAGCACATAGTAAAGTTTAAAAAGTAAAATATTAAATATGATCTATAACGCAGTGCTTTGTTTTTGAAATGCAAGTAAATGTTTATGTAATATAGCGTGACATGTGACAAGAGGGGGGGGGGGGGGGTAAGGTGAAGTGTGATACTTTGTGACAAAGGGGGGAGGGGGGTCAAAAATATTGAAAACAAGTGTGACATCATTTATGGATCGCCCCTATTACAAAAACAACATTAGTCATTGATAACCTAAGATATATTCCAATGGCCAACAACAGAACAAGAAGAAAATGTGATACAAAAGTATTATAAATATGACTACGTTCTTTAATGTCACCCCCAAGATGCAAACGTCAATAATTTACAGGGTGTCCCCAAAATGATTATCTTGATTTAAATTGCATATAATTTTTTGCATATTTTATTTACAAGCATCATATTTGGCTCAGACACATAAAAGTTGATCAAATTTTATTTAAGACACTCGATAGGAACTCCGCGAGTCTTTGCAGATGTCGATGATTGCGCAGCTCTTCGAGTCTGTTCGACTGTTATCAGTCCCTAAAAAGTCTTGCAATCAATATTTTATCAACGTCTGATGGTTGTTTTTCATAGCGAATTTGAAACTTCTTTTTGGCGATTTGGTCTCAGCTAAGCCACACAATACACAGTGTGTCTTTTCTTGTGTAGAAGCCATATTTTCAGATTAACCCTTTATGTACTGCATTATGAATTCATGAAAATTTCATCTTCTAAAGCATTTTTTGTGAATTGTTTAAACTACATTAGAAGATTTACATAATCATTGAATAAATTTTAGAAGGATTTTAGAAGGATTGAAGGATTCAGAAGGATTAATTAAAGTAGAATTTATAGGAATTTTGTGCAATATTTATAACGCCACTCAAATCTTTTATTTTAAATATTTTTCTTAGTATTTTGTAGAATTAGGAAATGTACAAATATAATGTTCTTGTAATAGAAATATTTCTGAATTAAAAAATCGCCCCCCCCCCCTCCACTTACACTCACCAACGCCAAGAAAGTTGAAAAGATGTAAACGCAAAAGAAATCATCCTTTAATTTTTTTTTTTTTTTTTTTTTAGGTAACCAATAATGCTTTTGGGACAAGATAAAGTAATGTATCTATAACTCATTCTAAACTGTACTGCAACTAATCGATATATTAAATGAATTTTACAACAAGTTATTTTGATGGTACTTATAAGTACCGTCAGTAGATAAAGGGTTAAGCAGCAGCAGTGTCCCTAGTGACGAACCCGCATAATAATAGTGCAGAACCAGAAAAACTTGACGATTGGTCCAACGCATCTGCAAAAGAAAAATCGAAATCAGTGCAATCACTAAAGAGTAAGAACATTATGAAATCCGGGTAAACATTTTGGGACACATTGTATATCTATTTTGTCAAATGTTTAATAAAACTGTGATTTTTTTAAAAACTTTTATTTGATCATTTATAGAACACTAAATCCAATTTCCAGCAAAAAAAAAAAAAAAAAAAAAAAAAAACACATAAAAAAAGTTTGTTTTAATTTTAATTATTATAAAATAAGCAAGTGATAACAGACATAAGAAGTAAAAATTAAATTTTAAAAAAATCAAAAACCCCACTGCGTAAAAAGCGAACTAATTAATTATTTCTCATCAATGTTAAACTATTTTTTATATTACTTACTACCTAGTTTTATATTTACTTGTATTGATGACTTTTAAGTTGTGTTTAATTGTTAGTTCCTATCTATAAACACTGTTTTGATGAGGCCTATAGATGTCTATGATGATTAGAGTTGGAGTAAAGCTAGAGATCCTACCTACACAAATTCCAGGTTGTGTAATATTTAAACGGAGCTTCTGACTGTAAAATAGTCAATGAAACATCGTCTTCATTTTGAAAGACCTATCCAATGATATGCCACTCAATATGGTACGTAAATTTTTTTTGTCTCTACCGCCATTTTATATTTATAAAAACAGAACCTAGCCTATAACCATCGGACTGTTAAGACGAATCGATAGAGACCTCATTCATTAAAATCCATCCAAGACCATCCAGCCGTTGGAATGTTTCGATGGTATAAAGAAATCCGCATACCCAGATACGCGTGAAATACATAACCCTTCTTGGCAGTCGGGTAAAAAGATAACGATATCAAGGGACTCGACCGAAAATTTCCGGTTTACAGAACATACTTGCATAGAAACCAATTTTAATTGAAATTTCAAATAGATTTTTTTACGTTTGACATACATTTTTTAGATTACCGACTCATATCACCAAAAAAGAATTTTATATAATAAATGTCAATTATGCATTTAAATAAAATTCTTCTTCAGGAGTTTCTACTAAATAGTAGGTTTCCTCGACCCATAAAAATAGTTCTGAGTGATCCTTTCCATCTCTCTGTCTCCAGAGTAATCTCATCATTTAACCTATATATATTCATTATATCTCAAACAGAACTTTGCCAAGTCATCCTCGGTCTGCCCCTCCTACGTTTGCCGTTCGGACACCATTCAAAGATAATTTTAGGAAGGCGTTCCTCTTTCATTCTGCGGACATGGCTATACCATCTAAGCTTGTTATACTCGACTGTATTAGCAACATTTTGTTTGACTTGCATCCTTGAGGGTATGCTGGGGGGAGCATAGCTCCGGGTAGGGCCACCCAAGCCAGATAGGTTCAAAGTGAGTATCCTGATGAAGAGAGACACCCTGGTTCTCCAGTTTGGGGGTTGTTGCAACGGGCTAGCTCTTCGTTCAACGCAAAAACTTTTCCACTGCTAAAAGACACAAGAAGAATAATTCCGGACCGTCTTTAAGGAAAAATAAAGTTTAGGAAGGACTAGCAAATAAAGTTTTGGGATTTATTTAAAACGGTATTTTGGTAACAGCTGCAGATTTCACTAATTCGAACACCCTATTTGATTCTGATTATTTCAGCATTAGTTCGATTATATATCTGTTAAACTTGTGTTTTATTTATTTATTTATTTTGTGAAGTTTTCATTTCGTTTTGGGATATTAGACGAAAACAAATATTGAATTTTAAAAAGCAGAAAACCAACGTTTAAAAATGCACAAATAATCATATGAAAAGCAGCAAACAGCTGTTTCGAATCTACTAGCGAGATTCTTCTTCAGGTAAAGATAGAACAAGACACACACTGAGAAAAAAATATGGTTCTGGCATCTAGAATCTAAATTGTGGCTCTAGAAAAAATAGTTCCATGTCATCCTTATAAATTCTAGTTCCCTTTGCTAGAGAGTTCTAGAGTCTCCTACTAGAATTCAAGTGCGTTTTCCTATATTCTCGAGGTCAAACTTATTTAAAAATCTCTGCAAATAGATGCGAACACAAGAGGTGGGTTTGAGTCACTATAAATCTAGTTTATGAAACTATATTTGAAATCAAGCGATAATTTCTCGTTACTGAAACAATTCAATATCGTTTCGTCACCAAGAAAACAAGAGACTAGAAATTCTAGATAATTTCGTCTATTCAGCTTAGTCGTTTACCCTATTCGCATAGCTCGGAAACCTATATATCTAGTTGAGGGATTTATAAAATGACTAACTATTCATTCTAGGTGAAGGCGGTATATTTTTTTTCTCAGTGCAGCGTGCTAGAAAAAGTAAGGCTGAGCAAAATGACAGAGAATTATTTTATACCCGATACGGGTAGCGAATGCGCCAAAAACAACCAATGAGAGGAACCTGCTTCTCTCTCATTGTTTTTTTTTTTTTTTTGGCGTATTTGCTACCCGTATCGATCTCTGTCATTTTGCTCAGCCTTGCTTTTTCTAGCACGCTGTGTCTTGCTCTATCTTTACCTGAAGAAGAATCTCGCTAGATTCGAATCTCGCTAGATTCGAAACAGCTGTTTGCTGCTTTTCATATTATTATTTGTGCATTTTTAAACATTGATTTTCTGCTTTTTAATATTCCTGCGCAAAGGCTTTAATTGCTATTATAAAATACTGAATTATTTATACTGTTTTAAGCGCCAATAGGGTAATCTCCCAATCTTCCATAAGCGGACTGCATGCACTAGAGATAGTTTAAAAGAAAAACAGTGCTTGAAAATGATATTAAAAACCAAAAACAGCAAATTATGATACAGTTTTCAAACAAATTGTATTTGAAAGCATACTTTTTGTCTTTATTCGACGATGTAAAAATTAAAAGTGTTTGATGATTAGATGTTGATAAATTTGCATTAAAAAAAAAAAAAAAAAAAAAAAAAAAAAACGAAATTTACTACCCAGGTTTTTGCCATCGTCAATATGACGCCAGTGGACATTATATTGCTGCCACGTTTTAGCTTTATAATACAAATAAAAAATAATCTGAAAATAATTTTTTTTTTTTAAATCTAGCATTTGTGTGTTGTACAGTTTGTATCGATTCCTGAAAACTGCAACTTATGTAATTTTTGAAATGACTCATTCATTTGAAGTATTTGCAATGCAAGAAATTTGAAAATTTCTACCTCTAAAATTATTAGGATCTATATTAATTTGTAATGGATTTTCAATATTCCTTACGTCACACTAGATAGGCATTCGCAGTAATAGATGCAAGATTAAGTGATAATGTTGCTAAGCAACAACACGATCGTTCATGAACGGAGACAATATTGCTTCACTTATCTTCTTAAAAACATATTTTTACAGAAAAATTCTACTTTTCAGAAGAAAAATTGTTGATAAAAAGAAAAAGGAAGAAGATTTTTTTTTTAAAGTTTGCATGACTAAAAAATATATACATAGAATGAAATAATATAATTAAAATAAAATTACATGTGTGAAAATAATTGGAAACAAGGTATTATACAGTGTGTCCACGTATAACCTGACCGACCTTTATTTTCGCAACCGTTGGTCCTAGATGCATACTTCCAATTACAAAAATGGTCAAAATTAGGTTAAGATAAAAAAAAAGTTTGAAGCGAAAAAACAATTTAGTGAAGAATTACAGAATCTAAATTTTTATACGGTCCCCCGATCCTATAAGTTATATTTAGTAAAATTTCCCTGTTATACTGGCAAGTAAGACAAAAAAAGTCCCGTTATTCTACGATTAAAATTGACCGAGTAATAGCTGTTTAAATTTGGAGTATATTTTTTGCTGCATATTAGGGGTCATTCACAAATTTAGTAGAAATATAGAAATATAATTTCGTCAGATATATTAAAGAAATGGTTGAGAGTAAAATTAGCATTGCAATATAAATTTGAAATCTTTAATCATTCTGACATATTACTGCAAAATGTACAATTTGTACTGAACATTCTAAGAGGATAAAAATAACAGATTTTTTCTTAGCCTCAAGTATTTACAAAAAGATACATATTTTAAAATGCTGTTAGATTACACTGACTTTCAAATTTTGGGTTGTGGCATGTTTTTTAGCTTTTGAAAATTGATTCTTACGTATTTTTTAGCACTGAATCCGAATATGACCTTCATTTTAAACCATCACGTCAGGAATTTTCTGAAATCGCAAATTTCAAGGTTAAAAAGCTAAAAGTTAAAATTGATCCCCCCTCCCCTCCTAACCTCATCGGACCCCCGAGTTGTTTAGCTGTAAGAACCCTAGTATAAACCAAAAAATCTAATAAATTATTGAACTAAACAAAATTAAACTGAATAAAAAAGTCTTACATGTATTTTATAGTATCAGATTTTTCGCTATTTTATAACCTTGAAATTTACGACTTACGAAAAATCTTGACATGGTGGTTAAAAGTGAAGGTAATTTTTTCATTCATCGTTAAAAAATACATAAAATGTAATTATAAAGGTTAAAACACAACCATCGCAGGTTTATGTTATCTAATCTAAAACTCTTTCTTAAACTTCTTGACGGTAATCTATCCGATTTTTTTTTGTGTTATCCTCTACTATAAGTATAAGATGGTAAGATTCGAAAATCATAATAATATTGCATTGTCATCGGATTTAAGTCTGTATGTAAAATTTAACTTCGATGGGACATTTGAAAGTAAGTTAAAGTAAGCAAATTTTAAACTGGAAAGACGATCATTGCAAGTTAAATAAAATCTTATGAAAATAACGTAATTTTAGTTAAAAGAAATCATAGCCTCAAATCCTTACAAAATAAAACATATGTTAAAATACAATTATTTTAACTAATCTGAAACTTAACTAATAAAAGTTAATCGTAATATTTGTACGATTTCTTTCAAAGCGCAGATACATTGAATTAAGTTTAAGTACTTTATACACGAGCCCTGAAAGTATGGTCGAAATCATCTGTTTTGATATGCAAAAAAGTGGTATAAGTCATGCATTTCAAAGTTTCATAACTCGGTCAATTTTAATGTTAGATGAATGGGACTTTTTTTGTCTTACTTGTTAGTGTTACAGTAAATTTTTAGTAAATATCACTTATAGGACGGGGGGGACCGTATAAAAATTTAAATTTCATAATTTTTTAAAAAATGTTTTTCTTGACCCAAATCGCTTTAAAAATAATTCTTTACCTTATTTAAACCATTTTTGTAATTGGAAGTATGCATCTAGGACCAACGGTTGTGAAAATAAAGGTCGGTCAGGTTATACGTGGACACACTGTATATGTATATATATGTAGGTGGTAATGATATGTAGGTGGAACAATTTTTGGTTTTTAATTTTTGTAATTTTTTCTAATAATTTTTTTTGGCTCAGAATTAGCTCTTCAATTACTTTACTTATTTGGTTATCTGAAAAAGTCATAAAAATTAGATTAGAAAATGTCTATAATGAATGATAATAGAAAATAAAAATATAGAAATTTGGTCCATTCATCCTCACCCATGGGGCTGAATGGGCCATTGAAGGTAATGAATGGGCCACTAAAGGAATTCAATGAAAAAATGTGGAATTAATCTTTTATTCACCAAATATGACAAAATGAATGGTACTTGACATGATATGATCAAAGCATACTGAAATAGTAAGTAGTACACAAAGCTTATCAAAACTTATGAACATCAAAAGTGATATTATTAAATCACATAATTGTAGTAGAAAAATGACAAAATAATGAGATTATAAGAAAGAAAGAACATAAAATATACATAAAAATAATAGATAATACACATATGATTTAACGAAATTTTTATTTTTCAAAATTAATATTAAACGACATGGTTGTAACTGCCTAATTGACTATTTAGTGTAAATTTCTGGTGTTATTTATTCTACCCACCAGATTCAGAATATAAACAATTATTCTAGTTTTATATCAAATGGAGAAATATTGGTAGGTGTGGTCAACAACTGGACAGTTCACCTAAACATTTATACAATTTAACTTATGTTTCTAATAAATGACTGATATTTCTTAGGGTGAAAATGTGCAAATTATTTTTTAGACATCACTATAAACCAATTCTAACTAGACAGTAATTTAATCTAAATACATTACAGTCAGTTATACTTCATATTAAAGAGAAAATCAGAAAACAGAACGAAAAACCATATTTTCATGATTAGGGCAAAGGTGGCCCATTCATGACCATGATATAGTGGCCCATTTAGCCCCACCTATACTTCTGGAATATATTCAGGTTTTTTTAATACATTAAATTCAAATAACATCTAAATACATCCTAAAATTAGTTTACAGATATGCAAAGACTTGCTAATACACACATCTGCAATGAAATAATAGATACTTTTTAGCTTATTTATTTTACTATAAAGGGAAAAAATTTACTTTTCAATCAGATTCTTGACCATCTTACTCTAGTGGGAAAATGGCTTCACCCAAACAATGGAAAATTTGATGAGTTTGATAGAACAAATAGCTTCATCTATTGGTGGCATCTAAAATAATTTTATGCAAATACTTTTTCATATTTTGTTAATGGCCCATTCATTATCACTCTCCCTTATATACCATATATCTATAAAAAAAAAGAGTTTGTTCTGACCGACTCATAAAGAATGCACAGCCCAAACTACTAAACATGGAAGCATGAAAATTGGGGTGTGTGTGTGTGTGGGGGGGGGGGGGATACTTTTATGATGTAGGCGGGGGCTAAGAAAGGATTTTTGAAAATGCCCCCCTCCCCTTAACCCCTTGGGGACGAGCAACCGGCATACGTGCCGCGTAAGGTGCTTAGAATCCGTGATTATTCTCAACAGTAAATTTTATTGTAAATTTTGCCTTATTTAATCCGAGAATTTTCCCGATTCAATTATACAAAAATTTCTGTTTTGAAAAACCGATGATAAAAGATTAAGAATTCTGTAAAAGACGCTCGCCCCAAAGGGGTTAAAGGCGTTTAAATGGAGGGTAAAAATTTTTTGAACAATTGGCCATACCTCAGCAGTCGTGTTAGGTAGGAGCGTGAAATTCCAGAAAATAAATCTACTAAAAAACATTTAAACATGTATTTCAGCGATTTTGACTCCCCCCCCCCCCTTAGGGGGTTAAAGGCGGTGGTCGAAAATGTTATGACATTTGGCCATATCTCAGCATCCGTTTTAGGAAGGAGCGAGAAATTCAGAATAACAAACTTATTAAAAAAATAATTAAACTCGTATTTCAGCGATTTTAGAAATCCCTCACTAAAGGAGTTAAAGTGGGGGTCGAAAATTTTAGACCATTTGGCTATATCTCAGCAGTTGTTTTAGGTAGAAGTGTGAAGTTCCAGAAAACAAATCTACTAAAATAATAATTAAACACGTATTTTAGGAATTCTCCCCCCCCCCCCCTAAGGTGGTTAAAGGGGTGGTCGAAAATTTTAGAACATTTGGCCATACCTAAGCTGCCGTTTTAGGTTGGAGCGTGAAATTCCAAAAAATAAATCTACTAAAAAAGTAATTAAATACGTATTTTAACAATTCCCTCCTCACTAAGGGTGTTAAAGGGGGTCGGAAACTTTAGAACATTTGGCCATATCTCAGCAGTCGTTTTAGGTAAGAGCGTAAAATTCCAGAAAATAAATCTACTAAAAAATAATTAAACACGTATTTCAGCGACTTTAGGAATTTGGCCTAAGGTGGTTAAAAGAGGGTCGAGATTTTAGAACATTTGGCCATATCCCAGCAGCAGTTTTAGGTAGGAGTATAAATTTCGAGATAACAAACCTATCAAAAAATAATTACACATGTATTTCAGCGATTTTCGAAATCCCTTCCACCCCAAGAGTATTAAAGGTAGGGTCGAAACTTTTTGATTATTTCGCTATATCTCAGCAGCAGTTTTAGATAGAGGCATGCATTTCAGGATAACTAATGTAACATACCAAAACATATATTTTATCGATTTTAGAAATTCCCACCTAAGTGACACCGTACCCTTTAGTGGGGTGGTCGCTAGTTTTAGGTCATTTCGCCATATCTCAGCAGCAGTTTTAAGGTAGCACCGATAAATTCAGGATAAAAAACCTATAAAAAAAATAATTAAACATATATCTCAGCAATTTTAGAAATCACCCCTTCCCCCTAAGGGGGTTAAAGTGGTGGTCGAAAATTTTAAGACATTCCGCCGTATCCCAGCAGTAGTCTTAGGTAGAAGTGGGGAATTCAAGATAACAAACCTACTAAAAAAATAGTTACACACATTTACTTCAGTGATTTTAGAGGTATTTTGTCTATTATGTCACCAACATCGACTTTGAACTGGATAATGCAAGATTATATGAATAAGACAACAATTACGGATATTTGATTAGATATTAAGAAAACGATTTTTTTTTTTTAATCTCTCTATCTCATCTTTGCTAGATATATTTCGTTTCATTCAAGATTCTTTTACAGAAACTGACCAGCGTAGCGGGCGAAGGCTGCTCGTATTATTTTATATATACAGCCAAATCTCGATTTTGCGATTGCAAAGGGTCTATTGAAAAACATCGTCAAATAAGGGGAGCGCATAGACATATCAAAACGGCAGAAAAACTGGTTATAAAAATTTTATTTACTACTAGTATTTAATTATAATTTTTCCTTTTTTGCATATTAATATACCTATACACTTTTATTAAAAAAAAAAACAAAAAAACAAAAAAACAATGCCATGATTGCTTAAAAAACAAGTTGGAAATTGCACGTCAAACGTGGCAAATGAGGTGCGTTCGTACTATAACTAGTTTTATAAATATTTTTTTGCACTGAATATTGTACTGAATGTATATTTTAGTGCATTTCATAAGCACAAATCAATTTCATTCTGTTCGAAAGGCTATAACATCCTTAAAATGCAGTTAAAATATTTTTTTCCCATTGGCCGTCATATAACGGAAAACTTTTGACTGTCCCTGTCATTAAACTATGCGTCCGATTTTCATAAAATTTGAAATGACTCGACAAAATTATGCAACAATTATATATTCTAAATTTCAAACTATTCGGTTGGGTAGATTTTGCTCTGTTATATGCGGACGGACAGACGGACTGAACGACAACTATAGCTGCTACGTATTTATATAATTACGAACGCACCTAAAAATGATATGGCTATGATAAAATCGGTGACATAGAATTTGTTAATTTATTTGTTTTATGTAATCTATTTATATATATGTGTGTGTGTGTGTGTATAAAAATATAATATAGATGAAATCATTGTCATCATGCTATATAAATAACTTTACACACAGATATATATCAAGACAGTATCTAAATGACCGCGACTAAAAAAATCCTTTTCTTTGCATTTAGGATCTTCATGTGATATTTGAAATAACTTTACTAAAAAAAATGATAAAAAAGATTCTTTCGCTTTTTCCATTTAAAGGTAGCAAAAGTTTGGTACTCTCTCTAAAATAAATATAGATTAAAACTAAACAACGGATATGATTTATTTGCTTAGAGTGAAAAAAAAAAATGATATACTCTGATGCGAGTGGAGAATGAAGGATGTTAACAGCAATACACTTTTTAATATAGATTTGAGTCTAGGGGATGAAATATTTCTGAAGCAATTTCACATTGCCCGAGGCTAAATGAAAAGTAACATAACGTTATGCAAGCCAACCCCTCAACTATAGTCGTTTGCTTAGCTTAAGTAAATATCATGAGGAGAGTTTGGAATCTAATAAAATTCGACAAGAAATATGATAGCTCGATACACATGTAGATGAAATCTGTTAGTTTTTACTTCAAAATATTAACAATTCTGCTAGAATTTGTAAAATAGATATTTCTTCAAAGATATTTTACTATAAATTACTACTGTAGCAAATATTTCTAGAGCAATTTCTTTTAGGTAGCTTTCTTTACAAAAAAGCTACCTATTGCAGCCGTTCGGAGGAAAGCGATTTCAAAAAATTTTGATATATTTTCATCGATCATGACCCCCAGACCCCGAAACCACCCTCCGTTCAAAATTGATATATATATATATATATATATATATATATATATATATCTGACCTATGTCACACTGTAACTCCCGTAATTATGAACCGATTTCGATGTAATTCGATGTGTACATAGTACATACCAATGTCTCGACCGAGTTCGTTGGGCAGCTTCATCGCCGTTTTGTTTCAAAATGGCGGCCATTTAAAATTTTTAAAAAAATTTAAAACTTGAAATGTGGTACCAAAAAATTAAAAATGGAAAAATATTTTTTTCTCATGTATTTGACCTTTATACAAAGATTCCGGAACAGTTTTTGTTTCGTCTATATCTTAAAAAATGGCTGAGTTATAGCATTTTAGGTAGCTTTCTTTACAAAAAAGCTACCTATTGCAGCCGTTCGGAGGAAAGCGATTTCAAAAAATTTTGGTATATTTTCATCGATCATGACCCCCAGACCCCGAAACCACCCTCCGTTCAAAATTGATATATATATATATATATATATATATATATATATCTGACCTATGTCACACTGTAACTCCCGTAATTATGAACCGATTTCGATGTAATTCGGTGTGTACATAGTACATACCAATGTCTCGACCGAGTTCGTTGGCCAGCTTCATCCGCCGTTTTGTTTCAAAATGGCGGCCATTTAAAATTAAAAAAAAAAAATTTAAACTTGAAATGTGGTACCAAAAAATTAAAAATGGAAAAATATTTTTTTCTTATGTATTTGACCTTTATACAAAGATTCCGGAGCAGTTTTTGTTTCGTCTATATCTTAAAAAATGGCTGAGTTATAGCATTTTGAATTTCTAGCGTCGCTGACATTTTGAAACGTCCTGAATTTTGTCACGCGATAAAGGGCGTATTTATGAACCGATTTGGATGTAATTCGGTGTGTACATAGTACATACCAAGCTCTCGACCGAGTTCGTTGGCCAGCTTCATCCGCCATTTTGTTTGTAAATGGCGGCCATTTAAAAAATTTTTAAAAATGTAAAAATTGAAATGTGGTACCAAAAAATTGAAAATGGAAAAATATTTTTTTCTTATGTATTTGACCTTTATACAAAGATTTCGGAGAAGTTTTTGTTTCGTCTATATCTTAAAAAATGGCTGAGATATAGCATTTTGAATTTCTAGCGTGGCTGACATTTTGAAACGTCCTGAATTTTGTCACGCGATAAAAGGCGTATTTATGAACCGATTTGGATGTAACTTCGTTTATACATAGTACATACCAATGTTTCGACCGGGTTCGTTGGCCAGCTTCACCCGCCATCTTGTTTAAAAATGGCGGCCATTTAAATTTTTAAGAAAAATTTAAATTTGAAATGTGGTACCAAAAATTGCAAATTGAAAAAATATTTTCTTCTTATGTGTTTGACCTTGATAAAAAGATTCGGGAGCAGATTTGTTTCGTCTATATCTTAAGAAATGGCTGAGTTATAGCATTTTGAATTTCTAGCGTGGCTGTCATTTTGAAACGTCCTGATTTTTCTCACGTAATAACAGGCGTATTTATGAACCGACTTGGATGTACCTTGGTGTGTACATAGTACATACAAATATCTCGACCGAGTTCGTTGGCCAGCTTCATCCGCCATCTTGTTTCAAAATGGCGGCCATTTAAAAAAATAAAAAAATAAAAAAAATTAAATTAGATACCAAAAAATTGGAAAATGAAAAAGATTTTTTTTTGTATGTGTTTGACCTTAATACAAAGATTCCGGAACAGTTTTTCTTTCGTCTATATCTAAAAAAAAATGGCTGAGCAATAGCATTTTGAATTTCTCTTGTGGCTGACATTTTAAAACGACCTGATTTTTGTCACGCGATAACAGGCGTATTTATGAACCTATTTGGATATAACTTGGTCTGTACATAGTACATACCAATGTCTTGACCGAGTTCGTTGGCCAGCTTCATTCGCCATCTTGTTTCAAAAGGGTTGCCATTTAAAAAAAATTAAATTTAAAATTCAAAATGAGGTATTAAAAAATTGGAAAATGAAAAAGATTTTTTTAATGTGTTTGGTCTTGATACAAAGATTCCGGAGCAGTTTTTGTTTCTGAAAATTTGTTCTTTTGTTGATAATTTAAAAAATGGTTGATTTATAGCTCTTTGAATTTCTAGCATGGCTAACATTTTGAAACGATCTTGTATTTGTCACGCGATAACACGCGTATTCGCCTATTTCGATGTAAGAAGGCATGTGGATAGTATACATCAACACCTCGACCAAGTTCGCTGGCCAGATTCATCAGTCATCTTGTTTCAAAATGGCGGCCATTAAATTAAAAAATATATATATATTTAAAGTGAGGTGCAAAAAAATTAGAAATTGAAAAAGGTTTCTTTCTTAAGTATTTGATCTTGATATAAGGATTCAGGAGCATTTTTTGTTTGTCTTTACCTTAAAAAATGGCTCAGATATAGCAGTTTCAATTTCTATTGTGGGTGACATTTTGAAAAATCTGATTTTTTGCATGCGACAGCACTCCTATATATTAACCGATTCCGATGTGAGTGAGCATGTGCACAGCAATTACTAAGGTCTCGACCAAGTTCACTGCTTAGCCTCATCCACCATGTTGTCTTAAAATGACAGGCACTTTAAGAAATTGCCGAATTTGGCAGCCAAATATAAGTTACTTTAAAGAAAAGCAGCTTGGATAAAGCTGACTAATTTCGCGAAATTCTCATTCATTATATTGATAAAAATTAGTATTGAATCTCCTATATTCGGTTTCCACTAAATTGAGCTTCGTGTGTTTGCATGATATAAGTTGGCTTTTTTTAAATAAGGATTATGAAAGCTACCTCTTCCTCCCGGCACTGGCCGGAAGGACTTTTTAAAATTAATAACGAAAAAGACAGTAATTTTCAATTTATAATTATAATATGGCTTTTCAGTCATTAAAGAGAAAAAAAGAAAAGTTCTGTTTTAATTTATACAGTTCTCTAGACTTGTTTGTGGTTTATTTTATCCCAAAGGGTCATTCATATATTTAAAAAAAAGTAACATTTAAAAGTTTAATATCAGTGCCATAATTTTATTGCAAAACTAGCTGACTTACCCGGCGTTGCTCGGACCCGGGACAATAATCTTAAATATACCTAAAAAAATTGTTGAATTCAGACATTTTCCTCCGACAGGGATTCACTGTTAGTGTCCCCATTGTTTTCGACAGCTTACACCTTCGAATTTGAATGATACAATATTTTTAAACGGAAATCTGTTCAAACGAACCTACATTACCATTACCACCTAGAGTACTCTAGGTGGCAATGACACTACGCATTGCCTTCAGTAGCGTACACTAGGCATGCTACGCACGCCCTGCTCGAAATCGGTCAATTAATTGTAAAATTATTAAATTATGACTTTTTTTACACTGAAAGAAATATTCCCTGGTTAATTGCTAAGTTTCACTATTCACGTATTGAACAAAAAATATCAACTTCGCCATCCAAAAACGATCAAAAGCACACTTCTTTTTAAATACGAAATGATATCTGGGGGAAAAAAATCGGTGAATTTGCGAAACGACTTCTAGAAAATAAATACTAAGTATTAAATTTTTTTAAACACCATAGATACCGTTAAAGCCAGGCAGGTACAACAAAGTTTTTTTTTTCCCCTTTCTTATTTTTTTTTTTTTTTTTTTTTTTTTTTTTTGTATTTTTATAATGGAAAACGGGTTGACATTTTAAAACCACAGAAAAAACGGAAAAAATGAAAACGAATAGGAAAACATGAAAAACAAGACGAAAGCGAACTTCAGAAAATATTATTTTGAAAAAAAAAAAAAAATAATATATTCAACAAATTGATTAGAATTACAAGTCTAAAAATATTGTATATTTTTGTAAGGCGTATAACAACATTAATTCTATTAACTGCAATTTATGTCATATGGGATATATTGGTCAAATTTGCAGTCCTTTACACATTAGAATTAATCAACATCGTAGTCAGCACAATACTTCTAATGATGTCGATTATAATAATTCTAATAAGAATATAATATTTCTAATAATGCTAATAATGTTGAGCATTTTCAGCATCATGATTTTGAAAATAACACTGTTATGATTTTAAGTATGCATACAAATTTAAATGATAGATTGCTTTATAAATCAATATATATTAAATCTCGTAACTTTCTATATCCGCATGCCGTTAATTCTAATGTTTTCAATCGACCACATTCTGTTTACACTAACACTTCTAAACTAGACCATTATAGAAATATTTATTCTGATTTAAATCATTCTGTTCACAAAAAAGTACTAGGTCACAAAGTAGAAAACAGAGTACTCCTTCTCAATACATTTCTAGAAAACAAATTAGAAACGAATCTGGAGATTGACTTTAATAAATCGTATAATTGGTTTGATTTAAAAAAACACATTTTTTTCTATTAAAAAGAAAAACCTTTATCTTTATTTTAAAGTTTTTTTTATCTCTGTTAAGTTTTCTTCACAGTTTAGTGATGTTTTCTTTGATATAGTCATTATAGAACTACTCTTCTTAATATAAAACTTTAAAAAAATCCGTACAATAAAGCTAATAACATCCAAGTAATCATAACTTTTCCAATCCTATACTTAATAAAATAAATCTTCAAAATATTTTTAATAATGACACTAACTTCTTTCCAATTAAAAACTTGACTATAGATCAGTCTTACAATGTTACTCTAGGGAGGGTATAAACCCGGGCTTTCTGTGTAAAAGAATGTAGGTGAAAACCATCTTATACAGGATGTCCACTCTCAACGGTGTCTAATGGCTAATTCCTAAACCGTTATTCATAGACATATAGTTCCAACAACAAAAATGTTTTAAATGAGGTAAAGAAATATTTTAAAAGCAATTTGGGTCAATAAAAACATTTCTTAAAAAATTACGAAATTTAAATTTTTATACGGTCCCCCGGTCCTATAAGTTATATTTAGTAAAATTTTCCTGTTACACTGACAAGTAAGACAAAAAAATCCCGTTATTCTACGATTAAAATTGGCCGAGTAATAACTGTTTAATGGTGGAGCATATTTTTTTCTGCAAATTAGGGGCCATTCGTAAATTTAGTGGCAATACAATCTCGTCAGATATATTAAAAAAAATGGTTGAGAGTAAAATTAACATTGCAATATAAATTTGAAATCTTTAACCATTCTCACATATTAATGGAAAATATACACTTTGTTATAAACATATAAGAAAAAAAAAAAAAACAGAATTTTTGTTAAATAAAATGATAAAAATTAACAGTTTTAGCTTTTGATAATTGATTCTTATGTATTCTGTACCGCTGAATCCGAAACTGACCTTCATTCTTTTACTATCACGTAAAGATTTTTTGCAAATCGTAAATTTTAAAGTTAAAAAAAGAAAAAAATAGCGGAAATTTGATACTATAAAATAGATGCCATTGTTGTGTTTTTAACATTTGATAATTGATTTTTATGTATTTTTTTACCTTTGAATCCGTAAATGACTTTCATTTTTAACAATCACTTCAGCATTCTTCGCAAATTGTAAATTTCAAAGTTAAAAAATTCAAAGATAAAATTGAACCTCTTGCCCCACCTCATTGGATCCTTCATCTGGTTTAGCTGTAAGAATCCCTGTATAAGCCAAAAAAAATGAATAAACTATTGAATAAAATAAAATAAAATAAAATAAAAATAATTTTACATCTATTTTATAGTATCAGATTTCGCTATATTTTAACTTTGCCGTTTACAATTTTCAAAAAAATTCTAACGTAATGATTAAAAATGAAGGTCATTTTCAGATTCAGTGCTAAAAGGACATAAAAATCAATTATCAAAAGTTAAAAAATACAGCCATCTCCTCTATTTTATAGTATCCGACTTTTTTCTATTTTTTAACTTTGTTATTATTATTTTTTTTTAACTTTGACAATTTATGATTTGCGAAAAATCTTGACATGATGGTTAAAAATTAAGGTCATTTTCGGATTCAGTGCTAAAAAATACATAAAAGTCAAAATACAAACATTGCAGTCTTGTGTTATCTAATCTAAAACTTGTTCTTAAACTTCTTGGCGGTAATCTATCCGAAATTTTTTGTATTATCCTGTAAAATAAGTATAAATGGTAACCACCGAATATCATAATAATAATAGATTGTCATCGGATTTACGTCAGTGTGTAAAATTTAATATCGATCGGATATTTGAAAGTAAGTTAAAGTTCGAGTACAAATTTTGAACTGGAAAAACATACATACGATCGTTGAAGTTAAATAAAAACTTATAAAAATAATGTAATTTTTGTTAAAAGAAATCATGAAAAGAAACAATCTCAAATTCTTACAAAATATAAAATATGTTAAAATGCAATTATTTTAGTCAATCTGAAAGTTAATAAAACGAATTTTTCAAAGCTCAGAAACACATGAAATAAGTTCTTCAAATACTTTAAGCGCTTGGTATATGACCCTCAAAGCATGGCGAAACTCATCTGTGTTCAGCTGCGGAAAAGTGGCAGAAGTCATGCATTTTTAAAGTTTCATAACCGGTCAATTTTAGTGTTATATGAACGGAACTTTTTTTGTCTTTCTTGTCAGTGTAATAGAAAAATTTTACTAAATATAATTTATAAGACCGGGGGACCGTATAAAAATTTAAATTTCGTATTTTTTTTTTAAGAATTGTTTTTATTGACCCAAATCGCTTTTAAAATATTTCTTTACCTCATTTAAAACGTTTTTGTAATTGGAACTATATGTCTATGACTAACGGTTTAGGAATTAGCCGTTGGACACCGTTGAGAGTGGACACCCTGTATATTATTTCTGATGTCAACATTCTTTTTTCTCTGCACATACTAAAGGTACAGCGATGAATGAGGTATTTTTCGAAAGGTTCTGCAAGCGGCTTTTGATGTAGTATATTTACATATCGTTAAAACGCGTTTTTTCATTAAAGCAAAAGATGCATTTAATGAAAAAAAGTATCAATAAATAATATCAAAGATTGCAGTCAGAAAGCCTCGCATGGATCTACTGTTTATTATTATTATTATTATTGATAACTGTAACAGATTTTTTATATTTAATATACTTTTAGAATGCCCATTAACAACACTGAAAATCATATTTATATGAAAAACAGCAATAATGCGTTCAAATAAAGTTTTGAAATGTATTAAAAGCGATATTTTGTTAGTATTCACATCAGGATTTAAAAGCCGAAGAAATCTCCAAAGACAGCTATTTACAATCAGCCTTTCAAGCGCGAAATTCGATTATGTCTTAAATTTATTTATATTTTATTGTTTTACTTAAATGGACGTTTTAATTTCGTTATAGAAAATAAGCTTCATACAAGAGATGAGCTATTTATATTACTTTAAGTGCAAACCTATTTATCTTTTTCGATCGTCTCCACGCGATAGAGATAGATTTGAAAATTATTCTTGACACAATAAAAAATGGGTACATTACGATATCGCTTTCAAACAAATTGCAACAGTTTTCAAATAAAATGCGTATAGTTTTTTTAACAAATTGGCGAATTTTGATCGTCTGCTGTTGACGTTCGCAAAATGACATCAGCGTTACACACAGACCCCTTTGTCCTCTATAATACAGATATACCATTAAAAGAAAATCAATGTTTACAACAAATCATTGATTTTTAAAATGAGGCAAGGCAAGTCCATTGGCGCATACAAAAACAGGATTTTTTTTCAGCTAACACAGATAACCATTATTGCATATTAAATTTACATGAAGTAAAATAACAAAAATATAAAATAAGTCTATTTATTATTGCTTATGACTATTTTGAAATCCATTCAAATGCAAAACATTAAATAGATCTAAATAACATAAAATGGACTTTCTCCGCTTTTAAAATCTACGGCTCATTTAATCCTTTAAGGTATCCGTACCCGAACAACTTCTGAGCGAATTTTTGAAATTTTTGAAATTTTCTCTTGTTGTCCATTTTTACTTTCTTCTATCTTCAATAGAAGAAAGTATTGTAGTCGAAGTTTTTTTTGACTTCCGGTTTTCGACGGATTTACACGTTTTAGGGGTCAGAGATCACAAAAAAACATGTTTATACAAAATGTCTGTCTGTCCGTGTGTCGCCATTGTACCATCAAAAATTGTATGAAGTTATGCATAGAATTGAACCAATTTTTTTTTTTAAGTTTTTGGCTATGGCAAGCAGGTTCTCCTGAATTTGGAAAAAAGTCGCCGCTAGGGGGCACTGTAATAGCGATTTTTGGTTGGCTGGTTGATTGGTTGATTGGGATTTTATGGCGCAAAGTCCCTTTAGGGACATGCTGCGCCAAGACAAAGTCAAAATGTAAAAATTATATATTACCCAAATTTGAGCAAAAAAAAAAGACTAACAAAAAGATGAGAAAAACAATAAATGAGAACACTAATATGTATATTTAAAACCATTTAAAAGAGTCAAAGGTTGATAGTTAAAAGACCAAAATATTCTGATTAAAAACTGTGAAGTTAAAAAGCAATAACCGTTCAAATATAAACAAAGTCCAAGATGACGTACAAATACTGCCTAAAAACAAATTTAAAATCACAGAAATAAATAACAAACATAAAATTAATTAGGTACAAATTCCTCAAAAATCGCATTTGATTCATATGAATCCGATTCCATTTCTTCATCCAAGTTTTTTCGTTGTTTCCGATCCTTTAAATTACTAACTGATGGGTTTAGGCTTAGGCTTTTGTTATTGTTCTTTTTCTTCACAGTGGAAAACTGGGAAGAACCCCGGATTGTCTTTTTCTCTTTGTGTATACAAGATTTTTTGCTTGGTTTGTCAGTTTGACTAGTATCTGGTCTATGTGATGTTTTTGCAGATGTAACAGCCTTAGTCTGGAGTTCAGGTGACTTTTTGGATTGACTTGGGGATTTTTGAGACTGATTGATTTGGTATACTATTTTAACAGGTTCTGAGGAAGGTTCCCAGCGATCTAATAGTGGGGTTGCATAGCATTTACTGCCACAACTAACATCACGGGTTTTTCTATTTGAAGTGGTTATTGATTGTGCTTCAGCTGAGTTACTTGGTGGAAAGGAGGTGTCGGTCTGGTTGCTTATGTGCCTTACAGATTTTTTTTGTTGCTTGAGTAGAGTAGAGTAGGAGACTCCGACTGACGGAGCCCTGGATTCAACAACTTTGCGGGCTTTAGGGTAGGAGAGATTTTGAGTTACTTTAACAGCAAGGATTTCCTTCTCACGTATCCAGTTTGGACAGTAACGGGACTTCTGTGCAGCGTGCACAGGTGACGGAACCTCGACAGGTAGTTGTGTTGGGACCATAACGCTGGCATTTAAAGCAACGGGGGGGATTAGGAATGTAAGGACGGACAAGACAGTTCAAGTAAGCAGCTTTAATTCTTGATGGTAAATTAGGGCTATTAAAAGTCAGAATGATGTGCTTCGTAGGAAGCACCTGCCCATTCCGACGGATAGTTATACGACGCACATCTATGAAATCTTGGTCTTTTAAATTTTGTAAAAATTCGTCTTTAGTAGAGAATAAAAGATCTGGCTCGGATATTACACCACGGCTTGTATTTAGAGTTTTATGTACTTGAACAGAAACTGAAAAAGAGCCTATTGTAGAGCAATTTGAGAGAAGATGTGATTGTTTGGCTGAAGAAACCTTAACAAGCAAATCCCCAGATTGTAATTTTTTGAGAGAATGACCACCCCCCCCCAAGACAGACTGGAATGTTTTTGCAATGAGAAATGGTGAAGTTATTTTGAAAGAGCTATCAGAGAGACTATCGGTGCGTTTAATGACAAAAAAACGAGTGTATGAAGAATTCTGTTCAATTTGTTGCTCTCCACATGGGAGAGAAATGGAAGTATGCGAATTATTTCCATCCATATTAGAAAAGAAATAAGAATTCAGACCCCGGCCGCACCACCCACTACCGAGCCCAACAAGGGGATGCACAGTCGTGCACCAGTGCTAACCGGGGCCTATACGGTCACAAAACACTCCTATGTCAGTCTCCACCCTTAACAAGATGGCTAGTAAGTGTCCGATCACTTGATCCCCAGCCAGTGACAGAAGTCAGCTGACCAGCCGATTGATGCATACGGGACCAATATGCACCTCCCGTCTACCTGAAGCAGAGGCCAAAGCAGTGTGTTGGTTTCCCTCAACTGCCAGGATCCCCCTTTCCAAAGACACGGGTCGCCACGCACGGCAAACACGTGGGTGGTTTACAATTCTCCATCAGTCGATATACAGGATGATATCGGCTCATACAGAATTGCCCTCACCTCCGAAGAGGAAACCACAACGAGAGTGAAACATAGAGGAGAGAAAGATAAGAGAAATAAGAGGAAAAGGCAAAAAGAAAGATCGCTCAGGGACCCGGGGTTGCGAAGCCCGTGAATACCTAAAGAAGGTATCCCCCTGGGGGGAATAGCGATTTTTGTGTGATTTTGAATATTGTACCATCGAAAAGTGTATGAAGTTATACATAGAACTGAGCCAAATATTTTGTGTTAGTTTTTGGTCATGGCACGAAGGCCCTCCCTGAATTCGAAAAATTCCGCCGGTATGGGGCGCTATAATTGCGATGTCTGTACCATTTTGAATATTGTACCATCAAAAATTGTATGAAGTTATGCATAGAATTGAACGAAATTTTTTGTGTATGTTTGTGGCCATGGCAAGCAGGTCCTCCCTGAATTTGGAAAAAATACACCTGTAAGGGGCGCTGTAATTGCCATTTTTGTGCATTTTGAATACTGTAACATCGAAAAGTGTATGAAGTTATGCATAGAATAGAACCAAATTTTTTGTGCATGTTTTTGGCCATGGCAAGAAGATCCTCCCTGAGTTTGGAAAAATTCCGCCGGAATGGGGCGCTGTAATAGCGATTTTTGTGCAATTTTCAATATTGTTCCATCGAAAGTGTATGAAGTTATGCATAATTCTAATAAAACTAATTAAAATGAAATATTGATATGAGATAGAAGAAAGTTTTTGGATTGGAACATCCAACTAGTTTATAATGACATTTACTTTAAAACTTTGAAAAAATATCAAAATTTTAGCAATTACCCAGAAATAATTTTTTAAAGAGAAAAATAGTCAAAATTACGTCAAAAATTGACATTTCCGCAAAACTTGATAACTCAAAAATGAAACAATGTTTTGGACATTTTGTAAATTGCATAATAAACAGAATAACTTTCTCTAGGACTTAGACTACACATATTATAATCGCATCTCTATCTTAGATGATATTTCAGTTAAAGTACTAATGTAATGAAAAATTCGCAAAATTTGTCTCAAGTTTGTCATTTATACCAGTGTAAATATAAAACTATTTAATATATTATCATGAGTGTAGTCTATTCCCTCAAAAGACACATTTGTAAAATCAGTACAGACAATTTTGTGGCATTTCCTGCATAATTTTTTGTTTTAGGATGTTTTGCGTATAGTAAAAATCCGAAAAACTTCATTTTGAGAAAAAGCTAAAAATAACTTTTAGACACAATTCAAAAGCTGTAATTAGCTATAACTTTAAACGGCTGTAATTCGGGTTCTATTTTAGATACAGACAATATATAAGCAGATTTCGATAGATAAAAGATTCAATTTTAATATTATTGCAAAAATGAAAAATCGATATTTTGATCGAAAATTACGTTTCAAAGGTGTACGGATACCTTAAGGCGATTTTCAAATTCTCTGCTCAACAGCGCGAAACTTTCTAACAGATTTTGTGAGTCATTTTCAAACTTAAAGGCATAAAATTGACAGACCTGACTATTGAAGTTAATTGGGGTCGAATAGCGCTTTCCATTTTTTGATAAACGAATTACTTATTACCTTATTATTACCTAATTACCGCATCGGGAATTCGGTTCAAAGCGACGGCTTTGTCAGTATTTTCTGAAATCTGCCTTTACCAAAAAAATGGAAACGGCGTACGACTACATAGTTTCTGAATAAGAACACCTGCCAATTTCACTCGCTTACAAAAATGAACTGAGAAATGTGTCAGAAAGTAGCTCCTCTGGATTTGAGAACAGCCTTAAGTAATATTTATTTATTTATTTCGAGTTGTCGAAGGATTCAAGATATCGGGGTTCAAATTATTGAGATTGACTGTATTCATGCAAGCAATGAATACTAATATGTAGTTAATATTTAGATTTATATTACAGCGTTATAATTTATGACGATTGATACAAAGTATCCTACTTTTCCGTTTAAAATTACTATATTTAATGATAAGATCCAACAAAACTATAAAGTAAGAAATGACAAAAGAAAAGAAAAAAATTACACGACATATTTTTTTTTTTTTGAAAAAATAATTGTGCATATGTTTTATTAATAATTACTACATAATTAGCCTATTTTGCGATAATAAAATAAATAATTAATAAAAAAAATGCGTCCACGCATTTTGTCAAAATATTTCCCGTAGCAATTATATTTTTGTTAAAGGGAAATACATTTTTTAAATAAGAATTCTCTTGCTTAGATTAATCTTTTAATAAAAAACTACATGATTTTGATGTTTTAAAAAAATAAAAGCGGAGACTTTTTCAGATAAACCCCATTTCCCGTCAGCAATATTAATTAGTGAATTCTGCAACGAGCCGTTCTAATTAAATTATACAGCAGTTTATTATTTCTTGGTCTCTTGCCTGTTTTTTAAACTATAGCGAATGAATGGATTAATATTTCATTACACAATTAAACTGGTTATATTTTGCCTCTGCAGTTCTACGAATAAAACATGAAACATATTTTTTCTTTATCTAGTTCAGATCTTGTTCTAGACTAGTGGTTCCCAAACTTCTTTTGACCGAGTCCCATCCGAGCATCTTTAAAATCATGATCCCCCCCCCCATGGAGCAGGAGGGGGGTAATCTCGCTCTGCACGCTTTAATTACCTTTTCCTCCCCAAAGGTCAAGAGGGGTGGGGTGTGAAAGTTGAAGGGACAGATATGGCGCATTTGCGTCTTGCTGCCTTTTTTTTCTTTGGCGGTCAGCGAACGGGGCTTCGCCAAAGCACTGAACTTTCCAAAGGCCGTAAAGCAGAATTAGAACAATTTTTTAAACGAGCCGGGCCGACATAAAAATTTAAACGAAACCGATAAAATATGCATTGCCCGACTAAGAGTATAGAAGACCCCGGGACCCCCATCATTCTGCTGGTGTTGGTGGTTGGGGGGGGGGGGGGGTGGCTTCTATCTATCTATAGAATTTTCTTGTGAATAATGTGGAAGTGGCTAGTACTAAACTTCATACATATATATATGCATAAATTTTGTACCCGGTACTGCTCACATCTACATACAGGGTATCACAAAAAGATGGTCACAACTTTAAGGCTGTTCTCAATTGTTCTGCTCAACAAGCGCAAAACGTTTTGACACATTTATAGATTCATTTTTTAACGGAAAAATATAAAATTGGAAGACCTGACTATGGAAGCGGTTTAGAATCGAACTGTGTTTTCGATTTCTTGATAAATAAATTACCTATTGAATTATAAGCGATTTTGATCACGTGACAAACACGCTTTTCATCCTTTCATGGGTGATTATTCTTCTTTCGCGCGGAAATTCGGTTCAAAACGCCCACTGGCGCACCTTGACACTACTTTCTGAAAGATCTATTGCGTTTGCAAAAAAAAAAAAAAAAAAAAAAAAAACGGACAAAACAGCTTAATTACATAGTTTCTGAGCAACAATATCTGCTCGATTCATGCTTTTCCGAACAAAAATAAGTTAAAACTTATGTCAATGTTGTCCTTTTGGATTTGAGAACAAACAGCCTTAAGAAAAAATACTAGTCGGACAATAGTAGAAAAAATGATAAATTGGTTGACACGAATATTTGTTTGCAAACTTTTAATTTGTATGTTATAAGATGTCTAAAAGAGAATGCCACAAATTGGTCATCATTAATGATTTAACAGGCCAGATTACGAGGAAAACGTTAAGAATGTTCTCAAATCCGAAATGGCAACTTTCTGACATAAGTTTTAATTTATCTTTGTTCGAAAACGCATGAAACTAGCTGGTGCTGTTGTTCAGAAACTATGTAATCGAGCTGTTTTTCTTTTCTTTTTTTTTTTTTTTTGGAAACGCAATACATTTTTCAGAAAATAAGAGTCAAAGTGGCCGTTTTGAACCGAATTTCCGCGCCAAAGGAGAAAAAACACTCAAGAGCGGGCCAAAAATGGGTTTGTTACGTGATCAAAATAGCTTATAACTCAATAGGTAATTTATTGATTTAAAAAAATGGAAAACACAGTTCAATTCCAAATCGCTTCCATGGTCAATCTTTCCGTTAAAAAATGAATTTGTAGTGCAGTACGCTGTAAAAAAGGTTTGAAATATGAAACCATTTATCGCTCAAATTTAAACGTCCACAGTAGGCCCAAACAAAACAAGCACGTGGAACAGGGACCGAATTCTTTGACATCACCCGTGCAACTCCTTATGATTTCTACAAGAAAATTATTAAATTTGGTATTATTTATCCAATATCCTCGTTTATAGCGAATAATAATATTGTAGTATTAAATTGCGATTGTGAAATATATATATGCAAAATGTAAATGCCTGTAAATCATCAAAAATAAAACTGAACGAAAGTCAACTTGAAATTTTAAAATATTTAATTCAGGAATTAAACGATTCGACTATTAAATTTATGTATTTAGGATATTTACCAAAAGTAACTACAGAAGAGTCCAGAGTTATCACTACATTTTCCAAAAGGGAAAATTAGATGATGTCTCAATCATATGGATTAAACATGATTTAATAAGTAATGTTTAATAGAGTATTTCAATGTTAAGGATGTCGAGTTTACAATCCTATTATACATTGCATATTCAAGTACTCACATGTTTATTACGTCCTTTCTCTTTGTTTACTACAGACGATTCATCCATACCCTTTGAAACAAGTTGTTGATCTTCTGAAACAGTCTGCTACCATCGACATTAGATGGCCAAACACAATTATAAAAGATCAAGTTAAGACAGTGTAATGAAATAATAAGAAAGTCTGTAGAGGAAGCAGTTTCTGTGTAGAAAATTGTTGATAGAGTGTAATGAAATAATAAGAAAGTTTGTAGAAGATACAGTCTCGGTGTAGAAAATTGTTGATAGAGTGTTTTATAAAATTACTCTACCAATGATTACTACACTAAGACAATACTTCGTCGTGAAAGTTCTTGTTAAAGATGACAGATTTTCGTTTCGGTGGAATCTTCTCATAGTAAATCGGTGACAAATATATTAATATTTTTGCTAACAATGTAGTTTTTCAAATTTTATTAATTTTTTTTGTTAACTTGTGAATGTTTTACTTTTTTGTGATTTTTTAAAATTTTTTGTAATTTTTTAATATATATTTTTAATTTTATATATATTTTTAGAAAAAACTCTGAAAATTTTTTTACTAACTAAACTAACTGTAACTTTACTAACTAACTGTAGTAACTTGTATATTTTTTATTCATCTGATTATTTTTTAACTAGTGAATATTTCTGCTGGGCGTGGATCTATGTTCCTTGATAAAAACGTTGTTTCGTTTAAAAATTTAACAGATAAATTCCAACAATGAAATAGGTTTTATAAAAATAAACACACAAATAATAAAGAAATATTTATTATCATCGTTTAAACAATACTTTGTGAATAATGCCTACCTTCATATCAATTAGAAAATAACAAGCAACAAAATCTACGCTGTCCAAAAAGTTCTTTAAAACACTATATACAGGGTGGTCATAAAAAACTTCCCCGATATATGTACCCCTAGCAACCTAACCGCTGAACCAATCGAAAGAAAATTTCAGATTTAATTATTTGAAGACCTGCGCTCGAAATCGTGGTGATTTAAAACAATAAAGCTCACGGTTACGGTTACAGTGAAAAAATTTCGAAAATTTCGACTGGCAACCCCCTTTTTTTCCTTACGAAAATTCATCAGCGTATTGAAAAAACATAAATGGCGTTGGAACGATACACGTATGACTAAAATTGTCGGTGCAATATCGTTGCACTCAATCCTAATCAGTTCCTGTGTAACGTAATATTCAGCACTCTAAAACAAATGATTACATTTTTATTTTCACTATGTGCACACAAACACGACTCAAAAACACATTTTAAAATAAATCTTATAACATTAGTCAGTTCACAAGTGAAAAAAAAATCGAATGCTGAAGCGAACTGACATACTTTGCATAATACACAGGAATAGAAAGTAGAAGCACCAATCACAGAACACCATATGCAAATCATTGCGTGTAGAAAATTTTTAATAAACAGTGTGGGGAGATTGGTTCTTCAATCAGTTGTTCGTATGTGCCAACAAGATAACACAATAAAACAACGAGGTGAATTGATAAAGCTGTTTTATCTGAACGGGAAAATGCAGCTGAAGCAATGCGAGTTTATAGACGAAATCATAAATTATAACGAGGTCCATGTTCCGTAAAAACTGCACGTGATTTGGTGAAAATATTTTAAGAAACTGGATGCATATGTGATCGACCATGATCCGGACGACCATCTGTACTTGTTGAAGTTGTTGCTGAAGTGCATAACAGGATTACTGCAGATTTATTGCATACTGCAAGAAGTGTTGGATGCAGTCCTCAAGATTCTGCGCACTGTTCTGCGGATGTTTCGCTATTGATTCCAGCGCGTCCAGATGGTGCAACCTGGAGACGAGCAACAGCGTTTGGACTTTGCAAATTGTTTTCTCATCAGATATGATGAAGATAACAGCTGTTCATTGCTAATATTATGGACGAATGAGGCACATTTCTCTTTAACTGGGAACGTAAACTCCAAGAACTACGTTCACTGGGCCTATGAAAATCCTCACGATGTGACACTTACGCCTTTATAAGAAGCTAAAGTGACAGTGTAGCACGGCATCGCAAACACATTCGTTCTCGGTCCGTACTTTTTCGGGGAGGTCACTTCTACAGGTATGAAAACGTGCTTCATCACAAGTGCTCGATATACAACAATGTTGCAGAATTACGTAATTCCAGAATTGCAGCAGTGAAATGTCGTTAATGATATTGTGTGGATGCAAGATGGTGCTCCTCCACACGTCGCCACATCAACAAGCGCTGCAACACCACTTTGATGGTAGAATCATCCCTCGTAACTTTTCAATTTCGTGATCCCCCGACCTCACTCAAATGGATTTCTGGTTCTGGAGTTATATGAAATCAAAGGTGTACACATTAAATCCAAGACGTTTGTCAGAATTGAAAGATGTCATAAAACGTGAAGTTCTACAGATTCCTTCTGTGAGGTTACGTTCAGCATTGTTGTCAAATGTCTCACGTATGCAATACGTTATTGTTTGCAAAGGTGGGCATGTTGAAAACTGCTAATTCGAATAAATGTTTTTTTCTTTCTTTTCTTTTGGTGTCATTTCTCCTTTACAATGGTCTTTTTTGCAAGTGTTTTACGCCGGCAATTTTCATCGTACGTGCATCATTCCAACGCCATTTCTGGTTTTTCAATGCGCTGATGAATTTGCGCATGAAAAAAAAAATCGGTGTTGCTATTCGAAAATTTTGAATTTTTTTCGCTGTAACTGTAACGGTGAGAGCTCTATTGTTTTAAACCATCACGATCTTCAGCGCATACCTTGAAATAAGTATATGTAAAACTTCTTTTCGATTGGTTGAGCGGTGAAGCCACTAGGGGTTCATATATCGGGGAAGTTTTTATATGACCACCCTGTATGTTTGCTAGCATTAATAGTTCACAGCCTAATTGTTCATATTTTTTACTGTTGGTAAATGCACGGTTTGGTAAATATATATTTTGAAATATATATTATAAAATTTAATTAATTATCCTGAAATTTCTGCATCATTTCTTTTCGATGAATAAATTGTGAAAGTCTTAAAATTGCATTTTAAAGTCTAAAATTCTATGGCATTTTTTAAAAGATAGTTCATAAAGGAAAGTATTTATATATTCCCCTGAATAAAATATATGAATAAGAATTATTTGAATGGATTGCGCAAAATGTTATAGAACGACAAGTATGAAAAGTTATATAATGTTATATTTTCTTGTTCGAGTTTTCTTTATTTATTTTTACCAAATTAACCTTATAAACTGATTCAGTGAAATTTGTAAGAAAAAAAAGATATATTGCCATTTGTTTGTTATCCTGGAAAGAAATGTACACTTAAGAGGAATAGCTGCATAAAAGATAATCGTTTCAATATGATTAATACTATTTCTTTACCAAGTCTTCAATATCATGAAAAAAAAAAAACCATTTCGTTTAAGAAAAGTAACGAAAACCCATAATTTTTTTTTTTCTGCTTGTAAAATTTTTGCTCTTTACATCCGAATTTCCTTTGTTATAATTGAGTTTTCTCCAGTTTATTTTTACATTAGACCATATCACCTTTTTTCTGTATTCTCGTTACAATCTGGTTCGCGAAAATTTCTTTATAAGATGGGAAAATTCTTAAAAATATCAAGCATTTTTTAGAGAGCATATTACATTATCACTTACTTTGTGTGATAATTCAATAATCCAACACATTTCAAGAATTTCATTTTTAATATCTGAATGTGCAAAAAGTTTTATATAAAAAAAAATTATTGTGCTCTCATTGAATAAGTTATAAACTCGGATAACTGTTTAAATATTTGACAATGTTTGTGAAGATTATTACTTCAGGACCATGAAAACGTATTTAAGTTAGGGTGAAAATAATTACCGAAGTAAGTGCAAATATTTGCATCAAAAATTGTCTGTCACTTTCAGATGGCGTTATGAAAATTCAACAAAAATTCATTTAATTTATATTGTAAAGCAAAAACCTGTCCTTGAGTGACGTTGATGTCATATCGAAGGTGGCAAGATTTAAACAATCCATTTCCCTTTTTTTTCCGCAAATTTAATTACTTTTAAACATCGCATAAATTAAATTTTTACATTGTCGAATAGAAAAAAATATGTACTTTTTTAAGTACAATTTATTTGAAAATTTTATTAATTTACTGATTTTTTGTGATTTAAAAAATAATTTTCAACTATGGTTTTTATCTCTATTACGTGCAGCTCGATAACAGAAAACTAACCCGTTTGCACTTAAAACAATATAAATACTTCAGTGTTTGTTTCCAGCTAATGTACCATAATGAAATTAACATTTCATCAGCAAGTAAATAAGTAAAATAATAAAAATAGAACACAAATTTAGCAGATATGTAATCGAACTTAGTTCTTAAACACTGAAATAATCAGAATTAAAAAGGTTGCTGCAAGTACCCAAAATCTTTGGCAATTTATTGGGCTATTAACCTTTGGCACAAGGGTAATACGAAAATATCCCTTTCAATAAATATCAAAATTTTATTTGAATGCAATATTGATATTTTTCATATAAAAAGGCTTTTTGGTAAATGCTTGTTAGTGGGCAGTCTAAAGAAAAAAGAACATTAAATGTTAAAAATAATTCAAATCATTTTTCAATAAAAAAAAGTGACTTTCATTTATGTTCTGTACACCGGGCAACATGTTCTGTAACCCGGGATGTCCGGGTTACAGAACATAGTACCTGGTCATAATAACGGGAGAATTTACAAAATGTAAAAAACATTATGATCTCGAAGATTTCCTCGAAAGGAAAAAAAAACTGAATAAAATTTACAAAAGCGAATTTGACATTGATGTACATTTATGCAGACAAAAATACAGGGCTTCTCACTTTATTCCGATCATGGATTTTTCATAACTTTAACATTAATGAATTATCAAATTTCATTAAAAAAAATTCTTCAGATTTACCTTGCTTCGTATGAAATTTGGCGACATTACGGAGTGTTCTAGAAGAGCAAAAGATTTTGAAAAGCGAGTCCGTAATGGAATGTAAGCATCATTCCAAAGTGTAAAGTGTCTAGTTCACAACTATTTAGATGCGGATGGTGACATATCGAAACCACTTTTAGAGGTACCGTTTCACACAAGGAAAGGCGTGAGTGACGTTTGGCAAATTAAAAACAAAAACTAACAAACAAATAAAGAAGAACGAAAAGTCATGCCTCCAGCATAGATTATGAAACAATATTCAGAATACTGTAACAAAACTTTACAGTTTATTAAGGTGAAAGATTCATAAATAAACAATTCAGAAAATGCATAACGCAGTTGAAAAACAAATTTCTGCAATTACCATCAATAGTGGGAAACATATCCTAATTTTTTTTTTTTTTTTTTTTCAGTACTGTATAGGATCTATCTAGTACACTACATATGTAGTATACTATTTTTTGCATATTTCTTGGTGTGTATAAATTCTACAGATTATATACAGGGCTACACAAAAGATCGCAGGTGTAGTTACTTTTATTTACCGAAATTGCTGAATAGCAATTTTCAACTGTGCTATAGGGTAAAGTGCTCATATTTCGTCCCCTCTCCTAATTTCGCCTCCCTTAACTTCTGCGCTTCTGTAAAAGTGGCGCCACTTATGACGCAAGACACAGGGGACGGAAGGTAAAAGGGGTCAGTGTTGAAACTTTAGTTCGCCAAGACGCGCATACATAAATTAAAGACGGCGAATTTCCTATTTTTAGAAGACCCGAGTTCTTATTACGTCATTTGTAGAACGTTATTTACTGTACTGTAAGTATTTATTTCTTATTCATTGCATATATTTTACGTTCGTAAGATGCTGAAAGTAACATACATTGAGTTTTAGGACGCTCACTTCATCTTACGGGAACTGAAGCTCCGTCATATTGGGAAGTAGCATGGTCCCAATTTCGTCCCCCTTGCAGTTCTTATTTTCATCCCAGGGACGAAATTAGGAATGCTTTTTCATGACATTTTTTCAATTTTTTCCCTCATGTTTGGATGGCTAATGTTTCGTTATGTTATTCTTCCACTGATAATTAGTACATTTCTTCGTGCCTTACTTTAATGTAAATTAAATTACTTACTCATTTAGAAATAAATTTTGATTTAGTTATAAGTTAAGCTTTGGCGTATTGGACTTTTTTGGGGGACGAAATTGGGACCATTTTTTCTCTTTTGCATTTTTTAGATACTTTCGAAAAAACAATTTTTCGCATTGTTAAATTTTTTTGTACGATATTTGCCTATGTTTCTATGTGCGTGGGTAGCTAGTCTATGTAAAATTCAAATTTGGTAGATTTTCACTGAAAATTACAACTTCCAAGAGCCTAAAAGTGACTGGGGGACGATAACAGGGCACCTTACCCTACATTTAATTGAACTAACTTTTAGTAGCATACTATATTACTAAAAGTTATAGTATACGATTAAAAATTAGTTTAATTAAATGTACAGCACAGTTGAAAATTACCATTCAGCAATTTCCGTAAATAAAGGGAATTGTACCTGCGATCTTTTATGTAGCCCTGTATATGATCTGTAGAATTTATACACACGGAGACATATGCGAAAAAAGTAGTTAAATTTTAAGACGCGTACCACAACTGAAAACGTAGTTTCATCTATTGTTCTTCATTGGAAGTACTAGCGCCAAATACTTTTGTGTGTCCCTGTAAATGAACGATAAATTATATGCACATGAGATTCCACAGTAAGCGCCTTGTAATACATTTCAGTGATATATAATTTTGGTATGTTTAAGATAGTGTAATATCATTAAAATACACCACAAATGGTTTTTCCCCGTAGGCCCTATTGTAACGGAATTATCTTGAGTGCCCCTATAAATTAACCGTAAGTGCTACACATTTCCTTTTCAATACCGAACATGCCATAGTAAACTTCAATAACATTATATCAATTTCATGGCAATCTGAGTTAATTTACGCGAGTTAGAGCACGGACAGACGGAAAAATCGAATTCATAAGCACTTTTCAACTATCTTGGAAAGTGCTAAAAAATAATTAAAAAAACAACAACTTCGATCTCTTATGGAGCTTTCGATTCGAAATTTTACTTTTTAAAATTTTTAATTGAAGACTCAAAAAATCCCCCCTCCTCTCCAGATTTTATTTACGCACCAGTGCTGGTAAAATATATGTTTTAAATAATTTAAAAAATGCTTTTTAGTCTTAGTGAATGTTAGTTCGTAAATAAAATCTGTAAGCAGATTGTAGATTTGTTATTTATTTTTTTTAAATAGAAAATTAAATAAATTAATTTTTTTCAAACATATGAAAATCTATAAATCAAATTATTGGAGGCTTAAAAGTGGCTAGTATCCTTAATTATGAGCTCCTGAATATAAAATTGCTTCCAATTACAATCGAATAAGATAAATTATTGACAATAAATTTTTCTCTGAATTAAACTCAGAAATAAATAAATAATATATAGAGAAAGAGATTATGTTTCCCTAAAATCAAAACAATATTGTTTGTATCGACTATATCTTAGTCAATATGGACAATATTGACCCACCAGAGAGATCTCCCATTTTGCGAAATTGTACTAATACATTTCATATTGACAAAAATCTTTCATCATTTCATGACCAATATTTTCAATGTAAAGCCAACATTTCTACAATATTAGCATTTATTTCAAATATTTTTAACGTTAAACCAATATTTAACCAATGTTGGTATACTGGAAATATTCCAATGAGTGCAATTTATTGGCTCATTATATAATCAATGTAGGTTCGCTACTAGATTTATTCGAGAAAACATTTTGCGGTAATTTAGATGCAAATGTGCACTTCAAGGTGGGTTCACATGTATAGACAAAAATTACATTAGGTTTATTTATCCGTCGTCACTTAAAAGGCACGAGAAAATTACCATTTAGGGGCCTTCCACAAATGATGTCACGCTTGGAGGGGGGGAGGGGGGTTCGTGAAATTTTGACAGTTTGTAACAAGGGTGTGGGAGGGAGTAAGAAGAAATGTGACATCACACTTTTTGGTTAAAATAAAAGCATTGAAAATCAGCAGATTAAATTTGGAAGTCATTTTAAAATAAAAGTATTTTGTATTCGTAAAGTAAGGATAAGATTTAAAACGAAATATGTTAAATTCCGTTGCAAATTCCAAAATACTACTGTTTTCAATTGCTTTTTCATATTAATATTTTATTACTATTGTATATTAATTATATTTTTTGTCTTAAACTTATTCTTATTTCATACAAAATAAGTACACAAATCATGTTTATAGTTATGCGCACAAATGTCATTAAAGCACATAGTAAAGTTTAAAAGTAAAATTTTAAATATGATCTATAACGCAGTGCTTTGTTTTGAAATGCAAGTAAATGTTTATGTAATATAGCGTGACATGTGACAAGAGGGGGGATGGGGGGTAAGGTGAAGTGTGATACTTTGTGACAAAGGGGGGAGGGGGGTCAAAAATATTGAAAACAAGTGTGACATCATTTATGGATCGCCCCTATTACAAAAACAACATTAGTCATTGATAACCTAAGATATATTCCAATGGCCAACAACAGAACAAGAAGAAAATGTGATACAAAACTATTATAAATATGACTACGTTCTTTAATGTCACCCCCAAGATGCAAACGTCAATAATTTACAGGGTGTCCCCAAAATGATTATCTTGATTTAAATTGCATATAATTTTTTGCATATTTCATTTACAAGCATCATATTTGGCTCAGACACATAAAAGTTGACCAAATTTTATTTAAGACACTCGATAGGAACTCCGCGAGTCTGCAGATGTCGATGATTGCGCAGCTCTTCGAGTCTGTTCGACTGTTATCAGTCCCTAAAAAGTTTTGCAATCAATATTTTATCAACGTCTGATGGTTGTTTTTCATAGCGAATTTGAAACTTCTTTTTGGCGATTTGGTCTCAGCTAAGCCACACAATACACAGTGTGCCTTTTCTTGTGTAGAAGCCATATTTTCAGATTAACCCTTTATGTACTGCATTATGAATTCATGAAAATTTCATCTTCTAAAGCATTTTTTGTGAATTGTTTAAACTACATTAGAAGATTTACATAATCATTGAATAAATTTTAGAAGGATTTTAGAAGGATTGAAGGATTCAGAAGGATTAATTAAAGTAGAATTTATAGGGATTTTGTGCAATATTTATAACCCCACTCAAATCTTTTATTTAAAATATTTTTCTTAGTATTTTGTAGAATTAGGAAATGTACAAATATAATGTTCTTGTAATAGAAATATTTCTGAATTGAAAAATCGCCCCCCCCCCTCCACTTACACTCACCAACGCCAAGAAAGTTGAAAAGATGTATAAACGCAAAAGAAATCATCCTTAAATTTTTTTTTTGTTTTAGGTAACCAATAATGCTTTTGGGACAAGATAAAGTAATGTATCTATAACTCATTCTAAACTGTACTGCAACTAATCGATATATTAAATGAATTTTACAACAAGTTATTTTAATGGTACTTATAAGTACCGTCAGTAGATAAAGGGTTAAGCAGCAGCAGTGTCCCTAGTGACGAACCCGCATAATAATAGTGCAGAACCAGAAAAACTTGACTATTGGTCCAACGCATCTGCAAAAGAAAAATCGAAATCAATGCAATCACTAAAGAGTAAGAACATTATGAAATCAGGGTAAACATTTTGGGACACATTGTATATCTATTTTGTCAAATGTTTAATAAAACTGTGATTTTTTTAAAAACTTTTATTTGATCATTTATAGAACACTAAATCCAATTTCCAGCAAAAAACACATAAAAAAAGTTTGTTTTAATTTTAATCATTATAAAATAAGCAAGTGATAACAGACATAACAAGTAAAAATTAAATTAAAAAAATCAAAAACCCCACTGCGTAAAAAGCGAACCAATTAATTATTTCTCATCAATGTTAAACTATTTTTTATATTACTTACTACCTAGTTTTATATTTACTTGTATTGATGACTTTTAAGTTGTGTTTAATTGTTAGTTCCTATCTATAAACACTGTTTTGATGAGGCCTATAGATGTCTATGATGGTTAGAGTTGGAGTAAAGCTAGAGATCCTACCTACACAAATTCCAGGTTGTGTAATATTTAAACGGAGCTTCTGACTGTAAAATAGTCAATGAAACATCGTCTTCATTTTGAAAGACCTATTCAATGATATGCCACTCAATATGGTACGTAATTTTTTTTTGTCTCTACCGCCATTTTATATTTATAAAAACAGAACATAGCCTATAACCATCGGACGGTTAATACGAATCGATAGAGACCTCATTCATTAAAATCCATCCAGCCGTTGGAATGTTTCGAGGTATAAAGAAATCCGAATACCCAGATACGCGTGAAATACATAACCCTTCTTGGCAGTCGGGTAAAAATATAAAGATATCAAGGGACTCGACCGAAAATTTCCGGTTTACAGAACATACTTGCATAGAAACAAATTTTAATTGAAATCTCAAATAGATTTTTTTACGTTTGACATACATTTTTTAGATTACCGACTCATATCACCAAAAAAGAATTTTATATAAAAAATGCCAATTATGCATTTAAATAAAATTATTATTCTTCGTCAGGAGTTTCCACTAAACAATAGGTTTCCTCGACCCATAAAAATAGTTCTGAGTGATCCTTTCCATCTCTCTGTGTCCAGAGTAATCTCATCGTTTAACCTATATATATTCATTATATCTCAAATAGAACTTTGCCAAGTCATCCTCGGTCTTCCCCTCCTACGTTTGCCGTCCGGACACCATTCAAAGATAATTTTAGGAAGGCGTTCCTCTTTCATTCTGCGGACATGGCTATACCATCTAAGCTTGTTATACTCGACTGTATTAGCAACATTTTGTTTGACTTGCATCCTTGAGGCTATGCTGGGGGGAGCATAGCTCCGGGTAGGGCCACCCAAGCCAGACAGGTTCAAAGTGAGTATCCTGATGAAGAGAGACACCCTGGTTCTCCAGTTTGGGGGTTGTTGCAACGGGCTAGCTCTTCGTTCAACGCAAAAACTTTTCCACTGCTAAAAGACACAAGAAGAATAATTCCGGACCGTCTTTAAGGAAAAATAAAGTTTAGGAAGGACTAGCAAATAAAGTTTTGGGATTTATTTAAACGGTATTTTGGTAACAGCTGCAGATTTCACTAATTCGAACACCCCTATTTGATTCTGATTATTTCAGCATTAGTTCGATTATATATCTGTTAAACTTGTGTTTTATTTATTTATTTATTTTGTGAAGTTTTCATTTCGTTATCGGATATTAGACGAAAACAAATATTGAATTTTAAAAAGCAGAAAACCAACGTTTAAAAATGCACAAATAATCATATGAAAAGCAGCAAACAGCTGTTTCGAATCTACTAGCGAGATTCTTCTTCAGGTAAAGATAGAGCAAGACACAGCGTGCTAGAAAAAGTAAGGCTGAGCAAAACGACAGAGACCGCCGCGGCGAGCGGCCTCTCTTCGTCCACAGCCTTTTATTCTTCTACTCTATCCCGACTCTTCTGCGGAAGCAAGGTCGTCCACAGCCCTTTATTCTTCTCTTCTAGTTCGACTCTTTTGCGGAAGCAAGATCCGTAGGTCCCCAGTGAAAGACTCCCTAGCGAAACCCAGGTTGAAAAAAAAAATCAGAAATTGAAACCGGACAAATTTAAAAGGGAAATTACACAAATTAAAGACACCGAAAAGCGGGAAGGGTTGGGCTCGGGGCGATGAAGCTACCGAACGACTCCTAACTGCTTCGAGCCCATTATTATACCCGATATGGGTAGCGAATGCGCCAAAAACAACCAATGAGAGGAACCTGCTTCTCTCTCATTGTTTTTTTTTGCGCATTTTCTACCCGTATCGGGTATATAAGCCGTCTCTGTCATTTTGCTCAGCCTTGTTTTTTCTAGCACGCTGTGTCTTGCTCTATCTTTACCTGAAGAAGAATCTTGCTAGTAGATTCGAAACAGCTGTTTGCTGCTTTTCATATTATTATTTGTGCATTTTTAAACATTGGTTTTCTGCTTTTTAATATTCCTGCGCAAAGGCTTTAATTACTATTATAAAATACTGAATTATTTATACTGTCTTAAGCGCCAATAGGGTAATCTCCCAATCTTCCATAAGCGGACTGCATGCACCAGAGATAGTTTAAAAGAAAAACAGTGCTTGAAAATGATATTAAAAACCAAAAACCGCAAATTATGATACAGTTTTCAAACAAATTGCATTTGAAAGCATACTTTTTTTCTTTATTCGACGATGTAAAAATTAAAAGTGTTTGATGATTAGAAGTTGATAAGTTTGCATTAAAAAAAAAAAAAAAAAAAAAAAAAACGAAATTTACTACCTAGGTTTTTGCCATCGTCAATATGACGCCAGTGGACATTATATTACTGCCACGTTTTAGCTTTATAATACAAATAAAAAATAACTTGAAAATAATTTTTTTTTAAATCTAGCATTTGTGTGTCGTACAGTTTTTATAGATTCCTGAAAACTGCAACTTATGTAATTTTTGAAATGACTCATTCATTTGAAGTATTTGCAATGCAAGAAATTTGAAAATTTCTACCCCTAAAATTATTAGGATCTATATTAATTTGTAATGGATTTTCAATATTCCTTACGTCACACTAGATAGGCATTCGCAGTAATAGATGCAAGATTAAGTGATAATGTTGCTAAGCAACAACACGATCGTTTATGAACGGAGACAATATTGCTTCATTTATCTTCTTAAAAACACATTTTTATAGAAAAATTCTACTTTTCAGAAGAAAATTTGTTGATAAAAAGAAAAAGGAAGAAGATTTTTTTTTAAAGTTTGTATGACTAAAAAATATATACACAGAATGAAATAATATAATTAAATTAAAATTACATGTGTGAAAATAATTGGAAACAAGGTATTATACAGTGTGTCCACGTATAACCTGACCGACCTTTATTTTCGCAACCGTTGGTCCTAGATGCATACTTCCAATTACAAAAATGGTCAAAATTAGGTCAAAATTAGGTTAAGATAAAAAAAAGTTTGAAGCGAAAAAACAATTTAGTGAAGAATTACAAAATCTAAATTTTTATACGGTCCCCCGATCCTATAAGTTATATTTAGTAAAATTTCCTGTTACACTGGCAAGTAAGGCAAAAAAAGTCCCGTTATTCTACGATTAAAATTGACCGATTAATAGCTGTTTAAAGTTGGAGTATATTTTTTGCTGCATATTAGGGGTCATTCACAAATTTAGAAGAAATATAGAAATATAATTCCGTCAGATATATTAAAGAAATGGTTGAGAGTAAAATTAGCATTGCAATATAAATTTGAAATCTTTAATCATTCTGACATATTACTGCAAAATGTACAATTTGTACTGAACATTCTAAGAGGATAAAAATAACAGATTTTTTCTTAGCCTCAATTATTTACAAAAAGATGAATATTTTAAAATGCTGTTAGATTACACTGTCTTTCAAATTTTGGGTTGTGGCATGTTTTTTAGCTTTTGAAAATTGATTCTTAAGTATTTTTTAGCACTGAATCCGAATATGACCTTCATTTTAAACCATCACGTCAGGAATTTTCTGAAATCGCAAATTTCAAGGTTAAAAAGCTAAAAGTTAAAATTGATCCCCCCTCTCCTCCCAACCTCATCGGACCCCCGAGTTGTTTAGCTGTAAGAACCCTAGTATAAACCAAAAAATCTAATAAATTATTGAATTAAATAAAATTAAACTGAATAAAAAAGTCTTACATGTATTTTATAGTATCAGATTTTTCGCTATTTTATAACCTTGAAATTTACGACTTACGAAAAATCTTGACATGGTGGTTAAAAGTAAACGTAATTTTTTGATTCATCGTTAAAAAATACATAAAATGTAATTATAAAGGTTAAAACACAACCATCGCAGGTTTATGTTATCTAATCTAAAACTCTTTCTTAAACTTCTTGGCGGTAATCTATCCGATTTTTTTTGTGTTATCCTCTAATATAAGTATAAGATGGTAAGATTCGAAAATCATAATAATATTGCATTGTCATCGGATTTAAGTCTGTATGTAAAATTTAACTTCGATCGGACATTTGAAAGTAAGTTAAAGTAAGCAAATTTTAAACTGGAAAGACGATCATTGCAAGTTAAATAAAATCTTATGAAAATAACGTAATTTTAGTTAAAAGAAATCATAGCCTCAAATCCTTACAAAATAAAACATATGTTAAAATACAATTATTTTAACTAATCTGAAACTTAACTAATAAAAGTTAATCGTAATATTTGTACGATTTCTTTCAAAGCGCAGATACCTTGAATTAAGTTTAAGTACTTTATACACGAGCCCTGAAAGTATGGTCGAAATCATCTGTTTTGATATGCAAAAAAGTGGTATAAGTCATGCATTTCAAAGTTTCATAACTCGGTCAATTTTAATGTTAGATGAATGGGACTTTTTTTGTCTTACTTGTTAGTGTCACAGTAAATTTTTAGTAAATATCACTTATAGGACGGGGGGACCGTATAAAAATTTAAATTTCATAATTTTTTAAAAAATGTTTTTCTTGACCCAAATCGCTTTAAAAATAATTCTTTACCTTATTTAAACCATTTTTGTAATTGGAAGTATGCATCTAGGACCAACGGTTGCGAAAATAAAGGTCGGTCAGGTTATACGTGGACACACTGTATATGTATACATATGTAGGTGGTAATGATATGTAGGTGGAACAATTTTTGGTTTTTAATTTTTGTAATTTTTTCTAATAATTTTTTTTTGGCTCAGAATTGGCTCTTCAGTTACTTTACTTATTTGGTTATGTGAAAAAGTCATAAAAATTGGATTAGAAAATGTCTATAATGAATGATAATAGAAAATAAAAATATAGAAATTTGGCCCATTCATCCCCACCCATGGGGCTGAATGGGCCATTGAAGGTAATGAATGGGCCACTAAATGAATTCAATGAAAAAATGTGGAATTAATCTTTTATTCACCAAATATGACAAAATGAATGGTACTTGACATGATATGATCAAAGCATACTGAAATAGTAAGTAATACACAAAGCTTATCAAAATTTATGAACATCAAAAGTGATATTATTAAATCACATAATTGTAGTAGAAAAATGACAAAATAATGAGATTATAAGAAAGAAAGAACATAAAATATACATAAAAATAATAGATAATACACATATGATTTAACGACGACATGGTTGTAACTGTCTAACTGACTATTTAGTGTAAATTTCTGGTGTTATTTATTCTACCCATCAGATTCTGAATATAAACAATTATTCTAGTTTTATATCAAATGGAAAAATATTGGTAGGTGTGGTCAACAACTGGACAGCTCACCTAAACATTTATACAATTTAACTTATGTTTCTAATAAATAACTGGTATTTCTTAGGGTGAAAATATGCAAATTATTTTTTAGACATCACTATAAACCCATTCTAACTAGACAGTAATTTAATCTAAATACATTACAGTCAGTTATACTTCATATTAAAGAGAAAATCAGAAAACAGAAAGAAAACCATATTTTCATGATTAGGGCAAAGGTGGCCCATTTAGCCCCACCTATACTTCTGGAATATATTCAGGTTTTTTTAATACATTAAATTCAAATAACATCTAAATACATCCTAAAATTAGTTTACAGATATGCAAAGACTTGCTAATACACACATCTGCAATGAAATAATATATACTTTTTAGCTTATTTATTTTACTGAAAAGGGAAAAAAATTACTTGTCAATCAGATTCTTGATCATCCTACTCTAGTGGGAAAATGGCTTCACCCAAACAATGGAAAATTTGATGAGTTTGGTAGAACAAATAGCTTCATCTATTGGTGGCATCTAAAATAATTTTATGCAAATACTTTTTCATATTTTGTTAATGGCCCATTCATTACCACTCTCCCTTATATACCATATATCTATAAAAAAAGAGTTTGTTCTGACCGACTCATAAAGAACGCACAGCCCAAACTACTAAACATGGAAGCATGAAAATTGGGGTGTGTGTGTGTGGGGGGGGGGATACTTTTATGATGTAGGCGGGGGCTAAGAAAGGATTTTTGAAAATGCCCCCCTCCCCTTAACCCCTTGGGGACGAGCGACCGGCATACGTGAAGCGTAAGGTGCTTAGAATCCGTGATTATTCTCAACAGTAAATTTTATTGTAAATTTTACCTTATTTAATCCGAGAATTTTCCCGATTTAATTATACAAAAATTTCTGTTTTGAAAAACCGGTGATAAAAGATTAAGAATTCTGTAAAAGACGCTCGTCCCAAAGGGGTTAAAGGCGTTTAAATGGAGGGTAAAATTTTTTTGAACAATTGGCCATACCTCAGCAGTCGTGTTAGGTAGGAGCGTGAAATTCAAGAAAATAAATCTACTAAAAAACATTTAAACATGTATTTCAGCGATTTTGACCCCCCCCCCCCCCCCTTAGGGGTTAAAGGCGGTGGTCGAAAATGTTAGGACATTTGGCCATATCTCAGCATCCGTTTTAGGAAGGAGCGAGAAATTCAGAATAACAAACTTATTAAAAAAATAATTAAACCCGTATTTCAGCGATTTTAGAAATCCCTCACTAAAGGAGTTAAAGTGGGGGTCGAAAATTTTAGAACATTTGGCTATATCTCAGCAGTTGTTTTAGGTAGAAGTGTGATGTTCCAGAAAATAAATCTACTAAAATAATAATTAAACACGTATTTTAGGAATTCTCCCCCCCCCCCCCCCTAAGGTGGTTAAAGGGGTGGTCGAAAATTTTAGAACATTTGGCCATATCTCAGCTGCCGTTTTAGATTGAAGCGTGAAATTCCAAAAAATAAATCTACTAAAAAAGTAATTAAATACGTATTTTAACAATTCCCTCCTCACTAAGGGTGTTAAAGGGGGTCGGAAACTTTAGAACATTTGGCCATATCTCAGCAGTCGTTTTAGGTAAGAGTGTAAAATTCCAGAAAATAAATCTACTAAAAAATAATTAAACACGTATTTCAGCGACTTTAGGAATTTGGCCTAAGGTGGTTAAAAGAGGGTCGAGATTTTAGAACATTTGGCCATATCCCAGCAGCAGTTTTAGGTAGGAGTATAAATTTCGATATAACAAACCTATCAAAAAATAATTACACATGTATTTCAGCGATTTTCGAAATCCCTTCCACCCCAAGAGTATTAAAAGTAGGGTCGAAACTTTTTAATTATTTCGCTATATCTTAGCAGCAGTTTTAGATAGAGGCATGCATTTCAGGATAACTAATGTAACATACCAAAACATATATTTTATCGATTTTAGAAATTCCCACCTAAGTGACACCGTACCTTTTAGTGGGGTGGTCGCTAGTTTTAGGTCATTTCGCCGTATCTCAGCAGCAGTTTTAGGTAGCACCGATAAATTCAGGATAAAAAACCTATAGAAAAAATAATTAAACACATATCTCAGCAATTTTAGAAATCACCCCTTCCCCTAAGGGGGTTAAAGTAGTGGTCGAAAATTTTAAGACATTCCGCCATATCCCAGCAGTAGTTTTAGGTAGAAGTGGGGAATTCAAGATAACAAACCTACTAAAAAAATAGTTACACACATTTACTTCAGTGATTTTAGAGGTATTTTGTCTATTATGTCACCAACATCGACTTTGAACTGGATAATGCAAGATTATATGAATAAGACAACAATTACGGATATTTGATTAGATATTAAGAAAACGATTTTTTTTTTTTTAAATCTCTCTATCTCATCTTTGCTAGATATATTTCGTTTCATTCAAGATTTTTTTTTTTTAATCTCTTTATCTCATCTTTGCTAGATATATTTCGTTTCATTCAAGATTCTTTTACAGAAACTGACCAGCGTAGCGGGCGAAGGCTGCTTGTATTATTTTATATATACAGCCAAATCTCGATTTTGCGATTGCAAAGGGTCTATTGAAAAACATCGTCAAATAAGGGGAGCGCATAGACATATCAAAACGGCAGAAAAACTGGTTATAAAATTTTTATTTACTACTAGTATTTAATTATAATTTTTCCTTTTTTGCATATTAATATAGCTATACACTTTTATTAAAAAAAAAACAAAAAAAAAAACAATGCCATGATTGCTTAAAAAACAAGTTGGAAATTGCACGTCAAACGTGGCAAATGAGGTGCGTTCGTACTATAACTAGTTTTATAAATATTTTTTTGCACTGAATATTGTACTGAATGTATATTTTAGTGCATTTCATAAGCGCAAATCAATTTCATTCTGTTCGAAAGGCTATAACATCATTAAAATGCAGTTAAAATATTTTTTTTCCCATTGGCCGTCATATAACGGAAAACTTTTGACTGTCCCTGTCATTAAACTATGCATCCGATTTTCATAAGATTTGAAATGACTCGACAAAATTATGCAACAATTATATATTCTAAATTTCAAACTATTCGGTTGGGTAGATTTTGCTCTGTTATATGCGGATGGACAGACGGACTGAACGGCAACTATAGCTGCTACGTATTTATATAATTACGAACGCACCTAAAAATGATATGGCTATGATAAAATCGGTGACATAGAATTTTGTTAATTTATTTGTTTTATGTAATCTATTTATAGATATATGTGTGTGTGTGTGTATAAAAACATAATATAGATGAAATCATTGTCATCATGCTATATTTTAAATAACTTTACACACAGATATATATCAAGACAGTATCTAAATGACCGCGACTAAAAAAATCTTTTTCTTTGCATTTAGGATCTTCATGTGATATTTGAAATAACTTTACTAAAAAAAATGATAAAAAAGATTCTTTCGCTTTTTCCATTTAAAGGTAGCAAAAGTTTGGTACTCTCTCTAAAATAAATATAGATTAAAACTAAACAACGGATATGATTTATTTGCTTAGAGTGAAAAAAAATGATATACTCTGATGCGAGTGGAGAATGAAGGATGTTAACAGCAATACACTTTTTAATATAGATTTGAGTCTAGGGGATGAAATATTTCTGAAGCAATTTCACATTGCCCGAGGCTAAATGAAAAGTAACATAACGTTATGCAAGCCAACCCCTCAAGTATAGTCGTTTGCTTAGCTTAAGTAAATATCATGAGGAGAGTTTGGAATCTAATAAAATTCGACAAGAAATATGATAGCTCGATACACATGCAGATGAAATCTGTTAGTTTTTACTTCAAAATATTAACAATTCTGCTAGAATTTGTAAAATAGATATTTCTTCAAAGATATTTTACTATAAATTACTACTGTAGCAAATATTTCTAGAGCAATTTCTTTTTAAAATTAATAACGAAAAAGACAGTAATTTTCAATTTATAATTATAATGTGGCTTTTCAGTCATTAAAGAGAAAAAAAGAAAAGTTCTGTTTTAATTTATACAGTTCTCTAGACTTGTTTGTGATTTATTTTATCCCAAAGTGTCATTCATATATTTAAAAAAAAAAGTAACATTTAAAAGTTTAATATCAGTGCCATAATTTTATTGCAAAACTAATTAAATTATGACTTTTTTTACAATGAAAGAAATATTCCTTGGTTAATTGCTAACTTTCACTATTCACGTATTGAACAAAAAATATCAACTTCGCCATCCAAAAATGATCAAAAGCACACTTCTCTTTAAATACGAAATGATATCTGGGGGGAAAAAATCGGTGAATTTGCGAAACGACTTCTAGAAAATAAATACTAAGTATTAATTTTTTTTAAACACCATAGATACCGTTAAAGCCAGGCAGGTACAACAAAGTTTTTTTTTTCACTTTCTTATTTTATTTATTTATTTATTTATTTATTTTTTGTATTTTCATAATGGAAAACGGGTTGACATTTTAAAACCCCAGAAAAAACGGAAAAAATGAAAACGAATAGGAAAACATGAAAACCAAGACGAAAGCGAACTTCAGAAAATATTATTTGGAAAAAAAAAATAATATATCCAACAAATTGATCAGAATTACAAGTCTAAAAATATTGTATATTTTTGTAAGGCGTATAACAACATTAATTCTGTTAACTGCAATTTATGTCATATGGGATATATTGGTCAAATTTGCAGTCCTTTACACATTAGAATTAATCAACATCGTAGAGATAGCCAGCACAATACTTCTAATGATGTCGATTATAATAATTCTAATAAGAATATAATATTTCTAATAATGCTAATAATGTTGAGCATTTTCAGCATCATGATTTTCAAAATAACACTGTTATGATTTTAAGTATGCATACAAATTTAAATGATAGATTGCTTTATAAATCAATATATATTAAATCTCGTAACTTTCTATATCCGCATGCCGTTAATTCTAATGTTTTCAATCAACCACATTCTGTTTACACTAACACTTCTAAACTAGACCATTATAGAAATATTTATTCTGATTTAAATCATTCTGTTCACAAAAAAGTACTAGGTCACAAAGTAGAAAACAGAGTACTCCTTCTCAATACATTTCTAGAAAACAAATTAGAAACGAATCTGGAGATTGACTTTAATAAATCGTATAATTGGTTTGATTTAAGAAAACACATTTTTTTCTATTAAAAAGAAAAACCTTTATCTTTATTTTAAAGTTTTTTTTTATCTCTGTTAAGTTTTCTTCACAGTTTAGTGATGTTTTCTTTGATATAGTCATTATAGAACTACTCTTCTTAATATAAAACTTAAAAAAAAATCCGTACAATAAAGCTAATAACATCCAAGTAATCATAACTTTTCCAATCCTATACTTAATAAAATAAATCTTCAAAATATTTTCAATAATGACACTAACTTCTTTCCAATTAAAAACTTGACTATAGATCAGTCTTACAATGTTACTCTAGGGAGGGTATAAACCCGGGCTTGTATAAACCCGGGCTTTCTGTGTAAAAGAATGTAGGTGAAAACCATCTTATACAGGATGTCCACTCTCAACGGTGTCTAATGGCTAATTCCTAAACCGTTATTCATAGACATATAGTTCCAATAACAAAAATGTTTTAAATGAGGTAAAGAAATATTTTAAAAGCAATTTGGGTCAATAAAAACATTTCTTAAAAAATTACGAAATTTAAATTTTTATACGGTCCCCCGGTCCTATAAGTTATATTTAGTAAAATTTTCCTGTTACACTGACAAGTAAGACAAAAAAAGTCCCGTTATTCTACGATTAAAATTGGCCGAGTAATAACTGTTTAATGGTGGAGCATATTTTTTGCTGCAAAATAGGGGTCAGTCACAAATTTAGTGGCAATACAATCTCGTTAGATATATTTAAAAAAATGGTTGAGAGTAAAATTAACATTGCAATATAAATTTGAAATCTTTAACCATTCTGACATATTAATGGAAAATACACAATTTGTTATAAACATATAAGAAAAAAAAAACAGAATTTTTGTCAAATAAAATGATAAAAATTAACAGTTTTAGCTTTTGATAATTGATTCTTATGTATTCTGTACCGCTGAATCCGAAACTGACCTTCATTCTTTTACTATCACGTAAAGATTTTTTGCAAATCGTAAATTTTAAAGTTAAAAAAGGGAAAAAATAGCGGAAATTTGATACTATAAAACAGATGCCATTGTTGTGTTTTTAACATTTGATAATTGATTTTTATGTATTTTTTTACCTTTGAATCCGTAAATGACTTTCATTTTTAACAATCACTTCAGCATTTTTCGCAAATTGTAAATTTCAAAGTTAAAAAATTCAAAGATAAAATTGAACCTCTTGCCCCACCTCATTCGATCCTTCATCTGGTTTAGCTGTAAGAATCCCTGTATAAGCCAAAAAATTGAATAAACTATTGAATAAAATAAAATAAAATAAAATAAAAATAATTTTACATCTGTTTTATAGTATCAGATTTCGCTATATTTTAACTTTGCAGTTTACAATTTTCAAAAAAATTCTAACGTGATGTTAAAAATGAAGGTCATTTTCAGATTCAGTGCTAAAAGGGCATAAAAATCAATTATCAAAAGTTAAAAAATACAGCCATCTCCTCTATTTTATAGTATCCGACTTTTTTCTATTTTTTAACTTTGTTATTATTATTTTTTTCTAACTTTGACAATTTATGATTTGCGAAAAATCCTGACATGATGGTTAAAAATTAAGATAATTTTCGGATTCAGTGCTAAAAAATACATAAAAGTCAAAATACAAACATTGCAGTCTTGTGTTATCTAATCTAAAACTTGTTCTTAAACTTCTTGGCGGTAATCTATCCGAAATTTTTTGTATTATCCTGTAAAATAAGTATAAATGGTAACCACCGATTATAATAATAATAGATTGTCATCGGATTTACGTCAGTATGTAAAATTTAATATCGATCGGATATTTGAAAGTAAGTTAAAGTTCGAGTACAAATTTTGAACTGGAAAAACATACATACGATCGTTGAAGTTAAATAAAAACTTATAAAAATAATGTAATTTTTGTTAAAAGAAATCATGAAAAGAAACAATCTCAAATCCTTACAAAATATAAAATATGTTAAAATGCAATTATTTTAGTCAATCTGAAACTTAATAAAACGAATTTTTCAAAGCTTAGAAACACATGAAATAAGTTCTTCAAATACTTTAAGCCCTTGGTATATGACCATCAAAGCATGGCGAAACTCATCTGTGTTCAGCTGCGGAAAAGTTGCAGAAGTCATGCATTTTTAAAGTTTCATAACCGGTCAATTTTAGTGTTATATGAACGGAACTTTTTTTGTCTTTCTTGTCAGTGTAATAGAAAAATTTTACTAAATATAATTTATAGGACCGGGGGACCGTATAAAAATTTAAATTTCGTATTTTTTTTTTAAGAATTGTTTTTATTGACCCAAATCGCTTTTAAAATATTTCTTTACCTCATTTAAAACGTTTTTGTAATTGGAACTATATGTCTATGACTAACGGTTTAGGAATTAGCCGTTGGACACCGTTGAGAGTGGACACTCTGTATATTATTTCTGATGTCAACATTCTTTTTTCTCTGCACATACTAAAGGTACAGCGATGAATGAGGTATTTTTCGAAAGGTTCTGCAAGCGGCTTTTGATGTAGTATATTTACATATCGTTAAAACGCGTTGTTTCATTAAAGCAAAAGATGCATTTAATGAAAAAAACGTATCAATAAATAATATCAAAGATTGCAGTCAGAAAGCCTCGCATGGATCTACTGTTTATTATTATTGATAACTGTAACAGATTTTTTATATTTAATATACTTTTAGAATGCCTATTAACAACACTGAAAATCATATTTATATGAAAAACAGCAATAATGCGTTCAAATAAAGTTTTGAAATGTATTAAAACCGATATTTTGACAGTATTCACATCAGGATTTAAAAGCCGAAGAAATCTCCAAAGACAGCTATTTACAATCAGCCTTTTTGGTTCAAGCGCGAAATTCGATTATGTCTTAAATTTATTTATCTTTTATTGTTTTACTTAAATGGACGTTTTAATTTCGTTATAGAAAATAAGCTTCATACAAGAGATGAGCTATTTATATTACTTTAAGTGCAAACCTATTTATCTTTTTCGATCGTCTCCACGCGACAGAGATAGATTTGAAAATTATTCTTGAAACAATAAAAAATGGGTACATTGCGATATCGCTTTCAAACAAATTGCAACAGTTTTCAAATAAAATGCGATATAGTTTTTACAAATTGGCGAATTTTGATCGTCTGCTGTTGACGTTCGCAAAATGACATCAACGTTACACACAGACCCCTTTGTCCTCTATAATACAGATATACCATTAAAAGAAAATCAATGTTTACAACAAATCATTGATTTTTAAAATGAGGCAAGACAAGTCCATTGGCGCATACAAAAACAGGATTTTTTTTCAGCTAACACGGATAACCATTCTTGCATATTAAATTTACACGAAGTAAAATAACAAAAATATAAAATAAGTCTATTTATTATTGCTTATGACTATTTTGAAACCCATTCAAATGCAAACCATTAAATAGATCTAAATAACATAAAATGGACTTTCTCCGCTTTTAAAATCTACGGCTCATTTAATCCTTTAAGGTATCCGTACCCGAACAACTTCGGAGCGAATTTTTGAAATTTTTGAAATTTTCTCTTGTTGTCCATTTTTACTTTCTTCTATCTTCAATAGAAGAAAGTATTGTAATTGAAATTTTTTTTCTACTTCCGGTTTTCGACGGATTTACACGTTTTAGGGGTCAGAGATCACAAAAAAACATGTTTATACAAAATGTCTGTCTGTCCGTGTGTCGCCATTGTACCATCAAAAATTGTATGAAGTTATGCATAGAATTGAACCAATTTTTTTTAAAAAGTTTTTGGCTATGGCAAGCAGGTTCTCCCTGAATTTGGAAAAAAATCGCCGCTAGGGGGCACTGTAATAGTGATTTTTGGTTGGTTGGTTGATTGGTTGATTGGGATTTTATGGCGCAAAGTCCCTTTAGGGACATGCTGCGCCAAGACAAAGTCAAAATGTAAAAATTATATATTACCCAAATTTGAGCAAAAAAAAGACTAACAAAAAGATGAGAAAAACAATAAATGAGAACACTAATATGTATATTTAAAACCATTTAAAAGAGTCAAAGGTTGATAGTTAAAAGACCAAAGTATTCTGATTAAAAACTGTGAAGTTAAAAAGCAATAACCGTTAAAATATAAACAAAGTCCAAGATGACGTACAAATACTGCCTAAAAACAAATTTAAAATCACAGAAATAAATAACAAACATAAAATTAATTACGTACAAATTCCTCAAAAACTGCATTTGATTCATATGAATCCGATTCCATTTCTTCATCCAAGTTTTTTCGTTGTTTCCGATCCTTTAAATTACTAACTGATGGGTTTAGGCTTAGGCTTTTGTTATTGTTCTTTTTCTTCACAGTGGAAAACTGGGAAGAACCCCGGATTGTCTTTTTCTCTTTGTGTACACAAGATTTTTTGCTTGGTTTGTCAGTTTGACTAGTATCTGGTCTATGTGATGTTTTTGCAGATGTAACAGCCTTAGTTTGGAGTTCAGGTGACTTTTTGGATTGACTTGGGGATTTTTGAGACTGATTGATTTGGTATACTATTTTAACAGGCTCTGAGGAAGGTTGCCAGCGTTCTAATAGTGGGGTTGCATAGCATTTACTGCCACAACTAACATCACGAGTTTTTCTATTTGAAGTGGTTATTGATTGTGCTTTAGCTGAGTTACTTGGTGGAAAGGAGGTGTCGGTCTGGTTGCTTATGTGAATGTGCCTTACAGATTTTTTTTGTTGCTTGAGTAGACTAGAGTAGGAGACTTCGACTGACGGAGTCCTGGATTCAACAACTTTGCGGGCTTTAGGGTAGGAGAGATTTTGAGTTACTTTAACAGCAAGGATTTCCTTCTCACGTATCCAGTTTGGACAGTAACGGGAATATGCTGTATGATCACCCTTGCAGTTTATGCAGCGTTCAGAGTTTTGACATGAATTACCATCGTGACCAACTTCTGCGCAGCGTGCACAGGTGACGGAACCTCGACAGGTAGTTGTGGGGTGACCATAACGCTGGCATTTAAAGCAACGGAGGGGATTAGGAATGTAAGGACGGGCAGGACAGTTCAAGTAAGCAGCTTTAATTCTTGATGGTAAATTAGGGCTATTAAAAGTCAGAATGATGTGTTTCGTGTTGGTCTTTTAAATTTTGTAAAAATTCGTCTTTAGTAGAGAATAAAAGATCTGGCTCGGATATTACACCACGGTTTGTATTTAGAGTTTTATGTACTTGAACAGAAACTGAAAAAGAGCCTATTGAAGAGCAATTTGAGAGAAGATGTGATTATTTGGCTGAAGAAACCTTAACAAGCAAATCCCCAGATTGTAATTTTTTGAGAGAATGACCACCTCCCAAGACAGACTGGAATGTTTTTGCAATGAGAAATGGTGAAGTTTTTTTTGAAAGAGCTATCAGAGAGACTATCGGTACGTTTAATGACAAAAAAAGAGTGTATGAAGGATTCTGTTCAATTTGTTGCTCTCCATATGGGAGAGAAATGGAAGTATGCGAATTATTTCCATCCATATTAGAAAAGAAATAAGAATTCAGACCCCGGCCGCACCACCCACTACCGAGCCCAATAAGGGGATGCACAGTCGTGCACCAGTGCTAACCGGGGCCTATACGGTCACAAAACACTCCTATGCCAGTCTCCACCCTTAACAAGATGGCTAGTAAGTGTCCGATCACTTGATCCCCAGCCAGTGACAGAAGTCAGCTGAGCACCCACCCTGGGAACCCGCTTTTGGCTTATGGTTAGGTGTAACCCCCAAGCCCAGGGCAAAAGTCAGCTGACCAGCCGATTGATGCATACGGGACCAATATGCACCTCCCGTCTACCTGAAGCAGAGGCCAAAGCAGTGTGTTGGTTTCCCTCAACTGCCAGGATCCCCCTTTCCAAAGACACGGGTCGCCACGCACGGCAAACACGTGGGTGGTTTACAATTCTCCATGAGTCGATATACAGGATGATATCGGATCATACAGAATTGCCCTCACCTCCGAAGAGGAAACCACAACGAGAGTGAAACATAGAGGAGAGAAAGATAAGAGAAATAAGAGGAAAAGGCAAAAAGAAAGATCGCTCAGGAACCCGGGGTTGCGAAGCCCGTGAATACCTAAAGAAGGTATCCCCCTGGGGGAATAGCGATTTTTGTGTGATTTTGAATATTGTACCATCGAAAAGTGTATGAAGTTATACATAGAATTGAGCCAAATATTTTGTGTTTGTTTTTGGTCATGGCACGAAGGTCCTCCCTGAATTCGGAAAATTCCGCCGGTATGGGGCGCTATAATTGCGATGTCTGTACCATTTTGAATATTGTACCATCAAAAATTGTATGAAGTTATGCATATAATTAAACGAAATTTTTTGTGTATGTTTGTGGCCATGGCAAGCAGGTCCTCCCTGAATTTGGAAAAAATACACCGGTAAGGGGCGCTGTAATAGCAATTTTTGTGCATTTTGAATATTGTACCATCGAAAAGTGTATGAAGTTATGCATAGAATAGAACCAAATTTTTTGTGCATGTTTTTGGCCATGGCAAGAAGATCCTCCCTGAGTTTGGAAAAATTCCGCCGGAATGGGGCGCTGTAATAGCGATTTTTGTGCAATTTTCAATATTGTTCCATCGAAAAGTGTATGAAGTTATGCATAATTCTAATAAAACTACTAATAAAACTAATTAAAATGAAATATTGATATGAGATAGAAGAAAGTTTTGGGATTGGAACATCCAACTAGTTTATAATGACATTTACTTTAAAACTTTGAAAAAATATCAAAATTTTAGCAATTACCCAGAAATAATTTTTTAAAGAGAAAAATAGTCAAAATTACGTCAAAAATTGACATTTCCGCAAAACTTGATAACTCAAAAATGAAACAATGTTTTCGACATTTTGTAAATTGCATAATAAACAGAATAACTTTCTCTAGGACTTAGACTACACATATTATAATCGCATCTCTATCTTAGATGATATGGCAGTTAAAGTACTAATGTAATGAAAAATTCGCAAAATTTGTCTCAAGTTTGTCATTTATACCAGTGTAAATATAAAACTATTTAATATATTATCATGAGTGTAGTCTATTCCCTCAAAAGACACATTTGTAAAAGAAGTACAGACAATTTTGTGGCATTTCCTGCATAATTTTTTGTTTTAGGATGTTTTGCGTATAGTAAAAATCCGAAAAACTTCATTTTGAGAAAAAGCTAAAAATAACTTTTAGACACAATTCAAAAGCTGTAATTAGCTATAACTTTAAACGGCTGTAATTCGGGTTCTATTTTAGATACAGACAATATATAAGCAGATTTCGATAGATAAAAGATTCAATTTTAATATTATTGCAAAAATGAAAAATCGATATTTTGATCGAAAATTACGTTTCAAAGGTGTACGGATACCTTAAGGCGATTTTCAAATTCTCTGCTCAACAGCGCGAAACTTTCTGACAGATTTTGTGAGTCATTTTCAAACTTAAAGGCATAAAATTGACAGACCTGACTATTGAAGTTAATTGGAGTCGAATAGCGCTTTCCATTTTTTGATAAACAAATTACTTATTACCTTATTATTATCTAATTACCGCATCGGGAATTCGGTTCAAAGCGACGACTTTGTCAGTATTTTCTGAAATCTGCCTTTACCAAAAAAATGGAAACGGCGTACGATTACATAGTTTCTGAATAAGAACACCTGCCAATTTCATGCGCTTACAAAAATGAACTGAGAAATATGTCAGAAAGTAGCTCCTCTGGATTTGAGACCAGCCTTAACTAATATTTATTTATTTATTTCGAGTTGTCGAAGGATTCAAGATATCGGGGTTCAAATTATCGAGATTGGCTGTATTAATATTTAGATTTATATTACAGCGTTATAATTTATGACGATTGATACAAAGTATCCTACTTTTCCGTTTAAAATTACTATATTTAATGATAAGATCCAACAAACTATAAAGTAAGAAATGACAAAAGAAAAGAAAAAAAATTACACGACATATTTTTTTTGAAAAATAATTGTGCATATGTTTTATTAATAATTACTACATAATTAGCCTATTTTGCGATAATAAAATAAATAATTAATAAAAAAAATGCGTCCACGCATTTTGTCAAAATATTTCCGTAGCAATTATATTTTTGTTAAAGGGATTATCATTTTTTAAATAAGAATTCTCTTGCTTAGATTAATCTTTTAATAAAGAACTACATGATTTTGATGTTTTAAAAAAATAAAAGCGAAGACTTTTCAGAGAAACCCCATTTCCCGTCAGCAATATTAATTAGTGAATTCTGCAACGAGCCGTTCTAATTAAATTATACGACAGTTTATTATTTCTTGGTCTCTTGCCTGTTTTTTAAACTATAGCGAATGAATGGATTAATATTTCATTACACAATTAAACTGGTTATATTTTGCCTCTGCAGTTCTACGAATAAAACATGAAACATATTTTTTCTTTATATAGTTCAGATCTTGTTCTAGACTAGTGGTTCCCAAACTTCTTTTGACCTCCGCCCCATCCGAGCATCTTTAAAATCATGATCCCCCCCCCTCACCCCCCCCATGGAGCAGAGAGATAGATGGAGGTGCAGTATGCTGTAAAAAAGGTTTGAAATATGAAACCATTTATCGCTCAAATTTAAACGTCCACAGTAGGCCTAAACAAAACAAGCACGTGGAACAGGGACCGAATTCTTTGACATCACCCGTGCATTTTTTCCTCTAAATGAAAGTAATCTGCTTATTTTTAAGCATTCTAAAGCAGCATTCCATTGTATAATGAATTAAAAACTGTTTTATTAAAAGTTTTCTTTTTTTTTCGTGAAAGAACGTGCTTGTGTTTGGGCCTTCTGTAGCGGATTCTAGGGTTACTTTTTTGGCGTCACCCCCCAACCACCTTACTGCATCTCCATCTATCTCTTTCCTCCATGCGCCCCCCCCCCCCCCCTACCACTCCTCGCCTCTGTAACATATAATTTTTATTATATAAAAAATGAACTTTTCTTCACAAAGAAGTCTAAAAAAGATAATTAAGTATGATAATTCCTTTCAAATTCAAAAGAATTAAAGGAGCAAATTTTTGTGATAAATATGATTTTAACACTACTCTCTGAATTTAAATAAGGCCATATATCTTCGCATTTACATCTAGAAAAATTTTGTTGTTCTTTGATAACTTACCTCAGACACAAAAGTGTTATACAGCCTGCATTTATATCTTCATGAAATTTTTTTAATAAATTCTCACATTTTGGATTACATTTCATAAAATTGATGCATTTTATAACTGATTTTTTGTACTTCGTTAAGAACAGGCGATGTTTTCTAGACGCCAAAACTGCATGAATAATATAATTCTCAAGTAGCATTTTCCAGATTTGCAACTTTATCAATTTTAAGTAGTTCTCTTTCTCCTCATAACACACTTATCTGCAGGGCTGCGGATTCGGTTTGAAAAATGGCCGATTCCGACTCCGAGATATTTTAACGACTCCGACTCCTATTTCGACTCCGAGCTGGCAACACTAGTGACTATTACTCGGGCTGTGGTACTAGTGTTGCCTGTTGGTTAAAATAATGATGGAATATAAGAAAAATAACGCTAAAATTTCACTATTTCGGCATTGATTATCTTTTTAAGGCTTCAAAAATAAAACAGAATAAGATATATTTTCCGCTTTATTAATGTTGCAATTTCGCGCCCGCAAACCCGAAAAATGCAACTATCGAAACCTAAAAAACACAAAACGGAAATTTTACTATTTTTGATCTGCGGACCGAGAAGAAAAAGTGAAATCGTTACAATTTAGTTGTTTTTTGCTCCTCCAGACTAGAAAAACTTATATGAAAGAAGGAAAAATAAAGATGAAAATTTTATTATTTTGGAAATAATTCGGATCCTGTGGATTCTAATGAAATAATAAAAAAAAGAATTGCATCTTTTTAATTAAGTTTACAATTTTGGTTTTATTTCAGGTTCTGCGGACCTGAAAAATCCCAAATTCAACAGGTGAAAGATAACGAAATTTCAATATTTTATTGTTATTTTGGGTACCGCCAATTAAGAAAAAAAAAATAAAATCACAATTTCATCTTATTTTGACTCCTGTGCACAAAAATAAATAAATAAAGGAAGGGTATTTTAGAACTTTGACTTTTGGTCATACAGACTGGAAAATTTTGAGGGGGGGGGGGGAGGAGTCAGAAAGCTTTTATTACAATGCTATACCTGGTTCTTAGTTCTTTCGCCTCCAAAAATAGCACAGATTTATAATTTTCGCATTACCTCCAGTAAGAGATCGGCATGAACCGAAATTTTAAGGCCCGTCCCCTAAAACGTTCCGCCGTGCTTTCATATTTATTCTCACTTCCATCATGCCTATTGCCTATTGTAAATTGCTTCTATTTTATCGGCGTAGTTTGATTCTTTCAAATTTGTTATATTGGGCTTGTCAGCCAGCTCAATTTTTTTATCAGTCTGATCCGCCCCATTAACATAAATTGTCTTAATTCTACTTACACGGCCTGCTATAGAAAATTGCCTTTATTTTCCAGGTCTTGGATCCTTCCAGACCTTTATAGCCCAGGTTCTATCCGCAAACCCCAAAAATACGAGGGGAAGTACTTATATACTAAATGTAAAAAATCTACTATAGTTATGAATTAAAACAATCTTGTACCTACCCCTGTATCTACTTTGTACACCGCAGTAAATCGGTCATCTTTAACTTGAGTAGTCTGTTATATTCCATAAATAACAATAATAATTCATTTTATTATACATATCATTATTATACATATTTATTCATTTTATAGAAACATTTTAAACAAACAACACAATTAAAGTTACATATAATTAGTTTAATTTCACTTTACAATGTCTAACAGACAAAAAAAAAAAAAAAAAAAAATCTGGAGTCGGGTTGAGTTTTGACGGCCGATTGTCTACTCGAGGGATATAGACCCATGGGGAGAGTGCCCTCTGAGGGGGTCTTTCTAAGGGAACCTAACCCGTATTTACGCTTGGAAATCCAAGGTTCGAAGAAAACCACGAAAACTGCGAACGATTAGGCCGACAGGCGCGATTGGGTTCGAACCCAGTACCTCCCATCTACTAGCTTCTAGAGCAGAACCTCTCGGCCACTGGTGGGGCAATCTGGAGTTGGAGTCAGCTTGTTTTTTAGCGACTACGACTCATCTGATAGCGGGCTTTCTTATTCCCATTATTGTTATAGTTTGCCACCACGTGTGATCCTATTTTAAATTTTAAAATGCACATGTCATGTTGTATGTTTATATATTTTGTATGTGGTCTGCACAAGAACCATAAGAAGTTTTCTTTTTACCCATTTCCTTCTGTGATGCTCATTTGCAGACTTATTAATTTTATAAAAGTAGTACATCGTTAAGAGAGTTCAAACATTTTTTAGTTTAAATGTGTTCAACATAGTCAATTTTAGATGTAACCTTAAATAATTTCATATGTAAAAGTTCCTTCATCTTCATGTGACACATTGCACTGCGATTAGAAATATGAGTTTTAATAAACACTAAAATAATATTAAAAACAAAAAAAAAAATTGCAAATGTTTCTAAATAAATAAACGGAATCTAAATATCCAACAAACATTTTCATATAATTATTCCGATAATAGTAGTTGTGTTTTGAACTTTTAAGTGGGAACTTTAGGAAAATTTATTTTTAGTCAGGTATTTTAAAATTTTCATGTATTATTTATATTTTAAATCTACAAAATCACTTTTATTAAAAAATGACAAAAAAGAAAAAATTAAAACTTAAAATTTTCATGTATTATTTATATTTTAAGTCTACAAAATAACTTTTATTAAAAAATGACAAAGAAAAAAAAAAAAAAGGAAAAAAAAGGCAAGGAAAAAAAAGAGAAAAAAACCCCCCAGAGAGAATGGGTTAATAACAAATCTGAAATTGCCCCCCTCAAAAGTCAAATAGCCGTCCTTTGCGACCCACGTTGGGAACCACTGCTCTTAGACATTTTGATGCTTATTCAGAGTATTTTACTTTATCACATGTAGATGGCGCTTTGCGTATAGTTAAAATTTCCGTAATGCTTCGCAAGATGATTATTTTGAATATGGCTCCAATAAATTGTTATAATTAATTAATAAAATTGGAAGTATCAAAATCATAAAATTTAAAGGATCCCTAATTAGTATTTTCTTTTAATTTATTTTTTCAAGACTTCAAAATGAAAAAACTCCGAAATTTGAAAAAAAAAAAAAAAGAAAAAAAAGGGGGGTGTCACATCTCACATCCCCCCACCACATTTTTCCAAATAAGACAAAAGATGGACACAATAATAATAATAATTAAATAAAAAATCCGAACTGAATCGAACTTATTTTTTTCTTTCGGGAAGTGAATCGTTCAAAATACACTGGTCAACAAATTTGAACTTTTGCTCTGTCCTAAAACAGAAATTAGTTGTTTTATGCGGTTTTTTGTGCTGATTCCGAATTTAGTTTTAGATTTGCTCCAGCACGTCAAGTTTGAGAGATATTTGCATATTTCAATTTATGCAAATTTAGTAAATTTTATACAATTATTTGCAAATTTAATGTATAAAGCAATATCAGACAGGGTTTTTTGTTTTATGTTATGATTACTACTTAATTTACTTCACAAAAACGTTGTTTCTGAGATTATACTGACATGTGACTGTGAAATATTGTACCTAATTTGCATATTTTTCATGTTTTTCTAACAATGTTTCTCGACGTTCAAATATTTCTGCCGCACGAGTACGCTAATATGTTTCGAAACCAGTTTTTTGAGCTGATTTCAAATCTTGTATCTGTTTTCTTCTATCACGTCTAGTTTTTGAAAAAAGTGAAATTTTAGTTTTTGGTCAAAAAGACAGGAAAGCTTTTTATGATACTTTGTATGATAAACTTCAACTAGTTAGGATAGATTCTACTACTTTTTTTTTTTCGATTATATAAATTTTTGTTTATGTCTCTGATATGAATCTGACCCTGTTCACCTTCTTCTCAGTGAATTATACACCCCTAAAAAGCATCTTATATCAAATCTGTGTTAATGCCGTGCAAAAGTAGAAATTCATCTTACTCAAAAACTAGACATGACATAAGAAAACAGACTGCAGATTTGAAATCAGCATAAAAATCTAGTCTAGAAAAACATTACGTCAATTCTGTGGCAACAATTTTTAAGTTGATAGTGATGTAAACATTACACCATTGAAAAATATGGAAATTAGGCTTAATAACTGATAAATAAATGTTAAGAATATGCAAATCGTGACATTTATCTGACGCAAATAGTCAAGTAGTCATTATCTAGAAAACGTAATTAGATGTGACATACATTGTATTATCTAAAATTTGCATAAAATAGCACAAAAAAAGCTTAAATTTCCATAAATTTAAATATGCAAATTTCTCAAAACCTGGACCACTTAGAGATAAACGGAAACCATATTCGGAATCAGCGCCAAAAACTGATCTAGAATCAACTAACTTTAGTTCTAGGACAAAACCACTGTTGTCCAGTGATATTTAAAATTTTTAAAAGTAAGTTAATATTTCAATTATTTAAAAGACCCACTTTTTTATGCAAGATCCTACAAAAGTCAAATAAAAAATTATGTATAATAAAACTATATAAATCGACAAAAATTAAAATATATATTAAAAAGGATAAGAATGAGCATTTTCCTCTTAACATATGTCTCCAAAATCGAAAATTTTTAAGGAAACGCATAACAGAAACACTTCATTTTGACGGAGCCAGAACAATAGCAGAAATAATAAACATTAAGTTTAAAGGCCATGCTATTTAGTTAAATATTAAATACCATTTCTAATAGTCCTTCTGATCTTCAAAACGTTAAAAAAATGGCGCGGAAAAATGACCCATTTAAATTCAAATACTATTCCTCAATGAGAAGAGTGAATAGGACTGCATAAATCATTTGGTCTAATGGTTTTGGAAGTACAAGCCCAGCTCTAAAACTATTTTTTAAGCTTAATCTAATTGCAAAATAACTCTGCATGATTTTTTTCAAATGTAGTTGAAAAAAAAATATATATACGATAAATGCATTTTAATTTAAAAAAAGTAACACACACACACACACACAAAAAAAGAATTATATTTTACTAGAAAACAGGAATTCTGCTTTTTCAGAATTTAATGTCGCCCCCAGATGAAAGCAAAAACAAAACAAAACATATATATATGTATATAAGCATGGATAATACAAAACATATTTCTATTTTAAGACTTAAAACACACGCTTTTATTTTATATAAAATGATGTCAGTCGCATCCTCTGAAGAATTCCTCAGTTACGATCCAGTCTTAAACAACATCTTCATTTAAGTATTCATATGACATCACTATCGCTGAATAATATACAAGTACAAGGCAAAAACAGATGTCAGTCAAGAAACTCGACAAAAAAAAATCGGCTATCTAATGATTCATATGCCTTCATTTGTTTTTAATATAGATAATTAAATTAAATATAATTTATAATAGCTCCGTGTTTTATCAGAAAGCATTCATATATATTTTTTCAAAATAGCACGTATTTTAATTACTTTTTTTTTTCAGTAGTTATGGGAAAATGGCAACAAAAAGATATAATTACTATTTTCCAACTATTTTTCTTTACTTTCTACAGAAATGCAGTACTTGAGCTGCCAAAATTAAACTAATAGCACTAAAGACTACAAAAAAATTAATATCTCAAAAATAAATTGAGATGCAGTTTTCAAACAAATTGCATTAAAAAGTACCCCCCCCCCCCCCTAAACGACGATATTAAAATCGAAAATGTGCGATGCTTTTAAAAAATTGGCGTAGGGTATTTAGCAGGACAATGATACATCTGCTTTGTTTTACGGTTGGCTTATACAACGTAACGTTATTTTTTGGAGACGACATTTTATTTGCTGGGAGAAAGAAATAGCATATCGGGGGCTGAAAACTAATTAATAATGAGTTGTAGCTATAAATATATTTTCGTTATTTTTTATTTAAAAATTCATACAAAAGTACAAAAATTTCGTATAATTTAAGTCACTTCTATCAGTACTGCTATGTCTCCGGCTTTTTGGATACCAGAATTTTAATGCAAAAAATGCACTTTAATTTAATAGGAACATTTGGGTGATTTAAAAGAACAACATTTTCTCTAAGATAATAATAGTTTTCATAAAGCCGGAGACTTGGCAACTCGGTTCTGTACACTTTTTAATTCGTAAAAATATTTAAAAACTAAAACAAGTCTCATAAAAACACTTTCTATGTCTCAGTTTTCTGCGAAAATATTACATAATAATGCAATTACTTTCTCTGGGTCTCAGAAAATACAGTAAACATTATGTAACTATTAAATGATTAATTATTAAATAACGTTTACTCCATGCTCTAAAAACCAACTGTGATATCAAATATTTAAAAATTATTTTGAAGCGCAGGAAATAAAAAGAGAGTCTTCTAGCGAGAAAGATAATTGAAATAAAAGTGTGGGGAAAATATGCATGGTCAGTGATGTAAAGTATGCAAGTAGAACTAGCATATGGAGGCCAGATACTCTTAATAAGAAAGGAAAGAAGAGGGTCCTCTGCCGGTAGGGGGTAGCTACAAAAAATTTTTCGTGGGGGGTGGGGGGAGTTAAAAATTTTCCCAACTTATAATTCAAAAATTTCCTAACATGAAACAAATTGCTCTATTTTCTAACTATAATGATATGTTCAATGTGTGTTTAATGATAATGATACTTATACGCAAAAAAGAAAAAAAAATTCTTTCCAAAGAAAAATGCTGAAACTAAAAACATAAAAATTATAATTATTGGTTCCTTTAATGAAAGTTTTTGTCTTTAACTGTGTACGAGTCATAATCGTATTTCATATGAAAATAGTCTCAGATTTTTAGATTTTTGAGAAAGGAACAAAATTTTGGTGAAAATCTATTAGAGACACTGTTGATGGACAATAGTAGAGAAATTCAGTGTCTGGTAGATTCGTGATATTTTCGTAGCACAGAGAAACATTATGAGAAATTGAGTCTGGCTGCTGTTTATATTTCTTTGAAAGTTTAACTACTTTACTATTATAAATTTCAAAGGTAGTCAGCAAAACAATTTTTTTTTTTTTTTTTTTTTTTTAAAGAAAAAGTGTTTCAAAAATCTATAATTTACCAACTCTAAGCTCAAATTTCCCAAGCTCACATATATTTTGTGGGGGGGGGGGGAGGCTCTCGCGATACCCCCCTCCCAGGGCCTGATCAACTATAACTGGAACCCGGGGCACACAGATTGTGTCGGGGCCCACTTTCTCAAGAAAATTGCATTATAAACATGACTAGCAGCTTTATGTGTAGTTCAAAATTTGAACCATAGATTTATAAAAAGAAAAAGGAATACATTGTGGACACATGTAAAAATGCATTAAAAAAATTATGAGAAAGTAAAATCTTCAGCACTGTATGTTATTTAGACAGAGTAAAACTGTAGATCTAAAGAAGGGAGAAACATGTCTCATGTAATATCCGTTCTACTCTGGATTTCGAAATTTATATTGCACTTTATTGTCGTTAGTGAAGAACATGGCAATAGTTTAGTTTACTTGAATGGTAAAAAATAATATTTTCTGTGAACTATAAATGTAAATTTGCATAATTTTGTATCTTAAGAGAGTGGAAAAGATGTATTTTGGGGGCTCTTAAAAATATGGGCCCGGGGCACATGCCCGTGTGCCCCTGTGATAATCAGGCCCTGCCCTCCCCCCAATCGCGACGCCTCTGAACATGGGCACTATAACGAAGTGAAGGCGTGTGTGTGTGTTTGGGGGGGGGGGGATTATTACAGGTACACAGTTGAAAGTTGCATAAAAATAGGATAGTTAGAAGATAAGAAAACTAATAACTATTATTTGTACAAAAAACAACATACAAACAACAAAAGCATCAATGGTGGTGCGGGTAAAAAACTTACCAAAGTTTAGATAACTTGTCCGAATGAAACAGAAATTTGAGGAAAGATAGGGCATAGGCCCAGTATCCTAAGTAAAAACTCAGAAAAGATAAACAATATAAAGAGAGGACGAGGAGGACTGAAAGTGAGGGGCAAAAGTCTTCAATATCTTAAAAACAAAGGTCCTTATCGATAAAATAAAGGCAAATTTAAGGACCACGACCTGGCGGTACTAGTCTGGGATACCACATAAGCAAAGTGGAATTAAGGGTAAAGATGATGTTAAAAAATATATAAATGTAAGGAAGGGCCAAGAGCGAAGTAAGTAGGGACAAGCTGTACGGCCTTGATAATGGAGAAAAGGGAAAGGGGAGAAAAGTGGAGTGGAGTGTGAGATGAAAAAGAGAAAATATATAGAGGGGAGGTGCAACTGAAAAACAGCTGGAAGAAACGGAACAAACGTAGAAAAAGAAAGAGGCCCTTAATCGAAAACGAATATGTCTGCAACTGTAGGATAAAATCACTCTGGACAGTGACCCATGGTAATAAAATTACATGAAGCTGGATGAAAAAGAAAGGAAATAAAAGATCACAAATTCGGAACTGTATCCCGAAAGCCCTATAAAACTGAATAACATAAACCACTGTGTTTCCTAACCAACCTCAGTTACTAACAAAAAAGAGTGGAAAAGCCAATACATTTCATAGAGAAATTAGGACTTAAACCAAAATCGAGATAAGTCTGAAATCCCTGCTGAAAATATTCTTCTCAAAGCATACGTAACATCTTATCTGCTCCAAATGCGATCCAAAATGTAAAACATTATGGTTTTAATGTGTATATAAACTTGTAACTTGAATGTGTTTAAAAAAGCTATGTGTGTAAAATGCGTTTCAAACAATGGCACATGAACATTTTACTCGTATTTAGCAGCAATAGCAAAACATGTTTTAGTATACTAAAAATACCAGAAAACATATTATGAAGTTTTTTTTTTGCGTTCAAAAGTAGAAACCTTTTTTCTGTGGTTTGGTGTTTTGTATTGTGTTGCGGATATTTGTAGTGTAATCAATATCAATGATGCGGTTACTTTGTATAAAAATTGGTTATAATAATCTTATGCTGTAATTTGTAGTTATTCTCATGCATTAGGAGGTGGAATAAGAATATATATATGCAAAGGGATACACAAGAGTCACTATGCGATATATGCGCTAAAAGCTATCCTAAAGACATGTTGACGATCAGCTAAACCATGTACCTTGAAGGTTTAATTTTTTTCCCAATTTTATCTTAGTTTTAATAAAAATATACTTATACGAGCAAACCCGCGGCTATGCTCGCGTAATACTTGAAATATGCCAAGTGATATTTGCATGAATATTTTTTATTAGTAGAATACTTTTTGAAATAATTCAAAAATTGCAAATTAAGCCACAGTTTGACTAAACTTCATTATAAAAGTGCAATAGACAAAAATGAGATTTAATTAATAAGAAGAACTAAAACTAATTCCAAATAAATTATAATTTAGAAAGTATTTTGAGACTTTTATGCTCATTTCATACGCTCATCTCAGTATTCATTTAAAGTTTTGAATTTTTTAGAAATTATCTTAACACATTTACACCTTAAAATTAACCATCATGTGAAATTCCAAGCTTCTTGTCTAACAGTCTACCACCTCTTTGGTGTTAGTGGCACAACATAAAATGCCGAAACAGAGTTGAAATAGAATGCCTCCAAAAATGTTGAAACAGAGACTGTCACCATTAATTTACCAACATTAACCTTGAAATTGGTTGGTATTTCCTAATATTTAATAGAAAATGGAATTTAGATGTTTTTAAAGGCTTTCTTGTTGTTCCTGCCAACCAGGTGGTAGTGACACCGGCATAAAATATAGCCCGTGTAGGATCAGGGACTATCACTCTTGATTCGCAACCAATAACTTCTATAATCGGTTTATTATTTCCTGAGATTCCATAGAAATCGTAATTTAGGACTCTTTTAGAAGAAGTCTTTTCGCTTCTTCCCTTCGCTCCCTCTCTTCGCTTCATCCCTTTTTAATTTTGAATTTATTTTCGACTGTTCTTAGAGGACATTTATATTTTATAAGTAACTACCGTGCTATATTTAAAGTTTCTAGTCTCTTCAGTACCACAGAAATCGCGATTTAGAAAGTTTTTTGCTCCTGCAATCCTCTAGGGGTTGTGGCACCGACATAAAATATAGCTTATGTTTGAGCAGGTTCTGTCACCATCAATTTGCAACCATTATGTTTGAAATCGGTTTCGTATTTCACACGATTGCATAAAAATCGTAATTTAGAACGCTTTTCGCTCACTTCATTCTTTTAAATTTAGAATTTTCTTTCGACAACTCTTAGAAAGCATTTGCATCTTTGAAGTAATTACCATTCCAAATTTAAAATGTTGGAACCCCCTCAGTAACACAAAAAACGCGATTTAGAACATTTTTTGCTCTTGTAACCCCCATGTGGTAGTGACAACAACATAAAATATAGGCTATGTTGGAGCGGGGACTGTCACCATCAATTTGAAACCATCACTTCTGAAATCGGTTTATATTTCCTGAGATTGCGTAGAAATCGCTATTTAGAACGCTTTTCGTTCATTTTCACCCCTTATAAATTAAAAAATTTTAAGGAACTCTTCTCAGAGTGTATTTACATCTCATAAGTAATTACCATGCCAAATTTCAAGTTGCTAGCCCCCTTCAGTGTCACAAAAACCACAATTTAGAAAGTCTTTTAAAATGCAACAGCAGGGTGGTAGTGACGCCGACATGAAATAGATCCTATATTGGAGAAAGGACTGTCATCATCAATTTCCAACCATTACTTTTGGAATAGGTTGGGTACTTTCTGAGATTGCGCAAAGATAGCAATTTACAACGTTCTTTAGAACGTTTTTCATTTAAATATTGAATTATTTAGAAAATATTCTTAGAGATCATTTATATCTTATAAGTAACTACCATGCCTAGTTTCAAGTTTCTAGCCCGTGCAGGCCCCACCAGTGGCCGAGAGGTTCTGCTCTCGAAGCTGGTAGACGGGAGGTGCTGGGTTCGATCCCAATCGCGCCCGTCGGCCTAATCGTTCGGAGTTTTCGTGGTTTTCTTCGAACCTTGGTTCTCCAAGCGTTAATACGGGTTAGGTTCCCTTAGAAAGACCTCCACGGAAGGCACTCCCCCCCTTAGGGCCTATATCCCCCGTGCAGATAATTGGCCGACATAAATACAACCAACCAACCAACCTAGCCCGTGCAGTATTACAAAAAACGCAATTGAGATTGTTTTTTGCTCATTCAACCCCTTTGGGGTAGTGGCACCGACACGAAATACAGCTATGTTGGAGCGACGGCTGTCACCATCGTTTTCATACTATTAATTTTTAAATAGGTTGGGTACTTTCTGAGATTGCGTAGAAATTCCCATTTAGAATGTTTTTTAGAACGCTTTTCGCGCATTTTCACTCCTTTTAAATTTCGAATTTTTTAAGAAATATCTTAGAGAGCATTTATATCTTATAAGTAACTACCATTCCAAATTTCATGTTTCTAGGCCCTTCAGTAACACAAAAATCGCATTTTCGAACGTTTTTTTGCTCCTGCATCCCCTTTAAGAATAATCGCACAGGAATAAAATGTAGCCTATGTTGGAGCAAGGGTTGTCACCCTCATTTGGACATCATTATTTTTAAAATCGGTTTGGTATTTCTTGAGATTGCGCCATTTGAAACGTTTTTTAGAACGCTGTTTGCACCACTTTTAAATTTCGAATTTTTAAAGAAATGTTCTTAGAGATCATTTATATGAAATAAGTAACTACCATGTCAAATTTCATGTATCTGGGCCCATCAGTAACACAAAATCGCAATTTCGAATGTTTTTTTGCTCCTGCATGAAGACATTTCCGTTTAGGGGTAGTGGCATCGACATAAAATGAAGCCTATGTTGGATCAAGGGTTGTCACCCTCATTTGACACCATTATTTTTTAAATCGGTTTGGTACTTCCTGAAATTGCGTAAAAATCGCCATTTAGAACGTTTTTTAGAACGCTTTTCGCGCATTTTCACTCCTTTTTAATTTCGATTTTTTACAGAAATATCCTTAGAGATCATTTATATCTAATAAGTAACCACCTTGCCAAATTCCATGTTTCTAGGCCCTTCAGTAACACAAAAATCGCATTTTTAGAACTTTTTTGCTCATGCACCTCTTTTTGGCCAGTGGCACGGACATAAGATATAGCCTATGTTCTAAGTTGGACTAACATCATCATTTTGATACCATTACTTTTGGAATCGGTCCGGTAGTTTCGGAGCTTACCTCCTACAAATAAACAATTTTTACCTCTTTATAATATTTATTATTATTATTACTAGCAAACCCCGCGGCTTTGCTCGCGTAATAGTGGAAATATGCCAAGTCATATTTGCATGACTATTTTTTATTAATACAATACTTTTTGGAATAATTCAAAAATTACAAATTAAGCCACAATTTGACTAAACTTCATTATAAAAGTGCAATAGATAGAAATGAGATTTTAATTAATAAGAACTAAAATTAATTCCAAATAAATGATAATTTGGAAAGTATTTCGAGACTTTTATGCTCATTTCATACGCTCATTTCTGTATTCATTTGAAGTTTTGAATGTTTTAGAAACCATCTTAACACATTTACATCTTAAAATTAACCATCATGTCAAATTCCAAGTTTCTTGTCTAACAGTGTCTGGTGTTACTGGCACCAACATAAAACGCCGAAACAGAGTCGAAATAGAATGTCTCGAAAAATGTTGAAACAGAGAATGTCACCATTAATTTGCCAACATTAACCATGAAATCGGTTGGTATTTCTAATATTCTGTAGAAAACGGAATTTAAATGTTTTTATAGGTTTTCTTGTTGTTCCTGCCAACCAGGTGGTAGTGGATCCGGCATAAAATATAGCCCGTATAGATCAGGGACTGTCACTCTTGATTCGCAACCAATAACTTCTGTATTCGGTTTATTATTTCCTGAGATTCCATAGAAATCTTAATTTAGGACTCTTTTAGAATGCTTTTCGCTCCTTCCCTTCTCTTCACCCCTTTTTAATTTCGAATTTATTTTCGACTGTTCATAGAGGGCATTTATATTTTATAAGTAACTACCGTGCTATATTTAAAGTTTCTAGCCTCTTCAATACCGTATAAATCGCAATTTAGAAAGTTTCTTTGCTCCTGCAACCCTCTAGGGGCTGTGGCACCGACATAAAATATAGCTTATGTTAGGGCAGGTTCTATCACCATCAATTTGCAACCATAATGTTTGAAATCGGTTTCATATTTCATGAGATTGCATAAAAATAGTAATTTAGAACGTTTTTCGCTCACTTTCATCCTTTTAAATTTGGAATTTTCTTTCGACAATTCTTAGAAAGCATTTGCATCTTGGAAGTAATTGCCATTCCAAATTTAAACTGTTAGACCCCCTCAGTAACACAAAAAACGAAATTTAGAACATTTTTAACTTCTGTAACCCCCAGGTTGTAGTGACAGCAACGGATAATATTGGCTATGTTGGAGCGGGGGCTGTCACCATCAATTTGAAACCATTACTTCCGAAATCGGTATATGTTTCGTGAGATTGCGTAGAAATCGCTATTTAGAACGCTTCTCGTTCATTTTCACCCCTTTTAAATTTCAAATTTTTAAGGAACTTTTCTTAGAGATTCTTTACATCTCATAAGTAATTACCATGCTAAATTTCAAGTTGCTAGTCCCTTCAGTATCACAAAAATCACAATTTAGAACGTTTTTTTAAAATGCAACTGCAAGGTGGTAGTAACGCCGATATGAAATTGATCCTAGCTGTCATCATCAATTTCCAACCATTACTTTTGAAATCGGTTGGGTACTTTCTGAGATTGCGTAGAAATCGCAATTTAGAACGTTTTTCGTCCATTTTAACCCCTTTTAAATTTCGAATTATTTAGGAAATGTTCTTAGAGATATTTTACATCTTATAGGTAACTACCATGCCTAGTTTCAAGTTGCTAGTTCCTGCAGTATTACAAAAAACGCAATTTAGATCGTTTGTTGCTCCTTCACCCCCTTTGGGGTAGTGGCACCGACATGAAATACAGCCTATGTTGGAGCAAGGTCTGTCACCATCGTTTTCACACCATTATTTTTTAAATCGGTTCGGTACTTCCTGAGATTGCGTAGAAATCGCAATTTAGAAAGTTTTTTAGAACACTTTTCGCTCATTTTCATCCCTTTTAAATTTCGAATTTTTTAAGAAATGTTCTTAGAGATCATTTATATTTTATAAGTAACTACCATTCCAAATTTCATGTTTCTAGGCCCTTCAGTAACACAAAAATCGCATTTTCGAACTTTTTTTGCTCCTGCATCCTTTTGGAGGTAGTGGCACGGACATAAAATGTAGCCTGTGCTGGAGCAAGGGTTGTCGCCATCATTTTGACACCATTATTTTTGAAATCAATTTGGTAATTCTTGATATTGCATAAAAAGAACTAATTAGAACGTTTTTTAGAGCACTTTTTGCGATTTTCACCCCTTTTAAATTTTGAATCATTTAAGAAATGTTCTTAGAGATCATTTATATCTAATAAGTAACTACCATGCCAAATTCCATGTATCTGGGCCCTTCATAAACACAAAAATCGCAATTTCGAAAGTTTTTTTGCTCCTGCACCCCTTTGGGGGTAGTGGCACGGACAAAAATGTAGCCTGTGCTGGAGCAAGGGTTGTCACCATCATTTTGACACCATTTTTTTTAAATCGGTTTGGTACTTCCCGAAATTACGTAAAAAATCGCGATATAGAAAGTTTTTTAGAACGCTTTTCGCGCATTTTTACCCCTTTTTAATTTTGATTTTTTGAAGAAATATTCTCAGAGATCATTGGTATCTTATAAGTAACTACCTTTCCAAATTTCATGTTTCTAGGCCCTTCAGTAACACAAAAATCGCATTTTTAGAACGTTTTTTGCTCCAACACCCCCTTTTGGCCAGTGGGATGGACATAAGATATAGCCTATGTTCTAAGTTGGACTAACACCATCATTTTGATGCCATTACTTTTGAAATCGGTTCGGTAGTTCCAGAGCTTACCTTCTACAAATAAACAATTTTTACCTCTTTATAATATTAGTATAGATATAGATAAATAAATATATATAAAAAATAATAATAATAGTATAGATTACATTTATAAATTGAAAATTGTCTCTTTTCTATATTCCTTTCGCTCCCACAGGATTTTTTAGACATTTCTTCTAACAACTCGTTAATTTTCCTTAATCTTTTTATCACCTATTTACATTAATTTAACGAAATTATTTTTTTTCTCATTTTATCCTGCACACTAAAAGATTTTGTCTTTTATATGAAAAAATCGAATGCGTGGCCACCAGCATATTAGAAGTTAAAATTCTGAAACGAAACTTTTAGGATAAATGAAGATGTTACAACAATCCCCCACATTATATTGCTTATTCCGATGTACAGGATGTTCCAAAAACAGATTGAAAAGCGCTTTATTCTTTTCCTGTTGGGGATACGTTGGCAATGTAAATTGCAAAAGTATTTAAAATAAGATAGGAATTAAGATTGTTTTATACTTGGATTTGATGGAGAAGACACATCATAAGATCTAACTAAGTTTATTTAGAAACATAAGTAAATTCTTCTTCTTCTTTAGGAGTTTCCCCACATTTGAAGTTTTCCTCAACCAAGAACTAAATGTAACTTCCTTCGCCATTCAACCCTGTCCTCCGCCTCTGCCTCTCTCGGTCCACATTTTTCCATATTTTGTTTAAGGTTATCGCTCCAATGTTTTCTCGGTCTTCCTCTACTGTTCCTTACTTCCGGTTACCAGTTCATTAGTGACCTTGGCAATCTACTGCTTTCCATCCTTTTCACATGTCCAAACCATCTTAACCAGTACCCTCTCAACCATAGCTGAAACCATACCTATCTTAACCCTCTCAAACCATAAGTAAATTCACTATAGCATAAGCTGGACTAAAATCACAGCATGCATCGTGATCACAAGAGAGAGTAATACCAGCACCAGCGCATGCGATCATAACAAGACATCCGTGTTGCTATCTAGGCTTTATAAATATAATATTGCCATTATGTGCAAAAACTTGATTTCTAAATAAGTGTTGGCACAAATATACATATATTACAAAGACAATGTTGATGAAATTGTTCTGTCACTAATTAAAAAAAAAATTATACCGTCCCTGGGTCGCATAATTTATAGTTGGAGTGTTGAGCTATGTGTTCACGTGCAACCTGCCTTTAAAATGTTTATTTGAATTTTATTGTTTGGCAGCTGTCTTTAAAATTCTGTTTTCTGTGGTTTTATATTTTGACTTGTAATATGTAGGTTGTTTATTTTAGATCGTATTTCTATTAAATATATTTTCCTATTCAAATGCGCTTATTACCCTGCTTTGCTACACATTTAAGTAGTATATTTTACAATTTAGTTTTAACAGGTTATGTTACCCATAAGCATATTTTATTTTGAATCAGGAATATTTATATAAGAGTTCAAATTACCATTTTTGTGTACAAGTACGGTTTAACACATGAAATATGGGTGAACAGCAAGTGAACTTTATGATGTTAAATAAGAGTAATTATGATGTATGGAAATTTAAAATGCAAATGTTTTTAACCGATAAGGGTTATGGGATGTTATTACATCGGAACAACCTATTGAAACGAGAGCTAATCGAGATGCTTGGAATAAAGCAAACAAGTATGCTAAAGCGAAAATTGCTTTAAGTGTAGAGGATAACCAATTAATACATATCAAGCATGAGTAAGCTGCAAAAGATATGTGGAATTCTTTACGTAAAGTTTATGAACAAATACATTTAAATACAAAACTTTTCTTGCAAAGAAAGTTATAGAGTATGAAATATAATGAAAATTTAAGCATGAAAGTTTATATTCAAAATGTCTTAGAAGTTGTTGATCAACTAAGAGGTCTAGGTAAAATAATTCCAGATGATGATATTATTGCACTTTTACTATGTGGTGTTCCAGAGAGTTATGATTCTTTAATTACAATTTTAGAAGCTCGTCCTTCTGAGGAATTATCATTAGAATACATAAAAAGTAAACTTATTGAAACGTATGAGCGTCGCTTAGAAACATCTAAATTAAAAGGATGAAACAGCAATGAAAATATCTAAAGGCCCTAAGAAAAAGGGAGATTTTAGGGTTAACTCTGTGAACAAATTAAAACAACTTTGCCATTACTATAAACGGCCAGGGCATATTAAGAAATTTTGTTATTTATGGAAAGCCGAGCAGCATAAAACAAGAGAACACAAAGTTAAAATGATTACAGATAGTGAGGAGGTTAAACCGGAAAATGAGATTTTTCAGTGTTTTAAAGCTTCCAATAAATAAATTCTCTAATGTTTATTGGTATATTGATTCTGCTGCGACAACTCACATGATAAACGATAAAAATACAGTCGAGTCTCTATATAATGAAACCCATTGTTCCAGTAAAAATTCGTTATATAGAGAAATTTGTTATATAGAGAATCAGTAAAAATTCCTATTTAATATGCAAATTTTGAACTTAAAATATTTTTGAGGTGTTTAATTAAGTATTTGACATGTTTAACTATAAATGTTAACCTAATATTGTATTTCTTAATTATTTAAACAATTTCAAAAAAAGAGAAGACATTTATTTTCACATAATAAAAATCACATAAGGGAAAGTTACATTAATTTCAGACGAAAAAATCTGTAATTTATCGCTCTTTTGATTTCAAAATTGTTACACTCTCGAAAAAATGTTCACACTTTAGTAAGGAATCAACAATTGTATCAGAAACATTTTCATCCGTTTAAAATCCTTTCCTTATAAGATCAAACGAACTCATAATTTCACTGCGTGATGGTTTTTTATCTTGTTGTACATTTACGTTTTCATGCTCATTGTCACTCTCACCAACATTGTTCACAACTCTGCTTAAAATATCACTATGAGTAGGATACTGCACAATAGTAAGATTGTCATCCACTTCCAAAAAATCAAAGAGAGTAACATTTTCTTCGACATTACTGCGTTCCTTAATTAATTTCCATTTCTCTTTTAAGTCTGCTAAAGCCACATCTTCTTCGTCCTCAGAATCCACATTATTCTCCAGTTTACAAAAGCCGGCCTTTTTGAAGCATTTGTAAAATGTTTTTTCAGTTACATCAAATTTCCAAGCTTTATAAAGTTCCGCAATACACTTTCTAAGACTAATGATGCCTTGGGTAGAATCATTTTTTTCAGTAGTTATGATCAGTTCTTTAAGAATTCTTTTCTTATAATGCACTTCTAGATTTTTTATTATTCCCAAGTCCATGGGCTGCAGTTTTGATGTGCAATTGGGTGGTAAGAAAATAACTTCAGCATTTTGCAGTTTTTCTATACAGTTTTGTGAGTGAGCTGGACAATTATCAATAAGCTAAGCAATTTTTCGGCGTTGTTCATTTGATTGTCAAGTACTTTTAAGCATTTCCCAAAAATTCCAATGGTCATTCAGGATTTTTTATTGAAATTACAATTCACTTCTAAGGACTTTATGCCTTTAAAACATCGATGAGATTTACTTTTCCCGATGACTAGGATTTTTAATTTTTCTTTCCCTGTCATGTTAGCACAAAACAACATTGTAATCCTTTGCTTGCAGCCAAAATATTTATCTTCTTTAAACGCCAGAGTCTCGTTTGGGAGACACTTGTAAAAGAGACCTGTTTCGTCAGCATTGAAAATGTTCTCAAGAGCGAATTCTTTTAGAATTTCTGCTACTTCAAGACTGCAGTTCTCACATGCTGTCACCGTAGCATCCACACTTTCACTGCAGATAGTTTTCTGGAATAACCCATGTCTCTTCTTGAACTTTTCTAGCCAACCAATGCTGGCTTGGAAGTCAGAGTGACTAAGAGATGAAGCATATTCTAGAGCCTTTTCTAAAACCATTGGTACCGAAAGTGGTAAATTCCGGTTCCTTACCCCTTTAATCCATTTAAACGTTGCTTCGTCCTCGTATTGGCACGTCCTCTTTCTTTTTCGCGCCGAACCAAGATCCGAATTCTGCTCGGTGATTGTTCGGTGATTGGTGATTCTGCTCGGGAGAGGACGTTTTTCCTTTAAACATCGAATTTCAGTTTGAAATGCGGAATTTTGAACAATCTTTATCAGCTTCTTAGTCGCATTCTGTAACTCAGAAGTATCTAAATAGTCATATGTTCTAATTCCTGATTTCAATTTACAGTTTTTCAGAAATCTTAAACACCATGCAGCAATTCTTATTAACTTCATAAAAGAAGAATATCGATTAATCAAATCAATTTTTAACTGATTTTCATTTACAACAGTGTTTTTCTTTAGTTCTAACTGATCTTTAACTTCAGAAATATCTAATTTATCGAATGTATTATCCAATTTTGGCCAAAGAGATCTGTCTTGCTTTAACAACTGGAGGCTATTCTCACCAAAGATGGTTATTTTTTAACTCTGAAACTTTCAAACCTCTAGTAACTATATCGGCAGGATTATCTTTTCCAGGACAGTGAAAACAATTTAATGGATCACTAAGATTTCTGATTTCCTTTATCCGGTTTCTGGCAAACATTTTAAATCTTTCTAGCTCACCTCTAATCCAAAAGAAAGTAATAGTAGAGTCGGTCCAAAAGTAGCAAGTTGCAGGAAAAGCTAATTCTTTAGGCATTTTATTGCAAAGTCTAGCAGACAAAAGGGCTCCTAAAAGTTCAAGACGAGGTATTGAGACAGTTTTTAAAGGGGCGGCTCGACTTTTTGCTGCCACAAAACTGTTAACAATGTTCTTATTCTTTAACACTGCTCTAAGGTACACTACCGTACCATATGCCTTCTTTGAAGCATCTGAAAAACTATGTAACTCAAAATAATCAACTTCATAAAGGGCAATATCAGCCAAAAAATATCTGGGAATACTAATACAATTTAGTTCCCTTTATTTCTTCAAACCATGCATTCCATAAATTGTCTAGATGTTTGGGTAGGTTTTCATTCCAATCAAGTCCTAAACACCAAATTTCTTGAATTAAGCATTTAATTCTAACAGTATAAGGACTTATAAACCAATTGGGTCAAAAATTCGACCAACAGTTTGCAATAAATAACATTTAGTACTAAGTTTATTCGAAAGGAAATTTTCTAGATTTTGAGTCGTAAATGAAAACGTCACTATTTGGATCCCAAGCAACCCCTAAAACCTTGGAATGTATCAAATTCTGATTAGTGAGATTTAAGTTAACAGAAATTTCATCAATAAGATAATCTCTATCAACCACATTCTTTCCATTTCTCATGCAGTTCATGCGAGTTGGTTTTCCATTTTCTAAAAGTCATACTAGCTTCTTGAAATATTTCATACGCCTCTTTACTAATTTTAAATGCGTAATTAAGATTTGGTTGACTTGTAATAAAATCGTCAACATACAACGATGAATTTAAAATTTCAAAAGTTTCAGGAAGTGCTTCTACATACCTTTGTAGATGATGCTTGATGATAGCAGCCAGAAGAAAGGGACTTGATTTCACGCCGAATAGCACTCTCTTTAGTCTGAATATTTTAAATTCCTTACCTGGATCATCAATCCATGGTTCATCGTGCCAGAAAATTCTGGTGAAGTCCCTATCTGGTTTATCAATCTCTATCTGCAAAAAAGCTTGTTGAATATCAGAAGTAATATTGCTATGGGAAAGTTTCTGAATTTGATTAAAAGGCTGAACAATTCGGGAATGAGATTCAATTCGGTATCATTAAGTGACAGTTCACCCTTAGCATGGGCGCTTCCGTCGAAGACAATGCGAACTTTAGTGGTGGACTTATCTTCACGAATTACTGTTCTATGGGATGAGTAAAATGAGTTCACATCAGATGTATTGTCAACGGGTTCTATAATATTCTCTGCTAAATAACTATCTAAAATAGCTTTATATTCTGAAAATAACAAAGGGTCATTTCTAAAGGTTGTTCTCAATTTCAAAAATCTTCTGTATGCGACTTCGCGATTGTTATTAAGAGACATTTTCAAATTCGCCTTCCATGGAAATTTTACTTTATACCGGTTATCCTTTAAAACAATATTAGACTGAAAATCAGCCATAATGTCATCGTCCACATTACTACCATTTTGAGTTTAGGATTCAATTCCTAAACTTTCCAACTGCCAAAAATTTCTGATTTGATCGGATATATCCTTCTCTTCAACGATAATTTTCATACTGAACAATTCATTGGTTGACCCCGTATAACCCTGTAAGCACCAGCCAAAAAGGGTTTCTGTAGCTACGAGATTATTCTTTAGTCTTTTGATTCTGCCAGTTACAATATTATAATAATTATCAGTGCCGATTAAAACTGCAATTTGTTTATTAGTACATTCATAACTATCGTAGCTATCATAGCTAGTTGTAAACCTTTTAATTTATTATACGTTCTCCTAATGTATTTATCAGGAGTGGGTATAAGCAAGCAGCGGAAATTTGATCTGTTTCCAGAGATTCAACTTCAATGTGTAAAGAGGGATGTTCTCTATTTACAAGTTTTACCTCTACTACATTATAAGTTTTTTCAGTTGCTTTTTAGGCTCCGAAAGCATAAACAGATAAAGTTTCTTTTCTAATAACCGGCAATTCTAATTTTTGTGAAATGTCGCGAATTATAAATAACATCAAAAATCAGCATTGATCCGCAGATCTCAAAACTGGTATTAGAATTTTTAAATTCGAATTAGTTTTCGAAATATTAATTTTTTTCTAATTTTATATACATTTTTCTAATGATGGCAACTCAAATTTTAATCAAACAGATATTTTTTTTTCATATTTCAGAAAAGGATGACATGGTAAACCGGTTATTGTTGTTTATTTGATAATAAATGTTTATTTACTTTTATTTCTTTTTATAAATTATATAAATTATTTTGTTCTATAATTATTAATTATTTTTTTATATTTCCTTTAGAAAATAATAGAAAATAATTAAAAAATACGGTACTACTTAGTTATTCCGTCGACCAACTTCGCCAAATTATATAAATCGCCAAAATATTCGCCAAATTATACAAATTGACACAATTTTTATTTTAAATAACGAAAGAACAAATAAATTAGCATAACATTAATAAATATACAAATAAAAAATCGAAATAAAAATCACTTGATGACGTAAACACGTGTAACTTGCTTAAAGTTAAGTGAATGTTACATTTACGATCAACCATTATTGGCATTTAATCTTATAGTTTAGCGATACATTTTTGGTCGACGGGATAACTAAGTAATACCAAAAATGCATATGTAACTGGTATTTGAAAACCAGGTTTTTGCCAAATTTTCGTAAAAATCACGCCAAACCTGCTGTGCGTATATGACATCTGGCCAAATATTACCACTCGAAAAAAAAAAAAAAAATGCTAATTGGCGAGTTGAAAAAAAGCTATTGGCGAGATTTGCATCCGGCTAGAGTAACAGTACCAAGAATTCTTTGCAACCATGGCAAATTTTACGTAGTTTTATTCGAAAAAAAAATTGATTTTTTAATCAAAATGGAAAACTTACGGTCCCATATTGGCGCGATTTTTTTCTGACGCCAATGTCATATACGGAACGGGCACTTAACTGGTGCCAAAGTATCGTTATTTTGCTTGATAAGGTAATCCGAATGTTGTTGTTTATGCTGTTGATGCGTTCCCCAAATTGGCGTCGTTAAAAAATCGCGCCAATATGGAACGTATATGACATCTGTGCCAAACTTTTATATGAACGGCGAAGGGATCAGACCGTATTTGTTTATGACAATTGATGACTTGAACTATTATAATATAATGAAATGATGGCGATAGAATAATATTTGGCGACTTATCACCAGTGCCTGGCTAACATTAAAGCACCAAAATGGCACCTAAAGTATAAAAAGCGAAATGGTCAGCCTGGAACTGTTGATGATAGTCACATGACTTAGGCTATTGTTATAGAGATTGTTTTAAAATACCGGGGGACAAAAACTCTGTATACTTAATTTATTTTATTTTAGCTTCTTTTCAAATGTTTAACTGATCCTCTTTAATCAAAAACGAAAACAACCATTGGATGTCTTAACAGCAACTGATTCGCCCTTAAATTTTTGCAATCAAAGGGAATTGAATGGAAACCCGTTTACAGGGAGATCTAGCTTTTTTCAGTATAATTCAATCTTCTCTAATATTTTTAAAACCCATCAGATTAGCGTGTTTTTAGATTCTGCGGTGTCTGAACGGGGGTTGGCGAGCGTAGCTTGCAGGGGGCAGAGCCCCCTAGTTTCAGATATAAAATTTGACCAACTCCGTACAGCACTATTAAGTTTAAATCAAAGAAGTGATAATATACAATTTAGCAAGGTCAAGATCATCAAGAAAAAATAAGGTTGTTACAGTATCTTGGAAATTATATTCAGAAATAATAACTCCTGTAACGATACTGTATCCTACAATACCCCCCAAATCTGGATCATTTTATTAAGTTAGAATAACAGTTTTCACACACCAGCCAATCTACCATATGCTTCATTTTGGAACATTCCAGAGTAATTTTTGAAATGAAAGGACTCAGTTCTCTGTTTTGTATTTTATTTCAAACCCTGATGACGAGTGCGAGTGTACTTGAAAGTACTTGGTATTTAGAAGTATTATACATAATTAACACATTTTAAACATCCTTTAGTAAATTTTAACAGAATTAATTTTGTAATTAATTCATGTACGAGGGCTGTTCAATAAAGATTGATCATAATTTTTTTATTGGCATAATTTATTGCACGCAAATTTTCTTTTATATTCCATTGTTAGCTTATTGTGTAATGAATACGTGGTAATTTTTTTGTTCATTTAATTCTAGTAGTACGTCAGTAGCAGCCATGAAAGTTTCGATACTTTCAGTACCGCCTATGGGAACGATGCAGACAACACGTAATGAGCAAATATGCTCTTGCCTGCTGGAAATTTTGCTTTCAACAGAAAAAATCGTCAGTCAAAGACTATGCTATAAGAGGCTTACGGAGGGTCTGTCCTTCCGTGTAGCACAGGTAGCTGATGGTTTTAGATGTTTAAGAAAGAGAAAGACAATCATCTTCAAAGGAAGATGGACACTGAGTTCCTTTAACTGAGCTTATAGACAAGGAGACGACAGCACATACAATCAGCTCATTGAGTTTACGGATGAAATTCTAGCATTAGTTAAATCTCGATTCGCATATTAAAATGCAATCGGTCAGCCAAGTCATATCTTGGTGGAAAACACCTGAAAACCCGATTTTAGCAGTTGACTCGTAGGTGTTTTCCTGCACCCAACGGTTTGAAAACATGCAGGACTGAGAGACTTGGCGAACCGGTTGCCTTTTAATATGCGAATTGAGATTTAACTAATCCTAGAATTTCATCCGTGAACTCGATGAAATATTGTCTGTGCTACCGCCTCCCAGTTTATTGCAGAAGTCAACATAATACAGACGCTAATATTGTCAGAAAAGATCGTTAGATATGAGAATTGTTAAAAATACTGCATTTATAATGGCGTGTCACCCACACGTTGGTAATAGAAAAGTGAACACGAGTCGTGTTTATGCACCATGAATTCAGACTCCTCATACCCGAGCAACATTACGTTCGCGTGGAAGTTGTTCAAAATTAAAGTTGATTTTATATGAACATGAGATGAATCCCCTAATGTACGCTACCACTGAGAATTTCTTCAGGCGAAAGCGAAATTTTCATCAGGCAAGAGCATACTTGCGCTTTGCGTGTTGCCTCCTTCGTTCACGTAGGCGATGCTGAAAGTATCTCAACTTTCATGCTTGCCACTGACGTAATATTGGAAATAAATGAGCGAAAAATCTACCACGTATTCATTACACATTAAGCTAACAATTGAACATAAATATAAATTTGTGATAAAGTATGGTAATAAAAAATTATGATCATCCTTTATTGAACAACCCTCGTATTATATTTGATTGAGGGTGTTTTTTAATTGAGTTATGCATTTTCCAACTGAACTATACTTAGTATATTAAAAGATGTTTGTAGCAAATAAATACATTCATAAAGAGGTTTATAGAAAGAATTGAACACATTGCAGTCTACGGATTGTAAATTCTGATAGTAAATTAGGTAGATTTCGTAAGAAATACTACCTATTGCAGTCGTTACCATGGTGCGACTTTTTAAAAATTCCTTCATAACTTTTCATTACATGACCCCAGGAACCCAAAACCACCCCCACCTAAAAAGTTTATATATATATATATATATATATATATATATATATATGTATGTATGTATGTATGTACTAAATTTTGTCCGCACGATAAAAGTCGCAATTATGCACGGAACGTCTTCAAACTCGCCAACAACTTTAAGATGGCTAATTTCTCGGCGGGGATTGAAAATGAGCAAAATCGGTCCAATGGGAATGGGAATTGGGAAGGTTAAAAATTTTGAATACCGTCTTAACATGATTCTGATAAAACCAGCTTTTACACAACAATGGCAGGAAAAAATAAATATTTTTCGTTATAGCTGTTGCCAACAATTAAAAAAAAGCAATAAAATTCTCACCACAACAATTGCTTTTCTAATGCAATGTTTTCACGTGAAAAATTAAATTAGATAAACAGTTTGACGAATTGAAAACAAATTGAATATTACGTCATAAGTTTTCTAGAGCAAGATTTCTGCATGAAAATTCAAAATGAAATAAATAGTTTGACAAATTGAAAAAAAAAAAAATATTGCGTAATAATAATGGACCACAGCAGGTGAATATGTAACGTCATGTGAGTTTGAATTGAAGAAATGTATTAAAACATGATAAAAACCCGAGTATAGAAATATTAACATATTTTAACACTTTGAGGTTTTCTGAATTTAATTTAGCGATTTTTAAACCTATTCCATATACATGCGTGTGTGTATTTGTGTATATTAGAATTTTCGCAAAATGTTTAGTTCCCTAGAGCTCATTCTTAGCGAAGGAACTGGGTTTATCATTAATCTTGATTTAAGTTTTGTTGGCGAATTTAGTACTTAACTTCGAAATCTACCTCCGCCTGTAGGTCCGAGCCGGCAGGGATTTTAGGTAGATTTCGTATGAAATACTACCTATTGGCGTCGTTCCTATGTTGGAATTTCTGAAAAAAATTTGCAGATCTACACCGATCATGACCCCTAGAGCCCAAAACCACTCTCAGTAAATAAAATTTATCTATCTATCTATCTATGTATGTATGTAATGCATCTATATATATCACTTTCTTCTGGACACGATAACTTCCACAATTCTGCACCAATCTCTTCCAAACTGATACATAAAATCAAGGGGCATAAAATCTCAGTCAAGTTCGTTAATGGGCAAAATCGGACCAAGGGGATGGAAATAGGGAGGGGTTTTGTGAAAACCGAAAAAACCCCATAACTTCTTAAATTATGTACATATCGAATCAGTTTAAAGTTTTTATTACTTCTAAAAATAAGGCCAAAAATTTATGTATCACAGATTTTTGATAAAGTTCAAAATGGGCTCAAGGGGCGCAAAAATAGGGTTTTTGGGAGAAAAAAAATCATAACTTCGTCAATTCTCAAGATATCAAATCCAATTAATTTTATCATGAATCTCCTTAACATTATCTACAACAAAATCCCCATGAATTTATCATATATCTTCTTAATATTATCTACAACATCTATATAGACAATTTTGGATAGGACCAATTCTTACAGCAAAAACAAATTAAAAATACATAGCGGTTGAAGAAAAAAATCATCGTAAGGGTGTATTCAAATCCAAACTGCTTATTTTCTGACTCATTTTACAATCCATTTTTACTCTCAAAGGCTTCCAATTGGTACCTTTTCTTACTCAGAAACTATATAATGTACTGTAATGGTCAATTTTTTGATAGAGGCAGAATATATTTTAAAACATGCTATCAAAGTGGGCCTTTTGAACCGAATTTCCCGAAGAGGATTGTGTTGGAAAAATCATTGTATTAAGGGAGTATTCAAATCCATACTGCTTATTTTCTGACTCATTTTTAAACTCATTTTTGCTCTCAAACGCATCCAATTGGTAGATTCGCTTATTCAGAAACTATATAATGTACCGTAATGATCGATTTTTTGACAGAGGCAGAATATATTTCAAAAAATGATGTCAAACTGGGCATTTTGAACGGAATTTCCCGAAGCGATTGTGTTAGAAACGAAAAATATTGTCTTACTGAGAAAATAATTGTTTATATATCAAGTTTTAATTAATTGAACGAAAATTAAAAACACAGGTCGCTTATAAATCTCTTCAAAAATCACGTCAACAAGTTTCATGTTTCTCCTATTAAAAATGAATCTGGAGTTATGCCAGAAAATTTCGAGTTGTGCATGGAAAACTATTTTTTTTTAATACCGCCCTAACATGATTGTGATTAAACCAGTTATTATATAAAAATGGAATAAAAACTCGTCAAAAGCGGAGAGATAAAATTGTGGTAAAAGTGGATAAAAAGTGGGTTTATCTGTAATCATGATTTGGTTTTTGTTTGTGAAATTAGTATACTTAACTTCGAAATCTACCTCTGCCTGTAGGCCGGGCCGGGAGGGATTTTTTTTTTTTTTAATTGTTATGCGTTTTATAAATTGTTTACTTAAGATATCTTTTTTTACCAGATTAACTCTTTATCTACTGCATTATGATCTACTGCAATTTTTTTCATGAATTTTTTTTTCAGTTACTACAATGAAAATTAAAGGATAAACATAAAAAAAAAATACTCACCCATGAGAAATTTAATTAATTAAAGTGGTACTTTAAATTACCGTCAGTACACTATGACTAAAATATCGTAACAGAAAACCCACAAGGTATTTCAAATGGCACCAGAATTGGGGTAAAATATTTTCGATTTGATAAGTATGTGAAATATAGTTTTTTACATATTTACAAATAAATTCTTTTGGCGAATTCCGGTGCCAATCATTTATTTCAACACTTTAGCATTGAAAATACTTTGCCCCTGAAAGGGTTAAAAAAATATTTTTTTCTTTTTAGGTTTCGATCTTGTTAGCAGTTCTTTAGTTATGCGACGTCTATATTCCAGGGTCCTCTCGCATCTCCACATATTCAACATATGAATTTACATACGCCATTCTAGCATAGCAAAAAAGAGCCGGTGCCACAACTTTTTCGATTTCTTATGAAAAATAATAATAAACAGAAAAAAAAAATACTAAGAGAATTATTACTACACTAAATTTTAGTAATTACATTTTAAAGCAGATGAAAACAATGGATAACTACACAGACGAAAAGTAAACAAGAAGTTTTTCTCCAACACCCAGTGTACTGACTGTACTTATAAGTACCACCGAGTAATTTAACTGTTAAATCAAATAAATGCGCTGTTCACCTAAAATAGCTAGTCAAATTGTATTCTAAGAGCATAATGAACACATAAAAAAAATCCAACACTTATCTTATATCCTTTACTGTGTTTGCAGCAATAAAAAGACGAGCGTGACCATCTGTACAAAATGTCGGCACAAAACACATCGATTGTTTCAAGGATACCCTCCTTCCTCGCTAAAATAACAAACCTAGAACTACTGCTGCCATGTACTCGGGCAAAGTGGAGTTAAAAGAGTGTTTTTGCAAAGTACCATTAGAATATTAGTAATATTCACTATGGGATGAAAGTTTAAAGAGAGTGGTGCTTATAAGTACCGCCAGTAGATAAAGGGTTAAAAGATGAAGTTCCGTTACAGTATTATGGAAGTATTGGAAGTTGTTTCATAATCTACACACGATTTTTTTTTTGTCTACCGACGCGCATGTTACAGCGAAGGCGTTATTGCATTAAACGGCTACTGAAGACGAAGATTAAATATTTTAGTTTCGTATGTAGTTTTATGATTCTGCCTTCTAAACGTAGGCCGCACGAATCACCTTAAACGCATAGATGCGGTTCTTCCAAATTCTAATTTTGTCTGTTTATTGCCATCCTTTTAATCTCTATTCTCTTATTTTTCATTATATTTTTATGACATGGCTCCTGCCTAAGCAATTTTACACCAGAATACATCTACTTTCTTTAAAAGTCCTTTTTTAAAAAAGACGTTTTCTAGTTTTTTCGGCTTTCTTCTGTCACTTTTCGATCCTCAGAATTTGAGTTGCTGTACTTCTGCAACCTTGGCTGCTGAAAACTGCACGTCAAATCCAATAGTTACTTTTTTAGATGCATTTATTTTATTTTTCTAAGTTATTAATGTTGAGATTAATTTATATATAAGAAAAAAAAAATAATTATTATACGGCTCTGGGTCCTTTTTCTCTTTCACCTTCACCGTCTGTTTGCTTCAACAAACCCAATGCTCTTGAATTTGCGCGCAAATTCCGATTTTTTTTTTCGATTATCGAACTAATCGATTGATCACCTTCGATTGAAAGTAAAAAAGAGCATAACGACTCTTGTAGGCATTTCATTCATTAATATTCTGCATTAGTTCATTGGTTTATGATTCTGCACTCAAGATACATTACATTTATGAGTTACATTTAAGTTAATAGACTAAGGGCAGGCAAGTTTTAAAAAGACAGAAATTCTTTGTTAACCCTTTCGCGGGCGGTGTCCTTAAAAAAGGACATCTAATTTTTATTTTACTGGCACCCAGAATATTTAATTAAAATTTTTCTTTTATAAAGTACGTAAAAATAAACAAGTTCGTATTTTCTAATAAATTCGTTTCTAAATTCTGGTGTCAGTCCATCATTTCATCAATTTTTAAACAGAATTACTCCGCATCGGAAAGGGTTAAAGCCTTAAGAATGAATCATGAGAATTCCCGTCTTCATAATATCTATCTCTATAAACATACTTCAAGACAAAATTTTTATTTCATAACATATAACTTATTCCTTTGCTGCAAGTTTCTTTAATTTATTTATTAAATAAAATTTCTAGTTCAAAACATGTTTATTTAACTTAAGCTAGCTAAACCGTTACAGTTTACAGGCCCGCAATATATTCAGTTGAAACACAGAAAATTTAATTAGACAATTATCTGAAAGAAATGCTGACAGCTGAATAAAAACAACGTAAGTTGTTTGAAACAGAAAAAGTTAATAACACATAACTTATTCCTATGATTCAGATTTTTTAATTTTTTTATTAAATAAAATTTCTGGCTCAAATCATGTTTATTTAACTTAAGCTATCTAAAAAATTACAGTTCGCAAGATATTAAGTTGAAACACAGACAATTTAATAAGACAATTATCTGAAAGAAATGCTGACAGCTGAATAAAAACGCGCAAATTGTTACAATCAGAAAAGGTTGAAGCATTTATTTTGAAAACTTTCTATTACAGATTCTCAAAAGAATTTAAGTTTCTTTCAAATAAAAATAAGAGAAGAGAGATTTCTCTTAAATGCCCCTTTGTATTTTTGTAAGAAAGATTTTTCTCGTTTTTTTTTAAAAAGGTATTTTCAAGTAGAACTGCTGTAGATTGTTTATATTATTGTGTTACAAAACTTTTAGAAAGTGCCTCATCCGGTACATTTCAAGAAAACTTTATCCGCTTTATTTTATTGAATAGTGAGTTAAAATTAAATAAAAGCTGTGTAGGAAAGTGGAGAAATGCTTCAAGTAATTGATTTTTAATGAACTGTTATTGATTCGGAACGATCACAGTATCAAAAAAGAATAAAACTATTTCCTTATATGTTCTGTTAAGCGTCATTAAAAAAGAAAAAAAAAAAGGTCAAGTGCGTGTATTATCCGAGTATAGAGGGTTCCGTATAATAAATATATTAATTAGTAACTGTAATATTATAAAAGTCGTTGCTAAAAGAATAATAAAAAATGTACAACGTTGGCGCGCTTCGAAAGGAGGTTGCAAAGTTGCAACCCCGTCTTGGTCCATGCCGTGTTTTTCCATATAGGTTTTCAATTAACCTGTAAAGACACGGGTTGCGTATCGAGAACACCACTCAATGCAAACTAGTCGCGAATCCTCAAGTAATTCGTGATTAAATCTTATTAAATTAGTCTGTTTTTAACAATTTGACATTTATTGATTTTATGCTATTACTAGGCATTCATTACACAAATATAGTATTAGAAGTTGTTATCTCAGGCTTTAAAAAACGATGGGGCATAGAGTACACCGCCCGTGTCTTTAAGGGTTAATAACTCGGCTAATTACGGGCCTTTTTTTTTCAAAAATCATTATTAACGATATCTTTATACTTCCTTAATGATTGGTACCTCGGACGCCCCTCAACTAGTTTGCTGAACGCCCGCAAAGTGAAATATGTGTGTAACGGAAAAATGCGATTTTCTCAAAAACTATGTGACCTAAATATAATCGCTATAGTTTTCCTGCAAGATTTAAATAAATTTCTACTACTCCCAATTTTTTCATAATCAGTAGATTCGGAAATAGAGGGAAGGGGAGACGTATTTTTGCATTACATTTTCGACGATCTCTCTGAAAATATAGTACCTAAAATTAAAAGAAATGTGTTTCTGAGTTCGACGTCAGGAGATCTTTTGCACGATACCCCACATGTTATGGGTCAATATCACAAAATACGAAAATTGTAGTCCGCACAATAAAATTTCTATTTAACAGAATTTGAGGTACTATAGAGGAAACATGTTCCGTTAAACAAAATTAAAATGTTAGATCTAAAAAAAAAAAAAAAAAACAAGAATGGGAAAAATGTTTTAGAAGGAAATTGTCATTGTCCTGGCTTACATATGCCAAGAAAATGACACATAATTATAATTTCATAAAAATGAATTTAAGCTCTTTAAATTTTAACAATTTTACATATAAATTCCTTTATTCAGCTATTCAACCAACATAAAAAAAAAATCAAAAGTTTTAAAATTATTTAAATTTTCAAAGTTTTTATTTTCACTTTTGTATATTTAGTAAGTAATTAATAATAATTAACATAACTCGTAATTGACAAGGCCTATCGTAAACAGATAAATATTTAATAATCAATTCACAAACACATCACAACACTTACAGACGTCGGTCACATGACAACACAAAGCTAAAGAACAATTCTCTGATATTTATTTCTGTGGGAGGAACTTTAGTGCTGCCATCTACAGCTTATAAATGGAAATATAAGTACAAACATGACAGCTCTCCCCCACTTAATATGAGAGTCGGTTAGGAGGTCTTGTGTATCGACCGGATCTTCTCAGTACCTGTGGAGAAGGAGAAGAAGAATTAGAATTTACAAGTTCAGCAGCATCAACTATTGAACTGGTGGGGATAGAAGGTTTTGGAGAATCAGGATGAAAGTCAGTTGGTGTAGGACCTGGAGTACCTGGCTCATGAGAATCAACTGGTTGTGGATCTGCGATACTAGGCTGTATTGGTGAAAAATCACCTTGTTTCACAATTGAATTTTTACTTCTGAAATTTCCTGTATCACTTTCTTCAGAATTTGTATCATTAACTAAAGAAATCTCTGAAACTACATTAGTTATTTGATCAACATGCCTTTTCCAGAAATTCGAGCCAACTTGAACTCTATAATGCAATTTTCCTTCTCTTGCTATTAATCGACCAATTTTCCACTTGGCTTCTAGAGTATAATATTTCTTACAGATACTTTCTGGTTAATTTCAAATTCTTTTATTTTAACCTTGGACTTTTTCGCATCTTGTTTATCATGAACGAAATTTGTAACATTTGGTACTATCAAATCTATTTTTGTTCTTATATGACGTTTTAGAAATAGAGATGCAGAACTCTCCCCCGTTGTAACATGAGGCATCTTCCTATATTGCAAAAGAAAGCTATTTAATTTCATTTGCAAAGTATCAAGTTCGGAAGCTAAGGCTTTTAATCCACGTATAAGAATTTGCACATATCTCTCCGCCTGTCCATTTGTGGCGGGATAGTATGGAGCACTGAATTTATGTTTTACATTATGATTTCTCAAAAATGTCTCAAATTCTTCAGATGTAAACTGTTTAGCATTATTTGATACTAAAGAAATTGGAAAACTGTATCGTGCAAAAAGTGAAGAGAGACAAGTAATGGTATTTTCTGAAGTTGTACTAGGAACAATAAAAACTTCTGGCCATTTGCTATGGGCATCAACCACTAAAAGAAGCATTTTTCCCATAACAGGACCAAAATAATCAATATTAATTCTTTGCCATGGAGCTGTAGGTCATTCCCAATGATGTGTATCAACTTTGGGAGGATTATTTTTCAAATTTACACAAGTAGTGCAATTTCGTGCAAGATCTTCAATATCTTAGTCTATACCTGGCCACCATACAAAAGTACGGGCTAAAGACTTCATTTTAACTATACCAAAATCACCAAAGTAATTCTTTTAAGATTTGGTTTCTATGAATTTCAGGGATAACTACCCTACATCCTTTTAAAATACAACTATGTTGAAGAGTGAATTCTTCTTGTTTACTACCAAAAAGTAAATTTTTAGGAATTTCAGAACCAGAAAGGGGGTGATGAAAAATTTGACGTAAAAGGGATTTTGTATTTGAAAGATTTTGTAGCTGAAGCAATAGATTTCGAAGTTAATGGTAAGATAGAGTTGATTAATTTGAAGAATTTCAGATTCATCAATCGCATCATTCAAATGTAAACTTTGAGGTAAGTCTTCACTACGTAAAGGAAGTCGTGAAATAGCATCAACATTTCCGTGATCAGCAACTTTTTTTTTTATAACGGATATCATATTGAAACGTTTGTAAATAAATTGCGTATCGTTGCATTCTAGCAGCCGATAAAACAGGAATACTTTTAGAAAGAGAAAAAATGGACACTAAAGGTTTACTGTCAGTAAATAAGGTAAACTTGTTGCCATACAAATATTAAAAAAAATTCTTCACACCAAATATAATCGCTAATGCTTCTTTATCAACTTGACTATACCGTTTATCTGCATTATTTAAAGTTCTGGACACAAACCCAATAGTTTTTTCAGTGTTATCTGGCATCATATGCGAAAGAACAGCAGAGATACCATAAAGAGAAGCATCAGTAGCTAAAACTAAAGGTATTTTAGGATTAAAGTGAGTAAGACCCCTGTCAGAAGTAATTTCTTTTTTTATACTTTTAAATGTTTGTTCACACTTATAAGACCAATTAAATTTAATATTCTTCTTAAGCAAATTATTTAAAGGATTTGCAATAGTAGATAAGTTTGGTACAAACTTAGCATAATATCTAACTAAGCTTAGAAAAGCTTTAACCTGAGATATATTTACTGGTCTTGGAACATTTAAAATTGCTTCAATTTTATCTTGTGTTTTATGAATAAGTGCATTTTAATGATATTAGAGCCTTCCGAATGATCTGAAATTTTAAAGATATAACTGTTGCAAAATTTTGACGAGCCCTTTCAAATTTTAGGAAAATCGGATGTATAGTTTAATTACAGGGACAGTCAAAAGTTTTTCTTTACATTACGGACAATGGGAAAAATTATTGCAAGTGCATTTTAATGATATTAGAGCCTTCCGAATGATCTGAAATTTTAAAGATATAATTGTTGCAAAATTTTGTCGAGCCCTTTCAAATTTTAGAAAAATCGGATGTATAGTTTAATTACAGGGACAGTCAAAAGTTTTTCTTTACATTACGGCCAATGGGAAAAATTATTGCAAGTGCATTTTAATGATATTACAGCCTTCCGAATGGTCTGAAATTTTAAAGATATAATTGTTGTAAAATTTTGTTGAGCTATTTCAAATTTTAGGAAAATCGGATGTATAGTTTAATTACAGGGACAGTCAAAAGTGTTCCGTTACATTACGGGGAATGGGAAAAAAATGTTGGAAGTGCATTTTAATGATGTATCAGACTATGCGCTTTATGAAGTGCAAAAAATTATACATTCAGTATAATATGGGGTGCAAAAAAATAATTATAAAACTAGTTATAGTACGAACGCACCTCATTTGCCACGTTTGACGAGCAATTTCCAACTTGTTTATTATATGAAGTATTAAATATTTAATTTAAAATGTATGAAGTATAAATATTATAATTCATATATTTTATGAAGTATTAAAATATACCGGTTTCTAATGCATTACTTTCAGTTATGCACACTTTTCACTATACACACAGGCCAACACAAATGGTACTATGCACACAGGTCAACATAAATCGTACCATACACACAGGCTAATAAAAACATATTATTTTTTGTTTGTTTCCGCTGCGTGTTAACTATAAAATGTACATTACAACATAAAAAACTATGAAATTTTATGTTCCGATATACTTAAACATATTTCTCATTATTCCGAAATAGACAATAATTAAAAATTAATATTTTAAATAAAGATTTTCGTACACTTCTAATGTTTAAAAGTAAAGAAAAAGATTTAAAGCTCCGATTATGAATGCAAATAACATTTTCTTAATTTAATTTAATTTCTTAATTCATCAAGAAAATATTTTTAATTTCTTAACCCTCCAACGCTCATAAATAAACTTATATATACAGCGTTCGAAATCCTTGGTGGTCCGCTGGTCCGAGACCACTAAAAATTCAATCGGACCACTAATTTAAAAAATTTAGTGGTCCGCAGGTCCAGTAACTTTTTTCCCTCTCTGACAGGTAAATTTAAATTTTCCCGTCCCTGAGAAAATCGCAACCAAACACAAACCACAGAATTTTATTTTATTTAAAAAAAATTAATAAGTAAAAAAGTGTATTAAAACTTAGTCAATTGAAATAAATAATCGGAAATAAAATATATAATTAATAATTTTATTGTTTTTGTTTATGTACTGTTTATTTAATTTTTAGCAAATTATAATTTTACATTTTATTATGCCGAAAATTTTTGGTAACTGAAAGGAAGTTTGGTTTATATTCTAGGAGGAGGATGGGGGGTTTCACTCAAAGGGTTAAAGGTACTTAATAACTTAATAGAATTTTATGTAGCGGGCCAGTGACGATATGTGCGGACCAGTAAACTCTGATGTTTACTGGTCCTTGGGACCAGTGACATTTTTTTTTATCAATTCTACCGTTGATATATATTTCAAATTCATAGTTTGTATTGTATTATTTTCACTAAAAAAGAGTAAAAAAAATCACAAATTTTATCAAAAAGTACATGTAGAATTGACAATTTAGCCTACCTCGTATGGGTGACACACAAATTGCATCACAGAAACAAAAATGAATCAAACATTCGGAATCCTACAAATATCAATTCAGTATTTAATCAACTTTAACATTATATACCGGGTGTCCCAAAAAGGACTGACTGATTTTAAAATTCAATAACTTGCAAACGGTGACAGATATTTAAAAAATTCTTGCAGGAGGCTTATGCATAAGGTCAAAAGTTTTTTTACAGTGATTTTCAATTTTAGTTCAAATTACAAACAATAGATGGCGCTGCGATCGATAGACGCTGAATTCAGGCTCGATTTTTGGTACTTCGTGGCCCGGATAATACATTTCCATCTCCTTTTTTCGCATAGAACAAGAAAAAGGACCAAAAATCGAGCCTGTATTTAGCGACTATTGCTTACAGCGCCATCTATTGTTTGTAATTCGAACTAAAATCAAAAATCACTGTAATAAAACTTTTGACCTTATGCATAAACCTCCTGCAAGAATTTTTTAAATATCTGTCACCGTTTGCAAGTTATTGAATTTTAAAATCAGTCAGTCCTTTTTGGGACACCCGGTATAATATGTAAATTAAATTTCCACTATCCCTTAAAAATATTCTATAAGTGTTTTATATCTAAATTAATTTTATAACCCTAGTTTATCTAACTCTTTCCTGTCTTAAAAATATTTCAATCAGTCATTTTACTTTAATTTTCATTTCTATCTAAATGCATATATTAATAATTTACTTCTCTTTTCAAAATCCTTTTTAGGGTTTCGCTCATCTGACGAAACCCTATTCGTCTCGCTCCTCTGTCTGTCTGTCTGTCCGCCACAGAGCCCGTTCTCAGAAACTACACATGTTGGAGATTTGAAATTTTGCATACTTATAGATGACCACCACACATCATACGACAAATCATAAAATTTTGAAAAAGTCGTACATTTAACCCTTTGGGCTCCCACATGTGTATTTTAAACAATTCTTTCTAAGTGAGTCCCTAATTAGGTTGCAGGCATGAAATTTTGCGTACTTATAGATGGACACCTCAGATCAAACGACAAATCATAAAATTTTGAAAAAGTCATTCATTTAACCCTTTGGGCTCCCACATGTGGATTTTAAACAATTCTTTCTATGTGAACCTCTAATTACATCGGAGACGTGAAATTTTGCATACTTATAGCTGAACACCTCACATCAAAGGACAAATCATAAAATTTTGAAAAAGTCGTACATTTAACCCTTTGGGCTCCCACATGTGTATTTTAAACAATTCTTTCTAAGTGAGTCCCTAATTAGGTTGCAGGCATTAAATTTTGCGTACTTATAGATGGACACCTCAGATCAAACGACAAATCATAAAATTTTGAAAAAGTCATTCATTTAACCCTTTGGGCTCCCCCATGTGTATTTCAAACAATTCTTTCTATGTGAGCCTCTAATTAGGTTGGAGGCGTGAAATTTTACAAACTTATAGCTGAACACTTCACATCAAACGACAAACTATAAAATTTTGAAAAAGTCGTACATTTAACCCTTTAAGCTCCCACATGTGTATTTTAAACAATTCTTTCTAAGTGCGTCCCTAATTAGGTTGCAGGCGTGAAATTTTGCGTACTTATAGATGGACACCTGAGATCAAACAACAAATCATAAAATTTTGAAAAAGTCGTACATTTAACTCTTTGGGCTCCCACATGTGTATTTTAAACAATTCTTTCTATGTGAACCTCTAATTAGATTGGAGGCGTGAAATTTTGCATACTTATAGCTGAATACCTCGCATCAAAGGACAAATCATAAAATTTTGAAAAATACGTACATTTAACCCTTTGGGCTTCCCCATGTGTATTTCAAACAATTCTTTCTATGTGAGCCTCTAATTAGGTTGGAGGCGTGAAATTTTACAAACTTATAGCTGAACACCTCACATCAAACGACAAACTATAAAATTTTGAAAAAGTCGTACATTTAACACTTTGGGCTCCCACATGTGTATTTTAAATAATTCTTTCTAGGTGAACCCTAATTAGGTTGTAGGAGTGAAATATTGCATATTTATAGCGGAATACCTCACATCAAACGAAAAATCATAAAATTTTCAAAAAGTTGTATATTTAACCCTTTGGGCTCCCACATGTGTATTCTAAACAATTCGTTTTAAGTGAGCCCCTAATTAGGTGGCAGGCATGAAATTTTGCGTACTTATAGATGGACACCTCAGATCAAACGACAAATCATAAAATTTTGAAAAAGTCATACATTTAACCCTTTGGGCTCCCACATGTATATTTTAAGCAATTATTTCTATGTGAACCTCTAATTACATTGGAGGCGTGAAAAATTGCATACTTATATGAATACCTCACGTCAAAGGACAAATCATAAAATTTTGAAAAAGTCGTACATTTAACAATTTGGGCTCACACATGTGTATTTTAAAAAATTCTTTCTAAGTGAACCCTAATTAGGTTGGAGGAGTGAAATTTTGCATACTTATAGCTGAATACCTCACATCAAACGACAAATCATAAATTTTCAAAAAGTCGTACATTTAACCCTTTGGGCTCCCACAAGTGTATTTTAAACAATTCTTTTTAAGTGAACCCCTATTTAGGTTGGAGGGGTGAAATTTGGCATAATTATAGCTGAACACCTCACATCAAATGACAAACCATAAAATTTTGAAAAAGTCGTACATTTAACCTTTTGGGCTCCCACATTTGTACTTTAAACAATTCTTTCTAAGTGCCACCGTATTTACGTTGGAGGTGTGAAATTTGGCATACTTATAGCTGAACACCTCACATCAAATGACAAACCATAAAATTTTGAAAAGTCGTACATTTAACCCCTTGGGCTCCCACATGTGTATTTTAAGTAATTCTTTTTAAGTGAGCTCCTAATTATGTTGGAGGCGTGAAATTTTGCATACTTATAGCTGAGCACCTCGCATCAAACGACAAATCATAAAATTTTCAAAAAGTCGTACATTTAACCCTTTGATCTCCAACATGTGTATTTTAAACAATTCTTTCTAAGTGAGCTCCTAATTAGGTTGAAGGCGTGAAATTCTACATACTTATAGCTGAGCATCACACATCAAACGGCAAATCATAAAATTTTGAAAAAGTCGTACGTGTAAGCTTTTGGGTTCCTACATGTGTATTTTAAACAATTCTTTCTAAGTGGCACTCTATTTAGGTTGGAGGCGTGAAATTTTGCATACTAGCTGAACACCATCATGCGACAAATCATAAAAATTTGAAAAAGTCATACATTTAACCCTTTGGGCTCCCACATGCGTGTTTTAAGTAATTCTTCCTAACTGAGCCCCTTATTAAATTGGAGATTTGAAATTTTGCATGCTTATTATAGCAGAACACTTGAGGCCAGGCGACAAATTATAAAATCTTGAAAAAGTCTTACGTTTAACCCTTTGAGCTACCACATATGTATTTTAAGCAATTCTTTCTAAGAGAGCCCCTAATTAAGTTGGAGACATGAATTTTTGCATACGTATAACTGAATACCTCAGACCACACGACAATTCATAAAATTTTCAAAAAGTCTTATATTATTTACTCCTCCGTGCTCTAACATATATTTTAAACAATTTTTCTAACCTCCGCTCTTCTCACCCGGGGAGCACTTTTCTAACTTTTGCCGACACCCCTTTGACCATTTCTTCATATTATGCACCATAGCCTTACATATTTGAGTTCCACTTTTTACCGCCAGGGGCGCCTACTTATCTCGGGTGATATGCGCCCAATCCCTTCGACTAATATATATACGGATAGTATGTAAAACGGAGTTTCGTTCGGATAGAGATTTGTTTAGAATAGAGTGCGCCCCTGGTTGCGAAATGTGGAACTAACAGATTTTTCAAAAGGATAAAGTGTTTTGAAATGAATATAAAACGAAACCCTCTGTGCGATCTGTGATCACACTTACCCACTTGTTTAAAAAACACTTCAGGTATTATTATTTTGTTTCAAGGTCTTTTCATTTTTGTTTTAATCTTAAATGCCGATGTGAATTCTACTGAAATTATTTGATCTGTCATTCTCATTTTTTACTATTTTGTATGCTATTTATACGTTCTTTTCGCGCGCTTTTCAGAAAGAACGTTTTACTTCGTTTTTCTTCCGGGATTAGGAAATAAAGTCTGCGCTTTTAGGTGATCGCATTGGTCCTTGGTCTCGCTGCATCAGCATAGAAATCTCTTCGCCTACTAGTACACTATATGGCCAAAGGTGACTGGTCACTTGCGATTTTAAACGTTTTGTTAAATATCTAGAACAATACATGAGGAATTAACCTGAAACTGCAGGTGTGTAAACAGTATAGTATAGGTAATATATTTCCAGGACGATTTTTTTCCCGAAACCCCATAGGGGACCGTCAACAAATTGAAAAAGAACGAAAATCTTTTGGATAACCCTGTAAAAACTAATGTAGCAAAGGCGTTCAATCTCAAGATTATTAATAAATGGTTTATTGTAATATACTGTGTTCATTTTTATGAGGATAGCGTGTATACTCGTAGAGATTAAGGATTTTATAAAAACAGTCCCAAATTTCGCCAAGTATTTTGCTTATAATTTGCAGAGTTCTTAATATAAACAAAAAGTTCTTTTCAGAAAGTATGGCAAACAACATTGTACACAGTACTCTGCAATCAGAATTAAAAAATAATAAAAATTGGGTGAAAAATTAGCAGGTTTACTAAAAAATGTTTCATTGCGCATGCGCGAATGCAATCAAAATATAATGTGCATAATGTATTAGCTAAGTATATAGAGCAACTTTTGTGAAAGTCAAAATCATAGCTTGAAAATTCTGAAAATTATCGTCGATAGAATAACCTCGAAATCCGTTGTTCACAAAAGGAGGCAAAAATATGAGGGGTTGTATCCAAATATAGTAGTACGTGCAATATTATGCACGCTATCTTGGCACTAATCAACAGATATTTGATACAACCCCTTATCTTTTTGCTTCTTTTTGGGAACAACGGATTTCGAACTTATTCTATCGACGATAATTTTCAGAATTTTCAAGCTATGATTTTGAGACTTTCACAAAAGTTGCTCTATATACTTAGCTAATACATTATGCACATTATATTTTGATTGCGTTCGCGCATGCGCAGTGAAACAGTTTTTAGTAAACCTGCTCATTTTTCATCCAATTTTTATTATTTTTTAATTCTGATTGCAGAGTGTTATGTACAATGTTGTTTATCATATTTTCTGAAAAGAACTTTTTTTTATATTAAGAGCTTTGCAAATTATAAGCAAAAAACTTGGCAAAATTTGGGACTATTTTTATAAAAACCTTAATTTCTCTACGAGTATACATGTTATCCTTATAAAAATGAACAGAGTATATTAAAATTAGCCACTTATTAATAATCTCGAGTTTGAACGCTTTTGCCACATTAGTGTTTACAGGGTTATCCAAAAGATATTCGTTTTTTTTCAATTTGTTGACGGTCCCCTATGAGGTTTCGGGAAAAAATCTTCGCAAAATTATATGACCTATACTATATTGTTTACACACCTGCAGTTTCAGGTTAATTCCTCATGTATTTTTCTAGATATTTAACAAAACGCCTAAAATTGTAAGGGACCGGTCACCTTTGGCCATATAGTGTATTTATTGGCTGGCATGAGTTTTGGAACTAGATTTTGTGTTCTTGATTTGTAACTTTTTAACCTATTCGGCACCATTGATGCACCTATGCACTCTCAAAGAGAGCATACATAATTTGTTTTAGGCATCCGTAAAAAAGAAAAGTAATACAGTTCGTTCTCTGTTTAACGACTTTCAAGAAACCTCGAAAAATCGTCCTTAAATAGAGATCGTCCTTAAACAGAATTTGTGGAAAAATAATATTTGAAAAACATTTACCTTCGCAGTTTACAGGAGGCTTAGAATTGTCAATACATTTTTCAATATATTGGCGTGTTTAGAAATGTAATTATACTGCATACAAAAACAACATTACAGCATACAATGTTACTTAAAGTAAAATAAAATTATTTATAATACATTTAATTAAACAATATTACTTACAGTACAATAAAAATATTTATAATACATTGAATTAAACAAATTAATTTTAAAAAAAATCAAAAGATGTAGATTATTTCAATAGTGGTCTAGTTTTTAGTACCCTTGCTTCAAGCTTCTCAAGAAGGTATAATGAGTCATCTTCCATATTTGATGAAACAATGTACTGGCGAAGAATATCCAGGGCAGAATTCGCATCTGAGTAATAAGGAGGTGGTGTCTCGCTTTCTGTATCATCAGCTTCATCGCCATCTTCTGCATCTGAAGTTGCATTTTCATTTGCGATGTTTTCATAAATTTGATCTAAATTTCTGAAGTCGGTTGTTAAAACGTCTTCGTCACATGGGTAAAGGCCATTGCACCCTTATCCTTTATCTGTACTCATCTAAATTGCAAGAAAACTTTTTTTTCTATCAGAGGAATTTCCTTCGTTTAACATGTATAAAACGTTAGGAAAAAAAACTACGCGAAAATCGTTGTTAAATAGAAACAATTTCGTCTTTAATTAGAGGTATTTTTACTTAAAGGAGCCGGGACCGCAAAATATCGTCCTTAAACAGAGATCGCCGTTAAGTAGAGCGATGTTAAACAAAGAGACGACTGTATTTGCTTTCTTTAATTAGAGGATTTTCGTAATTATTTAAGTAAAGGTAACTTTTATATAAAAAAAAGCGGTGCCAACCGAATAAAATTTACGTAAAAGCCGCCGGTTCCAAAGGGGTTAATACGTCACCAGGAATAATGTATCTTAATTAATAAGAAAAACTCGATTACTACCGTTTAACCTTCCGTCTACCAGACGGGTCCATTGGACCCGACATGTACATTCAAAATATTTATTCAAACCAGAAATTTCTTCAAAACAAACTAAATGTATAAATCAGACAATAAGTTAAATAAACAAATTAAATAGTTTTAAGTAAAAATTCTGGTGTAGAATGTTTTTATAAAACTTGAGTAAAATTTCCGGTAGTTCTAGGGTTAATTCTGTCAGTTTTGATGGATTAAAAAGTAAAGTTTAGCATGGATGACATGTTCAAACTAGTGATTCTGGAGCAGTTCTTAATTATGGAAAATGCTCTACTTTGTATGAACTAACACTGCTAAATAGTTTTCCTTTATGGATATTGACTTCTAGTTCATTGTGGAAAATACCATGATTCTTCGATCTATTACCACATATTCACATATGCGGCTGCATTTTGGTTTATTTTGTTGGTAAGCATCCATTCACTATGGTCGGCGACTGACTTCCGTCTGCGAAGATGTGAATTACTCCATGGGGCTATGAAGATTAAATCTCCATAGATCCATGAATTACTCCGAGTTGCTCGGTAATTACTTGATGATTTAAATTTGAGTAGCGTTCTTATTATCTATAACCGGGTCGGAAAAGTGTGAGAGAGAACTCTTCGGAAATATAGAAATCATACCATGACAGAGTGTATTGATGAAAAATAACACAATTACAACATATACAGAGTGTCCACATGAAACCTTCCTGATTTCAAATGTTAATTGTACGGAAACTATGAGTCCCAGAGTTTTGAGGCTTGCGGTATCATGAATAGCAAAACAACAAGTTTATATTGCTGAAAATCACCCCACCCCCTCCCGAAACAGTTAATTTTTATTGTATGCATTATTGATATGTCATGGCAACAAGTTTATTTTGCTGCAAACATTTATTTGTCTGAAAAAGTTATATTTTTGTCTGTGTATGCACTTCAATATGGGTTCCGTTCGTAGCTCTCAGAATGTCCAGTCGATATTCAGTCTCAATCCACGTGTTGCGCAGCATGTCACGTGTGACTGAATCGATGGCTTCCGTAATTTTGTGGCGGAGATCACAAGCATCACGTACAGGTGTAGCGTAAATCCGTGCAATTAATATTTGAAAAATGAGGGAGGTTTCATGTGAAAATATACAGTGGCGGTCAAAAGTTTCCGGCCAGTTAGTTTCTTTTATTTTTTTGTCAGAACGTTTCAGCGAAGAAGAAGCAAAGTTGGTCCAAAATTTAGGGATAAGCGAATGACCTCTGACCACGTGATCATTTTGATTGGATACTGAAGATATTTGATGCAAAGAGGAGGAATTCAAAATCTGCGTATGTAAAAGTTTCCGGCCATTCGTCATTCATTAGTTTTTGATATCGGTAAAGTGTTTTTTTTTTTTTTTGCGCGTTTGTTAATTAATCAACGTGAATAACGCGTTTGAAACTCAAAAATTAAAAGTTCAACATTTATTGTTCATAAACGAGTGGTTTGTTTGTCGCTAAAGGGCCAATCCTCTCGTGAGATTCCGGCAAAGTTATCGATCGGAAAATTTACTGTGAACGATATTTAAAAAAGTATATAAAAATGACCAGGATCTTCAGGATTTGCAATGGTCAGGGAGACCCCAGAAAAAGACTATTCGTGTAGACAGATTTATCAGGAGAAAAGCAGTTGATGACCCGCATAAAAATGCTGCTGCAATTTTCCTCGATTTACGGTGTTAAAATATTATTGAAATAAGTAGGTGTACCGTGTCAAGACGCTTACGTGACGTAGGACTTTATGGAAGAGTCGGTCTTAAAAAACCTTTCATAACTAAAAAAAAAATCAGAGGGCCTGACTGGCTTTTGCCAAGGAACACAAAGACTGGTCAAATGTAAACTGGAAAAAAGTACTACAGCTCATATTCAAAATATTAGAATAATTACTTATTTTTACAAACTGAAAATATCGTTTGGCAAATTTAATGTCTTTTTATGCAAGTATGCAAACGATATTTTTATTAAGAACTTATTGTTGATTAAGCTTATCTATTATCTTAAAATTAATATCATTTTTGAAAAGATTAATTGAAAATAAAATTATTTTGAAAAGTCAAAATATTAGAATATTTATTCAAGTGGTTCAAAATATTAGAATATTTCACATTAATTCTCCTTTAATATCACCAATTCATAACTGGTGGCATCATGGATTAAATTAAGACGATTTTATTTAAAATCAATATTCTCTTTGCAGTTTGTTTGCTTTTGTGTCTTAAAATGGGTCGTGTGAGTGATATTCCTGAATCTGTTAAACTTAGGATGGCTGATTTGTGTTGGCACGGTAAAAATCAATGTTATATAGCAAATTTTTTACACTGTTCGCAATCAAGCGTTAATAAAATACTAACACAATATTTAATAAATGGAAAATTTCAAAATAATCGCCGAAATGGCGGCCGAAAAGAAAAACATCTGCTAGAAATGACAGGAAACTGGAGCGTATAGTTAAGAAAAACCGTTTTAAAATTGTGCGATTCTTGCACAGAAAATGGAAAGAATAAGGAGTTGAAGTTTCTACATTGAGAACATTAAGACGTCTCCATAAATTAAAGTTTGAATCTCGTGTACCGAAAACAAAACCTCTCATGACTGCAAAACAAAAGCGTATAAGATCGAATTGGTGGAAATCAAGACGTTTATGGAGCGAAGAAGATTGGAAAAACGTATTAGTTAGTGATGAAATTATGTTGTATAGATACAAAACATACTTTCATCACTAAATAATATATTTTTCCAATCTTCTTCGCTTCATAAACGTCTTGATTTACACCAATTGAGTCTTATACGTTTTTGTTTTGCAGTCATGAGAAATTTTGTTTTCGGTATACGAGATTCAAACTTAAATTTATGGAGATGTCTTAATGTTCTCGATGTAGAAGCTTCAACTCCTTCTTCTTTCCATTTTCGGTGCAAGAATTGCACACTTTTAAAACGGTTTTTCTTAACTATACGCTTCAGTTTCCTGTTAGCTCTAGCAGATGCGATTGGTTTTCGACCGCCATTTCGGCGATTATTCTGAAATTTTCCATTTTTTTTTAAAAATATTGTGTTAATATTTTACTAACGCTTGATCGGGAACAATGTAAATAATTCCCTATATAAAATTGATTTTTACCGTGCCGATACAAATCAACCATACGAAGTTTAATAGATTCAGGAATATCACCCACACGACCCATTTTAAGACGAAAAAGCAAACAAACTGTAAACAGAACACCAATTTTAAATAAAATCGGCTGAATTTAATCAATGATGCCACCAGTTATGAATTGGTGATAATTAAAGGAGAATTCTAATATTTTGCACCACTTAAATAAATATTCTAATATTTTGACTTGTCAAAATAATTTTTTTTTCAATTAATCTTTTCAGAAATAATATTAATTTTAAGATAATAAGTAAGTTTAATCAACAATAAGTTCTTAATAAAAATATCGTTTGCATATTTGCATTAAAATATGTTAAATTACCAAACGATATTTCAAGTTTGTGAAAAAAAAGTAATTATTCTAATATTTTGAATATGAGCTGTATTTTCCGATGAATCAAAGTTCAAAGTGAGAATGATGGCAGACACCACGTCCGACGACCTAAAAACAAAAGATAAGATTCGGGATATGTTATTGCTAAAATGAAGCATGGCGGAGGACACGTTATGCTGTGGGGAACATTTTCAAAAAAATGTGTCGGTCCGTTAGTTGAAATTCGTTGCAAGATGAATGGTGCAATGTATAAAGGTATCTTGCAAGATTATTTGCTGCCTTATTGGAGGAAAAATCATGGTCGCAACTATTTGTTTCAGCATGATAACGATCCAAATCATACATGTAAGCTCGTCAAGCAATGGCTTTAGCACGAAAAAATTCCGCTTTTGAAAGGGACAGCCCGATCACCCGGTCAGAAAACTACAGAAAATCTTTGTAACGAACTTGAAAACGTATGCGGAATTATAAATATTCCAATTCAGCAAAATTTTCCCAAAAATTACAAAAACCATGGAAAAAACTCACCTTAGACGATTTTGAACCGTTCTTTGAATCGATGCCATGTCGCTGCGCCGCATTACTTATTCTTAAATGTAGGAAGACAAAATACTGATTTTAAATGTTGTTGATCACTGTCATTTTCTGTTATAACACCATTTTTTCCAAACTTGCCAAAATGGCCAAAAACTTTTGAGAACATGCGTTTTCTTTTGCAATTAATTTTGTAAATTAAATTTATTGATATTCATTTTTTATTCCATAAATATGTTCCAAACTATTATGTCAATAAAGTGCATAAGTATCACTTTGAGATTTCTCTTCATATGGGTATACTTACAAATTAACCGAAAATTTTATGCTGGCCGGAAACTTTTGACCGCCACTGTATATATATATATATATATATATCGTTATATGAACTTCTAAGATAAATTTTGATTCAAAGGTATTTTATATATATATATCCAAATATATATATATGGTATATATATATATATATTTGCCCATATATATATATATATATACGGGGTGGGTATAATTAAACTTCCTCTATAAACAGCATCCTACAGCGCAAACGGGTGAACGGAATGCAACGGAATTTGGTATATAGACTATACACGAGATGCTCTCACGGAATTTCGAAAAAAAAAAAAGGAATAGTTCCAAAATGTCCACCAGAGGGCGCCTTTTCCGGAAAAAACATTAAATTAAACACAATTAACGGCCAAAACAGAATGCAGAAACAATATTAACATTTATTGACAATTCTGGACTCTGTTTTGGCTGTTTATTGTGTTAAATTTAATGTTTCTTCCGGAAAAAGCGCTCTCTGGTGGACATTTTGGAACTAATTTTTTTTTTCCAAATTTCGTTGCATTCCGTTCACCAGTTTGCGCTGTAGTATGCTGTTTATAGGGGAAGTTTAATTATAACCACCCTGTATATATATATATATATATATATATATATATATATATAAACGTAAAGCACAGTAATCACCAACAAAAAACAAGATAAATTCATGTGAAATGCGCCAAACAGCTGCAGTAAAACACATAAATTAAATATAAAGCAGTATAAGATTATATTAGCCTGAACCAGCGCACCCCCCCCCCCCTCACAGAACAAGAAGAACAAGAAAAATATCTATGTAAACATTAAAACTTTAACAAAAACTAGGAAAAGATAGGCTGCGGCCTCATCGGCAGTGGGTTATGTTTCAAAAGCAGCCGAGCATTCGATAAAATATACATTAGTGGCAGTGGGTTTCGGCCAGAACAGTGATAGCAAAATCAAATGTTAAAACATTCGATGGCTATTATCACATGCTCCCCCACCGGACCCTACGCCAACAATATTAAATGAATGCCTCACCTGGAACACAGTAAAAGATGCTAAAAATATGTTCGTTGAAAAAACCACACTCAACCAACTTAGCCACAACCCAAATATAAAACATAAAACAAACTAAACAGAGCAGAATCCAACATCCAATCAACCAATCCAAATTCTTTCCAGTTCTGTTGCCAATCGACGCAGCACATCATCATAAAACCGTCCTTGAAAAGGCTTTAGGAAATATGAGTCATTCACTGACGTCGAAAAGCAATCGATCAGTAATGAAGAAAATCTGCAAAATCTGAATATTTTTTTATAAAAATTAAAGGTATATTGATTTTGTAATATAAATTACTTTTAAAATTAAACAATTCCTTCTTAAACAGATGTTTATCTGTACAAATTCTAAAAAAACGAAATATTTGACTAATAATTATATTAATATAAATGCGTTTGTAAATATTGGAGGACCAGTGAACAAGTTGATTAACCTGAAATTGAAAACTATTACGTTTATTGTAAATTGAAATATGTACTTTGTTACTTTCTAAAATTATTTTTAAGTCAAGGTAATCAGCCTCTAAACCATTATTGTTAGTTTTCTTTAGTGTCAGGGAGTCAGGATAAATTTCTTGAGAAATTTCATTAAAATCATTATTGAAGTTTAAGACGATCAAGTCGTCTATGTATCTGTAAGCCAGGAACTGGAGATCAGCTTTATTAATACTGTACTGAAACTCATAAAAAAATAAAAATAAGTTAGCAGCTGTGGATGAGTAACTAGTACCCATACCAATTCCATTGATCTGTAAGTATACTTTAGAACCTGTATAAACGTAATTGTTGTAAAGGCAAAAACGACATAATTTATTAAACAAGTTAGAGTTGAAATCTGTAACATCTAAAACCAGTTCCGCTGTCTTTAAAAGTGCCTCCTTTAAACTATTGATAGGAATGGTAGTGAATAAATTTTCAAAATCATATGTTTGGATAGAATTAATACTATTGCTTTTTAATTTTTCAGCAATTTCGAAGCTATTAGAAATAATCCAGAAACAATTACTATCTTTATATTTATATTTTAACATGTTCAAAACTTTTTTATAATGGTTTTCATAATGTTAAAATTCAAATATTGGAGCAGATTATTGATGATTCTTTTCGATTAAGAAGTGAAAGTTTTTATATACTTCGTTTAAAATCCCTGTATCCTTACGGATTGAATACAAAGTTAAATTATCGTACGGAAAATTCTACATGTATTTATAGTATTTTTGCATCTGTATTTATACCTTCATTCCAATATAAAAGAGGTAAACGTGGAAAGCATACAGATAAATTATTACAAAGAAAGTATTTTGACATAAATCCATCAATTATTTTACAGGATCTTTGTAATTTGTTTTGTAATAGCTACAATATTGGACAGATTAAAATAATTCTATTTGGTTTAAAGTTTAAGATACTGAGAAGATTGCAACAGAAAATAGGAAATTTTAATTGTACAAACCTGCAGTTTAAAGATTTAGTTAATGATATTTTGTTATATAAAATTGGCAAATGTAGGCCTCCTGATATAGAAAAAGTTTATTTTGTATGCAATTTTCAACAAAAAAGTTTTGATCATTTACAGTTAAGCTCAATAATTTCACGTTACAATAGCTTATTTCCAGTTAAGGATATTGCAGTTATATCGACTTACAAATATACAAAAACACTGGGCAGTATTCTATTTAATTATAGAGAAGTTTCTCAAGAACTTGAATCATACCTGGATTTGGAATGTAAATGCGAAGATTATAAAAATTCAATGTTTTTAAACGATACCGGACAACATATTGTAACAGGAAATCTGAACATTATCAAAAATGATAATCTACGTTATCTATTGAATTTCGGAACCAAATTCCGTATTAACAAAAAATTGAATCCAGTTAAAAGTTTTAATACTTTTAAAGCTGATTTGAATGCTTTTATTTTAAATTTAAGTTACAGATACAATACACCAATCCCCCTCTTTACAGATTGGAAGCTACATATTTTAAGCGATTTTAAATCGTTTCAGGGTAGTTTCCTTAATAATTCTTCTTATACTTATCATAATTTTAGTATGGATATCAGAAATGAAATAACCAATTTGAAGCGGATGTTTGTTTTCTGTCAAGTAGATAAAGCAGCTGGAAATTTTGCAGTCATATGAAAAAAATTTTATGCTGAAATGCTCAATGCAGAGTTAAATAATAGTATAACTTACAAAGTATGTAAATCTTCCGTACAGACACTTATTAATAAGCATTTGGCTTTTTCGAAGCAAACAAAAATTTCTTTTCCTCGTAGTAAAAATCTATCATTTCCATTTCTTTTTCTGACCCCTAAATTTCATAAAGTTCCTACAAAATATAGATTTATTTGCAGCAATGTCAACAGTATAGGCAATAATTTTAATAGGAAATTTGAGGATTTACTTAAAAAAGTTTTGAACATGTTAAAATATAAATATAAAGATAGTAATTGTTTCTGGATTATTTCTAATAGCTTCGAAATTGCTGAAAAATTAAAAAGCAATAGTACTAATTCTATCCAAACATATGATTTTGAAAATTTATTCACTACCATTCCTATCAATAGTTTAAAGGAGGCACTTTTAAAGACAGCGGAACTGGTTTTAGATGTTACAGATTTCAACTCTAACTTGTTTAATAAATTATGTCGTTTTTGCCTTTACAACAATTACGTTTATACAGGTTCTAAAGTATACTTACAGATCAATGGAATTGGTATGGGTACTAGTTACTCATCCACAGCTGCTAACTTATTTTTATTTTTTTATGAGTTTCAGTACAGTATTAATAAAGCTGATCTCCAGTTCCTGGCTTACAGATACATAGACGACTTGATCGTCTTAAACTTCAATAATGATTTTAATGAAATTTCTCAAGAAATTTATCCTGACTCCCTGACACTAAAGAAAACTAACAATAATGGTTTAGAGGCTGATTACCTTGACTTAAAAATAATTTTAGAAAGTAACAAAGTACATATTTCAATTTACAATAAACGTAATAGTTTTCAATTTCAGGTTAATCAACTTGTTCACTGGTCCTCCAATATTTACAAACGCATTTATATTAATATAATTATTAGTCAAATATTTCGTTTTTTTTAGAATTTGTACAGATAAACATCTGTTTAAGAAGGAATTGTTTAATTTTAAAAGTAATTTATATTACAAAAACAATATACCTTTAATTTTTATAAAAAAATATTCAGATTTTGCAGATTTTCTTCATTACTGATCGATTGCTTTTCGACGTCAGTGAATGACTCATATTTCCTAAAGCCTTTTCAAGGACGGTTTTATGATGATGTGCTGCGTCGATTGGCAACAGAACTGGAAAGAATTTGGATTGGTTGATTGGATGTTGGATTCTGCTCTGTTTAGTTTGTTTTATGTTTTATATTTGGGTTGTGGCAATGTGGCTAAGTTGGTTGAGTGTGGTTTTTTCAACGAACATATTTTTAGCATCTTTTACTGTGTTCCAGGTGAGGCATTCATTTAATATTGTTGGCGTAGGGTCCGGTGGGGGAGCATGTGATAATAGCCATCGAATGTTTTAACATTTGATTTTGCTATCACTGTTCTGGCCGAAACCCACTGCCACTAATGTATATTTTATCGAATGCTCGGCTGCTTTTGAAACATAACCCACTGCCGATGAGGCCGCAGCCTATCTTTTCCTAGTTTTTGTTAAAGTTTTAATGTTTACATAGATATTTTTCTTGTTCTTCTTGTTCTGTGAGGGGGGGGGGGGTGCGCTGGTTCAGGCTAATATAATCTTATACTGCTTTATATATATATATATATATATATATATATATTAGGCATTTTTATACAAAAAAAAAAAAAAAAAAAAAAAGAAGGCTAACTCAAGTTCTTGCTTATTTAGAGAAGGTACAAAAATTTATAAGGTGTGGGAGAAATATCAGACTTTTTTCTATGATTAGATAAACTCTTCTAGATCCAAATAAAGGCATTTGGTACAGATACACATAGAATCTAAATCTAGAGGTCCTTTCAAAGACGTAGAACCCAGAGGTGACAATTGGCGTTGGAAGGTTAAGGGGTCATCCATTAATTATGTAACACCACGCAATTTTTTTTTTTTTGTTCTCCTTCTCTCTATTCACAGGTTTCGAGCGATAAGTCACATTTATTTTGCAACTATTATTCTAAAGCTAGATTTTAAGCAAAAACAGCTATATACGATCTAATAATATAATATCTACTAACAGAAATACTATGAAACCTTAAAGAGGCTACTTCAGTCACGCGAAAACACTCGCTAATGTTAACGCTAAAACGGTCGCTAATGTTAATCTAATGGGAAATTTTTTAAAAAGATATCTCGTTTGCATTTCAGTATTTTTAAATGATTTTTTTTTTTTTTGCATCGGATAGTTGAGGTAGATCTGCACAAAGGCCGTTTATTACCTTTCCGACTTCGTTTACAGGTATTTTTATTTCACTTTCGGAACCGGTTTCGAAAGTGAAAGCCTCCTCATAAAAAAAAAAAAAACCTATAGACCAAATCGAAAAAGAAAAAAAACAGTCTCTGTATAGTTTAATCGCAGCTATCCAATGCATAAAATCTTTTAAAAATATTGAGATCCAAACGAGATATCGTAAAAAAAATTTCTCCCATTGGATTACATTAAGGCGCTGGTGTTTCTGCGTGACTGAAGTAGCCACTTAAGACCGCCAAGCTTTTTCAATTCAAAGAAAAGTAGGAAATATACCTAATAATTACCTGAATAAAAATACATATTTTTTTAATGAACTTCGTTATTTAGCTTGCAGATATTTCCTATCTAATGGTTTTCATATTCAGATATGACGTCCCAATGTGAAAACCCTCCTCCTCCCTGTCACTTTATATCGCACTTTGTGGGCCCCACCTCTCTTCTTGAATGCGAAGTAATCAATGGATCATCTACCAATTAGAAAGGATGCATATCATTAAAAATTTTTGATAGGTTATCCGCATATAATGACTATTTAAGAGGGTCTGGAGGGTTAAAGTTAAAAAAAAAAAAAAAAAAAAAAAAAAAAAAAAAAAAAAGCCGGAAATTGTGTGTCAAACGGAGAAAATGAGGTCCGTTTGTAATATGACTAGTTTTATAAATATTCAGATCTTGGTGAAATAGTTCTTACACTCTTATCCGAAAAGGCATGGATACGAAATTTATTAGGATTATAATTAAATTCGGTATCATGGAAATAATATGACTCCACCTTAATTGGGACGTCATCACCATGGCAACATGGAATCATTACCTATCATGGGATATCAGTGAATTAATAGAATGAAGAAAACTTTTATTAATATCTTTTTTAAATTTTGATTCGATTGTCATAAAATTTAAAATGACTCTACAAAATTCCCCAACGATTATATATATATTAAATTTCAAACCATTCGGTTAGGTAGTTTTTGCACTGTTATACGCGAACAGACGGACCAGATGATGACTAAAGGTGCTATGTATTTATATAATTACGAACGCCCCTAAAAAGGCGTATTTTTTTATTTATTTTTTTGCTACTAAAATAGTACAAATAGTTAAATTAACATAAAACAAACCGCGTATTTCTACAATGATTATATCATCAGATATAAAAAATTTTTTGTTGTATTAACAGTTCTGCCTTGCCCTTAACTGAAATTTTAAGTTCATTTGCCTCAAAGTGAATTTTGTCGTGTTTAAAAGGACATATCTAAACTTTCTTGAAAGATAGATATATGTATACAAAATTTGTTTAGAGTTTTTATGTTATGGTTTTAATAAATTGTCTTTGCGATTTTTAATTTCTTAGGAAAATTTTCAAAATATATTCCGCGAAGAAAAAATCTCTTGCAAAAATCGTCCTTTTCTTTACTTTTAAATTTATTATAAATTTTGTAAATAATACTATATTTATAAATCCTGAAAACAACTTAAGAAGAAACCTTTTCTCCACACAATATGAAAAAGTAATGAAATTTGGCAAGTGGCGCAAGAGTTATATCACAAATTAAATAAGTTTAATATTAAAAAAAAAAAATTAAGCAAAATTTTAATGCTTTCAAAACCGTTTTATCTGAAAAGTACTCTTTATAGAAAGATACATTGGTTAAAAAGAAAAAGTCATTAAAAAAGGCTTATAAATGTATTAAATAAAGAAAATAAAATTTTGACGCAGGACCCCTTTAAGGCATTTTTCAAAATTGTTAAATTGGAGTTGAATTATTAAAAATAAGATACATAAAGCTAAAATCAGCTAAAGATCTGACAAAATGCAATTTTTATGCATTTTTCTAAATGTAAATTGTGAAATAAATCTAATTGATTACGATTGGCACGAACGATGGCTCAGTAACTTGTCATATTTATATTGAAACAGAAAATTTTCTTATTAAATTTCTGGTAAATGATTAAAAATATATTCTGTTAAAGTCGATTCGGGATTTTTTTTCCTTCTTTTGTTAAATATTCCCAGAAAACTTTCGAAACAGTTAATTGCTTCAAAACCGTTTAAAGTATGTCAAAAGTTACTTGAATTTGTTATATTTCCTGCGGCTTAACAATCACGTTTCCTAAAAAAATGTTACTTTTGGGAAATAGTTTTCGCTTCAATTAGATTTCTTCTTTGAACAAAAAACTTTATTTTACAGAAAATACTTTTGTTATTATTATTATTAAGGTTTAAATATACTGAAATATTAGCGTTATTAACAGAATTCAAAATATTTGTTTAGTTTATGCATGCGTGGCAATTTATATAATCATTTGTCGCCCTGTGGCGTGTGCAGGGATGTAGTGGAGGGTATACGGGGGTATACGCCGTATACCCTCTGGATTTTTTAAAGGAACACCGTATACCCTCTGTTTCCCAAGAAAGCTATAGTATATACACTCTAGGGTATACGCTCTGCCTTGAGAGTATACCCTCTGCTTAGAGTGTATACCCTCTGTTTTTTTTACGACTACACCACTGGGCGTGTGGTCAGTAAGCGGAGGCTGCTGTCACGCTGAGGGCGGGTACGACTCCCTGGGTAAGCAAAGGATGTAATTGTGATTGAGTTTAAAAAGTAATATATATATATGTAATGTAGAGAAACAAAATTGCTATTTCTGTGGTTTGTGTTACAATTTCTGTGTATAACAAGTTGGAAATTGCTCGTCAAACGTGGCAAATGAGGTGCGTTCGTACTATAACTAGTTTTATAATTATTTTTTGCACCCCATATTGTACTGAATGTATAATTTTTTGCACTTCATAAAGCGCATAGTCCGATACATCATTAAAATGCACTTCCAACATTTTTTTCCCATTCCCCGTAATGTAACGGAACACTTTTGACTGTCCCTGTAATTAAACTATACATCCGATTTTCCTAAAATTTGAAAGGGCTCGACAAAATTTTCCAACAGTTATATCTTTAAAATTTCAGATCATTCGGAAGGCTCTAATATCATTAAAATGCACTTGCAATAATTTTTCCCATTGGCCGTAATGTAAAGAAAAATTTTGACTGTCCCTGTAATTAAACTATACATCCGATTTTCCTAAAATTTGAAAGGGCTCGACAAAATTTTGCAACAGTTATATCTTTAAAATTTCAGATCATTCGGAAGGCTCTAATATTATTAAAATCCACTTGCAATAATTTTTCCCATTGGCCGTAATGTAAAGAAAAACTTTTGACTGTCCCTGTAATTAAACTATACATCCGATTTTCATAAAATTTGAAATGGCTCGACAAAATTTTGCAACAATCATATATTTGAAATTTCAGACCATTCTGTTGGGTAGTTTTTGATCTGTTACATGCGGACAGACAGACGGACGGACTGAACGACGACTATAGGTGCTACGTATTTATATAATTACGAACGCACCTAAAATGGATCATTCGAGGCGACAGCCATTGTTGCTATAGGCCTCAAAGCAATCCCCACTACGGTGGATTTCTATATAATCAGATCTAATGATTAATTAATGCTAACAACTAAGTGAAAATCAACTTATAGAAGAAGAAGCTAATAACAAAACAAATGTTGTATGTAAACTGTTTCAAGGGATTTTAGGGTTCCGTACTTAAAAAGTAAACACGGAAGCATTAAAAGATCACTCCTGTGTCTGTCTGCCCGTCTGTCACAGCCATTTTTATTCGTAAACTAGTCGGATGTGACAATCCCAAAACTTTCTTCTACCTCATACATGTTAATATTTCCTGAAAAATGGAGCATATCAGTGCCACCGGCTAGGTGATTTACACCAAAATCTAATCAGCAACAACTTATGTCAAGTTGCAGTTGAATCTGAAGTTTGATGAAAATCCGTGCATTAGTTTTTGAGGTAGAACTACTGCAAAAATCGTAAAAAAATCTACATAGCAGCTCCACCTGTTGGTCGATTTACTCCAGAAACTAATCAGGACCAATTTATATCAGGTACTAACTGAATCCGAAGTTTGATGAAAATTCATGCATCAGTCTTTGAGATACAGTTATTGCGAAAATCATGATAAATGCAGCCTAGCAGGGCTACCTGTTGGGCAATTTACACTAAAAACTAATCAGGACCAATTTATATAAGGCACTAACTGAATCTGAAGTTCGATGAAAATTCGTGCAGTAGTTCTTGAGATTGAGCTATTGCGATAATCATGAATAATGCCACATATAGGCAGTGCGATTTACACTAAAAACTAATCAGCATCATCAAAGACTAATGTAATCTGAAGTTTTATAAAAATCCGTGCATTAGTTTTTGAGATAGAGCTATTTCGGAAATCATGAAAAATGTAGCATAGCAGCGCCACCTGTTGGGTGATTTTCACCAAAATATAATCAGCACCAGTTTATATCAGGGAATAACTGAATATAAAGTTTTGTTAAATTTCGTTCATTAGTTCTTGAGATAGAACGCCCAGAAAATTTGTGTCACACACACACACACACACTGATAGAGACACACAGACTCACAGACAAACATTTTGTAAAAACACGTCTTTTGGGTTCTCTGACCCCTAAAATGTGTAAACCGTCGAAAACCGGAATTCGAAAGTTTTCATGATCCAATATTTTCTTCTTGTAAAGATAGAAGAAAGTACAGTCCTCCCCACTTAATCGGGTCACGGATAATCGAATACCCCGCTTATTCGAATAAGATCCTCCGGAACCGAATTCATTCCTATTGGTTCTATGCTATTTTCCCCGCTTAAACCAAATACCTTTTACGAACGTCCCCGCTTAATCGAATAACAACTGTGTGATCGATGTTTGAAAATAGGCGCGGAAAGCACGTTTCAGCTGGAGTTTCCTTTCACATTTTGTCATTTTTAGTTCCTTTAGGCTGAAAACAAATTTTCAGTTCTTCCTAAAATGATTTCGGCCATCAGGCGTATAATGGACAGGTCAAATGATTTCCCCACCTTGATCCCTTCACATTGCGTCTTGCTGTTAACCAGGCAATGCGCCGTCACTTCGAGATTCGAGAAGATAATTGTGATATTTTGCACTCATTCGAAAAATAACTCGATATTTACTCCTTTAAAATTCCACTTAAACAAACCACTTTAAACGATTTTTTTTAAGGCAATATAAGTAACGTAAATTAGAAGTATCAAAGTTTTGACCAAATTCAATCGAGCTGCATTGTGATGTAAACCATATAAATGCATTTACTGACATTAAATTAATACGTATTTACTTTATATTAGCATTTGTATTTATTTTAGTTTAAGTTATTCTATTAACGACTTATTATGCTGTCGATGAAATATACCGTAGATGGTTCTTTTACCTTTTTATTACGCATTAAATATTACAGTTATGATTCCCCGTTTAATCAAATGCCCCGCTTAATCGAATATTATTTCTGGAACCCCCAATATTCGTTTAAACGGGGACGACTGTAACTATGGAACGTGTAAAGTTAAAATTGGCTGAAGTAATAAAGGCTATTGACACACATATTTATAGATTATTAGCCATTCACAAATATATTTAAGAAAAATGTAGAGGGTCTAATTAAATTACTTGAACAAAAAAATCTTTTATTTGTATATCGTGTGGGTATCGAGTGAAAGCTTTCGTAACGCCGAACTAAAAAATACATTCCTTTTAATTTTGTGTATTTTCCGAGATATCGTTGAAAATGTAATGCAAAATATGTCTCCCTCCCCATTTGTTTCCGAATCTACTGAAACTAAAATTATGAAAAAAATTAGGGGTACTGGAAGTTAATTTAAACCTTACAGGAAAACTGTAGTGATTACCGCAGGTCACATAGTTTGAGAAAACGTTACACACAAGTTTCGATTTGCGGGCGTTCAGCAAAGTAGTTGCGGAGCGGGGGAGGGGGGGGGGTACCCGTATCGTCGCAGAAGTATAAAAGAATTGCTGATAATGATTTTCGAAAAAAATTGTCTGTGATTAGCCGAGATATCAACCTTTAAAGACACGGACAGTTTGGACATACATAAAGAAACGGTATGCGTCACGGTACGCTATGCGTCATCGGCTTTTCAACGCCTAGATAACAACTTTTACTGATATAGTATTAGCGTAATGCAATACCCAGTTACTAATTCATATATTTATTGTACGGAACCAACTGTACGCGAGTAAAAAGAGAGGAAGATTTCAGAATCACCTTTGACCATAATAGAATGTGTTTCATTCTATTATGGCGTGTGTGTGCATTTTCAATTTTTAACACTTTCCAACATACAGTATTTCCCATCTAATAATCTATGTTTGTCACATATCTTTCTTATTCACTTTGCACCTGGAGAAAGGAACTCCTTTATGAATCTGTAAAATCGTTTCTAAATAAATTTTATATTTATTTACGCCTTTCCCCCCATTTGTTTTTATCTGTCAATATTCAATGTTGTTAAGGGCAAATGGAACATCTCTACAAATAAAACGAAGCAGATTTTGCGAAATATTTAACATGACGTATTTTACTTAAAAATAGAGATAGAAATGATTTTTTTTTTTTTAAACTGTAAATATACACATTATCGCCCATATAAAAATTAAAAGAAATTAGTAATTTCATGCATAAAGTAGTTTGCAAGAACTAAGTAGCTTTTTACATATTTTTTGAACTATATGTCTGTTCGGTACACTTTTCTGAAAAACTGTTGTATATACCACCTTAAAATTTGTAGTGGTATCAGAAAACATACTATTGGAGAATAATAAAAAGAAATTTTTATTTTGGATTAAACGAAATAAAATTAAAAACATTTTACTAAAAAACTTTTAAAATGCTAAAAAAATTTAACAACATATGTTTCATTGTTTTAAAGAATTGTTTTCACTTAGATCTAAAATGTTAGATATTTTTAAAGAAATAAGTTAGTTGCACAATTTCGGAAAGTTTCAATTGTTTTTTTAAGGTAGAATTTCAGAAAAGTGTACCAAAGCATAAAAACACACACTTAAAAAAAAAAGGCAAAAAAAGAAATATATATATATATATATACACATCGACAGTGCTTAATATATATTATTTTAAAGCCTTCCAGCACCACAATCTTTTAGGTCCATAATCATTTAGCACTATAATCTTTTAGCTCTATTTTTTAGGCCGATAATTAAAAACTCAAAACTTTGAACCATTTTATGTTCCATGTGCCCTGAAAGAGAAGAAATTTATAGATGATTAACAAATGGTTATACAGTCGTGGAAAAAAAGTAAACACTTCTACTAACTCTGCAACTAATTATAATAGAAGAAAGCTATTAGTACCAAGCGATTGGAAATGAAGTTTACTTTTAAATGATGTATATAAAATTTGATTATCGAGTGATCTACAAATCAAAACCAGATCCCACTTTTTTTTTCAATGCCAACACCCAATTTTGACAATATATTTTAAATTTTCGGTTCAAAATATACCTAGACACCAAATTTTAAGTCATTCGGGTGATAAGTTTTTGAATTATAAACATTCAAAATTTAGAGCTTCTAATGTTAAATTACATTTTCCTATTTTTATTAATATCTGCTGAAATTATAATCCTAATGTGATAATTTTTTGTGTGCTTATAATACTAAAAAAACCCAAACATAAATACATTGAATTTGTAATTTTAAAATTTTTATAATATGAATTATGAAATTAATATTCGAAAAAAATATGAATTGCAGCCTACTTTTTTTCTTTTTTGATAGATTTCTATTTATTATGTCCTGCTTTATGTGAATTCTCAATTTCAAAATTTTCTACCAAGTAATTTTCGAATTCTGCTTAAAACTCGTCAAAATTATGTTTATGTTTAAGGGGCCTAAGGATACGCAAAAAGCATAATTCGGGAAAAAAAAGAATATTTTACCCATTTTATTGAAAGATTTGGGCTGGCAATAGTCGAAACATATTAAGCGAGTGAAATGGTCATATTGGCAAGTAATAATACATTAATAGAAGTCACACAGACATTTTGTAGCATTTCAGCAATAGAGTACGAAACTTCTCTTTGGATACAGCCCCTAAAATAGGCTCATTTTAAAATAATTAATTTCTCTGAAACTAACCGTATGAATTTCATGAAAAATTATTTTAAAGCTAATTGAAATTTGTAGAATTTATTTATGGGATCAAACTTGTGTATTGCTTTTGAAAAAAAAAAATCCCCCTAAGCAAATTTTATATGCATTATTTAAAAGTAGACTTTATTTCCAATCGTTTGGTATGAGTACCTGTCTTCTACGATAATTTGTTTCAGAGTTAGTAGGGGGTGTTTACTTCCCCCCCCCCCCCCCCCTGACGACTGTACATTTTGACGTTAAAGTGATGAAATCCGTTTCTTATGAAAAAGAAGGCTAACAATCTATAAATTTCATATGAAACTTAAATATTAACCAATGTGTTTTGCCTGCACTAACTTATGGAGCAGAAACATGGAGGCTAACGAAACGGATGGTACAAAGATTACAAACACAGCGAAGTATGGAAAGATGTACGCCTCTAGAGGAGACAAAGAGTGTGTTCAAGAAGCACGCGCGCAGCGCGCGCGAGCTCAGGAGTCAGGAACATGGAGTGGGTCCATGTCATGGATGTAGTGTGTTCAGGTAGTGTACAGGTAGGCACGTAGTGTGTTCAGGAACAGATCATGGATTTGATTAATTAAGGTGCTAATTATAAAGATATTTTGATACAGAAGCATCGTGTACCAGATGGCCGAATGGATAAGGCAGTGAACTCGATACCAGGGATTCTGAGTTCGAATCCTTCCGAGCCCACATTGTGTTACAATCTTTTTTTGTTTTGTTTATTGGTTGTTTTATATTTTTCATAATGAATAAGATATTTTTGATGAAGATATATTTTTTATTTTTATTATACAGAGGCACGTGTATTTTTATTATAATAATAAAATACTTATTTAAATGTGAGAAAATGAGGTATTTCGAGATGAAAGTTTTACATCTGAACACCTTTTAAATATTCAAAGTTTCGTTTCTAAGTATGTATATGTATAATGATATAAACATTAAGCAAATCCAAATGAAAAAATAATATATATCGCACGTAGGATAATTCCTTGATTTTTTTTTTTTTTTTTTTTTTTTGAGTACTTTACGAGTGAATTTTTATCGAGACTAGGCTGGAAATCATATTTTACTTTGAACATTATAAAAATAAAATGTAATAGTTGTAGATTATTTTAACTAAAAATACCTGTACATATATTTTTTAAAGAGATAAAATATATAGGTCTGCTGTCTAGTTTTGTAGTGAATAAAGTATGATCAGAATGTTTATAAATTTTCTACTGAAAGTATAAATAAGTATTTTGCTTATACTAACAGAATTTTGAATGCCATTTATTTCTCATGTTTGATGATGTATTTTGGTCTGTTATCCACACGGTATTGAAATATGCAATCATAAAATAAGAAATATATATATTAAAACCTTCTCTGAAAAACTGTCTAACTAACAGTGCAAATTCCATTGAAATCCATCCAGTATAGTAGATTACAAACAAATCTCATATGTTGATATCACAATCTTGGTTTACTAACAGCATTTTATTTACCACGGAAGATATAAATCAACTGATAAATCATTTTTAAATAAATAAAAAGAAAATTGTTAAAATTTTTAGATCACCAGTTGAATTCTTAAATTGTATCAATCAACCTGCCAAACAAAGCACAACCAATAACACATAAGCAGAAAACGCACAATCACGTGATCAAATCGCCCACACAATTTTTTTGAGCAGCTCGCGCGGAGTTTGCGCGCGGTTGGTTAACTAATTTTAAATGCCAAATGGGCTAAAGTAGATAAAGAAGGTCACGTGATGTTTTTCCCGACTATTTTAGATTTTATCTGAGTGAACATAGGCATGTATTCCTGTTACGAAAACCATGTTTTGGAAGAATAAAGAAATATAGTCGTTGGTTTTACCCTTTTTGAACCATAAAAATAATGAAATAATTGAATTATGTTAAAATTCCTTTCTTCGATAACACCTACTCCATGGCATAAACTTCTGAGCGCGCGCGCGGCGCGAAGTGCACTTCTGAACACGCTCAAAGAGAATGGATCATATTCTCCACTTGGGTTCGAGGCTTAAAAAATTCGTCTGCTTGGGAATAACATTCATAACTGCGCTATTGAAAAGCATTGTGTTTAGAAAATTTATGCTTATAATTTTATTTGATACGGAGTTTTAGACCTTTCAGGGGCAGGTATGGGTTATAAATGAATTCTTTTGTCTATTTTAAAGTAACGGCATGCACATTTTTCATTTTATTTATGAAATAAAAATTTTAAATTTTAGTTAATACGCATATATGGATTTTAATTAATATGTATATAAGTACTGATCGAAAATAATTCGTACAAAATAAATCTGCAGTATTTTACGCATGCATTTACCTGTTATTACAAAACACGACCTCCACGGACATTTTCTCCCGACCTCCATGGACATTTTCCCTTCGAATGAGGACTATTTATTTTTGTCGTTTGACAACAGAAACTTTTTGTTTTGTAGAAAGAACGAAAGAACGATTTTGAGATGTGGGTTTTTTTCCCCATCAAACATGTTTTTTTTTAACGAATTTGAGATTAATTCATCTTATGTATATAATGTAAATATTTTTTTGTATAAGTTAGCCATATAAATAATCTAAAATGAAAGAGATGTTTCTTCATTTCCGACTATTCGAGTGAATTATTTTTAATTGCCGAATCTATCCTGGAATGAATAAGTTCTGATTCTAAAGAAGGCGGCCTACCTTGGATAGGTAAGTATTTTTTACTTACCTTTATAGATTTGAATCACATGTTTTATTGTGTATCTGATATTTTCTGGCGCCCGTAACAGTGACTGCCTAAAGTATTTGAGTCAGAATAAGAATTTCGTTGAATTAGAATCTTTATTGAAGTACTTTGTTTACATACGATAATTGCAACCATTTTTGTTTTTTGATAAATTTTATTAGTTATAATATTGATTTAAGAGAATGGAAGCAGTTAATAAAACAAAACGCACTACTGTTAGGTCTCAAACTACGAAATTAATTAATAGAATAGAAGCGGCAATTTCAGAAAATAGTGCCGATGAAGATACATTAGAACAGTTTCTCGCTGAGTTAGATTTCAAAGAAAAAGAGCTTAATTATCTAGATACTGAAATTCAAAAATCTAGTAAATTAGATGAATTAGAAGCTGAAGTTTTGAAATGTGATGAGTATAATTCGAATTTGGTAATTTGGAAAACGAAAGTAAAAAGGGCTAAACTGAAATTAGAAAATAAATCTAATTCGAATGTTTCTACTACAACAATAAACAAATCCGACGAAAGAGTTGTAATTCGGGGGTTGGAATCCATTCGCATAAATTTACCCAAGCTAATAATTGAAAAATTTGACGGCGATCCTTCGGATTGGCAAAGATTTTGGGACCAATTTGAATCTACAATTCATAAAAATGCAGAATTGTCTGAAGTAGAAAAATTCAATTATTTAAAGTCATATCTGACTTCAAATGCTGCTAACTGTATAAAAGGTTATAGTTTAACTAATAGTAACTATTTATCTGCAATAGAAAATCTAAAAGAACGTTTCGGTAAGAAACAATTGGTAATTAGCTCACACCTTCATAAACTTTTATCACTTAATTCAGTAAAGAAATCCAGTGACGTTTATGCACTCTGCAAATTGCTGGACACTTGCCAGACCGAAATCAGAAATCTGAAATCTCTCGGATTGGAGATTGAAAATTATTCAGCGTTACTCTCTCCTATTCTAATTAAATTATTACATTCTGACATAGTGTTACAAATAACAAAAAAATGTGGTAACGATGAAGAATTAAAAGTTACGGAAATAATTGATTATTTGAAAATGGAAGTTATTTCCCGAGAAAGAACTGCTTTTTTAATCTCTAATCAAGAGTCTTCGAACGCAGACATTACGTCTGGGAGGCCAGTGCGCGACAAGCAGTCACCGAAAATAATTCCTTCAGCATCTGGCTTAATAAATGAAACGGTATCATTTTCTAAACAAAGTAAATGCCCGGAATGTAAAGAAAAACATTTTTTGATCGAATGTGAGTTATTTAAAAATAAATCATTACAGGATAAAAAGGAAACTTTAAAGCAGTACGGTTACTGTTTTGTTTGTCTCAAAAATGCAGGGCACATAGCAAAATATTGTAAAAAATTTGTTAAATGCAGCAATTGTTTAAAACGGCATTATAAAATTTTATGTCCCGAAAAAGAAAATGCCAGATCACAAGAAAATAATGAAAGCAAGACATTATCAAATAAAACTTGTAATCGCGCAGTATTAATGCAGACTTTAACTGTCCGTTTAGAATCAAAGGATCAAAATAAACACTTGTTAGTACGCTGTTTGTTGGAAAACGTCACAGTGTAGGTAATTTTATGTCCAACATCACTTCGCTTGTGAAATGACAATTTCCTCGTTATACATGCAACGCGCTTCTTTTAGTTGTGAAATATGTTCCAAGATGGCGACACTTCCCTGAGTCATCGTAGCGTAAGGTCACAAACTAAAGAAGGATTGTGTAAAAGACTTGTGTTTCGAAAAGGCGTCAACAGATCGCAGCACCACAGAAATTTTCTGATAAACTGATTTTAAATAGAACCTTTTTGCTTATTAAGCAGACTGTATTGTTTCAAGTTTTCTTTTACTCTGTTTTAACTCTTGTGGGCCCCTATTACTTCTCTACTTCTAGGCCCGATTTCGTGAGGCCAAGACGCACGGTTTTTTAGTGCGTTAACTTTTTGCCCAATGGAAGACTTGCATCTCCTACTGGATTTTAATGTTATTACTTCTATAGTACCCACATTTAACCCTTTTATTTTATTCTTTTTTCAGTGTGTGTGTGTGTTCATCTATGTAACCTAGAATTCGTCGTGCATTAAATAGTTTTTTCTCTACAAGTGCCTCCCCATCATTCTAAGAAGATATTTTTCACATCTACTTAATAAATAAAATATATAGGTTGTTTTCACATCAAGTAAACCAGCGTATGTCTGCTTTACCAGAAAGGTAAGAAAATAAATTTCTATCTTTCATTATTAATAAAAAAACTTTTGTATAACAATTATATATATTTATACTGGGTCTTTAGCTTCACGCTAATCGCGAACTCACCCCTTCTAGATATTTTAATAGATTATGAGAGATGAGTTGAAGGGGAAAGTAAATAAATAAATAAATAAAAAAAAAACCCAGTAATAAAAATTTGTTTATCTGATTGTGATAAAATGATGAACAAGATGCACATATGAGATATGAAATACTGAAATATATACATGAAAATAAAAATAAATGTGCATGAATAAATAATGATATATATAATATCGCAAAAAGAGTATTATTGTGAACAAATATTGATTGATTATTGTGAATAACTGATCATTTTATTTATATTTATGAATATATTCTAAGAAATTATTTTAAGAAAGTCACAAACTTCTTATAGTAAATATATTTGTTATCAAAGAATTTATAAAACTTGAATAACACGCTATGTCTGCCACAAAAGAAATTACGGCAGTAGAGAAACTAAATGATAATAATTACAATCATTGGTGTTTCAAATTAGAAAATCTGTTAATTAAAGACGACTTATTCAAATATATAACAGAATCTCCACCTGCCACACCCGATGATACATATACTAAAAACGCGGCTAAGGCGAAAGCCATAATTTGTTTGTGCATTGAAAATACACAAATCGTGCACATAAGACATTTGACATCTCCCAAAGAAATTTGGGAAAGATTAAAAAGTGTTCACCAAAGGGCGAATTTATCATCCAAATTATTCCTTTTGAGGAAACTATATTCGCAAAGGCTCAATGAGGGCGGAGACTTAAATCTACATATCAACAATATTTTAACTATCCGCGACAAACTCGCTGCCATTGGAGAGCTCATAAATGATTCGCACATCGTGGCTCTTATGCTTTGCAGCTTGCCTCAGTCATATGCTCCTCTTATAACGAGCATGGAGGCTAGAGACGAAAAGGATCTAGACCTCGAGTTTGTGAAAAACAAACTCATCGACGAGTACTCTCATCGAATTGAATACAAAAACACCAGCACACGACCAAGGGACACAGCATATAAAATAATAAATAAAGGAAACAAAAAATATTGCAGCTACTGTCAACGAGATGGGCACGCTCGTTCAGAGTGTTACATATTGAAAAACAAACAGAAAAACAATTACCAAAGAAGTGAAAATTATAACAGTAATAAATTTAACAACCATGCCAACTTTAAAGCCAATTCGGTAAACCCCAAAAATCAACACAATGGTAGTAAAACAGACTCCTCGAATTTTTGCTTTAACAGCAAATCAAATATAGAGGATGAGGTCAACCAATCGATCATTCCTCTCTTCCCAGTGGAAAACAATTTTGAAATTGAGTCAGTAAAAATTAACCAAACACAAACAACAGATCCAAACACATATATCATTGACTCGGGTTGCACCAGGCACGTTGCATCAGCAAAAACAAATTTTGCTACATTCACAGCCGGGAATTTTGGGAATATAACAATCGCTAATGGAAAAAGGCTTAATTCGGAAGGTATGGGCGACGTAAAAATAAAAACAAACAAAAACCACTACATTACACTAAGAAACGTCTTATACTGTCCAGAACTAAAGGGCAATTTATTGTCAGTTAAGAAAGCCACTGAAAATAATATAAAGGTAATTTTCGAGAAAAATGCATGTTTATTTGTCAAAGATGATAATATAATCTTGACAGCTAAATTAAATGATAATCTCTACGTATTAAACCCTGAAGATGATTACGGCTATACTATAAGTACTCAAACTTTCTGTAACAATACAAATTGTATTTCATTGTGGCACCGAAGACTCGGACACAAAAATTTTGACGATATTAAATACCTTGTTAATCATGAATTAGCCAATGGGATAACAATTAACAAATGTAAACATGACACGCGATGCACCAAGTGCATTGAAGGGAAACTTTCCGCTCTGCCCTACCCTAAAGTAGCCACAAACAGAAGCAAAGACATCGGTACCCTCGCACATTCCGATATATGTGGCCCCATGAATACTGAAACGATAGGAGGGAAAAGGTACTTTATAACATTCACGGATGATTATAGCAGGTACACAATAACATACTTAATCGCGCATAAGTCGGAAGCCGTTATCAAACTGAAAGAATACATAGCGCTAACAAAAAATAAATTTGGCAAGTTGATAAAGGCAATCAGGTCCGATAACGCAAAAGAGTATATCAGTGACGAATTTGAAAACTGCCTGATAGAAAACGGGATAGAGCGTCAATTGAGTGTTCCCTATTCTAGCCCACAGAACGGTGTTTCAGAAAGAAAGAATAGAACGATAGTGGAAATGGCTAGAACCATGTTGTCGGACGCCAAGTTACCTAAGCAATTCTGGGGGGAAGCTGTCATGTCCGCCACCTACCTCATCAACCGTCTACCAACAAAGGCTAACAAAAATAACATGACACCCTATGAACTTTGGCATAAAAGAAAACCCGATCTCTCGAACATCAAAACATTCGGATGTAAGGCATTTGCCTATGTCGACAAACCTAAAAGAAATAAATTAGATGAGAAAGCCATCGAGGGAATAATGTTGGGATATGATTTCAGAAGCAAGGGCTATAGGATATATACGGGTGAAAATAAAATTATAATATCTAGAACCGTAAAATTCTTCGAAGAAGGTATAAAAGATGAGGAAATTATACCCGCCAAAGAAAATCAAAACATCGAACAAACTCCCGCAGATAATATTGAAATTGATCTAGAAGAGCGCGACGATGATCAGAATAACACCCCGACCGACACATCCCTTGAGCCGAGAAGATCGCAGAGACAAAATCGCGGTGTACCACCTAACCGTTATGGAATAAGCGCAAACCTGTGTCACATTCAGGAGCCAAAGTCATGGACAGACCTACAAAATATCAATGACGCAGAAACTAAAGATAAATGGCTAAAAGCCACTAGTGAGGAAATAGATTCTCTGAAGCAAAATAATACTTGGAGATTAATAAAACCTATCCCGGGAAAACGCGTCATAGGTTGTAGGTGGACGTTTAAGGCAAAAAGGGGAGCGAACGGGTCTATAGAGCGATATAAAGCCAGATTGGTCGCTAAGGGATATGCTCAAAAATATGGAAGCGATTTCGACGAGACCTACGCACCCGTTGTAGCGCATACCACCCTACGAGCATTCTTAAACGCAGCGGTGTACAAAGATCTTAAAATAACTCACCTAGATGTCAAAACTGCTTTCTTACATGGCGATTTAGAAGAGGAGGTCTATATGCATCAGCCAGAGGGATACATAACAAAAGGGGAAGAAGATAAAGTCTGTAGTTTAAACAAAGCGATTTACGGCCTTAAGCAGGCAGCTAGGGCATGGAACCAAAAAATAAGTAAATCTCTAAAAGAACTAAATTTCGTTGAATGCGCGTCAGACAAATGTCTGTACAAAAGAGTCCAAGATGGAAAAATCGCATACATAATAGTGTATGTTGATGACATCTTAGTCGCAGGAGACAAAACAGACACACACGAAATATACACTGAATTATCAAAGCAATACGAAATCAAAAATTTGGGTCAAGTAACACAATATTTAGGCATAAACATAAAGGAAAAAGTAAACGGTAATCTAGAATTAGACCAGGAACACAAAATAATACAAATCGCAGAAAAATTCAATTTGTTAAATGGTAAGCCTACGTATACACCCATGAATACTAACTACTTTAATCTAGATCCAAACGGGAAACTAATGGGAGATAACGTAAAATTTAGACAGGCTATAGGAGGGCTTCTATACATTGCAACTTTAACTAGACCCGACATAGCATCAGTCGTTAACATCCTGGGAAGAAGGAATGAATCCCCAAGGGAAATCGATTGGCAAGCTATCGAGAAATTAATTAGATATCTGCTTACTACCAAAGATCTTAAATTCGTCATAGATAAAACAAAACCTCCAATCCTAACGGCATATAGCGATGCCGATTGGGGAAACGACAGAATAGACAGGAAATCAACCACTGGAAACTTGTTCAAATTAGGAAATAATATATTGGCATGGTCATCGAGGAAGCAGAGTTGCACAGCACTCTCCTCCACGGAAGCTGAATATATCGCTGCCTCTAATGCAGGTCAAGAGATTTCGTGGTTGTTAGACCTATTAAATGACCTCGAACTGTGTCAACAACTACCCGTAACGTTGTACGAAGATAACTTATCAGCCATAAGATTGACCGAAAACGAAAAGGCACAGACAAGGACTAAACACGTGGAAGTTAAGTATCACCACATCAGACATCTATGCCAGAATGGTATAATCAAAATAACTTATTGCCCATCGAAGTTAATGCTGGCAGACGTGCTCACCAAGCCGTTGCCTAAGCCTCATTTCGAGTGTTTGAGAAACAAGTTAAACATTCTACGCTCGTCGGTTTGACATAAAAAGCGGGGGTGTTGGAAAACGTCACAGTGTAGGTAATTTTATGTCCAACATCACTTCGCTTGTGAAATGACAATTTCCTCGTTATACATGCAACGCGCTTCTTTTAGTTGTGAAATATGTTCCAAGATGGCGACACTTCCCTGAGTCATCGTAGCGTAAGGTCACAAACTAAAGAAGGATTGTGTAAAAGACTTGTGTTTCGAAAAGGCGTCAACAGATCGCAGCACCACAGAAATTTTCTGATAAACTGATTTTAAATAGAACCTTTTTGCTTATTAAGCAGACTGTATTGTTTCAAGTTTTCTTTTACTCTGTTTTAACTCTTGTGGGCCCCTATTACTTCTCTACTTCTAGGCCCGATTTCGTGAGGCCAAGACGCACGGTTTTTTAGTGCGTTAACTTTTTGCCCAATGGAAGACTTGCATCTCCTACTGGATTTTAATGTTATTACTTCTATAGTACCCACATTTAACCCTTTTATTTTATTCTTTTTTCAGTGTGTGTGTGTGTTCATCTATGTAACCTAGAATTCGTCGTGCATTAAATAGTTTTTTCTCTACAAGTGCCTCCCCATCATTCTAAGAAGATATTTTTCACATCTACTTAATAAATAAAATATATAGGTTGTTTTCACATCAAGTAAACCAGCGTATGTCTGCTTTACCAGAAAGGTAAGAAAATAAATTTCTATCTTTCATTATTAATAAAAAAACTTTTGTATAACAATTATATATATTTATACTGGGTCTTTAGCTTCACGCTAATCGCGAACTCACCCCTTCTAGATATTTTAATACTGTTTGATAGACACAGGTAGTCAACGTTCTTATCTGAGTAAAGATATTATTAATCGAATGGGATACGAAGCAATAGGAGAAGAAAAAATGATTCACGGTCTTTTTGGTGGTATTCAAGAAACGCACTTTCATAAGCGATATAAAATATATTTAAGTAATTTAGAAGATACTTTTAAATGTAATTTTGATATCTATGATCAAGACAAAATATGTACTGAGGTTCCAAAAATAAAAAATGGGCCTTGGATAAAGGAAGCTAAAAAATATGGGATAAAATTCTCAGATTTCGATGCATATACAGGGAAGCAAAAAATTACAAATGCACAAGAAATAAGTTTACTTATCGGAGCAGATATTTATGGAAAGTTGTTAACGGGGAAAATTAAATCCTTGGATAGTAATTTAACTGCTATACAGACCAAATTGGGGTGGACATTGATGGGTAAAACTAATGAAAAAGATACAAACGATTCCACAAAAGTTGTTTTATCCTTACGTGTAAATGAAGCAAAACTCACAGATTTATGGCGATTAGACACTTTAGGAATTCTTGATCCAGGTGACAAAGGATCTAGTTTAGAACTCGAACAAGCCGTAAAAGAACATTTCAATAAAAATATTCATATAAACAATGAAGGACGTTATCAGGTTAGTCTTCCATGGATTGTTGGTCACCCCCCTCTCCCCAGTGCTCGGAAAATTGCAGAACGTAGATTAAAAAACTGCGTAGATTCATTAAAGAAATCCGACAATTTAGCTGCCTATGAAGCGGTATTTAATGACTGGTTTCAAGAGGGCATTATTGAGGAAGTCGAATCAACTCCAGGAACGGAAGCTGAATTCTTTCTGCCACACAGAGCAGTAATAAAAGAAAATTCCACTACCCGAATACGCCCTGTTTTTGATGGGTCCGCTAGGGAAAAAGGCTCACCCTCTATTAACGATTGTTTGTTGAAAGGCCCCAATTTAGTAGAACTTATCCCTTCATTGATAAATCGGTTCCGATTGAAGAAAATTGGTGTAATATCAGACATAAGAAAAGCATTTTTACAGATTTGCTTAAATGAAAATGACAGAGCATTTTTAAGATTTTTATGTTGGAAGGAGGGAAATTCTGAAGAAACGAAAATTTTCCAACATCGAAGAGTTGTTTTCGGGTTTACATGCAGTCCCTATTTATTGGGAGCAACTTTGCAACACCACTTAAAAGAGTCACCTCCTCTATGCAGGAAACAGCTTCTAAACTTTCAGAATCCTTTTATATTGACAATTGTGTCACTAGTGTTGACAATGAAAAGCAACTCAATAATTTTATAAGAGAGTCAAAATACATTCTCAGCCAAGCTAAATTTGACCTCAGAGGTTGGGAAAACAGTTACTCTAACTCCTCAATGAAACAAGATTTTTCCTTAGAAAACAAAATTGTCCCAGTTTTAGGCCTACGATGGCTGTTGCCCTCAGATGTTCTTTCCATAGATGTAAGGGAAATTAATAAAGATGATGAACCCATCACTAAAAGGAAAATATTGTCGGAAGTTCATAAAATTTTTGACCCCATCGGTTATACCTGTCCAGTAACTCTTTTCCCCAAAATACTTCTACAAGATTTGTGGAAAAAGAAAATAACTTGGGATTCTGAATTACCAACCCCGATTGCCCAAAAATTTCAGAAATGGAAAAATCAATTGAGCTCACTTAAAGATATTGCTATACCTAGATGTTTAATAAGTGACGCAGATAACATCGGTGATTTAAGTTTGCAGGTATTCTGTGACGCGAGCAAGGTAGCTTATGCTACATGCATATATTTACGAAATGAGAACGAAAAATCAACATCATGTCAACTGATCCAAGCACGATGCAGAGTAGCACCGCTAAAATGTGTTACCATCCCCAGACTTGAACTCCTCGCATGTACGATTGGTGCACGATTATCTAAAAGGGTTAAGTCCGACTTAAAATTAGAAAATCTTCCAACTTTTTTCTGGACAGATTCTAGTAATGCGCTGTACTGGATAAAAAGAAGGGAAAACTGGGCTCCATTCGTATACAATCGTGTTAAAGAAATTCGATCTCTTAGTAATCCAGAAAATTGGCACTATGTGCCCGGAACTCTTAATCCAGCCGATCTACCATCCCGGGGATGTTCCGCGGAATCCCTTAAACAATCCCTCTGGTGGGAGGGACCTGATTGGTTGAAAAAACCTCAAGAATTTTGGCCAAAAAGTAGTTTGAATCACGATTTTGAAATAATTAACTCTGAAAAAAGAAAGACAGTTGTCAGTGCAGTAAATATCCCTCAAACTCCAATTGAGTTATATGAAAATACATCTTCATATTTGAAAATGATAAAAGTTACTGCCTGGATGTATAGATTTTTTGGAAATATCAGAAAGACACCGAATGAGCGAAATTTAGAGAAAATTTTAACATCTGAGGAAATAAATCACGCAGAACACGTCGTATTGAAATATGCTCAGAAGTATTTATTAAGTGAATCTAAACCATGTTATACCTCTTTACAGACTTTTACTGATGAGGAAGGTCTAACTCGAGTAAAAACACGAATCCCTATGCGAAAAGATTTCCATTCTTTCCGGTATCCGATAGTTCTGCCTTTCGATCATAATATTACCTATTCGCTCATAAGAAGAAAACATATTGAACTTTTTCATGCAGGAATACAAATTGTAATGTCAGTTTTGCGCGAACAATTTTGGGTATTAAGATGCAGGCGTACAGTTCGAAAAATTATAAAAAGTTGCATGACATGTAGACGATTCACTGCCTCACCTGCTGAGACACCTACTGCCCCTCTCCCTGAAGAACGAGTCAAAGATGCTTCAATTTTTAAAAGTGTTGGTCTAGATTTATGCGGACCGTTATTTTTAAGAAATGGCTCGAAAGTTTGGATAGTTCTTTTTACGTGCGCCATATTTCGCGCAATTCATCTTGAATTGGTATCTTCACTTTCAACGGAAAATCTTCTATTAGCTATGAGAAGATTTATCTCAAGAAGAGGAAGACCCTCTATTATTATTTCTGATAACGGAAGAAATCTAGTGAAAGCATCATCAGAATTGAAGTCTATAAATTTTGAACGCTTGCAAAATTTTGCTATTGAACGAAAAATACAGTGGAAATTTAATCCACCTTCAGCTCCCTGGTGGGGAGGTTTTTTTGAGCGCATGATAGGAATGTTGAAAGGTATTTTACGAAGAGTGCTTGGAAAGGCCAGCTTAAATTATGAAGAATTATACACCGTGTTGTGTGACGCGGAAAGTGTGATCAATTCTAGACTGCTGACATATATCGCAGATGATGATGATCTTGACCCTCTTACCCCCGCGATGTTCTTGCAAGATATCAAAGATTCGAGAGTTCCTGAATTTGACATAATTGATTCAACAAAAATGAAAAAAAGATTTGCTTATCAGCAAAGAATCCGAGAAGATCTTAGAAAACGCTTTAGAATAGAATACCTGGGGCAACTTCGAGAAAATGCGGGAAGAAATAGGGAAACTGAGTTAAAAAAAGACGATATTGTCTTAATTGGGGATGATAATTCAAAACGTATTAATTGACCTTTGGGGAAAATTGAAGAATTATATCCCGGCAAAGACGGAAAATTCCGGGTAGCCAGAGTTAAAACCAAAACGGGTTCTTTTTTGAGACCCCTTAAAAGACTATATCCTCTTGAAATCAATAATGAACTAATGCCTCCTTTTTTAGTAGACAGAATTCCTGTTCCCATAGACGACGACTCTGTTCCTGCTCCTGAGCCCGAGTCATCAGATCCTGTCTCTGTAGTTGAACCCTTGGATAGCGTTCCTGCTCCTGTGCCAGTGTCTTCAGATTCCCCTTCTGTAGCTGATCCTCTGGATATCACCTCTGCTCCTGTGCACCAGTCTTCCATACCTGAGGATGACAATTGACGATCTCGAGCTGGTAGAAAACTGAAACAGCCACAACGACTAAATTTATGAAGTTTTGAGCTTCACTATACTGAACCTCAAAGATGGGAGGATATTACAAAACACGACCTCTACGGACATTTTCTCCCGACCTCCATGGACATTTTCCCTTCGAATGAAGACTATTTATTTTTGTCGTTTGGCAACAGAAACTTTTTGTTTTGTAGAACGAACGAAAGAACGATTTTGAGATGTGGGTTTTTTTCCCCATCAAACATGTTTTTTTAACGAATTCGAGATTAATTCATCTTATGTATATAATGTAAATATTTTTTTGTATAAGTTAGCCATATAAATAATCTAAAATGAAAGAGATGTTTCTTCATTTCCGACTATTCGAGTGAATTATTTTTAATTGCCGAATCTATCCTGGAATGAATAAGTTCTGATTCTAAAGAAGGCGGCCTACCTTGGATCGGAAAGTATTTTTTACTTACCTTTATAGATTTGAATCACATGTTTTATTGTGTATCTGATACCTGTATTTCTGCTGCATCAAATGGAGCAATAAGGTAAACAAACGCGCTAGCCGCCATTTTTACACCACGTGATTCCCACTGTGACGTCACGAAAATACTGTCAATGGACCATATTCTCCCTTTCGGTTCGAGGCTACAAAAATTCGTTTGCTTGGGAATAACATTCATAAACGCGCCATTGAAAAGCATTGTGTTTAGAAAATTTATGCTTATATTTTATTTTATACGCGGTTTTAGAGCTTTTCAGGTGCAGATAAGGGTTATACATGAATTCTTTTCTCCATTTTAAAGCAGTGGCATGCATATTTTACATTTTATTTATAAAATAAAAATTTTAAATTTTAGTTAATACGTATATATGGATTTTAATTAATATGTATATAAGTATTGATCGAAAATAATTCGTACAAAATAAATCTGCAGTATTTTACACATGCATTTACCTGTATTTCTGCTGCATCAAACGACGCAATAAGGTAAACAAACGCGCTAACCGCTGTTTTTACACCACGTGATTCCCACTGTGACGTCACGAGAATACTGTCCATTAAATGCCTAAAATGGAAATGACTTGGGTACATTGCAAGAAGACAAAACAATAAATAGATGGAGCACAAACACTCTACAGTGCACTGTAAAAAATTGTTGATTTTACAGTATAACACTGGCAGCTGAGATGCCAGTTTATAACTGCAAAATTAACAGTAATAAATCGAAAAATTAGCAAATAATATACCGTTAAACAGTAATATACTGTTTTATTCATTTATACGATGGTATATTACTGCTTATTTTACGGTTATAAACTGGCACTCCAGCTGCCAGTATTATACCGTAAAATCATTTTTTTCCCTTAGTGTGGTATCCCAGAGATATAAAAGACCAAGAAGACGACCTCAAGTAAGATGGAGTGACGAAATTAGAAAAGTGGGCTGTGTTAATTGGATGACTGAAGCACTAGACAGGAAAAAATGGAAAAATCTGAGGGAGACCTACATTCAGCAGTGGATTGAAAACGGTTGTTGTTGTTGATGATGATGACGATACATAAAATTTAGAAAATTTTCCCTTTAACAAAATTATTCAGATTTTATAATTTCATGGCACATTTTAACTAAGTCTTCACTTTATATATGAAGCATCTTGATGTTATTCTGAAGCCATTCCAATAAAGTTATTTCATTAATAATAAGAATTTTTTTTTTTTGAAAGTTTCACCTTTACAAAACTGCATTATTAAATTTATTCACATTACATTTAACTACATTTTAATGCGAGTTGAAAATAAGAAGCTTTCTCAACTTGTTTACGCGCGGTTACACTATTAATAAACAGGAAATTCTTTCCATCTAAAATTTAACTTTTAACTCATTTATTACATTTAAAAAAATTTCTTTCATGGTGAAGAAAAGAGGCAAAGGATTAGTTTCAAAGATAAACTTATATATTTCTTTGAATGAAGGATGCTTGTTTAAAAGACAAGAGATATGTTAACACGGAAATTATTTTATAACTTTTAATGGTACTTATTTTTAAAAATATATAGAAAAGTAACAAGCAGCATGGAAGCTCCTTTAAAACTTTCTAAAATCATTAAAGATAGTAAGATAATATATAAAATAGAAAAACTGAAACAGAATTTTTATAAATTGGTATGAAAAGATGTAAATAAATAAATGTCTTGAGTACATCTAACGATGTTACGCAAAGAATTTTCGAGAAAATCTAGTTAGAAAATTGTATATCAGGTGTAAATGATGTAACTGTTCAAACTTTTCGTTAAGAGAAAGAGAGATAGATAGAGATAAAACACTTCTTTTAACTTAATGTTGTGAGGAAAAAATCAGTTAATTTTACATAAAAAATTGGCTTTGATTACTCAAGAGGGGAACTGCTATGTTATGCTTTTTGCATTGAATATTATACATTGCAGACGTATCACAGTTTCTATTAGATATAAATGCAGAAAATTTCATATTTCAAGTTATTAATTAAATATATATATATGTTGATCTAATTTTGAAAAACAAATAAGGGGCAAAATTGTACTGTGCTTTTTTTATATTCTTTTATAAACACATGAATAAAATATTAGATTTGTTTCAAGCGTAAATGCTAATTTGGCAACATAAATTACAGCAAAAAATTTATTTACCCCCCCTCCCCCGTATATTTTAACTATCTTTTTTATACACGAAAAGAAAGTCTTCTTACATTTTTGAAAATTTTCGAGTTCCGCTTTTGATTATTTTATACGTTTTTCGGATATGCTGAATACGATTTGATTATTTTTTGGAAAGGGTCTGTCTAAATGCGATACAGATTTTGTGGCCACTTTATTTCAAGAACTAATGTCAAAATTTCATAAAACTACATATATATTCAATGAGATAACATAAGTTGGTGCTGATTAGTTTTGCTGTATATCACCGAGGAGGTGGGACTGCTATGCTTTATTTTAAACTATTATCGTGATAGATATGTATTAAGCACTAAAGCACACAGTTTTATGAAGCTCATTTCAATTTGGAACTTGAGATAAATTAGTGCTGATTACATTTTGATGTATAACTCCTAACAGGTGGCGCTGCTGGGCGATGTTTTTCACGATTTTTCTCATACACACTATGTAGCCATTAATCACCGGACACTTTCAAGTTTAGTCATTTTGTCGAATATTTAAAAATATACTTGTCGGACTCTTCTGGAACGATTTTGGGCGATTTGATAAGGAGGACAATTAGGGGGCCAACAAAAAATCAAAGAAAAATAATATTTGGGATCAGCCTGTAAATGAAAATGCACGAAATGATCTTTTGCTGCAGTTTACAAATTTGTGGATATTGTACACCATGTTTACTGATTTGTGTAAGAATAGCACGTATATATCCATGGAGACATAAGCGATTTATTTTTAAAGGTAAAAAAATTCTTATGGTTTTCAACCAAATTTAACGCCAGTTTCTGAAAAATTAGCGAAGCGTGGTAGAAACAATATAGTGCAATTGGAATATAAATATATTAAATATTTTATGAAATATGAGCATGAGCAGTTGTATGAAATAATTTTTATCTGCGCATACGCAAACGATAACCCTTTTTTTATATAATTTAATAATCAACTCTATGGAGCAACTAATTAAAAAATCAAATGAAATACTGTGAAAATTCAGAAAGATATTGGCGATAGAGTGAGCTGATTTTTAGTTGTTCTCTAAAAGCAGCTGAAAGATGAGAGGTTTTCCACAAATTGTCAATTTTAATTTAATTTTTTCTAATTAAATTTTTTATTGGTGTTTTAGTTCTTACTGGATAACCACAAGAACAAGCCTATTCTATGATAAAAAAAGAAGTATTATGAAAATCTAAGCATTTGTTCCAAATCTACTCATTGATATTCATTAAATACTAACTTTTTTCTGAAAGTCAGTTAATAAAAAATGACAATTTGTGGGAAATCTGTTATCATTCAGCTGCTTTTTGAAAATCAGCTCACTTTATCAACGATATCTTTTAGAATTTTCACGATATTTGACGGGATTTTTTTTAATGAGTTGCTCCATAGAATTGACTTTTAAATTATGTAAAAAAAAAAAAAAAAAAAAAAAAAAAAAAAAAAAAAAAAAAAAATGTTATCGTTCGCGCATGCGCGGATAAAAATTACTTCATACAACTGCTCATATTTCATAAAATATTTAACATATTTATATTCCAACTGCACCATGTTGTTTCTACTACATTTTACCAATTTTTCCTGAAACTAGCGTTAAATTTGGTTGAAAACCCTACATGATATAAGCTCAAAACATGCAAGAATTTTTTGAACTTAGAAAAAAAATCACTATATCTCCACGAATATACGTGCTATTCTTACAAGGGTGACCTCAATTTTTTTTTTTTTTTTTTTTTTTGACCAACTAATTGTTCTCCTTATCAAATCGTCGTTGATAAATTTGAGGCCAAACATCTATTTCATCTATTTATATAAAATCCAAGTCTCAGTGTGTACCTCACAATTCTGGTTCACAATTTCCGACCTCATTCAATGCGGGCCATGTTAGGATTTCTATGGAGAAATCTGCATGAATTTCAACAATGAGTAATTGTTGAAAAGTACTAATAGCAGCTACAATAGGTTACCACAATAAAGCCAAATTTTGACCAACTTGGCAATATATCGCCAAATTTGGTGACAAAAAATAAGTTGCCATATATGAGGCCAACTTGTCGATAGCTACCTAATTTGGCGAAATTCCCATTGAAACCCACTAATTTTTTATAATCGAGCTCACCGAAATTTAATTTAAATTCCGTATATTTAAGAGGATTTTTTTCAAAATCTATGGTTGCGAATTTAAAGTGTAATGAACGAAAATGTACGTCTTTACATCTTCAATCCGATGCTACTAATAAAATAACCGCCACTAGACGCCGCTGTGCTATCTAAGCTCCTAACTGCCCGATTTTAATGTGCTTTGCATAGCCGAATACAGTAACTAAATTCTCGGTACTTTTCCAGTATAGGGGCGTTGGCGAAATAGAGAAAACTGTATATACTTTCGTACTTCATTTTCCGTCATTCTTGACGGGATATCTTTCTAGTATTTCTTATAATCCTGAAGATTCAGAAGAATCCGACAAGTATATTTTTAAATATCGGACAAAATACCTAAAATTGGAAGTGTCCGGTGATTAATGGCTATATAGTGTATATACCTCGGCGTTTATTGCATGGAAGTGCAGTAAAATGTATATGTGAGATGATTTGTTTTGGAAAATCGATGCTGATTCAAATTCGGCTTTAACTACTCACCAGGAACTGAAGAATGAAAAGAAGTGAACATGAAAGAAACATGAATGAAAAGAAGTTCAAAATGCATTATTTTCCTCCTGTTTTATAGGACAATTAGCAAATTTAGCATTCACGTTCTAGAACTTTTTATACGATTTTATAACATTAGTACTAATGTGTAACGTACAATAAACTCTTTTTCTAAATATTTAAAATTTAAGAAACAGTTAAAATGTAAGCTTTCTACAGAAAAAAAAATCGAAAAACCTGTCGAGCACGATCCTATAAAAGAAAAATATGCTTTATTAAAGATTTTCGACAGTTTATGAAAGGTAAAAGCATAGTTTCTTTGCTAATGAGCACAGAAAGTTTTGGAAGATTTTGAATTGCTACTTGAGTGAATAATAGTTAGAGATTACTTTTGGTATTTCGATAAGCGGTAAGTATTTTAAAATTTAAACATATTAGCAAGTAATTGTTCATGTACGAATGCAGAGCTAACTTCAAATATTTTTACTTACGCTCGTACGGTCTAGAACTTGGATTTTTAGCATAACTTAATGTTGTGGTATTATGGTCACAAGAATTTGAAATATTATCCCACACAAATTATTTAATTTCATTTTACTGGGAACACAGTGTTTTAGTTATTTTTACGCTGATTTTGAATATGTAAATGAAAATTTTCAATGACATGTAATTTCATTATTACGATGCCTAATTACTTTTCCAAATAGTTTTATCAGTATGAGGTATTGGCTTTTATGTGCAGCTTTATTGAAAATATTTCTGTTAAAGGATTTAAGACTGTAATTTTCTCATAGTAAATGACATTTAGTGTTTGTTTTTTTTTTGCGAAGAAAAATGACAATAAGTGGAAGTTAGAAAAAAAAACTTTAATCTTAATCAAGTTATTGTTTTACTTTTACAGCCTTAAAAAATTTCGCTATATTATGGCATATCATTCCATTTTAGATCATAATTTTCGAAAATATTTATTATTTATGAAATGAATGGTTTTAATCGAGAAATAAAAACGTTATAATTAAAAAAAAAAAAAAATCCGTAAAGGGTGTTTTATCAATAATTGCAGACAGAAAAAAAAACATTAGTTACAACTTCCACTACCCTCTTACCAGAGACTTATATCCAGGGCTGCGGACGTCGGTCGGTGGGGGAAAATGGACTATTCCGACTCTCAAAAATGGGCTTGACTCTGACTCGGACTCCGCAGTCCATAGATTAACATACAAGATGGGACATTTACGGCAAATTCTGTAATGGCAACAGTACTAGCGTCACTACTGACGAGGGAAAAGAATTAGCAAGCCTCCGAAATTTCCTTATGTCGAAGAAATATGTTTACACTCTATGTTTTAAATATCTATTCTTTCCTAAAACGAAGCAGACAGACGATATTGTATTGTATTTATGCTTTATTTATTTAGCTGCTTTTATTGTTCTTGTATCGTTCATCTTTAATTTACAAAATGATAATTAAAGTAACAATATAAAATAAAACCCCTAGAATATTCTGTTAAGAACGTAGATATGCAAGTTTATGCGATTAAATTGTAAAAAATCAAATTCAGGTATTGTGATATGAATAATTCAGATACAGTAAAACCTGTAAAGCTGACCACCCTTGTAAGTTGACCACCTGTCTATGTTGACCTCTGTTGTCAAGAAACAAATTTATCCTATACAAAACTATAAGACAAACCCTTTGTAACTTGACCACCTGTCTATCTTGTATCTTGACCACCGAAATTATTCAAATTTGGCTAGAACTATTATAAAATGCCCATCAAAACCAATTATAACTTGACCATCCAAATAGCTAACAAATCATGAATTGAAAAAAAAAAAAAATAACTATCCACGAAATTTTTCTATTTTTTTTTCTTTCTTTTCAACTAGAATTTTTAAAAGGGTGAAATAGTTATTAACCTGGGAAATGCTTTTAGCAGTGATAGGTGTACGTAAATAATTCAAGGCTTATCTATTCTTACATTGTTGCTCTTGTGGATTTGTCTTTTCAACCCCTCCCGGCTCCATTCTTTGATTCTAGATTTCTTTCTCCTATTTCCCATTCTCTTATTATTCCTTCCCTTCTTTCAATAACCCCAGCTGCTAGTTGGTAGGCAGAAATATTCCACCAATTGCAATAGTTTGTGGCAATTGTTACACAGTTAAGAAAATTATTTGTGATAATGATGAATTACTCTAGGACTGTGTTGTAGTACAGAACTTTGGGCTTAAGCAATGTCCAAAAATAAGCTTCAAACTACAATAACAGTTTTTTTTTTTTTGCAAGAATAGGTAACGTAATTGACAAAGTTTATTTTAAAATTTTAGAATGTGTATGTGTCTTAACATGTCAAAAAAACAAGTGTTTTTCTTAAATATTTTTTTATAAATTATATGTAATAACTAGTATAGTTTGAAGAATCACTAATTGGTTGTATATTGATTGACTGTTTTTTTTCTAAATTAGTAGTAATACTAATTGATTTTAAAATTGATACACAATTATTAATTCATTCTTGTAGTTAATCTTTTCTTTTATAAGGTGTTAGAAATATGTATGGTAATACAATATTATTTTAAAGCCCTGTCAATAAATAAAATATTTTTGGGAAAAAATGATATGGTATGAATATTACGTAAAAGAAAAAAAAATTAAAATTATCATCACCCTTTATAAGTTGACCACCTGTCTAAGTTGACCAATGAAGTGTGGTACCGCAAGTGGTAAACTTACACAGGTTTTACTGTATGAATAAAAATTTATTCATATCGAATAAAATTTTATTGAGTGTAATGTCAGTACCTCTATTTATTTTTAACTTTCAGATTTATATTATTCTAAAAATTTGTCGAAAGGAATTTTTCATCATCAGTAAATTTATTATTATTTCTCATATGTTAATATTATAAATATTATTGAATTGATTGTACGTTATTTAAAATAAGAATATTGTTTTTAATGTATCTGTAAGAAAGTGAAAATGCGTACATTTTAAAAGATTATTGAATACGTTAAACTTCATACATTGATAAAACATCGGCTATAAAAATTTTCGGTACTTTTCGGTTAGCCGGGCGCCAGTGTTATATATACATATATATGTATATATACATATATGTATATAGGCATGTATATATACATATGTATATGTATGTATATATACAACAAATGTATGTATATACATATGCATATATACATATATGTGTATATAACACTGGCGCCCGGCTAACCGAAAAGTACCAAATTTTCCTACCAAATGGGTATAAAATTTTCTGGGACTTGTAGTGGGCAACATTTCGTATATTTTTATATTACACCATTGCTTTTGATATATAACATTCACGACGAAATTTTTACCTTGTTTTTCATTGCACTTATATCGTTCACTAGTCATGTACAAAAAAGCATATATCCGTGCGTGAACATAGAATAGATATTAGATATATAAAATAGAATATCTATTCAATGTTCATGTATTGGTGTAAGATTCTATTGAAAACGTAAACATGCAACATTAAAAAAAAATAAAGATTACAATAAGGTAGATGCTCAATAACAAAAATATTATAAGGATGGGAGGTTTCTTCCCCATTGTCTAACATTACGCTCTATGGAAATGTCCCATCTTGTATGCTAATCTATGGCGAAGCCCTGCTTGTAAAATGGACGACTCCGACAATTTTAACAGATCCGACTCCGACTGTTTCGCTCAAAAATGGGCCTGACTCCGGCTCCGCAGCCCTACTTATATCCTAACTGTAATAAGACTTCACGGGTGTCGCTCGGGCCAATTTTCTCCCATTAGATTCTGGCCTGACCAGGCCACGCTGAAGCTACTTTTTTCCCTAAAAGACTGGGGCCAGACAAGACATGAATTTCATTCTTACTAGACCGTGTCGTGCTGATTTTTAAGTATTTTTTATTGTAAAAATTGTACTTAAAAATTGTGATAATGTGTATTTCTGTAACGGAGTCTTTAGGAAGTTGTATACTATTGTATTGAAGTTTATTTCGGTTTAGTAAGTTACAGATGATGTAAGAATATACTTACCGTACATTCCGGCATATAACGCGCGCTTTTGGACCAAGAAAATGGATTAATTTTCTCAGTTGCGTGTTGTACACCGGATATAAAAATGAAAGTCTAAAAATTAAGCATAATTGAAATCTTTATATGAACAAGGTAGCCAGGGACGACTATTTTTACAGTTTAGTTGCACAACTATTTAAAAAATATATTCTTCGTGGTAGATTTTTCTTGCAGTTATTGTAGAAGTGTAAAACAAGGATTATAGTTTAGAAAAAGTGGTACGAACCTTTGAAATAGAAAAAGAAGTCGCATGTGCAACCCTGTATTTATAAACAAGAGAAGGAGGCGTGATTATTTAGAGGAACTAGAGTACCATTCCAAACGCTTTATGTAGATTTTTGGCGAGGCCATATATTTGTATTAGATTTGTATTCGAAAGTAATCTGTTTTCAAAATTTGTTTCCCTTTCTTCTGTTTAACGCTAGCATTCAAAAATCATTTCTAATTTAGGTCTAATTTAAGTGCAATCGTTATACCCACATAAATATTCTTTTTGTTTCTGTTAAAAGATATCATTCAGATAGATGATTTATTGGTTATTTCTAATTTAGGCATTTCCGTTCCCCGTATAAATATTCTTTATTGATATTTTATTTGTTAAACTCCGTTTTTTTACAAATCTGTTTACATAATATAAATATCATATAGTTAATTTAAGCTTGCTGGCGTCTCGTAAATGTATTAAAATACACATAAATTTCATTTTCACTTCGGCTGGTAAGTAGATATTAGTCATTAATTATCTTCACCGTTATACTTCATGTAAGCAATAATAGGTTTGCATTATTATTTCACTTATTAATTCGTGTCCAAATGTGGTTTCTGTACTTGGCGTTTATCTCGTTCAAATTTTAATATATATCCAGTTTAACGGTTATTTTGTGATTGGCGTATTGGCTCAAGACAGAGGATGGCCGCCCAGGGAAACCCAGCAAATGCTTTTGAGTTTTAGTGCAGTCCCTGGGGGAAGACACTTGAACCAAACCGTCCCGCTTTCCGATGCCGAAAATTTATTTTCATTTAACATTATGTACATTTCCAATCACAATTGGTTACCCAATTTTTCTGGGCGAACCGGGTCTTTACACTTTTAATACTTAAAAAAACAATAATGAAGTAATAAAATATAAATGATGTATGACAATAAATGCACCAATATTTAAACATCCAAAGATAATAAGCCATGTGAACATGCACACATGGCACCCAGATCCACAACAAAACACAATAATGAAATAATAAAATATAAATGATGAATGATGTATGACAATAAATGCACCAATATTTAAACATCCAAAGATAATAAGCCATGTGAACATCCACAGATGGCACCCAGATCCACAACAAAACACAATAATGAAATAATAAAATATAAATGATGAATGATGTATGACAATAAATGCACCAATATTTAAACATCCAAAGATACATAATATATTTGGCGTGTGAAATTACGCAGATGGATGAACGCTTCACCTCTGCTCTTGCTACTGATAAGATGTGAAAATTTTGCTGAGTAATGAGGGCCACTACTAATCTTACATCTTAGCCTTCTGTTTTCTTAGAATAAAGATTTTTTTCCATTGAACTTTCTCCTCAATTATTGCCTGATGGACATCTGTTACAGGAGGAAACGGATCCATGACTGGGGTTTGCGAAATATACAGAGTTTTTGTACTACCAATTTATTTCATATAAACCGGCCTCCAACATCATTTTATTCCAATATTTCAACAGCTTCATAAGATTCAAGCAGATGGGCATGGGAGTAGAATAGGGTAAGGTGGTGCAAGAGTGCGCGGTGTACAAGAGTACGCAGAGCGATTATCTAATATCACAAGACTTTTATATTTAGTGACAGTTGTAAACAATGTAATGATTTGATATGTTTATGGTGAAAAAAAATGCGTATTTTGATGAAATTTTTAATGATTTAGAAGAGAAAAAGTGATTTTGGCGTTTTCGTTATAATATTTACAGTTTTTGGAAACAGAATCATAATAAAGGTTATAAAGCTAATTTACTTTTTTTTGTTTCTATTGATTAGGTTATTATTGGATTATCTGTTACCTGAGTGGTTTGGATTTGTTTATAAATAGACGGCATTACTGATGTTTCAAAGATATTTAGTGACTAGAGTGCGCAGTGTCAAAGTGTGCAAGAGCGCGCCCCTGTTTTTGGAAAAATTGCTACCGTTGCTAAAGAAGGGTATAAAGTAACGGTTCTATAGTCTTTCAAAAATTACCTTTTTTTATATACTGACTTTTTAGCAAGCAGCGTCACTGGAAGAACATCAGAACATAAACTTGTTGAACCACATATGTCAGTTAAACCACATAACATTGAAAATCAGAAGGAAAGAGAATTGCTTTCAATAGAAAATGATATTTCAGAAAAGGCAGAAAAGCTATGTAAAGAAATGCTCTCAATGTCAAATAAGTTTCTCAAAGTGTAACTTCGGTTCAACAACTTCATCTTACGTCAAATTAACAGAGTTATCACCGTATCCAGAATCATCTGTGCTGCGATTCTATAATAAGAGATGCAGAAAGTCTGAAATTTTAAGCAGTTCACCAGACAAAACGCAGCTTGAAGATGACGTCGCGGAATAAAGACAAAAACAATTGCAAAAAAGTAAAAGTAAATCCAAGAAGCCAAAAGTGCGCCAAAGAAAAAAATGTGGATATGTCCAGGCTGCTCAGAAATCAATAGAGAAACATTTGTAGAGATTATCGAGTGCCTTATTCTTACAGAGACTGGTGGCACGAAGAGTGCACAGACTACGAAGGTCGTGGTCACTAAAAATGTGACGTTTGTAAGCGAAACGTTTCCTTTTTTATATTGCGCACTCTTTCACACTTGACTGAGCACTCTTTCCCTTAATAGTTGTACAAGTGTGCGCATTCAGGAGGATAATGTTTTTCCAAATATTACCGAAAGTGATTCTTATAAGTTGATGAATGCAATTTTTTTTCTTAGCTGAATAATCTTTGATTATAAATAAAATATAACATCATGCTTTAAATCTCCCCAATTATTGTTATTTAATGAACTCTCTAAAGACCAGAGAGCAAATTTCCCTTATGCCTCAAAAGACCAGAGAAACGGCCCACAGCCTTCGAAAATTTCGCCCCCATCTCATCTGTCTAGCGTAAATCAGTGGGTGGGATTTCTGTTCAGAAGTTCACCGCCTGTGTTGAGAGGGAAAATGCGACAGGATTTTTTATCGGGGTTGTGGGCAAAGGGAAAAAATATCCATCACGGTTATCAAAGGAAGTAATAGTTAATTGATGATGCTATAGTCTGACCCTTCTCAGCAGTGCTCAAGTAATTAAATGATAAATTTAAATAAATGATAAAAACATCTAAAATTGTATTGTCTGTGGCAGATTCCTTTCGATTATTTTAAAAAGAAGTGTTTTTGTTCATCAGAAATAATGACAACTTGCTACATGGCAATTAGATGTGTTAAATTTAGGCTGCATGAAACCAATGTAAAAAAAAAAAAAAAAAAAAACTATGTAAAAAAAGAAAGAAAGAAATGAATGAAAATTGGAAATAAATTTTATTTCTTTCTACATTTAGAAAATATTTATAATATTAATTGTAAACATGGAATCGTGTTGCACTGAATGTAATTTAGACAAAAATTGCGAAATTTACCTTGAAATCTTTACAATTGATACATTTACTTTGCAGTTTTCGCAATTGCACATTTTTAATAATGCTATTTTCATTCGCGAAAGTTTTTGCCTTTTAGAAATTCACTCACTAATTTTTGAGCCGATTTAATATATTTTGTATCTTTATTAATTGGTCGCATTTGTAAAATAATATTTCTCTATTACCAAGTACGCTTTGTTTTAAAAATCATGAAAATTTTATTCGAGTAAGTATGCGCTTTTACGACGATTAATTAGCATTATATTCATATTAAAAGTACGTTTCCTTTTTTTTCCCCTCACAAAATGGCATGAATAAATATTTAATAATCGTTATTATTTCCTCTCGCCCTTAAAAAATAAAATGAAACTGTTGCAACCATTTCAGTTTATTAAGAAAATATCATTAATAAAATTTTTGAACTCATATGTAATGTTGAAAATAACTTTTTAAATTTGTAGAGCTATTTTGAGATAGCTGTTCTCTTGCAAATAAATAATGTTTGTTTAGAATCACAATTCATGCTATTTTCCCAATCAAGGTATAAAGGAGTGCATTCTATAGGAAATACATACCTAAACTCAGATTATACTATATCAGGTGCATTCTCACAATCTTTTGACTTTCATGTCCCTGAATAATAATTTTTATTTTAATACACTTTTTTGTTTTGTTTTTTAATTTCATATACTGGAGAACATCCCATTGCATGATTGCATAACAATATTAGCGAGATAAATAAGTTTTGGACGATGTTGGAGGTCCAAATACCAGGAAAACTCCTATACCGTCCTATGTCCCTGATGCTGATTTTTAAGTTTGGAGCTGTCTGTATAAAATTGTTTCAATAAAAGTAATTCAATGTAACTTTTTTCCGAAACTGGGATAATTGTTTTATATGAATATGTAACAAAAAATTAACCTGCACACATTTTTACGGTTGATATTATTTTTTGAACTCTGTCCCTGGGTTTTTCATCCTTATCGTCCCTCTTGCTAAACTTATACAGGAAATCACTTCAGATGCAGCCACATACTTTTTTTCAAGTTTTTCTCATGCAGAAGTACGATAGAGAAAGAATGTCTAAAATTATTTGATAGGAAATTTACTGCAGAACTTAAATCAACATTTAAATATCAATTTCAAGATCGTGGCTTCTATATTAAACATGATTATTTATGACTATTTAGCCCATTATTAGTGCTATATTACGCATGATTATTTATTATTATTTAGCATATCATTTATGTTATATTAATTTATACATAAAATTATGTTTTCAGGGTTTAATTTTGTAAGGTGTAATTCACACAAAAACAATTTTATGTGAAAAAGTGCATAGTTCAAATATTTTTTGGCTCTTCAATCCAAGAACATATACACTGCAAAGATGATTTTGAAATGTGTGAGATGGTGAGATCAAAATATTTTGATGTTTAAATTATTGAATCCGGATGATACACATGATTAAAAAATGACAAATTAAGGAAAATATTTCTTTAAAGGCATTTTTTAAATCAAGAATTTTAATAAATTTAAACACTTTATTATTGTTAAGACATTAAAAAAATAACTTCATTGTATCTCTTATCTCATATAAAAGCTTTGCTTAATTTTGTTTTTGTTTTTTATCTTGTGATGCAGCGCGAACCGTCATCTGAAGGAACCTTTAACTTCATGTATCTCAGAATGAATTTTTTCATGATTTGCCAACTTTGAAACATATACCTAAAATGTCTTATAAAGTATTTGTATGAAATTTTCAATAGAGTTTCTGTATTATATTTCTAATAAATTGTCTTCAGGATTTATTATTTTGAGTGAGAATTGCGAAAATATGCTAATTTATGCAAAAGTTACGCGTGAAAAAAACTTTATTTTTTTCACTTTAAAATTTATTATGAACTTTATAAGTATTATTTATAAGACTTCTGACCACAAGTTAAAACTACACATTATCTGTATACAACAGGGCAAAAATTATGCAAATCAGGCAAGTGGTTCAAGAGTTATATATAAAAAAATTAAACATGTTTAAATTCTTAAATTTAAAATTTTTTAATGTTTTAAAGTTTTCAGTATTTTTTACATGCAATAAATTCCTTACATAAACACATATTTCACACACACACAAAAAAAAAGGAAAAAAAAAAAGATATTCAAAAATATCAGGTGCATTCTCACAATCTTTTGACTTTCATGTCCCTGAATAATAATTTTTATTTTAATACACTTTTTTTTTTTTTTTTTTTTAAATTTCATATACTGGAGAACATCCCATTGCATGATTGCATAACAATATTAGCGAGATAAATAAGTTTTGGACGATGTTGGAGGTCCAAATACCAGGAAAATTCCTATACCGTCCTATGTCCCTGATGCTGATTTTTAAGTTTGGAGCTGTCTGTATAAAATTGTTTCAATAAAAGTAATTCAATGTAACTTTTTTCCGAAACTGGGATAATTGTTTTATATGAATATGTAACAAAAAATTAACCTGCACACATTTTTACGGTTAATATTATTTTTTGAACTCTGTCCCTGGGTTTTTCATCCTTATCGTCCCTCTTGCTAAACTTATACAGGAAATCACTTCAGATGCAGCCACATACTTTTTTTCAAGTTTTTCTCATGCAGAAGTACGATAGAGAAAGAATGTCTAAAATTATTTGATAGGAAATTTACTGCAGAACTTAAATCAACATTTAAATATCAATTTCAAGATCGTGGCTTCTATATTAAACATGATTATTTATGACTATTTAGCCCATTATTAGTGCTATATTACGCATGATTATTTATTATTATTTAGCATATCATTTATGTTATATTAATTTATACATAAAATTATGTTTTCAGGGTTTAATTTTGTAAGGTGTAATTCACACAAAAACAATTTTATGTGAAAAAGTGCATAGTTCAAATATTTTTTGGCTCTTCAATCCAAGAACATATACACTGCAAAGATGATTTTGAAATGTGTGAGATGGTGAGATCAAAATATTTTGATGTTTAAATTATTGAATCCGGATGATACACATGATTAAAAAATGACAAATTAAGGAAAATATTTCTTTAAAGGCATTTTTAAATCAAGAATTTTAATAAATTTAAACACTTTATTATTGTTAAGACATTAAAAAAATAACTTCATTGTATCTCTTATCTCATATAAAAGCTTTGCTTAATTTTGTTTTTGTTTTTTATCTTGTGATGCAGCGCGAACCGTCATCTGAAGGAACCTTTAACTTCATGTATCTCAGAATGAATTTTTTCATGATTTGCCAACTTTGAAACATATACCTAAAATGTCTTATAAAGTATTTGTATGAAATTTTCAATAGAGTTTCTGTATTATATTTCTAATAAATTGTCTTCAGGATTTATTATTTTGAGTGAGAATTGCGAAAATATGCTAATTTATGCAAAAGTTACGCGTGAAAAAAACTTTATTTTTTTCACTTTAAAATTTATTATGAACTTTATAAGTATTATTTATAAGACTTCTGACCACAAGTTAAAACTACACATTATCTGTATACAACAGGGCAAAAATTATGCAAATCAGGCAAGTGGTTCAAGAGTTATATATAAAAAAATTAAACATGTTTAAATTCTTAAATTTAAAATTTTTTAATGTTTTAAAGTTTTCAGTATTTTTTACATGCAATAAATTCCTTACATAAACACATATTTCACACACACACAAAAAAAAAGGAAAAAAAAAAGATATTCAAAAATATCAGGTGCATTCTCACAATCTTTTGACTTTCATGTCCCTGAATAATAATTTTTATTTTAATACACTTTTTTTTTTTTTTTTTTTTTTTTTTAATTTCATATACTGGAGAACATCCCATTGCATGATTGCATAACAATATTAGCGAGATAAATAAGTTTTGGACGATGTTGGAGGTCCAAATACCAGGAAAATTCCTATACCGTCCTATGTCCCTGATGCTGATTTTTAAGTTTGGAGCTGTCTGTATAAAATTGTTTCAATAAAAGTAATTCAATGTAACTTTTTTCCGAAACTGGGATAATTGTTTTATATGAATATGTAACAAAAAATTAACCTGCACACATTTTTACGGTTGATATTATTTTTTGAACTCTGTCCCTGGGTTTTTCATCCTTATCGTCCCTCTTGCTAAACTTATACAGGAAATCACTTCAGATGCAGCCACATACTTTTTTTCAAGTTTTTCTCATGCAGAAGTACGATAGAGAAAGAATGTCTAAAATTATTTGATAGGAAATTTACTGCAGAACTTAAATCAACATTTAAATATCAATTTCAAGATCGTGGCTTTATTGGTATAGTCTTACCGTCCCCAAGGTTTATTCCTGCACTTTTCGAGGTAAATAAATAATAAAAAATAAATAATTTAATCCAATGTTAACAACTCTTTCTAAACATCAATGAACATTGTGGCTATCACTTAGTTTTAACATGATTTGTCTAAAAATAGGTGGCAATTTCCCTTACCGTTCCATCCTTATCGTTCCCTTTTTTCACATTTCGTCCCTTTTTTCCTATACCGTCCCCTTTTTTTACCTTACCGTCCCTTCTTTAACACCCCTTTAAGACAATGTTATGCAAAAATTCTGCAATTAAAAGTACTACTACATTTTTATTATTTCTTATTTGAATGTCCTGTGGGTACTATGCAAATTCATTATAAGTAAAAATTTAGAAGAAAATAAAACGTTATAGTGGTAAAATGGTAAGGAAAATTAAACTCGCAAGTTTAACTTAAACCTCAGTTAAATAAAATATTTTTCACTGCTGACCATTTTTTCTTTATTTTGAATCATTAAGGCATTCGTCTATCTGATTAAAATGTTATTTAAGGAAGTTTAATTTCACCAGATTTTTTTCCCCCGAAAGTCAAAAGATTGTGAGAATGCCCCATCTACACATAAAGAAACAAAATTTTGTGCCCCGCATTCCTTAGTCTTATTAGCATGCCAAGTAGACGTAAAATTCAACTGTTTTCAACTTTCAGGTATACTAAAATATCAAAGGAAGACAAAAGTCTTCCTTTTAAATGCCATTTTGTTATTAACCACAAACGGTTGCAGAAGAAAGGGTGATAATTGTAGTTGCAGAAGGAGCACTTTTTCGCCTTAACTTAGCCTTATGACATCCAGTTGCTCATTAAAAGCTCTGAATGCTGTTTTAATTTAATTTTCTTGATTTTTTTTTTTTTTTTTTTTTTTTTTTTTCAAGCAGTTTAAATCTTTAGAATGTATTATGTTTTGGTTCCGACATATTTTAAAGACAGATTTCTTAAACATCCTTGTATTATTTATTTATTTTATTTATTATTATGAAAAAAAAAGTTAGAATATGTTATCACATAGTGGCTGGTTAATTCTGTTTTCTAATTCAATGTCGTCATAGGATTAAAAAGTCAAATAAATTTTATTGTGTCATTAGGTAAATAATTCCCTTATAAGATAAGCTCTGATAAGATGAGAGGAAATTTTTTTAACGATGAGATTTTTAGGGTTAAGTAATTTAAACTGCATTTAAAAAAATAAAAATATTCCAAATTTCTCAAAATTATTGTGAAATACACACCTTGCACTTATTAAAAGAAGTTTTGTATTTTCTTGGAGAGGAAAGTCTTTTTTAAAAAATCATAATCCGGAAAACAATAGTAATATCTTTGTAATCATTAAATTGTCAAATGCAAGAGTTTAAAATTATTGTCTTTTATTTCAAAATGGTAGTGGTGAAACAATTAAAAGAAAATTAAAAATTCGCCCTAATAATAGTCTATGTTTTATCCATGAATATGCTTTCACGTCAAAGATACAGCTTAACAACAGCTTCATTTAAAGTAGGCATTTGTCTCAGACTTTTATTTCAGTATACAGTTTTTTTTTTAATTTTGTTATTCATATTAGTTAGAAGGATGCAAAAAGAAAAAAAATAAAGCAAGCCTATTTTTATTTGAATGACTGATTTCTTCTAATAGAAAAAATAATGCTTCATTGGGGTTTTTGTGTGCGTAATATTACAAATATATATATATATATTCTCATTCCTTCCAAATTATCAAAAAAAATTTTTTTTCTTTTGAAAAAGAATTGCAGTAACATTTATTAAAAATAACGTCTAACCTTTAGCTTCTGTAATGCATTTATTTAAACACATTGACAGTATTCACGTAGCAGCTCACACATATCTACTTTAGTTATCAATTTATAAATTAAAAAAAAAAAAAAGAAAAAAGAAAAAAAAAGAAACATATTTCTGATATATTTTTTTTCAAATAAATTTATGAAAAAAATTTATTTGAAGAACGAGTCATAATTTTTTTAAATTTATGACTCGATTAACTTTCATAAATTTTTTATAAAATTTATGAAAGACTTGAGATTTTTAACCGTATGACATGTTGACGCAGCATAAATGTTATATTATAATATTATACAAGTATTATAATGCGTTTAAATGTGTATTTGACTTTGGCAGAAAATTGACAGATTAAACGATAAACATTATTTCTGGTTTTGCGAGAAAATTTTTGTTAACCAGTCAAGCGCACATCCATGGGTGTCATGGAGAATCATGACGCCCATCTAAACGGAGAAAGATACAAAAATACATTAAAAAAATTATGTGAAGTTAGTTTAAAGACAATCTCGCCCAACACCGCAAATTTTTCTGACGCACAGAATGTAATTAAAATGGAAATATATAAAACTCGTTCTTTAATCGTCAGCAATCGATCAGCGTTTTTCACTTTTTTTTATATATTTTATGCAGTTTCAATTATAACTAATTGCTCCCCTTTAATAATCTTTTCGTGACTGTAGAGTCGCAAAAATCAAACAAAACAGCTAGCTTTTTTTAAACTTATCTGAAAGATCTTGCAATCTTGAAACTTTATTCGATTTCTTAGTATCTGAATATAACTTATGAATTTTATACATTTACGAATATATCTCCAAATGTTATTAATTTACGAATATACTTGAAAATTTTATGCATTTACGAATGAAAATATAACTTTGTTATGTGTCATGAAACAGAGAATTTAGAATTGTAGCAAACATAAGCTATAAGAATTTATATTATAGTTATGAGCCCCTCACTTTCCGACAAATAGACATGACCCCCACCCCCCGCTCTTTCTTAATAGAAAATTGGATTCGTCCTTGTAACGAGTACTGCAAGAACACCGTATTCGAGAAAAACTAAGGAATTCCATTCTGTAATGCGCACTGCATGGGGTCCAATCGGCCGTCTTCAAAAAGATTTTTGATAAAAGAGAAGAAAGTGAAAACAAATAGGTACTTCGCTTCGAGCCTTTCTCCTTACAAAGCGTGGGAAAAAATGTCACACGGCTTACATTTTGTTTGAATAGTGATTCACTAAAAAAAAGGAAAAAAAAACATTTTTTTCATTTTTCTTAAATTTTATGAATGAATAATTTCAAGATTGATAACTTTTAAGAGAATTCGAATTCATAAATTGTCGAACAATTTATATAATATTTTTGCATGAACATTTTATGAAAAATTAACAATATTACATTTAAAAAATAAATTGATGTTTCTTTATTGATATACTTTATCTGTAAACAAAATGTAGAATGTGATCGAACTAACTTTTATAAAATTTATTTAGATTTATTTATTTGTTATACAAGGGGAGTCTGCTCCATAAGATATCGCTTACTCACATCCAGATCCAGAACGATCGAAAAGAAGGTAATTTTTTATGTTTCAAAAACAGTACCTGATTACAGAAAATTGAATGATATTATCAAGAACGTTGGGGATCTTCTGTTATCTTTTTGCCATGTACATGGATATTTTTCAGTTCCCAAGGCCGCATCCACCACTATAATGACATCTGACAGCTGTTTTCGTGATAAAGTAAGATAAGTTTCAAATTTCAAAGTCAGCTTGTAGAAAACAGTTAAGTAAAAACAATGTCGCTTCTTCTCCGACTTTTATAATAAAGCTACAGACAATCCTATTCCTTTGGCTCAATGCTATAAGAAATGAATGTGTTGAGGGGAAAAAAAAACAAACTTCAGTACCGCGCTATTGAAAAACACTGCAATTAGATGTTTATGCTTATATTATATTTTACCTCTAGTTTTAGATATTTTCAGGAAGTGGTATAGGATATACATGAATTCTTTTAATGCAACTTCATACATATTGTTCCATATTATTTATAAAATGAAAGTTGTTTATTTTAAATAATAAGCATATATAAATTTTGTAATATGTATTTATCGAATAATAATTTGTACAAACAAAACCTAAACTATTTTTCTATTATTACTAACTATTTTATTTAGTATTAGATGGAAAAATTTAGCAGATATTCTTATTCAGATGATAGTAATTTGAAAAACGTTTTCCTTTTTACTTATAAAAGCAAGACTTCTGAAAGAAATTTTTATCGAAATAAAAATTTCGAAACTATTTTAGAGATACAACTGCAGGAAGATGGTCATCAGTGAGCAATTGAAGATTTGATAAATTTATTGCTAAATGAAAAACACTATTGATTAAGCATTTAAATAATAATTTTTACATAATTTTACATATAAACTGGACTTTGTAGATTTGACAGAAAGATCAGCTTTGTTGAACGTAATTTTTTTCTTTTTCTTTTATTATCATTATAAGATAACAAAAGAAATTACACTTTTGTTATTTTTTAGAGTTATTTTCATGTATTCACATGCACAGATGCAATTTGAATATGGTAGACTCACTTATTTATTGTACATTTGTCTTACTTCTATTTATTCCTGTGTGTTTTTCGTTTATAAATACTTATTTACATGATTGCACTAATTTAGAGCTTACATAAATTATAGATTTTACACAATTAGGTTTTTTTTTTTTTTTTTTTTTTGCAATAACAGTTATTATAACATATTTATTTTCCTGGTAAATATTTCTGCAGTCTTGAACACATAAAATTGTTTACGCATTGTACTAAATTTATCAGGCATTATAATAAAGTGTCGAAATTCTGATACAGTGCAAAATATTCATGATTTTACAAAGAAAAAAAAGAAAAAAAAAAAAACTTTTTACATGCTTACATCAAGATTAAATGGTATATAACCCCCCCCCCCTTTTTATGACGTCTATTTGCATCTAAAAAAGCTCTCAGTATAAAACGCTAATATATTTTAAGTATCTTAATGCAAGAATATATTAAAGCCACATAATTTCAATGAATGGTCACATAATTTTATAAGAAACAGTAATAGTTTTTATAAGAAAGTTTGCGCGGCATTGTAAAATTTACTGAAAAGTTATTGCAGTCTATAAAAACAGTTATTTTAGCAGTTAAAGTAGTGTTGTTTAAGATAATATTTAAACGACAAATATTCTTAATCAATATAAGAATCACTAATAATAATCATCTTCATCTTCCTGAAGTTAAAAACAAATGTTTTTAGAATTAATGCAAGCATGTTAAAGCTATGCATAAACACAGATAATAAAAATTATTATTCTCGAGGCAAAAGGCCTTTCTTTTTCTTAAAATGGCATAAATTATAATGAATAATTTTTGCCTTATTTAAAAATTAATTATTATTTATCTATATATATATCAGGTGTCGATTCAGGTAAATTTTGGGGTCTCTTTACAGACCCTTCACACGCATACAAAAAAAAACAATAATAATAATAATAATAATAATAATAATAATAATAATAGTAATAGTAATAAAGCCCATCACAAAATTACTTTTAATAAAACAGTTTCCCTCACAAAATTCCTTTTTTATAAAATAGGTCGATTCACAAAAATTCAGTTCTATAAAACCACACTCTTCATTAATTATTTTCATTTTATTAGGTTTTGCAAACAAAACAAGTTGTTCAAATTTGACATTTGGATGGCTTAATTTCATCTTTCATTAATTTTTTTTTTTTTTTTTTTTTTTTTTTACAAAATTAATATTACATTTTACAAAAACAACTTTTATTCTTCACAATATGGATAAAGAAACGAAAAAAAATGCATCGACTTATATATACATGTATATTATTTTTAAAAAACTTAAGAAACATTAAATTGTAAGATATAATTTCTCATTTCATGAAAAAATATCTTTATATATATATATATATACATATATATAACGCGTAATTTTCGTTAAATGGCTGTAACAATTTTTAGTTTAAAAAAAGCTCTTTTAATGGAAAAATCTCTTTACACGTTTAGAGAATTTCCTAAAATAAAACTTTTTTATCAATAAATTTATATCGTTTTATACATTTAAAAAACATGTATTAACTATATTAATCCATACAGACTTTTTAATATAATAAATACATATAGATTTTTTTTTAATCTAATAAATACATACAGATTTTTTAATCTAATAAATACACACATTATATTAATTTTAGAAAGCTCAACTAATTAAGAAATCAGCGTATATTTAATAGTTTGTTATGCTTTACAATATTCAGCTAATGAAAGTTTTCTATTGAAAAAATCCCTGCAAAACTACCGCTATTAGGGAAAGTCAGCATGAAAGAAGGACTGATTCTTATCGAAATAGAAAGTAGGAACCACCTGACAACCAAACAATTGGCAAATTGATTGGAGTAGCTACCACCCTTCTGGTAAGTGGGGGTAGGAATGACTTTCCATTTTCGGCCGGCGGCTTCGGTCGTCTGCTTGGCCGGCCGTCTCGGCCGTTCTGGTCTGAAATAGCTGAAAGTGCTCACTCCTGCACCACCTTACCCTATGTCCTTATTTCGCATTTATTTAATTTCTTTATGTTTGTTTTTAGTTATACTTTTGAAGGCTCTTCACTGCATTTTTATGCAACGTATCTCATGAAGGTTTCGTTGCAAAAAAGGGGGGTACATGTAATACGGCAAATATATCTAAAAACAGAAAAATATAGGTGCAAACCATTGGTGCCCATTATGCGCCGGAGCACGCGTTACGCCGGAATATATGGTATAAATATATTTTAAATAGAACTTTAAATGTATGAATTTTTAACCATTTTTTCTTCATTTAAAGTACTACATATATTAGTTTTTTAAACAAATCTTCATTTGGTATGTAATTGTCTAAATGACCATCGATGTTCTTATTTTGCGGGCGATAACTTAATTCTGCTGTTTCCCTATAAAAGTATTGAATATTTCAGATAGTCTACGTTGTCAAATTTTTTAATTTAAGCCGATTTTCAGGAACAGGACAGGACAATCAGGAAAGATTGTTATGACAAAGGAATCGTTTATTATTTACTGTGTACACTTTTTATAAGAAATTGAAAAAAGTTGTTAGATTCTTCGGTATGTAAAGGTAATTTCTGCAAATTTCATGCATTTATTCATAAAATGCATTTCGTTAATATGCCCATCAAATTTGCTTGTAGAAGGTGGAAGAAAAAAGAAAATCTTCTTAAGGGGGTACGGGACACATTTTAAAATAATTTTTATTTATTGAGTTAAAATTCTGAATTTTTTTTTATGATGGTTAAACTTATCATCTGTAAACAAAATCACATGATAAATCTTCTCAGATTTTTGTAAAAAAAAATTAAATTTAAAATTTATTAAAAATGTGGGGTAAATTAAAATCGTTATAACTCGGAATATTATTTATAGAATTTCAATTTTTTTTCATTTAAATAAACAGAAATATATAAGTTTTAATTTTGATTCAGCATTTTTAAAAATATTAATTTATAAAAATATTTAAAATATTTAACGAAAAAATTTTTAAAAAGTGGCACAACTCTTTCTAAAAAATCATATTTTCAAAATTAAATATTTCTTTCAAATATGCTGAATCAAAATTATAGTAATACAATTGAAAAAGATATGTTCCAAGTTTGAACCCGTTATCTTTAACGGTTCTCGAGTTATAAGAATTTAAATACGGGAAATGGTGAAAAAACCTATCATGAAGAAAAACGCATTTTTACAAGAAGTCGTTTCCATAACAGCCATTGCTTGAAAGCTAAATTTTGAGAACAAACCAAAATGAAACAATTTTTTTTTTCTAATTCAGATGGAAACCAAAATGAAACAAATATTTTTTGTTCTAATTCAGATAGAAACATGATTTAAATGTCATTTTAAGTAGGAAAAAACAGAGAAATTTTTAAATAAACCTTTTTTGCAAAATTTGAAGATTTTTGTATCCCGGACCCCCTTAAATATGAAGCATATTTTTATTTATTGCCACACTTCTTTTCAAAATAATGTTTGAATCTGGAAGAAACACCTCTCACTTTTTGCTATTCTTTCTTTTTAGTTCTTTAAGTGCGAGAAATAAAATGTCGGTATTTTGAAGTTGATTCACAAATTGAGACAACGGAGCGATATTAATTGACTGAATTTGAATCATTTTCTAAATTACTGTATATCAAATTTAGATGCTACGTTATAAACATGCCACTTACTTCACCTTCCTATTCATTATAGTTAATGAATGATTGAATTTTAAAGATCGTGCGTCCGTTTTCACACTCTTGTAACATTACGTTACTGAATAGCCATTTCTAATAACTGCTAAGATATGTCTGATTTAAAACAGATGAGAAATCTTCTGTAACCTTGTACATTTCAAATAAAAATGTTGTAAATATTATATTACTTTACGTGCGATAGAATTTGTATATTTTTTAGAATTTCATGAATTTCTTGGAATAAAAAGTTTATGAAAAACTAAGACTTAAAACTAAGACTAAGATTTAAATGTTGCAATTAACATACAATGTATTTGTAGTAACGCCAGCATCTCTAACAATCATGAAGAATTTTATTGATCGTTTAAGTTATAATAAAAATAAAATAACCCTAAAATAAACCTACCTAGGATTTAATTCATTTGAAATGCGGCACTAATTAATGCAAATAACTAACAATCATGACAGTATAAAATTATTTTAATACCGCAGTAAGATAATCATATTTCATATTAAAATAATTGCGTTTAAAAATAGGAAAAACAAATTTGCTTTTTTCAAGTATAAAATTTGTGTCATTATTAAAATAAATTAAGTTAAAAAAAAAAGCTGTATCGTCAGGAATTTAATTTTCTTTTGAGTTAATTCGTGTGTGATGAAAGTTTGCTTCTAAAACTATGCGTAATTTTGGAACAGTTTTTACTTTTTATTAGTTCCTGTTTCCCAGAATGCACGAGTTAGAACTTCGATAATCAATAGTTTTAATAAACAGTAAACTGAGACTCTGCCGATAAATTTAATAATTTTAACTTTTTCTTTCTTTCACTTTTCCCAACACACATAATTAAAATGCCGAGGGAATTTTGTAAATACGTGAAATAGATAACGTTTAAAAACTTGCGGGTATTTAGAGTGCTGAAACATATCATGATATTATTAAGACAATTTATGGCATATTTTAAGACATTTACCTTCAATATATGCATTATAGACTTATTAAAAGGCCAGTACTTAATAAATGTTGATGCTCCCATACTCATTAGAAAGGTCACGAGATACTGGGCTACACGCTCCATAATTCAGAATGTAGCTGACAGTACATACGATATCACCAATCGAATAACAGTGCACTTCCAAAACTTTTCACATGATGTAATCACATTCAGGGCTTAATTTCTAACAAAAAAAGTACTGGAGCCCTAATATTCTGCAGTACTTAAAACCGCAACGTACACCTCCCTCCCCCCCCCCCTTCCCCACCATCACTCCAATCAGCATATTTATATTTCATACATTACTTGCAAAATTTAAAGCACCTTTTTTTTTTTTCTTTAGCAAAATAAAACTAGTATGTTGTGGCCATCACAAAACTTTCTTCTATATAAATCACGTCAATTAAATCATTTAAATAGTAAAAGAAATTACATGAATTTAGAACCAATTCGTATCAAAGTATACCTGAATTTGAAGTTTGATGAAAATTCGTGCATTACTTATTGAGATAGAGCTGTAGGGGAAATTCTGAAAAATGCAGCATAGCAGCGTCACCTGTTGAGCGATTTGCACCAAAACACAAACAGCACTAATTCATATTAAGGTATACCGGAATCTGAAGTTTGATGAAAATCGGTGCATTAGTTCTGGAGCTAGAGCTATTGTGGAAATCACAAAAAATGCAGCACAGCAGCGCCACCTGTTGAGCGATTTATACGAAAAGGTGCAAAACAATAATTCATGTCAAGGACTAACTGAATCTGAAGTTTCCTGAAAATCCGTGCATTAGTTCTGGACATTGAGCTATTGTGGAAATCGTGAAAAATGCTGCAATGCAGCGCCACCTGTTGAGCGATTTACACCAAAACATAAACAGCACTAATTCATATCCAGGTATACCTGAATCTGAAGTTTGTTGAAATCCCAAGCATTAGTTCTTGAGATAGAGCTATTGCGGAAATCTCAAAAAGTGCTGCATAGCAGCGCCACCTGTTGAGCGATTTACACCAAAAGGGGCAAAACGTCAATTCATGTCAAGCACTAACTGAATCTGAAGTTTGATGAAAATCCGTGCATTATTTCTTGAGATTGAGCTATTACGAAAATCGTGTAAATGCTGCAAAATGCAGCATAGCAGCGCCATCTGTTGGGCTATTTGCACCAAAACGTTACCAGCACCAATTCATATCAAGGATTAACAGAATCTGAAGTTTTATAAAAATCCGTGCATTGGTTCTTGAGATAGAGGTTTTGCGGAAATCCTGCAAAATGCTACATAGCAGAGCCACCTGCAGGTCGATTTACACCAAAAAATAATCAGCACCAATCTTTATCAGGGATTACCTGAATATAAATTTTTATTAAATTCCGTACATTAGTTCTTGAGATAGAGCGCCCACAAAATTTGTGTCACATACAGACTGACAGACGGACAGACAGACAGACAGACATTTTGTAAAAACATGTTTTTTGGAATCTCTGACCCATAAAACGTGTAAATCTGTCGAAAACTGGAATTCGAAAATTTTCACGAAACCAATACTTTCTTCTTGTCAAGATAGAAGAAAGTAAAAATTAACTAGTAAATCTGCAGATCAGGAGCCTCAACGTCAGCTCTACAATTCATTGTGTTTAGCACCCTACGAGTAATATTAATCTTTCTACAAAAAACGAAATTTAAAGTTTTGAAATTACATAAACATTTATAAAACGAAAAAATATTTCGAAGGTTTCTGACATTAGAAGCGTTAAATTAAACCCCTTGTTATGTAATGGTATTCTGAAAATCTCATGAGCTACTTATTCTGGTAATTTTTAGATAATAAAGTAGATTTCTTCAGGGGGGCTCTGCCCCCCTGAACCCCTTCGTAGTGTAATTTAATTTACATTTGTAATTATCAATTAATTGTGTTAATGTCCTTTAGTAAATTCTACCAATAGACGGAAACGTACATGAATTCTTTTCTACAGCCCTGTATATTACGTGAAGATTTTTACGCGTTGTCTATAACATTTAAATTTAATGCAGACAAAAAACCCTCTTAAAACTGCTCATATCACATTTCCGGGGATTAGTATGCATAGTGTGCACCATATATCCAGTTTCTGCGGAGTCCTGTATATGGTTCTATTTAAATTCTGCAAACATTTGTTAGTATACTAAATGTAATTGGGCTGGGAAATACATAACTCAAAAAAAAAAAAAAAAAAAAAAAAAAAAAAACACTGAAGCAATTCGCGCTCATTTTCATTTATACTTACGAATTCATTTGTGTATCCCTGTACATGGTCTATACAATATTTAAGCACTACTTATTAAGCACAAATTTACTTAACGTTAAAACGCACATCATAATCGAAAATGCTCTTCAGAAATCATCCCTAATAGACCAGAACTGTATCCGAAATTTTTTATGTGACCCTCTAAATGAACGATAAATACGATACAAATCATATTCAAGCTTCTTGTAGTCAACCACAGTAATGTAATTTAATTTCATAATGTTTGAATTAGTGCAACACAATTAACACACTGACAACAGGCAATTTTATTAAATCTGGGTTTAAAAACAGTAGAAGCTCCTCCCTCTTCTGAAAGTGTCTCGGAAATTAGTTTCTGAGATATTTTTTTCATGTTTATGCAGCAGTAAGTATCTTTCAATGTACGGATGTAATATATAATGTCTTACAATCTATAAAAAATATGGACAACACAATATAAATGTCTTTTCTGTAAGGTAGAAGTCACTCCCTTAGCCAATGATGTATTCTGAATAAAAACGAGAATTCTCGTTTCCCGTCGCTAATGTGTTAAAATAAGCTGTGAAGAGTTTTTTTCCCCGTAGACCACATTTTAATCGACCACTTTTGTGTGACACTGAAAAAAACATATGCTTTGCACCCCATATACTACAAAAATGTTTCAAATATACATATCAATTTTATTATTTTGTAACAGAGTAACATCATTAAAAAACGCCACAAAAGGATTTTCTTCAAAGATTGTAATATTATGAATACTTTTGAGTTCCCTGTACGCATGCTGTAAGTGCTACACATAACATATTTTATAGTAACCAGGTTCTAGTGCACCTTAATAAAGTATATAAATTTCATTACGTTTAAAATTGTGTAGCATTATTAAAATACACCGCAGACGATTTTTCCCAAAGACTATAATGTAACGGAATAGTTTTGAGTGCCCCTGTAATTAAGCTATGAATGCTACACTCTTCATTTTTAATACCAAACATACTTTGGCAAACCTCAATAACGTATATCAATTACATGTAATCCCGACTATATTTACGCGAGTTAGAGCACGTAGAGAAACACGGCAGGCGACAGATAGAAAAACTGAAGTCATAAATACTTTTCATCCATGTTGGAAAGTGTTAAAAAGGATTTACATGCCTTTAACTGTACTTTTTTTTCACTTATAGCATGGTTAAACATTAGTTTAAACATCCTAATCCATGCGATAGCAATAACATATTAAAAGCCACCCAAAATATGCATATCTGGAGATCTATAAATCTACTGGAAAATAATTCATTATCGTGCCCACTGTTAATTGCATAAATTGCATCGATTTGGCGCGATAAAATATTTTTTGTGATAGCCTTTTAATAGTACCTGCAACAAAATTAACGTAATTTACTAACTTCATTCATATTTGACGCAATGATAGGCTACGAATAACAGTCGCTAGGCAACGAAGAAAAGGAAAAAAAAAAAAGAAATATGTATCATGTAAAACAAGAAAATTAATTTAAAAATTCTTTATATTATTGGAATACATGTATAAATGTCCTCAAAATATTATACACGTAAATAAAAAAATCTGATAGATATATTGATAAAACTTCAATATAATAGGAATAATTTAAAACCCTTATTTGGAATTTTAGTATCCATAATTTGACATTTAAATCCATTAATCAAACGTACCATTTTCTTTCAACTAATCGAAATTTGAAAATCGTCTGACTTGCCGTAGAAAAGCATTATAAATAAAAATAAAATCTTCCATATTTTCCGAACGAATGAACCAAATTTAACCAAAAACTATACAGCTACGTCCGGGTATCTCACGAATATGCCCAATTAATTTCAAGCTGATCGGGTGCTTTTTGCGGCAGTTATCGCGGAACAGACAGACAGACAGACAGACAAACGGAAATCAAAACTTTTCGTGTCTCCACAGTAAGCCTTCACTGACGTTTCGGCAAATACTAGTAAATCTGCAGATCAAGAGCCTCAACGTCATCTCTGCAACTCATTGTTTTTATCAAACTTTGCGTAATATTAATCTTTCTACAAAAACAAAATTTAAACTATTTAAATTACACAAACATTTATAAAAGGAAAAAAATATTTCGATGGTTTCAGACATTAAAAGCGTTAAATTAAACACGTTGTTATGTAAGGATATTCTGAAATTCTCACGAGCTACTTATTCTAGTAATTTTTATATAATAAAGCAAATTTCTTCAGGGGGGCTCTGCCCCCCTTGCATTTGTAATTTTCTACTGATTGAGTTAATGATTACCCTATATCTTAGATTTCTTTTTACACTGCGATTTATAAGGATAAGCAATAATTCGGTCAAGCATTTTACGTTATCCTAATATCCATGCAGCAGTATTTACTTGCCTGCTAACCACAAATACCTGTATCTAATGGATAAAGAACTTTTGGAAATGTAAACTGAAACATCTAATTTAGAAATCTAATACCTTTATAAATTTTGTTTATAAAAAAATAATTTTGATTACCATTCTGCAATATTTATATCTAAGATCTAATCTAAATATCAAAAAATGTACTCGATAGCATTAACTTACTAAAATCACCCTAAAGTAGGGGGGCTTCTAAACCTAACAGTTAATAATTCATCATCGTTAAATAGATAAACATGATTTGGCGCCTTTAAGTATTTTTTGTGATTTTCTTTTAATAGTATCTACATTTAATTTAAAATCGTGATGTTACAAATACCGTTGAAATTTGACGCAAACCTATGTTCAGGTCAAATTACGAAAGGTTAACTAACATTTCATTTCCCTTAGCCGGACTTTCTGTTTCATTTTTCGTAATAAGGATTATTTTAATAATTTAATTTATTTTACACTCTACAAGCTGTTACACGGACGTTGTTCACGTAGCATTAAAATAGAGATAAATGCATTAAGTAAAACATTTCACTTCCCACCAGACATACCAAGTCTCAAGCTTTTTGCACATCACTATTATCTTAGAGAAAATGTTCTTTTAAATCGCGCAAATGTTTCAATTAAATAAAGTAACATTTTCTGTATTAAAATACTGGTATCCAGAACGCCGGAGGCTTGGCAGCTCTGCTCCTCTTAATAAAAACATATATGATTAACCAACACTTTATCACATTTTATAGGAGACAATACGGAATTTCTTATTTGTATGGCCTTACATATATCTCAGTCATAAAAATGTAAAATTTTGTGCCAATTAATGCACGCAATTGCGAAAATGAAATCGCAAAGAATGAGAAAAGGAAGGCCAAGTAAAATCGTGTAAATCGAGGAATCTTTCTTCGTAGTGCTGGGAAAATACTGCTACAAAAACTATTTTAGGTGGTATTTGGTGTGAAATGTTTATATGTATTCATTCCTGTCCTATATATCCTTTTTTTTATTTTTTATTTGCTTATTCCATTTTTCTTTTGCACGTGAAAATCTTACAAATTAAAATTAACTCTTTGGGAGAAATTGTTATTCATTTTTTTTTTTTTTTTTTTTTGGCAACAATAAAGTTTATAAAATTTAACAGAATAATGTCAGTTTATTCTGTATGAAAATAACGAACTTTTTCATTTATAATCAAATAGTTGAATAAATAAATGAAAATATTATTCTATATAGTATATAAATACTATTTTCATTTCTGCGTTTAAATAAATCTATATGCAAATATCTATACAAAGGCATTCATTAATTCATTCCTTTTGCTTTGATTTGACTTCAAAAAACCATACATACTTTCACATTTATGATATTTTTAGATGAGATGCTGTTGCTACGCAACGGTTAAAAGAAAAAATGGAATTTAAGTAAATTCATAAAATAAAATGTTTTATATTATTCGAACACATGTATAAAATTCTATCATAAGTTATACACCTAATTTAAAAGCTCTGAAAAATGTTTTGACAAAATTGCAAACTAATAAGAATAATTTAATACTCTTATTTAAAAATTTCAGCATCCAAAATTTACCATTTAAATCTATTATTCATATGAGCGATTTCTTTCAACAAATGAAAATTTGAAATCGTCTGACTTCCCATAGAAAAGCATTATATCACAAAATAAAATGTTCTGTATATTCCGAACGAATGAACCAAATTTAACCCAAAACTATACAGCTAAATCCGGGGAGCTCATCAACATGCCCAGGGAATTTCAAGCCGATCGGATGCTTTTTGCGGCAGTTATCGCGGAACAGACAGACAGACTAACGGAAACCAAAACTTTTCGTGTCTCCACAGTAAGCCTTCACTGACGTTTCGGCAATTACCTACATATACTTAACTGTCAATTATTCCACCTTTTAGTTTATCACGCCTTCCGAATAGAAATCTTTGCTTAATTTTAATGTTTATTAATAGCAGAATTCTGAAATTAAATAAGGTAAGAATTATGATTCGTAAATAGTGTTAACACAAAAAAGGTATTTTTCGCAGGTATGCATATATGTTATATATATACTAGGGGGCTCTGCCCCCTGCAAGCTACGCTCGCCAACTCCCGTTCAGACACTGCAGAATTTAAAAAAAATATATATAATGAATTAAAAACTAGCAAAAACATGAATATGAAAAATTTTCAGAAAACCTTGTGCGACGTTTCATCTCCATCTCCTACGTGTGTGACACGCTACGTCACATATAAGTGTTTTGACAGAAAATAATGCAGAAACTTGGAGATGGGAGCGAAAAGAAAGGGTAATGTAGGCTTCGGTTTTTCGGAATCGCTATTGCATTGGGCTCCGGAGCCCTGTATTTATGAGCTCCGGGGAATTCTGACCAATATTTGAATATTTACTAAAAATAGAGAAGTACCGGAGCTGAGCTCCGGTGGGCTCCGGCGCAAATTAAGCCCTGATTCACATTTCATACAAAGCAAAGATATATTTTTAAATACAGTAGAGTTCTGATTATCAGAACTCCAATTAACCGAACTGCCAATTATCTGAACAGCCTATTTCTCTCAATTTTTTTTTTTTTAAACCGAACATCCAATTTCTCTCAAAAAAAAATTTTTTTTTAAACCGAACTTGCAATTATCCAAACACCCTACTTCTGTCATCCCCCCCCCCCCTTCGGTTTCACCATCGAAATCGAATCCCAGATTAGTGTATCGTTGGGAGCCGCAATAAGATAATAAAAGTTTTGGGGACAGGGGGGGGGGGGGGAAATGAAAGAAAAAGAATGCTCTCAAAATGACCCAGGTCCATCACATAACGAAGCCTTTGAATGTTTGGAAACAGCTATGAAATGGCTCGAACGGCAGAAGAACGCTGGTCCTATTCAACTAACGTATTTAAGAAGAATTTGAAATATAGCAAAATCGAAAAGAATGTCTTCTTTGAAGCAAGCAACAATCGAAAGTTTTTTTGCTTAAATTATAATCTCTGGAGGTCAGAAAATGATTAAAATAAATCCCTGCCAGACCGGCCTACAGGCAGAGGTAGATTTCGAAGTTAAGTATACTAATTTCACCAACAAAAACTAAATCATGATTAGAGTAAACCCACTTTAACAATTTTATCTGGTCACTTTTGACGAGTTTTTATTTCAATTTTATATAAGAGCTGGTTTTATCAGAATCATGTTAAGGCGGTATTAAAAAAAAAAAATACTTTTCCATGCTCAACAACTCGAAATGTTCTGGCACATTTTCAGATTCATTTTTAATATTAAAAATATGAAACTTGCTGACGTGATTTTTGAAGAGATTTATAAGCGACTTGCGTTTTTATTTTTCGTTCAATTAAGACTTGATTTATAAACAATTATTTTCTCAGTAGGACAACATTTTTCGTTTCTAACACAATCGCTTAGGGAAATTCAGTTCAAAATGCCCACTTTGACATCATTTTTAGATAGCTTTCATTACAAAAAGCTACCTATTGCAGCCGTTCGGAGGAAAACGATTCCGAAAAGTTTTGGTATATTTTCACCGACCCATGAACCCCACAGACTCCGAAACCACCCTCCGTTCAAATGTTGATACACACACACACACATATTATATATATATATATATATATATATATGTGGAGATTTCGCAAGCAACACCTGCATTAGACTGAGTGTCTCCGTATTTTCCGCTTCGAGATTAAAAAAGGAAACGAGCCTTAACGAAGCTGTGTGAAGTGGAAATGCGGAAGAGGTAAAGAGAACGAAATGAGTTCGACGACGGAAGGTTTTGTTAAAAAAGGAACAGAACATATTTCGGAGAAATAAGATTGAATATTTACACGACGTAAGAAAATCTCAGAAATATATTCGACGACGTCCTGAATTAAGACTGACTTTAAGCTAATTAAAGAAAGAGAAGAGTGTTTATATCTGTATTTTTTGTTCGTGTATTCGTCTAAATAAATGTCAGTGTTCGTCCTAAAAGTGAGTTGTGAGTTATGTATGGAGTCTCACCCCCATAAATTGGCGTCAGAAGTGACAGTTAACCCACCAATATGATTAATTAGAGTTATTCATCCTACATATTCAAGCCGGATATTCTTCTAACGGTGAGTTCATTGCTATTATTTTATTATGAAGTTAGTTGAAATACCAGAACTGGAAGTTGCATTTAAAAACGAACGAACGCATAAAATTAAATTGCTGCATAAATTCCTATTTGATGCTGACGGTGATCGCTCTAATAGAAAGAGAATACGTGATTTTACTGGTTTCGGTTTTCAAACCGACAGCACCGAATTCAAAAATAAAATAACTAAAGTTCAAACTGATTTTTCATTAAATGATCTGATTACAGCGTGCAATCTACTTTGTATTGATAATGAGGGATCTTTAAACGATCTCGCAACCCGATTAGTTACATACCTTTCGGACTTGACCTTACTACAAAATAATATTATACAAAATGAAAGTGACACTGACTCGGAACCCGAACTGCCTTCAAATAATATGACTTCAAGTAATAACACTCAATTATCAAATTTTGACAAACAACAGCAATTTCCAGTTCAAAGTTTTATGCCATCGTCTATGAATTTTACTGATATTGAAAGTGTAATACCTCCTTTCGATGGTAGTTCTTTTAGTGATATAAACGTATGGTTTAATAATTTTGAGGATGTTACTAATATGTTTAATTTATCTGACTTTCATAAATTCATATTTTGTAAAAGATCATTACGAGGAAAAGACCAGTTATTAACACAAACAGAATTTCATATCAATTCATATGACAAACTTAAACAACTCTTAATATCAGAATTTAGCACCACTTATAATTCTGCCGAGTTACATGATATATTAAATAAACGAAAATTGCAAGAAAATGAATCAATAGAAGAATATTTTCTTATCATGAAACAAATATGCTCGCGTGGTAAAATCGAGGATTCCGCATTAATGCAATACATCATAAACGGCATACCCGACCCCGTTTTCAGAAAATCAATGTTATATGGATGCCAATCCATTGTAGAATTCAAGCAAAAGCTCAAAATTTATGACAAAATTCGACATGACTTTGAGAACACTAAATTTCGTAAAGTCAAACCTGAAATGCCAATGAAAGAGAAATCCTTTCGACCAAAATCTGATCTTTTTTGCTTTAATTGTGGTTTGTCGAATCATAAAAGTAGCCAATGCAGACATAAAGATAAAGGCCCTCGTTGTTTTAATTGTTCGAATTTTGGCCATAAATCGGCTCAATGTGATCAACCAAGGAAGCCTAGAGTTGTCAGAACCCTCCAATGTTTCCACTGTCACGTCGAACACTTTCATGACCAAACAAGTCATTATTTCGTCTGTAAATGTTACATCATTGGTAGACACAGGTAGTGAAAGAAGTTTACTAAAGGAAAGTATTTATCGCAAACCCCCTACAATTTCGAACCTTGAACATCCAACTATCACATTAACTGGATTAGGAAATACTATAATCAAACCCCTAGGTTTTTTCTCTACGAACATTATGATAGATGATTTTAATTATACAACTAATGTTTATGTAGTCCCAGATTATTCCATATCTTTTGATCTTATTATTGGTACAGATATCATTCAACAAAGTATTTTAACAATTTCTGGAAATAATATTTCGATGCAAAAAATCGAGAAAAATGACGATACGTCCAATAATTTTTTGATTAATATTTCTCATGTGTTAGACGATCTTAATCTTGATTTATCTCATATTACCGATGAAACAATACGTTCAAAAATTTCAGAACTTATTCAAAATTATTCTCCTAAAAAAATAAAGACAACTGATGTTAAATTATCAATTCATCTGGAAAACGAAGAACCTGTTACTTGTCCTCCCAGGCGCTTGGCGCAAATAGAGAAAAACTTCGTCGAAAAACAAATTTCTGAGTGGCTCGAAAAAGGAATTATTCGTAAAAGCACTAGTAATTTTTCATCACCTATTGTCCTAGTAAAAAAGAAAGATGGTTCATATAGATTGTGTGTTGACTATAGGAAGTTAAATTCTAAAACACATAAACAACGTTTTCCCCTCCCAGTAATTGATGACATTATTGATCAGTTGCATTCTGCAAAAGTATTTACTACTCTTGACCTTAAAAATGCTTTTTTTCATGTCGAAGTAGAAGAAAATAGTAGAAAATATACTTCTTTCGTAACACATTCTGGTCAATTTGAATTCTTATATATGAATTATGGCCTTAGCGATGCACCGTTAGTGTTTCAAAGATATATTTATAACGTTTTTCGAGACCTCATTAATGAAAAAGTACTTATTGTCTATATGGATGACTTCATAATACCAGCTGAAAACGAAGTCGAAGGACTCCAGAAATTACAACGCGTCCTTACAACTGCATCCGAATATGGTTTAGAACTGAATCTCAAAAAATGCCACTTTCTACAACGAGAAATCGATTTTTTGGGTTACCACATTAAAAATGGTCAACTGCACCCATCCCCCTTAAAAACTAAAGCTGTCCTTAATTTCCCAGAACCTAAAAGTATAAAAGATGTACATTCATTTGTCGGATTAACTTCATATTTTCGTAAATTCATTCAAGATTACTCTTTAATAGCTAAGCCTTTAACAGATCTTCTTAGAAAGGACACTAAATTTCACTTTGGCGACCAGCAACGAAATGCATTTAATCAGCTGAAACACATCCTTTCTTCAGGTCCTGTTTTAAGCATTTATAACACTAGTAACGAAACAGAAGTTCACTGTGATGCATCTATTGACGGTTACGGAGCAGTCCTCCTTCAAAAGTCTTCTATTGACAATCAATTTCACCCTGTCTATTTTATGAGCAAAAAAACCACAGATGCCGAACGTAAATATTCGAGTTATGAATTAGAAGTTTTAGCTGTCATAGAAGCCCTTAAAAAATTTCGCGTTTCCATTCTAGGTATTCCTTTGAAGATAGTCACAGATTGCAACGCATTCGCCCTTACTATGAATAAAAAAGATCTTTGCACCAAGATTGCTCGATGGGCTTTAATGTTAGCTGACTATAACTATACAATCGAACACAGACAAGGTACACGCATGCGCCATGTCGACGCTTTAAGTAGAAATCCAATATGTATGGTCATTCAAGATAGTTTTACTACCAAAATCATACAATCACAGAACACTGACGAACATATACAGGCCATCAAAGAAATTTTGAAAACAAAGCCATATGACAACTATTTCCTTAAAAATAACGTTCTCTATAAAAATCATAAAGGTATCGATCTGATAGTTGTGCCGGATGAAATGCAGCTAAATGTCATTAAACACGTTCATGACAAAGGACATTTTGGCCGTAAACGCTGTGAAGAACTCTTTAACGAAGAATTTCTCATCCCTAATATGTCAAATAAAATTGATAAAATTATAGCAAATTGTGTAACATGCCTTTTGTATAATCGCAAACGTGGCAAACAAGAAGGTGAATTACATCCCTCACCTAAAGAAGAGACTCCTCTCCAAACCTACCACATTGATCATTTAGGCCCTCTTGAAACAACCAACAAAAATTATAAACATATTTTGTCTTTAATAGACGCATTTACTAAATTCGTCTGGTTGTATCCATGTAAAAGTACTTCTGCTACCGAAGTTATATCAAAACTACGACAACAAAGTCATACTTTTGGCAATCCTTCCATTATCATTAGCGATAAAGGTCCTGCATTTACAAGCAAAGAATTTGCTGATTATTGTCAAGATGAAAATATAAAGCACGAGACAGTTACAACTGGCCTTCCCCGTGCCAATGGTCAAGTAGAGCGACTTAATTCCACCATAATTTCTGTAATCTCTAAAATGTCCAAAGACGAACCGACCAAATGGTTTAAACATGTTCCCAAAGTTCAACAAGAAAACCGCAAGCACTATAATTTACGACGTAAGAAACCCCGTAAGTACAAGCTTGGTGACCTTGTAGCAATTAAGAGAACCCAGCAAGGACCAGGTTTAAAGTTGAAATCTAAATTCTTAGGTCCGTATAAAGTAATCAAAGTGAAGTCTAATGACACCTACGACGTAACGAAAATCTCATCAACTGAAGGACCGATAAATACTAGCTCCTGTGCTGAATACATGAAACCTTGGCCTGACGATAACTGAAGCTTCAAAAACATTTTTTTTTAAATCTTTTCTTCTTATGTGTTTGTAACAATTTTATAAGTCAACCCATATGATGTTACGCTACTTCAACTATGACGTGCAGATTTTTTTTTCTTTCTCTTTTCCCCCTAAGAACAGTTACTGGTTTTTGTTTTTTGTTTTTTCAGATTCTATTTTACCACATGTCGCTGCGGCAGCTCCAGATGTCAGGACGGCCACTTGTGGAGATTTCGCAAGCAACACCTGCATTAGACTGAGTGTCTCCGTATTTTCCGCTTCGAGATTAAAAAAGGAAACGAGCCTTAACGAAGCTGTGTGAAGTGGAAATGCGGAAGAGGTAAAGAGAACGAAATGAGTTCGACGACGGAAGGTTTTGTTAAAAAAGGAACAGAACATATTTCGGAGAAATAAGATTGAATATTTACACGACGTAAGAAAATCTCAGAAATATATTCGACGACGTCCTGAATTATAGACTTTAAGCTAATTAAAGAACGAGAAGAGTGTTTATATCTGTATTTTTTGTTCGTGTATTCGTCTAAATAAATGTCAGTGTTCGTCCTAAAAGTGAGTTGTGAGTTATGTATGGAGTCTCACCCCCATATATATATATATATATATATATACATATATATCTGATAGAGGCGCATATCCACGGATCCCCCCAAAATAATATAAATTCACCGATTATCGCGAATTTCGACAAATGGTCGCCGAAAAAAATCAATTTCGTCAATCGTTCGCAGGTCAAAAGATCGCAAAAGAAACGCCATTTCGTCAAAGTATCGCGCAAAAAACGGCAATTTCGTCAAAGGATCGCGAAAAACGCGAATATCGTCAAAAAAGGGCGGAAAAAACGAGAAATTCGTCAAAAAATCGCGCATTTCGTCAAAGGACCACGAAAAAAAACGCGAAATTTGTTAAGAGATCGCAGAAAAAATGTGAATTTTGCCAAGCAATTGCGCAAAAAACGCTAATTTCGCGAAAAAATCGCGCAAAAACGCTAATTTTGTCAACAGATCTCTGTTAAAATGCGAATTTCTTCAAAGAATCGCGAAAAAATACGCGAATTTCACCAAAGAATTGCTGAAAAAACGCGAATTTCGTCAAAGGGCCGCGGAAAAAACGCACAATTAGCACCGGGAGGACATTCCCCTAGGCGTGCATCCAGGGGGGGGGGGGGGGGGGGTTCGATCGGGGCAAAGAAGGGAAGAACAAATTTACCAAGTTGGTTTTAAGAAATCAACACACCATACGCATTTTAGCTTTTAACTGACTAGGATTAGGATATAATATTTTTTTGTTCATTCATCAAATACCCCTAGAAATTTACCAATGTGGATGACAATAACAGTACAATTTTTACACATTAGTGGCTTTCTTCAGAAAACATTAAGATGCTTGAATTTTTCAAAGGACCTTTTTCTTTTTTGTTTCTTTCTTTCTTTGGAAATTACTATGAATCCCATTCTTTTCTCAAACAATATAGAACTCCTCAAAAATATCGTTATACAGAAATTAGAATTGAAGCTTTTTAGAAAGAACGAAAAGTTTCAACACTTTAAAGGGATCCGCATAACGTTGTCAATTTCTGTTGTAGAGATTTAACAAAGGATATACGAAGTGGCATCGTCCCCCATCTCAACTCATAGTGTCAAAAATTATAGCGCCATATGCCTTTTGACAGGACATAATGCTTTTTTGTTCACTAATTGCCGAAACGTCAGTGAAGTTTACCATTGACAAATGTTTGGTTTTTGTTTGTTTGTTTGTCTGTTCCGCGAAAACTGCCGTTAAAAGCGTTGAATTTAATCTTGGGGGGGGGGGGGGGCGACCGCCTCCATCGATCCGCCCTCCCCGTGGATGCATGCTTAGGGGAATCTCTTCCTGGTGCTAATTGTGCGTTTTTCCCGCAGCCCTTTGACGAAATTCGCGTATTTTTTTCGCGATTCTTTGACAAAATTCGCATTTTTTCCGAGATCTGTTGACGAATTTGCATTTTTTGCGTGATTATTTCGCGAAATTAGCGTTTTTTCCGCAATTGTTTGGCAAAATTCGCATTTTTTTTCAGCGATCCTTTGACGAAATTCGCGTTTTTTTCTGCGATCCTTAGACGAAATTTGCGGGTTTTTTTCGTGGTCCTTTGACGAAATGCCCAATTTTTAGTCGAAATTCACATTTTTTTCGCGCTTCTTCGACGAAATTCGAGTTTTTTCGCGATCCTTTGATTAAATTTGCGTTTTCTTTGCAATCCTTTGACTTGCGAACGATTGACGAAACTGATATTTTTTGGCGACCATTTGTCAAAATTCGCGATAATCGGTGGATTTATATTTTTTGATCCAAGGGAGGGGAGCGGTCGGGGCGATCTCCCCCTTCATTGGATCCTATGAAGAGGTATACACACCACTTGGATGACACATTTTGACTTTCAAGGATTAAGGCCCCTTCAGATTTCTGAAGGGGAAACTTTTTCAAAGATTATCCTCTTTCAGAAATTTGATATTAAAAAATGGATGTGATGGCTATGTTTTTTAGTTTTCGATAATTGGTTCTTATGTATTTTTTATTGCTGGATCTAAAAGTGACCTTCATTTTTTATCATAATATCACTTCAGGATTTTTCACAAATCGCAAATTTTTAAATTTTTGAAAAGTCGAAATAGTGGAGAAATCTGCTGCTATAAAATAGACGTAACTTTATTTCATAGTAATTTATTCATTTTTTTGCTTATACTATGCATTTTTACAGTTAAACATATAAAATATCGTGTATTTAAAATCCTTATAATTTTATTCCATGCGTGGAAGTTTGTTTGAACCGCTCATGTTCTGCTTCGCGCTTTTCCTTTAATCTTCTATATGGGGTTCATCTCAGTATACTCTTTTATTTTGGCGGTTGATAAAGCTGGTAAATTTGTCGCAGATGTATTTAAAACATTTACCTTCTTTTGTTAAGGCTTTGATAAATTGTTTTGAGAGATTTTCGCTATTTTTTTTACTTTTTAACTTTGAAATTTATGATTTGCGAAAATCGTGACATGATGGTTAAAAATGAAGGTCACTTTTTAATTCAGAGCTAAAAAATACATCAAAATCAATTATCAAAAGTTAAAAAACACAATCATCGCAGGCTTGTGTTATTAACGTTGTTAAAACTTCACTATAACTAAAAGAACAAAAAATACGACAAATAATTACTATAGTACAAGAGTAAAAAGAAAAAGAAAAAAAATAAGACATTTAATGAATAAATTACGTTATAACGTTTTTAATTTTTCGATCTAATAAGTAACAATAAACCATATTTTGAGGAGAGTGCGGGTTATACAATAAGAGTGTTGGATAACCGAGTTTTTCGGTTAATCGGACGTCGGATCTTTTATTTGTTTATCTGAGAGTCTGAAATATTTTCAAATCGTATTTCATATTCATTTAATAATTAACTGCAAGGAATGATTTGAGCAACAGAAATAAGACTACGTTGATTATATGCCACTCGGTATCGCCCTTCCCCCCCCCCCCCCCAAAAAAAAAACGATTATCTGGACCCGCCCCTGATCTAATCTTTGTTACACTGTAACTCTTGTATTTATGAACCGATTTAGATGTAACTTGGTGTGTGCATAGTACGTACCAATGTCTCGACCGAGTTCGTTGGCCAGCTTCATCCGCCATTTTGTTTCAGAATGGCGGTCATTTAGAATTTAAAAAAATTTTTAATTTAAAATGAGGTACAAAAAAATTAGAAATTGAAAAAGATTTGTTTCTTATGTGTTTGACCTTGATACAAAGATTCCGGAGCATTTTTTGTTTTGTCTATATCGTAAAAAATTACTGAGTTATAGCACTTTGAATTTCTAGTGTTTCTGACATTTTGAAACTTTCTGAATTTCGTCACGGGATAACAGGCGTATTTATGAATCGATTTGGATGTAACTTGTGTGTACATAGTACATACCAATGTCTCGACCGAGTTTGTTGGCCAGCTTCATCCGCCATTTTGTTTAAAAATGGCGACCATTTAAAAAAAGTTTAAAATTTAAAATGAGGTACAAAATAATTAGAAATTGAAAAAGATTTTGTTCTTATGTGTTTGACCTTGATACAAAGATTTCGGAGCATTTTTTGTTTTGTCTATATCTTAAAAAATGGCTGAGTTATAGCACTTTGAATTTCCAGCATGGCTGACATTTTGAAACGATCTGATTTTTCCAACGCGATAACACGCGTATTTATTAACTGATTTGGATTTGGAGCAATGTCTCGACCAAGTTCGCTGGCTTTATCCGCCATCTTGTTTAAAAATGGCGGCCATTAATTTTTTTAAAAATTCTTTAATTTAAAATGAGGTACAAAAACATTTGAAACTGAAAAAGGTTTCTTTCTTAAGTGTTTGACCTTGATACAAGGATTCCGGGGCATTTTTTGTTTTGTCTTTATCTTTAAAAATGGTTGAAATATAGCACTTTGAATTTCTAATATGGGTGATATTTTGAAAAATCTGATTTTTTGCCAGCGACAACACTCGTATATATCTTGGCGCTCTACTGTATCTTCATTGTTAACCCCTTTTAGTGCGGATTATTATTTTTTTGGGGGTGGGGGGGGGGGGTGCGGTTAATACTCTGTGCGGAATATTTTGACCAAAAAAGCGATTTATTGAAATACAAGGATGACCGCCCCGGGATGGGGGGATGACAGGGGACAGGGATGATGGATCTCGGATGACAGGGATGACCGCCTCGGGAAACTGGAAACGTTCTAGGTGACTTTTGTCGACGCTTACTGTAGTCTACAGCACCCAACTCCTAGATGTCGACATTAGTCGACTTCCGCTCTCGGAACCTTATGTTGACTTCTGTTGACTTCCGCACTAAATGGGTTAAATTTATAAAGGAAAACCCGAGCTTGGATTGCTAAACAAACGCTAATATTAACTGTGCGCATTTAAGGTAATTTATCGTGTAGGTTCTCTAAATTTTTTATATCGGGTATAATGAGGGTGTTTTCTAAAAAAAAAAAAAAAAAGATAGGAAAAAATTAAAAGGGCAAGTAGTTTATCAGAATATCATTGCATAAAATCATATTTAATTTTGGCACTTCAAATATCCGCAAACTTCAAAGAATCTTATAAACTTTTAAGATATATGTTATATGTAACTTTAAAAAAATTAAATTTCGGATTGTAGGATGTTAAATATTATCCAAAGTGTGATTAAAAAAAAATAATTGCAGAGCTAGCTTCGAGGTTGCTAAAGCTCTAGATAAAATAAACAAACTTTAATTAACCATTTTCTTAAACTGCTGTGGATGTTGCGGCAGACTTGGCTATCTAGCAGAGTGATTGAAGATGCAATAATGGAATTTTGTGCATTTAAAAAATGTAAAGTAGCAATTGAAAATTATCTGAACGATTCATGAACCTTCATGAAATTCGTTATTTCCGATAGAATAATTCAAAAATATGTTGGTAGGATAAAAAAGGCGGTCCGAGTGCTAAGAATAAATAATTATTTGTCATTCAGCGTTGCGTCAATACATATCGTATTCATTCGTCTTCAAATGGTAAGGTTTGGCATTTGTGTTTAGAAAAGTTCGTAAATTTCTCTTTACATCTGCTCTTCAAGTTGTAATGAAAGAAAATATTTACGATTACGGATGGCATATAGCTTTCCATCTCTTATAACCAGGAAAATGCATGCTAGTTTTAAGTCCATTCTGGCTTAACTTTGATATACAGTAAATATTTTGCATGGATGAAAAATAGTATCTATTATTCCTACTTTTATGTTATTTTGACTTGTAGTTGCGCTAGCTTTTTAATACGATGGAAGGGTTACCCTCTTATACTTGTATATAAACTTCCTAAAGTACATTGTTAAAAACTTTGGCTTAGATGTTATATATTCCCGCGGCCGCCATCTTGGATTTCTCAGCGATGTTTTGTTGGCGTTTATCGATAAGGCAACCCCGACGAGTGCCGTGTTCTGGCAACCCGTTAAGCCTAACATGTGCATAAATCTGCTTGGCGACATTTACTTGGAGGAAAATAGGTTTTCAGGCCAAGAAGAAATTCAAGGAATATATATAACATCTGTTCCAAAACTTTTAAATCCTTAATAAGTTTTCATGAAACTAATATTTTTTTTTTCTCTTTAACGGTGTAATACCTAAAGCTCCAGATAAAAAGTACTTTAATCTACCATTTTATTTAACAGTTGGGAATGTGGTAACAGATTTAGCTATCTAGTATAGTGAATGATGATTCAATAATGAAATTTTGTTAATTTCAGCAATGTAAAGTAACAATTGAAAATTGCCTCAACAATTCATGAACAATGAACCTTGGTTCTTTCGAACAATGAGATTTTGTGAAATTCGTCATTTCCGATAGAATTATTCAAGAGAGTAGGTAGGATAAAAAAAAAAAAGAGGTCCGAGTGCTAAGAATAAAGGAGGATTTGCCATTCAGCATTGCATCTCAATACATACCGTATTCAATCGTAGTCAAATGGTAAGTTTTGGCATTTATTTTAGAAAAGTTTGCAATTCTCTTTTTACATTTGCTCTTCAAGTTGTAATGGGAAAAAAGTATCATTTACAGTTACGGATGGAATATATTTTTCAATCTCTTATAGCCAGGATAATACATGCTAGGCCTAAGTCCATTCTGGACTAACTTTGATATACAGTCAATATTTTGAATGGAAGAAAAATACTATCTAATATTGCTATTTCAATGTTATTTTGCCTTGTAATTTCGTCAACTTTTTAATAGGGTCGAAGGGTTACGCTCTTATATGTATAAACTTCCTAAAGAATATTATTAAAACCTTAGCAAGTTTTCATGAAATGAATATGTTTTCGCTATAAGGGTATAATACCTAAATTCCAGATAAAAAGAACTTTAATTACTATTTTCTTAAACAGTTAGGAAAGAGGTGACACATTTGGATATCTAGCTGAGTGAATGAGGATTCAATAATGAAATTTTATTATTTTCAACAATATGCAGTAACAATTGAAAATTATCTCAAGAATTTCTCAAGAATTCATGAACAATGAACTTTACTTCTTTCGAACAATGAGATTTTTTTTGAAATTCTTCATTTCCGATAGAATAATTCAAGATAGTAGGTAGGATAAAAAAGGAGATCCCTGTGCTAAGAATAAAGGAGGATTTGTCATTCAGCATTGCATCGCCAATACACACCGTATTTAATCTCAGTCAAATGGTAAGTTTTGGCATTTGTTTTAGAAAAGTTCACAAATCTCTTTTTTACATCTGCTCTTCAAGTTGTTATGAAAGAGAATGTTATTTACAGTTACCGATGGAATACATTTTTCCATCTCGTATACCCAGGATAATACATGCTAGTTCTAAGTCCATTCCGGGCTAGCTTTGATATACAGACAATATTTTGCATGGAAGAAATGTAGTATCTAATATTCCTACTTCCATTTTATTTTGCCTTATCTTTGCACCAACTTTTTAATAGGATGGGTTACGCTCTTATATATAAACATTGCTAAAGTTCCGTATAAAAAGAACTTTAATCCTCTAATTTTCTTAAACGATCAGGGATGTTTGTGACAGACTTTGCTACCTAGTGTAGTGAATGATGATGTAATAATGAAATTTTGTTATTTTCAACAATGCAAAGAAAGAATTGAAAATTGTCTCAAAAATTCATGAACAATATACCTTAGTTTTGTTATTTTCAACAATGCAAAGTAAGAATTGAAAATTGTCTCAAAAATTCATGAACAATATACCTTAGTTCTTTCGTATAATGAGATTTTGTAAAATCCGTCACTTCCAATAGAATAATTGAAATCATTAGGTTGGATGTAACAGGACCTTCGAGTGCTAAGAATGGAGAAAAATTTGTCTTATATTCATCGCCAGTAAATACTGTATTCATTTGTCGCAAAATGATAAGTTTTGTAATTTGTCTCAGAAAAGTTCGCAAATCTCATTTTACATCTGCTCTTCAAATTATAATGGAAGAAAATAAAGTTTACAGTTGCGAATGGAAGACTGTTTACAGACGAATATTTTTGCATCTCTTATAAACAGGATAAACACATGCCAGTTCTAAAACTACTTTGACTTAACAGTCATATACAATCATTATTTTGACTTGCACTTGCGCCAGTGATTCGGAAGAGTTCCATATCCTGTTCTGCTTTTTTTTGGCAATAAATGTTTCAATGCGGTTGTTGCCATCTTCAACATTTCGGTTGCTTTTTTTTCTTACTTGAATGCTACTGGTAGATAAGTAATAATTTTGGCATGCATATTTTTTATAATTTGTAATTTTTTATAATTTATAATTTTCTGGTTTTTTTTAAATAATATTTAAAAATAAATATTTTTCTGCAGATCTAATATTACGTAAATATATCTTTGTGCATTTTATATGCTTTAAGATGTATATAACATTAATGTTTATCTCTATAATAATAGCCTAAGTCATGTGACTGTCATCAATAGTTCCGGGCTGACCGCTTCGCTTTTTATATGTCAGGTGACCATTTTTTACATTTTTTATTTTTCGCGTGGTAAATTAAAACAATGCTTTGATATTGAAATTAAAAGTTATGGTTTTTGGTATTATTTATTATTTTTCTTTTCTTTTTCTTAAAAAAGGGAAAGAAAAAGTGAAACTCATGAATTTCAAATTAAAACTATGTATTTTAAATAAAATGAGTGAAATTATTATATTTTAGATGAATTTAATGAAATATGAAAAAATGCGATTGGAAAGACAATGTTTTATGATTTATCACTTGCGCCTGGCTAGCATAAAAAGGTACTACTTAGTTATACCGTCGACCAGTTTTGCCAAATTATATAAATCGCTAAACCACTCGCCAAATTATACAAATTGACATAATTTTTATTTTAAATAGCGAAAGAACAAATAAATTAGTATAACATTAATAAAAATACAAATAAAACGTCGAAATAAAATTAACTTGATGACGTAAACACGTGCAACTTGCTTAAAAACAAGCGAATATGACATTTACTATCAACCTTTATTGATATTTAATCTTATAGTTTGGCGATATAGTTTTGGTCGACGGGTTAACCAAGTAGTATCCATAAAAATAGGGAGTTCTTGATTCCTCTACTAGAAACTTCTGATTTGGTGAAGTATTGAGAAAGTAAATTAAATTTTGGATAAAAGTAACATGGTATAATGCTTAGCACACATCTAACGGAGACCAAACTGGTCGCCAAGGGTGGCTAGTAATATAATGTTAGGTTTTAATTTCACATATATAATAAATATATAAAATATGAAATACATAAAATTATAAAATAATATATAAGTATATAGTGTGTTTTTTATATGTGTATATAATATGTATTTATATATGTATATCTATATAATTACTGTATAATATATTTAAAAATAATACATATATAAGGTTTATAATATAAAAATATATGTTTGTAAAAATTAAAAACTGTGTTTTTCCGCCTTTCTTGAAAAATTTGTTAAGATGCTAAAACGGCCTTTTGGCGCTATTTTGGATTCTTTTGCCAATCGTTCGAACCAAAACAGGGCACACCAAAACTCTTTCCCAGTGATTCTACAGAGTGTACGGGTTACACACAGACATGCAGATGTACTGTATGAAATATTTTTAAAAGGTGTAAACAAGCTTAAACAAGAAAAAAAGCTTAGTGCATCAGGCGCAAAGCAGTTATTATATGCACCAAAACAATAAATTTTTTAGCCAAAAAGTATAAAATTTCATGAAAAACTAATAAAAAGAGGGTGCTAAACAAGGTAACTCTAAAAATATTAAACAATTGGAACAAGAACAATACATACAACTCCTAGCTCTTCGGAAGGTAAGAGGAGCCATGAAGTATCAAACAAAAAATGTATCCTCACAAGTTTCGCAAGGTATAGAACCCACATACTCCATTAGTGTAACAAATTCAAACAGAAGAACTTAAACAACAATAACTCAAAATTAATAAATGAAAATTATAAAATTATTTAACATAACTTAACAAAACCAACTACTGTATAACTAAAATCAACCAACTAATTTATAAACAAAACCAAATTAAATTTTCTGAATTTAAACTTTAAAATATCACGTAATTAAGTTATTTATGAACTTAGATTTTAAAATATCTCAAAATTAAATGAAATAATTTTATTACATTTAATAACTCCTTTTTTTTTAATCATGTAAAAGGCATTCGGATGGGATAGGTACAAATTTTTCGAATTCTGCAGCTAATCTATTTCTGTTTTATTACGAATTTAATTATGTTTTAAGTACAAATAAATGTTTTACAGTTTTAAGATATATTGGTGATTTAATTATTATCGATGACAAACTTTTGATATCGATTAACGATATCTATCCACCATGTTTAAAATTAAATAAAGCCTTAGACAACTTTTTACATGTTAATTTCTTGGATTTAGATTTAATGATGACAGATAATCATATACAAATTAAGCTTTTTGATAAACGAGATTTTTTTAATTTTAATACTCAATCAATGCCACAATGGTTTTCAAATTTAAGCAAGGGGGCTTTCATCAACATTATACTGGGGCAGGTTAATAGTTTTATAAAATACTTCAGTACGGAGTTTTTAAGTTCGCATATTTTTAAGTTTACTGCAAATCTTTTTTATAATAATTTATATCCATATCAATTTATTTTTCATTATGTTAATAATCTCAGTAATAGTTTATGGAAATGTCAACAGCTTGCGGGCCAAACACCTTAAAAAAAATTGAAGCGACATTTTGAATATATGAAGAGTTCTTGCTAAAGTCTTTTTTAAGAACGCTTGGATTCCGATGAATTTTGAAGATGAAACTATAGCAGACTGGAATGTCATTGTTGAATTTGAATAATGGAAAGACAAGTCTACTTGATGCTAGCCTTCCTGAGATCTTAGGCTTTGCAGCTCCAGCTATATAATGGCGGATATGAAGAGTAATTTTCTAGAAGTATAAATCGTTTTCAAGTCTTCGCAGGTCAACGTGGGAGTTATTGCCGCTAAGATGCTGTATATTCCCTCGGCCGCCATCTTGGATTTCTTGGCGATTTTTTGCTGGCGTTGTTTATCGATAAGACGACCCCGTTAAGCCTAAAATGCGCATAAATCGCTGCTTGGCGACATTTACTATTTGGCGGAAAAGGGTTTTCACACCAAGAAAAAATCCGAGATGGCGGCCGAGGAAATATACAGCATCTGTTCCATTATGGCCTTCTTACATGTTCTTATTTCATTTAATTTTGAGATATTTTAAGATTTGAGTTCACAAACTATTTAATTACGTGATATTTTAATGTTTAAAATCAGGAAATTTAATTTGGTTTAGGTTATAAATTAGTTGGTTGAGTTTGGTTATAGAGTAGTTGGTTTTGTTAAGTTATATTAAATAATTTTATAATTTTCATTTATTAATTTTGAGTTATTGTTGTTTAAGTTTTTCTGTTTGAATTTGTTATACTGATGGAGTATGTGGGTTGGCCATACCTTGCGAAACCTGTGAGGATACAAGCTTTGTTTGATACTTCATGGCTCCTCCCACCTTCCGAAGAGCTAAGAGTGGTATTTATTGTTCTTGTTTCAATTGTTTAAGATTTTTACAGTTACAGTTACCTCATTTGTACCCTCTTTTCATTAAAGTATTTCATGAAATTTCATACTTTTTGGCTAAAAACATGTAGAAAATAGCTGAATTAACTTCATAAAGGATATACAAATCCTAAAGAAATTTTTCTTGGGTTGGATGAATGGCGCGCAAAGAATTTTTCTTGGGACTAAATATATTTTTGCATTGTAGTGGTAGAATAGGATTGTTAAAATTCCAGAAGAAATATATCAAACAGTTTTTTTAAACGGCCTAGGAAATTGGAACAGATGTGGAAGTCTCGCATAGTAAATGATAACGCAATAATAAGATTTTATTTATGCTATTGTTAAATATATAGTAAAAATTTAAATTTGTTGCAACAATGGAGAAAACTTGTTCCTTAGAATACTTCGAACAATGAGAACTTGTGTATTTTGTCATTTCCACAAATTTATTAAAGATAGTAGCTTGTATAAAAAGAGTAAAAATAGGTAATAAGTGTTGAATGAAATGAAACGACTCATGCAACTGCTGCAATTGAGCATACGAATAATGAAATCACCAGTTCAATCAATGCTAAAAAAGGTGAGGTATAAGTGATGCTACAGCCTGCCATTGACCTAACGAATCCAAAAAGGATAGGTTCGATCAATGGCAGGAAGGAGGGTGGAAGGGATACCATCACCTACCCTTGGATAAAAGAATCTTGAAAACATACTTTCGATCAATGGTTAAGAAGAAGACCTATATATGAGAGATGCCATTGCCTGTCATTGACCGAACTAATCATAAAAAGGCCCGTTTGATCAATGGCACAGGTTGGGCACAGATATAAGTAAAGTCACCGCATGCCATTGACGGAACAAATCCTGAAAGGTACAAAAAGCACCGAAAACTGTCGATAACTCAAAATTAAAATAACACTTTGTAAAAATTACCATAAAATCAAATCAATGCATAAGACGAGTTTCGAGTTTGAAAATTAACAAACCATCATGAGCTACTGTAAACACATGTCTGTAAGGGGACAAGCTCACAAAAAAAATTCGATTTGAAAGGATAAGTTGAAAAACGGCTGCCTAGAAAACGGAGGTATAAGGGATGCCGCTGCCTGTCATCAACCTAAAGAATCTTGAAGAGAATTGTTCGATCTATATACGATCCGTTCTATCAATGCCAGGGGAAAGGAAAGAGGTATAAATAATGCCACCGCTTGCCATTAACCGAACGAATCTTAAAGTGATAAATTCGTTTAATGTCAGAGTAGGAGACCAAGGTATAAGGGACGCAACCGCCTGCAATTAAACGAAAGAATTCTCAAAGGATAAGTACGATCAAAAGCAGAGAAATGGACAGAGATATATATACGGGAGAGAAAATAACAGAGTTATAAGTGATGCCATCACAAGCTGTCGATTTAACGAATTCTGAAAGGATCTGCAAGACCAGTGGTAGACAAGAGAACACAGGTATAATTTATGCCACAGCCTATCATTGGTACGATACTCACGGATCTTGAAAGAATACATACGATCAATGGCAGAAAAGAGGACATAAGTAAAACTTATGCCACCACCTGCATTGACGAAAGAACCTTCGAAAGTTACACTCGATCTATGACAGAGAAAAGACATAGGTATGAGTGATGCCACCGCCTGCCACTGACCAAACGAATCCTTAAAGGATCCGTTCGATCAATGACAGAGAAGAGAGAGATATCAGTGGGAGAGAAGATAACATATTAAAAGTGATGTCATCGACAGCCGTCGATTAAATGAATTCTGGAGGGATATAAGAGCACTGTCAGAGAAGAGAACAAAGGTATAATTAATACCGCAGCCTATCATTGGCAGAACAGATTGTGAAAGGATACGTTCGATCAAGGACAGGGCAGAGGAGAGAAGTAAAAGTTATACCTCCACCTGCATTAACGAAAGAATCTTAAAAGGATACATTCGATCGATGGCAGAGAAGAAGACCTAGGTATGAGTGATGACACCGCCTGTCATTGACCGAACGAATCCTAAAAACATCCGTCCGATCAATGTCAGAGAAGAGAAGAGACGTATGAATGGGATATAAGATAACATAGCTATATGTGATGCCATTGCCAGCTTCCGATTTAACGAATTCTAGTCGGATCCAAGAACAATGGCAGAGAAGAGAACACAAGAATAATTGATGCTACAGAATATCATTGGCAGAAAGGATTTTGAAAGGATACGTTCGATCAATGGCAGGTCAGTGAACCGATGTGAAAGAGATGACACCACCTGCATTGACCGAAAAAATCATGAAAGCATACACCCGATCGATGAACGAGAAGAACAGCTAGATATGAGTGATGCCATTGCCTGCCATTGACCGAACGAATCCTAAAAGGATCCGTTCGATCAATGGCAGAGAAGAGCAGTGAGGTATCAATGAGAGAGAAGATAACATAGTTATAAGTGATGCAATTGTCAGCCGTCGCTTCGATTTAACGAATTGTGGAGGGATCCAATAACAATGGTAGAGAATGGAACACAGGAATAATTGACGCCACAGCCTATCATTGGCAGAACGGATCTTGAAAGGATACATTCCATCAAGTTCAGGGAAGAGGACAGAAGTAAAACTCATGACACCACATGCATTGACGAAAGAAGCTTGAAAAGTTACACAGGATCTATGACAGTGAAAATACATAGGAATGAGTGCTGCCACCGTCTGCCATTAACAGAACGAATCCTAAAAGGATCCGTTCGATCAATGGCAGAGAAGAGGAAAGAGGTATCAGTAGGAGAGAAGATAACATAGCTATAAGTCATGCCATCGCCAGCCGTCGGTTTAACGAATTCTAAAGGGATCCAAGAACAAAGGTAGAGAAGAGAACACAGGTATAATTGATGCCACAGCCGGATTGTGAAAGGAAACGTTCGATCAAGGACAGGGCAGAGGACTGAAGTAAAAGTGATGCCTCCACCTGCACTGGTGAAAGAATCTTAAAAAGATACATTTGATCGATGGCAGTGAATAAGACCTAGGTATGAGTGATGCTATCGCCAGCCATTGACAGAACGAATCCTAAAAGGATTCGTTCGATCAATGTCAGATAAGAATCAATGGGAGATAAGATAGCATAGTTATAAGTGATGACATTGCAGCCGTCGCGTTGATTTAGCGAATTCTGGAGAGAACCAATACCAATGTTGTGATCACATGTATAACTAATGCCACAGCCTATCATTGGCGGAACGGATTTTGAAAGAATATATTTGATCAAATTGGAAGAGGACAGAAGTAAAAGTGATGCCACCATTTGCATTGAACTGAAGTAAAAGTGATGCCACCACCTGCATTGACCGAAAGAATCATGAAAGCATACACTCGATCGATGGACGAGAAGAACACCTAGATATGAGTGATACCATCGCCTGCCATTGACCTAACGAATCCTAAAAGGATCCGTTTGATCAATGGCAGAGAAGAGGAGAGAGGTATCAATGGATTTGAAGATAACATAGTTAAAAGTCATGCCATTGCCAGCCGTCGCGTCGATTTAATGAATTCTGGAGGGATCCAAGAACAACGGTAGAGAAGAGAACAGAGGTTTAATTGATGCCAAAACCTTTCATTGGTACAATAGAACATATCTCGAAAGGATAGGTTTGATCTATGGACGGAAGAGGTCAGAAATAAAACTGATACCACTGCTGCATTGACGAAAGTATCTTGAAAGGTTACAATAGATCTATGACAGAGAAAAGACATAGGTATGAGTGGTGCCACCGCCTGCCATTAACCGAACGAATCCTAAACACATCCGTCCGATCAATATCAAAGAACAGAAGAGACGTATGAATGGGATATAAGATAACATAGCTATATGTGATGCCATCACCAGCCGTCGATTTAACGAATTCTAATGGGATACAAGAACAATGGCAGTGAAGAGAACACAGGAATAATTGATGCTACAGAATATCATTGGCAGAAAGGATTTTGAAAGGATACGTTCGATCAATGGCAGGTCAGTGAACCGATGTGAAAGAGATGACACCACCTGCATTGACCGAAAAAATCATGAAAGCATACGCTCGATCGATGAACTAGAAGAACACCTAGATATGAGTGATGCCATCGCCTGCTATTGACCGAACGAATCCTAAAAGGATCCGTTCGATCAATGGCAGAGAAGAGCAGAGAGGTATCATTGGGTGAGAAGATAACTTAGCTATAAGTCATGCCATCGCCAGCCGTCGATTTAACGAATTCTGGAGCGATCCAAGAACAAAGGTAGAGAAGAGAACACAGGTATAGTAGATGCCACAGCCTATCATTGGTAGAACGGATCTTGAAAGGATACATACGATCAACGGCAGAAAAGAGGACATAAGTAAAACTGATGCCACCACCTGCATTGAAAAAAGAACCTTCAAAGGGTTACACTCGTTCTATGACAGAGAAAAGACACAGGTATGAGTGATGTCATCGCCTGCCATTGACTGAACGAATCCTAAGAGGATTCGTTCGATCAATTGCAGAGAGGAGGAGAGAGGTATAAATGGGACTGAAGATAACATAGGTGATTATAAGTGATGCTACTGCCAGCCGTCGCGTCAATTTAATGAATTATGGAGGGATCCAAGAATAATGGAAGAGAAAAGAACACATGCATAATTGATGCCACAGCCTATCATTGGTACAATAGAACAGATCTCGAAAGGATAGGTTCGATCTATGGCAGGAAAGAGGTCAGAAGTAAAACTGATGCCACTACTGCATTGACGAAAGAATCTTGAAAGGTTGCACTAGATCTATGACAGAGGCAAGGCATAGGTATGAGTGGTGCCATTTCTGCCATTAATCGGATGTATCCTAAAAAAATTCCGTCCGATCAATGACAAAGAGGAGAGAGGTATAAATGGGAGAGAAGATAACATAGATGTAAGTAATGCCATCGCCAGCCGTAGATTTAACGAATTCTGGAAGGTTCCAAGAACAATAGTAGAGAAGAGAACACAGGTATAATTGATGCCACAGAATATGATTGGCAGAAAGGATTTTGAAAGGATGCGTCAATAGCAGGTAAGATGCCACCATCTGCATTGACCGAGAGAATCTTGAAAGCATACACTCGATTGATGCACTAGAAGAACACCTAGCTATGAGTGATGCCATCGCCTGCCATTAACCGAACGAATCCTAAAAGGATCCGTTCTATCAAAGGCAGATAAGGATCAATGGGAGAGAAGATAGCATATTTATAAGTGATTTCATCGCAAGCCGTCGATTAAAAGAATTCTGGGGGATCCAAGAAAAATGGTTGAGAAGAGAACCCAGATATTATTGATGACAGAGTCTATCATTGATAGAACGGATCTTGAAAGAATACGTTAGATGAAGGACAGGGTAGAGGAGAGAAGTAAAAGTGATGCCTCCACCTGCATTGAGCGAAAGAATCTTGAAAGCATACACTCGATCGATGGACGAGAAGAACACATAGATAAGAGTGATGCCATCGCCTGCCATTGACCGAACGAATCCTAAAAGGATCCGTTCGATCAATGGCAGAGAAGAGGAAAGAGATATCAATCTGAGAGAAGATAACATAGTTATAAGTGATGCCATTGCTAGCAGTCGCGTCAATTTAGCGAATTATGGAGGGATCAATAACAATGGTAGAACAGAGAAAACAGGTATATTTGATGGCACAGCCTATCATTAGCAGAACGGATCGTGAAAGGACACTTTCTATCAAGCTCAGGGAAGAGGACAGAAGTAAAGTGATGCCACCATCTACATTGACGAAAGAACTTGAAAGGATGCACTCGGTCTATGGCAAAGAAGAAGACCTATGTATGAGTTATGCCACTCTGTCAATGACCGAAGGAATCATGAAAGGATCCGTACGATCAATGGAAAGTAAGTGCAGAGAATTATCAATTAGAGAGAAGATAATAGAAATCTAAGTGAAGCCATTACCAGCCGTCAATTTAAAGACTTCTGGGGGACCTAAGAAAAATGGTTTAAAAGAGAACACAGGTATAATTGATGCCACAGCGTATCATTGAAAAAACGGAGTTTGAAAGGATGCGTTCGTTCAATGGCAGGGAAGAGGTTAGAAGTAAAATTGATGCTACCACCTGCATTGGCGAAAGATTCTTGAAAGCATACACTCGATCGATGGACACGAATGAAGACCTAAATATGAGGAATGCAATCGCCTTCCATTGACCGAAATAATCATAAAAGGAACGTTCGATCAATGGCTGAGAAGGGGAGAGACGTATGAATTGGATATAAGATAACATAGCTATGCCACCGTGATGCCAACGCCAAGCGGGTTTCACGAATTCTACTATGATCTGAGAACAATGGCAGAGAAGAGAACACAGGTATAATTGATAGCACAAAATATGATTGGAAGAACATATTTTGAAAGGATATGTTGGATGAATGGCAAGTAAGAGGACTGAAGTGAAAATGATGACACCACCTGCATTGACCGAAAAAATGATGAAAGTATATTTTCGATCGATGGACGAGAAGAACACCTAGATATGAGTGATGCTATCGCCTGCCATTGATCGAACGAATCCTAAAAGCATCCGTTCGATCAATGGCAGATAAGAATCAGTGGGATTGAAGATACCGTATTTATAAGTGATCACTTTGCCAGCCGTCGCGTTGATTTAGCGAATTCTGGAGGGATCCAATAGCAGTGTTAGAGAAGAGAACACGAAAATAATTAATGCCACAGTCTAAAATTTGAAGAAATGATCTTAAAGGATACATTCGATCAAGTTAAGGGAAGAGGACAGAAGTAAAACTGATGCCGTCACATGCATTGAAGTGAAGTAAAAGTGATACCATTACTGCCATTGAACGACCGAATCCTAAAAGGATCCTTTCGATCAATGGCAGAGAAGAGGAGCGACTATCAATTGAGAGAAGATAAAATAGTTATAAGTGATGCCATTACCAGCCATCGCGTCGATTTAGCGTATTCTGGAGGGATCAAATAACAGTAGTAGAGAAGAGAACACAGGTATAATTGATGCCACAGCCTATCATTAGCAGAACGGATCGTGAAAGGACACTTTCTATTAAGCTCAGGGAAGAGGACAGACGTAAAGTGATGCCACTATCTGCATTGACGAAAAAACTTGAAAGGATACACTCGGTCGATGGCAGAGAAAAAGACCTAGGTATGAGTTATGCCACTCTGTCATTGACCAAACGAATCACAAAAGGATCCGTTCGATCAATGGCAGGTAAGGGCGGAGAATTATCAATTAGAGAGAAGATATCAGAATTCTAAGTGACGCTATCGCTGGCCGTCGATTGAAAGACTTCTGAAGGACCAAAGAAAAATGGTTGTCAAGAGAACACAGGTATAATAAATGAAGCAGCCTGTCATTGATTGAACGGATTTTGAAAGGATGCATTCATCCTATGACAGGGAAGAGGTCAGAAACAAAACTGATGCCACCACTTGCATTGAAGAAAGAAGCTTGAAAGGATACATTCGATCGATGGCAGAGAAGAAAAATTAGGTATGAGTGAAGACACCGTCTGTCATTGACCGAACCAATCATAAAAGGAACAATTCGTCAATTGCAGTGAAGAGGAGAGACGTATGAATAGGATATAAGTTAACATAACTATTTGTGATGCCGTCGCCAGCCGTCTATTTAACGATTTCCTGTGGGATCCAAGAAAATGGCAGAGAAGATGACACCGGTATAACTGATGCCATATAATATGATTGGCAGAACGGATTTTGAAAGGATACGTTCGATCAATGGCAGGTAAGAGGTCTGAAGTGAAAGTGATGACACCACCTGCATTGACCGAAAAAAATCATATAAGCATACACTCGATCGATGGACGACGAGAACACCTAGATATGAGTGATGCTATCGCCTGCCATTGACCGAACGAATCCTGAAAGGATCCGTTCGATCAATGGCAGAGAAAAGCAGAGAGGTATCAATGGGAAAGAAGATAGCATAGTTATAAGTGATGCAATTGCCAGCCCTCGCTTCGATTTAGCGAATTGCGGAGGGATCCAATAACAATGGTAGAGAAGAGAACACAGGTATAATTGACGCAACAGTCTATCATTGCATGAACGGATCTTGAAAGGATACATTCGATCAAGTTCACGGAAGAGGACAGAAGTAAAACTCATGACATCACTTGCATTGACGGAAGAATCTTGAAAGGTTACACAGGATCTATGACAGTGAAAAGACATAGGTATGAGTGATGCCACCGCCTACCATTGACCGAACGAATCCTAAAAGGATCTGTTCGGTCAATGCAGAGAAGAGGAGAGAAGTATCATTGGGTTGAGAAAATAACATATCTAGATGTCATGCCATCGCTAACCGTCGATTTCATGAATTCTGGAGGGATCCAAGAACAGGATCCCTCCAGTAGAATGGATCTTGGAAGGATGCGTTCGATCTATGGCTGGGAAGAGGTCAGAAGTAAAACTGATGCCACCCCTGCATTGACTAAAGTATCTTGAAAGAATACATTCGATCGATGGCAAAGAAAAAGACCTAGGTATGAGTGATGACACCACCTAACATTGACCTAAAGAATCCTAAAAGAAATTGCTCGATCACTGGTAGAGAAGAGGAGAGAGGTATCAGTAGGAGAGAAGGATTATCATCGCCGGCCGTTGATTAAACGAAATCTGGTGGGATACAAGAACATTGGTAGAGAATACAGGTATAATTTATGCCTCAGCCTATCATTGGCAGAAAGGATTGTGAAAAGATACGTTCGATCAAGGTCAAGGAAGAGGACAGAAGTAAAAGTGATGCCACCATCTACATGGACAAAAGAACTATGAAAGGATACATTCTTTCGATGGCAGAGAAGAAGACATAGGTATGAATGATTTCACCGCCTGTCATTGATCGAACGAATCATAAAACGATTCATTCAATCAGTGTCAGAGAAGAGGAGAAAGTTATCAATGGGAAAGAAGATAACATTGCTATAAGTCATGTCATCGCCAGCCATAGATTTAAAGAATTCTGGAGGGATCCAAGAACAATGGTAGAGAAGAGAACAGTTATTATAGATGCCACAAAATATGACTGGTAGACCGTATTTTCAAAGGATGCTTTCGAACAGTGGCAGGTAAGATGAAGAAGTAAAAGTATTGTCACCACCTGCATTGACCGAAAGAATCTTGAAAGCATACACTCGATCGATGGATGAGATGAACAGCTAGATATGAGTGATGCTATCTCCTGCCATTGACCGAACGAATCCTTTTAGGATTCGTTCGATCAGTGGCAGATCAGAATCAATGGGTGAGAAGATAGCATAGTTATAAGTGATGACATTGCCAGCCGTCGCGTTGATTTAGTGAATTCTGGAGGGATCCAATACCAGTGCTAGAGAAGAGAACACGTCTACAATTAATGCCACAGCCTATAATTGGCAGAACGGATCTTAAAAGGATACATTCGATCAAGTTCAGGGAAGAGTAGCGAAGTAAAAGTGATGCCATCACATGCATTGAAGTGAAGTAAAAGTGATGCCACCACCTGCATTGGCCGAAAAAATCATGAAAGCATACACTCGACCGATGGACGAGAAGATCACCTGGATATGAGGGATGCTATTGCCTGTCATTAACCGAACGAAAACTAAAAGGATTCGTTCGATCAATGGCAAATCAGAATCAATGGGAGAGAATATAGCATAGTTGTAAGTGATGACATTGCCAGCCGTCGCGTTGATTTAGCGAATTCTGGAGGGATCCAATACCAGTGCTAGAGAAGAAAACACGTCTACAATTAATGCCACAGCCTATAATTGGCAGAACTGATCTTAAAAGGATACATTCGATCAAGTTCAGGGAAGAGGAGCGAAGTAAAAGTGATGCCATCACATGCATTGAAGTGAAGTAAAAGTGATGCCACCACCTGCATTGACCGAAAGAATCATGAAAGCATACACTCAATCGATGGACGAGAAGAACACCTAGATATGTGTGATACCATCGCCTGCCATTGACCGAACGAATCCTAAAAGGATCCGTTTGATCAATGGCAGATAAGAATAAATGGGAGTGAAAATAAGATAGTTATAAGTGATTAATAGCCGTCGATTAAAATAATTTTGGGGATAGAAGAAAAATGGTTGAGAAGAGAACCCAGATATAATTGATGGCACAGCCTATCATTGATAGAACGGATCTTGAAACGATACGTTAGATCAATGGCAGGAAAGAGGTCAGAAGAAAAAGTGATGTCACAACCTGCATTGACGTAAAGAATATTAAAAGCATACATTCGGTCGATGGACGAGAAGAACACCTAGATATGAGTGATGCTATCGCCTGCCATTGAACGAACGAATCCTAAAAGGATCTGTTCGATCAACGGCAAGGAAGAGGAGCGAAGTATCAGTGGGAGAGAATATAAGATAGTTATAAGTGATGCCATTGCAAGCCGTCGCGTTGATTTAGCGTATTCTGGAGGGATAAATAACAATGGTAGAAAAGAGAACACAGGTGTAATTGATGCCAATGCCTATCAGTAGCAGAACGGATCGTGAAAAGACACTTTCTATCAAGCTCAGGGAAGAGGACAGAAGTAAAGTGATACCACCATCTGCTTTGACGAAAAAATTTTGAAAGGATAAACTCGGTCTATGGCAGAGAAGAAGACCTAGGTGTGAGTTATGCCACTCTGTCATTGACCGAAAGAATCATAAAAGGATCCATTCGATCAATGGCAGATAAGGGCAGAGAATTATCAATTAGAGAGAAGATAACAGAATTCTAAGTGTCGTTATCGCCTGCCGTCGATTGAAAGACTTCTGAGGGACCCAAAAAGAATGGTTGCCAAGGGAACACAGGTATAATTTATGGCACAGCCTATTATTGACAGAACGGATTTTGAAAGGATGCGTTCGTCCTATGACAGGGAAGAGGACAGAAGTAAAACTGATGCCACTACCTGCATTGACGAAACAATCTTGAAAGGATACATTCTATCGATGGGAGAGGAGAAGACCTAGGTATTAGTGATGACACCGCTTGTCATTGACCGAACGAATCTTAAAAAGAACCGTTCGATCAATGGCAAAGACGAGGAGAGACGTATGAATTGGAGAGAAGGATTGTCATCGCCAGCCGTTGATTAAACGAATAATGGAAGAAACAAGAACATTGGGAGAGAAGAGAGCTCAGGTTTAATTGATACCATAGCCTATCTGGCAGAAAGGATTCAGAAAAGATGAGTTCGATCAAGATCAGGGAAGAGGACAGAAGTAAAAGTGATGCCACCGTCTGCATTGACAAAAGAATTTTGAAAGATTACATTCGATTGATGGAAGAGAAGAAGACCTAGGTATGGGTGATTTCATCGCCGGTCATTGACCGAACGAATTATAAAAGAATCCGTTCGATCAATGGAACAGAAGAGGAGAAAGGTATCAATGGGAGAGAAGATAACATAGCTATAAGTCATGCCATCGCCAGTCGTCGATTTAAGGAATTCTGGTGGGATCCAAGAACAAAGGTAGAGTAGAAAACACAGGTATAATTTATGCTACAGAATATGATTGGCAGAACGGACTTTGAAAGGATACGTTCGATCAATGGCTGGTAAGAGGACAGAAGTAAATGTGATGCCACCAGATACATTGAAGTAAAGTAAAAGTGATGCCATCACCTGCATTGACCGAAAGAATCATGAAAGCATACACTCGATAGATGGACAAGAAGAATACCTAGATAAGAATAATGCCATCGCCTGCCATTGACCAAGCGAATCCTAAAAGAATCCGTTTGATCAGAGGCAGATAAGAATCAATGGGAGAGAAGATAGCATAGTTATAAGTGATTTCATCGCCAGCCGCCGATTAAAAGAATTCTGGGGGATCCAAGACAAAGGGTTGAGAAGAGAACCCAGATATAGAACGGATCTTGAAAGGATACGTTAGATCAAGGATAGGGCAGAGGACAGAAATAAAAAAGATGCCTCCACCTGCATTGACCGAAAGAATCTTGAAAGCATACACTCGATCTATAAACGAGAAGAATACCAAGATATGAGTGATGCCATCGCCTGCCATTGACCGAACGAATCCTAAAAAGATCCGTTCGATCAGTTGGCAGAGAAGATGTCAGAAGTAAAACTGATGCCACCCCTGCATTGACTAAAGAATCTTGAAAGAATACATTCGATGGATGGCAGGGAAGAAGACATAGGTATGAATGATGACACAACCTAGCATTGACTTAAAGAATCCTAAAAGGAACCGTTCGATCAATGACAGAGAAGAAGAGAGAGGTATCAATGGGAGAGAAGGATATTCATCGCCAGCTTTTGATTAAACGAAATCACGACGGATCCTATCATTGATAGAACGGATATTGAAAGGATACGTTCGATCAAGGTCAAGGAAGAGGACAGAAGTAAAAGTGATGCCACCATCTGCATTGACAAAAAATCTTGAAAGGATACATTCGATCGATGGCAGAGAAGAAGACCAAGGTATGAATGATCGCCTGTCATTGACCGAACGAATCATAAAACGATCCATTCAATCAATGGCAGAGAAGAGGAAAAAGTTATCAATGGGAGAGAAGATAACATAGCTATAAGTCATGCCATCGCCAGCCGTCGATTTAACGAATTATGGAGGTGTCCAAGAACAATGCCGTCGATTTAACGAATTCTAGTGTGATCCAAGAACAATGGCAGAAAAGATGCCGCAGGTATAGTTGATGCCATAGAATATGATTGGCAGAACGGTTTTTGAAATGATACGTTTGAACAATGACATGTAAGAGGACTGAAGTGAAAGTGATGACACCACCTGCACTGACGAAAAATATCATTAAAGCATACACTCGATCGACGGACGAGAAGAACACCTAGATATGAGTGATGCCATCGCCTGCCATAGACCGAACAAATCCTAAAAGGATCCGTTCTTTCAATGACAGAGAAGGGGAGAGAGGTATCAATGGGAGAGAAGGATTGTCATCGCCAGCTGTTGATTAAACGAATTCTGGAGGGATACAAGAATATTGGTAGAGAAGGGAGCTCAATTATAATTGATGCCACAGACTATCATTGACAGAAAGGATTCTGAAAAGATGCGTTCGATCAAGGTCAGGGAAGAAGACAGAAGTAAATGTGATGCCACCATCTGCATTGACAAAAGAATCTTGAAAGATTACATTCGATCGATGGCAGAGAAGAAGACCTAGGTATGACTGATTTCATTGCCTGCCATTGACCGAACGAATCATAATAGGTGCCGTTCGATCAATGGCAGGTAAGGGCAGAGAATTAGATAGAGAGAAGATAACAGAGTTCTAAGGGACGCCATCGCCAGCCGTCGATTGAAAGACTTCTGGGGGACCCAAGGAAAAGGGTTGAGAAGAGAACACAGGTATAATTGATGGCACAGCCTATCATTGATAGAACGGATTTTGAAAGGATACATTCCTTCTAAGGCAGGGAATAGGTCAGAAGTAAAACAGATGCCACCACCTGCATTGACGAAAGAATTTTTAAAGCATACTCGCGATCGATGGACATGAAAGAAGACCTAGATATGAGTGATGCCATCGCCTGCCATTGACCGAACGAATCCTGAATGTATCCGTTCGATCAGTGGCACAGAAGAGGAGCGTTATGAATGGGAGAGAAGATAACATAGCTATATGTGATGCCATTGCCAACCTTTGATTGAAAGAATTCTTGGGGATCCAAGAAATATGGTTGAGAATAGAAAACAGCTATAATTGACGGCACAGTCTATCAATGATAGAACGGTTCTTGAAAGGATACGTTAGGATTAATGACAGGGAAGAGGACAGAAGTAAATTGATGCCATCACTGCATTGATCGAAAGTACCTTGAAAGGATACACTCGATCAATGGAAGAGATGAAGACCTAGATATGAGGGATGACACCGCCTGTCATTTACGTAACGAATGAAAAAAGGATAAGTTCAATCAAATACAGAGAAGAGGAGAGTGGTATCAATGGGCGAAAAAATAACATAGTTATAAGTGATATGCCATTGCCAGCCGTCGCGTCGATTTAACGGATTTTGGAGGGATCCAAGAACAATGTTAGCGAAGAGAACACAGGTATAATTGATGCCACAGCGTATGCATAAAAGTAACTTGATACAATGCTTAGCATGCTTTTCCAAACATAATTTTTTAGGAAGACCAAGGTGGTCGCCAAGGGCAGCTAGTTTAGTAAATTTCGCCCTTTTTTCAATAAAGTTTATTCGGAATTAGTACAGAGATTTTTGAATTTTTCGAGAATGTTTTTCATGCGCTTTTTAGATTTTTCTTGTTCTGAGGCAGTTTTTTTTTACATTCGCAATATGAATCCGGTTTTAATGCCCCATGTACCGGTTTTAATTCCCCATAAATTTCGTAATAAATTTCGTCTTCTTTTCAATAAAAATTATTCAGAATTCGTACAGCAGTTCTTGAATTTTATGCGTATTTTATTATACAACTTTAAAAGTTTTTCCCTGTTCGTGGGTGATTTCTTGACATTTGTAAAAGGAATCCGGTTTCAAACTTTTAACCAAATTTAGTACATTTTGCCTTCTGCGTTGTTTGAATTTATAGCAATATTTTAATGCGATTTTTAGCATTTTTCAGCGTTCCGCAGCGTTTTCTTTTACATTCGTAAATGAAATGCGGGTTTAAACGTTTAGCCCAATGCAGGAAATTTTGCAAGTGAAAATATGTAGTTAAAAACAGCATGATATTTATTGAAAAGGTTGCAAAACTAAATGTAATTTTTTAGTCCTTTAGTATTTTGATGTACTTTGGTAGAATTTTGAAAGTTTCTGGTTCGTTAATGTATACCAATCATTAACATTTCTTTAAGATAATTGAATTTCTCAGTTTAGTGGCCAATAAATTTTCCAGATTTCAGTACTATTAACACGTTCACGCCGGCGCGGTGGGTCACACTCGATTGTCTCAGAGCTGCAAAGTCTCCGGCTTTTTGGATACCAGTATTTTAATACGGAAAATATTGTTTTATTTAATTAGAACAATTGGGCGATTTAAAGGAACAACATTTTCTCTAAAGTAATAGTGGTGTGCAAAAAGACGGAGACTTGACAACTCTGAAACAGTCGAGTGTTGTAAAGACATTAACAGACATTTAATAAGACATGGAGTATATAAAGATAGCTATAAAATGGTTACATAGTTGATTAATACAGTACCAGCCAAAACAAATCTCGATACTCATTGGAAAATGAAAACAACACTCGTCTAGTAAACTTTTATTGCCAAAAATTATATTTTGTCATATTTTCCTTGTTTTTTGTGACACTTTTCAGTTTATTAGTCATAAAAGTTACCAAATTTTGGAAATAGTGTTTGTCCATATGAGCCCACAATTTTTTAATACTTCCTACAGTTCCTGACGCTGAATGTGTGTGTCTTTTGAAATTTATTTTCCATGTGGTTCCAAGCATTTTCTATTGGATTAAGGCCAGGTTAGTTGCCTGGCTATTCAAGTACTGCTATATTATTATCGTTTAACTACTTTTGCACAAGTTTTGTCTTTTGAGCAGGTGCCGCATCATGCATGGAAAATTAACATCCATGAAGGGACTAAAACTGCAGTAAATGGTCTTCTAGAACTCTCAAATATTTACTACTATTCATAGTAATATTCTTGGGAAAGAAATATAGTCCAGTTCTACCAAAAGCACACCATACAATGACACTACCTGAGTGCTTTACAATTTTAACAGTAAACTTTGCGTCATATCGTGAGGAACCTTTAGGTTGTCTTACCATAATCGGATCCCTTCTGATTATCCTTAAAGTGCTTTCATTAGAAAACATTTTTTTAAAGTCTCCTGCTATCCAATTTGTATATTTCTTACAAATATTTAATCTTTTTTTTCATGGCATCAGTAAGCAGGGGTTTTATTGCTGCCTTTTGGGCTGGTAGTCTCTCTGAAGTCTATGGCTGACAGTCTTTACTGTCACATTCACTAGTAAATCTGAATGTTTCTTTTTTATTTCTGCAGCTGTTATTATTGGTTTTAAATACACTTAACGTTTTAAAGATATATCAGTCCTTCTAAAGTCTTTCTTAGTCTTTCTGAACCGGTTTTTCATTTTGGTTAAATTAGCACCCGCCCTTTTTAGGACATAAATAGTTTGTCTTGAGGCTTGTAAATCTAAGGCTATACGACTTAAAAGGAACATTTGACTTCATGTGCACCAGAAGAATTTCTTTCTGCAGCGACAAAAAAATCCCTGTTTTTAAATTACTACCAGTTCTAAAAATAAATAAACCGTCAAATGCGAGTATTACTCGAGCTCTGAGGGTTGCGTACAATAAATATGTGAATTATTAACTGTATTGTTAAAAAAATCTTTGCTAAAAGAATAATAAGACTTTGTAAAAACTATACAACATAGGCTGGGTATAGCTGTATTACTAGAAAAGTATGAATGGGTATACTATAAAAGTTCAAAGAGATAAAGCCTAAATAATATTAAATATTGCTATTCTGTATAACTCTTTTTTTAGTGTTATCCTAATCTGTTTATGATGAACTGATCAGAAGGATTTATGACACTGATATTAAAAGTAGTGCATATTTAAAAACTTCATTTGGAATTTCATAAAACTAAATTCAGTGTAGTAATAATCTTTTCTTTTTACAGTGTATTTAAAACAAAACCCTTGTTCAAAGTTTAAACTTGACATTGTGCTAAGCGCGCTTCGAAAGGAGGTCGCAAAGTTACAACGCCGCCTTGGTCCGTGCCTTGTTTTTCCAGATAGGTTTTTAATTATTTTTTATAGACACGGGAGGCGTATGGAGAGATCCCCCCAATGCAAAGTTGTCGCGAATCCCATAGCATTTATGTGATTAATTCTAATTAAATAAGTCTATTTTTAAACCGTTCGGGATCATGGGTGCATATATGCAGTCACAAAAAGAGCATACAGAATTTGTTTTAGGTACCAATAAAAAAGAAACGTAATATTTAGTTTATTTAATTAGAGCATTTTCGCAATTGCTTATAAGTAAAGGTAACTTTTTTAAATAAAGTGGTGCCAACCGGATAAAACTTCTGTAAAAGCCGCCGGTCTCGAAAGAGTTAACAATTTAACATTTACGGCTTTAACAATTTAACGTACTGGGCATTGCATTACACAAATGTATCATTAAAAGTTGTTACCGATGCTTTAAAGGCCGATAGTACATAGAATACGCCCGCTGTTCCTGTCATTATGTATGTCCAAAACGTCCGTGTCTTTCAGTGTTAATACCTCGGCTAATTACCGACGATTTTTGCGAAAATCATTATAAACAATGCTTTTATACTTCTGCTACAAAAAGGTACCATCAGCGCTCCTCGACACTTTTTCAGAATACCTGCAAATGGAAATTTGGGTGTAACGGAAATATGTGTCTTTCTAAAAAACTATGTGACTTAGGGTAATCGCTATAAATTTCCAGCAAGGTTTAAGTTAAGGTCTACTACCTCTAATTGTTTCATAATTTTAGTTTGAGTAGATTCGGAAATAGAAGGGAGGGGGGACATATTGTTGCACAACATTTTCGACGGTATCTCTGAAACTATAATACCTAAAATTAAAAGAGATGTACTTTTCAATTCAGCGTTACGAAAGCTTTCAAACGACACCCCACACGATATACAAAGAATTTTTTTTTTCAAGTAGCTCAATTAGCCCCTCTACATTTTACCTAAATATTTTTGTGGATGTTTAATAAACTGTAAATATGTGGGTCAATAGTTATTATTACTTCCCCCATTTTGAACTTTGCACGTTCCATAGTTTACGAGTAAAATGGCTGTGACAGACGGACAGACAGACAGACACAGGAGTGATCTTATAATGGTTCCGTTTTTACTTTTTAAGTACGGAACCCTAAAAAGGAGAACGCAAGTTAATTGAATCTAAAAAAAGACTCAAAAGATTTTGGCAAAATTTTGTAATATACCGCTTCTGGGCATGAGATGAACATTGGGCTAAGTCATATGTTCGAGAAAAGTCGATTAGTGGGTCAAGCTAATTGCATCCAAAAAACGAATCAAATGATTTTAACAAAATTTTGTATTATATCGTTTCAGGGCATGGGAAGACCATTGGGCTAAATCACATGTTCGAGAAAATTCAATTTGTGGTTCATTTTTGGGTCACTGTGGGTCAAGCTAATCGTATCTAAAATAAAAAGAATATTGTCCAGTTAAACTGATGGCATTGAGCTCACAGGCTATTCAAACTAATTGTATATTAACTCTTATTTCAAAGAATAATGCCCCTCGAAAAATAAATGAAGGATTTAGCCCCCGTTTCCCCTCGTTATACTTAACCAAAGAACCTCCAAATCTAATCAGGGAAGCTCTTTAACATAATAAATTGGCATACCAAATTTGAAGCAAGTCAGATAATTCTGCAGGAAAAAACCATTTCGCTAAATTAAGCGGGGTATTAGCTCCCCCATTTCTCCATATGCTGAAAACAATGAACCTTCAAATCTAATCAGAAAAACTCCTTATCAGAATGAACCTAGAAAAAAAATTAAACTAAATTAGATAATTCTGCATAAAAACCCATTTATCTAAATTACGGGGGGGGGGCACACTTGCCCCCCCTTTCCCCCTTTTATACTTAACCAATGAACCTGTAAATCAAATGAAGAAAACCATATCGGAATAAACTGGTATATCAAATTTGAAGGAAATCAAATAATTCTGCATGAAAAACCCATTTATCTAAATTAAAGGGGTGACTAGCTCCCGCCCCCCCCTTAATCTTAACCAATTAACCTCCAAATCTAATCAAGGGAGCTCCTTAACATAATAAACCGCTATACGAAATTTGGAACAAATCGAATAACTCTGCATGAAAAACCCATTTATCTAAATTAAGAGGGGGGGGGGGGGGTGTAGCCCCCTTTCCTCCCTTTATACGTAACTAATGAATCTCCAAATCTAATTAAGGCAGCTCCTTAACATATAAACTGGTATACCAAATTTGGAGTAAATCGAATAATTCTGCAGGAAAAACCCATTTATCTAAATTAAAGCGGGGGAGGGGTAGCCCCCCTTTGTACATAACTAATGAACCTCCAAATCTGATCAGGTAAGCTTCCTAACATAATAAACCGGTATACGAAATGTGGAACAAATTGAATAATTTTGCATGAAAAACCTATTTATCTAAATTAAGGGGGGGAGGGGCTAGCCCCACTTTCCTCCTTTTATACTTATCTAATGAACCTCTAAATCTAATCAAGGCAGCTCCTTAACATAATAAACCGGTATACCAAATTTGGAGCAAATCGAATAATTCTACATGAAAAACCCATTTATATAAATTAAGGGGGTAATCCCCCCTTTACGCCCTTTCTACATAAGTAATGGACTTCCAAAAATTTAATCAGGGTAGCTCCTTAACATGATAAACCGGTATACCAAATGTGGAGCAAATCGGATATTTCTGCATGAAAAACCCATTTATCTGAATTAAGGGAGGGGGTAGCCTCTCTTTCCTCCCTTTATATGTAACTAATGAACCGCCAAATATAATCAAGGCGGCTCCTTAACATAATAAACCGGTATACCAAATTTGAAGCAAATCGAATAATTCTACATGAAAAACCCATTTATCTAAATTAAGGGGGGGAAGGTAGCCCCCCCTTTCCCCCTTTATACTTAAGTAATGAGCTTCCAAATCTAATCAGGGAAGCTCCTTAACATAATAAACCGGTATACCAAATTTGGAACAAATCGAATATTTCTGCATGAAAAACCCATTTATCTAAATCAAGGGGGGGGGGGGGGGGGGGCTAGACCCCTTTACCCCTTTATCCTTAGACAATGAACCCTAAAAACTAATCAGGGAAGCGTCTTATCAGAATGAACCTAGAAAAATAATTTGAAGCAAATCGGATATTTCTATCAAAAGTTCTCATTACGTACGTACGTACATACAGAACCGGCGGGCACATAAACTCTCAGGCTTTGATAGCCTGTGAGCTTTTGACAAAACTTTGTATTAAAACCGTTTCTGGGCATGAGAAGACGTGTGAGCTAAGTCACATGTTCAAGGAAAATCGATTACTGTGTCATTTTTGGGTCACTGTATGTCAAGCTAATTGTATCTAAAAAACAGCTCAAAACATTGACAACATTTTGTATTATATCGTTTCTGAGCATGAGAAGACCATTGAGCTAAGTCACAAGTTCGATAAAAGTCGATTAGTGGGTCATTTTTGGGTCACTGTGAGTCACGTTAATTGTATCTAAAAATCTACTCAAACAATTTTGACAAAAAATTTTAGTACATCGTTTCCCAACTCGAGAAGACCATTGGGATAGGTCACATGTTCGATAAATTTACATTAGTGGGTCTCTTTTGGGTTACTGTGGGTCAAGCTAATTTTATCTATAAAACGACTTTAACGATTTTGACTAAATTTTGTATTCAATCGTTTTCGGGTTCGAGAGGAGCATTGGTTAGGTCGCATGTTCGAAAAAATTCGGTTAATGGGTCATTTTGGGTCACTGTGTCTCAGGATCATGCCGATTGTATCTTAACAGCAAGAACGATACAGTGAGAATAAAATATCGAATTGAACACAAGGCTAATTTTGCCCGAGCTTAGCTCGGTCATACCTGATAGTCTATAATAACACGAGAATATACTTCATTGAGTTGAAGTATTATACTTAGGCATTGCTCATTTGTCACATTTATGTTGCATTTAAAAGTATTTATCTGTAAATAATTAATGATGAATTACATTCGAAGTATGATATATATTTTATGACGTGTGTTCCTCCTACTATCTCTTGTGTGAAAAAAGTGGTAAAATCTATCAACCATAATGACAAGTTAAAAACTTTAAAGTGATAAAAACTGTATAAAACGCTAGCACAATAATGCATAGATGTACGCAGTATTTTTGTTAGGGGATAGCAATTGTATAGAGTTGATACATTCTCTTACAAGGAGAGGGTCCGAGGTTGGTCTCACCGAATGCGAGGAACATTTGTGTTTCGATAGAGTATAGTTAGTATATAAATATATGACCGCCATAAAGCGCAACCCACAGGGGGTCTAAAGAAAATAAGTCGCAAAATTTAAGCTACAGTTTATAACAGGATAAATTTCCTTCTTTGGCAAGCGGTTCCGTGGCATGGTCGGCAGCATGCTGGATTTGAGTTTTTTCGACCCGGGTTCAAACCCGGCTCGGACTTGTTTTTCGGAACGAAAATTTTTATCAATCATTTTCGAACCGCAATTGAAAATGTATGTATAATAATTGAAATTTATGAAAAATGAATTAAATGTATGTTTAGTAGCATATAAGTGCTTTTTTAACTACGAAATTTTGCATGTTTAAATATATAATCAAAAGAAAGAAAAGAAAACCCCGCATATTTATATATCTAATATAGACCAGAAATCTTTTGTTGTTATTTAAAATTATTTACAGTTACTTCACTGAATATCTACCATTTTTAACAGAGAAATAAATTAAATTATAACAAACATTATTTTCATTTTATTTCCTCATTCAAATACTTCAAATATTTCATGGTTTAAAAAATCATATTAAAAATATAAAAGCACATTTTTAATAAAGTCTAGGATTCTTGATTTTTAATTAGAATAAGTGTCTACGTAGTCTCGTCTTTCGTCCACGTGTCTTTCGGAAATCATTTTTTTTATTGTTTAATATTTTTATACAATGCAGTTTAATTATATAAATACAGTTTTAAGTGCAAATTTTTGCATGTTTGTATATTTAATAAAAAGTAAAGATAAAATAAATAATAATATTAATAAACTAAAAAAATGTGAGTTGAAACTTTTATAGACCATAAAATTAAGCTACTTTTAAAATTTATTTACTATTATTTACATAAATAAGCTACTACTTTTCACAGTAAAATAACTGTATCGTTTTGGACCAACTAGCTTTCTAACTTTTGAATTTTTTTAAATCTTGGATTCTTATGATTATAGTTAGAATAACTGTCTTTGTGCTTTAAAATAAGTTCTAAAAAGATATTGAACTGCTGAAAATAGTTATTACGTAGGTAATAATTACAAAATAAAAAATCTGAAATTAAAAAAAAGTCAAATTAAGAATTTAAAAAAGGGTATTAAAAAAAAATCAAATATTCCAAATACTTTCATATAGAAACAAAATTAATGTAATATAATTATTCACGCATTTATATCAAGTGTTTTAATTTCTTTCTCTGTGAAAAATAGTAGATTATTCATTGAAATAACTGTAAATAACTTTAAATAACAACAAAAAATTTCTAGTCTATAGACATATAAATATGAGTTTTGTTTTCATTATATATTTAAATATGCAAAATTTCGTAGTTAAAAAAGCACTTATATGCTACAAAACATACATTTAATTCATATTTTTAAAAAGTTTCAAGTATTATAATTATATTTTTTCAATTGCGGCTCGAAAATGATTGATAAAAATTTTCGTTCTGAAAAACAAGTCTGAGCCGGGTTTGAACACGGGTAGAAAACACTCAAATCCAGCATGCTGCCGAACATGCCACGAAGACTCTTGCCAAAGAAGGAAATTTATCCGATTATAAAGTGTAGTCTAAACTTTGCGACTTGTTTTTTCAAGACCTCTTAAGGGTTGCGCTTTATAGCGGTCATATATTTATATACCAACTATACTCTATCGAAACACAAATGTTCATCGCATATGGGGAGGACAACCTCGGACCCTCTCCTTGTTAGTATTTCAAGTTACATTTTACTACTTTCAAAGATGTAGGAGAGGAGTGGGAGTAGTCCTCTACTCCCTCCTCTGTTTATGTGCATGGTAGCAATGTAGTTAATTCAGTTGAATCTTATTACTTATAAAATCTTATTAGTTATATTAAATATTATAAAGCATACCGTATGCATTATAACTTTAACCTTTAACTGCTGTGACAGAAATTGTCACATAACTGCTGTGAAGAGGTAGGGGGCGCTGTAATAGCGATTTTGTGCGATTTTGAATATTGTACCATCCAAAAGTGTATGAAGTTATGCATAGAATTGAACCAAATTTTTATTTTAAGTTTTTGGATATGGCAAGTAGGCAAGTAGAGGACTACTCCCACTCCTCTCCTACATCTTTGAAAGTAGTAAAATGTAACTTGAAATACTAACAAGGAGAGGGTCCGAGGTTGTCCTCCCCATATGCGATGAACATTTGTGTGGTCTGTGAGACTGCTCGATCGAAAGATGAATAAAAGGCGCGATTAATCCATATGATGGTGTTTCTGTACAGGACTATTACAATTAAAATTCACCTATTCAAAAGTCTCTCTGGCGATAGTACTAGAGTTCCAAACGAAACAAAATTTCAGTAACGTTTGTAGTTAAACTGAAAGTTCTGAGTTAAACAATGAAAATTGAAAATAGGTATCTGTGGGACCGCTAATTAAGGGTTAACAAAATCTGAGACATCTTTTGAAATTATCACATTTTGTAAAGTTAAAAATTTACACTCATTTTATAATAAAATGAAATGTTTAAATTTCCTATATTCATTCAAATGTTGCGTTTACTTCTTAAAAAATATTTTAAAATGAACCAGTTTACTAAAATCCCGTTAGCTTGGTTTGCTGTAGAAAACTCATTAAAAACTTTCTTTTGGTGAAATTTGCTTGTGTAAAAGCAAACAGTTGTAGAAAAGATAAATCAAGACTGACAAGATGATCTTTACAAAATATTTCAATTTAAAAAGTAAAGTTGTATAATTTTTAAAAAACATACGAGTTAAAAGGAAACAAGTTAAAGCTTTCGAAATTTTGAAAAATAATCACCAGAGAGATTTCTTTTCAAAGCGATTACAATTTTAATTTGAAGTTGTCGGAGATTACTATATATCTTCTTAACAATTTAAAGCTTCTTTTAACTTATACAGTAAACGCTGCTAAGATGGCATACCAAGGAATCAAAAAGAAAAAACCAATTTAGTAGGTATACCATGTTATATTAATGTATTTTTTTTTTTTTTTTTTTTTTTTTGCAACTGTATTTTTTCGACTATAAATTTTCAGCTTAAAGCAAGTTACCGTTACACACATGTATTGATTTCTTAGGTTTTATTGTAGTAAGTTTTATAAGTAGTATTAGTCTTGTTTGACCTGTTATAACGCTTTTCCTCGAAAATGCTGTAACCAAAATGTACTTCACTTTAGGGCAAAAACAAAAATCTTTTTAGTTAAGGTTAATGAAAGTAGTATAAAAACGCACTTAACACATAAGGGGCATAAAATTCACCCAAAAATCAATCGTATATCATTACAGAAATTCCAATTGAATGCGGGGGGAAAAGGGGGAAACGAGAGGGCTTATGGTATTTTATCTAAAATTTACTATCCGAAGGATTAAACAAAATTTTAGAGAGAAGACTGAGTCCCAAGGTGCTTAAAATGAAAAATTATGAATGTGAGATAAAAATTGAAAAAGGAGAAAACGAAAAGTGTGGGGCAAAAGCCCCATAAATCTCGGTAACTATGGCTGCTAGAGAAAAACTAAAGGCAGATTCAAAGCCGACGATCTAATGATCCTATATTAGGATATGCAATAAGTGGGGTCCATTGAAGGTTTATATTAGTTATAAGATATATAGAAGGAATGCGTATGAAGGGAAGGGGAAGATAGTGGGAAATGAATTGGACCAACGTCCCTTGCTGGAAGGAGCAAAGTCGCTGAGGAGAGAAAGAGGGCAAGGATGAGTTCCGAGCAGAAAACTGGGGGAGGTAAGGGAAAAAAGGGCGAAAAGACTCATTGTATTTTAAACTAGAATTTATGGTTTGAATAAAACTAAAATTTAGGAGGTAGGAAAGGTTGAGGTCCAAGGTACAGAAAATGAAAAATAATGAATTTGAAATAAAGATTAAGGGTGGGTCTGAAAGGAGAGAATGAAAAATGGGGGTGTGGTTGGGAAATAGTGTTCAGGTCATATTTTCAGTTTTAGAGAAATGTTTGTGTTATTTTTAGGGCATTAACCCCTTGGGGACACGTGAGACTTAAAGTGCTCAGAATCCTTGATTATTCCCACCAGTTATTTTTACTTTCTTCTTATTGTAATCGAAATTTTTTTTCGACTTTCGGTTTTCGACGGATTTACATGTTTTAGGGGTCATAGATCCTAAACTAGTTGGATGTGCCAATCCCAAAACTTTCTTCTATCTTATACATCTTAATATTTCAAAAACTAGTTACACATGTTAATACTTCAATATTATTAGTTCAATACTATACCAACTTTGATTTTCATCTTAAATTTCTGCTTCAGTCAATTAAATGAACTAAAAACGAGTTAATCTGTATCATGATATTTGTTAAAATTAGTAGTTTTTCCTTATTCTGTTGTTATCAGATGTTTGCGAATAGCCGGCTTAGCAGGAAGCGAGTTCCCGCCTTTGCATGAGCCGCCGATGAACAACAGAACTACGAAAAATCAAGAAAAGTATACAAAAATCGCTATCACAGAGCCCCTTTAGCACGCGATATTTCCAAATTCAATGAGGACCTGTTGGCCAAAGCCAAAAACATGCACAAAAAATGGTTCAATTGTATGCATAATTTTATACACTTTTCGATTGTACAATAAAGAAAATGTCACAAACATTGCTATTACAGCGCCTCCCTTCCTGCAGATTTTTTTCAAATTAAGGGAGGACTTGTTTGCCATAGCCAGAAACGTACACAAAAAATTTGGTTCAATTCTATACATAAATTCATACACTTTTCGATGGTACAATTATGAAAATGGTACAGACATTGCAATTATAGCGCCCCATTCCAGCGGAATTTTTCCAAATTCAGGGAGGACCTTCGTGCTATGACTAAAAACAAACATAAAATTTTTTTCTCAATTCTATGCATAACTTCATACAATTTTCGATGGTACAATATTCAAAATCGCACAAAAATAGCTATTACAGCGCCCTCTAGCGGCGAATTTTTTCCAAATTCAGGGAGGACCTGCTTGTCATAGCCAAAAACTTAAAATAAAAAGTTGGTTCAATTCTATGCATAACTTCATACGCTTTTCGATGATACAATATTCAAAATCGCACAAAAATCACTATTACAGCGCTCCCTACCGGCAAATGTTTTCCAAATTCACGGAGGATCTGCTTGCCATAGCCAAAATCTTAAAATAAAAATTTGGTTCAATTCTATGTATAACTTCATACACTTTTGGATGGTACAATATTCAAAATCGCACAAAAATCGCTGTTACAGCGCCCCCTACGGCAAACTTTTTCCAAATTCAGGGAGGACCTACTTGCCATATCCAAAAACTTAAAATAAAAATTTGGTTCAATTCTATGCATAACGTCATACACTTTTGAATGGTACAATATTCAAAATCGCACAAAAATCGCTATTACAGCACCCCCTACCGGCGAATTTTATCCAAATTCAGGGAGGATCTGCTTGGTATAGCCAAAAAATTAAAATAAAAATTTGGTTCAATTCTATGCATAACTTCATACATTTTTGAATGGTACAGTATTCAAAATCGCACAAAAATCGCTGTTACAGCGCCCCCTACCGGCGATTTTTTTTCAAATTCAGGAGGACCTACTTGCCATATCTCAAAACTTAAAATTGAAATTTGGTTCAATTCTATGCATAACTTCATACACTTTTGGATGGTACAATATTCAAAATCGCACAAAAATCGCTGTTACAGCGCCCTACCGGCGAATTTTTTCCAAATTCAGCGAGGACCTACTTGCCATATCCAAAAACTTAAAATAAAAATTTGGTTCAATTCTATGCATAACTTCATACACTTTTGGATGGTACAATATTCAAAATCGCACAAAATCGCTATTACAGCGCCCCCTACCGGCGAATTTTTTCCAAATTCAGGGAGGATCTGCTTGCCATAGCCAAAAACTTAAAATAAAAATTTAGTTCAATTCTATGCATAACTTCATACACTTTTTGATGGTACAATGGCGACAGACAGACGGACACACGGACACACGGACAGACAGACATTTTCTACAAACATGTTTTTGGGGATCTCTGACCCCTAAAACGTGTAAATCCGTCGAAAACCGGAAGTCGAAAAAAATTTCGATTACAATACTTTCTTCTATTGAAGATAGAAGAAAGTAAAAACATGATTATAGAAAATGTCTGTCTATCCGTGTGTCCGTCTGTCTGTCGCCGTTGTACCATCAAAAACTGTATGAAGTTATGCATTAAATTAAACCAAATTTTTATTTTACGTTTTTGGCTGTGGCAAGCAGATCCTCCCTGAATTTGGAAAAAATTCGCAGGTAGGGGGCGCTGTAATAGCTATTTTTGTGCGATTTTGAATATTGTACCATCCAAAAGTATATGAAGTTATGCATAGAATTGAACCAAATTTTTATTTTAAGTTTTTGGATATGGCGGGTAGGTCCTCCCTGAATTTGGAAAAAAGTCGCCGGTAGGGGACGCTGTAATAGCGATTTTTGTGCGATTTTGAATATTGTACCATCCAAAAGTATATGAAGTTATGCATAGAATTGAACCAAATTTCTATTTTAAGTTTTTGGATATGGCAGGTAGGTCCTCCCTGAATTTGGAAAACATTCGCCTGTAGGGGGCACTGTAATAGCGATTTTTGTGCGATTTTGAATATTGTACCATCCAAAAGTATATGAAGTTATGCATAGAATTGAACCAAATTTTTATTTTAAGTTTTTGGATATGGCGGGTAGGTCCTCCCTGAATTTGGAAAAAAGTCGCCGGTAGAGGACGCTGTAATAGCGATTTTTGTGCGATTTTGAATATTGTACCATCCAAAAGTATATGAAGTTATGCATAGAATTGAACCAAATTTTTATTTTAAGTTTTTGGATATGGCAGGTAGGTCCTCCCTGAATTTGGAAAACATTCGCCTGTAGGGGGCGCAGTAACAGCGATTTTTGTTTGATTTTGAATATTGTACCACCCAAAAGTGTATGAAGTTATGCATAGAATTGAGCCAAATTTTTTCTGTTTCTTTTTGGTCATGGCATGAAGGTCCTCCCTAAATTTGGAAAAATGCCGCTGGAAGGGGGCTCATAATTACGATGTCTGTACAATTTTCTTTATTCTACAATCGAAAATTGTATAAAATTATGCATACAATTGAACCAAATTTTTTGTGCATGCTTTTGACTTTGGCCAACAGGTCCTCATTAATTTGGAAATATCGCGGGGTGAAGGGGCTTAGCGATTTTTGTATACTTTTCTTGATTTTTCTTAGTTTTATTGTCCATTGGCGGCTCGTGCAAAGGCGGGAACTCTCTTCCTGCTAAGCCGGCTATTCGCGAACATCTGATAACAACAGAATAAGGAAAAACTATTAATTTTAACAAATATCATGATATAGATTAACTCGTTTATAGTTCATTTAATTGACTGAAGCAGGAATTTAAGATGAAAATCAAAGTTGGTATAGTAATGAACTAATAATATTGAAGTATTAACATGTGTAGCTAGTTTTTGAAATATTAAGATGTATAAGATAGAAGAAAGTTTTGGGATTGGCACATCCAACTAGTTTTATTGTAAATTTTGCATTATTTAAATCAGGGCATTTCCCCGATTAAATTAGGCAACAATTTCTCTTTTGAAAAACCGCTGATAAAAGATTAAAAATTCTGTACAAGACGCTCGTCGCGAACGGGTTAACACTTATACTGCCAAGCACATTTCAGAAGCATTGAGGATGAATGAGTTATCCCGTGGTTGGCAGTTTGTGTGTTTAAAAAACTTTTCTATAAAAAAATTTGATTAATTAATAAATTAATAAAAATGTAGGAATAAAGAATAGCTAAAAATATTAGCTTCAAAAGTTATCAATAGGAGAAAATATACAGAATCGAGTCAAAAGTCCTTAGACAAACTTTAAGGAGCGGTACAGCGTACTACAACAAACACTTTTTTTTATACAAGAAACCAGGAGCTATAGAATTACTTTACTTTGGATGAAATGAAATGACATCACGAAAACTGCTAAAAGTACACATTATTTCTAGCACTAAAATCTGCTTATTTAATGGCATAAAATTTGCATTTTCGGCAATTTTGTATGTTTTATATTATACGCCTTCTTCGATTCTTTTGCTTGGAGAAAATTCCGAATTGTGTTCAAAGCTAATTGGCAAAGATTCGCTAAGATATTAAGTACACTTTTGTAATTAATTTTGTAACTCTCACACAGTTAAAATTGTATTACATTGTTGTCTTGTTTGACGCCAATTTTGGCTACAGATCCGATTACAGAATACGAGCCATTTTTCCGTGCGAAAAGCGCTCATAACACAATAAATTGTTTCACTCTTTGTCTCTAACTCATTTCAATTTTTGGTAGGTCTTCTACACTTTTATGCTTTCTGCAATGTTTGCGAAGAGTAAGTATTTCTTCTCGGAGATTATACTCTGACAGTTGGATTTCTAGATCCAGAAAACTCCAAATCCGTCGTTTTTAAGAAAATCGTTAGAGATATACAGTCGAGTCTCTCTATAACGAAACTCTATACATCGAATTTCTCTATATAACGAATTTTTGGTAGGAACGGTCCCTTTTCCCCATGATCTCATTAAAAACAGTCTCCATATAGCGAAATATCTATTTCCATATAACGAATTTTTTCATAAAATGTTCTTTATTTATTGTTTAAAAAAAGCTTCCAAATCACATGGAATCAATTTTCCATCACTGATTAGTGATTTATCGTTCAGTGCTGAGTTTTTTAACTTACTTTTCTACTTTGAATCTCCTTGTTTTTTATGCCCAACGAATTTATCTCCCGCCCTCCTCCCACACACTTTCCAACATACTTCTTAAAACAGTGTCAATTGGATTGTTACACATATAAGAGCAGGATCAGAGAGGTAATTGAAGTTTAAGGTGAATGAGAATTCAAATGGAGGAAAATGTTTCCGATACAATTTTTCATTCCTTGCTAAAGTGTGAGCATTTTTTCGAGAGTGTATTAATTTTGAAATCAAAACAGCGAAAAATTACAGATTTCAGTTTTCTTTATGTGATTTTTACTATGCTTTCAAATAAATGTCTGTTCTTTTTTTTTTTTTTAACTGTTTAAATAATTCAGAAATACAATATTAGGTTAATATTTATAGTTAAACATTTCAAATTCTTATTTAAACACCTCAAAAGTAATTTTTGTTCAAAATTTACACATTAAATAGGACTTTTTACTCATTCTCTATATAACGAATTTCTCTATATAACGATTTTTTTACTGGAACAATGGATTTCGTTATATAGAGACTTGACTGTATTTCGGAGAACCCAATTATAGAGGGTGTCCATAAAAGAATTGAAGAGGCTACTGCTTCCATTACTCCGGACTTGTTAACCGAAGTGTGTGAAGAATTGGACTTTAGGTTTGTTGTGTGACATAACTAAATGTGCCAATATTGAACATTTTAAGAAAAAGTAGGTTAGTTTACCTTCAGAAAACGCCTAATCCGTCGTTTTTATGAAAATCATTAAAGATATATTTCCGAGAACCAAATTATAGACGGTGTCCATAACAGAATTGAAGGGTTATTGCTTCCATTACTTCGGACTTGTTAACCGAAGTGTGAGGAATTGGGCTTTAGGTTGGTTGTGTGACATATAACAAGTCCGGAGTAATGGAAGCAATAGCCTCTTCTATTATTTTATGGACACCCTCTAAAATAGGGTTCTCGGAAGTATATCTCTAACGATTTTCGTAAAAACGAAGGATTAGGGGTTTTCTGAAGGTAAACTAACCTAGTTTTACTTACAAATGTTCAATATTGGCACTTTTAGTTAACCGAAGTGTGGGAAGAATTGGTCTTTAGGTTGGTTGTGTGAGATAACTAAAAGTACCCATATTGAACAATTGTAAGAAAACTAAGTTAGTTTACCTTCAGAAAACCCCAAATCTTTCGTTTTTATGAAAATCGTTAGAGATATACTTCCGAGAACCCAATTTTAGAGGGTGCCCATAAAAGAATTGAAGAGGCTATTACTTCCACTAATCCTGACTTGTTAACCTAAGTGTGGAAAGAATTGGACTGTATAGGTTTGTTGTGTGAGATATAACTAAAAGTGCCTATATTGAACATTTGTAAGAAAAACTAGATTAGTTTACTTTCAGAAAACCCCTAATCGGTCGTTTTTATGAAAATCGTTAGAGATATATTTCCGAGAACCCAATTATAAAGGGTGTCCATAAAAGAAGTGAAGAGGCTATTGCTTCCATTACGCCGGACTAGTTAACCGAACTGTGGAAAGAATTGGACTGTAGGTGGGTTGTGAGATATAACTAAATGTACCGATATTGAATATTTGTAAGAAAAACTAGGTTAGTTTAGCTTCAGTAAAACCCCTAATCCGTCGTTTTTACGATAATCGTTACAGATATATTTCCGAGAATCCAATTATAGAGGGTGTGCATAAAAGAATGTCCCAGTTGTAATGGAATTTTATAACAGTTTAACCCCTTAACCTACAATGACGGGCATAGCCCGCGTACGATGATCGAGCCAAATGTAAATTCTTCTTACCACTAAAATTTCACAGTAAATATAGTTTAATTTAATCGTCAAAATTCCATGATTAAACACGGCGAAAATCTCTATTAAATTTTAGTGGTAGCTATGGATTTGCCAAACCGTGGAGCTGTTGAGACGTAAATCGTAGGTTAAGGGGTTAATATAGACTATTTACAAACAAATTATACATCAAATTGAAGGTAAACAAACCTAGTTTTTCTTACAAATGTTCAATAAGTGAACCGTTAGTTATACCGGGTGCGCAAAAAGTCCGTATAAAACTTTAAAAAATCATAAAAACCGAAAAAATAACCGAAATGAAAAATTATTTGCAAGATTTGCATCTATAGGTCACGGGATTTTTTTAAAGATAGAAATAAAAAATAACTCAAAAAACAACCGACAGATGGCGCTGGTTTGTGCGATTTTGGTGGAAATATGCAAATGAAACGGTTTTAAGAATTTGCGCTCCTAATCCAGAACTAGTTCACCGTTGTGAGCCGTGTACTTGATCAAGGATGCTAAGTATGAAGGATAAAGCTTTGTTGGTGAAGTTATTTTATGTGAACTAGTTCTGTATTAGGAGCGCAAGTTCTTATAACCGTTTCATTTGCATATTTCCACCAAAATCGCACGAACCAGCGCCATCTGTCGGCTGTTTTTGAGTTATTTTTTATTTCGGTCTTAAAAAAATTCCCGTGACCTAATCCCTAATGCTAATCCTGTAAACAGTTTTTCATTTCGGTTATTTTTTCGGTTTTTATGATTTTTTAAATTTTATACGGACTTTTTGCTCCCCCGGTATATCACACAACAGACCTAAAGTCCAATTCTTCCCAATCTGCGTTTAACAATTCCAAAGTAATGGAAGCAATAGCCTTTTCAATTCTCTTTGTTTTTGCTACATGGGGGATAACAATTAAACTTTAAACGACACCCACTTTGAACTGAAATTGCAGATTCACTCTTAGCAAATTGCAGAACATAAAACGCTTTACGCTCAGGAGTCGCCATTTTGCGTATGTGGCACTGAAAACGAGTCAATAACAAAGCAGTACTCGTGCATGTACTTATCTAAAACTGTTTGAGTTACTCTTTTCTTGTGACTTAGAACCAGCACTCTACAACGCTTACAGTTGATACTATTAAAATTTATAACAGAGATATTGTTTTATGGTCACCCTGTATATAAGTAAAAAAGAATTGCTCGTTTAATAGTATGATTAGTTCTAAATTTTATTGTTCATCAGTTGTTTCTACTTTATTCTCTCCACAATACTATTATGAGTCAATTTGACTTACGTTTAGAAGTCGCTTTTGACAGCGATGCTAAAAGTTTTAAGGATGTTTTATGACAAATTAAAAATGGTACTTTTTCACTGAGACATCCTTAAAATTAACATCAACTGTTCACTTTAAAATTAAGAGAATATTTTAATATGTTTTGCTTTTTTACACACTTAACATTTTAGATTCAAAAGATAGTAAAAAATACAGTTCTTTCCAAAATAAAGATTACATTTCCTCGTGTACCATCAGAAGTTCTTTGCTGTTGTACAAAATATGCTATCTAATGAGCATTTCTGTAGTTAAGGAGAAAGAAGACAATTTTAATTCTAAATGGAGAATTTTTAAAAAGAGAACTTAAATTCCAGTATTTTGTTTCTATATCATAGAAACATATTTTCTGAAAAAAAAAAAAAATGGTCTGAGAGATTTTTTATTTTTATTTATCAACTCTACTTAGAAACACTGTTATGTCACATAGTGGTTTATTTTGGATAATGATGGTAAAAAATGTAAAACTTAATGATTACCAAGATATTATAATTTAGCCGCATTAATTTCATTACTTTGAAAATCTGAAACAGAATATTACAGACATTACATGTAGAGGAAACTAGGGATACTTGACAAAATTGTTAGTTTTAGATTGTTATTGTTTTTTTACATTACTTATTTGTGTGTAAATGCAGTCTATATATACTTAATGAAGTATTAAACAATATTTATTATTATTATTCCGAAGTATTAATTATAAAAGGTAGTAAAATATGAATATTCAAAACTTTCAATTTGGGTCAAGTATCCCAATGTATAGGGATACTTGACCCAAGTCATAGATTTGGGAGTATGATTTAAAATTATAAACAAACACTTTTACATAAGAGCAAAGTTAACATTAAGGTTAATACTTTTTTATTTTTGTCAAACAAAATTAACAGTTTTAATTTTTATTACATAGGCCCCTAACATTAATAAACCCAATTTGAATTTTTATTGTAGAAAGTTGAAAATATTAGAAGTCTGAAAGTCACTCTTAAAAAAATAACAATACATTCAACTTCAAATGTAAAGTCATATTTAAACACAAAACTTATAATTCTATTACTTTTTTCAAAAACTCAGGTTAACGAAGAATAGCTTCGATTTGGTAAGGATCAACTTATGATATATCTTTCATTTCAAGCCATTTAAATCGCGTACCATCCATTCTTTTTGCAAACTGAATAGTAAGACCATCAGAATTAATTTCAAGAACCTTTCGTACAAATCTTCTTGTATTCCGCTTCACACAATATCTGACAAGAACCCAGTCATTTACTTATAATATTTATAATATTTATGTATGTTTATAATATTTATTATTATAATATTTTAAATTCATAAATAAAACATGCTAAATGCATTTGAATAGTACTAACCCTAATCTTGGGTCAAGTATCCCTAGTTGCATATTTACTACACAACCCTAAAATGAACCCATTTGCTAATAAGTAGATTAATATTATTATACATGTTATTGTAGCTAAAAACATGTACAAAACAAATGACCAATTAAAAAAGCCTTAACAAAAAAAAATTATAACATCGGAGTTTACTGCACAAAAAAATTACTTTTGGAGCATGAAATTATATTTCGTCCGATAGTTTAAAAAGTTATGGAATGATTCCGTTGTTATTTTTACCATGTGGTCATCTAACTGAAAGAAATGAAGTGGTGCCACTTCCAACTTACAAAACTTTCCCAATTCTGAGAAAAAGGCCTTGGGTCAAGTATCCCAAGTTCCCCCTATAAATACATAGATTTAACTGAAAACCAGGTATTTTGGAGAAGAATTTTTAAAAAACAGTTTTAAAACTATTGTACTTATCTGACGTATTTGGCTAAAAATTTATCACATCAACATAATTTTAGCAAATAATAGGATAAAAATGAATTTCGAAAAACTTTTCGAAGAAAAAATAAAATCGTTCACGCCAGTCCGAGCTCGCAGACATGTAATCATTAATGTTACTACTTCATGATTAAATTTTGCATTATGCATGGACAAAAATGTATTCCACAAGTATCCACCATAATAACGTAACACGACATTATATACTTTAAATAACAATAAATCACCGGACACTAAATTTTAGCCGTTTTGTTGAATATTTAAAGATTTACTTGTCGGATTTTTCTGGAACTTCAGGATTATAAAGAATATGTTTGACTACATATTTATCAACGGCTATTTGATTAGAAGGACAATCAGGGGGCCGTCAAAAAATTAAAGAATAATAATATTTGGGATCACCCTGTAAAATAAATTCACAAAACGATATATCGCTATAGCTTACGAATATTCAGATATTGTACAATATGCGTATCCATTTCTGTAAGAATAGCAGGCATCTTCCTTGAGATATCGATTTTTATTTTTAAGTTAAAAAAATTCTTGCATTTTTTTGTTTATGTCATGCAGGGTTTTCTACCAAATTTAACTTCAGTTTCGGAAAATTTGAAAAAATGTAGTAGAAATAATATAATCCAATTGGAATGTAACTATATTAAGCATTTGATGAAATATGAGCAGTTGTATGGAATATTTTTTATCTGTGCATGAGTGCACCTACCAAATATTTTTTATCATGAATTAATGGTAAACTATAGAGCAACTCATAAAAAAAGCCAGTCAAATATCATGAAAATTCTGAAAGATATCGGCGATGGAGGGAGCTGATTTTTAGTTGCTCACTAAAAACAGCTAAATGATAAAGGGTTTTCCATAAATTGTCGAGTTTTTTTTCCTTTTTTATTGATGCTTTAGTTCTTGGAAAACCACCAGAATGAGCCAATTCCAATAATAAAAGAAGTATAAAAAATATATTCATTTCTTCTAAATCTACTCGTTGACATTCATTAAATACTAACTCCTTTGCTGAAAACCAGTTAGTACAAAATGGCAATTTGTGGAAAATCCCTTACCATGCAGCAGCTTTTAGAGAGCAACCAAAAATGAGCTCACTCTATCGCCGATATCTTTCTGAATTTTCACGATATTTGACTGGCTTGTTTTATAAGTTGCTCCATAGTATTAAATCATGAATAATATATATATGTTATAGTGCGCGCATACGCAGATAAGAATTATTTAATATAACTGCTCATATTTTATCAAATAATTGATATATTTACATTCAAATTGCACTGTTTTATTTTTGCTACATTTTGTCAAATTTTGTGAAACTGACGTTAAATTTGCTAAAAAACCCTGCATAATATAAGCAAAACTAGTTGGATGCGCCAATCCCAAAACTTTCTTCTATCTTATACATCTTGATATTTCAAAAACAAGTTACACATGTTAATGCTTCAATATTATTAGTTCAATGCTATACCAACTTTGATTTCCATCTTAAATTTCTGCTTCAGTCAATTAAACGGACTAAAAACGAGTTAATGTATATCATGATATTTGTTAAAATTAATAGTTTTATTCAGATGTTTACGAATTATCAGATGTTTGCGAATAGCCGGCTTAGCAGGAAGCGAGTTCCCGCCTTTGCACGAGCCGCCGATGGACAATAGAACTACGAAAATTCAAGAAAAGTATACAAAAATCGCTATCACAGAGCCCCTTTACCGCGCGATATTTCCAAATTCAAGGAGGACCTGTTGGCCAAAGCCAAAAACATGCACAAAAAATTTGGTTCAATTGTATGCATAATTTTATACACTTTTCGATTGTACAATAAAGAAAATGGCACAAACATCGCTATTACAGCGCTCCCTCTCCGGCAGATTTTTTTCAAATTCAGGGAGGACTTGTTTGCCATAGCCAGAAACGTACAGAAAAAATTTGGTTCAATTCTATGCCTAAATTCATACACTTTTCGATGGTACAATAATGAAAATGGCATAGAGATCCAATTATAGCACACGCTTCTGGCGGAATTTTTTCAAGTTCAGGGAAGACTTGCTTGCCATAGCCAGAAACATACATAAAAAATTTCGTTCAATTATATACAGAACTTCATACACTTTTCGATGGTACGATAATGGAAATGGTACAGACATCGCAATTATAGCGCCCCCTTCCGGTGGAATTTTTCCAAATTCAGGGAGGACCTTCGTGCCATGACCAAAAACAAACAAAAAATTTGGCTCAATTCTATGCATAACTTCATACACTTTTCGATGGTTCAATATTCAAAATGGCACAAAAATCGCTATTACAGCGCCCCCTACCGGCGAATTTTTTCCAAATTAAGGAAGGACCTGCTTGCTATAGCCAAGAACTTAAAATAAAAATTTGGTTCAATTCTATGCATAACTTCATACAATTTTCAAAATCGCACAAAAATCGCTATTACAGCGCCCCCTACCGGCGATTTTTTTCCTGATTCAGGGAGCACCTGCTTGCCATAGCCAAAAACTTAAAATAAAAATTTGGTTCAATTCTATGCATAACTTCATACACTTTTGGATGGTACAATATTCAAAATCGCACAAAAATCGCTGTTACAGCGCCCCCTACCGGCGAATTTTTTCCAAATTCAGGGAGGACCTACTTGCCATATCTGAAAATTTTAAATAAAAATTTGGTTCAATTTTATGCATAACTTCATACACTTTTGGATGGTACAATATTCAAAATCGCACAAAAATCGCTATTACTGCGCCCCCTACCGGCGAATTTTTTTCCAAATTTAGGTAGGATCTGCTTGCCATAGCTAAAAACTTAAAATAAAAATTTTGTTCAATTCTATGCATGACTTCATTCACTTTTTGATGGTACAATGGCGACAAACACACGGACAGACGGACATTTTCTAAAAACATGTTTTTGGGGATCTCTGACCCCTAAAACGTGTAAATCCGTCGAAAACCGGAAGTCGAAAAAAATTTCGATTACAATACTTTCTTCTATTGAGGACAGAAGAAAGTAAAAAGTGCAAGAATTCTTTGAACTTAAAAAAAATCGTTATATCTCCAGGAATACATGTGCTATTCTTACACAAATGGATACAAATATTGTACAGTATCCAAAAATTATAAGCTATAGTGATTGATCATTTCGTGCATTTTATTTTGCAGGGTGATCCCAAATATTCTTTTTCTTTTTTTTTTTCTTTTGGCCTCCTAATTTTCCTTCTGATCAAATTGCCATTGATAAATATGAAGTCAAACATATTCTTCTTAATCTTGCAGTTCCAGAAAAATCCGACAAGTATCTCTTTAAATATCCGACAAAATGTCTAAAATTGAAAGTGTCCGGTGATTAATGGCTATATAGTGTAAGTGTTACGAGTTGCAATTTTCCAACTGAGTGAAAAAGTATCCAGGTCAAGATTCGAACCAGGAACCTTTGACCAGGATCGGACCGGCTCTTTTTCGGGCCCTCGGCTAAAGATTGAAAAGGGCACCTTACCAGGGAATTTAAAGGGAATAGAATATTACTATATAATATACAGGGTACAATGTTATCTATCGCCGACCTTTAATTTCTCAACCGTTGGTTTTATACATATAGTTCCAATTACAAAAACGTTTTAAATGAGGTAAATATTCCTGCTGTGGCATTATTTAAAGTAAAAAAATCAATTTTCAAACTTTTATACAATCTTTTTATACGGTCCCCCGGTCCCTACAGTTATATTTAGTAAAAGTTTACACATTTCACAACAAATATAACACAAAAAGTTTGACATCTGTACTACAAAAATTGACACAATTATTAAATTTCAAAGTTTGAGATTTTTGCACATGATTTTGACTTTGGATTAGTTAAAAGATGAATTAAAGTAATTCGAGATCAAAATCAGGGTGCTATGTCCTTTTTACGGCGAAACCCCCTTTAGCCTGTATCGCCAAATCGGGGTATCACCAAATCGGGTTATTTCATCTAAAAATTGGAGCTGACTTTTAGAGTTCGTATACAAAGAAAAAAAGCAAATATTGAAATTAAACAGAAAAATAGGTATGAATTTATATCTTTGAATGATATCTTTCTGAATTTTCACGATATTTGGCTGGATTTTTTTAATAAGTTGCTCTATAGAGTATTATGTAAATTATGTAAAAAGATACTCGTTATCGTTCGCGCATGCGCAGATAAACAACTGCTCATATTTCCTGAAATATTTAATATATTTATATTCCAGTTGCACTATATTGTGTCTACTACATTTTGCATATTTGTCTGAAACTGGCATTAAATTTGGCTGAAAACCCCTGCATGTTATAAGCAAAAAACATGCAAGAATTATTATTTTTTTTAAAAATCGCTATATCTCTATTAATATACGTGCTATTCTTACACAAATAAATACACATATTGCACAATGTCTGTATATTTATATTCTGTAGCGATAGATAATTTCGTGCATTTTGTTTTACAGGGTGATCCCAAGTATTATTTTTTTCTTTGATTTTTTGTTGGCCCCCTAATTGTCTCTCTTGTCAAATTGACATTGATAAATATGAGGTCATATCTGTTCTTTTTAGTCCTGAAATTGCAGAGAAATGTGACAAGTATATTTCTAAATAGTCGACAAAATGTCTAAAATTGAAAGTTGCTGGTCATTAATGGCAATATAGTGTAGGTTGATAAACATTCCAGATTATGAGAGTTCAAACAATGAAAAAAAAAGCACATGACAAGCACCGAAAACAGCTTGTTGTCAGACGAGTAACCATAAAGCTTTTCGCCTTCTTCAAATTAAGATTCTACAATGTCATATTCACAGATTTCTTCTGCTCGATTCAGATAGTCATATTTTCTTTCAATGTTAGTTTTTTCAGCCATTGTAAAACTTTCACACTGTTCTGTAAACTGTTTTAGCTCTATCAATAACCGACTTCTTTCGACTTTACAAAGTTTATAAATGCTATAAAGGACTTCCGTAAGGAAAATTATCAAGCATTACGATTTCATTAAATTACTTTGGATTTAACCAGGACCAAGATTCTAAATTTTCTTTTTATGGACTGAATCTTTCTTCGATACTTGTCCTGGCACATGTTTTTCTTTGAAGTTCTTTTTTCTTTGAAATCTAATTCTACTTCTATATAAATATTTTTATCTTCTAATTTGCTATGAACTGTGCTTGAATAGTATTTTGTTTTTTAATACAGAACCTGAAAATGTTTATCACTCCTTTTATCCCTTACTTATTGAAACATTTTCTCTACCAACTTCCAGACTGTGGAGTTAATGTTTTACTTTGTAAATGTTTTGAAATAAGAGATATAACATTAAATAAATCTAGTAAAATAATAAACACAAATAGGTTTGCAAATTTGGGCCATTGACTGATCAAATTTCTTGCAATGAATTTAGCTTTGCAGGCAAAACTTCCATTTGATGCTTATTTTAAAACTGGAATAAAATTGAATAGTTTTCCCGTGTTTACACTTTTCTACCTTCTTAAAAATCCCCCATCCCCAGCCCACAGTGCATATACAGTACTAGATGCTTGATAAAACGACCTTCCACTATAGCAAATTTCTCATTATAACGTCCAGTAGATTATAATAGCAGCATTATTTTTACATGCAATCGAAAGATTAAGTAGACCAGACATTTCAATATAAAAAACGTTTTCAGCTGTTCTACCTACAGTTATTTGACACCGTATGTTAGAAAAGCTTGAGGATGTTTTAGTCTTAAAAGAAGAAAAAATTCCACCCTCCTCTTAAATTTAGCGATTATTTCTAAAGTTTTCCTCAAAAAATACTTTGAAACTTAAAAAAGAAATATTTACTCAGTTGCTATAGGAAACAGGCTAAAAAATGGATTTTTAGACGTCTAAGTGTTAAATTCTTCCCGAAAATATGATTCAGGATTGCTAATTTTAATTCATTATATATTTTGAAAACTTCCAAAAGAATTTTTTTATACATTATAAAATTCTAGATTTTCTTATATTTTTCGAATACACTGGACAACTTAAGAATTTTTATACAATGAATAATAATTACAAAAATAATTTATCCATTGTAAGAGATTTAAAAGCGTTTACACTGCCCTAGATATATCCACTTGGAGACCTTTCAGTTATCATCCCACCCCTCTTAGGTTCGCTACTCTAGAATAGAATCTTTATTACATAAAATCTGGAAAAGCACGACTGTAGTTTTGGGGAAAAATTAATTAGTAGCTCGCTTTATCAAGTACAATAGAGTACTCTTACATAATATAGGGTAGAAATAAGTTTTCGAATAGAGTATTAATTCTTTTATATCCCTAATAGGATAAAATGGATACATAAACGAGTCGAATGTGGCAATCCCAAAACTTTCTTCAATCTCATACATGTTAATACTTCCTGAAAAATGCAGCATATCAAGCTACCGGTTATGTGATTTACACCAAAATCTAATAGTCAACAACTTATGTCAACTTCTAACTGAATCGGAAGTTTGATGAAAATCCATGCATTAGTTTTTGAGATAGAGCTATTTTGGAAATCGTAAAAAAATACTACGTAGCAGCGTCACCTATTGGGCGATTGACACAAAGACAAAAAAGCACTAATTTATATCTGGGACTAACTGAATCTGAAGTTTGATGAAAATCAGTGTATTAGTTTTTGTTAGATGAAAATCAGTGTATTGAGATACAGATAATACGGAAATCGTGGAAAATGCAGCATAGAAGCGTCACCTGTTGGGCGATTTACGTAAAAAACTAAAAAGCCTTAATTTTGGAATTTTCTTTCGACGGTTAGAGAGCATTTACAACTTATAAGTAATTACAATGCCAAATTTATAATTTCTAGTCCCTGCAGTGTCACAAAATCACAATTTAGAAATTTTTTAAATTTTGCAAACCCCAGGTGTTAGTGATACTGACATGAAATAGATCCTATGTTGGAGCTAGGACTGTTACCCTCAATTTCCAACCATCACATCTGAAATTGGTTTGGTACTTCATGAGATCGCGTTGAAATCGCAATTTAGAACGCTTTTTGCGCATTTTCACACTTTTTAAAATTCGAATTTTTAAAGAAATGTTCTTAGAGATCATTTATAGGTTATAAATAACTACCATGCCAAATTTTATGTTTCTAGGCCATTCAGCAACACAAAAATCGCATTGTTAGAACATTTTTTGCTTCTAAAACCCCTTTGGGGTAGTTTCACACACATAAAAAATAGCCTATCTTGGAGCAAGGGCTGACAACATTATTTTCACAACATTATTTTTGAAATCGGTTCGGTACTCCTGAGATTGCGTAAAAATCGTAATTTAGAACGTTTTTTACAACGCTTTTTGCGCATTTTCATCCTTTTTAAATTTGGAACTTTTAAGAAATGTTCTTAAAGATTTTTTATATCTTATAAGTATACCATTCCAAATTTCATCTTTCTTGGCCCTTCAGCAACTCAAAAATCGCATTTTTAGAACGTTTTTTGCTCCTACACCCCTTTGGGGTAATGGTATCGACTTAAGATATAGACTATGTTCGAACGTGGACTAACACCATCATTTTCATACAATTACTTTTGAAATCAGTTCGGTAGTTCCAGAGATTACCTCTTACAAAGAAACAAACTTCTTTATAATATTGGTATAGACTAACAAACCCCGCAGCTTTGCTAGCATAATAGTTGAATTATGCTAAGTGATATTTATATGTCTAATTTTTACTAGAAGAAATTATACTTTTAATAATAATTCAAAAATTATTAATTAAGCCACAGTTTGACAAAACTTCATTATTACACTGCACTAGGCAAAAACGGGGCTTAAATTAATAAGAAGAATTAAAACTAATTCCAAATGGTAAATTATAAAGTATTTTGGAGATTTTATGCTCATTTCATTATTCATTTGAAATTTTGAATAAACCGTCCTTAGTACGCATTTACATCTTAAAATTAATCATCATCTCAAATTGCAAGCTTCTTGTCTACCACCTCTCTGTTGGTAGTGGCACTAACATAAAATGCCTATGTTGAAACAGGGTCTATCACCATTAATTTGCCAAAATTAATTTTGAAATCGGTTTGGTGTTTCCTAATATTCTATAGAAAACGCAATTTAGAAAGTCTTTAAGGGCTTTTTTTTTTAGAATGTATGTCAATCCCAGGTGGTAGTGGCACTGGCATAAAGTATAGCTTGTGTAGATCAAAGACTGTCACCACTGATTCACAACCATTACTTTTGTAATCGTTTTATTTCACTGAGATTGCATAGAAATCGTAAATTAGGACTTTTTTCCAACGCTTTTCGCTCGTTCCCTTCGCTTCACCCCTTATATATTTCGAATTTATTTTCGACTGTTCTTAAAGGGCATTTACAGATGGGTGACAAAATAATACGAACACTCATAAAAAAGATATGGTCCATTTTAAAGGACCAGAACACGCATGTCACTTTGCACTCAATTCTGCCACCTAGTGGTTATGAAAGGTAAGGTATCAGTCGTTCAACATCAGTCATAGGTGTTGCATGCTCTTACCATACGCTCTGGAAAACTCAGTAATGTCTGACTTGTCAGAGTTCGAAAAAGGAATGATTTTTGGAATGCGGTGCGCTGGTTGCTCCGTGACGGAAACAGTCAATTATTTGGGACGTGCGAGGAGTACTGTGTCAACCGTTATGACAGCGTACACGAAATGCGGTAAATTGTCGTCTGCGAAGTACAACGGTGGACGGAAAAGAAAGCTTTCTGAGAGGGATAAAAGAGAGTTGACCCCCATAGTGGTCAGAAATCGGAGGCAATCTTTATCCCAGATAGCGTCATATATAAATAGTCATCTCCAGAATCCATTGCTGCAAGAACTGTCCAAAGGGAACTTCATGCTTCGAACATTTATGGAAGCGTTGCAATTCGTAAGCCATTGGTGTCATAAGGTGTTCGTATTATTTTGTCAACCATCTGTATATTTTATAAGTAACCACCATGCCATATTTACAGTTTCTAGTCTCTTCAATATCACAGAAATTGTAATTTTGAACTTTTTAGAACGCTTTTCGCTAACTTCATCCTTTTAAATTTAGAATTTCCTTCCGGCGGTTCTTAGAAAGTATTTGCATCATTTAAGTAATTTCCATGCCAAATTTCAAAATGTTACATCACTCAGTATCACAAAAACGCAATTTGGAAATTTTTTTGCTCCTGCAATCCCCAAGTGGTAGTGAAAACAACATAAAATATAGCCAATGTTGTAGCAGATACTTCTGACATCAATTTGCAACCATTACTTTTGAAATCGGTTTGATATTTCCTGAGAATGCGTAAAAATCGCAATTTAGAACGTTTTTAGAACGCAGTTTCACACCTCTTAAATATCGAATTTTTTAGGAAATGTTATTAGATATAACTTATATCTAATAAGTAACTACCATGACAAATTTATTGTATCTAGGTTCTTCAGTAACACAAAAATCTTATTTTTAGAAAGTTTTTTGCTCCTGCACCCTTTGGGGAAGCGACATCGACATAAAATGTACCGTCAACTACTTTGGTCCATCCCATAAAAAGTTTTTATTATTTGTATTGAACAAACAATAGAAAATAATTTGAAGTTTTTGCGCTTGAAAAATAGTTTATACTCTACTATAGAGTATTTGAATAGTTGGGGGGAGGGGGGGTAATTTAAAATTTTTTAGTGGCAACACTGGATGTATTTGTAAACAACTGTTTTCGTGTGTAAATTTTAACTCTCCAAACTTTCTATAGTGAAACAATCTGGATAAGAGCTACAAATAAGGTAAGTGTCAAAATATTTCCTTTATTAACATGTAACCCATGTGTGATTACAGTTTCTCCTTCAACTTTTTATTTTGACAGGAAATGTTTACATTTTCATAAAGCTAACATGAAAACTAAGTATTTCGGGGATACTTTGTACCAGGCCTTTTTGGTCCGAAAATATCCCCAGTTACCTAGAAATGCCTTTTATACAACCAAATCCCTTAAAATATGTTTGAAGTAATATTTTTTTTCAAATGTTACTGTAGCAAACTGTTACATTAATTGTTTTTGTTCCGGTTGCTGAGAATAACATGACGAAAACTGTTTCTCGTTTCTTTAATATTAACAATTGGTTTATTGTGCTTAAATGTTAAAAAATATTTGTTTATCGAGTTTGAGTGTTAATTTATTAGCAAATGCTATTGCAAGGGGATTTCAACAAAAATGTATTCATTTACATATGAAATGTATTCATTTTATATGAAACTAAGTGAATGGACCAAAGAAGCCCCCAGCAGGGGCTACTTTGTTCCAAAACTTTAAAAATAGTTAAAAAATTAAAAAAAATCCTCTTTAAAACCATTCAGTTTGCTTCATTGTTTCATGTTAATTGTTTGCAACTCCATTTCGACGTATTTTATACAGAAAACTGTAAAAAAAATAATTCGAGTACCTTTCCAACTATGGACAGAAACTGCCAAAATTAGGTTTTCAAATGTGTTATATTAAGTAAAAAATTTAGAAAAAGCATATCTTCTTTCATCTAATTAAGCGTTGAAGTTTCGATAAAATGTTCAGAGTCTGTAGATAAAAACATGTTTCTAAATAATTGAATAATTTACATCTAAATAGAAAATCAATAAAATATTTACTTCTCCCTGCCCTCGTACGTTGCACACTGCGTGATAATTCGAATTCATATTAAAGTCCCGAAAGCATTAAAATTAGAACTATTATTAAAATTATTCGTTAATTTGAAACTGAATTAATGCGAACCGATGTTTCTCACGTTGGTTAATTCGAACTAAAAAATGGGATATAATAATTCAAAGGAAAGAAATGGGGTAAGGTGTGATAGGGAATTCTGAATAGCTTTTTATTTCGTTATTTACAAAAGCTATGTAGTTGGTTATTTTTCTCAGTTTAAATTGATAAAGAAAATTTCTGATCAAACTGTATGTGGTCAAAACTAATAAATGAAGACATTCGCCACATAAGTCAATGATGCTCTATAATTGTATCATTGGATTTTTGTATCTCATAAGTTTCGAATTAAGAATTCTATCTCCGTAATTTACTTTTAGTGAGTGGTTAGGAGAGATCGCATTGTGCTACGCTTAGCTATTTTACAGTATCTATAGATACCGTATTTATGGCTATAGCCAATAGAGATGAAAGTTCGGGTTCTGTTTTCGGAGCCCAAAACATTATGTCATCCGAGACAGAGCCCATTGCTAAAAGTGGGCAATAAAAATAAAAGAAAAAATTGCATAATATTTAAAAATTGTTTTAGATGTAATCTCATTTTTAAACAACTTCTCACAGGAAATAATTGTTAATCATAATTTTACGGAAATCTACATTCAATCTTATCAAAAGAGAAGATTGATATCAAATAAAAATATACTTCCTTAATAGTATTATCATATTTTTATTCCCCAACAAACACATCTGAATGACATATTAACGAAGTGAGTTTTATTTATTAATGAATGAAGTTTGCAGAAATGACTATATGACGAAGAATCGGAAAACGTTTTTCTATTTCTTATAAAGCCCCACCAGTGGCCGAAAGGTTCTGCTCTCGAAGCTGGTAGACGGGAGGTGCTGGTCCGAACCCAATCGTGCCCGTCGGCCTAATTGTTCGGAGTTTTCGTGTTTTTCTTCGAACCATTGATTTCCATACGTAAATACAGGTTAGGTTCCCTTAGAAAGAAGGGAGTGCCCACGGAGGGCACCTGGGCACTCCCCCACTGAGCCTATATCCCTCGAGTTGATAATTGGCTGTCAAAAACCAACCCAATCCTATTTCTTATAAAAGGTGTACAGTCGTGGAAAAAAAAAAAAGTAAACACCCCTTACTAACTCTGCAAAAAATTATCGTAGAAGAAAGTTATTGGTACCATACGATTGGTAATAAAGTCTACTTTTAAATGATGTAATAAAATTTGATTAGGGGGGCCATCTACATATTAAAATGAACCATAACTTTTTTTCAATAGCAGTACACAATTCTGTCAGCATAAATGAACTCTACACCTTTCAATCAGCCTAAAAACAAATTTTTATGCAATTCGTACGATAAGTTTTCGACAAATTAATTATTTTAAAACGAGCGTATTTAAGAGGCTGTATCCAAATCCAAACTGAAGTTCGGTACTTGATTGTTGACCGAGAGACCCTTGATAAAGGCATCTTAGAGCCTACACTAGTCATTCAAAAACACACAGACGATAATGTTAATCCTATGGGGAAGTTATTTTCAAATATCTCGCTTGAATTTTGATATTTTCAAATGATTTTTTTTTTTTTTTTTTTTTTTTTTTTTGCATAGGATAGCTGAGGACGATCTACAACCGGGCCAGTTTTTACTTTTCCGATTTTAATTATAGTTCTTTTATATTAGCTAGTTTATATTATAGTTCTTTTATATTAGATAACTTCATATACTTTTCGATGGTACAATAATGAAAATGGTACAGACATCGCAATTATAGTGCCACCTTCCGGCAGAATTTTTCCAAATTCAGGGAGGACCTTCGTGACATGACCAAAAATAAACACATAAAATTTGGTTCAATTCTATGCATAACTTCATACACTTTTCGGCGGTACAATATTCAAAATGGCACAAAAATTGTACAAAAATCGCTATTACAGCGCCCTCTACGAGCGATTTTTTTACAAATTAAAGGAGGACCTCCTTGCCATAGCGAAGAACTTAAATTTTTTTTTTTGGTTTAATTGTATGCATAACTTCATACACTTTTCGATGGTACAATATTCAAAATCGCACAAAAAACGCATTTACAGCGCCCCCTAACGGCGAATTTTTTGCAAATTCATGGAGGACCTGCTTGCCATATCCAAAAACTTAAAATAAAAATTTGGTTTAATTCTATGCATAACTTCATACACTTTCGGACGGTACAATATTCAAAATCGCACAAAAATCGCTATTACAGCGCCCCCTACCGGCGAATTTTTTCCAAATTCCGGGAGGACCTGCTTGCCATAGCCAAAAACTTATAATAAAATTTTGGTTTAATTCTATACATAACTTCATACACTTTTTGATGGTACAATGGCGACAGACAGACGGACAGACGGACGGACGGACAGACGGACAGACAGACATTTTCTATAAACATGTTTTTTGGAATCTCTGACCCCTAAAACATGCAAATCCGTCGAAAACCGGAAGTCGAAAAAAAATTTCGATTACAATACTTTCTTCTATTGAAGATAGAAGAAAGTAAAAATATGAAACCAAAATCGAAAAAGTAAAAACTAGCCCGGTTGTAAGATGGTCCTGAGCTATCCTAAGCAAAAAATCATTCGAAAGTATCAAAATTCAAGAGAGATATTTGAAAATAACTTCCCCATAGGATTAACATTATCATCCGGGTCTTTTTGAGCGACTAGTGTGTAGGCTTTTGAAAATAACTTCCCCATAGGATTAACATTATCATCCGGGGTTTTTTTTGAGTGATAAGTGTAGGCTCTTAAGCGTCACTCAAGCAGTCATTGAAGACTACACGATAGCATAAATTTCAAAATATCTAGTCACTTCTATCATAGACGTTTAGTCACTTCTATCATCTATCTTAAACCATCATTTAGCCATTTAAGAAAAATTTGAAAACTACTTGAAAGAAAAATGTGAAATTTTGGTTTTCCTTTAAGCAGGATTTAATAAATCTAAATCCATAAAAAAATTGTAGTTTGCAATTCATAATTTTTTCGAATATTAATTTCATAATTCATATCATAAAATTATAAAAATGCAAATTCAACGTTTATGATTTATGTTTGGGTATTTTAATAGTACCGCTACACAAAAAAGTAGCACATTACTAGTGTAATTTTAGAAAATATTAATGAAAATATGAAAATGTAATTTAACATTAAAAGCATTAAATTTTGAATGTTTATAATTCAAAAAATTATCATTCAAATGACTTGAAATTTGATGACTAGGCATAGTTTGAACCGAAGATTTGAAATATCGTGTTAAAATTTGGCATTGCCATTGAAAAAAAATGAAGTCTGGGTTCGTTTTATTATGTAGATGCCCCCCTAAACAATTTTTATATGCATCATTTAAAAGTAGACTTTATCATTCAGTACCAGTGACTTCTTTCTACGACAATTTGTTAAATTAGTAGGGGATGTTTACTTCTCCCCCACGACTGTACATCTTAAATTATAATCGATTCCTTCCTCAAAACAATCTTTCGTGATTCTCATGTGCATGACAACCAGCTTAAAAGTAAAATTTGACACCATTATCTGAAAGATCGGATGCTTTTATAGGAAAAGAGGAAACGGTGTTTGATTAATTTCTATCGAAATAATACATGTCAATTATATATGTACTTACGAATGAAAGGGACTTCATGAATGTGTAAAACAGAGTCTCAGCATGAACAGAGTTATGATGAAAAATGTATAGAATCACTAACGTTATTTTCACATGAAGAGCGATTATGGCTCGTACACAATAGAAAACTAAACATTTGAAAACTAGAAGCTAATACTGGTTGACTAAAAACAAAAGAAAATTTTTATTTCACGTTAGATCTCTCAAAAAATAAATAAATTTTCTAACTAAAAAACATTCTGTCGCGAAAGAAAATCGAGAACAACAAATTATTCGCCCTTCTTTTGGCGCCCTTAACATGTCGTCGCCGTCCATGCCAAACATAACTCTGCAAATATTAAATTTTCTTTTAAAACAGCATTCTAATACAAGAAAAACGATTTCTATTTCCCCTTCATTTTGATCAAAATAGCATTAAAATGACATGAAATGGAATAAATAATTTTAAAGAAAAATAAATAAAAAAGTTTATTTTTTTTTCTATACGAGAATAAATAAAATTGTCAATTTCAGAAGAATGAGCCCGAACTGGAAGACTGGTATAAAATTTGAGCCCGAGACCGTGTCAGGCCTGGAGCCTTTCTCATCCCTAATAGCCAACTCTGCTCACTAGTTATTTGAACTTTTTAACCGAAACCGGCTTCACCCTGTATATACAATAAAAATTGTTTTTTTCTAAAGAGAATTTTTATTAGCTCATTCTAAAATTCAGTACAGTTTCTAATAAATTATATAATAGCAAGTAAATTAATTTACGATTATTTTTAATAAATGGAACTGTCTATTCCCAACTTCCAAAGAAGCCAATTATTGTTTTCCTTGTGCAACAAAAATTGCAGGAATCATTTTCTTTCACAAAGTTACATTTAAAAAATGATTTTTCTTGTATCAAAATGAGACTATGTTCTTCCTTAGCGTTTTTATCCTCAAATAAGCTGCAGGAGCTTAATGAGGCCCCAGAGATTTATTATCCGAAGATTTTTTTTTCCTACTTAAAGAAAAAACATTGAATTTTTTTCTTCATTGAGGTAGAAAGATTTTCTTTGTTAAGCAACAAGAAACAGTTATGTCTTTAGCGATAATTTTAAAACAAAGTATAACATTCTAATCTTTTTTTTTGGTTTGGAAATAATCTATAACTTAAGGTTGAACGTTTGACGGGCAAAAATTATGTCAATATTTGCGCTAAACTTTAAATTATTCACGAAATTAGAAGAAAAGTAAAATTCAATTTTGTGTACTGTAAAATCACATTTAGAGTGAAAACATAACATTTAAATAAATGTGTCGCTAATAAATTTTTTTCAATACGTTTTTACAATATATTTTTTAAATGAATAGATTATAAAATGGGCGCAAAATATTAGAAGTGATTAAATTATTCTGATTTAAGCCCTTATCTTTACATTCAGAAACATTTGGTAGACAAACACCAAATTATTTTTTTAACTGACAGTGAATTTTGGTATTCTAGTATGCCAATTCTAGTACACCAGGAAATATTTCTTAGCTAAAAGGATTCAACGTATCCTGTATAGTATTATTACACAGACACGTCAAATATTTTACGGTCGTCCTCTGATACTTATATATTTGGCTTAAAAAAAAGAGGGGGGGGGGAATTCATCAAATCAAAGATGAGTGTTTAATTTTTTTGTAAATTTTTCTTTTTAAGCATTACATTGTGCACCACTTTAAATATGAAAAAAAAAATTAAATTTCAATATTAAAAAAATTGAAAAGTTGTAAATATCATTACCATGGCATGTTCCAAAGTTTAAATTTATCAATTGAAACCTTTAAGAATCAAGTAGTTTTAGAACAAAAGCAACGACTATCTGGGTATATTTCATTTCTCTCCACATATATTTCGCACTTTAGAGAAAACAGAAGACATTTCTATTAATTGTCCTTATTTACATTTTGTCCCTGGAGGCAATGTCCTTACCATAGTGCACAGTAATTTTGCATTCAGAACTGCTCTAGATGGCGTTTTCGTATGAGAACACTCTTAGATAGTACATGCTTTTACAAGCAGTAATGTCTATTTTAGATTAACTATATGAGCACTATTCCATTTGGTTCCTTTTGCTTCAAAATTTCAGTTAGTGTATTTTTTTTTTAATGAGTCATTAACAAGATATCATTGCTAAAATATATTTTTAATAATTGCACTTTGCTGAATTAATTTTAAAAATTTTAGGACTGCTTTCAGAATAGCTATACTAAGCTTTCAATTGTTATAGTGCAGTCCTATAATAGATTTAATGTTTAAAATGTCATTACCGTGATCATTACCCAAGGCTTTATGCATTCATGATTTTAGGGACATAGTACTGACAATCTTTGACCACAAAAATCACTTCTATTCCTTAGCAAAAATTCCTATTTTTATATTATATGGCGTAATAAGAGTTAAAAATTTGGAATTAAACCAATAACTGTCTTTTTTAGGTGCGTTTCGTAATTATATAAATACGTAACACCTATAGTCGTCGTTCGGTCCGTCTGTCTGCATATAACAGAGCAAAAACTACCCAACTGAATGGTCTGAAATTTTAAATATATAATTGTTGCAAAATTTTTTCGAGTCATTTCAAATTGTATGAAACTCGGATGTATAGTTTAATTGCAGCGACAGTTAAAAGCTTTCAGTTACATTACGGCCAATGTGAATAAATTTATTTCAAGTGCATTTTAATAATGTTACAGCTTTTCGAACAGAATGAAATTGATATGCATTTGTGAAGTGCACTAAAATATACAATCAGTAAAATATTCGGAGCAAAAAATATTTATAAAATTAGTTGTAGTACGAAGTCGCCTCATTTGCCACGCTTGACGTGCAATTTCCAACTTCTTTTAAAGCCAAAATTAAACATTTTCAGGTAACGATCCTTTAATATACGATTGTTTACGGAATTTCGAGCGATGAGCAATAGATTGTCCTTACAAGTACAAGTGGTGTGGCATACGGGAAATAAAATGCGATTGGTCGGAAGGATTTTGCACAAAATCTTGAGCGATGAGCAGCTAGAGCAAGGTTATTAGACATATGTCTAATAACATTGCAGCTAGAGTGCATTTATCAATAAGAAAGTGGCGACCCACGAGCGATAAAATTTGATTGGCCGAGGGTATTTTTTGAAAATAAACTTGGCGAGCCGGCCATTATTGCTAATTTAATGTTTGTCTCACTCGTTTAATAGATTTTGTCCAGGTGAATATTGCCAAGTTCTGGAATATAGGTTGCAACAATTAAGACAAAATATTCTGTACGCGAGTCACTATAGAACTTAATTCACTGACTGCGACCGGAATGAAAAAGTAAATGAAAAACGAGCAGTGTTAATCACATTTTTTTTTCTCAAATTTGGAAACAAGCAGTTTATTAAGAAACAGTATTTTGAATTCGCGTTGGTTTTTGTCTCAAAATTACTTCGACAATTTTAATGGTATTCAATTTCCAAAGTTCTACTAATTTGCTGTTTTATACGTTATAACTATTGTTGCATGAGCTTTGTTTTAATTCTTTAGTTCTTTATACTCAAACATTGACGTGCTATAAAGAAACAAATGTTTATTAGTGAGGAGTTATATAAATCTAAGACTTAAATGGTTCTTTAAAATTGAAATGAAGTCAAATTCACTCAAAGTAAATAATAAAACTAAATATTTAGCCTTTTTAAATAAATATAATTTTCAAATCATATGAAACAGAAAGAAAATCCTTGAAATCAACAAAATTTAACCAATTCGAGACGGCGCTTTTTTTTTTTTTTTTTTTTTTTTGAGACCATCCCCAGAAGCCGAAATTTCCATTCAGATAAATAACAGGGCTGCCACTAGCGACCATTTTATATTCTATTTGCTCCACTATTTTTAAAAAATAAATGTTGTAGTACTTTTATCTTGCACATATTGTCAAAGTATGTGAAAGATTTGTTTTGTGAAAGTGATCAGTGAGAGAAATAAAATATAGTCGTCAATGACAGCCCTGCTGCTAATTTCAATTCAATGTCATTGCATACACGGCGTGCTACTGTCCTTTTGACTTAGAAATGCATTGCACGCACGGTGTGCAATCCATCTCGAATGGGTTAAAGTGAGATGTTTCATTCTTTGATAATAAAACCTCACTAAACAGAATTATTCTTACTGTGTGGAAATACAATGGACGTATTCAGCTGTAAATTTGCTATTTTTGAGGACTGTCATACAGAAATTGCTCTGATGTTCTGATACCTGAACAAAGCTTTTGGCATTGTCCTCGGGGCACAAGCCCAGGCCCTGATTACCGAATAGGCTCGAGAAGCACGTGCTTCCCTTAGAAAATTTTGAAGGGGTCCGAAATGGAGTAAACAGGAGCTCCCATATATATTGAATTAAATCCATTCCAAAATTCTAATTTACTTGCAAATTATTAACTCCTTTATACGAGGGGGCTCACAACCATAGTAGACCAAGTCCATTTTGAAAAATAATTGAGATAGTCCATTTTGAAGGTGTATATCTGTCATATCTGTTTTATTCACTCCCGCGATGAACCAAGTCTGTAAAGTCTAAACAGATGCCATATATGAAAAAGTATGTGAAAACAGACTTGGTTCACTGTGGGAGTAGATAAAACAGATTCCATGCACCTTCTAAATGGAGTATGTCATTTTTTTTTTCGAAATGGACGTGGTCTACTATGGTTGTGAGCACCTCGTATATATATATTAACCCTTTGAAGGGCGCCGGTATATTATATATACCACTTAATTTTAATCTTAAAATGCCACAATGATACCAGAATTTTGAAATTAAATTTTGCCTTTATAATATACATGAAATTATTTTATGAATTTACTTTTATTTATTTCCAAATAAATTTGCTCGTAAATCCTAGTGTCATTCAATCATTTCAATGTTTTAAACAGACTTTGAACCTTAAAAACTTTGACCTTGAAACGGTTAAAAGTATTTCATAAAAATCTTTCATAAATTATTTTTTTATACAATAGATCATTTTCAACCAGATGATCACAATCAAAGTCGAGAAAATCCAATAATATAGTACTATTTGTAGTAATTTAAATAATACACTGGTTTCCAAAAATTAAGGAAAATCCCAAAAAGAGCGATAACTCGTTCAAAAATTAACCTATCCGTATGAAATTTGGATATGTTGGTAACTAAAAGATGCTAATTAAAATTACAAAATGCAATTTAGTGTCGTTGCTATCGGATTGCGTCCTCTGTGCGGAGCATAAAAATGCATGCTAGAGAGTGCGGCTGCTGGTATCGCTGTGATTATGAGATAAGAAAATTGAGATAGCCAATTCATTAGTATGACCTCGAGGTATCATTTGTCCGCATAACTGCGATATAGAACTATTAGATGGTTGGATGTAGGCCAAAGTCAGACAGAGGTGGCCAGATGGCTAAATGCGAGTCTTTCTGTTGCCCATAGGCTTTGGTAACAATTTCAAACCACTGGTTCGGCCTCCAGAAGGTTCAGCGAAGGACAAGCAAGAGCTACGAGAAGCGCCGATGACCGATATTTGCGGTTATGTGTGCGAAGGAATAGAACAGCAACCCCCTCTCATCTTAAATCCGTCCTTTCTGAAGCCATAAGAAGGTTGGTATCAACGTCTAATGTGCGTAGATAGCTTCATGAAGGTGGTCTTTACGCGATGCGACCACATATTTGTGTGCCGCTCACCTCATGTCTCCGGAGGGAACGTTTAAGGTGGGCACGTCAACATATCCACTGGACGACAGATCAATGGAGGCGTGTTCTCGTCACAAATGAGTTCCTGTTTAGCCTCCAAAGCGATAGTAGGCATTGTTTGATTCGGAGAGAACAGGGAACATGCTATAATTAATCAAACATTCGTAAAAGAGATTAATATGGAGGAGGCAGCGTCTGTGTTTGGGATGGTATCTCTTTGGGCGAACGTACAGACCTCCGTGTCTTTCCACGTGTAACTGTGAATGCTCACGTCTATAGAGATGGCATTCTTGATGCTTATGTGCAGCCTTATACCGGTGCAATAGGTAATGATTTCCTGTTACAGGACGATAACGCTAGACCGCACAGGGTTCACATCGTAGAAGATTATCTTCAGCGCCAAACAATTCAGAGCATGGAATGGCCAGCGCGATCACTGGATTCAATCTCATCGAGCATCTTTGGGATACTTTAGGAAGATGTGTCTCTGCTCTCAATCCCCCTCCTCAGACCCTTGCACCGCTTACAACTGCTTTACAAGAGCAATGGCTTGCACTTCCCAGTGAACTTATCGATCGCATAATTGAGGGTATCACACTTCGCTGTATGTGCTGTATTGCTCCTAGGGGTGATCGTACTCCATATTAAAGATACTTTTCCTATACCAAACTGAGACATTTTGTTTATTTTATAATTGTATTAATTTCTGAAACACCACAATCGCCTGGTAATGTCTTTTAATATTATTTTATACCTTAATATGTGTTGTAAATTGTGTCTCAGTTTTATTAAAATCTACTTGTAACATTTTGAGTAATAGCTACCTTTGTTGTTCTTCCTTAATTTTTGGAAGCCAGTGTACTTGTATCATTGTTGAGTTTCCGGGCATTCCGAATTTAAGGAACTCCTCTCGGATAAAGTGGGCCCCATAATGACAATGTGCTTCCCATAGCTTCAGAGGTTAATCGGGGCCTGCGACAAGCCCTCGGTTGGCATATTTAAAAGGCGCCTCAATTTGCTACAAATCGAAATTTGAAATCTCAATTTAGTTTGTTAATCTTTACTTGCAATAAAAATATAGTCTTTTTAGACAATTACAAAAATATCTGAATTTTAAGCAATTTTCTCAAAAAAAGAGCAGTATTTTGAAAAATTCGCGAAAATTCGCTCCGCTACAAACTTTTGATCCCATTTATAAAATATCTGCTGTTATTGTTTCATGTTTAAATTTTGGAAAAAAATATTTTTTAGAAATACGTATTAAATTAATTTTTAAAAAGGGGCGAATAAACAGTGCCATAGGTGCCGAAAGTTACTGAAAAAAGTATTAACAAGTAATATATATATTTTTTAAGTCAATTCCTACTTAGGTCATCAAAGAAAAATTTAATATAATCCCTTAAGCTAATATTAGTTTTTGTTGCATTAAAACATCTCAGTTTGTTGATTTTCTATAAGCAAGTAAACCCTATTTTGTTTGAAATGGAAGTCTACGGGAATTTGGTGAAATATTAGAGATATCGCCAAGTTGGCATCATATTTGGCGACTCATTTTGATCGCCAAATGTGGCGATATATCACCAAGTTGGCGATAAACTTGGCGGTATTTGGTGGCAGAACATGGTTCCCCCTATGGTAACCCCCTTATAGGTATGAAGACGCATTAAATGCTGTTCAATAACCAATGGCCGCCATTTGAAAAAACTGTATTTACATCAAGTGTCATCCACTACAAGTTTGAAAAAAAGCATTTGAACTTGAGTGAATGAATAATAAGTATTTTACTAACGATTGAAAATTTGAACAAGATATATATAGGGAGAGTGTGACTAATAGTAAGAATTGAAAAATACTTAACTTTCGGCACTTGGTGTAGATCGCAACTTATTTCTCTCCCGAACGCCTAATTCCGCGTACCTGACAGTCTCCCATTAAGACCGCCCAAATTCTGCACAGAAGATTCCTGGCTTGGAGTACGTAAAAAATTCCCAAAGAACTATATCTCTACAAGTTATAGTTTTCGACAGAAAACTGACAACATATCCGGTGCAATGAAAAAAAAAATTGTTGGAAACATGGACATCGGTATTGGAGGTTGTTAAACCAATTAATAAGCATGTAAGTATACCAAGTTTAATATTATTTTGGTCGATTAATATGCTAAATATAGCTCTGAGTCACAGACAAGTTGAGGATTATAATCATTTAATAAAGCTCCTTTGGTTGTCTCTGATTCAGAGCTATATATTAGCATATTAATCGACCAAACTGTACCAAACTTGGTATATAGTATATTTATATGCTTTTTAATTGGTTTAACAACTTCCAATACCGGTGTCCTTGTTTGCAACAAAGTTCTTCCCCCCTTTCACCGTATATGACGTCATACTTTTCTGTCACACTTTTCTCTAAAACTATAAGTCATAGAGGTATAGTTCTTTGGACATTTTTTATCACTCAAAGCAAGAAATCTCGTTGTGCAGAGTTTGGGTGGTCTTGAGGACACCGTGTTTAAAGGCAATTGACATTATTGCAAAATACGTGTTTAAATGCACCTGGCAAAATGACATTAATAAAAATGTAGACATAAATCAATGCTCGTAAATCCAGATATAAACAGAACAATGCTTCGCTGGATCATTTTCGTCCAAATATGCATTAAGTTATTGTCTTACTACCTGAGCGCAGTTCCATGTGTTGAATTTAAGCTGCATGAAATCTTATTGTTTGGAGGGGGGATCTTATTACTGTACAGTCATGGGGAAAAATGTATATTTCCTAAAAACGCTTTCATCATATTAAATGCGGCTGGTACCAATTGATTAGCATTAACGTCTACTTATTATAACGCTATATTTAAATTTTGCTTTAGAGGTTGCCTGCATATAAAAGTCGCAACAAACTTTCAAATTTTCAATATTAACACATAATTTGGATTTTTCAGTAATTTTTACCTTTGGATACCAAACGGGAAGTCAATCGGTCAAATAGTTTACGAATTATGCAGATTTGAAGTTAGTGACTGAATGTTAAATTCTTGTTCATTGAAAAACAGATTGCAATGCCGGTAGTTTAAACATAACTAAAAAAATACCTTGTGGAATGAGATTCAATTTTGAATTAGCACATTTAAAGCTTTTGGAAGTCGATGTGTTAAAAAAATTGGACTAAAAATGGAAAACGCTGGAAGCCCAAAAAGAGGAAATTTTTCACGAGCGAGAAAAAAAATGAAACTCCTACTTCTGGTACTTACAGCTTTTTCCACTTCATTCCTTTTGAGATCTTAGTTCAACACTTTTATGAGTTTCTAGTTTCCTTTCGTTTAGTGTTTAAATACCTAATGTTATGATTTGTAAACATTTATTTATATATTTAATACTTTCACCTTGCTTAACAATATCCCATTGACATAAACAATGACAACATGATCAAGTTGTGTAAGGGCCAAGAGTCGCCGTGCATCTTATCACTGGCACCAGCACCGTAAGAAAGGGGGGGGGGCGAAGGAGGCCCCGGGCGCAGAAATTCAGGGGGCGCCAAATTTACATTATCAACCCCTTTTTTTTATTTCTTTATTTTGGCTGCTGATTATTTTCCAGGATTATTTTTACAAGGTCATTCTTTTTCTCTTTTTATTTGTAAAACACATATTATATGCATATCTGGAATTTCTCCCCCAATGTAATTACGTACATTTTTATTTTCAAAGATATTGCATCGTTCACTACCCTAACCACAAAAAGAAATTTCTGACTAAGGAAAGGACTTTTTCCATTTTAAAACTTGTTTTAGTTTGTCTCTTTTTTAGCAGAACGCTCTACTTCATTTATAACTAAATTGTTTTATTGGACCTACATCTTTCCTTCGATTATATTAGTAAGTTCATATTTACTTGTCATTAAGTTCTTTAACTTTGATCGTTTTATGATGAACTTTTGTAATATCTTATTTCAGTGTTTCTCAAATTTTTGCACTCTGTTTTGCATCGTCTATGAAACTCATGCGCTCTCCCACCTACCAATGTTAATGATTTTTACCTTGTTAAAACCCCCCTTTCTTTCTGTTTGACTTGGCGAAAATTAATCACCGCCAAGAATTATGGTAACCCTATTTTTTACTTTACTATTTTTCAGTTTGTTTAAAAAGGTAGATGTAATTTAAATTTTGAAGCGAGCGATCACCGCTATAAGTGATCTGAACCAGGATTGCCTGGTAATAATAAATCTTATTAATATTCAATTCTTCGAGCTTTTAATTATTTGAGTGCTGATTTACTTTGAATGAGTAAAAATCGTTCTGTTGATTTATTAAATTGATGTGAAATATGATTGATTCGAAGAGAAGAGTTGTTATTCGATTGTTTCATGAAATCCCTCATACCTAATTGTGGAAGGCTTTTCTTCCTTTCTTTAGTTTTCCTTTTTTGTTAAGAAATAAAACAAATTTTTTAAAATAGAATTTTTTCATTTTGGTAAATCTGATATTTGTTTATCTAAATTTACTGAAAAATGTAAAAAAAGTTGGAAAACAATAACAATTTTTCACATTTTGTATCTATAATACATATTTTAAAAGAATAGTTTTTGAAGGAATTGATAGATACATAAATATCATTTTACTTTGAATTTTTTAAAGCAAATTTCGAGTAATTAATTTTTATACACCATGTTAGACTTATCATTCGAGAAGTATACTGGCATGACAGCATACGTGCAAGATCATAAAACTGTGCATCTAATATGGAAATTTTGGTAGTTACATTTCATTCGCTGAACATCATTTAGTTTGTATTTATTCCATTTCTATATTTTTGAAGCAAATTATAATTAGCATATTTGCAATTTCAAAAATTTCAGAAACGTAATTTCCTGGGGATAAATTCACAATAGCATAAGAGGGGTAAATTTAGGTTAATTTGATTTTCAAGAAGGTACAAAAACTGAAACATTTTAAGTTATCATGTGCAGTGCCAAAAATCGTAATAAGGAAAGTGACTTTTAAATTGAAGCCGTTTCCAAACTGAAGCTCTTTTTGTATGTATTTTGGCTAATTACAAAAGTATTTTCATGGCATTTATTTTAAAATGTTCGGAACTGATTAGCTTTAATAAATATAGTTTTGTAAAATAATAACAATAATAAAAGGTTAACACTCGTATGGTCCCTTAACAGATTTGTTTTCTACTTCTGTTCATATACCGACGATTTTTGTAATAGGCTGAAATTTAACCGATATCTCTTGGTGTTGGAGAATCATTCTGGATAAAATGTAAAATTGTAGGTAATTTTAAATTTCAACACTGTCATATGTAAAATATTAAAAAACTTTAATCGAATTCATTATAAATTGAATATTGGCCTCATAGTTTTATAACTCAAAGATTTGCACTTTTTTTTTCTTTTTCCTTCTTCCTAATAGCACGAAGCAATTTTAGGGCATTTCTTATTCAAAAAGATAATTCATGTCATAGATTTTTTTTAAACAAAAATAAGTTTTTTCCTCTTCACATATTGTATTGATTAACATAAAATCAACGATCAAGGAAAAAGACTAATCAATACATGTTTTCAAAATAATACATTTCAATTTTCATAAATAAATTAACGACTAATCTGACCCTTCTCAATCTTTTTTACGAACAACAAAATTACAATAAAATAAGAATGTTTCTCAAACTGAGGGGTGTGACTCCTGGGGGCGCATTATATGCTGAAGGGGGCGCGAGATATTTCCGAAGAGCTAAAATGTAAAATCAGATTTCTTTACATTATTATTATAAATTTAGCAGCTTATAGCTATAAAATTGAGCTATGAAGTTTAGCTGTACCAAGTTTAGCCATGAAATATACTACAATGTATTTATTTTTATTTATTTTATTATTTCTTTGTTATTCATTCAACTGAATTCAGTGTCATTACATTTCTCTACTCGGTGGTAGGACTCAATCGGCTCAGGTAAATCGGTTGTTAAAACATTTTTCTAATCATATTTTAATTCTTTTTTAATAAAATCATTACATTCTTTTATGAAATTTTTATACCCATATGTTAATTATTGGAGCACAATTGAGTGCCGTCAATCTTCCGACCCCAAAATCTTGAAAAGAAAGAAAATTCTCTTTTCTTTTTCTGGGAGATTTCAATTTTACCTTAACCTTATGATTATAAAAATTTTTGGACACATTTATAAAATTTTGTTTATATATGTAGTTTTGTTTTAAATATTCACCTCGCTCATGATTTTTTTTTTTTTTGTTATTCTACCACGCATGATGTACAGTAATACTTAAAAAGGCCTGCATCCCCAAATGAGTTTGACACCTCTGAATAATGGAGTTATGAATGAACAGGGGGAGACAAAAGGTGTAGTGTTCCGGAGGCGAGTGAAGTAACGGGCGAGGTAGTCACAAGATGACGGCTGTTGTTTGTTTACAGCGGACAAGTGACTGATTAATGCAGGATCCACAAATAGAAATTTTTGCCTTATTTAGAGCAGGAATTCTGGATGAATAAGGCGCTAAAATAATTCAAAAATTCCTATTCTAATTTACTTCTGCATGAACAAGGCGTCAAAATAATTCGAAAATTCCTATTCTAATTTACTGGTGGAAGTTTGCCCTACTGGTAACCAAATTCACTGACATTGATTGGAGAATTGTTTATGTTGTCAAAATATGGCGGAACAGGATGTTCGCCTGGCTATCGCCGGGCAGGCTTCCACCAGTTAAAACGAATGAATAATTTTGCGTTAATTATGATAGAAATTTTGCATGTAAAAGGCTTTAAAAAAAAAAAGGGGGGGGGGGAGTTTCTATTCAAATTTACTGGTGGAAGATCCCCGATTGTAATCAGGCCTGAGGAACCGGTTACAGTTGAATTTTAAGATATTTCAATTCCTCTTTATTCATAGTTCCATACTCTGAACTGCGTTGTAGTTCAAAGGTGACTACTAGGGTGGTCACAAGCAACATGGGGAAAATTTTTTTTAACGTTTTCTTCGAGGGGACCCTCCTAAAAGTTGCCAATTAGTTAGAAAATCAGATTGGCGAAGTTTCAGCTCAAATAAATAACATTAACACGTGCCTCATCGAGGTTGAATTCTTGAAAATTTGCAATTTTTGGCAAAAAGCTGTCGTTTTTCTTTCCTTACGTGAAAAATATTTGTCTTAGAAACCCGATTCTTGTTTTATTTCATAGAAACTGTTGTTGCCTTGAACTTTTACTCTCATGAAAACTTATATTTAATGAACATTTAGTATTTTTCAGGACATCTAGTGAACCATACCCTCAAACTCTGCATTTTTGAAACATAGGTAAAAAATGACAAATTAAAAATTTTATTACTTTGATAATTTTTTTTGTATCATTTTTATTAATAGGCAAAAATAAGTGAACAATTTTTGTAACTTTAAAAATATTTCACTAATTATAATTGATTATTAGTTATCTAGTTTTGTGTCTAGTAAGAAAGAGCTTCTCGATTTGTGTTGCAGTTGAACCTCTGAATTTCTCTTTTTATTACAAGGCTGTTTTTGTTATCTGTTATGGTTATCTATTTTTAGAATTGACGAAACATTCCGTAAAAGCCCTTCCCCCTCTTGATATGATGGCAGAAATGTTAAGATTTTTTAAATTGGCCACATGTCTCATCAAATCATCGACAGTAAGCAGCTAAGTAAATTGTCAAGTTTTATGTATTTTATTTTATAATATCCCCCCGAAAAAAGTCGAAAATTGATTTCTTGTGACCACCCTCGTGACTACGAAGCTCCTAATGTAAGTGGCATTTTAAATGAAAGTGAAGGATTTCGTGTTACATAAATAGAGGCTATCGACACCATAATCGAGCAGCTGACTGGAAGATTCACCAAACTTCGAAATGTATCACAAGATTTTGAGTTTCTGACTGGTGCGAATCTAAAGTCCGTTAACGAAAATCTATCAAATAAATATTGCCATGGATCTTGCAAATAAATATACTGCTGACGTAAATGAACTCGAATTGCTTAGCGTAAAATAATCATTTCCAACATAGGATGAAAACTTTTATAAAATGGATCATTTAGAAATCCGTCAACTGCTCCATAATTTGACTTAACAGGAAATTACAAGGATGTGAAGACAGCGTACAGAATTTTTCTAAGCATTCCCTAATCATCGCATCAGCAGAACGGTCCGGGTTTACTTTCTGTCGAATTCAATGTGAAGCAATCTTGAGATATAAAAAAAAATTATAGACGATTTCGTTACCCTAAAAGCGAGAAAAATAAAATTGAAGTAAATATAGCTGCATGATATTTACATTTCTTATTTTATGTTGATTAAAACATTGTGCATCCATTATCTTCCTTATAGTACTGAAATTATAATTTATAATTATCTTTTATGTTATTAACCATTTGGAAAAATGGTTATTGTCCTCGTCAGGGTAGGAAATCAAAAGCATATCTGAAGATTTTTATTGGTTGAATCCGTATTTTATTCGTTTTCTGATTGGTCTATACAGTAATCTGTTTTCCCTTTACTTTCAACAGAGATGGATACTTTTGTTGCCACTATGACAAAAAAATAATAAAAACTAAAAAAAAAAAAAAAAAAAAAAAACTCAGAAACAAATTGAGATACAGCTTTCAAACAAATTGCAATTAAAAATGCATTTTTTTTTCTCTATACGACGGTGTAAAAAGTAATAGTGTGGGATGTTTAGAAGGTTAAGAATGAAATTTCATTTAAAATTGGTCGTCAGATTTCGAAGAAATCTGACGATGTAAAAGCCTTTTCCCGAACAGCCAATGAAATGCTTGGATAATACGTAAGTTTCAGGAAATCTGACGAGTCGCAGGCGATTTTTGTTGCTTGCAATTTTTACGTGCAATAACACCATTAATTTTTAATTCATGGCGTACTAATGTATGATCAACTGCGTGCGATTTTTTATGTCTTAAATTTTAGTCTTTGAAAATATCCTTTTCCAAATGGTCGTTGTAATTTGTTAAATTGCTTTTTTTTTTTCAGTACTTATTTCTTAAAGGGGGCACTCGTGTCCTCTATCTGGTTGGTAGCGATTTTTATCTTGCAAAGTTTTCTATTTTCTCCAACTCCAACTAAAACTAACAACAAATGAAATCGGTTAGAAAAGATCTGTAGCAAAACATCACGATCTCTAACAAATAAATACAATTTTCTCTTATGTTATTTTGTTTTTCGAAATTTCTAAATTAAACCCTTTTAAAATTGTAAAAAAAAGGTGATTTTTTTCTGCGAAAATTATTATAGCACGAAATTTTTTTCAATAGAATTTATTTCTGTTTCAGCAGTTAATCAAGTTTGTGACACCTGTCACAAAAAGAGGGATGGGGGGGGGGGCGCCAAATTGAAACTTTGCGCAAGGCGCAGTTTTCTCTTCCCACGGCCCTGACTGGCACTTTCAGCGCTCTCCACTTCACTTCGTGTGGCACATTCAATCAGCGACATTTTTCTTCTCTTTTAAGTATTTCTATCAGGGCTGGCACCTGAAGAGTTCTTTTGTTGTTTAAGCTTGGCATTTAAGACATTTTTTCGAAGATTTTTTTTTTTTTTTAATATATAGATGTTTTGGTACTTTTAAGCGTTTTTCATTCTTAGTCCTCTTTTCTTAAGTTACAATTCATTTTTTTTTTTTTTTAATTTTAACGTACATTTAAAATTAAAAATATGAAAGCGAGATAAATCTTAAAAATTTTTTTAACATCTTTTTTTATTAAATTTAATTACAATAGTTGTGTTTGGATCAGAGTGAGACACCCTGTATATTTGACTGAATAAATGGATTATGGGATAATTCGAAGATAAATACATAAAAGCAATAGTTTTAATACTAAAAACAAGCATTTTATTGTACAAAATACCTTTTAAAATTCTTCGAAACACTCATAAGAACTTCTGTTTAATCTGTCAAAATTAACAAATAGTCTTTCAAACTCCCAGGAATTTGCAGTTCGGAGAGCACGACAGGAAAAGGCGGAATCTTTTGAATGCAATCTCTAACTTTGCAGCGGCACAAATGTTTCAGGGATCTAGGTGAAGAAAAACTTGGAATCTCGGGAAATAGCTCCATCAAATTGGAACACGTCTGAGATATAAAAGCTCTGTCATCTAATGTTAAAGAAAGAAAATTTTCTACATCCTTTACGGATATCGTAGCGTCTGGCATAGTCAAAACATACAAGTTCAAACATTTGATGTAGTCTGGATAATAGTTATCTCTCAAAAGTTTGCGCAAAGAGATGTTCACATATCTTGTAATTAGGATAATTCTTCGTAAGTTTCGATTTTCTACGTCTGTAAGCAACCGCTTTAATGTGGCTTCAATAAAATTTAATTCATTGAGTTCGTTGCCATTTTCTCCGAGAAACTTCAAACGATGATATGTCTGATATCTATGAAGAAAAATAAAATTAGGTCACTATAAAAAAAAAGGATAAAAATCTTTACTGAAGATGGAAAATAACATCAAATTAAAGCAGTAATTCACTTAATACCGTATCTCGTTACGTGGTTTATTTGGAAATATAGCCCCTCTCCAGATTCCTTACTCACTCGTCCCTATATGAAAAAAAAACCGTTTATCTTTTTAATTAACTATATATATTTCGATAACTATAATATGTGTATAATTATTTTTTGATGGAAATTGTAATGTGCACACACATTAACGTTTTATGTATAATTATAAATAAATATTCACTTCTAGGTTATCCTAATTTTTAATGCTCTCTATTGTATTGTGCTTTTAGGTATATCGCGCTTTCTATTATAATTTGGTATGTGTGATATGACAAGATGCTACTGTAATAAAATTTGGAAATGGAATGACGGTTTTAAACTTTAGGTTTTAATTAAATGGGGTAAGTGGGGGCAAAGACACGCACGGGGCAAAACACGCACCGGCAAATTTAATATGAAGGCAGCTTTTTGTAAATGTGAACCAGTAGACGGCAGTTAGGTTTTAGTCTTACCAGTTGTGTTTAATAACTTGCGAAGGAAGTAGCACTCCGTGGAAAAGGAAATGAGACAAGTTTTAATTTTTCATTTTTGATGCATTATTAAAAAAAAAAAAAATATTGTTGAGCTTATATTACTGCAAATAACTACAAATTTAATAATTCAGCCAAGAGCGGAAAGTCTTTAGCTTCTAAATGCTGTGAAGTTTACCTCGATTTCATTTTTTAACCATTTGGAAAAATGGTTATTGTCCTCATCAGGGTAGGAAATCGAAAACATATCTGAAGCTTTTTATTGGTTTAATTCGCATTTTATTCTTGTTCTGATTGGTCTATACAGTAATCTGTATTTCCCTTTACTTTCAACAGAGATTGATTACTTCTGTTGCCACTATGACAAAAAAGTAGTAAAAACTACAAAAAAATTAATAACTCAGAAACAAATTGAGATACAGCTTTCAAACAAATTGCATTTAAAAGTACATTTTGTTCTTTATACGACGGTGTAAAAAGTACTACTGTGGGATATTTAGAAGTTTAAGAATGAAATTTCATTTAAAATTGGTCGTTAGATTTCTTGGACGATGGAAAAGCCTTTTCCCGAACAGCCAATGAAATGCTTGGATAATACGTAAGTTTCAGGTGGATAATACGTAAGTTTTAAGAAATCTGACGGGTCGCAGGCGATTTTCGTCGCTTGCAATTTTTACGTGTAATAACACTATTATTTCAAATGAAAATCAAATTTCTCTCTCTGGAAAAAAAAAATTCCAAATATTAACACTATTATTGTTTAATTCATGGCGTACGTAATGTAGGATCAACTCCGTGCGATTTTTTATGTCTTAAATTTTAGTCTTCGAAAAAATCATTTTCCAAATGGTCGTTGTAATTTGTTAAATTCCTTTTTTTTTTTTAACTTGTAATTGTCCGGCAAAGCAAAACATTGCGCAATGGAGTAAAAACCCTCATACGTCTTGGGGTAAAGATACGCACAAGTTCTATTGGACGTGAAATTTTGCCCCATCCATTTGCCATTGTTTTATCTAGATTCAAATCTCTCCCAAATTAACGTTGTGAAAAAATTAATATTATTCTAAGTTAGTATTGTATGAAGTATAGATCTGATTAATGTATGTACTGAACTACTTTTTTTCTTTTCATTAAGACTTTTTTTTATATATATATAATACAACTTGGCTATATCTACCTACATTTTCAAGTCATTCCTTTTTGTTCTATGAAACGTTTTTGTTTTAACTTTTGTAATGAGCTGAATGCTTTCGGCTCTACGTAGTCAAAATTATTTCAAATACTTTTGGATTATAGCAGGCCCCACAATTACGATTTTCCAAGATCATAGCTACGCTTATATATGCTCTAAATGGTCATATATGTGCTATATATGTTATATACATATCATTTACGTCTTATATGGCATATGTACGTCATATATACCTTATGCCCACGGCATAAATGTCATAAGTGCGTCATATATGACTACAAATGGGCCATGTGCGTCACTAAATTTTAATGATATATTGTCATATATGCTTTATAATGGGGTTATAAATCTTGGTCGTTTGGCGATTCATTCTCGAGGCTACTGTAACCCTGAGGTGTCTTATTTCTTTTTACTATAACGATCAACATAGAAATTTTTATAAGATAGTGCACAATAGTTGCAGATTCTGTGAAACGACTGACGATGCCTTGATACCCGTTGAATAATGTTATCTCCTTTCAACTAAGCCGACCTAAAATATTTCTGCTGAATACCAACATGGCATAAGTTTCGGAGATAACTTGACAAAGTTTAACATCGAATAATCATTTATACATTTTTAATAGTTGCCTACTTTCGTATAATTCAGTAAAGCTTTCACTTAATTCATAAGTTTTAGTTAAAATGGGACAAAAATACGCAGGCGGGGTTTTGCCCCCCATCACTGCGTGCCAGTCAATGGGGCAAAGACACGCAGAGCAATGTTTTTAAAAAATTGCAATTTCTTGCGAAATATAATTTGACAGACTAATGGTGATACTGGCTGAGGTTCTAAATATACCATTTAAATCCGACATTAATTAAATTTAGACCAAGGTGTTCATTCAAAATAAAGATTTTTGAAAACTGCATGTCTTCGCCTCCACCTACCCTTACCCTGTGAACTTTAACCCTTTGCTTTCGTTGAAAGTTCTCTTATTTAAAATATAAGTCACCAATTTGTCTACCGCTATTTAAATAATCCATTTGTTATAGATTTATTTTGAAAATGTTACAGAAACATACCATAAAGATTTTTTTCCTGAAATACTCGTAGCTAAAGCTAAATTCTGAAATCGTGTTAGTTTTAAAATTTTGCAGCGACTCATAGTAAATTTTAAAAAATTCAGTACATTTTTATAAAATATTACATCTGTGGCCACTAAATGCATAGTTACGTTAACGTTTGCGTACCGTTTAATTAATGAAGTTAAACGTCTTTCATAAACGCTAATCATTTGTGAATAATTTAGTGTTTACACGTTTCAAAATTTTCCAGTTTAAATCAAGGATAAAAACAACAGGCACAAATTGATAAAAGAGGAAAATACGCGGTTTAAAAAATGCACTGAAAAGACGAAAAAAATAAATGAAAGGAAAAATGTACCTTTATTAATAGTTTATTAACATCAGAGAATAAACACCTGATAACGTAAATTTGTTCAACATATTAAGTAATCTTCTGTGTCTTATCTAACACGATCGATAAAAAGCAAAATTACGAGTTTAGTAATGAAAATTATCACCTATTTCGCATTGCAATAAAGGTTAAAGATACTCATAAAACTTATTTATTCGAAATATTGTATTGCTTTATTTTTTGTCTTAACCCTATTTGTATCACCATTTTGCAGATCTGCAACATACCCAAAATTCAATGTTACTGACACAGTAAGCTTTAAAACATGATTAATTCCTATTACCCAACACAGCAGCTAATATTAATTGATCATAGAATTATCAACAGACCTCGATACTGAGTTAATTTTTAATGCTAATTTGTTTTTAAAAATCCCGATCATTTTTTTATCACACAATATCGCCTTTTCATGTCGATATTGCTAAAATTAACTTTGTAAATTTTATCAAATTAAACACGTCCGAAATTGTACATCAAACGTGGCAAATAAGGTGCGTTTCGTACTATAAATAGTTTTTTATATATTCAAATCTTGGTGTAACAGCTGTTGCACACTTATGCAAGAAGGCATGAATACAAAATTCATTACGATTACATATATTAAATTCAATAACACAGAAATAACATGACTCCATCGTAATCACCATCGTAACCTAGAATCATTATCTATCATGGGATATCATTGAATTAATTACGTATATAGGATTTAATAGAATGAAGAAAACTTTATATTTTAAAGTTTTGATTAGATTTTCATAAAATTTGAAATGGCTCGACAAAATTTTACAGCGATTATATATATTAAATTTCAAACCAATCGGTTGGGTAGTATTTGCGCTGTTATATGCGGACGACCGGACGACGACTATAGGCGCTGCGTATTTATAATTACGACCGCACCTGAAAAGCTGGAGACGTCTGAAAATATATTTTTTTGAAAGGTAATTTTGTATATTTTACAATTTTGTATTAGAAAAGGGACACAATTTATGAGAAGTATGTAATTTTCTGTTTATTGTAGGTGTGAAAAAAAATACCTAGTCAATATTTTTCAGTTTTGGGTCAGTCCATACAAAATGAGCAAATCAGCTGTGGCTGAGATATCAGATATTAATGAAAATCAGCATATAAGTAAATCATATCTATGAGTAAATGCAAAATAGACTCCAGGATTGGCTATTTAAGCATAGAAACTTACATTAAAAGTTGATACAAAATCAAAGTTTTGTGCACATGCTTGAAATTTCGATTTTGATTATTAGCCTCAGGAGCGGAAAGACTATGTCAAAAATGATTTACAATTAAGAATGAATAATAAGGAACAGATTGGTGTAATTTAGTAAGTGTCTTGATTCCGTAATGAAAAAATAATGAAAAATTTTGAGGGGAAAATTGAATATTTCTATTACTCGTTTGAACAAGGGATGCTATTAAAATTTTAAAATTAATTGACGTTGTAGATAAAAATATATATTTTAAATTTTGAAACTTTCGTTCTTGCCTTTTTATTTCTTAATGAGAAAAAAAATATTTTGAGGAAGAAAATCCAATATTTCTATCACTTGTTTGAACATGAAGGAAAGCTCTTAAAACTTTTAAATTACTTGGATATTATAGATAAAAGTGTATATTTTAAATATAGAAACTTTTATTCTTGCTTTCAGTTTATTTTTGTCTCAAGAATATTCTAAACTAGAGTAGAAAGTATTATTCAGGCAAAAAAAAAAAAAAAATATTACTCCTAAATCCATAGATGGCAGCATTAATCTTTTTTTTTTCTTGAAATTGTGCATTATTGTATAAAACGCGCGTGATTTCGAAGAGGAATAGCCCATGGAATGTAGAAAATATTACTTTTTTTAACCCAATTTTGTAATGTTAGGAATCAAAAGGCAAACGAATTTTTTTGAGCATATCATGGACTTATTGATCTTTATGTCTGTGCAATATCTCTAATGTCCGACCTTTCCTTTATTAATTTTTTTTTTGCACATACATAAGAGGCAAAATTATGGTTTTGTAATTTTTTTAAGTTTAATTGTTTTTGAAGATTTCAAACTTGGGGAATCCGATCTTTTGAATTCCTTATATTTATGATGTTTGTAATTTTCTCAAAATTCACAAATTTTCAATGTTTACAACCAATTTAAGATTAATATTGGTGTTATCAGATTATTATTGCTCAATAAATAAGATAATTTTTCAGAGATTACGATATTATAAAAAAATTTAATTTCTGTTAAATAGTTTTCCAGATATGGAACTTCAAACTCGAAGCTTTGGACCATTGTATACATGCCATCCTATACCAAGATTTTAAATGTCCAAAACTGCTAAAGTAATTTATTTTTTGCCAACATATTTTGCAGATCTCTGTCTGAATAAGAAATGAATCTGTATCAAATTTTATTAAAATCGGTTACTATGTGGCCACGACTTTAAAATTTTTGTTCATTTTACGTGGTGTAGGGGAGAGTGGTAATGAATGGCCAATTTTTGGTTTTTAATTTTTGTAATTTTTTTTAATAATCTTTTTTGACTCAGAATTGGCTCTTCAGTTACTTTACTTATTTGGTTATATAAAAAAGTCATAAAAATTGGATTAGTAAATGTCTATAATGAATGATGATAGAAAATAAAAATATAGAAATTTGGCCCATTCATCCCCACCCATGGGGCTGAATGGGCCATTGAAGGTAATGAATGGGCCACTAAATGAATTTAATGAAAATATGTGGAATTAATCTTTTATTCATCAAATATGACAAAATGAATGGTACTTGATATATTATCAAAGCATACTGAAATAATAAATAATATACAATGTTTATCAAAATTTATGAACATCAAAAGTGATATTATTAAATCACATAATTGTAGCAGAAAAATGACAAAATAATGAGAATATAAGAAAGAAAGAACATTAAATATACATAAAAATAATAGATAATACACATTATGATTTAACGAAATTTATATTCCTCAAAATTAATATTAAACGACATGGTTGTAACACGATTGGAACAGCCTATTAATTGACTATTTAGTGTACATTTCTGGCATTATTTATTCTACCCATCAGAGTGAGAACATAAACAATTATTCTAATTTTATATCAAATGGAAAAATACTGGTAGGTGTGGTCAACAACTGGACAGTTCATTCATACAATTTAACTTATGTTTCTGTTTCTAATAAATAACTGATATTTCTTAGGGTGAAAATGTGCAAAATTTTTTTTAGACATCGCTATAAACCTATTCTAATTAGACAGTAATTTAATTTAAATCCATTACAGTCAGTTATGTTTCATATTAAAGAGAAAATCAGAAAAAAAAAAAGAAAAACCATATTTTCATGATGAAAGGTGGCCCATTCATGACCATGATATAGTGGCCCATTCCGCCCCACCTATACTTCTGGAATATATTCAGGTTTTTTTAATACATTAAATTCAAATACTATTTAAATACATCCTAAAATTAGTTTACAGATATGCAAAGACTTGCTAATAGACATATTTGCCATGAAATAATAGATAAATTTTAGCTTATTTATTTTACTGAAAAGGGCAAAAATTTACTTTTCAATCAGATTCTTGACCATCTTACTCTAGTGGGAAAATGGCTTCTCTCAAACAATGGAAAATTTGATGAGTTTGGTAGAACAAATAGCTTCATCTATTGGTGGCATCAAAATAATTTTATGCAAATATACTTTCATATTTTGTTAATGGCCCATTCATTACCACTCTCCACTACCTCTGAAGGATTTTTAAATGAAGCAGTTGACTGTAAACACTAATTTTTCATACTATTTAATTGAAAGTTTTCACAAATTCACAAATAAAATATCCCCTTAGGGATCACAATACACACTCATCGAGATCCACAAACTCGACTGGTAAAGAAAAAGAATATCAACAACAAATTCCCTGCACAGGGTACGTGTTTTCATTTATCCATACGCAGAGAAGGGCTAGAATATTCAGCTTCACTTTAGCACATCTGAAATATATGCAATTAAGAATTATAAAAGCAATTTAAAAACTAAACACGTGGAAATGACCCTTTTTGTTCTATTTTTTTTCATTATTTTTTACATGCTTAAAAGGATGTATTCTAACATCAGAGTAAATACTTTTCAAGTCGGAGTTTTTGAGTCACAAAGGGTTAAGGTATTTATTTGTACGCCTTCAGAACAAATTTTTTGAAATTTTGTAAATTTAAAGTTTAAAATTTCTAATTATTAAAAATGTCAAAAATGTGACAAACATACAAATAAATAATTTTTTTTTTAATTTTATTAAAAAAAAAAATAGTATAAAATTAACCGAAAAATTGCTATTTTCTTAAAACCATTAAATATTTTTTGAATTCCATTATAAAAATAATGTTATGCAGAAACGAGACTATTTTGATGACAATAACATGAATATTTTAAAATTTATAGGTATAAAAAGTAAACAACGCTGAAAATTCCTGAAAAGTTCATAAATCAAAACTGTAATTCAGAAACTTTTCAATAAATCAGCATAAGAATAGTATACTTCATTTAAAAACATACTTTAAAACAATTTAAAACTTTTATATTTGAACTATTATTAATTGAGTTATGACAAATTTTCCAACACAATTTTACAAAAAATCACTTGAGTAAAATCGAAAACAACAACTTTTTTTTTTTTTTTTTTTTTTTTTTTTTTTTTTTATAAGTTTGCCAGAAATATAATTTTTTAAAAAGCCCCAGGATCATAAAATTCACCATCCTTTTTTTCTAAAACAGTTCCTTAATTGAAATTTTGATCGAAATTGACATTGATCACAAGAAGGATTGAACATGGCAAGTAATGATGCGGCTGTCGGCGCCAGACCATAGTCAGATTAAATTTCTTTAACCCTATCTGTGCATACCATAATGCATATGGAATCAAAATTTAAACTGTAATAAATATATTCAATTCAATGCTGCCACATTATTTGAATAGAAATATTCGCCTTATGTATAGTCGAGGAAAAAAGATAAAGTAAACACCCTACTAACTCTGCAACTAATTATAATAGAAGAAAGTTACTGCTACAAACGATTGGAAATAAAGCCTACTTTTAAATGATGAATATAAAATTTGCTTAGGGAGCCAGCTACAAATCAAAACAGACCAAACTTTGTTTTTTTCAATGACAACACCCAATTTTGACAATATATTTTTCAATTCTTCGGTTTAAACTATGGATAAAACCGAAATTTCAACTCATTTGGATGATAAGTTTTTGAATCAAACATTCAAAATTTAGAGCTTGTAATGTTAAATTGCATTTTCATATTTTTATTAATATTTCCTGAAATTATTATCCTAATGCTAACGCGATAACCTTTTGTCTGGTTATAAATTATAAAAAAAACCCTAACCATAAAGACATTAAATTTGTAATTTTAAAAATTTTTATAATATGAATTATGAAAATATTCGAAAAAAATATGAATTGCAACCTATGGTTTTTTTTTTTTTTGGATAGATTTATATTTATTATGTCCTGCTTTATGCGAATTCTCAATTTCAAATTTTTCTTCGAAGTAGTTTTCAAATTATGATTAAAACACGTCAAAACGATGGTTTAAGGGGCCGTCTATGATGTGCAAGAAAAGCAGAATTTGAAAAAAATATAGATTACTCATTTTATTGAAAGATTTGGACTGGCAATAGTCGAAACATTAAGCGAGTGAAATGGTCACTTTGGCAAGAAATAATACATTAATAGAAGTGACAGTCATTCCGCAGCATTTCAAAAATCAAGTACCGAACTTCAATTTGGACTCAACCCTTAAAATATGCTCATTTTAAAATAATTTCTCAAACTAATTTTGTGAAAAATTGTTTTTAGGCTAATTGAAGGGTATAGAATTTATTTATGATGCCAAACCTGGCTGGAAATCAAAAACCCATTGCTATTTAAAACAAGTAAGAAACAAGTGGGTAAGTGTGATCACAGATCGCACAGAGGGTTTCGTTTAATATTCCTTTAAAACACTTTATCCTTTTGCGAAATCTGTTAGTTCCACATTTCGCAACCAGAGGGCGCATTCTATTCTACACAAACCTCTGTCCTCCGTTTTACAACCTATCCGTAGGTATATTAGTCGAGGGGATCGGGTCTATAGCACCCGAGATAGGTAGGCGCCCCAGGAAATTGCATTCTTTTATAAGCTTTTTATTATGTGTTATGAACTATGTTAAAGTTTCCAGCAGATCGACTTGTTAGATTTCATAATTTTAACAAAATTGCGTTATGTTAGTTGCAAATTCCACCACCAGGGAGCGCACACTATTCACAGTAAAAGTATATCAGATCGAAACTCTGTTAAACAACCTATCAGTGGATGTGTTACTCGAGTTGGTGGCGGCCTTAAGCGAAAAATTAAGAAATTTGCTGAAAGTACTATTCGGAAATAGTGGTAACTAAAATTTTGACTATTTTAAATTTCATAAGCAGCACGTGTCTGAATATATCATAGTCCTCAAAAAACGACATCTAAAAAGGTCGTAAACGCTAATTTTTAAAAAAGAAATCCAGCGCCCCTCTCCCGCCCTCCCTTAACAGGAAATTGCATGCACCATTATTTTATAAGCTTTTTATTATGTGTCATGAAGTATCTTAAAGTTGTAAACGGATCGCCTTGTTATATTTCCTAATTCTAACAAAATCGCGTTACGTTAGTTCCGCATTCCACCACCAGGGAGCGCACTCTATTCTTAACAAAAGCATATCTGAACGAAACTCCTTTGCGCAATCTCTCCGTAGATACATGGACGGGAGGGTGGCGGTGCGGTCTTAACCAAGAATTTAAAACATTTTCTGCGATAACAAACGCTAAGATTTAATAAATAAATCTAGCCCCCCCCCCCCCCCCCTCCACTCCTCGAAATATCACACTCCATTCTTTTTTACACTTTTCCTTATGTGTTATAAAGTATCTTAAAGTTTCGAACACATCGAGTGGCGGTCTTAACCAATAATTTAAGATATTTCCTGAAATTGCTATTCGGAAATAGTGGGATGAACACTTATAAACCTATAAACTTTTTCATATTGAATTATTAATACTTATCTCATAGAGCGCAGTCGAAACACCCCACGCAAATTGTTAGATTTCCTAATTTAAATGAAATCTCCGTTAAAAAAGCACGTGCCTCCATCTTAATCTGGCATTTGATGGAAATAAAAGGAATTAATAAAATAATTAATATCTCAGCTCGTAATGAAGCTATCTCTTCGAACCGGGTATGTATAAAATCTGCGAGAAATTTCCAGCCCGGATGTCAAAAAATTTAATGAAAAATTTAATATTTAAAAAGTTTAAACTTCGTATTAGACTTTCCTCCCCTTAAATTTCTCCCGCGCCGATATGTCTGAGAGACGACGACAGCTGCCTTCCGGTGAATGGAAACCTGTTTTCATTGTCTTTCCAAACACAGAAATAAAATTTTTATCGATCGATTTTTAGTGGATTTTTTGCGTTCTATCCTACGCAGAAATTTGAAATTTATACCAAAATAAAGTAGAATTTTTTCCGCGTATTTCTACACCTGTTACGAATTTGTACGACCGATACTTCGGCAGATCCGATTTTGCTTTTTAAAGGTCCACTTCAGTTATTGCTTAAATTACTCCGTGGTAACCCTGCACCGGCTGATTTGACGGAGCATCCGCCGAATTTACTGGCAACCCTTAGGAGAAACTGAGGAGGATTTCGATAACGTGTGTTCGCACCTGCATTCAAAAGGTTGATTGGTTAATTTTAGAATTTAATTAGCCCGTAATTAGGTTAATTACCAACTTTTTCAAAATTTTATGATTTGTTGTTTGATGTGTGGTGTTCATCTATAAGTATGCAAAATTTCAAGTCTCCACCATGTATAGTTTCTGAGAACGGGCTCTGTGACGGACAGACAGACAGACAGATTAGCGAGACGAATAGGGTTTCGTCAGATGAACGAAACCCTAAAAATCATGCGTCAAGCATAGATTATGAAACACTTTCCAACACATTCAGAATAATGTAACAAAACTGTGCACAGTTTTAAAAATTAAAATATTACGTCTAATTCAACCGTATGGAAACGCTTAATACATTTCAAAACCCAATTTCAGATCTTCCCATCCACAATCGGAAAATCATGCAAATTTTTTCAGCAGCCCTGTATATGATTTGTAGATTTGAATCTATACATGCAAGCTAAAATTTAGAGCACTTAAGAGATACATTGTTGAAAATTTACATTCAGCAATTTCCTCTAATAAGGAAAACGGTACGTGAATACTTTTGTGTAGCCCTGAATTTGAGGTATGGACTTTATATTTAACGAGTAAGATGCAAAAAAATTTAAAAGCGCATACCGAATTTTAAACCGTGCACTCCAGCAATTATTACTCAAAGACAGTACTGTACTGTAACAGATTTCTTTTATGTGTCCCTGTAAATGAATAAAAATGCTATGAATGTCCTGTTCTAACGTGATCGTAGTGAAATTCAGTGATTTATATCAGTTTCAATACATTTGAAATAGCATAATGTCATTAACTCTGCAAACGATTTTTCCCCATATACCATAATGTAATGGAATATTTTGAGTGCCCCTGTAAATGAACGATTAATCCTACATACTTCATATACAATACCAAATATGCGTTTGTGACTCTAAATAACCTTTATCAATTTCATGAAATCCGAGTATATTTACGGGAGTTATTCCCCATATACCATAATGAAATACTTTTGAGTGCCCCTGTAAATGAACGATTAATCCTACATACTTCATATACAATACTAAACATGCTTTGGTGACCCTAAATAACCTTTATCAATTTCATGAAAATCCGAGTATATTTACGGGATTTATTCCCCATATACCAATGTAATGGAATACTTTTGAGTGCCCCTGTAAATGAACGATTAATTCTACATACTTCATATACAATACCAAACATGCTTTCGTGACCCTAAATAACCTTTATCAATTTCATAAAAATCCGGGTATATTTGAGTTATTCTCTATATACCATAATGTGATGGAATACTTTTGAGTGCCCCTGTAAATGAATTATTAATCCTACATACTTCATGCACAATACCAAACATGCTCTGGTACGAAATTCCGAGTATATTTACAGGAGTTATTCCCCGCCATAATGTAATGGAATACTTTTGAGTGCCCCTGTAAATGAACGATTAATCGTAGATACTTCATATACAATACCAAACATGCTTTGGTGACCCTAAATAATATTTATCAATTTCATGAACTTCCGAGTATATTTACGGGAGTTAGAGCGTGGACAGACGGCCAGACAAACCGAATGCATAAACACTTTTTAACTTTGTTGGAAAGTGTTAAAAAGAAAAAAATTGGGTTCGTTTTGATATGTAAATACCCCCCCCCCCCCCCACCGAAGCCAATTTTATCTATATATTTTAAAATTAGGATTTATTTCACAATCGTTTGGTACCAGTAACTTTCTCCTGCAATAATTTGTTGCAGAGTTAGTAGGTGGTGTTTACTTTTTTTTTCCATGACTGTACACTACATTAATACAAATGTTTCTGGATATAGCAAAACTTTACGAAAATGTAAGATAATGAATTAAAATATTGAAAAATATGGCATGAATCAAAAAAACTTAACACTATAAAGATAGAAAATGCTCAAGGCTTTCGAAAGAACTTTGTCTTTCTACTTCAGGCGCAAAGAACACGTGCTCTGACTTTCAAAGTGGTAGCACGTATTCTTTGCGCCTGATGAAGAAAGGCGACGTTATTTCCAAAGATCTTGAGCATTTTTATTTATTAAGGTGTTATGAAGAAGTTCGTTTGCCGTTATTGTAATATAACCAACTTCTGAGTTATCCACGTATCTGTAAAGCGTTATATTATTTTACTAATTTCCGAAAATTAAAGAAGCATTTCTGAAAAAAGCAATTTGTTGGCCGTTTTAAAAACATTTTACAGAAGTTTAATATTGTGTATTAATCCTTAACTTCTCTTAGTGTGTCACTCAGACTGCTGCTTATAATTTTCACAGTTTAACTTGTAATTTTCAGTTTAACTGCACGTACTGGTAAAATTTTGTTTCGGCATTGTTTAGAGATCTGAATAGATGAATTTTAATTATCCGAGGCTAAAATAATACAACTGCTTATTCATTGTTTTTTTCCAAACAAAATGATATCGTAAATGACAGAAAAAATATACTCTCTGAAATTGATCCTTTAGGCGCTTAGTAATTTAGGTTAAAAAATATGGATCAAACTACAAACCCCCTTAAAAACATTAATTTAATAACCATTAACCTAAATTAACGTAATCGCAAATGTAAGAGCTTTAAACAAGCAAATAATCTACAAATCTTCAAAATTTTTTATTGAAAAAGATTTAAGTTAAATACTTTGTTTCTCCCTTAGTTTCTAGAAAGTTTCTTGGTCATACTGTCTTTTGGGCATTTTTAGGAATTTTGCAAAGTCAGATGAAAATAATATTAATGTGGGAATCCGCTTAGATGCTGCCAGTTATTCGTTTGCTTTGAACGCAAAACACATTCAGCTATTAAGAAGAGATGTGAAAATGTAAAAAAAATCTGACATTTTAGTTTTTATAAGGAAAAGAACAGGGGATCCAGGGACCGAAAAAGTTAGAATAGTCCAGTACATAAAGTTTAATAGATAAAAAATATCTTATAAGTTAATCCAGTCTTTTATTCATCTTTCAATCAAGTGGTCTCCGAGGCCGATCACAATAGTTATGCGACAATTTCTGCCACAGCAGTTAATGGTTAATCAGTTTTCTCAACACGAAATGTCGATTTTTAAGATGTTATCAATTCGCACGTAAACATTTTCATGCTCAATAAATATTGACAAACATACTTAAAAAAAGTTTTCCTTAGAAATGCTTTTTTAAATCTATCAAAAGTGTGTTAGTTTTTGAGAATAGAAATCTTATTGGAATCGTGGATATCCCGGGAGAGGTTATACTATATTTTCGTAAAATTGATAAATCCAAAAACTTTTTTTTAAACAGTATAACATGATTCTGCAATTAAATAGGACGAATAATTAGGATTTAAAATGTTTAGTATCGAAGCCTAAATACTACGAGTAATAAAATTACTTTGAAAAGAAAAATCGTGCAATGTGTGATTAAGAGAAGATTTGCCTATAGAAGGACGAAAAAAAGTTTTTCAGCCGTTTTTTTACCCTGGAACATGAAGGCTTTAGCTCCGAACTTTTTGCATGTTATTTATTATTATTTAAAGAACATTTCAAAAAATTTGAAAAATCGATGTTGTTGAGTTGCGTGGGTAGATGTTCTAGTATGTGCGCCGTGCACTTCCAAGCTTCTAAAATGGTCTATTTTTTATAAAATGTCTGAAAGTTGTTCAAGCTCCAGTAAATTGTGTTACTTTTAATTAAAAAACTTCGCAAGATCAGTTTAATAGTTTTTGCGTTCTGATACCGAACAGATTGAAAAAAAGTCATTAGGCGTAAAATGCGTTTATAGTGTTCCAAAAAGGGCTTACGCCTACGGACGCGTTGTGCTAAAGCACTAATAACTGCGAATGGACTTAGAATTAGGCCAAATCGTTTTATAGGGATAATCTACAGACGGGAATAGAAAATGTAAAAAATTGATTTTTTAACCGAAAATAAAAGCAAATACCCCCTTAATAACGATAAAAAAAAAAAAAAAAAAAAAAAAAAAAAAAATCAGGAGCAATTTACTGTAAACCTTTAGTCAGGCTGAAAATTGTGAGTTTATCAAAGTAAGAGTTATAGATGCAATATTTGAGGTATGAGAAGATTACTATTAAAATATATTTTTTACTTGCTTAAAGTGAAAATGTATTTACGATTTATAACTCACAAGGAAGAGTTTTCGTTCCAGCATAAAATAACAGATAATTTAACATTCTAACTATAAAATATTTAAATACAAGTCATAATTGTTGATAAATTAATATTTAAAACTTTATATATTTTCTATTTCTAATTAGTAAATTTTAGTTAACATTGAGAGAAGACAAAGACCGTTTAAACATCGAACACAAAATGAAATAGTTTGTTGACATTAAACCTCACAAGCGAAAATTAGTTTTTGCGTGTAGGAGAGACCAGAACAATTTAATCACTTTATAAAAATGAATCTATTTTCATTTGTATTCAGTATAGAATAGAAAATGGGATCGAAATGTAAAAAAAAGTATGATTAGTTCGCTATAAAACGTAAAATAAGTTTGAAATGGCTCACAATTGTTCTTATGTGTTATGGAAATTTACGTAAGATGATCAAAAGATGACCATACCAAAGAAAGTTAGCAAAAAGAGTTAAGAATGAAATATTAAATGTCTTATTTGAAAATCATTTTTTCAAAAACAGCGATATTTCTTTTGATATATTTATAAAATAAACAGAGTAAAATGAAATGAATAAAACTATTGATAACGCATGAAACGAAAACTAGTTGGAAAATAAAACATACTACAGTGAAACTTATTTTAAAGGATATTTTTAGGAACAAAAAATTTTCTCATAGACAATGTTAAATTTACTGCTATTAAGGGCCGCACCCACCTCTCATAAAGGCCATTTTTTTTTTTTCACGTGTCCGAAATCCTAAACAGGTGTATTGAATTCCTGAACCAAAAGATAAGAGTTCGGCAAAGAAGGCAGGGGCAGATGGGGAGGATTTAGTAACACAATGAAGGACCACAAACTTTTTCATTTCACTTTTACTAAAACTGTGAATGCATACTGAAGTACAATTTTCACACCTGTCAGGAAACGCTAACAGAAATAAACTAATGTCTCATTCTAAGGCATTAATAAATGATGCAAATTTAAGTAATTTGTTCCATAAAGTAAAAGAATCATTAGAAACCAAAATTGTCTGCAAAAAAAAATTATGAAAAGTAAACAAATTTCAATAGAAATTTTCTTCAATCATGTATAGAGTTTGAAAATGTTAATAAACGACTTTTTTTTTTAACCTATATAGAATTTGATTTCCTTATTTTAGTTGTTTTTTGTCACCCCTATTCAAGGGCCACCCCTCATAAGTGCCAATTTTCAATAGAACGACTGCTGGCCTTTACAGAGGGGTTTCACCGTAAGGGAGAGTGGTAATGAATGGGCCAATTTTTGGTTTTTAATTTTTGTAATTTTTTTTTTTTTTTTTTTTGGGGGGGGGGGGGGATGGGGGGCTCAGAATTGGTTCTTCAGTTACTTTACTTATTTAGTTATATAAAAAAGTCATAAAAATTGGATTAGAAAGTGTTTATAATGAATGATAACAGAAAATAAAAATAGAAATTTCACCCATTCAGCCCTACCCACGGGGCTGAATGGGTCAAATTATTGGGCCATTGAAGGTAATGAATGGGCCACTAAATGAATTCAATGAAAAAATGTGGAATTAATCTTTTTATTCACCAAATATGACAAAATGAATGGTACTTGACATAGGATCAAAGCATACTGAAATAGTAAGTAATATACAATGCTTATCAAAATTTATGAACATCAAAAGTGATATTATTAAATCCCATAATTGTAGAAGAAAAATGACAAAATAATGAGATTATAAGAAAGAAAGAACATAAAATATACATAAAAATAATAGATAATACACATTATGATTTAACGAAATTTATACTTTTCAAAATTAATATTAAACGACATGGTTGTAACTGCCTAATTGACTATTTAGTGTAAATTTCTGGTATTATTTATTCTACCCATCAGATTCAGAATATAAACAATTATTCTAGTTTTATATCAAATGGAATTCCTCCATGTACACTTAACGCATATTAATGGATTTATTATTTTACAATTTTGTTTCTCTTTGTAAATATAGTTTTTATGACGTAATTATAAATATCTCCCTGCTTTTAATACGGAATCATTTAATTCTCATTTTAAAAAAAAGCAGAAAAACCAACGTTTAAAATGCACAAATAATATATGAAAAGCAGCAAACAGCTGTTTCGAATCTACTAGCGAGATTCTTCTTCAGTGCAAAAGGAACAGCGTGCTAGAAAAAGCAAGGCTCTGTGAATTTTAAACGTTGGTTTTTCTGCTTTTTAATATTGTTGCACAAAGGCTTTATTTGCTATTTCTCATTTCAAAGTTTTATTCTGTTTATAGTAGTCACGTATAAACAATTTTTAATTTTAAGGAAATATTCATTGCGCTGTTTTAAAATTTGGCAACAATTTAAAATAATACTCTTTTCTTAAAGTTGTAAAAAATGCTTCTGAAAATGCTGAAAAACTGAACTTAAAATAAAAATAAAACCTCAAAAAATGAGTCAAATTAAAAAAAAAATAAATACAGTCTGCACACCGGGGACTTTTAATGTAAAAACGATCTAAAAATGATTATATTCCCATATATAGTTTTTGCCCTTGTAAAACTAATGGAACGATTTTGACCAACTTTAACAATATCTCTTAAAATAATTCTCCGATTTGAAAACTGTCTGCATCAGCATATTTATCTAATATTTCTCTATAACACCACCGAATTTCATACTTTTGTATGAAATATTTCTCTTAATATTAACGAAGAAAGACCTCCGGTCACAAATTCAAAACCGGTGGCGGTGACAGCGTTCGTTACTTTACTTTCTTCTATCTTCAATAGAAGAAAGTATTGTAATCGAAATTCGTTTTTCGACTTCCGGTTTTCGACGGATTTACACGTTTTAGGAGTCGGAGATCCTAAAAAAAACATGTTTATAGAAAATGTCTGTCCGTCTGTCTGTCGCCATTGTACCATCAAAAAGTGTATGAAGTTACGCATAGAATTGAACCAAATTTTTATTTTAAATTTTTGTCTATGGCAAGCAGGTCCTCCCTGAATTTGGAAAAACTTCGACGGTAGGGGGTGCTGTAATAGCGATTTTTGTGCGATTTTTATTATTGTACCATCGAAAAGTGAATGAAGTTATGCATAGAATTGAACCAAAAATTTTTTTTAAGTTCTTGGCTATGGCAAACAGGTCCTTCCTTAATTTGGAAAAAATTCGCCGGTAGGAGGCGCTGTAATAGTGATTTTGTGCCATTTTGAATATTATACCATCGGAAAGTATGAAGTTATCCATAGAATTCAACCAAATTTTTTGTGTTTGTTTTTGGTCATGGCACAAAGGTCCTCCCTAAATTTGGAAAAATTCCGCCGGAAGGGGGCGCTATAATTGCGATATCTTTACCATTTTCATTATTGTACCATCGAAAAGTGTATGAAGTTATGCATATAATTGAACCAAATTTTTTGTGTATGTTTCTGGCTATGGCAAGCAAGTCCTTCCTGAATTTGAATAAAACTCTGCCGGAAATGAGGCACTGATGTTTATGCCATTTTCTTTATTATTCCATCGAAAAGTGTATAAAATTATGCATACAATTAAGCCAAATTTTTTGTGCATGTTTTTGGCTTTGGCCAACAGGTCCTCCTTGAATTTGGAAATATTGTGTGGTAAAAGGGCTCTGTGATAGCGATTTTTTATACTTTTCTTGATTTTTCCTAGTTCTATTGTCCATCGGCGGTTCGTGCAGCGGCAGGAACTCGCTTATTGCTAAGCCGGCTGTTCGCAAACAGCCGATAACAACAGAATAAGGAAAAACAATTTTAACAAATATCATGATATAGATTAACTCGTTTTTAGTCCGTTTAATTGACAGAAGCAGAAATTTAAGACGAAAATCAAAGTGGGTATACTATTGAACTAATAATATTGAAGTATTAACATGTGTAACTAGTTTTTGAAATATTAAGATGCATAAGATAGAAGAAAGTTTTGGGATTGGCACATCCAACTAGTTTAGAATAGAGAGATGGATGTGTGTTTAATAAACCTCCATTAGTTGTTAAAGGTACATATGGTAAGACACTTAAGCACAAATACAATAACCCAACAGGAGTGAAAAAATAACCGGGGCCATGACTAACCTGGGTCCGCAGCTTGTGTGCTTTAATTCATAAGTTTTGTCATAAATACTTTTAAAATATATATTAGTAGAAAGTGGAATTCCGACTTTTGTTTCTTAAGTTGACTTGATCACATTGTTAATGCAATTTTGTACCGATAGTGCCGTTGAAATTCTGTATTTGAAATGCAAAAAATACAATTTTAGAATAATGCTTTGGAAAAGAGAAGAGGCACAAAATCCTGCCATCAACATCTTAGTTACGGCACTATATTAATAAAATCAAGGAAATTTTTCTGTTAGAAATAATGTTAACCCTTCACTGCTGTGACAGAAGTTGTCACATAGCTACTGTGACTAGTCTCAGAGATCACGTGATCGAAATAGGAATGAAAGGTTCTATTAACTAATTGGATACAGTTTCTGTAATAAAATTTACATACAGGACTATTATAATTAAAATTCACCTATTCAGAAGTCTGTAGAGCTAGTGCTCGGCCTCCAAACTAAAAAAAAATTCATTAGTACCTAGAATTAAACTGAAAATTGAAAACAGTGGTGCGTGAGACTGCTAACAGCAGTTAAGGTTTAACATAGGTGGCGTTAAGGATATTAGTGCCGAGCTCGCAAAACACACGTATTAAGAACCATTAGTTTAAAAGACAATTATCATCATAATCAGTTTATATTCTAAAGCAAATTTAAGTGTATTAGAGGCGACCTGAATTCTTGCAAAAAATTGCTCCAGTTTCTACAGTCTGCAATGTTTTACGTTAGACAAGAAAAAAAAAGGATATTTGTCTAGTTTGCTTGTAATATCCACAACGCCTTATATTCTAACTATTGTTAGGCAATATAGATTAATAAATTAAACTGTATATACTCACAACTCCTCCAATTCAATTTTAGCTTGTTTCAGTTCATCAATTGGGAAATAACTTAATCCATACTTTACTAAAAACTGAAGCAAAACATAATCTCCTTCGTAAATTGCATCAGTGGTTAATTTGGAATAAAATTCCCGATTTGAGAACTTGTAAGTATTTTCTATTATTCCGTTTACTTTTCTCAGTATCGGTCGTGCATCTTCTAAGTCCTCACAGGGATAATGCTTTGGATAATTCAACAGCATGCAATTTTCGCAGAAACCCAAAGTCTCATATTTATTCATAACCTGATGACACATATAAATTATTTTTATGATAAACTGGTCATATTTACAATCAAATATATAGAAGAGTTTTAGCACAAAAGCACAAAATATTCGCAACGCGCAAAAATTACCCAAATCACTCTTAATATTATTATAGACTGTTTTCACAAATGACCATTCAAACTGGCCATCCACTTTGCCACTAATAATAGCGTATTCAAATATTTGTTTTATAGTAGCGATGAATGCTCTCTTTCGGTCAGCAAGTTTTGGGCAAATAGCAGTAAAAACCATTTGCTCAATGTCTTGCAGTCTATCGAGAAAGTTTTGTTGTCGTCTGTTTATATTCATCGTAAAATTCGTTAGAGCTTATTTTATCTCAGACATAAAATTTTGATCGGTGTCTCAAAAAGAGTTGGCAAAAGGTTTGTTAATAGCTACCTAACAGATTTCAGATATAAAATAACTAATAATAAAACTTAAAATCGAAATCAGAGTGAAGTTTTGTAAGCTAAAAGCAGTCGTTAAATTAATCATACAGTATTTTATTGCACGTAATTTAATTAAAATCCGTTTCACAAAATAAAAACAAAATATACTTTTAACAAGGGAAACCATATAGAGACTAGCGTGAGGGTTTTCCAACATAGGGAATTATTACAAAATCACAGTTATCGAATCAGTTTTTGACGTGTTTTTACTGTTTGGCAATTAAATTTCAAAAACACACAATTACAATTGGGCGCGTCCAGTGCAGCTTATCGAATTAACTGGTGAGTTCGATTAGCTACCAACATTTAGAGTGCTGGTATAGCGTCTAGAAGATATGATATGGCAACTGGCTATCCCAATAATGCTTTAAAAAGGGCTAAAAGAGTGAATCTGATAAATGTTGAACGATGCTAAACGATAAATGTGGATCACAGCGACATCTGCTAGCTCATCACCGGCTGAAGCTGAAACCCTGGAGCTATGAACAGATAGGAGTACACATAATAATCTTTTTCAGTGGACAGCATTGATGACGAAAAACGAGTTCTCTCCCCTTCTCCTGCGTCCGCCATATTAGATTTTGACCATGAAGTTATGAAAGAAAGGAGTAGACATGAATGATGTCACTTGAAGATGTTCGAGGCTAACGAGAAAGACAGGCTACCGTGGTGGGTCCAATTCTTCTTTTTTTACAGACCGCTAGAATCACGTGATACTCGAATGCACCAATGAAGGTGTGCGAAAAGAGCATCACGTGACTCCAGCGGTCTGTAAAAAAAGAAGAATCGGACCCACCACGGTTGCCTGTCTTTCTCGTTAGCCTCGAAGATGTTCTTCCTGCATCCGCCATATTTAGCCGCGCCTTGCACTGGAGACTCCTGATTGGACCCGTAGAGTAACGAGAAAGAAAAGAGATGAAGTGTAATGGCTGGTGTGCGACGCCAAAAATGTAACTCTATAATCCATTACATTCGGTCCAAACATAACCACGTACTTTCGCAAAAAAAGAAGAAAACTTTTAGTAATACAGTGTTTAATTCATAATATAATGAAATACTACTTTAGAATGCTTAAATAAAAGCAGATCATTTTCATTTAGAAAAAAAATGCACGGGTGATGTCAAAGAATTCGGGTCCTGTTCCACGTGCTTGTTTTATTTGAGTCGAATGAGGGCATTTACAACGAGCAATACGATTACATTGAGAAATAACGGGCATCATATTGCAAACCATTTTTACGGCATACTGTGTCTCCATTTAACCCTTTCCTCCATGGATTAGACCGCTGTTGGTAAAAGTCAAGTATGGCGGACACGTGAGAGGGGGAAATAACTGGTTTTTTTCGGATTCGAGGCTTCCCACAGCAGAAGATTGATATGCCTACTCCTTTCTTTCATAGCCCCATGACTTTGGCCGATAGCAGTCCAATCAGCAATCTCCAGTGCAAGACGCGGTTAAATATGACAAACACGGAGGGGGGGAGGGGGGGTTAGCAACGGCGTAAAATCACGTCATTCTGACGCCACCATCTATTAGATCCTCCTTGGCCGAAACGTTTCCTCAATTTATTCATACAATGTTTAGGTATAGCGACTAGAATACACAGTGTGGTAATCGACTATCCCTGCACTGTTAAAAATATAGTGAAAAATTACCTGTTTTTCAAGACTATCTATTTTCTGACCAATGAGAACGCTTCATAGGTGTTTATGTAGCGTTCTCATTGGTCAGAAAATAGAGAGCCTTTAAAAACAGAAGTAATTTTTCCCGATATTTTTAACAGTGTGCAATACTTAAAAAAGCGCTAAAATATTGTATTCCATAAATATGCAATGATACAGCTGCAATATGCAGATCGCAGCGACATCTGCAGGATATTTTCTAAAACTGCAAGATATTGCTAGTCTATACAGTGTAATACGAAAATCCCGCAGAAGTCGCTGCGATCGACTATTTGTATTTTAGCAGTATCGTTGCACATTTAAGGGACACAATTTTTTAGCATTGTTTGGATAGCGTATTTCCACACTATGTATTGTAGACGCTGGAGTTTAGGTTTCAGCTATAGCGTCTAGAATGCATAGTGTGGAAATCTGCTATCCAAAGAGCACTAAAAAGTTGTATCCCTTAAATGTGCAATGATGCTAAAACCCAGGGAGCAAATCGCAGCGACATCTGCTATATATTTTCAAATTTCAAAGCAAAAATCGTATTATTACAGCATCTAGACCAAATCGTCTTCGAGTTTTAGAAAATATTCTGCAGATGTCGCTGTGATCGACTCATTGAATTTCAGCATCGTTTGACATTTAAAGGATCCAATATTTTAGCACTTTTTTAAGTGTTACTGGGATAACCGATTTCGACACTATATATTGTAGACGATGGAGTTCCAGCTATCAGATATCCTTCGGTCGACAAATATCGTTCAGTCTCGCTGATTGCAAAAATGCAGGCTTCTGATTGGTCAATCTCGTTACGTTAACAGCTAAAACTACAGCGTCTAGAATACTTAGTGTGGAAACATGCTATACAAACAGTGCTAAAAAATTTTATCCCTTAGGCGCGCCACACACCAGGGAGACATGCGGCAGAAAAGCGTGAGGCCTGCGATAATTTCATCCTGTTAACAAAGAAAAAACCGGTTTGAGCAGCAGAATTTGCCTCATGTCTCACGATTATTGTGGCATGTCTCTCTGGTGTGTGGCGCGCCTTAAATGTGCGACGATACCGCTAAAATGCCAAGTGTCGATCGCAGCGACATCTGCGGGATTTTCGTATTACTAGTATTACATTGTAAAGACTAGCAATACCTTGCAGTTGTTGAAAATATCCTGCAGATGTCGCTGCGATCTGCATATTGCAGCAGCATCGTTGCATATTTAAGGGATACAATATTTTAGTACTTTTTTAAGTATTACAGAGATAGCCGATTTCCACACTATGTATTCTAATCGCTATAGCTAAAACTTTATCTGGAATCCCCGGCCATTTTGTGGAAACCGACTATTCCAGTAATGCTTTAAAAAGTGCTAAGAAATTGTATCCCATAAATGTCGAACGATGCTGAAGGACAAATATCGATCGCAACTAGATCTGCTAGTTCTTTACTGGCCGAAACACTTTCTCAATTGATTCCTTATACAATGTTTACGTTTGAACTACCAGATGCCACTGCGATCGCCATTTATCGATCTTCGTCGTTCAATATTTACGGGATACAATTTTTTAGCACCTTTTGGTTGGCCGATTTCCACACTATGGCCGGGATCCAAATAGGTTTTTCTCTGTTAGCAAAATAAGATTGACCAATCACAAGGCTGCATTTTTGCAGGCTTTTCGCTGTTCGAAAAGAACAGCGAAAAGTTTGCAAAAATGCAGGCCATGATTGGTCAATCTCGTCTGGCCAACAGTGAGAAAGCAATCACGATGCTTCCCCCCCCCCCACCCGCCCACCTCCTGTTATACACATTCTGTAACATACATCTCTTATAATTTGAAAAGTGAACTCTATTCACCTGAAGGAAACCCAATACAGTTTTAACAATAACTGTTCATTTCAGTTTTTTTAAACTTGTCATAGAGCTGAATTTTCTGCCACAAATGTGTTTTTAACATAATTTTATAAATCGAAGGCTATAAATCTTCATTTTTTAAGCCGAAATAGTTTTGTTGTGCTTTCACAACTTATCTCAATGTTCAATAAAAGTGTTATATGGTCTACATTTTTGTCTTCAAAAAATGGTTGAAGAGACCCTCACATTTAGTATTAAAATATATAATATTGACAAATTTTATAATTCATTTTAGTAACTAATTAAGAGTTGTTGGAAAAGCTTTGAACACTAAACTTTCTTCCTATGGATAACAAAATACACATGAAGCATTCCGAGATTCTGACTTTTAACAACATAAGTAGCCATTATTCCTCATCGAAATACATTAATCTTCACCCCTTTCCCGATCATCGTTAATTAATTGTCATGTATTATCACATTTGTAAATTTAAATTATATACGTTATGTATTCAGTTACTGTGTAGGAGGCTTGAACTACAACCATAGATGTAGAATATATGCACATTCTTTGAATGTATACTCACTTTGTGGAATAAATATACTTCTACTCTGTGTCCTTAACCTTGTTTGGCTTATAATTAGTGATCATTTCCGTTAACTCTTTCCTAATGGTGTTGTTAGTAATATGATTTATCTCAACTTCCTGAAAATTATTAGAATTAGCCGTCTCAGCTAAATAAATATCTGTGGTTTTCGCTGAGTCTAACTGTGGGATGGAACACTGTTCGCTTTTTAACAAACAACTCTTATCAGATCTCAATTGCATGTTTATTTTTTCACTAAAGTTGAAAGCTGTTTCATCATGATTAGTTTGTTCCTTTCTCATCAATGCAGCTGTCGAAATCATTTTTCCTATCGTGGGATTGTTTTTCTTTTCTGACCGCAACATCGCATGAAATCTGGGTGTGACATAGCTGACGCATCTGATTTTCGTCATGACTGTTTCTTGTGGAAAAGTAGTGACGTAATTTACCCTAACTTCCTTCAATTTCCGTTTCCCCGTAATTTGCAATCCTTTTTCCGAAATATTGAAATTTACCTGTTTCAAAAAGTTATTTCCTAAAATTATGGGATGGTTCAAATTTTTTACAATGTATAAATCTGCATTCACTGTGTAATCATCTATTTCAATCTTTACGGTCGTAAATCCTATGGATGTTATTTGACTACCACCAATACCTGACAAAACCAAGTCATTTTCATGCAATTTAGGGCATCCCAGGGCTGTATAAATATCGTTACTACACATATTGACATCACTTCCTGTATCAATTAAAGCATCCATATTTTTTCCTATAATCCCCTCCCTTTTTATTATTTTATCCACTGGGTTTGAGTTATTGCTTACGGCAGCATTTGCATTTTTAGGAGAATTATTTGTACACTGGTCAGACCTGTGGCCAGGAATTTTACACTTCCAACAGACCGGACTTTCTTTATTTCGAGGGCAATCCCTCCAACGGTGAGAAAATTCATTGCAATTGAAACAACGGATTTAGTATTTAAATTCTTTTGGGGGGTATGTGTGTATTTTTTTCATATGTTACGCGACTAATGCCATTTCGGTAGAACGCTCTATTATTTTCAATACCTTAACGTTTTCTAAATTCCGTATTTGGGGGCTTAGTTTCAGTTTTCCGTAAGTTAATTCTGGCGGTTTCAATATCATCCAATTTATTTGACAATTCCTCTACGCTCGTAATTTTGGGTAGTTCGTCGCAAAAGTGTTCCTTCATTTCTAGGGAAAATTTTCGCCTAATCTGGTCAATAATTAAAATATATTTTAATTCTTCGAACGTTGATATGTGTAATTCCGATAACCATTCATTCAGTAAATTTGCGATTTCAAATGAGAAATCTTTCCATGACGCTGAATTTTGTTTCCTATGTAAGAAGAATTTTTGCCTGAGTTGCTCTGGTGTAAATTTGAAACGTCTTAAAAGTATTTTCTTCACATAATCGTAGTCACTGGGCTGTTCTTCACTTTCGCGGCTTATCAAAGTAACTATGTCAAGCGGTAACAATGCAAGCAGATATGTAACCCATTCATTTTTTTCTATTCCTAGACGCTTTGCCTGGCGTTCGAAAAGGGTTAAGTAAATGCTTATTTCCTCCTCATTATTATATCTATTTAGCAATTTTCGAACGTCGGAACTCTTTCTGGCGATTGTGGATACCGAATTATGCAATTGGGTATTTTGTGTATTTTCCAATTGTAACTTTTTAATTCAAATTCGCGACTTTCAATTTCTTTTTGTTGCAACAATTTCTCATTCTCTTCTCGCTCGATTACAATTCCCGCTAGCAAATTTTTTACTAAATCCTCATAATACCCTTCGGATTTTACAATAAATTTAGTCAGTTTACTTTTATTAGCATCTTCTGGAGGATTTAAACCTAACTCTATTACCGCAGTAACAAGATCGATCTTTTTCGACCTTATTAAGTGTGCCATAATTATATCTGACCAATCAACACATAAAAATAAAATATCTCAATATAAATCAATAATATATATATATATATATATATATATATATATATATATATATATATATATGTACCCGATAAATCAAATATATCTATATATCTACCCTATATATATAAAATCCTAATGAAACGGATATTATGAAACGACTGAATTGAAACGAATTTATGTAACGATTCTATGAAACGACTGATTAAACAACTGATTATGTTTCACGGCGATTTCTCCTAAAATACGGAATCCTTTGTGATGAAATTAACTCCAAAAATCCGTATTGATCTGCAGATCTCAAAACTGGTATTAGAATTTTTAAATTCGAATTAGTTTTCGAAATATTATTTTTTTTCTAATTTTATAAACTTTTCTCTAATGATGGCAACTCAAATTTTAATCATAACAGATATTTTTTTTTCATATTTCAGAAAAGGTTACTATTTTATACTAATTTGGCGACCAGTTTGGCCTCCCTTAAATGTATGCTAAGAAATGTATCATGTTACTTTTATTCATAATTCAATTTGTATTTCATTATCATTTTATTTAATAAAACTGAAACATTTAAAATAAATGGCTTTCATGTCTTTCTTTTTTTTTAAACGAGACGAAAAGAAAAATATTAGGCACAGATGTCATATACGCACCGGGGTACCTAATTGGCGCCAAAATGGCATTATTTTGGTTGACATGGTAACCCGGCTATTGTTGTTTATTTAATAATAAATGTTTTATTTACTTTATTTTCTTTTTTTAAATTACATAAATTGTGATCTGAGAGATCGGTCACTTTGGTTAATCGACACTGGACACACCCCATACAAACACCAGCGTGGGGGTTATCAATGGAGGATATTCCATCTACGTCATGATCACATGTTCAAGACAAAAACGTCTAGCGTAAAGAGGGGAAGGCTCCGTAGACGTAATGTAAATCCCCGCTAGCCAATGAAACAGTTCATGGGGGAAAGCAGTTGTAGTTTCCCGTTTCCCTTCTTATCAGTCAGAAGTTCTTTGGGTAAATTACTGGTACCACGTGACTTTTTTCAGCCCCGAACCCATGTTTGGAATATCCTCCATTTATACCCTGTTCCATCTTCGCACTGTATTCTTAAGATATCTTAGACCGCCAGTTTTGAAGTGGTACCCTCCTGGAATTGGATCCCAGTTCACATCGAAAAACTTACCTAAGATATCTCAGTGAGCGTCACTGTGTCTGTGATCTGAACAAAAGTAAAGTATGCGCAGGCGCTTAAAATAAAAATGGCCGTAACAGCCCGTAGATTAACATTCAAGATGGGACATTTCCATAAAGCGTAATGATAATGCGATTGCGATGGTAGCGCCTTTAGTGACAATGTGGAGTAAACTCCCCATCCTTATAAAAATTTTCTGATTGAGCGTCTACCTTATTGTGATCTTTTTTTTTTTTATGTTTCATGTTTACGTTTTCAATAGAATCTTACACCGATACATGAACATAGAATAGATATTCTATTTTATATATCTAGTATCTATTCTATGTTCATGCACGGATATATGCTTTTTTTTTTACATGATGAGTGAACGATATAAGTGCAACGAAAATCAGGGTAAAAATTTCGTCTTGAATGATATATATGAAGTAAATATGATACAATTGGATTTAAAGCTACATAAAGTAATGGTGTAATATAAAAATATACGAAGTATTGCACTCTACAAATCCCAGAAAATTTCATAAATATTCCCATTCGGTAGGAGAATTTTTATAGCCGATGTTTTATTAATTTATGAAGCGTAACGTATTAAACAATCGTTACAATAATCTTTTAAAATTTACGCATTTTTACTTTCTTACAGATAAAATAAAAATATTGTTTTTTAATGTAAATAGCGTACTATCAATTCAATAATATTTATAATATTAACATATAAGAAATATTAATACAATTACAGATGAGGAAAAATTCATTTCGACAAATTTTTAGAATTATATAAATCTAACAGTTAAAAATAAATAGAGGTACTGACATTACATTCAATAAAGTTTTATTCGATCTGAATAAATTAACACAATACCTGAATTTGATTTTTTACAATTTAATCTCATAAACCTACATATTTACGTTATTAACAGAATTTTCTAGAAGTTAAAAGTGACTAATACAAGTACGGTAAAGAAAAAAAAAAAAGCAGCTGATTAAATAAAGCAAACATGAATAGAATATCGTCTGACACCTGCTTCGTTTTAGGAAAGAATAGATATTCGAAGCATAGAGGGTAAACATATTTCTTCAACATAGGTAAATTTCGGAGGCTTGTTAATTCTTCCCCCTTGTCGGTAGTGACGCTAGTGCTGTTGCCATTACAGATTTTGCCGTAAATGTCCCATCTTGGTCCTTAATCTATGCAACAGCCAACCAGTAAGAGTGAGGTTTCATAGCCAAGGAGAGTGAGTGGTAGTTCCTGTATCTAGCCGAAGCAAATTGAAACTCACTGAGACAGTTTGTGGAACTCTCTGAGAGAATGGAGGATATTCCAAATATGGGTTCGAGACTCAAAAAAGTCGCGTGATACCGGTAATTTACCCAAGGAACTTCTAGCTGATAAGAAGGGAAGATACTACTGCTTTGCCTCATGAACTGTTTTATTGGCTAGCGAGGATTTACATTACACGTATACGGAGCCTTCCCTTTTTTACGCTAGAAGTTTTTAGCTTGACCACGTGATCAAAATGTAGGCGGAATGGAGGATATTCCATCTGCGTTTTGATCACGTGATCAAGGTAAAAACGTCTAGCGTAAAGAAGGGAAGACCCCGTAGACGTGGTTCTGCCTTTTTTCCTCGTGAAGGAAGGTTGTTCCAAGGAAATAATGCCATTTTGAGATCATTTGAGGTCATGCCGGCAAAAGCTGTAGCGAATACTTCATAGCTTAAAACTAAATTAAAATTAAATTAAATCCGTAGACGTGTAATGTAAATCCCCGCTAGCCAATGAAACAGTTCATCAGGCAAAGCAGTAGCATCTTCCCTTCTTATCAGTTAGAAGTTCCCTGGGTAAATTACCGGTATCACGTGACTTTTTTCAGCCTCGAACCCATATTTGGAATATCCTCCATATCCTCCATTCGGCGGCCTGAGATATCTTAAGGTATCCAGTGCGAACAGAGTATAAGGGAATGGACTTTATTCCAAATCTGGGTTCGAGGCGAAAAAAAGTCACGTGGTACCGGTAATTTACCCAAAGAGCTTCTAACTGATAAGAAGGGAAGCTACTACTGCTTTCTGCATGAACTCTTTCACTGGCTGGCCGGGATTTACATTGCGTCTACGAAGTTTTCCCTTCTTTACGCTAGAAGTTTTTACCTTGACCACGTGATCACGACGTAGATGGAATATCCTCCATTGTGTAAAATCACAGGTATCGCATCAAAATTTGACGTGTATATTTATTTATTTTTCTTTTTGGCGGTTAAAAATTTAAAATACACTATTACCGTTATTTACCGGTTTCCAACGAAGGAGATGTTATACACTCAGTCTAAGGGGGAAAAAAAAAAACGTTACACGCTTACTAACTATTAATATTATGCGGTATTCTATTTAATTTTACTATTTTATAGACCTTACTTGTCTTTATCTAAGCTTTAATTAATAGAGTGATTTTTATGTTAATGATTTAATTTCACAGTTGTTTCAAGAAAGACAACATAAATACCTAATATTACCTTTGAAATTAATTTGGGATTAGTTTTAAAGAGTACTTAATAAAAATAAATTTTATGAGAAAAAAAATTATTATAGACTGAATAAGTTGTATAAAGGGCTGTGAAGTTGATTTATCATACTTTCCAATCACATTATTTCGAAACTTTCATAGAAAGTTATTATTTTTACCCGACTGCCAAGAAGGGTTATGTGTTTCACGCGTATCTGGGTAAGTGGATTTCTGTATACTCTCGAAACATTCCAACGGCTGCATGGATTTTAAGGAATGAGGTCTCTATCGTTTCGTCTTAACCGTCCGATGGTTATAGGCTAGTTTTTTTCTATAAATTCAAAATGGCGGCCGTAAAATACAAAATGGCGATAGAGACGAAAAATTTTTTTTACGCACCATGTTGAGTGGCTTATCATTGGATAGGTCTTTCAAAATGAAGACGATGTTTCATCGACTATTTTACAGTCAGAAGCTCCATTTAAATATTACACAACCTGGAAGTTGTGCAGGTAGGATCTGTAGCTTTACTGAGACTCTAACATTTATAGACATCTATAGATCTCATCAAAACAGTGTTTATAGATAGGAACTAACAATTAAACACAACTTAAAAGTCATCAATACAAGTAAATAAAAAAAATAGGTAAGTAATATAAAAAAATAGTTTCACATTGATGAGAAATAATTAATTAGTTCGCTTTTTACGCAGTCGGCTTTTTTAATTTTTTAAATTTAATTTTTACTTGTTTACTATTTGTATAATTGCATGCATTATATAATTATACTATACTGCATTTCCATTAAAACACATTATTAATGGCTTGTTTTTTTATTTTTTTAATATATACTTTGTGACGCCGTTTTGTAAGTTTCTAGGCAAATGATCCATAAAAAAAGCAAAATACAGGGGAGCGTCTGACATTGTCTTAAATACATGCCTCTACTAAGTTATGATAATATGGTTAAAATTTTAAATCACAATTTAGCTGAAATAAGTTCCACTGTGACCTGGGATGATTAGAGATTCTTTTACCTTTGTTTCTTTCTTTTTATCTATGTTTCAATAATTTCCAATCTTAAAAAGAAAAACCCACACAATGTGTGTGTATATACAGCTAAAAATATTTTTTTGGGGCGGGGATGGGGAGGGGGGATTAAAAAATTTCTCATCTTGAAAGAAATTGCTCTATTTGCCAACTAAAATGATATGTACAATGTGTGTTTAATGTTAATGATACTTATATGTAAAAAAAAAAAAAAAAAAAAAAAAAAAAGGTAAAGAAAAATACTGAAACAAAGAACATAAAAATTATAACTATTGGTTCATTTAATGAAAATTTTTATCTTCTATTGCATACGAGTCATAATCGTACTTCATATGAAAATAACCTCATGATATTTTGGAGTTTTTGAGAAAGGAACAAATTTTTGGCGGAAATAAATTAGAGACACTGTTGATATACAAAAGTAGGGAATTTCACGTCTGGTAGATGTATATTTTCGTAGCACAGAAAAGCACAATCAAAAATTGAGTCTGGCTGCTTTTTGTATTTCTTTTGAAAATTTAACTAGTTTACGGTTACAGAACTCAGAAAAGTCGTCAGCAAAACAATAAAAAATTCTTTTTTTTTTTTTACTTTTTATTTTAAAAAAAGAAAAAGTGTTTCAAAAATCTAGAATTTCCCAACTCTAAGCTCAAATTTCCCAAGTTCACATATATTGGAGGGGTAGCCCCCCTACCCCCCCCCCCCCATTGAGACGCTTCTGTGTATATATACAGGTTGATCAGAAAATAACTGGCCAAATTTTAAACCGTTGTAGAGGGAAACAAAATAAGCGTTTTTTAAAAATCATAGAATGTATGTTCGGAAATAGCGCGTTTAAGCGCTGGTGATGAAGAAAAATGTGAAAGGTGCAGTGAAAGATAGCATATAAGCGTCAATAGATGGCGATTATGTGCTTCATTTCCAAACACACATTCTATGATAAAAAATGCTTATTTTGGTCCCCTCTACCACCCTTTAAAATTTAGCCAGTTATTTTCCAATCACTCTGTATATATATATAATATATATATTAATCGCTGGAGATGCATAAGAAGTTTGCACTGTAATAAAAATGAAAGAATAAAAAATAAAAATTAAGTGTTAGTGCAATTTTTATAAGGGCATTAAATAAACATTTCGAAAAGAAAAGAAATATGAAAAATTAATGCTATATATATGCTTTATAATGCACTATATATATATATATATTCGTATACATTAAAGTTATACTTAACTTCTTGTGAAAATCAAGTTTTGTGCAAACAAAAAGTTTAATTGTTTACAGTAGGGATGCACAACCTGTGGCCCGCGGGCCAAAGGTGGCCCGCGATGGGTTAACAAGTGGCCCGCCAATTTCGTCAATTTATAATTGGCAAAAATTGAAAATTTTGACCATAGGTTGCAGGAAAAAATCGTGAATTTCGTCAATTTGCAGCGAAAAACAATTGCAAATTTCGTCAGTCAGTTAAAAATTACGAATTTCATTAATCGCCCAGCCGATAAAATTTGTATCAATGTAGGAAATTCCCAAGTTGCTAATTTCCTCAGTCGCTAGTCGAAAAATGCCTCGAATTTCATCGATCGGGCGCAGAAAATTCGCGTGTTTCGTCGGTCGCGCGCGAAAAGGTCGCGAATTTTGTTGATCAAACACGGGAAAATCGCGAGTTTCGTCAGTTTATCGCAAGAAAAAGTCGTGAATTTCGCCAATTTGATGCGAGAAAATTGTAAATTTCGTCAGTCAATTAAGAATTGTGAATTTCGTTGAATAAGCTCGGAAAAATCGACTGTCGTCATTCGGGTGTGGAAAAATTTTGAGTTTCGTCTATCGAGCGCGGAAAATTTTCTAGTTTCGTCGATTGGGAGCGAAAAAATTGCGTGTTTTGTCGATCGCGTGCGGAAAAGTCGAGTGTATCGTCGATCGCGCACGGAAAGGTCGCGAGTTTCGTCAGTTTATCGCAAGAAAAGTCGCGAATTTCGCCAATTTGCAGCGGGAAAATTGTAAATTTCGTCAGTCATTTAAGATATGCGAATTTCGCCGATTTGGCGCGGAAAAATCGCAAGTTTCGTCGATCTTGTTCGGAAAAATCGCAAGTTTACGTTGATAGAGAAAAGGGAAATCGCGAATTTCGTTGATAGGCTGCCGAAAAATTGTGAGTTTCGTCAGTTTATCGCGAGAAAAAGTCGCCAATTTTTACAATTTACGAAGGGTTTCAGTCAGTTAAGAATTGCGAAATTCTTCGACCGAATACGAAAAAAGGGCGAATTTTGTCTATCGGGCGTGGAAAAATCGTGAATTTTGTATATCGAGCGCGGAGAAGTTGCGAAATTTGTCGATCGCGCGCGAAAAAAATCGCAAATTTCGTTGATCGAGCAGAGGAAAAATCATGAATTTTGTCTATTAAGTGCGAAAAAAATTGCAAATTTCGTCGATCGTCTAAGGTAAAATCGCAAATTTCCAAAGTTTTTCGCGAGAAAAAGTTGTGAATTTCGACAGTTCGCCACGGGAAAAAATTGGAAATTTCGTCAGTCAGTTAACAATCGCGAATATCGTTGACTGGGCGCGGAAAAATCGCGAATTCCGTTGATAAGGTGTGGAAAAATCTTGAAATTTTTCGTTCAGGAACGGGAAAATCTAAAATTTTGTTGATCGGCTGCAGAAAAATTGAGAGTTTCGTCAATTTAACTTCGTTCATAAAGTTCACATTTTTTCCGGCACTAGTCACTTTCATGCATATGTTTGTTTTTTAGCACTTTTAATTGAGCAAAATTTAATTCCCCCTTTGACAGTCAAGGAATATTTCCATTCCTTGAAAATAATCTTTGCTATATCTCTGTTATATATGCAAACATATACTGTTGATATATCCTTGTCAACTGAATTGGGTATGGTATGTTGACTGGATAGGAGAACCTAAAGGGGTAAAACTACCACTCCTCTGAAACCATGTTTTTTATAGCCCGCAAATCCCCTCACCCCCCCCCCCCCCGGAGCCCGGAAAATAGAATTATCGCTGTGTTATTGATGTGGCCCTCGACAACACATTCATTTTTGTAAATGGCCCTTCTCTTAAAAAGGTTGTGCACCCCTAGTTTACAGTGACAAAATTATTGAGAAAATAAAGTAAAATATTGAAAAGACACTTAATTTATTAATAAGAACTACCAGATTATTCTGCACACATCAACTTACAAAATTAAAAGAAATTCACTTTTAAACCTAAGAAAGCGATGTACTACATTTGAGAGCTGGAAAAAATGACTACTCATAAAAAATATATATTTACTCATACGTTAAAAAAAAAACTTTTTCTCATTCAAAATTACTTCGAAAAAGAGTGAACTTTTAAACGAATTCATAATAAAAGTTATTGTACCTGAAGAAAGTTTTTTTTTTTAATTTCCGAGAACAGTTTTTTAATTTATTCCAGAAAAATGTCTTCAACCGTGAAATATATCCGTTTTGTCTATAATTTATTTGTTTGCTTAAACAAGACGAAGTGTTTACACAAAGAAATAAGATTCATTCAATGCATCAAAGCAACTATTTTTTAATGCATCTTAATTTAAAAGGCTATGATTTCTAAGGTAAGGTAAAAACAGAAAGTTTTAATTATTTTCCGAATATTAAACACCCTTTTTTTTCTTTCAAGATATTTACAGAAAATATTAATCTATGCATCGATTTAAAAATAAAATTTTAGTGAACAGTGTTTAAAGTATAATCATAGCACGATTATTGTTATATTTTCGTTAGTGAAAAAATATTAAATGTATTTATTGAAAAAATATATATGAAACCAATTTTCCTCTCCCGGTTCCTCACTCACTTAAAAATATATGAAATCATAAATGTAAATCTAAACTGGAGAGATTATTCAAAAGATGAACACAGGAAATAAGAAATGCAAAAATAAGAAACTATGAATAGCTTATCGATTCGTCAGAGGAGTAACATAAACATAATTCATAGTAAACACAGGTAATTTCTTCGAATATTGTTGGCGTTAGGCTGTTAGGCCTAAAAATGACAATATTTAACTCCTTATAACATATCGGAAAACGCCAGGTAAATTGAAATAAATTATAATACATAAGAGATCCAGCAAATAAATTTTAATACATCTGAGATAGATAATAAACTTGAAAAGTAATACACGTAACTCCCCAGGAAATAATACGTGGCAAAGATGGAGCAGTATACAAGACTTTGAACTACGTGACCGGCAATAGCACAAGGGTAATCTATACCAGAGCAGACGATGAATAATATTAAATGCTTGTGCTGACATCTAGTGTAAAAAAGCTAGTGCTGCCATCTAGCTTTAAAAGGAAGACCGATGAGCTAATGGGCTTATTACTGTAAAACTAGAGAGAAATAAAGAGGTATAAAGATTAAAGAGGGATAATGTGGTAATAAACAATAAATAACGTAGTTAAATTTGTTTTAAAATGGAATGATAAATTTATGTAATAACTTAAAAAATGAATATTGAATAAATAAAGAAGAGATTATTAATTAAAAAATATAGAAATGCATATGTAAAAGATAAATCAATATTTGTAAATACGAATATATATTTTAAATGCACGTCTTATCCAAAACAAGGTGAGTAGATGGACATTGAGTTCTGGCCCCTGGATAGAGTAACTTTTTCTTTATTTTTACTTTCCGAACGCATAGTTTAAGGAAAGTATTGTAATCATGATTTGTGTGAACACGGTACTTCCCATTCAGCTCCATTTGACGATTATTTTGTAAATCGTTGTCTCAAGAACTGTATAGATTTCCAAACAAATCGGCCGACGGATAAGATATTATCCCCGTTTTAAAAACATTTTCAGACCATTTTGCAACCGATTCCAAGTAAAAATCACCAAGGAAATGAGACACAGTATAAGTGATAAATATTGCGGAAATCTGGTCAAGCTATAGCGCCTAGAAGATATAGTGTGGTAACCGGCTATTAAAGTAATTCTTTAAAAAGTTCTAAAAAAAGTGAATCCGATAAAATGTCGAGAGATACTAAATGATAGCTCATCCTCACGGGGCGAGACGTTTCCTCAATTCAATCGTTCAATGTTTACGTTTGAACTACCAGATGTCGCTGCTATCGACATTTATCGTTCATCATCGTTGGACATTTATCGGATTGAATTTTTTTTAGGATTTTTTGCAGCCGGTCGCCACACTTTATCTTCTAGACGCTACAGTTAAGCATTTGCAGCGCAGATGTAACGTCTCCACTTTCAAAACTGGACGAAAGAGTTCGAACCCAACCAGTTCCATTGTTCCTGAAATTTATGTATATATATTTTTTTCCTTTGTGGGCACATACCCTAGTTTTCGGAAGTCGAGTAGGGTCATTGAAGATTTTTCTAAGATGTTTTAATATTATTTAGGATCTATATCTACTGCTTTTTTGATTGATTTTTGTTTAATTCTCTAGTGTATACCCTTCCTATAGAGCCTTGCCCTCTATTCTTTTACGACTACACCACTGATTAGCTTCCTGTAGTCTGCTGGCGAGTATAAATACGGAAGAGAGAGTTTGAACGAGCGGATTGAGTCGAGTCCTGCCTTTCAAGGAAAACCAGACTGAAGCTGCTCACTTTTGAGATATGGAGATTGCATTGCTGTTACGTTCTCTGAGCTATCGATGTTTTGTTTTATCTGAAGAATTTGTCTTTTGGTAAGAAGTTAATCTACATACTTGAATAAAGTGAATTTCGGGGACCACGGGCTTCTAGTTAGAACATTTAACGTATGTTGAACTATTATTGATTGTAGTGTTTTCAGAGATAGCGATTCTTCGATGTCTTAGGTACGATTTTGAGCAGCCATTTTTCTTATACAAGTTGAACTTAAAATTGGTAAATTCGCGTTTAGTGTATTTAAGTGTTAACCGAATTTAAATTAGATCATCGTAATTCATCTTCGCCCTCTCTACTGCAAACCTCATTTCTTACTGATTTTAACTAAACTTGTCTCAATGTCTACTCCTTTAGTGGTCGGTCACGAAGGTCACAAATCTTCAAACAAAAATCAAACAAAAAGTCAATAAATATAGTATATCTTAAAACAACTTAAAACAATAAAAATATCTTACAAAAATGACTCTATTCGGTGGCGAAAAATCCATGCTTATTGATCGAATTATGTTTTTTAATTCTCAACTTCAAACCCTGCATGACTATATCATTCCGTTATGCAAAGTTGGTAACTATGTATTTTTCCAACACCTACCTCTGCTATTGCATATGATTAAGCACTAAATCTTGCAGATCTTTATTTTACACATTAATATGCGCTTTTTTTTTATCATCCAAATTATGTAGATAGATTTACCAATAGGCATTATAGTGTAAAATATTATGCAAATTATTAAAATAATCGTCGCTGGAAAGATTTAAAATTTTAGGTATAAAATAATTTCGAAAAAAAAAAAAAAAAAAAAAAAAGACTGGAAAATTGAAGCTAAGATGGGCTTCTAAATGCCTATGTTTATAAACTACAAAATATTATCGTCTAACCATAGGAGATATTTTGGTGGGTTCATAAAATCTGGAAAAATTTGTAGATATATTTATTGCTATTAGGTAGATTTCGTATGAAATACTACCTATTACATTCTCCCCTATGTTGAAATTTCTGAAAATTTTTTGCAGATCTACACCGATCATGACCCCTAAAACCCAAAACTACCCTCAGTAAAAAACTTTATATATCTTACCGGCCAAACCCGATTTTAGGCCAAACTAGATTGGCCTAGGCCAAACTAGTTTATCCTAACGCGCATAGGATAAACTAGTTTTCCTAGGCCAAACTAGTTTATCCTAATGCCCACACGATAAACTAGTTTTTCCTAGGCCAAACTAGTTTGGCCTAACGCTCATAGGATAAACTAGTTTAGCTTGCTATTCAATGGTCCGTCCTAGGCCAATCTAGTTCATCCTGGGCCAATTCAATTTGGCGTAATTTTATTGATCCCAAAGACCGCCCGCCGCCAACCTTCTAGTTTATCCTAGGCCGATCTAGTTTATTCTAGGCCAATGCAATTTGACGTGCTTTTATTGATCCTAACTACCGATCCGTCGCCAACCTTGTGCAAAGTAGTATTGCCGTCACCCCTGTATAATATATTTTAATCGATGGGGAGTGGGATACTGTACCCCTATCTTCCCCATTTCACTGCCGCCAGTAGTTATAAAATATGTTCTATATGGCAAATTGTGTGCTGGATTACCAAAGGATGGGATGAGATGTTATCATAAAATTCAGGAGAAAAAGAATTTAGAGGATTGATTAATAATGTGCAATATAATCTCGAAAATCCGGCATCGCCGAGGTCCAGGATTTTTGAAAATTCCGGATTTCTGAAAGAATATCAAATGTACTTTTGATATTCCTAATGGTCATTTATTCATAATTAATTCAAAGCCAAGTGATATTTATGTGAGAAAAAATAAATAAATATACAAAAAAATTTGATTTATTTTTTTTCTCACATAAATATCACTTGGCTTTGACTTAATTATGAATAAATGCACCATTAAGAATATCAGAAATACATTTGATATTCTTTCAAAAATCTGGAATTTTTAAAAATCTTGCGAAGTCCCGGTCCCAGTTTGACTTAAAATACATATATTTTTAAGCTACCATTATTCCACAATTAAAACTCTCTTTAAAGAATAGTACGTATAAATTTATACAGATGGGGATACAGAATTGCAAAATCTATGAGAAGAATCTGTGTATGACGAAATCCTGTTTTAAACGGAATTTTTTTAAATCGGAGCAAATTGAATATATTAATCCGTTTGAAAAAATCATAGTACATTTGCTAGAGACGACGGACCTGCTAAAAAAGGAAGTTAACTATAACAAAGTTTTTTTTTCTCTCCTATTTCATTCCATCTTAGAAGGTTTTTCTATATAAAATTTTTCAGATTTTCAAGTCTCCAAGTCGTGTAAAAAAATAATGGCATTATTAATTATTCAGATATTTACATACAAATAGAGATTGATTAAAAAATCAATATATTTCATAATACAATCATTAATATCGTTAATTCACATTTTATGGCTTAGAAATTTAAAAATTAAAAAAATTCTATACAATAAAATCTTCTAAGTCGGAATTGCATAGGAAAGAAGAAAAATCCGTTTTAGGCAGGTTCCCTTATTAGAAGGTTCACCTCTGTTGTAAATACGTTATATTATTTTTACAAGTACAGTAAACATCCTCTAATCCGACATCCCAAGGTCCGGCATGCTGGATAAACCGGTACGACTTTTGGAAACAGAACTGAATCGAGAAGAAATAAAAGAGTGAGTTGAAGAAGATTTTGATGAACCGACAGTTGAAATTTTGACTGATGAGGCCATCATTCAGAGTGTTATCAACTTAATAGCCCCAAAGATCTTGGTTCAGATGACATAATGTGCACGAGTCAAACAACATAATTTGAAATCAAGCAGCTGATACCTCGAATACATTTATCAGGTCTTTTCAGCGCAGCCATTCTTTCAACCATGCGGAAAGTATTAAACTTCACATCATAAAAAATAACATCCTAATAAAATGAAGAGAAAAGAGTACTACAAAACGAACTGATATTCGAGATTTGTTTAAGATTACTTCTACGAGTAGGCCTACAGTGCACGTTTTAATTTTATACTCATGCACATATGTTGTACAAAACTTACATTTTTGAGTATTTTTAATATTCTATTCAATCTGTTTAAAAAATAAAAAACATGCTTTACTGGCCTTTTCTGTTTAATTCGAACTTCTACATGTTTTTCCCGACATTCACCCTGTAATCTGGAAAATTTCGTAATCCGGGATGCTGCAAGTCCCGAACGTGCCGGATTAGAGGATGTTTATTGTATTAATATCCTCATTTTACATAGATCAACATATATATATGTATATATATATATATATATATATTGTTAAACACGGTATTCCGTCATAGGCAGTTTATTTTTCATAGGCAGTGTAAATTTGGACGCTAAACTTCTATTATATATATATATATATATATATATATATATATATATATATATAATACATTAGGGGGCTCTGCCCCCTGCAAGCTACGCTCACCAACCCCCGTTCAGACACCGCAGAATCTGAAAATCTAAATATCTAATGGGTTTTAAAAATATTAGAGAAGAATAAATTATACTGAAAAAGCTGTGCAGATCTCCCTGTAAACGGGTTTCCATTCAATTCCATTTGATTGCAAAAATTTAACGGAGAATCAGTTGCTGTTAAGACATCCTATGGTTGTTTTCGTTTTTGATTAAAGAGGATCAGTTAAACATTTGAAAAGAAGCTAAAATAAAATGAATTAAGCATTCAGAGTCTTTGTCAACCGATATTTTAAAACAATCTCTATAACAATAGCCTAAATCATGTGACTATCATCAACAGTTCCGGGCGGAACACTTTGCTTTTTATACTCTAGGTGCCATTTTGATATTTTAATGTTACCCAGGCACAGGTGATAAGTCGCCAAATATTATTCTATTCCCATAATTTCATCTATATTATAATAGTTCAAGTCATCAAATGCCATAAACAAATACGATCTGATCCCTTCGCCTTTCATATGAAAGTTTGGAACAAATGTCATATATTGGCGCGATTTTTTTCTAACGCCAATTTGGGGAACGCATCAACAGCATAAACAACAACTTCCGGCTTACCATATCAAGCAAAATAACGATACTTTGGCACCAGTTAAGTACCCGTTGCGTATATGACATTGGCGTCAGAAAAAAATCGCGCCAATATGGGGCCGTATATGACATCTGTGCCGAAAGAAAAAAAGTCGGGTGCAAATCTCGCCAATATCTTTTTTTCAACTCGCCAGTTAGCATTTTTTTTATTGTTCGAGTGGTAAATTAAAACATTGATTTGATGTTGAAATTAAATGTCATGGTTTGTTACATAATTTAATATTTCGCCAGATATCATATACGCACCGCATGTTTGGCATGATTTTTTTTTTTTTTTTTTTAAACGAAAATTTGGCGAAAGCCTCGTTTTCGAATACCGGTTACATATGTATTTTTGGTACTACTTAGTTATCTCGTCGACAAAAAATCTATCGCGAACTATAAGATTAAATGTCAATAATGCTAGATCGTAAATGTCACATTCACTCGACTTTTAGGAAGTTACACGTGTTTACGTCATCAAGTGATTTTTATTTTGACGTTTTATTTTTATATTTATTAATGTTATACTAATTTATTTGTTCTTTCGTTATTTAAAATAAAAATTTTGTCAATCTGTACAATTTGGCGATTTATATAATTTGCGAAATTGGGTGACGGAATAACTACTACATTGTACCGTATTTTTTAATTATTTTCTATTATTTTCAAAAGGAAATAGCAAAAAAATAATTGATTACTATAGAACAAAATAATTTATGTAAATTTAAAAAAGAAATAAAAGTAAATATACATTTATTATTAAATAAACAACAATAGCCGGGTTACCATGTCTATCAAAATAATGCCATTTGTGCGCCAATTAGGTACCCCGGTGCATATATGACATCTGTGCCTAATATTTTTCCTTTCGTTTTGTTTTTTAAAATAAAGAAAGAAGTGGAAGCCATCAATTTAAATGTTTCATTTTTAAATGAAAGTTTTGTATTTAATAAAATGATAACGAAATACAAAAAAAAAGCATTGTTCTTAGCATAGATTTAAAGGAGGCTTAGCTGTCGCCAAATTAATTTAAAATAGTAACCTTTTCCGAATTATGAAAAAAAAATTTCTGTTATGATTAAAATTTGAGTTGCCATCTGAGAAAAAATGTATTTAAAATTAAAAAAAAATTAATATTTCAAAAACTAATTGGAATTTAAAAATTCTAATACCAGTTTTGAGATCTGTGGATCAACACGGATTTTTGGTGTTAATTTCATCGCAAAGTATTCCATATTTTAGGAGAAATCGCCGTGAAACAAAATCAGTTGCTTAATCGGTCGATTCAAAAAATCGATACATTTCAGGCGTTTCATATATTCGTTTCATAAATTCGTTTCATTAGGATTTTATATATATAGGGTAGATTTAAACGAGTTTTTAGTGAACTTTGCTAAATTCCATAGATATGTTTGAGTTGAGCGGATTCGTTTGAAAAATTTTGTATTTGAGCGTGAACTAGATTCATTTTTCAGTAATCGTATTTGCGTTTGAATTGGCCTAGGAGAAACTAGATTGACATAGGATAAACTAGAACGTTCGCGCCGAAGCGGTCTTTGGGATCAATAAAAGCACGCCAAATTGAATTGGCCTAGGATAAACTAGTTCAGACTAATGAATAGCAGGCTAAACTAGTTTATCCTATGAGCATTAGGCCAAACTAGTTTGTCCTAGGAAAAACTAGTTTATCCTATGGGCGTTAGGATAAACTAGTTTGGCCTAGGAAAAACTAGTTTATCCTATGGGCGTTAGGATAAACTAGTTTGGCCTAGGAAAAACTAGTTTATCCGATCCTCGTTAGGATAAACCAGTTTAGCCTAAAATCGGGTTTGGCCGGTAACATATCTATATTATAAAGGAGAAACATATCTGTGCGTAGCGCATACGTCATTTTGCGAATGGCAGCACTTTGAAATTTGAAATAAAATTTTGGTTTTGTAATTTTCTCTACTGCAAATTTTTATACTTCTAAACATCGCACATTTTAAATTTTTACACCGCCGTATAAGGAAAAAAATGCTCTTTTAAATGCAATTTGTTTGAAATCTGTATCTCAATTTAATTTTAAGATATAAATTTTTTTTTGTAGTTTTTATTACTTTTTTTGTAATTGTGGCAGCTGAAGTACCCATTTCTCTTGAAAGTCATGTTGAAACTAAAGGGGGGGGGGGGAATGAAAATAGTAGATTGCTGTATCTTTTTGTTGCCATTTTCTCATAAAAACCGAAAAAAAATTGAAATTAAAATACGTGCTATGTCAAGAATATCGTCTGCTATAAAACCCAGTGAGTTTTGGCTTTATTTCGCTTTTATTTATCAATTAAATGATTTTGCCGTGCCAGCTCCATTGCGAAATATTAATAAACAATTTGCACATAAAAAAAGTTCAGAATTTCTCTCCCGCTAATTTTCTACAATGAAATTAAAGCTTCATCAATAAATAAATAAAAGAATAATGTATAAAAAAGCACGTATTTAACATATATGTAATCGAACAATTTAAATTTTTAGAGCCGAATTGGGAAAAATATGTGCTTTTAAATATAATTTGTATGAAATAGAGTTGCTAGGCAACTGTTAAAGTAAAAGAGAAAAAATAATCTATGCATTGAAAACACAAGATAGCTTTTTTAGACATCTTCCCTGAACTTTCTACTGTACCAATTTTGCTAATAATTCTTTTTTTTTTAATGAAAGCTGTTCATTTGTAGATGTCCTCGCATTAGCTAATTTTCTAAATATTTCCACTTTTATATTTTTAATTTAATTTGAAAAGTTTTTTTTTTTTTTAAATTTCATCAAAATGGTAGCAATCGTATTATTTCCACTGTTGCAGAAAAAAAGAAAAAGATTGGGGTTTATTTATCCTTAATGATACCATTTACTCATTACAATTAAAAATAACTTTATTTTAAGTCTGAACAGAAAATGACGTCACTATTTAAAAAACATTTTCGCTCATAAAGCTAATGTTGCAATATATTTTCATCCGGCTGATACCGAATTTGAGACACTTGGCGTAATGCTTCAGTAAGTGCCATATTTAAAAGAAACAATCCTTTTCTTTGATAAAACTATATATTTTTACACGAATACATCTAAAAGACACCAGTTTCTGGAATTTGTACTTCACGGTACTGAAATTAGAACCCCAAACCAAAAGAATACATTTTCACATGCAAAGTTTTAGCTGACAAACGGAATACTTCACGTTTGAAAATCTATTTATATTATAAAATAAAAATATGTCTGTGCGTAAGGCTGACGTCATTTTGAGAATGGCAACGCTTGACAATTAAATGTCAGTTTTGCAGTCTTTACTACTGCAATTTTTTGAATTTCTAAACATCGCGCATCTGCAATTTCTACACCCGTTATATAGGCAAAAAATCTACTTTCAAATGCAATTTGCTTGAAAAGTTTATCTTAATTTATTTATTTATTATGTCTTTTTAAATAATTTTCAAGTATAATGTGTTTTAATCTATATCCATTGCTTACAGGCTCCATTACGAAATAAGCCATTTGCAGTAAAAATAATATAAATAATTCAGCATTTGTGTCTGACTAATTTTTATAGCGAAACTAAAACTTCATCAATCTATTATATTAAAAAGTGACTATCCGTTTGTATTTCACAGCTGTTCCTCCTAGAATATGGAATGTTGGGTGATCAAATTAAGGCCAGGTATATCCACATGGGTCCGAGGATGTCAAAAGTGGTCGTAGAATTTAAAAATTTGATTAGTTTTCGAGATAAAATTTTTACGTTATTTTTAATAACATTTCTGTAATGATGGAAAATAAAATTGCGCCACTTTTGTGGATAAAAGAAAGAAAAGGGAAAATGACAAGGATTATTAGGTATCATTGTTTAAAATCATTTTTAAATTGAAATTAACGTTTATTTGACTAAATAGTGAAAAAATGATTGTAGTTTTCAAGAAAATTTCACGAAATAGAAACTGACACATATTCAAGCTTCGGGAATCCGTTTATTTTAGAAACACAAATTCGACTCTCGACTGGAATATTGAGATAAATTCTGTTGACGTCAAAAGAAAAAAAAACCTCGTACGTTATTTTCATTTAATTTAAAGTCGAAAAGTAGATTTTCAACTATTCCCTTAAGATGGCTAATAAAACATTTCAGAAGCGGACATTAAAAATGAAATGTTTTAGCGAGAAAAAAAATAATTTTCAAAATATTTATTTAAATTCATAAATATAAAATGCTTCTGAATAAATTCGTTCAAACAAATTCATTTTTGTATAAGATGACCCAAATGACATCGTTTCTACCAACTCCTAAATTCGAAGCAAAATCTTGGAAGAGCGAAAAGCTCTAGGCAAATAAAGTTATAATATATGTGCATTTTTATTGGGAAAGCTTTTGACTTAAATTGTAAATATAACTTATTATTTGAAATATTGTGTTTAATAAAATTAGTATTCTAATGGCTTTCTAAATTTACAATAAAGTTAAGATTTCATTTTTCGCAAAAATATCGATTGTCTCATGCAATTCAAAAGCAACACAACGGGTTGCTACGCAACTAGTATATATAACGAAACAAATTGATGGGTTAAGTCGAACAATCACGTCGTGCTTTTTACGACACATTAGTGGATTAGTACCACATGCTAATCAGCCGTTGGTGAGGTTGTATAGCGGTCATACCACTTACCGCAAGCATCGCTAGTGGAGGTGTCAACTTTGTGGAAATTTAGCAGCTGTGGAGCGATGATAATATTGATAGAGTCCAATCAAACACTCATTTATTCATGATGAAGACAAGGCAGATTTGGCCACGTGAGTTGTGAAAAAAGGCTTATTTAGAAACCTGGGGTTTTCCCAATTAAAAACATGGAAACGTAGTCATAGGAAACTGCTTATCCCATCAGAACATACCAACATTAAACAATTCCCACACGATGAGAAATCAGAGCCATCCCGTTTGAGCACTAACTAGTTATTCATGAGAAAGAGATGTTAAATAACGAATTATATCTACGCGACTTGGGACACCAGGTAACAGATTATGTAAACTATCAAACAGCACAAAAAATCTACTTCTGAGCTCATGCTCGAGGTATTTATTAGAATGCGCGGATGAAATCCGATTGAAATGGCAACTCCAGGCTAACCAAACAAAAACATGAACGAGACTCGAAGTGAAACTGCGATCCGTCACTCAGCCAATGGAGAGTGATCGAGAAACGTCACAGAAAAGAATCCCGGCGCTGCTAATGGAAGGATTTCGATGAAAAAAAGCTGTCGCCCAGCTGGTGGAAAAATGAGATGAAATAGAATAAAAATGTAAAAATGGCTTTTATAAACATTCGAAAAATAAGTAACTGTGTTCAGAACTTTACAGTTTGGAAGACGATAAAATAATGAAGGAATTAAAAGTTTAGATTACGTTTTTGAATAAAACTATTATTAAGATACGCGTTTTAAACTTATAGGAATTTAACTAGAAATAAATAATAGAACGTATTAAAAAAAAAGGAAATAATGAATATGCCGGCAATTTAGAATAATTTAAATGAATAGCAAAAGTAATTTTTTTTTTGTAACATATATATCTGTACCTTGGAACAAAAAGGTCAATGTCCAAAATTGAAAAATTTGAGTTAAATGCACGAATGAATTTAGGATGCGATATAAAGTAATTGTTAAAAGGGGCAAAGTCCTCCCAAAATTAGATCATTGAAAACAAAATATTTTGTCGAGGCCAATGCTACTTACTCCCGTTAATTCCTCAAACTTAAATTGGGTTTCCTGCCATTTGAGAAAAATGGACATTGGACATTTTTGTTCCAAGGTACAGATATCTATCTATCTATCTATCTATCTATATATATATATATATATATATATATCACTTTCTTCTGGACACGATAACTTCCACCATTCTTCACAAATCTCTTCCAAACTGATACATAAAATCAAGGGGCATAAAAGCTCGGTCAAGTTCGTTAATGGGCAAAATCGGACCAAGGGGATGAAAATAGGGAGGGATTTTGTGAAAACCTAAAAACCCCCATAACTTCTTAATTTTTGTACATATAAAATCAGTTTAAAGTTTTTATTACTTCTAAAAATAGGGCCAAAAATTTATGTATCACAGATTTTTGATAAAATTAAAAATGGGCTCAAGGGGCGCAAAAAATAGGGCTTTTGGCAGAAAAAAATTCATAACTTCGTCAATTCTCAAGTTATCAAATCCAATTAATTTTATTATAAATCTCCTTAATATTATCTACAACTTTTATATTCGCAAGTTTTTGATAGGACCAATTCGTGCCGCAAAAAATAAAATAAAAATAAAATCGAAAAAAAAAAGGGGGGGGGGGTTGAAGAAGAAAAAATTCCATAACTCCGTTAATTCACAAGATATAAAATCCCCATGAATTTATCATACATCTTCTTAATATTGTCTACAACATTTATATAGACAAGTTTTTGATAGAACCAATTCTTACAGCAAAAATAAATTAAAAATACATAACGGTTGAAGAAAAAAATCATCTTATTAAAGGTGTATTCAAATTGAAACCGCTTATTTTCTTATTCATTTTTAAATTCATTTTTGCTCTCAAACGCATCAAATTGGTAGATTCTCTTATTCAGAAACTATATAATGTACTCTAATGATCGATTTTTTGACAGAGGCAGAATATATTTCAAAAAATGATGTCAAAGTGGGCATTTTGAACCAAATTTACCGAAGCGATTGTGTTGGAAAAGAAAAATATTGTCCTACTGAGAAAATAATTATTTATAAATCAAGTTTTAACTAATTGAACGAAAAATAAAAAGACAGGTCGCTTATAAATCTCTTCAAAAATCACGTCAGCACGTTTCATATTTTATCTATTAAAAATAAATCTGAAAATGTGCCAGAAAATTTCGAGTTGTTGAGCATGAAAAAGTATATTTTTTAATACCGCCTTAACATGATTCTGATAAAAACAGCTATTATATAAAAATGAAATAAAAACTCGTCAAAAGCGGCCAGATAAAATTGTTAAAGTGGGTTTATCTCTAATCATGATTTAGTTCTTTTTGGTGACATTAGTGTACTTAACTTTGAAATTTGTCTCCGCCTATAGGCCGGGCCGGCAGGGATTTATTTTTGTAATATACACACACACATATGCAAGGTGTATCATAAAAACATGGGCAAACCTTTAAGAGGTGATAGTAAACATCCGAACAAGCAACTTTCATCAAATAATGCATGGTCGCAAATAAAACGCAAAGGTGCTGGCACATTTGGAAACTTGGTCCATGCAAACGTTAAATCTCCATTCCTGTTGCGAGTTATCGAAAGAAGAACGACACTAATAGCACGAAAACGTGATTAGGAGGAAGAAAAGAATGCATACGCACGCTTTCGCCTCGATAGATACATAAAAGCCGCTGATCAGAGTGTGCAACAGTCAATCGCGGTAGGAACGTATCAGAAGATGTTGCCTTCACTAATAGGAAAACGGATGATATGCATTTTATCTACGGGACTGCAAATGGAAATGGCTCAGAGGCTCAACGATTGTACGGAGAGCGGTTTCCCAAAAGGCGGTTGACCGAACGTAAAACATTTGAGAATTTGCACCGACAGTTGTGGGAGACGGAATCATCATCCTTTCTCCCTTCCCGGTCGGATGCGAGTCTTGCGAAAACGGACGGAACGTTAGTTGTGGAAGAAGTCCTTCTGGATATGGTGGCTGATCAGCCAAGCACATATCATTAAACTTTCTTTTGTCACTTAATCGGTCTTTGTGTGTTTTTGCCTCATATAACATCACCTTCCGCGCCATATAGCCCCTTTTCGTTACTATTCCGACCGTGTATTCTTTGATGAAAGTTGTTTGTTTGGATGTGTAGTACTATCACCTATTAAAGTTTTGCCCATATTTTATGAAGCACCCTGTATATACACCTGTGAATATTAATATTTTTTTTTCACTTCTTGAGAAAACCATGTGCTGTAAAAAATGTAATTATCCGCAGCAAAAAATCATTGAGAAAAGAAGGGCGAAAATTTGAAAAGACACTTCATTTATTAATATGAACTGCAAGATGATTATGCGCTCATTAAATTAGGAAATATAATTCTTTTTTAAATCTATTGCATCGATTTGGTACATTTGAGTTCTGCAACACACGATTACTTATAAAAAATATATTTTACCTTAAAACAAAACTCTTTGTTGTTCAAAAACTCTTAGAAAATAATGAGTTTTTAAGTAAATACAAAGAGAAAAACTACTGTTCTTGAAAAAAGCTCTTTTTTCCAGAGTAAAGATTTTAAATTTCCTTAAGATACATTTCGTGAATCGCAAAATAAATCCAATTTGTCTTCATTAATTTGTTTGCATAAATAAAGCGAAGTGTTTAAACAAAGAAATAAGATTCATTTAATGTCTCGAAGTAATTATTTTTTTCAGTTCATCTAATTTAAAAAGGCTAGAATTACTACGATAGGTAAAAATAAAAAAAATTATCTTTTTTTTTTTTTCTCCTTTCGAAAAATTAATACATTTATATGTTTTAAGATATATTAACTACATATCGATTTTAAACAACATTTTTAATAAACATTGATTAGAGTATCGTCATAGGGCAACTATTGTCACATTTTTTTAATGATATTATATACGGGCAGACAGAAACTTTAAAGACTTTAAAGTCCTGTAAAATATTTTTACTTTAACAAAGAATAGGAGAAATGTTATAGAAGGAATTAAGTTTTATTGCATTTGTCATAAGCTGTTTTTAAAATTAATAATAGAAAAAAAAATACTGATAAAATTAAAGTTGAGAAGTTCTTTCGAATAGGTTCTTTGTTTATGAATCTTTAAAAATTATCATCTATCCTTGTAAGATATTTTGATGCTTGGCTAAAGTCCGGGAAAAAACTGACTTTTATTTTTTTTTCTTTTCTGCTTTTGTGAAGATTAATCTTATCTCAAATGAAAATCAAATTTCAAATTGCTTGCTTAAAATGCGCAAAGGCCAACATAGTGAAAAAGATTCCATGCCGGGACTCGAAACCGGGCCATCAGTATAGCGTACTGACATTCTACCGACTAAACCACATGGAACGATACCACCCTGGAACTTCTCACTATCGCTGGGTATCGTTCCATGTGGTTCAGTCGGTAGAATGTCAGTACGGCCCGGTTTCGAGTCCCGGCATGGAATCTTTTTTACTATATTGGCCTTTGCGTATTTTAAGCAATTAATTTGAAATTAATTAATCTTATCCTCAACTTCTTGTGAAAACCAAATACTGTAAAAATAAAATGCTAACAAAGTATGCAGTTATTTACATAATAAAATAGCTCTGAAAAAAAGGTTGAAAGTTTGAAAAGGAAATTAATTTATTAATAAAAACCGCAAGATGATCTTATGCAAAAAATATTAAATAAGAAGAATCGAAGAAATCCTCTTTTACATTTAAGGGAGCTATGTAGTAAGTAAAGGAAAGAGGAAGAGAATACCCCGAATAGTTTAACCATAAAATTGTACCAGAAGAAAACGGAAATAACCATTTAACATAAATTACGTCGTCTTTAAATCTATAATTAAAAAAAAAAAGCTTAGGGGATCGTTATCAAAGAGAAATTGTACCTAACTATGAAATTTTCAATATGAACACCTAATTTTGACATCATTATTTGTTTTTTTAGAAAAGTTTATCTTTTTTAAAGTAATCTGATTTAAATAAGTTTTTTTATTCATAGAATGTATTAATAAATAAAAGAAAATCTGTTTTTGAGAAAAATATTCTACTTTGCAAAGAATACATTTAATGTTTGAAAAAAGAAACCACTTTTCTATTAGCATTAATACAAATTTTCGAGACATTTTTATGGTTAGTTTCAGAGTTATTCACAAAGAGCCGATTTCATGGATTATCTCCAAATTGTGCATTTGAGTATATTGAATGTAGGAGCATCGAGTATATCTCAGACATCATCTAAAAAACCACTCGGAGGAAGAGACTGAAATTTTCCACATGTAGTATATATATATATATATATATATATATATATATATATATGTGTGTGTGTGTGTGTCAATCGAAAAGGGTCAATAAAAAATATAGATTATAAATTCATAATTTGTCTAATTTCAAATCAACAATTCATATTTCATATCTCAACATTATGGAAATTACAAAAATAAGCTATCTATGTTTTTGTTTTTAAGTATTATGTTCATACCTAAAAGAAAATACCGTGGCAAGATTATAATTAAGGAAAATATAAATAAAAACGATTCAATATTCAACAAAATAATTTAACAATTCAACAAAATAACAAAACAAATGATTCAATACTTGATGTTCAAAATTTTGAATAATTATAGATCCAAATTTTTTGGCTCTAATGAATTGAAATTTGGTATCGGACATAAATATTAATTTGTATTAAAAACATTTTGTTGCAATTGGGTGTTATTATTCAAAATCTAATAGCTTAAATTTCAATGTGCAAACGGCAACCAAAGCATTCATGCATATATATTTAATACAAACAGACATTATTTTTAATTGATTGGCGCCATTCTTGTTCATCTACCTTAAATACTGCTCGAAATAAGACGTAGTGTGCTTTTTTATCTCCAGCTGCCTTAAATTATATACATTCTTTACAAGAATTCCATTTAAAATCTCTGCACCAATTAATAATTTTATGTAAATAACTGATTATGAAAAAGTATATTCAATACTTATAAAAGATTCCTTCTTTTTTCTTTTTAATTTACCTTAGTAACTGTAGCTTTTAAAATTAAGATGCATTTAAAAATTTCTTTCACAGATTAAATGAATCTCATTGTTTCGTGTAAACACTTCAATTTGTTTAAACAAACAAATGAATTTAAGAAATAAGGATGTATTTTACGCTTGAAGAATTTTTTTTAATTGAAAAGTTTCGCTCAAAAGAAATTTTTTTCAGGTACAACAATTTTTCTTTTGAATTCACTTAAAAAAAATCGGGTAAGTAATAGTGAATAAGGCAGAGTTTTATTTTAAGTTATATATTTCTATGTATTTATTTATAGGTAGTCATTTCTTATTGTACTCAAATGCACTATACCTAGTCGGCACTATACCTAGTCGGCCAAAATGAAAATTAAAGGGAGAAAAAGAGATACATTTTAATATATACTCCATACATTTTAACCCTCTCGCTGCGCAAGCCGAGATTTCCTCGGGTATGCATTTTTTTTTCGTCTAATTAACCCTCCTTGATTATTTCCACCAGTTACTTTTTTTGTTGTAAATTTTGCCTTATTAAATCGGAGCATTTTCCCATTTAAATTAAACGAAAATTTTTGTTTTGAAAAACCGGTGACAAAAGAATAAAGATTCTTAAAAGACGCTCGTCGCGAACCTATTTTGATAAAACAATTACGCAGTGAGAGGGTTAATCACCATGTGCCAGAATTAAATTGAAATAGCCATTTGACTGGAAATTTCCTCTTCTTAAAATTTGTTTTTTAAAAAGATTTAGAGGTCGTCTTCATACTGAAATTGTGCCCTAATTTTGACATCATATTTGGCTTTTTCGATGAATTTTACTTTAAAATACCGAACGGGAAGTGATTCGTAAAGTATAGCGTACAAATTTCCCAGGTTTAAATTCATTTCGTAGTCATTGCAAAATAGGATGCAATACAGACAGTTTTTAAAGATAACTCAGAAGCTATTTAGCGAAATGAGTTGTAATTTGGCATTCGCACATTTAAAGCTTCTAGAATTCTATTTTTGATTAATATATATATAGGGTACAATTCCAATTTGCTATGCTCCATTGCTGCTGTGAGGTAAATGATATAAAATGTTTTCCGATTTGAAAATCTATGCTTTTAAAGATGTTGTGCTATGAAAAATTGGTTTGATATAATTCTACATGCGACTTTAGCTTTCTCTGTATCGTCATCCAGTTACGAACAATTCTTTTAACAACATTATAAGATGGTAAACATATTAGTTTCATAAGAGGGATGTTTGTTTTTCATTGCATCTCAGAATTCCTTTCAACAGAATGCAGAATGTCTGAAAAGGTTGAAAAGTGTTTTAATATTTTATCTGTTGGGGAATAAATAGCTAATGTAAATTGCAAAAACGTTTAAAAAAAGAAATATATGAATTATCAGATTATATTAATGAAATAATCCTGGCATAGAAAAACGAACTTTTTAGACAAAACTGGCCAATTAGAAGAAAAAAATTGGCGCAAGAAGATCATTATGAAAAAATACATAACCGTCCGTATCTGCATGCTATGGGTTAAACTTAATTTAAAATTCAACATTGGGAATGGGAGTTGTATATGAAATTTGAAATGTAAATTTGTGAGCTAGTGCTCGAAAGCTAATGTTAATCATATGGTTAAGTTATTTTCAAATTTCTCACATGAATTTTAATATTTTTGAATGATTTTTTTTTTATAGCTGAGGACGATCTATAACGAACTATAACTTTTACTTTTTTGATTTTGGTTTCAGATTTGAAAAAAAAAATTACTTTCACTTTCGGAACCGGTTGGAACCGGTTCTGAAATTGAAACTATCCTAATAATAATAATAATAATAATAATAATAATAATAATAATAATAATAATAATAATAATAATAAAAAACAGTAACCAAAATCTAAAAAGTAAAAACTAGCCCGGTTAAAGATAGACGTCAGCTATCCTATGCAATAAATAAATAAATAAATAAATAAATAAAAGTATTAAAATGCGAGAGATGTATTTGAAAATAACGTTCCCATAGACTTAACGTTCTCGTTTCTTCACGTGACTAGTTTAGGTCAATAGTCACGGAAAGAAACGCTCAAGCTAATGTTAATCCTATGGGATGATTGTTTACAGATTTCTCGCTCGCATATTGATATTTTTAAATAATTTTTTTTTTGCATAGCGATATTTTTTTTTTGCGCGTTTGCGTACTTTTTCGATTTTTGTTACAGTTTTTACCTTCTTCTATCATTACAAGAAGAAAGTATTGAAATCGTGAAATTTTTCGACTTCCAGTTTTCGACGGATTTACATGTTTCAGGAGTCAGAGATACTGAAAAACATGTTTTTACAAAATGTCTGTCTGTGAGTCCCTGTCTGTATGCAACACAAATTTTGTAGGTACCCTATGTCAAGAACTAATGCACGGAATTTAATAAAAAATTATATTCAGTTAGCCCTTGATATATTGCAGCTGATTAGTTTTTGGTGTAAATAGCCCAACAGGTGGCGCTGCTATATTGCATTTTTCACGATGCCGGCAATAGCTCTGTCTCAAGAACTAACGCACGAATTTTCATCTAACTTAGGATTCAGTTAGACGTTGACACATGTTGTTGCTGATTAGGTTTTCGTGTTAATCAACAAAATTGGTGGCGCTGCTATGCTGAATTTTCAAGGTTTACACGATTTTAGCGACAGTCATATCTCAAGAAATAAAGCACGGAATTTCATATGTTTAGAATCCTCATGATGGGCATAGATTACCATTTAATTCTAGTACTGTAATAGCGAGTTTTGAAGTGTTAACATGTTTAAGATAGAAGAAAGCTTTGGTATTACCACATCCGACTAGTTTTATATGTAGCTAGTTTCACTTTTGAAACCGGTTAGAAAGGATTCTGAAAATGAAACTATTAAAATATGCACTAAAAAAACTATGACCAAAATTGGAAAAGTACAAACGCACAATAAAAAATGTCAACCTCAGGTACCCTATGGAAAAAACTCATTTAAAAATATTATAATGCGTGCGAAAAATCTGTAAATAATCCTCCCATAGGATTAACATTAGCGTTCGAGTTTCTCCATGTGACTAGCGTAGGCTCTTAAACGTTTCTCATACACAAGTAAAATCCCTTGTGACTTCTGAAATTTACAAAACTAGTAACGAAAAATACTTAAAATGATTGCCGTGATATTTCAACATAAACGAAAAAAATCGTGTACTTTAAAATAAATCTGCATCGTAAGTAAACAGTGGAGATGACTTGTTTGCATAGAATGAAACAAAAAGTATTTACTATGATGTGAATCGATATTTCAGAGATGAAAATACCGCATCTACTGTACAACACATTTTAGAATTGATGGGGAAAAAAAGAGACAATTTTTTACATTTGTCGAGACTGAAAAAAATATTATATTTTTAGAAACGATACATTTTGAAAGCTAAAATCCAGGAATCTATTTGCTTAGCTAAGCAAATACGAGAAGACTTTGATATAATTTAATAGGAAAATCAAATACATGATAAGAAAACAAATAAGTTGTTTTCTCTAATATTTTTTTTTATACCTAAGTAATATTAAAGCATATGGTATGTGCAAAAATAATAGTGTTGGTTTTTAAAAGCTTCACAAAAAAAAAAAAAAAAAAAAAAAACTTATCTTGTCGCTAAATATTTTTTTTTATACATATGGGCGAATATCACAAAATGTGAGATTTTGAAAATAAACATTTTGAAAATTTAAATCGTTTCAAAGCTTCTGATTTTTTTAAAAATGCTGGTTGAACACCTGAATAAAGGAATTTGTAATAGTAAAATTGTTAAAGTTTGAAGAGCTTAATTTCATTTTTATATGTCATTTTCTTGGCATATGTAATGTGTGTCAGGATAATGACTGCAAATATAATGATAATTTCATTCTAAAGCCTTTTTCACATTCATGTTTTTTTAATTCTTAGATCTAACATTTTGATTTTGTTTAAAGGAACATGTTTCCTCTATAGTACTCAAATTCAGTGTCATGTTCAGTTTTATTTGTAATTTATAGAAGCCAGGAAAATGGCATAATAAAAGTCTACTCAATTTTTACAAAGCCTTTAAACACATTATTTTCAAAGAAATATCTAAAAGATCTTGCTGGTAGCAATGATTTTACTACTTCCGACTTGAACTACGTCAAGAACAAGAATAATTGCTCTGCAGCGCCATCTTTATACCTCATAATGACTAAAATGAGCAGGCCAGGATAATGATATTCATTTTCAGTGACAATCATATTTTAATTATGGAAAATTATTCGTAAAATACAGAACTTGTTACCTTCCACATATATGTGTTATATAAGGTATAATTATTAATTAGAAATTAAAAAAAAACAAGAAAAAGATATTTGTACATGATAGCAGAAAGCCTTCTACTCTGCACGCAAAACAGTGTGACATGCCAGGAAAATGACAGTCTGAAAATGTAAGTCTTTTAATTGCTTTATTTTTGTGTTATTATGAATATAATATCTCTTGAAAATACTTCTAAGAATATTTTTTATTAGAATGTAAAAAAGAAAATTACATTATATAACATCAAATAGAAATTTTATTGTGCGGACTAAAATTTTCGTATTTTGTGATATTGACCCATATTCGCCCTTAACTTTTGAATGAATGAACGGATTATCATAATTATGTATTTATATATATTTCATATCTCTCCCGTGTAACTATTTTAGTTTCCTAAATATCTGTTTCTCAGTTTGCTTGTCTTTCATCTCATCTCCGTGCTCTAACATTCTTATAAATACTCAGATCACCACAAAATTTGAATGTGATATTTATGATAACATAATCCTATATTTGTAAATTAAATTCATTCTAAATTATCTGCCCTTTTATTTCAAATTTACGAACCCGTTTCTTTACTAAAAAGCTATAAATTACTTTTGTCTAAATTAAAAACATCACTATAAATTATTATCGGACTTCGCATTAAGTTATTTAATAAAAATTATAATAATAAAAAAGGAAATTATTCAATTTATAATAGCTAACAGTATATGTTAATTTAATAATATACTTCTTAAAATAAGCATTCATGTCTCCTTTAACTCATCTTAAATTACTTCGATATTCATTTCGATTCTATATAATTGTCTTTCTTTATTTACGAAGCGTGTAATTTAAAATAAACATCAAAATGTTATTACAATTAGTCTTTATGAGTTTGATAATAAATTCAGTTTCTAACTAAATATGTAACGGTCGAAAATTCTGTTGTAGGTATCTGACGCAGTCGCTAATTTTATATTATAGATTTAGATATAATCATAGAAATCACAACTCGCTCAAATGCAGGGTCGGACTGGGCCAGGGAAAAGGGCGCAGACCTTGGATTTTAGAGGGCGCAAAAATATTTAACGAATTCACGTCAATTTTACTTGCTTGTGTTGTATTTAGCTTGACAACGTTTAACACATTCGCATGGAACACATTCATATGGAAATTTCTTAAAATTATATCTCTGAGTCTTCCTCTCTCTGAGTCTTATATCTCTGAGTCTGTCTCTGAAGTCGGCTTCGCTATATTCCCCGTGCAGGTTTAAAGTTCCATAAAGTCGACAGAATGTTACACAATTTTCTAAAACGAATCGTACAATATCTAAAAGTTCCAGCAAGTTGAACACAGATTAGCTTATAGTAGATAACTGATATTAAGACTATCGCTTTCGTATTTTATTCTTTTGTCAATAGATACCTTATAAGAATCATGGGGGAAAAAGTGATCACCCCTCCCAATTTTCCTGCAAATGACAGCATAAAAAAGATACAGTGTTCCAATTGATTGGCAATAACATCGACTATTAAATGCTACTTATAAATTTTGCTTTGGGATTGTCTATATATTAAAAAATGCACGAATGTTGATTTTTCAAATGTTATCATTCATTTTTGACACCCTATTTGAATCTTCACAGCGAAGAAACAGACATTTTTCTTAAATCTTAATACAGTTATAAAACAAATAGTGTTAGGAGTTTATCCATAAATATTTCTAAAAATAAAAGGAAGATCTTACAAGAAAAAATAACAGAAAGAAAAACAAAATTTGTCTCCAGTAAAATTATACAGTAATTTTAAATTTATAATAAACTTACTTTATGTTAAAGAAAATCCTATAAAGTGTTTCTGGAAAGTATCTACGATATTTTTTTTTCGGTGGTTCTTTTGATAAAAAAAGACGGTCCTCTTAAATTGCGAAAAGGTTAAATGTCTCTGTATCTCGAAAAATAATTTTTCAAATGAGCTGTAAACTTACACATCGACGTTTTAAACGAATGTGGTTTGTTGTATTCAAAAATTAATGTATATCATAATTCATAATTTTTTAATATCAATTTTTTAATCCAGAAGCGTCATCAAGTTTGTATTCCTCGAAAAGTGAGATCATGTTTTCCATCAACAAGAAAATCCCCACTAAAAGTTTTTTGTCTTCTGATATTTATTTCTTTTCCCAAGTTATTTTCATAAAGCACGGTTTTAATTATAGTTGCATTCAAGTCCGGCTTTAAAGGGGGGAAAGGGCAAGATACTAAACGCTAAAGGACTGAAAATATGCAAAATATTTGGTTAAAATCTAAAAGATACCTTTCAAAGAAGTTATGAAAAAAATACAGCTCAGGCCACCGTGGCTACTAAAGCTTTCCCAGGGTGCATGTTTTCTCTATAAATCGCATGCAAAGATGCCTACTTTGGTTTCCGATCCTGAAGTTGCTTTGATGAATTTTTAATTTCTTTGTTATAATAAAAAATACCTCTTTTGTGCTGTCTGTCTGCTGACTGTTCACGAACTAAACGACTGTTGCTCTAAACGAATTCTCGAAAATTAGTACACTAGTCAGAATGCATGTGTACAACGAGAAAAAAAATACTGGAGCGGCTTAGGCACTTAGGGGCGCAAAGTTTTCCCTGGACGAGGGTGCACCGGCCGTCGGGCCGATGGGCCGGCGGGCCAGTCCGAGCCTGCTCAAATGTAATCATTTTCGTTCAGTAGATATAAATAAGTTTATTAATCATTTCTATCTGTCACCACTTAATTGATTTCATGTCTATAAGATTGCCATTCACTAAATGACGCCTTATGGAAACCCTCCAAAATTCAAATTATCCCATTTCTTTGAATGCCACATATTTTGTTGTAAGCGATTTTTGGACTCATCATGGCTGTGTTAGGGAAAATATTTGTATTGAGAAACATTGTGAGACAAACTCTTGGATTGTAACGTTCCTACTGAGAGTAATGATGGGCAGCTACCGGACCCGCTCCAATGGGACAGCCCACGGAGCCAGTTTTTCCCCGGTGGGGTGTGGTAGAAAGGCGTAGTCTCATGTCCCTCGCAACGTTAAGTTTGCCTAACAATTCGCCCCCCCCCCAAAAAAAATTAACAATTGGTGCAATTTGTCTATCTACGGAGCCCCACTCTTTGTTTTCTCCACCCCCCCTCCCCCATACTAAAAAATTATCATTTTCATTGGACAAGTATGCATCAACAATTAGGCTTCAAAAATTCCAAGTAATCCTAATTAGATCGGGCAGCGGTGGCTAAGCTGGTAGAACAATATACTAGTAGCCGTTGGTCACAGGACCCAGGCTAACTGCCGGCTAAATTTCCGTCATGTACGCTAATGGCGCCTGGTGCATGTAAAATTCGTCGTGGGTGCAAAGTCCTCCAAGTTACCTGTGAATTATACCTCTGGAGGTGCCTTGCCAGGTGAAGGTCTCGTCATCTGATCAAGGTTCTAAATTACGAGATCAACTTGAGTAGCAATGTGCAGATGCCAATCAACAGGATATAACGTTAAGTAACTGGCAATACAAAGTAAACACAAACGAGCAGTAGGCACTGCAGATAGGATGACGATCGAGGCATTGATGTCAGGTTTATTACCGTCTCCCTCTGCAGCGATTCGTCTGCCTTGCATTTCGGCCCAAAATTATCCCTACAGCGGTAAATCTTAGCTTTTCGGCCATTTCAATTTTTAATTTCCCTCAAAATTGCCCCCTTCTACATCTAAGAAGTTTACCACCTTTTAGGCATCAAAAAATAATCCAGCCCTTTTCCAACTGGCAAGTCAAGTACGTGGTGTGCGGCAACAATCATAGTTTTGCAAAGTGCAATAAACAACCTAGACTCATCAACTTGGCTTAGTATAGTCGTCCCGGGTGCTTGCTGGTGTGGTCACCGCGGTGTGGTCCACCGCCTGCGGCGATCTGGCGTATGTACTCACAATGCATCGCCCTGCTTTCCAGGTAATTACAAACCCTTCAGCTGGGTTAACCCTGGTAGGTAGGGGCCTGGTCAGTAGTCTCTGAGAGTAATGATGGGCGATTCTCGAAAATTTACCAATTGAAAAAAAAATCGTCATCGTAAAAAACACAATCGATACAGTCATCGATTACTTTCGAGAACCTACAATCGAGATGTTCTACAAACGATTATTAAAATCATTGTTTTTACATATTTAAAAGGCAGATTTTATTAAATATATGGTAACTGAAAACAGATGGAGTTAAAAAACAACAAGCCAAAAGGAGGCTATAAGGAGCCACAAGAGTGGAAAAGTCATGTGACGGCGCCCCACTGGTTGTAAAAAGTTGAAAAAACGCGAGTAGGTATGAAACGGTAAGGGGAGTTTAAGTATCAAAAATTAGGATTTTTCGGCAATTAGCACCAAAATGGCCAAAGAAATAAGAATCAAAAGCACCCCTAGTGGCAAAGACATGAACTAAAAGGATGGTAAATGGGATCAATATTTTTTGTTGATTTTTCTACGGCATTTGAGATCATATCTATAATTTCCCCATTATTAGAAAACCTTCTACTGGAATACGTTAAACGAACCCCCGCGGGGAGCAAAGTGGGGGGGGGGGGGGCAAGGAAAGTACATAATATGAATAAGTGGTCACAGGACTTTCCAACGATATATCACATGAGGGGTGTCGGCTAAATTTAGAAAAGTGCCGCGGGAGATATATAAAATGAAATAGTAATCACAGAGCTTTCCAATGATGTATCACATGAGGGGTGCCGGCAAAAGATAGAAAAGAGTCCCTCCCCCTGGATTTCCACTATCGTGCCCCTCGGAATACACCCTGCCCATCTCTCTCTTTGAAATTTTCATATATTATAAATTATTTAATGGAGGGCTCCGTAAAAAAATCCGATGTTAAATGTTAAAAACGCTATGATTTCAAAAAAGTTCGAAAAGTGCCTCCTCCGGGGCGCCAAACTAGGGAGGGGAGAAGAAAGGTTCATAATATGAAAGAGTGGTCCGAAAACTTTCCGATGATATATCACATGACGGGTCCAAAAAATGTTAGAAATTTACCCCTCCCACGTGGGTTCACTCTTTCTTCCTTGAATATACCCGGAAATCACTAAGCCCCCATTTTTAAATTTTTATATTTAATAAATAATATTTACCGGAGGGCTCCATCAAAAAATCACATCTAAAATTATATTTATTGTAGAAATTGCTACAATTTAAAAAATTCACCCCTCAATGCTCCCTCTCCCGCCCCCCTCCCGGAATTCAACTCCGGGAGAAGAAAGGTTCATAATATAAAAGAGTGGTTTTGGCCACCCTTTCATATGATCCGATGGACTTTCCGATGATATGTCACAGGAGAGGTTCGGTAAAAGTTGGAAAATTAAGCCACACGCCCTCGGTCCACTCATCTTCCTCTTTGAAATTTTTATATTTAATAAATAATATTTATTTGAGTGCTCCAGGTATGGGGCAGCTTGGCAGAACTAAAATAAGAGAAACATTGAAAATTCGAGGCAAAATGACACTAAATTCAACAGTAAACATTGAAGCTAGGACTATACGGAACTGGGGCTCTACCACAAGCGCATCGAGTTCCTTCCGAAGCGAGAAGAACCCGAGGTCGAATTTACATGTTTCCCGAAATTTTTTTCCGATACACAGATTAAGTGCTACCACGAAGAGCACGGCAATAGCTCACGGATTCTAGATTCCTTTTCAAGTAGGCATCGGAAAAAACTAGATTGACCACTTCAGTTACGAGACAATTCTCACTGACCTTCCCTCTTTTTCTCCCGTTTGAAAAGAAAACAAATGTTTAATTTTGCTTTCTGTGTTTATTAAAAATGCCATCTACACACACCTAATTAAGATATTTTCATAATCTTTTTTTTTAACGAATGTGAAATATACAGATTTTTAGCTGTTAAAAGCTCAAAATCATACGACCGGTAGATCTTTAGAAAATGATAAATAAAAATGAAATTAGCTTTTTTTGACTAAGCGGGAGCTTTTCTTTAAAAATTAATAAAAAATTAACAAATTACTCTAGAGATATTTAATAACTATAATAAGAAAGGCCTTATTCTAAACTTTAAAATGATATGAAAATAAATTTTTTGTGAGTTTTTGTTAAGTAAATATTAGCATAAATACCCAAAAATTTCAAGAAATTCTGCTTAAATACAAAATAAACGGGAAAATATTTAAGCTTTGAAACTCATTTTAAACACTAGTAATAAATGTACTTTGAAAATATTGCATGCAGTTTTTGGTAGATTTAGATTGATGCAGTATGGAGTCTGTGTTTGTAATGAAAATTCAACGCAAAATTAAAAAAATAAATTCTAATGTGAATTAAAAAAATAATAATTGCAGTACATATTAAAATATAGTTTAACAAAATATCGTGTGTAAGTTTATTAATTTCCTTTAAATAAACAGTGTGTTATGCTGAGAAAACTCTAATTATACAATAGTTGTCGCATAAAAAAATTAGCAGAGAAAACAGGCTATGCTTACTAGAAAATAATTGACTAGATATTTTTGCTAAAACTTCTTTATAGTAAATATAACATTTCTGAAAATATCGAAGCCCATGTGTGCACTATCATTGTTTACCCAAATAAATCAAATATTCAAAATTTCCAAATATTTATTTATATAGATTATTAAATGTTATATCAGTTTTAAGATTTGTTATTTGTTGCTTAAATAACAAAATACTTTAGTAAATAGATAGAGAATTTCTTTTTAGAACAAGATAAAAATATTAAATTTAAAATTTTTGCGCAAAAAAAAAGAAAAAAAAAGAAGTAAATATCTTTGCAAAGTATTGCAGGATTTTGAATACTTTAAGATACTACATTTTTTATACTTCATATTTCATTGGATATAAAATAAATTGTAAAGTTTCTAATAACATAAAAAAGCAACTTATTTCACAGTAACTTTACAGTAAATTTAGAAAAGATAAAAAATATATTATTTGAAGATGATGTGAATCAGTCTTCTTAGATTTTTATTTTTTTGTCTCCGTCTTTAATTTATATATAAAACTAATCTTTCAAAATATAAGTTAAATATTACTCAATCTACACACACACACACAAAAAGAAAAAAAAAAAAAAAAAAAAAAAAAAAGGAGGACTCTCTGGCGATTCTAATATTAAGCTTTATTTAATATCGAAACTTCTTTTTTTTTGTTGTTGTTAATTTGAGCAATAATTATTTTATATTCCGAAAAAATAGTTTTATAATCAAAGGCAGAAAAAAAATGAAAAGTGAAGAAGACTGATTCACATCATCTTCAAACAATATATATATATATATTTTTATTTTGTTTGAAGGTTTTCGAAATTTATTGTAAAAAAGTTACGAGGAAATACGTTGTTTTTTGATGACCTTAGAAACGCTACAATTTATTTAAATTCCATAATAAAATATGCCTTTCAAAAACATGCAAAACTTTCCTAAGATTTTTTTCTTTCCGAAAACTTTTTGATTTTGTACTAATCGGAAATTCTCATTGGATGTTATTAAAAGATTTTATATATTTATATATAGATATATATGTTATACAACAAGTCATTAAAATTGATACAGCAAGCATTTAATAATAATTAAAAAAAAAGAAACGGAAAATCTTTTGGAAATTTTGGATAATTATTTTGTTTGAGTAAACAACGATAGAGCGCACATGGGCTTAAATATTAGCATAAATGTTATATTTAGTATACAGAAGTTTTAGTAAAAGTATATGGTCAATTATTTTTGGGGCATATGCAGCGCTTGGTCACACTGCTAATTATTTGTGCAAGAACTATGATATAATTAGCTTTCTTGGTATTGCGCGTTGTTTATTTAAAGCAGATTAATAAGATTGTGCGTGATGATTTGTTAGACTATGTTTTAATAAGCATTTCAATTACTTTTTTTCAAATTAGTATTAGTTTTTGTTATTTTAAGTTAACATTTCATTTTAAAAAGATAGCGTATCACAAAGAAAAATCAATCTAAATCTACAAAAGATTGTTTGCAGTATTTGCAAAAAAAAAAAAAAAAAAAAAAAAAAAAAAAAAAAAAAAAAACCGCTTATTATTAGTGCTAAAAATTAGTTTCAAAACTTATAATATTTTCCCAGTTATTTTATATTTAAGTAGAATTTCTTGAAATTTTGGCGTATTTATACCCATATTTGCTTAAGAAGAACTTATAAAACTTTTCTTTTTATACCATTTAAAAATCTAGAATAAGATCTTTCTTATGATACTAATTAAATATTTGTAGGTTAACATGTTAATGTTTTATTAATTTTCAAAGAAACACCCTTACTTGGTTAAAAAAACAAATTTCATTTTTATTTTCCATTTTATAAATAACTATCCGTCATATCACTTTGAGATTTTGACAACTGAAAATCTGAATATTTCACTCTCGTTTTAAAAAAAGATTATGAAAATATCTTAATTAGGCATGTGTCAATGGTATTTTTACTAAACAGAGAAAACAATATCAACCGCTTTAAAATCTCTCCCCAAAGACGCACTTCCGACAATATATGCTTTTCTCGCTCCCTTCAATGGGGTCGGAAGTTTTCGTTGAGATCTCGATGACAGTAATCCGATGGAAGACGTTCTCGATTGTGTCGTGGTAGCATTTATCACAGGGTCATCGGAATGCAACGTCACATCGGGAAATGCAGAAGATTTTACGAGAAAGGGGAGAATTCGATCTGCTCGTGGTAGGCCTCCTGAATACATAAACTACTATAGCTCCTAACCCATATCAGTTAATAACAATAACAGATTGGATAAGTAGATGGACTCCTTTGAGAAATTAAGACTTAAACAAGAAATGCGGTAAGTTTGACTCTGAAAGCTTACTTTCTATCTCGCATTTCGGCAAATCTCATCTCGATGATTTTTCTGGCATCTCGACGCTTCCCGATGAGAAGCTTCTCGATGATTTCTCTCGCGCTTTTCAACATTTCCCGATGAGAAGCTTCTCGGTGGTTTCTCTCGTGCTTTTCAACATTTAATATGTTGACCGAGGATGAGAAATCAATTTTATTCGCTTCTCGGTATGTTGTTCTCGATAATTTTCTTTTCACACATTGGCCGAGAACGAGAAATCAATTTCTCGTCCTCGGCAGTGAAGAGATGTGGGAAGATTTATCGAGAAGTACCAAGGGACGAGATAGAGAAAGATGCATCACAATGAGCTGTGAAATGAAGCCCTAATTTTCAAAGTTTCTCTTATTTTAACCCTACCAAGATATCACACAGCTGGAGCCCTCCGATAAATATTATTTATTAAATATAAAAATTTCAAAGAGGAAGGTGGGTCGGGTGAATTCGGGGGCGTGAGAGTGGACCTATGCGGGGTGCAATTTTAAAATTTTTACCGAACCCTTCCTGTGAATCGAAAAGCGGTTTGACCACTCTTTCATATTATGAACCTTTCTTTACCCGAAATTGAATTTTGGGAATGGGGAGGGGGCGAACGAATTTTTAAAACCTTAGCGATTTCTATAATAAATATAATTTTAGATGTGTTTTTTTATGGAGTCTTCCGGTAAATATTATTTATTAAACATACAGTTTTTGAAAGTGGGGGGCTGCATAAATTCCGGGACGAAAGAGTGGACCCACGGGGGTGGGGGGGGGGGAAGCAATTTCCAAACTTTTTTTGAACCTGCATGTGATATATCTTTGGAAAGCTCTCGGATCATTCTTTCTTATTATGAGACTTTCGCCCCCCCCTTCCCAATTTTTATCCCACTCTGGAGGGGGGGTGGTTTTCAACCTTTTTTTGCATTTTCGTCATTTTAGATCGGATTTTTTTACGGAGCCATCCGGTAAATATTATTTATACTAGATGAAATTTCAGAAAGTGGAGTTGTATTCTGGAAGGTGCGGTAGTTGGCCCCTTGGGTGGAGCACTTTCCAAACTTTTACCGACACTCCTCGTGTGATATATCATTGGAAAGTCCTGTGACCACTTTTCATATTAAGCCTCCACCGTGCCCCTTTCCCCACTTTTCCACCGGGTATTTTTCTAAATTTTGCTAACACCCCTCATGTTACATATTGTTGAAAAGGCCTGTGACCACTTATTCATGTTATGCACCTCCCCCCCCACACACACACTTTGCCCCCAAGGGGACACTTTTCTAAATTTAGCCAAAACCCCTCATGAGACATATCGTTGGAAAGGTCTGTGACTACTTATTGATGTTATGCACCTCCGGCGTCCGCCCCCCACCTTTCCCCCACGGGGACACTTCTCTAAATTTAGTCGAGACCCCTCATGTGACATATTGTTGGAAAGGCCTGTGACCACTTACTCATGTTATGCACTTCCCGCGGCCCTACCTCCCAATTTTGCCCCACGGGGGGCATTTTTATAAATTTAGCCGAGACTTTTTATGTGACACATCGGGATTTATATAAATTTAGCCGAGACCTTTCATGTGACATATCGTTGGAAAGGCCTGTGACCACTTGTACATGTTATAAACATCCGATGTCCCTCCACCCACTTTGCCCCCACGGGTGCACTTTTCTGAATTTACCGAGGTCTCTCATGTGACATATTGTCGGAAATGCCTGTGATCACTTACTTTCGTTATGCCCCCCCCCCCTTCACTTTTCCCAAACGGGGACGGCATTTTGATAAATTCAGATCGAGACCCCTCCTGTGACATTTGGTTGGAAAGGCCTAAAGCCCTCTGACGACTTATTCATATTATGCAGCTGCTGTGCTCCTCTCCCCACTTTGATCCCTCCCCCCGGGATCCGGTTCGAGGTTCGTACGGTTCGAGATTATTTTTTTACAAGATTTTGTAGTGGGTGCACGCCACATCCGCTATACGGTGTCTTATATTGCGGTTAGCCAGTTCGAGATTTCATGTTACAAGATTACGTATAAATTAGAGGCCCTAATTAAAGGAAGGGTCCGCTAGCGGGCGAAACCAGTTAGTCCTTATTGACGCCGATTCACTCTAGTTCACCCGCAGACGATTCTTGATAAATGTAGGAAAGCAATTGGCAAACTGGAGTCATCGCGAAAAATTTTACATAATCGAAAAATATCGAGATGTCCATACAATCGAAAAAATCGATAAAAACATCTTGTTATCGCCCATTACTAGCTGAGAGGTCCATGGAGGAAAATGTCAAAGGACCATCATTTGCCTTATTTTTTTTTACTTTTGGATTTTACTGATGCCTTTATCAATAATATACCATCTGGATCTTAAAATGACGTCTTTGGACTTTTATTTAGTATCTACTGGCAATAATTTCTATGCGAGGGAACCGTCTCCTAGGTATTGCATCAAATTCCTTAAACGCAATGTTTATTCTTATTTTTAAAGCTTTTACAAAAATATACTAACACGGCTTACTCCAACAAATAATAATTTATTTTTTTCACACCATATTAATGAAGAATCACTCCCGTAAACAAACAACCAAAAAAAGAAGAAGAATCTATTTTTTAAAAGCATTTTGTCTTTTACATAGTTAGCGAAAAATTTACCTCCAGGCGGCTTTCTATTGCGTTCTACAACTCCGAATGAAACGAAATGTAAATTACATGTATAAAAATGATACACTTGTATTTGGTAAAGAAAAATTTTCCTTGCAAAAAAGTGTCGAAAAGTAGCATTGTAGCATTCAAATAATTATTTAGTAGGCTTACACATTTGAATGGCCAATGTGTTTTCAGATACATGTTTATTAGCCTTACGATAAATTTCCAGTATGTCCATCTTCATTGTTAACAACATACGAGAGCTATTTTTAAGATAAGCTCCGTTACTAAATTTCTATTTAAATCTCGCAGCCTTTCAGAAAATCGCATGCGTGCAAACTCCAGACATCCATTGCTCTACAGCAGACAACAGTTGTGAACCTACGGTGTCAGTGGTTGCTTCAAGGTGAGCGATAAACATGTTAAAGTCGATTGATCTTCCCGCCGACTGCAAAATACGGTTAGTAATCCGGTTTTGAGATCAAGAAACATAACAGCAGAGGACATTCATAGCCAGATATGTGAGGTGTATGGCCGCAATGCAATGAGTGAAAGCAAAGTAAATAAAAGTGGATGACATTGTTCAATAAAGGGAGGACGAAAGTCCATGGTGAGTTATCTGAGCACCTTCTATACAGCCTTGATCTTGCGCCGATGGACTAGCACCTCTACCGAGACCTGAAAGCGATTCTCAGTGTTCAGCGATTCAACATAAGGCTACTATATCTATAAGGTTACTATTCAAAGGTGAAGAAGAAGGGGAAACGGCGGCGGTTGAGGTGTAGATCTCCTCATAGACATTCTACACTGTAAACAATATCGATGTAACTTTACAACAAAAATTATGGTATCTTGTTGCCACCAAAAATGGTGTAAGAAACACCACCATTAAATTGGTGTAATAGAACACCGATAATTAACTAGTGTAAAGAAATACCACCATTGATTTGATATAGTACTTTATAAATTTCTCAAGTTAAGAAAAAAAATATCTTGAAGAAAACGTTTCTCATTTTAAATGAAATATCAATTTTCAAATGTCACTCTTAAAGAAAACATTTAATAGAAAAGCAAATAAAATAATGAACAAAACTTTCCATATTATCCCATCCCTTCCTATATATTTATCTCATTATTATGTGTATTTAGTATTGAAATTATATTTGGTGATACTGATATATAGTTATGATTCATAAAAGGGTTAATATGATTAATTTTCAAATAATCCAAAATTATTGTACTTTTTTTAGCTTTTTCAGGGGTTTTAATCCATCTCCCTCCTCTCTTTACTATACCACTTTAACAAAGCTTTAGATTTAACTTTAAAAGTTCAAAATAAATTGAATTGGAGGGAAAATGAATCTGAATGTATCAGCGTTATATGTTGCAAATTTATTTCCCACCTATTACCCGTATACTTCAAATTTTAAACCCTTTCCTCTGCAATCTGTTCAAGTGAAAATGTTCTTGTTTAGGATAAATTAGACGAGATTTTCCATTCAAATAGAAATTTTCTTAGAAAAACACTTCCTTACATTTTAAAACTTGGGTCTTTTGAACGGACCTATAAAAATAGAAAAGCTCGAGACGGACGAGCCGAAATACATTTTTATCATTGAAATGATTGTGAAATCGAAAGTACAGAATGCCATGATACAACTTTCTGTAACTGACATAACTTTTTATGCGATATGACCGTGTTTTTTAATTGAATTATTGCTACAACTTGGAGAATTAGCTATGAAATTACATGAAATTTTTGAGGGGTGGGGGTAAATAAATTTGCAGATGAAACTTTGAATAAAATTAGACCAAATGACCCACGCATGGCCCAGAAATAGGGACTCATATCAAATGAAACAAAGGAATATATCTGACATTTTGAGATTTCCAAGAACAAATAAAATCATCGGAACTGCAGAGATAAACAAGCTGCCAAAATACGGTACCGGCTCTTACATGATAATTTCTAATTTATTAAATAAATTTTTAAAATTTAAAATACACTATGTTACTGTATAAAACATATTAATATTTAAGAGGTCACTCATATTATAACCTATGTGAAAATCAGAGAGTTTTAGTAAAATCCTATTAAAAGTACGCCGAGAGCCCAAGATTAAAATGACAGAATGTGTAAACAAACCGATACATCCTAGTAAAATTAATATTTCCAAGGAAAAATATTGGGATATATTAACAAATAAAGCCTCAAAACGAATCTTAGAGTATCCTCATTGATAAGTAAATAGAGATTTATCATTATATACTATTAAAAAGTAATGAAAATTGGCAGTAATTCTGAGACACTGTTACTCGAAAAACCTGAATTACGGGAGAAAAGCGAAACATAAATGTCTTATACGAAAACACGTATGTATGCTTCAAATACAAATACTTTATATACAAATACTATTTAATCCTGTCTTATAAATATATGAAGAATAATTACTTTGCTTGCCTTATGTTTTCCAACTAAGATTTTCATTTAAAACGATAAAATTTCTTATCTAAAATGGCTGCTGTCGTCTGCTGACAGACAGAAAAAGACCGCTGAAAACGCGAAAAATTTCTACAGGTCTGGATCGCAAGTTAAGAAATGCAACTCTGGTGTTTTGTCTTCGAGACTTTGTTTAAAAGAGCAACGATAAACTATTCTCAGAGAATGATAGCACATTTTCGGGGTTTACACCGAAAGTAGTTTAACTCTCATTTGGCATTTCATAAACCGAAATTCAGCGTATTAATACTCCCTTTTTTTTACAGTGAACGGTTACAAAAGATCGTGGGACGTTACAATAAATGTTTCAAAAGACATGGAAAGTTTGTAAAAAAAGGGGAATTAAACACCATTAAAAAATGAAAATTAAAAAAAAAAGAAAAAGGAAAATATCAATTTGTGGAAAATATATTATTATCCAGCTACTTTTAAAAAGCAGCCGAAATTTAGCTCACTATATTGCTGATATTTTTCCGAATCGTCATGATATTCAACCTTTTTATATGAGTTGCGCTACAGTTGACCACTAAATTATGCAAAAAATCTTTTGCTTTATCGTTCGCGCAGGAGCAGTTAACAACCATTTTATCAAATATTCAATATATTTACATTTGAATTGCAGTATGTTGCTTCTACTTTACTTTCTCAAGTTTCCTGAATAAGGCGTTTTTGGTTGAAAACCCTGTATGAAACACGTAAACAACATGCGGAACTTTATTGAATTTCTTGCAGAAACCTTTATACCTTCATGGATATACGTGCAATTTTTACACAAAGGAACACAAATATTCTACATAACCACATAGTCATGTGCGATAAGTAGGGGAGACCGGGGCTTGTTGGCTACAGGGGTAAGTAGGCGCAGCATTCATAAATCGCCTGTTTGTAGATAGATTGCGCAACCAATCACAGAGTACCTTTATTCTTGCTTTTTATAATCCTCAATGTAGTTTTGCAGCGTTACCTACATGCAGTGGACATTTATTACGATTTTTTTGTTTGTGTACTCATAAGTAATTTTTTGTTGTTTCATTATTTTTCTAATTTCTAATACTTATCTTAATAATTGCGATTTAACCTGTGCAGTTTTCCTTGGTGTATGATTAACTGTACCTACCCTGTATGTGATTTACTTGGATTATTTATGCTTAGATGGTTACGTGTCCCATTTGTGAAGAAATTTATTATAGGGCTAGTAGGTGCATTGAACACGGAGCAAGTTGGCCCGGTGTCTGGTGTGTGCTGGTAGCTTGAAAAACAGCAAACGCCGACAAAAGTGGCAGCAATGCAAGATTTTAGGCACACGAGGCTTGCCCAAGCGGAGACACTCGATTTTTTTTTTTTTTTTTTTTTTTTTTTTTGTGACGACTGTAACTCTGATGATGATATCGAGTAGGATAGAAGTTACTCAATGTTAATGTTTTATTCATTATTTTTATGTCTGTATAATTTAGAATTTACATTGTACGGCGATAACGCCTTTGTTTAAACTTACTGGTAATAATGAAATTGATTTCTCTTAACTGCATGTCTTATTTGAGTTTCATTTAAATTTTTATAAAGCGTGTGCCAACTTACCCTATAGGTATAGGCAACTTGCCCCGTGACAGGGTAGGTTGGCGCAAAAATTTTCTTTTACTTTAGGCTTCCGCTAAACGTAAACTACAAAAGCTACAAACTCAAAACTCCGAGTATTTATAGCCCAATGCTTGTTTTTTAAAAGTACAGTTAAAGTTTAATAAAAAACTTAAACAAAAAATTAGTAAAAATCAATAACTAAAAACTGCGCCTACTAGCCCCGGTCTCCCCTACATATTGTTCCGAAGATTGTATTTTATAGGGTGATCGAAAATATTTTTTATTCAATTTCTTGTTCGTCCCCTATTTGTTCTGGTGACCAAACCTTCACTGAAAAATATTAGATTAATCAAGTTCTTTATATTCGGTAAATTCCTTATTTCTTTAGATATTCGAAAAAAGTCTAAAATCGGAAGCGTCTGGCGATTTTTGGCCATAGTAGTGTATGTTACTGCCTTTTGATACTACACTTTCGAATCTCTAATAAATAAACGAAGATTACTTCTTTTGAAGGACAAAGTCTTGGAATTAAGCATTTCAATGCTACATTCAGGGATATTTGGAAATCTACCGTTTGGATTTTTTATTTTGAACCTGACCATTTTGAGATCTTGAACTAATAAAAAAATTCTCTTATTTCTATTGGGTTTTACGTCAATGTATGTAACATTTTTTTCGTAAAAAAATCCTACTTAAAAGTTTATTAGATTAGTTCATCTATTTTTCCCATTCAAAGAAATCCGAAACAATTTTAATGATTTCATTGTTGAAAGTCATTTAATAAAAATGACAGTTTGTAGAAAATTCCTTATCATAGAGTTACACTATAAAAAAATCCGAACAGTATTCCTGTAGGAATCGGAAAAATAGTTGCCCTTATCGTACCGAAAAATTTTCCGACCCAGCTCGGAATAAAATCCGTAAAAAAAGGGAAACATTCATTAAAACGGTACTTTACCGATTTTATTCCAATTTTACGGATTTTATTCCGATTTTACTGATTTTATTCCGAACTGGGTCGGAAATTTTTCCGGCACGATAAGGGCAACTATTTTTCCGATTCCTACAGGAAATCTGGTCCTTTTTTTTTTTTTTTTTTTTTTTTTTTTTTTAACAGTGTACTTTAAAAGCAACTGAAATTTAGCTCACTATATCGCCGATAGCTTTCTGAATTTTCACAATATTCGACTGGCATTTTTAATGTAAGTTGCCATATAAAGTTCACTATCAATATATATAGCAAAAAAGATTTATTTCAAAAATTTTATTATGCAAAAAATTTTTATCTTTAGCTCAAGCGCAGTTAAAAATGATTCCAAAGGAATGCTCATATTTCAGCAAATATTTAATATATTTATATTTAAATTGAAGTATGCTATTGTACTTCACTTTGCCACGTTTAATAAATAACACGTTAAATTTGGTTGAAAAAAATGCATGCTATAAACAAAAAACATACGGTAATTTTTTGAATTCTTTGAAGAAACCTTTATATCTCAATGAATGTAAGTGCTATTAAAAAGCAGAAAAACCAACGTTTAAAAATGCACAAATAAAACAAGAAAAGCAGCAAACAGCTGGTTCGAATCTACTAGCGAGATTCTTCTTCAGTGCAAAATAGGGAAAAAAGAACAGCGTGCTAGAAAAAGCAAGGCTACCTTTGCTGCTTTTCTTGTAATAGGGGAGAGTAGCCGAATTTGGACAACTTCACATATTTTCAGGTGTAACTCGCTTAATTTTTGGAATATCTGAAAAACATCACTACACGAGGCCAATATATTCATCTACTAATTAAATAAATCCTTAGATCAATTTCTTTTATAAAATAATAAATTTGATTTTAAATTGAAAATTTTATCAAAAGTGGTCCAAATTCAGCAACTGGTCGACTAAGTTGGACCCCCCGTCTCCTAAATTGGACCAAACAATATCAGATTGTTTTAATGACTAGGAAATAGAACTAATTTTATTAAAATCAAAGTTTGCGATTAATGAAACAATCAAACAAAATAACAGCAATGAAATATAATGAAATCAAACATCAGAAAATAAGAGTAATTGTTTTAAACCAAAATTTAATCAAAATATAAATGAAAGTTATCAGTAATTAAGAATAGAAATTATGGAACTAATTGCAAGTTACGTTAATATAATGTAAGGAGTCATGCAAAGCTTACACATGAATTTTGTTTATTAATTTTTTATTCCAGCGCACACAACATTGAACCGTATTAGGCAAACTGAACACTGAATCATTTCTGCTATTTTATTTTTCTTACAAACTAGGCAACGCCAATTATCACTGTCTAGATTTTTCTTTTTAGATTCTGAATTATTAGACATTTTTTTAAACAGAAGTTTTCTTTACACTATGCTTGTAGTTCTTCCCTTCTATCATTTTTTTCCAATTGCATTACGCCTTATTTTTTAAAACTTGATGTTCCAATTGCTTTTGTGCTGTGAGAGCTTCCTTTTTGCCGTTTATTATTTTCATTTCAAGGTTTACTCTATATGACGAAAATATTAACACAACTGTTTGTTCGCTCCCTCTGTACTTTGATTTAACTAAATTTAGCAAGGAAAATAACATTTATAATGATTTTTTGGCTTTTTGGGGGGATTTGTAGCTGCAGCCTACTTGCAGGTGAATTTATTCACAACTTAATCTCTCCCTCTCCTTTCCTATATCTTTAACAGCTTTTGCTGTCATGGGTGTTTTCTTTCCAGATAGTTTGTCTGTGTCATTTTCAACATTTTCAATATTATATTTAAAAAGAATTAAAAAATATGCTCTATTAAAAAAAAAATGCGCTACGATTAATCAAACGCAAAACATATTCAAACAATGTTGAATTGAGGGGTCTTCTACATAGGAGTCTTGAAATAAATCCCCCCCCCCCAAAGGTTTGAGATTTTAAGCGTTTTAATGGCAAAAGAATGTAATTCCACCCTCCAGAACTGTAAAAAGTCTGCTCCCCCCCCCCCCCCCTCCTCACGGAACCGCAAATATTCTCCATGAAGAAAATGCTGGAATTCAACTCTGTAAATCAAATACGCCGCAGGAATAAAGAATTCAAAGAAAATAAATACAAATATATACAAGATAAAAGAAATTGCAAACAAAATTTATTGCATAAAAATGTAAAAATATTTTTTTGTTTATAAAGGCCTAAACTGTATAGATCCAGATAAAAAAAAAAAATATATATATATATATATTCAAAAACATCCATGGAGATAGTAATCCATTATAAAATATTTAAAAAAAAATTGTGTAAAAAGCATACCGCCCTGAAAATTCATTACTTACTTTTCAAATTTATGATCGTATATCTTGTCCAATTTAAGCAACTTATATTGGCCCAATTAAGGCAACTGCGCCATTTTTTAAAATAGATAATCTCAAGACTAAGAACAGAAACGAAATCAAACAAATCCGCATGAAAAATATGCTCAATAAACAGGTGAATTTAGATATGTATATTAAAACATAACAACTTACCTTAGTTTTAAAGTTTTCACTTACGTTTATTAGGAAAAAAACTAGATCAAAACAGCTAACTTTAGGTTTTTAAAAATTGTCTGAAAACAGCACATGGTAGGCGGGTGCTTCTTCTAATCATAAATGACGTCATTCTGATGAGTAGGATTTGAGCTGTAGATGGCGTCTCTTTCTGTAATTAGTGGCAGAAAGGCAACGGTCCATTTAAAGCGGTGGTCCAAATATGGTTACTCTCCCCTATTTGTGCATTTTTAAACGTTGGTTTTTCTGTTTTTTAATATTTTTGCACAAAGGCTTTATTTGCTATTTTTAAATATAAGTGCTATTTATACACAAATGTTGTATATAACGCACATAGCCATGTGCTACAGTTACCGATCATTTTGAATATTGTATTTTACAGCGTAATAGCGAATATTTTTTTATTCAATTTGTTGTTCATCCATTATTTTTACTCGCGACCAATTATGTTCTTACATAGTTTACTACTCGCTTCAGTGATATCTTCAAATACACCATTTGGATTCTTCATTTTAAACCATGACATTTTGAGATTTTGGACGTATAATGGTATTTTTGAAAAAAGTTCTTTTTTTTTTTTTGTATTGGGTTTTACATTATTATATATAACATTTCTGCTTTAAAAAATAACTGTTGAAAAAATTCATTTTATATCTGAAATTCCACTATCATACATTTTGAATTTTTACCCTGAATCTTACAGAAAACTTTTCTTTCCACAAAAAAAAGTCTTCAGAAAACCTTTTACATCATTCCGAAGAAATTCAAAATGATTTTAATGATTGAATACGATTCTGAACTCTGTAATCACCCAACCAAATATTTTATGAGCACTTAAATTGTCAGGAAGTTTTCATTTGTCAAAAGACAACGCCATTTTGTAATAAGACACTTTCTAAAGTCAGTAGGAAGATGAAATATGTTGTGGTCTATTATTCGAGGGCATTATTGCTATTTTCTAAAAGCCATTCCGGAAATTGGAGATATCTTTTGAGAAGGAGAAAATTCCCCACAAATTAATTTTGCAGCCAAATAAATTCTGAATGATTCCTCGGTGTAATTTATACGCTTTTCTTTTGAATATTAAATAAATATATATATATATAAATATATAACCATTGTATAATTACAATTGATCATTTCTCTCCATATATATATTATATAGATATACAAGGCATTTTAATCTTGTTTTTCAGTTTTATTTTTGTATGCACTTTTATGAGTTTACAATATTTTGTTAATAAACAACGACAACAACAAAAGATTGTTTTGTTTAAACCGATTTTTTCGTTTAAAGCGTTTTTTTTTTTTTGTTTGTTTGTTTAAACCATTTTTTTGATTAACCAGGTTTTTTAAAAATAATCTTTTATTAACACATACACACGCATATTTTTTGATGAAAATAAACTTCGTAAGGGTAATGAGTAATACATAAGTAATAATTAATATTTGACCTGAAAATATTTTAATTAAGTTAAATAATTACACCCAGTTACACAGAAATTTCAAATAAATTACAATTTAAACAGATGATGCCCTATGTTCAGTTAATAAATTGCTAGACACAGTTGAACCTATCAAACATTCTTTATAACCTCTTTATCAAACATTCCTTGATATCTAAAAAAATTGAATATTTCCTGAATCTTCTTTGATCAATATAATTATTTTTTCACAATTATGCCGAAACATTTTCTTTGAAATCCTTGCTAGTTGAGGTGTGTGATTTGAATCTTTTATTTAACTAAATGAGAAGGTAAGCTGCTATTATTAAAATGTCATAATTGGTGCCAATTATATTAATGTATCCTAAATGGGCTTCATCTATTGCATATTCATTTTCAAATTCTTAAAATATAGCCCCCCCCCCCCCACTCGAGAGCTGTTTCCTTTGCAGCTTGACCAGAATCTTTAAGATCATGTCATGATTTTAATGTTATAAATAATCCGCCTTTTTACTTTCTTACAAGAAGAAAGTATTGGATTCGTGAAAAATTTCGATTTTCGGTTTTCAACAGATTTATACGTTTTAGAATGTCCTGAACACGATTTGACTGTTTTTAGAAAATGTCTGTTTGTATGCGAGAAAAAATTTGTGGATTCTCTATTACGAGAACTAAGGAACGGAATTTATTAAAACTTTACACTCAATTAGACCTGGATATAAATTAGTGCTGATTAGCTTTCAGTATAAGTCGCCCAACACTGCTGTGTGGCACTGCTATACTGCATTTTTCAGGATTTCCGCAATAGCTCTATCTCAAGAATTAATGCACGGATTTTCATCAAACTTCATATTCTGTTTGACCTTGACTAAGTTGTTGCTTTGGTGTAAATCGCGCAACATGTAATACTGCTATGCTGCTATATTTTCTATAACTATCTATATTTATCTAAAAAAACTGAATATTTCCTGAACTTTCTTTGATCAGTATAATTTATTTTCTCATAATTATGCCGAAACATTTTCTTTGAAATCCTTGCATTTTTCATGATTTCCGTAATAGCTCTATCTCAAAAATTAATGCACGGATTTTCATCAAACTTCATATTCTGTTATACCTTGACTAAGTTGTTGCTGATTAGGTTTTCGTGTAAATTATATAACAGGTGGCGTTCCTATGCTGCATTTTTTCATGATATTCGCGATAACTATATCGCAAAAACCAATGCAAGGAATTTAATCAAACTTCACATTCTGTTACACTTTCACATAAATAGATCCTTATTAGGCTTGGGTGTATACTGCCCAGTGCCCAACATCCCTTTTATGCTCTTTGGGCTGAGAATTTTGGTTGCAGACATCTAAGAGTTTGGGCGTCGAAATTCAATGATTTGTTTGAAAAATGCGATGCATATATCTCTTTTTTAAATGCTCACAATTTAGCGAACCTATACCTATAGAATCTTCATAATGGACATAGATTGTATTGTCTTCTAATTTTGACACTGTGATATCGAATTTTGAAGTATTAACATGCATGAGATAGACGAAAGTTTTGGGATTGGCATATCCGATTATTTAAAAATTAAAATTGTTTATCCTAAATATTGAATATCTGTTGTATCTCTGTTAGTTTCATGTTATGTTGAAATCTTTTGAGCTTTGTTTAAGATAATTGTTTTAGGAAATCAGCTAATTTTCATTCTACACACATACAAACATGGCCAAGACTTTGAATATTTTTTGTTGCCTGATAATATAAAGTGTTATAAATACAAAATATTTATATGTAGTAATTTGAAACACTTAAGGGGTCCAGGACACAAAAATTTTCAAATTTTGCAAAAATATTTTATTTCGATAAAAATTTCTCTGATTTTTCCTACTTAAAATGACATTCAAATCTTGTTTCTATCTGAATTAGAACAAAATATATTATTTTTTTTAGTTTTGGTTTGTTTTCAAAATTTAGTCTCAAGTAATGGCTGTAATGGAAAAGACATTGTAAAAATGCGTTTTTCTTCATGATAGGTTTTCCACCATTTCTCATATTTAAATTCTTATAACTCGAGAACTGTTAAATATAACGGGTTCAAACTTGAAACATATCTTTTTCAATTCTTTTACTTTAATTTTGATTCAGCATATTTAAAAAAAAAAATATTTACTTTTGAAAATATGAATTTTTTAATAAAAGTTACACCACTTTTTTAAAAATATTTTCGTTAAATATTTTTAATTTTTTTATAAATTAATATTTTTAAAAATGCTGAATCAAAATTAAAAGTTATATATTTCTGTTTATTTAAATGAAAAAAAACTGAATTTCTATAAATAATATTCCGAGTTATAGCGATTTTAATTTACCCCACTTTTTTAATGAATTTTAAATTAAAAAAATTTCCTAAAAAATTATGAGAAGTTTTATTATGTGATTTTGTTTACAAATGATAATGTTAACCATAACAAAAAAATTCAGAATTTTAACTTAATAAATAAAAAATATTTTAAATTGTGTCCCAGACCCCCTTAAATTAAAAATAAAAAGCAAGACATTCTAGTTCGTGCAAAGGTTTAAAAAAAAAAAATCCCCAACTGGTTTATGAAGTGAATGACGTCAAAGGACCGTCATTGATTGGAAAACGCTCTAAAATCATGATTACACTCTGAAACTGACATGCAGGTTAAATTTGACAGTTAATTAGTTTTAAATTTGACATGCAGGCTTCTATTAAGACTTTGTGCTCCCTAAGAAAGGTTTTAAAAAATTCCAATTTCAGATGTGTGAAATGGGATGACATTGTTCTACAGTTATATTTTCACTATGATTTCTCTGAAACTGCCTGCCTAGAAACTTTCAATTTCGGATAGAGATAACTTATACATAGATGCACACATTTTTTTTTTTTTTAATTTTAATTTTAAAAAAAGAAACGAGAAGAAAGATCAATTATTTGTCAAGTCAGTGTTAAATACAACTTTTCGATCAATAAGATAAAACGCAACTACCAGTACCTGCTACAATTAAAGAGATTCTAATAGAGAAACATGATTGGAAACTTAGTAAAGAACACTATATATTTAGCCTTTTCTCGAATAAAAATGACGGTTAAATGTACTAAACCAATGTTTTTCTACTTAACGGTATTTTGAATTTTCTGGTGAATGAAGGTATACTAATAGTCCGAAAAGAAACGTTTGTTTGTCTGTAGGAAATTGACTCTGGAAGTACTGAGATGATTTTAAAAAGTCTTTCGTTGTACGATAACTGATAAACAGAGTTTCTAAAGAGTCTGCATTGTAACTGCTTTTTGGAGAAGGGTGCCAAATAATGAGTTTTAATGAAGATTTTCACATTAATTTGTGGTACAAAGATAAAGTTTAATCAAAATGTGAATTAATTAGCAATATTTATATTACCTGTTGAAGTATAATTCCACCCTCACCTGTTAGTTGGTACAAAAATGTCATTTGGCACATTTGAAAAAACACGCGTGGAAATATATTGTTTTCTCTAGTTACTTAAATGACTTATTACAAAGGAATATAAGCTTATTGACAGCTTTAAAGATAACATTAAAATTGAAACGCTTTAAAATTTCAGCTAATTTGAACCATAAAGGATGACAGAAAGGAATAATAATAAAATTATCAGTTTTATATATAACAGATCAACAGAAGCTCTAGTCAGGGGCGTGCCTAGCGGGGGGGTGTTGGGGGTGTAACACCCCCCCCCCCACTTATTTGGAAGAGTTGGTAAAATTTAGAATAGTTGGAAAGTTAAGAACACACCCTGCAAAAAGTCCCCTATTAATGGCCAGGTGGATTCCAACTTTAAAAAACTGGATTGATGATAATCATCTTCGCCCATACCATGCCAACTATCTTAGTAATAAGTCGCAAAATGACTTTATTCGGGTTCTTGGATCATGTGTCCGTGAAAAAATAGTTGCAAATGTCAAAAATTGTGGATTTTTTAGCGTTATGGCTGATAGCACACCCGATCTTTCTCATCTTGACCAACTCTCAATTGCAATTCGACCCCAAAGTTTCAGCTAGAACAAAGGTTGTTAAAACTAAAAGATTATCTGGATAAAACAGGCGAAGGAATGGCTAAGCTTATTTCTGAAATTCTACAGTCAGTTGGAATATCGCTTTCCCAAGCTCATGAACAGTCTTACGACATCACGTCATCTATGTCCGGCCGCATTTTAGGTTGTCAATCAAAACTTTCAGAAATAGCTGGTAGATCTATTTTATACATACCCTACCTCGTGCATAAAGTGAATTTATGTGTTGAACATGCGTGCGAAGAAAGAAATATAATAAAATTGCTCTACGACAGTATTCAGGATCTCTATAACTTCTTTTCACTGAGAAAGCAATTCGGCATACTGAGAGAGAAAATGGAAGTTCTTCAGAAGAGTCTTACCTTGAAATCTTTGTCGAAGACACGATGGACTATGTGAGTGGATTCAGTCAGAGCTATTTTATCGTCCTATGATGCCCTCATCCATACTCTGCAAATTATTTCTGAAGACATGAAGGTTGACAAGGATGCTCGAGCTAAGGCGGCAAGGTTAAGAAGCAAATTGATGTCATACGATTTCATTGTTTCTTTACTTGCAATGAAAACAATTATGTTTAATAGTCCAGGCAATAGGGAATTTTACCTAGCAAAATTAATGGTAGTACTGGAAATCAGCTTTCTAGATGTTTTTTGGGTCGCTGAATCCGAATTTGTAACTTCCAACCAAAATTTTCCCCGGCAACCTCCCCAAATTTTTGGGGAAGGCTCATTTGTATCCTAACCTTTCTTTGGCCTACAAGTTGGCCTTAATTATTCCAATAATTGTGGCAAGTAATGAAAGAAGTTTCAGCAGGTTAAAGTTAGTAAAAAATTACTTGCGTACCACCAGAGCGACTGGACGAACTAATGCTATTAACCTGTGAAACAGACATAACTGACATGTTGGATTTAGACAGTGTAGCTGGAAAATGGGCTATTCTGAAGGATAGGCGGGTGATAATTTAAAAATGTAGAAGGATAATTTTTAGTCTCTTATACTAATATATATCATATTTTTAGCAAGCAAGATTTGTCTTTTTTATGTATTTTAAAATTTATACACTGACATTACACAACAGCATGTGGTTTTATTTATAGAAACATAAATTCCGAAGTACTTCAAAATTCTTAAATTGTTACTTTTGAGAATTGGTTAATGTACGGTATATCCGTACACATTTCCTTTTAAATAGTAAGCAGAATCCTAATTAATAACAGGATTCTCAACTCTACTTATATAGTAAAATAATTTAAAAAAAATTACATATACTGAATAACAGCATTTAATTTCGACTGTGGTTAAGGAGAATGCAGGTGAACACTTAAGACTTTTAGTGATTTTTATAAATTCACAGTATTGTAGAACAGTTGACTCCGTTGCTGAGGGGGGGGGGGGCTATCACAAAGCCTTTCTCACCCCCGATCTTGCAGTCGGCAATATTCAGTTCACACCCCCCCCCCCCCCAACTAAAACAGCCTTCGGCACGCCCCTGGCTCTAGTACATGCTTGGCACGCGGTACCCGAGATGACACAAGTACAACGATCTTTCGGGCATCAGAAAAATTTAAATTTGACAATCATTATACATAATTAAAGAAAAATTGGTGGAATAAATCAAAGTGTGCCATAGTAACCCAAGTAATGTAATTATATTTTTCATGAATTAACATTAGATTTTTTTTTTTTTTTTTTGACATGTAACCCTTATGTCTTTCGATATGAAATTTAAAATATTTATTCCTTCAAAGGAATTTATAAGAGTTACTGCAATAAATGGACAAACTACTCCCAAATTTGGTAGTTATATGGCTAAAAATAACAAAATATGAAACGGATATAAAATAGTTTCACTCAAACGTACAACAGAAAAGAACCCCATTAATAAATATTAATGCATTTATTATGCATAATTACATTTTTTACGCAATTTGGATTATTGTAATCTAAATGTTGCATTTAGGATAAGTTAAAAAATCACAAAAAAAAAAAAAAAAAAAAAAAAAAAAAAAAAAAAATCGAAAAAACTAAAATAAAAATTTCTTATTAAAGTTCCTTATTTTTGTAATACTTTTGACTTTCTCTGTGATTTAAATTTAAATTAAAAAAAATCTATGTGACATAAATTCGGAATAGGGTTTAATTATCGTCTGTATCATTTGAAATATTATTTGCTTTAAAGTGTCTCCGGAAGGCCATGTATTTGCGCTTTACAAAAAGAAATACTTTTATTCGATTATTAAATAAAGTGTGATAATCATGGTTTAATATTCTACACGTATTTTTTAAGTGACATAGTTAATAAAAAAAAGAAAGAAGCGTCAAAGTTTACATTTGACTGGGAAAGAGATAAATGATACAAATCCAAAAAGATATGTTCACCGTGTATGATATCTAAATAGTATTTGTTGAGTGATAAACTATTTTTTTTCGTGCAATATTAGGCCATTGCATTGCAGCTAACTTGCAGCCGAAATCTAACACTTCCTAACGATTAAATGAGCATAGCTGCCAAAATCTTACGCTTTTTTGTACCACGAAAATTTAATAGAAATTTTTGCCTTATTTAATAGGTAGATTACGACGGTCTAAGAAGGTAAAATTTACTATTAAATTTTTGTGGTACAAAAAAATGTAAGAGTTGGCAGCTATGAATGAGACACAAAATATCTGTAAAATTTTACAGGTAACAAAAATCTGTGCAAGTTGGCAGCTATGCCATTGTATTAATCAGAATTGCAGGTGTAGCCTCTTCTTGCTGCTCAGTGTATTCAACAGTTTTTTTAATCGAACTTAAACTTCCGGATTGTGTCATTCTCTTTTAGACATTATTTTCATCATTAAGAAGCAGTCCTTGTCAGTGAAATGCTAGGTGAAGATAAAAGAGCAGCCGTAAAAATTTAGAACTCTGTTTTTCTGGTCAGAATGGAAAAAAAAAATAGCCATTATTAGGCCCCGGAATGCTAATTCTTTCTCCCAGCTTATTTTGTCTCCAAAAAATAACGTTAGCTTACAGACGCTAGCCGTAAAACAAAGCATTACGATTACATACTCCTTAGCAATTTTTTTAACTTCTAAGCATCGCACATTTTCAACTTTTATACCCTCATATAAAAAAAGTACTTTTTAATGCATTTTGTTTGAAAACTGTATCTCCACTTATTTTTGAAATATTAATTTTTTTCTAGTTTTTAGCGACATTTGTTTCATTTTGGCAACTCAAGTACTCCATTTCTGTAGAAAGTAAAGAGAAGATAGTTGAAAAATAGCAATTATATCTTTTTGTTGCCACTTTCTCATAAAAACTGAAAAAAAGTAATTAAAATACGTGCTATTTTGAAAAAATATTAATAAATTGCTTTCTTTTTGCTGCATTTGTGTATTATTCTGAGATAGTGACGTCCTACCCATACTTTATTGTAGATGTTTATGATTGGATCGTAAATGAGGAATTCTTCAGCGGATTCGGATGACGTCGTTTTATATAAAATAAAATCGCGTGTTTTAAGTCTTAAAACTGAGCTACAGTAGAGTCACGATTATCCGAGTTCCCCTTAACCGAGTGTCCGCTTTCACCGAGTTATTTTCTTTTGATGGACTGATGGCTTCTATTATTATGAAACAACCACTATAAATGAAGTCTTAGGTGAAGATGAAAGAGCAGCCGTAAAAAGTTAGACCTCTGACCCAGTCCATCAAAAGAAAATGAAATAATGGAAATGTCGGGGGTGACACTAAATTCTGAAAAAGCAGAATTCCTGTTCTCTAGTTATTACTTTTTCTTCAGTAACTCGGTTAAAACGGAAACTCGCTGAAGCGAGATTCTGATAATCCGTACTCTATTGAATTTCGATAATCTATGTGCAAGGTCTAAATGCAAATAATTTTTTTCTAGAGTTTTTCAATTTTTTCTTGCTTGAATTATTATAAGAGACAAAATATTATTGCAGTGCTAATTCTTAAGGGAGCACAGGACCTTTGAGTTAGTCGAAAAAATAAAAAACATCGCCTTTTTCGAAGTACCAAAACACAAACAATAAGCAATTAAGCTATTTTTTTCCCTTTCCTGCCTAAAGTATGTATCCTTAACTACGTTAGCCAGAAAAATAAATGTTGTATGTACAAAATTAATATTTAAATTTTAAATTTAAAAATTCATCTCAGTAATGCTTGATTAAGTACTGCGCGCATGATAAAACTCTAGATTATGCATATAGGAAACAATTTTTGAACAAAATAGAATCATAACACACCTACTTCTAACTTAAAACCAAAATATACGCAAAAAAATTTTGTTTAAAATTTAATTTTAGCACAAAATAAAAAAAAGGTAAAAAATCGTAGAATTTTTTTCAAGTTTTTCAAATGCGAAAAAATAAATAACCAAAATGTGTGATTTTTTTTTTATTTTAGCTGTAGACCATAAAAAACGCATATTTGGTTAATTTTTTTAAGCTGTAGCTTAGATAGTTTAAAAGTAACAGTGCACGCAAACTCCAAATTTACTAATCTGAGAAAGCGCGTTTTAAAGTTTCAATATCTACGGACCTTCCATTATACTCACCGTCTACAAATGATTATAACTCAAGAAATAATGCAGATTTTCGAATGCGGTTTTTTGCATATTGTTGAGAAATTTTAAAACCTTCAGAATAAAGCAAAATTTGAAAGATTTTGAAATTCTTTCAATTTTTTGAACGATTAAAGGTCCTGTGCCCCCTTAAACTATTCATAAAATTTCTGTCAACTGTTTTGGAGATACATCTCCCTTCGTCAAGGTAAAAATATTTTTTTGAATGAAACATTCCTGAATCTCGCTAGAATCAAAGTTTAACAATATTCTTATTGAATCCGTTTTGCTTCTCCAAAAGAAAAAAAGTATTCTACAGCAAAAATCTTTAAATCTTTATATTGGTAATTTTATACATAAAACTACTTGACAGAATGAGCAGTAATATAGTATTCGCATATTTAGTACTTCAGGAAACAATATCCGTTAAAACATTTATAAGATACAATAAATATATTTTTTTTTTCAAAACTTTATATCAAAAATATACTTTTTAAAATTAATTTTCGAACAAAATATTAATTGTAATCTATGTAAATTTTTTATTAGAAATCAATTTCTAGAAAAGCTATACGAACTTAAAATTACAGCTGATTTCCTCATCTTGTTTTGGAGTTAATGAGAAAATGTAATCTGTTTTAAATGTCTGTTAACAACGAATATAACATTTTGAATTCCAATATTTAAGCTTCTATAAATCTTAAACAATTTGAATGTAAGATTTGTTATCTTAAGGTAAAATTCTCCAGAAAACTCCTCCCAAATATGACTTCAACATAGTTTGATATAATTTTAGTATGAAGACGAGTTCTGATTTTTTTTAACAGCATCTGAAAAAGCATAATATTCCAGGCGAATAGCTATCTCCATTAGTGTCTGTGACAGCTTTGAAATTAAAATATGTGAGATAATTTCTTTCTTTCTTTTTTTTCTTTCTTTTTCTTTTTTTTTTTTTTTTTTTTGATCATATATAATTTTTTTGAGCAGCGTATATAATGTAACGCTCTGCCCTCGTATCTTCTGTGTGCTTTGATGCCTTTAATGCAAAACACTTGTATAATCAACTATAGGCATAATTATATGTACTATAGTTGTTGGTTCGATTTTATGTTTTATAATACAATATTATGTGTCTTATAAAATAATATTGCTATAATTGTTGTATTTTTATTTTCAGGAATATTTTTCGTTACCAAAGGATGAAACTTATCTTAAGTATGAAATTGATTCAGTACATCTGTTCATCTTGCATATTTTTCATTTCATGCAAAATACGCCTTTTTAGCGTATTTAAAAACACAGCCAATTTTATGAAGATATAAAAGATATCGAAGACAGGTTCTAAAAAATGGATATTCTTTAATCATTTACCATATAGTAGTTTTACTGCTCCACTCAAAGAAAAAGAAGAAAAAAAAAAACTCTTTCAATTTAACTACAGATTAAATCCCAATATGTTTACTTTTATTATTTTAAAAGAATTGCGAGATTTGAAAAAGAAATAATTTTTGTTAATTTATATCTAAGTATTGTTACACATATTATAAGAGTCTATAACTATATAGGTAAGAAATAAATTTAAATGAAGAAATTCTCAAATTATCATATATTTTTTACATAAATTAAATCATGCCTTGTCCCATCAATTGCTAACATGGATTACAAAGAGCTGCTTCACTATGGTGAAGAGGCTATGGAATCAGAATTTTATAGTTATGACTCGAGTGCCAATGACGAAAATACTGTTTTTGAAGAGTTTGAGTCGATTAATTTACAACTTTTACAGATTTTAATTCTAATGATTTTCTTTGTCTCTTTTAACTATGGTATTTTGACTTTATTAAATAGTTTTAATTATACATATCATATCATTACTGCTTTCGTTAAACTACATTCTTTTTCTCATCTTGTTGTTATTACCATTATTTACTCCAACTTTTTAAAATGTAATTCTGTGTTTTGATTTTAACTTTGTCTTGGCGCAGCATATCCCTGAAGGGACTTTGTGCTATTAAATCTCAATCAATCAATCAATTACTATATAATTTTTCTGTATGTATCTTCTGATACATAATAAAAAAATCATTATTGAGGTAGAGATTTTCTTATTTCACATTGTAAAATACAAAGGGCTAATAAAAATTTCTCCAAGAAAATTTATAATTTATCACCAGTAAAAAGTAACATTTTATAGTTATAAGGTATTTTGAAAAAAATTATTCTTTTCAAAAACGATTTATGTATATTGTTATTCAATTTCTAAGGTAATCAATAATAACCATAGTGTCATCATGATTTAAAAGAGTCTTGGTTTATTATATATAATCTAATAAATAAGCTTTCTTTTTAGAATCCTCCTCTTCCAAGATATAGTATCCAAAAGATCACGGAACCATTCATAGAAAATATATATTACGCAATAAAATTATCACGCAATATAGCCTTTTATAAGCCGTTGGCTTTTGGAGTATTTAATTAAACTTACCAGATGGTAAAGTCTGAGAAATTTTTGCTTAATTTCTTTCTCTATAGCGATTTTACAAAAGTCAGTTTATTTATTCAACTCTTTTGAAACCACAACGAAAATTGGAAAGAATTGAAATTGGATAGTTTAAAAAAATAAATTTTAGTGTAATTTAATATATAAACATCCCTACGTTTGCTGAACAATATTTCATATTAATAGAACATACAATCTATTGAATAGAGAAAATATAAATTTTCTTCACGAATAAGTTTAGTTTTATGAGACAAAACTTCTTTCAATAACCACGAAACAAGGACATTCACGAAGAAATATTGAAGATGGGGGTCATATACGTGACATAATAACCAAGGCAGTTTATTCACTTCAAAAACACAGCACTGCAGATTGCCTACAACGGATTATTTGCATGGATGTTCCAAGATTAATTTACTTACCGAATAATTTTATCAGGAAAGGTATTCTGAGATTAAAGTGGAGGAACGTTTTGTTGCAGAGAAGTTAGGGAGCATATAAAAGGTAATATTTGAAAAAAGAATACTTTTGCTTAGTTGACTTTTCATTCCTTTATTCATATATACAATTTATTTTAATTAAGGGGACAAGGGACCTTTAAAATATTTTTATTTTATTTTATTTTTTTTTTTTGTAAATTTCACTAAATATTATTCAAGAGTACATTATAGCATTATGACATACATTTATCACAAAAAAAAATTATTATTATTATTATTATTATTATTATTATTTGTGTATGAAGAAAAGGGATTTTTCTGCAATATTTTAGACTAGCTGTTACCCGTGACTGCGTTCACGTAACATTTAAAGAGGAATAAATGCATCAATTAAGCAAAAAAAAATCTAATAAATTAAAGCATGTGCAATTAACCCGGTCGCAGACGATTAGCCGAAAACCAAATAGCCGACAAGACATTTAGCAGAGAGCACTTAGACGACAGGACGTTTAGCCGACAAGTACATTTAGTCGACACGTACATTTAGCAGACAGGACATGTAGCCGACAAGTACATTTAGCCGACAGGACAAGTAGCCGAAACGTACGTATAGCATACAGGACAATTTGCCGAAACGGACATTTAGCAGACAGACAATTGGACGACAGGCAATTGGCCGAACGTGACAATTAGCCGACAGGACATTTAGCCGACAGGACAATAAATCGACAAGACAATTAGCCGACAAGACAATTAGCCGACAGGACAATTAGCCGACAGGACAATTAGCCGACAAGACATTTAGCCGACAGGACAATTAGCCGACAGGACATTTAGCCGACAGGACGATTGGCCGACAGGACATTTAACCGACAGTATGATTAGCCGACAAGACAAATTAAACGACAGGATATTTAGCTGAGAGGACGATTAGCCTAGTTAGGTTATGGTTAGGATACTTTTAGGTTACGGATAGATTATAATTAGTTTACGGTTACGTTAAACTTAGGTTACAGTTACGTTACGGTTAGGTTACAGTTAGATTACGGTTACGTCACAGTTATGTTACTTTCAGGTAACAATTAGGTTACGTTTAAGTTACAGATAGGTTAAGGTTATGTTACGGATAGGTTACAGTTAGATTACGGTTAAGTTACGGATAGGTTACAGTTAGATTACGGTTAAGTTACGGATAAGTTACAGTTAGATTACGTTTCTGCTACGATTAGGTTACGGATAGGATACAGTTACGTTACAGTTTGGTTACAAATAGGATTACGGATAGGTTACAGTTAGATTACGGTTAGGTTCCGTATAGGTTACAGTAGGTTACGGATAGGTTACAAATAGGTTACGGTTAGGTTACCGCCAAGCTACAGTTAGGTTACGGTTAGGTTACATTTAGGTTACAGTTAGGTTATAGTTACATCACAGTTAGGATACGGTTAGGTTATAATAGGTTACGGTTAGCGTACCGTCATGCTACGTTTATTTTACAGATAGATTACTGTTAGGTTACAGTTATGTTACAGTTAGGTTATGGTTAGGTTATAAGTAGGTTACGGTTACGTTACGGTTAGGATGAAGTTAGATTACGGTTAAGTTACGGTTAGGTTACAGTTAGATTACGTTTCTGCTACGCTTAGGTTACGGATGGGATACAGTTACGTTACAGTTTGGTTACAAATAGGATTACGGATAGGTTACAGTTAGATTACGGTTAGGTTCCGGATAGGTTCCGGATAGATTACAATTAGGTTACGGTTAGGTTACCGATAGGCTACAGTTAACTTACGGTTAGGTTACATTTAGGTTACAGTTAGGTTATAGTTACATCACAGTTAGGATACGGTTAGTTAATAATTAGGTTACGGTTAGCGCACCGTCATGTTACGTTTATTTTACAGATAGATTACTGTTAGGTTACAGTTATGTTATAGTTAGGTTATAAGTAGGTTACGGTTATGTTCCATTTCCGTTACAGATAGGTTACGGTTAGATTATGGATAAGTTACAGTTAGGTTACGGGGTCTATGTCATTTAGACGAAAACCAAATAGCCGACAAGACATTTAGCAGACACCAATTAGCCGACAGGACGTTTAGCCGACAAGTACATTTAGCCGAAACGTACATTTACCCGACAGGTCAAATCGCCGACAGGACGTTTAGCCGACAAGACATTTAGCCGACAGGACAATTAGCTGACATGATATTTAGCCGACATTTAGCCGACAGGTCAATTAGCCGACAGGTCAAATAGCCGACATGACAATTAACCGACAGGACATTTAGACGACAGGCAAATAGCCGATCTGACAATTACCCGACAGGACAAATAGCCGACAGGACAATTAGGAGACATGAAAATTAGCCGACAGGTCAAATAGCCGACATGATATTTTTCCAAAACATACATTTTGCCGAAAGAACTTAGAAGACTCATTGATATGGGTCGGTGATATACCAACAATGTCAGCCTCAATAACTCGTCACCATCATAATTCAACTTTTTAGCTCATAGGCTATCAAAGTCAGAGAGCTGATGTGCCCGCCGTTCTGTATGTATGTAAGTATGTACGTACATATTCACGTAACGAGGTAACTCTTGATAGAAACATCCGATTTGCTTCAATTTTTTTTCTAGGTTCATTCTGAAAAAGTGCTTTCCTGATTAGTTTTGGGGGTTCATTGGTTAAAGATAAAGGGGGAAAAGGGGGCTAGTCCCTCCCCTTAATTTAGATAAATGGTTTTTCATGCAGAATTATTCGATTTGCTCTAAATCTGATATACCGGTTTATTATGTTAAGGAGCTTCCCTGATTAGATTTGGAAGTTCATTAGTTAAGTATAAAGGGGGAAAGAGGGCTACCCCCCCTTAATTTAGATAAATGTTTTTTCATTCAAAATTATTCGATTTGCTCCAAATTCGGTATACCGGTTTATTATGTTAAGGAGCTTCCCTGATTAGATTTGGAGGTTCATTAGTTAAGAATGAAGGGGGGATAGGGGAGCTAACTCCCCCCCTTAATTTATATAAATCGGTTTTTCATGTAGACTTATTCGATTTGCTCCAAATTTGCTATACCGGTTTATCATGTTAAGGAGCTGCCTTGATTAGATTTGGAGGTTCATTAGTTAAGAATAAAGGGGGGAAAGGGGGCTACCCCCTATTAATTTAGATAAATGGGTTTTTCATGCAGAATTATTCGATTTGCTCCAAATTTGGTATACCGGTTTACTATGTTAAGGAGCTGCCTTGATTAGATTTGGAGGTTCATTAGTTAAGAATAAAGGGGGATAGGGGAGCTAGTCCCCCCCACCCCTTAATTTAGATAAATGGGTTTTTCATGCAGAGTTATTCGATTTGCTCCAAATTTGCTATACCGGTTTATCATGTTAAGGAGCAGCCTTGATTAGATTTGGAGGTTCATTAGTTAAGAATAAAGGGGGAAAAGGGGGCAACCCCACTCCTTAATTTATCGGACACTTGTGGTACGAATATCATAGAAGTTTGTTTTTAGGCTAATTGGAGGGTGTAGAGTTCATTTATGCTGTCAGAATTGTGTACTGCTATTGAAAAAAACAAAGTTATGGTTCGTTTTAAGATTTAGGTGGCCCCCTAAGCAAATTTTATATACATCATTTAAAAGTAGACTTTATTACCAATCGTTTGGTACCAGTAACTTTCTTCTACGATAATTTTTTCAGAGTTAGTAGGGGTGTTTAATTTTTTTTTCCCACGACTGTACACTTTAGGTTTTTCGGATTGTGCTTTATATCATTCGGTCGGAGTTGGTGTGATCTGGTTTTTAACAAGGAAGTCCTGAATATTTTTTAAATGAAAAACTATAGATTTGACTATTAATGGTGGCTCATAGTAATACCCATGTGTTCATTTCTGTACTTAAGGGATAAAATTATACAACACTTTATTATAAACGTGTTAAAATATGGAGCAATTTCTTTTACTTTGGGGTTTGGTGGAAGTCTGTCGGTTTTGTGTTGAAGAAATTGTTTTGTTGGGTGCTCGCAGACTACATTCCTAGGCGTTAAAATTTATTTAGAGTGTACCATATATAATATAATTTAATAAAGCAAATAATTAAATAATTTGATAACATTGCAATGATTGCAGTAAATATAATGTGACACTAATAATCCAAAAAAGTAAAAAAGTCGGATAATTAAGAACTTGAATTATACTCGCCCCTCCTCCACCCCTAAAAAAAACTATCTTAAGAAACTCTTAAAATACACCTGAATTTCTAGCCATCAGGGGCAAGTTGTACACAGCTGAGAAGCAATTGATAAAAGAAAATTTCTCTCATGTATTTTTAAAATTAGGCAAAGTACGATATATATCTCACCTTAAGAAAGTTCGAATAGGAAATGTTTTGGATAATTATTAATTTCTATGCATAAATCATTTATTTAATGCATATGTTTTTATTGTAATCAAATCTGATAAATTATCATAGCGTTTGAGCATTTTTTAAATTTTTGTTTGAGTCTGACAATTGATGAAAATTTTCCGAAAAATCAAATTCCTTGGGGGGGGGGGGGGGGTATTGCCCCCCTCAAACGGCGGCCCTGTTTCCAAAACTTTCTAAAATATTCATGGAGACATTTTTATGCATAAAAACATTAAAATAAAATCCTTTATATCTAACTTCCTTTTATCAGTAATTTATTTATTTTTTTTATTTATTTTTGACTAGATAATGGTAAATTTAAGAGCTGTTTATTTTTATTCCACCCTAACATTATTTATTCCAGACAGTGTTGCGCCAACATATACGTATATGGCGGAAGCATGATGCAACAATTGAAAGGAGAAATCAATCATCATGTTTGGACATTTCTTTATTCATTTCATTTTCTTCGGTTATTAACGAAAAAGAGCTATTATTTGATACCAATTTAGCCGTGCTAATAAATCTATTTTATACAAATAAAGCATATTATGGCATTAAACTGGATTATTCCTAATTTTCTCTTATTGATCAAGTTGAATTTAGACACATTTTTTTCGTGAGGGATTTCTGTGATCTCCGGGATGGGGGTGGGGTTGGAATTTGCACTTTTTGACCATTGAAAACACAAAATCTCAAAGCTTCCATGGGACATTTATTCTCTGGGGAGAATGTCTCCCCCGGGTCACCCCATGAATTCAACACTGTTAATGATTAAAAAAAATATATTAGGACTGTTTCTCATTCTGATTTAATTAAGAAACTTAAACATTTAAACACGGAATGTAAAAAATTATTTTGAAGAAACTATTATTTGTATAATGAATGCCATTGTTGGATTATATACACCTACGTTTACAAATGAACTGAAAATTTAATACAATAATATTAAACTAGAGAACAGGAATTCTGTTTTTTCAGAATTTAGTGTCGCCCCCGGCATTTCCATTACTTCATTTTCTTCTGATGGACTGATGGCTTCTATTATTATGAAACAGCCATTATAAATGAAGTGTTAGGTGAAGATGAAAGAGCAGCCGTAAAAGTTTGAACTCTGATTTTCTGGTCGGAATGGTGGAAAAAAATGGCTATATATATATTTTTTTTTTTTTTTTGACGTCTGCTTTTTCATCTTCCCCTAACACTTCATTTATAATGGCTGTTTCATAATAATAGAAGCCACCAGTCCATCAGAAGAAAATAACTCGGACGTATAAAATAACGTATAAAACAGTTAGACATATGAATAACGAAATCTATATCGAATTTAAAATAAAAAACAAACTGTGCGGTATGAATTTTTTGCTTGCTTTTTCTAGTTCCCTACGATACAACCAAATTTTATACAATGCAATTTTATATCACACTAGCTGACCCACCCGGCGTTGCCCTGGCCCATCATAATAACCTTAAATAAAACTCAAGTTTGTATGATTTTATATTCTTTGAAAATCTTTTAAATGAACCTAGTTTCGGTTGTTCCATTGCATTCCACAGCGTCTCGTGTGTTTCCAACAAACGTCTTTCCGAACGAACCTGTAATCTGGGTCCCCGCTACCTAACGCAGCATGTGCCGGAAGTGCTCCGCACGTATTGTAGACAATCGAAAACCAAGTCTAGTGAGCCAAACTTCGTAGTAATCAAGCCCATAGAACCGGAAAAACGAATGCATCATTAATGTTCGAAAATATCGTTAACTGAAGTCTAAGATAAACTTTCATAATCACAGAAAGTAGTATTTTCACAGAAAGTAACTGAATTGTAATCTAAGTTAAATAAACCAATTCCCGTTGAAATTGGGCCCTTATAACCCGACGAAACAATTTATCCTTACGCGGTGGAAGTTGCCTCCCTCCTCCTCTATAAATTTCACGGTCTACTTTTAAAATTAACACGATATTATTTAATAAACGGATATTTACTGATTTGCAAAATTTTAGCGTAAAACAGCCACACAACAGTAGTTATTATTTGTATTGCAGATGCGCAACAGAAGAAAAGATTGCCATATTATATGAAAAATGTATCTGATTTTTTTTTTTTCATTATTTTTCCTGTGTAATAAACTTTTCAGAGAATCATATATAATTTTTTCGAAGCAAAATAAAAAATCGCGCATTTAAGGGTTAACGTAACGCGATTTTTATTTTTAATTTACGGATGTAGTGAGTAAACGTAAGTTGTTGCCGAAAAAGGAGATTAATATTCAAAAAAGGTGGTAGCTTGGGTATAAAGAAGGACCGGGCCCAGGGGGCAGGATATTAACTGGAATGTAGCTGGGCAAAGGAAAAAAATTTAATAGTTTTAAAGTAGCTGTAGGACGCAAGAACTATGAAGTAGAAAATTGTAATAGAGTAAGATCGTTTTTAAAGAAGCTGCAACAAAGGCCCCAAGAAAGAGATTAATATTCAAAATTGGTGGTAGCTGAAGTGAGAAATTTTTTTGTCGTTCATGGAGTTGGTAGATGACTTAAGAAGTTGTTAGAAAAAAAAGCTAATGAATCGGGTCATTTTTAAGGGAGCTACAATAAAGGGCCCAAAAAAGGCCAACTGATAGTTAAGAGCAGGGCCCTAACATGAAAATATGTTAAAAGGTCTTAGATCTTCAATTATTCAAAATTAACCATAGAGTTGTGAATTAGTATTTCTTAGAATAATAATTTAAAGAAATGCGCCAAAAATTGGGCAAATGCTGTCCTAGGACTGGATAGCTGATTATCCTAGGGCCCAAATAAAATATGAGGGTGTTGGACCTGGGAAAAAGAGTCCAATACTCAGTTTTAAATTTATGCACTGAGAAGGTGAGAAAATTAGAGGGTGAAAAATGCATGGCGCACAAAAAATTCAAGGGAACTACGGAACCCTAGGGGGGAGAATGGAGCAAGGGTCTTAACTGGGATGTAGAAATGGGAGAATAACTAAATGAAAAAAGGATACCTAAATGAAGATCGGATTAAAAGGAAGCAATTTATTAACAATTTAGGGCGCAAAAACTTCAAGGGGTGCTGTACCGGGTCCCAGGCTGCCAGGGTCTTAACTGGAATGTAGAAATGAGGGAATAACTAAATGGAGAATTGGCCCCAAGAACGAAGAAGATCGGATATAAAGGGGGTAAGTTATTAACAAATTAGAGCATAAAAACTGAAAGAGGCACAGGGACCCCGACCCTTAAATAAACTGTCAAGTGCGAGCATTACTCGCGCACAGAGGGTTCCATAGAATAAATATATGAATTTGTAAATGTATCATAAAAAAAAAATCGTTGCTAAAAGAGTACTAAGACTTTGTAAAAAACTATACAACGTAGGGTTGAGTATAATTGTATATATTAGAAAAGTGTAAATGGGTATACCATGAAAGTTCAAAGAGATATGGAACCTAAATAATATCAAACATAGCTGTTCGTATAACTCTTTCTTTAATATTATTTTAATCTGTTTATGATGAACTTAATTCGGTACTGACAATAAAAGCAGTGCATAGTTAAACTTCATTTGGCATTTCATGAAACTAAATTCAGCGTTGTAATAACCTTTATTTCTACAGTATAGCTAAAACAAAACCTTTGTTCAAAGTTTAAATTTGGCATTGTGCTAAGCGCGCTTCGAATTGATGTCTCAAAGTTGCAACGCCGCCTTGGTCAGTGCAGCGTTTTTCCAGATAGGTGTTTAATTAACTTTTAAAGTCACTCGAGGCGCATTGAGAGATACAATCAATGCAAACTATCGTGAATCCCACAGTATTTATGCGATTCATTCTAATTAAATCTTTCGAGGGCGATGCCCTTAAAAAACGGACACCTAATTTTTATTTCAAAACAGACAAACGGCACCAAGAATATTTAATTAAAATTTCCCTTTTATCATGTACGTGAAAATAAGCAAGTTCGCATTTTCTAATAAATTCATTTATAAATTCTGGTGTCAGTTCATTATTTCATACGTTTATAAATAGAATTACTCCGTGCCGGAAAGGATTAAGTGGTCGCAGGACTCTTAAAGCTTCAAAATTTAAGATATTTTAATTTTTTTAGATGTTAAACTCCTATCTTTTCTGAATATTTTGATATAATTGTTTCCTTGAAATTCCCATTAGAACAAAAGTTTCGGCTTTTAGAATTATACCCGCTCAATAGCTGAAGCGGCGTTTCCGAAACTTTAAAGTCATTATTTTCCAAATGGCGTTTTTTGGGCATAACGCTCAGGATACCTCAAAAACTTCTAAATATTTTTTTCATGAAATTTTCAAAACATATAATTCATGTTAGTCTATATAAACTGAACCTAAAATTTCCTTTTTATTGTTCAAAAAATTATTTTTTAGGTGATTTTACTGTTGAAATTTTCAAAATTTTGTATTAGCTAAATACAACATTGCATTAAAAATATAAAAAGGCTTTAAATATAAATTTATTTAAGTTCAGGGAAATTATTACAATCTGAAGTATAAGTAAGCACCAAAATTTTCATTCTAGTTGCAATATTTATTTTGTAATCCTGCGCGTAAACTGTTATGCCAATTTTTTGATCGGCAAATGTCTAACAGTTTCGAGCCCCCTATAAATACTAATTCTGTATCTTGCAATTTTTTAAATACATGAAACGAAAGAACATACTTATATCTTTCATTCCAATTAAAATTGTGTTTTAAAATCATATACATTTTACGACATTAAATGTTGAAAATGGTCTTTTTTTCCACTTTTTAGAGTCCTGAGACCCCTTAAATTAGTATGTTTTTAACAATTTGACGTTTATTGCTTTTATACTGTTACTGGACATTACATTACACATATATATCATTAAAAGTTGTTAACTAGGCATAGAGTACGCCGCCCCTTTCCTTGTGTATGTCTAAACTGACCGTACCTTTAAGGGTTAATATCTCGGCTAATTACTGATGATTTTTTTCGAAAATCATTATAAACAATGCTTTTATTCTTCTGCAACGATAGGTATATTCAGCGATGCTCAACAATTTTTCTGAATGCCCGTAAATCGAAATTTGTGTATAACAGAAAAACGCTAATTACTCAAAAACTATGTGACCTAGGGTAATCGCTATAATTTTCCGGCAAGGTTTATATTAATGCCTACTACCTCTAATTTTTTCATAATTTTAGTTTCAGTAGATTCGGAATTAGATGGGGGGGGGGGGACATATTTTTGCGTTACATTTTCAACAATATCTTTGAAAATATAATACCTAAAATTAAAAGGAATGTATTTTTGAGTTCAGCGTTACAAAAGCTTTCACAGGATACCCCACATGATATACAATGAAAAGATTTTTTTTTCAAGTAGCATAATTAGCCGCTCTACTTTTTTACTAAATATATTTATGAATGTTTATTAATATGAAAATATGTGGGTCAATTGTCTTTATTATTTCCCCGAATTTGAACTTTCCACGTTCCATAGTTTACGAGTAAAATGGCTGTGACAGACAGACAGACACAAGAGTGATCTTATAATGGTTTCCGTTTTTACTTTTTAAGTACGGAACACTAAAAAAGAAAAATCTGATTGTCAGGTGCATCAGGACATGTCTTGGACTGTTCTCACCTAAATGTTCAGACTTCTACGTGCGGTAGATTTTGCTAGTCATCAAACGCAGACACACAGACACTCAAACACTCACATACACACAGACAGAGCGAAACTTTCTTTTATTGGTATAGGTTTTATTCAATTTTCCTCGCTAAAAACTGGGTTGTCGTTAAATGCGATCTCGCTGAAAACTTATTCTACAGTTAAATACAAACACACTTTTAGTAGCTGACGAGTTGAGTTATTGAGGTTTTAATGCTTATGTATAAAATATTAATGATGATTGAGTAAAAGCACTGATTTATGAAATTGATGAGCTATCGATATTATAGTGCCCCATATCAGTAACAAATAAATACTACTTCTTTCAGCAAAAACAAAGGTTTATTAAGACTGGCGAATCACTGATCTTTTAATATATAAATTAAATAAATTCGATGCGCAAAAAGACGAATTTGTGAGAATGTCAAGTTATCAAGATTGGATATATATAATTCATTAATGGCATTCGACTTAATAAAATCACAGATGATTAAGGATGAGGACTTTTCGAGGTTTTTTGGAAATCATACAAAATTTATATCAAACTGATTAAAATATAAATTTAAAGAGATGGCGAAGTAACTAGGTTTTTGCGTTTAGAGAGATCGTTTGGGGATAACTTGTTATTTTAATTTTATTGCGGATGTAAAGAAAATTAATTATATTCTATTGCATAGAAGCACTGCTTTATGAGGATACAGAGTTATCAAGGTTTTAACCACAATGACCAATGATAATTGTTTAAATAAAAACATAGATTTATAAGCTTGAGGATTCATCAAGGTTTAACTGTATAACTTGTATTCGATAGAAAATAAAACGGATTAATGAATCTTCAAGTTATCCAGTTTTTAGAGCAAAGGTATAAATAATAATATTAACTAAATACACTTATTTATGAGGATGTCGAGTTATCGAGGCTTTAACATATAATAATAACATTTTATTAAACTAGCTGGCTTCGCACTCTAGCGCGCTCATAATTACATCGGACCTCTAATTTATGCTAACATCGAATAAAACGAATGTCGAATCCGTATGAAAATTTTCGTTAGGTGCAGTAGCGTAGCTACGTTGTTTGCCGCCCGGGATTTCATCCGTTTATTAAATATTGTGTTAATTTTAAAAGTAGTCCGTGAAATTTACAGAGGGGGGGGGGCAACCTTCCACCGCTTAGGGGTGTATTCTTTCCTCGGGTTCTAGGGGACCGATTTCAACGGGAATTGGTTCATTTCAGTTAGATTACAATTCAGCTACTTTCTGTATTATGAAAGTTTATCTTAGACTTCAGTTACCAACATTTTCGAACATTAATGATGCATTCGTTTTTCGGGTTCTATGGGCTTGATTACAACGAAGTTTGGCTCACTCGACTTGGTTTTCGATTATCTGCGGCACGTGCGGGGCACTTCCGGTACATACTGCTTTAGGTAGCGGGGGCCCATTTCACAGGTTCGTTCGGAAAGAGATTTGTTGGGAACACACGAGAGGCTGTGGAAGGTAATGGGACTTCCGAAACTAGGTCCATTTAAAAGATTTTCAAAGGATATAAAATCATACAAACTTGAGTTTTATTTAAGGTTATTATGATGGGCCTGGACAACGCCGGGTGGGTCAGCTAGTGTGATGTAAAATTACACTGTATAAATACAGGGTTCCGGAGCCCAGTGCAATAGCGCTTCCGAAAAACCGAAGCTTAAATTACCTTTTCCTTTCCTTCCCATCTCCAAGCTTTTGCATTCTTTTTAACAAAACACTTATATGTGACGTAATGTGTCACACACGTAGGAGATGGAGATAAAACGGTCTCAATTTTTATATCAGTTTTTAGGCTTAGACTGAATCGAGCTCAATCTGTATTACATTTAAAATTTTATTTATTCACGTATTGAAAAAAAAATCCTCTTTTAAAATTACGTATTATATTCCACTTCAAATCATTTTAATGCTATTATGATCAGAATGAAGGGGAAACAGAAATCGCGTTTTACTATTTCAAATTTATATCGGCGACGTGTTGATACGGCACCACTCAAGAGACTGAACAATAAATTTGCTTTCAGTTCGATTTTCTTTTGTGACAGTAGGATAATTTTTTATTGGCTGGGTTTTCTTTTTATTATTTCGATATCTAACCTGAAAAGAATATTTTCTGTTTTATCCAACAAGCATCAGCTTGATGTTTGTTTGTTCGAGGTTTTTTGTCTTTTATTGCGTACGAGTATAAAAATCACGTTAGTGATTTTTCTATTTATTTTGTATCATGAACGGTACCCACGCTAAGGCTCTCTGCACCTATACGAAGTCACTTTCCTTTGTAAATAGATATAATTACCATGCATTGTTATTCTGATAGAAAGCAATCGAGCAGTGTTTCCCCTTTTTCTATAAAGGCATAGATTCTTTCCGATAACTTTGTCAAATTTTTAATTTTATCTGATTTTCAGGGATTCACCGCAAAAGATTGTTATGCGGAAGGAAATGATTATACTTTAAGATATGCACATTTTTCAGGAAATTGTAAAACATTGTTCCATTCTTCAGCATATAAATATTCATTTCTGTAAATTTCATTCATTTTTTCTTAAAAATGCATAGCTGCGAACTATCCCTTTTCTGTGTTAACACCATTTCCTAATCATAATCGTTACCCTATTTAATCGCAGAATTCTGCAATTAATTAACATAAAAAATAGGCACGGATTTTTACTATTCAGAAGAAGTGATAACTAAAAAGTGGAATAGTTGACAGCTAAGTACATGCTGATAGCTATATTTAAAATTTTTATTTTGCTAAAGAAAAAAAAAAATGCTTTAAATTTTGCAATTAATGTATCAAATATATATATGCAGATTACAGGGGCAGGGGGGGAGGGGTGGAACGGTACAGTTGTTGTACCGGTAGTACTGATTAGGGCTCCGGAACTTTTTTTGTTAGAATTTAAGCCCTGGGCGCAGTAATCTAATTGTAACGTAACCTTAATCTAACTGTACCATAAACATTACCTAACTGTACCCTAGCTGTAACGTGTTACCTAACCGTAACCTAACGGTAACTTAACAGTAACATACCTTCAACCTAACTATAAACAAATTATCACCTAACCGTAACCTAACTGTAACCTAATTGCAACCTAACCTTAATCTAATTATAACATAACCGTAACCTAACTGTAACGTAACTATAAACTATCGGTAACTTAACCGTAACGTAAACTAATTATAAGCTAAATGTAACGTGACTGTAACCTACCTGTAACCTATCCATAACCCAACCGTAAACTATCTGTAACGGAAATGGAATATAACCGTAACCTAGCCGTAACCTATTTTTAACGGAAAGGGAATATAACCGTAACCTAACCGTAATCTATCTGTAACGGAAATGGAACATAACTGTAACCTAACCGTAACCTAATTATAACCTAACCGTAACGTAACCGTAACCTACTTATAACCTAACCCTAACCTAACTGTAACATAACTGTAACCTAACCGTAATCTATCTGTAAAATAAACGCATCATGACGGTACGCTAACCGTAAACTAATTATAACCTAACCGTATCCTAACTGTGATGTAACTATAACCTAACTGTAACTTAAATGTAACCTAACTGTAGCCTGGCGGTAACCTAACCGTAACCTAATTGTAACCTATAAGTAACGTACTGTAACCTATCCGTAACCTAACCGTAATCTAACTGTAACCTATCCCTAATCTTAATTGTAACCAAACTGTAATGTAACTGTATCCTATCTGTAACCTAATCGTGGCATAAACGTAATCTAACTGTAACCTATCCGTAACTTAACCCTAATCTAACTGCAACCTATCCGTAACCTAACCTTAACCTATTTGTAACTTAAACGTAACCTAATTGTTACCTAAATTTAATCTAACTGTGACGTAACCGTAATCTAAATGTAACCTAACCGTAACCTAACTGTAGCCTGGCGGTAACCTAACCGTAACCTAATTGGAACCTATCCGTAACGTACTGTAACCTATCCGTAACCTAACCGTAATCTAACTGTAACCTATCCATAATCTTAATTGTAACCGAACTGTAACGTACTGTATCCTATCTGTAACCTAATCGTGGCATAAACGTAATCTAACTGTAACCTATCGGTAACTTAACCCTAATCTAACTGTAACCTATCCGTAACCTAACCTTAACCTATTTGTAACTTAAACGGAACCTAATTGTTACCTAAATTTAATCTAACTGTGACGTAACCGTAATCTAACTGTAGCCTGGCGGTAACCTAACCGTAACCTAATTGGAACGTATCCGTAACGTACTGTAACTTATCCGTAACCTAACCGTAATCTAACTGTAACCTATCCATAATCCTAATTGTAACCAAACTGTAACGTAACTGTATCCTATCTGTAACCTAATCGTAGCATAAACGTAATCTAACTGTAACCTATCCGTAACCTAATTGTAACCTATCCGTAACTTAACCCTAATCTAACTGTAACCTATCCGTAATCTAACCTTAACCTATTTGTAACTTAAACGTAACCTAATTGTTACCTAAATTTAATCTAATTGTGACGTAACCGTAATCTAACTGTAACCTAACCGTAACCTAACTGTAACCCAAGTTTAACGTAACCGTAAACTAATTATAACCTAACTGTATTCTGACTGTAACCTATCCGAAACCTAACAGTATCCAAACCAAAGCCTGTGTTAATCGTCCTCTCGGCTAAATATCCTGCCGTCTAATTGTCCTATCGGCTAAATGTCCTGTCGGCTAATTGACTTGTCGGCTAATTGTCTTGTCGGCTAAATGTCCTGTCGGCTAAATGTCTTGTCGGCTAAATGTCCTGTCGGCTAAATGTCCTGTCGGCTAATTGTCTTGTCGGCTAATTGTCTTGTCGGCTAATCATCCTGTCTGCTAAACGTCCTGTCGGCTAATTGTCCATGTCGACTAACTGTCCTATCGGCTAATTGTCCTGTCGGCTAATTGTCTCTGTCGGCTATCTGTCTTGTCGGCTAACTGTCGCTGTCGGCTAATTGTCCTGTCGACTAAATGTACGTGTCGACTAAATGTACTTGTCGGCTAAATGTCCTGTCGTCTAATTGCTGTCTGCTAAATGTCTTGTCGGCTATTTGGTTGTCTGCTAAATGACATAGACCCCAATTAACCCTTTATCACATTTTATAGTAAGAAAAACTTCTGATGAGCTTTTCGTGAGCTTAAGCAATAGAGTTGTTTATTCCTTTAAGCCGCGGAAGAAAACTTATTTACGGAAAAAGCACCCCGATTACGGATAGACATTTTCATATCAATTGTTGTGTTGTAATTTAGGATTATGGGAGCTTTGAAATTTACAAGAATATGCTGCAATGGGGGACAGTGATTATCTTTCAGAGGTATTTTTAGCTGTAGATTTAGATATTTTAAAATCGAAAGGAAATTTCAGAAAATGATAACTGATTATTACCGGGATTTTTATTGTCTTTTCTCTTGTGATTTTCGATAATCATGGTGCCTTTAAAAATTAAAGAGATGCGAGGTGAAAGACGAATTTATTGCTTAATTAGTGGTACCGACTCTTCTTTACACGTAAACGATGTAACATGTAAATCCCTAATCTCCAATTAAAATTGCTTGCTAAACATTTTTATATCGACTTTCATATACTATTTGTTAAATTTCATGGAAACCAGCATTCTGGAGATTGTACGGTAAAAGAATGTTAAACTTATGTATTTACGAATGATAAAGTCTGTGGAAATCGCGCCATTTTGTATAATTGTTATAAAAAGCTAATATTTTTTTTTTAAAGAAAACAGGTTAATGATTTAAAATATGATGACGCTTTCATCCGGTTAGTTTTTCCTACGAAATAATACTTGTCGAGATGAAAAAAAAATGTTCATTTCATGAACCATGTAAAAGTATGTATCTTAATTTATTTAAAACATGAAATTGCTTAATGAAATCTAATATTATTGTACATTTAGATAAACATTGAAACATTAATTTTATTAAATACTAAATTTCAAGTAAGAAATTGTACTTAAAATATAAGCTAAAATTACATTTTGAAATTATGTGCCTTTTGATGTAAAACGTTATTTCTGAAAAAAATATTGTTATTTTAAGATTTCAAAGCTGTTGAAATGAAAATGACATCACTTTGGCGAAATTAAAATAAATATATATTAATATGATCTGATTAAAAAGAATGCTTTACATGAAAAAATATTACATCATTTTTACTCGATAAAACTTTTTACTAAAAACGCCTTTGTGAAACGTTTAATCTGCCAACATTTAAAAATAATTAATTAAAATAGTATATGCTTTTTTAAAATTCAATTTGTATGAATAAGGGACAATAAATATCCACTTCTATGCACGGAAGTTATATTTACATCCTTGGTTGTAAATGCTAATATGTTGACAGGCGATTTTCGCTTTTGTCTCTGTGGAATAAATTCCTTTATGTAGCTTCAGTGTGTGAAAATATGTTTCTAAGTTTTGGAAAATTTACTTTCTTTTTCAATTTTAGGGAGAAAATAGCCTAAAAAAAATACATTAATTCGTTGTATTTCCCCTTTTTTCCCCACAAAAAATGTCTTCTCCTGATAATCATGAAGTGAATTTTGAATGAAAACTCTCATTTGTGTGTAACTTATTATATTCCCACTTTTTAACCAGTATTATTAAAGAGTATTTCTGTTAAAGGTATATATAAATATTTTACAGGCATACATACAATAAATACAATAATAATATCGTATGATAATTTAATATCGTATGATGGCTGGTGATTTCCCCAACATGGTTTATTAGTGAAAAATTGCAGACTCAGGCATCGGCCGGAGTAGCTCAGTGGTTAGAGCGACTGCCTGGAATGCAGTGGTCCCGGGTTCGATTCCTGACTCTGGCTAATTTTTCACTCCAGTTGGGTTTATTGTATTTATTGTATGTATGCCTGTAAAATATTTATATATACCTTTAACTGTTGAATGCAGGCGTTATTTATGTGTGAATGTGTGTTTAATATATATTGTAGTATGTGTGTTTATTATTATAGTACTTCTGTTGTTCATTTTAAATATGACGTCATTATTTATCCATTGTCATTAGTTACTGATATTCATGCCCTTGTATTTTTTTACGTATACTTGAAAATGCCTGTTTTATTTCAAATATAACGCTATATTTTTCCAATGAAATATTTTCTAAATAATATAAATCTTTTTCATTATTATTATTTCTAATTATTACGCCATTTTTAACAGAAAACCTCTTACTAACGTAACAGATATTCATACTTAAAGTATAATAAAAAATATTCATGGTTTTTTTTTTTTGTTTGTTTGTTTCAAATATGACGTGATATTTATTTTCTTTTGAATACTTTGTTTTAAATTTTTCGCGCGGAAATTGTTCAGAAAATTAATTGTCGAGGAGAAATAGCCCAGTGGTAGGGGAGTAAAAAAAGGCCGAATTCGGAATTAATTAGGGGAAAGCTGGAAATTATTTTAATCCCTTCTGTTTAGGTCTAGAATGAATATGCTATGGTTTCCCCCTCGTACTAGTTGAGCGTTGGGAAATATGTATAAAATTATAGTCAAAAAACACGTTTTTTTGCATACCATAACAATATCTCAAAACAGCAAACTCTGTCAAAAACATTGCCAAATCAAATGTTGTGGAGCTTAAAATTCTGAGTAAAATGAGTACCTACACTCAATACTTATGTTGAATATTAAGTTAAGAAAACTACTTCAAAGTTTTAGACCCATCATCAGGGGGATGACCTCAGAATTAATTAGGAGAAAACTGGAAATTGTTTTAATCCCTTCAGTTTAGGTCTAAAATGAACGTACTCTGTTTTCTTCCTCGTACTTGGGTGAATGTTAGAAAATATGTACATATTTATTTTCGAAAAACACGTTTTTTTTAGTTTCCTTAACAATATCTCAAAACAGCTAACTCTATAAAAAACATTGTAAATACAAATGTTGTGGAGCTTAAAATTCTGAATAAAATGAGTAGGGGAGACCGGGGCAAGTTTTCCAACTTTTTAGATTTTTATTTTTGTATTTTTTATTTTTAACTATTTTGATATATACAAGATATCATTGTATTCCCTAGACCTTCCTGTACAAACTGGCATAATTATTTTTCAAAAAACTAAATATACTTTTTCACAAAAAATAGTTAAGTCTAACCATGTTACGTTGGAAAATGTGCCCCGTATGCGGGGCAAGTTTTCCAGCCTACGAAAAATGGTCAGGGGCAAGTTTTCCAACTATACTTTAAATGGTAAAACATCGGTAATAAATCTTGCTTGTTAATTAATAAGTATTTTTTATTGTGAACTAAATGCTCAGTAACATAACAGTAACATAAAAAACAGTTTTAATCCATTTGACATTTAAAGACGAAGGTCCAAACAGCTCCCTGGCCGCAATTGGATTTTTTTTTTCTCGCCCCTTTTATCTGATTCCTTTTGCAGTTTCCTTTTTTTAGATGAACCTTTTTTTCCATTTTCAGTTGATTTTTGACAGGAGAATCAGTATGTACAATACTTCCTATTTTTTCCCACGCCGTGTTTGCCTGCTTAGGGCAGCCTTTCAAAAGTCCTAACTTCTTCTGGTGTAGGCAAAGCTTGTTTGGATGTAGACGGAACGCTTTTTTCACAAGCAATAGGAAAATTTTGAGTAGAACTTAAGGAACAGCTTTTTTGGAAATGCTAGCCTGCGTTGGTGTAGAGTGATTAGACGCTTTCGGTGTTGTTTTGTTTCTGCGGGGGTGGGGGGTGGGGGGGTTATTGAGGAAAGTTACAAATCTTTTCAGGATTGTTGGTGTTTTTAAGATTTGGTGTGGCAGGAGCTGGCCTGTCAGAAAAGTAGGATGGCGTAAAAGCAGAGCCTGTAAATATTTCAGGATTCAGTATGAAAATTCTCTAACGTTTAAAACCCGCCATAATATTAACTGTGGATTAACGCCAGTGGAGCCGCTCTAAGCACGGTTAATTTGCTTTTTGAGGGGTTCATACTCACTGCGATCTCAGTGTGCTAGCTTATGACTACAAAGGCATAATTAACATAAAATGGATTCATTAAATGAACCCATTTTAGAAAAAATTGACATTTTATTATATTTTTGAATTTACCTTGTTTTTTATATTGATAGTTTTACTTAAATGACTAAATGATCAAACGGGTTCGTAGTTATATGGTTATTTGGCCGATTTTTTGACACAATAAAACTAGCTGATTTAGGAGGGGGGAGGTTTTCAAACGAGAAACATGTTGGAAAACATGCCCCGTATGCTGTTGGAAAACCTGCCCAGTCGCCATATTTGAACTTTTACACTACCTGGACGAATACCGGTGTAAGTTATTTGCAAAACAAACGCATAGTTACCTGAAGAAAGAAACCCTTTTTTAGTGTATGCAATGTCAAAACAGTAAGTTTAACGCTAGTACGTTTTTTTTTACGTTATAATAAAGACCTAAAATTTTACTCACCGTTGAAAAAATGAAATAAACAGCTCTCCAGACGAAGTGACAGCAGCTACTAAACTATAACTTTTGTAGATGTTGTGTAAGATGTTTCACTTCAGCCAGTTCACACGATAGCGTCACCTAGCGGCTCATTTAAAAACTAAAGCGAGTTGGAAAACTTGCCCCTATGGAAAATGTGCCCCGGTCTCCCCTAATATCATTAATATTTTTGTTCAACATTAAGGTCGCAATTCTATTTCAAAATTTTGCCTTAATCGCTAATCAATAACTTGAAGCCAGGAGAGACCAAGTTAACTTAACAATATCTCAAAATAGCTAACTCTATCAAAAACATTGTTAGTACAAAAGTTATAGAGCCTAAAATTCTGAGTAAAATGAGTACCTACACTTAATATTTTTGTTCAATATTAAGGCCGCAATTTGAGATATTATTGAGCTAACTTGGTCTGTCCTGGCTTCAAGGTCTTGATTTGAAAAATTTTGAAATAGAATTGTGACCTTAATGTTGAACAAAAATATTAATGATGGTACTCACTTTATTCAGAATTTTAAGCTCTACAACATTTGTATTTACAATGTTTTTTATAAAGTTAACTATTTTGAGATATTATTAAGGAAACTAAAAAAAAACGTGTTTTTCAAAAATAAATGTGTACATATTTTCTAACATTCACCCAAGTACGAGGAAGAAAACCTAGTACGTTCATTTTAGACCTAAACTGAAGGGATTAAAACGATTTCCAGTTTTCTCCTGATTAATTCTGAGATCATCCCCTTGATGATGGTTCTAAAACTTTGAAGTAGAATTGTGACCTTAATATCCAACATAAGTATAGAGTGTAGGTACTCATTTTACTCAAAATTTTAAGCTCTACAACATTTGTATGGACAACGTTTTTGACAGAGTTAGCTGTTTTGAGATATTGTTATGGTATGCAAAAAAACGTGTTTTTTTACTATAATTCTATACATATTTCCTAACGCTCACCTAGTACGTGGGGGAAAACATAGCATATTCATTCTAGACCTAAACAGAAGGGATTAAAACAATTTCCAGCTTTCCCCTAATTAATTCCGAATTCAACCCCCTAACCACTGGGCTAAAAGTATTATTCCGGGTTTTTATTTTCTTGGCAACGTTAAAGAAATATGGTTAAATGTTACAGGAAAATTGTCAATTCATTGTGTATGAAAAATGATGACATTTTGGATTACTAAGCAAAATATTTGAATAAAATAAATTAAACATAGCTTATGTTCATTTCTGGGTTGTAATCCATCTGTATCCAAAGGTACAAAAGCATTAATCCATCCGTTTAGACGCTGACTTCATTCAAACTTTCGGACACACAATCGCATTTATAATATTATAAGGATAAGGATGTTACGGAGACCTTTTCAAAATACACCATGCGCATTCCATATCAATGAAAATCCCCAATATTTTTTTAATACAAGTTTGGTTTATATATATAATTAAAACTAAGCATCGAATTGTGTTTATTTGAATTTAAAGGTAAGAAAAAAAATATTTTCTAAATTTTTTGAAATTTTGGGCAGCAAAAATGCTCAAAATTTCAAAAAATGTAGAATATATTTTTCTTAACCTTTAAATTCAAATATATAAAATTCGATGCTTAGTTTTAATTACATATATAAACCAAACTTGTATAAAAATATTGAGGATTTTCATTGATATGGAATGCGCATGGGATATTTTGAAAAGATCTCCGTAAAAAAATAAATAAATAAATAAATAAAAAAAATTTCTAATTTTTTTTTTGTGATAAATGTATGCCATAATGTCTATAATGTACCCTTGAATAACATTTAAAGGGAAATTTACAAAAAATAAAAAAAATGATTTTTAAGAAATAAAAAAATATGATTTTAAGAAGGTCCATTGTCCCCTAACCGAGACAAATAAAACGCTGTTGAATTCTAGCCGTTTTATAACTTTGAAAATATTTATTTTCCAAAATTGCGATCACGGAATTCTTAAAGTTTTAAGTGAAGTATAAAATGTATATGCATACATATTATTTTTGTGTTATTGTAAAAGCTGGAAGTATGGTAAAAGCTATGTTTTACCATTTAGCAAAGTGAGTTGGTAAAAGCCCGGATACTTCTAAACTCCCCTATCCCGGGCATTTTTCGAAAACACTTTTGAAAATTCTAGGATTTACCGACTCCTTTTGGTAAAAGTCAGAAACGAAGTCTGTCTAATTGTGTCGCAGGTTATTTTATCTATTCGCACCAATTGCAGCCTAACTTCCAGAAAATGTAGACAGGTGTAAATAACTACAATTTAGAATCAGTTTGTTTATGTGATAATGTATTTTAGTTTTCTTATTTCGGGAAAAAATGAGTGATGTTATTCTGAAAAAGTTTTATGTTCTTTTGTTATGAATTAAAAGAAGCTAAATGTTTTAAGGTAAAACAAGTAGTTTGCTACAGAGTGTCATATACTACCCTATTCTTAGCTTAGTAGGCGAAAAGAAAATTGCCATTATCGGTAGAAAAAAACACAAATTCTGTATTTTGTTATTTTAGTCGAAGAGACCAACGTCATACACAAATTTCATATCAGTGTTGTCCATGGTGGAAAAACAAAATGATTAAGAAAATTAATTGTAAGAGCAAGAACGTGGTTGAAGAACCTATAGTCGCTTATTTGAAAGTGTGTGAACCATGTCGGAAAAACAAAAACTCTGAAAAATAAAATTTTAGTCAAGTTTATTGTACACAGTGAAATGAATTCTCGATGCCAAGTCGACCTGATAGATATACAGTTCAATCCTATCGTGATATGAAATTTATTTTAGTATACCAAAGGCACCTGCAACCACATCATAAAAAATTTGTGTGAAATGTAGAATTATGTAAAACTAGTTCACAGTAAGTCGAGATGTAGAGAATAAGAAGGTTCAGTTAAACGGGCGAACCAAAACTTTGGGAATATGTTTGAAAAATGGACGGAAACAAATAACTCATCTAAATGGTCGGAAAAATTAAAATTTGTACAAGCAATGACTATCAGAGCATAACATTACGTAATCAAATGTTCACATTACAAAGCTACATTTGGAGTTTCTGTGAAACTAGGAATTGTTTACTCCGGTTTGTCAAATAATTTAAATAACATAACCACAGAGGAGAGGGACTTATAAAAGTAATAAATATTAATAAAAATGAAAAGTAACATAGAATACAAAGGCACTGACCTTGAACCAATTATTTATTTGTAATTGCAAGGTTATAATAATGCAAGTAAAACAGAAGCATATACGACAAACTTTAAGGGGAGATAGAGGACATCAGAAAGATTGAGAACTGCACAGCAACCCATGACCGGAAACGTCATCGTACGTCACTAGGTGATGCGTTCACGAGAGCACTAGAGGGAAAATATCTGCTTTATCGCAATCATTCGAGCAGTGGTCGCATTGAGAAGAACATGAAACATTTTACGGGCTTAGTGTAGTAAGTTATTCATGCAAATTCTGATGCACGAAAACATCCGGCAGTCCTGTACATCTCTGTGTGAACCATTCTTGATACAGTCCTTGAGCTGTTGGTGTATTGCCACTAGCCAATCCGTACACGAAGTGAAGCTCCCTGTTCGTAAAATGTTGCATGTTCTTCTCAAGCCGATCACTGCTCGAATGACTGCGATACAGCAGATATTTCCCCTCCTGTGCTCTCGTGAACAGCACCACCTAGTGGCGTACGATGATGTTTCCAGTCATGGGTTGCTATGCAAATCTAATTCCTTGTGATGTCCCCTACCTCCCCTTAAAGTTTGTCCCAATAATCCTGGGATACCCTGTATAACGAGGAAAGCGGATGCCGAAGAAAAAACTAGAACCAGAACTATACTGTGGAACACCTGGCGGATAGCCGTGATTATACGTAGAGCTCTTAAAGTGAAAGTAGAACAGGTAATGAAGATGATGGTAACGTCTTCCAGAAATCTATTTCTGGAAGAAATATTAGAGTAAAGGTACTGGATATAGACAGAGAGAAAGTGGATCCAGAATCCATAATAGCCGTTATCATAAATATTAGAGACGATTTATTTTATGTATTTGATACTAACTTAGGGAAACTAAAGGTGCTGTACACAAGAAACTAGTTTACCTTGTGCGAGGAAATTTTTTAAACACACAAGACTTCGGCACAGAGGCGATAAGTATACATGTAGTGGTAAATAAGCTTTCTTTAGTATGACACAACAACTCAGAAAATGCAAGTGTTCAAAGAAATGTACCACGAAGATGTGTTTATGCAAGTCAGTCAATAGACTTTGTACTTCAAAATGCCACAACATTCAACCTTGTTAGAATAAGTTAGTTTAATTATAGTTTGATAATGCTGGAGAAAATTCTAAATTGTAAGTTCTATTTATTCCATGAAAATTGTCTTTCAATAAACTAATTAAATGCTTTACAATATAAAAATTAAGTATAATTTTATTCTACTCTCAATTTAAGTTTAATATGAAAATGTAAATTATTGTAATTTTAAGGAAGAAAATATAGAGTTTAATCAGAAATAAATTTGTTTTAATGTGCTATTCAACTCACAAACGTAGTTTAAATAAATAGAAAATCAAATGGCCTATTAAATATACCAGGTATCTGTGTAAGAAAGCGCAAAATGTTAACACCACTCATTTCCTAAACTTTATGCCTAGGTAATCAATCATTTCGAACTTTTATTCAAAAGAGTTGGTTAATCTTGGCATTTTCCGAAATAGCTTAGTAAAAGCTAAAAATGGAAGCATTTAGAAGCATATTTAGGGCTTTTACCAACTTACTTTGGTAAATAGTAAGGTTTACCGGTAAAACTCTAGATTTACCAGACTTCGGGCTTTTACAGAAACGTATATAGTATATGTGACTTTGAAGTAGTTAAACGCTGTATTTAATATCGTTCATTTACTTATTGTAGATTATGCGAATTAATGGAAAAATTCAATAGTTTTTATTAAAGAAGCAAGGCTAGTCAATTAATTTTAAATAATTAAGTTGATATTTTCGAAACCTAAATTAATAAAAATAATATCATATTTATTCGTTCGATTTAAATACCCCAATTTGATACCCATTCATTCTTAAATAACAAATATTTTTATTGTGTTATTATTTGTTAATTACTATTGCTTTAATTTGGCATCTAATACAAATATGATACCAAAATTAGGTATTTGTATTGAAGGTTTCAGAGTTTGGTACAATTTCACTATGAAGAGGACCTCCTAAGCTTTCTTTTTAATAAAATAAACAGAAAAAGACATAAATTCCAGTTGAATGGCTATTTCTATTCTTTCTTGGCTAATTTAGATATAAAAATGTATGCTTTTTTTTTTTTTTTTTTTTTTTTTTTTTTAACTGGCTTACGCATTGTTGTTGTCTAAATAATGTAGCTCTGTTTTTACTTCAACAGATAACCTTTAAATCAAATTTTAAAAACGTAGTTGTATTCGGCATTATAATATCAGTTATTTTATTTATTCAGAAAAGAGGATTTTTTTTTTTATAATTTCAGTGCGCGACAGAAAAACAAAACTGCCAGGGAAAGGGGTGGGGGGCTGCGGTGAACCCAAACGGCTTAGGAACCACTGTGTGATTAATTATGTAATGTAAATATGGATAAAATGTACAAAAGTTCGTTAAGATTTTTGTCTTTTTTCTCTAGAGAGTGTCTGTAATTAACCGAATTCCGGTTCGGTTATCGATTAATCACAACTTAATTAAATTTTCCTAAAATTCTAAATGTATTCTTATATATTCTGTAGAAAATTTGCGCTAATTAATAGTCACTTGCAAATCATACTCAATGTAAATACAGGAATTTGCACAAAGTTTAGTTTTATGGATAAAATTTCTTTCAACACTCAGGAAACAAAAATATTTATGGAGAAATATTGGAGAATAAATTCTTTTAACACGACATAATAACCAAATCGATTTTATTCACTTAACATACGTTTGGAGATTGCGTTGCATTTATTATTTACATTACATCCAGGGTATATTTATTTAGTAAGTTATTTTATCGGTAAAGACATTCGAAATATTATGGACCGTTGAATTTAGAGGACATAAATACTTTGGAGAAAGGCTATTTTTGCTTGAATTGCTTTCCATTCTTTTGCAGCGATTTAAAAGTTTAATTAAAAAGGATGGCAAATGAAATTTGGTTTTACAACACTGCTCGTTTTATAACATCAAGAGTGTTCAAACTTATTACTTAAAAGATGAAAAATATTTAAAAAGGTGTTAAATTACTTTAATATCCTTAGTTCTTTCAATTATAGACACAGCCTTCGTCAGAGAATTATAATATACAAGCGTCTTATTTTCAAATTTCACGTAGTTGGTGTCGAAAGGAGTGAAAGTGAAAATCAAATTTTAGAACCGGAGAACACTGGGAAAATAAAAATATGGATATTGAGGGAAGTGGAATATTACGTGTTTTGTGATTCTTTGAGCAAACTGAGCCAAATTCTGGATATGTTGTAGGATAAAACGTCATTAAAAACAGTATTTTCTTTAGTAATAATTTCTATTGATTCACGGACAATTAAATCGTGATAATTCTTTAAGGGCATATCATTTTTGTATCTTCGAAATTAACTTATATATTCTGCTTCTGGTTAGTCTTGACAGTCCTGTTGTTGGCCGGTTGTACTTTAAATCTCTCAAATGTTCTTTAATGCGATCTTTAAGTTTACGAGAAGTCATTCCTATGTATTTGAGATAAATATTTTCTGTTGATAGTGGAATTACATATACTCCAGAAACTTCATCTTTCGGGATCGGGTTTATTTTGGAACTAACTAGATCTTTCAGTTTTATTGGAGGAGTGGCGATTAAGTTTACCCCAAAGCGAAAAAGTGCATGTCTGAGAATGTCCTGGAATGTACTTCATTTTGCAATATCACCTATTACTACATTTACTACATTAGCATTCTATTTATTTATTTGCTGATTAAAAGTGTTCATTTCTTGAAGTTGTGATCACGGTGTTCTTAAAGTTTTATAGCACATGCATACACAAATCTGCAGACTAAATAAATATATAACATATTTTAAAATACTATATCTTTTTTCCATTTATTTTCCTTATGCCCACCTTAAAATACTTTTTTTTTTACTCTAGTTTAAGTTTTCGATTGTTTCTACGTTTGGTATCTTACTAGCTTTGCCGTACCCAAAATTCATTATGTTTCAGAATATTCTATTTCTGTCGTAAGCCTAGTTTTAATTTTCAAAGGGACGCGTTTGAAGATATTTTGCGCCACTTTGGGCGCTATATTACGCAATTTTTTCCATACGCCATTAAAGAGTTCTGGTTAGCGCGTTGATATGCCTAAAACAGTTTGCCTCAGAATTTCAGAGCTTTGTGTTCATGTGCCTTGATAGATCAAAACTGATGCACGCACTCAGAGACAGAATTTTTCATAGTTTTTCATTGTCATTCAATTTTAAGATGGCCTTCGAGAGGTATGAAATAATATTGGGTGTTATTACTTTCTTCTATCTTTACAAGAAGAAAGTATTGGTTTCATGAAAATTTTCGAATTCCAGTTTTCGACGGATTTACACGTTTATGGGTCAGAGATTCCAAAAAACATGTTTTAACAAAATGTCTGTCTGTTAGTCTGTCTGTCTGTCTGCCTGTCTGTCTGTCTGTATGTGACAAAACTTTTGTGGGCGCTCTATCTCAAGAACTAATGCACGGAATTTAATGAAAATTTATATTCAGGTAGTCCCTGATATAGATTGGTACTGATTAGTTTTTGGCGTAAATCGCCCTGCAGGTGGCGCTGCTATGTGGCATTTTGCAGGATTTCCGCAAAAGCTCTATCTCAATAACTAATGCACGGATTTTTATAAAACTTCAGATTCCGTTAGTCCTTGACATGAATGGATGCTGTTTACGTTTTGGTGTAAATCACCCAATAGGTGGCGCTTCTATGCTGAATTTTGCAGGATTTACACTATTTTCGCAGTAGCTCTATCTCAAGAACTAATGCACACATTTTCATCAAACTTCGGATTTAGTTAGTCCTTCATATGAAATGATGCTGACTACGTGTTGGTGTAAATTTCCTAATATGTGGCGCTGCTCTGCTGCATTTTGAACTATTTCCTCAATAGCTCTATCTCAAGAACTAATGCACGAATTTTCATCAAACTTCAGATTTAAGTATAACTTGACTAATATTGTTGCTGATTATGTGTTGTTGCAAATCATTCAATAGGTGGTGCTTTTAAGCTGCATTTGTCATGATTTGCGCAATACCTCTATCTCAAGAACTAATGCATGAATTTTCCTCAAACTTCATATTCAGTTAGATGTTGACATAAGTTGGTGATAATTAGGTTCTGGTGTAAATAACCCAATAGGTGGCGCTGCTATGCTGCATTTTGCTGGATTTACACGATTTCAGTGGCAGTCATACCTGGAGAACTAATGCGCGGAATTTCATATTTTTTAGAATTCTCATGATGAACACAGATTGCCATTTAATTTGGCACTGAGATTGTGAATTTTGAACTATTGACATGTATGAGATAGAAGAAAGTTTTGTGATGGCCACAACATACTAGTATAATATTGGGGTGGTATTATGAAATATTAGAGATTATGGTTCCATTTGAAGGACGTTCTTAATTATAAGATAAAAATTCCTTATTGCCGGAGCTCCAGCTTCGCATGAAAAATTACAATTGTGACTTTACGATAAGTCACAAAATATTACTCTTTTTGACAACTGAATTAGACTGGAAGTCGATGGTGCCATAGCAATATATCATCGGGGATTGAAAATCGAAAATTTCGTCAATACAAATTCCCGAAATGTCAGTCCAAAGATTTTCATTTTTCGTGCATAGACATAATATTGCGAATTTTTACTCCACTCTTTATAATCACTACTTTTTATACTAGATTAATTTTAACACAATTATTCTAAATGGTAAATAATCGAAAATATCATCTGTGAATCATCTAATTTTCACTACTTTTTACTTTCTTCTATCTTTACAAGAAGAAAGTATTGAATTCATGAAATTTTTGACTTCCGGTTTTCGACGGATTTACACGTTTTAGGGGTCAGAGATTCCGAAAAACATGTTTTTACAAAATGCCTGTCTGTGAGTCTGTGGTTCTGTGAATCTGTCTGTCTGTTTGTATGTGACACAAATTTTGTGGGCTCTCTATCTCAAGAATAACGCACGGAATTTAATAAAAAATTTGTATTATAGTAGTCCCTAATATAAATTGGTGCTAATTAGTTTTTGGTGTAAATCGCCCAACAGGTGGCGCTGCTATGCTGCAGTTTTCGCGATTTCTGTAATAGCTCTATCTCAAGAACTAATGCACGGATTTTCATCAAACTTCCGATTTAGTTATTCCTTGATATAAATTGGTGCTGGTAACGTTTTGGTGTAAATCGCCCAACAAATGGCGCTGCTATTCTGTATTTTGCAAAATTTACACGATTTTTGCTATAGCTCTATCTCAAGAAATAATGCACGGATTTTCATCTAACTTCAGATCCAGTTAGTCCTTGACATGAATTGACGTTTTGTACATTTTGCTGCAAATCACTCAACAGGTGGTGCTGCTATGCTGCATTTTTCGCGTTTTCCGCAATCTATCTCAAGAACTAATGCTTTGATTTTCAACAAACTTCAGATTCAGATATACCTGGATATGAATTAGTGCTGTTTATGTTTTGGTGTAAGTTGCTCAACAGGTGGCGCTGCTATGCTGCCTTTTTACGATTTCCGCAATAGCTCTATCTCAAGAACTAATGCTTGACTTTTCAACGAACTTGAGATTCAGGTATACCTCGATATGAATTAGTGCTCTTGTAGTTGGTGTAAATCGCTCAACAGGTAGCGCTGCTATGCTACATTTTTCAGAATTTCCCCTATAGCTCTATCTCAATAACTATTGCACGAATTTTCATCAAACTTCAAATTCGGATATACTTTGATATGAATTGGTGTTAAATTGATGTAATTTCTTGTATTATTTAAATGATTTAATTGACGTGATTTATACAGGGTGTCCGGTCTCAACGGTGTCCAATGGCTAATTCCTAAACCGTTAGTCATAGACATATAGTTCCAATTACAAAAATGTTTTAAATCAGGTAAAGAAACATTTTTAAAGCGATTTGGGTCAATAAAAACATTTCTTAAAAAATTACGAAATTTAAATTTTTATACGGTCCCCCGGTCCTATAAGTTATATTTAGTAATTTTTTCCTATTACACTGACAAGTAAGACAAAAAAAATCCCCATTAATATAACGCTAAAATTGAGCGAGTTATGAAACTTTAAAAATGCATGACTTATGCCACTTTTCTACTCTGAAAACAAATGAGTTCGGCTTGGCTTTGAGGAATCATATACCAAGTGTTTAAAGTATTCGAAGATCTTACTTCATGTGTATCTGCGCTTTGAAAAAAAATCCTGCAAGTATTATGATTAAGTCTCAAATTGGCTAAAATAACATATGTTTTATTTTGTCAGGATTTGAGACTGTTTCTCTTATGATTTCTTTTAACAAAAATTACGTTTTTTTATAAGTTTTTATGTTACTTTAACAATCGTATGTATATTTTTCCAGTTCAAAATTTGTACTCGAACTTTAACCCACTTTTAAATATCCGATCGAGATTGCATTTTACATACTGGCGCAAATCCGATAACAATCTAATATTATTAAGATTTTCGGTGTTTACCATTTATACTTATTTTACAAGATAACACAAAAAATTTCGGATAGATTTCTGCCAAGGAGTTTAAGAAAAAGTTTTAGATTAGATAATACAAGACTGCGATTGTTGGGTTTTTTTTAACTTTTATGCATTTTTTAGCACTCAATCCGAAAATTACCTTAATTTTTATCTATCATGTCAGGATATTTCGCAATTCATAAATTTTCAAATTCAAAGAATAACAAAAATCGAATACTATAAAGTAGAGGAGATGGTTGTGTTTATTAGCTTTTGATAATTGATTTTTACGCACATTTTAGGCACTGAATCTGAAAATGACCTTCATTTTTAACCATAACGTTAGAATTTTTTTACAAATCGCAAATGTGTAAGCTAAAATATAGCGAAAATAACATTTTTTATTTGACTTTATTTGATTTGACTAAAAAATTTATTCGATATTTTTGCTTATCCTGGGATTCTTACAGCTAAACAGCTGAGTAGTCCGATGAGATGGGGGAGGAAATTCAATTTTAACATTGAACTTCTTAACTTTGAAATTTGCAATTTGCGAAAAATCCTGATGTGATAGTTAAAAATGAAGGCCAATTTCGGATTCAGCGGTACAGAATATATAAGAATCAATTATCAAAAGCTAAAAAACACGACATAACCCAACTTTTGCAGGCTTGTGCAATCTAATAATATTTTTAAATGTGTATCATTTTGTAAAGAATTGAGGCTGTTAATTTATAATCATTTTATTTAACAAAAATTCTGTTTTTTCTTTCTTCTTAAATGTTTATTACAAATTGTATATTTTGCATTAATATGCCAGAATGATTAAAGATTTCAAATTTATATTGCAATGTTAATTTTATTTCCAAACATTTTTTATATCTGACGAAATTATATTTCGACTAAATTTGTGAATGACCCCCAATATGCAGCAAAAAACATGCTCCAACTTTAAACAGCTAATACTCGGTCAATTTTAATCGTGGAATAACGGAACTTTTTTTGTATTACTTGTCAGGGCAAAAGGAAAATTTCACTAAATATAACTTATAGGACCGGGATACCGTATAAAAATTTAAATTTCGTAATTTTTTAAGAAATGTTTTTATTGACCCAAATCGCTTTTAAAATATTTCTTTACATGATTTAAAACATTTTTGTAATTGGAACTATATGTCTATGACTAACGGTTTAGGAATTAGCCATTGGACACCGTTGAGACCGGACACCCTGTATAGAAGAAAGTTTTGTGATGGCCACAACATACTAGTTTATCCATGTGCTCAAATCACTTCATAATCGTCATAAATGTAACAGAAATAAAGGGATATGATAAGGGGCAATGATCTTCACATTAATTTATTCTCCAATGAAATTATTTTTTCTGTATTGATTCATTGAATTTTGTAAAAAATACTATATTAAATGAGCTTTTCCTCTAAACCCAAAATTAGACGTAGCCCCCTTTTCTACCAAGATATATGTATACAAACCGATAAATGTACAGGGTGCAATATGTTATCCATCGCCGACCGTTAATTTCTTAACCGTTGGCCATAGACATATAGTTCCAGTTACAAAAACGTTTCAAATGAGCTAAATATTCATGTTGTGGCATCATTTAAAGTAAAAAATCAATTTTATAAAAATTACGAAATCTAACTTTTTATACGGTCCCCCAGTCCCTATAGTTACATTTAGTAAAAGTTTACACATATCATAACAGATATAACAGGAAAAGTTTGACATCTGCACTGCAAAAATTGACACAGTTATTAAATTTTAAAGTTTGAGATTTCTGCACATGATTTTGTCTTTCATTGAGGGATTAGTTAAAAGGTAAATTAAAGTAATTCGAGATCAAAGTCAGAGTGCAATGTCTTTTTTACGGCGAAACCACCTTTAACCGGTATCGCCAAATCGGGGAACCACCAAAGAGACACCATCTAAAAATTTAAGCTAACTTTTATGGGTCGAACATCATTCAAACGTCAAAGTAGGTAGAATCGACAACCAGAAAGTAAAACATACTCAGTACGGACTAGATAAATGGCAGCGGAATTGCAGTCTGATTTTGGTCTCGAATTACTTTAATTCATCTTTTAACTGATCCCTCAATAAAAGACAAAATCATGTGCAAAAATCTCAAACTTTGAAATTTAATAACTGTGTCAATTTTTATAGTACAGATGTCAAACTTTTTGTGTTATATATGTTATAATATGTGTAAACTTTTACTAAATAAAACTATAGGGACTGGGGGACCGTATAAAAAGTTAGATTTCGTATAATTTCTATAAAATTGATTTTTTACTTTAAATAATGGCAACAACATAAATACTTACCTCATTTGAAACGTTTTTGTAATTGGAACTATACGTCTACGATCAACGGTTGAGAAATTAAAGATCGGCGACTGATAACATATTGCACCCCGTATACACTATACGGCCATTAATGATCGGCAACTTTCAATTTTAGACATTTTGTCGAATATTTCGAAATATACTTGACAGATTCTTCTGGAATTTCAGGATTAAAAAGAACAGGACCTCATATTTAGCAATGTCGATTTGTTAACCCGCGAGAACTCGCTAGTGAGAATTTCTCTCACGGTGCCCATTTGCTTTTCTTTTACTTTACATTCACTTAATATCATTTTTTTTGCTCGGCTTAGTACTTTTATTCACAAAAAGATAAAATAATTTAAACAACATTTTAAAATTTTATTTAAAATGAAAAATTGTTTTAATAAGAGTCTTAAAAAAAGTACGACGGTGAGAAAAAATCTCGTGGAGCGAGTTCTCCCGGGTTAAGGGGGGCAATTAGGGGGCCAACAAAATATCAATGAAAAAAATAATACTTGGTATCACCCTGTAAAATAAAATGCACGAAATGATCTACCGCTACCGAATATAAATAAACAGACATTGTGCAATATGTGTATTCTTTTGTGTAAGAATAGCGCGTATATTAATACAGATATAGCGATTTATTTAAAAAAATAAAAAAAATCTTGCATGTTTTTTGCTTATAACATGCAGGGTTTTCAACCAAATTTAATGCCGGTTTCAGAAAAATTGACAAAATATAGTAGAAACAATATAGTGCTATTGGAATATAAATATATTAAATATTTTAGGAAATATGAGCAGGTGTATGAAATAATTTTTATCTGCGCATGCACGAACGATAACAAGGATCATTTTACATAATTTAATAGTCAACTCTATGGAGCAACTTATTAAAAAATTCTAGTCAAATATCATAAAAATTCAGAAAGATATCATCGTTAAAGTAAGCAAATTTTTAGTTGTTCTCTAAAAGCAGCTGAATGAAAAGGGGTTTTACACAAATTGTCCTATAATTCGTTGTTAGAGAAACCAGCTTCGAAATGATACTTGCCATGTTGACTAGTAAGAAATGGGGAAGAATGTTGTACAACTGTTTTGTTAGAAGCGTCTGTTAGAAGTTAAATTAATGCTATAATAATAGGACGCATTTCGTAGTAGACCTGACTGTTTATACCTTTCCTTATGAACATATACAGGGTGTCCCAAAAGTTTCCGCACGCAACTTCAAAAATTGATTGGAAAAAAATAATAATAATAATAGGCTTTCAGCAATTACAACAGTACATAGAGTAGCTCAAAAAGTTTTTTTTCTACTACCTTAGTATACTTCTACATGAGATCCTTTCGTTGCACGCGACACGACGTTTCCATGCGATGAAGCATTTCAACTGCAAATTCGAAGTGTTTTCCATAATCATCAGTTTGTAACTCCTGCACAATCTGAATTTTGTAGGCTGAAAGTTGTAATCGTTTATGAAGCACTCTGTGCGTTGCGATTTTTGACATAATAAATTCTTGCGATGCTTTTCGAATTGATTTTACAGGGCTCCTAAGAAAAAGTTTCACGTACTCGTTCCGCACTTGTTGAACAGCTTCATCGCATGGAAACGTCGCCCGCAATGAAACTAGACTATCCATTTTAATGTCTCATATTCCGAAACTAGCTACGGATATCGCGGTTTAGGGAGGACGAGAGGCAAGGCATTTGATTTCAGGAAAAAGCGCTAGTTTTTTAGCTTGTCCCGCTATAAATACGTGTAATTTGACTTTTTCCCACCAGAGCGCACGGGCTATCAAGTTTGGAGGAGGATTAAATTTAATTGGTTAAATAGCTCTTGAATGATGTCTGGGGCTCGGTGACGACAACAAGATTTGGTCCAGACGTAGACCGGAGTGCACTTAACCACAGACACTTAAAAGAAGAGCAAACTCAGCAATTTTAATCTTAAAGATGGTTCAGTTTTGAAGGGTTAAAGTAATAAATGTTATGCTTGAAAAGAAAATTATCAGGTGCAAATTAGCTTTAAGCATTAGATTTAAAATTAGGAAAAGGACATGATAATTTTAAATTTTGAACTTTAATTTTAAGGGGAATTTGCTTTTTTCAGTTGATAAAAAAATCGATTTTTTCATTATTTAGTTTTTTCTATTCTTTATAGCCTGTAGATAACCCGGTAATATGATATGACCGAATTCGAAGTTCTTTCATAGTTATTTAGTGCTTTAGCGCAACCGTCCGTAGGGTTACACTGTTTTGGAGCACTATAAACGCATTTTACGCAAAATTATTTTTTCGAAACTGGGCGGATCAGAACGGAAAAACTACTAAACCGATCTTACATTTTTTTTTTTTTTAAATTAAAGGTAATATAATTTATTGGAGCTTGAACCACTTTCAGCCAATTTTATAAAAAAAAATAATTACTTTTAGAAGCACGCCAAAGTGCGAAAAATAAGGTCAGAAATAATTTTAGGTAGATTTCGTAAGAAATACTACCTATTGCAGTCGTTAACATGGTGCGACTTTTGAAAAATTCCTTCATAACTTTTCATTACATGAGCCCAGGAACCCAAAACCACCCCCACCTAAAAAGTTTATATATATATATATATATATAAACCTATATATATATATATATATATATATATATAGGTATATAAGATATATATATATATCTGGAACCCTCATCCCAGAATTGTAAAAATATTAATTTTCTAGATGTGAACCTAAGCATAGAAAGTGAAAATTTGATATCTAAGTTATTTGACAAGCAAAATGATTTCAATTTTAATACCTTAAAGCTGATATATTTTGATTCCGATGTGCATGTTTAGATTAAAAGAAATGTACTTAGAAATGGATTAATACGAATCGAAAGACTGAGTACTAGAGTTAAAGATATGTTTAGTGATATTTTAGACTGGTGCCGCTTGGGATTCAAGCATGGTTATCCTCGCAATTTCATCAGGAGAATAACTAGTGATTTTATTAAGAGTAGCAGGTACGGAACTGAACTGAACTCAGTGATGGATGAGAATGGAGGTTTTGATGAGTTGATTGATCTAATGAGTTAGAGAGATATTTTGGTGGATGTTGTAGTTCTGTTTAGTTTTTCATAGTTTTTCATTTTTTCAATTTTGGTCTTGGCGAGTGAAGGGGGACGTAGCATGCGTAAAGTCTGACTTAACCCTGCAGTGTATGTCGTTAGCCATACCGCTCGCCTTCTGTTCTGTTCTGTTATGTCTTGCAATTATATATATTTTCTTTAGTTTGGTTATTCAGTTTGATTTTAAGAGTTAAGTTTATGTTGGTTATTATAATATTTTTGATGTGAGTTTCAATGCAGCTATGGTGAGTGATGGATTTTGATATTTTGTTTGTGGTTTTAAATATATATATATATATATATATATATATGTATGTATGTATGTATGTACTAAATTTTGTCCGCACGATAAAAGTCGCAATTATGCACGGAACGTCTTCAAACTCGCCAACAACTTTAAGATAGCTAATTTCTCGGCGGGGATTGAAAATGAGCAAAATCGGTCCAAGGGAATGGGAATGGGGAAGGTTTAAAATTTTGAATACCGTCTTAATATGATTCTGATAAAACCAGCTTTTACACAACAATGGCAAGAAAAAATAAATATTTTTCGTTATAGCTGTTGCCAACAATTAAAAAAAAGCAATAAAATTCTCACCACAACAATTGGTTTTCTAATGCAGTGTTTTCACGTGAAAAATTAAATTAGATAAACAGTTTGACGAATTGAAAACAAATTGAATATTACGTCATAAGTTTTCTAGAGCAAGATTTCTGCATGAAAATTCAAAATGAAATAAATAGTTTGACGAATTGAAAACAAATTGAATATTATGTCATAAGTTTTCTAGAGCAAGATTTCTGCATGAAAATTCAAAATGAAATAAATAGTTTGACGAATTAAAAAAAAAAAAAAAAATATTGCGTCATATTGAAAATATAATGGACCACAGCAGGTGAATATGTAACGTCATTGAGTTTAAAGAAACGTATTAAAACATGATAAAAACCCGAGTATGGAAATATTAACATATTTTAACACTTTGAGGTTCTCTGAATTTGATTTAGCCATTTTTAAACCTATTCCATATACATGCGTGTGTGTATATTAGAATTTTCACAAAATGTTTAGCTCCCTCGAGCTCATTCTTAGCGAAGGAACTGGGTTTATCTTTAATCTTGATTTAAGTTTTGTTGGTGAATTTAGTACTTAACTTCGAAATCTACCTCCGCCTGTAGGCCCGAGCCGGCAGGGATTTTTTTTTTTTTTTTTCTAAATGGTCACTTTGTTTATTTTCCATTTTTTAACCTTAAAGTGCTTGAAGCTCCAGACAATATTATCTTCTTTCATAATCCTTAACGCAAATTGATTGCAGAAAACTCTGGCTATCTAACGGATCCTGCTCAATTGGATGTGCACGGTGCTCACGTCCTCTTACAAAACTCCAACCACATCATCAATTTTTTTATTATTTTTTTTTTGAAAATGTTCTTCACACGATAATAACATGCAAAAAACTCGGAGATAAAATCTTCCTTCCTATACCAGAAAATTTTTCTAAAAAACATCTTCTTTTTTTCGGCCTTCTAAAAGCAACGCCCCCCCCCCCCTTAATTTTAAATTAAACAAGTTGGAAATTGTACGTCAAACGTAGCAAATGAGGTGCGTTCCTAGCATAACCAGTTTTATAAATATTCAGATCTTGGTGCAATAGCTGTTGCACTCTTATGAAAAAATGTATGAATACAAAATTTATTACGAATATATATATATTAAATTCAGCAATACGGAAATAAAAGGACTCCATCTGAAACAGGACGTACTCACCATGGCAACCTAGAATCATCATTACCTATCATGGGAAATCTTTGGATTAATTACGTATGATAGAATTTAATAGAATGAAGAAAACTTTTATTAATATCTTTTTAAATTGTGATTCAATTTTCAAGAAATTTGAAATGACACCACAAAATTATGCAGCAATTATATATGAAATATTACAAACTATTCTGTTCGGTAGTTTTTGCTCTGTTATATGCAGACAGACGGATGGACCAGATGACGACTATAGGTGCTACGTATTTACATAATAACGACATTTCCCCATAAACCATAATGTCATGGAATGCTTTTGAGTGTCTCTGTAGATAAACTATGAACGTTATATAATTTATTTTCAATACCAAACATGGCACAGTAAATCTCAATAATATCAGTTCTCAATTATAGAGCAATCTAACTATATTAACACATGTTAGAGTTCGGACAGACAAACCAAATTCATAAACAATTTCATCTATGTTGGAAAGAGTTAAAAACGCACAATAGGTTGAAATTTGACATTCAGAAAATTTTACCAATAGATGGAAGCATCCTTGAATATTTTTGTACAGCCCTGTATTTTACTTACTATCTTTATATACATGCCACTATTATGCTAAAATTTAATTAAGACTAAACCATGCTTAAAACTAGTGAAATCACACTTTCAAAAATTATCATCCACAGAAGGCCATTTATTAAATTATTTGCGTGGCCCTGTATATCATTTTATGTATATTTAACAAACATATCTTAGCATACAAATTTAGTTCAACGTAAAAATGCATAACTCATTTAAAAAACACTTTTAAGCTGTTTTCGTGCATACACAATAACCCTTACGATTTCTTTTGTGTAGCTCACCATGTAATCTACAGCCTTTAAACAACACAACGTAATAGGCAAAAATTTAGTTAAACTTAAAAACTCATATCACAACTAAAAATGCACCTCCAGCAATCCTCGCTAATATACGGTATTTCGAGTACAGTATAGTATCCGAAATCTTTTATATATCCCCTGTAAATACTATGCACTTTTATTGTACAGGAAGAACTTGTAGTAACCTCAGCAACGTATATCAATTTCATTATACGCGAAATAGTTTAACATAATTAAAATGCGCCGTAAACTATATTTCCCTTTATACCATTGTGTGACAGAATTCTTTTGTGTGGCCCTGTAAATGAATAATAAATATTCTTTCCACCGCATATTCTACAGAATATATATGTTAGTGCACTTTATAAATGCATATCAATTTCATAATGTTCCAAAGGGTGTAGCATCATTAAAATGCTCTTGAAACTATTTTTTACCATTGGCCGTAATGTAACGGAATGCTTTTGACTGTCCCTGTATTTGAACTATACATCCGATTTTCATAAAATTTGAAATGGCTCGACAAAATTCTGCAACAATTATATATTTAAAACTTTAAACCATTTGGTTTGGTACATTTTGCGCTGATTATTCGGACGGACAGACCAAAGCCGCCTCAAGACTACAAGCCAGACACGCCCTTCATCCCCCCCACATGTGACGTCACAGGCCGGGGCTGGCTAACTGCCAACGCGCCAGCCCCGAACATTTGAATTTTGTATCTTACTATTTTACGTGCACGTGCGTTTTACTTAGCCTAATAACATATTTTTTTCAAGGTAAGTTTTATTTTCAAATTATATTTATATGCTATCAGCACAAGTTTTATTTCTTGTGTTCAAAATCTTTTATTTTTAATTTCTTTGAAATAAATTAACTAGCAAATCCTAGTACGATTCTATCAATAATACCATATCTCAAAACGAAACGATATTATTGTAGTTCTGTTTCTTTCCACATAGAGCAATAATTTAAAATGGCAAGCATCCCTAAATCGTGTCAAGACTTATATCATTTAATTTGTATCTTGTCACACCATCCTCTCTTTATAATTTGTTTTGTTTTCTCTAATTCATTAAAGTGACCTTTAATTAACGCCCATTTATTAAAAGACACTTGTCGTGTGAATAGTAACTCGGGTTATTTTGTATGCAGAATTAGTTGGACTTTAATTTGACAGCAAATTTATGTATATATATATATATATATTCATACTTAAAAATTTAAATATTCTAGAAATTTTCATAAAAGTCGCTGTGAATACATAGCATTTTTATCTTGTTTACTTCTTTTAAAGCAAACCCCGATCGATATACTTGTATCAATTTATTGTTGTTTTTTAATCTTAAACGTTTGCTATCTTAATAAAAATTCTTTTTATAATTTTTTGTTAAATAATAAATGCTTATGTACTGTGTAAATAGAGCTATGGGGATAATGTTTTTGAATCTCTCTATTTTTGCCACAACTGTAAACAATTTATTTACAAGACTAAAGGAAGGGTTGTTAGTACCCTTATGCAAAGCAGTAGTTTCCCCCCACGCACAAACACACACCTTCTTCGTAAAAATCCTATGTGTTTTCATACACATTTAAATGTTTAATTAAAAATAACAATAAATAAAATTATTATTCTATAATTATAAATTTACTTTTAGATCTAGTCAGGAAATACTTTTCATCTCATAAAAATTGACTATTTTAAGCTTAAAAGTTGTGAACAAACATTTAAGAACACGCACAACATTATTTTGGAAATGAAATATTTTCGTGGAAGGTTTTTATGTTTTTCGATGTTTTTTTTTTTTATCAGCTATTACCTAAACATTCGAGGAAAATGAACATAAATTAGTAATATTTTAATTCCAATTGATGAAAGTCTTTTCTTTCTTTCTTTTATTTTTCTCTTCATATGTCAATACATTTTTTAAAAAATCTATTGCTTGTACCTTGCATAATATATCAAACTAATACAAAACTAAATAATAATTTTCTGTTTCATGAACTTGTGTTGTTTTAGTATTATGACAGTTTTATGTTTTTTAATTTAATAGATTTTATGTGAAAATTTCCCATTTCTGATAAGTAAAGTTTACAGTACGAAAATTTATTTATAAGAATACTTAATTTCATGTATACTTTAATTTTACTATTTATTATATGCAGGTTTCAAATCACTTAATATTTAATAGGATATTTACTGTATAATTTCAAGCCCAATTAAAAATAAAAATAGAACACAACATGAATTTGTTTTCATTTAACATTCACTTTTCTTCCACTTTAATTTAATTTTTAAATGTGGGTTTTGATTGGCATACTTATTGTTATTTATTTATTTTGAAATAATTGAAAGCAAAATAATTCAATTTATGTGTTTAAACTGCAAATTTATATATATATATATATATATACATACATGTGTAATAATGTATAATGTCTTGTTTTTGAATGTATACCAAATAATTGATATTGTTTCTAAATTTCAAAGTAGAATAAATAATAAAAACTGTCTACTAAAATAAATTTAATACTTGGGATTTTTTTTTCATTAACGAACGAATTTTCTTTAATGTATCTTTAATTCTGATGCACATTTTCATTGACACAGTGATATTATTTCATAAATATTGTTTTTGTGTTATCGTTATTATTGTTTCGAGTGATCGAAATTGATTAAAAAGCACTTAATTAGCGTCTTTAAACTATAAGTTTTTATTTTTTTCCCCATATGCTGTGATAATAAGTTGAAATATGGAGGAAAGAATTAATGTTTTAAATAACGCACGGCTGATCTAAGCCCCGCGTCGTGACGTCACGAAACCTTGTGTTTGGCTTGTAGTCTTGAGGCGGCTTTGGACAGACAGACAGATGGACCAAACGACGACTATATGTGCTACGTATTCATATAATTACGAACGCGGCGAAAAAGGGTTTATTTTAGTACTGTCATTTATATTTGCTGTCATGCTAAGAAATTTAAATCTCGGTTTAGAACTTCAAGGAAATAACTATTTTATAACTCAGATGTAAAAAAATTAAACGATAAATTAGAATGATAAGTTATGTAGGTATCTTTGATTTAACCCTTTTCTGCCTAGCGTCCCGTTTTTGGGACGTTTCGAATTTTAATAATTTTTTTTTAATTTCTCTTCTTCTTTACAACATGAAAATTATATGAAGTAATTGCCCATAAATGTCTTTATCTATTACTGAGAGATGACAGCATAAGATTGATATTTATTTGCTTAAATGAAGGTCTTTTTTCGGTTTTTATAGGTTTTTCATTTTTGAAGATAGCGAAATGTAAAAGGTAAGTTTTTTTCTATTATTTGTATCAAGGATCCAAATAAATAAGTCATAATCTTAGTTTGTAGACTTCTTTGAAATATGTATTTTTTTAAATTGCGAAATTATATATTCAGGCCTATTTTTTATGCATGTTTGTAACGTACAAAATATAGGGCGCAAGGCGCAAATGGGTACATATTTCTATTAGACATTTAGGAGGGCAGTTATTTATGTAAAATCCTTTTTAAGATGATTTTGAAATAAATTGTTTTTAGCCTGAAATACGATTATTCTTGATTTATTATTAATAATATTTACAATGTTATTAGTCTCTGTAAAGAAATAAGTATATTTTTTAATAGTTCATAAAAATACTAATTATAGTACATATAATATGCAATTTGAAAGCTTAATTTACATAACATATAAAAAACATATAATTATGCATTTTTCTGCATATGGATACTTCCGTATTTAGTACGTTTACATTTTATAGAATAAATACAAAAATAGTTTAGAGTAATTTTTTTTAGTATTTTTCCAGTTCATTTTGCAACATTTTAAAGTGACTTTACCATCAAATTTGAGAAAACAAAAATTCAGGCATAAAGTCAGGTTTAAAGTAATTATGTGTATAGTGACTCAGGTTTCAAACAATTTAACAATTAATGAATTCGAGTGGAGAAGTTACTAACGCCAAGAAATTTAAATTTAAGTTTCATTTTTTAATCTATATTTACCGAATCAATATCTATGACCTGCTGAGTTTCTAAACTTTTAATTAGATGACGTAAATACTTTAACGACATTTCACCTTAAAAATTAAGGTGTATTCCATGACAGAGCATTGGTTTAGAGCTTTTATCTGATCAAGCGCAAATTCATTTTTCTAAGTGAAATATAAACTGTCAAATAGTTCTCTAATCGTCTGGTATTAACACACACAATAACATGCCACTTTTCTATTTAGAGAAAAAAATATATATTCTTTCTATTCTAGTAATTATTTAATGATTAAACATGTGCTCTTTTAATAAAAAATACGAAACTTTTCTTTTTTGACAAATTCTGCTATAGGCGAAATTTCCGAACAATTAATTTTTGAAAAGTGTTTAAAGTATGTCAAAAATTTTGTTATTTTCAAGCCTTGGGATTATTAAAGGTAAAAGAGGGATTATTTTTAGGAAATGCTATTCAATCAGACTAAAAAATTCTTTTGAGGTTATCTTTTTTTCTTTCAATTTAAAGGAAATAGCTACTTAATTATTAAGAAAGAAATTGAACAATATACGTCGTTAACAAAATTGCTATTGTAATATTTAAGTTTTTATACGTGTTAAAATTGACATGATTAAGTATAAATTTCAATTAGTGCTAGTTTTTTACTCAGTAAAATACTGACATGAATTCTACTTGTTTAAGAAAACATGCTCACTTTTTTTCAACTGAAGTGAGAAAGCTGCGATTAAGTATAAAAAAAAAAAAAAAAAAAAAAAAATTAAATAGCATTCCAAAAAAAAAAGCATTTGATTGGATGGTTAATGTATTTTCGAAAAATTCAAAGAATACTAATACTTTTCCCAGGGCCGAAACTAAGGTGTGTGTGTGTGGGGGGGGGGGGGGCAGAGGGGGCACGTGCCTCGGACGCCAGGCAAAGGGGGCGCCAAATGAAGATTTTGTCTATTGTTTATATATATGCATATATATGAAATCTGGATACAAATGTCCCACAGACGGAAAATCCAAAAGGAAAACTGAACCAAATGCATTAAAATTGACAAATAGTTAAAATGATTCGCAGAAACCTGTATAAAGCAGATCCCCCCCCCCCCCCCCCACACACACACACACATTATACAGGTTTAATGCATTCAATTTCAATGAAACTTTTCGATTCTGTTTCAAAGTTTTAATGAATCAATATTTGAGAAAGCTGATTCGTAGCTCAGTATTACGTATTTTATGATTACATATTTAAAATTTTAAAATAAATCGGCTGTTATAAACTTCGTAAAATTCTAATTGTAAATTTAGTTTGTGCAGGAGTGGGCGCCAAAATACATGTTTGCCCCGGGTGCAAAAAAGGCTAGTTTCGGCGCTGACTTTTCCTATAGCTCGAGACGAAAAATCATGCGAAATACCATCGTTATTCTCCTGATAGATTTTGAGATCAGTCCATGTATCAATGAAGAAGAAATTAAAACATTAATTAAAAGAGGAAAATAGTACTTCGAGGTAATTATATTTTAAATAGATGTTACGAACAAAAAGGGTAATTACAGTTGAACTTCCCTTTAAAAAAGTCTCTGCTTAACGAAGTTTTCTACTTAAAGACATTTTCTGTTGAACCTTGACTTTGAACACCATTAACATGCAAATTAATCTCCATATTACGAAAAATATTTCTATATAACGAAGATTATTCCACTTTCTTGCGTATACAGCATCCAATCTGAGAGGTTGCTGTTGCGATGGATGTATGAATTTATTTCAGAGTATTGTATGAAAATGAATTTGTTATTTATTTAAGCATTTAAATTCAAATGAAGAAATACTAAAAGCCTTCGATACAAAAAGAAGGGGATTTCAGTTTCACAAGAATTTTATAGATGAATTGTTCGGGTACTTACAAAAATGCGAAAATTTTCATGAACAAAGTATTTTTAATAAGAAATCTGTACAAAGTAATATTGCAGACTTTTTAGGTAGATTTCGTATGAAATACTACAAATTGGGATCGTTCCTATGTTGGAATTTCTGAAAAATTTTTGCAGATCTACACCGATCATGACCCCTAGAACCCAAAACCACCCTCAGTAAAAAACTTTATATACCTATCTATCTATCTGTCTATCTATATATATCACTTTCTTCTGGACACGATAACTTTCGTAATTCTGCACCAATCTCTTCCAAACTGATACATAAAATCAATGGGCATAAAATCTCGGTCAAGTTCGTCAATGGGCAAAATCGGAGCAAGGGTATGGAAATAGGGAAGGGTTTTGTGAAAATCGAAAACCCCGCATAACTTCTTAATTTTTGTACATATCAAATAAGTTTAAAGTTTTTATTACTTCTAAAAATAGGGCTAAAATTTTATGTATCACAGATTTTTGATAAAGTTAAAAATGGGCTCAAGGGGCGCAAAAAATAGGGTTTTTGGGAGAAAAAAATTCATAACTTCGTCAATTCTCATGATATCAATTCCAATTAATTTTATTATAAATCTCCTTAATATTATCTACAACTTTTATATTATCAAGTTTTTGATAGGACCAATTCGTACAGCAAAAAAAAAATAATAATAAAAACGAAAACAAAAAGGGGGGTTGAAGAAGTAAAAAATCCTTAACTCCGTCAATTCAAAAGATATAAAATCCCCCATGAATTTATCATATATCTTCTTAATATTGTCTACAACATCTATATAGACAAGTTTTGGATAGGACCAATTCTTACAGCAAAAACAAATTAAAAATACATAGCGGTTGAGGAAAAAAATCATCGTAAGGGTGTATTCAAATCCAAACTGCTTATTTTCTGACTCATTTTACAATTCATTTTTACTCTCAAAGGCTTCCAATTGGTACGTTTTCTTACTCAGAAACTATATAACATACCGTAATGGTCAATTTCTTGATAGAGGCAGAATATATTTTTAAAAATGCTGTTAAAGTGGGCATTTTGAACCGAATTTCCCGATGCGGATTGTGTTTGGAAAATCATTGAATTAAGGATGCACTCAAATCCAAACTCCTTATTTTCTGACTCATTTTTAAATTCATTTTTGCTCTCAAACGCATTTAATTGGTAGATTCGCTTATTCAGAAACTATATAATGTAACGCAATGATCGATTTTTTGATAGAGGCAGAATATATTTCAAAAAATGTTGTCAAAGTGGGCATTTTGAACGGAATTTCCCGAAGCAATTGTGTTATCACTTTCTTCTGAACACGATAACTTCCGCAATTCTGCACAAATCTCTTCCAAACTGATACATAAAATCTCGGTTAAGTTCGTTAATGGTCAAAAGCGGATAAAGGGGATGGAAAGAGGGAGGGGTTTTGTGAAAACCGAAAAAACCCCATAACCTCTTAATTTTTGTACATATCAAATCAGTTTAAAGTTTTTATTACTTCTAAAAATAGCGCCAAAAATTCATGCATCACAGATTTTTGATAAAATTTAAAATAGGCTCAAGGGGCGCAAAAAATAGGGTTTTTGGGAGAAAAAAATTCCTTACTTCGTCAATTCTCAAGCTATTAAATCCAATTAATAAGTTTTTGATAGGACCAATTCGTATCGCAAAAAAAAATATATATATATATATATATATATATATTCAAACGAAAACAAAAAAAAAAGGGGGGGGGGGTTGAAGAAGAAAAATTTTCATAACTCCGTCAATTCTCAAGATATAAAATCTCCATAAACTTATCATATATCTTCTTAATATTGTCTTCAACATTTATATAGACAAGTTTTTGATAGGGCCAATTTTTACAGCAAAAACAAATTAAAAATACATAGCGGTTGAAGAAAAAAATCATCTTATTAAAGGTGCATTCAAATCCAAACTGCTTATTTTCTTACTCATTTTTAAATTCATTTTTGCACTCAAATGCATCCAATTGCTAGATTCTCTTATTCAGAAACTATATAATGTACAGTAATGATCGATTTTTTGATAGAGGCAGAATATATTTCAAAAAATGATGTCAAAGTGGGCATTTTGAACAGAATTTCCCGAAGCAATTGTGTTATCACTTTCTTCTGGAACTTCCGCAATTCTGCACAAATCTCTTCCAAACTGATACATAAAATCGAGGGACATAAAATCTCGGTCAAGTTCGTTAATGGGCAAAAGCGGACAAAGGGGATAGAAATAGGGAGGGGTTTTGTGAAAACCGAAAAAAAACCCATAACTTCTTAATTTTTGTACATATCAAATCAGTTTAAAGTTTTTATTACTTCTAAAAATAATGCCAAAAATTCATGCATTACAGATTTTTGATAAAATTAAAAATAGGCTCAAAGGGCGCAAAAAATAGGGTTTTTGGGAGAAAAAAATTCCTTACTTCGTCAATTCTCAAGATATCAAATCCAATTAATTTTATTATACACCTCCTTAATATTATTTAAAACTTTTATATTCACAATTTTTTGATAGGACAAATTCGTACCAAAAAAAAAAATAAATAAATAAATAAAAAATAAAAACGAAAACAAAAAGAGGGGTTGAAGAAGAAAAATTTTCATAACTCCGTCAATTCACAAGCTATAAAATCTCCATGAATTTATCATATATCTTCTTAATAATGTCTTCAACATTTATATAGACAAGTTTTTGATAGGGAAAATTCTTACAGCAAAAACAAATTAAAAATACATAGCGGTTGAAGAAAAAAATTATCTTATTGAGGGTGCATTCAAATCCAAACTGTCTATTTTCTTAGTCATTTTTAAATTCATTTTTGCTCTCAAACGCATCCAATTGCTAGATTATCTTATTCAGAAACTATATAATGTACAGTAATGATCGATTTTTTGATAGAGGCAGAATATATTTCAAAAAATGATGTCAAAGTGGGCATTTTGAACAGAATTTCCCGAAGCAATTGTGTTAGAAACGAAAAATATTGCCCTACTGAGAAAATAATTGTTTACTAATCAAGTTTTAATTAATTGAAAGAAAAATAAAAACACAGGTCGCTTATAAATCTTTTCAAAAATCACGTCAGCATGTTTCATATTTTTTTTAAATTAAAAATGAATCTGAAAATGTGCCAGAAAATTTCGAGTTGTTGAGCATGAAAAAATATTTTTTTTAATATCGCTTTAACATGATTCTGATAAAACCAGCTATTTTATAAAAAGGAAGTAAAAATTCGTCAAAAGCAGACAGATAAAACTGTTAAAATGGATTTATTTCTAATAATGACTTAGTTTTTGTTGGTGAAATTAGTATACTTAACTTCGAAATCTACCTCTGCCTGTAGGCCGAGCCGGCGGGGATTTTTAAAGTTAAGGAATTGAAATACTGAGAAAAAAGAGAAAAGTTACGCTGCACTTCAGTTTTTGTTTACCTCTCTTTATTATAGTTTTTTTTAGACATTATTTCAATTAAATTTTTCTCATATGCCTACATTGCATAAAAAAAATTACTACCCAAATTAAAATATATTTGTTTTCAATATCTCCATTTTATATGTATTTTTTATTTTATGCATCTGTATTTTATTTATTATACAAATTTCATGAATTTGAGTGGATTTCTGTTTAACGAATTTCCTTTATAACGATAACGAAGTATTTAAGTGTAACGATGAGACTTCGTTAGATGGAAGTTTCACTGTAATTGTAGTAAACAATTGAAATAAAACATCAAGTTGAATGCGCAAATTCCTTTAAATAAAGATTTGACGACGGTACTTTTTTCTTTAGTCATCATCAGGTGTTTTAAATACAGAATAGCGGAAAGAAATGTCAGCGAAAAAATCACAGTTTGACGCAATTATATGTTTCAGTTATATGAATAAAATTGTAAGTTTATAACGTAATTTTTAACTGGCCTCAAATTTAATCTCCGACTGTTCGCTAGGTTTTATATATTGCACGCAAGCGGTTTCCAGCCATCTGTATCTCAACTTTAGATAGCCTTGTTGTGATGACATTATGTGCAAGTACAATCGAATATTTCAATTGTAAAAGTTGATTGTGATTTGATTTGACTGACTCGATTGTATTTCATCTGATAGTTTTTGTTCCGATTACAGAATTATCTCGCAGTAACCCATTCATCTTTGGTACTAATACGATTACCTTTTGCTTAAAAGGCTTAACAGACCAGTACACAGAGTTTAACCAACGCCCTCGCCCTCTAGACTAGATATTTGAGAAAGTCTTGAAACGCGTCACGAAAACGTCACACAAAGCAGGCAAAACTAAGAGAAAGGTCCGACCAGCTTGCATGTTGGCTCGTTGGCTTGTGGAATTATTAATTCTTATTTTCTAATAATAATTAACAATTCCACGAGCCAAAGAAAACGAAACATTCAAGTTGTTCGAATTTTAGGTAGATTTCGTAAGAAATACTACCTATTGCAGTCGTTACCATGGTGCGACTTTTGAAAAATTCCTTCATAACTTTTCATTACATGACCCCAGGAACCCAAAACTACCCCCACCTAAAAAGTTTATATATATATATATATATATATATGTATGTATGTACTAAATTTTGTCCGCACGATAAAAGTCGCAATTATGCACGGAACGTCTTCAAACTCGCCAACAACTTTAAGATGGCTAATTTCTCGGCGGGGATTGAAAATGAGCAAAATCGGTCCAAGAGAATGGGAATGGGGAAGGTTTAAAATTTTGAATACCGTCTTAACATGATTCTCATAAAACCAGCTTTTACACAACAATGGCAGGAAAAAATAAATATTTTTCGTTATAGGTGTTGCCAACAATTAAAAAAAAGCAATAAAATTCTCACCACAACAATTGTTTTTCTAATGCAATGTTTTCACGTGAAAAATTAAATTAGATAAACAGTTTGACAAATTGAAAACAAATTGAATATTACGTCATAAGTTTTCTAGAGCAAGATTTCTGCATGAAAATTCAAAATGAAATAAATAGTTTGACGAATTGAAAACAAATTGAATATTACGTCATAAGTTTTCTAGAGCAAGATTTCTGCATGAAAATTCAAAATGAAATAAATAGTTTGACAAATTAAAAAAATAACAAAATATTGCGTCATATTGAAAATGTAATGAACCACAGCAGGTGAATATGTAACGTCATTGAGTTTGAAGAAACGTATTAAAACATGATAAAAACCCGAGTATGGAAATATTAACATAACACTTTGAGGTTATCTGAATTTGATTTAGCCATTTTTAAACCTACTCCATATACATGCGTGTGTGTATTTGTGTTTATTAGAATTTTCACAAAATGTTTAGCTCCCTAGAACTCATTATTAGCGAAGGAACTGGGTTTATCTTTAATCTTGATTTAAGTTTTGTTGGTGGGTGAATTTAGTACTTAACTTCGAAATCTACCTCCGCCTGTAGGCCCGAGCCGGCAGGGATTTTTTTTCTTTGTTTTGCCTTCGTTGTGTGACGCATTCGTGACGCGTGTCAAGGCTTTCTCCCTTATCTAAGGGGCGTTGGTTTAACACTTTATGCCCGATGGTACTTTAAAGTACCATGAAGTTAACTTGTTATAAAATTCATCTAAGACATCGATTAGTAGTAATATAGTTTAGATTGAGTTATAGATACTTTATCTTATTCCAAAAGCATTATTGGTTACATAAAACAAAGATATTTTTAAAAGGGTGATTTCATTTTCATTTGCTTCTTTTCAGCTTTCTTGGCGTTGAAAGGTTTTGGGGAGAAAAGTTTCCGTTCGGAAATATTTCTATATTTCTACTATAAGACCATTATATTTGTACAATTCCTAATTCTATAAAATACTAAAAAAAAAAAATAAATAAATAAAAACTAAATAAAAGATTTGAGTGCAGTTATAAATATTGCACAAAATCTCTATAAATCCAAATTTAATTAATTAATTTTAATTGGCAAAACCCTTCCAAAAATTTATTAAGTGATTGTGTAAATCTTTTAATGTAGTTTCAAAAATTCACCAAAAAAGCTTTAGAAGATGAAATTTTCATGAATTCTTCATTTGGGACATAAAGGGTTAAAGTGGATTCTATGCCATATAAATACACAATCCAGAACTTTTAACTGGCACTCGTACAGATTTACTGGCCATCACATATCAGCTACCGTGGTAGGTGATGTCTTTTGAGGGTGATTTTTCGTTAATGTAACCAGAATTTTAGTGATACGAATAGAATTTTGAGATTATCTTGCATATTACTGAATTTTCTGTTAGTTATGAACAATGTATTTAGTATTATTAGTATAAAAAGTTAGTATAATGAGCTAGTAATGGCTATGATACTTTTAATTATAAAAAAAAAAAAATTGATAACGAATAATTTTCAAGCATGATTTCTGTTCTATTTTAATTAAAATACCAAATCACAAACGATTATTCTCCATTTTATTTCTTTTCGCCAAACACTGATAAGATTAGGTTGCTTTTTACTTTTTGTCAGGCGAAAACATCTAATGTTAAACGAAAATGTACCATTTCGATTCTTTTCCGAAAATTTGAAAGCAATATGTTATACTAGATTAATATTAACACAATTATTCTAATTGGTAAACAAATCATATTAGATGTAAATTTCCAACTGGGCGAAAAATGTCCGGACCAGGATTCGAACCCGGGACCTCCAGGCTGAAGCCGCCAGTGCTCTGCCATCTGAGCTATCCCGGACGATTCCGGTCGAACTTTTTCACCCAGCTAACCTTGATGATTACAGCATCTGGTCTGAAACCTGGTTCAGCTCAACAGAATAAATCTCAGGTAATAGAACTCCAGAAATCGTTGGATACGAAATTACACTAGATTAATATTAACACAATTATTCTAATTGGTAAACAAATCATATTAGATGTAAATTCGCCCAGTTGGAAATTTACATCTAATATGATTTGTTTACCAATTAGAATAATTGTGTTAATATTAATCTAGTGTAATTTCGTATCCAGCGATTTCTGGAGTTCCACTACCTGAGATTTATTCTGTTGAGCTGAACCAGGTTTCAGACCGGATGCTGTAATCATCAAGGTTAGCTGGGTGAAAAAGTTCGACCGGAATCGTCCGGGATAGCTCAAATGGCAGAGCACTGGCGGCTTCAGCCAGGAGGTCCCGGGTTCGAATCCTGGTCCGGACATTTTTCGCCCAGTTGGAAATTTACATCTAATATGATTTGTTTACCAATTAGAATAATTGTGTTAATATTAATCTAGTGTAATTTTGTATCCAGCGATTTCTGGAGTTCCATTACCTGAGATTTATTCTGTTGAGCTGAACCAGGTTTCAGACCAGATGCTGTAATCATCAAGGTTAGCTGGGTGAAAAAGTTCGACCAGAATCGTCCCGGATAGCTCAGATGGCAGAGCACTGGCGGCTTCAGCCAGGGAGGTCCCGGGTTCGAATCCTGGTCCGGACATTTTTCGCCCAGTTGGAAATTTACATCTAATACAATATGTTATAGTTAATTTTTTTATTTATCTTATAGCAGTAAAACATGTCAGTCATGTTAGCAACGCTTGAATCAACATACGAAATGTCTTAAACTGGACTAAAGGTTTTTAAAATTCAGTAATAAGTACTGTTTGTTTTCGGAAATCAAAACTCTGCGATTTTGTGAATACGTCAGCTCTGTTGTGATTTTATCAAAATAGGGATGAGCGGAGATTGTTTAGCGGCGTTTGGCTGAGCGCCAGTCTTAGTGACAACGTACATGTGAACGCCGAAGTAGAATTTTGAAAAATACCCATCTCAGCGTAACACCCCTTTGGATAGTAGAATCGTCTCAGAGGGCTAGTCGTGTGAAAACGAACAGTAATTGTCCGGGCACTAGCGACATTTTGAATGATGTTACTTAGGGGCATCCCACACTGAGACGACAAGCGACATGAAGCCGAAACATGTAGCGCATAAACCGGTCGAAACAAAGGACGAAGCTGTTTCAAACCTGTTTTTAACCAGTTTTTTCAACGAATTCAAGCGACATGTCTTATGTGTCGCCTTAGTGCGGGATGCGCCTTACTCACAAAAACAGCTGTCAGCTTTTGCGATAGCGACAGCTGATGGCTGTTTGCGCCCAAAATTTTTGTTTTTCTAATTAGCACCGTTTGCGACCTTCGGGGGGACCTCAATATGAGACATCCGTCATCCTTCAAAGAGAAATGACAAATCGATTACGGAAAATCATCACTAGTTGCGGGAAAAGCTTTCAGTTTCCCGTAATTGGGTTACTATCTGTTTCCCTTTGACTGGTAGATGTTTCGGAACACGAGGCCGCATCCACTGCTGTCACGAAAGCTGAGGTCTGTTTTCGTGGCTCGGTTAAATAAGATTAATTATATATTTCAAGATCATTTTGTGTAAAATGTTTAAGTAAAAAATGTCACTGTCTCTTGGAGCAGCTATTGCAGTTATTCTTGTAGGAGATCATTGTGTGAAGTCGGGAATTTTCGTTATGCTTCCTTGTGTTAGTTCCAAATATCACTAACTGAGGGCACTGCACTGCCTCAAACTATAATTCCGCTCAAACTAATGTATGAAAATGATTATTATTCACTCCACCTAGCTGTTAAAATGCCAAAGAAATGGTTTTTATTTTGAAATTTCAAGCTTATTTTAAGTATTATTATAGTTTGAGACATATCAGTGCCATCTATTGGTGATATTTGCAACGAAAAAGGTAGCATAGTACATAAATTCCCGACCTCACAGATTACTCTCCTTCGAGAATAAACTTAACATCTGTCACCATTTACCTGTTATTGGATTTTAAAAGCCGTCAGATTATTTTAAGTAATTCTGTATAAGCATTTATTTGGTGCGATAAAATAAAGTAGCATTTGCAGTAATCTTAGTAATTATAGAGCTCCAATAAAATGTTCAAATCTAAGTTAACACTAACTAGGGATTAATCGCCAAAGTTTGGGGGGGATCGACAACTTCTTCTGGTTGCTTTAAAGGGTAACGGCGCACTGGTCGGTTCAAAATTTCAAATTTTTATCATTTAAAGTACTTTTTACACACACATGAATAATATTTCACTGTTTAGAAATGAATGTCGAAAATGAAAGTGAAATACAGTTTTCTACTTTAATATAAGTGATAATTTAGTATAAATGGATTTTTATAAACACTTCGGTCTTGCACACTTCTTAAATCCCGAAAAATTTTTACATTTCAGGGGGGCAAAAAGATGCAACCTTTTAAAAGCAATAATGGGCAATCTTTTTCTAAGTAAAAGCTATCCCGTGTCACTGAGTCTACGGCGGGCATGCTACATCTATCGACATAGTTGAACGTACATGGTGTCTCAAAAATGACTGATGTATTTTAAAATTCAATAACTTGTTAACGGTGAAAGATATTAAAAAATTCTTGCAGGAGGGTTATGTATGATGTCAGGAGTTTCTTTACTGTGATTCTTGATTTTAGTTCGAATTTAAACAATAGATGGCGCTGAAAGCAATAAGTGCTCAGTCCAGACCTGAATTTTGGTATTTCGGGATCCATTCAATACATTAATTTCCTTTTTAGAAGATAGAAGGAAGAAGATAGAGGTCGAAAAATCGAGCCTAGATTTAGCAGTTATTGCTTGCTGCGCCATCTATCGATGCTATTTGTAACTAAAATTGAGAATCACAGCATAAAAACTTCTGACATCTTACATAACACTAGTGCAAGAAGTTTTAGTTTTTTAATATCTGTCATCGTTTGCAAGTTATTGAATTTTAAATATTGAATTCCATCAGTCATTTTTGCGATACTCGGTAGTATAACAATATAAATACGTTCCGTTTTTTATTATGTGGGTTTTTTTTTTATCGCGGACTGTAGGTACCCCCCTGCATCCCTGCTTTAAAGTGTATGTCGATTTCTTCATCTGTTCTAAATATAGCTTATTTTCAGCTAACTTCACTAAATATTTCGACTTTTTTTTTTTACTTGTTCTTTATGTCAAAGTTCCAATTATCTTCGTAACAAAATTTTAAAGAAAAACAAGTACAGCATTCTTTTTATACAGAAGTTAATTCACATTTTATTATTAAAATTATTCATTTCCGTGTAACTTCATAGAAGCTTTCTGGGAAATAAAAATTAAATATAAGAAATAAGAAACAATTGTTTCCATCTATGAATTATTTTCTGAAACAAACTTCCCTCACGGTAGAATGAACTCTAAATAAAATTAAATTCTTGGATATAGAGCGTTTTCTGCGTAATTGAACTTAATATACCTAAAAGTTATGAGAAAAAGATGCGTCCTTGCGGAATAAGCTTCACTTTTTACATGCTTTGAAGCCTTATTTAATTTTTTGTTGAAAAAGTATTTCAATTTAGAGAGATATTATATATTTAAACTAGGAGAATAGCAGTTGAATCTGAAAAACATCAATTAATTAATTTTAAAAAAATCTAAGCTTTTAAATTTATATAGTTTTGATTTTTCACGAGCTGATTTGCATGAAAATATGTTTTACTATTCATGATTAAAACTTTAAATTATGTAATAGGGGAAAGTAAGGAAAAAAACCCTATACCTTATTATTAGTTGCTTCTTGAAACCAGAATTTCAGATAGAATTTAACCCGGGAGAACTCGCTAGTGAGAATGCCCAATTGCTTTTCTTTTACTTTACATTAATACAATATCAACTTTTTTTGGTTGGCTTAGTACTTTTATTCACAAAATAGGTAAAATAATTGTAAAACATTTTGAAATTGTAAATAAAATGAAAAATGATTTAAATAAGAGTCTTTAAAAAGTACGGCTGTGAGAGAAAATCTCATGCAGCGAGTTCTCCCGGGTTAATGTAACTTTGCGTATTTACTCAGGATTTATCCTAGTACCAAAATATCATTTTAAATATATGATTAGTTCATCATTTATGTTAATAATGTTATATATATATGCCATGTTATATTGATAAAAGATTATTTATAAAAAGTCAAGCTATCCGGTACTACCCCACTGGTCACAGTGGAGTATTAGAGGCAAAATCTTGGCCAAAATTATTTGTTGTGTTTTACATTTTAAATCATTGCTGTTGACTTACTATTAGTAAATACGCTAAATTAATGTTATATACGCATAGAAGTATGCATTTAATAAAAAAAAAATAAATATATAATACAAAGTTTACTTTACCTTTTATCGCTTATAAGAGGAAAGTAATTGTTAATAGGGTTATTTTACTTATATATGTAGAGGAGAGTAGGGTAATGCCGCTCAGCGGGTAATTCCGCTCACTCAAATATCTCTAAACAGAATAGAATTGAAAACGTGCGATCGGTACCGGCACCTAGCGAACTTCATCGCAAGTTCCCAGTAAGGATATAGTAACCGTCGGAAGGAAAGTATTTTTGTGTCCTCACGTTATTAGTTTGCAGTTGTTTTATTATAAAATTCTACAACATCTAACTTGAAGTAAGCGTACATTCTTATTTTCAAATGTAAATTTACTTATTATGTCTACAAAATACATACATTTAGCTGTACGTTCATGCTTTTAATTATTTTTGTAAGTGCGTTGTTATGCCAAATATAATGCATTAAAATCCAACATGGCTATGAAGGATAATGGCGGTCGCGTGGAATTCCAAAAGCAGTTTTTCCAATGTGCTACTTTTTTTAAAATTCAAATTTCTTGATTAGCGCCACTTTTTTATATGTCATTAAACAAGGCGAATTTTACGATTTCAAAAAAGTGGTGACAATAAAAAAAACCTGAAATTAAAAAAAGTAATTTGAATATATTCAATTTGAATATTTTTAAACGATTTTTTATACATAGGTTAGTTGAGGTCGATCTTTAATATGACTCTTTTTTACTTTTTCGATTTTGGTTGCAGATTTTTTTTTAAAAGGTACTTTCAGTTTCCAAACCGGATTCGAAACTGAAAGTACCGTTTTAAAAAAAATCTGCAACCAAAATCGAAAAAGTAAAAAAAGGGTCATATTAAAGATTGAGCTCAGCTATCCTATGCAAAAAAAAAAAAAAAAAAAAAAAAAAAAAATGTTTAAAAATATTCAAATTGAAACGAGAAATTCGAAAATAACCTACCCATAGGATTAACATTACGGAGCGGGTGTTTTCAAGTGTGCGAAGAATCCTCTTAAGCCTTTCCGGCATGGTGGGTCGTGGTTTCCCTTACACAATATGTGGAAAGTGATCGCATAAAGTCTGCTGTAGTATGAATAGTCCACACAACTACACATGTGACTTTTCTCGTACTTAAATGTTGTATTCAAATTTTGAGCGCCATTATCCTACCATGTCGGGCATTACCGCTCAATCGATGGTTAATTAAATAAAATGATAAAAAGCAATTCCTAAAACTTTTATGCAAATTAGTTGATTGCAAAGTGTTCTTTATACTTTGTACTTTTATTGCGTTAATAAAGTATTGATTTTTTGTGTAAATTTGACTAGCTATTCGTGTTTTCACTTAAATGAGCGGCATTATCCTACTTTCCACGAATGTTTAATTAAATGTGGTTAATTTTACTGTAAGTAAACTTTTACTTATTTAGTATATAAACCAATGTATTAATATGTATATTATTTGCATTTAGTATTTAGAAAAATTGAGTTTTAGTATAGAGATTCTGGTTTTTTGTGTTACTAAGAGATTAGCAAAACAATTTATATTTAATAGTGGAAGCTATAATGCGGAAGATTTGTTTTTTTTTTAATTGGCCTTCAAAACTATAAGTAATACGACTATACTTCAAAAATAGTCCGGAAAAACCCGGAATACCTTTAAAAAGCTATATATCTAAATTAGAGCTATAAAGACTTAAATTTATTTATTTAGAGTATTTATTTATTGTTTTTATTGTATTAAAAATAAAGCTACTGAGTTCAACAATTCATAAAGCTACAAAAAATATACATTTAAGCATAATTAAACATAATAAAAAACCGAAACGTAACATTAAAGCACGTCTTATCGCAAAGAAACCCCCTCTTCAATTGAGGCTAGGAGCCTCCGGATATTATTCATGGTCCTGAAATAGACATAGATCGATGTACCAGTTAGTCAGCTAAAAAATGCACTTTTTACAATTGTTGAGCAAACTTTAATTTTGCATTTTTGGACAGGTTTTTGGGTCAAATACTCCACTGTACGGTGGTGTAAACCGCATGGATAAGTTAATCCCGCAGGAAAATGAAAAAGTTTAGATTTAAAAAGCAATAATATACTCTTTTATTTTAGAACCTTAACTAAGGAAATATAATAATAATATTTTAATTATAAGTCTAATGATTTAATATTTAAAGAAAAAAAGGATAATTATCTTCATTACAATTTGAATAATTGCAGAAAACAAGTTCAAATTTTTATCAGCTTTATAATAATCACAACCACTTTTGTCAGGTAACTTTGATTGTCTGTTCTTCAATCATTTTTTAAGGGCTCTTCAATTTATGTTTTCCAGTATCCTTTTTTATCAAACGTACAGTATTGTTTTACTCCAAGTAGTCCAGGCAATAGGGATTTTACATAGCAAAATTAATGGTAGTTCTGGAAATTGGCTTCCTTTATGTTGTTTGGGTCGCTGAATCAGAATTTGTAAATTCCCACCAAAATTTCCCCCGGCAACCCCCCCCCCAAATTTTGGCAAAAAGCCCCCCCAAAAAGGTTTTTATTAAAATAATCAATTTTTTTATTGTTTTAGGGGAAACCTATCTAGAAATTCAGAAAGTAGACAAAATTTGCAACAAATTAGACATATGACATTATGACTTAGGATGAAGGGGAAGGGGGATCTGCCTCGGAACATGCGCGCGGTGCTGCGTGGACTAAGTTGCGCAATTCCACTTAACCACTCACATGTTTACATTCGCCCTCCCATCTCCCCTCCGAACTTTCCTTATAAGGTTTACTTTAAATTTTTTGGGTCGCTGAATCCGAATTTTTAATTTACCCCCAAAATTCCCCCCCCCTCCAAAAAATAGTAGTTATTAACTTAAATTTCTTATTGTTTTAGGGGAAAAGCGTTACAAAATTAAAAAACTAGACAAAATTTGCAACAAATAGGATATATGACATTATGACGTAGGATAAACGGGGAGAGAGGGGGCTGCCTCGGAAAATTCCCCGCGCGTTTTTCTCAAAAACCAAATTTTTTCAAAAAATCAATTTTTTTTTTTTTTTTTTTGGGGGGGGGGGGGGAGGGGTGGGGTGTTGCCGTGTGAAATTTTGGTGGGAAGTTAGAAATTCGGATTCAGTGACCCAAAAAACATAAAGTGAGTCGAAATTCAGAACTAGTATTAAATTTGCCAGGTAAAATTCCCTATTAACTTGGACTTCATAACTTTGTGCACGTAGCGCCGCAGTGTATGTTCCGAGGCAGCCCTCTCCCTCCCCGTTCATCCTACGTCATAATGTCATGTATCCTATTTGTTGCAAATTTTGTCTAGTTTCTGAATTTTGTAGTGCTTTTTCCCTAAAACAATAAGAAATTTAAGTTAAAAACAACTATTTGGGGGGGGGGGGGAATTTTGGGGGAAAGTTAAAAATTCGGATTCAGCGACTCAAAAACCTTAAAGTAAACCTTATAGAGAAAGTTCGGAGGGGAGATGGGGGGGGGGGGGGCGAATGTAAACGTGTGAGTAGTTAAGTGTAATTTCGCAACTTAGTTAACGCAGCACCGCGCGCATGTTCCGAGGCAGACCCCCTTCCCCTTCATCCTAAGTCATAATGTCATATATCTATTTTGTTACAAATTTTGTCTACTTTCTGAATTTCTAGGTACCTTTTCTCTAAAACAATAAAAAAATTGATTATTTTAATAAAAACCTTTTTTGGGGGCTTTTTACCAAAATTTAGGGTGGGGGGGGGTGTTGCCGGGGGGGAAATTTCGGTGGGAAGTTAAAAATTCGGATTCAGCGACCCAAAAAACATGTAGTAAGCCTTTTTCCGGAACTACCATGAATTTTGCTCGGTAGAGTCCCTATACGGTCTCTATTGCCTGGACTAAAGAGAAAGTGTATAGCGAAGCAAACCGCAAAAATGCTCTTTTATAACCTAGCAACAGTTTCATTGCGAGAAATAAATGTTTTTAGGTGCGTTCGTAATTATATAAATATGTAGCACCTATAGTCGTCGTTCAGTCCGTCTGTCTGTCTGTCCGCATATAACAGAGCAAAAACTACCCAACCGAATGGTCTGAAATTTTAAATATATGATTGTTGCAAAATTTTGTCGAGCCATTTCAAATTTTATGAAAATCGGATGTATACTTTAATGACAGGGACAGTCAAAAGTTTTTCTTTACATTACGGCCAATGGGAAAAATTATTGCAAGTGAATTTTAATGATGTTACAGCCTTCCGAATGGTCTGAAATTTTAAATATATAATTGTTGCAAAATTTTGTCGAGTCATTTCAAATTTTATGAAAATCGGATGTATAGTTTAATTACATGGACAGTCAAAAATTTTCCGCTACATTACGGGGAATGAGAAAAAAATTATTGCAAGTGCATTTTAATGATGTTACAGACTATGCATTTATGAAGCGCAAAAAAAATATACAGTCAGTACAATATGGGGTGCAAAAAATATGTATAAAACTAGTTATAGTACGAACGCACCTCATTTGCACCGTTTGACGAGCAATTTGCAACTTGTTTAAATATGCTACGTACAATAACTATAAAGTTTCAGTTGCTTCAAATGTATTCATATTGTGTGAATTTTGAAAACTAAAAAAATTAACAGAAAAAAAAAAAAACTTTTACACACTGGAACTACATAAATGCCAGTATGGAGGTATGATGGCCGCTTCAATTTCTGGACCACTAAGTATTTCAACCATTACCCGTTAGAGAGTTGTTCTAATTCAGATATCCGGTTTCATCCGACAATACGGTTTTACTGATTTTTACCCTATTTTTCTGCCCTATGTAAAACGAAAGACGCGCGATGAAAGCGACAGTGCATGTCACTGATTGAAGGACGGACGCGTTTGAACTGCATGACATACAGCGCGGCCCAAAGCCTATCTTCTAAGATTAAAAGCCAGTTTCTCAGCTAGTATTAAATGTAGTTATTTAAATATGTGACATGTTCCTAGCATCATGGAAACTCGTTTAACGCAATACCTATTCATCTTAGTTAACAAATCCAGGACGAGATCATTGTATGTGCGATATTGACTGTAAACTTAACTTGGAATAGTTTTGCCTCTCGTTCCGGAGTTTTGACTGCCCGAATTTACCTGACAAGATTAAATGTTAATTTCTCAGCCAGTTTTAAATGCAGTCACTTAAATATTATATGACATGTTCGTGACACCATAAAAGACAATATGAATCTTCGTTATCAAACTCAGGGCGAGATCCTCCTTACTGGGTGATCACCATCACCGAGTAATCACACATCGAGATGCATGAGAGTACTGGCAAAATCTTTGCAAGTTTGTTGGTTATTGTATGTGGAGGAGTCAAATCTTCACTCTAAAGTTCATTTGGAATTGTTTTCCCACTCGTTCCGTACTTTCGTCTGCCCGAATTTATCTGACAAAATTAAATGTCAACTTCTCAATTAGTGTAACATGAGATTATTTAAATATTATGTGACATGTTCGTGATGCCAAAAAATTTTTAAGTAATACCAACATTTGTTATCAAACTCAGAGCGAGATCTTCCTTTCTGGATTATCACTACCACGGAGTAAGGCCATTCACATCGAGATTCAAGAGAATATTGGCAAAATCCTGGTAACCGTTGCAAGTGTCTTGGTTATTGTATGTGGAGTTAAACCTCGACTCCAAAATTCATTTAGAATGGCTCGTTCCGGACTTTTGGTTTTCCGGATTTACCTGACAAAATTAAATATCAATTTCTCAGCTATTGTAAAATGAAATTATTAAAATATTATGTTCGTGACATAATTTTTTTAAATTGTTATATCAATCTTAGTTATGAAACTCAGGGCAAGATCTTCCTTTCTGGATTATCACTACCATGGAGTAAAGCCATTCACGTCGAGATGCAAGAGAATATTGGCAAAATCCAGGTAACCTTCGCAAGTTTGTTGATTATTGTATGTGGAGTCAAACCTTGCCTCCAAACTTCATTTGGAATGTTTTTTCCACTCGTTTCGGACTTTTGGCTGTCCGGATTTACCTGACAAGGTTAAATGTCAGTTTCAATTTCTTAGCTTTTGTAAAAATGCAATTATTTAAATATTATGTGACATGTTCGAGACACTAAAAATTTTTAAGTTTTCGTTTTTTTTAAATAATTATGTATATACATTCAATACTGATAATATTTATATTTAATAAAATCGTCAATATTTAACGGTTAATTGCTTAAATATGATATTTTTTAATAATTAGTATATACTAATATCCCATTATGATAGATAGACATATGGTTAAAAAAAATGCAAGTACGGACCGCGAGTTCACTTCTATGCTAGAATTTTGTTCTTACATAAATTTTAGTCAATACCACAGGTTTCACAAGTGCCAAGTAACTGAAGTTTATTTAAGATTTAGAATAAATAATTAAATACGCTGGCTGACATAAAGAATTTTGTGTAAGATTTAGAAGTCTTGAGTAAGTCTTGATTTTAAGGCCTTGAGTTTTCTTGGAAATAGCATTTAGTGTAAAACTTTTGAAACTTAGTTTTAAATTATTTAATAGTGCGAATTTCCTAACAAAAACTCATAAAAAAACTTATAACGAGCAGAAAAAAAAAAACTTTCTGAAAGTGTTTAATTATAATAGCGCTTTAAATCAAACATATTAAATAAAAATAACATCAGTTAAAAGTTTCAGATATGTCAGAAGCTTTATTTTTAAATGCCTGTTTAATACTCAAAGCAGTACAGAATATACACGTTTTAATTTAAAATCTGTCACGTTAACTCATCTTGTTTGCTTGATTTTTATTTTTATCCAGCTTGTCTTTTCTACAAAAACAAACTTAATCGATTTCAAAAATTTTAATGAGTTTTCTAAAGTAAACGAAATTAATGTTATTTTTTACGGACAACGTAATTTTTGATGAATCCTCCAGTACTTTTATTTTTTTTTTAAGTGTAATATTTGAGTGATACTGCCTTTCATTTTATTTGTTAGAATTTCTCTCGGCTCATTGAAGTGATGGGAAAGACAATTAAAAAATAATGTTACAAATATTACAACAAGAGAATTTTTTGTAATTTTTTATCATACGTGCAAGCTTTAACTAACTTTTGAAACATCTGCTCCCAAACAAAGAAATCATTAAAGTTCTGCAATAAAAGTATATATAAATATTATACAGACATACATACAATAAATGCAATAAACCCAACTGGAGTGAAAATTTAGCCAGAGCCAGGAATCGAACCCGGGACGCTTTTTCAAGAAGGCTCACGTTTTGAGCACCTTATCGCCAGAGTAAGGGTTGGCGCGGGGATGAATTCAACGCTACGCACCCTTTTTTGTTCGTGACGTCGTACGCGTAGCGAACAGCAACCCCATTCCTTTGCTGAGAGGAAGAGATGTGCTTTTTTTCATTTGTTTTTTCCGCAAATGTAAAAAGCTAGACGAAATGTTATTTCACCGTGGTTTGCAATTAGAACCTTGCTTAAAATAAAGATCTTTTTCGGATTAAAATAACTTTTAATTGCACAAATATATATAATTCAAACATAAGTTATTTTTTTCAGTTCTATAATATTCATTTATTTCATTAATTCGCTATATGTTCGAAGAAATTGAGAACGTATTTTAAAAACAGACGTAAAAATTTTCTTTAATAAATATAATTGTATTGATCATGTTTTTATGACACAATTGAACATAGTTTTATTAGTATTATTACTGAATTAATTTAGTTTTTTTTATTATTAAGCGGCATAATTGTGTGATGTGTTGATTGCATTAATAAAACACATTTTCACTGAAATAATTCATTAAAAATGAATTGTTTTTTATTTAATTGTGATTAGAAGTTAATAAGGAAGTTGAAACTAAAATCAATTCGATTATAATTAGATTGAACGATAAAGCATAAATTATTTAGCCGTATCCTACAATTAAATCTATCAGCTAAAATAACTGCAAGTTGATGCATGGAATTAAATCAATTACTATTACATTTTAATATTGGTAAAATTTTATCATTATTTGAGTTTTTATGAAAAAGACATTGGTCTGTCCCTAGTGCACAAAATTAAAAATCTTTAAAATTCTTCAGTTTTTTATTTTAAAATTTTTGCCATATTTTTAAATATTATTTCGCCTTAGTTGTTTTATTTATTATTTAAAAATAATAATTCGTCATATTTGAATAAATCATGCAAATTCTTCTCTTGAATGAAATCCCCCCCCCCACACACACACACTATATTTCGTCACCCTGCAAACATATTGCTCTATTTATTAAGTTGAAGTGGCAATAAAATAATGCTCAATCGTCTGAGGCAACCTCCCATTTCGAATTTTCTCCCACCCCCCACCTCCCTCTCCTCAATCACACTATTTTTTGACCATTTAAAATTCATTGTTGCCTTACAGAAAAGATTAGTTAAAATTGCGTCTGAAATGTTAACTATTCCTTCGCTTATGCATAACAGTGTATAAAGTTTACTGTTTTTCTCTATCTGTTGATTTTTAAATAACAAATAAATAATTTACCATAAAAAAAGATAAGGAAACAAACAGAATGAAAGATTTTAAAAATAATAATAAGAATTAACCTTTTGTGCGCACGCTTTCATATTTTTTTTAATTCTTAACAGTTTAGTAACTATAAGTAAAAGACCAATTATTCAAATTCTACGCTCCCCCCATCCCCCCCCAAAAAAGTTAAATATTCCAAGTTTTTAATTTTTTTGTTTGTTTTTTCTATTTGTTAATTGATAAATTTAACTATTTAAATCTATAGCCCCTCACTATCATATACAGTTAAAAAAATTCTCTAATGATTTTATTTGTTACTTTGAAGTAACAAAAGATAGTCATTCAATCTTCCTTCTACCCCACCTCCCCTTAAGAATTTCATCTCACATTGAAAAGGCAATTTCTAAACATCCTGTTTGGGGGTGTGAAAGTTTTTTTTTTCTTTCTTGGTTTGGCCTATTTTCACTCGACTTTGGGGGGCTGTTTCTGCAGAATGATTTGGTATTAAATTAATTATATAAGCTCATCGCAGAAAATATAGTAATTTTCTGCCGCAGGTATTTTTTAAAATCTGTGTTTATATATACATCAAAATGCACTGAAACGGCATTAATTCATGATCCCCATAAATCCATCTTTATATGTAATCAAATATCTAAATATATGAAGGTAATGAGTTTTTGTTTAAGAGGTATGGAATTAATAATGCTCAATTGAATGAAAATTTAGATTTTTGAGGGGATCAAATAATCAAAATTTTAGTCTATATCATCAAAAGTAATAAAGGCCTTCGATAAAACAGAGTATAAGAATTCGTAATACAATTTCTTTCGAAGAAGATTTCTTTTCATCTAGAACACATAACTGAAAATATTTCTTTAATTTAGGTAGGACTAAAATATGCTAGTTCGTCTTCCGCCATTTCGGTTCAAAACAAAACACAAGACGACGATTGGCGTTAGAGCTAGCTGAACGCTCTCGCTTTCGCCAACTCGCCAAGGCTGGTGCTGAAAACGTGAGCCTTCTTGAAAAAGCACCCGGGACCACGGTATACAGGACTGCTGCTCTAACCCTGATTCGTTCTAGACAAGGGTTCGATTCCTGGCTCTGGATAATTTCCCCCTCCAGTTGCGTTTATTGTATTTATTGTATGTATGTCTGTATAATATTTATATATACCTTTAACTGTTGAATGCAGGCGTTATTTATGTGTGTATGTGTGTTTTAATATATATTGTAGTATGTGTGTTTTATTATTCTGCAATAAAGTTTGTTTTCATTCTCATGCCTGTTTCATGAAAAAAATACAGTATTTAAGCGTACAAAATCTAGATTTAATTGTATTGCAAAGAGTACTTTTAAAATAAGTACTAAAGTTGGTACAGACATGCTCAAATCTTTATTGTCCCGACTTGGATCGTTATGAAATCTAAAATTTCGGCTCAACTCAATTTCAACAAAACGTGTCCATATTTTTCAAGCAAGATTTTAATACAATTAAAATTATTCAAAAAGCACACTTACTTATGCATAGATTTTATTATCTCATTATGCGTCTACAATTCATAGAACACCGAATAATAATAATATTAATGACCAATTAGGCGATTACGCTAAAAAAAATCATTTAAAAAATTGACTTACATTCAAATAACGTTTTAGTAAGAAAAGAAACGCAGTTTAGAATGAAAGAAAAAGATGGCAAAAGCGAATCCGAATTTAAAAGCTCTACAAAGAAATCAAAAAGGTTTTTTAAAATATTCCTGTGTAATTTATTAAACCAAATTAAATTTTTAAAAATTTCTTTAAACATACGTACTGCATCACTTTATTTTTTACAAAAATAAAGAAAGAAAATCCCAGCTCATTATGATCTCCGAGGGAAGAAAGAAGTCCAGAACCGTCTCGGCCGAGAAGTATGAAAACCGGGCCCGAGTATCATGAAAGGAAATTGGCCAGGCTTCGGCTCAAGCCTGCCCCCATGTAGTCCTCTACTAACAAGGGAAATACTTTTGGTGCTGCTCGCACTTACTATCGAGATCTAGTGCATTTTGTAGCCCTATACACAAAAGTTAGAGAACCGATAAAATTTTTCCTTTAAAATCATATTTTATATATTTTTTATAATTTTATTTTTTTTTATTATTGGATTTTCATTTGTTTATTTACGCCAAACGTGAGTTAAGTCGCCAAATATGGCTCTAAACATTTTTCGCCTGCTTTGTCCCTCTAGTGTCTAATATATGTATATTAGAATTAAATCAGATTGCGATTTGTTTGATAAGAAGAAATATACATATAGTCCAGTGGTTAGGGAGTTGAATTCGGAAATAATTAGGGGAAAACTGGAAACTGTTTTAATTCCTTCAATTTAGGTCTAGAATGAATATGCTACGTTTTCCCCCTCGTACTAGATGAGCGTTAAGAATTATGCATAGATTTATAGTAAAAAAACACGTTTTTGTTAAATACTGTAACACTATCTCGAAATCATTAACTCTTTCAAAAACATCGTCAATACAAATGTTGTACAGCTTAAAATTCTGAATAAAAGGAGTACCTACACTTAATACTTTTGTTGAATATTAAGGTCGCAAATATACAGATTAGGTCTAAAATGAACATTCTATGCCCCCCCCCCCCTCGTACTAAGTGAGCGTTAGGAAATATGTACATATTTACATTCAAAAAACATGTTTTTCCTTAATTTATTTTAAAAATATCTCAAAATAGCTAATTCTATCAAAAACATTGTCAGTGCAAATGTTGTAGAGCTTAAAATTTTGAATGAAATGAGCACCCACATTAGTATTTTTGTTTAAAATTAAGGTCGCAATTCTAATTTCAAAATTTTGCTTTAAACGCTAATCAAGAGCTTGAAGTCCGGAGAGACCAAGTTACCTTAGAATATCTCAAAACAGCGAAGCCTATCAAAAACATTGTCAGTACAAATATTGTAGAGCATAAAATTCTGAATTAAAATGAGCACCCACATTAATATTTTTGTTCAAAATTAAGGTCGCAGTTCTATTTCAAAATTTTGCCTTGATCACTAATCAAGAGCTTCAAGCTAGGACATTACCTTAACAATATCTCAAAACAGCTAACTATATCAAAAAATTGCCAATACAGATGTTGTAGAGCTTAAAATTCTGAATAAAATGAATACTCGCATTATTATTTTTTGTTCAAAATTAAAGTCGCAATTTCAGATATTGTTAAAAATGTTAAAGAAAAACGTATTTTTCGAATGTAAATGTGTACATATTTCTTAATGCTTGCGTAGTACGAAGGGGAAGATATAGAATGTTCATTTTAGACCTAATCTGAAGGGATTAAAACGATTTCCAGTTTCCCCCTAATTAATTCTAAGTTCAACCCTCTGACCACTGTGCTAAAACTTTAAAGTAGAATTGTGACCTTAATATTCAACAAAAGTATTAAGTGTAGGTACTCATATTATTCAGAATTTTAAGCTCTACAACATTTCTATTGACGATGATTTTGAAAAAGTTAGTGATTTCGAGATAGTGTTATCGTATTTTTAAAAAAAACGTGTTTTTTTACTATAAATCTATGTATAATTCCTAACGCTTACCTAGTACGAGGGAGAAAACGTAGCATATTCATTCTAGACATAAATTGAAAGGATTAAAACAATTTCCGGCTTTATACTAATTATTTCCGAATTGGGCCTTTTTTTGCTCCTCTACCACTGGGCTAATAAGAAAGAAGAAAGAAACAAGAATTAGTTTTTTTTCCTATGCATAAGAAACAAGAATTAGTTTTTTTCTATGCATAAGAAACAAGAATTAGTTTTCTTTTCTATGCAGACGATAAATGTATAAATAATAAATATTTATCTGTTAAAAGCTTTCAAGATCATTGAAAACTATTTTTTTTTTTTTTTTTTTTAAATACAAAATCAGCAAACTATTTTCTTTCGAAGTCAGAATAAAGTTTCGAAGTTTAAAATGAAACGTTGTTGTATTAAACGTCGTGTCTTTTGGTAAAAGTAATGTATTACGTCTATGAAGTAAATTAATATTTTTGTACAATTTAGAAAATTTACTGTGTCTAATTAGGTCGGACATTAAAATTTCTACCGAAGTCCAAACCACTCCTCCCTCACACATGAGAAGCAGCTATGACATGTGGAGGATTTTCGGAAAGCTCTACTTAAAAAAAAAAAAAAAATAACTCCAACTTTTCTCCCGCCAAAAATGTGAATATAATGTTGTAATTTTTCAAAATTAATTTCGTAGTTTCTTGAAGGTCCGTAGATTTTAAACTTTTTGCAATATTTTATACTTATTATTGACTAATTTGTATTTTTAAATGCTTTTCTTTTTAAAAAATTCTATGTTAATAGTCCAATAAATGGTTTTGAAAACTGCATTTTCAGAAAGTTATGCTGCTGTAAAATAAAAAAATATATAATTTTAACAAAAATTTTTTATCGATTCTCAAATTTCCCAATGTATGACTTTAAAATGCACCAGGTCTCAATGATAGGTGCGAGCAGCACCAAAAGTGATTATCTTGTAAGTACCGTCAACTACTTTGATCCTACTTTGGCCAAAATATAAATTTTCGAAAATAGTCCCATGGGGCTATTTTCGAACCAAAAAAGGCCTGGCACAAAGTAGCCCCAAAATACTAGTTTTCATGTTAGCTTTATGAAAACAGAAATATTTCCTATCAAAATAAAAAGTTAAAGGAAAAACTATGATCACACATGGGCTATAGGTTACTAAAGGTAATATTTTAATACTTACCTTATTTGTAGCTCTTATCCAGATTGTTTCACTATAGAAAGTTTGGAGAGTTAAAATCTACACAAGAAAACAGTTGTTTTACAAACACATCCAGTATTGCCACTAAAGAAGTGCCTTTTATATAACCAGATTCCTTAAAACATGTTTTAAGTAAAATGTTTTTCAAATGTTACATTAATTGATTTTGTTTCAGTTGCTAAGGATAACGTGACGAAAACTGTTTTTCGTTTCTTTAAATTAACAATTGGTTTATTGTGTTTAAATGTAAAAAAAAAAAAAAAAAAAAAAAAAAAAAAAAAAAAAAAAATTTGTTTATCGAGTTTGCAGTGTTAATTTATTAGCAAATGCTATTGCAAGGGGGTTTCAATAAAAATGTATTCATTTGCATATGAAATGTATTCATTTTATATGAAACAAGTGAATGGACCAAAGAAGCTCCCAGCAGGTCCAAAACTTTAAAAATAGTTAAAAAAAAAAATAAATAAATAAATTCCTCTTTAAAACCATACAGTTTGCTTCATTGTTTCATGTTAATTGTTTACAACTCCATTTCGACGCTGAAAAATCATATGTAATATTTTTTAATGATGGGAATGTGAGTGGAACCGGGAAAAAGTGGCCCAAAGTGGTTTGACGGTACGCTTGTCCCCTCTTATGGGGAATCTTTATTGAAACGACTCACCCTCTGATATAATCCTATTTCGCATTCAATAAAACAGCATTTAATTTTTTAATATAAAGATTTCTCTTTGTTGTCTGAAATAGTTTTCTTATCATTTTTAGTTTAGTCTTATTTAGGAGGAGACCAGCTATATGAATCGCAGGACGCGTATATTTCATGTATTATGTTTTTTTTATATGTACATTTCTGTCTGTATAATAATAATAATAATATAATTCTAATTATAAAATTTATGCAAAATCTATTCAGTTTTTCAAAAAGTTATTTCATAAATAAAAACATTTAGCAACTTAAAATACTTAGCATTTCTCAGGGGCTTTTTTTAGCGCCCTCAAAATATCTAATTAGTTACTTTATTATATTATATATTGTTCAACTAACATTATTATGAACAAAAATAAACAAAAATAATTATTTTCGAACAAAGAAATGCACTTCATTATTAAACATTAAATCGAACACTTTTTTTTTTTAACTATGTCGAAAAGTGTTAAAAATGAATGAATAAAACTGAATGTTGTATAGCAAAAGAATTCTTCGCTGAAAGTTCAGCAGACTTTAAAAAATGAATTCAATTAAAATACCGTCAAGTACAAGTATACATTGCTAAAGAGAACTATAGAAGAAGACAAAAAAATTATAAAAAGTTACCGAGTGAATGCAGTTGATAAATTTGTGTAGAATGTAAATGTTGAAATGTTTTCCTATATATTTTTGACAGATAATGTAGTTTTAAAGGGCACAATGGAGTTTAACAAACTCCATTATTTGGAGTTGGGATAAAATCATGAGTGTTGTTATAGCAGTAAGGTCCATTTTCTACTTCTCTCTATATATTTAATTCATTTAGAGTGCACACTTAGGTGAATGTGCATTAAAATTCGCACATTTTTCATTTGTGAAATTGCAAACAATTATTACATCGGTTGAATTTCTGTTTGAGCAGCGGAATTATTTAAGTTTAAAAAATTAGCTTTGGAAAAAAAATATTATGCAGTTTCTTGTTGGACACAATTGCAATACCATGCAGCTAAAGTAACTGCAATACATGTGGCTTTATTGTCGTTACTGTATTGATATTTCTTACAACAACAACAAAAGTAAAGTTTTGGTAATGAAATGAGTAATGAATTATCAGGCACACCAGGTGTTATCACTTAGACACATAACAGAAAGAAAACTGGCCAATGTAAAGAGATATTTTAACATTGTTATACCCTCTTATTGCTAATACCTAATTCTTAAACTGTTAGTTGCAGAAGTATACTTACAAATGCAAAAAAACTGTAAATGTTATTCTCTATCATATTATAAACCATTTAGTGAAAATAATTTTTGTAAAGAATTATTTTTTACATGCTAGAATGAATAATGTGTAACATAATTAAATAAAACTTATAAAACCGTATAAAAATTTCAATTTCGTAATTTTTATATATATTTTTTTTAATTTTATATTTAGTAAATAGATTTTAATATGATGAAAAGCATTTAGAACATTTTAAAGTATGACTGTAAAACGAACGATTTGGGAACTACCTATTGGCCAAAGATACAAATAGACAACCTGCATATTACATATTTGAGCGCTTGGGGACCAGGAACGTAGAGGCACAGTCGGCCATAAATGTTGCGAAACACATTGCAACGCAGGTAGTTTTTAAAAATAACTCAAGAACTAGTTGTCGGAATGGGCTGTAATTTTGGATTCGCATATTTATTAGCTTTTAAAAATCGATTCCTGTTAAAAAATTAACAAATAACAAATTATAATTTTTTTCACAATTTATTTCGAAAAAAGTGTAGAGGAAACTGGGGCTAGTTGGCTACAGGGGTAAGTAGGCGCAGTCCTTATAAATCGGCTGTTTGTGGATAGCTTGCGCACCCAGTCACAGAGTACCTTTCTTCTTGCTTTTTATAATCCTCATTGTAGTTTTGAAGCGTTACCTACGTGCAGTGGACATTTATTACGATTTTTCTGTTTTTTGCATTCATAAGTAATTTTTTGTTGCTTCATTCTTTTTCTAATTTCTAATACTTATCTTAATAATTGCGATTTAACTTGCGCAGTTTTTCTTAGTGTATGATTAACTGTACCTACCCCACATGTGATTTATTAGGATTATTTATGCTTAGATGGTTACGTGTCCCTTTTGTGAAAAAATTCATGGCTAGTAGTAGTCATGGCTAGTATGGGGCTAGTAGGCGCATTGAACACGGGGCAAGTTGACTCGGTGTCTGGTGTGTGCTGGTAGCTTGAAAAACAGAAAACACCGAGAAACGTGGTTGCAATGCAAGATTTTGGGCACACAAGGATTGCCCAAACGCAGAAACTCGATTTTTTATTTGTGACAACTGTAACTCTGATGATGATATCGAGTAGGATAGAAGTTACTCATTGTTAATGTTTTATTCATTATTTTTATGTCTGTATAATTTAAAATTTACATTGAACGGCGATAACGCCTTTGTTTAAACTTACTGGTAATAATGAAATTGATTTTTCTTAACTGCGTGTTTTATTTAAATTTTTATAATGCGTGTGCCAACTTACCCCATAGGTATAGGCAACTTGCCCCGTGACGGGGTAGGTTGGCGCACAATTTTTCTTTTACTTTAGGCTTCCGCTAAACATAAACTACAAAAGCTACAAACTCAAAACTCCAGGTATTTATAGCCCATTGCCTGTTCTTTAAAAGTACAGTTAAAGTTTCATAAAAAACTTAAACAAAAAATTAATAAAAATTAATAACTAAAAACTGCGCCTACTAGCCCCGGTCTCCCCTATTTTTAAAAATTAATTTTCGAAAAATTTATGAATTATAATTTGTATTTTAAAACAGAAATTTATTTTCAGAAGGTTATAATACGAAAGTCGAACGCTGCAGTTTATTCAGTCAAATAATTTTCAATTTATGCTTAAAAAAGTACTCTGATTACAATCTGTTTTGCAACTATTATAAATAAATTTCACATAAGGAATTTTAATCTTCATAATTTCTAAACTACTTAAAGGAATTCACTACTTAAAGGAAAATTTCCCAGTTTGATACAAAATTTGTATTTAGACGACCCCCCCCCCCATTAATATATCTTTTTTAATATAAAATGAAGAAAGACAATTTTCAGTCGAATGGCTATTCTCGTTTGTCCTGGGAGAATTTGAATATTAAAATGTATGGGGTGTTTTTTCTTTTCTTTTGGCGGACTGTACAAAGGACAAAGGCGTATAACTCAGAAACCTATTAAATGTGCTCTACTTTAACGAAATATTTTATTTATGTGTTCAACTGATAGAAATTTATGCTTTTTGAAAAATATTTATTTTTATTTTATACTAGCAAAATCCGCGGTTTTTCTTGCGTAATTGTTGAGATTTGCCAAGTGATATTTGCGTGCCTATTTTTATTATAGGAAATAATCCAGCACACAGGTAATTAAAAAAAATACCAATTAAGACACATTTTGAGTAAATTTCATGCTCATACTGCATTAGACCAAAGAAGGTATTTTGAAGGTTTTCCCGTTCATTTCCTTTTTTATTTGAATTTTTAGAAACCATTCTTATAGTGAGCATTTACATCTTACAAGTAACCAATATGCCAAATCCCTAGCTTCTATACCAACTGCATCACACAAATCACGTTTAGCATGCCCTTTTTCTCCTGCCCCTTTTAAATTTCGATTTTTTTAGAAACCTGTTCTGGGCAAGAATTTACGTCTCTAGAGTAACAGACATGCCAAATTTCAAGTTTCTAGCCTGAACGGTTCCAAATAAATCGTAATTTAGAACATTTTCCACTCATTTCACACTTTTAAATTTCGACTTTTTTGAAATCGTTCTTAGCGAGCATTTACATCTTAAAAGTAACCACCATCCCAATTACAGGCTTCTTTCTATACAAACTACATCACATAAATAACAATTTTAGAAAGGTTTTTTTTTTTTTTTGGCTACTGTGCACCCTTTTAAATTTTGAATTTTTAGAAAAATTTTATGATACAGAATTTACGTCTCTAAAGTAACAGCAATGCCAAATTTTAAGTTTCTAGCCCCATCAATTGCAAATAAATCGTCATTTAGAATATTTTTAGAAAGTTTTCTGCTCATTTCACACTTTTAAATTTCGACTTTTTTAGAACCCATTCTTATAGCGAGTATGTAAATCTTAAAAGTAACCATCATGTCAAATTCCTGGTTCCATACAAACCACATCACATAAATCATACTTTTAGAACTTTTTTTGCTCCTACACTATTTTAAATTTCAATTTTTTAGAAAGCTATTCTGTGTGAGTAGCATTTACGTTTCTAAACTAAAGACCATGCCAAATTTAAAGTTTCTATCCCTATCAGTTCCAAATAAATCGTAATTTAGAACGTTTTAGAACTTTTCCGTTTATTTCACCCTTTTTAAATTTCGATTTTTTAGAAACTGGCCATAGCAAATACACTCATGTTCAAAATTAAGAGAATTTTCAGTTTTGGTCGATTATTTCCGGAAGTACTGGATAGATTTTAATGAAATTAGGTATGTACAATGTACGTTAGGTTGATATAATGCAACTAAAATAAACATTCAGCAGTTACAATGTGCATCCATGATCGTGCGTAATAACCCAGCAAAGAGGAAATTGCTGGCCAGCAGGAAGATAGGTGCTGGCAATGATGAAGAAGTGCTGGCTAATGGTCTACCACTGCATGGCCACTGCTGGACAGCTTCAGTCAACTTTGCTGTTAGAAATCATCAGATAAAATTCTGGTGGGCTTCCGTTTTATCTTATGCGCTGGCCCACCACTACCTGGAAGTGCACGAACTTTTGCACTGTTATTGCTGGGAACCCTTACGCTAGGTGGCGTTGCAAATATCGAAGACATTGAGTATTTGAACACAAATCTGAAATGAATATCTTAACACAATTTAAGCTGCGAAGCTGATTTTTTTGGAAACTGTAAATAATATAGCACCACTGCCACCAACAAAATAAATAAGTAAATGAATAAATAAATAAAGTCTTTATTTCAACGCACTTTTTTTTTCTCTCCTTAAATCTGGTTTTAGTAAGTTACAAAGGATTTCGGTTTTCATAATTTACACAGTTGAAGATCAATAAAAAAAAAAGCGTATAAAATATTTAGGATTTCTATACAATACAACAATTTCTATACCAGTTTAATGATTGGGAACGTAAATCACAAAAGAAACAAACTTGAAATAGTGTAATGAGAGTTTGAAAACTACGAACGGTCGTAGAATACGCTAAAAGTACTTGTTCATGTCCGATCGAGAAAACTAAACAGCACCAAGCGCGATTAATACTTGGGAGGGTGACCACATGGAAACGGCTGCAAGTTCAAATATTTCTATAGACATTTCTGTTATGGACACTTACAGCTCTTGGTGAACTAGCTTATAGAAAAAAGGGCTATAATACTTTGTTTTTTTATAGAATTCTATACGAAATTTTTGTAAGGGAAAGTGCTGGGCCAGCAAAGGAATAGCAGTAGGATCACCGCAGGAAAAGTGCCGGATTGAAGTAATGTGATGGCATACCAATGATGGCCTTCTGTTGGTCGTCATTGATGGGCCAGCTGCATTCCGCACGGACACTTTTGCACTGGTGTAAATAATGGCACCATTGCACTTTACCGCTGATGGCAGTGCTGCTGCCATCTTTTTTCCAGCTGATGGCCCACTGTTTCTTTCTTTGTTGGGAATAATCAGCATCGGAAGGTATAAAACGGAGCTTACAATATTGAACAACAACAACAAAAAAAAAAAAATGGGTTAATAGGGGGTATGGTCCCCTCTTACAGTTATACAGCTCTCACAACGTGAACTCATACTAGAAATCAGGCAGTTTTTGGGTCCCTGTGGCAGTTAGTCTCACTCCTCCAGCAACGCTGTTTTGAGGCCCTCGGTGGTTCTGGGATGTGGAAAGAGAGTTTCAATTTTCCTCCCCAGAGCGTCTCAGACATGCTCTATATTGTTTAGGTCAGAAGACCTGGCTGGCCAGTCCATCAAGCAAATATCCTCACTTTCCAGAAATTTGTAGACTAGGTGAGCTCTATCTAGTCGCGCGTTGTAGCCCATTAAAATGAAATCAGGGCAAACTATACATCTCTGAAAAGGCGGACATAGGGTACCCAGATATCATCTCTAAACGTCACACCAGCCATAGAGCCTTTGCCAAGCACAGGAAAAGGGTGTGCTGAGACCAGTGGCGCACCCAGAGAGGGGGCCCTGGCCCCCTCCAAAAGAAAAGGGAGGAAATACTAGAAAAATATCTAAAATATTTACGAGACCAAAGTTGATTTTTTGTATGTGTGCGTTTGTGTAAAAATTTAATTGACGCCCCATACATACGCGGGTCTCCCCAGCCAATTTCAAAGATGCACAACCTGAGAAACGTATTTGCTTGAGACTACATTTCTATATATCATTGGTAATTCTCATTACACGGCTGGCTACTCTTACACGTATTGTGAAAAAAATGCAATGCTACCATGCAGTTAAAAAAAAGACCAACAGTTTTCCTCCATTATTGAATGCATTTTTAGAAAACTTTTTTTTTTTAATTGCGAGAATGAAAACAGAAAGTTACAAAGAAAGCTATCGCCGCCAAAAAATAACATCCTTTTGGTGATTAAAGCGGAATCATGTTTGTTTCAAGTTCCCAGTCGAACAATTGAGATCCAGCGTCTAGATTCAGAAGGTCCAGATGTAATACAGTGAACTTCGGCTTGGATCATTATAGTGCAAAGCCCTCACTTGGTTCGGTTTCATCCTTACCCATTCCTTTTCCTTTTGCTTGGACTTGGAATACTATACAGACACAGAGTTATATGCGAGTACACAAAAGTTACACAAAATTTCTTTTGTATTTTACATGGCTACTTTGCAGTGACTTTATTGACAATTATATATTAATCTTCAAACAAGTTTTTCTGCTGTTAAAAGTAATATGCATGGAAACTCTTCAGTGACATTTGCAAATTAAATTTATAAAATATTTTTTTGAAATTGAATTGTTTCAAATATAAAAAAAGGATGATTTAAATGCTAGTAGTAATGACGTTATTAACACTATAAATACCGATTTGGATTCCGTTTCCCTAGTCGCAAATCAGCCAAAGCCATTGAATAATCATGAAGAACAGTATTTCCTTAGATAATAGCAAGTAGCAAGACATCGTATTGTTGAAGGAACAAACATTCAATACTGACGATAATTTAAATATTATGAAAAAGTTGTGGGAACCAAAAACAAATTTTAATTTTCCTGCAACCTGTGCTACAGCTGTAAATCACAAAGTTTTCAATACACACACACACAAAAAAGTTTAAATAATATACTTGGCTTGTGTATTCTCAAGTTGAAAATAGTGCACGTTGTAAATATTGCGTATTTTTTGCACATCCTAACGTTGGAAAATCTAAATCGGAAGTAGCTGGTTAGTTGGTCACGCAAAGTTTTAATAATTGGAAGAAAGCCATTGAGAAATTTAATGATCAACAAAAAAAGTATCATTTCAGGGCTATTGCAACTTACGAAAAGCTACAGAATATTCGAGAAGGAAATACATTTCAGTCGATAGAAAAATTGATGTGTGTCAGGCATCACAAATTGCAGTAAATCGGAACCGATTACAAAAATTGTAATTTTATGCGATTGAGCAAGTGGCAATCGCCAATGAAGCCAACTTTCGAACTTTACTAAGAACAAGAGTCGATGCGGGGAATGAAAACTCCACTGAACATTTTAAACATTCTGCCAAAAACGCTACCTTTATTAGCTGGAACATACAAAAACAATGTATAAATACGAGTAACAATATCATCTTGAATCGTTTGGTAAAAAAAATTAATTTGGCAAAATGTTTCTCCTTTCTTGATGGTGAAACTTGTGACATTCCTACTACTGAACATCTTTCCTTGTGTGTCTGATGTATAGATGAAGAGAATGACAACAAAATATGTGAAGAATTCTTACAATTTATTCCTGTAGCAAGCACTGGAGGAAAAAACTTGCCCGGCAAAATATTAGAAGGATTAAAGACATATGATATCGGTTTGTCATATTTGCGTAGGTTACGTAGGGCAAGGTTATGATGGTGTCTCATCAATGAGCGGAAAGTTTAACGGATTTAGGTCTCACGTATAAGTATATATCCGCAAGCTTTATGTGTTCATTGTGTCTCACATAGTTTAATTATTGCAAAAATCTGCCAGTGACCTTTTAATTGCCTGAAATTTTGTTAACGATGTTGTGGCTCACCTAAATACTATTCGTAAAGCCCCAGATATTTCTTTCAAGGATATTTATCATAAGCTTGTATGAAAGCCAATAACTTTCATATTGACATTAAAATGCCAAAAACTGCATCAAAACAAACACAAAGATCCAATGTTCCAGCCGATTCTATAGAAGAGCATTTCAGGAAAAATATTTTTATCCCATTCGTTGATCAAACGTTCACACAGCTTAATGAACGTTTCACTCGGCACCGCAACATTTTAATTTTTTTCTACACTAGGGGGCGCTGCCCCCTACGAGCTACGCTCGTCAACCCCCGTTCAGACACCGCAGACTCTAAAAGCACGCTAATTTGATCGGCTTAAAAAATATTTCGGAAGATTGAATTATAAGTTTAAAAACAGTGGCGATCTCCCTATAAACGGGTTTCTATTCATTTATCTTTGATTGATGAATTTTAAAGCCAAATCAGCGGCTGTTAAATGATACAATGGCTATTTCCGTCTTTGATTAAATAAAATCAGTCGACATTTCAAAATAAGCTAATATAAAATGAATTAAATAAACAGAGTCTTTGCCTCCCGGTATTTTTTAGCAAAGCGAAAAGAAAGATTTTTTTTAATGACACTTTAAATGTATCGTTTTTAATCTGACGTAATTTTCACTAAACTTTTCTTTCTCCTTTTACTATTCACGGGAAAAAAATTTGCTAGAAGTGAAATATTATTTGCGCTATCCTAATAAAAATAGTTGAAAATATCGTTTTAAAATATTACATAAATGTCTCGCGCAATTTTTGAATTTAAACTGTTTTGCAATATTATTTTTTGTTCATTTTACGTAATGTGTAATGTGACGTAAATGTGACGTAATTTCTCCTATTTAAGACTTCTAACGCATGTTAAGGAATTTATTATTTTACAACATTCTTTCACTTTTAAAATTCACTTGTAATATGGTTTTTATGATAATTTTCAATGAGTTCCTGCTTTTTATATTTTCTTGTTTATAATAGTCACGTGTAAAATAAATTTTTAATTTGAAGCAAACATTATATTTTGCGCTTTTTGTACTGTTGGCAACAGGTTAAATTACTACAATTTTCTAAAATAAGTAAAAAATATCTCTCGAAATGCTGAAAATTTGGATTTAAAATAGAAATAAAACCTCCAAAAATGAGTCAAATTAATAAACTGAGTGCAGTCTGCACACCGGGAAATTCTGACGCATAAAATGATCTAAAAATGGTTAAATTCCGATGTACTGTTTTTGCTCCTATAAAACTTTTTTAATGGAACGATTTTGTCCAACTTTAGCATTAAATATCTCTTTAAATATTTCTTCGATTTAAAAACTGTCTGCATCAGCGTGTTTATCAAACATTTCTATATAATTCCACCGATTTTCATATTTTTGTATGCAATATTTTGCTTAATATTAACGAAGAAAGACTTCCGGTCACAAAAAATTCAAAACCGGCGGCGGCGGCGGTGACAGCGGTAGTTACTTTTTTTTAGAATAGAGAGATAATAAAAAGTGCTGCAACAGCTAGTGAAATAAAAGATTTTCGTCAATTATGTGAATTTTATATGCATGATTTACTTTCTACAAATTCAGAAATCTTGAATGGTGAATTTAAGTTCAGTTACAGAAAATTTGAGAAATAGCTTTCAATAACTCGATGCAAGAATGCCATTGAAGCAGTTTCAAAATGGGACAAAATGGTGTACCCCAACACTTACAAATAACTAAAGATATTTACAACACTTCCCGTTACAACCTGTCTCAGCGAAAGGTAATTTTTGACATTACACATTTTAAAAACTTATTTAAGATTCACAATGACAGAATCAAGATTAAATGGTTCTTGCTTTGGATTTGCTATCTCTCTATTCTAAAAAAAGTAACTACCGCTGTCACCGCCGCCGCCGGTTTTGAATTTTTTGTGACCGGAGGTCTTTCTTCGTTAATATTAAGAAAAATAATGCATACAAAAATATGAAAATCGGTAGTATTATACAAAAATGTTTGATAAACACGCTGATGCAGACAGTTTTCAGATCGAAAAATTATTTTAAGAGATATTTAATGCTAAAGTTGGACAAAATCGTTCCACTAAAAAAGTTTTATAGGAGCAAAAACTGTGCATAGGAATTTAATCATTTTTCGATCATTTTATGCGTTAGAATTTGCCGGAGTGCAGATTGCATGAATTTTTTTATTTTGACTAATTTTTTTAGGTTTTATTTCTATTTTAAATTCAGATTTTCAGCATTTCTAGAGATATTTTTAACAGATTTTAGAAAGTGATATTAATTTAAATTGTTGCCAACTGTATAAACAGCGGAAACAATAATGTTTGCTTCAAAAAAAAAATATTTATACGCGTAAATAAATTAAAAATTTATTTACACGTGACTATTATAAACAGAAAAAAACATTTGGAATTAGAATTAAATAATTATGTACAAAAAGCAGGAACTTATTAAAAATTACGTCATAAAAACTATAATTACACGTGAATTTTAAGAGAGAAAGGAATTTGTAAAACAATAAATTTATTAACATGCGTTAGAAGTCTTAAATAGGAGAAATTACGTCATATTTACGTCACATTACAGTTATTACATAAAATGAACACAAAATAATATTGCAAAACGGTTTAAATTTAGAAATTGCGCTAGACATTTATTTGATATTTTAAGAGGATACTTTTCAACTATTTTTGTTAGGAAAGCGCAAATAATATTTCATTTCTAACACAAGTATTTTCATGTGAATATTAAAAAGAGAAAGAATAGTTTGGTCAAAATTACGTCAGATTAAAAACGATTAATTTAAAATGTCTCATTTAAAAGAACTTTCTTTTCACTTTGTTAAAAAATACCAGGAGACAAAGATTCTGTTTACTTAATTCCTTTTATATTAGCTTATTTTGAAATGTTGTTACACGTGTCTACGTCATCAAGTTATTTTTATTTCGATGTTTTATTTGTATTTTAATTAATGTTGTACTAATTTATTTGTTTTTTCGTTATTTAAAATAAAATTATGTCAATTTGTATAATTTGGCGAGTGGTTTGGCGATTTATATAATTTGGCGAAATTGGTCGACGGGATAATCAAGTAGTACCGCAACGGATTTGGCGTTAAAATTCCCCAATCAAAGAGAAATGAATAGAAATCCGTTTACAGAGAGATCGCCACTGTTTTTTAAATTATAATTCAATCTTTCGAAATCTTTTTAAAGCCGATCAAATTAGCGTGCATTTACAGTCTACGGTGTCTGGACGGGGGTTGGCGAGCGTAGCTGGTAGGGGGCCGAGCCCCCTAGTATTTATATACACACAGAGAAATTAATGTAACTGCGACTGAAGTAATTCAAAAGCTTTGTTAAAAAAAATAGATTTTATGTATAACAATATTTTTTATTGAATTTTATTGAATTTTTGAAGTAATTTTTTTATCCATTTAACTCGGCCCCATAGTCGGTTAAGCCACGGGGCTGTAGCGGCATCTACCCTTTCCACGACTAGAGACAATGTCTGTACAAGAATTTACACTCATACCCCATAAGAGATTAAATTCTCTATTAGTTTATTAATTCCCATACAATTCTGAGTGATGAGTTAAATTTAAATGAACTAGCTCAAAAATCTGCATCCAATAATTCATCTCGTCAAAGCTATTTTGGATATTTTTCTTAAACTACAATATGCTTGACAATCAGATAGATATAAATAGGAAAATCTATAAATGTTTATTTATGAGGCCTTTAAATGTTTAACTTCTGCACAATCAAAAATTAGTACTTTTAAAAATTATTAATAAAATTAAAGTTTAAGTATAATAATTTTAATTAAAATAAATAACCAATTAATTGATACTGAATTAATTACGGTAATTTTTTGATTAATTAGTGTCTCCTTGTAATTTCCAACTGTAATCAAAACTTGAAAAATTTTGCCCTCACTAATTTTATTTTGTTTCGCTGCCAATGTTCGGCCCCCTCCAAGATAAAATCCTGGGTGCGCCACTGGCTGAGACTGCCCTTTTTACAGTCTCCTTGCGATTTGCTACTTCATTCCATCATCCAAACGTTAGTGGTTATTCATTTTTACTGTTTTCTTTTGAATTTCATAGAATGTTGCAAAAATATACCCAGATATTCAGCGAGGTGTGCGAGCGAACCAAACGTGAAAATTGCCATGCTTACTTATAAAGCCTGTTCCTCTACACCCACTCCGCCCATACACACATGTACGCTTACGTATTCGGCACTAAAGAGTTGCATCTTTGATTCGAAGCACTAGTTTTAACTTTCGTTCAGTACTTTTAACGAAATTCGACAAAATATGCAAATTCTCTTAATTTTGAACATGAGTATATTTACATCTTAAAACTAATAACCATTACACCAAATTTCATATTTCTAGCCCCAACAGTGTCACTGATCGCAATTTTAGAACGTTTTACGCTCCTGCACTCTCTCGGGGGTTGCTTTACCGATATAAAACATAGTCTACGTTGCTTACGTTGGAAAAAAGGCAGTCACCAGCAATTTGCCACCATTTTTTTAAAATTGGTACAGTAATTCCAGAGATTATTAACCCCTGCGAACAAACAATCATTACTTCTTTATAATATTAGTATAGACACTGGCGCCAACTTATATGGGACCATGGGGCCCGAGCCCACCCAATAATTTATTTTTCCAGCCCACCCAATTTTCATGCTTATTTATTTTTTAATCGCTGAAAAGAAACTATTTCGTCCACGTTCACAAAATTATTTTGTTTGAAAATACGGTAAAGATAGCAATAATAGACACACAGGAGCCTAAAAAACAATCCCCCCCCCCCCCGCTTTATACTAAAAGACGTACAGAATCAATTTTCATTCAAAAGAAATTTCTTGTATATTCGCGAATTAATTTTTATTCCTAAATACACTAAATTCGGAGTTATTAGTGCTTTCCATTTTTAACCGACTTCAAAAGAGGAGAAGGTTATGAATTCGACGCGTATGAGTTTTTTTCTTTCTTTCTTTCTTTTTTTTTTTTTTTTTAAGTATGTTCATTTATTACTCTGAAATTACGCGAGTTATTTGTGTGATTTTTTTAACGCATATTTTTAACGCCAGAAAACACTGAAAAATCATAAAATTTAAAACTCAGTATGTTTTGTGGTTTTATCCATAAAAGATTTTTTATTTTTTGTCTTTTTTAGGACTTCCTTCTAATGCCATTCTTTTTCTAAATATGTGTTATACGAAAAGGAGGCCGTATAAAAATTAAATTTCGTATTTTAATGTGCATGCAGGGGATGTGCATAGTGCATCCCTTTTTAAATAAATGCCATATCTGAAAGATGTACTTGATTTGTATGTATATTTTTGTAATTAGAAGTATCTTTCTATTATCAGCGGTTCAAGAAATTGTATCTATTTTGAACCATCCGTTATAGTTTGAATAAATAGTATTATTAATACAAACATTTCAGTGTATTATCATTATATGCCCATTTTAATATTTTTTCGTCCTTTGCGTTTTAATTTGTAGTCTAATTCAAGGCTCAATAGTAAATATTAGAGTAAATAAAATGAAGTAGAACATAATTAAATAAAATTGCAACTTTTTTATTCTACTCTAAAAAAGTTCTAACTTATCATAACTTGAAATATCATATTTTCCCAAACTTTCAAAGAAAGCAAAATGACAGTGTCATTTTACCTTAAAATGGTCTTGAGTCCACCCAATATATTTCAAAAGTTGGCGCCACCGAGTAATATAATCTATTTAGAAATCTGTATCTGTAAATTGAAAATATATCTATACAAATGTATTCTACGCAAACAACATACATAGGACAATGTATTTTATATTTGTACAAAGACGCAGAACACACAACCTCGAGCTATTACAGAAGATTTTACTTATTACTTTTGGCTCGTTGGAGATCAGTTGCTTTGAAAATAGCTGATCTCTAAAAATAGAAAACTAAGTGCTTTATTGTAAAATTTAAAAATTCTTTTCTTATGATAAATTAGAACGCTTAAGGTGTTAATTTAAAGGAATCTTTAAGAGAAAATTCAGTTAAATTCACTGAAGTGTGTAAATATTCAAACTTTTCCGTCTTACTTTTGAAAACGGAAACAGATTATCATAACGAAGGATTATACTGAAATTTAAATCGGAAAATATGTTGCTAGAAAAGAAAAATATTCGATGTACATTTAAACAAAAATGATTCTCTAGCAAAGCTCTTTGATATATTGCAGATAATGTAGTTGTTTTGTATCTTAAAAGCTTAAAGAAAATGGCAATCGAATGCTCGGAGCGTTAAATATTCTTTAAGAATTCTCGAAACTTCAGGCCTTGAAAATCTGCATAACTCATTTATTCTAATAATCTAGTTTTGAATATTAATTACGGTGTTATAAATTGAAAACCTTGGTAAGATTTGAAAAATGCAAATTATTCAAAGAATTCTATGAGGCGTGGAAACAAATTCCTGGAAGTTTTAAATTAATTATTTGACATGAGTATTTATTAACAAATAAGGATTTACTATTATTGAGAGCCATGTTTGTTTTTTAAATGTATACCATTTTAATGAATATACGACGGTTGTTTTTTAAGTAAGGGCCATTTCGTTGTATACATCAATAGGTAGGAGCACGAGCCGCAACGAGTGCTTGCGTCCTGTCCCGGCATTTCTTGAGAACAACTGTGTAGGTAATCTGTAGTACGGTCTGTTCTGTGTCTTTAAAATGTTTAAGATTATGGAATCGCGCGCACCATGCGAGGTACGGTCAGTGATCGTTTTTTGTCGCAGGGCGATTCAAAACAAAAGACGCAAGCATGCTGACTGAGGGAATTTTTCTACTCCATGACAATGCAAGGCCTTACACCGCAGCTCAGACACGAGCTTTATAGGTCTCTTCTGGCTAGGAAGTTTTGGTCCACCCTCCACCCTTCATCCCCCTACTGCCCCGACCTTGTGCCGAGCGATTTCCATATTTTTTGCTATCACAAGCATCATCTCGGCGGCAACCACTACACTACAATGATGACGAAGACGTGAAAACGGCCGTGGCCTCTTGGTTATCGGAGCCAGCGGCAAGTTTCTATTAAGAGGGTATTTATTCAAAATATAGTTATAAGGTATGATAAGTGTTTAAACAAACTTGGCAGCTATGCTGAAAAATAGAGAAATGTATGTAAAATCAGAAAATAAATTTGGTTTTTAAATTTTTTTTCGTTTTGTTTTTATTTTCAAACGGCCCTTACTTAAAAAAGACCCCTCGTGTATTTTTAAAATCGCATATAAAAAGGTGATGTTTATTTAAATTTCTATAGAAAACATAATCAGTTCAGTAAAACCTTCTTTTTAGATAGAAATTGAGTTTTGCGTATATGCTTCGGCTTCATTTTCTTCTGCAATTGATGCTACTTCCTATGGAGAAACGCATCATGTTTTCTCTGATTTAAATCCAATATTTATGGGACAGTATACTGTGTAAAAAAAACTCCTAAAACAATTTTGATAAAAATAATAATGAACTTTCATCGAAACGACCAACGTATGGTTTTCTGTTAGTTTTCAAAGTATTCAAGCTAAAATACCAACATCTTACGCCTACAAAAATATGGGAAATGTGCCTCTTTCCGTAAGAGCTATTTTTTTTTTCTTCATCTAGAAAAAATATTTGCTACTACTACGACAGCAGAATACGATGACAGTTTAGAAAACTAACAAAATTTTAGTTAGGAAACGCATAGCAAAGTTGAGAATTTCGCTTCAGTAATTTCCGTCAGTAAAAGGAAATGTACTCAAATTCGTTTGTGTACTCCTATATATGATCTATAGTATTTGTACATACCAAGTAATATGCAAAAAATTAGAATTCAAAAACGCATACCGCAACCGAAAACGCACTTATCATTCATAGACAGTATTGTAACTGAATTATTTTGTTTGTCCCAGTAAATGAACGACATTATATTCTTCAATAATTATCTTGTATTCCTCTTCAGTTATGTAGTGGAGTCCCGATTATCCGAGTTAATATGGACCAAGCTCACCTCGGATAAGCAAAAACTCGAAAAAATCGGATTTACACAAATCATCATTAACTAAGGAGATGAAATATGAATTTTCGCTTAATTCATTAATTTTTATGGTACTAGCAACTTTTCTTTTATGAACAATTCCGTTAATTTTAAGGAAAACGGGGAATGAAGTTGTTCATTTGAAAAAGCCCTTGATAATTTTTTGTTTGTTAAATGTTAATTTTGCTGCAGTTTTTTTTTTTTTTTTTTTTTTTTTTTTTTTTTTTTTGCTGCATTATTTTCTACTGCAATGCTACCAATTTCTAAGATTTTTTTTTTTTTTTTTAACCACTAAAAATTACCAGTAAATTTTGCCCAATTCAATCGCCAAAATCTAACAATTGTTAACGATTAAATATGGCAAAAATTTGTATTAAATTTTAGAGGTATCAAAACCGCTATGTGATTCTATTAGTGTCATGAAAATTGCAGGTGTAACCTCTTCTTTCTACTCAAAATATTAAATAGTTTATTTCAATCGAATTTATACCTTTGGAATGGATCGTTTTCTTCTGATGGACTGGTGGCTTCCATTATTATGAAACAGCTATTATAAATGAAGTGTTACGTGAAGACGAAAGAGCAGCGCCGTAAAAAGTTAGAACTCTGATTTTCTGGTCAGAATGAGGGGTAGGGAAATGGCCTTCTTTTTTTTTTTTTTTTTTTTTTTGCTACAGTATTACGCTACTGCATAGCTACCAATTTCTAAGATTTTTTCTTACCACATTTAACTGGAAAAAAATGGCCATAATTAAAAATAAAATTATGGCCCTTTTTTTCCCATTCTGACCAGAAAATTAGAGTTCTAACTTTTTACGATTGCTCTTTTATCTCCACCTAACACTTCATTTATAATAACTGTTTCATAATAATGGAAGCAAGCCATCAGTCCATCAGAAGAAAATAACTCGGTTAAAGCGGAAACTCGTTAAGCGGACCTCAGATAATCGGGACTCTACTGTACCAATTTCAATGTGTTTGAAATAATGCATCACCATTATAATACAATGAAAACAATTTTTCCTCGTAGACAGTATTGTAACGGAGTTTTTCGAATCATACATTACTGAATAAACATTAATACTGTTTTCGTTATTTGAGAATTTTCATGCTCATTTTTTGAATATAAAAAAGCCATCATATAAGAAACAATGTAAAAAATACCATTTATCATTTATCAAAAAGCAAATTTCTTTAATTGGGAACATTATTAGCAAAGACCGATGAAAAGTTGATTTATCAGCTGCGCTATAATTTGGAAAAAAAGAATAGAATGAATGACTTAATCAGGGAGGTTTCAGAGTTTGATTGCTTTTCCTGAAAGATATTTCCCGTTTGATTCTCCGCCTTCTATTTGGTCACCGGGATTCGAATGTAATTATTACTGAAGCTGAAATTTAATGATCCGATACTATTCCTGATAAGCTTGTACGAACAAAAATAAAATAAACTTTGTTTTTTCTAAAGTAAAAAAAAAAAAAAAAAAAAAAAAAAAAAAACGCCGTTTGAAGTTCCAATAAGAATTTTAATTGCGGAAGTAAGGAGTATAATTAGGCTTCATTAGGTCTAATGTTTCTATTGCCAGAGGTTTAAGAGTTCAACTTTTCACTAATGAACTTGAAAGAGAAAATGTGTCTTTAAGATCGATTACCACAGTATACCCCCTACTACATCCCTATTCATGACATGAACAATTTCGATAATTCAATTGAAATGTTTTCTAACATTAGTTGAAAAATGTTTATGACTTCGATTCGTCCATTCGCACTCTAACTTTCGAAAACATGCTTATAGAGACGTGAAATTCAAATATGTTATTTAAGATTTAATATACAGTATTTCCTGTTGAAATATTGTGTGTAGAATTTAATTTTTTTTTTCTTTTACATGGGCACCTAAAGAATTCAGATGTTGTCGCCAAATATTTCTTTGAAAAGTAATTTAGTGACTTTTCCTGATTTCAGACATATCGAAATTGATAAATCTCTTTGAGATACTGCATTGCCGCTTATGTACATGCAACAATTAAATGTCATGTAACAATTAAATTTGTTGTTTTTGTAGGTCTTTAAGATTTTATTTATAAAAAATGGTATTGTATACTTTTAAAAAAAATGTAAATGAACTTTTTCATATTTAATCGTAAACGAAACTTAATGAAAAAGACAGCAAATTTAACAATTAAATTTCAAAGAGCTTATAGAGCTTCGAAGAGCTTATAAACATGCTTTAGAGACGTGAAATTCAAATATGTTATTTAAGATTTAATATACAGTATTTCCTGTTTACTCTTTTAGTAAGCTGAATATAACAGTTTCAGTAAGCTGAAAATTGCACACGAAGCTATTTCAGCGAGTTTGAGTGTCAATTTTGCTTCCATTTTCTTGCCTGACATGGTATCCCTAACTTTTGTTTGTAAATATCCTAAATTTTAAAGGTAAGGCTATCATATTTTTTCTTTCTTGTTTTAAATAGATCACTTGACAATATGCTATGCTTAAAAATTTTCAATTTGTTCATTTTACGAAGCACTTTTCAAAGCGGTACTTTCATCGGAGTACCGTCGGATTACGTTGAACAGGAATTTTACATAGATTTTTATCTTTTGAATACATACGGTGCATAAAAGTGTATATATTTACTAGGGATGCGTGTGTGCTATATAGGTGGATTTTGATACAATGTAGGGGAGGATATTGCATGATTTACGTATGGCATTGGTGAATAATAAAGCGAAAAATACGTTATTTTTACCTTTAGAAAAATATTGTAATTTTATAAAGCAAAAAAATAGAAAAAAATTACAAGTTAAAAGAAAAAAAATCTAAAAATATCTGTTAGCCTTTTTATGAATCCTTTCGAGTTTTCTACAACTAAAAATTTGGAAATTTCTTTCAAATATGCTTTCCATCGTACGATAATGCTACAACTATAGAATATTCTTCTGATGGCGAAATGCTCACAGATGATGCACCAACCGCATCATCATCTAGTGATATATACATCACAGATATATGCGCTAGATACCGGCATTATAAGTCACATTAAAGTAATAAGAAAAAATTGGATATAGTCTCGTTTTTTGTCCAAGCGTTATAACCCAACGGTACTTTGAAGTACCACATTAAATAATTAACTGTACTTAAAGAAAAATTAAATCTTTTATTTTTAGTGCATATATATTCTAATGTATCATAGTAATGCAAGAAAAAAAAAGTTTTGAGGAGAGAGGTCTTGAAATTCATAATTTGGGATATAAAGAGTTAACCCTTTGAGCCCAGGGGATGAATTTCTTCAAAATGCCCAAATGTCACATTGGCACCAGTATTTTGCAAACAAAAGATTCGGTTTATAATGTACACGAAAAAATGCATTGATCTATTTTCAAAGAAATTTGGTTGAATATTCTGCTGCCAATGTGACATTTGGAGATTAAACGAAAGTGGGAAGAAATTTACCCATCAGAGCGCAAAGGGTTAAAGATATGCACACGCTTGGGCTAGTTCTTTCATGAAATTAGAACCTTGTGCGGTTCTAGGCTTCATATTTTCTAGAGGCTGGGAAAAGGCTGTAACTTAGCTTGTTTTTTTTTTTTTTTTTTTTTTTTTTTTTTTTTAAAGATCAGGCACAACCTGGACTTCTTTGTTTCCCGGCAAAGTCTGACTTTTTTTGGAGGGAAGGGGGGGGGGGATAGAGGACTCTTGCCACATTCGCCAACGCTCTTCTAGATCCCTCAGGCTCTGAAAACAAGCTAATTTGCCCTGTTTTAAAATATTACCCGATTATGGAAGAATGAAGGATATTATCACGAAATCCGACGATATTCTGTAATCGGGTTGCCATTTATTTCCTTTTTAGTCGCATATTTTTTGGTACGTAAGGTCGCATTCACCGCTGTCTCGACAGCTGGCAGTTGTTTTCGTGGTTAAGTAAGATAAATTACATATTTGGAAATCAGCTTGTATAAAATGGTCTCTTTCCAATTAAAAAAGTTTCGTTTGCAGTTTATTATTATTAATATTATTATAAAATGCAAATAATTTGCTTTTTTAAAAAAATAGAAGTGTTTCATACTCTGAATATAGTATAAACTGAGGTGTAATCAATTGGTGCTGAGAAATTTGTCTAGTATTCCAAAGCTTATTTTTCCTTTCAGCCAAATGATAACTTTTAAATCAGCATCTTTGGCAATTAGTTTCATCAAATAACAAGGGCTCGAAATGTACCGGGGATAACCGGAACGATATTCTGGTGTGTGAATTTATGATAAATACTGTTCCGGTTCCTGAAGTATTAGTAAATATCGCACCAGTTCGTGCAATCATTAAAAACATAGTTATAGTTCTTGAAAAACATCAACATTTCCGCTTTGGTTAAGGTTCACCAACCCCCCCCCCCCCCCACAAAAAAATGGATTGAACACGAGGTGATTTTCTTACTTAACCCTTTGTATCACCGTGTTGCAGATCTGCAACATACCCAAAACGTCATTGTTATTTCAACAGTAAATTTCAAAAGACGATTTTGTTGACTGTTGTTATTCTATTACACTACTATTAACATAATTATTTCATTAAATCCGCAACAAATGTCGATATTGATTTGAACGTTCTAAATTGTGATTTTTGTGAAACTGAAGGGGCTAGCAACTTGAAATTTGGCATGGTAATTACTTATGAGATGTAAATACTCTCTGAGAAGAGTTCCTTAAAAATTTGAAATTTAAAAGGGATGAAAATGTACGAAAAGCGTTCTAAAAACGTTCTAAATACCGATTTCTACGCAATCTCTGGAAATATAAACCGATTTCAAAAGTAATGGTTTCAAATTGATGGTGACAGTCCCCGCTCCAACATAGCCTATATTTTACGTTGTTGTCACTACCACCTGGGGTTTACAGGAGCAAACAATGTTCTAAATTGCGTTTTTTGTGTTACTGAGGGGTCTAACGTTTTAAACTTGGTATGGTAATTACTTCAAAGATGCAAATGCTTTCTAAGAATTGTCGAAAGAAAATTCCAAATTTAAAAGGGTGAAATGAGCGAAAAGCGTTCTATAAGCGTTCTAAATAACGATTTTTATGCAATCGTATGAAATACGAAACCGATCTCAAACATAATGGTTGCAAATTGATGGTGATATAACCTGCTCAAACATAAGCTATATTTTATGTCGAGGGTTGCAGGAACAAAAAACTTTCTAAATTGCGATTTCTGCGGTACTGAAGAGGCTAGAAACTTTAAATATAGCACGGTAGTTACTTATAAAATATAAATGTCCTCTAAGAACAGTCAAAAATAAATTCGAAATTAAAAAGGGGATAAGCGAAGAGAAAGAGCGAAAAACATTCTGAAAGAGTCCTAAATCACGATTTCGTGGAATCTCAGGAAATAATAAACCGATTACAGAAGTTATTGGTTGCGAATCAAGAGTGATAGTCCCTGATCCTATATGGGCAATATTTTATGCCGGTGTCACTACCACCTGGTTGGCAGGAACAACAAGAAAGCCTTTAAAAACATCTAAATTCCGTTCTTTTATAGAATATTAGGAAATATCAACCGATTTCAAGGTTAATGTTGGCAAATTAATGGTGACAGTCTCTGTTTCAACATTTTTCGAGATATTCTATTTCAATTCTGTTTCGGCATTTTATGTTGGTGCCACTAACACCAAAGAGGTGGTAGACTGTTAGAAGAAGCTTGGAATTTGACGCATGATGGTTAATTTTAAGATATAAATGTGTTAAGATGGTTTCTAAAAAATTAAAAACTTCAAATGAATACTTAAATGAGCATAAAAGTCACAAAATACTTTCTAAATTATCATTTAATTGGAATTAGTTTTAGTTCTTCTTATTAATTAAAATCTCATTTCTGTCTATTTCACTTTTATAATGAAGTTTAGTCAATCTGTGGCTTAATTTGTAATTTTTGAATTATTACAAAAAGTGTTCTTCTAATAAAAAATAGTCATGCAAGTATCACTTGGCATATTTCAACTATTACGCGAGCAAAGTCGCGGGGTTTGTTAATAAGTAATTAACTAAAAAACCGCTAGTAATTAACTAAAAAAATTAATAAACATAGTTAAAAAAATTATTAAAGTTATAAAACAGGAGGATTTTTGCGTACGTATAAACATTGTTTTGAACTAAATTTTTCACAAAAATTTCTTTACATAATTGATAAATTTATTTGTATGCATTTATGTATATAAGCTAAACTTTCAGTATCTATATTCAAGTAAAAAAGAAAAGAGTAAATAATTTCATCAGTATGTTATTAGATTTTTTTTTCTAATAGTTAAATATTTCTGGCGATTACTATCTGATTTCACGAAAAGTTCCAAATATGGCAATAAAAATAAATGCATGTTTAAAATTTTATCTTAAATTTTCAATCTTAGTATTTCCATCAGTTGTTATTATTGTAATAATTTTGCCCATGAAATTTCATTTATAACAAAAAAAAAAGTAACATTTATTATCTTACCAGGAGTTTCCTTGATTCCCCCCCCCCCCTTACACACACAAGATCCTGCTTAATGTGAAATTGCGAACTTTTGTTATATACTTGTAAAATATGTAAATCATAATTTTGTAAAATAGAAATTGTCGTTATACTTAGGTTCCTATTTAGACATTTAAAAAAAAGGTCCATGTTACATACATACAGCTAGATAATTGATGATTTCAGCTGTTTTGTGACTGGTTTTTATTTTTGCTTAAAATCATTAGATTTGGGTAGAATCCAATTTGGAGATTGTCTTAAAAATAAACGTCAAAAATTTTTTCAAAGGATTTTATGAAAAAGCCTTATAAAGTAAATTTCCTAAACTAATCATATTTTCAATGGTGAGGTTTTCATGTGGGACACTAAAACATACAGAAAAAATAAAATGGCTATAAATATTTTATAAATGAAATTAAAATTTTTCAGAATGGAAAATAGCCCCTTTATTAAAAAAAAATTTCCCCTAAATTTCCGTTATTTCCTAAGTATTCCCAACTTTAGATAACATAACATTAGACTAAGGATGAAAGTGCTGCCACCACAAATTTTAGAAAGTAATCATTGTCCAATTTAATTAGACAAGGCGAAATTTTCGACTGACCACTTATCATCGGATATGCCTTAAGACATGCTAAGTTTTATGACATACACTCATTCATGTTGAATGCAATAACACAATCCTGCGATGGTTGTGTTTTTTTTTTAACTTTTAGCAATTCCTTTTTATGTATTTTTTAGCGCTGAATCTGAAAATGTCCTTCATTTTTAACCATCACGTAAGAATTTTTCGCAAATCGTAAAGTTCAAAGATAAAAAGTAAAAAAAAAAAAAAATAGCGTCAATTCGGTACTAAAAAGTAGGAGATGGTTGTGTTTTTTAACTTTATAATTCAATTTTATGTATTTTTTCTATCGCTGAATCCGAAAATGACCTCCATTTTTAACCGCCACGTCAGAATGTTCTGATACTGTAAAATATATGTCAAACGCATTTTTATTCAACTTAATTTTAAAAAGCAGAAAAACCGACGTTTAAAATGCACAAATAATATATGAAAAGCAGCAAACAGCTGTTTCGAATCTACTAGCGAGATTCTTCTTCAGTGCAAAAGGAACAGCGTGCTAGAAAAAGCAAGGCTGAGCAAAATCATAGACAGAGACGCGCTGGCTTTTATACCCTATGCGGGTGGCGAAGGCGCCGAAACAACCAATGAGAGAGAAGCAGTGGAAACGACTGGGTGGACAAGTAGCGACATCTACCGGAGAAGTAGAGAAAAGAAACCAAAAAAGGGAATTAAATTAACGCTTTCCAAATACATGAAAAATCTGGAGTACTAGATAAGTCATTGACTAAAGAGTGAGAATTTTTAATGAATTTAATTTTATTGATGAACATATGATGATTATATGATGATTATATGAACTTAATTTTATTTAATTCAATAATTTTTTCAATTTTAGGCTTATACTGGGAATTTTCACAGCTAAACAGCCCAGGGGTCCGATGAAAGGGGGGGGGGGGTACTTTGAAGTTTAACTTTAAATTTACGATTTGCGAAAATAAAATCCTGACTTGATGGTTCAAAATGACGGTCATTTTCGGATTCACCGCTAAAATATACATAAAATCAATTATCAAAAGTCAAAAAACAACAATCATATCTATTTTATGGTATCAGATTTTCGCTATTTTGACTTTATAGCTTTGAAATTTACGATTCGCGAAAAATCCTTACGTGATGGTAAAAAATTAAGGTCATTTTCGGATTCAGCGCTACAAAATACATAAAAATCAATTATCAAAAGATAAAAAAAAAGTCCTTCCGGCCAGTGCCGGGAGGAAGAGGTAGCTTTCATAACCGTTATTTAAAAAAAGCCAACTTATATCATGCAAACAATCAGATTTTTCAAAATGTCACCCACAATAGAAATTGAAACTGCTATATCTGAGTCATTTTTTAAGGTAAAGACAAACAAAAAATGCTCCTGAATCCTTATATCAAGATCAAATACTTAAGAAAGAAACCTTTTTCAATTTCTAATTTTTTTGCACCTCACTTTAAATATATATATATTTTTTAATTTAATGGCCACCATTTTGAAACAAGATGGCTGATGAATCTGGCCAGCGAACTTGGTCGAGGTGTTGATGTATACTATCCACATGTCTTCTTGCATCGAAATAGGCGAATACGTGTGTTATCGCGTGACAAATACAAGATCGTTTCAAAATGTTAGCCATGCTAGAAATTCAAAGTGCTATAAATCAACCATTTTTTAAGATATCAACAAAAGAACAAATTTTCAGAAACAAAAACTGCTCCGGAATCTTTCTATCAAGGCCAAACACATAAAAAAAATCTTTTTCATTTTCCAATTTTTTAATACCTCATTTTGAATTTTAATTTTTTTTTTTTTTTTTTTAATGGCAACCCTTTTGAAACAAGATGGCGAATGAAGCTGGCCAACGAACTCGGTCGAGACATTGGTATGTACTATGTACAGACCAAGTTACATCCAAATAGGTTCATAAATACGCATGTTATCGCGTGACAAAAATCAGGTCGTTTTAAAATGTCAGCCACAACAGAAATTCAAAATGCTATAACTCAGTCATTTGTTTAGATATAGACGAAACAAAAACTGTTCCGGAATCTTTGTATTAAGGTCAAACACATAAGAAGAAAATATTTTTTCAATTTTCAATTTTTGGTACCACATTTCAAATTTAAATTTTTCTTAAAAATTTAAATAGCCGCCATTTTAAAACAAGATGGCGGGTGAAGCTGGCCAACGAACCCGGTGGAGATATTGGTATGTACTATGTATAAACGAAGTTACATCCAAATCGGTTCATAAATACGCCTTTTATCGCGTGACAAAATTCAGGACGTTTCAAAATGTCAGCCACGCTAGAAATTCAAAATGCTATAACTCAGCCATTTTTTAAGATATAGACGAAACAAAAACTGCTCCGAAATCTTTGTATAAAGGTCAAATACATAAGAAAAAAATATTTTTCCATTTTCAATTTTTTGGTACCACATTTCAAATTTTAAATTTTTTTAAAAATTTTAAATGGCCGCCATTTTGAAACAAAATGGCGGATGAAGCTGGCCAACGAACTCGGTCGAGAGATTGGTATGTACTATGTACACACCGAATTACATCCAAATCGGTTCATAAATACGCCTTTTATCGCGTGACAAAATTCAGGACGTTTCAAAATGTCAGCCACGCTAGAAATTCAAAATACTATAACTCAGCCATTTTTTAAGATATAGACGAAACAAAAACTGCTCCGGAATCTTTGTATAAAGGTCAAATACATAAGAAAAAAATATTTTTCCATTTGTAATTTTTTGGTACCACATTTTAAGTTTAAAATTTTTTTTAAAATTTTAAATGGCCGCCATTTTGAAACAAAATGGCGGATGAAGCTGGCCAACGAACTCGGTCGAGACATTGGTATGTACTATGTACACACCGAATTTCATCGAAATCGGTTAATAATTACGGGAGTTACAGTGTGACATAGGTCAGATATATATATATATATATATATAGATATATATATATATATATATATATATATATATATATATATATATATATCAATTTTGAACGGAGGGTGGTTTCGGGGTCTGGGGGTCATGATCGATGAAAATATACCAAAATTTTTTGAAATCGCTTTCCTCCGAACGGCTGCAATAGGTAGCTTTTTTGTAAAGAAAGCTACCTAAAAAACATGACACAACCAAAATTTTGCAGGCTAGTGTAACATAAATATAAACATTGAAAAATATAGAAATAGAAACATTACTGAAAACTAAATAGAAGTACAAACATTAATTTTATTATTTTTTTAGAGAAATATACAATTTTTGCATTTTTCCTCCCTATCACACACTATCGGCTTCTGTAGACGTGAACACATACCTGCGGTAGCCGATTTTTACAAAGGAAAACTCTTTCCATTAGAGCACCTGCAAAATAATAATTATAATTATCTTTTTTGAAATTATTACTAAGAATACAATTGTTAAAAAACAGGAAAATTTTAAACTGATACTCATTTTCCATTATAATAAATAAAATTTAGTTATCAGAAAGTAGCTATTCAAAACAATTATACTACATTTTTTAAAACCGTATGATAATACTTCAAATATTTCTTTAAACACAATAAATTTTGAAATTTTTGTAAAAATTTAAGATATTTAAAAATTAGGAAAATATTTTTTTTAAATGTAGAACCAAAATATCAGATTGGTTTTCTGGAGCTGAAATTAAATTTAGATAAATTTATTAGGTAGTGAATAATCCTCTCTTAAATTCCACTATATGTTTACATGAGATTGCACAATCTGTTAAGGTAAAGCTATTTTGCTATCTGTCTGGAATCAGAAACATGATTCTAGGAATCCCGGTAGCAGAAAGTTCGAGACGCGCGATGTGCGTCGCAGATTTATTTTGGACCTTGCTGATAAATTTGCCAACTTGAAAAAAAAAAAAAAAAAAAAAAAAGTATTTCTTAAAAAAAAAAAAAAAAAAAAAAAGTACGAAAATTCTGACAAAAAATATCGCGAATTCGACAAATGATCGCCGAAAAATATCAATTTCGGCAATCGTTCGCATAAAAAATCGGTAATTTATAGCCAAGGGGTCGCTATAAAAACGCGAATTTCGTCAAAAGAGACCGGAAATAAAACATGAATCTCGTCCCAGGGTTGTAGAAAAAATGCAAATTTCTGTCACAGGATCGCGGAAAAAACACGAATTTCGTCAAAGGATCGAGGAAAGAATGCGAATTTAGTAAAAGGATCGCGGAAAGAACGAGAATTTAGACAAACGATTGTGGGAAAAACGCAAATTTAGTGAAACGATCGCGAAAAAACGCAAATTTATGTCAAAGGATTGAGGAAAGAAGAAGGAATTTCGTCAGAAGATCTCGAAAAGCATAAATTTCTGCCAAAAGATCGCTGTACAAACTTGAATTTTATCCAAAAATCCCGAAAAAAACGTGTATTTCGTTCCAGGGGCGCAAGAAAAACGCAAATTTCTATCACAAAATCGCGGAAGAAACTTAAATTTCATCAAAGGATCGAGGAAAAAACACGAATTTAGTCAGACAATCGCGGAAAAAATGCAAATTTCTGTAAAACGATCGCGAAAAAACGCAAAACTTTGTAAAACAATCGCGAAAAAACGCAAAATTCTGTAAAACGATCACGGAAAACGCAGATTACTGTCAAAGGATCACGAAAAACGCAGATTACTGTCAAAGAATCGCGAAAAAAGGAAAATTTATGTCAAAAGATCGGAATTAAATTTGCGGAATTTCGTCAAAAAATTGCAAATTTCTGCCAAAGGAGGGCTGTAAAAACGCGAATTTCGTCAAAAGATCCCGGAAAAAACGTAAATTTCGTCCCAGAGGTGCCGAAAAAATGCAAATTTTTGTCACAGAATCGCAGAAAAAACAAGAAGTTCGTCAAAGAATCGAGGAAAAAACACGAAGTTCCTAAAGGATCGCGAAAAAAAGCTCATTTTTGTCAAAGGATCGCGAAAAAACGGCAAATTTTGTCAAAAGATCTCGAAAAAAGCAAGGAATTTCCTCACAAGATCGCAAAAAAAACAGCAGATTTCGTCAAAAGATCGCGAAAAAACAGCAGATTTCGCCAAAAGATCGCGAAAAAAAACCGAAATTTCCTCAAAAGTGCGCAAGAAAAACACATAATTAGTGCCGGTAGTGGATTTTCGCTCCCTGCCCCCCCCCCCCCTACCTCCCTCTGTTGTAACCTTTCGGAAATTTTGCTGTGAATTTCAGAATTTTTTTTTTTACTCAGAATCACCCCTGGTATTAATCAGTAAGAACGCTGTTTATTTTAATACTCATAATGTTTGTACATACGAAAATGTAACACGCTACTCCCGCAGACAATTTTCATCCTACTAAACTGCTGTCGCAGACACAACCATAACTTTCTGCTACTGGGTTAGGAATATTTTCCATTAATTCAAACAAACAATTGTACTGATATTTCATGTTTAACATTAATATTGAAAAATATGGTATTTTTTGCGTAAAAACAGCTTCTTCCAAACAGTTTCAAGAAGGTGCTGCACATTGCCTGTCCTATGGTTTAGAAAATTGCTTCCTTCTTGCCCTTTATCCAAAAATATTACTCTTCTTGTTCCTCAGTTTTAAAAAATGTGTCCTTATCTTTTGTACTAAAAAATTGCTTCCATAGTAAAAACTCGCTCAATGTCTCTTGAAAAGAATGTCTAAATTTTTAAATATTAAAAGTACATTTGAAAATTAAAGGATGCCTTCAAAATTAAAAACAAAGTGCTCTTCAGAATCTAAAATATACTCTTCAGAACTAAAAAGCGCCTGTAATAAATTGTAGTTTCTGACAACCAAACATTTTAGAAGAGTTATGTTGTCGATATGTTAATGCTCATTTAAATATTTCTAATGTCTGCCTGATGCTGGGCTTCATTTGCGCCGGAGCCCACCGGAGCTCAGCTCCGGTACTTCTCAGTTTTTGGTAGATATTTAAATATTGGTCGGAATTCACTGGAGCTCATAAATACAGGGCTCCGGAGCCCAGTGCAATAGCATGTCCAAAAAACCGAAGCCTAAATTACTTTTTCTTTTTCTTCCCATCTCCAAGCTTTTGCATTCATTTTTATCAAAACACTTGCATGTGACGTAATGTGTCACACACGCGGGATATGGAGATTAAACGGACTCAATTTTGGAAAATGAAAAACGTTGTTCCATTCTTCAGTATATAAATATTAATTTCTGTAAATTTCATAAAAATGCATAGCTGTAAACTATTCTTTTGTTTTAACACTATTTTCGAATCATAATCCTAGCCATATTTAATAGAAGAATTCTGCAATTAATTAACATTAAAATTAGAGAAAGATTTCGATTAGGAAAGAGTGATAATTAAAAGCTGCAATAGTTGACAGCTAAGTATATGTTGATAATATATTTAAAATTTTTATTTTGCTAAAGAAAGAAAAAAGCTTTAAATTTTGCCAATGATGTATGCTTAGAGTAAATATTATATAGAGAGCTCATCCCCGTTACTTTCGCTTGTAAAAAGTGGGGCCAGGACAACACCATCTCGATATATTATAACATGCCTCTCCACGGTCATAAAAACTACCCGTGACGTCACGAGAGAAGTGCTTGTATCAAAGATACTCTCCCTAAAGAAGGAAAAGACATTCCCTCACCCCTACGAAATTCAGTGGGCTCACCATCCCCGTGTGTGTTTAAATTATTTCCGTTGTGTTGTTGACGCTGTTATGTGCGAATGGATAATTAACGAATATTTGTTTAGAAGATTGTCTAATTGTTCAGAAGTTAGCAGTTTTTATTATCATAGACATTTTGCTAGCTGGAATGGCTGTAGTAATTGAATGTCAATTGTCCTATTTAGTTCTATGGCCAAATCAGCTAGAATTCCTTTCGAGTTGTGAATGCATGGCCTGCAGATGTATTTCGCACTTTCTTAATTGCGCTAAATTATGTGGTAAGTAATTAAAGATTAATTTTATTTGATTTTTTCTTATTTAGTGAAAGACTATAAATGCTTTAATATTGAAATGTAATTAAATTTCATGTGCAATTTCTTTTATTTATTTTTTTCATTTGTTTATATCGTAAATTATTTCACTGTTTATATAAACATGAAAGTTATTATATTTTTTTTTTATCACAGACTTTTTTATTAAAAGTAAAACAAATACTAAACTTTAAAAATGTAAAATTTTAATACCGATTACAATAATAATAATTAAACCCACAATGTACTTCACTAAACTTCTAACATATTGTTTAAATGATATGAATGGTATATAATATATATTGCTGAAATTGATTATGAAGCTGAATGGATAAATTTTTTTAAATATAAAAGTCCTGAAAAAATATTTAATATAGTCATCTAAAGTAAAAAATAAAATAAAACAATATGAAATTTGCTGTTGAAATAATATTATATATATATATAATGAATTAGCTTTTTTAAGGGGGGGGGGGGGAGGGCGACATATAAAATTATTTTCAACTACTTCAAAATTTTCGAAAATTTTATTATATTTTAATTTCAGGCATTTAATTTTTTTTTTTAATTTCAGGCTTTTAACAAAGATTACTTATCTTTTCTTACCTTGATTATATAAGACAAAGATTACTATTCATGAATATTGGTATTTATTTTTAAATAATTACTCATATAATGTTTTAGGCTGTATTAAATGTATTAAAAGCATAAAATTTTATAATTGAAAAGTAATATTATAAATAAAAAATAGAATTATTTAAAAGGCATTAATTACTGAATATTAACTCCAATTATATTATTAAAATGTGAAATATTTCCGTAATTTAAAAAAAAAAAAAATCAAAATCCGTTTTATCTTAAATAAAACTATGAATGTAGTAATAGTAAAATTTAAAATGTATGAATAGCAAAATTTAAAATGAAAATCAATTTGATAAAATCTTTTGTTGGAAATTAATTTTGTTGTTAGTCGTAAAAAAGAAATTTTTGAATTCATGATTACCAATAAAACTTTTACTATCGAATTATTCTTTCTCGGATACTTATTATGAAATAACTATCTATGCAATGTTTGAAATATATTTGACTGCACTGAAAGAATAAAATTTTACAATTGAAAATTAATATTATAAATAAAATAAAATTATTTAAAAGGAAATTTCTGAATATTAACTCCGAATTGATTAAAATGTGAAATATTTCTATTATTAAAAAAAAAAAATCAAAATTTGGTGTGTATAAATATTAAAGGTGCTTACTGCTTTATATTTTGTTCAAATGATATATTTAATTGTAATATAACTATTAGAAATAATATCATAATATTAGAATATATATCAGAAAATAAATAATATATAATTTATTATATATATATATATATAATAAGTTAGCTTTTTGAGGGGGAAAACATAAAATTATTTTCCACTACTACAAAATTTTCGAAAATTTTATTTTTATTTTATTTTAATTTAAGGATTTTGATTTAAAAAGCATAGATTATTATTATCCTCTATGAGAAGTATTTATTTTTTATAGTTCATAGTGAGATGGATAAGACAAAAATTACTCTATTTATATTTCTGTTAAATAAATAAAACTATATTATTTATCAAGGTACTTATATATATATATATTAACCTGTGATTAAATAAAACAAAGATTATTATTCGTAAACTGTGGTACTTATTTTACCTACTTGTATCTGATGAAACTAAGAAAATATAATAAAGCATATTTGAAAATGTAACCATATATTTTAATTTAGGCTTTTCATTTAATAAGTGTAGATTGTTATTCTCTATGATAAGTACTTATTTTTTACAGTTCATAATGAGATAGACGAAATGAAAATTACTTCTTTTATATTTCTATTAAATAAAAAAAAACTATATTCTTATCAGAGTATCTTCTCTTACCTTGATTATATAAAACAAAGATTACTTATCTTTTCTTACCTTGATTATGTGAGATAAATATTACTCATCTTTTCTTACCTTGATTATATAAGACAAAGATTACTACTCGTGAACATTGGTACTTATTTTTAAATAATTATTCATATAAACTTTTAGGCTGTATTTGAGTGTATTAGAGTAATAAAATTTTATAGATGAAAATTAATATTATAAATAAAAAATAGAATTATTTAAAAGGCATTAATTACTGAATATTAATTCGAATTATATTATTAAAATGTGAAATATTTCCATAGTTAAAAAAAAAAAAAAAAAATCAAAATCCGTTTTATTTTAAATAAAACTGCGAATGCCTTTCCTATTAAAATTTAAAATGTAAATCAATTTGATTTGAAATTAATTTTGTTGTTAGTCGTAAAAAAGAAATTTTTGAATTCATGATTACCAATAAAACTTTTACTATCGAATTATTCTTTCTCAGATACTTATTTTGAAATAATGCTATGTTTGAACTACAATTGACTTGACTGAAAGAATAAAAGTTTACGATTGAAAATTAATATTATAAATTTAAAAAAAAATATTTAAAAGAAAATTTCTTAATATTAACTCGAAATTGATTATAATGTAAAATATTTCTATTGAAAAAAAAAAAAAAAAAAAAAAAAAAAAACAACACCGTTTTGTTTTAAATAAAGTTGTGAATGTTATGAAATTTAAAAGGAAAATTTATTTTAAAGACTTAAATTTTCTATTGCTTGAAAAATAATTTTATTGTTGGTTATGAAAACGAAAACTTTTAATTCGGGATTCCCAATAAAACTTTACCGACGAATTAATCTTTGTTGGATATGTAATTTTAAATAAATATTTATATCAATATTTGAACTGTATTTATTTAACTAAAAGAATAAAATTTTATAATAGAAAATAATTATCATAAATAAAACCATATAATTATTTAAAAGTTATTACTTACTGAATATTAAATCGGAATTATGTGGTTTAATTGTGAAATATCCTCATGATTAAAGAAAAAAAAAAAAAATCACTGGATGTTTTTCGTATTCTGTAAAGTTTATAATGGGAGAAAAAAAGCAAAAAAGATTGCTAAGAATTTGAGCAAATCTTTTTTTTTTTTTTTTTTTCGAAAATAATTCCTATTGTTAGGTATAAAAACAAAATTTTTGAATTGAAGATTCACAGTAAAAAGGTTACTGGCGAATGACATTTTGCGGTGTACATTTTTTCCCTAGCACTTCATTCTCCGCCATATTTAATGGGTAAGTAGGCCTGTCTCTTCGAGACGGTATTGGGCCAGGACAACACCATCTCGATATATTATAATACCGTCTCTTCGAGACGGTATTGGCCAGGATGACCCACGTGACAGTTGGCATTTGGCGATGAAAGGTTACCAGTAGCAACGCTAGTTTTTCGCTTTATCGCAGCTCTTGGCAGGAGTGCAGTATTTTTATGCAGTGATTCAGAAGTTTGAGAGTTGACAGCAATAGAAATCAGTAGTAAAAGAAATCTGAATGTACATGGGATATTTATCCTAATGTTTTCTTTATCATTCAAAGAATGGCTCATCAGTAATAAATAAATAATAAAATTATGAAACTTTTATTCAGATAAATATGTATGTATATATTTAACTAATAATTTAATCTGTTTTCAAACTTTGACATGGTTTTGTTTATATTTAATTTCATTAGATACTTATTTTTTTTATTGTTAATACAAAGTAAAAAATAGGACAGAAAGAAATTAGATAAGAAGTTTAACTTTGTGTGTTAGAAGGCCAAAAGGCAGGGGGAGAAAGGTGAAATTTCGAGGGAAGTGAAATTTAGGTGATGAATTATTTACCTATTATTACTATAATACTAGAAACTTAACAAACAGGTCTTTTTTTTTTGTAAATTAAAAAAATTTAAAGAATTTAATAATTATTTTAATTGGAAAACGCTGATATTACATAAAGGACATTTTAACTGAAAAAAAAAAAATGTCAGCTTTAAACTTTCTGAATTCATGAAATGTTTATTGTTTTTCTTTCCAAAAAAATACATCTATAACAACACATTCAATTAATTGAAATGTTTAACTGAACTCAAACTTACACACACAATTTTATTTACAAATTTCGCTTCATGGATGCAAGTTTATAAATAATAACTTAGTACACAACTATAACAAACATACAGGAATTATTTTACAATACAAATTGCATAAATACACACAAAATAGTTAGAAATAGAAAAAGTCCAAAATGCAAAATTTCAATTTCAGAAATAATACAATTAAAAAAAAAAAAAAAAAAAAAAAAAAAAGTTATTTGGCTATGCTTAATTCATTTATATTAGCGGTTGCCAACTTCTGAATCTCACGGAACACTAAATTCAAAATTTGAAATCACACGGACTACTAATAAGAATCTTTTAACAATAAAAATGTATTTGTACAATAATTATCACAGAATGTTTATTCTATTAAAATGAAATGTACCTATTCAATAAAATAAAATTATAAATGTGGGGTGTCACTTTCTTGCCTATGTGATTGATATCACTATTTTTTAATAATAATCACCGTTCTATTTAATCAAAACAAAAAGCTTCAAAAGTTTGTTTAATTGTATCAAAATTATTAAGGCTGTTCTCAAATCCAAAAGGGCAACTTTATGACATAAGTTTTAATTCATTTTTGTTCGGAAATGTATGAAAGTAGCAGGTTTGTTGTCGATGTAACTGTGATGACTATGTAATCGAGCTGTTTCTTCCGTTTTTTTGCAAACGCAATAGATCTTTAAAAAAAAAGTGTCAAAGTGAGCGTTTTGAACCGCTTTTCCGTGCGAAAGAAGAAAAAAATCCACTCAAGAAAGGATGAAAAACATGTTTGTCACGTGATCAAAATCACTCCTAACTCAATAGGCAATTTATGGATAAAAAATGGAAAACACAGTTCGATTCCAAATCGCTTCCATGGTCAGGCTTTCCAATTTTATATCTTTCCGTTAAAAAATGAATTTGTAAATGCGTAAAATCGTTTTGCGTTTGTTGAGCAGAGCAGTTGAGAACAGCCTTAACGTTAATTTCAACCTTACAAAATAATTGAAGCTTATTTAAGAATCACGCATTTTGATGGGATATTTATTGCTGTTTGTTTAAAATAAGTTCATATACGGAATCAACGACATCGCATGAACACAGAGAGCAGTTCTTATTTCACGCTGAGACCAGTAACGAGTTTTAATTGCTGTGATCCAATCATCAAAATATTTGTTTCGCACAAATATGTAGTTCAAAATTAAGCCAAAATTTTCGTTGTTTCTCCAGTCAATAATGCATATTCATATTTTCGGGAGAGTCCAAAATTAATACTTATCTGTGTTAATACAATTCAACAAATAAAGTATATACTAAATATTCTCTATTAATATAATTACCAATGCCCGCTATAATTTAAATTTAAAAAACTACACATCTAAATTTCTACAAATACAGGAATTTTTTAAGAGTATTATCATGTTATCATTAATAGTTTTAATATTTATAAAGTACAATTATTAATTTAACATTCAAAATCCAAATAATGTCCAAAATTTTCTGAGGAACACCGAAATTTTCTCAAGGACCACCGGTTGGCAACCTCTGATCTATATAACAATGAATCCTAACTATTCCGCATAAAAATCCGTTAATAAATCAAATTATAATCCACAAACTAGTTTTATTAAATGATATATTTAGTTTAAATAAATAAAGAAAGAAAACAGAGTAGTTATATATATATAAAAAAAGCGGATTAACTATATGATACCGCACTTCAGTGCTAATTTTCATTTTCGGTTAATTAACATCAGCTATATTAATATATAAATATAGATTAGCATCAAGCTAAGTTACATTGGTTAAAAAGATACATTGCATTAAGAATATGCCCAGACTTGTATTTTAAGTTTATTATACAAGAAGGGGTTCTGCCCCCCCCCCCCCCCATCCCCGCACGTCGAAGCCACTGTTTTCTTCTTTCATTCGTAATTCTGCGAAGTTTTGAATTTTAAATATTTTGTGTAAAATAATTAAAATACTGATTTCTTGATACTGGCATTATTAATAAGTTTGAGCGATTAATTAATTTTTCTTATAATTATTTTTTGCTAAAAGTTATGAGTGCATTAAATGTAGCTGCGTATCTTATTAGTATATTAAATTTAGGTACTATTTAAAGACCTGTTAATACATTTAAAACGTACTTTAATAGCATACTTTATTTAAAGCATAAATTTAATCTAAAGCAAGATTTAAAAAAACAAAAACATAAGTATTTAGGTTTTAAAGCGACGAAAACAAGTTTCTTTTGGCGAAAAAAAAGTATCGCCAAACACCTTAATACGAAATGTTCTTAAAATTCAAATTAATCAAACTCACAATTTTAATATTTAAACTGATAACACTAGATTACGGTATATCCTATTATTACATACATTTATGTTATTAAAAGTAAAATATTTTGTATTTTCATCGTAACAACGTGAATAAACGATATCATAGTTCCAATGATATCTTTTTAAGACCCTTTAAATATTAATAAAAATAAATAAATAATAAATACATAACAATGGAAGGTAACAGAAGTTGTTTTGTTTGATCTTTCTGTACATCCATAGACACAACAACTTGCTACTGTGATATTTTTGAATCGTAAACATGAAATTGTCTAATATCCTCCGTAGAAATCAATGCTATTTGCAAGCTGACCGGGAAGCTTCTTGCCCCGAGTCACGTGATTTTATCCTGGCTGAAGAAACTGTCGGGGAATTCCCCCTCTAATATATGATTACTCTGAGGATGTATGAAATATGTAGATTTGGGTGACGAGGGGGGGGAACGCTACGGTTGTTAGTACTGCAGAATATTAAGGCTCCGGTACATTTTTGTTAGAAATTAAGCCCTGATAACAAGTAAATGTAAATCCACTGGCTCAGCTCAATTTTGTGCAGGTCCCGCATGCGTTTCCCTAGTAATTGGAGGGTGCCCATAAAAGAATGTCCCAGTTATAAATTTTAATAGTATTAACTGTAAGCGTTGTAGAGTGTTGGTTGAAGGTACAAATAAAGATAAACTCAAACAGTTAGATAAGCGCATGCGCGAGTACTGCTTTGTTATTGACTCGCTTGCAGTGCCACGTATGCAAAATGGCGTCTTTTAAGCGTGAAGCTTTATTGCTGGGCTGAAGATTTAAAAGCCGTTAGAGCCATGCGGTTTCTTCCTTTGAAGCTTTATAAAAGAACGTGTCTACCTTTCGCCGCAACCAAATGATTTGCCAGATTTGAGACACAGAATTGAAGAGGCTATTGCTTCCATTACTCTGGACTTGTTAACAGAAGTGGTGGTAAGAATTGGACTTTAGGTTGGGGTTTTGTGAAAACAGAAAGAAACCCCATAACTTCTTAATTATAATATATATCCAATCAGTTTAAAGTCATTACTTCTAAGAAAAGGACCAAAAATTTATGTATGAGAGATTTTTGACATTAAAAATGGGTTCAAGGGGCAAAAAAAAAAAAAAAAAAAAAAAATAGAGTTTTAAGAAGAAAAGAATTCACAACTTCGTCAATTCACAAGATATCAAATCCAATTAAATTTATTATAAATCTTCTTAATCGTATCTACAACTTTTATACTGACAAGTTTTTGATAGAACTAACTCTTATAGCAAAAGAAAAAAAAATAGGGGTTGAAGAAAATATTTTCATATTAACATGATTCTCATAAAACCAGCTCTTACAGACAAATGAAATTAAAAACGCCTCAAAAGCAGCCAGATAAAATTGTTAAACTGGTTTTATCTCTATCTTGACTTAGTTTTTGTTAGTAAATTAGTACTTCGTAATCTAACTGTGCCTGTAGGCCGAACCGGCAGGGATTTTTTTTATATTATATATAATGTAGATGTATCTAAATTTACGTATAAAACTGACTATGTGAATGTGCAAGAAATTGTCCAGTTGTTAAACAGAAAAGTAAATAAATAAATAAATAAACTAAAAATCTTAAGAAGGAATATTAAATTGAAATGAAAATAAAATTATACCTAATGTTTGATTTTCGAATGCAGTTTTCAGACATAGTTTCGCCTCCTGGCATTTTCGAACCATTGTTGAACTTGGCCTGTAGTCAGATTTATAGCGTCGGCTATATATCCCTTTTCTTCCACCGAAGGATACTTCTTAATTCTGTATGCAGCTAGAAGAAACCGCCGCTGAGAAGGAGAAAAATTTTTCCTTCTTCCTGTTAAAAGAAATTAAATATGTAGCTGAAAACATTTTTTTATAAAATATTAAAACATTTTAAAAAAGAATTAAAGAAGTATAATTAGAGATCGATCGAACATTCGGTTTCGTTTTAGTTTTCGGCCCAAAATCAGAGTTTCGCCGAAAATACTATCGAAAATTCGGCGTCACCGAAATTATGTGTATTTTGAAATTCTCGTACTACCTTCATTGATTTGAACTGTATCGGCTGAAATGATGCACTATTGCTATGAATTTCACTGCTTATAATTATCAGTCATGATTGACTAAATACGCGAGTGTAAATTATAAAACAAGAAATGCATACACTAAACTTTAAAGACGCTGTTCAAGTGATCATTGAAAGCTGCATGCTTAACTGTATTAGAAAATTTTTAGTTTGAAACTGTAAAAGTGTTTCAAATGCTGTTTGAGAATGTTCAAATATAACAGATGATCATTTACAAAAATTACAAAAGAAATCGAGGTATGTATACCTAAAGCATTTTTTAATTAGATGAAATTTGTATAATTAGAAAATAATTTTGTGTCGTTAATAAATTAATTACATTTTATTTTATATGAAAATAAAAAGTTTTTGTCAGAGGCACAGAGAGAGAACTTGGATCACACGTATAATTACTTAACCCATTTATGCCTAGCGTCCCATTTTTGGGACGTTTCAAATTTTAATGCATTTGTATAATTTTCTTCTTCTTTATAACATGAAAATTGCATGAAATCATTATTTATAAATGTCTTTATCTATAACCGAGAGATGACAGCACAAGATGGATATTTATTTGCTTAATTAAGGCTTTTTTCGGTGTTTATAGATTTTTAATTTTTCAAGAGGGAGAAATGTAAAAAGTAAGTTTATTTGTATTTTTTCTATCATGGACCCAAAATCGCAGGTTATAATCTTAGCTTGTGCACTTTTTTGAAATACGTATTTTTTTTAATTGCGAAATTAAATGTCCAAGCCTATTTTTTATGCATTTTTGTAATGTACAAAATATAGGGTTCTAGGCACAAATGGGCACATATTTTTGTTAGAAATTTAGGAGACAGTTATTTATGCAATCTCCTTTCGAAGATATTTATGAAATAAATTGTTATTAAGTCTGCAATACGATTATTCTTATTTTATTATTAATAATAGTTATAACGTTATTAGTCTCTGCAAAGAAATAAATATATTTTTTTGTAGTTCATTAAAATACTAATTATAGTACATAATATACAATTTAAAAACATTTTAAATATAAATATAGGCAAAATATATAATTATGCATATTATTCTACTAGAAATACTCATATTTAGTTCTTTTACATTTTATCAAATAAATACAAAAAAAATTAAGCTTAATTTTTTTTTAGTATTTTTCCAGTTCATTTTGCAACATTTTAAAGTGATTTTGCCAAAAAATTTGAGAAAACAAAAATTCAGGCACAAATGGGTTAATACATAATTAGGTGTATTTATGCATGTATTACTTTTTAAAAAAATTGACATTTCCGTTTTCGGCCGAAAATAGGAAGATTACAACCGAAATTCGGTTTCTGTCGTAAAAACCTCCTTCGGTCGATCCTTAAGTACAGCACTATATGGCCATCAACAAAAGGAAATCCAGGGAGGGGCAAGATCTTGGAACGTTGTTTGCAGCTTAAGGCTGTTCTCAAATTCAAAGAAGCTACTTTCTGACACATGTCTGAATTCATTTTTGTTAGGAAATACATAAAATTGGCAGATGTTTTTAGAAACTCCGTAACCGTATGGCGTTTTCCATTTTTTTTTTTTTTTTTTTTTTTTTTTTTTTTTTTTTTTTTTTAAAGGAGGAGAATCTTTTATAAAATACTATCAAAGTGGCGTTTTGAACCAAATTCCCGACACGGAAACACGAGAAAGGGAAAATCGTGTCACGTGACAAGAATCGCTTACAGAAGGTCTTTTGCACTTTATGGAAACTATTTTGTAATTTATTTTTCTCGTTTCCATTTTGAGATAAAAATTTGGCAAATTCAGAATAATCGCCCGCTACTATTATCTTTTGATCTTTGTGTAAATATCGCGGTTATTGCATTTCAAAAAAAGGTATTTACAATATAATAATAAATTAGAAAGGAATAAAAAAGTCTAAGTGAAAGTAAAAATGGAAACATAACCGCGAAACTTCATCCTAAGACTGCTCGAACGCAAGTAAATATCAAGAAAGTCAAAGTCTCTGATCCTAAAAGAAAATATGCCGACTCAAAGATGCATTGCATCGAAACTAGGAATGTCTTCTGGCACTGTAAGTAAAACCATTCATAAAGATTTGAAAAATAATAAAGGATGTTTAAACCTGAAGTTCATCTGCTTTTGCCAAAGTATATTGCGAAAGAAAAACAAATTGTAGAAAATTATATGAAAAACACCTTGCTGCTGAGAAATGGAAATTTGTGATAACACTCGATGAGGCATGGGTATTTTTAAATGACAGTAATAAAAAAAGATAAAGTTTCTATAGCCCAACTGACGGGAATGACTAGACGAAATGATATCGTCAGTGTAAAGAAAAGTTCCCAAAGGTTATTCATAATATAAAAATAGCAAATAAACTAAAATTTTGGTATTAATAATAGTTGCAGGATTTTGTTACAACGACAAATAAAAAAAGCCTCAAGTAAAACAAAATTAAACCACCCTACTATCAGCAGAATATTTTAGAACTAAGTTTTGAAGAAGATATTCTAGCTTTATATGGGAAGGCCAATGATAAATTTGAGCTTCACACGGACGAAACCTCTAGTCGTCTAAATCAACTGCTGCTTATTTAGAAAAGAAAGAATCAGAAACAGGAATAAAACGTATCCCATTTAATGAAATATCGGTAAAATTACCTAGTGCTTCTCCAATGGACTTTTGCGCTTTCGATTTATTAAAGAGAACCTTGAGGAAAACGCAGACAAGAAAACTAAACCTTGTTTTGGAAAACGGTCCAAGAGGAACTGGTTAAAATTGACATGGCAGTACTAAGAAAATGTTTACTTGGAAAATTCGGGTCAGAGCTATTTTCAAGGACCATGGCTATCAGATAGAAGCAAATCGCCGTAAAAAATACGGCATTTGTAAATAAAACTTAACTATCAAAATCGTTTCCATAAAGCGCGGACGACCTTCATTTTTTAGTAAAGGCAGAAGATTTTTCATAAAATACTATTAAAGTGGTCGTTTTGAACCGAATTCCCCACACGGCTGCGCGAGAGAAAGAAAAAGCGTGACACGTGGCAAGTATCACTCAAAACTCGATAAGCAACTCATTTATTAAAAAATGTAAAACGCTACACGACTCCAAATCACTTCAATAGTTAGGCCTGTTAATGTTATACCTTTATTTTAAAAATGAGTCAAAATGTTTCGCGTTGTTGAGCAGGGAATTTGAGAATCACTGTTCTGCACCTGTAACTACCTTTGTAGCTTCGCCTTTGTCGACGGAACACCACACCTGCATCTATGTCAATTGGCAACCCTTTGAAGTAACCCTTTCGTGCAACCCAGTTCACGGGCAGTGTTGCCAGATTGGGGATTTTGAACCTCGAGGGGAATTTTTTGGGGACAAGTAGTTCATGGGGAAATTTTTGGAGACTATCAACATTTTTGGGGAAAAACTTGGGGAATTGTTTTCACTTAAAGTTTACTTTTAGTCATCAGACAATACTGGATCTAACTTAATTTTGATTTGGAAAACAAAATTAAAATACAAAAATCGGAGATATCAGTCGTTGTCCACTATAAAAGTGTGGCAGGTTTTCCTAGTCATCGCGGACAAGACACACAGGCACATTTCTTTATTAGTATAGATCTATACAACATCAATAGAAACAATTTTATACTTTTTTTTCTGTTTAAGGCTGGTTAATTTGTGCTTCATGGAATGGGAGTATACAGCTTTTTGTAAGACATGCAATTCCGTACTACAATCACACTGCCGCGTTTTTAACTGCAATTGCTCAGTGAATGCAGCAGACTCCTTAGTTCTCCTTTTAAGAAACTTGAATGAGAACTCTGTGGTCTTAAACGGCATAAACTTCCACATTTCTAAATCTGCAAGACTTATCCGAAATGTTTTTTTTACCGCACTTATTAAAAGATTTAATTAAAGATGTGGAAAGCATCTATTTTACTTTTATTATTGATGAGAGCACAGTGATTGGTACAACGAAGGTGCTTCGCATTACAATTTTGTACTTCAATAGGGATGAGAAGAAAAAAAAAAAAAAAAAAAAAAAAAACGTTTTATAAGTAAGCCAAAAGTAGATGATGCAACAACCATCTCAGATTCGTTTCAATCCCAACTGATTAGAGATGGTCTAAACCTTGAAAAACTTATGGGCATGAACCTAGATGAGAACTAACGTAATGGTAGTCCAGTATTATCCATTAGCAAAAGTTTTAAAACAAGTATAAAGAACTTGTCGTTGTAAAATGTATCTCTCATTCTTTTTGTTTAGCTGCGAATATGCAAACAAAATTCTACAGAGTTTAAATGTTTATTTTTTGTAAATGGGGAATTTTTTCCAAAAAAGGCTTGATTTGGGGAAAATTTTTGAGTTTAAATTAGTAAAACATTTTTTTATAGCGGTAAATTAAAAATTGAAAATTTACTTTTTTGAGTAGAAACTGAGTTGGGGACTTTTTCAGAAAAAAAGCCTCATTTGGGGAAAATTTCAGAAATTTTGGGGAAATTAACTTTCGACTATCTGGCAACACTGTTTACGGGTTTATTACGCAGTGGAGAAACAATCCCACTGGCAACAAGACGCCACGAATCTATCATTAAACCTTTTTATTTGATAACAGTCCGCTTTTAATTCTAATTTAGAACACCACCATCCACCTTAAAGCTGCTAGTCACTCAGCTTCCGATTTCCCCACAGAAATGTTAAGTCTAAGGGCGTTTGATGCATTCGTATATTTAAAATATCTCCACGAGAAATTAACATTTAACTTCTTTTTTCTGTGTAATCTTCTTAAAGGATGTCTCCTTTTTTCTTAGTTGTCCAAAATGTTTCTAAAATACATACTTAATTTTATATGAAGTGTTAAAATCTTACTCGCAGTTTGTCAGCTTTTAACACATAAAATATTAAATTAAGCATAGATTTTAGAAATATTCTGAAAAGTAAGGAAAATATAGACATCATTTAAGAAGCTTACACAGAAAAAAGAAATTAAAAACAATTTCCTGAGGAGAAATTTTAAATATACGAATGCATCCCATCCCCATAAGACTTAGCATTAGTGAGAATTCGAAGCTGAGTGACTAACAGCCTTAAGCTTAGACTCTAAGCCTTATTAGAGAATCTCTCTGCCTCTCCCTCTTCTCAACCTATCCTCCGGATCCCTAAGACATGTTCAATCAAATATAAAAGCAATAGAGGAATGTAATAAGGATAAGTTGTTTTGCAAACTTCATTATGCATTCACTGTAAAAGAAATTCTTTATCTATGCGAGTGATTTTCTTTAAATTTTCTGCTTTTTAACTGAAACTTATCTTGAGTAGAAATATTACATTTTCCGGGAATAAGTGGAAAATTTATTTTTTAAACATAATCGTTGAATACTAATAAACTTACAAAAAAGGATTTCAATTTACTTGATTTTATATTAAATTCAAAAATTTACCAAAAACTTTTGACTCATATCAATGAACAACAGAAAATAAACCTTTTATTAATATTAATAAAAATAGTAAATGGACAGTTAACTTTAAAAAGGATATTCTTACATATACTTGTAAAGTTAGAATGGTGACAGTTCACAGACATGAGATATCACAGGCTGTGGATGTACTTAAAAATATTTCACTTTACATTCCCCCCCCCCCCCTTTTTTTACATAGGTATATTTCTAAAGAAGATTGTTTCTCACTCCTTTCATTTGAACTTTGCATTAAAATTATACTGAGTGAACACAAATTGGTAGTGACTGCATATGTACGTTTTTTCTGATAATGACTCAGACAAATTTTACTTTTCAATCACCTAAAAGGGATTGTCAAGTGTTATAGTTATTTATAAAGAAAATCTTAGACACAGGAACAGATTTATTTTTTTTTCGTGTTTTTTATTTTTAAAGTGAGTAATAGTTATTCAGAGTTTGTGTATAATTTTTAGGTAACTATAATTCAATGTTCCAGATATTTTTCCTATTTATAAAACCCTAACCCGGAACTGCTGTTACCGGTCTCACAGGCAACTGCTTTTTTTCAGTTTTCGCAGTGGAACTTTTCATTTTCAGTTTAACTATATGTACTTTTGGAACTTCGCTTCGTTAGGGCCCCGGTACTATTGTTAGAGACTTTTGAATAGGGGAATTTTAATTAGAATATTCCTTAGTATAGAAACAGTATCCTATGTGTTAATTCTTTTTTTCATCTTTCGACACTCCACAGTAATTGTGTGACAATTTCTATCACAGCAATTAAGAGTTAATTTAGTTTTTCGAAATTTAGACAAATGGCAAACATTCTTTTATAATTATGTATGAAGTTTCATGAAAACTTAAGCATATTTTCTTGTCTACCGTAATACAAGGAACTGAAATATGCCAAAAGAGGGAGGGGGGGGGGGGTAACAGTGTGTAGTTCTAAGTTAGTAAATTTTTATTGTGTATATATAAACATATAAAAAGTATATAAAACATCTTTTTTTGGGCTCTGATCCAAGGATCTAAAATATGATGTACAAAGAAGGAGTTCACAGCGTGCGGTTCAATGTTGATACAGTTTATTATGTAACAATAGTTTCTTATTTCAAAAATATTTGAAAAGTAGGTACAATTCTCAGTAAAATAGTACATCGCATCTTTCTGCCACAATTTGGGTGTAAAATAGCATGGGGTGCCGAATTTTTTTTCTTCCGGTATTGCTAGATCTGAACATTAGCTAAACGTGTTAAAATCAACTAAAAATGCATGGACATAAAACGTAACTTGCAAAAAGAAAAAAAAATTCTAAGAATATCAGCTGGTAATTTCATCTTGTGTAATTGTTTGTAAATAATGTAAGCTTAATAAGCAGCGTCATATTCAAGGTAAAACTTAAAAATTTTCAACAGAACACAAAAGGATAAGCACAAAATAACTATCATGCAGTACTTTTAGCTTCGAATAATAATAATAATAATAAATCAAGCCATTTGGAGAAATCGTTTAGGAATTATACAGGTGTAAAGTTTTGATCTCCTAATCTTAAATTAACTTTAAATATTTACAATCACATTGCTCCTAATAATTATTTTATCATTGCTGTTATGTTACTATCGAATATTCTTCCTATTATAATGTTATTATAATGTCATTAGTGGCAAAAGAGGTACTGCTCTCGAAGCTGGTAGACGGGAGGTAATGGGTTCGAACCCAATCGCGCCCGTCGGTAATCTTTCGCAGCTTTCTGTGGCTTTCTTCGAACTTTGTATTCTTATGCTTAAATACGGGTTAGGTTCTCTTAGAAAGACCCCTGCGAATGGCACCCCCCCCCCCCTTGGGCCTATATCACTCGTGCAGATAATCGGTCATCACAAATAACACCCATTATAATAATTCGACATTCGTGCATATTTCTAATTTTGTCGTACAAAATATTTTAAAATAATTGCAACCTCGCAGAATCATGAATCGATTTTAAAAGCAGGAGTTATTTTAACAGGAATAAAATTTCTGGTGACTTTGGATATTGTTTAAATTATATGCTTAAAAACACCTTTACAGTTTGAGAAATCCTATTATTTTAGATTAAAATAATTAATACAATAAAGTTCTCAGGTATTTGGTACAATATTTAAGCTATTTGATTATTATTTTTTTTTTTCCTGTGGCTAATAATAGTTTCTGTTGAAAAGTATCACTGGATTTTGTATTTAGTCTGGAATTCATTTTGAGATCTAACAAAATCAATATTAACAAAATTCATTTTGAAGCCATTCCGAAAATTTAACTCAGTTTATCCAAGAAACTAATTTTAAGATATTAACACTAGAAAGACGGGGAATTTTACTCAAGTTTTTAAAAAACATTTTCAGACCAGAAATTTTATTTTTGTGTCTTTTAAATTTAATTTATAAAGATATTTCTGGTTCGAACCGAAATATGTTACTTTGGAAGCGGTCAAAATGACCGCTCATCGTCTTTCTAGTGTTAAAATGCTTGAAAATTTAGAATAAGCGGCTACTTCACTCTCGCGAAAACACCCCTTTGCTAATCTTAATCCGGTGTGTGTGTGTGTGTCTGGGGGGGGGGGGGGGGGTGATGGGTAAGCTGAGTACGAAACCGTCTTACATTTAAGATTTTGTTTGCAGGGGTTTTTTTTTTTTTATTATTTGGATGCTTTCACTTTCGGAACCGGTTTCGAAAATGAAAGTATCCTAAAAAAAAAAAAAAAAAAAAATACTCCAGGCAAAATTGAAAAACTTATCTCTGCAAAGATAGACCTCTGGTCTCCAATTCAAAAAAGATTAAAAATACTGAAATGCAAATGAGATATTAAAAAAAAAAAAAAAATTCTCCAATAGGATTAACATTAGCGAGCGGGTGTTTTCGTGTGAGTAAGGTAGCCCCTTAATCGAAAGTTTGCGAAAAACTGAAAAATTTAAAAATAATATTTATTACCGACATTTTTTATAATTATCAGTAAGACAAAATTTAGTTTTTGGAATTCTAGAAAATATAACAATAGTAGAGAACTTACGTTTTTTTGGCGGAGAGTCCTGTTCTGGCGCCAGGTTCTCTTTGTTTTCTGGCGGCAGGTTCTCTTTATTTTCTGTCGACGCCTGTGGGAATACAGCTTGAGCTTCTCCCTGCATTTGTTGGTTCTCTCTCGGATTTTGTACGTTCACATTCCTTGGTACTAGAGCAACACCCACTTGATGTTGCGTCAAATCCGTGTTGGTTAGAGCGACTTCGCACAACAAATCCAATCCGTTTTTAAATGCTACAATGAAATAATAAATAAGGACACCATAAGCATACCATAATAATCATACACCATGCAGCAAGAAAAGCTCGAAATTCAATATTTGTTTGTCTTATTTGTAAAGTTCCTTCCTCGTAAGGGGAGCAGGGAAGGAGCATTGCCCCGTTTAAAATTCAATTAACTACATTCCTTACATATTCTAAACTGGCTTAAAATAACACTGGATGACAACGGTTCGGTCATAGAACTGAAGTTTGGTTGTCCGAGATTAGTTTTTTGCCGCTGATTTCGAATATGCTTTCAGTTCTTCTATAGGTGGTCCAGTTTGAGAAATTTGCGTTATTTAAGTGTATGCAAAGTTTTTTTGGGCTATTTTATGCAAATTTTAGATACAATAAATGTCAGATTGAATTACCTGTTCTAGATAATGACTACTAGATTATTTGTTTCAGATAAATGTCATGATCTTAATATTCTTAACGTTTATCTGTCAGTTATTAAGCCTAAATTGCAAATTTTTTAATTGTCTAATGTTTACATTACTATCAACTTTAAAGTACATGCCGCAAATTGACGTAATGTTTTTCTAGACTAGATTTTTATGCCGATTTCAAATATGCAATATGTTTCCTTATATCATGTTTAATTTTTGAGTACAATGAACTTTTGCAAGGTATTGACACAACTTTGATATAAGATGCTTTTTAGGGATGTGTATCTCATTGCCAAAAGGGTGAGCAGTGTCATATTCCTATCAGGGTCATAAACAACAATTTATATAATCGGAGAAAAAAATTTGAAAAAATTAGAATCTATCCAAACTTGTTGAAGTACATCACAAAGTAGATGAGAAACGATTTCTGGCTTTTTTGGCCAAAAAATAAAATTTCACTTTTTTTTCAAAAACTAGACGTGATAGAAGAAAATAGATACCAGATTAGAAATCGCCGCAAAAAAACTGGTTTAGAAACATAGCGTGCCCGTGTAGCAGAAATATTTGGATGTCAAGAAACATTAGGAAAACATGGAAATTAGGCATACTATTTTACGGTCACATGTCATTGTAATCTCAGAAGCAACGTTTTCGTAAACTATACAGTAATAATAATAATAATAATAATAAAAAGGCCAGTCTGATAATGCTTTATGCCTTAAATTTGCATATAATGGTACAAAATTTACATAAATCGAAATATGGTAATATCACAAAAACAAGACCAGCTGGAGTAAATGTAAAACTAGCAAAAGCCATGCTTTGTTTGGATTCGCGAAGCATTATTTAATAAAATAAATATTTGAACGTAACAATATATATTTTTTAATTATTCTTGCATCTTTATTTAGCAAAAACATTATTTTATGTTTTGGCGCATTTTAATTTTAGAAATGTAAATTCAGACAAATAACTAAGAATTTCCTCGGAATTTTTTATTTATGGTATAAGACTGGTATGAATAAAAATATTTTCGAATCAAAATATTTACATAACGAATTTAACAATTAATTTTATTTGTTTACAATTCTTTTGTTGCCACTTTATATATATATATATATATATATATATACAGTCAAACCTCGTTAACATGAACACGCTTAACGTGAATTACTTTTAACGTGAATTGTTTTCTCAGTCCCCTATAAAAACGAATACAAAGATTTGATACTGATAACATGAATTACTGTTAGCATGAACAAAATTTTGATTCCCCTTGAGGTTCATGTTAACGAGGTTCGACTGTATATATAATCATAATATAATTCTTTTAAAATGCCTAAGTATCGTCTGCGTAAATAATTTCACATAAAAAGAATAAATTGTGTATTTAAATTCTTAACACTGAAAAATACTTTTATAATTGAATGTAAATAATTGAATTTTCACAAATCTTAATTCATTAAAAATATACTATAATTTTCATTAATAAAAGGTATTTTAAAAATTTCATAAAAGAAATCGTAACTCCATGATTTATTTTTTCTTCTGAAAATGTACATGTTTAATTTGCAAAAATGCGTCCGTAAAAAAAAAAAAAAAATCCCTGCCGGCTCGGGCCTACAGGCGGAGGTAGATTTCGATGTTAAGTACTAAATTCTCCAACAAAACTTAAATCAAGATTAGGGATAAAACCCAGTTTCTTCACAAAGAGCGAGCTGTAGGGAGCTAAACTTTTTGTGAAAATTGTAATATACACGAACACACACACACATATATATGGAATAGGTTTAAAAAATGGCTACAAAAAATTCAGAGAGCCTTAAAGTGTTAAAATATGTTAATATTTCCATAGTCGGGTTTTTATCATGTTTTAATACGTTTCTTCAAACTTACATGGCGTTACATATTCACCTGCTGAGGTCCATTATATTTCCAATATGACGCAATATACATATTTTTTTAATTCGTCAAACTATTTATTTTGAGTTTTCATGCTGAAATCTTGCTCTAGGAAACTTATGACGTAATATTCAATTTGTTTTCAATTTGTCAAACTATTTAATTTTACACGTGAAAATTTTGCAAAAGAAAAGTAATTGTTGTGGTGCGAATTTTATTATTTGTTTTTTTTTTAATTGTTGGCAACTGCTATTACGGAAAACTTTTATTTTTTTCCTGCCATTGTTGTGTAAGACCTGGTTTTATCAGAATCATGTTAAGACAGTATTCAAAATTTTGAACCCTCACCATTTCCACCCTCTTGGGCCGATTTCGCCCATTTTCAATCACCGCCGAGATATTAGCCATCTCAAAGTTGTTGGCGAGTTTGAAGATGATTCGTGCATAATTGCGACTTTTATCGTGCGGACAAAATTTAGTACATACATACATACATACATATATATATATATATAAACTTTTTAGGTGGGGGTGGTTTTGGGTTCCTGGGGTCCTATAATGAAAAGTTATGAAGGAATTTTTCAAAAGTCGCACCATGGTAACGACTGCAATAGGTAGTATTTCTTACGAAATCTACCTAAAAACATGTAAAATAAATTAATTAAAATAAATTTTTTTTTATGTTTAATTTCAAGTCAAAATAAGTAGAGGATTCGCTTCGCTCATCCTAACTAGATTCGGAATCAGCACACAAAACCGCATAAGAAAAAAATAATTTCAGTTTTCTGAAAGAGCAAAAGTTCGAATTTGTTAACCAATGTGATTAAACACAAACAGGAAAAAGAACTACGGATCTGGTGTGCCTTTAGAAAATTTCTTCAGCAAGGCTTTGAGTTTTCTGCTTTGCCCCAAAAAGATAAATCCAATCTTCGTCCTTCGAGTGATTCAGAAGGACTACCTATGGCGGGCAGGGGCATTGCCAGTTGCCACCTATACCTGTCAATGGTGATTATACTAGAGAGGAGTGTAAGTCCGCGACAATAAATAGTTCTGTACTGAATATGAAAGAAATGGCATATTAAATCTCTTTTTTTTTCTTCATTTTCACAGGAAAAATGATTGACTCATTAATCGAAATCGATTGAGCTTAGCATATATTCATTTTTATGATAAATATCTAATAATAATCAAGGAAATGTATTTAATCGCAAGGAAGTTTTTTGGCGAGTACTTGGCGCGGTGTTCGCAAATAACTAGCAACCTTAGACCCCCAACAGAGCTGTGCAGGGTGATGGTCAATAGATATTGCCTCTTTTTATTATCAGAGATTGTAGATTTTTGATGTCCAATCAAAAGTTTCTTTTTTTAAGCTATTACATATAGAGAAAAATTTTCGGTGGATTCAAATTTTTCGGAAAATTTCACCCCAAGTACATACCCAACATATGGATGAAACATTTAAAATAACAAAGAAAATTTTCTTTTGCAAATTAAAACGAATAAAAGAAGCTCTTTATTGTAAGGCTGTTCTCAAAAAAATTATCTTTCCCCGCTCAAGAACCGGAAACTTTATATTTTAAGGCTCTTTTTTAAATGTAAAAACAGGATACTTGCAGGCATGATATTTGAAGGGATTTGAAATCGAACAGTTTTTCTTAGTTTCCGGTAAATTAATTACAAGCAATTGTTGTCTAAGAATGGATTTTTATTTATTTATCTAATTAACTGGACAATCGCGTTGGATAGAAAATTTTGGTGGATTAGACAATTTCACCTCAAATAAATATGAAGCATATGGAAAGAATATGTAAAATAACAAGAATTTTCCTTTTATGTGAATTAAAACAAACGTCTCTCTCTCTCTCTTTTTTTTTTTTAATGCGGTTTTTTTTAAGTACATTCACGATATAATTTCCATCCCTCCGGATACAGAAGTTTAAACTATTCTTATTTTACTTAGAAAGAATTGATCAGAAGTTAAATTAATTTGTCTTTTAAACAATGATATAAATTCAATATTTTAACAGTATTTTAGACACAAAAACAAGAAAAAATTCACCAGTTCTTCATAATGCATACTATTTTTTTATACATAAATGTAAGTTAATTTGATTCGATAAGTTAAATTATAATTTAATTTGACATAAATCAATTAACTGGAAACGAAATTGGAAAATATCTAAATATATTGGATTAGTTTAAAACAACTTCTTCAATGCTACTAAAAATGTGCATTTGTTTGTAAACATTGTGAGAAAAAAATCGTGAGTAAAGTGTTGTACGAATATTGTGCGAGGGTGTGTATGTGTGTTTCCTTCTATTTTAATAGATAAGTTTGAAAAAAGTGATATTATAATAATTTTTAGGATGAAATTTATATTGAATATGAAATTGGAATAAAATTTGTAAGGATATAATTAGATTATTTTCAAATTTTTCTTTTGTTTGAAACATAAAAATTTAATGCTAAATAATAAGAATTTTATCTTTATTTAAAATGTTAACATATATATCAATAACATTTTTATTCGGCTTCATAATAAAACACTGCACAGCTTTTGAATTTTAGCATTCATTACTATGAGTTTATTACACCGGTAGATTTATTTATTGTTATTATTGTAATGAAAGCTTTCAAATCTAGGACTAAATAATAATTGATTTAGAAAAGAAAAGCTAAAAATATTAATTCCTGTTTTCTTTTATGATTTTCCGAAGAAGATTTCTACTACAAACAAATCGGCGAAGACCATTTATTTTTATTTTAAAAATAAGGGGGAAAACAATTTTTATTTTATACACGTTTCATGTGATTTGCAATAAATTCTATATTGAATGTATTAAAAAAAAAACTGTTTAATTTAATATGATATAGCTTCTTGTTAGCTAATTTTATATGATATGATTTTTGTTCGCGCACTTTTAAAATAAAATTTCCAGTCCTTTTTTTTTTTTTTTTTCTGGTTGGGTGGGAGGGTGTCTGAACTAAAACACAATTTTTCTCTTATAAATTAGTTCTTTCTGAATATTTTTGCACATTAAATCATCGTTAATTTTATATCTTCGCGAAAAAACGCTGAAAATAGCATTATAAATGACTAAAACTTCAAAAATTGCAGGATAAAAAAAAAATACTATATTGGAAAAAAATAGGATTCCAGGGATCGATGCAGGTTTTTATTCTTGGGGCCCATTTTGTGAAAAGTAAAAGTTATTTTTGTGAATTTTATAATATTTTTGTGAAAAATACCATTTTGTAATGAAAGTTGAAATCCAGTTACTCAAATTCGAACCAAGAATTTATTAACAAAAACGTCTTAAATCCCCTTGCTAAAGTTTTTGCTTTTCGTGACCTGGTTTTATTTACAAATTACATATTTTAAAACAGTTTTTATGAAAAAGATTGTTACGAAAGGGGCCTGGCCTATTTCATTAAAAGGAATTTTGTGAAGGGGCCTGTTTTATTAAGTTCATTTTTGTGAAGAGGCCCAGTTTATTAAATTTATTTTTGTGAAGGGGCCCATATTAAATTTATTTTTGTGAAGGGGCCCATATTATTGAATAGATTTTTTTGAAAGGGCCCTAAATTGGCCCCAAATTTTGCCTGGATCGACCCCTAGATTCAATTTGCGAATGTTGAGAAATCGTCGCGCACCCCCCCCCCCCAAAAAAAAAAAAAAACCCACAAAAATTGCTGTACGCGAATTCCAAATAAACTTCATTGAAAAAAGGATAAAATTTATTGTATTGGACTAAAAGTTAATAATTGATGTATTTTTAATAATGTAGAAAATCGCCGCGAAAAACAAAAACGAAACATTAAATCGCATAAGAATCGCTAAAAATTCAGAAATCACAGATGACAAAATTTAGTACATTAGGCTAAAACAATGGAACCAAAATTCTTTTAGGAATACGGAACAATCTGCGTGGAACATGAAAAAACAAAAGAATTGGTAACATGAACTCGCTCAAATTTATTCCCCCAAACAACGATAAACAGCCAAATCCGGCGATCCTACAACGCCAAAGTTAGTAAAAAGGCTGGCATAGCATAGTACCCATTAACTAGTTAAACGTGCCCCAACTAGAATAATATTCTAGGTGGCAATGGCAGGGGTGATTATGGCTAGACTAGACAGAATAGACACTAGCTAGGACTTACATATTTTTTTCTGAGAGAGAGAGAGGGGGGGGGGGGTGAGAAAAGAAGTTTGGGAAAGAGAAAATAATTAAATCTGAAAAATTTTTACTTAACCTCGCCCGTTTTTCTTACAATACTACACGGGTGGGATTTTTTATTCCCAGTAGGTACATTTCTCCCCTCCTAGCGAACAAAGAAAAGACATTGCTTCATCCACCCCTTCTCGATCTTGACAGGTACAAGGCATGTCAGTAGCGTCCTCAAAAAATGTATCCCCCCCCCCTTTTTTTTTTGAAGAAAAATGTGATTGGGATGGATTTTAATCCCAACGCGTGTGCTGGCGGGTTAACATACTGGACAATAAAAAAAAAAAAAAAAGAATATTTCAAATAAAATTAGTATTTCGCCACTCTTTCTTTTAAAATAACCATAAACAAAAGAACAAACTCATTTGCATATGTACAGAGTGCATTCACAGATTTTTGTAACGATTTTGGAAAAAAAACACATATGAGTAAACAGATAATTTTATAAACTATACATAAAAATCACTTCAAAACATCAAAGTACTCATTAATTGCTATAAGTGTTAAGCATAAATTTTAAAACGGCAAAATACCTTTATTTATTTATATATCGACATGTTTCATTGCATCAGACGGCAACATTCTCAAGAAAATAAAATGATAACATTTTCGCAAAAATTCAAATTGAAAAACTAGTAAGCAAAAACAAAAATCACGCGAACACAAGCATAATGAAATTAAGTGCAATATTGAAAATTGAAATTTGTGACCGTGAATTATTTTATATTATTGTTTCATTACCCTGAATAGCATTTCTTTCCAAATTTTAGGGAGCTCTATGGAGGCGGAATCATCGCAAAATATCTTCGTCGCGTAAGAGGACCTCTGTTGATTTTCTGATGATGTTGTACATACGTATTTGCGTATATACATATATTATATTTTATCTACGTAAAATAATACATAATAATTAAATACGTATTGCAATACGTATATATTACTATATATTATATATGAATTATATATTGTTGTATATACGATTTGTATGCAATGATGACAATTTTATTTTGAAATATGTTCAATTTGATAGCCCGTTTGCAGAACTATCATATTAAATCCTGATTTCTAAGATAAAAGATTTTTTATTAAAATATCAAGGTTGGTTCTGTCTACTCCTCAATCACAATCTTACAGAGACCATCCAATGTTTTGGGATGCCTCTCATACAGGGCGATTCATAAAGATGCAGCCAATAGCACATTTCCTCAAATATTTCTCCTAAACCTATACTTTCAATTGTAAAGTTTCATAAAAAAGGTGCAAAATTTGATGACATAAATTGTGGGGTCTATTCGAGAAAATATTTTTTTTTTTTTTTTTTTGGGGGGGGGGGGGTGAAGATTGGTTTTATTCAGAAAAGGATACGAAAATAAGTTATCAATTTCTATACTATTTTTTTTTTTTTTTTTTACATTTAGATTTATATATTTCTAAAAATTTGTAAAAAGGAATTTTTCTCCCATCAGTAATTTTATAATTATTTCTTATATGGTAACATTGTAAATATTATTGAACTGATTGTACGGTATTTAAAGCCAAAACAATCTTTTTTATTTTACTTGTAGTAAAGTGAAAATATGCAGATTTTAAAAGATTATTGTAACGCTTGTTTTAATACATTAAACTTCATAAATTAAAACATCAGCTATAAAAAGTTCCCTACCAAATGGGGGATATTTATGGAATTTTTTGGGATTTGTAGAATGCAGTATTTCGTATTTTTTATATTATACCATTCCTTTATGTAGCCCTAAGTCCAATTATAACGTATTTATTTTATATATAACATTAAAAACTAATTTTTTAGCTTGTCTTTCGTTGCACTTATACCGTTCACCCTTCATATATAAAAGATAAAACAAGATTCTGTTGAAAACGTAAACATGCAACATTAAAAAACAAGTAAGAAAAATCATGCGTTAAGCATAGATTATGAAACACTTTCCAACACTTCCTGAATGCTTTAACAAAACTTCGTTATTTAGGGAAATAAGGTATATAAGTGAACTAAGTAAGCATTTTAGAAAACACATAAAACATTTGAAAAACTGATTTCAGCAGTTATCGTCCATAGCAAATATGTATTCCAATTCTTTTGAACAGCCATATATTTGATCTGTAGGTTGATATATATACTATATAATGGAGAATTTTAGTTTAGCGAGAAAACACATAACACGTTGAAATTTCTCTTTCAGCAATTTATACTAATAGATTTAAACATACTTGTATACTTTTGTAAAACTCTGCAGTTAACCTAATACCTTTAATACACGCCACTATTTAGCTAAAGTTTAATTCAAAGTAAAACACTCTTAAAACTACCGGAATCACATTTCCAGAAATTATCATTTATAGACGGCCATGTATCCAATTCTTTGCGTGACCATGTATGTCATTTTATATATGTTTTACAAACATTTCTTAGTAAACCAAATGCGGTTCAGCGTAAAAATGCATAACTCATTTAAAAATCACCTTTAAGCAATTTGCAATCATACCCAGTAACCATTACGAATTCTTTTGAGTAGCCCTGTATATCAATTACAGCATTTATAAACACCATATACAATGCATAAATATAGTGAAACATAAAAGCACATAACATAATTAAAAATGCATTTCCAGCAATCATCGCTACTTTACAGTACTTCGGGTACAATATAGTATCTGAAATCTTTTGTGTGTCCCTGTAAATGCTCTGCATTTCGTATTATCCATGATATAAGTTATAGTAAACCTTAGCAACGTATATCTACTTCATTATACATGTAATAGTTTAACATAATTAAAATACGCCGGAAAAAAATCCCTCCTCTTTTATATCATTATGTAAAGGAATTCTTTTGTGCGGCCCTGTAAATGAATAATAACTATTTTTTGGGCCGCATATTGTACAGAGAATGCATATTTTAGTCAACTTGATAAATGCATATCAATTTTATTATGTTTGAAAGCATGTACCATCATTAAAAATCATTTTAAACGATTTTTTTCCCATAGGCCGTAATGTAACGGAAAACTTTTGACTGTCCCTGTAAATGAACTAAACATGCTACAAACTTCATTTGCAATAGGGTTCGTGCTATGGTAGAGGTCACTAACATCCAAAAATTTCAGAACGATCCGAGTATATTTACGGGAGTTAGAGCGCGTACAGACGGCCAGACAAACCGAAGTCATAAACACTTTTCAACTTTGTTGGAAAGTGTTAAAAGAAAGATCACAATAAGGTAGACAATCAGTAACAAAAATATGAGCCGATGCAGCTCAAATCAATGAGTAATGTTGAAAATTTCCGAAAGAGGAAATGATTTTTTTGGAAAACGGATAGTTTCGGTTCGGCCAAACTTTCGACAGCATTTCCGCCGAAACTCTGATTTTGGGCCGAAACTAAACCAAATTTTCCATCGATGTCTTAGTTATCCTTCTATATATATAAAAAAGTTTTGATTTGGAAATGGACCAATGAAAATCTGCGTAGATATTCCCGGAAGATCGGCATCTAATTTGAATGCTTAAGTATGACCTTTCTTCGTTAATATTAAACAAACTGTTGCATACAAAAATATGAAAATCAGTAGTGTTATAGAGAAATGTTTGATAAATACGCTGATGCAGACAGTTTTCAAATCGAAGAATTATTTTAAGAGATATTTAATGCCAAAATTGGACAAAATAGTTCCATTAAAAAAGTTTTATAGGAGCAAAAACTGATCATTTTTAGATCATTTTATGCGTCAGAATTTCCGGTGTACAGATTGCATTTAGTTTTTTTTAATTTGAATCATTTTTTGAGGTTTTATTTCTATTTTAAATTCAAATTTTCAGCATTTCGAGAGATATGTTTTAGATATTTTAGAAAACTAAGGGGCTCGGCCTCCTACGAGCTACGCTCGCCAACCTCCGTCCAGACACCGCGGACTCTAAATGCACGCTAATTTGATCGGCTTTAAAAAGATTTCGAAAGATTGAATTATAATTTAAAAAACAGTGGCGATCTCCCTATAAACGAATTTCTATTCATTTCTCTTTGATTGGGGAATTTTAACGCCAAATCCGCTGCGGTACTACTTGATTATCCCGTCGACCAATTTCGCCAAATTATATAAATCGCCAAACCACTCGCCAAATTATACAAATTGACATAATTTTTATTTTAAATAACTAAAGAACAAATAAATTAGTACAACATTAATAAAAATACAAATAAAACGTCGAAATTAAAATAACTTGATGACGTAGACACGAGTAACAACATTTCAAAATAAGCTAATATAAAAGGAATTAAGTAAACAGAGTCTCTGTCTCCTGGTATTTTTTAACAAAGCGAAAAGGAAGTTCTTTTAAATGAGACATTTTAAATTAATCGTTTTTAATCTGACGTAATTTTTACCAAGCTATTCTTTCTCTTTTAAATATTCACGTGAAAATACTTTTGTTAGAAATGAAATATTATTTGCGCTTTCCTAACAAAAATAGTTGAAAAGATCCTCTCAAAATATCAAATAAATGTCTAGTGCAATTTCTAAATTTAAACTGTTTTGCAATATTATTTTGTGTTCATTTTATGTAATAACTATAATGTGACGTAAATATGACGTAATTTCTCCTATCTAAGAGTTCTAACGCATGTTAATGAATTTATTATTTTACAATATCCTTTCTCTTTTAAAATTCACGTGTATACTTTTTATGACGTAATTTTTAATAAGTTCCTGCTTTTTGTACATAATTATTTAATTCCAATTCCAAATGATTTTTTCTGTTTATAATAGTCACGTGTAAATAAATTTTTAATTTGAAGCAAACATTATTGTTTGCGCTGTTTATACATTTGGCAACAGTATAAATTAATACCATTTTCTAAAATAATGTAAAAAATATCTCTAGAAATGCTGAAAATTTGAATTTAAAATAGAAATAAAACCTCAAAAAATGAGTCAAAATAAAAAAATTAATGCAATCTGCTCTCCAGCAAATTCTAACGCATAAAATGATCTAAAAATGATTACACTGTCATGTATAGTTTTTGCTGCTATAAAACTTTTTTAGTGGAACGATTTTGTCCAACTTTAGCTTTAAATATTTCTTAAAATAATTCTTAGATTTGAAAACTGTCTGCATCAGCGTGTTTATCAAACATTTCTGTATAAAACCACCGATTTTCATATTTTTGTATGCATTATTTTTCTTAATATTAACGAAGAAAATCTCCGGTCACAAAAAATTCAAAACCGGCGGCGGCGCTGACAGCGGTAGAGAGAATAGAGAGATTGTATTAATTTAAACTGTTGCCAACTGTATAAACAGCGCAAACAATAATGTTTGCTTCAAATTAAAAATTTCTTTTACACGTGACTATTATAAACAGAAAATATATAAAAAAGCAGGAACTCATTGAAAATTACGTCATAAAAACTATAATTACACGTGAATTTTAAAAGAGAAAGATTATTGTAAAATAATAAATTCATTAACATGCGTTAGAAGTCTTAAATATGAGAATTTACGTCACATTACACTTATTACGTAAAATGAACAAAAAATAATATTGCAAAACAGTTTAAATTTAAAAATTGCGCGAGACATTTATTTGACATTTTAAGATGATCATAATATTCCATTTCTAACAAAAGTATTTTTACGTGAATATTAAAAAGAGAAAGAAAAGTTTGGTGAAAATTACGTCAGATTATAATCGTCAGATTCAAATTATAATTCAGTCTTCCGAAATATTTTTAAAGCCGATCAAATTAGCGTGCTGTTAGAGTCTGCGGTGTCTGAACGGGGGTTGACGAGTGTAGCTCGTAGGGGCAGAGCCCCCTAGTAACCATAAAAAATAACTGGCTTTGCGCCAGTATAGTATAAAAGCGGATAAACATTAATTTATAATTAAGTTCTGAAACTTAAGTTTTTATATTTTTAGCACATCAGGAAGTGAGCAAGACTATTACAAAATTCCATCTTTACATGCATGATAAAACATACAGAGTAAAAATAGTTCAAAAGAGATCCATAAGTTAGTTCACATTTCAATAACTCACAAGAATTTAACAAATTGTCGTATCGGAGTGGCTAAAACTTGGCAAATAGCCGGGGTTTTTGTAGCAAAAATTAGTTTAAAGAAATTTTGAACTATTTTATCTTTTGTCACAGAAAATCAGACACACTGACAAGTCTTTTTCGTGCAAAGAATGGCGTTTTTATTGTTGTAGTAATCAGTACGGAGAATTTTTTTTCTTCTAAATATAACCTTTTAAGACCCATGGATCGTATGAAGATTTAAAAAGTTTTTTGAAAATTAATGGTAGGATTATTTCATCTACAATCTTAATTTCTACCTTATTTTGAATGTTTTCGCAAATTACACTGACTACGTATCTTCAAAAAAAAAAAAAAAAAAAAAAAAAAAAGACTTTGCGTTTTAATCATTTTTGGGCATCTTGTGTAATTAAGTCTAGAAATCTATTTACATAGAAAGTCTAAATTAAAATAAGTGGATATTCTTGTATTGAGGTTTAGAAATTACTTCACAATTGCAAAATAGATCCTATAATAACCACAGCAGATAATTATATGTGACGTATTTAAGAAACATCAAATAAAAATATTAAAGTGCTTAAAATAAATAAATTGATGGTAATTTGCTTATGTATTTGATAAATATTTTGAAGTACAGTCGTGGAAAAAAAAGTAACCCCCCCCCCCCCCTACTAACTCCTCAGCAAATTATCGTAGAAGAAATTTACTGGTACGATTTGAAATTTGGTTACTATTGGAAATAAAGTCTACTTTTAAATGATGTATCTAAAATTAGCTTAGGTGGCCATCTACATATTAAAACTAACCCAAACTTCCTTTTTTTCAATGGCAATACCCAACTTTAACAAGATATTTCAAATCTTCGGTTCAAACTATGCCTAGACACCAAATTTCAAGTCATTTGAATATAAGTTTTTGAATTATAAACATTCAAAATTGAGTGCTTCTAATGTTAAATTATATTTTCATTAACATCTCCTGAAATTATACTCCTAATGTGCTAATTTTTTGTGTAGCAATAATACTAAAATACCCAAACATAAATACGTGGAATTTGGAATTTTTATAATTTTATGATACGGATTATGAAATTAATATTCGAAAAAATTTTAATTTGATTTGCAAACTACAATTTTTTTTGATGGATTTAGATTTATTATGTCCTGCTTTATGGTAATTCAAAATTTCACATTTTTCTTCCAAGTAGTTTTCAAATTATGATTAAAAAACGGCAAAATGATGGTTTAAGGGGCCGTCTATGATAGAAGTGTCTAGATATTTTGAAATTTCTTATATCCTATAATCTAGTAGTCTTCAATAGCTGCTTGAGTGGCACTTAAGATGCCTTGATCGAGAAGGTGGCTCTCTCGGTCAACAATCCAGTACCGAACTTAAATTTGGATATAACTCCTAAAATACGCTCGTTTTAAAATCATTAATTTCTCTTAAACTTATCGTATGAATTGCATAAAATTTTCTTTTTGGCTAATTGAAGGATGTAGAGTTCATTTATGCTGTCAGAATTATGTACTGCTATTGAAAAAAAAAATAAAGTTAAGATTCGTTTTAATATGTAGATGGCCTTCTAAACAAATTTTATATACATCATTTAAAAGTAGACTTTATTACCAGTGTGGTACCAGTAACTTTCTTCTACGATAATGTTTTGCAGAGCTAGTTAGGGGTGTTTACTTTTTTTTTTTTCCCACGACTGTTCGTATGTTTAAAAAAAATAAGTAGGGACTATTTTTTTTTTCAAATCGTTAGAACAGCAGCAAATTACAGATGAGACAGGCACAAGATGCCCCTTTTCCTCTCATATTTTATAGCGTGTACTGTCTGTCTCGGATAAGAAAGACTCTATAAGGAAGACCTAAGTTGTCAATGGTGATTATACTAGAGAGGAGTGTAAATCCGCGACAATAAATAGTTCTGTACTGAATATGAAAGAAATGGCATATTAAATCTCTTTTTTTCTTCATTTTCACAGGAAAAATGATTGACTCATTAATCGAAATCGATTGAGCTATGCATATATTCATTTTTATGATAAATATCTAATAATAATCAAGGAAATGTAAATGTATTTATTCGCAAGGAAGGTTTTTGGCGAGTACTTGGCGCGGTGCTCGCAAATAACTAGCAACCTTAGACCCCCAACAGAGCTGTGCGGGGTGATGGTCAATAGATATTGCCTCTTCTTATTATCAGAGATTGTAGATTTTTGATGTCCAATCAAAAGTTTCTTTTTTTAAGCTATTACACATAGAGAAAAATTTTCGGTAGATTCGAATTTTTCGGAAAATTTCACCCCAAGTACATACATAACATATGGATGAAACATTTAAAATAACAAAGAAAATTTTCTTTTGCAAATTAAAACGAATAAAAGAAGCTCTTTATTGTAAGGCTGTTCTAAAAAAAAAATATCTTTCCCCGCTCAAGAACCGGAAACCTTATATTTTAAGGATCTTTTTTAAATGTAAAAACAGGATACTTGCAGGCATGATATTTGAAGGTATTTGAAATCGAACAGTTTTTCTTAGTTTCCGGTAAATTAATTGCAAGCAATTGTTGTCTAAGAATGGATTTTTATTTATTTATCTAATTTACTGGACAATCGCGTTGGATAGAAAATTTTGGTGGATTAGACAATTTCACTTCAAATAAATATGAAGCATATGGAAAGAATATGTAAAATAACAAGAATTTTCCTTTTGTGTGAATTAAAACAAACCTCTTTTTTTTTTTTTTTTTTTTTTTTTTTTTTATGCGGCTTTTCTTAAGTACATTCACGATATAATTTCCATCCCTCCGCATACAGAAGTTTAAACTATTCTTATTTTACTTAGAAAGAATTGATCAGAAGTTAAATTAATTTGTCTTTTAAACAATGATATAAATTCAACATTTTAACAGTATTTTAGACACAAAAACAAGAAAAAATTCACCAGTATACTATATTCACCATAATGCATACTATATTTTTATACATAAATGTAAGTTAATTTGATTCGATAAGTTAAATTATAATTTAATTTGACATAAATCAATTAACTGGAAACGAAATTGCAAAATATCTAAATATATTGGATTAGTTTAAAACAATTTCTTCAATGCTACTAAAAATGTGCATTTGTTTGTAAACATTGTGAGAAAAAAAATTGTGAGTAAAGTGTTGTACGAACATTGTGAGAGGGTGTGTATGTGTGTTTCCTTCTATTTTAATAGATAAGTTTGAAAAAAGTGATATTATAATAATTTTTAGGATGAAATTTATTATTGAATATGAAATTGGAATAAAATTTGTAAGGATATAATTAGATTATTTTCAATTTTTTCTTTTGTTTTAAACATAAAAATTGAATGCTAAATAATAAGAATTTTATCTTTATTTAAAATGTTAACATATATATCAATAACATTTTTATTCGGCTTCATAATAAACCACTGCACAGCTTTTGAATTTTAGCATTCATTACTATGAGTTTATTACACAGGTAGATTTATTTATTGTTATTATTGTAATGAAAGCTTTCAAATCTGGGACTAAATAATAATTGATTTAGAAAAGAAAAGCTAAAAATATTAATTCCTGTTTTCTTTTATGATTTTCCGAAGAAGACTTCTATTACAAACAAATCAGCGAAGACCATTTATTTTTATTATAAAAATAAGGGGGAAAACAATTTTTATTTTATACACATTTCATGTGATTTACAATAAATTCTACATTGAATGTATTAAAAAAAAACTTTAATTTAATATGATATAGCTTCTTGCTAGCTTATTTTATATGATATGATTTTTGTTCGCGCACTTTTAAAATAAAATTACCTGTCCTTTTTTTTTTCTGGTTGGGTGGGAGGGTGTCTGAACTAAAATACAATTTTTCTGTTATAAATTAGTTCTTTCTGAATATTTTTGTACATTAAATCATCGTTAATTTTATATCTTCGCGAAAAAACGCTGAAAATAGCATTATAAATGACTAAAACTTCAAAAATTGCAGGATAAAAAAATTCCTATATTGGAAAAAAATAGGATTCCAGGGGTCGATGCAGGTTTTTATTCTTGGGGCCCATTTTGTGAAAAGTAAAAGTTATTTTTGTGAATTTTATCATATTTTTGTGAAAAATACCATTTTGTAATGAAAGTTGAAATCCAGTTACTCAAATTCGAACCAAGAATTTATTAACAAAAACTTCTTTAAATCCCCTTGCTAAAAAGTTTTTGCTTTTCGTGACCTGGTTTTATTTACAAATTACATATTTTAAAACAGTTTTTATGAAAAAGATTATTACGAAAGGGGCCTGGCCTATTTTATTAAAAGGAATTTTGTGAAGGGGCCTGTTTTATTAAATTCATGTTTGTGAAGAGGCCTGTTTTATTAAGTTCATTTTTGGGAAGAGGCCCATTTTATTAAATTCATTTTTGTGAAGAGGCCCAGTTTATTAAATTTATTTTTGTGAAGGGGCCCATTTTATTAAATTTATTTTTGTGAAGGGGCCCATTTTATTAAATAGATTTTTGTGAAAGGGCCCTAAATTGGCCCCAAATTTTGCCTGGATCGACCCCTAGATTCAATTTGTGAATGTTAAGAAATCGTCACGCAAACCCAAAAAAAAACGACAAAAATTGCTGTACGCGAATTCCAAATAAACTTCATTGAAAAAAAGGATAAAATTTATTGTATTGGACTAAAAGTTAACAATTGGATGTATTTTTAATAATGTAGAAAATCGCCGCGAAAAACAAAAACAAAAAAGAAACATTAAATCGCATATCGCTAAAAATTCAGAAATAACAGATGACAAAATTTAGTACATTAGGCTAAAACAATGGAATCGAAATTCTTTTAGGAATACGGAACAATCTGCGTGGAGAAAAAACAAAAGAATTGGTAACATGAATTCGCTCAGATTTATTCCCCCAAACAACGATAAACAGCCAAATCCGGCGATCCTACAACGCCAAAGTTAGTAAAAAGGCTGGCGTAGCATAGTACCCATTGACAAGTTAAACATGCCCCAACTTGTAGAACCTAACTCGGCTCGGTCCTGTGAGGGATTTCCCGCATTTTCTTTTCTCCCATTCAACAGATCATTCCGAGAATTAGCTGCCTTTTTTTTGTCCTATGGATAAAGTCCCCTCCCTACAAATTTTGGAACCTTGGAAAGCAGGAAACCTACTCGGGTTTCTTCTTATCTCGGTTCAATTGGGTTTATACGGTAGGAGATCATAAATTGCGCTTACAACTTCGACCCCACCTGCATAAACTGCACTCGAGGGGGCGAGATAAGCAATCCATCATTGTATTGAGGGTTGCCTAATACTATGTTCACACTACGATACTTAAGATATCTTAGGCCGCCGAACTCTCTTAATTTTGAGGTGGTACACTCCCGGAATTGGAAACCTGTTCACATGGAAAAACTCACTTAAGATAACTCAGTGAACGTCACTGTGTTGTTTGCGCATGCGCTTAAGATAAAACCGCCCACAACACCCAATCAGTTAATGCGAAGCTTTACAGCCAGCGAGAGTGAATGGTCGTGACTGTCTCTAGCCGGAAGAAAGTTGAAACTCTCTCAGAGAGTTTGTGGAACTCCCTCAGAGAGTTCCGATAACGCAGTGTGAACAGGGTATTAGAGTTTTTTCTCCCTCAGAAAAGTCTTCTGGATGCAAATCGAACCATGGCTCCACCAAACTCGATTCTTCCCCCGAGTTCTGTCATTTTGACGACAATAATAACAATACTTACATATATGCATGTGATCTGCATTCATATAGTTACATCTTAACCTTTTGCATTACATCTTAGCCTTTTATGTAAAAGTCAAAGTATTTTAGCGATAAGATATTCAAGGAAATAAATACCAATAAAATATCAAAATGAACTATAATTCATCAAGTAAAGGATACTTACTAATATTTACTACGAAAGAAGGGATATTTCCGATTTAAATGGGCCCGGTGCAAACTGCCGCCCCAAATTTTGTTATATTATATAAATATATATATATATATAGAGAGAGAGAGAGATAATTTTATTTTATCATATTTTTTTATTTCCCTTTTTTTTTAAATTTGTGCATTTTATATTAACGAATATATATTTTTATATTGTCGATTTTTCTGCGATTTAATAGTTTAACAAGAAAATTTATTATCTACATATATGAAAAATATATGCGCATAAAATTTTTGCGAGTTTAAGAAAAAATATTATTGACAGCCGAAATTACCGAAAATGTACCCAATTTAGCGAATTAACGCCAACAGGAAAGAATCTTTTTAACAAAAGAAGCTGTCACTTCGTGCCCTTAAGTATAAGTGACTGACGCTGAGCGCAGTTCATACAGGGGGAGGCAAAGAAGGGTGGGCATAAGCTCAGTTAGCCGGTCTCCATTTCATGTACCCCTATCATGGGTGTCAAAAAAGGAATGACCCTTCCCCAAATTTTTGATTGCTGTTGAAATTTTCTTTATTTTGAGAGAGAGAGAGAAAAAAAAAGGGGGGGGGGTGACTTAAAATAATTAAACATTGAGAAAAATTTATAAATAAATTGCCGATTGATATGTCTTCTGCGCCATGATAAGCATAACAAGCCGTTAAAACAGTCTGTTTTACATTCTTTGAGGTTAATAAATCATATGATTTCAAATATTCTCTCCTTGGAAGTCCTAAGGGAGGTTACTGATCACTTTAATACCGGTAGAATTGGCAAAATTAGGTCTAATGGCAGGGCCTGGTTAATGTAGGACCATGTGTGTCAAATACCCCGGGTCCCTCATTTGAGGGGGGTGGAGACGCATGGACGTATGCAGGATTTTCATTAAAGAAAAGACAAATGTTAAAAATTCGTTAAAAGTGACCAACATTCTTACTTTTGAAAATATTTACGGGAGGGGAGTGGCGGAAAAGCTTTTAACGAACCAATTGTATTTTTAGAAAACGAGAGAAATTCATCACTGACGTTACACTCTTAACAAGATAAATTAAAACGATTAATCGTGATAGATTGGGGAAATTTTTCTTTTAGACATCTGTTGAAAAATAGCCAAGAATGACGGAAAAACCTGCATTTACGTTTCAACTGTTCGCATGAGACCTATACAAAAAAAAGGCGTATTCTACAATCTCTTAAAGTTGAGATAATTTTTCCTGTAATACCTCTTTACACAAATGTAAATAATATGATCAGGTCAACATCTACTTGATAATGTGCACATTAATAGCAAAATTTATTGTAGCAAATTATTAAAACGGTAGTCTTAAAACAATAAATGTACTTCTAAGTTGAAAAAATAAAAAATTTTCATAAAAAATATAAAAGTATTATTTTTGAAAATAGGTTGAACTATTACTTTTCATAAATGAATAAAGAATTTTATTTAGATATGAGCAAAAAAAAAAAATCTTAGAAATTAATAAATAAATTGTACTTTTAACAGTTTTGCTTTTAACTTTTCATAAAAGAATAAACTAATAATTTTCATTAAAGAATAAAGTAATATTTCATAAAAAATATAATGAATAAATTATTTTAAAATGAGCAAAAAATTCTTAGAAAATTAATAAATAAATTGTACTTTTAACAATTTCGCCTCCTCCCCCCCCCCCAACCAAAAAAAAAGGGAAAAAGTTGAAAATACAAATTATTTACGCAAAAGATTATTTTTGAAAGACATTTTTTATCAGATGTATCTGGGGTAGAATTATTATTAATAATAAATTTACAAGTTAATTTAATTACTCTTTCTTTATTGCATTAACGTTTTATTAATTTTCTCTTTAAACATTAATTCATGTGGCTTACCTACTGTAAATAAAATCTCTAGCAAAATATTAAAATTTTTATTTACTAATGCATATTTGGTAAAATTGGAATTTATCTATTTACAAAAAACTTTAAACAGATTGTTATATATTTATACAAGCATTAATATATTTTTTTGTTTATAAGTATTAAAAAAAATGAAAAATGAATGTTAAACTTACATGTCTTGAAAGAAAAAAAATAAATAAATCAGGTAGTAGGAAAATTCATGATGCGAGATTTTGAGATGTTTAAAGCTCACATATGTTGAATAGTATCAAAAGCAAGTAAACATACATGAAAAAATTTTGCAAATAAAAGACGCAGGAAGATTTGGGAATTATCAAAATAAAATAATAATCTTAAAACAATAAATGTCCTACATAATAAGAACAGAACATTTCAATACGTTTTATAGATGAAGAAAAGTTGAATGTATAAATTATTTTTTATAAAAAATGAAGCAGATTCTTTTTCCAAGGTAGGTTGAATTTTTACTTTTCATAAAAGAATAAATAATTATATTGAAACGTGAGCAAAAAATCTTAGCAAATTATATAAATAAATTGTGATTCTAACAATTTTGAAGGGGAAAAAAAAAAAAGTTAAAAAATCATTTTCACAGAAATATTATTTTTGAAAGATATTTTTTGTGAGATATATCTGGGCGAGAATTATTAGTATTTTTACAAAAATTGTTTAATACATTAATATTTTATTATTTTTCTCTTTAAACATTTATTATTTGCTGATGTATATTTGGTAAAATGATTCAATTAGAAATCTTTAAACAGATTGTTTTAATAATAATAATAAATAAAAAGAACGTATATATTTTTTGGTTCTTAAAATAGAAAAAAAATGAAAAGAAATGTTTAACTTAATTGTCTTTAAAAAAAGATCATGTAGTGGGAAAATTCATGAGATAACTAACAGGTAATACTTTTTCAAAGCACAAGAAAAAGAAAAGCGCAGGGTTCCATCGGGGGAAAAGATCGCTGGTCGTCTAAGAATGACGTCACAAAATTGCACAAAGGCTTTGTGTCAAGTTCGTAAAATCAGAGTAAGAAATTAGCGGTCGTTATTCGTCAAATGAAACTAAATTGAATTTCACGACCACAAAATTATGGCTAGACGTCGAATTTAATGCCTTGCATTCTTTCAGTTTAATTTTTGTTTAACAAATGCTCTCATTCGTACTTCAGTAACCCCCCCCCCCCCCCCCCCCGCCACACACACCGCATGCACCTGTTTTCGTTTTCGATAAAAGATCGGACAACGGCACCATAATTGGTATCTAAAGGTTCTTTTATTTGATATTTTTTCTAATGTTATTTCACTCGTAAGAGTTTTTAAATTAGGGCTTATCCTAAATTATGTCTAAAAGTTCATTTTTTTTTCTATGGACATAATTGCTTGATAATCTGTTTTGTATGCATATTAGCTTTATAAAAAGAATAAGTTAACATTTTTCTAGAATCCAAATATTGCATTAAACAGGTTTTACATTTTTGTAGAAAGCCAGGTTTTATTTTTTATTTTATTATGTACACAGAGACAAAGTGCTTAATATGTACCCCCCCCCCCCCCTTCCCTTAACACATCAAAATAGAAAGAAAAGTGTCAACACAGTTGCGAATAGGAATGAGAAAATATCATACAACATAAAATTGCAACCATGAAATGCAGTTCGATACCTAGAGAGAGGGAAAAAAAAAATGTAGGCGTCATTTAACGCCTTGTACTTAGAGTTTCCAATTTCTAAATCTGGGTAAAATAGTTATAAAAACATGACTTTTTCATTCATAGTTAGTTTGCCAAAAATGTTATTTTAAGCTTTAAAAAAAAAAAAAAAAAAAAAAAAAAAAAAACAAGAAAGCAAATGAACAATGCTCCCAACATTTAAAGGACAATTTCAACAATAAAATTGCAAATTACTGATAATGATATTTTAAAACACACTGACAATCAACTATTTTACCCAGTAGTATTTTATTAGTTGTGGAATGAAATAAAGTATACTTATTTAAAGCTTTCTATTTTATTAATGAAATAAATAATTGCTCATGAATCTGATTAAAAGTGTTCTTTAGAATGCTTAAAATATTAAACAATAAATTTAAGTTAAGAAATAGTCTGGATTATTGCTTATTGGTGGATCAGAAAGGACATCTGCAATTTTGAGATGCATCAAACATATTATCTTTCCCTGGAAGCATGCTATAGAAAGATAGTAGCGGATGAGGAGAGCTTAATGCAGCAATGCTAAAGAAGGACCTGCGTATGCGTAATAGAAGAAGGGAGATCTTGTAAGGTATTCTTTAAAGCTGGTTTCAAATAAAGGGAAAAAATAAGATTTTGCATTTAATACTGGCGCCTCCTATCCAAAATATTTGAAAATAATATTAAAAACGAAATCTTTAGAACATGATCTTTCTAACACTGTAGTAAGAATTATTTAAATAAGTAAACAAATATCTATAACTTTTACTTTTAAAATTTAAAAGCAGTTCAACTTTTATGTCATAATAATGTTACTGCATATATAACTCATTGCATATAAATAAATAGATAGGAATATGCATGTGACATTTTAACCGCTTTAAGGCTTATAGCAAGTTAGTTTACAAGGGATAAAATAAAATTATTATTTCTTATCTTAAGGTAAATCTTTGTCTTTGCTTTCAATCAAGGATTCAAAAAACAATAAATATGATTTAAGTAGCATATACTTCTATAATTAAAATATACATAATTTAATACTTGTTTCCTAAGATAATTATGCATATATCATTATTACTATACATTAGTATGTCAATGTCGTTTCAATTTGTTTTTAAAATAGTTTAGAAAGATTTAAAAGCTATTACTATTTGTTTGCACTTTGGTCTTAATTTAAAATGTTTCTTTGCTATATATAGTATTTAAAAAAAAAAAAAAAATCGAATTAATAGGGCACAGTTCAATTTCTTTAGTTATTACATTGAACTAAACATAATTTAATTTTAGGATTATTTCAGTTCCTATTTTATAGCAAATGTATAATGAGAACCTCTCATATTTTTTTTTAACATTGCAATATTAATAATTATAATGCGTTATCTTCAAGTATTAACATCTTAAATTATAATAATAACAGTAACATTAACAAAAAAAGTATGAGGGAAAAAAACAACACATGGATAAGTACCAAGTACAAACGAAAATCAACATCAACAAAACAACGTGCCAAAGTAGGCTAGGGACTTTTTGATTTTTTCCCCATATCGCCATGCTATCCAGTACGCTCGAAGTTTTAGCATTGTTGCATTAAGCTGTCTCTATCCGCTACTTAGAAAGATCAGCTTCCTTTGCGAACGTAACTATGTATTCCTGCTTACTGCGATAGCAAGAAATATCTAATTTGTCGAATTGTTACAAAACTGATCTAAAATACAATTCTGATAGTTTGTCCACTACTATTACTATTTAATTTAGATTAATTTTCCTCTTCTAAAGAAACGAACCCCCTCTGCTAAATAACCAATAACTTTTAACCATGATTTAGTTATTACGGGCTTTTATTTCCTTCTTTTTTCACCGTCATTTTTTAACATTTCTTGCATAAAAATTGGTAATAAGTAAACATAAAGCTAAAATTAACATGTTTTGCTTCGACTACAGATTAATTTATCAAATTAAATTCAGTTTTAATAAACTTATTAAAATAAATAGCTTTAGAGCACTATATTATTTTAATGTCAAATGTTACATAAAAAAATATTGTAAAATTATCAAAAACAAAGTAAAAAGAAAAAAAAAAAAGAAAGATATTTGTTTCCTAAGTATGAAACTATTTTATCCCACATAGATTTTATTTTTGCTTTAAAATATCACTTATCTTCTTAAAAAAAAAAAAAAAAAAAAAAAAAAAAATGCAGAAAGTTAATCCTGAATAATTATATTATGCTATATGAAGGATAAATAAACTAAAAAAATGTCCTTATTTACTTTAAATCCAAAGTTTTTTATATGATTACAACCAAGCCATATAATCTCAAATTTTAAAATGCCTACCAAGTATAATAATATAGCAACACATTTTTTTTATTAATTGAAAAAATGATAACTGATATCTGTAATACACTAATTTGGCAAAACAATTTGGAAAATTTTCAATTTGTATTTTTTATAAATTTACTTTTTAAACCTACCTATTTTACCCCCACTACTTAGCGTTCGAGCACGCGGGGAGGTGTGACCGACGAAGGGTTAAAAAAATAATGTATTGGAAAAGGCAACAACTTATCACAAAATTAAAAATCTGATAAACTTTAAAATTTCAAAATAAACATTTAATATTGACATCAGAATGCGAATCTAGACTATCAAATTGCTAAATATAAGTTTTCGTGAAATTTCTACGAATAGTTCTGGAGGTATTCAATATCAAAAATTCGGTTAATTTAAGGAGTACAGTAAACTCCATCTAAGGCAGAATCAATCGGGACTGAAGAAATTTTCCGCCGTAGACAATATTCTGCCTTATGCAAAATACCCGAAAAATAAAATTTAAAACATTAAAAAATACACAAACTGTATATATATATTTTTTATTCGCAACCTGTAGTATTGATCTTTAAAATTAAGATTTTAATGAAATTAAACTTTTTATTAAATTTATTGTCTTTAATAATCTTGAAAAACATTATTTAAAAATTGGAATAAATGGTATCGATATGAAATTATTCCAGTTCTAGAATTTAATAAAAAACATTAAGGCTGTTCTTAACTGCTGTGCTCAACAAGCGCAAAACGTTTTGACACATTTACAAATTCATTTTTTAACGGAAAGATATAAAATTGGAAAACCTGACTATGGAAGCGATTTGGAATCGAACTGTGTTTTCCATTTTTTGATAAATAAATTACCTATTGAGTTATAAGCTATTTTGATCACGTAACAAACACATTTTTCACCCTTTCTTGAGTGGGTATTCTTCTTTCGATCGGAAATTTGGTTCAAAACGCCGACTTTGACACTATTTTCCGAAAGATCTATTGCGTTTGCAAAGAAAAACGAAAAAAAAACCAAAAATTATCATTTAAAATTATTTAATCATAAAGTTAAATAGGTTCTTGAATTAACTTTATTCCCCTAACATTTCTAGCTGGTTACGACCCTGTATATAACCCATTTTTATACACAAAATTTTAACACCTTTTTGTAAGTACATAATAGTAGATGAATATTGTTAAATAATAATGAGATGGCCATTCAAGAGCTTAGTGGAAGAACATGTTATGATACATTTTCTCAAGAATTGTTTTATTTTATGAATGAGAGTTATGACGTATATATCATATGGTAAAACTCAAATTCTATTTAGTATCGAAAATATGAGACAGTATCTTTCAATATTTAATAATTTAATTAAATGGTGAACATAATTTATAATATTTAATAATTAAATAATTTCTAGGAGAGTTTAGTATCACCTATTAATATTCGAACGTATACTACTAAGAAGGAATTGAATAAATAACTAAATTACAACTAAAAACTTTCACTTCAATTTTCTCGAATTCTGATTTTTGTTACATTACATCTTCTTCCACTCAGATTTTCCATTATAAAGATAATTTGAGAATGAGAAAAATATGAAAAAATATAATACTCATTAAGAAACTGATTTTAAAGACACAGCTTTTTTTTTTTTTTTTTTTTTTTTTTTTTTTTTTTTTTTTTTTTTGCTTTTTAGATACTCTCTTGGCAAAAACTTATTCAAAATGTTACTTTCTTTTACACACGATGAAAATTAAAAGATTATATCTGGTCATTTTTGACAACGAAACCTGAACTCAGTCCTTTGAATCCCTTAATTAACCCCACTCCCTCATTCATTGTTATTAAAAGCAACTAGAAAGCAATTTATAATTTAATGAAATTAAAAATAAAACATGAGCATAAACATTACAAAAGTATAAAAATAAGTATTCTAGTGCAAAATTGTAAAAAAAAAATGGTGAATGAAGTTGCATAAAAACATGCACATATGAAAAAACAACAATAAAAAAAAATACCTTGGTCCATTTTGTCGGAGAGAAGCACGTTGAAGACTTTATACTCCGATAGATCTGTCAAATGTACGAACTGGTTGACCACTAAAATGACCGTTGCCAAATTTAAATCTGAAATTACTAACATGCGCACGCGCATCTATTTGTTTTGCTAAAAACAACAACTTCACATTTTTTACCCCGCTGCCTCAAATGGTATTTTAAGATCAAGTTTTTCGAACTGTGTAAAAATAGATAAGGCGAGAAGAATACGGATAAAAGTACCAACTAAGTATAACCATAATGATCGTACCCTTTGAAGGCGACATGTTAATCTCATCACTCAGTGTACTACAATAAAATCTGTCACAAGAGCATCTATTGTGTTACTATTGCATTCTTGTGACAGGGACATAAGCATAGAGTTTTCATAAATATTGAAAGGGCTTAACTGGAATATGAATCTTTCACACTGAGAAACAGGCATGCGTCCGTATTTTTGTGTGTAATGTAAATGGTTTGTGCAATAGGTAAAAAATCTATTATCTATTTAATATTGTTTTTTTGTATTTAAATTAAAGTTACATAGAAGGTTATTATTACATTTATCAACATTTTTTTTTTTCTCTTGCAATTAAATATTTTAATTTTCATAGTTACACTCGTCTAACCTGCTGACAAAATAAAACGTTCATTATTATTTTTAGATGATTTTATAATAGCGAAATAGATATACATTATGTATACAGATATAGTTTAATACTAAAAAAAAAAAAAAAAAAAAAAAAGTATAACCATTCGTTTTAAGATTTTCTGTCGGAAAATCAGGATCAAGTCAAGCAAAAAAGAAACCTTGAGGCCAGTATTCATTCGTCATGAAAATTAAAGAAAAAAAAAATCACCTTTCTTATAATACATAAATGGTATGTATGGGGCATTCTCACAATATTTTGACTTTCATGTCGCTGAATAATAATTTTTTATTTAATACACTTTTTTGTGTTTTTTTTTTTTTTTAATTTCATATACTGGGGAACAGCCCATTGCATGATTGCACAACAATATTAACGAGATAAATAAGTTTTGGACGATGTTGGGGGTCCAAATAACTGGAAAACTCCTATACCGCCCTGTGTCCTTGACGATAATTTTTAAGTTTGGAGCTGTCTGATTAAAATTGTTACAATAAAAATAATTCGATGTAATTTTTTCCGAAACTGGAACTATTGTTTTATATAAATATGTAGCTAAAAATTAACCTGCACACATTTTTAGGGTTGTTATTATTTTCTCTGTCCCTGGGATTTAGATTCCTTACCATCCCTCTTCTAAAATTATACAGAAAATCATTTCAGATGCAACCACAGAATTTTTTTCAAGTTTTTTTCTCATGCAGAAGTATGCTAGAGAAATAATGTCTAAAATTCTTTGACAGGAAATTTACAGTAGAATTTAAATCAGCATTTAAATATCATTCAAGCATCGTGGCTTTATTGGTAGTCTCACCGTCCCCAAGGTTTATTCCTGCACTTTTCGAAGTAAAGTAAATAAAAAAAATAATTTAATCCGATGTTAACAACTGTTTCTAAAAATCAATGAACATTGTCGCTATCACTTAGTCTTAACATGATTTTCCTAAAAATAGGTGGTAATTTTCCTTACCGTTCCATCCTTACCGTCCCTTTTTTTTTTTTTTTTACCATTTCGTCCTTTTTTTCCAATACCATCCCCTTTTTTTAACCTTACCGTTCCTTCTTTAACACCCCTTTAAGACAATTTTATACAAAAATTCTGTATTAAAAGTACTACATTGTTATTATTTCTTATTTGAATATACTGTGGGTACTATGCAAATTCATTATAAGTAAAAATTTAGAAGAAAATAAAAAGTTATAGGAGTAACATGGTAAGGAAAATTAAACTCGCAAGTTTAACTTAAACCTCAGTTAAATAAAAAAATTTTTCGCTGCTGACCATTTTTTCTTTATTTTGAATCATTAAGGCATTCGTCTATTAGATTAAAATGTTATTTTAGCAAGTTTAATTTTGTCAGATTTTTTTTTTTTTTTCCCACAAGTCAAAAGATTGTGAGAATGCCCATATACGTCTTTAAAGCTTATTCATTCTAAAATTACGAAATATGATTTATGAAAATGGAAAAATGCGCTTTAGGTTCAGAAAACACTGAACATTTCTAAAATTAAAAGTATCACAACTTTGTAGATATTGGTCGTAGAAGCATGGAACTTTTACTGTTTTTCTTGTTAGAGCATGGATGATTTTCTTCTTAATATAAATTATAAGTTTCGCAAAATTTGTAAAAATTAAAATTTTGTAAAAAAAAAAAAAAATTAAAAAAGTTGTAAACGGCTATTGATATGATGAACAACATTTAAAACAATTTTCGTAATCGAACTAAAAGAAACCTCTAAAACTAACGGTTATCAAGGACTTTTGGATACTTCAGCACGGATTTTCAATAAAATTTTAAATAGTCATTTTAATTTGATAGCACATTTAGAAAATACACATAAACAACATATCGAAAGGTTCAAAGTTTCTTTGCTCCTTAAAATATAATACAACAGCAGTTTCCAAAAAATAAAAATAAATAAATTAAACGATCTGATTTATTTCTTAAAATTTAAACACAAGCAATTGAGGAAAGTTTAGCTCCATTCAAAATCATTTATAGTCTTCTCCATTAAATTTCCTACATAAGCAAATATGAAGTTTCTTTTATATCTAATTAAGTAAAATTTCACAAATGACCAAGAGTATCCTTCCCAGATTTTAAAATTTAGTGTCTTTTTTTTATTTTATATAGTAAAATGCGTAAGTCGTTCGAAGTAATTTAATTCCGGTTATTAGAAAATTGTAATGGCATGTTCGCAGATGAATTCAGTGCGAGTGGGCATTCCTCACCTCTGGAGACACCTCTTGTACAAAATTGTTTTTTTTTTTTTTAACTAATATTCCAGAGGTTTACAAATTGCCAAGAGAGCTTGTTCTCTTCTCCCACTCCGAAGCTGGAGAAATTTTTCGCGGATAAAACCACCTCTTTCCCTTGTAAAAAGTTTTTTTTTTTTTTTTTTTTTTTTTTTTTTTTTTTTTTTTTTAATGAAACTAATATTCTAGATATGTACGATTACCCAAGAGGGCTTACCCCCCCCCCCCCCCCCCCCGAGGCTGGAGAAATCCTTCCTGGAGAAAAATTTCAGACTTCAACGTTGGTTATTATCTCTCCCAGGCTAACTCTTTGGATAGCTCTGCGAAGCGCCCCCGCCCCCGGCCCATACGGAAAAACTATCTTAATAGTGATCCTAAATGTAGATATGCAAAATTATAATATAATGTTGTTTTCTCTATGTTTTTTTAAATGCAAAAAAAAAAAAAAATATATATATATATATATTCTTTCAACATTATATAAAAAAAAAACTTAATTACAAATATGAATGTAATCCTTGAGATTATTAATCATCGTTCAATGTATAAAAAATGCATTAATTCAATAGAATTATGACTTTAAATAATGCTTTGAAAACTGGAGCTTAAAAAATGTATGGGGTTTGTCCGTGAAAGAGTTAAAAGTAACACAAAATTTATTAAAACTCTTTCAAGAGATTCATCTACTTCTAATCAGATTCGAAATAGCCCACTAGTTCATGCAAAAAAAAAAAAAAAAGTGCATTTCACAGAATTCTTATTAAATAAAGTGAAAGAACACATAAATTTACGTTTTGCATCTATTTCTGAAGTGGCATAAAAATATTTTTTCATGATTTTAATACATCGAAAAATGTCAAAAGCTGGTGTATTCCGCTCAACGGCAATCCGTCGAATGTGTAACTAAGATGGCGGATATTTCGTGATTTTCCAATCTCTCTCTCTTTTATCTAGGATTTCTAATCTTCCCCGTCCCTAAACGCAGGGCTGCCAAAGGCAACTATTTCTTAATCCTTAACTGATGAGGTGGGGTGTTTTGCACCCCAGAGAAATTGCATGCGAGCTCTATTTTTGCAAACAGCTCTGCCCGTTGCAAGCTAAGCTCGTCAACCCCGTTCAGACCACGGCTTTCTTGGTAATATCGGGCTTGGCTTGGACAGCTGGTCACTCTGGGGAAAATCATGTGATCAAAGGAGGGAAGAGATTTGAAATCTTCACCCCGTTCCGATTTTTTCCTGCGAAAATTTGGCTTGTGTTGTGTATTGTTGCTGCATTAACACAGGGCTTTCTTGATTATATCAAGATGGCTTTGCTTATACACAAGGTAGTAAATATCACTAATAGACAGTATTATATAAGATATATTTTATGAACGGTAAACGTTATTCAAATCATATTCTTCTACAGCAAGCGGGTTACTGTGAAACTCCGTATTATATAGCGATTTTATTGTGTACAAAGCAATGTAACATAATTAAAATTCGCTGAAAACTGTTTTTCCTCGCAGAGCATTATGTAACCAAATTAGTTTGTGTGACCCATAAATGAATGATAGATGCTTTACACTCTATATTCTATAGAAAGCATGTTTTAGTGCGCTTCAGAAATTCATATCAATTTCATTATGTTTGTAATAAAGTAACATCATTTAAATACACCGAAAAAAAAAGAAAGAAGAAAAATGCAGATAATCGGCGAATGGGCAAGTCTTTTAAGTAATCACACGAGAGATAAAAGCGGACAAAGTTTATTTCCCTGTGATTGACAAAAAAAAAAAAAAAAAAAAAAAAAAAAAAAAGTTTCACAGTAATGTTCCTATAATTGTTCTGCACCCATTTTCTTTTCGGGCAGAATTTCCTACAATATAGGGGCATTCCATTCAACATTTGAATCCTCTTTTTGAAAAGAGTTTAACTTAAGAATGCCTCTGGAATTCTCTCCGAAAATTCCTACAAGACAAAGAAGAACTATATTTTAGCAGTTTAAAAATTTTTTTTACGGATAAGTAAATAAGGATTAAAAATTTTTTTGAAAGAATTTTTTTCTTTTTAAGTATCATTAAATTGATGTAAATAGGTTTCAAAATAGTTTAAGCTTCTTCAGTTTTACATAATTATACAGCTTTAAAACCATAAATAAATTAAAAAAAAAGTTTAATTAGAAACGTAAAAACGTTTACTAATTTAATGAAAATGTATTATTATTTTTTTTTAATCCTCGATTACAAATTATTTTTCAGCATACTACAGGCCCGTAACCAGATGGGGGCGATGGGGGCTGGGCCCCAGCCCCCTAGCTTCCTCTAGAGCCCCCTCTAACGATTTCCCTACTTTTTATTTTTTCAACAAAATGTACGTTTTAACTTTCTTAAAAAAAAAAAAAAAAAAAAAAAAATAGCAAGAAAAACATTTAGATCTTTTAACTGCTTGAATGCAATGGAATATGCCAAACATTTTGCGTTTAGAAACCTATTAGATTAGTTGTTTTATATTATCTTGCTTGCGATACAATTCTCGAAACGCGTTGTTTAAGCAGGAACATTTCTTTCTCCCGAAAAAATTAAGTCCAGATGCACCAACTAGCCACCACATGTTTTCGTACATCTCGACATTTTTTAAAAGCAATGATCGTATACGGGATGAATGGAAATAGACATATGCTGCTCAAGTTAATCGATAAGTAGTTAAGCAATGGTTAAACGTCTTCACTAAAATGTAGTCACAAAAAAGACGTGTTTCTAAATGTTTATGATTTGCCTGTTGACATTATGTATTTGACAGCAGATTTAGTTAATGATGAAATATCACTTGGAAACTAACTAGAATGTTTGTTGAAGGAAATTAGAAAGATAACAACATGTCATTTTATACAAATGGAATAAGAAAAATAATTGCTTGAAAGCCAAAAATTGTTTCATGCTATGGGTGTAGGCAGTAGGAAAGCAGGGGTAGGGCATTTTTTGTTTGCTTTTTGAACTTTCGCCTAATTTTTTTTTCTTGTGTTCCATGAATTTGCTAACATTTTTTTTTTCTATTTGTCATATAACAATAAAAAACATTAAGTGAAAAAGCATGATTAAGGTTAAGTTTATTACAAGATTATGACAAAAATATCTTCAACTATTTTGGCGTATGTTTTATTTAAATCTATTTTCAAGCATAAATGCGCTACTTTCTGACACATTTTCGAGATAATTTTTATGATAAAGGCATAAAATTTGCAGAAATGAGATATGATTATTCAAGCTCAAGGAATTAAACTATGTTCTGTGTTTTATAAGACTGTTTTCCAATCTAAACCAGCTACTTTCTGACATATTCGCGAATTTCTTTTATTTATAAAGATATTTGCAAGTATTCAAACTGTACAGAAAATTTTAAAAAATCTGTCAAAAAATGACGGCAAATTTGACTTTGTAGGCTGATTTTCTTGGCATTTAACGACGAAATACTAGTCATCGAGTAGCAAATGACTATAAATCATGTTATTTATAATCATGGCATTTATAGCAAAATGGGAAACGCTATTCAATTCTTAGGCGCATGAATGTGAGAAGCTGAAAATTTTAGGCAAAGGGGAAAAAAAATTACTTCTTAACTGCATCAGGAAAATTTCCGTTATTGAGTGAAAGAAGAATATTTTTAAAGATCTTTAGAAATGGGGGAAACGTATAATAATAAATAGTCGCCTACATTTAATGAAAACTGTTCGAAAAGGGCGTTCATGCCCTTGTGCTTATTTTTTATTTTATTTTATTTTATTTTTTTATGAGATTGAACAAATTTCATGAAACACATGTAAAAAGTATGCAAAAAAAATCTATGTTATCGCTATTTAAATGAATTAAATCTAAGTTGTTTTCTTTGAAAAAAAAAAAGTATTGAATATAATATTAAAATTACAATCTCTTTTTTTATTATTAAGTCCAGGTATGTTTAAAAAATATGTAATTAATATATATTTGTAATAATTCATTCATATTTAAAATGATATAATCATATGCAGAATTTTAAATTTAATTATTATTGCGAATTGTTAAATGGTTAATTTTATAAATCATATTATTAATAAAATAAGGTTAGGTAACGCTCGTTTTAAAGAGAAACAATATCATCACTAAATTAAATCGTATACAAACAACCGTGATTTTAAATTGATCTAATAATTCAGCAGAAACCAAAATATTAATAAAATTAAATAAATTACAAATAGCTATTAATTAAAAATATGAAACGTATGGAATTAAAATATTAAATTATTTTTAAAATGATGATAGTAAGTTTGTGAATTATTCAAATTAATAAATATAGGACACATCCATAGATGCCAACATCTCTTAAAACAAGCATGTTTTAAACTGGAAAAAATATATAAAGAATTGTCTTTTTTCGATAAGGTACATTTTAGATTTCAGTTTGAAATTTTTGATTAAATTAAATTTCCTGTTGAAAATATTTTCGTCTTGTAACAGACTCCGGATAAGTGTTGTTGGCATCTATGCATAACGCAAAAACATTTGCAAAATCTCAAATTTTCGTTCTTTTTTTCTATATATTAAAAAATTGAACAGAATATGATATTTAAATCTATGGAATGTCTTCAATTTAAAGAAAAAATATGTGAAAAGAATTGTATCCTACAGTAGAGGTCTGCACGCGCCCGTACTATAGGCCAGGACGGCGAAATGAAGGCGAAGTTTCAAACGGGCCGGGCCGGCAAAATTTGAACGTACCTGCCGGGCTGGACCGGGCCAATAAAAGAAATTAAGCGGGTCTGTCGGCCCGATATAAATATTTAAACGCAGACGAGAAAATATGAATCATTTTCAATGAATATGAGTTTCACGAGAATAAGTATAAATGTGCGTTACGAGCCGATACTAGTTTGCCAGCATCAATATCGAAATATAACATTTTCCAGCGTAGAGATCAGAATAGAGGTCTGCACGGGCCCGGCACAATTTCTACAAAAAATAAATCGTTTTTTCTCAACATACAATTAAGATTATTTTAATAAATACTACATATATATTTATGGGAATATTTTACAGTATATTTTACATTACTATGATGTTCGCAAAACAGAAAACACACAATAGTTAACATTAACGATTACTTACAGTGTTTTAGTCATCGTGTTTACAGACATTTCAAAATGGAAATAAGGATTCATTAAAAGATTAATGTAGTTCAGAATAAAGGATTAAAAACATGATAACTTTTGAAGCTGTATAATAAAAAGTAGATTTGTGAAAATATTTCTCTCATTTTTAAGGCTTTTCTCAAATCCAAAAGGAGTTACATTTCGACACATTTATGAATTCTTTTTTTTTTTCGGAAACGCGTAAGATTGGCAGGTATTCTATTCAGAAGCTATGTAAATGTCGTTTTTTTTTATAGGTAAAAGCAATATATCTTTCTGAAAATACTGTCAAAGTTAGCGTTTTGAATCGAATTTCCGGAAGCGATAGCACAGGAAAGGAGAAAAACGTACAGTCACGTGACAGGAATCTCTGTTACCTCTGTAAGTAATTTATGAAATAGGGAAAAAGCTATTCGTTTCCAAATGCCTTCAATAGGCAGGCCTGTCAACTTTATGCCTTTATAGTTAAAAATTTTGTCAGAAAATGTGTCTGAAAGCTTCGCATTGCTGAGCAGTGAATATGAGAACCACCTTACGGTATATTTCCAAAGATACTGTTAAGAGAACTTCATTATCACTATTAATACTACAAAACACAATGATCTACACATCCTGAGATCGATTAAGACTAGTTCCGTTCCGGCACGAGTCTGCTGAAAAAAAAAATTAAACTCGGAATCAGACATCTTGTAACTGTACGATGCCGATTTCTACGATGGACATCTTACATTTCTGTATTGATGTTGTTAAACTCGCATCGGCTCGTGCCGCACATTTATACTTCTCAAGAAAATCATATTCATTGAAAATGGCTCGCATTCTATCTGCTTAGCTTAAATTCTTATATAGGGCCGATAGGCCCGATTAATCTTTTTGCCATCCCGGCCCGGCCCGCGGGCCGGATCGGGTACGGACCTCGGGCCAAGCCCGGGCCCGTGCAGACCTCTAGATCAGCATCGGACAGTTACATGGCGTTTGAGCCCGGGCTTAATTCTTTCAGCAGACTCGTGCCGGACCGAGATCAGGCTTGCATTTTTTTTTTTCAACATAGCCAGAAATGGACTTAATTGTTCTCAGGATGTTTAGGGCAGGCAATGTGTTTTGTAAAAATATTTATAGCGATAATGAACTTCTGCTAACGGAATTTTTGGAAATATACTTGAAGGTGTTGACAAATATTGTGAAATATAATCTCCAAACAAGGACATTAAAATAATTAAGCTAAGTAAATTGTTTTTTTCATGTGTCAAGTGTGATTTATAAAAGTAATTATCAAAAGTGTTAATGATCTAAAAGAAGGAAATGAAAATGAAAAGTTATTACACAATCATAAACAAATACGTTATTATAAACATTTCGCGATACTTAAGAACTATGGACATATATAAACTCTTATTTTTAAATTACTATTAATATAAATATTGATACAAATAATTTGTTATTGTGATTTATATCACTAATTTCCTGTTCTTTATTGCTGATAATATTTTATACATGTATTTTTATCTATTTTCACTTGTAACTCATACTCTCTAACGGAGAGATGCATAACTTAAAGCTCTTATTAAATATTAATTTTTACTTTCTATTTATAAGTTTCTGCACAAATTTAAGTTTACAAGTCACACAAAAATATGTGTCTTTTTAAATGTCCTGGATGATCACACGTTCATAAAATGTGAATTAAAACAGAAATACAAGAAGATATGAGAAGATCGATTTACCCTTTCCGGATGTAGAATACCAGATGATATACGGATATACATAAATACAAGGTAAGCCCAATTTATCTTACCTATGTTTGTTTTATATTGAGAAATAAATAGTTTATTTTTGAGGATAAAAACGAACATCACGCAATTTCTAATAGCAAAGATTAAATATTGCTATCAAAATGATTATGAGAGTGAAAAAAAAAATTCTCAATAAAAACATTGTCACTAATTGATAAAAATAAAATTCTGGTAATCCGATAGGGTAATTTATTTAAAAAAAATAAAACGAATCTTAGCAACATTATGGCTTCTACAAAAGATAGCACTACCATTGAAAAATTGAACGCCAACAATTATACAAATTGGCGGTTCAAGGTCGAAATGCTATTGATTCGAGATGAACTTATTGAAGTTATTACGGAAGAGGCCCCCACTCCATTGAACGATGCTTGGACCAAGAAAGACAGAAAAGCAAGGGCTTTAATAAATTTTTCCATTGACGACAGTCAAATAGGGCATGTCAAAAATTTAAATACAGCTAGGCAAACATGGGACGCACTTAAACAAATCCATGAGAGATCTAATCTCTCTGGTAAGCTGTACTTGCTACGAAAATTGTACAGTACAAAATTAACTGAAGGTGGCAATATGACAGCCCACATTACAAAAATTTTAGAGATAGTGGATAAACTGTCAGCCATAGGTAAAAACATAACTGACTCGCACATTTCAGCACTACTGCTGTGCTCGTTGCCACCGTCCTACGATACCCTAGTTACTGCCCTGGAGGCCAGAGCTGAAGCTGAGTTAACCGTACAATTTATAAAAAGCAAGCTTACGGATGAATATACTCGAAGAGTAGATAATACTGAAAATTCCGAAAACAGCAATAAAGCATATAAAACACAAGGTAAATTTAATCATTCAGAACAGAAAAGACGCAGCAATAAGTACTGCCCACACTGTAAAATGAAAAACCACTCAAATAAAGACTGCTGGTTTCTAAAAACGAAAAACAACAACAGTTACACTAATAACACTAAAAAAAAAAAAAAAAAAAAAAAAAAAAAAACAATTCAACATCACTAGTTTATGAAGAAAATAATTTGCATAAAAATGTGGAACCTGAAGAAAGAAAACACACAGTAAATGAAAACAACAGTGTCGCTTTACTAACCGAAGAGTCCGAAAATAAAGGCACTTTTATAGTGGACAGTGGCAGTTCCAGTCACATAGTAAATTCAAAAGAATTTTTTACCAAACTTACAAATAATAATGAAACAAACGTCACAGTCGCTAATGGTAACAAACTGATTTCATATGGATCTGGAGAGGTAATAATTCATACCGAAAATAAAAGCAAACAAGTTATATTGCGTGACGTACTATACGTTCCTGACATAGAAACTAACCTGCTGTCAGTGAGTAGGGCAACTAAAAACGGTTGCAAAGTCAAATTTGAAAAAGATAAATGTGACATAATTCATGAAGGTAAGATTATACTTCAAGGTAAATTTAAAAACAATCTGTATGAAATACATGTTAGTAAAGATGAAAATCACAAGCACTATGCAAATGTTACCTACAACTGCTCAAATGCAAATTGCATAGATTTGTGGCATAGGCGAATGGGGCATAGGAGCTACGACACAATAAAGTCCATGTTATCAAAGGACTTAGTTGAGGGAATTAAAATAAACAACTGCAAACATAATGCGAAATGTGCATCAAGTCAAAAATCAGCGAGACCCCATTTCCTAAATCAGGTGCATATAGAGCTACAAAAAGGCTCGAGTTAGTTCATACTGATGTATGTGGCCCTATAAATACAGCCACAATTGGGGGAAATAATACTTCGTCACTTTTATCGATGATTATACGCGATTTTGTGTAATTTATTTAATTGCAAATAAAAGTGAGGCTTCAGAAAAATTGAAAGAATACATCTCAATGGTGAAAAACAAATTCGGAAAAATGCCTACTGAGATAAGATCGGACAACGGTGGTTAATATACGGGTAACGAAATAGAAAAATATCTAAAAGAAAATGGGATTCATCATCAGCTCACCGTACCATTTAACCCAAGCTAAAACGGTGTCGCAGAGCGTAAGAATAGGTCGCTACTAGATATGGTTAGAAGTATGCTAAATGAAGCAAATCTCCCGCACAAATTATGGGGGGAAGCCATATGTACCGCGAATCACTTACAGAACTGGTTACCTTCAAAATCGGTAAGCACCACACCCTATGAATTATGGATGAATAGGAGACCAAATTTGAAATATCTCAAAGTTTTTGGCTGTACTGCATACGCCTACATACACAAATCAAAGAGAGGAAAATTAGATAATAGAGCGGAAAAGGGCACTTTTGTCGGATATGACAGTCGCTCTAAGGGGTACAGAATCTATACAAGTGACGGAAGCATGGGCGTACCCAAGGCGGGGCTGATGGGGCTACAGCCCCCCCCCCCCCCCGAAATTTTCGAAAGTGATGTGAAAAAAAGCCGAATTCTTTTCTTTCTTTTTTGGAAAAAAATTTAATTTTTTTTTAATCATACAGCGGACTACCCATTTTCATTACTCCCATATTAGTCCACATTGACACCAAAGAAGAGAAAGGGGGTTGACGGGGTTACAAACCCCCCTCCCTCCCCTCCTCCCAAAATAGTCAAAAAATTAAATGGAAAAAAATGTTTTTCCTTACTATTTTTAGATCAATCTGTAAATTTTTTCTTCTGTCATACAGCAAAATAGCCATTCTCGTTAACACCATATTAGTCCACACTGACATCACAGCATAACCAAAGATGGGGAGGGGGCTGATGGAATTGCAGCCCCCTCCTCTCGAAATAGTCGAAAATGAATTTAAAGAATAGCGCTGATTTTTTTCTTTCTGTTTGAGATAAATTTGCAATTTTTTCCCTATCATTCAACACACAAGCCGCTCCCTTCGCTTTAGTTCCATATTAGTGCACATTGACACCAAAGAAGAAAAAGGGGCTGATGGGGTTACTGTCCATCCCCCTCTTCCCAAAATAGTCGAAAAATTAAATGAAAAAGTGTTTATCCCTTACTTTTTTAGATAAATCTGTAATTTTCCCTTTCGTCATACAGCAAAATAGCCATTCTCGTTAACCCCATGTTAGTCCACATTGACATCACAGCATACCCAAAGATGGGGAGGGGGGCTGATGGAATTAAAGCCCCTCCTCTCGAAATAGTCGAAAATGCAATGAAAAAGTGGTGATTTTTTTTCTTTTTATTTGAGATAAATTTATATTTTTTCCCTATAATTCAAGAGACTAACCGCTCTCTTCTCTTTACTTCCATACTAGTGCACAGTGACACCACATTATAACCAAAGATGTGAAATGGGCTAATAGGGTGCCTCCACCCAAAATAGTCAAAAATGAAATGAAAAAAAAAAAAAAAAAGCTGATTTTTTTTCTTCTTGTTTGAGCTAAATTCGTAATTTTGTTTTCTGCAATCCTTATTTTTTTTAGATAAATCTCACATTAACATCACAGCATACCCAAAGAAGGGAGGCGGCGGCTGATGAGGTTACAGCCCCCTCCTCACGAAATAGTCGAAAATGAAATGAAAAATATTACTTTTTTTTCTTTCTCTTTGAAATAAATTTGTATTTTTTTTCTCCTATCATTCAACAGACTAGCCGCTCTCTTCTCTTTAGTTCCATATTAATGCACAGCGACACCACATTATACCCAAAGAAGTGGAAAGGGGGTAATGGGGTTACAGCCCTATTGCCCCCCCCCCCCCCAAAAAAAAAAAAAAAATTGCTGATTTTTTCCTTTTTTGTTTGAGATAAACTTGCAACTTTGTTTTCTGCAATACAACGAACTAGTCATTCTGGTTAGTCGCATATCAGCGCACAGTTACAACACCACAGTATACCCAACGGGGGGAGGGGGCTCATAGGGTCCCCTTTCAAAATAGTCAAAAATGAAATGAAAAAAAAATGCTGATTTTTTCATTTCTTTTAAGATAAATTTGTATTTTTTTTCTGCCATGCAGCTATTCTCGTTAGCTCCATATATCAGTGTGCAGTGATGCCCCAGCATACAATACCCAAAGAAGTTGATGGAGACGGGGGTTATGAGGTTACAGCTCCATTTCGCCTCCGAAAGAATCGCAGTGAAAGGGAAAAGGCTTTCTTTTTGAGATAAATTTGTTTTATTTTCTGGCATGCCACGAATTTGTCTTTTTCGTTAATCCAATATCCTCCTCAGTCCTGCGACCATATTTACTTGAAAACACAAAAGCTATTTTCAAAATGAAAAAAATTTAAAAAAAAACCAAACATATTTTTTTGTTTTTGTAACATTGTTTTTTAAATTCCCAAAAATTGAAAATATTCCCAATTTTATGTACGATTTATTTATTGCTCGCGCACAATTAAAAGTAGGGGTGATTCTGATTCGAATTTTCCGAAAATTTAAGGCATTCGGTTCCGAAAATTCAAAAAATTCAGCTACAAAAAAGTCGCGAATATTGACAAATGGTCGTCGTAAAAAATCAATTTCATCACTCGTTGCGGAAAAGAATCTCCAATTTTGTCAAAGCATTGCAGGAAAAATGTCGATTTGGTCAAATGATTGCGTAAAAAAAGCGAATTTTGTCAAAGGGTCATGAAAAAAAAAAAAAAAAACGCGAATTTTGTCAAAGGGCCACGGAACAACACTAATTTTGTCAAAGGCTAGCTGAAAAAACGCCAATTTTTTTAAAGGATCGCGAAAAAGCACAAATTTCTTCAAAGGATCGCGGGAAAGACGCGAATTTCGCCAAAATGCCGCGAAAAATGCATATTTCGTAAAACAAAAACTGTGAATTTCGTCAAATAATCGCGGACAATACGTGAATTTCGTCAAAGGATCATGAAAAAAGCGCAAATATCGTTAAAGGGTTGCGAAAAAAAACGAGAATTTCAACAAAAGGTAGCAAAAAAGACGAGAATGTCATCAAAGGACTTCGAAAAAACACAAATTTCGTCAAATATTCGCGAATTTCAAAATTAGTCCAGGCATTAGGTGCTGAAAAAGGACAAATAGGGGAAAGTTTTGATATTTGGTGCCTTTATGTTTTTTTGGGTCGCTGAACACGAATCTGAAGTTTGCCAACAAAATTTATCCCGGGAAATACGTTTTTTAGGCCAAAAACTGGAAAAAAACGGGATTTTGTCTGTTTTTTCCAAATAACTTCAAAATTATACATTTTACGTAAAAGTCCTTAATACATAAATTAAAGAGGATACAATTTCCTACATTTTATGTATTAAAAGTTTTTTTCTCTGATCAATGGTTTAGCCATGACAACGCCGCAAAAGTGGGAGTGAAAATCAAAAAATTTAGAAAAAACGGGAATTACGCCGCTGTACGTAGATTTTACATGAAAACTGAGCATTTTACACAAGCATTGACTACAAGATTATATGAATGACTATATTTTACAATGAAGTTGCTGATAATAAATACGACGACTCATTATGAATCATTATTTAATTATAAATAAATATGTACATTAGTAAGCACATTTACTTAAAAAACAAAAAATATTATTTCCGCTTTTTTTTACTTGATGGTCGCTGCTTTTCACCGACATCTACAACATAGAAAATAGACGTATGTAATTAGTGGGTGTTTTTATTACTACCAACAGCATAAAATAAATGTTTTTTTAATAAAAAATATTTGATACCTTGTGGCATGACTTTTTCTTGACATTTTTAGTTTAAGTACAATTTTCTTTTTATCAAAGACAGCAGGATTTAAGTTAGTCACATAAATAAACTTTTATACCATTATGCAACGGACATAAGATTTAAAATTTAACGAAAATGTGAATTTGGTTGAAAATATTTTGTTTATAGAGGAAAATGACAATGAAGAGTACATGAAGTTTTGCAAGAGCGAAATGTTTAAATTTATGACCAAATTTGGACAAAAAATGCCAGTTGTATGTAGATATATCAGGATAAAATCATTTTAAAATATATTACTTGGCTGAAAATTCTGAGTGGTTACAAAATTCATCCAGATAAATTCTCCAAATTCAGATTTGATACAATGCAAAACATAATGTAGGCATTTTCTCATGATATCTTATAATTCCCTATCTTTACATAAGGTTCCTCTGTGCAGAAATAAATATGAATATACAACAGAATATGCAACACAGCAATTTTCATTAAAGCTGTCGAATGTTTGTCCCGTACCTTAAATTTTAGAAAAAAAAAAAGAAATTGAATTTGATATAATAATACAAAAATAGTTTTATCACTTTAGCTTCCATACCGTTAAGAAAGTATCATTAAAATTATTGAGAAGAAGGTAAAATCATGCGTCAATCAAATTATGGAACATTTTTCAACGCATTCGCGCTACTATAATAAAACTTCATAGTTTAATAACATGAAAAACGATGTCTAAGTAATAATTTGTAAAACATATAACACGTTTGAAAACACAATTTCAACCAAAATCGAAAAAATAGCTGAACATTTCTTACATCCCTGTATATGAACTATAGGTTTATCATATAATTCACAATATGCTAAAATTTAGACCTGTTAGTGAACGGTTGAAAATTCCTCGTTAGCAATTTCCGGCAATAAGCGGGAATATGCTTCAGATGTTTTGTGCAGCCCTGTATATGATTTATTGAATTTATACACACTAAATAGTATGCAATTTTTAAAATTTAAAAAAGTGTTCCACAACTGAAAACGCACTTCCATCAATTATTGTTCATACAGAGAAAAATATGACTGATTTATTTTGTGTGCCCCTGTATATAAAAGATCAATGGCACATCATATTCAATAGTAAGCATCTTATAGAGCACCTCGGAGATATACATATCAATTTAAAAACTTTTGAAAAAGTGTAACATGAAAAAAACACACCACAAACAATTTTTCTCCATAGACCGTAATGTAACACAATTCTTTTTAGTGTCCCTGTAAATAAATGATCGATAAATACTACCCATACCATACTCTATATGCAATAATCTTGTAGTGCACTTCATAGATATGTATATAAATTTCAAAGTGTTTGAAATTATGAAACATTATTAAGGGGCTGTACATATATAACGCTATCGAGATTTTGGTAATTTTGGACCCCCTCCCCCCCCCTTGCGATATCATACGTTATCATTACTCGCCCCCCCCCCCCCATAATGATATCGTTATCAATGTCTAATTTTTTTTTCTTTCGTTTGGAGTGGTATACAAATATGGTTACATTTATTTTTCGCATTACTGTATTGATTCAAATGAAGAGAAGTCAATAAAATATCGCTTTATATATGAAACAATTAACATTAAATCAAATAACACTTAAAAGAAATAGTTGCTGGTTAAAACTTTTTAGTAACACCTTTTTGTTACATAATGCATTCAGCAGTAATAATGTCTGCTTGCACTGGCCGCAGCAGACAGAAATTCTTATAAAAAAAAACAGGTGGACAACATTCTTTCTCTTTTATTGATTAGTAAACACAAATATCATTTCAAACATACTTCGCACATTTGTCGAACAGCGGATTATATATGCATACACGGATGACGGAAGAATAGGAATACCAAACGTTGGGGTATTCTCTACTTTCTAATTAAATAATTTTATAATCATTTAATGATTTTAATAATAACTTTGTATTTTCATTAAAATAGATAACAGACTAAATAAAGGTAACACACTCTTTTTATGTAAAGACCAAGTTACAAATAAAGAGAAAATCCTGTTTGGATAAAAAATGATATCGATATCAAAAGTCATATCCCCCCTCCCCCTAACGATATCTTACAATATCATGTGCCAGACCCCCCCCCTCTCCCCCTAAAATGATAACGTTATATTTGCATAGCCCCTAAAAACCACCATAAACGATTTTTCCCCATACGGCTCGGCGTAATATAATGAAATACTTTTGAATGTCCCTATAACGAAATTATGACTGCTACACGCAACATTTTACAATACCTAACATTCAACAGTGAATATCAATAACATTTTTCAATTTCATGGCGATGCGACTATACTGACGCCAAAAATAATTTTGGCCCGCTAGAATCGGTAAATCACTCACCGTGCACTCACTTTTTTTCAGAATTTTGTTATTTTCACACCTATTTTTGCGGCGTTGTCACGGCTAAACCATTGATCAGAGAAAAAAACTTTTAATACGTAAAATGTAAGAAATTTTATCCTCTTTAATTTATGTATTGAGGACTTTTGCGTAAAATGCATAATTTTGAAGTTATTTTGAAAAAACAGAAAAAATCCCGTTTTTTTCCCGTTTTTTGCCAAAAAACGTGTTTCCCGGGATAAATTTTGTTGGCAAACTTCAGATTTGTGTTCAGCGACCCAAAAAACATAAAGGCACCAAATATCAAAACTACACCAAAACTTTCCCCTATTTTCTACCAAATGACTGGACTAAATGCGAATTTCGTCAAAAGACCGCGAAAAATTCCCTCCTCCCACTTATCTTCCTTTTCCGTCCTAACTTTCCAGCCAGTATTTTTCATTTGGAACGGTTTAAAGTCATAATTATTACTTGTGCACAAATAATAAACAGTCGTCATTTTATATATGTGTATAAAAATATTTTGTGTATACAAAAAATATTTTGTGTTTGTTACAATATTAATTTATTGTAAAACAAGAACCGTATCCAGAATTTAGTTTCGGGGGCGGGAAGAACAATTTTATAGATTTTAAGCTACGATGACTTTCTTTGAAATGAATGCATATAAAAAAAAAAACCAGAAACACTTTTCAACTTATTTCGACGTGGGACGGCCTCAGAATCGGACCCGTACATCCCGCCCCTATGGTTGATTTTGATTTTTAAAAAAATATTCTGAAATTCACAGCAAATTTTCTGAAAGATTACAGCAGAGGGGGGAAGGGGGGAAATCACTTCCCGGCACTAATTATTTTTGTTGCAGGTTGGGTTAACTCTGTTTTCATTTCAGGTCAATATCAGGATGAGTGTAGATTCCTGCAAGTTGGGTTCGGGTTAACCAGATTTTTAAAAAGTTTGCTCAGCATATTATTTCAGTTTAAAAACTATATCTATAATAATAAACATAGATGTTTGTATGCGTTTTTTCCGCGACCCTTTGATGAAATTCGGGTTTTTATCAAGACGCTTTGACGAAATTCGCATTTTCCCCGTGATCTTTTGATGAAATTTGCTTTTTTACGCGGCCCTTTGACGAAATTCGCGTTTTTTCCGCGGATCTTTGATGAAATTTGCGTTTTTTCTGAGACTCTTTGACGAAATTAGCGTTTTCTCTGAGGCCCTTTCAAGAAATTTGTGTTTTTTTGTGATCCTTTGACAAAATTCACGTTTTTCCGCGGCCCTTTGACGGAATAAGTGTTTTTTTTTGTTAGCCTTTGTCGAAATTTGAGTTTTATTGCGGCTTTATGACGAAATTTGCATTTTCTCGGCTCTTTGACGAAATTCACGTTTTATCTGCGGGCCTTTGACGAAATTCGCGTTTTTTCCGTAGATCTTTGACGAAATTCGCGTTTTTTTCCCGCGGATCTTTGACGAAATTTGCGTTTTTCTGAGGCCCTTTGACGAATTTCGCGTTTTTTCTGCGGCCTTTTCATAAATTTTGCTTTTTTGTGATCCTTTCACGAAATTCGCGCTTTTACGCGGCCCTTTGAATACGCATTTTTTTTTGCTATTCTTTGTCGAAATTTGATTGTTGCGGCTTTTTGACAAAATCGCGCTTTTTTCTCATATTTTTGACGTAATTCGCATTTTTTCTGCGGCTTTTTAACGAAATTCACGTTTTTTTCTGTTTCCCTTTGACGAAATTCCCGTTTTTTGCGATCCTTTATCAGAATTCGCTTTTTTCCGCCGTCCTTTGACGGAGTGCGCACTTTTCGAAATTCGCGTTTTTCCGCGACTTTTGATGAAATTTTCATTTTTTCTGCGGCCCTTGGACGAAATTTGGGTTTTTTCTGCAGCTCTTTGACGAAATTCGTCTTTTTAGATCCGTTGACGAATTTTGCTTTTTTCCGCGGGTTTTTGAAGAAATTCGTGTTTTTTTCGCGGCTTTCTGTCTTAATGTGCTTTTTTCCGCAGCCTTTTGGCGAAACTCACGTTTTTTTTTCTGTCGCCCTTTCACGAAATTCGGGGATTTTTTTGCGATCCTTTGTCGAAATTCGCTTTTTTTCCGCTTCCCTTTGACGGAATGCGTGTTTTTCTCAGAGATCCTTTGACGAAATTTTCGTTTTTTTTCGCAGTCGAAATTTGTGTTTTCCGCTGCTTTTTGACAAAATTCGCGGTTTTTTTCTCGTCTTTTTGACGTAATTCGCGTTTTTTCTCCGGCCTTTTGACGAAATTCACGTTTTTTGTGTTTACATTTGACGAAATTCGCGTTTTTTGCGATCCTTTAACGAAATTCGCGTTTCTTCGCTGCCCTTTGACGGAGTGCGCGTTTTTCGAAATTCGCGATTTTCCGCGACTTTTCATGAAATTCGCGTTTTTTCTGCAGCCTTTGATGAAATTCGGGATTTTTATGTGCTCATTTAACGAAATTCGTGTTTCCTTCGGGATCATTTGATGAAATTCCCTTTTGCTCCGCGATAATTTGACGAAACTCGCGTTTCCTCCATGATCATTTGGTGTAATTCGCGCTTTCTCCGCGATCATTTGACGAAATTTGACTTATTTTCACGATCCTTTGACAAAATTCGTATTTTATCCTCGGGCCCTTTTTTCAAAATTCGGTTTTTTTCCTCGATCCTTTAACGAAAATGATTTTTTTCAGCGATCATTTGTCAAAAATCTCGATATTTTTTTAAGTCCAAATTTTCGGACTGATGATCGAATTTTTTAAATTTTCAGAACCTCATACCTTAAATTTTCGTAAAAGCCGGAACAAAATCACTCCTCCCCCCTCCCCCCCCACTTTCCTTCCTCTGGCTACGGCCTAATTGTCAAAAATGATTTCTGTTTACAACACAATTTAACGTGTTTCGTAAGATTTAGAACATTATGGAAATTTAAGTCAGCCCCCCCCCCCCCCCGAAATAAAATCCTGGGTACGCCACTGGACGGAAGAGTAATATTGGCCAGAAGCGTAAAATTTATAGAAAACAAAAATAATCCAGATACTACTGAAAATCTAGATAGAAGAGAATTAATCGCGGAAACAAACAAACAAACACAACAGAAAGACACGAATGAAATGGAAATAGATCTGACACCAACACAAAACGAACTAAGTCCACCACCCGCGTCACAACAACAAATTCCACAAATGAGAAGATCAGAAAGAACCAATAGAGGTGTGCCGCCGGACAGGTTTGCTTATGCAGTCCGGCACGATCCAATATATGTACCTAACAGTTGGGAAGATATGATGAGTATAGAAAATCCTATAGAAAAACAGAACTGGATATGTGAAATTTCGCAAAACCCTCTTTAGCGGTTCTCTCTCAGCCAGGCTGAGGGCGCCAGAGATCACATGATCTGTCTGGAGAATTAATATTAAAAACATTTTTTCTTTCTTGTTTTTTTTTTTTAGTTTAGTTTTTAAGTAGTAATGAAAAAAGTTGAACGCAGCAGGTAGGCTGCGATTTGTTTTCTATCGTGGTCTTCTATTAGAAGAAATGATGTTTAATTTAAAAAAAGGGGAAATTTATTTCCGAATATGAAATCATGCTTGGCTTCTTTATAGAAGAAACTAATTGCTGAAATGTTAATAAGTTAATATCTTGGATTCCCAGTGTGGAATATTTACATGTATTTAAAGAAATATTATTCAAATGTTTCGCTGTATATCCTCTTCGGACCTGGAGTATCCTATAGGATACACATCTTTACAATTTTTTTTTCCTGTATATAAATAATGATTAAAAAAATGAAAATGGTGTGAATGGAATCTTAAATGATAGCCAAACTAAAGAAAAATAGCTATTTGTTTCTGATAGTGATTTTTTCGACCATAAAGTGGGATTTGATAATGACTTGCTGAAAAAATGAGGGAAATATACAAAAACGAAAGGTAAACAAATTTTTTATACGTTAAAATACCACATGGAGAGTCCATTAAAAATAAAAATTTATTAAATGCATAATTATTTCATATTTTTCATTATTTTTTGCATGCAAAACAAAAGAAAATGTCATAACAAATTGTCAAAAAATGTGCTTATTGAGTCTCATGTGTCATATATGATATATCAAATTTTATGTACAAAAAATATTTTTATTTTTTTTTTGCTTTTCAATCTTTCTTAGTTATCACTTTGCGAATGAAAATTTATAACTGTAATAAAAAAATATATGAAAATAAACCCTGGGGTCTGAAGAGGATATAATGCATATATTTAAAAGTGTAAATATAGAGTTAACACAGTTTTTAATCATCCTGTGCTTGACTTGGATTTGTACTGAACAACACCTGCGCCATTTTCAGTTGTGAAATATGCTTGATTTTTTTAATGTGATTTTACATGAATCGTGAAGTTTTCATCTAAGCTCTCCCAACTTTGATTTAAATTAAGAAAAACGTGAAATCTCTTGAAATTCATGAAGATTATGCTTTAGGATAAAAGCGACAGAAGAGGAAATGAATTCCCTTAATGAAAATGAAACCTGGTGTTTAGTTGATCCCCCACAAGGAGCAAGAGTAATTGGGTCGAAATGGACTTTTAAAGCGAAATATGACGAATTCGGAAAAATCAAGCGTTACAAAGCGAGATTGGTCGCACAAGGATTTAGACAAAAATATGGAGTAGATTTCGATGAAACTTACGCCAGTAGTTTCCCATACAAGTTTAAGAGTCTTCATAACTGCCGGAGCATACCACAATCTCAATATTAGGCAGATTGACATCAAAACTGCATTTTTACATGGTGAATTGTAAGATAATGTCTATGTATCACAACCTAAAGGGTATATAAACACTACAGAACCCAATAAGGTTTGTAAGTTAAAAAAGGCCCTATATGGACTAAAACAAGCTGCAAGAGCATGGTATTCAAATATTAGTGAAACACTAAAAGAATTAAAATTTAAACAGAGCAATGCTGACAATTGTTTATTTATAAGAAAAGAAGGGGAAAACACGGTTTATATAGCAGTATACGTAGATAATATTCTCATTGCAGGAAAAGATGAAAATATAAATTGCATAATAGATAAACTAAAATCTAAGTACGCACTTGAAGATTTAGGTCAAATTTCCAGTTACCTCGGGATAAAAATACAAAAGACTCACAACGGCTTTAAACTAAGTCAAAGAGCAAAAATAATAGAAATTGCAAAAAAATTTAATTTAGAAGATTCTAAGCCATACGGCACTTCAATGGAAACAGGCTTTCAACGATTAGACAATGAGGAAACACAAATGCCAAACAACACTAAGTACCGACAAGCAATAGGTGCGCTGTTATATGTTGCTACAATAAGTAGGCCCGATATTTTAGTAGGTGTAAACATTTTAAGTAGAAAAAACGAAACGCCGTCTGAAAGAGATTGGAAAGGCGTTAAAACGTTAAAAGATTAATAAGATATCTCTATTCAACAAAAGACTTAAATTTAGTAATTAGCACGGAAGAACCACCCATCCTGTAAGTATATACTGATGCAGATTGGGGTGGAGATCTAAAAACAAGAAGATCGACAACAGGCAATTTATTCCTTTTAAGAAAGAATCCAATACAGTGGATAACGAAACGACAAACGTGTGTCGCACAATCATCTGCAGAGGCAGAGTTCGTTGCAGCGGCGAGCGCAACACAAGAATTAATATGGCTGCTAAAACTATTAGAAGATCTCGATATACCGCAAAAATTGCCTATAGTAATTTATGAAGACAATAAATCTTGCATAAAAATGATAGAATCCGAAAAGTTTTCTAAAAAATCGAAGCATATTGACATAAAATATAATGTGATTAAACAGCTGAAAGAAGATAAAATTATTGAATTGCGTTATTGCCCAAGCAAGTCCATGACAGCGGACATACTGACGAAACCAGAGCCCAAGATTGAATTTCTAAATAATAGAAACAAACTGAAATTACAGAACAATCCTCGTTAGGAGATTAAGGGGGGAATTGTTGACAGATATTGTGAAATATAATCTCCAAACAAGGACATTAAAATAATTAAGCTAAGTAAATTGTTTTTTTCATGTGTCAAGTGTGATTTATAAAAGTAATTATCAAAAGTGTTTATGATCTAAAAGAAGGAAGTGAAAATGAAAAGTGATTACACAATCATAAACAAATACGTTATTATAAACATTTCGCGATACTTAAGAACTATGGACATATATAAACTCTTATTTTTAAATTACTATTAATATAAATATTGATACAAATAATTTGTTATTGTGATTTATATCACTAATTTCCTGTTCTTTATTGCTGATAATATTTTATACATGTATTTTTATCTATTTTCACTTGTAACAGAGACTCCCTAACGGAGAGATGTATAACTTAAAGCTCTTATTAAATATTAATTTTTTCTTTCTATTTATAAGTTTCTGCACAAATTTAAGTTTACAAGTCACACAAAAATATGTGTCTTTTTAAATGTCCTGGATGATCACACGTTTATAAAATGTGAATTAAAACAGAAATACAAGAAGATATGAGAAGATCGATTTACCTTTTCCGGATGTAGAATACCAGATGATATACGGATATACATAAATACAAGGTAAGCCCAATTTATCTTACCTATGTTTGTTTTATATTGAGAAATAAATAGTTTATTTTTGAGGATAAAAACGAACATCACGCAATTTCTGATAGCAAAGATTAAACATTGCTATCAGAAGGTGGTTCTCAAATTCATTGCTCAAAAGCAAAAACTTTCTGACACATTTTTAACTGTAAAGGCATAAAATTGACAAGCCTGTCTATTGAAGGGATTTGGAATTGAATAGCGTTTCCCATTTTTAATAAGTAAATTACTTATAGAGATATAAGAGATTCTTGTCACGTGATTGCGGGTTTTTCTCCTTTTACGTTCTATCGTCTCCGGAAATTCGATTCAAAACGCTAACATGGACAGTATTTTCTCAAAAATATATTGACGTTTTCGAAAAGAAATGAATTCAGAAATGTATCAGAAAGTAGCTTCTTTGGATTTAAGAAAAGCCTTAAGGAATAACAGAAATATTTTCGCAAATCTACTTTTTATAATATAGCCTCAAAAGTTATTATCATGCTTTTAACCTTCCTGTTTTTCTTTTATTCTAAACAATATGAATTTTTTAATGAATTCTTATTTGAATGTTGAAACGTTTAAGACTGTAAGTAAATCATTAGTGTTGCTATTGTGTATTTTCTGTCTTGCGAACGCATCGTAAATTTAAAATATGCTGTAAAATTATCCCATAAATATGTATGCAGTATTGTTTAAAAGAATCTTAATTGTATGTTAAGAAAAATTTGAATTTTTTGTAGAAATTGAGTCGGGTCGGATCGGGCCTGATTTAATTGATTTTTCCTCTGGCCGGGTCTGTTTTCACTGATTTTTGTACGGCCGTGTACTGTGAAAATATGAACGGGCCGGGTCAAGATAGCTTTCGTTCGGGCCGGCCCTGCGCCTGGAAATTCCGGCCCGTGCAGACTTCTATACCAACAGATTCCTTTTTCTCAATTTTTTCAAAATGCATTTTTAAAAAAATTGTCATGCTGGCCGGTTGAAGATTTCTATGTTTGTTACATAAGTCGGTGTTTTTGTAAATAAAGATGTACTTTTCTGTCAGAATGCTAGCATGATAAATTACACTAATTTATTCAACAGAAAGATTGATTTGATTAATCAGCGGTTCAAATATGCATATATATAATCAATGTTCAATAGAGTAGAGCGCTGATAATCCGGACCAATCGGGGCCGATTCGGTTAATGAAAAATCCGGATTAATTGGACAACTTTAAAAAACGGCTATGGCAGTGTTTTTCAGGTAACTTCCCTTCACACTTTTCCAGGCTTAGGACTGCCAATTGTAGTGGTGCACAATTTAGCATATCACAAATGGCCTGTTTAGAAGTTATTTTTAAAACATTTTTAAAATTTTATTTTCCACAAAATTGGTACAAAGTTATACATAGAAGTACATATAGAAATTATTGCGTGTATGTATGCACACACTGTACGAACAAACGCGAGTGGAGAGAGGGGGGGTGTCCTTTTTCCGAAGACACCAAGGGACAAAAGAAGCAATATGCTTAATAATGCAAAAATTGCAATGGGAATAGAATACAGTGTACAATCCATTAGTTTTCCTATTAAAATTTAAATAAAGTCATTTTTTTTATGAGGTGTCGGATGCTATCTATTTTTTCCCCATTAAATACAATAAGACCTAAGACTAAATCACACGGAATGGAGAAATGTTCTATTTTAGGTAGATTTTCTTAAGAGGTACACCGCCCCTATTTGTTTTATGTTCTTTTTCCGATTACCATGAAGTATTTTCCGTTTAAGAATTTCATTATAGAAAGTTCCGTTATAGAGAGATTACGCTTTAGACGGGTTCCTTTATAGACAGATCCATTTTATCAGTTTTACTATATTTAGTTTGCTTAAGATATGGATTGTTAAAAGATGTTAGCCCCACCAAAAAAATTCAGAGCCTCCTCTGACTGGACTCGCTGGTTACGGCCCTGGCATACTAATAGAAATGTGGTTAGACACGAAAATTCATTTTTTTTTCTCCAAAATTTTGCTTAAGAATTGGGTGATCGACTTATACATGAGTATACGATATATCCAATTTTTTCTTATTATTTTCATGTGTGACTTATCATGCATATATCTACTGTATATATGCAGGCCCGTAGCCAGGTGGGGGCCAGGTCGGGCAAAACCCGACCTGGAAAAAGTTTTGCCCGACCTAGCGCAAGATTACATTCCGATAAAAAACATTAAATTTTCTATTTTGCACCCACTTCTTGTCCAACCTAGAATGAAATACAACGTTACGATCATTTTTTTCACTCAGTATTTCCCTTAAAAAAATTTTATGTAATACAAATACAACATCAAATTTCCATTTTTCTTCCTTCATGCCAGATCTTGCCCTCTACCACTAAATTTCCTTTCTAGATTGGAAAAAAAATAGCAAAAAATTCATCTATAAAGCTTTTTTTCTCTCCCTCTTTAACAGACCTGTCGGATATTGCTCCATTGTGTGTTCCTCGCTTTGAAGAAATTATCCAAATCTGGTTTACCTTATATCCTTAAGCTTGCTTTCTTTATATACAATTGTCACCATACGAAATTATCGTTAGGAGGCGGGATTCAAATGAAACCAAAGGCTTCTAAAACTACAGTGAACAAGTCGACAATACTGTTTCCTTAACTTGAATTTGCTGTACATGACAGTTGCTTGTTTCATGGAAATTTGGTCCGATTACAATAAACTCCAAAGGGCAGCCCCTCCCCCTCTATGTGAAAATACAAAATAGATAATGGAAGGTCTGTCCCTTCATCTCTTCGATTGTCTCCCATTCCACTGATATTTAAAAAAATCGGCGCTTCTAAAATAAACCAATCATTATTTCAAATTTAAACAATACAATATGTCAGGTTACTTACAATTTTACAAATCCAAATTTATTACTTACTGACACATTCATAAAGTCATTTTTATTCTTAAATTTAAAAAATGTTACAGATGCTTTTATTAAGAAACGAAAAAACTGAATGCACTGTTTAATGAAACTATTTTGCACTTTTTCTTAAAAGCAAAACAGTTTCCAAAGTGATTGTCGAAGTTGCCATTATAAGCTAATTTTTGCAAGGCAACAGCCTAATACAGACCATCATAAGATAGAAATCAATTACAACTCAAAGTGTAATGCATTTATTGAAAAGTAAAAACGATATTCGATTCCAATTCCTAATTAAAAGAAAACATTTTATTTACTTTATGGCCGGGGCCGTAGGAAGGTCTTTTGAGGCCTCCTACAAAAAAAATTTCGCCCTCCCCCCTCTAAGATTTTGAAATAATACCTATATTTAATTTTCTATCCGAGTTCCATTTTATAACAACACCAGCAGAGTTCGCTGGTCGATTTTTCCAAAATGAAATTCAAATTAAACGAATTTGGTGTTTTGTTGAACTGCTTTCGGCATCGTACACTCTTTGGTCTGTGCCCGCTCAGATCTCGAATTAATCAAACCTTGAATTATTGTAAATTTTTTATTTCGACCAGATTAAATTAAAATTTTCAACATTCGCTACAGGAACAGATTTGATATTCTTGCAACTTGAAGTTAATCAAAGCACTAGCAAAATTTAACTGAGAATTCTTCCGTTTAGGAAACAAATGTCAAAAAATCGCCGCAGAATGCGAAATAATGCCACAAATTGATAAAGAAATTTCAAAGTTCATAGAGAGCAAAATTTATTATATTGTGCTAAAAGATTTTTTTATTTATGAATGTTAAAAAAATTACCAGAAAAACAGCTAAAAATCACATAAAAATTCTCGAGAAATTCAAAAACAGCTGAGAACAAGATTTGGCAAAAAAAAAAAAAAAAAAAAAAAAAAGTTTGAAACTGAATTCCCTTTGCAAAAGTTAAAAACCGCTAAATATTGCACATAAATAAAATAAAAAAATATGGAACTCTTTTCGTATTTTCTGTTTTTTCTTCAGTTTGACAATGTCATCCGCATGGCCCAGACAGATTTTTAAGCAGAAAATACTCACTTATAATAACTTTTTCTGCTCTGAACGGTGCCTTTTATTATCAAAATATATATTTAGTGATTTACTAATTCAAAGAAATTACGTTCGGGATGTCGTTTTCATATTTTTCAGTTTTCTCCAATTTAAAATTGTCACCCAAGTTGTCTGGATAGAAATTGAAAAAGAAAAAAGTTTAGCTTCGGATAGACAGTACCTTTCTGTGGGCAACGAAGACGGGTTTCACAGTAGATATAGTAAAGACAGACGTTTCTCTGTCTAGTTGCTTTTTTTTTTCCTTTTTGTCTGACCAGATGTTTTTCTGTCCAAGGCAAGATTTGACAGGAAGAATACCTGTAAGCCTGAAATTATGCACCTCGAAACAGGTTTTTGGGTTTTTTTGATAAAAATTTTTAATTTAATTTTTTTTCCATTTTTAGTGTTTTTCCTAGATTTATGATTTTTTCCCCCGCATTCATGAAAGGAATCTATTTTCAATATCTATCTTTCCATTTTAGCCGAATATAGTAAAATAGTCTTCTGCGATTTTTGAATATTTAACGAAGTCTTTTATGTGATTTTAAACCTTTTTTCGCATTCCGACGGGATTTTTAACGTCAGTAAAAAGAATCAGTTTTCAATCTTTTAGCCCAAAGTACAAAATTTTGTCCTCTGCAATTTTTGAATTTTTCGCGAACTTTTTATGCGATTTTAAACGCTTTTCCCGTTTCAATATCTCTGTGATTGGAAGAGATTTTTTCTCATACTTGAAGAAATTTTCGTCTTTTGAATGGAAAATTTCTTGAAATTTTCATCTTTGTTTCGCGAATTTTTCGTGTTATGAAGGAAAAAAAAAATCCTACGTAAAAGTTCAGTCTCTAATATGGAAAAGTACAATGCAACACAGTTGACGGGGCACTATTTGGATTTGATTTGATGAAAATGCATCTTTATATTGAAGGATGTTACGTAATTTTTACTTTAGATTGGTGACTTTCTTTATTTTTGTGAAAAATGGTCAAATCAAAGCATTTTATTATTATTATTATTATTATTATTATTATTATTTTGGTGTGTGTTTGAACGAAAATAAAACTTCAATTCACAGATTTATTTATTTATTTTATTTTATGTTTTTGAGGATGTAAAAGGAATCCGGTTTCAATCTTTTATCCCAATATAGTAAATTTTGCCCTCTGCAGCGTTTTATTCGCCTTCTGCGGGGTTTTTTTTTTAACATCCCTAAAAGGAATTATGTTTAAGTCTTTTAGCTCAATATAGAAATTTATCCTTTTCAATTTCTATGTGATTTTTAGCGTATTTTTTAACATTCCACTTTCAATCTTCTGGCTCAATATTGTCAAATTTTGCTCTCGGTGATTTTTGAATTTCTGTCCAATTTTTTATGCGATTTATCCCTTTATTTTTGTGTTTTGCGGAGGCTTTTTGACAAGTTTTTCTGAAACCGAAGAAACATCCAGTAGATTTTGCTGCTGTCAGGATTAATCTGAAGGTGGAAAAATAAAAAAAAATCGCTCCTGTAACAACGTGAACGATGATGCTGGAAAATTAAACTTTTACCCGGAGACTATCACTTTTATCGAAAGAAAAATTACAATAAATCTAGGATTGTTTAATTCAAGATCAGACTGGAGATATCCCGAACGTGTTTACGCTGCAGAAGGCAGTGGAGACCCCAAGTGCCTCCCTGGGTAAGACATGGATGTAATTGTGAATGTCCCATTGTAGTTGCATAATATATGTAATGGAAAAATAAAAAAATTGTTGTGATTTGTTGTTGTTTCTGTATTATAATAAGGAACATTCGAGGCGACAGCCATAGTAGCTATAGGCCTCAAAGCGTTCTCCACCTCGGTGGGCTTCAAATGTCAAACAAATGTCAAAAAATGACCCCAAGTGCCCCCCCTTCCCCAGAAAGAAAGGTTATTTTTTGGAAAAATCAACCAGCAAAGCAAGCGACGCTCCCCTAGTAGATAAAATAATTACAGAATATAATTTATGTATAATTAACATTAGTAATTTTTCGAGAGGTCGAACATAAGGGGATAGGTGGCAAATGCATGGCACACAGATGCCTGCTTATTGGGACCCCCAAAGAGATTAAAAAGCACTTTTTTTTTACATTTGAATAAAAATAATGAGGATTAAAAGTTTTGAATCTTGGATTCCAACTTTTCCTCACTTTTAATAGGAACCAAAAAAAGACATTTTAAAAAGTATTTAGAACCTGCAAAATATCTTTCATCTGGGCACCTTTAAAAAGAATGGTGGCTATAGAAAGAAGGTCATGTTTTTTTTGGTTGAAGAAAGTAATAGTATTAAGGATGTTTTGAACCTTATTGGGCCCCCCAACGAGATTAAAAAGCACATTTTAAAAATATTTGAATAAAAAAATGGCCTCTACAAGTTTTGAATCCTGGGTTCCAACTTTTCCTCACTTTCATAGCCAAGCATATTTTTCAAACATTTGAATAAAAACTATGGGGCCTAAAAGTTTTGAATTTTGAGTTCCAACTTCTCTTCATTTTTTTCACCCCAACCAAAACACAATTCAAAAAGAATTTAGAACCCGCAAAATTTCTTTCATCACCTTTAAAATGAATGGTGTGATGACTATAGAAAGAAAGCACAGGATTTTTGAAGGAAATAATAGTATTAAGGAAGTTTTGAAACTTATTGTGGCTCCCAATGAGATTAAAAAGCATAATTTTTAAACATTTGAATAAAAAATTTGGCCTAAAAGTTTTGAATCTTGGGTTCCAACTTTTCCTCACTTTTATAGAAGGCCCTAAAAAGACAATTCAAAAAGAATTTAGAGCCTACAATTTTTTTTTCATCTGGGCACCTTTAAAAAGAATAGTTGCTGTAGAAAGAAAGTGCATATCTGTTTTTGTTGAAGGAAGTAATAGTATTAATGAAGTTTTGGGCCTTCGGTTTCACCCTTTTCTCCCATTTATAGGGGGCCCCCAAACAGACTAAAATACCATTATACTTTTTAAATAAAATTTAGAGCCTTCAAAAGCTCTTCCATCTGGGAACCTTTACAAAGAACAGTGGATATAGAAGGAAAGCGCATATCTGTTTTCTAAGTCTGACCAAGATCTTAGACAAAAAATTAATTTGTATAAAACAAATTAAAATGTTATTAAAAATAATTATAAAAGTTAAAAAACATTATTTGGCTCAAAGGTACAATAACTTACTACTGGGCCCCTGACCTCAAAAGCTTCCTCAAATGGTAGTTTAGGGGGACGGTTCCTACGGCCCTGGTTATGCCAAATATCTTATTTAACTTTAATATATTTTTATTATGTCTCTGAAGAAATTTGATAAAATTCGTACTGACTTTAGAAATATATTTTAAATGAAAAAAAAAATTCTCTAAAATCGCAGTACATATTTTTGAAGAACTACGAATAAGAGACTAGAAAAAAATGAAGAAATAATCTGCCAACCCTGGAAAAACCTTTGCTTTACCTGGAAGTATGGTCTAGCTACGGGCCTGTATATATGTCTGTGATGTATATATAACTGAATTATGATGCTGTTGGTGCATCATCAGTGAGCATTTCGCAGTCAGAAGAATAGTTATAACACTGACGTCCAATGGAAAGCATATCTGAAAGAAATTTCCGAACTTTTAGTTGTAGAAAATTCAAAAGGATTCATAAAAATGCGAAACGATATTTTTAGATTTTTTTTTTTTTTCTAATTTGTAATTTTTTTACATTTTGTTTTGCAAAAATACTATATTTTTTCTAAAGATAAAAATAACATATTTTTTTGCTTTATTATTCATCAATGTCATAGATATAAATCATGAAATTCCTTCCAATACATCAAATGAAAATCCATCTGTCTAGCAACCACGCATCCTAAGTAAATATATACGTTTTTATGCACCAAATAGCTGCCAACTCTTCCGCTTTTTTGTACCACAAAAATTTAATAGTAAATTTTACCTTCTGAAATCCTCGTAATCTATAACGATTAAATAAGAAAAAAAATTCTACTAAATTTATGTGGTACAAAAAGGCGTAAGATGTTGGCAGCTATGTCATCATGTGTATTCAAATGTTAAAAATCTAAGTAAATATCCTGTTCAGGGACTGATTTACGGAAGGGCATGGGCCCAGGGCACTCCAAATGCTGCTCAAGGTTTTCAATTATTGTCCAAAATATGATGTAGTTTTAATATCTAATGGATTTTTACATTTCATTCTACATTCTATTGCGTTCGTATTGTATTTTTATAACATTGTATATTTTGTCTGAAACATCCATATTTAATTACTTTATTATTGTGAATATTTTCTTTTATCTTTATCACTTTAAAAATATATTGTATTTTTAATTCTTATTTAATCCTGTTCCTATTCTCGTCAGATTATTTAGGGTTTTTGAGCGTAGCTCGTAGGCGGAACAGCCCCCTAATATTTTAAATAGCTGTAGCTTGGTATTGCGAAAGTTGTTGCATACTTTATCATTCCAGATATATAGACTTGTAGAAAAGGAGATAATCAGCGCCGCACAATTTATTATGAAGAATCTACCGATTTAACCCCTTCGGGACCGGTGGCTTTTACATAAACTTTATTAGATTGGCACCACCTTTTTAAAAAAAGTTATCTTTACTTAAACAGTCACAAAAATGCTCTAACTAAAGAAACTAAAAGCAGTAGAACCTCGATTATCCGAAGTAATTGGGACCGACCCTCTTTCGGAAAATCGAAATTTTCGGATAATCGAGAATGCTTCAATTTTAAGATTAAGAAGAAATAAATGCAATATTTCTTATTATGGTAACAAGTGCTTATTAAAAATTAAGCAATAGCAAAATAGAAACAAGAATAAATTACCTGAATTTTAATTTTGAAATTAAGTACCTTTTATATATATCGCAAGGGTTTCAAAAAAAAAAGGTTTTGTTTGTCGCAGTTTCGATTGTCTTTGCTTTGAAGCTCCATCAGGAAGTTTTTTAATATTATTAGTTCACCAGTATCACAGTCTTTCCGCTGCTCAAGTCATGCCAAACCTTTTGCAAAACATTCAAAAGCTTCAGAATTGCTAATTTGTTCGTTTTCTACGTCCCACTCTGCAGCTTACGGGATCTCAAGTTAAATTCCAAGAAACTCTAAGAAAGAGGATCGAAAATATTTACTCGTAGTTTGGAAAGGACCGCTTGCACACAAGGAATATGATAGTTAAAAGAAAAAAAAAAGCTTTTAAAATGGATTTTGCACACAAGGAATTTGATATTAAAAAAAAAAAAAAAGGTTTAAAAATGGATTTCGGTTAATTGAGAGTTTCGGTTAAAAGAGTTTCGGATAAAAGAGGTTCTACTGTATTATTTTTATTTTTTACTGGTGTCTAAAACAAATTCTGTATGTTCTTTTTGAGGGTGCATATATGCACCCATGGTCATGAACAGGTTAAATTTCATAATTGTGAAATAATTATTTAAAAATAAATTAATGATTATCTTATTTAATTTTTTAATGGATATTTTAAAGTAATTATTAAAGTCAATAGTTATTATCTTAGTAAGTGCCTTTTTCAAAGTTTTTTTTTTACTCAATCCCCCTGTAAGCATCGGTTTAAGGGGGCCCCAGTAAGCATCTGTGCACAGGGCCCCCAAATTTGTAAATTGGTCCCTGATCCTGTTCAACGTAATTCCGATGGTACTCAAAAGTACCGCTTTGAAAAGTGCTTTGTAAAGTACACAAATTGAAAATTATTTTTTTTAGCATAACATATTGTCAAGTAATCTATTTAAAATAAGAAAAAAAAAATGATACCCTTACGTTTAAAATTTCAGATGTTTCAAAGTAAAAGTTAGGGATACCATGTCAGACAACAAATTGAGACACAAACGCTCCAAAACAGCTTCCTAAACAATTTTCAGCTTACTGAAACTGCTATTGCTATCTAATGATGGTCAAGGGAAGTATTTATTATTGTTTCCTAAAATTACTATTGCGAATCCATTCAACGAGTGTATTTTAATTGGGATTGAAAACAATGAAACTTTAAAATGCGTCGGGGCCAGTTTGTTCTTAAAAGAGGTCCAAGTGCAAAAGAATTTTTGGCTTCCTAAATTATTTTCAAAGATTTTTTTTTCTTTTTTTAAAGTCATTAAATCTCATTGCGTGTCCTTTATAAGTGAAGGATCCAGGTTTGAAACTTTTTGAGACACAAGCTAATGCTAGCGTTAGGCTAAAAAATCTTTTAATCTCGTAGAAAGCACCTACACTGTAAAAAAAAGGACTAAAATACAGAAATAATAGTGGCAATCGAGACGCCAGTACTATTTCCGTATTTTAACGGAAGTTTTCCTCATAAATGCCAAAAAACAGTAGTATTTCCATATTTTAGTCTTTTTTTTTTTTTTTTTTTTTTTTTTTTTAAACAGTGTATGAGCTTGAGACACTGGGTGCTTTGTGCCCATCACACTCCTTCATCCTTGTGGCCGACCTTGCAAATGATTATATTTGTGACTCACAAGTCACAACGCACTTTGCAGTGTTCTCATATTCTTCCAGTGTGTGCCATTTACGATCTTAATCGTCCTTTCCATAATTTATTTAGCGCACCAATTATTATTATCACACATGCAAATCATTTTTCACAATCATGTAGATTAGTTCATTCTGGTTCTCAATGCCTCTATAGATCTGAATGTATGATTGCCATGTTGTTTTAACCTTTTGCATTCCACTGACACCTGTAGAGTGATGGTGGATTTGTGGTTAAACTTACAGGATTGCCACAGGCGACTGTTTGTCTATTCTATTCCCACGACTATATAAAAAAAAAACCCAGATTTTGTACTATATATTTCTGTTGCAAATGTTCTCGAACAGTATAATTTTTGTTTTGAGAAAATGGTGTGAGGTAGAATTAAAAAATAGTCGCCCGTGGCAGCCCTGAACTTAGTATATGTCACTGCATATGTGTCAGTGGAGTGCTAAAGATTAAATTATGGAAACTATTAAATAAATAAAAAAAATGGGGAGAAAGTTTGAAAAAAAAAAGAGACAAATGTTGACAAAAATCGAAAAAAAAAGGGACTGTCCTTACAAATCTGCGTTGCTTGGGTTATCTTAAGTTTGTTCACCAGCATACGACACATACAATTTATTGTTATGTGTTATGTGTTATTATGTTAAGCGTTCTCTACAAATTTCTGGTTTGCATTTCAATATTTTTTAAAGAATCTCTTTGGATAGGAATACCAAGTTGAATGCTAACGTGATAGTTTTGTATTAAAAAAAACTTGAAAGTGTACACAATTGAAAAAGTACAAAGCAATCACGGTAAGTTTCAACTGCAGATGTCCTATTGAAGTAGTCATTTTAAAATCTTGAAATGCAAACTTAAAACTGGTAGCGATCGCTTCCATCTATTTAACATTAACTTGCGGATGGGCGAATGTCGTACATTGCGCTTAAGACAGAACTGTTATGTGTAAGCCCCGTTTAAATGTATTTATCTAAAACACACGATGCCTAACCATTAAGTGCCTAATACAGCATGACTGAGTAACTGAAGCATTTTTATTATGCATCTCTTTTTAACATCTACAAAAGCAATGATATGCAAGACTTCTTAACATAGAATAAAGCTCCACGCGCAGTTTTTAAAATAAGGTGGTTACTAACTACAAACTTTAATAATGTTGACTTGAAGCAATGGAATATTTTAGATTATCAACGCGTAAAATAAGAATTGGGTAAAAACTAATAATAGTATAGATAAAATAGGCTTTTTCATAGAAAAGTGATGGCCATTCACCAAAATTTGCGAGGAACTTCTTTTTGGCACTACGCACTAGAAATGAAGATCCTATGAGTCCTCAAAAGATAAAGTTGTTTTACCATGTTTTGGGGGCAAAAGGGGGGAAAATTTAACTCAGAGATGGTGAAAAATATTTTTTTTTCAGTAGGTTAAGTAGGGTATAGTTCATTACGTATTTTTTAATTTCTAAATGGAATGACACCATCCAAAAATCGATACGATCGAGTGCTACAAAGTTACGGCTGGTTATAAGAATACAAAGTCGAAAGTTAGACTTCAGTGCAAGTAAAATAGATTTTTACAGCAACAAGTGATGGACATTCACGAAATTTTTGGTAAGAAATCTTTATTTTTGCACTAGAAATGAAGATTCGATGAGTCCCCAAAAACTAAAGTTTTTTTTATTTTTTTTTTTGGGGGGGGGGGGGGGAGGAGGGGCAAAAGAGGGGCATTTGCCTTTTGCCACACAAAAACATGGTAAAACAAGTTCATTTTTTAGGGACTAATTGGAACTTCATTTCTAGTGCCAAAACGAAGTTCTTGCCATTTTTTTGTGAATAGACATCAGCCGTTGTAAAAGCCTATTTTACCTCCATTGAAGTATAACTTTCGACTTTGTATTGATAAAACCTACCGTAACTTTGTAGCAAATGATTATACCGACTTTTGGATGTTGACATTCAATTCAGAATTAAACATAACAAACGATATCCCATTTGATCTATTTAAAATTTTTAATTCCCCCTCCTTTTACCCTGTGTTAAAATGCTGAACCCCTTGTACCACCCCAAAACATGGTAAAACAACTTTATTTTGGGGGGACTCATCGGATCTTCATATCTAAAGCCAAAACGAAGTTCTCCAGAAATTTTCGTGAATGGCCATCAGTTGTTGTATTTTACTTTTAGCCCATTTCACCTGCACTATAAGCCTTGTAGTAAAGTTTGCAAGTTTTCGACATGTGACGCTTTTATGTGGTATTAATCATGCTTTTATGCGGTTTTAACCATGATTTTATTCGGTTTTAACCATTCCATCAAAAACTGTGTCAGAAACTGTCAAAAGCTAAATATTTAATGTCTATAGTAAAAAAATAAAATAAATTTTATAAAATAAATAAAAGATAACGATTACTTAAGAATCTTTTATTTACTCTTTACTTTGACATCTGGAGTGTCTATATAAAAAATATTCTAAATGGATATTCTCTCAAACACATTTAATGACGTATGTATGGACGTGCGTAATGACGTATGTTAAACTTTTGATTACGGGCTAGTACTGGTGACTACTTACATATTCACTCGTTCGACAATTTACAAAAAAAAAAAAAAAAAAAAAAAAAGTATTCTTTGTGGTATCTTTTTCTTGAAACTATCCTAGTGTAAGTGTATGGCAGAAATTATTTTTCAAAAAGTGGTGCTAATAGAATAACGAAATAGGCGTTAGCCCGACATGTGTCTCAACCTCCTAATCAAAAGGTTAAAAATATATATACTGCATTTTATTAAACTAAAAACTTAATAAGAAGTAATTCGTCGCTTAGCCACTTGGAATCAAAACCCAATATCCAGTTATTGCGCTACTTAAGACATGTTGTAATAAATCTTTCTTTTTTTCATGTCAAATGTTTAGTTGTCTGCATATGTCATGTTAGGCATGCAACAACATTGAATGACCTTTACTATCTCATGGCCTAACTTGTGAGCATAAATTCTTATCTTTCTTTCTAAACATTTTCATGCATTCTGGAACACAAATCATATTCAACAATCTTTGTCATCAATGCCTGTCTCCTCCTACTCAACTTTATCTTGTGTTCCAGCTGGTATGCAAGTTTATCCAGAGTTTAGAGGAAAATAAGCAAAGATGAATCATTCATGATGGAAGGCCTATGAATTTACCTTTTAAAGATCATTATAAACAGTGATAAATTCAGGAGGTGACTCTGAGGGTGGGTGGTGGTGGTGGTGGCAGGCCCTGACTATCGCACGGGCACCCGGGGCATGTACCCTGGGCACGAATTTTCTGAAGGGCACAAAAATTTTTCATCATTTCATCTAAATTTCCATTAAAAAATCGCAATTGTGAAAAAATGTGATATTTGAGATATTAATACAATGAAATGACAAAAATATATCTCAATATAGGGTTAAAAGCACATTTCAATAAATAACAAAAAAAGTATTTTATTTTTATTCTTGGAATCGTTTTTCAATTTTCTGGAAAACTTAATTTTTTGAGTTGACACATTTCGAATAAGTGTGTAATATGAAAAAAAAAAAAAAAAAAAAAAAAAAAAAAACTAGTATCGGTAAATCAACCGATCTAAGGGGGCACGAAAAATTGAAAGTGCCCTGGGCACAGAAACTTGCTAGTCGGGTCCTGGGTGGTGGGGGCATTTAATTAATTTATTGAAGGAGCTAAGCCTGGAGTTCAAATGAAAAAACGTAAAATAGTCTCAACAAGGCCTGATGTTGATTGTCTAGGGGAGGCAGGTGGATATGATCTCGCTGTAGGCCTTACTTGACTCCTCGGAGAATCCCTGGCACGCAGGGGCTCGTTTGGGGGCAGGGGCGTAGCTACAAATATTTTTTCGGGGGGGAGAATTCGAAAATTTCCCAACTTGAAACAAATTGCTCCAATTTTCAACTAAAGTGATATGCACAACGTGTGTAATAATGATAAGGGAACTTATGCATAAAAAATTTCTTTCCAAAGAAAATTTTTTTAACTAGAAACATAAAAATTCCAATTATTGTTTTTTTTTTTAATAAGAAAACCAACCAGCTTTTTACTTTCTTCTATCTTTACAAGAAGAAAGTATTGAATTCGTAAAAAAAATTCGACTTCCGGCTTTCGACGGATTGATATTATTGGTGCAGATTCACTGTCGCCAGCCGACACATGGCGGCTTAATTTTTTGCTTTGGCGACTAACTTTCTGCATCTAAGTCGCCATCCTTTGGCAAATTCCGCGTTTTTTTTCCAGCGATCCTTTGACAAAAATCACGTTTTTTTTTCGCGATCCTTTTACGAAAATTACGGGTTTTTTCGCGATGCTTTGACGAAATTCGCGGTGTTTTTTTGCAATCCTTTGATAAAATTCGCATATTTTCTGCAATCTGTTGACGAAATTCGCGTTTTTTCTGCAATCTGTTGACGAAATTCAAGTTTTTTTGCAATCTTTTGCCGAAATTCACGTTGCCTGTTTTGTGACCCTTTGTCAAAATTGTCGTTTTTTCCGAGAACCTTATAGAATTGGTGGGGTTATTTTTGTTATCCTTTGACAAAGTTGATGATTTTTCTGCAAAGAATGGCAAAATTCGTATTTTTCCCGCAGTTCTTTGACAAAAAGATGCGTGTTTTTTGGGATTCTTTGACGAAATTCGCATTTTTTCCTTGATCCTTTAACGGAATTCACGCTTTTTCTTGCTAATGATTGACAACATTGGTTTTTTCGGCATCCACTTCTCGAAATTCTTGATATTTTTTCTCACCCCTGTAATAATCTGTGATAAGATTGTTTTTTAAGATAATTTTTCTTGTGTATTCTTGAAAAACAAATGCTTGAATTCTGTTTTGACTTTTAAAGTGCAAAATAATCTTACACACTCTTATATTTTTCTTTTTATGAACTCTTGTATGGCAAAATGAAAATAAGAAATACTGTTTTCTAATATTCCTTACTACCATGATTCCTTAGCTCATCCTTATACTAGATATATATTTTGTCACCTCTGTCTTGCCCAACTTTATCTTCTGACAGTACATAGCTTAAGATTTATATTATATTTAATTTATATTCAAATTAAAAGAATTGGGCGATTAAATGAACTATACAAATTTGATTTAATTAGTCTGCTTCTTTTGTACATTTGTAGATTATTTTTTACTTTGATTTCCTGAATTTTTTTCTCATATAATTGCTATTGCTTTTATGCATTTCTTTCACAATGTGGCCACTGAATTATTTGGGTTTAGGAGCCACTGGCTCCTTAAAAACTTGCACCTATAATTGATACGTTTTAGAACGATTTGACTGTTTTTAGAAAATGTCTGTCTGTGTGTATGTGACAGAAATTTTGTGGGCGCTCTATCTCAAGAACTAATGCGCGGAATTTAATAAAACTTTAGATTCAGTTATACCTTGATAAAAATTAATTCTTATTAGTTTTTGGTGTAAATCACCCAAAAGGTGACGCTGCTATGCTACATTTTTCACGATTTACATGATTTTAGCGATAGTTATATCTCAAAAACTGTTGCACGGAATTTGATCAAACTTCATATTCTGTTAAACCTTGACATAATTTGGCGCTTATTAGGCTTTTGTGTATATCATATAACCTGTGGTACTGCTGTGAAGCATTTTTCACGATTTTTGCGTTAGCTATACCTCAAAAACTAATGCACGGAATTTTCCAAATTTCATATTCGGTTGCAATTCCTCATTGGGCTTGGGTGTATACTGTCCAATAGGGTGGGCCGAAAAAAACTTTTTTTTGATTTTCGATGATGGGTAGTGCGGAAAAGTGGCCACTAGTGGCACCAAGTTCACACAAAAAATTTGAGATTTTTAGGACAATTCCTATATTTGCCGCTTTTGGCTTGAAGTTTTGCTAAAATGCTGATTTTTGAACTTTTTTAGCAAAAATTTTAAAAATGTTAAATTAAACGTATTTTAATCGTATTTACTTGAAAAGGCATATTTAATGTTCCAAATGTATAAATAAGCTCAGATAATGTATAATTTAATTGCTATGTGTATTTTAAATTAGACTATTTTTATAGCGTTTTCGCGTTTAAGTGAGCAAAAGTTGCATGTATTGTTTGACTCTTTCAATGGTTTCTCTCTTTTATCTTGTTTATGTCCCTTATTTTTTTTTCGATGCTTTAAGGGTCATATATTTGGGTGACGGACAGCAGAATCCCTCAGAAACAGATCTGGATGGAGAGAAGGGGGTGAGGCGAGAACTTAAGCGAACGCAGTGGCTCATCGCGATGTTGGGGGAGTGAAGGAGGAAATACAAGAGGGGAGAAAGTGCGATAAGGGATGTTTATTATTTTTCAGTGCTCGGTTTCCCTGTGACATTTGTTCAGTGTAAAAGTAAAACCTTTTTCTCGTGCAATACATTGCTTTTTGGATCGTTTAATGTGCCTTTACTGTGTTGTGTGCATTTTATTACGACGAGTTTAGAAATGGCTAGTGCGAAAGTTCATGATTGTGTAAAGACATGTGATAGCGTGAAAAGTAGCCATTTTGGGGCACCATGCAAATTGAAAGACTTGCAATTGCCAACTATGGACATCATGCGCCACTACTATTGGTTGCGAAGCGATATAGAAGAAAATCGAGATATTTATCTTCAACCACTGGATGATATTATTAAAATGGTAGGTGAAAAAGTTTCCGAAATCTGGATAAAATCTTCCATACCAGTGGTTTTCCAACGAACAATTAACGGAAAGATTACAAACTATTACAATGAGTGTAGATCATTGGAGAAATCTTGTAATCATACGGGCGTTAAAGGTAAGGCGATCCGCGAAAATTTCGTACGAAAGGCGGAAACCTCTCTCTTTGACATTGCAGCTTGTAAGTGTAGAGGCTTGAACAATTGTAACTGCGATATCAGACGTAAAGTTCCACATCGGGAGGTGAACTTCTTGAAGAATCAAAGAACTGTTCGAAAAATGTTTATCGGAAATATTGATTTAAAAACAAGCAAATACTCTTGCAAAGAAAATATTGCGGAAAATGAAAAGGGATACAATTTCAACGAGGAATAGTGGTTCTGCGACAAAGCCTTCAACGAGTGGAGTTAGATCCAGATGGAAGACAGTTATATTGTTGGAAGATTCAAGTAGTGGGAGCTTTCAAGCAAGCAGTTCGACTGAATCTGAATTTGAACTAGGCCCTTCAAAGCCAAACACTCCTAAACGCATATTCCTGTCTCACCCAGCGCCCGCCATGTCTCAGGGAAACTGAGCACTGAAAATAATAAGCATCCCTTATCGCACTTTCTCCCATCTTGTATTTCCTCCTTCACTTCCCCAACATCGCGATGAGTCACTGCGTTCGCATAAGTTCTTGCCTCACCCCTTTCTCTCCTTCCAGATCTGTTTCTGAGGGATTCTGCTGTCCGTCACCCAAATATATGACCCTTAAAGCATCGAAAAAAATAAGGACATAAACAAGACAAAAGAGAGAAACCGTTGAAAGATTCAAACAATACATGCAACTTTTGCTCACTTAAACGCGAAAAGGCTATAAAAATCGTCTAATTTAAAATACACATAGCAATTAAATAATACATTATCAGAGCTTATTTATACATTTGGAATATTAAATATGCCTTTTCAAGTAAATACGATTAAAATAAGTTTAATTTAACATTTTTAAAATTTTTGCTAAAAAAGTTCAAAAATCAGCATTTTAGCAAAACTTCAAGCCAAAAGCGGCAAATATAGGAACTGCCCTAAAAATCTCAAATTTTTTGTGTGAACTTGGTGTCACTAGTGGCCACTTTTCCGCACTACCCATCATCGAAAATAAAAAAAAAAGTTTTTTTCGGCCCACCCTACTGTCCAAAGGTATCACTTTTGTGCTCTTTGGGTTTGGAATTTTGGTTGCAGACATCTAACAGGGTGTGCACCCAAATTCAATAATTTGTAGGAAAAATGCGATGCTTCTACCTCCTTTTTAAATTCACACAATTAAACGGATCTATTCCTTTAGAAATCGTTTTGCATTGTGATTGCAAATTTTGAAGTATTAACATGTATTGGATAGAATAAAGTTTTGGGATTGTCACATCCGACTAGTTTTCATTTAACATTAATTCTTCTGGTCTTCAAAGAAGCCAACCTGATGATAACATCGTCCAGTTTAATAAAATCCACTATTTCACTTTCAAATTTTAAAATCATTAGGGTGTCAAGTCTGTCATCCCTCTTTGTAGGTTGCAATATATATATTTTTAATTTTTATTTGACTAAAGATTCTTTCATTAGATGAAATGCCATAAAGATAAGCTGCTGTGAATGTTAAGATACGAGTATATAGTTTGACGGCGTGTTCAAATAGTCTTTGAATTTCAAGGCATGAGAAAAAGGTTTTTTAAGTGAGCTGGGATTTAATTTATTTCTGTTTGACTCTTAAAGTCATGTACATCCGGTTTCTCATATCCAGGTGGAAACATTATTAACTTTCCTAAGTTAGTGATACTCAAATTTGCCTTGCACAATTGTAATTTAAATATGAAATGTATTGGTGCAATATTCTTCTGATATAGGGAACATTGTCATTTAAGCCCATTACTAAGTTTTTTTGTATTTCTTACAGTTCTTTCCTGTAAAACTTGTGTGTATCAATAACGTTCATTGCTGTACTATTATTTTTATCTATTACCTTTGGTGAAACCATTTTTCTACGGTGCTTTCGGAAGTCAGCTTCTTCAGTCACATTCTAATATTCATAACTGTTTGTGAACTTGTCTATAGGGAAATCTTTATTGATTCAAAATTTTATTCAAGTGCAACGTGTCAGCGTTACAATGCATGTCGATTTTTTCTTCAGTTGATGGACTGCTTTCATGGTCATATTTCTGTTCCAAGTTCAAATGGTCCACTTTTTACCTTTATCATCCTCGAATGGTTTTTTAGATGCTCCAAAACCTTGCACAAAATATCTTTTCCTTATTATGAAGGGTTCTTTCGTGCTGAGATTTATAGCAATTTTTAGTACAGTTTTAAAGACACAACACTGGATTTTTGGTTTAAAATTTCATAAACACCTATAAATATAAACGAACAGGACTGACATGTATTTCCGCACACAAATAAATGTAAAATGTGACAAATTTATCTAAACTAGCGATTTCTTATATTCATATTTGCTCAGGTAACGCCTTTTTCTTGACAGTGAAGGGTTAACTAATTTTTGCAGAAAAAAACACGAGAACGAGTAAAAGCTTGTCCAAAAATTACGCAATTAGCTGAAAAATTAGTGCAATTTGTGAAAACCCATCAAATCTTCTTGCCCAGTTGTGTTTCAAGTAGGTAACTACATTCCTTTCTGATGTGCTACAAGTGATCACCAATTTTTTTTTTAAAAAATGCAATTCCTTTGGATTAAAATAGCTGGATTCTCTTTTGGGACGAGAAAGGGACGTAGGGTGAAATTTTTGAGAAAGAAACAAAGTTTTGGAGGAAATAAAGGAACTGGATTGTCAGCTATTGATGGATAGGAGTAGAGAAATTTAGGTCTGGTAGATATATAATATTTTTGTAGAGCTGAAAAACACAATGATAGATTGAGTGTGGCTGATTTCTTTTTGTATTTCTCTTGATAATTTAACATGTTTACTGTTACTGCACTCAGAAACATAATCACCGAAACAAAAATTTCGTAATTTTTTTACTAAAAAAGGAAATGTCTCAAAAATCTAGAATTTCCCAACTCTAAGCTCAAATTTCCCAACTTCACATATATTGGGGGGGGAGGCTCCCCCCCCTAACCCCCCCATGGCGACGCCCCTGTTTGGGGGAGACCCAGCCCAGCCAACCAAAAAAGCCCACGCTGTGACCCCGAATGCATGACGAGCAGGCCCGAACACATATAAGCTTCAACTATTCACTCGTACGACAAATTACAAAAAAAAAAAAAAAAAAAATATTTCTGGTAGGTTTCTCTTGAACATAATAATAATAATAATAATAATAATAAAAATAATAATAATAATAATAAGGCCCGAGTTACATTACCAAGTTAACCGCGGCCGCTGGTAAAGGAACCTTTCACACACACACACACACAGAGAAAAAAAAGTCGTATTTTCGCATTGCTGAGTGGTGGTAGTCATTTATGATGAACTGATAGCTTCGGCTCATTCACACCACTCCACTGAATCAGCATTGATAGCCAAGTGGTATGAAAAAGATGTGCTACAAATAAAATAAAGCAAGACCATGAACAAAGGAAAACAACTCAATAAAAATAAAGGAGAAAACTCAACTATACATGTTGTGATAACAGACATTATAAAAAAAAAATAATGACGAGCAAGGAGCTTGAGTCACCCCAGTAGTGTACAAGTCAATCTACAAAGCTCGCAACGATGTTGTAACAGCCGTTAAGTTCCAATGGACTGTTCGTAAAGAAACTATAAAGCAAGTAATAACCTAAAATGTCATAAACCAAGATGCGATCAAAACAAGAACCCACCAGCGACAAGTTCGCAATGTGTCAACACCAGCGACAAGCTCGCAAAGTGGAAACCTAACCTAGTGAAAAATGAGTCAAACCAAACAGCGATAAGATCGCACAGTGTCAATTCCCATGAATAGAGACTTAAAGAAAACCCACCACAGAGGCAAACACCTCATGAAATATGAGAAACATACCCCAAAGAAGACGAACCAAGACACCCAAGAAAAACAAGATCACTGAGTAAGTAAATTATAAATATTTTAACAAAGCTAATTAAAGTAAACCATAAATAAGTAATATAATTAACTTAGGTCAATATTGATAAAATCAAGACAATTTAGGCTAACCATCAATTAAGTATAACAAATTATCTAAGGAAATACTATGTAACATTAGATTAGCCAATGACAGTCCCTATAGGCCCTACACCCCAACTCTCTCATCTCTGCATTTTTCTTTTTTCGTTTTTTTGAAGAGCCGAGGCATAGCTTCTTACACCTCCACCGCGCCCCAGAGGATGTCATCCTGGGGCAAAGTCCAGCGCCCCCCCCCCTCCCCTCAATAGTCTTAGTCTAATATTCATCTGCAACTATTAACGCTTAATCTTTAATAGTAAACTATTTCTAATCAACTAGGTCGGATAAAAACAACACCCGATCCCACCTGCTAATTTATAGATTCACCCCCATAGTAAGTAGTCAAAGTACTCATCAAATTAAATTAATGTTTGTTAGTATTCTTAACCAATTTACTAATAATTTAGGTAAATATCGCAACCTTTACAGTTAGATATCTCTAGCCTGGTGCATAGGATAATTATAATTTATTTCAAAGTATTAAAAACCAATCCTAAAGTTAAAAGTGTAATAAACATGTTCAACTAACCCCATTCCCTTTCAGGTTTTTTTTTTCTTTTTCTTTTTGGGACTGCTGCCTCTTTATTAGTTGCACATAGGCTACGGCCTGCACGAACTACCAGACAAACTCCTATGGGGCAGCCTACAGAGCTAGTCTTTACTCGGTATGATGCAGTATGAAGGTCTCCCTCTCTCGGAGTCTCGTCCCCCCAGCAACGTGAGCTTGCTTTGCATTTCGGTGCAAAAATTTCCTATGGTTATACTTGTCTTTAACATATCACTTAGTATATATAAGTGATTCGTTTATATGGGCAGCCAAGAATAGAGAAAGGAGACGAGAATGCAGTTTCACCTCGAATCCCCATTTGTAAAGTGAGTAATAAGAAAATAAAGAATAGTGCAGTTAAGATTGGGGGTCATCAAATCTGTCGATAAGACCGTGGAGGACACATAAGAGACTTCTGTGCTGTTACCAACAGATTGCTTTCCTGTTACTTTTGCATATTTTATATACCTAATTTTAAAAGAAAATACTTTTAGCAACCTTTCATTTTTGAGACACTGTCTTAATTTATTTTGTGTCTCTTGAACACTTGCCAAATACTTTAAAAAGTCTCTTCCTTCCATAGGAATCCCCAAACATTTCTTCAAATAAATACGGCAGCGCGGAAAATCTGAAAACCTTTTGGTGGAAGAATAACCTGCGGGCTTTTAAAATGTCAATCCTATTTCATTTTACAAAACATGGTGTCAATTTATGGAAAGAAATTCCACTTTAGTATGTCTTAGGGAGGAATGTATCGAAATGATTTATTTTTGAAAAAAGGTATAAAGAAATTTGTTTCTTTGTAGTCATTTTTTAAAGAAAAGATGTTACACAAATCGACAGTGAATATTTTTATTTTGTTCTATATCCATAAGAAGAATTGCATTCGTGAAAATGTTCGACTTCATGGTTTTTAAGGATTTGCACGTTTTGGGAAGCGCTGAATAAGATTTGTCTGTTTGTTTTTCTTTTTTTAATGGTCTGTCTGGGCATTACACAAAATTTATAGCCATTCTCAATTAAAAATTAATGTACGGAATTCAACGAAAATTCATATTTATTTTTAGTTTAAGTTCGTGCTGATTAAATTTTGGTGTACATCTCTCAACAGGTAGTACTGTTATGTCGCATGTTCTGTCAGGGTTTCAGTCTTCAGTGATACCTAAGTTTTGGCATAGGGGAAAGTAGGGTAATGACGCTCATAAGGGCAATCCCACTCACCAAATATCTCTAAACAGAATAGAATTGAAATCGTGCGATCGGTACCGGCACCTAGCGAACTTCATCGTAAGTTCCCAGTAAGGATTTAGTGCCCGTCGGGAGGAAAGTATTTTGTGTCCTCACGTTATTAGTTTGAAGTTGTTTTCTTATAAAATTCTACAACATCTAATTTGAAGGTAAGTGTACACTCTTATTTTCTAATATTAATTTGCTCATTATGTCTACAAAATATATACATTTACCTGTACTTTCATGCTTTTATTACCCGACTGAAAAGAAGGGTTATGTGTTTCATGCGTATCTGTGTATGTGGATTTCTTTATACCCTCGAAACATCCAAACGGCTGGATGGATTTTAATGAATGAGGTCTCTATCAATTCATCTTAACGGCCCGTTTTTGCTAGGTTTTGTTTTTATAAATTCAAAATGGCGGCCGTAAAATACAAAATGGCGGTTGAGACGAAAAAAAAAATTTACGCACCCTATTGAGTGGCATATCGTTGGATAGGTCTTTCAAAATGAAGACGATGTTTCATTGACTATTTTACAGTCAGAAGCTCCGTTAAAATATCATGCAACCTGGAAGTTGTGTATGTAGGACATAGCTTTACTGCAACTCTAACCATCATAGACCTCATCAAAACAATGTTTATAGATAGGAACTAACAATTAAACACAACTTAAAAGTCATCAATACAAGTATATAAAAAAATAGGCAAGTAATATAAAAAAAATATTTTAAGTCAATTCCTACTTAGGTCAAAAAGAGAATTTTTTTCTCCCATTCTTTTTTCTTCTTGAGTGGCCCTTAAAATACCTTGATCAAGAAGATGGCTCTCTCGGTCTTAAAATACCCTGATCAAGAAGAGGGCTCTCTCGATTATTGAAAATTAATTAATTTAATTTAATTAATGAATTAATATTTGAAAAAAAAACTGGATTAACATCAAGTGTTATCCACTACTAGTTTAAAAAAATTTATTTGAGCTTGATTGGATGAATAATAAGTATTTTATTAACAATTGAAAATTTGAATAAGATATATATAGCGAGAGTGTGAGCTAATAGTAGGAATTGAAAAAAAAAAATTGTTTCACATTGATGAGAAATAATTAATTAGCTCGCTTTTTACGCAGTCGGGTTTTTTGATTTTTTAAATTTAATTGATTATTTATTTTTGTAGATAATGCATTAAAACTTAACGTGTCGATAACGGGTAATGGTGCTCACGTGGAATTTCAGCAGTGTTGCCAGTGGGCAACTTTTTTAAAATTCAAATTTGTTGATTGACACCACTCTTTTGAAATGGTAAAATTCCCCTGTTTTCGCCTTAATTAATATGTCGTTAAACAAGGAGAATTTTACGATTTCAAAAAAGTGGTGAAAATCAAAAAACCTAAATGTAATAAAAGTAGCCCACTATATGTGTAACACAATATGTGTGCACAATATGTGTAAAGTGGTCGCAAAATTCTGCAGTGGTGTGAATAGCCCACACAACTACATATGTGACTTTTGTCTTACTTAAATGTTGTATTCAAACTCTAAGCGCAATTTTCCTACCATGTCGGGCATTACCGCTCAGTCGATGGTTATTTAAATAAAACGATAAAAAAAATTTCCTAAAACTTTTATGCAAATTAGTTGATTGCAAACTGTTCCTTATGCTTTGGAGTTATACTTCGTTAATAAAATATTGATTTTTTTTTTTTTTTTTTTTTGTCTAAATTTGACTAGCTATTCATGTTTTCCCTTAAGTGAGCGCCATTCCCCTACTTTTCCCTATATACGGGATGGAATTGCACGAAATTTAAGGTAAACGGAAAAAAGGTGACAGGAAAAAACGGGACCGGAAAAAACATGACAGAAAAAAACAAGAGCGGAAAAAACGGGACAAGGAAAAAAGGTGACCGGAAAAAACGTGACAAGGAAGTGTTAAATATTGAACTTGTCGATAAATAAATGTTAAAAACTAATCTAAAGTTTTTCCCCTGTCAGTTTCTTACAGCGTAGAGGGGGGGGGGGGGCAGAGTTAATGGGTGAGTTAGACAATTCTAAGATTAGGTCCAAGAAAACACAATTTTAACATTTCATTAAGAGAAGTTTAACATGACTTCTACAAGGGACAAGCTGGTGCTTTCTACGGGGGGGGGGGGGGGGGGATTAAAGAAATACAATTTATAGATTCTTTCAACTTCGCAAATTCGCTTACGATAATTCTAATTAACATCACTACTTGATATTTGATGTTCGCGAACGGTAATACCAATATTTTCCGTTGATGTTTGAGTTAATGGGTGAGTTAGACAATTCTAAGATTTGGTCCAAGAAAACACAATTTTAACATTTCATTAAGAGAAGTTTAACATGACTTCTACAAGGGACAAGCTGGTGCTTTCTACGGGGGGGGGGGGGGATTAAAGAAATACAATTTATAGATTCTTTCAACTTTGCAAATTCGCTTACGATAATTCTAATTAACATCACTACTTGATATTTGATGTTCGCGAACGGTAATACCAATATTTTCCGTTGATGTTTGAGTTAATGGGTGAGTTAGACAATTCTAAGATTTGGTCCAAGAAAACACAATTTTAACATTTCATTAAGAGAAGTTTAACATGACTTCTACAAGGGACAAGCTGGTGCTTTCTACGGGGGGGAGGTGGGGGGGGGGATTAAGGAAATACAATTTATAGATTCTTTCACCTTCGCATTCGCGAACGCCAATCCAAATATTTTTTGTCGATTTCTACGAATGCTAATATTGAAAAAAATTGAAAATTCGCTTACGATAATTCTAATTAACATCACTACTTGATATTTGATATTCGCGAACGGTAATTCCAATATTTTCCGTTGATGTTTGAGTTAATGGGTGAGTTAGACAATTCTAAGATTTGGTCCAAGAAAACACAATTTTAACATTTCATTAAGAGAAGTTTAACATGACTTCTACAAGGGACAAGCTGGTGCTTTCTACGGGGGGGGGGGGATTAAAGAAATACAATTTATAGATTCTTTCAACTTCGCAAATTCGCTTACGATAATTCTAATTAACATCACTACTTGATATTTGATGTTCGCGAACGGTAATACCAATATTTTCCGTTGACGTTTGAGTTAATGGGTGAGTTAGACAATTCTAAGATTTGGTCCAAGAAAACACAATTTTAACATTTCATTAAGAGAAGTTTAACATGACTTCTACAAGGGACAAGCTGGTGCTTTCTACGGGGGGGGGGGGGGGGGATTAAGGAAATACAATTTATAGGTTCTTTCAACTGCAGATTCGCGAACGCGAATCCAAATATTTTTCGTCGATTTCTACGAATGCTAATATTGAAAAAATTTGAAAATTCGCTTACGATAATTCTAATTAACATCACTACTTGATATTTGATATTCGCGAACGGTAATTCCAATATTTTCCGTTGATGTTTGAGTTAATGGGTGAGTTAGACAATTCTAAGATTTGGTCCAAGAAAACACAATTTTAACATTTCATTAAGAGAAGTTTAATATGACTTCTACAAGGGACAAGCTGGTGCTTTCTACGGGAGGGGGGGGGGGATTAAGGAAATACAATTTATAGGTTCTTTCAACTGCAGATTCGCGAACGCGAATCCAAATATTTTTCGTCGATTTCTACGAATGCTAATATTGAAAAAAATTTGAAAATTCGCTTACGATAATTCTAATTAACATCACTACTTGATATTTGATATTCGCGAACGGTAATACCAATATTTTCCGTTGATGTTTAAGAATACTATTATTAAAAAAAAAAAATCCTGAATATTCGCATATGAAAATTCACATTTACACTACTACTTAATTTGGACATTATGTGAATAAGAATGCTTTCCGTTGATAATTAGAATGCAAATATTGAAAAATGTTGTGAATGTTCGCATACGAGAATGCTCGTTTACATAACAACTTGTTTTTCGACTTACGCATGTATAATATCATATAAACTTTTTTTTTTTTTTTAATTTTAAAGAAGTTAATTATAATAGATTCGATTGGAAAGTTTTATTTTTATTATTTTTATTTTATTAAACGCTATTTGTATTTTTTGTTTATTAACATAAAATTATATTAATAATAATAATAATAACATTTTTTAGACTTTCTGAATCATTTATCAATTTATAATTCTTTATGTCCTGATCAGTGGCATTAGTATTTTCAGATATTAACAGAACAAATAAAGAAAAAATAATAAAAAGTAAATATCTTTGTTAAGATATGAATAAATTAGAAATTAACATAGTTTGTTACTTTTCTTTCTTTCTTTCTTTTTTTTTTTTGGTTATATTAAGCAATTGATTGAAGTCAAATTTTTTGCAATTTTTAGTTTCATCACGGAATTCCCAGATATATTATTCCAAACATTTAAACTAAACAAAATAAATTAAAATAAACATTTCTATAAGATACTGGAATCACGGAGAAAAAGCGCACATAGGAAAAAACAAATCGGATAAAAGACCACGGGAAAGTATTCTATTTATTAAGTTGTATACATAACAGAAAATATAATATGAAGTTTGTTTTTTAAGGAATTTTAAAAACATAGTAAAACTTATATATTTTTTTAACGACACGAAGGCCATATTTAAATAAACAATTAAAACTAAAGTGCAGTTTTTCCACTGTCAGCTTTTTACAGCGTAGGGGATGGGGGGGAGGTACTGAGTTAATGGATGAGTTAGACAATTCTAAGATTTGGTCCAAGAAAACACAATTTTAACATTTCATTAAGAAGTTTCGTATGACTTCTACAACGGACAAGTTAGTGCTTTCTACGGAGGGGGGGGGGGGGGGTGGCGTATTAGGGAAATACAATTTATTGATTCTTTCAATTCGCTATTGAAAGCTTATATATAAGCAAAGATGTGTTATATATTTATAAAACTTTAATCAATAATGATAATTTGGGTACAGTGGAGGGCGGAGGGGGAGGGAACAATTACGTACACAGCTTGTAAAGGGAATAAAATAAAGACGAAGAGAGAAGGCATTTTCTTTCGAGGAATTTTTTCATTATACTGCTTTTTAACTCGCAAGCTATCAAAGCCCAAGGGCTAATGTGCACGCAGGTTCTGTATGTATGTAATGCAATGCACTTACGTCTGTATGTACATAACGCGATAACTCTTGACAGAAACATCCGATTTGCTTCATTTTTTTTCCAGGTTCATTCTGATAAGGCGCTTCCCTAATTAGTTTTGGGGGTTATTGGTTAACAGTAAAGGGGGGCTACTCCCCCAACCTTAATTTAGATAAATGGGTTTTTCATGCAGAATTATTCGATTTGCTCCCAATTTGGTATACCGATTTATTATGTTAAGGAGCTTCCATGATTAGTTTTGGAGGTTCATTAGTTAAATATAAAGGGGGGGGAGGAGCTAGCCACCCCCTTGATTTAGATAAATGGGTTTTTCATGCAGAATTATTAGATTTGCTCCAAATTTGGTATGCCGGTTTATTATGTTAAGAAGCTGCCATGATTAGGTTTGGAGGTTCATTAGTTAAGTATACACTGGGGAAAGGGTCTAGACCCCCCTTAATTTAGATAAATGGGAGTTTCATGCAGAGTTATTTGTTTTGCACCAAATTTAGTATACCGGTTTATTATGATAAGGAGCTGCCTTGATTAAATTTGGAGGTTTATTGGTTAAGTATGAAGAGGGGGGCGGGGGCTAGTCCCCCCTTAATTTAAATAAATGGGTTTTTCATGCAGAATTTTTCGATTTGCTTCAAATTTGATATATCAGTTTATTCCGATATGGGGCTTCCTTCATTAGGTTTGGAAATTCGTTGATTAAATATGAAAGGGGGGCAAGTCACCCTCTTCTTAATTTAGATAAATGGATTTTCATGCGGAATTATCCAATTTATTTTATTTTTTTCTATGTTCATTCTGATAAAGAGCTTTCCTGATTAGATTTGGAGGTTCATTAGTTAAGTATAAAGCTTAATTTACAGCTATGGTTTTTTCATGCAGAATTATCTGATTTGCTTCAAATTTGGTATACCGGTTTATTATGTTAAGGAGCTTCCCAGATTAGATTTGGAGGTTCATTGGTTAAGTATAAGGGGGGGGGGGGAGGCTAACTGTCTTCATTTATTTTTTGAGGTGCATTATTCTTTGAAAGTTATATTTTACAAGATTATATTATACTGTTATATTTTACAAGAAAATCCTATTGTTCCGTTTGCTCCTATATCCCACTAGCCCCCGGTCTCCCCTATATGTATTTTTTCTCAATATTTGTTATCTGGATTTTTTGTTACACTGATAGCATGAACTACGGGTGACATGAACAAAAATTTAATTCCCCTTGAGGTTTATGTTAACGAGGTTTGACTGTATTCACTTATCTTTATGTACCTAAACTTAATTTGGTAGGCAGAAAAAAAAACCGCATGGGAAAATTAAGATTTATATTTCTGATCAATTCTGTGGAAACTGATCGAGGAAAAATTCTGGAAATGTTCATACCTTATAGGAATAAAAAATATTTCGTAACCGTATTAGCGAACGTGGAAATAGAAAATATGAAACTTAGCAATTAAATAATACATTAACCCTTTATGTGACGACATTTCTTCAAAATACCATTAAAATAACAGTTTATAAAATTCATTTAAAACATCGATTAGTAGTAATACAGTTTAGAATGAGTTACAGACGCTTTACTCTATCATGTTCGAAAGCATTATTGGTTGCACAAAACAAAAGTATTTTTAAAATGATGATTTCTTTGCCTTTGCATCTTTTCAGCTTTCTTGATGTTGAAAGATTGGGGGGGGGGGGGGGGATTCTGTTGTAAGAACATGACATTTGTACATTTCCAAAATCTACAACAAGGTTAAAACAATGTGAGTTCTTAAATTATTGCCCCTCGTGTTGATAATTGGCCGTCATAAACACAACCAACCAATCTCTTAAATTATTATACATCAATCTGCAATAGTTAAGCAAAAAATAATTCAGTCTTTAAACTTGTGAGGTCTCTAGAACTGTAGCATATGACACTTCAGGGAATATTTAAAAAAGATAAATACAGCTGAGTATTTGTTCCAATAATCTGGTTCAAAGTTATTCATTATACGCTATCTCAAATTGTTTGAAATATCTAAAATCAACACCCTTACCTATTATTTACATGAAATATATCTCATAAAACACGATGGGTGGCACGTAAAAATTTCACAGAAGAAACAAACCTTTTATTATACATTATTCGTCTGTCAGATTAATATCATTCAACAAAAACCATTCTGGAAAACTAAGGTTTATCTTCTATCACTTTCAAATATGTATATTGAAGTGAGTTGTAAAATTCCAATGTACTTTTCGTCAACATAATACCTGTCTATCATTCTTTTAAAACTACAATCTGCAAAACGCCTGTTACAATCAAATAGAAAGCAAAATATTTTGAATGATTGTCAATCAATAATAAGAGAAACCACTCTCTTTGTTGAAGGATTAAGGATTAAACCTGGGGGGGTCCCATGCTTCGAAAGCATGATTTTTCGTTAAAGTTCAAAATTTGGGTACATTTTTTCTTAATAGCGATATTTATTTAGTTTGAAATATTTTAATTTTATTCAATTATATATTTTTTAGTAAGCTATAGATTTTTTTTCTAATATTTAGCCAGACCTTTGCGTTTAAAAATGAATCGGAAAATTTGTCAAAATTTCGCGTTGTTGAGTAGAGAATTTGAGAACCGCTTAAATGTATATATCTTTATTTTCGATTATTCGATTCCATGACATTTTTAAGTTAATTTCGTTATTTGTTTTTTGAACCGGAAGACGAACCAAATTTAATGCCCCCCCTTCTACCCGGGAGCCCAGGGTATACGTCCCCTAGCTTCCCTCTGTTTTAAACCCTGAGGTCATGTAAAGTTAGTTAAACAGTATTACCAGATCTAATCGTATGTAATATATTGCCCTCTCTTTAAAATAATCTAATTGTTTGATAGGAAACAAAATATTAATAAAATTAAATAAATTATAAATAACTATTAGTTATAATATTAAAACTTATGGAATTATATTAAGACTTTTTTAAAATGATAATTGCTTCTGAATTAATTATTCAAATTATTAATTTAAAGACTCACTAAACAAAAACATACTCAAACTCTCAATTTTTCGTTTTTTATATACAGTAAAACCTCCCTGCGATCACGTTCCGTTCCAATGAAAATGGGTCGCTCCGTGAGGTGGTCTCTTAATGGAGGTCATGTTTAAATCTAGATTTTCATCATAGAAAAAGATAACAATTAATTTTACTAAAATTTATTTTTCACATTAGGAAAAAACATGAAAATTTAAATATCAAAATAAAAGTTAATTACATAAGTTAATTACTACAGAGTTTAAAAAATGAATACATTGACGTTTGCTTTGATTTTACGGTTTTATATTTTATAGCCAACTTTTATTTCCAAGTTCTTTCGAAATTCATTAAATAAATGCAATTTTTTTGGACGGGAACAAATAATGACGATTTCATTAATTTATCTATTTTTTTTTTTTAGAGTTTCCTGACAGAATTGGGCAGGGGAGTTTATTGACCGTCATTCTTAAATTGTCATCAGAGTTAAATTCATTGCCTAAAAAAAAAACACACAAAAGGGTTTAAACAGTTAAAGGGTTTAAAGAGTTACCGGAATAATAATAATAAAAAAATTCTAAACTTAGTTTAGAAGTTTGATGGATAATGCTCTTTCCGGAATTATTTTTCTAATAAAACCTTATTCAAGCGACCAGGAATAAACGGAATTTATTTCATTTTCTTCAAAGAAATGGGTCGCTCATGGAAGGAGTTCAACTGGGATGGTCTCTGAATGGAGGTAAAATTAGTATTGGGTCTTTGGGAATAAATTTCGTTCCATGAAAAAAAGGTCGTTCAGGGAGGTGGTTTGAAAAAAAATTGAATTTCCGTGTATAAGTCGAGCCACATTTCTGATAGTATGTTGAAAAATTATTTGTAATCGAGGATAAAAAAAATTATTAAATTTTCATTAATAATTTTTACTAATGTAAACTTTTTACGTTTCTAATTAAACTTTTTTAATTCAACGTTTTAAAAGTATGTAAGACCGAAGAAGGTTAAACTATTTCGAAACCTATTCATGTAAATTCAATGATGCTTAAAAAGGAAAAATTCTTTAAAAAATTTATTCAAGCCTTATTTACGAGAGTAAACAACCTCTTAAACTGCTAAAATATAGTACTTTTCTTATTGTAGGACTTTTACAGAACAATTACAGGGACATTATCATTGAGCTTTTTTTTGTCAATCACAGGGAAATGACCATTGTCCGTTTTATCCCTCATGTGATTACTTAAGCCTTTTTTTTTTTTTTTTTTTTTTTACTTTCTCGTGTATAAGTCAACCCTCCAATTTTCAACTCCCAAATTTTGTCTAAAATTCTTCGACTTATACACGAGTATATACAGAGTATATACGAGTATATATGATATTACTTACCAATACGGTAAGTAAGAAAAATTAAACACTTCTAAAATTGCTTCAGTATTAATTGCCAATGTATTTGTTCTGCTACTTAAGAGGTCTCAGGACTTTTAAAGCTTCAAAATTTTAATATATTTATATGTTAAATTCCTATCTTTTCTGAACATTTTGATATAATTATTTCTTTGAAATTCCCATTAGAACAGAAGTTGTGGCTTTTAGAATTATACCCGCCCAGTAGCTGAAGCAAAGTCATGAAGCTGAACTTTGAAATCATTTTTCTCCAAATGACGTTTTTGGGCATAACGCGCACGATATCTCAAACTTCTGAATATTTTTTCATGACATATTTAAAACATATATTTCATGTTAGTCTGTTTAAACTGAACCTAAAATTGCATTTTTATTGCTCAAAGAAACATTTTTTATATGTTTATACTGTTGAAATTTGCATTAGCCAAATACAACTTTGCATTAAAAATATAAAAATGCTTTAAATATAAATTTATTTAGGCTCAGAGTCTAAGTTCAGGGTAATTACTACAGCCTGAAGTATAATTAGACACGAAAATTTTTATTCTAGTTGCAAAATTTATTTTGTAATCATGCACGTAATCTGTTATACCAATTTTTGTGCTCGACAAATGTCTCACAGTTTGGAGTAGAGGTCTGCACGGGCCGGAATTTCCAGGCCCGAACGAAAGCTATCTTGGCACGGCCCGTTTGCATTTTTACAGTTCTCGGCCCGGCTCGTACAAAAATCAATGAAAACAGGCCCGGCCCGACACAATTTCTACAAAAAAAAAAAAAAAAAAAAACGTTTTTTCTCAACGTACAATTAAGATTCTTTTAATGAATACTACATACATATTTATGGGAACATTTTACAGTATATTTTACATTACTATGATGTTCGCAAAATAAAAAACACACAATAGTAAACATTAACGATTACTTACAGTGTTTTAGTCATCGTGTCTACAGACATTTCAAAATGAAAATAAGGATTCATTAAAAGATTAATGTATTTCAAAATAAAGGATTAAAAACATGACAACTTTTGAAACTGTATAATAAAAAGTAGATTTGTGAAAATATTTCTCCCATTTTTAAGGCTTTTCTCAAATCTAAAAGAGCTACATTTCGACACATTTAGGAATTCTTTTCTTTTCCGAAACGCATAAGATTGGCAGGTATTCTTATTCAGAAGCTATGTAAATGTCGTTTTTTTTTTTTTTTCATCGATTTGGAAGAATCTGTATTTTTTTAACGCGCCATCATCCCCCCCACCCCCCACCCAAGAAAGCTACTTTCTTGGAAAGAAAAAAAAAAACTTTTCTCTCAATATAATGTCATGGTTCGTACTTATGATACATATGTCAATATTTTATCTATTATTTTTCTGTTTGTTCTTTAAATCTCGCCTTATCATCTGGCATTTTTAGATGCTAAAAAATATTTAAAAAATATATATATATTACTTTATTCGCTTTTTTTCCATGCCCTTTAAAATCTCTGCATGTATTTTTTTAGCCACCGTTATGCTATTTCTTTCGGGCAGCAATTGACGTGTCGTCTCTAAAAATAATGTTCCGTTATATAAGCCAGCCGTAGAACAAAATAGATGTATCGGTTAAATTTTGTATTATTTTGTAGTTTTTAACTTCATTCCTTTAACGTTGGCAACAGAAGTACTCCATTTCTGTAGAAAGTAAAGAAAAAATAGTTGGAAAATAATAGATTAATATATTTTTGTTGCCATTTTCTCATAAAAATTGAAAAAAAAAATTATAATTAAAATGTGCTATTTGGAAAAAATATGAATGAATGATTTCTGATAAAACTTGGAGCTATAACAAACGATATTCGATTTTAAGTATCTATATTAATGTTGCAAACAAATGAAGGCATATGAATCATCAGATAGCTGATTTATTTTGTCAAGTTTCTTGAATGACGACATTACTTTTTGTTGGATTTGTGTGTTATTCCGAGATAGTGACGCCATATGCATACTTTTCTATAGATGTTGTTTAAGACTGGATGATAAATGTGGAATTCTTAAACGGATGCGAGTGACGTTATTTTATATAAAATAAAAGCGTGTGTTTTAAGTCTTAAAACTGAAACGTGTTTTGTACTATCTATATTTGTATAAGTAATTTTTTTAATCGGTGGTGACACTAAATTCTAAACTAGTATGTTGTGGCCATCACAAAACTTTCTTCTATATAAATCACGTCATTTAAATAGTACAAGAAATTACATCCATTTAGCACCAATTTATATCAAAGTATGTATGAATTTGAAGTTTGATAAAATTCGTGCATTAATTCTTGAGACAGAGCTATTGCGTAAATCGTAAAAAAAAATGCAGTGCAGCAGCGCCACTTGTTGAGTGATTTACACCGAATGTATAAAACTTCAATTCACGTAAAGGTGTAACTGAATCTAAAGTTTGATGAACATCCGTGCATTAGTTCTGGAGATTGAGCCATTGCGGAAATCGTAAAAAATGCAGCATAGTAGCGCCACCTGTTGAGCGATTTACACCAAATACTAATAAATATCAAATTATAACAGGGACTAACTGAATATAAATTTTTATTAAATTCCGTGCATTAGTTCTTGAGATAGAGCGCCTACAAAATTTGTGTCACATACAGGCAGGTAGACAGACTCACAGACAGACATTTTGTAAAAACGTGTTTTTCAGAATCTCTGACCCCTAAAATGTGTAAATCCGTCGAAAACCGAAAGTCGAAAATTTTCACGAATCCAGTCTTCTTGTAAAGATAGAAGAAAGTAAAAATCAGAATTCCAGTTTTCTAGTTTTTCTATCCCCCCCCCCCCCCCTCCACGCAACGGCATTCTTGTTCAAAGTTACAAAAAAATATAGAAGCAGATATATTTCTACATTCTCCCTAACAGTGGTCAACTCTTTTTATCCGATTCTTTTCCAATCTACAACATTTCTACAAATATTGCCTAAATCGAAACTTTCAATATTATACAAATTCATATCAAAATTACAGAATTTTATAACATCAAGAAATGCTTGATCACGAGTTCAAACGATGCTTGTAATAAATAGCGGGTAAGGAAGAAATTTATTTCAAAAGTTTCATGTTGCAATGTTATCTACATTTTGCTTTAAAAATTTTAATCTTAGTATCTATGATATTACAATCATAAATTTACTGTAGATTTATTTAACTTTGATCTGGAAACGTGCTTTATGCCAGACTAAAGCATATCACTTAAAAAAAAAAGAAAAAAAAACCGTTTAAAAAAAATCTTATCTTTAATGTAATCGTAGATTTTCTATCATTAAAAGAGGTGAATATTATTTTTTGTAAATAACGGTTTGATAACATTTCTCGTAAAAAGTGTTTCCAGTTAAGGATTTTTTTTTTTTTTTTTCGGTTACAAGGCCATCGATCACATAGAAAAATTAAAACGCAGTCTAATTTATGTTTCGTCTATCTCCAACGAATAAATTGCTTTCCGGTTTTATGCACTAAGTATGCGTCCACTGCCAAAAATTTCTCCTTTTCGTTGTCAGAAATAATTATTTTTATATCAAATTAATATAAAAATTCAAAAACTAAGACTATTTCTTAAAAATCAATACAATTAAGAATACTATTAAGAAATTATATAGAAATTACTATTCGTGAAGTAATGTAATAGAAAAGAAGAATATTACTAAGACTAAAAGCGAATGTCTAGAAGTAGAAAATGAAACATTATAAAGTCCTTTAAAAAATACAAAAGAAAAATTGTTTAACTGAACCTTTTGTGACAAATAAGGAGGTTTTCCAGGTATTTCAAGATCTATTGCATTCCTGTGGAATAAGGTGCAATAAGTTTCGTTGAAACACATTCATGGATTTTGATATAGTTTACAAACAATTTTTCTCTCTTTAAATACAAAGGGATAGGAATGAAGTTCATATTTACAAGTATATCCTAAAGGTCTTTCTCTTTATCTGGCATAGTTTGTCAAAATTACAATGCAAGTTTACATTTTTGTTAGTATTCTCAAACCTAAGCCCTTTTGTTACTCAAACCTAAGGGATTCTAGTTTACCCCTGTTGTCCATACCAGCCCCGCCCATTTATCAGAATGAACATAGAAAAAAATGAAATAAATTGGATAATTCGGCATGAAAATCCATTTATCTAAATTAAGAAGAGGGGACTTGCCCTTCTTTCCCCCTTTTATATTCAACGAACGAATCTCCAAACCTAATGAGGAAGGGCCATATCGGAATAAACCGATATATCAAACTTGAAGCAAATCGAAAAATTCTGCGTGAAAAACCCATTTATTTAAATTAAGGGGGAACTAGCCCCCGCCCCCCTCTTCATACTTAACCAATAAACCTCTAAATTTAATCAAGGCAGCTCCTTAGCATAATAAACCGGTATACTAAATTTGGTGCAAATCGAATAACTCTGCATGAAAAACCCATTTATCTAAATTAAGGGGGGGTCTAGCCCCCCTTTCCCTCGTGTATACTTAATTAATGAACCTCCAAAACTCATCATGGAAGCTCCTTAACAAAATAAATCGGTATACCAATTTTGGAGCAAATCGAATAATTCTGCATGAAAAACCCATAGTAGCCCCCCTTTACTCTTAACCAACAACCCCCAAAACTAATCAGGGAAGCGCCTTATCAGAATGAACTTGGAAAAAAAAAATTAAAGCAAATAGGATGTTTCTGTCAAGAGTTATCGCGTTACGTACAATCAGACGTAAGTGCATACATACATACATACAGAACCTGCGTGCACATTAGCCCTTGGGCTTTGATAGCCTGCGAGCAAAAAGCAGGATAATGAAAAAATTCCTCTAAAGAAAATGCCTACTCTCTTCGTCTTTATTTTATTCCCTTTACAAGCTGTGTACGTAATTTTTTCCCTCCCCCTCCGCCTTATAAAACATCTTTGCTTACATATAAACTATCAATAGCGAATTGAAAGAATCAATAAATTGTATTTTCTTAATACCCCCCCCCCCTTCCTCCGTAGAAAGCACTAACTTGTCCGTTGTAGAAGTCATACTAAACTTCTCTTAATGAAATGTTAAAATTGTATTTTCTTGGACCAAATCTTAGAATTGTCTAACTCACCCATTAACTCTGCCCCCCCCCCCCCCCCCCTACGCTGTAAGAAACTGACAGTGGAAAAACTTTACTTTAGTTTTTAGCATTTATTTATCGACAAGTTCAATATTTAACACTTCCTTGTCACGTTTTTTCCGGTCACCTTTTTTCCGGTCCCGTTTTTTCCTTGTCCCGTTTTTTTCGCTCTTGTTTTTTCTGTCACGTTTTTTCCGGTCACCTTTTTTCCTAGATTCGAAATTTAATGTATAAGATGCTTCTTATGAAGCACTATGCTTATTCAAATTTGACTTTGATTACTCAGCAGTTGGCGCTGCTATACTATGTTAATACTGTGACGTTTGGGATGAACATTACGGCTCTATCTCAGTTTCTGTATCTCAGTTTCTGTAGAAATGCACTAAATTTTATATTTGAGGTTATTAATACAAATATATTGCCTTGTGCACTGATCACTGTAACTGGGTGCTAAATTTTAAGAATGTATATTCTTCTATACTTTATATTCATAATTGTTAGCATCATAATTGGTAAATGAAATAAATTTAGAACTATAACTGCCCTACTTAATTTAATAGTTTAGAAAGATAAAAATATGTTTTGTTATGGCTACATATGCTAGTTTTATATGAGCATATTATTTTTACAGGAGCATGCATAAATTAAATGGATGCTCCGGTTTTCTTATGTATATTTCCAACTATGTGTTTACTCATTTTTATAGTTTATATGGTTAGAGTAGTATTGTTTAGTGAAGATTATCTATTGTTCTATTTATTACATTGAATTTATTTTGAGTGATTAAAAAAAAATCCATACACTATGAGAATTATGTTTATTATAAATTTTTCTATTTGTATTGATGTAGCACTTTTCTTATGTGGAATTCAGGTTTGATCAATTCTTACTTTTCCGTTCCCATGTGGGTTTAGGTTTACGCAATTGATCGGATATTTTGAATATAAAAATTCTGCTTAATCGCTTTGAGTACTCAAATCGAAATCATTTGCGACCTCCTTGTATTGTGGAATATTGTCCGTATCAAAGTGTTCCACAATACGTATTATGTTTCCCTTTTCTTTTTGTAATATTATTACCTTCTGTTTTTGGAATTTTGTTTTAATTAATCAGTGCATTTAGCAATATTGTATTAATATTTTCTAACTTATCCTAATAATCGCTTAATGTCTGTAGTGTCGATTATCTTGCGGTTTAACAGTTATTTTATTTCAAAAAATTATTATATAATCTGTTATGTTAGAAAAGATCCATATTTCTGGTATTTCCCTGTAAATGTTTGAAGTTCCAAAAAGTAAGTTTGTATTCCTGTCCATCTAAGTATTTAGTTTTCGTAAAAATAGCTAATTACCAAGATGTACGGATACGCTTAATAGCGGTTCCGAATTTTCCACGAATACATCAAAAACAAGACTACACTATAATTTAACATCTCTGTAAAAAACTTCTGCGATATTTGAAAATGTTCCAACAGTGAAAAAAATTTCCGTCATCTGAAAATAATTATCCTAGCATACTATTTCATACGAACATATCAAAAAATTGAATACTCTCTGTATACCTTACTACTCTTTAAAAATACTCAAATTGATACACATTAACAACTGTTGTTAAATTTGAGCACATGATTTTTACATATAAAAAATAGCATATTACTTTACCGATACACATTCATACTATAGTGTATTCATCCTGCATAATATTTTATGGGTGATTTTATTTAAAAAAAAACCAAATCTATATTTAGATAATTATATCCTTTGTTTAAAGGCACAATCAGAATATGTATATATATATATAATTAATAATAATAATAAAAATGAGATAGATAGATAGATAGATAGACAGATAGAGAGAGAGCGCCCCATATAAACTGTGCCAAACTATTGTATAAAAACGTGGCTGGTTAAAATCGATTACAGAAATTGTACCAAACATTTGAATTTTCATAACCAACATTTAATTTTGCCATTCTATTTGGATTTTTTTCGGTAAAATTTACTTTGAGATACCAAATGGGAAGTCATTCGGTCAAGTAGTTTAGGAATTATGCACGTTAAAATTTTGAAATTCCTAATGTTTAAATTCTTCTTTAATCGTTGCAAAACAGTTTACAATTCGGGCAGCTTTTTAAGTATATTTCAAAAAATATACCTGATGGAATAAGCTATAATTTTGGATTCGCATACTTAAAGCTTCCAGAAATCTATTTCTTCTAAAAAATTCAATGCTTAAAATTCATATTTGTTTTTTAAATTAAATTCAAAACTATATATTTTGAAATTAATTTTCAGCAGTGTTAGTATGGGGTTCTCTCTTTCTCTTTATTTATTTATTTATTTATTTATTTTTTGTCAATGTATATTTGTCAATAATTAGTTATTTTAAAATAATCGATGCAATTTTATATCTCTTTCAGGAAGAAGAACGTTTTTCAGTGACTGAATAATATAGTATTGTAGTTTCGAAGTACAGTTGTAAAAAAGAAGTACCCGCCCCCCACACTAAGTCAGCGATAATTATCGCAGAAGAAAGTTGCTGGTACCAAACGATTGGAAATAAAGTCTACTTTTAAAGAATGTATATAAAATTTACTTCGGAGGCCATCTACATATCAAAAGAAACCCAAGCCTTGTTTTTTCAATAGTAATACCCAAGTTTGACAACATAAATAAATTCTGCACCCTTCAATTAGCCTAAATACAAATTTTCACGAAATTTGTGCGATTAGTTTCAGAGAAATTGTTTTAAAATGAGCATACTTTGAGGGCGTATCGAAATTGAAGTTCGGTACTCGATTGTTGAAATGCTAGAGAATGACTAAGACAGTTCTATTAATACATTATTTCTTGTCAATATGACCGTTTTACTCACTTAATGTGTTTTCACTATTGTCAGAAAATGTTTCAATAAAATGAGTAAAATATATTTTTCTCAAATTATGCTTTTCTGCACATTAGACCGCCCATTAAACCATCATTTTGACGTTTTTAAAGCATAATGTGAAAACTATGTGGAAGAAAAATTTTAGATTTTGAATTCGCATAAAGCACTTAAAAAAAAAAAAAAAAAAAAAAAGAAAAGAAAAGAAAAGAAAAAAAAAGCAATTTAACAAATTACAACGACCATTTGGAAAATGATTTTTTCAAAGACTAAAATTTAAGACATAAAAAAATCGCACGAAGTTCATGGTACATTACGTACGCCATGAATTAAACATTAATAGTGTTATTACACGTAAAAATTCCAAGCGACAAAAATCGCCTGTGACTCGTATTTGGTGTGAAATATTTATATGTATTCATTCCTGTCCTTTTTATCTTTTATTTATTTATTTTTTTAATTGGTTTATTCCATTTTTCTTTTGCACGTGAAAATCTTACAAATTAAAATTAACTCTTTGGCAGAAATTGTTATTCATTTTCTTTCATTTTCATTAGTTATTATCCACCTGAAACTTACGTATTATCCAAGCATTTCATTGGCTGTTCGAGAAAAGGCGTTTCCATCGTTAGATATCCAAGAAATCTGACTACCAATTTTAAATGTAATTTCATTCTTAAACTTCTAAACATCCGACAATATTATTTTTTACACCGTCGGATAGAGAAAAAAATGTACTTTTAAATGCAATTTGTTTGAAAGCTGTTTGAAAGCATTTTGTTTCTGAATTATTAATTTTTTTTGTTGTTTTTATTACTTTTTTGTTATAGTGGAAACAGAAGGTATCCATCTCTGATGAAAGTAAAGGGAAATACAGATTACTGTATAGACCAATCAGAAAACGAATAAAATGCGGATTAAACCAATAAAAACCTTCAGATATGCTTTTGATTTCTTACCCTGACGAGAACAATAACCATTTTTCCAAGTGGTTAATAAATTAATCAAAAAATTGTAGGTTGAAATTCATATTTTTTTAAAATATTAATTGCATAATTAATATTATAAATTTTTTAAAATTACAAATTCAATGTATTTATGTTTTTTTTTTTTTAAGTATTATAACCACACACAAAATTATCACATTAGGATTATAATTTCAGGTGATATTAATAAAAATATGAAAATAAATGCGCTGCAATTTACCTATTTGAGATATGTAGACAATGAAAAAGTACTCAAAAAAAGGTAAGAAATAAAATTATGTTGATGAAAACCTCCTGCCATTGATTTTCAAACAGTTACACTTTTTAAATTTTTATATTGACCCCGGCTCCTTTAAGTTATATTTAGAAACATTTTCTCTTTTCCTCTGACAAATACAAGGGTAAAAATTTTATTCTTTTACAATCAAAATTCACCGAGTTGTGGTACTTTTAAAGTTATGAAATTTCAAAGATTTCCGCCACTGAAAAAATTGTCTGCCTGTTTTCAGTGTTTGAAAGCTTTAAAATTTCTTAAAATTCAGAGTTTTATACCTGGTTGAATTTTTTAAAACTATTTATATTGCTGTAGTTTATTATATTGTGTGTTGCTTTTCAATATTGTATTTTACAGATCTTTCTTTTTTCAAACTTTTACGTGTGTAAGGCACAATTTGTTTTTCAATTCTCAAACTCAGAATTTTCTTTCATTATGAAACATTTGAAGTAAGTCCTGGCATGTGAATGTTCGATTATATTAACAAGACTTATGTACATTAAATTAACGTAAAAACGACAGGAAACTCAGAAGCTTAAATTTACTTTATTTAACCCATAAAAGCCGGAATTATTCCTCTCTTTAAAATAGAAATATTTCATTTCACACCACTTTTTCAGAATAGAAATTCTTGTCTTACTTTATCGTAAAATTTCTGCCATCAAAGAAAGCGAAAATTTATATTAACAATCACTGGTGTGCAAACAACAAACTTATTGGCAGATATATTGTTGCCCTGAGGCAACGCTAGGCTTTAATGGGTTAACAGAATTAGTTCTTAACATTATATAAGGTTTAAAATTTCATAAATTTGAAATCAATTTACCAACAGATTACTATTTTAAGTTTTTGCTTTTTAGAATAATGGTTAGCTAAATTCGAGACCAATAACTTTGGATATTTATATTTCTAAAAATATTACTTCTAAAAAATATATACAGATATAATTCGAAAATATTATTTAAATTTAAATAACGAATAGGAATTCCTCATATTTTCAACTATAAAAGTTCTAAATATTTCAAAAGGCTTGCTTTTTTAACCATAAATTGTAACATTAAAGATTAAATATTCTTTGTTGTGTTGTGTTAATCGTTTTCACGAAATTCAATGTTTATCGATTGGTTATCATCAATCTTTCAAAGAGCACTTTATATATCTCTTAAGAATCATCTAGTGACTTTTAGAGGTTAAAACGTTGTTGTAGTTCTAAAATCATACGACCAAATGGTTTAAGCTTTTAAATGATTTCCATTTCTGGAAAGACTGTCAGTTTGACAAAAGATATTTTGATGTACAATTTATATGGGAAACAGAAAATAGAAATCTGAAATCAATTTTGGTTACTTACATTTTTGCAGAAGCGTATTTTTCTTTTATAAATTTTACGCTTTAAGAAATAGTTGAAAAGTATTCATGATATCAATTTGTCCTTAAATCTGGTAGTCAAGTCAATGTGTCTTTCTATAGGCGATAAACTACCGTAAATATAATCAGACACCCTGGAAACGTAATATGTTACTGAAAGTGTAACTTGTATCAAAAACTTTTAAGTAAAATGGCCTTTACGAATTTATAGTTTAAGTACTCGATCGCTTAGAACTGAAAGATTAAAATCTGCGGCATGTTACTTTACGTTGTGATTATAGAACCTTTATTTACGTAATGATTATACATTTCTGCGTATAATTTCTGTTGAAACAACAACAACAACAACAAAATAGAATACGACTTTTAGAAAGAAGTTTTTAGCTCAATTTATCACTATATCTATGACTGTCTACCTGTCTATCAGTTTGCCCATCCATAACGCAACTATTTTTTTAAGTGATTGGTCTGTGACTGCTGAAGAGGATTAAGCTTTTCCTTTTTCTCCTCCATCATATCCTTACGACTGACAAAAAATCATTGTCATTAGACTTAATACGCATATCTACGCAGAAAATACAGATGGTTTATTATTAAAAATAACCGTACAATATGCAGTCACTACCAATTTGTGTTCATTCAGTATAATTTTAACGCAAAATTCAAATGAAAGTACAAACAAAGCTTTTAGATATTATTTCCATTTGAAAAAAAAAAATATATATATATATATATTAGGTATGTCCACAGACTGTGATATCTCATACCTGTGGACTGTCACCATTCTGGTTGCAAGTGCATTACAAGTGTATATATGTAAAAATGCCTTTTTAAAAGTTAACTATCTAGTTAGGGTTTATATTAACATGCATAAGAGGTATATTTTCGCTGTTCAATAATATATTTTTCTTTCTTTCAGCAAAATAATTATTTTTTTCCTTAATTTATTATTGTCACTAAATTTTTTGACCTGCCTGTGGACAGAATAAAATGCTCCACAAAAACTGACCAAATGACAGCACAATACAATTTGAATGCGAATATAAACTCTTTTACAGCAATTTTGCACAAAGAAGTCAAAAGTAAATGTTTGGTTTAAGTATATGTGGCTGTTTGTCTTCCTAGTTTTTCAATAATTGTAGATTGTCGAGATCATAGGATCACATCTGCGTGCTTTCTAAAAAAAAAAGATAAAACTAGGTATGTAGCTATCAATACTTGCAAATACATAAATTTGCATTATATAGAATATACCACATCAGTTTTATAAAGTATGGCTCAAAATTAGTTCTTTCAAAAGAACTAATACTTGAAATTGTCATGTCAGTAGATATGACAATTGGGTCTGTGGACTTGGCATGTACACATATATGAGTGCTTATGTCCACAGACATTACTATAGACGAAATGGTCATAATTTCGTTATTTTACATAAAATTAAAATTTTAATGAGCAAATGATAAACTTTATTAATAAAGTTAATAAGCAGTGCTAATACAATGCTTGCTAACTTAAATTTTCCCCTCCATTAAATTCTCTGTGGCTTTAAATTCCTCAGGTGGTGGTTATCAACACTCTAACTCTGCTAAACAAGACAAGCAAAATCCAATTTCAATTGTTACACACGAACTTTATTTCTATATAATAATTAAACTTGTAATACAGATGAAAATACAGATACCAACAGCTGATTGCATCTGTAACATCTTGCAGAGGGCTTGTAAATGTAAAAACACAAATATACAATGTGGCCATAATTAAACTGACAGTACTCAGAGTGTTCTGTAAGTGCGATCTAATTGACAGAATAAAGCCAAATTTTGTAAGAAGATTAAACAAGACGGGGGACGCAGGATTCCGCAAAACAAAAATTAGTTCTAAAAATCACCGCTAGGGGAATATGTGGCGCTGTGTAACAGAAAAGAGAGTTTTAAAAGTGCAGAATCAATACTAAAATCGGTAAATTTGCTAAATAAAAGGTAATTTTATTTCAGAATTGATTCTGCATTTTTTTAAACTCTCTTTTCCGTTACACAGCGCCACATATTCCCCTAGTGGTGACTTTGTGAACTAATTATTTTTTTGCGGAATCCTTCGTCCCCTGTTTTGTTTAATCTTCTTACAAAATTTGGCATCGTTCTCTCAATTAGATCGCGCTAAAGAACATTCTGAGTACTGTCAATTTAATTATGGCCACCTTTTATAAAAAGAGAAAAAGCTACTGACAGAAAAAATGCTGATATTGGATTCCTTGAACAAATCATAAAAATACGAATACGTGCAGGAAAAAAAGAAAACATAACAAGGCATAAAGTAAAAAAAAAAAAGACAGAAGGGTCTTCTGCATGAATCAATGTTAAAACTTCATAAGAAATTTAACGCTGATTTTCCACACTTCCAAATGATGAGTTATTCAAAATTTTGCCATTTAAGACATTTTTGGTTGGTACAAACTAACTTAAAGAGAGATACATATTTGTGTTCAGTGCATGTGAACTTTTCAAACAAATGTCAATCCAGTAATAGCGATAATTGATGCAAACTTACCAAAAAAAGTTATTTACTTGTTTTACTTACTTGTTCGGATGGCAGAAAAACAAAAGAAAAACATGTCTAGAACCAAAATGATGTAAATGTTCACAAAAATCCTTAAAATGAAACGAATTCCAAGATGAAATTGTAAGCTAACAAGCAGTGGATTAAACAAAAAATGGAATAAACACTAAGGGAATGCTGAATGTTGTAAAAAGAATTGTTAAAGCGGAAGTGCAATCTTCGAAAAATCAGTTGATATCTACTTTTTACGATCAGGCGACAAAATACGTGACTTTAATTTTTCAAGTTATAAAAATTTGTTTTAAATGCTTAATTTAATAATCATTACACTGAGTCATACTTGAGCTCATTTCATTTTATTTAGCTGTATGGAAATTTTTTCTCTCAAATTCATTTTAGTTTATTTCTAGTAAGCTCTCTTCATATTATTTATTTCAGTGTTCATGTATTTTGGATATGAAAAGCTTATTACTTTTCAATAATGCTTTTCTGTGTTATTACTTCTTTAAATAGTTTTTTAGATTCTAAGCAAGCAACTGCAGTGAACACAAATTTCAATAATGTACAAAAGAGTTATTTAAATCACGTTTGTGGACTTTACAATCACGTCTGAAGATCTTTTATTTTTTAAAATATGATTTAAAATTGAAATTGAAACGTATCATCTTGACCACTATATTAGTATTATTGGTAAAGGTAAGGGCTGTGTCTGAAATAAGGTTTTAAAAATGAAGTACAGCGCATACACAAAATAAGATGAATATTGCGTATGAGTATCCTGTGAGAGTATCCTTTTGACTATGATAGTAAAAGCATCTCTTAGAGATCTGTATTATGGGATTATTATCTTAATTATCAAATTCGAAGTTGATGCACGAATCTACGTGTTTTACAGATTTTCTGCTTAATTATTAACATTATTTTTGTCAATATTATTTTAAGAAACGTCATGTGAAGTCTTGATTTCAATGGCTCAAATAATAAAATTATTAAGGATTTATTGACAAGAAAAGATATGTTCCAGGAAGAATTGGACGACCCCTCTCAATGATGACTTAACTTACACTTATGTTGTTGATGATGATGTACGAGCCTTCAACAAACTCCGACTGACTTAAACTCATTGTTCAAAGTGAAAAGTGAATTTATTTAATGCAATATACAATAGTGGTATCTGTGTTGAGACATTCAAATTTTTCTAGTTCTTTTTATTTTTTATTATTATCTTTTATTTGACCTAGATTAGCGGTTCCCAAACTTTGGGTCGCGACGCACTGGTGGATCGTGGTGGATGTTTTGGTGGATCGCAGAATAATGTAGGTTTACCACAAAAACATATATTTTATTTCATCAGTTTAAAAAATGTAACAAATACAATATTTTACAACCGCAATAATCATAAAAGCTATTAACTTAAACTAAAACTTCGTGATAAAACAGCGTTTTCTTAAACAGTTAGTCGTATTATGTTATAAACTCGTTATGAGATATGGTAGCAGTCGCGCAATCGGTGTGGAAACCCTGGACCCTAGCTCTCGAGCTTGAGAATTAGAAATCCTTTTGAAGAAGAACTTTTGAAAAGCCCAAAATCTAAAGAAGACTCCTTAATTGAGCTATCTTGCGGTTTCTCTTTGAAAGCAGTTTTCAAGGGAAAATCTTTAATTTCTTTCTGGATGAATATACGAACACAATAACCAGAAATATCTAAATCAGCTAGGTCCTTGATGTTGTTTAAAACAACATACTTGTGTGAATGTGCTTTTTCTACTTTTCTGTTTCTGAAAAGAAGTACAGAAACAAGTTGTTTGTACAAAGTCACTTAGCTTAAAATTAACCATTTTTAACTTTATAGATGCCCTCATCGGTAAACATCAGTGCCAGAAATCTCATTGAGTGTAAAGTTGTGTTTTGATATTAAACGTATTTTTCATTATCTTTGTAATATGTGTGTTGTTTCAATTATTAATCAAATTACACACATTGGGATTACCGATTATTGATTTTGTTGATAGTGCATCCTTTGTACAAAAATTTGCCTTTTTCGTAGGATAGGATAAGCGATAGTTTATAGATGTCTAACAATATTTTCCATACTGATATCAAATACATCCTCCTATTAGGCAGGTCGTGATTTTTTTTTTTTTTTTTTTTTTTTTTACTTTAAGGTTGGTCACGAGCCAATAAAGATTGGGAACTGCTGACCTAGATCATAAATGAATTTCAGGGTGAATTCTTAATTCTGGTAATGAGAAATAATGTGGAATTAACTAATAATTTTATGATAAGAGGATAAAATTAATTAACTGTTTTGATACTGCAAGTTTTAACATTGTATAGTGCAGACCAATTAAATCTTTTTCTGTTAGTTATGATTGTATATTTTATGAAAATAAGACCTGTAAATAAAATTTGTTAATTGTTACTTTAAATTAGATCTCTTATTTTGTTTGCATTATGTGTTAATTTATTTTATTTAATGGCCTATTTTACTGCTTATAATATTTTGAATCCTAAATCCTCCAAGGACACTTTTAATTATTCATCCTCATGAGTTAGTTTTGTCGAAGATCACACAACTCTTTGTCCCTTTTTAAATTTTTATGTTTATCTTAACTGTTTAGGTTTAAAAATAGTTTAAATTTAGTTAAATGTTTGGGCTTAATAATAGCTTTATGAACTTTAACCAGATGAAAACCATCGTGAACTATGTAGTGTTTAAAGTATAGCCAGATGTCTGTGGAGGATTTTAATTTTTGTAGCCAAATTTTGTGTAGTGTCTAGTTCTTCTCAGCAATGTCAAAACTTAAATATGCTATTGCCATATACAACAATATGATGAGCTTTGAAAACAAGGTCAGTTTTAACATTAGATGGTACTATACAGAATCTCATAGAGACGTCAGAATAAAGGAGCATATTTTCCATTAGACGAAACTTCATTCGTCATTGACGTTAAAAATACGAGTTGATGAATATTATTGAAAAAAAGTTTTTCTTTTTTTCGACTGTGATACGGGTTTGTTAGTTACGAAAAATAATTATTTATGAAATTTACTTCTATCTGGATATGGAAATACATTTGGCTGTGTATGTGAATAGTAAATGCTTATCAATGAGGAATAAAGGATTCATTATTATTATTATTATTTTAATTTTGCCCAAGACCGACCGTACTTTTATACTGGTCTGTTTGAAAATCGCAATTTACTATTAAAAAACTTTGTGGCATGTATTATATGAAATTAAAAGAGAAACAATGGGCTGCACCACCGCATTAAGTGTACATCCTTATTCTTTCCATATACATCACAGATAATTTAATATAAAATTTTATAAAGTAAACAGTGATATGTAAGCTAGATATATATTTTTTCTTGTCGAGAACGAAAAATCAAATTAAGTTAATTCTTTAATGCAGTGGTACTCCGCATCGATACAACTTTTTAAATGAAAATCTTCATTTTATTTAATTGTAGAATTCCAGTCATTAAGTAACACGAATATTACATTTGAAATAGTAGTGTTAGAATATTTTTCTTAAAAAATAGTGAGTATCACTGCTTTAACGTATGGTATGTCATTGTGCATCATACCAATATACGCTGCATATTTATCCATCTTCCATAAATTTACACAAAGACTCTTGTTCCGTGTCAGGATTAATTGCATATATATATATATATATATATATATACTGCTCAAAACAATTAAAGGATATTGTAAGTCTTATATAAAACTAGTTGGATATACCAATCCCAAAATTTTCTTCTATCTCATGCATGTTAATACTTGAAAATTCGCTATCACACTACCAAAATTAAACGGCATCTATGCCCATCATGAGGATTCGATAGATATGAAATTCCGTGCATTAGTTCTTGAGATATGGCTATCTACGAAATCGTGTAAATGCAACAAAATTCAGCCTAGCAGCCCCACCTATTGGGTGCTTTACACCAAAACCTATGTTAAACAAAACTACCAAGCAAACACTTACGTCAAAGTCTAACTGAATCTGAAGTTTGGGGAAAATCCGTGCATTAGTTTTTGAGATAGAGTTATTGCGAAAATCATGAAAATGCCAGTATAGCAGCGCCACCTATTAGACGATTAACACCAAAACCTAATCAGCAACAACTTGTGTTAACATCTAACTAAATCTGAAGTTAGATGAAAATTCGTGCATTAGTTTTTGAGATAGAGTTATTGTAGGAATCGTGCAAAATGCAGCACAGCGTTGCCACCTGTTGAGAGATTTACACCAACACGTAATCCGCATCAAGTAATATCAAGGACTAACTAAATCTGAAGTTTGATGAAAATCCGTGCATTAGTTCTTGAGATAGAGCCATTGCGGAAATCGTAAAAAAGGCAGCGTAGCTGCGTCCCCTATTGAGCGATTTGCACCAACACGTAATCAGCATCAAGTCATATCAAGGACTAACAGAATCTGAAGTTTCATGAAAATCCATGCATTAGTTCTTGAGATAGAGTCATTGCGGAAAGCAAAGAAAATGCAGCATAGCAGCGCCACCTGTTGAGCGATTAACACCAACACCTAATCAGCATCAAGTCATATCAAGGACTAACTGAATCTGAAGTTTCATGAAAATCCGTGCATTAGTTCTTGAGATAGAGCCATTTCGGAAATCATAAAAAATGCAGCATAGCAGCGCCACCTGTTGAGCGATTTGCACCAAAAACTAATCAGCATCAATTTGTATGAGGGACTAACTGAATATGAATTTTTATTAAATTCTGTGCATTAGTTCTTGAGATAGAGCGCCCACAAAATTTGTGTCACACACAGACAGACGGACAGACAGACTCACAGACAGACATTTTGTAAAAACATGTTTTTCGGGTTCTCTGGCCTCTAAAACGTGTAAATCCGTCGAAAACCGGAATTCGAAAATTTTCATGAATCCAATACTTTCTTCTTCTAAAGATAGAAGAAAGTAATAAGGGTATAAGCGAAATTTTTTTATGCAAAAAATGGAAGAAAAGAATCAAAAATGCAAATTTTTTTCATTTTCAAACTTCAGAGTAAGCAAATCTTGAGTTTGACGACGAAATCGACGTTTTAGTGACAGCAAATGAAATTTGGCTTTCAACTTACTAAAATTGGCGGAAAACAATGATCGACATTCAGTAAGTGTTTTGTATCGATGAGAGTTTGATGATGTCTAAAGGAAGTCATTATTTAATTGAAAGCTTGGAGAGTTGTTGGTCGGTTAGAGGGAGGCTGAAGTTTCACAAAGTATGATTTCCAGGATCTGGAACCATTTTTTGGAGACTGAAAATGCAGGCCGAAGATGAGCAACAACGGCCAATGACGATCAATATTTAACGCTAACGGCTCGGAGACATCGAAATATGAATGTCACTCTTCTTCAACAACACATTCGCTCGACCACTGGCGCCACAGTTACGACTCAAACTGTCCAAAACTGTATTCATGCTGTAGATCTGTATGCTCGCTGCCCAATGGTATGTGCTACGTTAACAGCGAGTCACCGTGGCGCTCCCAGGTGGTGGGCAACAGAGCATGTGAACTGAAGGAGAAATAAATGGCGCAATATTCTTTTCTCTGACGAATGCCTTTTTTTTTTTTGTTCATCCTGATAATAAGCTTATTTTCATCTGGAGGGAACGTGGAACTAGAAGCAATCCTCCGTTCGTACAAGGTATTGCCAGATATGGCAGTGGTGGAGTGATGGTCTATGCTATCTCCATTGATGAGCGCACCGACCCCCACATCATACGAAATGGAGCTCTGACTGGTCAGCGATATAGGAATGAGATCCTCAGATCTATTCTACACATGTTTTTACAAAAGGTTTGTCTGTCCGTCCGTGTGTCTGCATGTGACGCAAATTTTGTGGGCGCTCTATCTCAAGAACTAATGCACGGAATTTAATAAAAATTCATATTCAGTTAGTGCCTGATATAAATTGATGCTGATTAGTTTTTGGTGCAAATCGCTCAACAGGTAGCGCTGCTATGCTGCATTATTTACGATTCCCGCAATGGCTGTATCTCAAGAACTAATCCACGGATTTTCATGAAACTACAGATTCAGTTAGTCCTTGATATGACTTGATGCTGTTTAAATGCTGGTGTAAATCGCTCAACAGATGGCGCTGCTATGCTGCATTTTTTTCGATTTCCGCAATGGCTTTATCTCAAGAACTAATGCACGGATTTTCATGAAACTTCAGATTCAGTTAGTCCATGATATGACTTGATGCTGATTAAGTGTTGGGGTAAATCGCTCAACAGGTGGCTCTGCTGGGCTGCATTTTGCGCGATTCCCGCAATAGCTCTATCCCAAAAACTAATGCACGAATTTTCATTCAACTTCAGGTTTTGTTAGATGTTAACACAAGTTGTTGCTGATTAGATTTTGGTGTTAATCGTCCAATAGGTGGCGCTGCTATGCTGGAATTTTCATGATTTTCGCAATAGTTCTATCTCAAAAACTAATGCACGGATTTTCCGCAAACTTCAGATTCAGTTAGACTTTGACATAAGTGGTTGTTTGGTGGTTTTGGTGTAACATAGGTTTTGGTGTAGAGAACCCAATAGGTGGCGCTGCTAGGCTGAATTATGCTGGATTTACACGATTTCAGAGATAGCCATATCTCAAGAACCAATGCACGGAATTTCATATCTTTAGAATCCTCATGATGGGCATATATTGCCGTTTAATTTTGGCAGTATGATAGCGAATTTTCAAGTATTAACATGTATGAGATAGAAGAAAGTTTTAGGATTGCTACATCCGACTAATTTTCTTTTGTACCCAAATGCGCTCAATACTATGCGTTTTTTCTGCCAAACATGTGTAATTTTTTTCTCATATAGCCTATCAGGTCAGTCGATTATATATCAATCATCTAAACGATTCCCCAGTCGCAAAATCCCTCCAGAACCTCAATGTCCTTTAATTGTTGGGAGCAATATAAATTTAGAAAACATTTTTTTGTTTTTACCTTTACAGTCAAATATATGAAATTCTATGCACATTTTTATTTGTACATATAAAACAAACTTGTATAAAAAAATATTTTGCATTTTAATGGACATGGAATGCGTATGGGTTCTTCATAACGCTCAAAATATATAATAATTCCTTACTTATTTCCATTTTTTTTTACCGACTTCAAAAAGGAGGAGGTTATCAATTCGACGCGTATGTATGTTTTTTTTTTTTTTTTTATGTATGTTCACCGATTGCTCCGGAACTTTTTGTCCGATTTATGTGATTTTTGTTTTAATTGAAAGAGGATACTCTCGAATTGGTACCACTTCCGTTTAATCGAAATTGGTTGAGTAGTTTTTTAGTAATTCAACAAAAACCAATAAAATGAAGGATTTCACCCAAATTATCTTTCATTGTTGTAACCGGTTTCATAATCATAAGCATAAAACTATGTATTCATATACGTTAGCGCCAAGTTGTTGCAAAACTTGGCGCAGGTACGTGAATTATCGCCAAATTTGGCGACCAAAATAAGTCGCCATAAATGAAGCCAACTTGGCTGTAACTGACTAATTTGGCGATATTCCCATTCAAATTCAGTAATGGATCTTCCCCAATCTGTTTCTTCGCATTTTCTAATCGACAGTCATATTTAAAATTCTCAATTGGCAATCGCAATCAAAATAGTAATTTAATATACATTAATTAAAGATGCACCATTATTTCAAATGCTAAATAATACAGAAACAAACTAACTTAATACAAAACAATAATTTAGTATACAATAATTTAGTTTAATTAAACACATAACATAAGACTGTCGGCACATAATATATATATATATATATATATATATATATATATATATATATATATAATAGGTACTTCTTAGTTATCCCGTCGACCAAATTACTGTCGCCATATTGTAAGATTAAATGCCAATAATGGTTTGCCATTAATTAATTGTAAGATTAAATGCCAATAATGGCCAATAAAACCATTAATTCGACGTTTTATTTGTATTTTTATTAATGTTTTACTAATTTATTTGTTCTTTCGTTATCTAAAATAAAAATTATGTCAATTTGTATAATTTGGCGAGTGGTTTGGCGATTTATATAATTTGGCGAAATTGGTCGACGGGATAACTGAGAAGTGGTATAATATTATATACATACCCATATTATATTATATTAAACAGTTATATGTATGAATGCTTTTTGATTGTCTTTAATATTTCCACTAAACAACATTAATGATAACTTTCCTGTATAAGGGCCTTGGAGAGAAAATGAAAATTTCACTCATATTTTCTGACAACCTATTAACTGTCTCGGTACTACTTAGTTATCCCGTCGACTAATTTCGCCAGATTATTTAAATCGCCAAACCACTCGCCAAATTATACAAATTGACATAATTTTTATTTTAAATAACGAAAGAACAAATAAATTAGTATAACATTAATAAAAATACTAATAAAACGCCGAAATAAAAATCACTTCATGACGTAAACACATGTATCTTGCTTAAAGTCAAGTGAATGTAACATTTACGATCAACCATTATTTGCATTTAACCTTATAGTTTGGCGATAGATTTTTGGTCGACGGGATAACTAAGTAGTACCCCTGTCTCATGTACACAAGCAAATTTTTCAATATTTATAAATTAATTTATTGTAAACAACCATTTGTCTACTTTTATATACAAACAAAAGTTGAGCCAAGATCTCTATGCTGTTAAAGTACAAGATAAATAACATAGAAAGAAATAAAAGGAGTTACTCTAATTAGTATTACAGGCAGCATTGTTATGGTGCGGTGTATTTACATGGCACAGAACTTAAACATCAGTAGGCATAAGCATAATGGTGAAAGCAAGTCAGTGAGTTACGCAGTCATGAAAACATTTGAATTGTATCAAGAAATGAGAGCAAGTAAATTTGAATCAGATTGCCCGATAAAAGCAAAAAGTGTGTGATACTAACAGCAAACATAGTTTAAAGGAAATGCGAATATCATAAGTTGCTTCCGAAAGTTCTATATGTTCTATATGTTTTGCAGTATTATACTCACTAAAATACGTCAGTTAACTATGCAGAGCAATGACACTTTGACCAAGACTATTAAATGAGCATGACGATGAATTTCTAATCTTCCGTAATCGAGCCCACAGTTAAGGCTAGCGTGAAAAAAAAATAGCAGCAGCAATTGGATTAATGTAAATGTGGTATCATAAAATATTTAATTTGCAAAACACTTCAATGCACCAAATCATATTAGCTCAGAAACAACAATTGGCAATGGACGCAATAACGGTAGATTACTTAATAGTTTTAAAACCCCCACTGCCCAACGTATTGCAAATGATGATGCAATAAGAAGCATAAATGCCTAAGTGAGTTAAGCTGATTTTGTCAAGAAAGATTACAAACAAAAGTAAACAAAATGCCGTCATGATGCAATGAGTTCTCAATTCAGAATCTTTAGATTTGGCGAAAGATTAAGTAAATAATTTAAATTATGAATAAAAGTACTCTGCTGAAATGCTTAGCATACATTTAAGCACATTGGCATTACGTATACATTATACATTACATATTGGCACTTGCATAATATCTCCATATAAGAAAACATTAATACCGCCAAAAAATAAATTGTTTTTAAATTCTTGAAACCTCAAATGAATTATATATAAATTCTCTTTTGACACCATAGAAATTTCATCCATGACCAGCCATTTGAGGGAACGCCATTTAAGACTTTCGCCCTGTAGTCTTTTCACGATCATTTTTTGATAAGTTATTCGGTTGTCATGCACCCTAATGGCTCCTGGTGCATGTAAATTCCGTCGATAGTTGCGAAGACCTCGAATTTGCCTATGAATTATACCTCTGAGGTGCCTTGCCAGATGAAGGTCTCGTTATCTGATTAAGCTTCTAAATTACGAGATCAACATGAGTAGCAATGAAAGGTGTTCAACAACAAGATATAAATGTTAAGTAACTGGCATAAAAAGTTCATAATTAAGAAATAGGCACTGCCGATAGTAAAACGATCTAGGCGTTCATCAGGTTTATTGCCGCTACGTGGCGATTAGGTGGTCTCCTACGCCGATGCCAGGTATCAAACCCGTTCATCTAGGGCAACCCGGAAGATAAAGGCCTGGTCATCGGTTAGAAAGTATGAAAAATAAGTCATTGGGTCTCTCTTCTCTATTTCATAGAGCATTTTTAGTAAGCCGAAGAACTTTTTATTGTCAGTTTCCAAAGTTCGATATTTTTTCATGCGAGCAGCATCTCTTGTCGTTCTACCCATGTCCAAATAGAGAAACAAAAATATTTAATTAAAAAATAAAGCTATTAAATCTGAAGAAGAATAAATGTCATATATGTATAAAGAATTCACAAAAAACCTGTATTATTAATGTATACACAAATCTGGACAAAAGTATTTACTTATCAAAATAACATCTTTAAAAGTTTCTTTAAAAGTTCACAATTTCCTCCAAAAGAATTATGCAAAAATTGTAACTAAAAAAAAAACTAAAAAGTGAAAAATAAACTTTTTTACCAAAAATAAAACCGACTTCAAAAACTACTACAAAGTAAAAAATAATTTTTTTACATAATTGTTAATAAGAAATTAAATTAAGAGCATTGTATTTACCATGCGTATTATTATATTTATGTACATTAATTTGATTTTTTGGAGTCGGTGCCAGCCAAACGAAGTTAAGTATAATTATCCAACAGACACACATCCAAATATCTACGAGTTTTTTTTTTTTTACGATTTACTATCTATATTATAAAAGACAAACATATCTGTGCGTAACGCATACGTCATTCTGCGAATGGCAACACTTTCAAATTTGAAATGAATTTTCGTTTTGCAATTTTCGCTACTGAAAATTTTTAAATTTCTACACATCGCACATTTTTAGTTTTTATACCATCGTATGAGGAAAAAAATATACTTTTACATGCAATTTCTTTGAAATCTGTATCTCAATTTATTTTTGAGATATAATTTTTTTTATAGTTTTTTGTACCAATTTTGTAATTGTGGCAACAGAAGTACTCCATTTATATTACAAAGGACAATAATCTGTGCGTAACGCTGATATCATTTTACAAATAGCAAAGCTTCACGATGAAATTTCGGTTTTCCAATTTTCCCTTCTGCAATTTTTTAATCTTCTGTGAACGTCGCACATTATAATTTTTTACACTGTCGTATAGGGAAAAAAATCTACTTTTAAATGCAATTTGTATCAAAACGGTATCTTAATAGACTGATTTATTATGGTTTATAAAATAATTTCCCAGCGTGATTTTTTTAATTTATCTCGATCGCGCTCGGCTGGCTCCATTACGAAATATTAATAAACAATTTGCACATAAAAAAGAGTTCAGAATTTATCTACGGCTAATTTTCTACAATGAAATTAAAGTTTCGTCAAACAATAAGTAAAAGAATAATTTTATAAAAAAGCACGAATTTAACATATATGTAATCGAACAATTTAAATTTTTAGAGCCGATTTGGGAAAAATACGGGCTTTTAAATGTAATTTGTATGAAATAGATAAGTCTTGAAATAGAGTTGCTAGGCAACTGTTAAAGTAAAACGGAAAAAATAATCTATATATTGAAAACAAATGACAGCTTTTTTAGACATCTTCCCTGAACTTTCTACTGAACCAATTTTGGTAATTATTCTTTTTTAAATGAAAGCTGTTCATTTGTAGATGAACTCGCACTAGCTATTTTTCTAAATATTCCCACTTTTATATTTTAAATTTAATTTGAAAAGTTTTTTTGAAATTTCATCAAAATAGTAGCAATCGTATTATTTCCACTGTTGCAGAAAAAGAGAAATGTTGGGGTTTATTTATCCTTATTGATGCCATTTCATCATTACAATTAAAAATAACTAAGTCTCAACATAAAATGACGTCACGCTTTCAAAAACATGCATTTTCTCTATGTTACATTTCAATATATTATCTTTCGGCTGATATGGAATTTGTGACCCTTGGGCGCCATATTTAAAAGAAAACAATCCTTTTCTTAGATAAAACTATATATTTTACCAAGAATACATCTAAAAGACATCAGTTTCTGGAATTTGTAGTCAGCGGTACTGAAATTAGAATATCAAGCCAAAAGAATAAATTTACACACGCAAAGTTGTAGCTGACAAAGGGGACTTCACGTTTGAAAATCTATCTATTTTATAAAGGAAAATATGTCCGTACGTAACGCTGACGTCAGTTTGAGAATGGCGATGCTTGACATTTAAATTTCGGTTTTGCAATTTTTTCTACTGCAATTTTTTTAACTTCTAAACATCGTTATATGGGGAAAAAATCTATTTTGAAATGCAATTTGCTTGAAAACTTTATTTTAATTGATTTATTTATCATGGCTTTTAAAATAATTTTCAAGCATAACGTTTTTTAATCTATCTCCATTGCGTGCAGGCTCCATTACGAAATAAACCATTTGCACGTAAAACAATATAAATAGTTCAGCATTTGTCACTGACTAATATTTCATAGGGGAATTGAAACTTCATCAATCTATTATATTAAAAAGTGAATGTCCGTTTGTATTTCACAGCTGTCTTTCCTAAAATATGGACTGTTAGGTGATCAAATTGACGACAGTTATCCACATGGGTCCAAGGATGTGAACATTTGTCGTATAATTTAAAAATTTGATTAGTTTTCAAGATATATATACTATATATATTATTATGACATTTATGTAATGATGGAAATTAAATTCCTCCTTTTAAATTAATTAAAATAAAAAAGAGAACAGAAAATGACAAGGGTTATTAGATATCATTTAGATAGATCATTATCATCATTTATTAGATCATTTAGATCATATTAGATGTCATGTTTGACATTATTTTTAAATTGAAATTAACGTTTATTTGAATAAACAGGGAAAATAATAATGTGATTGAATAGTATTTTTCAAGAAAACTTCACGAAATACAAATTTATGTTCATATATATATATATTAAACAGGCATACAACAATAAATACAATAAACCCAACTGGAGTGAAAAATTAGCCTGAGCTTGGAATCGAATCCGGAACCACAGCGTACCAGGCTGTTGCTCTAACCACTGAGCTACTCCGGCCGATACTTGAGTCTGCAATTTTTCACTAATAAGCCATATTGGGGAAGTCACCAGCCATTATACGACAGCCTTGGATGACCGAACAACGATGACCGGACATACGACCCTATACGACCGGACAAAGACTCAGGTATCGACCGGAGTAGCTCAGTGGTTTAAGCGACAGCTTGGAATGCTGTGGTCCCGGGTTCGACTCCTTGCTCTGGCTAATTTTTCACTCCAGTTGGGATTATTGTATTTATTGTTGTACGTCTGTTTAATATTCATATATACCGTTAACAGTTGAATGCAGGCGTTATTTATCTGTGTTTTATTATATATTGTAGTGTGTGTGTGTGTGTGTATGTGTTTCATTTTATGTTCACATATTCAAGCTTCAGGAATCATTTTAGGTTAGAAACAAAAATTCTACTATCGACTGGAACATTGAGATAAATTCTGTTGCCGTCAAAAGAAAAAAACATCGTAATCAAACATCATTATTTTGCTTTAATTTTAAGTTGAAAAGTACATTTTCAGCTATTGCCTTAAGATGGCTAATAAACATTTCAGAAGCGGACATTAAAAACGAAATGTTTTAGCAAGAAATTTTTTTTCTCTAAATATTTATTTTAATTCATAAATATAAAATGCTTCAGAATAAATTCGTCAAAACAAATTCATTTTTGTATAAATTGACCCAAATGACAACATTTGTACCAACTCCGAAATTTGAAGCAAAATCTTGAAAGAGCGAAAATCTTTAGGAAAATAAAGTTATGGTATATGTGCATTTTTATTCGGAAAACTTTTGACTTAAATTGTAAATATAACTTATTATTTGAAATATTGTATTTAATAAAAATTAATACTTTAATTGCTTTCTAAATTTACAATAAAGATAGATTTCATTTTTCGAAAAAGGATCGAATGATCTCATGCAATTCAAAAGCAACACAACGGGTTGCTACTCAACTAGTTTAGTTAAAAAATTTGAATTTTACCATATTTGAAACATTTCATCTCATTTTATAAACGTGTATTTTCAAGTGAGATTAGTTGTAATTATGTGTGCTAAATTAAGGGTTATTTTAAAATTAATGCGTTTATACAGGCTATTTATGTAAAAAAATCGTAGCCAAACACAGATTTTCAAATGCAGGATGGTGTCAGAATTGATTAAGAATGGAATTTTTTTCCTAAACGGTTTTGCTGAATCTTGTTACGATTTGTTTTAGATAAAAAATTTTAATTCTGAACTTGGCTTGGCTGGCACCGACTCCAAAAAATCAAATTAATGTACATAAATATAATACTACGCATGGTAAATACAATGCTCTTAATTTAATTTCTTATTAACAATTATGTAAAAAAAATATTTTTTACTTTGTAGTAGTTTTTGAAGCCGGTTTTATTTTTGGTAAAAAAGTTTATTTAAATTTCTTGTGGGATAAATACACTGCTCAAAAAATTAGGGGAACAAGCAAAAAAGTAAAGAGAACAGTGCAAGACAGCCATGTATGGGTATAAAATGGATAGTACACGTGTATCAATGCGCAATACAGAAAAAAAATGCAAAAATATTTGTAAGGGAGCTTTTAGTCTTTAAAAAATGAAAGGAACATAAAAAGATGGTTTAAGGCAACAATTTGGTCTCGTGTAAATGATAAAAAAAGTATTGTTTAAAAATGATGCAAGATTTTTAATATGGCGTGTGGTTTCCTCGAACAGCTAAGACTGCTGCACACCTGTTTTCGATGGGTGCTATGAGGATATCAATAAGAGTAATACTGTTCCACTGCTCAAGAATTGCAAACTCCAAGTCCCGGACAGTAAAAGGAGGCCTCGGTCTCTCAATAATGCGTCGTCTGAGTATGTCCCAAACATGCTCGAACGGATTTAGGTCAGGAGAGCATGCTGGTCTTTCCATACGCTGTATTGTTTTAGCTTCAAGCATGTTTTCCACAAGACGAACTATATGAAGTCTGGTATTATCATGCATTGAAAAAAAAGAAATCACCAATTACTGCAACATAAAATACGACATGAGGTCTCAGTATCTTTTCTGTATTACTTCGGACCGTCAAAGTGCCATTTCAAATGATATGCAATCCCGTACGTCCACCTATGCTGGTTCCAGCCAATAGCATCAACCCACCTCGTCTGTAATGTGATCTTTCACGAACGAATGTGGGATTATTTTGAGTGCCTCTTTCTCTCCATGCCAAAACATATCAGGTGTCACATCCAGACTGAATCGGTACTCGTCTGTAAACAGAATTTGACTCCAACAACGTTGCCTCCAAACTCGATGTTCAGTTTCCCACCTTCTTTAGGCCGCACAGTGGCTTGAGGTCAACGGAATACAGACCACTGGCTTACGTGCATAGAGACCACCCTGATGAAGCCTATTTCGGACTGTTTGGCTGGACACCTTTTGTCCTGTGGCCAAGAACAACTGTGTTTGCAGCTGAGTAGCACTGTCCGTTCCGTCTCGACGAGCTGTTAATAGGATATATCGGCCATCAGTTTCTGTGTTAGAAAATTTTCGACTTTGCACTTGTCGATGACTACCATTCCATGTGTCTTGGAATCGATTCCACAGCCTTTCATGGACACTTCTTGCGACTCCAACAGCGTCCACTACACTTCGTTGAGTTTCCCCAAATTCAACTGTTCCGATAACACGCCAAGCCATGGATTGCAGTAAATCGTGTTGTTGTGACATTTTCAAGCCACCTTTTCTCAAAACACAAGCTGAGTAATTGAATTTTACAATTGAGGCAGTGAAACAGACGTTTCTGCAAAATCCCGATTTCGGCACTTATCACCTTTTTCCAGTTTTTGACGTCATAAACTTTAATTTACCTGTGAAGTTTTCTTTATCTGTTTTGTACAGCACTTTAAATTATGGATGTTTTATTTTACTTTACTTATCGGTGTACATATTTGCGGAATTTCGTTAAAACCATGTGCTCCCCTAATTGTTTTGAGCAGTGTATATGCAATAATACATATAGTGTTGCCTTGAATAGTATTTAAAGTGAAATTTAAAAAAACAAATAAAAGAATGAATTGGAAGGTCCCTTGTCCCCTTAGCAAAATTTGAATAGTCTGATCTTTCTTCATGTGAATTGTAACAATTTCTCGAGAAATGATATAAGTGGCTATTATCCTTAGTTAAATAACGCTGAATCCGTCGCTCCCTATTCCCGAATGTAATGGACGACAAGCATTTCTGACGTCAAATAATGTCACGATGGATTATAGCTAATCAGCTTCTCGAATCATCCCACAAGCGTTTACCAAAAGCCAATCAAATATCGCAATGCTTGTGGGAAACATTGCGAGCTCCGCCCATTGCGTGTGGTCAATTGAGAATTTGTATGGTTTTCACTTAACAAAATATTTACCAACACTTTTTATTATATCATATCATTGCATGCCACACAATAGAAGGTAAGTCTGTTGAAAATTCCTTTCAAATATCCATAAGTTGTGAAAGATATTTATGTTAGGATTGGAGTGAGACGCCTTGTATTTTTGAGTGAAAAAATAGACTATGACTGTGATTTTCTGTGTGAGTGTGCTCTATCCTCTCTTAAAAGTTTGTACCATCTTTTTAACATCGTCCTGTATTTTTACAAATTTTGGCAACTCTGCTTTTTTTTTTCTTTAAAGGATACGTTTTCATGGTTGTGCAAATAATATTTATTGCAATGGATTTCTGCAAACGAACGCAAAATTTCAAGGCTGTATTTTGCTTGTCCCGAATAAAATCCATTTTTAGTACGCGAAAAAGAACATGTTGTATATTGTATTTTAATCTATTTAATTACATTTCCAAATTTACTTACAATTTTCATCCTAAATGGACAGTATCTTAAGTATTTACGAAACATTATTTTTGCCGCATATACAATCTGCGTTTTTAAAAATACATTCTTTCTCAATCTTTTTTATATTGTTAACTATCAATTAGGGTTAATAATATTATTCCAACGTGGATTTATCGTGATATGTGAACAATAACTAAATAAAAATCTTAATGAAAAGTTGAGATAATTTTGATTGCCTGAAGACATTGCTTGCTAATTATGCAAAAGTCATCAGGAATTGGAATAATTATAACCTACCGCAAAATAACGTGATTATCATTTAAATTAGCCTGCACCAAATATTTTTATTTTTTTATTTTTATGATTTAAGGGAAGCAATTCTTTCGGAAGATAAAAGTATTGATTTACGAAACAAATTCAAAAGAAAGCATTCTGATTATTATAGGCTCATTTACAATTTAAATATACGTTGGCCATGCTGTATTCTTAAGATTTAGAAGGGAAAATCCACGTTAAAAATTACTAAAATTTTTACCTATCAAACATTGGGGAAATAGAAATATGCTTCATTAGAAGTTTTTATCTTCTGCTTGATGCCAGAAATTTATTTTAAGTCATTAAGTCCTGTTTCTTTTACTAAGGACTTTTATTTCGTGCTGGAAAAGTGTCGGCCATTTTTGGATACCTTCCAAAAAAGTAGTTGCTACTTTTTGTCATTTATGCATTTCTTTTAAATATCGCATAATTCAATACATTTTGCATCAGTCGTTTTTTCCTGTGGAAGTAATAGTGATATTGTATATTTGTTAATGGAATCTTTAGAAATAAATTTTTAATGTAAAAAAATAATAATCCTAGACTTTAAAATTAGGATTTTTTAAACCATCTTATATAGTATATATATATATATATATATTATTCTGCTCATCTTATTTTATTATTATTATTATTATTATTATTTTTTTTTTTTTTTTTTTTTTTACCGAATCTTTATTTGAATGCAGTTTTCAAACGATGATCATTAACGTTGTAATTCCACATTGAATGCCTTAAGAACATATACCCTAAGAAATATTGTACTTTAAAATGTTCGCATAAAAATGCATGTGATTTTCTTTTAAAAGAATTTTAATAATGTTCGTAAAGAATTGTTGGCATTTTTCACAGAAAATGAGTCGGATCGGGTCAGGTTTGTCTTCATAGGTCTTATTGCTCCTACACCCAATTTGGAATAGCGGTACCACATGAATTTCAACTCCCAACCTCTAACAATTAAAAAAAAAGTAATTTAGTAATTTAGAATGTTTTTAGAACGTTTTTAGCTTCTGAATTTTTAAAATTTTAATTTGTTTGGGAATTGTTCTGTGTTATCTTAAAAATAACAAATAGGGGAAATTTCAAATTTCTAGCCCCAACAGTATCACAAAAATTGCAAGCTTAGAACTTCTTTTTTTTTGCTGTACTCTTTTAAATTAAGAGTATTTTTTTTTTTTTTTTTGTTAGAAACTGTTCTGTTTGAATATGTACTTCTTAAAAGTAATAGCCATGTTAAATTTCAAGTTTTTACCTCTGGCAATTCTAAATAAATCGTAATATAGAACGTTTTTAGAACGTCTTCCTCTCTTTTTAACTTTTAAAATTTCGCATTTTTTAGAAACCGCTCTTAGCTAGCATTTACACCTTATAAGCTATTATCATGCCAATTTTTAAGCTTCTAGCCGCAACAGTATCACAGATATAGCAATTTAAAAACTTTTTTGCTACTGCACCACATTAGGGGTAGTGGTACCAACATAAAATATTTCCCTATATGGAGAGACTGTTACCATCACCATTCTGCCATTATTGTTTTGAAATCGACTTCACCAGTGGCCGAGAGGTTCTGCTCTCGAAGCTGGTAGACGGGAGGGGCTGAGTTCGAACCCATTCGCGCCCGTCGGCATAATCGTTCGGAGTTTTCGTTGTTTTCTTTGAACCTTGGATTTCCAAGCATAAATACGGGTTAGGTTCCCTTAGAAAGACCCCCCACGGAGGGCACTCTCCCACTTAGGGCCTATATCCCTTGTGTTGATAATTGGCCGTCATAAACACAACCAACATTGTTTTGAAATCGGTTCGATAATTCCTGAAATTACGTCCTACAAACAAGCAAACAAACAAATCTCCTTCTTTTCAATACTATATAAATATATAACAGAAATAAACCCGAAAATATTATGTGTAATTAATTTAAAATTGCAGTAGCTCTCTAATTCTCTGCTAAGTTACTTTACAGAAAATAAAAGACTTTCATTATTGGGATAGGTTTTTAAAAGATCATATTTGAAAATAGTTTAAAATGTCAAGAAGAAAAAGTCAGTTTTCAAGCAAATTTAGTTTGAAAGTATATATATTTCGTTTTCGCTGACGTAAAGAAGACATTATGTTATATCCAGAGATGTGATGTGGGAGCGATAACAGTTAAAGTGATAACAGAAGTCGTTGCCACCATCTTTCAGACAAAGGCATGCCGCCTTTCTATTTTTTTTAGATCCATTTGCTATATTAAGAAGAGGTTCTACTTCTTTGACATGAAATTCACATAATTTTTGCCATTTCCTTTTAGGTTACAAGGATAACGGTAAACGGAAAAAAGGTGACATGAAAAAACGGGACCGGAAAAAACGGGACAGAAAAAACAAGAGCGGAAAAAACGGGACAAGGAAAAAACGGGACCGGAAAAAACGTGACAAGGAAAAAAGGTGACCGGAAAAAACGTGACAAGGAAGTGTTAAATATTGAACTTGTCGATAAATAAATGTTAAAAACTAATCTAAAGTTTTTCCACTGTCAGTTTCTTACAGCGTGGGGGGGGGGGGGGGGGGCAGAGTTAATGGGTGAGTTAGACAATTCTAAGATTTGGTCCAAGAAAACAAAATTTTAACATTTCATTAAGAGAAGTTTAACATGACTTCTACATGGGACAAGCTGGTGCTTTCTACGGGGGGGGATTAAGGAAATACAATTTATAGATTCTTCCAACTGCAGATTCGCGAACGCGAATCCAAATATATTTCGTCGATGTCTACGAATGCTAATATTGAAAAAAATTGAAGATTCGCTTACGATAATTCTAATTAACATCACTACTTGATATTTGATATTCGCGAACGGTGATACCAATATTTTCCGTTGATATTTAAGAATGCTATTATAAAAAAAATTCCTGAATATTTGCATATGAAAATTCACATTTACACTACTACTTAATTTGGACATTATGTGAATAAGAATGCTTTCCGTTGATAATTAGAATGCAAATATTGAAAAATGTTGTGAATGTTCGCATACGAGAATGCTCGTTTACATAACAACTTGTTTTTCGACTTACGCATGTATAATATCATATAAACTTTTTTAGGTAGCTTTCATTACAAAAAGCTACCTATTGCAGCCGTTCGGAGGAAAGCGATTTCAAAAAATGTTGGTATATTTTCATCGATCATGACCCCCAGACCCCGAAACCACCCTCCGTTCAAAATTTATATATATATATATATATGACCTTTGTCACACTGTAACTCTCGTATTTATGAACCGATTTCGATGAAATTCGGTGTGTACATAGTACATACCAATGTCTCGACAAAGTTCGTTGGCCAGCTTCATCAGACGTTTTGTTTCAAAATGGCGGCCATTTAATTTTTTTTTTTTTTATTTAAATCTTGAAATGTGGTACCACAAAATTGAAAATGGAAAAGATATTTTTTTCTTATGTATTTGACCTTTATACAAAGATTCTGGAGCAGTTTTTGTTTCGTCTATATCTTAAAAAATGGCTGAGTTATAGCATTTTGAATTTCTAGCATGGCTGACATTTTGAAACGTCCTGAATTTTGTCACGCGATAAAAGGCGTATTTATGAACCGATTTGGATGTAACTTCGTTTATACATAGTACATACCAATGTCTCGACCGAGTTCGTTGGCCAGCTTCATCCGCCATCTTGTTTAAAAATGGCGGCCATTTAAATTTTTAAGAAAAAATTAAATTTGAAATGTGGTACCAAAAAATTGCAAATTGAAAAAATATTTTTTTCTTATGTGTTTGACCTTGATAAAAAGATTCGAAAGCAGTTTTTGTTTCGTCTATATCTTAAAAAATGGCTGAGTTATAGCATTTTGAATTTCTAGCGTGGCTGACATTTTGAAACGTCCTGATTTTTGTCACGTGATAACAGGCGTATTTATGAACCGATTTGGATGTACCTTGGTGTATACATAGTACATACAAATATCTCGACCGAGTTCGTTGGCCCGCTTCATCCGCCATCTTGTTTCAAAATGGCGGCCATTTAAAAATTTTTTTAATTTAAAATAAGATACCAAAAAATGGGGAAATGAAAAAGATTTTTTTCGTATGTGTTTGACCTTAATACAAAGATTCCGAAACAGTTCTTGTTTCGTCTATATCTAAAAAAATGGCTGAGTTATAGCATTTTGAATTTCTATTGTGGCTGACATTTTAAAACGACCTGATTTTTGTCACGCGATAACAGGCGTATTTATGAACCAATTTGGATGTAACTTGGTCTGTACATAGTACATACCAATGTCTCGACCGAGTTCGTTGGCCAGCTTCATTCGCCATCTTATTTTAAAAGGGTTGCCATTTAAAAAAAATTAAATTTAAAATTTGAAATGAGGTATTAAAAAATTGGAAAATGAAAAAGATTTTTTTCATGTGTTTGGCCTTGATACAAAGATTCCGGAGCAGTTTTTGTTTCTGAAAATTTGTTCTTTTGTTTATATCTTAAAAAATGGTTGAATTATAGCATTTTGAATTTCAAGCATGGCTAACATTATGAAACGATCTTGTATTTGTCACGCGATAACACACGTATTCGCCTATTTCGATGTAAGAGGGCATGTGGATAGTATACATCAATATCTCGACCAAGTTCGCTGTCCAGATTCATCAGCCATCTTGTTTCAAAATGGCGTCCATTAAATTAAAAAAAAAATATATATTTAAAGTGAGTTGCAAAAAAATTAGAAATTGAAAAAGGTTTCTTTCTTAAGTATTTGACCTTGATATAAGGATTCAGGAGCATTTTTTGTTTGTCTTTATCTTAAAAAATGGCTCAGATATAGCAGTTTCAATTTCTAATGTGGGTGACATTTTGAAAAATCTGATTTTTTGCCTGCGACAGCACTCGTATATATCAACCGATTTCCGATGTGAGTGAGCATGTGCACAGCAATTACTAAGGTCTCGACCAAGTTCACTGGTTAATCTCATCCACCATGTTGTCTTAAAATGGCAGGCACTTTAAGAAATCGCCGAATTTGGCAGCCAAATATAAGTTACTTTAAAGAAAAGCAGCTTGGATAAAGCTGACTAATTTCGCGAAATTCTCATTCATTATATTGATAAAAATTAATATTGAATCTCCTATATTCGGTTTCCACGAAATTGAGCTTCGTGTGTTTGAATAATATAAGTTGGCTTTTTTAAAATAAGGAATATGAAAGCTACCTCTTCCTCCCGGCACTGGCCGGAAGGACTTTTTTTTTTTTTTAATTTTAAAGAAGTTAGTTATAATAGATTCGATTAAAAAGTTTTATTTTTATTATTTTTATTTCATTTAACGATATTTGAATTTTTTGTTTATTAACATAAAATTATATTAATAATAATAATAATAACATTTTTTAGACTTTCTGAATCACTTATCAATTTATAATTTTTTATGTCCTGATCAGTGGCATTAGTATTTTCAGATATTAACAGAACAAATAAAGAAAAAATAATACTAAGTAAATATCTCTGTTAAGATATGCCTAAAATTAAAAAGTAGCATAGTTTGTTACTTTTCTTTTTTTCTTTTCTTTTTTTTTTTTTTCTTTTTTTTTTTTTTTTTTTTTGTTTGAGCAATTGATTGAAGTCAAATTTTTTGCAATTTTTGGTTTCATCATGGAATTCCCAGATACATTATTCTAAACATTTAAACTAAACAAAATAAATTAAAATAAACATTTCTATAAGATACTGGAATCACGGGAAAAAAGCGCACATAGGAAAAAACAAATCGGATAAAAGACCACGGGAAAGTATTCTATTTATTAAGTTGTATATATAACAGAAAATATAATATGAAGTTTGTTTTTTAAGGAATTTAATATATATTTTAAAAAACATAGTAAACCTTATATATTTTTTAACGACATGAAGGCCATATTTAAATAAACAATTAAAACTAAAGAGCAGTTTTTCCACTGTCAGCATTTTACAGCGTAGGGGATGGGGGGGGGGGAGGTACTGAGTTAATGGGTGAGTTAGACAATTCTAAGATTTGGTCCAAGACAATTTTAACATTTCATTAAGAAGTTTAGTATGACTTCTACAGCGGACAAGTTAGTGCTTTCTACGGAGGGGGGGTGGGGTATTAAGGTAATACAATTTATTGATTCTTTCAATTCGTTATTGATAGCTTATATATAAGCAAAGATGTTTTATATATTTATAAAACTTTAATCAATAATGATTTTTGAGTACAGTGGAGGGCGGAGGGGGAGGGAAAAATTACGTACACAGCTTGTAAAGGGAATAAAATAAAGACGAAGAGAGGAGGCATTTTCTTTAGAGGAATTTTTTCATTATCCTGCTTTTTAGCTCGCAGGCTATCAGCCCAAGGGCTAATGTGCACGCAGGTTCTGTATGTATGTATGCACTTACGTCTGTATGTACGTAACGCGATAACTCTTGACAGAAACATCCGATTTGCTTCATTTTTTTTTCCAGGTTCATTCTGATAAGGTGCTTCCCTAATTAGTTTTGGGGGGGGTATTGGTTAACAGTAAAGGAGGGGCTACTCCCCCCACCTTAATTTAGATAAATGGGTTTTTCATGCAGAATTATTCGATTTGCTCCAAATTTAGTATAGCGATTTATTATGTTAAGGAGCTTCCATGATTAGTTTTGGAGGTTCATTAGTTAAATATAAAGCGGAGGGAGGAGCTAGCCACCCCCTTGATTTAGATAAATGGGTTTTTCATGCAGAATTATTAGATTTGCTCCAAATTTGGTATGCCGGTTTATTATGTTAAGAAGCCGCCTTGATTACCACGGAAAAAATCACCACGGAAAAAATCACCATGGAAAAAATCACCACCGGAAAAAATCACCACGGTAAAAAGCTCCACCGGAAAAAATCACCAGGGAAAAAATCCCCATAAAAAATTTAGCCCAGTTTTTTACAGCGTAGGGGACGAGCGGGAGGGGGGGGGTGCAGAGTTAATAGGTTAGACATTTGCGCACGAGTAAACTTTACATACAAAGATGTAATGAAATATAGATAAATAAAAGGGAAGATTTTTCATTACCTATTGTTTGAGACGAGGGAGGGGTAGATTTGTGGGGACATAAGAGAAAAATGAGACATAAAATCTTGAGATTTGGTCAGGAGGGTGGGATTTTCTGTAGAGGGGGGAGGGAAGGGACAAGTGCTAATTTAAAAGAAAATGCAGTTTATGGATTCTTTCACTTCTCTACATCTATAGCATACTTATATAAGTGAAGTTGCTCATACATATATTTTGAATGTTACAATATAAGCTACTGATGTAGTGAGTTTACAGAATCTATAAAGAATGTTTGATTTAATCTCATTTTATTGTCTCCTTCTATCCCTGCAATGATCATTGCTGAAAGTTCAAAGAAATATATATGTATCAAAATATGCATCTGCATCTACATATCTGAATATTTTACCTATTATTTTCCCGTTAGCTCTTTAAATCTCGTCTCATTATAAAAATAGTCTAAGAGAGACAATTCAGAGACAAATCTAAGATTTGGTCCAATAACACACAATTTTAAGCTGGGGTTTTCTACGGGGGAGGGGGGGGGGTATATATTTTTAGATATATATTATGTATATATATTAAACTTTAATTAAGAATGGCTTTTGAATATGGGGAAGGGGAAGGGGGAGAATTAAAAACATATCTTGTAAGGAGAATAAAAGAAAGACGAAGAGAAGAGGAATTTTCTTATTTTCTTTAGGGGAATTTTTTTCATTATTCTGATTTTTTAGATAAGGGTCAAATTTGTGGGTGTAATAGAACAGATAAATGTGATATAAAATTTTGAGACAAGTCTACTGACATCAAAGTATGACATTTTACTCAGGGATTTCCTCAGAGTTTTATCATTCACTTATCTATTGTCACTGTTTGTGGGCGAATATGGATAACAGGGGCAAACTACACAAGTTTAAGTTTGGATAACAAAAGGGTTTAGGCTTGTGTATCAAGAATGTAAACGTGTATTGTAATTTTGACAAGCTATACCACATTCTAAAGACCGTTGGAATAAAAAAAATATGAACTTCATCCCTATCTCTTTGTATTTAAAGAAAGGATCAAAATCCAGTAATTTATTCCTTGAATAGGTTTCAGTTCGAAACTTATTGCACCTAGGAATGCAATAAATGTTGAAATACCATGAAAACCTCCTTATTTGTCACAAAGTGTTCAGCTAAACGTTTTTCTTTTGTACTAGCTGACCCGCCCGGCGTTGCCCGGGCCCGTAATAATATTTGTAAATGAATCTGAAATTTTTATCACAGGTCCGTAGAGACTACAGAGGGGGGCGGGTGTAGGCGGTGCAAATTACCAGGGCCCGATTCATGTTCATTTCCAAAGTTGTGTAAAGTCAAAGGTTAAGTTTTTTAATTTTTATATGTCTCATACTTTAAATGCTTTTTTTATTACAAATTAACTGATGAATTTAATTAAAATGTAATTATATTTTCAATAATTTAATTTTTTATTTAAAATCTTTATATGAAAAAGCAATTACAAATACAACATAAAGTGTAATACTGAAAAAGAAATAATAAAATTGTAAGCAAATATTACTAGTATATAGATTTTTTTTTAAAGTACCATCCAGCAAATTTATTTTCTAATAGAGTAAAGCCTGTTTATAACAGAATTCTGCAATAAACGAAAAAAAAAAGTTCCAGTTCTTTCCCCCCCCCCCCCAAAAAAAAAATGCTATCATGCTTTCTTCAATTTAAATAACCTGCATAAAACGGAATTTATCACTGGACGTTTCCGTCTAAGCAGATTTTATTGTACCTTACTTCTGGGGGGTGGGGGGGCGTAATAATATTCTTAAATGAACCTGAAATTCGTATCGCTGGTCCGTACTGTCAAAACTACCTGTCCGTACTAAATTATTTTTTACGTCATGACAACATTTTGCAAACTTCTTGCTGCTGTTTAATTCGCATTTCCAATAAAGTGTTTTGCAGAAATTGCACGTTTCACCCACAATGCATGCCCCGGAACGTTTAAATCAGTAATTTGGATTTCAGAATCAACGCGTGCATCATACAGTTATTAAGCCTATTTTGCCGATCGCTTAACGGCGTTCTCGATCAATTCTATTTGAATTTCAAATCTATATCGATTCAACTCGAATTCGGATTCTTCTTCACTTTCAAGCATTCACCGAGATTTTTAATGGGCATTTCAAATGATATTTTAAAACTACATAATTGCAGCGAAAGATATCGTACTGAAAACGCAAAATGTAAACAAACCCGATTGCCATAAATCCTGCCAAGGACTCTTACACAATAGCCAATCAGATGCGATTCTCAGGCGTTGCCATTAAACAATAACAAATAATCGCGATTTCTGTGCCACGTACGTTAGCGTAATATGTATATAGATTTTTCAAAGAGCTTTTTAACGAGTGATTTTCTAGTTCCAGTCCTTCGCTTATAGTCTTCGGAATATTCTTTTTTTCTATTGCGTTTTTTCTTTCTTTTTTTTTTTTTCAAAAATAGTAGTTTCTGTAAAATTGCTTAATTTAATTGATTTTTAAGAAATAGTTTTAGCTATTGGATTTTTGCATTAACCTTGATGATATGGAAATAATTATTTCCAATAAAGGCAAGGAGAATTTGGCAGGGTACGCTTACTTAGTGCATACAACTGAGAAGGTGTAGTTGTTCAGAAACTATGTAATTGAGCTGTTTTATTCGTTTTTTTTTTGAAGATGCAATAGATTTTTCAAAAAATAGTGTCAAAGTGAGCGTTTGGAACCAAATTTCCGCGCGAAAGAAGAATAACCACTCAAAAAGATCAAAATCGCTTATAACTCAATAGGTAATTTATGGATCAAAAAATGGAAAACACAATTCGATTCCAAATCGCTTCCATACTCAGGCTTTCCAATTTTATATCTTTGCGTTAAAAAATGAATTTGTAAATGTGTCAAAACGTTTTGCGCTTGTTGAGCAGAGCAGTTGAGAACAGCCTTAATAAAACATATATATATATATATATACACATATTAAATTTCAATAAAAATAGAAAATTACTGAATATAAATTTCAAACTTCTCATTTTATAAATGGCAAGAATGAATAAAGATGCGCAGAAATAATTGGTTATTCTTTTTTTTTTTTTTTTTCGTCAAAATTATTATTGAATAAAAAACTTTTAAACAAGCTTTCATAAGTATCATAATTTAAAGTAAATTCGTGATGTTACAGTTTCTGGTAATGAAATCAGGACCTTTTCTTTTTAGAAACATGTTTATAAAAATAAAACAATTTAGAAAAGTCCATAATAATAATTCCAAAAGTATCATCATCTCCAGCGGTTAGATTGCTTCCCAGTTGTATGCACTAAGTAAGCGTACCCTGCCGAATTCTCCTTGCCTTTATTGGAAATAATTACTTCCATATCATCAAGGTTAATGCAAAAATCCAATAGCTAAAACTATTTCTTAAAAATCAATTCAATTAAGCAATTTTACAGAAAGTACTATTTTTTTGGGGAAAAAAAAAACGCAATAGAAAAATGGTTTCAGAGAGAGGGGGCAGTTTTACCCCTCTAGGTTCCTTTACCCAAATCAGTGGGTAAGGATATATCAACAGCTTATAGTTGTATATGTAACAAAGATATAGCAAGGATTGTTTTCAAGGAGTGAAAATATTTCTTCACTTTATTCGAGTAAATAAATTTTGCTTTATTAAAAGTGCTAAAAACAAACATAGACATGAAAGTGGCAAAAAAAATAAAAAACAAAACAAATGTAAACTTTATTAACAAAGTTGGGGAGAGAGAAACAGTATTGTAAATTGTACATTTACATATTCAATCATCAAATGTGTTGATCTCAAAACAAAAATACATTTATAATAAATTATTTAGAGATTTTACCTCTCTTTTGTCCCTTAACTTTTACTAAGATTTATGGGATACTCTTCACTCTATCACTATACAGTATATATAGTGAAAAATTTTATTCCCTGAGAATAATGAAAAACTTTATGAAAAAAAACTCAAGGTTGCATTTTTTATTAATGTGTCTAATTTTCCTATAAAAGGAGTAATAAGATTTTGGAAATTTCATAAAAATATTTTTAGCTAAAAATTAAATAAAATATTTTTAATATTGCTATTATAGGTTATTTATATATATATATAACCATTAAATAAACATTACCGACCACCAAACAGAAACTGTTAAATTATGAATAAAATGACATTAAGAAATTTACAAAAATACAGTTCCTCCCAACACACTTAATGTAGATTCCAAAAACATAGTAAAAAACAGCAGAAATTGAATAACAGAAATGGGATAATGGAAATTTGTAGAACTTAGACAGAATCACCGGGTCCCAAATGCCTAAAGTTCCACAAATAAAATTTGTGGTTTCATCTATATATTAGCCATAAATTAGCTAAAGAATATGAATTTGGGACTACCACACACAAAAAACAGAGAAATAAACCATTGAACTCCAATTAAGTTCAAAATAAAACAAGATTAAAAAGGATTGAGGAAAAAAAAATTACCAAATTGAAATCCATACTGTCTTAGCATCAGGCATAAAAAATACAATCATTGGAGATCACCAGCACATGTTGCCAAAAAAGTTTTTTATATGATGGTGTACCAAGGTAAACAATATACAGCATAGCTAAGCGCACTCTCATTATATATAAACAGCGCCCTCGACAGATAATTTACAATGAATTGCTGCATGTATTCAAATGAATCAGTGTGGTGCTGCCAACTATTGACTTATTAGTAAAATAAAAACTACTACATAATAAAAACGATTATATATAAGAACAAATGGTCCAGAATGTCCGGATATTGCACGCTCACCGAGTATTCGCTGTATCCCTAATTAAAACTAATATTTCGGTACAGATAAAAAATTTCAATTACATTTTAAAATGAATGGATAATGCTGCATTTTTTAAAGGGAATTTCTCTTAGTGCAATTCAACATAATTGAAAGTGCAGTATACTGCACTTTCAATTAGTGTATGCACTTTCAACACTGTCCAGCTATGTTGGCAAGTGTTAAACATTTTAATTTTTCTATCTTATCGGTCTTTAGTGGCCGAGAGGTTCTGCTCTCGAAGCTGGTAGACGGGAGGTGCTGGGTTCGAACCCAATCGCGCCCGTTGGCCTAATCGTTCGGAGTTTTCGTGGTTTTCTGCGAATCGTGGATTTCTACGCGTAAATACGGGTTATGTTCTCTTATAAAGGGCCTATATCCCTCGTGTTGATAATTGACTGTCATAAACACAACCGACTATCTGATCGGTCATCGGTGACATTCTAACGGGGAAAAAATGAATCCTTAATTGTAAACTCTTTTTACGCGAAATGCTGTCAAACCGTTATTTACAAAAAGTAATATTCACCACTTATACTTGCAGAAAATCTACGATTATATAAAGAAAAGATTTTTTTTTTTTTTTTAAATGGTGCTTTTTTTTTTTTTTAAGATATGGGGCCGTCTGGCATAAAGCACATTTCCAGATTTAAATTTATAAAGCAAAATGTAAGATAATTGTTTAAGTAAATTTCTTCCCTACCCATCTTTTATTACAAGCACTGTTTGAACTTTTGAGCTAACATTTCTTGATATTGGTAAAATTCTGTAATTCTTATATGAATTCCTATAAATGGAAGGTTTCGATTTAGGCAATATTTGTAGAAATCTTGTAGATTGGGAAAATGTCTGATAATAAACAATTAAATTTAAAAATAAAAAAACTCGACTGCGTAAAAAGCGAACTAATTAATTATTTCTCATCGATGTGAAACTATTTTTTCAATTCCTACTATTAGCTCACACTTTCGCTATATATATCTTGTTCAAATTTTCAGTCGTTAATAAAACTAGGGGATCGTACCCGGGCTTCCCGGGTTAAAGAATATAGGTGAAAACATTTTTTTTAATTGAAAACTAACAATTTTTTTATATGCAATAATTTTTTTAGATTGACCACTTACATTAAAAAAGCATTTTTAATATGGAAAATACGAATTACACAATCAAATACATTTTTAAAATTTATCAAAAGCGATATTTTCTTATTAGCCGCATGCTAAGAGTTATTTGCCAAGATTTTACTACTTATGGCATCCTTTTATATTCTGATAATTTCAGAGCTTATACATGTTTGGTAAATTTGTGTTTTATTTATGTTATTTTATTTATTTTATTAATTTATTCATAGGGAAGTTTTTCTTAATGGTAATTAGCCGTAAGAAAATGATGAACTCTTTATTTTGTTTTAAGGGCAACGGATTAATCTTTGGTAATAGAGCTCCGCGCGATATAGATAAATTAAAAAATATTTCATGCTTTAAAATTGTTTTTAAAACCACAGACAATCAGTAAACTGAGATGAACGTTGCAAACAAATTCCATTAAAAAAAAAAAAAATCCTATTTGGTGATCTAAAAATTTAAATTGTACGATTAAAAATATGTTAGATTTGTGTTTTTTCAATATTATTCTTTTATTTGTTTATAAAAGAACTATTAATTTCGTTAATTTGTCTCTCACAAATATGTTAGTTTGGTGTTTTTTTTAATATTATTCTTTTATTTGCTTATAAATGAAGTATTAATTTCATTATGCAAAAATAGTCAGAAACAAATGCTGAAAAATGTTTGTTGCTTTATGTGCAAAATGTTTATTATTTTATGTATTGAAACCGGCACGTGATAAGATAAACTTAAAAAAAAAATCATGATTAAAAATTATTTTAGAAAATATAATACATCAGTCAATGAATACAGTTTTTAAACAAATTGCATTTGAAAGTACATTTATTTCCCTATGCGACAAAAATTGAAAATGTATGATGGTCAGAAGATTGAAAAGATGCAGTAGCGAAAATTTCAAGACCAAAATTTGATCGTGAAGTATTGCCATTCGCAGGATGACGTCAGCGTTACGCACAGATACGTTTGTTCTTTATAATATAGATACATAATCAATAAAATATAATAAAGATCAGTTATTAGGATGTTGTTATCAATTGAGGCTCTTATGCTTGGATTTCCGGAATGAAAACAGCAATTTTCACCTTCTCAAAATTTGTATACGCACTTCTCATATCCATATTCATCATATAAAAAAAAATTGTATTTTGTTTGGTCATTTAAAAATCATTTTAACTCGAAACTTGAAATCAAGATTGCCAGCAACATCTTTTATGTGAACAGACGCACTCTTTATTTGAGATTCTAATCTCAATTTGGAGAATAAAAATTTCCGTAATTTATGGTTTTTAGACGCATTTGTGTTAAAAGGCTTAGTTTTATCTAAGAAAATGATCGTTTTCTTTTAAATATGACTTCATTTTCACTTAAATAAGCATTTCGCCTAGTGTCTGAAACTTAGTATTAGTACACATGCAGAAGGAAAATCACTATAGAAAATTTATGAGGAAAAATGCGTGTTTTCAAAAGCAGTATGTCATTTTCCGTTATTATGCCCCTAATATAATATTCTGCTCCTAATGGGATTTTGCGCCACTAAACCCTATACAACAATTTTTATCAACAATTTTGAATTTTTATCAGAAATAGGATGAATAAAGTTAAAAACAACTCATTATTTCTCGCTTGCCTGCAGCAATGAAATCTACCTAATTTTCATCATTTTGAAGAAATTTTATAAAATGCTTTTAAAATTAAAATATAAAAGTGGGGATATTTAAAAAAAAAAAAAAAACAGATAGTGCGACCACATCTACAAAGGAAGAGCTTTCAGTTTAAAAAATACATATATATTAGTAAAATTGGTTCAGCAGAAAGATCAGGGCTGATGACTAAAAAACACACTTGTGTTTTAAATATATAGATTATATAAAATTAGGAAAAATTAAATTTAGCAAATTATGTTATTTTGATAAAATTATTGTAGAATGTCCTAAAGAATAGCATTAAAATTTTATTATTCGAGAGAATTTTTGACAAAAACTTCAGGAACACGATATTATTTTAAACCACGAATTATTTGTTTGCTTGTCTAACTCTTCGAAGCAGATCCATCGAGGCGAGAATCATCAATTTCCGTAATATAAATCGCTATTATTTGCATGTCATCTCTCTTTTATAAAGACTCTCTACATTTTTGTAAAACATTGCGTTTATCAGCGTGTGCTTTCGATTACATTATTTTCAAAAGTGGAGCATTTTCACCTGTGAAGAGTTTCAAAGCAGCTGGGCTGTGAAAATGACGCACTTCTACAAAACGTAATTCAGGTTTAAGAATTAAAATACACGTTTTTTTATAAAATGACGTCATTTGCATCCGCTAAAACAATCTACTTTTACAACCCCGTCTTAAACTTCGTCTATAGGAAAGTGTGCATATGACGTCATTATCACGGAATAACTGACAATATTCTTGACATAGCCCATATTTTATATTCAACTATTTTTTCAGGTTTTATGAGAAATGGCAATAAAAAGATACAGCATCTCCTATTTTCAACTAATTTCCGTTTACTTTCAATGACTTTCAATAGAAATGAGGTACTTTTGTTGCCACGATAAGAAAAATGGTATTAAAAACTGCAAAAAAATTAATATCTCAAAAATTAATTAAGATACAGCTTTCAAACAAATTGCATTTAAAAGAGCATTTTTTTCCTTATACGACGGTGTAAAAATTTAAAATGTGCGATGTTTAGAAGTTTAAAAATTTGCAGTAGAGAAAATTGCAAAACCAAAATTTCATTTCAAATTTCAAAGTGTTGCCATTCGCAAAATGACGTATGCGTTACGCACAGATATGTTTGTCCTTTATAATATAGATAGATACTTATTATTCATCCAATCAAGCTCAAATAAACTTTTTTAAAACTTGTAGTCGATGACACTAGATGTTAATCCAGTTTTTTTTAAATATTAATTCATTAATTAAATTAAATTAATTAATTTTCAATAATCGAGAGAGCCCTCTTCTTGATCAAGGTATTTTAAGAACGAGAGAGCCTTCCTGATGAAGGCATTTTAAGCGCCACTCAAGAGGAAAGAATGGGAGAAAAAAAATTCTCTTATTGACCTAAGTAGGAATTGACTTTATTATTATTATTATATTACTTGTTTATATTACTTACCTGTTATTTTTATTTACTTGTATTGATGACTTTTAAGTTGTGTTTAATTTTTAGTTCCTATCTATAAACACTGTTTTGATGAGGTCTATAGATGTCCATGATGGTTAGAGTTGCAGTAAAGCTAGAGATCCTACATACACAACTTCCAGGTTATATAATATTTTAACAGGGCTTCTGACTGTAAAATAGACAATGAAACATTGTCTTCATTTTGAAAGACCTATCCAATGATATGCCACTCAATAAGGTGCGTAAATTTTTTTTTTCGTGTCTACCGCCATTTTGTATTTCACGGCCGCCATTTTGAATTTATAAAAACAAAACCTAGCCAATAACCATTGGGCCGTTAAGACGAATTGATAGAGACCTCATTCATTAAAATCCATACAGCCGTTGGGATGTTTCGAGGGTACAAAGAAATCCACATACACAGATACGCGTGAAACACATAACCCTTCTTTTCAATCGGGTAAAAAGAGGTGACCACAATTGGGGAGCAAGTGTAGAAATAAATCTGCTTCTATATTTTTTTGCAACTTTGGACGAGAATGCCGTTGAGGGAAGGAGGAGGGGGCAGAAATACGAAAAAAAAAAAGAGAGAGATTTTAAATTGGATGGTAAAAGGAAAAGGAGAAATTTATATATATATATACACACATATATATACCGGGTGTCCCAAAAAGGACTGACTGATTTTAAAATTCAATAACTTGCAAACGGTGACAGATATTTAAAAAATTCTTGCAGGAGGGTTATGCATAAGGTCAAAAGTTTTATTACAGTGATTTTCAATTTTAGTTCGAATTACAAACAATAGATGGCGCTGTAAGCAATAGTCGCTAAATACAGGCTCGATTTCTGGTCCTTTTTCTTGTTCCATGCTGAAAAAGGAGATGGAAATGTATTATCCGGGCCACGAAATACCAAAAATCGAGCCTGAATTGAGCGTCTGTTGATCGCAGCGCCATCTATTGTTTGTAATTCGAACTAAAATTGAAAATCACTGTAATAAAACTTTTGACCTTATGCATAACCCTCCTGCAAGAATTTTTTAAATATCTGTCACTGTTTGCAAGTTATTGAATTTTAAAATCAGTCAGTCCTTTTTGGGACACCCGGTATATATATATATATCTTTTTTTAACATCTTCCATTTTTATAATGAGACGAGGTTTAAAGAGCTAACAGAAAAATAACAGATAAAATATTGAGATATGTTAGATTAATATTAACACAATTATTCTAATTGGTAAACAAATCATATTAGATGTAAATTTCCAACTGGGCGAAAAATGTCCGGACCAGGATTCGAACCCGGGACCTCCTGGCTGAAGCCGCCAGTGCTCTGCCATCTGAGCTATCCCGGACGATTCTGGTCGAACTTTTTCACCCAGCTAACCTTGATGATTACAGCATCTGGCCTGAAATCTGGTTCAGCTCAACAGAATAAATCTCAGGTAATGGAACTCCAGAAATCGCTGGATACGAAATTACACTAGATTAATATTAACACAATTATTCTAATTGGTAAACAAATCATATTAGATGTAAATTTCCAACTGGGCGAAAAAGTTCGACCAGAATCGTCCGGGAAAGCTCAGATGGCAGAGCACTGGCGGCTTCAGCCAGGAGGTCCCGGGTTCGAATCCTGGTCCGGACATTTTTCGCCCAGTTGGAAATTTACATCTAATATTGAGATATGTCTCATGAATCCGAATCAAGACATTATACTGAGTAAAAAGTTTTGTTTTTTTTTCCCCTTGCAGGCAGATAGGTTTCTGGGGAAGCGGATGGCGGGTTTAAATAAAACTTTAGATTCTTTCCAATCGTTATATTCTTAGATTATATATTATATATTCATGCTTACATATATATTTCTTTTAAATTTCAGCAATGATCATTGCAGAGATAGGAGGAGACAATAAAATAAGAATAAATCAAAAATTATTTATAGAGTCTGTAAACTCACTACATCAGTAACTTATACTGTAACATTCAAAATATATGTATGAGCAACTTTATTTATATAAGTATGCTATAGATGTAGAGAAGTGAAAGAATCTATAAACTGCATTTTCTTTTAAATTAGCACTTGTCCCTTCCCTCCCCCCTCTACAGAAAATCCCACCCTCCTGACCAAATCTCAAGATTTTATGTCTCATTTTTCTCTTATGTCCCCACAAATCTACCCCTCCCTCGTCTCAAACAATAGGTAATGAAAAATCTTCCCTCTTATTTATCTATATTTCATTACATCTTTGTATGTAAAGTATATTCGTGTGCAAATGTCTAACCTATTAACTCTGCACCCCCCCCCCCTCCCGCCTGTCCCCTACTCGGTAAAAAACTGGGCCTTTTCCACTTTAGTGAATGCAAGCCTTTTTTCTTGGTGATTTTTTCCTGTGGAGCTTTTTACCATGGCGATTTTTTCCAGTGGTGATTTTTTCCGTGGTGATTTTTTCCGTGGCGATTTTTTCCGATGGTGATTTTTTCCGTGGTGATTTTTTCCATGGCGATTTTTTCCATGGCGATTTTTTCCGGGATTCGAAATCCAAGACACGAATGATGTGTGCGGGGTCTACACCCGTAGATGAAGGTTACTGATAAGAGATCACGTGACCGCTATCAACCAATCAGAAGCGAGCTTGTACGTGTGACGTCATCGACTGTGCTGTCCTCCCCCATCGCAAACGAGGATGATGACATCGTATGGCAATACCTATAGACAACCTGGCGCCATTTGATTGACAGGAGGCGTGGTGGAATGTCAGGAATGCAGACAAAGTGGCGCCTACCTCCTGCAAGAAGCGAACATGTCGAAGCATGCAGCGACTGACTGGCGCCAGATGATTGACAGGGGACGGGGGGGAATGAAAGGAATGCAGACAGAGTGGCGCCCACCACCTGCTCCTTTCGCAAGTCATGTGACTGTCTTAACCAATCACAGACAAGTATGGAAGGGTAGAGGGCGCTCGCGTCGCCATCGGGTGTGACGTCATCATCGGTTTTATGCTGAATCATGCGTCATTTGTTCTGTGGATGCGGATGGGAACGGACGTGTAAAGACGATGCTCTGTGGTAAGTAGTGTTAAGTTTTTTTTTTTTTTTTTTGTTAATAGTATTTATGTTGAAAAGACAAAAATAATGAGACTTTGTTTAAAGTTTAATGAATTATTTATTTAATAATTTTCCCAAACGAGTACATCAGATTTTCTTTTCTTTCTTGATTCTTTGACAAAAGTATTAGATGTTTTAACATCAGGTTTTCTTTTTTCTTGATTCATTCTCGACAAATGTCTATTTTTAATCAAGTTCTCGGGTACATGCATTTCTTTCAAAGTCTGTAACAATTCCTTCTGTGCTTTAATAGGAGTTTTCTTGTTCACAGAAAAAAGCAGATGAAATAAATCAGCTACATTCGAATCGGGAATACTTTTTCCTTCAAAAGACACTTGAAAATTTTTATCCCATTCGAATTTTCTCGAGTTTTTCTTTAAAAAGTCCAACAACGTGTGAGCTTGCCTCTGCATTGAACGAGGTACCGAAGACATAATAAACGAGACATCTTCTTCAGGTTTAGAGGATGATTCATCTTCTTCAGGTTTGGGTTCAGGCGATGTTTTCTTCAAAATAGGTTTCTCAGTTTCTTCTTCAGGTTGTTTCGAGGGTTGAGGTGTGTTAAACTCTTGCAAATCCATTTTTCTTTTTAAAAGTTCATAATACTGTACAACTTTTTCATGATCTGGCAAGTTGCTGTTTAAAATGTTCGACATGGCTGTATCAAACTCATTCATTTGCTTTTTCGAAAGGACATGTTTGGATAGAGTTTCCTCTGGCACCAAAGCAAATTTTCTAGCGTGTTCCATGGATCAAACTTGTTAAAACAGTTAAGGCAGCAGGGATTAAAATATTTAAAAATCCACCGTTCTGAACGATAAGTCTTTTCTTTTGTGATAGAGTACCCTTTTTTGTACCAATTTTTCGAAGGGTCGACTTGTATTTCCTTAAAGACTTTTTCTGTTGAGATGAAAGTGGAATGTTTCCTTTTAAAACATTTAAACTACACTCGCAGATGGCTTTTACAGAACGAAGAGGTAATTTTTTAAACAACTGCTTACGTAATGTTCTAGGACACGTCTTGATGACCTTCAAATCACGCAGCTGTTGACACGTCAAAGTCATTTTTCAAACTAAACAAAAAACTAAATGACGTGTTTATTTATTTCAACTGGTAGACGTACTGAACTTGATTAGGTAAAATCTGCGTTCTCAATCGCATCCCTTCATCTGTTTGGTTCCTTAAATCAATGAGAAGGAATGAGAAAGGTATTTTCGTTGCATCATCAAACACTTCACGGAAAAATTTTGTTTTGCCAGGATATAATTGTCGCGCCAAATGCATAATTTGACTTTGATCACGTCGATTTTTAAACACAATCAAGTATTGAGAGTTGAGAGAGACATCTCTCATTTCTTTCCCTTGATGAAATAAATTTTGTGTTACAAAAATAACACTCATGTTCAAGTGATGGCATCCCCTTGAAAATAGATAGGTGAGTCGCTTATCATTTTCAAGCTCAGTCATGAGATCGTCGAGAATAATTAAAGATCTCGTTCCTAAATATTCTTTAAAATTAGAAGGAAACCCTTCTACGAAGGTGACTTCGGGGATTTCATTAAACAGATCTTGATAAATACCATAAAACCAAATCACTTTCTGAGGTGGAGGGTGAATCATTTCCCTTCTGTAATAAAGAAACTCTTTTAAAAAGCAACTCTTCCCAACTTGTGTTGGTCCTGCACAGGTGGCAGTAAACGGGTGTTGAAAACGTGGAAAATCAACAAGCTCGTGATTCATGACGTTCTTCAGGAAAGACAAACACAGAATAAACACAGAGACTAAAAAAGTTTAGTTTAAATATCTATTTATTGAAAAAAATTCACAGACACGTGAAATCGTTTCATGACAAAATTAAACACTTTTCGATCGTTCGAGATATTTTTCGTTACAAAATGAGATAAAATATCTTTTAAAGTTTTTTCTCGACATCGAGAATACAAATAAAAAATACAATATTGACCACAAACGGCCGTGACAGGACTTTGCAAGATGTGTGGATTAAATGTCACTTGTGAAAAATAAGTTGCATAGTTTGATACAGTTCCTCGAAAAAAGGCAGGTGCGTTTCCATAAGAATCGAAGAATTCCGCTTCATCAGGTGAAAGCCAGTAGAAGGCGACCCAATGACTTCCAGGTTCCGATGACTTGTCAACATTGCATATGAAACAAGCAGGATACTGTTGAATTCTTCTCGGTAGTTGATCACTTGCAAACACACCCAAAAAAGAATTTCGGGTCTTGGAATCACGTGATAAAATCTTGTCGATTTGTAAAGAATTCATTCAGTTGGGAAAATCACATAAAACATGCCGTGATTTCGAAATTTCTATAAAGTTCTCAAATTCTGCATATACCAACACAGAAAGTGTTGTCTTCAAATCTTCAGCAAATTTAACTTCGATTCGTAAATTTCCTTGATGTTGTAAATTCAGATGGGGTCCGTCACAGAGATCCGGTGTTAGATCGAATGCATACAAGGTATGTCCATCAGCGAATTCTTCTCGTGTTAGATAAATACCAGCATCGTGATTAAATCCCGTGAACAAACGATGATAAGCTGTTATATAGTTGTTTTCTTCGAAATTCAGTTCGAGAGGTTTACTCGGAACCGGTTGACCATCGATGTAAACACTTAAAAAGTTGACTTTGTGATGATAAAAGTGGAAGGGGTTCAAATTATATTGTCCGTTTATAGATGCATTTTCTAACAATCCAATAACAACACGTTTCGGCATGGTTCCCGAAAACACATTATCTTGCATAAAAGATCGACTTCCGCTGGATATTGAATAAGTCTTGCACAACACACGATCGATGGGATATTTAGCAGAGCTTTTTTCTAAAGCTTTTGCATGTCCTAGCAAGACCCCTGTAGATACTTTTACTTTCCGTACAAACAGAGAAGCTTGTTCTAAAATCACTTTGTAATTGAGTTCGGGTGTGGTAGATTCTGAAGGTTTTACAGCCATCAAACAAAAGTTGGGTTTGCTGCGAATCAGTTTAATTTTCAAATCCACCATGTTTAATAACAATCTGTTTTGTTGAAAAATGTCACAATGTAAAGGTCCAATCAAATCCAAAGAATTGCTATTTTTAGTTAGTTCGTAACGCTTTTTCTATCCGGGGTTTTCACCGGTGGTAGGGTCCACAGTATCCAATTTCTCATCTTTGAAAAAACACTCACATCCCAGTAAACTTTTCTTGGCATCTTCTCCATACTTCAGTAATGTTTCGATATAAGCACGATAGGGATAGGTGTTGTTTGAAGAAGAGATCGCTCTCTCATTCAGGCTGACATCAATTTGTGAAAACAAGGCTTGTAAAAATAAATTAACTGGAGCTACATGATCCACGTCGGTTAAAGCTGAACCATCGGATCGAGTAATTTTCACTTTAGCATAAAGATAGGATGAGGATAAATGATGAGGATGTAATCTTCTCCATTTCCGGGAACATTAAACTCCACAGGTACTCCGTCATGAATATTCGCAAGGGGATGATATTCAACAAAATATCCCTTTTAAATAGCTGTTTGAGTAGGTGGAATTAAAAATAAATCCAGTTCTGATTTAGCAAAAATCTTTAAGCAAAAATATCACGTGCTTCCACTTTCCTGGCTTTACGTCGAATGATGACTTTGCTTGATTTCTTCCGCTTTTTATTGCGTCGTCCAGAACCGATCAAGGTCTTTATCTTGGTGGCGGCTTTATCTGTCAAAGTTTGGCCTGCTTCTTTCAACCTGCGTTTGGCAGCCACTTTGACATTTTCACCGCGTGTCACATCGTTCAAAACATTTACTCCTGTCGATAACAATTGCTTACCGACCGCTTTGGCTCCTGGTTTGAAAAGAGGAACCGCGGCTCGAAACAAAGAACGAAACAGTCCACCGAATCCATATCCTTTCTGCAGTGTAGTTCCATGATAGTAATTTAAACCGTTACCGGATTGCTGAGTGTAATAATCTTCAAAAGATTTTACACAACACTGATAAGGTACAACCATTATGAGAGATACTTTTGACGGAAATGAAGTTTCACGATCAACTTCCCACGCTCGAATGACATTAATCGACCTGTGTGCGTCCTTATAACTGTTTCAATTGTCTGAAAATTCTTTCGAGTGATGGGAATGTAATGCGGTCTGCCAAACGTTTCGTGAATCATTTCACCGTCTTGTCCTTTCACGGGGATCACTCGAAGTAACGGGGCAACGGTATCCCCTACAATTTGAGGTTCGACAAGATCATTGTAAATGTACATTAATTTAAAATCCGCATGAGGGTCGGCTATGAAGGGACTATCAAAAGACATTGAATGACTTGCAAAAGGTTCTCCTACATTACCAGGTGGAAATCCTAAACTTTCTGCTAATCCTGAATCAAAGTTGATTTGTGCATTTTTTTTAAAAGTCACTCGTACTTTTTTAGAATTTTTATTATAATTAAGCGAAATTTTATCATGGAATTTTTGATAGTTGATTACTTTAATAATATCGTTAGGAGATTCGTAAAACCCCGGTGGAATTCTAACTTTTTTCACTTCAAATGCACCTATTTCAAATTCTGCTTCATGTCTAGGTCTTCCATTCGTCCATTCGAGATTCTCTCCTAAAACATATTCATATCCCTTAGTATATTCCGTTATATTATTCCACATGTGGGGATAAATGAGTTCTGTTAAACCCACTTCCCACTCGCCTTTCAAATCTAAAGCAGAAGGCAGTCTTGTAACAAAGTGAGAAATTTTATTCTCTGGGAAATAATTCAATGAACTGTCAGAAGGTAACGTCACGTAGAACGACATGTTTCTAAATGAGGATTCAAAGACGAAAACAAAGGTTTTATAGTGAAAATAAATCTGAGGAAGGAATCCATTGATTAAATTTTACAGGATATCCTTTAAATTTTACTTTGTATTCCACATGACCTTTTCGTGTTCGTTTTTCTAAAACCTTTTTAATAGCAAAGTTTTCTTTCGGTTGTACTCTTTGCAATTCTTGAGCATAAAACGTGCCTTGGATGGGTTCGTCCATCAAATCCTTAATTCGATACACGGGAGGATCTCTTAAAACACATTCAGTCACCACAAACAATTCTTCAGTCCAATTGGTTTCATATCCCTTTTTAAAGGTTAATTTCTGTTTCGACACGCGAACGATTTCACCTGTTCGAAACACGCAGGGTTTTCTTTTCACATCTTGTAAGTCTCCAAAAAGAGTCAACCAAACATCGCTTTCGTTCTCAGGTGTAACGTCAGCAGGAGCTCTCTTGATACTCGAATGGTGTGTGTGGTTATAACTCTGCATGAGGGAGTCTAACACATCAATATACTTATAAGTATGATTATGAGTGAAATATTTCCACATTTTGGTTTTTAAAGTTCTGTTAAAACGTTCGACCACTGAAGCTTTCGTATTGTTATTCGTCGTGAAAAATCGAACTCCTTGTTGCTTTAAATATTTCTGAAAATGTTTGTTCTTGTACTCTTTTCCAGCATCCGATTGCAAAGACTTGGGTTTTCGCGTTGAAAATATAGTTTCGAAGGCTTTCACAATTTCCACCCCTCGTTTCGTTTTCAGTGGAATCGCCCATGCATATTTTGATAAAATATCTATGCAGGTTAAAATATATCGAAAACCTTGATTATGTTTTTGCAGGCTGTTAAGATCCACCAAATCAGTCTGCCATTGTTGATCGATCGAATACACAATCACGCGATTCGTTGAAAACTTTCTTCGAACTGGTTTGTGAAGCGTGTACGAGTCGACCCCACTTAACCATTTTTGAATGGTTTTCTTGGATACTTTGCCTTGAACAGCACGATACAGTGCATCGACACCCAGTGGCGCAGCCAGGGTGGGGGTTTTGAGGCACTGGATACCACTATTTTCTTAAAGTTTTGTTTCGTTTTATTAAAGAAAAAAAATTACAATTCAACTTTACAAAGTTAACTGAATAAAAATAGTGGTATATTGAGCTTGAAAACCCCCACCCTGGCTGCGCCATCGTCGACACCGCCAAAACTTCCTACTGCAGCTGGATTCTTGTATGATTCCTCCATGACAACAAGAATGTGAAGTCTTAGAAAACATGCTTAGGTAGAAAAAGATAAATTTCCTGTATCATTTAATTTTAAAATAAAATCAAATGCAAACTTATCACTTCCAGTTGAAATATAAATTAAAGAAAAAATAACACACACTATACTATACAAACAGACGACACTAATGACTTCCTCGCTCAAAGGCATAATGAAGAATGATTCAACTCTTAGAAAACACTTCTTTTAATCTATTCAAATAGGATGACGACATCGCAGGTAAGTGAATCATCCTCTCGAGAGAGGGCGCTGGTGTCGCCGGAAACGATTGTGCTGCCCCCTAGGCTCGTCTCTCGTCCAATCAGAAGCAAGCTCCTTATCTGGATGAAGCCGGTTGTTGCACGCTTCTTCGTTCATTAGCCCGGTGGATGTCATACGGATAGGACGTGTCTCGACGCTGCTCCGTGGTAAGTATTTTTTTAATTGCATGCGATCTTTTCTAATGACCTCATCCTTCCTAATCATTCATTTCTTTGTTCTACCTTCCTCTTACAACAGACTTTCCTTCATTAACACTCTTCTTACAGTAGACTTTTATTAATTCATTATACTTTTATTGATTCATGAACATTATCCTTTGTTCTAACCCCTCTCTTACAGTACACTTTTCGTTATCGCTTCTTTGTTTTAACCCCTCTACTATAGCATGACGCGCGGGCGCCTGTCTGTCTCGACTCCGCCCACCTGTCCATCACTTTCTTATCTCCCCTCACCTGTCAATCACTCGACTCCGCCCACCTGTCACATCTTTGGCCACGCCTCCCTCCTCACTCCTCAACGCATGACGGCTGCTGAAATAGAACCGGCTTTTTCCTTCTACTATAATATAAATAAATTTTTATTTCATCTCTTTACATTACATGTAATTAAATAATTTATTTGCCATTTTAAAAATAATGAAATAAAGTACGTTTGATGAAATTTACTATATCTGGTAGTCGGCATACTATGTATCACTAAATTGAATATGGTGCTTAAGGAGTTAATCAATTAAAATTACACTTTTCTGTAGTATAAGCTCCAGCAAAAATGATTACCTATTTTTTGAATAACAAGTCGAAAATTTTACGCCAAACGTCGCAAATGAGGTGCCGTTCGTACTATAAATAGTTTTATAAATTTTCAGATCTTGGTGCAATAGCTGTTGCGCTTTTATGCAAAAATGCACGAATACAAAATTTATTACGATTATAATATATTAAATTCAGTAATATCCAAATAATATGATCTATATTAAATAGCACGTAATCACCAATCTACAATCATTACCTATCATGGGATATCATTGAATTAATTACGCATGATAGGATTTAATAGAATGAAGAAAACTTTTATTAATATCTTTTTAAGTATTAATTCGATTTTTATAAAATTTGAAATGACTCGACAAAATTCTAAAACGATTATATATATTAAATTTCAAACATTCGATTGGATAGTTTTTGCGTTGTTATATGTGGTCAAACAGACAGATAGACAGACGGACGGACCAGACAACGACTACATAGGTGCTACGTACTTATATAATTACGAACGCAAGTAAAAAGTGAAGGAAGTTTGTCGAGTAGATCTCGAGAAAAATGGTCGCGCAGTTTGAAAAACATTGTTTGGAAAAAAATAAGTTTAAAGTTTTACAGTATTTTTACTTTTAACGAGAGGCGTTACGTTCAAAGAGCAAAGTAAGAAATTGGAATATCACGAAATAGATTTAAGGCAACAATAACCTATCCATAAGGTATGCAAAAGTATAAAATAATAAAAAGAAAAAATCGAAAAATTTGACTCAAGGAAGTAGAACATCCCTTTAACCCTTTATACTCCGACGGTACTTTAAAGTACCATTAAAATAACTTGTTATAAAATTCATTTAACATAATCGATTAATTGTAATATAGTTTAGAATTAGTTATAATTACTTTATCTTGTTCCAAAAGTTTTATTGGTAACAGAAAACAATTTATTTTTTTTAAATATATGATTCCTTTGCCTTTGCATCTTTTCAGCTTTCTTGGCGTTGGTGGATGGAGGGGAATTTTCAATTAGGAAATATTTCTATAATTCTATCGTAAGAACATTATATTTGTACATTTGCTAATTCTACAAAATAGTAAAAAAAAAAAAAAAATATTTTAAATAAAAAATTTGAGTGAAGTTATAAATATTGTACAAAATCCCTATAAATTCAAATTTAATTAAATAAATTTTAATGGGCAAAATCCTTCTAAAATTTATTAAATGAATGAGGATATCTTCTAACGTAGTTAGAAAAATTCATGAGTAAGGATTTAGAAGATGAAATTTTTATGAATTCATAATTTGGAACATAAAGGATATTAAGTCGATAACGCATGTTTGATAACAACGGCAAGTCCGTAATGAAAGAAACTCTGCTAACGAACAGTAAATTAAAAAGAAGGAATTCTAAACTTTTGTTTTGGTGTTATTGAAGAAATAAATTGTGTCTGACAAACTCTTGAATGAAACTAAAATTTAAACAAATAATAATAATAATAAAAAACAGAAAATATATTGTTCTTGCAAAATAAACGTTATCTTAAAAAAATGAGGATTAAAAATATTTCTATCGCATGAAGCAGCTTAATTCAATCTCTGGAACTTTAAAAGAATGTTCTCATAAGCGGTTGCCTTAGCAACAAGGGAACATAAGCTATTATCCACTTCGCCGGAGGCTTTTATTCTGTGAGATTCTGGAATAACATTTTTCACTTTATCAAACAATTTTCCTTATATCTTTATTTAAAAAAATAAAATATCAAAAGTGCATTCAGCTTATTTCGCCAATCAAAAAGGAGTTTTATATATTTCATGTCTTATTAAATAATCCCTGCTATAAATTTATAGGGATTAAATTTACCTTCGTACTGGATACCACGTTTAAAAGCCTGAGCGTAATAAGATTTTAAATTAACAAAATAAAAATGTTTAAGACAAGGCTGTCAAGTCTTTTGGTCAATATTATATGGTTGTTTCCCGTTATTACTTAAAATATCAGAGCTATAAAATAATTCAAAAACTGCACTAAAGCATGTTATTTTTGTTAAAAAGCTAAAATCACTGATATTTATTTATGTTTTTCTGATTATTCTATTAAATTGTTTGCATTTATTGAGAGTGGATAATTAGTGAAAACACGGGTTTTCATTAATGCATATTTTAAAACATAAATGTGTGCTTTGTTTTGGTAATGTCAACCATGCTGAAAATAATAGGGCTACAACAGATTAGACAATGGGGAATAACTATGTATCAAATAACGCCCCCTAAGGCAGCGCTGTTCAGAACTTCTAGTAAGCGTAGGCACACTTCATCTAGGGACAATTATTAAAGGGCACCATTATTCCCGCATCGGGAGACATAATATAGGGCAGGGTTGAGAGCTTGGCCTCATTTTTTATTTAGGAATTCTGAAAGAAGATTTTATACTTTAAGTTATCCTAAAGTGACTGTCATTAAATGAAGTAAAAAAATTAATATTCGAATTTTCTGAATAAAAAAGGAGCCCATATTGGCAACCCTGGTAGAGAATCACGATATGTAGACGTATTATAGGATGCACAGATACTTCACAATCTAAGCATAAGGCCCCTTGTAAGGAACCAGTAACTTTGCTGCAGAGGCTCTCTAGTGGTTTGATGGTAAACATGGTGTAAGATGTAACTCTAGTTTAGAGGTACTTTAATTGTCCGCGGTGCATTTATAATTAGGAGTTCACTGTTACGCGAGTTAGCGGTAACTGTATCAAATTTATTTGCTCAGTCCCAGAGTATAAATAGAAGAGCGAAAACATGTTAAGTGGTTGGTTAGTTAATTAGTAGTTAGACGTTGGAGAGAGTGTGAGTTGGCGTGAGAAGTTTTGGTTTTGGAGAAACGGCCTGTGTGGCTGGAGCTTAGCCTGGGAACAAGAACAGATTTAGAGTGAGATGAAATCTAGATGTAGATTTGAAGCGAACCCCGCCATCGCAGCTTAATCACGCTTCCTAGAAATTAAGTTACGGGAGTTGACTTTTGAGTTTATATTTAATTAAAATTGTTTTATTGCTATCACGGAGTGAGGGCGAAATTTATAAGATCTTGTCTGCCAAACCTTTGTCCATTGTTGAATAAAAGCTCTATATTTAAAGCCTATAAGCCTCTTCATGCACTCCTACCAATACCATTACGCCACACCCATACTACACAGAGCTCGATGAGAAAATTAAGTGCTGAAGAAAGAATAAATCATTGTAAATCAGTGGCGTAGCTACAGATTCAGCGCCCTGGAGCAAGTGAAGTTTGTGCGTCCTTTTGTCACATAAAAAAGTTCTGCATAATTTTGTTTTCAAATTTAAAATTTATATACTATTCTTAATTCGATTTAAAACTTACTTTTATTTGAAAGTCAAAGTATAGTAACAACGTATTAAATACAAATAATTAAAAGTAAAAAATGAAATGTTTAAGTCCGGAGTATCTACCAATATTTACTGCAAATCGGGGGAGGGGGATTTTTATTTTAAATGCGCCAATGGGCAGTACAATCTGCCACCCTTAATATCTGTTTTTCCTTTCAAAAGTTTCGAAGCACAGTAAAATAATAATAAAACACACTATTGTCATGATTTATATATATATATTACTTTTTACATATAGATGAAGTAGGCTTTCTATTTTTAGTGCCAGAAAATACTAAAGTTTCATAAAATTCAAAGTACAACAGCTCAATAAGTTTTGGTCGTACAAAAGAGAATTTTTTATTATTTTATCTGCTAAAGTACGGAGAAGATTTTTTAGATATAACGCATGGAATCAAGGGACCGAATAAAATGTAAACCTGGTAACTTTTAAGAAATAACTATTTTGACATAAATTACTTTTAAAAGGATGAGGACACTTTTCTCCGGGAAGGATTTCTGTAGCTCCGAAGGGTGGGGTGTGGGGGGGGGGGGGTGTCCAACCTCCCGAGCCACCCCTGAATTTAATACTGAGAACAACGTTGAAACTTTTTTAGTATTAGAGCTATATTTCTACAACTAATGATTTAGAAAATTAGCCAATGGACAGCGGTAAAAGTTGACACTGGGCTTCTCACTGGCTTTTGATCCAGCTAAATTCAAATAACACAGAAAAGGTTTAATCGTATAATAACATCATTGAGATTGTCACCGAAAGAAAAAAAATCTCTTAAAATTTGGCGATTTCAATCTTTAGTTTTCTCCCCAAATGAATCATTTCGCAGTGGCGAGCGGCAGCGAGAACCCTGATAGACACCAATTATTCATGCAGTTTTGTCTTTCTACACGCATATAATGCAAAGAAGGAAATAGGAAAGTATTGTATTCATAATAAATGAAAATAATGGTATATTTTTGCATTTTCAAATACTTTGAATCTGTTCTCACAATTTTTATAACGATTCAAGATGTATGTGCGTATGTATGCTTGTATGTCAGAATTTCCTCACGTTTTTAGATTCCCAGAGCTTGATTTGGTGTGTTTTTAAAGATGTAATCGGTTAAGTTATAAATCTGTATGAATTGTAATATTTTCGAAAAAATCGGCCGATGGTTTTGGTATCTAAACTATTTTTGAACCATTCAGTGACGATAACTTATGGACACCTTTCTCTTATATTTAAATTAAATTATTTTTATTGCTCACGTTCATCTTATATCTATACAGCAACGTTTCACCACGCAGACAGTGGTTGGTCGACAACGGGTTCAGAATCCCTTTATTACCAATTATTTCAGAAAAAAATTCTCATTATTTAATCGTTGAAAATCCCCCGATTAAAAACAGAACAAATTTTATTTACAAATTCTGGTATAAAAGTTATTGTGAACCCTTGAAGAGCCGCTAGTGCACGAAGGGTCGGACTCGCTCATTGTCAAATACACAGACCTTGGATTTTTGGAGGGCGCAACATTTTAGAAACTGATTGTTTTATGACCTTGCTAGTAGAATCCAGTAATACCCATTACAATTCCAGTTTTTTTGAGGGAAGGGGATGCTTTTTCAACTTCGGAATTGGATCCGAAATTGAAAGTGCTCTTAGGGGGAAAAAAAAAAAAAAAAAAAAAATCGAAACAGCATGCACATAACCATTTAAACGCCAACCTCAACTTTCTATCGAAAAATATCTTTTAAAAATATTGAAATGTAAATGAAAAATTTGTAATGAGCGCTGTCATTGGTTTAATATTAGCTTGCGAGTGGCTAGTGTAGGATTCTAAGTGTACAAAATTTTAGTACTAATTAAGAATGTTTTTATTAATAAAACCTATTTTAAACTTTTTCTGGAGCGGTCAGGATAAAAACTCTTAATGCTGTAAGTAAAACGTGTAAATAGTATTAATTTGGTTTTAAAGAAAAGTATCTTTAAAATAGATTTTTATACAGTAAACTCTGTCTAAAGCTGTTAGACAGATTTCCGTTTTATGCAAAATCCGCTTTAGGCAGAATGTATAAAAAATACCCCTAACAACAGAGGCGCAAACAGAACATTGAAAAGACGCCGCGTTGAGCAGTCCTATTCTAACAAGAAAATAGCTGACCGCCGCACGGTGGGTGATTTACCGATTCTAGCTGGCCAAAAGTCGATTTTTAAAAGTTTATCCTAACGTAATTTATTTTTTGCCTGTTGTAGCTCAATAGTTAAAGTGTTGTACCCTGCTATTGGTTTTGATATAAATATAATTGTATGGTCCATAGACTAATGCAAAGTTGGTGCTTCTTAGTTGGGAATGATTCAATCAATTGGAGTAGAGTTCTTTAATCTGTTACTAGAAGCGGAATAAAATATACTGCTCGATTTATGGACACTTCCAAACAAAATATGGACTTTATTTTATCGGATTTCTGTGCATAAATTTTGCAAATATAAGCTGTTATTTCATATTTAATGTTGCAAAAAACTCTGTATTTTTCTTACAATTTTTCAGTTTTAATATAGAAAAAAATATATGATAAAGCACGATTAAGCTCAACTTTTGATATGATTAAATAGTTTAGGGTATTTACTTTTTGTTCTAATTTCATTTGTCTGCCCTTAGGTGCCTACCTAGTTTTTAGAATTGTTTTAGTTTATTAAGTCTAAATAATTTTTTTTTAATTTTAGTTCAAGTACCATTTTTTTTTTTTTTTTTTTTTTTTTTTTTAAATCAAAGACGGCAGAATTTAAGTTAGTCACATAAATAAACTTTTGCACCATTATGGAACGGCAACAAGATTTAAAACTTAACGAAAATGTGAATTTGGTTGAAAATGTTTTGTTTATAGAAGAAAATTACAATGAAGAGCACATGAAGTTTTGCAAGCACGAAATGTTTAAATTTATGACCAAATCTGGACAAAAGTTGAAAGTTGTATGTAGCTATCTCAGGACAAAATGATGTAAAATATAGTACTTGGTTGCAAATTTCGAGTGGTTACAAAATTGATCCAGTCAAAATCCTCCAAATTCAGATTTGATACAATGCAAAACATAATGTAGACATTTTCCTATGATATCTTATGATTAGAGATGCACCGAATAGTGATTTTGGCCGAATACCGAATACCGAATATTCGGCTAGCCGAATAGTAACTGCTAGGCCGAATACTGAATATTCGGCCAGCCAAATAGTAACTATTCGGCCGAATACCGAATATTCGGCTTGTCGAATAATTTTATATTTCAAAGTTTAAAGGCATTAATATGTTAAATTTTAAAACAGTTTTACATAATACTTAAAACAGAAGCTTTCATTTTGATAATCAAGAGCTTTTTTCAAGTAAACTTTATGCTGAAAAAATATCTGCTTTGAGTTATTTAAGAAGAGGATAGTTAATAAAACTTTTTTAATTAATAAAAATTTAAATTTCATGGCTTCTTCTGAGAATTAAAACAAATGAATAAAATTTTCTTAAATTCTAAAATAAACATTTTAAAATCAAAGAGAAATTGTAAAAAAATTGAAGAAAAATTGTACAGGACCATACATTATTTGTTCGTCAGGAAGAGACTAAAGTAAAAGTAATTAAATAATACACAATCAATTCAAATTTTATATGGTATCAACTCAGCAAGAATAACTGTTCTACTCCCTTTGATTAAGCAAGGAAGTTTTTAAATGCATCCTAGATCGGTGTCTGAGGTGGGCGATCATTTTCAGAGATTGTAAACGTTCTTAAAATCTTAGCAAGAAACAGATTATTTACTGGACAATGACCAGGAACTTGCATTTGTATATAATTAATTCCTTATGAAAATCCTCGTGATTGGTTCATTTTCTTAAATAATACTTAGCAAACAGCAAATAAATAATATAAAAACATTCTCTTTTATTTAAGTATATGATTCTGTTTCTAATTATTCTGAATATCTTTATAAGTTGGTTGTTAAACGTAGAAATGGTATAAGGTTTTTAAAAATGTTTTAAAAGTTTTTTTTAAGTATTCGGTTGGGCCGAATATTTCACTATTCGGCCAAGCCGAATATTCGGTATACCGAATAGTTTGATATTCGGCCAAACCAAATATTAGGTAACATGGCCGAATAGGCCGAATACCGAATAGATACCGAATATTCGGTGCATCCCTACTTATGATCCCCATTCTTTACATAAGGTTCCTCGTGCAGAGATAAATATAAATATACAATAGAATATACAACACAGCAATTTTCATTAAAGCTGTCGAATGTTTGTTCCGTATCTTAAATTTTAGAAAAAGAAATTTTAGGATTTGTTATAATAATACAAAAATAGTTTTATCACTTTAGCTTCCATACCGTTAAGAAAGTATCATTAAAATTATCTAGAAGAACGTAAAATCATGAGTCAATCAGATTATGAAACATTTTTCAACGCATTCGGACTACTATAATAAAACTCCATAGCTTAATAATGTGAAAAACAATGTCTAAGTAATAATTTGTAAAACATGAAAACGTTTGAAAACACAATTTCAACGAAAGTAAACAAAATAATTCTGCATTTGAGATTTAATTTTTTTTCAAAATCTCAAAAACAATTTGGCCGCTGCCCCCTCCCCCTACCCCCCTTTAAATTTTGTCGCCGTGGGCTGATGCGAAATATGCCTAAGTCGCGCTCTTATTGTTTTGCAATATGTATTGATGCATGTAGTTTCCACACACGCAAAAATAAACCCTTCAAAATTAATTTTTTTTTTGGTTTTTTGTTTATAAAATGGTCAATAATTTTCTTTAACTTGTCAAACTATTGTTTGTCTTTTTTTCGTGAAACCTTAAAATAATAATATCTAATTAAATCTTAAAATAGCTAAGGCATTGCTGTTGCAACGTAAATATAGGTTTAGCAGCGGTGACTTCTTTGGCTACCATTTTTTCCCGTATACAGTAATCATCATGATAAATTTCTAAAACATTTTCAATATAAATGTATCAGGAAGATTATAGTTCAGAAATAGTGGTATCCAATAAAGTGACCGATGATAGCCCTATAAATAAGCTTCAATTACTTTAAGATTTGAAAATCTTCAACTGCCGTCTACTTTAAAGTTACAGAAAAAAAATCAGGCATGCTGAAACGGCGTTGAGGAAGTTACTTGTGTTGCAATATGGAATGAATTAAAACTTCGCGAATAAAAGTAATTTCTTTTAACTGTGTATAAAAACATATTTTAAATAGAAATAGCATAGGTTAAACACTAGGTAAAATACCATAGGAATATGCTGATTGTAACAAGATTCCTCCATTACATATGATTAATAATGAGAAAAATATGCAAATATTTTTACAAATCTTTATTTCGCTCTCTCTAATTTTGCGCCCTTAGAATTCGTGCGCCTGGAGCAGGTTGCTCCAACTGCTCCACGGTAGCTACGCCCCTGTTGTAAATATAAAATTACATTTTCCTGAGAGAGGTCTATCAAAATATCTTGTAGAGAAAGGATCCGGAAATTTAATGTCGCCTATAATAAAAAGAAAAACGGTCAAGTGGGAGAACGGTTACTCGCGCTCAGAGGGTTCCGTACAAAAAATATATGAATTATTAACCTCTATTATTTAAAAGAATAATAAGACTTTGTAAGAAAATTAATAACGTACGGTTGGGTATAGCTGTATATATTAGAAAAGTATGAATGGTATACCATAAAAGTTCAAAGAGATATGAAGCCTAAAAAATATAAATATTTCTATTCTGTATAAATCTTTTTTTAATCTTATCTTAATATGTTTATGATTAACTTAATTTGGTATTGACAGTAAAAGTACTGCATATTTAAACTTCATTTAGCATTTCATAAAACTAAATTCAGCGTATTTTTACAGTGTAGCTAAAACAAAACTCTTGTTCAAAGTTTAAACTTGGCGTTGTACTAAGCGCGCTAAAAAAAGGAGGTCGCAAAGTTGCAACTTCGCCTTTGTTAGTGCCGCGTTTTTAAAGATAAGTTTTTAATTAATTTTTAAAGACACGGGAGGCGCATTGAGAGATCCACTCAATTCAAGTCGCGAATCCCATTGTATGTACCGGGTGTCCCAAAAAGGACTGACTGATTTTAAAATTCAATAACTTGCAAACGGTGACAGATATTTAAAAAATTCTTGCAGGAGGTTTATGCATAAGGTCAAAAGTTTTATTACAGTGATTTTCAATTTTAGTTCGATTTACAAACAATAGATGGCGCTGTAAGCAATAGTCGCTAAATTCAGGCTCGATTTTTGGTACTTCGTGGCCCGGATAATACATTTCCATCTCCTTTTTCTGCATGGAACAAGATAAAGGACCAAAAATCGAGCCAGTATTTAGCGACTATTGCTTACAGCGCCATCTATTGTTTGTAAATCGAACTAAAATTGAAAATCACTGTAATAAAACTTTTGACCTTATGCATAAACCTCCTGCAAGAATTTTTTAAATATCTGTCACCGTTTGCAAGTTATTGAATTTTAAAATCAGTCAGTCCTTTTTGGGACACCCGGTATGTGATTAATTCTAATTAAATTATTGTTTTTAACAATTTGACGTTTATTTCTTTTATCCTACTTACTTTTATTGCTACTGGGCATTGCGTTACACAATGTATCATTAAAAGTTGTTATCTAGTCTTTAAAAGCCGGTGGTACAAAGAGTACGCCGCCCCTGTCATTATGCATGTCCAAACCGTTCGTGTCTTTAAGGGCTAATATTTCGACTAATTACTGACGATTTTTTTCGAAAATCATTATCAAGAATGCTTTTATACTTCTGATACGATAGGTACCAACAGCGCTCCTCGACACCTTTGCTGAATGCCCGCAAATCGAAATATGTGTGTAACAGAAAAATGCGCTTTTCTCAAAAACTATGTGACCTAAGGTAATCTCTATAATTTTCCTGCAAGTTTAAATTAACGTCTACTACCTCAATTTTTTTCATAATTTTAGTTTTAGTAGATTCGGAAATAGATGGGGAGAACATATTTTTGCACTACATTTTCGACGATATCTTTGAAAATATGATGCCTAAAATTAGAAGAAATGTATTTTGCAGTTCAGCATTACGAAAGCTTTCACACGATATAAATAGAAAATATTTTTTTTTCAAGTAACTTAATAAGCCCCTCTACGTTTTTCCCTAAATATATTTGTGAATGTTTAATAATCTGTAAATATGTGGGTCAATAGTCTTTATCACTTCCCCCAATTTGAACTTTCCACCTTCCATAGTTTACGAGTAATATGGCAGTGACAGACGGACAGAAAAATACAGGAGTGATCTTATAATGGTTTCGTTTTTACTTTTTAAGTATGGAACCCTAAAATTAAGTGGATCTTCTTTAAAACCACTGATTTTAAAGAGGCATCTTTTAAAATGAATTTTTAATAATAATTAAAAAACCCCACCTAATAAGAAGAAGCATTCGAAAGGCTGCCATCAAAACTTCCAAAAAGCCCTATTGCGCAACGTTGGACAGCCCTGCCTTAAAATACGCCACTTGTCTGTGAACCGAATTACAAAACTTTCTTTGTACTTGCTCCTATCTAGACATATTGCTTACACACACACGTTCACGCACACACGTACCATCTTTGTCGGAAAAAAGTTAAACTTTCTGTAACAAACTACACTACTCAAAACACTTAGGGGAGCACATGGTTTTAACAAAATTACGCAAATACTTACACCGATAAGTAACGTAAAATAAAACATCTATAATTTAAAGCGTAGTGGAAAAACAGATGAAGAAAACTTTCAACTCAAAGTTTATGACGTAAAAAAAAAAAGGAATAAGTGCCAGAAATTGGGATTTCGCAAAAACGTCTGTTTCACTGTCTCAGTTGTAAAATTCAACTACTCAGCTTGTATTTTGAGAAAAGATGACTTGAAAATGTCACAACAACGTGATTTAATGGAATCCATGGCTTGGCGTATTATCGGGGCACTTGAATTCGGGCAAACACAACGAAGTGTAGCGGACGCTGTTAGAGTCTCAAGAAGTGTCAATGTAAGGCTGTAAAATCGATTCCAAGACACAGGGGATGTTAGACGTCGACCACGGAAAGGTCGGCCACGTGCTACCACAGAAAGTGATGACCGATATATAGTGTTAACAGCTCGTCGAAACGGAACGGGCAATGCTACTCAGCTGCAAACACAGTTGTTCTTGGCCACAGGACGAAGGGTATCCAGCCAAATATTCCTAAATAGGCTTCATCAGGGTGATCTCTATGCACGTAAGTCAATGGTCTGTGTTCGGTTGACCTCAAGCAGCTGTGCGGCTCAAAGAAGATGGGCAACTGAACATCGAGACTGGAGACAACATGGTTGGAGTCAAGTGCTGTTTACAGACGATTCAGTCTGGATGTGACATCCGACGGGTTTCGGTATGGAGGAAAAGGAGCACTCGAAATAATCCCATATTAGTTTGTGAAAGATAACGTTACAGAGGAGGTGGGTTGATGATATTGGCTGGAATCAGCATAGGTGAATGTATATACCTGCATATAATTTGGAATGGCACTTTGATGGTCCAAATCTATACAGACGAGATACTGAGACTTTGTGTCGTATTTTACGCTGCAGCAATTGGTGATCCTTTTTTTCCATGTATGATAATGCCAGGCCGCGTTCGAATCATCTTGTGGATAATATGCTTAAAGCTGAAACAATACAGCGTATGGAATAGACAACATACTATCCTGACGTGAATCTGATCAAGCATGTTTGGGAGACACTCGGATGACGCATTGCAGCGAGACTAAAGCCTCCTTTTATTGTCCGGGACTTGGAGATTACAATTCTTGAGGTATGGAACAGTACTCCCCAAAATCTTATCGATAATGTCATCGAATCCATGGAAAATAGGTGTGGGTCTACGGCACTTTTATCTATTCGAGCGGACCACACGCCATATTAAATACCTTGTATCATTCCTAAATAGTACTTTTTTTGTCTTTTACATATAACCAAATTGTTTCCCTAAACCATCTTTTCATGTTCTATTCATAGTTTCCAAGAATTAAAGCTCTCCTGCAATTCTTTTTTTTGCGTCTTTTATTTTTGTATTGTACATTGATACACATGTACTCTCCATTTTATGCCCGTGCATGGCTGTGTTGCACTGTTCTCTTTACTTTTTTGCTTGCTCCCCTAATTTTTTCTAGTAGTGTAATTTACAAAAATTTGGACTGTGATACATTTAAATTAATATTAGCACAATTTATCACCGAAGTTTGGCGAGAGGATTTTCTTTTTGTAACTTTTATGAAGAAATTATTGAAGAATATTTAGCATACTCATCTTTCTTCGATTGAAATACGATGCTGATGACATTATGATATTTATTAGGCGTGGACATTACTCGTGTAGGTGAAAACAGGTGTATTACTAGCAGCTGCATTTCGAAATACCGAGCATTGAGTCCAGTGTCATTTAGACACTGCGTGGTCATTTCAATTTTTTTTCACATGATGCACAAAATATGTATTATACATGCATGTATGCGTATTATACGAGCAAGATAAATCTATTATCATATTATACAAAAAAACATGGTATCCCAGTTAAACATTTTCTTACTTCAGTTATGGAAAGTGATTAACCTTTGCATGGGGGCTATAATAGAACCTGACAAGCTTTAACATTATTCTTGAAAAATCCTCTGTTAAAAGGTTAAAGAGCTCGCACAGACATCATGATCAGAGTATGGAGTTCGTAGTGCGCTGAATTAAGACTGCAGTGCAAATGCCATATATGTGCACGTAAAATCCGTGGTTATCGATGGAAAGTCGCCTTGCTAAGTGGTTACTAGATAAAAGAGAGGTACAATAACAGTAGACCCCTCTTCTCCGGTAACGCGGTAACCATCAAAATTGTGGCAATTGCCAGCGCTGTGTACTCACAGGCGCTGCAAGACGGGGACAAAGAAGGGACAGTGTCCTTCCGTGGATGTTGAAATATATGGTGTGTCCTGAAAGTTCCTGTACTACAACTTAAAGAACTCATTGTCCGTGATTTTATTTTTGAAATATTAAATTTTTTCGTCTTCTTATCATTGCATCAATTTTTGAGATTTTATCGTTTGGTTCTTTTTGCGCTCAATTGATGCGAGAATAAAGTTGTATGCTATTTTGTTCTTCACAGTGAAATGAGTTTATCACGCATTCAGAGAATTGCGCTGCACGAAACGTATTTTGAATATAAATCGTATGAAAAAAGCAAAGATGTTTGGTGAAAGAAATATCCAAATGATGCAATACCGAATAAAAGTACTCTATATCGGCTCGTTCGACGATTTCGTAATGCAGGTTCGGTGGAAGACAAGCACAGGAGTGGAAGGCCGAAAGTTGTTATACCAGCCTTTCTGCAAAACATTTAACGGAGGACATTGTAATTTCATCAAAACTCCGTGAGACGTTTGGCGTAAGAAATGGGTGCATCTCGTGGATCGACACATAAGGTTTAAGAGTTTTGCATTTTCGTTCTTATCATGTAAAACGGTGCAGGAGATAAAGCCACAGGACATTGAGAAGCGGATTCGTTGTTGCCAGTAGTTCCGGATATTTATTCGCAACAACATCAAGATTTTGGACGAAACATTTTTCTCCCATGAGGCATGGTTTCATTCAGGCGGTTACCTGTACACACAAAACTCCCGCTTTTAGGCGACGACCATTCCCCATTTAATAATGCAAAAATCTTTACATTCTCAAAAAAAAAAAAAAAAATTGGCATAATGGTGTTCTATATCACGCAAAAGGATTGTTGGACGTCTGTTTTTCGAATCAACTGCACTGTAAAAAAAATTCTGTAAAGTTACTGAAGTTTTTCTAGGAACCTGAGATTCCGAGAACTTTTAATGTAACGGCAACAAGAAAAATTCCTGTAACAGACGCTATTACAGGAATTTTTGTTGTTGTCGCTGCATAAAAAGTGCTAGGAATCCCAGTTTCCTAGAAAAACTTTAGTAACTTTACAGATTTTTTTTTACAGCGTGTTGATCGTTTATCGTTGTATACAGATAACTTATCCAGAAATTTGTTGCAATGTTAGAAGTGGATAAACGAGATTATTTGTTTCAACAAGATGGTGCAACATACTATAAAAGTGATGAAACCATGGATATGATTGAAGAATTTTTTGGCAATCGACTCAGCTCAAAAAAATCTTTGGCCACCTCGATCCTCTGATCTGATCATCCCGGACTTTTTTCTGTGGGATAGTTAAAGAACAATGTTTTTGCAAATAATCCTCAAACAATTGATGATCTGAAAATTTCCATTACTCAAAGGATACAAGAAGTCACTCCCAGCATGTTAAAACGTGTACAAATAATCGCAGCCTTGCCTCTTACAAAAAGTGTGGACATTTTGAACATTTATTATAAACGTAAGTTCAGTATTTTTTCCTACGTGATGTTAAAAGTGCTTTTTATCATTAGCATAAAAGTAATCGTTTTAAGGTTTGCTGTTTTGAAAATAATAAATACGGGTATGTCGTCAGTACGGGAACTTTTAGAACACCCTGTATTTAACTAAATGTTCTTATAAAACAATTAAACATTAACAAAAAGTGAAACTAAGAATTTTCATTATCTTTTTTACACTCATTTGTAGGTTGATCACGAAATTTACGATCAAAACTTAATAATTATACATAAACGAATGATTTTTTTTGCAAATTTATAGAATATTTTGGTTTACTTTATAGAAGATTTTTTCTTGCCGCAAATAAAACGAATGTTTAAAGAAAAATTATTATTATTCTTTTAATATTCGTAAACCGGTTATATGCCTTTATTGTTTTCGCATCTAAAAAACTCAAATAAAAATTACAACACGATCAAATAAATATTTCGACTATTTGTATTGAATTGATATTGAAGATGACACAAAATATGATGTGTACAAAAATAAATAAAAGGTCGATGTAGTCCATTCATCCTATGTTGATTAATAGAACAAAATGAAAACTCTGATTCAAAATCAAAAAACATTGGAGCAATTAGTGAAAGAATTTCATTAAAGCGACTGTGTTTCGCAAAACAAAATGTTTCTAAATAAAACTCCGAGAGACTCAGTCACAGATTTTTTTAAGGAAGTGGATGTTTATTTTCGTGATCAATAAAATAATGATGATAAATTTCGAAAAATCTTAATGACTGATGGGGCCGGAGAATTTTTGTAAGGAAAAGTCATTATTGATTAAAAAAGAAGCTCTTTTAATGTGAAAAATCAGTTTTAAAATTAAAGTCATTAGTATGTAAGTCATTCATATGTTAAAATATTTATGGCCTTTAAGAAATCTAAATTATTCGTAAAATCGCATAATGATTGTCAGGTTCTGATGAACGTATATTATTTAGAACTATTGTTATATATTATTTTCTTGCTTATGTATTCATGTCACTTTCCATGTACTGGGATTTTAAAATAACATTTTTTAGGGTTTCGTTCATCTGACGAAACCCTATTCGTCTCGCTCCTCTGTCTGTCCCTCACAGAGCCCGTTCTCAAAAACTATACATGTTGGAGACATGAAATTTTGGGTACTTATAGCTGAACACCTCACATCATACAACAAATCATAAAATTTTGAAAAAGTCGTGCATTTAACCCTTTGGGCTCTCACATGTATATTTTAAACAATTCTTTCTAAGTGAGCCCCTAATTATGTTGCAGACATGAAATTTTGAGTACTTATAGCTGAACACCTCACTTCATACGAAAAATGATAAAATTTTGAAAAAGTCGTACATTTAACCCTTTGGGCTCCCGCATGTTTATTTTAAACAATTCTTTCTAAGTGAGCTCCTAATTACTTTGGAGACGTGAAATTTTGCATACTTATAGCTGAACACCTTACGTCAAACGACAAATCATAAAATTTTGAAAATGTCGTACGTTTAACCGTTTGGGGTCCCACATGTGTATTTTAAACAATTCTTTCTAAGTGAGCCCCTTATTAGGTTGGAGGCGTGAAATTTTGCATACTTGTAGCTCAACACTCAGATCACACGTCAAATAATAAATTTTGAAAAAGTTTTATGTTTAACCCTTTCAACTCTAGCTTGTGTATTTCAAGCAATTCTTTCTAACTGAGCCCCTAATTAAATTGGAGATTTGAAATTTTGCATACTTATTGCAGAACACCTGAGGCCAGGCGACAAATCATAAAATCTTGAAAAAGTCGTACGTAGCCCTTTGAGCTACCACATATTTATTTGAAGCAATTCTTTCTGAGAGAGCCGCTAATTAAGTTGGAGACATGAAATTTTGCATACGTATAACTGAATACCTCAGACCACACAACAAATCATAAAAATTTCAAAAAGTCTTATATTATTTACTCCTCCGGGCTCTAACTTGTGTATTTTAAGCAATTTTTCTAACCTCCGCCCTTTTAACCCGGGGAGAAATTTTCCAACTTTAGCCGACACCCTTTTGACCATTCTTTCATATTATGCACCATAGCCTTACATATTTTAGTTCTAGTTCCATTTTTTTCTGCCAGGTTCCTCTACTTATCTCGGGTGCTATGGGCCCAATCCCCTCGACTAATATATATACGGATAGTATGTAAAACGGATTTTCGTTCGTATACAGGTTTGTTTAGAATCAAGTGCGCCCCCTGGTTGTGAAATGTGGAACTAACAGATTTTTCAAAAGGAAAAAGTGTTTTGAAAGGAATATTAAACGAAACCCTCTGTGCGATCTGTGATCTCACTTACCCACTTGTTTACTTATCTGGAATTTAAGCCGAGTAGTTTGAGTGACCATGGCTTTAGTTGAAGAAATGTAGCGAATCAATAGAGTGGGGTTTTCTTTGTCATTCAAAGTGCATACCTGAGTAAGTCAGACAAAGGAGTTTTACTCATCTATCTAGGGACATCGTGGGAAAGTACGGTTGGAGGAGACAAGTCACTGCTGACAGATTGAGTATCCCCGTAGACGGTGTTGAGAGAAGGGGGATACAGCGGAGGAAGCGAGTCTATGTGTGGAGTTCGAAGTGTGTGGACACATTTTGGTCCTGAATAGTCTTCGGACAGTGTACGTATTGAGATATACGGGCGAGAACGCAGGCTCTTGGCATGTATAACGAGTGTAACTGGAGATCAAGAATTATCTCCGATAAATCTGTTTTAACGAACGTAATGTGAGAGGGATATAGAATACTTTAATAAGAGGACCAGTACACAGAAAGTAGTTGCTGCATTTAATTTAATGTTGGACCGGATCACCTATATCCGAGTTCTTAATTGTAAATATTGTCTTGTTATCTGTAAATAATGTATAAATGAATTGTTAGTTAAGTTTAATTGAAAGAGTTGGTATTATGTTCAACAGTCCTCTCATAGCGTGACCGATATCACGCAATCATATCGGCGCTGGCAGCATATAAAAAGTAAAGGGACATTCTTCAAAGTTCTGTGGACTTAGAGGAAATCCGATAATGATTATCTAAAGTAGGATCGTTGCAATGAATATACAACGGAAATAAAATCATTTGTGCTATGGAGATCTCTGTTTTAAGTTCTCTTGCCTCAAGATTATTTTTATAGATAGTTGACAAAGGTTAGAAAACAAAGTCCAATATTTACAAAGTCACTTTATGAAGCCACGGTGAACAATGTCTCACTCAAGCATGGATTATTTTGACCCTGCTTTCAAAATTCTTACAACTCCAAAACTTATTACCTACCATTTTTTTAAACACAATTTCTAGCTTGGATATCTATAGCATTACTGGAAACACTCACAGATTACGATTTAATGAACAAAATTCACTACATCAGAGATACTTTAATCAGTTATGTTTTAACTACTGGGTTTATTTTTAATTAAAATTTGTTTGCATTTAGCAATAAAAATGAAAATTAATATCGTTTCCAAACTTTATTGTTATGCGACCCACTTTGATGTTAGAAAGTTTTCACAATCCACTTAAAGTATAGGTATATAAAGTCTGTCATATAATCCGTTATAGGAAAAATGCATAATCGCAGTCTGGCTTAATAGTTTAAGCTCACACTAAAATATGATAGTAAATTTGGAATGGAAAATACAGGAAATAATTTCACAATATGTACTGTAAACCGAGGTGATAAAGTGCCATACTTTGAGGTTTTCATATACTATTTTCTTTAAATGAATTAGGCTGAATAGTTAACAGAACATAAACACAAGTCTCAGCTTTCAGTTTATTAGTTAAAAGAAATCTAAATTAAAATGGAAGGATGGTGGTAGTGTGTGTGTGTGAGGGGCGGTTTTGCGGCAAAACCCCCCACCCCCACGTTGGTCAGAGTGACTAAGTGTTACCAAAGATCTTTCAGGAGTCGATACTCCACGTTCTTTGGTGTCACGCTTGTTTCCTGCTTCAAAACATATTAGAAACGTATCGTGTCAACGCGTCACCCAACAGAATTCAATTCACTGTACTAAATCCGACTTACACATTATATACTATATTCGAATTGCACTCTATTTCCTATTTTAGGTAGCTTTCTTTACAAAAAAGCTACCTATTGCAGCCGTTCGGAGGAAAGCGATTTCAAAAAATTTTGGTATATTTTCATCGATCATGACCCCCAGACCCCGAAACCACCCTCCGTTCAAAATTGATATATATATATATATATATATATATATATATCTGACCTATGTCACACTGTAACTCCCGTAATTATGAACCGATTTCGATGAAATTTGGTGTGTACATAGTACATACCAATGTCTCGACCGAGTTCGTTGGCCAGCTTCATCCGCCATTTTGTTTCAAAATGGCGGCCATTTAAAATTTTTAAAAAATTTTAAAACTTGAAATGTGGTACCAAAAAATTAAAAATGGAAAAATATTTTTTTCTTATGTATTTGACCTTTATACAAAGATTCCGAAGCAGTTTTTGTTTCGTCTATATCTTAAAAAATGGCTGAGTTATAGCATTTTGAATTTCTAGCGTGGCTGACATTTTGAAACGTCCTGAATTTTGTCACGCGATAAAAGGCGTATTTATGAACCGATTTGGATGTAATTCAGTGTGTACATAGTACATACCAATCTCTCGACCGAGTTCGTTGGCCAGCTTCATCCGCCATTTTGTTTCAAAATGGCGGCCATTTAAAATTTTTTTAAAAATTTAAAAATTGAAATGTGGTACCAAAAAATTGAAAATGGAAAAATATTTTTTCTTATGTATTTGACCTTTATACAAAGATTTCGGAGCAGTTTTTGTTTTGTCTATATCTTAAAAAATGGCTGAGTTATACATTTTGAATTTCTAGCGTGGCTGACATTTTGAAACGTCCTGAATTTTGTCACGCGATAAAAGGCGTATTTATGAACCGATTTGGATGTAACTTCGTTTATACATAGTACATACCAATGTCTCGACCGGGTTCGTTGGTCAGCTTCATCTGCCATCTTGTTTAAAAATGGTGGCCATTTAAATTTTTAAGAAATATTTAAATTTGAAATGTGGTACCGAAAAATTAAAAATTGAAAAAATATTTTCTTTTTATGTGTTTGACCATGATAAAAAGATTCGGGAGCAGTTTTTGTTTCGTCTATATCTTAAGAAATGGCTGAGTTATAGCATTTTGAATTTCTAGCGTGGCTGACATTTTGAAACGTCCTGATTTTTCTCACGTAATAACAGGCGTATTTATGAACCGACTTGGATGTACCTTGGTGTGTACATAGTACATACAAATATCTCGACCGAGTTCGTCGGCCGACTTCATCCGCCATCTTGTTTCAAAATGGCGGCCATTAAAAAAATTAAAAAATAAAAAAATTTAAATGAGATACCAAAAAAATTGGAAAGTGAAAAAGATTTTTTTTGTATGTGTTTTACCTTAATACAAAGATTCCGGAACAGTTTTTCTTTCGTCTATATCTAATAAAAATGGCTGAGTAATAGCATTTTGAATTTATCTTGTGGCTGACATTTTAAAACGACCTGATTTTTGTCACGCGACAACAGGCGTAATTATGAACCTATTTGGATGTAACTTGGTCTGTACATAGTACATACCAATGTCTCGACCGAGTTCGTTGGCCAGCTTCATTCGCCATCTTGTTTCAAAAGGGTTGCCATTTAAAAAAAATTAAATTTAAAATTCAAAATGAGGTATTAAACAATTGGAAAATGAAAAAGATTTTTTTATGTGTTTGACCTTGATACAAAGATTCCGGAGCAGTTTTTGTTTCTGAAAATTTGTTCTTTTGTTTATATCTTAAAAAATGGTTGATTTATAGCACTTTGAATTTCTAGCAAGGCTAACATTTTGAAACGATCTTGTATTTGTCACGCGATAACACACGTATTCGCCTATTTCGATGTAAGAAGGCATGTGGATAGTATACATCAACACGTCGACCAAGTTCGCTGGCCAGATTCATCAGCCATCTTGTTTCAAAATGGCGACCATTAAATTAAAATATATATATATATATTTAAAGTGAGGTGCAAAAAAATTAGAAATTGAAAAGGGTTTCTTTCTTAAGTATTTGACCTTGATATAAGAATTCAGGAGCATTTTTTGTTTGTCTTTACCTTAAAAAATGGCTCAGATATAGCAGTTTCAATTTCTATTGTGGGTGACATTTTGAAAAATCTGATTTTTTGCATGCGACAGCACTCCTATATATTAACCGATTCCGATGTGAGTGAGCATGTGCACAGCAATTACTAAGGTCTCGACCGAGTTCACTGCTTAGCCTCATCCACCATGTTGTCTTAAAATGACAGGCACTTTAAGAAATTGCCGAATTTGGCAGCCAAATATATGTTACTTCAAAGAAAAGCAGCTTGGATAAAGCTGACTAACTTCGCGAAATTCTCATTCATTATATTGATAAAAATTAGTATTGAATCTCCTATATTCGGTTTCCACTAAATTGAGCTTCGTGTGTTTGAATGATATAATTTGGCTTTTTTTAAATAAGGATTATGAAAGCTACCTCTTCCTCCCGGCACTGGCCGGAAGGACTTTTTTAAATTTCTTTTAAAAAAATTGGAGAGTGTATTTTTTTTTAAAGAAGAAAATGTTTTTTTAAAACAATTTATTAAGGACTTGAAAAAGTGTAACATAAAACTTTTTAATAAAAAAACGGCAAATGTGCTAATAAATTCTATTAAAAAAAAGGTGAGATGGTAGGAGAATAATAATAATAAAAAAATCAGTTCTAAGCATTACACCAAACCCAATTTGAAAGGAAAAATAAATCATAAGAAGTTATAACTTTCTTAACTATCACTGAACAGAGTTTAGGAAATTTTCTTAAGATCGCCAACTAAATAAATGTTGAAAATTAAATTTAGTAATTCACTTCTGACTATTTGAGATAAAAGCACAATTAAAATTAATTTTTTTTAATTTGTTGCATTTTCTACAAAAGGAAAAATCGCTAGTCTTATTCGCAGCAAATAAAAACAACAACCAAACATAATAGACAAAATATTCGCAGAATATTAATAGACAAGAGACAAGATATTCGCAGCAAATAAAAACAACAACCAAACACAATCAGAAAAAACCCCTTTTATAGACAAGATGACACATTCTCACCCATCAAAGTTTTTATTTTATATTTACCACTCAATAAATCATAAGCAAACAAACCTACGCAAACCTCGGTATGTATTTAACATACCGGGTGTTTCAAAAGTTCGGTTCTAAAGTAAAACGCGATAATAAAAGATCTATGGGTCGGAGATACATGCGGTTTGTCGATAAATATTCAGCGTGGTACGGGGTTTTGTATGACACCAACGAAAAAATTAGTTCAAAATCTCGACAATAGAGGGTGCCACTGCAGATAATTTCATAGAATAATTCCATATTGCTCACACAACACAAGATTTGGATACAAAACATTAGAAAGTACTGCATGTACACATTTTTCCACCCAAATCTTGTGTTGTGTCAGCTACATGGGATTATTTCATAGAATTATCTGTAATAGCGCTCTCTATTGTCTGGATTTTGAACTAATTTTTTTTGTTGGTGTCGTACAAATTCCGTATCACGCTGAATATTTATCTGCAAATCGCATGTGTCTCCGACCGGTAGATCTCTTTTATCGCGTTTTACTTTCGCACCGAACTATTGAAACACCCGATATATGATAAATTAGGAATAATAACTAAACTTTTCTTTTAGTCTATTGGGGAATCTTCCCATTATTTTCCCAAACGGAACTATGTCACAATTTTGCGCTGAAAGTATAGGATTCTACAGAAACAGTGAAATTACCTCTGCTAATACAGGTTTAAAGCAACTACTGGCTAAAGTTTCCTAATGTGTGCGTCATCTAGTGGATTTTTATTTAAATCGGTAGCATTTGATTTAAATTTACAGAAATCGCTACTATTTAGAAAATAAACATGGCATCAAGTGACCCCTATAACCACTTAGTCACCTCGCTTTACAGTACTGAAAATACACACTTCATTAGCTACAACAAAATATTTTATTTGAAAACTACGCTTTCTTTCAACTCTTGTTGGAAACTGTTTTCTCAAAAGTTTAAGCTCATTATACGAATATTAAGGACTCTTAATAGGTCGGTTGAAATATCGTTTTTCAATAACAGTATTACAACACCAGATATTCAATTTAAGTTTGTTATTCAAAATGCGGAAGGTTCTGGAACACAGACCAGTGAAAATTTTTAAAGATTTTCCGTTCCGGAAAACTGAAAAAAAAAAAGTTTAAGCACGATTTTAAATTTTTCATCATGAGTATTTGCCCAATATATATATACATATATATATATATATATATATATATATATATATATATATATATATATATATATACTTGCTAATAATAACAATTTCGAACGAAAAGCAAGATGTGTACGGCGACGTATAGTGAGTTTACAGACTGATGGAAAGAATGAGGACATGAGTTTTAAAATTCGCCTTATCCAAAATTTAAAAAATCATGTTTTCTCTATCAATCTATTCTATTAGTAGACCTGCACCGAAAAAGCAACAATTAGCAAAAAAACTATATTTATCCTGTATTTCTGCCGTCGTAAAATCTTGGTTTGCAGTGAAAACCATTGAATGCAGTTAGAGGTTTTTCGCGATTTCCCAAAATTTGATTTTCTATATAAAGCGAGTTTTGAAACTCACGTCCTCAATTAGAAATTTGCAGTCAAAACCTGTCCATAATGCAAATTAAAATTAATTTCTGCGTAAACGCGTCTGAGGACGCAATACATAGATGCATTATAGAATGAAAGAACATTGTTTTGAAGCAAATATGCTGCAAAACGCGTCTAAACAAACACCATAAACATACCAGAATGGATTGCGCCCAAAAGTACAGTCGTGAAAAAAAAAGTAAACACCCCTACTAACTCCTCAAGAAATTATCGTAGAAGAAAGTTACTGGTACCAAACGATTTGAAATAAAGTCTACTTTTAAATGATGCAAATAAAATTTGCTTAGGGGGCTACATATTAAATACTTACACATGTAAATGTAAATGTGCTACATATTAAAACGAACCATAACTTTGTTTTTTTCAATAGCAATACATAATTCTGACTGCATAAATGAATTCTACACCCTTCAATTAGCCTAAAGACAAATTTTTATGTAATCCGTACGATAAGTTTCTGAGAAATTAATTATTTTAAAACGAGCATATTTTAGGGGCTGTATCCAAATTGTAGTTCGGTATTCGATTGTTGACCAAGAGAACCTCCTTCTTGATCAAGGCAATTTAAGCGCTATTCAAGCAATCATTGAAGACTGCTAGATTACAAGACAGCAGAAGAAATTTCAAAATATCTAGTCACTTCTATAATAGATGGTCCCTTAAACCATCATTTTGCCTTTTTTTAACCACAATTTGAAAACTACTTGGAAGAAAAATGTGAAATTTTGGATTTCCATAAAGCAGGACTTAATAAATCTAAATTCATCAAAAAGTTGTAGGTTGCAATTCATAATTTTTTCGAATAATAATTTCACAATTCATAATTCATATAATAAAACTATAAAATTGCAAATTCAACGTATTTATATTTGGGTATATTAGTATTATTGCTACACAAAAAATTAGCAGATTAGGAGTATAATTTCAGGAGATATAAATAAAAATATGAAAATATAATTTAACATTAGAAGCACTAAATTTTGAATGTTTATCATTCAAAAACGTATCAATCATATGACTCGAAAGTTAATGTCTAGGCATACTTTGAACCGAAGATTTGAAATATCTTGTTAAAATTGGGTATTGCCATTGAAAAAAAAAAGAAGTTTGGGTTCATTTTAATATGTAGATGGCCCCCTAAGCAAATTTTATATACATCATTTAAAAGTAGACTTTATTTCAAATCGTTCGGTATGAGTAATTTTCTTATACGATAATTTTTTGAGGAGTTAGTAGGGGGCATTTACTTTTTTTCCCCCACGACTCTACATCTCATACCTGGACAAGTGGCTCACCATGTTAAACAGCGATGACAAAAATGAAGTTTTTGTCGTCCTGCTTGCTGGAGTTACCATTGGCATGACCTCTGAAAATATCTGAGTATTTTCTTCAGTGGGAGATAAAGACGATAAGGTGATAAGTCTCTGATGATTTGGTGGCGGCTGGCTTTAACCCCTTCGGGACGAGTTTTTAATCTTTAGTCACCGGTTTTTTAAAACAGAATTTTTTGCCTAATTGAATAGGGAAAATACTCCGATTAAATAAGGCAAAATTTACAATAAAATTTTACTGGTGAGAATAATACCCGATTCTGAGTACCTTACGCGGCACGATTACCGGTCGCCCGTCCCCAAGGGGTAAATGGCCAAAACTCTTCAGCTTCTCTTCATGGGGCACAGAATTAAAAAAAAAGGATCAATAGTCGAAGAGCCGACAGCACAAAAACCTATGTTATCAAGCACAAGAAAAAAAACCTTTATTTTATGGAAGAGTATAAGTAGGGGATTCTAATGATCCATGTCTGCCGGAAGTGAAGTCGTGCATAAGCCAAAAATTAATACCATCATTGTGTTTATCATTGGTGTGTGGGTTTATCATTGTGTTTGTCCTACAAACAAAGGTATGAAAACAGGGAGGAGTGGAGCAGGAAAACACAATGTTAAGCCTACGAGTCAACCACTGTTGGTATTAATTTTTGGCTTATGCACCACTTCACTTCCGTCAGAGATGGATCATTAGATTACCCTATTTCTACTCTTTCATAAAATAAAGGGTTTTTTCTTGTGCTTTATAACATAGGTTTTTGTGCTGTCGGCTCTTGAACTACAAGGAACACAAAAGCAACACTTGCTTCTGTTTAACGACCTCTTAGGGAGTCCTGAGTAGAGGTTTCAGCGTGACAATTATAACATGCATATTTTATAAAACAGTATATTTCTGTGGAAAATGTTCAGGTTTCAGATTGGTCTATTTTAAACCCTCACTTAAATTCAATTTAGAATATTTAAGGTACTTCAACCTGCGCAATTAAAAAAAAATGAAAAGCAACTGACTTTATATATACACTTGATAAAATATCATTAGTTTACTGCACGGTGTACAAAACTGTTGTAAAGTCAAATAAACTTATACAAACATTAAAATAAAGTTAAAATCTCTACGTTTCGGTCATCATTCTATGACCTTCCTCAGGAACGTTATCGTATAACTTCTAAAATTAGAGCAAAACCGTCTTGAGTTCAAAATGTTCGTTATATATTCAGTCAAAAGTCACTTTATCCAATTACAATCCAGAAAGCATGCAATGGTACCATCTATTAGACAAAAAGTAGACTACAATTTCGAATGATTTTTAATATGGCGCCGTCTATGAGGTAAAAAAAGAATAAAAGACTATCAAATGAACAATTTTGGCCTGCAGTGGCCCCATCTATTGTAAGGCAATGTAAATACATGTAGAACTTAAAATGCAAGAGGCAAACTTTGTTAAAATCAAAAATAGAAGTGCATACTTGACTTTGGGAAATGTAAGGTGAAAAGAACTCATCGTACTTTCCATTTTTGTGGAAATGTGTATTGATCACTTTATAACGATGACTTTTCTTAAGAAGTCATACTTTTTCAAAAATAAATAAATAAATAAATAAAATTAAAAATCTAATCAATTTAATAGAAACATGCTTATGTTTCTGAAACGAGAGAAATGTAATAAATAAATAAAATCATATATAGGTGTTAAATGATACCTTTCTTTTTCTATGTATATAAATTTTGAGATTGTATGATTACGGAGTTTTATGAGATTTTGTCAGATTCATGATAATGAAACATTTTAACCACTTTGACATGATTTTTTAAATAATTTTAATCATACCGTTTTCTGGAAGCTGCTTCAAAGAACCCTACACTGCTAAAATAACTTCAGAATCTGTTGTTGAATCTGTCAGAATCACTTGTTGGTGACTTGATAAGGGGTTCAAAATGATGCACCTAAGTTTCATCACCTGTTATTACAGTCTTTAGGAAATTCGGATCATTTTTCATTTTGATCCCCTTATCAAGTCAGCAACAAGTGATTCTGACAGATTCTACAACAGATTCTGAAGTTATTTTAGCAGTGTAGGGTTCTTTGAAGCAGCTTCCAGAAAACGGTTTCTCTGCTTGTTTTGAAAAGTGTGTTGAACGATGGGACCGATGCATATCATCTGAGGAAAGTTGTTTTGAAGAAGAATGATGTATTTTTTTTTATGTAAGTATATTTATTGATTTTTTTTATGATTTTACTCTCAGTTATTATGGAACGCCCGGAGTAGATAAGAAATGATTATTGAAGAATATGCCTCATTAATTATAAAATACTGTTTGTTCTTCTGAAATAATGTTTTTATCTCAATGTTTATTTTAAATTATTTTTTTTGTCTTTTATTTTTCATTAACCATAAGATAAAATCTTGCAAAGAATAAGTGGGAGATTTGTTTTTCTTTTTTTTAAAATCCTCCTTCATTTTTAAATTTTCCCTTAAAAACAAAAGTGGTAGATTTTCAGCTCATGATTTGCTTCAGAATTTATTCTGTAAAAAGTTAGACTTATATTAACGGCCAGGATGTTTTTTTGACTTACCTAATGATACAGTAAAAAGCTTATTCACAAAAAGTATGTGAAGAAAATTTTCGTTTTTTTTTTCGGCGTAGTGGATAATTGGAAAAAAAAATTGAACAGAAACTTATTTTTTAAGACAAAGAGAGAATTTTTACGCTTTAATGTAGTGTTTTTTGTATTAGACTCGGGAGAAAAACGCGATTAAGACTTTTTTTTTCCTCCAAAAGAAGAGCTTGAATATCTACTTAGTACTTCTTTGTCAAAATCAGTTCTATTTTTTTCTCCAATACTTCGTGCAAGATAGAAATAATGCTCTCGAACTGTAAAATATTTTCTTACGAAAGGAAAAGGCATCGATAAGAGAAGATACTAACTATTAATATTTACCATAATGCGCCAAAATACGAAGAAAATGTAGTATAACATTTTAGAAGAGAAACATTTTTTAAATTAATGGGAAGATTATTTAATTAACATACAGGGTCTGTCCATAAAGTAATAAGACGAATTACATAAAACTCATTCATTTGCATATAATTTTACAGATTCTTAATATTCTTCAAAATAGATTCCTCCTGCATTAATACACAGTTGTCAACAATCTACCACCCATTTGAACCCGCTTGGAAGTCTTCAACTGGAATGCTGTTCAGAACGCGCATTACGTTTTTCTGTAAGCTCTCCAGATTGTCAAAATAATGACCTTTATGCTGGATTTTAACTTAGGGAATAGTAAAAAGTTCGGGGTTGTACGGTGGTTGGGGTAGCATTACGACGATGTGTTTTGCCAGGAACTGAGTCGCTTTGAACGATGTGTTGGAACCAGCTTGGCACAAACTTTTCGCATTTGATGTTCTTCCGTGACGATTTGAGGCACAATCGATTTACTTAGTCCCAACGTCTCCGTAATCATTCGGACTCTCAACCGACGATCAGAGTCCAAAAGCGCTTTAATTTTAGCCACATTGTTTGAGTTCGAGAACTTGATGAACGCCAGCGTGTTGTTCGTCATCGACGTCCTCTCTTCCGTCTTTGAAAGCTTTGTGTCACCTAAACATGTTAGGTGTTTAGGTATTAGCACATTTGAAAATTCCCCTTTAACAATTTTTGTCAATAAACGGAAATACATTCGATATCTTTTAGGGAGCCCTGTACATCCTTCTATATATAAAAAAAAGTTTTGATTTGGAAATGGACCAATGAAAATCTGCGTAGATATTCCCGGCAGATCGGCATCCAATTTGAATGCTTAAGCATGGCCTTTCTTCGTTAATATTAAAAAAAACTGTTACATACAAAAATATGAAAATCGATAGTATTATAGAGAAATGTCTGATAAACACGCTGATGCAGACAGTTTTCAAATCGAAGAATTATTTTAAGAGATATTTAATGCCAAAGTTGGACAAAATCGTTCCATTAAAAAAGTTTTATAGGAGCAAAAACTGTACATAGGAATTTAATCATTTTTAGATCATTTTATGCGTCAGAATTTCCCGGTGTGCAGATTGTATTTAGTTTTTTAATTTGACTCATTTTTTGAGGTTTTATTTCTATTTTAAATTCAAATTTTCAGTATTTTGAGAGATATTTTTTAGATATTTTAGAAAATGGCATTAATTTAAACTGTTGCCAACTGTATAAACAGCGCAAACAATAATGTTTGCTTCAAATTAAAAATTTATTTTACACGTGACTATTATAAACAGAAAATATAAAAAGCGGGAACTCATTGAAAATTACGTCATAAAAACTATAATTACACGTGAATTTTAAAAGAGAAAGAATATTGTAAAATAATAAATTCATTAACATGCATTAGAAGTCTTAAATAGGAGAATTTACGTCGCATTTACGTCACATTACACTTATTACATAAAATGAACAAAAAACAATATTGCAAAACAGTTTAAATTTTAAAATTGCGCGATAAATTTATTTGATATTTTAAGATGATCATAATATTTCATTTCTAACAAAAGTATTTTTACGTGCCTATTAAAAAGAGAAAGAAATGTTTGGGTGAAAATTACGTCAGATTATAATTGTCAGATTCAAATTATAATTCAATCTTCCGAAATCTTTTTAAAGCCGATCAAATTAGCGTGCTGTTATTTAAATTGAACAAAGCATAATAGCATTTTTGGGAGGAGGGGGAAGCTGGAACTATTTTCCGCTTATTGCAGGATTCCGTTATAAACAGGCTTTACTCTATTAGAAAATAAATTTGCTGGATGGTACTTTAAAAAAAAAAATCTGTAGTAATATCTGCTTACAATTTTATTTCTTTTTCAGTATTGCAGTTTATGTTGTATTTGTAATTGCTTTTTCATTTAAAGATTTTAAATAAAAAAGAAATTATTGAAAATATAATTAAATTTTAATTGAATTCATCAATTAATTTGGAATAAAAAAGTTTAAAGTATGAGACATATAAAAATTAAAATCTTAACCTGTGACTTTACACAACTTTGGACTGTACAGTAGTCGGACCCTGGTAATTTGCACTGCCCCCCCCCCCCTATACGGACCTGCGATAAAAATTTCAGGTTCATTTGAGAATATTATTACGCCGGGCGGGTCAGCTAGTATACTATAAACGTACTAAAAGATGGTCAGTGTTGAATTCAGGCAGTGGCTCGGGTTGGACATCCCTCCCCTCCTCCCCGGACCAATGGGACAACCCTCCGGAAGATTTGAGATTTTGTGTTTTCAATGGTCAAAAAGTACAACCCCCCCTCGGAACTCTATAATGTCCCCTCCCCCGAAGTCACAGAAATCCCTACCGGAGAAAAGTATCTGTATTCAACACTGAAAATAGTTAATGAAAAAAAAAAAATTAAACAACTTTTAATACATATTTTTGCATAGCCATACATACTTTTATTTAAAAGAATAACATTGTCAACTTTCTCAATACACGAAACAGCATATAAAATGCATAATTTCACTACAGTTCAAAGAATAATACAGAAAAATCCGAATAAAGAAATCCTTAAACTTTGCTGTTGCTTGTAAAGATCAAATAAATGTTTCTCTTTATCTTTTCACTTTATTTGTTGTGCTATTCTTCATCTCCCTTCAGTTATTTAATCTTCTTTGTTTAGTTCGTGTATTTTCCTTTATCCCGAATTTTCTTCTTAATAGGAATTATTCTTTGTACTTGCTTCGAGATCATGTCAATCAATTTTTGCTTAGAATTACCTTCGATGAAATTTAATAGTGAAGTAACATTGTTTCTTATCGTTCCACGGAAATTGATTTTTAATGAGAAAGATACGGGAATGCACCGAATTGACAACAATTTTAAAACTTTTACGAAAGAAAAAGATGTAAAAAAAGAAAAAAAAACTTCATTTCAATATTTTGTTATGAAGTTTCAATTTTATGTGATATTTCTATATTCATTAAGAAAGCATGAACTAGTAAAAAAAATGCCGTCTGGTTTTAACACATTTACTTGTTTTGAGATCTCTTGAACAAGATTTCACTATTTTTTAGATCATATGTCTGTCTGTCTGTCCGTCCGTCTGTGTGTTATGCAAATTTTGTGGAACTGTAACTGAAGGGCTGCAGCGTAACATTGAACTATTAATTACTATTGTTTTGAGTGTTTTAGTTTTCATAAAGACAAATTTTCTTTTTGATTGTGAAAATATTTTAAATTTGAATTTTTGTTAATAGAGGCACACAATTTCGTTGGAGGCAGTTTATTCGCACTATGCAAATGTTTTTAATGATATCACAGCATCAGTTATTTTATTTATTGAACAGTCTGGGTTAACCGGAGTGAAAGTTTGAGCAGTGTTGAATAGAGAAATATAAAGCGACCTAAACATTAACTGGGCAAATTTGATTGAAATACAAATTTTCAGATATGAAAATTATTAATAAATTATGAATGAAAGAACTGCGTTAATTATTACATAACAAAGATCAGTATTGTGAAAACAACAACAACAACAAGATACGTGCGAAATTTACAATTTATTAATTTCAAGCTGGAGGCATACAGATCCAGAAATCTATAAAGAATAATCTATAATATTGACACTGCACTTAAAATATTTAGAACTTTACGAGAACTGTGTTTGAAGATTGCTGTTTCAGGCGTTGACGTGTTAATATTGGATGCTACAACCTCAAAATGAGGCTATATTAACATTTTATGTCTGAAATTATGAATCAAGAAATTTCTTCTCGTCAAAATTTATCTTCCTTCATATGTGCAGATAAATTAAAAAATTAATATAATAACAATGTGAAATTTAGATCTTTGTTTTTTCATTAAAACTGATTTAACAAATTTGCGGCTTTTTATAAAATATTTACGAGAATAATTAGATTAAATAAACAAAAATACTTTTATGGAAATCCTGCAATTCTTATAAAAAGATTATAGCCTCCTTGATTCTGAAGTATAACACGAGATACATCTGAACTCAAGAGGATGTAAACTAAACTATTTGGTGTTTTTACATTTTCACTTTACTTCTATATAGCTGAATGTTTTTGGCTTTGGATCAAAATCAATAAATGGCAGCACTCATGCTTATTTCGCCTTAAAATAAGTGTTATTTCTATCTGAGTTCGCAAAATGTATTCCAGACAGCATGTCCAAGAAAGTAAGAAATTTTCATAATTAATTAACTAAAACGCTTTACAATAATAATAATTAAAAAAAAAATTTGAGATTTGTAGATCAATTCAAATAATTACAGGCCTTCAAATTGATGCTGCGTAATTTAGGTTATTGATAATTAAATTTATATTTTAAGGGTGTTAGCAATATTATATCTCTATTTTTGAACCTGAATTACCAGCCCCTAAAGCAGTGGTTCCCAACGTGGGGCGTACGCCCCACTGGGGGGCAATTTGACTTTCTAGGGGGGCAATTTCAAATTTGTTGTTCACTCATTCTCTATCAGTTTCTTTTTTTTTTTTTTGGGGGGGGGGGGAAGTATTGTTGCAGGCTAAAAATAAATGGAATGCAAGAAAAAAATTTAAAAAACAGCTTTTAATATTGATATTTTAAAGATGTACCCAATGAAAACTCAAAATACATTTAACACCAGAATATTTATAAGAAAAACTTTTAAAATATTTTTTTGACCATTAATTAATATTAAATTTCACTATAATTTTTCTGGAACTGTATTTTACAATTTTTTACAACGCTTTTGATTATTTATTTAAAGATCTTTCTACTTCTATTTGTTCTGCTATATGTCACTCGAAGATTATTTTACATGTGAAACTACTTAAAAGAACATATAAACTTGACTGTCTTGAGCCTATTTAACCTTAAAAATATATGAAATATCTGAACGAGATACTACCAACTTTAAAAAACTTATAAATATTAAATAGCATTAAAAAATGAAATGGGTAGATAGTAAATATATGTAGCTTTGGTGCAGGCATTCTGCAGAGAAATATAGAAAATGCGTTGTAATTGAAAATAATGGATACTTAATTTTTATAAAGATGAGAATTTTGAAATGCTTCATATGTATTGTATATTCCTTAGAAAGAAATTTTAGTGTACAAAACTTTCCCACCAACTATTAAGAAGTCACATAAATGAATTATAAAATGTGTGAATGTTATCAGTTTTAACGTTAAACGTAAGTCTCCCTTCAAGATATTTTATGATGATAAAAATACACAAATGAAGATAAAAATGTACGGTCTGGATTATCACATAACACTTTTCTTTTAACATTGAGGTAAGTTAGAAAAGAACAAAAAAACTTTTTATCGCAGAAAGGCGAAGATGTATAATCTCATTGCATTTATTAAAACTTTGTTAAAACACATTTGTCACAGAAGATTCATCTCTTTGATAGGTTAAAAAATGTGAGATGAATAGTTATTTGAAAGACTTTATTACGCTTCCACTGTGTGAATAGAGTTCGCTTTTTAAATAGTAACAGACATAATTTACAGATTAAGAGGGCATAGCGACATCACTGACGCTTTGGTGGGGCGTGGCCCAAAAAAGGTTGGGAACCACTGCCCTAAAGTATCAATTTCAGAAAAAGGGCTTCTTCTGTCATCTATGGTGTATTTTTGTTTGTGTAAAATGAATGAACGTGTATTCGCAATGTTATTTTACTTTCGGGTCTGAAGACGATAAATAAAATAATTTTGATTCCATCTATAACAAAAAATGTTTTCGAGTTCCAAGTTTTGCAGAAAAACTTTTTTAGTAAGAGAAAAACTACGCCTTTGTAAACGATTGAGAAAATATCCACTTAAAAAAATATTTCGCTTCAACTATATCGTTGTGCTTTCTAAATGCAATCGAGCAAAGATTGGTATGAAAAGTAAAATAGTCTTTCATTAATAGATGGATTACACAAATTTTATATTAAATTTTCTGTAATGGTTCTAAGGGTTAAAAAAAAATCCAACTTCTTGCACAATCTGTCGTTTGAATCGTTTTACAAGTTTTAATATCTCTGCATGTATTAGAGGTTATTTTATATACGTCACATATCCTATGAATCTTCGTTTCTTGCTTGTTTGTCATCGTTGAATAAATAAATAAATAAATAAATAAATAAATAAATAAATAAATAAAATAAAACTCAACAACAAAGCAATTTCTGAAATAATAAAATTCATTTTCACCAAAAAACATACATAAAATACGGAATAGGAATAAAGTAAAATGTAAAGAGATTCAAAAAACAGATTTGACAAACTTGAAATAAATGGTTAGAGTTTACCTCAATAAACAATTTTTACATAGGAAATTACTGTCACAATACATTTATTGAGTCAAAAATACAAGGTGTTTAATCTCAACCCGGACCCAGATTTTTGTTACTAAAATGAACAATAATGAAGATATTTTAACGAACATTTTGCAAGATTTAATTTATGTAAAATGCGACGACATTGCGAAATGTGCTAGAAGTGCACTGTAATTTGGTCATTGACACTGAATACAATGTGTACTACATTTTGAAATATGAAATGTCTACTTCAGCTCTGTTTAGATGCGGATGATCGCACTTTCTTCACATTGTCATACATTTGTTTTTAATCAGAAGAACGGAAAATTTTCTGTAATTTATGGGTAAAAATTCCTGTAAAAAAACGGAAATAGTACTGGCGTCTAGATTGCCAGTAGTATTTCCGTTTTTTAGTCCGTTTTTTTTTACAGTGTAGCACATGTGCTCTTACCATGATAATTACTATTTATTTTCAAATTTTCAGCTTTTAATAAATAAGTTAGGTTTTTCTTCCAGTCGCTGCTTGGACTATAACCCGTTATTTCATCAGGTGAGAACAGCCATACGTTATTTGAAGACAAATATGGAAGCAAAATGAAGTAGTAAATTATCGTTTAGTCTGTTAAAATAACCACATTTGTATAATTTTCGATGATTTTCGATTAGTTTAGAGTAATATAGCCGATTTTTATACTTTAATGTCAATATTACTAAATGATGAATCTCCACATTATCTACGTTGCTGAAAAAACAACTGATGAATTGAACACTAATTATGTTTGAACACTATGTGCTATGTAATTATAATTTACTTAACATTACGATAAATGCCTTCAACAATTCGAGAGTATACATTAATACTTTTAAATACCCAAGTTTTCAAAAACACAAGTATGTGGAAAAATATAACAATAAGATTTTCTTGTAAATTGAAAATCTAACAAACTGTGCATCTATCTGATCATATAAAAAAAACTGAAAATTGAAAACTACTGCTCAAAATTTGAACAGCGCACTAAATTTTTCTTTAAATAATAAAGCATTAAAATGCATTGCTTGTTAATTAAACATTTCTTGGAAATTAAAAGCTATTATAATATTTTTCCAATTAATTTATTATAATTTTTTCTTTCTAGTTCATGTTTTTTATTCATTTTTAAATGCACAAACTCATTAATGCACTTAAGAGAATTTAATTACAAGCAATTTTTAAATTAATATTTTTCAGTATGAAAAATTATTGAATGCAACAGTACCTTAATTAATAAACATTTCAATTAAGCTCTTTTTCTCACGCTACATTTTAAAAGAAATATATTTCTTCTGTCTCCCCGTCTATTAATTCTTAATAATATTGAACGCTGAAAATGTTTTTGAACTGCTCTATAAAATGAATTTAGAGTTATGTTTAAAATAAAAAATAACAATAATTGCATTATTACTCAGCAACAAACTTCAGATAGGTTTCTGGAAATGTAATAGAGTAAGTAGACTGCCTATTTTCGGATGTTTGATTATACGACACATTCTGTTAACCGACACCCTTCACATATTTCATCATCTGACTTGCGCAAACATATCTTAGGACAGAGGTACTCACTATTTTTTCTGCAAAATAGTCTCACATCGATATTTGCGCAAAGTAATATTCCCCTTATTTAGTGACCGGAATTCTGGGATAAGTTAAGGTAAGGAATTCCATTATAAAACTAGTCGTATAAGTTCCAATCCTAAAACTTTCGTCTATTTCATAAATGTTAATTTTAATACAGTGAAACCATCCTGTGCGATCACCTCCATTAAGCGACCACCTCCCCGAATGACCATTTTTTCATGGAACGAAATTTATTCCCATAGGCTAAATACTAATTTTACCTCTATCCAGAGACCACCCCTGTTGAACTCCCTCCATGAGCGACCCATTTCTTTGAAGAGAATGAAACAAATTCCGTTTTTTCCTGTTCACTTCAAGAAGGTTTTATTAGAATAATTCCGGAGAGCGCATTATTCATCAAACTTTTAAATTAAGTTTAGATTTTTTATTTATGCCAATAACTTTTAAGTGTTTAAACCCCTTCGTGCCTTTTTAGGCAATGAATTTAACTCTTATTACAAAGTAAGGATGACGGTCAATAAACTTCCCTGCAGTATTCTATCAGGAAACTCTCAAAGAAATAGATAAATTAATGAAATCGTCATTATTTGTTCCCATCCAAAAAAAAAAAAAAAAAAAAATTGCATTTATTTACTGAACTTCGAAAGGACTTGAAAATAAAAGTTATAGAAGATAAAACCGTAAAATCAAAGCAAACGTGAATGTATTCATTTTTAAACTCTGCGCTAATTAACTTATGTTATCAATTTTTGTTTTGATACTTAAATTTTCATATTTTTTTCCTAATGTGAAAAATAAATTTTAGTAACATTGATTGTTGCCTTTTTTCAACAATTATAATCTGGATTTAAACATGACCTCCATTAAGAGACCATCTCTCGTTGTGACCAATTTTTATTGGAACGAAACGTGGTCGCTTTAGGGAGGTTTTACTGTACTTCAAAAAGCGGCGAATTTTTTTGTGCGTCGCTGCACAAGCATCCAATGAAAACACAACCACACCGATTTTTATTTTCATCTTGAATTTATGTTTCATTTTATTAATCGCAGTAAATACGAGTTAATCTTGATCATAAGAATTAATAAAATGAGTATTATTTGTCATTGTGTTGTATGTCAGCTGCTTGCGAATCACTTGGTCACTGCATGCGAAGCATCCTTTACTGCACAAGCAGACAACGTACAACACAACTACGAAAAATCGAGATAGACGCACAAAAATTACTATCATGGCGCCCCCGTCGGGAGGAATATCCCCATTTTAAACTGGAACCTGACGACCATACTCAAAAACGTATATATGAAGTTTGGTTCAGTTCTATCCATAACCCAAGAGGCGATCAAAAAGATTCCGTTTGAGGTCACTGCTGCAGCATACAGTAGAGCGCCGATTATCGGAACAAGTCGGGACCGACCCTAATTCGGATAAGCAAAAGTTCGGATAAATGGACAGACAATTGAACGGATGTACCTGACTATACTAAAATCATCACACTTTATCCAGGCATTATACTGACAGCACTAGTTAATGCTGGCATGTTTAAAAATTGATTTTTGTCTTTAAATTTTTTTTTTACTTTTTATTGTCATTTTCTGAGCGCCAGAGATTATAATTTAAGCATAAAAGCTTTCGATTGTTGTTTGCTTCAAAGAAGACATTCTTTTCCATGCTGCCATATCTCGAATTCTTCTTATATACGCTAGTTGAATAGGATCAGCATTCTTCTGCTGTTCGAGCCATTTCATAGCTGTTTCCAAACATTCAAAGGCTTCGTTATGTGATGGACCTGGATCACTTTCAGAGCATTCGTTTTCAATTTCTGTTTCGTCTTGAATATCATCCACAATCTCATCATCATTTAAAATCTGATATCCAGGTCTAATAGGGTGTTTGGATAATTGGAAGTCCGTTTAAAAAATTTTTTTTGAGAGAAATAGCCTGTTCGGATAATTGGAAGTTCAGTTAAAAAATATTTTTGAAAGAAATTGGCTGTTCGGATAATTGGAAGTTCGGTTAATTGGAGTTTGGATAATCGGCGCTCTACTGTATATGCAAATTCTCTTGTCGCCGTAGCGGGTATATAAGAACCGGCATCGAGGCAAGAGATTATTGGGGCATTCGTTTATTTCCGAAGTGAGTGTGGAAAATGCTGAAGCGTGAACAATGGCGACGTTAGTACCAAATGCCTCCAAACAGGAGCAACCAGCAACGTGCTGTTATTCTATTTTTGTCAGCCGGAGGACAAAAACCAGTAGACATTCATAGGAGAATGAAGAATGTGTGTGGAGAAGCATGTCTGTCAAAAAACACCGTATTGGAATAGTGCTCAAAATTCAGAGCTGGTCGTGGTTCGAGTCAAGATGCAAGTCAATCTGGGAGGCCATCAACATCCAATACCGACAACAATAAGTGGGCAGTTGATGATGTGATTAGGGTAGAAAGTCGCATATCAATTCGTGCGCTTTCAAAAGGTCCAAAGTCAAAAGTTCTAGAATGGCAGTTTTAGACTTCTTCAAGCAGCAGAAAAAGGAATTTTACCAAAGGGGTATATTCAGGGGCGTAGCTACAGATATTTTTTCGGAAGGGGGGGGGGGGGAGAGAATTTAAAAATTTCCCAACTTACAATTCAAAAATTTCCCAACTTGCAACAAATTGCTTTTTTTCCAACTGAAATGATATGTGCAATGTGTGTTTAATGATATCGATACTGATATATATAAAAAAATTTCTTACCAAAGAAAAGTACTGAAACTAAAAATATAAAAATTATAATTATTGGTCCATTTTATGAAAGATTTTGTCTTCTATTGTGTACGAGTCATAATCGTATTTCATATTAAAATAGCCTCATAATATTTTGAGATTTTTGAGAACGGAACAAAGTTTTGGAGAAAATAGGTTAGAGAACTGTTGATGGACAACAGTAGAGAAATTCAGGTCTGGTAGATGTATGATATTTTCCTAGCACAGAGAAACAAAATGACAAATTGAGTCTGGCTGCTTTTTGTATTTCTTTTTATATTTTAACCAGTTTACTGTTACAGAACTTAGAAAGGTAGTTAGTGAAACAATAAAAATTTCTTCTTTTTCTTCTTCTTCTTTTTTTTTTTTTTTTTACTATTATTTAAAAAAAAAGAAAAAGTGTTTCAAAAATCTGGAATTTCCCAACTCGAAGCTCAAATTTCCCAAGTTCACATATATTGTAGGTTGAGGCTCCCCCCCCCCCCATAACCCCCCATCGCGACGCCACAGGATATATTCAACCTGCTGAAGCAGTGGGATGCTTGCCTAAATGCTGAAGGCGGTTTTGCATGGCTGGCATACTAAATCTGGACTGTACAGCCTTCGAACGGAAAGTTTTTTATCCCTTCTCATACAAAGAGGGCACATAGACGGGCACACGGGCATATGGGACATTTTGTAAAAAACGTGTTTTTCGTATCTCTGAACTCTAAAACGTGTAAATTCGTCAAAAACCGTCTATTATAGAAGAAAGTAGAAAATAGTAAATTTGCGGCACGCGAGACGCATAATGCATATCACTGTTACAGGATATTTGTTGTTACAGGATAAAAACTTAATCGTAAGCAATTACACAAAATTTTAAGCACTATACAAATGCGAAGAGGTGATTAAAATCTGTTAAATTATTTCAGTGCATTGTAAATTTTACTAAATTGAAAAAAAAAATCACAATAATTATTTAAAATAGATCGAAAAATTTCCGAAATCTGGGACAGTTCTAAACTAACATACACTCCTGCACATAATGATCCCCCTTGCCACAAAAATGGTTTTATGTTTTCTCTCATCGCTTGTAAAATGTATCAATTAACCCTCCTCCGCCCCACCTAATGGAATGGTCTCATTTTTATTTATGCCAGAAAATAGTAACGTACGAAATTATTGAATTATTTTCTTAAATTTCATTAATAACATTTATTTTGTGATAAAAGTTATTTATTTTTTCTTTTTTATAGCAATTATTTATGTTATTTACAGTTACTTTAATTGCTGGGGCTCGGGGACTCGCTGCAGCAAGTAAGAGAATTTTTTCTTTGTAAGAAATAGATATCGTAAAGAAGGTCATGTATAATTCCAAGGTTGCAGAAAATACAAAACCGAGAAATAAAGGAAATGATAATTATTAAAAGTAACATACTTCAAGGTGTTCAAATGAAACAATTAATATTGTAACGGTTTCACTGCCTCCTAAGATGATCTGGTAGCGTATGAGACAGGAAATCTCTCTAGATTGATCTTCGAATATCTTATTCTTGATTATATAGAATATACACATTTTAGATTTTTGGTTCGCATCAAATTACAAATATGAAAGGGCAGTTGCCACAAAGTCTATCCTACGCAGAGTGTCTCTTTTCATATGAGACTGTCGTCTCCGGAAGAAGATCTTATACTTGATGTCCTATTTTAGATGAGACTGATGTCTTCGAAAGAATGTCTTATACTTGATCGTCCTATTTCAGATGAGACTGATGTTTCCGAAAGGAATCTCGCCGGCCTGGGCCGTCTGCGAGTATTTTCGAACCCGTTCACACACAAATTCTCGTCGCTACTTTCTAGCGACTCAGTCTCCAGGAGCTAGGGATTGTCGCCGACCTATGACGTCTGCGAAAAAACCTAGAGTCCTCTCTCTCTCTCTAAAATCCATCTCCTCATCTCCATCTTCTGTCTTCGGCCCCAAACCGAAGGGCATCATCTCCTCCAATCGGCCAAGCCCCCGCGTTCCCATAGGAGCCTCTTTGTTTCTCCACTGGCGCCTGTTGCCATTCCGTGTCTGTGAGATGCTGAAACTCTCTCCCTTAGGAGGTCGAATGAAGGAGTAAACGATCTATAAGGGATGGACCGTGGAGAATTTCTAACGCCACGAGACATTGGACCTAGGATACCGCAAAATATTCTCTTATTGTACATTAAAGATGAATGGTTTCTAGCCCGTGGGAACCTAGTCCCACTTGTGAAGTCTCGGTACAGGCAAAGTTCTGTTAATTAATTATTTAATTACGCCAAGACTTTACAATATGATGTGGACACGTGTAAAGAATGGGTGACAAAAGACTTTAAAAAATTTTTTGCCAACTTCAATACAAACAAAACAAGTCGGAAATTGTACGTCTCGATCGTGGCAAATAAGGTGCGTTCGTACTATAACTAGTTTTATAAATATTCAGATCTTGGTGCAATAACTGTTGCACTCTTATGCAAAAATGCATGAATGCAAAATTTATTACGATTACATATATTAAATTCACTGATACGTAAATAATATGACTCCATCCTAAATAGGACGTAATCATCATGGCAATCTAGAATCATTACCTATCATGGGATATCATTGAATTAATTTCAATTAATTTAATAATTATGATTTAATAGAATGAAGAAAACTTTTATTAATAACTTTTTAAGTTTTGATTCGATTTTCAGAAAATTTGAAATGACGACAAAATTCTGCAACGATTATACATATTCAATTTCAAATATTCGGTTGGGTAGTTTCTGCGTTGTTATATTCGGACTGATGGACAGACAGACAGACGGACGGATCAGACGACAACTATAGGTGCTCCGTATTTATATAATTGCGAACGCACTTAAAAAGATAAAGAGGAATACCGAGGGAAACCCAGAAGAAAGATGTAAATAGGGCATTGGCAAAGGTGGTATGTACATAGGATTACAGAAAGAACAGAAAAGTGTAGAAAAAAATTATCCTCGAGATCCTAGGACGACACTAGTTTCCATGAAGCCAATAAATAAATAAATATATATATATAATTCCAATGTACCATTTATACAATCATAAAATGCATCTAAAAATGTCCTCTCGGTTACTCTACGATTTTAATTTTTGGGTACATTCTAGTCCTGAGAGTATCTGATAAATCGGAAGTGTCAGAATTTCCATTCGCTTTTCCAATTAAATCACTTGTAAAAAAGGATTCAGGTTTCTATTTAATGTTCAATGTAACGTGAATTATTTTATTATAGCTTTGAGAATAATACAAAGAAATCACTTCACCATACATTTTAATAAGAACAATTTTTTCGGATTCCTTGAAGTCAAACATCAATTAAAATTTAGACACTGGTCTTCAAAAAGTAAAGAACAAGTTTTTATAGCTAGCGTATAAATAAATTAATATATAAAGCATGAAGGTTCTTGGAAACAGTCTTTATACAATTATTTATAAGCATTTTATATTATTTTGACTCTATTCATAAGTTATAAAGGTATTTGAAAAGAAAATGTTTCACAAAAGACGATCATTAGTAACGAATAATTTAAAATGACTACTAAATAAGTGGGAGATACCGGTGTAATGTCCATAAATTTTTGGTGCCAATTTCTTCCCAAACGGAAGTCAACATTAAATTAAACTGTAAATAGTAAATTCCATTAGGGGCTATACTTATATAACGTTATCAACATTTTGCCAATTTTAAACCCCCTCCTCCTTATTTACGATATCATGCGTTATCATTCGTCGATATCGTTATCAATGTCTAAATATATATATATATATATATATATTTTACATTATTTTTCTTTTATTTTTATACGTTTGCAGTAATATACACATATGATTATATATTTATTAGTCGCATAATTTACGGATTCAAGAAGTCAATAAAATATACATACATGAAACAAATTTATATCAAATAACATCTAAAAGTGATAGTTACTACTTAAAAGTATTTAATAGTAGTATTGTTACATAATGCAATTCAACAGTAATATTATCTTCTGCCCGGGAAGGGTAAAAGCAGAACTTATCAGCAAAACAGTGGGTAACATTATTTCTCTTTCTTTACTGGTAAACGCGAGTATCATTTCCAACATATTATGTTCCTGGTTTCGCTAATAGCGAATTATATGCACACATTAGCAGAAGAACAGGAATGTCAAAAGTTGCGGTATTGTGAATTTTGGAATGAAATTATTTTATAAACCTTTAATGGCTTTAATAATAGCTTTGTATTTTCACAAAAAACATACAAAAATAATAATAAATAAAATGTACCAGACTATTTGGATGTGAAGAAAAAGTTACTCAAAAAAGAAAAGTTTGATTGGACCAAAAATGATAACGATATCAAATAGCAAAACTCCTCCCCCCCTAGAGATATCTAACGATATTAAGTGTCAGACCCCCCCCCCCCCCCCCCCACTAAAGTGATAACGTTATATATGCACAGCTCCTTAACGTAAATTTAAGGTGAAGTGGGATAAGTGTAATCACGTCGCTAGTAAAACCCATGACTTAAATGAAAAAATGTTATTTATTATGTTGTAAATGTATTCGTGACTATCAGGGAGCTAAGAAAATGAGAATGACCTGTAGTCTCTACAATAGAACCAGAACTTTCAAGATCGGTTTATTAGTTTTTGCGTTCTGATCTCGCCCAGTATGAAAAAGTCATTTTTCGTAAAATGCGTTTATAGTTCTCCAAAAAAGTGTATGCCTATAGACGCGTTGCGCAAAAGCACTAAATAACTACAAAAGAATTTCGAATTCGGCCTAATCGTTATAGGCTAAAGACTATAGGGAACAGAAAAATGTAAAAAATTAAAAACCGATTTTTTTTCAACCGAAAATAAAGCAAATCCGCCCTGAATAATCGATAACTGAAACAATCCTTTGATTTTAATTTCACTTATTGTCAAAGAATATTTCACCGTTCCCGATCCTTTGTCCACTATTTTACTGAAATATTCGACCAAGCTGTTCCTTCAACTATAGCAATTCGTCTTCACTAATTGTAATTTCAACCAAGAAATATTAAAATAGTTTTGAAAATTTTCTTAATTGCTTTGGCTGAAAATTTCTATTACACATCAAAAGTAATTTAAGTCAAATCATTATTTGTATAAACATATATAAAAATATAATCTATCTTTCAGCATACCAAAAATTTATTAATTTATTTCTTTTAAGTTTAAAAATGGGTGACTGAACTAGGCAATTATTGAAAAAATTCCATACAGATATTAATTAATATCAGTTTTATCTGAAAAACTCTAATAACGTTGCCATTTACACAAAGTTTTCGTCGTGTTTTCTTATTTTAAATTATTTTATAAATTATACATAGCTTCAGTTTCTTTTAAATAAACCTTTCGCAGTTATTTTTTCGATTTAAATTAAAATATGTCAATTTATTTCACTAACATAGACTTATTGTTTTCCAAGTTGTCAGAATATGTCTATTTCACAAAAAGAAATGTAATTGAATCAACAGTTTAATAGGATTTATAAAATAGACATTTATATTTATGAAATAAACTTATAAAATGTTAAAATACATATGTAAAAGTGATTACAGTAAGCATAAAGGCTTAAAAACCCTTTTAATAATCAAATCGACTAGTTTCGAATACACAATAACGGTGACGATCTCAAAATCTGTAATGATAAATAAAGTATTTTTGGGGCACAAAATTTGAAATATGTACTTGATAAACAAACAGTCAGTTTATCAAGTATACATATTTAAAATTTTATGCGAAAATAGATTATTTATCATTTACAGATCTTGAGAATGACACCGTTATTATGCATACGGAACTAGTCGGTTTGTTTATTAAAAGTTTTCAAGCCTTTATGTTTACTGTATAATTACTTTAAGCAGTTGTATTTTACTTTAATGATAATAATAATATCAACAATTCGAATAATTTCAATTCACAGTCGAATTTTTAAAACAAAATATCATCAATGTAACATAACATCCATCCTATTCTCCTGATCTTGCTTTTTTTTCTCCCCGAAGATGAGATTGATGAGGCTATAAAAGTATATTTTTCTATCTATTCCAAGAAATGGATGGCTTAAGGGATTTAATAGGCGTGGCGGTTAATAATTCTTCATTTTTTCATTGAAAAAAAAAAAAAAAAAAAAAACGCGTTTAATTTGGTAGAAATGTAAAAAAATGGCTTATTCAAGGTATGTTCCATCGCTAGCTACACATTTTTTCCATCTCCCTTACAAGTTGCGGATAACCTCCCAGAAAAACAGTGCATCTTTTAAGGTGATCCAGTCATCCAGCCAATTTTCGAGATCTTCGTAATTGTTGAAATATTTCGTCGAGAGTACGTGAGACATGGATGAAAACAAGTGGTAGTCGGAAGGGGCCAAGTTTAATGAATACTGCGGGTGGAGCAGGAGTTCCCAGGCAAGTATAGAAATGGTGTCTATTGCCGTTTTCGCTGTGTGTTAGGGGATGGAGTGTTGTGCCTCAAAAGCACTTTTCGTGTCTTGTAGCCAAATCTGGTCACTTTTCGATCGATGCTTGGTTCAAATTTATCAATCATTGAAGGTAGCGAAAGGTATTAGCTGTTCCATCTGATTTTAGAAGCTCATCGTGCACGACACCCTTCTGATCCCACAAAATGAACCTTATTGTCTTCTTTCGAAAGCGATTCGGTCTTTGTCACCGTAAGTTACCGCAAGTAAACGACGTCTTTCACTCGTTTCTCTTTTGATCGAAGAAGAAAAGCAATGCGCACCCCCCCCCCCCCCTAATTTAGATAAATGGCTTTTTCATGCAGAGTTATTCGATTTGCTCCAAATTTCGTATACCGGTTTATTATGTTAAGGAGCTGCCTTGATTAGATTTGGAGATTTATTGTTTAAGTATAAATTAGGGACGGGGGCTAGTCTCCCCTTAATTTAGATAAATGGGTTTTTGATACAGAATTATTCGATTTGCTTCAAATTTGATATACCAGTTTATTCCGATATGGCTTCCTTCATTTGATTTGGAAGTTCATTGGTTATGTATAAAAGGGGGGGGGAAGGGGGACAATTGCCCCTCCCCTTAATTTAGATAAATTGGTTTTCATGCAGAATTATCTAATTTAGTTTAATTTTTTTTTCTAGGTTCATTCTGATAAGGGGCTTTTCTGATTAGATTTGAAGGTTCATTGGTTCAGCATAAAGGGAGAAATGGGGGAGCTAATACCCCCCTTAATTTAGCGAAATGGTTTTTTCATGCAGAATTATCTGATAAGTTTCAAATTTGGTATACCAGTTTATTATGTTAAGGAGCTTCTCTGATTAGATTTGGAGGTTCTTTGGTTAAGTATAAAGGAGGGCAACAGAGACTAATCCCTTCTTTTATTTTTCGAGGGGCATTATTATTTGAAATAAGAGTATAATATACAATTTAGTGTGAATAGCCTGTGAGCTCAATGCCATCAGTTTAACTGGGCAATTTTCTTTTTATATTATATATTATTATTTTTTTCTAAAACAATATATTTTACTAATAAATTCTAAAGATGGCAACATTTTATTCATTTCTTGGAATACATGGACGATTTTATTCTTAAATTATCTATAGGGGGCGCTGGTCACATATATTGAGGAATATACCCAGCAAAGAAAGAAACAGTGGACCATCAGCTGGAAAAAAGATGGCAGCCAGCAGTGCCATCAGCGGTAAAGTGCAAGGGTGCCATTACTTAAACCTGTCGAAAAGTGTCCGAGCCGAATACAGCTGGCCCATCAGTGATGGCCAACAACAGGCCAGCATTGGTATGCCATCACATTACTTCAACCCGGCACTTTTCCTACAGTGCTAGCACCTATCCCACTGCTATTCCTTTGCTGGCTCAGCACTTTCCCTTACAAAAATTTCTTATAGAATTGTATAAAAATCAAAGTATTATAGCTCTTTTTTCTATAAGCTAGTTTCACCAAGAGCTATAGAAATATCTGTAGGAGTGTCTATAATAGAAATGTCTATAGAAATATTTGAGCTTTCAGCGGTTTCCATCTGGTCACCTTCCCAAGTACTAACCGCGCTCGATGCTGTTTGGTTTTTGTGATCGGACATGAACAAGTACTTTCAGCGTACGCTACGACTGATCGTAGTTTTCAAGCTCTCATTACACTATTTCAAGTTTGTTGCTTTTGGGATTTACGTTCCCAATCATTAAACTGATATAGAAATTATTCTATCGTATAGAAATCCTATGTATTTTATGCGCTTTTTTTTTTATTATTGATTCTGAACTGCGTAAATTATGAAAACCGAAATCCTTTGTAACCTAGTAAAACCAGATTTAAGGAGAAAAAAAAAGTCCGTTGAAATAAAGAATTTATTTATTTATTCAATTACTTATTTATTTTGTTGGTGGCAGTGGTGCTATATTTTTTACAGTTTTAAAAAAATTAGCTTCACAGCTTAAATTGTGTTACGATATTCATTTCAGATTTGTGTTCAAATACTCAATGTATTCGATATTCGCAGCGCCACCTAGCGTAAGGGTTCCCAGCACTAATACTGCAAAAGTTCGTGCACTTCCATGTAGTGGTGGGCCAGCGCATGAGATAAAATGGATGCCCACCAGAATTTTATCTGATGATTTCCAACAGCAAAGTTGACTGAAGCTGTCCAGCAGTGGTCAGGCAGTGGTAGACCATCAGCCAGCACTTCTCCATCATTGCCAGCACCTATCTTGCTGCTGGCCAGTAATTTCCTCTTTGCTGGGTATATACTTGAACATACTGTACGTTATTACTCCTTTGTCCATCAACATTTAAATTTTTTTTTGCCAACATGTGTAAATAATCTCCTTTAGTTGTTTTTAATGTTGCCACATTCTTCGTCAGTAATGCTTTCGATATGGTAATGTGATTTTATTTCTCAATCCTTTGTAATCATGTTATATTTTAAACTTAATTGTTTCTACAAAAAAAAAAAAAAAAAAAAAAAAAAAAATCTCTATTTTTGTGTGTGGTAGTCCCAAATTCATATTCTTTAGCTTTTTTTATGGCTAATAGGAAGATAACCACACATTTTGTTTGAGGAACTCTAGGCATTTGTAACCTGATGAATCTGTCTTGGTTCTAAAAATATCCATTATTCATTTTCTGCTCATTTTTTTATTTTATGTTTTTAAAATCTATGTTGAATATGTTACAGGGAAGAGTTTAATTGTCAATGAATAAATTTCTTTCTATTTATAATTTCACAATTTTTGTTAGTAATTTGTAATGTTTTTTTTTTAATTTTGATATATATATATATATATATATATATATATATATATATTACTTACTTGAAATTACTTAATTCCCAAGTTAAAAAACAATTGTACTTTATGGACAAAAAGTGCATATATATATATGCACTTACAAATACATGTTTCTTAACTTGGCCACTTTTTTCATTTAACTATAAACATACTTAGAAATACCTCTTTCGTCAAATAAATTGCGACCACTATCATTCTTTAAGTGATTACTTACATTATAGATGACTAAAGATATCAAATCTTTATGAGTAACGTGAGATTTATTGGAAAAATATTCCTAATATGCTATATAAAAGAAAGATTGAAATGCTTTTTACTTGATTGAAGGATACGAAAAATATTAGCTAATGCATAAAAAGTATGTATTTATTGCGATTTTTGTTTTTATTTTTCTTTTAGTGCAATTTATCAAAGTAAAGAAAGTATTCTGTTAGTGCTTTAATCTTTTTTCCATCTGAGAAACATTGCAATTGATAGAACAAAATATTTCTTTTGTAATTAGTTTAGATCTTAACTTTAAAAATAAGTTTTTAATAACTATAATAAGGCTTTAAAGATAAACGCGTGAATGACTTTTTAAGTTCCGTGAGATTTTTCTGAAGAAAGTAAGAAAATAGTCAAATATTATGTAAAAAAAATTTCCTTTGTTACTTTAAAATTGTTTTTTAAATAAAAGTATCGTATCTTACAGGTAAATCACTGGAAAGTTATTAAGAGATCTCATATTTCTACGTGGTATGCACATAAAGAGAAATTAAAGAGAGTGAATGAAAATGTGAAAATGCCCTTCTCATACTCTCAGGAACATATGTTATTCCCTATATTCAAGGAGGAAAACAATTTCTATTCCAATTAATCGAAATACCATACTAGTTAGATCCCACAGGAAAATCCCGCATATATAAAGAGCGAAACTCAAATTTCTGTTTAATTAATTTTATTTTCTTTCTTTATTATATTTATCTGTGTACAATTATCTACGTACTTGAGTTAAGGATACATTTGCTTATCTACGATATTAAAATGGGTGAAAAGTATGAAAGGAAATATCAAAAGAGGGGCTATTGTCTGTTGGAATGTGAGTAGTACAATAGGAAGATATGTAGTAGCGGATGGGAGATTAAATGAATAAAAGATAATTTTTTGTAATGACCTGTCATTGAACAAGCAGTCAGCAACGATATGTGGGGATTACCCGTGAAAATAGTCGAGAGACACCGTAGATTTGAAGAGGAAGACAAATTAAGAGAGGATGAGAATCAGTGGATAGTGGAGAGTTGGAGGCGAACGGTGAGTCGTGCAGGGAGCACAGTGTGTTTTTTTAGAAGTTTACGTGTGTGCCGATATTTCGGATAGACTTGTATGGTCGTAGTATTGGATAAGTTTTGCTGCGAACGGTCAAGAGAGACGGGAATAGTATGTTTATAGTGTTATAACCTAGTGCGTAGATAGTATCCTAAAGTGTATTTTAATGTAGGGCAGCACAAATAGAAATAGGTACATGAATATCAGATCATCTTAAGCAGTGTATTTTTAATAACATTTGTCAACTTGACTAACATCATTTCTTAAGTGCTAATTTAACTAATTTTGGTCAACGCCTGAAGCAGCTGTCGCATTTACTCCCACCCTTCTCATTTACCTCTGACTAGCACGCAAAATAAGCACTTCGAAAGATATTCTTTGAAGTTACATGATAGATGATTAAACTGACATTCGACACCATAACAGTTATAGTGACTGCGGCTATTGAGAATAAATTCTATAGATCTCAATCTGTAATTAAATTCTTGGGAAGCGAGGCAAAATAGTAATATTAAGATAATAGACTTTCTAAATGTCTCGATGTCTCCACTGCGAACAATCCTGCTTTTTAGAATTTAAACAGAGTATTAATTACGCAACCACCGAAAATATTTTATTGTCTTTAAAAAGTTACGATGCAGAAATGGAACATATATTTTTGTAAGTAGTCTAAAATCCATTGCTATAATTGAAATTTTTAAATGTAAAAAGGCGTCTAAAAGTACGGATTGTCAAATGAACAAAAGATTTTCGAAATCATTTTAAGAGCGTTATTATCATTTTAACTCTTAAACTTACACTTGAATTTTATCATAACTTTATTGCCCCAGTGTCACATGGAAAATCTGTTTCCCGGAGTGAGGTTTAATTGCACCATAAGTCTGGTTAGGCTATTGTTTACTTACCTTCTAATCTCAGCACAGTGTCTCGTTAGGGTTTGACCTGACAGGGCGGGTCGGGTCTATATTCTAGTCTGCAACTTCTGTTCAAGTTTTTAATAAACGTCTGGTGCCAACTTGCGAGCATTGAGCACTCGGCGTGTGTTGCTCCACTCGGGGTCTGGGTGACATAAACGATAAACAAGTTCCAGCGTGTCGAGTAAAAAACCGCAGGATGCATGAATCCTCTACAATTTGGTTTGCTTCGTTGAGTAGCCTCCCTTAGGTATCAAAGCATGAACGTTACTCTTATCGGTGCAGTAAAGCGACTGTATATAAGATTTACAACAAAGATTATAGTTGGTAAAAATATATCTGACTGCTTTATAGTGATAAAAGGTTTAAGACAATGTTTTTGTATCTCAATTAAATTGTTCACAATATTTGGTGAGCATACCATGCTAAAATTGAAAGAACAGTGCCCAAATATGGGAATGAATATTCATTGAGCATCAAGGCCCTGCAATTCTCAGATGATCCGATTCTCTTGGTAGAGAAAAAAATATCTACAAAACTTTACAGAATTTTTTTTTACATGAGGACTATCTATGAACATAAGTTCCATAGACGGTAGTAAAATAGTGACATATATCGGGCTAAAAAAATCAGCATTTGCCATCGATGTTACAATTTTAATACATATCGATGTATCTTTTTTCAACGCTGATACATTGATTTATATAAATTAATGTTTTACGTGTGGAAATCTACTTTAAACAGTTTTCAAGTAATTTCTAGATAAATATAACTAAATTGATTTTATATCAAAGTCATAAAAACAAAACAAAGCAAAGCAAAAAAAAAAAAAAAAAAAAAAAAAAACCCTCATTAGCTTGGCCATTTAATATGGCTAAGAAATTTTGGTAATGTGAAAATACCATTCACGCAGTCAGAAAAGTATTCCATCATAATTTACATGATTTTTGATAAACATCTTTAGCAAAATCAGGAAGTAAGGAAAACGATATTGTTTTATTACATCCGACTGATTGTCTCAAAGGACATTTTTGTTTGTCAATGTTTCAAAGATACTTAGGAGTGCTTTGTGATTGGTTTTATTTATTTGAGAATCTTATCTGATAGATGCATTGTTATATTTTCTAGGAATGTGTTATGATGCTAGTTTTATTTGTATAATGATTTTCTTTATTATCATCGGACAAGTAAGTTTATAAAATTATAATATGGCTACTGAAAGTGATACTTGGTGATATTTTACCAAAATTAATAAAACTGGTATTAAGGAGAAATTTAACAAAAAAATAATAATATTTAAAAATGTGTTACATTATCACAAGAAACTATTCAGCTCTTAAAATAAAAAGGATCAGACAACAAAATAGATCTAATAACTTCATGTGACTGCATCTCAAACTTCTTCTGCAGATGTGAATTCTGAGAGAATATTATATTTACCTATACTTGTAAATAGAAACTTCAAAGGAATGGTTTAGAAAACTAAAAAGACCATATTTACCTAAGGTTTTGAGATTTTGCAATTGTTTGACTTTTGTCTCGGCTGAGAGTCAGTTTTCTAAGATCGAAAATGCACATAAGGAGAAAAGAAATTGTCTGAGTGGTAGCTGTTATCAAAGTTACTATTTTTAAATAGATTGCTAAAAATTACTGGGAATAATTTCATCGAATTTATGAATAACGATGTTAAAAAGCTGGAGAAAAAATCTTAAAAGTCATTTTTAGATAAAGCATTGCTTTACATAAAAAGAAATAAACCATGCTATGTATCAAAATAATAGTTATTAATGAAGATATTTCGATATACAGAAATATCAATCTACCGATGTTTTTTCCCGATATTTTTTTAATATTTATATCTTTAAGACGAAAAGTGTTTCTCTACCACGGTACAGGTCTGCAATTCGATTCCGGACTGCGGACTGGGAGAGGTTCATTCAGCTTTCATCCTTCCGGGATCCACGAAATGAGTACGAAGCCTGCTTGAAAAGTAAATACTTAAAGACCCGCGTTAGGCCGACAGTCTGGCCGGGACATATGCTACATAGAACCTCAATGCCCATGGTCAAGAAAACAAGGCTGGGCACTCTAGGCAATGATCCTTAATGTATTTTTGCGCCTCACATTTAGTTTTTTATATATTTAAGACGCTATATTGATAATCGATATTTTGACTCTCGCTAGGTAGGTATACTTCTAGAGAATGGTAAAGTAATATGTAGCTGAGGTTCATATGAATAATTCGGCCAGGAGATTGATGAAAAAGATAGATGCACTTCAGAAATTAATAATAGAATTCTATTTAGAAGAAGAGCTATTAAACGATTAAGTAGTATTTGGAGGAATAAGAAACTCTTTACTATAGACACAAATTTAATATCTATAATTCCATCGAAAAAGTATTTTGTTACAAACAAGCAGAGGAATGGAGACTCATTGGAGAAAGTAAGAAAAAGTTATCTGCAGTAGAAATGGATGCCCTATGAAAATCATGCACAATTTCAAGATTTTAGAGAATACGGCACAAAAAAATAAAGAAAATTATAAATATTAAAACCAAAATACTTCAAAGTAGTCAAATGAAGCTATTAATATGTCTTGATTACGTGAAAATAATGCATGATAAAAGACTTCCAAAAATTTTTATGGACTTCAATCCAAACCTGAAAAGAAAATAGAGAATGATCTAAGCGAACATGAAGTGAAGATCTAAGTAGGACCTTGACAGAGATGAGAATTACATATGGTTAGAGTAACAACACAAAAGTTTCGAAGGAATTATTCTGGATATTTGTGGGCGACGTTATTTTCTATAATGACGACAAGTATGTATATTTACAATTTTTTATCATAAAAACTCCACTAAGTTAACAAAATGAAACGCTCTTTTTATATCAGGTTTTGTGATAGTGTGGTCTAACTGTTTTCATGTCGTGTACCAGTTTATTTACTTTTTTTAAGGTGCGGGTCAGATTCTGTTATTATTATTGTTGCTGTAGTTGCCAAATATTATAAGAAAATTTGCATGCATTTAGAAAATTGTCATCAATATTTATTAATTAATATTTAAAACAAATCTTTAGATATTTTACATAAATAATATTTGTTTTTATCTTTGGTTCAGTGAAAACAATGGGCGATGTGCCGAATTGACTAAGACAGGAATGTCTGCTTCCATCTGTGTGGTCACAATTTGGAGACTAGGTATAAAAGCACCTTGGGATAAATACTCCTCAGTTTTGATTTCAAATTTTTTGTTTGAGAAAAAGTACATTCGGATATCTATATGCTTTCAAGCATAAACAGACGTTTTCAATCTAAAGTTATGAAGCTTGGGATATTTATCACACGTCCAAATTTCCATAATTGTTCAAGTAAGCAAACTAGTTTTTTCAGAAAGACGAATATCGCTTTGTATATCACAGTGCTACATATAAAACGCAAAGTCTTGATTGTCAATTTTACCTGTATACATTCTAAAAACCTTGGAATCTAATGCTCTTGAAACTTTTAAAGTAAAAAAAAATTGTCATAAAATTATTTCCTCGGTTTCGTAAATAACATATTGAACAAATTGTGTGAAATCGACGAAATTCAAAGAATTTTAACATATTCTGGTTTAGAGTTTCCTCAAACATTGTGAGTTTTTTTCCTGTTTCCACATTGGCCATAAGCTGAAAAATATTTTATTCCTTCCCTTGAAGCTTTAAGTTGAGTTTGCTCAGATGTACTATGATATATGTCAAAAATATAATGTGCAGAACCATTCTTCATTTGAAAGTTTTTCACGGATCTTAAAATAATCCTTTGTATTAGCTTCAAAGAATTAAAAATAAATCCTTTCCCCTGGCATAAAATGCTTATCATAAAATTCTACCGAAATTTGGTGGAAAAAGTTTACGGTCTCGGTTGTGCCACCTCTGAACAACATCAGATTTCAAATTAAACCTTCTGGTTAAATTAATTCTTCTGGGAAAAGTTCTTGATCAACAATAACTAGCAGAAAAGAATTGTTAACATAATTTTCCCTTAGAAACCATACTAAATAAAAATATGTCTTTTGTCAGACATACATTTTGCATCATCTGTTACTATGCAAAAAAAATTTTAAAAATCCACCATATTGATCTATGACAGAGACAAGCTCGTCATGAATAGGTGAGCTATTTTAACTAGTAGATTGAGGCTCTTAAAGGGTCAGGTACCTTTAAAGCTGATTAATTGCCTGAAAAAGAGACCCTGGTATGGATTGCTATGACACCACATCTGATTAACTTTTGGATATGAAATTTTAAAAACACGCTAAAAGAGTTATATGCTAATAGTTAATGTTCTAAAAAAAGGTCTACTTCATATAAAGATTTTTTTAATTTCATTTGAAATTTAACGTTTTTTAATAAACGAATTCACCTTTATATCTCTTGCGCGTATGATTTCTCGTAATTGAATGGTCACAGTGAGCCCAAAATTTTTTATTGAGTAGAGATATAATATGTGTTTAAATTGACCTACACTGGAAAAAAAACATAATGAATAGCTTTTGAGAAAACAAATGTTAAATCAAAAATCTCAAAAATTTGAAATTATTTTTGTGTAAAAATAGTCATAATTTCTAAATTTCTTAATAATGAACGTAATAGTAGGTAATTTTGTACATCTATAATGTTTATGTCTTCAGTTAAAATTTCATGAAATTCTATCCAGCCATTTCTTAGAAATCATGCATCACGCAGTCACCAAAATCACCGTTTTGAGAAAATTGATTCTAAAGTTGGAATTAACCCATGATAATATAAAGATAACTCAAACTATTTCAGACATAACTTTCCTTCTAAAGCGAATTTTTGCATGGGGTTTCTTTTAAAATATTCCTTAAGGATAAAATTTTAATATAAGCTATTAAATAATATAATTTTTTTTTTATACTTTCAAAGGTACTTGACCCCTTAAACAAGAAATCTCTCCCTGGCGTAAAAGTGATCGTCAGCTGTCCTTATGAAAGATAATAGCTGACATACGCAAAATGACTACTTTCATCCAACTTGATTGAAAAATATGCATTGTTATCAATTTCTTCACACTGCTAAGTATGAAGTTGCCCACATATTTTCCACAATTCTTATAGAAACAGTCTGGTTGGAAAGATAAATACTTTTGAAATTTCTGGCCACTTCATCAGGGCCGAAACTAGGGGGAGGGGGGCAGAAGGGGCATGTGCCCTGGGCACCAGAACGAAAGGGCGCCAAATGAAGGATTATACCTTTGGAATGGATCATTTTCTTCTGAAGAACTGATGTCTTCCATTATTATGAAGCAGTCATTATAAATAAAGGGTTAGGTGAAGATGAAAGAGCAGCCGTAAAAAGTTAGAGCTCTGATTTTCTGATTAGCTGTTTTTCTGGAATTTTTTTTTTTTTAATTATGGTCATTTTTCCGACCAGAAAATCAGAGTTCTAACTTTTTACAGCTGCTCTTTCATCTTCACGTAAAACTTCATTTATAATGGCTTTTTCATAATAATGGAAGACATCAGTTCATCAGAAGAAAATTACTCGGTTAAAGCGGAAACTCAGTTAAGCTGGACTCTACTGTACATTTCATTTACAAAATGATCTTTAGATTATTTTTGTTGGTGTTCAGAGGGGGGTCAACACCCCCGTGACCTCCCTTTTGGATTCGCCATAGTAAATTATGTAGTTCAGTATTACATATTTTATGATTACATATTTTAAATTTTAAAATAAGTCGGCTATTAGAAAATTAGTAAAATTCTCTTTGTAAATATACTTTGCGGAAGAAGGAGGAGAGGAGGGGGGGGGGGGGGCACCAAAATCCATGTTTGTCCCGGGTGCAAAATAAAGCTTGTTTCGGCCCTGCATTTCATTACCTCAAAACAACTTTTTAATTCAATTGCACACTGCGTAACTACTTTATCGCATCTAAATGACATTTTTTTTTTTATCCGTAACTACACACACATCATAACATGCGTGAAAATTTGATTTTTGCACGTGTGTCGTATGGAAGTCAATAGGCGTGTTTTTTTTTTTTTTTTTTTTTTGTCTTTGCGACATACTTTTCAATTCACCGATCAAAGGAAATGCAGCTCCACCAGTAATGCTTCTGTCTTCCGTATTTCACGACATTTGTTGTTTTATAATGACGACGAACATTATATTCTTTAATCACTGATAAAATTGGAAAACTTGGAAGCAATTGCGGCCTGCCTCTAAAATCCATAAACAAAACTTATTTTCCTTATATTTTCATTAAACTGTCGGCCTGATCTTAAACTTTACTTTTCCTTTCTTTCATAAAGTGGCTAAACATATTTTGATACTTTTGAAACTAAAACTTTCCAGCGTTGCTCGTGACTAACTGGATAAACCTATAGTCAAAAGAAGTATCTAGAAATGAAATCGAATTTAATACTAGACATCACGTGCAGACAATTTTTCAACAAATCAAAACACATCAAATTAAAAAGAGGCGGAAGAAGAAATTGGAGAAAATCTTCAATGGCTGCTTTTTTTTGTTGTTCTTCTGCTAGTATTTCTAAACAATTTTCTTCGAAGCGAAATTAATGGAGATGGAATATATGAAAAATGATTTCAAAATTGTTTTCCGAACTCATTTGTTGAATCTTGAATGCAATGGATTATGTATTATTCACCCACCTGCTGAATATTAGATGTTGATAAAAAATTTGAATAGTATACATTTATTATCTTTATCACTATATTATTATTATTTTTGGCAACAAAATGTTATTGACTTCGAATATAGGGGGGGGGGGGTAACAGAAATAGTCTTTGCGGGCCGCCAGTTGGAATAAACTGATGTAAGGTAATATTGAGTTTTGAATCAAGCTTTTCTTTAGGTGTCATTTTCACTTATATAAAAAAAAATATTAAAATAACATAGAGATAAAAAATAACTTAGTGTCACATATTAGTTAAAAGTACTCATTTTATTTTAAAAGATATACCGAAATGTTTGACTTTTCTTAAACCTTTAAGAATTGAATCTATATTACGTAGCTTAAATAAGTAGAATATAGTTTCATTGTTTAAAGTTTTCAAAGCTATATACTTTAACCATGTTAATAAAGTTTGACTTTCATATACGCTGCACAGTGTGCCGATATGACGAATTTCCACGACAGATGAAAATTATATGTATTATCCCTAGGTTTGTCAACAGTGTAGAGTTATCAAGTCCGGCAACATGAGAAATCATATATGCTTTCTCCCCTTACATACCACTAGACCCTCTTTAGAAAGAAACTAGCCTCTGCGTGCCCGGGCCGGTGATAATATTCTTAAATTAGTTTGATTTTATACGTTTAACTCGATTTTGTCTGAAATACGTGCCCGCTGACTGTGGGAAAAATCGGTAAAAAAAAAAAAAAAAAAAACACTCTGATATTTAGCGGTAAAAAGGCTAGAAATAACTGCTACTGAAAACAAAGGGAAGGGGGGGGGGGGATGGGTTTCCGATGACTGCGTAATTTTCATGCTAAAATATTGATAATTAATTGTAAAAATCACCGAATTACACGTAACAAATTTTTACATCGAAATCCTGAGTGATTTTTTTTTCAATTACGAGTCCTCGCTGAATACAACACCGTATAGCAGGCGTGTTGCCACTTGTTGCAAAATCTGTTAATTCCAATTTTTACCAGCAGGGGACGCAGTCTTTTCTAAACAATCCACCTACCGAAAGACAGGTGTCCCCCTGCTTCTGGCACCGTATAGCAAGCGTGGTGCATACGCTCTTCAAAATCCGTTAGTTCCCCTTTCCACCGTCAGGGGACGCACTCTGATCTAAACAACCTACTTTCCGAACGAAGCCATGGAAAACCATGTTGGATGAGCCAAACTCCGTTGGGATCGGGCCTATAGAACCAGAGATAAGAATGCGCCTCCTGACGGTGGAAAGTAAAACTAAAATTTGTAAGGCAGTCGATATCAAGCTGAATGAACCAAACATCGTTGTCATCGGGCTCATCGAACACGAGATACTTGAAATAAAAAAAACGAAGCGGGCGAAGTCCGTTAGCCCCTATCATTATAATATCTGTCATGTGGAGTAATTGCCATATTTAATCAAAAGCACTAGATCCCCCTCTCAATCCCCACAAATATAGCAAATATTAACGATTTTTTATAAACCTATTGCAAAAACATTTGTTTTACAAGTCCCTTCACTCCTTTTCGAAATTTTTATATGTTATAAAAAATATGAATCCGAGGGCTACGTAAAAAACCTCAGAGCGAAAATAATGACACTTATTGTAGAAAACGCTGCGATTTTAAAATATGTTCGCTAACCTCCCGCTCCCCCAGTTTTTAACATTTTTATGTGTTATAAAATATCTGAAAATCGATAACTTGATTTGTTTTCTTTCGAACTTAATGATAATTATTGGAAAAGCACTTAGATTAAAAAAAAATTCGGATAGGATAACATTTCGCTTTCTTTTAAAAAATCGCTTTTTTGATAAATTAAAAAGTTTAATTGAATATACCTATCCCTGAAGCAGAAATAAATTTAATACCCCCCCCCCCCCCCCACCCAGGTGTTCCTTGGAGAGGAAAACAAGTGGGTAAGTGTGATCACAGATCGCACATAGGGTTTCGTTTAATATTGCTTTCAAAACACTTTATCTTTTAATCCATAAACCCAAATTGTTAATTTATAATTATTAAATCCTTACATAGATCGTTATAATATAGAAGGGTGTGGATGGAGGTAGGGAGAGTGTGAAGAATAACATTATTGGGCACATGGCCTTTCATTTAAGATATTACATGACCTATCGTAGATTAAATTTGCAGTTTGTGAATTTTTTTCAATAACGCCTCCTGGCGACGGAAAGACAAAAATGTGTGAGGAGATGCTAAGTGTTGAGATTTGTTATGCAGATTTTTTTCTTAATTTTTGGGGAAATTTACGGGGTAGTAATGGACAAAATAAAACATTAAAACACCCCCTAGTGGTGAAAAATGAGTTAAAAGGGTGGGTAGTGGGTGCTTAGTAATGTATAGACCAAGAGCTTTAAAAGGATGTGTCACATGAAAAAATCAATTTCCTGCTCCTCCCCCCCCCCCCCCACGGGGAGGATGCCTCTAATTGTCTGGGATCGAGATAGACCCCAGTAAGATGTCGGGCCCGACGAGATACCCCCTTTGGCCAACTCTACAAATAAGGCCGAATCTCGCTGTAGTTTAATTAGCGGCTGGGTTAGAAAAATTGTTTAAAATGCAAAAGTTAGAGCCCGAAGAGGTAAAAAAGAAACTTAGAATTTCAATTTCCCAACCCCCACTTCTTACAAATTTTTAAGTGTTATATAAAATCTGAAATTTTAAAACCGATGACTTGATTACTTTTCTTATTTTTAATTTCCTTTTTTTTTTCTGAAATTAATATTTGAAAATAGTGGTAACTGTGACCACTCATAAATACAAGGGGCAATATGTCCATTTTATGTAGCCTATAATGAAAAATCGCACGTAAAATAATGATAACTAGTGGAAAAACGATTTTTACGAAAATTACATATTCGGAATCAGCGTCGAAAAATAGCTATATATGCACAAGTTAACAATCTATAAATGCAGTGTTTGTAAAAATATTATCCCCCCCCCCCCCCAAAAAAAAAAAAACAACAACAAACAAACAACCCTAGTCAAAAAATTGTGGTTATACCAGATGTCTCGCTTTTAACGTTTTCGCGGAGAAGAAATGAAATTGGAAATGAACCTTTTATTAAACCAGATTTTTAATTGATAATCAGAGTTCTACTGGGAATATTTTAACGAAAATTACATATTCGTAATCAGCGTCAAAACTTACACATGGATGCTTAAAAATTAAATCTATAAATGCAATATTTGTAAAAAAAATTATAGGCCGGCAATAAATGCCAGTACCCTATGCGATAGTTGTCTGGCCATATGAAGTATTTCTCAAACACCTGTTTTCTACTGCTTGTCTTTGAAAGAAAATAAAATGAGTTTATATAAATCGATTTTTCCGCTTCTAGATGGAATTTTCGATTTTTTTTTTATTCATAAAAAGAAAAAATTTTGCGTCTGCGTGCGATATTTTCAAGTTTTTAGGTCCGGTAGATTTTAAAATACGTGTATGTTTGTAAACACTTACAAGGAGAGGGCCAACCTTGTTAATCACAGATTTTGATTATTTTAATATATGTTGTAGGGTAGAGACCCCTTAGTGTCAGGTTCAACGGATTTTATCCAACGCTCCTTAGTTCTTGAGATTTCCGGTAGATTTTAAAATACGTGTATGTTTGTAAACACTTACAAGGAGAGGACCAACCTTGTTAATCACAGATTTTGATTATTTTAATATATGTTGAAGGGTAGAGACTCCTTACTGTCAGGTTCAACGGCTTTTATCCAACGCTCCTTAGTTCTTGAGAAACCGGGGGGGGGGGGGGGGGGTCTAATAATAGTACACAACTTAATTACTCACTTTGCAACCGCAATAATAGGTTGGTCGTAGCTCAGTTGGTATGGCGTTTGCTGGCTGATTCGCGGGTCCGGGTTCGATGCCTCAATGCGCTGCGTTTGTTTTTCTCATTTTTTGTTTTATAAATATACTTGTAAGTATAATTAATAATCTCATTGTCAATTAAAATTTATAATATTGTATACCAATTATAATTTTAACCTATTTATTTTTTTACTTTTAACTAAATAGTTGTATAAAACATCATAAAACTGTTAATTTTTTAAAAATCACTTTTAAAATGTATTTCATATATTCTTTATCGATGCAATGATATTGAGCAATTGTGTCAATTCGTGATTTAAAAAAAATATCATTTACGCATTGCTTTAACAAAGGAAGTAAATGCGATAATACTATTATTCTGTTTTTAAAGTAACAAGCATAATTATATTAAAAATTAGCATCAGAGTTAAATTACAACCGATTTTTTACATATTAAAGATTTTTAAATTTGTAATACGTATGCTTGCGCTTTCAATTATTTTGCTTTCACCTTTATCTTCTTTCTGCTTTTATTTTTATTTTACTAGGGGGCTCCGCCCCCTACGAGCTACGCTCGCCAACCCCCGTTCAGACACGCCAGATTCTAAAAGCATGCTAATTTCATCGGCCTTAAAAAGATTTAATTATAATTTGAAAAAACAGTGACGGTCTCCCTGTAAACGGGTTTTCATTCATTTTCCTTTGATTGAAGATTTTTAAGACGAAATCAGCCGCTGCTAAGAGATACAATGGCTGTTTTCGTCTTTGATTAAAAACAAGAAAGAAAAATCATGCGTACGGCATAGATTATGAAACACTTTCCAACACTCCCTGAAAGCTTTAACAAAACTTCGTTATTTAGGGAAATAAGGTAAATAAGATAACTAACTAAACATTTAAAAAACTGATTTCAGCAGTTACCATCCACAGCGAAATATTTATTTCAATTCTTCCTAACAGCTCTGTATTTGATTTGTAGGCTGATATATATACTATATAATAGAAAATTTAGTTTAGCAAGAAAACGCATAACAGGTTGAAATTTCTCTTTCAGCAATTTATACTAATAGATGGAAACATACTTGAATACTTTTGTTCAGCCCTGTTGTTTACCTAGTACCTTTATTACACCCCACTATTTAGCTAAACTTTAATTCAAACACTCTTAAAATTACTGAAATCTCATTTCCAGAATTTATCATTTATAGGCGGCCATGTATCCAATTCTTTGCGTGGCCCTGTATATCATTTTATCTATATTCTACAAACATTTCATAGAAAACTACATGCAGTTCAGCATAACACATATTAAACCCTCCTTTCAGCAATTTACGGTCATACTCAGTAACCTTTACGAATTCTCTTGCGTAGTCTTGTATATTAACTATAACATTTACACACACCATATAGTATGCATAAATAGAGTGAAACGTAAAAGCAAACAATTCTCCCATAGCTCAAACAATTTCCCCCAATACTATTTGTAATGGAATTCTTTTGTGTAGCCCTGTAAATGAATAGTAACTATTCGTTGCACCGCATATGCTACAGAATATTCTGCATATTTTAGTGCACTTCGTAAATGCATATATTTTTTATGTTCGAAAGGGTGTAACACCTTTAAAATTCATTTGAAATGTTTTTTTCCCATTGGCCGAAATGTAACGGAATACTTTTGACTGTCCCTGTAAATGAACTAAACATGCTACAAACTTCATTTGAAATAGGGTTCGTGCTAGGCTAAACGTCAATAACCAAAAATTTCAATGCGATCCAAGTATATTTACGAGAGTTAGAGAGCGAACAGACAAACCGAAATCAATAACACTTTTCAACTTTGTTGGAAAGTCTTAAAAATTAGTTAAAAATTTGAAAGTAAGCTAATGTAAAATGAAGTACACAGAGTCCTTGTCTCTCGGTACTTTTTAAGAACGCTATGAGAAAGTTCTTTTAAATGTATCGTTTTAAATCTGACGTAATTTTTACCAAAGTTTCCTTTCTCTTTTTACTATTCACATGAAAATATTTTTGTTATTAGAAAGGAAATATTATTTGTCTTAGAATCACGATAATAGTTGAAAAGATTATCTCGAAATATCAAATAAATGTCTCGAGCAAATATATTTTTTAATTTAAAATGTTTTGCCAACTTTTATTTATTTGGCCTTTTTAAATATGACGTAATTTCCTTAGTTTGTGACTTTTAACGCATATTAATGAATTTAGTATTTAAAAATTTTCTTTCCCTTTTAAAATTCACGTGTAACTGTAGTTTTTATGATGTAATTTTCAATATTTTCTTCATTTTTAACACGTAATCACTTAATTCTAATTTGAAAGTTTTTTACTGTTTATAATAGCCGCGTGTACATAAATTTTTTATTTGAAGGAAATATTATGCTTTGCGCTGTTTTTAAAATTGGCAACAGTTTAAAATAATTGCCCTTTTCTAAAATGTGTAAGAAATATCTCTCGAAATGCTGAAAATTTGAATTTAAAATGGAAATAAATCCTCAAAAATGAGTCAAATTAAAAAGATAATTGCAGTCTGCACATCGGGAACTTCCAATGTATAAAATGATCTAAAAATGTTTAAATTCCTATATATAGTTTTTCTCCTACAAAACTTTTTTAATGGAACGATTTTGACAATCTTCAACATTAAATATCTCTTAAAATAATTTATTCGATTTAAAAACTGCCTGCATCAGCGTGTTTATCAAACATGTCTCTATAATACCACCGATTTTCATATTTTTGTATGAAACAGTTTTTTTAATATTAACGAAGAAAGACCCCCGATCATAAAAAATATGGATGCCGATCTAGTAGGAGTATACCCGGATGATCTACGCAGATTTTCATTGCTCCATTTCCAAATCAAAACTTTTTTTTATATATAGAAGGATTTGAATATTCTTTTATTTTATCATAACTAGATGGCACCACAACAGATTTTGTCACGATTTTGGAATTTTTATCATTCAATAATAGATCCAATTTCTTTTTAAAACCTCTTTAAAGGATGAGAAATAATAGTTTAAAAATAAAAAAAAATGATAAATTTAAGTTTTTTTAGATTATAATTAATGTATGATATTAAAATTTGTAATTGAAATTATTAAATTATAATTACAAGTATATTTATAAAACAAAATATGAGAAAAACAAATGTAGCGCGTTCGGGTTCCGAACCCGGGCCCACAGATTAGCCAGCGAACGCCGTACCAACTGAGCTACGACCAACCTATCTCTGCGGTTGCAATGTAAGTATTTAAGTTGTGTACTATTATTAGAATCCCCCCCCCCCTCCGTTTCTCAAGAATTAAAGATAAAATCCGTTGAACCTGACACTAAGGGGTCTCTAACCTACAACATATATTAAAATAATCAAAATCTGTGATTAACAAGGTTGGGCCTCTCCTTGTTAGACCAGTGGCCGAGAGGTTCTGTTCTTGAAACTGGTAGACGAGAAGTGTTGGGTTCGAACCCAATCGCGCCCGTCGGCCTAATTGTTCGGAGTTTTCGTGGTTTTCTTCGAACCTTGGATTTCCAAGCGTTAATAAGGGTTAGGTTCCCTTAGAAAGACTCCCACGAAGGGCACCCCCCCCCCCCCCCTTAGGGCCTATATCCCTCGTGTTCATAATTGGAACGTCATAAACACAACCAACCAACCTTGTAAACACTTAGTACATTTGTCGTTCTAGAAGCATGGCGAGTTGGGTTGATTTTTGATGGCCGATTATCTACTCGAGGGATATAGGCCGTAGGGGGAGTGCCCTCCGTGGGGTCTTTCTAAGGGAACCTAACCCGTACTTACGCATGGAAATCCAAGGTTCGGAGAAAACCACGAAAACTCCGAATGGTTAGACCGACGAGCGCGATTGGGTTCGAACCCAGCACCTCCCGTCTACTAACTTCGAGAGCAGAGCCTCTCTGCCACTGGTAGGGCCAGAAACATGGCGAAATTATGGCAATCAAACACCTGTGTCTGCTGCTTGTCACTACTGCTTGTATTTTAAAGGAAATAAGATGAGTTTATATACTTCGATTTTTAATGGATTTTCCGCTTCTAATCTACCGGCAAACCTTAGTTGTCAATGGGTACGATACTGAGCAAGCCTTTTTACGGACTTTGGCGTTGTAGGACTTCCATACTGGGAGATATAGCGATGATTTTGGCGTGAAAAAAATCCTTTTTCGGATTTAATTTACATTATTTGTTTACTGCTGGAGTATATTCTTGAATCGTCAGATTTGGCTGTTTATCGTTGTTTGGAGGAAGAAATTTGCACGAGTTGATTTGATATTACCAATTATTTTGTTTGTTTTTTTTTCCCGTTCCATGCATATATTTTTTTTTTATATTCCTAAAAGAATTCTGGTTGGTGATAGACGGCCAAAATACATTTAGAATAAAGTTATTTAAAAAAGAAAACGAAACATCTCCTTTAGGGACGCCAGCTGGAGAGGGGTAAAGGAAGGGCCACCGCCTCTCTCTGGATTTAGAAAATGAATTTTCTACGAAACTTTCTTCATTTCTGATTGTTAAATATGAAAGATAAAATAATGCCTAGCCTTCCGAAACTCCTACAGTGGCAAAGAATTTTTAATTCTTTTTCTTTAATTTTCTTTTTACATTCAGGTGCTTTTAATTTATCCAAAAGGGATCACAGACCCAGTGACGGATTTTTTTTTTTTTTTTTTTTTTTTTTTTTCAATTCTCAATTTGTTAAATGTTGGTAGAAATCTATTTTTGAATGCGAATTCTGTCATTTTTTTTTTTAAATTTAGCATATTTCATATTTACATTCTGCAGCGGGCGAATGTAGACCATCGACCTCAGCCATCCATCAACAAAAAATATTTAAAAATGTGTAAATGCAAACGGGATATTAGAAAAGAACCTTCCCATTGGTTTAACATTAACTCAAGTGTAAGGCTTCTGTTCCTGCAGGCGAAGACACTCGCGAACTAATGGTAACCGTATGGGGAGGTTATTTTCTAATATCTCGTTTGCATTTCGACATTTTAAAATATTTTTTTATACGTTGGATAGCTGAGGTCCATCTGTACATCACTCTTTTTCGATTTTGGTTGCAGATATTTTTTATAAAGTTACTTTCCTTTTCGAAACCGGTTCCGAAAGTTGAAAGTGTCATTCTAAAAAATATCTGAAACCAAAATGGAAAAAGTAAAAAAGGAACGATGTAGAAATGGACCTCAGCTATCCAATGCAAATAATAATAATAATAATATGAATAAATAAATAAATAAAAAATAATAATAAAAATAAATAAAATAAAAATGTCGAAATGCAAACGATATATTAGAAAATAACATTCCTATAGGATTAGCATTAGCTCTCGAGTGTCTTCGCCTGCAGGGACAGGAGCTTAAGGCTCTTCTGAAGTTACCTGCTCAAAAACACGGAACTTTCTGACACATTTTCGGACTCATTTTTAAACGCAAAGGCATAACTTTGGCAGGACTGATTATTGAAGCGTTTTTCATTTCTTTTCTTGATAAATGTATTAGTCCGTGAGTTAAAAGCGATTTTAATCCCGTAAAGACCGGTTTTTTCCCTTTCTGTCGCTGTCATGACCGAAAATTGGTTCGAAACGTCCACTTTGGCACTATTTACTGAAAAAAAACTTTTGTGGTTACTAAAAAAAAGCAAATATCTTTAGATTACATTGTTTCTGAATAACAATAGCTGCCGTTTCTGCGTGTTTCCGAAGAAAAATGAATTTAAAAATGTGTTGGATAGTAGCCCCCTTTAGATTTGAAAACAGCCTTAAGGTTATGAAAATCGGCAAATGATATTATTTTCTAAATTGGATATTCTACAAAGAGAAAAAGTCATCGAGTAAAGCAGTGGCGCCAACTTTTGAAAAATATTGGGTGGACTCAAAACCATTTTAAGGTTAAAATGACACTGCCATTTTGCTTTTTTTGATAGTTTGGGAAAAGAAGATATTTCAAGTTATGATACGTTAGACTTTTTTTAGAGTAGATTATAATGTTGCGATTTTATTTAATTATATTCTCATGGGCTCTTCAATTTATGGACTACAATATTTACTATTGTACCAGGAGTTTGACAAGAAATTCAAACGCAAAAGACTAAAAAATATTAAAACTGACATTTAATGCAAATGCACTGAAATGCATAATAGTATAACTATTTACTTAAACTATAACGATGATTCAAAATTGATAACGAACTTTTTAATAAACATTCACAAGCGTCACTGGTATATGTAAAAAGCATGAAATTTGTAGACATGACTTCTGAACTGATTTGGAATCGAATAGCGTTTTTCATTAAATATATATGCATATACAGTATTACAACTTCACTTATAATTGATGACTGTCTCACGACCAGGGCTGTGGAGTCGGAGTCGGAGTCAGGCCCATTTTTGAGAGAAAGAGTCAGAGTCGGATATATTAAAATTCCCGGAGTCGGAGTCGTTCATTTTACAAGCAGGACTGCGGAGTCGGGAGTCGGAGTCAGGCCCATTTTTGAGAGAAAGAGTCAGAGTCGGATATGTTAAAATTCCCGGAGTCGGAGTCGTCCATTTTAAAAGCAGGACTGCGGAGTCGGAGTCGTCAATTTTTCCCATCGACTCCGCAGCCCTGCCCATGATGACTATTCCTGGGCTGACGCAGTTGTAAATTGTCTTAAAACGAGCGCATTAGCAGAATTTCCTGAAAGATGTTTTAACCAAAAAAAAAAAAAAAAAAAAAAAAAAAAGGAAAGTGTTGAATAATAACAACTGGAAATTTAGTGCATTTAGGAAGAAAAATTAATATACAAGATATTTCTTTTTTGAGAGAAAATCTGATTGTACGTCTTTAAGATGAAAGGGGGAAGGGGCAGGTTGTGTTTTAGGCTCCTATGTGTTCGTTATTGCTATTGTACCATACTTTCAAAGAAAATAATTTTGTGAAAGCCAACGTAATTATTTTTTTTCGCGATTGAAAAATAAATAAGCCCGCAAATAGAATGATGAAAACTGGATGGACTGGAAGGGCAAATAATTGGGTGGGCTCGGACCTCACGGGCTCATATAAGTTGCCGCCACTGGTGTGAAGCATGTGTTTTAGTGTAATAATATGCTTTTTTTAATTTTTTGCCTTGGGTAAGGCTTAGCCCTTAAAAGGGCTTTTTCTTAGTCCTGAAAAGGACTGTTATGTTATTCTAATGGCTCTATTCCGCTAAGGCTACCATCTGTGTATTGCTCAGAATCATCAGACGAATCACCAACAGTGAAGCTGACTTTATCAACCAATTTGTCTTCAATACCGTCTAATTTCCACATGTCTTTCTCTACTTCTTCAATTACGTGTTGAACACAATTACCCCAAGAAGAAAACGCCTTCTCTATTCCTTCATGTGTAAGTTTTGCAACTTCGTCCATTCTAAATGTTCGATTATTTGCAGCGACATAATCTTTAACTTCACCCCAGATAAGTTCAATGGGGTTTAATTCGTAATGATAAGGGGGCAATCGAAGAACGGTATGGCCATGTTGAGCAGCAATTTGATCTATGCGGTAGGCTTCATAAATCTTTTTATGTTCTGCTACAAGTTTAATCAATTCTACTTTCAGCATGTCTGGGTTCCAAGCAATATTCTTTCCCGATAGCCATGCTTGTATTTCTTCTTTCTTTGTTGAACTCGTTGGAATTTTTTCTACCCGAACAGAATGGTATGGAGCGTTATCCATAACAATAACACTATTAGGTTGAATATTAGGTAAAAGTTTATTCACAAACCAATCTTCGTAATGCGTGCCGTTCATTTCATCATGATAATCTCCGTTTTTTTTTCGCTTTGAATACTTCCAACGCTCCATTGACAAATCCATCTTCGCACCCAGCATGTATAATAATTAGTCGGCCTCCTTTGCCTGAAGGAGCTTTTAAACCTGTTGACAGACCATTTAAAAATGCTTGTTTCTTTGATTTTACGGTACTATCTTGCCATACGCGTTCTTTCGTATGCCCTGCATTAACCCACGTTTCATCCGTATAATAAATTTTTCTGCCTTCAGTTCGAAATTTTTGGATATTCCTCAAATATTCGTGCCGCCATTGTTGAATATCTTCTCGATCCAATAACAATGATGAACGTTTCCTTTTCTGAAAAACAAATCCCAAATCATGCATCAAATTTCTTACAGTTCGGACACTGAAATTTGGGAGTTCGCCATCTTCATTTATGGCACATGTTACTTTTTCTGCCGTGGGTATTTGATTGGCAAAGAAAAAAGAATGCACTTTCCTACGAATAGCCGTCTTAGTGAATTCATCGTAAATTTGCATTCTTGTACATGTATTTACTTTCAATGGGGGTTTCTTGCCTGGAGTTACGAGTTTACCATTCGTTTTCATTTCTGACTTAATTCTTTCAATAGATCGTGCTGAAACTCCCGTCAAATCTGAACACATCTGGGAAATTTCGTTGTCCGATTTCATGAGATTTTGTTCCCTGAGCTTAATGTAAACATTTAAGATGATAACCTTAGCAGAACTTCCCAAAGGTTTCCCCTTTTTCTGAGGTTGAAAAGAAAGAGAAAATTGGTTTGAAAAAGAAGCCATTTTACAGATGAAAAGATCAATTAACAGAGGGTGACAGAAAGCAAGTGTCAAGTCCGAAGTCTGGGAAATGAATGACCAACGATAAAGAAAGGAGAAATTTGGAGGGTGAAAGGTTGCCGAAAATTTGAACCACAGAATAAATCGCCAAACGAAATGTATTTGTGATTGTCAAGCAGATGCGTCTTAATTTAAAATTAAACGATGATATAATGTACAAAACAGGGCCAAAACTAGCCTTTTTGCACCCGGGGCAATTTTGGCGCCCCCCCCCCCTCCTCTTCCACAAAGTATATTTACAAAGAGAATTTTACTAATTTTATAATAGACGACTTATTTTAAATTTTAAAATATGTAATCATAAAATATGTAATACTGAACTAAGTAATCTACAGCGGCGGATCCAAGGGGGAGGTCTCTCTGAACATCAACAAAAATATTCTAAAGATCATTTTTAAAATGACATATTCAGCAGAGTCCCGATTATCAGAGTCCCACCTAACCGAGTTTCCGCTTTCACAGAGTTATTTTCTTCTGATGGACTGATGACTTCCGGTATTATGAAACAGCCATTATAAATGAAGTGTTAGGTGAAGATGAAAGAGCAGTTGTAAAAAGTTAGAACTCTGATTTTCTGGTCCGAATGGGAAAAAATTTTACGGCTGCTCTTTCATCTTCACCTAACACTTCATTTATAATGGCTGTTTCACAATAACGGAAGCCATCAGTCCATCAGAAGAAAATGATCCTTTCCAAAGGTATAATCCTTCATTTGGCGCCCCTTTGTTCTGGCGACCGGGGCGCACGCCCCCTCTGCCCCCCCCCCCTTAGTTTCGGCCCTGGTACAAAATTATTCAGACAGAACTAACTCATGCGAAAAAGAACTGTGTTTTAGTTCAGACACCCCCGTCCCCCCAAAAAAGGACAGTAAAGTTTATTCAAAAAGTGCGCGAAAAAAAAACTGTGCTAAATCATATTAAATTGAACAAAGTTTTTCAATTCATTAAATTTATTGAATTCAATTCACAGAAAGAAAATTTAATTTCAGATTCAGGAAGGAGAAGGTAAACATAAGAGACTAAGACCCCCCTCCCCCCCCCAAAAAAAAAAAAACAAGTTTTTAAAAGGAGAAGTCTTTAATCAGAAATTTATATTCGGGTATGAGTTATGGGACGGTGAAACTTTGAAACGAAAAATGTATGTACTTTCATTTTGAAAAAAAATTCTCGATATGTATGTATATAATTTCTTGTAACAATCAAAAAAAGATGTTGGTGTTGGTAGTATAAATTTGGCGCCCTCTCGATCTCATCGCCCGGGACTACTCGCCGCCCTTTCGCACGGACCTGATTGATTTATGTCAAATTAAATTATAATTTTACTTATCAAATCAAATTAACTTACATTTGTGTATAAAACTATAGTATGCATTATGAATAACTGGTGAATTTTTTCTTGTTTTTGTGTCTAAAATACTGTTAAAATATTGAATTTATAACATTATTTAAAAGACAAATTAATTTAACTTCTGATCAATTCTTTCTAAGCAAAATAAGAATAGTTTAAACTTCTGTATGCGGAGGGATGGAAATTATATCGTGAATGTACTTAAGAAAAGCCGTATTAAAAAAAAAAAAAAAGAAAAGAAAAGAAAAGAAAAAAAAAAGGGTTCGTTTTAATTCACACAAAAGGAAAATTCTTGTTATTTTACATATTCTTTCCATATGCTTCATATTTACTTGAGGTGAAATTGTCTAATCCACCAAAATTTTCTATCCAACGCGATTGTCCAGTAAATTAGATAAATAAATAAAAATCCATTCTTAGACAACAATTGCTTGTAATTAATTTACCGGAAACTAAGAAAAACTGTTCGATTTCAAATCCCTTCAAATATCATGCCTGCAAGTATCCTGTTTTTACATTTAAAAAAGAGCCTTAAAATAATAAAGTTTCCGGTTCTTGAGCGGGGAAAGATAATTTTTTTTAGAACAGCCTTAAAATAAAGAGCTTCTTTTATTCGTTTTAATTTGCAAAAGAAAATTTTCTTTGTTATTTTAAATGTTTCATCCATATGTTGAGTATGTATTTGGGGTGAAATTTTCCGAAAAATTCGAATCCACCGAAAATGTTTCTCTATATTTAATAGTTTTAAAAAAGAAACTTTTAATTGGACATAAAAAATCTACAATCTCTGATAATGAGAGGAGGAAACTTCTATTGACCCTCACCCCGCACAGCTCTGTTGGGGGTATAAGGTTGCTAGTTATTTTCTTGCACCGCGCCAAGCCCTCGCCAAAAACCTTCCTTGCGAATAAATACATTTCCTTGACTATTATTAGATATTTATCATAAAAATGAATATATGCTAAGCTCAATCGATTTCGATTAATGAGACAATCATTTTTCCTGTGAAAATGAAGAAAAAAAGAGGTTTAATATGCCATTTCTTTCATATTCAGTACAGAACTATTTATTGTCGCGGACGTACACTCCTCTCTAGCATATACACCATTGACAACTTAGGTCTTCCTTAGGTATAGACGGAATTTTCGAAATTTTTTTTATAAATTCTGAAAGAGAAAATTTTTTTTGCGTTTCCGTGTGCAATTTTCAAATTTTTAGGTCCGGTAGAATTTAAAATACGTGTATGTTTGTAAACACCTAGTACATTTTTCGCTCTCTAGATGAAGCATTGTGAAATTATGGCAATCCAACACCTGTGTCTGCTGCTTGTCACAACTGCTTGTCTTTGAAAGGAAATAAAATGAGTTTATATAAATCGATTTTTAATGGATTTTTCCGGTTCTAGATGAAATTTTTGAAATTTTTTTTATAAATTCTGAAAGAGAAATTTTTTTTGCGTCTGCGTGTGCAATTTTCAAGTTTTTTAGATCAGGTAGATTTTAAAATACGTGCATGTTTGTAAATACCCAGTACATTTATCTAGAAGCTGGGAGAAAAACTTTTGCGAAATTTTATGATTTTGGCAAGGTCAGGGGTATTCAGCTCTATGTAAAAAAAAAAAAAAAAAAAAAAAAAAAAAAATTAGAGAACAGGAATTCTGCTTTTTCAGAATTTAGTGTCGCCCCCAGCATTTCCATTACTTCATTTTCTTCTAGTAGACTGGTGGTTTCTATTATTATGAAACAGCCATTATAAATGAAGCGTTTAGGTGAAGATGAAAGAGCAGTCGTAAAAAGTTAGAACTCTGATTTTCTGGTCAGAATGGAAAAAAAAATTACGACTGCTCTTTCATCTTCACCTAAACGCTTCATTTATAATGGCTGTTTCATAATAATAGAGGTCAACAGTCCATCAGAAGAAAATAACTCGGTTAAGGGGGACTCGGATAATCGGGACTCTACTGCAAAAAATATTTCAATTTTAATACTTAAAGCACACGCTTTTATTTTATGTAAAATGACGTCATTTGCATTAATATAGATTCTTAAAATTAAATATAGTTTATAATAGCTCCATGTTTGATCATAAATCCTTCATTTAAATTTTTCTCAAAATAGCACGTATTTTAATTAATTTTTCTCTTCAATTTGTATGAGAAAATGGCAACAAAAAGATATAATTGCTATTTTTCAACAAAATTTTTCTTTACTTTCTACAGAAATGGATTACTTGAGTTGCCAAAATGAAACTAATGTCGCTAAAAACTACAAAAAATTAATATTTCAAAAACAAATGGAGATGCAATTTTCGAACAAATTGCAATAAAAAGTACTTTTTTTCCCCAATACGATGGTATAAACATTGAAAATGTGCGATGCTTAGAAGTTTTAAAAAACGCTGTAGAGTATTTAATCGCATAATGAAACATCGGCTTTTGCTTTACGGCTGGCGTATACAAGGTAACGTTATTTATTGGAGACAAAATAAGCTGGACGAAAGAAATAGCATACCGGGGGCTAAAAAAAAAAAAAAAAAAAATCATGTCTGGAACTTAAGGGTCCTGTCCCTGCCGGCGAAGACACTCACGAGCTAATGCTAATCCTATGGGGAGGATTTTTTCTAATATCTCGTTTGCATTTCGACATTTTTAAATAATTTTTTTTTGCATTGGATAGCCGAGGTCCGTCTCTACAGCGCACCTTGGTTACTTTTTCGATTTTGTTTGCAGATATTTTGTAGAATGACACTTTCATTTTCAGAACCGGTTTTGAAAATGAAAGTAACTTTATTAAAAATATCAGCAACCAAAATCAAAAAAGTAACTAAGGTGCGCTGTAGAGACGGACCTCGGCTATCCAATGCAAAAAAAAAAAAAAAAAAAAAAAATTAAAAAATGTCGAAATGCAAACGAGATATTAGAAAAATCCCTCCCCATAGGATTAGCATTAGCTCGTGAGTGTCTTCGCCGGCAGGGACAGGACCCTTAAATAGTTTTCGAGTACGAGCAACGCCCCCTAGATAAGGGAGAAAGCCTTGACACGCGTCACGAAATCGTCACACAAAGCAGTCAAAACAAAGAAAAAAAATTTGAACAACTTGCATGTTTCGTTTTCTATGGCTCATGGAATTATTAATTATTATTAGAAAGTAAGAATTAATAATCCACGAGCCAACGAAATCGAAACATGCAAATTTTTCGGATTTTTGCCTTTGTATTTATTATTAGTATATTTATTAGTACTCATAGTATATGTTAAAACAGTAAAATTCCAATAAATAAATCAATTAATTAATTAAATTAATCACTTATAAAGTTGGAACTGAGATTTTTTTACTTTTCAGATCTATAAACTGTGTTTTGGCTACTAAAGACAAACAAAATGGCAAAGAGCTTCAAAAATTTATCACCATATGTCTACAGGTGTTGCCATCTTCAGTAATTTTTTTCAAATAAAAAAAAAACATAAAATAACTATGGATAAATTACGATGCTCACATCTGCCCCATGCTCACCATGTGCCCCTCTCTCCCCTACCTATATATGTGTGCGCGCATATATGGGTCCTTCTACGGAAAGTGTGATTTTTTCAGCCTAAAAATTTAAGCTTATAAATTTCTCCCAAAATGTTTTATACTAATATCCATAGTCCATCCTGTTAGAACTTTTTTTGATAAAACTTGAGGTGAATATCGCAAAAAAACTTTACATACATGATTAAAAACTTATTTTTATTAACTAAATGATGCTTTCATTTTAAATCAAGTACGAAGAATACATAAATCTCATAACAATTTTTTTCAGGGAGACTATTTTAAAATTAATGACAAATCACAATGTGTACATCCACGGCTAACAACTCAAATTAATAACGGAACTGAGTCTGAATATTATTCTTAGGAAATAAAAAGCTTCTGTATTCTTTGAATTACTAGCACATTTATTAACCATTTGGAAATGGTTGTTGTTTTCGGTCGAGGATGGGGTCAAATGATGCTCGTATCTTATTTTTTTTTTTAACGAAATTCAACAATGTTCTTTAATTTTAGAAGAATTTTTATTTGAATAGGTAATAGAAAGGCATAAAATCGTTAAAAATTGAAAAAGTTACAGAATGCGTTGGCACAAATTATCAGATATGGAAAAATCCAAAGACAAAAAGCGACGCCGAAATGAAAATCGTCTTGCAAAGCAAAAATCGAGGTCTTCAACTCATTATGTAAGCCATGAAAATCGAGGTCTTCAACTGATTATGTAGCCCATGAAAATCGAGGTCTTCAACTGATTATGTAGCCCATGAAAATCGATTACAGAATAAAAGACGAACGCGAAAAAGGAAACAATCTAATGTTTAATCGATTGATAGCAAAAGGCCATGTCTCGAGGGGTCCAATCCACTAGCCACGGCGTTTTGCTATCGGTCGATTCTAACCGGGAAAAACTGAGCTCAACGTAGGTAATTTGTCGCAATCTGTCGATGATTCGGTGGAACTGCTTTCGATTTGTAAACTGTTTTTCTTCTCGAAACGGGACTTTGAGAATTTATCGATGAAGGTTTTGGTCTTCTGAAGTTTGTTCTTTGCGATCTGTTATTGAAGAGGATGCGACGGAATTTGGTGGGCGAAATTTAGATTTTTCGGTTAAATTTTGTTACGAAGGTGATTTGTCGCGATCTGTGGATTATTCGGTGGAACTGCTTTCGATTTTTAACCTCTTATCTTTCTCGGCTTCTCTTGTCGAAATGTCTCAAGATTAAATAAAACTAAGTAAATATTAAGTCAAAAAAAAAAAAAAAAAAAAAAAAAAAAATCCAAGTGGTTGTTGTAATCTATTAAATTACAATTTTTTTATATATTTGTTTATTTATTTATTTTATTTTTGAAGCTGAAGATATACGAAAGGCTTGTAACAGTAATTCAAACAAAAAAATTTTGATTAAAAAAAAATAAAATTAACAATTAATGCACGTATAAAAGAATATTTAGAGAAAAGAACCTTGTTGAACGAATAAGATACTTATAGCATTCACAAAATAAATACGTTAATAAATAGAATTAGGTGTAACAAGCAACGGAGATATACACGAAAGGATAAAAGTCAACCCTTCTTTAAATTTAAACTTAAATCTTTTAAAATTACAAGTCTCAACTGTTATCTTTTAACTTTAATTCTGAAACTTAAAGCTCTATTGCTCCTGATAACTTTTTTTTCCAGTCTAACATTTATTACTTTCAGACTTCAATTTCGGTGCTGAGTTTTCAAGTTTTGCAGCCGTTTGTGGTTAGCTTGCACTCGGGTTGACCAAGCCTAGTTCTGGCATTCTGAGCCCGGGTAATCAATCAAGAGAGGTTTTAACCAATAGAATTAAAGTTCCGTCCTTTTTTGACAAGTCTGCCCTCTGCTGGAAATAATTTAAATTATTCATTTTTATAGGAGGGAAAAAACTTTCCCCGTGACTTTTGCCATTATGAATTGCTAAATAAACTTGCGCCGCCCGATTGTGCGTTTTTTTTTTTTTTTTTTTTTTGGGGGGGGGGGGGGGTGCATTCGTGAACAACTAAAGTCTCAGCCCAGCTGGACCTGGTTTCAGAAAAATAAACATGCAAGAAAAGGATAATAAACCAGGTCCCAACAGACTCTGTCGTGAGTTTTCATGCATTGGGTAACTCATCGAACGTGTTAAGTTAAAAGGATAATCAAACTTAGATCTACGAACCGCCTGCGGGTAAAATACAAACGGTCTCTACACTAGAGAGGGATCGTGCATACATACATACTTACATCCATTTAAAATAATAATAATAAAAGAAATTTATGAAAAATCACAAATCAGCAAGTTTCTTCACATATAGTACAGTGAAACCTCCCTGTGCGACCACCTCCTGAACGACCATTTTTTTCATGGAACGAAATTTATTTCCATAGGCTCAATACTAATTTTACCTCCATTCAGAGACCATCCCAGTTGAACTCCCTCCATGAGCGACCCATTTCTTTAAAGAAAATTAAACAATTTCCGTTTTTGCCTGGTCGTTTGAAGAAGGTTTTATTAGAAAAATAATTCCGGAGAGCACATTATTCATCAAACTTCTAAACTAAGTTTAGACATTTTTTTTGTGTCGTTAACTTTTAAGTGTTTAAACCCCTTTGTGCCGTTTTAGGCAATGAATTTAACCCTGATGACAAATTGCCCCACCAGTGGCCGACAGGTTCTGCTTTCGAAGCTGGTAGACGGGAGGTGTTGGGTTCGAACCCATTCGTGCTCGTCGGTCTAATCGTTCGGAGTTTTCGTGGTTTTCTTCGAATTATGGATTTCCATGCGTAAATACGGGTTAGGTTCCCTTAGAAAGACCCCCACGAAGGGCACTCCCCCTGGGCCTATATCCCTCGAATGGATAATTGGCCGTCAAAAATCAACCAAACCTAACCCTGATGACAAATTAAGAATGACAGTTAATAAGCTCCTATGCCATATTCTGTCAGGAAACTCTCAAAGAAATAGATAAATTAATGAAATTGTCATTATTTGTTCCCATTCAAAAAAAAAAAAAAAAAAAAAAAAAAAAAAAAAAAAAAAAAAAAAAAAAAATGCATTTATTTGCTGAATTTAGAAAGGACTTGGAAATAAAATTTATAAAAGATAAAACCATAAAATCAAAGCAAACGTCAATGTATTTCTTTTTTAAACTCTGCTGTAATTAACTTATGTAATTAACTTTTGTTTTGATACTTAAATTTTTATATTTTTTCCTAATGTGAAAAATAAATTTTAGTAACATTAATTGTTACCTTTTTTCAACAATTAAAATCCAGATTTAAACATGACCTCCATTAAGAGACTACCTCTCGGAGCTATCAATTTTTATTGGAACTGAACGTGGTCGCTTTAAAGAGGTTTCACTGGATATACCATAAAAACGTAAAACATTAAAAAATATTTTGTCAAAAATTAACTACCATGTACCGAAAAAGTAACTTTTTTGTGTGTGTGTGTGCAATTATTTGAAATTAAGCAGCTTTGGGAAGATTGTTTTTTCAGAAAAGGTAATTAAATTTTATAAAATAAACCGCATCTTTTATATGTGGTACTTAAAATAAATATGAATAACAGTGATACAAGTAACAAGGTCTAAAACTTTGCTTAAAAAGCTTATCTAAATTTACTTTAAAAAAAATCCATCATTAACCTTTTAACCAAAAAAGGAAAAAAAGAAACTGAAACGAAAACGATAATTTAGCTCTAAAAATTGGCTGAATTCAGGAGAATTTTTTAGAAAAATATACGTTAATCTTTTAAGCTAAAGAATATATCGAAAAAGATGTAGTTTGAATGAAAAAAGGAAAAAAGTATTTTTATTTTCTTGGAAATAGTAATTTAAAATATTTATCCATATAAAACTTTTCTATCCAGTAAGAAATATAAGGCGCTACTCCTTTAATTTTTGACGTTGTTCTTTTTTGGTAAAGAGATTTTTTAATGTTAGCTTATAATTATTCGGATGTGCTAGTTCCAAAACGTTCTACTATCTCATACATGTTAATACTTCAAAATTGGCAAATTTATCACAGTGCCAAAATTAAACCACAATCTATGCCCATCATGACGATTATATAGGTTTAGGTTCGTTGAATTGTTTGCATTTAAAAAGGAGATATAATCATCGCAGTTTTCAAACAAATTATTGAATTCCGGCACCTACCCTTTTAGATGTTTGCAACCAAAATTCCCAATTCAAAAGGCAAGGCCAACACCTGTTGTGCAGCATACACCCAAGCCTAATAAGGATCTATTTATGTGAAAGTATAACAAAATATGAAGTTTGATTAAATTCCGTGCATTAGTTTTTGAGATATAGCTACCGCGAAAATCGTGTAAAATGCAACATAGCAGCGCCACCTGTTATATGATTTATACGAAAACCTAATCACCACCAACTTATATCAAGGTCTAAGAGAATATGAATTTTGATGAAATCCCAGATTAGTTCTTGAGATATGGCTGTCGTGTAAATCATGAAAAATGCAGCATTTCAGCATCACCTGTTGGGCTATTTATAGCAAAACCCAATCAGCAACAGCTTATATCAACGTCTAACTGAATCTGAAGTTTGATGAAAATCCGCGCGTTAGTTCTTGAGATAGAGCTATTGCGGAAATCGTGAAAAATGCAGCATAGCAGCACCACCTGCTATGCCATTTATACCAAAACTTAATCAGTAACAACTTTTGTCAAGATCTAACTGACTCTGAAGTTTGATCTGTGCATTCATTAGTTCTTGAGATAGAGCTATTGCGGAAATCGTGAACTTACAGCAGAGCAGCACCACCTGTTGGGCGATTTACGCCAAAAACTAATCAGCACCAATTTATATATAGGTCTAACTCAATCTAAAGTTTCATCAAATTCCGTACATTAGTTATTGAGATAGAGCGGCCACAAATTTTTTGTCACATACAGACAGACATTTTCTAAAAACAGTTAAATCGTGCTCATGGCCTTTTAAAACGCATAAATCCGTCGAAAACCGGAAATCGAAAATTTTCACGAATTCCACACTTTCTTCTTGTAAAAATAGAAGAAAGTAAAAATATACATAAGTCTATTGATAAAAGGTAAGAATATACAAAGATAAAATCTTTTAACAATTCAGTTAAATATCTTGTTTCGTATAACTGTTCATTCTATTTTTAAACTTTTAAAAATTAAAGCTTCTTTTCGCCAACACCACCCCCCTCCCGTCAAACCCAAAAGATTCTCAAAAGCTATAAAGTGAGGCATAGATCCTGATAGATTTTTCTTTATCTTGGAAACGAGAAATTAAAATATATTTTATGAAATTTTCAAGCCGAACGAAAATTTCGCAAAAATGCAAGTTTTTGATATGTTAATCTCTTTTCCATATGAGCGAAAAATGTATTTGGATTCTTCTTTAAGTTTCAGTTTTCAAGCAAAGTTTATTTTAAAATCCCTTACTTAGTTCTGTTCGATTGAGTAAATATTTAAAATTATGTGATATTTAAAGCGAAGATATGTGCTATCAATGTGATAGTTCAGGTTGCGATATCTAGTGTTAGATTCGAGCAGTTTAGAGTTACTGGCGAACATGTTTGTTCTTTGTAGCATATATTTATCACATAGTGAAATTATTTTGAGTAGTCAATCTTTATTGATATCTTGCTGCACATTACATAAATTAACCAATTTCAATTGAACAGAACTTTTTAATATTGCGTTTCATTGAAGTCCGGGCCCAGTGTGTATAGTATTCTTCAAAAAGAAAGTTTGATGCAGAAATTAAATTTAACGGATGAACAAACCATCATCACCTCATCGAATTGACGGCTGATATTCCAGGATTAGTTAAAACTGCATTCGCATATTAAGATGCAACTGGTCTGCCTAGTCATACCTTGGTGGAAAACACCTGCAAACCCTATTTTGGAGGTTGACTGGTATGTTTACCCAACGCCCCCTAGATATTTGAGAAAGCTTTTACACGCGTCACAAAAACGTCACACAAAGCGGGCAAAACAAAGAAAAAAGATCATTTATTGGCTCCTAGATATCCACGAGTCAATGAATGATCTTTATTCTTTATTTTGCCTGCTTTGTGTGATGTTTTCGTGACACGTGTCAAGACGTTCTCAAATATCTAGAGGGCGTTGGTTTACCACTGTGTTTTCCTGTACCCAATGGTCCATGTTTTAATTCATTTGGGTGTAAGAAAATACAATGGTAAACCTACCGATCAACCACCGTAATCGGGTCAGCAGGTGGTTTCCACCTATATATGACTTGGAAGACCAGTTGCATTTTAATATGCTAATCGAGTTTTGTCTAATCCTGGAATTTCAGGCGTCAACTCGATGAGGTGGTGGTCTGTGCAGCCGCCTCTGGTCTATAACTGATAATTCAACACTTATGTAAATTTGTATTTATGAGAAATACAAATATGCGATAAAATTATGTTGTTGCTTTTGAGCTTATGAGAGCTGGTACATTTTAAACTCTTTCCAACATAGTTGAAAAGTGTTTATGACTTCGGCTTGTCTGCCTGTCTGTCAGTCTGTCCGAACTCTAACTCTCTTAAATGTATTCGGAAACTCATCCTGAATTTTTTGTATGTTATTGACATTTATTACAGCACGATCGCTAAAATTATCGTTAAATAGAGGGAAACTATCTTTAAGGTAGGGATCATATGATATTTAAGTATGGATACTAATACACTAAATATAAATGAATTCGGGTCATTAAAATGTATCGTAAAATCGGGTATCGTTAAATCAATGTTACATCAAAAGTTAACATATTTCATCTGCCTATCTATTCGGTATCAGATTTCTCGCCAATCTTTATGAAATTCCGAAGTCTTATAATATTTATTCAAGTTTAAGCAAACAGCTATCCTCTAAGGCATGGATTTCAAGACGTTTTAAAATTTTTTATTTAGCTATTGGCAATGTAAAATTGCATCAGAAATATTTGATACTCTATACTCAAATTTATATTTAAATATATATTTCCCGTTCCATTTGCCATACTTCTTCGGATCGTAGTCAATGGATTTTTTTTCACTCTAGGCAAATAAATTGTACATATATATATATATTTTTAATATAGATTTCTTTTATAAGTGATTCTAGACTTTATTTTCCTATTTTCAATTGAAGTAATTGAGACAATTTTTTTACATTTTTGTTTCAAGTCAGTCGTCAGATTAAAAATACTGGTAGCTACAATATTACACCAGCTGAAAATTATTTACTTATCGCCTGAAGGTGTAACGTGTAACTTTTTTTTCCATTTGCTATTTATTTATTGCAGTTTATTTGTCTGTAACACTTTACATGCATGCACGTACGCACACACATACACTATATTGCCATTAATGACCGGCAACTTTCAATTTTAGACATTTTGTCGAATATTTAGAAATATACTTGACAGATTCTTGTGGAATTTCAGGATTGAAAAGAACAGGTATGGCTTCATGTTTAGCAGTGTCGATTTGATAAGGGAGGCAATTAGAGATCAACAAAAAATCAAAGAAAAAAAATAATACTTGGGATCACCCTGTAAAATAAAAAAAAAATAATACTTGGGATCACTCTGTAAAATAAAATGCACGAAATGATCTATCGCTACCGAATTTAAATAAACAGACATGTGCAATAAGTGTATTTTTTGTGTAAGAATAGCATGTATATAAATAGAGATATAGCGATTTATTTAAAAAAATTAAAAAATTCTTGCATGTTTTTTGCTTATAACATGCAGGGTTTTCAACCAAATTTAACTCTGGTTACAGAAAAATTGACAAAATATAGTAGAAACAATATAGTGCAATTGGAATATAAATATATTAAATATTTTAGGAAATATGAGCGGTTGTGTGAAATAATGTTTATCTGCGCATGCGCGAAGGATAACAAGGATCATTTTACACAATTTAATAGTCAACTCTGTGGAGCAACTTATAAAAAAATCTAGTCAAATATCGTAAAAATTAAGAAAGATATTGGCGTTAGAGTGAGCAAATTTTTAGTTGTTCTCTAAAAGCAGCTGAATGATAACGGATTTCCCACAAATTGTTATTTTTAATTTTTTTTTAATTTTAATTTTTTATTGATGCTTTAGTTCTTCTTGGATAATCACCAGAACGAGCCTATACCATGATCAAAAGAAGTATCAAAATCGAAACATTTTTTCCAAATCTACTCGTTGATACTCACCAAATACTAACTTTTTTCTGAAAGTCAGTTAATAAAAAATGAGAATTTTTGTAAAATCCCTTATCATTCAGCTGCCTTTAGAAAACAGCTAAAAATTTGCTCATTTTAACGCCGATATCTTTCTGGATTTTTACGATATTTGACTAGATTTTTTTTTAAAAGTTGCTCCATAGAGTTGACTATTAAATTATGTAAAATGATCCTTGTTATCGTTCGCGGATGCGCATATAAAAATTATTTCATACAACTGCTCATATTTCCTAAAATATTTAATATATTTGTGTTCCAATTGCACTATATTGTTTCTACTATATTTTGTCAATTTTTCTGAAACCGGCGTTAAATTTGGTTGAAAGCCCTGCATGTTATAAGCAAAAAACATACAAGAATTTTTTAATTTTTATAAATAAATCGCTATATTTCTATTAATATAGGTGCTATTCTTACACAAAAGAACACACATATTGCACAATATCAGTTTATTTATATTCGGTAGCGGTAGATCATTTCGTGCATTTTATTTTTCAGGGTGATCCCAAGAATTATTTTTTTCCTTTGATTTTTTGCTGGTTCCCTAATTGCTCCCTTGACAAATCGACATTGCTAAATATGAGGCCATACCTGTTCTTTTCAATCCTGAAATTCCAGAAGAATTTGTCAAGTATATTTCTAAATATTCGACAAAATGTCAAAAATTGAAAGTTGCCGAATAGTAATGGCAATATAATATATATATATATATACATGTACAGGGCATCCATAAAAGAATGTCCCAGCTATAAATTTTCATAGTATCAACTGTAAAGGTTGTAGAGCGTTGGGTCAAGGTCACAAATAAAGAGTAACTCAAACAGTTTTAGATAAGCGCATGCGCAAATACTGCTTTATTATTGACTCGCTTGCAGTGCCACATACGCAAAATGTTGACTCCTGAACGTGAATCATTATTGCTTGACTGAAGATTTAAAAGTCGTTAGAGCTATCCGATTTTTTCCTTCTGGGCTTTATAAAAGATCGTGTCTACGTTCCGCCGCTACCTAATGATTTTCCAGAGTTGAGACACAGAATGGAAGAGGCTATTGCTTCCATAACTTCGGACTTGCTAACCGAAGTGTGGGAAGAATAGGACTTTAGGATGGATGTGTGCCGTATAACTAAAGGTGCACATACTGAACATTTGTAGGAAGAACCAGGTTAGTTTACCTTCAATTTGATGTGTGATTTGTTGTAAATACCGTATATACTAGTGTATAACTCGACCCCCCCCCCCCCCCAATTCTTAAGCAAAATTTTGAAAAAAAAATTTGAATTTTCCTATATAAGTCGAACCACATTTCTGGTAATATGTTGAAAAATGATTTGTAATCCAGTAAAAACAAAAATTAATGCATTTGCATTAAATTAGTAAACATTTTTATCCCAGGTTTATAATCAGACTGTTCTTTAAAAAAATCAACATTTTAAAATTGTACAATTATGTAAAACCGAAGAAGCTTAAACTATTTTGAAACCTGCTCACATCAATTTAATGATACTTAAAAAGAAAAAAATCTTTCAAAAATCTATTCAAGTGTTATTTACAAAGATAAACAACTTCTTAGACTGATTAAATCTAGTACTTCATTGTATTGTAGGACTTTTAGAAGAGATGTCTAGAAGCATTCTCAAGTTGAAATCTTTTTAAAAAGGGGTTAAAATGTTGAAAGAAATATCCCTGTATTGAAAGGAATTCTATCCCAAGAGAAATTGGGTGCAGAACAATTACAGGGACATTATTGTTAAGCTTTTTTTTTTTTTTTTTTTTGTCAATCACCAGGAAATGACCATTGTCCGCTTTTATCTCTCCCTCCAACCTAGACCCATGTGTGATTACTTAAAAGACTTGCTCATTCACAAATTATCTGCGATTTATTTTTTCTTTTTCTAACGCGTGTATAAGTCGACCCCCTACTTTCAACTCCTAAATTTTGTCTAAAATTCTTCGACTTATACACGAGTATATACGGTAGTCTAAATTAAACTGTTATAATATACCATTGAAACTGGGACATTTTATTATGGACAACCTGTATATTAAACATTTGTTTGTGGTCCGCGGGAACTTGAGTTATGAATTTAATGGTCCAAAAGATTGGCGACCACTGGATCAAAGCAAGCCTTTGTTTTTGTGGAACACTCTCGGAAATGATTGCTCTGGCAATTGAAGGAGAACGTGTAGTTATTTTTTCTTCAGAAACTTCTAATTTAAGGTATTCTAAAACGGAACGCATTCATTCAATTCACCGACCTATTTTTTTAAAAATATATATCGTCTCTCTAATAGTGTTGATTATATTTTACTTCTCCTACTAGTTTAAAAATGCCTTTCTTATGTGTTCTTATGAGTTCTATAAACTTTATTTACATTGAGGTATTCCCAAAGAGATTGAACTTACTTCGCTAGCTAATAACTATACATAAAGATTACTTGTTACGTAAAGAATTAATGATACAAGGGTAAAAATCTTAAATATAAGGTGAAATTTCTTTAAAGGCCACCGCTATTCAAGGGCCACTTCTATTAAGGACCAATATTTTTAGGAACGAAAAATTTTCCCATAGACATAACGTTAAATTTACTCCTATTAGTGGCCGCAGCTACCCCTCATTAAAGCCTTTTTTTTCACATGTGCCTTAAATCCTAAACAGATGTATTGAATTACTAAACTGAAAGGTAAGAGTTCAGCAAACAACTGCACTTGCAACAAAGAAGGCAAGGGGGGATGGGGGGGGGAATTTAGTAATACAATGAAGGACTGCAAACATTTACACAAGTGAGACAAACAGGTGTTCCTCACACTTTGTTTGACCTTTCAACCTGTAGGGGTGGGGTTGGAGGGTAAACTTGACCCTTTGTTGTAGGTACACAAAGGATAACAGGATATATAGAAAAACTGGTTCCACATTTACTAAAACTGTGAATGCATATTGAAACACAATTCTTACACTAGAAATTTTAGGATCAGGCTTCTGTAAAATTTATAATTATGGCACCTAAGCCAATTTTGGATTTGAATGACAAAATCAAAATTCTTAATTGCTATGATCAAGGAACACCTGCAAGAAAATTGCTTCACAGTTTAATTGCAGCAAGAATCAAATAAACAATATTGTAAAATACAAAGAGAACTTGCTGAAAGACTATGCAGATTTTAAAAATCTCGATATCAAAAGAAAGAGGAATGAAAAATTTGGTCACCCCTATTCAAAAGCCACCCCTCATAAGGGCCAATTTTCAATGGAACAGCAGGTGGTCCTTACAGAGAGGTTTCACTGTAGTTTTTTTTTTTTTTTTTTTTTTTTTTTTTTAATAATCTAATACCACAAGTCCCACAAAAATGAAGAAGGAAAGACGTTGATTAAATAAATGAAACTTTTTTGAAAATAAGCATAAGCATAAAAATTAATATTTCTAGTCTCCTAAAATAATGAAACTTTTCATTTTTCGCAGGTTCGTAGAAATTTTAATCCCAGTAGCTCAGTGGTCAGCGCGTCACGCTATCATGCTACCTGATCCGAGTTCGGGACTAGACAAAGGTTCACTCAAAGTTTCATCTCTTCGTGGTCGATAAAATGAGTATCAAGCTTGCTTGAGAACTAAAAACCTGGGGTTGCGCGTTAGGTTGACCACCTGAGGTGGACTGGACATATGCTGTATATGTGCACACATCCATTGGCCTATGGTCAAGAAAGAAATTGAGCACTGTCGGCCAAGATCCCTAGGAATTGTTGAGTCACAAAGTTTAATTAGCACTTCATGGAAAATTGAGTACGCGTTAATTAAAGATTATGTAATTTATGATACTTAAAAGTAATCAAAAACTTGAATTTTTGAGAGGAAGATTTTTACCGAGGTTAAGATTAAGTTTTTTTAGAATAACTACCTGTTTAATTCACAAAATATTTACAGCTTAAGTTTTTTGTTACACGTTATTTAGTTGCAGTATTTTCGAGTTTTCTTTTCTGAAACTGAAAAAATAAATATACCACAAAATACATGATATGAATTTTAAAAAGCTCACCGTTTTATTTAAAAAGGACTCCCCCAGTGGTCCTATGTTTGAACATTAAGGAGACTTATCTGGTGAGGATGAAAAAAAAAAGGGGAATCCCATGTTATCCTATGGGAAAAAATATTTATAGAGGGATAAAGAACCTTCCTATCTACGTGCTGAAAAATAATATTGTTGAAATATCCAAATTTGAATTAACCTCTTAACTGTTTCTTCTTTTTTCTGACACCATAAACTAACAAGTAATATAAAAATTTTATTCTTAAAGTCAATTCCTACTTAGGTCACCAAAGAAAATTTTAATATAATCCCTTAAGCTAATATTAGTTTTTGTTGCATTAAAATATCTCAATTTATTGATTTTCTATAAACAAGTAGGTCTATAATGGAAGTCTATGGGAATTTGGAGAAATATTAGAGATATCGCCAAGTTGGCGTCACTTTTGGCGACTCATTTTGGTCGCCAAATTTGGCGATATATCGCCAAGTTGGCGACAAATTTGGCGGTATTTGACGACAAAACAGGTTCCCCCCTATGGTAACCCCTCTTATAGATATGAAGATGCATTAAATGCTTCAATAACCAATAGCCGCCATTTTGTCTCCCATGTAAAACTAAAATTAATTAATTGAAATTTAATTAATGAATTAATATTTGAAAAAACTGTATTAACATCAATTGTCATCCAGTACAAATTAAAAAAAAAAATTATTTCAACTTGATAGGATGAATAATAAGTATTTTATTAACGATTGAAAATTTGAACAAGATATGTAAATAAATAAATAAATAAATATAGGGAGAGTGTGAACTAATAGTAGGAATTGAAAAATAGGAGCAAAACATCGCTTTTTTCGTACTAAAATATATGCCTTATATACTCGAAAAATGTCTGACAATTAATAAAGAGAAGATTACAGTTACAAATTAGTGGTATCGAAATGTTTTAGTAACGAAGCAAACTCCCCCAACTTGTCCAAATTCAGTTCGGGCAAAACAGTTAAGTGGTTAACAAGAAGGATACGTATTTTTTCCCATACGATAAAATGGCATTCCAATTTTTTTTTCTCCCCCACCAGATAAGTCCCCTTAAGGGGGCTGGTCACTCAGCTTCCGATTTCCCCTCACTAAAGTAAGGTCTATGGGCATTTGATGCATTCGCATATTTAAAATATCTCTTCGGGAAATTAATATTTTTAACTTCTATTTTTTGTGTACATTTCCTAAAAGATGTCTCTTTTTCCCTAGTTCTCAAAATATTTCTAAAGTATAGACTTAATTTTATATGAAGTGCTAAAATCTTACTCACAGTGCGCCCGATTTTAACACATAAAATATTAAATTCAGGATAGATTTTAGAAACATTTTGAAAAATAAGAAAAAAACAGACATCGTTTAAGAAGGGTACACAGAAAAAAAGATGTTAAAAATATCAATTTCCCGAGAAGATATTTTAAATATACGAATGCATGAAAAGTCCATAGACTTAACATTACGGAGGAGAATTCTGAAGCTGAGTGACAGCCCCCTTAAGCTCTAAGCCCCACCATTCTAGCGAAGCCACTCCCTAAGTGGTCACTCTCCCATTTCAAACGAAGGGACGTATTTTAATGAATGGAACAGCAATTAATACAAATATTCCCTGACGATGGGCGAGGGATTTCAGGCCGGAAGTACTGGAAAATTTAAATAAAATGTACATTTTTAACTTGTAATATCTATATTATTATTATTATCTTTGTCGCCTTTCAAGTAAAACGGTGAACTATTTAAAATACGTATTGTGTATTTTGTGATTGAATCAAAGTGGAATATTGCATTTCGTCTTGTGATTTTATTTTATAAATATATCAGTTTTAAATTGGAACGTATATCTATGCATGATTGAGGTTTGAAAATTATTTTAAAATTAAACATACATTTTTTATCCCTATAAATGAAGTAATATTATTTTTTCATTTTGTTGATGTTTATTTTAGGACAACTGTTCTCAGATTTGCCATATTTAAATAAAAAGGTGATACAACTGTTTCAATATTAATTTTTGTCAATAGTGATATTCATAAAACATCTTAACTCAGCAACTTAAATGTTGATGGAACACGCTCGTAAATGGTTGCCTTGGCAACTCGAAGATAAAAAGTGTTATCTTTTTATCCTCGGAACTTTTATTATAAGATCTTCTGAAATGTTACTTTTCAATTCATCGAACATTCTTTTTTTCTACATACATAGTCCTCGAGTGCTGTTGAATCTATTTTACTTATCCTACTTATTTTTAAAATATTGTTCTTCATACTCACGTTTTACAAATTTTACATTGCCATATTTTCAAACAGATTAAATCCACTTTTTCTAGAACTGCAGTAAAACATTTGTTTTCATGCAAATATTTTAAATTATAAGGATATATATACCGGGTGTCCCAAAAAGGACTGACTGATTTTAAAATTCAATAACTTGCAAACGGTGACAGATATTTAAAAAATTCTTGCAGGAGGGTTATGCATAAGGTCAAAAGTTTTATTACAGTGATTTTCAATTTTAGTTCGAATTACAAACAATAGATGGCGCTGCGATCAACAGACGCTCAATTCAGGCTCGATTTTTGGTACTTCGTGGCCCGGATAATACATTTCCATCTCCTTTTTCAGCATGGAACAAGAAAAAGGACCAGAAATCGAGCCTGTATTTAGCGACTATTGCTTACAGCGCCATCTATTGTTTGTAATTCGAACTAAAATCGAAAATCACTGTAATAAAACTTTTGACCTTATGCATAACCCTCCTGCAAGAATTTTTTAAATATCTGTCACCGTTTGCAAGTTATTGAATTTTAAAATCAGTCAGTCCTTTTTGGGACACCCGGTATATATATATATTTTTATATAAAAGAATTAACTGTCGTGGGTTTTCAAAATAATCTTTTAATATTTGATGTCAGACAAAATGAAAAAGGAAAGACATTAATTAAACAAATAAGTGAAGCATTTCGAAAAATATGCTTAAGCGCTAAAATTAATATTTTAATTTTTCCAGAATAATGAAGCTGATTTTGCTTTTGTCTGTTTTGATAGAGATTTCAGTGCACAAGACAGACATGCGTTATGGGAATAGAAATTTATGCAAGATGCATTTTTAATTCAAGAACAAGAATAATACTGTGAAGTTATTTGTTAAAATAACTCGTAAAATATTTATAATCTTAGTTTTTCTTTACACACACATATTTTCAGTTGTTAAGTGCTTTTATTTATCTTTTAATTAAAAAAATTAACTATTTATATCATTTTTAATTTAAATGTGTTTTTGCAGGACCTATTTTTAAAAATTGTTATTAAACCCATATAGTCCAGTCAAATTCTCAGAAATAGATGCAAAAATTCTGCTAGAAGATTTTATGTTTTTAAAGTGTTTATGGGGATGCTACTAACAGGAATTAATTGTTTTCCAAAAAATATATCTAGGCTAAACTTTGTAGAAACAAAAAAAGAAAAAAAAAATAAAAAACACGAAATTTTCGGACTTTTTTCGTTTTTTATTTTCTTATAACTTGAAAATTATAAAATTTTTGTGTACCATACTTGATCACAAAAAGAAGGAACATTAAATTCTCTACAAATTTTATAATGAAAACGTGTTTCTAAATTCATTACTAAGCGCGCTACGGCTTTCTTAAAAATACACTTTTTTCTAACTTTGTGGAAAATCTCAAAAACCAACATTTGACACCATTTTTTATTTATTTTATCCTCTTTAATGTAACTTGTTTATATTACAGGTTTTTGCATGATAGCAAAAACGATTAATTACAGCGGTAACATTGTTAAAAGTTTTGACAAGATTGTAATTTTTTTTTTTTTTTTTTTTTTTTTTTTGTATTTATATCTTAAGTGGAGAACCTTAAGAGTAAGTATTTACATGAATGTATGTAAGAGTTACGGTAATATTTCCAATGTATTTAGTAACTTCTGGAGGGCTTGCGGGTTGATGGATTTGGTCCGTCAACCTCAGCTTGAGGAGAAAACGATCAGGTTGCTTGTTTTTCAACAGCTTTGATCTTCTTTGTGCTTGTTGCGACATCATCAACCTGGTTGTCAAAGTCACCGTCGTTGATGGTTTGGTTGACGTCGTTGACGGTTTGGTCGATGGTTTTCGAGGCATCAGCTTCTTCATCATCCTCTTCTTCTGGGTAAATAATGTCGTCCATATTTTCGCAGTTGACCCCGTTACAGTTTTTGGAAATTACCGAATATTTGAGTCCCGATTTTTGGCAAGAACATGCCTTGCTGCACCCTTTTATACAGCTACATGAGACATTCATTCGCCAGGATTCATTTGCTGAATTTTGGAGCATTTAAACTGGCTGAAAGAGACCGTAAGACCTGCGAATCCAACTCTATTCTTCGGATGGATGTTGTTTCCTATCCAAGCTTGTACCTAATAATAACATCGGAGGGAATGATGCTGCGCAGCCTCTTGCGTTGGTGGTAGCTAGGGATTACAATCCCGGGATCCCGCATCATTTTTAATCCCGAAAATCCCGGGATCTTGTCTGCTAAATCCCGGGATTTTCGGGATTGTCCTTTTTTTTAATGGAACAATATTCAGCTGAAATAAAAAAAAATATATATTTATAGACTTTCTCTTTTGGAAAGAAAAAGAATTAATTTTTATGAAATTTATATATCCTTGAAAAAATATACATATTTCAAGTATTTTTTACATATTTCAAAGCGATTAAATCGTTTAACATGAAAACCTTTTGACTTGCAAACAGATGTAACCCGCTCGGCTATTATTCGGGAACAATGAAATCATTTATTTATTTCGATTTCGCAGCGTTTAGAAAGCCGGTCGTTTCAGCAACTGGGAATCATAAAATTTCGGATTAGAGTTTACTGATAAGCGTCGCATTTGAGTTTCATAGTCATTATTATGTGTTAACTTCTTTGCTTTTCGGGCGTTTATACTTATTTTGCTTTAAAGATATCTAATGAAAAGGATTTTGTAGCACATAGGAAAGATAATGATACATCTTCAGTATGGCACTGCTATTTAAGGTCAAAAGATGAAAAAATCGCTAAACGTAAAAGATGTAGCCAAGTGCTTAAAACGTTAGGTGCATCGACTAAGGGTTGCATGCACATTTATCGACGAAACATGGTACTAAAGTTTAGAAAGAATTTAATACATCATCTCTTCCTTCCACACAAGTCAAGATTGCATAGAACATGCATTGCTTTCTAAAAAGCGGAAAATAGAAGATTATTTTAGTAGTGATAAGGAATCACTGGATTTAATTTTATTGCGAATGACAGCTAAAGACTGTTTTTCATTTAACTTCAACTGATTTAAGAAACTTACTGATAGCTAATGGCTATAATGATTTGCCAAAATGTGCAGTATCAATTCGAAATCGTGTAGTGAACGATAAATAAAAGAGTTAATTACAAGTGAAATGCAAACTTTTAAAAATTCAGGAAAAAAATTTAGTTTGACTTTTGACGAATGGACATTTACTGCAAGCAAGCGATTTATGAATATTAATGCCCTTTCAAGAAATTTAAATTTGAGCAAATTCAGGAATTTAGGCCTTATGCGCATATATGGATCTTTTACAGCAAAAAAGTGCATTGAAATGCTAACAGAGTGCTTAAACGAATATGACATTTCCCTAAAAACAGACAGTGTTACAACTGGGACTTGGAGATGAAACTTTAGATGCCGTCATATTTCTTAGAACATATTTTCAAAGAAATACCGATTAGTTAAGAAACAGTGAGCTATTCAAAATAATCTTTTTTTTTCACGAGGTACGTAATAATTTTTTATATTATGCAGCGTTTTCGAATTTTAACAGCTATTGCTATTTAGAAATTTAGACTATACATCTATGTATTATTTTGTTCTATGTGTGTGTGTGTGCTAAGTTCTTTTATTTCAAGAAAAAAATCGTCATGTTAGGGAAAACCTTGCATTTGCAATATCCTAGAATTATAAACTTCAATTACGTGGGTATGAGAATAATTCATAATTTAATTCGTGATATTAATTAGTTTTTAATATTGTAAATATTAAACTATTCAAAAACTTGTTTAACAGGAAATAAAAGAAATTATCTAGAAGATGAAGTACAGACATTTCATGTTTTTTGTTGCATTTTCAAACATCAACAGCGTATTTCTTTTAATTTTCAATTGTTCTAATTTATCCTATAAGTTTTGATAATTAATTGAAGTTAATTTTTTTAATTTGGTATATTTTCATATGTAAATTAGGCTGTAATTTTGCTTTGTCTTTTCTATAGTATTATGATATTTAGCTATTGTAAAAATTGATGATATTACAGAAATTCTAATTTTCCTAATCCGGGGATTATCCCGGGATACCGGGATTGAATCTAAGCAATCCCGAAATCCCGGGATTGGAAATTAGTCTCGGTATTGTAATCCCTAGTGGTAGCCTTGCAAGATGAAGTTTGCTTTTAGTGGCAGATTTATCAAATAACGGGAACATCAAGGTGTTCAATGCCTGTGTAGCGTCTATGCATCCGCTGTATAATGCAATAATGAATTGTCTATGCATTCGCTGTATAGTGCAATAATGAATTTTTTTCCAGCCTTGATGATTTCTTGACAGGTTAACTCTGGTTTATTGAACACACAGGCTGTTTCTTTAAGCTGATCATGCTGTTTCAAAAGGTTACAAAACTTTGACTTTCCTTGCCCAAAAAGAGCGGATGTTGTATCGTATCCTCTGATTGCATGAGTGAAAAGAACATTGTTGTCATTGTATTTGTATGAAATGGTTGAAAACCACTTGGTTTCGATGTTACCACTGCCTGGATTTTGGAAAAACTGATTTTTGTGTTGATATACCAAGCTTACGAGAGATCACGAGAAATGATCACGAGAAAACCAGTGTCTTCTCCGACAATACTACACTTTCAAAGGTTTTGGCTCTTGAAATGGCTGAGGTAACAATCATGACATCAACGTCTTCTTCTGCCTGGCCAGCTGGAATTCTGTTATTTTGCAACTCTGTTTTCAGAAGTGAAATGAAGCAATTCCTGTTTCTTTCTTTGGCTGGAATTTTGTCGTGGCGGAACATTTTGATTGACACTATAGTTTTAGTTTTATTGTACTATCGTCCTTTTTCGTACTATGCTAAACTATGTTGAATGTGTCAGTAATGTTTTCGTTAACGATTTTTTTTTAAAAGTGGTTACTATTAATTAATCGATTTAATCATTATTATCCAACTATACTTGTATTATACTATTCTGTTAACATTTTTAAACTAATTTTGTAGTCATATCCCATTGTGAATGAAAAATTAATTGAATTCTAATAATAAAGATAAATCAGACCATCCTTACAATTCAATGATGATCATGAAAATTTTAGCAATGGACACCCTGCAAAAATAAATATTTTTATTTAACCTTGTTATCGTCGCGCCCGATACATTCACAGACAATTTGCCTGTAATTGTTTGGGAGTCAACGATTAAGGGTTAAGCATAAAAAGTGGTAATACAACAAACAAAATATCTAAACTTAAGATACAGTTATACTAAATTAAAAAATTTTATAATCTATAATAAGGTCAAGTTCACATGATCTAATGCTACAGCAAATGCGCAGTTAATATTACACAACTTTCCCAAGATTTTTGTATTACCGATCTGAAACAAGCCGTTTTTACATTTGATGCGCATGTGTATATTTTAGTGCTTATTTCTGGCAAAAGGTGAAATTTTAAAGCAAACTGGAAAAGATTTCTTTCTTAAACTATCAAAAGTAAGATGTGGTATGAAAACGGAAGAAATCGTCATACGGACACATTTAAACATAAACCTAATACCTAAAAAGCGCTGTAGACCTAAAAAGCACTAAACATCGTACAACGTACGGGAAAAACGTACAATTTGGCAACTATACCTTCTACCCACCCTCCTTGAAAATTTCCCGCCTTAATTATCTCGTCACTCCTTACTCGTCAATAGGTACAGTCGCGGAAAAAAAAGGTAAACATCCCCTACTAACTCTTTAACAAATTGTCGTAGACGGAAGTTACTGGTACCGAAAGATTGGAAATAAACTCTACTTTTAAATGATGTATATACAATTTGCTTAGGGGGGGCATCTACATATTAAAACGAACCCAAACCTAATTTTTTTTTCAATGCCAATACCCAATTTTAACGAGGTATTTCAAATCTTCGGTTGAAACTATGCCCAAACACCAAATTTCAAATCATTTGAATGATAAGTTTTTGAATTATAAACATTCAAAATTTAGTGTTTCTAATGTTAAATTACATTTTCATTTTTTTTATTTATATCTCCTGAAATTATGCTCCAAATGTGCTAATTTTTTGTGTAGCAATAATACTAATGTGCCCAAACATAAATGCGCTGAAATTGCAATTTTTATAATTTTATGATATGAATTATGAAATTAATATTCGAAAAAATTATGAATTGCAACCTATATATTTTTTTTGGATCAAGGTGCCTTGATCAAGATGGGAGCTCTCTCGGTTAACAATCGAGTACCGAACTTCAATTTGGATACAGCCCTTAAAATACGCTCGTTTTAAAATAATTAATTTCTCAAAAATTTATGGTACTAATTGCATAAAAATTTGTTTTTAGACTAATTGAAGGGTGTAGAGTTCATTTATGCTGTCAGAATTGGGTATTGCATTGAAAAAAATAAAGTTATGGTTCGTTTTAATATGTAGATGGCCCTCTAAGCAAATTTTATATGCATCATTTAAAAGTAGACTTTATTTCCAATCGTTCGGTACCAGTAACTTTCTTCTACGATAATTTGTTGAGGAGTTAGTAGGGGTGTTTACTTTTTTTTTCACGACTGTACATTTCATTTCTACAGTTAGTGATGAAAAGAAATGTTTTGGGGATGGGAGCCAAAAAATAGGTCACTTTCTGTGAAGTTGAAAAAAAAAAATGTCTTTTTAAGAACGCCGTAGCGAGCTTAGTCATGAGTGTAGAAAAACGTTTTTATTAAAAAATTTTTAGAGAATTTAATGCCCATTGTTTTTGTGATTAAGTATGGTACACAAAAATTTTATAATTTTCGAGTTATAGACCAAAAACTGAAAAATATCCAAAAATTTCGTGGTTTTTTGGCTCCACAAAGTTTAGTCTCGAGTTATTTTGTTGGAAAACAATTAATTCACAGTATTAGCATCCCCATAAACACTTTAAAAACATTAAATCTTCTAGCAGAATTTTTGCATCTATTGGCCTTATTTTCTGACAATTTGACTGGACTAATATTTTTAGGTCTATAATTAAAATAATATTGCTTATATTTTTTAATTCGTAGCTGTTTATTTTAGACAAGAATCTTTCTAAATTTTGCTTATTTAAAATAAAAAGCTGTTCAAGAACTGTTCAAGTAGTCTTTTCACTGAAATGGCTATTTAACATAATGTCTAATTTAATTTAATTTCTGATTTCTTATAAAACACAAATGCATAAAAGTTAAGTTTTACCAATGACAGGTCTGCCAATTATCTGTGCTATATAGTATATCATTCCAATATTCTAAACTAATGTTTTACTTTTTTTTTTTAATGCTTAATTTTTTTTTTTTTTTTTACTTGTATTCTTTCCGCGCAAGACTGTAGCAAAATTATTGTTTCTAGAGTCCCAAATAATATTGACAGGATATAAAAATGTAAACGTGTACTTTATTATTAAACAATAAAATATTTTATAAAATTTTGAAAAAAATAATTTTTATATTATTTAAAAAATGTTAATTAAATAACTAATGTAACTATTGGGTCGTTCGGAAAATCCTTCCCGTTTGGGAAAATTTATTCGTACCGCAAAATTCTACCATTTAATTATTAGACATTAATTCCGGTAAATAATCAACGGGAAGAATTTTCCGGTACGAATTGATTTTTCCCAAACGGAAAGGACTTTTCGAAATATCCAATGTAATAGTAAATTTGAAGTATCCATTCAAAGCATATTAGTTTTACATCATTATCAATATTATTAGGATAGAATTTATAGTTTTGCTACAGTCTTGCGCACAATGGATGTAAGTAAAAAAATAATTAATTATTTAAAATCAAAATTAAACACTAAAAAAGTAAAATATCAGTTGTGAAATACTGAGATAATCACGCTACGTAGAATAGATATTAGGCTGTCAGTGGTAAAAACTCATGCATTTGTATTTTATAGGGAAACACAAAATACGTTCAAGTCACATTAGTTTTACATCATAATTAATATTATTTGCGACTGTAGAGCCAACAGTTTTGCTACAATTTTGCACGCAATGGATAAAAGTAAAAAATAAATAACGATAAAAATAAAATAAAATAAAATAAATAAACATTAAACATTAAAACAAACGTAAAATAGTTGTAGATTATTGAAATAATTATGTTACATAGAACACATATTAAGCTGTCAGTGGTAAAAATATGATGCATTTGTGTTTCATAGGAAATCAGAAATAAAGTCAAATGTGACATGTTGCTGAATTCCGCGCTCAGTGAAAAAGTAAGACTTCTAAGGCCCTTTAAAAACAAAAACATCTTAACTCAACAACTTGAATTTTGAACGACACGATCATACATGTAACCATAACATTAACAACAGTAGTATAATGTAATGTTCTTTTTACTCGGAACCTTTTATTATACGATATTCTGGAAACGTCATTTTTTCAATTCACCGAACAACCTTTTTTACCATCTCTCAAGTGATGTTCAATAAAATTTACTTATCCTAGTTAATAAAAAACATCGTTTATCATGATAACATTTTCTAAATTTTACATTGCCATATTCCCAAAGAGATTAAATTTATTTCGCAAGCTATGAAAAGCAGCAGAAAATTTATTGTTATACAAATATTAGGAATTATAACGGTTGACAATTTACAAAAGAAATAGCTGTCCTGGCTTTTGAAAGTAATATTTTAATACCTTATATCAGATGAAACTGAAGAAAGACAGATTAATTAAATGAATAAGGGAAGCATTGCGAAACGTAACATGGGCACAAAATTGAAGTTTTCATTTTTCTAAAGTTTTTTTTTTTTTTTTTGCCCCCGGTACGGTATGCTGTTTCTTTCTTCCAGCCTATTTTGTGTCATCTTGAAAAAATAACGTTACCTTATAGAAGCCAGCCGTAAAACAAACCAGTACGCGATTAAATACTCTATAGCAATTTTTTTAACGTCTAAGCATCGCACATTTTCAATTTTTATACCGTCGTATTGGGGAAAAAAGTACTTTTAAATGCCATTTGCTTGAAAACTGCATCTCCATTTATTTTTGAAATATTAATTTTTTTGTAGTTTTTGGAGCCATTTGCTTAATATTGGCAACGGAAGTACTCCATTTCTGTAGAAAGTAAAGGAAAAATCACTGAGATGAGTGTGAAAAATAGTTGTAAAAATATCAATTATATATTTTTGTTGCCATTTTTTCATAACAAACGAAAGAAAATGTAATTAAAATGCATGCTATTTTGAAAAAATATAAACGAATGATTTCTGTTAAAAGGTGCAGCTATTATAACCTATATTTAATTTTAAGTATCTATATTAATGTTACAAACAAATGAAGGCCTATGAATCATTAGACAGCTGTTTTCTTTGGTCGAGTTTATTTAACGACGGCATCTTTTTGCTGCATTTGTGTACTATTTCGCGATAGTGACGTCCTATGCCTAATTTACTGTAGTGTGGAGATTTCGCAAGCAACACTTGCATCAGACTGAGTGTCCCCGTATTTTCCGCTTCGAGATTAAAAAGGAAACGAGCCTTAACGAAGCTGTGTGAAGTGGAAAGGCAGAAGAAGTAAAGAGAACGAAATAAGTTTTACGACGCAAGGTTTTGTTAAAAAAGAACAGAACATATTTCGGTGAAATAAGATTGAATATTTACACGACGTAAGAAAATCTCAGAAATATTCAACGACGTCCTGAATTATAGACTTTAAGCTAATTAAAGAACGAGAAGAGTGTTTATATCTGTATTTTTTGTTTGTGTGTTCGTCTCAATAATGTCAGTGTTCGTCCTAAAAGTGAGTTGTGAGTTATGTATGGAGTCTCACCCCATAAATTGGTGTCATAAGTGACAGTTAACCCACCAATATGATTAATTAGAGTTATTCATCCTACATATTCAAGCCGGATATTATTCTAACGGTGAGTTCATTATTATTATTTTGATTATGAAGTTAGTTGAGATACCTGAACTGGAAGTTGCATTTAAAAACGAACGGACGCATAAAATTAAATTGCTGCATAAATTCCTATTTGATGCTGACGGTGATCGCTCTAATAGAAAGAGAATACGTGATTTTACTGGTTTCGGTTTTCAAACCGACAGCACCGAATTCAAAAATAAAATAACTAAAGTTCAAACTGATTTTTCATTAAATGATCTGATTACAGTGTGCAATCTACTTTGTATTGATAATGAGGGATCTTTAAACGATCTCGCAACCCGATTAGTTACATACCTTTCAGACTTGACCTTACTACAAAATAATATTATACAAAATGAAAGTGACACTGACTCGGAACCCGAACTGCCTTCAAATAATATGACTTCGAGTAATAACACTGAATTATCAAATTTTGACAAACAGCAGCAATTTCCAGTTCAAAGTTTTATGCCATCGTCTATTAATTTTACTGATATTGAAAGTGTAATACCTCCTTTCGATGGTAGTTCTTTTAGTGATATACATGTATGGTTTAATAATTTTGAGGATGTTACTAATATGTTTAATTTATCTGACTTTCATAAATTCATATTTTGTAAAAGATCATTACGAGGAAAAGCCCAGTTATTAGCACAAACAGAATTTCATATCAATTCATATGACAAACTTAAACAACTCTTAATATCAGAATTTAGCACCACTTATAATTCTGCCGAGTTACATGATATATTAAATAAACGAAAATTGCAAGAAAATGAATCAATAGAAGAATATTTTCTTATCATGAAACAAATATGCTCGCGTGGTAAAATCGAGGACTCGGCATTAATGCAATACATCATAAATGGTATACCCGACCCGGTTTTCAGAAAATCAATGTTATATGGATGCCAATCCATTGTAGAATTCAAGCAAAAGCTCAAAATTTATGACAAAATTCGACATGACTTTGAGAACACTAAATTTCGTAAAGTCAAACCTGAAATGCCAGTGAAAGAGAAATCCTTTCGACCAAAATCTGATCGTTTTTGCTTTAATTGTGGTTTGTCGAATCATAAAAGTAGCCAATGCAGACATAAAGATAAAGGCCCTCGTTGTTTTAATTGTTCGAATTTTGGCCATAAATCGGCTCAATGTGATCAACCAAGGAGGCCTAGAGTTAAGTCAGAGCCCTCCAATGTTTCCACTGTCACGTCGAACACTTTCATGACCAAACAAGTCATTATTTCGTCTGTAAATGTTACATCATTGGTAGACACAGGTAGTGAAAGAAGTTTACTAAAGGAAAGTATTTATCGCAAACTTCCTACAATTTCGAACCTTGAACATTCAACTATCACATTAACTGGATTAGGAAATACTATAATCAAACCCCTAGGTTTTTTCTCTACGAACATTATGATAGATGATTTTAATTGTACAACTAATGTTTATGTAGTCCCAGATTATTCCATATCTTTTGATCTTATTATCGGTACAGATATCATTCAACAAATTATTTTAACAATTTCTGGAAATAATATTTCGATGCAAAAAATCGAGAAAAATGACGATACGTCCAATAATTTTTTGATTAATATTGCTCATGTGTTAGACGATCTTAATCTTGATTTATCTCATATTACCGATGAAACAATACGTTTAAAAATTTCAGAACTTATTCAAAATTATTCTCCTAAAAAAATAAAGACAACTGATGTTAAATTATCAATTCATCTGGAAAACGAAGAACCTGTTACTTGTCCTCCCAGGCGCTTGGCGCAAATAGAGAAAAACTTCGTCGAAAAACAAATTTCTGAGTGGCTCGAAAAAGGAATTATTCGTAAAAGCACTAGTAATTTTTCATCACCTATTGTCCTAGTAAAAAAGAAAGATGGTTCATATAGATTGTGTGTTGACTATAGGAAGTTAAATTCTAAAACACATAAACAACGTTTTTCCCTCCCAGTAATTGATGACATTATTGATCAGTTGCATTCTGCAAAAGTATTTATTACTCTTGATCTTAAAAATGCTTTTTTCATGTCGAAGTAGAAGAAAATAGTAGAAAATATACTTCTTTCGTAACACATTCTGGTCAATTTGAATTCTTATATATGAATTATGGCCTTAGCGATGCACCCTTAGTGTTCCAAAGATATATTTATAACGTTTTTCGAGACCTCATTAATGAAAAAGTACTTATTGTCTATATGGATGACTTCATAATACCAGCTGAAAACGAAGTCGAAGGACTCCAGAAATTACAACGCGTCCTTACAACTGTATCCGAATATGGTTTAGAACTGAATCTCAAAAAATGCCACTTTCTACAACGAGAAATTGATTTTTTGGGTTACCACATTAAAAATGGTCAACTGCACCCATCCCCCTTAAAAACTAAAGCTGTCCTTAATTTCCCAGAACCTAAAAGTATAAAAGATGTACATTCATTTGTCGGATTAACTTCATATTTTCGTAAATTCATTCAAGATTACTCTTTAATAGCTAAGCCTTTAACAGATCTTCTTAGAAAGGACACTAAATTTCACTTTGGCGACCAGCAACGAAATGCATTTAATCAGCTGAAACACATCCTTTTTTCAGGTCCTGTTTTAAGCATTTATAACCCTAGTAACGAAACAGAAGTTCACTGTGATGCATCTATTGACGGTTACGGAGCAGTCCTCCTTCAAAAGTCTTCTATTGACAATCAATTTCACCCTGTCTATTTTATGAGCAAAAAAACCACAGATGCCGAACGTAAATATTCGAGTTATGAATTAGAAGTTTTAGCTGTCATAGAAGCCCTTAAAAAAATTCGCGTTTACATTCTAGGTATTCCTTTCAAGATAGTCACAGATTGCAACGCATTCGCCCTTACTATGAATAAAAAAGATCTTTGCACCAAGATTGCTCGATGGGCTTTAATGTTAGCTGACTATAACTATACAATCGAACACAGACAAGGTACACGCATGCGCCATGTCGACGCTTTAAGTAGAAATCCAATATGTATGATCATTCAAGATAGTTTTACTACCAAAATCATACAATCACAGAACACTGACGAACATATACAGGCCATCAAAGAAATTTTGAAAACAAAGCCATATGACAACTATTTCCTTAAAAATAACGTTCTCTATAAAAATCATAAAGGTATCGATCTGATAGTTGTGCCGGATGAAATGCAGCTAAATGTCATTAAACACGTTCATGACAAAGGACATTTTGGCCGTAAACGCTGTGAAGAACTCCTTAACGAAGAATTTCTCATCCCTAATATGTCACATAAAATTGATAAAATTATAGCAAATTGTGTAACATGCCTTTTGTATAATCGCAAACGTGGCAAACAAGAAGGTGAATTACATCCCTTACCTAAAGAAGAGACTCCTCTCCAAACCTACCACATTGATCATTTAGGCCCTCTTGAAACAACCAACAAAAATTATAAACATATTTTGTCTTTAATAGACGCATTTACTAAATTCGTCTGGTTGTATCCATGTAAAAGTACTTCTGCTACCGAAGTTATATCAAACCTACGACAACAAAGTCATACTTTTGGCAATCCTTCCATTATCATTAGCGATAAAGGTCCTGCATTTACAAGCAAAGAATTTGCTGATTATTGTCAAGATGAAAATATAAAGCACGAGACAGTTACAACTGGCCTTCCCCGTGCCAATGGTCAAGTAGAGCGACTTAATTCCACCATAATTTCTGTAATCTCTAAAATGTCCAAAGACGAACCGACCAAATGGTTTAAACATGTTCCTAAAGTTCAACAAGTCATTAATTCAACTTACCAAAGAAGCATTAAGAGAACACCGTTTGAAATATTATTTGGTACAAAAATGAAACAGAAAAAAGATGTACAAATTATTGACCTCTTAAACAGTGCAGTCGAAGAACAATTTATGAAAGACAGAGAAGAGCTCCGTAAAGAAGCCAAGAAGAATATTCTGGAAATTCAACAAGAAAACCGCAAGCACTATAATTTACGACGTAAGAAACCCCGTAAGTACAAGCTTGGTGACCTTGTAGCAATTAAGAGAACCCAGCAAGGACCAGGTTTAAAGTTGAAATCTAAATTCTTAGGTCCGTATAAAGTAATCAAAGTGAAGTCTAACGACACCTACGACGTAACGAAAATCTCATCAACGGAAGGACCGATAAATACTAGCTCCTGTGCTGAATACATGAAACCTTGGCCTGACGAAAACTGAAACTTAAAAAAAAAAAAAAAAAAAAAAAAAAAAAAAAAAAAAAAAAACATTTTTTTTTTCAATCTTTTCTTCCTGCTTCTTGTGAACATTTTCTAAGTCACCGCTTTCAAAGAAATCTCTATACGATGTTACGCTACTTCAACTATGATGTGCAGATTAATTTTTTTTTCATTTCCCCTAAGAACAGTTACTGGTTTTTGTTTTTTGTTTTTCAGATTCTATTTTACCACATGTCGCTGACGCAGCTCCAGATTTCAGGACGGCCGCTTGTGGAGATTTCGCAAGCAACACCTGCATCAGACTGAGTGTCCCCGTATTTTCCGCTTCGAGATTAAAAAGGAAACGAGCCTTAACGAAGCTGTGTGAAGTGGAAAGGCAGAAGAAGTAAAGAGAACGAAATGAGTTTTACGACGCAAGGTTTTGTTAAAAAAGAACAGAACATATTTCGGTGAAATAAGATTGAATATTTACACGACGTAAGAAAATCTCAGAAATATTCAACGACGTCCTGAATTATAGACTTTAAGCTAATTAAAGAACGAGAAGAGTGTTTATATCTGTATTTTTTGTTTGTGTGTTCGTCTCAATAAATGTCAGTGTTCGTCCTAAAAGTGAGTTGTGAGTTATGTATGGAGTCTCACCCCATAGTAGATGATTAAGAGTGGATCGTAAACGTGGAATTCTTAAGCGGATGCGAATGACGTCATTTTACATAAAATAAAAGCGTGTGCTGTAAGTCTTAAAATTGAAATATGTTTTGTACTATTTATATATACATATGTGTTTTTTTCATCGGGGTGACATTAAATTCTGAAAAAGCAAAATTTCTGTTTTCTAGTTTTTTTTTTTTTTTTTTTTTTTTTTTTTTTTTTTTTTTTTTAACCATTTGGAAAAATGGTTATTGACCTCGGTCAGGGTAGGAAATCAAAAACATATCTGAAGCGTTTTATTAGTTGAATCCCGCTTTTTATTCGTTTTCTGATTGGTCTATACAATAATCTGTATTTCCCTTTACTTTCAACAGAGATGGATACTTCTGTTGCCACTAAGACAAAAAAGTAATAAAAACTACAAAAAAAAAAAAAATTAATAACTCAGAAACAAATTGAGATACAGCTTTCAAACAAATTGCATTTAAAAGTACATTTTTTCTCTATACGACGGTGTAAAAAGTAATACTGTGGGATGTTTAGAAGTTTAAGAATGAAATTTCATTTAAAATTGGTGCAGGAATATTAATGTTTAATCCGTGGCGTACGTAATGTATGACCAGCTCCGTAGAAGTTTAAAAATTTACAGTACCGAAAAATGTAATTCATGGCGTACGTAATGTATGATCAATTCCGTGCGATTTTTTTTGTCTTAAATTTTAGTCTTTGAAAAAATCATTTTCCAAATGGTCGTCGTAATTTGTTAAATTGCATTTTATTTATTTATTTTATTTTATTCTATATTTTGAAGGACATTTTTTTTTTTCAGGTTCCATAGAGGTTTGAGTGCACATGAAGGAAATTGATGCTATTTTAACATAATTATATTTAAAAGTTAAAAATATAAATGCAAGAAGATTTGTTATTGAATTAGAGAGTAAGGTGTGTTTTAAGTTACTCTGCTCTCCAAAGCGCCACCTGCGTGCCTGCCTTTTCAGTGCCTACCGATTAAAGCGCCCTCATTCTGTTCGATTTTCCCCACTGAGCTGATCAACTGATACATGAGCGATACAGAGCGTATGCGCTCGAGGGACAGAGTTCCGAACTGGATACATTCGTTTTGAGAGTGGAAGTGCGAACTGAAACAAAGAATGACGTTTAATGAAATGGTCCAGAATATCGTGTTAAAATGGTGAAATAGTTATAATCATGTACTAAATAAAATAGCTGTTGCTATCCAACATACACTTTGTTCACAAATTAAAAGATGATGTAAAATAAACATATGAATAAAATAAATCTCAACGTTTCGGTTTAATCTTTAACACCTTCACCAGGAGTAAAATTTCCTAAAATACAAATCGGCAGAAACACTTTATATTCTACATCTTAAAAATCAAATTAAAACGGTGAAACAGTTCAACGGAAACATCCAAAATCCTTAAAAACAACTATGTAGCGCCATCTGTTATTCAAAGAAAATAGAAAAATGAAGGGCTTAAACAATGACAATTTCATAGATCGTTCAAAATAGAAAGCCAGATAATCAGTTGAAGCTTTTAAGCTGGCACGCTTTCTAATGTAAATAATATTATAGTAACATGTAAATAGTGTACAATACATGCAATATTCAATTGACTTCTAAAGTGTTCGTTTTCATGGTGTCAGGCATCAATCTCTATAATTATATATGTTACCGGCCAAACCCGATTTTAGGCTAAACTAGGTTATCCTAACGCGCATAGGATAAACTAGTTTTTCCTAGGCCAAACTAGTTTATCATAACACCCTTAAGATAAACTAGTTTTTCCTAGGCCAAACTAGTTTATCCTAACGCCCACAGGATAAACTAGTTTTTCCTAGGCCAAACTAGTTTGGCCTAACGCTCATAGGATAAACTAGTTTAGCCTGCTATTCATTGGTCCGAACTAGTTTATCCTAGGCCGATTTAGTTCATCCTAGGCCAATTCAATTTGGCGTAAATTTATTGATCCCAAAAACTGCCCCGCCGCCAACTTTCTAGTTTATCCTAGGCAAAGGCAATTGGACGTGCTTTTATTGATCCTAACTACCGATCTGTCGCCAACCTTGTGCAAAGTAGTATCGCCGTCACCCCTGTATAATATATTTAAATCGATGGGGTGTGGGATACTGTCCCCCTGCCTTCCCCAATTTACCGCCGCCAGTAGTTATAAAATATGTTCTATATGACAAATTGTGAGCTGGATTACCAAAGAATGGGATGAGAGATTATCATAAAATTCAGGAGAGAAAGAGTTTAAAGGATTGATTAATAATGCACAATATAATCTCGAAAATCCGGCATCGTCGAGGTCCAGGACTTCGCCGGATTTTTGAAAATTCCAGATTTTTGAAAGAATAGCAAATGTAGTTTTGATATTCCTAATGGTGCATTTATTCATAATTAATTCAAAGCCAAGTGATATTTATGTGAAAAAAAAAAAAATAAACATTAAAAAAAATGATTTATTTTTTTTTTCTCACATAAATATCACTTGGCTTTGAATTACTTATTAATAAATGCACTATTAAGAATATCAGAAGTACATTTGATATTCTTTCAAAAATCTGGAATTTTTAAAAATCCGGCGAAGTTCCGGTCCCAGTTTCGCTTAAAATACATATATTTTTAAGCTACCATTATTCCACAATTGAAACTCTCTTTAAAGAATAGTACGTATAGATTTATATGGATGGGGATTAAGAATTACAAAACCTATGAGAAGAATCTGTGTATGACGAAATCCTGTTTTAAACGGATTTTTTTAATCTTAGCAAATTGAATATATTAATCGTTTGAAAAAATCATAATACATTTGCTAGAGACGACGGACGTGCTAAAAAAGGAAGTTAACTATAACGAAGTTTTTTTTCTCCCCTATTTGATTCCGTCTTAGAAGGTTTTTCTATATAAAAATTTTCAGCTTTTCAAGTCTCCAACTCGTGTAAAAAATTAATGGTATTATTAATTATTCAGATATTTACATACAAATAGTGATTCATTAAAAAATCAATATATTTTATAATAAAATCATTAATATCGTTAATCCGCATTTTATGGCTTAGAAATTTAAAAATTCTATACAATAAAATCTTCTAAGTCGGAATTGCATAGGAAAGAAGAAAAATCAGTTTTAGGCAGGTTCCCTTATTAGAAGGTTCATCCTCTGTTGTAAATACATTATATTATTTTTACAAGTACAGTAAACATCCTCTAATCCGGCATTTTAAGGTCCGGAATGCTCGATAATACGGCACGACTTTCGGAAACACAACTGAATCGAGAAGAAATAAAGGAGTGAGTTGAAGAAGATTTTTATGAACCGACAGTTGAAATTTTGAATGCTGAGGCCATCATACAGAGTGTTATCAACCTAACAGCCCCAAAGACGTTGGCTCAGATGACTATGATGTGCACGAGTCAAACAACATCATTTGAAATCAAGCAGCTGATATCTCGAATACATTTTTCAGGTCTTCTGTGCGCAGCCGTTCGTTCAACCATGCAAAAAGTATTAAACTTCACATCATAAAAAATAACATCCAAATCAAATGAAGAGAAAAGACTACTACAAAACGACCTGATATTCGAGATTTGTTTAAGATGACTTCTACGAGTAGGCCTACAGTGCACGTTTTAATTTTATACTCATGCACATATGTTGTACAAAACTTACATTATTGAGTATTTTTAATATTCTATTCAGTCTGTTTAAAAAATAAAAAACATGCTTTACTGGCCTTTTCTGTTTAATTCAAACTTCTAAACGTTTTTCCCGACCAGTGTTGAATTCAGACACTTTTCTCCGGGAGGGATTTCTGTGACTCCGGAGTAACACATTATAGAGTTCAGAGGGGGAAATTGCACATTTTGACCATTGAAAACAGAATTTATCAAATCTTCCGGGGGGGGGGGGGAGGATTTCATTTCTCCGGGGGGTTGTCCCCCCCCCCCGGGCCACCCCTTAATGTCATCTTTTTAAATTAAATAGAAAGAAAAGAAATTAGTTTTACATAATCATTTATAAATTATAACAAAATGTATTTGTAAGTAACAGATTATTTGTAAAATGAAAAAAAAAAATGTTCAGTTAAATATAATCTGACTTTCTAAGGTTCTAAAAATTTATCAAATATAGTTTATTTCATTAAATAAAAATAACAACTATTTAAATTATTTATTTATGAAAAATATAATGCCATGGCGTAAAGGTATGGCCCCACCAACGGCTGATAGGTTCTGCTCTCAATTAACCTGGGAGACGGGAGGTGCTGCGTTCGAACCCAGTTCGCGCTCGTCGGCCTAACAGTTGAGTTTTCCGGGGTATTCTTCAAACCTTGTTTAGCTTGCGTAAATATGGGTTATGATCTCTTATTTAAAAAAAAAAAAAAAAAAAAAAAAACCACGCTGGGAATCAATCTTTCGGATTTCAGTCTATCTCCCTCGCGCAGATAATTGGTCATAACTAAAAGCAAACAAGCAAACAAGAAGATTATGTACAAATAGTTGGCTTAAAATCATTTGGCCCATACCATGCACTTTATCTTATACATAATTGAATATCGTCGCTTAAAGTATTAATCGTTAATATAATAAAAAAGGAAAGAAATATTAAAAAAAATAAAGATTTATTTATTTTTTCTTTTCTAATCTGCCTTCTGCAGGACGTGGCCAATTTGCAATAAAGTTTTGGATCTGGCAATCTGATGCCTCATTCCACGGAACATGATTCTTAATGACACCTATGAGAAACAGGTAAAAAAGAAAGCAGCTATAAAACACCTTTTCAACCTATAATATACAAGAAGAAATAGAAGACTATGGAGAAAAAAATATTTACTCATGTATCAAATTTCACGATTTTGGCATTAATTCGGGTTCCGCTACTTCAAAAGAAAAGTAGAAAATTTTACGTTTTACCATTATTAATTTTACAAATTTGGCCTTATTTCGGGTTTGGCAGGACCCGAATATCGAAATCGGAAATTTTACTAGCATTTCGGCGTTATTTCAGATCGTGCGAACGCGTAAAAATAAATAAATAAATAAAATAAAAAAATAAATAAAAATAAAATAAGGATAAAAATAAAATAAGTTAGTAAATAAAAATAAAAGTGCAATTTCGCGTTCTACAAATTTTTCACTCTAGTATAATGCAAAGCTTTAGAAAAATTTACTGGTGCTTAGAAAGTATTCTTCTGCACATTTTTAAAGATAGGAAATGATCTTTCTCTGATCCCTTTATTTGATCTCTTTATCTCTGATCCCTTGGAAACTCAATGAGATTTCCAACTAATCACTAATAATTTTTCCAACGTTACCCCTGTGTCTTGTTTGCATAGCTATATTTCCACCTATTTTACTTAAAAATTGCATTTACATTTGAAAATGCAATTTGAAAAATCAATCAGCATGCAATGAAAAATACACAACCAAACACCAAACTCCCTCCACAGCACATCGATTTTTTATTTTATTATATTTTTATTATGAATTATTTATTTATTCAATACAATTATATACTTTATTTCGATCAATACTTTTTTATATATTTTTTTATAAAATCGATTTAAATAAGGAGTATAATCAAATCCAAGCAACCCCATTTACTGGTGTTACCATTTGGTTAGATATGTTTTCATCTTCAAATTTCATTTCTACCTTTCCCAATTCTTCAAAATTCGTTACTGCAATCACGCTCACCACGCCCATTGTTTGATTAGGATTGTCGTTTTTAATATTTATTTTCTGTAATGTATTTAAGTAGATATAAATGCAGTCGAGTTGTTCTAGAGTACTCCTCCGATTCGATTCTATATTATGTTTATCTGTTGCAAGATATCTGTTTCAAAACCTAAAAAAAAAAAAGTGCAGCTATGCAGGCTTATGGCGCTATACATATATAGCGTTATCAAATTTTCGGCAATTTTGGGACCTTTCTCCTAGTGATGGGCGATTTCGATTTTTTTAATCGATTTAATCGATACTATGGCCAACTCGATTTAATCGATACTATAAATTTTTTAATCGATGTCTCTAAAGGTCATATCATTTTCATTTTCCATCAAAAATTTAAGGTCAAGTAGTTGGATGTCCAATCCCAAAACTTTCTTCTGTCTCATAAATGTTAAAACTTCAAAATTCGCTATCACAGTGTCAAATTTAAATAACCTATACCCATCATGAGGATCCAAAAGTATAGGTTCGTTGAAATATGTGTATTTAAAAAATATATATAAGAATCCCATTTTCCTAACAAATCATTGAATTTCGGCCCACACCCTCTTAGATGTCCGCAACGGAAAATCCCAGTTCAAAGGGCATAAAAGCGACACATGTTGGGTAGTATACACCCAAGCCTAATAAGGATCTATTTATACGACAGTGTAACAGAATATGAAGTTTGATTAAATTCCGTGCATTAGTTTTGAGATATGGCTATCATGAATATCATGAAAAAAGCAGTATAGCAATGCAGCCTATTACATGATTAACACGAAAGACTCAGAAACAACTTACGTCAATGACTAACAGAATATTAAGTTTGATGAAATTCCGTTCATTACTTCTTGAGATGTTAACGCAAACATTGTGTAAACCCTGAAAAACAGTGTTGAATTCAGGGGCTGGTACGGGTGCACCGCCCTCCCCGGAACATTGAAATGTCCCCTAGGGAGATTTGAGATTTTATGCTTAATGGACGAAAGTCCAATCCCCCCCCCCGGAGAAAAATGTCTGAATTCAACACTGTTGATAAAAGCAGCATGGCAGCACAATTTGTCATATCATTTACACAAAAACCTAATCATGGATAACTTATGGCATTGTCTAACAGAATATTAAGTTTGATGAAATTTCGTTCATTAGTTCTTGAGATATTATCCCTAAAATTGTTTAAATCCTGAAAAACGTGTTGAATTCAGGGGGTGGCCGGGGGGGGGGGGGGTGACATTCCTCCCCCCGCAACAAAGAATAAAATCTCAAACTTTCTGGGGGGCCTTTGAGTGTTTCGGGGGGAGGAGAATGTCACCCCCCCCGGGCCACCCCCTGAATTCAATACGTTTTTGTGCATTAAAAATTGATGAAATTTCGTTCATTAGTTCTTGAGATATTATCCCTAAAATTATTTAAATCCTGAAAAACGTGTTGAATTCAGGGGATGGCCCGGGAGGGTAACATTCCTCCCCCCCCAATCGCAACATTCAAATGCCCCCCAGAAAGTTTGAGATTTTATGCTTTTTGTACATTAAAATGTACAAAAGTCCAATCCCCTCCCCCCCCTGAACTGTCCCTCCCGGAGAAAAATGTCTGAATTCAACTCTGCTGATAAAATCAGCATAGCAACGCCCCCTGTTGGGCGATTTACACCGAAACCTAATAAGCAGCAATTTATGCCAACGTCTAACTGAATGTGGTTTTATGAAAATCCGTGTATTAGTTCTTGAGATAGAGCTATTGCGAAAATCGGGAAAAATGCAGCATAGCAGCGCCACCTGCCGGTAGATTTACATCAAAACCTAATCCTCAACAACTCATGTCAACGTCAAACTGAATCTGAAGTTAGGTGAATATTCGTGCATTAGTTCTTGAAATAGCAATTTTGCGGAAATCATGAAAAATGCAGCATAGCAGCGCCACCTGTTGAGCGATTTTCACCAAAAAGTAATCAGCACCAATTTATATGAAGGTCTAACTGAATCTAAAGTTTCAACAGATTCCATGCATTAGTTCTTGAAATAGACCGCTCACAATTTTTTTGTCAGAGACAAACAGACAGACAGACAAAAAAATTATAAAAATAGTCAAATCGTATTCCAGACAAGAAGTTCTAAAACTATAAATCCTTAGAAACCGGAAGTCGAAAATTTTCACGAAAACAACACTTTATTTTTCTAAAGACAAAAGAAAGCAAGAAAAGATGAACGCATCGATTCTGCCCTTGGATCAGAAACGGTGAATCGATTCAGTTCAGATTCGATGCCGATGTCGATCTTCAGATGCGATCTTCAGAATCGTTATTTTTTTGATTTACTTCAATTCTTTAGATGCAATGTCGAATCGTTATATTTTGATGTACTTCAATTCTTTAGATGCAATGTCGAATCGTTATGTTTTGATTTACTTCAATTCAAATCGCATCGCGGTCGATCCACGATTCGGGTTGAATCAATTCTTCCAATTTTGCTGTTTTAGTGCCAGAATTGCTGTAAAATTTTGTATAAGAGCCTTTTTTTACTTTCTAGGTTAAATCAGTGTTGAATGCAGGTATTTTTCTCAGGGAGGGATTTATGCGACTCCGGTCGGGATTGGGGGGGAGGGGGGGTATTTCAGAGTTCCGTAATTGGGGGGGGGGTGCACATTTGTCCATTAAAAGCATAAAATCTCAAAACTTACAGGAGGGACATTTCAATGTCCCGGGAGGGATGTCCTCCCGGGCTACCCCCTGAATTCAACACTAGGTTAAATCGTTATACTTTTGTTTAGAAACCCAGTTATTCAGGTTACTAATTTATTATATTGTATTTTTCAAGTTCGTCCCTTCTAATCTCTCCACCCCCCTCTCCCCTTTTCCTCGCTAATCTTAATTTACAGGCCGTTCAAAATTTGCATGCAATTTTTAAAATGTCCAATTCTTGTTCTATTTTATTATAAAGCCACATTTTGAAACCTTGACCAAAGATACTTTTGAGGTCGCCCCTCCGATTGTTTGGGGCTTACCTGCTCCCTCCGGGGGGGGGGGGGATGGATATTTTTTGTTTCTTCCAAACCATATCGTATAACATATCGTTGGAAAGCTTCTAATGTGATCTTTTATTTTCTGTCTATAGCCTTCCTTCTTTTTGGTGAGGGTCAATCGTGCTCCAACTTTTGTATTGATATTTTTGACAGTAATTTCAAAGGAATATATATTTATTCTTTCGGGGATTTACAGTTTTAAAGGCAGAACTGCTGTCAAATTTCGCATAAGAGCCTTTTTTTTTCTAGGTTAAATTGTTATATTTTTAGTTTAGGAGCCAAGTTATTTGGGTTACTAGTTTATTAAGCTGTACTTTTCCAGTTCGTCACCAATACATACCCCCCCCAATCCCAATTTTCTTAATTATGGTCCAATTTCAATGGGACCTTTTTTGACATTCTTCCCGAGTCATTTGTTTACCAACTAAACACTGATATTATATCTGCAGCTCTTGGTGAGCACTATTTATGAATGGTAATAACAAATTTCGTCTCTTTTCCATTTTAAACTTATCATTCTTGGTTTAAAGCCACGTGACTCAAGGTTCTCGTTAGTTAAGCGGTATTTCACAAGTTTGTCAAAGTGTTTGTGTAAGTTGTATTATAAAAATTCCAGTCGTTTACAACCAAACTTACTGATTTATGATACTTTGAATTTTATGAAATTTCGGAGCTTTCCGAAACTAAAGGATCTCTTGTATGTTATTAATTTTTTTCAAGGGTGTAGGTATGAAAATACGTGCTAAAATGCTTTAAAACCTTTTTTTTTCAAATAATATATTTAACAATTTAAACAAAGTGATTCCCGAGAATTATGTACTGTTTTAAAAGGGGACCACATCTTAGAATGTAAGGGGCGTAAAAATTCGAAACTTGGACAGGGCGATGCAAAAAAAAAAAAAAAAAAAAAAAAAAAATTCTCCTTTCAGAAATCCAAAAAAAATATTATCTTAATTACAATCTGAGATATTAATTATTATTTCACTAATTGGTTTATTTCTATTAAATGCTTTTTTTTAAAAGGCAGTCACGTGATTTTTTATAGCAGCATTAACGTTTTCTACTGTTTAGCGTGCGGTTTTTTGACGGCGGGCTGAGATAATTACTACCTTTTCAATATAAAAAATTTTATAAGTGTTCATACCACTATTTTCGAATAGTAATTTCACAAATATCTTGAATTCTTGCTTAAGGCTACCACCCCCTAGACTGATGTATCTTCGGATAGGTTGTATAAAGGAGTTTCGTTTAGATACACTTTTGTTTTGAATAGACTGCGCTCCCTGGTGTGGAATATAGAACTAACAGACCGCGATTTCATTTAAAGTAGAAAATCTAACAAGGTGATCTGTTCGAAACTTTAAGATCGTTTATAACACGTAAGAAAAAGTTTAAAAAAGAATGGTGCGAAAATTTCGGGAGGAGGGGGGGGGGGGGGGGGCTAGAATTTTTTTTAAACCTTAGCGTTCCTTACCGTTTTAGGTGGGATTTTTAGACGGAGTCCTGAGATAAATGCTACTTATTAAATATAAAAAAGTCAAAAGTTTAGTTACCACTATTTCCGAATAGTAATTTCGGCAAATAGCTTAAATTTTTGATCAAGATTGCCACACTCTTGAGTAATATATCTACTGATAGGTTGTTTAAAGGAGTTTCGTTCGCAGTTTTGTTAGGAATAGAGTGCGCACCCTGGTGGTGGAATCTGGAACTAACATAACGCGATTTTGTTAAAATTAGGAAATCTAACAATGCGATCTGTTTTAAACTTTAAGATTGTTTATAACACATGATAAAAAATTATAAAAAAGAATGGCGCGTCACATTTCGGGGGGGGGGATAGAGGGGAGGGGCAGAACAAAATTAGAAAATAAAACAGGGCGATTTGTTTGAAATTTTAAGATAGTTTATAACACATAATAAAAAAATTTTAAATGATGAATGTCAAAAATTGGGGGGGGGGGGGTACACCTATACGGTGCTGTAGGCAGCGGGAACCCGGTTCGCAGTTCGTTCGCTTCGAGATTTCATATTAGGGGGAACCCGCTAGTTACTAGCTATATTGTTAAAGATGTCTTAACAATATACATGCGCGTCCACTATCCTTCTAAGACAGTAAAATTAATTGATTTTTATTTCTTCTGAGAAAACTAAATTTTCACGTCTTGCAGCGATGATTTTTTTTTTTTTTTTTTTTTTTTTTTTTTTATAAAAGAACTTTAATAAACTTTGCTAGTTACATTATTAAACTCAAATTGTAAGAATACTAAATCGGTTCTTATGGCAACGTGAAATATGTCCCTGAAAATTTAAATTTTAATTCAGGCTGGAAGAAAATCACAATGATTTAATTACAGGGACAGTCAAAAGTTTTCCGTTACATTACGGCCAATGGAAAAAATTATTTCAAGTGCATTTTAAGGATGTTACGGACTTTCGAACAGAATGAAATTGATATGCACTTATGAAGTGCACTGTTATAGTACGAGCGCACCACATTTGCCACGTTTGACGCGCAATTTCCAACTTGTATTTAACCGAGATCTTTCTTAAAAAATAAATTTAAATAAAATCTAAATTACAATATTAGTAAAATTACATCTTAAAACTAATATTTTTAAAAGTTAAAAACTTTATTATTTGACTCAAAGGTCTGTAATAGCTTACGACTGGGCCCCTGACTCCTGACTTTGTCTACCCTCTAAATGTGAGGTATGGGAGGTGGTCGCTACGGCTCTGCTGATTCACTAAGTTTTGAAATTAATATTTTTGAGCTTATCTGTGAGAGTCTGTGACTATCGAAATATCGATTCAAGTATCGATTCTAGAATTTGGGAATCGGATTCTTATTGTGATCGATTCAGTTTTATACGATGTCGATTTTAATCGATTCCTGAATTTTCCAGAATCGCCCATCACTACTTTCTCCCTTTCGTTATCAATACTTTATTATTCCTCGAACCTCCCCCTTCCCTCTAAGGATATCATTAGAGCAGGCTTGGCGAACATTTAAACGTGCGCGCGCCAAAAATTGAAAAACAATATCTATAAACAATGCAACGTGCCAAACTTATGCAACAAATAATTTTGAAGAGTACGATGTTTATACGAATTATTGGTTATAAAACCAGTTGCTTTCATGTATTAATAATTAAAAAATATTAAAAATCAAAATGCGATTTTTCTGTATCATCCATTAAATGAATGAATTTTTAATTCGTAAATAGGATTCATTTATGCGGTATGTTCTGTAATAAGAGGTAAAATATCAGTTTTTATTTCCTTAATACTCAACTCAGTAATGCAACATCTCGGTTATAATTTTCCAAATTGCATTAAACAATGTGCTAATAATGTATTGGTGAGATTTTTGCTGTTGTACGTTCGATGGAAAATGCTCTATATCTAGTTCATATTTTGTTATTTTTACAAATATACCTAACTAAATTGAATTCATTTGGTATTTTATTGCAGTGACTGTCAACTGAAATTCATTTGAAAATTACAGCTTTTAAAATTCGTCTAGAAAGGCAAAATACATGGCGAAAACGCTGCATAGCATGGCTGGCAAAGAAACTTATTCTGATGTGTTAATTCATGCAACAAATAATTGCATTATTTGTGTTACTGTTCGTATGTAAAAATATATATATATATATATATTGATTATAACAGAAATAAAAAATGGATTTTATCTGTATAACGATTACCAAATTAAAATTTTTCACGTGCCAGAAAAATTAGCTTGCGTGCCAACTCTGGCACTCGTGCCATAGGTTCGCCAACCCTGCATTATACAGGATGGTATCCTTATCAATGACTATTTTTTTTTCTATACGTTTGCGATGATATACAGATATGGTTATACATTTATTATACGCTTACATTACTGATTTAAACGAAGAGAAGAATTTAATAATAAAAAAAAAACACTATTATATATGAAATAATTTTATATCAAATAACACAGAAAAAGTATTTAATCGTATTTAACAGTAGCTTTTTGTTACATAATGCATTCAACAATAAAAGTCTTATTGCGATTGGGGTAAGCAGACTTTCTTATAAACAAAGCAGGGGGACACAATTCTTCCCCATTATTTACTAGTTAAACATAACCAAATATAATTTCGAACCTGGTTTCTTTAACAACGAATTATATGCGCTTATGGCAGAAGAATAGAAATGGCGAATGTTGGAATATTTTATATTTTGGAATGAAAGGAATTTATAATCATTTAATGTTTTAGGTAGCTTTCATTACAAAAAGCTACATATTGCAGAAGTTCGGAGGAAAGCGATTTCAAAAAATTTTGGTATATTTTCATCGATCATGACCCCCAAACCCCGAAACCACCCTCCGTTCAAAATTGATATATATATATATATATATATATATATATACAGGGTGTTCCGTTAAAGGGGTCCAATATTAATAGGGGTAATAGAGGAGATCACATGGAGCATAAATCAGTATATAAAGCCTGGTCGGATCTCAATAGTTTTCAAGTTACAGCAAATAGAATGAAAATTCGGAAAATTGTAAAAGAACCCTCATTGCTAAACTATCGATAATGCTACATAAACACGAAGCACATATTTAGAAAGAGCAGAAAAAAACCTACAAAATGACATCAATTGTATTAAAATAGCAATATTTATTGACGAGTTACAAGCCCTGAAACAGTGAAAAAAGTACGAAATCCAATATACATCAAAATAGTTAATCGTTAATTCCAAAAAGACAACTCTAGCTACAACAAGGAAAATGTAGTAAAATTTGGTCCATTCCGAAAACTTTCGAAAAAGCTTACAATGAACCATATCGGTTTAATTGTGTGAGAGAAATTAATCAGTTTCTTAGTTACAACTCCGCTTTCTTTGACACTAGCAAAGGTTAAACTCCGCCCATCACGATTGGAAACACCGCCTTTTTAATTACTCTCAACTATACATTTTCGATCATGCTTCTTCTGAGATGCAACATTTTTAATTATTCAAGAGTTGAATGAACCAAAATAACTTTACAATAATAGCCTACATGTTAAAGTGGTCTTTTATTGATATAAAGCTTAAGTTAAATTCTTTAAAATTAAACTGGTGGTGAAAATTCGGAAATAATTAAAAATATTGCGATTTGTAACTATGCAAGAAGTTTCAGTACATGTTTTACATGGACAATTATTGTATGTATATGTGCATCATAATTTATGATAGGAAATAATAATAACAAATAGCATAATAATTTTATTAATTATAAATTTAAAAAAGACACTAAATTTTAAATTAATTCATACAAACTTTGTAATTTACAATTTGAGTACACCACAGTCTGTGACTTACAAAATACTGTGCCAAAAAGTGTTGAAAATAAGAGAAAAATGACAAATAAAGAATTACATTCCACGTACTTTAATGACATAAGTGAAGCATAGTCTTCTGGCCTGCGCTGCACAGTTCAATGTCGGAAGGCAGACGAACGGACATTATTATAATAGGTGTTCGAAGTTGCGCCCATTAACAGAATCGCACAGCCGACAGCGACGTCGTAAAGATTGGCGAACACGCCGAAAAACTCCGACGGAGTTGGGAATGTCTCCTGCAGCGACAACGATTCGCGCTAGTAAATCCTCCGGTGTATCCACAGGCGTTTCATACACCAGCGATTTAAGGTGTCCCCAAACAAAAAAGTCTAACGGATTGGGGTCTGGAGAGCGTGCAGGCCAAGCAACAGGTCCACTGCGTCCAATCCATTTCCCAGGATATGTTGAATTGAGGTGATTGCGAACACCTATGAAAAAATGTGCCGGTGCGCCATCGTGCATAAACCACATATTGTGGCGCAATGTAGCTGGCACATTTTGCAGTAACTGCGGTAAGATATCCCGTAGGAAAACCAAGTACGTACTGCCATTGAGTACATCTGGGAGTAAATATGGTCCTATGAGATAATCGCCGAGGACACCTGCCCATATGTCCACACTGAACTTTTGTTGTGCGTTCGACGGGAAAACAGTGTGCGGATTTGTATATGACCATGTGTGCATATTGTGCGTGTTTACCACGCCCTCTCTCGTAAATGTTGCTTCATCAGTAAATAAAATATTTTCCAGAAATTGTGGATTATTTTCTGTTACATTAAGCAACCAGCGTACGAATTCTGTCCGCTGAGCACAATCTGTTACTGATAACAGTTGTACCCGCTGCACATGAAAGGGGTGCATGTTTTCTGCATGCAGAACACGCCACACACTTTGGTGAGAAACACCGACTTCAGACGCAGCAGCTCGTGTACTCGTGGAGGGGTTATCTTTAAAAATATTCAGTACATCTTCTTCCATTGCAGGTGTTCGTACATGTCGAGGTTTCCCTGCATCAATGCTTGCTGTATTAAACGATCCAGTCTCCCGTAATCGTCTATCGATTTTTATGAAGAGTTTCGAACTTGGGCAACGTCTCCTTGGAAATTGCTCACGGTACATGCGCTGTGCTAGACATGCATTTCCATGAGCTTGCCCGTACATCAGATGCATGTCCGCATATTCTTCGTTAGAGTATTCCGGCATAATTATTATACATCAACTTACTACAATCCCACTTACAACAGCCTCCCTTTAACATAACGCCCACTGATGACTGCTGTTTTATTACACTTTTCTTCCTATACACATAGAAAATTTGCATAAAAAGTACTTCTTCTTCATCATCCTGAAAGTTCATGGAGGAAACGCAGCAGTCACGGAGTTTGCTTTAAGACAAGGCGAGAGCTGCACAATATGTCATTCACTTGACCAGACTGAATAATGAAAGGGTATTGATAGAGGTTGATCAGAAATGTATAATTGAAAGATATTAAAACGGGGTGTTTACAATCGTCATGGGCGGAGTTTCGCCCTTTCCGAGCGTGCAACAGTACAGAGTTGTAACTAGGGAACTGCTTGATTTCTCCCATACAATTAAACTGATATGGTTTATTGTCAGCTTCTTCGAAAGCTTTCGGAATGGACCAAATTTTATAAAATTTTCCTTGATGTAGGTAGAGTTGCATTTTTGGAATTAACGATTAACTATTTTGCTAAATATTTGATTTTGTATTTTTTCACTGTTTCAGAGCTTGTAACTCGTCATTAATTCTCAATATTCTAAAAAAACTTATGTCATTTCGTAGGATTTTTTCTGTTCTTTCTAAATATGTGCTTCGTTTTTATGTAGCATTATTGATAGTTTAGCAATGAGGGTTTTTTTACAAATTTCCGATTTTTCATTCTATTTGCTGTAACTTGAAAATTATTGAGATCCGGCCAGGCATTATATACTGATTTATGCTCCGTGTGATCTCCTCTATTACCCCTATTAATATTGGACCCCTTTAACGGAACACCCTGTATATATATATATATATCTGATCTTTGTCACACTGTAACTCTCGTATTTATGAACCGATTTGGATGTAATTCGGTATGTACATAGTACATACTAATCACTCGACCGAGTTCGTTGGCCAGCTTCATCCGCCATTTTGTTTCAAAATGGCGGCCATTTAAAATTTTCTTAAAAATTTGAAATTTGAAATGTGGTACCAAAGAATTGAAAATGGAAAAATATTTTTTTCTTATGTATTTGACCTTTATACAAAGATTCCGGAGCAGTATTAGTTTCGTCTATATCTTAAAAAGTGACTGAGTTATAGCATTTTGAATTTCTAGCGTGGCTGACATTTTGAAACGTCTGATTTTTGTCACGTGATAACAGGCGTATTTATGAACCGATTTGGATGTACCTTGGTGTGTAGGTAGTACATACAAATATCTCGACCGAATTCGTTGGCCAGCTTCATCCGCCATCTTGTTTCAAAATGGCGGTCATTTAAATAAAATTTAAAAATTTAAAATTTAAAATGAGATACCAAAAATTTGGAAAATGAAAAAAATTTCTTTCGTATGTGTTTGACCTTAATACAAAGGTTCCGGAACAGTTTATATTTCTATATTTTAAGTTCTAAGTTTTTAGTTATATATTTTAAAAAAATGGCTGAGTTATAGCATTTTGAATTTCTATTGTGGCTGACATTTTAAAATGACCTGATTTTTGTCATGCGATAACAGGCGTATTTATAAACCGATTTGGATATAACTTGGTGTGTACATAGTACATACCAATGTCTCGACCGAGTTCGTTGGCCAGCTTCATTCGCCATCTTGCTTCAAAAGGGTTACCATTAAAAAAAATTAAATTTAAAATTTAAAATGAGGTATTAAAAAATTGGAAAATGAAAAAGATTTTTTTATGTGTTTGGCCTTGATACAAAGATTCCGGAGCAGTTTTTGTTTCTGAAAATTTGTTCTTTTGTTTATATCTTAAAAAATGGCTGAATTATAGCACTTTGAATTTCTAGTATGGCTATCATTTTGAAACGATCTTGTATTTGTCACGCGATAACACACGTATTCGCCTATTTCGATGTAAGAAGGCATGTGGATAGTATACATCAATATGTCGACCAAGTTTGCTGACCAGCTTCATCAGCCATCTTGTTTCAAAATGGCGGCCATTAAATTAAAAAAAAATATATTTAAAGTGAGGTGCAAAAAAATTAGAAATTGAAAAAGGTTTCTTTCTTAAGTATTTGACCTTGATATAAGGATTCAGGAGCATTTTTTGTTTGTCTTTATCTTAAAAAATGGCTCAGATATAGCAGTTTCAATTTCTAATGTGGGTGACATTTTGAAAAATCTGATTTTTTGCCTGCGACAGCACTTGTATATATCAACCGATTCCGATGTGAGTGAGCATGTGCACAGCAATTACTAAGGTCTCGGCCAAGTTCACTGGTTAGCCTCATCCATCATGTTGTCTTAAAATGGCAGGCACTTTAAGAAATCGCCGAATTTGGCAGCCAAATATAAGTTACTTTAAATAAAAGCAGCTTAGATAAAGCTGACTAATTTCGCGAAATTGTCATTCATAATGATTTAGTATTGATAAAAATTAGTATTGAATCTCCTATATTCGGTTTCAACTAAATTGAGCTTCGTGTGTTTGAATAATATAAGTTGGCTTTTTTAAAATAAGGAATATGAAAGCTACCTCTTCCTCCCGGCACTGGCCGGAAGGACTTTTTAATATTCATTTTGTATTTTAATAAAAATAGATAACAGATTAAAAAAGTAATTAATACTTGGAAATTACTCCAGAGAGAAAATTTCGCCTTGCATACAATATTTCAAATGAAAATCAAATTTCAAATTAATTGCTTAAAAGGCGCAAAGGCCAACATAGTGAAAAAGCCGGAACTCGAACTCGGACCACTATTCAGTATAGCGCACTGACGTTCTACCGACTAAACCACATGGAATGATGCCCAGCTTGGAACTTCTTACTATTACATGTTGGCAAGGCTACAAACGCAGCATAAGATGGAATATCTTTTCCGTGAGCCCCCGACATTGGGCAAACACGAAACTTAATTAAATCCAGCATCGATTTAAACTATTCAGTTCTTTATTGAAACCATAGTTTCAATCAATGCTGGATTTAATTAAGTTTCGTTTTTGCCCCCATGTCGGTGGTTCACGGAACAGATATTCCATTTTGTGCTGCGTTTGTAGCCTTGCCTTCATGTAAATAGTGAGAAATTCCAGGCTGGGTATCGTTCCATGTAGTTTCGTCGGTAGAATGTCGGTGCGCTATACTGATAGCCCGGGATCGAGTCGATCTTTTTCACTATGTTGGCCTTTGCGCCTTTTAAGCAATTAATTTGAAATTCGATTTTCATTTGAAAAAAAAAAAATAGTAATAGACTATATTGATGTAAAGAAAAAGCTAACAGAAAAGTAATTTTGTTTGGATAAAAAATAATAACGATATCAAAGGCAAATCCCCCTCCCCCTATAGATATCTTATGATATCGTCAGACACCCCTGTCCCCCCTAAAGTTATTACGTTATATATGTACAGCTCCTATCTTGTTATATTTGCATTAGAATATATATAAACGCATAATAAAACCTGTGAAAACAGAACTTGTATATGTCACATAATACTGCCTTAAACAGAAAAAATCTTTATGGCATCAAAAAGAATACTGTAATTTTACCTGCAAAGGCATAATATCGTCTAAAATGGAAATTCTTTTCCGGTTTCTTACTATTCCATTGTAGTAGATTTTACTGTATATAAGTGTCTATATATGTTTCATATAAAAACATAAAAACGTTTTATAACCACAATAACACTATCTGGAATTCATGGTATGTCTGTATGCCGCTTCTCACAAAGTTGTTGAAAATAAAGGTGTAAAATGTCACAGCCTTCGTACAAAATTTACGAATGTGCTGTTTAAAAAAAAATTGCTGTACTAAATTAACAGCAAGAAATTATGTAAAACCTAAAAAATAAAGCTGGTGATAAATTAATAGTAAAAAATACTGAGAATCTACAAATTTAGGTATAATCAAAAAACAAAATTTTATGTTGAATAGCAAAAAATGCTGAAAATCAACAAAGGTACTGTAAAATTTAAAAAACAAAATTTGTTAAATTAATAGCAAAAAAAAGCTGAAAATCTACAAAAGTACTGTAAAATCTAAAAAAAACAAAATTTGTTAAATTAACAGCAAAAAACGCTGAGAATCTGCAAAAGTACTGTAAAATCTAAAAAACAAAATTTGTTAAATTAACAGCAAAAAATGTTGACAATCTACAAAAGTACTGTAAAATCTAAAAAACAAAATTCGTTAAAATAACAGCAAAAAATGCTGACAATCTACAAAGTACTGTAAAATCTAAAATACAAAATTTGTTAAATTAACAGCAAAAAATGCTGAAAATCTACAAAAGTGCTGTAAAACCTAAAAAGCGAAACTGCTGTAAAATTAACAGCAAAAAATGCTGAAAATGTACAAGAGTGTTGTAAAAAAAAAAAAAAAAATGCTGTAAATTTACGGCAAAATTCTGGCACCCACATTGCCAGCATTTTTTGCTGTAAATTTACTGTGATTTTTTTTTACAGTGTAGTCAAAACTTATTAAATGTGTCTTGAAAGGAAAAAAAGTGTATTAGTGTACTTTTCTGTACATAAGTCGACTTTTTAAACCGCCAAAACTCAAAGAATATTCAGGGGTCTACTTATATTTACTTATACACCGGGTATAACATCAGTTATCCGAGGATCGAATGAATTAAGGGATCAACATATACGCCTGATACACGCATAATATTCCATTTCAGGGTTAAAAAAATAGGACCGACTTATGCATCGGGAAGTACGGTACATCCCACGGAAATTACTTTTAAAAATATATAGAAACCTTCCTAATCTTATTATTTTAAAAATGTCAGTAAGCTTTCACATTAATTGAATTTTTATTGATTAGGAAAGCAAAAGTTTATTCTTATGGACTGTAAAATATCAAAGGAATGAATTTTTGAATTGAATGAAAATTTTACAAGTATATTACAGGTATATTAGCATTAAGAGATGACACAGATGATCCATAAAATGATGCAACAGGATAAATCTGTAATCATTAAATGATAAAAGATATTTCTACGGTATTCTTACTATTCTAAAGATATTTCTATGGTATTCTTACTATTCTAAAGATATTTCATAATATTCATGTTCAGAGGCGGGTCATACTGAAATCTTCAATATAGGCTACATAACGATAATAGACCACACGGACCGGGTGGAGTTCGCAATGCTTGTGCGGAATTACGCGTATTTGACTGACTTTTGGCTGAAGCTTGTGGCGGAAATTGGGACGCTGATTAGCTATATAAATCAAAAACGCCATCTTGACATTGGATGACGTCAGAAGTGCTTGTCGTCCATTATCGTGTAGCAAATTAATCGGTACTTTTTGGAACTCGCACTCCAAATGGCAGATACATGAAACCTGTTCATAACGGAATGCTGCTTTAAACAGGAAATTTCTACAGTCCTCTCAAAAAGTATGCCATAAAGACGGAAGCTTCTGTGAAACGAATGTTCTTTGGTTTCTTGCAGTTACGTTTTAGGAACTTTATTATGTATTGCAGTTGGACAAACTGGTGTTTCAAGATATTCAAGGCATGCTCGACAAGAATTGAGTGTGAATAGTAGATAGTAGTATATACAATCCGACATTATTATGTTGTAATATAGCTCCTGAAATATTAGCTAGGAATGACAGCAGAAGCTCATGTACTTAACTCTGCTTATCAATGTTCTGTTCAGCGTTACTAAAATGAATACTATGGATTGAGGTGTATCATTTCAAATAAAGAAAATATTTTATAATTAAACGCAAATGACATTGACATAAAAAATTATTACAGGGAATGACTATTTATATTAAAATTGCACAATCATTTTCAGGTAAACTTCTTAAACAAGCCAAATTTCTAATATTAATTCAATCGGTGAAACTACGCCTTAAACAACATTTCACAGCATTTGGCCATGTTTAAGTAAAAGGCGCAATCTACAACTGAACCAGAACAGATTCCAGATCTTGGTTGTCGAATCTTCAGAACGTCTGATAAAACTGGATCAATCGTATCTCTTAATTTAGAATGTGTTTTCTTTGCCTGTATGCTACCTATGCGAGATGATGATCAAGGATACCCATACCTTCATGTTGATAATGATAATTGAGGTATTGCCATTCTTACACATTATGGTGACAGTTAACAATGCACCATTCCTCACTGCTTAAGGCAAGTCGCACACTGAGGTGACCCATGCAACATGTTGTACAATTTCGGAAAAAAAAACAAGTTTAAAACACGTTTGAAACGGCTTCCTTCTTTGTTTCGACCTGCTTTCTCTCCTATGTCGCACTTTAATTCCCCCCTGTCGTCTGACGTGAGTGTGCGACCTGCCTAAAGCGACTTGTATAAAGCAAATATATTTTTTCTCTAAAAAAGTGATATTTCACACCATTGATAATTTTTTATTTATTTCAAAGAGCGTTTATCTAAATAAATTATTGTTCTTTAAATTTTCAAAAATGTTGAGAAACTAAATTAGTAAATTAAAATCTCCTCAACTTAAAACTTCTAATTAACGGAGAAAAAGATTGAATGACTAAAATATATCTGTACTCACAAAGGGCGTAATCAAAGACAGTTGTAAATACTTCAAGCAATTGTACCCTCTTATTGAAAATGAAAGAAAAAATTCTACTTAAGTAATGATCTTCAAATTAATTACCTTTTCCAAAAGAAAACGAAATATTTTCAGTCTTTTATAAATTAATTGCTTGATGAATTATTGGATTTAAAGAACTATTTCTCTTATTAAATCTATAACAGCACAATAAAAGAAAATTAAATGTAAAATTGCGATTTTTAAAAGTTTTTTTTTCCTCCCTCATCGGAATTGAAGTCTGATTTATTTTTTTTTATTTTCAATTTATTCAGAGGTATGCATTTAAGAAAAAAAATAAAATTGTATTCATTTTATTATTCACAAAGGAAATGTCATTGAAAAAATCTATAGAATTTAATTTGCATTATCTTGCATCGTTTTTATAACATGTTTTTTAAATTTAGTTTTTGAACAAAACAAACATTTCTCCTCACAAATTAAATAAAATACAAAACTATAATATAAAAAAAATACAAATGTAATAGCCGCTTCTTGATTAATTAAAACTTTTTTAGACATTTTATTTCTAACCTGTGACTTTGAAGAATTAACATTACATAGAAGCTATTTATCTAAATTTCATTTGAATAAGAAGCTTTGAATTTTTATATAACACTATAAAATTTTCATTTCCTATATTGCTATTTTCTATACAGTATGACTTTCTTAATAAATTAAAATACAAGGAAAAAATAATTTACAATGAAGTATTGCTGTAGAGTTATCGTCGGATTATCTTACAGCAACTTCTAATGATTGTTTTATACATTAAATATTGTTGTAATACTGCTATTATTATTATTATTATTGCCATTATTATTATTATTATTATTATTATTATTATTGTTATTATTATTATGGTGGATATAAAATGTGTATTTAATAAGAATATATAATGTAATATAAGTTAAAAAGAAGGTTGTTGTTTTAGTAATCTTGTCGACAAGTATGGTGGTCTGGAGGGGAGCTACTCTTATCGTTGTTTACGAATCTTTATGATTCCAGTTCCAGTCTAGGTGGCGCATCTAACACAATATGATGGACACTTTGCGTCACTGAATTTATGGCCAGATATACGGTAGGCAGGTGGTGTTTTCATCAGGAGAGGCCCAGGGGCTAAGTGCAGCCTACATCGGAGGAGGAGTCATGGATGTATCGAGATGAGGGTCGATTCTCGAATCACAGAGCGTTACATTAATGAGAAGGTAATGTTAAACGCACAGTGGCTGGAAAATTAACATAGGGCTCGTGGTCGAGCCCTCTCCCCTTCTCTTTACATAAAAATATATAGAGAGATGTTTTTTCAGTATGGATGCATGGAGTTTGAGATGACCGGACTCGGTTTCATGGTCCGGAGCAAGGGACTAATAGATCGTGCTTGAACTGCAGTTTTTGATCTTATGCCTTAATTTATTAGTATATTACATCAATGGACTTCGGTCCTTAATAATTATAAGTATCAAGCGGAGTGAGATGTCAAAGAAAGTGTGCGCGTGTGCAATAAGGATATACGAAAGACTTTGTGATTTCATGCCCCCAGACCACCCGGTACGATGATTTGCTTGTCTTATGAGTGATGATTCACTGGTATTTTCATTTACTATTACTGTTCCATAGTATTTTAAATTGTATATATATTGAAGTACGTAGGGTTTGTATGCTCCATTTTAAGATAAGTAATGAATGGTCAACTGATTATGTTAAAAATAATTTTGATGAAATTTAGTACAGATAATTTAACTATACATCGCAGGTTTGCGAGATTGGCAGTAACTTGTAATTTAAATTGTAAATAGGTAATGTCAATAAATATTTTAGTAATGCTAATTTTAGTTCTTCTTTTTGTCATGAGTATCTTCTCTTTATTAATGGATATACTTTTCTTTCAGAGTAAATATGATTTTAACTATTAAGAACTTTAGCAATTTTTAACAAGTGTACGTAGAGTATTGAGAGCGGTGCATTGTTGATTAATAATGCACGAGTTGTTGTGGGACATAAACGTCTGTCTTTCTTGTAAAATCACACAACGCAACGGGGTGTTGAAGCATGGCTTCCACATTATTTTTGAGGTAATGAGATTGGTTATTATCTCCAAAGACTGACCAGGGTCACGACGATCACATATTTTATATTTTAATTATTATTTTCACTTACTACTATGAATACCAGGTATTCGAGTGATTAATTTATGAGCTTTAATTAATCTTCTCTTTTGAGAGTGGGTCTTCTTCTTCCCCCATATAATATTATCCACCACACTCTCACATATGTATCTTCCCTCCAGTCTGTATTGCTGGGTTGGTCTTTAAAGGTTTAAGTTAGGTTCTCAAGAGAGCCTAGATCCTCCCAGCAAGTATAATGATCCAACACACACATGTAAATGATTAACTTTTAAACTAATTCAACTTTTTAATCAAATATATTTTCTGTTGTAATGAATAAATTCCTTACTCAATAAAAGAAAAATAATAAATGTACGTTTAAAAACCTTTAGTTCTAAAACCTTTAATTTTATGATAAAATTTTCACAGTAATACAAACGGTTTAACACTGCACTACTGTGCGAATTAATTGAGACAATCATGTTTTTTAAGAAAATTGTTTCTTTCTCGGGGATTTTCTGCCTCAAACCGGTTTCAACTGCATTTTTTTACAACGAGCGACTGCCCTTGACTATAATCGGTTTGATCACGTGATCACGACAATGTCGAAAATATTTCCCTTCAGTTGCTGCAAGAAGTGATCGATTGTGTGAATTGTTTGCTTCCGACGTGTATTTAAAAAATGGATATAACTCCCAGGAAAAGGACTAGAATTCTTACCCTTATACAGCATACCTTTATGACTGTGAGGGATATTGCTGCAGCAGTTGGATTTGGAAAATCCAGTGTTTATAGGATTATTAATCAGCAAAAGAATTTTGGGACAGTCTCCAAAACGAAAGAGTAAATGTGGACGCAAACGCAAGATCACACCTCGAAGATACAATTTTTTTGTACGAAATGGTAAAATGCATTCTCGCAAAACAAGCACAGATCTTCAGAGAGAATTATTAGCTACTGGTTTGAACGTGGATTCATAGACAGTTCGACGAAGGCTTATTGAAGCTGGGAGATTTGCAAGAAAACCAATCAAAAAACAGTTATTAACCAGTGCAATGAAGAGAAAACGTTTGGATTGGGACAGGAAATATCAATCCTGAACCGCACAAGACTGGAAAAAGGTTGTATTTAGCGACGAAACGCATTTTTTGTACAAGGGTTTCGACCAAGATTTGTCAGGCGAAGTGATGGAGAGCCCATCAGGGAACAACATCTTACACAAACAGTTAAGCACCCTCAGAAACGGATGTTTTTGGGTTATTTTACATCTGGAGGATCTGGCAGCTTAGAGAACCAGTTGAAGGGATCATGAACTCTAAAAAATACATCACTGTAATAGCAAGAAAAATTGTGCCTATGATGCAAACGTTTGCTGGTGGTTTCGGTATCTTTCGACAAGATCTAGCTCCATGCCATAATTCTAAGCTAGCAAAGAAATTTTTTCAAGAACAGTAATTAATGGTTTTGGATTGGCCTGGTAATTCTCCGGATTTAAATCCCATTGAAAATTTGTGGAGCATTGTAAAGAGACGTGTGAGTAAAAGGGACTGCTCAACACAAAGAAAAGAATGATTGAGAATGTTATAAAAGTTTGGTTTCGTGATGACGAGATCAAATATGTTCTAATTTAGTGAAATCCATGCCAAAGCGTGTACAGGATCTCATTAAAGCTAGAGGAGGACATATTTCGTATTAGACTAGGGGGCTCTGCCCCCTACGAGCTACGCTCGTCAACCCCCCGTTCAGACACCGCAGACTCTAACAGCAAGCTAATTTGATCGGCTTTAAAAAGATTTCGGAAGATTGAATTATAATTTGAATCTGACAATTATAATCTGACGTAATTTTCACCAAACTTTTCTTTCTCTTTTTAATATTCACGTAAAATACTTTTGTTAGAAATGAAATATTATGATCATCTTAAAATATCAAATAAATGTCTCGCGCATTTTTTAAATTTAAACTGTTTTGCAATATTATTTTTTGTTCATTTTACGTAATAAGTGAAATGTGACGTAAATTCTCCTATTTAAGACTTCTAACGCATGTTAATAAATTTATTATTTTACAATATTCTTTCTCTTTTAAAATTCACGTGTAATTATAATTTTTATGACGTAATTTTCAATGAGTTCCTCCTTTTTATACTTCCTATTTATAATAGTCACGAGTAAAATAAATTTTTAATTTGAAGCAAACATTATTGTTTGCGCTGTTTATGCAGTTGGCAACAGTTTAAATTAATAGAATTTTCTAAAATCTCTCTATTCTAAAAAAAGTAACTACCGCTGTCATCGCCGCCGCCGCCGGTTTTAATTTTTTTTGTGACTGGAGGTCTTTCTCCATTAATATTAAGAAAAATACTGCATACAAAAATATGAAAATCGGCGGTATTATAGAGAAATGTTTGATAAACACGCTGATGCAGACAGTTTTCAAATCGAATAATTATTTTAAGAGATATTTAATGCTAAAGTTGGACAAAATCGTTCCATTAAAAAAAGTTTTATAGGAGCAAAAACTATATATGGGAATTAATTCATTTTTAGATCATTTTATACGTTAGAATTTCCCGGTGTGCAGATTGCATTCACTTTTTTAATTTGACTCATTTTTTGAGGTTTTATTTCGATTTTAAATTCAAATTTTCAGCATTTCTACAGATATTTTTTTACTTATTTTAGAAAGTGGCATTAATTTAAACTGTTGCCAACTGTATAAACAGCGCAAATAATAATGTTTGCTTCAAATTAAAAATTTATTTACACGTGACTATTATTAACAGAAAAAAAAACTTTCAAATTAGAACTAAATAATTACGGATGAAAAGCAGGAACTCATTGAACATTACTTCATAAAAATTATTACACGTGAATTTTAAAAGAGAAAGGATATTGTAAAATAATAAATTCATTAACATGCGTTAGAAGTCTTAAATAGGAGAATTTACGTCACATTACACTTATTACGTAAAATAAACAAAAAGTAATATTACAAAACAATTTAAATTTAAAAAATGCGCGAAACATTAATTTGATATTTTGAGATTATATTAATAAGATTAATATTAATTTTATTGAACACGTTTAGACTGCTTTTGAGCGACTATTTAGTAATTCATTAAAAAAAAAAAAAAAAAGATTACGAGCTGAAAATGAAGTGTCATAAACAAAAAATAAGATTTGAAAGAGAAAAATCTGTGAAGCAGAAAATAAAGAAATTGCTTAAATGGTTTAGTTAAGATTCGTTAACCTTGTGTGTCGTTTCCGTCAAAAGAGGGCACTGGTATTTGTAAAATATATTTGCATTTTGAGGCAGATTAGCTTATTATATTAGCTTATTTTGAAATGTTTAACTGATTTTATTTAAATCAAAGACGAAAACAGCCATTGTATCTGTTAACAGCAGCTGATTTTTCCTTAAAATTCTCCAGTCGAAGAGAAATGAATACAAACCCGTTTATAGGGAGATCGCCACTGTTTTTTAAATTATAATTCAATCTTTCAAAATATTTTTAAAGCCAATCAAATTAGCGTGCTTTTAGAGACTGCGGTGTCTGAACGGGGATTGGCGAGCGTAGCTCGTAGGGGGCCAAGCCCCCTAGTATCTAAAAATATCTCTCGAAATGCTGAAAATTTGAATTTAAAATAGAAATAAAATCTCAAAAAATTAGTCAAATTATAAAGCTAAATGCAATCTGCACACCGGGAAATTCTGACCCATAAAATGATCTAAAAATGATTAAATTCCTATGTACAGTTTTTGCTCCTATAAAACTTTTTTATTGTAACGATTTTGTCCAACTTTGGCATTAAATATATCTTAAAATAATTCTTCGATTAGAAAACTGTCTGCATCAGCGTGTTTATCAAACATTTTTCTATAGTACTACCGATTTTCATATTTTTGTATGCAACAGTTTTTTTTAATATTAATGAAGAAAGGCCATGCTTAAGCATTCAAATTGGATGCCGCTCTACCGGGAATATCTACGCAGATTTTCATTGGTCCATTTTCAAATCAAAACTTTTTTTTATATATAGAAGAATTGCTATACAATGCATGTAAGTTAACCTATACCAATTAAACAACATTTGTGAAAATTTTTGTGTTTGTCCCAATTAATTCGCACATTAGTGTACAATTATTTGTTTGTCATATTTCACCTAAATGTCTGCCTTATGATCTACTGAACTTGAAGTGTGTTTAATTAAAGAGGTGTGGTTTTGAAATTGGCAATGCTGTTTCTAGTCACAGGTAATTTGAGAGCTGACAGATTATTTGTGCTCTGTATGTTTTGCCATTTCACCATGAATAGACTTACGCTAAAACAATACTTGCAAATTATGCAAGACACCATCAGTCTATTACGGAAGACATTCGGTAAATGCTTCATTTCGCGCAATGAACCTGTGAACTGGCGTCCACGGTTATGTGATCTCACACCAATGGATTATTTTCTCTGGGAATATATGAAGTCGCTGGTCCACGCTGATAAACGATGGACGTTGGATCACTTGGAAGCCAACACTCGCTGCGTTATTGCTGATATCCGGTCCCAGCTGATAGGTAAAGTAGTCGAAAATTGCCATGTTTTCCTAACCTGCCGAATTTAGATCCATCAATGTCAATCAAGTGATCGATCAAGTACTTCCGTTAGGAAGGGACCTGAAGTCGTCTTCGATGTACTTTAGGATAAAAAAAATACCAAGCCGGCCATTTTGTTTCTCCTGCAAACTTAACTATTTCAAATTTCCCCCAAAACCAGAAATCCATTAGTGAATGTCATTAGGGAGTAACCCTACTCAATAAGTATAATATTTCAAATCACCAAAACACCAATCCATCTTTCTCCCGCGTATCTTCGTGCTTACCTTTTCCTGTTAAAAAGATTTCGTAAACATCTTTTTGTTTAACTATTTATATAACGAATCGAAATAAAGACAAAATTGTTTTTTTTTTTTTTTTTTTTTTTTTTTTTTTTTTTTTTATCGTTTTTGAATTAAAATACAGTTCTTAACCTGTTCGCGAAGGCACGCGCATTCAGAACTGCGCATCTGAGGACGGAGCGGGAAAATTTGATTTCACCTTCTGGGCCGAAGGATTTTGCGAAACTAAGCCTAACTCTTGTAAAGAGTTCTAAAGAGTTCTTCAAAAAATTATAAAAGATTCATTTTTCCATGTAACATTTTGAAATGCACATACATGAAATAAGTTGTTATTATGTATATTTACACAAAAATTTGAAATATTTTCTCGGATATTTTAATGCAAAAATGACTTTTTAAACAAATATAATGCATGTTTTAAACACGTTTTTCAGTTTAAAAAATAATATTATATGATTACAAAACACTTACGTTCCTTTAATACAGCAACATATGAAATGTTTTGCTCAAATAAAGGATAGTTTTGTTTAAAAAAAAAAATAGTTTTGTTTCTAAATAATTGTTAACACAATGTTTAATGTTGTTTAAGATACATGGATAAATATATATTTTTTTTATAATCTTGTCCTATTCTAAAAGTTTAAAATATTTATTATACTCGGTTGAATGTCGAAAGAGATTTAAAATGTCAGATGTACGAAAATTGCAAATAAAATCCCCCCATCTCCCCAAAAAAGGAAAATTCATATAATTTAAAAATTAGATTAAAAAAAAAAATTATATTGACACATAGGCAATTTTACATATCTATCAGATGATAATCACAACAGCTATTTAACTATGAGTAAAAAAATTAAAAAATAAATATTCCACTTTAATAACATTAAGAAAAAAATTACTTCGGTATTTTGTTAAATATATTTTGTGTTTTTAATCTTGCCCTACTCTAAAAGTTCAAAACTTTCATTATAATCAGTGCAATATCGAAAAGGATTTATGATATCAGCTTTACGAAAATTGAATACAAAATCCCCCTCCCCCCACCTCCCTTCCCGAAAATTTTTTTAAATTCTTATCATTTAAAAATTAAATTAAAAAAAATTATATTGCCACATGCCACTTCAGCAAGTTTTTATGTAGATCACAGGGTAATCACAAAAGCTATTCAACAATCAATAAAAATAAATAAATAAATATCCTACATTAATAGCAAGAAGAAAAATAACTTATAGTTTCCAAGCTTCATTTGTCTTAAATATATATCTTAACATCTAATTGTCATTCTTGTAATTTTCGTATAAGTGTATATAAATACAGTTACAAAAATCACAATATTAAGTACAAAATCTAGTTATAGCTTTTTACTTTTTCCCATTATAAATTTCAAATTACTTTTCTACTAAAAATAATCAAAAAATCAATATTATACTTGATTTCAAATCAAATACATATGTATATTTTTACTGGCAGTTTTAAAATTAAGGAGCACATAGAAGATGAATCATGACAACGTCATACGTTTTCAGGTATTTTATTTATCTTATTTTTTAATCTGCGGTTTTACGTTAGGAAGAAAGATCTTTCCAAAGCTTTTTTTTTTCTTTCATTGTGGTCGTTACGTGAGATAAGAATTAACCATTGAAACGAAACTGCGATTGAAAGCAAGAGAATGAATATTCAACTTAAAATGTCTCTCTTTTAGTAATATTATTACTTTAAATTTGGGAAAAAAAGATGAAAATTCAGAATATATAATTTGTAATAAAAGACAACGTCATAAGTTTAAAAATATATACTTCTAGAATTAATGGGTTTTTTCGCAAACAGATTCAAAACTAATTGAATTTCATGCAAGATTTTGTTTATACTATAAATAAAATCATAAAAGACACTAATTTCAGTACTATAAAGAAATTATGACACTTACTTCAATCGATGTTGCAAGAGGTCAGAAAAATTCCTCGATTTGAAATTTCAAAAACTACCCCAGTGAAGGAGAAGGGCTTGCATCATTTTAGTACGAAATTCCATAATATAGATGAATAACACAATATTATTGATATAAATTAATACGAATTAACACTAAGTCCATTGCACATGCTTTGTAGAATTTCCGGGTGTAATCTTCAAGCGTCGTCTACTTCTGTTCTGTGTCTATCCCGCCCTTATATGGACGAGAGCTTCTAAGAGACATTTGATGTCAAGCACACACGTCAGATGCATGTATTCAATAAATAAATAATCCAAGTGAATACGAATTTAAATCACAGAACTTCACATTCCGCGAAAAACGAATTAAAATACACGCGTACATAAAAACAAACTTCGTTTGAATTACAACGTATACCAACTTTGAACGAAGACATCTAAAACGCATGCGCGACTGGCAGTGCCCCAGTGCCTCCTGGTGGTTATTGCGTCGGAAGAATCAAAACGTCTTAAATTAAGACACGTTTGAAGCAACGAAGTGTCTTAAAATAAGACGTTTGCGGATATTTTAGACACTATTCTCAGTTCATTTACACCATGATCATACTAAGACACTTATGTATCTTAAATTAAGACATCTATAATGTCTTAATTTTCAGATTAAGACACTTAAGTGTCTAAAACTCTTTTTCAGTCACATATGTGTCTAAATTTAAGACGCCTCTATTTGCAGTGTAGAACATACCGATTTGCTTCGAAATTGTGTTCTTTTGAATTATTTTATGTCGTGTCTTATTATTATTACATTATATAATATAAATTATGAATTTTACTAAAATGTTTACTTCAAAATAAGCTCCAAATTTAACGGATTTTATGAAATTTCCTTTGCTTTTACCAAAGATTGGAAATCACCGCACGATTTCCCAGTTTGTGAATGTCAATACCTGAAGATATTTTCAGTTTAAGATTGCAAATCAATTGAGCAATCGTGACAGAAGGTAGCCACTTTCGGGGAGAGGGGGAGTGGGGTGTCCATACATAACTTTATCAACATTTTGCTAATTTTGACCCCCCCCCCCCCACCACGTACCACTATCACCTGATGAAATAGTTAACAGTGTCAATTTTTTTTCTTTTCTTTCGTCTGCTTCGGAATAGCATTCAGAACCACGGGGTTGAAAAGCGCTGCGTTTTGAAATTTTTCGCTTATATTTCATGTTTTGATCGAGTTTTAAATATTTTCAGGAACAAGTACAGCTTATGCATGAATTCTTTTCTCTATTTTATTGCATCATCATGCACATTTCCATGTTATTATTAAAATGTAAATCATTTATTTTAATTAATAAGTAGATACGAATTTTCTAGTATGTATTTATCGAATAGCAATTGCTATAAAATAAATCGAAAGTATTTTGTGCATGCATTTACCTTTATTTATGCTGCATCAAGTGATGAAATCTATAAACAAATTTGCTATTTGCTAGCCACACTACTTGTACACCATGTGATTTGCAATGTGAGATCCTATTAATATTGCCCATAAGAAAATAAATTTAAATGTATGATGTAATTTTCACCCTTTTAGGGGCAAAGTACTTGCATTGCTAAAATGTTGAAATGAATGATTGGCACCATAATTTACGTACAAATTTATTTGCAAATAACAAAAAGCGATTTTTCACATATGTAATAAATGAAAAAAAAAATAATAATGCAAAAATCTTGGTGCCATTATCGCATTTGAGAATTAAAATTAAGTGGTTACATAAACATACCACCGCCCCTGAAAGGGTTAAATGCGTTTCGTGTGCAAAAATTTAATTACAGCTTTTATTTCCCCACTATTTTAATATTCACGTGTAAATATATTATTCCATTTAAAAGTGTTTGGGAATATCAGTATTTGAACTTTTTAAATATATGACCTAATTTTCCCTATTAAAAGTTTTTCACGCATAATACTTTAATTATTTTAGGCATCTTTCATATGACAACATAAATTTTACATATGACGTATTTGTCCCCATTAAATGCGGTTCGCGAGCAATAATTTAATTATTTTAAGATTTTCTTACTTTTTTAATGTTCACGTGTAAATACAATTTGTATGACATAACTTTCCATATTTTCTGCTTTTAACAATTGATCATTTTATTATTATTTTAAAGTTTCATTTCTGTTTTTAACAGTAACGTGTAAATATATTTCTTATTTGAGAGGCAATATAATTCTTTCTGCTGTTTTACAAATTAGCATCAACATAAAAAATTACCCTTTCTAAATATGAAAAGAATTCTCTTGAAATAATGAAAATTCGAATAAAAGATTGAAAAAAAAAAACCTTCATAAAATTAGTAAAATTAAAAAAAAATAATAATAAGCGCAGTTTTCACACCACTAGCTTGAGAAGTATATCCCTAGAAACATATATTAAACTCCTATGCATAGCGTGGCTGAGAGGTTCTGCTCTCGAAGCTGGTAGACGGGAGGTGCTGGGTTCGAAGCCAATCGCGTCCGTCGGCCTAACCGTTTCGGAGTTTTCGTGGTTTTCTTCGAAACCTTGGATTTTCATGCGTAAATACGGGTTGGGTTCCCTTAGAAAGACCCCCAAGGAGGGCACATCCCCTATGGCCTATATCCCTCGTGTAGATAATCGGCCGCCAAAAATTAACCAACCTATGCATAGCTTTGTTCCTAAAAAACTTTTTTAATGGACCTATTCTGACCGACTTTAACATTGAAAATCACTTTAAATAGTTCTTCGATTTAAAAATTGTCTACTTTAGCGTGTTTATATAAGATTTCTCTATAATACTACCAATTTTCATATTTTTGTGTGTAGTAGTTTTCTTAATATTAGCGAAGAAAGACCTCCGGTCACAAAAAAAATCATTTACACCGGCGGCGGTGGTGTATATTATTTTTAGAATAGAGAGAAATCTGACAGAAAGGTCTTTTTTCCCCCTTTTATTTTTATTCTAGTAACAAAAACTAAGTACAATTTTTTTCAATATTTGTTTAATCTGTAGAAATTACTATTACTACTATTACTAATAATAATAATAATAATGTAATAATAATAATTATTATATAATTTTATTATTAAATAATAATTATTATATATTACTATTATTGCGAGTCGACACACTAATAACTTGGCGGATTCGACGAATGAAAATGTTTAAAAGACAGTGATTGACTGAATTTATAAAAAGCTAAGGAAAATAATTACAGTAATTAATCAATATTATATTGGCTAACCTAACTCTTAAAACAAATATTATTTTAAACTAAAGTTTAACATAGAAAGACCGGAATGTTTACTCCAGTTTCATAAAAATATTTAATACCAGAATTTTTATTTAAAACTGTTTGAGTTATTTAATTAACCCTTTCTTTCTTTGTATCATTTAAACTTAATTCCTAAATAAATTTCTGAATCGGAACAAAATATATGCATTTGGCAGGGGCCAAAATGGCCCCTCACCATCATTCTAGTGTTAATTTCAACTTTTATAATTATTGAGACATTAAACTTTATTTATATACGTTACAATTAACATGCAATTAAGATAAAGAAATCATGAAGTTACTGATTATTATTATTACTATTATTATCATCCATGCATTAAATATTCGCGATAAAGACATTTCTTAATTATTTTTAGCAAAGAAGATTGTTACAAATTCATTTTTAATTGTCTGAAAAACATACGAATTTCTCACTTGTATTTCAGACGAAGCATATAAAATACAAGTATTAAAATTTAATAATTTAGTACTTATACAAAATAACCATATTTGTTTCTAGCTGAAAAAAATAAAATTTGATGGAATTTTTCAAGTTGAACTGTTAAGAAAGATAATCAACAGGAAACGATTAATGGTTTTCAGAAGTGCCATCTTGAGAATAACCATCACCCAGAACCTCGTTGAGTATTTGTAATTAGCGACCACCTGGATTTGCAGATGTTTGGGGGAGAATATTTTTCTGAAAAAGGATCGAAATGTCGCATTTGTGAAGATCAGCATTTGAGTTTTTTGTGTTGTGTTTTTAACCTTTTTTTTCGCTTCATACGTGTCATCGCCGTTCGTTAATAGGACCTACCAAGAAACTGCAGGGGGTTCTGGGGAGATTTTTCGGCGGATTTGGAATAAATCGAAAATTGCACTTCCAGATTTCGCTTCGTTCGATCCAGCCGCGGCCACTCATATGCCCGGAATAATTTTTAAACACTAATGGTATAAAATTATTCATTTACTAAAACCAGTATGATGGGCATTAACATTATTTTTAAGTGTTTTATTTCGTTTCAGATTTGTATACCTAAGAAAGAACCCACCCTTTATAAATAACTGAAGATGGGATCATATCTTCCGGACTCACTCCCTTCTAGCGCTTCGTCTATGTCACAAACTTATGACCTATGTTTGTTTAAAAGGTCGAGAAAACAAAAAGACGAATGGAGTTGCTTGGTTTATGAAGATCCAATAATATCCGTACATCTTGCATCGTGTTAAATTTCACAAGGGACAGGACATTCACAAAAGGGACCTTCACAAAAGACGCTTTCTGATGCACACATATTTTACAGGTTTTGTAAATTTTACAAATTTTAAGGGTTTTTCTGGGAGAATTAATATTTTCTTTAGACTTTTGCTTAGAAGGTTTTAATTTTTTAGAGTATTATTACATCAAAAAATCCCTTATTATCATTAAACTAACGCTAAAACGTATTAAAAGTGAACAAAGTACATTTAAAGGCATATAAATACATTTCTTTCTGATCTATATGTTTCATAGCACAAATTGAGAGTTTTGTTTACCAGTTTCAATTTTTAAAAAAATTGCGGAACTAACTTTTATCGATATAGATCTTGATAAAGTCGCCGTTTGTGCGATGAAACATGCAGTTCAAAATAAAAGGCATTTATATGCTTTTAGCATGTTTTAGCTTTAGTTTAATTTTTTAGAGTTTTAGAACTTCGAGATTATTGTTTCTCTTAGACTCATTTAATGATAAAAGTGTAACAGCCACTTTTGACCGTCTTATAAAGTATAAATGGAAAGGCATTTATTTATTTTTACAAAGTTTGACCCAAAGGGTCCGCTTGACCGAATTTATTTATTACGATGTGCCACTGCTGGAGGAAACTTCAGTGAGAGTTGATAAAGTCAACTAAATCACCAAGTCCTGCTGTTGAATTAAGGTATTTTGTATTTTTCTATTACTGTCTGTATGTACAAATTATTATTTTATAGTTCAGGGTGGGTCATTTTGTCTAGGCAAGTTTTCATCTATGATTTTGATTAGTGTATTTAAATTTTATGAACAAATGTTCATTCTGTTTTAAAATTTATGAATTATTAACTTAAATTAACGCAATTAAACATTATAAAATAAATTAATTGCAGATTTAATGGTTCACAAAAATAAAATATGATAACCCTGTATAGTGTTATTATCAAATATTTATATCATATGATCCAGTGGCGTAGCGCATTCAGCGCCCTGGAGCAAGTGAAGCTTGTGCGCCCTATTCTCACTCGAAAAAGTTCTGCGCATTTTTTGTTATGAAATTTAAAATTTATATACTATTCTTAATTCGATTTAAAGTTTTACTTTTATTTGAAAGTCAAAGTATTTCAACAATGTGTTAAATACAAATAATTAAAAATAAATAATGAATAACGAAATAAATTATTCTGTAAGTACCAAGATATGTTTTGCGAATAGGGCGGGATTTTTTTTTCTTTTTAAATGCGCCAATGGGCCAGTACAATCTGCCGCTCTTAATATATGTGTTTCTTTTCAAGGGTTTCGAAGGATTGTAGAATACTAATAAAAAAAACACTTGTCAAGTTCTTTTTTTTACTTTTTGCATGTGGATGAAATACGTTTTTCTGGTTTTAGTGCCAGAAAATCCAAAATTCAAAGTAACATAACTCGGTAAGTTTTGGTCATACAAAAAGGAATGTATTATTTTACCTGTTAAAGTACGGAGTAGAATTTTCTAAATTTAACGTATAGAACCAAGGAACGGAATAAATATGTAAACCTCGTAACTTTTAAAAAATAACTATTATGACATAAATTACTTTTAAGAGGATGAAGAATAACTTTGAACTTTTTTACTATTGGAACTATAATTCTACAGCTAATGGTTTAGAAAATTAGCTAATGAATAACGCCAATAAATGTTGACACCGGTGTTCTCACTGGCTTTTGACTAATCTGAGCAGTTTGGCTGAATCGCTAAAGAACAACTAGCCAAATTCAAATAATGGTAGTTATAGATTTGTTATAAAACACTAAGGATATCAAAACACAAATAATGAGTTAGACGGAAAAGGCCTAATCGTACAATAACATCATTGAGAGTGTCGCCGAAACAACAACAAAAAAAAACTCTTGCAATTTGACCATTTCAATCTTTAGTTTTCTCGTCTTGTAAAATATTTTGGAGCAGTGGCGATCGGCCTGATTGACACCCTTATATATTACTAAAGATTCCAGTTTTTACATTCCATAAACATACAATGCTAGGAAGGAAATAGGAAAGCATAGTAATCACAATAAAAATAAATGAAAATAACGGCATATTTTACATTTTCAAATACTCTGAATCAGTTCTCACATTTTTTTCAAATATTCAATAGGTATGCGTGTATGTTAGAATTTACTCACGTTTTCAGATTCCCAGAGCACGATTTGGCGTGTTTTTGATGATGTCGGCAGAAACGTTATAAATTTTTCATTAATTTTCGAAGTTTCTAGTGGCCGAATGGTTTGGTATCTAAACTTTTTATGAATCATTCTGCAACGATAACTGATGAACGTTTTCCCTCATATCTCAATAAAATTATTTTTATTGCTCACGTTGAGCTTATCCATACAACAACATTTCACCATGTAGACAGTGTCTGCTCGATAAGGGGTTCACAATCACTTTACTGCTTTTACTACCAGTAATTTCAGAAAAAAAATTCTCCTTGTTTAATCGTAGAAAATCCTACTATTAAAACAGATCAAATTTTATATACTAGTTTCTGATAGGAAAGTGATTGTGAAACTTCGAAGAGCCGCTACTGCACGCAGGGTCGGACTCAGTTACTGTGAAATACGCAGACCTTGCATTTTTGGAGAGCACAACATTTTAGAAACTTATAATTTTACACCTTGCTAGTAGAAACCAACAATATCCATTAACATTCCAGTTTTTCTTTCTGCAAATGCTTTCAATTTCGGAACTGGATCCGAACTTGAAAGTGTCTTTACAGAAAAAAAGAAAATCGAAACCGTGTAAAATAACTGTTTAGACATCGACGTCATATATGCTACGGAAAAAAAATTAAATGTATATGAGAAATTTTTAAAGAACATCGACAATGGTTTAACATTAGCTTGAGAATTACTAGAGTAGGATTCTAAGTATTCATAATTTTAGTGCTAAATTAGAATGTTATGATTAATTAAATCTATTTTAAACTATTTTTGCAGCAGAGGATAAAATGTCTTAATGCTGCTAGAAATATTAAGAAACGTGCAAATAGATTTTTATACAGTAAACTGTCTAAAGCTCCGTGCAACACATATTTTCGTCTTATGCAAAATGCTCTGTAAACCCTAGCAACACAGTATAATCGAAAGGGCGCAAAAGAACCTTCAAATTGGCTGAAAATTCTTGGAGAAGATCATGCCGCCATTGGTAACGAACAGAATTAGAGAATATATACATATTTTTTAAGATTTAAATGGTCCTCTGAAACAAAAAAATTTTCAAGAAAAAAAAAAATGCAATTCTCCTACTTTGGAAAGAGAAACAAAAATCCCTAATAAAAAATACTTCAAAAAAGTATTTATTTTTTTTAATTATTAAATAATTTAAGGCTTTTCAAATCTAATGCTTGTAGCAAATTTTGTAACTATTAGCTACACCTGGGGGTGGTCTCAACTTTATCTGGTTTAGGGCACACCAACCCGCAGGTCGGTTGCCCGACGGGCCAGCCTGAGCCTACCAGAATATGACTTAATTTTGTAAAGTCCTATTTTTCCTTCTTTTTTTTTTAATTTATTATCCTTATTTCAGCACATTTGAAAGGGAAATTATGTCACTAAAAAGTGTTTAAACTTTATGAATGAAAGTGCACGTTTTCTTTAAAACTCGATATCTTTATCACGAGTGAAAATGTTTCACCTTTGTACTAAATTGGGATCTAAGTTTTTATTCTGCTTTGAACTCACAGTATTTCTATAAACTGTTCGGAAAGTTGAGTAGAGTAATTCCAGATTCATATCGAAATGTGGCGAGAAGAGGGAGCAGAGCCTGATTACGGACTAAGCAAATTCACATTAGTATTTCCGAAAAATATGTTTTGCCTTATTTAATTCCAAAATTCAGCAATTAAATAAGGTTTAATGCTGAAAAATACTTTTAGAAAAAAGTGGTGTAAATTTGTATAGGCGATAATCAGGTCCGAAGGAACACTGAATTTTTCACTCTTTTTGAAGGAAAAGCCATCAATTCTGCATTTAAGATTTGCCATATTTTCAAAATCTCAAAAACAATACGCACAAACTTAATTTGCCGCTTAAGCATCTGAGATGTTTTCTATATAAAAATATGTTTTCTATAGAAAATGGAATGCAAAGCATTTATCATTCATTTACTGGGACACACAAAAGAATTCGGTTACATAATGGTCTACAGGGAAAATTGTTTTCAGTGTATTTCAACAATGCTACACTATTTGAAACCTAATGAAATTTATATACGTTATTGAAGCATCCAAGAAGATTCTTATGGTAGAATATAAAGCACTTAACAGCAATTCTTAGTTTACAGGAACACGCAAAAAATTTCGGTTACAGTAATGTTTAGGAGCGATAAATACCGAAAGTGCGTTTTCAATTTTGGCATGTGGTTTTAAGTTTAACAATTCTTTTACATATTTCGAGGCGTGTAAATATTGTATACATCATGTACAGGGCTACACAAAAAATTTCGAAATCCTTACTGAGTATGAGAGTGGATCGCTTTAGTGTTTAATTGTGTTATGCATTTTGCAGCTGAACAATATTTAGTATACTAAGATATGTTTGTAGCATATAAATAAATTTATATACAGGGTTACATAAAGAGCTGGATACATTGCAGTCTATAGATGGTTATTTCTGAAAATACGTTTACAATTGTTATGCGTTTTCTAAATTGTTTACTTAAGATATCTTCTTCCACCTTATTAAACGGCGAAGATCCGTTTCAGTATTTTGGAAAGAGTTTCATAATCTTTGTTTCACTCATGGTTTATCTTTCTTATTAAGTAATTAAATTAATATTTTTTTCTTTTTAAAACGATTCGATTTTAAATTTAGGTCCATATGAATCGAATTGGGGAATTTTTTTTCACAAGGTTTACCAGGTTACTACATATAAAAATTTAAGAATATTCCCGATAAAACATATAATAAAAGTAATTTCATATAAACATAAGACTAAAAAAATGGTACTCTACGATATTTTTATTTAAAAGAAAACAACTTTGTGCACGATGTACGAGGAAAATAAAATATTTACACAAGATTTTAAGAAAAATAATGTTAAGCTCTTTCACATTAAACAGAACTTACAACGGTTGCTTATCAGTTTTAATTCTTTTAGAATTTTTTCAGAAAAAAAGTTTTTTTTTTTTTTTTTTTTTACAAATGAGAAAAAAAAAATCTTTATTTCTATCCTGTAAAAGCACTTTTCGATAATGAGTTTTTTACTTCTGAAAAATAGAAATTACTTACAACTGTTAAGTAACCGCAAAAAAAGGAACAAGTTTGATAGGGAGTGTTATTTTACATGGCATTGAAAAACATAAATTGCTATCTTAATTTTTTCTCAATAGGAGTAAATGGATTGGACAAGCTCTCGTTTATATTTAAAGTTATTTTCAGATTCTTTTGACAATAATAATTATGGTACAGTCGTGGAAGAAAAAAAATAAACACCACTACTAACTGTGCAATAAATTATTGTAGAAGAAAGTTACTAGTACCAAACGATTGGTAATAAAGTCTACTTTTAAATGATATACATAAAATTTGCTTAGGGGGCACATCTACATATAAAAACAAATCCAAACTTTTTTTTAAATAGCAATGTCCAAAATTGACACCATAAATAAATTCTAAGCCCTCAAATTAGCCTAAATACAAATTTTCACGTAATTTCTACGGTTAGTTTCAGAGAAATTAATTATTTTAAAATGAGCCAATTTATGGGCTGTATCCAAACTTTGTTCGGTATTCGATTGTTGAAATGCTACATAATGACTATGTCACTTCTATTAATGTATATTTCTTGCCAATATGACCATTTCACTCACTTAATATGTTTTGACTATTGCCAGCCCAAATGTTTCAATAAAATAAGTAAAATATATTTTTTTTTCTGCACATCATAGAATACTTAAATATCTTAAACCATCATTTTGACTTTTTTTTTTAAGGATAATTTAAAAACTACTTGGAAGAAAAATTTGAAATTTTGAATTCGCATAAAGCAGGACATAAATCTATCAAAAAATTGTAAGTTGTAATTCATATTTTTTTTTCGAATATAAATTTCATGATTCATACTGTAAAATGTTTAAAATTTCAAATTCAATGTATTTATGCTTGAGTTTTTTAGTATTATAATATAACTGCACAAAATATTATTACATTAGGATTGTAATTTCAAAAGATATTAATAAAAATATGAAAATGTAATTTAATGCTATCAGAAGCTCTAAATTTTGAATGTTTATAATTCAAAAACTTGAAATTTCGTATCTTGGCAAAATTTGAACCAAAGCTTTAAAATGTGTTGTCAAAATCGGGTGTCGCCATTGAAAAAAACAAAGTTGGTCTGGTTTTGATTTGTAGATGGCCCCCTAAGCAAATTTTATATACATCATTTAAAAGTAGACTTTATTTCCAATCGTTTGGTACCAGTAACTTTCTTCTATTAAAATGTTTTGTAGAGTTAGTAGGGGTGTTTACTTTTTTTTCCAAGATTGTACATATGTTTCTCCGTATCTTTAAGGATAGAAATTCCAAACATAGAATACACAATTTCGGCGATTATAACTTTCTGAAAATATACAAAAGCTTTTTTAAATGATTTCGGTTAAAAAAAAATCATTTTTAAGTTCTCTAACATTCATTTTGTAAATTATGTAGAACTGCCAATTGCCAAAATCTTCGAATTAAATTTCTTTTCTACTACCTGGAGTACATATTTTCACTCTCTTCTCAATGTGTTGCTTTATAACTTTTACCTTTATACCTTTCTTTTGTATCGGTATTATTATTATTATTATTATTATTATTTCCTGATATTTAACCAATTATTGAATGAGTTTTAAGTTATAATGGTTCAGTTTACACTGAACAACCTGGATCAATTAAAATAATAAAACTTTCTATAAATCACCATAAAATCAAAACAACACATAGGACGCTTTTCGAGCTGAAAGATACAATAGCCCTTCATCAGCCAATGTAAACACGTGTCCGAAAAGCTGCTATCAGATTCACCAATTTTTCGAGAAACAAACTTTTCAGTCGACTTTATCTCCAACTTTTCCGTGTACAAAGTGAAAAAAGGGTTGCAATTGTTGTTGCTAAAATTAGAGGAAAAACCGGTACAACTGTTACCAGTTGTTACATTTATCGCTCTTTCGTTGGCACAAATAAACTTTCCGGAAACTGTATGATTAATGTTTCAGCTGTCTCTTGATATGAACACCTTTTCAAAGTTCTGTTTATATATAAACTGCGTCTTATGTCCCATATATGTGGTTTTTTCTTATACACATTACATCAAAACTCTTTCTTGGTCATCATTCCATTTCAGCTTAATCGCAGCGTCGGCCATCTTGGTAGATATGAAATGAATGACGTTGAAAACCGCCTATTTCTGATTGGCTGAAATGTTGGAAGTTGGATGAAAAGTCGTGGCTAGCAGAGACTTTTTTAGAGCAGAGGTGAAAAAGTTGGGGATATTGCTGCAAAGCGATATAAGTAACAGTACAATGTCAATACTGGAATCTGGAGTATATTGACAAAGCTGCGTCATCTGGTGGACGGAGTGAATAAATCAAATACGCGAGTTTTCAGTATGACGTCATATATGGCAGAATATTTACTATCTGCGCATCTCTTGCGCATATTTTCTGAATCTTTACTCACTTGTGGAAGATGAATCTTGTTTACCTGATTCATTGCAAGATATTTTTATCACAGTTTGTTTTGATAAAATTATGTACATTTAAAAAAATAGTCGCAATATCATTTTAATTTCGGGAGAAAAGCACTAATGTTACGAAAGCATTACTGCCTTTTGCCCTTAAACTAAAATGACATTGCGACTTTTTTTTTTTTAATACACATATTTTTATCAAAACAAGCTGTAACAAAAATATTTTGCAATAAATCTGACAAACAAGATTCATCTTCTGTGAATAAGTAACAATCTGAAAGTCGTAATTGAATTTTTAACAGGAATTCTCTAAATGGCTTTGTCTTTTTCAAAAAAAAAAAAAAAAAAAAATCTAATCTGGCGATTTTAGGAAAATTATTGAAGATATTGCCTAGACTCGCAAAATACTTAAACAAATAAATGAACAACATTTGCTCCTTTAATAGTACAACATTTAATGCATGCATTTTAAATTACAGTGATTTCGAATATAAAATGAAATCAATTTTAAATTAAATGGATGAAATATTTGTAAGTTAAATAAGATGCGTGCAATGCGATTAAGTGAATATTGGAAATTTATCGTTTGCGCTTGATAAGCAAACAAAAGGTCTTAAAATTGAATATTTTATTTATAATTAAATTCTATATATATTCTAAATATTCATAAACGTTGTGTTCTCATCGGGAATACAACGGTGTATATCATTTTTTATAACTTTAGCACATCAAGAATGGAATAAAAAATAAGACTACAAAATTCAATCTTTACACAGTAACTACTTACTAATTTTTAAGTGTCATTTTTCACTTCATTAAAAGAAAATAATTATAATCGATTCTATTTAAATCCACAACATTTGATAATATATATTAAATAATATTTTATCTTTTTTAATAAATTAAAGTTAAAATACGTAACTAACTTGTATTACTCTTTGGAAAAGGACAGATATGAATTCTATAAGAAAAAGAATTTTCTTACAATTTCAAAAACTACGGTTATTCGATGGCCAACATTTTGCCATTTTAACAAATAATATTAGTTTTTCAAAGAACTGTTTTTATTTAAATAATTAACTATAATAAATAAGTCAAAAAACACGAATAAATATTAATAGAATATTCTATTACTGTCAGAATATAAATGCTACAAACAAATAAAAACACGACGTTTGCGCTTGCGAAGTTATTTCATAGATGTGCAATTAATAAATTATCAATAAAGAAGAAACAGTTTGGCATCTTTCTGTAGTTCACCCCGTCCGCTACGTGGCGTGCGACCTTGATTGATGTGACCTCGCCTTTAATCTTGCGGTTACCTCTCCCATTTAAGATAGGACGCTTACTTATATCGCTTTGATATTGTTGTTTGCTATCACACTGGGGTTTACGACGATTTCTCGCAGAAAATCGGCTGAAATCAGGAGTTGGCTCAAAAATTGCTCGTAAAGTTGATGAATCTGATAGCAGATTAACGGGTCAAGGTCACAAATGAACAGAAAGGGGAAGGAGGAGAGCTTACAAAGAGTGCGACAGGTGGCGCTAGCTGTAAGGTAAACTCCAATCACAGAGGAGCAGATGCAGAAGAGAAAAGTGTTGCCACGATGATAGAAAAAATTAACAAAAAAGAAAAGGGAAATGGAAATAAAATAAAAGAAATAATTTGAAAAATAAATAAATAATAATAATAATAATAAATAATAATAATAAAAGAGAGAGGGAGAAACAACAGAAATACTGCTTTTTCTTTCTTTTTTTTTTTAAATATTTTATTCCTTTTGTTTCTCTTTCTCTTTTATTATTATTATTATTTTATTTCAGAGATTTTTTCCAGTTTGTGAGCAATAAATAACTGATAAGAAATTGTTTCTCTTTAATCACTTACTGGTTTCAGAAATGTCACCTTAGATATCATTGAAAGTTTGTAATTAGCGGCCATCTCGGAAGTTTTTGAGGGGAAGAATACATTTGTGGATACGAATAAAAATGGCGTATTTTTTCAAGGTCATCTAATTGAGTTTTCTTGGACAACATTTAGCATCCAATTTACTTGTCATAGCTGTCATCTAACGTTGTTTCACAGGGATTTCTAGGACGACAGTACAGGGTCTTTAAACAAATCCGTAATGAATCTCCCTTGATTAGTGAAGCCAAGTTATTCCGCGATATTACCACAGCATTTGAATCATACGTTGAATCGAAAAATTGCAATAAATCCACAACCAACTTTCTTGAAAACTTAATATACTTATATAATGTAATAATGTAGTACGACATTGTTTTTAATGTATTGTTGTTAGAAAAATGCGTATTATAGTATGATTTAAAACTTTAAAAAATATTTATCTAATTTCCTTGAATTTTCATTATTATAAACATGTAAGCTAGTTGAGAAACATCGAAAAGTAAATTTTAATTATGTATTACTAGAATTCTTTGCATTCTTATTTGCCATTAGGTTAATTAAATGATTTAAAAATATCGGCAACTTGATTTAAAATTTATTATACTACAGTTTGATTCCTTTAAACTTATATTTTAACTTATTTAAACAAAAAAATATTGTTTAATAGCAGTTTTTTATTCTTTTTATGTACATCCTGTGTAATACAAAATTTAATTTTCTAATCCATAATGTACTTGCGTAATTCCATTTATGTCTGTGTCTATATTTATCAAATGCTGTCTTAGGAATTATAATTTTTGGAAAACGTAAAATTATTTCATGTTATTTCTTTTTTTCGAATTTTCTGCAAATTTCATTTTTAAAAATTCCACGCCATCTTGTTGAAAAAAGGATCATCCATTTAACACATTTCGCCCTAATAAAAATTTTGCTCGCATTAATCAAGGAGGCATCTAAAAAAGTTTGCCGCACTAGTTTAAAATTGCAGCAACCGAAATGTACTAAGAAAGGGACACCTGTATTTCTAAATGACACAGTTCAAATTTTCATTACCTTTTCTGAACGGTGGGAAGACTTTAATACGTTAAAAAATAAATAAATAAATAAATAAATAAATGAACACATTATTCAATCTTTCAATATATTTAATTGAATTCCCTTAATCTTCTACTGCTTATAAACAAGCCTTTATAACAGAGTGAATGAATAATTTCCTTTTCTAAATTATTCACCTTATTTATTATTCTATCTTTGACTCTTTTGTCTTATTTAATAATTTATCTCCTCGTGCGGCTGCTTGTATTTATCCTTGTTTTGCCTTTTAGTAGGAATTACCTTTACATTCGATCCGAAATAATGTCAAACACAATTTTTTTTGGAATGCTTCGGAAACAAATCCAATCAAGTGAAACAAAGCTTTCTAGCGCTGTCTGTAAATCAAGTTTTGTCGACAATACGGAAATAGATAAAAATAAAAAAGATGTTGAAAGATTTTTTTTACAATATTACCTTTGAAAATAGCTGATGTAAAAAATACTCGATTTGCAATTTATTATTTTTGTTAGTTTACAAAAATTGTGAAATATTTCATAGTATTTCATAAACATTTAAATATACTTTCATTATTGTTGAATTCATAAGATAAGCTTGAAATGAGCATTTTTAAACTTTATGTACTGATTCATGAACATTTTGATTTCAGGTTGTTCACGAATTTGATTTGTCTGCTTAACTCTCCACATTGCAAGACGCAAACAAAATCTAATATCAATTTCGCTGCTGGCATTTACTCTAAAATCATGTTTTATTAGAATGCCCATACAACATTGAATACAAAAACATCGTTCATCTTAAGCACATTCAGACAATTTATTGAAATTATTGGTTACCCTGCCAACAGGAAAAATGCTTCTTATACACGAAAATATTTGTTTCTCTATAATCTGGGCATAGGGAAAACGATTATGACATTTAACCCTTTATGTACTGAATTATGAATTCATAAAAACTTTATCTTCTAAAGTATATATCGTGAATTGTTTGAATTACATTAAAATATTTACATAATCATTTAATAAATTTTAGAAGGATTGAAGGATTTAGAAGGATTAATTAACTTTGAATTTATAGGTATTTTCTGCAATATTTATAACCCCACTCAAATCTTTTATTTCAAATATTTTTCTTAGAATTTTGTAGAATTACGAAATGTACAAATATAATATTCTTACAATAGAAATATAAAAATATTTCCAAATTTAAAATCCCCCCCCCCCTCCCCAACGCCAAGGAAGTTGAAAAGATGCAAAGACAAAAGAAATCATCCTTTTAAAAATATTTGTGTTTTGTGTAACCAATAATGCTTTTGGAACAAGATAAAGTTATGTATCTATAACTCATTCTAAACTGTATTACAACTAATCGATCTATTAAATTAATTTTATAACAAGTTATTTTAATGTTACTTATAAGTACCGTCAGTAGATAAATGGTTAAGCACATTTAGACAATTTATTGAAATTATTGGTTACCCTAGCAAATAGTAAAAATGCTTCTTATACACGAAAATATTTGTTTCTTTATAATTCGGGCATGGGAAAAACGATTATGACATTTAAAATGATGAGTTAGCCACGTGGTTATTAAATATGTTGGAAGTTCAATGTAAAATTATGGATTTATACACATTTTTGGGAAGTATTATAAGATGATATATTTTATATATTATTTATTATAATTATAACTTAATTATAATACACTTAGTGGATTAAAAGTAATGCTAATACTGACTGCATCTTATATTTATACCGTATAGGATTTTACAACGTAAGTTCGTATACCAATAGTACTATATCTTATACAATTAATACTAATAACAAAATTCTAAGGTCATATTCGATTGATTCGACACAAATTAGCAAAGATTGACTATAGACTACAGACAGAAAAACACTGATTTACAGATATAATAACACCGTACAGGTCTTTACTATATAAGTTCGTAAAGCAATAGCACTGGACAATTCCAAGTCAATGTTACAATTTTTAATATTTTATTTTTTACATCAAATAGGTAATACACATATTTTCTGATAGTATTAAACCTATATTTTTTATATGCAATGCATTTTATAAAAGGTTGAATATTCAAAATCAATAAAATCCATTATAATCAGCATAGCTTCTTTTTATGTGCTTATTTGTTTGTCTGTTAGATATTAGATATTGGTCTATTACAGGTAAGATTACATATTTTTTATAACTATATTGTGGCAACAGTCAAATTTTGTGGAAGTCGAATGCTTCTGAACTGCCTCTGAATGAAAATACATTTTTGTTATAATAAATTGTATGTTATTTTATAAATAATATAGATAAAAATTAAGGTGTCCGAAAAGCATGGTAATTCCTGTTTGTCTGTTACAATACCACTTTTTTAATCATAATTATTCACAATAAATAATTTATTCATAATAACTACATTCATTTACTTTATAATATCATATACTAATTGTAGCCATCTTTTAATTACCTGATTATTATTTTTTAAGGGGGCGGTGGACGTTAAAAATTTATTTTTTTAATTTTTATCATATAGATAAAAACTTTTGTGGAAATATACATTTCACAATAAGTATATAGAATACTCTAAAAAATTTTCCAATTTTATTATAAAGATATTTAAGATATTTTTAAGATAAAAGAATTTTAAGATAAAAATAAAATAAAAATTTTAAAACGAAATTTTAACATGCTCCATACGTCTTAATTTTTGAGATATTTCCTCGATTTTTCATTTTAATCACTTAAAACTCTATTACAAACAAATCTGGGTATCGATTTTTTTTTCTTTATCTCTTGAATATTTAATTTCTTAAAGATTTTTTTCTGAATTCTACATTGATTTCCATCAAAATTTTGCCTTTTAATAAGTTAAAAACCAAATTTAATTATCTTAATGAAGTCGAATTTTAAAATGCATAACACAGTTTCTTTTTAAGCAATATCAATATTCTTCCCTATCAGTTTCATGAATTTTGATAAAAAATTAAGACGCATGAAGCACTTAAAAATTTTTAAAATGCTGAAAAAGCAGTTTTGAGAAAACAGATTTAAAGTACATTAAAGGGCCAAAAATTTGTTGTGTATAAAATCAAACGCTTGTAACTTTGCAACAAATAATCGCATCTACATGTGGTTTTTAGGTGCGTTCGTAATTATATAAATACGTAGCACCTATAGTCGTCGTTCAGTCCGTCCGTCCGTCCGTCTGTCCGTCCGTCTGTCCGTCCGTCCGTCTGTCCGCATGTAACAGAGCAAAAACTACCCAACCGAATGGTCTGAAATTTCAAATATATGATTGTTGCAAAATTTTGTCGAGCCATTTCAAATTTTATGAAAATCGGATGTATAGTTTAATTACAGGGACAGTCAAAAGTTTTTCTTTACATTACGGCCAATGGGAAAAATTATTGCAAGTGCATTTTAATGATGTTAGAGCCTTCCGAATGATCTGAAATTTTAAAGATATAACTGTTGCAAAATTTTGTCGAGCCCTTTCAAATTTTAGGAAAATCGGATGTATAGTTTAATTACAGGGACAGTCAAAAGTTTTTCTTTACATTACGGCCAATGGGAAAAATTATTGCAAGCGGATTTTAATGATATTAGAGCCTTCCGAATGATCTGAAATTTTAAAGATATAACTGTTGCAAAAGTTTGTCGAGCCCTTTCAAATTTTAGGAAAATCGGATGCATAGTTTAATTACAGGGACAGTCAAAAGTTTTTCTTTACATTACGGCCAATGGGAAAAATTATTGCAAGTGCATTTTAATGATATTACAGCCTTCCGAATGGTCTGAAATTTTAAAGATATAATTGTTGCAAAATTTTGTTGAGCTATTTCAAATTTTAGGAAAATCGGATGTATAGTTTAATTACAGGGACAGTCAAAAGTGTTCCGTTACATTACGGGAAATGGGAAAAAAATATTGGAAGTGCATTTTAATGATGTATCAGACTATGCGCTTTATGAAGTGCAAAAAATTATACATTCAGTACAATATGGGGTGCAAAAAATAATTATAAAACTAGTTATAGTACGAACGCACCTCATTTGCCACGTTTGACGAGCAATTTCCAACTTGTTTGAAAATGGCTCAGAACAAACTAGAGAATAATAGTATGATCAAAATTTCTTTTTCAATTTTTGGGTCGATTTTTGCTCATATAAAGGTCCACGGTCTCCTTAAATAAGGTAAAGTTATTTTTTCCTAATAAAAGTAATTTTTTCCTACACTGTTAAAAAATTCCGCTTAACGTTACACCAATATTTGGAGTAAAATAATGAGAATTACCAAAATATGGTACTTCTTAATTTTCAAAAACTCCATTTCATGGTGTAACCTTGGAAGTTAAGCTGAATTGAACCACATTTTGTTATTAAGTTGAACCAAGTTTTCGAGCTTTTTATCAGCCAATCAGAACAGTCCGTCTTTGTCTATGACGCCATTATAAGATAAGTGAAACATTGCATTTCGTCCGCCATTTAAAGTTTAAACGAAAGGGATATTAAAAGGAATATTTATTATGGAATGCGAAGGTAAGTATGTTTCATTCCTGTACTTAGATATTGTATAAGTGTTAAATAGTTTTCATGTTTTATAGAAAAAGATTGATTTAGTTTCTCGAATTTGACAAGCGTTTGTGTGTTATATTCGTTCTTTATGTGACGGTTTGAAATGTAATTGTTTTAACAATTAAATAACAAACAGTTCTTAGTAAAAATTAATCACGACTTCATTCGTTTTGTCTTTCTAACTAAAGAAAATTTTTGTAAACGTTTCATTCTTCCTAATCAATAGTGAGATGTGAAGCATTTTAATTTGACGCAGCTCGAAAGCAAAAACGTGAAGTACTATCTTAGTTTTAAAAGTCTGACACCGAGATATGTTGGTTCATGGCTGTATTCATAGTAGTAGATGCAAACTCTGTTTATTTATACTGGAATTTTTGTGTTCTTTACCGTTTTCCCGATTATAAAGAATAACAAGTCTGTGAATTAGTATTTATAATTATTAACATTTTTTAGTGAAACATGATATTCAATGATTAAGATAATAAAAAAAAGGTTTCAGATTGAAAAATAGATTTACACTGGGGATATTTCCTTATACATATTACCGTTTTTAGTTTAAGAAGTGAAAAGGAAACATGATATTTAAGCATTTAAATAAAATGTTGTTTATATACCGATATAAAATTTATGTATAAAAACCGCTTTAGTATATTTTAAGTTTATATTTACATTTCATTTATATAATGTGGGACTGAATATTTATTAAAGAGATTAATAACTACTTTTTGCATTTAAAATATTTTTCAAACAATGAAGAACAGTACATATTCAATCATTTTTTTCTTTTTAAATTTCCTTTTTTTTTTCTTTTTCCTAGATCAATCTTTTCTTATAAAATATATAAAATGTGTTTAGCTTGTATTTATAAAATAAAATGTGTATGGGAATAAAATATTAAAATTAAATGTAGCTTATCATGTCGTTCCATAAGTATTAATAAGAATTATTAAGGAATATGTTTAAAGGAAAATTATATACATATTCCGTAGAATTTAAAAAATTAGACTGCATGTTGATGTTCACATTTAATAAAACAATTGCCAATCTCCATACATATTTTTTTTTAAATTACACATTCTTAAAACTTAAATCATGCTTAGAATTAATTTAAAAAAAGATGCGAGTAGATAAGTTGAATAACCAATGATTTTTGCCCCCACCTCCGTTTGACTTTTTTGATGTTTCCTTGTTTCAATGCAATTTAGGATTTATAGTTACTCTTTGATTGATTTTTGTTTAAAGATTGCTTGCATCCATCATACAAAATCAATTTTATAGGTTTATTTAGCAAATTATAATGCATTTCAATTACCCCAGTTTGATAAGTTTATATATGTATAGAGTCCCATAACATAATCGTATCCTTTCTTATGTACTTTAATATGTAAGTTATAGTGTAAGATATTTAAAATAACAATGGTGTTATCGTATAATTAAACTATTTTAAAATTTGCTAAATAAACCAAGGTTTCTGATCTTGAAAATTATTTTCCACAAAAAATTAATTGGAGAGACCGTAAATATTTTACCTTAAATTATATTAAAACAGATTATTTTTTAAAAAAGCAAAATATTTTACTTATGAAAGAGGAGGGGTAGGGGGACAAAAATAATTGCTTCATCAACGTTTCACCAGTTTATGGTTCAACATTTCGCCATTTTGCGGTTAAACGTTTCACCAATTTATGGTTCAAGGTTTTCACCAACGTATGGTTCATCCTTAGAACCAAATGTTGGAACAATGTTTCACCATCTTATGGTGGCATCTACTGCTGCACCAAAAATTGGTGCAACGTTGTGTCAAATTTTTAACAGTGTAGTAAAAAGACATTGAGGTCATAATCGGTTTACTCGACCCCAAGTTAGTGAAGATTGATTATTCTCATTAAAGAAGCAAACAAAAAGTTGTTTTTTGTGGGTTACTGTTATTGAAATTTGTACAAAGCATGAAGTCGGAAATTGAAAGATATTGGGTCAAAAAATATGAGGTATTTCTTTTCAATTGTTTCCTAAAACAATAGGATTATTCGAAAAGGCAGTAAATTTTTTATACTACTAGTTATGTTACGAAAATTTTATTATACATTTTTACTTGTCGTTTTATTATTAATGTATGGAAATGCTTCTTAAATACAGTAAAGTCCCGATTATCCGAGTTATTATGGACCAAGCTCACCTTGGATAGTAAAAAACTCGAATAAAATGGATTTACACAAATCGTCACCAACTAAGGAGATGAAATATAAAATTTCACTTAATTCATTCATTTTTATGGTACTAGTAACATTTCTTTGATGTACATTTCCGTTACTTTGAAAAAAAAGGGGGGGAGGGGAATAAAATTGTTTATTTGAAAAAGCCCTTGATAGCTTTTTGTTTGTTGAATCGCAATTTTGCTGCAATTTATTTTTTTCTACAGTATTACGTTACTGCATAGCTACTAATTTCTCAGATATTTTCTTACCACTGAAACTTACCAGTAAATTTTCCCTAATTCAATCGCCGAAATCTAACAGTTGTCAACGATTAAATATGGCAAAATTTTGTGGTAAATTTTAGAGGTAACAAATCCGTACAAATTGGCAGCTATATGATTCTATTAGTGTCATGAAAATTGCAAGTGCAGCCTCTTCTTTCTGCTCAAAGTATTAAATAGTCTTTTTCAATCGAACTTATAACTTTGAAATGGATAATTTTCTTCTGATGGACTAGTGGCTTCCCTTATTATGAAACCGCCATTATAAATGAAGTGTTAGGTGAAGATGAAAAAGCAGCCGTAAAAAGTTAGAACTCTGATTTTCTGGTCGGAATGGAAAAAAAAATATGGCCATAATTTTTTTAAACTTTATGGCCATCCCCCCCCCCCCCCCATTCTGACCAGAATATCAGAGATCTAACTTTTTACGGCTGCTCTTTCATCTTCACCTAACACTTCATGAAGTTAGAACTCTGATTTTCTGGCAAGAGGAAAAAAAATTACCATTTTTTTCCCATTCTGACGAGAAAATTAGAGTTCTAACTTTTTACGGCTGCTTTTTCATCTTCCCCTACTACTTCATTTATAATGGCTGTTTCATAATAATGAAAGCCATCAGTTCATCAGAAGAAAATAACTCGGTCAAAGTGGAAATTCGGTTAAGCGGGACTCAGATAATCGGGACTCTACTGTAATATGCCTTTTTTCTTTACAAGTTTAAATTAATGACATTAAATGCATCTCCTACAAACACTTGTACACGTATCGTTTTCAAAAACCCTATTTTTACCAGTGCTTTTTATTTTTTATTTTGTCGACGTCAGAAATGTGTAGTCCACTTTTGGATTACTTCTAGGAATCAGTAGCTATTTTATTTAATATTTTATGAGGGTTTTTTTTTCAGTTTATGATATCTTTTATTCATGTTATGAGAGTCTTATTATGTCATAATTCTTCACATACCTGTGAAACTCTCTCCGCACAACCACTATATCCACACAGCCACTATATTTGCATAACCAACAGACTACGCCTTCCCCCTTCAAATATTTGTTGATTGTTATTACAGGTGTAAATAGTGTTTTGGCAATCAAATTGAAATAAATTATTCTTTTCTTTCTTTTTTATTTTATTATTATTATTACATTCAATGTGGTTCGTAATTGTGTAGAGTTCCAAGCTTTGCCTTCGGGGTGCATTTAGAGTAGATGCGAATGCCATTAAGGGCTTTAAAAGCACTCTCACTCCAAATCATATTTGATCAAATATGCCGTATAGTTACGGATCTGATTACGAAAAATTAGCATGCAGACACCACACACTGGCGCTATACTGAAATCGGCCAACGAAAAAAAAGACATTTTCATTTTATGTTGAACACAAAATTAATATCAAGTGTTAAATTTGTTAAAAAATAAGTTGCATCCAAATATGCTCGAAATTGCACTTTATATTACGTTTTTACTTTCGCATTTTACACTTTTTACCCGACTGAAAAGAAGGGTTATGTGTTTCCCGCGTATCTGTGTATGTGGATTCCTTTATACCTTCGAAACATTCCAACGGCTGGATGGATTTTAATGAATAAGGTCTCTATCGATTCGTCTAAACGGCCCGATGGTTATAGGCTAGGTTTTCGTTTTATAAATTCAAAAGGACGGCCGTAAAATACAAAATGGCGATAGAGACGAATTTTTTTTTTTTACGCACCCTATTGAGTGGCATATCATTGGATAGGCCTTTCAAAATGAAGACGATGTTTCATTGACTATTTTACAGCCAGAAGTTCCGTTAAAATATTATACAACCTGGAAGTTGTGTAGGTAGGATCTCTGGCTTTACTGCAACTCTATAACCATCATAGACATCTGTAGACCTAGTATTTAATCTAGGAAAAAGGGATTTTTAGCTTTTTGGCTAATTGCAGTGAATAACTTCTAGCCAAATAAAAATAGCTTTAGCCAAGGAAAAAAAAAAGTTTCATTTATACAAAATTTCTATATACATGAGTATTATTTTTAGTTATGCAATATACGAAAAAATACATCACTCTGTAGGATTAACCATTCAAGATTTGGCTGTATACCACACAGCAAATGTTTTTTTAATGGAAATTCTTTTCAAAATTCTCCTTCCAAATTAATCATCATTAAGTTACTTAAATTCTTGATTGTCAGTTTGTTTCTCAAGTCAGTTTTTGTTATATTCATGAGACTGGATCCCCCTTCACAGTCTGCTGTAGACAACAAAAGTGATGCTATAAATTCATACAAAGAAGTCACATTAGGAGACATGCCGTAATGCCATTTTTATGAAGAAAAAAAATACAATAAGCTAGTTTTATTTCTTTACACATTGCAGCCAGAACCCACATAAATTCAAGTCTGAAAAGTTTATACAACATGCATCTGGCACATTGATGATTCAAAGCTAGTGCACATCATACCCCATGCTTATACAATCTGTGATTTTCGTTTTTGCCATATGCTGGAGTTGTGTCTGATGCAAATGACGTCAGACTGTTTGAAGAAACTTGCATAGAGAGCACGAGACAAATTCTGAAGTGTTGCTGCAGTGCGGATGCAATATGAGATTTTTTTTTCCTTTTTGTACAACGGCAGCAGGTTTATGAAATGCAGAACAACAAAATGGGAATGATATAGCATATTTCTTTGGCTGCCACTATTTGGCTAATTCACTAAATGCTTTGGAGGCAAAAAGCACTTCCAATTAGCTTTTTGGCTATTTGGCTAGCTCTAGATTAAACCCTATGTAGACCTCATCAAAACAGTGCTTATAGATAGGAACTAACAATTAAACAAAACATAAAAGTCATCAATACAAATAAATAAAAAAAATAGGTAAGTAATGTAAACAAGTAATATAAAAAAAATATTTTAAATCAATTCCTACTTAGGTCAATAAGAGAATTTTTTTCCTCCCATTCTTCTTTCCTTTTGAGTGGCGCTTAAAATGCCTTGATCAAGAAAAGGGCTCTCTCAGTCTTAAAATACCTTGATCAAGAAGAGGGCTCTCTCGATCACTGAAAATTAATTAATTAAATTAAATTAATGAATTAACGTTTGAAAAAAAACTGGATTAACATCAAGTGTCATACACTACAAGTTTAAAAAATTTATTTAGCTTAATTGGATGAATAATAAGTATTTTATTAACGATTGAAAATTTGGACAAGATTATATATAGCGAGAGTGTGAGCTAGTAGTAGGAATTGAAAAAAAAAAAATAGTTCCACATTGATGAGAAATAATTAATTAGTTCGCTTTTTACGCAGTCGGGTTTTTTGATTTTTTAAATTTAATTGTTTATTTAATATTTATCTGCAAGTCTGCATTCAAACTAATCATAGATTATGTAAGCTATCCCCGCGACATGTTCAGTGCTGTAAAATATTCCATTCTTAAACTAAAATAAAAATACAGCAGACAATGCTAATAGTGAGCAAAACATATTACCTTTTATTGTTACAAATAAAATTTATAAAAAAATTATATTTTAATGAATTCTTTGAAGAATAATTCCTGAAGCCCCTTCACAACCTCTCCATGGCTGCATTCCAAATTATCTTCTAATTCTTTTCTCCTAATTCCCTGTAAGTGTAAAGAAAATCTATGCTACAGATAAAAATCATTTAGATTAGAATGTATTCAACAATTGATATAGGTAATAATTTTTACACACTTATTTGTCCATAATTGAACATCATACCATGTTACATGAATTAAAGAATGACAAGAATATTTCAGACAAAAATCTGTATTGCGTGTAATATTATTTTTACAAAGCAATTTTTTATTATTATGTTAAAAATAAAGTGAGTAAAAACAGGTTGAAGGTTTTTATGTTGCGTTTTCAAAGTTATAACATCACCACAGCACTCCAATTTTTCTAATTAATAGATTTTGCAAACTCCGTATAAACAAATTGATTTATAATTGCAAGTCATCTCTCTATTTGTCGTATGCTCAAGGAAAAAAATATTTCCAACATAAATATTTCTTCAGAAGTTTGAATGATTTAAATCAAGAATTAGACCGCAAAATGACTACAGTATTTTCCTTCCCTCTACTCCCATTACTCAAAAAAAAAAAAAATAAATAAAAAAAAAATAAAAAAATAAATAAATAAATAAAAAATAATATATATATATATACAGAGGGTACTCAAACATTTTTCTAAAGATTTTGGAAAACTAATACATAAACAAAAATAAGAATTTTATTTTTAATATGCTCAGTATGATAGTCATTTTGTTGAAATATAACATTACATCTTGATTTCCATGATAAAAGAGTTTAAAATATCAAGCTTGATCTTGTTCCACTGCTTCACCACAATCATCCAGAGTCCATCTATCGTTTTGGAATGCAGATCATAAAGATCTTTTTTTAAAAAATCGAAATGCACAGTAATCCATAGAAGACACATTCGGGGATTTGTGCAAGCTGCTTTTAATTGGAAGCCTCAATTCCGGTTTCATTTCTCATATTTTCTAAAAATATACCACTACATTTAGATGTATGACATGTATTAAACAGCGAAGTTTTGTTACAGTATTTTGAATGCGTTGGAAAGTGTTTCATAATGTATGATACACACGTGATTTTTCGTTTAGGTATAAAATAAAGCTTTCTTATTTAAGTTCAGTGTTACTTCTACTAACAAACAGGAATTTGTTCCAGAATTATTTTTATTTTTCGAAATGTGCTTTACACGAAACTGATTTCTTGTCTGATTGAAATATAAAGCTGCTGCGTTATGTTACTGGACGTATTCAATTTAGAAAAGATGGAGATCTATTAGCATCAGAAAAATAGGTAAAACAATGATCTTTAGCCAAGGTTTCAGTGTATTAATGCAAAATTATTTCAACGTGTACTTTGCCCATTTTACAAAAAATATTTTCATAATGTAGTGTGCCCCTCAAAATGTTACCCATTCATAAATGTAGAACAACTGAATTATTTTGTGTCTAGCTCATATAATAATAAACCGTAAAATACTCCATAAAGATCTTATGATTGCGATTACGAACTTTATCTTTTGCATATTCTAAACGTAATATCGTTTTAATATGTTTAAAACATTAGAAAAAATATGTAAATTCACGGGTATTTACTGTATAATTTTACGGGAAATGATCCATTTTTCAACCTAAATGGTCTAAATGTACGCGTTGCAAGTATATAATTTGGGAATAGTGGCATATTTTTAAAGGCGATAATCGTTAATCTAAAAGCAAAACCCAATTATCCTTTTTTAGATCTTACCCTAGAATGTCTGCTGCCAGCATTGACCATAATTTTGCATGAATATTTTTAATGGTGATATAAGTTCTGACCAGATTTTGAATTTGAAAAGTAAATAAAGAAATACCGAATTTCAATTGTTACATACAAAATTTCAATTGTCATTAAAAATTTCAAATATTACAAACTACATTCAATTGTTACATGCAATAACGGTTTTACCTTTCTGATCCTATGTATTTTTGATAATCCTTTTCTGCCTCCAAAAGCAGGCACTCCCAGAGTACAGATCGGGAATGCTGAGGTGGATGTGGTGATGAAGGCAGAGATGATGGTCTCCTAGGTGACAAAACAGGAGGTTTTGCAGTACCTCTATTCACAGGGGAAAAAATTGGCGGCCGAAGAGGTTCTTCCTTGGATGTCTTTGGAGAAGAACAATAAGCTCGACATCTCTCTTCATCATATGGTGACTGAATAACCTATAAAAAAATTTTTGATGAGCATAAAATTTCAATTATTTTAACTTAAAACGTTTTAGTGGATAAAAGGGTACACTTACTCCAGTTCCATTCTTTTTTTCTGTATCTGTTTTGCCAATGTTAGATTCCATATCTACATCTTCACCCTATTTTTATAAAGCAATATAAAAATGAATATAAAAGACAGTAACATACAATATTAATAAGCAAAGTAAATCTTAATAACGAAATTTCTCTCTTATATAAACATATCACATTACTTAGGAAGAGTATCACAATCGGAAATTTTAGATATTTAAGCTAATAAAAGAGAGTATACGGTAAAATCACCATAAAAACTTTACTCAACTTGTGCGATTTTTATCACTAACTATACTAATTGATAACATATCCATGAGTTTGTATCATGATCTATGAGCATATTTATTGGTTTTGTCTGTATTTTCGACATATGGTTGAAGTTTTTTTCTCACTTTTACATTTTGAAAGCCATCTGAGAATTAGTTGAAGTAACTTTCTTCTACTTACTGCAGTATTAGGCTGAACATTCAGTTGTAATTAAGGATCGACCTAATAGGTTTTTAAAACCGAAACCGAATTTCGGTAATCTTCCTATTTTAGACCGAAAACGAAAACGTTCAATTTTTTAAGTAATTATTACATACATAAATATGTATAATTATTAATTAATTATACGTGTGGCCCAAGTTGGCTCTCTGTGCCTCTGAAGAAAACTTTTTATTTTCACATGAAATAAAATGCAATTAATTCATCAGTGACACAGAACGTTTTTCTAATCATACGAATTTCATCTTATTAAAAAAGTTTTAGCTATATATACCTCGATTTATCTTTTATAATAATTTTTGTAAATAATCATCTGTTATATTTGAACTTTCTCAAAGAGTATTCGAAAGACTTCAGCGGTTTCAACCTAAAAGTTTTCTATTACTGTTAAGTCTGCAACTTTTAATGAGCACGTGAAAAGCATATTCAAAGTTTAGTCCTAAATATGCGTTGCTTGCTTTATAATTTGCACTAACGTCTTGAGTCAGTTATGACTGATTGCCACTTGCATCCACTTGCTATAAACAGTGAAGTTCATAGCAAGAAATAAATAGTGTCTGAGTGTCTCATTTGAGCCGATGCAGCTTAAATCAATGAATAATGTTTAAAAACGAGAGGAAAAACGAGATTTCTGGAATACAGATAGTTTTGGCCTGGCCGAATTTTCGCCGGTTGTTTCGCCGACAACGAATTTTAGGCGAAACTCTGATTTTGAGCCGAAAAAGAAATCGAACTTTCGGTCGATCTCTAGTTGCAATGCGCATTAAAAAAAAATGGCAGAAGTTAGCCCAGAGTACAATCAGTGAGAACAAGTAGCAGCTTTGAGGAGATTATTGCGTTTAATCTAAAAAATGGAGCAAATTCATATGAATAAATAAAAGTACCCCTCCCCTCCCGCCTGTTTCTCTCTCTTTGTTAAAAGAACTTTTGGACAATTAGATGGGTTTCTGGGGCTGTGTTTTCACTTGAAGGGAAGGATGAAACAATGTTATGATTGTCCGTCAACAGGGCCCGAATTAGATTACTGAGGCCCCGGGCCAAGCATTATTCTGAGGAGCCCCTATCTATCCATAGAAATTGTTCGCGATTAATATGGAGGTGGCTAGTACTAAAACTGTATACATATATAAATTTCGTACCAGGTACTGTTCACATCTGTATACGGGGATCACATCAGGGCCTGTTTACGGAATAGGCCCGTGAAGCCCGTGCTTACCCACTGAAATACAAAAGGGCCCCCAATTTTACTTTTCAAAACTAATTTTTAGAAAAAAGAAACTCAATCACTGTAAAAAATACATTTTTTTTTTCTTATGAAAGTGTTTTTTCTTACTATATGGCAATTTGTAAATCACAAAAAATATTTTGAAGCTCACATATTCTCAACTATAGTTCCATATTTGTCATTTAAAAAATAAATTAGTTATTTACAATTAAATATATAATAAAATACTTTTATATAGGTAGTTTTAGTTTCATTAAAAATGTTATTTACTCTAAACATTGATGGTAAAATTTCAAATTATTCAAGCATACGAAAATGAGATTTAGTAAATAAAAAAGCAATTTGTAGAGTAATAGGGGGCCCCCTGTGTGACTTCGTGCTTCCCTTATTCCTAAGTGTTAAGCGGGCCCTGGATCACATAAAGATAGTCACAACTTTAAGAAAAAATACTAGTAGGATTAGGATAATAACAGAAAAATGATGGATTGGTTGACGGGGTATTTGTTTGCAAACTTTTCCGTTGCTTACCTGATGTATGTTATAAGATGTCTGAAAGGAAATGCCTCAATTGGTCTTAATTAATGGTTTTAACTTGCCTCGTTATGAGGAAAACGTCAACAAACAATTCCTTTAGAATTCAATAAAACACTATAATAAAATTTTAATTATAAATTTTCTAATGATATAGCTCATTTTTTTTTTTTTTTTTGCGTGAGTGGAGGGGGCTGCGGATAGCAGACCGGGAAAGGAGGACCTCACTCACTTCCTAAATATTTGGAAATATATGAATTTTGATCGCTTTTGGACAATTTTTACCATTTGCAGGGTGTCTACAGAAATTCTAAAAAAAAGTTCCCTGATTTTTCCATGATTTCCCTGACTATCTTTATCAGACTTCCCTGATTTCCATTATTAACAATACACATACAGTATTTTTTCATGTATGCCGATTCCTTGTATAACACACTTATCCAGCTTGCTAATATCGCATTTGGGAGAAAAACAAGAGAAAAACATAAAAATTGCCTAATATTCATTACATATTGATTGACAGTTTTATAAATCTGAACTCAAAATTTAGTCCAACAGCTCTATATAATGATTAATGGACATATATGTCCAGAAAATTTCCTCATTTTCTGAAAAATATTCATTTCTAAGACTTACCTACATCTGACAGGATAGAAATTGGATTAAGCTGCACACCTAATCAGGTTATGCTAATACATCATTTAATTTTTTTTTTAAATGGGTAAATTGCCTTCAATATAAGCGCTATGTACAGAAAATCAGGACATCTGCTCACCTTAATTTGCATTAAATATCAAAAATTCATACCATGTGCATCTTTTAAAAAATATTGGGAAAGACTAATCAGCATGTGAAAAAATATGGTACATAAAATAGACGAATCAGTCTCGTTGGCAAGGAGAAAATGCAAATATTTTCGCAATATAGACAAATTTCCCTGATTTTCGATTATTTTTACAAAGTTCCCTGACATTTCACTGATTTTTCCAGATTGATAAACCTCCCTGATTTTTCCACGATTCCCTGATTTCCAGATTCTGTAGACACCCTGATTTGGCACTTTTAATGAAAATCCTAACTGTTTCCCTTGGGCTCCCCTAAAAATGGAGTCTGGAGCAGCTGCGCCACATGCCCTTGCATTAGTCAGGCCCTGTCCGTCAGATAAAAGTATCCTTCTTGTTCTGGAGAAATGCTCTTTTCGTTAAAATAATAATAATAATAATAAAGTAGCGCACTCCTTTATTGTCCTTATATTTCGCTTCATTTGTATTAATGCCCGTTATAAAACCAACTACACTCTGTTTTCCATCTTACGAATGTGAGAGCATTCTAACATCCTGATTGTTTTATTATTTATTTGAAGGATTTTGTTGGTGAAATGTATTTAAGGACGGAAAAGCTTGAAATATTAAGAAAGGGAATCTCATCCACAGTTGCAGTTTTGCTGAATTTTCAACTCATGTGGAAACCATTGTGACTATTTTAATTAGTTAAACTTTATTTATTTATTAAAATCAGAATACCAAGCTAAATTGATAAGATGTGCGCATAGAAAAGAAGTAAAAATAAAATGTATTTATAATTCTTCACAGAAAATTAAAAATCTAAAAAATATACGTTCTAACATATTGTCAGATCAAAACAACTAACATTTCGATAAAATTTAAATATGTAATAAAGTAAAGCAGATTATTTTTCCATTTAAATGGGTCATCATATTATGCACCTTTTCGTATAAAATATATGTAAGAACAGGACATGTACTGCGCTGATAAGCATTACCATCATTGAGCTTCAAAAATTCTGTGAGAAATGATTTTAATATCCATATTACAATTTAACAGGGATAAGAGCGTTCCGACCCAATTGACCGATTACTTTTACTAAATTTTAATAGTATTTCTCGCATTATTTAATAACAGAATTTCTGAGATTTAATGAAGCAAAGAATACTATTAAAATTTAGTGGTAGTAATCGGTCATTTGGGTCGGAACGCTCACATCCCTGATTTAAAGATGATATAAAATTCAAATTAATGTTGTCATAAAAATAAACCCTCTTCTTTAAAAAATAAATAAGTAAATGTCCAAAATAAATAATCTTGAAATAAAACAATTCTAAGAAAAAATTTATAATTATTTACAGTATTATAAAAACAAACTACTGTAAAATAATTTAAAAGAATATCTAATAAAATACAGTATTTCTTTCTTAAAGTTAATCTGCATATTGATGTATAAAAAAAAGATTTGTTGAATTTTATGCTTAGTCATTTAAAAAATTGTAAAATACGAAAAGTTCAGGAAAAAATTATTTCATTTTATTTTAGAGATACGTTTAATGTACAGTTTTCTTTGCACTTAGCCTTTGTTTTGTTTGTCTTTATATTTTTTTATCGTATGAGTCTAAAAAAATGCACCCATCTTAGAAAACGAAGAGCCTTCACTAAAATTCAAACAAATTTAAATAGTTTTAAGGTCTTGACAAATAAGGGATTTTTAAGCCTTTTCAAAGTCCGTATGATCTTTGTACTCAGAAAACTTAAAATTCATGTTGAAAAGTTATATAAAAACGTTTTTAGACGTAAGAGGTGACATAAAAATAACCCAAGTCTGCGATGGTTGCGTTGTTTAACTTTTGATAATTCATTTTTATATACTTTTTAGCGTTGAATCCGAAAATGACCTTCATTTTTAACCATCAGGTCAGGATTTTTGCAAATCGTAAATTTCAGTGGTAAAAAGTAAAAAAATAGAGAACATCTGATATTGAAAGATATAGGAAAAGGTTGTGTTTGACAACTTTTGACAACTGCTTTTTATATTTTTTTGCACTGAATTCGAAAATGACCTTAATTTTTAAACATAAAGTCAGAATTTTTTACAAATCGTAAATTTCAAAGTAAAAAAATAGCAAAATTCTGATACTATAAAATAGATGTGATTGTTGTGTTTTATAAATTTCGATAATTGATTTTTATGTATTTTGTAGCGCCAAATCTGAAAATAACCTTCATTTTTAACCATCACGTGAGAATGTTTCGCAATTCGTAAATTTCAAAGTTAAAAAGTAAGAATTTTGCAAAAAATCCTGACTTGATGTTAAAAAATGAAGGCCATTTTAGGATTCAGTGCTACAAAATACGTGAGAATCAATTTTCAAAAGCCAAGCAATATGATACAACCCAAATTTTGCAGGTTTGTGTAATTACTCAGGGCAAAAAAAAAAAAAAGAATGAAATACGAAAAAAATATCGAAATAAGGTATTCAATTCAATATCAAATTTCTAAAAATTTATACATACACTTCTTATCAATATAACAGCTTAGACAATATAAGTTTTACAATACTTTACAATATAAGTTCTAGGACAATAATCAGATTTTAGAAGATAAATCAATTACCACTGGTTCTTCAATTCCCAGATATTGACCCCATGCTTGATATGGGCTGGCTGGGGGTGTACATAATCCTGAAAGAAATTTATAAATGAGTTACATCAATCAATACATTGACAATGAGAAAGCAACCCAATATAAATTAGGCCAAATCTGTACCTAACGGATCAATATGCACATACAAGGGAACAATTTAAATGACCAATGCATAATAATCGCATAAAAATATCATTTAAGAAGTCAAGCAAATAATATAACCATAGAAAATTGATGTTATTCTGCTATTATTATTGTATATAAGTAATGTTATTGTTCATAAGTTGTAATAATCTTGTATTACTCAAAATTTATAGTCTTACAATTAGGGCTGGATTATTTATCAATATATCATCAAATATTGATATTTTTTAATTATCGCAATAACAATATCCGAGTTCTGACTCTAAGAATATATCACAATACTGATACCTAGGCGTTTACTCTAACCCATACATCCCAAGAACATTTTTTTTTACCGACCGCGACTTCAAACACCTAAAAAAAGCGCCGATTATTCAGAACCATTAAAGCAATATCCCCTACTTTCAATCGTTTCTTTAGCGCAATCCATTCCCATCTTCTTTCAAACCACAATATCCCCCTACAGTGATGTGATTATCTGTCTTTCGTTAATACTAACTATTCCAATCTATCCCAATACATTCTCTACGTTCTTCTGTTTCAACCGCAAATATCATTCTCCGTTCGTTAGTGAATAATGGATCTTGATATCACCCACGTTTTAATTCTGCTGTTGCTATTGGTCTAGACATATCAACGCGTTTCTAGATATGTCATGGCATATGGCATTGATATGTTTCAATAACAAACATGAACAAATAAAATGCGTGTTGATTATTCTGGACTCCGTAGAATCACTTATTATACCTTAGCAGCTGAAAAACTCGGCTGCGGAACAACCAATCAAAATCTGCTAATGATAACGTTTTTCTTTCTGCTTTTTTTTTCGTTATATTGGCGAAGATTCTCTGTTCGTTCATTGGTTACTTTTAAGCTGAGCTTCCTAGCTAGAAACGTCTATGCTTCGCTGAATGATCATTCGTTTTATCTTTTCTTTTTCTGTAGTATTATCGGTAAAATAAAGGTGATTTCCAGGGTGAATTTATTATATTCTATCTTGAAATTTTAGTTTAAAATGAATATTTATAAAAAAAAAAAAATTAATTAGTATAAAACTATTTTCAATTGTGATTTGGAGACTCATATTTCAAAAAAAGTTTCAAAGTTCCATTCATGTAATGACTGTTTACCTTTTCAACAACTTAGTTTATTTTTTTAAATATTGCTTAAATGGTGAACTCACTGCATTTCAATGTTCAAACAACAGTGAATTTTTAATATATATTTAATTAAAAAGTTTAAAAAGTTTAAAAAATGCATTTTTTAAAATCGCTACTACTTTTTTAAATATTTTTGCCCAATGTTTTATTTTAAGATTTTCAAATGTGTATTACATAAGAATGCGCATGGATTTTCAGATACATCTAATATTACATTTAATATATTTTTTTACTGATATACGTGTATATGTATATAGTGAAAAGCGATGAAATATAACACATATTTATATACTTTTACTTAAAAAGAAGTAAAAAAAAAAAAACTGAAAGTTAATTCCTTGCGTAGCTTTATCACATATATAATAAAAAATGTACACAAAAAAATTTTAAATCCTTAACTCAAATACAAAAAATACCTTAGCATTTTTAAACTGGAAAGTGACAAAAATATGAACATGGAGAAAAGCCATTTAAAGTTTTAATTGAAATGAGTAATTGCGCTGAGTGTATTAACAAAATTTACAATATCTCGCGATATTATCGCCGTATAGATAAAAATGGTGTGTCGAAATGTTCACAATGAAACAATCTTTCATTTAATGTTTAAAAAATAAAATAGATTTCTTGACCAATTTTGAGGTAAACTGTCCCATTAAATATTGATAATCTCTACTGCAATTTTTTTTAAATTCTAAGCATCGCACATTTTCAATTTTTACAACTTCGTATGGGGGGAGGGGGGTTACATTTAACTGCGATTTTTTTTTTAACTGCATCTAAATTTATCTTTGAGATATTCATTTTTTTGTAATTTTTAATACCATTTCTGTAATGGTGGCAACTTCTTCAGTTGCTGCTGCATTTCTGTAGAAACTAAAAGGAAAATAGTAGATTACTATATCTTTTTGTTGCCATTTTCTCAAATCAACTAAAAAATTTTTTTTAATTAAAATACGTGCTATTTAAAGAATGAAAATAAATGATTTCTTACGAAAGATCAAGCTATAATAAATTATGTTTAACTTTAAGTATCCTTATTAATGTTACAAACGAATGAAAGTATATGAATCATTAGATAGTCGATTTTTTCTGCCGAGTTTAAGACATCGTTTTTTGCTGGATTTCTGTAATATTCCGCGATAGTGACGTCCTGTGCATACTTTTCTATAGATGTTGTTTATGACTGGACTGTAAATGTGGAATTCTTCAGCGGATACAAATGACGTCATTTTATATAAAATAAAAGCGCGCATTTAGTCTTAAAACCGAAATAAGTATTCTAGAAGTGCATCATTTTTACTCCAGTGGCTTTGAAATTCTTCATATGTGGAAATGCTTCACTTTTGAAAATAACGCAATTGGAATCACACATTGATAAAACGCAAAGTTTCACAAAAACTTAGAGTGTCTTTATAGAGAAGCAGGGACCTTTGCATTAAAATAATACTTGTTTGAGAGTTAGACTAACCAATATAAGATGCATCTTCATTGTAACTAATTTTGTAGTTTTCTATAAATTAATATAACAGTTCCTTCTTTAAAATTTTATTTCGTCGAAATTCGGCGGATTTCGCCTCGTAATAATAATAATAATAATAATAATTTTTTCCCCTCAAGAAGGGGGGGGGGGGCACTAAGTTCTGAAAAAGCAGAATTCTTGCTTCCTTCTTCTTCTTTATCCATTTACATTAAGGGTGTTCTCAAATCCAAAAGGGGAACTTTCTGACATAAGTTTTAATTTATTTTTGTTCGAAAATGCATGAAACTAGCTGGTGTTGTTGTTCAGAAACTATGTAATTGAGTTGTTTTTTCCATTTTTTGCAAACTCAATAGATCTTTCAGAAAATAATGTCAAAGTGGACGTTTTGAACCGAATTTCTGCGCGAATGAAGAAAGAGCACTCAAAAAGGTCAAACAACGTGTTTGCCACGTGATCGAAATTGCTTATAACTCAATAGGTAATTGATTAATCAAAAAATGGAAAAAACAGCTCAATTCCAAATCGCTTCCATGGCCAGGCTTTCCAATTTTATACCTTTTCGTTAAAAAATGAATTTGTAAATGTGTCAAAACGTTTTGCGCTTGTTGAGCAGAGCAGTTAAGAACAGCCTTAAGAATGCATTGATAACTTAAAAAAAGATTTAGAAAAACCATTTCTGCTGTATCTGCCATCCAATTAATGTAATCTAATGTAATGTGAGCCATCTAATTATATTACATGTGACATTAAATCTATTTCAGTTTTTGCCTTTGCTTTTCACTTATTTTAATAATATAAAAATACGCAAAGTCCTTAAGAATATTACATTTTAATTTATTTTTCATAATATACTCACTCATCCATGAGGAAATTAAATAGTTATCATATTATTAATGAATAATGTATAAAATAGGAAGGATGGGGATGTACTATTTTTAAAGAAAAACGCTATGCAATCAATTGTATAAGTGCAAATAGATATCGAACATTGGTTCTTTTTTCTAAGATATTTCTTTTTCGTATAAATACATGTGTATTTAAAGGATGCTGTGCGAGCAGATAGGTATAAAACATTTATTCGTTTCTTTCTACATCTGTTTTTACAAAAATTACTGCGACCTACCTTTTATCTTTCGAAATTGGGCATTTTTTCTGTTCTTATACACTTTGAGGTAGTTATCGCAATATATCACCAATATCGATATTAACTCATTGATATATTGCGATATTAAATTTCTGACATCGTCCAGCTCTACTTACAATAATTAGTACAAAACTTAGATAGTAAACGTATGTTAATAAATATTTGCTTACTGGAAAAGTGCAAGGAAGTGCAAGAAGTGTTACGCACCGATTTTGTTGAGAGTGGTATCTTTGGAAAGATCTCATCGTGGGGAGCAAAAAACTAATTGGAAATACCCGGCACAAATCAGCCGTTTTCGAGATATCTGACATTATATGCCACGCAATTTGTTTATTAAATATAATGTATTTATGCTATAACATTGCTATGTCGTTAAATTTATAACTTTTTCTGTTAAATGGCTTCCTGCACACTTCTATATAGAAGACCACAAACACCAGTGAACACTAAGAAATGTGCAACATCAACAAACACACATACAGCACTCAAAATAATACATTTACCATTCGGGATTATTTTTTAATTCATCTTGCACCACTATTTCAAATAGAAATCTTTCACGTGTACTTTGACAACACGTGCAAGAGAAATGTACTACAAAATTTATTTTTTCAAAAATAGTGGTGCGAATAGAATATAAATATAGTCGCCCGGGCAGCTCTGATTTTACAACCATTAACTTATCTTCATTTTTTCCCACTTCTTTTGCATATTCAATTTCTAAACGTAAGCAAAGTAATTAAGTTAACAGGAAGTCATTTAACAGCAAAGATTAGAAATTCAACGCTATAACAAATGTAACAGCATAAATACATTGTAATAAATAAACAAATTGTGGGACATAAATTGTAAGACATCTGTAAAACGGTTGTTTTACAGTGGGTTAGTTTCATTGAGGTTTTTACTCCCCACGAGGAGATCTTTCCACGATATCACTCTCGTCAAAATTCGGTGCGTAACACTTCTCGCACTTCCCTACTTTAGTAAGTCCTTACCTTGTTTATTTGGTTGATGGTCCATACTTTCATCTGATTCAAAGTCAAATTCATTAACCTGGGCTATAAATAAAAGGATATAAAGAAGATTTATATGAAAAATATCAAGAAGAATAAGGATGAATATGATCACTCAAGGGAACAATTTAAATAAGCAATGCATAAAAATATCGTATTAAAATGTCGCATTATCATTTTAGAACTCAAGCAAATATAATTGTAAACACTTCACATTATTCTGCTACTTTTTATCGTTATTCAATAAATAATTATTTGCTTACAATTTCTAATAATCGGAGATTAATACTAAAGATTTCTAGCAGTAATATAATTAGTACAAAATTTAGATAATAAATGCATGTTAATAAATATTTCCTTAATAACTCCTTACATTGTTCATCTGATTGATTGTCTTCACTTTCATCATCACCAGAATCCTGTTCATCCCTTTCAGGATATTGGTCTATAAATAATAATAATAATAATAATAATAAAATATTATATGAAAAAATCCAAGAAGAATAAGGATGATCATATACAAAGAAACAATTTAAATGCTCAATGCATAAAAACATCGTATTATAATGTCACATTATCATTTTAGAAGTCAAGCAAATAATATAAATTGCAAACAATTAATATTATTCTGCTGTTTTTATCGTAATTCAGTAAATATTTGAATGCTTATAATTTGTAATAGTGTCAGAATAGTACTCAAAATTTCTAGTAGCACAATAATTAGTACAAAATTTTAATTGTAAATGCATATTAATAAATATTTCCGTAATAAGTCCTTACCTTGTTCATGTAATTTATACTCCAAGATATCCCCATGATCATCAGAGTCAAGTTCCTCAATCTGAGGATGTTGGTCTGTAAATAAGAAAATAAAAATAAACAAGTTGGAAATTGCTCATCAAACGTGGCAAATAAGGTGCGTTCGTACTATAACTAGTTTTATAATTATTTATCGCACCCCATATTGTACTGAATGTATATTTTTTGCATTTCATAAGTGCATCATCATTAAAATGCACTTGCAATATTTTTTTCCCCATTCCCCGTAATGTAACAGAACACTTTTGACTGTCCCTGTAATTAAACTATACATCCGATTTTCATAAAATTTGAAATGCTCGACAAAATATTGCAACAATTATGTATTTAAAATTTCAGACCATTCGGAAGGCTGTAACATCACTAAAATGCACTTGCAATAATTTTTCCCATTGGCCGTAATGTAAAGAAAAAATTTGACTGACCCTGCAATTAAACTATACATCCGATTTTCATAAAATTTTAAATGGCTCGACAAAATTTTGCAACAATCATATATTTAAAATTTCATATCATTCGGTTGGGTAGTTTTTGCTCTGTTATATGCTGACAGACAGACGGACGGACGGACAGACGGACTGAGCGACGACTGTAGGTGCTACGTATTTATATAATTACGAACGCACCTAAAAAGGTATTTATAAGAAGAATAAAGATGAATATGATCATGCAAAAAAAAATAAATGAATAAATAAATAAAAATAAAAACAATTTAAATGAACAATACATACAAACATCACACTAAAACATTACATTATCATTTTAGAAGTCAAGCAAATAATATAACCGTAGAAAATTGATGTCATTCTGCTTTTTCTATTGTATATAAGTAAATTAATTATTTGTTCATAATTTGTAATAATCTTATATTTATACTCAAAACTTATAGTAGCGCAATAATTAGTACAAAATTTAGATAGTAAATACGTGTTAATAAATATTTTCTTACTGGAAAAGTGCGAGGGAAGTGCAAGAAGTATTAAGCGCCGATTTTGTCAAGAGTGGTATCGTTGGGAAGATCTCGTCGTGCAGAGTAAAAAACTCAATGTGAAAAACCCGTCGCAAAGCAGCCGGTTTTGAGATATCTGACAATTTATGTCACGCAATTTGTTTATTTATTATAATGTTTCTTATGTCGTTAAATGTACAATTTTTGCTGTTAAATGGCTTCCTGCACACTTCTATATAGAAGACCACAACCACCAGTGAACACTACAAATGTCCAGCATCAACAAACACACACACATCAACCGAAGCAATAAATTTACAAGGCTACCATTGGGGACTATTTTTTACTTCATCTCCAACAACTTTTTCAAATAAAAATCTTCCACATGTACTTTGACAACACGTGCAAGAGAAATATACTACAAAATTTATTTTTTCAAAAATAGTGGTGCGAATAGAATATAAAAATAGTCGCCCGGGCAGCTCTGATTTTACAGCCATTAACTTATCTTCATTTTTTCCCACTTCTTTTGCACATTTAATTTCTAAACGTAAGCAAAATAATTAAGTTAACAGGAAGTCATTTAACAGCAAAAATTAGAAATTTAACGATATGACAAATGTAACAGCAAAAATACATTGTAATAAATAAACAAATTGTGTGACATAAAGTGTAAGATATCTGTAAAACGGTTGTTTTACAATGGGTTAGTTTCATTGAAGTTTTTACTCCCCGCGACGAGATCTTTCCACGATATCACTCTCGTCAAAATTCGGTGCGTTAGCACTTCTCGCACTTCCCTACTTTAGTAAGTCCTTACCTTGTTTATTTGGTTGATGGTCCATACTTTCATCTGATTCAAAGTCAAGTTCATCAACCTGGGCTATAAATAAAAAGATATAAAAAAGTTTTATATGAAAAATATCGAGAAGAATAAAGATGAATATGATCACTCAAGGGAACAATTTAAATGAGCAATGCATAAAACATCGTATAAAATGTCACATTATATAACTATTTGCTTATAATAATTTAATTATTTGCTTATATTTTTTGTTAATCGGAGATTAATACTAAAGATTTCTAGTAGTAAAATAATTAGTATAAAATTTAGATAATAAATGCATATAAATAAATATTTCCTTAATAACTTCTTAATTGATCAAGTGATCACTTTGATCATCATCATAATCGATTTCATCACTCACAAGACTTTGGTCTATCAATAATTTAAAAGAAAATTATATGAAGAATTCCGAGAAGAACAAGGATGAATATGATCATACAAAGAAACAATTTAAATGAGCAATGCATAAAAACAGCGTATTATTGTAATATTGTCAGAATAGTTCTCAAAATTTTTATTAGCACAATAAGTAGTACAAAATTTTAATAGTAAATGCATATTAATAAATATTTCCTTAATAAGTCATTACCTTGTTCATTTAATTCTTCCAAATTTTCACCATCATCATCAGAGTCAAGTTCCTCAATCTGAGGATGTTGGTCTATAAACAAGTAAGAAAAAAATCATGCGTCAAGCATATATTATGAAACACTTTCCAACACATTTAGAATAATGTAACAAAACTACACCGTTAAAAAAAATGAAATATTATGTCTAATTCAACCATATGGAAACGCATAATGCATTTCAAAACACAGTTTCAGCTGTTCCCATCCACAATCGGCGAATTTTTTCAGCAGCCCTTATATGATATATAGATTTGAATCTATTAACTACATGCATTCCAAAATTTAGTTCACTTAAGAGATACATATAGCACCTACTTCAGTTGAAAATTTACCTTCAGCAATTTCCTCTAATAAGGAGAACAGTAAGTGAATACTTTTTTGCAGCCCTATATTTGAGGTATATAATTTATATATAACGAGTAAGATGCAAAAATTAATTTAATTTAAAAGCGCATACTGAATTTTTAACCGTACACTCCAGCAATTATTATTCGAAGATAGTACTGTACTGTAACGATTTATTTTGTGTGTCCCTGTAAATGAATAAGAAATGCTATGAATGCTTTGTTTAAACGTGATCATAGTGAAATTCAGTGATTTTTATCAGTTCCAATACATTTCAAATAGCATAATGTCATTAAAATACTCTACAAAAGATTTTTTCCCATATACCATAATGTAATGGGAAACTTTTGAGTGCCCCTGTAAATGAACGATTAATCCTACGTACTTCATATACAATAAAAAACATGCTTTGGTGACCCTAAATAAACTTTATCAATTGCATGAAAATCCGTGTATATTTACAGGAGTTAGAGCGTGGACAAACGGACAGACGGCCAGACGGACTGACGGACAGACAAACCGAATGCATAAACACTTTTCAACTTTGTTGGAAAGTGTTAATAAGAAAAAACTATTTGCATGAAGAATATCGAGAAGAATAAGGATGAATATGATCATACAAGAAATAAAAACAATTTAAATGAGCAATGCATAAAAAAATTGTACTAAAAACATTACATTATCGTTTTAGAAGCCAAGCAAATAATATAATAGTAAATAATTAACATTATTCTGCCATTTTTATTCATAAAAAATAATTCATGAAATGTTATTTGTTTAAAATTTATAATAACACATGATTGAGTAATAACACTTGACAACCCCGTCACCTCACTCCAACCAAGGCCATCTTGATATAACAGGCCGGGACAGCATTTTCGCCGCTAGGGGAATGGAGGGGATATTATCCAGAAAGTCCTGCTCCAACCACATTCTTTTTGTGCATGCCCGATCTTATGCGACATTCTGGATTACGCTGCCACTATTTCATTTACAACCCTCGTATAAAGAAAGTGTCATTTATAAATCTGTAGCTATTAAAATTTCTTATTATGCCCTAAATACCTGAAATTTTCAAAAAATATTAAAAGATAATTTCTTGAAAATAAAATAAAATAAAAATTTAGAGTAGAAGTAATGTTGACTATGTTTAAAATACTATTGACTGAATGAAAGCATTTAACGTAATGAATGTAACCGGAATGAAAAGTTTAATAATAACAATAAAATACTAAATAAACCAAATATCATGTCTAATGTTAAGGATATTGCATATCAGTCCAGTCATGTAGGGTTTCAGTCCCTCGCATGCCCCCTTCCCTCAAAAAAAAAAAAAAAATCATATTGGCAGGAAATGCATTACGATGGGCACGAAAATGTCTTGCAAGGGGAGGTTCAGATGTCGGGGACTTAGAAGGCAGTGAATGCTTGTGCATCCATAGTGTATAGTTAGGTAATCAACATATGAAAGCCCTAAAGCGCGATACCCGGAGGGTCTCGAAAAAATAAGTCTAAAAGTTTACTTTACAGTTTATAAATGGATAAATTCATGTAATTGGATAAATTGTTTGTCAAGCGGTTCAGCAACGTGGTTGGCAGCATGCTGGATTCAGGATTTTTACTTAGAGTTCGAATGCCAGTCAGACTTATTTTTTGCAACGAAATTATTTATGAATTATTTTCGAACAGAAAATGAAAAATTATATTATAATTGAAATTTGCGAAAAATATAAATTAAATACATGTTTCGTAGTATATAACTACATTTTTAACTATGAAATTTTCGTGATTAAAAGTAAATGAAAACCAGTAGGCCAGTTTATATTTCAATAGACAGGAAATTTTAGCTGTAATTTAAAATTATTAACAGATATTGAATTGAATAATTCTATTTTGACAGAGAAATGAATTAAAAAACTTGATATAAATACGCGAATAAATATATTATATTAATTTTGTTTCATAATGCAAATATTTATAATATTCCATGGTTTATTAAAAACATATTTTTAGATTTTTAATATGATTTTTTTAAATCTGGGATTTTTGATTCCTTAATTAGAATAACTGACTACGTAACGTAATAATTGTTTTTAGCAATCATTTTTTTTCTCTTGTTTAATATGTTTTTATAATCTAATTCAGCAAATAAAAATTCAGAGCAGGAGCTCTTTTTAAGCACAGTACGATCTTTTGGCAGATGTAAGAATAGCCATTGTAAGAAGCCATTGGTTCTTTTTACGGTCATGTGATACATTCAGAAAATCAGCTTTTTGAACAAAAGTTTCTTTAGACGCACTTGAAAAAGTTTTTATAATAATAATAAAAATAATAATGATGATGATTATTAACTTGCAAAGTGTCTGAGGGATATTGTATTTTTTACGTCGAACGAACTTTAGATAGTGTTTGTTAATTTATATTGAACTATCTTGGTTGGTATCATAGTGCTTTTTCAAGAGTTTTTCGAAATAAGTTTAAGCCAATCTGTACAGTCGTGGAGAAAAAAAAAGTAAACACCCCCTACTAACTCCTCAACAAATTATCGTAGAAGAAAGTTACTGGTACCGAACGATTGGAAATAAAGTTTACTTTTAAATGATGGATATAAATTTACTTAAGGGACCATCTACATATTAAAACGAACCATAACTTTGGTTTTTTTTTTTTCAATAGCAGTACACAATTCTGACAGCATAAATGAACTCTACACCCTTCAATTAGTCTAAAAACAAATTTTAATGCAATTCGTACCATAAGTTTCCTAGAAATTAATTATTTTAAAACGAGCGTATTTTAAGGGCTGTATCCAAATTAGTTCTGTACTCGATTGTTAACCGAGAGAGCTCCCATCTTGATCAAGGCACCTTAAGCAGTCAATTAAACCTGTTAGATTACAGGATAGCATAAGAAATGTCAAAATATTTAGTCATTACTATCATAGACGGCCCCTTAAACCATCATTTTGACGTTTTTTAAGCATAATTTGAAAACTACTTGGAAGAAAAATGTGAAATTTTGGATTTCCATAAAGCAAAACTTAATAAATCTGAATCCATCAAAAAAATTATATGTTGGAATTCATAATTTTTTTAATATTAATTTCATAATTCATATCAGAAAATTATAAAAATTGCAAATTCAACGTGTTTATGTTTGGGTATATTAGTATTATTGCTACACAAGAAATTAGAACATTAGGATCATAATTTCAGAAGTTATAAATAGAAATGTGAAAATGTAATTTAACATTGGAAGCACTAAATTTTGAATGTTTATAATTCAAAAACTTATCATTCAAATGACTTGAAATTTGGTGTCTAGGCATAGTTTGAACCAAAGATTTGAAATATTTCGTTAAAATTGGGTATTTCCATTGAATAAAATGAAGTTTGAATTCGTTTTAATATGTAGATGCCCCCCTAAGCAAATTTTATATACGTCATTTAAAAGTAGACTTTATTTCCAATCGTTCGGTATCAGTAACTTTCGTCTACGATAATTTGTTGAGGAGTTAGTAGAGGGTGTTTACTTTTTTTTTTCCCCACGACTGTACAATATTATCCGCAAGAAGTTTTAAATTAATTGTGTTCCAAGGTAATTTTTTTTTCAATTAATTATTTTACACTTCAAAATCAGTAAATTTCATATTGTTAAAAGGATTTATGCCTATTGGTAGCACCAACTAAAAGCATTTTTAATTGCGATTTCAACGAAGTTTTCAATTACTGTTTTTTTTTTTTTTTTTTTAACCTTAATTTATTTTGAAATTTTCATAAGTTAAAAGGATTTATGATAGTACTCATTATGGCTAGAGTTGCTGCAAAAGTGTCGAGCAAGCTACACTTCCACAATTCACATTGGAACGCGTTGCGGTCCTAATGTGAATTGTGTCGCAATTCACGGGAATTGGAGAGCGTTAGTGAGCAGGAGCAGAACCCCCTACTTTATAATATTCCATGACGTATTAAAAGCATACTTTTAGTTTTTTAATCTGGGATTTTTGATTTTGTAATTAGAATAACTGACTACGTAATAATTGTTTTTAGCAACTATTTTTTTTTCTTGTGTAATATGTTTTTATAATATAGTTTAATTATATAAAAACAATTTTAAATCAGAAATTTTGTATGTTTATATATTTAATGAAAAGTAAAGACAAATTAAATAAATAAATAAAAATCGTCGATTGGTACTTGTATAGACCACAAAATATTTACTATTATTTATATAAATAAGCTACTATTTTTTGCAGTGAAATAAATTAAAATACGTTATATAAAATTATAACACGCTGCTTGAATATATTTTTTTAAATTATATTTTTTTCTATTATCATATTTCAACTAGCTACTTAGATTTTGAATTTTTTAAATCTTGGGATTCTTACGTTTATAATTAGAATAACTGTCTATGTACCTAAAAATAAGGTCTAAAAATTATTGAATTGGTAAAAATAGTTATTAATTAGGCAGTAACCACAAAACCATGAATTCGAAAAAAAAAAAATCCTATTGAAATCCTCAAAGAATATTTTTACAAAATCATGAAATATTCGAAATATTTGCATAGTGAAAAAATTAAAATAATACATTTATTTATCCATTTATAGCACATATTTTAATTCATTTCTCTGTGAATAGTAGATTATCCATTGAAATAACTGTAAATAATTTTATAACAGCAAAAATTTCTAGTCTTTAAAATTATAAATAGCCTACCGTATATACTCGTGTATAAGTCGACCCCCCAATTCGTAAGCAAAATTTTGAAAAAAAATTGAATTTTCGTATATAAGTCGAACCACATTTCTGACAGTATGTTGAAACATGATTTGTAATCGAGGATTAAAAAAATAATAATAATACATTTTCATTAAATTAGTATATTTTTTCTATTTTTTTACGTTACTAATTAGACTTTTTTTAAAAATTCATCGTTTTAAAATTGTATAATTATGTAAAACCGAAGAAGCTTAAACTATTTTGAAACCTATTCACATTCATTTAATGATACTTAAAGAGAAAAAATTCTTTCAAAAATCTGTTCAAGCCTTATTTACAAGGGTAAACAACTTCTTAGACTGCTAAAATATTATACTTCTTTGTATTGTAAGACTTTTGGGAGAAATATCTAGAAGCATTCTTTAGTTGAACTCATTTTAAAAAGGTGATTAAAATGTTGAAAGAAATGCCGCTGTATTCAGGGGAATTCTATCCCAAGAGAAAATGGGTGCACAACAGTTACAGAGACATTATTGTTAAACTCTTTTTGTCAGTCGCAGAGAAATGACAATTGTGTCCACTTTTTTCTTGCCGATTATCTGTGATATATATATATATATATATATATATATATATATATATATATATATATATATATATATATATATATACATATATATATATACATATATATATTACTTACTCGTGTATAAGTCGACTCCCCATTTTCAACTCTCAAATTTTGTCTAAAATTTTTCGACTTGTACACAAGTATATACTTTTATAAAAATATATATATATTAAATATTTAAACTTTCAAAATTTCATAGTTAAAAATGTACTTATAGGTTGCAAAACATATATTTAATTTCTGTTTTTCCTAAATTTACATTAGTATACACATTTGTTCAGCTGCAGTTCGAAAATAATTGATAAAAAAATTCGTTGTGAAAAATAAGTCTGACTGGGATTCGAACTCAAAAATGGAAAGTTTCCAAGCCAGCACGCTGCCAACCATGCTACTAAGCCACTTGCCAAAGGAGGAAATGTATCCAATTATAAACTGTAACATAAATTTTGAGTCTTATTTTATCGAGACCTCCTCGGTATTGCTCTTCATGACTTTCATATATTTATATATTAACTATACTCTATCAATACACAAATTCACTCTATCAATACGCATTCTCTATTCCCGCTCTCGGAACCTCTCCTTGTTAGTCAGACCCTTACTGATTAGATTCCGGTTACCCTAGGCGTACGCGAGCCGGAGGAACAAGATTTTCCACCCAGGGCTTCAAAAACTATACAGGAACAAAATCAAGCTTTTTTGATAGCATTTAGTCCACATACCATTTAAGAGTCTTCATTTCATTAAATTGAAAAAAAACAAAAAAAAACATGCCAGTACAAAGTATAAATCACTTACCATCAGCTTCTTGGATATCCTCCGAGCGAACTCTTCTTCGCGCATTTTGGAACCATTGAGCGACTTGTTCAATTGTGAGTCCCAATGAAAGCGCTAAATTTGTTTTGTCTGCAGTGGTGGGGTATCTCCGTCTTCTATAAGAATTAAATAATTCCTGTCTTTGATACTGAGTAAAATTTCTTCGCGTTTTCACAACTGTTAAAAGAGGAAGCCAGATTTGTAGCTTAAACTGATTTCGTTATAATATTAAAAATGAAAAATATTTTAGCATTGTGGAAATCTGAAGAAATTGAAGCGACTGTCTTTAAAGATCTATCATGTCATAACCACGGACTAATTTCTTTTTAACAGAGCTTCATTTAAGGCTGCTATCAAATCCAAAGGTGTTACTTTCTGACACTTTTTTTAGCCCCCGGTATGCTATTTCTTGAAGCCTTGAAGCTCTTGAAAATAGCGTAGTGGTCAGCACGCCTATCTGCCACGCTACAGGTCGTGAGTTCTGCTCCCGGCTGGGCAAGGTTCACTCCACCTTTCATCCCTTCGTGGTCGATAAAATGAGTACCAAACTTGCTTGGGAACTAAACACCGAGGGTCTCGCGCTGGGCTGACAACCTGGCCGGGGCACATGCTGCATAGCACCTCGGGGCCCAGGGTCAAATAAACAGAGTTGGGCACTGTAGGCACTGATCCTTGATGGATCGTACAGCCACAGGTTTAGTTTTTTTTATGCTATTTCTTTCTTCCAGCTTATTTTGTGTCGTCTCCAAAAAAAAAAAATCGTTACGTTGTATAAGCCAGCTGTAAAACAAAGCAGATGTATCGTTGTACGATTAAATACTCTACAGCATTTTTTAAATTTCTAAGTCTCGCACATTTTCAATTTTTAAAACTTCGTATTGGGAAGAAAATGTACTTTTAAATTCAATTTGTTTGAAAACTGCATCTCCATTTATTTTTGGATATTATTATTATTATTATTTATTTATTTATTTATTTATTTATTTATTTATTTTTTGTAGTTTTTAGCGTCATTTGTTTCATTTTGGCAATGGAAGTACTCCATTTCTGTAGAAAGTAAAGGAAAAATAGTTGCAAAATAGTAATTACATCTTTTTGTTGCCATTTTCTCATAACAACTGAAAGAAAATGTATTTAAAATACGTGCTGTTTTGAAAAAAAATATAAATGAATGATTTCTGTTAAAGCATGGAGCTACAAACTAAATTTAATTTTAAGTATCTATATTAATATTACAAACAAATGAAGGCCTATGAATATTTAGATTACCGATTATTTTCTTTTTTTTCTTTTCTTTTCTTTTCTTTTTCCTTTTTGTCGAGTTTCTTGAACGACCATATCTGTTTTTTTGGATTCGTGTATTATTCAGGGATAGTGACGTCCTATGCGTACTTTATTGTAGATGTTGTTTAATAATGGATCGCAAATGAGGAATTCTTCAGCAGATGCGGATGACGTCATTTTATGTAAAATAACATCGCGAGTTTTAAGTCTTAAAACTGAACTACAGTAGACTCCCGATTATCCGAGTTCCGCTTAACCAAGTTTCCGCTTTAACCGAGTTATTTTCTTCTGATGGACTGATGGCTTCCGTTATTATGAAACAGCCATTATAAATGAAGTGTTAGGTGAAGATGAAAGAGTAGCCATAAAAAGTTAGAACTCTGATTTTCTAGTCAGAATGGAAAAAAAAATGGCCATAATAATAATAATAATAAAATATGGCCATTTTTTCCTCCATTTTGATCAGAAAATCAGAGTTCAAATTTTTTACGGCTGCTCTTTTATCTTCACCTAACACTTCATTAATAATGGCTGTTTCATAATAATGGAGCCATCAGTCCATCAGAAGAAAATGATCCATTCCAAAGGTATAAGTTCGATTGAAAAAAAAACTATTTAATAATTTTATTTTCATCGGGGGCGATACTAAATTCTGAAAAAGCAGAATTCTTATCTTCTAGTAATTCATTTTTGTTCGGAAGTGCGTGAAATTGTCAGGTGTTGTTAATTCGGAAACTATGTAATCGAAAGACGTTTTCCATTTTTTGGTAAATGTAAAAGATCTTTCTGAAAGTACTGTCAAAGTTGGTGATTTGAACCGAATTTCCAAAGCAACACGCCAAGGAAGGAGATAAAAAGGTCTTCAAGTGACCACAATTACTTATAACTCAATAAGCAATTTATTAATCAAAAAATAAAAAACTTATTTTGATATCAAATCACTTCAATAGTCAGACTTGTCACTTTTATGCCTTTACATTTAAAAATGAGTCAAAACAGTGCAAGAAAGTTTCGCGTTGTTGGGCAGGGGATTTGAGAACTGCCTCAACAATATCACTAGTTAACTAAAAAAAGAAAAGTTTCTGGGTTAACAAGAATTAAACAAAAACTTAAATTGAAGAACAAATTAAAAAAAAACAAAATTTATTTCCTACGTTGTTTAAGCCCGAGAAGGGCAGATATTAAGATATTTCATTCAATTCCTTCTACATTTAATGTTAAAATTTTGTGACAAAATGATTAGATACGTGCAAAATACAAAACTTAAAAAAATTCTAAGATTTATTTCGATTTCATTTGAACGGAATCTAAGTTTTTAGGGTGTTTAAAGTATCATGTTGTATGAATTTTATTTTTATTTTTTAATGTTCAATTAGTTTAAATTATTTGTTACAAAAATTTAACATTAAATGTAGAACGAATGGAATAAAATATCTTAATACCTGTCCCTTCTCGGGCTTAAACAATGTAGGAAATTTTTTTTCCTTTTTAATCTGTTCTTCAAATTAGGTTTTTGTTTAACTTGGGGGAGGGGGGGGGCTACGCTCACCAATCGCGATTCCATTCGGTGTCGCGAAGCAATCCCTATTTTCTAGCCAACCCCAGACGTATGCATTCAACTTTTAGATTCCACTTGGTAAAAACGCGCTCCTCCCCAACTTCTGACAATTTTATTTCCTTATCTCCAAGCACATAATCATTAGAGCTTACAGAGTTTCATAATTATAAGAATTATTAACTATAAAATTATACATATAGTGTTACGAATATTGTAAATAGTGTTTGTGCTTAAAAGTAATGTAAATACTTCAATTAAGCTCTATTCATAAGCTAATATTAGTTTCTGTTGCATTGAAATACATCTTAGTTTGTCGATTTTCTGCAAGCAAGTAAACCCTATTGGATTTCAATGGGAGTCTGTGGAAATTTGGCGAAATACTGAAAATAGCGCCAAGTTGGGGTCACTTTTGGCGACAGTGCCGCTCCCCCCCCCCCTTGGTAACCCCCTTATAGCGTCAGATAGCTCTGACGAATCAGATGCGTTTCGTGGTATCTACGCAGATTTTCATTGGTCCATTTTCAAATCGTTACTTTTTTTTTATATATGTTTAATTGTCAAGTTTTTTAATAATTACTGCATTCAGACGAACACATTTCAAAATTAATGCAGTGTACCATCATCAGGCGACTGCATTATGATGCGGTATCGTATCACAATTTGTGATGCATGTATAATTGAAAATGTTTCACCAGTGCAGTAATGCAAGTTTCTGCACTTTGGGCAAAAACATCCAATCTGAACGTAAACAAGTAATATAAATTTATTTTTAAAAAGTCAATTTCTACTTAGGTCATCAAAGAAAAATTTAATATAATCCCTTAAGCTAATATTAGTTTTTGTTGCATTAAAATATCTCAATTTGTTGATTTTCTATAAGCAAGTAAACCCTATTGGTTTACAATGGAAGTCTGTGGGAATTTGGTGAAATATTAGAGATATCGCCAACTTGGCGTCACTTTTGGCGGCTCATTTTGTTCGCCAAATTTGGCGATAAACCTGGGGGTATTTGGTGACAGAACAGGGTCCCTTCTATGGTAACCCCCCTTATAGGTATGGAGATGCTTAAATGCTGTCCAAAACCAATGGCCGCCATTTTGCCTCCCATGTAAAACTAAAATTAATTAATTTAATTTAATTAATGAATTAATATTTGAGAAAACTGTATTAACATCAAGAGCTATCCACTACAAGTTTAAAAAAATTTATTTGAACTTCAGTGGATGAATAATAAGTATTTTATTACCGATTGAAAAATTGAACAAGATATATATAGGGAGAGTGTGAACTAATATTAGGAATTGAAAAATCTGTTTGAAAATATCATTTTTATTTCCACTATGGCGCAATATTCAACTTCTTTTTAATTCTTAAAAAAAAAAAAAAAAAAAAAAAAATCAGATTAATTTTTCACGTGAAAATCATTCAACTGAAAATAGAAAAATTATTATTACAGCTTTTGAATTATTGGCAACAATAAAGAAAAAATGTTAAATTTTATTGTAAAAATGTCTGTTGATTCTCAATGAAAAAAGTGAAAATTGGAATTATTAAGAAAAATATTTGAATCTCTCTATTCTAAAAAAAAGTAACTACCGCTGTCACCGCTACCACCGCCGGTTTTGAATTTTTTGTGACCGGAGGTCTTTCTTCGTTAATATTAAGAAAAATAATACATACAAAAATATGAAAATCGGTGGTATTATACAGAAATGTTTGATAAACATGCTGATGGAGACAGTTTTCAAATCGAAGAATTATTTTAAGAGATATTTAATGCTAAAGTTGGACAAAATCGTTCCATTAAAAAAGTTTTATAGGAGCAAAAACTGTGCATGGGAATTTAATCATTTTTAGATCATTTTATACGTTTGAAGCTCCCGGTGTGCAGATTGTATTTCTTTTTTTTAATTTGATTCATTTTGAGGTTTTATTTTTGTTTTAAATTCAAATTTTCAGCGCTTCGAGAGATATTTTTTACATTATTTTAGAAAACTAGGGGGCTCGGCCCCCTACGAGCTACGCTCGCCAACCCCCGTCCAGACACCGCAGATTCTAAATGCACGCTAATTTGATCGGCTTTAAAAAGATTTCGAAAGATTGAATTATAATTTAAAAAACATTGGCGATCTCCCTATAAACGAATTTCTATTCATTTCTCTTTGATTGGGGAATTTTAACGCCAAATCCGCTGCGGTACTACTTGATTATCCCGTCGACCAATTTCGCCAAATTATATAAATCGCCAAACCACACGCCAAATTATACAAATTGACATAATATTTATTTTAAATAACGAAAGAACAAATAAATTAGTACAACATTAATAAAAATACAAATAAAACGTCGAAATAAAAATAACTTGATGACGTAGACACGTGTAACAACATTTCAAAATAAGCTAATATAAAAGGAATTAAGTAAACAGAGTCTTTGTCTCCTGGTATTTTTTAACAAAGCGAAAAGAAAGTTCTTTTAAATGAGACATTATAAATTAATCGTTTTTAATCTGACGTAATTTTTACCAAGCTATTCTTTCTCTTTTAAATATTCACGTGAAAATACTTTTGTTAGAAATGAACTATTATTTGCGCTTTCCTAACAAAAATAGTTGAAAAGATCCTCTCAAAATATCAAATAAATGTCTAGCGCAATTTCTAAATTTAAACTGTTTTGCAATATTATTTTGTGTTCATTTTATGTAATAACTATAATGGGACGTAAATACGACGTAATTTCTCCTATTTAAGACTTCTAATGCATGTTAATGAATTTATTATTTTACAATATCCTTTCTCTTTTAAAATTTACGTGTATACTTTTTATGACGTAATTTTTAATAAGTTCCTGCTTTTTGTACATAATTATTTAATTCTAATTCCAAATGATTTTTTTCTGTTTATAATAGTCACGTGTAAATAAATTTTTAATTTGAAGCAAAACATTATTGTTTGCGCTGTTTATACATTTGGCAACAGTATAAATTAATACCATTTTCTAAAATAATGTAAAAAATATCTCTAGAAATGCTGAAAATTTGAATTTAAAATCGAAATAAAACCTCAAAAAATGAGTCAAAATTAAAAAAATATTAATGCAATCTGCACTCCGGCAAATTCTAACGCATAAAATGATCTAAAAATGATTACACTGCCATGTATAGTTTTTGCTGCTATAAAGCTTTTTTAGTGGATCGATTTTGCCCAAATTTAGCATTAAATATCTCTTAAAATAATTCTTCGATTTGAAAACTGTCTGCATCAGCGTGTTTATCAAACATTTCTGTATAAAACCTTCGATTTTCATATTTTTGTATGTATTATTTTTCTTAATATTAACGAAGAAAAACCTCCGGTCACAAAAAATTCAAAACCGGCGACGGCGGCGGTGACAGCAGTAGTTACTTTTTTCTAGAATAGAGAGATGGTATTAATTTATACTGTTGCCAAATGTATAAACAGCGCAAACAATAATATTTGCTTCAAATTAAAAATTTATTTACACGTGACTATTATAAACAGAAAAAATCATTTGGAATTAGAATTAAATAATTATGTACAAAAAGCAGGAAGTTATTAAAAATTACGTCATAAAAAGTATACACGTGAATTTTAAAACAGAAAGGATATTGTAAAATACCCATTATTCATTAACATGCGTTATAAGTATTAAACAGGAGAAATTACGTCATATTTACGTCGCATTACAGTTATTACATAAAATGAACACAAAATAATACTGCGAAACAGTTTAAATTTAGAAATTGCGCTAGACATTTATTTGATATTTTGAGAGGATCTTTTCAACTATTTTTGTTAGGAAAGCGCAAATAATATTTCATTTCTAACAAAAGTATTTCACGTGAATATTTAAAAGAGAAAGAATAGCTTGGTCAAAATTACGCAGATTAAATACGATTAATTTAAAATGTCTCATTTAAAAGAACTTTCTATCCGCTTTGTTAAAAAATACCAGGAGACAAAGCCTGTTTACTTAATTCCTTTTATATTAGCTTATTTTGAAATGTTGTTACACGTGTCTACTTCATCAAGTTACTTTTATTTCGACGTTTTATTTGTATTTTTATTAATGTTGTACTAATTTATTTGTTCTTTCGTTATTTAAAATAAAAATTACGTCAATTTGTATAATTTGGCGATTTATATAATTTGGCGAAATTGGTCGACAGGATAATCAAGTAGTACCGCAACGGATTTGGCGTTAAAATTCCCCAATCAAAGAGAAATGAATAGAAATCCGTTTATAGGGAGATCGCCACTGTTTTTTAAATTATAATTCAATCTTTCGAAATCTTTTTAAAGCCGATCTAATTAGCGTGCATTTAGAGTCTGCGGTGTCTGGACGGGGGTTGGCGAGCGTAGCTCGTAGGGGGCCGAGCCCCCTAGTAATATAAATAAAAATTAGCCCATGTTACTCTCTGGGTTATAATTCACCTATATGCAAAGGCATTTTATCATCATTTTTTACCCTCACGTCAGGCAAACATTTCCACACTTTAAATTTATAATATTATTAGAATTAGCAAAGAATAAAAAAAATGAGTGGCATCAGGGACAAAAAGGTGGGAAGAAAAAAATTGAAAAAGTTATGAGCTCCATAGGCTTTTCTGTGTTAAATTAAGATTGAGAAGTTAAATTAAGATTGTGTTCATGTTATTATTTTGAATAGAATGCCATAACCTTCAGTAAGTGTAATGGGTAGTGTAAGGATAATGCTTTTTGACCTAGAGAGCATTTAAACGGGTTTTGTTCCTTTTACCATACCACTTTTCTCTAAAATACAGACATAAAATTACACCTTTTTTTTCGTTTTCCTCAAAAGAAGAGGAAAAAAGTTGCCAAAATATGGTTCTAAAATCAGTTTTAATGTACTCTGACAAAGAATCTCGCTCTGAAGAGTTTACTTAGTTTTGCGGGAAAGCTAGAATCGAATCATTTGCAAGTGGGTGTCTCCTCTGAACATACTAAGTTTTCTCGCTGGTACTAGGTGAGCTCTAGTCGCTATGTATAAATTTATAGTCGAAAAACATATTTTTTTTTTTAAATCACCATATCTATATCTCAAAACAACTAACTCTATAAAAATAGTTGTTAAATAAATGTTGTAGAGCTTAAAATTCCAAGTAAAATGTGTAGCCATATTTTTACTGAATATTAAGCTCACAACTGCATTACTGTATTTCAAACTTTTGGCTAAATCGCTGTTCAAGAGCTTGAAGCCAGAAAAGACCAAGTTACTAGCCCACCCTGCCCCAATGTTTATATACATGTTTTTTTTTTTTTTTTTTTTTTTTTTTTTATTGAGGGCTTCACAATGTTTTTGTAATTATTTTAAGACTTTATTTTGGATATTTTGAGAATTATAGTTTAAGATCTTGATTACGGGCTAAGACTGGCGACTTTTTTCTTATTCATTCGTACCACAATTTTGGGGACGACATATGTCCCAACCCCTATGTCCAACTCATATCAAAAATCACCGCTAACTCTCTCCTCCTCTCTGCACTTCAATTCACTTGAGCTTGGAGGGTTAGTCTCTTCTCTCCAATTTACTTAAGTAAAAAAAAAAGAAAAAGGTTGGAATGTTGATAGCATGACAGTGTTAATAGAGAAAAGCGTCACTCGAAAACTTCAACAATTTTTCAGAAAGAGATAGAAAACAACAACAGGGGTCGTTCAAGTATTACATAAGCAGTAAGGGGGGAGGGGGGGCAGTGTCTGCTTATTTTTGCTGACAGGGGGGAGAGGGGGGTCACGAAAATCATTACGTAAGCATTAGACAACGAAGCAACTATAGTTTAACAACAAAAAGCAAAAGAGTATGATTTAGATGAGCGTTCTGCGGATGTTGAACGACTTGAGGTAAAATATATGGAGTAAACAAGGATCATTCCAGCCCACCACTACATTGAAAACTTAATAATAGGCAATGCAGAAACATGGATTCAAAGATCTTGGACACCAGACTAGAAACGTGAACGCCAAACACATAATATTCCTATGATTCTTGTTAAAATTTTTAGTTATGTGCGCCTATATAAGTTAGGGCCTGTTGTATTTCTTAAAGTTTTTTTTATTGTTGTTCAATGCGATAAATAATAATATATTAAAATATTTTGTATTCTATGAATTGTTTAATGCCATAAGTAACAATATATTAAACCGATTTTTTTTTTCCTTCTATACCACAACCCCTATGTGTCTGTTTATGTAAATTTGCTGGATTAATAATGCAATTTATCGCTAACTGTAATTTTTTATGGCAAATAGTGTTGATGTTAGAATGCCATAAAATCTTACGTAAGCAAAGGGGGTGGGGTCTAGTATTAGCTTATTTTTCCTTACAAGGGGGGGGGGGGGCTACAAAATGACGAAAAATATGCTTGCGTAATACTTGAACGGCCCCACATTCATGTTAAGCCCTTATCTGAAGTAACATTATATACAATAAAAAAATTATCTATTATTTTTTTTAATGTTGACGTTGTTTTATAATCATCCATGTTAGTTTGTTCATTGTCACTTTTCTCCACTTGCACCAGTTCACACTCTACCTCCAATAAGCCAACTTCAGAAATTAACTCCTCCATTATGATATTGATTTTCAACTCTTGGTTGGTTGAGTTAGTAGTGATACATAATGCGCCGGAGAATTGGAACGCCCTTTGCAGTGGTAGCAAACTGTAGAAAAATTGATGCTAGCTTTTCTACAACTATGGGCCAATGTACACCCTTTCTTACACTTGCATAATATCATAGAAAAAAGGGCTGTAGAAGATAGCTCCTTATGGGTGGTGACTGGAAACAGTACATGTTTTTTTTTCACCCACAATCCAAAAGGTTTTTGGCAAATCTACTCCAAAGTTGAACCCGTAGGTATGGACGGAGAGGTCTCACTGAGCTCGACAATAGAATTGTCGAGCTCAGTCTCAGTGGGGTGTACACGTGGAACGACTGAAGTGTGGTGCAGAGATGCTAAATTGAAGTTATCTTTTATGAATGATTTTTGAAAAAGGCGAAATTTCAAAGAATCCAATGTTTCTTTGCTGCTCTTTTCCCCATATAACGCTATAAAAAATGTGTGTCCTGCTTCAACAATGTTATCAGAGCAAACATTTTTAATCACGGAAAATGTTGATAACGTGCAGTACAGACCCAGAACTTTAATTTTTTTTCTTTTCTTGTCTAAAGTGAGCGGATGTGATATCTCAAACACTGGACGCATGGCAAAACGAAATGATGTCTCTTATGGGTGAAACAATGTTCAGAGGACAATATCAAACATCTTCTGTCTTACATGTTCCAGGCTTCAAGAGAAAAATGCTTTTGGATGTAGTGAATCTTGCCATTATATTAAGTGGTCGATAAGCCAAACGTAAATGAGTACTTAAAATCATAAATTCCCCTGACGCCCCCCCCCCCCCCTCCCCCAAAGAAAAAAATAAAATAAAATAAAATAAATAAAAAATTAAAGCTACTGAATATAAGAGCCCGAGAAATTTAAACTTTCATAACTGGTGATAATGAAACCACTTCGCGCTGAAATTTTGAGTGATTGAACAACGTAACATATTTTTGCAGGGAGATTGTCTGCTTTTTTTTTTTCTTCCCTTCCTCTTTTTTCTTTTTCTTTTCTTTTCTTTTCTTTTTATTTATTTATTTATTTATAAACCGAAGGCTTTTGAATTTTAGTATAACGCGAATATAAAAACCCGAAAACCGCAAGCACTTCTAACTTAGATCCTAATTGTGCGCAGAATACACAAATTTTGTATATTAAACATAATCGTTTTAAAAGGAATGGGGGGGGGGGGGGGTGCTCAGTCGATTTTTTATAGAAGCCCCTCATATTTTAGTGTATCATAAGTGTAAGTACAACTTATAACACGTAAAACTCGAGCTGTAATTGTCGTAAAACACTCATATATGTATATACAGTCGGCCCCACTTAATCGGGTAAAGGATAATTGCATACCCCGCTTATATGCATAGAATGCCGTAGAACAAAAACGCTCCCCATAAGGTTAATGTTAAATATACCCGTTTTATCGCATAACAATACCCGGTTAATATATATTACCGGGCATATACCCCGGCATAAATATTTCCAATCTAGTAATCCGCATTTTATTAATTCCTGTTATAGTGACAAATGGGAAGAAAGAAACAACTTTTTTTTGTTGTTGTTGTAACAATGGTTTATTATATTTACGATCGAAGAACAGAAACCGTCGTGAAAGAAGACTTTATTATCTTAATTCTAGGAAACGTATAGGAATGTTGAATTTGAACAATTATGTTTTTCTTTTAAAGCTTGTCGTACATACGGTGACTCAAGATGCTAGGGGTACTTTTTGGAAAATCCGGGAGTCGGGGGAAAATGCAATCGGGACGGTCAAGAGAATAAAGAACAATATTTAGCGCCGGAAGTGGAGAATTGCTGTGTCCGAGGTAGGAAAAAAGAAATTTCCCTAAAGGATTTTTTGTGTAGGCAACAACAAAAAAAAGTGATAAATTGACAAATAATTGAAAAATAAAATGAATTTATGCAGAATTTATTTATTTTCAAAGGTATGATTTAAAACATTTTTTCTATTTTACTTTCATTTTAATTTTCACATAAATTATAATGAAAAATTAAACCATGTAAAGTAAATAGTGTAATAATACATTATACCTTATTCCATATATTGTTATACTCGTATATAGAGTAATAATAAATTATTTATTAAAATTCTTAATAGAATAATTTTTAAATTATTAGATAAATAATATTTCTCATATCTGTGGTATATAAACAAATGATAACGTATACTGATAACATTAATTGTTGTCCTCGCTTAAACGCATACCCCGCTTAAATGCATACAATTCAGTGGAACCAACTGTATGCAATTAAGCGGGGCCGACTGTATATACATATTTACTTTATTTTTGGAAATCGAGATGATTTTGTGAAATTTGGCATTTTTGCTCCCACTGGGGGTGGAGGAGAAACGTTAAAAATATCTTAAAGCCTCAATGATGAAATTTTGTAAGATACAGAAACTCAGAATATAAACATCAAATACGGATATATATTTTATAGCAGATATATCAATATTTTTTATCTAATCATTCTATGAAATATAACCAATTACACCAAACATCCAAATGTAATTGTAATTATGTTCCAAAAGTTTCAAGAGATTTTCTTTCATGTAAGCTTTGAGTTAGAGAAAATATTTCTCTTTGTTATCTTCTGTCTCTATTTTCTATTTTCTTTTCCCTTTTTATTTATTTTGTTTATTTTTTTACAATTCATCGGAGAGAATTCCAAGGAACTTTCAGCATCGCCTAAACCAGTACAAGAAGTACAATGAAATTTTTGTCATTCAGATTATTTCAGCTTTTGAATGACATCGAAATACTTAGAACTAGAAATAAGAGATTTATCCTCTGGAAATACTACATTACTAATTTAACATACTTTTTGCAGAAAATGGTGCTTTTTTTCAGCTTCTTTGGTGAGGGTATAATTATATTTTAATCCTAAAAATATTATATTATAAAATAATATCAGCTTTTAAAGAAATGGAAAATTTGAATACTGATTCTATTAAAAAAAATGATAAAATGTAACTAGTTTCATTAAACTTATTTTAGTATAGCTTAACAGATATATTTTAAAAATCGGGTGTATGGGTAGAAGGGAAAAATGATAATAGTCATAAATTAGTTATTCCGAGTATTTTAAATTACAGGTGTGTTTATCCAATCTTCAGCTGTGTATCGACTTACCTTTAACTGCATTTTGAAAGAATTACAGTTAGCCCCGCTTAATTGCATACAATTGGTTCCACTGAATTGTATGCAATTAAGCGGGGTATGCAATTAAGCGAGGGCAGCAATTAATGTTATCAGTATAGGTTATAATTTGATTATATACTACAGATATGATAAATATTAATGGGCAATAACAATTTATACAATAATTAAAAAATTAATTATTTTAATAATAATTTTAATCGATAATTTATTATCACTCTGAGTATAATAATATTCATTCTAAAGTATAATGTATTATAACACTATTTACGTTACATGGTTTAATTTTTTAGTATAATTTATGTGGTTTAAGTAAAACTTAAAGTAAAATAACAATTTTTCGTTTTTAAATCATATCTTTGAAAATAAATAAATTTCTGCATAAATTCATTTTATTTTTCATTATTTGCCACTTTCTCCTTTGTTTGCCTTAAAAAATCCTTTATAGAAATTGTTTTTTCCTCCTTTTGACACTGCATTTCTCCTCTTCCGGCGCTAAATATTGTTATTTTATTCTCTTGACCGTCCCTATTGTATTTTCCCCCAATTACAGGATTTTTACCTGTATTTTGAGTCGCATTATGTATGGCAAGCTTTTTAAAAAAAGTCACACCTATTCAAAATCAACTCTCCTATGCGCTTCTAAAAATTAAGTCTATTCTTTCACGAACAATCTCTGTTCTTCGATTTTACAGATAACAAACCATTATTACAAAAGAAAATATTCCTGTTCTTAATTTTTTCCCATTCATCGCGTTCACTTCACTGGAATTCACAAAATCCGGATTACTAGATTGGGGATATTTTATGCGATTAACCGGGGATTGTTATGCGATAAAACGAGTATATTTAACATTAACCTTATGGGGACCGTTTCTGTTCCACGACATTCTATGAATATAAGCGGGGTATGCAATTATCCGTTACCCGATTAAGTGGGGCTGACTGTATTTTCCTTTTCCTCTATCCAAGATTGCCAAATGATAGTACGTCTTTCAAACCATTAAATGAAACTGCCATCTCAGATTTTTTAAAAAATGTACTGTTATCAAATTTCCCCTCAAGACTTTAATTTTCCAGAAAAAAAAATGAAAAAAAAAACAAAAAAAAAACAAGTATTTTGTACAACATTTAAAGAATTTAAGAAATTTTACGTATGTAATTACAATAAAAAGTATAAATATATATTACGAAATTCGGCAATTTTTTTTCGGGGGGGGGGGGGGGAGGGTGCGAGGAGAATCACTTTAATAACTTTCAGGAAAAACTTGTAATCTCCTCTAACTCAAAGTCTTAGAGGAAAATTAAAATTTCGGAAAAATTCTTTGTAAACTGATACGGAATTCTGAAAAAGTTCACATATGTAGTAATGGAAGATATTTCGTAACATTGCCAGAACGTTTTGAATTATTGAACGAGGAAATGGAAAAGATGGAATAAAAAACAAAGTTAGAAAACTGACCCAATCGGCTTGTGATTTTAACGCTTACCAACATAACTGAAGTCATATTTTAACTTCAGAGATACATGTTTGTACAAAGAAACTGCACTCCCCCTCCAGGGTGACAGGCCTTTAACCCTTCAACCTAATTTAATCCTTATTACTGGAAATCTTGTGGGAAATTCTTATCTATCTTTACTTGTCTACGCTGAAGAAGAACCCAATCAGCATAGTCAAATGGGTGGAGTTAGGCTGAAAAATCTGAAATCTGGTATGCTGACGGCCATGCTACTGAGTTGCTTGCAAAAGAAGGAAACTTATCCGATTATAAACTGTAGCGTAAAATTTGCAACTTATTTTCTGGAGACACCCTACGTGGTGCGCCTTATGACTGTCATATCTTTATGTACTAACTATATTGTATCCACAGACAAATCGATACACAAACGATCACTGTATTCGGGGATCCCAACCTCGGACCCCTCTCCTTGTCAGTCATTTTTCTTCTGGGGGAGGGGTGTGGAATTTCTGTAGGCACTGAGTTATTTCGGGGATAGAAATTGTACTTCTACAACATTAATACACATAAAATCCCAACTTACCCTTTTTACATGTCGAATAAAAATATAAAAGCTCCTGACTTTGAGATCACGTGTGTTGTCATAGTAATGGATTTTGGCAATAAACTGGGTTACTAAACTAATGCTAGATTTTTTTCCTCTGTATTTCTTCGCTTCGTTAAAAAAAGATGGTCTTTTTAAAAATAATTTTAAAAAATGTTTCATTATTTTTGTTATTTTAAAATCTATTCCTGAAAGTCTGATCAATACAAGAGTATAAAATAAAAGATTGGATCGATAAAGCATAACAAAAATCGATTGATATAAACAAATTTTTCATTTTTTGGTGAAATAAAGCCTTTATTAGGAAAAAAAAAACGCAAACAATTTATAAATTGTACGAATTCCGAATAAACTTTATTGAAAAAAGGACAAAATTTTCTGCATCAAGCAAAAAGATTGAATTTTGAATTGCTTTTATGAATGCATCAAAATCACCAACAAAAACTTGAAAACCGACAACTACCCCCCCCCCCCCACCCCCACCCCAAAAAAAAAAAAAAAAAAAATCAACAAATCCAAAATCCGATCCTTATGTGCATGCAGTTTTCATTTGCCCGAAACAAAATTTGCACATCTCTACGTGGTGTAACATTTGTTAACAAAGAAAAAGGTAGACAAATACCGTTCATTTATTAATATAGAAATAAAAATAAAATCAAAAGCACAATTTTGTCATTAAAACTTAAATTGAGTGATTACAACTAATGTTGTACATTCGTCGCCGAAAAATGGCACTAGTCCCATCGGTCACTGCCTACTAACATTCCGCTATTTCCAAACAAGAATTTTCCTAATATTTGCAATAGAAAACTTTCATTAAGATTATGGTTCGGAAATACTGGTATAAAAAATGTGACCGGTCAACTCCGTTCTTCTTTTTATGTGGCTCTGGATCTTATCCGACTTTTTGCTACGGTTCAGGTTTACTTTTTATAAATTTAGAAACAGCTTTTATGATAAGAAAGTTAATAAATCCAAATTAGATAAAAATTCAATTTCAGTCGCATTCTTTTACTAAAAATTAACAAACCAGCTTTCACTTTCAACCCCTTCACCACTTTCAGTTAGAAAAAGCGACTTAAAAAATATTCTCTAAAAGTAAGAAGTTAAAAAAAAAAAAAAAGAAAAGAAAAAAAAAAGAAAGAAAAAAAAAGACTAAAAATGAGAAAAGTGATGCACTTGTATCTCTGTAATGTATTAAAATCACATAATTCTAAAAATCAACTCTGTGTAAATTTCATGTATCCTATATATTAAAATGGTTTTCTTATAAGACATTTAATTGAATTAGTGTTATTTTCTATTAGTATCTGGCATTTTAAAATCTTAAATATAAAATGCTTTTTGAAATACCTAAGATCGATATCTAATGTTCTGTTTATCTACTTTTACCATTTTGGCTAAAGTTTTTTCTATATGAAGATAATTTCACTTTCAGAACTGGTTCTAAACGGTTCCAAAAGCAAAAGTGTCCGCATATGAAAAACAAATAAATAAATAAACTGTAACCAAAATCGAAAAATTACGCAAAAAACAAACAAAATTCAAAACGCACAGCATGAAATGTGAACCTCAGGTATCCTAAGCGAAAAAAATCATTTAAAAATATTAAAATACAAGCCAGAAATCTGTAAAGATTTATGCCATAGATTTAATATTAGTGTTCATCAACTGTAGATGATGACTTGTACCTGAACTGATCTCATTTCTAAAGTTCCGATTTTGAGCGCTGGCGTTATATATTTCAATGTTGAAGAAGTCTTCTTTACATGGCGATAATTTTCTTTCTTTCTTTTTTTTTTTTTTTTTTTTTTTTTTTTTAACCTATGATATCGAAGTCTTATCGATACATCCAGAATGAGGTTCTTAGAAATTTCATATCTTAACATGTATTAAGTTTTTTTTTCTTTAAATTTTTTTTGGCTAAATTAAATCGCGCTTTGAAATCTGTAGGTTTTTTGGTATAAAAAAATATTAGATATTTGTAATGTTTTATTATTAGTTATTATTTTCATTTTCATTTCTCTTTAGATTAAATGAAGAACTATTTAACTGTAAACTTTTCAATAACTTATTGAGATTCAGATTTTTACTGTAACTAAAAATTATATTTTGGCAAGTCATAGCATTTACTGTTAAATTGAACGATCTTTTGCCGTGCAAATGCGACACATCCGGTAAACACACTGCAACTGTTCTTCTTCTTCTTCTTTTTTTTTTTTTTTTTTTTTGTTGTTGTTGTCATTGTTTGTAGATGATTATTTTAATCCCAGATATTAGGTCAAGTATTTTTTGCCGTGTTTGAACACATGATAATAAGAAAATTATCACTTAACGAAAAATCTGGTATCCAAATTTCCCGAAGCGCAGAAATCCTATTTTTAAAAAGACAAAAATACATCTAGAAAAAGGCATTGAATTGCTTTTTTTAAAACTTTCATAATCATGGTAACATTTTAATGATTATAATCTACTTTATTTAAGAAAGAGCATTCATTTGATAATTCGAAAAGAATTTTTTTGCATATAGTTTTCTATATAAACTTCTAAAAAGGTAATAATGATTAACTCAATGAAAGAATATAATCATAACAAGTTATTAACTGGAAAAGGTAATTTTTTTAAACGAATGGCAGAGGGTGTGTGAGAGAGAATAATAACTTGAAGCTGAAATTTATAACATTTTTATGATATTTTTATCATTTATGTATTTATGTTTCAGTCTTTGCTGTCTTTCTTCTAATAGAATCGCCTTTAAATTTTTGTTATCATTGCGTTCTTTAAGTGGATTAATCATTATCATCCTTTTAGAGGCTTGATTTAGAAAAATAAATGTAAATAATTTTATTTCCAATATTCCAAGAAAAAGTTTTTCTTAAATAGAATAGACTATAATAATTAAGAAGAACCATCACTTTGGAAGTACTGTTGAAAAAATTTCAAAACATTATTCTTTGTAAATCTGTACCTCAAAACCAAACTATCGTAAGTCCAAAAACGACAAATTTTATGTTAATAGTTTTTATACTAAAGAAACTGTTCTCTTTCGAGCCAAACTATTGCTATATTTAATCATCACTTTGGAAGAACTTTTTAAAAAATTACAAAGCATATTTGTATATATTTTTTGTTCTTTATTTTAAAAATGATAAATATTAAATTATTTTAATGAGAATGTGTAATTTTTTATAATAACTGTATGTTTGAATATGAATTATATGCCTTCGTTTGAACCATCAATTATCTAAGACCACGTCAACTATCGTAGTTATCTGTTTCAACAAAGACTCAAATATAAATGTTCACTATTCTAATGAAATATTATAAATTTCCCTCTGTCATTCTTTTAAAAGAACTGCTTACTCCATTTAACACCTTGTTGTCATTATATTATTTCGGTGGGTTAATCAATATTACATTTTTAAAAGTTGATATAGAATACTAAATATAAAAATTTCATTTCCGAATTATCGAATGAAAGCTCTTTTTTAAATAAAGTAGAATCATTGAAAGGGTACCACCAGTATGAAAGTATTTAAAAAAGTATTAGAAAACCTTTTTCAAGATATTTTACTTTTTAAAAATAGTGTTCCTATACTTCAGGAGATTTAGACACAAGATTTTTTCACGTGATATTTGTCTTATTTAATGAAGAAATTATGTGTTTAAATATGGAAAAAATTACTTTACAAAAAATCTGGGATTTAAATCCTCTGAAACATCTGAATCGCACTAACCCTGAGAAAAAAAGAAAGAAAGAAAGCTAGCGGTGTAGTAACCCGATATGTTGTATTTGCATGGAAAAAGATCCTTCAATTTTGGAGGAAGAAAAATTATTTTTATTCCCCAATTGCAATATTTAAGCAGAACGTTTAATCAGGGTTGTTTGATTTAAATCTGCATTTAAATAAAAAATTATATGATTTTTTTTTAAATTTTTGATTTAAATCAGTTTTTTTTTTTAACATTGTTTTTTACGGGCTAAATAAGAATCCAATTCAACATTCATGTTACAATAAGATCACCATTCATGCCAAATTAAAAATTGCCTTTTAATAACGTTAAATAAAACTTTTATAAATTGAAAATACTGTTATTTTATGAAAGTAAATGCAACTGCAGGAAAAATATTGTCTATCCATAGTGCATTAAAAAAACAACAACAAAAAAAAAAAAACATTGTCATGGAAAAAAGACTTTTTCAACATTGAAATGTACAGTCGTAGAAAAAAATAAACACCTCTTCCTAACTCTGCAATAAATTATCATAGAAGAAAGTTACAGGTACCAAATGATTGGAAGACTCTTTTAAATGATGTATACAATATTTGCTTAGGGGGCCATCTACATATCAAAACAAACCCAAACTTTTTTTTTTTTTTTTCAATAGCAATACCCGAGATTGACGCCATAAATAAATTCTATACCCTTTAATTAGACTAAATCCACATTTGTATGAAATTCGTACGATTAGTTTCCGAGAAATTAATTATTTAAAAATGAGCCTATTTTAGGGGCTGTATACAAATTGAAGTTCCGTACTAGATTGTTGAAATGCTACAGAATGACTATGTCATTTCTTTTAATGTATTATTTGTTGCCAATATGCAAATGTCATTAGCTTAATATGTTTCGACTTTTCCCGGCCCAAGTATTTCAATAAAATGGATAAAATATATTTTTTCAAGTTGTACTTTTCTGCACATCACAGACGGTCCCTTAAACCATCATTTTGACTTTTATTAATGATAGTTCGAAAACTACTTGAAAGAAAAATTTGAAATTGAGATTTCGCATAAAGCAAGACATACTAAATATAAATCTATCAAAAAAATTGTAGGTTGCAATTCATATTTTTTTTCCGATATTTTTCCGAATGTTTTCAAAATTCATAATTTATATTATAAAATTTTTAAAATTACAAATTCAATGTATTTATGTTTGGGTGTTTTAGTATTACAGCCACACACAAAATTATCACATTAGGATTATAATTTCAGGACATATTAATAAAAATATGAAAATGTAATTTAACGTTAGAAGCTCTAAAATTTGAACATTTATAATTCTAAAACTTATAATCCAAATCAATAGAAATTTCGTTTCTAGTTATTATTTGAACCGAAGACTTAAAATATATTGTAAAAATGCGGTGTTGCTATTGAAAAAAAAAAAAAAAAAAAAAAAAAAAAACGAAGTTTGGTCAGGTTTTGATTTGTAGATGGCCACTTAAGCAAATTCTATATACATCATTTAAAATTAGACTTTATTTCCAATCGTTTGGTACCAGTAACTTTCTTCCATTATAATTAGCTGCAGAGTTAGTAGAGGGTGTTTACTTTTTTTTTTTTCTTTTCATGACTGTACATGACTCTCAGAATTGGGGCTTTAGAGATTAGAGCTCAGATGCAACTCGTCATCTACGCCAGATAGCTCTTAATTGAGACAGAATAGAATATTTCAAATGTATTTTATATTTTAAATTTAAAATTCCAAATAGGATGTTTGGAAAAATAATACTAATTTTATTAATTTTTTATATGCGTGAGAAACTATTTTACCATGAAGGTTAAATGAGATTTACAAAAAACCGTTTTTAGAATTATGTGATTTTGTTGCACTTACAGAAATGCCAGCATGTCACTTTTCCCATTTTTAATCCTTTTTTTAAAAAACTTGTTACTTTCAATCACTTTTTCTGACTAAAAATTATGAAGGGATTGGAAGTGAGTAATCAGCGAAAGCTGACGCGTCCACGTTTGGTAATGCGACTAAAATAGACTTTTTATCTATTTTGAATTTATTAACTCTCTTGTTATAAAAGCTTTTCTACATTTATAAAAAATAGGCTTGAAAGTTACCAAAAAGCCGGAAAAGATCCAAAGCCGCGTACAAAGAGGTATAGGGTCGATATATCCCTTTTTATGCCACTATTTCCGAATAATAATCTTAATATCAGATTTCTATTGCAAATATTATAGGCATGAAATGAAGATTATTGTTTGGAAATAGCGGTATATTAGCAGTCAGGGACCGATGCCCGATGCGATTTCTTCCATTTCTTCGCAACTAATGTACAACCTTAATTCTAAATCATTCAATTTTGAGTTTTAATTTCCAAACTGTGTTTTTGGTTTTATTTCTATATTAATAAAAAAGTATTTGTCTGCCTGTTTCTTTATTGGCAATGGTTAAAAAAATCTATAGCACGTAGAGGTCTGCAAGTTTGATTTCAGATAGATTAAGACGAAATTAAACAACTCAGGATCTGATTTTTAATGTTTGGCGATTTTATATGTTGATCGGAACGGTTCGTGTATTTTGCCAATCTTCCATATTTGCCAGCGACTTTGACCCATTCATAAAAACAATATAAATTCAATCTTTTTGTTGGATACACAAATTTTTTGTCCGTTTTTCAAGAAAGTTTATTCGGAATTCGTACAGCAATTTTTTAATTGTTTGCAGTTTTTTACTTACCCATATCATACGTAGTATAGGGTAAGTCTTCTAATCGTTGTGAAAATCGAAATTTTTTTTGACGGATTTACACGTTTCAGACACTGAAGATTCCGAAAAACATATTTTTAGAAAAAAAAATTTTGCCGTCCATCTGTACGTGTGTGTTTCTGTAAACGCTCTTTCTCCGGAACAAATTGAGATAGAGACTTGAAATTTGGTGTGTCTTTAGGAAGTAATAATGGGAAGAAGCCTATTGAATATCAGTAACCTCGATTATTAGGAACTATTTTTTCCGGATTCTCGAAATATTCGTTCTGATTAAAGGTATACAAAAATTTTCGAAATTGTTTATTTGAAGGAGTGAATATAAAAGGGAATGAAAAAAACATAAATTTTGCGTCAAGAATGAAGTCGATCGGATAATTAGTTGCCGAGATATTTGTAATCCTATTTTTCACACACTTCGTTTTTTCATGACCCTGTATTTCATTCAAATTTCAATTCAAAGATACATTTTAATTGAAAAAGAGACTCTTAATCCGACGCAGTAAACTGTTAGTTAATATGATTATAATTTTTTGATTTACAAGGTTGTTTCTTTTACGCAATTCGGTACTACTCGGTTATCCCGAAAAATTATCGCCAAACTGTAAGATTAAATGCCAATAATGGCTTATCGTAAATGCCAAGCATTTAATGCATCTCCATACTTATAAGGGGGGTTACCATATGGGGGACCCTGTTCTGTCACCAAATGACGCCAAGTTTCTCGTCAACTAGGCGATATATCGCCAAAAGTGACGCCAAATTGGCAGTATCTCCAATATTTCGCCAAATTCCCATAGACTTCCATTGAAAACCAATAGTGTTTACTTGCTTACAGAAAATCAACAAATTGAGCTATTTTAATGCAACAGAAAGTAATATTAGCTTAAAGGTTTATATTATTTATATTTAAGGGAGTCCAAGTAAATTAAATTATGAATAAAAGTAACATGATACAATGCTTAGCATGTATCACATGTTTTATTTTCATATTTTATGTTATGTTTATCCATGATGGGTAAGTATTACGGTGGCCCCCCAACGACTAGTTTTTATTTTAAATTATTATTAAAAGCTTTATTTGGTCGAAAATTCGAAAATTGTTTTTTGGCAATCAATTTATATTTGATACATTATCAATCCAATCTTTCTTAATACATATTCTTCTATAGAGCAGACTTTCAGGAATCGATAAGATAAATTAAAAAAAAAAAAAAAAAAAAAAAAAAAACATGATTTTTTTTTTTAATTATAAAAAAAAGGTTAAGGCCATTGATTTTTTTTTTCTCTGATACTCAGCGAAGGGAGGAAAAAGTTCAAACAATGGTTTCTAATATACGTATCAAAACAAGGTATTCTCCATTATAAGGTAGCGTCAGATATTGACAAGCTGCGATTTTTAAAATTATCTCCGTTAATTTTAAGTATTTAAAAAACCCTACATATATATATATATTTAATTCCCATCGATAAAATTTGATCATCTTCTAAAAATACGTAAAATTGAAGGAAAAAATTAAAAAAAAACGCACCTCGTCGGAATCTGACGTTTACTTTTTAAAGGTGAAAAATGTATTTTGATAATTATATTAGAAAATGAGTAATTGCGCTTTTAAGTTTTCCCTTAGCACAGACAAAATTTGGGGCCTGTTTAAGGTCCCTTCACAAAAATCCATTTAATAAGACAGGCCCCTTCACAAAATTCCTCTTAATAAAATAAGCTTCTTCATAAAATTCTTCTTAATAAATCAGGCCCCTTCACAAAATTCCTCTTAATAAAACAGCCCCCTTTACAAAATTCATTTTAATAAAACAGGCCACTTCACAAAATTCTGTTCCATAAAAGCATACTCTTCATTAACTATTTTTATGTTTTAAAATGTATGATTTACAAAGAAAACAAGTTCACCAGAAATAAAAAATTTAGCAGAAGGACTTAAAGAAGTTGTTATTAACAAATGCTTGGTTCGGATTTCAGTAACTGGTCTTCATATTTCGTTACAAAATGTTACTTTTCACAAAAATATAAAAAGCTCACAAAAATTTATTTTTACTTTTCGCTAAAATATAATAAATTTCACAAAAATAACTTTTATTTTTCACAAAATAGGCCCCAAGAAAAAAATCCTTTCATAGGCCCCTGCTTAGGTTAATATGGGATTTCGCAATTGGAGAGTTTCAGAGAAGCAGCCTCTTAACGTTTGAAGGAAAAATAACTTTTCTTTTTGGTAATAATAAAAATATTAAAGTTAGAAATAATTCGTTCTTAGAAGCTGTTTAAAAATCGGTTCCTATAGGCCTCTCTGTAATTCATAAATAATTTGAATTTTTTTAATCACTCAAAACTTTCCAGAACAGGGGTTCCCAAAATTTTAGACCGGCGTACCACTAAATAGAAGTTCATGCTTCCTCGTACCACCAGATAACAAACACAAAGTTAATACAGAAAAACCTATGTAAATAGGGTTACTGTTTGAAAACAGAAGAAACGAAAACAAAATGAAAGATTTTGGAAAAACATGCGAAGGAAGAATTTAATTTTTATAATTTATAGTCTATTTGTCAATATAAAGCGTATCATTTTTCGGTGATATATATGGATGCATTTAAACAGAGAACATAAATACTACACAGCTTTGTTAAACGTGAAAAACGACACATTTAAAGTCGCCTTGTTCACCAATTTTTAGGTGCATTCGTAATTATATAAATACGTTGCATTTTTACTGGTGGTCTGGTCCTTCCTTCTGTCCGCATATAACAGCGCAAAAACTACTCAACCAAATGGCTGGAAATTTAATATGTATAATCGTTGTAGAATTTTGTCGAGTTATTTCACATTTTATGAAAATCGAATCAAAACTTAAAAAGATTGTAATAAAAGTTTTCTTCATTCTATTAAATCCTATCATACGTAATTAATTCAATAATATCCCGTGATAGGTAATGGTTCTAGGTTGCCATGGTGATGATGTCCTATTTAATATGGAGACCTATTATTTCCGTGTTACTGAATTTAATATATACTATAATTATAATAAATTTTATATTCATGCATTTTTGCTTAAGAGGGGAACAGCTATTGCACCAAGATCTGAATATTTATAAAGCTAGTTATAGTACGAAAGTGCCTCATTTGTCATGTTTGATATATAATTTGCGATTTGCTTTGTTATATGAATACTGTGTTTACATCAGTAGTAAAATACACTTAAGAAAATTTAATAAGTGAATACCCTACATTAGAAATTCACATACCTTCTGAAAACAAACTGCTTATTAATGAGAGAACGTAGCTCGTTAAAATAAGTAATATACTAACACACAATAGAGTAATAGTAGAAAACTTTTTCTTTTTTTTTTTTTTTTTTTTCAAGGGAGATGAAATATTAACTCAATATCTACCCAAGCATTAGTTCCATTTATCTGAAAATTCTAATCGAAACACCACGAGCATACACCTCGGAGTCGGAGAACTAACAAATTAAGAAAAAGGAGGGGGAGAGCGGATTGACCAGTTACCGTGTTTACTCTCGTAATAGTCGCACCTTTTTTGCCAATTCTTCATTGTGAAAGTCTAGGTTCGATTATTATGCGATGAAATCTATTACACAATATTGTACACTCTAATGCTAAAACATTACTGGTTATATATATATAAACACATTATAATAAAATTAGTTGCTCCCTAAATGTTTCCAGATTATCTGCTGTTTATTATATAACCATTTTTCTTTTTGTGGTAATATTTTTATAGACATAAAATTTACAAATAATCTTTCTGAAAATTTTGACAAAAAATTCTCATAATAAATCACTTTCACCAAAGGTATTAGTATCACTATTGTAATGTGAATCGGTGTCGGAAGAATGGAGTGACCATATTGGGTATGTCAAACGGAGTGACAGAACAGATGAATCCATTATGAGTACACTAGTTCTAGGAAGAGTACAGCTGATAATTTTCTAGATGAAAGTCAAATACGCGACTGCGACTTTTATGCGAAGAAAATATTTTTTCGATTTTTTCTGCTTAAAAATGAGGGTGCGACTATTACGCGAGGGCGACTATTATGCGAGTAAACACGGTATTTTTAATTTCACATGCTACATTTTTCATTTCATTTCTCATACATGTATCGGAGTTTCGCGTACCAGTAAACAGAGCTTACTGGTACGCATACTATAGTTTGAGAACCCCTGTTATATAAAATATAACAGTAAATAAACAGTGCTTTTACATCAAACTAGAAAGAGTGTAATTTTTTCCACTGTAAATCTTTCAAAAAGCATAAAACCTATCCATACTTAAATAGTTAAGAAAATATCCATTTCTTAAAATATTTTTAAAATATCACAGCCCTTCTAAAAACAATGACTGTGCTTTCTGAACATGCTATAGATCAAAGCAGATTTAATGATATTTAAAGGCTTCTTTATTTTCACAAATCGAACTTAAATTTTCCTATCGTGTAATTTTTATTGAATTTTCTTAAATGTAAACATATACTATTACATATATAGACACAATTAATACAAACTAAGTCCAACAGGAGTGAAAATTTAACCGAGGCCAGGACTCTAATCTGCGTTAACCGTGCTGTTGCTTTAACCACTCAACTACCCTGGCCGACGGCCTAGCTGGGACGTCAACGGCCAGCTATCAGGCAGCACTGGATGACGGGACAACGATGATTATATTAATATTCCATCGATCCATAACATATATTAAAGCACATAAATTAACGCCTGAACTCATTTATTAAAGGTACACATATATTATTATAGACATAGACACAATAAACCTTTAATGTGGAGCTTTAATAAAAAAAATTCAAGCGTTAATTTATGTGCTTTAATTAATTTTCTTAAAGTTTCATTAAAAAAAAAAAATACGATATAAAATATATTTTAAAAAATCTTTTGGCAATATAGGCGAAAATTTTCTGACAGCTCCAGGTGTATTTTAAGAAAATTCTAGTCTGGCGGTGTAGAACATAATGGATTCATCATATGTAAAATAAATATTGCATCATTCTAAAATGCTAAAATTTTCTAAATACAGATGGCATTGGTTAAAAACTTCTTTTCCAATTCCCCACAAAAGCTTGTTCTCAGATCTGCAATAGGAATTGCTCTCTTTAAGGGGACCTTCTACTTTTTTATGATTTTTTTTGTAAGAAAACTGCATTATAGATCTTTTTTAAATTTGGACAGTTTATTGTACATATCTTAATGTATACACAAGATTTTTTTTTATTAGATTTTGTTGCTTCTACTCTAAGTTATAAACAAATATGTTCAACCACATTTTTTCACACGTGGGCAAGATTAAAAACAACAACAACAACAACAAAAAAAAAACTACTCAATGGATCATCTTGATTTTTTTTTTAAGTAAAGCTTATTTAATTGCCTTCGATATGAATTAAAGCTTTTACTAAAATTATTATTAAAAAAAGCCATTACATAACTTTTTTTAAAATAAATTTATGGGCTCCTTTAATTTAACTAGATGCTATTCTCATGAATTTTACGAAAAACATTTATTTTTGTGTTTCAGATAATTCTACAAGGCGCTACCATGCCCAGCGGCCAGACGAAATTTTCCAAAGTAGTTGAATATATTTGTTTATAACTTAGAGTATAGAAGCAACAAAATCTAATAAAAAATTCTTGTGTATACCTTAAGATATGTTCAATAAATTGTTAAAATTTCAAAAAGATACATCAGGCAGTTTTCTTACAAAAAAATCATAAAAAAGTGCTTTTTTTTTGGTCTCCTAATGTAGAAGGTCCTCTTAATAATTTTACTATCTTTATAAAGTTTTAAGGGGTCTCAGGACTCTGAAAGCTTCAAAATTTTAATTTTTATAGATTTTAAACTCCTATCTCTTCTCAACATTTTGATATGATTGTTTCCTTGAAATTCCCATTAGAATAGTAGTTATGACTTTTAGAATTATACCCGCTCAATAGCAGAAGCGGCGTTTCCGAAACTTTGAAGTCATTTTTCTAAAAATGACGTTTTTGTGCATAACGCGCAATGTATCTCAAAAGCTTCTGAATATTTTTTCATGAAGTTTTCAAAACATATGTTTCATGCTAGCTTGCATAAACGAACCTAAAATTTCCTTTTTATTGTTCAAAAAAACATTTTTTTAGGTGATTTATACTATTGAAATTTTCAGAATTTTGTATTAGCTAAATACAACTTTGTATTAAAAATATAAAAATTCTTTAAATACAAATTTATTTAGATTCAGGAAAGTTATTACAATCTTAAGTATAATTAAGCATAAAAATTTTCATTCTAATTCCAAAACTTATTTTGTAATCCTGCGTGTAAACAGTCATACTAATTTTTTGCTCAACAGATGTCTGGCAGTTTGCAGCGTCCTATAAATATTAAACCAGCATCTTATAATTTTCGAAAAATATATGACATGAAAGAAAATACAGTAAACGCTGTCTACGGCGGAATCGATCGGGACTAAGAAAATTTTCCGCAGTAGACAATATTCCGCCTTAGACAAATTTTACTCTATGTCTATAGATTTGCAGGGACTTGAAAATCTTTCCGAGTTAGGCAGATTTCCGTCTTACTCAGAGTCCGCCTTACAGAGAGTTTACTGTACCTATATCTTTCTTCACAATAAAAATTGTGTTTTAATATTATATACATTTTAAGATATTAATTGTTGAAAATGGTCATTTTTTTTTTCATTTTTAGAGTTTCGTTCATCTGACGAAACCCTATTCGTCTCACTCCTCTATCTGTCTGTACGTCTGTCACAGAGCCCGTTCTCAGAAACTACAGTCAAACCTCGTTAACATGAACACGCTTAACGTGAATTACTTTTAACATGAATTGTTTTCACAGTCCCCTGTAAAAACGAATACAAAGATTTCATACTGATAACATGAATTACTGTTAACATGAACAAAATTTTGATTCCCCTTGAGGTTCATGTTAACGAGGTTCGACTGTACATATATTGGAGACTTGAAATTTTGCATACTTATAGCTGAACACCTCACACTAAACTACAAATCATAAATTTTCCAAAAAGTCGTAATTAACGGATGTTATTAATTAAAGCCCCCCCCCCCCCAATTACAAGACCGGATGGGTATTGATAATTCAACAAAAGCATTAATTTTTTATCAAATTGCAAAAACGATCTCTTCCACAGATTAATAACAGGTGTTATCATTATCTGCAGACGTATTGGTACCCGAGCAATTTAAGCAGATCACGTGTTTTTTCTTACTAGGATTTTTTAAAACGAATTTTAAGCTTTTAAATTATTAAATTTTTTGATTAATTTTTTTTACATCGGGACGTAAAATTTTTCGCTGATTTCATCAATGTCATTTTCAATCTTCTATCTTAATTGCAAGCTGAGATATTAATTATTATTTAACTAATTGGTTTTATTTCTATAAAATGCTTCTGGAGATTGCTGTTCTTTTAAATAAGAAAATTTGAAAGTAATTCCAACGATCTTAGATCTTAAGGGATCTTGTGCTATCATGGCTATTTTCACTGTAACCCTTTTTTGGAGCCGGCTTAGCACTTTAAAACTTAAAATAGTTATTCTCTTCTGCAAAGAAATATTTTTTTCACATTTCCTTAAATATCTCGGATCCTATTGGTCGTAGATCTCGCGCCAAAATTAGCTACACAGCGCCCAATCAAACTTTTCCCAACGATTATTTTACCGTCTTCCGATTTCCTCTAACTCTATTAGGGGTCCGGGTAGGGCCCCTTTTAAATATTTTTCGATAAGTATGAAATACTGGTTTCAATTTTTTTAAAACCTTAGCGTTTTTTAACTTTTTATGTGCGGTTTGCAAGAAATTAATAATTATAAATTATATCAATTTTGGGTTTATTAATTAAAGAATAAAGTGTTTTGAAAGGAATATTAAACGAAACCCTCTGTGCGATCTGTGATTACACTTACCCACTTGTTTCCAATTTTAAGAGTCTTGAGACACCTTAAATGGAGTATATTTAAATAACTGTAAAAAATCGCTTTACAATATTTGTGTACTCAGTCACCACTCACTTCAGCAACTATATCACAAAATTAGTAAATTCTAGACAAACTAAAGGGAAAGAGAGAGAAAAAAAGAAGATTTTTAAAAAAGGCAGTATGGGAGGATGAAGGTTTTAGATGATTATATATTTATTGTTGTTTCGATATAAAAAATACTGCCGATTTTTTTAATGTGTATTAAGGAGTTTTTAAACGAATAAAACTGCGTGCTGTGGAAAATGGTGGTGATGGACAGGAGCACACACATGGAGATAAAAGCTTTCTTTTATTAATATAAATTTACTTAACATTGAAGTTTCCTCTCGACTGATAACTATAATTCTTTCATAAGAAAGATTATTTGCAGCAGAATTCTGCAGTAGTGAGTGATTACACATTTTTTTCTCCAACATCTGTATGTCTATGCCGATAAAAGAAACTTTCATTATGTCTATGTATCGCCAATGATTAGCAAAATCTAGCGCAGGAATAAGTCTAAAAGTCTGTATGATGATTTTCCAAGGCAGGTCTTGATGCACCTTACCCTGTTTTTAAGTGTTTGATAATTAGCCAATATTCTAATAAAAAATTAACCAAAAGCGATTTTTTTTTTGCAAAAGTCAGCAGACGCGTCCACTTTCAACCCTTTAAAAAATTCGCAACAATAGTCACGCCTCTCGGAGAGAATATTTGTTTTGCGCTAAGTAATTAAACGTCTGTATTTTGACAACATCTTTTTAGAGAATCTTGGCAGGCCAGATTTACACCACCTACAAAATTTCGAAATGTTTGAACGAGTAAAAATATTTAAAGTAATAATAATAATAAATCTGACACATTTTCGATGCAAAAGATGAGTGTGTTTAAACAATGCTTGCAACTGAAATTTATAATAACTAATGATGCTAATTCTTATATTTTAAATTCAAGACTTGGTTTAAATAGATAACTGCGGATTTTTAAACTCTGCCAAGTTAATGGAAACACTTAATGATTTTAATGTGATTTATTTATCAATGTTCTTTGATCATTAAATCCTATATAAGATTTTTAATATTTATTTCTTCATATTATCTTCTGAAAGGAATATGATGATTAAACAAAAGAAACCACAAATTGTAGCATAGTATTAGAAAAAAAAAAAAAAAAAAAAAAGCTGTTGTTTTAACAGCTTTCGGATGAGAGAGCGTGATTCCGATGAGAGAGTGGCGTATATTGAAAACTTAAATTAAGTGTTTTGTACACAAGCCTGCGATGGTTGTGTTTTATAACTTTTAATAATTGATTTTTATGGCGCTGTATCCGAAAATGATCTTCACTTTTAACCACCACGTCAGGAGTTTTCTCAAACAGGGCCGAAACTAGCCTTTCTTGCACCGGGGGCAAACATGGATTTTGGCGCCCCCTCCCCCCCCTCTTCCACAAAGTATATTTACAAAGAGAATTTTACTAATTTTATAATACATGACTTATTTTAAAATTTAAAATATGTAATCATAAAATATGTAATACTGAACTACGTAATCTACAGTGGCGGATCCAAGGGGGGGGGGGGGGGTTCCTCTGAACAGCAACAAAAATATTCTAAAGATCATTTTTAAAATGACATATTCAGTAGAGTCCCGATTATCCGAGTACGCCTAACCGAGTTTCCGCTTTCACCGAGTTATTTTCTTCTGATGGTCTAATGGCTTCCATTATTATGAAACAGCCATTATAAATGAAGTGTTAGGGGAAGATGAAAGAGCAGTCGTAAAAAGTTAGAACTCTTATTTTCTGGTCCGAATGGGGAAAAAAAATGGCCATAATTTTTTTTTTTTTTTTTTTTTTTTGCAAAAAAAATTATGGCTATTTTTTTTCCCCATTCGGACCAGAAAATCAGAGTTCTAACTTTTTACGGCTGCTCTTTCATCTTCACCTAACACTTCATTTATAATGGCTGTTTCATAATAATGGAAGCCATCAGACCATCAGAAGAAAATGATCCTTTCCAAAGGTATAATCTTCATTTGGCGCCCCTTTGTTCTGGCGCCAGGGGCACATGCCCCCTCTGCCCCCCCCCACCCCCTTAGTTTCGGCCCTGTTCTCAAATCGTAAATTTCAAAGATAAAAAGTAAAAAAAAATAGCGAAAATCTGATACTAAAAAATAGAGGAGATGGTTGTGTTTTTTAACTTTTGATAATTGATTTTTGTGCATTTTTTAGTTCTGAATCGGAAAATGACCATTATTTTTAACCATCATGTCTGGATTTTTCGCAAAGCATAAGTTTCAAAGTTAAAAAGTAAAAAAAAAAAAAAAAAAAAAAAGGAAAATCTGATACTATAAAATAGATGTGACGATTGTGTCTTTTAAATGTTGATAATAAATAGATTTTTATGTACTTTTTAGCACTAAATCTGATATTGACTTTCATTTTTAACCTTCGCGAATCGTAAATTTCAAAAAAAAAAAAAAAAAAAAAAAAAAAAAAAGTAGAGAAAATCTGATACTACAAAAAAGATGTACAACTTTTTTTGTTCAATTTAATTTAATTTTATTCTAGAATTTATTCAATTATTTGGCTTATACTGCGGATTTCTATAGCTAAACAGATCAGGGGTCCGATGAGGGGGGAGGGAGGGATTCACTTTTCACTATGAACTTTTTAAGTTTGAAATTTACGATTTATGAAAAATCCTGACGTGATGGTTAAAAATGAAGGTCATTTTCGAATTCAGCATTGAAAAGCACATAAAAATGAATTATCAAAAGTTATAACCACAACAATCACATTTATTTTGTAGTATTAGAATTTTGCTATTTTGTTTACTTTAACTTTGAAATTTACGATTGTAACTTAAGTTATCGTGCGGATTGCGAAATACCAAGTGAAAAACTTTTTCAATATTAACTGAACTTTTCTTTTATCATATTACACTACAGGCGTTTATTTTTATATTTTATAAAGCCTTAAATATGGTTTAAATATTTAAGTATTGCGCGGCAGCGCAATACTTATTTATTTCCAGTGTCACTTCTCAATGTTAATTTAACATAGAAAAGCCTATGGAGATGGTAACTTTTTCATTTTTTCTTCCCACCTTTTTGTCCCTGATGCCACTCATTTTTAATTCTTTGATAATTCTAATAATATTATAAATTCAAAGTGTAAAAACATTTGCCTGACGTCGGGGTCAAAACGGATCGTAAAATGCCTTTGCATATAGGTGGATTATAATCTAGAGAGTAACATGGGCTAATTTTTATTTACATTATTCAAATATTTTTCTTAATAATTCCAAATTTCGCTTTTTTCATTGAGAATCAACGGGCATTTTCTAATAAAATTTAACTTTTTCCCTTCATTGTTGTAAATAATTCAAAAGCCGTAATAATAATTTGTCTATATTTAGTTGAATGATTTTCACGTGAAACATGAAACTGAAATAGTTTTTTTTTAAAGAATTAAAAAGAAGATGAATGTGGCGTCATAGTGTAAATAAAAATGACATTTTCAAGCAGATCTTTTAAAGTTCAGGTTGTAATTTTTTGACCAAACTACAGCAACCTGCATTACTGCACTGGTGAAACATTTTGAATTATACATAGGTAAATTGCATCACAAATTGTGATGCTATATCGCACAAATCAAAGCCTGATGATGATATACCCTCCATAAATTTTGAAATGTGTTCGTCTGAATTCAGTAGTTATTAAAAAACTTGACATATTAAACAAAAACCTAATTTGCAGAACAAATTAAAAAAACAAAATTTATTTCCTAAATTGTTTAAGCCCGAGAAGGGGCAGATATTAAAATATTTCAATCAATTCGTTCTACATTTAATGTTAAATTTTTGTAACAAATAAGTTAAACCAATTGAACATTAAACAAGTAAGAAAAATCATGCGTTAAGCATAGATTATGAAACACTTTCCAACACATCCTGAATGCTTTAACAAAACTTCGTTATTTAGGGAAATAAGGTATATAAGTGAACTAAGTAAACATTTTAGAAAGCACATAAAACATTTGAAAAACTGATTTCAGCAGTTACCGTCCATAGCAAATATGTATTCCAATTCTTTTGAACAGCCCTGTATTTGATCTGTAGGTTGATATATATACTATATAATGGAGAAATTTAGTTTAGCAAGAAAACACATAACAGGTTGAAATTTCGCTTTCAGCAATTTATACTAATAGATTTAAACATACTTGTATACTTTTGTAAAACTCTGCAGTTAACCTAATACCTTTATTACACGCCACTATTTAGCTAAAGTTTAATTCAAAGTAAAACACTCTTAAAACTACCGGAATCTCATTTCCAGAAGTTATCATTTATAGACGGCCATGTATCCAATTCTTTGCGTGACCCTGTATGTCATTTTATATCTGTTTTACAAACATTTCTTAGTAAGCCAAATGCGGTTCAGCGTAAAAATGCCTCATTTAAAAATCACCTTTAAGCAATTTGCAATCATACCCAGTAACCATTACGAATTCTTTTAGGTAGCCCTGCATATCAATTACAGCATTTATACACACCATATACAATGCATAAATATAGTGAAACATAAAATCACATAACATAATTAAAAATGCATTTCCAGCAATCATCGCTACTTTACAGTACTTCGGGTACAATATAGTATCTGAAATATTTTGTGTGTCCCTGTAAATGCTCTGCATTTCGTATTATCCATGAAATAAGTTATAGTAAACCTTAGCGACGTATATCTATTTCATTATACATGTAATAGTTTAACATAATTAAAATAGGCCGGAAAAAATTCCCCCCACTTCTATATCATTATGTAAAGGAATTCTTTTGTGCGGCCGTGTAAATGAATAATAACTATTTTTGGGGCCGCATATTGTACAGAAAATGCATATTTTAGTCAACTTGATAAATGATATCAATTTATTATGTTTGAAAGCATGTAACATCATTAAAAATCCTTTTAAACGATTTTTTCCCATAGGCCGTAATGTAACGGAAAAATTTGACTGTCTCTGTAAATGAACTAAACATGCTATAAACTTCATTTGCGATAGGGTTCGTGCTATGGTAGAGGTCACTAACATCCAAAAATTTGAGAACGATCCGAATATATTTACGGGAGTTAGAGCGCGTACAGACGGCCAGACGGCCAGACAAACCGAAGTCATAAACACTTTTCAACTTTGTTGGAAAGTGTTAAAAATAAAAATGAAATTCATACAATATAATACTTTAAACACCTATATACTTAGATTCCGTTCAAATGAAATCGAAATAAATCTTAGACTTTTTCCATTTTTAAGTTGTAAATATTTGTACTGCAGATTTTGCATTATGTTTATGACGATTGTACATAATATGATAAGATACATGCAAAATACAAAACTTAAAAAAAGTCTAAGATTTATTTCGATTTCATTTGAACGGAATCTAAGTATATAGGTGTTTAAAGTATCATACTGTATGAATTTCATTTTTATTTTTTAATGTTCAATTGGTTTAACTTATTCGTTACAAAAATTTAACATTAAATGTAGAACGAATTGAATGAAATATTTTAATATCTGCCCCTTCTCGGGCTTAAACAATTTAGGAAATAAATTTTGCTTTTTTAATTTGTTCTGCAAATTAGGTTTTTGTTTATATGCTACAGACATTTGTGTAATGTCAATAAGAATTTAGAAAGTTATGAAAACTTAAAATTACACCCCTTTTGCACTAGCGACGGAGATTTTAAAAGGTATGAGACCACTTAAAATAGAAATATTTGACTAATTTAATCTCATAAGTTCAGAGATTAAATAAGTCGAAATTCTCTTTGTGAAATTAACGATAGTAAAAATGTGTATTCAACCTGTACGTCCCGTACCACGTAACTCTCACCCAGGCGAAAACACCCGTTCGCTAATGCTGATCCAACGGGAGAAATTTTTTAAGATATCTCGTTTGCATTTTAATATTTTTAAACGATTTTTTTTTTTTTTTTTTTTTTTGCATTGGATAGCTGAAGTAGATCTGTACAAAGGCCGTATTTTATTTTTTCGATTTTGTTTACGGTTTTTTTTTTTTTTTTTTATGATGATGCTTTCACTTTCGAAACCGGTTCCATAAGTGAAAGTGTCCTAATTAAAAATACCTATAAACAAAATTAAAAAAATACAAAACAGCCTTCATGCACATCTACCTCAGCTATCCAATGCATAAGAAATCATTTAAAAATATTAAAATGCAAGCGAGATATCTTAAAAAAATTCTCCCGTTGGATTAGCATTAGCGAACGGGTGTTTTCACCTGACTGAAGTAGCTTCTTAAAGATTATAATGTACTTTACTTAAGGTGTTTAGTACCTTTTAAACTCGCTGAAAATCAACAAAAATACTCAAAGTTTGAATTAGTGTATCTTCAAAGCCTTTTTATGTATAAACATAAAATTTTGACTATTGGATTGAACAGATTATCTTTTTTAATGGACTACCATTAGAAACTGACCAATCTTTCACGGAATTTATGTATTGTTGAAATTAAAATACCTCGTTTTTTACTCTGCAAGTCATTGCGTGCATATCTTCAGAACGTATGTATAGATTGATATAATAAATAAAAACATATGCATTTTTAAAATGATCTACTCTTGGGTCAAAATTATTTTATTAACCATGTAAAAAAAAATATTTTTGTGAAAAAAAAAATCAAAATGTTTTATTTTTAAGGAATAAAAATAGTCATAACTAAAAATCTTACCATTGTAAATAAGTTGTAAATTGAAGTTAATTTAACTTCAATAATCCATAAATTCTGTAAAAGGCTACTCGATTTCTAATGGTAATATGTTAAAAAGTCAAATCAGTTTAATCAATAGTAAAAATTTCATGTTTATACATAAAAAGGATTTGAAGATACACCAATTCAAACTGAAAGTTTTTGCTGATTTTCGTCGCGTTTAAAAGGTACAAGACCCCTTAAGTAATGCTTTTACTTACAAAATTGAGAAAAAATGTTTTGATTTTATTTCCTCTATCATCTTTTAAAGATAACGCCTTCTAATCCACTCAAATAATTCAATGAAAAGTTAAATTGACATTATTTTACTATCATAATTTTAATATTTAAAATTCTAGTCTTTGTTGAAACTGAAAAGGTCAGTTACCAGATTTAAATTAACATTTATAAAATAAAATAGGAAATGCATTAATGTAAACAGAAGCAGAAAAATGAAAAAACTTACCTCGAACCATGGTTTTATGTGATTTGTATCCCGTTTATCGTTGGTATTCCCGAGCTCAACTACTTCTGAGACTACTACGAACTAAAAAATACTTCTGAGTAGTGATTTTACATTTTCTGTATGCATCACCTGACTTTCGACACTTGACGATTCTTTGACACGCCTTTTTCCCCAATAACATAAAACATACGTGCACTTATATCTTTCAGAAAGGACATACGTTAATTTTTGACAAGGCCTCTACTTGTTACCTGCAGAATTTGAAATTTTAATGGGGATTAACTTGTTTCCTCCCCATTAAGAATAGGTATAGAAAAGAATAGGTATTGTACAAATAATAGAATAAAGAATATTGAAAAGAATAGGTATTATACAAAAAGGGACTGCATTACAATGAGTACCTTAGATAAGGAAGTGACGGGAAAATTGAAGAATGTACAAAGAGACATCCAGAGTTACCAAAATAAATACTCCAACATACTGCAAGAATGCGATTTCCACTATATTTTGAACTATTTCAACTCTATTCAACATCACATTATCCATATCACTTGTACAGCTGTCAAAGAGATAATTGAAATCTACAAGAGTTTTATTCCAACGCTGTGTTAATTTTCAGTACCATTCTGTCGGCAACATTTTAAAACTTACTTATGAATAAATTGAGAGGGTAAAAAAAAAATTCATTACATTTTTTATCCTGATTAGTTTTTTCTTTAATTATGAATAATCACAATATTTCAGACAATGGGTAAAAAAAAAAAAAAAAAAAAAAAAAAAAAACTTGTAATAAACACAGTCAAGCGTTCTACATTACTAATATTGTGCCTGCATTAACAAACTTAACATGTTTCTCGTTTTTTCTCTTTATTTCTTATACATAAAGTAAAAAGAGTTTTATTTGATCAAACGCCAGAAAGTATGCTCCTTTATAGCGTAAATAAAAGTTTTTACTTTTTTTAGTAATACAGTCGAACCTCGTTAACATGAACCTCAAGGGGAATCAAAATTTTGTTCATGTTAACAGTAATTCATGTTATCAGTATCAAATCTTTGTATTCGTTTTTATAGGGGACTGTGAAAACAATTCATGTTAAAAGTAATTCACGTTAAGCGTGTTTGACTGTAGTGGTATTTTTAACGAGAGAATAAATGTCATTTACTAAAACCAATTTTATCTTTTAATACATCGGGTTTTATTTTGAATGAGAAAACAAAGTTCAATTCTTCACACTGAAAGTTTATTTTGTCAATAAAATGTCCCTCACCCCCCGGACCCGAATCTACTAAATATATTTCAAAGTACAGTCGTGGAAAAAAAAAAAAAAAAAAAAAAAAAAAAAAAACTAAACACCCCCTACTAACTTTACATCTAATTAAAATAGAAGAAAATTACTGGTACCAAACGACAGTAAATAAAGTCTACTTTTAAATGATGTATATAAAATTTGTTTAGGGGGCCATCTACAAATCAAACCCAGACAAAACTTTATTTTTTTCAATAGCAACACTCAATTTTGACAATATATGTTAAATCTTCGGTTCAAACTATCCTTAGAAGTGAAATTTCATGTCATTTGGATATTAAGTTTTTGAATATTATTAACATTCAAAATTTAGAGCTTTTAATGTTAATACTTTTAATGTTAAATTACATTTTCATATTTTGATTAATATCTCCTGAAATTATAATCCTAATAATTAAATGATAATTTTTTTTGTTTGGTTATAAAACTAAGAAAGCCAAACATAAAAGTCTAGAATTTTGTAATTTTAAAAATTGTATAACATGAATTATGAAATTAATAGTATTAAAAAAAATATGAATTGCAACCTACAATTATTTTGATAGATTTATATTTATGAGTCCTGCTTTATGCGAATTCACAATTTTAAATCTTTCTTCCAAGAAGATATTGAATTATGAGTAAAAAACGTCAAAATGATGGTTTAAGCCCCTGAGGGGCGGTGAGATACATTACATCCCACCTAATTTTAATCATGATTTGCACCAGAAACTTTTAATTAAATTTTACCTTTTTAACTTTGGTGGAAAAAAGTCGAAAAATTCCTTTTCCTTATTTTGATTTTTTTTTTTTTTTCGAAATTTCAGGTGTGAATTCAACATTACAGAAAGGCAATTGCCTGCCCCTGAAAGTGTTAAAGGACCGTCTATGATATCCAGAAAATCACAATAAAAAAATAAAATTACTCATTTTATTGAAACATTTCGGCTGGATATAGTCGAAACATATTAAGCGAACGAAAAGTTCATATTTGCAAGGAATAATACATTAATAGAAGTAACATAGTCATTCTGTGGAATTTCAACAATGGAGTACCGAACTTCAATTTGGATACAGCCCCTAAAATAGGCTCATTTTAAAATAATTAATTTCAAACTAATCTTACGAATTTCATGAAAATTTGAATTTAGGCTAATTGAAGGGTGTAGAATTTATTCATAATGTTAAACTTAGGTATTGCTATTGGGAAAAAAAATGTTTGCGTTCGTTTTGATATGTAGATGGCCCCCTAAGCAAATTCTATATACATCATTTAATAGTAGACTTTATTTCCAATCGTTTGGTACCAGGAACTTTTTCCTACAATAATTTGTTGCAGCGTTAGTAGGGGTATGTTTACTTTTTTATCCCGACGACTGTACATATATATAACAACAGTGAAGGTAGAATTCAACAAACTCTACTGTACAAGAATAGTTGCCTTTATTATTTTTAAATAAGTACCGATTTTACCTTATCATTCCTGTTTTTGGCAAATTCAACCATCGTTAGGGGCTGTGCATATATAACGTTATCATTTTAGGGGGGAGGGGGAGTCTGGCACATGATATCGTAAGATATCTCTGGGGGGAGGGGGGGGTTGTCTTTTGATATCGATATCATTTTTGATCCAACCAAACTTCTCTTTTTTTTTATCATAGTTTTTACATCAAACTAGTATATTATCTTTTTCTAGTCTTATGTATTTTTATGAAAATAGAGTTATTATTAAAGTCACTAAATTATTATAAATTTATTTAATTCTAAAATAGGGAATAACACAACGTTTGATTTTCCTATTCTTCTTCATAAGTGTATGCATATATAATCGGTGTTCGAGAAACTATATGCGAAATATATTTGAAATGAAACTTGGGTTCACTATTTAATAAAGGAGAAAGATAAAGAATGCTGTCCACCTGTTTTGTTGATAAGAATTTCTATCTGCCCTCCTCCCTGCCGGGCAAGTACAAGAAGACATTATTACTGTTGAATGCATTATTTAACAAAAAGGTAGTATAAAATAATTTCAAATAGTAACTATTTCTTTTAAGTATTATTTGATATAAAGTTATTTCATATATAAAGTGATATTTTATTGACTTCTCCTCAGTTAAATCAATGAAGTAATAAAGGTACGAAAGCGTAACCATTTTTGTATATCACTCCAAACAAAAGAAATCAAAATTCCAAAGATAAAAAAAATTATAGACATTGATAACGATATCATCATTACGGTAGGGGGGGGGGGGGTTGAGGGATGATAACGTATGATATCGGAAGGGGGGGGGAGGGGGTTTAAAATTACCAAAAAGTTGATAACGTTATATATGCACAGCCCCTTATGTAAGGTATGCAAAATAAAATAAAAAACACAATAGGAATGCGGTGTGTACTTTCAGTTGTAATTGATGCGGAACAGAAGAGTAGAATACAAGCACCTATTTTATACATAAAAGCTCCTTTTTTTAATACATTAAAGATTGACGTTGCGCTTTCGCAAAATTGTGTTTGTCATTTTTTTAGCCCACGATGTGCTGTTTCTTTCGGCCAGCAATCAAAGGGTCGTCTCTAAAAAATAACGTTCCGTTACAGAAGCCAGCCGTAAAACAACGAAGATATATCATTGTACGGGATAATCTATACTGCAATTTTTTAAACTTTTAAGCATGGTGCAGTTTCAATTTTTATACCGTCTTTTTTTTTGGGGGGGGGTGGGGTGTACTTTTAAATACAATTTGTTTGAAAATTGCATCTTAAATTACTTTTGAGATATTAACTTTTTTTTGTAGTTTTTAGGGCCATGTTTTTTTAATTTTGGAAACCTCCATTTCTGTAGAAAGTAAAGGGCAAATAGTTGGAAAATAGTAATTATATCTTTTTTTTTTATCTTATTATTTTTCCCATAACAATCCCGGTAGCAAAAAGTGCGTGACGCGTGATGTGCGTCGCAGATTTATTTTGGATCTTTCAGACAAATTTGCCAACTTGAAAAAAAAAAAAAAAAGTATTTCCTTACAAAAAAAAAAAAAAAAAAAAAAAAAAAAAAAAAAAAAAAAAAAAGGTACGAAAATTCTGATTAAAAAATGGCGAATTCGACAAATAGTCGCTGAAAAATATCAGTTTCGAGAAGCGTTCGTTTAAAAAATCGGTAATTTATAGCCAAAGGTCGCTGTATAAACGCGAATTTCATCAAAAGATCTCGGGGGAAAAAAATGAATTTCGTCCCAGGGTTGTAGGGAAAATGCAAATTTGTGTTAAAGGATTGCGGAAAAACACGAATTTCGTCAAAAGATCCCGGAAAACGTAAATTTCTGCCAAAAAATCGCTGTACAAACTTGATCTTTTTCCAAAAAACATAAATTTCGTACCAGGGACGCAAGATAAATGCAAATTTCTGTCACAAAATCGCGGAAAAAACTTGAATTTCGTCAAAGGATCGCGAAAAAAAGACGAATTTAGTCAAACAGTCGCGGGAAAAATGCAAATTTAGTCAAACGATCGCGAAAAAACGAAAATTTCTGTCAAAGGTTCGCGAGAAACGCAGATTTCTGTCAAAGGACCGCGAAAAAAAGGAAAATTTATGTTAAAAGATCGCGAAAGACGCAAATTTCTACCAAAGGATCTCTGTAAAAAGACGAGTTTCGTCAAAAGATCCCGGGAAAAACGTGAATTTCGTCCCAGGGGCGCGGAAAAAACGCAAATTTCTGTCACAGGATCGTGGAAAAACACGAATTTCGTCAAAAGATCGAGGAAATGACACGAATTTTGTCAAAGGATCGAGGAAAAGAGGAATTTCTTCAAACGATCGCGGAAAAACGCAAATTTAGTCAAACGACCGCGAAAAAACGCAAATTTCTCTAAAAGAATCCTTATAAAAACGCGAATTTCGTCAAAAGATCTCGGGGAAAACACGAATTTCGTCCCAGTGTCGCTGAAAATTTCTGCCACAGGATTGCGGAGAAACATGAATTTCGTCAAACGATCGAGGAAAAGACACGAATTTAGTCAAACAATCGCAAAAAAACGCAAATTTCTCTAAAATGACTGCGGGAAAAAAGCGGAATTTCGTCATACAATCGCGAAAAACTCAAATTTCAAAAAAAGAAAATTCATGTCAAAAGATTGTGGAATTTCGTCAAAAGATTGCGAAATACGCAAATTTCTGCAAAGGATTGCTGTAAAAACGCGAATTTCGTCGAAAGATCCCGGGAAAAACTTGAATTTCGTCCCAGGGGCGACAAAAAAACGCAAAATTCTGTCACAGGATGGCGGATAAAACACGAATTTTAGCAAAGAATCGAGGAAAAGACAGGAATTTAGTCAAGCGATCGCGCAGAACAGGCAAATTTAGTCAAGTGATCGCGGAAAAAACACAAATTTAGTCAAACGATCGCGAAAAAACGCAAAATTTCTGTAAAAAGATCGCGAAAAAACGCAAAATTTCTGTAAAAAGTTCGCGAAAAACGCAAATTTCTGTAAAAAGATCGCGAAAAAACGTAAATTTCTCCAATATGGTTGCGGAAAAAATGTGGAATTTCGTCATAAGATCGAGAAAAAACGCAAATTTCTGTAAAAAGATCGCGAGAAATCTCAAATTTCTGCCAAAGGAACGTGGTAAAAATTCGAAATTTCGACAAAAGAGCTCCTGATTGGTGCACAGAATTTCCGAATTTCAACTTAGTTTACTCCTGACTTCTACTCTTGTTACCGAAGTACCGTATCTTTATTATTTTTATTTTTTTTATTTATCTTTTTTTTTTTTTTTTTTTTTTTTTGTACTTAAAGGAAAAAAAATCTAGCTCTGTTCTGTTAACTTTTTATTATATATGAAATATCTTTTCATGGTATCTTACTAAGTTAAAACACATTTTCCTTCAAAAATTCTCTAATAATGTAAGGTCTTAAAAGATACCTTTTATAAAAAATGAAAAGATCTGATAAGATTTCTGTGAAATAGATAATCAATGTGGTAACTTTTACCTTGTGTGTTATTCTAGGCCATTTTTATGCATTATATATCTTAAAAGTGTGCTGGAATTTTATTTGTTCTCGAGTATATGAACCAGGGCATCGGAGTCAGTAGAAAAAATGATCGACTCCGACACCGACTCCTGGATTTTTGAAACAATCGACTTCGACTCTTCGACTACGACTCCGGCATGCACACAGGGTTTCTCAAAAAGATTGAAATGCGCTTTAATACTTTACCTGTTGGAGATGAATAGATAATGCAAACTGAAGGATCGAACGAAACCGAAAGAGAAACCGAATTTCGGTAATATTTCTATTTTCGGCCGAAAACGAAAATTTCCAAAAATTGTTTTAGTAATTAACACATAATAAATATACATAGTTATTAATTAATTGTAGGTGTAATTATACCTGTGATCGAAGTTGACTCTCTGTGACTCTGACCAAAACGTTTTATTTTCATATAAAATAAAATGTAATTAGTAATTCATCAATGATACGATATGATTTTCTAATTATGAATTGCATCAAATTAAAAAATCTTTTACGTATACATACCCCTATTTATCTTTTATAATGAATTTTGAAAAGGATCATCTGTTTTACTTGAAGTTTCTCAAAGAATATTTGAAACACTTCTGTTTCAAACTAAAAAAATTCTACTAAAGTTAAGTCTGCAGCTTTTCATGAGCAAGTGAAAAGCGTCTTCAGATTTTAGTCATATATGAGGCATTCTTACAATCTTTTGACTTTCATGTCCCTGAATAATAATTTTTATTCAAATATACTTTTTTTTTTTTTTTTTTTTTTTTTTTTTTTTTTCATATACTGGGGAACATCCCATTGTATGATTGCACAACAATATTAACGAGATAAATAAGTTTTAGACGATGTTGGGGGGTCCAAACACCTGAAAAACTCCTATACCGTCCCGTGTCCCTTATGCTGATTTTTAAGTTTGGAGCTGTCTGGATAAAATTGTTTCAATAAAAATAATTCGACGTAATTTTTTTTCTGAAACTGGAACTATTGGTTTATATAAATATGTAGCTAAAAATTAACATGTACACATTTTTAGGGTTTTATTATTTTTTAAACTCTGTCTTTGGGTTTTACTTCCTTACCATCCCTCTTCTAAAATTATACTGAAAATCATTTCAGATGCAGCCACAAAATTTTTTTCAAGTTTTTTTCTCATGCAGAAGTATACTAGAGAAATAATGTCTAAAATTCTTTGGCAGGAAATTTACTGTAGAATTTAAATCAGCATTTAAATATCAATTTCAAGCATCGTGGCTTTATTGGTAGTTTCACCGTCCCCAAGGTTTATTCCTGCACTTTTCAAGGTAAATTTAAAAAAAAAAAAAAAATTAATTTAATCCAATGTTAACAACTTTCTCTAAAAATCAATGAACATTGTGGCTATCACTTAGTCTTAACACGATTTTCCTAAAAATAGGTGGTAATTTTCCTTACCGTTCCATCCTTTACCGTCCCTTTTTTTTACCATTTCGTTCCTTTTTTCCAATACCATCCCCCTTTTTTACCTTACCGTCTCTTCTTTAACACCCCTTTAAGACAATGTTATACAAAAATTCTGTATTAAAAGTACTAAATTGTTATTATTTCTTATTTTAGTGGTGCACAACCTTTTTAAGAGAAGGGCCACTTACAAAAATGTTTGGGTTGTTGAGGGCCACATCAGTAACACTATATCGGGAAAGAAAATTCTATATCGAACTAAGAAAATTCTATATCGGGGAGGTAGGGGAGGGGGGGTAATAAGTCTTTATTCTTGGTAAATAATTATTTTTTGCCTATAATAAAAATAAACAAACGGAAATAAATAATCGTATGAAGGAATGCAGGGCTTCTTCGCATCTGTATGAATAACCATTCAACACTTTATGAAGACTAACGGTTCCTTCTTGACAAATGATAACTTGAAGAAAAAAAAATTACACGAACTTTCTAAATAATTGAACGTTATTGGAAGTTATATAAAAAAAATTATTGAAGAATAACTTCATTTAAAATAAAAGGAGACTTATTTTTGAAATAACAGGGCATGATGGACTAATTATGCTATTTTTTTCTGCGAACTATTAACAAAACTCGTTTTTTTTTTCCTTTTGTAAATCAAGTACGACTGATTGACGAAATTCGCGATTTTTTATCAACGACAGATTGATAGATTTCGCGGTAATTTTCCATTGAGATTGACAAAGTTTGCAATATTTTCAAACAACCAATTTGCAATACCTGTGATAAATTGACGCACTTCGCGATTTTTTTTCAGCGATAAATTTTCAAATTTCGCGATTTTCCACAAAGGATCAATGAAAATTGCGATTTTTTGCGCCCCCAATCGAATTATTTCGCGACTTTTTTATTCCGCGATCGATCTTCGAAATTTGCAAGTTTTTTCCATGAACGATTCACAAAATTCGCGATTTTTTTTTCATGAGTGATTGGTGAATTTTGCGATATTTTATGTGACAGATTGACAATATTTGCAATTTTTTTCCAATGACCAATCGACGAAACGTGATGTTTTCCTGATATACATTGATGTAATTTGCGATTTTTTTCGCGCAATAAATTGGCAAAAATCGCGATTTCTTATACGCGCACAATAGATGAAATTTGCGATTTTTTCCTGCGGCAAATGGCTTTCTATTTCATGATATTTTTTGGGACCGACACATAAATTTTATATTTTTTTCCATGAGCTATTCACGAAATTCGAGAATTTTTGGGAAAATTCACGATTTTTTTTTCACGAGCGATTGACAAAATCGCGATTTTTCCCCAGTCGATCAACGAAATTTGCAATTTTTGTATCTCATCGACAAAATTCGAAATTTTACTGTGCCCGATTAACAAAATTCGTGATTGTTAACTGACTCTGATGAAATTTGTAATTTTTTCTGCTGCGAATTGACGAAATTTGCGATTTTTTTCCCAATAAGCTGGCGAAACTCGCGTCTTTTCCGTAGCCGATCAAGAAAATTTGCGATTTTTCCGCAGCTCCTCGACAAAATTCGCGCTTTTTCCGCGTCTGATCAACGACATTCGCGATTCTTAACTGACGCTGAAGAAATTAGTAATTTTTATGCGACAAATTGATGAAATTCGACATTTTTTCTCGCGATAAACTGACAAAACACACGATTTTTCCGCAGCCGGTCAACAAAATTTGTAATTTTTCCGTACCTCATCGACAAAATTTGCGATTTTACCATTATTACCAATCATTATGGCCGATTAAAGAAATTTGAGACTTTTCCGCGCCGAGTTGACAAAATTCGCGATTTTTCTTCTCGCGATCAACAAAATTCGAAAATTGTCCGCACCCGATAAGCGAAATTTGCGATTCTTAACTGACTATGACGAAATTTGTAATTTTTCCCGTGGCAAATTGACAAAATTCCGATTTTTTCTCACGATCCACTAACAAAACTCGCGATTTTTCAGCAACCGATCAAGGATTACATAATCGACAAAATTCGCAATTTTTAACGCGTCCGATCAACGAAATTCACGATTTTTCACTGACTCTGACGAAATTTGCAATTTTTTCAGCGGCAAATTGTCGAAATTCGCGATTTTTTCTCGCGATAAACTGACAAAAGTCGAGATTTTTCCCCAGTTGATCAACGAAATTTGAGATTTTTCTGCGACTCATTACTGTGACTGTTAAATTTCGCGATTTTACCGAACTCGATCAACGAAATTTGCGATTCTTAATTGGCTCTGATGAAATTTGCAATTTTTTCCTGGGGCAAACGGACGAAATTCGCGATTTTTTCCTGCGGCATATGGGCAAAAATTTCCAATTTTTTCAGTTATAAATTGGCGAAATTGTGTAAAGAAAACGAAGAAAATATATAAATTGTGATCGCGGGCCACAGGTTGTGCATCCCTAACTTATTTGAATGTCCTGTGGGTACTATGCAAATTCATTATAATTAAAAAATTAGAAAAAAAATAAAAAGTTATAGGGGTAAAATGGTAAGGAAAATTAAACTCGCAAGTTTAACTTAAACCTCAGTTAAATAAAAATATTTCGCTGCTGACGATTTTTTCTTTATTTTGAATCATTAAGGCATTCGTCTATCAGATTAAAATGTTATTTTAGCAAGTTTAATTTTGTCAGATTTTTTTTTCAACAAAAGTCAAAAGATTGTGAGAATGCCCCATATGCATTTCTTGTTTTTTAATTTGTACTCACATCTTGAGTCGGTCGTGACTGATAATTATAAACAGTGAAGTTCGAAACAATAAATTAAGAGTGTCTCATATGAGTCAATACAGCTCGAATCAATGAGTCATGTTAAAAATTTCCTAAGGAAAATACCAGAATTTTGGAATACAGATATTTTCGGCCTGGCCGAATTTTCAGCAGCATTTTCGCCAAAAACGAATTTTTGGCTGAACTCAGATGTTGAGTCGAAAATGAAACCGAATTTTCAGTTGATCTCTAATTAAGATTATATTCATTAAACGTTTATATTGAGTTAGAGTAAGATTATACTGAGTTCGGACACTAATTTTTAAAAAGCTATCCTTTTAAACATTTTTTTTTTTTTTTTATATATATATATACAGTCCTGAATCCTAATAATCCTGTTTCTAATAATTTATTTTTATAACCGCCGTACAACGGACGTTTATAATTTTCGATTAGGAATATGCAATACATTAAATAAAAATAGTAATTATTAGGTAGCTTTCATTACAAAAAGCTACCTATTGCAGCCGTTCGGAGGAAAGCGATTTCAAAAAATTTTGGTATATTTTCATCGATCATGACCCCCAGACCCCGAAACCACCCTCCGTTCAAAAGATGATATATATATATATATATATATATATATATATATCCATATATATATATATATATATATATATGACCTTTGTCATACTGTAACTCTCGAATTTATGAACCGATTTGGATGTAATTCGGTATGTACATAGTACATACCAATGTCTCGACCGAGTTCGTTGGCCAGCTTCATCCGCCATTTTGTTTCAAAATGGCGGCCATTTAAAATTTTCTTAAAAATTTTAAATTTGAAATGTGGTACCAAAGAATTAAAAATGGAAAAATATTTTTTTCTTATGTATTTGACCTTTATACAAAGATTCCGGAGCAGTTTTTGTTTCGTCTATATCTTAAAAAATGGCTGAGTTATAGCATTTTGAATTTCTAGCGTGGCTGACATTTTGAAACGTCCTGAATTTTGTCGCGCGATAAAAGGCGTATTTATGAACCGATTTGGATGTAACTTCGTTTGTACATAGTACATACCAATGTCTCGACCGAGTTCGTTGGCCAGCTTCATCCGCCGTCTTGTTTAAAAAATGGCAGCCATTTAAATTTTTAAGAAAAATTTAAATTTGAAATGTAGTACCGAAAATTGAAAATTGAAAAAATATTTTTTTCTTATGTATTTGACCTTGATACAAAGGTTCGGGAGCAGTTTTTGTTTCGTCTATATCTCAAAAAATGGCTGAGTTATAGCATTTTGAATTTCTAGCGTGGCTGACATTTTGAAACGTCCTGATATTTGTCACGTGATAACAGGCGTATTTATGAACCGATTTGGATGTACTTTGGTGTGTACATAGTACATACAAATATCTCGACCGAGTTCGTTGGCCAGCTTCATCCGCCATCTTGTTTCAAAATGGCGGCCATTTAAAAAAAATTTAAAAATTTAAAATTTAAAATGAGATACCAAAATATTGGAAAATGAAAAAGATTTTTTTGTATGTGTTTGACCTTAATATAAAGATCCCGGAACAGTTTTTGTTTCGTCTATATCTAAAAAAATGGCTGAGTTATAGCGTTTTGAATTTCTATTGTGGCTGACATTTTAAAACGACCTGATTTTTGTCACGCGATAACAAGCGTATTTATGAACCGATTTCGATGTTACTTGGTCTGTACATAGTACATACCAATGTCTCGACCGAGTTCGTTGCCAGCTTCATTCGCCATCTTGTTTCAAAAAGGTTGCCATTTAAAAAAATTAAATTTAAAATTTAAAATGAGGTATTAAAAAATTGGAAATTGAAAAAGATTTTTTTATGTGTTTGGCCTTGATACAAAGATTCCGGAGCAGATTTTGTTTCTGAAAATTTGTTCTTTTGTTTATATCTTAAAAAATGGTTGAATTATAGCACTTTGAATTTCTAGTATGGCTAACATTTTGAAACGATCTTGTATTTGTCACGCGATAACACACGTATTCGCCTATTTCCATGTGAGAAAGCATGTGGATAGTATACATCAACATCTCAGCCAAATATAAGTTACTTTAAATAAAAACAGCTTGGATAAAGCTGACTAATTTCGTGAAATTCACATTCATAATGATTTAGTATTGATAAAAATTAGTATTGAATCTCCTATATTCGGTTTCCACTAAATTGAGCTTCGTGTGTTTGAATAATATAAGTTGGCTTTTTTAAAATAAGGTATTTGAAAGCTACCTCTTCCTCCCGGCACTGGCCGGAAGGACTTTTTTACAATTAAAAAGATTCACTTACATAAATATAATTTGAAGTTACAGATACGAACAAAGGATTTCTATCTTGTCAGCTGAAAATTAAAACCAAATTACGCGAAAAAAACATATGCCTGCTTAAGAAACAAAGATATTTTCAATTTGAACTTTGAACAGAATGAGTAAAAGAAAATTGTGTTCGACCGCACTTTATGTGAAAGATTGGCAAGTTGTCATCGCCGTTCATTCATAGACGTAAATGCTATTATTTACATCTACACTATACTAATAATATCTTAAATAAATTAATGCCGATTTCGGTGGGTTGGAGGGGGGGAGGTAAAAAATCGACGAATAAGGAATAATCATGAAAAAAAGTGAGAAAATCGAAAAATCTTAATAAATCATACATTACAAAAGACAAAAAAAAAAAAAAAAAGAAAGAGAAATAGAGAAAAAAAAAGCCAGCCATTCTGAGGCATGAAATGAGTTTCTTCACTTTCCTCTCCAAATTCATGAAATAATTGTTTTTTCTACAGTAGGTTGGAATTACGGTCTTCCATCGGATAGGATAACCAAATTTAGACGGAACCAGATAGACTTTAAATGCTTCGGGTCAGGTTTTGACGCTTTTAATATGACCTGATTTTTCAAAAGAATAGGGGAGGTAGGGGTGTTTGATACATTGACAATTTTTCTCAACAAAAGGCATTAACAACCATAGTAACAAATGTAAAGGCTTCTTTTATTAGCAGAGGCCATCATTAGCTGGACTTAGCAGTGAAGAACTGACAACGTTTTTTTTTTTCTTTTAATTTTGAAGATTCTTTGAATGTCAATGTAATTTTTTTTTTAAATACTGATTTTCTTTCATAACTCTTATTACAGTGGAGATAATATCTTGTAATTATTTTTTATTTGTAAAGCACATTGTTAGGGTGAGTTTTACTAGAAAGCAGATTGGCATTTTGCAACTGCATTTATAAAAGTGATTGGAAATCCAATAAGGCATGACAGGGAGAAATGATACATTAGTGCTGGGGAGAAATGATACACTTGTATATTTGAAATTTTATAATTTTTTTAATTTGTAAACTAATATAGGACTGTAATATTCATTATTGTTTTACAGCAAGAGCTACTGAAATTAGTAAGGAAGAACAAAGAGACTATTCATAGACATTATGTAGGTTACATAGAAAAGCAGTGCGATGGTATACGGTTAGTTCGCTTTTTTCGTCATGTAGAAGGAAAAAAAGTTTAAATGTCCTGAAAGAGAAAATGTTTCTATAATTGACGAAGGGAAAATTGAAAAAACATTAAATCTACCCGATTTTACTTATCAAAATGATAGAGTTATTAGTTTTTATTTTAACCATTTCAGGGGTGGTGTTATGTTTATGAAACCACTTAATTTTAATTCCAAACGCCATATTGGCACCAACATTTTGGTAAAATATTTTCCATTTACTATGAAAGTGAAATATATCCCATTTCTAATTTCTAATTAAATTTGTTGGTAAATTCCGGTGCCATTCATTTATTCAACATTTTAGCATTGAAAATGATTTGCCCCTGAGAGGGTTAAAGGAATCTTAAATATGCTAAATTTTATGTTAAATTGTTTGCAAATCAGCAATGTTCACTTCATTTTTCTTTGCAGCTAGATCTCTAGGGGTTTTTTTTTTTTTTTTCATTATTTATTTTCTAAAAAGTATGTTAATAGGATTGTTTAAATAATAGCAATAGTTTAAATATTGTTGTAAAAACATTTCTGAATCAAAAATGTGTCAATGTCATTTCGTTTTAAATTTTACTAAAATATTTCAAGATTTATCATAAAAAATTGTATGACGCATAAATTGAATTGTCTGCATTTTTTTTTTCTATTTACATAACAATGTATCAAACCTCCCTTGCTAGTGTATCAAGTCTCCCCAGTAATGGGGAGATTTGATACAGTACTAACCATTCAAAATAATTGGGATATATTTTTTGAATGACTATTTTTTAAATTCACAGTATTTTTAATAAATGAATAACAGGTCACTTTATAAAAAAACACGAAAGATTTGTCAAAAAATAGCTTTCACAGCTTTAACTTTTTAGGTTGTAAAAAATTAGTAAAAAAAAGTGTATCATACCTCCCCTACTGAATATTTTTCAAATGAAAAATCTATATATTTGAATATTAATGAGTGTTATTTAAGTTCATTTTAATGCAAAGAAGATCAAATTGTAGGCTTTTTTTTTATAATTGTTTATGCTATAAAATATGAATTAATTTTCTTTCGTCTCGAATTAGGGTCGGATTGACGATTTTTTTTTCCATTTTGGGATTTGTTTGACGATTTACTTTTTGTCCGGTTTCCGGTTGACTTTCAGCAGAAATTTCAGATTCGGGTCGGGTGCAACCCGGTCCTTGAAAAGACTCTAATTGGGACTTAGAAGTAGAAGAACGTCTAAGTTTTAGGTAAGAAATATTTAAGAAGAAATCTGCAGTTTGTTTTAATGAGGAAAATTCTGTATGAGTTCAGTTGTCCGATATTGTAGTGATAGTTCATTAATCAATTTCATATTTTTCACACATTCTCTTTTATCTGAAATACTGAAAATTAAGGCAGTATAAGTTGGACAAAGGATCCATTGTTATCTGAAGGGGATTGTTGCATTCGTTAGGGTCCGATTCGAACGGTTGTTCGGATTGAGTCTTAGACAGATTTTTGGTTTACACAGATTACGGCTTATACAGGTTTCACAGTATATTTATATACTTTATTATATATATATATATATATATGTATGTATGTATGTATATATATATAATATATTATATGTATGTAATATAAGGATGATATAAAGATAAGATCGTAGTTAATGAGAAAAGGAGTTTAATGATTCTAGGTTATAGTTTTACATATTAAATAGAAATTATATTTACAAGTACGGGAGGGTAGGGGGGTTTTCTGCGGCATACGCACTCACAGAATCGTCGAGATTTCATATCGGCCTCTGCTCTTGTCTAGAGCGAGAAAGATACATCTAACATCAACCGCGTCAGAATGAAATCTGCTCTCGTTTGTTACTTGTTTCCAAGCGAAGAGAATGCAAAGCTGCATATCAGCAAATTCAATACATCTGCTGTTCTGCGGTTACAAGTTCTTATGGAAAAGTGCTGATCATATCCTGTTGCTAGGAGTAGGGTTTTATGGGAATCTAAAACCACAACTCACACTCGGCCATCTTGTCCGCTTGTCGACCTCGACAGCGCGTTAAATAAGCAACACGATATGTCAAAAAAAAAAAAAAACTACCTAAAAATAATTAAGATCCAAAGGAAAAAAAAACTGTCATTAAATAATTAAGAAAATTGAGCTAAATAATAAAAAAAAATACTAATTCTAAATTTTATGTAAATTAATGCTGAGCTGCCGTGGGATATCTCCAAAAAAAAAACCCGAAAAGAATAAAAAAAAAATCTCAGGATAACATCAATTTGCGTCATGAGACCGTCTTTCTCATGAGCCATCATCAGGGATGAAAAATATAATCTGAAAGGCCGTCTGCCCATTATATTACCATCAAGAAAACATACTAAAATCTGCCTCATCTTAGGTAGAATTTCGTAAAAAAACATCTTTATCCTAACGTCATTCGGGAATAAAAAATTTAAAAAATGAAGTTTGCCTCGTCTAAGCAAAAAAAAAAAAAAAAAAAAAGATTTCCCACCAAAAGGTTTTTTTTTTCGACAGCCAGCTCTTACTTCTGTAAAAAAATATGCGAGGGGGGGGATGGGGGGGGGGGGTAAAACACGTACATATATATAGCAATTCAATAAAAAGTTTACACATAAAATACAGTTTTAAAAATATAAATACAGTTTTAAAAATATAAATACAACAATATTCTTTTTCTTCTTGTCAAAAGTGAGTGTTCAAAAAAAAAAAATAAAATAAAATAAAGTCCTGTGCAGATAGTCATTTTAAATAAAGTTGTTGTTTACGCAACATAAAAAAAAGCACGTGTTGCGAACAGGCAAATGAAAAAAATAAGACACCATTTGCAGTCCGAGAGAAAGATAACTTGCCATGCGAAAAAAAAAAAACACCGCATGGGTTCAATAAAAAAGTTTTGAGCAGACATATATCGCTCAGAGGTTTAAAAAAAAATGTTGAACAGAACTTCGAAAAAAAAAAAAATAAATTCTGTTAATATAAGCTGAAAAAATAAAGAATCTGTTGCATATTCCACAAACTAAGAATAATTAAAAAAAAAACACTGTTGATAAAATGCTTGGTACGCGATAACTTCTTTAAACAAGTTGGAAATTGCTCGTCAAACGTGGCAAATGAGGTGCGTTCGTACTATAACTAGTTTTATAATTATTTTTTGCACCCCATATTGTACTGAATGTATATTTTTTTGCGCTTCATAAGTGCATAGTCTGTAACATCATTAAAATGCACTTACAATAATTTTTTCCCCATTCCCCGTAATGTAACGGAAAACTTTTGACTGTCCCTGTAATTAAACTATACATCCGATTTTCATAAGATTGGAAATGGCTCGACAAAATTTTGCAGCAATTATATATTAAAAATTTCAGACCATTCGGATGTCTGTAACATCATTAAAATTCACTTGCAATAATTTTTCCCATTGGCCGTAATGTAAAGAAAAACTTTTGACTGTCCCTGTAATTAAACTATACATCCGATTTTCATAAGATTGGAAATGGCTCGACAAAATTTTGCAGCAATTATATATTAAAAATTTCAGACCATTCGGATGTCTGTAACATCATTAAAATTCACTTGCAATAATTTTTCCCATTGGCCGTAATGTAAAGAAAAACTTTTGACTGTCCCTGTAATTAAACTATACATCCGATTTTCATAAGATTGGAAATGGCTCGACAAAATTTTGCAGCAATTATATATTAAAAATTTCAGACCCTTCGGATGTCTGTAACATCATTAAAATTCACTTGCAATAATTTTCCCCATTGGCCGTAATGTAAAGAAAAACTTTTGACTGTCCCTGTAATTAAACTATACATCCGATTTTCATAAGATTGGAAATGGCTCGACAAAATTTTGCAGTAATTATATATTAAAAATTTCAGATCATTCGGTCGGGTAGTTTTTGCTCTGTTATATTCGGCCGGGCAGACAGACGGACGGACAGACGGACGGACAGACAGACGGACTGAACGACGACTATAGGTGCTACGTATTTATCTAATTACGAACGCACCTAAAAAAGCACTTGAAGTTTATCGCACTGTAGAATGGCATGACACACAAAAATACGAAGAAGAAAAAAAACGTTCTGTGTTGAAGATTTCCATCAACTAGCTGACCCGCCCGGCGTTGCCCGGGCCTTAATAATATTCTTAAATGAATCTGAAATTTTTATCGCAGGTGCATTGCATACAGAGGGGAGTGGAAGTGGAGACCCCAAATTACCAGGGCCCGACTCTTGTTCAGTTCCAAAGTTGTGTAAATTCACAGGTTAAGTTTTCCCATTTTTATATGTCTCATGCTCTTTTTATTCCAAATTAATTGATGAATTCAATTAAAATTTAATTATATTTTGAATAATTTAATTTTTTATTTAAAACCTGTAGATGAAAAAGCAATTACAAATACAACATAAACTGTAATAATTAGAAAAGAAATAATAAAATTGTAAGCAAATATTACTATATAGAATGTTTTAAAAAGTACCATCCAGCAAATTTATTTTCTAATAGAGTAAAGCCTGTTTCTAATGGAATCCTGCAATAAACAAAAAAAAAGAGTTACAGCTTCTCTCTCTCCCCAAAAATGTTATTATGCTTTGTTTAATTTAAATAACCTGCATAAAACGGAATTTATCACTGGTCGTTTCCGTCTAAGCAGGTTTTATTGTATCTTACTTCTGGTAGGCTCATAATAATACTCTTAAATGAACCTGAAATTCGAATCGCAGATCCGTACAGAAGGAAGTAAACAAAATTACTTGACGTCATGACAACATTTTTAAATTTCTTGCTGCTGAATAATTCGCATGTCTAATATAGTGCTTTGCAGAAATTGCACGTTTTACTCAAAGTTCCACGGTTGTGCACCCCGGAACGTTTAAATCAATAATTTGGATTTCAGAAGCAACGCGTGCACTCTGCGTTTATTAAGCCTATTTTAGCGATCGCTTATGCTCTGTGTTTATTCCCGATTCAATCTATTTCAATTTTCTGTTCTTAATTCGGCTTCTTCTTCACTTTCAAGTATTCACCGAGATCTTTTACGGGCATTTCAAATGATATTTTGAAGCTCTATAATTTCAGCGAAAGAGGGAAACATCATGGAGCTCTTTCCTCCTCTACGGCGAAATGTAAATAAACCCGATCGCCCTAAATCTTGCCAAAGGACTTTTCACAATAACCAATGAGATGTGTTTCTCGGGCGTTGCCATTAGACAATAACAAATAATCGCGATTTCTGTGCCACGTACGTTAGCGTAATATATATATAGATGATTGAACTCTTGAAATGGGGAGTTACACTGGTAAACACCTCATTCTAATGTTTCATCCAGAAAAAAAAAAATCGTGGATGCTTGCTGCAATCGTAAAAAAAACGAAGATATTGAAATAAAGTTACTAAGAAAGTCACAGATAGTAGCAGTCTGTAGTCTGTACGATATAAATGTTCTCTTAAATAAGCAGATATATGGGTGTCAAACACAGAATATATAAAAACACAGTTAAAAAAATAGTAGTAATAATAAAAAACACATTTATGATAAATTCGTTGGTTGCACTAGTGACCCATATACGTGAAGCATATTTCTTTTTGGAAATTTAAATCTACGTTTTCTCTTTTTCTTTATTGATGTCCCACAGTTTCGGTGTATAAGAAATAAACAAGAAATGATAAGGACACGCAGAATTTCGGTCCAATTAGTAACGTCACTCGAATCTGGAGATGGTTGGGACGTATGGAACGCCGAATGCTGATAAATGAGTCCGTTGGCAGACATAAACAGTAATAAACAGATGGTCAATAAAACGAGCACAGTCATGAAAAGCTTGTAGGATAAGAATTTTAAATCGAAGGAAAAGCAGTCTGGCGATAATGTTGCGAGACGTTTCAGATGTGTTGAGTCAATTTCTATGTCAGTAGGAATATTTTCATTCGAAAAATCTTTATTTACTCTCGGCGGTTTTAGATCTTGGGGAAAGAATTTGAAACAAATGTTTCCGTAGTGCATCTTGCGTCGGGAAATGAAGGTACATAGGATTTATCTTGAGATTTCGTTGCAGATACATTATCAGACACAGTAATGCAGCTTATAAAAATACTTGTGGGTGGAGATTTAGTTAAAGTAGCGCCGTTTTTGTCGCATGTGAGAGTACCCTGAAATATGACATCTGTCCCTATGATAAGTGGCATGGGCATCTGAGAAGACTTAACTACGTAAACAGTAGTAGAAAAAGTATTATCGTCTATTTGTATATTGGTAAAAAACGATCCTATAGGTTGAATAACACGGTTACCGATGCCCGACAATTGTACAGGATCTCCGGTGAGGGTTGGGGACCCAATTTGTTCATAAATGTCTTCTCTCAGTATCGTCAGTGAGCTTCCAGTGTCCAAGATTGAATTGATTTGTAAATTAAAAATTTTTACAGGTTTCTGCATGCGCGGATGAGAATGACACATTTCTACTACGTGGATTTGTTCGTCTCGGCTTGCCGACGTCTTGCGTGAAGGGGAGGTGCCTTGAGTCGAACGCTTGCGTTCCGGCGTTTGCTCTGTACACTGGTTGGAAACATGACCAAAACGTGCACATTTCATACACTTTTTTCCTTTATTTAAATGCACACAATGGGTAGACAGGTGCCCTGGGGCTAAACAATTTCAGCAAGTTAATTTTGCAGTTTTCTCTGTCTGGTTAATCTTAGGAGTGTTGGGTGTAGTCGGTGACTTTGATTGATAAAATTTAGAACTCTGTTCACAAATTCGTTCGAAAATTTGGAGCTTGTTTTTAAATTCGGCAAGCGTGGCGCACCCGAATAATATAGCTTTGTTATGTGGTGTATCGTTAATCCCATTAATTATATAGTGAATTAAAGATATATCATCGATGTTTCCTCTTTGTGCTATTTCTTTCATTTTCAAAAAATATTCCAATAGTTTTTCGTTTGGGCGGCAGCCTCTAGCGGCTAGTAATTGATGTATCTGGGCGGACGAAGCTGATTGTCCAAATTCGCGAAACAATGCTTCTTTGAGCGATGTATATGAAGAAATGTTATTTTCACTACGTACATACAATAATGCTAAACTTTTTAATGCCCGCTCAGCAAATACAAATTTCTGTATGTTGGACAGTTGAAATGACTGGGCCAGAGATTCAAATCTCTGAAACTATGTTTGAACGTTTTCCATTTTATCACCACTAAACGGTGTAATTAAATGATCAGTGTCATGGAAAGAAATTGTCTGTTTGGGCGCGGAGTGTGTACAGTGTACACGCGCCTGGTCTGGCTGTACTTCCAAAGGGGAAGATAAACCAGTGCTTCCACTACTATTGTGGCTATCATCAAATTCTGTATCCGATTCGGAAACTGCCGTAAACGTGTCTTTAAAAGCCGAAATATCAACTAGTGCGCTTAAAATACGCTGTCCTATATCTTCTTTTGATCCATGGATGTCAATGGATAAGATATTAGCGATAGTAATCAATTGTATCTGATCGTAATCGTCCAAAATTTCTTTGAGTTTATTCTCATACTCATCGCTTTTGTCGGTAAAAGAAAAACCTTTAAATTTCCTTAAATTCGCTCTATTCTGGAGATTTTTATCGCAACCAAATATAAATTCGTGCAGTAATTTGATTTTATCAGTCTTAGCCGATTTCAACTGGCTTTTAATAAATTCAATTTCTTTTAATTCCATATCAAAAGGCAAGAAAGGAAAGAGAGAGAGAAAAAAAAACTTACTTCAAAGGAGTTATCCAATTGAAAACAAAATTCTTCACCACGATATATTGAAATAATCCAATTAATGATCCGTAGAAAAAAAATATACTTCCAGCCGGAGATTCATTTCTTGCAAAACCACGACTATCTTGTAAAAATAAAAATAAAAGGAAGATTGAGCTTCAAACAGATGGCTCACATCAGATGTAGGTGAATCACATCAGCTGAAATGCAAGGGTTGATAACGGAACGAAAAAGTTCTCTGATTTTAAACGTAGATCGGTAAGAAAGCCTAGGGGATTTTATTTTTTAATTCGTTTAAAGATTCAAATCGGCCTAGAGCCCACATGTAATATAAGGATGATATAAAGATAAGATCGTAGTTAATGAAAAAAGGAGTTTAATGATTCTAGGTTATAGTTTTACAGATTAAATAGAAATTATATTTACAAGTACGGGAGGGTAGGGGGTTTTTTCTGTGGCATACGCACTCACAGAATCGTCGAGATTCCATATCGGCCTCTGCTCTCGTCTAGAGCGAGAAAGATACATCTAACATCAACCGCGTCAGAATGAAATCTGCTCTCGGTTGTTACTTGTTTCCAAGCGAAGAGAATGCAAAGCTGCATATCAGCAAATTCAATACATCTGCTGTTCTGCGGTTACAAGTTCTCATGGAAAAGTGCTGATCATATCCTGTTGCTAGGAGTAGAGTTTTATGGGAATCTAAAACCACAACTCACATATATATTTTATTTTATGTATTTTCTTTTATCGGGTGGGCAACGCTAAATTCTGAAAAAGCAGAATTCTTGTTTTCTAGTTATTTATTTTTTTTTCAACGAATTTATTATCAAATATTGTATATGTGACTTTTATTTTTAAGAAAAAAAATTGTTAATTGATTCGAGTTGTAAAAAATTAGAAATATGAAGGAAATAGTACGGAAGGCTTTGAAAATTTTTATTGATAAATTTCAGATTGTGTTCATACATGTACTATAAAGAATGAAAACAAAAAACAGCAATTCAGGATACAGATATTATTGCAGTCAAACTATACTATATGTAATAAATGTAACGTATACCGCTACAATAGTAAATGATTAAAACATTTTCATATGGCAGAAATGTAATTGTTTTGTACTTTTCGCAGCATATCATATCTCACATAAAAATAAAATTGAACTATTGCTTTTCAGGTGCGTTCGTAATTATATAAACACGTAGCACCTATAGTCGTCGTTCGGTCCGTCCGTCCGCATATAACAGATCAAAAACTACCCAACCGAATGGTCTGAAATTTTAAAGATATAATTATTGCAAAAGTTTGTTGAGTCATTTCCAATTTTATGATGTTACGGCCAATGGGAAAAAAATTATTTCAAGTGCATTTTAATGATGTCACATCCTTTTGCACAGAATGAAATTGATATGTACTTATGGAGAATACTAAAATATGCATTCAGTACAATATGCGGTGCCAAATTTACTTATAAAACTAGTTATAGTACGAACGCACCTCATTTGCCACGTTTGACGTGTAATTTCCAACTTTTTTTTTTTTTTTTTTTTTTTTTAATCTTAATTAGTTATTAATACGTATAAAATAAAATGTTATCTCATTTGTATCAAGTATAAGAAGTTGCGGTCTTTAATCATTTAATACAGACAGTTTGTTTTGTCAGGTGGAGTCTTTAATGGATTTTAATATGGAACCCAACATTAAAAAATACAGTAGGGCAACTACAGAGTTTCCATGCAACGTCAAAAACACTAGGAATTTAAAAGTTAAAAAATTAGGAAAATGCATATCATTTTGAAACTTGGAAAATACAGGGAATTTTATATTACTTTCTTTCTTTCATCAAAAAATGCCAGTCTCTATAAACCCCGGGAACAAAAATGATCATAACCATTGGGCCATATATATCGAAAATTTTGAAACTATGTTTTGAATTTTAAAGGATTTTTTAAAAATATTTTCAGGAAATTTTAGCTACTATTATAGTTTAGACTTGAAACAATAATAAAAAAGAATTGAACTTTTAGCCAAAAAATGTAAGATTTGATTAATTTAAAGATATATATACAGGATGTCCCCGAATCCATGAGCCAAACTATAAAAGAAGGTAAAGTACACATAAAGAAGCAATTCTGGTATAGCAATGTGGAAGTTTTATTGATATAACAATTACAGTAAATGCTCAAATGTGCCACTGGCACCGTTTAGCAAGTGATTGTCGTACGTTTTCGTAGATTCCAAGTGTTTAACGAACATTTGCAGGAACGACTGAAAGTCTTGCACTGAGTTTCTCATCAGAGTCAATTGATGTCTCATAGTACTTACCTAAGCATTTTCTTTCTTTAGCTTTTTCATTTTAGTTTTCTTGTATTTTAGTGTATTTTGAATTTCTATTCCAGTGGGCGTTCCGGTGGACCTGTTATTTCCACATCCTACTGAGTGTCTACCCGACTTCCATTGTCAATTTCTTTAGTTCAAATTTCCTCATTTTCTCCCTGCCTTTTATCTCTAACATCAATTTCCTTTCCTCTACCTCTATCTGCCATCTTCTTTCTTCGCTTGCAGTCTTCTTTCTTTCGCTTGTTGTCTTCTTTCTTCTACTTCAAGTTGTAGCTTTCTCTCTTCCAACGATATTCTTTTATTCTCCTTCCCCGCTTCTATTTTTCTCTGCTCTTTACTAGTCCACCATATTGGGAAAACGACGTTACGGCGCGCCATTGTTTTTTGACAAGCATTCTTATATCCCCTAATCCCTTCTTAAACTGGTGTAAAACGTATGGGTTGCTGGACTCTTGCTACGACTAAGAGAAACTATAACTTGACGACCGTTATTGGCGATCTTCAAACTTTTTATGTTGGCAAAGAAATTAGGAGCATACATTAGGAGTTATAATATTACACAGAATTTCGGTAAATCGGAATATGTGTTAAGTAAATAAAAAAATAATAATAATTAGATATAGATCAAAATTCCACTCCAATGCATCCTACTTATTTATGCATTATAAACCGCCTAAGAAAGTAGAAAATAAATAAAATCATATGATAAACTTTAACATCAAATATGTAAAGTTGTAGATTCAAAACTAATAACTAGCCTTCATTGTCGTGATTTATCTTAGAGTTTGTTTATTAAAGTTCATTTGAATCGCCTAGATGTTTTTGGATTTAAAAAAAATCGTTAGAAAATATGCACTGTTCGTCTGTACATTATAGTAAGAAGATAAGAAACCAAAAGAAATTATGTGTTTTTTCGTGTGTCAGTAGTTAGTAATATAGTGTGAGTTTGTATTAAATATGGGATTATAATAAGGAGGCATCAGGACCTTTGAACTTTCAAAAAATTAGTTTTCGGTTTTTGTTTCATTCTGAAATTTTTAAAATTTTTCAACAATATGCACAAAACCCCATTCAAAAATCTGCATTATTTCTTGAGTTATAATCATTTATAGATAATGAGTATAGAGGTCTGCACGGGCCGTCATTTCCAGGCCCGGGCCCGGCCCGTACAAAAAAATATTGGCCCGGCCCGGTAAAAAAGGTGAAAGTTCGGCCCGAGCCCGGCCCGTAGAAAAAAATTTATTGGCCCGGCCCGGTTAAAAAGTTAAAAGTTCGGCACGAGCCCGGCCCGGCCCGAGTTCCGTGAGTGAAAATAGGCCCGAGCCCGGCCCGTGCAGATCTCTAAATGAGTATAATTGAAGGTCTGTGGATATTGAAACTTTAAATCGCGCGTTTGTGCGCACAATTATTTTCAAACTCTGTCTAAGCTACAACTTTAAAACAATAACCAAATATGCGTTTCTTTATATTCTACTTCGTAAAACCAAAAAAATCTCATATTTTGGTTATTTATTTTTTTGCACTTGGAAAACTTCAAATTTTTGATTTTTTTTTAAAAACTTGTGTTAAAATTAAATTTTAAACAAAACATTCGTGTATATTTTGGTTTTAATTTAGAAGTACGTCTGTTATGATTCGATTTTGTTCAAAAATTGTTTTCTATAGGTATAATTTAGAGTTTTTTCATGCGCGCAGAACTAAATGATTTTAATTCGCGCATTAGTGCGATAAATTTTTTAATTTAAAATTTAAATACTCATTTTATATATACAACATTTACTTTTTATATAATATAGTTAAGAATATATGCTTCAAGCATAAAGGGGAAAAAATATTTTAATTCCATATTATTTGTGTTTTGGTACTTTGAAAAAGGCGGTGTTTTTGATCATTTTGACAAACTGAAAGGTCCTGTGCCCCTGTAAGAAAATAAGCAACAACAACAATATATATATATATATTATAAATAGAACAATTGGATTCTCGAAAGGGGAAAAAAAGGAGGAGGCCTTAAAAAATAAAACTAGCCTTAATAGAATATTTGCATTTTCTTTTTTTAAAACGAGAAAGAATAAACAGAAAACATAAACCTATGCCTATGTTATGACCAGTTATCTAATAATATATGTGATATGCCAATCGAGAATTTGGGTTCGACCCAAACCTGAAAATACCATTTCTAAGAACAAGGGACCTTCAAATTCGTTTCTTTCTTTCTTTTTTTTTTTTTTTTTTTTTTTTTTTTTTTTTTAAATTTTATTTTAAATACTATTCAAGGGTGTTTATATGCATTATAAGGAATATACGCATTATGACGTATATTTATCACACAAGAAATATACATATTTTTGGAGGAGCGGGGGGGAATAAGGAATTTTTAAAAATATTTTAAGCGTTATGAAGAGCTTTTTAAAATGCTCCAAGTGCATTCCATATCAATTAGAATCCCCAGTATTTTTTATGCAAGTTTTTTTTATATACTGGGGGCTCTGCCCCCTACGAGCTATGCTCGCCAACCCCCGTTCAGACGCCACAAACCCTAAAAGCACGCTAATTTGATCGGCTTTAAAAAAAAATTTCGGGAGGCTGAAATATAATTAAAAAAACAGTTGCGCTCTCCCTTTTAATGGGCTATTTTCGTCTTTGATTATATCAGATCGGTGAAAATTTTGAAAATAAGCTAATGTAAAATTAAGTAAGCAGAGTCTTTGTCTCTCGGTATTTTTTAATAACGCTATAAGAAAGTTCTTTTAAACAAGACATTTTAAATGAATTGTTTTAAATCTGACGTAATTTTCCCCAAAGTTCTCGTTATCTTTTTAATATTCATGTGAAAATACTTTTGTTTTTAGAAAGGAAATATTACTTGTGCTGTCTTAGAATTCACAACAATAGTTTAAAAGAATATCTTAAAATATGAAATGTCTCGCGCATATATATTTTTAAATTTAAATTGTTTGACAATATTATTGTTTGGCCATTTTAAATATCACGAAATTTCCACTCATTTACGACTTTTTACACATATTAATGAATTTATTATTTTACTATTTTCTTTCTCTTTTAAAATTCACATGTAAATATAGTTTTTATGACTTAATTTTCTATATTTTCCTGCTTTTAAATCGTAAGCATTTGATTATAATTTGAAAGTTTTTTCTGTTTATAATAGTCACGTGTAAATAAATTTTTAACTTGAAGGAAATGTTATTCGTTGAGCTTTTTTTAAAAATTGGCAATAATTTAAAATAATGCCCTTCTAAAAGATATCAACCTGATAGAGAAATAAATGGCTATATTCCAATTAGCCTAACGCTCTCTAGACTCTTTGCAATAAGCCTGAAATATATTAGACTGATTGGAAAAAGGAAGATTATTCTCCAATTATCCCGGCTCTTTGCAAACGTCCTAAGGCGCCTTGCAAAGAGCCGGATTTCTCAATTAACAACGACATATGCGTAAAGCTTTTATAGCTAAAATCCAAACTTTATGTTTTCTTATACAGTCACAAAATCATTTATATTCTTAAAATGCACCAAATTTGCAGATATACTTATTCGTATGGTAAGATATTGAAAAAAAAAACTCTCTATCTTTTTTTTTTTTTTTTTTTTTTTTTAATACGAAAAATCTTTCAGACAATAATATAAACGATAGTGTTTAAAATAGTTTTTTAAAATACAATAATCTTAAAAAGGTCGAAAAAAAAAACTGCGCGATTCAAGATGTTATACAGTTTTCGAAAAATGAAAAATTCTATTCAATACCAAACCTCATTAACGTCCATCCTTGCAATTTTTATTCTTTTGAAAATGAAAATGCACCAAATTTGCAGATATACTTATTCATATGGTAAGATATTGAAAAAAAAAACTCTCTATCTTTTTTTTTTTTTTTTTTTTTTTTTTTTTTTTTAATACGAAAAATCTTTCAGACAATAATATAAACGATAGTGTTTAAAATAGTTTTTTAAAATACAATAATCTTAAAAAGGTCGAAAAAAAAAAACTGCGCGATTCAAGATGTTATACAGTTTTCGAAAAATGAAAAATTCTATTCAATACCAAACCTCATTAACGTCTATCCTTGCAATTTTTATTCTTTTGAAAATGAAAATTGTTCTATGAATTTGTAAAAAAAAAAAATTGTTGAGTAGAGATTTTTTTTTTTTTTTTTTTTTTTTCTTTTAAGAACAACCTTCAAAAAACTCCACAAGGAAGCCTGTACCATCTTCAGACCAGGGCTCGTAAATACATATTTTCGAAAATATAAGCAATTATCTGGTATTTTGTTATGTATCTGATATTTTCAAAAACAGCTAATTTACTGTTGATTATATTTTCAGGACTAATATAAATTAAGAACTAAAATGGCATTTAGCATGAAAATTAAATAATGTTTTTCCATTCTGTTTTTTTCTTAACTTACAACTAAAACGATAATCAACTAATTGAAAACATAAGCAATTTTCTGAAAAGTTAAACAATTTACTAGTATCGTGTATCAAGAAAATGTTATGTTTTATACAAAAAAATTTCAAATAAAAATTATTTTTTATTGAAAATTTTAAGCGTAAATGTAATCTTGTCTACTTTTTCATTATTTAATCAGTTGTGCAGCTTAAACTAAACTAAGCTATAACCAGAAAAGATTCTTTCTAACGATTCTGTAAATAACTGGTTATCTACAATCCAACAGCTTACCTTTTAAATGACTGATCTAAGTTAACATTGCTACGACAAAAGTATTGGTTCTTAAAAAAAAAAGAAAAAAAAATCCCTGCCAGCTTGGACTACAGGCACAGGTAGATTTCAAAGTTAAGTACTAATTTCATCAACGAAAACTAAATCAAGCTTAGAGATAAACCCAGTTAAACAATTTTATCTGGCCGCTTTTGACGAGTTTTTAATTTAATTTTTCTGTAAGGGCTGTTTTCATTAGAATCATGTTAATACGATAATTATTTCTGAAACCCCCTATTTTTTTTTTCTGTAAGAGTTGGCCCTATCAAAAATTTGTCAATACAAAAGTTGTAGATAATATTAACAAGATTTATAATAAATTCAAGCGGATTGGATATCTTGTGAATTAAAAGTTTTGATTCCCCCCCCCCCCATCTTTTTATATTTTTTGCTGTAAAAGTTGGTCCTATCAAAAATTTGTCAATATAAAAGTTGTAGATAAGATTTAGAAGATTTATAATAAATTTAAATAGATTTGATATCTCGTTAATTTTTTCTTCTTAAAACCCTATTATTTTCGCCCCTTGAGCCCAGTTTTAATGATATAAAAAATCTGTCCTACATAAATTTTTGGCTCTTATCCTAGAAGTAATAATAACTTAAAACGGATTTGATATGTATTATAATTAAGAAGTTACGGGTTTTTTTTTTCTGTTTTCACAAAAACTCTTCCTATTTCCACCCCCATGGTCCGATTTTGCCCATTAACGAACTTGACCGAGATTTTCTGCCTATTGATTGTATGCATTAATTTGGAAAAGATTTGTCTTGCCCATAAAAAAGTGATATATAGATTTATAAACTGAGGGTGGTTTTCGGGTTCAAAGGGTTAGGATCGGCGTAGACCTGCAAAACGTTTTCATAAATTCCAACATGGAGGGGGATGCATTAGGTAGTATTTCTTACCAAATCTACCTAAAAATTCAGCTTCAAACATATAATTTTTTCTTTTGGCTAAAAAGGTTATTGCCAGAAGCAAAAGTTCTTCGTCTACAGATCAACACAGTCAACAACAGTTGAAAAAAAAATGTTTTACACGTGTTTTTACTGAAAATATCAAAATTATCAATCTTTAAATTTCGTGGAAATTTTTTAAGGTCATTTACTTTCTCAGAAATTTGAAAAAAGGCTTTTCGAATCCTTCGTAAGTTATAAAAAATATATATGTATAAAAAATGAACATATTTGCGAATGAAACTTACTTCGTAAATGTATCAGAATTTAGCGATTTCGATTTTCAGATCAAATTAAGAACAGTATCTGACAAGTACAGTTTTGTTTTAAATATTAAGATATCCAATTGTATCTAAATTTTAAAGTTCCATAAATAATGTTAAATGTCAATTTTTCAACTTATGCTGGGACTGAAACAGAGCCAGTTTATAGCAAAAATTTTGAAAAATTCTTTTGTTTGCAGATGAGATGCGAATCACGCTCCATTTTGTAAAGAAAAAGCTGCTTAAAAAATCTGAAAATTTCCAGCATTTGACAGCCATTCCAATATAATAATTTTCCCCTGTTTAAAAGAAATCAGTTTTCTAATGCAAAGCACGCATTCTAAGTTTTCTTTCTACAAATTCGTAGAATTTTCATACTAGTTTTTGATGCGTGCATAAAATATATTTAAATTTAAAATTAAGTTTTCTCAAATTTACAAAGAATTCAGAAAATCGTCTTGTTTACTTGTATGTAAAATGCTACAAATATATAAAATGCTACAAAAACATGCTTACAAAATATATCTTTTATTTCTTTATGAGTAGGTTTTCTTTAATCAGAAAGTTCTTCACACCTTTTTTTAAGAAAAAGTCGCCAAATAGTGTGATAAGTTAGCAAATATGTAGTTAAGATTTTACATATCTTTACCCTTCACCTATTACCTATTTTTACTTGTCAATACTGAAGAGGGTACCTATTCAGCATAAAAAAGGGGTGTATCCAGGCGCCGTAACGTCATACCACCGACGATATTACATCAATGCGGTCTTTTATACACTCTTCATGATAACCTTCCCAACTTTATTGCCTCAATTAGTGTCGAAATTATTATTTTATCTGGCATACTTATTCCGCATTCCTGACATAGTTTAATCAAATCGCTCCTTCGCGCACTGTTCAAAATCGATAAAATCAGAAGTCGCATTTTATAGAGAAAATTTTATTGTATCTACCAGAATCCTTAAGCAGTAATCTTCATGATCATTTTATTTAAAATATGATATAGAAACGTACGATGTAGATTTATTTTCAAAATAGTGATAGGAACAATAAAATTTCCCCTATAGAATGCGACCCCTGCATAATTAACCTCGTAAGCGTCGCACCCGATAAGTGTAGGCTACTTTCTAAAAAATTCCGATTGTTTGGCAGCCACCACTTTTTTGAAATAGAAATATTCACCTTATTTAATAGCAGATAAAATGATGCGAGAACAAAGCCAATTACACTATTTTAACAAACTGGTGGGAACAAGCTGAATTTTAAAAAAATGTAGCCTATACATATACAGCCCATGAAAGTCGCAGGCGCGAGAATTAAGGGGTTAATGTGACTTTGCTAATTTACAGTTAGCTAATGACACTTATGATATTTTCAACAAGACCAAATCTGACTCTTGATTCTGCTTTTTCAATCTTCTTAGAACGATATCGGAAGATATGTTCTTATCCAGTTATTATCATACAATTCAATTCACAGTTCAAAGTTGTTGTTGTTTTTTTTTTAAATAATAAATTTAAGTATACTAGGGGGCTCTGACCCTTACGAGCTATACTGTCCAACCCCGTTCAGACTCTAAAAATCTGTTAATTTGACCAACTTTAAAAAGATTACAGAAGATTGAATTATAATTTAAAAACCAGTGGCAATCTCACTGTAAACGGGTTTGTATTCAATTTTTCTTTTACTGGGGGATTTTAAGGCCAAATTAGTTGCTGTTATTTGCTGCTTTCGTGTTTGATTAAATAAGATTAGTTAAACATCTGAAAATTAGCTAATGTAAAATGAACTAACAAGGAAGGTCTCCATACGGGCATATTCAGAAAAATCTGAAAAAATTACAGAGTGTTCTTCTCATGTGGATATATATGTTTATAAATTTTTTTTTGGCGGAACCTCGATAGAACGTTCGCAAAAAAAATTATGAAAATTTCGTTTATTTGGCGATTTATCACCGGTTGGCGATGAAATGAAATTTCGAAAAATGCTTTTTTTATGTCGAATACTCTAATACTAATAATAATACTAAATCTAAAACTAAACATCTAATACTCTAATACTAAGATAAAAATATTTTATATTGAACTTATTTAAATAAATTTAATGTAAATAACTCTAGTTTTGTCAGTTTTAGTTTGACTTAACTATAATTTTGTCATATTTATATATATATCTATTTATAATGAAAGTTAAATATCAAATTTTATGAGTTAAAACACAATTAAAATGTATTAAAATTGTTGCAATATCTGAAAATTAAGTCCAATGGAGCACTGACGATTCAATTTTGTTGCTATGGAAAAGACGAATTATTTGATATTGAATTGAAATGAATAACAGGTAAATGAATCTTTCTTTTATTTTGGAATACGCTTAAATATATGAAAGTATTTTTTTATATATGAAAATGTTTTTAAAGTAATAAAATAAAATAACAATCAAGATAAATATGTAATACAAAAAAAGTAATTATTAAAAACTCTCATTATTTATGTTTAAATTCATTAAATGCTTTTTACACGCATTCTAAAAATCAATTAACAAACAATTTTCAGGTGCATTTTCAGTAACAAACAATTTTCAGGTGCATTTTCAGTAACAAACAATTTTCAGGTTTTGAAATCGTCTTCTTTTGGCGAGATAAAGTACTGCTCGCCAAATTGCGTGACGCTTTCGTCTTTTCGCACTAAATACTAGAAAGTATTTTATTTTTTTACAGTCTTTCTACTGTAATTCCGCCGCTAAATATGACTGATCCTTTATTACATCCATAAGTAGTTTAATGGGTATTTTTTTCAAAATATTCTGAGTGTGCCCAGTAAGGAGACCTTCCTTGTAAGTCAATAGAGCCTTTGCTTCCCGGTATTTTTTAATAACGCTATATAAGAAACTGACTATAAACGTAACATTTTAAATCTGACGTAATTTTTACTTAACTTTTCTTTCTCTTTGAAACATTCACCTGAAAATATTTTTATTGTTAATATATATTTTAATTTAAAATGTTTGGCAATGTGAATGTTGCATTTGGCCATTTGAAATAGGACGTAATTTCACCCGCATTCATTGCTTTTAACAGAGATTAAATAATTAATTATTTTATAATTTTCTTTCCTTTTAAACATTCATTTGTAGAAACAATTTTTATGACGTAATTTTCCATATTTTCTTGCTTTTAGCACGCAATCATTTAATTCTAATTTCACAGGATTTTTGCCTGTTTATAACAGTCACGTGTAAATAAATTTTTAATTTAAAGGAAATATTACTCTTTGCGAAGTTTTTACAATTGGGAACAATTTAAAATAATAACTTCTTCTAAAATAGGTAAAAAAATATCTCTGTTTAATGGTAAAAATTTGAATTTAAAATTGAAATAAACCCTCAAAAAATTAGGCAAATTAAAAAAATAAATGCAGTCTGCACACCGAGAATTTCTAATGTATAACCTTAGAAAAATTATTCAATTGCTATGTAGAGTTTTTTCTCCTACACTGTAAAAAAAAACGGACTAAAAAACGGAAATACTACTGGCAATCTAGACGCCAGTACTATTTCCGTTTTTTTACGGGAATTTTTACCCATAAATTACAGAAAATTTTTCGTTTTTCTGATTAATAACGGAAAATTTTCTGTAATTTATGGGTAAAAATTCCCGTAAAAAAACGGAAATAGTACTGGCGTCTAGATTGCCAGTAGTATTTACGTTTTTTAGTCTTTTTTTTTCTTTTTTACAGTGTATAAAACTTTTTTAATGGAACGATTTTGACCAAATTTAACATTAAATAGCTCTTAAAATAATTCTTCGATTTAAAAACTGTCTATTTTAGTGTGTTTATCAAACATTTTTCTATAATACTACCAATTTTCACATTTTTGTATGCAGTATTTTTCATAATATTAGCGAAGAAAGACCTCATGTCACATAAACAATTAAATTTAAAAAATCAAAAAACCCGACTGCGTAAAAAGCGAACTAATTAATTATTTCTCATCAATGTGAAACAATTTTTTTTTCAATACCTATTATTAGCTCATACTCTCGCTATATATATATATATTGTTCAAATTTTCAATCGTTAATAAAATACTTATTATTCATCCAATCAAGCTCAAATAAATTTTTTTTAACTTGTAATGGATGACACTTGATGTTAATCCAGTTTTTTTTCAAATATTAATTCATTAATTAAATTGAATTAATTAATTTTCAATAATCGAGAGAGCCCCCCTTCTTGATCCAGGTATTTTAAGACCGAGAGAGCCCTCTTCTTGATCAAGGCATTTTAAGCGCCACTGAAAAGGAAAGAAGAACGGGAGAAAAAAATTCTCTTATTGACCTAAGTCGGAATTGACTTAAAATATTTTTTTATATTACTTGTTTATATTACTTACCTATCTATAAACACTGTTTTGATAAGATCTATAGATGTCTATGATGGTTAGAGTTGCAGTAAAGCTAGAGATCCACAATTTATGCACAACTCCCAGGTTGTATAATATTTTAACGGAGCTTCTGACTGTAAAACAGTCAATGAAACATCGTCTTCATTTTGAAAGACCTATCCAATGACATGCCACTCAATAGGGTGCGTAATTTTTTTTTCGTCTGTACCGCCATTTTGTATTTTACGGCCACCATTTTGAATTTATAAAAATAGAATCTAGCCTATAACCATCGGGCTGTTAAGACGAATCGATAGAGACCTCATTCATTAAAATCCATCCAGCCGTTGGGATGTTTCGAGAGTATAAAGAAATCCACATACACAGATACGCGTGAAACACATAACCCTTCTTTTCAGTCGGGTAAAAAAATTCATTTACAGCAGCGGTAACAGCGTTAGTTATTTTTTTTAGAATATGAAGATACTGATTGTATTTTTTTTTAATGTTAAAGAAGAAAAAAAGTAAAATAAAAATTGACCTTGTATTACTTGTATGTTTAAAAATTTTATCAACTTGTTGAGTATTGTTTTAGTAAACTTAAAACAGCTTGTTGGAAATTAATAAAACACAACTTTTACTAAATTTAAATTCCTAACAGCATAGATTTACAAGTAGATATATGTAATTCATGTAAACTTAAGTTAAAATAGTATTTCATTATTATTACTGTTATATATACATATATTTAATTTTTAAAAGACTTAGTTCAGTATAAAATAAATAAATAAATAAAAATAAAATAAAAATAAAGAATTTGTATTTTATTCTCAGGCATTTAAAATTGAGTTTCTGTAACTCTGAATGATCCTTTAAAATATAAAGAATGTTCTTGTAAAGAAACTACTGAATCAATTTCGATGAAACGGAAGTGGTACCAATTTGAGAGTATCCTCTTTCAATTAAAACAAAAATCGCATAAATCGGACAAAAAGATCCGGAGCATTCGATGAACATACATAAATAAAACCATACATACGTGTCAAACTGATAACCTCCTCCTTTTTTTTTGAAGTCGGTTAAAAAGTAAAACTTAGTTAAAAGTTTCTGGTGCAAATCTTAGTTAAACTTAGGTGGGATATAATATATCCCACCGCCCCTCAAGGGGTTAACTCGGAAGAGGTTATTGTATATTTTCGTTCATGGCTATATTATATTTTCGTTCGCAGTTATATTATCTCTATACTAATATTATAAAGAGACAAAGTTTGTGTATTTGTAGGGGGTAATCTCTGAAACAACCGAACCGATTTCAAAAGTAAGGGCAGAACATTGATGGTGACAGTCCCTATTCCAACATAGGTTATATTTTATGTCGATGTCATCATCCGTAAGGGGGTGCAGGAGCAAAAAGCGTTCCGAAAATGCGATTTTTGTGTTACTTTAGGGCATAGAAAATTGAATTTTTTCATGGTAGTTACTTATACGATATAAATAAGAACAGCTTCTAAAAAAAAAAAAAAAAAAATCGAAATTTAAAAGTGGTGAAATTGCTCGAAAAGTGCTCGAAAAAAGTTCTAAATTGCAATTTCTGTGCAATCTCAGGGAATACCAAACCTACTTCCAAAGTAATGGTTGCAAATTGATGGTAGCACAGTCCTTTCTCCAGAATAGGCTATATTTTATGTCGATGCCACTACCATCTGGGGGTTGCAAGAGCAAAAAACGTTCAGAATTGCGATTTTTGTGATACTGAGGGAGCTAGAAACTTAAAATTTGGCATGGTAGTGACTTATAAGGTGTAAATGTTCTGTAAGAATAGTTAAAAACAATTCGAAATTTAAAAGGGACGAAATTACGCGAAAAGCGTTCTAAAAACGTTCTAAATTACGATTTTTATACAAATTTCAGAGATAGAAAGGTGGTAGATACTCACAAGATACAAATGCTCACTACAAACAGTTTCTAAAAATTTCCGAATTTAAAAGGGTGAAACGAGCGAAAAGTATTCTAAAAATGCTCCAAAAAGAGATTTTTTACGAAGTCTCAGGAAAGATCAAAACGATTTAAAAAGTAATGGTTTCAAATTGATGGAGATAGTCCTTGCTCCAACATAGGCTACATTTTATGTCGGCGCCACTAACACCAGGCGGCTGAAGGAACATAAAAAGTTATAAATTGCGATTTTTGAGGTACTGAGGGGTTGTAATTTTTAAATTTGGTGTGGTAGTTACTTAAAAGATATAATTGCTCTCTAAGAACAGTGGGGAAAATATTCGAAATTTAAAAGGTGTGAAAATGAACGAAACACCTTCTAAAAATGTTCTAAATTGCGATTTCTATGCAATTGTTAAAGATAGAAACTTGGCATTTGGCGTGGTTGATATTTATATGGTAAATGCTCTCTAAAAACAGTTTTTAAAAAAATTCCGACTTTAAAAAGTTATAATGAGTGAAAAGCGTTGTAAAAACTTTCTAAATTACGACTTCTACAATATCTCAGGAAATACCAAACCGATTTCAAAAGTAATGGTGGCAGATTGATGATGACAGTCTCTGCTCTAATATTGCTATTTTTTTTTTGTGATTGCCATTATCAAAAGAGGGGTGAAAGAGTGAAAAACATTCTAAAATTGCAATTTTTGTGATATTGAAGGTGCTAGAAACATTAAATTTAGCATGATAGTCGCTTATGAGATGTAAATGCTCTCTAAAAACTGTTTGTAAAATATTTCAAATTTAAATAGGTGAAATAAGTGAAAAGCGTTCTAATATCTTTCTAAATTTCGATTTTTTTGTAACTGTTAAAGATAGAAACTTGAAATTGCTTATGGTAATTACTTATATGATGTAAATGCTCTTTAAGAAAAGTTAAAGAAATCGAAATTGAAAATTGCGAAATAACCGAAAACCGTTCTAAAAGTTTACTAAATCACGATTTCTATTGAATTGTTTAAGATAGAAACTTAAAATTTGGCATTATAGACATTTACAATCCGTAAATGCTCTCTAAGAACAGTTTTTAAAGGATAGGAAATTCAAAGTGTTAAAATGAGGAAAAGCCTTTTAAAAGCTTTCTAAATTACGATTTCTCTAGAATCTCAGGAAATACTAAACCGATTTAAAAATTTATGTAGACAAATTCATGTGACAATCCCTGTTCCAACATATGCTATACTTTATGTTGATGACACTATCACCATAATGGATGGTAGACCGTTAGACTCGAAGCTTGGAATATGGCATGATGGTTACTTTTAAGGTGTAAATGAGTGCTAAGAATGTTTTCTAAAAAATGCAAAACCTCAAATGAAAACTGAAATAAGCGTAAAAGTTTCAAAATGCATTCTAAATTATCATTTATTTAGAATTAGTTTAAGTTTTTACTTTTCATTTAATTCTCATTTTCACCTAATGCAGTGTAATAATGAAGTTTAGTGAAATTGTGAATTAATTAGTAATTTTTTAATTATTCCTAAAAATGTAATTTTTAACTTAAAAATAAGCACATAAATACCACCTTGCATATTTCAACTATTATGCGAACAAAGCCGTGGGTTTTGCTAGGTTTCCTAGATAAAGAAAAAATTGTATTTCTTTTCAGTGCAAAAAAATATTAGTGAAGTATTTTAAAACATAGGTTTTGCATTTAAATATTAACGAAACATTAATTTTTTTTTTGTAATAAATGATGCTTTTATTCTCAATAGCTACGGTTTTTTGCAAATGTACTTTTAGGTTACTTCAGAGAAAACATTATGACACGAAACATCAATATAATCGGTAATTATACCTACATAATCAATACATTATATTATAAAGATACAAACAAGACACATTAAAAAAAAATCATAAAATTTAAAATGGCGCTATTCTTAATTCTCAAAAAATAAAAAAGGTGTTTTCTATTTTTCTGGCCGTAGCTATAAATATTAAACAAAACTAATTTGCAGAACAAATAAAAAAAACAAAATTTATTTCCTACCTTGTTTAAGCCCGAGAAGAGGCAGATATTAAGATATTTCATTCAATTCATTCTACATTTAGTTAAATTTTTTTAACAAATAAGTTAAACCAACTGAAACATTAAAAAATAAAAATGAAATTCATATAATATAATACTTTAAACAACCTAAATACTTAGATTCCGTTCAAATGAAATCGAAATAAATCTTAAACTTTTTTAAAGTTTTGTATTTTGCATGTATATTATCATTTTATGTACAATCATCATAAAAATAATGCAAAATCTGCAGTACAAATGTTTACAACTTAAAAATGGAAAAAGTCTAAGATTTATTTCGATTTCATTTGAACGGAATCTAAGTATTTAGGGTGTTTAAAGTATTATATTATATGAATTTCATTTTTATTTTTTAATGTTCAATTGGTTTAACTTATTTGTTACAAAAATTTAACTAAATGTAGAACGGATTAAATGAAATATCTTAATATCTGCCTCTTCTCGGGCTTAAACAAGGTAGGAAAAAAATTTTGTTTTTTTAATTTGTTCTGCAAATTAGTTTTTTGTTTAATATGTCAAGTTTTTTAATAACTACTGCATTCAGGCGAACACATTTCAAAATTAATGGAGGGTATCATCATCAGGCTTTGATTTATGCGATATCGCATCACAATTTGTGATAAATTTACCTATGTTAAAAATGTTTCACCAGTGCAGTAATGCAGGTTGCTGTAGTTTGGTCAAAAAACTACAATCTGAACTTAAAAAATCTGCTTGCAAATGTCATTTTTATTTCCACTATGACATCATATTTATCTTCTTTTTAGTTCTTAAAAAAAAAAAAAACTATTTCAGTTTCATGTTTCACGTGAAAATCATTCAACTAAAAATTGAAAAATTATTACTACGGCTTTTGAATTATTTACAACAATGAAAGAAAAATGTTAAATTTTATTGGAAAATGTCCGTTGATTCTCAATGAAAAAAACGAAATTTGGAATTATTAAGAAAAATATTTGAATAACTTAAATTAAAATTAGCCCATGTTACTCTCTGGGTTATAATCCACCTATGTGCAAAGGCAGTTTATGATCCGTTTTGACTCTGACTTCAGGCAAATATTTTTATACTTTGAATTTATAATATTATTAGAATTAGCAAAAAATAAAAAAAATTGTGGCATCAGGGACATAAAGGTGGGAAGAAAAAATGAAAAAGTTATGATCTCCATAGGCTTTTCTATGTTAAATTAACATTGAGAAGTGACACTGGAAATAAATAAGTATTGAAATTTACACTTTTAATACTTTACTATTACACTTAATAAAAATAAAAATTTATTTTACAATTTATTTCAAAAGGCTTTAATTTTCTTCAAATCACGATTATTTTTTGAACTTTTTAATAGTTTTATGTCCAGTATGACATTTTAGTTGTCAAACTAAAACAACAAAATACAAATGAGGTAAATTATATCACGTATTTACGAGAAAGTGATAGAAAAATCTCTGAATATAAATTTCTCAGATAATAATATAGAATAGCTAGCACTGTAATTTGAGATTGGAATATCGTTATTGTAACTATACATTTTCTACGTTAACAAAATATTAAGCTTGAAAATAATGATAGAAAAGACATAACAATGTAAAGACTTTGATCTGTCCGGATCTTCTTCATAACATAGCCTTTACTGCTGCCTGCCTATTACTTGAATTACAGTAAAAAATTTCAAGGGTTACCTCAGTTTCAAGAGTTTCAAGTCATCAGTTACCTCTTTTGAAATCAATCAAATATGCTAGTTTAATTTAATAAACAATGATACACTAATTATGTTATATGGCTTTAAAAATCTTGTCAGTACTTTATAAACTATTTTCCTTCAATCAACTAAAGAAGATGATAATTTTTATTATAGGCTTTTGGAAACAGCTCATTCAAAAAATAATTTTCCTTTTGTCATAAAAAATGACTTGAAATAGTAAATGCATACATAGAAATGTGATCTGAATAAGAATCTTGCATAACTCGTATAGTATTAACAAAGAACTTTTGGGTCTCGAACAAGGAAACTCCATCTTGAAGAAGGCGTATGTCAAGTATTTGATCAAAATTATTTATCTCTATCTCAAACAATGGATTAATAAACAAAATTTGCTTTATATGAAAAGCAAAACAATAATTGATATCTTTCCTCATTCTATCTCAAGTGAGAATATTTCTTAATCCCTGTGATACAGCAATTAACGGAGCTCAAACAAGGAAACTCTGTCTTGGTAATAGCGAATGCCCTATATTTGATCAACATGATTTGTTTTCATCTGAAGCAATTTACAAACAAATTTTGTTTTATATACGAAACAAATGGTTCATAGTTTTTCTTATTTGAGCTTTTGATCTGAAAGAGTAACTTTCACGATCCCTGTCATATTAACAAAAGACTTTTCGACATCAATCAAGGAAACCTCATCTTGAATATGTCGAATGTCCTGTATTTGATAACCATTGTTTGTTTCCATCTGAAACTTTGGTCAATAAACAAAATTTGGTTCTAGGAAGTGCAAAAAGTTATCTGCTGGGTTATCTCATAAGATGCCTTGAGAGAACTTTTTGCTAGATCTCGTCAGGAAATCACTCCTTTTAAATCGAGATCTATGACATTTCTCATATCAGGATATGAGTAGCTACTTCCGCCAGCATCCATCATCCTTTTCTCTCTCATTCTATTATTTTTCTTCCAGCTGGGATGAGGAGTTTTTGAAAGAATTCGATGAAGTTTGTGTCTAGGAGGGGCTGTGGGAGTCAATTTTTCTTGTGGACTCGGAACACTGAGACTGGATCCCAGTCCCTTTTTTCTGGCTCTCACTAAACCATGCACTACAGCAGCTAAACTCTTATGAATACTTGGATGGCGACCAATAGACATTTGTCGTTCAACACTCTTTCGGCGCCCGGTTACGTAAAATGTTTCCATTTCACCTTTTCCTTTCACAGCAATCAAGCCTCTAAGCTGGACGAGGTACCCATGGGCTTCTAAAATCTGAGCAGTAGCTCTTGGCACCTGTAAGACAAGAAGGCATATAAAATCTTTCTGAAATTGTAGGAGAGCTTTTATGAATGTGGGAATATTTTCATAATTAAAGCTACAAGATTAATGCAGCTGACTTATAAAAGAAAAAATAATATGTGTATCAAAAGTATTTTGTTTTTTACCCTCACTTGGCCGTCTTTCCGTTTTTTGTAAGCTTATGTAAAGTTCGACATATAATGTGCTTGCAGTGATTTAGTCCCTTGGAAAACTCTAGTGTTAGGGGTTGGATTCTCCACTACTTTCCTTTTCAAGACCTCACCTTCTCAAGATGCACAACTGGTGGCCTAACACTTCTGGTGTTTATTTAAAGGATAATGTTTCCTTCCTTAAAACCATTGAACTAGTATTGAGCTGTCCGGACACTAACTTCCTCCTGGCCTTCCACTGCACGAATTTTAGGAAAACTCTAAGATCTATTTTCAAATAATGCCTTAAGGTAGAGGAAATTTCAATATTCGTATAACACATTATGTGAGTTAAAAAGGCAAGAACTCTGTATGATGATAGAATATAGGGGAATACATATGCTCTTATGGGACATTTTATGTTCAAGAATAGTGTTGAGCAAGTGTCAGCTACAAGCTTTGATATACGAACATTCAAAAAACGAAAATTCTTTTGACAAATAATATGTATTCACTAACATTAAATCATGCACAATATAAATAAATTTTCGTAATTACGTTGGAATAATTTACACCTTTCAAATCCTTATTTATTTCCCTCACTAGCGAAAAGAAATCTTAATCATACAGGGTATTACCCTACATCCCCCCCCCCCCCTAAAAAAAGCTCTTGAAATAAATAAAAAAAAAATACAAAGAAATTTTTAAAACATATTTATTTGTGTTAATACTATAGGTGTTCAAATTGTCCTCCTCCAACTTATAGACACGCATAGGCATGTTAATCATGTTCATGGAGATTTTAGTTACAGTATTTCAGATTAATATATGATCATTACGAAATCGCTGCATTATTCAGTTATTCGTTATGTCCGATAGCGCATCATCATGGAATAATGTGAACATCAGATATTTTATCCACCAGGCTTCTCACAAAACCGCCACCTTACTTCCTTCAACGATTTCTTGTTGGAAAAATAAACTTCAATAATGTAACGAGCAGTTTTCCGGAGAAAAATTGTACATATGACGTACACATGCTTGCGCGTTTCTCGACGTTGTTCTGAACTCTATTCACTACACTTATTTGGTCAACATAACAGACTCCAACGTTGCACCTGGCGATATTAAAAAATATCTTGGCGTTTATCTTACTAGTGTATGAGTTATTTAAAATCACGCTATCGCTTTTTTGGGACATCCTGTATCATAAATTACTAAAAAAAAGTTAAGTGGTTTAATTTCTACAAAAAAAAATTCGACAAAAAAAAAAAAAAAAAAAAAAAAAAAAAACGCATTCCACATATACATTAATTATCAACAGAAGAATAATAAGTACCTGTATTTTATCAATAGTTCCTGTAGAATCCATGCGACTTGCTTCGTTCACAGTATTGCCCCATATGTCATATACTGGTTTTTTAGCACCAATGACACCGCCAACCAAGGGTCCATGACTGATACCTAAAATAATAATAATAATAAATCTTATAATATCCTTTTTAAAGGTTTTCACATACTTTTTAGCACATTATTATGTTTTTAATAATTATTAGCAACATTATTTTTTTTTATTAATATGCAGTTATCTCGATAACATTAAGAATATTAATCCTATATCTTCCCAAAACTCACGTAAAAGTACTTTTCAAATCTCAGATACATTTGAATAAGTTCTTTTGTTTCCTTATTTTTTTTTTCAATTACTAGGGGGCTCGCCCCCCTACGAGCTACGCTCGCCAACCCCCGTCCAGACACCGTAGACTCTAAATGCACGCTAATTTGATCGGCTTTAAAAAGGTTTCGAAAGATTGAATTATAATTTAAAAAACATTGGCGATCTCTCTATAAACGGATTTGTATTAATTTCTCTTTGTGGGGAATTTTAACGCCAAATCCGTTGCGGTACTACTTGATTATCCCGTCGACCAATTTCGCCAAATTATATAAATCGCCAAACCACTCGCCAAATTATACAAGTTGACATAATTTTTATTTTAAATAACGAAAAAACAAATAAATTAGTACAACATTAATAAAAATAGAAATAAAACGTCGAAATAAAAATAACTTGATGACGTAGACACGTGTAACAACATTTCAAAATAAGCTAATATAAAAGGAATTAAGTAAACAGAGTCTTTGTCACCTTGCATTTTTTAACAAAGTGAAAAGAAAGTTCTTTTAAATGAGACATTTTAAATTAATCGTTTTTAATCTGACGTAATTTTGACCAAACTATTCTTTCTCTTTTTAATATTCACGTGAAAATACTTGTGTTAGAAATGAAATATTAGTTGCGCTTTCCTAACAAAAATAGTTGAAAAGTATCCTCTTAAAATATCAAACAAATGTCTAGCGCAATTTCTAAATTTAAACCGTTTTGCAATATTATTTCGTGTTCATTTTATGTAATAACTGTAATGTGACGTAAATATGACGTAATTTCTCCTATTTAAGACTTCTAACGCATGTTAATAAATTTATTGTTTTACAAATTCCTTTCTCTCTTAAAATTCAAGTGTAATTATAGTTTTTATGACATAATTTTTAATAAGTTCTTGCTTTTTGTACATAATTATTTAATTCTAATTCCAAATGTTTTTTTCTGTTTATAATAGTCACGTGTAAATAAATTTTTAATTTATTTACAATTATAAATATTTTTTTTTTTGAAGCAAACATTATTGTTTCCGCTGTTTATACAGTTGGCAACAGTTTAAATTAATATCACTTTCTAAAATCTGTTAAAAATATCTCTAGAAATGCTGAAAATCTCAATTTAAAATAGAAATAAAACCTCGAAAAATAAGTCAAAATAAAAAAATTAATGCAATCTGCACTCCGGCAAATTCTAACGCATAAAATGATCTAAAAATGATTAAATTCCTATGAACAGTTTTTGCTCCTATAAAACTTTTTTAGTGGAACGATTTTATCCAACTTTAGCATTAAATATCTCTTGAAATAATTCTTCGATCTGTAAACTGTCTGCATCAGCGTGTTTATCAAACATTTCTGTATAATACTACCTATTTTCATATTTTTGTATGCATTATGTTTCTTAATATTAACGAAGAAAGACCTCCGGTCACAAAAAATTCAAAACCGGCGGCGGCGGCGGCGGCGGCGGTGACAACTGTAGTTACTTTTTTTTTAGAATAGAGAGATGATATTATATAATGTTTTCGCATTACATAATAGTGACATTAGGGATTGCAATCCAGCGCCTTTTCTATCCCGGAAGAATCTCACAATTCGATATCGCGAATTCTTTCAGGAAAAGATCTCGCTAAATACTCATTTAATGAAAAAAAGAAAAACTTTGTTCAAAATCTCTATCTAAGGAATATATTATGCATAGATAAAGGGATAATGAATAATTAAAGAGCCCGAAATAGTTTATTTTGATTAGAAAAAGAAACTGTTCCAACTTTTAGATCAACTGTACTTGATTGCTTGTTAGTCCAGGCAACAGAGAATTTTACGTAGCAAAATTAATGGTAGTTCTTGAAATCTGCTTACTTTATGTTTTTTGGATCGCTGAATCCGAATTTGTAACTTCCCACCAAAATTTTCCCCGGCAACCCCAACCCCCAAATTTTAGTGAAAAGCCCCCAGAAAAGGTTTTTATTAAAAAAATCTATTTTTTTTTATTGTTTTAGGGAAAAAGTATCTAGAAATTCAGAAAGTAGACAAAATTTGCAACAAATTAGATATATGACATTATGACTTAGGATGAAGGGGAAGGAGGGATCTGCCTCGGAACATGCGCGCGGTGCTGCGTGGACTAAGTTGCGCAATTCCACTTAACCACTCACACGTTTACATTCGCCCTCCCATCTCACCTCCGAACTTTCCTTATAAGGTTTACTTTAAGTTTTTTTGGGTCGCTGAATCCGAATTTTTAACTTACCCCCAAAATTCCCCCCCGCCGAAAATCCCCCGCAAAATAGTTGTTATTAACTTAAATTTCTTATTGTTTTAGGGGAAAAGCATTACGAAATTCAGAAACTAGACAAAATTTGCAACAAATAGGATATATGACATTATGACGTAGGATAATCGGGGAGAGAGGGGGCTGCCACGGAACATTCCCCACGCGCTTTTCTCAAAAACAATTTTTTTTCAAAAAATCAATTTTTTGGGGGGGTTGCCGGGTGAAATTTTGGTGGGAAGTTACAAATTCGGATTCAGCGACCCAAAAAACATAAAGTGAGTCGAAATACAGAACTAGTATTAATTTTACCAGGTAAAATCCCCTATTGCCTGGACTTCATAACTTAGTGCACGTAGCGCCGCAGTGCATGTTCAGAGGCAGCCCCCCTCCTCTCCGTTCATCCTACGTCATAATGTCATATATCCTATTTGTTGCAAATTTTGTCTAGTTTCTGAATTTCGTAATGCTTTTCCCCTAAAACAATAAGAAATTTAAGTTAAAAACAACTATTTAGGGGATTTTAGGGGGGGGGGGATTTTGGGGGGAAGTTAAAAATTCGCCCTCCCATCTCTCCTCCGAGCTTTCTCCATAAGATTTACTTTAAGTTTTTTGGGTCTCTGAATCCGAATTTTTAACTTACCCCCAAAATTTAACCTGATAGAGGAAGTAAACCTTATAGAGAAAGTTCGGAGGGGAGATGGGAGGGCGAACGTAAACGTATGAGTGGTTAAGTGGAATTGCGCAACTTAGTTCACGCAGCACTGCGCGCATGTTCCGAGGCAGATCCCCCCTTCCCCTTCATCCTCAGTCATAATGTCATACATCTGATTTGTTGCAAATTTTGTTTACTTTCTGAATTTTTAGATACTTTTTCCCTAAAACATTAAAAAAATTGATTTTTTTTTCATAAAAAACTTTTTCGGGGAGCATTTTACAAAAATTTGGGGGGGTTGCCGGGGGAAATTTTGATGGGAAGTCAAAAATTAAGATTCAGCGACCCCAAAAACATACAGTAAGCCTTTTCCAGAACTACCATGAATTTTGCTAGGTAGAGCTCCTATACGGTCTCTATTACCTGGACTATGTGGCTGATTAAAATTCTTAAAAGTATAATTTACTTGAGTATATCCTGCTTATAATTTTATATCAATCTCTAGTAGAACTGTTTTCGAGGTATGCATAAGGTTTTTAATAGCTTTAAATAATTGTAAGCTAATAATGTTGACTTAGAAAAATATATTTGAGAAGAAATAAACAAAGACATGCGTAGCGACATCATCGGAGAATCACCAAAAATGAGCTCTGAGAACTTAAAAAGTGAGGAGATTCTAATGTAGGGTAGGTGGGGGCAAAGACACGCATGAAGCAAATTCACACGGCTGGTTTATTATGAATGCAACGTTTTTTCAATGTTAAACAGTAGTCGACAGTTAGGCTTTAATCGTACCACTTGTGTGACAATAACAAGCAAAGAAAGTTGCATTCCGCACAGAGAAAATTAGGTAAGTTTCAATTTTTCATTTTTGATTTAATATTTGAAAAAAATCATGTGACTGTTGAGATTATAATGCGCAAATGTCTACAAATCCAAAGATTCAATGAAGAACGGAAACTCTTTAGTTTCTAAACATGGTGTAGTTTACCTCGATTGCATTTCTTTAAAATGTCAGTTGGCTGCTTAAACAAAACGGGTCTTCGCCCCTTCACTGCGGGGTTTTACACCAATCAATAGGGCAAAAACACATAGCGCAATGTTTTTTAAAAATTGCAATTTCTTGCGAAATTATAATTTTACAGAATCTAGGCTGATGGTGATTACTGAGTGAGGTTCTTATATAACATTTTATTCAATCATCAAACAAATTGACCAAACATCAAACAAATTGATCAATCATCAAACAAATTAGGTGTCTTTACCACCACCTACCGTGCAGGCATATATGCCTGTACATTAAAACTTATACCCTATAATATGTATGTGTGTATACACACATACATATTATAGGGTATAGGTTTTAAAATAGCGGAAAGGGGATCCATGGAACTTCTAAAGATAAAAATATACCAACCTTTCCATAAACGGGTTTTTATCATGATCACTTTTCTTAGATTGCATGTGTGCGAAAAATAAAAATTAATACGTAACCTATATTACAAGAAAGAAAGCAAATGATATTTCGATAAAATGTTAAAAAATCAAATGGAATGATATGAAAGTAGTTAAACAGAGTTCTTTTATTAGTTTATTATGTACGATCAGAATAATTTCAAAGTACCAATAAATGTAGAAGACAAACTAATTTCTTTAGTAAGGACATGTTCAGATCTGTAGGAGCTTTGGCTGAAAAATTCGGAAATAAAAAAAACAATAAAACAGTGTCAGAACTATTACTTTATCTTTTTAATGAATTAAATTTACAAAAATTGCAGAAATTGCTTTCAAAATGCCATATTTTATAATTGAATTAAAAAAAAAGAACAGTATGGGGAATACCGTAGAATCCCAAAGTGTTCGTTTGTAATTCCGCTATAGAATCTTGATTGACTGGAAAATATGTGGGATTAAAATCTCTAAGTGCCATATTATTTGCGTGAAATAGCTCTTTTTTTCTTTTCCTTAAAGCCTATTTAAATCTATACCTATAAGAAGTTTTTACTCAAAACACAGACAAAACTATTGAAGTTAGAAATTTGAACTTTTGGGCATAGACGAAAGTTAGACAAATAAGACAGCTGTTGTTGATTTTTGATTGGATATTTTGTGCAAGATATTTTCGAGCAGAATTTTCATTTAGCCATTTTTTTAACTTCTAACATATAAGGAATAGGTATCTACTTAAAAGGGATTTTTCGAAATTCAACTCCTAAGGAGGTTATAGGGGTTGTCGAATGTTTTAAGTCATTTGTGTATATCTCAGCAGCAGTTTCAGGTAGAAGCGTGATAATCAGAATTACAAATCTACTAATAAAACAGTTAAATGGATATTTCAGTGATTTTCGAAATTAAATCTCTAGGCCTGATAAAGGGATGTTTCAGATCACGAACAAGGAACTCTTCCATAAATAGGATCTATAGCCATTTGTAAATTTGCGTGGAGCAAAACTAATTTGTTGTAACCAGTGTTTCCACTCTCACAATCCTGAAACTAGATTGTTGTCAGCATCGTTCATGTTTATCACCATCTTGGCTATGGACTCAATTATGGAAGATCAGACGAATAAAACAGCTGTTGTTGATTTTTGATTAGATATTTTGTGCAAAACATTTTCCAGCTGAATTAAACTTGCAATAAGTTCCACTTCAGATCCCTCCAACTGACAGTATAAAAACCATATTTTAGGCCAAGATCTTAGCTTTGACAGTTTCTTAAACATTTCGGATACATTAATTCTTAGAATACTTGAAATACCTCCTCAAGCCAATCAAGTGCCGCCGTTATCAAAGGACTCTGTCTTACATATACACAGAGGCCACTGAGGCCGTTTAAGTGATTCTCGGCTGAGACTCACCTAGGTGAAAACCTTCTAGGCTACCTGCGTAGGTCTGTCCAGGTAGCTAAGGACAGGAAGGTGGAGACAAACTCTCCACGGCTAGTGAAAATAGAGTAAGGTGTACTCTGGCCAGTGACCCATGCACAGTACTAACAATACTGCGGACAGAGCTTAGTTAAGCTCTAAATTGTAAAAACTTACTTTATTATTTAAACTTTTTCTGTGTACTTCTCATTAGCTGTACGCTGCTAATAAAGTTTTTTGTAGCTAGACCATTCTGGACTCCTCTATTATGGTATATATTTAATTCTTTTAAAAATGAAATACAAGCATTGCCGTTAAAAGAAATATATTTTAAAAGTTAAGGATTTTAATTAAATTTTACATTCTTAGTGTTTATTACACTTTCCAAAAAAATTGTGTTGTTAGACGAATTGTCAGGTCAGAAACGATTAAAAAACCCCCTTGATATCTCAAAATCGAGGTATCGCGAATTATTTTTTATTCCTATGATCTTTGAGATATCACGATTCTACTTAAAAAAAAAAAAAATATGATCTCTCAATTTAAGAATTTTTGTATCATTAAAATCAAATAAAAAATGTGCAGGGCTAAACAAGTAAGAATTTGATAATTTTTATGGAAATTATGTTCATCTAAATCTTTAGTATTGAGGTTACTTACCTATTCGTAATTTAAAATTGTTGAAGGAATGTTTGTTTAGCTCATCAAGGGCTTCGCGCATTGCGAAAGCAAAATCTACTAAAGCTGTCAAATGACCCAATTCATCGGGACCCTGAAATAATAATAATAAAAAAAACTTTGTTACAAAAATAAAGCATTTTTACAATCTTTTTAAACCAGAAAGAATGATAATATTTTCATAAATATAATCACATAATAAACACAATTGAGAATTAACCAATATTATTGACGAAATGTCAGTGGAGGCTTACTGTGGAGATGCAAAAAGTTTTTGGTTTCCATTTGTCAGTTAGTTTGTTAGTCTGTCTGTTTGTTCCACGATAACTTCCGCAAAGAGCACACGATTAGCTTGTAATTAAGTGGGCATTTTGGTGAGGTACCCGGATTTAGCTGTATAGTTTTTGGTTAAATTTCGCTCATTCGTTCGAAAAATATAGAACACGTTTTTCATAATGCTTTCTTATGTAAATTCAGGCAATTTTCAAATTTTACATTCGTTAAAAAGAAAATGGCATATTTAATTAATAGATTTAATAGGTAAATTATGGATGCCAACATTTCCCAATGGGGATCTTAAATTATTCCGCTTAATTTGAAATTTTGTAAATACAGGTGTCAGATTTTTTTAAATTTGCTGCATAACATTTGATGAAATTTTATACATTAGTTCGAATAATACAAAAAAAAAAAAAAAAAAAAAAAAAAAAAAAAAAGCAATTTAGCAAATTACAACGACCATTTGGAAAATGATTTTTTCACAGACTAAAATTTAAGACATAAAAAATCGCACGGAGTTGATCATACATTGCGTACGCCATGAATTAAACATTAATAGTGTTATTACACGTAAAAATTGCAAACGACAAAAATCGCCTGGGGCTCGTCAGATTTCCTGAAACTTACGTATTATCCACCTGAAACTTACGTATTATCCAAGCATTTCATTGGCTGTTCGGGAAAAACTTTTCCATCGTAGAAATCTGACGACCAATTTTAAATGAAATTTCATTCTTAAACATCCCACAATATTACTTTTTACACCGTCGTATAGAGAAAAATAATGTACTTTTAAATGCAATTTGTTTGAAAGCTGTATCTCAATTTGTTTCTGAGTTATTAATTTTTTTTGTAGTTTTTATTACCTTTTTGTCATAGTGGCAACAGAAGTATCCATCTCTGTTGAAAGTAAAGGGAAGGTACAGATTACTGTATAGACCAATCGGAAAACGAATAAAATGCGGATTCAACCAATAAAACACTTCAGATATGGTTTCGATTTCCTACCCTGAGAGAGAACAATAACCATTTTTCCAAATGGTTAAAAAAAAAAAAAAATGTTTCATGACTTTACTTATTTGACATGAAGTATTATTTTATTTTCTATTTTCCTTTTATCAGTTTCCTAGCAGATGTATTTCATGTTCTATGAAAAAATAATTCAAATAAAACCGCATACAAAAGATTACGCATAAAGTCTGGTTGCGAATAATAAAATATTAGTTAATCTTTTATAATCTGGTCTGTGACATAGGTTTGTGTCAAATTTGAACGATGGTAGTCTTAAATTGAATGTGGATACTATTAAAAAGCTATCACGAAAAATACTTTATAGCACCAAATGACATTTGTTATTTATAGTCCATTAGCAGTGGACACAATGATGGATAATTATCCAATATATTTAAGAGTCTCCAAATATGCCTTTTTTGGGTTGATTTTAGTATTCCATTACTATCAAGTACATTAGGATGTATTTAGATAAGATCTTAAATATAAATATTATACAATGACCATCAAAACTGTTTTCCGGAAACAAAATTTGTAAAAACATTAGATTTCTAAATTAGATATAAGTCATATAGGTTTTTTTAATTTCCATAAGTTTCTTTCGTACATGAGATTTCATTCAACTTATTCATCAGATGCAGGTGGTTAACGGTAGGCAGGTGAGCAGTAAACATTGCTATTTGGGTATTAGGATACATAAAATCCTTGTGCAAACTGTTACTTATCCTAAAACAATTACAGCGTAAAATGAAATCCAAAATATACTGTAACCATTCGCCCAATAAATAGGAAATTATCAATGTAAATTTAATGCGAATACGGGGATTAGTGGGGGGGGGGAGGGGGGGGGGCAGACTCTCCCTGAAGAAATGTTCATTTTTATGTAAAAGATAATTTCCAGAATAAGCAGTTCATCAGAATGTCAGAATACCACTGCATAACAGTGTGTTTAATTTAACGCTTCTAATTTGCGAAACCGCTGAAGAATTTTGTATACTTATAAATATGTAGGTAATTAAAAAAAATTAAATTACAGGTATAGGATGTTGAATATCATGCAAAGTGAGATTAAAAGACAATGACTTTCAGAGCTAACGTTGACTCCTGATTTGCAGATTTACCGGTCGATTCTCCACCAACCTTTAACTCGCGGTTCAACTCTCAGTTGAGAAACCTTCGGTTGACAAATCTAACCGCCGGTTAATATTTCGAATTCATCGATAACTTTCAAGCCGCGATTAGTCGACCTGAGTTAGTCAACTCTCGGCTGAAATCTGCGTAGTTGATTGGCCAAAGAATCACATGACCTAGTAATCATCTCTGCGAGTTCTGTCCTTCCTTGACACCATATTAATCTGTTTCTTTTCAATAACGAAACTAAAGGCAGTATTGAAATTGTACTTTTCATGTTTAATTTTTAAATAAAAAATTCTTAAAATAAAGTAAATGTGCAATTACCATTTTGATTTCATGATTTTGTTCGTTTATAGAACAAAAGTTTCAATAAAATTCTTAAAAAACAGTTGATTAAAAAAAATCTTGATTAAAAAAAATAATTTTCTTTAATGTAAGTTTAATAAACAATTATCTGATCAAACTAGTAGTATTAAGTAGAATAAAAGTAAATAATGCAATAGGTTTATTTATTTATTTTTTACAATGAATATTAGATATGAAGATATTTTCATATAATTATTTCTAATGCATATACATTTTATTTGACAAATGTCTGAGCAGATTCAATTAAAATATCTGGGATAAAATAGCATGCCAGTAGCAAAAAAAAAAAAAAAAAAAAAAGACGAGGCTTTTTTAAAGAAAATCCTGTGTTGATTATTACACATTTTTTAGAGATCATATTTAATAACTTTAGAAGAAGGCCGAGAATATGTATTAATGTTCTTGATGTATTGCGAAATTTAAAAAAAAAATCTTCTGAAAAAATGTTTCTTTAAAACAAAAATCATTATTTCAAACTTACTAAGTATGTAATAAAAAAAATAATTATTTATCTATTATGAACAATTGATCACATATACACAATTCGGTAGAAAATTCATGCTTTAAGCAACTATGAACGAGGGACTCAAATGGAAGAAAATATGTTTTCTATTTTTTCCTTATTATTAAAAAAGAGAGAGAGAAAGAAAGAGTTTTGAATAATATATTTTTACAAAATTGGTATTGAAAGAACATTTTTCCATTTAGATGGCGCCACCAAAAAATACTTTGCAAATCGATAAAATTTGAAGCTTCGTTTTCGACACACAAATTAGTATTATTTTGCATTCATAGAGCAAAAATATCCAAAAAAAAGGGGGAAAATGTAAGTGACACATTCTTTTATAATACCATCTTTAATAATTAATGCTACGTTTAATTAGTAAATTCCAAAAAGCTTTGTTTTAAAAAAAGAAGCATCAGCGCACAATTTAAAACGACCGCCATCTTTCTTTCTACTAGGCATGCGCGGTTCACTAACCTACAGTAAGGGATGGGGACAGCTTAATGCAGCAATGTTAAAGAAGCACCTGCATAATAGAAGAAGTGAGAGAAGGGAATCTTGTAAGGTATTCTTTAAAGCTGGTTTCAAACAAAGGGAAAAAATAAGATTTTGCATTTAATACTGGCGCCACCTATCTAAAATATTCGAAAATAATATTAAAAACGAAATCTTTAGAACATGATCTTTCCAACATTGTAGTAAGAATTATTTAAATAAGTACACAAATATCTATAACTTTTACTTTTAAATAAGTACACAAATATCTATAACTTTTACTTTTAAAATTTAAAATCAGTTCATCTTTTATGTCATAATAATGTTACTGCATATATAACTCATTGCATATAAATAAATAGATAGGGATATGCATGTGGCCTTTTAACCGCTTTAAGGCTTATAGCAAATTAGTTTATAAGGGATAAAATAAAATTATTATGTCTTATCTTAAGGTAAATCTTTGTCTTTGCTTTCAGTCAAGGATTTAAAAAACAATAAATATGATTTAAGTAGCATATATTTCTATAATTAAAATATACATAATTTAATACTTGTTTCCTAAGATAATTATGCATTTATCATTATTACTATACATTAGTATGTCAATGTGGTTTCAATTTGTTTTTAAAATAGTTTAGAAAGATGTAAAAGCTATTACTATTTGTTTGCACTTTGGTCTTAATTTAAAATGTTTCTTTGTTATATATAGTATTTTAAAAAAAATCGAATTAATAGGGCACAGTTCAATTTCTTTAGTTATTACATTGAACTAAACATAGTTTAATTTCAGGATTATTTCAGTTCCTATTTTATAGCAAATATATAATGAGAGCTTCTCATAATTTTTTTAACATTACAATATTAATAATTATTAATTATAATGCGTTATCTTCAAGTATTAACATCTTAAATTATAATAATAACAGTAGCATTAATAAAAGTATGAGGGAAAAAAACAACACATGGATAAGTACCAAGTACAAACTAAAATCAACATCAACAAAACAACATGCCAAAGCCGACTAGGGACTTTTTGATTTTTTCCCCATATCGCTATGCTACCCATTGCGCTCGAAGTTTTAACATTGTTGCATTAAGCTGTCCCTATCCGCTATTCTAACCTACCTACCAGAGCCAGGCCCGTAGCTAGACCATACTTCCAGGTAGGGCAAAGATTTTTCCAGGGGTGGCAGATTATTTCTTCATTTTTTTTCTATCTCTTATACGTAGTTCTTCCAAAATATGCATTGCAATTTTATGGAATTTTTTTTTTCATTTAAAATACAAGATACTTCTAAAGTCAGTACGAAAATTTTAAAGTTTCTTCAGAGACATAATAAAAATGTATTACAGTTAAATAAGATATTTGGCATAACCAGAGCCGTAGGAATCGTCTCCCATACCCCCCCTTTTTTTTGGGGGGGGGGTGAGCAAAGTCAGGGGCCCAGTAGTAAGTTATTGTGTCTTTGAGTCGAATAATGTTTTTTAACTTTTTTAATTATTTTAATAACATTTTAATTTGTTTTATCCAAATTCTTTTTTTGTCAAAGATCTTGGTCAGATTTAGAAAACAGATATGCGCTTTCCTTCTATATCCACTATTCTTTATAAAGGAGCCCAAATGGAAGAGCTTTTGAAAGCTTAAATTCTATTTTTAAAATATAATGGTATTTTAGACTTTTTTTGGTGGTGGGGGTGTGGGGGGGGGGGTCCTATAAATGGGAGAAAAAGATAAAACTTCATTAATACTATTACTTCCTTCAATCAAAACAGATATGCACTTTCTTTCTACAGCAACCGTTCATTTTAAAGGTACCCAAGATGAAAGAAATTTTGTAGGCTCTAAATTCTTTTTGAATTGTCTTTTTCAGGGCCTTCTATAAAAGTGAGGAAAAGTTGAAACCCAAGATTCAAAACATTTAGGCCAAATTTTTTATTCAAATGTTTAAAAAATATGCTTTTTAATCTCATTGAGGCCCCCACTATGTTTCAAAACTTTCTTAATGCCATTACTTCCTTCAAAAAATTTGTGCTTTTTTTCTATAGTCACCGTTCTTTTTAAAGGTGATGAAAAAAATTTTGCAGGCTCGATTTTTTTTTTGGGGGGGGGGGAAGGGGGGCCCTATAAAAATAAAGAAATGTTGGAAGTCAAGATTCAAAACTTTTTGGCCCATATGTTTTATTCAAATGTTTAAAAAATATGCTTTTTAATCTCAATGGGGTCCCAATGAGCTTCAAAACTTCCTTAATACAATTACTTCCTTCATCCAAAACAGATAATGTGCTTCCTTTTTTTTTTTTTTTTTAAGGGGCCTATATGAAAGAAATTTTGCATGCTCTAAATTTTTTTAATCGTCTTTTTTTTGGGTGGGGGGGGGGCTATAAAAGGGAGGAAAAGTTGGAACCCTGGATTCAAAACTTGTAGCTGTCACTTTTTTATTCAAATGTTTAAAAAATGTGCTTTTTAATCGCTTTGGGGGTCCCAATCAGGTTCAAAACCTCCTTAATACTATTACTTTCTTCAACCAAAACAGACATGGGCTTCTTTCTACAGCCACCATTCTTTTTAAAGGTGCCCAGATGTAAGAAATTTTGCAAGTTCTAAATACTTTTTAAAATATCTTTTTTAGGGTCCCTATTAAATGGAGGAAAAGTTGGAACCCAAGATTCAAAACTTTTAAACCTCATTATTGTTATTCAAATGTTTTTAAAAAATGTGCTTTTTAATCTCGTTGGGGTCCCAAGAAGCAGGCATTTGTGTGCCATGCCTTTGCCACCTATCCCCTTACGTTCAACCTGTTTCTTTTTTAACGTTTCATCTCTTTTCGCTTGATAAATTACTACTGTTAATTATACATAAATTATATTCTGTAATTATTTAAATCTGCTAGCTGAGCTTCGCTTGCTTTGTCGGTTGGTTTTTCAAAAAAAGAACCTTTTTTTTGGGGGGGGGGAGGGTTCCCCCTTGGGGGCCCCACTGCCTTCAACAGCGTAAACCCGTTCGGAATATACCAATCTTATTCTTGAATTATTGTAATTTTTCTTTCCATAAAAATGATAGTCTCCAGGTAAAAGTTAAATTTGCCAGCATCGCCGTTCATCTTGCTACAGAAGCCAATTTGTTATTTTCCCACCTTCATCTTAATCATGACTGCAGCAAAATCTACTGGATAATTCTACTGTTCAGAAAAACTTGCCGAAAGGTCTTCGCAAAACGCGAAAAAAGGGGTATAAATCGCATAAAAAATTAGACAAAAATTCAAAAATCGCAGAGAGCAAAATTTGACTATATTGAGCCAAAAGATTGAATGTGGAATTTTAAAAAAATACTCTAAAAATCACATAAAAGGTTTATAAAAAAGATCAGAAATTTCAAACGATAAACTTTCTTTATTGAACTAAAGGACTTAAACTTGATTCCTTTTAGGAATGTACACATACACACACACAAAAACCACCACGGAAAGCGAATAAAATGCCGCACAGGGCAAAATTTACTATATTGGAATAACCGGATTCCTTTTACATTATCAAAAAAATAAATAAAATAAATAAATAAATCAGTGGACTGGAGGTTTTTTTCCGTTCAAACACACACATGCACACAAAAAAAAATGCTTTGATTTGCCCATTTTTCGGAAAAATATAGAAAGTCACCAATCTAACGTAAAAATTACCCAACATCCTTCAATATAAAGATGCAGTTTCATCAAATCAAATCCCAAATAGTGTTCCGTCAACTGTGCTGCATTGTACTTTTCATAATTAGAAACTGAACTTACGTGTTAATATTTTTTCCTTCATAACACGAAAAAGTCGCGAATCAAAGATAAAAATTTCTAGAAATTTTCAAAAGAGGAAAATTTCTTCAAATATGAGAAAAATCTCTTCTAATCACAGGAGCTTAAAAACAGGAAAAGCGTTTAAAATCGCATAAAAAGTCTGCAAAAAATTCAAAAATTGCAGAGGACAAAATTTTGTACTTGTGGCTAAAAGATCGAAACCTGACACCTTTTACTAATGTAAAAAAAACCCGTCGGAACGCGAAAGAAAGTTAAAAATTACATAAAAGACTTCGTGAAATATTCAAAAATTGCAGAAGACTACTTTACTATATTCGGCTAAAATGGAAAGATAGATTGAAAATGGATTCCTTTTATGAATGTGGGGGAAAAAGCACAAAACTCGAAAAAACACTAAAAATAGCATAAAACATTAAATTAAAAAATTTAATTAAAAAAAAACCTATTTCGATGTGCATAATTTAAGGCATACAGGTATCCTTCCTGTCAAATCTTGTCGTGAACAGAAAAACATCTGGTCAGACCAAAAAAGAAAAAAAAATGGACAGAGAGACTCTGTATGTCTTTATTATTATTATCTAAGTAAGAAACCCATCTTCGTTCCTCACAGAAAGGTACTGTCTATCCGAAGCCTTTCTTTTTCAATTTCTATCCGGAACACTTGGCTGACAATTTTAAATTGGAGAAAACTGAAAAATATGAAAACGACATCCAAAGGTAATTTTTTTGGAATTAGTAAATCTCTAAATATATATTTTTTTTTAATAAAAGGCACCGTTCAAAGCAGAAAAAAAGTTATTATAAGTGAGTATTTTCTGCTTAAAAAGAGCTGTCTGGGCCATGCGGATGGCATTGTCAAACTGGAAAAAAAAAAAAAAAAAAAAAAAAAAAAAAAAAAAAAAAACAGAGAATACGAAAAGACTTCCATATTTTTTTTATTTATGTGCAATATTTGGGGTTTTTTTGTGGCGGTTCATTTGCAAAGGGAATTCAGTTTGAAACTTTTTTTTTTTTTTTTTTTTTTTTTTTTTTTTTGCCAAATTTTGTTCTCTGCTATTTTTGAATTTTTCGAGAATTTTTAGCTGTGTTTCTGGTAATTTTTTTAACCTTCGTAAATAAAAAATGCAGTTTCAATCTTTTAGCACAATATGGTAAATTTTGCTCGCTATGAACTTCAAAATATCTTAATCAATTTTTGGCATCCTTTCGCATTTTGCGGTACTTTTTTACATTCTTTTTCTAAATGGGGGAATTCTCAGTTAAATTTTGCTAGGCTTTGATTAAATTCATGCTGTAAGAATATCAAATCTATTCCTGTAACACCATGACCAAATGTTGAAAATTTTATTTAATCCGGGTCGAAATAAAAATTTACAATAATTCAAGGTTTGTTTGATTCGAGATCTGAGCCGGCATAGCCCTAATGGGTGTACGCACATCGCCGAATACACTTCAACCCAACTTTAAATTCGTTTAATTTGAGTTTCGTTTTGAAAAAATCAACTAGTGAAGCTCCGCTGGTGGTGTTATAAAATAGAACTCGGATAGCAAAATTAAATATAGATATTTCTCCTAAATCTTAAGAGGGGGGGGGGGGGTGAGAGACCCGAAAAAAAAAGTTTGTGAGTGGCCTCAAAAAACCTTCCTACGGCCCTGGGCATAACGTAAATAAAATGTATTTCTTTTAATTAGGAATTGGAATTGAATACCGTTTTTCACTTTTCAATAAATGCATTACACTTTGAGTTGTAATTGATTTCTGTCTTATGATGGTCTGTATCAGGCTGTCGCCTTGCAAAAATTGGCTTATATTGGCAACTTTGACGACCACTTTGGAAACTGATTTGCTTTTAAGAAAAAGTGCAGAACAGTTTCATTAAACAATGCATTCAGTTTCTTCGTTTTTTAATAAAAACATCTGTAACATTTTTTAATTTAAGAGTAAAAATGGCTTTATGAATGTGTCAGTAAGTAACAAATTTGGATTTGTAAAATCGTAAGTAACCTGAGATATTGTATTGTTTAAATTTGAAATAATGATTGGTTTATTTTAGAAGCGACTTTTTTTTTTTTTTTTTTTTTTTTTTTAATTTCAGTGGAATGGGAGACAGTCGAAGAGATGAAGGGGCAGACCTTCCATTATCTATTTTGTATTTTCACATGGGGGTGGGAAGAGTGTCCTTTGGAGTTTGTTGTAATCGGACCAAGTTTCCACAAAAGAAGCATTTAACTGTCATGTACAGCAAATTAATGTTAAGGAAACAGTATTGTGGGCTGCTTCAAGAATAGTTTCAGAAGCCTTTGGTTTCAACCCAGCCTCCTAACGATAAATTACATATGGTGACAATTGTATAAAGAAAGCAAGCTTTTAGTGATTTAAGGTAAACCCGATTTGTTGTTGAAGCGGTGTGGGATAATTTCTACAAAGCGAAAAAGCGAGGCACGCACAATAGAGGAATTTTCAACAGGTCTGTTAAAGAGGGGGAGAAAAAAAGCTTTATAGATGAAATTTTGCTATTTTTGTTTCCAGTCTAGAAAGGAAATTTAGGGATAGAGGGCAAGGTCTGGCATGCAAAAATGAAAATTTGATGTTGTATTACATTATATTTTAAAGGGAAATACTGAGTAAAAAATGATCAGAATGTCGAGCTTCATTCTAGGTTGGACAAGAAGTGGGGGAAAACTGGAAATTTAATGTTTTTATCGGAATGTGCTAGGTCGGGCAAAACATTTTCCAGGTCGGGCAAAGCCCGACTTGGCCCCCACCTGGCTACGGGCCTGACCAGAGCTTGGTTGAGTAAGTGAACCCCAGGTTAGTATTTACCTCGAATTTCGTCAGGTTGGATAAACGGAGAATTGGATTTCGCATTCAACCGAGAGTTAAGCTCCAAACGCGAGGTTGAAGTTGACGGAGAATTACCGGGTTAGTCTATATAATCGTTTCACTCAAAAACTAGCTAATGAAAAAAGCGAATTTAATAGCTAGAGATGATCTAATATCTTTATGAGAATAGGTTATTTTAAAAATAGCTGCTTTTAAACTGAAACTTTGCTTTCCAGGACTACCTATATTAATTCTGCTATTCGCAATTTACTTGCTTTTGATTATGATCCACCTCTCCACTACAACCAGGGCCATGCAAAATACACAAACTGTATATTTTTTTTATATTCGCAACCTGTAGTATTGATCTTTAAAATTAAGATTTTAATGAAATTAAACTTTTTATTAAATTTATTGTCTTTAATAATCTTGAAAAACATTATTTAAAAATTGGAATAAATGGTATCGATATGAAATTATTCCAGTTCTAGAATTTAATAAAAAACATTAAGGCTGTTCTTAACTGCTGTGCTCAACAAGCGCAAAACGTTTTGACACATTTACAAATTCATTTTTTAACGGAAAGATATAAAATTGGAAAGCCTGGCCATGGAAGCAATTCGGAATTGAACTGTTTTTTCCATTTTTTGATCAATCAATTACCTATTGAGTTATAAGCGTAAATGATCACGTGACAAACAAGTTTTTCGCCCGCTCTCGAGTGCTTATTCTCCGTTCGCGCGGAAACTCGGTTCAAAACGTCCACTTTGACGTTATTTTCTGAAAGATCTATTACGTTTGCAAAAAAAATGGAAAAAACAGCTCGATGTCATAGTTTCTGAACAGCAACACCAGCTAGTTTCATGCATTTTCGATCAAAAATAAATTAAAACTTATGTCAGAAAGTTGCCCTTTTGGATTTGAGAACACCCTTAAGACTTGTCTAGAGAAGGATTTTGCGTAGCGCCGTGCCGCTGTAAGATCTCACAAGGCACATTTCATTTAATTTCAAACTGTTTCAAAAAGTTGGGGCATCCAAGGAATCTAAATTTATAAATAAAGAAAACGCACACACGCCCAAGTGGCAGCTTTTATGGCAGCACAAGAGTATCATAGAGTTAAAATATTAAAGTGGAGGTGGAAAGCGATGCAAGTTACGTAGTTACATTTTATGATCATGATAACTCAAAATAAGCCATAATAAAAACAGGTAAAATAAGTAATATTACCCATAGAGTAATTATACAATATCCCTAGACAAGCCTGCATCTCATGTTAGGTTCAGGCTTCATCTAAAATATTCTGTTTTTAATGCTTACCATCAATGACGTACATTTATATTTTTCTTAGATATCATACTAAAGTTTTTAGGAAAAGTATGGGACGTAGTAAAGTAGGATGTGGTGAAAATATGTTATTTCTGAACCTGTAAAAAGAGGCTCTGCATTTTATATATCATTGCCTTATAAGCTAAAGGCATTCAATTTTTGGATGCTTTCGTCTGGAAACACGTCTTTAAATATTTGGCAAAGTTTTTTCGATTGACGCATTCAGTTTTTTTCGAGAGACAATTAATTCTGAGTGAAACAAGTACATATTTTTGCATCATGCTGATAATCAAATAGTATCATAACTGATAAGCTGATAAAATTGTATCACAAATTTCAGTAAGAATGCAATATGGAAAAATTAAACAATGTTAATATTTATCATATGTTTTTTGCAACTGCATCACTCAGTACGTACTCTCCTTCTCGCACACCTAAACACAACTTTCTTTCTTTTTCTCTCAATATTACACATACATACATAAAATAAAGTATAAAAAAAGCATACATAAAATAATATATACGCAAAATATATAGGATGCTCACTAAAGTTCTATCCGTCCCACTAACTTCAGAACTGTGACATCTATAGTCATGAACCAGGTATCTAGGTATAGTAAAATGACTGTGCATTAGCAGATGAGGCCATTTATGGCCGCACTTAGCGGCAAATTGCAGAGTCAGCGTTCCTCTGTCAAAAACAGTATGGGAATGAGAAAACAATCTATTACAAAGCTTTAAAGCGTCTTTTATTAGTACAAAATGATGTCTTACGTGAAAAAAATCACTTTATTAAAAGTAATGAAATGTAAATGTTTTATATCCTATCATCAGCTTAAATACGTCATTAATTGCATGCAGAAATCTGGCATTATAAGGCGGACGCATACTTACTAATAAAACTAATATATGTAAGCAAGATTAAAATAGTAAGAAAATCAAGTTAAGTTTGCTCAATATGACCACCATCGGCAGCAATGCATCATGCATGCTGCATGTGTTCCCGTGGTGAACAACATTGAGAATATTTGACTTTATTTTTTATTTTTTATTAAGATGAACTACACAATGCTTACATGTTCCAGTTTTATTAGTAAATGTGTATCTGGCCTAGAATGCCACACTTTTGAATGCAATTTGTTTCGTACTTAACCTGATGATGAGATATAAAACATTTACATTTCAGTGCTTTCCAATAAAATTATTTTTACATGCAAGACGTCATTTCATATTAAATCGAGGCTAACGAAAAAGACAGGCTGTCACGCTACCTTTCCCTTTAGACCTCCAGAGTCACGTGATGCTCTTTTTGTGCACCTGCATTGGTGGATTTTTAGCATTATGTGACTCAGGCCGTCAGAAAAAAGAGACACGTGTAACGCACCGCGGTTGCCTGTCTTTTTCGATTACCTCGATATTAAATTAAGGACTTTTTCCTATGACTCTTACCGTTTTTGACATAAGAATGCTAACTCCGCAGTTTGTCGCTGGCCGGCTTAGCCAATGTACTACCCCTAGACACCACGTTCATGGTATAGCTGTCGCCGTTCTTAAGTTAATGGGAATGGGCGGGACTTTAAAAGACACCCTGTATCAAAAAGCATATATAAATTAAAATTTTGGTTTTTACTTTTCGTTCAGGATTTAAACCAGAGGCTGCCATATATGTGCTACTGATTGTCTTGATCTTTTCTATCGGTCTGAATTGGTCTTCATCTAAAAGCTAAAACAAATAGAAAATTTATTAAAAAAAAACCCGGTCAAGTGCGAGTATTATTTGCGCTCAGAGGGTTCTGTACAATAGATATATGAATTATTAACTGTATTACAGTAGAACATCTCTTATCCGAAACTCTCGGTTAACCGAAATACATTTTTAAAGTTTTTTTTTTTCTTTCACATTTCTTGTGTGCAAATCCATTGTGAAAGCTTTTTTTAAAAAAAAAAAAAAAAACTATCATATTCCTTGCTTGTAAGCGGTCCTTTCCGAACTACGAGTACATATAAATATTTTCGATCCCCTTTCTTAGAGTTCCTTTGAATTTAACTTGAACCCCCGTACGCTGCGGAGTGGAACGAAGAAAACGAACAAACTAGCAATTCTGAAGTTTTTGAATGTTTTGCAAAAGGTTTGGCATGGCTGGAGCAGCAGGAAGACTATGATACTAGTGAACTAATAATATTAACAAACTCCGTGATAGAGCTTCAAAGCAAAGGCTATCGAAACTGCGAATAAAAAAAACATTTTTTTTTTCAAATCCTTGTGATATATGTAAAAAGGTACTTAATTTCAAAACTAAAATTCAGGTAATTTATTCTTGTTTCTATTTGGCTTTTGCTTTATTTTTATTAAGCAATTCTTACGATAATAAGAAGTATTGCATATATTTCTCCTTAATCTTAAAATTGAAGCATTCTCGATTATCCGAAAATTTCGATTTTCCGAAAGAGGGTCGGTCCCAATTACTTCGGATAATCGAGGTTCTACTGTATTTAAAAAAAATCGTTGCTAAAAGAATAATTAGACTTCGTGAAACACAATGTAGGGTTAAGTTTAGCCGTATATACTAGAAAAATATGAAAGGATATACAATAAAAGTTCAAAGAGATATGAAGCCTAAATAATATCAAATATTACTATTCTGTATAACTCTTTTTTCAATCTTATCCTAATCTGTTTATGATGAACTTAATTCGGTACTGACAATAAAAGAAGTGCATATATTAACTTCATTTGGCATTTCATAAAACTAAATTCAGCGTAGTAATAATCTTTTCTTTTTATAGTGTAGTGTGATGTAGTGGGCCAGAGCTTTTGGTTCACTAAGCTCTTGTGAGATGATCGTTGAAAAATAATACATGTTTCTTACCAAAGTTCTTTATTAGAACAACTAAAATAGATTTGAAAAATGAAATAACAAACTTTACCATTCATAGGTAGACACTCTCACTTTTTATTAACAGTTCTATACTTCTCATAGCCAACCTGAGTAAAACGATTTTTACTCGCATCTCTTCCGTTGGTAAAAAAAACAACCTCACTTCATCAGTGTCACACAGTCTACTCTCAGCCTCCACACTAGCTTCTGCATGAGTCTCTTTTTACTTTCACTTTAGGGACGAATTCCCACACATTGTCCAGCCACCCCTATTTCTTGGAAAAGTTGAAATACCCTGTTGAGCAGATCCCAAGGGCAGAAGTATGCCAGGCATTTCCCCTGCATGCCTTTACACAAAAGACCATTGTCCTCCACGGAAATGCCTGTTGCTTTCTCCATCGAAAATGTGTGGCGAAGGTAAGATATCACAACACCTCCCCCCAAAAGAGATTTCCACAGGAAATATTTGGCATGAATTCACATAATAAGCCCTTTTAATAGATTTCCCGAGAGGTCAAGCACACCATTAAATCAGCAATAAAATATCATTTAGACTTTTGACCCAATTATGAAAGTTCTACTTAAATTCAAGAATACCCACTGTCAGTTTCAAAGGACATACCAAAATATGAAATTTTTAGAATTTTCCTTACACATAATTAATCAAAAGAATAAAAATAATTTACATTTTTGATGCTAGAACAATTAATTTAAATTTAAAATATTTGAATATAATACTAGCTCAAAAAAGAAAAAAAACACTATAACACAATCTAGGTAACTAAATTTTTACATACAGCACAATATCTTAATAAAACGCCCTAATTACAAGTATTAAAATTTTGAACACTAAATTCCAAACAGAAAATCTAACTCTGATTCTAAATCTTCCTACTTAGACCATCTGCATTTCCATGTAATTTTCCTGGCTTATGTGTAATTTCAAAATTTAATGGCTGCAAAAATAGAGCCCAACGTGTCAAACGAGAGTTTGTACCAACCATTTTCTTTAAGTACACTAATGGATTATGATCGGTTTGTATTTCAAATTTTTGCCCATCCAAATAATAATTTAACTTTTTTAATCCATATACTATAGCCGCTAATTCTCTTTCTATCGTGCTATAATTTTGCTCCGCACGAGAAAATTTTTTGCTAAGATACAAAATTGGATGCTCTTCACCTGCAATAATTTGAGATAAAACAATTCCTGCCCTATACAAACTCGCATCTGTTTGCACAATGAATTTCTGCTTAAAATCAGGCGCATATAACACAGGACTTTTCATTAATTTTAACTTTAATTCTTCAAATGCATTATTACACTTCTCGTCCCATATGATTTTTTCTTTTTTTATTTTCCCTTTTAAAGCATCTGTTAACGGCACTGCTATGGTAGCATAATTCTTTATGTACCTCGCGTAATACCCTACCATTCCCAGATATGCTCTTAGCTGTGTTTTCGTCGTCGGAATTGGAAAATCTTTAATAGCCTGCAATTTAGCTTCACTAGGAGACCTTTTTCCTGACCCAACTTCGTGTCCCAGAAATTTTACGTGATCTTGCGCGAATTGGCATTTGGATGGTTTCACCGTTAGATTTGCTTCTTTTAACCGCTTAAGAACCGCTTCCACATCTTTTAAATGCTGTTCCCATGTCAAAGAAAATATAGCTATATCATCGATATATGGAACCGCAAATGACTCTAACCCATATAAAACTATGGCAATCAATTTACAAAAATAATATGCTGAATTTAAAAGTCCAAACATCATGACTTTAGGTAAAAAAGTCCCAAATGGTGTTACAAAAGCCGCATATCTCTGAGCTTCTTCCGTGAGAGGAATCTGAAAATAACCTTTCGTCAGATCCATAACAGTAATAAAAGGCGCTGTACTCACTTTCTCAACAACCTCTTCAATGTTTGGCAAAGGGAAAAATTCAGTTCTGGTCTTTGCATTTAATTTCCTATAGTCCACACAAGGGCGAGCGTCTTTACCCGCACTCTCAACTAAAATCATAGGCGAAGCATAATCTGATTGCCCGACTTCAATCACACCCAAATCTAAAAGCCTCCGAATCTCTTCACGCATAATCTCTAATTGCCTCGGCGACATACGATATGGTTTTGATCTTACCGGCACATCATCCGTTAAAACAATGTCCATTTTAACTAACGGGGTACTCCCAGGGTCCGTAGAAAAAACTTTCATATGACGCTCAATCATTGTCCTGAAATCTCCTATTTGCTCTGTAGAAACACGTTTTTCCAAATTACTTTCTTTTACTAATTCCCAAAAGTCTAATTGAGTGGGATCCGCAAAGGGATAAGGAATTTCCGTTTGATCCTCAATTTCCTCACACTCCTCATCAATCAACAAATTTACAAATTCAGGTCTACTATAATATGGTTTAATTAAATTAACATGATAAATAGTAGACTTATTTCTCTTTTCTGGAATATCGATAGTATAATTAGTTTGAGATATTACGCTAGTAATAGTTCCCGGTCCTATCCAATTAACCGCCATTTTATTTGGTTTCGAAGTAGCCAGAACTAACACTTTGTCTCCAACATTAAATTTTCTATACACCGCATTCTTATCATACCATTGTTTTCGTTTCTCCTGACACTCTTTCATTCTTTTACACGCTAATTCTTGACAATGTTTCAATCTATTACTTAAGTTCAAAATATAGTCCACTACATTCTGATTTACCGTCTCCTTTTCCATCCAATCTTCATATACAAGAGTATGTGGCATTCGTAAATTCTTACCATGTACAAGCTCAGCAGGGCTAAATCCCGTGCTTTCATGACTTACAGTCCTCAAAGCAAATAAAGCCATTGGTAAGACTGCTTCCCAATCTTTTCCTGCCTCCAAACATAATGTCTTTATAACCTTTTTTAAACTACCATGCATCCGTTCAACGCTATTCGATTCTGGGTGGCAAACTGAACTATGTACAACCTTAATACCAAACCTATCAAAAAATTCCGATGCCAACTCACTTGTAAATGACCTACCCAAATCACATTGTACCTCTTTTGGATAACCAGTCCTAGAAAATATTTGTATTAGCCCCTCAATCACTGACGGAGAAGTTAAATCTTCTACTGGAATCGCATCTGGATATTTTGACGCAACACAAATTGAAGTAATCAAGTATCTATTATTTTTCTCGCTTAAACTCAAAGGGCCTACACCATCAATATTTATCCTGGAGAAAACTTCTGAAATTATTGGCACGAGCTTCAAGGGAGCTTTCTTTTTATCTGTATTTTTACCAACCTTTTGACACAGATCGCAAGTTCTTACAAATGCCTCAATTTCCTTGTAACAATTTGGCCAAAAATAGCATTTAATTACCCTATCTTTTGTTTTAGTCGCCCCTAAATGTCCCGCAACTTCCTCATGACACATTTTCATTATTTTCTCTCTAAATTCTAATGGCAAACATAATTGTAATTTCTCATCCCCACTATTTGAATGTGAAACTCTTACTAATTTATTTCCCAGTATTTTAAATTCCTTTTCTTCTACATTATTTGCCTTTTCCCATAATGTTTTTAAAGATAAGCACTGTTTCTGAGCTAAGCTGAAATCTTTCGCTGTAATTTTATTCAATCCCACATTATCTTTTACCTCCCATTTCGGTAATTACATAAGATCTTCGATTTGACTTTCATCCTGTCTATTCTCATCCATTTGAACTACCTGCGTTTCTTTGTTCTGTGAGCAATCCCCAATTTTATCTACCCTACCTGGTTGCTCTTCTAACTTTGCCTGATCAACAAACGACATTTCCTTATTAACATCCCGTTGCTCCATTCCTTTTTTTAAAGAATTCGTCTTACTACGGGTAACCACCATATTTATAGGAACACCATTTCCTTTATTTTGCTCAATAAGCTCCGCAGTTTTATTACCTAAGAGATAGTAACCTTGCTCCGACTCCGATGGTTTAATCGCCGCCTTAGTGGTGATGCAACCAAAATCCCCTTTTATAGTCACCCATGCTAATGGTAAACATTTACATTCATTATCAAGAGGTTGACGTACCCAAGTTATATCTCCAGTAAAATCCTCTGTTTTAACCCAATTTCTATCGCATAGATCAATCCCTGCTCCTGTGTCCCTCAAATAGTGTCTTTCAACCCCGTTTATTAGAGCTTTTTTTAGATAAGGTTTAGAACAATCCCCTAAATCAACATCATTACCTAAATGATTAACTGTATTGAACTGATTTTTCTTTTTTAACCATTCCGCACAATCTGGTTTTATGTGCCCTGGTTGATTACAAAAAAAAACACCTAATCTGCCTTTTCCTCTCAAAAGCCTGGTCTTGTTTAAGTTTATCATTTTTTTAATTTTCCGTTTTATTCTCTAACTCCGATTTAGATTTTACTTCACTCCTAATTTTCGGATTTAAATTGCTTCTTTGCATCTCTGAATAAGGTTTTTTTTCCCAAGATTTTTTTTCTGATTTCCTGAAACTACTTCTAATACTCTCATATTTGTCACATTTATCAGCAAGTTTCGAAGCTTCTTTCATTTCATCCCATTCATCCATAAATTTTTCTTTTACTTCAAAAGGAACGCGTTTTTTTACTTGCTCTGTGAGCATGAGCTCTTTTAAAGACTCGAAATGCTTTATTTCTAATGATTCCAACCAATTATCCAAATAACCCCTTAATTCATATACCAAGTCTACCCATAACGCTCCAGGTTTCCTTTGATGATTTTCAAACTTCTGTTTTAAAGCACCTGTTCCTAATCTAAAACGATTTAATAAAACTTTTTTTACATGTTGAAAATCATCTCCTAATTCTGCTGGTTGTTTCACTATAATTTCCGCGATATCTGATGGCAATAAGGGAATTAATTGGCTAACCATATCCTCTTGCGAAATTTTAACTTTTTCTGCCTGTTTTTCAAAGATCATAAAGAAAAGAGTGATGTCAATTAATTTAGAATCAAAGCGTGGAACTAATTCTTTCAAATTAATTTTTGGATTCCTATGCGAACCTACATTCATATCACTAGACGAAAGATTAACAGTTTCCGAAGAATTTTGAATTCTTAATTTTTCTAACTCAAATTGTCTTGTTTTTTCACGTCCTTCGTTTTCTTTACGTTCTGCATCCTCTTTAAGAATACATTCCAAATTCGATTTAGCAAAACTCTCATTATAATCCGATGCTTCTAAAATAGCCTGAATTATAGTTTTTTTCTTATCAGTTGCCGACACGTTGGACTCAAATTCCTCTGCCAGCAAAAGCAAGATATTTTTAGTATATTTCCCTAGAAATTCTTCCATGATTTTCCCCCAAAATATACTAATCACTAAAATACACAAATATATACAAAAACCAAAAACCTAAAACTAAAAATATATATATATATATATAACACAATAAGGAATAGGATTTTATCCTTTAGATATATTTCAATGAATAAAACAATAATACAATTTTCCTACCGAAAATTTTCATGCACTTGTTATATCCTTTCAAACTGAGTAAATCCTCAAAATTATTTTGATACTCACAGTACTATATAAATACAATTTATATATAAACAATTAATCCTGCTTTTTCCTACAGCATACCCATAAAATTTCAAATAACTTTATTGCTGTAATAAACAAAAGCTGTATATGCCCCAACTTTATAACTAAAAGTTACATCCACAACTATGATTAATTTTAATGATTAATATTCTTTTATTAATCAACCGTAATTTACTATCCTAAATTATGAAATACATAAATATTAAATTTTCAAAACCAAATGAATTACCGTACAGACTTTAAGAAACCCGTTTAATATAAAAAATCTAACTAAAAATTTCGAACCCAAATTAATAGCTACCCTAGACTTTTTATCTATTAAACATATACAAATTACCAAGAACAGACATATACAATATTAAATCCTAACAGACCTCTCTGGAAAATTTCATAAAAGGGCTTACCTTCAAATGTAGACATTTCTCTACACTGCTCCAAGGCTTTCCTGCACTTTTTTTTTCAGGTACTGTCGTATCTCCGGATCTAACTTGATTTCTGCCGGGAAATTTACACACAAGCTGTCTCCATGGATTCCTAAGGGCGATCGATGAATAGTCTTCTATCCACTGCACTGGGTGTTTACTGAAGAAATTTTCTATATCGTCGAATCCTTAGTCCTTGTTACATACCAGCTAACATATTCGACACTCCAGATTTCACAGTTCCTCACCGGATACACTTGAAAATCTTTCTCGTCAAACACAAGATTTCATCACCGACTGTCCTTGTTTCTAACACAGTTTCCTTCTATACATCAAGTTCACGTGGGTCCAGTCTAATTTATGCTAGACCTAATTAATCCGTAAGCTGCCACCATTTATAATACTATAGCTGTGATGTAGTGGGCCAGAGCTTTTGGTTCACTAAGCTCTTGTGAGATGATCGTTGAAAAATAATACATGTTTCTTACCAAAGTTCTTTATTAGAACAACTAAAATAGATTTGAAAAATGAAATAACAAACTTTACCATTCATAGGTAGACACTCCCACTTTTTATTAACAGTTCTATACTTCTCATAGCCAACCTGAGTAAAACGATTTTTACTCGCATCTCTTCCGTTGGTAAAAAAAACAACCGCACTTCATCAGTGTCACCCAGTCTACTCTCAGCCTCCACACTAGCTTCTGCATGAGTCTCTTTTTACTTTCACTTTAGGGACGAATTCCCACACATTGTCCAGCCACCCCTATTTCTTGGAAAAGTTGAAATACCCTGTTGAGCAGATCCCAAGGGCAGAAGTATGCCAGGCATTTCCCCTGCATGCCTTTACACAAAAGACCATTGTCCTCCACGGAAATGCCTGTTGCTTTCTCCATCGAAAATGTGTGGCGAAGGTACGATATCACAGTAGTTAAAACAAAATCCTTGTTCAAAGTTTAAACTTGGCATTGTGCTAAGCGCGCTTCGAAAGGAGGTCGCAAAGTTGTAACGCCGCGTTTTTCCAGATAGGTTTTTAATTAACTTTTAAAGACACGGTATTAAGAGATCCACTTAAAGCAAACTAGTCCCGAATCCCATAGTACTTATGTGATTAATGCTAATTAAATTAGTCTGTTTTTAGCAATTTCACGTTAATTTCTTTTATACTGCTACTGGGTAGTGCATTAAACAAACATATAATTAAAAGTTGTTATCTAGGCTTTAAAAGACGATGCTACCTAGAGTACGGCATCCCTGTCATTATGTAGATCCAAACCGACAGTGTCTTTAAGGGTTAATATCGCGGATAATGATCGACGATTTTTTCGAAAATCATTATTAATAATGCTTTTATACTTCTGCTATGATAGGTATCTCCAGCGCTCCTCAACACCTTTGCTGAATACCCCAAAATCGAAATTTATGTGAAACGGAAAAATGCGATTTTCTCAAAAACTATGTGACCTAGGGTAATCGCTATAATTTTCCTGCAAGGTTTAAATTAATGTCTACTACCTCTAATTTTTTCAAAATTTTAGTTTCAGTAGATTCGGAAATAGTGTGTGTGTGGGGGGACATGTTTTTGCACCGCATTTTCGACGATATCTCTGAAAGTATAATACGTAAAATTAAAAGAAATATATTTTTGAGTTCAGTGTTACGAATGCTTTCACACGATATCCCACGCGGTATGCAAAGATTTTTTAAAAAAAGTAACTTCATTAACTCCTCTAGATTTTTCCTAAATATATTTGTGAATATTTAATAATCTGTGAATATATGGGTCAATATTCTTTATTAATTCCCCAAATTTGAACTTTCCACGTTCGATAGTGTACGAGTAAAACGGCTGTGACAGACGGACAGATAGACACAAGATTGATCTCATAATGGTTTCGTTTTTACTTTTTAACTACGGAACCCTAAGAATAAATCTAAACGGTCTACACTACATAAAATCTATAGTGATTATTGTCATGAATGATAATATACCATTAACTAACACTAATATATTTTTATCCACATAAATATTATAATTCTTTTTCGCAGACAACGAAAGAAGCAAAGCCGCTTTTTTCTGTTACATGATGAAGATGGATTTTTTCCCCCCAAACGTTGAACTGCCATAGATCAAGGTAGGCTAAAAAGGAGAGGAGATCTGTGGGGTATAGTGGCCTGTTTACTTCGTTGGTTTCGACATTTGTATATTTTACATGATTTAAATAACAAGGAATCCTATAAATGTATGATTATGTTTTTGTAATATTAAATCTTTTATCGAGCTAAATTTTTTCCAGTGACTCTGTTTTACCTAAAGGGACATATAATAGTCCCTGGCGGAAGAAATTCGTTGAATTCTGGAAGGAGACTTGCTTTGTGGACCAATGCAAAATCGACCAGACGGAAGAGATCAGCTTTCTGTTTTTTGCCTAAATTGCCCTCCGACTGAAAGCAACCATATACGATCCCGCAGGCAGATAGAACTTAAAAAATTCGTTTTTTAAAATACAAATACTGATACTGGTATATTATTATATCGCTCATCCGCAAGGAAAGGGACAAAACTAGAAAAAAGTCAGTTTCACAGGTAAGGTAAAAAAAAAGATTCATATTTTTTATTATTATAGTACGAAATTACAAAACATATCTTTCATGCAGCTGTAGTAGCATACAGATAAGCGTAAAACCTTTAAGAATCTAGTCGTAAAAGAGATGTTGAGGATTGAGTACATTTATCCGTCTCCACTCTCAGAAATCTAACCCCTCTTGGAGACATTTTTCTTGTGGCACAATTTACCAAATTCCACGAGCCTCTCAAAATATTACATGGAAAATTGTTGATTTATCTTAATCACAATTTTTAAACTTTAATACATTATAAACCATTAACAAAAGTGTTGGTTTACATTAATGTAAGAATCAATTGCAGATTCATAACAGGGTTTCTAGATATTTAAATGAACACTTAACTGCTGTTACCGGTCTCACAGACATGTGGCTTAGATGCCGTATATTTCCAGATAGCCGCCATCATGGATGTTTTGAGATTTCTTGGCGATTTTATGTTGGCGATCTTTATCGATATGTGGAATCCCCTTTGACGTGTTTGTTCTGGCGTGACGTGTTCTGGCAACCCCGTTTTTCATTCAAAATTGTGTTGTGAGTACGCGAGATGGCCGTTTCTACTTGTGATATCGTGTTGTATGTTTCTGCCAATTATTTTTATGTTAAATGTATTGGATGTATTTGATTGAATATGGGTTCTGTAGTCCGTTTAAATGCTCTTGCTGAAGTAATTAAGAAATATGAGGAAATTTTGACGAATAAAAGAGGTTTGTTTACAGTGCATTTTCAGAAGCCTATTTTGGAAAATGACGGTGAAGTTAGCAGGTATTTCATGCTTGAGCTTTCAAGAAAGAAGATGTCTGTTAAGGTGTGTTGATAATTTTGTGTATATTTTGCTGCCTTACGAGTTTTGTACATTTTGAGATTGCTACACAGCGAGAACTGCTGAATCCAGTGATGTTTTTTTTTCGGTTAATGAGCGCTTAGCGCTCATACGACGTTTAGTGATTGCCACTTTAACGAGCTTTGTTTATTATTTACATTTTATTTTCGTCAAGCCTAACATGTGTATAAACCGGTGCTTGGCGACATTTACTACTTGGCGGAAAAGGGGTTTTCACGCCAAGAAAAATTCAAAGACGGCGGCCCCGGGAATTTATGACATCTGTTCCCAGATCGTTTACTACAGAAACAGTATTTTATGGGTTAATTTAACCTTTTATTCATTTTTCGACCAAAGTCCCTCAGAGGCCACACACAGTAACTATACGACTATTTATGTCACAATAGTTAACCCGGCGTAAGTCACAATGTATCTAGCAAGGGCACCACCAAACATGGTGATCCAGATGCTGATGATTTTAAAGTATGTTATAGGGATCATACCCCTAATTATTACGCTGAAAGGTTTTATTCAAATGGGCCCTAGTTTTCGAGAATTTGGGGGTCAAAGCTCAACATACGTTTCAAATAGTGATTAATTTGCTTATTTAAACTTTGGATGGGTAGCGTCGAGGTAAAGTGCGAGTACGCTATACCGTAAATGGCGGGTTCGATACCAACTTGTACCATTTTTACTTTAAAATTTAATATATTATATTTTTGACATGTTACAAGTTTTACACTGAGTTAAAAATCCGCAGCTTTGACATTTTTGATATTTTCCTAACAAATTACATTTACATTTTCAAAATTGTTATGAATATTATATTTTTTCTGCAGTGTTTAAGCTAATATTTCTACTGACGAAAATTAAACTAATTTATGTCTAGAACTTTTTTTGTTAAATTATTTTTATTAAATTTATTTGTATTTACATTTTTATATTTTAAGTGCAGATCTATAATAATAATATATGTATATTTTTTTACATTATGGGATTTTAAATGGAAATTTATATTTTTTTCCTCATAATTTATACAAAATATTTTTCATGTCGAATCTCTTAAACGTATTCACGTTTAGATACGTTATAATTTCAATAATATATTTACAAAAGAGTAATAAATTGTTAAAGTAGTAACACTTATATGCAAGTTTCTACTAGTTGTATAAATTTTTAATGTCCTATAAAAATATATTTATCTGTAAAGTTCGGACTCAACATCATTTTTAATTTGCAAAGATAAAAAATGACAGATTAAATTTAAAACATTTTCTTCGTTTTAGCAATTATAATCATTGTTGACTTCATTCTTAAAAAATTAACTGGAAATGCCAGATATAATTTGTCATATATACGATGTCACTCTGAAATTTTTGAGATACAACTAGGTTTTTAAAGTTATACTTACAAAATTTTAGGTGTGTTCAAAGTAGTCTCCTCCAGCATCAATGCACTTTTGTAGACGAATTTTCCACAGATTGCCTCATTTCCACAGATGCCTCAAGCCATTCATTTCTTGGAATGGATGAAAAAATGCATTTATAGCCACATCAATCTCTTCTTCTGTATGAAAACGACGTCCACGTAAGTTCTTTTTTAGATTAAAGAATAACCAAAAGTCACACAATCGCTAGATCAGGTGAATACGGCGGATGTTCTATCACTTTAATTCGTTTTTGTTAACCCTAGATCTACCGGGAATTTTATTCAAGTTTTAATAAAACGTTCTACACCAGAATTTTTATTTAAAACTATTTAACTTATTTATTTACCTTATTTTTGTCTGGTTTATATACTTAGTTTATTTTAAAGAAATTTCTGGTTTGAATGAATATTTTGTATGTACCTGTCGGGTCCAATGGACCCGTCTGGTAGACGGAGGGTTAAGAAACTCAAGTGTTAATCCGGCTGTATGTGAAGATGCATTGTCATGGGGAATCATTAGTCCCCTAACATTCACTTCTTGTAGAATTTCTGGAAGATATTCAGTGCTATACCAGTTTGCTGTTACTGTCTTCTGTCCTTCCAACTTGATGGCTTTGACCAATCCCGTACTTCTGAAGAAAACGGCATACATCACTCTTTTCAGTGCGCGTTGTCTTTTCACTATTGTCGGCATGGGATCACCTTCAAAGACCCATACTTTGCTTTCTGGACGTGTTGGAATGTCAAAAAACGGTATGTACGTTTCATCACCCGTTAAAATTTTAGAAATGATGCGGTGGCTACCATCATTTAGCAATTTAAGAGTTTCTTTACTGATTCTGACACGCTCCTCTCTTTGGTGCTCAGTTAGATTATGGGGAACACAACGGCAAACTACTTTTTTCATATGCAATTCTTCATGAATAATTTTGTGTATGGCTGCGGATCCAATGTTAAGTTCCTTCTGTATCATTTGATAGGTACAGCGATTATCATCCATTAACATTTTTCGCATGGCAGACACATTATCCGGGATTACTGCCGACAGCGGCCTTCCTGTGTGTTCTTCATCCTGAAGAAAATTGCGACCTCTGCTAAATTCTTTAAACCATCTGAATACAGTAGCACGAGCTGGAGATTCATCACCAAATACTAATTTCAACCGTTGAACGCATTCTTCTTGATTTAATCCTGCTTTAAAATCGTAGAAAATCATAGCGCGAAAATGTTCTCGCATCAACTCCATTTTCTCTTCTGTTTAAAATTTATTCCACGCTAAACAAGTTGAAGTATAAGTCAGTAAAAAATCGTCTGCTGTGTTAAAACACTTTGTATTTTAAAATGAAACCGTTATTTTTATTTTGTAAATTCTCGTCTGTGCGTATCTCAATAATTTCAGAGTAACCCTACTAATAAAAAATATTTTAAATAAAATCCTCTGTTGTGTTTTCGCGGTAATATCAGAATAAGTAAAGTTTTCTTTTTATTGCTCTCTTTCAGCTATTTAATGGCATTGAGAAATTAAAGTATTTAAAGAATATATATTATGTTAGTAAGTATCTTCCAATATTGTGTTAAAAAAAATTCATGCAAAGAAGTTGTTTTTCTTGTGATTTTTTAATGGAATTTTATGTTTCGAGTATTATTATGATATGTATCATTCAGTTAGTATATCAGTAGCGTTCAGTTAGTATCATTCAGTTGCATATTTACTAAATTTATAATGGCGATGTCGGTAATGATAAACATTTTTGTATGTCATTAGTTAATATATTACCTTCATTATATTTAGAACAAATGAAATATTAAAATTATGTATCATTTTGTTAAATTTTCCTAGTCAGTTATTTATATATATATCTATATAAAATGTAAGAAAAAAATATTATGCGTTATTTCAGAACTGTGATAGATAAAAAAAATATACATAAATGTAAACAATAATAGTAAGTTTAAAAAAAGATGAGATAGCTATATATATATATATTAGTTTAATTTTCGTTAACAGAAATATTAGCTTAAAATTTTGCAGAGAAAATATAGATTTTCCTTAAAAAAATCGAAAATGTAAATGTAATTTATTAGGAAAATATCAAAAATTTCAAAGCTGTGGATTTTTTAATTCAGTATAAAACTTGTAACATGTCAAAAATATAATATAAAAAAAAAAGGAAAAGCGGTACAAGTTGGGTTCGAATCCGCCTTCTACGGTATAGCGTACTCGCACTTTACCTAGACGCTACCCAGCCCACATTTTGAAATGCAAATTAATCAGTATTGAACTTTGACCTCCAAATTCTCAAAAACTAGGGCTCATTTGAATAAAACCTTTCAGCAGAATAATTAGGGGTATGATCCCTATATCATACTTTAAAATCATCAAAATCTGTGAGCACCATGTTTGATGGTGCCCTTGTAAGATATACACAACGCTACATTAGTTGGTTCAGAGCAATTGCCGTAGTTGAAATGGAAGGTAAATTCAACAAGAGTAGGTGGATGGAAGGAAGAGTCCAATTTCAAGATATAACGCGCAGATAACGAAAGCTATTGGGACATAAACACAAATTATTGTTTCTCAAGAGGCGAAACTTTTCTTGATTCACGCATCATGCAATACCGGTGAGGGTCATTACTACTCCCTAGGAAGTTCTTAAACACATTCTCAAAATGATTATTGAAGAATCTAAGAAATTTAGCGTGGATCTCTAAAGTTCTCTAAAGATCGATTAGCCATATTTAACAGCTAAATATTTCAGTAATTTATAGGCGATGGTAACATTTTCTACGGTTTATACTAAACTAGCAGGCTACACCGCTACGCTGGTCCATTTTTCAAATGATCCTCGAATGAAACATATATCAGTGACTATGACCTTGTATTTTAAGGTTATATACAGTGTGTCCACGTATAACCTGACCGACCTTTATTTTCGCACCCGTTGGTCCTAGATTAAAACCCTAAATTAGATTAGGTCCTAGATTAGATTCCCCTTCCAATTACAAAAATGGTTTAAATAGGGTAAAGAATTATTTTTAAAGCGATTTGGGTCAAGAAAAACATTTATTAAAAAATTACGAAATTTAAATTTTTATACGGTCCCCCGGTCCTATAAGTGATATTTAGTAAAATTTTACTGTGACACTAACAAGTAAGACAGAAAAAGTCCCATTCATCTAACATTGAAATTGACTGAGTTATGAAACTTTGAAATGCATGACTTATACCACTTTTTTGCATATCAAAACAAATGATTTCGACCATGCTTTCAGGGGTCGTATATAAAGTACTTAAACATATTTCAAGATATCTGCGGTTTGAAAGATATCGTACAACTATTACGATTGAATTAACTTTATTAGTTAAGTTTCAGATTTGTTAAAATAATTGTATTTTAACATATGTTGTATTTTGTAAGGATTTGAGGCTATGATTTCTTTTAACAAAAATTATGTTATTTTATTAAGGTTGATTTAACTTGCAACGATCGTCTTTCGAGTTTAAAATTTATACTCGAACTTTAACTGACTTTCAAATGTCCGATCGAAGTTAAAATTTTACATACTGACTTAAATCCGATTACAATGTAATTTTATTATGATTTTCGACGCTTACCATCTTATACATACTTATATTAGAGAATAACACAAAAAATTTCGGATAGATTACCGTCAACAAGTTTAAGAAATGGTTTTAGATTAGATAACATAAACCTGCGATGGTTGTGTTTTTTAACTTTTATAATTACTTTTATGTATTTTTTAACGCTAAAAAAAAAAAAAAATACCTTCACTTTTAACCATCATGTCAGGATTTTTCGTAAATCGTAAATTTCAAGGTTAAAAAATAGCAAAAAATCTGATACTATAAAATATATGTAAGACTTTTTTATTCAGTTTAATTTTATTTAATTCAATAATTTATTCAATTTTGTGGCTTATACTGGGTTTCTTACAGCTAAACAGCACAGGGGTCCGATCAGGTTGGGAGTGGAGGATGGATCAATTTTAACTTTGAGCTTTTTAACTTTGAATTTTGCGATTTGAGAAAAATCCTGACGTGATGGCTTAAAATGAAGGACATTATCGGATTCAGAGCTAAAAAATGTGAATCAATTTTCAAAAGCTAAAAAAACATGACACAACCCAAAATTTGAAAGACGGTGTAATCTAACAGCATTTTAAAATATGTATCATTTTTGTAAAGAATTGAGGCTGTTGTTTTTCATCCTTTTATTTAACAAAAATTCTGTTATTCTTATTTTCTTATATGTTCAGTACAAATTGTATATTTTGCATTAATATGTCAGAATGACTGAAGATTTCAAATTTATATTGCAATGTTAATTTTACTCTCAACCATTTCTTTAATATATCTGACGAAATTATATTTCTACTAAATTTGTGAATGACCCCTAATTTGTAGCAAAAAATATGCTCCAACTTCAAACAGCTATTACTCGGTCAATTTTAATCGTAGAATAACGGGACTTTTTTTGCCTTACTTGTCAGTGTAAGAGAAAAATTTTACTAAATATAACTTATAGGACCAGGGGACCGTATAAAAATTTAGATTTTGTAATTCTTCGCTAAATTGTTTTTTCGCTTCAAACTTTTTCTATCTTAACTCTGCTCCTAATTTTGACCATTTTTGTAATTGGAAGTATGCATCTAGGACCAACGGTTGCGAAAATAAAGGTCGGTCATGTTATACGTGGACACACTGTAGATCCATGCACGTATTTCCGCATTTCGAAAAAAGATCTGAACGCTATTTCGGTACTATATTTTCTAATGTGTTGAACAAAATTTGGAGTTATTAAGAACAAGCAATTTTAGTTGATCAATTATAGTAGGGTTTAATAGGAAAATGAGGCCGTTATAACAATAGGTATCAAAATGTTCTCTGATCGCTACACTAATGAAATAAAGAGCATTAAAATGATTGCAGAGATTGTTTATAGCATCGAAATATTGTTCACATTCTTGTTTGTTAGTTCTTGAATTCAGGTATTCAGGACTTCTCAGCTTTATGCCGTACGTGGTTACTGGTAGTATAAACGCTATCTCACTCTACGTTCTGTTATATTTCGTATAAGGCAAATCTGGAGAGCATGTTTCGATTTCAGTAGAAAATATGCAGTTGATATTGAACTGTAATAGCAGCAAATTAGACTGCAGCTTTCATCATCAGCTAAAGTGGAGCACACGTTTTGAATACGTCAAGCAAAACTGTCTCAAAAAGAAAATAAAATGTAAAAAAAAAAACGTTTTTATTAATTTTACGATGATTGTATCAGAATTTTTTATGCTTTTTTTCATGTGAATAAAAGAAGAAATATTCACCCTTTTCATAATCGGAGATTTTATTGTCTTGATGCATGATTGCGTTAATGTGTTTAAACTAACTAAAACCATTACTTGTAGCTGTAAAACATCTGACAGTGCCCTTTACATCAAAATTCGTTCAGTAGAGATTTAAAAAAAGGGCGATTTTTAATATAGTCGGCTTCACCTAATTTAGACTTTTCTCCATAGCTCCATAACTAAACAACGTAAAACAATGTGTTATACAACAAACTTTACCGCAAAAATTACATAACTAACAATTTAAATGCTGTGAAAATGATATGATTTTCTGTGGTTTAAATGCTAGTGTGAACTTGTATGTTTGTAATTATTCACTATCGAAATTAAACCCGAGGTTCCGGTCTAACCCTTTGTGTAAAGAAAATGACCTGAGATACTCAAAACTATCCAAACTGCGAGTTTTGAACTTTTAAAAATTCTTTTTTTAAAGCATGTGTGAGATACCCTATGGATCGCCAAAATTATTAAAGGGGCGTGGTATATATAACATACAAAGTTATAACGTTGTAAATAATATATATCAACCAGAAAAATATCGTATGAAGACAGCAAAGGGTGATAGAGCTGCCCAATTAAGAAAAAATGCACTATTTTTGGAATTTGAGTTACAACACATCAGAGCAATACATTATAAAGAATACAACAAAATACCATATTATCAAGCAAATAATACTGAACTAATAAACCTGCATCGGGAAATGAAAAGTGAAGAAATAATTAGCATAAGAAACAGAATTATAGAACTAAATCATAAAGAAAACAGAAGACCATATGTGACTAGTTGTCCGTTCTTCAATCATCTGCAGCTTCTGATCCTACTAAAGGAAGAGAATGATCCCATACCACAACCAGAAAAACTAAAATCAAAAACTATCAGTACCAAGAATACCCAACAAAGAAAGCAGTCTAATTTGGAAACTGCAATATCACTAGCAGAAGAAATTAATGAGGCTCGATTAAAAAACAAAGAAAAAATTATACAAAATGCATTAGGTGGATCACCACTTCCATTAAAAATACCACCATCCATAAACCAGCTAGAGTCACTATCCATCCAACAGCTCATTCAGGAGTACAATATACTATTAAATAACAGATCTAATAGTAGCTCAGAAGAAGCTAAAAAATATCTCGAAACAATCTTTTCTAAAGCAAGAAGAGATGAGAAACTTCTTATACAACACTCCAACGAAATAAATAAGGATTCTCCTGAAAAGATGAAAAAATTACGACATAAATTGGATATCCTGCAAACACAGAATGATGAATTGTCATTAAAGCTCAAAGAAAGTACAAAAGTGGAAATTAAACTTGAGAAATATTTGGAAGAACTGAAGCAAGAGAATAAACAATTAAAAATCTTAACTGAGGTAGAACATAGTAAAGAACAAATAAAAGAAAGTTTTAAAGAAGAAATAGATAAAATAAAAAGTCAACAGAGGCAACTTAAGAAAAAAACTATAGACAAATTTTCACAAACAGTAAATAAATTAAAAACAACAACAACTCAAACAATAATGGAAAAAAGATCGAATGCAGAAGTAAAGATTGAAAATAAATTGGAAGAATTGAAACAAGAAAATAAACAATTAAAAGACTCTTTGGTCAAGGAAGAACAAAATAAAGAACAGATTAATGCAAATATTGTAACCCTTCAAGAAGAAATTAATAAATTAAAACGACAACAGAAGCAATTAAAATCACAAACTAGAGAAAAAATCATACAAACAGAAGTTAAGTTAAAAACAATAGCAACTCAAACAATAATGGCAAATAACGAAAATGAGAGAATAGAAGAAAATGGTGAAGGAGGGTTCATTCAATTATCCAACAGACTACAGAAAATTGAGGAGTTGGTGACGCGAAACCTGGAGTACTCTAGTGGGGGCTGTCAAGGAGTGAAATGCGGTGATGGCACAAAAACGGGCGTTCCCCCTGCTTTGCCGAACTCTAATTCTGCAATATTAATTAGAACAACCGCTAAACACATAAGGATTCCAAAACTCAAAGCATTACTTAACGAACACTTTAATAAAGTGAAGGAAGTTCCAATAATATACTGCAGAAATGCCAGAAATCCAGATACAATAATTATACAATCTAATACAGATGACAATACAGAACATTTGTTAAAAATGATAGAAAACACTCCTGACATTACAAAGTTAACAGAAATCACATATAAGTTGACTAATTACAAAAGAGTAATAATCACCGGTATTCCATCCTCAGTACCTACAAATGAAATAATATCATATCTTGAAGAAAATTTATCTGATAAAAACATCACCTTATTGAAAATTCTAAAGAGGGATAATTCTACACTACATCACATCATATTGCAATTAGAAACAAAAGCATCACAAGAACTATTAGAAAAAAAATTTATACAGGTGGGTCTCAACAAGTGCTATATTCGTTCTTTTCGCCCAATAATTAGATGCGGCAATTGCCAGCTGTATGGACATCAGACATCTTACTGCAGGAGACAGCCAATTTGCGCCAAATGTTCGAGAGGTCACTGCACTTCGGAGTGCCCTTTTGCGGGAGTTCCCTCGCAATATAGATGCACAAATTGTTTCCACTTACCTAATTATAGGAAACATTCAGCGGATTCCACTGCGTGTCCGGTTTATCAATCACACTTGGCAAATAGAAGATGTGTTCAGTAGGACCATATGGCCATATTGTCAAATATTAAATAACTCAAAAGAATTTGTAATAGTGCATAATATTAATTATTGTTCGCATATTGTACCTTAATACTAAATTTTCAGTGTAGATTTAAAAATAATTTTTGCATCATGTATCTTACATAATATCTCAAACACAGTATCATTGTACTGTAAATTTGTAGGTAATTATTATCTACAATTACTTATACTTTCATAATAGTGCATAATATTAATTATTGTTCGCATCTTGTACCTTAATACTTATTTTTAGTATAGAGTTAAAAATAATTTTGCATCATATATCTTGAAAATAGCTTTAAGTGTTGCAAATATCACATCTGTACATGGTTTAAATTGATGTTATGATTTAAATTATGTGTGAATCCTGAAAATAATATAAAAGTGTTGCAAATATGTAGGTAATTGTGTTAAAAAAAAAGTTTAATATCAAATTCTAAAAACTATGCATATTTATATGTTATAATAATGAATATTTCTCTCAAATGTAATTATAGGGGTCATCTGTAAATATTTATTGCAAACACCGTCAATAATTGTCATATATCTAACATTGTTATTTCTCCTAAACTGTAAAAAAAAAAAAAAAAAAAAAAAAAGAAAAAAAAAAAAATTCAAGGAGTTTCGCAGGTAGTAAAACTTTTCCCTGCCCTGGGCTTGGGGGTTACACCTAACCATAAGCCAAAAGTGGGTTCCCAGGGTGGGTGCTTACTTACTTACTTACTTACTATTCGAATATTAATGCTTTTTAGTAGTCTAGCTTAAAGAAATATTTGGGAAATTTTAAAGCCATATTACGCTCAAAATATATAGTGGTGGCCAAAATGGTGGACACTTTTAGGTAAACTTTCATTACAAAAAGTAAAAATCTACCTATTACAGCCAGCCGTCCGAAGGAAAACACTATATTTTCGCGATCATGACCCCAGATCCCAAAACCACTCTCCGTTGAAATGTGTACTTATAGTATAATACTATACCTATATAGTATAATACTGATACCTATATATATCTGAATTTTGTCATGCTGTAACAATCAAATTTTTGAGCCAATTTGGATGAAATTTTTCATGTGCATAGTGCATACTAATGTCTCGACCGAGTTCGTTGGCCAGCTTTATCCGCCACCTTGTTTCAAAATGGCGGCCAATTGAATTTTTGAAATTTTTTTATGTTCTCTAACATTGTATACTTATAGAAAATGTTACGTTTCACAAGATGCAAACTCTTAAGTATCATTTTAAACAGAATGTTAGAAACATTAAAGGATATTTTCACACACAGTGTAAGTTAGAGTCACACAGTGTAGAGAGTCACACAGTGTAAGTTAACAACATAAGACATTTTAAAGAGAAAGTTAGGAAACCTAAAAATTTCCAAAAGTGTCTACAAAATTCAAATGGCCGCCATTTTGAAACAGGATGGCAGATGAAGCTGGCCAACGAACTCGGTAGAGATATTAGTATGTACTATGCATATGAAAAAATTCATCCAAATCGGTTCAAAAACTCGAGAGTTACAGCATGACAAAATTCAGATATAAATATATATATACATGTCAGCATTTCTACGGAGGGTGGTTTTGGTATCTGGGGGTCATGGTCGGTGAAAATATAGCAAAACTTCCCGAAGTGTTTTCCTCCGGACGGCTGCAATAGGTAGCTTTTTACTTTTTGTAATGAAAGTTTACCTAAAAGTGTCCACAATTTTGGCCACCACTTATACCGATATGTAAGTAATTTAAAAATTTTGTGCTGAAGTTTTTAACAGCTTTAATATTAGATAAAATCTTTTTAAGTCTTTCGAAGGTTTCTAGAAAAATAGTATGGTATACAGAGTATGTTTTCGCGAGAAGTGTAGACATTGCGTAAAAAGAATAATGTAACGTAAAATATCAGATATTTGCCTGATCAAAGTCGAATATTATTTCGTTTAGAAGCCTTATGCATTCAACGCCGTTGTTGATGTCTTCGGAATAGAATGAAGCAAAATTCGGAATTGAGGCAAAGAGGACACCGCAACAGCCGTAGGACTGAGAATATAGTTTCTGTAAATAAAATAGAAAACATCGTGTTAGCTTGTACAATGTGAGCATATTTGTAGTAATAAAAATATCTATCTATATATATGGTTAAATAAAAAATCTTTGAAGTAAAACAATTTTAAAACTATATACTATGTTTCAGATGACGCAAACGTGAATTCTTATCGATATCAATGGACCAGGAGGCAGCTGCACAAACCATTATCTCATCAAGTTGACGGCTGAAAGCTTAGGATTAGTTAAAACTGGATTAGCATATTAAAATGAAACTAGTCTGCCAAGTCATATATTGGGGTAAACCATCTACAGACCCAATTTTAGTGCTTGATTGGTAGACTTAGGATTGAATTCTCCAGCACCCAATAGTATGGAAACATGATGGGCTGGATAGGAAAATTTTATGGAATAATTTTAATGAAGCGCTGAAATTGAAGTTTCGTAGTATTATGTCCCTTCCCAAAAAACTGATGAACATTGGAGATCTCATGACCTGCAAGTTTATTAAAGGGAAAAAAAAACATGATTTCCGATCACAAGAAAAACCGTCTGAAAAGGAATTAAAGTAAGGCTTATTAAGATTAGAAATACCAAAACGAAGAATAAATATTTACCTAAAAAAAACAAAAAAAAGAGAAAAAGAAAACCGCGAAATTGTGGAGAATGCTCTAAATAGAATACAAATTACCAAAATAAGATAAAATACTTACATTTTGTAAGTATGGTAATAAAGAAATAACAATAACATAACAAAAAAAAAATAACTTAATAAAAATTTTAAACAATGTGGTGCTGTATAATAAAGAGATTGAATTATAAAAATCTCTAAATTCTAGGCCAATATGTAAAAAAAATATATATGTGTCTGTGTATAATATATATATGTATAAAGAATTCATACTTCGTAATTCCTGTCTTGATGAAGAAAAAAACAAGCTACGTGATCAGGTAAGATATTCTTTAATAGTTGCTGATTGTGCTGTTGTAATTCACGCATTTCTTGAAGTTCCTTTTGTGCTTGTAGTTTCCACAGAAAATCCAAGCGAGAAGTAATCTCAATCTATCGCAAATGAAAGTATATTGAATTAAGGAAAACAAAATATCAAACATTCATTATAGTTGATAGTTGACATAAAAAATCACTTCGCCCATGCAACGCAATACAGTAGCTCCTCGTTATATCGTTTATTCCTATATATCGCTCTTTTTACCACTGTCCGAAAAAATGATAATTCCACTTTACTTGCCTTTTTTACCTACCGTTTTTTACTCCATTAGAGTAAATGTAATTAGTAATTATGAAACATTTTTAGCTCACAGGCTATCAAAGCCTGCTTGCCGGATCTGCATGTATGTATGCAACGTACCACTTCAACTCTTGATAGAAATATCCGATTTACTTAAATTTTTGTTTCTAAGTTCATTCTGATAAGGCGCTTTCCTGATTAGTTTTGGGGTTCAGTGGTTGATTACAAAGGGGGGGGGGTAACTGGGGCTAATCCCCGTTTAATTTAGATAAATGATTTTTTTCATGCAGAATTATTTGATTTCCTTCAAATTTTATATACCGGTTTATTCTGATAAGGAACTTTCCTGATTAGATTTGGAGGTTCATTGGTTAAGTATAAATGGGGAAAGGGGGATCTAAATAATGAGGGAGGAAATCTAAATTAATGGGATCCTTACCCCCTTAATTTAGATAAATGGGTTTTCATGCAGAATTATCCAATTTGCTTCAAATATTTTTTCTATGTTCATTCTGATAAGCTGCTTTCCTAATTAGATTTGGAGGTTCATTGGCTCAGTATAAAGGGGGAAATGGGGGAGCTAATATCCCCCTGAATTTAGCAAAATGGTTTTTTCATGCAGAATTATCTGATTTGCTTCATATTTGATATAAAGGTTTATTCTGATAAGACGCGTCGCTGATTATAGATTTGGAGGTTCTTTCGTTAAGAATAAAGGGGGAAACGGGAGCTAATCCCCTTAATTTATTTTTTGAGGGCCATTATTTTTTGAAATAAGAGTATAATATACAATTAGTGTGAATAGCCTGTTAGCTCAATGCCAACAGTTTAACTGGAAACTTTTATTTCTATCTTCTTTATTATCCTCTCTGTTAAGGGTGTTGGTCGGTGAGACCTCAAACTCTTCTTGCTATTGTTAAATCTTTGGACATGGAATGCATTCCTATTATTAAAATATCCCATCAGGAAATAAATATTTTTAACTTCTGCTTTCTGTGAATTCTTCTTAAAGGACATATCATCACTTTTTAGTTTCTAAAATATTTCTAAAATATAGCCTTTTTTACTTTCTTCTATCTTTACAAGAAGAAAATATTGGATTCATGAAAATTTCCGACTTTCGGTATTCGGCGGATGTACACGTTTTAGAGGTCAGAGATTCCGAAAAACATGTTTTTACAAAATGTCTGTCTATGACTCTGTCTGGCCGTCTGTATGTATGTGACACAAATTTTGTGGGCGCTCTATCTCAAAATCTAATGCACGGATTTTAATAAAAATTTATATTCAGTTAGTTCCTGATATAAATTGGTTCTGATTACTTTTTGGTGTAAATCGCACAACAGGTGGCACTGCTATGCACTAGTTTTCACGATTTCCAGAATAGCTCAATCTCCAGAACTAATGCACGAATTTTCATCAAACTTCAGATTCAGTTAGTCCTTGACATAAATTGACGTTTTATACATTTTGGTGTAAATCGCTCAACAGGTGGCGCTGCTATGCTGCAATTTTTGCGATTGCCGCAATAGCTCTATCTCAAGAACTAATGCTCGGATTTTCAACAAACTTCAGATTCAGGTATACCTGAATATAAATGTGATGTTTAGTATTTGGTGTAAATCGCCCAACAGATGTCGCTGCTGTGCAGCATTTTTGCGATTTCTGCAATAGCTCTATCTTAAGAACCAATGCTTGGATTTTCATCAAACTTCAGATTCAGGTATACCTGGATATGAATTACTGCTGTTTATGTGTTGGTGCAAATCGCTCAACAGGTGGCGCTGCTATCCATTTTTCAGAATTTCCACTATGGCTCTATCTCAATGACTAATGCACGAATTTTCATCAAATTTCAAATTCAGATATACTTTTATATGAATTGGTACTAAATTGATGTAATTTCTTGTACTATTTAAATGATTTAATTGATACGATTTATATAGAAGAAAGTTTTGTGATGGCCGCAACATACTAGTTTTATTTGAAGTGTTGAAATCTTATTCACAGCTCGTCAGTATTTAATACATCAAATAGTAAATTAAGCATATATTTTAGAAATATTCAGTCAACTTAAAAAGAAAGAAAAAATCTTTAAGAACAGACTGAAAAAAGGGCTCTGCACCAATGCGGTCGCGCACAATTTATCACGGCATCATTTCGTCGCAGCGTCAATTTTTTACGCGCCGGCAGTTCCTCATGGCGTCAATTCGTCGTGGCATCAATTCGTTACAGCGACAATTCACCGTATCAAAAATGATTTTAAAGGCGATGATGATAAAGGTAAAGATAATGTAGTAAAATTGTTTAATGATAATATCATTTATTTTATTTTTCAGATATAGCGAATTATGATAACTAACATTTTACTGGGCGATTTTAGATGCAGGTACATTTAAAATTATCTTTATCTATTACATCGCTTTTTTCTGCTTCAGTCAAACATTCTAATATTATTATAAATGTGAAAGTGTGAGTGAATGTTTGAGTCAAGTGAACGTCAAAACGAATGAATGAATATCTTTGTATCTTTGTATATAGAAGGATTATAAACCGGAAATGAACATAGGTTATGTTTTATTTATTTTATTCAAAAATGTTTCTTAATAATTCAAAATTTTCATATCATCATGCAGAATCAATGAACATTTTACCAATAAAATTTAGTCTCTTTTCTTTACATCGCCAAACAGTCAAAACTCGGAATAACAATTTTTCCTCAACAATTAATTTTCAGAAAAAAGAAAAAGAAATAAAAAAAATTAAGAATTTAAACAAGGAATATGACTTCATACTGAAAATAAAATGGACATTTCCAAGTATTTGTTACAAGTGCATGACTATGAGTACGAACTGAAAGCAGACGAATATAACGTCATATATCGAAAATAAAACGAATATGCTTTAATGTTGAAATAAAGTGGTCTTTTGTTATGGTATTATTAAAGGAAAAGGAAGAAAGATTTGTATTTTAAATGAAATGAACCCAATACGAATGATTATGAGGAGGGAAAATTTGGCGGTTTATCGTCTACGCACGGCTAACATAAAAATGGTGTGTTTTTAATTTAAATAAAAAAAAAAAACAGTTTGAAAACAAAAAAGATTGCCAATAATCTGCATCGCAAAATTATTCATGTCGTCATGATTTCTGGGAAATAGTCCTTTTCATTTTTAAAATCTAAAATAATTAACTCGGTTGATTAAAGAAAAAAAAAATGTCGAGTGTCACTTATGTTATAGCACCTTCAAAACTATGCTCACGTTAAATGTCACGTATGCGTGACGCATAAGGGTCTCAGACTCCTTGATTATTCCAACCAGTTAATTTTTGAAAGAAAGTTACATTTGGGGCTGTGCATATATAACGTTATCACTTTTTTGGCAATTTTGGACCCCCTCCCCCCCTTACGATATCATACGTTATCATCCCTCGAATCCCCCCCCCGCCCCCCCCGTAATGATATCGTTATCAATGTCTAAAAATTCTTTTCATTTTTTAATTTTTTTCTTTTGCTTGGAGTGATATACAAATATATGGATACATGTATTTTTCACATACTTCATTGATTCAAATGAAGAGAACTCTAAATATCACTTTATATATGAAATAACTTTTTATCAAATAACACTTAAAAGAATAAGTTACTATTTAAAAGTATTTTATAATAGCTTTTTGTTACATAATACATTCAACAGTAATAATGTTTTCTTGCACTTGCCCCTGACAGGGGGGGGGGGGGACAGAGCTTCTTATCACCAAAACAGATAGACAACATTATTTCTCTTTTATTTACTAGTAAACACAGGTATCATTTGAAACATACTTCGCATATGGTTTCTCGAACAGCGAATTATATACGCATACACATATAACAGAAGAAATAGGAAATTTGGAATTAAATAATTTTATAAACATTTAATTATTTTAATAATAATTTTGCATTTTCATAAAAATAGATAACAGACTAAAAAAAAGATAACATTCTATTTTGATGTAAAAGCCAAGTTATAAATAAAAAGAGAAAATTTTGGTTGTATAAAAAATGATAACGATATCAAAAGACGAACTCCCCCGCCCCCTAGAGATATCTAACGATATCATTTGCCAGACTCCCCCTCCCCCCTAAAATGATAACGTTATATATGCACAGCCTCTTTGCAGTGCTAAAAGCTAAAGATTTAAGCATGGTTGCGTCAAAGTAATGTAATTTTCTCTCTGCGACTATTTAAACTAAGGATCGGTTAGAGATCTGAGAAGGCCGAAATTTCCAAAACCGGTGGATAAACTAAAAGTGCGGCCTGAGCTCCCCCCGTTTGTATCTTCGCGGTTCATGGCCCGGCTCGGCCCGTACAAAAATAAAAGAAATCAGACCTGACACAACTTCCACAAAAAATTCCGATTTTTCTTAACATACAATTAAGATTCTTTTCTAGAATACTGCAGAAATATTTATGGAAAAATTTAACAGCATATTTTAGAATACTATATGTTTGCAAGCCAGAACATACATAATAGAAACATTAATAATCACTTAGATTCGTTGCCCTCTTAAATTCAAATAAAGATTCATCAAAAACACTAATGTGCTCAGAATGAAAGAAGAGAGAATTAAGATGATTAAAAGAATCATAGCTTTTGAAGCTGTATAATAAAAAAAAAACGAGTAAGAAAAATCATGCGTACAGCATAGATTATGAAACACTTTCCAACACTCCCTGAAAGCTTTAACGAAACTTCATTACTTAGGGAAATAAGGTAAATAAGATAACCAAGTAAACATTTAAAAATCTGATTTCAGTAGCTATCGCCCATAGCCAAATATGCATTCCAATTCTTTTGAACAGCCCTGTATTCGATCTGTATGTTGATATATATACTATATAATGGGAAAATTTAGTTTAGCAAGAAAATTAATAACAGGTTGAAATTCATCTTTCAGCAATTTATACTAATAGATGGAAACATACCTGAATATTTTTGTACAGCCCTGTAGTTTACCTAGTACCTTTATTACATGCCACTATTTAGCTAAAATTTAATTCAAACTAAAACACGCTTAAAACTTCTGAAATTACATTTCCAGAAATTATCACCCATAGACGGCCATGTATCCAACTCTTTGCGTGGCCCTGTATATCATTTTATCTATATTCTACAAATGTTTCTAAGTACACTAAATTCAGTTCAGCGTAAAAATGCATAACTCCTTTAAAACCCACCTTTAAGCAATTTATGCTCAAACTCAGTAACCTTTACGAATTCATTTCTGTACCTCTGTATATGAACTATAACATTTATACGTACTTTATAGTATGCATAAATATAGTGAACAAGTAGGTAAGTGTGATCACAGATCGCACAGAGGGTTTTGTTTAATATTCCTTTCAAAACACTTTATCCTATTGAAAAATCTGTTAGTTCCACATTTCGCAATCAGGTGCGCACTCTATTCTAAGCAAACCTCTATCCGAACGAAACTCCGTTTTATATACTATCCCTAGATATATTAGTCGAGGGGATTGGGCCGATAGCACCCGAGATAAGTAAGCGCCCCTGGCGGTAAAAAGAGGAACTAAAATATGTAAGGCTGTGGTGCATAATATGAAAGAATGGTCAAAGGGGTGTCGGCAAAAGTTGGAAAAGTGCTCCTCGGGTGAAAAGGGCGAAGGTTAGAAAAATTGCTTAAAATACACAAGTTAGATCCCAGAGGAGTAAATAATAAAGGACTTTTTGAAAATTTTATGATTTGCCGTGTGGTCTGAGGTATTCAGTTATACTTATGCAAAAATTCATGTCTCCAACTTAATTAGGACCTTTCTTAGAAAGAATTGCTTAAAATACATATAGTCCAGGCAATAGGGAATTTTACCTAGCAAAATTAATGGTAATACTGGAAATCGGCTCTCTAGATGTTTTTTGGGTCGCTGAATCCGAATTTGTAACTTCCCACCAAAATTTCCCCCGGCAACCTCCCCAAAACTTGGTAAAAAGCCCCCCAAAAAAGGTTTTTATTAAAAAAAGTATCTAGAAATTCAGAAAGTAGACAAAATTTCCAACAAATTAGATATATGACATTATGACTTAGGATGAAGGGGAAGGGGGGATCTGCCTCGGAACATGCATGTGGTGCTGCGTAAACTAAGTTGCGCAATTCCACTTAATCACTCACACGTTTACATACGCCCTCCCATCTCCCCTCCGAACTTTCTCTATAAGTTTTACTTTAAGATTTTTGGGTCGCTGAATCCGAATTTTTTACTTTCCCCCAAAAATCCCCCCCCCCTCCAAATAGTTGTTTTTAGCTTAATTTTCTTATTGTTTTAGGGGAAAAGCATTACGAAATTCAGAAACTAGACAAAATTTGCAACAAATAGGATATATGACATTATGAATTAGGATGAACGGGAAGGGTGAGGGCTGCCTCTGAACATGCACTGCGACGCTACGTGCACTAAATTATGAAGCCCAGGCAATAGGGGATTTTATCTGGCAAAATTAATACTAGTTCTGAATTTCGACTCACTTTATGTTTTTTGGGTCGCTGAATCCGAATTTGTAACTTCCCACCAAAATTTCTCCCGGCAACTACCCAAAAAATTGATTTTTTGAAAAAATTTGGTTTTTCGTAAAAGCGCGAGGGGAATGTTCCGAGGCAGCCCCTCTCTCCCCGTTTATCCTACGTCATAATGTCATGTATCTTACTTGTTGCAAATTTTGTCTAGTTTCTGAATTTCATAATGCTTTTTCCCTAAAACAATAAGAAATTTAAGTTAAAAACAACTATTTGGGGGGGGGGGAAATTTGGGGGTAAGTTAAAAATTCGGATTCAGCGACACAAAAAACTTAAAGTAAACCTTATAGAGAAAGTTCGGAGGGAAGATGGGAGGGCTAATGTAAACGTGTGAGTGGTTAAGTGGAATTGCGCAACTTAGTCCACGCAGCACTGCGGCGCATGTTCCGAGGCAGATCCCTCCTTTCTCTTCATCCTAAGTTATAATGTCATCTATCTAATTTGTTGCAAATTTTGTCTACTTTCTGAATTTCTAGCTACTTTTCCCCTAAAACAATAAAAAAAGGAATTTTTTAATAAAAACTTTTTTGGGGACTTTTTAGCAAAATTTGTGTGTGTGTGTGTGGGGGGGGGGGGGGGGGTTACCGGGGGAAATTTTGGTGGGAAGTTACAAATTCGGATTCAGCGACCCAAAAAACATCTAGAAAGCCGATTTCCAGTACTACCATTAATTTTGCTAGGTAGAGTCCCTATACGGTCTCTATTGTCTGGGCTAATATGTGGTAGCTCCAAGGGTTAAATGTAAGACTTTTTCAAGATTTTATAATTCGTCGCCTGGCATCAGGTGTTCTGCTATAAGTATGCAAAATTTCAAATCTCCAATTTAATAAGGGACTCAGTTAGAAAGAATTGCTTAAAATACGCATGTGGGAGTCCAAAGGGTTAAATGTACAATTTTTTCAAGATTTTATGATTTGTCATATGATATGTGGTGTTCAGCTATAAGTATGGGAAATTTCACGCCTTCAACCTAAATAGGGGCTCACTTTGAAAGAATTGTTTAAAATACACATGTGGGAGCCCAAAGGGTTAAATGTACGACTTTTTCAAAATTTTATGATTTTTTGTTTGATGTGAGGCGTCCAGCTATAGGTATGCCAAATTTCACGCCTCCAACCTAATTAGGGACTCAATTAGAAAGAATTGCTTAAAATACACATGTGGGAGCTCAAAGGATTAAATGTACGGCTTTTTCAAAATTTTATGATTTGTCGCTTGATGCGAGGTATCCAGCTATAATTAGGCAAAATTTCATGCCTCCAATCTAAATAGGGCACACTTAGAAAGAATTGTTTAAAATACACATATGGGAACCCAAAGGGTTAAATGTATGACTTTTTCAAAATTTTATGATTTTTTGTGTGATGTGAGGTGTCCAGCTATAAGTATGCCAAATTTTACGCATCCAACCTAATTAGGGACTCAAAAAGAATTGTTTAAAATACACATGTGGGGGCTCAAAGGGTTAAAGGTACGGCTTTTTCAAAATTTTATGATTTGTCGTTTGATGCGAGGTGTCTAGCTATAAGTATGCAAAATTTCACGCCTCCAACCTAAATAGGGCCTCACTTAGAAAGAATTGTTTAAAATACACATATGGGTGCCCAAAGGGTTAAATGTACGACTTTTTCAAAATTTTATGATTTTTTGTTTGATGTGAGGTGTCCAGCTATAAGTATGTGAAATTTCACGCCTCCAATCTAAATAGGGGCACACTTAGAAAGAATTGTTCAAAATACACATATGGGAACCCAAAGGGTTAAATGTATGACTTTTTCAAAATTTTATGATTTTTTGTTTGATGTGAGGTGTCCATCTATAAGTATGCCAAATTTCACGCCTCCAACCTAATTAGGGAATCACTTAGAAAGAATTGTTTAAAATACACATGTAGGAGCTCAAAGGATTAAATGTACGGCTTTTTCAAAATTTTATGATTTGTCGTTTGATGCGAGGTGTCTAGCTATAAGTATGCAAAGTTTCACGCCTCCAACCTAAATAGGGGCTCACTTAGAAAGAATTGTTTAAAATACACATGTGGGAGCCCAAAGGGTTAAATGTACGACTTTTTCAAAATTTTATGATTTTTGTTTGATGTGAGGTGTTTAGCTATAAGTATGCAAAATTTCAAGTCTCCAATCTGTATAGTTTCTGAGAACGGGCTCTGTGACAGACGGACAGACAGACAGACAGAGGAGCGAGACGAATAGGGTTTCGTCAGACGAACAAAACCCTAAAAAAGCGCATACCATAATTAGAAATGCATTTCGAGCAATCATTACTAATATACAGTAATTCGGATACAATATAGTACCTGATATCTTTTCAAATACGCTGCAAACAATTTCCCCCATACCATTATAAACGGAATTCTTTTGGTTGGCCCTGTAACTGAACAATAACTATTCTTTGCACCGGCATATTCAACAGAATGCATATTTTAGTGGACTTCATAAATGAATATTAATTTTACTGTGTTTGAAAGAGTGTAACACCATTAAAATTCATTTGAAACGATATTTTCCATTGGCCGTAATGTAACGGAAAACTTTTGACTATCCCCGTAAATGAACTAAACATGCTACAAACTTCATTTGAAATAGGGAACGTGCTATGGTAGAGGTCACTAACATCAAAAAATTTCAGAACGATCCGAGCATATTTACGAGAGTTAGAGCGTGGACAGACGGCCATACGGCCAGACGGCCAGACAAACCGAAGTCATAAACACTTTTCAACTTTGTTGGAAAGTGTTAAAAAGTTGATTTTAAAAACATTTATTATTAAAGCACATTTCCAAATTTTTCATTGCCAAATGTGACTACTATTATTTTTACAAAACAAAAGAACACATAAAAATAAAAAGAGCAATATTGAAAATAATTGATAACAATCCATTAATTTTTACCTTTAATGTATGGTTCTTCACATGAAAATGCGATATTTAATAAAGAAGGGGAATTTTCATTTATGAAACATATATTTTAAATTACCGTAGAGTTAATTTTGATAATTAAACAGGGTGTCCGAAAATTCCTGGACACATTTTTAAATTCAACATAAAATTAAGTAAATGTCGTACAGGAATGCGGTTTGGATTAAAATGCTTCTCAGGATGAAAAGTTTTCTTCAAGTGAATGAAATTATTAGTTACAAATTTTGATCACAGTTGGCGGTGCCACGTGCCTGTATGCTTGCTTTCAAACATGCGTTTTTTTCTGATTTTCAAATAATATTTGCTATATCGATATGAAAGAATTATTTGACAGTTATTAGTGATAAGAAATCTTCACTGTAAATAAAAATTAAATGATATTTATAAATAAACATGCAGGAATTTTTGAAAATGCTCTTTTCTCCTAGGAAAATTACAGAATGAAGATGCACTATTCACATCTCGTACCACAAACATGAAGAAGAATAATTTAATACAAGAAGATGAATAAAAAAATATCTCAAAAACAGTAAGCAAATGCTCCAAGCTTAAAAAACTAGCAAAGCATGTAATTTTACTAATTAACAGATTTTTTTATCCTTCTTTGTAGTCGTGGAAAATAAGATTGAAGACGCATTCACATGATTAAATTTAATGTAATTTTGAATAGTCTCAAATTTTAACATAATTCCAAATGTATATGGAAATTAGGTTCACTGAATTTTCAAGGTAAGAGTTTGGTATCAAATTTTTAAGTTAAAACATTCAGAGAAATTGCAAGATCATATTTTTATGAGATCTACAGAGAAGATTAACTGAATCTTAAAGGAGTAAGTTTTGAAATATAACAGCTCCAAAGCCGGGAAGCTTATCTGGCATTTCATAAAAGTTCTACAAAAGTCATATAAAAAACTTCTCTATTATAACCCTTAAGACAACTGCTAATCAAATTTAGATTCATATTGCCATTGTTTTTGATGATTTAAAATTATTTATGTATTTAGAAAAATCTCAACTATTATTATTTTTTTTAAGGATTTAATAGTGATGACTTCCTTAACTCTTTGGTTTCGGATTGGGACATATAAATCCCACTGGACTATTTTTTGTTTTAATCGTACCTCTTTTTACAAAACAATCTCTGCCTAATATGAGTCTCCTACACTTATACTTTGATATTTTCAAGAGATATCTACCAGACAGAAATATTTTTGTAAATTGTGATACGATTGAATATAAAAATAGCCGCCATCCCTCGTCCGTAATCGAACAAAGATGTCGCTAACTCAATGTGCGCAAATAAAGGGATTTAAAGTACTTTGATATGTAAGATATCTTTATCAAAGCTACGCAATATACTTTTAATAATTCATTGCAATTTGTTTAAACTACAAATCTTATACTACAGTAATTTACCAGTCTACAGTAATAGCTGACCAGGTAGAAAAATACTATTAACAATGCTACAGCTCTGCCTTTTAAAGGAACATACGTTTTCCTGCAAAAGAATAAAAACAGATAAATAAACAGCAATGTATTTCTTTCTGTAATGTATTTGAAATTAGTTAATAAATTTATAAGTGAATTTAAAATAACATATGTTTATAGTAATTAATTATTCAAAGAAAAGTCTAAAAGGTATCAAAGGCGACAAAAAAATGATACTCTTTTTTTTTTAAACTGAAGATGCATATTTAAAAAAAATCCTCTGCATCAGCAATGTTTTATTAATATTAAATATTTTGGCGTTTAAGATTTATATGTTAAAAGATTTAAAGGACTGATAAACTATCGTATCTGATAAAATTATCTAACTTTGGATGCTTTAGAGGCAATATTAAGACTCAAGAGTATGGTTAAAAAACAAAACTACACAATTGACGATTGTCTTTTTTATTAATATTTAGTAAATCGTCTGAAAACAAAATTCAAGAATTAATTTTCTTAAAAGTTATAATTGCTATAAGTAAGTACAACAAGGCTTTTTCTAATTTTTGAATAAAGCAGCATTTGGTGAAAAGAAAGGAAACAGTTTGGATTTATTTTTTTAAATTTTGATTATGCATTATTGCCGTAATCCTATATTTGTCAGTTTCTGATACAAATAAATAAAAAAAAAAATAAAAAAAATTATTCATTTTAGTACTTTTTGCAAACATGTATCACACTTATATATTTGCAGTATCTATGCGACTATTTAAATCCCTGTATATATTTATTACACATTATATACCGATAAACTTGACACATTACTCGATCTCCCTCTTCTTTAAATCTTATTTTTTAAAAGTATAAATCTCACATGGAACTCTTACAAGGGCGGATCTAGCCATTGCCACCTAGAATACTATTCTAGGCGGCAATGATCTAGCTCACCATTTAGCGACGGGTCAGGGATTTCCTTTTTTGGGGGGGGGGGGGGGGGAGGGGATCACATCTCTTTATGAGAATTTTTTATATTGAAAGCTATTCCCAAATCCAAACTAACTACTTTTCTGATACTTTCGCGAAGTCATTTTCATTCGTAAATACAAAAAAATTGCATTAATATTCTTAAAAATATAAAATTTACCGATTTTGTTCAGATATAAAGAAATTAAAGAGTTTCCCATTTTCTTATAAAGGTAAAGATTCATTCAGACAATGTTGTCACAGTTAACATTTTTAGCCAAGTTTTACGAGTTGACAGCCACAGAAATGTCACCAGGGAACAATTGGCCGTCACTTCCGGAAATTGAGTTTAAAAAGTCTAACAATTGTCAACGATTAAATATGGCAAAAAATTGCATTCAATTTTAGAGGTATCAAAACCGTACACATTGGCAGCTATGTGATTCTATTAGTGTCCTGAAAATTGCAGGTGTAGTCTCTTCTTTCTGCTCAAAGTATTAAATAGATTTTTTAAATCGAACTTATACTTTTGGAATGGATCATTAAAAAAAAAAATATGGCCATTTTTTCCCTATTCTGGCCAGAAAATCAGAGTTCTAACTTTTTACGACTGCTCTTTCATCTTCACTTAACACTTCATTGCCGAAACGTCAGTGAAGGCTTACTGTGGAGACACGAAAAGTTTTGATTTCCGTTTGTCTGTCTGTCCGTCCGTCTGTCTGTCTGTCTGTTCCGCGATAACTGCCGCAAAAAGCACCCGATCAACTTGAAATTAATTGGGCATATTCGTGAGATACCCTGACGCAGCTGTATAGTTTTTGGTTAAATTTGGTTCATTCGTTCGGAAAATATGGAAGATTTTATTTTTCTTTATAATGCTTTTCTACGGCAAGTCAGACGATTTTCAAATTTCGGTTAGTTGAAAGAAAATGGCACGTTTGATTAATGGATTTAAATGTCAAATTATGGATACTAAAATTCCAAATGAGTGTTTTAAATTATTCCTATTATATTGAAGTTTTATCAATATATCTATCAGATTTTTTTATTTACGTGTATAATGTTTTGAGGACATTTATACATGTATTCCAATAATATAAAGAATTTTTAAATTAATTTTCTTCTTTTACATGATACATATTTCTTTTTTTTTTCCTTTTCTTCGTTGCCTAGCGACTGTTATTCGTAGCCTATCATTGCGTCAAATATGAATGAAGTTAGTAAATTACGTTAATTTTGTTGCAGGTACTATTAAAAGGCTGTCACAAAAAATATTTTATCGCGCCAAATCGATGCAATTTATGCAATTAACAGTGGACACGATAATGAATTATTTTCCAGTAGATTTATAGATCTCCAGATATGCATATTTTGGGGGGCTTTTAATATGTTATTGCTATCGCATGGATTAGGATGTTTAAACTAATGTTTAACCATGCTGAAAAAAAGTACAGTTAAAGGCATGTAAATCCTTTTTAACACTTTCCAACATGGATGAAAAGTATTTATGACTTCAGTTTTTCTATCTGTCGCCTGCCGTGTTTCTCTATGTGCTCTAACTCGCGTAAATGTAGTCGGGATTACATGTAATTGATATACGTTATCGAGGTTTGCCAAAGTATGTTTGGTATTAAAAATGAAGAGTGTAGCATTCATAGCTTAATTACAGGAGCACTCAAAACTATTCCGTTACATTATAGTCTTTGGGAAAAATCGTCTGCGGTGTATTTTAATAATGTTACACAATTTTAAACGTAATGAAATTTATATACTTTATTAAGGTGCACTAGAACCTGGTTACTATAAAATATGTTATGTGTAGCACTTACAGCATGCGTACAGGGAACTCAAAAGTATTCATAATATTACAGTCTTTGAAGAAAATCCTTTTGTGGCGTTTTTTAATGATGTTACTCTGTTACAAAATAATAAAATTGATATGTATTTTTGAAACATTTTTGTAGTATATGGGGTGCAAAGCATATGTTTTTTTCAGGGTCACACAAAAGTGGTCAATTAAAATGTGGTCTACGGGGGAAAAAAAAAAAAACTCTTCACAGCTTATTTTAACACATTGACGACGGGAAACGAGAATTCTCGTTTTTATTCAGAATACATCATTGGCTAAGGGAGTGACTTCTACCTTACAGAAAAGACATTTATATTGTGTTGTCCATATTTTTTATAGATTGTAAGACATTATATATTACATCCGTACATTGAAAGATATTTACTGCTTCATAAACATGAAAAACATATCTCAGAAACCAATTTCCGAGACACTTTCAGAAGAGGGAGGAGCTTCTACTGTTTTTAAACCCAGATTTAATTAAATTGCCTGTCGTCAGTGTGTTAATTGTGTTGCACTAATTCAAACATTATGAAATTAAATTACATTACTGTGGTTGACTACAAGAAGCTTGAATATGATTTGTAATCGTATTTATCGTTCATTTATAGGGTAACATAAAAAATTTCGGGTACAGTTCTGGTCTATTAGGGATGATTGCTGAAGAGCATTTTCGATTATGGTGTGCGTTTTAACGTTAAGTAAATTTGTGCTTAATAAGTAGTGCTTAAATATTGTATAGACCATGTACAGGGATACACAAATGAATTCGTAAGTATAAATGAAAATGAACGCAAATTGCTTCAATGTGATTTTTTTTTTTTTTTTTTTTTTTTTTTTTGAGTTATGTATTTCCCAGCCCGATTACATTTAGTATACTAACAAATGTTTGCAGAATTTAAATAGAACCATATACAGGACTCCGCAGAAACTGGATATATGGTGCACACTATGCATACTAATCCCCGGAAATGTGATATGAGCAGTTTTAAGAGGATTTTTTGTCTGCATTAAATTTAAATGTTATAGACGACGCGTAAAAATCTTCACGTAATATACAGGGCTGTAGAAAAGAATTCATGTACGTTTCTGTCTATTGGTAGAATTTACTAAAGGACATTAACACAATTAATTGATAATTACAAATGTAAATTAAATTACACTACGAAGGGGTTCAGGGGGGCAGAGCCGCCCTGAAGAAATCTACTTTATTATCTAAAAATTACCAGAATAAGTAGCTCATGTGATTTTAAGAATACCATTACATAACAAGGGGTTTAATTTAACGTTTCTAATGTCAGAAACCTTCGAAATATTTTTTCGTTTTATAAATGTTTATGTAATTTCAAAACTTTAAATTTCGTTTTTTGTAGAAAGATTAATATTACTCAAAGGGTGCTAAACACAATGAATTGTAGAGCTGACGTTGAGGCTCCTGATCTGCAGATTTACTAGTTTATAATGGCTGTTTCATAATAATGGAAGCCTTCAATCCAATAGAAGAAAATAATTGCCGAAACGTCAGTGAAGGCTTACTGTGGAGACACGAAAAGTTTTGATTTCCGTTTGTCTGTCTGTCTGTCTGTTCCGCGATAACTGCCGCAAAAAGCACCCGATCAGCTTGAAATTAATTGGGCATATTCGTGAGATACCCGGACGTAGCTGTATAGTTTTTGGTTAAATTTGGTTCATTCGTTCGGAAAATATGGAAGATTTTATTTTTCTTTATAATGCTTTTCTACGGCAAGTCAGACGATTTTCAAATTTCCATTTGTTGAAAGAAAATGGCACGTTTGATTAATGGATTTAAATGTCAAATTATGGATATTAAAATTCCAAATAAGGGTTTTAAATTATTCCTATTATATTGAAGTTTTATCAATATATCTATCAGATTTTTTTATTTACGTGTATAATGTTTTGAGGACATTTATACATGTATTCCAATAATATAAAGAATTTTTAAATTAATTTTCTTGTTTTACATGATACATATTTCTTTTTTTTCCCCTTTTCTTCGTTGCCTAGCGACTGTTATTCGTAGCCTATCATTGCGTCAAATATGAATGAAGTTAGTAAATTGCGTTAATTTTGTTGCAGGTACTATTAAAAGGCTATCACAAAAAATATTTTATCGCGCCAAATCGATGAAATTTATGCAATTAACAGTGGGCACGATAATGAATTATTTTCCAGTAGATTTATAGATTTCCAGATATGCATATTTTGGGGGGCTTTTAATATGTTATTGCTATCGCATGGATTAGGATGTTTAAACTAATGTTTAACCATGCTATAAGTGAAAAAAAAGTACAGTTAAAGGCATGTAAATCCTTTTTAACACTTTCCAACATATATGAAAAGTATTTATGACTTCAGTTTTTCTATCTGTCGCCTGCCGTGTTTCTCTACGTGCTCTAACTCGCGTAAATATAGTCGGGATTACATGTAATTGATATACGTTATTGAGGTTTGCCAAAGTATGTTTGGTATTAAAAATGAAGAGTGTAGCATTCATAGCTTAATTACAGGGGCACTCAAAACTATTCCGTTACATTATAGTCTTTGGGAAAAATCGTCTGCGGTGTATTTTAATAATGTTACACAATTTTAAACGTAATGAAATTTATATACTTTATTAAGGTGCACTAGAACCTGGTTACTATAAAATATGTTATGTGTAGCACTTACAGCATGCGTACAGGGAACTCAAAAGTATTCATAATATTACAATCTTTGAAGAAAATCCTTTTGTGGCGTTTTTTAATGATGTTACTCTGTTACAAAATAATAAAATTGATATGTATTTCTGAAACATTTTTGTAGTATATGGGGTGCAAAGCATATGTTTTTTTCAGGGTCACACAAAAGTGATCGATTAAAATGTGGTCTACGGGGGAAAAAAACTCTTCACAGCTTATTTTAACACATTAGCGACGGGAAACGAGAATTCTCGTTTTTATTCAGAATACATCATTGGCTAAGGGAGTGACTTCTACCTTACAGAAAAGACATTTATATTGTGTTGTCCATATTTTTTATAGATTGTAAGACATTATATATTACATCCGTACATTGAAAGATATTTACTGCTGCATAAACATGAAAAACATGTCTCAGAAACCAATTTCCGAGACACTTTCAGAAGAGGGAGGAGCTTCTACTGTTTTTAAACCCAGACTTAATTAAATTGCCTGTCGTCAGTGTGTTAATTGTGTTGCACTAATTCAAACATTATGAAATTAAATTACATTACTGTGGTTGACTACAAGAAGCTTGAATATGATTTGTATCGTATTTATCGTTCATTTATAGGGTCACATAAAAAATTTCGGATACAGTTCTGGTCTATTAGGGATGATTGCTGAAGAGCATTTTCGATTATGGTGTGCGTTTTAACGTTAAGTAAATTTATGCTTAATAAGTAGTGCTTAAATATTGTATAGACCATGTACAGGGATACACAAATGAATTCGTAAGTATAAATGAAAATGAGCGCGAATTGCTTCAGTGTTTTTTTTTTTAATTTGAGTTATGTATTTCCCAGCCCAATTACATTTAGTATACTAACAAATGTTTGCAGAATTTAAATAGAACCATATACAGGACTCCGCAGAAACTGGATATATGGTGCACACTATGCATACTAATCCCCGGAAATGTGATATGAGCAGTTTTAAGAGGATTTTTTGTCTGCATTAAATTTAAATGTTATAGACGACGCGTAAAAATCTTCACGTAATATACAGGGCTGTAGAAAAGAATTCATGTACGTTTCCGTCTATTGGTAGAATTTACTAAAGGACATTAACACAATTAATTGATAATTACAAATGTAAATTAAATTACACTACGAAGGGGTTCAGGGGGGCTCTGCCCCCCTGAAGAAATCTACTTTATTATCTAAAAATTACCAGAATAAGTAGCTCATGAGATTTTCAGAATACCATTACATAACAAGGGGTTTAATTTAACGCTTCTAATGTCAGAAACCTTCGAAATATTTTTTCGTTTTATAAATGTTTATGTAATTTCAAAACTTTAAATTTCGTTTTTTGTAGAAAGATTAATATTGCTCAAAGGGTGCTAAACACAATGAATTGTAGAGCTGACGTTGAGGCTCCTGATCTGCAGATTTACTAGTTAAGTTAAGCGGGGCTCGGATAATCGGACTCTAGTGCATATTTCATTTTTACTTTCTTCTATCTTTACAAGAAGAAAGTATTGGATTCGTGAAAATTTTCGACTTTCGATTTTCGACGCATTTACACGTTTTAGGTGTCAGAGATTCCGAAAAACATGTTTTTACAAAATGTCTGTCTGTGAGTCTGTCTGCCTGTCTGTCTGTCTGTGTGTATGTGACACAAATTTTGTGGGCGCTCTATCGCAAGAACTAATGCACGGAATTTAATAAAAATTTATATTCAGTTAGCTCCTGATATAAATTGGCGCTGATTAGTTTTTGGTGTAAATCGCTCAACAGGTGGCGCTGCTATGCAACATTTTCCACGATTTCCACAATAGCTCAATCTCCAGAACTAATGCACGGATTTTCATCAAACTTCAGATTCAGTTAGTCCTTGACATGAATTGAAGTTTTAAACATTTTTGTGTAAATCGCTCAACAGGTGGCGCTGCTATGCTGCATTTTTTGTAATTTCTGAAATTGCTCAATCTCAAGAACAAAAGTTTGGATTTTTAACAAACTTCAGATTCAGGTGTACCTAGATATGAATTAGTGTTGTTTGATTTCTTGTGTTAATCGCTCAACAGGTGGCGCTGCTATGCATCATTTTTCAGAATTTCCACCATAGCTCTATCTCAATAACTAATGCACTAATTTTCATCAAACTTCAGATTCAGGTATACCTTGATATGAATTGACATTTTATAGATTTTGGTGTAAATCGCTCAACAGGTGGCGCTGATATGATGCCTTTTTTGAAATTTCCGCAATAGTTCTATCTCAAGAACTAATGCTTGGATTTTCAACAAACTTCAGATTCAGGTAGGACCTCTTGATATGAATTAGTGCTGTTTATGTTTTGGTGCAAATCGCTCAACAGGTGGCGCTGCTATACTGCATTTTTCAGAATTTCCACCGTAGCTTTATCTCAATAACTACTGCATGAATTTTCATCAAACTTCAGATTCAGGTATACCTTGATATCAATTAGTGTTATTTATATTTTGGTGTAAATCGCTCAACATGTGGCGCTGCTATGCTACATTTTTCCGTATTTCTGCTATAGCTTTATCTCTAGAACTAACGCACGAATTTTCATCAGACTTCAAATTCAGATATAATTTGATATGAATTGATGCTAAATTGATGTAATTTCTTGTGCTATTTAAATGATTTAATTGACGTGATTTATATAGAAGAAAGTTTTGTGATGGCCACAACGTACTAGTTAAAATGATGTTTAGACTATTTTTGTTTGTGTTCAGAGGAGGGAGGGAGGGGGGGGGGTCATGACGCCCGTGGCCTCTCCCTTGGATCCGCCATTGAACTTTTAGGAATTCATTTAGGAATTAATGCTAAGAAAATGAAGATAAAAAAGAAGAAGATGAAGTAAAATTTGTTATGAACATTTTAATTACTTATTTTTATAATGTTAATGAATAGAAAAGTAAATGCGGTTAAAAAATGCGCTGGTTATCTTACGTGGTACGAGGATCGCCAAACACTTCTGGGAAGATCAACAGCATAATCAGCAAATATATTGCGAGCATCACGCACAGCAGGCCAAGTTTCAGTAAATAATGCACTTTCAGAAAGGAAACGCATGCGACCATGGTCAGTATCCAACTAAGAATGAAATACTGGAGAATGAAAAGAAAAAGTACAAGAGATTATACACTTTAACACTGGCAGATATAATAAATACATTTTGTAAATAGTTTTGGAACATGTTTTTATAACCTAAATAACAAAATAATACTTTGTAAAAATTTATTCTATATAGAGTGACTATATAGTCTATATAGACTATATAAGTGATGAGGCAACACTAAAATTAGTCTTCTTGAATTACAGTAAACTCCCGTTTATCCGCGAGCGGATTATCTGCGAGTCTAAATTTCTTTCTTTCTTTTTTTTCTTTCCCATCCGTGAGATGGAATTTATTTCTGCAATATAAAATGAGTTTTCGATCCTTTTTACTAAATATAAATTCCATTTGAAAATGTGACACAGTCACATGCACAAACATTGCCACCTAAAGTAGTTTCTAGGTTTCTAGGTCTGCATACTAGGTGGCAATGGCACAAAGCAGAACAGGTGCAGCTAATCCGGTCGCAGGACCACACACCTGTGCTTGGGAATAGGTTCAGAAATCAACGTTAGTGAAGTCATGGCGGAAGATTTTGCCAAGCGTAGAAAAATCTCTAGTAGAATCGGAAAAGGAAGAGGAAGAAGTTTTCGTTCATGATTTAGCAAATTTCGCAAAATCTGTTGCTGGTGGAGAAGATGTCGATGAAGATAATATGATTGAATGTATTGATTGTGACACTGATGATCCAGGCTTCAAGCATGTAACTGATGAACAAATTGTAGAAGAAGCATTAGGTATGAATTTGGAAGAGAGTGGTGAAGAAGATGGTAAGGTACAAAAGAATTTGAGTCACGACACAGCTTTAGCTCACGTTGAAAGCCTTATCCAGTATCTAGAGGAAGAAGATGACGCGTCACTTTGTGATAAAATAGGGCTAAAAAATTTCAATCCCAAATAAAGAAGAAGTTTTCAATACAAAAAACCAGAAACTTTTGACTCATTTTCTGAAGAAGTAAATCTATAAGCTTGTAAGTAGTGAATAATTTTATTATTCCTCAATAGTCCAGGCAATAGGGGATTTTACCTGGCAAAATTAATGGTAGTTCTGGAAATTGGCTTACTTTATGTTTATTGGGTCGCTGAATCCGAATTTGTAACTTCCCACCAAAATTTCACCCGGCAACCCCCCCCCCCCCCCCAAATTTTGGTAAAATGCCCCCAAAAAGGTTTTTATTAAAAAAATCAATTTTTTTATTGTTTTAGAGCAAAAGTATCTAAAAATTCAGAAAGTAGACAAAATTTGCAACAAATTAGATATATGACATTATAACGTAGGATGAAGGGGGAGGGGGGATCTGCCTCGGAACATGCGCTGCGGTGCTGCGTTGCCTAAGTTGCACAATTCCATTTAACCACTCACATCGTTTACATTCGCCCTCCCATCTCCCCTCCGAACTTTCCCTATGAGGTTTACTTTAAGTTTTTTGGGTAGAATTTTTAACCCCCCCCCAAAAAAAAAATTTCGTCCCCCGCAAGCCCCACCCCAAAAAATAGTTGTTTTTAAATTAAATTTTTTATTGTTTTAGGGGAAATGTATGTAGAAATTCAGAAAGTAGACAAATTTTGCAACAAATAAGATATATGACATTACGACGTAGGATGAACGGGGAGGGAGAGGGCTGCGTCGGAACATACACTGCAGCGCTATGTGCACTAAGTTATGCAAGTCCAGGCAATAGGGGATTTTACCTGGCATAATTAATGCTAGTTCTGGATTTCAACTCACTTTATGCTGTTTGGGTCACTGAATCCGAATTTGTAACTTCCCACCAAAATTTCCCTCGGCAAAACTCCAAAAAATTGATTTTTAGTGTTCGTACTTAAAAAGTAAAAACGGAACCATTATAAGATCACTCCTGTGTCTTTCCGTCTGTCTGTCACAGCTATTTTACTCGTATACTATGGAACGTGGAAAGTTCAAATTCGGGGAAGTAATAAAGACCATTGACCCACATATTTTCAGAATCACATAAATACTGTGGGATTCGCGACTAGTTTGCATTGAGTGTATCTCTCAATAAGCCTCGAGTGACTTTAAAAGTTAATTTAACACCTATCTGGAAAAAAGCGGCAATGACCATGGCGGCGTTGCAAAATTGAGACCTCAATTCGAAGCGCGCTTATCACAATGACAAATTTAAACTTTGAACAAAGGTTTTGTTTTAGCTACACTGTAGAAATAAAGGTTATTACTACGCTGAATTTAGTTTAATGAAATGCCAAATGAAGTTTAATTATGCACTGCTTTTATTGTCAGTACCGAATTAAGTTCATCATAAACAGATTAGGATAATATTAAAAAAAGAGTTATACGAATAGCTATATTTGATATTATTTAGGTTCAATATGTCTTTGAACTTTCATGGTATACCCGTTTACACTTTTGTAATATATACAGTTATACTTAACCCTACGTTGTATAGTTTTTTACAAAGTCTTAGTATTCTTTTAGCAACGTTTTTTTTTATAATACAATTATAAATTCATATATTTATTCTACGGAACCCTCGTGCGCGAGTAATGTTCGCACTTGACCGTTTTTTTGAAAAATTTGGTTTTCGAAAACAGCTCGCGGGGAATGTTCCGAGGCAGCCCTCTCACTCCTACGTCGTAATGTCATATATCCTATTTGTTGCAAGTTTTGTCTTCTTTCTGAATTTCTACATATTTTTCCCCTAAAACAATAAAAAATTTAATTTAAAAACAACTATTTTGGAGGGGTTGCGGGGGGCGAAGTTTTGTGTTGAAGTTAAAAATTCGGATTCAGCGACCCAAAAAACTTTAAGTAAACCTTATAGGGAAAGTTTGGAGGGGAGATGAGAGGGCGAATGCAAACGATGTGAGTGGTTAAGTGGAATTGCGCAACTTAGTTCACACAGCACCGCGGTGCATTTTCCGAGGCAGATCCCTCCTCCCCTTTCATCCTACGTGATAATGTCATATATCTAATTTGTTGCAAATTTTGCCTACTTTCTGAATTTCTAGATACTTTTTCCCTAAAATAATAAAAAAATTGATTTTTTTAATAAAAACCTTTTTGGGGGGGCATTTTACCAAAATTTGGGGGTGGGGGTTGCCGGGGGAAATTTTGGTGGGAAGTTAAAAATTCGGATTCAGTGATCCAAAAAACATAAAGTAAGCCAATTTCCAGAACCACCATTAATTTTGCTAGGTAGAGCCCCTATATGGTCTGTATTGCCTGGACTACAAGTAAGTATGATTATGTTACCCATTGTGCGTGTAAATTGTTCAAATGTATGTTTATGTTACGTATTATGTGTATAAATTGTTCAAATGCATATCTGTGTTGGTTTGTTCTTTTTTTTCAAAATTTTGTGGATTATCCGCGACAGTCGCGCCACTCTATTCAGCGGATAATCGGGAATTTACTGTATTTATACTTATTTAATGGAGTCTGGTTTAATATTACGATTAATGATATAATACACCATGCACAAGATTGAAAATTTGAGCGTCAATTTCGCAACACAGTGGCCGTCAGCTCACGGATCCTGCTCGCGTTCCGAGCCACCTGATCCGAAATACATCATGCTTAGCCCAGAACTCACACAGAAAAAAAAAATCTTTAACTTGTTAGCTTAAACAAAAACTTAAGTTTAAAAAACTCTAGTGCTTAAACTTCTACTAATAACAATATTTCAGAAATATATAGAAAAAAAGTATAACTCTAAAAAAACCCGGAAGAAAAAATTTATCGTTGTCATTCTGCACGATTTTGCATAATCATGCGACCGTCAAAAGAAAAAGAAAAAACAATGACGTCGATTTTGCCTCGTCTAAGCAAAAGGGAAAGAACAAAATTACAAAATTTGCCCCGTCTGAGCAAAATTATGCATCACCTAACAAAAAAAGTAAAAAAAAAAAATATATATATATACAAAATTTTCCTCGTCGGAGCAAAGTTTTGATTCGTGCAAAAGAAACAGAAAAAGAAATTACAAAATTTGCCTCGCCTGAACATAATTTTGACTCGTCGAAAAAGAAAACAGAAAAAAATACAAAATTCGCCCCAAGTGAAAAGAAAAAAAAAAAAAAATAAAATTTGCCCATCTGAGCAGAATTTTAAATCGTCTAAAAGGAAAAAGAAGAAAAAATACAAAATTTTCCCCGTCTGAATAAAATTTCGATTCGTCTAAACTAAAAGGAGAAAAAAAAGAATCATCGTCTTAAAAGGGTTTTTGTTTTGTGCAGAAACTAGTCAGTATTTAAGCATGGAGAAACAACAAGAATATAGTAAACATTTCAAAGTATATAAATAGAGAAATTTTCTTCAAATATATGATACTATATACGTACATACATAAAAATAAAAGGAATAATAATAATAATGCAGAAAGAATGGTAGAACTTCAAGAATGTCGTCATTTGAAAAAAAAATTGTTAATTCTAATTTGAAAATATATTTATTCATCCATAAGCTGACTGTTTTGTAAATATCGCAAATATATGAAAAATATAGGATATATATATAAAATTATCGGATAGTTTTCATATTTTCTAAAATATCATGGTACCGGGTGTCCTAAAAAGGACTGAATGATTTTAAAATTCAATAACTTGCAAACGGTGACAGATATTTAAAAAATTCTCGCAGGAGGTTTATGCATAAGGTCAAAAGTTTTATTACAGTGATTTTCGATTTTAGTTCGAATTACAAACAATAGATGGCGCTGTAAGCAATAGTCGCTAATTACAGGCTCGATTTTTGGTCCTTTCTCTTGTTCCATGCGGAAAAAGGAGATGGAAATGAAAAAAATAAAGGAGATGGAAAATCCGGGCCACGAAATACCAAAAATCGAGCCTGAATTTAGCGTCTATTGATCTCAGCGCCATCTATTGTTTGTAATTCGAACTAAAATTGAAAATCACTGTAAAAATCTTTGACCTTATGCATAACCCTCCTGCAAGAACTTTTTAAATATCTGTCACCATTTACAAGTTATTGAATTTTAAAATCAGCCAGTCCTTTTTAGGACACCCGGTATTTACGTACCTTGAGTCTGTAACAATATGTAAAAAGATATTAAACCGAGAGAATGCGCGTATAATCAGGGTATGAATGGTTTTTTCTTTGCCACCAATAAAAACAAATAATAATCGTCACCTTAATTAATCGGGGAGAATTTTGCGATAAAAGAAGTTGAAGATTACTTTTAAAAAGATAGTGATGACAATTGTTAAAACCGTATGCACTCCGGGTCTTTCAGGCCCGGCGCGCGTCCTCCCGGGTTAAGTACTATCAGAATTCCTTCCATGGTGTTAGTTTTCAAGGAAAACAATTTAAGCTACAAAAGCTACAAAAAAAGCAGTAATAAAAAATCATACTTAATCACATATTTAAGTTCATAACCAAATCTGACACGTAACTGTATTAAATGTGACATATTATTTAACTAGAAAAAAAAGTCAAATAATTTCTTAAAGGTTTTAGAAAGCTTTTGCATAGAAAAAGTGATAAATAAATTTTCGATAAAAATTTTTATATTAGAATCGACTACAGAAATTCAAAGTAGCAATCCAAATTGTTACAAATATTGAACTTACTAATTTAGGCTTATTTTAATCCTTATGTCAATGACCAAAATTTGCCTTTGTCCCCAATGTTCAGCCGGGTACTTGCTGCGATTTTAACATACGCGAGCCATAAAACACCCCTATTCCATAGAATGTAGCTGTCCCGGCTTTTGAGAACATGAATTCGATACATTTTTAGGAATGTTAATTACTTCAAATGACAGCAATTCAAACGAAGATCACACATAAGAAATGTGGAAAACAAACTCATATCCGTTATATCGAGCAAGTATGGGTGTAAACCGATTCTGGAATATTCTTTTATTTATTCGGTTTGACAACCATAATACACCAGTGGAACGTCTTCAAAATGATAAAGCTGCAGTAATTCGGTATTTATGGATTATGCTAAATTATAACCTATTGAAAAAATACAAACCAACGAAAAACTTAACGATGACGGTTGACGAGCAGTTATTTCCATATTGAGGAAGAACAAAATTCACACAATATTTTCCGTCTAAAGCGGCTAAATATGGGATCAAAATATGGTGGGTATGCGAAGCAAAACATTATTATCCTCTCAATAGCCAACAGAAACAGGTACAGACCATGAAATAAACCAACGTGAGAAAATTGTGGATGACTTTGCCGCCCCATTCAAGGATTCTGTACGAAACATCAGAATGGACAACTATTTTTCTTCACTTTTTTTTTTGTCCAAACATTTATTATATTGGAAGCTCACAATGGTTGATACTTTGAATAGAAACAAATATTATATTCTCCAAGAACTGAGGCCATGTAAATTGCGCAAGTTTTATCCACAGAATTTGTATTTCATGATGACGTAAGTATTTTTTCGTATGTTCCAAAAAGGAACATACGGGAAGGACATTTCTGGAATTAGGGGGGACCTTGAGCTTTCAATAATTCAAGATCAATCGCAAAATGAACAATCTTTGAGATATTTTAGGTAGATTTCGTATAGTCCAACAGCTGTTAAACATTTTAGGGAAGGTATTTGAGGCACCCTGAAAATTTGTGCAACACTTTTTTGTAATGGCTGAATACAAAATCGAATGTCTGGCTGAAGGATCGTGTCCCAAAAACTGTGCCAGACACGTGTCAAGTGCCATTTTTTGACTACCCAAAAAAGGTATTTGAGGCAGGCCGAGATTGAGACCGAATAATATTTATAATTAGAAAAAAAATATTTTGAAAACGACAGACACTTTAGTCGGCCCAAAAACTGTGCCAGACACGTGTCAAGTGCCATTTTTTGACTACCCCAAAAAAGTATTTGAGGCACGCTGAGATTGAGACAGAATAGTATTTATACTTAGAAAAAAATATTTTAAAAATGACAGATACTTTAGTCGGCCCAAAATCTGTGCCAGACACGTGTCAAGTGCCATTTTGCCAAAAATGGCACTTGACACGTGTCTTTTTCAATTTTTATAGTTTAACCGATTTTACAATATTGCGGTTTTTGATGATGGTCGGTAATGTTTATATATATGTATATTGTATATATAACCATTAATTAAACATTACCGACCATCATCAAAAACCGCAATATTGTGAAATGACAATAAAAATGGATACCACAAACTTATGATATAGAACTGTATGTATAAAATAAAGTGCCTTATACATAATTACAAGAATTAATATGGAAGAAAAAAAGAAGAATATGGATACCGAAAAAAAATTGAAAAACTTATATATTGAATTACGTTTTCAAGAGTACAGAATTCAATGATATAAGCAAATCGGTTGTTTTCTGTGATAAAAAAGCTAAAAGCTGAAATTTTTTTTTCCTCCTGTACCCAAACAACCAATATGATCAAAAGAATAGTTTCAAGATGAAAACAGAACATTATCAAATGGCATGAAATGGAAAAAACAATACAACCCTTTAAATATTTAATTTATAGCATAAAAAATAGAAATATTACACCACATATATATATATATATATATATAAACCGTACCAAATGAAGCAATAATTTTCTTATGTTCTGATGTTAGTTTAGTTATATGTTTTTAGTTATTCGTTACTATGTTTTCAGTTGTGTTAGCTAAAGAATTGGATTCAAAGTTTTTGTTAGAAGTATTTATAAATAAATAATGCCTATGTGAAACTTTAGTCTTGTAAAAACAGAATACAAACAGCCGCAGTTTTACAGGAAGAAGAAAAAAGCCAACCTCTGGATGTCTACATGACAACGAATTATTGTCGAAAGATGTCTCATTTGAGCTTCCATTATGCATGAATACTGGGCTACATGCAAACTGAAAATAAAAAGCATGAAAAAGGAATCAATACAATATCTTGATCAAAACATACATATGTTAAATCAATGTAAAAAAAGAAGTTTTTTGAGCGTTTTTAAACTTTCTTTAAAATAATTTATTTATTCATAGATTAAACTGATATTTATTGAAAATTTTCTTTAAAATTCCTTTCATAAGTAAAGAAAAGCTATTGTCAAATTTTTATTGTAATTATTCACTTATATTAAATAGCTCATGATTTAGTACTTGCTTATACTAAACATTAATTTGCTTGATTATGTTACCGATTTTTTTTTTTTATAATTATACTTTTCAAGATGTATTTAAAAAATGGAAAAAATAACAGAAAATTTAGAGATGATACATACAGGAATATTGGATGTTTTAGCATATACATACATTTATGTTCAAACCTGTCATTCATCGATTCAGACAAATTAGCAGAAACAAATTTTCGAAAAACTAAACAATTTCCTTTGACTGTGTTTATAAAATTGGAAAGTATTAAAAACATGGAATGCAAGTAAATGAAAGCATATTGATTTACTAATTAAATATTTTTGTAAAAATTTATTAGAATGGTAAAAGTTTGAAATTTATTACTTTTTTCTAATATCAATAAAGAAAAGTCCTTCCGGCCAGTGCCGGGAGGAAGAGGGAGTTTTCATTTTCCTTATTTTAAAAAAGCCAACTTATATTATTCAAACACACGAAGTTCAATTTAGTGGAAACCGAATATAGGAGATTCAATACTAATTTTTATCAATACTAAATCATTATGAATGAGAATTTCGCGAAATTAGTCAGCTTTATCCAAGGTGCTTTTATTTAAAGTAACTTATATTTGGCTGCCAAATTCGGCGATTTCTTAAAGTGCCTGCCATTTTAAGACAACAGGGTGGATGAGGCTAACCAGTGAACTTGGTCGAGACCTTAGTAATTGCTGTGCACATGCTCACTCACATCGGAATCGATTGATATATACGAGTGCTGTCGCAGGCAAAAAATCAGATTTTTCAAAATGTCACTTACATTAGATATTGAAATTGCTATATCTGAGCCATTTTTTAAGATAAAGACAAACAAAAAATGCTCCTGAATCCTTATATCAAGGTCAAATACTTAAGAAAGAAACCTTTTTCAATTTCTAATTTTTTTGCACCTCACTTTAATTATAATTTTTTTAAATTTAATGGCCGCTATTTTGAAACAAGATGGCTGATGAAGCTGGCCAGCGAACTTGGTCGAGATATTGATGTATACTATCCACATGCCTTCTTACATCGAAATAGGCGAATACGAGTGTTATCGCGTGACAAATACAAGATCGTTTCAAAATGTTAGCCATGCTAGAAATTCAAAGTGCTATAATTCAACCATTTTTTAAGATATAAACAAAAGAACAAATTTTCAGAAACAAAAACTGCTCCGGAATCTTTGTATCAAGGCCAAACACATAAAAAAAATCTTTTTCATTTTCCAACTTTTTAATAAATCATTTTAAATAATTTTTTTTTAATGGCAACCCTTTTGAAACAAGATGGCGAATGAAGCTGGCCAACGAACTCGGTCGAGACATTTGTATGTACTATGTACAGACCAAGTTACATCCAAATCGGTTCATAAATACCCCTGCTATCGCGTAACAAAAATCAAGTCGTTTTAAAATATCAGCCACAATAGAAATTCAAAATGCTATAACTCAGCCATTTTTTTAGATATAGACGAAACAAAAACTGTTCCGGAATCTTTGTATTACGGTCAAACACATACGAAAAAAATCATTTTCATTTTCCAATTTTTTGGTATCTCATTTTAAATTTAAATTTTTTTTTAAATTTTTTAAATGACCGCCATTTTGAAACAAGATGGCGGATGAAGCTGGACAACAAACTCGGTTGAGACATTTGTATGTACTATGCACACACCAAGGTACATCCAAATCGGTTCATAAATACGCCCGTTATCACGTGACAAAAATCAGGACTTTTCAAAATGTCAGCCGCGCTAGAAATTCAAAATGCTATAACTCAGCCATTTTTTAAGATATAGACGAAACAAAAACTGCTCCCGAATCTTTTTATCAAGGTCAAACACATAAGAAAAAATATATTTTAAATTTTTTATCACCACATTTCCAATTAAATTTTTTTTAAAAAATTTAAATGGCCGCCATTTTTAAACAAGATGGCGGATGAAGCTGGTCAACGAACTCGGTCGAGACACTGGTATGTACTATGTATAAAGGAAATTACATCCAAATCGGTTCATAAATACGCCTTTTATCGCTTGACAAAATTCAGGACGTTTCAAAATGTCAGCCACGCTAGAAATTCAAAGTGCTATAACTCAGCCATTTTTGAAGATCTGGACGAAACAAAAACTGCTCCGGAATCTTTGTATAAAGGTCAAATACATCAGAAAAAAATATTTGTCCATTTTTAATTTTTTGGTGTCACATTTCAAATTTTAATTTTTTAAAAAAATTTTAAATGGCCGCCATTTTGAAACAAAAGGGCGGATGAAGTTGGCCAACGAACTCGGTCGAGACATTGGCATGTACTATGTACACACCGAATTACATCCAAATCGGTTCATAAATACGAGAGTTACAGTGTGACATAGGTCAGATATATATATATCAATTTTGAACGGAGGGTGGTTTTGGGGTCTGAGGGTCATGATCGATGAAAATATACCAAAATTTTTTGAAATCGCTTTCCTCGGAACGGCTGCAATAGGTAGCTTTTTTAATGAAAGCTACCTAAAAGTATTGGATTCCAGAAAATTTTTCGTTTCCCGGTGTTTGATAGATTTATGCATTTTGATAATGTCCTAAATACGGTTTTGACCATGTTTGAAGTTATGTCTGGCTGTGTGTTACACTATTGTTTTGACGCTAAAAAAAAAAAATAATAATAATAATAATGCACGGAATTCCAGAAAACTTTATAGTATAATTAGAGACGTAAAGTATTGTAGTAGTAATGAAATCCTCGAACGTGAAAGAAATAAAATATACGAAGAACTAAAGAATGACGTTTACTCAAAAAATCTTATTAGAAATATTTTCAAGAAAACTTTGGAGTTTATAAATTCAACCGCTCCCCCTTTTCAACGGTTTAAACCTAATATTTTTGTTCGTTTACCATATTACGGTACTGTTTCGGAGAAAGTTTCATCTGTTTTAAATCTTTTAACATTGGGATTTCTTTTAAACCATTAAATACAGCGAGTTCTTTTTTACACAATCACAAATATAAATATGACATAACAAAATTAACCGAAGTTGTTTATATGATTCCATGTAGTGACTGTGACAACGTGTATATATAGGTGACGTAGTGTGTGAAACTGTGTATATATAGGTGAGACTAGTAGATCGATGGAGATCACATTTAAAGAGCAATGTCGGCACTTTTAAAATTGGAAAATTAATCTCTAAATTAGTAAAGCATGGCTTTGAAATGGACCACACCCCATCCTTCAAAAATTCATTGATTTTGAAAACTAATTGAAACGCTTATCATTATAGATTATTGATGGAAAATTGGTTCACTAGATTATACCCTTACATGCTCAACTAATCTGGTACAATCCCAAAGGAATATTTTGCGTTTTTGAAAGAAAACTTTAACTTTGACTTTGACTGTGTCCAGGACATTTTCGATATTCTGTTATTGTTGATGTGCGTACTGATGAGATTGTGCGCTGTACAGCGAAACCTCTATTTTTGTATATTTTTGTTTTTTATTTAATGTTTTTATGTATATTTTTAATTTAATTTCTCTGTTTTAATGTAGTCAAGTCTGTCTAGTGTATCAAAATTAGTTTAATTAGATATAGACATAAAGTGGTTCTGTTGTGCCATGTTTTTTGACGATGTATGGGCAAGCTGTATATGATTTGTCTGGATTCAATGAGATTTATCTGGAATGGGACGGAATTACACGATGTTAGCATGTAAGATACTTACTAGAAAAGAGTGTTCGAATTCATACTTTGTGTTGGATCAATTAATAATAAATGCTACAATGCTATGCTTTTTGGAGGAACATTATAGCTGTGTCCCAGTTTCTGCCAGTCACCAAATTTTATATTTGATGTAGCAATATAAATATATATGTTTGCCCGATTATGGTTTTGATTATTCAACAGAGGGCCTTGTTATGCCATGATTTGTTTAATTCTAAAAGAGTTACCGTAGCTGGAATTAAATTCATTAAAACTTTATATTCATACTAGGAGGCTCTGTCCTCTGCGATCTTCGTGCGCTAACCTCCGAAGCAATAAGTCATTTCCGTGTCTTAAGGCAATCCTGTGTTTTGCTTAATTTTTTTTTATTGTAATTGAATTTTATTTATAATAATACACCAACATACATTGAAATCAACACTCATTTATTAAAAAATATATATACTTAAAATACATTCTCCCAAACAACATCTCTAATAGCCCCAGAGCATTGAATTTGTATGCCACTTTTTGATCGTTATTGGGATAAGGCAACTTATAACTGAGCATGTCTAAACAATTGTCTATTAATATAGCACTGTAAAAAAAAGGACTAAAAAACGGAAATACAACTGTCAATCTAGACGCCAGTACTATTTCCGTTTTTTTACGGGAATCTTTACCCATAAATTACCGAAAAATTTCCATTTTTAATCAGAAAAACGGAAAATTTTCTGTAATTTATGGGTAAAAATTCTCGTAAAAAAACGGAAATAGTACTGGCGTCTAGATTGCCAGTAGTATTTCCGTTTTTTTTACAGTGTCTATTCCAACACTGTCGAAACTCCCGAGTGATTTTTTTATAGTAAAATCAAACGCTAAAATTACAGGAAATGGTCTCTATACAGTAGCAATCTGTTTGCATTACTCTCTCCTGTATCCAGATTAATAGTACTTGGAAGAAATTCAACCTCACCAGCGTGATACCCAATCATGATTTTACCGGCTATAAAAATGCTTATGCAATTTTACTATTTTTAAATATCGTTTCATTAGAGAGACCATTCTCAATACATAGATTTCAAATAAAGATGATGATGGATCATATTATTCGCAGGTCGTAAATTCTCTTTGAGTTTCCTTTCAATAAATTCTATGACACACTTGGTAGATACTTTCGCTGATTATTGTTTTTAAGTAATGAAATTTCGATCTAGTAGTAGCTAATCCCAATATTTTCTCACACGCTCAGCATATAAGTTAGCGTTAATCGCTTTCCGAAAAAGTAATATCACACTCATCCCGATTTATTTTTATTCTTCCTTTCATTCGAGAATAGATTAAACAGACCAACTTAAAAATTTGAAAAAGTAATAGTATTTTATAAGAATGGAGCCAGTAAATAAAATAAAACCTTGTATCATTATAACATAAGGATCTTGCAGAAAAATTTGCACATCGGAGGTTTTAATTTGGAAAGTTTTATAATTGAACATTTAATGAAATTAAAAGCAACAATAAAAATTATGTTGGCAAACCGCCATTTACAAATCCCACGTTTTAAAACAAAATGAAATGTGAGTTAAGAAAAATTTTTTTTGGCTTTGACGCAGTCTTGCTTCTATGACGGGGTTGCAAAATGGATGCTAAATATTACACCATTTTCTACTGCGGTAAACTTTTTTATGTACAATACTCAATATAAATGTCTTCAAAAACGTTTTACTGTGAAATAAATCAGTTTCAGATGTCGTCACCTCTACGCTTAAGTCTACTGTGACGTCTACGACCACGTATTCGCAGGGATCTAAAGGTATTATAATAACGCTTAAAATATCTAAATTTAAAATATTTAAAAAGTAATATTATTGAATTTTTAACTTGTTTAAAGTTTTAATGTCACTTCTATAATATGAGATTTTCTTTTATTTCTGTGCATGAGAGAAAAAAATAGGTAAATGATGTAATTTTCTCATAAAAATTGAAAAGAAAACCAAGGAGAAATTTAAACCTCTTTGTATTCAAAGTTGGACATTTATTATTTCATATATTCATTTCATATATCCTAATTAGTCGTTTAATAAGAATTTTATATATAAAGGGTATATTTTTTAACATGTGTAATATAAGGTGAACTATTTATGGTATTAAAATCTTGAAAGAGTGCAGCGTTATAAGAAGTTTTCATAATCAGCAGGATATTTTCTGCGTCATGAGTGAGCGTGAAAAGGTGGTACAGATTTTAATCACAGGGAATTAGCTCCAGAAACCTGGAGAACAGACGCACAGAATAGCGATAATAACACAATTGAATTATTTTAGGAGAGATTCTGGTATAACACTCGTTAAATAAAAATAATTTTTTAGAAGTTTTTGAAAGAGAAATGGCAATTCATTTGCGAGCGGAAATCACTATCACATTAGACAAACGCAAAATGTTTAAAAGAATTTAACACAAAAAGTTTAAAAAATTTAAACTGAATGTACAAATTTAACAAAGCAATTATTTTTTAAAAACTTTTTTTTTTTTACTTTAAAACCAAACTTTGGAGAAAGATGCAATGCAACGCCCATAAGTTTAAAAACACCATTTTGTGAAAAACTCATTTAGAAGTTTCAGATGAGGTATTAACGATTACACGGACAGCGTTAGACTAAAGCCTGAAGAACCGTAATTTCTTTTTTTAAATGAAATACTGAGCAAGGTGGTGGTGGAATTGTAAAGAAACATAGAATTATTTAAGCTAAATAAATGCTTTTATTGATGAGACGGAGAAAAGTTTTGTGGTGACTACAGTATACTAGTATTTATTTTAGTGTAATGGGACTGTACATACCAGATTAGCAGTGGCACCTAGCACTATAGCTGCAACTATGGCGCAAAAAATCGCATTTCTGAGAGATCTTCTGTTATCAAGGGCAGAACCTAGTACACGAATCCAACCAGCTGATGGTGCTAGAGCTGTCGAGGCTGATACAGCTGCGAAAGTGGCTACGAGGAAGAGCGTCACTGTCGGAAATACCGAAACAATCACCAAAGACCTGAAAATTTACGCATAAGAAATCTTGTGAAATGAATACAAGGCGTATGTATGCAAGAAAATACTTATTGTTTTTCGAATATTAGATTTTATTTCTGTTACTCAGATTGTAACTTGCAAACTTATGAAAACATTAAGAAGGTCGGAAGCTAAAAAGTATTTTTTTTTTTAATGATTAAAATATATTATATAGTTTTCAGATTCAAGTTGGGCAGACCACTTGTCTTTGCGACGTTTGTAATAAAAATTATTTTACTATTTTTGTAGTACTCAGAATCTTAAGATGAATTAATCTCAAAATCCCTTTCTTAACACTTTGACGACTTTGAAGAGATTTATTGAAAACTTTTTGTAAGGTACAGCGCTGTTGTACTATATTTTAAGTAAATCGCCTTTAGCTTTTCCTCCTTGACTTTGAAAAAATTCACAAAAATTCAGAGCTCAGAGGACTTTTTTTTGGGGGGCTCCCATTATTTCAAAACAATGAATTTCGATTTCGATTTCTTAGTTTCGAACATCTATTTCATAGTAGATTTTTATTGCAAATGCTATAGAAATCTACCACGATAATTTTTGTTTGGAAAAGTGGCAGTTAAAAAAATAAATAAATGAAAGAAAAAAAAAATAATAAAACCCCTTCGACCCCTGAATTTTGTTCGGAGCAAAAAATCATTGTAAAAAATGAATTTTTCCCATTTGTAAAATATTGGTAAAAAATTAAATAAATAATATTTTCATAATGACTGAAGACAAATTATAAAAAAAAGCGAAAACGAAAAATCATGCGTTCAGCATAGATTATGAAATACTTTCCAACACATTCAGAATACTGAAAGAAAACTTTACAGTTTATTAAGAAATATCTCTAAATAAACAATCTAGATAATACATAATGCATTTGTAAACCCAATTTCTGGATTTACCACCAATAGTTGGAAATACATGCGAATTGTTTAGTGCAGCTCTGTATATGATCTATAGATTTATAAGTACTCTACATAGTAAGCTAAAAATTAGTTCAATTAAACACATAGTACAGCTGAAAATTCCCATTCAGTAATTTCCATCAGTAAACAGAACACCTCAGTGATATGTATATAAGTTTTAATATCCTTGTTTATCCTTGTTAATGAACAGTAAATGCTACATACATAATTTTCAATATCGAACATGCATATATATCAATTCCATGACAATCTGGCTATATGTATACGAGTTAGAGCATATGGACAGACGAGAGACATACAGACAGATAGACAAACTGAATTCATAAACGAAAGAGTTATTTGAAAGTGTTAAAAAAGCAAACAAAAATTAAAAAAATAAGAATATTAAACTACGCGTTTGTCAGTACTATGAAAAATTATATATGCTTAAAATTTAAAAAATACATTTAAAAGAATACATTTATAATCTTTAAAAAAATTTTCCACTCTGTAATGTTAATGTTGGAAATAACGTATAAACATTTATGTGTAAGTCAGCATAGGTGCACCCTGGATAACTTTAAATAGAGCTTTGTTGTTCACCACAATCTATTCTGGATATGATTGCCTATTGTTTCTCATGTTCTGCGCCTAAGTTTCACATTTCACTGACTGCGTTCTTTGTGAGTATCATCAACATATCGCACCCTTGCTCCAAAAGTCGTATAACTCAAAAAACTTCGTTTTTCAGGAAATACGAAAAACTGTTTCCGGGCTGTGGTAGGGTCAATGGCGACCTTGGAAACACAATTGCTTCCTTGTGGCGGGATTTTCAGTGCGCTATCTGGTACTTCAGGTGATTGGTAGAGGGTTAAAAACCAAGTAGAATGGCAGCCATAATTCAAAATACCCAATTTTTGAGTTGTGACACTTTTGAAGCAAGGGTGCGATATGATCACTGAAAGTGAAATTGGAGATTTTAGGAATATCGCACAGAAAAATATTGAAGAGTTTATAGGCTTGAGAACTAATGTCTTTGGCATTAGTACGATTTTTTAAACTAATATTGTTATTTTATCGTTTATAAAGTTTTCCAACCTGCAGATGTAATACTGAAATGACCTTGGGGTGACTTTAAAACTTATCAAATTTATATATCATTCGAAAGAAAATTTCTTTTACGGAATAAGTCTGCCTAAACGCAACCTGGCGATTTTGCCTGCACTGTTAAAAAATTTCAGCATTCTGTCCAGTCATTTGACCGTTTTTATCGAAAACGGTTATACAACCGTAATTTAACACTATTCGGACCATATTATTGGCCATTTTATGGTCAGAATATAGTTAAATTACGGTTATGAAACCGTCCTTTGAAAAAACGGTCGAATAACTGGGCAATTTGCTGCAAATTTTTAACAGTGTGCAAATCAGCTGCGGACAATGGATTTTGAGTTCCCGAGACTGTTCAAAATATTGCATCCCTTCCTTAGTGTATATATATATATATATATATATTCCATAGAGCAATAAGTCTGGTCAATGTCCTTAATTTAACGAAAATCGGTTTAAACATTTTTCGGTGCGATCTTCCGCGTTCAAGGCTGTCTGCTTTCCAATAGTCTCAGTATTCCAGTATCCGCGGTTTTGCGAGAGAAACTGTGGGCGATCGGTCTTTAATTGGGGTTATGCCTCGCAGTTTTTTGTGCTATAGTTATTTATACAAAAATATCCTAGCACCCCTAAACATTTTGTGCAATTAACTCCTGGTTCCTCCATACTTTAAGCCACTGCGGCAAATCAATCCGTAGTTGCACATTTTAACGGTTAAACACTTGAAGCAATGTCGACTCGAAGTCGATACGGTTACAACGGCACTAGTCAGTTCCACCTTCGGTCCTGCGTTTTTATGTATTCTGCTCAGCAAATATTTCTTTTTAAAATTTCCCGGTGGTTCCTACGTAATCGTGATTTTCTGGCAGTACTCCCGTAGTTGGGATTCCTCTTGAAAATGGACGGGAACATCCCGTGACGATTACTGACGGCAGTCCATTTTTTAACAAAATCACTTAAAAATTACCATAAATAAAAAAGATAAACACGAATCATAAAATATACTTTCATCTAATAACTGCAACATTTAATAATTTTTAAATTTCGATACTATTTCGCAGATTACTGATGAATTTCTATTTTCTATCACTTACGATAGCGGTGACGTGCTATAATGTTCTGTTGCGTTGACTTTTTATTTTGACTTACTATTGTCGTTAGAGAAAATTAATTAAAAAAAATATAACAGATAACAAACACTTGTCGCTTCCAGCGAATAACTTTTGCAATACTTATTCAAATATCAAGATTCAAATATCGACCCCTTTTCCATTGAAAATATTTTTGCTTGCAGTCCAATACAATTTTTTAAATATATTTTAAAATATGTTTTAAATCATGTATGCAACTAAATTTTGTGTCCCCCACTAACTATAATATTTTGTTCGTACTTTATTTATTCATTTAACCAAAATTTTACTTCATTACTAATTAATTCCTTTTGAATTTTAACATCTTTGACAATACATTATTATTCTACGTTTGTCAGCAATAGTAGTATCATTACGATTTAAGCATCTAGACACCTTTTGAAATATTTAATAAAACTGCAGACAAAAATATCAAAATAAATAAATGAATACATAAAATAAAATAGCAAATATATAATGATTTACATTACAAAACATAGTGATGTGATATTACTAAAATATTTTACATGCATTGATGTAAAATTGATATAAACTTTGTATGTAATCCATTGTTTTCTCTATTTAAAGTAATATTTTCACGCGAGATAAAGCTATTCAGAGTTATACTCTATGTCACGCAAATTAAATTATACAAAGCTACAGTTATACAAAATGTCAATTACTATTATAATTCAAAATTAGTTTTATCTGCAAATTTCTGTTCTCACTGTCTTCCATTTAAATCCCTCAAGACACATATTAGTTCATATATTTATGTCTAAGCATCATGTTAATAAATGTATGCATCTTGTATGTCACATAGTGTCATCCACAACATTCACACTAATCAAATACCTTGCTCCCTATTCGATTTTACATATCTATATTTATGAAAACCTTATTATTATCCTAAAATACCGCAGGATTTGCAAAACTGATCTTATATATAAAAAAACCAAGACCTAATAGTACATAATTATTTCCAGAATATTCCTTCTTGTGCTAGAATTCATCAGTGGCACAGGTTGTATTCAAGGTTAGATCCATTGGCCATTTTGCATAGTAATACATCCGGTGAATGTGCTTTAATTAAATCTCTTATTATCATAGAAAATCGTATTTGAAGACAATAAGCTACACGTGTGCAAGATCAGGACATTTCATTAATAAGTAAACTTCATTACTGTGAATTGCGACATCATGGATTCAACGATTCAAGATAAAATAAATAAATAATAGTAGGGAAGGAATACATTGTGGATTTAGGAAGTATTGAAACAAAAAATCAACCGAACACTGAATATTATATAAACGAATATTAATCAAAATAAATTTTTCTCCAGTATTTTTTTAATTAAAAAGGGAAATTAAAAAAAAGTTCATTGATTGAAATGCACAAAGGGCTTTTTACTTTAATTAAAAATACACATTTCTTCATTAGATCCCATCATTTTGCCCTGTGTTACAGAACCGATTATTTCTTTTTTTTTAATGATAAGCATGACTATTGTAATAAGTTCATGACATAAATTTTTTACTTATAATAATAACATAGTTTCAAAAGGCCTTAGTTTTAAGTAGCAATTAATACTAAAAAAAGCTATATAAACTTAATTTTATACTTTCATCTGCATCAAATTATGAATTTTAGTAAATATATTCTAACATCACTTACCTTAATTTCCTAACATCAGTTTTTTAACAAGTCCGAAATTGTACGTTAAACGTGCCAAATGAGGTGCGTTCAAACTATAACTAGTTCTATAAATATTCAGATTTTGGTGCAATAGCTATTGCACTCGTATGCAAAAATGCATGAATACAAAATTTATTACGATTATATATATTAAATTCAGTATTATGAAAATAATAGGACTCCATCTTAAATAGGACGTAATCTCCATGGTAACCTAGAATCATTACCTATCAGGGGATATCATTGAATTAATTAGCTATGATAGGATTTAATAGAATGAAGAAAACTTTTATTAATATCTTTTTAACTTTTGATCCGATTTGCATAAAATTTGAAATGACTCGACAAAATTATGCGACGATTATATGAGGATGTGAGTTTCAAAATTCGCCTTATCCAGAAAATAAAATTTTGGGAAATCGCCAAAAATCTTTAAACCAACCTTTTTACCACCATTGTAAACCAAAATTTTACAATACCAGAAATACATGATATAACTAGATTTTTTGCTGGTTGTAGTGTTTTTTTGGTGCATGTTTTTCCAAAAGAATAGATTGATGGAAAACACGCGATTTTTTAAATTTTGGATAAGGCGAGTTTTTAAACTCACGTCCTCATAAATATTAAATTTCAAACCATTCGGTTGGGTAGTTTTTGCGCTGTTATACACGGATAGACGGATAGACAGACGGACGAACCAGACGGCGACTATAAGTGCTGCATATTTATATAATTACAAACGCACCTAAAATAGAGAGCGAAAACAAAAATGCAAATTAACAAAAATGCAATCGAAAAATTGTTAATGATTATCGTTTTATGGGAGACTGCGTAAGAATCAGTATTAAGAAATACCTGTTAAGTGACCATTTCGCCGTTCTTGCCCGATCGCAAAATCCCATGTTAACCTATTGAAAAATTTAATTAGGTGATTACTCATTACCTAATATAATTATCGAAATAGAGTTTTCACCATCAGAAAATAGATGTCAGATGTTGACGAAGTACGTTTTTAAAAAATGTCTTCTTAAATTGCAAGTATTTTAAAAAATACAATCAAATTTGACGCTTGAATTTGACATTTGAATCGTGACCTCTGATTTAAGTCGGAAACCCTGCAATTGAAAACCCTGCCCAAAAATTTGAAGCACATGTTACTGAAATAATATGTTACGTACTTGTACAATATATATATTTTATATTTTGATGTTTTTAAGAAGCATGTAAAACATAACGGTGTCCGTATTAAAACACTGCCAAACCTTCTTTTGGCGCCTCTTTCTACTGTGGCATCCGGGCAATATGCTCGAGTCACTTCTCCCTAATTTCGGCCCTGGATCGCTCAAGGTTTTCTCCTCTTTCCCTGACCTCCGGAATTCGTCCACTTTTATATGGCGATGGTTGAGACCTTAGAGCATATACAGTGAAACTTCTTTTAAAGGCCACCCCTATTCAAGGGCTACCTCTATTAAGGGCCAATAGTTTTAGGAACGAAAAATTTTCCCATAATGTTACATTTACTACTATTACGCGCCGCACCTACCCCTCATAAAGGCCATTTTTTTCACATGTGCCTTAAATCCTAAACAGGTGTATTGAATTCCTGAACCAAAAGATAAACAACTGCACTTGCAACAAAGAAGGCAGGGGGAGATGGGGGAGGATTTAGTAACACAATGAAGGACAACAAACTTTTCCACAAGTGAAACAAACAGGTGTTCCTCACACTTTGTTTGACCTTTCAACCTGTAGGGTGTTGAGTTGGAGCGGAGACTTGACCCTTTGTTGTGGGCACACAAAGGATAACAGGTTGTTTAGAAAAACTGATTCCACATTTACTAAAACTGTGAATACATATTGAAGCGCAATTTTTACATATGTCAGGAAATGCTAACAGAAATAAATAAACTAATATCCCGTTCTAAGGCATTAATAAATGATGCAAATTTAAGTAATTTGTTCCACAAAGTAAAAGAATCGTTAGAAACCAAAATTGTCTGCGAAAAAATTAGGAAAAGTAAACAAACTTCAATGGAAAATTTTTTCAATCATTTATAGAGTCTGAAAATGTTAATAAACATGTTTTTCACCTATATAGGTTTTGATTTTCTTATTTTAGTTGTTGTTTTTAAATCACTCCTATTCAAGGGTCACCCCTCATAAGGGCCAATTTTCAATGGAATGGCAGGTGGCCCTTACAGAGAGGTTTCACTGTATTATATTTCCTCTGAGGTTGAGACAAACACATTTCTAGCCTTCTCCTCCAAAAAAGGAATCATACACAGCTCTATTATTTGACATGGGCTTTTCAAATAAAAAAAAATAAATAAATAAAAAAAAAAATAAAAAAAAAATAAAGTGAAGGTTCCATACCGTCATTTTAAGTTTCATTTACAGTACAAATATTTTAATTTATTTTATATTTACTAGGGGGCTCGGCCCCCTACGAGCTACGCACGCCAACCCCCGTCCAGACACCGTAGACTCTAAATGCCCGCTAATTTGATCGGCTTTAAAAAGATTTCGAAAGATTGAATTATAATTTAAAAAACAGTGGCGATCTCTCTATAAACGGATTTCTATTCATTTCTCTTTGATTGGGGAATTTTAACGCCAAATCCGTTGCGGTACTACTTGATTATCCCGTCGACCAATTTCGCCAAATTATATAAATCGCCAAACCACTCGCAAAATGATACAAATTGACATAATTTTTATTTTAAATAACGAAAAAACAAATAAATTAGTACAACATTAATAAAAATACAAATAAAACGTCGAAATAAAAATAACTTGATGACGTAGACACGTGTAACAACATTTCAAAATAAGCTAATATAAAAGCTATTAAGTAAACAGAGTCTTTGTCTCCTGGTATTTTTTAACAAACTGAAAAGAAAGTTCTTTTAAATGAGACATTTTAAATTAATCGTTTTTAATCTGACGTAATTTTGACCAAACTATTCTTTCTCGTTTTAATATTCACGTGAAAATACTTGTGTTAGAAATTAAATATTATTTGCGCTTTCCTAACAAAAATAGTTGAAAAGTATCCTCTTAAAATATCAAATAAATGTCTAGCGCAATTTCTAAATTTAAACCGTTTTGCAATATTATTTTGTGTTCATTTTATGTGATAACTGTAATGTGACGTAAATATGACGCAATTTCTCCTATTTAAGACTTCTAACGCATGTTAATAAATTTATTGCTTTACAAATTCCTTTCTCTCTTAAAATTCACGTGTAATTATAGTTTTTATGACATAATTTTTAATAAGTTCCTGCTTTTTGTACATAATTATTTAATTCTAATTCCAAATGTTTTTTTCTGTTTATAATAGTCACGTGTAAATATTTTTTTAATTTATTTACACGTATAAATATATATTTTTTTTTTTTTGAAGCAAACATTATTGCTTCCGCTGTTTATACAGATGGCAACAGTTTAAATTAATATCACTTTCTAAAATCTGTTAAAAATATCTCTAGAAATGCTAAAAATCTGAATTTAAAATAGAAATAAAACCTCAAAAAAATAGTCAAAATAAAAAAATTAATGCAATCCGCACTCCGGCAAATTCTAACGCATAAAATGATCTAAAAATGATTAAATTCCTATGAACAGTTTTTGCTCCTATAAAACTTTTTTAGTGGAACGATTTTGTCCAACTTTAGCATTAAATATCTCTTAAAATAATTCTTCTATCTGAAAACTGTCTGCATCAGCGTGTTTATCAAACATTTCTGTATAATACTACCGATTTTCGTATTTTTGTATGCATTATTTTTCTTAATATTAACGAAGAAAGACCTCCGGTCACAAAAAATTCAAAACCGGCGGCGGCGGCGGCGGCGGCGGTGACAGCGGTAGTTACTTTTTTTTAGAATAGAGAGATTTTAAACCAGTTTTACGATGGGGGGAGGGGGGGTGAGCCTCCCTTAACGAGCCTCCCTAACATAGAGTTTATTTTAAAGTAAAATATGTAATATTTTTGCTCGAAAAAGTTTTTATTAAAAGAAATTAAAGCATGAGAAATTTAAACTTAAAGTGGTACAGAATTTTTCTAAATGATTGGAAATTAATGATTACTTTAATAAAGACCCACCTTCTACAATTTACTAACTTGTGCATTAGTTTTGATATTCATAAATTATGTTACTAAAATTATGAACCATTTTTTACGCACTCTGGATAGATTTTTTTTTCATTTTAGCCTTTTTTAAAGGACTATAACTTCGGTAATGAATCATTGCTTTACACTGCCTATTCATTTATTTAAAACACTAGGGGGCTCGGCCCCCTACGAGCTACGCTCGCCAACCCCCGTCCAGACACCGCAGGCTCTAAATGCACGCTAATTTGATCGGCTTTAAAAAGATTTCGAAAGATTGAATTATAATTTAAAAAACAGTGGCGATCTCCCTATAAACGAATTTCTATTCATTTCTCTTTGATTGAGGAATTTTAACGCCAAATCCGCTGCGGTACTACTTGATTATCCCGTCGACCAATTTCGCCAAATTATATAAATCGCCAAACCACTCGCCAAATTATACAAATTGACATAATTTTTATTTTAAATAACGAAAGAACAAATAAATTCGTACAACATTAATAAAAATACAAATAAAACGTCGAAATAAAAATAACTTGATGACGTAGACACGTGTAACAACATTTCAAAATAAGCTAATATAAAAGGAATTAAGTAAACAGAGTCTTTGTCTCCTGGTATTTTTTAACAAAGCAAAAAGAAAGTTCTTTTAAATAAGACATTTTAAATTAATCGTTTTTAATCTGACGTAATTTTTACCAAGCTATTCTTTCTCTTTTAAATAATCGCGTGAAAGTGCTTTTGTTAGCAATGAAATATTATTTGCGCTTTCCTAACAAAAATAGTTGAAAATATCCTCTCAAAATATTAAATAAATGTCTAGCGCAATTTCTAAATTTAAACTTTTTTGCAATATTATTTTGTGTTCATTTTATGTAATAACTATAATGTGACGTAAATATGACGCAATTTCTCCTAAGACTTCTAACGCATGTTAATGAATTTATTATTTTACAATATCCTTTCTCTTTTAAAATTCACGTGTATACTTTTTATGACGTAATTTTTAATACGTTCCTGCTTTTTATACATAATTATTTAATTCTAATTTGAAAGTTTTTTTCCTATTTATAATAGTCACGTGTAAACAAATTTTTAATTTGAAGCGAACATTGCTTGCGCTTTTTATACAGTTGGCAACAGTTTAAATTAGTACAATTTTCTGAAATCTGTAAAAAATATCTCTAGAAATGCTGAAAATTTGAATTTAAAATAGAAATAAAACCTGAAAAAATGAGTCAAAATAAAAAAATGAATGCAATCTGCACTCCGGCAAATTCTAACGCATAAAATGATCTAAAAATGATTACACTGCCATGTATAGTTTTTGCTGCTATAAAACTTTTTTAGTGGAACGATTTTGTGCAACTTTAGCATTAAATATCTCTTTAAATAATTCTTCGATTTGAAAACTGTCTGCATCAGCGTGTTTATCAAACATTTCTGTATAAAACTACTGATTTTCATATTTTTGTATGCATTATTTTTCTCAATATTAACGAAGAAAGACCTCCGGTCACAAAAAATTCAAAACCGGCGGCGGCGGCGACGGCGGCGGTGACAGCGGTTGTTACTTTTTTCTAGAATAGAGAGATAAAAAAGTATGTATGATTAATATGAAAGTGACTGAAGAAAAACTGGTCATCTGGAGACCTTTTATCTATTGTTTACAGGTGAGGTTTTAAAACTGCGTAAAATGAGTTAAAAATGTAACTGGATTGAAATCACACTCGGACTGATTTAACCCCTTAATAGTACACCTTTTAACACAATAAAGTAAAACTATACGCAAACACTACTTTTTACGAACTAAAATATTCGTTTTATTTAATTAAAAAAATTCCGTCAATAAACTAAGCGACGATTACAATTAAAGATTAGCGTATCCAAAAGCCATAAGGAAAGAAACAATTAAGCTCTTTTTTTGGATGTAACGGTGCACTTGCAACATTTTAAAGATGTTAAGGGGAATATAAATAATTTATCAACTTAAAATTAAAATCAGTCGCTGATTTGTATTGGCTTTTTATTTTCGAAGTCCATCATCTTATTAAGAGACCACAATAGTCACACGGAGAAACTCGAACGCTAATGTTAAAACTATGGGATAAATCTTTATAGATTTCTCGCTCGCATTTTGATATTTTTAAATGATTTTTTATTCATGGAATACCTGATGTCGATATCTTTTATTGCGCGTTTGTACTTTTTCGATTTCGATTACTTTTTTTTACGCGTGGATAGATTCACTTGCAGAATCGATTCTAACCGGTTCCAAAATGAAAATATCCGCACATTAAAAAACTGTAATTAAAATCTAAAAAGTACAAATGCTCAGTAAAAGATATCTTCCTCAGGTATCCTATGCAAAAAAAAATAAAAAATAAAATATTAAAATACAAGCAAGAAATCTGTAAAGAATACTGTCATAACATTAACATTAGCTTGAGCGTTTCTTGTAGGCAAAATCTGACCTATTTGTGAGGGAAAATACCAGCTATACTCACTTGGGCGTCATGACAATCTGTGTCACAGCAACGCAGATCCACACGACAAAGGCACAAGAAGTATTGGAACGGAAAACCCGATCTCGAATCTGGTGGAACTGAAACCAGAGAGGGAATTAAACATTAGTTTAATAGATTGATATCTATAACTATCAGAAAGTTTCGCTCTCTGTTGATAATAGTCACCAAATGTAGCAAAAAATTTAAATCAGCTCAATTTACTTAATCGATAATTACATTCAAATCTTTCAACTTGAATATTTTTAATTCAAAATCATTATTATTTTTAAATATTCTTACTTGTTAAATTTTATTTAATTATAAATAATTCGAATAAAAAAAAATACAAATCAACTTCTCCGCTGCAATAAAATACCACATTTTTGAAAAGAATTATCGAAAAAAGACACTACAGAAATAATCCTGTATGGGGCTGGTATCGAACTCGCATTCTCTACAGATATTCCCGACTTGAAACGGATTTTTTAGGCTTAGACCATTGTGCTATCCAGATCGTATTCAACTTCTCTCTAAAATTGGAGAGGTTTTAGATTTAATTTTACGCATGCGCATTCATGTCCATTTTAGGCTTACCTTAGCGTTTTAATATATATGGTTATCAGATGCAATTATCTTTTTTTTTTCATTAAGAAAGAAATCTCTAAAGGATTGCTTTGTAGTACCCCAAAATGTCAAGGTTGTACCACCTTCAGACGGTAAGAAGCAATATGTCCTTGGACTTTTTTCTATTTTAACGTACCATCCACATTTGTAGGTTGATTGTTGGGTTTTTGTTGTTAGGTCTTTGTAAGGCGGTTTCTGGAATAAATCGATGGGCAGTTGTGGGAATAAATCGATGTGTAATTATGGGAATAAATTAATGGACAATTGTGAGAATAGATTATTGGGTTTTCGCAAAAATAAATCGTTGGGCCTTTGTAGGAACATATAGTCGGGCCTCTTGTAGGAATAGGCTGACATATAATTCGTTAAAAAATGATATGCCATTGGGCAATCGTGAGACTCACAGTTACCAAACATTGGCCTAACCATTTTGTGCTACTTGGGTAGTGTTTAATTATTTTAAATCATTCAAGAAGAATATGTTTGATTAAAATGACCAAAAATCAACTTTTAAACACACAATAAATACATTAGGTAATGTGAATAAAACCAGACGTATACGTTTCGTGAGTTCACAGGACTCACATCATCAATGTATAAAATCTATGTATAAAAACAGTATCCCCCAACTACATGCAAGGCGAAAACCCAAATATCATCTAACACAGCACCAAAAGACCATCAAGTTCCACCAACCAATGAAATCAAAGCGGAAGTTAAGTGTCGTGACTCAACAAATTCATCCAGAAAGTTGAGATGTAAGGTACACTAGATAAATCATTAACCAAGGAGTTTTTAAATCTATGAATGTGAACAGCTTCAAAAAAGTCTAAATCTAAAGGAGTAATGCATTTCTTGATAATAGTAGCTGAGTCAAAATTGAAATTATGTTATTTCCCCTAGCAATGAGAAGCAATAGAGAATTTTTGCAATTCTTTTTTCTTTACTTTATTTGTAGTTGGAGGGATACTGTTTTTATATATAGATTTTATACACTGATGATGTGAGTCCTGTGAACTCACGAAACGTATATGTCTGGTTTTATTCACATTACCTAATGTATTTATTGTGTATTTAAACGTTGATTTTTGGCGATTTAGGTTTCCAAACAAGTTTTTATTTACTAATATGTTTCATTATTTTTATCATAATAATGATATCAAAAGAAAATTATGTTAATTTTTGATAAATCCAAAGAGAGCCAGTTGTTCTCTCCTGCCTTCTCCCACTTGCGATATTCATGTTGCAGAAACTACCTTCGTCTCAGCATCTCCAGATTTGAAGGTGAGACTAAACCAGTGCAGATGGTCCTTCCTCATCTTATTGTTGGACCCGATCTCGATAGACTGTTGAATGAACTCTTCAACCTCCTTGGAGATGGTTGGTGACAGGGGGCGGTGGATGGAGGCTTTACGTATCGCTGTACCCTCGTTTTCTGTTTTTAGGTGCGAGCCCTCTTCGCCCACAGAATATTTTATACAGTCCAACTGTGTGAAAAGAAACAATAAATAAAAAGAGTTATTTTATGGGAAATACTCCAGATCATTAGTATAAAAAAAGAAAAATCAGGCATCAAACATAGATTATGAAACTCTTTCCAACCATTTCAGAATACTGCAAAGGAACTTCATAAAAGGTGGAACCAGATTTCAGCAATTACCGTCTATAGGCATAAAGCTAGTCAAAATATTTTGTGAATTCCTGTATATCATCTATAGATCTGCTTATACACTACAAAGTGAGATAAAGTTACCTGAGTTACAAAACGCATAACACAGTCGAAAACTCACTTTCAGCAATTTACATCTATAGACGGGAATGGACTCTAATAATTTTGTACAGTTCTGCTTATTAACTACAGATTTTTATACACTCCCCATATTAAACCAAATTTTAATTCAGGACAAAAAACATACAATACAACCGAAAGCGTACTTTGACAAATTGCCATCTATAGACGTTAATGTATCCGATTCCTTCCGTAACCCTGTATATAAATTTATTTATATTCTACAAAAATCTCTTTGTATATTAAATATATTTCAGCTGGAAAATGTATAACTCTATTAGTAAACGCCTTTAAGTAATTCGCCCTCACAGACAGTAAAGCTTACGAATGATTTTGTATACCTTTGTAGCAGTTGGCAAAATTTAAACCGAATACTAAATATCGTGGAATCCTTTGGTATCAATTGGGGGAAATTATTTCAGTTTTTTGTTTATTGCATTGTTGATTATTTTGCTTGACGAGAAACTTTGCGAGTTTCTATGATATTCTGTAATCCGGGAAACCCGGTTTGGATTCCCTGGTATATTTAAAATACTATTCGGTTTTTTTTCGTCATATGGATTGAGCATTCTACTAAACTATTAAAAAAGACAACAAAAAGAAAACTAAAAGTTATGTATTTGTAAATGAGACCGCACTAATTATTTTTTTTAAAAAGTATTTCCAATTTTATATTTTATTTTTAATTAAAGCGTTCTTAATGAAATATATTCAGTATGTTGATGATCAGACTATTCCATTGTTGTTGATAAAGAGAAATAATGTTGTAGAAAAGGAAATATCTTTATCGATGCCATTTTGCCATTGTAGAAACAAAGAAAAATATTTTATATTTGAATGATGGTGCTTTAAGACCACCAAGAAGCTTAATGACATTAAAAGTAAAATACCGCCATTTTTTAATTCATAAATTCATTCACATTTATTAATTCATTTACTATTGATACGTATTTTTTTTTTTAATTTATCTGCTTTTAAATGAAAAATACATATCAATAACATTTGCGATTTATATATATACATATAAATCTATTTCCATTTTCTAAGCACTTAGAACATCACTTGTTTACAAATCTTAAGGAAATGTAAACATAATATTTTCACAAACATGGCATAATAGTTATACATATATATATATATATTTTAGTGAGAAAAAGGCGAATATTAACGATTTCTAATTTATTAAGAATTGAAAATAAATATACCTAAAGTATTTCACTAACAGAATGTACTAAAAACAAATATACACAACTTAATATTCTACTAAAGTGAATAAAATTTTTACTTGAAAAAAAATTCATGAAAAACAAATATCCTTGTAACTGCAGGATTATTTAAAAAAAGTACCTTGATCTAGAGCAGTGGTTCCCAACATTTTATTGGCCTTGCCCCACCGAAGCATCTGTAAAATCGCGATTCCGCCCCCGTCCCCCCTTCTTCTCCAGCCAGACTGAACTTTTTAAGAAAATACTTCTTTATACTCTGCCGTTTTAGGATTTTATATTTTTATTTTCTACACTTGCCTGACTACATCTGAATGGACACCCCATCTAGATTGCTTTTTTCATTGCTCTTTTATATTTACACTGTTTCTATCTCCCTTTTTGGAGTTTTTTTTAGTCTACTCATATTGGCGCATCATGTCCCCTAAGGGATTTTGTGCCATAAAACCTTATACAACCAACCAACCAACCCCCCTCTTCTCTCACACAATTTCTTTAACATATATCTCTTATTATTTAAAAAGAGAACCCTATTCACCTAAAAGAAGCCTGTCAAAACCTTAATAACTATTCATTTCACCTTTTTTTTTAACTTGTGAAACAGATGAATTATCTGTCGCAAATGTGTTTTAAACATAATTCTGTAAATGAGGTAACACGTCTTCCCTTTTATGTGTTGGGTTGAGTTGATTTTTGACGGCCGATTATCTACTCGAGGGATATAGGCCCTAGGGTTCACTTTTATGCCACAAAGAGTTTTGTTGTGCACATCTAACTCACCAGAATATTTAAGACAAGTATTATATAGTTCGCATTTTTATCTTCGTAAAATACTTGATGAGACTCTCACATTTAACATTAAAATTGACAACATTGGCACATTTTATAATTCCCAGTAACTTATTAAAAGTTGGTGAAAATTTTTCTTTTTATGGATAACAAAATGCACAAGAAGCATTTGTACCTTTGTCAATTTTAAGTTGCCATTATTCCCCATGAAAACACATTTATCCCCCCCCCCCCCCTTTTCGACTATCGTTAATTGACTGCCATGTATTACGGGATTTTAAAATTTAAATTGTAAATGTTTTATTAACCTTTTGGAAAAATGATTATTGCCCTCTGTCAGGGTAGGAAATCAAAAACATATCTGAAGCGTTTTATTGGTTGAATCCGCATTTTATTCGTTTTCTGATTGGTCTATATTGTAATCTCTATTTTCCCTTTACTTTCAACAGAGATGGATACTTCTGTTGCCACTATGACAAAAAAGTAATAAAAACTACAAAAAAAAAATTAATAACTCAGAAACAAATTGAGATACAGCTTTCAAACAAATTGCATTTAAAAGTACATTTTTTTTCTCTATACGACTGTGTAAAAAGTAATATTGTGGGATGTTTAGAAGTTTAAGAATGAAATTTCATTTAAAACTGGTCCAGGAATATTAATGTTTAACACATGGCGTACGTTATGAATGACCAGCTCCGTAGAAGTTTAAAAATTTACAGTACCGAAAAATGTAATCTATGGCGTACATAATGTATGATCAACTCCGTGCGATTTTTTTTATGATTTATTAAATTTTAGTCTTTGAAAAAATCATTTTCCAAATGGTCGTTGTAATTTGTTAAATTGCATTTTTTTTTTTATTATTATTATTCATTAACTGTGTAGGATCATAAATATTTACTATTTACACATTTTTTTTTTCTAATGCTATTTAAGATTTATAAATTTTATAAAGCTGGTAGCACCACATTGAGACATTTCAAATATATTTTAGATTAAATATGTTTAAAACAGTAAAATTTAGATATACCCTTAAGAAGCTCACATAAAAATTGTTTCGTGTTACATACAAGCACCCAGTGAAGCAAATAGAAATACAAAGCTCCTTTAATAAATAATCGACAAAGTTAAGAAAAATTGTAAAGTAGAGAAATAACCAGAAAAATTATAAATTTAAAATAAAAAAATTATTAAAATGTTTGTAAAGGTTCATGATGGCATAATTTTTCTGATGTTGATTTTATTTTAAGCTTTAAATTTGCAACTATTTTAAAAGGTAAACATTTTTTTTTTGTTGTTATACTATTCTGATATTGCATGTATTGCTTTTATTTTTAGTCTGATAGATTACTTTTCCAAAACACCTGACAGAGAATTGGTGAATTACAAATTTGAAATTGCCCCCCGGCGGGGCGTACGCCCCACGTTGGGAACCACTGATCTAGAGGCTGATAAAGTATATGTGAGATGTGCACAAGATATAAAAAGATACAAATTGGAAGAATGGAAAACAAAAGTAATAAAGCATCTTTCATTCTTCACCTTTTTGTGTCTGTATTAAAAAACAAGTAAGAAAAATCATGCGCACAGCATAGATTACGAAACACTTTCCAACACTCCCTGAAAGCTTTAACGAAACTTCGTTACTTAGGGAGATAAGGTAAATAAGATAACTAAGTAAACATTTAAAAATCTAATTTCAGTAGTTACCGCCCATAGCCAAATATGTATTCCAATTCTTTTGATCGGCCCTGTATTCGATCTGTATGTTGATATATATACTATATAATGGGAAAATTTAGTTTAGCAAGAAAATGCATAACAGGTTGAAATTCATCTTACAGCAATTTATACTAATAGATGGAATTACACTTGAACAATTTTGTACAGATCTGCAGTTTACCTAGTACCTATACTACATGCCACTATTTAGCTAAAACACGCTTAAAACTACTGAAATTACATTTCCAGAAATTATCACCCATAGACGGCCATGTATCCAACTCTTTGTGTGGCCCTGTATATCATTTTATCTATATTCCACAAATATTTCTTAGTACACTAAATTCAGTTCAGCGTAAAAATGCATGACTCCTTTAAAACCCACTTTTAAGCACTTTATGCTCATACTCAGTAACCTTTACGAATTCATTTCTGTAGCTCTGTATAAGAACTATAGCATTTATACGCACTTTATAGTATGCATAAATATAGTGAACAAGTAGGTAAATGTGATCACAGATCGCACAGAGGGTTTCGTTTAATATTCCTTTCGTAACATTTTATCCTTTTAAAAAATCTGTTAGTTCCACATTTCGCAACCAGGGGCACACTCTATTCTAAACAAACCTCTATCCGAACGAAACTCCGTTTTATAGACTATCTGTAGATATATTAGTCGATGGGATTAGGCCGATAGCACCCGAGGTATGTACGCGCCCCTGGCGGTAAAAAGTGGAACAAAAATATGTAAGGCTATGGTGCATAATATGAAAGAATAATCAAAGGGGTGTCGGCAAAAGTTGGAAAAGTGCTCCCCTGTTGAAAAGGGTGGAGGTTAGAAAAATTGTTTAAAATACACAAGTTAGAGCCCGGAGGAGTAAATAATATAAGACTTTTTGAAAATTTTATGATTTGCCGTGTGGTCTTAGGTATTCAGCTATACGTATCCAAAAATTCATGTCTCCAACTTAATTAGGGGCTCTCTTAGAAAGGATTGCTTAAAATACGCATGTGGGAGCCCAAAGAGTTAAATATACGATTTTTTCAAAATTTTATGATTTGTCGTATGATATGTGGTGTTCAGCTATATGTATGCAAAATTTCACGCCCCCAACCTAAATAGGGGCTCACTTAGAAAGAATTGTTTAAAATACACATATGGGAGCCCAAAGGGTTAAATGTACGACTTTTTCAAAATTTTATGATTTGTCGTTTAATGTGAGGTGTTCAGCTATATGTATGCCAAATTTCACGCCTCCAACCTAAGTAGGGACTTACTTAGAAAGAGTTGTTTAAAATACACATGTGAGAGCCCGAAGGGTTAAATGTACGACTTCTTCAAACTTTTATGGTTTGTCATTTGATGTGACGTGTTCAGCTATAAGTATGCAAAATTTCACGCCACCAACCTAAATAGGGGCTCACTTAGAAAGAATTGTTAAAATACACATGTGGGAGCCCAAAGGGTTGTACGACTTTTTCAAACTTTTATGGTTTGTAATTTGATGTGAGGTGTTCAGCTATAAGTATGCAAAATTTCACGCCTGCAACCTAATTAGGGCTCACTTAGAAAGAATTGTTTAAAATACACATGTGGGAGTCCAAAGGGTTAAATGTACGACTTTTTCAAAATTTTATGATTTGTCGTATGATGCGTGATGTTCAGCTATAAGTACGCAAAATTTCAAGTCTCCAACATGTATAGTTTCTGAGAACGGGCTCTGTGACAGACGAACAGACGGACAGACAGACAGACAGAGGAGCGATACGAATAGGATTTCGTCAGATGAACAAAACCATAAAAAAGCGCATATCATAATTAAAAATGCATTTCAAGCAATCATTACTAATATACAGTAATTCGGATACAATATAGTATCTGAAATCTTTTCAAATACACCGCAAACAATTTGCTCTATACCATTATGAAGGGAATTCATTTGTGTGGCCCTGTAAATGAACAATAACTATTCTTTGCATGCATATTTTAGTGCACTTTATAAATGCATATCAATTTTATTATGTTTGAAAGCATGTAACATCATTAAAAACCATTTTAAACGATTTTTTCTCATAGGCCGTAATGTAACGGAAAACTTTTGACAGCCCCTGTAAATGAACTAAATATGCACAAACTTCATTTGAAATAGGGTTCGTGCTATGGTAGAGGTCACTAACATCCAAAACTTTCAGAACGATCCGACTATATTTACGGGAGTTAGAGCGCGGACAGACGGACAGACGGCCAGACAAACCGAAGTCATAAACACTTTTCAACTATGTTGGAAAGTGTTAAAAATATACAAAATTTAAATTATAAAAGATTCTTTTTAATTTCAATTTATTATGTCGCGTTCAGCCAAGCCTATGTTTATGTTGGCGCGTTGTCCACATAATTGCCTTGTATCAAGGTTTATGGCCCTATATAAAATTTAATCTTTTTGTTCCTCTTTTAATTTTATTTAAAATTTTTCAACAAGAATGGGCAGGAACACAACCTTTGTCTATGTAACATTTTCATATATTTAAGTTTTATTTATGTATTATATTTCTTAAAAAGATTTTGCTAATGGAATTTAACAGTTTCAATTTTATTAGTATAAGAACATTTAGCTAAATATAAATATATAATAAAGCACATAAATTAACGTCTGAATTCCATTTTTAATTATTAAAGGTACACATATATTAAGACAGACTTTAAATACAATTAAATACAATAAACCCAACTGGAGTGAAAAATTAGCCGGGGCCAGGAATCGAACCTGGGTCGACAGCATAACGTGCTGTTGCTCTACCGTTAAGTTACCCTGGCCGATGTCCTAGCCTGGCAATTTCTCACTAATAATATTGTATTTAATTGTATTTAAAGTCTGTCTTAATATATGTGTACCTTTAATAAATAAATACATAATAATACTAATCTTTAATCTTTATGAAGCACCTACACGTCCTTTATAAATTATAGAAACAAAACAATAGTTGGTGGTTCAAAATAGTAGTACATGCTAGAATTTTGGAGATTTTTTGGAGTTTAAATAATTCCTATATGATAGGTTAGTGATATGTTAATTTGTGATTTGTTATTTTTACAAGGGAAAAACAAAATTAATTAAAACATATTTTAAGCGAATAGATTTTTACTATTAATGTTATTTGATGATGATTGTTTGTGTTTATAAAAATCTAATGTATATTTCTTTTTTTATCAAAGAGTGTAAATTCTAAATTGTAGGAAGTGAGTCTAGGCACAACAACAACCGACCTTAGGTACAGTCGTGGAAAAAAAGTAAACACTCTACTTTTAAATGATGTATATAAAATTTGCTTAGGAGGCCATCTACATATAAAAACGAACCCAAACTTTGTTTTTTTTTTTAAATCTCCAATAGCAATACCCAAGTTTGAGAACATAAATAGATTCTACACCCTTCAAATAGCCTAAATTCAAATTTTCATGAAATTCATATGATTAATTTCCGAGAAATTAATTATTTTAAAATCAGCATATTTTAAGGGCTGTATCCAAATTGAAAATCGGCACTCAATTGTTGAAATGCTGCGGAATGACTATGTCACTTCTATTAATGTATTATTTCTTTCCAATATGAACATCTCAGTTGGTTAACATGTTTCGACTATTGCCAGCCCAAATGTCTGTTTAAAATGAGTAAAGTATATTTTTTAAATTATGCTTTTCTGGACATTTCTTTATAGACGGTCTCTTAAACCGTCATTTTGAAGTTTTTTACTCATAATACAAAAACTACTTGGAAGAAAAATTTTAAATTGAGAATTTGTATATGGTAGAACATAATAAATATAAATCTATCAAAAAAATTGTAGGTTGCAATTAATATTTTCTTCGAATATTAATTTCATAATTCATATTTCATATTATAAAATTTTTTAAATTACAAATTCAATGTATTTATGATTGGTTTTTTTTAGTATTATAATTAAACAAAAAAATGATCGCCTTAGGATTATAATTTCAGAAGCTATTAATAAAAATATGAAAATGTAATTTAACATTAGAATGTTTATAATTGCTTTAGGATTATAATTTCAGGAGATATTAATAAAAATATGAAAATGTAATTTAACATTAGAATGTTTGTAATTGAATGTTTGTAATTCAAAAACTTCTCATCCAAATGACTTGAAATTTTTTTCTAGGCATAGTTTGAGCCGAAGATTTAAAATATATTGCCAAAATTGGGTGCTGCCATTAAAAAAAACAAAGTTTGGTCTGGTTTTGATTTGTAGATGTCCCCCTAATCAAATTTTATATACATCATTTAAAAGTAGACTTTATTTGCTATCGTTTGATACCTATATATTTTTTTCTATTATAATTATTTGCAGAGTTAGTAGGGGTGTTCCCTTTTTTTTTTTTTTTTTTTTTTTACCGGCTGTACATTGGTGTTCTTGTACCTAGGGCAATTTGCGTTTTTTCAGGAAAAGGATTCAATTTAGCATAAATTCCAATTTCAAGTATCCCCGATACCCTCAATAATAAGAAATAAATAAGCATGGGTACACATTAGTTTAACAGTTTTTAAAGTGGTTACGACTTTTGAAAACAAAAAGTTACCCTTGTTATAAAGGCCTAAAGGTTTCCCTTGTATATTTGTGCACGCAAACACTTATAAAACGTCTGAACTGGCTTGTGGAAAATCTATTTCTTAATGCAACAACAAATTTCTATTAATTGATATAATTAAAAAAATTTTTAATAACCTATAAATGTGGATAAAAAGAATTTAAAATTTTATTTCCACACACTTTTACGCGGCTTATAACTCATATTATATGATTTTATCTCTCAATTTCAGTATTTGTGAAAGATTACTTGCACCGAAATCGACAAGCTGTGATAAGAATGAAGACATGTTGCAAAAGATGTTGTTGCTAAGCAACAACATGCCTGTCCATTAACAGCAAACATATTTACACATCTTTCTATTGTCAAATCATTCAAGCTATTTGAAGACATATATTTTATTAAGAAACTCAAACTGCTCTTGTATTTAAGTCATTAACACAGTTCAAGACAAAAAATAAAATAAAATAAAATAAAATAAAGCTTTAATCTGATAGCTTTGAAAATATGAAAAACAGATACGAGTTGTGAAGTAATTCTTCTCATTTTTGAAAAGTATTTTAATGCACCTATTACGTCATACGTATTAGATATTTTAGAAACACCAATGTATCTTATTTTGCTTCCAGAAAGATTTGTTAGCTCGTATATTTTGTAAACGCTCTTATTTTTTGTTTGAGAAATAAAAATATATCTTAATCTCCTCGGTACGGAAGTATCACATTCACATGTGATACTTCCGAACAGAGAAGGCTATAAACTAAACTATTTGATTTTTTTTACATTTTTTACTTTACTTCTATATAACTAAATGTTTTCCACTTTGGATCAAATCCAATAAATGGCACCTGTAATGCTTATTTCCTCACAAAATAAGTGTTATTTTCATCTGAGTTTGAAAAATACAGTGTGTCCAAGAAAGTAAGAAATTTTCATAATTAATTAGCTTAAATGCTTTACAATAAAAAAATGAAGATTTGTGAATCATTCAATTAATTAAACTTCTCCAATTTGTCACTGTGTAATTTAGGTCATTGATAATAAAATTGGTATTTTAAGGGTACTAGTATATTTGAATCTAAATTACCAGTATCAATGTATCAATTTCAGAAAAAGGGCTCCTTTTGTCATCTGTGGTGTCTTTTTGTTTGTGCAAAATCAGTGACTGTGTGTATTTGCAGTGTTATTTTACCTTCGGGTGTGAAGAGGTTAAGGTTAAAATAAATATGTTAAAAATGATTACAGTACACTTAAAAGCGTATAAAATCCTTTTAATAAACAGATCTACTACAGTGACATTATTAAGATCAATAATGGTAAAATACTATAAAATAAACAGATAAATAAATATAAATATTTAGAAAGAGGTATTTTATCATCATCGATCTTGATAATGTCACCGTTTGTGTGGATGAAATTAGTAGATCTATTTATTAAAAGGCTTTTATAAGCTGATACTGATATATCTCCCTTTCTTCGTGTCCCCCAATAAAAATTAAATTTTACTTTAGCGTACTTTTTAATTAATTTTCTACATATGTCCATTACAATAAATATAATGATCTATCGTTACTTTTATTAAAAATATTGAGAAATTCGCAAAAATGAACATTTTGATGACAAAGATAAAAGATCTAATTGTACTTTATCATATTCCTTCATTTTAGATTACTCTCGGTTATATTACACCTTTTTACACACTTTTATGTAACTCAACTTGGCTTTGTATGAAAAGATGAAATTTCATAATCGTTTTTTTCACTCACTTCTTGAAATGTTAGAATTTTAAAAATTTTGCCATCATTGACAATATAACATTTGAATATTTTTAGAATTTAATAAAAAAGTAATAAATTAATTTTAAGGCTTTTTTTCTGTTAGCATGGCACAGGTTATAAATCGCTCGATATCTCTCATGGTTACAATTGTATACGAGTTATAACAACAATGGATTTAATGGTGCTCCAAACCACTTTCGCCAAAATAGGTCAAAACTGTCTGTGAAACTGCAACAGCAAAATATTTTAAACACTAAAGCTAGAAAGAATAACCAAAATATAAAAAGTGCAATATATTTTTTTAAATAGTCGCTTTAAAGAATTAATAATTTCATATTTATTAATTTGTGATTATACATTGAGAAATCAATTTAGAAATCGTAAAAATATAGCGATCATAATGCTTCCCTTTTTCCATCCTTAAAAAGAAACAGAGCGAAAACTACGTGCTTTTTTTTATATATATAAATTCACTATCTCACGAATTCTACCAAGCGGGGGAAAAAAAAAGAAAACTGCGAATTTTCGATAATCGAGTTGGATGCTTAAGCCAAATGATTGTAATTTAGCTGAATTTTTGTTTGAAAAAACATGTATCGCAGTTATGAAATTATGCTTAAATTTAATATTAAACATTGAATCCCTTTAAAACAGTATTTAATTTTTTTTTTTTTTACTTTGATATTTGTTCTTGTCTCCCAGCATGCTCGATATAAGGAAGCGCTGCTCCATTATTATTATTATTATTATTATTATTATTATTATTATTATTACTACTACTCTAAAAAAATCTTACGTTTTCAAAAGGAATTTCTGGGTTCCAATCAACGCCTTCTTCGCTGCCACTGTCCTGACGGCAAACAGCTTCCTTGAGACCACGGAAGGATTGACAAAACTGAAACAGAGTAAATGGCTATGAGTTCTGTCTCAAATGTTCCACTTAATAGTATGGTTTGAAAAAAAAAAAATAGAAAGCTATAAAATCTAAATACTTGCATAAAAGTAAACAGTATAAACGTATTTCGAATCACATCTAATGCAGATTTCCTTATAGCGTCGATTTTAATTTGATTTCGTTTGGAGTTTTAAAAATCAACAGAAGCACATTTTTGGATTAAACAGCTACATTATTCTTGAAATTCTTTGATTTGCAATCAAGGAAGTAGTAATTATGTGGGCCTTTCAGTTTTCTAACATTTTTTACGAGATTTTTATTATGATTACACAGTTAAAAACATGCAGCAAAGTGTCATTCGACCATTTTTAAAGATGACGGTTACTTGAACCTATTATTAAGTGTATCTGAACAAATTTTTGACCACATTAGGGTCAGAATAAAGTTAAATTACAGTCATGTAATCGTTTTCAATAAAAAAGGTCAGATGACTGGAGAGTTTGCTGCAAATTTTTAGCAGTCTAGTTATGTTTTATACAGGGTGTCCATAATAAAACCACTCTACTTTAAAGTTGTTTACAGACAAAACTATTGTTCATAAAGTTGTGAAATTTTGTGAAAGACATAATAAAGGGTTAGAAATTTGTTTAAGCAAAAAAAGAAAAAAAAGTTCAAAATTTTGCCACTAGTTGGCAAATAAATTACACATTTAGCATTACGACTGTTTAGAAATTTTATTTATTAATTTATCAAATTAACCTGATTCCAAAAACAACATTTCACGACTTGTTTCTAGCATTTCCCAGAACACACTGCGGTCAACTGATTCCAGATGGTATCTGAAAATGATGACTGTCATGCGGAACATGTTTAGTTAGAACAAAATTTGTTAAACTATCGTAAATGTATGTTAAATGTATAATTCGTTAAAATACCGTCTCCTAATTTGTTTGGTTTTGTTGCTCAAACAAATTCCCATACCTTTATTATGTCCTCCGCAAAATTTCCCAACATTCTGAACAATAGTTTCGTCTGCAAACAACTTTAAAATAGGGTCGTTTCATTATGGACAACCTGTAAATAAAATTTCCAAACTATCGTAATGCTAAATGTGTAATTTGTTAAAAACCGCCATCTGGTGGCGAAATTTTGAACTTTTTTTTTTTTTTTTTTTTTTTTTGCTTAAACAAATTCCAATTCCTTTATTATGTCTTTCACAAAATTTCACAACTTTATGAATAATAGTTTTGTCCGTAGTCAACTTTAAAGTAGGGTCGTTTAATTATGGACACCTTGTCATTTCCGCTTATTATTGCTTACACTTTCGCTTGTAATTTCTTTAACCTCTTCGGTCCTTGGGTCCCTTTACAGGGAGCTATGTTCTTTTCCTTATAAAAATTAAAATGTCCGATTTTTTTACATTTTCACATCACTTCTTAAGGGCGTTCTCAAATCCAAAAGGGCAACTTTCTGACATGTTTTAATTTATTTTTGATCGAAAATGCATGAAACTAGCTGGTGTTGTTGTTCAGAAACTATGACATCGAGCTGTTTTTTCCATTTTTTTTTGCAACCGCAATAGATCTTTCAGAAAACAACGTCAAAGTAGACGTTTTGAACCGAGTTTCCGCGCGAACGGAGAATAAGCACTCGAGAGCGGACGAAAAACTTGTTTGTCACGTGATCATTTACGCTTATAACTCAATAGGTAATTGATTGATCAAAAAATGGAAAAAACAGTTCAATTCCGAATTGCTTCCATGGCCAGGCTTTCCAATTTTATATCTTTCCGATAAAAAATGAATTTGTAAATGTGTCAAACGTTTTGCGCTTGTTGAGCAGAGCAGTTAAGAACAGCCTTAATAGCTGAATGTTTTTTGCGTTCAAAGCAAACGAATAAATTGCAGCATCTAAGTTGATTCCCACATAAAATAAATGTTGTTTTCATCTGAGTTTGCAAATTGCCTAAAAGTGTCCAAAAGACAGTGTGATCAAGAAAGTAAGAAATTTTTATAAGTATTTAACTTAAATCTTTTTCAATAAAAAAAATTGAGGCTTTGTAGATTATTTACTTGTTTAAAGTTCTTAAATTTGTGATTGTGTTAATTTAGGTTAATGGTTATTAAATTGATGTTTTTAAGGGGTCCATATATTTTTGAACCTAAATTACTAAGCGCCTAAAGGATCAATTTCCGAAAAGATATTTTTTCTGTCATTTACAATGTCATTTTGTTTGAAAAACTTCAATGAATAAGCATTTGTATTATTATTTTAGCTACGGAACTGAATAGGTTAAAAATATGAAATTTTTCACGCTCGGAAATCCTCCTCGTAAGCTCAAATTCTAGGTAGAAGTTTTGTGGAAAGCGGTAACTCTGATGTGAAAAATTCTTTTATGCATTTTGAGTAACTAGTATTCAATCGTTTCATACAATTTCACGAAATGTAAAAATATCTTTCAAAAATACCAGAAGTTTAACGAATATGAATATTGAAGAAAAATAACCTTAGAAGGAGAAACAGAAGGTTGACTCTTTCGAATCAAGAAAGTTTCAACTGCATGCGTCCTGAGATATGAGTCTCTTGTTTCGCCGTGGCCCGGATCAACCTCATACGCATCGCCTAAGTAATCAAGTGTTGCTTTTGATATGTGGACCTTCCTAAATTGAAAACATAAGCAAAATATAATTCATTATTTTAAAGAAATTGTTTCCAGTAATACAAAAAAAAAAAAAAAAGAAAAAGCTGGAAACACTATTGAAGAAGACAGTTTTATTTATAATAGGGTAATTCCGGGATTTAAGCTGCAATTTTTTTTGAATCGGTGTATAAAGTTCCATGGTGGACAAAAAAAAAAAAAAAAAAAAAAAAAAAAAAAAAAATCATGCTGTGCTATTTAATGTTAATTATGCAACACGTGTTCTGCGACAAAAAAAATTCAAAACAAATTATTAATATTTTTAAGAACTTTTTTCTAAAATATTACACTGCGGCGCGTCACCCGTACATTCAAGCTGAGACGCCGCACTTGTGCGGTAGTTATGCCGCGCTTGTAATAAGAACAGAATGAAGTTATAAATAAAAATATTAAAAAAAAAAAATATTCCTTTCTGGACTATTATTATGGATGTAATAACAAAATGAAAATAAATGAGTACAATGAAACGTATTAGTAGATTCTTTAAATTAATAATTGTTGCCTAATTTCAATATTAAAATTATCGACTTATTTTTTTACATTAAATTTTAATTGTTATTTCAGCAACAACGTAACATCAATGTATTATAAAGGGAAAAGAAAAAAAGTAAAATTGTGTTTACATAATTTATTTGTTAACCCTGTCGGGACCGATGGCTTTTATACAAATTTTAATCGTTGGTACCACTTTTTTAAAAGAAGTTACCTTTACTTAAGTAATCATGAAAATGCTCAAACTAAACAAAGCAAATATTACTTTCCTTTTTTACTGGTGCCAGAAACAAATTTTGTAAGCTCTTTATGAAGGTGCTTATATGGTCCCGAATAGGTTAAGAGAGCTGTGTTTTCGACTACAATCTACAGAAAAAGTGTCGAAAAAGTACAGTCATGTAACTATGTAACTGTAAAGTGTGTTTAAATGTAACTACATGTAACTACTTAACAAATGTAACTACTTAAATGTAACTATGTGTTTAAATGTAACTACATTTAAACACATGATGCAACGAAGCCAATTACACTTCCTCTCTTTTGGAGTAGTTTGCAAAGAACGCCTGCGTTACGCGTAATCCAATTTTTCATTATTATCATCTTGATTTGCATCTTTCTTGCCCTTCTTACTTTTTATTTTCCCCCTTTTTCTCCTTTGGTTTTAGTAAACTTGATAACATGTCTAACATGGTTATTCTGTGCAAAAAGAAAAGAAAAAGTTAATAAAACTTAATCATCCCGTACAAAAGAAACTGCGGCATGTATACCGGAATAGCAGTGCAGCATGTATCCCATTTTGTATGGTGCAGACGTCGGCCATCACAGTTACCTGCCATCGCTAAGCGGAATGGCTTAATCATACACATAGTACTCTATACAAACGCTACACTTAGTTTTGACTTCGAAATCACGCATGCATTTAGTAATTAGTGCATGGAAAGTATTTAAACATAACGTGTTTAAAAGTTTGGACAGTGAAATCATGCACTTACGCCAAATTAAGGATTGTACTTCTACAAGTAAACATCGAATTGGGATTCACGCTATACACTGGTTAAAATAATCTCATTGCGCACCTATACTGTGCGTTTGACGAACATCTATCGATAATTACAAGAAATACAAGGGGTGCGGCATCTATCCCGCTTGCGGCGACTCTCCCGTAGTTACCCTACCTCTGAATCGAAAATTATCTGACAAGTTCGTTATAACAATAATAATCAAATCACCAAATGAAAATGACATGTAATTATATATGTATAAGAAAAATATTATTTTAAATGAAATGACGCTGTTTTTAATATTTCTCATTGTAAAAAAAAGTTGTAATTTTTCTGCACTTTATGTTGTAATTTTTCAAGCACCGATGCTGTGAAATTGAATTCAAGCACCGACGCTGTGAAATTGACTTCAAGCACCGATGCTGTAAAAGCTAACTCAAGCAACAAGTGAAGTAAAAATCGATTATTTCTGTCACGTGCACCACGCAGACAATAGGAAGGTGACTTTCCCCAGACTTGAGAAATTTTACAGCACTCTTAGACAGCAGTTTGTAAATTTTACAGCAACTATGATGGCAGTCAGGATGCTAGCACCTTTTATTCTAAAGTATAGTGATTTTTCCTGTACTTTATGTTGTAACTTTTTAAGCACCGATGCTGTGCAATCGAATTCAACCACCGATGCTGTGAAAGTGAATTAAAGCAACAAGTGAAGTAAAATCGATTTTTTTTCTGTCACTTTCACAACACAGCCAATAGTAACGCGACTTTCCCCAAACTTGAGAAATTTTACAGCACTCTCAAAGACAGCAGCTTGTAAATTTTACAGCAACTGTGTTGGCAGGTGGAGTGACAGCACCTTTTGTAGCAAAATACAGAATTTTTTTAGTCTGACTTTTTTTACAGACCTGTATAAAAACAAATAGATGTGCTAGGTCTGTATAAGCGTAAATTTGTAGTGAAGACTTTTACGCAGAAAGTAGTGTATCGTTGACCCAGCAAAATTTCTATTGGAGTATATTTGCGCAGAAAATTTTGCAGAAATAAACAATAATTTGCTAGATCACTCATAATAAAACAATAACATTGTCGAAACAAAAATTTGTTTTTCTTAACAAACTTTTATACAGCCGAATAGGAATTTTGTTGGGTTAATAATACTCTCTTTCGGATGTACAACAGATGACAGTTAAAATTATACCCATCTTGTACACCAGCACTACCGCTCCTTCCATTGGTTGGTTAGCTAGTCGAAGGATGTACGGTCAGTTTTTTACACGCCAGGATTTAACAGACCGGGACCTTCCTTTAAAATGGAATTCGACCCATTATACACAACCATCTTCTTCCATTGGAACTGGAACATACTTTATATCAACGGAAATTTTTATAAAGGTAAGCGTTGCTGTAGTCTGTATGAAAACCGACAGCTTATACGAATCTTCTTTTAAATATGCATTTTATTTAACAGAATTCTAACGCATGTGTAGCATCGATAGATTTGGTATGTAATCTCTGTCTGAGATTACATACCAATCTGGAGTTCTGTCTGGAGTTCTGGAGTTAAATCTGGAGTTTTGTCTGAAAAAGCCAACTACCCCTGTAGCTTCTGTTCTATTCTTTTTTTTTCTTTCTTTTTTTCGAGGAAAAAGTAACTTTGACAAAGAAAAAATATGCTTAAATATCAACCTGGTGAAATTAAAATGTCACGCGAAGTCACTCGTATCTCATTTATTTCAAAGGAAAATTATTCTCTGTTATGCTAAATGCCATTTTTAATTTTACACCTATCGTTTGGACTTATACGAATCTTTTCATAATGCTTTCTTTTTAATTACCAATAACTTTTAGTTTATTTTGTTCGCATTTTATTTAAGCATTTAAGATCTAATGAACGGTTTTATATTTCACCTTTTCTTGAAAATTTCGGTGATGAAACAAATAGAAATTGAGAAGAAAAATATCAACATAAATTTATTTAACTACACATAAATTAACGTCTGACTTCATTAAAGTTACGCATATATATAAAGAACGCTTTCTTTCAGAATTTAAACACAATTATTAATACAATAATCCAGTCTCAGGTTCGATTCCTGGTCGGTGACGTTCCCCAACATGGCTTAAAGTGAGAAATTGCCGAGCTAAGATATGGGCTAGGGTAGCTCAGTAGCTAAAGCTACAGCACGGTACGCTGCGGCTGTACGGTGCGTGATTTACCGATTCTAGCTGGCCAAAATTACTTTTTGGCGTCAATATAGTCGCATGGCCATGAAATTGAAAAATGTTTTTGATATTCACAATTGAATGTTAGGGGTTGCAAAATGTAGCGTGTAGCGGTCATAATTTCGTTACAGGGACATTAAAAAGTATTTCATTACATTACGGCCTATGGCGAAAAATCGTTTGCGGTGTTTTTTAATGATGTTTCATAATTTCTAACACTTTGAAATTTATTTACATATCTATGAAGTGCACTATAAGAAGATTGCTATAGAAATATGGTATGGATAGCATTTATCGATCATTTACAGGGACACTAAAAATAATTATGTTACATTACAGTCTATGGAGAAAAATTATTTGTGGTGTATTTTGTTCATGCTACACTATTTGAAAAGTATTTAAAATGATATATATCTCCGAGGTGCTCTATAAGATGCTTACTATTGGGTATAATGTGCCTTTCATCTTTCATATACAGGCGCACACAAAATAAATCAGTTATATTTTTCTCTGTATGAACAATAATTGATGGAAGTGCGTTTTCAGTTCTGGAACACTTTTTTTTAAATTATAAAAATTGCATACTATTTAGTGTGTATAAATTCTATAAATCATACACAGGGCAGCACAAAACATTTGAAGTACATTTCCGTTTATTGACGGAAATTGCTGAGGAGGAATTTTCGACTGTGCTATGCGTTCAATAACTGTTCTAAATTTTAGCATATTGGGAATTATATCATAAATCTATAGTTCATATACAAGGATGCACAAAATTTTCAGCTATTTTTCGACTTTGGTTGAAATTGTGCGTGTTATGTGTTTTTTTCAAATTATTACTTAGACATCGTTTTTCACGTTATTAAGCTATGAAGTTTTATTATAGTAGTCTGACTGCGTTGAAAAATGTTTCACAATCTGATTGATGCATGATTTTACGTTCTTCGAGATAATTTTAATGATACTTTCTTAACGGTATGGAAGCTAAAGGGATAAAACTATTTTAGTATTATTATAACAAGTCCTAAAATTTCTTTTTCTAAAATTTAAGGTACGGGGCAAACATTCGATAGCTTTAGTGAAAACTGCTGTGTTGTATATTCTGTTGTATATTTATATTTATCTCTGCACAAATGAGACTTATGTAAAGAATAGGAATCATAAGATATCATGAGAAAATGCCAACATTATGTTTTGCGTTGCATCAAATCTGAATTTGGAGAATTTGTCTGGATCCATTTTTTAACCACTCGATATTTGCAGCCAAGTAATATATTTTAAATCATTTTGTATTGAGGTATCTACATACAACTGGCATTTTTTGTCCAAATTTGGTTATAAATTTAAGCATTTCGCTCTTGCAAAACTTCGTGTGCTCGTCATTGTAATTTTCCTCTATAAACAAAATATTTTCAATCAAATTCCCATTTTCGTTAAATTTTAAATCTCGTTGCCGTTGCATAATGGTGCGAAAGTTTATGTGACTAACTTAAAATCTGCTGTCTTTGATAAAAAGGAAAATGATACTTGAAATAAATTTCAAAATTTTTTATTCAGTCTTAATGAGATAAAAACAATTCTAAAAACTGAGAGGGCACCTACGGGCAGACAAATTAAATTGGAATGAAAAGGTAAAAATCAAAACTATTTAATAATATCAAAAATTAAGCTTAATCGTGCTTTATCATATAACTTCTATATTAAAACTGAAAAATTGTAAAAAAAAAAAAAAAAAAATACAGAGTTTTTTGCGACATTAAATATGAAACAACAGCTGATATGTGCAAAGTTTATTTATATAAATCCGATAAAATAAAGTCCATGTTTTGTTTGGAAGCGCCCGAAATCGATCAGTACATTTTATTACGCTTCAAGTAACAGATTAAAGAACTATACTCAAATTGATTGATTCATTCCCAACTAAGGAACACCAACTTTGTGCTAGTCTATGGACCATACAATTATATATATATCAAAACCAATAGCAGGGTACAATGCCCTAACTATTGCGCTATAACAGGCAAAAATAAATTACGCTAGGACGCTAGGAGGAACTTTTAAAAATCGACTTTTCGCCAGCTAGATTCGGTAAATCAGCCACCGTGCGCTGTAGTCCCAAGTTCGATTCCCAGCTCCGGCTAATTTTTCACTGGTGTTGGGTTTATTGTATTAATTGTGTTTAAAGTCTTAAATAAAGCGTTCTCTACAAATATGTGTAACATAAATTTAGAAAAAAAAGATGAAAAAGGAATAAAACAGAAGGGTATTGGAAAAAATGGCTTATTTCCTAGTAATATAAAGCCAAGGGAAAAAAAAGGGATAAAATGAAATTAACTATAATAACTCACACAAGCATATCAAAAATATATAAATGCTAAGCGAGGATATGCGCTTCTTCTAAGCCTCGCCTTCTTGAATCCCACAAAGCGCTTTGAATAGAATATTTGTTCATTATACATATCTTAATAATAATAGCAATAATACTATCCATGAACTTATCTTAATCGTACCTAACACTGTCAACCGAAAACATTAAAAATCAAATCTTAAAAATAGCTATCTAGTAATAGTTAGTCTAGTCTAATAGTTAGTTAAATCAGTTATTTTATTTAATATAGAAGAATTTTTGACCCTGCTATTCCTCCTGACTCCATGTGGTTGGCAAGAGTAACATCGTTAGACCACACGTCGAACTGCCATCTATAGAGACCTAAAACTCCACATAAGACGCTTCCAGAATGAATGCCTATTCTCATGTTCAAGTCCACTTTTGTCTTCTCGCGTACGAGTCTGTTAAAGGGAAGAAAGGAAATAATAATTTTATAATAAATTTAAACAATAAATTTAGAATGAAATAAAAAATCTATAATGTTTTCTAGAATTAAAATTTATTGAAAAAACTCATAATACTAAAAAAATATTCGAAGATGGAGAACTGAAACACTGTTTGTTTTGATGAATTTTACTGAAACACAAATTTGCTCGCTAACTTTTTACATTCTGTGTACTGTAAAAAAAAAATGACGAATGTTTTTTTAATCTACGAAAAAATAATAAAACCACTAGCGAAAATATACAATAACCTCTTTCGAGTTACCCACGATGCCGAAAAGCGTTCTTGATCTTTAGAAACCTAAGAAACCGATATATTTTCGAGATTTAAAGAAAAATTAAAAAAAAAAATTCTTTTACTGTCACGGATTTTTGGAAACGTTCATATCTCAATATCGGTTTTAAGGATGCTATCAATTGTTAATTACACAGTTTCAGATGCGCAACTGAATTTATACATGCAAATGAAACTAAAGAATGTTAATGTTATTGCTGTTAATTTATCATGTTTGCCTGTAAAACATGCCCGTCTAGCGAAAGGGACCAGGTAAGCAAAATTCAGCGAAAGAGTTGATTTTTACAGAAGAAGAAATAAAGCTGCAAAAAAGAAACTTGATTTATCGTATGAGACACAAGAAGGTGATAATCCTTCATACAAAGCAGGATTTAATTAAATTTAGCTTTTTAATCACCAACGAGATGTAACCCGTCGAATTTCGAAGAAATAACTCTCACATTGATTTATAACAAACATACAAAATTAATTGCAATAAAAAATCCATCAAACATTGGTTAGTCTGACTCTTAAAACAAATATTATTTTAATCTAATGTTGCGAAATTACTATTTCCTTAAACTTCAACTGTTCCAAGTTATTGAAAAATTAAACTTTATTCCTATACTTTATTAGTAAAATACACTCAAGATAAGTAAATATAATAAAACTGGAAAGGTAGCGAGTCAAAAATGACGGAAATTTAGATATAAATATATATACAACTCATGCGCAAGAATGTGAGTTTTCCTCGCTTGTTCCGCAATTACCGCTCTTGAAAATACCCTATGAGGGTATTTCCCGCATAAAGGCGAGTGGTATGGGCGGCTCTGTTCGCCCGCAGCCCTTTATTCTTCTACTCTATCCCGAATTTTTTGCGGAAGCAAGGTTCGTAGGTCCCCAGCCACGTCTCGAGTAAAAGACACTCCAGCGAAAGCGAGGTTAAAAAAAAAAAAAAATCAAAAAATGAAACCGGACAAATTTAAAAGGGAAATTACACAAATTAAAGACACCGAAAAGCGGAAAGGGGGGGGCTTGGGGCGATGAACCTACCGAACGACTCCTGCTACTTCGAGTGACGAGTAGTAGGTAATCGCCGCGGCGAGCGGCCTCTTTTCGTTCGCAGCCCTTTATTCTTCTACTTATTCCGACTCTTTTGCGGAAGCAAGGTTCGTAGGTCCCCTGCCACGTCCCGAGTAAAAGACACTCTAACGATAGCCAGGTTGAAAAAAAAAATCCAAAATTGAAACCAGACAAATTTAAAAGGGAAATTGCACAAATTGAAGATACCGAAAACCGGGAAGGGAGGGCACACTATTATTTATAGATAAAAATATTAATTAAATCTTTAAATGAGTTTTTCTCAAAGCTTGAATTTTTCAGGTTGGTGCTCCTTTTTTTCGATGTCTATGAAACTTAAGAACTCAGATTTTTAATGACACTTAAATTATCTTATATTTTACACTTTAACACAGGGGTTTGATGATTTGTTGAGAATTGTTTATTTTAGGCAGTGAAATCTAATCTTACCAAAAATGCTGATTTAAAAATAATTTTTAATAAATAATTAATAATAATTTTTCAATTTCACTTAGAAAGAAAATGGCCTGTTTAAGTATGTAAAACATATTATTTTAACTATCATAGAAAATCTAGACCTCTATCTTTCACCATTTCTGAGGAAAAGGCACATAAAGTTAGTGAATTTAACATGGCGGAGACAAGGCTTTCCCGGTCCCCTTAAAATGATTAATTACACAAACCTTCGACGGTTGTGTTTTTTGACTTTTGATAAATGTTTTTCGTGTATTTTTTAGCGCCGAATCCGTAAATGATATCAGTTTTAAACATCACGCCAGGAATTTTCGAAAATTGTGCATTTTAAAGATGAAAAGTAAAAAAATAGCGAAAATCTGGTACTATAAAATAGAAGTGATGGGTTTGTTTTTTTAACTTTTGGTAATTAATTTGTATGTATTTTTTAGCGTTGAAACTGAAAATGTCCTTCATTTTTATCCATCATGTCACAGGTTTTCACAAATCGTAAATTTCAAAGTTAAAAAGTAAAAAAAAAAAAAAAAAAAAAAAAAAATAGCGAAAATCTCTCAAAGCAATTTGTCAATGCCTAACCAAAAGAAGGCAACTGTTTTATACATCTGAGACAAATTTACAGCCTTAGCAACCACCCAAAATAAAAGAGGTACCGAGATAAATTCCATAGAGAATATAGAAGGAAAAGCGCGAGGCAGAGCATGAGCAATTTAAAGAAATTTGCGCACATGGAATAGGATTTTAAATACATAACATTTTATATGTTTAACTATAAAAATGCATAGTATAAGCGAATAGATGAATGAATTAATATGAAAAAAGAAATTGCGTATGTTTTGTAGTATCAGAATTTCGCAATATTTTGCCCTTTTAAAAATTTGCGATTTGCGAAAAATCCTGACGTGATGTAAAAAATGAAGACCCTTTTCGAATTCAGCGCTAAAAAATACATAAGAATGAATTATCAAAAGCTAAAAAACACAACTATCACAACTATTTTATAGTATCAGATTTTCGTTATTTTTTTGCTTTTTAACTTTGAAATTTCCGATTTGCAAAAAAAAAAAAAAAAAAAAAAAAACCCTGACGTGATGGTTAAAAATGAAGGATACAACCGGGGCCGTCGCGAAACAACTTCCTTCTCTTACGGGCCTGCTTCAAGACGAAAATGTGCAGCAAGATGGCGGCGCAAGAGATCTGGGTAGCAAACGAAATAGGTCGGATAGTTGTATATTTGTATCAAAAAAAGTGCTAGAAATTTCCGTTTTAGAATATTTTATTGAGCAATTTGTGGCTTGTTTTAGATCTATTTGATTTATACATTCAATAATTAAACAGGGAAGGGTCATTAAACAGGTGCTTTTTTTTCTCTCCTTTGATTTAAAATATATTCAAATACATTTGATTCGCCGTTTTTTTCGGAGATTTTAACTTGAAATATACATTTATGGTAGAAAAAATCATACATTAAAATTATCAACTTTATCATGAAAAAATAAAAATACAAAAATAGTTAAAGAACTGGGATTCATGGTATTTTTCGGAGAGTTTAACTTGAAACATACATTTATGACAGGAGATATCATGTATTAAAATAACACAATTTTAGCAGATAATAATTAATTTTCCCTTTAAAAATAAATACGTCTTAATTTAAAAGTATAAATTTCAGGATTGATATTATATAAAATCAAAAATAAAGATATTAATTTTTTTAAACAATTAAAACAAAAATTCTATTTATCAAAAAAAATTTTAATTTTAGAATGAGATTGCCCGAATAAAGTGTATAAGTACATGATGTAGGCAGATAGTGGTAAAATAAAATGGCTCCAGGAAATGTTATTATTTCTAATTGTAAATGGTTTTCAAATTTTTAAAAACTAATTATAATTAGTTTTTAAAAACACTTTTACAATAGTATATTTACAAAAGTACTTTCCTAAAATTCCAAGAGCCCAAAATCTTATTGTACAACTCACTATTGAAAAGAATGAAAATTTAGGTCTGGATTTCATAAGTAAATGCAAGTGTGGAAGCCAACGTTGCTATCTATATTATAAAGGACAAACATATCTGTGCGGAACGCATACGTCATTTTGCGAATGGCAACACTTTGAAATTTGAAATAAAATTTTGGTTTTGTAATCTTCTCTACTGCAAATTTTTATACTTCTAAACATCGCACATTTTAAATTTTTCACCGCCTTATAAGGAAAAAAATGCTCTTTTAAATGCAATTTGTTTGAAAGCTGTATCTTAATTTAATTTTGAGATATTAATTTTTTTGTAGTTTTTATTACTTTTTTTGTAATCGTGGCAGCTGAAGTATTCCATTTCTGTTGAAAGTAAAAGGGGAAAAATAAAAATAGTAGATTGCTGTATCTTTTTGTTGCCAATTTCTCATAAAAACCGAAAAAAAATTGAAATTAAAAAACGTGCTATGTCAAGAATATCGTCTGTTATAAAACCCAGTGAGTTTTGGCTTTATTTTGTTTTTATTTTGTCAATTAAATGATTTTGCCGTGTCGGCTCCATTACGAAATATTAATAAACAACTTGCACATGAAAAAAGTTCAGAATTTCTCTCCCGCTAAGTTTCTGCAACGAAATTAAAGCTTCATCAATAAATAAATAAAAGAATAATATGTAAAAAAGCACGAATTTAACATAGATGTAATCGAACAATTTAAATTTGTAGAGCCGAATTGGGACAAATATGTGGTTTTAAATGTAATTTGTATGAAATAGAGTTGCTAGGCAACTGTCAAAGTAAAAGAGAATAAATAATCTATATATTGAAAACACAAGATAGCTTTTTTAGACATCTTCCGTGAACTTTCCAATGTACCAATTTTGCTAATAATTCTTTTTTTAAATGAAAGCTATTCATTTGTAGGTGTCCTCGCACTAGCTATTTTTCTAAATATTTCCACTTTTATATTTTTAATTTAATTTGAAAAGTTTTTTTGAAATTTCATCAAAATGGTAGTAATCGTATTATTTCCACTGTTGCAGAAAGGAAGAAATATTGGGGTTTATTTATCCTTATTGATACCATTTACTCATTACAATTAAAAATAAACTTTATTTTAAGTCTGAGCAGAAAATGACGTCACTATTTAAAAAACATTTACGCTCATAAAGCTAATGTTACAATATATTTTCATTCGGCTGATACCGAATGTGAGACACTTGGCGTAATTCTTCAAGTGCCATATTTAAATAAAAACAATCCTATTCTTTGATAAAACTATATATTTTTACACGAACACATCTAAAAGACATCAGTTTCTGGAATTTGTACTTCGCGGTACTGAAATTAGACTCTCAAGCCAAAAGAATACATTTTCACATGCAAAGTTTTAGCTGACAAACGGAACTTCACGTTTGAAAATCTATCTATATTATAAAGGAAAATTATGTCCGTGCGTAAGGCTGACGTCATTTTGAGAATGACAACGCTTGACGATTAAATGTCGGTTTTGCAATCTTTGCTTACTGCAATTTTTTTAATTTCTAAACATCGCTCATCTTCAATTTTTACACCCGTTATATAGGGGGAAAAATCTACTTTCAAATGCAATTCGCTTGAAAACTTTATCTTAATTGATTTATTTATTATGTCTTTTTAAATAATCTTCAAGCATAATGTTTTTTAATCTATATCCATTGCGTTCAGGCTCCATTACGAAATAAGCCATTTGCACTTAAAATAATATAAATAATTCAGCATTTGTCCCTTACTAATTTTTTATAACGGAATTAAAACTTCATCAATCTATTATATTAAAAAGTGACTGTCCGTTTGTATTTCACAGCTCTTCTTCCTAGAATATGGAATGTTGGGTGATCAAATTAACGCCAGTTATCCGCATGGGCCCGAGGATGTTTAAAGTGATCGTAGAATTTTAAAATTGGATTAGTTTTCGAGATATAAATTTTTACGTTATTTTTAATGACATTGCTGTAATGATGGAAACTAAAATTGCTCCATTTCTGGGGATAAAAGTGAGAAAAGGGAAAATAGCAAGGATTATTAGGTATCATTGTTTGAAATCATTTTTAAATTGAAGTTAACGTTTATTTGAATAAATAGTGAAAAGATTATTGCAGTTTTCAAGAAAATTTTACGAAATACAAACTCGCACATATTCAAGCTTCAGGAATCCGTTTATTTTATAAACACAAATTCGATTCTCGACTGGAACATTGAGGTAAATTCTGTTGACGTCAAAAGAAAAAAAAAAACATTGTACGTTATTTTCATTTAATTTAAAATTGAAAAGTAGATTTTCAATTATTGACTTAAGATGGCTAATAAAACATTTCAGAAGTGGACATTAAAAATGAAATGTTTTAGCAAGAAAAAAAATAATTCTCTAAAAATTTATTTTAATTCATAAATATAAAATGCTTCCGAATAAATTCGTCCAAACAAATTCATTTTTGTATAAGTTGACCCAAATGACATTCGAAGCAAAATCTTGGAAGAGCGAAAAGCTCTAGGCAAATAAAGTTATAGTATATGTGCATTTTTATTGGGAAAGCTTTTAACTTAAATTGTAAATATAACTTATTATTTGAAATATTGTATTTAATAAAAGTAATATTGTAATGGCTTTCTAAATTTACAATAAAGTTAAGATTTCACTTTTCGCAAAAAGATCGATTGTCCCATGCAATTCAAAAGCAACACAACGGGTTGCTACGCAACTAGTATATTTAAGGAAGCAGTTTACCTTTTCAACATTTTTTTAAAATTTAAATAAATGATTCAAATGGTGCAATAAGTCACTGCATTTCAATGTTCAACTAAAAGTATATTTAAAAAAAAATGTTTTTTAACTGCATATTTAGTTAAAAATTTAAAAGAGTTTAAAATATTTTGAATTTTTTTAAATTCTACTTTTTTAAATATTAATATTTTTGCCCATTTTTTAAAAAAGATTTTCAAATGTGTATTACGCAAGACTGAGCATGGAGTTTTAGATAAATCAAATGTTACATTTAATATAATTTTTTCACTGATATACATAGCGTAAAAGAGTGAAATCTAATACATCTTCATATACTTTTATTAAAAAATAAATAAAATAAAACCATGAAGGACAATTCCATGCTCATATTTTTCACATATATAATAAAGAACATGTACAAAAAAGTTTAAATCTATATCTGAAATACGAAAAAAAGGCCTTAGCATTTTTAAAACATGAAAGTGAAGCAAATAGGAACATAGCCAAAAAAAAAAAAAAAAAAAACATTTAAAGTTGGTTGTTTCTGGGTAATTGAGCAGGGTGTATTAATGAAATTTACAATATCTAGCGTTATAATCGCCGTATGGGTAAAAATGAGGTGTCACAATATTCATAATTAAATAAGCTTCCATTTAATTTTTTTTTTTAAATAAAAAATCGTTTTTTTTGGGTTAATTTTCAGGTGAACTGTCCCCTTAAGTTATGTGTTTGTCAGGAATTGCGAATATAATAATAAAATAAATAACTATTCAAAAGTCAAGAATGACAACAGAAAACTCACTTCTAATAAAATAAAATCACATGTAACAGTCGTTGATAAGTTTCCAGATATTTCAACTTCCTTAATACTTGTCTGTTTAAGTGAGATTATTTTTTTATGCAATATTAAATACCATATATTTTTTAAATTACTGTAAGTATGTGCTTACTGTTAGTGAAAAATGCTATTTTAGTTGTAACACCTACCAACGGAATGTGTATTTTAAGTTATGCATACATTATGAAAATTAAATTTTTTATTGATAAATAGAATTTTTGTTTTAATTAATAAAAAAAATATAACATTTTCATTTATGAGTTTATGTAATGTCAATCCTGATATTTATAATTTTAAATTAAGGCATTTTAATGTAAGAAATTTTTAAAGGGAACTTTGTCATAAATGTATATTTCAAGTTAAAATCATAGATAAAAACCGCGAATCAAATGTTTTCGAATATATTTTAAATCAAAGGGCAAAAAGAAGCAAAAAAAGAAAGAAAGTACCTGTTTAGTGACCCTTCGATGTTTAATTATTGAATGTTTAATTCAATCAGCCATAGCAAAATATTACAAAACGGAAATTTATAGCACTGTTTCTGATGCATACATACAACTATTCGACTTGGTTCATTTGCTAACTCAGATCTCTTGCGTGACTCATCTTATTCTTGAAGCAGGCCCGTAGAGAAGAAAGTTGTTTCGCGACGGGCCCGATACAACACTATAAAATACATAAGAGTCATTATTAAAAGCTAAAAAACAAGACAACCCAAAATTTGCTGGTTAATGCTATTTACTTTGTTATTCTTGAGTAAATAAATTCAATGACGCAGCTGAATATGCTTAGTTGAGTATTTATAGAATCTATAAAAACCTATATTCCGGGATCAGAAAACTGATTAACATACAGGGTGTCTACAAATTAGTTGGGCAATTTTGTAAGTTAAGAACTTCCGAAATATTAAATGAAAGTAACTAGTTGAAAGATAAGCTAGTAGTAATATCGCCAAAGTTTATTCATAGATGGCGTTAGATATCATAACTGAAACTGACGCTGTTGCTTTGCGAGAGGTAATCTAATCCTTCTTGTTCGACTAGCACATTCCGCCTCAAAGATTCGAAATCCTCCCAAAACAGATCTGCGCATTTTCTCGCGCATTATTGCTGTTTCGGATGTTTTGTTTACATTTTTGAGGTACAGGAGGGACTTTGTTGAAAGCCAAACAGAAGTACGAACGTCATAGCGCGGTGGTTAAAGCGCAGTCTTTGCAATAGTTAGGTTGTGAGTTGTGTCCTATTTGTTGTAGATTTTCGTTTTGATCTTTAACATTTAAAGATCAGTTGCTTTGTATTTTTTTTTTAATTGTCAATTAGACATTTAAATTTAAATGACAATTAAGTTATAAAATTTAATTTTAAATCAATTTAAATAATTAAAATAAATTTTTAAATAATTAAATGGACATTTATTAAAATGCAATAATTCTTAAAATGAAATTTAAAATATTTTTATGTTAGTTGAGATACCGACCTGTTCTATTAGATAGATATCAAATTAGTATTTTGTTTTGATCTTTAACATATAAAAACCAGTTTTTTTTTTTTTTTTTTTTTTTTTTCAAGTGGACTATTAAATTTTAATTACATTTAAGTTATAAAATTTAATTTAAATTTGTATTACATTAAATTAAATTTTAAATAAATTTGAATAATTCAAATAAATTTTTAAATTCTATTTTTTAATAATTAAATGAACATTTATTAAAATGCAACAATTCTTAAAATAAAATTAAAAATATTTTTATGTTAGTTGTGATACCTCCCTGTTGTAAGAAATAGATATCAAATTAGTATTTTGTTTTGATCTTTAACATATAAAGATCAGTTGCTTTGTAATTTTTTTATTGTCAATTAGACATTTAAATTTTAATTACATTTAAGTTATCATATTTAATTTAAATCTGTATTACATAAAATTTAATTTTAAATAAATTTAAGTAATTCAAATAAATTTTTAAATTCTATTTTTTATTAATTAAATGAACATTTATTAAAATGCAATAATTCTTAAAATAAAAGGAAAAATATTTTTATGTTAATTGTGATATCGCCCTGTTGTAAGAGATAGATATCAAATTAGTAAAATCAATTTTTTTAAAGTTCTTATGTTTTAAAGTGAAGTATTATTGTTCATATATAAAATTCTCTATTAATTTACTAGTATTAATTTTACTAATTACTGGTTCATTTGTAACTATAAAATAGTGGAACATAAAAATATTAATTATGTATATATAAATAAAAATATTAATTAATATTAATTATACATATTTAAATTTTAATATTATTATATATTAAAATTTATAATAATAAATTTTAATTATTATAAATTTATAAATAATAGTGATATATAAATAATATCACTATTATTTATATAATAGTGATAATAATGTAAGAATAAAAAAGAAAATATTTAATTATGTTAATCTTCCACTAACATAATTAAAGATTTTCTTTTTTTCTTATATTATTATCACTATTTAAATATATAATTAATATTGACATTTAAATATACCAAATTAATTAATATTTAAATATGCATAATTGATATCAAGTAATAATTATTGAAATAATGATAATAATATTTTTTTCTTATATTATTATCACTATTTAAATATATAATTAATATTGATATTAAATATTTAAACATGTATAATTAGTAATTTCATTTAAATATATATAACTAATATTAATTATTAATTAATTAATATATACATATTATTATATATAATTATTATAATATTATTATATGTAATTATTATAATTAATATATGTATTATAATTATAAAATTATATATTTTTTAAATGTATATAATTTATATTAATTAACATTATTATTTCATATTAATTTATAATTCATATTAATAAATATTATTATTTAAACATATAATTAATGTTTTAGCTTAGTAGTTTGTTATTAATTTTCTTCAGTTTTCAATGTCTAGCTAGTGAGATATTAAATATGAAAAAAAAAAAATCTATATAAGATAAAAACTTGGGGTTTTTTAGACATAAATGAACTTTTGTTTTGTACTATATACTCTGTAGAAACCCAATCATTACATGCATATATGTTTAGTATAGACATATCTACTTATGAATAGGAAGTGTGTATTAAAGGACAGTTTCACAAAAATGGATGTAAATTGTTGCATCATAAAAAATATAATGCATCATTTCCCATTCAAATTAATTTAAATAATATAATTTATTTCAATTTTAGAACTTAAATTAACATTTTCAAACACCTAATTTCTAATCACAAGTTTTAAACTCATAATGTAAATTTTAATGATAAATAATTCAATATTTCCTTATTTTTCAATGTAAACATTATCTCTTATTAAGATTATTTAAGTGCAATTAGTATTTTATTATATTTCAGTAATTTAACTTTCAAATTTCTTTCAACATACATCGCGAATGTGTAAACACATCGGAATTTTCTAAGTCTAAAATATAAAAAATGGAAATCTTTTATTTATCAATATTTCCCTTTTAAATTACATTATGTGGATAGAAATATTTATTTCTAGCCGATTGCAAAATTTTCAGTGACTTGTGATAAATACTTTGGCAGAAATACGCAAAAATGTATTTTCTATCTTTTCTCATTTTTAATTTCGGCGCGCGACGCCATGAGATCATTCTTTCCGACATTTTGAAAGTTCCAGCAAGAAGGGTATTCCCCTTTGCCAAACAGACGCTTAGTTCAATACCGGACGTCTGCTAAATCGTTTAACATTCCTTTTGGAACACGCACGTTCTGTGTGACGTCAGGCGCGGGGAGGATAGGCGTTTTTAATTGGCTGGAGCGCTCTGTAATGGATTTTCATGTTTGAAACTGGGTTCTGGAAAAGTCATCATTCTTCACCAGGGAGCCGTTAAAGCAAGTAACTTGTGGGGGCTGCGACGCCGTGCTTTTTTAGCCGGTTGTTGCGGCAGAAGAGTTCCGCTAGCCAGTGAGAAGAGATCGACGTTTCGTTAGGCCTTGGCGGCCGTATATCATCTAAAGGAAATATAATATTTTTCTCTTCAAGAAGCATTTCTAAGTAAATTTCATAGAACATTATTTGGGAGCCCTGAATTGTTCTGCTCATCGACATTTTATTATTCTTCGATTCTTCTTTGCTATAAAAACATGAATTGATTATCTGATTTTTTTTGTCGATGCGATAAATAGTAAATTGCCTATGTAATGAACTGAAATCGTCAAAATCTGCATTCCTGAAGGAAGTCCTCAAACATCCTATTTCCAATTCTCCAAATCCGTAACTTCTCGTTCGGTTCAGATTCGCATTGAATAAAAAGAAATAGAATCTACATTCCTGAAGGAACTTTATCTACAGCATGTTTCCAGTTCTCTGAATACAAGAGTTCTTCTTAATCCCTAGTTGGACTTTACATTCCTGAACTTTAATCCCTAATTTAACTTTACGTTCCTGAACTTTATTCATTTTGAAGGCCTAAAAACAAAAAGAAATATTACGTAAACTTCTGCTTTTTCTTAGATGATAATATGTCTTTAATTGTCTAAAATTATAGTAAATTTTACATTCACTTTGATAATCTATACATAATTCATAATGTAAGAATGCATTCAAATCAGCCAATTTTATATATGTTTAAATAAACGTCATTTGTGAATTATCTTTCTGTGTTCAAGTACTTGGGTGAGTGTTTTCTTTTCTTTATTTTTTTTCAGCTACGATAACTAGTAAACATAATTTTATTTGATCTTAAATAAATTTAAAATAATTCTTAAATACCACATTTAGCAATGTCAACCACTTACGTCATCGGCTGTAGTGTAATTTTGAGCTTATGAATCGGAATTAATTTTGTTCAATTCAAACTTTGGATTGAATTTCACTCTCCGATTCATTAAGCCCAGATTACAGTACATTTATATATTAAAAAATGATAAAATGTTGCATCATAAAAAATATAATGCATCATTTCCCATTCAAATTAATTTAAATAATATAATTTATTTCAATTTTACAACTTAAATTAACATTTTCAAACACCTAATTTCTAATCACAAGTTTTAAACTCATAATGTAAATTTTAATGATAAATAATTCAATATTTCCTTATTTTTCAATGTAAACATTATCTCTTATTAAGATTATTTAAGTGCAATTAGTATTTTATTATATTTCAGTAATTTAACTTTCAAATTTCTTTCAACATACATCGCGAATGTGTAAACACATCGGAATTTTCTAAGTCTAAAATATAAAAAATGGAAATCTTTTATTTATCAATATTTCCCTTTTAAATTACATTATGTGGATAGAAATATTTATTTCTAGCCGATTGCAAAATTTTCAGTGACTTGTGATAAATACTTTGGCAGAAATACGCAAAAATGTATTTTCTATCTTTTCTCATTTTTAATTTCGGCGCGCGACGCCATGAGATCATTCTTTCCGACATTTTGAAAGTTCCAGCAAGAAGGGTATTCCCCTTTGCCAAACAGACGCTTAGTTCAATACCGGACGTCTGCTAAATCGTTTAACATTCCTTTTGGAACACGCACGTTCTGTGTGACGTCAGGCGCGGGGAGGATAGGCGTTTTTAATTGGCTGGAGCGCTCTGTAATGGATTTTCATGTTTGAAACTGGGTTCTGGAAAAGTCATCATTCTTCACCAGGGAGCCGTTAAAGCAAGTAACTTGTGGGGGCTGCGGCGCCGTGCTTTTTTAGCCGGTTGTTGCGGCAGAAGAGTTCCGCTAGCCAGTGAGAAGAGATCGACGTTTCGTTATGCCTTGGCGGCCGTATATCATCTAAAGGAAATATAATATTTTTCTCTTCAAGAAGCATTTCTAAGTAAATTTCATAGAACATTATTTGGGAGCCCTGAATTGTTCTGCTCATCGACATTTTATTATTCTTCGATTCTTCTTTGCTATAAAAACATGAATTGATTATCTGATTTTTTTTGTCGATGCGATAAATAGTAAATTGCCTATGTAATGAACTGAAATCGTCAAAATCTGCATTCCTGAAGGAAGTCCTCAAACATCCTATTTCCAATTCTCCAAATCCGTAACTTCTCGTTCGGTTCAGATTCGCATTGAATAAAAAGAAATAGAATCTACATTCCTGAAGGAACTTTATCTACAGCATGTTTCCAGTTCTCCGAATACAAGAGTTCTTCTTAATCCCTAGTTGGACTTTACATTCCTGAACTTTAATCCCTAATTTAACTTTACGTTCCTGAACTTTATTCATTTTGAAGGCCTAAAAACAAAAAGAAATATTACGTAAACTTCTGCTTTTTCTTAGATGATAATATGTCTTTAATTGTCTAAAATTATAGTAAATTTTACATTCACTTTGATAATCTATACATAATTCATAATGTAAGAATGCATTCAAATCAGCCAATTTTATATATGTTTAAATAAACGTCATTTGTGAATTATCTTTCTGTGTTCAAGTACTTGGGTGAGTGTTTTCTTTTCTTTATTTTTTTTCAGCTACGATAACTAGTAAACATAATTTTATTTGATCTTAAATAAATTTAAAATAATTCTTAAATACCACATTTAGCAATGTCAACCACTTACGTCATCGGCTGTAGTGTAATTTTGAGCTTATGAATCGGAATTAATTTTGTTCAATTCAAATTTTGGATTGAATTTCACACTCCGATTCATTAAGCCCAGATTACAGTACATAAATAACACCAAAAATATTTTAATTTAAATACAAATTATTAGTAATAATGCGTAACTGAAACATAGGTATACTTTTTTGGTCATCCTTAGAATCTGGAAGCTATACTTTTTTCTTTCTTTTTTTTCTTTTTCTTTTTTTGGTATATGTTGTCCATATTAGTGATATATTTGAATGGCATTGTGATCTGAAGAATTTTATGAAAATTAGAGTAGATGACAGCAGATATCTAAACCATATGCGATTTTCAAGTATATTAGAAACACACACATACATAAAATTTATGCAGACATGTATATATTCATATTTATTATGTACATATATTGATATGTATTCAAATATTCACACATGAATATGTGTATGATTGTATATGTTTTCACTTTTATGAGAAAAAATTGTCAGATTTATTGACTTACGAGAACGTTAAGAAAATGCAAAACTAAAGCAGAAAGATGCAATATTACATTGATTATTAAAAACTTTAATTGATTAACCTTAGTGTATAACTATACTCGATGACGTATAGCAGATTGGTAAAAACAATAAAAATCTGATCTAGGAGACCTCTCTAATATCTATATTTTCTTAGTAAGAGTTTGAATTGATGTTAAACAAATTAAAATGTATTTTTAGCTATCACTAATCGAATACAATAACAGCTCTCTTTCTCCTCCTTATTCTTCTTTTATTTCTATTTATTTATTTATTGTTTTTATTCATTTACTTATTTATTTATTTACTTTCTCTCTTTTTTTTTTCTTTTTGCATAATTTAACATGTCATGATTTCTTGTATATTTTCAGCATTAAAAAGTTTTAATTTATTAATCTTAGTGCATTACTATGCTTGGTGACTTATATCACACTGGTAGAAAAAAATAAAATAAAAATTTGATATAGCAGACTGAATATTTTCTTAGTAAGGTTTTGAATTGATACTTATCAAGATAAGAAAAATTTAAAAAATAAAATGTATTTTTAGCTATCATTTTTTAAACTATTCGAATACAATAATATCTCTCTTTCGTTCTTCTTTTTTTTATTTTTAATTATTATTGATTATAAATTGGAATACTATAAGAAATGTAAAAAAATATAAATTAAAATTTACAAATTATTTTAATACAATTCTCGTATATAATTAATTAATATTTGATGGTACATGAAAACAAAATTCCATTAAATATATTTTGATTTTTTTCAAATAAATTACTTGTATATTACATTTATTTTATAAAACATAATTTATTTTAGTCAAAAGCATTAGATTAACATGATAATATTTTATATTCTTCTCCGTAGATGGCGACACTATGAAAATGTACGATGTTAGAAAGGAATCTTTGAAGGGCGAGAGAATGCGCGAAGCAATGCGCAGATCGATTTTGGGAGGATTTCGGAAATCTTTGATGCGGAACATGCAAGTTCTTGTTCGGCATCAAGAATGCTGCCAATGGAGACGTACAATGGTGCTCAAGAAGCTAAATGCGGTCTTTGCTTTCGTGAAACTCATTCTGCTGTGCAAGTATGACGAAATAATGGTGATAATGGTGAACTTGAACTATTTTTCTATCTTAAAACAATATGTGCTTTAATTGTTTTCCTATCAATTCCATTCAATAAATCCTTCTTTTTGCCCAACTAATTTTTAGACACCCTGTATTATATAAAGTACTCTTAAATGTTTCCTAAAATTAGTATAAACAAAATAAATTTGAATTATAATTTCATTTCAGATTTCTAATGTTTGGTTGAATATTTTAAAAGAAGTACATTCGTAATATTTATTTCGGGTTTTCCTAGTTTTCGATAATAGTGTTTTAGCCTACCAACAGATGGCGCCATATCCGATGCAGTATTGATTTTGGATGTTTAATGATCAGTTACCGAAATGTTTTCAGTTTGATGTTCCGAAAGTGACTGTACTGTTTGTAACTTTGGTTCGTGGAGGTCAAGAATCCTCTCCCCTGATGATGGCTCATTAGAAAGAGCATGAAACGTTGGGATTAATATTTAATGTGTTTTTAATATAGTTTTTATTTATATGTACGCTGATGAGTATCATAAGAGTTTTTAATTATTAAAATAAATTTTGTTTTTTATAAATTCTTCTTTAAATCTTGAAAATATACTTGTTTCTGAGACTTCTGAATATAAAGAGCGCATTTCAAAATCATGGGTAATTAGGAAGAGGTTATTGTACATTTTCGGTGGTAGCTATATTATCTTTTCCTCGATTAGAAAACATTTGTCTTTTTTAACACTTTTCAACTATGTTAATGATGTTTACCATGGAATGTTCGGTATTGAATAGGAAGTGCGTAAATTTAATATTTTATTTACAAGGGCACCCAAAAGAATCCCATTACATTATGGTGAATGGGGAAAAAATCGTTTGCAGAGTATTTTAATGACTTGACGATATTTCAAATGTATTGAAGTTGGTATAAATTACAGAATTTCATAACAAGATGATTACTGTAGAATATAGCAATCATAGCATTTGTCGTTCATTTAAAGGGACACACAAAAGGAATCGGTCGCAGTACTGTCTTTGAGCAATAATTGCTGGAAGTACATGTTGAATATTGGTATGCCCTTTTAAACTGAACTAATGTTTTCCATGTTACGCGTTCTGTATAAATTCTATTCCTCGTATTCCGGGCTGCACAAAAGAATTCACGTACAATTCTCCTTATTAGCGGAAATTACTAAAGGGATATTTTTGTTTGGGGCATGCATTTCCTAACTGTACTAAATTTTTGCATGCATGTAGTTAATACACTGCTGGCCATCCAAAATGCAACACCATGAAGGGATCAACCAAACAGCATAAAATTTACACCATGTATACACCTTGGTAGGATATGCAAATGATTACAAATTCAGCGCTCGCGCACATAGTGGGCGACTGCAGCGCCTCTTACAATCTGTATATAAAGGGAAGAAAGATTGTTGTTTTCAAGAACGTGAATTGTTTTCTCGTGCGATTTTTTGTGTGTACAGATTCAGTATGCCTTGCAGAAAAACACGAGCACCATTCGAGCACGTTTCTGATTTCGATCGCGGAAGAATCGGTGCATACAGAGATTGCGGATTATTCTTCCGAGAAAGTGGTCATCGTATCGGATGCAGGCAAGCAACAGTCATGAGAATATGGAATCGGTAGATGCAGGAGGGAACGACAGGCCGACAGAAGCGATTGCAACCGCCTCGTCACACCGCTGCAATGGTATATTGTGCGCATGGCACTGATGGAACGCACTGCCACATCCGCAACCATAACACAACGAATACCGTCTCTAACACAACAATGGGCGTCCGCACGAACAGTTCGAAGTCGTTCGCATTACAGTGGATTGTCCGCTAGGCGTCCATTGCTTCGCATACATTTGGCATTAAACCACGGTCGTTTGCGTTTACAATGGCCCGTTGAACGGCAGAGATGGACATCCGAATGGCATAGCATTGTGTTTTCGGATGAATCACGCTTCTGCCTGCAGTATCATGATGATCGAATTAGAGTTTGGAGACACCGTGGGGAGAGGCTGCTCAACTGTTGTATTATGCATGATCACGCTGGTCCTACATTCAGTGTTACGGTGTGAGATGGTATTGGATTCAACTCCCGTACCTTCTTAGTACGCATTAACGGAACACTTACCAGCCAGCGCTATATCGCTGAGGTTTTGCAGCCTGTTCTCCTCCTTTACCTTCAGGGCTTGCCTGCGGCTACATTTCAACAAGATAATGCATGACCACATGTTGCATGAAATATTCAAGCTTTCTTCTTAGCTCAGCATATTCCATTGTTACCTTGGCCTGCCTGTTCTCCAGATCTATCACCCATCGAGCATGTCTGGTCAATGATTGGAAAACGCCTATCCCAGAATGTCGCACCCGCGAGTACACAAGATGAACTTTGGCTACGTGTGGAGGCAGCGTGGGTTGCCATTGCCCAACAACACATCCAAAGCCTCTTTCACTCTATGCCGCAGTGTGTAGCAGCGGTTATTGATAGACGTGGAGGTAACAGTTCTTACAGATTTTTCCGTCTACCTCATTTCAAAGGAGGTTGTCTTTGGAATCAATTAACACTGATACTATGTGTGATCTCTAAAATAAATTTGACTTTGATATCTCTTGTCTTTCTTGGTGTTGCATTTTGAATGGCCAGCAGTGTAGATACAAATCTATATATCGTATACAGGATTGCTCAAAGAATTCGGATAATTTTCCGATTGTTGATGGGAATTGGTGAAATTAGGTTTTAAAATATGTTATGCGTTTCGAAATGATTCAATTAGTCGTACTATTTCAACTTACTAAACGGTGAAGTTTTGTTACATTATTCTGAATGTGTTGGAAAGTGTTTGATAATCTACGCTTGACGCATGATTTTTTTATTTCTTGTTTTTATTTACAGTGTATTAATTGTAATATGCTGTGGCCGTTATAAAACTTTCTGCTATATCTATATCATTCAAATATAGCGGGTTATCATAATACTGTCTCAGAACCACCTTGAATCCCTTTTTAATACCTACAACCTACTTTAATAGTTGTCTAACTTTGACTTCCACCTAAAAATTAATTAACAATAATTTGTCAATTTTAAACAAATTGTATTTTTAAACCTTTTTACATTGTATATTTAAAGTTATTCACAGAGATTTTTCAACATTAGAAATCAAGTGCATAACACAAATTCTTAGATCGTCATGAACACGAAATCGTCCTCTTATAGCTCAGTAATGAATAAACGTATTCCCATTATGAACATTAATCAATGGAAATTCAACTAAAAATGTAGCTGACAAAAATTTAGATTGGGACTTTATCGGTAAGGGAAGATTATAAGTTATAACATGCTAAAAAAAAAAAAAAAGTACATTTAAAGGCTTATTAATATTAAAAAAAAAAAAAAAAAAAAAAAAAAAAAAAAACAGGTTTACATGTGTAGCGCGCTGGTTGAAATTAAATAAACACAAACTCGTCAATAACTCACAACACTTAATAAATACCTAAGTGAACTGTATCACACGTTTAATTATAAACCCTCTTGGTTTCACACCAGTGTGACCGTTTTTTCAAGCTAAATGCAGGCTAGATTTAGCCTGACAACAGGCTAAAAATAAAATCGATTGTCCTGCTATCTATTGACGGTTTGTATAATTAAAAATGGAAAAAAAATCATATTTTGAGAAACAAATTCGATATACGATCTTTAGGTTCACTCTAGCATGGTTCAATCAAAAACGATTAACGTAATATTTATTATTCATATACAGGGCTCCACAAAAAACATCGGGTCCATTACTTTCTAAAGGCGTAAATTGTTGGAAGTATCGTATTTGAATTATATTACACTACACTGGCGAAATTGAAATACTTTGTTCATATACATTATTGTATGTTTTTAACAAAAGATGTATACTTCATACATATTGTTTGGGTTTCATATCTGACGAAACCTTATTCGTCTCACTTGTCTATCTGTCTGTCCGTCTGTCACAGAGTCCATTTAAAAAAAAAAAACTATAAATGTTGGAGACTTGAAATTTTGCATACTTATAGTTAAACACCACGCATCAAACGCCAAAACATAAAATTTTGAAAAAGTCTAATATTTAAACCTCTGGGCTCTAACTTGTGTATTTTAAACAATTTTTCTAACTCAGCCGCTAATTAAGTTGGAAATTCGAAAGCTCGCATGCTTATAGCTGAACACTTGCGATAACACGCACAAATCATAAAATTTTGAAAAAGTCATATTTAACCCTCCGGTCTCTAACTTCTGTATTTTAAGCAATTTTTTTAACTCAGCCCCTAATTAAGTTGGAGACATGAAATTTTGCATACTTATAGCTGAACACCTCACATCAAACGACAAAAATAAAATTTTGAAAAAGTCTAATATTTAACCCTCCCTCTGGGCTCTAACTTGCGTATTTTAAACAATTTTTCTAATTCAGCCACTAATTAAATTGGAGACATGAAATTTTACATATATATGGCTGAACACCTCACATAAACGACAAATCATAAAATTTTGAAAAAGTGTATTATTTAACCCTCTGTGCTCTAACTTGTGTATTTTAAGCAATTTTTATAACTCAGCCCCTAATTAAGTTAGAGACTTGAAATTTTGCATACTTATAGCTGAACACTTGCGATAACACCACAAATCATAAAATTTTGAAAAAGTCATGTTTAACCCTCCGGTCTCTAACTTGTGTATTTTAAGCAATTTTTCTAACTCAGCCCCTAATTAAGTTGGAGACATGAAATTTTACATACATATGGCTGAACACCTCACATCAAACGACAAATCATAAAATTTAGAAAAAGTGTAATATTTAACCCTCTGTGCTCTAACTGGTGTATTTTAAGCAATTTTTCTAACTCAGCCCCTAATTAAGTTAGAGACTTGAAATTTTGCATACTTATAGCTGAACACTTGCGATAACACCACAAATCATAAAATTTTGAAAAAGTCATGTTTAACCCTCCGGTCTCTAGTATTTTAAGCAATTTTTCTAACTCAGCCCCTAATTAAGTTGGAGACTTGAAATTTTGCATACTTATAGCTGAACACTTGCGATAACACCACAAATCATAAAATTTTGAAAAAGTCATGTTTAACCCTCCGGTTTCTAACTTGTGTATTTTAAGCAATTTTTCTAACTCAGCCCCTAATTAAGTTGGAGACATGAAACTTTGCATACTTATAGCTGAAGACTTGCGATCACACTACATATCATAAAATTTTGAAAAAGTCATATTTAACCCTCCGGTCTCTAACTTGTGCATTTTAAGCAATTTTTCTAACACAGCCCCTATAAGTTGGAGACATGAAATTTTGCATACTTATAGCTGAAGACTTGCGATCACACTATATCATAAAATTTTGAAAAAGTCATGTTTAACCCTCCGGTCTCTAGTATTTTAAGCAATTTTTCTAACTCAGCCCCTAATTAAGTTGGAGACTTGAAATTTTGCATACTTATAGCTGAACACTTGCGATAACACCACAAATCATAAAATTTTGAAAAAGTCATGTTTAACCCTCCGGTTTCTAACTTGTGTATTTTAAGCAATTTTTCTAACTCAGCCCCTAATTAAGTTGGAGACATGAAACTTTGCATACTTATAGCTGAAGACTTGCGATCACACTACATATCATAAAATTTTGAAAAAGTCATATTTAACACTCCGGTCTCTAACTTGTGCATTTTAAGCAATTTTTCTAACACAGCCCCTATAAGTTGGAGACATGAAATTTTGCATACTTATAGCTGAAGACTTGCGATCACACTATATCATAAAATTTTGAAAAAGTCATATTTAACCCTCCGGTCTCTAACTTGTGCATTTTAAGCAATTTTTCTAACACAGCCCCTAATTAAGTTGGAGACATGAAATTTTGCATACTTAAAGCTAAGGACGTAAAAAAAAAAATTAATTTTAAAATTCCAGTTATACAATCTTCCCACCAGGGGTACTATCAGCAAAAAAAAAAGTTTCGTGTAAAATATTTTAGTAAAACATAAATTTCACCATGGCAGAAACGTATTCTGAAAATTTATTTTAATAAAAATATTTTATTTTAAAATAGTTGTTCTATTTCCCGCCAGGGGACACTGCATATATAAACACGTGATAAAATTGTGTTGAATCTGTGCGAACTTTAACTTTAATATAGCTATCATAAATTGAAAAATCAAAAAAATTAATTTTACCGAAATTTGGTTACCCCATTTCCTCCCATCTTATTCCTTTGTACGGCCTTGTACAATATCTTTAAATGCTATATACATCCTCTTCAAGAAAAGTTATTCTGTAGGAGACTGTAACAACATGATAAAATTACATTACCGTCAGCGTTCTACAAACCTCGCATTTAACATATATTAATTTGATACTTACATGTTCTTTTGTATGACCTTGTAAAATAACTATAAATGCTATATGCACTATGTCGAAGAAAAACATGCTGTGGGTGACTGTAAGAACATCCTAAAATTGCATTACACTCGGCGATCTACGAAACCCGCATTTAACATATATTCGTATTCTTTTGTGCGGCCCTGTAAAGCAACTATAAATGTTATATGCACCATCTCTAAGAAAAATCATGCTGTAGATGACTGTAACAACATCATAAAATTACATTACAATCGGTGATCTACAAATCCCGCATTTAACATGTATTCGTATTTCGTATTCTTTTGTAAGGCCCTGTATAATAACTATAAATGCTACATGCACCCGCTTAAAAAAAAAAAAAAAAAAACAGGCTGCGGGTGACTGTAACAACATGCTAAAATTACATAACCATCAATGATCTACCAATCCCGCATTTAACATATTTACGTATTCTTTTGTGCGGCCCTGTACAATAATTATAAATGCTATATATATCCTCTTTAAAAAAAATCATTCTGTATGCTAATGTAAAAACATATTAAAATTACACTATCATCAGCGTTCTAGAAAACCTACATTTAACATATATTCGCTTCATACATTCGTGTTCTTTTGTGCGGCCCTGTAAAATAACTTCAATTGCTGTATGCACCTTCTTGAAGGTAAAACATGCTGCGGTGACTGTAACAGCACGCTAAAATTATATTACATCAACGATCTAAAAATCCCGCATATAACATATATTAGTATTCCACTGTACGGCCCTGTACAGTTATTATACATGCTATTTGCGCCCTCTTGATAAAAATAAAATAAAAAATATGCTGCGTGTGACTGTAACAACGTGCTAAAGTTTCATTACCAACAGTGATCTCTACAAACCCCGCATTTAAGATATATTCGTTTCATACATTCGTGTTCTTTTGTGGGACCCTGTAAAATAACTATTATAAATGCTAAATGCACCATCTTGAAGAAACAAGTTGGTTAAGTGTGATCACAGATCGCACAGATGGTTTCGTTTAATATTCCTTTCAAAACACTTTATCTTTTTGAAAAAATATGTTAGTTCCACATTTTGCAACCAGGGGCGCACTCTATTCTAAATAAAACCTGTATCCGAAAGAAATTCCGTTTTACAACTTATCCGTAGACATATTAGTCGAGGGGATCAGGCCCATAGCACTCGATATAGGTAGGCGTCACCTGGTGGTAAAAAGTGAAACTAAAATATGTAAGGCTGTGGTGCACAATAAGAAAGAGTGGTCAAAGGGCTGTAATAATATAAGACTTTTTGAATTTTTATGATATGTAGTGTGATCGCAAGTCTTCAGCTACAAGTATGCAAAATTTCCTATCTCCAACTTAATTAGGGGCTGAGTTAGAAAAATTGCTTAAAATACACAAGTTAGAGACCGGAGGGTTAAACATGACTCTTTCGAAATTTTATGGTTTGTCGTGTTATCGCAAGTGTTCAGCTATAAGTATGCAAACTTTCATGTCTCCAACTTAATTAGTGGCTGAGTTAGAAAAATTGTTTAAAATACACAAGTTAGAGCCCAGAGGGTTAAATATTAGACTTTTTCAAAATTTTATTTTTTGTCGTTTGATGTGAGGTGTTCAGCTATAAGTATGCAAAATTTCATGTCTCCAACTTAATTAGGGGCTGAGTTAGAAAAATTGCTTAAAATACAGAAATGAGAGACCGGAGGGTTAAATATGACTTTTTCAAAATTTTATGATTTGTCGTGTTATCGCAAGTGTTCAGCTATAAGTATGCGAAATTCCAAGTCTCCAACTTAATTAGGGGCTGAGTTAGAAAAATTGTTTAAAATACACACGTTAGAGCCCAGAGGGTTAAATATTAGACCTTTTTCAAAATTTTATGATTTGTCGTTTGATGTGTGGTGTTCAGGTATAAGTATGCAAACTTTCAAGTCTCCTACTTAACTAGGGGCTGAGTTAGAGAAATTGTTTAAAATACACATGTTAGAGCCCAGAGGGTTAAATATTAGACTTTTTCAAATTTTTATTATTTGCCATTTGATGTGCGGTGTTCAGCTATAAGTATGCAAAATTTCAAGTCTCCAACTTAATTAGCGGCTGAGTTAGAAAAATTGTTTAAAATACACAAGTTAGAGCCCAGAGGGTTAAATATTAGACCTTTTTCAAAATTTTATGATTTGTCGTTTGATGTGTGGTGTTCAGGTATAAGTATGCAAACTTTCAAGTCTCCTACTTAACTAGGGGCTGAGTTAGAAAAATTGTTTAAAATACACATGTTAGAGCCCAGAGGGTTAAATATTAGACTTTTTCAAATTTTTATTATTTGCCATTTGATGTGTGATGTTCAGCTATAAGTATGCAAACTTTCAAGTCTCCTACTTAACTAGGGGCTGAGTTAGAAAAATTGTTTAAAATACACATGTTAGAGCCCAGAGGGTTAAATATTAGACTTTTTCAATTTTTTATTATTTGCCATTTGATGTGTGGTGTTCAGCTATAAGTATGCAAAATTTCAAGTCTCCGACATATATAGTTTCTGAGAACGGGCTCTGTGACAGACGGACAGACAGACAGACAGACAGACAAAGGAGTGGGACAGGTAGGGTTTCGTCAGATGAACGAAACCCTGGAAACATGCTGCGGGTGACTGCAACAACATCCTGAAATTACATTACCATCAACGATCTACCAATCCCGAAGATAGTTTATATTCGTTTCATATATTCTTATTCTTTTGTGCGGCCCTGTAAAATAACTGCCAATAATATATACAGTAAAACCTCTGATGACCTACAGTGACCTCGAGAGTGCGGAATTTGCCCTCTATTTTGAGGTGTCCGCTACTGAGAGTAAAAAATGTACAGTAACTTAAGTGTTGGTAATTAAAAAAATGTCCGCTAAATAGAGGTATCCGCTAATCGGGTGTGTCCGTTATGGAGGTTTTACCAGTAAAACCTCTGAATAGCGAACACCTCGGGAGGGCAGAATTTGTCCTCTATTTGGAGGTGTCCGCTACTGAGAGTAAATTATGTACAGTTATTTAAGGGTTGGTAATCGAAAAAATGTCCGCTAAATAGAGGTGTCCACTAATCGGGTGTGTCCGTTATGGAGGTTTTACTGCATAATAATATCATCCTTTACAAGAAAATTGCATGCTGTAGGATAGACAGACAGACATCCAGAGAAAGATAACCTCTCGGAGCAATAAACACCCATGTCTTTTGTTTTAATCATCCGCAATCGTTTCTAAATTTCGTTATACGAGTATTAAAAAAATCTGTTAATTTCCAGTCGATAGACTGACAACTATCTTTTAGCCTGAGTTTTTAGCCGGATTTAGCCTGTTGTATCTCATACAACAGTCCAGATTTTATGCAACAGGCTAAAAACGGTCACCGTGTTTCACACTCTTAGAATAGAATAAAATACATATCAACAAAAAAGAACGTTGCCATTTTTTAGAAATTAAACTTACACAAAAATGCTCACACTGAGCGTTGGCAGACGATAAATAAATTTCGAACATACACCCCCGGCCTTGCAATCTTCAAGGGGTACAAATAAAAGAGTTATATATGTTAATGAAAGGGCAAAGGACAGAGTTTATGAACCGCTCGTTTAAAATTTCCGGCAGCAGTTCTTACTATGGCGACTCTCACACGACCGTCATGGCCCGGAAATGTCTGAATAATTCTTCCTAACTTCCACTGAAGAGGGGGAAGAAGTTCATTTTTAATTAGCACTAAGTCACCAACATTTAAATTTGCTGTCGCACGCAACCACTTGGGACGTTGCTGGAGTTGAGACAAATACTCACCACTCCATCGCTTCCAGAAGTGCTGAAATACTCTCTGGGTTAATTGCCAACGGCGAAATCTATTAGGGGGGATTTCAGAAACGTCAAGTTCTGGAATAGCCGTCAAAGCAGCACCAGTCAAAAAATGACCTGGTGTCAGGACTTGTAGATCACTTGGATCGTTCGACAGAGGACATAAAGGTCTAGAGTTCAAACAGGCTTCAATTTGTGACAATAATGTAGAGAATTCTTCAATTGTAAATAGTGAATTTCCCATTGTTCTACGTAGATGATATTTCACAGATTTTATGTTAGCTTCCCACAGCCCAACAAAATGTGGAGCAGAAGGGGGATTAAAGTTCCAGATGATACCTTCATTAGCCACATAATCCTGTAATGTTTGATCCTTACTAATGGAGGATATGGAATTGTATAACTCACGCAGTTCCCTACTTGCACCCTTGAAATTTCCTGCGCAATCACTAACCAACTCAGCTGGTTTACCTCTACGGGCAACAAATCTTTTTAGAGCAGCCAAAAATGTGGAAGCTGTCAAATCCGAAACCAATTCAAGATGAATAGCACGAGTTGAAAAACAAATAAAAATGGCAATATAGCTCTTAAACGACTTGATATTTCTACGATTTCTCTCCTTGCACATAAATGGGCCGGCATAATCAATTCCAGTCTTTGAGAATAGACGACTTGGCCTAACACGTATGGCTGGAAGATCCCCCATTATTTGAGTGCCAACAGATGGTGAAGCATGAAAACATTTTAAGCAACTCCTCACTATTTTTCTTACTGCATCTCGACGACTTAAAATCCAGAAATTGGTTCGAAGAACAGCTAAAAGAAGTTGTGGACCAGCATGTAAAAAAGTTATATGATAATGTTTGATAATTAATGCAGTCATATGATGCGTCTTAGGCAGTAATATTGGGTGTTTCTGATCTTCTGAGACATTAGCATGTCTCAATCTTCCACCAACACGCAAAATACAATTATGATCCAGGAATGGGTTTAAAGACAAAAGTTTACTTGAAGATTTTAAATATTTGTGATGACTTAAATCAGATATTTCATCACGGAAACACTTGTTTTGAACTATTTTCAGAATTTTTGTTGTGGAATTTGAAAGCTCTAAGACTGAGAGAAAACCATTTACTCGATTTGATAACGACTTTCTTGCATTGTCTACAAATCTTAAGCACCACGCGACGATTCGTACTAGTCTATTCCAAGAAGAATATCTGAAAATCAGATGATCATCATTAAGTTTAGAAATATTTACAACACAATTCCTCTTTTCTTCCTTTAGGATAATTTCTTGTACATCCTTGCCTTCAAATGATTCATTAGACGGTTTATCCCATGGCTCTCTTAACCATTTAGGACCATGAAACCATAGCTCACAATTCTCAAATTCCGATGGTAGCATTCCTCTTGTTCCGCAGTCAGCTGGATTTTCAAGCCCGCGAACATGATTCCACGAAATATTAGGCAGTGTTTCTTGGATTTTAGCAACACGGTTTGCTACAAAGGTTTGCCATCTATGAGGCTCTGGAGGAAGCCATGCCAACGCAACCTTAGAATCAGTCCACGCAAACACTTCACTCTCCTTGAGACTTAAGTGATCCAAAACAACCTTTAGCAAATTTGTCAAAAGAAGAGCTGAACAAAGTTTCAACCCTGTGATTGACTGAGTCTTAATGGGTGCGACCTTAGTTTTAGGTGTCAAAAGATTTACGGTGATTGTCTCATTCTGAGAAACTGAACGCATATATATTGCTGCACAATATGCTTTTTCAGACGCATCACAAAAGGCGTGAATTTGAAGGTTTATCTTATCTGCAGATAATACAAATCGAGGAATTTTCAACTTAGAAATTACCTTTAAATCATTCCGAAAAGATGTCCACCGTTTACTATGTTCTTCACTAATTGGTTCATCAAGCAAGCCTAGCGGATCAAACACCTTTGCAACTTCTGACAAAATATCTCTTTTAGAATATCTGTCCTTTTCCTCATGGTCTAAAGCAATGAAACAGAAGAAATCACCCGTTAAATTCCATTGAATTCCTAAACTTTTTATCCCGCCATCATTAGTCAAGAGCAATGACTCTGTACTTTCTTTACATTCTTCAGAAATATTCCTCAGTACTCCAGGTACATTTGAAATCCATTTTCGTAAATTAAAGCCACCTCGTTTCATTAATAATGTCAATTGACTAATTAGTTCCACAACTTCTTCCTCATTCTGGCCGCCAGAGAGAAAATCATCTACATAAAAATCTTTCAACACAGCTGCAGATGCCAAAGGAAAATCGTTTATCTCATCTAAGGCAAGCTGATGAAGAGCTCTTGTAGACAGAAACGGGGCAGATGCTGTACCATAAGTGACCGTTGTTAAACGATATTCCTCTAACGGATCCTGGGAATTCTCTCTCCAAAAAATTATTAAAAAATCTCTATCTTCTGGATTAATCAAGGTTTGTCTAAACATTTTCTCTATATCTGCTCGTAAAACAATAGGAAAAGCTCTAAATCTTAAAAGAATTGGAAAAAGTTCCTGTTGTATACGGGGTCCGACCATTAGAATATTATTCAAGGACACACCAGAGGTAGATTTAGCAGAGGCATCAAAAACAACTCTTAATTTTGTCGTCGTACTTGATTCATGAATTACCGCATGATGAGGTAAATAAAAAACAAATGTAGGGACTCTTTCCGATTTGGATATTCGTTCCATATGACCCAAATCCGAATATTCCTTCATAAACTCTCGATATTTTTTATAAATAGACTGTTGTTTTGAAAGCTTACGTTCCAAAGAACGAAATTGCTGTATGGCTAATTCCTTAGTATCACCTAATTTGCGATGGAGAATCTTTAAATGGAAGTTTCACAACAAATCTTCCAAAACTATTTCGAAAATAATTGCTCTTAAAATGGTCTTCACATTCTTTTTCTTTCTTAGAAATTCGAACTAGCTCAGGAATGGAATCTAAAGACCAAAACTTTTGAACTAAATCATCTAGTTGAAATTGAATATTATTAACAGAAAATGTACGTTGACTTGTATCAAAAGAGGTAGTTCCCGTAATTATCCAACCAAGTTTAGAACATACGGCGAAGGGTAGAGTTTCTTCTCTTTTTATAACTTCCCCTTTAAGCAATGTAAAGAAAACGTTAACACCTAACTAGAGATGGGAATGCTTGGAAAAAAACCGGAAAAGTTGGGAAAAAAACCGGTTTTTTTCAGTTTTTTCCCGAAGAGCTATTTTTCAATTTTTCCAAATTCGAAAAATTGAAATTTCATTTATAAAATAATGTAGTCAAAATTTTATAATTGCTACATTCTGTTACTTTTATTTATATTTTTTTCATGTTTAGTGTTCTTCATGAAAACGTTAACATGGAAAATCTTATCTGTAAGCAGGGATCTCTTTAGAAAGAATTTGAGTCTCTTAAAGGATCCTTCACAGCTTTTTCTCTTTAAAACATGTGACCTTTAACAAAATTCTTTCTCTTAAAAATAGACATTTCAGAATTTTTTTACAATCTCAAAATTAAATCCTTCACAAATGTAATGATTTTAGAATTAAAAAAAAAACCTGTTGTATAATCGCTGCAATAACCAATGAATCTATGTATAATCGCTGCAATAACCAATGAATCTATGTATAATCGCTGCAATAGCCAATGAATCTATTATCTAGCTGTTTATATATGTACAAAAGACCATCTCAGTAATGTCTAAATAAGAACTTAAATATGATAATTTCTAATTTACAAAATTCTGGTTACATTTTTTACATTTCATTCACAGGTTTTACAAGTTCACAATTTTGCAAAAACATGATTGTGTGAAAAAAAAATCCAAGCAAATCCCTGGTAAGATAATTAAATGAAACTTCTCTCGTTAAAAATGAAAATTCGTGTGCAAAAGTATTTCAATATTATACCAATAAATGAAAATGGTACGATGGAAAATTTAATGTAAAATTTGAAACATGCATTTATTTTTATTCGCATGGCTGTAATTTTTCACTCTTGTTAGAAAAATTTCTTTTGATAATAACATGCAGTTGAAATTATGTATCATTTTTTTTTTCTTTTCTTGAAATATAGATTCTTAGAGTTGTCTAAATGTATTTTCAAAAAATATAAATACATACAAACTTTGCAAAGAAAATGTAAGCAAATCTCTGCGAAAAATCTAGTTGAAAACAACTTTTAAACATATGATCCACCTGTTTTAAAAGTTTCATTAAAAAAAAAATATCGCTTTCAATATTAAGGATTTAAATCTTACTAAAACATAGTTTGGGTTTAGTCTGGAAAGTTGTACCAAAACTACATATACAGGAAATGAAAACTGTAACTGTAAGGGGGGGGGGGGAGGTAATATTGTAAAATAATACCAATTTTTAAACAACGGAAGATTTGAAAATGATAATAGTACAGTAGAGCGCCGATTATCAGAACAAGTCGAGGCTGACGCTAGTTCGGATAAGCAAAAGTTCGGATAAGCAAAAGTTCGGATAAATGGACAGACAATTTAAGGGATTTTTCTGACTATACTAAAACCTTCACACGTTAGATTAGGATTGGTAGCACAAGTTAATGCTGGCATGTTTAAAAATTGTTTGTTTTTTTTGTTGTTGTTGTTATTTTCATTTTTATTAGCCCCTGGTATGTTATTTCTTTCTCCCAGCTATTAAAGTGTCGTCTCTAAAAATAATGTTCCGTTGTATAAGCCAGCCATAAAACAAAGCGAATGTATCATTGTACGGTTAAGTATTCTACTTTAATTTTTTAAACTTCTAAGCATCACACATTTTCAATTTTTATACCGTCGTATTCGGAAAAAAAGTACTTTTAAATGCAATTTGTTTGAGAACTGCATCTCAATTTTCATTATTTTTTTTCTCTCTTTTTATCATTTCCTGAACTTCAGAGATTATAATTTAAGCAAAAAAGCTTTTGACTGTTCCTTGTTTCAATGAAGACATTCTTTTCAATGCTGTCATATCTCGAATTCTTCTAGAATACATTGAATAGGATCAACGTTCTTCTGCCATTCGAGCCATTTCATAGCTGTTTCCAAACATTCAAAGGCTTCGTTATGTGATGGACCTGGGTTATTTTCAGAGCATTCGTTTTCATTTTCTTCAATTTCTTTTTCATTATAAATCTCATCATCATTTAAAATCTGATATCCAGGATCCTGTTACTTCACTATTTAACCACTCGTTAATTTCATTTTCTTCATAGCTTAGGATTCTTCCCGTCTCCTTTAGTGTTTTACATTCCTCATTTTCTGATCCACTATCAGTTTTTTCTTTATTTAAAATTTCAAGCCAGTGGATAATTGGGAGTTCGGTTAAAAATTTTTTGTGGGGAAATAGACTGTTCGGATAACTGGAAGTTCAGTTCATTTTGTTGTTGTTGTTGTTGTTTGAGAGAAATAGGCTATTCGGATAATTGGAAGTTCGGTTAATTGGAGTTCCGATAATCGGCACTCTACTGTATTTATAATAATACCAGAACTACTGTAATTCGTTTCTTTTACACTGGCATCCTTTATGTATTTGAAAACCAGTACTACGTAGATGAGACAATTTAGAACTGCTTTAAAACAACAGTGATGTTGGTTGAAACTAAAGATTTTTGTTGTTGTTGTTTTTTAAATTAGTTTTACTGATATAATTAAACAAGTGCTACTGAAAAATCATTTCAACAGACACATGATATATTACAAACACTGGTGTTAAATTAAACAAAAAAAAGCTACTGTCAGAATTCTGAGACTGAAAGGATAAACTTTTAAAGGCTGTCTCTCTCTCTCTCTTTTTTAATAACATATTCACATGTAAAGGAAAAATAATTTTTTTTAGTGTGCATAAATATTGAAAAAGTTTATTGTTGTATACTTTTTAAGAAAATATAACTTATTTTTGAGAAAAATTTATTGGAAATCAATTTTTCCAACTTTTCCGATTTTTCCAGAAAAAAACTGGAAAAAACCCGGTTTTTTTCTGCCACTTCAATTTTTCCGGAAAATTTACATCTCTACACCTAACAAGATATCTACTGGTCTTGATTCAAAGTATATTGGGTCTGCTAGAACTAAATCATTGAAATTATTCACAATATTTGAAGGAATAGAACTATACGGCACATTTGATGTGATTCTTTTTATCACAAATGCTCTAGTGGCAAATCTCACTTCAGAATTAAAATGGGGAGTAAAATTTAAATTTACCTCTTCATTAGATTCAGCATTATAAGAACCTAAACATGTAATTTGTACTTTAGTAGATTGCCTTGGCAAACATAATTTACGCATACAATTTTCACTTATGAAAGAGGCTTCACTGCCACTATCCAGCAAAGCGCGACAGTTTACAAGATTACCCAGTGAGTGACGAACCTTAATCATTGCTGTACAAAGTAGAGTTTGCTTATTTTGCAATGAATGTAATCCCGACACAGAGTTGTTTGGAAATTCAAAGATGCTAGTACAAGAAGTTTGATTTAATGACTCAGTTGGTCTCGGCTGAAATTCTGGTGCGTTCGGAGACAGAGGGCCAGTCGGCGTTTCATTTACACTATCTGAATAAGATTTCGGGTCTCTTGGAAGATGTATAGGCTTATGACACACTTTACATTTACTTAAACTCTTACAGATTTTTGCATGGTGTTTATCTAAAAGACAATTGTAACACAAGTTGTTTCTTCTAATCAATTCTATTCTTTTATGTACACTAAACTGCAAGAACTTAGGACATTTATACAACGGATGTGATTTCTTGCATACACAACAACTATTATTAGAAGACAACAATGTCGTTACTTTACCTTTCTTTATTTTCCTTACTGAGGATTTGCTGTTTTGAAGGGTTCTAGCGTGATCCTTCAAGAAAGATAATAAGTTATCAAGAGTTCCCACCTCCTCCTTTTGTAATGTTCTTTCCCACCAATATCTCGTATTTTTATCTAATTTATCTGTAACTAGCAAACCCCGCGGCTTTGCTCGCGTAATATTTGATTATTTCGCGTAATATGCCAAGTGATATTTGCATGACTATTTTTTATTAGATAAACACTTTTTGGAATAATTCAAAAATTACAAATTAAGCCACAATTTGACTAAGCTTTATTATAAAAGTGCGACAGACAGACATGAGATTTTAATTAATAAGAAGAACTAAAACTAATTCCAAATAAATGATAATTTAGAAAATATTTTGAGTCTTTTTTGCTCATTTCAGTATTCATTTGAAGTTTTGAATTTTTTAGAAACCATCTTAACACATTTACATCTTAAAATTAACCATCATGTCAAATTCCAAGCTTCTTGTCTAACAGTCTACCACCTCTCTGGTGTTAGTGGCACCAACATAAAATGCCGAAATAGAGTTGAAATAGAATGTCTCGAAAAATGTTGAAACAGAGACTGCCCCCACTAATTTGCCAACATTAACCTTCAAATCGGTTGCTATTTCCTAATATTCTATAAAAACGGAATTTAGATGTTTTTAAAGGCTTTCTTGTTGTTCCTGCCAACCAGATGGTAGTGAAACTGGCATAAAATATAGCAAATATAGGATCAGGGACTATCACTCTTGATTCGCAACCAGTAACTTTTGTAATCGGTTTATTATTTCCAGAGATTCCACAGAAATCGTAATTTAGGACTCTTTTAGAATGCTTTTCGCTCCTTCCCTTCGCTCCACCCCTTTTTAATTTCGAATTTATTTTCGGCTGCTATTAGAGGACATTTATATATTTTATAAGTAACTACCGTGCTATATTTAAAGTTTCTAGCCTCTTCAGTACCGCAGAAATCGCAATTTAGAAATTGTTTTTCTCCTGCAACCCTCGAGGGGTTGTGGCACCGACATAAAATATAGCTTATTCAGGTTCTATCACCATCAATTTGCAACAATTATGTTTGAAGTCGGTTTCGTATTTTTTACGATTGCCTAAAAATCGTTATTTAGGACGCTTATAGAACGCTTTTCGCTCACTTCATTACTTTAAATTTGGAATTTTCTTTCGAAAATTCTTAGAAAGCATTTGCATCTTTAAAGCAATTACCATTCCAAATTTAAATTGTTAGACACCTCTCGGTAACACAAAAAAGCAATTTAGAACATTTTTTGCTCCTGTAACCTCCAGGTGGTAGTGACAACAACATAAAATATAGGCTATGTTAGAGCGGGGACTATCACCATCAATTTGAAACAATTACTTCTGAAATTGGTTTATATTTCCTGTGACTGCGTAGAAATCGCTATTTAGAACGTTTTTAGAACGCCTTTCGTTCATTTTCACCGCTTTTAAATTTCAAATTTTTAAGGAACTCTTCTCAGAGAGTATTTACATCTCATAAGTAATTACCATGCCAAATTTCAAGTTGCTAGTCACTTCAGTATCCCAAAAATCACAATTTAGAGCGTTTTTTAAAATGCAACCGCAAGGTGGTAGTGACGCCGACATGAAATAGATCCTATACTGGAGCAATATTTCATCATCAATTTCCAACCATTACTTTTGAAATCGGTTGGGTACTTTCTGAGACTGCATAGAAATCGCAATTTAGAACATTTTTTAGAACGTTTTTCGCCCCTTTTCACCCCTTTTAAATTTCGAATTATTTAGGAAATGTTCTTAGAGATCATTTATATCTTATAAGTAACTACTATGCCTAGTTTCAAGTTGCTAGCTCCTGCAGTATTACAAAAAACACAATTTAGATCGTTTTCTGCTCCTTCACCCCCTTTGGGGTAGTGGCACCGACATGAAATACAGCCTATGTAGGAGCAAGGGCTGTGACCTTCGTTTTCACACCATTATTTTTTAAATCGGTTCGGTACTTCCTGATATTCCGTAGAAATCGCAATTTAGGAAGTTTTTTAGAACGCTTTTCGTTCCTTTTCAGCCCTTTAAAATTTCGATTTTTTCGGAAATGTCCTTAGAGATCATTTATATCTAATAAGTAACTGTCCTGCCCAATTTCAGGATTCTATGCCCTTCAGTAACACAAAAATCGCAATTTAGAACGCATTTTGCTTCTGCAACTCCTAGGTGGTAGTGACACCGATATGAAATAAAGCCTATGTTGCAGCAAGGGCTGTCATCATCAATTTCCTACATTACTTTTGAAATATGTTGGGTACTTTCTGAGATTGCGTAAAAATAGCCATTTAGAACGTTTTTAGAACTCTTTTAGCGCATTTTCACCCCTTTTCAATTTCGAATTTTTTAAGACATGTTCTTAGAGATCATTTATATCTTATAAGTGACTACCATTCCAAATTTCATGTTTCTAGGCCCTTCAGTAACACAAAAATCGAATTCTCGAACGTTTTTTTTTGCTCCTGCGCCCCCTTTGGGGGCAATGACACCGACATGAAACATAGCCTATGTTGGAGCAAGGGTTGTCGCCATCATTTTGACACCATTATTTTTGAAATTGGTTAGGTACTTTTCTAGATTGCGTAAAAATCGGCATTTAGAACATTTTTTACAACGCTTTTGGCTCATTTTCACCCCCTTTTAAATTTCGAATTTTTTAAGAAATGTTCTTGGAAATAATTTATATCTAATAAGTAACTACCATGCCAAATTCCATGTATCTGGGCCCTTCAGTAACACAAAAATCGCAATTTCGAACGATTTTTGCTCCTGCACCCCCTTTTGTGGTAGTGGCACTGACATAAAATGTAGCCTGTGTTGGAGCAAGGGTTGTCACCATCATTTTGACACCATTATTTTTTTTTATATCGGTTTGGTACTTCTTGAGATTGCGTAAAAATCGCCATTTAGAACGCTTTTAGGACACTTTTTGCGCATTTTCACCCCTTTTTAATTTCGATTTTTTTAAGAAATGTTCTTAGAGATAATTTATATCTAATAAGTAACTATCATGCCAAATTCCATGTATCTGGGCCCTTCAGTAACACAAAAATCGCAATTTCGAATGTTTTTTAGCTCTTGCACTCCAATTTAGGGGTAGTGGCATCGATATAAAATGTAGCCTATGTTGGAGAAAGGGTTATCACCATCATTTTGACACCATTTTTTTAATAATCGGTTTGGTACTTCTTTTGATTGCATAAAAATCGCCATTTATAACGTTTTTTAGAACGCTTTTTGCTCATTTTCACCCCTTTTAAATTTCGAATTTTTTAAGAAATGTTCTTGGAAATCATTTATACGTAATAAGTAACTATCATTCCAAATTCCATCTATCTGGGCACTTCAGTAACAGAAAAATCGCAATTTCGAACGTTTTTTGTTCCTGCACTTCCTTTAGGGGTAGTGGCACCGACATAAAATGTTGCCTATCTTGGAGCAAGGGTTGTCACCATCATTTTGCCACAATTATTTTTCTATATCGGTTTGGTACTTCTTGAGATTGCGTAAAAATCGCCATTTAGAACGTTTTTAGAACGCTTTTTGCGCATTTGCACCACTTTTTAATTTCGATTTTTGTAAGAAATGTCCTTAGATAACATTAGTATCTTATAAGTAACTACCATTCCAAATTTCATGTTTCTAAGCCCTTCAGTAACACAAAAATCGCATTTTTAGAACGTTTTTTTCTCCTGCACCCCATTTGGGGTAGTGGCACTGACATAAGATATAGCCTATGTTCTAAGTTGGACTAACACCATCATTTTGATACCATTACTTTTGGAATCGGTTCGCTAGTTCCTGAGCTTACCTCCTACAAATAAACAATTTTTTCCTCTTTATAATAGGAGTATAGAAGTATAGATTACATAAACTATCATTACTTCCGAAAATCCACTAACGTCTTGTTCAAGTACACTTAAAGAACGCACACATTCGTTTATAACATCTACACTCTCTAAAATAGACTGTGCATTATCCGATATACAAGGCATTCCAATTAATTTCTTAATTAATGCATTAATTAACTCACGTTTATTTGAATATCGCTCCTTTAATAATTCTAAAGCTGTCTTATAGTTTGAATCAGTTATTGGAAGACTCTGAATAATTTTAAGTGCGCTGTTTTTACATGCCGATTTCAAATACTGCAATTTTTGACAGTCTGATAAACTCTCATTATTATCCACACTAGCTTTAAATAAATCATAAAATCAGTGTTGAATCCAGACCGTTACCTCCGGGGGGAAATTTTGATCCCTGGGGGGGGGGGACACTAGTATTCCAACATGAAATTTTCTCTGATTTCATTAATATACTAAAACCTGCTAAGGCGGAATCGCCGACGGTCAGAAAAAGTTTCCGTCTTAACAAGTATCTCTCCAGTCGGGATTTTGAAAATCTTCTGTTTCCATAGATTATGCTATATATAAGTTTCTATTTTTTAATTTTAAATTGAAAATTTAAAAAACTTTTAAAAATTCTATTTAATTTAAGATACTCTTGTACTTTTTTGGGTCTAAACCATTATTGAATAAAAATAAGTGTGGCATTCTTAGGTTACTGTCACTCCTAAATATAACTTATATAAGTTATGGTCATTTGTTTTATATTTAATCTCATTATATCTTACAGTTTAACTTGCCATACAGGATTTGAATATCCCATTTTATGAAAGTTTTGAATCAACATTGCTACGATTTACCACTGAAATATTTCTATTAATATACAGTTATTCATGAAACAGCACCGAAAAATGGCAATAAATCACAATTAAATTATAAAACTTCGTTACCACAAAAACAAAGTTTACATACTTAATAATACAATAACAAATTTTTATTGTTTGATATTTACTTATTATTTAATAATAATGCTTTCAGACATAGACGCGGACAGTATTAAATGGAATAGGGAGATTTTTCTCCCTTTTTTCGTGGGGGGGGAATATGGTTGGGCGACGCCGTACTATGTTAAAACCTTTTACTGTAGATGAAATATATATTTTTTTTTCTCTTAATTTTTTAATTATTTTGTAACGTCCGCAATATTTTCAAACTTATGAAAGATAAAAGTTATGTAACATTTCAAAATTTAAAATTGAACCCCCATTTGTATACTTCTATCTGCGTCTATGTTTAAGTATAACTTCTTAATATTAATAAAAACAAATCTTCGGTAACAATCACGTCCACTACAGAAATAGAGATTTCACTCTTTTTTTAAATACTTTAATTTTATAAAATATTAATAGCAATTTAAATAAATAATACCACATAATGTGTATAACATTTAGTTACTGTAAAGCACTAAATAGTAATTATAATATTCTATATGTAAAACCATCAAATCTACCTTATAAAACTAGTCCTTATTTCTCATAAAGCACTGTTTTTGATAAATCGCATAAGTTCAGTATTAAATTTGTTGCTCACCTTTAAACTAAGCGAATACGTCTTGGTTTCGAAGATGCATAATGTGTGATCACTGCATCGATGAATTCATCTGTTGGCTCCTCATCACCTTCGACAGATACTTTAATACACGATTGTAAAGTATCCTGCCCCATGCGATTTCTAAGTTTTGTCATAATTCTATTCATTGTGCTAAATGACCTTTCTACACTCGCTGTTGAAACTGGTACACACAATACACACTCGGCAACTTTTTTCAAAACTTCGTATCCAATATCAGCTTTTAAAATGAAAGAAGCGACATCTGAACTGGTATCATCTAAATTACTGTATGCAACGTACTTAAAAGAACGGAGATCTGCCACTGCTGCATCCTATTCCTGAATTCCAAAAAGATAGCACAGCTCCTTACACTGATTTTCATTTATTTTTACAAATTCTCCAAAGCTTCGAAAAAATGCACATAGCGCAGTGCTTTATCATTAAATCTTTCTTTAATTTGATGAATCATTTTTTCTATTAAAGTTTTTGCACTTTTAAGCAATTTTTTTTCGTGTCATTAAAATTTATGCTCTTAATTTCTGATACATCACTCTCGAGATCTTTAATTTTAATGTGCAATTCGTTATTATCATTGTCACTATCACAAAAATTGGCAATTTCTTGCAAGTGATCAACTGTTCCAGAAACAAGTTGGGGAAGAAATGAAATGCTAAGAGTTTTCTTTTAAAGAATTTTGCTTAAATTCGATACAGCATTAAGTGTTTCATCCATAACGACTAAACTGATTATAAAACTAATATTGATCATTTCCAAGAGAATACCACCAGCTAAACTTGCTAAATCAGCACCATCCTTGTGTATGTGTTCGCATGCAATCATAATCGATTTAAAGAATAAAAATACAGCATGGACTGTACGGTAATTGCTAAGCCAGCGTATATCCGTTGCCTCAGGTATGATTTGAACGGGTTCTTCTAAAGCTTTCTGTATTTCGTGCAAAATTTTTCCTCTCTTAGGAGAACTATGAAAAAGTTTATAAATATCTTTAACTGTGTGAAAAAATCGTTTAATCATTATAGTCTTGTTTCTTGAATTAGTGACAGCTAATGATAGATTATGGGATCTGCAATGAATGTAAGGCACTTCGCATTGTTTAGCTTCTGAAATACGAGCACGAACACCAGTTATACTACCACTGAAGTTCGCTGCACCATCAAAAGAACATGAAACCAATTTATCATATGGCATATTTCGTTTTTTTAAAGCATTATCTATAGTTAAAAATACTGATTCAGCATCAGTTCTTTTTAAGTATATTATGCACAAAAATGTTTCTCTTACTTCGCAAACTGGGTCATGGACGACGTGCCGCACCATTAGTGATAACTCACTTTGATTGTTTATGTTCGTCGATTCATCTCCTATTATAGAATAATATTTACCATTAAGTATTTTGTCATCTGCTTTGTCTAAGATTGTGCTTATTGAGCTTAATATTTCAGAAGCAGTTGATTTACTTATGTAAGTCGATCTTTTACTTTGAGACTAAACCCAGTCGCGAAGAGTTTCATTTTCTCTCATTAAAATTTTTTGAACTAAGGATTCGTATTTTGTAGTGTGGGGTATCTCCTCTTTAGCTAAAAAAATACACACTTCTAATTAAAGAAGATAAAACTTGTCTATTTTTATCCCTGTATTGGATTATTTGTGTGTGTATAGGAGCATTTAAATTCTGTAATCTTTCATGTTCCATAAAAACAGATTTACAGTGTTTGTCTGATTTTGAGTGTTTTTCAAGTTTTCCTGTAGTGCCAGTTGCTTTCCTAAAATTTGTGAAGGGCACTGATATGAATACTCCACTTGTTTTTTGGAATACCTCTACATCATTTTTAAATGCTTTTCACACAGCTTGCAAAATGCACCACCATGAGTTCGATCAAAATACAGCCATTCATATTTAGTTTCCCACTGTTTTTGATATTTGAACTTGCATCCAACATTTTTATCTTCCGGTTGAGGTTGTCCACTAACAGTACTACACGAAGGTATCGCGGGTGGAACTATCACATTACAGGTTTCACTTTCATTCAAAATTAGTTGAGAATTATTATTTTGATTTTCAACAGATGACTGTACTAAAGGTTCTTCACTACGTCTTCTTTTTTAAATTTGGATAAAAGAAAATAATTTCGACTGTTTTGACATAATTCAATATCAAAAATAATTCCTATCCAATATTCAATTTAAGCTGTGATTTTTATCTGTAACAATCAAGACAGAAAAGCGCAATAGATTAACCAGACACAGTGTCGTCTAGAACTAGCGTCACCTAATTGCTTATTGGTAGTCTTTGAAAATGAAATTTCCCTAGCATTCTACAATAAAATAAGAAAAATAAAATATTTTATGTTAGCGAACAAGTAAATACCGGATGTAATTTATAAAGTTTGCATAGAAATATTTAGACATTTTCAGTAACTAAATCTTTTTTAAACTATCAAGTATGAAAACATTTCTGTGCCTTTAATTCAGTTGTCCATACCCACTCAAACTCCATTATAATAATATTTTTGACAGCATAATCAATTTATCATTCAATAAATGAATTTGGTTTTTCCAAGACAAAATTACATTTAGATAAAGCAGTTATTTATGTAATACAGGATAAACAAATGGATTATTACTGAAAGGATTAACTTTCAAGATATTTTATGAGTGAACGGAATAATAACAATATATCATATTTTAATTAAGAAACGCACAAATTTAGAATTTCACAATAAGGAAGTAATAATATTTATTTTATGGGCTAGAACTTTGTAAAAGAAAAAGTTTTATTTATGATACATGAAATTAATATTATAACTCAAAAATATAATGAATAATATTTCACTGGATAGGAAAAGCTTATTTAGATAAATTATTATCGTGATATGATACATTCAATGAATTATTATGTTTATTGTTAAGATTGAATAATGGATATTAAGCAAAAAAATATATTTTATGGTATAATTTAAATACATTTTAGAGAAATTGAGAGTCTAATTAAAAATATCTAAATAATTTAATAATTGATGCAATTAGAGTAAATACGCCAAAAATATGTGATTTGACATTGCACCTGTCAATAATGGAATCTTCTCCTAACCAGAAAACTTTTACGGTCCCAATGAAAACAATTCTAGTATATTAAAAGCCGCAAATATAAAATTGAAAGAGGTGGAAGAAAAATTCCGTTACAGACACATTTCCGTCCTAGAAAGTATCACGCAGTGCACTGCTTTTGCTGGAACCGTATTTTTTTTTTTTCGTTTAAGAGAGGATTCTGCATTCCGCTATAGACAGGTTCTGTTTCCCAGACTTTACCGCATTTAATTTTTTCGAAAATGTTAATGAAATAAATTTATACCAGTTATTTTATAATTAAAAAAAAAAAATGGAATTATTTAACAACAATTTCTTACAATTTAATCTCATATATGGCACCAAAATTAAAATTTAAGTTTTACTACCGGTATGCTTTAAATAAATATTATGCAAGTATTAGCGGTATGCTAATTAATAATTATGTAATTTGTTTCTTCTTCTTTTTCTTTTAAATCTTGTAACTGCTATTGTACACAAAAATATGACACGCACCTATTGTGCAAAAAGTTAGCTGAAAGGTTAAATATTAATAAACAGAATAAACATTAATTTCGTAATTTTTTTTAACTTGTTCGATTTTTCGAATAGCTTGTAAGACTTACTTATACAAAGCTGTTATATGTCGCAAAAACTGAACCTTTCTATAACGGATTAATACCTTAGAAGGAACATTTCCTTGTAATTGACGACAAAAATGCTATGCAAGTATATCTAGTTTAAGACAGCATTTTTTAACGGTACCTTGCGATTCCATCTTAACAGGTTTTTCGGGAGGATTCGAAGGAAAATATCACCACTTGGAAAAATAAGGAGAAAGTCAAAAATTTCCTCCGGGGGGGACATTCCCCCCCCCGGGCCACCCCCTGAAATCAACACTGCATAAAATGATATCCATTCTTCTAAATTACCACTAAACGTAGGAAGCGTCAATTTTGGTAGCTTTACTTCTGGTATTTGAGATTTAGAAAGGCTATTATTTTGATTCGATTCATTTAAAGTAAATTTTGAGTTTTTCCGGTTAACACTTAACCAAAGATTGTCAAGTTTATCCTGTACGGATTGTTGCTCATCAACAAAATTATCTACATCTTCTTCTTTGCATTGTGAAAAAATTGCATTAAAAATTTCATGTAATTCCTCATTTAATTTTTCGATTTTATTTTCGAATAAAGCAAGCTGACTAGAATCAGCATCATCTATCGAACTAATAATATTATTTTCGAGTTTAGTTACAGTAGCTTTTAATACTCGTTTTCTAACTAACATATCTTTAAATTCTATCATAATGAGATAATATTAACAAAAAAGACTCACCGAATAGTATAGATGTTTAAATGACGCAGCTTCTTTATTTACTTATTGCATCATAACTTCAGAACGATGACATGATTACACTTGAAAACGAAACTCCTCTTACCGTTCGTTCTATCACTCAATTCAACAACAAAAAAAATTATCAAAGCTCCGGGAGACGTAACCAAAAAATTTATGTAGCGCGCTGGTTGAAATTAAATAAACACAAACTCGTCAATAACTCACAACACTTAATAAATAACTAAGTGAACTGTATCACACGTTTAATTATAAACCCTCTTGGTTTCACACTCTTAGAATAGAATAAAATACATATCAACAAAAAAGAACGTTGCCATTTTTTAGAAATTAAACTTACACAAAAATGCTCGCACTGAGCGTTGGCAGACGATAAATAAATTTCGAACAACATGTTTACAAACAGCGACTTTTTCGAGATCAATATTGATTAAAAAAAAAAAAAAAAACTATTTCCGAAAAAATTCTGAAACTGAATTATATACACAAAAGATATCACATGAAACTAAAGAAAATAGGGGCTTTGCTGTGAAAAAGAAACAAAATAAAAATAAATAATGATATGTATATTGATATTCAAAGCTGGATATATAAGTTTCCACATATTCAGCTTTGTTTTGGTGATATTTTTGTACTGTGGAGCCGATGACCGGAGCTGTCAAGGCCCAAAGATACATAATGATTGTTCGAAATTTATTTATCGTCTGCCAACGCTCAGTTCGAGCATTTTTGTGTAAGTTTAATTTCTAAAAAATGGCAACGTTCTTTTTTGTTGACATGTAATTTATTCTATTCTAAGAGTGTGAAACCAAGAGGGTTTATAATTAAACGTGTGATACAGTTCACTTTGTTATTTATTAAGTGTTGAGAGTTATTGACGAGTTTGTGTTTATTTAATTTCAACCAGCGCGCTACATAAATTTTGGTTACGTCTACCGGAGGTTTGATATTTTTGTTGTTGTTGAATTGAGTGATAGAACGAACGGTAAGAGGAGTTTCGTTTTCAAGTGTAATCATGTCATCGTTCTGAAGTTATGATGCAATAAGTAAATAAAGAAGATGCGTCATTTAAACATCTATACTATTCGGTGAGTCTTTTTTGTTAATATTATCTTATTATGGCAGAATTTAAAGATATTTTAGTTAGAAAACGAGTATTAAAAGCTACTGTAACTAAACTCGAAAATAATATTATTAGTTCGATAGATGATGCTGATTCTAGTCAGCTTGCTTTATTCGAAAATAAAATCGAAAAATTAAATGAGGAATTACATGAAATTTTTAATGCAATTTTTTCACAATGCAAAGAAGAAGATGTAGATAATTTTGTTGATGAGCAACAATCCGTACAAGATAAACTTGACAATCTTTGGTTAAGTGTTAACCGGAAAAACTCAAAATTTACTTTAAATGAATCGAATCAAAATAATAGCCTTTCTAAATCTCAAATACCAGAAGTAAAGCTTCCAAAATTGTCGCTTCCTTCGTTTAGTGGTAATTTAGAAGAATGGATATCATTTTATGATTTATTTAAAGCTAGTGTGGATAATAATGAGAGTTTATCAGACTGTCAAAAATTGCAGTATTTGAAATCGGCATGCAAAAACAGCGCACTTAAAATTATTCAGAGTCTTCCAATATCTGATTCAAACTATAAAACAGCTTTAGAATTATTAAAAGAGCGATATTCAAATAAACGTGAGTTAATTAATGGATTAATTAAGAAATTAATTGGAATGCCTTGTATATCGGATAATGCACAGTCTATTTTAGAGAGTGTAGATGTTATAAACAAATGTGTGCGTTCTTTAAGCGTACTTGAACAAGACGTTAGTGGATTTTCGGAAGTAATGATAGTTTATGTAATTACAGATAAATTAGATAAAAATACGAGATATTGGTGGGAAAGAACACTAAAAAAGGAGGAGGTGGGAACTCTTGATAACTTATTATCTTTCTTGAAGGATCACGCTAGAACCCTTCAAAACAGCAAATCCTCACTAAGGGAAATAAAGAAAGGTAAAGTAACGACATTGTTGTCTTCTAATAATAGTTGTTGTGTATGCAAGGAATCACATCCGTTGTATAAATGTCCTAAGTTCTTGCAGTTTAGTGCACATAAAAGAATAGAATTGATTAGAAGAAACAACTTGTGTTACAATTGTCTTTTAGATAAACACCATGCAAAAATCTGTAAGAGTTAAAGTAAATGTAAAGTGTGTCATAAGCCTCACCATACAATTTTACATCTTCCAAGAGACCCGAAATCTTATTCAGATAGTGTAAATGAAACGCCGACTGGCCCTCTGTCTCTGAACGCACCAGAATTTCAGCCGAGACCAACTGAGTCATTTAATCAAACTTCTTGTACTAGCATCTTTGAATTTCCAAACAACTCTGTGTCGGGATTACATTCATTTCAAAATAAGCAAACTCTACTTTGTACAGCAATGATTAAGGTTCGTGACTCAGTGGGTAATCTTGTAAACTGTCGCGCTTTGCTGGATAGTGGCAGTGAAGCCTCTTTCATAAGTGAAAATTGTATGCGTAAATTATGTTTGCCAAGGCAATCTACTAAAGTACAGATTACATGTTTAGGTTCTTATAATGCTGAATCTAATGAAGAGGTAAATTTAAATTTTACTCCCCATTTTAATTCTGAAGTGAGATTTGCCACTAGAGCATTTGTGATAAAAAGAATCACATCAAATGTGCCGTATAGTTCTATTCCTTCAAATATTGTGAATAATTTCAATGATTTAGTTCTAGCAGACCCAATATTCTTTGAATCAAGACCAGTGGATATCTTGTTAGGTGTTAACGTTTTCTTTACATTGCTTAAAGGGGAAGTTATAAAAAGAGAAGAAACTCTACCCTTCGCCGTATGTTCTAAACTTGTTTGGATAATTACGGGAACTACCTCTTTTGATACAAGTCAACGTAAATTTTCTGTTAATAATATTCAATTTCAACTAAATGATTTAGTTCAAAAGGTTTGGTCTTTAGATTCCATTCCTGAGCTAGTTCGAATTTCTAAGGAAGAACAAGAATGTGAAGACCATTTTAAGAGCAATTATTTTCGAAATAATTCTGGAAGATTTGTTGTGAAACTTCCATTTAAAGATTCTCCATCGCAATTAGGTGATACTAAGGAATTAGCCATACACCGATTTCATTCTTTGGAACGTAAGCTTTCAAAACAACAATCTATTTATAAAAACTATCGAGAGTTTATGAAGGAATATTCTGATTTGGGTCATATGGAACGAATATCCAAATCGGAAAGAGTCCCTACATTTGTTTTTTTATTTACCTCATCTTGCGGTAATTCGTGAATCAAGTACGACGACAAAATTAAGAGTTGTTTTTGATGCCTCTGCTAAATCTACCTCTTGTGTGTCCTTGAATGATATTCTAATGGTCGGACCCCGTATACAACAGGAACTTTTCCCAATTCTTTTAAGATTTAGAGTTTTGCCTATTGTTGTACGAGCAGATATAGAGAAGATGTTTAGACAAATCTTGATTAATCCAGAAGATAGAGATTTTTTAAGAATTTTTTGGAGAGAGAATTCCCAGGATCCGTTAGAGGAATATCGTTTAACAACGGTCACTTATGGTACAGCATCTGCCCCGTTTCTGTCTACAAGAGCTCTTCATCAGCTTGCCTTATATGAGAAAAACGATTTTCCTTTGGCATCTGCAGCTGTGTTGAAAGAATTTTATGTAGATGATTTTCTCTCTGGCGGCCAGAATGAGGAAGAAGTTGTGGAACTAATTAGTCAATTGGCATTATTAATGAAACGAGGAGGCTTTAATTTACGAAAATGGATTTCAAATGTACCTGGAGTACTGAGGAATATTTCTGACGAATGTAAGGAAAGTACAGAGTCATTGCTCTTGACTAATGATGGCGGGATAAAAATTTTAGGAATTCAATGGAATTTAACGGGTGATTTCTTCTGTTTCACTGCTTTAGACCATGAGAAAAAGGACAGATATTCTAAAAGAGATATTTTGTCAGAAGTTGCAAAGGTGTTTGATCCGCTAGGCTTTCTTTCCCCCTGTGTTGTTTTCATGAAGATACTGCTGCAAGACTTATGGAAGTTTTCACTTACCTGGGACGAGCCAATTAGTGAAGAACATAGTAAACGGTGGATATCTTTTCGGAATGATTTAAAGGTAATTTCTAAGTTGAAAATTCCTCGATTTGTATTATCTGCAGATAAGATAAACCTTCAAATTGAAGCCTTTTGTGATGCGTCTGAAAAAGCATATTGTGCAGCAATATATATGCGTTCAGTTTCTCAGAATGAGACAATCACCGTAAATCTTTTGACATCTAAAACTAAGGTCGCACCCATTAAGACTCAGTCAATCCCAAGGTTGGAACTTTGTTCAGCTCTTCTTTTGACAAATTTGCTAAAGGTTGTTTTGGATCACTTAAGTCTCAAGGAGAGTGAAGTGTTTGCGTGGACTGATTCTAAAGTTGCGTTGGCATGGCTTTCTTCAGAGCCTCATAGATGGCAAAACTTTGTAGCAAACCGTGTTGCTAAAATCCAAGAAACACTGCCTAATATTTCGTGGAATCATGTTCGCGGGCTTGAAAATTCAGCTGACTGCGGAACAAGAGGTATGCTACCATCGGAATTAGTGAATTGTGAGCTATGGTTTCATGGTCCTAAATGGTTAAGAGAGCCATGGGATAAACCGTCTAATGAATCATTTGAAGGCAAGGATGTACAAGAAATTATCCTAAAGGAAGAAAAGAGGAATTGTGTTGTAAATATTTCTAAACTTAATGATGATCATCTGATTTTCAGATATTCTTCTTGGAATAGACTAGTACGAATCGTCGCGTGTGCTTAAGATTTGTAGACAATGCAAGAAAGTCGTTATCAAATCGAGTAAATGGTTTTCTCTCAGTCTTAGAGCTTTCAAATTCCACAACGAAAATTCTGAAAATAGTTCAAATCGAGTGTTTCCGTGATGAAATATCTGATTTAAGGCATCACAAATATTTAAAATCTTCAAGTAAACTTTTGTCTTTAAACCCATTCCTGGATCATAATTGTATTTTGCGTGTTGGTGGAAGATTGAGACATGCTAATGTCTCAGAAGATCAGAAACACCCAATATTATTGCCTAAGACACATCATATAACTGCATTAATTATCAAACATTATCATATAACTTATTTACATGCTGGTCCACAGCTTCTTTTAGCTGTTCTTCGAAATAATTTCTGGATTTTAAGTGGTCGAGATGCAGTAAGAAAAATAGTGAGGAGTTGCTTAAAATGTTTTCATGCTTCACCATCTGTTGGCACTCAAATAATGGGGGATCTTCCAGCCATACGTGTTAGGCCAAGTCGTCCATTCTCAAAGACTGGAATTGATTATGCCGGCCCATTTATGTGCAAGGAGAGAAATCGTAGAAATATCAAGTCGTTTAAGAGTTATATTGCTATTTGTTTTTGTTTTTCAACTCGTGCTATTCATCTTGAATTGGTTTCGGATTTGACAGCTTCCACATTTTTGGCTGCTCTAAAAAGATTTGTTGCCCGTAGAGGTAAACCAGCTGAGTTGGTTAGTGATTGCGCAGGAAATTTCAAGGGTGCAAGTAGGGAACTGCGTGAGTTATACAATTCCGTATCCTCCATTAGTAAGGATCAAACATTACAGAATTATGTGGCTAATGAAGGTATCATCTGGAACTGTAATCCCCCGTCTGCTCCACATTTTGGTGGGCTGTGGGAAGCTAACATAAAATCTGTGAAATATCATCTATGTAGAACAATGGGAAATTCACTATTTACAATTGAAGAATTCTCTACATTATTGTCACAAATTGAAGCCTGTTTGAACTCTAGACCTTTATGTCCTCTGTCGAACGATCCAAGTGATCTACAAGTCCTGACACCAGGTCATTTTTTGACTGGTGCTGCCTTGACGGCTATTCCAGAACTTGACGTTTCTGAAATTCCCCCTAATAGACTTTGCCGTTGGCAATTAACCCAGAGAGTATTTCAGCACTTCTGGAAGTGATGGAGTGGTGAGTATTTGTCTCAACTCCAGCAACGTCCCAAGTGGTTGCGTGCGACAGCAAATTTAAATGTTGGTGACTTAGTGCTAATTAAAAATGAACTTCTTCCCCCTCTTCAGTGGAAGTTAGGAAGAATTATTCAGACATTTCCGGGCCATGACAGTCGTGTGAGAGTCGCCATAGTAAGAACTGCTGCCGGAAATGTTAAACGAGCGGTTCATAAACTCTGTCCTTTGCCCTTTCATTAACATATATAACTCTTTTATTTGTACCCCTTGAAGATTTCAAGGCCGGGGGTGTATGTTCGAAATTTATTTATCGTCTGCCAACGCTCAGTTCGAGCATTTTTGTGTAAGTTTAATTTCTAAAAAATGGCAACGTTCTTTTTTGTTGACATGTAATTTATTCTATTCTAAGAGTGTGAAACCAAGAGGGTTTATAATTAAACGTGTGATACAGTTCACTTTGTTATTTATTAAGTGTTGTGAGTTATTGACGAGTTTGTGTTTATTTAATTTCAACCAGCGCGCTACAATGATTACCTATAATAAAAAAATGTGAAATATTTTTCCGTTGAAAATTGAAAAATAATTTAAATGACAATTACATTGAATACTCATAATCACAGAATAGTTCCTCCTTTTATACAGAAATTTGAAACATTAATATGTGAAATATTCTCTGAATAACAGAAAAAAAAAATAGAAATAGAAATTTGATTTCATATATATTATTTTAAACATTTAAAACACGCAATAAAGTATTTTTGTATTTTAAAAAAAAGAAAAAAAAATCCAAATAATTTATCGGCTGCAAGCAGATTCCTTACAGTAACCAAGAAGAGCTTCATTAACCTTAAGCCGTATTACATCCTTGCGATGGAAAGCTTCATACACTAACAAAGTAATAGCGTAGTAATATATTTCCATTTTTAAATTGGATTATATAAGAAATAAGAGTTTTTCTTAAAAAGTCGAAAATGTTATTCGCTTCATCTAAAACTGATTGGTATTATATATTATTTAAAAGAAACAAGTTGGAAATTGCTCGTCAAACGTGGCAAATGTGGTGCGTTCGTACTATAACTAGTTTTATAAATATTTTTGATCGCATATTGTACTGAATGATTATTTTAGTGCACTTGAATAAGTGCATATCCATATCCATTTCATTCTGTTCGAAAGACTGTAATATCTTTAAAATGCACTCGAAATTTTTTTTCCCCGTTGGCCGTCATGTAAACGGAAAACTTTTGACTGTCATTTTCATTAAACTATACATCCGATTTTCATAAAATCTGAAATGACTCAACAGAATTTTGCAACAATTATAAAATTTCAGCCTATTCGGAAGGCTGTAACATCATTAAAATGCACTTGCAATAATTTATTCCCATTGGCCGTAATGTAACAGAAAACTTTTGACTGTCCCTGTAATTAAACTATACATCCGATTTTCATAACTTTTGAAATGATTCGACAAAATTTTGCAAGAATTTATATATTTAAAATTTCAGACCATTCGGAAGGCTGTAACATCGTTAAAATGCACTTGCAATAATTTATTCCCATTGGCCGTAATGTAACGGAAAAATTTTGACTGTCCCTGTAATTAAACTATACATCCGATTATCATAAAATTTTAAATGACTCAACAAAATTTTGCAACAATTATATATTTAAAATTTCAGACCATTCGGTCGGGTAGTTTTTGCCCTGTTATATGCGGACAGACGGACGGACGGACAGGCAGGCAGGCAGGCAGGCGGACTGAACGACTACTATAGGTGCTACGTATTTATATAATTACGAACGCACCTAAAAATTGCCCGGGCCATTTTGGAGGAAAAAAAGTTCAAACTTACATGTGCCAATTACTTAAAAGGTGTGTTTACTTATCTCAAAATCTAACTGTACGTAGAAATTTCAGAATAGGATAATACAGCTGGGATAAGACTGTTTAAAAAAAAAAATCAGAAACATGTGTTCCATATTTTCTGAGATAATAAATGTCGGTTTTTCGCATTTCCTTTGATGCCAAGTTAGCCGTATATACAGATTGTCGCTGTTCAGTGATTTTGGGCTTAAGATGCGTCACTCGAGATACTATCGTCTCTCATGATAATTATTTTAAAACTATAAATGTATAAGGGGTAGTGTGATATAATATAACAGCGCTATATAAGATAATCATTCGACCAATCTATCGTTGGGGGTGTGATAGTCATGCAACTAAATTATTGCTGTACGTAAAAAACATTCCTGCCGAAATTTTCACGCTATACAGATTTTTTTCTTTTAGAAGTAGCTTTTAATAACTTTAAAGTATAGTATGACGTTTTTTAATTTTTTTCCCGTTTAAAAACACTGTTTTAATGTGTAGTGAGTGTGAAATAAAAACGACAAGGATTTTAATTTTTTAATTTTTTAGTAATGTTTTTCCAAATACCTGCCAAATGGGATGGAATTAAAAAAAATAAATTTTGAGGGATTTCAAAGATGAATAAATTAATACATTTATAAGAGGGAAAAACGACTTAAGTAGCTGTATGAGATGTTCATATGGAAATTAATGGTAAATTGATAAACTTTTAAAGCAAATTCTTTCAGTATTTACGGCTTGTTATACATTAAGGTTCAAATTAATCGCGACAGGTTGTATGACCTAGTTTGAGGCCAAGTGATGATGATTGTATTGATTTCTGATCTTTACTTCGTTAAGTTCTGCAGCTCAAAAAAGCTGTACTACAGCATATATTTGCAATATGAAAGGTTTTTTGTATAATGAATTGTAAAATGACAATCTTGGCGATTTGATGGTTTTTCCTGGAAAGTGAAATAATGAACTTTACAGAAGCCTCCCTGGTAGGGTGGAGCGAAAAAAATTAATTTTTTAAAATCAAAAACGGGTAGGTGCCAAAAGTTGCCTTTATACTAGTACATCATCTGCGTGCAATATTACCGCTGAAAAAATATGGCTTGAGTCTGCGCTTTTGGTCCAAATGTCGAAATTTTGGGTAAAATTTGACATTCTTTCAGAAAATTAAAAAATATTCTATAGAAATAATTATTAGTTAATAGTTTTATTTAAACCTTTATTATTAATTACTTAACATATTTAAACGATAAAACGATATCTTTTTTCTGTATAACTGGAACAAAACTGACAACTTTTGGTGAAAAAAAGGCGTTCCCACTCTGTTGTGTCATACAACTAATTGTTGTTTAGAATACAGCTCTTACCTAGTTGTTTTCAAAACTACCCAGGAGGTACCACGTGGAAGTGACTGCATTTCATGTCACAACAGTGCATAGCTCGACCACCCTGCCATCTGATCTCAATGTTTTATTTATACATTGAATTGTGTTTTTTTATCAAAGACTGGCATGAGTTTTCTATGTATCAGCCTAGTACATTTCTTCTTTGAATCCACAGACTTTGGATGCTGCTGCTGTGATCTCCTTTACGTATTTTTCTACTGTTTGTGTAAGAGAAGACAAATAGTGTAATGCAGTGCGGATGATATTAATGTAATCTATTCAGCCGTTTATTATCTTCACCAAGATTGCACCCGATAAATGCATATTGATTAGAGGTTCTGTTACCACAACACTTTTCCAATGAATTAGATATATATAATTATCCGCTTCAAAGTTGATTGTCAATTTTTCAGATTTGCGTATGCCATCATTTACTCTCATTTTTCGACTATTATGTGCTGAGCAGCTAGCTGTTTAATGTGATGGCAATCGTCAGAGAGCATTGAAATAAAAATTTCCTCTGCGTATGCAAAGCGAACATTGTCCTAAATAACCTTTTTTTAGTATTTGTTTTATTCCGTTTTGTGTGTTGTTTAGTAGCCGAGTAATTTCCCATGAGTTTTTAGATCCCTTCTTTAGCTGTGGATTACATTTGATTGTAAACTATCCCGGGGCCAAACTTGGATAACATAGTACTTTTTGAGTGAACGTAGAGACTCTGATGGGCAGTGAGTGCCCATCAAAGGGGAATAAATCTGTTAATCGTTGTCCTCCATTCTGCGAGGGACATGCTTAAAATGAACCATTACAGTTGATCATATGCCACCTCCAAGTCCAGCGAATTTCTTCTGCGTCATTTATTAGACAAGGTCGTTGGCAAAAATTATATTCTAACCCACAGGGATTCGCCGGACCAATAGGAAAATCTTTGTCCACGTGTTTATTCCCTTCTTATTTCAATTTTTGAAGCCATAGACAGTAATTTTCAAACATTATTTCCTGAATTCGAGAAAAGGATACTCAGCACATACCAGAAATGCCTGCTAGACATTTGCAAAGCTATTTCATCAAGATATTGCTCAGAAGAACTAGCGAATAGGAACCCAAGAAACTTGTACTACTCAAGATGGCTCACAATGGCGCATAAAATTATACGCCTTCATATAAGCACTGATTGATCATCAGAATCTGGTTCACTCACAAAGTATGTAATCCAAGTTTATGGCGCAGGATGGTTTACACCAAATATAATCCACATCTAAAAAATTGATCTAAAAACTTATGGGAAATTACTCAGCTACTAAACATAACAGAAAACTGCAAAAAAACAAATACTAAAAAAAAATTATTTTGGACAATGGTAGCTTTTCACATCGAGAGCAAATTCTTATTGCAATTTTGATGACGATCGCCATCACATTAAACAACAAGCTTATCAGCATATAAAAATATGCAAGAGGTAGAGTAAATGATGGCATACTCAAAGATGAAATACCTTAATGTTGTAAAATGTTGTCGGAACAGAACTCTCAATCACTATGCAGTAACTGGATGCAATTTTGATGAAGATACTAGAAGGCTGAATAGATTTCATAAATTACATTGCATTATTCTGCTTAGCTTATCATACACAAGCAGTAGAAATATGCGTAAAGGAGTGTCACAACAGCATCACCCAACGTCTGTGGATACAGAGAAGAGATGGACTAGGTTGATACATAGAAAACATATGCCAGTCTTTGATAAAAAATCACAATTCTATATATAAATAAATCATTGTGCTCAGATGGAAGGGTCGTCGAGCTATGCACTGTTGTTTTATGAAATGCAGCCACCTCCACGCGATACCTCCTTTGTAGATTTGAAAGCAACTACGTATTCCAAACAACAATTAGTTGTATGACACAACAGAGTGGAAACGCCTTTTTTTACCAAAAGTTGTCAGTTTTTCTCCCGTTATACAGAACAAAGATATCATTTTATCGTTTAAATATGTTAAGTCTTTAATAATAAAGGTTTAAATAACACTTTTAAGTAATAGCCAGCTCTATAGGATTTTTTAAATTTTTTTGAAAAAATGTCAATTTTTACCCAAAATTTCGACTTTTGGACCAAAAGCGCAGACTCAAGCCATTTTTTTTCAGCGGTAATATTGCACGCAGATGATGTACTTGTATAAAGGCAACTTTTGGCACCTACCCGTTTTTGATTTTAAAAAATTCATTTTTTTCGCTCCACCCTACTCCCTGGTAATACAACTATACCACATCTGATTCTGAAAGTTTACAGTTGTCCATTTCACGCTAATGTAATATGTCTTGTAGTGATTACGCCAAAATTGAGGTCGAGCAGGAAAACCTAGGCCAATTGACGTGGAATGACACTAAATTAAAAATCTCATACCACAGCTGAAAACATACTTCTATTAACTGTCGTGCATATACAGAACTGTAACCAAAATTTTTATGTGTCCTTACAAATGAACGATAAGTGTCATGCATGCCATATTCTGCAGTAAGCATCTTGCAGCGCACTTCAGTGATGTAAATCAATTTTAACATTTTTGAAATTGCGTAATATTGTTGAAATGCTCTGCAAATGTTTTTTCCTCATAGGCCATAATCTAGCGGAATTCTTTGAGTATTCCTGTGAGCGAACTATAAATGCTACATACTTCAGTTTAAATCGCAAATATGCCACAGTAAAAATCAATTACATAGTAATTCGAGAATATTTAGGCGAGTTACAGGGCTTACAGACTTGGGAAGCGTAAAAAAATTAATATCTCATTTCATGAAAATTTAAGTCTCAAAGCTGGTAGACGGGAGGTGCTGGGCTCAAACCCAATCACGCTCTTCGGCCTAATCGTTCGGAGTTTTCAGAATTTTTCTTCGAACCTTGGATTTCCTTGCGTAAATACAGGTTAGATTCCCTTAGAAAGACCCCAGCGGAGGGCACCCCCCCCCCCCCTTCGGGCCCATATGTCAAGTGTAGATAAAACAAGTGTAACAAAAGTTGTAGTGAACAAACAAAAGTTGTAATAAAACAACATATCTCAAGTGTAGCTGTCGTCATAAAACACCAACACCATCGAAATTAAAGATTTCTAAAATACATTTTTTTACTTGTGATATAAATAACTAAAAATTATTGCTAAATGTTCTTCTCGTCACTTCTGTTATTTGCCAAATTTATTCAGATTTTGAAGACTAAAAAAATGTAATCTGAAACTAATTCAATTGTTTTTCTATATTTCCAATTACAATCAACGCAATATGACTTACTTGATGACGTGAATCATATGCAAGCCCATCTCTACACAGCAGTGCGCATGATCAGATCTAGGTTCTGGTAATCCACATACGCAATAATAGCAGTCCCCAAGGAGCTTGATACGCAAACAATGATGCTCCTAAAAATCACGACGAAACGAACAAATAAACTATGTAAGAAATAATATTATTTTAAATACTTTTTTTAACTTAAAATCAAAGAAAATAATATATATATTTCGACCTAAAAAATTGTGTATAGATAAAATTTTAAAAAAAAGTCTCAATTTAAGCTTTTTATTTCTGTGATATAATTGGAATTTTAAAGAATTATTTTTTATTTTAAATATTTAGGGTGTTTCAGATTTCTCTCCGTGCTTTGGAAAGGATGCTCAGAAAAAAGCGTCACTGAACGTGTCTATAAGTCGCTTTCAGTGTGAAGTCAATCTGATTCACGGTTACTGCGTTTGATTTACTTATTTCATTTGTACGTTGTAGTTATACCTTAGAGTTATATCTTATAAATATATCTTGCAGGTGAGTGTTTTAACACTTTAGATGCAGTGGTGCCTTTTCTGTGATTTATATTAAAAAAGCAATAAACCCTTTCTTCGCACGGGGAGAATGAAGAAAAAAATACTCATATTTAACTGTATTTTTTAACGGCAAAATAGGAAGCAATATTTTAAATAGTTTCCAATAATATTTTTAGTTAATATTTTTTTTGTTATATTTTTGTACTTTTAACTTATTTGTTGCTTAGAAAATTTGGCGTATATCTTGTTAAGATTGCGTCTCATATTGAAACGTAAAAGAACTAATTTTTTCTGCTTTTTTAAATCTTTAAAAATTCAGAAATGAGTGCGAACGAAATGAATAAATGAAATGAAATATTTTTCGTGTGGAAATATTTGAAATACTTCCACAGTGTTGTTGAAGCCCCTTTTTTAGGTTTTCGTTCATCTGACGAAACCCTATTCGTCTCACTCTTCTGCCTGTCACAGAGCCCGTTAACAGAAACTATGTATGTTAGAGACTTGAAATTTTGCATACTTATAGCTGAACATCTCACATAAAACAACAAATCATAAAATTTTGAAAAAGTCTTATATTTACCCCTCTGGGCTCTAACTTGTGTATTTTAAGCAATTTTTCTAACCTCCCCCGTTTTCATCCGGGGGGCACTTTCTAATTTTTGCCGACAGCCCTCACGTGATATATCATTGCACAGCCTTTGACTACTCTTTCATTTTATGCACCATAGCCGTACATATTTTAGTTCCACTTTTTACCGCCAAGGGGCACCTACCTATAGTCGAGAGGATCGGGTCCATAGCACCCGATCATCTCGACTAATATACCTACGGATAGGTTAAAAAACGGAGTTTCGTTTGGATAGAGATGTTTGTTTAGAATAGAGTACACCCCCTGGTTGCGAAATGGGAAACTAACAGATTTTTCAAAATGATAAAGTGTTTTGAATAAAATATTAAACGAAACCCTCTGTGCGATCTGTGATCTGATCACACTTACCCACTTGTTTATTTTTTTTAATGCTCACAATTTTTGCTGCTTATCGATATTTAAGTATTGCGCGGCAGCGCAATACTTATTTATTTCCAGTGTCACTTCTCAATGTTAATTTAACATAGAAAAGCCTATGGAGATGATAACTTTTTCATTTTTTCTTCCCACCTTTTTGTCCCTGATGCCACTCATTTTTTATTCTTAACTAATTCTAATAATATTATAAATTTAAAGTTTAAAAACGTTTGCCTGACGTCAGGGTCAAAACGAATGGCAAAATACCTTTGCATATCTGTGAATTATAACCCAGAGAGAAACAAGGGCCATTTTTTTGTATATTATTCAAATATTTTTCTTAATAATTCCAAATTTCACTTTTTTCATTGAGAATCAACGGACATTTTTAATAGAAAATGTAACATTTTTTCTTCATTGTTGCAAAAATTTCAAAAGCCGAAATAATGATTTATCTGGTTTTAGTAGAAAGATTACCACGAGAAAAATTTTAATTGAAATAGTTACTTTTTTTTTTTTTCAAAAATTAAAAATGTGAATATGTCGTCATAGTGGAAATAAAAAGGATATTTTCAGAATACGTTTTTGCTTTGGTCAAGTATATATTTTAGTAAAAAGTTTCTAATGGATAGCTATTTTTACGCAGGTAGCGAACTTAGTGGGGAATTACATAACTTAAATTTTAAAATGTATTTTTTTTCTCGAGATGAGAACTATTTATACCCCAAGTTAAGCTTAGGTAATTATTTTCTGATGTGTTTACATCACCCTTTGGGAGAGAATAAGGTTTAAAAATTCAAGTAAAACTTTTATTTTTTTATTTTTTACTGTAACACAGCTATAATATTGTTAAATATTAGCAGTAAGGATTCAACAGAATTTACACTTACATTCATAGCGTTCCTGAGTGGGAAATAGGGTATCTAAATTTAAGTGAAGTTAATTTTTTATGTTTTGATTATAGATTTTTTACGTTTAGATTGGAAGTTTTTGTCCAAACTACCGCAACCTGCATTACTACTGTGGTGAAACATTTTGAATTACACATTGGTAAACTGCATCCTACATTGTGATGCAATACCGCATACATCAAAGTCTGATGATGATACTCTGTATTAATTTTGAAATGCGTTCCTCTGAGTACTGTAGTCATTAAAAAACTTGACATATTAAACAAAAACATAATTTGAAGAATAAATTAAAAAAACAAAATTTATTTCCTACATTGTTTAAGCCAGAGAAGGGACAGATATTAAGTTATTTCATTCAATTAGTTATACATTTAATGTTAAATTTTTGTAACAAATTAGGTAAGCCAATTGAAGATTAAAAAATAAAAATAAAATTCATACAATATGATACTTAAAACACCCTAAAAACTTAGATTCCGTTCAAATGAAATCGAAATAAATCTTAGACTTTTTTTAAAGTTTTGTATTTTGCATGCATCTTATCATTTTATGCACAATTTTCATAAACATAATACTAAATCTGCAATACAAATATTTTCAATTTAAAATGGAAGAAGTCTAAGATTTATTTCGATTTCATTTGAACGGAATCTAAGTTTTTAGGGTGTTTTAAGTATCCTATTGTATGAATTTTATTTATTTTTTTTAATCTTCAATTGGCTTAACTAATTTGTTACAAAAATTTAACATTAAATGTAGGACTAATTGAATGAAATAACTTAACATCTGTCCCTTCTCTGGCTTAAACAATGTAGGAAATAAATTTTGTTTTTTTTTAATTTATTCTTCAAATTATGTTTTTGTTTAATATTTTAGTGTAGCTGTCAATTCTTGCGCATTTTTAAATAGTCAAATAAACATATTTTGAACCAGAATATTTATTTAAAAGAATGTTTCTATGCAGTACTTACTTGATTTTATTTATTTATTACATTTTACTGTACCCGGGTTACAATTATACCAAGCATCATAAAAAGCTAATATGGAAGGAAAAATAATAAATGTAACTAAATTGATATGTGGAACTAATAAATTTTACAACAAAATGAGATCGAAATTAACAGAAATATTTAGAATGAATAAAGATTGCATTTTACAAATGCTTTTCAAAAGTTTTATACACCTTATACGTGAAGAATTTGTACAAGAGAAAAAAAATGATAAAAAAATTCTGAAAAAAATGTTTTTTACATTTACTTTTAGGAGGCGATCAGAATATTTTTATTGAAAATTTTAAAATGCGAAACATTTAATATCAGAATTGTGAAAACTTAAAGAAATTGGGATTAAAAATAAACTTTAAAAAAGCAAAAACAGAATAGTTTGTAAAAACAGAAAAATTCATTATCAATTGAAATATTTGAAATATTGAGTTCAATATTTGAGATTAATGGCACACATGAGATGAAAATATATATATATAAAAAAAAATGAGACCAGGAGAGTTATAGGAATTTTAAACCCTGCACTTTGGAATAAAAATATAATGGTAAAAGGGAAAAGAACTGATTTAATGTTCCGATAGAAAATATGCTCTATAGTCTATGGCGTAGAAACATTGACTATAAAAGCAGCGAAATAGAAAAAAGTCATAAGACAGAAACGGATTAGTGAAGGAAAGCTGCAAGATTATCCCACTTGGAAAAAGGGCCAAATACAGAGGTTAAAAAATTATGCAAATAAAAAGTAACATCATTAATCATATAGGCGAAAAATGGTTCATACGGTACGGGCATGCCAAAAGAATGAATAACAGTAGAATACTAAAGAATATTATGGAATGGATAAAAGAAAAAGATGAAAGCCGAATTAAAAATTAACAACAACAACAACAACAAAAAAAAACAGGTTAGAAGAAATCCCGAGGAAGAATAATATAAATGAAGATGAAGCTTCCCACAGAAATTTAATAAAGAAAAAGTTAAGAAAATTTGCAGTCGAAGAATATCTCAGCGTCAGCACTGAAAAAAATCCTGAAGAAGAAGATTTATTAAATTAAAAGAATCTGATTTAAAATACGTTTTTTTGACTTATAAGAAAGCGTAAAGGTTAGCAACTATGTTGTAGGGACATGTATAAATTATCAAGGTCTAAGGGATAATTCAACATTGTTTAGAACATTTTGAATATGTAATTATTATTATAACATTAATACGAGAAGATAATCTGAGAAGTTACGTCAGCTAATCTGTCAAATCTAGCGAAGAGATCGTTTAGGACTTGCACTAGTTCTTGAGCTGAGCACCTGGAAGCCAGAGCTGTGAATCCTTGGATATCGGCAAATAAGATACTAGAAAAATAAAAATAAATAAGTGAATTACATGATTGACAGGAATGTTAACAATTTTCCAGAAACTCTAAAACCTATGATAATTTCGTTCTTTTATTAGAAATAATCTATTTTTTTTTTTTTTTTGTTTACCTGACATGCTCATAGCAGTGTATGTAAATCCTGTGAAACTGCTGGGCGGAGAGTATCTTTCGATGATGGTATTCGTCATCTTCGTGTGATGCCAGGTCACGTATCATCTCCAGAACCACAAAACGAGGAAGGACACTCAGCAACAATCTTTCCTACAAGAAGATTTTACTAATAAAGTAAACACAAGAACGTGTAATGAAAAAATGTCTGAAATGAAGAGAACTTGCTGTGAACCTTAGTAGCCTGTAATTAGTTTATTCTAAAGCCTTGCATGAACTCTTAAGTTTAAAATTGAAGCATTGAACACATTTTATTTTGAATACTTGCCTAAAGCGTACGATACAGAATAGTTAGTTGAAATAGTCCAACAGTTTTCAACTTTCCAAACAAATTTCCCTTTAAGCTTGTTTAAACTGTTTTAGAAATGAGTTGTTAAATTGATTTTAGAATTTGTAATTAGTCATCTTCCATAACACTGGTAACTCCAAGGAGACCTCACATAAGTGTATATCAAAAAAAGATTATGTCTAGTATATTTGTTTCAAGATATTCAGAGTACATGGTGTGTCCAAAGGAAAAAAAAAAAAACAATCATGTCTTATTTCTAAGTATCCTGTTTTAACAGTGTTTTTTATTTTTTCATAAAAACACACCTTAAAGTTTTTTATTTTAAATTAATAGTGTTAAAACGTTCTAATTCCAGTTCAGTTTCTTTTTAAAAGTGATAAAATTTCAAGAAAAGACACTGTCACTTTCATAGTGATTTTCACAGGTGTTCAATTTTTGCATAAATTTGTTTAGTGCAGAAATATGTAGTTGGGATTCAATTACATCGTAATGTTATATTTATTATTATTTAATTATATATAAACGTCGGTACTTGTATTCATTAAGAATTAAAATTTCATAATCATTCAAAGCGTCAAATAATAAAGTTGCTTGCAAATGGCTAGGAAAATCATCTTTTAAACATAAATTAATTTTTTATGTTCCTATACTTTAAAATAATAAGATAGATCCATACCCAATACTTGAAGTTTTACTAAGTTTATTCTCACCTGCTTATCGTTTTCTTTTGCTGTCTTGTGCCGTGTTTCTATAGCTCTACGTGTCTCCAGAAAAGCATTCCTTTGTGCTTTATCCGTCAAGTACTTTATGTACATGCTCACTATATTGATGCAGATGTAGAGTAGGCAGTTGGTGAGCACCTTACAGAAAAGATATAGTTTAATTATAAGATAATGAAATATATAAGACCAACGATTTCATTTGTGGCAAAAATAAGTTGCAATACTTTTTCACATCGAAATGTTTAAGGTGCTCGGATAATGAAATCTAAAACTTTAATAGTTTATAAAATACAGGGTGTACATAATTAAATTTCATCTACGCAGAGTTTTCAGTAGTCGAAGCTATTCACTAGAAAAGTATGAAATTTGAAATGAGCCGAAGTGAAGGGATGCGAAAGACATTTAGCAGAAAAAAAATTGCATTTAGGAATGGCCACTTTAGGACATATTATTGTTTTTAACACTTTCCAACAATGTTGAAAAGTGTTTATGACTTCGGTTTGTCTGTCCGTCTGGCTGTCTGGCCGTCTGTACGCGCTCTAACTCCCGTAAATATACTCGGATCGTTCTGAAATTTTTGGATGTTAGTGACCTCTACCATAGCACAAATCCTATTGCAAATGAAGTTTGTAGCATGTTTAGTTCATTTACAGGGACAGTCAAAAGTTTTTCGTTACATTACGGCCTATTGGAAAAAATCGTTTAAAATGATTTTTAATGATGTTACATGCTTTCAAGCATAATAAATTGATATGCATTTATCAAGTTTTCTAAAATATGCATTTTCTGTACAATATGCGGCCCAAAAAATAGTTATTATTCATTTACAGGGCCGCACAAAAGAATTCCTTTACATAATGACATAGAAGTGGAGGGAATTTTTTCCGGCGTATTTTAATTATGTTAAACTGTTACATGTATAATGAAATAGATATACGTTGCTAAGGTTTACTATAACTTATTTCATGGATAATACGAAATGCAGAGCATTTACAGGGACACACAAAATATTTCAGATACTATATTGTACCCGAAGTACTGTAAAGTAGCGATGATTGCTGGAAATGCATTTTTAATTATGTTATGTGCTTTTATGTTTCACTATATTTATGCATTGTATATGGTGTGTATAAATGCTGTTATTGATATACAGGGCTACTCAAAAGAATTCGTAATGGTTACTGGGTATGATTGCAAATTGATTAAAGGTGATTTTTAAATGAGTTAGGCATTTTTACGCTGAACCGCATCTGGTTTACTAAGAAATGCTTGTAAAACATATATAAAATGACATACAGGGTCACGCAAAGAATTGGATACATGGCCGTCTATAAATGATAATTTCTGGAAATGTGATTCCAGTAGTTTTAAGAGTGTTTTACTTTGAATTAAACTTTAGCTAAATAGTGGCGTGTAATAAAGGTATTAGGTTAACTGCAGAGTTTTACAAAAGTATACAAGTATGTTTAAATCTATTAGTATAAATTGCTGAAAGAGAAATTTCAACCTGTTATGTGTTTTCTTGCTAAACTAAATTTCTCCATTATATAGTATATATATCAACCTACAGATTAAATACAGGGCTGTTCAAAAGAATTGGAATACATATTTGCTATGGACGGTAACTGCTGAAATCAGTTTTTCAAATGTTTTATGTGTTTTCTAAAATGTTTACTTAGTTCACTTATATACCTTATTTCCCTAAATAACGAAGTTTTGTTAAAGCATTCAGGAAGTGTTGGAAAGTGTTTCATAATCTATGCTTAACGCATGATTTTTCTTACCTTTTTTTTAAATAATTTAACAAAATTAAAGCTGATACACTGCAGAATTTGTTTATCAAGACACGTACTATTCAGCGTGTTAACCATTATTCCCAACTACCGTTTGAAATTGCAAAATAGCATGTTCAACTGTCACGGATAGCAAATCCTTGGAAATTTTAAGGTTGTGATGGGAAATACTACCCTTGAATTCTGGCTAGGTTCCGTTCATAGTTATTGCACCTCCGTGAATGATTTCCAAAGTTTGAACTTTTCCGTAAACTTTCTGGTGCGGAATCAACATTTTGATAAAAATATTCACCGTAAAGCACGATCTTCTAAACTGTATGATACTTTCTGTTAGAAAAGGCATGAGACTGACAAATACATTCATTGCGTCTTTTAATTTAAATTTTTCGTTGTGCACTAGCAGATACATCACATGGCTGCTAAAATTTCCATATATGCCGAAGTTACACCAGAAAACGTCTTTTGATGGCCATTTTCCCGAAATTAAATTCCCCCCCCCCCCCTCACCTTGCTAAATCTCTTTCACATTCCTTCATTTAGGCGTGTTTAAAATTTTATATTTTTTGTTAAATAGATTCGACTACAGACAGCTCTGAGCAGGTGAAGTTTAATTAGGTACATCATGTATAATAGAGATGAAGTAAACTGCTTTCTTATAAGGTAAGTTGAATATAGTTAAAAAATAATCAGAATTTTAACTAACAGATGGAATTATACTGCCTTAACTTGCAATTTCGAGTTATACCGTGGGTAAATTCTTCACATAGTTGTAAATTTTCATTCTTCTTAAAAGTCGAAATGTTAAAAAAAATGTGTTTTGAAGTTTTGAAGACAGTTTGGACACTTTTACAGGATATGGAAATACAATGCCATCTATTGACTGAAAAATTTTAACTTAAAAAAATGTATGGAAAATTCGCGAACTTTCTTATAATTAAGCTACTACTAAGTTTATCATTAGATTTAGTTACAGAATCATTGAATTTAAAGTTCCGAATAAGTTTTTAGGACTACTAATTGTGTTTTCACATTCTAGAAGAAGAAAAAAAATCTTTATATCGTATTTCACTGGGTATGAAGAACTGACTATTTAATCTTCAAAGTGTTTTGAGTTTTAAAAAAAAGAAAAAGAAATTGGAGATTCAGTTTTTACCGTTGCCAGAGTGAAGTTGAGCCTTACTTATTTGAATTATAAGTTTTATTCGATTTATTTAGAATTAAAGCTTTATTTTATTAAAATGAAAAAATAAAATGTTTACAAAGATTGGTTCCATTGTAACGTCTAAAAAATCTAGTATTTTTCATAAGAATCTCTCTATCAAAAGTAAATAATGAAGTTTAATTCTTTGCTTCAGTTTAAACAAATATTTCACTGTTATGATATTCAGTTTTCTGATAAAGAAAAGTAGAAGCTGCATCGTTTAAATTGCTTTAAATTTGCAAATTTGTGCAATTCAATACCGACAGTGGTTAAAAATAACACAATTACGTTTGGAAACTTGATTCACGAAACGAAGATGTTTGTTTAGCCAAAACAAATATCATGAGAAAATTTTGAAAGTATAAACAGTTCAATAAGAAATCCAATCCAAGATATATAGGTTAAAAATATCTACTAGTACTGAATTTTATGACCTAGTAGTATATAACCTGAATATATATTTTTATGTATTTTTTCTTAACTTGAGAATTCTGAATGTCAGATGAAAGAAAGTATTTTTTAATTTTATTCAGATTTACAGAATAAAATAACTAAGGTAAATAAAAACTAAAGAAATCTTTCCGTTTAAGTCGGAAGAGTATGTTGATTTTTTTTTTTCAAGATATATATGTCATAGGCTAATTGACAAATCCTTCTCTTTCCAAAATAGACTAAAGTTGGGGAAATATTTAGAAGACAGTAAATGAAAGGTTGACAAGCGCTATATTTACACCCTTCGCGTTAACTTACTTGTTAGATCAGGCATTATAGCAACAAGGGAACTACCTGAAGTACTAGTCGCCGATTTTGATAAGAGTGGTATCGTTGGAAAGATCTTGTAGTGAGAAACAATAAATCTAATAGAATTACCCGTCCGAATCGAACACATAGGATCTGTAAGGCAAATTGCACAACCATTCAACCAACGGTTTAATAAACAAATTAGCATTTTTTTCAAATGGGACTGTGAGCAATTGGCATGTGTTTGTAATGTTGTTAATATAGGCAATGTGTTGCTGTATAAGGCAATGAAAGAAATGCACTGTTTAACATGGAATGTTATGAATTTGGACTTATTACCACAGAAAAAGGCGACTATGCCACAAATGCTGCGATTTGTAAAGACGTTGTAGACCGTATGACAGTAGGTAAATTTATGACATTTGGCTTGGTTATTGGCGAAAGTCGGTGTCAATGTAAAAGTACTTTAAGCGTAGGGACTCTTCACAACAGGCACATTTGGTAAACGGTTGAGTGTTACGTCTGTAGCAATATTTGACTGTCAATGTGAAACATACTTGTATGACAGACTGAAACTTGGTATTTCAATTCGTAGCAATGATTTTCGAAAAGCATGTCGGCGCATGTCTTCAAATGCAAGGGCGGAGATTTGGTTGAGTACCAAATAATATAATTTTACGATAGATTCTCTAGTAGTCAAATCTTTTTCACCACATATAATCCGGTAAGTTTTGGAATACTCCGTCATACGTTTGACTATAAGTTTGTAGTCATGAGACTTTTCAACATCAAGGTACTGGAGAAACTTCTGTACCTTAGATTTTTTTAACGTTTCGAAATACAATTCAGTCAACTGATTTGATGTTTTCCCTGAAGCGGAGCTGGTTAGTAGGACGTTACGGTAATGCAGCTGTTGTAGACGTTTTTCTACTCGATGGCCTAAATTTGCCTCGCAGCTCCAGCGGTGTTCATTTCGGACGGGTAGTTCCATTGGATTTTTTGTTTTCCGCGACAAAACTTTCCAACGATACTTTTGGGTACATCGATACATTGTCCCAGTTAGGTTCGAATCAGTTCAGTATTTCAGACGTTATCGTGATGATAAATTTTGTCTTATGTATATAAAGATATAAAAGTAAAATTTACTTTAGTTAGAAAAACAGTTTTTGTAAAAACAAAAACATTAATTTTGCACAAGAAACTCTAATTTTTAAAATTATATAATGTTTTATTTTTGAATCTTTTGACCATTTTGGAAAATTATTTCTTGTAATCCCATTATCATGGCAATGACAGAAAAAAAGACTCCAAAAAGTCATGACAAATATTATCCCATAAATGCAGAACACTGAGTTTTAATTCCATAATATTGTTTGTATCCTGTTTACAAGGTATTATTTTTTCTTATGAAAACTCGTATTTTTTAATAGGACTGAAGTTTGTAAATTTAGAGCTATTAAAGAAGTCGAGATCATCAAGAAATTTTACTGTTTTGTACATTTTTGAAGACCAGTTAAAAGAAAACAGCATATTTCAAAATTTCATAGATACCTTTACATTTGCAACCTACCTTTTTAATACATTTTCAGCTGCATTTTCAATGTAAAGTTATAAATTGCATCAGAAGACATCAATCATTAACGCTTAAAATGTTCTTCTGTCATGATCTAGCTTTTAACTAAATGCTTCATCCTATTAAAAAAAATTTTATCACTAGATTATCTATTCTAAGGTTTGTCTCTGTTCTGTGACTAGCCTTTTTTTTTGTTCCTAATACCACATTTCCACAGAAATTAGAATCTGTTTCTGATTTCTTTTTCCATAACAATTTGAGTTCATTTATATCTTTGTTAAAAAAAAAAAAATACCTTTACGGAAATGAAATTACTATACACTGACATTAACAATTCTTATTGCATTTCAGAGAAGTGGTAACAGCAATATCTCTCTAGTCTAAAAAAAAAAAAAAGTAACTAACGCTGTCAACACCGCCGCCGTAAATGAATTTTTTGTGACCGGATGACTTTCTTCGCTAATATTGACATACTGCATAGAGGTCTGCACGGGCCGAAATTTCCAGGCCCGGGCCCGGGCCGATAAAAAAATTAAAAGTCCGACCTGAGACCGGCCCGGAAAATAGCTAAAATCTCGGCCCGAGAAAAAAAAAACCCAGCCCGAGTGAATTTTTTACGAAACATTGATTTTTACGTCGATTTGGTTAAAAATTTGTCTCGTACGAGATAGCTCTGACCAAAAATATTTATCTTAACTTTTTTTTCTCATGTTTATAATCTTCATTTTTAAAGAAGTGACACAGACTGCGATATTTATTTTTTTTAACGAATCTCTATTTCTTGTATGTAAATGTTTAGGTTATCATTAATATTGTTAATCAGTATTCCATGCATTAACATACATGTATTCCATGTATGCCAAAAATCTGAAAAATTCTATACAGTAAAATCTTCTAAGACGGAATTGCGTAGAAAAGAAAAAAAAAATGCGTTATAGACAAGTTCCATTCTTAGCAAGTGTAAATGTATCATATATTATTTTCTTACGTATTAGTACATTAATTTAGCATGGATCAACACGTTTTTCAGTTTAAAACAGGGTTCCGTCATAGGCAGGTCCCTTTTCACACGTTTTACTATATTTTAATTTAGCTATATTTTAATAAGCGTAGAAATATACTATTCTTTAAAAAGAAAAAAAAAACTAATGTATAAGTGTAGAATAATGGCAATTTAAAAATGCATGCATTTTTTGCAAAAAATTTTGGGCCAGGCCTAATTTGACTGATCTTTGAATGGATTTGGCCAAGCTGATACAATGATTTTCATACGGGCTGAGTCAAAACTAGGACTGAAAAGCTTGGGCCGTGAAGACTAGGAATGAAACCAATCCCGACTCTGTACAGAAAAAATAAGTTAGGTCCGTCCCGGCCCGAGCCTTAGAAATAAAGTATGGCCCGGGCCCGGGCCCGGCCCGGCCCGAGCCTTCAAAAATAATGTACGGCCCGGGCCCGGCCCGAGAAGAGTGGATCCCGAGCCCGGCCCGGCCCGAGTGCCGTGAATGAAAATCGGCCCGAGCCCGGTGCAGATCTCTAATACTGCATACAAAAATATTAAAAATGGTAGTATTATAGAGAAATGTTTGATAAACACGCGGAGTAGACAGTTTTTAAATCAAAGAAATAGCTTAAGAGTTATTTAATGTTACATACTGGAAAAAAGACAGCTGTTTCTTAACCTACGAAAATATAATGTAACCACGGACGAAAATATGCAATAACCTCTTCAGAGCTACCCATGATTTCAAAAAGCATCTGTATCATGATTGCATTTTTTTATGATTAGAAACTTCAGAAACCAAAATATTTTCGCGATTTAATAAATTAAAAAATGTTTCTTTTGCTACCACTGATTTTTGGAAACCATTCTGAATAATTTTTATAGTTCATTAATAAGTTTTCTCGAACCGGAATATGGTTTTTAAGATTCTATCAATTCTCAATTAAACATTTTCAGCTGTATAATTTAATTTATGCATGCAAGAGTAACAAAATAATCTTAATTTTTGCGTTATTGTTAATGCTGTTAATTTATCATGTTTGTCGGTAAAATATATGCATTGAATGGGAAAACGTATACGCGAGAACTGATAGCATCTGAAATACCTGTATTCCAGGATGAGAAAACTCGTTAACCCTTTATGAACTGAATTATGAATTCATGAAAATTTTATCTTCTAAAGCATTTTTTGTGAATTGCTTAAACTACATTAGAAGATTTACATAATCATTTAATAATCTTTAGAAGGATTGAAGGATTTAAAAGGATTCATTAAATATGAATTTTTAGAGATTTTGTGCAATATTTATAACTTCACTCAAATCTTTAATTTTAAATATTTTTCTTGGTATTTTGTGGAATTAGGAAATGTACAAAGATAATGTTCTTAGAATAGAAATATAGAAATATTTCCGAATTGAAAAATTCTCCCCTCCTCCCTCACGCCAAGAAAGCTGAAAAGATGCAAAGGCAGAAAAAAAAATCATCCTTTTAAAAATATTTTTGTTTTGTGTAACCAATAATGCTTTTGGAACAAGATAAAGTAATGTATCTATGACTCATTCTAAACTATATTACAACTAATCGATGTATTAAATGAATTTTATAGCAACTTATTTTAATGGTATTTATAAGTACCGTCAGTAGATAAAGGGTTAATACACTATAAAGCTTGTTTCGAAACGTTTCGAAAATCAGTAGCAGCAAAATAAACATTGTTTTTATGGTTCTTTAAATCTCAACAATACAAGGTTAGCCTAAATGATGCATAGAGTTTCAAAGCACTGTGTATTGAGAGGTCTATGACATACAAAAGACGGGTGATACATGACAAAATACATATACTCATACAAAGGGGAAAAGAGAAAAGATTGTACTTTGTGCCAATAATATTAAGAAAGAGAAACAGCGTAGAAAGACACAAATATAAATATGTATAAAACGCATGCAACTGTTTCAAAACTTCCAAGATTTCATCATCAGTGCTTAAAATTAAAGCTCTGGATTAAAGGGGGGGGGGGTGCAGAGACTAGAAAGTCATCATATCTTACAGCTCGACTGTAATACGGCGAAATGCGTCTTCACTGTTGACAAACAACCGCGGAATTGATCTCACGTGCACACAGGAAGACCAATCAAAATCGATTTATGATCTTGACTTCTGGGAAGCTTATCACATACGGAAAAATTCAAACAGTTTAGTTAACGATTTGTCCAGTGCGCCCAATTTTTCAAATATATGGTTTAATTTTTTATAATTCGTTCTCTTCACTCCCCCCTCCACTTTTTTTTCTTCTCTCTGCTTGAACTCCCGCGGAGCAACTGGTCAATTTTGTTTGGTCTCCCCGTGTGGGCGTGAGATCGACTCCGCGGTTGTTTGTCAATCGTGAAAACGCATTTCGCCGTAGACAGTCGAGCTGTAAGGTACGTCTTTCTGTCTCTCTGTCTCTCCACTCCCCCCCCCCCCTTTAATACAGAGTTTTAATTTTATTTTTAATTTTAAGCACTGATAATGGAACCTTAGAGGTTTCAAAACAGCTGTATGCGTTTAATACATGTTTATATTTGTGTCTTTCTAAGTTGTTTCTCTTTCTTACATACACTCAACCAAATTTAAAATCCCGCCTCATGGCTCGCGTGCAGGTACACATCTCTGCTGCTGTGACGGACGTTGACAGAAACATGCTATTGAACGTATGGATACCGTTGGGATGTGTGCCGTGGTAATAAGGGCGCGCACATTGAACATTTGTAGTATGTACCTGAAACTTGGTGAGTGTATGTATCTTTTCATGTATTACCCGTCTTTAGCTCAGTAGGTGTTATTGTATACTTTCGGTCGTGATTATAGTATATTTTTCTCGATTAAGAAACATATTACTACTCGTAATTTTAAGTATAATAAGGTTAAAAAAAAGAACTTTTATGCTTTACCGCATGCTTGAAATTTTCAATCTTAGATTTACACTACTAAACATTACAAAAAAAAAAAAAAAAAAAATAGTTCTTCATATAGTTGTAGGCTTAGCATTTGAGTCATTTGAAATAATCAGATTAATAAAAAAACAAGAACGAAAATTCATACGTCAAGCATAGATTTTGAAGAACTTTCCAAGACTTCTAGAATACTTTAACAAAACCCCACAGTCTAATAACGTGAAGGAAGGGCCGAAACTTAGCCGTATGTAATCATGAAATATGTAATACTGAACTACGTAATCTGCTTTGTCAAATATTGATTCATTAAAATCTTTGAAACGGAATCGAAAAAAATTCCGCTTTATACAGTATCCTTATGCCATATCATCCTTAGATTCTCCTATGCTTTGACATGTCCCAGACAGGACGATTTTAATAATACCGTGCTAAAAATAGAGGTCAGAAAAATCAGCAAACAAAATCTACATTTGGCGCCCCTTCGTTCTAGAGGCCGGGGTACATGCCCCCTTCCCCCCCCCCCTAGTTTCGGCCCTGTGAAGGATGATGCCTAAATAAACACATTTGAAAACACAATTCCAGGAATTACCACCAATAGTTGGAAAGATATCCGAATTCTTTTGTGCAGTCCCGTACACGATCTCTAGATTGTATATACTATACTGCATGGCAGACTCGAAAGTAAAGGGGTGCAGAGGGGGCATGTGCCCCGGGCGTCAGAATGAAAGGCGAAGGGGGGGGGGGTAAATGAAGATTTTGTTTGTTGTTTCATACAAAAATGTATATAGGGTAACTCTAGGATAGATGGCCGTAGTTTTTAAAGATTGAAATAAAAATTCTTAGAATGCAAAGAAATAAAATTTCTTAGACTGCAAATCGAAGAAACATATTGATGCATATTTAAAATTCTTATACATATACTGATAATATTTTATGCAAAAAATAATTAAATATTGAAAACAAAAAGTGATAAACAAAATTGAAATTTAAAGGGCAGATGGCCATCTCCCCTTAAAGCCGAGGAGAGATGGCCATCCAATACAAGAAAGAAAAAGTTAATTTAAATAGCAAAAAAATAACACATTTCATATAGTTAATCATGAAAAACATATAGCAATTTGTAAGGATGCAGTTATATGATGGAAAATGAGCGAAGAAAACTCGAATAAACAAAATTTGAAGCATAATTTCAATACTTCACTTTTTGTAAAATCTTACCACATGCTTCGCAAAGGTCTTGATAATTTGTACACGTTTCGTAGAACTACCTCAGGTACCTTATGCATTGCATCCAGACATTCTTTTTGGATGTGATGTTATATTGTTTTGCACAAATAAAACAGTGATCCTAATCCAATTCTATTTACTCGGAATCTGTAGAATCTGATAATTTAAATGTGCTTCGTTTTCTTCGCTACTGGAATTGTCGTGTTTTTTTTTCTCTCACGTTAATTGTAGGTTTATTACGTTAATTTAGTTTATTTATCAACTTTATCAGTTTCCGTTATGAAAGTTTCCGACGTTTTTCAGTATTTTCTGAAACAAATAAATCGTTATGTCTTATTATATTATTATTATTATTATTATTATTATTATTAAAATATTTATATTAGTTAAAATTTAAATAATTATATATCAATTAATATATTTATAAATGTAAACGTTATATATTTATTTTAAATTTAATTATATTTAGTTAAAATCATTACTAAGTATAATTTTGAAATATTGATTCAAGGTGACTATCTCTCCTCGATTTCATGTGGCCATCTCTCCTGAAATTGAAGGACTGATAGTCGCTCAATTTAAAGCATCAATAGACATTATACGTCTTTGTTTTAGTCTTAGAAGTAAAGATTAGATTATATACGTGCCTTAAAAGTCCGCATAGTAAAAATATACATAATGTACGTACTGCAAAACATTCAGATACATGAGTCAAAAAAAAAATATATATATATATTCAACCACCTATTTAATTTACATTAAAATTACACTTACTTTTTATAGTCGAAAAACACAACTGCACGTCGCAATAAATAAACTCGTTGAAATATTTCATACGAACAATGTTTATATTGCAATCTATGATAAAGTTTTCGAGATGTTTAGACTGACCATCTATCCTAAAGTTTCCCTATATATTTATATATATGAAATACAAAGAAACTCGCAAGCAAATGTTAAACCTATGTGAGCGTTCTTTTCAAATTTGTGAAAGTGAAAGTAACTTTATAACAAAAAATCTGCAACCAAAATCTAAAAAGTAAACACTAACCCGTTTAGAAATCAATCTCATGTATTCTAAGCAAGTAAAAAATCATTTAAAAACTATTAACATGCAAGTGAGAAACTTTAAAAAGAACGCTCCCGTAGGTTTAACATTAGCGATTCAGTTTCTTCGCGTGACTAGTGTAGGCTCTTAATGCTCAAGCGAATGTTAATTGTATGGGAGCGTTATTTACATATTTCTTGCTACCATTTTAATTATTATTAAATGATTTTTATTTTTTATGGATTTACCCACCCCCCTTTTTTGCATAGGGTACCTGCGGTCAATAACTTTTATTGTGCCAGAGGATGGGGGGGGGGGATCCATGTTTGCCCCGGGCGCAAATAAGGCTAGTTTCAGCCCTGCTACACGGTATGCTAAAACTCACATCGGTTAGAAAATTCACAGCACAGTTGTAAATTCCCCTCCAGCAATACCCGTCAATAAACGGAAATGTACTCGAGATCTCTTGCGTTGCCCTGTATATGATCTATAGAATTTATGCACACCAAGCAATGGGCAAGGAAAAAAAAATAGTTTAATCTAAAAATGCGTTCCACAATTTACAACGCACTTCCAGTAATTATTATTGTTAATAGAAAGTACTGTAACCGAATTCCTTTGCGTGTCTCTGTGAATGAAATATGAATGCGATGCGCATCATATTCAATAATAAAACTTTTGTAGTGCACTCACTGATATATATCAATTTCAATATTTTTGAAATATGTAACATCATTAAAATGTACCGCAAACGACCCCTCCCCCAATAGACCGTAATGTAATGAAATTCTTTTGAGTGTTCCTGTAAATAAACTATAAATGCAACACATTTCATATTCACTACCGAGCATTCTATAATAAACCGGTTTAACATATATTAGTCGCATGGCAATCCGAGTCTAGTTACTTGAGTTAGAGCACGGGCAGACAAACAGACAGTAGACAGAGTCCAGTGTTGAATCCAGGGGGTGTCTCGGGGGGGGGGGGGGCTTCATGCCCCTAGAAGATTTGAGATTTTGTGTTTTCAATGGTCAAAAAGTGCATTTCCCTCACGGAACTCTATAATGTCACACCCCGGAGTCACAGGAATCCCTCCCGGAGAAAAGTAGTATTAAAAAAAGATACAAATTTAAAATTTGATATACATTTACCTTTTTGAGAATATCATGACCGGATTCAAAGCAGCTCAAGATGATACTGTGTGCTACAGAGGAGAGTGTTCCGCATAGGAGACACCACCTGAGAGACATAGGAAGCATTGAATATGTGACAAACACTACGAAGATTATTCGGTATGGACCCGTCAGTTCAAAGCTACCTTCTCTTTTCTCGATGCCTCCCGTCATGACGTTCACTTTCAGACTGGCTATACGAAGAAGGAAAATGTAAATCAATGTGCCTTATTCACATAAGCTCAAAATTGACATGAAAACGGTATCGTTTAACCCCTTCGGGTCGAGCGACACGTATACGGGACGTATAAATTGCACAAAATTCTTTATTATTCGCACCAGTTATTTTTTATTGTAAATTTTGCCTTATTAAATCAGAGTATTTCTGCGATTCAATTGCACAAAAATTTCTATTTTGAAAAACTGGTCATAAAAGATTAAAATTCTGTAAAGGACTCTACGCGAAAATGTCAGAAAAGTTCCACGACAGATCAGAAAAGCCTAAGAAATGTTGCGAACGATTCCGAAAGTCTTTACTTTATCTCCAGAAGCCATTCTGAGATACGATTATGAAATTTAAAAATATGTGAAAATGAACATCAAACCTAAGCTACCACAACACCACAAAATCTCCACAAAAAAGCCACCATTAAATGGATAAAAAAAAATACTGAAATAATTGTAAAATTCAACATCTTATATTCATATTTAGAATTATGATTCATAATTATTAGTTTGTTTTCTTTATATGTTATTTTTGTAGTAAAAACTCAGTAAATACACTAATTCATATTACTTCAGCGACTTTTTACGAAAAACCTTTCCGTAATGCGTATATTTGGGTTATATGATAAATTCCTTATCTAATACTGTATTAGAAAATCAATATATTGATTATATTGCTTGTATTAGGATTCATAATCATGCCGACATTGCCTTCACTGAAAATACTTCCGATGGATTTCCATAGAAATACCCATATTGATTAAATATGTCCTTACATTGGAAATATTAATAGTAAAATATCGAGGTATTTTTTGCGAATATTACTCCAATATTGGTTAAATGTAAATACCCCGTATGTTGTGGTAGTTTTGTGTGCCAGCATTATCAATACTAGCCAAGATATAGCCAATACAAACATGTTTATTCCAATGCTGCTGGCACGCAATGAGGCATGCGCCAGATAAGTGAAAGTTGACAGCAACATGATTGAATTTTGAATCAACGTGCAAGGTGTGCTAAATTGGACTGATTGTTTAAAAACTCAATAAAAATTAAACGGTGACTATTGAAGTTATTCTTGCAGGCTTTTAATGTATGGAATCGTTAATTTATATGCAATGCATTTTTGTTCTAGTTCTAAGTATATCACCGATAGATGGTGCTGTGTTTCCTGAAACTGTTAAAACGCCGAAACTAATCTATAAAGGGTGATTAAAATTCAACCAGATTTTAGACTTCCTTCTGGTAAGCTGCCGAATTGCTGAAAAAAAGGTTTATGTTTTTTGCAAAGTTAGTTTAATAATACTTACAGTCTCAGATAATTAGCGCCGTATGTCGGTAATATTTGGCACTTAATAATGGAAGTATAGTAAATCATCACACAATACTCTCTTTGAAGAATAATGTTTCTAACTTTTACTGTTCACTTGAGATTTGATTTATAAATTTATCAATTCATTTGAAGACACTCTGTAATATACTTGCAAAGCTATTATACGATATCGTACAAGGCGTGAGGATTTCTTTTATTTCATATATTAAAACATATCACTATACAACATACAACACATCTCTTTTTCCTCTCTCCCTTATATCTTTTAAAGAACAAATTACTCACAACTTATTATTTTCTTTAAAAAAATTCTTAATTTTAACGTAAGTGATTTCGATAAGCTATCGGTTTATCTATTGTCTGATAGCATATTGATCTGGTTTATGCTTTCCAGATTGACAAATGAGCTTTTCTAAATATCAGCAAGACATGCTATAATTTCAAAAAATCCCCAGAAATTTCCTCCAAATAAATAGTGCAACTAGAGAAAAAAAAATGAAGGTTTCGAGGCTGGAAGAATAATTTGCTTGTTTCAAATTGTCAAATCATGTTCCAATTTTCTAGGCAGAGTGTCAATTTATAGAAAGAAATGTCGACTCTCTACAATGTAAAAAAAAATCTGTAATTCTACAGATGCAAAGTTACATAAATCTGCATGTTTACTAAAATTTTATGTGTACACTATACAGAAAAAGATGTAAATCTGCAAAACTAGTTTTTGTAAAGCTACAGAAATCTGCAGCTTTACAAAATAATCTACTAAAATTACAGTAATCTTACTAAACTTTTATCTGTAACCCGGGTTGCAGTTGCATTAAAAGTTATAGACATCCAAGTTTCCTAAAATAATACTTAGTAACCTTACAGATTTTTTGATTTACGGTGCAAAAATGCATCTGTTACATGAATTTTTGTTGTTGCCGTTACATAAAAAGTTCTAGGAATCCCAATTTCCGAGAACAATTTTAGTAACTTTACAGACAGTTTTTTACAGTGTAGTAGACCGGAAAAGGGCTGCACAAACAATCACCTCATCGAGTCGACGGTTGAAATTCCAGTAATGGTTAAAATTCGTTTCTCATATTAAAATGCAACTGGCCCGTCATGTATATCTTGGTGGAAAACACCTGAAACACGATTTTAGTGGTTGACTGGTAGGTTTACTATTGTGTTTTCCTGCTCCCAGTCCTCCATGTTTTCATACCTTTCGGTGCAGGAAAACAAAATGCTAAGCATGCCGATCATCCACTAAAAGCGGGTCTCCAGATGGTTTTCACCAAGATATGACTTGTCAGATCAGTTGCATTTTAATATGCTATTCGAATTTTAACTAATCCTGGAATTTCAGCCGCCAACTGGATGAAGTGATGGACTGTGCAGTCGCCTCCTGGTCTAGGGAATGAAATGCAGAACTGATTTTATTGAAAAACGATGAAAAATAGAAAATAGTTTTGTCCAAAGTTCTGCATTTTTTTTTTTTTTTTTTTTTTTTTTTTTTTTATGAAAAATGAATAGTAAACCGGAGAACAACAAAAACATTATTCTTTTGTTTATAACTCAAAAACTGATATTTTTCATACATATTTTTTAAAAGAAGTCCGATTTTTTTTTTTTTTTTAAATGTAATAGTAATATTTTCCAAACAATTTGCTTATAGTGTAAAACAAACTTTTGATATAAGAATTTTTCATGTCAAAGTGCTTACCTATAAATCTCTAACCCTTAAATTAAGAACCACAAAAGAATCTTGATTAGAGTTAAATTTTACGAATATATATAAGAGTTATCTGATATTTGGTTTATAGTTCATGGTTACGTTTAGTCCGCCAATTGAAAAAAAATAATAATAATAGTAATAAAAAAAAACAGCGGCGACGGCGTAACAATTTCCCCTTTATTTCGTCTTATCTTTAACATCTATTTAAAAATTAATAGTAACATTTTTAATATACCATGGTTCTGTTTGATTAATACACAAGTGACATTATTTTCATTCGGGTAACAGCATTTAAAAAAGTCCTTCCTGCCAGTGCCAGGAGGAAGAAGTAGCTTTCCTATTCCTTATTTTTAAAAAGCCAGGTTATATTATTCAAACACACGAAGCTGAAATTAGTGGAAGCCGTTTATAGAATATTCAATCCTAGTTTTTATCAATACTGAATATGAATGAGAATTTCGCGAAATTAGCCTACTTTATTCAAGCTCTGGTTTTATTTAATGTGATTTATATTTGGTTACCAAATTCGGCGATATCTTGAAGTGACCGCCATTTTAAAACAACATGGTGTGTGAAGCTAATCAATGAACTTGGTCGAGACCTTAGTAATTCCTGTGCACATGATCTATCTCATCGAAATCGGTTGATACATATGAGTGCCGTTGCAGGCAAAAAATTAGATTTTTCAAAATGTCACCCACATTAGAAATTCAAACTGCTATATCTCGGCCATTTTTTAAGATAAAGACAAAACAAAAAGTTCTCCGGAATTTTTGTACTACGGTTAAACACTTAAGAAAGAAACCTTTTTCAATTTCTAATTTTTTTTTCTCAATTTAATTTTTTTTTTAAATTTTAAATGCCGCCATTTTGAAAGAAAATTACTTATGAAGCTGACCAACAAAATTGGTCCAGACATTGCTATATACTATGCACATGCCTTGTCAAATTTAAATCGGTTAAAAAATACGAGTGTTATCGCATGACAAAAATCAGATTGTTCCAAAATGTCAGCCACACTAGAAATTCAAAGTGATATAACTCAGCCACTTTTTAAGATATAGACAAAAAAAAAAAAAAAAAAAAAAATAGCTCAGAAATCTCTATATCAAAGTCAAACACATAAAAGAAAAGTATTTTTCAATTTGTAATTTTTTAATACCTCATTTTAAATTAAAATGTTTTTTAAAAATTTTAAATCGCCGCCATTTTTAAACAAGACGCGGATGAAGTTGGCCCACGAACTCGGTCAAGACATTCGCATGTACTATGTACACAAAAGTTACATCCAAATAGGTCCATAAATACGCGTGTTATCGCTCGACGAATATCAGATCGTTTCAAAATGTCAGCCACACTAGAAATTCAAAGTGCCAAACTCAGCTATTTTTTAAGATAAAGACGAAACAAAACATGATTCAGAATCTTTGTATTAAGGTCAAACTCTTAAGAAAAAATATTTTTCAGTTTTTGATTTATCTACACCGCTTTTAAAATTTAAAATTTTTTTTAAATGGCCGCTATTTTGAAAAAACATGGCGGATGAAGCTGGCCAACGAACTCGGTCGAGACATTAACATGTACTATGCATACAATTAATTTTATCCAAATCCGTTTATAATATATATGTCGTAGGCTAATTGAGAAATCCGGCTCTTTGCAAACAGCCTAGGCTCTTTGCAAAGAGCCGGGCTAATTGGAGAATCCATCTCCCTTTTTCCAATTAGCCTGATATTTTTCAGGCTTATTGCAAAGAGCCTAGAAGGCGTTAGGCTAATTGAAAAATGACCATTATTATCCGATCAGGGTGATATTTTTAGCTCACAGGCTATCAAAGACAGAGATCTTATGTTCCCGAAGATTCTGTATGTACGTGTGTACGTACGTATGTACGTAACGCGATAACTCTTGATAGAAATATCCGATTTGCTTCAATTTTTTTTTCTTGGTTCATTCTGATAAGGTGCTTCCCTGATTAGTTTTTGGGGTTCATTGGTTAAGAATAAAGGGGTAAAAGAGAGGCTAGCCCCCCCCCCCCCTTAATTTATATAAATGGGTTTTTCATGGAGAAATATTCGATTTGCTCCAAATTTGGTATACCAGTTTATTGTGTTAAGGAGCTTCCCTGATTAGATTTGGAAGCTCATTATTTAAGTATAAAGGGGGGAAAGGGGGGTACCCCTTAATTTAGATAAATCGGTTTTTCATCATGAATTATTCGATATGCTCCAAATTTGGTATACCGGTTTATTAAGTTAAGGAGCTGCCTTGATTAGATTTGGAGATTCATTAGTTACATATAAAGGGAGGAAAGGGGGCTATCCCCCCGTAATTTAGATAAATGAGTTTTTCATGCAGAAATATGCGATTTGCAATAAATTTGGTATACCGGTTAATTATGTTAAGCAGCTTCCCAGATTACATTTGGAAGATCATTATTATGTATAAAGGGGGGAAAGGGGGCAATTGCCTCTCCCGTTAATTTAGATAAATGCGTTTTTCATGTAGAATTATTTGATTAGCTCAAATTTGGTATACTGGTTTATTATGTTAAGGAGATGGCTTGATTAGATTTGGAGGTTCATTAGTTAAGCATAAAGGGAGGAAAGGGGGAGGGGCTACCCCTCCCCTTTAATTTAGGTAAATTGGTTTTTAATGCAAATTTATTCGATTTGCCCCAAATTTCGTATACCGGTTTATTATGTTAAGGAGCTTCCCTGATTAGATTTGGAGGTTCATTAGTTGAGTATAAAGTGAGGAAAGGAGGGCTAGACCCCCCCTCCCCCTTTAATTTAGATAAATGGGTTTTTCATGCAGAGTTATTCGATTTGCTCCAAATTTCGTATACTGGTTTATTATGTTAAGGAGCTGCCTTGATTAGATTTGGAGATTTATTGGTTAAGTATAAAGGAGGGACAGGGGCTAGTGTCCCCTTAATTTAGATAAATGGGTTTTTCATACAGAATTATTCGATTTGCTTCAAATTTTATATACCAGTTTATTACGATATGGCTTCCTTCATTTGATTTGGAGTTTCATTGGTTAAGTATAAAAGGGGGGAAAGGGGGCAATTGCCCCTCCCCTTAATTTAGATAAATTGGTTTTCATGCAGAATTATCTATTTTGGTTTAATTTTTTTTCAACCGGATCCGAACTTGAAGGTTCCATTTGAAGTCAACCCGAAAACCGACCACAACCAGGTTTCGGATTGAGTTCAATTAGAACTTTCAGGTTCGGATCGGGTTGCCGGTAGACGGAGATTATTTTGTCTGGCTTGCATCGGGTTATAGTTCTTTGGAATATTTTTGTCGGTTAAGATTTGGTTCGGGACGGGTTTCAGGTTGACTTCGAAAGGAATTTTTAGATTCTGGTAGCATTGCGTGTCCACGGAAACTAATTTGTCTTGTTCGCATCCGATTATGGATCTTTGGAATATTTTTGTCGGTTATCAGATTTGGTTCGGGATTTCTGGTTTTTTCAAATGGAACTCTCAGGTTCGGGTCGGGCTGCATGTAAACTGAAATTATTTTGTCTTGCTCGGATCGGGGTACGGTCTGTTTTAATTTATTTTTCGGGTTTGGGTAGGGTTATGCGTTAATAAACGTAATAAAAAGAAAATTGCCCAGTTAAACTGATGGCATTGAGTTCACAGGCTATTCACACTAATTGTATATTATACTCTTATTTCAAAGAATAATGCCCCTCGAAAAATAAATGAAGGGATTAGTCCCCGTTGCCCCCCTTTCTATTTAACCAAAAAACCTCCAAATCTACTCAGGGAAGCTACTTAACATAACAAACTGGTTTACCAAATTTGAAGCAAATCAGATAATTCTGCATGAAAAAACCATTTCACTAAATTAAGGGGGGTATTAGCTCCCCCATTTCTCCCTTTATGCTGAACCAATGAACTTTCAAATCTAATCACAAAAGCTCCTTATTAGAATGAACCTAGAGAAAAAATTAAACTAAATTAGATAATTCTGCATGAAAACCCATTAATCTAAATTAAGGGGAGGGCAACTGCCCCCCTTTACCCCCTTTTATACTTAACCAATGAACCTCCAAATCAAATGAAGGAAGCCATATCGTAATAAAATGGTATATCAAATTTGAAGCAAATCGAATAATTCTGTATGAAAAACCCATTTATCTAAATTAAGGGGACACTAGCCCCTGTCCCTCCTTTATGCTTAACCAATAAATCTCCAAATCTAATCAAGGCAGCTCCTTAATATAATAAAGCGGTATACGAAATTTGGAGCAAATCGAATAACTCTGCATGAAATCCCATTTATCTAAATTAAGGGTGGGGGGGGGGGGTCTAGCTCCCTTTCCTCCCTTTATACTTAACTAATGAACCTCCAAATCTACTCAGGGAAGCTCCTTAACATAATAAACCGGTATACCAAATTTGGAGCAAATCGAATAATTTTGCATTAGAAACCCATTTACCTAAATTAAGGGGGGGGGGGGCTAGCCCCCCCCCCTTTCCTCCCTTTATACTTAACTAACGAACCTCCAAATCTAATCAAGCCATCTCCTTAACATAATAAACCAGTATACCAAATTTGAGCTAATCGAATAATTCTACATGAAAAACGCTTTTATCTAAATTAAGGGGAGAGGCAATTGCCCCCCTTTTCCCCCTTTATACATAATAATGATCTTCCAAATGTAATCAGGGAAGCTGTTTAACATAATTAACCGGTATACCAAATTTATAGCAAATCGCATATTTCTGCATGAAAAACCCATTTATATAAACTAACGGGGGGGGGGGGGGTTGCCCCCCTTTTCCCCTTTATCCTTAACCAATGAACCCCAAAAACTAATTAGGGAAGCAGCTTATCAGAATGAACCTAGAAAAAAAAATTTGAAGCAAATCGGATATTTCTATCAAGAGTTATCGCGTTACGTACATACGTACGTACACACGTACATACAGAATCGGCGGGCACGTAAGCTCTCAGACTTTGATAGCCTGTGAGCTAAAAATATCACCCTGATAGGATAATAAGTGGTCATTTTTCAATTAGCTTATCGCTTTCTAGGCTCTTTGCAATAAGCCTGAAAAATATCAGGCTAATTGGAAAAAGGGAGATGGATTCTCCAATTAGCCCGGCTCTTTGCAAAGAGCCTATAGGCTGTTTGCAAAGAGCCGGATTTCTCAATTAGCCTACGACATATATATAAATCACATTTGAACGGCGGGTGGTTTTGAGGTCTGGGGTTCATGATCGGTGAAAATATACCAAAATTTTCCGGAAATGCTTTCCTCCGGATGAGTGCAATAGATAGCTTTTTACTTTTTGTAATGAAAGCTACCTAAAAGAGAATAATATAGTAAATACGATTTTTTTTTAAAGAACTAACAATAAAATTTTGCAAGTAAAATTTGGGAATTTGTTCTAAAAATTACTGGCTATTTTGTTTTAACTATGAAAACCCACGTCGCTCAAATATTAACTGCTGATATGTATTGGAAAACAAGAAAAAGATATAAAATGTATACAAATCAGGAACTCTCATTTGAAAGTGTTTTGTTGTATGTTGACGCTTCTATCTCTCTTTTTCCTGCTTTCATTTCTTTTTTTTTTCGGTACACTTATTTTGCAAAGGAAGAAAAACTCATCAGCTGTTGCAATTTACTTCTTTTTATTTAATAAAAGAAAGTCTATGCTATTTTGTAGAATGTTATTCTCTAATTCCAACAGAAAATTTCTAATTACTATTAAAATCTCAATATTTTAAAAACACTAAATCTCCTAATTTAATAACTTATGAATAAGGTTTGCCTTTCTAAGCCGCAACTCATCGAAAATTACTCCAAAAAATCCCCGAGCCATTCATAAGGATAAGTGTTACTTAATGAAACCACCTCATAACTAGTCGGATATGGCAATCCCAAAACTTTCTTCTATCTCATGCATGTTAATATTTCAAAATTCGCTATCACAGAGCCAAAATTAAATGACAATCTATGCCCATCATGAGGATTCTAAAGATATGAAATTCCGTACATTAGTTCTTGAGATATGGTTATATCTAAAATCGTGTAAATCCTGAAAAATTTAAGATAGCAGCGCAACCTGTTGCGTGATTTACACTAAAACCTAATCAGCAACAACTTATATCAACGTCTATAACTGAATCTGAAGTTTGATGAAAATCCGCGCATTAGTTTTTAGGATAGAGTTATTGCGGAAATAGTGAAAAATTCTGCATAGCAGCGCCATCTGTTGGCCAATTTACACCAAAAACTAATCGACACCGATTTATAGCAGGGACTAACTGAATCTGAAGTCTGATGAAAAATTGCGCATTAGCTCTTTAGATAGAGCTATTGCAGTAATCGTAAAAAATGCAGCATAACAGTGCCACCTGTTGGCCGAGTTACACCAAAAAGTAATCAGCACCAAATTATATCAAGGTATAACTGAATATGAAGTTGATGAAATTCTGTGCAGCAGTTCTCGAGATACATCTATTGCGGAAATCGTGAATAATGAGCGTAGCAGTGCCACGTTTTAGGCAATTTACACCAAAAATTAATCAGCCCCAATTTCTACCAGGGGCTGGCGCAGTCTAAAGTTTTATTAAATTCTGTGCATTCGTTCTTGTGATATAGCGCCCACAAAATTTGTGTCACATACATACAAACAGACGGGCAGACAATTTCTAAAAATAGTGAAATCGTGTTCAGGACCTTCTAGAATCCATCGAAAACCGGAAGACGAATATTTCATGCATCCAATACTTTCTTCTCTAAAGATAGAAGAAAGTAAAAAATCTCTCTGATATCATGATTACCAGTTGAACGAATAAGTAAATTATGAGTAGATCACTACATATTGTTAGAGGCGCTTGGATAATTTTTACTTTCTTCTATCTTCAATAGAAGAAAGTATTGTAATCGAAATTTTTTTCGACTTCTGGTTTTCGATGGATTTACACGTTTTAGGTGTCAGAGATCCCCCAAAAACACGTTTATAGAAAATGTCTGTCTGTCCGTGTGTCTGTCCGTCTGTCCGCGTGTCTGTTGCCATTGTACCATCAAAAAGTGTATGAAGTTATGCATAGAATTGAACCAAAATTTTTTTAAGTTCTTGGCTATGGCAAGCAGGTCTTTCCTTAATTTGGAAACAATGAGACGGAAGGGGGCGCTGTAATAGTAATTTTTGCTCGATTTTGAATATTGTACAATCGAAAAGTGTATGAAGTTATGCATAGAATTGAACCAAATTTTTTGTGTATGTTCCTGGCTATGTCAAGCAAGTCCTCCCTGAATTGGAAAAAAATCTGCTTGAAGGGGGCGCTGCAATAGCATCTCTGTGTCATTTTCATTATTGTATCATCGAAAACTGTATAAAATTATGCATAGAATCTAACCAAATTTTTTGTGTATGTGTAAGGCTATGATCAATAGGTTCTCCCTGAACTTGAAAAAAATCCGCCAGAAGGGTGCGCTATAATTTCGATGTCTGTGTCATTTTCATTATGGAACCAAATTTTTTGTGCATGTTTTTGGCTTTGACCAACAGGTCCTCCTTGAATTTGGAAATATTGCGCGGCAAAGGGGCTCTGTGATAGCGATTTTTGTATACTTTTTTTGATTTTTCGTAGTTCTATTGTCCATCAGCGGCTCGTGCAGCGGCGGGAACTCGCTTCCTCCTAAGCCGGCTATTCGCAAACAGCTGATAACAACATAATAATTAAAAAATATTAATTTAAACAAATATCATGATAGAGACTAACTCGTTTTTAGTCCGTTTAATTGATTGAAGCAGAAATTTAAGATGAAAGTCACTATTGGTATAGTATTGAACTAATAATATTGAAGTATTAACATGTGTAACTACTTTTTGAAATATTAAGATGTATAACATAGAAGAAAGTTTTGGGATAACATCCAACTATTTTAATTTTGAAGATCTTGCAAAGCTCAATAATCACTTAGATTCATTGACGGTAGGACAAAACAAGAAAGAAAAATCATGTGTCACATATATATTATGAAACACTTTCCAACAGTTCCAGAATATTTTAACAAAAACTCACCTTTTAATAAGGTAAAAAAAGATATCTTAAGTAAACAATTTAGGAACATAAAACAACGGAAAACGTACTTTCAGAAAAATACCACCCATAGACGCAATATATCTAGTATTTTGCGTTACCTTTTATTTGATTTTATTTACATTCTACAATCACCTCTTAGTATATTAAATACGGTTCATCTGTAAAATGAATAAATCAGTTTAAAAAAAACCCCTTAAGCTATTCATTCTTATAAATAATAAAAGTTACAAATTCTTTCCTTAACCCTGCATATTATCTATAGAATTTATACACATCACGCAGTACGCGTAAAAATTAGTTAAACTTAAAAACACATGCAAAAACTGAAAACGCACTTCGAGTATTTATCGCCTATATTCAGTACTGTAACCGGCATTTTTTGTGTCCCCCTGTAAATGAAGAATAAAACTGTTATGCACGTAATATTATACAATAAGTGTCTTCTAAGGTACCTCAATAATGCTCATAAATTTCCCTATAAGAACTAAAAGATCTTCTTAAAACACCATCAAAAACTTTTAAATGCATTAGGCCTTTCGAAAGATCTGAGTCTTTCTTCGTCAGGCGCAAAGAAGACGTGCTTCTACTATGAAAGCAGCAGCAAGACTGAAATGAGAGATAAGGGAAGGGAAACAAGTTGAAGAAACAGCCAATAGGAAATTAGAAATCAACAGCCAATAAGAAAGCAGAAGACAACAGCCAATCACAGAAGAGTATAATCAAAACAAAAGAACACAAAATAGAAGGGGAAAAAGGAAGCAAATTGAAAAAAAAAAGTACATCTAATTAAATGTAAATAAAAATTAAATGTAAATAATAATAAAAATGAAAACAGACAAATATATTAAAATATGGGAACACATGAAATTAAAAAAAAAAATAAATGAATAAAATGTAACAACTGACTAATATTAATAAATACAAAAAATGGATTATACTCAAAAGGTACTCAAAAGGTTTTTCCAAGCTGCAGAGAGCATTGTGGAATCAGATTTATTATTAACAATAATTTCACGACTAAGAAAAATAGCTAAGTTTTCAAGAAAGTCTAATTCAGCAATACTATTGGCATTAAAGATAGTTTTAGCGTTTTGATAATTAAAACTATGGCCGGAATCCCAAGAGTGTTTGTGTATAGAAGATTTAGAAATTTCTCATTAATAACATAACGAGAGTGTCTTTTTAAACGGAATTCAAGATTTCTGTTAGTTTGACCAATATAAGAAAAATCACAGTCGTTAATAGGAACATTATAAATTCCCCATTTACGAAGATCAGGAACAGGAGATGGAGAGAATTTGAATTAGTGGAGAATTAATTATTGATTGTGAATTAGTGATTAATGGAGGAGAATTTGAATTTATTGACAGATTTAAATATAACGTTAAAATCGAAACATTGTAAAACTTTAGCTAATTTGAAAAATAAAGGAGGATAAAAGGGGAGGCCAACGAAAGAAAAACAAACTGATATGGAAATAAATTATTGTAAAAAAGATTAGCAGTAAATTAGCAGTAGTAGTTCACAGATTTTTAAATTTACTGCTAATCTTTTTTACAATAATTTATTTCCATATCAGTTTATTTTTCATTATGTAAATCAGCTTAAAAAGAGTTTTCTGAAGTGGCAACAGCTAAGCGACCAAACACCGTAATGGATGCCGATGGAACTGCTTGAGTATATGAAAGGTGTGGACTAAAGTCTTTTTAAAGATGACGGAAAGACAAGTCTGTATTAAGATGACGGAAAGACAAGTCTGGTTGACGCTGGTCTAACTTGGATTATGGCCTTGCTTGCAACTCCTGCTGTTAGAGAGATGTGGAGCGTAGTGGGTATTTTAAAGGTATCAAGTTTTTCAAGTCTTCACGGGTTAAGGTGGGGATATGGCCTTCTCACATGTTCAATGTTTTTAATTACTTAATGATTTAATTATATAAGAATTTTTATTTGATTATGTTTTATAAGTTAAATTCAGTTCTATTGATTTTGAATTAGTTGGTTGTTTATGTTTTTAAAGCAGTTTTGTTTCGTTAAGTTTTTGTAAGTTTAAGTTTCTTTGATGATTTTTTACACTTTTGGAGTATGTATGTTGGCCATATCTTGCGAAACCTGTGAGGATTCAATTTCTATTTTTGGTACCTGTTTTTTTTACTCCTCCCACTTTCAGACGAGCAAGGAGTCGTTTGTTTATTGTTTTTTAGTTATAAATGTTCATTAGTTTTATTGTTGTTTTGCACCCTCTTTTTCACAGATTTCATAATCCATGTACTTTTGATAGAGCTATATATATATATAATATTATATATAATTTTTTAAGCTATAAAAATATGAATAATAAAGAATTTTCACTGTTTTCCCCCATTTTAATAACAATGTTCCCCTTTCCTTTCTCTTCTCTTTCCCTTCTTCTCGTTTAAATGTATACTTATTTTGCTAATTTACTTTCTCTAAGAAAATTGACAGCTGCTGCCATTTTCTACTTTTAATTCAATTCAAGAAAGTCCATGTCCTTTTGTAGTATATTAGCCATGTTCTTTAGTATTAATCTCTAATACCGAACAAAAATTCTAATTATCTTAAAGTCATAGTACTTCAAAAATAATAAATTGCTTAATTTAAAATCTAATATCAATCTCTCTGTAAGTCGAAACTCGTTAGAAATTAATTCGAAAAATCACCGAGCCATTCAGAAAGAATGAATATTACTTTATGAAAATACCCCATAATAAAGCTCTTTGATAAGGTGGTTAATATTTGAATGAGAAGTTAATTAAATTCCTCAGGTGTTAAGTTAAAGATGTTTTGATTATTTTTTTAATTTAAAGATCTTTTAAAGGCAGCTAATCACTTCGAGTTATTGAAGGTAGGATAAAAATGGAATAGCATGCCTGAAAGAGATTGCAGGTTTTGAGTTTAAAATATTGGTTAAAATAAAATCAGTTTAGCGTTTCCATGTTTGAACAACATGTTGGAAAGACCTATTACGTTTTTGGAAAAGTCAGAGAAAGGCCAAAAAATAACCGTTTAAAATTTGTGAGAAAAAACTGTCAAAAATGATTGCATTATTAATTGTTTTTTTAAATTACAGTAGAACTCCGCTAATCCGAACTAACTGGGACCGGTGCCTATTCGGATTACCTGAAATTCTGATAAAAATATAAAAGAAAAAGGTGTTTGCTAAAAGAAAATGTAATTTATACTCAGTAGTACAGTAAATATCCTCTAAGCCGCATCCTAAGGTCCGGCATGCTGTATAATCCAGCACGACTTTCAGAAAAAAAGTATTGCTTGTTTAATAACTCTTTATGTTTATAATAATCTAATAGAACTCCAGAATCAGAAATTAACAACCCATTACAAACGGTACAAAATCGCGAAACTATAAATAGCTCTGTGACTACGTCAACGAGGGGGGGGGGGGGGGAGGAAAAGCATTTCTGTAGATAATTTGCGAAATCAAGCTGTTGAAAAGAAAAAGAAATTTTTATCATCTGAATTAAATGCTTTTTGCATTTAAAAAATAATTTTATAGTGGCTGGCAAACAAACAGAAATTCACTTTTTTTTAAGGTGATTTCTACGAGTAGGCTACAGTACATGTTTTAATTTTATATTCGTATACATATGTTGTACTTTTACATTATTGAATATTGTATTTTCTGTTCAAGCTGTTTAACGAATAAAAAATATGCTTTACTGCCATTTTTTATTTAATTCTAATTTCTACACGTTTTCCCGATATTCATCCTGTAATCCGGAAAATTTCGTAGTAAAAAGTGAAAAAAGTACTTTTTTGTTTTTAGTACAATGATTCAATATTTTCAGTTAATCTCTTAAGCATAATTTTCGAAAATAAAATCGGTTTGGATTATCCGGAATTTCGGATTAGCGGGGTTCTACTGTAGTTACTTTACCTTTACTTAATTTATTTAACCGCATTTTTGTTTTACATAGGAAACATATATATTGAGTTGTCTGGAAAGTCTTTTCGTTGTTTTACAGTAAAACGAACAACGCATTTTCACGCACATACACACAAAAAAAAACTTTAACCATCACTGTTTGATCTCGTTTTCTTTTTCTGAATTTGTTTTCAGGTATGTCTTCACTCTGCTATCTGAGGTAAGATATTCACAGTCGAATAGATTTTCACTAAAAGAAACATATAGTAGGCTGAAGGAGCAATGTTCAGAATTTCTCTGTGTGGCAGCACATTCTCACCAAGATCCATCCGTTTATTTCTGATGTTTAAAGACACAAAAATATCCCGAACAACTTGAAATTTATTAACTATATATTTATAAGATATCAAATATTAGATTAATGGGTAGGTTAGATTAAGTTTATCTGGAAAGGAAAAAGGGAAAATTATAAAATCTTATGATATAAATATTTTTCCTTATTTCGTTTTATTATTATTATTATTATTGTTATTATTATTATTATTATTAATGTTATTATTATTAATGTTATTATTATTATTATTATTACTATTGTTATACAAATTAATTGTAACATTTTTAATATGCAGGGCTATTACAAATGATGGACCAGATTTAAAAAAAAAATCATATTTTCAAAACTACTGCACCTATTACAATAAATGATACATGAATTTAAAGAGTTTTAAGAATAACCAATTATTTTCAGTTACAAGTGTTCTATCTGTGACCTGTGACCCTCTTGTTACATGGCATACGTCCAATCTGTAATCCAGTTCATCCCAAACATTTTGTAGCATCACTCTGTTCTGAATTCTGCACAAATGAGTTCTTTAAGTTCTGCCAGTGTCAAAGACATTGTTTATGTATCACCAATGCCGAAAACAAAGTGTTCAGAATTTAAAGAAACAAATTGTGAAACTTTCAGAACAATTGACAGGGTGATGCTACAAAATGTTTGGAACGAACTCGATTACAGATTGGATGTTTGCCGTGTAACAAAAGGGTCACACATCGAACATTTGTATCATATCTATCATTTATAATAGCCCTGTATATTTGTGTCTAATTAATACAAAGGTAACAATTTTACCGTTTTTGTAACTATAATAGAAATGGGAAAAAACGAAAAAATAATTATTTATTTTTCTACTGTAACTTTCCTTCCTCTTATTTTCTTGTTTTCTTATTTTTAAAAATACATTTATTATTTCTATTTCTATTTTTTTAAGGAAAAGTAGCAAGTCACTGTAATATATCTTTGTTTTTAAATCTAGAAAAATTTGATCTTTTTGTATAATTTTAGTTATTTTCTTAAATATATCCTCTAATCCCAAAAGAAAATCGTAATCACATTAAAGCAAAAACATTGAAACGCTTAGTTAAAAATCTAATCACTAAGATTCCTTTGTGTAAACCACAACTCATTGAAAATTACGTCGAAAGATCACAGAGCCATTCATAAAGAATGAATATTACTTAACAAAATTGCCTCATAAGAAAGCTCTTCGATATGATGGTTAACTGTTGAACGGGTAAGTTAATTAAATTCGCCAGATGTTAAGTTAACGTGTTTTGATTTTTTTTTAATTTTATAGATCTTACAAAGGAGGCTAGAAAATCATTTAAAGTTATTGAAAGTGACTAAAAATAACACAGAATGATTGAAAGAGATTGAATGTTTTCAGATTATATATATCAATACAAAAACCCTTAACGGGTTAAAAGTTTGACGCAGCACTTTACTTTATGGCTATATGAATATGAAATATGGGTCTTAAAAATTCTGATATCAAATTTTAAGTGACGCTGTGCTATTAAAATGAATTTATATATATTTAATTTTTCTTTTTTGTTGTATTTATTTTTAATCAGTGATACTTTTTCATTCAAAATATGAGTTTTAAAAGATATGATATCAAAATTAAAGTGACGCTGTGATCTGACTTAGATTAGTTAAAAAATTACTTTACACATACTTATGTTTTGTCTTCTGAAATATATTTAGAAATTGAAACATTTTTTTTTTCAATACACTATCAAATATGTCATACATTTTCTCAGCTGATGTTATATATTAAATGTATTTAATTCAATAAATTTATTTATCTTTTGCTTCACGATATCCAGAACCATCCGTAAAACTTGTGTAAACGTTTATTTTGCGTCATAGTATCTAAACTAAGTAAATAGTATGCAAATGGATAGTGTGATGCAAAGAAAACATTTACACAAATTTTACCGATGGTTCTGGATATCGTGACGCAAAAGATAAATAAATTTATTGAATTAAATACATTTAATACATAACATCAGCTGTGAAAATGTATGACATATTTGATAGTGTATTGAAAAAAAAAATGTTTCAATTTCTAAATATATTTCGGAAGACAAAACATAAGTATGTGTAAAGTAATTTTTTAACTAATCTAAGTCAGATCACAGCGTCACTTTAATTTTGATATCATATCTTTTAAAACTCATATTTTGAATGAAAAAGTATCACTGATTAAAAATAAATACAACAAAAAAGAAAAATTAAATATATATAAATTCATTTTAATAGCACAGCGTCACTTAAAATTTGATATCAGAATTTTTAAGACCCATATTTCATATTCATATAGCCATAAAGTAAAGTGCTGCGTCAAACTTTTAACTCATTAAGGGTTTTTGTATTGATATCATTACTTTTTTGAGATTTAGGATCAAAAGATTAAAAAAGTACACCTTCATAGATAAAATTGGATTAAATTTTCCTAGAAACAAAATAAACTTAATGAAATACCAAAATTTTAGAAAAAGTGCATGAAAAATAGAATACTTTTAATTCATATCTTGGTACTACTTGCGGATTCGCCCGGAGTCCGCCTTGTTTTTTTGTTGATCATCGCCGATGTTAAATTTATTTATTTGGATTTATTTATTTTATGTTATGTTTGTTGTTGTTATGTTATTAAATTAAGCATAAAGTGATTATAAATGACCAACAAAGAAACAAGATAGCGGACTCCGGGTGAATTCGCAAGTAGTTCCCATATCTTTTTAAACTCATACTTTGAATTTATGAGAGATATGAATGATAAAGCATCAATGATTAAACTTTTATACATCTTTTTAAATTGAACATAATTTTTGCACATGAGATTATAAAAAAATAAAATGATGAAATATATATAGAGATTATAATTAATAGCATAGCGTCACTCAAAATTTGATATCATTATTTTTAAGTTCCATATTTAAAATTCTTAGAGAATAAGATAAAGTGCTGCATCACTAACTTTTAACCCATTAAGGGTTTTTGTATTGATACTACTACTTACAGGGATGGGGAATTTTCAGAAAATCTTACCAAACAAAGATTTATTTTATGAGCCAGCAAGATACAACGTACAGTTCAAAAACAATGAGAAAACACACAGCAAAAATAGTTTACACTGTTACTAAGAAATTGTTACTATAGTAGTCACTGTAACTAAGAAATTATTAATTGTTATTAAAAAATATATACAACAGAGGAAAGTTTAGTATAAGATAGAACTTAGCACTATCGAAGTAAATTTGAAAAATATAACCAACTATTAAAAAAATGTTTTTGCCAGACCTTATATAGCCTGCAGTATTTTCAAAGATTGCCTAAAAATCCACTCGCCCTGCGAGGAAAGGTACTCGCCAGTGGCTAGCAAAATGATATATTTCCCATTCCTGACTATTTAAAGTGTTTTCAACTGGTTTTAATTGCAAAAGAAGATCTTTAACATTATAAAGATTATAGTCTGATAATTTCAAAGAAATGTTAATAGTGTATTAATAATTTTAGTATAATGGTTGTGGTTATTGATAAAAGTTTCAAAACAAGTTATCTGACTGTTCTAGTAAAAGTTGCAAGGTAAGAGTAGTGTAAAATGATCATTGCATTCTTTTAACCAAGCATATACAGCATGGTAATTGTGAAAGTACTTTTGTATTTCAATGACATGTTTTGTAATTGTTTGTGGAGTTATATTGTCACCTAGAAGATTTAACCAATGAGTAGAGCAACCATATGCTTTAAGTTTATCAGTATCTCTTCATTCTTGCCTCATGTAGTTAAAATAAAATCCTTAAAACCCTGTTTTAAAATACTAGTATAATTTTTGCCAGCAACAAAAATTGTGACAAAAGGTATTTTTGATGTGATGGTCTTTTCCACTTCGGCACAAATTGGCCATCAATGGTTGAAGTTCACAATAGTTTTCAAAAACAGATAGGTGAAATTTGTGATATTTACTTTTGCTAAGCAACGTAGATTATAGAAAATTGCAGACAATGGATGTACATATTATTAGTGACATTTTAGATACCGTGTCCTTGCACCATTTAAAAAAAAAAAAAAAAAAAGCTAAACGTAACTAGAGATGAAAAAGCTGTATTTTATTTGGCGATAGATAATAGATTTTTTAATTGCCACTTTAAAAACTTTAATTGCCATGCGGCAGGGTTGGCCTTTTATGACTCATTCGAGACAAATTATTAATAATCTAAAATATTTCTATAGCAACAGTAAAAAAGTCTTAAAGATTCACTAGATGGAACCCGTCAAAACTTGATGGCACCAAACAAAAAAGTCTAACTGTTTAAAATGTTATTTACTGACATAACAACATCAATAAATTTCTCATTATTTGGTACTAATTTCATATAAAATACATTCATATCTACTACGATCATAAAATCCTTATTAGAATCGGTAGATAATAAACTATGTAGTGCATACAAATGCATTTTGTGTGCACTAATGTTAGATAATGACGAAAATGTATTGTACAATATATATCGGTATCATGCTAATCGATGGCAAAGCACTTTTAAGTAGGGATGGGCAATATCTAGAATTAAATATCATGATAAATCAGCATCTTTATATCATATTCTGATATATCGATTTAGGAAAGTGCCCCCCGGGGAGGGGGGGAGCAAAGTGGTGGGCGGAGCAATGGAAGTGCATAAAATGATTAAGCAGTCACAGGCCTTTCCAACGATATGTCACATAACGGGTGTCGGCAAAATTTGGGAAAGTGCCCCCCATGGGGGAAAAGTGGTAAGCGGTGCACCGGAGGGCCATAAAATGATTAAGCGGTCACAGGCCTTTGCAACGATATGTCTTATAAGGGGTGATGGCAAAATATACAAAAAGACCCTCCCTCGGGGGGGGGGGGAGGGACAAGTGGGGAGAGGGACCCTGATGGTGCATAACATGAATAAGAGGTCACAGGCTTTTCCAATAATGTCACATGATGGGTGTCAGGAAATTTAGAAAAGTGCCTCCCAGGGGTGTCAAAGTGGTGGGCAGGGCACCGGAAGGCCATAAAATGATTAAGCGGTCACTGGCCTTTGCAACGATATGTCACATGAGGGGTGACGGTAAAACTTGGAAAAAAGCCCTCCCGCAAGGGGGGGACAAGTGGGGAGAGGAATGCTGAAGGTGCATAACATGAATAAATGGTCACATGATGAGTGTCGGCAAAATTTAGGAAAGTGCCACCTTGGGGGGGGCAAAGAGGGGGGCGGAGCACCGGAAATGCATAAAATGATCAAGCGGTCACAGGTCTTTGCAAGATACGTCACATAAGGGGGGGGGGCAAAATTTAGCAAAGGCCCTCCCGAGGGGGGGGGATAGGGACACTGGAGGGGCATAACATGAATAAGCGGCAACAGGCCATTCCAACGATATGTCCCATGAGGGGTCTCGGTAAAATTTAGAAAAGTGCCCCCCAGACGTGGAAGTGGGGGGGGGGGGTCACCGGAGGTGCATAACATGAATAAGTGGTCACATGCCTTTCCAATGATATGCCACATGAGGGGTCTCGGCCAAAGTTAGAAAAGTGGCCCTGAGGACCCAGCTATATAATTATTATTTCATTTGTCTAATTAAATCCACTGTTGCAAATAAAATGTTATATTTCATTTCTTTATCGTCCTGATTCACACATTGTTCAATAACAAAGAGCAAATATTCATCAACATCGCTGAAATCTAAATACCATAATGAAATGAAAGACATGGTGTCTGAAGCATAAAACGCATATGCTCAGAGATTCAGCTTACACCGTCAATACCATAAATATATATATATATGTATCATCTGATGTCAGTGATCACACAGAAAACTGCATGTACGATACTTATCACACACCAAAACGAAATCACCTACCATTAGTATCATGAACATGGAACCCGAGGAGTCGGTATTTAATATCACAATTTAGGCTGGCAGAAATCGCACCGTTAATATCAAGATTACTGAAACCGAGGAATTGGTATTTTTAATACCACGGTTTAGACTTGAGAGGAGACACTCCGTTAGTATCATAATAATCGGAACAGACGATTCAGTATTTAATACCACGGTTTAGACTGGGTCGAATCTAAAGAAGCGCTGCTTAATGTTGCGGTTTAATGAAGAACCACGATAATCAAGGTTTACATCACGATTATGATATTCATGATATACCGTTTTGTAAGGTTTTTTAATATCGTTATCACAATTACCATTTTATATCAATTTTACCAATATATCGCCCAGCTCTACTTTTAAGTTATGTGCATTGAAGTACATACAGATTTTTACCACAGAAAACAGCGAATGCTTACATGCATAAATATATAAATACACTAATTTTTTTTTATTACACAACGTAAATCAAACGTCTTTATATTTATTGATTGGCCCAGAAGCAAAATTTTCTGCGTCAGTCTGCAGCAAACAAAAATTTATCTGTGACCCAATAAGCCTACTATCATAAGAAATAACAGAAACACTTAAAGTAAGCAAAATTTCCATTTATAAAGAATATATATAATATAAAGATACAACAAATACCATAAATCTAGAGACTTAAAGCAAATTTCAGCTATTTTTTAAGCCCAGCATTTATTTTTAAGTTGGTGGATTAATCTGCAAGGTTTAAAATAATCTGCAGCGCCCGCTTCCGTGCTGCACTGTTTCTGCTACTGGGTTGATTGGAATATATATATATATTTTAAACCCTCCGAGCATCTTGAAGGCGTTCCGGCATTTTCATAAAAATGCTTATAAAAATAATTTTAATTAAAATTTTCTTTTCCTGTTTGTTTCTAAAATACACTTCATGCTCCTTTATTTGATAGACATCTTGAAATACAATTCTGCTGAAAATATTTTTGTCTACAACAGATTAAAGTTGTTTTGGGGAAACTGAAAAATATGCTCAAACCGCTCAGAGAGTTAAAATATTTCTTAATTTATTTCTGAGTAATATTGTACTGAGTACTGTTTCGGCCAGGTGTCATGAACTGTGCAAATACCGAATTAAAAAAAAAAAAAAAAAAAAAAAAAAAAAAAAAAAACTTGTGCACACATAAGTGCACTCTCATATTAAAGTATAAATTTTTAAAATATAAATCAGTGTTGATTTCAGGGGGTGACCCGGGGGGGGGAAACACCCCCCCCCCCCAGAAGATTTGAGATTTTGTGTTTTCAATGGTCAAAAAGTGCAATCCCTCCTGGAGAAAAGTGTCTGAATTCAACACTGATATAAACAATGATTAAAGAGATGACCTGTAATATGCAAAATGCTTAAAAACAAACAGTGCCGATTAATTTTCTTGTTTATACAGTACATACAGTGTTTAGTTTTGCTACTTTTTCGGCCAGATGTCATGCACTCTGCAAATACACACACAAAAAAAAAATCACTGGTGCACACATATGTGCACTCGCATATTAATGTATACATTTTAAAAATATAAACAATCAGTCAAGAAATCAAACAATCAGTACTTTTTTAAATACACGACTTGATTAAAATATTTTGCATTACAGTTTAATTGCTTTAAACCTACAAACTGGTTAATTTATTTAATAGAAAACTTAACAATTGCTGAATAATGATCACCATCTTGCTGGGAAAAAAATAGTGTAACCAGTTTTGTGCTTCACACACTAATTGAGGAAGCATGTAAAACAATTTACTACACTAACTGAAAGATATCTGCATTAGAGTCCTGCATCAGGTCGGGTTACTTGCTTTTACCCGAACCGACTCTTGGTTCGGATCGGATCAATAGTAGATTTTTTGTTGCAGGCCGGGTTCACTTTCATTGTTTCGGTTTGGGTTTTGACTCTAATTGGTCGACCTGAATTTCAAATGATATCCAAAGTATTTTTTCAGGTTGAAGATCTATGTACAGGGGTGGGGAATTTCTAGAAAATTTTACCAGCCAAGGATTTATTTCACCAGCCAGTAAAATGCAATCTACAGTTGAAAATTTTTATGACAAAATTACGCAACTCAAAAATAGTTGGTTACTATTACTATAATGCATTTTCATATTTTTCTTCCCTATAAATTTTAAAAAAATAAACAAGAGATGAAAGTTTAATATAAAATAGAACTTAGTACCATGTTTACATCGCAATAATTAGGAAAGTTGAAAAATATAGCTAACTAATAAAAAAAAAAGTTTTCGGCATATCTCTATAGTTTGCAGTTTTCAAAAACTACCTAAAAATTCACTCGCTCTGTTAGAAAATTCACTCGCCAATGGCGAGTAAAATGATGCATTTCCCCACCCCTGTCTATGTACAATAAGACCTCCATAATGGCTTTTCTTTCAAAAGGCAGACATTTCTATTTAGCAAACACTTTTTAATTCCTTAACTTTATATATTTGAACTTTTATATAAGTTTGAATAACAGGCACCTATCAATTTAAACACATGTACTACATAAACTATCAAAAATATGATACATGTGGTTTTTGTGTGTATCAAAAACAAAATATTGATAATATTTTTCATATTTTGAAAATTATTTTTGTAGGTTCGGGTCGTGTTGACTTAAAATCAGACATGGTACAGGCTCAGCAAAAAAAAAAAAAAGCTGAACTTTCACAGCCTCACAGACTTTTTATGAAATTCGAAATTTTCCGTAACATTTTGAGGAAATTTTCATTTATTCTGCGATCCCTTGACAAAATTAGTCTTTTTCTGCGACCATTTGACGAATCTTACCACAGGAATCTTATTAATGCATGAATTTTGTCTATAATCACTGTAGATTATAAATGTATGTAGAGAAATTTCTAAATCGCTCTTGTGAAGGAAAAGAAAATCAAAAAATTCACAAGTTGGTTACAAGAAATTCTTCAGTTAGTCATGAAGAAAAACAAAAATCGATTAATTTGCCCATCTACTGCTTAAAAAATCACAAAATTCATCAATCAGTCGCAGATGAAAAAGAAAAATCGACAGTCGGTTGTTAGGGGAAAAATCATAAAATTTGTCAAGTGGTCACATAAAAAACACACAAAAATTGCCAATCGGTAGGAGAAAACATACGATTCATTCATAATTAATATCCATTATGAGGTTTTTAGGTTAAGAAGGAATGATTTTTTTTTCTTTTTCAGAACTGAATGGCTGAAAGTTCAGAACAGAATCACCCCTTGCTCTTGAAAATAAAAGTGATGTTCTCAGAAAATCATTGGCAAAAAAATAATTCCCCCCCCCCCCCCCCCGAAATCATGCCATGTTGGACAGCGCTGATAAAATACATTAAATGTTTTCCCACCAACCAAAACACTGATAATTTTATTGTCAGTGTATGTGAATGAATTCTTACTTTGGAAAAAAGCTTTTTAAAATAGGATTACACATATTATGTATTTTGAAATTTATTCATTCTGACTTTTTGGGAATTAATCGTGAACTTTTCTTTTGATTTAGTAATCTTAATGGTCTTCAGATTTTCAAGTGGAAGCTGTTTAGAAATCTATTGGTATGTATCATATGATAGGGCATAGAGAATGTCACTTTGGTGGTTTTTAACACAAATCGCAATTGTCTGTCAACAAACATTGAAAAAACAATGATAACTTAGTTTAAAATATTTTTTGAGTTATGGGGATGCCACAATAAACAATTTAATTAATTTGTAATTCTGACTTTGAATTTTAAATTTACTTTAGTGAAAGCATTGAAAAATCCATTTATTTGTTCCCACCAGAAACATTGTAATCTTTTCTAGCTAAATAGTTTTAAGTTTTTTTAGTACCTTTTTTCGCGAAAAACCAATCGGCAAAATTAAGAACTTCATTTTGTTTAAATTTGTTAATATTTAAAGATATTTTAGTTAAAACATTGTGATTAAACATTCATTGTAAGATATCTGCTTTAAAAATTTATATTTGTCTCAGCCTTTCCAAGTATTAAAATTTTCAGGCTTAATTTAACATATAATTTTTTATTAATGATTCAACTGTTAAAATTATCATTTTAGTTACATTTTCTAAAGAGTCAAGAACATATTTTTTGTTACTCGATATGTAATCAAAACAAAAGTTTAAGTTACTGCTGGATATTAAAACATTCCTATCGTAATCGATATGTAAACAAAAGTTTTCAGAAATTTCTGTTGCCCTTTTCAGAAGAAGCTATTCAACTATGAAGCCATAAGGTATTGTAAAAATAATTATTGATGCTGGATATTAAAACATTAATAGATATTTCAAGAGAAAATAAAAGGTTCGTAATATCTACAAAACGATAGCGTGGTTAGGTTAAATCGGCAGAAAATAAAAAAGGACACATTAAATGTAAGTAAATCAAAAGAAAAGTTAAAAATGGAATCCTAAATCAGATTAAAAAAACAAACAATAAATTAACAAAATACCTAATAAAGTGTAATCCAATAATATGCAAAGCAATGAGAAATAGCAATGGTTGAGTTGAGTCACAAGTCGAAAACCTCGAGCCAAATTAAAAATAATTTTTTTTGAAAATTGAAAAAGAATGATAAATAACAATTATATTGAATACATATAATTAAAAAAAAAATTTCCCCTTTTTTAAAAATGAATCTAAATATTTTTTCGACAAAAAGCAGTAATATGAAATAATAATTTCTTCATAACAAAAGAGAAAGATAATATCAATCGAAATTTCATTTAATATATTTAATATTTTAAAACACATAATAATTAACATTTAAAATTTTAATATTTAAAAAAAAAAAAGATTTACTGCCTACATTCAGATTGTTAACTCAACTTATAACTAAAATGACTTTGCAAATCTTCTGATTTTATACCCACAGCAGATGGATTAAGACTCCTCCTACATACGAAGTGACGTCAAACCTATTCACCAATCACAGACGAGAAAAGTAAAAAAAGCGATTTTTTAAAATAACGATTTTTAAAATAAAACGAGTTTTCCCAGAAAAAAGAAAAGTGTTATTCACCTCGTATTAATCAGATTTATATTATATATCAATTTGAAAAAAATCGTTAGAACCGTTTTCGAGATTTTCAAATTAGGAACTTCCTCGATAATCATACCAACGTTTTCACTTTAAAAATGGCTATTTATATCTCAAAATATACTGCACGTAGAAATGTAAAAATTTCAGTATACGATTAGACTGCAGATATAAGACTGTTCTAGAAAATTCAGAACAATAGGACCTATATCTGCTGAGTTATTAAAAGGCGGCTTTTCGCGTTTTCTTTGATGTCGAGTTAGCTGTATATATGAGTTCCGCCATCTACGAATTCTACGATACGATACGATACTATACGATTTTAACGATACGATACGATACGATTTAGGCTTAAGGCTGCGTCACTCGGAATACTACCGTCTTCCATGATTGATTAAAAATAAAATCAATTCAGAACTGTCATACCCGAACAATTTATTGGAGGAATTTATTAAGTATTTTGTGAAGTTTTATAGAAAAGTTTAAAAATAGTTGTTTAATGGTCTTATTAACTGTTTTCTAAGATTAATTGCATACGGTTTTATTTAATAACTGCTGAATTTAAATATGACCCTGTTTAAGCTCATATTATACAACGTCAATTTAAGATACTAATTAATTTTCTGCTTTGAGCATCACAGTGCCGTACATATAGAGGCATTTTTTTCAGTTTTGAAGAAATTGTCAGAACTCCAATTCTAAAAGTTTCAAAATGAAGCTGTTTGTATCAAGTGTGCATGTTTGTAATTTTACATATTTGTATTAAATTTAAATATTACTGGGAATTATTATACATAAATATGATTGTGCGAACTGTGAAAGTCTCAATATGAACTACATTTTTATGCTCTCATTTGATTTCTTTGCTTGTCTAAAAATAAATTTTAATTTTTCTATCTTGAGAAACACATTATGTAACAGAAAACAGAGCGTTATTTGACCGGAGAATTGTCTGGTAATTTAATATCATGTAGAACTCAACAGAAGCCGGACAAGTGTAAGACAAAGGCTGCAAACACATGTGATTTTTTTTTTTTTAAATTCTCTACTCTAATTTTTAAGTCTTCGTCCAGATCTTCTAGATAGAAACTTATGTTCCATTTGAGGTCCGCGTGGTCTAATTTTCCTAGCTCATCATTTGTTTACATGACCTACGAAATCTGATGGCTGAGAAAAAATTGTTAAGTAATACTCATTTTTTATGAATGGCTGGGTGATCTTTGAAAGTAATTTTCAATGAGTTGCGGTTTAGATAAAGGTATCTTAGTGATTAGATTTTTAATTAAGTATTTCAATGTTTTTGCATTAATACGAATTTTAAGTAATTACGTTTTTCTTTGGGATTCCAGGATATATTTAAGAAAATAGCTAAAATTATACACAGATTGAAATTTTCTAGAATTAAATGAAAAGACATATACAGTCGAACCCCGCTATAGTGAACAGTCTGCGGACTCAGCAATATATCCACTATAACCGATGGTTCACTATATCCAAATTCTTTGAAAAAAATATTTTTTAGCATATGATAGAGTATTGTTAGAAATAGTGATTGCAATAACGCGGAATTTGCTTACAAATTATTAACTAATTAAATAGATAATAAATCAAATATTATGAAGAAAAAAAGTTACTTACTAAAATTTGGTTTTATTTTTACACTGTATGGAAGAAATTAGTTATTTTAGATTGAATACAATTCGATTTTAAGTAGAGTTCATCAATTTTATTATCAACAATTAGTAAATAATCCAATATTTTCCGGTCCACATTTTCTGCAGAAAAAAAAATGCTCAGGATATTCGCTGCCGATTTCACTTCCGAGATAGAAGGTGCCAAAATTTCAAGTTCTTCTTCAACATCGTCCTCTAGGTCTCCTTCAGCATCGTTCTTTTGTTTAACTTCGGACACAATATCATCATCTGTAGGGGTACCAGAAATGTACACTTCATCGTCGCAAGATTCAAAGTGCTCACTGCTCAGTAACGTTCCTTGGAAAAATGTTCACACTGGGCTTTTTCAGTCACAGAGTTATTGGTAAGTTTTCTTCGTCATCTGCGTCATCTTCGTCATCTTCGTCATCTTCGTCCTCCACGTTGGAATCTTATCCTTCCGACAACACATCCTTCGATAGACCTGCGCGTCAGAAACAGTTGCGGATTGTTGCTGATGTTACTTGTCTCCATGACTTTTCCAACAGAACGATTGCTTCCAAAAGAGAAGTGTTGTATTCCGTGTAGTTCTCTAAAACACGCATCAGTAGCTGTTTCCTATAGTGGGACTTCAGGTTGCTAATCACGCCCTTGTCCATGGGCAGCAGCACAGAAGTTGTATTTGGAGGCAAAAAACCGAGCTTAATGCACTTCAAATTTTCTAAGTGTGGATGTGCTGTGCAATTGTCGAAAAGGAGAACAATTTTACGTTTTTGTTTCAACAAATCATTGTGCCATTGTCGAAGTTCTTCTTTAAAAATAATTGGAAGTTATCCAGGATTTCTTATTGACTTTTTATTTGACGGGCAGCTTAACATTTTTAAAACACCTCGACTTTTGGGATTTACCTACGATTGTTAATTTTCGCTTTTCTGAGCTATTCATTATTTGCACATACAAGAACAGTTATTCTCACTTTCGAGAGCTTCCCGTTAGTGCACTTTCCTCCTTTAAATGTTAACGTCTGAACGGGAGTCATTTTGTTAAACAATCCAGCTTCGTCAGCATTAGATATCCTTCTCTTCATAATCCTGGATTGCATCCGCCCACACTTGAGCTTTCCACTTTTCCATATCCGATGCACAAAAACTGGCTGCTTAACCAACAATCTTTCCACAAGAAATATTGTTCCGTTTTTTTAACCTATCCAGACATCTGTTAAAGCACATAAAACTGTTTTCTCCGAATTTTTCGGCAAATTCATGCGCTTTAATTTGAAGCATGTGTCCGGTCACAGGAAGATTTCTATCTCGCTGAATGGTGAACCATTTTAACAGAGCTTCTTCCACGTTTTGCCTTTCAGTTTAACGTAGTTTCTTCGAAGAATTCAATTTTTTTTATGTGCAGCAAGAGTCGCACTGCGATTTTTCCAAATATTTGAAACTGTAGCTTTTGACAAAGAAAATTTCTTGCACAGTGCCAATTGATCGGTTCCATCTTCAATAAATTTAATGATTTTAATCTTATCCTTGATCGAAAATTCTTTCTTTTTTACAGAATTCGCCATTTTCCAGAAATTTTTAATTACTCGTGAAAAAACGTCTTCTTATCTCTAATCAATCATAAGAATAATGAAGAGAGACACTGTAAAACTAGGGACATTCTTGGACTGTTCCGATTATACCAAGGGGCGGGAGACGGAGTGAGCAAGCAAACACCAGACGGTTATTCCTGCAAATTAGGGAAGGGCGAAGAAGAAAGGCTTGTTCCTGCAATGGGGATGGGGAGGGGAGGGGAAGAAGAGGCATGTGTATTTTAACAATTTGTTTGGCCTTGTTTAAGGCGATGGGCATGAAAGAGTGAAATTTGAATGTAAAGGAATGCTATCATTTGCAGTCACAACTAGAGCAACATTAAAATTGTAGAACTGAAAAAAATCTGGAAAAATAAAATTTGAGTCCACTATAAACGAACTACAAAATTCTCAGCTGTCCCCTATAAGCGTATAAAATAACATTAGTTAAATAGGAGTTCGGACAGGACCACTAAAAAAGTTCACTACATCCGAGTGTTCACCATATCCCGGGTTCACTATAGCGAGGTTCGACTGTATTACAATGACTAGTTACTTAAAAAAAAAAATAAACATTTAAATTTTTGCGAGAAATCCGCGAAATGAAAGGGAGTGTCTTGATCTGTACAAATCAGGATGAGCGCTAAGTTTTCTAACAAAAGCCCTCTTCTCTGACTTACAGACATTGTCTTTATCTTTTTTTCTATTTGATACCGGAACATTTTGCTTCGCTAACTGAGGTTTTGATTTTGTGTTTGCATAGATATTTTGGGCAGGCCAGTTTACGTTAAACTTATTTCTTATTAGTTTTATGTATATTTTTGGAATCTATATATTTTTAAACGTATAAATTCCTTTGCTGTTTTGTTGTGGGATTTCTTTTGTTTTTTTTTCCTTATTTCTACTTTATGTTTTAGTAGGAAAATTTATTTAATACTTTACTTAACTTTACTAATACTTATATACATATGCAATGCTTGTTTAAAATGTATGGGTGTTATATAAAACCACTTACTAGTTGCTTTTATTATTTCATGTAATACATCTACTTTTTCTTTTTTTCTGCTTTTTATTCTTATTTGAGTTAAAAAAAAAAAAGGTGGGTCAAATGAAAGAAATGAAAACACGTTTGTTAATGGTTTTTTCCTTTCTCGGTTCTAATTTATACTGGAAAAATATGTCGATTATCTTGTGATTGCATGTCGAGAAATTACTGCTTTCTGCATAATAACAAACGTACAAAAACTATATATACAAATGTAAATAAAAGCATTTCTTGTATGATTGTAAAGAAACTTTTATTATTGACAGTTTATACATTGTGCAAAACTTTATTTAATGACAAAGGTTATATTTAGAAAATTCTTCTTTCGGAATTTCCGGTGTAGATTCAGAATTTCTGAATAAGAAAAGAAATTTCTGAAATGGACTCATATAAACGTTCCAGATGCAAATAGGTTTACACGACATATAATTACAATGATGAAGTTAAAAAAAAAAGCCTCTGAATATAGTTGAATTACAGATAAAAATTTTACTGCGAATAAAACAAACAGTTGTATAATTGATAAAGTAATAAATGTATGTAAATAACGATAACTCACCTTGGATATTTAGCAAGAGGCAGGTCATAAGAGCACCCCAATGTAAGTAACGTCTGAAAAAGCATTTGGAACACGCACACAAACACAGCACAATATTGAGGAAGATGAACAAGAAAGTATTCAACCACAGGTTTGGATCTAATGCAGAACTCAGTCCGTCAGCCCTTATTACAGAATATACTAAAGTCATCTATAAATATGAAATGAAAAAATTGTTAATTTACAATTTATTTAGGGATATTTCAAAACTTTTAAAGTATCTGTATGTCTTTAAAACGCGAATTTAGATCAAGATATCAATTAAAAAACTTACTGTCATAGAAAAAAAGAGGGTGAAATTTATGATCCTGGAGATTTTTAAATATTTATATTTCTTACAAATTTTAAAAACTAAGTCGAAAGTTCTTTTCTGACTTTTCTCATAAGTGATTATTTTTGTAAAGTTGTAAGAATATTCTAGTTCACGGTTGGCAAACCTATGGCACGCGTGCCAGAGTTCGCACGAAAGCTAATGTTTCTGGCACACGAAACAATTTAATTTGGTATTCGTTATATGGATAAAATCCATTTTTAGGTGCGTTCGTAATTATATAAATACGTAGCACCTATAATCGTCGTTCAGCCCGACCGTCCGCATATAACAGAGCAAAAACTACCCAACCGAATGGTCTGAAATTTTAAATATATCATTGTTGCAAAATTTTGTAGAGCCATTTCAAATTTTATGAAAATCGGATGTACAATTTAATTACAGGGACATTCAAAAGTTTTTCTTTACATTACGGCCAATGGGAAAAAATTATTGCAAGTGCATTTTAATGATGTTACAGTCTTCCGAGTAATCTGAAATTTTAAATATATAATTGTTGCAAAATTTTGTCGAGCCATTTCAGATTTAATGAAAATTGGATGCATAGTTTAATTACAGGGACAGTCAAAAGTTTTCCGTTACATTAGGGGCAATGGGAAAAAAATTATTGCAAGTGCATTTTAAGAATGTTACAGACTATGCACTTATAAAGTGCAAAAAAATATACATTCAGTACAATATGGGGTGCAAAAAATATCTATAAAACTAGTTATAGTACGAACGCACCTCATTTGCCACGTTTGACGAGCAATTTCCTACTTGTTTATTTCTGTTATAGAAAATAAAATGTTGTTCTATACGGGCAGTTCACAAATAATGCAATTATTTTTTTCCATCAATTAACACATCATAATATTTTCTCCCTGTTATGCTATGCAGTGTTTTCGTCGTGTATTTTGCCTTTCTATATGAATTTAAAAAGCTGTAATTTTCAACTGAATTTCAAATTTCATTCGACAGTCACTGCAATAAAATGGCAAATGGATCCAATTCAGCTACGTATATTTGGGGAAATAGCAAAATATGAACCAAGTATAAAGCATTTTTCATCGAACGTACAACAGCAAAAATCTCATCCATACGTTATCAGTACATTGTTTAATGCAACTTGGAAAATTATAACCGAGATGTCGCGTTAATAATAAGTTAATTGGGAAATATAAATTACTATTTTTTTTTCTTATTAAAATACATACCGCATAAATGAATTGTATTTGCGAATTAATAATTCATTCATTTAATGGCTGATTCCAATATATAGAAAAATTGCATCTTGCTTTTTAATATTTTGGAATTATTAATGCATGATAGTAACTGATTTTAAAACTAGTGTTTCGTATAAAAATCGTACTCTACAAAATTATTTTTGTATAAGTTTGGCACGTTACATTGTTGATAAGTACTGTTTTTGAATTTTCGGCACGCGTGCGTGAAAAAGTTCGCCGAGCTTCTACTTACTTTGAAAAAATAATTTAAAAATTTGCGATAATTCAACTATTATTTATTGAGTTATGACAATTTTTCCAACTAGATTGGTAGGCAGCTGCACAGACCATCCCCTCATCGAGTTGGCGGCTGAAATTCTAGGATTAGACAAAACTCGATTAGCATATTAAAATGCAACTGGTCTGCCAAGTCATATCTTGGTGGAAAACACCTGCAGGCCAGATCTTAGTGGTTGAATGGTAGGTTTATGATTGTGTTTTACTGCACCCAAATATATGAAAACATGAAGGATTGGGAGCAGGAAAAAAAGATAAACCTACCAGTCAGCCACTAAAATCAGTTTACAGGTGCTTTCCACCAAGATATGCCTAGGCAGACCAGTTATATTTTAATATGCAAATCGAGTTTGAACTAATCCCGGAATTTCAGCGGTCAAATCGATTAGTTGGAAAAATTGTCATAACTCAATAAATAATAGTTGAATTAATACAAAATTTTGAAATTATATTTTAAATATATATCCAAAGGAAACAGATTATTATTATGCTGATTTATAACAAAGTTTATGAATTACACATTTTTAATTTTTGAATTATTAACGATTTTCAGGAATTTTCAGCATTGTTTGTCCTTTTATACCTATAAGTTTTAAAATATTTATGTTATTCTCATAAATAGTCTAGTTACTGTATAACATTATTATTTTTATTATGGCGTTCATATATATATATATTTATTTAATTTAAATAGTTTTAAGAAAATAGCAATTTGCCGGTAAATAATAATAATAATGAAAAATAAATTACTCATTTGCATGTTTATGTCACATTTTTACTAATAATTAGCAATTGTAAACTAAAAAAATACAAAAATTAAAAAATATATATATATTTCGAAAGCATACAGATATATTAAGCGCATATTACATTAAATCCAAGAAAATTCCAATAATCTGAATGTTTCGAAATTAAAATATGTTTAAAAGTTAGACTTCTTTCTTAAACTTAAAATTAGAGATCAGCCGAAAATTCGGTTTCATCTTCGTTTTCGGCCCAAAATCTGAGTTTCGCCGAAAATTCATATTCGGCGAAAATGCCGCTAAAAATTCGTCCGGAGCGAAACTCTACCGAAACTATCTGTATTCCAAAATTCTAGTTTCTTCCTTCGGAATTTTTCGACATTACTTATTCATTTGAGCTGTTCGGCCCAAATGAAACACTCTTTATTTACTGTTATGAATTTCATTGTTTATAATTATCAGCCATGGTTGACTGAAGACTTTAGTACAAATTATGAAGCAAATAATGCATACATGTCTAAACTTTAAAGACGCTTCTCATGTGCTCATTAAATGCTGCAAACTTAAACAGTAAAAGAACATTTTTAGTTTGAAAACGCAAAAGTGTTTCGAATGTTCTCTAAGAGAATGTGTAGTAAAACAGATGATCAATTTGAGAATTCAATATAAAAGATAGATCGAGGTGCGTATACCTAAAACATTTTTTAATTAGATGAAATTCGTATAAAGAAAATAATTTTGTGTTGTTGATGAATTAATTAAATTTTATTTTATATGAAAATAAAAAGTTTGGTCAGAGGCACAGAGAGCCAACTTGGACCACACGTATAATTACACGTATCATTAATAATTACGTATATTTACGTACTTTTTTCTTGGAAATTTTCGTTTTCGTTTTTGGCCGAAAATAAGAAAATTTCCGAAATTCGTTTTCAATTTCGATTTTAAAGAGCTGTTTTGGTTGATTCTTACTAAAAATTAATAACTTTATCAGATTTTTATCCCCCTTCATCAAGTACTACTATTATTGAATTTATAAGTATTCTACGCTATTAATGAAAGCATAAATGTTATTTGCCTGTCTGATAATTGATTATAAGTAAACATAAAATAGTGGGGGATGATAAGACTAGAGAATTTGCCAAAGGATACGAATAATAATGCATTCAAAATAGAAGAAGTTTCTCCTTCAATTTAAAAATTCAGTTAAATGAATTCATAACAATAATATTCATGTAACAAAAATAATTACGGTGGTCAGATAATTTAGTCGTGTAAATATCTCAAAGATAAATTATGAGAGCATTAATGCGCTTTAATCACATGCTAATCGCATTTCGGTAAGTACAAACAAGATATTTCGCGTAAAATAATTTAACATTTATAGCAAAGCTTCAGTATTATAAGTCTGAGTAAAAGTAACCGAAACTATAAATTATATGTCACTAGAAAAATAAATAATAAAATGGATGTTAATTGTGTATTCTAGATTTGGAAAAAATAGTTGTGAAAGTAATAATAATAATGGTATTATTAGTATTATTAATAGGCCATTCTCCAAAAAATCCATTTCTATGTTAGTCATGTCCATGGACAAGCAAGAACTTCAAATATTTTTTGTCGCAAAACATTTTTTCCACCCTATTGGTGAATATTTGCCTGACATTAGATAAGACTAAAAGCAATTTAAAAACATTCCTTTATATATAATAAATTTGTACTTTCTTTTTAATTTGTTTTAATTTACCAGTCCACAGACATGACTTGATGTGTGTCAGTAGTGGCTTTTCCACATTTGATTTGTCGGTGTGCGATGCAAAAATTATACGTATGGAAATCCACAGAAGTTCATAAATGTAATTTGAACAATAAACTCTTAGGGGTATTTAGATTGAACTGTTAAAACGTGATAAAGAATAGTAAGACAATTTAGGCAAAGTACTTTAACAAAATAGATAATTATTTAGGCAAAGTAATTTAAATATATAAAGTAATTTAATTAACAATAAAAGTACTGTGCTTTCGCACAAACTTTGGGAGCGTGATCGAGTCCTTTCTTTGCCGCCTGTGGAATTTTTGAAGCCCACGGAAATCACTTTGAAAATGCACGTTTGTCAGAGAATGATGACAATAAGTGAATATTTTTTCATTTCTCCCTTTTGATTTAGAAAGAATGATATTTAGAAAAACATTCTCGATTAAAATAGTTTTATAGCTCCTTTACCTTCAACACAATATCTATAAGATTGACCACTACCAAAGACTTTCTCCTCTGTCTGTGTGAATACAGCTGGAAAGCAGATTCAAGTGTAGGATCATAGAAAGTGTGATCTAGAAGCGAACAGCAGATCCACGACAGCCGCCGGCGGAAGATGGAAGCCACTGTAGATGAGGAAAAAGAGGAGGGTTGGCCTGTATCATCCATCTAAAAAAACAAAAACAACAACAACAAAAATAAGCATAAAAGTAAAAATAGTTTTGTTAAAAACTCTCTTTTATAAGCATTCAATGTTCATCTTAAAAATTGTGTCAATTTATCTCTGTCTATCCATGCTGTCAAAGTTTGCATTAAATATTAAAAATTTTCACATATCACTGCAAGCCATCCTCAATATTTTTACTTCTACCCTGTAATAACTCATTATATTTTGTAATCACCTGACGCAAAATTACTTTGTCACCGTATAATTTGGACTGTACCTATCTATAGGACTATATCTTAGACAGTGCCATTTTACAAGCTTCAAAAAATACATGTTAGGCATATTATTCATGAATGATTGTAGCCTAATGACAACAGTCATGTCGAAACTTATTGCTACAACTACAAACAGAGAGTAAAGTCATTAGCAATAGTCAGTTTCCAAACTTAACTTGCCAGTTCAGATACTACTACTAGCTAACGCAGCATGTTCACGAAAGATGACGGCCTAATTATAGCAGCCACTGCAACACCGACAGAAAGGCAGTAAAACATTTTCATGGTAAATTTCTATTGAAATTACAGAAATCTACCACGAAGACTATTCTCTGAAAATAGGGGTAGCCAAGAAGGTGACAACTGGGATTCATATATTAAGGGTCATCATTTTGTCGAGTGTGGCTTGATAAAGGAATGAAAACGATTAACAGGTCACCTTATGAAAAATTGAGGCAACATATGCAGTTGATGTGACATGTTCACAAATGATAGTGTCCGATTCGAGACAGAAGTACTACAACTGATGCTACATCTATGTATAATAAATAAAACTAATACTGCCATCCCTTTTTATTCAAATAGCTTTCAAAGGGAAAAGTATTAGAGGAGTGCAACTAACCAGCTTTCAAAGGGAAAAGTATCAGGGGAGTGCAACTAACTTTTCTCTTTCAAAGAGATTTTTACGCATAGGCCAACAGGGGCTGTTCAAATATTACGTAAGCATGTTTTTGGCAATTTTTGACCCCCCCCCCCCTTCCTCAGCAAAAATAAGCAAATCGTAAACCCCCCTTTAATAATTATGTAAGCAAATTGCAACACCCCCCCCCCCCCACTTTTTTTTTAACAGTAATAATTTAATTAAAAAAATTAGGACTTAATTCTAAAAAAAAAAAAAAAAAAAAAAAAAAAAAAAAACTCTACTCGACTTTAAAAAAAAATTCTTGTGTTATTTCCTTACAATTCAATTTAAGAAAAATTCTCAGATCACAATTTTAGAAGAACTTAGCCATTTGTAAAAATTAAATTTGAATATGCCCATATGTATTCCGATGCTGACCACGGCTGCTAAAGTCATTTTTCCATATGTGTTAAGATATTGGTTTCCAGTTTTTCTTGATTATCTTCATCGCTTTCTTTTCGGATGCAATTTTGATCAACTTCATCTTCATTGATCCACTCAACATCTTTTATGAATTTTACGACTCACAAGCTCATTTCCTCGACGAGCAGCAATTCTCAATGGTCGTATAAGGCAGGCCTTCTCGCTTTTTTCACTGTGTTGATTTTTTTTGTGTCGGTTTGCTAACTTCTGTGGCCACAACTTCCACAAGTTCTTGCGGATAATTGCGACTTTATGAAAGGGCAAAAATAGTCATACGGCATCTTTAAAAATCCCTTTCCTGTAATATTCAGATTTAAGGTCAGACGGAGATTTAAATCTATAAATTACGCCTCTTCACTTGTAATGATGTCATTTGACGATTGTATCATTTTAATTGGAGGAGAAATGAATCGTCCTTTTAATATACGAAATAATCCACTACGTGCAGGAGAGCAACAATTCTTTTCTTTGCATTTTACAATTTGCAGAAAGTATTGACTTTCTTGTACGTGCTTCGAATACCAATCGAAGTCATAACCAAGAGAGTCTGGTTCGCCTGAATGTGGCAGTAACAGGATAACCGTCAATGTTTAATGAGTTCCAGATTTCTGCGAGAGTTTTACCAGCATAAGCAAAGTTATTTTGCTCCATTTCTTCATCAATAGTGCGACCATTCTCATCGAGACTGGAACCATAATGGTCATGAGGGAGTATAAGACCAGACAGTTCTCGACTGAATGGTGACATTTGCCTTTCTACTCGATTATATGCACTTCTTCCAGGAGCACTGCACGCTATGAAAATTCCATCTAAATCATGCTTTTTGAAATGGTTAATAGCATATGATATAACTTTCTGGTAACGGGCATTCTCGTCTGGACCTCCATCAACCGTAACTATAATTACAGGTTTGATGAAACCTTTTTCTGTTTTCACTAATTTTTCAAAGTCTTTGAGTATTAATAGAGTTTCAAAATCCTGAGCAGGATTATTTGCTGTGGAAGAACTGTGTTTCCCACTTCTTATAGCTATAAACGTTGGACCAGAATAACATATGGCTTTACTTTGACCTGCCATTTTGGGAGCAATCACAATACAAGCGTAAACAGATGGGATAAGTTTGTGGCGCTCAGCAATGACCCAGTCGTGATCGGGTAAGGATACACGATACTCCATATGCATCAGTATCGAAGCTGTTTATTGGTTGCTGTAATTTCCAAAGGTACGCGTGCTAAGAAAAAACACTGGCATGGGTCCAAGAATTGAAGCTAAAGTTTCTAAATATCAGTGATAGTTAGCCTGATCCCGAGAAAGTTTTACCGGCACTGTGGTGACATGTCTTCGACCCTCGATGGTTGAGGAATTTTTTGGAAACAAACGAAGATATGCTTCACTCCTGCTTATTGCAAAACCAACATTTTTCAGTTCTGCAGTCAAGTCATCGAGAGTTTTGACACTTCGTATTGACTCGCTTCTTCTTTTTGAATCTGCAGTGCTTCCCGTAATAGCTATGTCTGCTATTGCCTTAAGCAATAATGGTTGATCTACATTTAAACTTGGTCTTCCTACAGATTCCCTCAAAGCTAATTTTTTTTTAATGTCTGGATTATCATGGCAGAATTCTTCAAACTTTGTTCGTTTGGTGGTTCGTTGTTTTCTTTAGTATTCAACATTTTGTTGTTTCCTTTTTAAGGATTTTTTTCTTTTTTTAGATCACTGGAAACCTTATTTATCTGTTTTTGAATTTGAGAACTTGACATGGGGTCCTTGGCAACATACAAGGCATTGAAACTTTTTTCCAGTTCTGAAATTTTTTTTTCAGAAGCCATCTGAGATGGGGTTTTATATGCTTTGTATCAATTTGAGAATCCTGTTCCTTCTCTTTATTTTCTTCCTCTTGTCCATCAGTAAAAATTTCTTTTGATTTTGGTGTAACGCTATAAACTTTAGTAGACACAGCAACCTTTAACGTCAATCAATTCATTCAAACGTTAATCAGTTTTTTTTAATGTCATTATTTAATAGTAATCTCATAATACAACTTAATTTATCATTTTTCTAATTGAATTTATTTATTACAAAGTTATGACTTAAAAATAAATATTTATAATAAAAGAGTTCATAAAAATGTGTATTTTCAAATATTATATTTTTAAATGCTCACTTTTCCTTAATCCTTAATTTTCATTCAAATATTTCACGTTTACGTGAATTTAATTTCACGCCATCGAATACGCTTGGTGACCATTGAGTCCATCTAACGGAAAAGTACTTAAAAATGAGACTTGACATTCATAGAAGTATAATATAGATTGTTTTCAATTCAATTGGATTACATTTCATTTTTAGTAAGGTGCAAAATTTGAAAACAGTTAGAAGATTATCTGCTACAAAAGTTACATATTTTTTAATTTTTTCCCCCATGGATGCATTAATTTTCGAGTTATTTGAAAAGAAAAATAACGTTTAGCTTGACTGCGCCATATTTAAAAAGTAATAACTTGTTTTTTGACATTTCCTTGGTCTTTATTTATTGCCATACTGATCATGTTTCGCCAAGGGTACACGGTCATTTTATTTTATCTATCTTTTTCCAATTTTTACAAATAATTATGTAAACTTAAAGTTATGATAAAATATATTTAAAATTTTAAGAATAAATTGATTATAATTACCTTTATAAAATAACCAAGAAAGACTGATTTCTTTTTGGTTGCCTTACGCAGTTCGTCCTTAATTCTTTTTAGCACCAATACCTCTAACTCTTTGTCAGTTTTAGAAGACTTTTTGTACTGCCGCCACACGTCATTAGTTTTACATTGGATATCCTTTAAAGTTTTATCTGATGCAGGCTTTTTGAAATTTTCAAAAAGTTTTTTATACAAGATTTCTCGAAATGAAGACCTATTTCCGATTTCATTTATTTTAAACACCACTACACTACAGTACTGAGGGATTTTCAAAACTCACGAGACACCAGACAGTAGAGCTGTCGGTCACTATGGTTATGGGGTTCAATCACTTGACAGAGGAGGGGTGGAAACAAAGAAGATGGAATTTTACTTATGTTTTGGAAACTTTCAAGGAAAACTCGTATTGTCACAATACAACATATCGCATCGACCCATTCAATTCAATTCTATTCTATTCTCATAATAGAATAGAGGTAATTGGAAATAGCCGGTAAGTTCCCAGAGGTAATAAGCCCTCATGCATCAAACTTGAACAGTTACCTCTAGATAAAAGAGATCGTCTATGTTTTCCTTGTGCGGTCAAAACAGCTGACATGAAAACTTCAAGTTTAATATTATTTTGCTATTTCTTTTTCTCAATTTGAAATTTTTATAGTTTTTTTTTTTTTTTTTTTTTTTTTTTAACAAATTAAGAGATTTTGAAAATGCCTTACGTAAGCATCATTCAAACAACCCCCTCCCCCTTGTCAGCAAAAATAAGCAAATCGCTAATCAACTCCCCCCCCCCTTTAGGTGCTTACGTAATATTTGAACGGCCCCACATATGTTTTCCATGTACTATATCATCAATTGTTTATTGTACTTGTGAGTAAATTTTATTTTCTTAAAAATTGTTTTTTATCTGAATAATGTCGAAAATTGTTCTCAGGTTTATATGTTTTATTCTGATATTTTTTTCACTCAAATAAATTATGCTTTATGCTTTTATGAATACAATTGCATTCACAAATAACTACTTTGTTGGTCTACGATAGAGCACTGGACGCGGATACATAGCTTATATTGCCACGGGTCTAAATAATCTCTGATGTACTGCCCTTGATGTGACACACTTTCGCTTATTTTATGATATACATAATCTACTTTAAAGATACGATTCCTTTTAAATTACGTTATTTTTGTTATCCGTATGCCTTGTGAAAGCATAAAAATATTACATTAACAGATATTCTTGACATACTTTACAAGAAAGCAGCATAAAAATATTTTTTAAATGTTGATGAAATAGCAAATGTTCAAAAATATTCACTGTGATACACATATACACAGAAGGTTCTTTTTCATTCATTAACTTCTATATGCTTGGAAATATTTTATTAAAATGAACATTGAAACGTAATTATTTCAAACTTTCCAAATATAGTCGAATTAGACGAAATAGAGAAAATGTGGAATTATACACAGGATTAAAGTTTTAAATGTCGAGTAGAGATTAAATGCACCTAAAATAAGGTTTTATTAAAAGCTTTGTTTAAAGCTAAAATACTTATTAACATGAGTGGTAAATTCATTTCAGTCGAAAGTTGTTCCAATTGAAATAACGTAACTAAAAAGAGAACCACATAGTATGTTTTGTTTTTGTCATTATTTGGTGAACTAAAATAAAACCTCTTTCAAAATAAAATATTCAGCGGTATCAAACAGTACTTTTTACAGACTAGCCAATAGCTCTCAGACATTGAAGTACAAGAAAAAAAAGCCCCAACCACTTATGACTAAAACGTACCAGCAAAATTTCCTGGATTGAGCCAAAGATCACATGTTCTAGAATGAAAGAGTAATATTTTCTGACGGAAAAAATTCAATTTGAATAGTCCAGATGGTTGGTCTTATTATTGACACGATCTTCACAAGCTACCTGAAGCATTTTCAAAATAAGCAAGGCGGATGCTCACTCGTGGTTTGGACTGCATTTGGATTTCAGGGTAAATTCGACGTTTCGTTACCTTCTGCACGAATGAGTGCATTAAGCTACCACTATCTCATTTATTGCCTTTTGCTGAGGCAATTGGAGGACTTCTCTGTGTTCCTGCAGGACAATGCATCCATACCCACTGCAAATAACACTTGGGAATGGTGCCTGAATAATGGTGTGCATGTGCTCCCATGACCACATGTTCCTACTGGTTTAAACCCAATGGAGAACGTATGGAATCTATTGGTTAGAACAGTTTATTCGAATGTAAAACAATAGGTCGCAATTTTAGAATTAAAAGCCGTCATCATCTCCCAATAGGTGGAAATCGACCAAAATGCATTAAGAGACTTGGTTCGCTCCCTGTCTGATAGTGTTTTTACACGAATTAAAAAATTGGGTGCATACACTGGCTTCTAATCTGTATTTTTGGTCATTGTTCATATCATTATGAAGCATCTCAAAACGGTAAAATTCAATTTCTTTCATATAAAAATTACGGTTTCAATTATATTTTGTTATAAAAAATAAATATTTATGATATTTTAACATAAAATTGATATGTCTTAAGTTTATTTTTTAGCATTTTTATCTTATTTATGCTTGAAAAACTGAGTGTTCATATAATTTTGAAACGCAGTCTAGACAAAGTCAGAACAAAATGATACAAAAATTATATCTGACGGTTTTGTCGTCAGTCATAATGTATACAAATGCATTTTACGTCAATCGATGCCGGATAACAACACTCATGTACGATTGATCGGTTTGGTATCGGTAAATAGAAAAGAGTTCTAACCCTCGTTTAAAATGGAATCCAGCGCACTAAGAACACCCAAGCCCAATTTTGAATCTAGCACCTTTTGACTAGTACCCAACCTGTTTTTTCTTCTTTCTTCTCTTCTTCTTTCTCTTAATTCTGAAGTATATTATTCAACCTAATTCATTTAATCCCTCAAGATATAAGATTCCTTCCACAGAAAGCAATTCACTATTTAGAATAAAATGCTTACGAATAAAAAAATGGTTTAAGTAGTAAACCGTATTATGTAACTTACTAATTTACGATTAATTTATTTGTTGAGAATTGGATTCTTATTTATAATTAATCAAGCATCTTGTGATTTGAATCTAGTTTCGCATTTAAAGATGTTTACACGATGAATAGAGAAGTATGTAAATTTTCTCAAACAAGTTTAATTTGGTCAGAGTAAACTGCTTTCATGTTTCAAGGAAACGAAAATATTTGCAAGGATAGCGGATTCAAGATGGAAGCTTAATACGCAGCTTAATAACGAAGTGTGTTCTAATAATCCACTTAAAAACCATAATTCGGCAGATTACATCCCATTAATTATTTACACCATGTTGCGAGCATGAATTTATTTAATAAGCATCTTCATAGGTATATATATTATTAAACTAAAGATAAGGAATTCTATATCTTCGAGAATTTATGGACACATAAAAGTAATACTTGGAGCAGAATTATTTTTTAACGCCTTTAGAAGAGCATTTCATGTATTAATAAAAACCCTTAAAAATTTAATACCTGTATTTTCAAGGTATGAACTTTTAAATAAATTTATTTGAATTTCCTAACATAAAGAAAGCACATTAAAGGAGACTTTTATTATATTAAAAAATTGTAAGGTGGGTGATATTTTTGTGTGTATTATAAGGTTCTGATATTAAACTATAAAAATTACATTGAAAGTAACAAGTCGGAAATTGTACATCAAACGTGGCAAATGAGCATTCGTGCTATAACTAGTTTTATAAATATTCAGATTTTTTTGCAATAGCTGTTGCACTCTCATACAAAAATGCATGAAAACAAAATTTATAACGATTATTAGAGTTTCGTACTTAAAAAGTAAAAACGGAACCCTTATAAGATCACTCCTGTGTCTGTCTGTTCGTCTGCTCCATTTTACTCGTAAACTATAAAATGTGGAAAGTTCAAATTGGGGTAAATAACATAGTGCGTCCCAAAAGTATATGGACATGCGATTTTTTGAAATAATAGTTCAAAAAATGAAGACATAATCACGAAAAAAATAATAAGCATATGTAATCATAATACAAGTTTGTGACAACAAAGAAATACAGTATAGGTTTTACAGAATTTTTGTAAAAAAATAAAAATAAAAAAAGGCTGTCCCAAAAATATATGGACTTTTCGAGAATTTTGCATTTAAATTCAAATTTTTGATCCGTTCCTTTGAATTATCATGAAAACCTTATCAAGTATGGTCCAAAATAATGTTTGGAGAATGTGTGGCTGTAAAGAGACTAAAGTCTGCTCTACTTGTTGCTTTAATTCCTGAATAGTAGAAAATTGATGATCATTAGCATACAAATCTCGTGCAAGTACTCCCCAAAGGTTTCCATATGGATTTAGGTCTGGGCTGTTGGCTGGCCAGTCTATAACAATCACTTGATTCTGCGTAAACCAATCTGTTGTTGAGTGGCAAGTGTGAATCGACGTATTGTTCTCTTGGGATTTTCAGTTTTCCCTTCCTAAAGTGTTTCCAAATAGAAGTAGATTGCTTTTAAGGACATTTTATTAATCCTCAGAGCACTGTCGACCATTAAGAAAAGCAATATCTGTTGTTCCAAATCACGCCCCACACGATGAGATAATCCCCTCCTTGTTGTCGACTAAAGAACACCCAAGATTCAAGTCACAGATCATGCCGATGGTATACCCAGCCACTAGGGCCATCCAAATTGGTTTTGTTTTCGTCACTAAAGAAACACTTAACAATTCATCTTCCCAAGGTGTGTGTTTTTTAGTTCAAAGAACGCGTGCATTTCTATGGTGCTCTTTCAGCATAGATTCCGCGCTCGTTCTGCGATATTTATGGATTTTTCATACCTGTATGCAACGGTGAACAATAAATCTCGTAATAGGAAACGCTAAAGTCTTCGAAATTTCACGAACAAACTTCTTTTGGATTGAAACTGCTCGAAAAATCTCTCTGGCTTGTCATAGAGTTGCTTTTTTTGGTCGCCCTGAATGTTGTTTTGCAATCGCATTGTCATTTTTTGATAAAATTTCATAAATTCCGTATCTGTTACTCTTTATGTGTTTAGCAATATGAGAAATTTTAACATTTGAGTCTTTAAACGCCAAATTTTAGCTATATCGGCAGCAGAGAATTGAACGTTGCGAGGCTTTTTTTTCACTATTCTATAATTGAAGAATGAGCAGTGATTTTATATTTCGCAGTGGATACTTCACATGTACAGAACACAGAAAATACAATTTCTTTTGATACGCTGGAAATAAAAGCAATTCTCTTCATTGTCCATATATTTTTGGGACAGCTTATTTAAAATTTTATTTTTTTACAGAAATTCTGTAAAACCTATACTGTATTTTGTTGTTGTAACAAACATAAATTATGATTCCACATGCTTATTATTTTTTTCGTGATTATGGCTTCACATTTTGAACTGTTATTTCAAAAAATCGCTTGTCCATATACTTATGAGACGCACTATAACGACTATTGAACCACATATTTACAGATTATTAAACATTCACAAAAATATTTAGGAAAAATGTATAGGGGCTAATTAAGTTACTTGAAAAAAAAATATTTTCTTCGTATATCGTTTGGGATATCGTGTGAAAACTTTAAAATACAACTCAAAAATACATTTCTTTTAATTTTAGGTATTATATTTCAGAGATATCATCATAAATGTCACGCAAAAATATGTCCTATGTCCCCCCCCCCCCCCCCCATCTATTTCGGAATCTACTGAAACTAAAAATATGAAAAAATTAGATGTAGAATGCTATGGGATTAGCGCTAGTTTACACTGAGTGGATCTCTCAATGTGCCTCCCGTGTCTTTAAAAGTTAATTAAAATCCTGTCTGGAAAAACGCCGCACGGAACAAGGCGCAACTTTGCGACTTCCTTTGGAAGCGCGCTTAGCACAATGCAAAATTTAAACTTTGAACAAGGGTTTTGTTTTAGCTACACTGTAAAAAGAAAATATTATTACTACGTTGAATTTAATTTTATGAAATACCAAATGAAGTTTAACCTTTTACGCTCTATGACGTACCTCATGCTATTTTGGCCATTTCCGACAATATGATATATGACTGATTTTTTAAATTAGACATTCCGAATTCTCACCAGAAAGTTTTACCTGTTATTTTTGCTTTACAAGATGATTGGTTTTCCCTAAATAAAGATGAAAGAAAATTAACAATTGAATTTTTGTGGTGTTAATTCAAAATTTCAAAAAAAAAAAAAAAAAAAAAAAAAAAAAAAAAAAAAAAAATTCAGATGCGGCAACACTGGTGGCTATTGATATGCATCTTCTAACAGCGCCAGAGCGCAAGGAGTTAAATATGAACTACTGTTATTGGCAGTACCGAATTAAGTTCATCATAGACAGATTAGGATAAGATAAAAAGAAAAAAAGAGTTATACAGAATAGCAATATTTGATATTATTTAGGCTTCATATCTCTTTAAACTTTTATGGTATAGGGTAACTCCGGGAGAGTCGCCGGATACGGGATAGATATCGCACCCCTTGTATTTCTTCTAATTATCGATAGATGGTCGTCAAACGCACAATATAGGTACGCAATGAGATTATTTTAACCAGTGTATAGTGTGAACCACATATCGATGTTTACTTGTAGAATTACAATCCTTAATTTGACCTAAGTGCATGATTTCACTGTCCAAAATTTTAAATACGTCATGTTTAAATACTTTTTATACACTAATTACTAAATGCATGCATGATTTCGAAGTCAAAACTAAGCGTAGCGTTTGTGTATAGTACTGTGTGTATGATTACGCCATTCCCCTTAGTGATAGCAGGTAACTGTGATGGGTGATGTCTGCACCATGCAAAATGGGATACATGCTGCACTGCTATTCCGGTATACATGCCGCAGTTTTTTTGTACGGGATGATTAAGTGTTATTAACTTTTCCTTTTCTTTTGCACAGACTAACCATGTTAGGCATGTTATCAAGTTCACTAAAACCAAAGGGGAAAAAGGGGAAAATAAAAATAAGAAGGGCAAGAAAGATGCAAGTCAAAATAATAATAACGAAAAATTGGATTACGCGTAACGCAGACGTTCTTTGCAAACTACTCCAAAAAAGAGGAAGTGTAGTTGGCTCCGTTGCATCATGTGTTTAAATGTAGTTACGTAAAGACTGCACTTTTTCTGTAGATTGAAGTCGATCTCTTAACCATTTGGGACCATAGGTGCATATACGCACCTTCATAAAGAGCTTACAAAATTTGTTTTTGGCACCAGTAAAAAAAAAAAAGTAATATTTGCTTTGTTTAATTAGAGCATTTTCATGATTATTTAAGTAAAGGTAACTTCTTTTAAAAAAGAGGTACCAACCGAATAAAATTTGTGTAAAAGCCACCGGTCCCGAAAGGGTTAACAAATAAATTATGTAAACACAATTTTACTTTTTTTTTACTTTTCCCTTTCTAATACATTCGTGTTACATTGTTGCTGAAATAACAATTAAAATTTAATGTAAAAAAATAAGATAAAGTTATAAACACATGTATAATAATCACTTATAAACAGTTTAAGTTAAAAAATGCTATAAAAAGTGATAGAAAATCTTTATTAAGATTTCGTTGCACAAACGGCAACATTTTCAAAATCATTCAACGATAGAAAATATTTTCACATAATTTAAAAACAATAAACATAGTAATTAATGTCATTCGACATGATGCATAATGAAAAACATTGTAAACATAAAATTAATTTAAAAGATTAGATTAGCTATTGGTGAGCGTGGATTAATTTTCAAAACAATAACATGGTAAACAATGTCACGAGACAACATGCATAATGAAAAGCATTGCAAAATATAAAATAAAAATAAAATTATCTTGGCTATTTACGAGCGTGGATTAATTTCTACTATTGTTACTAAAATTACATAGCATCTCTTTCCAAATTTTAGGTAATTCTATGGACACTGAATCATTGCAAATATTCTTGTCGCGTAAAAATATCTCTATTGATTCTCGGATTATGGATGGTAAATAAAATCTTGATGTATAAATTAACTTGCTATTTTTAAAATCGATCTGTAAAGCTTCTTCGCTGTATAACCTTTGCTGATTCACCAAAGCTGATTTGTTGTCATACGTAAATAAAAGTGCTTAGTTCCATCTTCTTTGGTGAAAGGTATTTCGTATACTCCCGATAACTGGTTTGACTCAATTGGATCTATTTTCTTGCATACTATATTTCTTAATTTCATAGAAGGTTTTGCGACTAGGGAGATATTGTATTTATTGAGTTTATATTTCAGACGTTCGAAGAAACCAGGGAAATATTGTAAAGTGGATAAAAGTGTAGTGGAAGTTTGTAAAAAAATAAGTCGATAATTTTAATAGTGAAAGTAGGCAACAATTATTAATTTGAATCTACTAATATGTTTCATTGTGCTCATTTAGTTTAATTTTGTTATTACATCCATAATTATAGTCCAGATATGAATGTTGTTTTGGATATTTTTATTTATAACTTCATTTTGTTCTTATTACAAACGCGGCATAACTACCGCACAAGTGAGCACCGTCTCAGCCTGAATGTACGGGTGACGCGCCACAGTGTAATGTTTTAGAAAAAAATTGTTAAAAAATATTAATAATTTCTTTTGAATTTTTTTGTCGCAGTACACGCGTTGTATATTTAACATTAAATAGCACAGCATTATTTTTTTCATTTTATGTGCACCATGGGACTTTATACACACATTCAAAAAATATGCGGCATAAATCCCGGAATTACCCTATCCACTCGTTCTTTTCTAATATATACAGCTATACCCAACCCTACATTGTATAGTTTTTCACAAATTCTTAGTATTCTTTTAGCAACGATTTTTTTAATAATGCAGTTAGTAATTCATATATTTTTTGTACGGAACCCTCTGAGCACGAGTAATACTCGCACTTGACCGTTTATATATATTACATTTAGTAATACGGAAATAATGACTCCCTCTTAAATATGATGTAATCGCTATGGAAACCTAGAATCATTACCTATCATGGTATAACATATAATTAATTACGCATGACAGGATTTAATAAAGTAAAGAAAACTTTTATGAATATCTTTTTAAGTTTTGATTCGATTTTCTAAAATTTGAAATGACTAGACAAAATTGTGCAATGATTCTATATATTAAATTTCAAACCATTCGGTTGGGTAGTTTTTTGCGCTGTTATATGCGCGACCAGACGACGACTAGAGGTGCTACGTATTTATATAATTACGAACGCACCTAATGCTATATCATTAAAACCAGTTTACCCGTGCGAGGCTTTCGCAGTTCAATCTTTGAAAAATTTTCCGATACCTTTTTAATTAATTTTTAATTAAGAACATTAAAAAAAAAAATCAAGCAACGTGTTTTAACGAAATTTGAGCGTACTTATGCCAAAAACCTTTTCAAAAAATTGTCGTAGGATGATACCTCATTCATCTTTTATGCGTTTTGTATGTGCGTCAAGAAAGTGAGTTGACACATCAGAAAAATTATATATTATTGGACCCGTGAGAGAGCTTTGCACTTCAGTCTAGTATTTTTTAGATGCAGGTTTAAACTTTTAAAGAAAAATTAAGAATTAAAATATTTGCAAACGTTAGTGAAACCAGAATATTATCTCATTTATTTCAGCAAAGATAAAGTAAAAAATGATCGAAGATAGCAAAAGACATGCGCAAGAAAAAAAATAATAATCATATTTTAACTGCATTAAAGGATGATGTCATCGAGGAAAAATATAAATAAACTGAATACATATAAATTAGGATTTCATCTAATATAAAAAAAAATGTAACTTTTATCCTACACGAGAGATACCACTGCTTGGGTCAATCGATGGTATCCATTCTTCTAAACATTTTAATTTTGCTTTTTAATTATAAATATAAAATATAACCTTGCGGAGACCTCAAAATTTATCTTTTTTGTACTATATATTTTTAATAATTATTGCTGAGCATGATCCGGTATTTTACTTTTCTTGCAACATTGATTTGAGAAAATCTTTTCATCTGTTTTACTCAAACAATACTGATTCCGGTTTTAATTAACAGCAATTTTTAATAAAAAACATGTTTTAACGAAATATGAGTATACTATGCCAGAAGAAGTTTCAAAAGTCGTTCGAATGATGCATCATTCATTTTTCTGCGTTTTGTAAATGTATAGAAAAAGGGATATTGACAACATAAATAATATATATGATTGATAATTTCCTATTACATAACTAGGACTTGATTTATTATTTTTTTATTTAGATTGGGGGGATTATATGCAAAAAGAGCAAATCAGCTGTGGCTGACATGTCACAGATTTTAATGAAAATCACCATATAAGTAGATCATATTTATTTATGAGTAAATGCAAAATAATAGATTTCAGGATTGTTTATTTAGACATTAAAACTTACATTAAAAGTTGACGCAAAATCAAGGTTTTGTCTACATGCTTGAAATTTCAATTTTGATTATTAGCCTTAGGAATGGAAAGGCTATATCAAAAATAATACATAATTAAAAATGAATAAAGTAACAGATTTCGTACTTTAGAAATTGCCTTTTGTTTCCTTCATGAGAAATACAATAAATAGTGAAAAATTTTGAGACAAAAAGGCAATATTTCTATTAATTGTTTAAACATGTAGGAAAGCTCTTAATTTTTTTTAATTATTTGACGCTATAGATAAAAGTGTATATTTTAAATATAGAAATTTTTCCTTTTGCCTTTTTATTTCTTAATTAGAAAAAATAAATATAAAATGAAAAATTTTCAGATGAAAATGGAATATTTATATTGTTTGTTTGAACCTAAACGAAATCTCTTAAAATTTAAAAATTATTTGGCATCGTAGATAAAAGTGTATATTTTAGATATAGAAATCTTCATTCTTGCCTTCAGTTTATTTTTGCATACTCTTCATTAAAATATACTTGAACAAAAATATTTTAAAGTAGAGCAAAATTGAAGAAATAATTATACATTAATTCTAAATCAATATGGATGGCATCACTAATTTTTTTCCGTGAAACCAAGTGAAAGATGATAAAAAACGCACACAATTTTGAAGTGCAATTGCTCATACTGGAATGTAACAAATGTTATCTTTTTGTATCCAATTCTGTTATGTTAGGAATCAAAAGGCGAATGTGAATTTTTTTTTTAGCATATCATGGTCTTATTCATCTTTTTGCCTATACAATATTGGTGATATTTGATTTTTCCTTCATTTGATTTTTGTGCCTACATAAGAGGAAAAAATTGTGATTTTCTTTTAAAAGTTTCTAAGCTATTTTAAAGATACAGGAAATAAATGGCAACTTCCAAACTGTAGCAATGTATTTTCGTGAGTAACACTACACCATGCATCAATTTTACAGATGTTTTTAAATTCCTTTGATTTTTATAAAGTTTTAATTTCCTCAAAATTGACAAATTTTTAATTTTTACAACCAATTTAAGATTAACCATACTATTACCAAATTCTCATTACTAAATGAATTTAAAGAAAATTTTCCAGAGGTTACAATATTAGAATTTTTTTTTTATTATTTTTGTTAAATAGTTTTCAAGATACGGAACTTCAAACATGCAACTTTGAACGATTGCACACATGCCATTCTATGTCACGAGTTTTTTAAATGTCCAGAACTGCCAAAATATTTTATTTTTTGTCAAGATATTTTGCATAGATCTATTTATATATGAATTAAATCTGTGTATCAAATTTTATTAAAATCGGTTAGTATGGAGCAACGGCTTTTTTTTTCTAATTTTTTGCTCATTTTGTATGGAATGATTCATATGTCAATAAATAAAATTTAGAAAAGTACCGTTTCTCCCCCTCCCCATCTGCGCATGGAAAGTTCAGCTTTTATTATTTATTTTACACTTACCACTTTAATGCCTGTCTCTGTTTTTATTATTGTTTTATAACGCGTTGTTCAATGGCGACTGTTCAATCCGACTATGGAAAGTTCGTCGCTTTTTTTTTTTTTTTTTTTTTTTTTTTTTTTTTTTTTTTTTTTTACTTTTGGTAGAAAAAGCGAACTAGTGAATTTATAATAAATATAGGTAATTGTTGCTCTATTTCTTTTTTACTTTATGACAAAAGGAAGAAAAAAACATAATTTAAACTATCTTCTTTGAGGGTTTCTAAATTGATTTCTCAACCTACAGACGTAATTTAATTAATAAGAAACTACTAATTGATTAAAACGTATTTTTAAAAATAATAAACTTCTTATGTTTTATGCATATTTTCTACTTTTTAACGTTTAAAATATTTCATTGATGCAATTTCATAGCCAGTTGAATATTTTTGGCGAGCATAGTTTGGCGGATAATTAAGTCCATTTTTGTTGTAACTCATATACAATTGTAACTAGAAGGAATATTTGGCGATTGATCACCCCTGGTGAGCTAACGGAAAAATACTTTAGTATGAATGTATGAATTTATAACTAAATTCTAAAAATGTTAAAATGTTGTTTTGACATCGAAAACACATCTGTGTAGATAGTTTTTATGACTCTAGCATATCAAGAAGTGAGTGAAAGATCAATTACAAACTTCCGTCTTTGCATACAAAAATCAAATTGAGTTAAATAAAAGAATGTAAAGAAGAAAGTATTGGGAGATGTATTTGATCATCGATATAAAAAATATATATACAGGTTGTTTCTTAAAAGATCGACAAAATTTTGAGAGGTGATAAAATACATCCAAACAAACAACTTTCATCAAAGAATGCAGTTGGAATTAAGATGCAAAAGTGCTAGAGAGCGCCGATGGTGATGTTGTTATACGGAGCAAAAACACACAAAGTGACAAAAGCAAGGTGGGAAACCGCTCTCTTTATAATCGTTGAGCCTCTGACCTATCTCTATTTGCAGTTCCGTAGACCTTTTCCCTATTAGTGAAGGGCAACATCTGCCGATACGTTCTCTGCGTGATTGACAATTGCACACTCGGATCAGCGGCTTTTATGTATTAATCAAGGCGAAATTTTGGATACGCATTCTTTTTCTGCCCCATATCACATTTGCTATTAGTGTTGTTTCGTCTTCTTCCGATAACTCTCAAAACAGGAATGGAGCTTTAACGTTTGCATGGTACAAGTTTCCAAATGTGCCAGCATCTTTGCGTTTTATTTCCGACCATGAATTCTTTGGTGAAAATTGTTTGTTTAGAAGTGTAGTATCATCTCTTAAAGTGTTGCCCATCTTTTATGAAACACCCTGTATGTGGTTCCGGAAAGAAAAATATTTTTTAAGCTTCATTTCTTAAAATCTTTAATCCTTATAATATTATAAATGTCAATGTGTGTCCATAAGTTTGAATGAAGCCAGTGTCTAAACGGATGAATTAATGCTTTTGTGTTTTTGGATATAGATGGATTACAACCCGGAAATGAACATAGGCTATGTTTAATTTATTTTATTCAAATAGTTTTCTTAATAATTTAAAATTTCATTATTTTACATACAGAATCAATTGACAATTTTCCTATAATATTTAACCCTCTTTCTTTACCGCTGCCAGGAAAATCAAAACCCGGAATGATACTTTCTCCTTAACAATTAATTTTGAAATGAAAATTTTCCACGTGATAATGAAAATACAAAGAATTCGAAAGAAAATATATGACATCATAGTTGAAACAAAAAAAGGGAATATTTTTTATTATACATAAAGCATGAATATCTGTTACGTTAATAAGAGGTTTTCTGTCAAAAACGGCGTAATAATTATAAGGAATAATAACAAAAATGAATTACATTTTAAGACATTATTTCGCTTGGAAAAATATGACAGTATATTTGAAATACAACAGGCATTTTCAAGTATTCGTTAAAAATACAAGGAGCATGAATATCAGTGACTAATGAAAAATAGATAAATAATGACGTTATACTTAAAATTAACAACATAAATACTTTCTTTTAATACTGATTAATAAGTGTGAATATAAGTTACATACAAATGAGAGTTTTCATTCAAAATTCACTTTATGATTATCAGGAGAAGACATTTTCTTGTGGAAAAAAGGGGGAAATAAAACGTATTAATATATTTTTTGACGCTATGTTCTCTTTAAAATTGAAAAAGAAAGTAAATTTCCCAAAAGTTAAAGTCATATTTTCACACATTAAGGCCAATGTCAGACGGACGTCTTTTTGTAGGCTTTTTAGCCCCCGGTATGCTATTTCTTTCTCCCAGCTTATTTTGTCTCCAATAATTAACGTTACTTTGTATACGCCAGCCGTAAAACAAAAGCCGAGGTTTCATTGTGCGATTAAATACACTACAGCATTTTTTAAAACTTCTAAACATCGCACATTTTCAATGTTTATACCGTCGTATTGGGGGAAAAAAAGTACTTTTTAATGCAATTTGTTTGAAAACTGTATCTTCATTTGTTTTTGAAATATTATTTTTTTTTGTAGTTTTTAGCGACATTTGTTTCATTTTGGCAACTCAAGTACTCCATTTCTGTACAAAGTAAGGAAAAAATTGTTGAAAACTAGCAATTATATCTTTTTGTTGCCATTTTCTCATAACAACCGAAAGAAAATGCAATTAAAATACGTGCTATTTTGAAAAAAAGTATAAATGAAGGATTTATGATAAAACATGGAGCTATTATAAACTCTATTTTATTTTAAGTATCTATATTAATGCAAATGACGTCATTTTACATAAAATAAAAGTGTTTGCTTTAAGTCTTAAAATTGAAATATGTTTTGCAGTACAGTCCCGATTATCCGAGTCCCGCTTAACCGAGTTATTTTCTTCTGGTGGACTGGTGGTTTCTGTTATTATGAAACAGCCATTATAAATGAAGCATTAGGTGAAGATGAAAGAGCAGCCGTAAAAAGTTAGAACTCTGATTTTCTGGTCAGAATGGAAAAAAAAAAGGCTATAATTTTTTTTTTCAAGAAAACATTAAGCAAAAAACAAATACATTTCAAAAATAACATTAGCTAATGTTCACTTACTGTCTCTATGAGGTCTTGTTTCTTTTCCTCTTGAGGAGGAGATTCACCCCTTTCGCTATCGGTGCATGGGGAGGGCTTGTTGCTGCCTCCACATGATGTGTGATCAGCTACACGTCGTGATGGACGAGAGCAACAACTCCTATAAAAAGATATAATAATAATAAGTAAACAACATATAACATGCAGAAGTAGCAATGATATACTATGTACACTCATGTTCAAAATTAAGAGAACCTTCAGATTTGGTCGATTATCTCTGTAACTACTGGACAGATTTTAATGAAAGTAGGTATGCACATAGGTTGATATAATGAAAAAAAATTCAGCAGTTATAATGCAGTTATAAGAAGGATCAGCGTCAGAAGGTATAAAACAGAGATTACAATATTGAACCAAAAAATCGGTTAATAGGGGGTATATGGTCCCCTTTTTCAGTTATACAGCTCTCACAACATGAAAGCATACTGGAAATCCTTCAGTTTAATGGGTCCCTGTGGCAGTTAGTCTCACTCCTCCCGCAATGCTGTTTTAAGGCGCTGGGTGGTCCTGGGAGGTAGAAACCAAGTTACAATGTTCCTCCCCAAAACGCTCCAGACATGCTCTATATGGTTTAGGCCTAGAGATCTGGCTGGCTAATTCATCAAGCGAATATCTTCACTTTCCAGAAATTCGTGGATTAGATAAGCTCCATCTGGGTGCGTGTTGTAGTCCATTAAAATGAAATCAGAGCCAACTGCATCTCTGAAGAGGAAAAAATTGGGTACCAAAATATCATCCCTGCACGTCACACCAGTCATAGTGTCTTTGCGAAGCACAGGAAGAGGTGTGCGCCCATCAAACATGATGCCTGCCCAGACCATCAAACCTCTGCTGCCATACTGGTCTTTTTCTCGGAAGTTGGTAGGCATGTAGCGGATCTCTGGTTTTCTCCCGATGAAAGCACGGCGAGAATTTGTATTTCGGCTGAACAGATACTCATCAGTGAATAGAATGGTCCCCCATTGATCTCTGGTCCAAAGTCGATGATCTCTGCCGCATGTTAAACGGGTCCTCCTGTGTGCAGAAGTGAGCGGGACGCAAGAAGCAGGTCTTATTTCAAACAGCCCTCTGTCATGTAGCCTTCTGCAAACAGTATCAGTAACCCTTGACACTCGACTGCCGGTGGGCGCATAAAGGTCACGAGAGAACGAGATGCTGTTGCACTCTTGATACCCCTCGCTGTAATGGACAAATAGTGAACTTTGTTGACCATCCTGGCTCTTGGACGACATTGCCCAGGCCCACTCTCTATGAATCCAGTGTCCTATGTCCTAACGTATTTCCATAAATTTGACACGATTCAGGGCATTACACCGAAGTTTGCAGGAATCTACACTTGAGACTGCCCTCTTTCCAGTCTCCACGCGATTTTCCAAATCATTCCACTGTCCAAACGTAGGAGGTTACTCCTTTTTACTGTTTTCTTTTGAATTTGATCGAGTGTTGCAAAAAAATACCAAGATATAGGTACATCGAGCTGTGCGAGCGATCCAAACACGAAAATTGCCACGCTCGCTCCTAAAGTCTGTTCCTCTACTCACTCCGCCCATACACACGTGGTACGCTTACGTATTTGTTATTAAAGAGCTGCATCTTTGTTTCGAAGCATTAGTTTCACCTATCGTTCAGTACTATTCATGGAATTCGACGAAATATGCAAATTCTCTTAATTTTGAAGATTGAGTGTATATAAGATGCAAGTGGGAATTACGTTCCCGCTGCTTACTATAACTTGAGATGTGCTGAATGAATAATAAGCTAGAAGTCGTTCTGTAGCTTCATCGCCCCGAGCCCAACCCTTCCCGCTTTTCGGTGTCTTTAATTTGTGTAATTTCCCTTTTAAATTTGTCCGGTTTCAATTTTTGATTTTTTTTTTTTTCAATCTGGCTTTTGCTAGAGAGTCTTTCATTCGGGACGTGGCTGGGGACCTAAGAATCTTGCTTCCGCAAAAGAGTCGGAGTAGAGTAGAAGAATAAAGGGCTGCGGACGAAGATGGGCCGCTCGCCGCGGCGGTTTAAGTTAAAAAGTAACCGCCGCGGCTAGCGGCCCATCTTCGTCCGCAGCCCTTTATTCTTCTACTCTAGTCCGACTCTTTTGCGGAAGCAAGATACCTACGTCCCCAGCCACGTCCCGACTGAAAGACTCTCTAGCAAAAACAACGTTAAAAAAAAAAAATCAATAATTGAAACCGGACAAATTTAAAAGGGAAATTACACAAATTAAAGACACCGAAAAGAGGGAAAGGTTCGGCTCGGGGCGATGAAGCTACCGAACGATTAAGTTGTTGATGGGTCTTGTACTGTTTAGCTATTATTTTATAGAAAGCTTTGGTATAACATATCGTTTCACGTTGCTCAGTTATAGAATTATGGGAGGAAATTTTATAATCAGATGAACTCGATTATGAAAGATTAACCTTTAAAAAAAAATTCTACTAGAGGGATTTTGATGAAACTTGCTTTGTTAGATAATTTGTTAGGGATGATTTTAGTATATTTTTAGTATATAATTGCATATCGTACAATCATTCTTTACCAAATTCTACTGTAAATGATCCACTATAAGAGTTTCTTCTTAACAGTCCAAATTTTTTCTGCCCCCATTAGAAAATATCATAGCGCATCAGTGGCGTTCGTATTGTTTTCAGTAATGCGGAAGTACTTTCCAGGAAAAGGTCCATATTGCTTCAACACAAGGTCAACTTCACCGATATAATTCGTTTGATTCAAGTTTTGCTTGGAGAAACTAATCAGCTTAGGGGCTTTGAGAAAAGTCTACTAGTAAAATAATAAAAAAAATTCTGGAAAGTATGTATTGTAAATATTTTGAAACTTTAATCTTACAACAAAAGCTCGTTTTAATTAAGATTGTTTTATTCTTCGCAGAACAACTATGATGATAGGTCACATTGTAATGAAAAAAAAAAAAAGTAAAGCTTTCTGTTGAATGAAAAGTCTTAAAAAATTGTGTTTCGAATGAAATACGCTTCAGATTTCACCAACAAAGAAATATTTTCCGTTTCTCTGGTTTTCTTTTGATATCTGCAATCGAGTTCCTGGTATGGGCAAATGTTTCGCGATTTAGAGCGATTGCGGAAATCGTATAAAATTCTGCATAGCAGTGCCACGATTGGGCGATTTGCACCAAGAAGTAATTAGGGCAATTTTATACTAGGGAGAACTGAATCTAAAGCTTGATGAAAATTCATACATTAGTTCTTGAGACACAGATATTGCGGAAATCTTGAAAAATGCAGCATAGAAACGCCACCTGTCGGGCGATTTACACCAAAAGTTAAACAGCATTAATTTATATCAGGTACTAATAGAATCTGAAGTTTGATGAAAATTAGTGTATTTGTTTTTGAGATAGAGCTATTGTGATAATCATGAATAATGCAGCATAGCAGCGCCACCTGTAGGATGATTTTCACCCAAAAGGTAATAAGCATCAAATTATATCATGCACTAACTGAATCTGAAGTTTTTTGAAAATCCGTGCAGTAGATCTTGAGATATAGCTATTGCGGAAATCGCGAAAAATACATCATAAGCAGCGCCACCCGTTGGGCGATTTACACCAAAAATTAATCAGAACCAGTTTATATCAAGGTCTATCTGAATCTACTGTTTTGTGAAATTCCGTGCATTAGTTCTTGAGATAGATGCCCACAAAATTTTTGTCACTCACAGAGTGACAGAGTGGCAGACAGACATTTTCTAAAAACCATCAAATCGTGTTCAGGACTTTCTAAAACGTATAAATGTATTGAAAACCGGAAGTCGAAATTTTTCACGAATCCAATACTTTCTTCTTGTAAAGATAGAAGAAAGTAATTAATGCATAAATGTCTTCATTTTTACAGAGCATTTTCTCTTTTTGTTGGATGATCCGCTTTTAAATTTCTGAATGAGTGGAGAAACACCGTGCTAGGAAATCACTATTTTGCTTTATCGTTTTCTATTTACTTTGCTTTTATTACTTTCTTATATATTTACAAGAAGAAAGTATTGGATTCATGAAAATTTCCGACTTCCGGTTTTCGACGGATTTACACGTTTTAGGGGTCAGAGATTCCGAAAAACATGTTTTTACAAAATGTCTGTCTGTGAGTCTGTGGTTCTGTGAGTCTGTCTGTATGTGACACAAATATTGTAGGCGCTCTATCTCAAGAACTAATGCACGGAATTTAATAAAAATTTATGTTCCAGTAGTCCCTAATATAAAGTGGTGCTGATTAGTTTTTGGTGTAAACGCCCAACAGGTGGTGGTGCTGCTGTGCTGCTTTTTTTGCGATTTCCGCAATCTATCTCAAGAACTAATGCTTGGGTTTTTAACAAACTTCAGATTCAGATATACCTGGATACGAATTAGTGCTGTTTATGTTTTGATGTATATCGCACAACAGTTGGCGCTGCTATGCAGCCTTTTTCAGGATTTCCACAATAGCTCAATCTCCAGAACTAATGCACGGTTTTCATCAATCTTCAGATTCAGTTACTCTTTGACATGAATTGACGTTTTATACATTTTGGTATAAATCACTCAACAGGTGGCGCTGCTATGCTGCATTTTTTGCGATTTCCGCAATAGCTTTATCTCAAGAACTAATGCTTGGATTTTCAACAAACTTCAGATTCAGGTATACCTTGATATGAATTAGTGCTTTTCATGTTTTGGTGCAAATCGCTTAAAAGGTGGTGCTGCTATGCTGCATATTTCAGAAGTTCCACTATAGCTCTATCTCAAAAACTAAAGCACGAATTTTCATCAAATTTTAAATTCAGATATATTTTTATATGAATGGGTGCTAAATTGATGTAATTTCTTGTACTATTTAAATGATTTAATTGACGTGATTTATATAGAAGAAAGTTTTATGATGGTTTTAACATACTAGTTTACTTTGCTTTTACTTTTAGGGTTTTACTAGATTTCTTGTTGCTTACAAATAAATCACTGGCAAACGTTCATCTGATTTACTTTTGATCGGTAAGAAGTTTTTAATTAAAAGCTGTATATATTATATTGTCAATTGATTTTTTATCATTATATTATGTCAGAAGACATGTTTTTTCAACAGTTTTTGTTTAAATTCAAGGTACGAAAGTACAAATTACAAAGAACCACAAACATTAATTAACACATCCGTAAGGGAAGTACAGAATAATTAATGACGAAAACAATGAATAGATGATCTGTCGCATTTAATTTCACATACAAAAAGCAGTCTCAAGAATGTTTTTTCTTTTTGTTTGTTTTTTCAACTTTAGCACTTACTTTATTGTAAAAGAAAATACTTAGTTTATTTAAATAATGATCTTCATGTTAATTAATTCATTTTCAGGAAATAAATCTTTTTAACTTTTTTAGGAAACTATTTCTTATTAAATAACTGAAATTAGTGATTTTTTTTTTGTCTACACGCAATATTAAGATAGTAAAATATTTTTTCGCAAATGTAAATAGTGGTTTTTATTAAGTGTATATTTTGCATGATGTAATTAAATCGATTATTTTCCATATTATGTTTTTCTTATAGAAATATTTTCTTTAAATTTAAGATAGCATATTCATTTTATCTTTTTTTTTTTTTAAACATATAAGCATAACATGGAATAGCGAAACACCACCGAAAACTGGCAATATGAAGCAATTAAAATAATAAAACTTTGTAAAAAATCCCCATAAAATAAAAATAATACATAGGATGCGTTTCGAGCTAAAAATATAACAGCTCGTCATCAGCTACAGGAAACACGTGTCCGTAAGCGGACAAGGTAAAAAATGAACTGAAAGGTAGAGAATGTTGCAAAGAATGCGACAGATGGCGCTAGCTGAAAGGAGCGCATGCAGCAGAGAAAAGTGTAGCCAAAAAGATAGAAGAGAAATTGGTAGGGAAAAAATGGAAATAAAAGAAATAAACAAAATTAAAATAAAAGAAGTAAATAAAAAAATATAAATTATAATAATATTAATAAATAAGAAATATACACGAATAAACAAGAAAAACCCAAAAGATCCCTTTTTTTAAACAAAATAAAAAGAAAAGAAGCAAGATAAGAGGGAAAAGAATTACAAAAGTACTTTCCACGCTGGAGATAGGAAAGGAAATGATGGGAGATCATTGACAAGATTAGCAGAAAGTTTAGAAATAAAATATGCTTCATGAAAATCCAAGTGAGAGGGAGAGGCAGGGCAAGAAATAATTTCGGCCATGGAGAAATTGAAACAATGACTGGAAGACCAACAATGAGAAGCAATCGAAGATTTAGAGATTTCTTGATTTGCAATATGCCTCTGATGCTCGCCTAATCTGAATTTTAAAACTCTCTTTGTTTGACCAATATAACCTAAATTGCAGGAGCAAGGAATAAAATAAACACCCCACCGGTTCTCAGTAGGAATAGGATCTTTTAGAGAAGAGAATTTAATTTTATTCATAGGTTTGAAGATAACTTTAAAATTAAAACGAGAAAAGATTTTAGCAATTTTGAAACAGAGAAGAGAATAAAAGGGCAGAACTATTATAGAGTTAAAATTAGGAGGATTATTTGAATCAGAAAAAGGAAGTTTAGGCTTATTAAAGGCTTAATTTTCTTTTAAGGTGTAAACGTTCAAGGGTTATTCCTAAGTTCATTAATATTATTTTCAAGCTTCCTTCTTCCATTCGTGTTCAAAATGCCTTAACTAGGAGTAAGTTTGCTATTCTTAGAGCCATCATTCAAGATCTTCGTCACTCTCTTTCTTGCATCGAATATGAATTATATTCTTTGCATTTACAGTTAAGTAAAACTGTAATTTATTTCCCGTTCCTTAAGAAACGGATTTTTCCTTACGTCGATTTCAAATCTAGATGTCACAATGTTATTTTGGAAAAAAAGTTTTCTTCTCTTCTGACTTCTAATTCTTCTGCTCCTAGTATTTCTCCTTTTGTGCGAAATTATGTTGTCAATTTATCTTCTCGTTCTCTTACTGATTCTCAGCGTGATGTTCTCTTCACTTGGCTTGAATTTTTCGTGCATTTCTAAGCCTTCTATTCCGAACTTAATTGCTCCCATTGAACATTCTTTCAAAAACAGTAAAATTTCTTCTGGTAAACTTGATTCTCTTCGCTATCTTTTAGCTAATGTCATTTCTTCCAATAAATCTTTTTAAAAGTCTAATCTTTTTTCTTCTAAGAAATCTGCTCTCAGTGAACTTAAGGTATCCGCACACCTTCGGAAGTGATTTTTTGAAATTTTTGAATTTTTCTCTTGTTATCCATTTTTTATAGTGACATTTACTTTAAAACTATGAAAAAGATATAAAAACTTTAGCAATTACCCAAAAATAATTTTTTTAAAGAGAAAAATTGTCAAAATTATGTTAAAATTGACATTTTCGCAAAGCGTGATAACTCAAAACTGAAAAAAATGTATTGACATTTTGTAAATTGCATAATAAACAGACTAACTTTCTCTAGGACTTAGACTACACACATTATAATCGCATCTCTATCTCAGATGATATGGCAGTTAAAGTACTAATGTAATGAAAAATTCGAAAATTTTTTCTCAAGTTTGTCGTTTATACCAGTGTAAATATAAACGATTGAATATAATCTATTGAATTGAATATAAACTATTGAATATATTATCATGAGTGTAGCCTGTTCCCTCAAAAGACATTTGTAAAAGAAGTACAGAAAATTTCGAGCAATTTCATACATAATTTTTTGTTTTAGGATGCTTTGCCTATAGTAAAAATCTGAAAAACTTCATTTTGAGAAAAAGCTAAAAATAATTTTTAAACACAATTCAAAAGCTGTAAGAGCTGTAACTTTAAACGGCTGTAACTCGGATTCTATTTTAGATACAGACAAAATTTAAGCAGATTTCGATAAAGAAAAGATTCAACTTTAATATTATTACAAAAAGGAAAAACCGGTATTTTGATCGAAAATTACGTTTTAAAGGTGTTCGGATACCTTAATTCCGTTCCTAACCTTCTTATTACTAAGGCTGATAAAGGCGGTCAAACAGTTCTTCTCAATAAATCTGATTATATTTCCCACGTTGAATCTATGTTAAACTCTGGTCTATATTCCAATATCAAGCATGTCATTAAAAATTCTGTCTTTCTTAATGATAACACCAAACGTTTGGTCACCCCTTCTATCGCTAATTGTGCTCGTTTCTATGTTCTTCCTAAGCTCCATAAACGTACTCTTTCCTTTCGCCCTATCGTTTCCAATATTGGTACTGCTTCTTATAAACTTGCCAAGTTCCTTTCTAAGTTACTCGCTCCTTTATCTTCCACCAACTTTCACACCGTGAAAAACTCTTTTGACTTTGTTGATAAAATTAAACGCCTTTCTCCTTGCAATTATATAATGGCTTCCTTAGATATTAAATCCCTTTTCACTAACGTGCCTGTTCAAGGGGTAATTGATTGTTTGGAAAGAAGGCTGCGCGAATTTCATTACTCTTCCATTGAGATTGATGAAATCCTGCATTTAGTTAGTATTTGTGTCAAGCAAACTGCTTTTCAGTTTAATAATTCTTTCTATTCTCAAACAGAGGGTTTGGCCATGGGTAATCCACTGTCTCCTCTTTTATGTGATATTTATATGCATTTTGTTGAAGAAAAACTCTTCACTTTATATAAATTTTCTTTCTGGTTTAGGTATATTGGTGATACTTTCATTTTAATTCCCTCTGACCTGGATCTTTCTAATCTCCTTTCTCTTCTTAATTCTGTTGATCCTTGTATTCAATTTGCTCTCGAAGTCGAAGAGAACAATTCTCTTCCTTTCCTTGACATCTTGGTTTCGAAACACCCAGATCAGTTCTCTACCTCCGTTTATAGAAAACTTTTCGCTGTATCTCTTCCTCTTCATGCTCTTTCAAATCATCCTCCTCAACAAAAAGTGGCGTCCTTTTATACTTTTGTTTTTAGGGCGTTACGCAATTGTTCTGACTCTTCTGCTCTGAATAATGAAATTAATTATCTCAAATCTCTTGCCCTTGCTCGTGGTTATAATCCCTCTTTGATTGATAAAGCTTTGTATAAATTTAATAATCCTAAACGTCCTTTTTCTGATTCAAATAATCCTCCTAATTTTAACTCTATAATAGTTCTGCCCTTTTATTCTCTTCTCTGTTTCAAAATTGCTAAAATCCTTTCTCGTTTTAATTTTAAAGTTATCTTCAAACCTATGAATAAAATTAAATTCATTTCTCTAAAAGATCCTATTCCAACTGAGAACCGGGGAGGGGGGGGGGTTATTTTATTCTTTGCTCTTGCAATTTAGGTTATATTGGTCAAACAAATAGAGCTTTAAAATTCAGATTAGGCGAGCATCAGAGGTATATTGCAGATCAAGAAATCTCTAAATCTTCGATTGCTTCTCACTGTTGGTCTTCCAGTCACTGTTTCAATTTCTCCATGACCAAAATTATTTCTTCTCCTACCTCTCCCTCTCACTTGGATTTTCATGAAGCATATTTTATTTCTAAAAATTCTGCTAATCTTGTCAATGATCTACCATCATCCCCTTTCCTATCTCCAGCGTGGAAATTACTTTTGTAATTATTTTCCCTCTTCTCTTGTTTCTTTTCTTTTTATTTTGTTTAAAAAAAGGATTTTTTGGTTTCTCCTTGTTTTATTCTTTTATATTTCTTTCTTTGTTATTGTTATTTATATATTTTAATTTACTTCTTTTATTTTATTTTAATTTTGTTTATTTCTTTTATTTTCATTTTTTCCCTATCAATTTCTCTTCTATCTTTTTGGCTACACTTTTCTCTTCTGCATGTACTCCTTTCAGCTAGCTCCATCTGTCGCATTCTTAGCAACATTCTCTACCTTTCAGTTCATTTTTGACCTTGTCCGCTTACGGACACGTGTTTACTGTAGCTGATGACGAGCTATTATATTTTTAGCTAGAAACGCGTCCTATGTATTGTTTTATTTTATGGTGATTTTTTTACAAAGTTTTATTATTTTAATAACATGGAATATCTAAATATTTTCGAACTATTAACAAATTTTATTGGTAATATGCAACTTTTAAAACTTTAAGCACACAATAAGATTTATATTTAAACGGTCTACGTCTAAAATAGATTATAGCATATACTAAAGTTTCTGATCATATGGACATTTCCTAAATGAGTCAAACACTTTCAATCAAAGTTCTTAGTCGACCTTGCACTTTGGAGGGACCTTTGTGGAATGTTTATTGTTAATTACGGTAAGATTTCACAAGCCTTCTTCAGACGCAGAGATGCGCTTCTGAAGAGAGGGAAATCTAACAAGGAGAGGGTCAACCTTGGTAATCACAGATTTTGATTATTTTAATATATGTTTCAGGGTAGAGACCCCTTAGTCTCATGTTCAACGGATTTTATACAACGCCCCTTAGTTCTTGAGAAGCAGGGGGGTCTAATATTAGTACACAACTTAAATACTAACTTTGTAACAAAAAGGACAGTTTGGTCGTAGCTCAGCTGGTACGGCGTTACTGGCTGAACCATGGGCTCGGGTTCGATACTCGGACGTGCTACATTTATTTTTCTCATTTTTTGTTTTATAAATATACTTGTAATTGTAACTTAATAATCTCATTGGCAATTAAAATTTATAATATTTTATATCAATTATGATTTTAACCTATTTAATTTTTTACTTTTAACTAAATACTTATATAAAACATCATAAAACTGTTAATTTTTTTAATCACTTTTCAAATGCATTTCATATATTCTTGCATCGAACAATTGCGTCAATTCGTGATTTTAACGAAACATCATCTATGCGTTGCTTTAACAAGGGAAGTCAATACGATGATACTATTACTCTTTTTTAAAGTAACAAGCATAATTATATTAAAAATTAGCATCAGAGTTAAATTACAACCGATTTTTTACATTTTAAAGTTTTTTTTAATTTGTAATACGTATCCTTGCGCTTTCAATTATTTTGCTTTCTTCTTTATCTTCTTTCTGCTTTTATTTTTATTTTATTTGAATATGTCTTATTTTATCATAACTAGATGGCGCCACAGCAGGTTTCTAACGATTTTGGAATTTTTATTATTCAATAATAGAACCAATTTCTTTTTATGTCTCATTAAAGGATGAGAAATAATAGCTCAAAATAAAAAAGGATAAATTTAAATTTAAATTTGTTAATATTATAATTAATGTACGATATTAAAATTATTTTTAATTGAAATTATTAAATTATAATTACAAGTATATTTATAAAACAAAAAATTAGAAAAAAAAATGCAACACGTCCGGGTATCGATCCCGAGCCTGCGGATGAGCCAGCAAACGGCGTACCAACTGATCTACGACCAACTTGTCCTTTTTGGTACAACCTAAGTATTTAAGTTGTGTACTAATATTAGACCCCCCCGGTTTCTCAAGAACTAAGGAGCGTTGTATAAAATCCGTTAAATCTGAGACTAAGGGGTCTCTACCCTACAACATATATTAAAATAATCAAAATCTGTGATTACCAAGGTTGGCTCTCTCCTTGTAAGTGATCGCCCTAATGCTTTTTATGAAAGGCTCACGTTTTGAGCACTTTTGGCACATTTGTAAAAGGAGCAACCGTTGGCGTTGGCGCGATACTAAATTCACTGCCACATACAGTAAGATCTCCATTCTCTGTTCACTGCAATGTACAGAATACCTCCCCCCCCCCCCCCATTTTTCGGGCAAACGTCTTTTTCAGAACTCCTATTAAATGATTCTTAGTCTATTTCGTTAGCCATGTTTCTTTGTTTGTGACGTGAACCGTATAGCAAACACAATCTCAATCCGTTGCTCCTGTAAACAGATCGTTTTTCTTTTACAAATGTTAATGTAAAAGTGGGGAAGATGAGTGGAGAAATAATATTTTACGGTGGTTTACATTAAATGCATTGCTTTAAAAGAAAGAGCGTTTTACCCGACTACTAAGAAGGGTTATGTGTTTCCTGCGTATGTGGATTTCTTTATACCCTTGAAACATCCCAACGCCTAAATGGATTTTAATGAATGATGTCTCAATTGATTCGTCTTAACCGTCCAATGATTATAGACTAGGTTTTGTTTTTATAAATTCAAAATGGCGGCCGTAAAATACAAAATAGCGGTAGACACGAAAATTTTTTTTACGCACCCTATTGAGTGGCTTATCATTGGATAGGTCTTTCAAAATGAAGACGATATTTTACTGACTATTTTACAGTCAGAAGCTCCGTTTAAATATTAAACAACCTGAAAGTTGTGTAGGTAGGATCTCTAGCTGTACTGCAACTTTAACCATCATAGAAATATATAGGCCTGAACAGTGTTTATAGATAGAAACTAATAATTAAACACGACTTAAAAGCCATCAATACAAGTAAATAAAAAAATAGGTAAGTAATATAAAAAATAATTTAACGTTGATGAGAAATAATTACTCAGTCGTGTTTTCTGATTTTTTTTAAATTTAAATTTTACTTGTTTATATTTAAACTCTTTTAATTTCACAATACATAATATTCAGCAAAACAGGGTTTTTTTTTTCAGTATAGTTACATTCTTTTATTACATTCGAAGAAATTAGAGAACTTATTTTTAAAAGAAAAATTCTGAGTAAAAGTTTTCTTATAATAAATATTATTAATCTATTAATTGAATTATTCTATTTACGACACAACTGAACTTCATAAATTATTCATAAATTATTGTTGTTACTACTACTACTACTACTACTACTATTGTTATTGATTTAATACTATAAGATTTTTACAATCAAATAATTAATTGATTAAAAATTTAATTGTGTTTAATTTAATTGCGATTAAAGATTAATAAAAAGCTGTAACTAAACTGAATTGCAATTAGATTGAATTCCAAATAATATAACTGAATTTTATCGTGTAGATAACCCAATCGCAAACAATTGTAATTCAATTAATTGTGAGTTTAAGGGCTCAATTAAACCAATTACTCTTATATTATAACGATGTTACATCTTTATTATAATTATCATATGAATTTTTATGGAAAAAAAAATGCATCCCTCTCCAGCGCACAAAGTTGAAAATCTTTAAAACTCTTAAGCTTTATTTTAAATATATACTGCCACATTATTTATTATTATTTTGTTTTAGTTGCTTCATTTGTTATTTTGAAATGCTAAACACATGATTAATAAATCCTCTATCTCCCCCCCCATGAAACTTACGATGCCCCCCCCCCTCCCTATTTTTTGCTCATCCAGCACACAATTTAAAATCTTTAACTCTCATAAAAAAATCTGCCCTATTTATTACCTCCAAATTACCATAAATGAATGATCAATCATCTGACGCACCCCCTCATCCCCCCATCTTTTTTTTCTCTCTTTTGCACGGGAATCATTTATCTTAAAATATATAGTGTTAATGGCTAAAATAATTGAAAATAATCTACTTTAATAGTCTACTTTAATAATCTACTTTAACTTAGACAATATTACGATTTTAAAATAACTGAAAAAAAAAGATTAAAAAGCTTGCAATTCATTATAACATTGTAGGGTTATATACAATTTGAACTAAAAAAAATCCTCCTGCAGAGATGCATTATCCAAACTTTTTTTTAATATATTTATAACTTCTGGTTTATAATTTTCATGTCAAATAAACATGATTGAGCCAGAAATTTATTTAATAGAATATAAGATAATATTGCGTGATATTTATTTGATTTAATATATAGAGCGAAATTTCTGTTTGGAAACATAACTTTTTTTAATCCAGGGATGAGATTTCTCCGCTTTTTTGTATACCAGTATAATATTATAGAAAATGTTGTTCTGTTAAATCGTAATATTTTCCGATTAAATAAAATAACATTTTCTCTGAGGTTATTCTGATGTGCAAAAAAGCGGAGAAATCTCATCTCTGTTAATCGTGAAATTATATGCTGGAAGTTATGGTAAATGATTTTCTACGTATAACGACGTAAAGCGCTTGTTTCTAGTTTTAAAATCAACTTCTGCAATGTTTAAATGTATGTGATAATCCTTTAAAAAGGGAATTATTTTTAGTTTTCGAGTTAAGCAAGAAGTAAAGTTTCATTTTAATTTTCCACGGATTAGCAAAATTGGACATTTCACACCGATATCGATACTTAAAGTGTCGATATGTTTACGTTACCAGGACCCAGGTCACCGTTTCACCAGAATCCAAAAAGTGTTGTTTGCCTTCTTGTTTGATAAGCTTTTTTGGCTTTGTAGGCTCAAATTATCGTAACTTTGGCCATGAAATTTAATTATACTTTTAAGGTAGACAAAACTACTTTCGTTTTATAAACAGTCACTATACATCGGTTGTGTATAGTTTTTTTTTTTTTTACAGATACATGCAAAAAACTTTAATGTTCTTCTGAAATTTTACATGAGTGTTTTTGTAAAACTATAAAGAGGTCATGGTTTTAGAAAATAACTATGTGAAATCAATTTATTAAAAAAAAAATACTTCTCTGCAAGTAAAAAGAGAAATTAACAAGTTGGCAAATGAAAAAAAAAAAAAAATACATACCTTATACATTCAGTGCATTTTCTTAGAGCCATTAGAAAACAAAGCATTAGACAACATTAAACATCATACACTCTTAAATACTTTTGAACATCGATAACCTCATCGACACCAATAGCTACGATATAAGAAATAATTAAATGGGATATTAAATTAATAAGAAGAATATCATCTTGTATTACCGAAGCTGATTTAATAAAAATAACGCTGAAATGTGTCGAAAACTCTCCATTAAAAAATAATCTATATAAAATTCTGATAAGATAAAGTGTCAAAAACCATATGTCACACTTATTAGTCTAATGACAAATATATTCCACTAACAAAATATTGTTGATAAGCGACGTTTTAAAAATTGTTCCGTTGATGGAGATAATGTAAGGCTGTACATAATTTTAAACATATATTAACGAAAGTTCGGTTGCTTTAATTTAGTCATAGTTTATAATGGTATTATATAGAGTTTATTTTAAAGTATATCACTAGAAAAGACATATAATTTAATTTATCTTTTTATATTCTTCTATATACACAGGGAGAAAATATCGGAAATTAAAAAAACTTGGTAGATTTACATGGTTTTCTGCGGTTGATCCTGAATAAGATTTATTTACTAGCTAACCCATCCAGCGTTGTCCGGGGATGTGCAAATATTCTTAAATGAACCTTAAATTTGTATTATTTTATATCTTTAAATTGATTTTGTCTGAAATACGTACCCGCTGACTGTGTGAAAAATCAGGAATCACAGATTGGTGGGGTAAGTAGTATGTTAAATTATCATTGGTTGAATTTACTTCATGGAGCTCAATAATTTCTACTATTCCTAAAGCCTTATATTAATTAATGATATATATTCTTTAAATAATGCAAGATTGTTTAGAAATATTTTCATTAAACATTCAAATATCTTTTTGGTAGCATCATAATTATCAGGAAGATCAAGATTATTATATTTCATAGGTAATTTAACTGCATATCTGTTGTTCTTAAATTTAATTTAATTTTCAAATTATTCTAATATATGATTGTTACACAAATATTTATTTGTATTATCTTCCTGAATCCCAACCCTTCTACATTCCAAAATTTTTCCAGTTGAACTGACATTTTATTATCTTTATTGTCATCCCAAATAGATATGTACACAGTACCCACTAAACTATTTACATTAACTTCTTCTGAGAATTTACCATCGACTGTCCAACCTAATTTAGTTTAATTTAAAATAAGAGTTGGTCAAATTAGTTAATATTTTCCTGTCATAATTGAGCAATAGTAATCACTACCAATCAATAAATCTATTTTATTCTCACCATCACTTAATTCATCCGAAATAACTGATAACTCTATACCTAATTTCTTAATTACCTTATATAACTCAGAACTTACATCGCGTATTATATCTCAACAGATTTTATCCGTTTCTAATGCTTTCAGACATATTATATTGTAAAAATGTTAGTCCTTTAGGAAAATTTTTACTCTATTATGGTTATTAACATTGCGACTTATTCCGGCAAATGTATGAATTTTTAACGATCCATGTTCAATTACCTCTAAATTCAAATGATTTGATTAATTCTTGAAGATGAATGTACGTTGTGAGGCGCTGCCTCACAATATGCTAACTTAATATTTTGGCTTTTCCCAATCATTATTCCTTTCAACTTTTGAAAATAAATAAATTCATCTGGCTTACAACAAAGTGATGAAACCGTTATTCTTTCATACTGCTCATTTTGTGCCCCCCTTCACGAGGAGTTCAGACTTGATCAAATTTATTTTTATTCGATGATTGTTCTTTCTTTGTTTCTTTTTTTTTTTTTTTTTTTTTTTTTTTTTTTTTTTGTTGAAAAGAGAATTTTGATGAGCTTTTGAAAAGCAAACTGTGCACTGTGCACTGAGTACTGGAACATCTGCAATATTGTTTCTTGTAAAAAAATTAAAAACAGCAAAAACATTTTGCTTGTTTCAATAAAGATTCTTTTCATTATTCCAAATTTAAATTACATAAATTTGCTCCATGTTTTTGAGAACGAAAGGGAAAAAGATTTTCTGGAATTGTGTTTACTGCAAATGGTGAAGGATTTTCTGGAATTGTGTTTACTGCAAATGGTGAAGGATTTTTAATTTTTCCTTGGCGAAAGTGTTTGCGAGAATTCGGTTTAAACTCATTTTCATTATTTATTTGAGATTTTATATTTTCAGGACTGATAGAAGTAACGTTAATAGATTTTTCGCGCACTTCTGTTTCACGTGTTAGGAACAACAACAATTTACACAAACTTCCTTTCTATCATCTTGTTCTTTGTGAAATTGTAACACAAGATCATTCGGTATGCATTTATAAATAATAGGAAATAATAAGCAACCATATTTGTCTGAATTTACATCAAGTGATTCGATAATTCGTATTTGTATAGCTATTTCATCACATAATTTTCTCAATGAATGTATATCATTTAATCTTCGCAATGATTCTAAATTTAACAATTTATAAGTATGTGCAGAAATCAAAACATTCCTTTTGCCAAAGCGATCCTTTAATATATTTATTGCTTTTAAATAGTTTTCGGTTATTAATGCAAGTCCACTAATACCAGCAGCAGCCGAATTAGAAATCAAAGATTTTAAATAAATAATTTTTCAATTTCCTGAAGGGCTTCATTTTTATTAATAGCAATTTTAAATTGAGGCCAAAATTCTTGTATTTCACCAGAGGTTCCGAAACTGTGCTCCTCGGAGCCCTTGGGGCTCCGCCGCGCTTTAGGAAAATAAAGAATATTTCTACGAATCTAGCAATCAATCGAAGTTTTATTTTTTAAAAATGTGAACAGATTAGATTCTTTTGTAACAAAAATATTTTATGCATTGTTAGCTAACAACTCTCAAATCTCAAACTCTTTTAAAAAGCTAAATTACAATTACTTTAAAATATTTCCGGTTCGAAATTAATTTCTACTAGATCTCTATTTTTACGTTTTCCGATGAAAGAATGTGATAAATAGAGAAACAAACAAATTTAATGGAAGAAAGAGAGAATTTGTATTCAGAAGGAAAATTTGGATTTTTGAATTTCTCAACTCTTCTCAGTGTGACTCGTTATCCAATAACTACGCTTTTCATGCTCAACTGCGTCATCACTTCGAAAGAAATCCTCCTGATTTGAACGATAAACCGCCTGATTTTTTTTCAATATGAAGAGTAAAGTAATGTATGCATGCTTCAAAAGAAACTGTCATAACGCTTGTTAAAACAAATAAATATGAAATGTCCTGGACCAAGGTGCAGACATCACGGGGGCACAATAGGCAATATACTCCCTTTTTCCACTAATTTAAATTTCTTTTCCTTTTGTCCTGTTTAATCAATGTGTTTAATTAAGACTAAAACAAAACTCTAAAATTAGTGCTGGAAGTTTGCCTGGTTTGACCTCATAGCCCCCCGTTAAATCGGCCCCTATAACCCCCTAGCCCCTACCTGATAGTTTAACGTGTCGCTTGAGCTCGTGAAGATAATATACTTAGAGCCTCTTAATAAAGCTTGTAAAATTGATTTGAACGATAAACCGCCTGATTTTTTTTTCAATATGAAGAATAAAGTAATGTATGCATGCTTCAAAAGAAACTGTCATAACGCTTGTTAAAACAAATAAATATGAAATGTCCTGGACCAAGGTGCAGACATCACGGGGGCAAAATAGGCAATATACTCCCTTTTTCCACTAATTTAAATTTCTTTTCCTTTTGTCCTGTTTAATCAATGTGTTTAATTAAGACTAAAACAAAACTCTAAAATTAGTGCTGGAAGTTTGCCTGGTTTGACCTCATAGCCCCCCGTTAAATCGGCCCCTATAACCCCCTAGCCCCTACCTGATAGTTTAACGTGTCGCTTGAGCTCGTGAAGATAATATACTTAGAGCCTCTTAATAAAGCTTGTAAAATTGATTTGAACGATAAACCGCCTGATTTTTTTTTCAATATGAAGAATAAAGTAATGTATGCATGCTTCAAAAGAAACTGTCATAACGCTTGTTAAAACAAATAAATATGAAATGTCCTGGACCAAGGTGCAGACATCACGGGGGCAAAATAGGCAATATACTCCCTTTTTCCACTAATTTAAATTTCTTTTCCTTTTGTCCTGTTTAATCAATGTGTTTAATTAAGACTAAAACAAAACTCTAAAATTAGTGCTGGAAGTTTGCCTGGTTTGACCTCATAGCCCCCCGTTAAATCGGCCCCTATAACCCCCTAGCCCCTACCTGATAGTTTAACGTGTCGCTTGAACTCGTGAAGATAATATACTTAGAGCCTCTTAATAAAGCTTGTAAAATTGATATTCTCGAAAATTTGGTTTATGAAAAAGTTTTTAATTTAGTGTCCAATATTCCCTTATCAAATAACATAATAAAAAAAAATAACTATATGATTGAGGACGTAAAAGAACAGTTAACAGCCTCTTCAGATGTACTAAATTTGCACTACAAATGGATGAATCTACTGCTGTCGCTGAATTAGCAGTTTTGTTAGTATTTTTCAGTTACATAAACTAATATCCCGTTCAGACTAGGGCAATTAAGTGTCTTAAATTACTTTTTAAGAAATGCGCAACCGGAACTAGACTTGACTTCTCTATTACTATGGTGTTTGAGAACGATAACTTGATTTAAATTAAGTGCCTTACTAACGGTAGTCTGAAAGTGGTTTCATAAAGCTATCATGATCATACAGGCTGTAGATGACTACAAAGCAACATACTAAGGGACGAAATATTTTTGGATGAATAAACAGAAAAACACTCATGAAAACATTAATGCACTGATGAAGCGAATGCAATGATGGGTCACATTGCTGGAGTCATTGGAAAAATTAAGAGATGCAAAGCACTGCAACACCACCTATTGCTCTCTTTATAAATACACGCTATCCCCGAAAAAAATGTCTTCTGAACTTATGAAAAGGTCGAATGTTGTCATTAAAATAATAAACTATATACAATCACAAACACTTAAAAGCAAACTTTTTGAACTTATGTGTGAAGTTCTTGGATACCAGCATCCCTCTTACTACATACCGAAGTAAGATGATAATGTCGAGAAAGAGTGTTTACACTATTGTTGCAACTGCAGGGGTGATATTAGAAGAACCGTAACTCTAAACTCGCAAGAATTTTAATTAATGAAGATTGTGAATGCTAATTGCATATTTGGTTAATTGAATTTTTAACTTTAGCAAATTGAAATAAATATAACTATCACTGCAATAAAAATCTGTCACATTTTCCGATGCATTTACAAAACGTGTCCTCTTTTAAGATGAAACCTGTATTGGTCGGATTCTGAGGAAACGATGATATCGATTGCGTCCCTCTTATTAAAAAAATGCAAAGAACACCAGATTAAATATATAAATATACAAATAAATATTAAGGGGCATCCGAAAGCTTTGAAAAACTTGTTTAAAATATAATTTTCAACAGTTGAGCAGAAAAGGATTTGGACGACTTTAAATGTGCACTGAATATATTCAGCGTTTTCAAAAAATCACCCAGCTCAACTCACTGAAAAACGAGGTTTTCATTGATTTGTTATCTCATAGCAAGTTAACTCAGAATAAACCAACAATCGGTTATTTGGTGGTACCAAATGAAAATATTTCGATTCGAACCAGAAAGTTTTCATAAAATAAATAAAGTATCAATTAGAAAATAAAATAATAAGCTAAATAAAATACTTAAATAGTTCGAATATAAAATTTCTGGTCATAAATAATTTATAAAACTTGAGTAAAACTCCTGGTATATTTAGAGTTTTAAAGATCTTAAGACTTTTATTAAAACCAACGCCCTTCAAATTTTTTATTTTGGTTGTCCGACGAATTAAAAACTTTATTTTAAGAAAGTAAAATTAGTTTTATTGCCTTTCTCAACGGCATATGTCTGTGAAGAAAGATTTTCGACTAACGCAGCCACCAAAAAAAAAAAAAAAAAAAAAAAAAAAAAATACAGAAGTTTTTTAAATGTAGAACCAAGCATTCACTTACAATTACTATTAACGGAGACATTTGTGGAAAACAATCCAATCACATTAAGCGTTTATGAGTTATTGTCATTGTAATGCAAATGTTACGATTTCTTCAGTGTTGGAGGTTTTTTAAGTATATATATTTTTGACATTTCAATCTGTATTGACGGCGGTTTAAAATAAATACCGTACTTAGGTAAGAATTTCAAAATATAATTTTATTTCTGGGAGAGAGCACAATTAATTAAATTACTATTCATTCCCTCTTCTCGTGCTCGATAGCAATGAACGTAAAAAACATTACCTTGTAACATAGACTAGGGTAGCATCCAGGGGCTCCGTCATAGAAATTTATTCTAAAAAGGGCTCCGCGCGTCAAAAAGTTTGAGAACCACTGTATTTCACAATTTTCGCCTGTGAATTTATTTACAGAAATTCGCGGCAATTTCGTATTTGATTATATTTGAGCATCTGATATCGCAGGCATAGTAACTTTTGGTTCGCTCGTAACAGTAGAATTTTTCTTTAATTTATGTAAATATATTGGTTCTTGGGTTGCAGATTACAATTGATTCCTTATATTCTGTCGAATTTTCCACTTCCGTTTCTAAAGTATCGGTCTCAATTTGTGATTCAGTTAACACATCTAACTTTTCTAATGACGATTTATTTTCAAGAAGTGCTGCTAAAGAACCGTCAACTATTTCCGGTTTGGAATTCTCTTCCTTTTTTATTTCACTATCAATTTTTTTAATCAATTTGGTTACTGTGAATCTAATTGATCTGCCTTAGATATGCTTAATTTTAAAATTTTCTCTTGCTCCATCTTTTTATTTATTAATTCAAATTATTATATTTTTCAATATATCGCAAATTTAAGAGAAATAATAAATAAGTAAACTATTTAATAAAATGTCAATAATTTTTAGCACTATACATATATTATTATTAATAAAATCAATACTAGACTTATTACTAGAAAGACCTTAAATGATACAGCTTAGCTTAATTGTAATTAAGTAAACTTTTTCGGCTTGTAACTACATTAAAAACATTGTATAACTAATGTGTAATCAAACAATTTGATAAAATATTGGAGTATGTTGTTTAATAACATGTAAACTTTTAAAAACCTCTTGCTACGTTTCAAACTGAAAGGTAAAAAAATCCTTTATCAGTTGAATAGAAAGCCATACGTACTCAAGCAATTTAATATTTTTAAAATTCTTTGATTTCATAAAAAAATATTATTTTCTTTAAAATAAAATCTGTCAGGTTCTGAGAAACATCTGCTATTAGAACTGAAGTTCTATATTATTTTTGTCTTAATATATTATATATTGTATGGGCTGTGTACTGGAATTTCAAAATAACAGTCTTTCTTTATCTAAAACTGGATCTAAGCCGGTGAAAATGTATAGATGGTATGAAGGGGAAAAAAAGATAGTTGGAGAGGGGTGTGCAGAACCTTTTGAGATGTCTGTGGAAGATCGGGAAAGAAAAGCATTCCACGAACGAAGAAAAGAGTTCGGAATAGGAGCCAGGTAGAAAACCCCGGAGCGGTTACGTTGAGGAGGAGCAAGGGGTTGCTGGAAGGCAGTCTCTTCTGCTGAGATAGTCAGTTTTGAGCGTAGCGCGAAAAGTGGACGTGTGTTCCTTGGATAGCTCTGAGAGAGTGCGTAGGGTTGAGAGAGGATCGGAGAGCTTAGGCTTAGAGCCCATGAGTTGGGAGATCGAGATTGGTCTCCGGAAAGCTAATTTAACGTGTGTAGAGTGAGAGTGATTTAACGTAGTTTAACAGTACACAGCCGGCATTTACTGTATTCAATTTAATGTTGAACCGGATCATCTATATGCGAGTTTGTAAGTGTAAATAGTCTTTTAGTGTTGTGTAAATAGTGTGTAAATAAACTGTTAATTTAGTTAATTGAAAGCGTTGGTTTTCATTTAAACAATCTTCTCAGTGCGTGACCGATATCACGTAATCATATCGGTGGTGGCAGCATATAAACAATAAGGATTTTCTTCGAAGTTGTGCGGACTAAGAGGAAACTCCGACAAATTGATGGCAGCGACGGGATAGAATAGTCTTGGACCAGTGACCAGCGAGCCGTGTTGCAGTGTGTTAGTGCCGGAGCACCCAGTGGAATTCTTGCGTGGAAATGCCGGATCGTCGAACGGAGTTTTAGAGAGATAAAAACCAAGCGTCAAGCGGAAATACAGAGTGTGTGTGCCCTATCATCGTTACAGCGAACCGAACTAAAGTGTTGTGCCCTATCGTCGTTACGGCGAACCGAAATAGTGTTTGTGCCCTATCATCGCTACAGTGCCTCAAGTTATAGTGTATTACAGCCTGAGTGTTGAATAGCATCAAAGTGACTTTAAAGTGCGAAATATTGAATTCATCGTGAAACTACGTGTGAGCAGCGAAGTACCCCAGCAGATAAAGGTATAAGGTAAGGGGTTTTGATCATTTCTGTCTACTGACATTCTCGAACCAAATATATTTGTTGTTGTATAATTAATAGTACTTTAACATAAATTTATGTGCAATAAAGTAATTGTCTTCAGATAGGTAGGAAATATTAAGAGCCATATTTACTATTGTTTTAAGAAAAGGTCATAATAACTTGTACTAATATTGATTTTCTATTTTTTTTACTAATAATGGTAGTGAACAAAATTAATGCATTGTGTTAATAATAGTTGGAAGGAATAATTGAATTTACTTAAATTTAAATTATTATTAAAGTAATATTTAAATGAAGCAATACTGTTTTAAGTTTGAAGAGTTGATAACAAACGAGTAATGAACATTTGCTTAGAATTTTAATTGGCTAGAAGTAAATTTCGCGAAAAAAAAAAGGCTCACAGTGAGAGAGAGAGAGAGAAAAAAAAGAAGGTTTTGATCTTATTTGTTTTAAGTGTGAAGACCAGTATTGAATTTGGAAATATTTTATTGAGGATAATTGTAGAAATTTATATGTGTATATTATACAATTTTTCTTTATGTGGATGTTTCTATTGACATCAATACTTTTATTCAAGTTGCAACGTATCAGTATTATTATGTAAATTGCATGTTATTATCTAATTGTATAAAGTGGAATCTGTATTGCATAGTAATCAAATCGAAATTATTGTTTTACCTTTTTGTTTTATTGGAAGTAAATTGTGTGATATCAATGGTTGAGGAAAATCAGGTTATACAGTAGGTTAAATTAGAAATATAATACATCGATTATCTGAAAGGTATTAATTAGTATAATAAGTGGAGGTAACTGTACTAAAGTAGAAATTTAGGAAATATTCATTTAGCAGGTTTAAATATTATTGTAGAGTGGTAATAGTAATCGGTGAAGGTATGGCTTTCTTATTGAAACTAAAAAGGGTGGATCTTCAGATGATAGCCGAAGAGTTGGGGTTTGAATTCACGGAAGATGATACCAGATTTCAACTTAAGAAAAAGATAATGGACAGCGAGGAATATGATGAAGGGGCTATTAAGGAATTATCTAACACCATTGTTGCGGAGCGATTAGAGCGCGAAGAAAAACAGGAAAAATTAGAGCGCGAAAAGTTAGAAAAAGAGGAAAAATTAGAGCGCGAAAAGTTAGAAAAACGGGAAAAGCTAGAACGCGAAAAGTTAGAAAGAGAAGAGAGGCCTGAAAAATTGAGGATGGAACATGAATTAGAAATGGAGAGGCTAAGGGTACAAGGTTCGACAAATAACTCTAATGGGTCTAGGGAATCTAATAATGAAAGTAACCTAGAAAAATTGATCAAAAGTGTTAAAACTCTGTCTATCAAAGTACCAGAAGGGACTGAGGGATGGAATTTATTTTTCAACAGTTTAGAAAGGGCATTCAAAACTAAAAATGTACCGGGAAACGAGCAGGCCGAAATTGTACTAAATATGTTAGGAGATAAGGCGGATAATTTGTTAATTTATACCACTAGGGAACAAATTGAGAGTTATGAGGAATTAAAGAAGTTAGTTCTAAGGGAACATGAGCCGGCACCGAAGGCGTGTTTGGAAAATTTTAAGAAGGCTAGGAGAAACCAGAATGAAACTCATGTATTATTTGTATCGCGTTTAATAGCAACATGGGAAAATTATTGTAAGATTAGGGGTGCTGACTCATATGAAAAGGTCAACCAGTTAATAATTACGGATAAGTTATTAAACACGTTAGATGAAGTAACCGCATCATATATTGGGTTAACTCAGCAGAGTAAATGGTTAGAAGATTCTAAAATTGCTAAAGAATGTGACAATTATTTTGACGCTAAACATAAGTCTTATGCGGTTACGTATAAAAGTTTTAAGGGTAAAGATAGGTATGTAAACAGTGAAAAAGTGAAACCGAGGGAGGATAGTAAATTTAGTGGTAATTGGAGGCAAAACGGGAGCAATGAGACTAATTCTTTTTCGGGTAGAAAAACTAATTTTAAGAAACCTAGTAATGATTCAGCTCCTAGATGCTTCAAATGTGGTTTAAGAGGTCATTACCAAAGGTTTTGTAATAAAGTGGGTAATGAGGGAAATAATAATACTAGTAAAGGGCGCGAACAGAAAGCAGGTGTAAATAAGATTGTCGTAAAAAGAAATAAGGAGTTACCTAAAGAAGCTATTGTGGCGAAGATATCGGCAAAGGCCGAACAGAGAACTAATGTTATTGGTGAGAAATTAAATAAACTTGAGAAAATTGAAGTTAGTGTAAATGGGCAAAAAGCAAAAGGATTGTCGATTCTGGATGTGAAATTAGTGTTATTCATAAAGATTTGGTACCGGAAGAGAAATTAAAAGGAGCGGGTAGTATTTATTTACAAGGATTATTTGGTGAAGCAGTTAAATCACCGTTGGTTAAATTACCGTTAGCTATTTCGCAATTCGGACAAACTAATATAATTCATCAGGAAGTACTTTGCGCAGTGACCGGTAATATTAATGAGCAGGTAATTTTACATCCCGAGGTGATTAATGAGTTGTCAGGGGTCAATCGCGAGGAGCCATTGCTAGAGTTCCAAGAATTAGAAAGTTCGGAAATTAGTATCGATAACTTGAGTGAAAAGAAAGGTATGAGCAGCGATAATTGTAATGTTTACGCAATAGAAGCGAGATCGGGAAATTTACAAAGTCAGAATGCAGAAAAAACGGAAGTGGAGAAAAATAATAAAGTTATCGTTAGCAATTCAGATATGTTTAAGAAATCCCAATTGAAATGTAAAGAGTTAGAGAGAGCTTGGGAATTAGCTAAAATTGATAAAGGGGGGTATTATATTGAAATGGACTTATTGTATCATAAAGATAAATTTGTAGAAGAAGCTATAGCTCTATTAGTAGTGCCTAAAGTCAAAAGAGAAGGAATCTTAAAGTCAGCGCATGTTTCTAATGAGGGAGAACATCACGCGGCAAAGAAAATCTTAGAGAGAATTAGGCAATCTTTTTATTGGGAAGGTATGGCTAAAGAAGCAAAAAAGTTGTGTAAATCGTGTCTAGAATGTCAATTATCTAGAAAAATGAAAGTGCGTGATAGAGTTTTAGTTGAGATGGCGGATGGTAGCAAAAAATATGTATATCAAAATAAAGGGGAATTTATGGTCAGGTGTAACATAGTCAATATTGTTTTTGAAGACGATGAGGAATTTGGAGAAGTTGGGGAAATTCCTATTCTAAACCGGGAACAAGAGGTAAATCGGGACATAGAAAGGTTCGAAATAAAAGGGTTAACTAATAGTCAAGTGAAGGATATAAAGTCCATTTTGAGGGAGAATAAGGAGGAATTTATGGGTCCTGTGAGACCAGCGGAAGTAGGGGAGCACCGTATTGATATGAAACCGGATGTGGCAAGGAAAAAGCCAAAGTTATAGTGTACCTGTTGCTTATAAAGAGGAAGTAGATCGACAGATTCAGGAGTTATGAGAATTAAATCTAATCGAAGTATCAAATGCAGAAATTAGTCATCCAATTGTTTGCGTGGCGAAAAGAGACGCAACTGTTAGGTTTTGCATTGATTATAGAGCTTTAAATTCAGTAACGCAGGTCCCAACATTTCCTATGAAAGATTCGCAGGAAATCATGTATACAGCGGGGGCAGCTAAATATTTATCTTCGATTGATTTATTGAGGGGTTATTGGCAGATTAAAATGGCTGAAGAATGTAAACATTTGACAGCGTTTACAACTCATAATGTGACTTATCAGTGGCGTACTATGCCTTTTGGTTTATCAGGGGCGGCTGCTACATTCCAAAAAGATATGAATGAGGTTCTTCAAGGTCATCGGAGGTATGCACAAGCATATATTGATGATGTCATCATTTTCTCCGACACCTGGGAAGAGCATTGTGAGCATGTTAGGTCTGTTATAGAAGAACTTAAAAATAGAAATTTTACGATTAGGCTAGATAAATGTAAATTTGGAGAGAAGTTGACTAAGTTTTTAGGTCATGTAATTGGAGATGGGATGCATGCACCTGATGAGGAGAAATTGGAGCAATAAGGGACTTAAAGAGACCGAAAACTAAGAAGGAAGTTAGATCTGTTTTGGGATTAATGGGATTTTACCTATCTTATATTCCAAATTATGCAGAAATTGCTATATCTTTAACGGAATTAACTAAAGGGAAGGTTAAAAATACTGTACCATGGGATGAAAGGGCAGAAGAAGCATTTAATACCCTTAAAGATGAGTTATGTAACGTGACGCGTTTGGCTACACCTACCGTAGGCCGGGAATATCAGCTTCACGCCGATGCTTCAGACATGGCAGTAGGATGTTGTCTTACTCAAAAAGATGAAAAGGGTCAGTTTAAACCGATAGCTTTTGCCAGTCAGAAATTATCAGGGGCTCAGCGTGCTTGGCCGAGTATAGAGAAAGAGGCTTGGAGTGTTCTCTTCGGGTTGCGGAAGTTTGAAAAGTGGACATATGGATCTCAAATTGAGATCATAACGGATCATAATCCATTAAAATTTCTCACTGAAACAACCCCAAGGTCCCCCAAACTCACTAGATGGGCTCTTGCCTTGCAACGCTGGAACCTGAGTATTTCTCATCGTCCAGGAGCGCAACATTTAAATGCTGATGCAATTTCTAGGCTACATAGGAAGAGCTGGGAAGAACAGCCAATTGCTAGCCCATCGGCATCAATGACTAAATAGTGGACAAACCTTAAAGGGGTGTCATCACGTTTAAAAATTTTTTTGTATATGTGTAATTGTATTTGAATTTTGTGTTATAGTGTTATAGTGTATTAGCATGTGTAGTTTTTCTGTAATAATAATAGTAGTACACGGATCATTAGAGATGTCAGTAGAGAATGTTCAGACACCTTGATATATATATGTAATAAAAATAATGAAGAAACCTGCAAAGAGACTATTGAACTCTTCTGTGATGTTACTATATATTTGGGGAAAATTAGCCCCTAAATGGCATGTTTTCCGCTAAGGTGGTGTGTGTCAGGTTCTGAGAAACATCTGTTATTAGAACTGAGGTTCTATATTATTTTTGTATTAATATATTATATATTGTATGGGCTGTGTACTGGAATTTCAAAATAACAGTATTTCTTTATCTAAAACTGGATCTAAGCCGGTGAAAATGTATAGATGGTATGAAGGGGAAAAAAGATAGTTGGAGAGGGGTGTGCACAACCTTTTTAAATGTCTGTGGAAGATGGGGGAAACAAAAGCATTCCACGAACGAAGAAAAGATTTTGGAATGGGAGACAGGTAGAAAACCCCGGAGGGGTTACGTTGAGGAGGTGCAAGGGGTTGCTGGAAGGCAGTCTCTTCTGCTGAGATAGTCAGTTTTGAGCGTAGCGCGAAAAGTGGACGTGTGGACGTTCCTTGGATAGCTCTGAGAGAGTGCGTAGGGTTGAGAGAGGCTCGGAGAGCTTAGGCTTAGAGCCCATTTGTTGGGAGATCGAGATTGATCTCCGGAAAGCTAATTTAACGTGTGTAGAGTGAGAGTGATTTAACGTAGTTTAACAGTACACAGCCAGCATTTACTGTATTCAATTTAATGTTGAACCGGATCATCTATATCCGAGTTTGTAAGTGTAAATAGTATTTTGTTGTTGTGTAAATAGTGTGTAAATAAACTGTTAATTTAGTTAATTGAAAGCGTTGGTTTTCATTTAAACAATCTTCTCAGTGCGTGACCGATATCACGTAATCATATCGGTGGTGGCAGCATATAAATAATAAGGATTTTCTTCGAAGTTGTGCGGACTAAGAGGAAACTCCGACAAAATCATGAAAAAAAAATTATTATTATTCTTTGAAATAGGATTATTTTTATTTCGAATTGAAATGTATCTAACTCTATCAATTTAAGAGAGGTCTTAAAATTCTCCTTTTCATCTTAATGAGGCAACTATTCACCTTACATGAATAAAAAAGCCCCGGAATTGAAAGTTGAAGGTTTCCTAATTATATTATTTTGTATGCTTTTTTGAATCCCCATAAAAGCATGTTTAGATTGTAAAAATTAGATTTGTAAGCTTGTTTTAACTTTTAAATAATAATTCTCAAGGAAAAGTGCTTCGTTGAAATAGATTTAAAATATTCTGTAAAAAAAAAAAAAAAAAAAAAAAAAAAAAAAAAAAAAAAATCTAATAAAGTTTTGAATTTTACTTTTTTAAGTGCACAGCAGTGTCATCGTCGGATAGGGGAAAAAGTTTTCGTTTCCTTTTATTACGACATATTATCTAAATTGTTTTATTCGCATTGTAAATGAGAGGTATTTGGAAATGAAAAAAGCTTTATTGTCAACTGCTAGAAATTTTATTCAAAATGAATTACTAGTATGTTTTTTTAAACAATATTATAACAAAAAAAAATATTTTAATTTCTCTTTGAATTTAATTTAAATGATTTAATTAAATTTCCTTTAGGGTCATTCCATGTCATGTGTAGGACAGATTTTCTACATATACAGTCATTCAGGGTAACTTTGAACGATGGGGTGTAACTTTGCAACACCTCCTAATTATCAATATTTTTCACTCCAAAAGACTAATTAAGCTCCAGAACTGTGCTCTGTTGGCAAAGTTCTAAACTGGGATTTCTACTCTTTATTTTAGAAAATAAATTAGCAACATTATACGCAATTAAATGCATCATCTAACTATTTTTGTGAAGTACTGTTTTCAAGTTCATTTTGAATGCTGTTTTGAAGTTGTTGTAATCCAATTAAATTTTCATAGTAAGTAACAATATATTCATTTATCAGACATATTATTATCTAAATGTTGTAAATGTGATAATATTTTGTGATTATTTATCTATTAATTGTTAATAAAATGTAAAATAAAAAGGCACTAACATTTTACCACATTTTGAGGGTAACTTTGAGCCGGCTCAAAGTTATACTGATGTTTATAATTTACTGATTATAGGTGCTACTGTCAAAAATTTCCCATATTTGCACGTATATTTTATATAAATGCCGACAGTGAGCATTAGATGTAGCATGTAAATATTTTCACAAATATGTGTAAAATACATAAATTCATTTAAAGGTGTTTATCGGTGGGGGGGGGGGGGGGGGGAGCTACTCAAAGTTGACATTTCATACATTCGACATTTTTTATTCTTGTTTGAATAATACTAGTACTAGTGTGTATTACTGTAACTATGGATATATTACTGAGTTAAAACATTGAAAATTGTTTTCTGCTGCATTTTTTTTTGTTTTATATAAACAATAAACAGGTTTTTGTTATTTCTAAATATTCATGGTTCTCTTCTTCCACTTTTCTTATGCCTGATATTTGTTGTAATATCATAAATTATACAAATCTTGTGATGTTAGGAAATGTAAATTCGGAGTCTTTACATATCTGAAAACATTTTTTGGGATTCAAAGTTGTCCTAACTATAATACTTTTTTTTGTAATGAATTATTTTAGATAATATTTATTAAAGTTACTCTAAATGGCTTGGTAACTTTGAACCAGGTTAAAAATTCATTTTTTATAGCTTTTATCATTATTATTCCTTAACGTTTGATAGTCATACAATAATTTAGGATCATTTCTTCTCTTTTATACCCCTAGTTGCAACAATATTCTTAAAATAAGAGTGCGGCATATGAAAATAGAAAAAATGCGGATCAAAGTTACTCCGAATGACTGTATCTGCTGTTTTAACAATGTTATTACATCTTCAAATTCAAACAACCATGCTAATATAAAAATCTATAGCTTTTTGTTATTTTTCAATTTCTACTATTAGTTCACACTCTCCCTATATTTATTTATATATATATTTATATATTTATATATCTTGTTCAAATTTACAATCGTTAATAAAATAGTCATTATTCATCCTATCAAGTTGCAATAAATTTTTTTAAACTTGTGCTGGATGACAATTAATGTTAATACAGTTTTTTCAAATATTAATTAATTAATTAAATTTTAATTAATTAATTGTAGTTTTGCATGGTAAACAAAATGGCGGCCATTGGTTATTGAAGATCAATGAAAGTATTTTCAATAAGGGGTTACCATAGGGGGGACCCTATTCTGTCGCCAAATACCGCCAAGTTTGTCGCCAACTTGGCGATATATCGCCAAATTTGGCGGCCAAATTGAGTAGCAAAAGTGACGCCAGCTTGGCGATATCTCTACTATTTCACCAAATTCCCATAGAGTTCTATTGTAAACCTACTTGCTTATAGAAAATCAACAAATTGAGATATTTTAATGCAACAAAACTAATATTAGCTTAAGGGATTATATTAAATTTTTCTTTGATGACATAAGTAGCAATTGACTTTAAAAACAAAATTTTTATATTACTTGTTTATGTATAGTTTATGTTTTAACAACTTATAAGTCAATAGATATAGGTATTTATGTAAGTGTCGCGCGCAGGACATTTTGTCAGTTTTTCATGGAATGCCCCTGAAACGGGCTGATTACTTTAAGATTTAAAATGTGGAGATTTTTTTTTATCTATTATTTATATTATTTATTTATTATTAAAAACTGGCAGCTTACTAAGGTCTAGGTTTTAAAATGTGTAAATTTTTAAATCTATTAAAGGGCAGAGTGAAAAGGTATCCAACCCAGGACTCGAACCCGGGTCATTGGCATAGCGCGACAATGCACTACAAGCTGAGCTACTCGGACTAAGAATGAAAAGTGCCGGGCTGGGTATCTCCGCGTAGCTCAGTTGATAGAGCATTGGTGCGCTATGCCGATGACCCGGATCCGAGTCCTGGCTGGAACACTTTTCATTCAGGTTATTTTATTTTTTTTCTAAGCCATGTTAACAATGCAAACATTCCTCCAATTAAAATTCAATGCTTCGGGCATATTCATAGCTACAAAATTATGTCTGTAAGAAGCCATTTTATTTTCAAATACGTCAGCTGATTTGGAATGCCTGGTATCTTTTTAGGAAGAAATTAGGGTCCTTTAAAGGATCCTTTACAAAAATTTTTATTTCAAAATAGGACCCTTCAGAAAAATTTTCATATCAAAACAGGACCCTTCACAAAAATTTTCGCTCCAAAAAAAGGACCCTTCACCAAATTCTTTACCTTAAAAATAGGCCTTTTAGAAAATTTTTCAGCTGAAAACTAAACGTTTCACAAATTTAATCATCTAAAAGTGTTCTGGCCAGTCACTTTTACATATATAAAAAATATATATGTATTTTATATACATATATCTTCTTAAAAACATATAAAAAAGTCCTTCCGGCCAGTGCCGGGAGGAAGAGGTAGCTTTCATACTCCTTATTTTAAAAAAGCCAACTTATATTATTCAAACACACGAAGCTCAATTAAGTGGAAACCGAATGTAGGAGATTCAATACTAATTTTTATCAATACTAAATCATTATGAATGAGAATTTCGCGAAATTAGTCAGCTTTATCCAAGCTGCTTTTATTTAAAGTAGCTTATATTTGGCTGCCAAATTCGGCGATTTCTTAAAGTGCCTGCCATTTTAAGACAACATGGTGGATGAGGCTAACCAGTGAACTTGGTCGAGACCTTAGTAATTGCTGTGCATATGCTCACTCACATCGGAATCGGTTGATATATACGAGTGCTGTCGCAGGCAAAAAATCAGATTTTTCAAAATGTCACCCACGTTAGAAATTGAAACTGCTATATCTGAGCCATTTTTTAAGATAAAGACAAACAAAAAATGCTCCTGAATCCTTATATCAAGGTCAAATACTTAAGAAAGAAACCTTTTTCAATTTCTAATTTTTTTGCACCTCACTTTAAATATATATATTTTTTAATTTAATGGCCGCCATTTTGAAACAAGATGGCTGATGAAGCTGGCCAGCGAACTTGGTCGAGAAATTGGTGTATACTATCCACATGCCTTCTTCCATCGAAATAGGCGAATACGTGTGGTATCGCGAGACAAATACAAGATCGTTTCAAAGTGTTAACCATGATAGAAATTCAAATTTCTATAATTCAACCACTTTTTAAGATATAAACAAAAGAACAAATTTTCAGAAACAAAAACTGCTCCAGAATCTTTGTAACAAGGCCAAACACATAAAAAAAATCTTTTTCATTTTCCAATTTTTTAATACCTCATTTTAAATTTTAAATTAAATTTTTTTTTAAAAAATGGCAACCCTTTTGAAACAATATGGCGACTGAAGCTGGCTAACGGTCGAGACATTGGTATGTACTATGTACAGACCAAGTTACATTCAAATCGGTTCATAAATACGCATGTTATCGCGTGACAAAAATCAGGTCGTTTTAAAATGTCAGCCACAATAGAAATTCAAAATGTTATAACTCAGCCATTTTTTTAGATATAGACAAAACAAAACCTGTTCCGGAATCTTTGTATTAAGGTCAAACACATACGAAAAAACTCTTTTTCATTTTCCAATTTTTTGGTATCTCATTTTAAATTTAATTTTTTTTTAATTTTTTTAAATGGCCGCCATTTTGAAACAAGATGGCGGATGAAGCTGGCCAACGAACTCGGTTGAGTTATTTGTATGTACTATGTACACACCAAGGTACATCCAAATCGGTTCATAAATACGTCTGTTATCACGTGGCAAATATCAGGGCGTTTCAAAATGTCAGCCACACTAGAAATTCAAAATGCTATAACTCAGCCATTTTTTAAGATATAGACGAAACAAAAACTGATCCGAATCTTTTTATCGAGGTAAAACACATAAGAAAAAAATATTTTTTCAATTTTCAATTTTTTGGTACCACATTTCAAATTTAAATTTTTCTTAAAATTTTAAATGGCCGCCATTTTTAAACAAAATGGCGGATGAAGCTGGCCAACGAACTCGGTCGAGACATTGGTCTGTACTATGTATAAACGAAGTTACATCCAGATCGGTTCATAAATACGCCTTTTATCGCGTGACAAAATTCAGGACGTTTCAAAATGTCAGCTTCGCTAGAAATTCAAAATGCTATAACTCAGCCATTTTTTAAGATATAGACGAAACGAAAACTACTACGGAGTCTTTGTATAAAGGTCAAATACATAAGAAAAAAATATTTTTCCATTTTCAATTTTTTGGTACCACATTTCAAATTTAAAATTTTTTAAAAATGTTTAAATGGCCGCCATTTTGAAACAAAATGGCGGATGAAGCTGGCCAGCGAACTCGGTCGAGACATTGGTATGTACTATGTACACACCGAATTACATCCAAATCGGTTGATAATTACGAGAGTTAGAGTGTGACATAGGTCAGATATATATATATATATATATATATCAATTTTGAACGGAGGGTGGTTTCGGGGTCTGGGGGTCATGATCGATGAAAATATACCAAAATTTTTTGAAATCACTTTCCTCCGAACGGCTGCAATAGGTAGCTTTTTGTAAAGAAAGCTACCTAAAAGAGCCTGAATATAGCGATCATTTTTAATTCACAAAATTAGGACTAGATTTTTCACAAATGTAAAAAGCTATTAACAATTTCACAAAAACAGGGCCCCGAGAGAAAAGTCTGGACAGACCCCTGAATGCAGATAAAACCGATTGAAACACAGTGTTGTCATTATAAAAGAAATGGTATCATATTGTTTTTTAAATTTGTTTTTCAAAGAATAGCTGTTGTTTAAATATGTTGCTCAGCCGTGCGTTAAACTAAAATATGACTTAAAATTTCGTTACAGGGCCATTTCAGGAGCTGGGGTCGCTCGCTTCAGGTAATTTTTCAGGACAAATATCAGTATTTTTTTATAGAAACATGAATCTAGGTTAAACACACGAAATTTCACCTTATTTTCTGTAAGAAAATACTGGTATCGAAGAATTTCCTGGTCTAGAAATTTCAGGACACGTACGATCTCTGATCAGAAACGGACAAAATGGGCACGTAACGCTTACATAAATACCTATATTTATTAACTTATAAGTTGTTAAAATATAAACTAGACATTGAAATAAACAAAACATAATCCTGTATTTTCATGTTAGCATAGTTTTTTTTTTTAAATTTGAGAATACAATAGCATTGTTTAAACTATAGTAATATGTAGAAAACTGTTCCACACGTCATATGGAATGTTGGCTTTATGCCTTGTTAGCAATGCAAAAATTCTTAATCGTCTACACGCAATGGAAATGGTAAATAAAAAAAAAAATCATGCTTGAAAATTATTTTTAAAACCATAATCGGCTGTTATCGTCCGAGTAACTCAATTGGTAAAGCATTGGTGCGCTACACCATTGACCCGGTTTCGAGTCCTAGTTTGCACAATTTTTCACTCCGTTGGTTTTAGGCCTCGTTAGCGATGTAAAAATTCATGCAATTAAAATTCAAAGGAACTTCAGTTCTTCATTTCTAGAGATTTTACTTAAACTGAGTAATTAGCACGTTTTACTTTTTAAGTAACATTAATATGGTTTTCCCAGCCCACGAAATCGAAATGCCGCGATATTTGCAAGGGCTGATTGTAACAAGGGCACACGGGACACATGTCCCGTGCCCTCATTTGCAAGTGGACCCAAATACATTTAGTTAGACCACTTCAGAAAACTCTATGCACCCTCAGGAAATACAAATTAAAATAAATTTTCGGGCATAGTTCGCAGAAAAAGTTAATTTATCGCATTCGTCCATACTAAAACACTATCTCCATGTTCGTCACTACCAACAACGCATTATTTCATAAATTACAAAATTCCTAGAATAATGATGCATTTTTGCATCACACATGTTTCAGCTAATCATTTAGGTTAACCCGTTTATCTACTCTAAGTTATAGTCACGGAAATATATAACGAAGACATTTTTACCTACCCATAATAGTTATCTTAAAAATTGTGTCGATAATTCAGTAAATTTTTCCACGGAATGAACATAAAAAATACACTGTTCTTTCATTAACAGGGAGTTGAGCTAATTTCCTTTACAAGATTTTTATTGTGTCCTTACATGCGTTTGAAATTTTTTAATATTTTACCCCATAAAACTAGGGTTTGTGCACATAAAGCTGTTTTATGTCATGTTTATAATACATAAATTTTATAACAGAAAATTATTTTGAAAAAAGAGGCCCCGCCAAGAACTTTGTGCCCCGGGTATAACATGAAGTTGATCAGGCCTTGGTTCCTCCCTTTTTTATTAAATGATGATGATAGGCCGGTTTCCACCAATGTTCGAACTGTCACATGATCAAAATAGGCTGAAAAGTACCCGTAGTTGGTAGAGTGCCGCTGTCTGTTTTTTTCGTTGCCTGTGTTTTTTTTTTCCAAGTGAATCAGTCTGAAAGAAAAAAGGAAAAAACCTGTGCATTCTTCATAGACAGACCTACATGGGCAAATCTTCGTATAAACCAACTAGAGATCGACCGAAAATTTGGTTTCGTTTTCGTTTTCGGCCCTAACTTATTCGTCAAAAATTCGTTTTCGGCGAAAATGTTGTTAAAAATTACGTCGGACCGAAACTTGACCGAAGCTATCTGTATTCCAAAAATCTCTTTTCTTCCTTCGGAAATTTTCAACATTACACATTAATTTGAGCTGTATCGACTCAAATGAGAGATTCTTTTGCTTAGTGCCATGAACTTCAGTGTTTATAATTATCAATGATGACTGGCTCAAGTCATGAGTGCAAATTGTAAAGCAAGCGATGCATATATGGCTGAACTTTGAAGACGCTTTTCACTTACTCATTTGAAACTTCAGAATTACCAGTAACAGAAAATTTTTGCTTTTAAACAGCAGAAGTGTTTCGAATACTCTTTGAGAAAGTTCTAGTATAACATATGATCATTTTTCAAAAATCCTTTTAAAACATAAATCGAGGTATGTATACCGAAAACATTGTTTAATTATGTAAAATTCGTATAATCAAAAATCATTCTGTGTCATAAATGAATTGATTACATTTTATTTTATATGAAAATAAAAAGTTTTGGTCACACGCACAGAGGTCTAACTTGGGCCACGCGTATAATTAATTAATAGCTATGTATATTATGTATATATTAATTAATTAAAAATATTTTAGTCATTTTCGTTTTCGTTTTCGGCCGGAAATAGGAAGATTATCAAAATTCGGTTTCGGTTTAGGGTACAATCGATCCTTAAAATCAACCAATAATATCCTGTAATACTTATGAAACAAATTTGAATTTCAAAGAAAGTTCAATTAACTTGAGGAAAGTTATTATTCCTTTCTGGATAGTTTCTTGTAATTAGTAAACATAATTATATTCACCTTATACTTTAAGGCCGCAAAAATTACACTTTTCTAAAACTTATGTAATATGTTTCACAAAATATCTTAAATAACTTAATTTGGTTCGTACATTGAAAATGTCTTATTATATGTAAAACATGAATAATGAAAGTAATGAATATATATTGAAAATTCTTTAGAATGTAATTTACATTATCTCATCTAGTCATTTTCGTTGTGAAAAGAATTCATAGTTATTTTTAAAACTACCAAGTTGAAATAAATTTAAAATTTTGAGTTGAATTGGAAGTAAAATTACAAGTCTTTTTAACGAAAGACTCATAAATTATGAATAATATATTATCAAGCTTTACTAATGTTTAATGTATTCTAATACATTTGCACAACTTAACCAAAATTGTGTTTAAATATGTATTTCGAATGAAATATCTATTGTGGAATATTGAATAAATTTATATTTGTTTATTTTTATATCAAATTATTTTAGAAATATTTAGTACGCAAATAATCATTTAAGGAGTTTTTGTACTTTTTGTAATTCTTCTGTAATAAAAAAAGGGGGGGGGGAAATAAGATTTTTTCGTACTTTTTATTTGCGAAAATACAATAATCTTTAACGTTAGGTATATAAATATATTAACCAGAAAAAACAATCAGATTTATTTATGTAGACAATCAGATTATTTTGTTCTTTTAAACCTTTTAAGATAATCACTCTTTTAAAATAAATTCTTTATAAATTACTTACTCAGTTAATAGTTCAGTGACAAGCATTATATCAGCATTATTGGTAAATGTTGGTATTTCCAAAATTGTTCTGAGAGAGTTAGTTTATAACGCCTCCTAAGAAAGCTGTTAAAACCTACAATATCGTTTATATTCGAATCACACTGGGCTAATATTATTTATATTGATTATAGCTTGGCACTATTGTCGTGAAATATCTTCCGATTTTATTACCAACTAGAGTATCAAATCCAGATCTCCCGAGTCACACGGTATAAAGGAAAACTATTTTTTTAGATTTTTTTTTAGATTTTCCACTAACAACACCAAAAAGCATTTTTATTTGAAAAGTATCAATTTCGCATTTAAATGAAATTTTGAAATTTATTAAAAGCAATACTTTCGTATGAGTTTATAGCAGTAGAAATTGCCAAGGGTTTCGTTATTTACAGCAGTGATTTATAATTCTGATCATTTCTGATCATTCGAGTTTATGACATTGTTTCATCGCTTTTTGCTGGGTTTGTGTATTATTCCGCTATAGTGACGTCCTATGCATACCTTTCTATAGATGTTTATTTAGAACTGGATCGTAAATGTGGAATTATTCAGCGGTTGCAAATGGCGTCATATTATATAAAATAAAAGCGTGTATTTTAAGTCTTAAAACTGAAATATGTTTTGTAGAAATGCATCATTTTCAATACAGCGGTTTTGAAATTCTTCACGGGTTTCTTCACAGGTGCTTCACTTTTGAAAATAAAGCAACTGAAATCACGCGCTGATAAAACGCAAAGTTTTACAAAAATAAATAAATAAAAAATAGAGTGTCTTTCTAGAAGAGCAATGACTTTTAAGTTAAATAATATTTGTTCCAGAGTTAGACTAACCAGTATAAGATGCATTTTTTATTGTAACTATATTAGTAGGTTTATTATAAATTAATGAAATAGTTCTTTCTTAAAAATTTTTTCGTCGAAATCCGACGTGTTCCACCTCGTCATAAGAATATATTTTTTCTTCATCGGGGGCGACTCTAAATTCTGAACAATCAGAATTCCTGCTTCCTGCTTGTTACAATTTTTTGGGAGTTAATTTTTAATCTTAATTTTTCATGCATTTTCTCAGTTTCTGATACTAAATATATTTTAAAATTTTCAACAAAAATATCTTGGTTGTCTGCAAAAAGTAAATGTAATAAATATTTTATTATTTTTTTAATTTCATTTTCCTTCATCCATTCTTTAGATATAATATCAATAAATATTTTTAGCAGAGTTGATCACAAGTAATAACCACGTAACAGTTTTTTACTCGTGCTTGATATTTTTTATAATTTCTATCGCATTTTGATTTGACTTGTATAATTTTTGATTTGATTTGTATTAGTCTTATCTTCAACTGAATTACAGGGTGTGTTCACAAATTATCAAGACTGGTCTGATAATACAAAATTTATTAAATATTTTTGTACAGTGAACTAAAATTCTTCGAAATATGACCCTTGGGCATCAACACACCGTTGCCAACGTTTTTTCCATTGTTCATAGGCTCCCTGGAAGTCATCGAGCGCAAGGCTGTTAAGGGACCTCGTCGAGCTGCCTGGATTGCTGGAATTGTGTCGAATCGCTTCCCTTTCAGGTATTTCTTGATCCGGGGTGGGTGTGGGGGACAAAACAAACGCCCTGTGAACGAGGTCGGGGCTATAGAGGACTTGCGTGAGTACTGCCACGTTAAACTTAGCCAAAACTTTGGTGGGGGCAAGCGACGTGTGAGAGGGCGCATTGTCGTGGTGAACATGTCTGGGCGGCCTCGCCGGGTAAGGTCTGTTATAGGCTAGTGTGCTCCACCATTTGAAGGATCGAGCACCGACCTCGCTTCCAGCAATCTTTTTTTGTCCCCCGAATCAAGAAAGACCTGAAAGGGAAGCGATTCGACACGATTCCAGCGATCCATGCAGCTTCGACGAGGTCCCTTAACAGTTTTGCGCGCCAAGGCTTCCAAGGAGCCTATGAAACATGGAAAAAACTCTGGCAGCGGTGTGTTGATGCCGAAGGGTCATATTTCGAAGAAATTTATTTCGTTCTACAAAAATGTATAATAAATTTTGTATTCTCAGACCAGTCTTGAAACTTTGTGAGCACATCATGCATATTTATTACTTTCTCTTTTTATAACTTTTTTAATGCTTGGTATAGATATATATGACATATTTATGACAGATTTTTTATACTAAAAAGGGCTCAAGTGGCGAAAAAAGTGGGGTTTTAAGAAGAAAAAAACTCATAACTTGTCAATTCACATCCGCTAAAATTTATTATAAATCTTTTAACTATTATCTACAACTTTTATATTAGAATCACACGAAATAATTTATTATAATTTTGACAAGTTTTTATAGGGCCAACTCTTACAGCAAAAAAAGGAGAGAAGGGGGGACGGTTGTAGAAGAAAAAAAAATCACATCTCTGTTAATTCGCCACTAAGCCGATAAAAATGTATCATTGGCGTGACGAAAAATTTTGACAACCCTCAGAGCTAAATATAGGGTTCCATAATTAAACGCACGCGTGTCTCAATAAAAAGAACTTCAGACTTTAAAATATAGTGTGCGGTTCATTTTATGAAACAATCAACACACGGATTAAATTTATTATATAAATCTTCTTAATATTATCTATAACATTTGTATTAACGAGTTTTTGATAAGGTGAATTGTGCTAATGATATTACTAAAAATGTTTTCAAGGAATGAAAAAAATAGGCGCTGAAGAAAAAAATTATCGTATTATCGTGATTTTGATAAGCCAACTCTTACTGAAAAATGAAATTAATAAAAAGAAAATTTCCCAGATAAACTGATGGCATTGAGCTCACAGATTATTCACACTAATTGTATATTATACTCGTATTTCAAAGAATAATGCCCCTCAAAAAATAAATGAAGGGGGATTAGCCCCCATTTCCCCCCTTTATGCTTAACCAATCTAATCAGGATCTAAATCAAATCTTCAAGTCTAATCAGGAAAGCTTCTTATCTGAATGAACCTAGAAAAAAAAAATTAAAATAAATTGGATAATTCTGCATGAAAACCCATTTATCTAATTTAAGGGGAGGCCTCCTTTCCTCCTTTTATACTTAACCAATGAACCTCCAAATCTAATGAAGGAAGAGCCATATCGGAATAAACCGGTATATCAAATTTGAAGCAAATCGAATAATTCTGCAAGAAAAACCCAGTTATCTAAATTAAGGAGGACTAGCCCCCGTCCTCTCCCCTTTATACTTAACCATCAAACCTCCAAATCTAATCAAGGCCTCTCTTTAACATAATAAACCGGTATACCAAGTTTGGAGCAAATCGAATAACTCTGCAAGAAAAAAACATTTATCTCAATTAAGTTTGAGGGGGGGGGGAGGACTAGCTTCCGTCCTCCCTTTTTACTTAACCAATAAACCTCCTTATCTAATCAAGGCAGCTCCTTAACCGGTATACAAATTTGGAGCAAATCGAATAAATCTGCATGAAAAACCCATTTATCTAAATTAAGGAGGATAGCCCCTTTCCTCCCTTTAAACTTAACTAATGAACTTCCAAATCTAATCAAAGCAGCTACTTAACATAATAAACCAGTATACCCAATTTGGAGCAAATCGAATAATTCTGCATGAAAAATCCATATATCTAATTTAAGGACGAAGGGCATCCCCCTTTATACTTAATCAATAAAACTCCAAAACTAATCAGCGAAGCGCCTTATCAGAATGAACATAGAAAAAAAAATTGAAGCAAATCGGATATTCCTATCAAGAGTTATCGCGTTACGTACATACATACATACGTACATACATACATACGCACATACATACAGAAGCGGCGGGCACATTAGCTCTCCGATTTTAATAGCCTGTGAGCTAAAAACTCCTCAAAAGCGGCCAGATACAACTCTTAAACAGGCTTTATCTCTAATCTCTAATCTTGATTTAGTTTTTGTTGGTGAAATTAGTACTTAACTTCGAAATCTACGTGTGTCTGGAAGGCCAAGCCGGTGAGTGAGGCCGAATATTTCGAGGTCGGGTTAAGGGGTATCGGTTTCGGATTGACTTTAAGCAGAACTTATGGGTGCATGGACGGAAAAAAATATTTGAGACGTTCGCATGTTGTAAGCCTTTTGCATCGACTATTAGTTATTGACAAAGATCTTCTTACTTTCTTAAGTACACTGCTGGCCATCAAAATTGCAACACCAGTAAGGAATGATCTGACGAACGTCAAAATCACCTGACAGGAAGAAGAGGTTGGAATATGCAAATGATTAGTATTTCAGCACATTTAGACGAGGCAGGCGGGAGAAACGACATCTGAAGTACTGCATAAAAGGAAAGTTGCGTAGGGATTTCTCATTCGGAACGCGCTTTGTGAGGTCGGTCTTTGCTCAGAATATCGTGTTATGCCTCGAATAATAAGAAGAAATGCTTACCACCAAGTGTCAGTATTCGATAGAGGCAGTATCGTTGCCTACCGAGAGTGTGGATTATCTTTCCGTGATATCGCCCGTTGCATTCCTCGAAATCCAACCACTATCATGCAGATATGGAATCAATGGATTGCTAAGGGCCATACTGAACGGCATGCAGGATCTCGACGCCCTCCCATGACTAATGCCGGAGAGGACAGACGTATTGTGAGGTCGGCCCTGCAAAACCGTACAACCACATCACGAGCCATTAGTCAGGAAATGGGCATGTTTGAAGGTCGCCTAGTATCCGCTCGTACGGTGCAACGTCGTTTGCAGCAGTGTGGACTGTCACACAGTGGTCCCAAATCGCGATTATGTGGCCAAAAATAAAAAAATCGAAGTTTCGTATTTCGAAATGAAATAAATTCCACAATATTTAGAAATATCTGAAGATTTATATTCTTTAATATTTTGGTTTTATAAGCTCACATGAATTCGCATTGCTTATATGAAGTTAGGAGTTTTGAGCGTTTTCTGCTAGTGCGTGAATTTCAGGCAAATTCGCTGCATTCACACCCTAACTAAGACCTTTTCAGATAGTTTGTCGTTTTTTTCTTTGCACTTCTCTGAAACAACATTAAATTACATATGTAATTTGATTTTTTGATTGCAAAAATCTCAAAAATTAAAAAAAGGGGAATTTTTTTAAAAATACACAGTTTTAAGGAATTTTTATACATAAAAAGGGATATATAAAAAAAGTCCTTCCGAGTTCCTCGGACTTTTATAGTACAAAATATAGAATGAACCTTCTAAAATCATATCCCAAGAGATTTATTGCGACTTTTTGCGAGTTTGAGAGGACCAGTAGTTTGAAGTTGGACATTGGATAATGCCTGTATTAGTGCAAAATCTGTAATCGGGTTTAAAGTCAATCTAATTTTCGCACTGACCCAAAATTGTCAGTGTTTATATAATGCAACATTCTAACTAACGTAACACTGTCAATTTCATTTTTTTTTAATTCGCGGAGGTGGGGAGGGGAGGGCTTAAGAGTTGGGGATATTTTTTTAAATTTATATATATTTTTTATTTGTTTTTACAATTTTCCCTTGCTTTTTTCTGAATTTTTTTCAAAGTGATCTAATTAATGAATTGAATAATTTTATTATTAATTCATAGTAAATAGATGTTGAAAACATAAAAAAATAGCAATAATATTTTTAGATTTTCCTTGCTATAGAGGCAAATGGAAGAAGGGGAGATTTCACGTGTGTAGAGCGGGTTGCAAGATTTAGCTGATTGACTATTTATGTATTAATTTCAAATGCTAAAAGGGGTAACTTAAATCTTTAAAACCAGTAAAAATACGTTTATTTCGACTGTTGACATGTTTCGACTCACTCCGAGTCATTTTCAAAAATAAATAAATAAAGCTATTCTAAATTTGCACGGTCTATGACACGCCATTATTCAGTTTTCTACGTATTCTTTCATATTATGCACGTTATATTTTTATTTTATATGGATTTTATTTTATATGGTTTATTTTATTTTATTATCATACTCATTGAATAGATCGAGCCATATTTTTGGTAAGTGAAATGAAGCTGCATACTTGGATGTTTTCTTCTTGATGAAATCTTGCTAGGGCTGTGGTTTTTCCACTATATTTAATATCAGCTGTATGCTCCTTTTTTCTATACTTAAATTTCCTGCTATATAGTAATTCTTTGATCCGTTTGCTCTAATAAATGGTATTTCATACACCACAGAGTAATTCTTAAAACTAATTGGGTCAATTTTAGCGCAAATGATATTCTTCAATTTTGGAGGTAGTTTTGCTACTAAGCAAATATTGAAACCTTTAAGGTTGTATTTTAATTTCTCAAAAAAAGCTTGGAGTATATTGAATAGTATAAAGTTTGTATTTTTGCGAATCAAATTTACATTCAGGCTTCTTATTATTGGCAATCACATTTATTCATATCATATCATATACATATCACATCATATTAATATCATATCATATTCATATCATATCTTATCATATTATATCATATCATATCATATCATATCATATTATATCATATCATATCATATTAATATCATATCATATTATTTATGTATTTTATTGATTGATTATACTCGTTATTGTTACTTTTCAATAACATTAAAAATAGAAAAATATAAGATTTTAATTTGTATATTTTCAGGGAGGGAGGGAGAGGGAGGGGGTTATTTCAGGGGAAAGTTCGGAGGGGAGATGGGAGGGCGAATGTAAACGTGTGAGTGGTTAAGTGGAATTGCGCAACTTAGTTCACGCAGCACCGCGCGCATGTTCCAAGGCAGATCCCCCCTTCCCCATCATTCTAAGTCATAATGTCATATGTCTAATTTGTTGCAAATTTTGTCTGCTTTTTCAATTTCTAGATACTTTTTCCCTAAAACAATAAAAAAAATTGATTTTTTTAATAAAAACCTTTTTTGGGGGGCATTTTACCAAAATTTGGGGGGTTGCGGGGGAAATTTTGGTGGGAAGTTAAAAATTTGGATTCAGCGACCCAAAAAACATATACTAAGCCTTTTTCCAGAACTACCATGAATTTTGCTAGGTAGAGCCCCTATACGGTCTCTATTGCCTGGACTATAAGACGTACCGAGGGAAAACACCCATCAGGTTTGATCTGAATTGTCGCAATAAAGTTCTAGATGTCAAGAAAATCTGAACGCTGAATGATAAACCTTAAATAAACCAAAAATCAGCAAAAATCAGAGTTCAATTAAGACATTTTTCTCTGGGAGGGATTTGGATAGTCTTTGAGTCCCACTGCTTTCGGTGGCGTACAACCTTGAATATGTATGATTATTATTTTTAAACGAAGTTTATTGAAACAAATTGAGAGTTAGATCCCCACCTCCTTTGGCAGCGAACAAACAGGCGTGCTACGGCAACATATCCTAAAAGATCTAACGCATCCTTATATGATGTATTGTTTATGCATGCTACGGTCGGTTTTTGAAAACGAACACGAATTCGTATGATTTTATATCTTAAAACGAAAATCTCTTCGAACGAACAAAGGGGGGTTCCGTAGTAATAATTGCAGATTTAATTCCTGACATTTAGAAATATTGATCCTGATATTTAGAAATATTGGACTTTTAATTCTGACTAAAAGGTCCTGAGGGAAGCCTAAAAAAATGTAGCCTATATTTATCCCCGCTTTAAATTAAAAAAATCGATAAAAAATCCTCCTCGATATAAAATTTTCTTATCATTTCTAGATTTGTGTATGGCCCCATTCTTATTTTCATTCTCAGGCTACAGTTTGTTCGAACTCTTTTTTAAGTTTTCTTCTGATATATCTTGCCATGCTTCAACGACATTAAAAACTGCGTCTTTAATAGTATATAACCTTCAAAACTGTTTTACACTTATTAATTCTTTATTAAATATGAATCAGTGGCAGTAGGTTTCGGCTAGAACGCTGAGTAGCAAAATCAGTGGGTCTGGCCGAAAAACACGCCCACTAATACATATTTTAATTTAAATATAAAATTTTTCTTAATGCTTGGTTGCTTTCTAAACATAAGTCACTGCTGACGAGGTCGCAGTCTGATTTTCGGTATTTTATTGTTGTAATTTTTAACTTTTTGAATTGTTATATTTGGTCTTTCCTTGTTTGCTGGGGGGGGGGGGGGGTGATAGTTTAGGAAAAAATATATTCTTTTGCGGGTTTATTTTCAATTTATGTGTTTCACTGCAGCAGTTTGGCGCTATTCACATAAATACGTTTTTATCTTTTGTTGCTGATTACGATACATATTGCTTATATATACAATACAAATAATTCTTGAGTTTTTATGTTTATGATTCTTATGTGTTGATATTTACAAATGCAATATTTCCATCAACTGATCGAAGAGAATTTGAAAAATCCAGTAAGAATATTTTGATTTTTCATAGGCTTTTTACTCATGATCTCATTTATCTCTATGTGTGCAGCAATTATAAATTGATTGATGTATATAAAGAACTCGAGTGTGCCATCCAAATTTTGACGTAAATATACAGGGTGATTCAAAAAAGATGGGAAAAATTTTAAGAGGTGATAGTACACACCCAAACAAACATTTTGTATCAAAGAATGCATGGTCGAAAACTAAACGTAAAAAAGTTAGAGGGCGCCAAAAGTTATGTTCTTATACGAGGCAAAAACACACAATGAATGATTAAGTTAAGTTAAGAAAACAAATTTAATGGCATTTGATTACAATAAGTGCTCAAAACATTGACCGGTAGCTGTTATGCACGCAGTACAACGGCGAAGAACAGATTGGCGAATTTTCTGAAACACACCAGGCACCACCGCGCTCACCAGATCTTTCATGTCTCGATTTTTTTTTTTTTTGTGGGGACAGCTAAAGGCTCTTGTGTATGAGACTCCCATTGAATCCGCAGAAGAACTTGTCGTCAAGCTTTCGGCTGCTGTAGGGGAAGTTCGCGATATGCCTGGTGTGTTTCAGAAAATTCGCCAATCTGTTCTTCGCCGTTGTACTGCGTGCATAACAGCTGCCGGTCAATGTTTTGAGCACTTATTGTAATCAAATGCCATTAAATTTGTTTTCGCAACTTAACTTAATCGTTCATTGTGTGTTTTTGCCTCGTATAAGAACATAACTTTTGGCGCTCTCCAACTTTTTAAAGTTTAGTTTTCGACCATGCATTCTTTGATACAAAATGTTTGTTTGGGTGTGTACTATCACCTCTTAAAAAATTTCCCATCTTTTTTAAATCATCCTGTATATACAAGGCTATTACAAATGATGGACCCAATTTTAAAAAATCATATTTTCGAAACTTCTGCGCATATTACAATATGTGATAGATGAATTTAAAGAGAAATATACTAAGTGTTTTTCCGTTACAAATATTCGAAGTGTGATCCTCTTGTTACATGGCAAATGCCCAATCTGTAATCCAGTTCGTCCCAAACATTTTGTAGCATCACTCTGTCAATGGTTCTGAATTCTGCACAAATGCGTTCTTTAAGTTCTAACAGTGTCAAAGACATTGTTTATGTACCACCAATGCCGAAAAGTGTTCAGAACTTAAAGAACGCATTTGTGAAGCTTTTAGAACCATTAACAGAGTGATGCTACAAAATGCTTGGAACGAACTCGATTACAGATTGGACGTATGCTGTGTAACAAAAGGGTCACACATCGAACATTTGCAGCTGAAAAAAACTTAGTATATTTCTCGTTAAATTCATGTATCACTTATTGTAATATGTGCAGTAGTTTCGAAAATATGATTTTTTTAAATCGTATCCATCATTTGTAATAGCCCTGAATATATCTATTTATATATTAGGTGGCTCTTCCCTCTACCCCTTTTCGCGCAAATTCCAGGAATTTTTTTGGTCAGCCTGTCTGTCTCTGTGACTATCTGTTTTTCTTTCGACCCATCTGTCTGTCTTTTTATCTGTCTATCTATCTATCAAAATGTTACTACAAAACGCGAATTTAAACGTTTCATAAATTCTATCCGTGTATTCGTTTCATATATTCGAATTCACATAATATTCGTTTCCTAAAATCCATACACAAATTCGTTTCATAAAGTCATTTCATTAGGATTTTATATTTAGGGTCATCATAGGGTAGACATGTATACTATATATATAAAACATATAAATCTATAACGCTCTCAATTTATTGTTCAGCTCCGGTGGAAGAAAAAAGTGTGTCTCACGTATTCTTGTATTTCACGAAATTCTGTAATAAAAAATCTATGGAAATATACGTATCTGGCTAGATAGACAGGATATTTTACAAATAAGGATCAAAATGTTAAAATTAATTTTATCGTATGAAGCAACTTAATTTATCATCTGGAATTCTTAAAGAATGTTCTCAGGGTTGCCGTAGCAACAAGTGAACATAGGCTGTTACCACTTTCTCGGAAGCTTTTAATCTGCGAGATTTTAAAACAGTATTTTTCATTCTATCATGAATTTTTCCTCATATCTTTTTTAAGAGATATTTAAAGTATTATCCTTATTTTGCCAATTTAAAACGCATTTTTATATGAATTGTAAAAAAATCTCTCTTATTAATCTGTAGGGATTAAATTTACTTTGGTACTGGACACGTAAAAGCCTATGCGTAATCAGATTTTAAGTTAAGGAAGCAAAAAGAAATTAAAAAATCTTTGACTGTATTCGAAAAGACCCGAATTAAGGTTATAAAGTTATTTTTTTTATTCTTATTGAAAATATCCACGAGAAATACGTGATTGGCAAGAAAGAAGTTTTTTAACCCTTTATATCCCAAATTATCAGTTCATGAAAATTTCGACTTCTAACATTTTTCGTGAATTTTTTAAATTACATTAGAAGATTTACACAATCATTTAACAAATTTTAGATGGATTTTGCCAATCAAAATGAATTAATTAAATTTGAATTTATAAATGATTTTGTGCAATATTTATAACTCCACTGAAAACTTTTATTTAAAATATTTTTTTAAAATTATTTTATAGAATTTGAAAATGTACAAATATACTCTTACAGTAGAAATATAAAAATATTTCCTAACTGAAAATTTCCCCCCACAATCTGTCAATGTCAAGAAAGCTGAAGAAATGCAAATGATAAAAAAATATATATATATTCTTAAAATATCTAATAATTCATTCTAAACAGTATTACTAATAATGGATGTATTAAATGAATTTTATAACAACTTTTTTCAATGGTACTTTAAAATACTGCCGGGTAAGGGTTAATTCATGTGGTTCTCGAGTGCGTTTTACTGAAATGAATTTTACCACATTTAAACTATTGATATATTAAAAAAAAAAAATTGTGTAAAAGGGAATGTTATAATAAAATTTGGTACTAGTTAATTATCCCGTAGACCGAAGATCTATCGCCAAACTATAAGATTAAATGCCAATAATGGTTTATCGTAAATGTCACATTCACTTGACTTTAAGCAAGTTACACGTGTCTACGTTATCAAGCGATTTTTATTTCGACGTTTTATTTGTATTTTTATTAATGCTGTACTATTTATTTCTTCTTTCGTTATTTAAAATAAAAATTATGTCAATTTGTATAATTTGGCGAAATTGGTCGACGGGATAACTAAGTAGTGCCTAAAATTTACAAGTTCTTTACTAAAAATTACTTGTCGTCTAGGAACTATTTTCTGAGTTCAAATGAGAGAATATGGCCTGAAAGTAATAATTCCCTAAAGAAGAAGTTGCACGAGTACATTTTTAAGTACGAGGTGCTATCGGAAAATTCTCCGACTACCTATCACTCCGAATATCTCTGTAAAAGCGGAGGCGAAAGTAGATCAAGATCACATTCCCCAAACACTCCCCTACTCTTTTCACTGCTTGACTTCAAGTTGTGAACACGCAGTTTGTTCTTACAAAATTTTTTTCGACTTCGTGTTTTGGCTTGTTTGCGATTTAGCAATGGCGTGTGCATCAAATTTTATGTGAAGCTCAGTAAATTTTCAACCGAAATTCTTGAAATGGCTTTTGATGATCAAATTTTAACTCGGACAACGGTTTTTGAATGGTACTCGCGTTTCAAAGTGGGTCGTCATTCATTTGAAGATGACAAGCGTTCAGGGCAACAAAGCATCAGCAAAACAGATGAAAATGTGGAACCAATTGGAAAACTCACACAAGAAGATCGTTGCATAACTGTCCAAGAACTTACAGACAAAGTTGGAATTGGTTATGGAGTTTGCCAAGAATTTGAACATGTTGTGCATTGCTGCAACGTTTGTTCCAAAGCTCTTGACAAACAATCCCTAAAGACAACAAGGTTTTAGCTCATAACAACACAGTTGTTGTTCCCCACCCACCCATTCACCGGATCTAGCTTGGATTTGTGTTAATTCCAAAACTGAAAATGATACTGAAAGTACGACGTTTAGCAACTGTGTCCGATATTGAACGAGAATCGCATGCGGTCCTTGACAGCTTTCGAGACAATGACTTCAGGAGGGATTTCGAGAAGTGGGAAACGCGATATGATAGACGTACAGTGCCAACAAAAAGAAAAACTTCGCACTCAAGCCACTATCTCATTGTTCAGATGATTTATTTTATTTTTTCCTGTTTTAATATAAGAAGTGGGCGGAAATTTCTATCATGCGTTTGTCACGTGGAGTGGTAGTGCTTGCAGCTTGAGATAACTCAGCGTTCTCTCTTTTTATTTTTAGTACTGGAAGTGGTTTAAAAAAGAGGAATTTTTTCTTCTTTTTATGTCGCTGCAGAAAGAAGTTTCTGTGGTGCACATAATGGGACGTAAAAATGTTACAATTGTTGAGCAAACTCGTGCTTTCACTTTTTTGAATCAAAGTGTTCCTTTATGCCGTATAACCTTGGATTTACAAGCATCAAGGCAAACTATTTATGCCCTAAAAAGGGCGAGTGCCAATTTAACCACGCGGCAGTATACAAAAATGAAAAACAGGTCCAGGAAGACCAAGAAAGACTTTAGAAGAACTGATATATCTTAAAACGTTATGTGGTGTTAAAACTAATATTAACAGCTGCCTAAATAAACAAGTAAGAAAAATCATGCGTACAGCATAGATTATGAAACACTTTCCAACACTCCCTGAAAGCTTTAACGAAACTTCGTTACTAAGGGAAATAAGGTAACAAAGTAAACATTTAAAAATCTGATTTCAGTAGTTACCGCCCATAGCCAAATATGTATTCCGATACTTTTGAACAGCCCTGTATTCGATCTGTATGTTGATATATACACTATATAATGGGAAAATTTAGTTTAGCAGGAAAATGCATAACAGGTTGAAATTCATCTTTCAGCAATTTATACTAATAGATGGAAACATACTTGAATACTTTTGTACAGCACTGTAGTTTACCTAGTACCTTTATTATATGCCACTATTTATCTAAAATTTAATTCAAACTAAAACACGCTTAAAACTACTGAAATTACATTTCCATAAATTATCTCCCATAGACGCCCATGTATCCAACTCTTTGCATGGCTCTGTATATCATTTTATCTATATTCTGCAAATATTTCTTAGTACACTAAATTCAGTTCAGCGTAAAAATGCATAACTCCTTTAAAACTTACCTTTAAGCAATTTATGTTCACACTCAGTAACCTTTGCGAATTCATTTCTGTAACTTTGTATATGAACTATAGCATTTATACGCACTTTATAGTATGCATAAATATAGTGAAAAAGTAGGTAAGTGTGATCACAGATCGCACAGAGGGTTTCGTTCAATATTCCTTTCAAAACACTTTATCCTTTTGAAAAATCTGTTAGTTCCACATTTCGCAACCAGGGGCGCACTCTATTATAAACAAACCTCTATCCGAACGAAACTCAATTTTTTATACTATCCGTAGATATATTAGTGGAGGGGATTGGGCAGATAGCACCCGAGAAAAGTAGGCGTCCCTGGCGGTAAAAAGTGGGACTAAAATATGTAAGGCTATGGTACATAATATGAAAGAATGGTCTGTCGGCAAAAGTTGGAAAAGTGCTCCCCGGGTGAAAAGGGCGGAGGTTAGAAAAATTGCTTAAAATACACAGGTTAGAGCCCGGAGGAGTAAATAATATAAGACTTTTTGAAAATTTTATGATTTGCCGTGTGGTCTGAGGTATTCAGCTATACGTATGCAAAAATTCATGTCTCCAACTTAATTAAGGGGCTCTCTTAAAAAGAATTGCTTAAAATACAAATGTGGTAGCTCAAAGGGTTAAACGTAAGACTTTTTCAAGATTTTATGATTTGTCGCCTGGCCTCAGGTGTTCTGCTATAAGTATGCAAAATTTCAAATCTCCAATTTAAAAAGGGGCTCAGTTAGAAAGAATTGCTTAAAATACGCATGTGGGAGCCCAAAGGGTTAAAGGTATGGTTTTTTTCAAAATTTTATGATTTGTCGTATGATATGAGGTGTTCAGCTATAAGTATGCAAAATTTCACGCCTGCAACCTAATTAGGGAATCACTTAGAAAGAATTGTTTAAAATACACATGTGGGAGCCCAAAGGGTTAAATGTACGACCTTTTTCAAAATTTTATGGTTTTTTATTTGATGTGAGGTATTCAGCTATAAGTATGCAAAATTTCCCGCCTCTAACCTAATTGGGGCTCACTTAGAAAGAATTGTTTAAAATACACATGTGGGAGCCCAAAGGGTTAAATGTACGACTTTTTCAAAATTTTATGACTTGTGGTAGGATGTGTGGTGTTCAGCTATAAGTATGCAAAATTTCAAGTCTCCAACATGTATAGTTTCTGAGAACGGGCTCTGTAAAAGGGGCGCACTCTATTCTAAATAAACCCTATCCGAACGAAACTCAATTTTTTATACTATCCGTAGATATATTAGTCGAGGGGATTGGGCCGATAGCACCCGAGAAAAGTAGGCGTTCCTGGCGGTAAAAAGTGGGACTAAAATATGTAAGGCTGTGGTACATAATATGAAAGAATGGTCTGTCGGCAAAAGTTGGAAAAGTGCTCCCCGGGTGAAAAGGGCGGAGGTTAGAAATTTGCTTAAAATACACAGGTTAGAGCCCGGAGGAGTAAATAATATAAGACTTTTTGAAAATTTTATGATTTGTCGTATGATATGTGGTGTTCAGCTATATGTATGCAAAATTTCACGCCCCCAACCTAAATAGGGGCTCACTTAGAAAGAATTGTTTAAAATACACATGTGGGAGCCCGAAGGGTTAAATGTACGACTTTTTCAAACTTTTATGGTTTGTCATTTGATGTGAGGTGTTCAGCTATAAGTATGCAAAATTTCACGCCTCTAACCTAAATAGGGGCTCATTTAGAAAGAATTGTTAAAATACACATGTGGAAGCCCAAAGGGTTAAATGTACGACTTTTTCAAACTTTTATGGTTTGTAATTTGATGTGAGGTGTTCAGCTATAAGTATGCAAAATTTCACGCCTGCAACCTAATTAGGGCTCACTTAGAAAGAATTGTTTAAAATACACATGTGGGAGCCCAAAGGATTAAATGTACGACTTTTTCAAAATTTTATGATTTGTCGTATGATGTGTGATGTTCAGCTATAAGTACGCAAAATTTCAAGTCTCCAACATGTATAGTTTCTGAGAACGGGCTCTGTGACAGACGAACAGACGGACAGACAGACAGACAGAGGAGCGAGACGTATAGGGTTTCGTCAGACGAACGAAACCCTAAAAAAGCGCATATCATAATAAAAAATGCATTTCGAGCAATAATTACTAATATAGAGTAATTCGGATACAATATATTATCTGAAATCTTTTCAAATACACCGCAAAAAAATTCCCCTATACCATTATGAACGGAATTCTTTTGTGTCGCCTGTAAACGAACAATAATTATTCTTTGCACCGCATATTCAACAGAATGCATATTTTAATGGACTTCATAAATGAATATCAATTTTACTAAGTTTGAAAGAGTGTAACACCATTAAAAATCATTTGAAACGATTTTTTCTCATTGGCCGTAATGTAACGGAAAACTTTTGACTGTCCCTGTAAATGAACTAAACATGCTACAAACTTTATTTGAAATAGAGAACGTACTATGGTAGAGGTCACTAACATCCAAAAATTTCAGAACAATCCGAGCATATTTACGAGAGTTAGAGTGTGGACAGACAAACCGAAGCCATAAACACTTTTCAACTTTGTTGGAAAGCGTTAAAAAGAAACATTCAGATTTATTAAAAAATGTGACAGTAAAGACCATGAGCTACAGACTTCAGAAAGACCGTGTGCTACCAGCCGGAAGGCCAGCAATAAAACCCCTGCTTACTGATGTCATAAAAAAAAGATTAAATATTTGTAATAAATTGTCAAATTGGATAGCAGGAGACTTAAAAAATATATTTTCTAATGACTATACTTTCAGGATAATCAGAGGGGGTCCAATGATGGTGACAACCTAAAGGTTCCTCACGATATGACACAAATTTTACTGTTAAAATTGTCAATGACACAGATGAATGAACTGGACTATATTTCCTTCCCTAAAATATTACGATGAACGGTAGTAAATATTTTGAAGTTCTACAATACTTACAGTTCTTACTGCAATTTTGATCCCTTCATGGATGTCAATTTTTTATGCATGATGCTTTGGCAACTTCCATGCCTACATTGAAAATACATTGAAAAGTCTCATAAAAGACAATAAGGGAACTATGACAAAATATAATTTTTAGCAATAAAAGTTTACTAGGGGAGTGTGTTTCACATTTTTTACATTATTCCATGAGCGTCGAGATTCTTTTTTGCTTGCACTGTATACGTCAGCAAGGTAACTATTTTGATAGAGGTGGTAGCCAAAATTAGGCAAGTTCAAACGAAACTTGTTTTTCCATAATTTGTGGTATTTCCTTTCCGACAGCACCTCGTTCGGAGTGTTACATGGATATCTTAAATTATTTACTGTTTACATTAGACGCAGACATCACAGATATGAACGCCTCAAAATAGAAATATATCTGGTCAGCTTTCTAAAAAGAAAGTTTAAATATCTTAGTTACTGCATGACATCAGTTGTTCTAAATGTGACGATCCTGGTAGTCGCACCAGCGACAATGAAATGTATATTAATGAAAGAAATCTGTTTGTTTGTCTTAGTTTCCTAATTATTCATTCTTTTTTTGCATTATGCAGTGATAAATTTTTCTTGACAAATATTCCTGTCTAATATATGGAATAATCTACTTTTCTGCGATATGTGGTGTTCTGCCCACTGATGATTAGACAGTCATGTGTCACATAGGTTTTTAAAATTTCCATCATCGAATCCATTTTTGTTCCAATTTATGATTAAATAATATTTATTTCAATTTTGTATGGCATCATATATCTTTAAATATGTTTATCTTTCTTATTATAGAGAGATTTCATGGTAGATTTTATTTAATAAAATTTTTCCTAATTTCTTTCTTTCTTTCTCTTTTTTTTTTTTTTTTTTTTTTTGTAACAATTATATAAAATATCTATCAGTACACGCCATCTTTACATTAGAGTTTTTGTCATTCTGTTATTTAAATTTGTCAGCTATATTTTAGATTTTAAAGGTATTCTATATATAACATTATTACATGATGTCTTTAAATTAGAGATTTGTTCACATTTTCATGTACGGACTTGATTGTTGTCTTTTGATTTCAAAGGTATATTATATATATATTTTTTTTCCCTTATTTTTCCTTAAAGATATTTTCCCTTAAAGAAAAGTGAATACTTACGATTTTAAAAAATATATATTCTGAAAGTGTTTTTCATATTTTCAGTCTTTTGTGCATTTTAAAATCGTAATCACTGGAGCCCTTACGGATCTGTAAAGAAATAAAAAAAAAATGTTTAGATGGTATTTTTGCGATACTGGGTTTATCTTTCATTTTTTTAAAAATGTACGTTTAGTATTTAAAAAACAATTCTGGAAATCTTTAATTATTATTATTACAGTAGAACCTCTTTTATTCGAAACTCTCGGTTAACCGAAATTCATTTTGAAAGCTTTTTTTTTTTTCCTGTCACATTGCTTGTGTGCAAAATCTATTTTGAAAGCTCTTTTTTTTTTTTTAAACTGTAATATTCCTTGTGTGCAAGAGGTCCTTTCCGAACTACAGGTACAAATAAATATTTCCGGGCCCCTTTAGAGTTCCTTTGAATATAACTTGAGCTCCCGTAAACTGAGGAATGGAACGGAGAAAACGAAAAAATTAGCAATTCTGAAGCTTTTGAATGTTTTTTTAAAAGGTTTGGCATGACTGGAACAGCAGAAAGACTGTGATACTGGTGAAAGCAAAAGCTATCGAAACTGCGACAAACAAAACATTTTTTCAAACCCTTGCGATATATGTAAAAGGTACTTAATTTCAAAATTAAAATTCAGGTAATTTATTCTTGTTTCTATTTAGCTTTTGCTTTATTTTTATTAAGCACTTGTTACCATAATAAGACATATTGCATATATTTCTCATTAATCTTAAAATTAAAGCATTCTCGATTATTCGAAAATTTCGATTTTCCGAAAGAGGGTCGGTCCCAATTGTTTCGGATAATCGAGGTTCTACTGTATTATTTTATTTTTGTGTGTCTGTGCATTTTAAAATGGCAGTCGGAGAGGCTCAAAAGCAGTTGCAAATCAAAAATACCTACTTGTTGCACTGAAAAAAAAAAAAAACTAGCGAACAGGAATTCTGCGTTTTCAGAATTTAGTTTCGCCCCCGGCATTTCCATTACTTCATTTTCTTCTGATGGACTGATGGCTTCTATTATTATGAAACAGCCATTTCAAATGAAGTGTTAGGTGAAGATGAAAGAGCAGCCGTAAAAGTTAGAACTCTGATTTTCTGGTCAGAATGGGGGAAAAAATGGCCATAATTTCTTTTTACGGCTGCTTTTTCATCTTCACCTAACACTTCATTTATAATGGCTGTTTCATAATAATAGAAGCCACCAGTCCATCAGAAGAAAATAACTTGGTTAAGCGGTACTGTACTGCAGTACAAAACATATTTTAATTTTAAGACTTAAAGCACACGTTTTATTTTATGTAAAATGACGTCATTCGTATCCGCTTAAGAATTCCACATTTTAGATCCACTCTTAAACATCTACAGTAAAGCATGCATAGCACATCACTATCGCGAAATAATGCTCAAATGCAGCAAAAAGATTCCATCATTCAAGAAAATCGAAAAAAAAAAAAAAAACCTGCTATTAGTGATTCATAGATACGTACAATTAAATATAGTATATAATAGCTCCATTGTTTTAACAGAAATCATTCGTTTATATTTTTTGCAAAATAGCACGTATAATGGCAACAAAAATATGTAATTACTATTTTAAAACATTTTTTCCTTTACTTTCTACAGAAATGGCCGTTGCTAATGGCTCCAAAAACTACAAAAAAATTAATATTTCAAAAGTAAATGGAGATACAGTTAAAAAAAAAAATGCATTTAAAAGAACTTTTTTTTCCAATACGACGGTATAAAAATTGAAAATATGCGATGCTTAGAAGTTTAAAAAATTGCTAAAGAGTATTTAATCGTAATGCTTTCTTTTACGGCTATACCGTCTGTAAGGTAACGTTATTTTTTGGACACAAAATAAGCTGAGAGAAAGAAATAGCATACCGTACCGGAGGCTAAAATCTGTATTTTACAACAAAGGTGGTCTCATCCCGGCTGCCAACACAGTTGATGTAAAATTTACAAACTGTTGCCGTTAAGAGTGCTGTACGATTTCTCAAATCTGGGTAAAGTCACGTTGCTATTGGCTGCGTTGTGCACGTGACAGAAATAATGCGATTTTTACTTCACTTGTTGATTGAATTCGATTTCACAGCATCGGCGCTTGAAAAATTACATTCAGAAAGTGCTGGAAAAATCACAAACATTTTTTACAGTGTGTAGGTACTTTCTTTGTACTATAGGTACTCTAACGTTTCATGTGTACGTTTTCGATTTTGATTGAGGATCTTTACTGACGCTACGTTCACTTTCAGAACCGGTTCCAAAAGGTAGAGTAACTTTATAAAAAATCTCTGCAAGCAAAGATCGACTTCAGCTACCGTATGCAGAAAAAATAACTATATATTTTTTAAATATTAAAATGAAGCAAAAATTTGACAGAAAGAACCCAGCTCCGATAGGTTTAATATTAGCTTTTTAGTTTATTCGCGTTCCTAGTGTAGGCCATAGTTGCCAACTTTTACCCTTTTCCTTACCACTAAAATTTAATAATATATTTTCGCTTATTCAGTCGCCGAACCAAGTCAATTAAATAGGGAAAAAATGTTTGATAAATTTTAGTGATAATAAAGAAGCGTGTAGGCTCTTAAAGCGTCGGTCGCTTTGAAGTTAGTAAGATATTGATAAAACTTTAAATAGAATGGATTTTCAAGCTATCGTCTTTTTATGACATTTTGACGCAGCAACAATGTATCGATGGAATGATTTCATCTGTTCGTGAGAAAGTTTCATCCGAACAAAATTACTTACAGCTAGTTTAAAGACGTCTACCGCGGGTATAGTGTACTCATTGATAAATTTTTGTGAAGATTAACGAAAATCCGCTGTGACCTCAGAAAACATTGATACTGTGCAACAGAACTGTATTATTTTATTTTTGTGCACTTTACATCGTCATGTAACATATGCTGTAATTAAGGCATCTTTTAATGTGTCAAGAAAAAAAGCATTCAATTTTGCATGATTATTTGAAGTTATAGAGAAAGTATATGTACGTTGAATTCCGTATAATTAAACTTAATACTCAAAATGATGCTCGTGTCACGTTGCGATAGAAAAATCTTAAAAGATTCTACTCCGATGCCTGTAAAACATGTATATATAGCATTGGAAGACATGTAAATATAGAGTTCTAAACATTAAAGTGAAATAAAATAACAATTTGTTATTTAGACTTTCAAAACGAAAACAATCCGTTAAAATTTGTTCGTGTACATTAATGTACATAAAAGTTTATAATTACTTCATATTTTCGTAAATATATCTACGTTGGAAATATTATTTTGTAGGGTCTTGGAATAGTGAAAAGCTAATGTTAATTTGTTTACGACCATTTATTTGCCAGAAATGAATGTTCAACGACGAAAACAAAACTTGCAACATTACATTTTTCGTTCTTTCATTGTTAGCTCATAAACTGTATTGCAAACTATCCGTTATTAGAAGAAACGGAAGGAAAGAGATTTGATGCGTATCGTTGTTGTCTTTCTTCGCCTGATTTGAAACGCTGTGACTTTTCTCGTTTCCCATTAATCAAAAATAAAAAGCATGATCGCAAATTTTTAATTTCAGAAAGTGCAGTGGAAACCTATAAATCGCATGTTTATGTGATACGAATTTCTGAATGTCATACCCGTTTTTAAAATTAATTTATTGGAATGAAAAACTGCCTTTATGCTGAAGATATTTATAAACATTCACAACAATATGAAAGTCTTTTTGCATTGCTTTCTATAAACTTAAATACGGGCCTTCGTGTATAATATATATATATACAGTACTGCTTCGGCTAACGAGAATAATTCATTCCAGAATCTTATTCGTTAGACGATATCTTCTGTAATCGAAACATAATTTTCCGGCCCATTAAAATACAAAGTAAATGCGTTATGTTATTTGGCATATCCAATAAAACATTCATTTAACCCAGTCACTAGTACAACAAAAATAATCTTCGTTAACCGGAATATTCGTTATCCAAGATATTCGTTAACTCATTCGTATTACCGTGGACCTATCAATTGAAGTATTTTCTTTTACTTAATTTACAGAATGCTTTCTGTTTTGTTTAACGCTAACGAAATGAAAGTGTTACATAAATGTTGAAAAAATGCGATATGTGTAATTATTAGCAGACCTAGTGTTCGTATTTTATTGTATTCATATGTTAAAATAAAAGTAAAGGACAGACTTGCATCGGGAAATTAAATTCTTGGACATCTATTTTGAATCGATATTCACAGTGGAATGCCGTATATATGAAGCAACCGAAATAAACATACAATAGTTCAACCTACACTGGCCTCAAAAAGTTAAGGTACAGGCACTGGATGCTTTCGATTGCACACGTTTTGTCGAATATCTACCAAAATTATTGGCGAATTGTTCTTGAACTTCTGGGATGAAAAGAACATGTTTGATTTCATATTTCTTGGTGAAGATTTAGTCGGGAGGACAATTAGGGGGCTTATAATAAATTTAATAATAAAATAATATGTGCGATCACGTATGTAACAGAAAATGCTAAAAATAGTTTATCACTGTTTTAAATGACTATTTGGGTCTTGTTCAACGTTTTGTGCATTTGTGTAAGCATAGCACTCATATTCTTGAAGATGTTATTACGTCTGTGAAAAATTCAAAAGTGTTTTGCTTATAGCATACAGAGTTTTCAACCAAATTTAATAGAACTTTCCGAAAACTTGCCAAAGAATAGTAGCAACAGTATACTGCAATTAAAACATGAATATATTGAATATTTGATGAGATATGGGCATTTTTATGAGATAATTTTAAACTGCGCATGCGCGGAAGGTTTCAAAATTTTTATTTCATAATTTAGTAGTCAGTATTTTTGGGCAACTTATATAAAAAGTCAAGTCAAATATCGCGAAAATTCACAAAGATATAGTGAGTTGCTTCCTAAAAATAGTTTTATTATAAGGGATTTTCCAGAACTTTTCAATCAGTTCACCATATCTTTCTAAGTTTTCACAACATTTTACTGGTTGAACATTTTACTGGTACATTGAACAAGACCCAAATAGTCATTGAACACAGTGACAAGCCATTACCAGCATTTTCTGTTACATAGGTGATCGCAAATATTATTTTATTATTAAATTTATTATTAGCCCCTAATTGTCCTCCCGACTAAATCTTCACCAAGAAATATGAAATCAAACATGTTCTTTTCATCCCAGAAGTTCAAGAACAATTCGCCAATAATTTTTGTAGATATTTGACAAAACATGTGCAATCGAAAGCATCCAGTCCATGTATCTTAACTTTTGGAGGCCAGTGTGTGCCGATCATTACCGCAAATTAAAAGTTTTGATTCAAAATGTTACTGTAAAAGCAATTAGTTAAATACACAGGAAAAATATTAAATGGGCTGTGCAGTTCTAAATAAAACTTCCAGGAAACATCTATCAAGGGAATTCTTAATTAAGCGAATATTTACTTTCATGATTTGTGGACCAATGATGATATATTTCGAAAGTTCTAAATCTTGACTCAAGATGCATCAGATTTAAGAAGAAGTTATGTAAGAAGAAGTCATTAACTGATGAAAGTACTACGCTTTCATTATGATAACTTGATTTGTCAAAGAATTAATTGTTTATGTTTTCATGCATTTATGAAGTTTAAAACGTCTAAATAATTCCTAAAAGTTACATAATGATTTCAAAATTAGAATTGCGACAATCAATATCTAAGAGAGATACAGTAATTTATAAAGTATTTTATTTCTGATTTAATTTAAAATCGCTAAGAAATATTTTTATGAACTTCGTGCTTTTGTAAGTGTTATTTTAAAGTAAGCTTTTTTTTTTTCATCTTTCACTAATTTTCTCCTATAGAATATATGTTTATGTATGTGTTATTGTAAATTATTTTAATAAACTGTAAATTTAATTAAAAAAATAAAAAATATTAATTTTAACCATATTTTTAAATTGAAATACATCTTTTGAAATATTTTTGCTTTTTCATACTTTTTTGTTTTTGAGTATATAAAAGAATAAATATAAATTTGTCTTCACAATTTACAAAAGTATTTATTACAAATAATAATACAGTGGACTCTCTCTATCTGAACAATCTCTAATGTGCACACCGGTATTATGAATACATTCCGACAATCCCGGCTAAATTCCATAGACTAAACAAAAGATGAACTCTCTGTATTCCGAACACCTTCTAATCGGAACACCCCGCTATTATGAACGCTAGTTTTTATCCCCATTCTACCACACTTCTTTGTAAACTAACTGAGCGTGTGTTTGAAATCGAAATTCGAGAAATTCCTCCATCATGGAAATTCGGATAAATTGTTGCAGAAGAATAAAAAGATTCAACGGACTTGATTTAAAAATAAACATACAAAATCATTGCTAGTTTCAGTTGCTTAGTTATATATTGAATTAATTAAATAGTTATAAAATTAATTTCAGTACATCATCTGCCCGACACTGCAATTTGTTTGAATAATTCAGATAAAATCTTCTGGTAACAAAACAAACTAAACGTTTATTAAAAAAAAGAAATCGAAAGAATATTTTCAAAACAGGTACGTCTTTACCGTACGTGTTCTACATCTCAACTAACTAGATCATTCTTATATTTTTAATAAACAAAAATGTCCAGCTATAAAACTGACGTCATTTCACAAAAAGGAAATCAAAGTAATCAAATAAATAAAATGAACAAAACAATCAATTTTTATGCAAAGAGAGAGATAAAAGAGAAAATAATGTAAAAACCATATCACGTGATACCCTTCTCCCGAGCTCAGATGAAAATAGAAAGATAATGCAACAGAAATGCCCCTCCCTCCAGTGACAGATTAGAGACAACAGGTGTGAGGGAGTGGTCAAAAAAGGATTATGGCGTATTTTCTGCACACCTGGATGGACATTATTATAGCTTCTGCATCTTTTTTCCTTTTTTGCTTGGCAAAGGTAAAATTTTTTCGCCATTTCTCTACCGTTGAAGCGAAAGAAGCACAGTACTTATTCAGATATGTCTTCAATAATATATCATAAATAAGAAGGAAAACGAAAAAACGGAAAGAACTGAAGCTTCAGGGAAAATACGAAGTTGTTGAAAAATTAAAATCAAAAGTAAGTCAATGGAAAATTGCATATGAGTTTGGAATTTTAGTAGACCAAGTCAACACCGTTAGCAAGAAAGAGAATGAAATTATAGTCGTTTTTGAAGCAAATGCACTTTCCTTAAAGTGTAGAATTTTCGAAAAGAAAACGGGAAACGAGAATATAAACATTCACGTCTGGAAGTTTTTTTGCCAAATGAGAACGAAGAATTTTCCTGTCACTGGACCCCTGCTAAAGCAGATTGCTCTGGATTTTGAAGAAATGGAGAAAATCATGGAATTCAAGGCATCAGAAACATGCTTGACTCGCTTCATAAGTCGGCATAACACCGAATTCAAAATAATCAATGGTGAATCTGCAGACGTAAATATCTACACTGCTGAGTAATGGAAAAGAAAACTTTCTGACATAACGAAGGATTTCGATGCCGCTGACATTTTTAATGCCGACGAAACCAGTCTGTTTTTTAGAGCGCTTCCAAATAATACCCTATCAAAAAGAAGCGAGAAATGCGTGGGTGGGAAAATGCCGAAAGAAAGAGTTACCGTCATGCTCTGTGCCAGTTTTACGGATGAGAAGCTCAAACTACTTGTGATCGGAAAAAGTGAAAAATCACGATGCTTCAAAAATGTGAAAATCGCCTCCCTGGATGACATTCACAATTTTTTCACAATGGTTGGAGGACATTAACGAGATGATGAAGAGAGAAGGAAGGAAAATTCTTTTTTGTGGATAATGCCAGATCACATACAAAAATGCAGCTGAGCAACGTGACTCTGCCACCGAACTCTACTATAATCCAACCACTGGATCAATAGCCCAGTGGTAGGGGAGGAAAAAAAGGTCGAATAGGGAATTACTTAGGGGAAAGCTGGAAATTGTTTTAATCCATTTAGTTTAGGGCTAGAACAGCGTTTCTTAAACTTTGGGATCTCGCGTATGATTCCATTTGAGATCATATGCGTTTCGGGGACCCCCACAATTTTTTTTTAATGTAAGCTAAAAAAATATTTTAATGGCGTAGACCTTTTTTATTTTTCATTACAGATATTCCGTGTTTAGTTGTTAAAAAAATCAATTTCATTTATAACAAAAATGGTACGCATTTTAAGATAGTTAAAATATACTATTTCTCACGTGAAGGATGCTTATGTTTTGTTTTTCTACGAGATGTGAAATGCCTGGTGCAATGTTCGAAACATCTATTCGCAAGTCTGGTTTGACATTCAATCGATTTTTGTATTTGTTTTCCATGTGCACAAGGCTGGAGAAAGTCTTTTTACATAAATATGCTGTACAGAAAGGAAGTAAATGCTTGATAGCTTTATCTGCTAATTTTGCATACGGATTTCTCCCGCACAACAAAAAGTTTGGAAAGCAATTTTTTCACTTGGAAAGCAACTTTCATGGAATCATCTCATGATAATTCCGCAAGTTGTTCCTGCTCTAAGAATGTTAAAGATTCCATTTCGCTAATGTCTTGGAATGGATTCCTAATCTACTCAATTTCTGACTTTGAGGGAGGAAAATAAAGTCGGAAAGCTTTATTCTAGTTCTTCGGGTGTACAACAAAATTTTCAGCAACATCATGAGAAATTGTATATCCAAAGGTTTGTAAGAAATCGAATAATGTTGGGAATAATTCAAAATTATTCTTTTCGAGGTGACTTGTTCACAAATCAATTTTTTATTCTTGCTTCTACGTTGTCTTGGACTTTGAAAATACGTACGGATGTTGCTTCTAAGCTTAAATTTTACTCATTGAGAAAACTCAGGATATTTGCCAAATATGCCACCTTGACAAACCAGGAGAAATCATTGAAACATTCTTTCAAATGGATTCCAATAAAAATAGACTTACTTTATCACGCAGTGCAAAAGTGCGATTTAAAACTTTTCTTTGTGCAATAGTAACTGTTTGTAGAAACTCCTAATTTCTTCGCACATAATTTTACGAAGTCCAGAATTAAATGGACGAGCCTTGGTGTAACTTACTACTGAAACAACTTCGTTGAATGTAGACTTAAAATCTTCAGGAATTTTTTCTCAACCAGTGATTAGCGATAAATACAACAGTGTGTCCAAACTGGATGTGATGTTTTATCTTTAAACAAGCTGATTAAACCATTAATAGGACCATACTCATTGCTTGAACCCTATCTGTACTTATTCCGACACATTTTGACCAAATTTCTTTTTTTTTTTTGAATGAAACCGTCTAAACAGGGAATAGCGCTGCATATGTTGTGTGAGATGGAATGGTTTGCAAAACAAAAAATCTTCACATACCTTACCACCAAATTCATAGAAACGAAAGCTAACAAATTCCCATTATTGGAAAATCTAAACTCGGATCCATCTGTAGTGCGAAATAAGGACTTATTTTTACACGTTCAATAAACTGGTTCTCAATATTTTCACATAAGCCGGTGATTCTGTTCTTAATAGAATCATTACATAATGAAATTGAATTAAGATCCTTTGCTGTTTTTTCTCCTAGCACTGTTGTGAGCATTGCTGTAGTAGCAGATAGAATTCAATTCACTGCAATCGTATGAGGTTTTGCAGACTTTGCTACCTTCAAAAATACCCGATACGAGGTCAAAACTATTTTTTTCATTGTTGGAACCATTTACGGTCTTTACAATTAGTTTTTGCCTTGTTTTCAGTTCTTTAAACTTAAAAAAAAAAAAAAAAAAAAAACCAGCAGGTTTGCGTAAATAAGCTTCATGTTTAGTTTGTAAATGTATACGGAGTTTTGCTGCTTTCATACATTCATTTGACAGTATATCGTGACGAAAAACACAAACAGGCTGTTCTTCATTATTAATACAGGTGCCCGTAAATACCAATGTTAAATACGAGGGTTGAACTTTAATAGTGGCAACACTGCTGTATAAACGTTACGCAACAAAACAAAAGAATGTCGCGTATGCCACTCGTGAGCTACATACCTACCTTACCTCTCAGCAAAAAGACTCGTCCTTCCTACATCACGCGCATGCGGTGAGACGCGAAGAACTGATCCTTGTATTAGCTTGCGGTCTAAAGTAAGTGTTTTCAGGATGTTTTCAAAACAAGAACAACGATGTTGGATAAAAATTGAATGTACCAGAGGTCGTTCAGCACGACAATATTAACAAGGGCTTCGAGAAGCTTTCGGGGAATCTGCATTGCCTTACAAAACTATAGCAAGATGGGTAAAAGCCTTCAATGAAGAACGCCAAAAGTGGCAGACATGCATCGGCCAGGTCGTCCTAGTGTCAGCGAAGCAGAAGTGCATGCTGTTGCCGCACTAATGGACAGTGATCGACGCCAAACGATTCGTGAGCTGGCCCGAGAGACAGGATTTGTGCATACGACTGTGCTGCACATTCTGAAGGAACGCCTGGGCATGAGAAAATTTTCTTCACGATGGGTTCCATATCATTTGACGGAAATGCAGAAATGGCTACGTTACGATGCTGCTCGAACCCACCTGGAGCGCTATTAGCGCGAAGGAGAGCCTTTTTTACGCCGTATCATTACGCTGTATGAGACTTGGGGCAGATCGTACCAGCCAAAACTGAAACGTCAATCAAACTAATGACGTCATTACGGGTCACCACGAAGTTCGAAATTTCGTCAGAACCCCAGCAATGTGAAAGTTATGGTGACTGTAGTGTGCGACTGTGATGGTGTCATCCTAACGCATACCATTCCTCCACAGCAAACCGTCAATATGTAGTATTACTGCTCATTTTTGGAGCACTATCTCAGACCAGCTTTGAGAAAAAAACGGCGACACTTTCTGCAGAACGCCCCTATCATTTTGCATGACAATACTCGGCCGCATGCAGCGCAAGCTGTGACAGATTTGTTCGATCGATGGGGCTGGGAAGTGCTTTACCATTTACCATACTCCCCAGATCTAAGCCCTTGTGACTTTGACTTAATTCTTAAGATGAAGGAACCACTTCGTGGCATTCACTTCCAAATTGTTCCAGAGATTTTTGCGGCAATAGACTGGTCCATTCGAACTATCAACAGAACAGGCGCTGCTATAGGTATTCTGCGACTTCCACATCGTTGGACACTGATTATACACAATGCAGGCGACTATATTTAAGGACTTTAAAACATGGTGACATGATTCACTTTTGTATTCCATGTAAATAAGTAGTTGCCGCTATTAAAGTTCCAAACCTAGTATTCTTCAGAGTACTTACGTTTTTTTCTTTGCGAAATTTTTTTCACTGTTAAATAGCAAAGTAATTAATCAGTATCATCTATATCTGGCTCAATCTCTTCTTTAGGCTGTTTTTGTCGGTCTTTAACCACTCGTTCATATCATGAATTTAAAAAAAAATGTAAGTATGTTACTCGATAGACAAAAATAAGAGCAGTGCACTTAAAAATGACAATGGCTGGAATTCACTCACTACCGTTTTCACCTTGCTTTCGCGTTTCTTGATAATATGACGTATATTCATGTGATTGCTACTATGACAGCGCGAAACAGAATGCGTATGTAAAGCGGCTCACGAGGGAAAACAAATTCAGTAAAAATGTTTGGCTTGCATAGAGATGAAATCAGAAGGTGGAGGGGGTGGGGTTCCTTTTCTCAGCATTGAAATGTACATACAAAAATACATACATAAATACAAAGTGTACCATTTCAAACCGTTCACATTTCAAAAATTCATTAAAAAAATTAAAAAATTGCTGTATCAGAGTGCGGTTTGATCACAAGACTTGTCATAGGGTCGCTTTTTTTAATTTTTCCTCTCTGTATTTGAAAATTTTTTTTAAAGAAGCCGATAAGTAAGAACAAATTAACAAATTACCAGATCGGATTGAGGCTTACGCCGTGAAACTGTTTCAAAAGTGTCATTTTTCGTGGAAAAGAAAAACTATAATTTAAAGAGCTGCAAACTGCCCCACACTGCAAAAAAGTTTCGGAACGTTTCAGGAAATTATCCTGAAACATTTCGCATATTTTATCGGGATTTCGAATTTCTTTATGTCCCACGTCAATTACGGCAACAATTCGTGCAATATTTTTGAGAGGTTTTCAACTTTTTCGTAAACTAGATTCTGCGCATGCGCGCTTCATGTTCTATGTTCCATTAGTCATTTTGATAAATAAAGAAGAATAAAAAATAACTGCTTAGGTACTTAGAAATAAATGCATTCTGAACAAATGCCTTTCTTTGTTTGGATATGAACCGATACAGTGAACTTTTTAAAGTTCATATTACATGTTTGTGTTTGAATCAAGGTGAAATATAGCGTTTCGTCTTATGATTTTATTAAGGAAACATCTTTAGCATGAAGACCATCATTAATACTTGAATTATTAACATGAAAATCATTAGTAAAAATTGATTTATACGCAGGGGTCACTGCATAAATCAATTCTAAAAGCTAAATTCTTATCTGCCCAAGTCATTGGTGGATATGACGCGTATAATAAGTATTAAATTCATTTAAATCATATTTCTGATTCTGTAAATTTTTATAGCGCCGAATGCCAATGGGATCAAAAGATGATTCTGGAACAGCACATCCCTTGAATGGGGAAATGCCAGGTTTTTTTCCTTGTATGTATTGACATACATTTTTGTATGTATTTTTCCATTTTCATTACTTGAGACATATATTTAAGTGTCTGGTCAAAGAAAAACACTATTAGGAGAGTCATGTTAAAATTCTCAATTATTAACTCGACACAACTTGATAAAACACAACATCTACTTTAAGCATAATTTTAATACAATATGTGAAAATACGATATAAACTTCCCCAATTAATCTCCTAAAAGTATCCACGCATTTAGGGTATTCAGTTCGTCGCTAATAGGTCACTGAAGAAAACCAACCACCAAAATACATAGAATATTTTGGAACTCTAATTTGAAAACTTGTCGCTTGTTAAACATTTTAAATTTTTTTTATAAATTATTATTTTTAAAAATGCTGAATCGAAATTAAAACTTATATATTTCTGTTTCTTTAAATGAAAAAAATTGAAATTCTATAAATAATATTTCGAGTTATAACGATTTTAAATTACCCCACTTTTTGAATGAATTTTAAATTTAAATTAAAAAAAATTCTGAGAATTTTTATCATGTGATTTTGTTTACAAATGATAAGGTTAACCATCACAAAAAAATTCAGAATTTTAACTCAATAAATAAAAATTATTTTAAAATGTGTCCCGGACCCCCTTAAAGCAAAATAAAATAACAATTTGTTATTTAGATTTTCAAAACGAAAAAATTTTGTTAAAATTTGTTCGTGTACATTGAAGTACATAAAAGTTTATAATTACTTCATATTTTCGTAAATCTATCTACATTGGAAATATTGTTTTGGAGGGACTTGGAATAGTGAAAAGTGAATGTTAATTTGTTTACGACCATTTATTTACCAGAAATGAATGTTCAACACCGAAAGCAAAACTTGCAACGTTACATTTTAGGTAGCTTTCATTACAAAAAGCTACCTATTGCAGCCGTTCGGATGAAAGCGATTTCAAAAAATTTTGGTATATTTTCATCGATCATGACCCCCAGACCCCGAAACCCCATCCGTTCAAAATTGATATATATATATATCTGGCATTTGTCACACTGTAACTCTTGTATTTATGAACCGATTTGGATGTAATTCGGTGTGTACATAGTACATACCAATGCCTCGATCGAGTTCGTTGGCCAGCTTCATCCGCCATTTTGTTTCAAAATGGTGGCCATTTAAAATTAAAAAAAAAAATTAAAATTTGAAATGTGGTACCAAAAAATTGAAAATGAAAAATATTTTTTAATTATGTATTTGACCTTTATACAAAGATTCCGGAGCAGTTTTTGTTTTGTGTATATCTTAAAAAATGGCTGAGTTATAGCATTTTGAATTTGTAGCGTGGCTGACATTTTGAAACGTCCTGAATTTTGTCACGCGATAAAAGACGTGTTTATGAACCGATTTGGATGTAACTTCGTTTATACATAGTACATACCAATGTCTCGACCGAGTTCGTTGGTCAGCTTCCTCCTCCTTCTTGTTTAAAAATGGCGGCCCTTTAAATTTTTAAGAAAAATTTTAATTTGAAATGTGGTACCAAAAAATTAAAAATTGAAAAATATTTTTTTCTTATGTGTTTGATCTTGATACAAAGATTCGGGAGCAGTTTTTGTTTCGCCTATATCTTAAAAAATGGCTGAGTTATAGCATTTTGAATTTCTAGCGTGGCTGACATTTTGAAACGTCCTGATTTTTGTCACGTGATAACAGGCGTATTTATGAACCGATTTGCATGTACCTTGGTTTGTACATAGTACATACAAATATCTCGTCCGAGTTCGTTGGCCAGCTTAATCCGCCATCTTGTTTCAAAATGGCAGCCATTTAAAAAAATTTTTTTAATGTAAAATTTAAAATGAGATACCAAAAAATTGGAAAATGAAAAAGTTTTTTTTCGTATGTATTTGACTTCAATACAAAGATTCCGGAACAGTTTTAGTGTCGTCGATATCTAAAAAAAATGGCTGAGTTATAGCATTTTGAATTTCTATTGTGGCTGACATTTTAAAACGACCTGATTTTTGTCACGCGATAACAGGCGTATTTTTGAACCGATTTGATGTAATTTTTTTCTGTACATAGTACATACCAATGTCTCGATCGAGTTTGTTGGCCAGCTTCATTCGCTATCTTGTTTCAAAATGGCGGTCATTAAATTAAAAAAATTATATTTAAGGTGAGGTGCAAAAAAATTAGAAATTGAAAAAGATTTCTTTCTTAAGTATTTGACCTTGATATAAGGATTCAGGAGCATTATTTGTTTGTCTTTATCTTAAAATATGGCTCAGATATAGCAGTTTCAATTTCTAATATGGGTGACATTTTGAAAAATCTGATTTTTTGACTGCGACAGCACTCGTATATATCAACCGATTCCGATGTGAGTGAGCATGTGCACAGCAATTACTAAGGTTTCGACCAAGTTCACTGTTAGCCTCATCCACCATGTTGTCTTTAAATGGCAGGTACTTTAAGAAATCGCCGAATTTGGCAGCCAAATATGAGTTACTTTAAATAAAAGCAGCTTGGATAAAGCTGACTAATTTCGCGAAATTCTCATCCATAATGATTTAGTATTGATAAAAATTAGTATTGAGTCTCCTATATTCGGTTTCCACTAATTGAGCTTCGTGTGTTTGAATAATATAAGTTGGCTTTTTTTAAAATAAGGAATATGAAAGCTACCTCTTCCTCCCGGCACTGGCCGGAAGGAGTTTTTAATTCTTTCATTGTGAGCTCATAAACTGTATTGCAGGCTATCCGTTATTTGAAAAAACGGAAAGAAAGAGATTTGATGTGTATCGTTGTCTTTCTTCGCCTGATTTGAAACGCTGTGACTTTTCTTGTTTCCCACTTATCAAAAATAAAAAGCATGATGGCCAATTTTTAATTTCAGAAAGTGCAGTGGAAGCCTATAAATCGCATGTTACTGTGATACGAATTTCTAAATGCCATACCCGTTTTTAAAAATTAATTTATTGGAATGAAAAACTGCCTTTATGCTGAAAACGGATATTTATAAACCTTCACTACAATATGAAAGTTTTTTTGCATTGCTTTCTATAAACCTACATACGGGCCCTCGTGCATATTGTATACAGTACTGCCTCGGCTAACGAGAATAACTCGTTCCAGGTTCTTCAGGTAAATGAAACATACTTTGTAGCTCTTGACGTTCATAAGATTGTTTGATTTTCAAAGTTAAAAAGGAAAAACCGTGAATCATTTTCGGGATTTTTTCGCAGCATTGGAAGATTATGAGAGGAGCGTTTTGTAATAAACGACGTGTATTGCAATGGGAATTTTTTTTAAGAAAACGTTTTAAATCCTGAGAAATATTTAGAGTTTTGTTCCTGGAGTTCGGGTGTCTCATTATATACATATACCGGGTAACCTAAAAATGACTGACTGATTTTAAAATTCAATAACTTGCAAACGGTGACAGATATTTAAAAAATTCTTGCAGGAAGGTTATGCATAAGGTAAAAAGTTTTTTTTTTTTTTTTTTTTTTTTTTTTTTTTTTTTTTTTCAGTGATTTTTGATTTTAGTTCGAATTACAAACGATAGATAGTGCTGTAAGCAATAGGTGCTAAATACAGGCTCGATTTTTTAGCCATTTCTTCCATGCGGAAAAAGGAGATTAAAATGTATTGAGTGGGTCCCGAAGTGCCAAAAATCGAGCCTGAATTTAGCGTTTATTGATCGCAGCCCCAGCTATTGTTTCTAATTCGAACTAAAATCGAAAATCACTGTAAAAAACTTTTGAGCTCATGCATAACCCTCCTGCAAGAATTTTTTTAAATATCTGTCACCGTTTGCAAGTTATTGAATTTTAAAATCAGTCTGTCCTTTTAGGACACCCGATATGTAGGATTCTTGCTTTAATATTTTAAGTAAAAGAACATTGTCACATTTAGGCACAATTACCTTATTTTTTCTTTTGTTGCAAAAAATCCGATATTTTGACAAGTATTATAGTTCGAACTGCACTCGACACGAACATTTACTTTTCAACGGATTTCTGAAATGACAATGGATTTCTGGGACACTCTGTAAAATCTTTAATTAACCAAACAAGGTGTTTTGACAGATCTCCGATACATAACTGAGATATTCTAATAAAGCTTCTGTATGTATTTTCCAGAGTTCACTACTATTATCTTTGCAAGCATCGATCATTTTCCTCCTAAAGTTATAGCATATGTCCGTGTTTCCAATTTCTTAAAATGTGTAACAGATTCACATTTCTAGTTTGATATATGGTCTCCATTCACAATAGTGAATTCTGAATTAAGCTTAACTCATTCATTTTTAAAGGTACATGCATGATGTTTTCGTAATTATCTTGTTGCACAAAGAAAGGAAAATTTTTTCAGCTGACAAATTTTGGATAGGGAGACAAAGTGTAACTTTTTAAAAACTAATGGAATAACTATTTCATACGATAGCCTTATTTTGCATCTTATTTTTATCACTCTTCAATTTACATTGCCTACGTAACTCCAACAAGTAAAAAAAAATGCGATTCAGTCCGTTTGGGATACATATATGCATAACACCTGTATCAATTACAACAATGAAAGGATAAAGTATAAGGTGCAGGAGTAGTTGTGATATCTGCAACTGTTATTAAAATACTTCAAAATTATCTCTAAAATTGAATGAATATTTTCTTACAACCTATTGATCCGTGTCTATCAATTTGTTTTTTCAAAGAAATGAAGAGACAAACTGCCCGTTCTCTGAAAGACCTTATTGTAATTCCAATCCTTACACTAAACAAAATTTCATCCTTATGCAAAAGCTACACAACAATCTCGTTTAAAATATTCCTTTACAGATTAACAGAGCATATTATTCACTGAAGAATAATGAAATTGTTATTTGAAGGAAAAAAAGCCACTTCTATCAAACAGCATTCTGAACACTTCATTGCAATAAAGGTAAACTTTTTTACCTTTGTAAATTATTAATTGATGGTTTCTAGAAGAAACTACATCAGAAACATGTAGCAAGTTCTCTAAACCTCTTAATTACTTTTGAAAATGCTTGGCTCTCAAACGTATCCACATTATTCAAGAAACTGGAGTTTAAGTCAATGTATTTATATAGATAAATGAAAATAAAAGTAAGAAAGTTCTCAACCAGAGTTTGAGCAGAATTATCGAAATGTCGCACAACTTGCGAAGGAATGACACAGGGCTCGTTCCTAAGCCTATTTCTTTTTCTTTATATATGATACTATATATACTCATATTCCACCAAACATTCGAATCGAATGACATGATGTCGATATTATTATCTGGCATACTCACCTAGATATAAAGGAATCTGAAAAAGTACTTAATTAACTTTGAAAAGCATTGCTTCACAGTCAGAAAAACTTGACCATAAACATAAAAAAAAGAAATTATTGCATATTTTTAATGACATTAAGACGCAGAGTCACCTTCATTACATTATTCAAAATTTATAGTGCAACAATTGAAAGAGTGAGCTTCTTAAAGTAATCAATTTATACTCAGTACTTTGTTTTAAAACACGTATCAAAATTATACACCATGTTTTAAATCTTTAGTGTGAAACCTGAAATTTTGAAAAAGTACATACAACATTATTGTTAAACGTGTTCTTAAATAAGCTTTTCCAATTTGATCTCTCATGTGTATGTGTTTTTTTTTTTAAGTATCGACCGCCTTGGCCATATTTCTACAAAAGGTATAGCTCCAAGGAAGACTTTTGAAGGGAAAGTAACCCGAATTATTGTTCTCGAGCAAAGAAAACCCTGAAACCTTGCACCAGACCACGCGGGTTTCGAACCCGCGAACTTCTGCCGAAGCTTCTTATTTCACGACCAGCATGCTAACCACTGACCTAAATGGGCCTTTTCGATATCCTGATTCAACAACTATAAAACCAATATTATATTCCATTCAATACATGCGGCAGAAATCTTAATTAGTGCAGACTAATCACCATAAAGCAAAAGACTGAATAAGAATGTGACCTAAACCTTTTGGCCAGCAGAGAAAAATTCGAAATTGTTAAGTACACAAACACATTTTGAAGAAATAATGAAGGCCACGTATCCCACAGAGTTTTCAGAGCTTGGAAAAACACCGAAATGCTCCAAAGCTGCATTTTGATAGCAATATCAGGAAACGGATTCTCTAACATACTTCCCGATGCTAAAATACACCTAAACGTTCTGGGATCTTGCTTCAAAAAGATCACCCCCATATCTTGAAACAGAAGAGCTTAGAAACAATGGACAAACTCACACAAAGAAGTAGAATAGTCACCGACCGCGATGGTTCCTCGGATAAATTTCTTAACAAAGATGGTGCTGTTATTATCTTTATTAATCCAGATGGATTCTAAGGAATACACAAACTTAACAGTAATTTAATAGCATCACATATCACTTAGGACTTAATAGTAATTAAGAAGTTCTTTATTTTTATTGGACTATTAATTGCTAAGAGTTCAACAAAAGGCATCCTCTTCGATTCAAAATCAGCATAAGAAGAAATAAATGAAATCACCCACACCATCAATGACTTATTTCAAGAATTCAATATTCTCTTATTATATTGTACTCTTATTTCAATAATCCTGTATCACTGAATGGAAATCTGAAAATCTAAACAACGAGGGTAATGAATGTGTCAACTTGCTAGCTAGAGAAGTCATGAATTTAAGCGAAGCTTCTCCCACCTTCAAACTAACAGAAACAGATGCAGTGATAAATGCGGACATTCATCAGCTTCTAAAGAAACCGTTAATTATAGATTTTAATTGCTCCGGAAAAATAGCGTTTATAACAGCAAGACTAAGAAAAATCTATTCAAAAGCGCGGGAATTCTCCCCGACACTAAAAGATCTGATATTAGCAGCAAAATTTATCTAGTCACTACAAGATCCTACATTAATTGCAAAAAATATCTAGACACCAAACTAATTCTAAAGTATATTTTGACTGTCCAGCCGAAGGAGAAGACTTTTTAACTTTTTTTTTTTTTTTTCCATTTCATGATCTTCTCTATGGCACTCAAGCATCTCGTTTATCTGATGAAGTTTTCGAGGCTTTTGAAGCTATTTATTTCTTATTTTTCCTGCATTATCCATGACCGTCACCAACACCACGACAACAGCAGCAATCTCTATTTAAACTAAACAAGAGGCTAATTGAAAGATTAATATTTTATCATGCAGAATAATTACATTGTTTATACATTTTTGAAATAATTTTACTGCAAAAAATCTGAAATATTAAAATTTAAAATACTTTATTTTAAACAAATGACGACATATTCAATATACTTCGTTTCAAAAGCAATATATATATATATAAATCTAGATGTCGTATTTTCCTTAACTTGAAAAAAAAAATTTTCATATGAAATAATCTTTTTGCAGATTTCTGTAACTGACAGATGCCTAATAAAATACCTTCTTATCCAATCATGTGAGATCAGTTTTTTTACTTCTTAACCATATAAAAGCTTTATAGAATTATGGAGAGAAACATATCATGAAATATGTACAGATAACGCGGAAAGTAAAACCTTTTTTGAGGCTGTTCTTTTTCCTCCATAAGAAATATTTTTGTTTTATATTTCAAATGGCTGATGTTTATATTTCACAATGTCTGATGTTTTATTGATACAAAATATGCTCCCAAGAGAATAAGAAGATGCATGATAATTTAAAAATATTACGATATGTCTTAGGTCTGGAATTAATTATGAACATATCTTTTTATTTATCTGTACATTTTTTTATGAGATTTTATTACAAAAGAGAAAAATAAATCGGTAAGTGTCGGTGAGACTAAAAAGTTTTTTACACATATTAAGCAACTTTTCGTTTATGAAAAGTTAAAAATTTACTTAATATATTGAGATCCACAGATAGGGATAAAGTGTTTTTTGGCAGGAATTTACAAAGCGGTTTTTAGTGTTTATCGGTTCGATTCACAATTACCAATCGCGGCAGTGTTTGTTAATTTATACATTTTTAATTCAAAAACATCAAATTTTAGTTATTTCTACACGTTGAACACCAAATCGAAATCCCTAAACATTCCCGTGGAGGTGGTTTTTTTTAAATACTGTAATGTACTAGCGACTCGCTTATATAGTACGACCCAAAAGTATGTGGACATGCGATTTTTTGAAATAAAAGTTCAAAAAATGAAGCCATAATCACGAAAAAAATAAGCATGTGTAACCATAATACAAGTTTATGACAACAAAGAAATACAGTACTAAAACACAAAATTTTTGTAAAAAAATAAAAATCAAAATAGGCTGTCTTAAAAATATATCGACTTTTCGAGAGTTTTGCATTTAAATTCAAATTTTGGATCCATTCCTTTGAATTATTTTGAAAACCTTATCAAGTATGCTTCAAACTAGTGTTTGGAGAATGTGTGGCTGTAAAGAGACTAAAGTCTGCTCTACTTGTTGCTTTAATTCCTGAATAGTAGAAAATTGATGACCATTAGCATACACATCTCGTGCAAGTACCCCCCAAAGGTTTTCAATTGAATTTAGGTGTGGGCAATCTATAACAGTCACTTGATTCTGCATAAGCCATGCTGTTGTTGAGTGGTAGGTGTGAATCGACGCACTGTTATCTTAGTCCAGTAAAATTAGATCAAAAAAGGCGTCTGCCTGGAAAGTTTTGGAGAAGTTTTTTTCTCTTTCTTCCTTTATGTTTTTGGGGGTGCTGAACACGATTTTAAACTCTGTCACCTCGTATCTGGTCTGCTTAAAAAGTTAAAAGCGAAAACCATGAAAAAATTGGGGGTTTTGCAGTTTTTCCATTGTGGTCGCTAAAGGGTTAAATTTTTTTGAAAAAATTGCGGCAACAAATTAAACTAGAGAACATTTCCTACATTTTTCATATACTATGTTTTTTTTCGAAGATGAATACTTTTGGCAATACGAGCAAAAAGAATTTTAGCGATATATTCAAATTCCATCATCGGAGGACGAAAACGCAATACAACCACAATGCATCCATTTCAATCAAGAATTTGAAGTTTTTAGTTAATTGTAGTTGCATTTCTAATATGTTAACATTTGCTTACCAAGTTTTAAGCCTTTTATATATTTATTAACAAAGTAAATTGAAATCGGGTAATTAAAAAAATATAAAATCCAAATACTCCGAACTGAGGAGCGCACCAATTTTAATTTTCCTACCTTCTGATTATAACTATTACATGATTATAACTGTGCAATTATATATATTATAAGCTTAATGTAATAACATAAGTGTAAGATTGTAAACAGGAAAAAAAGAGAAACGCAGATTTGTTCTCCCATTAATGTAGTTTTGGTAGCCTTGAAAGGCCTGGTTGATGTTCTTCGAAAGGAGACTCATCTTTATCTTGACTGCTCAGGTTGGGACTTCACTTGGCTTAAAATAGCCTAGAGAATTGACTTGTCAACTTCTATTTCCAAGTCGTTTTCGGCAATGAAGGAGCTGAGATTGTCACAATGCCCATCGCAGTTCAAACGAAGGAGCGAACAAAACAAACCTGCATTCCTACAGCCAAACTTTCCACTGCAGTTTGTTTTGCATTTGCAGGATTGTTTTCGCAGAACAGCTTCTGGTCAGTGAGTTTGACAGTTATTATTGGTGTGCTGCTTCTCTTGGTTTTATTCCAGACACATTCCTTAGCTTTTTTACAGTTACCTAGCCATAGCTGTTCTGGTGGTAAACTCTTAGACATGTGTATCGAGTTTGTTGTTTGTTTGTTGCACAATATTTCTTTCGAAGATGAATAGTTTTGGCAATACGAATAAAAAGGATTTTAGCGATATATTCCAATTCCATAATCGGATGTCAAAAACGCTTAATATAATATTTTTGTTAATGCAAAACGAGTGGGTGAGTGTCCTTGAAACACTCCCATAGCGCCACGCACATGATATTAGAAGAAGCCCCCCACCTTTCTCCTCCTTTCCCTCTCCATCAGGGCTTTTTTGGCTCGTGTTAAAATTGAAAGCTCAGCTCTCAGTTTGTTTCTAGACGTCTCGATTGTAGATTATGCATTTGCTTTAATGTATGTGCAGTGTGCATTTAATTAAAAATTATGTATTTTAAAACGATTCTGTGAGACATGAAGTGATATTCATGATGGCAGAGAAACGTTTGGTGTGGAGTTCTTCAGATTAGCAAGTAAAAAATGAAAAGATGGGAAACGGAATTATTTATTGAACAAGGAGTCTCTAAGGATCCATAAAAAAGGCCGTAAACTGTACACAAACGAAAAACGCATTGCTGCTACTTGAAGAGGATTGCTGAAGACGTAGAAAACGTATCTCATACGATTTTGAGCGATGTTTTATATCAACAACGATGGTCTTCTCCCCAGAAAAAATGACGGCGTATTGTTCAGATCACGGCGAGGATAGTGACTGAGATATTCGGTCTAAGGTTTACAAATCTACTCAATATCCTCCTCTAGACGAGTTTTGAAAGAGAATGTGTCTCTCATTACAGTAATCATAAAGATTTTCATAGGAATACTCTTTTTAAGAAAATGAAAAGGAGACCTTAAAAATGCTAGAACAGGAGTACTGCACTAGCTTACAGCATTATTACTGCAGTAAGATTAAGAATTCTTTTAAGACCGCTGTAAATATAACGTCGCTTCCTACAACAGAAGATGCAACTTGATACACATATTTAAGAGTTTACCACCAGTACAACTATGGCTAGGCAACTGTAAAAAAGCTAAGGAATGGTGATGGAATAAGACCAAAAGAAGCACAAAAGAACACAAATAACAACTGTCAAACTCACGCACCAGAAGCTGTTCTTCGAAAAAAAATCCTGCAAATTCAAAACAAACTGCAGTGCAAAAAATGGCTATAGGAATGCAGGTTTGTTTTGTTCGCTGTTTCGTTTGAACTGCAATGGCTATTGTGGCAACCTCAGCTACTTCATCGCCGAAAATGACTTGGAAATAAAGGTTGACAAGTTAATTCTATTCAAATTCTATTCAAAAGTAGGATATTTTAAGCCAAGTGGAGACCAAAACTGAGTAATCAAGATAATGATGAGCCTCCTTTGGAAGAACATCAACCAGGACTTTAAAAGCTACCAAAATGACATTAATGGGAGAACAACTCTGCATTTCTCTTTTTTTTCCTGTTTACAATCTTCCACTTATGTTATTATATTAAACTTATAATAGTTATAATTGCACAATTATAACCATGTAATAGTCACAATCAGATTGGTAGGAAAATAAAAATTGGTTCTCTCATCTGTTCGGAGTGTTTGTGATTTATATTTTTCTTAATTTCCTTATTTCAAGTTATTTTTTTAATAAATATATAAAAGGCTTAAAACTTGGTAAGCAAATATTAACATATTCTAAATGCAACTACTAATTACTAAAAAGCTTCAAATTGGTGATTGAAATGGATGCAATGTGATTGTATTGCGTTATCATCCTCAGATGATGGAATTTGAATATATTGCTAAAATTCTTATTGCTCGTATTGCCAAAAGTATTCACCTTAGAAAAAAACATAGTGTATGAAAAATGTAGAAAATTTTCACTAGTTTAATTTGGTACACCAGTTTTTTCAAAAAAGTTTAACCCTTTAGCGACAACAATGGAAAAACCGAAAAAAAACCCAATTTTTTTATGGTTTTTCGCTTTTAACTATTTAAGCAGACCAGATACGAGGTGAAAAAGTTTAAAATAGTGTTCAGCACCCCCAAAAACATAAAGGAAGAAAGAGAAAAAACTTCTCAAAACTTTCCAGGCAGAATCGCAAATTGACTGGACGATCTTGGGATTTTCAGTTTTCCCTGCCTAAAATGTTTCCAAATGGAAGTAGATTGCTTTTAAGGACATTTTAATAATCCTCAGAGAACTGTCATTCATTTAAAAAAAGCAATATCCGTTGTTCCATTGAAACAAATCGCGCCCCACATCATGAGAGAATGCCCTCCTTTTTGTCGACTAAAGAACTCCAGAGACTCTTGTTGCAGATCATGCCAATCGCATGACCAGCCTTTAGGCCCATCCAAATTGATTTCGTTTTAGTCACTGAAGAAACACTTAACAATTCATCTTCCCAAGTCATGTGTTTTTTAGTTCAAAGAATGCGTGCATTTCTATGGTGCACTTCTATGGTATTCAGCATAGGTGTCCGACACATTTTGCAATATTTGTGAATTTTTCTTGATTGTATGCAACGGTGAACAGCAGATCTCGTAATAGGAAACGCTAAAGTTTTCTAAATTTCACGAACAAACTTCTTTTGAGTTGAAACTGCTCGCGAAATATCTCTGTCTTGTCGTATAGATGATTTTATTGGTCGACATGAACGTTGATTTACAATAACATTGACACTTTTTGATAAGATTTCATAAATTCCAGATCTGCTACTCTTCATTTGTTTAGCAATATCAGAAATTTTAACATTTTGAACCTTTAAACGACAAATTTTAGCTATTTCTGTAACAGAGAATTAAACGTTGCGAGGCATTTTTCCACTATTCGACAATTAAAGAACGAGCAGTGATTTTATATTTCGAAGTGGTTACTTCACATTTACAGAATGCAAAAAATGCAAATTTCTTTGATACTGTGGAAATAAAAGCAATTCGTTTCATTGTCCATATATTTTTGGGACAGCTTATTTTGAGTTTTATTTTTTTACAAAAATTCTGTAAAACCTATAATACTGTATTTCGATGTTGTAATAAACATATATTATGATTCCAAATGCTTATTATTTTTTCGTGATTATGGCTTTCTTTTTTGAGCTGTTTTTTCAAAAAATCGCTTGTCCATGTACTTTTGAGACGCACTATATAGAATCTCTGGGTCAATATCACAAAATACGAAAATTGCAATCCGCACAATAGAGTTTCTATTTAATGTTAGATGCAATTTTCTTTTTTACATTCGAATAAAAAATATTATTAGAAGTATTTTCAAGATGTATATTCATAATAATACAAAAATAAAGCAAATAAAGACTTAAAATTTCAGATTGTCATTTTCTTGGCATGTCACACTGTGATGTGTGCAAAGTAAAAGGCTTTCTGCTATCCTGTACAAATATCTTTCTCTAGTTTTTTTAATTTCTAATTAATAATTATACCTTATATAACACATATATGTCGAAGGTAACAAGTTTTGTATTTTACAAATAATTTTCCATAATTAAAATATGATTGTCGATGAAAATGAATGTCATTGTCCTGGCCTGCTCATTTTAGTTCTTTATGAGGTATAAAGAGGGCGCTGCAGAATAATTCTTCTTGTTCGTGGCATGGTTCAATTCAGAAGTAGTAAAATCATTGCTACCAGCAAGATCTTTTAGATATTTCTTTGAAAATAATGTGTGTAAAGGCTTTGTAAAAATTGAATAGATTTTATTATGTCATTTTCCTGTCTTCTATAAATTACAAATAAAACTGAACATTACACTGAATTTGAGGTACTATACAGGAAACATGTTCTTTTAAACAAAATTAAAATGTTAGATCTAAAAAAAAAAAAAAAAAAGAATGTAAAAAATGTTTTAGAATGAAAATGTCATTATCCTGGCATACTAATGCAAAGAAAATGACATATAATTATAATTCCATAAAAATGAACTTAAGCTCTTCAAACTTTAACAATTTTATATATAAATTCTTTTATTCAGTTGTTCAACCAACATTTAAAAAAAAATAAGAAGCTTTGAAACGACTTAAATTTTCAAAATTTGTTTTCTTCTAGTGTTTTGAAAGCGTCATTTAACCAGTGTGCGCAACAGAGACATGTATACTGTATTTTACTCTAATTTTCCGAGGTGTGTTTGTATCTATTGGAATCCACGGTTTCGGGTGTTCCCTGTAGTTTTATGCAAATTAGACTGGTCGCTCAATCTGAAGCGTATGAAAGGAGAAGCGAAAGTTTGTGTCTTCGGATTTCGGTCGAGTCCTGCCTCAGTGAAATGCCTGACCTGCGTTGAAGGATAGAAGCAGTTTGTTGCGGCACGTGGAAGTAAATCCAGAGCTTGTGGTATAAGCGTTGCCAGTTGGTAAGACATATTATTTATAGATTGAGTAAATAAAAGTTTGTTAGAAACCACGGGTTGCTAATTAGCTAACACTGGAGATTTGATAAATTGTTGCCGTGCTACTCAAAGCAACGCATTGGCATGAGGAAGTTACTATCGAATTGAAGCATCGAAGGACTTTGATGCAAATTAAACCTTTTTTAGAATCTGTTAATTAGTTAGTGATTGATCGAGCTTGTTCACCCTGAATCCTAGGCCAAATTAGTGAAGTAACCCTGGCACACTTCTGCCCTCTTAGCTTAAATAAAGGTGTTTTAAACTTTAACTCAGAATTATGAATGATCTTCAAAGTAGCGGCCTTGCCGGGTCCGCTACAATACACGGTAATAAATTATAAATGGTCCTCTTTACATAGCAATAAGTTGTCTTCAGTAAAGATATTAATGGCACATTTATTAGTGTGGTATGGCGCCCGGGAAATATTTTTGGCACGCATATTTGTGTGCCATGAAAGTCAATGCGTTACAGAACCCGTTGTATAATTAAGAAAACATTTTGTATTCATACGTTACGAATTTAAACTTTTTAAATATTTGTTTATTTGTCAGTTTATGCAGGTTGTTATTTTTATTTTAATATTGTCTGCATTCTTCTTTTATTAAATGTTTTTAGATCGCTACCAATTGGGAATAATATTTTAAGGCATATTTCCAACCAAAAATGCTCTATAAACTATGAGCAACGTATTCTTAACGTAAAGCAAATAAATTACTATACAGTGCATTTAAAGTTATAAACTTGTGTGGAGTTTTTTTTTTTTTTTTTTACGATTTTACCTTTGACTAAATGGAATGAGAGGAAAAGTTGGATACAAAATATTCTTATTTTCTGTATGATGTTTATTGGTCAAGCTACAAAAAGGGGAAGTAGAAAGTACATTAATTTAGTAACTCGAAAAGTTATTATTTTCAGACAGTACAATAGATAGCAATTTAACGTGTAACTTCGTTGTCAGGTAAGGGATCCATTTGAACTTCAGGATATATTTGAACCACATCAACCAATGCTCATATGATTGAAAAACTCTAATGCACTCGAAACAAATGGCTGTTTCAATGCATACCTTGACACTTTGACATTTAAAAAGACTATTTTTATTGCTTTTATCTTTAAACTTTTGGTGTTTTAACACCCCATTAGTGTCTGCCAATTCTTTTTTTACAGAGTATTATTTTTGTAAAAATTGTGAACTTTTTTTTATGCTTGTAAAAGATAATCATAATTTTATGAATCTGAAATTACTATTACAATCAGGTTCTATCTAAATATTTTTAATTAGGCACTGTTTTAGCGAACAAATCTACATACATGCATTAAATTTATGTGTATAACTCTTTATAACTACATAGTTACATTATATATATATATATCTAGATTAGTGATGGGCGATAACGAGATGTTTTTCTCGGTTTTCTCGATTGTATGGACATCTCGATATTTTTCGATTGTGTAAATTTTTTCTCGATGACTACAGTTTGCAAATTTCTTTTATAAATCATATATTATGTATTATATAGTCATACATTTATCAAGAATCGTCTGCGGGTGAGCTGGAATGAGTCGATGTTAATAAAGACTAGGTGACTTCGACCACTAGCGGGCCCCTGCTTTAATCGGGGCCCCTAATTTATACGTAATCTTGTAATATGAAATCACGAACAGGTTACCCGCTATATACGGCACTGATATATGATAGCAGGCGGGTGTGGTGTGCACGCACTACAAAATCTTGTAAAAAATATAATATCGAAACGAATGAACCTCGGACCAGATCTCTTGGGGGAGGGGTCAAAGCGAGCGGAGGGGCACAGCAGCTGCGTAATATGATTAAGTCGTCACAGGTCTTTAGGCCTTTCCAACCATATGTCACATGAGAAGTCTGGATCTGAATTTATAAAAATGCCCTCCCCGTGGGGGCAAAGGGGGGGAGGGGTGCGGGAGGTGGATAACATGAGTAAGTGGTCATAAGCCTTTCCAACAATATGTCACATGAGGGGTCTCGGCTAAATTTAGAAAAACACCACCGTGGGGGAAAAGTGGGGGGGGGGGGTCACCGGAGATGCATTATATCAATAAGTAGTCACAGACCTTTCCAACGATATCTCACATGTGGGGTCTTGGCTAAATTTGGAAAGTGTCCCCCAGGGGGTGCAAAATGGAGGGGTGGACATCGGAGGAGCATAACATCGATAAGTAGTCACAGATCTTTCCAACGATATCTCACATGAGGGGTCTTGGCTAAATTTGAAAAAGTGTCCCCCGGGAGGGGTAAATTGGGGAGACTGTCAACGGAGGTGCATAACATCAATAAATAGTCACAGACCTTTCCAACGATATCTCACATGAGGGGTCTTGGCTAAATTTGGAAAAGTGCCCCCGGGGAAGGGGCAAAGTGGTGGTGGGGACACCGTAGGTATATAACATCAATAAGTAGTCACAGACCTTTCCAACGATATCTCACACGAGGGGTCTTGACTAAATTTGAAAAAGGTGTCCCCCCGGGGGGGGGGGAAGAGTGGGGGGACTGTCACCGGAAGTGCATAACATCAATAAGTAGTCACAAACCTTTCCAACGATATGTCACTTGAGGGGTCTTGGCTAAATTTGGAAAAGTGTCCTGAAATTTCATATATTATACATAATATTTAGCGGAGGGCTCCATAAAAAAATCCGGTCTAAAATGATAAAAACGGAAAAAAACTACCCTCGCAGTGCGGGCCAAATTGGGGAGGAGAGGAAGAAAGTCTCATAATATGAAAGAGTCATCCGAGAGTTTACCGATGACATATCACATGACTGGTCCAAAATAAGTTTGAAAATTGTTCCCACTCCCTTCACCCGTGGGCCCACTCTTTCGCCCCGGAATTCACACAGCCACCACTTTAAATTTTTTATGTTCAATAAATAATATTTACCGGAAGACTGCAAAAAAACCCCACATCTAAAGTGATATTTAAATTTATTATAGAAATCGGCTACGGTTTTAAAAATTTGTTCGTCCCTTCCCCATCCCCCTTTGGGCGAAGAAAGGTTCATAGTATGAAAGAGTGGTAGGGCTTTTCGATTATATGCCACAGGAAGGGTTCGGTAAAATTTTTAAAATTGCACCCCGCATGAATCCACTCTCACGTCCTCCTCCCTCAAAATCACCCGACCCACCTTCCTTTTTGAAATTTTTATATTTAATAAATAATTTTTATCGGAGGGTTCCAGGTATGTGACATCTTGGTAAGGCTAAAATAAGAGAAACTTTGAAAATTAGGGCTTCATTTCACAGCTCATTGTCATGCATTTTTCTCTATCTCGTCCCTTGGTACTCTCGATAAATTTTCTTACTTTTCTTCTCTGCACAGGCTATCTAAGCCTGAGAGCCAATGTACCCGTCGGTACTGTGTGTATGCATGCATGTACGTACGTATGTATGTACGTAACGCGACAACTCTTGATTAAAATGTACGATTTGCTTCAATTTTTTTTATGTTCATTCTGATAAGGCGTTCCGCTGATTAGTTTTGACGGTTCATTGGTTATGGATGAAGGGAGAGAAGGGGGGCTGCCCCCCCCCCTCTCCTTAATTTAGATAAATAGGTTTTTCATGCAGAATTATTCGATTTGCTCCAAATTTCGTATACCGGTTTATTATGTTAAGGAGCTTCCCTGATTAAACTTGGAGGTTCATTAGTTAAGTATGAAGAGGGGAATGGGGGGTAGACCCCCTCCTTAATTTAGATAAATGGGTTTTTCATGCAGAATTATTCGATTTGCTCCAAATTTGGTATACCGGTTCATTATGTTAAGAAGTTGCCTTGATTAGATTTGGAGGTTTACGGGCTAAGTATAAAGGGGGAGAAGGGGGCTGGACCGCCCCCCCCCTTAATTTAGATAAATGGGCTTTTCATGCAGAATTATTCGATTTGCTCCAAATTTGGTATACTGGTTTATTATGTTAAGAAGTTGCCTTGATTAGATTTGGAGATTTACGAGTTAAGTATAAAGGGGGAGAAGGGAAGCTGGTCCACCTTTAATTTAGATAAATGGGCTTTTCATGCAGAATTATTCGATTTGCTCCAAATTTGGTATACCGGTTTATTATGTTAAGGAGCTTCCCTGATTAAACTTGGAAGTTCATTGGTTAAGGATAAAGGGCGAGAAGGGGGGCTGGTCCCCCACTTAATTTAGATAAAAGGGTTTTTCATGCAGAATTACTCGATTTGTTCCAAATTTGGTATACAGGTATATTATGTTAAGGAGCTCCCCTGATTAAACTTGGAGGTTCATTAGTTAAGTGTAAAGGGGGGAAAGGGTGGTAGACCCGCTTCTTAATTTAGATAAATGGGTTTTACATGCAGAATTTTTCGATTTGCTCCAAATTTGGGATACCGGTTTATTATGTTAAGAAGCTGCCTTGATTAGATTTGGAGGTTTATGGGTTAAGTATAAAAAGGAGGGGCTAGTCTCCCCCTTAATTTAGATAAAAGGGTTTTTCATGCAGAATTATTCGATTTGCTTCAAATTTAATATACCAATTTATTCCAATATGGCGCTTCCTTCATTAGATTTGGAGGTTCATTGGTTAAGTATACAAGGGCGAAAAGGGGGCAAGTCCCCTCCCCTTAATTTAGATAAATAGATTTTCATGGAAAATTATTCAATTTACTTTACTTTAAATTTTTTTTTTTTTTTTTTTTTTTTTTTTTTAAATGTTCGTTCTGATAAGGTGCTTTCCTGATTAGATTTGGAGGTTCATTAGTTAAGTATAAAAGGGTTAAAGGGGTTAGACCACCCTTAATTTAGCGATATGTTTCTTTTTTTCATGGAGAATTATCTGATTTGCTTCAAATTTGATATACTGATTTATTATAGTTAAGGAGTTTCCCTGATTAGATTTGGAGGTTCATTGGTTAAGTATAAAAGGGCCAAAGGGGGATATTTCCCTTCATTTATTTTTTGAGGGACATTATTCTTTGAAATAAGAGTATAATATACAATTAGTGTGAATAACCTGTGAGCTCAATGCCATCAGTTTAACTGGCACTTATCTTTTTATTGCTATTAACCGATGTGGGTTATGAAGCATAGTGGTTCATGTATTCAGTTCTGTATCGTCCTAGTTTCAAACTTTACTGTTAAATTTAGTGTCATTTTGCCCTGAATTTTCAATGTTTCTCTTATTTTAGCTCTGCCAAGCTGCCCCATACCTGGAGACTCAGAGAAATACTATTCATTAAATATAAAAAGTTCAAAGAGGAAGGTGAGTGAATTCTGGGGGGCACGAGAGTGGACAAAGGGGGGTGGGGTAATTTTCAAACTTTTACCAAACCTCTCCTTGACATATCATCGGAAAGTCCTTTCACCACTCTTTCATATTATGAACCTTTCTCCTCCCAGAGTTGAATTCCGGAAGGTGTCGGGGGGGGGGGGGGGGAGCGGTGCGGGGGTGAATTTTTTTTCAATTGTAGAGATTTCTACAATAAATATCATTAAATGAGGTTTTTTAATGGAGCTCTCCGATAAATATTATTTATTAAATATAAAATTCTAAAAGTGGGGCTGCGTGATTTCCGGGTATATTCTGGGATAAAAGAGGAAACCACGTGGGAGGGGTAGATTTCAAACTTTTTTTGGACCAGTCATTTGATATGTCATCGGAAAGTTTTCGGTTATCATCGGAAAGTTACTCTTTCATATTATGAACCTTTCTTCTTCCCTCCCTAGTTTGGCGCCTCGAGAGAGGCGCTTTTCGAACTTTTTTGAAATCGTAGCGTTTTTAAACATTTTAGATCAGATTTTTTTACGGAGCCCTCCGATAAATAATTTTTAATATATGAAAATTTCAAAGAGAATGTTGGGCAGGGTATATTTCGGGGGGCACGATAATTGGAATCCTGGGAGTTGGGACTCTTTTCTATCTTTTGCTGACACCCCTCATGTGATACATCATTGGAAAGCTCTGTGACTACTATTTCATTTTATATATCGCCCGCGCCCCTCCCCTTACTTTGCCCCCGCGCGGGAGCACTTTTCTAAATTTAACCGACATCCCTCATGTGATATATCGTTGGAAAGTCCTGTGACCACTTATTCATATTATGCACTTTCCTTGTCCCTCCCCCCTACTTTGCTCCCGCGGGGGTTCGTTTAATGTATTCCAGTCGAAGACTTTCTAAAAATGTGGAAATTAAAGATCCAATCTCAAATGACGTAGAATAATCAATAAAAAAATTTGATCCTTTTATCATCCTTTAGTTCATGTTTTTGCCACTAGGGGGTGCTTTTGATTCTTATTTCTTTGGCCATTTTGGTGCTAATTGACGAAAAATTCTAATTTTTGATACTTAAACTCTCCTTACCGCTTCATAGCTACTCGCGTTTTTTCAGCTTTTTTCAACCAGTGGGCACCCTTACAAGACTTTTCCAGTCTTATGGCTCCTTTATAGCCTCCCTTTGGTTTGTTGTTTTTTTATTCCATCTCTTTTCAGTTATCCTATATTTAATAAAATCTGCCTTATATATATGTAAAAACAATGATTTCAATAATCAATTCTAGAACATCTCCTTTGTAGATTCTCGAAAGTAATCGATGACTGTATCGAGTGTGTTTTTTACGATAACGATTTTTTTCGATTAGTAAATTTTCGAGAATCGCCCATCACTAAGCCCTATCACTACTATGAAATTGTCGGTCAGAATAATAGCTAAGTTTTCCAATAATTGTTTTTAGCTTTTCTCGTTATAATCGATTGTAAAACATCTCGATTGTAGATTCTAGGAATTAATCGATGGCTGTATCGATTGTTATTTTTTACGATGACGATTTTTCTCGATTGTCGAATTCTCGAGAATCGCCCATCACTAATCTAGATAATAGGTTCCTAGTAGATTATAGCTGTTTTGTGACAAGTGTTGCCCGTCCGCGCTACTTAAAAAAAAAGCAGATTGCTTATTTACCACCACTTTAAACAAAAATGAATAACTCGACTTATTTTCTTATTATTTAATCTGTCATTTATGAAGACGAATATTTCTACTTCAAAAAAGTGGTGGGAATCAAGCAATCTGAATTTTAAAAAAAGTAGAAAACTGACAACACTGTAGTAACAAGTCCGATTTTATTTTAAGTTTATTACATTTGTAAGAGTCCATTTTGGCGATGATAATTTTTTTAAAGACTCTTTTTTAGCATAAAGACTTTTGTGAAAAGTCCTGTTTAATATAATTTTTTTTGTGAAGTGTCCTTTACTACCTTAGCAACGCAGTACTTGGGTAAAATTGGGTATTTTCATATTTCGCTGTAAAATATCATAGTCTTGAAACCATAGGTTAGCAGTTAGCATGTTTCAAATAAGATAGCAGCTTTCAGTTCAGTTAAAGATCTGCATGTTGTCCGATTGAGTAACCTCTCAAATGTTTTCTATTTACTAATGTTCTTATATTTTGAGATGCTACTTAATTAAAATTTATAAAAAATGTACTTAATATAGCGACCTTCAAATGAAATAACCATTTACATGTAATGTTTAGTTGAATTTAAGGTGAAAAAGATAAAAAATAATGATTCCTTGAAATTGCCAGGGAAAACTATAGGGGAGACTAGGGGGGTTGACCCACTTTTTACAAAATGATTTTTTATTTTTTAAATATTGAACGTAAAATAAAGTTTTATGTACCATTTTATTCGTTATACAATCAGTTATCAAAATAAAATTGCTACATAAGCGTAACATATAAGAAATTTGAAAAATGATTGATTTTATTCATGAAAAAATAATGGGTCAAGGTACCCCACATATGGGAGGCTTGACCCACTTTGGTTTATATTGCAAAATTTGTGAAGAGAAATAAAATCAATTAAAAAAAGGCAAAATAGTTTTATGCTACATGCTCTAATTATTATAAAAAAATATTTTATTTGAATATGATGCTTAAACAAACCTGTTGAGAAGCAATCGCAAGTCAGAATAGAAACATTTTGTTGTAAACAGGATTGTGACTGAACAGGCATAATTATATAGCATGGAAAAGGAAATTTTAACATTTAAGGCAGTATTCTGTTACAGACAGGTTCCGTTTTCATAGTGTTCCATGTTATTATGTCCGGATTTAGGAGTCACCGTCCATCTTTTTTTTTTGTCTCTTTGTCCTATTTTTTGTGACATCTGACCAAACAACTCCAGTTGTCACATAGTTTGGCTTCATCTCACTGTATTCATTCTAGTGAAATTTGTCTACATACCTTCCTAAAGTTTTTCGATCGATGCTATGTTCTTTTGCAGCCGCATGAGCACTTAACTTATCATTAACAAGATTTAAAACTTTAAAGGGCAAAGTACTTTCATCCTTTTTAGTCCTTTCTAGACTTTCCCACTGTTTCTATTTACCTATTGTAAGTAATATTTAAATGGAAAAAAGTTCGTATCAACTTTCACATTTTCTAGCAATTTTTCACATCTTTCTTTAGTCAGTTTTAAGCATTATCTTTTCCATCGCACCATTTTACTATAGCTTTAGAGAATAAATTTACATTTTTTTTATATATATAACCATTAACCTTTCATTATGCACAGTGTATAATAAAAAGATTTCCATAACCACTTAATTAAGGAAACCTGAGCATCTGGTCAACCCTCCCTCACATTGACTGGGTCAAGCCTCCCTACATAGACCTTTTCTAAAGAATAACACATTGTTATGTTAAGTTTAACTTACTGTATAATCTTTATGCCTGGAATGAAAGCTCGATACATCTGCATTACTTTAAACCTACTTACTTAAATTTCTATGCTATAATTTATCTGAAGAAAGCTTACAAAATACTTCTAAAAGACACAACTTTTAGGTTGAAAACGCCTCCCAATTGATTTTTCGACACCTATTTCGATTATCTCTATGAAACGAAGACTGTTGTTTGAGCATTCCAGTAGCTTTGGTTGACACCTATTGATAAAACTCTCAAATGCTTTTAAGTATGAAAATTGATGGGTGGGTCAAGCCTCCCGTATGGTCAACCGTCCCTAGTCTCCCTTATAGGGAAGTTATTTGCATTGTATTACACCTTTAACATTCAAGCTAATTAAAAGTTCGTTTTTAATCAAGATTTTTTTTTAAAATATTTTTTGAACACATAAGGACTTCTAAAGTTTTGTCACATAATACCAAAGAAAGACACTTCTTAAATACGCAATAAAAAGAAGCTAATGAATGCTTTTAAAAAATCTTTCTTCATCAGTCATAAAAAGGTCGTTCTATGAACCAGTTCGAGAGCCGAAGAAGGTTTTCTTTCGGTCCTCATAGTGGTAGTAAGTAATACAAGTAGGGTGTGCTACATCGTATCAATAGGGCATTTTGGTATGACGTCAAAAACATGGACACCAAAATCTCCTATCTGCGCAATCTACTGCCCATCTTGTGACGTCTTGTGAGCATCTTTTTAGTGTATTTCTGTTTACCATCTTGGCTTCTTTATCACACTTGATATCATTGCCAAGTGTGCTATAATTTATCCACATTTTACGCAGGCTTAAAGTCTGTCATTTTTATATTGTCAGCGTTTTTAGTAAATATCGCGTTTCTTGACTCCTTTCAAGGCAGATGTGGATGACTATTCAAGAGTTATCAAATTCGGATAAGTATTCGGTTAAACAATGGTAAGATATTGTAAAGTTGTTGGGTGTAATGATAATGATAATACTGAAAATAATGTTTTTTTTTGCTTTTCCTGGGATTAGAAAAAAACACTATGAAATAACGTACAGCAGACATTCAAAGTGGTTGGCTGCCTTGAAAATAGATGCTTTAACAGAATCAAAAAGAAAAAATTTCTGGATATTCAAAGATCATTTTATTTCTGGTCTGTTTTAATCTTTTTGTTAGTATTTAATGTGTTATGAAGATACCAAATTGCTGTTGTGCTTAAATGACGACAATTGTCATTAATTCATCATGTGTTACACATTAAAGTGGAACACTTTTTTGAAGATCACCATAAAAAAAAAAAATTAGAACACTATGGACCGTTTCGTATTATGTAAAATTGATCATTGATAAATTTTCTCCGTATCTTCAAATTCCCGCATTGTTTTTAGTTTTATAAATATTCCTTGTGCTTTTTAAAATAATTGTTTGAGTTTTTTCCCCTCTTAAATTTTTTTTATGATTTCTCGCCAGTAAAATGGTGTGAAAGAAACAACAACTCTTAATAGTTTGACCAGTTTTTTATTCTTGAAAAAATTTAATGTGTTCAATCCTTCTCTGTACACTGCACTTATTATTTAGCTTTCGTGTTATGCTAACTTAAATAAAATATCAAGGCCAAAAAATAAATAAAACAATTTTTTAATGTGTTTGATTTTATAATTTTTATTGCAATGTAAAATTGATGGAAAAACTCTCACTTTGATCAGATTTAGGAACTTCTTTAGTGTGCTTACCAGCAGTGAGTAGTTTTTCTAAAAAGGCTGGTGGAATTTTACATAGCCTTTATAAAACTGCAGGGTATAGCAGTAAATAGAAGAAAATTGTTCATTTCCATGTTTTCCATTTTAAAAATGTAACCATGGCTTTAAGTTCTATATTAAACTTCCCTTTGCTGTATAATGTATAGCTATCAATCTTAATTTTTTATTAAAATGTTTCCCTGAAAATGCATTGTAGTAAATGAATTATATTTACTGTTAGGGTTGGCACATTCATCAGGCAAAAAGGGTGGTTGCCCAGGGCCCTGTGCCTATTGGAGTCTTTTTAGGGGCCTCAAATAATGTTTCATCTGTATAAAATAATAATTTTGCTCTAAATTTGCTTTTAAATCTTTCTTCATCGGAAAAAAGTGAGTATTAACTTTGGAACAGATGTCATAAGTTCCCCCCGGCCGCCATCTTGGAATTTTCTTGGCGTGAAAACCCTTTTTCCGCCAAGTAGTAAATGTCGCCAAGCACCGGTTTATACGGATGTTTGGCTTAACGAAAATAAAATGTAAATAATAAACAAAATTCGCTAAAATGGCAACCAGTAATCCTTGTATGTGCGCTTCGCGCACATTATCCGAAAAAAAAACATCACTGCATTCAACACTTCTCGAGGTCTAGCATTCTCAAAATTCAGCAGTTTTCGCTTTCTAGCAATCTCATAATATAAAAACTTTGAAAGCAAAAATACACATAAAAAACAAAATTCGCTAAAATGGCAACCAGTAATCGTTGTATGTGCGCTTCGCGCACATTTTCCGAAAAAAAACATCGCCGAATTCAGCATTTCTCGGATATAGCATTCTCAAAATTCAGCAGTTTTCGCTTTCTAGCAATCTCAAAATATAAAAAACTTTTAAAGCAAAAATACACATAAAAAAAAAATCGCTAAAATGGCAACCAGCAATCGTTGTATGTACGCTTCGCGCACATTTTCCGAAAAAAAACATCGCCGAATTCAGCATTTCTTGCGATATAGAATTCTCAAAATTCAGCAATTCTCGCTTTCTAGCAATCACAAAATGTAAAAAACTCAAAAGCAGAAAAATACATAAAATTATCAACATACCTTAACAAACATCTGCTTTCTTGAAAGATCCAGCTCGAAATATTATCGCCGACATTTTCCTAAATAGGCTTATCAATACGTATTCACAAACTATAAATAAACCTTTTCTTGTCAAAATTTCCTCATATTTCCTAATTATTTCAACAACAGCGTTTAAACGGACTACAGAAAACATAGTTAATCAAATACATTCAATAAATTTCACATAAAAATAAAAAGGCAGAACTATACAATACGATATCAAAATACATTCACAATATTCCAACATTAACTTCTCGGTTGCCAGAACGACACGTCACAAAAACACGTCACACGACATTCAACATATCGAGGTTGCCATATCCATAACCACCGTCAACACGCCAACACGCCAACAAAAAATCGCCAAACATTTCAAAACAACAACGGCGGAGGGAACATACGGCATCTAAGCCTTAACTTTTATTTCTTACAGTCAAAGTTTATTTTATTGTCGGGAAATGTATCAATTTGATGATTCTAAAATTAACCGTGAGTTATTTAATTAGAAATGCAGATGTTATTAAATAATGAGGCATTAAATAAATAAATGTGTAATCCTCCCCCCCCCCCTAAAAAAAAAATGAGATATAAAATTTAACTTCTGTCAAAATGAACAAACCTGTTTTTTAAATAAACAGTTTTTACTATTAGTTATTATTAGGTACTATTAATAAACCCCTTATTCTTTTTAAAAATTTGAGATGCTATTTTTCTGAAATTTTCTTTAGTAATTGTTCAGTAGTAGTATAATTAAAACTGTAAAATCCAGAATATGAATTTTTTTCATCCCTCCCCACCTTTTTCCAGACCCAGGGTGGCTTAAATTGGAAAAATTCATATTTTTCTTTTTCAGAATGAGTTTGAAAAACTTTCAAAATCCATAAAAGTTTTAATACAGAGTGTCTGGAGAATCTGCTGGTGTCAGAATAGATGCACATTTTACGATGTTTTTTGCTCTCAGGGGAACACAGGTGTGTAGTTCTGTATAATAAGCGACTACCATTTGTGGTCTTCTGCAAGAAAGTGGAATTTCTTCCAATGCCCTTCAACTATGTGCTATTTTTGAAACTCGTCAATCAGAAACAGTCGTAAATGTTTACTCGACCAGTAAGTATTAACTTATTATGACTGACTGTAAGTATGTAATTTTTTAATACATTTTCTGTTCCCTAAAAAAAGGGAATTTTAAAATGCATTCTACATTATTTATGTTGTTTTAATCAGTTTATTATGATTCTTATAATTTATTTATTTATATTTAAATTATAGAATGTTTTCAATGGGACTTTTTCAAGAATTATGCGTATGCTTGTTGATTACTACCTGTTGACCCCGCTTTCACTTTTGTAAATATCCTGTTAAGGGACTTTTTCATGCTTGTTTTTGATGATATGAGTTTTCAGTAATAGGTACTTGTAAGTATGATGCTTGTAAGTAAGTTACAACACTACATTGTATATTTATAAATGTTGTTTTACATAAAGTCATGTTGTTTTATATAAAGTCATTTTTCCCATAAAATGGATCTGCATCTTAAAGAATCACTTAAAGCTATGTCAGTTTGTAACACAATAATTATAATTTATTATAATTAATTTTTAACCAAGGTTTCTTTTGCATTAGCTTTCAGATTTATAAAATTGTGTTAAATGATCATTTTTTTTTTTTTTTAAGCATGTAGTTATGTATAAGCAAGCTATATTTTATAAAAACATTAAGTGTCAAGGTCAAAATTAGCACTAGCTACTGGCCACAGGGCCAGTGAATGAGAAAAAGTGGCTATTAAAAAATCGGCTGTCATCGGCCACCTTATGGCCACTTTCCTACAAGGAGAGGGTAAATTTTTTTTTGCATTTCATCATGTTATTCTATTTTTTCTGGTTGCAGTATGTTTATATTTGTATATTTATTTGTGCTATTCAATTTTAGATTAGGAGAGAAGGGGGCTAGTGTGGACAACTTGAATAATTCTGTTATTTTTTAGTTAAAAGTTGCTCTGTAAATTTTTGTAGATTGACAACACTGATATACACTTCCATGTGTACACACACATGAGAATAAATTTCATAGTTCATTTGCAATTTATAAAAAAAGGTTTTTATGATGAAAAAGTAAATTCATGGTTTGTTTTTTAATTACTAATTAGACTATTTATATTTATTATTTCAAATGAAAGAGGATATTATATTATAAATGAATCTAATCAGTATATTTTTTTATATTCACTTTTGCTCTTCATGGTTTACATTTACCAGTGTTAGTCCTAAAAAAATAAATGGCACCATGGGGCTAGTGTGGACATGTCCACACTAGCCCCATTCAGCTTTCAGTTGTAAAAACATTATGTAGGTATATAAATATATCACATTTTATGCTATTTGTATACTAAATTAGATTCATTTGTGAAGTAATAACTGAATTTAAGTGTAGAATACACACATAGTAGAATTTAGTTTGATAAACATCTTTTATTTAAATCACTAATGCTAGTCCATTATAATAGCATAGGTAGGATGTATCCTAGAGTAAATTATAAGGATTATTTTCTTGTTGGTGCTGAAAGCCAACTGAAAGTCTAGATTTGCCTTCAAAAAGCAGGTGGATGGTGAAAGAACTATTTCCAGCTGTTTTACACCACATACAAGAACACACAAAATCTGATATTGAACACCTTGTTTTTTTGCTTCTGGATAATCATAATTCACGCATTACTCTTGTAGCAATTACACATATGTGAAGGAAAATTACATTGTGTTACTGTCTTTCCCATCACATTCTTCCCATAAACTTCAACCCCTAGATGTTGCAATTTATGGTGTATTCAAAGGTATGTGTAAAGTTACATTTAATGACTGGATGTTAAATTATCCTGGCAAAACAGTATCAGTCTGATATTCGTTCCTTAGCAGCAAAAGCATATATCTAAATTATTTACACTAAGTAATATTATATCAAGATTTGAAAAAACCTGGAATTATCCCATTAAATTGATTAGCCTTTTGATATGATTATTATTATTATTATTATTTTTTTTTGAAGCTATGTTATTGACCGTGAATGCCCAAATACTACAAAAGATTAGGTAGGTAAGCACACGAGAAAACTGTGGAAACAGCCTTTTGACATGGAAGTTGATGAATTAGAAATTGAAGAAATAGAAATGATTGAAAAAAACAACCAAGCCAGGAGATTTTGCATTGGCTCAAGTTTCTTTAATTTGCAAGAAGTCCATCCACAGCAGATGAGATTTTATAAATATGTAGCAGTTATTCAAAGTCTGTTTCTGTTGTTGAGTATGAAACAGTGCCTCAAGAGTATTAGCTCTAAGAAAAACCACTTTATTTATATTGAAAATGATGTTTCACAAATAAACATTATTGGAAAACTCTCACAGCCAGACATTATTCAAGAAACCATCATGCTTATTATGCAATTTCCTGCCTGTGTAAACACTAATGAAAAACATTTAGTTGCTTTGACAAATACTTTAACCTTGTAAACAAACTTAAGATTTTAAGATAGGTAAATACTTCCATACCTTTTTATTTTGACAAGTGTTTTGTACTTTTGTACTAATGTATTTAATTTTGTCTTTGAAATAGATTTATAACATACCCAACTGCAGTCCTCAGTAATAACAAAAAAATATTAGGTATAACATTAAGTTATATTTTATTATGATTAATATATTTACTATGTTGTTTAGGTTCAAATTTATTTTATAATGGTTTTGCAAACACTTATAAGAGTTGTATTACATTGTCTAAATCAGTATTCTAGCTTGTCCACACTAGCCCCACCACATGGGGCTAGTGTGGACAAAAATTTTTTTTTTCCTAAATATTAATAAATAACTGTATTGCCAAATAATTTAATATATCAACCAAATCAAAGATAAAATAGTAAATTCTTGTAAAAAAAAATACTTAAAGTGTGAAAAATGGTATTTAGTACACTTTTTTGCAAAATTTATAAAAATTGTCCACACTAGCCCCCTTCTCCCCTAATACTAATAAAATTTTTAACAAAAGTTTACTGTTTAGTGTTTTTAAATAAAACAGTGGCCGCTAGTTTAAAGAAAAACTGGTACTACTGGCCACTGGCCAGTAATGAAATTTCCCAGTTTTGACCTTAAATTAAGTGTATGAGTATCATATTAGAGAGGAGCAGTTAATCTCTTCTCTCCCCCCTCCCTCCCCGTGCACACACACACTTTTCAAGGAATTTGATGTTTCAAAAAATGTTTAAGAACTGTTTAAAGAAGTTTAAGGTTCATAAAATTATTTGATAAACCCTTGATATAACAATATTCTGAAAATCGGGTACTTTTATCATCTAATGACTGCTTTGACTAGTTAAAAAAATAATTTGAATATAATTATGTAGATTTCTTCTTAGTTGTATACTATAACATTAAATTATAACTCTCCCCATTTCAATGAAACTTTTAAAATGGTGTCCCTGGATAATTATAAATTATAATTTAATATCAGCTTAGTAATTATCAGACTGCATATATATATAATCATTTAATATTACTAATATTGAAATTTATTATGATTATATCAAGGTTATAATTTCATTTGCTTAATAATTATTAAGCTGCATATATTAGTCTATTTAATATGAAATAATCTAAAATGTATTATCTATATTATTAACATTATAACTTCATTTGCTTAATAATTATTAAGCTGCATATGTACCTAATAATGTATTCGATTTAATATTTACTAATGTTGAAATAATCTAAAATGTATTGCCATTATTATCAAGGTTATAATTTAGGTTGTTTATTTACAATTTTTTTAAAGTGAGATGAATTATTTATTTAATTAGCATAAATTATTGAAATTATCAAAAGCATATGTGTATTTTGGAATTCTGTTAAAATGCATCAATATCAATATAGTAATTTTTGGAACAGATGTGTTATTATCCTGGGGTCTGCCATCTTGGATTTTTTTCTTGGCTTGAATTAAAAATTATTTTTTTATTATATAGTTATAATCATTATATTCCTTTTTTTTTTCAATATTAACCTATCAACAATATTTAACCATTGGCGACATTACTATTTGGCGAAAAAGAAGTTTTCATGCAAGAAAAAATCCAAGATGGCGCACCCCGGGATAATAACACATCTAAGCCTAATTTTTAAAGATCTCTGAGCTCGAAAATAAAATTTAGTGACATTGTTTGTTTTGCTCAGTCAATGTTTGTAATTTACTTTTCAATGTCTCCCCAAATTAGAATTAATATACATATCCAGCAGTGGCGCATCCAGGATTATGCTTTGGAGGGGGCTACAAATATTTTAGAGGCCTATATGTGCCTAGATTTGGCCTGGCCTGCTGCTGAGCTCTTCCTTTCATTTGATTTGATGAGCCGTGCCGGATGAGGTCCTGACTTAAATTTTTTCTGCTGACTTGAGCAGAGTCGGATAAAGCTCTGGAAAGTTTTGGTGGGGCTAATTCTGAATGCTTTTAACATATTACGTAATAAAATAACTGTACTAAAATATATCTTAGTTTTTGTGATTTTTTGGTGTGTTTCTGCATCTGAATAGTTTTACATTGTGTTTGCAATCAAACAATTTAAAGTTTTATTATTAATTATCAAAATATTATGAAGGTTAAAGATAGCAATAGGTTGCATGGGGTATTAAATTTGGTACTTCTTAGTTATCCCGTCGACCAAATTACTGTCACCAAATTGTAAGATTAAATGCCAATAATGGCCATTAAAACCATTAATTCGATGTTTTATTTGTATTTTTATTAATGTTTTACTAATTTATTTGTTCTTTCGTTATTTAAAATAAAATTTATGTCAATGTGTATAATTTTGGCGAGTGGTTTGGCGATTTGTATAATTTGGCGAAATTGGTCGACGGGATAGTTAAGAAGTACCTTAAATTTTTAAGTAAATTTTAAACATGCTAATATTTTGAATTTCATAATAAATAAAAGAGAAAAAAATTGTGTGACAAAATGAATATCTTTTCAAAAATTCTGATTTTTTAAGGACCTATTAAAAAATAATAGTAACTCTCTCATAATTAAAAAAAAATTAAATGTCTAGCCTGGGAGGGGTTTCAGCTCTTTCGTGGGTGCACCAATGATATCCAGTGCCATAAAAGGCTATAGTTTGAAAAGAGTCTTCTAAATTTTTGCATTACTGAATTCTTTAAAATTCGTTACAGAAAAATTCAATGAAATTGGAAGCCATGCTTTTGATTTAGCTTACTGAATTTATAATTCCCCTATAATATATTTTGCAAGTAAAGGGTAACTTCATACTTTATTTTAAATATATGAATTAACTAAGAAGTTTTAAGTATATCACATGACGTTTTTTTTTTTTTAGCTCAGAAGATTAATTTTGATATGTTAATGCTAAAATAGCTATTGAATCAGAATTTAGTTCAAAAGTGTGTGGAAAAATTTAAGTCACCATAGTTGCCACAGATATCATTCATATAGTTTGGTTATTTTCTTAAATTGTAATTAGTATACAGTTTAAGATAAGTTCAGCATAGAAAATAATGATTCTTATTTGTAACGCATATTGCACATCAGCTGTATTATCTCTTCCTACTCCTTTAAAAAGAAAAAAAAAATAACCTTTATAAATAATTGCATTTTATTCAAGCCTTCCATTTGTGGAAAGCATATTCTCATATTTTTTCAATTTAAATTATTCTACAATGACTATTATACTCATGCTGGCTAAACTATTTAATGCTTATTAACAACTTTAGAGTATTTTTGGTACTTTTATGTTAGTCATACACAAATCTTGCTAATAACAGCTTTTTTTTACTAAATTAGAAACAATATTTTGATGATAATTTTATGGTAGTATTTCTTTTTCTCTGTATTTTAATTGAAATGGGTGAAAGGCATATATATTTTAAATGTATGCAACATGTATTTTAAATGAAATGAGTGAATGACTTATATTTAAAATTAAATGGATGCAATGCGAATGATGCTAGTTATGCAACGATGCGCGCAAACTAATATTAAACCAAAGGCAACTTTCTTTATAAATTTCTTGTTTACATTTCAATATTTTAAAATGATTTTTGTTTTTGTTTTGCATGAGATATTTGAGGTCAATGTCTAATTTAGTATCTTTTTACTCTTTATTTCAGGTACAGTTTTTCAGAGGAAAATTTCAGTTTCAGATCCTGTTCGAAAATTAAAAGTGCCCTCAGAGAAAAAAAACTGCACATAAAAAAAAATAAAGATATTTGATTAGATATTAGCCTCAGGTAACCTAGGCCTAAAAAAAAAAAAATTCAAAGTATCGAAATGAAGATAAGAATTTTGAAAAGAACACTGCCATTGGTTTAACATTTAATTTGTGTTCTCCCGTTACTACTATCATAGGCTCTTATTGTTAGGCGACTCATAGCCATTTTAACATGAAAACTAGCCTCACTTATGATTTTTCTTATTTACATTACATTGTTTATTCAGATGTAGCCCTCTTTTTATTCATGATCTCCCCCCTGCCTGAAAAAAAAGTAAGTTGTACCCGTTAATACTTTTAAATAATTTTTACTTTTTATTTGTACTTGTTTGTAATTTTTACTGTTTATTTGTACTTTATAATAATTTTCTGATTACAATAAATGAGAGTCGTGTTCTTAATTTTGCTTTAAAAAGTTGCAACATGCATTTAAACAATGTTCTGGGGGCAAATGTAAGACATTTACTTCTATCTTTCTTCTTATTTTTTAAAAAATGTCTTCAGGTTATATTACACTTTCAAATATATCATACTTTTTTGTTATCTCTTGGCATGTGACATAATGAGATATCATCATCATCAACAACAACAACAACCGTTTTCAATCCACTGCTGGATGTAGGTCTCCCCCAGATTTTTCCAATGTTTCCTCTTTCCTGTGTAGTGCCTTAGTCATCCAATTTACACCGGCTACTTTTCTGATTTCATCACTCCATCTTACTTGAGTAAATACAGATACTGAATAATTTTAAGCTCTGTTTAGATGTTTCTAATTATATAAATATTTAGCACCAATAGTCCAAAAGCTATTTTGTCTTGCCTATATTCTGCCCACACGGTAAGTTTCTCTTATTTATGAGTAGTAAATACAGTATTCTAAATGTAATATTGTAATGTTTTTAGAAATTTTGATGTGTAAACCATAAAGGTTTTCTTTTTAATAGAACAGGAGTGTAAATCACTTGCATTTCTGATGTCTTCAAATCTGCTGATATTCTTAGCAGTTTGAATGAGGCTTATTTCATTTTGTCTCACTAAATATTATTTACCAATTATTGTTTATTTCAATTGATCAACTAAAATTTTCTTTCTCTTCTTCTTTTTTTTTTTTTTTTAAGTATGTCAAGAAACATGCTTTTTAATTTTGATGTACTATTTATTACTTTTTAATTAATATACGAACTGAAAATTATTAATTGATTATCCCACTTTATAAAATAAAACCTGTCTTAATAGTTCACAATTTCGCTAGTTACACAGTCTATTTGGTACTTAATGCACCAATTATTTCTATCCTGATCTTTGATCAATGAAATGTTTACTGCAATGCTAAGATATTTTTAATTTTATACCAGTAGTTTAATATGAGTTTTATTTTATTACTTTATTGTATAACAGTTATTTGTTCATTTATTTTAAGTATATATTGGTGATTTAATAAAATAGTTCTTAAAAGTCTGTAATTTTCAAATGTTATATTTTTAAAAAAGCTCACTTTACTATTGACAATGTTTTTTCTTTTATTTTTCAAATGTTTCAATTTACGTGATTTTCATTTTGTGTCAACTATTATGCTTGGCAACAATGGTGTCCATATAACAGAAAAGTACCGTCTATTTTTACTCAATTTTTACAAATGCTTTATCTTTCTTTTAAATTAAAATATAAATATCTGTTTCTGCAGATCAATAAAGTTTCCTGCAAAGCATTGTGTCAATGTTATTTTATTTATTATACGTAGTAATCATTATATTCAATAATAAATTTTGTTGTGTAATAATATTTATAATATAAAGAAGTTTTATTTTGTTTCTGTAACTTGTACTGTCAAATAAAAGAAATTTATTAAAAATTTGTTGTTTTCATTTGACTATATGATTTTATTATAAATGGTATTTCAAGTATTTACTTGCTTTGTTTATCATGTAAGAAATAGTTTTAATTATCTATTTATTTTTAATAACAAAATGGCTAAGATATAAAACAATGAGAAAATATTCTCATTTTTAACACTTTCAACATGGTTGAAAAGTGTTTATTCAGTAAGTTGAATAGTTTTTGGTTAGTCTATTTTCCCACTTTCTAACTCTCATAAATATACTGGGATCGCCATGTAATTATTTAATGTTAATGAGGTCCATTGTGTGCTATTTAAATGCAAAATTCAATAAATATAATGCATCAAAAAGTGTTATGGGACCAACAAGTGCTGAAAATGGATTTTTACTCAGTTATGTTTTTTTAAATGGCTCATTAATATATTTCATTTCATTGTATGAAAAAAATAAAGTTCTTATTAGCTATTGTTGGTGAGAATTTCCTAATCTAAGCCTAATTTTTCATAATTATTATTTGTGTGTATATATTCCTTATACCAGTGGGGCAGCCAATATACTTATTTGGAAGGGGTTTTGGAGAATTGTTACTCCTTGCATGATACAATATCTGACAAATAAAAACCAATGTGGGCTATTTCGAAAATAAATATGTGCATATTTTCTAACATTCACCAAAGTACGAGGAAGAAAACATAGTACGTTCATTTTAGACCTAAACTGAAGGGATTAAAACAATTTCCAGTTTTCTCCTATTTAATTCTGAGTTCAACCCCCTGACCTCAAGTCTAAAACTTTAAACTGGAATTGTGACCTAAGTGTAGGTACTCATTTTACTCAGAATTTTAAGTTCTACAACATTTGTATTGACAATGTTTTTGACAGAGTTAGTTGTTTGGAGATACTGTTATGGTATGTAAAAAAATGTATTTTTTGACTGTAAATCTATACATATTTCCTAACGCTCACCTAGTACGAGGGGGAAAACATAACATATTCATTCTAGACCTAAACTGAAGGGATTAAAATAATTTCCAGCCTTCTCCTAATTAATTCTGAATTCAACCCCCTAACCACTGGACTAAAAGCAGAAACAAACAAAATAAGTTTAGCATTAATGTGTTTAAAGGCTTCATAGAAAAGCCGCTGTAATCTTCAAAGAGAAAAAAATACATTGATAATGATATCATTATGGAGGGGGTGAGGAATAATAACATATGATACTGTAAGTGAGGGGGAAGGGGCTAAAATTACCTAAATATTGCTAACATTATACATGTACAACCCCGTACACATTAAGGTACCATTTGATTATCCCGTCCACCAAAAAATTGTCATCAAACTATAAGATTAAATGTCAATAATGGATGATCGTAAATGTCATATTCACTGGACATTAAACATGATACAAGTGTTTATGTCATCAAGTGATTTTTAATTCTACTTTTTTTTGTTTTTTATTAATGTTTTACTAATTTATTTTTTCTTTCGTTATTTAAAATAAAATTATGTAAATTTGTATAATTTGGTGAAATTGGTCGACGGGATAATCAAGTAGTCCCCACATTAATAACACACTGATAATTACTCCTCACATTAGCCATATTGCTCTTAACTTTTTCTTTCATTAAATTTGTGTTGAAATAAAGATTCCTTTTATAAAGCCTTGAAACAAATGATAAACGTTTTGTGATACGTATGCTTTTCTTTACATTGGTTTTTACATATTTTTATCGTAACATAAGGTATTTTTAATACATCTTATCAGTTTTTTAAATACTCTGGGAGAAAATTTTGAAATGCAACCCCCTTTTGCTGCTGCAGTGTTTATACAAATCTACATTTTTTGGCTGATTTGCATGATATAACTTGATATAAGGGCTGTGCATATATAATCATTTTAGGTTGGGGGAGAAGTCTGACATTTGGTTGTCATAAGATATTTCTGGGGAAAAGGGTATTGTTTTTTGAAATTGTTATTTATTTATCCAAACAATATATTTTTTTGTTATTTTTTTTTTTTACATCAAAATAGTCATACCTTTTAAATAGCAACTATCTCTTTTAGATGTTAATTGATATAAAGTTATTTAAATGTAAAATCATATTTTTATATCGCTGCAAACATACAAAAGTAAAAAGAACCCCCGTTTAAAGTAATTGTTGAACACTTAAATCAAAAAGAAAAATAGTCTCTGCCCTCCTGGACACCCGTTTAAGGTAATTTTTGCACACAAAAAGAAAAAACAAATTTTATTTTATTTAAATAACTGTTATACAAAATAGAAACATTTGATAGAATTTAGGCTTCATATCTCTATGAACATCTACAGTATACCCATTCATACTTTTCTAGTATATATACAGCTATACCAAACCCTATGTTGTATAGTTTTTTACAAAGCTTTATTTTTCTTTTAGTAATGATTTTTTTAATAATAGAGTTGATAATTCATAGATTTATTGTACAGAATCCTCTGAGAGCGAGTAGTACTCGCACTTGATCGTTTATTTTTGAATAAAATAAGTGAAAGATTTATATTTTAAATGAAATGAATGCAGTACAAATGATTGTGATGAGAACACTATTTGTCAATTTATCAACTGGGCCTAACTAACAAAAAATACAGTTTTTCTCAAAGAACTATTATTATAGTAATCAGGGGTGATTGCAAGTTCAGGAAAAAATACCTGAAATTTTATCACGAAAAAGATTTCGCATGGAGAGAGAACATGTAATTTATTACAGAGAGGTCCAAATCATTTCATTATGAAAAATATTACAATTAATTATGTTTAGAAATCATATGAAATTGATATTTTAGTCTTATTTTATTAATTTAACTATCAGAAAAACTAGAATTCCGATATGGAAAATGAAATAAATACCTGAATTCAGGTATATTATCTGAACACAATCACCCCTAAGTAATAAAATACAGTCAAGGATCTATAATCCACAATTTTCTATAATTCACATTGCTTAATGAATGTAAACAAATTTACAAATTCTGGGTCCAAAAAATGATTTAAAAGAAATATCTAAAAATTTAAATATAAAAGTAAATAACAATCAATTTTTTAATAAAAGAATTTGAAAAATGCATTTTTTGAGATAGCATATTAAATTAATTATTATATTTCCCATTTTTATTTTCATGTTATACTGAATATGGAATTAAAACAGTGCCCAGAAAAAAGAAAATGATATAATCTATAATACTCTATAATTTGCACAACCCTTGGTCCCAACTTGTGCAGATTAAAGAACTTTGCCTGTACAGTAATGTCTCATCAGAAAAGTGCTAGAGATTTTTAAAAAGTTCTGCTTTAGACAGATATTAATTTAAGCATGTTTAATGTTATGGTATTTTCGTTGGGGTTTGTGATATTCTTTCATTAGTGCAGGATTTTGGTAAAGACAGTCTTTTCATTACATACAAAAATTTCATGGCTCTGGTGAAAGAAATACCATACAATTATATTTGCTGAGTGAAATCTATCTAAAATGAAAATTTCCCTTCGTCTCTAGCGATTTTGTCTTAACAAGTTTTAGTATATTAGTTTTCTATTAACTTAACAATTAATAATGAACTTTAAAGTAAAATAAATCTGTGAAAACACAACAAACATAATCTGTAAAAACTTTCAAAACATTTTTCAGAGTTTCAAATGTGCCATCAGATTTAATTTAAGAAACATCTGCAGCACACATTCAATTTGTCAATGTTAAATAATATTAAAAGAATGCTTAATTTTTTAGAGCAGTGATAAGTGCTGTAAAGGAAAGGCTAAAAAGCTGACATTTTATGACTTGTGAATATTGCTAATGAATATTAATATATACTCAATTTCTTGAATTATATCATTTATTTTAAGTATTGATTTTACATTAATATTTAATTAGTTTTGTAATTTGATAAATTCTAATACAGTAAAATAAAGAAATAACAAGAAATTTAAATACAATACAATTTCTGTGTGTCATGCTTTTATTATTAATAATAAAAAAAATGCATCCTGGTTTGACATTACAGCCTAGTATATTAAAATACGGTTTTATATATATAGGGTAGATGTGCCAGTAATGGACGCCCTTCCAGTAATGGACACCCCTTGATGTTTTTGGTTCATAAAAAAATAACTAATAAATATTTAGCTTTAATTATTTTTTTTATAATTCCCCCTTGTATGTTTTATAAAACTGGGTTATTGTTGACATTTTTAATCAAACCAATCAGGAAGCAGAAAATAATGTTTCAAAGTTTCGCTGTTTTTCTGTGAAAATCTTAATGAAGAGGCTAAGAGTTGGCTTCGTTTAATCAATTTATATATTATTTATTTTCTTGCAAAATTTGAATGTTTTTGTTTGAGTAGCAATAGAAAACTTTGAATTTTATATACCAATAGCCATTTACAAAATTTCATTTATTTTTAAGATTTTAAGAGGGGTGTCCATTACTGGGATGGTTAATTAGTCATTTTCCAGTAATGGACACCCCATGTAGACATTGCTAAAAATGCAATTTTAGTAATGTTTATAGTGCATAAAATACTTTGGCTTAACTGCAAACCTAAATAATCAAATTTAATTTTTAAATTATACTTACCAAAATGTAATAACACCAAAAATTTTATAAATAGCTGCTTTCAAGTTATTTTATGTGGATTAATAAAATTTCAATATTTTATTTTATTTATTTATTTTATTATTATTTTTTTATGTAGATGTACCTTGCATATTTTATAATCTGGCAATCAAACCAGCCAGGAAGCAGAAAATATTGTTTAAGAGCACAGTCAAAGAGGGGCTCATAGGGCTTAATCCCTCTCCGTTTAAATAAAAACAATTAAGTTACAGAAGCTATTAAAAATCTATTTTCTGTCTTAAATGTTTCCTTATTTAAAAAAAAAATGTAATATACTATTAATGAAAGTTACAGGTAATATTCATGAAACTATAGTAAATCTGTAGATCATTGGCCTCAAACATCAGTACTACAGTTTTATTTTGAAATTTATTTTATTTAGTATTTAAAATATTCAACTCACAATATCATTTCTTTCATATTTGTAATATTAATTATTATAAATGATACATCAAGTAGAGTCTGGAAGATTGTTAAAAATAGTGACACAAAACTAAACATTTAAAAATAGTGGCACAAAACTAAACATTAATATTCCAAAACTTTTTTTTAATTACCCTTTAAATCCACCACTGTTACAATAATTTGATAGCTGTAATTGCCTGATATTTAGTATTTTAATCTTTCCATCTAAAATAATTAAAACATCGATCTTCTGATAATTTCAATAATTGATACAAACAATAAATGATTATCACAAATACTTTATTAATTACTGGTATCCTAAATGTTAAATTTATTTGAAAATAACTATTTTGTTTCATTAGTATGTATTCATTAAATTCTGGTTCTAAATAGTCATAAAAACAATTATATTTATTACTTTTTATGGGGTGTCCATTACTGGAACAGAGGGTGTCCACTACTGGGCCAGAGGGTGTCCATTATTGGGCTTTTGATATATTTCTGTTATTTAAAATTAAATTCCTATTCATATAGGTAAATGAGGCTATAAGAATGGTTAAATATTGTCGATAGATTAATATAATATTGAAAAAACTGGAATATAATAATTTTAACTATTAATAAAAAAATAATTTTTAAAGAAATTCCTTAAGGGTGTCCATTACTGGCACATCTACCCTATATATAATACATATATACAATAGGCGTTACGATTGAAACATTTAATAAATATGGAAGTTTCCGTTCGCAATATGTCAATCAATCGTTATATTTTTTGTAACTACAAATTTTCATTTACTTCATAATAAATAATCTTGAGTGAAAAATCATTTTTTTATTATATGATTATAGCTGCTAATGGAACCTTTTTATCCACTGTATATTTAATAAATATTTAGGTGATAATTTGTAACACTGATTTTATTAATATTCTTTAATATATTATCTTAAATAATGTTTTTTATAAGTTATTATCCTGGTTAATAGCTTCTTGTTTACAATTTTAGTATGTCAACAAAAGTATAGGAGGTTGCCAGAAAATCGCCAAGAAAATCACCAAATCTCCCGCTCCATTAGCGGTGATGACGTCAAAAACATGGAAAAATATGGACATCACGTGATTCGTTGCCACCTAACGAATTGGTCTATTGTAGCACTTTACAAGAGGAAACAACGATTTTCTCCCAAAACAGAAAAATGGTGGTGTTTATGCTCGAGCAGCTGACGAAAAAAACTAGATTATAACAGTACCCTGCCGTATGAAGAAATGAGTAGGAATGCTGGGATACATTAACGTGCGCTAAAGTACAAATAAGACTCTTTAACCCTTTAGAAAGTAATAAAGAGAATATAACCTATGGTGGGAAAGTATTATCTAAAAAACTGTAAAGAGTTAAAAGAATAAAAGATAATAAGTTTTTATTACAAATTGTGGCAGTTAATGAAGAAGCCTATCATATAAAGAGAAAATTTTTAAATGATGTGTTTTAAATTCGTATTGAAAATAAAGGTCTCTATTTTTTAACCAGCTGTAGAACTAATTGAATCCTCTCAATCAAGCATAGGAAAAACTTGGCACCATAATATATTATCTATGCAACTCTTTTCTGCATTTTTGTTGAAAAAAACTTATTCAAAACTAATGAAGAAAAAAAAACTGCATTTAGCCCTTTGCATCTTGCAACAGATATTTTAAATCAACTGATACAAGGAGATACAGTCTGCCAAAAAACAAAGAAACGTATTAATGTCCAAATTGTGAGAGGGGGGGGGGGGGGAGTGAAATAGCTATTTGACTGGAAATTATGATTTTTTTCAATTTAAGCTTGAAAAAAATAAGATTGAGAGTTCTCTTCATACTGAAATTGTACCAAACTCTGAAATTTTCAATACGAGCACCTAATTTTGACATCATATTTGGCTTTTCCTGCAAATTTTACCTACTTACTAATTATGCAGCTTTAAAATTTAGGACTCCTAATGTTTAATTCTATCGCAATTATTGCAAAATAGATTGCAATGCAGATAGTGTTTTAAGCATAACTCAATAATTAGTTGGCGGAATGAAATGTAATTTATATTATCATAATTGAAGCTTTTAGAAATACGCAGATTTCTCTTTAAAAATCGTAAGTTACATTTAATTTTGCTTTAGAAAATTAATTAAAAATATTTTTTTTTTCGAAAAAGTTATGAATTGTAAATCATGAATCCTTTAACAAGAATAGATTTCTAAAGACTTCAAATATGTTAATTATAAAATTATATTTTATTCTACGAAGTATTTCTGGAATTATGCTTAATATACTACCTGCATTGCAATCTGTTTTGAGAAAATTAAAAATTAATTTAACATTAGGAGTTCCAAGATTTAAATCTTCACAGTTCCTAAACTACTTGACTGGATAACTTCCCTTTGGTGTCCTAAAGTAAAATTTAATGACAAAGCCAAATATGATGTCAAAATAGGTGTTTGTATTAAAAGTTTCAGAGTTTGGTACAATTTCAGTTTGAAGATGATCTCTAAGCTTATTTTTTATGTAAAGTGAAAGAATACATACTTTCAAGTCGAATGGCCATTTTAGTTGTTTTCTGGGAAATTTTGGTGACTAAAAGGAACGGGGTGTTAATTTTTTCCCTTGTCCGAATGCACCTTAAATATGTCAGATATACAGTAGAATCAAATGTAAATTTCTGACTGGACGAAAAATATCCAGATCAGGATTCGAACCCGGGATCTCTTGGCTGAAGCCGCCAATGCTCTACTATCTGAGCTATCCCGGATGAATCTGGTGGAACTTTTCCCCCCAGCTAACCTTATTGATTATAGCATCTGGTCTGAAATCTGATTCAGTTCAACAGAATAAATCGCATGCAATGGAATTCCAGAAATCGTTAGATACGTAGTTACACTAGATTAATTTTAAAACAATTATTCTAATTGGTAAATAAATCATATCAGATGTAAATTTCCAACTGGGCGAAAAATGTCCGGACCAAGATTCGAACCAGGGATCTCTTGGCTGAATTTATTTATTCTGTTGAGCTGAATCAGATTTCAGACCAGATGCTATAATCAATAATGTTAGCTGCGGGAAAAAGTTCCACCAGATTCGTCCGAGATAGCTCAGATAGTAGAGCATTGGCGGCTTCAGCCAAGAGATCCCTGGCTCGAATCCTGGTCCGGACATTTTTCGCCCAGTTGGAGATTTAAATCTGATATGATTTATTTACCAATTAGAATAATTGTGTTAAAATTAATCCAGTATAGTAGTTGATAGTTTAACCTTTGTTTATGAAATTGGCCATCATATGAAATTAGATAGCACTCAACTAAGACGTATGTAGTTATTTGCAGAGGAAAAGAGTATATCCGGGAAAGAAAAAGTCTTGTGAAAAGGATTAGAGGATATATATTCTTTATTGGAGTTACCTATGTAATACTAGTACATTAGCGGAAGCAGTATCGGGCATATTAAGTGCACCTGTAACATAAATTTAATTAAAATTATCTTCTCAATAAAATTCTTCTGAATAAGCACCTAAGCTATTTTAAATTCTTCATTATGATTAAAAAAATATATTTAAATTCAATATTTAAATGTAACATATTGAGTTTATTTAAAATTTAAGAGTTGTAAAAATTCTAAAGTTCTATTTTTTTTTCTTTTTCTGTAATCCATTATAATTAATAACGATATAAGTTTTTTTCGCAGCTTTATTTAATTGAAGAATAAATAACCAGGTAAATATCCAAAATGGGTATTTACCCTTAAAAATAAATACTTGGGTATTTTACATCACAGCGCATAATACATATATGATACGACAGTGCATACTTAATCAAATTTAATATATAATATTCTTTTTTTTTTTTTTTTTTTTTTACTCTTATAAAATTTATCTATGTAAACACATTTTTTCCATATGTTTTTCTCTATCATACAGTTCCTATATTTTTTTCTCTATCATATTTAAAAGCGACTAGTTAAATTTCGTAAAATTTCCATAAACATATTAAATTCTTAAAACAAACACAAATGGGACTTATTACTTATTAATGATATATTCATGATACTTTTACATAGTTTAAATGTAGTTGAAATACTTTTCTTAATATTCAAGCTAGATAAAATTTCTTATTCACTGCACAATAAATAAAAACATAATCTAATCAAGGTTCAAGGAACAATAAGGAAATTAATCCTTTAAAATTCTCTATTTGTTGTACATTTACCTTAATTCAAATTTGGATAAATATTTCTTTTACCTTATATCCCTTGCCTTAGTTTTTTTTTTTTTTTTTTTTTTTTTTTTTTTGTGCTATTCTTTATCTTCTGTGATTTATTTAAGTTTCTTTCCTTTCTCTTTATCCGAGTAATTTTCCTTTAACCCTGATTTATTATTCTTCAATGGTAATTATTTTTCGCACTTGCTTTGTGGTAAAGTCAGTTCCAATTTTGCATGGAATCTCAAGTGATGGAATTGAATAATGAGTTAACGAAGCATCTTTGCGTTCCTCGGAAATTGATTTTTACTTTAGAATGATTGAGGAATGCATAAAAATTAAAATGATTTCAAAGATATTTTTAGTCAAAAGAAAAAAAAAATATATATATATATATATATAAAATCTTTATTTAAAGAATGCTGTATCATGTACAGTCGTGTGCAAAAGTTTAAGGCCAACAGCCGTTTTGCAATTTGAAAGAAAGCATCATTAACGCCGAAAATTACGCCATCTTATGTGTCGATTGTATCAGACTCGTTCGCCTGCTATAAATAACTTCCCCCGTCTGCTTCTTCGCCAGTTGTTTAGTGGATTTAACCGTAGACGGTGCTGTTTTTTAATCTTTGTAATGGGTAAAAAATCGTCACTTTCAGTTTCAAAAAGGGCAGAAATAGTTGCTTTGCATAAAGTGGCTTTTTTGAACGTGAAATAGCTAACAGGGTACATGTGAGCAAGACTGCTTTTCATCAAGCTGTCAGTAAATTTAATATTTCGGGAAAGTACACTGACATGAAGGGAAGCGGTCGGCCAAGAAAAACTAGTGCTCCTGATGATCATGTGATCCGAAGGATAGTAATGCAATCTCCAACAGCCTCCTGCAAGAAGGGTAAGCATACTCTGGCTGCAAAGGTCACCGACATCAGTTTGAGCATTATTTCAAGACGTTTGACCAAAGATTTTGATTTATTTTACTACAAAACTGCTAGGAAAGCACATGATCATCACGAGCACTAGTTTGTCTTGGTCGACCGCTTCCCTTCATGTCTGCGTACCTTCCCGAAATATTAAATTTACTGACAGCTTGATTAACAGCAGTCTTGCTCAAATGTACCCTCTTAGCTATTCCATGTTCAGAAAAGCCAACTTTATGCAGGACAACTATTTCTACCCTTTTTTCAACTGAAAGTGAGGGTTTTTTACCCATTACAAAGATTTGAAAACAGCACCGTGTGCGGTTAAATCCACTAAACAACTGGCGAAGAAGGAGACGGGGGGAAATCATTTATAGCAGGCGAACGATTCTGACGCAATCGATACATAAGATGGCGTAATATTCGCCATTAATGATGCTTTCTGTTAAAATGCCCAAATTCGGCTGCTGGTCTTAAACATTTGCACACGACTGTATTTTCCATTTTACACTGTTTTTACTTAAGCTCACGATTGGATAAATGTTTCTCTTATCATCTATCTCTTAACACTTTATTTTTTGTACCATTCTTGTCTGCCATCACTTATTTACTTTTCTTTGCTTAGTCCGGATATTTTCATTTATACCAGATTTTCTTCTTAATCCTTTCGCGTTTGGTGTACTATTTAGTACATGTCTTTTAAGCGAGTATTACTTTGTCTTAAAAATTACTTTTATTACTTTCTACATATTGAAATGATAGTATATGGCTATGCCTTTCTTATTATGACTTCATTTATGTTTTGACATTTAGTAATAACAGTAATAATAAAAGTTTGCTTAACCCTCTCGCTGTGTAATTGTTTTATCAATATAGCTTTAAAAATTGCGTACTTAATTCCTTCGCGACGAGCGTCTTTTAAGAATTTTTATTCTGTTGCCACCTGTTTTTCAAAACAAAAATTTTCCTCTGGTTGAATCCGGAAAATGCTCCGATTAGATAAAGCAAAATTTACAATAAAAAGTAACTGGTGGGAATGATCAAGGCGAGTTAATTAGACGGAGAAAATGCATCCCCGATGAAATCTCGGGTTGCGCAAATTTTGCTATTTTTACGTTGCCCGAGAAACCCTCGGGTTCGCAGCGAGAGGGTTAATTCTCTTTGCACCGTTGGCGATTCCTTTATTTTATACATATATTTCGCTCTTTAAATTTAAAATATGGATTGCTTTTCTGAACTAATCACGTGCAGTAAAACGCAAAAAACATTAGAAAGTTGAATATCTGTTAAACCCTGTTATAATACGAGATTTTCCAAACGTCTCCAAAAACTCTTCCTTAACCTATTATTATCATATAAATATCAATTGAATAGTGCACAAATTAAGTACATGCGTTAGATTTCAGACAGTGAGATAATCTTTAAACTTCAGTAAGTCTCTTTGGATAGCTACGATTAACATTATTAAAATAAAAGTAGTTTTGTTTTCAAAATGGAAAAAAATTCGGAACCGAGAGGGTTAATAGGAATTATTTTCCGAACTTGCTTTGAGAAGATCTGAATCAAATTTTTGATTTGAATATCTCGCGATTAAATTCACGCATAAGGTCAATCATAAGATCTCTGTTTCTCATATCATCTATCTCTTAGCACTTTATTCGTTATGCCATCCTTTTGATAGAAATTATTCTTCAAACTTACTTCGAAAAGATCTGAAACAAATTTTTGCTTTGAATATCCCGCGATTAAATTCAATCATAAGGTCAATCATAAGATCTCTGTTCCTTATCATCTATCTCTTAACACTTTATTTGTTATGCTATTCTTAATATGGCGTCACTTTTTTTTTTTTTTTTTTGCTTAGTCGGGGTAATTTTATTTATCCCAGATTTTCCTTTTAAGAGAAATTATTCTTCAAACTTGCTTCAAGATGATCTGAAACAAATTTTTGCTTTGAATATCCCGCGATTAAATTCAATCATAAGGTCAATCATAAGATCCCTGTTCCTCACCATATATCTCTAAACAGTTTATTTGTTATGCTGTTCTTGATATGGCGTCACTTATTTAACTTTCTTTGCTTAGTCGGGATATTTTCATTTATCCCAGATTTTCCTTTTAATAGAAATTATTCTTCAAACTTGCTTCGAGAAGATTTGAAACAAATTTTTGCTTTGAATATCCCGCGATTAAATTCAACCATAAGGTCAATCATAAGATCTCTGTTCCTCATCATCTATCTCTTAACACTTTATTTGTTATGCTACTCTTAATCTGCTATCACTTATTTAAGGGTTATTCCATAAAAAATGAGCAAATCAGCTGTGGCTGACATGTCACAGATTTTAATGAAAATCAGCATATAAGTAAATAATATTCATTTCTGAATAAATGTAAGATAATAGATTTCACGTTTGTTTATTTAAGTATTAAAATCTACATTAAAAGTTGGGGAAAAATCGTTTTGTCTACATGCTTGAAATTTCAATTTTGATTATTAGCCTTGGGAATGAAAAGACTATATTAAAAATTATTTATAATTAAGAATGAATAATAAGTAACAGATTGCGTAAGTTAGTAATTATATTTTCATTCCGTAATCAGAAAAAAAAATATTGAAAACTTTTGAGGAAAAAAATAAAATATTTCTATTACTCGTTTGAACAGAAAGGAAAGCTCTTACAGTTTTAAAATTATTTGACGTTATAGCTAAAAGCATATATTTTAAATATCGAAACTTTGCCGAATTCTCGAAACTCGAATCCATTTTTGCCATTTTATTCCTTAATGAGAAAAAGAAATAAATAGTAAAAAATGTTGAGGATAAAATACAGTATTTCTAACACTTGTTTGAACGTGAAGGAAAGCTGTTTAAAAGTTTAAACTATTTGACATTATAGATAAAAGTGAATATTTTTAAATATAGAACTTTTTATTCTTGCTTTCCGTTTGTCTTTGCTTGAAGAATATTTTAATGATTAAGATGAACAAAAAATTATAATTTAATAATGAATTAATGTAGATGGCCGCACTAAATTTATTTTTCTTGAAATCGTTCTCAATATAGTGAAAAACCGCCCAAATTTGAAGTGGAGTGTAACAATTATATCTTTTTTTAACCCAACTTTATTATGTTTGGAATCAAAAAGCAATCTTGAATTTTTTTAAGGATATCATGGGCTTACTGCTCTTTATGCCTATGCAATATATTTAATGTCTGATTTTTCCTTTATTTAAATTTTTGAGCAAATATAAGGGAAAAAATTGTGATTTTGCAATATTTTAAAAAGTTTCTAAGCTATTTTGAAGATAAAGGAAATAAAGGGCAACATTCAAACTTGAGCAATTCTGTCTTAATATGTAACACTATTATCATCGGCGGTTCGTTGTGTCTGTAAAAACATTGTTTTAATTTTTCACTGTTTAACTTGCATCGCTTTAAGATAAAATTCACAAAATCGTAATTAATTGTATCTTCCGGGGATTCTCTAGCTAGCATATTTGCAATTTCCTGCGGTAAAACTGCCAACAGGTAGGGTACTCAGTCTTTCTTTGATACTTGTGCCATTTCCTCTCTTCCTTCAAAATTTATCAAAAATAATCTCATATCATCACGTTTTTCACCAAATTTCGTGACAATCTGTGCTAATTGAATTTTTGGAGCTATCCCAACTTTTGATTCATTTCTCTGTTCCGGAAATTTCTGTAATTGGTCCAGTTTTTTCATTTTAATTTCATGTTCTTTGGCTTCCCTGGTATTCTCTCTCCTCTTTCTTCTTGGCGTATTTTCTCTTCCCTCTGTTCCTGACGTATTTTTTCTTCCCTCTGTTCTTTATTTTCCCTATCCTCAATTATAGAACTCAAAATTCCCTTAACAAAATCTTCATCATATTCTTCTACTACTAGTATAGCCTTTTTCAGATCTGCAATTTTTAGATTTTCGACATCCTGAACCCCAAGCTCAATCGCCACTTGCTGTAAATCTTCTTTTTTACTGTCTTTGCTTAAATAAGCCATATTTGAAAAACCAAATTTCCAAATCGAAGCAATCAGCAATATTCAAACAGTGTCTCAACCCTAATTGGAACTTTCCCTAAGAACGCCTTAACCCCTTCGGGACGGGAGCCTTTTACGAAATTTTTAATCTTTTGTCACCGTTTTTTGAAAACAGAAATTTGTGTCTTCTTGAATCGAGAAAATGCGCTGATTAAATAAGGCAAATTTTACAGTAAAATTTTACTGGTGAGTAAAAACAAGGATTCTGAGCGCTTCATGCGGCACGTATACGTGCCGCTCGTCCCCAAGGGGTTAAACCACCTGAACATTCTTTTGTACATAACCCCCTCAAATTGAATGAAATTTATTTTATTTAAATACTTATATTAGTATTACTGAATAAATTAAAACACATTTGCACAACAATAAAAAATATATCCAGAAAACAATTCTTGCAATAATTGAAATATACTTTTACCAATATGTCGAGTTAAAAAAATAAATAAAACATTTGTGTTCTAAGAAAACAAGAATTTGTCATGCTTTGCGTATTAATTTCTAAATACATCTTTCAAAAATACATAATACAGTATCTTGTTTTTCTTTTAACACTTTAGTCTCTTATTAAATTTCATTTCAAAACAAACCAAATATTTATAAATTACAATCTTAAATTAACACCTTTTAATTAAATTAAATTGTATTCAAGATATGAAAATCTTTTTTTTTTTTTATCTTGATTTGAAATGCAAATCAAATCTCTATACTTTCTTTCACTTTGTAAATCGAAAATAAACAAACAAAATAAAAATGCCAGATATTTAGTCACAAAAAAAAAAAAAATAAAAAAAATAAAAAAAAATAAAATAAACAAACCAAATCCGCAATAATCAAATAAAGAACAAATTAACCATTCTTAGTTTAACGGAACAAAGATTACTCAACTTTTATTTTATATTTCACTTTGAATAAGTCATAATACAAACATTTCAAAGAATTCCAGAATAATACGTAACAAAATAAAAATAAAAAATTAACTATTACTTCCTCTACATACTTTGAAAATAGCACTTTTTAATCTAATCAGAAAGCTAATCAAATTAAAATAAAAACATTTGCAAATAGATCAATTCTTTCTTTGTTTTTTTCCCCCAAACGATAATTAACTTAGCTAACACATTTGTTTTCCCTTTTATTCTTAACGAATAAATAGCTTCACAGACCTATTAATAACTTTTAATATGATAATTGAAACTCATTTTTATGTTTCTTTTTCTTTTTTAAAAAACAACAACAGTAACTAGAGGATATTTATTAAATAACAAAATTTAAACTTTCATGCTAAATATAATTATTTATAAAATACAGTTCTAATAAATTTTTGCAACCGTAATAAATAACTCTGCATTCATATTACTACACAAGTTAAATAAACAACAAAAATGGAATTCTTTAGCCTTACGAAACCGTGCAACATCAATAATTATTTACCTTTCAATTTTAATTACTGAATAAAATAACATATTTATTCTATTAATTGAAGAAATATTAACCTTTTGTTTCGATATCTATTTACTATATGCACTTTAAGCAACCATTTTAATAATATATATTTAAACTAAACTCTCGATGGAATAAAAAAAAGAATACCTTTATGATAGCCAGGCTAGTTATCGAAAATTCTCTTTGATGTCAATTAAATACTATGGACACAACTTTCTTTACTTAGTATCCACGATGCTGTTATATAACCACAGTATTCCACGATGCCATTTTATGCAGCAGTAACACTGAAGATGATTTTTAAATACTGAAGACCATCATCATCCTATCGACTGCGCCATTATCATGGCCGGTTCGGGATTCCAGGATGTTGATGAAGAAAAGTGAGGAGTTCGCGGCGTGGTCCGCTGCCTGCGGCGATCTGGCGTATGTACCACAATGCATCGCCCCACTTTCCAGGCAATTACAAACTCGTTCAGCTGGGTTAACCCCAGTAGTTAGGGACCTGGTCAGCGGTCTCCGGGGAAAATTGAGGAGATGCAGTGATCAGGTTAAATACGTTTAATTTATGTACATTGTACGAACACATTGAGAACAACAAACACACATAATATAAGTTACTAATACGCTACAGGATTACATATTTCACCAGCGCCTTTTCGAACTCATCCAAGATTACATCGTTTCCCGCTCTGGCTGTTGCTAGTTCGAGTTTTCTAAAGAGTCTTTGTACCACGGAGTATAGACGACCTTCACATCTATATCAGGCATCAATGCCACATATGTTTTTGAATTCCTTTTATTTTTATAATGTCTTTAATTTTCTCAAAATTGACAAACTTTCAATTTTTACAACTAGTTTAAGATTAATCATAGCGTTACCAAATTATTATTACTAACTAAATATGAAGATAGTAATTTTTAAGAGGTTACAACGTTATAAAAAGATTTAATTTGTGTTAAATAGTTTTTTAAGATACGGAACTTCAAACTTGCAACTTTGAACAATTGCACACATGCCATTCTATTGCACATTCGAAGTTTTTTAAATGTCCAGAACGGCCAAGATATTTAATTTTTTTGTCAAGATATTTTGCAATGCTCTATTTGAATATGAAGTGAAACTGTGTACCAAATTTTATTAAAATCGGTTACTATGTGGCCACGACTTCAAAAAAAATTTGCTCATTTTGCGTGGAATGAATCTTATTTTTTTTTTGCTTAGTCCGCATATTTTTGCTTTGAATATCCCGCTATTAAATTAATACATAAGGTCAATCATAAGATCTCTGTTTCTCTTATCATATAGGGGAGACTAGGGAGGGTTGACTATACGGGAGGCTTGACCCACTCATCGGTTTTCCCATTTAAAAGAATTGCAGAGTTTTATCAATAGGTGTCAACCAAAGCTACTGGAATGCTCAAACATCAGTCTCTGTTTCATACTGATAATCGAAATAGTTCTGCAAAAAATCAGTTGTGAAGAGTTTTCAACCAAAAAGTTGTGTTTTTTAGAAATATTTTGTAAGCTTTTTTCAGATAAAATATATAATAGAAATTTAAGTAAGTAGGTTTTAAGTAATGCAGAAATATCGAGCTTTCATTCCAGGCCTAAAGGTTATACAGTAAGTTAGGCTTAACATAACAATGTGCTATTCTTTAGAAAAGGACTATGTGGGGAAGCTTGCCCCAATCAATGTGTGGGAGGGTTGACCAGAAGTTCAAGGCTCCCGTAACACATTCACGACGGGAAACGAGAATTCCGGTTTTCATTCAAAAAACATCATTGACTAAAGGCGTGGCTTCTACCTTACAGAAAATGCATTTATATCATGTTGTTCATACTTTTTTAGATTGTAAGACATTTTATATTAAATTCGTACATTGAAAGATATTTACCGATGCATAAAATTCGGAAACCTATCTAGAAAACCAATTTAAAAAAGACTTTCAGAACAGGGAGGAGCTTCTATTGTTTTAAAATTCAGATTTGATAAAAATTGCCCCACGGCAATGTGTTAACTAAGGAGTTTTGGAAATCTTTTTATTATACACTGTGCATAATGAAAGATTAACGGTTATATATAAAAATGAATGTAAATTTATTCTGTAAAGCTACAGTAAAATGGGGTGATGGAAAAGCAAAATTTTAAAACTAATTAAAGAAAGATGTGAAAAATTGCTATAGTATCCACTGCACGAAAAGAATTAATGAAATATAAATGGGAAAGTTGATAGGAACTTTTTCTATTTAAATATTACAATAAGTAAATAGAAACAGTGGAAAAGACGAGAAAGTATGAAAGCAGCAGGCTTAACCGCTTCAGGGGCAGTGGTATCTTTATGAAACCACTTAATTTTAATTCCCAAACGCCACAGTGGCACCAGGATTTTGCTAAAGTCTTTTCCATTTAATAAGTATGTAAAATATAGCCTTTTTCATATTTCCGAATAAATTTATTCGTATGTTCCGGTGTCAGTAGTCATTTATTTCAACATTTTAGTACTGAAAGTACTTTGTCCCTGAAAGGGTTAAAAGATGTTAATGATAAGTTAAGTACTCATGCGGCTGTAAAAGAAGATAGTATTGATAGAAAAACTTTAGGAAGGTATGTAGACAAATTTCAGCATGATGAATAGAATGATGTGAAGCAAAACTATGTGACAACTAGATTTGTCAGATCGAATGTCACAAGAAGTAGGACATGGAGACAAAAAAAAATGGGACAGTGGCTGCTAAATCCGGACATAAAAATGCATGAAACCCTATGAAAACGGAACTTATCTCTAGCGGAATACTGTCTGAAATTTTAAAGTTTTATTTTCCGTGCTGTACAATTAGACCTGGTCAGACAAAATCCTGTTTAAAAGAAAAATTTTCTCCTCTGAGTTGCAATTGCGTCATATTTTCAAAATATTTTTTATAATAATTAAAGCATGTTGCATACAGTTATTTAGCTTTTTTTTAATTGATTTTATTTCTCTTCACAAATATTTCAATATATAAAGCAAAGTGGGTCAAGCCTCCCATATAGTGGGTCAACCCTCCCATATGTGGGGAGCATTGACTTATTATTTTCTCATTATTAAAATTAGTAATTTTTCAAATTTCCCATATATTACACTTATGCAGCAATTTTGTTTTGATAACTGATTGTATAGCGAATAAAATGCTATATAAAACTTTATTCTACGTTCTATATTTAAAAAATAAAAAATCATTTGTAAAAAGTGGGTCAACCCTCTCTAGTCTCCCCTACCTCTTAACACTTTATTTACTGCTTCTAATTGCTAGAAGGTGTAAGATTAAATCTTTAAAAACAGTAAAAATAGTTTTATTTGACTGTTTACATGTTTCGACTCTACATGAGACCTTTTCAAAGCAAATAAGTAAAACTATTCTAAAATATCACGGTGTATGATGCAATGATTTGAAACGCTATCATTAATTTTTTCACATCTTCTATTTTACACACACTATTTTTTTTTAAACTTGGATGTTTATTTCTATTTTCGTAACTATTGAGTAGCTCGAACCACAATTTCGGTAAGTTAAATGTTTCTGCATCGTTACATATTGAATTTTTATATGTAATTATCTCTATGGCTTCTATTATAATGGATGGATAGTATAGACTGGAGGGGAAAATTATCTTACTTTCATTGAAATTTATTTGGATGATTTCTTCTTGATACAGTAATCTTGCTAGGGCTGTGGTTTTTCTATTTAATATCAGCTACATGCTCTTTCTTTCTCTACTTAAATTTCCTTCTAGTCATGCAAATTTAGTAATTCTTTGATCTCCCTGGTTTAATAAATGACATTTCATATACTCCTGAACAATTCTAAAAATTATCTGGGTCAAGTTTAATGCAAATGCTATTCTTTAGTTTTGGAGGTTGTTTGGCTACTAAGCATATACCGAACCGCTTATGACTATACTTTAATTTCTCAAAAAAGCTTGGATAATATTGAATAGAACAAAGTTTGTATTTTTGCGAATCAAATTTATGTTCTGGCTTCTTATAATTAGCAATATCCATGATTAATCTAACATATAAAAATGAAAATTTGTCTCTCTGTAATGGTATACAAATCCACAGTTTGGAAGCGAGAATTTTGAAATGCTACGTACATGTGTATTAAAACACGGCTGAGACAACTAAAGTTATCCGGAATCGAAATAACTTATAGTTAATTTTTAATTAATAAAAAACCATTTACAGCAATTTCTTATCAAATTTAACCATTTTTCGTTATAGTAGTTGCCAAAAATTAAAAATCCACAATAAAATTCGTACCACAACAATTACCTTTCTATTGCAAGACGCATTGCATATTACGTACGCCACACTGTACCAAAAAGCTGTAGCGGGTATTACGATATTTCTGTTACCTCGCATGCAAATAATTAGAGATATACATATTACGTACGCCACACTGCAATAATAAGAAGCTTTAGCGGGTATTACGATAATTTTTTTACCTGCTATTTAATATTATTCCATAAAAATCTTATTCCATGAATAAATCCTATGCATAAAAATCTTATTCAAATAATTATGCAAATAATTAGAGATTATTTAACTGCGCTTAATTATTACAAATTTTTAAAAATAAAGAAACACATTTTATCACAAACGTCAACAAAACCTTTTATTTTATTTATTCCCTTATTATTCCAAAGATATCGTTTTATCGTCTACTGCCATGGTAACGTAAATTAAATTTCACTAAAAAAAGGCACAGTAGCAGAATAATATTTTACTAAATCGAATAGTTATTTTTAATTTTGGTTTTAGAATCAAATTCATGAACTCCCGAGCGTAGAACGGGTTAAGCAACTAGTTTTTTAATATGTTGAACTTTAAAACAATTATTATAAGCAAGTCTACGAATATTATCTAATTCGTTATTCAAACAATTTTCAGTACTTACTAGAAAAGCCCGCTTATGAAAAATCTGTACGTGTAAATTGTAACCTTTTAGCAATTAGAAATAGTATATTATTACAAGGTGTTAATATATTATATATTTACAACACTTTATTTGTTATGCTACTCTCGATATGTCGCCACTTATTTAATTTTCTTTGCTTAGTCCGGATATTTTCATTTATCCCAGATAATCCTCTTAATTGAAATTATTCTTCGAGCTTGCACCGGGAAGATCTGAATCAAATTTTTGCTTGGAATATCCCGCGATGAAATTCAGTCAGTAGGTAATGATGATTTCTTGCGTTCCCCGAAAATGGATTTTTATTGAGAATGATGTAGGAATGCATATCAATAAAAGCATTTTAACCACTTTCCTGTTAAAATATTCATTTAACTCTTGTTTCTTGCTAAGGAGATTCGATTTTATATGAATTTTTTTAACCTATAAGATCATCTCACATTGATGATATTCTAAAAAATAATCAAAGTTACATAATTTCAGCAGAATTTAAGTAATACAATAAACAAATGAAATCCTTAAAAATATATCTTGCCCATATACATATCTTGATTCAAGAATGTTCATTTTTTTTTTTTTTTATCTTCCACCTGTTAAAATTTTATTTGTTTCTCTTTTTTTATATACTGTGACTTATTTTATATTCTTTATTTCGAAAATTTTTATTTATTTCATATTTCCTTCTTAATAAGAATTATTTTTCAAACTCCCTTCTAGAAAATCTAAATGGCATTTTTGCGTGGAATCTCCCGCACTGAAATTTACCCGTTATATAAAGAAGCTTCCTTGCTTTTCCTTTTAGGATAACTTTAGGATAGATGGCCACAGAGGAGAGATGACCAGTCTAAATATTTGGAAAACTTGATCATAGTTGCAACATAAACTTTATTCGTATGAAATAGCTCAACAAGTTTATTTATTGCTATTATTTATTGTGTTTTTCGATTATAAAAAGTAAGTGTAATTTTAATGTTTATTTAATTTAGTGGTTGAATATTTTTCTTGACTTTGGTATCTGAATGTTTTGCAGTACGTCTGTTATATATATATTTTACTATATGGAGTTTTAAGTCACGTATATAGTCTAATCTTTACTTCTAAGACTAAAACAAAGACGTACAATGGCTATTGATGCTTTAAATTGGGCAACCATCAGTGCTTCAGTTTCAGGAGAGATGGCCACCATTAATCAATATTTCAAAGTTATACGGAGTGATGATTTTAACTAAATATAATTAAATTTAAAATAAATATATAACGTTTATGTTTATAAATATATTATTTGATATCATTGTTTAAATTTTAACTAATATAAATATTTTAATAATAATATAATAAGACCTAACGATTTATTTGTTTCAGAAAATACTGAAAAACGTCGGAAACTTTCATAACAGAAAATGATAAAGTTGATAAATAAACTAAATTAACGTAATAAACTCAAAATAAACACGACACTTCTAGCAGCGAAGAAAACGAAATACAATTAAAATTATCAGATTCAACAGAATCCGAGTAAATAGAATTGGACAGGATCACTGTGTTGGTTGTTCAAAACAATATAATATCACATCCAAAAAGTATGTCTCGATACAATACATAAGGTACCTGAAGTGGTTCCATGAAACGTGTGCAAATTATCACGACCTTTGCCAAACATGTGGTAAAGATTTTACGAAAAGTGAAGTATTGAAATTATACTTCAAAGTTTGTTTTATTCGAGTTTTATTCACCCATTTTCCATCATATAACTGCATCTTTACAAATTGCTATATGTTTTTCATAATTAACTATATGAAATGTGTTATTTTTTTGCTATTTAACTTCACTTTTTCTTTCTTGTATTGGATGGCCATCTCTCCCCTGCTTGAAGGAGAGAAGGCCATCTGCCATTTTAATTTCACTTTTGTTTAACATTTTTTGTTTTCAATATTTAATTATTTTTTGCATAAAATATGATAATTATATGTATAAAGATTTTAAATATGCATAAATATTTCTTGTATTTGCATTCTAAGAATTTTTATTTCATTCTTTAAAAACTATGGCCATCTATCCTAGAGTTATCCTAATTGATTTTTATTGAAAATGATTGGAGAATGCATAAAAATTGAATTAAAATTCAACATTAATACAATTTCAAAAAGTGTTTCCTTTTAAAAGTATGTAAAATTATTGTGTTTGGCAGTTTCGATTTTATATGCTTTTTACTGTAGTTTTGAGGCTTTATAATATTTTGTAATGCATATAAATTAAGCTTATTTAATCTTCTTTATTTAGCCAGAGTATTTATCCAAGATATTTTCTTAGTAGAAAATATTCTTCGTACTTTCTTGATGATGCCAATTACATTTTTTCTTCAAATCTTCTAAGATAAAATTTAATCATGTGTTAATGAAAATATCTTTTGCTTATTGCAAATAACTTTTTATTAAAAATGTCACGGAAGTACTTAAAAATGTAAAGAACTTTTAACCTCTTCACCGGCAAAAAACGGCGTAAAAAACCTTCATTTAAATACGTTTTGTTGGGGATTTTCTGCTCTAGATGATTTTTACTGTGATTTTGTGGATTTTTCAAACTTCTTCAATACCTATAAATGAAGTTTGTAAGTATTTAATTGCAAAACATAACGGAACAGGTGTATATGAATGTGATATTCGAAAAAGGTTTTTTCAAAAAGGGCATTTTCTTTTTAATAAGGATAAAAAAATCAGCCAGTAACCCTTTAAGACCTGAACAGTTTTGATAGAAATTAAAAGTCTTGGTTTTTAACCCTAATTAATAGGACCATATATGATTGAAAAAAAAATATTGTAAAAAAATTCCGACATCAGGTTATGTCAAGGGAGGATCTACACAATTGTGTGGTGCAGACTCGACTTTAAATCACAGAAAAAGAGGAAATTGTTTTTTCTTTTTCCTTTGGATCACCTACAAAACTGTGTAGGTCAGGCCTTAAGGCGTTAAATGGCGTGTTACATATGCACATAGTTCTGTGGAGACAAGTTTATTTTTAGTTAGGTGAATGTTTTTAATGTCATAAAATCATCAGTTTCATTTTTAACCAACAAGATTCACATTACATAAATAAAAATTGCAGAAGTAGTGTCGTATCCTTATGTATGCATGAGATTTCAATAAGAATGAAATGATAATCTTAACATTTCCATTAAAAAGCCAGAACACTGCGATAAGTTGAGGATATTACGTTAGCCGTATTATAAAACAAATGGGTATAAATTGAGGGAACAAGGGGGAGGAAACTGCGAGACTGAATATTCATAAATGAATTAAAAATGAGTAACTGCTACTTGTCTAAATATTGTAACATGTTTATTTTTCACTTACCTCAAAAATTCACTAAAATTCAATTCGAGAATTCGAATTATTAATGTTGATATTTACATATAATTCAAAATTGACCTTTTATGTTAGTAATTTAAGGAAAATGTTCTGTGTTAATTTGCTGTTTTAAAAAAATACAAACGTTATAACAACTACTTTTCGTGTAATATCGGTAAGTAAATACTCCTGCATTAATTACAGCTGGTAGTCATACAGATGGACACTACAAAGAACTAAAGATTTTAGTGACCTTTAAAGCCATATAATTTTAAGAGAACAGCTCTTAAAATCTGGTGTTATAAACGTTAAATCTTTCCTATCGGACGCTATAGCCCCATTACGAGGGAATTTTAAACAAACAAACAAAAAAAAAACTAGAGAACAGGAATTCTGCTTTTTCAGAATTTAGTGTCGTCCCCGACATTTCCATTACTTTATTTTCTTCTGGTGGATTGGTGGTTTCTATTATTATGAAACAGCCATTACAAATGAAGCGTTAGGTGAAGGTGAAAGAGCAGTCGTAAAAAGTTAGAACTCTGATTTTCTCGTCAGAATGGAAAAAAAATGGCCATAATTTTTTTTTTTTACCAGTCCATCAGAAGAAAATAACTCGGTAAGCGGGACTCGGATAATCGGGACTCTACTGTAGTGCAAAATATACTTCAATTTTAAGACTTAAAGCACACGCTTTTATTTTATGTAAAATGACGTCATTTCCATAAATATAGATACCTAAAAATAAATATAGTTTATAATAGTTCCATGTTTTATCATAAATCATTCGTTTATATTTTTCTCAAAATAGCACGTATTTTAATTACATTTTTTCAGTTTTTATGGAAAAATAGCAACAAGAAGATATAATTGCTATTTTTTAAATATTTTTCTTTACTTTCTATAGAAATGGAGTACTTGAGTTGCCAAAATGAAACAAATGTCGCTAAAAACTACAAAAAAAAAAAAAATAATAATATTTCAAAAATAAATGGAGATGCAGTTTTCAAACAATTGGCATTAAAAAATACTTTTTTTTCCTCAATACGACGGTATAAACATTGAAAATGTGCGATGCTTAGAAGTTTTAAAAAATGCTGTAGAGTATTTAATCACACAATGTAACATGGGCTTTTGTTTTACGGCTGACTTATACAAGGTAACGTTATTTATTGGATACGACGCAAAATAAACTGGGAGAAAGAAATAGCATACCGTACAAGGGGCTAAAAAGATCACTTCTTAAACATTTCGTTATTTCGACTGTTTTCCGAATCCTTTTACACGTTTTAATAAATCAGCATGCTGGATACGTCCACATCTGCAACCTCCTGTATAGCGACAACTATCAAAACGGGAGTTCATTTATTCCCCTGCACGAGTTTTGATCCTTGAATAATGAATTCACGGTTTCTATAATTCAGTCTTTAGGTGCGTTCGTAATTATACAAATACGTAGCACCTATAGTCGTCGTTCAGTCCGTCTGTCTATCTGTCTGCACGTCCGTCTGTCTGTCTGTCTGTCCGCATATAACAGCGCAAAAACTACCCAACCGAATCGTTTGAAACTTTAAATATATAATGGTTGCATAATTTTATCGAGCCATTTCAAATTTTATGAAAATCGGATGTATAGTTAAATTACAGGGACAGTCAAAATTTTTCCGTTACATTACGGCTAATGGGGAAAAAAAATATTGCTGTGCATTTTAATGATCTTACAGCTTTCCGAATGGTCTGAAATTTTAAATATATAATTTTGGCAACATTTTGTCGAGTCATTTAAAATTTTATGAAAATTGGATGTATAGTTTAATTACAGGGGCAGTCAAAAGTTTCCTGTTACATGACGGTCAATGGGAAAAAATTATTTCAAGTGCATTTTAATTATGTTACAGCCTTTCGACAGAATGAAATTGTTATGCACTTATGAAGCGCACTAAAATATACATTCAGTTCAATATGCGGTGCAAAAATATTTATAAAACGAGTTATAGTACGAACGCACCTCATTTGCCACGTTTGACGAGCAATTTCCTACTTGTTTAAATCTTGAAGATTAGTATGCATATGTGGAATATTTCTCTTTCTTTACTGTACAGTTGTGAAAAAAAAGGTAAACACCCCCTACTAACTCCTCAACAAATTATCGTCGAAGAAAGTTACTGATACAATATATATAATACAATATATACAAATAAAGTCTACTTTTAAATGATGTACATAAAATTTGCTTAGGAGGCCATCTACATATTAAAACGAACCGAGATTTCATTTTTTTTTCAGTAGCAATACCCAATTTTAACGAGATACTTCAAATCTGCAGTTCAAACAGTACCTAGATACCAAATTTCAAGTCATTTGAAAGATAAGTTTTTGAATTATAAACATTCAAAATTTGGTTCTTCTAATTTTAAATTACATTTTTATATTTTCATTAATATCTCCTGAAATTATACTCCTAATGGGCTAATTTTTTGTGTAGCAATTATACTAAAATACCTAAACATAAATATGTTGAATTTGCATTTTTTTTAAAATTTATGATATGCATTTTGAATTATGAAATTAATATTCGAAAAAATTATGAATTGCAACTGCAGGGTCAGAACCCATCCTTCCGCTGGCGTTGCCAACAGAGGTCGTGCTCGGCAGCAACTTTTGCTATGGAGGAGGCTGTTACGAGAAAAAGAGGGCAGAAGGGAGAGGACGAGAGCCGAGCTAGGGTCTCTCTCTTGTAGTTCCATGTTATGGTTGATGCACTAAATATGTATATGTAACCTTTATTGTTCGTGTGATGTCTATTCGTAAATAAATGTCAGTGTTTCATTTAACCAAAAGAATAGTGGTTGTGAGTACCTACATACAACACACGGTATCCTTCTACAGCGGCGCAGCCGGCAGGATCGAGACTAGCCTGACTGGCGTGTGGTGAGTTAGCTTCGATTTTTTTTTTTTTTTTTTTTTTTTTTTGTAATTAATAAGAAAAAAAAATGTTGAAAGGCGCGAATAAAGGGGACCTCCAAAAGTTACTAGAGGAACTCAATTTGGAATTTCCCCCAGATTCAAAAGTAATCCAATTAAAAAATATCCTAGAAAAGTCAGACGTTTATACGAATCAGAAAGATTTTGTTGAGGACACTTTAAATACAATTATTAATGAGAGAAAGGCTGAAGCGGAAAAAATAGATTAGAAGAAAGCAATAAAATTGAATTGGAAAAAATTCGCGTTGAAAAATTAAGAATAGAAAATGAAGTGGAAAAATTACGGCTTGAAAAACAATTTGAGCTGGAACAGGCCAAACTTAAATTTAATGGAAATGCCTCAAGTGAGGCATCAAGTGATGCGGGCGTGAAAAAAATACCTATAGAATCGCTATTAAAAAGCGTAAAAACTCTAACGATTCCGGTCCCATCAGAACCAGAAATTTGGAATTTATTTTTCAGCTCTTTAGAAAGGGCCTTCAAAATTAAGGAGGTACCCGAAGACCTCAAAGCGGAAATGCTTATTAATATATTAGGAGAGAAATCGAACAACATATTAACATACATTAGTGACGAACATATCACTAATTACGAACAAGTTAAAAACATAGTGTTGAGAGAGTATGAACCTACCCCGCAAGTATGTTTAGAAAATTTCCGTACTGCTGAAAGGAAGCCAGGAGAGACCCATATTCAATTTGCATCGCGCTTGACTACCAATTGGGAATATTATTGTAAATTGCGGAAAGTAGAAACCTTCCAGAATTTAAAGGATCTAATAGTTTCAGACAAATTGTTCAGTACATTAGATCAAGAAACCGCGACGCATATAGGGATAAGAGATAGGGGCTGAGGATTGGTTCCTAATCCCTCATCTTGCGAAAGAATGTGATATTTACTATACTTCTAGAGGGAAAAACTTAAATGAGGTGAATTCCCCGAGATACGTTCCCCCTCCATTAAGAAGCGATAATAATTCACGCGGACGAAACCATAATAAAACTTGCCATATCTGCGGTCTAAATCATTTCGCAAAAGATTGTAGAAGGCGCTCAGATAAGATCGGGAGCCAAGAAACGGGGAAAAGTGAAAAATTAGAAGATAGACCAGTGGTCGCTAAAGTTAGATCATTCGGAGATAGTATGCCGACCCCCTCCTTTTTCCCCGTAGAAACGGTAACTTTGAAAATAGTAGGGAAGGAAGTTGAAAGCATCCTGGATTCCGGAACTGAATACACGGTTTTTAAAGAATCATGTATTCCGCGGGAATGTTTAGAAAGAAGTCACGGTCGGGTTCAGCTGAGGTCAGCTTTCGGCGAGACTATTGAAGCTAAGTTGTGTGTTATTCCAATAGGAATTTGGTATGGACAAGGGCGGATAAGTAAGCCCGTTGATATTGAAGTCGCTGTAACTGAAAGGCTGGATTTTCCTTGTTTATTACCGCCTGAAATATACGAACTACTGAAAGAAAATACAACCCCCAATATCCAGTCTATAGAGGTCGGGAAGGGAAATGATGAAGCACAGACTAGTGGAGCTATCGGGGGTTTACGAACGGAATTTTTAAAGAATGAGAGGAAATTTTCGAAGATCGAGATATCGGATAATGATGCGCTAAGTAAATCGATAACTGTAGAGTGCGGAATTAAAGCAGCCGCACTCAGAAGCAACACTTTAGAACAAATATCCACTCTTAACCTTTTTAAGGAAGAGCAAGCTAAATGCGAAACCCTTAAAAACGTACGTAATGATCTAGAGATGGGAAAAGGGAATTTTACTAGTATTGACGGGTTGATTTATCATAAGGATAAAGTTATAGGTGAATCGGTGTTTCAACTGGCGTTACCCCAGAGTAAAAGAGAAGAGGTCTTGAAACTAGCACATGAATCAATTTTTGGCGCTCACTTGGGTTACAGGAAAACGAAAGAACGGATTCGTTACAATTTCTTTTGGTCTAACATGTCTAAAGATATAATGGAGTTTTGCAAAACATGCGAAAAATGCCAATTAAGAACCACTGAAAAGATAAGTGATAGAGCCCCAATTACCCCAGTTTTAAGACCGGAACTCCCGTTTGAGGTGGTGAACGTTGACGTAATTGGACCGATTGATCCACCCTCAGGAAGAGGTCATAAGTATGTTTTGAGTCTCATAGATCAGCATACTCGATGGCCTGAGGCCATACCGATGAGATCTCTTACTGCAAATACAGCTTGCGATTCATTATTGCAAGTATTCTGTAGAACAGGTATTCCAAATATTATTGCTAGTGATCAGGGCACCAATTTCACGTCCGCATTAACTCAAGAATTTCAAAAAAGATTAGGATCCAGCCCCCGATTTTCTTGCCCCGGATATGCGGCCAGCAATGGTTTGATTGAACGATTTAATAGGGTATTAAAAAACATGTTACACCATGTTATTCGATAGGATCCGAGAGACTGGGATAAGCAGATTCCTTTTATTTTATTCGCATATCGTGAAGTGCCTAATTGCACCACCGGGATCTCTCCATTCAAATTGTTATACGGTAGGGAAGCGCGGGGTCCGTTAGCAATCTTAAAGTCTACCTGGGCGGGAGAAATACATCTTCCAGTAAATATAACCGAGTCTGCAACCGATTATTTACAAAACCTTAAGATTAGAATGGAAAGACCTGCTGATCTTGCATCTATTACGGCGGCGAATAGGCAAAAAACTTATACTGACTATTTCAATAAAAGGTCATCTATTAGAAAATTTTCCGTAGGTGATCAGGTATTTCTTCTCATTCCGGACTCTAATAATAAAATATATGCGCGGTGGACAGGTGCTGGGGAAATTATAGAATTTTGTCCCCCACACGCGTATAAGGTAAAATTACAAGATGGGACTATTAAGAAAGTGCACGTAAATAAAATTAAGAAGTTTTATCCTAGAATTAATGCTATAGGGATCGTTTTCGAAGAGGAAAGTGACTTCGGGGATATTCAGGCTAGTCCCGAGAATATGCAAAATGAAAAGAACGATGTCTTTGCTGACATTAAATTGTCTCACCTACAAACTAATGAAAAACGAGATTTGGAACAATTATTGAAGAAATATGAGATCCTATTCAGAAAAAAGGTCAGAGTTGCGGCGGTAGATCCTCACAAGATTCGGTTAATTACAAACGCAGAGAGAAAGAAACCATATGTTTATAGGATTCCAGAGACATTAAAATCGAAAGTGGATGAACAAATAAATGAACTCCTAGAGTTAGGTTTGATTGAGGAGAGTTCGGCAGAGATAGCACACCCAGTGGTGTGTGTGCAAAAGAAAGACGGTAATATACGCTTATGTGTGGACTATCGAGCTCTAAATGCCGTGACTAAATCTGATGACTTTCCCATGGAAGATGCGACGAGTTTAATGTATAGCATCGGACAGGCTAACATTATTACAACCTTAGATTTGCTCAAAGGTTACTGGGCAATCCCCATGGAAGAAGAAAGCCGTGATTTTACATCCTTTAAGACGCACCGTGGACAGTATAGATTTAAAGTAATGCCGTATGGGCTTAAAATGCGGCTGCGAGTTTTCAGCGTTCAATGAATAAAGCCCTTCGAGAATTCGAAGAATTTTCTCGTGCGTATATTGACGATATTGCCGTATTTTCTACAGACTGGCATTCACATTTAATTCATCTAGATACCGTGTTAAATAAGCTTGATGAACTGGGATTCACCGTCAATATTGACAAGTGCTCTTTTGGGAAAACCCAAATTAAATACTTAGGACACTTGATAGGCCCAGGTAAGCACCAACCTGATCCCGCAAAAATTAAAACAATCGAAAAATTATCGACTCCAAAAACAAAAACTCAACTGAGAAGTATCTTAGGCCTGTGTAATTACTACCGGGATTATATATCTCATTTTTCTGAGGCTGTTCTACCTCTCACCGAACTTACGAAAAAGAAATTTCCTGAAACACTAATATGGAATTCTGTTCACGAAACAGCTTTCCAGCAACTGAAACGGGCACTCAAGGAGGCCCCCACTCTATACACACCCATCTACGGGAACCCTTATATAATTCAGACGGATGCATCTCAATTCGGTATAGGAGCTTGCATTGGAAATTAACGGGAAACTCCGCCCGATTTCTTATGCGAGCCAGAAATTGACTCCAACGCAACAAGCCTGGTCAACCATTGAAAGAGAAGCATACGCAATTGTGTGGACACTAAAACATTTTGAAACTTTAATTTTTGGTGCAAATATCGAACTGTATACTGATCACAATCCATTGACTTTCTTGACAAGAAATGCACCACAGTCATCGAAATTGCAGCGATGGGCTTTAGCTCTCCAAAAATATAACATAAATATTCAGCATTGCCCAGGTTCAAAAATGACGAATGCAGATGCACTTTCACGATTGGTATGATTGTAATAAGCATCTTTTCGTCTGTCATTTATTGCTATTTTTATTATCATTTTTTTTCTCGTATGATTATTATTATTATTATTTTATTGTGGCAATGTAACAAGGCATCTTTACGTCTGTTCATTTTTCATTAGCGTTATTTGCTGTATTTTGCTTTATGGTCAATGTTTTTTTTTTTGTATTTCATATATATATATATATATATATACGTGAGAATTCGTACCATTATATTTGAGAAGAAAAGAGCCAAAAATTGTTCATTTTGGGGTATATTCTGACCTATAGTTCAGATATGTGTTTGTTGGAGAAACATCCCCAAACACTCATCTTGCGGGGGGGGGGGGGGGGTAGGGTCAGAACCCATCCTCCCGCTGGCGTTGCCAACAGAGGTCGTGCTCTGCAGCACCTTTTACTATGGAGGAGGCTGTTACGAGAAAAAGAGGGCAGAAGGGACAGGACGAGAGCCGAGCTAGGGTCTCTCTCTTGTAGTTCCATGTTATGGTTCATGCACTAAATATGTATATGAAACCTTTATTGTTCGTGTGATGTCTATTCGTAAATAAATATCAGTGTTTCATTTAACCAAAAGAATAGTGGCTGTGAGTACCTACATACAACACACGGCATCCTTCTACAGCAACCTACAATTTTTTTGATGGATTTAGATTTATTAAGTCCTGCTTTATGGAAATTCAAAATTTCACATTTTTCTTACAAGTAGTTTTCAAATTATGCTTAAAAAACAGCAAAATGATGGTTTAAGTATATGATAGAAGTGACTAGATATTTAGAAATTTCTTACTCTGTCCTGTAACCTAGCAGTTTTCAATGACTGCTTGAGTGGCGCTTAAGATGACTTGATCAAGAAGGGGGCTCCTCGGTCAACAATCCAGTACCGAACATCAATTTGGATACAGCCCCTAAAATACCCTCGTTTTAAAATAATTAATTTCTCAGAAACTTATCGTACGAATTGCATAAAAATTTCTTTTTAGGCTAATTGAAGGGTGTAGAGTTCATTTATGTTGTCAGAATTGTGTACTGCTATTGAAAAAAAAAGTTATGGTACGTTTTAATATGTAAATGGCCCCTAAGCAAATTTTATATGCATCAATTTAAAGTAGACTTTATTACCAATCGTGTGGTATCAGTAACTTTCTTGTACGATAATTTTTTCTAGAGTTAGTAAGGGGTGCTTACTTTTTTTTTCCACGACTGGTCCACGACTGTCTCTGGTTCTTTATGCTGAAAAATAACATTGCATGATTAAATAAAGATTTGAAGGTTTCACAGTGGTCGTTATAATGTAAGTATCCATGTATTGGATACTTACTGGACTATTGGATACTTATTGGACGTTCGTTATATAAAGCGCACTCACAATATATACACAATGTTTCTGACGTACATAATAAAACAGTGATGCAACCATAAGGTTGGTTTTTAGTATCCATCCCCCCCCCACCCGCCCCCAATTATACATACTCAATTATACATAATTTAAAAGTAGACTTTATTACAAATCGTATGGTACCAGTATCTTTCTTCTACGATAATTTTTTGCAGAGTTAGTAAGGCGTGTTTACTTTTTTTTCCACGACTGTGCGTCATAGGAAAAAATTCACAATGGTATTAGGGAAAGGAGTTTCATTGAGGTCATGTATAAGGGAGTATTTATGATCAAATTTCTCATGAGTCAGAATTTTTCGTAAAACTATTTTTTCTCATTTTCCAAATTTATAAAACAATTTCACCAACAAATTTTGTTTGGGACAAAATTAGCATTTTAAGGCTAAAATAGATTAAAAATTTAGCATTTAAAATTTGTTTATAAAGAAAACCACAATTAGCATGCAAGAGCTGAATGCATAAAGAAGTGATACAATATTCTATCACAATTACATCATTTGTATAAATCACTGACATGTGCTTTATTTTGTCTATGAAAAATATATCGCTCACCTGCGAGAAAAGTGACACATCTCGACAAAATTAAATTTCACAGGAGAAGCAAAAGAAAATTTACATGATTTTACAGTAACATGAAATTATAGCATACTTAGCTCTGCATGCAGAAATAAAAAAGTGTAGATAACAGCGCAAAAACCTTAAGAATGAAGATGTAGGATGAGGTTTGGAGGGTTGGGCTATTTTACCTCCCCACACAATCCACCCCTCTTCTGTGGTCACAAATGAACATATAGCATAATAAAATGATTTTTCGTATAACTACACTTATGAAACTTTTTGTATAGCAAGATACCTATGACAGACCTATTTCTGGAGTAAAACGCAAAATGAATTTTCGCGAGATGTGTCACTTTTCTTGTGAGTGAGCGACATTTTCAATATTTTTTATGACACTTATTCAAATGAAAGTGAATAGCTTTCGATTTTAAACCTGAAACAAAATGAATGGTTTTTATAGAAAACTGGCCGTGGACTCATACTCCGAATGCCTTTGCTATACATTTTGTCCTTAATCAAGGGTCTCAGCACCTTCCATATGTCTGGCTTTCAAAAGAGCAAACTTACCCTTGACGTTCGTTCTTAGACAATAAGAATATATTTTGATTTGAGGATTTTTGCCTTGAAGTAAGAAATTCAGTTTATTTCAGGAAATTCCTTAATTGATGTTCCATATGATTTAAAGGTTCAATTTGGCTGTATGTAAACAATAAATAATGTTTATAACAATATATATTATTTATTATTTTAAATTTTCTTTAAAAAAATTATGTGATTTTGATTCATATCCGTTTCAAAGGACCATTTAAACCTTAGTCACACTTGAGTAAATTTTCACTAAAATAATTCGCTGGGTTATGATAACACTTCATGTTTGAAGATAAACAATTAAAAAAGTTATAAACAAAAATGGTACAATAATGTTTATAATGTTAAAAATTGCAAATTTTATTTTTAACAATAAAAACAGTAGAAAAACTATAAATAAAAAATTATTATGTATTCAAAAATTAAAACTTAGTGAAGATTTAATAGATAAAGGATTAAAGAGAATAAATTCTATTTTTCAATTATCAAATGTTGAAAATTACAGACTCTTTGTATAATTTCAGTGCTGTCATCTAATATAAACAAATTTGATAATAGATACAACTATCAAAATTTTACAATTAATATAAACGTTGAAATAAAAAATGAACATTATACATCTTAAACTATTGAAAATTATAAAAGCAATCTTTTTGTTATTATATTATATAGATTTTTAGTGTAATTGTATACAACGGGTTAATAGATGATTACATTAAAGTTTATTACTAATATAATATAACTAATTTTATAATCATTATGTGAAATAATAATAAAATATATATTCTTAATATATATATATCTATATAATCATGTAATACTTTCGAATTATTTATTTTTTTCCGATTAAATGATTTTCTTTTCTTCTTCCTAAATGCACAACTCATTAACGCTGACAATATTTTAAAGAAAAGCTATTTTTTAATTAATATGTTGCAGTATAAAAATTATGTTATGCAAAAGCACGTTAATTAGTCAACATTTCAATTAATTAAGTTTTTTTTAAAGTTGCGTATTTTAACAGGAAAAACATTTCTTATTTTTAACCGTCTATTATTTCTTAATTGGTACTGAATGCTTAAAACATTTTTTAATTACTCAATAAAATTTATTTATATAACGCTCAACATAAAAAATAATCGATAATTGCACTGTTAATGAAAAATAAGCTTCAGATAGTTATTTTTAAAAGTAATATCAGACTTTTCATTTCCTTTTATGATTTTAACAGTTATAAAAATAGCCTTTAGTGTATAAAAATAACTTTTAGTGTAATGCAAAGAAATCTCCTTACTGTGTACCTTAATGGCTTACATGGGTTTCGAAGATTTAAAAAAGCATATTTTTCTATTTTTTTATATAATAAATAAATTATTTCATTCAAAATTTTAATCATATAATATAGCAACATTTAAACAGTATTTTATAGAATTTTCCTTCAAAAATTTGGAAAATTCAGCCGGTGCGACCTGGCTTCCGGAGACCCCCTCAAAACAAGAGGTCCTGTTGATGGTCAGGATAACTCAGGATAACTCAGGATAACCTTATCTGAAAAAAAAAAAAAGAAAACAATTTTTTTCTGTTTAGTAGATAAGTATAGCCCGTGATTGAATGAAAGATTTAAATAAAAACCGAACTTTGAATTTCTGGCAGAGTTGTGTGCAAAACAGTACGATGTTTGATACCATTTACACTACATATGGCCTTGAAAAATTAGTTGTAATCTAAAAAAAAAAAAACTCTTCGTTCAATCACTATTCAATCCTATTTTGAAGATGTGTGCAAAATTTCAATATGATCGTTGCATTATTTTTTGAGAAATTGAGTCCACCGACTTCAAAAATAGTGTTTTTAGAAAAAAGCGATTAAAGTTTTAAGTAGGAATAAAACGAAGATTCTTTTAAAAAAACTTACATAGAAAAGTCGATTCCAGTTCCATAAAGCAAAAATTGTGCTGCAGCTGCAATGTCCAGGGCATTCTTTTGCTTCTGTCTGAGACAAATTCTTTCTTCTCGAATCCCAGTCTCAGTATTTTTTTTTCTCAGCTAATGAGTACGCGATGTTATCCCCTTTCCTCGCGTACTCGTGGCTATTTAGGTCAAGTTTTATATCTATGCCGGACTCCAATTTAGGGTCAAGTTCTGCTTTCGCATCTTACGGAGTATCCAAAATTCATTTAGGGTTTCGCATCAGCAAATTAAATCCGTTCCAAATGCAAGAATTTTTTCAAACAAATCTGTACCTAAGGAGTTAAACTAAAATATATAAAATAGGTGACCTTTAGAAAGTGAGTGAAATGAGCGAGAGAGACAGACAGACAATACTAGCTAAGAAGCTGTCTCAATATACCTGCGTCGCTCCCGGCCGATCTAGTCCAGCCAGAGGAATTTACAAAGGCTCTCACTCGTAGACTTTTATTCCGATTGACTTGAAACTTTCGGGAAATATTCTAGAAAGATTGTACTATTACATATAAAAATAAAATAAACAGTCAAGTGCGAGTATTACTCGCGGTCAGAGGGTTCCTTACAATAAATATATGAATTATTCACTATATTATTAAAAAAATCGTTACTAAAGAAAATTAAACTGTAAAAAACTATACAACGTAGGGTTTGGTATAGCGGTATATAAACTAAACCTGCGGCTATACGATCCATGAAGGATCAGGGCCTAGAGTGCCCAGCTCTGTTTACTTGACCCTGGGCCCCGAGGTGCTATGCGGCATGTGCCCAGGCCGGGTGGTCAGCCCAACGCGAGACCCTCAGTGTTTGGTTCCCAAGCAAGCTTGGTACTCATTTTATCGACCCCGAAGGGATGAAAGGTTGAGTGAACCTTGACCAGCCGGGGGCCGAATTTGCTCCTTTAGCGTAGCAGACAGGCGTGCTGACCACTACACTACTGGGATAGCTGCATATGTACTAGAAAATATGAATGGGTATACCGTAAAAGTTCAAAGAGATATGAAGCCTAAATAACATCACATATTGTTATTCTGTATAACTCTTATTTAAATCTTATCCTAATATGTTTATGATGAAATTAAATCGGCACTGAAAATAAAAGTAGTGCATATTTAAACTTTATTTGGCAGTTCATAAAACTAAATTCAGCGTCGTAATAATCTTTTCTTTTTACTGTGTAGCTAAAATAAAACCCTTGTTCAAAGTATAAAATTGGCATTTTGCTAAGCGAGCTTCGAAAGGAGGTCGCAAAGTAGCAACGCCGCCTTGGTCCGTGCCGCGTTTTTCCAGATAGGTTTTTGATTAACTTTTAAAGACACGGGAGGCGTATTGAGAGATCTACTCAATGCAAACTAGCCGCGAATCCCATAGTATTTGATTACTTATAATTAAATTAGTCCGTTTTTAACAATTTGACGTTTATTGCTTTTATACTGCTACTGGACCTTGTATTTCACAAATGTATCATTAAAAGTTGTTATTAAGGGTTTAAAAGCCGATGGTACATACAGTGCGGCGCCCCTGTCCTTAAGTATGTCCAAACCGTCCGTGTCTTTAAGGGTTAATATCTCGGCTAATTATCAACGATTTTTTTCAAAAATCATTATCAATAATGCTTTTATACTCCTGCTACGATAGTTACCTCCAGCGCTCCTCAACACCTTTGCTGAATGCCTGCAAATCGAAATTTGTGTGTAACGGGAAAATGCGCTTTTCTTAAAATCTATGTGACCTAGAGTAATCGCTATAATTTTTCTGCAAGGTTTAAATTAACCTGTACTACCTCTAATTTTTTCATAATTTTGGTTTAAGTAGATTCGGAAATAGATGGGGGGGGGGGGGAGAACATATTTTTGTACTACATTTTCGACGATATCTCTGAAAATATAATACCTAAAATTAAATGAAATGTATTTTTGAGTTCGACGTTTCGAAAGCTTTCACACGATACCCCACAAGATATACAAAGAAAAGCTTTTTTCTTTCAAGTCACTTAATTAGCCCCTCTACATTTTTCATAAAAATATTTGTAAATGTTTAATAATCTGTAAATATGTGGGTGAATAGTCTTTATTACTTCCCCGAATTTGTACTTTTTACGTTCCATAGTTTACGAGTAAAATGGCTGTGACAGACAGAGACAGGAGGGATCTTATAATGGTTCCGTTTTTACTTTTTAAGTACGGAACCTTAAAAAATGGATTTTGTTTTTTAAATTTTTAAACCCATATACCCCTTAATGAGAAGGAATAGTTGGGGTTCTTTGAGATAGCGTTGAAAAATGTGTTCTGCTCATCAATTTGTGAGTCTGAGCAGAAAATCTCAGCTGTAATGTTTAGCAACACATTGCATGAAATCATAGATACTTTTCATTAGCACTTGTAGTTAAAATTAAGTGCTGAATCACTAAAAAAATTGCTTGTTCTTTGTCTTGTATACTTGTCATGAAAAATTAAGATCAGGGGTAGGAAAGCTACATGTTTTATTGTAGTGAATTACAACTACAGCTATTTTATCGAAAATGTAGTTAACTATAACAACGATTATTTGTTTTAGAAATAGCAACTATAAACTATTTTCAAAAGTAGTGACTACTTTGGTACTTTCATATTTTTTCAAAGGATCGTTAAATCTACACTCGAACTTGAAAACAGAGATTAAATAACAGAGTGGCACCGCGTCATATCACATTTACTCGGATACAGTTAAATTAGTGCGATATAGCCGAGTCATATATTACAATTTTCTTAGCGAAATTAAGAGGATTGCATAAAAAAATTAGATTAAACTACAACTTATTTTTTTGGGAAGCGCAAGAATAGAACTATAGACTACATTTCAACGAGCGATATAACGTGGGGCTACCCTTGAATATAACGTATTTATATACAACCATGCATTGCATGAATTTTATTTACTAGTCTTACACTAATTATTGCATTGGGACATATAATTACCGTTGACTCTTGTATTTACCAATGGATTTGTTTACTTAACTGTCCAGCTTACTACAAATATTAATAATTGCCTTGAGTTCTGATGAAAGTTAACAATATTGGTTTGTCTAACTTTATAATCTAGAACATTAGCAAAAAAATTCAAGATGCAATCAATAAATAAATTTGTAAATAAATTGATGATAAGTGAAAAAACCCGTATCAAAACATGGCAAACCAATAAGGAGTTAGTAGACAAGTGTTGCTTGAAAGAAAACTAATTTCTTTGCTGGCTCAGCATTTGGTTTTACCAGCAAGTGTCAATGTAAAAAATCTATGATTTAATGCAATGTGTTGATAAATACTGCAGTTGAGATTTGCTGCGGAGATTTGCAAATTGTTGAACAGAACATATTTTGCATAAAAGAAGCAAGTTACGACCACGTGATTTTTAGAATGGCTCTTTTTTTTTCTTGAAACAATCTTAAAAGTAGCGTCAGTGCTCGCTGCAAATTGCCGATTTTTGTATCGCGCTACTGTCTATATTACATTGTATAAAATGTAGAGCGCTACGCTGAACGATTGGAAAAAGCAGCGACTATTGCAGTTTTGCATCTTGTAGTGCACAATTTCCGTTCACTGAGTCAGACATATCTTTTTTTACACCCAAAAACTATAAACAATCGAACTTTAAAACATGAAATTTTGAGACCTATTCTTTAAACAAATATTAAGGGAATTTTATATTAATTTGATGCTGTGCATAATTTACAATATTTTTTTCTTCCAAGATATTAATACTTTATCAAAATTCAAAAGATGAACGACTGAATACATCTAGGGGATTTTTAAAAAATCCAGAAAAAAGACAATATAGATTAGACATTATAGATTCAAATCAGTTTTAACTGAAATATTTTAATAAATTTAGTAGTAATTCTAACATTTTTCTATCTCTCTCATTTGTGATTTTTTAAAAACTATTTATAACTTCAGTTTTTTAAAACTAAATATGTCAAATTCCACTTTCTAGAAATTAAAATATGTCATATCAATTCATTTTATCAGCATACACACATTTTTTAAGTTTTCAGAATATATGTTCTTCGTAAGAACAAACGTTTAATCGATATCAAAATTTTAATGATATTTCTAAAATAACTAAACTAATTACTTTGCCATCAATTTTAATTTTTAATTTAGAAAAATATAACGTGATTTATAAATCATGGAAATTTGAAACTTTTCTCTTTTATATAGAAGTTTATAAACGATCAAACACCAGAAAAATTAAATTTTTAAACGTGAATTTAAAAAGAAATATTGGATGATTTATGATTACTTAAATACTGAAATGAAGTTAAGAGAAAATGTAGACTTTTCACTTTTCCTTTTTTTTAAAATTCGAAATAAAAAAAAGAGTATTAGATTTCGCTTCATTTCTTGTTTTTTTTTATTGTCAATACAAAGGGTACTAGGAAAGTTTTGCAATGCGGGTTTATTTATCAAACTTTTTCAAAGTAATTTCCGTTACAAGCAATACAGTTCTCCAAACTCCGAAACCAGTCCTTAAACCAGCTCTGCTAAGTTTCACTTGGGAGTAAGGAACACTCATTGTCCCAAGCCCTCAGAAGTGCCTCATCACTGGAAAACCGAATCCCTTTCAGCTTGAGTTTCACATGCGGAGGCAGTACAAAGTCGCAGGGGGCAAGATCTGGACTGTAAGGAGGGTGTTCAAGAAGTTTCAGCCCTGTAGTGGCCAAATATTCAGTGCAGGCTTTGGTCTGATGAGATGGAGTTTTTTCATGATGGAGGAACCATTTTTTCATTCTTGACTTTGGTCACAGGTTCTTCTTTGATTCTATGACTGTAGGTAGGCACTGTTCATTGTACCACTTAGCAGTAACTGTCTTCTGTGCGTCCAAAACGATACACTCAACAATTCCACTCGATTTGAAAAATACAGCTATCATTTTCTTTTTGACAGATCGAGATTTTCTGACAGCTACCGGTGTGTCCTCATCATCAAAGACCCAAATTTTGTTTTCAGACTTAGTCGGCCTATTTTAATAGGCTAGCCAGGTTTTGTCAACTGTCACGATGCTGTTCACATACCGAGATTATCCTTTACCAAACATTTTTAGCATCTCCCAGCACCAAGTCACATTTCGTGTCATCTGCTCCTCAGTCAGTCTAATGTGGAACCCAGAGACAACACAGTTTCTTGATGTGCAAATGATCATGCATAATTGAATGAATTGCAGGTGCATTTAGGCCCAAGGTATTAGGGCGTGTCGATTTTTTCGACTTCCTTTTTCAAAAAATGAGGGGGGTCAAAAAGTTGTGGTTTGGTTAGCTATTCACAAATATATTTACATGAACTGGAAATTACAATGGTTTGCTTGGTAAATAGCTACTTCAATTTCGTGAGATTTTCCTGTTTCAAGTAAAAATCGCAGCAAACTGTCTTCTCTCAAGAAGTGCTTTCTTATCACTATTTCTGCTTGTACTTCTGCTCTAAGGTTAAGAATATACTTATATAATGCTATAACATCTGTAAAATAATTTTATTCTACTCGTGAAAGCTTTTAAACTAGCAATACTCATTTGCAGTTAAATGTATTTTTATTAATTTTTATTAATATTATACAAATAGTCAAAGAGAGAAAGTTGGATCTCTTGGACAGCATCAAATTGGATTACCAGATCTACCTGAGCACAGGAGACAAATTAAAAAAAAAGAAGAGGCAAGAAGATGAATTAAGAAGAATTTCTGAATATGAGCAGAAAAGGAAGGAAGAGTTAACATTACAAACAAATGAAGTTCTTTTCTTCGACGACGATGAATAGCTAACTGATTTTACAGATGAAGAACTTGAAGATCATTTGCACATCCCATGTGATTATTCTAATGTACCTTCTACTTCAAGTACAAGTCTGTATAATACGTTACAATTGCGTAATGTTGCATTGCAAAGTATTAGGTATGGTGTCAGTCTCCGTGCTACAGCTGCCATTACAACAGCAGCATTTTTTGGATGCTGGACTAATTAATTAAAGAGACAAGAGACTTGTGGTTGATCACAATAAAGTAAAAAGAGCGCAAGAAAAAGTTATGAAATCACTTGATGAAGAATTCCATGTTCGATGCCGTACTGGCAATATTGAATGTATCTTTTTTAATGGACGCCAAGATTTCACTAAAGTTCTGTTACAAGCAGATAACTCAAGTCATCAGTTTCCAAGTATTGTGAAAGAAGAGCATTACACTGTTTGCAGTGAGCCAGGAGGAAGGAATCTTTGCCATTTTACTCCAGACAAAGACTTAACGAAAAGGAAACCTGCTGAAGTTATTGCTAACCATCTTGTGGATTTTTTAAATAAAAACAGCATTGACAGAAGTTTTCAGGCTATTGGTGGTGACTCAACAAATGTTAACACTGGTTGGGAAGGAGGAGTCATGCATTGGGTTAAGGCAAAGCTAAATCGTAAACTCATCTGGTTGGTTTGAGCTACCTTTGCGGCACATGATCACTGAGTCGGATGGAAAAACTTTGTCTAACAACAAGTGGAGTGGTAAGATTGGCAATATACTTGATACTGCAAAAGAACTTGAAGTCAATCCCTCATTTGTCAGAATATCTTTTCCAGAATCTATGGTTCCATTGAGTAACACTGTTGTCAAAGATCTCTCTACAGATCAGGGTTATGATTACAGGATAACTCAGGCCATAAGGACAGGTGTACTTCTAACTGATCTGGGATCTGGCATTATTAGAAATTGTTCCTGTAAGCCACTCTCGGTGGTTAACAACTGCAAATAGAATTTGTCGCATATGGGTTTCAAAACATGGCCTTAAAGGAGACAACATGAAGAAATTACAACTGCTTGTGGAATACATTGTTGGTGTTTACTATCCCCGCTGGTTTACAATCAAATCAAAATTCTCCTGGGTGTAAGGACCTCCCCACATTCTTTATCAATTGAAGCTCCTAAAATATCAGAAGAAAGCAGTAGCTGATATTGTTTTGCCAACAATCCAACGTTCATCGTGGTTTGCATTTAGTGAAATGGTGCTTGAGACACTTTTATGCTCGGAAGACAAGAAGAAAGAAAAGCTGGGTCCAGAAGGTAATAGAATTAAGGAATGAAGATGATAATACACCAGGTGACTTATCTGTTCGGCCTAGGAAAACACCTGCAGTAAATCCAAATGCAATATCCCTTTTGGAACTGATAGACTGGTTGGAAAAAGCATTTGAACCTCCACGTACTTGTAAACTCAAAATATCTGAAATAAAGAAGTTTGTTGAAGAGCCAATGCAAGTTCCAAAGTGGCCATGTCATGGACAGTCCATAGAGAGGTGTGTAAAACAAGTAACAGAGGCATCTGGCAAAGTATATACTCATGAGAAACGAGAAGGATTCATTAGAGGCCAGGAAGAAAGAAGAAGAATCATGTCTAGGAATGAATCGAAGCAAGATTTGATGAATATTGTTGGTTGAAGCTTTTAACTTTTTTGACAATTTGTTTTCAGTGTTTCATAATAAAGGCAAAATATAAATAAAATTGTTTGAGTTTATTAAACCATTTTTTGGGCAAATTTTGTTGCCGTTCATATTAAGTTATCCCTTTTTTTCGGAAATTTCAATACAGATTATAATCAAGCGCAAATTTACCAAGCTAAATCTTTATGAACAAGAAAAATCTTTTAAATTAGGATATTACGCATCAAAAGGCAAACTTTTGGACCCCCCCATTCACAAAAATCACGAATTTTTATTTTTGCCCTCCAAATTGACACGCCCTACCAAGGTATCCTCTATATGCTTGTAAGTTATTCGTCTGTCTTCGTCAAGCATTTTCCTCACAGCAGTAATGTTTTCCTCCGTAATTGACGTTAGGGGCCTTCCCCCTCTTTTAGCGTCCTCCAGGGAGAAATTTCTACTTTGGAATTCTCTGTACTATCTGTGAATAGTCATACGATGTGAACAATCATCACCAAGTGCAAGAGTAATTTCTTCTAAGCATTGGTTTATGTTTTAACTACGCGCGAAGTTACACTGCAAAACTGCCCTTATCTCACTTCGTGACCAGGACACCACTGGAAGAACTTCACACGATCACAGCTAATGAATAACTGAGCCTACAGACTTGTGGTTACATGCAGGTGCATACGTATGAACCTATGTCAACTCGCAGCCATAAGTAGCCACCTGCGACTTTTTGTTTCATCATATTGCAAAACTTTCCAAGTACCCTTTGTACAAAATACGCAGATATATGCGACTAAATAGGACGAAGATCATTATTCATAAATAGTTGTAAAAGAGGTTAAAATTTCGCAGCTATGGAAATACAATTATACCCGGGAACGGTCAACAATGCGTTAAGTTATAGCTGTATATTATAAAAGGTGTCGGAAGAATATTAGGTAGATTTTGTAAGAAATACTACCTATTGCAGTCGTTATCATAGTGCGACTTTGGAACTTCTCATTATATGACCCCAGGAATCCAAAACCACCCCCACCTAAAAGATTATATCTATATATATATAAATTTTGAATACCGCCTTAACATGATTCTGATAAATCCAGATCTTACACAAAAATTACAGGAAAATTTAAACATTTTTCGTTATAGCAAGTTGCCAACAATAAAAAAAAACACAATAAAATTCTTACCACAACAATTACTTTTCTATTGAAAGATTTCCACATGAAAAATGAAAATGAAATAAATAGTTTGGCGAGTAAAAAAAAGAAAAGTGAATATTACGTCATATTGGAAATATAATGGACGTCAGCAGGTGAATATGTAATGCCATGTTAGTTTGAAAAAAAGTATTGAAACATGATAAAAAAAAAACAACAATTATGGAAATATTGGCATATTTTAACATTTTGAGGTTATCTGAATTTATTTTCGCCATTTTTAAATATATTCTACATATATACGTGTGTGTATGCGTGTATTATAAAAATGAAATTATAAACTCGTCCAAAACGTCCAGATAAAATTGTTAAACTTTGTTTATCTCTAATCGTGATTTAGTTTTTGTTTGTGATATTAGTACTTAACTTCGGAATCTTAACTTCGAATGTAAAAAGAACTGGTTACGCGTAAGTAAGTGATTTTTACAGTTAATTATCAATATTTTTCAACGAAAATTACGCAGGCGTGAAAAACATATCCCCCCGCCCCCCTTTGTTTCCCGTGACAGTTATTTTGAGCCTTTTTACAGCTAAATATCAGGGTTTTTACTTTTTAATTTTTTCTTTATTTTTTTAAACAGATTTTTTCCACTGTCAGCGAGCTCTTTTTTGAGACAAAATTGAGTTAAAGATATAAAATCATACAGATTTAACGTTCATCTAAGAATATTATCACGGGCCCGGACAAAGCCGAGCGGGTCAGCTAGTATAGATGCAAAAACCAATTTGAGTGAAGCTTCCCCGTCGTCCTTTTTCCGAAGAGTAAACACCCGCAGAGGTTTTGCTGTTGCCACTCATAAGTAATGTTCATTGCTGTGGAAATCTTATTATTTCGAGTTTTGAAGACTTAGAAACTATAAAGAAAATTGGTTAAATTTTACAGTAAAAAGGTCCGTTGATGCTCTATAAATAATGAAATTTTGAAATATTATAAAACAAAATTGAATAAAGGAAATAAATATTAGCCTTAAACTGTTTTGGTATCTAATAAATATATATCCAAAGATATTAATCATCCATTTCGACGCTGTCTTCAGCCGAAAAGACACACACATTTATAATATTATTAGGATATTAAACATTTCGTGTAACAAATTCAAGAACAGTTTTGAATTATGCATGGAATATGTAATCTAATTATGCATTTTCTCTCTAAATGTATAAACCTTATTTTAAAAGTTAAAAAAATAGAAATCGAGTCCATGATCTGTAGTTAGCTTTCTAGTACTAAAATATAGACTGAGGAGCAGGGTGATTGATTTTTTTAAAAACAATTTTTTTATGAGTATCTACTATGGTCTGAAATTTAGTATTCTACATATATTCATCTTTAAGGACTAAATAGCGATATGGTTTTGCTCTCTCCCTTCAACTGGGTTCTAGAAATGTAGTTTTGCACTCCCTGAGGTATAAGTGGTTAACTTTTGAAAAAAACTTTTACACATTATTTTCAAACCCTTTACTCATACCTATGTTAAAAAATTCAATATCTTACAAAATTTCATCTTAAAAGACCTAATAAATCACAAGACATGCTTTTGTTCCCCAAAAGAATTAGAATCCAATTCTTATTTCTGAATCTGTATACACATAGCGTCTATATTCTAAAATTAACTTGACGTTGAGTGTTTGTGAATTTGCTTCCGGGACATGGTTTTGCATAGCCTGAGGGCTGGGAGCGGGTAGCAGGGAAGAAGGGGTCAAATTAAAACAAATTCTACTTCTTCTATGCCGATGTTAAAGATTTCACCATCCCACAAAATTTCGTGTTAAAGAGCCTGATAGAACACGAAATAGGATTTTTCTTCCAGCGACTATCGGATTTTCATCAGTGCCGAAGGAAATATTGGAAAATATTACTTGTTATGATTCTAATTGCTTCATTTTTTTATATATATAAAGCATTATATGTTTTTCAGCTAAGATATTTAGTAAATAAATATTTATAATGTACTATATGGTTAAGAGATAATTTTTAATTACTAATATTGACATTAAGTAGTTCAATATTAAATTTTATTCATAAGTTTATGTTGCTGAAATGCGCTCTATCAACCTTGCAATATGCATACAGTCTATTAAAAAAAGTTTAAAAAAATTGCGGCCTACACTACTATCATAAACACTTTTGTTACGAACTTTTTCACTTTCTTCATTGGCATCAAACTTGACACTGATGAGAAAAATGTTCAAACATGTAAGTGGCTTACGGAAGGAGTATTAAGCACTTCAACGGATATCATCTCTTTTTTAAATGCCCTTCAGCTTTCAATACAGCTTCAAAATTAACTTCTTTTGTTTTTCATTTTATTTTCCTGTCATCCCCTACAATCTCCGTAAAGAACAAAAAAATTAAAATAACAAAACGCAGTAATGAATTATTGTTGGGAATTTCTGGACCACGCAATGTATTTTCATATTTTTGCACAATGTTACAAAATTTAACATACATTATGCGCAATATGCTGTATTTTTTTCTTTTTTATTTAAAAGTACGATCATAAGAAATTGATATCAGAAGATTTTGAATTTTTACTTTCTTCTATCTTTACAAAAAGAAAGTACTGGATTCGTAAAAATTTTCGAATTCCGTATTTCGACGGTGTCGATATCAAAATTATATCGTAAGTATATTAGTAAGATATTTGTCGGTGACAAAATGTCTGTCTGCGAGTCTGTGACTCTGTCTGCATGTGACACAAATTTTGTTGGCACCCTATCTCAAAAACTAAAGAACGGGATTAATAGGACATTAGATTCAGTTAGTCCCTGATATAAATTTGGTGCTGATTATTTTTCGTGCAAATCGCCCAACAGGTGGCGCTCCTATGCTGCATTTTTCAAGATTTCCGCATTAGCTATATCTCAAGAACTAAAGTACGGATTTTCATAAAACATCAGATTCAATCAGTCCTTGTTAGTTTGGTGCTGATTACTTTTTGGTGAAAATCGCCCAATAGGTCGCGTTACTATGCTGCATTACTCATGCTTATCGCAGTAGCTCTATCTCAAGAACTAACGCAGCACTTTTCATTAAACTTCATATTCAGTTAGTCCTTTATATAAATTAGTGTTTTTTAATTTTTGGTTTAAATCACCCAACAGCTGGCGCTCTATGCTGCACTTTTTCACGATTTCCGCAATTGCTGTATCTCAAGAACTGATGCATAAATTTTCATTAAACTTCAGATTCAGTTAGAAGTTAACCCTTAAATGCCGGGTGTTGCTTTTCGGCAACATACCCAATTTAAGCTCTAAAATACTGTTAGAATAATATTGAAGCTATAATGCCTAATGTTGTCAATAAAATACATTCTGAAAATATTATTAAATTGATTTTCAACATGTAGATGGCAACACTTGTGCTGTTTAAGAATAAAGATAGATTTATTTTTTCAATTGTTGCTACTTGTTCTTTTTGTTTTGTTTGGAAGCTTGCGAAATACCCCATTTTGTTCTGCAGTGAGCAAGTAAAATTTATTTCTTATTATAGTTCCTAAAACTCTTGTGTGTTTAATATTATAGAATTTCATCAAGGAAAATTATTTTTTCAATTAAAGACCAGTATTGCCGATTAGTAACAAACTGTGTTTAGCCGTAAACCATGCTTAACACAAAATATGATTTTTTAAAGTATTTTTCCCATGATTTATTTAAAAAATGAAAGCCGAAAAACATTATCACAATGATTTTTGAAAACTTAGGCATTTAAGATTAACATAATTTATTGCTGATTAGATTTTGTTATAAATCACCTAACCGGTGGCTCTGCTATGCTGCATTTTTCAGGAAGTATTAACATGTATCAGATGGAAGAAAGTTTTGGGATAGCCACGCGTAACTAGTTTAATATGTCAACATGGAAATTGTGGAAACATAATGTATTATTAGAAAATAATAGTAATAAGTTGGTGCTAGTAATTCAAAATTCGCTAACTTTCAGACGGCATGGACATTCAGAAAAGTAATGAAACAAAAATAAAAATTACCAAATCTTTTATCAAGAGAATAAAAATATTGCGCATTAAAAATGAGTCGTGAAAAAATAAAATTGACTGAAAACTCGTTCAGAAAGCTTATCTAAATTCATCTAAATATATATATATATATGTATATAAAATATCAGTAGGCTTTTAAGGAAAATGAAATAAAAAGCGAAAAGATATGGTTTGTTATCAATAAAAATTGATTAACTGTAGAAGAAACGTATAAAAAAATATTCGTTAATCTTTTAAGCTGAAAAAAAAAAATAAAGCTATCGGAAATGATATAGATTGGTGGATGAAAAAATCAAAAGTATTTCTATTTTCTGGAAATAGTGCGTTTTAAAATCGTTATCCAACTAAAACTTTTTTATCAAATAATATTTTTATCGAAGGTTCCTCTTAGTTATTTCTGACTTAGGTATTTTTTCGTAAAAAGTTTCATTCATATTAGGTAATACACTGCCCTCGAAAGTTAAGGTACAGTGATCTTATGCTTTGGATTGTACACGGTTTGTCGAATATCTATTGAAATTCTTGACGAATTGTTCTTGAACTGCGAGGATGTGAAAAATATGTTTGACTTCATATTTCTCAATTAAGATTTAGACGCGGCCGCAATTAGGTGGTCAAAAAAATATTTATAATTTTGCGATCACCCATGTGACAGGAAACGCTCAAAATGGTCTGTCACTGTAGCAAATATTGGATTTCCTTGCGTAAATAAGGGTTAGGTCCCCTTACAAAGACGCCCACGGAGGGCGCCCCCTCCCCTTCGAGCCTATATCCCGAGTGTAGATAATCCACCGTTATAAACAACACCAACACATCACTGTAGTAAATGACTATGTGGGTCTTGTTTAACATTTGTGTGCATTTTTTTAAGCATAGCACGCATATTCTTGAAGTCGTTAACGTTTCTGTGAAAAATTCAAATGTTTTTTGTTTACAACCTGCAGCATGCAGAGTTTTCAACCAACTTTAACACCGCTTTATGGAAATATAAAAAAGGACAGTAGAAACACCACACTGCAATTAAAATATAAATAAGTTGAATATTTGATGAGATATGAACATTTGTATGAAACAATTTTTAACTGCGCATGAATGAAAGATTTCAAAATTTTTATTTCATAATTTGGTAATTAGCTATTTATGGCAACTTACGAATGTATAAAAAGACTAGACTATTGTAAAAACTCAGAAAGATACAGTGAGCTGATTAACAAAATTGTGGAAAATCCGTTATAACTAAGCTACTTTTAGAAAGTAATTCACTATATTGACTGTCCCTTAACTTTTGGAGGGCAGTGTATCTCTATTCTAAAAAAAGATAAATAGTTCTGCTGTCGCTATCGATCTTGCTGCCGTAACGGTATTTATTGGGACTGGGAATAACTATTAATAAATGGGACTTGGAATTTATTACGAATTTATAAAAAGTCTAGACAAATATTATAAAAACTCAGAAAGAAACAGTGATTTGATTAACAAATTGTGAAAAATCCCTTATAATTAAGCTACTTTTAGCAAGTAATTCACTATATTGACTGTCCCTTAACTTTTGAAGGACAGTGTATCCGTATTCTAAATAAAAATAAACGGTCAAATGCGAGTATTACTCGCGCTCAGAGGGTTCTGTACAATAAATGTATGAATTATTAACTGTATTATTAAAAAAATCGTTGCTAAAAGAATAAAAAGACTTTAGATGTATATAATAGAAAAGGGCGAATGGGTTTACCACAAATGTTCAAAGAGATATAAAGGCCAAATAATACCAAATATTGCCATTCTGTATAACTCTTTTTTTAATCTTATCTGAATCTGTTTATGATCAACTTAATTCGGTACTGAAAATAAAAGTAGTGCATATCAGTAGTGCTTCATTTGGCTTTTCATAAAATTAATTCAGCGCAGTAATAATCTTTTCTTTTACAGTGCAGCTAAAAGAAAACCCTTGTTCAAAGTTTAAACTTAGAATTATGCTAAATGCGCTTCGAAAGAAGGTCGCAAAGTTGCACGTCCCCCTTGGTCCGTGCCGCGTATTTCCAGATAGGTTTTTACTTAACTTTTAAAGACACGGAAGGCGTATTGAGAGGTCCACCAATGCAAACTAGTCTCGAATCCAATAGTATTTATGCGATTAATTCTAGTTAAGGGGTCTTATAACTTTTAAACACGACGAAAATTAACGAAAAAATTCAAAATTTTAATTAGTCTATCTTCAAAACCTTTTTATGTATAAACAGGAAATTTTGACTATTGATTAAACAGATTGCGCTTTGTAATATGCTACCATTAGAAATTTATTAAACTTTTACAGAATTTGTGTATTGTTGAAATTAAAATAGCTCTTTTTTTTACTTTATAAATCATTGCGCACATGATGTCTTAAGAAAGTATTTATGGATTGCCAGGAAATTTGGTAAAGATACTAAAGAAATATGTGTGTTTAATATGATGTTCTACTCTTAGGCCAAAATTATTTTATATATAACTATATATAAAACTATATATAAAACAAAATGTAAAAAAAAAAAAAAAAAAAAAAAATCAAAATTTTACATTTTTAAAGAATAAAAATAGTCATAACTAAAAATATTACCATTGTAAATACTTAAAAGTAGATCATTTTAAACACACATATTTGTTCAATACTTTTACCAAATTTCATGACAATCCATACAAACTTTCACAAGATATGCGAGCAATGACTCATGGAGCAAAATAGTGACTCATAGAGCTATTTTGAGTTTCAGCAATACACAAATTCTGTAAAAGGCTAATAAATTTCTAATGGTAGCATATTAATGGTAGCACAATCTGTTTAATCAATATCCAAAATTTCCTGTTTATACATAAAAAGGTTTTGTAGAGAGACTAATTTAAACTTTGAAGTTTTTCGTTAATTTTCGACACGTTGGTACAAGAACCTTAAATTAGTATGTTTTTAGAAATTTGACGTTTATTGCTTTTATACTGCTACTCGGTATTGCACTACTCAGATATATCATTAAAAGTTGTTATCTGGGCTTTAAAAGTTAATGGTAGATACAGTACACCGACCCTGTCATTATGTATGTCCAAACCGTCCGTATCTTTAAGGGTTAATATATCGGCTAATTACTGACGATGTTTTTCGAAAATGAGTATGAAAATCTTTTGATACTTCTGCTGCGATAGTGTCTCTAGCGCTCCTCAACGTCCTTTGCTGAATACCTGCAAATCGAAATTTGTGTGTAACGGAAAAATGCGCTTTTCTCAAAAACTATGTGATCTGAGTAATCGCTATAATTTTCCTGCAAGGTTTACGTTAACGTCTACTACCTCTAATTTTTTCAGAATTTTAGTTTCAGTAGATTCGGAAATAGATGGGGAGGGGGAGGGACATATTTTTTGCACTACGTTTTCGACAATATCTCTGAAACTATAATAACTAAAATTAAAATAAATATATTTTTGAGTTCAGTCTTACGAAAGCTTTCACACGATATACAAAGAAAAGATTTTTATTCAAGTCACTTAATTAGCCCCTCTAAATTTTTCCAAAATATATTTGTCAATGTTTAATAATCTGAAAATATTTGGGTCAATAGTCTTTATTACTTCCCCCAGTTTGAACTTTCACACATTCCATAGTTTACGGGTAAAGTGGCTGTGACAGGCAGACAGACAGACACAGGAGTGATCTTATAATGGTTCAGTTTTTACTTTTTAAGTACGGAAACCTAAAATGGGTAACTAGCTCTGCTGTCGCTATCGGTCTTGCTGCCGTAACGGAGTTTATTAGGACTGGGAATAACTATTAATAAATGCGACTTGGAACTTATTACGAATTTATAAAAAGTCTAGACAAATATTATAAAAACTCAGAAAGAAACAGTGATTTGATTAACAAATTGTGTAAAATCCCTTATAATTAAGCTACTTTTAGAAAGTATTAATTCACTATATTGACTGTCCCTTAACTTTTGGAGGGCAGTGTATCTCTATTCTAAAAAAAAAGGTAATTAGCTCTGCTGTCGCTATCGGTCTTGCTGCCGTAACGGAATTTATTGGGACTGGGGACCTTTCTCGGCTTATAATAAAAAACTCCAGCATATTAAAATATAAAAATTGGTAGTTGTATAAAGAAATTTATGATAAACACGTTGAAGCAGACAGTTTTTATATCGAAGAATTGTTTTAAGTTCTATTTAATGTCCAAAGCAGTACAAATAGTTAAGTTAAAAAGTTTTATAGGACCTAACCCTGTCACCCTAATACTACGCACCATATACCTTACTTTTGCTACCTTACTTTTGCTGCAAATGAGGTGGCAAACAAGACAATTAAAGTTAGAATTTGTTTGAAGATAAAGAGAAGCTCCGTAAGCATTCCCGCTAACGTCTGCAAAGCCATGTAAGATAATAGTCCATGCATCTTTAATGAGAGTACATCTCGGAATTTTGAATGTTTCTATAACAACAAGCGAATTCAGAAACTTGTCCCAATCTTGAGCAATATGAAGTGGAATTTTATCATTCCAATCGCTCTTTAGCAACCATAGTTGTTCCATGAAGAATTTAGCACGATAAATTATAGGGCCGAGCAAGCCCAAGGGGTCAAAGGGTCTTGCAATTTGACTTAAAATTTGTATAGTTAGAACTTCTGTTGACAATAACTTTAAAGTTAAATGCATGACTACGACAGTTCCAAAATATTCCGAGAGTTTTTGTTGAAATCTCTTCCGAATTTTGATTAAAAGGAAAAATTTGAGAATCAGGATTTACTTCTTCCACAACATTAGAGCACCATTTGTGCAAGGCCATCTGACCCCTTTTGAAGATATCTGTTAATTGTTGTTTAATTTAAAAAACAGAAATGTCTGATGAACCTAAAAGACAATCATCCATGTACATGTCGTTCATGACGAACTCGGCGTCTAATGAAAAACTATTTGCTTCATCTACCGCTAACTGTTGTAGCACTCTAATGGCGAGGAATGGATTACTTGTAAAACCGTACATGACAGTTTTCAAGATGTAGATTTTGTCAGGTTCCTCCCACCCTTCTCTTCACAATATTTTTTGGTATCTAGCATGCAACGGCTTTACTTCTATTTGTCGAAACATTTTATTTACATCAACTGTAAATGCGCAAATATTTTTTTTTAAACAAATCGTAATCTGTCAAAAAGATCATCTTGTATTAGCCCTCCTTTAAACAATAAGTCGTTTAAAGATTTCTTATTAGTAGTTTTACAACTACCATCAAAAACGACCCTCAGATTAGTTGTAGTACTTGACGGTCGCAAAATACCGTTATGAGGAGGAAAATATCCTTCATTAGGATTTATGTCATCGGAGATTTTTTCCATGTGTCATAAGGTAGCGTGCCCCACCAGTGGCGGAGAGACTCTGCTCTCGAAGCTGGTAGACGGGAGGCGCTGGGTTCGAACCCAATTGCGCCCGTCGGTCTACTGACTTATAATATTTTTTTTAAACTATATCTGCCATTCTAGTTCTCAAAGCCATTTTTTATTTTTTCTCACATACCATCGCTGCTCACAATGGGAGAAAGCCAAACATATTCCATTGCCGAATTGGCAAACAAGGCTAAATCCCTCGTTACCTTAGTCCTGTCAGAGGACGAAAATTCATTCACAGAGGAATCTGCTGACCACCTGAAAAATGTGAAACTGATCCTCCAATCGATCAGAAAACAAGACCACGCCAATCAAAAATCAGTACAGGAGTCCAAACAGGAGTTTGAAAAGCTCCGCTTAAAAGCAGATCTCCTTAAGGAACAGCTCACCACACTAAACGAGAACATTGCCAGCCAGATCCAACAGATCCCAAAGACTGAAGAAATAGTAGCCAGGCTTGAGGAAAGTCTCCATAGCAGACTAGACAAATTAAGAATTGATAATGATAGGGACGCATACCTTCGTAGTCAACAACCTTCCCTGCTCTATAATGATCAGGACGGCAAGTTTCAAGAGTTCCCTTCACCGACAGAGGAGGTAGTACCGGCGGAGCCACAGCGGAGGCCAGGAGAGGAGAGGCATCTTCGAACAATTGTGGTCAGGGGCAAGAAACGCTCCATGTCCGGACTGGCTATTAGACACCTGCTCGAAAAACAAAATATCGCTTGTCCAAAAGTAGCATTGGAAATCAAAAGCCTTCGAAGACAACTGGAACTCTTCTGCCGATCCGCCGAAGAAACGAAAGTCGTCCTAAGTGATCTAAAATCCCATGCTAGAATTGCTGAAGATCTATTCTTCAGCATTAAAACCCTCCCATTTCACAAAACTATCCTGTTTGGAGTTCCCGACGGAACAACACTAACTTATATTACATCGGCGTTGGATGAAATTTACGATTATCAAACAGACGAAATCCGATTCATTAAAGCCGTTCCTTCTAAAAGACCCTCATGCAAGGACTGGCACCTCATTCTGTCAGAAAAATTAGCCATGGCAGTAATCCAAGATGGAGGCATACCACTGGGATACAATCTCTGCAGACTGCGGCCACACACCACAGTCCAAAGGTGCAGAAATTGCCAGCGGTATGGCCACGTAGCAAAGTACTGCCATAATGATGAAACCTGCGAAATTTGCGGAGAACTCCACCCATCCTCAACCTGCAACAAATCCCCCTCGTGCGTGAACTGTAGACGCGCAAATAACCTTTTCAATGCACACTGCAGAACTGATCACATAGCCTCTGCCTCCAACTGTCCAACCTTCAAGTTCGAGTATAACAGAGAGCGGGCAAGACTGAACGATCTCTTCCAACTTCCCTTTCGAAATCCCCAAGCACCTCCCCCGGCGGCTCCATCCTCCCACTCTGGTCCGGGACTCCTGGGCGAACATCCTCCTGCACATCGAGGTTATTTTCCTTTTCCGAGTCATGCTCCACCTCCGAACCTCTACTCACCTTACTACCAGGAGGACTACTTCAGCCAGCAGCAGAACTTGGGCTTTCAAGGTAGGAGGTTTTAAACTTTTTATAACATACACAATACAATGTCATCCTCAGCACCTTCTCCCCACCCACCCCTTCCTTTAGGCCGTCTAAATTTTCTCCAAGTAAACCTCAATCACTGCATAGCAGCCAGTGTAAGCACAATCAACCACATGGAAGAGAACGAGATTGACATCGCTCTACTGCAGGATGCTTACTGCTCCGATGAAAACCTCGCTATCTTCAGCAAGGACTGGAGAAGGTTTTCCTCTCGGAATCTCTCCGCCCACATCGTTGTCAGGAGCTCGAGTCTTGTATGTACCCATCTCTTTACCGGCGACAATAGCGTCTTCATCTCCATAACGGCGAAGGAGGGCGAGATTGTCGTCGGATCCTGCTACGCAGCCCCCTCGGCAAACTTTGGCCTTTGTCTCTCGGAATGGGAACACACCATCACAAACAGGAAGGCTTTCATCTGTGGTGGCGACTTCAACGCGAACTCATCCCTCTGGGGATGTCCGCGTGAAGACGCCCGGGGTGACTTGCTGTCAGGACACATAATTATCCATAACTTGGCACTTGCAAACATGCACAACTCTGAAGCCACTTTCGAAAGACGAGATACAGAAGACAGAGTCATAGCAGAAGGCTGGCCTGACCTAACAATTACAAATTCCTTCACCCTACCACGAATATCACAATGGTCCGTATCAGACAAACACAGTGGCTCAGACCATAAATACATACACTTTTCTTACATGACCTCTCCACTCTACACGCAACGTAGACGCTACAACACAACTCGCGGAAACCTTCGCAAATTTAACAACGTCATCAAAAGTCATAAGTCATCCCTTTCAGCACAACTCGAAGGGGTGCACAGCGAAGACACACTCAACTCTTTCACATCTAATTTAATCGAAACCATGCAGACTGCGGCGAAGGCTTCCTTTCGACTGAAAACAGTCCAAAAATCACACACTTTCTCATTCTGGAACAAGGATCTTAGAAAGCGGAGGAACCAGCTGACAGCCCTCAGACGCAAGATTAAAACATTGCGCCTGCTCAATCCTATCCCCCCTGAAGTAAAGACCCTTGCAGCACGTCGTACGAGACTTAAAGCAGTTTACAAACGTGAGATTCTGGCGGCGAGACGGGCGGCGTGGAAGAAATTCTGCAGCAACAATGAGAACCCTTTCGGCATCACTCAAAAATTTCTGACCGGCAAGTTCTTCACTCCGGATGAAATACGTCTAGAAAGACCAACTCACGAAACCTCGCGACAAAATAACCTGGAATTCCTGACACACACTCTCTTTGGCCCCTCGGCTTATCCCCAACAAGACAACCAGGATATCCTTTTCACAGCACACGAAGACAAACGCTTCACAAAGGCAGAAGTAAAAACAGCACTATACACATTGAATGACAAGAAGGCCCCAGAGCCGGATTCAATTGACTTTCGGATACTAAAACTCACTCACAAACAACTTCCACACATATTCACGCGCTGGGCTAACCTCTGCCTCACCATGAGATACTTTCCTTTAGTACTAAGGCAGGGAGAGGTAGTTTACTTTCTGAAGCAAGGCAAGTCTCCTTCCGAACCCAAGTCGTACAGACCCATCTGCCTTCTTCCCACTCTGGGAAAGCTTCTGGAAAAACTTCTGGTTATGCGGTTGACACACTTCTTGGAGTCAAACAACCTTCTCCACCCCAGACAATTCGGGTTCCGCGAGGGCCACTCATGCGAGCTCGCACTTCATGCCATAATGACTGCCTGTACTGAAAGCATAGCCCAGGGCAACGCAACATCACTCGTTTCACTAGACATACAAGGCGCATTCGACAACGTAGAATGGCGAGACATTCTCTTACAACTACAAGCACTCAACTGTCCGGGGAACATAGCTGGTCTCATCGGCTCCTACCTCTCACAGAGGAGCGTCCTGATTAACTGGGGTGCTGGCACATCTACCCACCGATTACAGAAGGGTTGCCCCCAGGGCTCGTGCCTTGGCCCAATCCTCTGGTTGCTTGTAGCAAATGTGCTACTAACAGAACTAAATCGACTGGGATTTAAACTATTTGCCTTCGCCGATGATTTCAGCTTCATTTTCTCCGGTCGTTACAGACGTCATCTGGAGGAACAGTTTGCCGTAGCTCTTCCTATTTTCTGCCGGCTCCTGGATTTACTGCACCTCACACTCTCACCACAAAAGTCTCAAGCACTAGTATTCACCAAACCACACAGATATGATCCAAAACGCCCTCCAGTGATGAGGATCAATAATGTCTCCATTCGACACGTACAATTCATAAAACTCCTAGGTATAACCATTGACGCAAATCTTAACTGGATCCCACACATTAACGACCTAAAACTTAAATTGACAGCATATCATAATAATTCATTAAGACTAACTTCTAAATTGGGAGGGGTAGACAACAAAACACTGAAGATCTGGTACCTAACAATAATCGAAAGAATAATACTTTACGGGGCCTGTATCTGGGGGGGGGTAATTTATCATCCATAGCACAACCTAAACTAAAATCAATACAACGCACTTTTCTCCTACAAATTTCAAGAGGCTACCGCACAATCTCCACAGATGCACTACATATACTTACAGGTATTCCACCCATCACACTTCAACTAGAATACGAACACGCCAAATCCTCAATCCTACAGCTAAAACGTGACACAGTAATAGATTCTCTTTTTCCAAACACAACATTGCAATACAAAGTCAGGAGCTGGCAGCTCCACCCCGCTGAGGAGACTTCACATTTTCAAGTAAACACAACACGCAACAGCTACACACCTGCCCTTAGCACCACACTCTTCACTGATGGTTCAGGCACAGAGACTGGCGTGGGCGCAGCCTTCTGCGCCACGGAGGGCACGGTGGTGGTCCATCAGTGGTCTGCAAGGCTAGATGATAATAACTCCGTATTCCAAGCGCAGCTGTTCGCAATACTAAACGCATTAGAGTGGGTGGAATCCCACTCTAGCAATAGTATTATCATCTACAGTGACTGCCTCTCTGGCCTGCAGGCAATACAGGCACACAGGACAAAACATCCTCTAGTACTGCAAATCAAACTAAAACTTAAGAATCTCCTACATCGTATCTCACTAGGTCACGTCTCGGCTCACAAAGGTATCTTTGGCAATGAACTAGCAGACAACCTAGCGAAGAAGGCCACACAGAAAGAAACAATAGACACACACCTCCCAGTGCCCCAGTCATACGTCAAAAAGGTCCTTAGAGCAAGGATACTGACGCGATGGCAGGAGCACTGGGATACTTCAAAAAAGGGCAGGCACACATATAAGCTAATTCCTAAAGTTTCTCTCACACTATATAACTTAACACCCTACACCACTAGCTTCTTAACAGGACATGGCCCTTTCATGGCATATCTGGACCGCTTCAAAATAAGATCCACTGCCACTTGCGTCTGCGGTGAAGATGGCACTATAAGTCACCCGTACTACAGTTGTACTCTCACGCAACGCTGGCACTTGAGGCGTCAAGACATACTGCTAGTCAACTGGCTCCAAAACGTCCTTTCCCGCGCCCTCCTACTCAACAAATTAAAACACATTCACAATTTCCTTACATACTTAACAAACTTAACTTAAGCCCTGGTTCTGCTCATCCAGTCTCACTGCCACCATATCAATCTTCAAACAGCACCAGAATCCAGTCCTCTTTGTAGGCTCCAGCAAATTCTTCTACTCATCAATGTGTGGTTTCCTACGATCGCAAGAGCCTCTGCTCGTGCTTCTGACCATTCTATCAAGAGATACATCTCCAATGGACGCTTGAGTATCTGCTCGTGCCATCTTACTTGTGCCACACAAAGCATTACATCTCCAATGGACGCTGAGTATTTGCTCGTGCCATCTTATTTGTGCCACGCAATTCATTACATCTCCAATGGACGCTTGAGTATTTGCTCGTGCCATTTTACTTGTGCCACGCATTCCATTCTTTTCCCTTCCTGCCGCCCCTTGTCGCGAGAGGGGTTCCTACCCCGGCGGCCAGGATCAGTGATGTTTATTATTATTATTATTATTATTTATTTTATTTTATTTTTACTTTAAATGTTCTCATACTCCCGCCCTCTGTCACGAGTAGGCGTTTTCCTGGCGGGAAGGCATTCGTCTAATTTTTGTAATCCCACTTTGTTCTTTTTAAAATAAATTCTGGGTTCCGTGGTCGGTGGTGCATAGACGCCCTTAGCGGGTGAGCGTCGCCCCTTGAGCATTTTGTGTTTCTCCGTCTGCATACGGCCGGACAGGGCTGTACTCACTAACGAGCCCCAACGTGTCGGGGAACATACCGGGAGAGACGTTAAGCTCTAAGGGGCAGGCCTAGCCGGCCCTGAGCAGTCTCTCTTAGGCTGCCTAACCGTTTCGGAGTTTTCGTGGTTTTCTTCGAAACCGTAAATTCCCATGCGTAAATATGGGTTAGGTTCCCTTAGAAAGACCCCCACGAAGGGCACTCCCCCCAGGGCCTATATCCCACGTCTTGATAATCGGCCGTCATAAACACAAACCAAACCAAACCATAAGGTAGCGTATTCTCTTAGAAATTCTGAGTATAATTCCATTAATTTGGGATCCCGCTCTAAACGCTTCCATAACTTTTAATCTTTTAGGGGCGATTTTTTTTAAATCTACCAAAGAACTATCTAACATTTGCGATTTAAAGGGTAATTCAACTACGTATATGCCGTCCGGTTTTCAATAGTGAGTTTAAAAAAAAGTTCTTTACAATAATTTAACTCCTCACTAACTAAATGTTTTAACTTACTTCCTTTCTCTAATTCCCAAAAGAAACTTATTTCTTTTTCCAAATTATTATTATTATTTTTTTTTTTTTGTGTTACTAAAAATCAAGAATCAGAAGATTTTATCGGAAGATTTCCAAGAAGAACATTTTACAAGTTGGAAAACAATCATTAGTTAATGATAATCCCCACTGCTTTCTTAAAGATTCGACGAATTTCGTTTGCACTACATAAACTAAACTAAAATCAACAAATTCATTAAATTCAAATTTCAAGGATTTTAAATTTCGAATAACCTCATTGAAAGTATCTAATAGCTCTAAAATTGTTTTCTGCGTGGGTGTTTTCAATGGTTTTGCATTAACAAATTTTAACAGTCATGAATATGCCAAATTCTAACGATTATCACAGCTATTAATTAGTGTTTCCATGCTTATTTATAAATATAGCCAGAAATGGAAAAACCTGAAATTAATTTAGCCGGATAATTTTTAATACTATAGCTATTAAGTTAGAAAATTTCAACTGATTTGAAAGGGATTCATTATTATGAATTGCAGTTAAAAATGTTTCTTTAAATGTAATCCAGTTACTAACATCATCATAAAATATAGCAAGTCCAAATTTTGGTTGTTTTTATGTATTATTCCAAACAGATATTCCTGACTATTATTAGCGTTATCTTTATGTTCTTGCGTTTTTACTCCTTGAGTCATATAAAACTGTTCAATTTTTACCAAGTCTTCGACAACTATATCTTAGCTTCAGTATTGGAATCATACAGTGAATGTACTCCTTCTTCAGCTACACCAAAATAAGATTTCTTTAAATCATTTTCTAAATTTATAAGCTTAGATTTTAATTTTTCAGTTAATTTTAAAATTTCCTTATAAATTTCTTCACTAACTTCAGCATTATATCTCTTAATTTCTTTAATTATGAAAAGAAATGTAAATTCACTAGCTATTTCAGCATTTATTTTTGTCATAATTACATGTAATTAAGCTTTAAACACTAGCCGACTTAACACAACGGTTGGTTGGTTGTATTTATGACGGCCAATTATCTGCACGAGGGATATAGGCCCAGGGGGGAGTGCCCTTCGTGGGGGTCTTTCTAAGGGAACCTAACCCGTATTAACGCTTGGAAATCCAAGGTTCGAAGAAAACCACGAAAACTCCGAACGATTAGGCCGACGGGCGCGATTGGGATCGAACCCAGCACCTCCCGTCTACCAGATTCGAGAGCAGAACCTCTCAGCCACTGGTGGGGCTCTTAACACAACGGACTAAACAGTTATGTAGATTATTTAAAGTATGGATAATATAGACTTTTATTCTAACTTCAGTATAAATCGAAAAAGGTACACCTTTCTTTTGAGGGTATAATTACAGGCTTGTTGCGAAAAGCTATGTTACGAAATAGCTGAATTAAAAATTCCGTAACCTTTGCAGACTTGCGTTGATGGATTAAGATTTGAATAAAAGCAAAAATTAACTGAAAGAATAATTGACTCATCACTACGAATTAATGAGAATAAGATTTGCTTTTCACGTTTTATTAGCACAGACTTAGATTCAAATTTCTTAGGGTATGAGCATTTCAAATCAAAAACTTAGAATATTCGAATAGGGGATACCGGGGCAAGATGACTATGTTAACAATTTTTGTTGTTTTTTTAATTCATTTTTATGTATAGCAAAATTAATTTTACATGAACTGTTAGAGTATTCCTTGTACTATTAACTATATTACCGTTCAATTTTTCAAATAAAAAAATAAAGGATAATTTTATTTTTTCGTAACATTAACAAATCGCCATCTTGCCCCAGTACTGGGGCAAGATGACTTTGGCCTTGGGGCAAGATGACAACACTGAAAAAGGTTGAACATATTTTATCTTTTGAATATGTTACATGGTTTAACAAATGGTAACTGTGTTTTTACATCTTACAAAATATCAGACTAAGCATAATGCATTGTAACGTAATGTTGAACTGTTTAGTTGTGCAGTTAACAATAGCCACAAATAATGCCATTTGCATAATTGGAACATTCCTCATGCCATTACTCTTGGCATTTACAGCACTGGATCCATTCTTCTGCTGGTGGGTCACAATATTTGAATTATTTGGGAGGGCGGGGGACCAGCGGGGAAGGGGGTCTTGACCTCGAGGTCGAACCCCGTCGAACGGTACCCCCTCGTACCGAACGGACGCTTGGAAGCTGAGATACGGACCCCGATAGGGTTTTTCTTTCGGGGGGGAGGCTAGGGGGCTTAGCGGATGGCAAAAATATCTTCCTCTGGTCGCCCCCTTTCGAAAGACACCTCTTCCGATCCGATGCGCCCCTTAGCCTCAGATGAGATAGAAGCGCAAAGTTGCGCGGACAAACACACAGACAAACAAGCGTTTTCAGGATTTAAATAGAATGGACAATAGAGTTAGTTTAATAAATTCCGAAACGCGGGTCTCGTCATCTCGCCCCGGACTGCCTGTTTAAAAATATCCGTTTTCATTGCCATGAAGGAAGGCGATTAATTGACATTTATTCATGGTAATATGTAGTATTTAAACTAAGTTACTCATAAATATTAAAGAGAAACGATATATTTTACCTGTATGTGTAGCAGAGCTTATTTACACATGCATAAAAGTTATAACGTGGCAGCGGTAAACAATCATAGCTCCACAACTAACACAAAAATAGCGATTTCAGCGTCTCTATACTATTGTTTAACGAACGGCCGATAGGAGAGCCAGTAGTATCCGGTTGATGCTACCACCTAGTGTAAAACGGAAAAATTAAGACATTCGTCATCTTGCCCCGCTCTTCATCTTGCCCAAGGTCTCCCCTACTGCTCCTCAGAAAATACAAATACAGAAGCAAATACAATTATCTAATAAAGAAAACATTAAAATGATTAGTGTACATAGATAAGGGAAAAATATAATAGGGTTGTAGAAATTAAAAATGAATTAAAAAGAATACTAATTACAATTAATTAAAATATATTACAAGCAGTCAATTTCTTTGATCAAAAAGAATATTATCAGATTCTTGTAGTATTGCCATCTGCCGTGAATTGTGTCTACTAAAAAAATCTTTCTTAAGAATTATACAACATCTAATACCAATGGATTAGGATTCTGCTATTGCGAAGTGATAAAACTAACATATCATACGGCAAGCCGCCCCGCCGACATAGATTCTGAAGAATCCATAAGTGAGCGGACGTTAGACGGGACTAGCCAGTGTGATGTCGGCATAACGAGTTCAGCGGGACCGGCTAAAGTGATGAAGTCATGACGCCTATTGCCAACCAAGGGGGAGCACCGCCCATCGCATCCTAACACCATTAGAAGTCTTGGTCACTACAATAGAGACCATGCACCCAAAGATTAAATCGCGTGATTCGGGGATCACACCTCCCAGTCTCCCTGGAACCTCGGGTGTATCGGACACTCGTAGGAACCTTGGCCTTAGTACCACGTTTCACGGAAATGCTATTACAGTAGAGCGCCGATTATCGGAACTCCAATCAACCTAACTTCCAATTATCCGAACAGCCTCTTTCTCTCAAAAAATTTTTTTAACCGAAATTCCAGTTACCCGAACAGCCTATTTCTCCCCAAAATTTTTTTAACCGAACTCCCAATTATCCTTTGGCTTGGAATAAAATTTTAAATAAAGAAATAACTGATACTGGATCAGAAAATAAGGAATGTAAAACAATATAGGAGATTAAACAATAAAGAAATAATCCTAAGCTATCAAGAAAGTGAAATTAACGAGTGGTTAAATAATAAAGTACATAACCCTGGATATGAGATTTTAAATGATGATGAGATTGTGGATGAGATTCATGATGAAAAAGAAATAGGAGAAAATTAAAACGAATGCTCTGAAAATAACCAGTTCCATGACATAACGAAGTTTTTGAATGTTTGGAAACAGCTATGAAATTGATCGAGCGGCAAAAGAACGTTGATCCTATTCAACTGACACAACGTAGAGCTATGGCAGCATTAAAAAGAATGTCTTCGTTGAAGCAAACAACATTCAAAAGCTTTTTTGCTTAAATTATAATCTCTGGAGTTCAGAAAATGATAAAAAGAGAAAAAAAAAAATAATGATAAAAATGTAAACAAAAAAAAATTTAAAAAGATAAAAAAAAAAAAAAAAAATTAAACACTCCAGCACTAACTGGTGCTGCCAGTCCTAAGCTTAGATAACGTGTGAAGGTTTTACTGTATACAGAAACATCCCTTAAATTGTCTATCCATTTATCCGAACTTTTGCTTATCCGAACTAGGGTCGGTCCCGACTTGTTCGGATAATTGGCACTATACTGTACTCTACCGGTGGCTGCCGGATGGGAGGGTCTATTCTATAGAGATGAACACTAGCCCTTTTTTGCCTCTGCTGATTGAGAAGCGATAAGAGGGGACACTCTCTCTATATTTTTTTTTAGGAGAGACTAGGGACAGTTGACCATACGGGAGGCTTGACCCACCCATCAATTTTCATATTTAAAAGAATTTCAGAGTTTTATCAATAGGTGTCAACGAAAGCTACTGGAATGCTCAAACAACAGTCTTCGTTTCATAGAGATAATAGAAATAGGTGTGGAAAAAATCTATGGGGAGGCATTTTCAACCTAAAAGATGAGTTTTTAGAAATATTTTGTAAGCTTTTTTCAGATAAATTATATCATAGAAATTTAAGTAAGTAGGTTTAAATTAATGCAGAAATATCGAACTTTCATTGCAGGCATAAAGATTGTACAGTAAGTTAGGCTTAACATAACAATGTGCTATTCTTTAGAAAAGGTCTGTGTAGGGAGGCTTGACCCAATCAATGTGAAGGAGTGTTGACTAGATGCTCAAGGCTCCCTTAATTAAGTGGTTTTGGAAATATTTTTATTATACATATACACTGTGCATAATAAAAAGTTAATGGTTATATATATAAAACAAAGTAAATTTATTCTGTAAAGATACAGTAACATAGCTGCCAACCTCAAACTAATCTTCCGTAATACGTGCGTTAATTTGACCCTGGTTTAATAAGTTTCGAACCAGAATTTTTTTTAAGAAATGAAATTAAATACGTTACACATAGAAAGATTGAATTAAATAAATAAAGATTCATGAAATAAATTTTCCTGTTCGAAAGGGGTTAACCCTGGATTAAATTAATCCAGATATTACGGAAGATTAGTGGAAGGTTGGCAGCTATGCAGTAAAATGGTGTGATGAAAAAGAAACTGTAAATTTATTCTCTAAAGCTATAGTAAACTGGTGCGATGGAAAAGATAATGCTTAAAACTGCCTAAAGAAAGGTGTGAAAAATTGCTAGAAAATGGGAAAGTTGTTAGGAACTTTTCCCATTTAAATATTACTTACAATAGGTAAATAGAAACAGTGGGAAAGGACTAGAAAGGATGAAAGCAGCAGTCTTAACCCTTTCAGGGGCAGTAGTTTGTTTATAAAACCACTTAATTTTAATTCCGAAACGTCACAATGGCGCCAGAATTTAGCTAAAATCTTTTCCATTTAATATGTATGTGAAATATAGCTTTTTTCTTATTTCCAAATAAATTTGTTCCTAAATTTCGGTGCCAGTCATTTATCTCAACATTTTAGTATTGAAACTACTTTTCCCGTTAAAGGTTTAAATCATGTTAATGATAAGTTTAGTACTCATGCGGCTGCAAAAGAACATAGCATCGATCGAAAAAATTTAGGAAGGTATATAGACAAATTTCACCAGGGTGAATACAGTGAGATGAAGCCAAACTATGTGACAACTAGAGTTGTCATGTCGAGTGTCACAAAAAATAGGACAAGGAGACAAAAAAAAAAGCCTAAATCCAGACATAATAACATGAAACACTATGAAAACGGAACCTGTCTCTAATGGAATACAGCTTTAAATGTTAAAATTTCATTTTCTCTGCTGTACAATTGTACCTGCTCAGGCAAAATCATATTTAAAGCAAAAATTTTCTCCTCTGACTTGCGATCGCGTTTCAACTGGTTTGTTTAAGCATCATATTTTAAAAAACATTTTTTTATAATAATTAAAGTATGTAGTATAAACATATTTTACTTTTTTTAAAACTTATTTTATTTCTCTTCACAAATATTGCAATATAAAACAAAGTGGGTCAAGCCTCCCATATAGTGGGTCAAACCTCCTATATGTGGGGTGCCGTGGCCTATTATTTTTCCATGATTAAAATAAATCATTTTTTAAATTTGTTATATGTTACACTTGCGTAGCAATTTTATTTTGATAAAATGATTGTATAATGAATAAAATGATATATAAAACTTTATTCTACGTTCAATATTTAAAAAATAAAAAATCATTTTGTAAAACGTGGGTTAACCCTCCCTAGTCTCCCCTATACATAATGAAATTGTTTAGAATAAACTCATGAAATATCTGTAATACTTTTGCTACCCAATTACTGCTTTTAGTTCTCAAGTTGGTTACTACTTAATATTTTTCCCTTGGACATTAAATCATAAATTATGTAAATTGGTTTTATTTTATTCGTTCCTTTACCATATATTAAAATTATTTTGAGAAACAGGTAGTTAAATAATATTTCATTTATATGTTAGTATACATTACGGTCGTTAACAAATTTAATTTCAGCATTGAAAAAAACATATATTGAGTTTCCTTAAATTCCAGACAAACTGTGTTCCGATTCCTGGAAAGAAAGTTTCGTAGAGAACTTGAATTGAATTGAATTTTTACTTGCGAAAAATAACTTTAACGTTGGAAATTAATTTAGGCAATGGGAGAATAAGACATTCAAGTAATATCCTTATGCACATTATCTAAGTTAAATAATTTGATTTAAATAAAACAAACTTCAACACTGAATTTCCATGAATTCGAAACAAAATATACCCTGTTTCAACTAGAAATAAAATATTTTAACGCAACTATTTTAAATATATATATAGCGAAACAAATTAATAGGTTAAGTCGAACAATAACGTCGTGCTTCCCACGACATATTACCGGACTAGTACCATATTATAATCAGCCATTGGTGAGGTTGTATAGCAGTCATACCACTTAGTGCAAGTATCGCTATTGGAGGTGTCAACACTGTGGAAATTTAGCAGCTGTAAACCGATGATTAGATTGGTAAAGTCCAATCAAACATGCATTTATTCATGATGAAGACAAGGCAGATTAGGCCGCATGAATGGTGAAAAAAAGGTTTATAAAGAAATCTAGGGTTTTCCCAATTAAAACATCGAAACGTAGTCATCGAAAACTGTTTATTCCATCAGAACATACCAACATAAACAATTCCCACTGGATGAGAAAGCAGAGCCATAATGCTTGAGCACGAACTAGTTATTCATGCGAAAAAGATGTTAAATAACAATTTAATATTCTACGTGACTTAGGACACCAGGTAGCAGATTAAGTAAACAATCAAACATCACAAAAAATCTTCTTCTGAGCTCATGCTCGAGTAATTTATTAGAATGCGCGTAGGAAATCCGATTGAAATGCAAACTTCAGGCTAACCAAATAAATTCATGAGCGAGACTCGAAATGAAACTGTGATCCGTCACTCAACCAATGGAGAGCGATTGAGAAACGTCACAGAAAATAATCTCGGCGCTGCTGATGAAAGAATTTTGATATGAATAGGCTGCCGCTCACCCAGCTGGCGGGAAAATGAGATGAAATAAAATAAAAATGTAAAAATGGCTTTCATAAACATTCGAAAAATAAAGTAACTGCGTTCAGAATTTTACTGTTTGGTAGACGATAAAAATTAATTAAAGGATTAAAAGTTTAGGTTAAGTTTTTGAATAAAACTATTATCTAATCAAAAACAACTCGTTATAAATGATGCTGCCAAGCCATAAACTTAAATCGTCAGTCATAAAAAGAAGTGATATCACATAAAAAGAAGCGATATAGAAGTGCATACTCCGAATGCCGTGTAAAAATCTATCACTACTCATAATGTTTCCTAAGGACTCGGAGTGAGGTACAGTATGTGAAAACTGCTTGGCGACCTGCAGGCTTTTATAATGTTTTTTCTTCCTGTCCTTACATATGACTATTTGTTTAACAATTTTCTTCTTGTATTATTTCTCCCATTAAATTGTGAAAATTCGAAGCTTTTGGTGTTTATATGCCCATTCTCATTTAACATCATGGGATCGATTTGTTGATTACCATTATTTGAACGAGAAAGACCATTTTTACGAGGAGGATTTTCTAAGTAAACATACAATAAACATTTTGAGTTTGTAAAATAATAATAAAAAATAATGATCATATAAATATTACTAATAATGCACTTAATAATAGACGTTAATTTCAGTCATATTTGTAAATTTTTAAGTAGTTCTACTATCTGCGTAATAATTAACTAAAAGCTATTTATGGCATATTGATAACATTCTTTAATTACCAAGTCCAAAATAACAGAATCGATTAGTTTAATAAATCCCCTTATTAATCTTTTTAAATGAAAAGAAAAGGAAAAATTCCAATAAAACTGCCAAAAATTTATATGATATAAAAGGATTGTAAAAAAAAAAAAATGAAAAAAAATTATGTAACAAAAAACCAGACTCACTGCATTACCTTTGTAAAATGGTTTAAATTGAATAAATTGCAAGGTTTGGAATGTTGAAAAAAATATTTGAGTGTATGTGCATTTTAGTATAAAAGCAATACAGAATTTAACACTTTCCCGCTTATTTCTTTATGATAAACAGTGATCCTTAAGTTCTGTCGAATTGTTTTCATGACTATAAATACTCTGTGATTCACTAAAGTACTTGCATTATCTTTCTGAGCCTGTACTGGGGTTTCTCCATAGTCAGTGGTTACCTAGAATCTGTCCATAATCGAGGTACACTGGCACGTTTCTATAATCCAGTTTCTCCTGAAATATAGGCAGGACATTCGGTGATGATTATTGTGCACAGTACCTTCGTCAAAAACCCTTCTGATTTCGTGCAAAATAAAAGTTCATTTAATTGTTATCTAAATTTTGTGTGCAAAAATACCCATAGTATTGGAATTTTAAAAGGGTGTGGGCTGAAATCTAGAAGTATTTTAATAAAGTGGATAATAGAAAGTTGTTTCATAAAGTAGAAACCTGGATCGCAGAGCCTTTAGATGAACAAATTGAATTCATATTCAACTTTCAAGTAACCTAAAATTGTCTAGAGATTGAAAAGGTACAAATTCATTAAAATACATGCCACTCCGTAAATATCTATCGGTTGTAATGTGACATTGTAAACGAACCGTAAATGCTCCAATACCGCCTTACAATAGAGAGCTTAACTGGGACGAATGCAATAACATCTATCCTATTAAAATCCTTGCGCGTATCTATCTATCTAACCTCACAAACTCGGAAACCACACGGCGCAGGGCTGCGAAATTTGGCACACGGGTTGCTTGTAAGGGGCTCATGAATGATTGGGCCAAAAATTCGAAATTTTTGAATAATATTTTTTTTATTTTTCGTTTTTGGCGAATTTCAGCCTTTTTTATGTTCAACCCGTAATCGCGCTAGTTCTAACCAGCTTTAAATGTTACTGCAACGTGAGATATACATGTCGATTGTTAATTGGAGAATCATATCTCATTTTCCAACTAGCCTAATATTTTTCAGGTCTATTGCATAGATCCTAGACGGCGGTTAGGCTAATTAACATGTGATCTCTTATTTCCCAATCAGGGTGATTTTTTTAGACTTATAAACCCATAACCCGAACCGAACCCAAAAAATAAATTAGAACAGACTGTACGCCGATCCGAGCAAGCCAAAATAATTTCAGTCTACACGCATCTCGACCCTAACCTGGAAGTTCCATTTGAAGAAAACCAGAAATCTGACCCGAACCAAATCTGAACCCAACAAAAATACTCCAAAGAACCAGAATCGGATCCGAGAAACACAGACTAATTTCCGTGGGCATGTTACCCGACCCGAACCTACAAATTCCCTTTGAAAAAAAAAACGAAATCCGATCCGAACCAAATCTTAACCCGACAAAAATCTCCAAAGAACCATAAACGGATCCCAACAGACAAAATAATTTCCGTGGACATGTTACCTGATCCGAACCTAAAAATTCCATTTGAAAAAAACCCGAAATCTGGCCCGAAGCAAATCTGAACTCGACAAAAACATTCCATTGAAACATATACCGATCCTAGCAAAACAAAATAATTTCCGTGCACACGCAACCCGAACCGAATCTAAAAATTTTATTTGAAAAAAAAAAACGAAATTTCAACCCGACAAAAATATTCCAAAGGTCAATAATCCGATACGAGCAAGACAAAATAATTTCCGTTGACCAAACCAATCCGAATCTGAAAATTTCATTTGAAAGAAGCCCGAAATTTGAATCCGACAAAAATATTCCAAAGATCCATAACCGGATCCGAGCAATGCAAATCAGTTTCCGTGATCACGCAACACGACCAGAACCTAAAAATTCCATTTGAAGTTAACTTGAAACCAGACCCGAACCAAATCTTAACCCGAGATAAATATTCCAAAGAGCTATAATCCGATCCGAGCAAGACAAAATAATTTCCGTCGACAGGCTACCCGATCCGAACCAGAAAGTTATAATTGAACTGAATCCGAAACTCGATCCGAAACCGGGTTATGGTCGGTTTTCGGGTTGACTTCAAATGAATCCGGTTGCGTGTCGACAGAAATAATTTTGTCTTGTTCGGATCGGGTTACGGCTCTTTGAAATATTTTTGTCCTTTGCAGATCGGGTTCGGGGTTGGGTTTCAAGTTGACTTCAAATGGAATTTCCAGATTCTAGTCGTATTGAGTGTACACGGAAATTAATTTGCCTTGCTCGGATCGGGTACGGCCTGATGTATTTTTATTTCGGGTACTGTTCGGGTTTGGGGTAACTTAAAGTAGAACTTTTAGGTTCGGATCGGGTTGCATAACAACGGAAATAATTTTGTCTTGCTCGGATCCGGTTATGATTCTTTGGACTATTTTTGTCGGATTCAGATTTGGTTCGGTTCGGTTCAGATTTCGGGGGTTTTCTAGTGGAATTTTTAGATTCGAGTCGGGTTGCGTGTCCACTTAAATTATTTTGTCTTGCTCGGATCGGGTTATGGTTCTTTAGAATATTTTTGTCGATTATAATATTTAGTTCGGGTCATATTTCGTGTTTATTTCAAACTAAAATTTTGGTTCGGAAGGATTGCGTGACCACAGAAGTTATTTTGCTTTGCTGAGATCGGATTATGGTTCTTTGGAATAGTTTATTTGTCGGGTTCAGATCTGGTTCGTGTCAGATTTCGGGTTTTTTTTAAATGGAATTTTTATGCTCGGGTAGTGTTGCGCCCACGGAAATTATTTTGTCTTGCTCATATCGGGTTATGGTTTTTGGGGGATATATTTGTTGGATTTAGATTTGGTTCGGGTAAGATTTCAGAGTTTTTTTAAATGGAATTTTTAGGTTCAGTTCGGCTTGCGTGTCCAAGGAAATTATTTTGTCTTGCTCGGATCGGGTTATGGTTCTTTAGAATATTTTTGTCGGTTATCATGCTTGGTTCGGGTCATATTTCGGGTTTTTTTTCAAAAAAATTTTACGTTCGGGTCGGGTTGCGTGTTCACGGAAATTATTTTGTCTTGATCGGATCGGGTTATGGTTCTTGGGAATATTTTTGTCGGGTTCAGATTCTGTTCGTGTCAGATTTCTGGTTTTTTCTACAGGAATTTTTAGGTTCGAGTCGTGTTGCGTCCACGAAAATTATTTTGTACTGCTCGTATCGGGTTATGGTTTTTAAAGATAATTTTTCGGATTTAGATATGGTTCAGGTCAGATTTCAGGTTTTTTTTAAAATGGAAGTTTTAGGTTCGGTTCGGGTTACGTGTCCAAGGAAATTATTTTGTCTTGCTCGGATCGGGTTATGATTCTTTAGAATATTTTTGTCGGTTATCAAATTTGGTTCGGGTCAAATTTCGTTTTTTTTATTTAGGTTCGGGTCGGGTTGCGTGTTCACGGAAATTATTTTGTCTTGTTCGAATCGGGTTATGGATTTTGGGAATATTTTTGTCGGATTCAGATTTAATTCGTGTCAGATATCGGGTTTTTTCTAATGGAATTTTTAGGTTGGGGTCGTGTTGCATCCATGGAAATTATTTTTTCTTGTTCGTATCGGGTTATGTTTTTTGGGGATATTTTTATCGGATTCAGATTTGGTTCGGGCCAGATCTCAGGTTTTTTTAATGTTAAATTTTTTTAGGTTCGGTTTGGGTTGCGTGTCCACGGAAATGATTTTATCTTGCTCGGATCGGGTTTTGGTTCTTTCGAATGTTTTTGTCGGGTCTCAGATTTGGTTCGTGTAAGATTTCGCGTTTTTTCTAATGGAATTCTTAGGTTCGGTTCAGGTTGCGTGTTCACGGAAATTATTTTGTCTTACTCGGATCGGCTTATGGTGCTTTAGAATGTTTTTGTCGGTTATCATATTTGGTTCGTGTCAGATTTCGGTTTTTTGCTATCAGGTTCTGCTCCGGTTGTGTGTCGACAGAAATTATTTTGTCTTGCTCGGATCAATTTTTCAAGAATCCAATACTTTCTTCTTGTAACGATAGAAGAAAGTAAAAATTATTATTTAGGGACTTAAAAGTCAAAAGATTGTGACAATACCTCACATATTACGTATGCCACGCTTCAATAATAAGAAGCCTGCGGATATTACGATAATTATTTTACTAAAATAAAAATTATTATTCCGGGACTTAAAGTCAAAAGATTGTGAGAATGCCTCACATATTACGCACGCCACGCTGCGAAAATAAAGAGACTTTAAACTGGTATAAATCAAAAACTAATTAATATTTTTACATGAAACTTTCAAAGGTTTGAACTACTCATAAAAACAATTTTAATGCCGTAAACCGCGTAAAAATCCGATAATTACACATTGCTGTAACCCTGTCAACAGATTTGGTCAGAACAAGAATTTCAAAAGTGCAAAAAACATTCATTTCATTTCATCAAACATTCATTTACGGCTCATTGCACTGTTGTTTCTTTTGCTTGGCGAGAAACTCTGTGGAGCTTCTATGATTAAGTACAAGTTTTAAATTTATATGAATTTAACTAGAAATAAATAATAGAGAGTATTAAAAGAAGGGAAATAATGAATATGCCGGCAGTTTAGAATAATTTAAATGAATAGTAAAAGTAAAATTTTTATATAACATATATATATATAACAGTCTGATACTTATAATTAATTTAAGCAGTAGAGAGTGTAAAAAATATATACATTCGATATATGATATGCGTTATATAAATTTAGAAAATTTATTTATTAAAAATTTTTTTATATTGAACTTCCTCGAAATATCAGGTTTCTTTTGAAAATAAAATTTACTTACGGAAAGTAATACTTATATTTTGAAATAAAAAGTGACTGGAAAACTAAAATTATAAAAAAGGTCTCCTATTATACTGCGAGGTATTTCTTTTCTTCATACAAATTCTTTGGTAAATATAAATAATTATTAAAAATTTGCTTTGTAAAATTGCTGTATTTTTACTTATAAAAGTATAAATTTCAATTGAATTGAATTGTTTGACATGGGAAAAAAAAAAAAAAAAAAAAAAAAAAAACTAGAAAAATATTTTGTCACTGGAAGTTAAAAAAAAAATATTACTTGATTATTGATGCATGCTTTATAGTTTAAATCATTTTATTTATATACTAGGGGGCTCCGCCCCCTGCAAGCTACGCTCGCCAACCCCCCGTTCAGACAGCGCAGAATCTAAAAACACGCTAATCTGATCGGTTTTAAAAATATTAGAGAAGGCTGAATTATACTGAAAAAAGCTGTGCAGATCTCCCTGTAAACGGTTTTCCATTAAATTCCCTTTGATTGCAAAAATTTAAGGCCGAATCAGTTGCTGTTAAGACATCCAATGGTTGTTTCCGTGTTTGATTAAATAAGATCAGTTAAACATTTGAAAAGAAGCTAAAATAAAATGATTTAAGTGTACAGAGTCTTTGTCTCTCGATATTTTAAAACAATTTCTATAACAATAGCCTAAGTCATATGACTATCATCAACAGTTCTTGGCGGACCACTTCGCTTTTTATATTCCAGGTTCCATTTTGGTACTTTAATGTTAGTCAGGCGCAGGTGATAGGTACGCCAAATATTATTCTATCGCCTTCATTTCATCCATATTATAATAGTCCAAGTCGAGTAACTACCATAAATAAATACGCTCTGATCCCTTCGCTTTTCATATGAAAGTTTGGCCCGGATATCATATACGGCCCCATATTGGCGCGATTTTTTTTCCGACGCTAATTTGGTGAAAACATCAACAGCATAAACAACAACATCCGGCTTACCAAATCAAGCAAAATCACGATACTATGGCGCCAGTTAAGTACCCGTTGCGTATATGATATTGGCGTCAGAAAAAAATCACGCCAATATGGGTCCGTATATGACATCTGTGCCGAAAGTTTTCAATTTTAATTTAAAAATCAAATTTCTTTTTCGAATAAAACTACTTAAAAGTTACCATGGCCGCAAAGAATTCTTGGTACTGTTACGCTAGCCGAGTGCAAATCTCGCAAATATCTTTTTTCAACACGCCAGTTAGCATTTTTTTTTTATTTTTCGAGTGGTAAATTAAAACATTGCTTTGAAGTTGAAATTAAATGTCATGGTTTGTTACATCATTTAATATTTGTGCATATGTCGTATACGCACCGGGTTTAGCGTGATTTTTTTTTTTTACGAAAATTTGACGAAAACCTCGTTTTCGAATACCGGTTACATATGTATTTTTGGTACTACTTAGTTATCCCGTCGACCAAAAAATCTATCACCAAACTATAAGATTAAATGCCAATAATGGTTGATCGTAAATGCCGCATTCACTTGTCTTTAAGCAAGTTATACGTCTTTACGTCATCAAGCGATTCTTATTTCGACGTTTTATTTGTATATTTATTAATGTTATACTATTTTATTTGTTCTTTCGTTATTTAAAATAAAATTTATGTCAATTTGTATAATTTGGCGAGTTGTTTGAAATTAATGTCTGAAATTAAATTCCTCAATAGAGAATAATAATAATAACAAGAAGAAGAAGAAGAAGAAGAAGAAAGAAAGAAAAAACTTATGCATATCTTGATACTAGAGATGTGACATACGCGAGCTATCTAATTCAAAATTAACTACTCCCTAAAAGGAAATGGTTCGAACCGGACTCATTTGAAATGAAGGACTGTCCCATCGAAACGGCGATGTGAAATATTGCACACGAGCTAGTTCGAATGAACTGTTTGAGGTTCGTTTCTGGATAGTCCGGTCTTGATTGTGCGGAATAGTTCAAATGACTTATTTTGTTAATTATCGAACAGGACACTTGAGATGTTGAACCAAAAGTTGTTCGAATGATCTAGCTGAGATTCGATTCCAGTTAACCAGGACCTGATTGTACGAATAGTTTGCATGAGTTGCTTTCATAGCTCCTTCATATGGGTACACCATATGGGTTTAAAAATATGTTCTGTTAAACGTTCTTTTAATTCTGTTAAAAGTTCGATTGCAGATATCAAGCTTAACCGGTGTCGAACAGCTATTTCTGAAGTAAATCAGAAGTAAGAAGTTATGTTTGATTTTAAAGACAAAATAATAAAGAAACTATCGAGTTACCAAAAATTGGTAGTTATGTAGTCAATAGAAAACCTACATCGTGCTAATTACACTTGTAACAATACGTTATCGTACATCATTCCAAAAATTTTGTATAGAATACTGAGTATAACCTGAGCGCCCCCCACTTCTGTAGAACACTTTTTCATTTTGAAGTTTGGATCAGCACATCTGGTATAAAAGGACTCAGTCTCTGGCTTTTATTGCTTTTAACCCTGATGATGAGCATGATATACTCGAAAGTACTAGATTTTTAAATGTATTGTATTGTAAATAAAAAAACCCTTTAAGTAATTTAAATACTGTTTGTGTTTACAAATTTTTAAACTTGTTATTGTAAGGCAAATTTAAGGATTTCAAGAAATTCATATGTTCGCCGCTATGTTCACCGCTAATGGCTGTTTCGATTTCTTTCAGATGAAATTAATTCACGTGACACACTTTATTAGATTATAGAAATAGAAAATATTTCACATAGCATTCATTTCTACATTATCAAATACTTTACGGTCTAAAGGAATCACGTCTGTTGTAATCCCTCCATTATTCGGCACTTTCATCTTAAAATGCTCGGAAAAGTTTTGGATCTAGCGAAAAGAATCCTAATTTGAAGGTGACTCAATAGAATTTTTCATTGAAAAGGTTCTCTCGACGCTTAGTGGTTTATTTCAAAGTTATGTCGTAGTTTTACGAGGTATATCAACAAAAGAATTCCGAAAAACTCTTAAATGTTGATATTATTACTGTTATTCGTTTCACATAACAATAACGTGTATTATCTATTGCTACAGAAAGTTATTTATGCCACAATGATGGATTGTTTATAATGCTGTTCATTTTAAATTTAGTTAACAACGTCAAGTGCTTAAGAAGCAGTTTTATTTATAAGTTTTATTTATTTTTATTTTTTTCTACTCTCAATTTTCAAGTGTAGGGGAGAGTGGGGATGAAAGGGACATTTTGTCTTTATAAGCTTATAAAATAATGACATTAATAGATATCATTATCATGATTGCACCTAATTCTCGTCTAAAACCTTTACTTTAATACTAGTAAAACCTCTTATCCTCAAATACAGCAATTTAAAATTTATACGCATGTTTATAAATTGGGAGAAATGTCCCTTTTAACCCCATTGTGGAGGATGAAAGGGACACTGTGCGGGGTTGAAAGGGACACACATAAATAAAACAATTTTATGAACATTTTTTTTTTTTTTTTTTTTTCGATTACATTATTCAAAAATAAAAGATAATAATACACAATTAAAAATAAAACATATTGCAACATATTATAAAACAAATATAAGAAAAATAACTGGTTTAGGTCTACTTGACAAAAAACAACTTTAAATCAAAAATATTTTAAGAAACTTTTAGCTCTACCTGTCTCACTACCAGTTACGGATTTAAGTAACTTCGTCACAATATCATTTATATTCACGTCATTCATTTCAATAGTATCAGCAAATACAAAGTGGTTTTAATCCTTTTTTTCCGAAAAAATGTACTTCGAATTCATTCCGAGTGCTTTTCAGGAGTTTGTGAGTAAACTGCGACAGGAATGTTACCATAATTATTACATTACCTTTCGCATATTTTATTGCCCTAATGTTTGTATTGCTTTCATGTTTATGAAATAAGAGAAGAGTAGGATCAGTTTTGGAACAACTAGGAATATTAGGCTAATGCACAATTGCTTTAAAAAAATTCTGCGGTCATCCACCAACTTTGATGAGCAAGCTCAAGCTTTTGGGATGGGGTAGCTCCGAGCATGAACTCTTTGTAATTCTTCTTTGGGAAAACGAATACTGTTGAACAGAGTTATCTGATGCAGAAACAAAAGTGTGACAAATTGACCACGTTCAGCTGATGTTACGTCAAAAAAATGCTTTCACCACGTTTTACTACTGTATTTGGAGGATTGTGCTCTGTCATTAAACCTGTTTCATCACAGATATATATTATATTCCGTGTAAATATTTAGCGATTCATAACTGACTAAAGATGTTTAAAAAATATCAACATTAGCTTTGTTGAAACTTGTACTTCTTTTTAAACTAATGGCTATAGGTTTTCGTAAGAGAAAGTAATGAATTTTGTTGATTAAAATCTTGGAACCAATCACTTTCAGCTTGCTTGTTTGTGTCCCAAGACAGAGGCATATTTCGAGAATTCAAAGAAATTGAATACTCATATGCACAATTGTTAAACCATAGTTCATATTAGATGCTTAGAGGAAATTTGAAGCTAACTCTTTTTATTGACCTTCACTAAAAACTTTTTTTATTACCAGATGGGTGTATTGAAATTCATCTGCTTGTGCATTCTTACATTTTAGAACAATTCTTTCTAAACAAGACTTTTCAATGCCGTAGGTTTTAGCTGCTGATCTAACAGACACTCCTTTGTCCTCTTCTTCAGATACAGCACACATCATTTCTTCTTTAGTAATTCAATTTTTCTAAAATTTCCTTTTATATTTTCGAAGCATATTGACTTTTTGATGATTTTTGGAAAAGGAAACAATACCAAAATTGTAGGTATATATTATTGTAATATTTGCATACTTTTGCTCTAGATAGTAATGCATTCATTCTTTCTACATAAAAAACTAAAACCATAACTTAAATTTTACAAAACATAAATAATATTTTGTTTAAATAATAATAAAACACGAGGGGCTGAAAGGGACATGTCCCTTTCAACCCCTCAGTTACTGTTCCTTTCAACCACATACCCACCTAGATAAGTAAAAATTGTATTCATGCATGACAGTATTTTAGCTAACGAAATATACCGGTATTCATATAAAGTGCATACTTTATAGTGCTAAATAACATAAATATTATAATGCTAAACACAATATTAATTTGTTAGAGAAAAAAGAAATGTAAGATCAAAATTTACTTTTTTCTGTCAAAAACAAGTTTTGATTTCACCACCTACAACGCTACAATTGCTGACGTCAGTTTTATGGATTATTAAGGCAGAACAAGTATTACCACCGATTGAGCCAAAGTTGAAAATTTCTGCTTTTTATTTTCGTCCTCAAATTTTGAGTGTCCCTTTTATACCTTGTCCCTTTCATCCCCAGTCTCTCCTACCCATATAAAATTGTTATCCATATAAGAGTCTAATTTCAACCCAGGAAAATATGAAAACAGTACTCTGCAGATGGCCATTTGCATGTCGGCAGCACCAACTGATGGCGTGCATGTGCTATCGTATAGGTTAGTCTTTCAAGTTATTCCGGGAAGTGATTCGTTAATTTTTCTGAAAATTTACACTTTCATCATAATATCTCTCAATGACTAATTAATTTTTTGAATTACGTATAAATAATCGATATTCCTTCTTAAGCTCGATTGCTACATTTTTCAAATATTTATATCTTATTATGATTTTGTCATTATAAATTCGTGAAAGCCTTTATTTCCTTAATTTCAATTTGTTGATAAAATTATAGAATAAAACTATATTGTTGCCGTCGAATCTTTTAAAATTGGGTTCCATTTTAATAATATGCAGATCCCACCTATGACAAAATAAACAATATACAATTATAAAGAACTTTCCATAATTTAAAATGACTTTTTTAAAATCCTGTATTAATTAGAGCAGAACTTATAACAGAGTTTAATTTATTTTTTTTTTCCTAATGTACATTGAATCAAAATTTTTTCTTTATAAATGTTATATCAACTTACATAATTACAGGAAGGTTATAGCACATATACTCTTTTCTTTTTACGCTCGTTTTCTATAACGTTTAACAGTGTACTTTTAAATGTACAAAAATTTTGAACAATATGTTTTTCTCAATATCATCCACAAGAACCAAAATTTAGTCATAAACTAAGGAGAAAAAAATCCAGCAGTCAAACTTTCCAAATGAAAAAACATTTATCTCCGGAATACTTTTAATCAGACCATTGGTTTCATATTTTTCGATTGTTTAGGTTAACCACCGAAAATAGAGCTGATTATTTCGAATAAATAGAAAATTATTCAGCGAAGGGGCTCTGCGGCTGAGTGGTCAAAGCACCAGTCAGCTAATCGCTTGTGCGTAAGAGTTTGTGGGTTCGATTCCCACTGGTTCCATTGCACACACACTTTGTGTGGAACTCCCAGGGGGTATTTCTCTTGTGTTGTAATGGTGTTATTACACGAGGACTCAAAGACGCTTGGAATCCCAGGCGTCTAGCGACAACAGCCGCCTCACGGTCCGTCTTTTCCAAGCATTTCATTGGCTGATCCGGAAAAGGCTTTTCTATTATCAGATTTCCAAGAATATGATTGGCTGTTACTGGCGACTCGCCTCGTTTCGGGCGTCAAAGATGCTCCGACAGAAAAAAGACGCTCGCTCTCCAAGCGACTCCCCTGGAGCCATAGGAATACATGGAGACGCCTGGAATCTGAAGCGTCTTTGACCCCTCGTGTAATAACACCATAATATTTCCTTGTGCTATCTTGTCTCCGACTTATAAGCGGGCTTTATGTCAAGCACACAAGTCGTATGTTTGTTATTCAGTTAAATAAATGAATAAATAAATTCAGCGTATTTCATACTTATATGATTCATTTAAAACCTGTGGATTGGCAAAGACTGATTTCACTTAATTGAACTTCAATTAAGTTTTAATTTGGTAAAACTTATTGCTATTTAATAATAATTATAATTAATTAATTTTGGAAATTAATTGCGAAGAGAGGATATTGTATAAAAACGATTTTTCCTGCAAATGACACATTAGGACAGGGATGGCGAACCTTTTTGAATATGCGTGCCAAAAATTTCAAAATTATTATGTACCAACATTCTAACGTGCCAGAAAAGTTTAAACTTAAATAAAATCGAACAATTAATTTTTATACAAATTTTACTTAAATATTTTTGCGTTTATACTAAATTCGATTCCTAACTTATTTATTATGCTGTATTTACTCACTAATATAGAATCCCGATTATTCCGGGTCTTATCGAATTCCTTATTAATAATCTGTAAATGAGTTTTTCTTTTATTGTACACTTCCGAATAAGATCATTTTTAGTTCTTCAGGTAGACGCAGGTTCAATAAATACATAATTATTTGCACTAACACTTAAAATTCAACTTTCAAATTTAAAACCTAAAATAACTTAAAAGCTTAAAATTAATAAAGTAAAACCTAATCTGAAGTAAAAGCGTGTCAATTAGTTATATTACTATACAAACTATCTCTTAAAATTCAATTTTCAAAAATAGAATCTTTGAAATTCTATAGAGAAGCAAAACGATTTGGAAAACACTACAATGTTAAATGGTTCGGAGAGAAAATGACGCTACAGGGCGCTTTCAATGAAATTTATAATGCCTTAATTAATTCAAAAGTAACGGATTATTTTAATGTAAATTATATACTTTTCATACAAAACTATTTTTTCTTTTGTAAAAAAAACCATAAAATGAATTGTTCTCCATAAACTGAGTAGAGGAAACCGGAGCTAGTTGGCTACAGGGGTAAGCAGGCGCAGTCCTCATAAATCGTCTGTTTGTGAATAGATTGCGCAACCAGTCACAGAGTACCTTTCTTCTTGCTTTTTACAATCTTCATTGTAGTTTTGCAGCGTTACCTACGTGCAGTGGATATTTATTACGGTTTTTCTGTTTTTTGCGCTCATAAGTAATTTTTTGTTGCTTCATTATTTTTCTAATTTCTAATACGTATCTTAATAACTGCGATTTAACTTGAGCAGTTTTTTTAGTGTATGATTAACTGTACCTTCCCCATATGTAATTTACTTGGATTATTTATGCTTAGATGGGTACGTGTCCTTTTGTGAAGAAATTTATTATGGGGCTAGTAGGCGCACTGAACACGGGGCAAGTTGGCTCGGTGTTTAGTGTGTTCTGGTAGCTTGAAAAACAGCAAACACTGAGAAAAGTCGTTGCAATGCAAAATTTTGGGCACGAGAGGCTTTCCCAAACGGAGACACTCGGTTTTTTATTTGTGACAACTGTAACTCTGATGATAACGTCGAGTAGAATAGAAGTTACTCAATATTAATGTTTTATTCATTATTTTTATGTCTGTATAATTTAGAATTTACATTGTAGGGCGATAACACATTTGTTTAAACTTACTGGTAATAATAAAACTGATTTCTCTTAACTGCGTGTCTTATTTGAGTTTCATTTAAATTTTTATGAAGCGTGTGCCAACTTGCCCCATAGGTATAGGCAACTTGCCCCGTGACGGGGTAGGTTGGCGCACAATTTTTATTTTACTTTAGGCTTCCGCTAAGCATAAACTACAAAAGCTACAAACTCAAAACTCCGGGTATTTATAGCCCAATGCTTCTTCTTTAAAAGTGCAGTTAAAGTTTCATGAAAAACGTAAACAAAAAATTAATAAAAATCAATAACTAAAAACTCGCCTACTAGACCCGGTCTCCCCTATCTATATATATAAAACAAGAGATGTCTGCCTGCCTGCCTGCCTGACTGAGGCAAGCGCCGAAATTATAGCACCTAGGCCTCTGAAATTTTCGTCATGTGTTGATTTTGTCCTCAGAAAGTGCACTTCACAGCCGAATTTTAAAATTTCAATTTAGATTTTTTGTTTTAAATTAAAACTTTATGGGTTAGAGGCTATTTATAACTTTCCGCCAATCCGCGGCAATGAAGCAGCCAGCCAATGAGAGCAGGCGTTAAATATTGGATCTAGCGTAGCGGCAGCGGCAAAGGGCAAACTTCACTCGCAACTCCCAATGTTTAAGTACCGTCAGCTGCATGTAAATACGGTGAAACTCGTTTAAGATACGAATCAAGGGACCGAGAGCATTTCGTATCTTAAGCGGGATCGTATCTTATCCGTATTTCATAGATTCTCGAGTAATAATAATGCATACAAAGCCAGTGCACATTGTTATTAACGTATTTTAGTCATTTATAACTCTCATTCTATCCATTTCTAACAATTTTTAGATATTCTAGAAAATTTGAGTTTAAGATTTTGAAATAAAGAATAACTTTATTTTTCTCCAAAATTTTATTGAGTCACCGTTCGTTCAATAACAAAATTAAAATGCCTTTATGCAGCACTCTCTGCCAAATTAAGAAAAGACAATAAAACGAAATTTTTGTTAATCTTTATAAAACAGAAACTAAAATACACTACATACTTAAAGAGGAAAAATAAAAAAAAATCATAATTATTTTTAAAAAGACAAATTAAATGTATGGCAAGGAACAATAATTATTTGATACATTATCAAAATTAAAGTGCGTGAAGTAATTTTAGTTTGTTAAAAAAAGTCGTTTACCTTGGTTTGGTGCAACGTAGGGCGAGATTTCTGCCTTGTTGATGTGGCAGAAAAAAAAACTTCGACGGGGAGACCTGCATCCACCGAAGAGGCGTACAGTTGAAGTATGCAGAACGAGCTCATTACAGATGCTAATAATGGTATGGCTGGTACATCCGTTTCTTCATCCGCGTCATCTGCTTCTTCTGAAGGCCTAGGTTCATCGAAAATTTTGACGTCTGCCATTATATCCGCGATAGAATGGACTTCACTTGTTACAACCTGATCGTCAAGTTTGACAAATGAGGCAGATCACACACTGAACAGACAAGCTACAAAATAGCTTAAGTCAAGACATTTCACCCTGTTAACAAAGAAGAAACCGGTTTGAACGCTGCAATTTGTCTCCTGTCTCACGCTTTTGTCTGCTTGTCTGTTCAGTGTGTGATCTGCCTTAGTCCTAATCTTTGCATTGTTATTGATGCTGCTCCTCTTCTGCGATGCCATCGTTTTGCAAAGTGCCGTCGACGTCAAAGGCTTTACAGAAGCAGTTCTCAATGGTGGTTGATCTTACATCTACCCAAGACGCACTCAGGAAATGCATGGCGTTCAAAAGGTCAATAGGCTTACAGGTTAGGCAGGACAGATCCTTTTCGCGATAATCTATTTGGTGTAGATGACGTCGCGAATTTTGTATTTCCTTTTGAAAACATGAATTATGCCCTGATCCATGGGTTGAACCACGTTAGTCGCATTTGTTGGTAAAAATACTAGTTCGATGTTTTATAAGACGGGGAAATCCTTAGGATGGGCGTGACAGTTGTCGGCGAGATACAATACTTTCCTGAACTCCTTTTCCAGTCGTTCATCGAACTTGAGGTTTCACTTAACGAATATATTACTTGACATCCATGGTTTGCCTTGACTTTCATAATCGCAGGGCAGATTTCTAGCATTTTTAAAGCAGTGAGGATTCCGCGGCTTGCCGATGACGAGAAGTTTTAATTTATCCGTACCTCTCATATTTGATCTAAGGAGAACAGTGATACGTTCTTTGCTCAGTTTGCCTCCAGAACATTTCTCACCCTTAAACGCCATTGTTTTATCAGGCATTAATTAAAAAAAAAGGCCCATCTCGTCGACATTGTAAATATCGCCTCTTGGGTTCTTTTTCAATAGCGGCGCGAGCACCTTATTTTCCTAACAATTGACATCATCTATATTCACAGCTGTGGACTCTCCCCATACCTTCCTGTAAACTATACCGTAACTTTGTCTGAAGATGTCTAGCCAACCGTTACTAGGCGTGAAATCCACTCCAAGACGTGTCGCAATTTCGCAGGCCTTTTCCATAATCAACAATCCGTTACTTGTGATGTTCGTCGATCGGGTTTGGGTGAACCACTCAAATAAAATCTTCTCCAATTCTTCAAATTTGGTCACCCTAATTTTCTTTCTGCCAGAGATTCAAGCTGATGCCCTGTTTTCCAGTTTCTGTCTATTTTTTAATAGAGCTAGAAGTGTTGACTCGTGTATTCCCACAGATTTGGCAAAGACGAATGCTTATCACATTCTCGGCCTCGTATTTCCTTAAGACATCCAATTTTTCAGTCAAAGAAAGTGCTTTTCTCTTTACTTTAAGTTGCTCATCTATTATTTGCTCCTATTACTATTCTGCGGATAAACAAATGACTAGATTTACGTAATGTCCTTTCGATAGCGTTACTGGCACTGAGGTTTCGAAGGTACGGTATGGAGTTGCGCGTGTCACACGATTGTAACGTAAAAGAGAACTTCCCCGAACCTTCCGTAGGGACTCCGAACTACCGCTACTGCGTTCATACGAATGAAAAACAGAAGGGGGGGGGGGGGAGGTGATGGCGGCAAGAGAAACTCGAGCGCAATTCAATTGCACGTATTCTGTCCTAAAAACACGTGATAAACGGATTACATGAGCATCATTTCGTATATTAAGCGGGTTTTTTGACATCAAGGGACAGATTTTCTTCGTATATTAAGCGGGATCGTATCTTATGCGTACGTATATTAAGCGGGTAATTTTACACAGGTTTAATAGCCATTTTTCAAGGGACCGAAGATAATTCGTATCTTAAGCGGGATTGTATCTTAAGCGGGCGTATCTTAAACGAGTTTCACTGTATACTTTTGCGTTTGTCTTCCTATAAGATTTAATATTATTTACATTAATTGTGATATTTCGAAGTGTTTTTTACTTATTTTGCAAGGTATACAATTCACGTAAGTTAGTTTAAATTGTATTTATTCTTTGTGTTAATGGCGTAGTCGCAAAAGAATGAAATGTGTTTCTTGAACTTTACTTTCCCTGAAGTAAATAGTTTCTGTTCTTGGGCAATTAAAAGTGAAGTTAATGTTCGATTCTTATGAAACTCATAATATATCACCATATAATTTCATCATATAAGTATTTCATGCCCTCAGGATTTTAAATTCAGTTCTTTTCCTTTTGTTAAAATCTTTTCTACATATGTTACATTTTATTGAATGTTTTCATAGTGCCAGGCATATCAGTTTAAAGTTTAGGCGTAATTCAATGAACGAAATTTTTGAGTACTGTTATTTATAATCTTTCTTCCTGTTAATATTGACTATATGTTTAGACACCCAAGAACGGTGAAATCATAACATGCTATAAATTGTACAACTGAATGCAAAATCCTGTGAATGTAGTATGAGATGTATGTTTTAATTAAGATTTGTTATTGAAATTAGTTTATTTCATATACAAAACACCATATGTTATGAGTCTGGTAAGAAATCCTAACAAAAACCTATATCTTGCACTTTATTGAATGTTTTCATAGTGTCAAGCATATGAGTTCAAAGTTTAGGCCCAATTCAATGAAGCGAAAATTTTGAGTATTTATCGTTATTTAAATCTTTCTTCCTTTTAATGTGATGACAACATACATTTTATACCAGATTTGCATGCTCGTTCTTGGGCGATTCTTATGAAACTCAATTTGTCACAAAATGGTGATTTTATTTACTTCATTTTTGCAAATTAAAAGGGTTTCATGACAATATACATCTTTTCCCAAGAACGGACATGCAGTCTGGTATAAAATGTATATTAGAGTCCTGCGCAAGTCAAATACAACCCGACCCGAACCCGCAAAAATAATTTCCAGCAACCCGACCCGAACATGCAATGCAAAAAAAGTAAATTATGTTTTAATGCCACTATGAAAAATAATCTACAATTGTATCTCTAATACAATTTTTATGTTTTACATAGAAGAATGAACAAATCTATATTCTTTAACATTCAAATATAGTAAAACCTCTGAGCACGTTGGGATCATTGTATAGAGTCAAACATCGAATCGGGTTATCCTGAATTTTGTTTTTTCGGCTCTGAATGAATCTAATTTTCTTTCTGCAGGTCGGGTTCGCATTACAAGAATTCTTTCGGGCCATCTATAGGTTTTTTACTGGATTCGTTATAATCATTATCGTATCAGTAATTGAAAAAGTATGTTTATATTAATTTCCAGAAACGAATTCTAAGACTAGACAAAACTGACAGGCACGCATTTTGTTTTTGTGAAACTTTGATCTGCGGTTTTTATAGAATTTTAATGTGAAAAAATATTTTGAACATTCTTTTAAAAAATCGAGTCAACCCGAATCCGAACTGTAAACGTCAAAAAGCCAACCCGAACCGCAACAAAAAAAGTTGAAGTCAACCTGAACCCGATTCGCAATGGGAAAATATAGACCCGACCCGAACCGCGGGTCGGGTTCAGGTAAAAGCGGGTAACCCGACCCGGTGCAGGACTCTAATGTATATGTTGTCAAGTTGTCATGGCCCAAGAATGGGGAAAAAAAACCCACCAACTTTTGACTTCAGGAAAAATGAATGAGGTTATTTGGGTTTTCCTTTTGTTAATATTTTTTCGCCACATAGACTTACCCGTATGAGTTTCGTAAGAAATTCCAATGAAAACATATTTATTTGCTTTACTGAATGTTTTCATTTCTTATCAAAATCATGATATGTAACATGTGAGAAATTGTAGAACTGAATGGAAAATTCTGTCAGTAAGATCTACGATTTATGTTTTCTTTCAGATTTGTTATTGAACTCATTTTATTTCATTTAAGAATATTTTTAGCCGCAAAAGAATAGAGCATGTGTTTTCATTAAGATGAGAAAAGATTAACAGAAGGTAAAGAACTGAATGAAAAATTCTCAGTGCGCTAAATACTTATACAATGAGCATTTTGTGATATATTACGAGTTTCATAAGAATCGCTCATGAATGGACTCTTAATCGCCCAAGAACGGAAATTATTTACTTCATAGAAAGTAAAGTTCAAGAAACACATTCCATTCTTGGGCGACTATGCATATATAAATCGCCATTAATACGAAGAACGAATACAACTGTTACTAACTTATGTGATTTGTATATTTTGCATAAAAAGTAAAAAAAACATTGTGAAATATCACAATTAATGCAAATAACATTAAATCTTATAGAAAGAAAGGTGCAAAAGTGTATTTTTCTTTAAAATAAAGCTGATGAGACATAAATAGTGCAATTTATCTTTACCCCTAAGCTATGAAGTGCGGTCGCTGGATCCCATATTTTTTACCGCCTGCTCTCATTGGCTGGCTGCTTCATTGCTGTCACAATGCCATATGCACATTTTAATAATAATAAAAAAAATGTACATTGAAATTTTAAAATCCAGCTGCGAAGTGCACTTTTCAGTGACAGCATCTACACATGACAAAAATTTCAGTATACGGTGAAGCATGCAGCACTGAGCCCTGTCGGAGGTTCTTATAGGTCATATTGGTTCTTAATTGAGTGATGGTTACCATTATTTCCGAATAGAAATTTCAGGAAATTTCTTAAATTCTTATTTGTGTCACCACCCCATCGAGTAATATATCTATGGATAGGTTGAAAATTTGAGTTTCATTCGTATATAGGTTTGTTTATGAGAGAGTGTGCATCCTGGTGGTGGAAAGTGAAACTAAAAGATATTGCAAAGTGTGCATAGCATGCCTGCTATACCTGGCTGCAGGCGGCGGTGACCTGTGTCGGATATTCGTATAAAACATTGTGCCCCGTGGCGGTGGAAAGTACTTCGAAGCATATGCATGGCTAGGATAGTTAGGTTATGGTTTGTCTTAAGTTAGGGTTAGGTTACATTTAAGTTTTGGTTAGGTTAAGTTACCGTTATGTAGGCCTAGGTCTTAAATTGATTTACAGCTTACATCGGAAATCCGATTTAACCATTGGTCTTAAATCGATTTAAACTAACATCGAGAGTCACGATTTAGCTAATGTCTTGAATTACGATTTAGCCCTTGTCCTTTTAGCCTTACATCGCAATTTAAAACAAACATCAAAAATCCGATTTAACCATCAGTCTTATATCGATTTAAAGATAACATCAGAAAAATTTATTTATCTATTGGCTTTAAATCGATTTAAAACAAAATACCGATTCAGAGCTAACATTGGAAAACTGATTTATTTACATTGATGCAGCTTCTGCAATCATGGCGAGCTGGTGTTAAATCGATTTAGCAGGATGCGATTTAAGCAAATCTTAATGAAATTGATTCACTATTATGTCTGAAAAAAAAAAAAAGTCATGGTTAAAGTCCAAATTCATCTATTTTTTGCTTATATTTTTTTGCATTCTTTTGATCAAAAATTAATTTTCATATATTGAAATATTTTAGTTTTAAATTATTATTATTTTGTAATTAATTAAAAATACTTAAATGATGAGTTGAATAATACTTTAATAATCCTACTCCATCCACTATATCAATGTCAGCATTTATGTTAAAAGAATTTTATTATAATCTAAAAGTGAAAAAGGAATAAAATTGCACATTATTTCTCATATATTTCCCCCCCCCCATTTTTTTTTTTTTTGTTGTTTAGCTCACAGACTATCAAAGCCTGAGATCTAATGTGTCCACAGGTTCTGTATGTACATATGTAACTTTTGATAGAAAAATCAGATTTGCTTCAAAATTTTTTTTTAGGTTCATTCTGATAAGGTGTTTCCCTAATTAGCTTTTGAGGTCCATTGGTTTAGTATAAAAAGGGGGGAACGGGGCTAATCCACCTCTCCCCCCCCCCCCCCCTTTAATTTAGATGAATGGATTTTTTCAAGCAGAATTATCCGATTTGCTTCACATTTTGTTTCTAGCTTCATTCTGATAAGGCGCTACCCTGATTAGTTTTGGGTGTTCATTGGTTAAGTATATAGGGAGGAACGAGGGGTTAATCCCCTTAATTTAGATCAATGACTTTATCATGCAGAATTACCCAATTTGCTTCAAATTTTGTATATACCGGTTTATTTTGATAAGGATTATATGAACCATGTGAATTATAAGGACCATGATTAGATTTGGAGGTTCATAGGTTAAGTTTAAGGGGTCTAATCCTCCCCCTTAATTTAGATAAATGCGTTTTTCATGCAAAATTATCTGATTTGCTTCAATTTTTTTTTTCTAGATTCATTCTGATAAGATGCTTCCCTGATTAGTTTTGGGGTTCATTGGTTGAGTATAAAGTGGGGGGAAAGGGGTTGTTCTCTCTCCCCCCATTCATTTAAATAAATGGATTTTACATGCAGAATTATTCGATTTTCTTCAATTTTTTTTTCTAGGTTCGCTCTGATAAGACGCTTCCCTGATTGGTCTTGGGGGCTCATTGGTTAAGTATAAAGGGAGGAACGAGGGGAGGGTGGTTAACCCCCTTAATTTAGATCAATGGGTTTATCATGCAAAATTACCCGATTTGCTTCAAATTTTGTATACCGGTTTTTTTTCATAAGCCGCTTCCCTGATTAGATTTGGAGGTTCATTGGTTAAGTATAAAGGGTGGGGGGAAGGGACTAACCCTCCCCCAATAATTTAAATAAATGCGTTTTTGATGCAGAATTATCTGATTTGCTTCAAATCTTTTTTTCTTGGTTCATTCTGATAAGGCGCTTTCCTGATTACTTTTTGGTTTTCATTGGTTAAGTATAAAGTGAGGGGGGGGGGGCTTATCCACCAAATTAATTTAGATAAATGGATTTTACATGCAGAATTTTTCGATTTTCTTCAAATTTTTTTCTTGGTTCGCTCTGATAAGGCGCTTCCCTGATTGGTCTTGGGGGCTCATTGGTTAGGTATAAAGGGAGGAACGAGGGGAGGGGGGTTAACCCCCTTAATTTAGATCAATGGGTTTATCATGCAAAATTACCCGATTTGCTTCAAATTTTGTATACCGGTTTTTTTTCATAAGCCGCTTCCCTGATTAGATTTGGAGGTTCATTGGTTAAGTATAAAGGGTGGGAGGAAGGGGCTAACAAGCCCCCATTAATTTAAATAAATGCATTTTTGATGCAGAATTATCTGATTTGCTTCAAATCTTTTTTTCTTGGTTCATTCTGATAAGGCGCTTTCCTGATTACTTTTTGGGTTTCATTGGTTAAGTATAAAGAGAGGGGGGGGGCTTATCCACCAAATTAATTTAGATAAATGGATTTTACATGCAGAATTTTTCGATTTTCTTCAAATTTTTTTCTTGGTTGATTCTGATAAAGCGCTTCCCTGATTAGTTTTGGGGGCTCATTTGTTAAGTATAAAGGGAGGAACGAGGGGAGGGGGTTAACCACCTTAATTTAGATCAATGGGTTTATCACGCAGAATTACCCGATTTGCTTCAAATTTTGTATACCGGTTTTTTTCCTAAGCCGCTTCCGTGATTAGATTTGGAAGTTCATTGGTTAAGTATAAAGGGTGGGGGGAAGGGGCTAACCCTCCCCCGTTAATTTAAATAAATGCGTTTGTGATGCAGAATTATCCGCTTTGCTTCAAATCTTTTTTATAGGTTCATTCTGATAAAGCGCTCCCCTGATTACTTTTTGGGTTTCATTGGTTAAGTATAAAGGGAGGAAAGGGGGCAGGGGCTAATCCACCAAATTAATTCATATAAATGGATTTTACATGCAGAATTATTCGATTTTCTTCAAATTTTTTTCTAGGTTCATTCCGATAAAGCGCTTCCCTGATTAGTTTTGGAGGTTCATTGGTTAAGGAGCGGAATGGGGGGGGGGGGCGTTACCCCTCTTAATTTAGATCAATGGGTTTATCATGCAGAATTACCCGATTTGCTTCAAATTTTGTATACTGGTTTATTCTGATAAGGTGTTTCACTGGTTAGATTTGGAGGTTGATTGGTTAAGTATAAAAGGGGGAACAAAGAAGCTAATATCCCTTAATTTAGCTAAGTGGGTTTTTCATGCAGGCTTATCCGATTTGCTTAAATTTGGTATATAGGTTTATTCTGATAAGGCGCTTCCCTGATTAGATTTTGAGGTTCATTAGTTAAGTATAAAGGGGGTGGGGTTATCCCCCCTTAATTTATTTTTCAAGGACATTATTCTTTGAAATAAGAATATATTGTACAATAAGTGTGAATAGCCTGTGAGGTCAATGACATTATTTTAACTGGGCACTTTTCTTTTTCTTTACTACTTTTCTCATCATGTAAATAAACAGTTAAATTCATCATTGAATATGCTTCTGTTTTTAACTCTAGACCTTTTTCATTCTGTGGCAGTAAAAAATAGTGTGTATGTTGTTAGAGTGGTACTATTTGGGTGGGCTACAGGGAAGTCCCCCCCCCCCCCTTTCCTTTAAAGAATTTAGATTGTAGTGACCATAACAAGTCAGACAAAAAACAAAAGTAAAAAAAAAAAAACAAAGAAAAAATGCATCAAGCATAGATTATAAAACTCCAACACATTCAGAATAATGTAAACAAACTGGACAATTTTAAAAATTAAAATATTGCGTCTTATTCAAACGCATAACACATTTCAAAACCCAATTTCAGCTGTTTCCGTCTACAATCGGAAAATTATCTGAATTTTTTTCAGCAGCCCTGTATAGGATATATAGATTTTATCTATTAACTAGATGCATGCCAAAATTTAGTTCACTTAAGAAATGCATACACTTCAGTTCAAAATTCTCCTTCAGCAATTTCCTCTAATAAGAAGAATGGTACGTGAATACTTTTGTGCAGCCCCTGTATATGAGGTATAGAATTTATATATAATGAGTAACATGAAAAAAATTAGTTAAATTTAAAAGGGCATACCGAATTTTAAAATGTACACTCCAGTAATTATTACTCAAAGACAGTACTGTAACCTATTTATTTTGTGTGTCCCTGCAAATGAATAAGAAATGCTATGAATGCATTGTTCTAACGTGATCGTAGTGAAATTCAGTGATTTAAATAAGTTTCAATACATTTGAAATAGCACAATGTCATTAAAATACTCTGCAAACACCCCCCCCCCATATACCATATTGTAATGGAATATTTTTGACTGCCCCTGTAAATGAACTAGTAATCCTACATACTTCATATACAACACAGAACATGCTTTTGTGATCCTAAATAACCGTTATCAATTGCATAAAAATCCGAGTATATTTACCAGAGTTGGAGCGTGCACAGACGGACAGACAAACCTAATGCATAAACACTTTCAACTTTGTTGGGAAGTGTTCAAGAAAGAAAGAAATTATAAAATGTATTAAAATAGTTCACTAACTTTTTAAAATGAAAAAAAAAAATATGTGTTTTGAGTCCTTCAAACTTTTTTGTGTGTAAAATATGTACCTCTTTTCAAAAATATTTCTTTCTTTTTTAAATGAACTCCCGGGGTGTCAATTTTCTGAAGCCGCTGCAAATTAAGTTACAGCAAGATTCGACCTCATTTGAAGGCTTGACCGAAGGTGAAACTCCTCACGGCCCCTCAATTGGTGGGGTCTATTTCTGATCCGAGACTATTAGGGGCCATTCCCCCAAGGGGATGTGGAAATGGATTTTTTCATGTGATATATCGTTTTAAAGCTTTTGACCTGCACATTACTAAGCACTCACTCCTCTCCTCTTAACTCATTTTTTCATCAGTACAGGGTGTTTTAAAATTTTAATTTGTTCATGGCTGTCGCATACAATTTTCCAAAAATTTACATAGCAAATCTCAACAATTAACAGCTTCTCCCCCTTTTCCACACAGTGAGTGGGTACGTATTTCAGTCAAAATCGAGTTAAAGGTATGAAATCATATAACTTTAAGGATAATTTTTAAATAAGACCCCGGACCCGGGCAACGCCGGGCGGGTCAACTAGTAATCTATATTATTTTACGCGTTCCAGAGAAGTTTTCTTACGTGCCAAGATCGGCACGCGTGCCATAGGTTCGCCGTCCCTGCACTAGGAGATTGATTGTTAGGTCCAAAAGACGTCTAATCCGACATTTTCATCAAAATTATAGCTGTTTTTGAGATCAGAGTAAATATTATATATATACATACACTATATGGTCATTAATGACCGGCAACTTTCAATTTTAGGCATTTTGTCGAATATTTAGAAACATACTTAACAGATTCTTCTGGAATTTCAGGATTAAAAAGTACATGTATGACCTCATATTTAGCAATGTTGATTTTATAAGGGGGCCAATTAGTGGGCCAACAAAAAATCAAAGAAAAAAATAATACTTGGGATCACCATGTAAAATAAAATGTACGAAAGGATCTATCACTACCGAATATAAATAGACATTGTGCAATATGTGTATTCTTTGTGTAAGAATAGCACGTATATTAATAGAGATATAGCGATTTATTTAAAAAAATTAAAAAATCCTTGCATGTTTTTTGCTTATATCATGAAGGGTTTTCAACCAAATTTAACGCCGGTTTCAGAAAAATTGACAAAATATAGTAGAAACAATATAGTGCAATTGGGCAATTGGAATATAAATATATTAACTATTTTAGGAAATATGAGGAGTTGTATGAAATAATCTTTATCTGCACATGCGCGAACGATAACAAGGATTATTTAACATAATTTAATAGTCAACTCTATGGAGCAACGTATTAAAAAATTAGTCTAATATCATAAAAATTCAGAAAGATATCGGCGTGAGAGTGAGCAAACTTTTAGTTGTTCTCTAAAAGCAGCTGAATGATAAGGGATTTTCCACAAATCGTCATTTTTAATTAAATTTTTTTTTAAATTTTCATTTTTTACTGATGCTTTAGTTCATGCTGGATAACCACCAGAACGAGCCTATACCATGATCAAAAGAAGCATCAAAATCGAAGCATTTTTTCCAAATCTACTCGTTGATAGTCACTGAATACTAACTTTTTCTAAAAGTCAGTTAATAAAAAATGACAATTTGCGTAAAATCCCTTATCATTCAGCTGCTTTTAGAGAACGACTAAAAATTTGCTCACTCTAACGCCGATATCTTTCTGAATTTTTACGATATTTGATTAGATTTTTTTTAATAAGTTGCTCCATAGAGTTGACTATTAAATTATGTAAAATGATCCTTGTTATCATTCGCACATGCGCAGATAAAAATTATTTCATACAACTGCTCATATTACCTAAAATATTTAATATATTTATATTCCAATTGCACTATATTGTTTCTACTATTTTTAGTCAATTTTTCTGAAACCGGCGTTAAATTTGGTTGAAAACCCTGCATGTTATAGGCAAAAAAAAAAATGCAAGAATTTTTTAATTTTTTTAAATAAATCGTTATATTTCTATTAATGTATGTGCTATTCTTACACAAAAGAGTACACATATTGCACAATGTCTATTTATTTATATTCTGTAGCGATAGATCATTTCGCGCATTTTATTTTAGAGGGTGATCCCAAGTATTATTTTTTCCTTTGATTTTTTGTTGGCCCCCTAATTGCCCCTCTTATCAAATTGACATTGCTAAATATGAGGTCATACCTGTTCTTTATAATCCTGAAATTCCAGAAGAATCTGTCAAGTATATTTCTAAATATTCGACAAAATGTCTAAAATTGAAAGTTGCGGTCATTAATGGCCATATAGTGTATATATACATCTATACTAGGGGTGCACAAACTTTTTAATAGAAGGGCCACTTACAAAAATGTCGGGGTTGTCGAGGGCCACATCAGTCATACAAAGAAAATTCTATTTCGGGGAGGTGATCTGTGGGGGGAGTAAAAATTGTTTTATTAAGAGTGCTAAAAAATAAACATAAGTATGAAAGTGGCTAGTGCTGAAAAAAAATTGAACTTTTTGAGCAAAGGGGGGAGGAGGGCCAATCAACGAAATTTGAGATTTTTCCGTACCTGAACAACGAAATTTGCGATTTTTCCGCATTCGATCAACAAAATTCGCGATTTTTTTTAGCCTGATCGAAAAAATTCGCAATTTTTCGAAGCCGATCGACAAAATTCGCGATTTTTCCGTGCCCGATCGACGAAGTTTGCGATTTTTCCGTCCCTGATCAACGAAATTTGTGCTTTTCCCGCGTCTGATCAAAGAAATTCGCGATTCTTAATTAATTAACTCTACCGAAATCTGAAATTTTTTGTCGCGGCCAATTGACGAAATTCGCGATTTTTTCTCGCGATAAGCTGACTAAACTTTCAATTTTTCCGATCAGCCGATCAACGAAATTTTAAATTCTTTCGCGTATCATCGACGAAATTCGTGACTTTTCGTGCCAAAAAAACGAAATTTGCGATATTTCCTTGCCTGATCTACAACATTCTCGAGTTTTTGTGCCCAACGATCGAAAACCGCGACTTTTCGGAGCCTGATCGACAAAACTCGCGAATTTTCCTTTGCCCGATCGACGAAATTTGCGATTTTTCCGCGCCCTATCAACGAAATTTTCGATTCTTAACTGACTCTGAAGAAATTTGCATTTCTTTCCACGGCTAATTTACAAAATTCGCGATTTTTTTCTCGCGGTGAACAGACGAAGCACGCGATTTTTTCGCAGGCGATCAACAAAATTTGAGATTTTTCCGCTCCTAATCTGCAAAATACCTGATTTTTCCGCACATGTTCGGAGAAATTCACGATCTTAATGGACTGACGAAATTTGCAATTTTTTCCGCTGTAAATTGTCGAAATTCGCCATTTATTTCTCGTGACTGACAAATATCACGATTTTTTTACATCCGACAGACAAAATTTGCAATTTTTCTGCTCCCGATCAACGAAATTTGCGATTTTTTAGCGTCAGATTGACAAAATTCGCTATTTTTCTGCACCCGATCAACGAAATTCGTAATTTTTCCTAATCCGATCGACAAAACTGGAGATTTTTCCGTGCCCGATCGGGAAATTTGCGATTTTTTCCGCGTCTGAACGACAAAATTCGCGAATTTTCCTTCGCCGATCAACAAAATTTGCGATTTTGCCCTCCTGATCAACAAAATTCGCTTTTTTCCGCACCTGATCAACAAAATTAGCGCCCGATTAACGAAATTCGCGATTCTTATCTGACTGGTGAAATTTTCAATTTTACCGCCGCAAATTGATGAAATTCACGATTTTTTCTTGCGACCTATGGGCAAAAATTGCAATTTTTTCAAGTTATAAATTGACGAAGTTCGCGGGCCACACCTTAACCCATCGCGAGCCACTTTTGGCCCGCGGGCTACAGGTTGTGCATCTCTAATCTATACTAATAAAGAAAATTTTGCTCTGTGTGTGTGTGTGTGTGTGTCTCTGCGATGGCTAACACAATAATATACAACTCGTACAAGTCTGAAAAGTCTGATGCACATGAGGTTCAGAATTTTAAAATTTTGGTAATTAGCCGATTTATTATGTAAAAACTCATACATAAAACCCATTAAAGAAGCGAGAATTTGCGACACCTCGCAAGACCTTGCAAAGCCATAAAAGAAACGCATCAACAACTGTATTGACGATTCCGAGCTGAAAAGGGTTGCCAGATTAGTCGGGTTTGCCAGAAAAATAGGAGAGTGAGAGATTAAAATATATATGAAAATTGGCATATATATGCAGAAAAATAATCTACCGCATATACTCGTGTACAAGTCGAAGAATTTTAGACAAAATTTGGGAGTTGAAAAGTGGGGGTCGACTTATACATGAGTTAGTAAAAAAAAAATCGCAGGCAAATGGGCAAGTCTTTTAAGTAATCGCACATGGATCTACGTTGGAGAGAGAGATAAAAGCGGAGAATGGTCATTTCCCTGTGATTGATAAAAAAAGCTTAACCCCTTGGGGACGAGCGACACGTATACGTGCTGGAAATAGGCCTAAGGATCCTCGTTTATCCTCACCAGTAAAATTTTACTGTAAAATTTGCCTTATTTAATACGAGCATTTTCCCGATTTGGATAGGCATAAACATCTGTTTTTTAAAACCGGTATCAAAGTAATAAACATTTCGTAAAAGGCTCCCGTCGTGAAGGGGTTAAGGGAACTGGTGGAGTTTTAAATCCTTAAAAATATATTTTTTTTATTTTTGTAAATTTCACCTTAAATATTATTCAAGGGTAAATTATATGCATTAAGGCATGCATTTATCACAAAAAAAAAAAATAAATAAAAAATAAATTATTTTTCAGAAAAAAATGGGATTTTACGCGTCGTCTCAGAAATCTTCGAAATGCCCCCTGCATCTCCCATATCATTGAAAATCAACCAATATTTTTTATAAAAGTTTGGTTTATATATAGAAATAAAATAAAGCATCGAATTTTATATATTTGAATTTAAAGGTAAAAAAAAAAAAATTGAAAATTTTTGAAATTTTTTTGAAAAATTTTCAAATTTTCAAAATTTTTCAATTTTTTTTAAAAAATAAATTTCATCTTAAATATTATTCAAGGGTACATTATATTCATTATGGCATGCATTTATCACAAAAAAAAAAATTATTTTTGAGAAAAAATGGAATTTTACGCGTCGTCATAGAAATCTTCGAAGTGCCCCCTTCGCGTTCCATATCAAAGAAAATCCCCAATATTTTTTATAAAAGTTTGGTTTATATATAGAAATAAAATAGAATATCGAATTTTATATATTTGAATTTAAAGGTTTAAAAAAAAAATTTTTTTGAAAAATTAAAAAAAATTTTCGAAAACTTTTTGAAATTTTGAATTGGTTTTTTTTTTAGCTTTAAATTCAAATATATAAAATTCGATGCTCTATTTTGTTTATATATATAAACCAAACTTTTATAAAAAATATTGGGGATTTTCATTGATATGGGAGACGCAGGAGGCATTTCGAAGATTTCTGAGACGACGCGTAAAATTCCATTTATTTCTCAAAAATAATTTTTTATTTGTGATAAATGCATGCCATAATGCATATAATGTACCCTTGATTAATATTTAAGGGGAAATTTACAAAAAAAAAAAAAAAAAAAAAAAAAAAAAATTAAGGATTTTAAACTCTACTGTCCCCTTAACAATAATGTCCCTGTAATTGTTCTGCACCCATTTTCTTTCGGAATAGAATTCGCTTCAATACAGGGGCATTCCTTTTAACATTTTGATCCCATTTTTAAAAAGAGTTCAACTTGAGAATGCTTTTAGATATTTCTCCCAAAACTCCTACAGTATAAAGAAGTACTATATTTTAGCAGTCTAAGAAGATTTTTACCATTGTAAATAAGGCTTGAATAGATTTTTGAAAGAATTTTTTTCTTTTTAAGTATCATTAAACTGATGTGAATAGGTTTCAAAATAGTTTAAGCTTCTTGGATTTTACATAATTATACAGTTTTAAAACGATGAATTAAAAAAAAAATCTGATTAAAAACGTTAAAAAAAAAAGAAAAGAAAAAAAAGAAAAAGTTTATTAATTTAATGAAAAATTATTAACTTTTTTTTATCCTCGATTACAAAGCATTTTTTAACATACTACCAAAAATGTGATTCGACTTACACACGAAAATTAATTTTTTTTTTCAAAATTTTGCTTAAGAATTGAGGGGGTCGACTTATACACAAGTATATACGGTATTTCAGAAATTCGAAATGTGGAAAAAATCCACAGGTAGCTTTTTATTTTATCAAAAAACTAATTTTTATACGCTGGAAGGAATTTAGTCTCGAATAAAACGGCAGTCAGAAATTATAAGTTATATCGAAATTTTTAAAACTATTTCAGATAGAGATTTGAAAATTGGTACATATACGCAACACAATATTCTGATTCAGAAATGCGGAAAATCGGAAAAATCAATCTATAACTTTTTATTTGATAAAAAAAAAGATTTTTATAAGGAGAAAGAACTGCATTCTGCAATGAATTTTAAATTATTCAAATCGTAGCGTTTTCTGCACGATAGATATCATTGTTTTAAGCCAGATTTTTTTTATGAAGCCCTCGGATACATATTTTTATAAGATATAAAATTTTTAAAGGGGGGAAGGGGTGAATTCCTGGAACCGGATGCTCAGATACAGGGTAATTCAAAATTTGAAAGCTTGACCAAACGCTTGACTATCTTGACCCCTAATTATGTGAGTCCCTTAAATCGCCCCTTATTGAAAACTTGACCTAAGGGTAACTCGGCACGGGGCGCTGGATTCCGCCTCCCCCCCCCCCCCAGATCATTAGCGGATTACTTTTCTAACTTTTCTCGATCCCCTTATGAGATATATCTTTGGACAACCCTATGACCACTTTTCATGTTATGTATCCCCGACCGCTCTTCCCTATTCCCCCCACCCTATATTTAATTTTAAATCATTGGTTAAGTAACTTGGCTTCAAATTACCTGAGACCCTTATATCGCACCTTCTTGAAAACTTAAATAAATTGGTAACTCTGTACGGGCAACCGTTTCTGCACTCGGTTTGCCTTGCCCCGATCATTAGGGGCTTAGTTTTCTCCCCCAAAGTGACACTTCTGTAACTTTTTACGACATCTTCATGTGCTATATCATTAGGAGCCCTTCGACCACTCTTTCATATATGTATCTCCATCCCCCATCCCCAATTTCCCGCAGGGATTTTTTTCTTTTTTGTGTCCCTACTCCCACAGCTAATATATCTACAGATGGGTTGAATAACGGAGTTTCGTTCGGATAGAAGTTTGCTTAGAACAGAGTGCGCCCACTGAGGATGAAGAGTGGAACTAACAGATTTTGGATTTTAGTATATTTAAGCTTATTATCACTGCCCGGGCAACGCCGGGCGATCAGCTAGTATACAGAGAGTCTACATGAAAAAGGGGAGAAAAACTTTACGGGGTGATAGAACGCAGCTATATGAGCAAATTTCGTCATAGAATGTATGGTCGGAATGCAAGCGGTGAGAAGTTAAAAGGTAGTTTTCCACTCTCGCAGTTAAAGAATGAGCACAAGAATGAGAGGCGATACTTCAGAAAAGATTTTATTAACAGGAATGTTAATTACTGTACAGTGTACATGCTCAAAGAAATTGCTCAAAATATTTTCCACCAGCTGTGATGAAAGTTTCACACCTGTGGGATAGGGATTGGAGCACATTTACGAAGACACTAGGCATTTCCTGTTTATCGACGTCAAAAACGGCAATCCTGGCGACTAGAACCATATCGGTTTTAATGAGGCAATCGTAGATTAGGCTTTTCATATGGCCCCACAGGAAAAAGTCCAAACACTAGAGATCCAGCGATCTTGGTGGCCAAGCTATGGGACCACCTCGATCTATCCATCGCCCTGGGACAGTGGAAAACTACCTTTTAACTTCTCACCACTTGCGTTCTGACCATACATTCTATGACGAAATTTGCTCGTAAAGCTGTGTTCTATTAACCCGTAAAGTTTTGCCCACTTTTTCAGATACATCCTTTATATTGTAAATAAATATATATAATATATTTTTTTATATGTATATACTGCATATATCCCTTCTTTGGCTCTTTACTGGGAGAAAGTTAAGTAATCGGGCTCAAAGGTAATTAGTATAGGTTTGGAAAAAAATTAATTTCATTGTTGTAACTATCATATAGTTAAAATTTTATATTATTGTTTTGTTTGACGTGAATCTTGGCTACGGATCCGATTTCAGAAAATTAGCGCTTTTATTCATGTGAAGAGCGAGTATAACACAGTAAATTGTTTCATCTCGCATGCAACATACTATTTTTATATTTCATTTAAGTGTTCCTCACTTCTCGTGCACTTTTTATTCTTTCTGCAATGTTCTCCACCTGTGTGAAGAGCGGATATTGGATAAGAATGGTTTTTTCTCAGGGATGACATGCTGACAGATTTAAACAAGTAAGAAAGATCATGCGTTCAGCATAGATTATGAAACACTTTCCAACACTTCCTGAATGTTTTAACAAAACTTCGTTATTTAGAGAACTAAGTAAACATTTTAGAAAACGCATGAAACATTTGAAAAACTGATTTCTGCAGTTACCGCACTGTAAAAAAAATCTGTAATTTTTACAGAAAATAATTGTATTTTTTACAGAAAAAACTGTTTTGAAGAAAAACGTTTTTTTTTCTGTAAAACAAACTGAATTTTATAATTTTTTCAGAACAAATCTGTATTTTTTACAGAAAAAAACTGTTTTAATGAAAAATTACTGCTTTTTTCTGTAAATTAAATGGTTTTTTACTGGCGCCAAAATTGACAGTTTTTCCCTGTCAATTTGACAGATTTTTTTTTTTACAGTGCGTATATAGCCAAATATGTATTCCAATTTTTTTGAACAGCCCTGAACTTGATCTGTAGGTTGATATATATACTATATAATGGGAAAATTTAGTTTAGCAAGAAAACTCATAACAGTTTGAAATTTCTCTTCCAGCAATTTATACTAATAGATCGGAACATACTTCAGTCGTGTAGTAAAGCTAGTACCTTCATTATACGCCACTATTTAGTTAAAGTTTAATTCAAAGTAAAACACTCTTAAAACTACTGAAATCACATTTCCAGAAATTATCATTTGTAGACGGCCATGTATCCAATTTTTTGAGTGAACCTGTATATCCTTTTATCTATGTTCTACAAACATTTCTTAGTAAACCAAATGCAGTTCCGCGTAAAAATGCATAACTCATTTAAAAACCACCTTTAAGCAATTTGAAATCATACCCAGTAAACATTACGAATTATTTTGTGTAGCCCTGTATACGAATTACAACATTTATACACACCATATAGTAAGCATAAATATAGTGAAACATAAAAGCACATAACATATATAAAAATGCATTTCCAGCAATCATCGCTACCGTACAGTACTTCGGACACAATATAGTATCCGAAATCTTTTGTATGTCCCTGTAAATGCTATGCACTTCGCATTATACATGAAATAAGTTATAGTAAACCTCAGCGACGTATATCAATTTCATTATACATGAAATAATTTAACATAATTAATATACGCCGCAAACAATTCCGTCCACCCCTATATCGTTCTATAACGGAATTATTTTGTGTGGCCCTGTAAATGAATAATAACTATTCTTTGCATCGTATATTCAGATACACGTATATACATCGTATATACAGAATGCATATTTTAGTACACTTGATAAATTCATATGAATTTTATTATATTTGAAACCACGTAACATCATAAAAAATCCTTTTTAACGGTTTTCTCCCATATACTGTAATGTAACGGAAAACTTTTGACTGTCCCTGTAAATGAACTAAACATGCTAGAAACTTTATTTGAAATAGGGATCGTGCTATGGTAGAGGTCACTGACATCCAAAAATTTCAGAACGATCCGACTATATTTACAAGAGTTAGTTCGCGGACAGACGGCCAGACAAACCGAAGTCATAAACACTTTTCAACTTTGTTGGAAAGTGTTAAAAAACCGCTTAGACGATATCGTTTTTATGAAAATCGTTAGCGTAATTCGAGAATCCAAAGATATATAAAAAATAATCATATAAATAGACCAGAATTTCCAGTTTAATAGTATAAAATTAAACTATTTTACTCTAATTTATTCTTTTATGGTGTTATTTCTGTTCAGTATATTTATATTAGACTCTAATTACTACATTCCTAAAAATGTGCTTTCTACTTATCACTTAAAAATAATCACAATTCTGAAAATTTATAAAATAAAAAGCCTTTCAAAAAGCTGAAAACTAGCAAGACTTTGATTTAAAGAATACTGTTTGTACAAAATATATGAAGACATATGCAAAAGCATATTGCCTTAAACAAAATCATTTATTCAACATAAACATCATTTTATTTTCTGATTTGGTGCAACATAACAAGAATATTTAAATAAGTTTCTTTTTCGCTCATTAATTACATAAAAAAAGTAATTTCTGTAAATGCACAAAATAGTTTTTACCACCGATGATAACTTTTAAAAACACATATCTTCTTCAGTAGATTGTTTCGTTTTAACTCCTGCTTTCAGTTAAAAAAGTGATTCTAGCGAATATGAGTAAACAAAATTACTAAATTAATACAACTGCAAAGTTTTTGTCTGTTTTTTTTTTTTTTTTTTTTTTTTTTTTTTTTTTTTTTTTTTAACGTTTTACTATATCCTAAAATGTTACTTCACGAGCTGTTTTAAAAACTTATTTATTAAATATAAACCCAGCCTCAAATCTTATTATCAATTATTTGTAATGAAAATATAGACTGTAAGTTAAATTAATTTGTTCTTTTTTTCCACTTGCATTTTTTCTTATTATTATTTCCCTTTTGTTTAATATCATTTATAATACAGCGAAAAAATCTAGAAACGAATTATAATAGCATAACATTAATTATAATTTTGTGATCGCCCATTTCTTTTGCTTTACAAATTTTTGAAGGAAACAAATTTCTAAATAAATTTGTTTTTACATCACGCAGCAGCTTTTTCCCGCATAAATATTGTTTCTGTTGTTTCTTTCAATCTTTATTTTCGTCTTCTTTCGTTTTATAATAATAATGTTCATCATTTTATGAAAAATAGTAATAGACTTTTTCATACTTGCCTTATATAGCAGCACGTGTTAATATACGATACTTTCAGGTGAATAGAGGCAGCGGAGGTAAAATGAACATAAAATGAAATATTTTTTTAGTTTTCATCTACATTTAGAAAAATGGAACGAGATAAATGCGCACTTTTCCCCATAACATATAAATTCGAGCCTTCTGTAACGAACTTGCAATAGATATTGTTTCGAATACTTACATAATTAATATTTTAATTAGCACCTAATTTAGACCTCTGTGACTACTCACTTTACCCCTTTGCTCGTGGAGTACAGTGGTTACACGTACTGCTTATATTATTTTCAGATAAAAATAAATAAAATCAAATTTGAATTACGATTGAATTTATTTGAAAAAAAAAGAATGATGTACTCTATTGTCTAAAGCTGAATCCTCTAATACCTTATAGTTGCATTTTAAATGCATACATATTCCAAGGTTACATATGTACCAGGCTCGACGTTGCGAAAGCATAGGCTTTTCCAAGCTTTTTTATTTTCGATTTCGTTTGATTTTGTGGGCATAATTTTGTTGTATTTTTCTGTCTTTCTTGTTCTTTGGTTAACAGTCGTTTTGACACTTTTTCATCTGTCAAAACTTCAATTATTTTATTCCGGTAACTTTTTTATCTTTGTGTTTTTTTTTTTTTTTTTTTTTTTTTTTTTTGTTTACTTTCTTCTATCTTTACAAAAAGAAAGTATTGGATTCGTAAAAGTTTTCGACTTTCGGTTTTCGACGGATTTACATGTTTTAGGGATCAGAGATTCCGAAAAACATGTTTTTACAAAATGTCTGTCTGTCTGTACGTGTGTGACACAAATTTTGTGGGCGCTCTATGTCAAGAACTAATGCACGGAATTTAATAAAAATTTATATTCAGTTAGTCCCAGGTATAATTTGGTGCTGATTAGTTTTTGGTGTAAATCGCTTCGCAGGTGGCGCAGTTATGCAGCATTTTTCACGATTACCGCAGTAGCTCAATCTCCAGAACTAATGCACGGATTTTCATCAAACTTCAGATTCAGTTAGTCTTTGACATGAATTGAAGTTTTATACAGTTTGGTGTAAATCGATCAACAGGTGGCACTGCTATACTGCATTTTTTTATGATTCCCGCAATAGCTCTATCTCAATAACTAATGTTTGGATTTTTAACAAACTTCAGGTTCAGGCATACCTTGATATGAATTTGTTCTGTTTATGTTTTGGTGAAAATCGTTCAACAGGTGGCGCCGCTATGCTGCATTTTTTAGAATTTCCAGTATAACTGTATTTCAAGAATTAATGCACGAATTTTCATCAAACTTCAGCATCAGTTAGTCCTTTACATGAATTGACATTTTATATATTTTGGTCTAAATCGCTCGACAGATGACGCTGCTATGCTGTATTTTTCAGAATTTGCTCTGTAGGTGTATCTCAAGAACTAATGCACAAATTTTCATCAAACTTCAAATTAAGATATACTTTGATACGAATTGGTGGTAAATTGATGTAATTTTTGTACTATTTAAATGATTTAATTGACGTGATTTATATAGAAGAAAGTTTTGTGATAGGTACAATGTACTGTTAGAAATAACATGAACTAAAGTTATACAATTAAGTTATACACAAAGCACTTTCTTGAGATGAAAAATGAATAAGCTGATTTTATAAATTAACTCAGCGTTATAAATTAATAAGCGTTGTCACTCAGTTTCAAAAAATAAATGAGTAAAAAAGTGACTAGGCCAGGATTTCTTTTGGCTTAAGCTGCCAATTCTCTGCCAACTGAACTATCCTGAACAAACCTGGCGGACATAATTCACTCAGCTAAACATTGAATTACAGCATCTGGTCTATTATTTGAAACAGCTCAACAGAACTATCTGGGAAAACATATCTTTAGCCATTCAAAAAATCATTAGAATCAAACAGCGAAAAACATGCCTAAAACTCTAAATTGCATGTTTGAGGAAATATTTCACCAAAGACTCTTTTTACTTGTAGTTCCATTACCTGTGATTTATTCTGTTGAGCTGCTTCAAATGACATACCTGATTCATTAATCAAAAAGAGATCTGAATGGCGCCCGCCAGATTTGCCCAGGATAGCCCTCTTGGCAGACCATTGGGATCTAAAGCCAAGAGGTCCATGTTTACCACTTACTATATATCCAACAATAAATAAATAAAATGTCTTTTAATCGAATGATCGCCTAAGTGAGAAGTTTTATAACATTGTTGATTATCTCAGAAACAGATATAATTCATTAAAAACAAATGGACATTCAATAAGGAAATCTTTTGTTTGAAGAGTACTAAGTGCCTCAAAATATTCAGTGTTTGATGAAAAAGATCTTAGACTTTTATAATTAAGGTATTGTACGTCACACTACATAAAATACATAATATTATTTACAACAGTTGTTGCAAAACCGGTCAACTCCTCAAAAGTGGAAAATGTGTTTTTTCAGTTTTTAAAATTCTGAGTAAACGTTTCTACCATCATCGTTATGCTGTTTTCAGATTGTGCTGTTCTATTTTCTGAGTACACCATGCTACTCTTTTTCCCATAGAAAGATATTACTTAATTACCACTTACTATATATCGAACATTATATAAATAAAATGTCTTTTAATCGAATGACCGTTTAACTTTTATTAACATTGTAGATTAACGCAGAAACAGAAATAATTCATTAAAAACAAATGGACATTCAATAATGTAATCTTTTTTTTTTCAAGGGTACTAAGTGCCTCAAACAATTCAATATTTGATGAAAAAGTTCTTAGCCTTTAGAATTAAGTTATTCTACCTCACACTACATAAAAAACATAATATTTTTACAACAGTAGTTGCAATACCGGTCAACTCCTCAAAATTGGAAAATGTGTTTTTCATTTTTTTTTCAGTTCTAAGTAAACGTTTCTACCATCTGGAAACAATAAACCATGCCGAAATCGGTCAAATTTACTGTCCTATGGACTATAAAACTAAAGAGTTTCGGCTCCAATCTTATTTTGGCTAAGTATGGTTAAAAAATCAACTTTCCCCAAAAAATTTATTTTTTGGGGAGATGGCCGGTTTTGCAACAAGACGACACAGTTGTACAATTTGTCTTGTAAAAGTTTTAATAAATAATTTCAGTTAAATGAAAAAAAAAATTTCGTTTAGAAAATTTATCCAGAATTTTCACTCAAAATACTGCATAAAATTCTGTCTTTCAAGAACATAAAGAACATTAAAATAATATATACGGCATATTATTCATTATAAGAATAAATATATTTGTAAAGTTAAAGATCAATGTTGTTTACTGTTTACCAGCACTCAATAGCTAACAGTGTATCGTGTCCATTTTTAAAAAAATAAATTATTACATACACCTCTCCCTGTTTCTGTAGTGAACGAAATATTTAAATATATTTACTTGAATTTTATTTAATTCAATTTTCATTATTTTAAAATTCCTAAGATTTAGCGATATTGTTTATTTAATTAATTATTTGTTTTTTTAGTTGGACAAAGTATGAAAGAATGAAGAATTTATTTTAGTTGAATGATGTATATATGAACAATTTATGAATATGCGCCAGAATCTTAAATATCAGATTTGTAATATTTTGAAAAAGCTTAAAAAAAAATGAAAAGCATGATTGTTTATAACTGTTTATAAAGTATCTTAAATTTATTCTAAATTTTTCTCCATTTATTTTATTATATGCCGTCTTAAAGAATGCTATTATTATTTTTCCCTTTTCAAAAAATCCACGATTTCAACACCTCAATCTTTTTTCTTTTGTAAATACATATCACATAAGTAAATATGGAACATTTTTTGGTCTGTTGCACTTTTTATACACCGTGAATTAAATATTAAATTCTTCTACATATGTCGACTAAATTTTGAATGCAGACTAAGAAATAAATATATAAAAATTTCAAAATTAATATATGTTTATAGTGATATTCTTAAAACATCTTAACTCAACATTTCGACTTTTTGATGGAACACGCTCGTAAATGGTTGCCTTAGCAACTGAAGCTGCATTTTCAATGCATCGCCACTTCTTCCTCGGAAACATTTATTCGAAGATATTTTAAAACATAGTTTACCAATCCACCAAACAACTCCCTTTTTTTTTCATGCTGCTGTTCAAGTGATTTTAAGCATATTTTACTTAATCTATACATTTAAAAATATTATTCTATTGGTTCTTGTTTTATAAATTTTACACTATCTGTAATATTTTCAAGGACATTAAACTTATTTCTCTGACTAATAGTTGTTGAGTAGAAATACTTGTTAAACAAATATTTTAATTTTTAAGGGTAAAAATTTTACAAAAGACAGAAATGGCTTCAAAAAGAAACTTTTAATGTCTTACGTCAGACGATAATTAAGAAAAAAAAAAGACATTAATTAAACGAACGAAATATTTATTTTTTTAAATATTCATAAGCATCAAAAATAATATTTTCATTTTTCCAAAATAAGAAAAGTAATTTTGTTTTTGACAGATTTCTTAGAAATTAAAAAATAAAAAGCAATATAAAATGCCGACTCTACTACCTGCGAAATATATGTAAAATATAATTTTTATATTGTGTATAACCATTCTCTGACAATAAATCATCTGCATACGTATTAAACTTAATAGATAGCTATACTATTACTGTATGTCACTACTATTTATCTACCTCAAAAACTTTTCATAGTATTTCAAAGTAGGAAACATTTCTAGAAGCTTTACAAATGTAATATCTGTTTGCAGAAGCCATTACTCATCACAAGAACAATTCTTTAGAAATAAAACAATAGCTATCCACAAACAAGAGATTAAAAGTGCTCCGTTAACAATTTGAATCTTTTGAAAGCATAATACGAGGGTTACTCTGAAATTATTGAGATACGCGCAGACGAAAATTTACAAAATAAAAATAACGGGTTAATTTTAAAATACAAAGTATTTTAACACAGCAGACGATTTTTTACTGACTTACTTCAACTTGTTTAGCGTAGAATAAAATTTAAACAGAAGAGAAAATGGAGTTGACGCGAGAACATTTTCGCGCTATTATTTTCTACGATTTTAAAGCAGGATTAAATCAAGAAGAATGCGTTCAACGGTTGAAATTAGCATTTGGTGATGGATCTCCAGCTCGTGCTACTGTATTCAGATGGTTTAAAGAATTTAGAAGAGGTCGCAATTTACTTCAGGATGAAGAACACACAGGAAGGCCGCCGTCGGCAGCAATCCCGGATAATGTGTCTGCCTACAGAAAAATGTTAATGGATGATAATCGCTGTACCTATTAAATGATACAGAAGGAACTTAACATTTGATCCGCAGCCATACACAAAATTATTCATGAAGAATTGCATATGAAAAAAGTAGTTTGCCGTTGGGTTCCCCATATCTAACTGTGCACCAAAAAGGGGAGCGTGTCAAAATCAGTAAAGAAACTCTTAAATTGCTAAATGATGGTGGTCACCACATCATTTCTAAAATTGTAACGGGTGATGAAACGTACATACCGTTTTTTGACGTTCCAACACGTCAAGAAAGCAAAGTATGGGTCTTTGAAGATGATCCCACCCCGACAATGGTGAAAAGACAACGCGCACTGAAAAAAGTGATGTATGCCGTTTTTTTCAGAAGTACTGGATTAGTCAAAGCCATCAAGCTGGAAGGACAAAAGACAGTAACAGCAAACTGGTATACCACTAAATGTCTTCCAGAAATTCTACAAGAAGTGAATGTTAGGGGACTAATGCTTCACCATGACAATGCATCTTCACATACAGCCGGATTAACAGTTGAGTTTCTTAAACAAAAACGAATTAAAGTGATAGAACATCCGCCGTATTCACCTGATCTAGCTATGTGTGACTTTTGGTTATTCTTTAATCTAAAAAAGAACTTACGTGGACGTCGTTCTTATCCAGAAGAAGAGATTGATGTGGCTATAAATGCATTTTTTTTCATCTATTCCAAGAAACGAATGGCTTGAGGCATTCAATCTGTGGAAAATTCGTCTACAAAAGTGCATTGATGCTGAAGGAGATTACTTTGAACACACCTAAAATTTTGTAAGTATAACTTTAAAAACCTAGTTTTATCTCAAAAATTTCAGAGTGACCCTTATATTTTTGCTTCAATATAGCCTGTATTTCAGAATTGAAAAGAGAAACGGAGATTTTTTTTTTTTTTTTAATTGTTGAAAGTTTGAGAAAGACTGCATCACAATAATATTTAGTTTGAAAATGCAACATTTTTGTTTATAGTAAAATGAGGAATGTAGTAAACAGAAAAAAATATTTTTGACGCTCACGTATGCAATTTCGTAAATTAAAAAAAAAAAACATAAAAAATATATAACAATTGTCTGCTTAATTTGGAAGAAAAAGATTATTTTATAATGTATATAAAATATTACGACTTTCGTTTCTGTGTAAAATAAGATTTATCATGAGTCGGATAAATGTAAAAATTTAAAATTCCAGTAAATGAATATTAAAGTTCTAGTTCTAAATTCACCTTGAGTAAGTAATTAAAGTTCGTATAAATCCCAAATAAAACGTACTAAAATTGCTTTTAGGTGTATATACACTGTTAAAAATTTCTGTAAAATCACAGAAAAAAACTCGAGACTCTCTGTAAATTTACACTAGTTCTCGGTTAAATGATGCATTCGATCGAGTTTCTCGGTCAAGAGTCTCTGTAAATTTACACCAGTTCTTGGTTAAATGCATTCGATCGAGTTTTTCGGTCAAGACTCTCTGTAAATTTACACCAGTTCTCGGTTAAATGCATTCGATTGAGTTTCTCGGTCAAGACTCTCTGTAAATTTACACCAGTTCTCGGTTAAATGCATTCGATTGAGTTTCTCGGTCAGGACTCTCTGTAAATTACACTAGTTCTTGGTTAAATGCGTTCAATTGAGTTTCTCGGTAATCGATTTACAGACATTTTCCTTATCTCGTATCTAATTCCCTTTACGGATTTCCATGTTTTTAATTAAAAATATTTTCAGCTTTGTTAAAATTTGTAATTCAAATACACACGTTTAAAATTCATTTGCAATTTTATTAGAATTATTAAAGAAAAAATTTAGTTTCAATTTTTTTATTTATTTTTTCATTCATTTAGTTAGTTAGAATCATAATACATTTAAATACATTGCTTTTATATGAATTGTGATATAACCTGAAAAGTAATTTTGGTTAATTAATCTGATTATTTTTGTAAATATTTTACAAAAAATGTTATAATTATCAATATATTTAACCAGTTTTAATGAAAAAATACACCTAAATTTCACATTATTATAATTTAAAAATTCCAGTATATCTTCAGATATTAAAGAAGATAATTATTGAGAAGAAGCAATTTCTTGATAAGTAATTCCGTAAATAAAGGATTAAAAATTAAATTTGATTAAAAAAATAATAGGTATTACGTTTCGGTCCAAACTAAATTAAAATAAACCGTTTAAGAAATTTTCTAACGAATATATTTGAAGAAAAATCTTTGAAAAGCACATGTACAATAGATTTTCCCCCGCTTTATGATAAAGGACATCCTTTATACTCCGCAGTAACAGCTCCTAAGGCGCAGTCAGTAAGATGTTTTTCTCCTGCCCAGAGGTCTCGGGTTAAACCCCAGGCCGGCCAGAAGCAAGTTGTGTAAAAAAATTAAATGGCACAACAGTTTAAATTTGCTTGAATAACTCTGATACTTCGAAGTTCTAAAATTCGCTGATTTCAGAAACTAAGTTAAATTATTTTAATTAAAAAATAAATTGCTTTACGTATTCTTGATCTTGATCTTAAATTGATCTTGCGTATTTTAACGATGTTAATTTACAGAGTCTTGTGTATTTTTAACGATGTTAATTTACAGAGTCTTGTGTAAATTTACCAAATAACTTCTCTGTTATTTAACAGAATCTCTGTCTTTCTAATCTCTATAATTTTACATAAGACTTAAGATAAGGGATTACCCGCAGATTCTCTGTAATTTCACAGGAGAATTTTTAACAGTGTATATAATATAAAATTACTTAAAATGCATTAAAATATCTTAAAAGTTCATTAAAATTAAGATTAAAATCCCAAAACGTTTTCGACCAAATGCACACGGCCATCGTCAGTGCTTATTTAAATGTTGTTATTTCTCATTGCGTTTATTCGTCAAGAAGAGACCATTGTAATTTAAGGGTGGTATGGAAGATAAGTTGCGAGGAAAAGGTATTAAAATTTTTAACAAAACAAACTTTCGTCTACTATGTAGCAATTCTTTCCAGGCTCCATGCATGTCATATGACAATAAATCTTTACATACTATATTTTTATTGAAAATTATTTCAGGGATTTTCTTATAATTGCTTCCTGGTAATTATTTGTACGAAAGATAATTTTGGATTTATTGAAATCTACATTTATAGGTTGAAATTGAGTTAATCTTTCTAACGCAGAATGGGGTCTATTTAATCTGAGATCTGCTTCATATTCTTTTATCTTGAAATTTTCTCATTGTCATGCCTATATAAAGAAAATATTTATTTTCTATTTTGAAAGGTATAATATATACCCCTGACCTATTGATAGCTTGGACTGGATCAATTTATGTATTTAACACTTTTTTCTAATTTTGGGGGAGGAACTGCGATTAGTTTATCATCACATTTAACTAGTCGGATGTGCCAATTCTAAAACTTTTTTCATCTCATATATGTTAATATTTCATATTAATATATTATTTCTAGCACAGTGATAAAATTAAATGGCAATCTACGGTCATCATGAGGATTCTAAACATATGAAATCCCATGCATTAGTTCATGAGATATGACTATCGCTAAAATCGTTTAAATCATGCAAAATGCAGCATAGCATCGCCAGCTGTTGGTTGTTTACACCAAAACCTAATCAGCAACAACTTATGTCAACGTCTAACTGAATCTGAAGTTTGGTGAAAATCCGTGCATTAGTTTTAGGTAGATTTCGTATGAAATACTACCAATTGGGATCGTTCCTATGTTGGAAATTCTGAAAACTTTTTGCAGATCTACACCGACTATGACCCCCTAGAATCCAAAACCACACTCAGTAAAAAACTTTATATATATATATATATATATATATATTAGAACGGCTTTATATGGAGTCATCATATATGAAATATTACAACACAATTTATCCTTATGGACTTAATAGTGAAATATTTAATAGACCTGTCAAAGTCTTCACATCTATAAATAACACTATTGATTATTCTCCAATTTATCCTACTCTTAATCATAATTTAAATTGTAAAACAACACGAAATAAACGTGGAAAGGGTTCATCATCAGTTGTAGTTTCCAAAAAATATATCACTAAACAAATTAATGATCTTCAAAGTAAATATTTAAAGCATTTTAACTGGTTATTAATTCGAAAATACATATTTGCTATTAAAAAGAAACAGATTGTACAACATTTAAATGTATTTCTAAGTAAATATTTCTCTAAACATTTCTCTGATATTTATTTTGATCTCATTATGACTAGGGTTAATCTTTAAATATTAATTTACAAAAAAAAAAAAAATAAATAAATAAATAAATAAATAAATAAAAAAAAATAAATAAAAAAAACATAAAATTCAAAACACGAATACTCAAATGATAATAACTTTTTCAAATCATATATTTAATAAAATTAATATTAATTCTATAATTAATGATAAAAACTGTTATTTTCCTATTAATAATCTTCATATGTCAAAATCCTTTAAATATCCGAATATAATTGGTAGAAAGATTTTTAACTACAATACATTTTCAAAAAATACATCTGCTGCAAGTAATTTTCCGTGTAAATGCAATGACCACAATCTAAAAAAATATATAAACAATAATCATGAACATATAATCACTGGAAATCTTAATATTGTTAATCATTTTAAATTGAAAAAACTAATGGGTTATGGTAATAAATATAGACTTCCATCTAAATTTACTGTTAAATCTATTATCAAACAGTTTACATATAATATAGATATTTTTCTATATAAAATTTCAATCTATTACAATAAACCCATTGAATATTTTAATCATTGGAAAATATTAGTAATTGAAAAATTAACTATGGCTTTAAAAAATAATATTTCTGATTTGGTTTCTATTAACACAAAGCATTTTTTCCAACAAATTACTAAATTACAAAAAAACTATGTTATTACATATGTTGACAAATCTCCTAATAATTATGCAATCATATGTAAATCTTATTATCACCAACTTCTTACAACCTGTATTTCTTCTAATAAATCTTTTCAAAAAACTAATGAAAATGTAATTGTAAATAATCGTAAAATTCAAAGTTATTATAAACTATTAAATATTATATCTACTAACTTTAATTATCCTTATTTAGTTCTTATTCCCAAATTTCATAAAACTCCAGTTAAATTTAGGACTGTAACTATAGGTTGCAATACATATAATAATAAAGCCAATAAACTTCTGTTAAAAATTCTTAATCAATTATATATACTTACTACAAACAATGATAATACACATTGTATAAAAAATAGCTATCAACTGGTCAGTATTTAAAAAAATCTTCATTGTGTATATAATTTAACGACATATGACTTCAAAGATCTTTTTAATAACATAGAATTATCAGATTTACATAATATTATAAATGCATTATTTAAAAAGTATTATAAAAAACTGGAATTACCATCTAATATAGATATAGCTTATTTTAAATCTTTAACAAACTTCATTATCTATAATAATTATATATTGCAAGATAACACATTATATTTACAGCACGTCGGTATACCACAAGGTGGTTGTACATTCAGTTTATTATCAGACTTATACTTATATCACTATGAACGTACTTTTACTAATAATAATCTCCATTTATATCGTTATATTGATGACATAATTTTAATTGCCACTGATCAATTTAAAATTTCTCACTTTCCAGTTGATTATCCTACTAATTTGGAATTAACGGAAAAACCTCTTATCTAACAATACAACTAACTTCTTAGATCTTAAAATTACAATAAAAGACAACAAAACAATAACAGATTTATATGATAAACGTAAAGAATTTAAATTCAAAGTTAATAAATTTACAAATTTTAAATCTTGCCTTCATCATTCTGTATATCGAAATATAATACTTAATCATTTATATAGAATAAAATGTTTATGTTCTTCTAATCTAATTAATTATAATATTAAAAAACTAATTTATGAAGCATTAAATCATGGTTTTCCAAAAAAATTCTTATATTCATTAATATACAATTAGTACTTACATGATCTTAAAAAAAAAAAAAAAAAAAAAAATTAACACGTGCGTAAACAAAATTACAAAAAAAATTATAAAATAAAAAAATATTTATATAAAAAATTAAAAATTGTAAAATAATAATAAAAAAATTCTATAGGATGGTTGGGTGGGTAGATGTTAGAGTACGGAGGAGGGTAGAGTTGTCTGGATAATACGCAATGGTTAATTTAAAAAATATAAAAAAATGATGGGGCTTTTGTATCATAACTACATTTCTATTAGGCATTTTATACGGATGTTGATTTGATGTTTTATATGTAATTGGTGACATTTCTTTTTTTATTTCAATTCATATTAAATTTAGCTTCTTTAATCAAATTCAAAATTAACTTGTTTTTATATTTCAGTCTACTCAGGACAATGTCATATTAATTAATAATAGTATACCATCTTTATAGTGATTAATATGCATATAAGTTTATTCGATATAACTAATGTTATACTGTATGTATTAAAATTGGGTAATTGGTTTTTATTATTATTCCTCTATACTTTTTAATATTGTTTTATTTTCAACTTTGTATTCCATGATTAATTATCGGTTTAATGTGTTTGATTGTCACAATCATATTTTTTCGCTTTTTTGTGTGGCTTATATGAATACGATCCACACACTATATTTGTAATCTTTAGGCTATTGGGAATTTTAGAATCTGACAATTTCTATAAACATTCTTTTTTTTATTCCTGTTCATTTTATTAATTTATTATTTTTTTAATTTAATAGTATTTCTTAAAGTTTTTATATTTATAATATATATAATTTATTTTAAGTTATAGCATATAGCTATATTCTATATATTATCAATGTTATAAAATTATTTACTTCCTCAGTGTAGACTAAATGGGTTTGGTAATAGAATATATTGAAAGCATTTTATTAACATTTAATAAATTTATTTATTTTTAATAATGATATATAATAGATTATTATTTATATATTAGGATTAATGTGGTAATGCAGATGATATGTTTTAATATCATTAGCTTTTATTATTTTCTTCTTGTGACATTTGAATAATAATAATTGTTTTTAAAATAATATAATAGATGACAGGACTAAAAAAAATTGTCTTTTAAGTGCTTCTATTAAAGTAATAATTTTAATTTTTTACAGGAGGTGGTATTAAACGCTGAATATTGGCAATATTGTAAAATTGAAATTAAACAATTTAAATGTGTTTTTTAGGTATTTTAAATTATGTAATTATTTTCTATTTATATTATATTAATGGATTTTATCACGGTATTTCAAAATGAATTAACTGAATCCATAGTTTTAATTTCTGTGTAAACTTAACTGTTTTATTCACCTTAATCTGATCATGCTTGGATACCATGTGCGGGAGGATATTTTGAAAATCAATTGGGTTTCTTTTGGTTATGTTGTGTAATATTTCTAATTTTTAGCTATAAATTAAATATTTAAGGAGTTGTATTGTTTTTAGGTAGATTTCGTATGAAATACTACCTATTGGGATCGTTCCTATGTTGAAATTTCTGAAAAAAAAAATGCAGATCTACACCGATCATGACTCCTAGAACCCAAAACCACCCTCAGTAAAAAACTTTATCTATCTATCTATCTATCTATATGTATATATATATATATATATATCACTTTCTTCTGGACACGATAACTTTCGTAATTCTGCACCAATCTCTTCCAAACTGATACATAAAATCAAAGGACATAAAATCTCGATCAAGTTCGTTAATGGGCAAAATCAGACCAAGGAGATGGAAATAGGGAGGGGTTTTGTGAAAACAGAAAACCCCCCATAACTTCTTAATTTTTGTACATATCAAATCAGTTTAAAGTTTTTATTACTTCTAAAAATAGGGCCAAAATTTTATGTATCACAGATTTTTGATAAAGTTAAAAATGGGCTCAAGGGCGCAAAAAATAGGGTTTTTGAGAGAAAAAAATTCATAACTTCGTCAATTTTCAAGATATCAATTCCAATTAATTTTATTATAAATCTCCTTAATATTATCTAAAACTTTTATATTCACAAGTTTTTGATAGGACCAATTCGTACCGCAAAAAAAAAAAAAAATAAATAAAAAAATAAAAAATAAAAAACGAAAACAAAAAGGGGGTTTGAAGAAGTAAAAAATTCATAACTCCGGCAATTCAAATGATATAAAATCCCCATGAATTTATCATATATCTTCTTAATATTGTCTACAACATCTATATAGACAAGTTTTGTATAGGATCAATTCTTACAGCAAAAACAAATTAAAAATACATAGCGGTTGAAGAAGAAAATCATCTAAGTAAGGGTGTATTCAAATCCAAACTGCTTATTTTCTGACTCATTTTATAATTCATTTTTGCTCTCAAAGGCTTCCAATTGATACGTTTTCTTACTCAGAAACTATATAATGTACCGCAATGGTCGATTTTTGGTAGAGGCAGAATATATTTTTAAAAATGCTGTTAAAGTGGGCATTTTGAACCAAATTTCCTGAAGCGGATTGTGTTGGAAAAATCATTGCATTAAGGATGCACTCAAATCCAAACTGCTTATTTTCTGACTCATTTTTAAATTCATTTTTGCTCTCAAACGCATTTATTTGGCAGATTCGCTTATTCAGAAACTATATAATGTACCGCAATGATCGATTTTTTGATAGAGACAGAATATATTTCAAAAAAGACGTCAAAGTGGGCATTTTGAACGGAATTTCCCGAAGCAATTGTGTTATCACTTTCTTCTGGACACGATAACTTCCGCAATTCTGCACAAATCTCTTCCAAACTGATACATAAAATCAAGGGACATAAAATCTCGGTCTAGTTCGTTAATGGGCAAAAGCGGACAAAGGGGATGGAAATAGGGAGGGGTTTTGTGAAAACCGAAAAAAACCCATAACTTCTTAATTTTTGTACATATCAAATCAGTTTAAAGTTTCTATTACTTCTAAAAATAGCGCCAAAAATTCATGCATCACAGATTTTTGATAAAATTTAAAATAGGCTCAAGGGGCGCAAAAATTAGAGTTTTTGGGAGAAAAAAATTCCTTACTTCGTCAATTCTCAAGATATCAAATCCAATAATTTTATTATACATCTCCTTAATATTATCTAAAACTTTTATATTCACAAGTTTTTGATAGAACCAATTTGTACCTCAAAAAAAAAAAAAAAAAAAAAGAGAAAAGGGGGGTTGAAGAAGAAAAATTTTCATAACTCCGTCAATTCACAAGATATAAAATCTCCATGAATTTATCATATATCTTCTTAATATTGTCTTCAACATTTATACAAGACAAGTTATTTTAGACAAGTTTTTGATAGGGCCAATTCTTACAGCAAAAACAAATTAAAAATACATAGCGGTTGAAGAAAAAGATCATCTTATTAAGGGTACATTCAAATCCAAACTGTCTATTTTCTTACTCATTTTTAAATTCATTTTTGCTCTCAAACGCATACAATTGCTAGATTCTCTTATTCAGAAACTATATAATGTACAGTAATGATTGATTTTTTGATAGAGGCAGAATATATTTCAAAAAATGATGTCAAAGTGGGCATTTTGAACAGAATTTCCTGAAGCGATTGTGTTAGAAATGAAAAATATTGCCCTACTGAGAAAATAATTGTTTATTAATCAAGTTTTAATTAATTGAATGAAAAATAAAAACACAGGTCGCTTATAAATCTTTTTAAAAATCACGTCAGCATGTTTCATATTTTTTTTTATTAAAAATGAATCTGAAAATGTGCCAGAAAATTTTGAGTTGTTAAGTATGGAAAAATATTTTTTTTAATATCGCCTTAACATGATTCTGGTAAAACCAGCTATTTTATAAAAAGGAAATAAAAACTCGTCAAAAGCAGACAGATAAAACAGTTAAAGTGGATTTATATCTAATAATGATTTAGTTTTTGTTGATGAAATTAGTATACTTAACTTCGAAATCTACCTCTGCCTGTAGGCCGGGCCGGCAGGGATTTTTTTCCATTTCATGCCATTTGATAATGTTCTGTTTTCATCTTGAAACTATTCTTTTGATTATATTGGTTGTTTGTGTACAGGAGAATCGTTTGGAGAGGAGGTTTGTTTGGACAGGAGAGGAGGTTTGTTCATCTTTTAGCTTTTTTCTCACAGAAAACAACCGATTTGCTTATCATTGAATTCTGTACTCTTGAAAATGTAATTCAATATATAAGTTTTTCAATTTTTTCGGTATCCATATTCTTCTTTTTTTCTTCCATATTAATTCTTGTAATTATGTATAAGGCACTTTACATTATACATACAGTTCTATATTATAGGTTTGTGGTAGCCATTTTTTTTTGTCATTTCACAATATTGCAGTTTTTGATGATGGTCGGGAATGTTTAATTAATGGTTATACATATATATATACAGGGTGTCCGGTCTCAACGGTGTCCAATGGCTAATTCCTAAACCGTTAGTCATAGACATATAGTTCCAATTGCAAAAATGTTTTAAATGAGGTAAAGAAGTATTTTTAAAGTGATTTGGGTCAAGAAAAACATTTATTAAAAAATTACGAAATTTAAATTTTTATACGGTCCCCAGGTCCTATAAGTGATATTTAGGAAAAATATCCTATTGTACTGACAAGTAATACAAAAAAAGTCCCATTCCTCTGCGATTAAAACTGACCGAGTAATAGATGTTTAAAGTTGGAGTATCTTTTTTGCTGCAAAATAGGGGTCAGTCACAAATTTACTAGAAATAAAAATAATCGTCAGATATAAAATTTAACATTAAACATTGAGAGTAAATTAACATTACAATTATATTTCGAGATTTTTGTTCATTCTGACATATTAAAACAAAATATACAACTTGTACTAAAATATAAAAAAAAAAAATAGAAATTTTGTTAAATGATTATAACAGCAACAGTCACAACTCTTTAGAAAATGATACATAGTTAGATTACCTAATCGAAAACTTTTTTTTTTTATATGCGTATATTTTTATACATAACTTTTGAATGGCCGCTCTGAATATGTTAAGGAAATTAAAATGTCTTTTTTTGAAAATGATCCTCATATCACTTTTATTTTCTTTTACATTAAACATCAATTATTTGAATTATATGATTCTACCTGTGCGATTACTTCGATGATTTAAATAAACATAACAAAATTATTACAATATTTCAATATTTTGTTGTAATAGAGCACAGATTTATCCATTAAAGCTCGGACATCATATAACCGCCCACATTCTCTCTTTTTAATTAACTTTTCTTTTTTTAAGATCTTGTTCCATTTGTCCTTTTATTGTAATGATAAAAAAATAATAATTATTATTATTTTTACATTACCCCTTCTGAAAATTCCACTGTCTCTCCCCTCAGCAAATATTCATTAGAGCAGTTATTTTTTTTAATATTTTTTAATTAAAAATCAGGGGAAAAATACTGTTAAATCAAAACATATGTTAAATTATTAAATTTTAACATTTAACAATTTATAATTTTTTTTGCCGTACTTCTCGCTAAGCAAGTTTCAAAAGCATATAAATCACTTTTGCCATCAAACACTTGCCTCTGCACTTGCCAAGCACGAATACCGCCAAGATGAGTCACTTTGACGCCGAAACCTCTGGCCAATCAGAATACAAATAGGTAAAGCGTGGTTGGGAAAAAATACGCATTTTAAATATTAGAAAGTATTTGTATGTGCATGATTTGAGGCCGCAAGTGTTTTGGCACATCTATTGTACAAATAAAGTTGTTTAACTCATTTTCCTTGTCCAATAGGAAAAATTTTCCCTCCATTTAATATTTATTTTTTGTTTAGCAAGTATAAATAGCATTTTGATTTTGGTCTCTAAAATATTTTTTTCAAACAAGTTTTTATAAAGAACTAAAAAGTTGAATTTGAAAAAAGCATAATATCATCAAAATGTATAATAAGCAATCCCTGCTCATACATCGCAATGTATCTGACATCTTTTGTGCGGCACTGTATAAAAAATATAAACGCAACGCACTTTCATTTGGAAAAATTACATTGTGAACCTTAGTGCCTTACATAAATGTTACTGATTTTAATTTTAAAATTTCTGTTTGTAGGTAATAATGTATACGAAATTTTTGGAGTGGTCCTATAAAATAAATATAAATGGTACGCACCTAAAATCATATTAATATTACATTGTCATTGGATTTACATAATTATGCAAAATTCAATCTTGATCGGATGATTGGAAGTGAGTTAAAATTGGAATACAAATTTTGAATTAGGAAGACATACATACGAACGTCGAAATTAAAAGCTTATAAAAATAATACAACTTTTTAAAATAAAATCATCAAAAGATGCACACTCATTTCCTTACTAAAAAAAAAAAAAAAAAAGTCAAAATACAATTGAAGACGTCAGTTTCGAAACTCGCCTTATCCGAAATTTAAAAAATCGTGTTTCTCTATCTATTCTATTGGTAAAATGTACCAATCAAGCACTACAATCTCCAAATTTTCAATGAATACCAATGGACGCATTTAAAGGTTTTACGCGATTTCCCAAAATTTGATTTTCTCGATAAGGTGAGTTTTGAAACTCACTTCTTCAATTATTTTAACCAATCTGAAAGTTAATTACTAAAAATTAACACTACCGTAATATTTATACGGGGGCAGCACTTTCAGTTAAATCGCTTTAAAAATACTTTTTTACATTATTTAAAACATTTTTGTAATTGGAACTATATGTCTTTGACAAACGGTTTAGGAATTAGCCATTGAACATCGTTTGGAGTGGACGCCCTTTATAATACTTTAAGCACTTCGTGTACGAACCCTGAAAGCTTGGTCCAACTCATCTGTTTTCAGTTACAGAAAAGTGGTTTAAGTCATAAAATTGAAAATGTCATAACTCGGTCAATTTTAGATTGTTGAATGGGACTTTTTTTGCCGTACTTGTTAGAGAAATAGGAAAAGTTTACTAAATATCACTTATAGGACCGGGGGACCGTATAAAAATTTAAATTTCGTAATTTTTAAATAAATGTTTTTCTTGACCTAAATCGCTTTAAAAATAATTCTTTACCTCATTTAAAACATTTTTGTAATTGGAACTATATGTCTATGACTAATGGTTTAGGAATTAGCCATTGGACACCGTTGAGACCGGACACCCTGTATATATATATATATATATATATATGTATAACTTTTTTCTGGACACGATAACTTTTCACAATTCTGCACAAATCTCTTCCAAACTGAAATCAAGGGACATAAGATCTTGGTCAAGTTCGTTCATGGGCAAAATCAGACCAAGGGGATGGAAATAGGGAGGGGTTTTGTGAAAATCGGAAAAACCTCATAACTTCTTAATTTTTGTACATATCAAATCAGTTTAAAGTTTTTATTACTTCTAAAAATAGGGCCAAAATTTATGTGTCACAGATTTTTGATAAAATTAAAAATGGGCTTAAGCGCAAAAATAGGGTTTTTGGGAGAAAACAATTCCTAACTTCGTCAATTCTAAAGATATCAAATCTAATTAATTTTATTATACATCTCCTTAATATTATCTACAATTTTTATATTCACAAGTTTTTGATAGGACCAATTCGTACTGCAAAAAAAAAATTAAAAGCGAAAACAAAAAAGGGCGGTTGAAGAAGAAAATTTTCCATAACTCCGTCAATTCACAAGATATAAAATCCCCATGAATTTATCATATATCTTCTTAATATTGTCTTCGACATTTATATAGACAAGTTTTTGATAGGACCAATTCATACAGCAAAAACGAATTAAAAAAATACATAGCGGTTGAAGAAAATAATTATATTGTTAAGGGTGTAATCAAATCCGAACTGCTTATTTTCTTACTCATTTTTAAATTCATTTTTGCTCTCAAACGCATCAATTGGTAGATTCTCTTATTCAGAAACTAAATAATGTACCTTAATGATCAATTTTTTGATAGAGGCAGAATATATTTCAAAAAATGATGTCAAAGTGGGCATTTTGAACAGAATTTCCCGAAGCGATTGTGTTAGAAACGAAAAATATTGCCCTACTGAGAAAATAATTGTTTATTAATCAAGTTTGAATTAATTGAAAGCAAAATAAAAACACATGTCCCTTATAAATCTTTTCAAAAATCACGTCAGCAAGTTTCATATATTTTCTATTAAAAATGAATCTGAAAACGTGCCAGAAAATTTCGAGTTGTTGAGCATGGAAAAGTATTTTTTTGAATACCGCCCTAACATGATTCTGATAAAACCAGTTATTATATAAAAATGAAATAAAAACTCGTCAAAAGCGGTCAGATAAAATTGTTAAAGCGGATTTATATCTAATCATGATTTAGTTTTTGTTGGTGAAATTAATATACTTAAATTCGAAATCTACCTCCGCCTGTAGGCCGTTCTGGCAGGGATTTTTGAGATAGGGCTATTGCGAAAATCGTGAAAAATGAGGTTAGATGGGTGTTGGGTGAATTACACTAAGACGTAATCAGCACCAACATGTATCTATGCATACCTTAATATGAAATTTGATAAAAATTCGTGCATTAATTCTTCAGATAGAGCTATTGAGGAAATCGTAAAAAATGCACCATAGCAGCGCCACCTGTTGGGCGATTTACATCAATACGTAATCAGCACCAACTCATATCAAGGACTAAGTGAATATGAAATTTTATGAAAATCCGAGGATTAGGTCTTGAGATAGAGCTATTGCAGTAATCGCGAAAAATGAAGCATAGCAGCGCCACCTATTGGACGACATACACAAAAAACTAATCAGCAATTAGTTCTTGAAAATCAGCGCTCCCAAAATTTTTGTCACATATAGACAGACTTACAGACGCACTCACAGACAGATATTTTCTAAAATCCATTAAATCGTGTTTAGGACCTTCTAAAACGCATAAATCCATCAAAAACCGGAAGTAGAAATTTTTTACGAAATCAAACTTTCTTCTTGTAAAGGTATAATAACGCAAAAAGGGTATGCCTCAGTATTTAAAAAAGCCTTGGGATGTAATTAACTTTATAAAACTTCAAACTTTTGTCTAGAACTGTGGTTTGTTTTCCATAATTTTTCACTTCAAACTTGTTTATAATTTTTTCAACAAAACGTGATGGAATTGCATTTTCTTTTGCTAAGTCTCTAATTACATCTCGTTCTTCTTTTAGGGGACAACTTGAACAAACTTGAAATGTATAAGCTTCAAATATAAAAAGAGCAATTGAAGTTTATTCATGCCATTTCCTAAAAGAAGAAGTAGATGTAATTAGAAAAATAGCAAAGGAAAACGCAATTCCTCCACGTTTTGCTGAATAAAATTACATACAAGTTTGAAGTGAAAGATTATGTTAACAAAGCACAGTACCAGACACAAGATTTAAATTTTGTAAAGTTAACTACATCCCGAGGCTTTTTGTGTGCGTTCGTAATTATATAAATGTATAGCACCGATAGTCGTCATCTGGTCCGTCCGTCTGTCTGTCTGTCCGTCTGACCGCATATACTCGTAACAGCGCAAAAACTACCCAAACGAATGGTTTGAAATTTAATATATATAATCGCTGCAGAATTTTGTCAAGTCATTTCAAATGTTATGAAAATCGAATCAAAACTTTAAAAAATATTAATAAATGTTTTCTCTATTCTATTAAATCCTATCATATGTAACTAATTGAATGATATCCCATAATAGGTAATGATTATAGGCTGCAATGCCATTACGTCAGATTTAAGATGGAGTCATATTATTTGCGTATTTCTGCATTTAATATATATAATCGTAATAAATTTTCTATTCATGCATTTTTGCATACGAGTGCAACAGCTATTGCATCGAGATCAGAATATTTATAAAATTAGTTATAGTACGAACGCACCTCATTTGACACGTCTGACGTATAATTCCCCATTTGTTGAAATTATACGGCATATCCTTTTTACATATGATGTAAAATTAATAGCAGTTCTTCCCTCAAAGTTAGATCTGTTAAATACGAAAACTGATCCAGTCTAACCCATAATGGACCGCACCAAATAAATATTTTTCAAAATTTTTAAAACTTCGATTTTATCATTAATAGGGTGCAGTGAAGCAGATAAAAGCATAATTTTGAGAAAGTTTTTCAGTTTTTTAAGTAATTAGCTATTCTATAAACAGGATAACGGTCCAAAGCATAGTAATTTTACAAAAAAGTCACTTACATTACAGAAAGATGTATTACATGTGGAATTTCAGGAAACAGTCAATGTAAAAACCAATTTTACGTTATAAATAAACTGTTGTTGGTTTTCTTTTGCAATTCTTCAATTGGCATCTTTTTTCACGTCCTTCAAGATTTTTCACCAAAATGTGCTCATTATTTAGATGGAGAAACTCTTTGCTATTCTGAATCATACACTGTAAAAAAAAACTGTAAAGTTACTAAAGTTTTTCTAGGAAACTGGGATTCCTAGAACTTTTTATGTAACGGCAACAACAAAAAATCCTGTAACAGCGTCTGTTACGTGAATTTTTCTTGTTGCCGTTACATAAAAAGTTCTAGGAATCCCAGTTTCCTAGAAAAACTCTAGTAACTTTACAGATTTTCTTTTACAGTGTACCGCATTGTACGCTGTAAAAAAAAAAAATCTGTAAAATTACTAAAGTTTTTCTAGGAAACTGGGATTCCTAGAACTTTTTATGTAACGGCAACAACAAAAATTCATGTAACAGATACACTTTTGCACCGAAAATTAAAATATCTGTAAGGTTACTAAGAATTTTTTGGGAAACTGGGATGCCTAGAACTTTTCATGTAAAAGCAACCAGGGTTACAGATAAAATTTTAGTAAGATTACTGTAATTTTAGCAGATTCATTTGTAATGTTACAAACTTCTGTAGCTTTACAAAAACTAGTTTTGTTGATTTGCAGCTTTTTCTGTACAGTTACAGATGAAAGTTTAGTAAGCATAAAACTTTACATCTGTAGAGCTACAGATTTTTTTTTACAGTGTATGACGTTGCTTCTTGGGATTGTTTCACCAAAATAACTAATTGTGACACATCTTCGGAACTCTAACAGACACTCTGCTTCATGAGGGTAAAACAGATTAGAAATTTCCCAAGATGCGACTAGTGCGTTTTCAAAACAGTTAAAAAAAATGTCCAGTACCTCTTTTGACTTGAATGGATGCAAAATACGTTTCAATGTGACCATCGAATATGTCCTCTCCATTTTTGGTATTTATTGTACAATGAACACACAATGGAATATAAGTTTTCTTTCTATAACCTTTTACTCTGCGCTCTACTTTGCTTTTTACTTTCGTTTCCTCGAAATTTGTGAGGAAGGGAACCACGCGGTTATCATTCCAACGCACTGTAGCTATGTTGCAGGCTATGTCAAAACAAACAGTTGCAGAGCCTCTTTCTGTTTTAACAAACTTTTTCAAAGGTTCTAATGGACATTTTGCCATTTGATTATCTCTAAGAGTTCCTGTAGCACAGAAACATTTTTCCTTCAGTGAAAAAGTTATCCATATATATTCTGTGAAGTTTTCGGTTTTTCATTACGCAAAGCAAATCTTCCACAACACGTTAAGAAAGAGGCTCCGAACTTTGTTCTATAGCTTCTTGGTAAGAATTTATATGGAAAGGATATCCATTGTAAGATGCTAACAGCCACAGTTTGTATCCGAATTTCACTGGTTTATTTTTCATGAACATCTTGCATCCGCGCCTTCCAACACATCTCACCATTCTTTCATTAATTGTTAGATTTTTTGAAAATAAACCAAACTGCATCAAAGCAATATTGAGCTTGTGAATAAGCGGTCGAATTTTATAGAAACGGTCTTGTTGATTGATTGCAGAATTGTCATTGAAAAGAATATAGCTTTTTATTTCACCACAACGTCTTCTACATATAGCGTTACTCACTAAAGGGATGGCATTGTATGGTGCTTTTCCCCAATACATTTTTTCACGCGGCAAAATGTGATATCCACTAAAGAATATAACACCCAAGAATTTCTTGAGTTCAGCTTCAGTGATGCTAAAAGAATGACATTTTTTTGTGCTGCATACCCATTTGTTTCTATAAGTATGGGCTATCATATCATAAGCTATCATGTGGAAGAGTTCAAAGGAAGTTTTTCCCGAAATCATACCGGGTGTCCTAAAAAGGACTGACTGATTTTAAAATTCAATAACTTGCAAAGGTGACAGATATTTAAAAAATTCTTGCAGGAGGGTTATGCATAAAGGCAAAAGTTTTTTTACAGTGATTTTCGATTTTAGTTCGAATTACAAACAATAGATGGCGCTGCGATCAATAGACGCTAAATTCAGGCTCTATTTTTGGTACTTCGGGACCTACTCAATACATTTTAACCTCATTTTTCCGCATGGAAGAAGAGAAAGGCCAAAAAACAGAGCCTGTATTTAGCGCCTATTGCTTACAACGCCATCTATTGTTTGTAATTCGAACTAAAATCAAAAATCACTGTAAAAACACTTTTGACCTTATGAATAACCCTCCTGCAAGAAATTTTTTAAATATCTGTCACCGTTTGCAAGTTATTGAATTTTAAAATCAGTCAGTTCTTTTTTGGAAACCCGGTACTTACTATATTTTCATGTTCTCGATGACAAATAGTCTCTTTTGAAAGTTAAAATTTTGCTTCACGTTTTACCCACTTTATTTTTTTTTATTGGAAGATGTAATTATTCGCTGAGAAACTTTCTTTTAGAAACTTTCAATTTAGAAACTTTCAATTGTTCTTACGGTATCTGGAATGCCACGTTCGTGGCACACTACTGGCTGTTTTGTATCAGACTGGTCGATCTGTTCTTCATCACTAACGGAATCTGGATTAGGATGAATAATAACCATTTCCGGTTCATCAATTTCATCTTCACTTAAAGAATTCATATATTCCAGTGCTTCTTCCGCTGTTAAAAATTTGCGTGGTATTTTACAAATGCAATTTTTCAAAAGTAAATTATCAGACAAAATATAGCTGCGACAAGCACTGCAAATTCACACAACAGACAATCATTTAGTATCTCCTCTATTTTCTCCCCTCCTTTCAACTCCGCTATTTTCCCAAATGGAATGTTCCTGTACTTTACTGACTCTAGAATACACTGGCCACGTGCCAAAAAACGTAACCAGTCTGTTTCTAGATGTTTGGAGGAAATATACAGTGAGCAAAAAAAGTATTTACACACCAGGTAAATTTGTTGTAGCATATGTATAAATAAATAAAAAGCAACTAAGAATTAAAAATACCAACACTTTTATAAAACAAATAAACATATTAATATCTGACTTAATAATTATATTTAAAATATGAAAACATAAACAGTAGCATTTGTACTGCCAAAAAAATATTTGCACACTAGCAATAAAAATAGAAATAGAGGAATTATTTATAAGTTAAAAACAGTGCTAATATTTAGTGTGCATGCCCTTTGCTTCAATTATAGCTTGTAATCGTCTGGGCATTGATTCTATTAATTTGTGACATGTTTCACTGCTGATTTGTAGCCATTCTTCCCTAAGAGCTTGCTTAAGTTCTGATTTGTTAGAAATTTTCTTTTTCTTATTTTCACATCCAAAATATGCCATAAATTTTCAATCGGATTGAGGTCTGGCGATTGTGGTGGCGTTTTCAATTATTTTTTTACATTATAAAGCAACCATAACCTCGTAATATATGCAGTGTGTTTCGGATCGTTATCCTGTTGGAAATAATATGAATTAGGAATTCCTAATTTCAGAACACTATTAGATAAATGATCTCGCAATATACTAATATATTGTTTAGCATTCATACTGCCTTCAATAAAGGTCATTTCGCCAACTCCGTTAAAAGACATGCATCCCCAAATAATTACATGACCACCGCCATGTTTTACAGTTGGTTTCAAGTTTTTAATTTGAAGAGAAGTATTTGGCTTTCGCCATACAGTTTTCTTACCATCTAAGCCAAAAATATTGAACTTGCTTTCATCGTAAAATATAACAGTTTTCCAAAACTCTAGTAGTTTGCTGACATAAGCTTTTGCAAATTCAAGTCTTTTCACTCTATTTGTTTCACTAATAAATGGTTTTTTTCGAGGGGCTCTTCCTCGAATATTTGCATCATGAAGAATATTTCTAATTGATTGTGGTGTAACTATTGTTCCCGGCGCTGAAGCGACATCAACAGCCAATTCTCGAGCACTTAGAAAAGGGTTTTTTGAAGATTCTTTTATGATGGCTCTCCTTTGCCTGGTATTTAGCTTTCTTGGACGCCCAGTTCGCAGCTTATTTATTGTCGAACCAGTTTCTTTTTTTCTTCTTAATTACATAACGAACACTAGAAAAGTTTAGATTTAATTTTTTACCTCTTCCTCGGTAACTTAATCCAGAATTGGGAAGAAATATAATCTTCTCACGAGTAGCAACAGACAGTTCACACGTTTTCGGCGCCATTAGAACAAAAACTCCCCACAATCCCTGCTCCAGTTAACACATTACGTGACTTTAAAGTGCGGGGCTAATGTACTGCGGGACTGATATGCTAAACATTTGCATAATGTTCACATTTAATGCCTTTTGTAGCAGTCAATGCTTCTTGTGGAAATACTTTTTAGGTATGAGAAAATATAAATTTATTTTTTAAAATGTGTAATATTACTGTTTAAGGAAAATGGGTAGTTATTTTTATTTTCTTCTTATTTAAATAAAAGAATAATTAAGAGAATAATTAAGAGAGTATCAAATTTGCTTTCTATGGTTACTTATGCAAAAAATCGTCTGCGTGCAAATACTTTTTTCGCTCACTGTATTTCATCAAAAGATAAGAAAGGCATGTGAGTTTCGAATGAAATGCAAAGAATTAGAAAAGGAGGGAATTGGAGCGTTGTCCGTTATCCTATTTTTAGGACACTTGTAAGGACATGCATAAACTAATTTTATGAGCAAATATTTTGTTTTACTCTAAAAGTACTGTTTTTGTAATACAAAAAACTCTATGATTTCTCCAATAAAAATATAATAATACCGGTAAAATTATGGATTATAAAGTCGCAATTTTTAAAGGATTTTTTTTATATAAAAGCTTTTAATTAAATTTAAATGGTTACTTGTTTTTTTTTTTTTTTGTTTTTTTTTTGTTTTTGTTTATATGTTATACTTTTAGGTATTTTAAAAGCGTCATAACAAAATGCATCCAGAAAATCTTTACCAATTTTATTTAAAAAATGTTTTATTAGCTGTGTTATTTATAGGACAGCGGTCCAATATGGGCTAAGCTTTAGATAGATCAGGGTTGTATATTATACCTTTCAAAAAAGATAAAGATTTTCTTTATGTAAGCATGACAATGAGGAAATTTCGAGACAGAATAACAGAACATGAAGCACATCTCATATTAAACAGACCTCATTCTGCGTAAGCAAGATTAGCTCAAATTCAACCTATAAATGTAGATTTCAATAAATCCAAAATTATCTTTCGTGCAAACAATTATCAGGAAGCAATAATAAGAGAATCTCTTGAAATAATTCTCAATAAAGATATTGCATGTAACGATCATTTGTCATATAACATCCATGGAATCTGGACAAAAATGTCTACATAGTAGATGAAAGCTTGTTTTGTTAATTATTTGAATACCTTTTCTTCGCAACATATCTCCCGTACCACCTTTACCTTACAATGTCTTCTCCTTGACGAATAAGCTCAATGAGAAATAACAACATTTAAATAACCACTGACGTCGGTCGTGTGAGTATGGCCGAAAACATTTTGGGATTTTGATTTGATTTTTAATGTGTTTTTAAGATATTTTTTATGTATTTTAAATAATTATATATATATATGCACCTAAAAGCAATTCTAATGCGTTTTATTTGTGCTTTATATGAATTTTAAAATTTCAATCAATTTTCCTTTTTTCTTTCACGCCCCACCAGTGGCCGAGAGGTTCTGCTCTCGAAACTGGTAGACGGGAGGTGCTGGGTTCGATCCCAATCGCGCCCGTCGGCCTAATCGTTCGGAGTTTTCGCGGTTTTCTTCGAGCCTTGGATTTCCAAGCGTTAATACGGGTTAGGTTCCCTTAGAAAGATCCCCACGAAGGACACTCCCCCCTGGGCCTATATCCCTCGAGCAGATAATTGGCCGTCAAAAATCAACCAACCAACCTTTTTCTTTCACAGCAAATATCCTTATGTCCGCTAACGGCTAGCTATACTGCAAAGTACAAATTCCCACACGAACACCAAAATGAAGTAGCACAGGTAAATATTTGAGCGGATGACCTCCTGGGAACTACACTTCTGTTTGCTTTCGTGAGGATTCCAAACACAGCCACTTAAAATCGTTGTATGGAGTGTCCTCTCATTGGAGGTATGTAAGCGGCAGAGAGGTACCGATCCGGAGATTTCTTCCTCCTTCAGATAGAAAATGGGAGGAAACTTTCAGGTCATATGTTTGTCTTTGACCTATAAGGGGGGGGGGGCTATTTTAAATGGGAAAATGGGAATGCATCCTCCATCCTTTATGCGCTGACTTCGGAACATGGTATGACAACTCTATCGACCATAAGACCACAAGGCAACGACAATAAAGGATTGTAAATTACAATGAAACCTGTATCTAAATGTATTGTATATTAATATTTCCACATCGATGTATGGCTATTCAGTGGAAACAATTGGATAATAAAATTAAAATAAAAATTTACAAGAATTAAATTATTACATACGAAAAGCTAAAATGGCGTCACATTTGAAATTTTCATAAGTGGAAGTGTTTTTTAATGATGCATGAAGCATAAATATCAGTACGTACAGAAAGTTTTTTTTTGTGTCTAAAATGTCACTATGATTAACAAGGAACATTTATTTTTATGATATTTTGACAATTCATTTTGATTTTTATGAATTTTGAAATGTTTTTTGTATGTATAAAATTGCTTTATTTTATTCCAAGTGGTATTTTAAAAAGGAAACTGAAATTTTTATAACAGGCTTTAATATTAACTAACATTAATATATAGTTTTTACAAGTAATGTCATACGGGCATTTTCATTTATAAAATATAAATTTAAACTTCTAAACCGAATTATTTTTTTAAGTCAAATATATATTTATTTGTTAACCCCCGGTATGCTATTTCTTTCTCCCACCTTATTTTGTATCGTCTCCAAAAAATAACGTTACGTTGTATAAGCCAGCCATAAAACAAAACAGATGTATCTTTGTACGATTAAATACTCAACAGCAATTTTTTTTAAACTTCTATTTTCAATTTTTATACCGTCGTATTGGAGGAAAAAAGTACTTTTAAATACAATTTGTGCTACTTAATGAACGGATGTGCTACTTAAAGACAAACAGCTGTAAGTTTGCTTATAAATTGTAAGCGACTTGTCACTTGTAAGCAGTGGTGAGATTCAGCCGGTTCGCACCGGTTCGGTAGAACCGGTTGTTAATTTGTGTTGAGTTCGGCGAACCGGTTGTTAAAATGATACTTCAAATGTGAAAATCGCATTTACATTAACTTGCTGCCCTTAAATGTTTATCTGCACAACATTATTTTCTAGGCATAACTCTGTGGTAAGTCCTAATTAATTTCATTTTTCATTTGGAGCAATAATATATTTTTTCTTCATCAATCCTGTAAGAAAAAATTCAACTTAAAAAAAACGAAATTTTGAAGAATTTTGGTAACTAAATTGTCAGTCCTAGGCTAATTCTAGTTATATGGCAAGGTTATTAAAAATTACACTTACTACTTATCTATACTAATAAAAGAAAGTTTTGCTCTGTCTGTGTCTGCTCGATGGCTATCAATATCTACGGTACGTAGGAGACTGAAAGTTTTTGTGAGGCTAGCTCAAAATATCTCCTGATGCACACAGAATTTAAAAATTCAAATAATTATTAATGAAAGTTATTAATTAAAAGTCGCGACTCACTCTCATTAAAAACTCAACTCGGTCCTAGCGAGAAAGAAAAAAAAAAAAAACTCTGGCGCACGTACAGAAGCCTTATTTGCGCACCAATTGAAAATGAAGAACGAAAAGAAGAAATTTCGGGGGGTATTTTGTCATTATTTATTAACTTACATCGTCCAAACAGCTTAGCAAAGCTAAAAATGAAAGACATATTCGGAAAGATCTACATCTCAAATGCCGCAATCAATTAAAAGAAAAAAAAAATCGCAGTTAACCGCTTGAAAAACAATTTTCAAAAGGTCTCGTTTTTCCGAAAAACTTTTTCTTCCTTATTGCAACGCCCCTCCAGGGCGCAATTTTGGAAGTACCGACAAACCAAAATATGTTCTTAAAGAGAAACCCTTTTCTAATCGATGGTGCAATTGGTTTAAAACAAATATGTATTTTAACCCTTTCAAATACACCGGTAAACACAGGTCACTTCGCGCCTCAAAGACGATATTTTTTCTACGCTAAAAATAACTAAACACCCGTATTTTAACACAATCTTTTTAGAGCATCTCAGTAGACCAGATTTACATCACCGACAAAAATTTTTAAACGTTCGAACGGGTAGAACTATTTCTTACAAAACAAAATGTGCGAAAATTTCGATGAAATCGGTAAAAATCTTAGTGTTTCGTCGGCGTTTCACTCCTTAAGGGCGAAATTTTAGAGGTACTGACAAACCAATAATATGTTCGTAAATCTGAAACCACCTTCTTATCGATGGGACAATCGGTTTTAAAAAATAGGAAGTTTAACCCGTATAAATACACATGCAAATGCAGGTCATTTCGCGCCTCACAGAGACGATATTTTCCTACGCTAAAAGTAATTAAACGGCCGCATTTTAACACAATCTTTTAAGAGTATCGCAAATTGAGATGGTATTGAGATTCTCAATAGATCAGATTTACATCATCTACAAAAATTTTGAAACATTCGGACGGGTAAAATATTTTTTACAAAATAAAATGTGTGAAATTTCGACGAAATCAGTGAAAACCTGAATGTTTCTTCGCAGTTTCGCTCGCTTTCGGTGCGCATAGACTCCACAAATCAAATTGCGCAGAAAGTAAAGTACCAAATAACATGTGCTTTCAATTCAATATTTTTTCATTTAAAAATATAAATTCAGATAAAATAGATTTAAGGTATAAAATCATACAAATTTCAGATTAATTTAAGAGTCATTCATCACGGGCCCGGGCAACGCAATTATTCGAATAAACGGTACTTTGCATTGGCACAGAATGTTCCCTGTTATTGCTGTCTATAGCTAATACTTACATCGTCAGATTTAGATATATACTTCCAACTGCACATTTTTTTATATTGTTTTCCATATCTTAGAAGTTATTTAAATGAAAGTAATTATTTTCGCAAATGTAACAAATCCAAAATTTTGATAAGTTCCTCGAGTTCTATAAGTTAAATTTAGAAAAATAATTTTCCAGCTCTAACAAATGAAAAGACATTGTATGATCTAAACTTGTCGAATCATGATACTTTGTATTTTACGAATTTCCAGCGTTGTCTGTCCTGTTTTTTTTTTCTTACTAAGAAATGGTAAAAGTTCCGAAAATTGCTAAATGTCGTAACTCGAGAAGTTTTGGTCGTGCAAAAATTTATCTCATTTGTTATAGCATGGAAAATATTTTTCTACATATATTACATACAACTTTAGGTCATGAACATGGGTTAATTCTTAAACTTACATTTCAGCTATTTTTGTATTATATTGCTTTCAGGGCTTAATTTACGTCGGAGTCCACCGGAGCTTAGCTACGGTATTTCTCTGTTTTTAGTAAATATTTAAATATCGGTCGGAATTTTCACAGGAGCTCCTAAATATAGGGCTCCGAAAAACCGAGCCTAATTTCCCCTTTCCTTTCCTTCCATCTCCAAGCTTTTGCATTCTTTTTTATCAAAATACTTATACGTGACGTAAGAAAATGTTTCAACTCAATTTTTATATCAGTATTTGGGCTTGGGCTGGCTCAAGCTGAATTACATTCAAAATTTTATTTATTCATGTATAGGGAAAAAATCCTTCTTAAAAATTACGTATTCTCTTTTATTTCAAATCATTTTAGTGCTATTTTGGTCAGTATAAAGGGAAACAGAAATAGTATTTTCCCATTCTATTTGCAAATTTATGTCTGGTATTGATGACTGCGACGTGTTGATACGGCGCTAATCAAGAGACTGAACAATGAATTTGCTTACAGTTCAATTTTCTTTTGTGACATTACGATAATTTTTAATTGGCTGGTTTATTTTTTTTTTTTTGATTGAGATATTGAACCTGAGAAGAATATTTTCTATTTTTAGTCAATGGGCATCAGCTTGAGGTTTTGTTTGTTTGAGGTTTTTAGTCTGTTACTTGGTACGAGTATAAAAACCACGTTAGTGATTTTTCTGTTTATTTTGTAACATGAACGATGTCCATGCTAAGGCTTTGCTCTGCACTCTGCAGATTTACGAAGTTTGCTTTCATTTGTAAGCAGATATAATTGCCAAGTATCGATATTCTGATAGAAAGCAATCGAGCAGTGTTACCTTTTTTTCTACAAAAGCATCTAAACTTTTCGATAACGGTGTTAAAATTTTCATTTAATCTGATTTTCTGGAACTAACCACGAAAGATTTTTATGAAGAAAGAATCGATTATAGTTTAAGGTAAGCATATTCTATAGGAAATTGAAAAACGCTTTTCCATTCTTCAGCATATAAATATTAATTTCTGTAAATTTCATTCATTTTTTTTAATGCACTGCTGTGAACTATTCCTTTTTTGTGTTAACACTATTTCTGAATCATAATCCTTATCATATTTAATCGCAGAATTATTATTAATTAACTTTAAAATTAGACACAGATTTCTATTTGGAAGGAATGGTAACTAAAAACAGAAATACTTGACAACTAAGTATATGCAGATAGATATATTTAAATTTTTTATTTTGCTAAAGAAAAAAAAAATGCTTTAAATTTTGCAAATAATGTATGAAATATAAATATGCAGATTGGAGTGACGGGGGGGGGGAGGGAAGGGGGGAGCACGCTATGGTTGTTAGCATTGCAGAATATTAGGGCTCCGTTACTTTATTTTTGTTACATAAGCCATGATTGTTTTGATCCATTTTCGGGTAGAAATTATGATCAGGGTTTCATGATTACTGAATGTTTATTAACGTCCTTTTATCGGGTAACATGTTTCCGGATTTTTTTCACTGTACCAAAGAATCAAAGTTTTTTTTAAACAATGTTCTTATAATATTGGAAAGTGTTTCATAATATATGTGTGATGCTTCATTTTTCTTTCATTTTTGTGCACCAAAAAATTCTTCGGGCAGCGAACCGGTTATTAAATTATTTGAATCCCACCACTGCTTGTAAGCCATCTGTTAGAAAAAGTACTTTCCAAGCATTCTTCTTTTGCTTACGCAAAAGAAAGATTCCATCCGCTAAAATGTGCCTGCACTGTTTAAGAAAACTGTCAATCATTTGACTGTTGTTATAGATAACCGTAAGTTATTTTAATCGATCCTGACAATAATATAACCAATAATATTGTCATAATACTTTCATAGTATAGTCAAGTAACCGTTATTTGCAGAATTAACTAAAACGTTAAATGACTAAACTGTTTTTAACAGTGTGCCATACCACAAAACATGTTGCATAAACGCTGAAAACGCTATTGTGCCAGAATGAACAACACATTAAACAGCTATAAGCTTGCTTGTAATTTTCAAGCCCTCTGTTAGTTTAAAAAAAAAAGAAAAAAAAAAAAAAAAAAAAAAAAGAGCTATTTAAGTAATCTGTTTTTGCTTACGTCATAAAAAATATTGGGCTTCTTTTCCATCAGTTCCACAGTGGGGTATTTCAGAAATCAGGGTGGTCAAAATTATTTTGTTGTTTTAAACTAATTTAAAAGTTTAAAACAGTAAATAAATGCACTTTTTGAAATAAATATTGTTTAATAACTTAAAAAGTCATGGATGTTTTACAACTTCGTACTGATTTTTATTGAACAAAATTAATATTATAAAATAAATGATAATTATGATAAATAGTATTATAAAATAAATGATAATTATGATAAATAAATGGAATAATATATCGAATAATTGAATAAATAAAAAAAACCCAGATTATTAACAATAAGAATAACGAGTTTGTAAATCACCAAAATGGGATGTTTTAATCAGATGATAATTCAGAATCGTAATTTGTTTCTTCATATTCAGAATCCTCTGGATCACGAGCTTCAGAAGATCCCACAGGCTAGGGTTTCTTTAAGGAACAATTTTGATTTGTTTTCTTATCGACGGCCTCATTCCAGTTAAAACTGGATCTGAACTCAAAAGCAATCTGTTGGAACATCTCGGTTACAAGAAATTCTTGAAAATTTACGTGATAGATTTTGGCGAAATAATTGAAAATGTTGGTTCCGTGCTTCGGCTGCTTCTTCAGACTATTGGCCTATTGGTAGTAAGCTTTCTTTATCACAATGGGTCCATGGATTAATATTTTGTGCATTGTGGGTGACATTGGCTACCATTTATATAACTGGACGTAAAGCTCTGCTGTTTTTCTTCTGTATATTCCTTAAATTTATCAAGGTGAATTTTGTGGCCACTGGATATGGTTTCAAGAATAACTTTAAATCGATATATTAATTTTCATCAATGCCGGTAATTTCTGCTGCTAGAGATGGGTCATTAAATAATTTTCTGCTCGTATTTCCATCATTTGTATTACCATATCCAGGCTTAGGAATATCTACAAGTAAACTTAACTTTGTTTTGAAATTTTCTTGAATGCTCAATTTTGTTTCATTAACGAGAGCATTTTCATCTTCTGCATTCAATCTCTATTTATTATCGGCAGTTTGTACGCTAAATGCAACAAATTTTCAAACAATCACATCCAAGCATTCAAAATCGATAGTCCAAATTCTAATGTTTCTGGCCTCACATTTTTCTTTTTAGAGAGATCATTAAAATCTTTGGATGTCAGTCCACAAATGTAGCAACGCATTGTCGATTTTGTACTTGTGACAGCGTTACATATTTTTTCATCGACCATAGTAAGTATAATTTTATGTTTTACTAAAAATGTATTTTACTCTAATGTAATTTTTGAGGGCTGTACAGATTTTAATGTATTTTTATGTAATTAATCTCATCGTTAATAATTTCTGTTGTTTCTTTTACAAATCTTATTCGCATGGGTCGGCAATAACGTGGTGATGAAGGCAATGGATTTTGCCAAATAATCTTGTTGTTTGTACCGCAAATTAACTGAATCGAACAAACGAGCTCTGGAATATCTGCGCATCGGAAGAGGAATCACTCTCAAAATTTTGTTTGTATTGTGTTTGTTGCGATCCATCGCAGCCTCATTTATATCTAAGAATTAATGCACTTCTTTCATCTTCTTTTAAATTTTCCAAAACTTATTTGAAATAAATGAATAATCGTGTCACTGTTAAATTCAGTAAATCTTGAATACTAATTTCAGCGCAACTTTCTGTAATTTTAACAGACTCTTTGTCCGGATAGCAATCAATTATAGACCGTTGTAGAAGGCTATAACAAGGGTATACATTTTATTCATATCGTCTTATAATTTCGTATTGATTCCTTGAAAGGTTAGCTTCGACAAATAATGATAACGTTTGTAAAGCCGATATTTGAGTTTTCTTTTCCGTCTGCTGAGTTCTCAAATATGATTTTTTATATTTTGTTGCTCGTATTGGTGAATATGTTAATTCTTTTAGTACATGGGCAGCATCTCTCTTCCCTGCGGTTTCTAACTTTACCTGAGCGGCATGTGTATGTACTTCCACATCTGTTGAGCTCCTCAACTAATCCGACAACAATTATCCGACTTTCTCCGCTTTGATCTGTCACTTGATTCAGTGAAAGCTTTTACTGGCCTTCCTGGTCGATTTATTTTTCTTGAAATTTCTACTGTATCTTCAAGCCATTTCTTATTATTTTCACAAATTTATTTAATATGTAATAGGCTTCTATCCATTTGCTCTTGAACTGAGATTTAAATTGGGAGAAATTGAGCTTAAGGTTTTTAATTTCATCATCATCAAAATTATCGCTATTAAGAAGGTAATTTTCAAGGAAATTTAATTTATGATTTATGTTTGGTAAATTTTGCTGTTGCATAATGTTAATTCTTTTCGAGTCATTACTCTGACATTCGAAGGCCCTAAATAAAAATAAATACAAAATATAAACAAAAAAGAATGCATAATAATTATATGCAATTTAGATAGATAACATCATTTTATCCCTTATTTTTAAAAACATCTCACAATCTTTCGCTAACTTTTAACAAAAACAATGGGATATTGCCTCGACTTATTTTTTAGATAAAGAAATGTTAATAACGAGCAATAAATTACTTCAATTTTTCGAAAAGTGCTTAAAAAAAGATAAATACATTATTTTAAAGCAATTTTTTTAAATTATACAAATTTAATTTCAATCAGAATCACTGAAAAATAAACAAATGTGATCACTTTCTAATGATTCATAACATTTTTTTATATTAAAATTTATATAAAAAATATTAGTTAAAAATCAATATATAGTAATTTTGGATGCTTACTCAGAATTTTGGAAGAGCATATTTATATCGCCTTCTTTTTAAAAAGTGAACGAAGTTGGAACTACTTTAAACGAAAACACAAATAGAAGGGTGTATATTTATTGGTACAACAAGTAACTCTGCTTGGAAATATTTGGAAATATAACTAAACCCTTCAGGAAGTGAGAAACAAGGGAAAAAATAATAGATTAGGAAAAATAATAGATAGGGGGGGGGGGGAATTGCCATAGCCATTTTTTCCCCATTCTGACCAGAAAATCAGAATTCTAATTTTTTACGACTGCTCTTTCATCTTCATCTAACACTTCATTTATAGTAGCTGTTTCATAACAATGAAAGCCATCAGTCCATCAGAAGAAAATGGTCCTCCAAAGGTATAAGTTTGATTAACACGGATAATCGGGACTCTATCTATATTTATGTACATATATTTTTTTTCATCGGGGGCAACACTAAATTCTGAAAAAGCAAAATTCCTGTTCTCTAGTTTTACTAATGCTTTTGTTCATTTTGTTCCTGTTCTACTAGCCTTGTTTTTATTCTTTTGTTAAAAAAAAGAAAGAAAATGTAAAATGTTTTAATAAAAGACAAAAAATGCCCTTTGTTTCTAAGTTCTCACTCACATTACTTTTTCTTTTTTACAATAGTGGATATTTTTATTTTCACGTGAGACACTCTGGATGTTGATGTTTTTTAAACTCATCGCCTCGGTTCTACCTGTTTAGGCTGATCTAGAGTACCAGAGTGCAGGGCATTTCCGAATTCCAGTTTCGTGATAGAAGAACGCCATAGATTTTATGGTGGCTGTTATGACCAACACCGGGAGACTGGTGCCTTTCGGCGAAAAGGGCTGTAGGTTGCACAGAGCTGTAAAGGCTTTCCTACTGACTACCTGATTCCAATGTGAAAGAACTAGATATTAGGAAATGCTATCGAATTTAATCCAACGTTCGAAAAAACGTGAAAGTTTGTTGGGAATAGTTTTCGCCCTTTTGAGACCTGCGCCTAAAGTAAGGGTAAGAAGAAGGTTCGGTACCAGACCGACGCTAGGCATTTATTTTATTTATTTCTTATTATGGCTACAACTCTAGGGAAAAAACATGCGAAGTGTAAGTCCCACAAACAAATAAAGAATTGAATAATATGTTGGCTTCTGGTTCAGAAGCTGTTGATCAGGGTCAAATAAAATCGATGCAAAGTTCTTGGAGAAATAGAGTAGAAGATGCCATTGCCAAAATAGAAGATTGAAATGTTTCCTGCAATGCAATTAAATCTTGCAAAACAGATGAAAATTTTTCTGTTGTTAAACGCCAAGAGGGGAGTTTTGATCACACATCTCCCTTCTTAATACATAAATCTGTCCAAGGTTTGGTTGATGAACCAAAAAATATAAAAAAACTACGATCTGGTGAACTTTTTGTGAAGGTTAACAATAGCCAAATCAAATAAAAAAATTTGTGCAGATTTTGCAAATATTCCTGTGTTTGTTTCTCCTCACAGAACGTTAAGTACATCTCCCGGAGTGATCTCAGAATATGACCTCTTGCATGTTACTGAAGATGAAATAGTGGAACACTTAACCCTTTCCGGGGTAAAGCAATTCCATTGCTAAAGTATTGAAATTAACGAATGACACCGGAATTTGAAAACAAATTTATTTGTAAATGAGAATAAGCTATATTTCGCATATATAATAAACCGATTTTTTTTCTCCAAAATTCTGGTGTCATTGTGGCATTTAGGAATTAAAATTAAGTGGTTTCATAAAAATACCTCCGCCCCTTGAGGGGTTAAGGGAACAAAATATCATAGAAGCTAGACGAATAAAAATCTACCGTCCAGACGAACAAATACCAGCTAACCAAGCACAAATACCAAGCATATTATATTGACTTTTAATTCACCCAGTTTACCCAAATCAATAAAAGCTGGATACTTATCCTTTCCGTTAGACCATACATCCCAAACCCTCTGCGTTTTTTCTGATGTCAAAGCTTTGGGAACTCAAAAACATCATCCCGGGGTAAGATCACTTGTAGTCGATGCAGTGCATTGGATTACGAAAGTCTACACTGCAATGGCCCAGCTTGTTGTGTTAAGTGCAAAAAAGAGCATCCATCATATTCAATATCTTGCAAACAGTGAAATAAAGAAAAATAGATACAGACCATACACACAAAAAGAAACATATCGTACCCCGAAACAAGGAAAATAGTCGAATCCAGTACACCAAAAGCTGGTATATCGTATGCTGCTGCTGTATCAAAAACAACCTATAAAACTTTCCTATCTATAACAACGCAAACGGAATTTAATACTGAAACCAACTGCAAACCAAAGCAAAAAGAAAACGATGTCTGTACTAACTCCAATATGACTACTAGTAGTTCAACGCCATCTGTTTCTTCCAAATCACCACAATCGTTACCTTCTAACCATCACAAACGGTCTCTCCAAAATCGTCTCCATCTTTTCCCCCCAAAACCCTACTTCATAAAAGAAATTCTCATAAATTTCAAAAACTGCTGCCTTTGAAACCAAAACATAGATATGATGCTGGTAAACAAAACCTCTCAACAATGAATTCCAGTACGATGTCTGAAAATACCTCCCAAAAACACCAAAAACTGAGACAAATCTAAAAAACGATACTAAAGTACATGAACTATCTGTGAAGGATGTAGACTTCATTGACCTTCACCCTGAAGAATCGGATATAAAAGAGAACGATGGAGAAAGTTTGTTTACTACCTCCTAACAAAATGACATAGATAGGCATATCTAAAACAACCTCAACCATGACTAATATTATATCTTGGAACTGTCGTGGTTATCATAATAATTATGATGAAATCCAAAATATTCTATCTAATCATAAACCATTATGCTTAGCTTTACAGGAAACCCATCTAAAGCCCAATGACAAAGCGAAATTACGCAACTATGTTATCTACAGAAAAGATTTTACAGCTAATGGAAGGGCCACTGGTCGAGTGGCTCTTTTAATTTCTAACAATTTATCCCATACTCATATCACTTTAAATACAAACCTACAAGCTGTTGCAGTCCATGTATAAAAAGAACTACTAATAATCTGTACCATTTACTTACCACAAAATCACTCAATTCAGTCATAAAATCTGGATAATATTCTTCGCCAACGCCCCATGCCTTATATCGTTCTTGGAGATTTGAATGCACACAGCCAAAATAGTGGGGCAACCATGACTCTAATAAACGTGATGATATTGAGAAAATCATATCTGACAATGGATTATGCCTATTCAATAATGATGATCATACATATTTTCACGAGCCAACACGCACCTTTCATGCAATAGACCATACTATCTGCTCCCCATCTGTTTATCCATTCTGGAGCTTCTGGGTCTCAAGTGATTTCCACGGCAGTGACCATTTTCCAACATTTATCTCACAGACTACTCTAGACAAGGATTCTAATAGCTGTTTTAAACGCTATATGTATGACGGAACCGATTGGCCAACATTCACAGATCTTTCTAACATAGAAAACGATATGATAAAAGGTAATATGGACGATGCACTTGGTAATATCTTCCAATGTATTATCAGTGCTGCAGATATTAGCTTCACTAAAACATCTTCTAAATCACAACATAGTAAGCCATGGTGGAATAATGATTGTCAAAAAGCGAAAAAAAGTCAACAGAAGGCATGGGGGATCTTCCAAAGGTATCCCAATGATGCTAATTATATTGTGTATAAAAAAAGCAAAGGCTGCACATAGAAGAGTGCGACATAAAAGCCAACGTGAATCCTGGATCATCTATATCTCAAGCATTAATTCTAACATATCAAGTAAAGAACTCTGGAATAAAGTGAAAAAATGTATGGGCCTGTACTCTGTCAATCATATTTCTATATAACACAAAACGATCAAACCATCGCTGAGACAATAGGGAATATCCTAGCATCCATTTCAAGATCTGACTCATACCTAGAACCATTTTTAACATATAAAAGACAAACTGAAAGGACCAGGATTAATCTTAATTTCCATCACTCATATGCATATAATTAACCATTTATTACATTAGAGATGATAAAATGTTTGAGAGACAGCCATTTACCTGCCACAGGTCACGATGGGAGTATGCTCAAGCACTTTTCATCACTCTCTCTGAATAATCTCCTATCATTTTTCAATAGGATATGGATGAAGCAGAGTTTTCCCGATGCTTGGTGCAGAGCTATAACTATTAGGGTGGGCCGAAAAAAACTTTTTTTTGATTTTCGATGATGGGTAGTGCGGAAAAGTGGCCACTAGTGGCACCAAGTTCACACAAAAAATTTGAGATTTTTAGGACAATTCCTATATTTGCCGCTTTTGGCTTGAAGTTTTGCTAAAAGGCTGATTTTTGAACTTTTTTAGCAAAAATTTAAAAAATGTTAAATTAAACTTATTTTAATCGTATTTACTTGAAAAGGCATATTTAATGTTCCAAATGTATAAATAAGCTCTGATAATGTATTATTTAATTACTATGTGTATTTTAAATTAGACGATTTTTATAGCCTTTTCGTGTTTAAGTGAGCAAAAGTTGCATGTATTGTTTGAAACTTTCAACGGTTTCTCTCTTTTGTCTTTTTTATATCCCTTGGTCTTCCTTATTTTTTTCGATGCTTTAAGATTAATATATTTGGGTGACGGACAGCAGAATCCCTCAGAAACAGATCTGGATGGAGAGAAGGGGGTGAGGCGAGAACTTAAGCAAACGCAGTGGCTCATCGCGATGTTGGGGGAGTGAAGGGGGAAATACAAGAGGGGAGAAATTGCGATAAGGAATGCTTATTATTTTTCAGTGCTCGGATTCCCTGTGACATTTGTTCAGTGCAAAAGTAAAACCTTTTTCTCGTGTAATACATTGCTTTTTGGATCGTTTAACGTGCCTTTACTCTGTTTTGTGCGTTTTATTACGACGAGTTTAGAAATAGCTAGTTCGAAAGTTCATGATCATGTAAAGACATGTGATAGCGTGAAATATAGCCATTTTGGGGCACCATGCAAATTGAAAGGCAATTTCCAACTATTGCTGACATCATGCGCCAATACTATTGGTTGGGAAGCGATATAGAAGAAAATCGAGATATTTATCTTCAACCAGTGGATGATATTATTAAAATGGTAGGTGAAAAAGTTTCCGAAATCTGAATAAAATCTTCTATACCAGTGGTTTCCCAACGAACAATTAAAAGAAAGATCAAAAACTATTACAATGAGTGTAGGTCATTGGAGAAATCTTGTACTCATACGGGTGTTAAAGGCAAGGCTCCTGCGAAGATTTCGTACGAAATGCGGAAACCTCTCTCTTTGACATTGCAGCTTGTAAGTGTAGAAGCTTGAACAATTGTAGCTGCGACATCAGACGTAAAGTTCCACATCGGGAGGTGAACTTCTTGAAAGATCAAAAAACTGTTCGAAAAATGTTTATCGGAAATATTGATTTAAAAACAAGCAAAACTCTTGCAAAGAAAATATCGCGGAAAATGAAAAGGGATACAATTTCAACAAGGAATAGTGGTTCTGCGACCAAGCCTACAACGAGTGGAGTTAGATCTAGATGGAAGACAGTTATATTGTTGGAAGATTCAAGTAGTGGGAGCTTTCAAGCAAGCAGTTCGACTGAGTCTGAATTTCAACCAGGCCCTTCAAAGCCAAACACTCCTAAATGCATATTCCTGTCTCACACAGCGTCCACCATGTCTCAGGGAAACTGAGCACTGAAAACAATAAGCATCCCTTATCGCACTTTCTCCCCTCTTGTATTTCCTCCTTCACTCCCCCAACATCGCAATGAGTCACTGCGTTCGCTTAAGTTCTCGCCTCACCCCCTTCTCTCCTTTCAGATCTCTTTCTGAGGGATTCTGCTGTCCGTCACCCAAATATATTAATCTTAAAGCATCGAAAAAAATAAGGAAGACCAAGGGACATAAAAAAGACAAAAGAGAGAAACCGTTGAAAGATTCAAACAATACATGCAACTTTTGCTCACTTAAACACGAAAAGGCTATAAAAATCGTCTAATTTAAAATACACATAGTAATTAAATAATACATTATCAGAGCTTATTTATACATTTGGAACATTAAATATGCCTTTTCAAATAAATACGATTAAAATAAGTTTAATTTAACATTTTTAAAATTTTTGCTAAAAAAGTTCAAAAATCAGCCTTTTAGCAAAACTTCAAGCCAAAAGCGGCAAATATAGGAATTGTCCTAAAAATCTCAAATTTTTTGTGTGAACTTGGTGCCACTAGTGGCCACTTTTCCGCACTACCCATCATCGAAAATCAAAAAAAAAGTTTTTTTCGGCCCACCCTAATAACTATACGTTTTCCCAAACCAGGAAAAGATGCTACCAATCCCACCCCAGTAGCAAGAGATATCGGCTAAATTTCGGCCTAATACCAGAATTGTCGGCAAATGATGAGTAGTCGAATGGAGAGCTTCACATAATATCGTCTGAACAAAATCTAGAGATTTATCTAGACAATGTCGTGGGAAAACGTCGGCAGGAAATCATATTATTACTACAAGTCAATTAATCGGGCTTTATTCTTATGCATGTAATCGGCCGGCAATCGGAAAGTAATGAAAAACGAATCTTTTTACTGAGGTGTTATTGTTTGTTTCCGCTGTATAGATACCCCCTGCAGTGATGATAGGGGATATATGTGTCACGTGAATAAACTGTCCAATGCCCTACAATATCTTATCTCCCTCCCACTCAAAATACGTTTTCACGTTTCAAGGACATCATTTCTAAATGGACGATCGGAGGAATATAAGGGAAAAAATACTTTCCAAAAAATGTTCTTTGGTGAGAATACATTATTATTTACAAATCAGTAAACTTAAATCAACTTACAGATAGCTGGGCAATTAGTGTAAGAGTAAACTAACAATTTAAAAGCGTTTGTTTGTTCTTTATTTCTTTTTTTCAATAATAACGTATAGACATTCATACTTACAATTATACTTAATAAAATGATTAGAGATATTTGCTGTTTTGTTGATTTAGATAACTAAATTAAAAATTATAAGATCTGAAATTTAGATTATATCAGATAATATCTGAAAATTAGATTATTACAACAACAAACTATTTGCTCTAAATATATTTTCTTAGTTAGGAATTAGAAATTCTTGATTTAAAAATTAATTTATTTAGAGATACTTCAGGTAAAGTTATTGTATAAATTACAATGAAGTTGGTCATCTTTTTTTTTCCCCAAAAAAGTAAATTTAATTTTATACCTTTTAAAAGTTTTCAAAAATGTCTGAACATTTTTTTTTAAGTAAAATTATTATTAGATAAATAACTTGAAAATTATAAGATGTGAAATTTAGATTATATCAGAAATTTAGACTATTAAAACAACAAACTATTTCTTCTGAATGTATTTTCTTAATTATGAATCAGAAATTTCTGATTTAAAAATTAATTTATTTAGAAATAGTTCAGATAATGTTATTGTATAAATTATAAAGAAGTTGACCATCCTTTTTCCCCCTAGATAGTGAGAAATATAATTTTATACATTTAAAAAGTTGAACATTTTTTTAATTAAAATAATTATTAGATGGATAAATTGAAAATTATAAGATCTGAAATTTAGATTATATCAGGATAATGTCTGAAATTGTCTGAGAATGTCTGATACTATTACAACAACACACTATTTGCTCTAAATGATTGTTTCGTAGTTGTGAATTAGGAATTTCTGATTAAAAAATTAATTTATTTAAAAATAGTATTGCATAAATTATAAATAACTTTATTATCTTTTTTTTTTCTTTTTTTCAAATAGTGATAAATTTAATTTTATACCTTTTTAAAAGTTAATAAAATGACTGAACAATTTTTTTAATTAAAATAATTATTGGATAAATAAATTGAAAATTATAAGATCTGAAATTTAAATTATATCAGGATAATGTCTGAAATTTAGACTATTACAACAACAAAATATTTGCTCTAAATGTATTTTCTTAGTTACGAATTAGAAATTTCTGATTAAAAATTTAATTTATTTGGAGAAAAAAATCAGATAATGTTATTCTATAAATTATAAAGAAGTTGATCTTCTTTTTCTTCAGATAGTGATAAATTTCATTTTATAGCTTTTAAAAGTAAAAAAAAAAAAAATGACTGAAATTTTCTTTAAATTAAAATAATTATTTAGATATTGAAAAAAAGGAAAAAAGAAATTTTTTCCATACATAACCAAAATTTAATTAGACGCTTTAAATGATGGAATTTTCACAGCTAGGACGCAATGTTAAATGAGAATATTTTACATTGTAAGATGCAAAAATTATCAAATTAAAATGTATCAAAGTTCGTTTTAATTTAAACAATAAATATTGTTAGACGGAAATATTTTTCCTCTATAAAATACAAAAATGTTTTCATATCGAGGGCGTACTGAATTAAAAAGTAAGACATTTTGTTTAATTTAAATTCTAAATATTGCTGATCTTGGGATGAATATTACAGTTAATTATTCTTTGTAAGATACAATATTATTTGTATATCAACAGTGTGAGTCACTTATAAGCAAGAACATAATTTTTAAATTAAATGTAATTTCATTTGTATCTTACAATTGAAAATTAATTGTAATTTTAATTGTAAAATTTTTTAACGGCAATATTTTGACTTTAAACAAAACAAAATTTATTACATTTCAATTAGTTACATCATCGATATGGAAATATTTTTGCATCTTATAGGGGAAAATGTTCCCAATTAACAATATTTATTTTTGGAATTAAAACGAATTGTTTTACGTTGTAAATACTATTTTTGCAACGTACAAATTCTTCCATTCGATATGATTAGCTAATCGGCAAAAGATCATATGATATTGAAATGTACTCGGTAAAAGATTACCAAGTGACCAAATTATCGAAAACTAATACGCAAAGGCTTCAAAACCGACACAATTGTAGTCGGGAGGCGATGCTCGAAGGGTGATTTGCCTTGCGGACAAGAAGTCATATCTGCCGACTCCAGAAAATGAGATCGCCAGGACGAAATATAGTCGAGTTAGGACTTTCGGCGGAAGTTCGGCCAAGGATTATTTGCTGTTTGGGCAGTAATTACAGGCCGATTGCACTTTCTAACTGCCTTTGCAAATTTCTTGAAAAAATGATAAATTTCCGGCTTGTGCATATTTTACAGACTAACAGTTGCCTTGCCGCATTTCAAAGTGGATTTCGACTAAGTAGGTCTACTGTCGATAACATGATCCATCTAGAACATTACATTAGGACAGCCTTTCTTAAACGCAGCCATTTGGTCTTAGTATTTTTTGACATGGCAAAATGACAGAACATAGCGTTATGGAACTCTTCGCGATCTTTTTAACCTGGAATTTCGTGGGAACCTCCCAATTTTTATTAAAAACTTTCTTGCCATTCGACTATTTCAAGTTTGGATTGAAGGAATACTGGCTAGTTTTTATGCACAAGAAGAGCGTGTACCACAGGGTAGTATCTTGAGTGTCACCCTCTTTGCTATTAAAATAAATGACATCCTTAAATAACTTCCCTCGTCTGTGGTTTGGTTTGGTTTGTATTTATGACGGCCAATTATCAACACGAGGGATATAGGCCCTAAGGGGGGAGTGCCCTTCGTGGGGTCTTTCTAAGGGAACTTAACCCGTATTAACCCTTGGAAATCCAAGGTTCGAAGAAAATCACGAAAACTCTGAACGATTAGGCCGACGGGCGCGATTGGGTTACCCTCTTCTGTGAAGGGAGATCTCTACGTTAACGATTTCCGTATTATGGGTATCGGACATAATATTCGTTTTTTGAAAGACAGTTCCAAATCGCTATCAAAAGTATTCTTAATTGGACTAATAAAATGGGTTTAATAATTTCTCATGACAAAACTTCTTGCGTGCATTTCTGTTGATGTAGGGATCTGCATCCAGATCCTGGAATTTTTATCGGTTCAACTCAAATTCCTGATGTGTACAACGTTCGTTATATAGGCCTGCTTTTCGATAATAAACTTACCTTTTTACATCATATTTTACAGTTACGGACAAAATGTGAAAATTCACTGAATTTACCCTACGTACTTTCAAAATACTTCTTGGGGAACAGACCGTACATATCTTTTAAAAATCTATCGAGCTGTGATCCTTTCTAAAATTGATCATGCTGATCATTGTTGAGTGCGTAATTCTGTTCTTAAAAAACTTGATACTGTGCACCATAGCGCACTCCGTGTTTGCTCTGGTGCATTTCGTACATCTCCAGTTTTAAGCTTGTGTGTTGATTACAATGAACCGTCACTACACCATATTCGTGAAAAGCTCTCATTAATCCTGTATTACCGTCTCCTTTCACATCATGGTCATCCACTTCATACCTACATTTTAAATACAGACAAGGATACTCCTTATCAGTAACTGTTGTTCTTCTGACTCGCCTGAGAATTGGTCATTCAAGAATCCTCCACAAACATATATTACTTCGACAGGATGCACACATGTGTCCCGCTGTCACTTTGATATCCTGATCATCCATCATATTTTAACTGACTGCCCAGGTCTCCGGCATTTGTATAGAATGTATTTTAATTCCTCATTATCCACTTTGACAAACCTCATTGGGGAAACACCTCATGGGGCACTCTTTGCTTTTTTAAAACACGCTACCTTTTATTTTGAGATATAGGTTTTATAAGATTGATAAGTTTGACTTTCTTACTTGACATATGGATGGAAACCGCATCCAGATAACATTTTTACTGGATTTCTAATTTACATTATTTTCTATCCTTGTATTACGACTAAATCTGGATGGGTTACCCCATTCAGATAGCTTTTCTATTTCCATTTTAACTCATTTAATTATTTTATTTTAATGTCATTTTCTTAAATTATTTTTTTTATTTTATTCTTTGTTTGGCGCAGCATGTCCTAAAGGAAATTTGAGTCATAAAATCCAATACAACCAACCAACCATAGATTCAAGGCAAAACGAAAGGCATACTTTCAAGTATGGCTAAACGTCAAACGTATATCTTACATTCGATTATAAATAAAAAGCACATCTTAAGCTTACATTCAATTATAGATAAAAAGCACATCTTAAGCTTACATTCAATTATAGATAACTTTTGTCTAAATAATCAAATTACTTGAATATATATTATGTAATTTTCTTTTGGTTACTCATAGACTTTTGAAATATTAAAATTCATATAAAGCATTCCAAATTTGCTTTAAAGTAGAATAATTTAATTTACTTATTCTTCCATTTTAATGTTTTTACATGATTTAGTTGAAAGTCAAAAGAGATCTGAGCTAAATAACGCTTATCAGTCCTCAGAAACTTACGCGAAAGAATTGTAATGTGAAATGAATCCCCATTATTCATCATTGTTAGATTTGTCAAACGTTTTCAGGATGCATTGCATGCCATTTATACTTATTAATAAAAGCATTTTAAGCAAGATATATTACGTATGCAATAAAAACTTTGTAAAACTTATACACTGTGACTGTAACAAAAACTTTTACTATCTTCTACCATTATATAAGTTTAAGCAGCACATTTACACACTAACTGCGCTTTATATAAAGTAAACTGTATTTGTCTAAATTTAGCAGGAGAGAACAGTGTATTAAAATGAATAAAAAATAGTAACCCCTTTTGTGTATTCAAAACCAAAATCGAACCAACATACTTATTTATATTAATAAACCCAAATATACATTTTTGAGCAGTTCTGCCTAACATAAAATGAGATACAACTTTAACATTCATCACAATAAAGCATAGAATATAATAAACGCAGTGATCAAAACCAAAGTTGATAAGCATCTCATAATAATATGCATCTTATATATGAAATCTCGTATACTTCCATAGCATAGATGCCTTGATATAGCTGTCATACAAACATGAAAAACACTACATCGCAATCCCCAGTTGGGCAATATACAGAAAAAAGGAAGTTTTATGCATTGCATGCATTCGTTCTTTGTTACATTGCTCACAAAATTTATGTAGCATATAGGGACTGGTCCAAAAATTTTCGAAATGCATTCAATGCATTTCAAATTGCTTAAATCCATTAACAGAATGTATCCTTAATTTATTGGCGTTTTATCATTACATATTACACAAAATTTTGCTAATTTACTCGGAGACCTTTATTTATCCATGTTCATTGTAATGATTTATATTAATATCATATACACCAAGTACATAGAGCAATGGCATGAAATACACCAGTTTTTAAATTCTCCAATTGCTACGTTATTGTTCAAAATTTAAACGTTTAAATTCCTATAAAAACAAATATCCTATAAATGGTATTATTACTTTTTTCAAGCAGCTATCATCAAGACAAATAAAATAATTTAAAATCAGTAACTATTAGAGTTTGACATTATTAGCATTTCGATATGATAATACTATGTTTTCCATATAGTTTTTATTTATTTACCTTTTTTAATCAGAATTCTATCTCTATTGAGAATTGACTATTTACTGATACTTCAGTTTAAATTTACCACTTATGAATAATACCGTATGAATCTTCTAATAAAATATCATTTATTAGATCAAAATATTTATCGTTTTAACATTTAAATCAGTAGAAAAATGAGTTTTGCTAAGCTACTGAGAAGTGCATGTATTCTGTAAGCATCCAGGTAATATTGTATTTTCCGCAGAATATTTAATTACGCATGCGAAATCCGTGAAAAACGATAAGCTGTTAGTTTTTCCTCTTTTTTCCAGTAGTAGTTACAGAAAGGCGAAGTAACATGGAAAGATTAAATTATATTCATAAAAAAAGAAAAAAACTGTCTTTCTTCAAGTCCTCTGAGGATAGTAATAAGATTTGAAAGTTAACCACTATTAATTAACGAAAGCACAAAACGAGATCATAAAAATATGTTTCTCTATTTCTGAAAATATGTGATATATATTAAATTATTTCCCCAAAGTAATTAATGAACCGATCTGTATGAAAGTTTTACGTTTAATTATTATTAAGAATTTTTGGAATATATGAGATTTCTAACAACTAAAAAACCAAAGATCACTAACAAATAAACTCAGCATTAACAATATATATAAATATTAGACAGACATATAAATAATGTTGAATGCAGGCGTTATTTGTGTGTGTTATATTATATATTGTAGTATATGTGTTTCATTAAACTCAGCATTGTTATTTAAATTATTCATTTGCGATGTTATTATTCAAAATTCAAATGTTTTACAGAAAACTTAATTTTATAAATAAATATACGTTTTTAATTTTTCTTGTAAAAGGTAAATATTATATACATAAGTTTATTAATATTAATTTGTTAGTTTTAATATACTGATATATATATATATATATATATATATATATATGTATATATATTAAGAATTTAAAGTGTGGAGTTTTCTTTTTAAATATAAATTAATTTTCATTAATATAAAGAATTCTTAATAATACCATATAATTAAGAGGCCTTTTTGCCGGGCTTTTTGTCGGTCTTCTTGCAGCCCATATAAATTATCTTGCCCTAAATCGTATCCTCTTACAAATACAATGGAGAACTACCATGTAGCTATCTTTAAATGTTTCTCCATCACCATAGTGAGGTAACATTTTTGTTTTACCTTCAGGCACATTTTCATAAATTATCTTGCCCTAAATCGTATCCTCTTACAAATATCTTTAAAAGTTTCTCCATCACGATAGTGAGGTAACAAGACATTTCTGTTTTTCCTTCAGGTACATTTTTATAAATTATCTTGCTCTAAATCGTATCCTCTTAAAAATATAATGGAGAACTACCATGTAGCTATCTTTAAATGTTTCTCCATCACCATAGTGAGGTAACATTTCTGTTTTTTCTTCAGGTACATTTTTATAAATTATATTGCCTTAAATCGTATCCTCTTACAAATCAATTGGAGAACTACCATGTAGCTATCTTTAAATGTTTCTCCATAATCATAGTGAGGTAACAAGACATTTCTGTTTTTCCTTCAGGTACACTTTAAAAATTATCTTGCCCTAAATCGTATCCTCTTACAAATACAATGGAGAACTACCATGTAGCTATCTTTAAATGTTTCTCCATCACCATAGTGAGGTAACAAGACATTTCTGTTTTTCCTTCAGGTACAGTTTTATAAATTATCTTGCCCTAAATCATATCCTCTTACAAATACAATGCAGAACTACCATGTAGCTATCTTTAAATGATTCTCCATCACCATAGTGAGGTAACAAGACATTTCTGTTTTTCCTCCAGGTACATTTTTATAAATTATCTTGCTCTAAATCGTATCCTCTTAAAAATATAATGGAGAACTACCATGTAGCTATCTTTAAATGTTTCTCCATCACCATAGTGAGGTAACAAGACATTTCTGTTTTTCCTCCAGGTACATTTTTATAAATTATCTTGCCCTTAATCGTATCCTCTTACAAATATAATGGAGAACTACCATGTAGCTATCTTTAAATGTTTCTCCATCACCAGAGTGTGGTAACATTTCTGTTTTTCCTTCAGGTATATTTTTATAAATTATCTTGCCCTAAATCGTATCCTCTTATAAATACAATGGAGAACTACCATGTAGCTATCTTTAAATGTTTTTCCATCACCATAGTGAGGTAACAAGACATTTCTGTTTTCCCTTCAGGTACATTTTTATAAATTATCTTGCCCTAAATCGTATCCTCTTACAAATACAATGGAGAACTACCATGTAGCTATCTTTAAATGTTTCTCCATCACCATAGTGAGGTAACAAGACATTTCTGTTTTTCCTTCAGGTATATTTTTATAAATTATCTTGCCCTAAATCGTATCCTCTTACAAATACAATGGAGAACTACTATGTAGCTATCTTTAAATGTTTTTCCATCACCATAGTGAGGTAACAAGACATTTCTGTTTTTCCTCCAGGTACATTTTTATAAATTATCTTGCCCTTAATCGTATCCTCTTACAAATATAATGGAGAACTACCATGTAGCTATCTTTAAATGTTTCTCCATCACCATAGTGTGGTAACATTTCAGTTTTTCCTTCAGGTTTATTTTTATAAATTATCTTGTCCTAAATCGTATCCTCTTACAAATACAATGGAGAACTAGCATGTAGCTATCTTTAAATGTTTTTCCATCACCATAGTGAGGTAATATTTCTGTTTTTCCTCCAGGTACATCTTTATAAATTATCTTGCCCTTAATCGTATCCTCTTACAAATATAATGGAGAACTACCATGTAGCTATCTTTAAATGTTTCTCCATCACCATAGTGTGGTAACATTTCTGTTTTTCCTTCAGGTATATTTTTATAAATTATCTTGCCCTAAATCGTATTCTGTTACAAATACAATGGAGAACTACCATGTAGCTATCTTTAAATGTTTTTCCATCGCCATAGTGAGGTAACAAGACATTTCTGTTTTTCCTTCAGGTACATTTTTATAAATTATCTTGCCCTAAATCGTAACCTCTTACAAATACAATGGAGAACTACCATGTAGCTATCTTTAAATGTTTCTCTATCACCATAGTGAGGTAACAAGACATTTCTGTTTTTCCTTCAGGTATATTTTTATAAATTATCTTGCCCTAAATCGTATCCTCTTACAAATACAATGGAGAACTACCATGTAGCTATCTTTAAATGTTTTTCCATCACCATAGTGATGTAACAAGACATTTCTGTTTTTCGTCCAGGTACATTTTTATAAATTATCTTGCCCTTAATGGTATCCTCTTACAAATATAATAGAGAACTACCATGTAGCTATCTTTAAATGTTTCTCCATCACCATAGTGTGGTAACATTTCTGTTTTTCCTTCAGGTATATTTTTATAAATTATCTTGCCCTAAATCGTATCCTCTTACAAATACAATGGAGAACTACCATGTAGCTGTCTTTAAATGTTTTTCCATCACCATAGTGATGTAACAAGACATTTCTGTTTTTCGTCCAGGTACATTTTTATAAATTATCTTGCCCTTAATGGTATCCTCTTAAAAATATAATGGAGAACTACCATGTAGCTATCTTTAAATGTTTCTCCATCACCATAGTGAGGTAACAAGACATTTCTGTTTTTCCTTCAGGTATATTTTTATAAATTATCTTGCCCTAAATCGTATCCTCTTACAAATACAATGGAGAACTACTATGTAGCTATCTTTAAATGTTTTTCCATCACCATAGTGAGGTAACAAGACATTTCTGTTTTTCCTCCAGGTACATTTTTATAAATTATCTTGCCCTTAATCGTATCCTCTTACAAATATAATGGAGAACTACCATGTAGCTATCTTTAAATGTTTCTCCATCACCATAGTGTGGTAACATTTCAGTTTTTCCTTCAGGTATATTTTTATAAATTATCTTGTCCTAAATCGTATCCTCTTACAAATACAATGGAGAACTAGCATGTAGCTATCTTTAAATGTTTTTCCATCACCATAGTGAGGTAACATTTCTGTTTTTCCTCCAGGTACATCTTTATAAATTATCTTGCCCTTAATCGTATCCTCTTACAAATATAATGGAGAACTACCATGTAGCTATCTTTAAATGTTTCTCCATCACCATAGTGTGGTAACATTTCTGTTTTTCCTTCAGGTATATTTTTATAAATTATCTTGCCCTAAATCGTATCCTGTTACAAATACAATGGAGAACTACCATGTAGCTATCTTTAAATGTTCTTCCATCGCCATAGTGAGGTAACAAGACATTTCTGTTTTTCCTTCAGGTACATTTTTATAAATTATCTTGCCCTAAATCGTATCCTCTTACAAATACAATGGAGAACTACCATGTAGCTATCTTTAAATGTTTCTCTATCACCATAGTGAGGTAACAAGACATTTCTGTTTTTCCTTCAGGTATATTTTTATAAATTATCTTGCCCTAAATCGTATCCTCTTACAAATACAATGGAGAACTACCATGTAGCTATCTTTAAATGTTTTTCCATCACCATAGTGATGTAACAAGACATTTCTGTTTTTCGTCCAGGTACATTTTTATAAATTATCTTGCCCTTAATGGTATCCTCTTACAAATATAATAGAGAGCTACCATGTAGCTATCTTTAAATGTTTCTCCATCACCATAGTGTGGTAACATTTCTGTTTTTCCTTCAGGTATATTTTTATAAATTATCTTGCCCTAAATCGTATCCTCTTACAAATACAATGGAGAACTACCATGTAGCTGTCTTTAAATGTTTTTCCATCACCATAGTGATGTAACAAGACATTTCTGTTTTTCGTCCAGGTACATTTTTATAAATTATCTTGCCCTTAATGGTATCCTCTTACAAATATAATAGAGAACTACCATGTAGCTATCTTTAAATGTTTCTCCATCACCATAGTGTGGTAACATTTCTGTTTTTCCTCCAGGTACATTTTTATAAATTATCTTGCCCTAAATCGTATCCTCTTACAACTATAAGGGAGAACTACCATTTTGTTTTCAAATCTATGTAGAAAATTAGTAATAAAGCTAGAACAAATTTTTACAATTAAAAATATTTCTTACTAAGGTCTTAATACCCAAATACCTGTAGATTATTTCAATCTCTCTTTGAGTCCCAAAAATTGCAATTCAAAATTCTGTAACTGACGTAACATAAAATATACAAACATTTTTTCTGCCTTCACCGAAGTGTAAAAATTATCAAAACTATCTAGTTGAAAAAAGGGATTTAATGTTCTCAACAACACTAAGTAATGCCAAATTATAACAGTAACTTGTTTAATTAATTTCTGAATAATAAAAAAGAAACAAATGGGATTTACACGTGTAACTGACGTAACTTTTATTGTGTAACTGGCGTAAAATTATGACTTTACAAAGACAATAATGGTACATAACTTAGTTTGTAAACAGTAATTTACAATGCCTTTTTATTAGACTTTTTTTATAGAATATAAAAATATCAAGTTTTCCAATCATAACCTTGAATTAAACATATTATAAATTTGATCCCCCCCCCCAAAAAAAAAAATGATTTTCTGTGGAATTGCCCATAACCCAAAAGCTATTGCAAACGAGGGACTTGAAATTATTTTATTTTAACAAATTGGTTCTGTAGATAACTTACATGAACGTGGGGCTTACAGGCTCTTCATACTAGGTTTGTCCAGAGTCTTTAGTCTGGACTCTAGAGTTTAGACTCATCTGCACGACAAAAGGTATAAATTGTTTCTTTGGATTTTCTTCTCCAAAGGCTTCGTTTTGTCATTCGTTACCTTTTTTAACACTAACCAACATAGTTGAAAAGTGTTTACAATTCAATTCGCCTGTCCGTGCTCGCGTAAATATAGTCCGATTGCCATGAAATGGATATATGCTATTGGGGTATACTATGGCAGGTTCGGTATTGAAAATTAAATGAGTAGCATTTCTAGTTCATTTACAGGGCCACTCAAAAGAATTCCGTTATATTACGGTCTGTGGTGAAAAATCGTTTGCCGTGTATTTTAATGATAGTACAGTACTTTAAACATATTGAAATTTATATACATCACTGAGGTGTCCTGCAGGTTCCTTACTATAGAATATAGTGTGCATAGAACTTATCGTTTATTTACAGGGACACACAAAAGAATTTGGCTATGGAAGAAAATTAGCAATGATTGAACTATTGAACAATAATTGCTGTAAGTGCGTTTTCAGTTGTGGTGTGCGTTTTTAAATTAAGCTTTTTTAAATATAACTTGGCGTCTATAAATTCTATAGATCGTATACAGGGTCGCACAAAAATTCTAATCAACATCCATTTATTGGAGGAAAAAGTTGAGCGTAAACTTTCAACTGTGCTGTGCGTTTAACTGATTTAAATTTTAGCCTTCCATGTAGTATGCATACATATCTGTAGATCATATACAGGGCTGCAAAAAAAAATTAGCACATTTTAACGACTATTCATGCTAATAGTAGAAATAGTGTTTTCAAATGCGTTATGAGTTTTCCAAATTCTTCATTTGGACGTCATCTTTCACCTTAGTAAGTTGTGAAGTTTTGTTATGGTATTTTGATTGTGTTGGAAAGTGTTTCATAATCTATGATGTACACGTGATTTTTCGTTCTTGTTATTGCTCTGCAAAGGTTTTAAAGTAAAGCAGACGACATTAACAAAAGAAATTCTGAGCAACAAGGCAACAAGCCAACAAAGGACCTGAAACCGTTGCGCCATTATTTCATGCGAAGATAATCGCGAGCTAAAGCTAAACCTATGGTAAGGTACTTTTAAAAATATCTCACTTGCATTTCGATATTTTTAAATATTTTTTCTTTTGATAGCTGAGGTCAATCTCTACATTTTCCCTTTTTTACTTTTTCAATTTTGGTTGCAGATTTTTTTATTAAGTTACTTTCACCTTCGGAACTGGTTCCGAAAGCGAAAGTGTCCTTGTATTTTAATTTTATATAATCGAGATTCTATGAATTATTTTTTTTTATAAAATGTTTTTAGTAGTTTAGTGGTGGGAGTAGAAAAGCAATTTAAATTCCATTTTCGATTCTGGTCTTCGTTTCATCAGAGGTAACAATTGTTTTTTCTCATTACGGTTCGTTTTCGGTTCTAAGCCTTGTGACTGCCAAGACATATCTGGAGAAGAAAATATAAGTAAGTAAAATAAAGTTAAGTACGCCTATAAATACAGATAAATACGTTATCTATATTTATATTATTATAAAGCAAAAACATGCCCGTGAGTAACGCTAATGTCATATCGATGGTGGCAACAACTTGAACAATCATTTTCGTTTTATTGCATACTTTTTTCTAGCTTATAAATATTGCACAATTTAAATTTTTGCACTGTTGAATAGAAAAGTAAATCTATTTTCAAATGCAATTTCTTTGAAAACTGTCTCACAATTTAATGATTTTTTGGGTTTTTTAAAGCATTTTTTAACCCATAATTGCATAGTGATGTAAATTTCCTTCACCATTTTATTTAATTTTTAATACATAAATTAAATTAAGTTCTTACAACCACTATATTTATATAGAAATACTAGGGGGCTCTGCCCCCTGCAAGCTACGCTCGCCAACCCCCGTTCAGACACCGCAGAATCTAAAAACACGCTAATCTGATCGGTTTAAAAAATATTATAGAAGATTGAATTATACTGAAAAAAGCTGTGCAGATCTCCCTGTAAACGGGTTTCCATTCAATTTCTTTTGATTTAAAAAAATTAAGGCCGAATCAGTTGCCGTTAAGACATCCAATGGTTGTTTTCGTGTTTGATTAAAGAGGATCAGTTAAATGTTTGATAAGAAGCTAAAAATAAAAGGAATTAAGTGTACAGAGTCTGTGTATCCCGGTATTTTAAAACAATTTCTATAACAATAGCCTAAGTCATGTGACTATCACCAAGAGTTCCGAGCAAACCACTTCGTTTTTTATATTCCTGGTGTCATTTCGGTACTTTAATATTAGCCAGGTACAGGTAATAAGTCGCCAAAAATTATTCTATCGCCATCATTTCATCTATATTATAATAGTCCAAGTCATGTAACTGCCATAAATAAATACGCTCTGATCCCTTCGCTCTTCATGTGAAAGTTTGGACCAGATATCATATACGGCCCCATATTCGCGCGATTTTTTTCCGATGCTAATTTGGGGAAAATATCAACAGCATAAACAACAACATCCGGCTTATCAAATCAAGCAAAATAACGATACTATGGCACCAGTTAAATACCCGTTGCATATATGACATTGGCGTCAGAACAAATTAGCGCCAATATAGGACCGTATGTGGCATCTGTGCCGAAAGTTTTCCATTTCGATTAAAAAAAATCCATTTTTTTTTCGAATAATACTACATAAAAGCATTGTCGCAAAGAATTCTTGGTACTGTTACGCTAGCCGGTTGCAAATCTCGCCAATAACTATTTTTCAACTCGTCAGTTAGCATTTTTTTTATTTTTCGAGTGGTAAATTAAAACATTGCTTAGAAGTTGAAATCAAATGTCATCGTTTGTTACATCATTTAATATTTGGCCAGATGCCATATACGCACCCGGTTTGGAGTGATTTTTTTAACGAAAATTTGGCGAAATCCTCGTTTTCGAATACCAATTACATATGTATTTTTGGTACTACTTAGTTATCCCGTCGAACAAAAATCTATCACCAAACTATAAGATTAAATGCCAATAATGGTTGATAAATGTCACATTCACTTGACTTTAAGCAAGTTACACGTCTTTACGTCATCAAGTGATTTTTATTTGTATATTTATTAATGTTATGCTATTTTCTGTGTTCTTCCGTTATTTAAAATAAAAATTATAGCAATTTGTATAATTTGGCGAGTGGTTTGGCGAAATGGGTTGATGGAATAACTAAGTAGTACCGTATTTTTTAATTATTTTCTATTATTTTTTATTTTTAAAGTGAAATAACCAAAAAAATAATTAACTATAGAACTAAAACAATTTATGTAATTTAAAAAATGAAAATAAAGTAAATAAACACTTATTATTAAATAAACAACAATAGCCGGGTTCCATGCCAACCAAAATAATGCCGTTTTGGCGCCAATTAGGTACCCGGTGCGTATATGACATCTGTGAGTAATATTTTTCTTTTCATTTCGTTTAAAAAGAAATAAAGAAGTGAAAGCCATTTATTTTAAATGTTTCTGTTTGTATTAAATAAAATGATAATGAAATACAAATTGAATTATGAATAAAAGTAACATGATACATTTCTTAGCATACATTTAAGGGAGGCCAAACTTCTCGCCAAATTAGTTTAAAATAGTAACCTTTTCTAAAATCTGAAAAAAAAATATCTGTTTGATTAAAATTTGAGTTGCTATCATTAGAAAAATATATATAAAATTAGAAAAAAATTAATATTTCGAAAACTTATTCGAATTAAAAAATTCTAATACCAGTTTTGAAATCTGCGGATCAATATTGATTTTTGGTGTTCATTTCATCGCAAAGTATTCCATAGTTTAGGAGAAATCGCCGTGAAACATAATCAGTTGTTTAATCAGTCGATTCAAAGAATCGTTACATTTCAGTCGTTTCATATATTCGTTTCATAAATTCGTTTCATTAGGATTTTATATATATAGGGTAGATTAATCCTCTAAAAAGTACAAAAATATGCTACAAAATAAAGTTAAAAATCTATCTTAAGATTTCTGGTGTCTAATCCTTAATATAAAAATAAAAAACACAATTCTAAAAGAATAATTCATGCAATTAAGGGTTAAGAATGAGATTTTTTAAAACTTTGTCAAAATGAACGTGCCAGTTGAAGGTCCATGTTAAGAAGGATTATTTCGTTTGCACTTAACACAATCTATATTATATAACAAAAACAAATCCACGGCTACTGTTGACGTCATATCGATTATAGCGACAACTTGACCAATCAATTTCATATTTTTTGAAATCTATTAACTTCTAATAATCGTACAATTTCAATTTTTACGCTGGCGGATATGGAAAAAATTTACTTTTGAACGCAAGTTCTAGAAATCGTATCTCACTTCGCTGTTTTTTTATGTTTTCTAAAAAATTTTCAAGCGTGATTTTTTAAAAATCTTGTCTCTATTGTGAGCAGCCTAACTATGGAAGATTAACCCGTTTGCACTAAACAATATAAATTGTTCAGCATATTTTTTCAGAAAATCTTTTATAAACAAATTGAAACTTCATCACTAAATGAATAAAAACAAAATTTTAAACATTTTTTTTTACAAACACAAATTTAGCAGATATATAAAACTATACGCTTAAACACTGAAATAATCAGAATAAAAAAGTCTGCTTTAAATAGTCAAAATTTTGGCGACTTCCGTTCTGTTTTTTTTTTCTTGCAAGAGGCTAATATGAAAGCATCACTTTTAATAAATTTCAAAATTTTATTTGAATAATTGGTATAATCCGTATAAAAATGTTTTTCGGTGTTGTAAGGGGACAACTTAAGAATATATATTAGATATAAAAATTCTATTAGCGTTTTCAATTTAAAATGAATTTCATCTATGTTTTCTATCGGTAGCGTATTTTGTAACTCGGAAAGACCGGTTTTCATCACCTTGTTTTATTAACAGAAAAAAAAAATCTAATAATTTCTTTTCCACTGTGAAAAATGTCACTAGTTTATCTTATACAGAAGGATCTTAAATTATTCAAAAATGTTATCAAATACTCATACATTTTTGAAAAATATGATAAACAAACACACACACACACAAAATGTACGGAAGAAAAATCCCCCCAGATAAGAACAATCAGTTCACTCATTTGTAAAAATCACAATTCGTATGATAGGATAAATATTTCAGGCATCAGCATCCGCAGAACAAGATCCGGGGAGGGGCAAGATTTTAGAGTAGATGGGCTCACTGCGTCTTTAAGTTGAAGAATATAAACAAACTAATATTTTTTTGTCAGAACACCCCATGAAAGACATTTTTTAAACGCTTGAACACAAAAAGCAATGCAGAACTGTAACAAATAAGAAATACTAAATATTAAAGTAAGATTCTATCCCCTTTTTTAAAAAAAGTGGAGAAATGAAGCATTTAACCCATTTATGCCTAGAGTTCCACTTTTAGGACCCTACGAATTTTAATATATTTGTATAATTTTCTTCTTCTTTATGTTGTGGTTACTTACAAAAACTGCCATATTTTTATTTAATTTTATTTAAGAAATATTTTATTAATCTTTATGCATTTAATGTTAAAATTTGCGTTCAAAAATTATTTTAATTCCTTCTTGTTTAAAGCTTTCACTGTAAGCTTTTTTTTCTTACGTAACATTTCGTTTTATTTTAAAATGATAAGCATAGTTTTGAAATCTGTACTTCCGGAAAAAGAATCCACTGGAACATTCTACAACTTTCTAAATATGAAGTCCTTTCCTCTTGTAACCCCTTCCCTAGCCAATCAAATTCAAATCAGTTTAATACGTAATTTCGAAAATTGTAACACTTTACTACTAATTGGCACGTTATCTTAAAGAAGTCTATAAAAATTTCCCCTAAAGAAAGCAATTTTTATATTCTTTAACATTACAAATTATGCCAACACAAGACTCTAGTATTTTTGTCCTTGCCAATTGGCGATTTTTAATTATTACGGCAACCTTTTTCCCTCTTCTACGCGGAGTCTGTGCGTTTTCACTCTCTGATTTTGATTACAAGCGCGGAAGGTTGTGGTCTTGCCTTCTGCGAAAAATCATGTGGGTGCAGTGAAATGCAGTAAAATGAAAGAATATTTTAAAAATTAAGATGGTTTTGTTCGGCTGCATAATTTCTTCTACTTATGGCAAGAGTTTTTTATTTTCATTCGGCTGGTGCTGCGTTATATGTTTTTGAATTACTGCTAAATCATGTAAATTAATCGATGTTTTACGATAGAGATGTATCGTTAATGCTGCTAAATGGATAGAGGCTGCTGATTCTGTGTGGCGGGATTGTTTTGTTTCTTTTGCGATTGCGAATGGGTGATTTGATTTTTATGACAAGTGCTTCCATAATCCCTGAGAGAAATTTTTATTATTTTTATCATGACAAGTGTATAATAAAAAGATGATCGTATACTGTTCATAAAAAATGGATCTAGTAATAAGAGTTTTTCCATTTTGAATATGTGTTTTTCAAGGAGAATTCTTTTTTAAATTAAGATTTTCCAAGCTGAATTTTTCAGTACAGTCCTTTTATTAATGCATCCACTACTTTTTTAAGTCACTTCAGGTAGTACTTTTTTTCTTGATTATCAAATATATATGGATATTTATTTACTGAAATGTTTTTAAAAATGATTGTCATGTCGGCGTGATCTTTTGTGGCCATAACTTAGTGTACGCGATACTATATTTTGTCTAATGATCACGAGATTTTAATTATTGGAATATCAATATTACTTCATAATTTAAAAAAAAAAAAACTATATGATAACATTTTTCAACTTTTGTCATCCAACCAGCACACTTTATAACATGAAAATTGTATGAAATAATTATCTATAAATGTCTTTAGCTGTTACCGAAAGATGACAACATAAGATGGATATTTATTTGCTTAAATAAAGGCTTTTTTCGGAGTTTATAGATTTTTCATTTTTCAAGATGGCGAAATGCAAAAGTTAGTTTATTTGTGGTTTTTCTATCAAGTATCCAAATAAATAAGTCATAATCTTACCTTGTAGACTTTTTTGAAATACATATATATATATATATATATATATATTTAATTGTGACATTATATTTTCAAGCCTATTTTTTACGCATTTTTGTAACGTACAAAATATAGGCTTTAAGCCCGAATGGGTACATATTTTTATCAGCCGTTTAGGAGACAGTTATTTATGTAAAGTCCTTTCCAATATGACTATGAAACAAATAGTTTTTAAGCCTCAAATACGATTATTCTTAGTTTATTATTACTGATACTTATAATCTTATTAATCTCTGTAAAGAAATAAATATACTTTTTCAGTAGTTCATAATTACTAATTACTTCATAATACTAATTATAGTATATAATATAAAATTCAAAAGCTTATTTTATATAAATTTAGACAAAACGTACAATTATGTACATGAAACTATTACAAATATTATGTATATTCCCATATTTAGTACGTTTACATTTTATCAAACGAATACAAAAAATTTTAGCGTAATTTTTTTAGTACTTTTCCAGTTCATTTTACAACATTTTAAAGCGTTTTCACCAACAAATTTGAGAAAACAAAAATTCAGGCACAAATGGGTTAATTAGATAATTTTTGACTTCCTAAGTTTTCTGATAACACTCCCTCCCCCCCTCCCCCCCACATCCCATATAAAAAAGTTTTTGAAAAAATGATCATAAAAGGAAAACCAGAATTAAAAAATTGTCTTACACGGGAGGTTCAGGAGGAACAGTCCCTTCCTAACGGAAAATCAATATTTACGCTATACTCTCTTACTTTGATGCCCGTATATTCTTACTTTGATTATTTTAAGTCAATGAGAAGAATGCATATTTATTATTTTTTTAGAACCCTTACATAAGACAAAAATTCAGTTAACTAAATTTTAAAATCAAGGGGAGATAGTTACCCCCTCTCCCTCCCCTCCCCCTCCCCACGCGCTCTCTTTTGCGTGCACCAATGATTTCAAGAATAATAAGAAATTTTAAGGTGCATTGCAATAAATTTCAATTCTCAGAAACTCAAACCATTCGCAGAATCAACAATGCAATGATGAATCCATGTATTTTTTTATTCGAGATTATATATATATATACCTAGATGATATAATTCTAGAAGTCTCAGAATCATTTTCGTAAATATAAGAAATCTAAAAGAACTCTACATTTTCAATAAATTAAATGTTTTTTTTATTTAACAGAGAAAATAAAGCAAATGTGCATTTCTTTAATAATACTGCGTTTCAATAACTATTCTAATTTCGCAATATTTCCTATAAAATCTAATTCAGTTTTAGTTCAGAATTTTTTTTGTAATGTCAGACAAATGTTAACGTTTCATTGAATTTTCAATAGTCGTGATTTTGATATATAATTATCTTTATTTGAAGTAATTTATTTTCATGCAACTGTCTGCTTCTGAAGTTTCTATTTCTTTTTTAATTCTCGTTTAAATGAATTTATTTTTATTCCATATTGCACTCTATAATTTTTCATTTACCTTGTACTTTTCAAATTTAATTTTCTGCCTGAATAAATTTTAATACCTAAATTTTTAACTGGTGTCAAAATTTCGAACGACTTTTCCTTGTACAAGACTAAATTTAAAATAAACTACAGAATTCCATAACCGAATGTCCCAGTTATAAATTTTAATAGTACCAAATGTAAGCGTACTACTTTCTGATTTTCAGATTAATTTTGTCACTGTGACACAGAAATGTTGACTTTCAGCGCTAGGAGTCGCCATTTCTGTGTCACAGAGTAAACAAGTGGGTAAGTGTGATCACAGATCGCACAGAGGGTTTCGTTTAATATTCCTTTCAAAGCATCCTTTATTATCTTTATTAAACATTCTTTATTCATCCTTTATTATCTATTCCTTTATTCTTTTGCAAAATCTGTTAGTTCCACATTTCGCAACCGGAAGGGGTCGGGGGTATTCTATTCTAAACAAACATCTATTCGAACGAAACTTCGCTTTACAACATATCCTTAGATATAATAGCCGAGGGGAACGGGCCCATAGCACCCGAGATAGGTAGGCGTCCCCTGGTGGTAAAAAGTGGAACTAAAATATGTAAAGCTATGGTGCATAACATAAGAAAGCGGTCAAGGGGATGTCGTCAAAAGTTAGAAAAGTGCCCCCCGGTTGAAAAGAGGGGAGGTTAGAAAATTTGCTTAAAATACACAAGTTAGAGCCAGAAGGGGTAAATAATATAAGACTTTTTGAAAATGTTATGATTTTTCGTGCGATCGCAAGTGCTCAATTAAATAAGTGTGCAAAATTTCAAGTCTCCAACTTAATTATGGGCTGAGTTAGAAAAATTGCTTAAAATACACAAGTTAGAGACCGGAGGAGTAAATAAAAGACTTTTTACCAAATCTCATAATTTGTCTTTTGATGTGAGGTGTTCAGCTATAAGTATGCAAAATTTCAAGTCTCCAACAAATATAGTTTCTGAGAACGGGCTCTGTGACAGACAGGCAGACAGATAAGAGGAGTGAGACGAATGGTGTTTCGTCAAATGAACGAAACCCTAAAAAATGTATGTTTGAAAGCAAGCATATGGACAAGTGAACCGCCATCTATGATCGAAATCGGGAACTAATTATTTTCATTCACTTGAAGAAAACTTTTCATCCTGAGAAGCATTTTTGTCCAAACCGCACTGCTGTACGACAATTACTTGATTTTATATTGGATTTTAAAATGTGTCCAGGAATTTTTGGACACCCTGTATTTTTATTATTCACGAACATCTTACGAATAACAACTATGTTTCCCCAAATCGTAACTTAATATAATAAAATCATTTTTTTTTTTTTTTACTGGTAGTAAAATATTTTTGTCTTTTAGGGTGGAAGATACTAAATAAAAGCGTATGGAAATTTATGCATTAATTTTATTCAAGAAGAAAAAAAAATATATCTACATTTAAAAATATCAAACTAAATACTTTTGCAGAATATGCTAAAATATACATAAAAACGTTGAAATTCTCATACCTTGAAATGCACTTTTGCCATGATTGCTCATGTTTGACACAAAATTTTGCTGGGAATCGATTACAGAAGATTAACTGTATGATTTAAGTATTTTAATAGAGTTATTTCCATATGTTGCGTTATATATTTTTTTAGTTACTTTTGGATTACCTGGTATCTAACGAAAAGTATAGTCGAGTTGAATCGTTCCAGATTTTTTCTTTCTTAGTGATTTCGGAGATATCATTTCGCGTTTTAACCCCTTGAGGGGCACGCAATTACGTTTGTGAAATGCTGAATTCTCACCGGAATCTTTGAAAAATTCTATTTCAAAATAAGTAAAAGTAATTTTATGGCTTTTTTCCACCAAAGTTAGAAAAATAAAATTTAATAAATTTTTTCTGGTGTAAAACTTTATTAATCGTAGGTGATATATAATATATACCGGTGCACCTCAAGGGGTTAAGAGACTTGCGCCAGGGTTTTTCGTTATTTTCGGGTAGGGGGATTGGTAATTTTTTTCAATGCACGAATACATAAGAATGTGGGTTTAAAATATCAAAATTGAATAACTTCAGAGCTGGGTGCAATTTCCCACTGGGACTCCACTCTCCGCCCCCCCCCCCCCCCAGAAGTTGCATGAATATCTCCCGTAGAAAAATGTCTGAATTCAACACTGATTTTAGGTATACAGTAGAACCTCTTTTATCCGAAACTCTTTTAACCGAAATCCATTTTTAATTTTTTTTTTTTTTTTTTTTACTATCACATTTCTTGTGTACAAAATCCATTCTGAAAGTTCTTTTTTAAAAAACTGTCGTATTCTTTGTGTGCAAGCAATCCTTTTCAAACTACGAGTACATATAAATATTTTTGATTCCCTTTCTTAGAGTTCCTTTGAATTTAACTTGAGCTCTCGTAAGCTGTGGAATGGAACGAAGAAAACGAACAAACCTGCAATTCTGAAGCTTTTGTATGTTTTGAAACATTTTGGCATGGCTGGAGTAGCAGAAAGACTGTGATACTGGTGAACTATAATATTAGAAAACTCCGTGATATAGCTTCAAAGCAAAGGCAATCGAAACTGCGACAAACAAAACATTTTTTTCAAATCCTTATGATATATATAAACAGTACTTAATTTCAAAATTAAAATTCAGGTAATTTAGTCTTGTTTCTATTTTGCTATTGCTTTATTTTTATTAAGCACTTGTTACCATAATAAGAAGTATTGCATATATTACTTTTTGCAAAATAAGAAATATTGCATATATTTCTCCGTAATCTTAAATTGAAGCATTCTCGTTTATCCGAAAATTTCGATTTTCCGAAAGCAGGCCAGTCCCAATTACTTCGGATAATGGAGGTTCTACTGCCTTTGATTTATTATCCCGCATTCAGGCAACACCTGGCTGGTCAGCTGGTAAGTAGGTATAAGATGAAGCAACTGACATACTTAAATTTTCGTCAGTATATGGCACTGCGCTATGTTAAACTGTAAGAATGCTGAATTTATTGTGTAAAGCTATATCAAAGATCGCTGAGTTTGCATACTTCAATTTATTACAGTCTACGAGAACTTCGCTTCATCTATTGACAGAAACTTTAATTATTTTTTAATTTACCGTAAATAAAATTTATGCTGATAAAAAATGTAAATTTAGGTAAATAAAATTACTGCGAATAAATTAAAATCTTATAAACATGTTAATTTTTATATTTATTATAAATTAATGGACAACTGAATTTTAAAATTTCGTTTTCCTGTTGGCGACAAACTGTAGTTTTCAACACTTTCCAGCAAAGTGTTTATGCATTCGATTTGTCTGACCGTCTGTCCGCGCTCTAACTACCGTAAATGCACTCGTATTTTCATGCAATTGATAAACGTTATTTTGGGTCATCAAGGCATGTTGGGTATTGTATATGAAGTATGTAGGATTAATAGTTCATTTACAGGGACACTCAAAAGAATTCCAATACATTATGGCACATGGGGATAAAACATTTCCAGAGTGTTTTAATGGGATTACGCTATTTAAAATGTGTTGAAACTGATATAAATCACTGAATTTCACTGCAAGATGATTAGGATAGAATAAAACATTCATAGAATTTGTCGTTCATTTACAGGGACACAGAAAATAAATCAGTTACAGTACTTACTGCCTTTGAGTAATAATTTCTGGAAATGCATTTTCAATTTCGGTATGTGATTTTAAATTTAATAATTTTTTTTTTGCATCTTACTCATTGCATATAAATTCTATACTTCATATACAGGGCTGCAAAAAAAAAAAAAAAAAAAAAATAATAATAATAATTCACGTACCATTCTCCTTATTAGCGGAAATTGCTGGAAAGGGGAATTTTCAACTGGGGTATATGTATTTCTTAACTGAACTCAATTTTGGCATGCATGTAGTTAATAGATACAAATTTATGTATCATTTACAGGGTTGCTCAAACAATTTGTATAGTTTTCCGATTGTAGATGGGAACAGCTGAAATTGGGTTTTCAAAAGTGTTACGCTTTTCCATATGGTTGAATTAGAAATAATATTTTAACTTATTAAACGGTACTGTTTTGTTACATTATTCTGACTGTGTTGGAAAATGTTTCATAATCTATGTTTAACCCATGATTTTTTCTATCTTGTTTTAAAGAATATTTTGTGTTACTAAATTTAAAATGTTTTCAATGATGTTTGACGAGAAACTTTAACAAAAATAAAAGCAACATATTTCGTTTCGAAAGCTCTGGAATAGTTTGAAAGCGGAAAAAATGTCACAACTCTTATATATACACTTTTTATACTTTTTTCAATATTTTCAAAGAATCTTCTCTCAGTAAATATGCTTTAAAGCGAAAATTTCTTCTGACAAAAAATATTGCAGACGTTAAGATAAATAGTTTTAAATACAAAAATATTTTCACCATGTTTTCACTAAATTGTATACAGACAATGGGAAATACAAAAACATTTCGGAAATAATCAGTCATATTTCTGTTTTAGATATAGATAGAATGAAAATGTGTATAGATGAGTTTTTTTTTTTTTTATTCAAGGATTTAAAGAATAAAAAATATAATATTGTAAAACGATGGCTGCAATATTAAAAAGTAATTTGAGTCATTAAATGAATATAATAATTTATAAAAATAAATGACTTACATTTACATAGATATTATATTTAAAATATTTCATTCTATTAAATGAACATATATTGGTACTTGTTAGTTATCCCGTCGACCAATTTACCCTAATTATATTAATCGTCAAATTATACAAATTGACATAATTGTTATTTTAAATAACGAAATAATAAGTAAATTAGTATAACATTAATAAAAATACAAATAAAACGTCGAATTAATGGTTTTATTGGCCATTATTGGCATTTAATCTTACAATTAATTAATTAATGGCAAACCATTTTTGGCATTTAATCTTACAATTTGGTGACAGTATTTTGGTTGACGGGATAACTAACAAGTACCTTCATATTATATTACAAATGATATAAAAGTTTGTAATTATAAAAATATATTACATGGAAGTGTTGCGGTGTGTATAGTTCAATTGCAACATTTCAAAGGTGTGGCGTAATAATAATAAAAAGTCGCACGCGCCAGTGGTGCCTGGGCACGGAATGTTCAGACGGTACCTAAATCCTCACAATGGTGACATTCATAAATTTGTAAGAATACATTTATGAAATAAACTTATAAAAGAAATTTATGAAATAAATTTGTAAAATAAGTTAATAAAACAAAAGATATTTGTGAAAAAAATTTATAAAACAAATTTATGAAACAAAAACAATTATTAAAGCGATTTATAAAATAAATTTATGCGGAGAAATGTTCGATGACAAATATACTGTAGCGAAGACAAGTAATGAAACTGTTAGGATATGACGAGGTTACTCTTGAGCAAACCTATAGGCGTTGTCCACGATTCATTTAAAGAATTACAGAATTTATATGCTAAAAATCCAACTTTAGCAATTGCTGCGAGTTCCGGTAATCTGTACAATTTTTTTTTCTGGCAACTTTGTATATGATCTACAGAATTTATACGCACCACGTACTGCACTAAAAATTAGACAAGTTTTAAAATGCATACCACAGCAGAAAACGTACTTCCAGTAATTATCGATCGTAGTCAACCCTGTAACCTAATTCTTTTGCGAATCTCTAAAAAAAGACGATAAATATTAAGTATTTCGTAATCTATAGAAAGCATTCTGTAGTGCACCTCAGTGAAACGTTTTAATTTTATTATGTTTCAAGTAAAACAAAAGGCTCAGATACAGCCATACTCAACATTTTTTCTCGAGGGCCGCAAATATATGTTTGTGACGTTAGGTGGGCTGCAACACATTTGTATAATAATGGAAGAAAAGTGTAATTAAAATGATAAGATAACAAAAGTAGTGTAAAAAAAGCACCATAACGAATCTCTAGAAAAAGACGATAAATATTAAGTATTTCGTAATCTATAGAAAGCTTTCTGTAGTGCATCTCAGTGAAACTTTTTAATTTTATTATGTTTCAAGTAAAACAAAAGGCTCAGATACAGCCATACGCAACTTTTTTTCTCGAGGGCCGCAAATATATGTTTGTGACGTTAAGTGGGCTGCAACACATTTGTATAATAATGGAAGAAAAGTGTAATTACAATGATAAGATAACAAAAGTAGTGTAAAAAAAGCACCATAAAGAATCTCTAGAAAAAGAAGATAAATATTATTTCGTAATCTATAGAAAGCTTTCTGTAGTGCACCTCAGTTAAACTTTTTAATTTTATTATGTTTCAAGTAAAACAAAAGGCTCAGATACAGTCATACTCAACCTTTTTTCCTCGAGGGCCGCAAATATATGTTTGTGACGTTAGGTGGGCTGCAACACATTTGTATAATAATGGAAGAAAGGTGTAATTAAAATGATAAGATAACAAAAGTAGTGTAAAAAAAGCACCATAACGAATCTCTAGAAAAAGACGATAAATATTAAGTATTACGTAATCTATAGAAAGACTTCTGTAGTGCACCTCGGTGAAACGTTTTAATTTTATTATGTTTCATTAAAACAAAAGGCTCAGATACAGCCATACTCAACATTTTTTTCTCGAGGGCCGCAAATATATAATTGTGACGTTAGGTGGGCTGCAACACATTTATATAATAATGGAAGAAAAGTGTAATTAAAATGATAAGACAACAAAAGAACTGTAAAAAAAGCACCATAACGAATCTCTAGAAAAAGACGATAAATATTAAGTATTTCGTAATCTATAGAAAGCTTTCTGTAGCGCACCCCAGTGAAACTTTTTAATTTTATTATGTTTCAAGTAAAACAAAAGGCTCAGATACAGCCATACGCAACCTTTTTTCTCGAGCGCCGCAAATATATTTTTGTGACGTCAGGTGGGCTGCAACACATTTGTATAATAATGGAAGAAAAGTGTAATTAAAATGATAAGATAACAAAAGTAGTGTAAAAAAGCACCATAACAAAGTTGAAAATATCAGTAGGGTTGAACGTTTGTCACAGAAGAAATGTTACGAACATTTTTTAACACCACTATTTCCGAACAATGTGGTAGATTTCTATTACAAATGTTGTAGATATACGCGGGTAAGATTGCTATTTGGAAATAGAGGTATAAAATTGTTTAGGTTCCAACTTTATTCGCAACTAAGTTCAACCCTAATAGCTATATAATATGTATAAAACTTAATAACAATGCGAAATTTCTAAGGGCTAAAGAAAAGAAATCAGGATCTTGCCTTTAATAAACCAGTCATTTTCTCAAGATATACTATATCTATTTCAGAATAATAATGCTCACAAGGCGTAAAAACGTAATTTGCAATAATATAAAAAATTGGATATACGCAACAATTTTATTCCATCATTTACATATTTTTGGTTTTCACCTGTTTTTTCTATTTTACAGATACATTTCCTTCCAAAAACCTGGCTAAACGGCAAGTAAGGAAAAAAACATATTTGGTTTCTCATGTTGTGCAAATTATAGAACTACTCTAACCGGTAACAAACTTTGGGAAAATGTATGTAATTTCCAACTATGTCGTCGAAGTCCGTTGTTTCGACACGCTGTGAGACGGAGCTGAAAGCCGCAGACATAAATACTTTCAAAGATAGTTGAAATGTGTTAAAAAGAGTAAAAATAACTAAGCGAACTGAAGAAAGAATACTGAAATGTATAGAGATTAATAAATAGGTTCATTTTAATTTATTTTTAGCTCTAATAATTATTTCGCATCTCGAAAAATATAGTGAAGAACTTAAATGGACAGGTTACCTTTTCAACAGTTTTTTCTTTTTTTTTTTTTAAATATGGTTCAAATGGTGAACTCATTGCATTGCATTTCAATGTTCAACTAAAAGTGCATTTTTTTTTTTTTAAACTGCATATTTAATTAAAACTTTTTAAAAGTTTAAGAAAATTTGAATTTTTTTACAATCCCTACTACTTTTTTAAAAATTAATATTTTTGCCAATTTATTTTTTTTAGATTTTTAAATGTGTATTACACAAGACTGCGCATGGATTTTTGATGCATCTAAAATTACATTTAATATAATTTTTTTACTGATATGTGTAGTGTAAAACGATGAAATCTAACACATCTTCATATACTTTTATTAAAAAAAAAATAATAATAATAACCTGAAGACTAATTCCATGCGCAGATTTATCACATATATAATAAAGAACCTCTAGAAAAAATTTTAAATCTCTATCTCAAATACAAAAAAAGCCTTAGCATTTTTAAAACATGAAAATGAAGAAAATATGAACATGGAAAAAAAACAGTTTAAAATTTTTATTTGTTGGGGGGTGGGTGGGGGGATTGCGCTGTATGTATTAAGAAAATTTAAAATATCTTGCGATATGATTGCCGTATGGGTAAAAGGGAGGTGTCAAAATATTCACAATTAAACATTCTTTTATTCACTATTTAAAAACAAAAATCAATTTTTTGATCAATTTTGAGGTAAACTGTCCCCTTAAGTGGAAAACAAAAACATTGTCACATATAATGTTTAATAAATATATACAGGTGACCATATATACATATATATGGTCATAAAATATATTACCCATTTGCATTCATCTGTGGCTAAAAGTATTGAACGAAATGAGATCAAGATTGAATGTATGGGGGATTGAATAGAGTGAAGTATTAATATAGAAAGAAAAGTTGTTGGATTTGTAAAAAGTTGAATATTTTCATAATTCGCTAACAAAATGTATTTTGCTTTTTTCTGTTTCAAAGTGCTATATAACGGTGGTAAGTGGTATTTAATTTTATTGACTTTGGTATTTAAAACGTGGTATTACATTTTTTCGCAGAATTCGTCTCCTAATGCTTTCGAATGTCTAAATATAAAATGTAGCATCATTACGTTCATTAGTTCCAGTTACAGATTCCTCCTCACAGGGGATTAATTCATTTACTACACTATGCATGATGTGCAATCAATCTTTTTACTACAATCTCAATAAAATCGTATCTTACAAATATAAGGGAATATGTTGAATGGTGACAGGAAAAAACGTGACAGCAAAAAAGGGGACAAAAAGAACAAGTGCGGTAAAAACGCGACAAGGAAAATACGTGACCGGAAAAAAGGGGACAAGGAAAAAATTGGACAAGGAAAAAACGGGACTGCTTGTACTTTGTCCGGCATAGAGCCGTTATAACACAGCCAGGCGAATACAAATATGTTAAGTCAATGTCTACAAATGGGAATTTTGAAAAATGGCGTGAATATTCGCATACGAAAATGCTCGTTTACAGCTCTACTTGATTTTTGACATTCGCGACTGGGAATACAAATATTTTTCGTCGATGTTTAAGAATGCAAATATTGGGAAAAATCCTGCGTATTAGCATACGAAAATGCACATTTGCATCCCTATTTGATTTTTGATATACGCAAATTCGGAAACAGGACCGTTTAGTACCGACGTTTCGGTCCGGCATGCCATTTCGGTCCTTTACCATTTCGGCCCCTTGCAGCTGTTGTTGGAAGCAGCTATATTGTTATTAAAAAAAATCTCAAAAATTAAATTGTTTTTATTATATGTATTTATTAAGACAAATTCAAAATTATTTCAATTATTAAATGTTTATATAATTAATTTATCAAATACTTGTTTAGAAAACATTACATGAGCTATGTAATAGTTATTAAAGGGCAATGCAAATATAATTTTTTTAAATTTTTGGTTATTATAATGTTATTAGATGATATAAAAATGATAACGATTCTGAGAATAAATATGTTGTTTATTTCTTTATTAGTTAGTTTATAATAATTTATTGCTCTTTAAATATAATTAATTAATAATATCTAGTTCTTTTGTAATTGCAAACTATAACTGTGCTTAAAAGAAATCCAAATCTGCACCTGGACAAAAATATCACCTAACACCGTTAAAAATTATTTTTGCGTATTTGTACAATGTTACATTATGACTAATAGTTAATAATAAAACCGTCAGTCAAAAACATATTACATTTTTGACTGATTTTTAATAATATATATATATATATATATATATATATATATATATATATAATAAAGAAATAAAAAATTTTGAATAAAAACTTTATGAATAATTGCTATTAATTAATTATTAAAATAGTTAGTAATTTTAGTATAAAAATTAAATTATTTTATTAAATATATTTTTGAATTCAAATTATTCTTAATTTATTAAATTATTAATAAATTACAGATTTCAAAAAATTACAAATTTCTATTTCAAAATAAATACATAATATATTATATATTCAGTTTATCATTATATTTAATATTAGCTATAACCTGAAATTTATCCTTTATCTGTTTATTTAGTTTAAATTTAAAGCTATTGAGATTTATATCTATTAATATAATTAACATTAAAACTAAAATAAAAAATTATTAAACTTATTTTTTGTGAAAGATGGAGGAAAAGGGTAATTAAAAAATAATAAAAGACAAATGCAAAAAAAGCTTAGTTTTATCAGTTAAAAAATTATAATTAATTAAAATATTAGTAACATTATTACATAAAATTAAAAATAATCGTTTTGTTAAACAGAAATAGGTCCAATTTCAATAAAATGCACACAAAAATCTGCTTCAAGCGGTGGGAAGACTTAAAAAACGCAAGCAACAATTATAAAAGTCCTTCCGGCCAGTGCCGGGAGGAAGAGGTAGCTTTCATAATCCTGATTTAAAAAAAGCCAACTTATATCATGCAAACACACGAAGCTCAATTTAGTGGAAACCGAATATAGGAGATTCAATTACTAATTTTCATCAAAATAATGAATGAGAATTTCGCGAAATTAGTCAGCTTTATCCAAGCTGCTTTTCTTTAAAGTAACTTATATTTGGCTGCCAAATTCGGCAATTTCTTAAAGTGCCTGTCAGTTTAAGACAACATGGTGGATGAGGCTAAGCAGTGAACTTGGTCGAGACCTTAGTAATTGCTGTGCACATGCTCACTAACATCGGAATCGGTTAATATATAGGAGTGCTGTCGCATGCAAAAAATCAGATTTTTCAAAATGTCACCCACAATAGAAATTGAAACTGCTATATCTGAGCCATTTTTTAAGGTAAAGACAAACAAAAAAATGCTCCTGAATCCTTATATCAAGATCAAATACTTAAGAAAGAAACCTTTTTCAATTTCTAATTTTTTTGCACCTCACTTTAAATATATATATATATTTTTAATTTAATGGCCGCCATTTTGAAACAAGATGGCTGATGAATCTGGCCAGCGAACTTGGTCGAGGTGTTGATGTATACTATCCACATGCCTTCTTACATCGAAATAGGCATGTAAGAAGGCATGTAAGAAGGAAAGTACCTGGTGTTTAGTTAAATACGTGTGTTATCGCGTGACAAATACAAGATCGTTTCAAAATGTTAGCCATGCTAGAAATTCAAAGTGCTATAAATCAACCATTTCTTAAGATATCAACAAAAGAACAAATTTTCAGAAACAAAACCTGCTCCGGAATCTTTGTATCAAGGCCAAACACATAAAAAAATCTTTTTCATTTTCTAATTTTTTAATACCTCATTTTGAATTTTAAATTTAATTTTTTTTAAATGGCAACCCTTTTGAAACAAGATGGCGAATGAAGCTGGCCAACGAACTCGGTCGAGACATTGGTATGTACTATGTACAGACCAAGTTACATCCAAATAGGTTCATAAATACGCCTGTTATCGCGTGACAAAAATCAGGTCGTTTTAAAATGTCAGCTACAAGAGAAATTCAAAATGCTATTACTCAGCCATTTTTTTTAGATATAGACGAAAGAAAAACTGTTCCGGAATCTTTGTATTAAGGTCAAACACATACAAAAAAAATCTTTTTCATTTTCCAATTTTTTGGTATCTCATTTAAATTTTTTTATTTTTTTAAATGGCCGCCATTTTTAAACAAGATGGCGGATGAAGCTGGCCAACGAACTCGGTCGAGATATTTGTATGTACTATGTACACACCAAGGTACATCCAAGTCGGTTCATAAATACGCCTGTTATTACGTGAGAAAAATCAGGACGTTTCAAAATGTCAGCCACGCTAGAAATTCAAAATGCTATAACTCAGCCATTTCTTAAGATATAGACGAAACAAAAACTGTTCCCGAATCTTTTTATCAAGGTCAAACACATAAGAAGAAAATATTTTTTCAATTTTCAATTTTTGGCACCACATTTCAAATTTAAATTTTTCTTAAAAATTTAAATGGCCGCCATTTTTAAACAAGATGGCGGGTGAAGCTGGCCAACGAACCCGATCGAGACATTGGTATGTACTATGTATAAACGAAGTTACATCCAAATCGGTTCTTAAATACGCCTTTTATCGCGTGACAAAATTCAGGACGTTTCAAAATGTCAGCCACGCTAGAAATTCAAAATGCTATAACTCAGCCATTTTTTAAGATATAGACGAAACAAAAACTGCTCCGAAATCTTTGTATAAAGGCCAAATACATAAGAAAAAAATATTTTTCCATTTTCAATTTTTTGGTACCACATTTCAAATTTTAAATTAAAAAAAAAAATTTAAATGGCCGCCATTTTGAAACAAAATGGCGGATGAAGCTGGCCAACGAACTCGGTCGAGAGATCGGTATGTTCTATGTACACACCGAATTACATCGAAATCGGTTTAAAAATACGCCTTTTATCGTGTGACAAAATTCAGGACGTTTCAAAATGTCAGCCACGATAGAAATTCAAAATGCCATAACTCAACCATTTTTTAAGATATAGACGAAACAAAAACTGCTCCGGAATCTTTGTATAAAGGTCAAATACATAAGAAAAAAATATTTTTCCATTTTTAATTTTTTGGTACCACATTTCAAGTTTTAATTTTTTTTAAAAATTTTAAATGGCCGCCATTTTGAAACAAAACGGCGGATGAAGCTGGCCAACGAACTCGGTCGAGACATTGGTATGTACTATGTACACACCGAATTACATCGAAATCGGTTCATATTTACGAGAGTTACAGTGTGACATAGGTCAGATATATATATATATATATATATATCAATTTTGAACGGAGGGTGGTTTAGGGGTCTGGGGGTCATGATCGATGAAAATATACCAAAATTTTTTGAAATCGCTTTCCTCCGAACGGCTGCAATAGGTAGCTTTTTTGTAAAGAAAGCTACCTAAAAAGAAAGAGCAGGTGCGGTGTGGGGGTACTAAAAACTTTTTTTGAAAACGAAATATTTATCTCACCACGCCCTAGTAAGCAAATCTCTGTTGATTTCCTAATGTCTATAATGTCTATAATGTCTATAATGGTAATTTATGAAAACAAAGTTATAAAATGCAACATTGTATTAAAAAATCATAAGAAAAATTAAATATTTGTGCTTCAATAAATATATCTTAATTCTGATTAATTAAAAGAGTGGTTACAGAGGGGTGATTTGGGGAAATATTTACATGTAATAGCTTATAAGTGTCTAATTTAATTATTGAAGACATTTATTATTAATGTAATTGGAAGAAAAAAAGTAAACACAGTTTTGTTGTTATTCAATTGGTGATAATTTAGAGATTCTAATTAAATGTATGAAATCCACCATAAAAATGTATTTAAGGTAGCTTATAGTCTAAAAAAATGCCTAATATTAATAATAATTTAAAACTTAAAACACCCATTCTCTTAAAGAAAAAGAAAAAAAAAGTCAATGTTAAAATTATGTCCCATTGTTCAATCATACAAAATTTCAGCGCGCTGTGATTTCATTATCACGAGCAATAAAAATTTAAATTTCTCAGACTCATATATTCTGCTTTTTATAAAACTTGGGGCAGGGGGGGGGGGGGGGGAGGGGTGATAAAAAATTATAAAGGGCCCAAATGATGTTGAACCATACAGCGTTCGGTGGAATCGAAATGGCAAGGGACAAAATGGCATTGGGGGCCGAAACGGCGAGACCGAAATGTCGATTACCCCGTAAATTGCGTTCGCGAATATCAAAAATCAAGTAGTGATTAAAACAAGCATACTCATAGGCGAATATTCACACCCCTTTTCAATATTCGCATTTGTAGACATTGGCGTAGAATATTCGTTTTCGAGTTCGCGACTGTCAAAATTCAAGTACTGATGAATGCGTCTCTTACGCGAATATTTTCACTTTTTTACATAACATTCACAAACATTTACAGCGAACGCCTACGAGAATGATATAAATCAGACATTTGTTAACTTGTTAGTTTTAGGTAGCTTTCATTACAAAAAGCTACCTATTGCAGCCGTTCGGAGGAAAGCGATTTCAAAACATTTTGGTATATTTTCATCGATCATGACCCCCAGACCCCGAAACCACCCTCCGTTCAAAATTGATATATATATATATATATATATATATCTGACCTATGTCACACTGTAACTATCGTAATGATGAACCGATTTCGATGTAATTCGGTGTGTACATACTACATACCAATGTCTCGAGTGAGTTCGTTGGCCAGCTTCATCCGCCGTTTTGTTTCAAAATGGCGGCCATTTAAAATTTTTAAAAAAATTTAAAATTTGAAATGTGGTACCAAAAAATTAAAAATGAAAAAATATTTTTTTCTTATGTATTTCACCTTTATACAAAGATTCCGGAGCAGTTTTCGTTTCGATAATCTTTATCTTAAACTAGTTGGATGTGCCAATCCCAAAACTTTCTTCTATCTTATACATCTTAATATTTCAAAAACTAGCTACACATGTTAATACTTCAATATTATTAGTTCATTACTATACCAACTTTGATTTTCATCTTAAATTTCTGCTTCAGTCAATTAAATGAACTAAAAACGAGTTAATCTATATCATGATATTTGTTAAAATTAATAGTTTTTCTTTATTCTGTTGTTATCAGATGTTTGTGAATAGCCGGCTTAGCAGGAAGTGAGTTCCCGCCTTTGCACGAGCCGCCGATGGACAATAGAACTACGAAAAATCAAGAAAAGTATACAAAAATCGCCATCACAGAGCCCCATTACCGCGCGGTATTTCCAAATTCAAGGAGGACCTGTTGGCCAAAGCCAAAAACATGCTCAAAAAATTTGGTTCAATTGTATGCATATTTTACACAATTTTCGATTGTACAATAAACAAAATGGTGCAGACATCGTAATTATAGCGCACCCTTCCAGCGGAATTTTTTCAAATTCAGGGAGGACCTTCATGCCATGAACAAAAAGAAACACAAAAAATTTGGCTCAATTCTCTGCATAACTTCATACACTTTTCGATGGTATAATATTCAAAATGGCACGAAAATCGCTATTACAGCGCCCCCTACCCGCAAATTTTTTCCAAATTAAGGAAGGACCTGCTTGCCATAGCCAAGAACTTAAAATAAAAATTTGGTTCAATTCTATGCATAACTTTATACACTTTTCGATGGTACAATATGCAAAATCGCTCTTACAGCGCCCCCTAGTGGCAAATTTTTTCCAAATTCAGGGAGGTGCTGCTTGTCATAGCCATAAACTTAAAATAAAAATTTGGTTCAATTCTATGCATAACTTCATACACTTTTGGATGGTACAATAGTCAAAATCTCTGTTACAGCGCCCCCTACCGGCGAATGTTTTCCAAATTCAGGGAGGATCTGCTTGCCATAGCCAAGAACTTAAAATAAAAATTTGGTTCAATTCTATGCATAACTTCATACACTTTATGATGGTACAATATTCAAAATCGCACAAAAATCGCTATTAAAGCGCCCTGTACAGGCGAATTTTTTCCAAATTCAGGGAGGACCTACCTGCCATATCCAAAAACTTAAAATAAAAATTTGGTTCAATTCTATGCATAACTTCATATACTTTTGGGTGGTACAATATTCAAAATCGCACAAAAATCGCTGTTACAGCACCCCCTACCGGCGAATTTTTTCCAAATTCAGGCAGGACCTACCTGCCATATCCAAAAACTTAAAATAAAAATTTGGTTCAATTCTATGCATAACTTGATATACTTTTGGATGGTACAATATTCAAAATCGCTATATCAGCGCCCCCTACCGGTGAATTTTTTCCAAATTCAGGGAGGATCTGCTTGCCATAGCCAAAAATTTAACATAAAAATTTGGTTCAATTCTATGCATAACTTCATACACTTTTTGATGGTACAATGGCGACAGACACTGGGACAGACGGACACACGGGCACACGGACACACGGACAGACAGACATTTTCTATAAACATGTTTTTTGGGATCTCTGACCCCTAAAACATGTAAATCCGTCGAAAACCGGAAGTCGAATAAAATTTCGATTACAATACTTTCTTCTATTGAAGATAGAAGAAAGTAAAAATTGCTGCGTTATAGCATTTTGAATTTCTAGCGTGGCTGACATTTTGAAACGTCCTGAATTTTGTGACGCGATAAAAGGCGTATTTATGAACTGATTTCGATGTAATTCTGTGTCTCGACCGATGTCTCGATCGAGTTCGTTGGCCAGCTTCATCCGCCATTTTGTTTCAAAATGGCTGCCATTTAAAAAATTTAAAAAAATTTTAAATTTGAAATGTGGTACCAAAAAATTGAAAATGGAAAAATATTTTTTTCTTATGTATTTGACCTTTATACAAAGATTTCGGGGCAGTTTTTGTTTCGTCTATATCTTAAACTAGTTGGATGTGCCAATCCCAAAACTTTCTTCTATCTTATACATCTTAATATTTCAAAACCTAGTTACACATGTTAATACTTCAATATTATTAGTTCAATACTATACCAACTTTGATTTTTATCTTAAATTTCTGCTCAAGTCAATTAAACGGACTAAAAACGAGTTAATCTATATCATGATATTTGTTAAAATTATTAATTTTTCCTTATTCTGTCGTTATCAGCTGTTTGCGAATAGCCGGCATAGCAGGAAGCGAGTTCTCGCCGCTGCATGAGCCGCCGATGCACAATAGAACTACGAAAAATCAAGAAAAGTATACTAAATCGCTAGCACGGAGCCCCTTTACCGCGCAATATTTCCAAATACAAGGAGAACCTGTTGGCCAAAGCCAAAAACAAGCACAAACATTTTGGTTCAATTGTATGCATAATTTTATAAGCTGTTCGATGGTACAATAATGAAAATGGCACAGAGATCGGAATTATAGCGCCCCCTTCTTTCGGAATTTTTTCAAGTTCAGGGAGGACTTGTTTGCCATAGCCAGAAACATGCACAAAAAATTTGGTTCAATTATATGGATAACTTCATACACTTTTCGATGGTACAATAATAAAAATGATACGGACATCGCAATTATAGTGCCCCCTTCCGGCAGAATTTTTCCAAATTCAGGGAGGACCTTCGTGACATGACCAAAAATAAACACATAAAATTTGGTTCAATTCTATGCATAACTTCATACACTTTTCGGCGGTAAAATATTCAAAATGACACAAAAATTGTACAAAAATCGCTATTACAGCGCCCTCTACGAGCGATTTTTTTACAAATTAAGGGAGGACCTCCTTGCCATAGCCAAGAACTTAAAATTTTTTTTGGTTCAAATCTATGCATAACTTCATACACTTTTCGATGGTGCAATATTCAAAATCGCTCAAAAATCGCTATTACAGCGCCCCCTAACGGCGAATTTTTTGCAAATTCATGGAGGACCTGCTTGCCATATCCAAAAACTTAAAATAAAAATTTGGTTTAATTCTATGCATAACTTCATACACTTTTCGATGGTACAATAATAAAAATGATACAGACATCGCAATTATAGTGCCCCCTTCCGGCAGAATTTTTCCAAATTCAGGGAGGACCTTCGTGACATGACCAAAAATAAACATATAAAATTTGGTTCAATTCTATGCATAACTTCATACACTTTTCGGCGGTAAAATATTCAAAATGACACAAAAATTGTACAAAAATCGCTATTACAGCGCCCTCTACGAGCGATTTTTTTACAAATTAAGGGAGGACCTCCTTGCCATAGCCAAGAACTTAAATTTTTTTTTGGTTCAAATCTATGCATAACTTCATACACTTTTCGATGGTGCAATATTCAAAATCGCACAAAAATCGCTATTACAGCGCCCCCTAACGGCGAATTTTTTGCAAATTCATGGAGGACCTGCTTGCCATATCCAAAAACTTAAAATAAAAATTTGGTTTAATTCTATGCATAACTTCATACACTTTTGGACGGTACAATATTCAAAATCGCACAAAAATCGCTATTACAGCGGCCCCTACCGGCGAATTTTTTCAAATTCAGGGAGGACCTGCTTGCCATAGCCAAAAACTTAAAATAACTAGTTGGATGTGCCAATCCCAAAACTTTCTTCTATCTTATACATCTTAATATTTCAAAACCTAGTTACACATGTTAATACTTCAATATTATTAGTTCAATACTATACAGTCGAACTTGGATAATTCGAACGTCTTTAATTCGAATTCGTGGATAATTCGAAGTTTCTTGTCGGTCCCTTGAAACTTGTATTCAGTTAATGCTAAAAAATCTTGGTTAATTCGAAGTCCAACTTCTTTAATTCGAAGTTTTTACTCTTTCAAAAATAGCAAAATCTAGTTTCAATGCAGTTTATTTGAAAAGTGGTCGGGTTATTTTCAGCTATTGTGGAAGTTTCGAAGTCCATCTTCTTTAATTCGAAGATTTTACCCTTTCAAAAACAACAAAATCTAGTTTCAATGCAATTATTTGAAAAGTGGACGGGTTATTTTCAGCTGTTGGGGAAATTCTTTAGGTAAGAAAAGGTTATGGGAGAATATTCTTATCTGTTCAATGAAACAGAGCAGGGTTAAAGGGAATAGGAACGTACGCCCTTTCCCTTGTAAGTGACACATGCTACTCTTGCCAATGCGATAAATCATAGATGACAAGCGTTGCAATTCATTCGAATCCAGGACTGTAGTAGCTTGAGTTTTCTTCATTGTGCTTTTAGTTTTTGTGGTGAGAGTTCAGTGCAAGCATGTCGCTGAGTAAGCCCCGTGTCCCGTATAAAACCTTATCTTTCAATGAAAAAATTGCTGTAATTCGTGAGGTAGAAAAGAGTGTAAAGAAGAAATGCATCATCGCAAAAGAGTACGGAATAGCACCTAACAATCTTTCGACTTTTTTGAAAAATAAAGAAATTTTTTTGAAATCTAATCGAAATCGCAAACGAGCTAGAGAACCCGATAATCCTGATGTGGACAAGTGTGTCTTGAAGTGGTTTAAGCAAGCGCGGGACAAAAACATCCCTCTCAGTGGAACTCTTGTTCGTGCAAAATTGGAAGAATTTGCTGTCAGCTTAGGAAATAACAACTTCAAATCAAGCTCCGGATGGTTAGACGGATTTAAGGAAAGAAATGAAATTTCCTTTAAATCTGTGTGTGGTGAAAGTTTGGTGAAAGTTCAAGTGTGGACCAAGATGAACCAAATGTGTTGAAAGACAAAGTTGTTCAAATCATTAAGCATACGCAAGACAGACATTTTTAACGTCGACGAAACTGGACTTTTCAAATGTACCCCTGCAAAGACTTTGGATTTTAAAGGTAGAAAATGTAGTGGATGAAAACACAGTAAAGACCGAATAACACTACTTGTGGGAGCAAACATGGACGGCACTGAGAAGTTACCTTTACTGATGATTGGAAAATCAACAAATCCAAAGTGTTTTAATAATGTCAAAACAAAGCCTATAGAATACCGTTCTAACACGAAATCATGGATGACGGCGAATCTTTTTGAAGAATGGCTGCTAGATCTCAATCGCACGCATAAAAAACCCCAGAAAAATCATCCTGTTTATTGATAACTGCACGGCTCATAAATCGATACCCGCTATGGAAAATGTCACGGTTGAATTTTTTCCGCCAAACATGACTTCAGTCGTGCAACCAATGGATCATGGCATCATTAAAAATTTGAAGCATTTCTACAGATGCCTAGTCGTTCAATACCTCCTTACTGAATCTTCCCAAAAGATTCCCATTACCCTCCTCGATGCATCAAGAATGTGTTTAAATGCATGGTCTAAAGTGAGTCAAAAAATAATAGCAAATAATTTCCGGAAAGCAGGATTCATCAGGAACACTGTTCCTAGCGAACTTTTAAATGAAGCAAATTTACCTCACTCGCTGCATGGGAAGACAGCATAACATTTGATGATTACGTGGACATTCATAAAAACATAGACATTTGTGGAGAGCTATCTGAACCAGGTATTCTATCTGAAGTTCTAAACAATAGAAAATATTATAACAGAAGACGATAAAGATATTGAAGATGAGGTAGAAGAACAGAGGCCGATACCAACTTCAACTGAGGCAGTCTTTCATCTAGCGGAATATCGTCGTTATGTAGAAGGACAATCTAACGTGAGTGAAACTGTGTTTAGAGCTGTAGATATCCTTGAAGATTTTGTTAAAATAATCAAGTAAGCTCTTTAAAGTAATCTGTAATATCTCAATATTTTAAAAAGCTGTAGTTTTTTATTTAAAATTAATAAACATATTTTTTTCGCAATTTCTGTTGCGATTGAATATTTTACGACATAAAAATAAATTTTTTGGATAATTCGAAGTTTGGATAATTCGAAGTTTTGCAGTGGTCCCTTGCACTTCGAATTATCCAAGTTCGACTGTACCAACTTTGATTTTCATCTTAAATTTCTGCTCAAGTCAATTAAACGGACTAAAAACGAGTTAATATATATAATGATATTTGTTAAAATTATTAATTTTTCCTTATTCTGTCGTTATCAGCTGTTTGCGAATAGCCGGCATAGCAGGAAGCGAGTTCTCGCCGCTGCATGAGCCGCCGATGCACAATAGAACTACGAAAAATCCAGAAAAGTATACAAAAATCGCTAGCACGGAGCCCCTTTACCGCGCAATATTTCCAAATTCAAGGAGAACCTGTTGGCCAAAGCCAAAAACAAGCACAAACATTTTGGTTCAATTGTATGCATAATTTTATACGCTGTTCGATGGTACAATAATGAAAATGGCACAGAGATGGGAATTATAGCGCCCCCTTCTTTCGGAATTTTTTCAAGTTCAGGGAGGACTTGTTTGCCATAGCCAGAAACATGCACAAAAAATTTGGTTCAATTATATGGATAACTTCATACACTTTTCGATGGTACAATAATGAAAATGGTACAGACATCGCAATTATAGTGTCCTCTTTCGGCAGAATTTTTCCAAATTCAGGGAGGACCTTCGTGACATGACCAAAAATAAACACATAAAATTTGGTTAAATTCTATGCATATCTTCATACACTTTTCGGAGGTACAATATTCAAAATGACACAAAAATTGTACAAAAATCGCTATTACAGCGCCCTCTACGAGCGATTTTTTTACAAATTAAGGGAGGACCTCCTTGCCATAGCCAAGAACTTAAAATTTTTTTTGGTTCAATTCTATGCATAACTTCATACACTTTTCGATGGTGCAATATTCAAAATCGCACAAAAATCGCTATTACAGCGCCCCCTAACGGCGAATTTTTAGCAAATTCATGGAGGACCTGCTTGCCATATCCAAAAACTTAAAATAAAAATTTGGTTTAATTCTATGCATAACTTCATACACTTTTGGACGGTACAATATTCAAAATCGCACAAAAATCGCTATTACAGCGCCCCCTACCGGCGAATTTTTCCAAATTCAGGGAGGACCTGCTTGCCATAGCCAAAAACTTAAAATAAAAATTTGGTTCAATTCTATGCATAACTTCATACACTTTTCGATGGTACAATATTCAAAATCGCACAAAAATTGTTATATCAGCGCCTCCTACCGGCGAATTTTTTCCAAATTCCGGGAGGACCTGCTTGCCATAGCCAAAAACTGATAATAAAATTTTGGTTTAATTCTATACATAACTTCATACACTTTTTGATGGTACAATGGCGACGGACAGACGGACACACAGACAGACAGACATTTTCTATAGACATGTTTTTTGGAATCTCTGATCCCTAAAACATGCAAATCCGTCTAAAACCGGAAGTCGAAAAAAATTTCGATTACAATACTTTCTTCTATTGAAGATAGAAGAAAGTAAAAATTTGGTTTAATTCTATGCATAACTTCATAAAATTTTGGACGGTACAATATTCAAAATCGCACAAAAATCGCCATTACAGCGCCCCCTACCGGCGAATTTTTTCCAAATTCAGGGAGGACCTGCTTGTCATATCCAAAAACTTAAACTAAAAATTTGGTTCAATTCTATGCATAACTCCATACACTTTTGGATGGTACAATATTCAAAATCGCACAAAAATTGTTATATCAGCGCCTCCTACCGGCGAATTTTTTCCAAATTCCGGGAGGACCTGCTTGCCATAGCCAAAAACTGATAATAAAATTTTGGTTTAATTCTATACATAACTTCATACACTTTTTGATGGTACAATGGCGACGGACAGACGGACACACAGACAGACAGACATTTTCTATAGACATGTTTTTTGGAATCTCTGATCCCTAAAACATGCAAATCCGTCTAAAACCGGAAGTCGAAAAAAATTTCGATTACAATACTTTCTTCTATTGAAGATAGAAGAAAGTAAAAATTTGGTTTAATTCTATGCATAACTTCATAAAATTTTGGACGGTACAATATTCAAAATCGCACAAAAATCGCCATTACAGCGCCCCCTACCGGCGAATTTTTTCCAAATTCAGGGAGGACCTGCTTGCCATAGTCAAAAACTTAAACTAAAAATTTGGTTCAATTCTATGCATAACTTCATACACTTTTCGATGGTACAATATTCAAAATCGCACAAAAATCGCCATTACAGCGCCCCCTACCGGCGAATTTTTTCCAAATTCAGGGAGGACCTGCTTGCCATAGCCAAAAACTTAAAATAAAAATTTGGTTCAATTCTATGCATAACTTCATACACTTTTCGATGGTACAATATTCAAAATCGCACAAAAATTGTTATATCAGCGCCTCCTACCGGCGAATTTTTTCCAAATTCCGGGAGGACCTGCTTGCCATAGCCAAAAACTGATAATAAAATTTTGGTTTAATTCTATACATAACTTCATACACTTTTTGATGGTACAATGGCGACGGACAGACGGACACACAGACAGACAGACATTTTCTATAGACATGTTTTTTGGAATCTCTGATCCCTAAAACATGCAAATCCGTCTAAAACCGGAAGTCGAAAAAAATTTCGATTACAATACTTTCTTCTATTGAAGATAGAAGAAAGTAAAAATTTGGTTTAATTCTATGCATAACTTCATAAAATTTTGGACGGTACAATATTCAAAATCGCACAAAAATCGCCATTACAGCGCCCCCTACCGGCGAATTTTTTCCAAATTCAGGGAGGACCTGCTTGTCATATCCAAAAACTTAAACTAAAAATTTGGTTCAATTCTATGCATAACTCCATACACTTTTGGATGGTACAATATTCAAAATCGCACAAAAATTGTTATATCAGCGCCTCCTACCGGCGAATTTTTTCCAAATTCCGGGAGGACCTGCTTGCCATAGCCAAAAACTGATAATAAAATTTTGGTTTAATTCTATACATAACTTCATACACTTTTTGATGGTACAATGGCGACGGACAGACGGACACACAGACAGACAGACATTTTCTATAGACATGTTTTTTGGAATCTCTGATCCCTAAAACATGCAAATCCGTCTAAAACCGGAAGTCGAAAAAAATTTCGATTACAATACTTTCTTCTATTGAAGATAGAAGAAAGTAAAAATTTGGTTTAATTCTATGCATAACTTCATAAAATTTTGGACGGTACAATATTCAAAATCGCACAAAAATCGCCATTACAGCGCCCCCTACCGGCGAATTTTTTCCAAATTCAGGGAGGACCTGCTTGCCATAGTCAAAAACTTAAACTAAAAATTTGGTTCAATTCTATGCATAACTTCATACACTTTTCGATGGTACAATATTCAAAATCGCACAAAAACGCATTTACAGCGCCCCCTACTGGCGATTTTTTTCCAAATTCAGAGAGGACCTGCTTGTCATATCCAAAAACTTAAACTATAAAATTTGGTTCAATTCTATGCATAACTTCATACACTTTTCGATGGTACAATATTCAAAATCGCACAAAAAACGCATTTACAGCGCCCCCTATCGGTGATTTTTTTCCAAATTCAGGGAGGACCTGCTTGTCATATCCAAAAACTTAAACTAAAAATTTGGTTCAATTCTATGCATAACTCCATACACTTTTGGATGGTACAATATTCAAAATCGCACAAAAATTGTTATATCAGCGCACCCTACCGGCGAATTTGTTCCAATTTCCGGGAGGACCTGCTTGCCATAGCCAAAAACTTATAATAAAATTTTGGTTTAATTCTATACATAACTTCATACACTTTTTGATGGTACAATGGCGACAGACAGACGGACAGACGGACGGACGGACAGACGGACAGACGGACACACAGACAGACAGACATTTTCTATAAACATGTTTTTTGGAATCTCTGACCCCTAAAACATGCAAATCCGTCGAAAACCGGAAGTCGAAAAAAATTTCGATTACAATACTTTCTTCTATTGAAGATAGAAGAAAGTAAAAAAATGGCTGAGTTGCAGCATTTTGAATTTCTAGCGTGGCTGACATTTTGAAACGTCCTGAATTTTGTCACGCGATAAAAGGCATATTTATAAACCGATTTGGATGTAACTTCGTTTATACATAGTGCATACCAATGTCTCGTCCGGGTTCGTTGGCCAGCTTCACTCGCCATCTTGTTTAAAAATGGCGGCCATTTAAATTTTTAAGAAAAATTTAAATTTGAAATGTGGTACCAAAAAATTGAAAATGGAAAAATATTTTTTTCTTATGTATTTGACCTTTATACAAAGATTTCGGGGCAGTTTTTGTTTCGTCTATATCTTAAATAATGTCTGAGTTGCAGCATTTTGAATTTCTAGCGTGGCTGACATTTTGAAACGTCCTGAATTTTGTCACCTGATAAAAGGCGTATTTATGAACCGATTTGGATGTAACTTTGTTTATACATAGTGCATACCAATGTCTCGACCGGGTTCGTTGGCCAGCTTCATCCGCCATCTTGTTTAAAAATGGCGGCCTTTTAAATGTTTAAGAAAAATTTAAATTTGAAATATGGTACCAAAAAATTAAAATGGAAAAATATTTTTTTCTTATGTATTTGACCTTTATACAAAGATTTCGGGGCAGTTTTTGTTTCGTCTATATCTTAAAAAATGGCTGAGTCGCAGCATTTTGAATTTCTAGCGTGGCTGACATTTTGAAACGTCCTGAATTTTGTCACGCAATAAAAGGCGTATTTATGAACCGATTTGGATGTAACTTCGTTTATACATAGTGCATATCAATGTCTCGACCGGGTTCGTTGGCCAGCTTCATCTGCCATTTTGTTTAAAAATGGCGGCCATTTAAATTTTTAAGAAAAATTTAAATTTGAAATGTGGTACCAAAAAATTGAAAATTGAAAAAATATTTTCTTTTTATGTGTTTGACCTTGATAAAAAGATTCGGGAGCAGTTTTTGTTTCGTCTATATCTTAAGAAATGGCTGAGTTATAGCATTTTGAATTTCTAGCGTGGCTGACATTTTGAAACGTCCTGATTTTTGTCACGTAATAACAGGCGTATTTATGAACCGATTTGGATGTACCTAGGTGTGTACATAGTACATACAAATATCTCGACCGAGTTCGTTGGCCAGCTTCATCCACGATCTTGTTTCAAAATAGCGGCCATTTAAAAAATTTAAAAAATTAAAAAATTAAAATGAGATACCAAAAAATTAGAAAATGAAAAAGATTTTTTTCGTATGTGTTTGACCTTAATACAAAGATTCCGGAACAGTTTTTGTTTCGTCTATATCTAAAAAAATGGCTGAGTAATAGCATTTTGAATTTCTATTGTGGCTGACATTTTAAAACGACCTGATTTTTGTCACGCGGTAACAGGCGTATTTATGAACCGATTTAGATGTAACTTGGTCTGTACATAGTACATACCAATGTCTCGACCGAGTTCGTTGGCCATCTTGCTTCATTCGCCATCTTGCTTCAAAAGGGTTGCCATTAAAAAAAATTAAATTTAAAATTTAAAATGAGGTATTAAAAAATTGGAAAATGAAAAAAATTTTTTTTATGTGTTTGGCCTTGATTCCGGAGCAGTTTTTGTTTCTGAAAATTTGTTCTTTTGTTTATATCTTAAAAAATGGTTGAATTATAGCACTTTTAATTTCTAGCATGGCTAACATTTTGAAACGATCTTGTATTTGTCACGCGATAACACACGTATTCGCCTATTTCGGTGTAAGAAGGCATGTGGATAGTATACATCAATACCTCGACCAAGTTCGCTGGCCAGATCCATCAGCCATCTTGTTTCAAAATGGCGGCCATTAAATAAAAAATAATATATACATTTAAAGTGAGGTGCAAAAAAATTAGAAATTGAAAAAGGTTTCTTTCTTAAGTATTTGACCTTGATATAACGATTCAGGAGCATTTTTTGTTTGTCTTTGCCTTAAAAAATGGCTCAGATATAGCATTTTCAATTTCTATTGTGGGTGACATTTTGAAAAATCTGATTTTTTGCATGCGACAGCACTCGTATATATCAACCGATTCCGATGTGAGTGAGCATGTGCACAGCAATTACTAAGGTCTGGACTAAGTTCACTGGTTAGCTTCATCCACCATGTTGTCTTAAAATGGCAGGCACTTTAAGAAATCGCCGAATTTGGCAGCCAAATGTAAGTTACTTTAAAGAAAAGCAACTTGGATAAAGCTGACTAATTTCGCGAAATTCTCATTCATTATATTGATAAAAATTAGTATTGAATCTCCTATATTCGGTTTCCACTAAATTGAGCTTCGTGTGTTTGAATGATATAAGTTGGCTTTTTTAAAATAAGGAATATGAAAGCTACCTCTTCCTCCCGGCACTGGCCGGAAGGACTTTTTAGTAATTATTTATCAATAAGTTCAATATTTATCAATTCCATGTCATGTTTTGTCCGGTCACTTTTTTCCCTTGTCATGTTTTTTTCCCGTCACGTTTTTTCATTGTCCCGTTTTTTCCACTCTTGTTTTTTCTGTAACTTTTTTTTCCTGTCACGTTTTTTCCGGTCACTTTTTTCCCTAGATTAACATAAGATAAAAATCTTTTGAAAATTGTCAATAGTTGAGAGGATTAATATCAACTTTTTACAATTTTTAAAAGATTTTAATGATTTTTTTTTATGTTAATTAGATGAAATGAACATTTTTCACATGCCTGCCCCTTTTTTATCTCTCATTAAAAAAATCATTAAAATCTTTTAAAAGTTGTAAAAAGTTGATATTAATCCTCTCAACTATTGACAATTTTTAAAAGATTTTTATCTGATATTAACTAGATGAATCTGACGTTCTTCCCATGTGTTTCCCAATTTTATAAAATGTACTAGATTAAAAATATATATATTCAACACTTTTCCTTGTTTCTTTAAGAAGTGATCCGAGTAGATTTACAAGAGATAGTGCACGGCCAAATGGCTAGACAGACAGACAAACTGAATTTATAGATATTTTTCAACTTAGTTAGAAAGTATAAAAAAGTCCTTCGGGCATGTACCGTGAGGAAAAGGTAGCTTTAATATTCTTTGTTTTAAAAATCCAGCATATTTTACTCAAAAAACATGAAGCTAAAATGAGTGGAACCAGATAATAGAATATAGGTTATAAATAAAAACGAAAAACATACACTGGAATCCTTGTATCAGAGTGAAACAGTTAAAAGAAAAAGCTTTTCCAATTTATTTGTACCTTCTTTTTGATATTTAATTTGTTTTTTAATCGTTGCCATTTTGAAACAAGAAGACGGATGAAGCTGGCTAAAGAACTCGGTCGAGACCTTGGTATGTTTTGTACACATACTTTGTCATATCCAAAAAAGTAAATAAATACGCACGCTATAGTATGGCGAAAATCAGATTTCTTCAAATTGGCCGCCTCCCTAGAAATTCAAACTGCTATATCTCAGCCATTTTTTAAGATAAACACGAAACAAAAAATTCTTCGCAATCCTTGTATCAAGTTCAAATACCCAAGAAAAAGATCTTCCTCAGTTTCTAAATTTTTGTACCTCTTTTTAAAATTTAAATTTCTATTAGTTTTTTAAATGGCCACAATTTTGAAACAAGATGGCAGATGAAGCTGGCAAACGATCTCGGTTAAGACCTTGTAATGTCCTGAAAACGTGCTTAGTCCCTCACATCTAAATTGTTAATAAATACGCCTACTATCGCATGACGAAAATTAGATTTCTTCAAATGTTCAGCCACCCTAGAAATTTTTAACTACTATATCTCAGGCATTTTTTAAGATAAAGACGAAACAAAAAATGATCAGGAATCCTTGTATAAAGGCCAAATACTTAAAAAAATCCTTTTAAATTTCAAAATTTTTTGTACCGCTTTTTAAATTGGAAATATATAAAAAAAAATTAAATGGTCGCCATTTTGAAACAAGATTGCGGATGAAGCTGGCTAACGTTTTCTCCGATCTGTTGCTATAAGTAGCTTTTTACTTTTTGTAATGAAAGCTATTTAATAGAATTCAGGCGTTTCGCCAGCTGAAATCGAAGTGAAATTACTATACGTGTGAGAAAAAATATCATACATGAATGAGTAAACTTGAAATATCGGGTTTGTGGAGTTGGGTTGTTGAAGAATTCTTGCCAAACGTTAAGCGTAACAACAACAAATAATAATAATAATAATAATAAAATAAAAGAACACATTTTGAATCACTTTTCAGAAAAGGTTGCATCTTAAAAATAAGAACAAATGTTTCTCAAACGTAATTAATTTGATTTCGTATCTTTAATTAATACACGATGTTCTTGAAAATAAGCAATTATGTCGAATTATAAGAACCTATATTAATAGTCTGTGAACTGTTCTTGAAATTTGTTTTCCTGTTGTACTGAACTCTCGTGAGAGAATGACCCCCCTAAAAAAAACTGGTACCTGAAATATTATTTTCCTTTTTCTTTATGGTAATAGTTATAACATTCATTAGTTTACAACGACAATAGACAAATAAAAAACTTTTCAATTCATAAAGCAGGTAAAATTTCATGTTATAATTCTTCTCCATCTTACTTCAAAGGGGATATACCTAAATAGATAATTTTTCTGTAAAATTTCGAATATACAGACAATTTAAAGCAATAAATTTTAATAACTAAACTAAGTGATATAAATAGTATGTCTAATTAACGAAGAAAAAAGGTATAATACCTCTCAATTAACTAAGGAGCAAAATCAGACAAAATTTAAATCTGGTTTCAAGAACTTTTAGCCCTTTATCGCAAAAATAAGACAGTTCTAGTTATTTTAAGTAATGATCTTAGAATCAATTAATACCTTTTCTAAAATAAATATAACCTTTTCAGTCTTTTATAAATCATCTCGATGATAAATTAACGAACTTAAAGAATCGTTTTTTACATCAGTAGCTTACATCTGTATAATAAAAGATTTTTAAACATAAATTATGATTTTTCAAAAGGCGTATTTTCTCTAATTAAAATTAAAGTATGTGGTTTTGTAAAATTTTCAAATTAGTCATTTTTATGTGTAATTATTATTATTTATATATTTATTTTATAAAAATGCTTTCATTTTCATTTCGTAGTATAGGAAGTAAATGATTTTTAAAAATTGCATAAAATTTTGTTTTATTTCATCACTTTTATGAATGTGTCTTTAAATTAAATTTAATCCTTGAATAAAACGAAAACATTCCTTCTCACACATAAGAAGAAAATAAAATTTTAAAATACAAAAAGAAGAAATAAAATTAGGCCTGCAGGCGGAAGAAGATTTAGAAGTTGAGTACTAATTTCGCCAACAGAAACTAATTGATGATTAGAGTTAAACCCAGTTTAACAATTTTATCTAGTCGCTTTTGACGAGTTTTTAATTTCATTTTTCTGTAAGAGCTGGTTTTATCAAAATTATGTTCATACAATAATTTTTTTCTCAGACGCTATTTTTGTTTAATTTGTTTTTGCTGTAAGAGTTGGTTCTATCAAAAACTTATCAATATAAAATTTGTAGATAATATTAAGAAGATTCATAATAAATTTAAGCGGATTTGATATCTTGTGAATTGACGAAGTTATGAATTTTTTTCTTCTTCAACTGAACACTTTGAGAATTGACAAAGTCATGATTTTTTTTCTCCCTAAACCCCTATTTTTTTTCGCCCCTTGACACATTTATAATTTTATCAAAAATCTGTGAAATATATATTTTTGGCACTTTTCCTACAAGTAATAATAACTTTAAACTGATTTGATATGTATTATAATTAAGAAGTTATGGGATTTTTTCAGTTTTCACAAAACCCCTCCCTGTTGCCACATCCTTGGGCCGATATTGCCCATTTGCAATCCCCGCCGAGATATTAGCCATCTGAATGTTTTTGGTGCATTTGAAGACGATCCGTGAATAATTGCGACTTTTATCGTGCGGACAAAATTTAGTACACACACACATATATATATATATTATATAAACTTTTTAGGTGGGGGGTAGTTTTGGTTTCCTGGAGTCATATAATGAAAAGTTATGAAGGAATTTTCCAAAAGTCGCACCATGCAATAGGTAATATTTCTTATGATATCTACCTAAAATAGTGTAACATATAGTTCTTCGTTTGTCAAGCTAATACGTATTTTATACCCTTAATGTTTATTACACAACTTTGAAAAAATAGCATTACATTGGAGACATTCAACTTAAAATTTCGTTTTGAAATTAGGTTTTGAATTTTTAAGTATAACACTATAAAAATTTCATTTTTTATGTCAATTTTCTGCAATAAAATATACAGTGGGGCTTTTAAAAATAAAACTGATAAGTAGAAGGGAAAACAATAGTTTGTGAAAGCGAATGATACAACACATTAATTCGAATGATTAACCTGTAAATAGTATTTATCCTGCATATCAACTTATATAAAATCCAAGTGTAGGAATGTGTAGGTAACAATTCCGGAGCCAATCGTGCCATTACAAGGTGTCCATAATTAAAGTACCCTACTTTAACCCATTACCCGCTGGTGTTCCGTTGACGCAACAGTAACATTAAATGCCATGCTTAAATTTATTATAAAGATGTCACTATTTTTGAATTAAAAAGTTTGCCTTATTTAATAACAAAAACTTTAATTATTAAATAAAGATAATATTTTCTTCCAAAATTTGTGGTGGTAAACTTTTTTTTTCAAAAACTAGGGGGCTCTGCCCCCTACGAGCTACGCTCGCCAACCCCCGTTCAGGGACACAAAAATCCAAAAAGCACGCTAATTTGATTGGATTTAAAAATATTAAATTAAAATTTAAAAAGGAAAAAAAAAAACAGTAGCAATCTCTGTAAACGGGTTTCCATTCGTTTTTCTTGGATTGGTGATTTTTAAGACCATATCTGCTGCTGTTAAAAGATACAATGGCTGTTTTCGTATTTAATTAAAAAAATCGGTTAAACATTCGAAAATAAGCTAATGTTAAATGAATTAAGTAAACAGTGTCCTTGTCTCCCGGTATTTTTTAACAGCGCTATAAGATAGTCCTTTTAAATAATTCATTTTAAATGTATCGTTTTAAATCTGACGTAATATACACCAAAGTTTTATTTCTCTTATTAATATTCACGTGAAAATACTTTTGTTGTTAGAAGGAAATATTATTTGAGCTGTCTTCGAATTCACGATAATAGGTGAAAATATTATCTCAAAATATCAAGTAAATGTCTCGCGCAGATATATTTTTTTAATTTAAATTGTTTTGCCATATTTTTTGGCCATTTTAAATATGACGTAATTTCCTCCATTTATAGATTTTAACGCATAGTAATGATTTTTTCATTTTAACATTTTGTTTCTCTTTTAAAATTCCAGTGTAAAATTGGTTCTTATGACGCAATTTTCCTGCTTTTAACATGTAATCATTTAATTCTAATTTTAATTTTTTTGTTTTCTGTTTACAATAATCCCGTATAAATAAATTTTTAATTTGAAGTAAACATTATTGTTTGCGCTGTTTATACAGTTGACAACAGTTTAAATTAATAACATTTTTTAAATTTGTAAAAAAATATCTCTCAAAATGCTGAAAATTTGAATTTAAAATAGAAATAAAACCTCAAAAAATAGTCAAATAAAAAAAATAAATGCAATCCGCACACCGGGAACTTATAACCTATAAAATGATCTAAAAATGATTAAATTCTCATGTATAGTTTTTGCTCCAATAAAACTTTTTTAATGGAACGATTTTGTCCAACTTTAGCATTAAATATCTCTGAAAGTAATTCTTCGATTTGAAAACTGTCTGCATCAGCGTGTTTATCAAATCTTTCTTTATAATACCACCGATTTCCATATTTTTGTATACGACAGTTTTTTTAATATTAACGAAGAAAGGCCATGCTCAAGGCATACTTAGATACTACTACAGGCAGACTGATTTGCGTTTAATGTATGAAGTCGCTCGCCAGAGGACTCTGATACCCTTCCCAAAATTGAAATTTGACTCTGACCGTAACTGAAACAACCTGGGAAGGGTAGATATGTAAACAAACACCAAAATTACGTCATGTCGCCATGGTTACGTTTACAATTCTGCTGACATTCCAATCAAGCTTAGAAATGACAGCTAATTCGAATACAGCTGTTAAGGGTTATTATAAACTGTCCATATCAATGTAAATGTAAAGTTCTATTTATTTAAGTGACTAATATAATGTGTTTCTCTTTAAAACTGTTAAACCAACACACATAAAAATATATAAATAAAAAAACACATGCTTAGTCTAAAACATCAATATCACAAATTTATTTGGTACCACTTAGTTATTCCGTCGACCAATTTCGCCAAATTATATAAATCGCTAAAAACACTCGCCAAATTATACAAATTGACATAATTTTTATTTTAAATAACGAAAGAACAAATAAATTAGTATAACATTAATAAATATACAAATAAAACGTCGAAATAAAAATCACTTGATGACATAAACACGTGTAACTTTCTTACAGTCAAGTGAATGTGACATTTACGATCAAGCATTATTTGCATTTAATATTATAGTTTGGCGATAGATTTTTGGTCGACGGGATAACTAAGTACCATTTATTTACTATTTTCACTGCTGAAACAATAAAACTGATAGAAATTTTTTTTAATATGATAAAATACTCATAAAATTCCTTGTAATAATTAATAAATGTAATTTATTAAGTAACAAATACCCTTACATGATTTAATCGAAATTGCTTGGATAACATAGAATATTGCAACGATATTTAAATCCGTGATCACCATTTCTTTCTCTGATTAAAAATAAGAATATTTAATGTTTAAGGAAGATCGAGTTTTTTTTTCTTCTTCTTCTTAGTTCGGGCGATATTAAAAACAAATATTTTACCGGTAACAGTAAATTAATCAAAAATAGCTGCTTCAAGTCAGTTATGAGAACTGTAGTTTGATAAAAATCAAATTTTAATTTTGAAACGTGTATATGAAACCAAGCTATTTTTATATAAATAAGGGGCATTCAAAAAAGAATAACAGAACCGACATTTTTCATGAATGAACCAAGCGATCAAGGTAAACAATAAATAATTTTGCTAATCTTAAAAGTATGTGTAACACTAAAATGCTACAATTTGTGTAAAATAGCCTTTTAAATCGAAGGAAATTGAAGAATATAAATATTTAATTTATTACATGAAAATACGATCAATGATTCTGAAACCTCGACGATGAGAAATAAGCTTCTATCTGGGCAGTGTATAAATGTAAACAAAGAGCACGTTGTGAAGTTTTGGTTCAGGGTTTGAAGTTGGATCCGACTTCACTTTTTCGGCGAAATGCGCGGGCCGTTATATCATAGTAGGCTATGGCCATGCTTAAGCCAAGACTCCCTTATCATAAAACAGACTTGACGATCCGGAGAAAGTCTTTGGGTGAAAATGTCCCCGATAATTGCCAACTTATTAGCTGACTTTGTCCCGTAAGTTACGCCACCTGGTGTATACTCCTGGTAATACTCCATAAGCAAATGCATAGTAAAAAATTGAAAATGCTGTGTTATCGGCAAAATTGTATAAAATATTTTTCGAATTCCAGTAAAATAAAGGCGTAAAAAAATATTTCGCACAATTATGTTCTGTCTTTAAAAAATGAAACATATCAAAAATGAAGATTTAAATATAAGATTTATTGATATTTTTTCAGGGTACTTGTTATTTATCCCTTCGACCAATTTCGCCAAATTATATAAATCGCCAAACTACTCACCAAGTTCTACATATTGACACAATTTTTTATTTTAAATAACGAAAAAACAAATAAATTAGTATAACATTAATAAAAATACAAATAAAACGTCGAAATATTGGTTTTATTGGCCATTATTGGCATTTAATCTTAAAATTAATTAATTTATGGCAAACCATTATTGGCATTTAATCTTACAAATTGGCGACAGTAATTTGGTCGACGGGATAACTAACAAGTACCATTTTCAGTATATAGGACTTTGCGAGTTATTTTTTTTTTAAATCTTGGCACAATTTGGGCTTCGGAAAGAGCGATTTGTCGCCGATTGATATAAACAGTTATGAAAACAAAACTTATGAACTGTCAGCTTGTTTTATTAGAATTTACGGCACAGATGTCATATACGGCCCCATACTGGCGCGATTTTTTTCCGACGCCAATTTTGCGAAAACCTCGTTACCATATCATCTATATCCGGATAACCATATCAAGCAAAATAACGACACTTTGGTGCCAGTTAAGTATCCGGTGCGTATATGACATTGGCGCCTGAAAAAAAAAAATCGCGCCAATATGACATCTGTGCCGAATTTACATGTATAAATTTAGTTTCTAGATATTATTATTTTTTTTTATATACGATTTGTTTATATTTGTATATAAAATAGATAAATGCCTTTTTTATATTAAATAAATTGTAAAAATATTGGAAAATATTGCTTCTTTATGTGAAACAGTGAATATGCTTCCAGAAATTACGTTGCTAAATTTTCTTCTCTCGCCAAGGCCCCTATACTTGAAAAATACCGATTTATTATTATATAATGTAGTATTAGCTAATGTTCTGTAATCTGTTCCACAGTCAAAATTGACTGCAAAAACGCGATGCTGGAATAATGTGGTATCAAGTATACGGTTTAAAAATAAAATTAATTTTGCGCCAAACTACACTTACGCCAATTGGCTCTAGGTCGGATTAAGGAAGAATACTCAAATTAAGATTTACAAACACCAAAATCGTAGCATGACAAGAATACGGTATTTGCGGAAAGTTGAGGGACATGTATAAATTTAAGTGATTATTAAACTTTTTTTTTTCCAATTTTTTAAGTGTTTATGACTTCAGTCTCTTTTTATGTGTATCTATGCGTGTTTTAACTTTCCTAAAATACTTTGATACATTTTAGGAAAACTTACATAACATATGTGAGTTAAAACAAGGAAATTAATTAAGCACCAAACTATGCCCGCCAAGATATGCCAATTGGCTGTGGAGCCAATTATGAAACTTTCCATGGATTAATACATACAAACTTTATATGAAAAAACAGTGAAGCTTTCATCTAAAGTATGTTAAACTGAAATGATCCCCCATACCTTCAAAAATAAAACAAATGATAGGCCAATAAATAAATAAATGAGACTGTGCATTGAAACAAATTGAAGGAGCGATGTTAAATTAATACTGTAAGGTGAAATTAATTGTGAAAAGAAAAGAAATAGCAGAAATAAAATAAATCACATATTTGAAAATATAAAAGAGAAAATGAAATATTTTACATTTTCCGGATCTAGATACTATCCATTTATTTCAATAACTAATATCACTGAGAAATTCATGGTAAAATAATTTTCTTTCCTGATTATTATTACTATTATTATCATCATTTATTTACATAACGGAATACAGCAGTAAACATTTTTTGTTTAACAGTAAAATAAGTTCATTTTTTAAATAAAATGTCTAGAACATATGAAAATTTGGTACAGATGTCATATTCACCCCATATTGGCGCGATTTTTTTCGGTTGCCAATTTGGCGAAAACATCAACAGCATAAACAACATAATCCGGGTTACCACATCAAGCAAAATAACGACACTTTGGCGCCAGTTAAGTACCTGTTGCCTATATGATATTGGCGGCAGAAAAAAATCGCGCCAATATGGGGCGAATATGACATCTGTTCCGAAAATTTTAAGATTAACAACTATCATTTGCAAACTACAAAGCACATCGTAAAGAAAATGGTAAAAGACAAATGGAAAACAAATTAAAAAATATTTCTGTTTCTCACGTTAGATGGCGCTAGTCACGGAAAACTATGTGGTTTCTAGCCACGTGTACAGCGGACAAAGGAAACTTAGCGATTGCGAGGCCTGTTATTTCGATAAGGAGGCCTTGGCTTAAGCATTTAAATTGGATGAGTTCTACCCGCAATATCTACGCAGATTTTCATTGGTCCATTTCCAAATCAAAACTTTTTTTTATATATAGAAGGACATCGATGATCCCTATGTTCTAGTTTCGTCGGTTAATGAGTTAAAGTTGTCTGCAGACAAAACTATTGTTCATAAAGTTGTGAAATTTTATGAAATACATAATAAAGGGATGAGAATTTGTTTAAGATCCCCCCTCCCCCCCCAAAAAATCAAAATTTCGCCACAAGAGGGCGATTTTTAATAAATTACACATTCAGCATTACAATAGTTTAGAAATTTTATTTATGGGGTGTCCATAATTAAACCACCCTATTATGAAATTGACTACAGACGAAACTATTGTTCAGAATGTTGTGGAATTTTGTGGAGGACATAATAAAGGTATGGGAATTTGTTTGAGCGAAAAAAAAAAATTAGGAGGTCGTTTTTTAACGAATTACACATTTAGCTTACATCTATGATAGTTTAACAAATTTTGTTATAACCAAACATGATCTGCATGACGGTCATCATTTTCAGATACCATCTGGAATCGTAAGATAGCATGTTCCATAGTTGACCACAGTATGGTCTGGAAAATGCTAGGAACATGTCATGAAATTCTGTCTTTAGAATCAGGTTAAGTTAATAAATGAAATTTCTAAACTATGGTAATGCTAATTGCGTAATTTATTAAAAATCGTTGTCTGATGGCGAAATTTTGATTTTTTAAAATTTCTTTGCTTAAACAAATTCTCATCCCTTCATTATGTCTTTCACAAAATTTCACACAACTTTATGAACAATTGTTTTGTCTAACTTTTAAGTAGGGTCGTTTATTTATGGACACATTGTATTTAAAACACAAGGCTGTGTTTTTAGTTATCTGTCTTGAGTTTTCTACTGAGCCTATTTTGCTTTCTTTAAGAAAGCTGTTCATTTGTACCTGTGCCCTCACAGCTATTTTAAAAAATATTCCCATTTTTATATTTTAATTTCAGAAGTTTTATTTAATTAAATTTCTTTAAAATTATGGCAGTCAGATTTCTTCCATTGTTTCAGATAAAAGAGAAATAATGAAAATTATCCGACACGTGGCTTTTGGGACGTATTTTTTCATTTGCAAGTTATTTTTGGTATAAAAATTATGCACGTGTACTTTATTTTTTATAAGCGAATAAAAATTCATATTTATTGCGACATACCGAGAATACTGCCTATTGGGTTTGTTTATCTTTACGCATTATGACTTTATTAGCTTTCTTTTTCATTACATTAAAATAGAAAATATATTTTTATCTTTATATACTGTGGTTAATCATAAAAGTACGTTTGAAAAGTTTGCGCCGGTGATGCTATGAAAAATAGCATCACCACATCACAATAGCATCACAAAAATAGCAGAAAAATATATATGATTGTGTCAAAATATAGCGTAATTTTCACTGATTTTTCATTTCTTAATTTTAAAGATTAAAATCGGAGCCTTTATTATTCATTGAACCATTTCAGAAATTGAATATTGAGTAAAAACAAAACGTCCTCATCAGTATTTGGAGAAATTATTTGTCCTTTTTAAAATGCACTTTTCTACAATACAAACCTTTCAATAATAAAATCTTCATACTGTTTGTTTGCATGAAGTCTTAAGAAAATGAATCGCAGATCAACATTCCGTCATTTTTATCGAGGATGATATAATACTAGTCATTTAATAAAATCTGTTATTTTAAAATAAATTCCTTACTCAAAAAAATAATAAGATGTATATATATATTTTTTAATTTTTCAATATTATAAATTTGTAATTATATGATCATTTTAGATCTGAAATAAAATTTCAGTGTAATGCAAGCAGTTAGCATCTTCTTTCGGTTCCACAATTCAGTCGTAGAGTTTCCTTCTAAAACTAGTGTTGCTGTGTCCGAAAATTTATTTCTATATCTTTCTAATATATAGGTTTATAATAGCATTAATACTCATGAATACAAGGCATAGTGTATCTTTCCCAGTGTTACAGTTAACAGTGAATTAAAAGAAGAATAGAAAAACCGCGCCCCTTTTGGCTTTAAAAATTTTAAATTAAATTAATATACATTTTTTTAATCATTAAACTTTAAAATAAAATTTGGTTCATTTCTACAAAATAGTAAAGTTTGATGAAATTTCATGCATTCGTTGTTGAGATAGAGCGCCCACAACTTTTGTGTCACATACATACTAAAAGACAAACAACATATATATTTTCCAAAAACAGTCAAGTAGTGTTCTAGATATCTCAAAACATGTAAATCCATCATCGAAAACCGAAAGTTGAAAAATTTTCAGACTGCAGTACTTTCTTCTTATGTGTATTGATGAAAGTAAAAAGAAAAATCCCCCTTATGAGATACAGAACTTTTGTAAAAAATAAATACGAAGACATTAGAAACAAAAACGTAAAATTTTACGTCAATTACGGATTACGAAAAACCTCCCAACACATTCAGAATACTATAATAAAACTTCACAGTTTAATAAGGTAAAAATATGTCTAAATAAACAATTTATAAAATGCATAACACATTTGAAAACAGAATTACAAATTACAATCAATATCTGAATTTTTTTCTGTGAAATACTTTATGTGATCTATAGATTTATCATACAATGCATTGTTCGCTAAATTTTAGTACACTTAGGAAAAGCAAGAAGAGTTGAAAATGCCCCTTCATCAATTTCCATCATAAAACGAAAATGTTTTGAAAGGACGGTTTCTCAATTGAAAATTTATTTTGAGCTTACTCAAACTTGTAATCTGTGATATCATTCAAAGCTTACTACTTTTCTACATTAATTTTATCATCGTTTTTAGTTGAACTGCATTTTTGTTATTGAAAGAGGTTACTTTCGAATTGATCCCATTTAAATTTCATCAAAATTGGTTCAATGCATTTTTAGAAATACAACAACAACAACAAAAAAAAATACATAGATAAATATCTTTCAAATATTTCATTAAAGTCGGGTTTTTTTTTGTCGTTAAAAGTTTATATTATATTTATTAAAATAATTAAAACTATTTAGTAACTTTAAAATGAGCATGTATTTTAAATATTCTTATTAGATTGTGTTATATGGTATTTTAAATAAACCTTTAAACCTCAGTTAAGGACGATTTCTCAATTGCAAATTTAAGTTTACTCAAACTTGTAATATGTGATATCATTTAAAATTTTCTTTTCTACACTTATTAGGTAGATTTCGTGAAAAATACTACCCATTGCATTCTACCCTATGTTGGAATTTCTGAAAATTTTCGCAGATCTATGTCGATCATGACCCCTAGAACCCAAAACCATTCACAGTTCAAAACTTTATCGATCTATCTATCTCTCTATATATCACTTTTTTATGGACACGATAACTTCCATAATTCCGCACAAATCTCTTCCAAATTCATACATAAAATCAAGGGGCAGAAAATCTCGGTAGGATTAACTCTTACTGAAAAATAAATAAATAAATAAGTAAAAATGGAAAAAAATGTTGCAGGAGTTGAAGAAGGAAAAAATTCACAACTTCGTCAATTCACAAGATATAAAATCCGCTTAAATTTATTATAAATTTTCTTAATATTATCTACGACTTTTATACTGATACGTTTTTGATAGAACCAACTCTTACAGCAAAAACAAATTAAACAAAAATAGGGGTTGAAGAAAAAAATATCGTATTAACATGATTCAGATAAAACCGGTTCTTACAGAAAAGAAATAAAAAACTTGTCAAAAGCGGCCAGATAAAATTGTTAAACTGAGTTTATCTCTCATCTTGATTTAGTATTTGTTGGTGAATTAGTACTTAACTTCGAAATCTACTTGCGCCTGTTGGTCAAGCCGGCAGGGATTTTTTTTTTTTTTTAATCGTTGCCTGATTGAACTGCATTTTCCTTTTTTACTCAAACAATTATCTCGATTATTTCGATGACGATATATGAATCATTTTTAAATTAAGAGCGATTCCACAATCTCCAAAAATATTTTCAAGGTGACTTCTTTTTATGGCATATTTTTGATAAGAAACTTCTTTATACGGCTAGCGTTGTGAAAATCCACAAAAGAAAACAGACTAATAAAAATTCAAATTCCTCTTCTGAAAAATGAGTTAAGTTTGCGCACATTCGAAATAAATTAACAGGTTTTTTTTTTAATTCGACCGAAGGAAAAATGTCACAGTTTCTTTAACTATGAAATAACAAGTCTTTATTTGCAACTTATGCAGTCAATCGATAGTAAAATTGTATAAATATGCATTTGGTTATGTGTTTTAATAGTAAATTAGATGAAATGTACGTTTGAAAGCCACACAGAAGCACAGTGAATACCCGATAGTGAAGCCCAAGACCACTATAGAGTTAACAGATAATGACGTTGAAAGACCAACAATTGTTTACGTTGAAGACAATAATTGAAAAAGTGCAAAACAAGTTAGAATCAGAATTACCAAATTTCTTTCGTGTCTGCCGCAGAAACTTCAAATTTCGAAAGCTAGTACTTAATAAAACATTCCGTGTAATTTGTTAATTTCATTCAAGATTTCAATTGATAATAACCGTATGAAAGATAATCACACTGAAAAGAGTTAATAAAGTGTTTTCGCGTTTCAGTTTTCATTTTGACGCAAATATAGTAAATATAAAAGTAACTGTTTAAAGTTATTAAGAATAAGACTTTGTTGACTTGATATTGAAAGCCCTGTAAAAATGTTTATATAACCGTTTCCACATGTTTTTTGGCATATCAAAGTTCCTTCTGAAAAAGTCTTCACTAATACAAAAAAAAAAAAAAAAACCCTCTTTTTATAGTTTATTACTATTACAAAAAAAATCTCTAAAATGAAAATTTAAGAAAGATATAAACAGTTTAAAGTTTTTTAAGTTTGACAATAAAAAAAAAAGTTTCTCAATCAAATCACTTTGCTTTGGTATAGTTATTTATATCTGTATATCAAATTTAACAACAAATAGATTTACTAAGCATAGGTAACTGCAACAAGGAATATTTAACAAGTAGAATAGTAAGCTGCATTAAGAGTTCAAAGCCATGAACATTGTGATGAGGTGGAGATTAGCCATCAACGTCACAAACAATAAATTATATAAATTAGAATGAATTTCCTATTCTCAAAGCCATGTTTCTGTAAAGCCACCAAAGATAAATTTACTCTAAGAATAAAGATTAATCTTAAATCAATGTATGTTAGAAATATTAGAATTTTATTTGAACAGTTTAAAAATAAAAATAACTGTTTCTCTTTTAAAGTAATGTTTTCTAAGGCTTCATCGGAATGAGTTAATTTGAGCAGCAGTATTTTTTGGTTTATATAAATGCTATTTTATACGTAAACAAAATTTTGTATTTTTTTATATAATTCATGCTTTCCAGAGATTTTGTCAAATGAATACATTTTATGGTCCTGGAAAACATGAACATAAACATAAAATTGCAGCTGAAAAAAAAAAGTCAGAAATTTTACGTCAAACGTAGCAAATGAGGTGCATTCGTACTATAACTAGTTTTATAAATATTAAGATCTTGGTGCAATAGCTGTTGCACTCTTATGCAAAAATGCATGAATAAGAAATTTATTACAGTCATGTATATTAAATTCAGTAATACGGAAATAACAGGACACCGTCCTAAATAGGATGTAATCGCCATGATAATCCTGGAATCATTGTCTATCATGGGATATCATTGAATTATTTACGTATGACAAGATTTAATAGAATGAAGAAAACTTTTATTAATATCTTTTTAAGTTTTGATTCGATTTTCATACAATTTGAAATGACTCGAGAAAATTGTGCAACGATTATATATATATTAAATTTCAAACCATTCGGTTTGGTATTTTTGCGTTATGCGGACAGGCGGACGGACCAGATAACGACTATAGGTGCTACGTATTTATATAATTACGAACGCACCTAAAAGGACAAATCTGCGCAATTATAATATAAGCACCAACGAAAATATGAAATATCGTCTTACAAGTTTCTCACGTTCCCTCAAAGCGTTTTTTATATTTAAAAAACGCAGAAAACAATATATTTTTGAGATTTAAAGGAGAATCTATAACACAGTGTTTCTCTTGTTTCTTTTAATTTTCGAAAAACGTTTTCGAGAAATTTTTAAGGATAATCAGTTTTTTCAAACCTGTGTATCGATTTTTTCGGATGCTATCAATTCTGAATTAAACATTTTCAAGTGCGTAACTAATTTTATACGTGCAAGAATAACAATTAAGTGGACGAGGGACCTTAAAAATAAATTTTTTATTTTTTGTAAATTTCACCTTAAATATTACTCAAAGATACATTATATGCATTATGGCATGCATTTATTACAAAAAAAAAAAAAAAAAATTTAGTGTCATTTTTGAGAAAAAAGTGGAATTTTACGCGTCGTTTTAGAAATCTCCGAAATGCCCCATGCGCGTTCCATATCAATGAAAATCCCCAATATTTTTTATAAAAGTTTGGTTTATATATATAAATAAAACTGTGCATCGAATTTTATATATTTGAATATAAAAGTTAAAAAAAAATGAAAAATTTTGAAATTTTTCGAAAAAATTTCAAAATTTCAGAATTTTTCAATTTTTTTCTTTTTTTTTTTTTTTTGTAAATTTCACTTTAAATATTACTCAAGGGTACATTATATGCATTATGGCATGCATTTCTCACAAAAAAAATTAAAAAAAAAATTTTTTTGAGAAAAAAATAGCATTTTACGCGTCGTCGTAGAAATCTTCGAAATGCCCCTTGCGCATTCCATATCAATGAAAATCCCCAATATTTTTTATAAAAGGTTTGATTTATATATATAAATAACACTGTGCATCGAATTTTATATATTTGAATATAAAGGTAAAAAAAAAAAAAATTGAAAATTTTCGAAAAAATTTCTAAATTTCAAAATTTTTCATTTTTTTTCTTTTTTTTTTTGTAAATTTTAATTTAAATATTACTCAAGGGTGCATTATATGCATTATGGCATGCATTTATCACAAAAAAAAATTATTTTTGAAAAAAAAAATGGCATTTTACGCGTTGTCGCAGAAATCTTCGAAAAGCCCCCTGCGCATTCCATATCAATGAAAATCCCCAATATTTTTATAAAAGTTTGGTTTATATATATAAATAATTCTGTGCATCGAATTTTATATATTTGAATATAAAAGTATTTAAAAAAAAAAACAATTTTTTGAAATTTTTTCGAAAATTTTTTTTTATTTTTATTTTTTATTTATTTATTTATTTATTTTACCTTTATATTCAAATATATAAAATTCGATGCACAGAATTATTTATATATATAAACCAAACTTTTATAAAAAATATTGGGGATTTTCATTGATATGGAATGCGCATGGGGCATTTCGAAGATTTCTAAGACGACACGTAAAACTCCATTTTTTTCTCAAAAATAATTAAAAAAAATTTTTTTTTTTGATAAATGCATGTCATAATGCATATAATGTACCCCTGAATATTATTTAAAGTGAAATTTTCAAAAAATAAAGAATTGATTTTTAAGGTTTTTTAAGGTCCCTCCGTCCCCTTAAACAAAAACATAATTTGAAGAACAAATTAAAAAAAACAAAATTTATTTCCTACATTGTTTAAGCCCTAGAAGGGACAGATATTGAGTTATTACATTCAATTAGTTCTACATTTAATGTTATATTTTTGTAACAAATTAGTTAAGCCAATTGAAGATTAAAAAATAAAAAATAAAATTCATACAATATGATACTTAAAACACCATAAAAAATTAGATTCCGTTCAAATAAAATCGAAATAAATCTTAGACTTCTTCCATTTTTAATTGAAAATATTTGTATTGCAGATTTTGTATTACGTTTATGACAATTGTGCATAAAATGATAAGATGCATACAAAATACAAAACATAAAAAAAGTCTAAGATTTATTTCGATTTCATTTGAACGGAATCTAATTTGTTAGGGTGTTTTAAGTATCATATTGTATGAATTTTATTTTATTTTTTAATGTTCAATTGGCTTAACTAATTTGTTACAAAAATATAACATTAAATGTAGAACTAATTGAATGAAATAACTCAATATCTGTCCCTTCTAGGGCTTAAACAATGTAGGAAATAAATTTTGTTTTTTTAATTTGTTCTTCAAATTATGTTTTTGTTTAATATGTCAAGTTTTTTAATAACTACTGCACTCAGGCGAACGCATTTCAAAATTAATAGAGAGTATCAGCATCAGGCTTTGATGTATGCGGTATTGCATCGCAATGTGAAATGCAGTTTACCAATGTGTAATTCAAAATGTTTCACCGCCGTAGTAATGCAGGTTGCGGTAGTTTGGACAAAAACTTCTAATCTGAACGTAAAAAATCTATAATCAAAACATAAAAAATTAACTTCACTTAAATTTAGATACTTTATTTCTCACTCAGGAACGCTATGCATGCGTAAATGTAAATTGTGTTGAATCCTTACTGCTAATATTTAACAATATTATAGCTGTGATACAGTAAAAAATAAAAATAAATAAAAGTTTTACTGAAATTTTTAAGCCGTATTCTCTCCCAAGGGGTGATGTCAAGACATCAGAAAATTATTACCTAAATTTAACTTGGGGTATAAATAGTTCTCATCTCGGAAAAAAAAATACATTTTAAAATTTAAGTTATGTAATTCCCCACTAAGTTCGCTACCTGTGTAAAAATAGCTATCCATTAGAAACTTTTTTTCTAAAATATAAACTTGGCCAAAGCAAAAACTTATTCTCAAAAATCCTTGAAAATATCCTTTTTATTTCCACTATGACGCCATATTCACCTTTTTAATCTCTCTATTAAAAAAAAAGTAACTACCGCTGCCACCGCCGCCGCCGCCACCGCGCCGGTTTTGAATTTTTTGTGATCGGAGGTCTTTCTTCGTTAATATTAAGAAAAATGTGAAAATCGGTGGTATTATAGAGAAATGTTTGATAAACACGCCGATGCTGACAGTTTTTAAAACGAAGAATTATTTTAAGAGATATTTAATGCTAAAGTTAGACAAAATCGTTGCATTAAAAAAGTTTTATAGGAGCAAAAACTATGCATGGGTATTTAATCATTTTTAGATCATTTTATACGTGTGTAGTTCCCGGTGTGCAGATTGTATTTTTTTTTTTAATTTGACTGATTTTTGAGGTTTTATTTCTATTTTAAATTGAAATTTTCAGCATTTCGAGAGATATTTTTTACAGATTTTAGAAAATGGTTTTAATTTAAACTGTTGCCAACTGTATAAACAGCGCAAACAATAATGTTTGCTTCAAATTAAAAATTGATTTACACGTGACTATTATAAACAGAGAAAAAAAAACCATTTGGAAATAGAATTAAATAATTACGTATAGAAAGCAGGAACTTATTAAAAACTACGTCATAAAAACTATTGACACGTGAGTTTTAAAACAGAAAGGATATTGTAAAATAATAAATTCATTAAGATGCGTTAGAAGTCTTAAGTAGGAGAAATTACGCCACATTTACGTCACGTTGCACGTATTACGTAAAATGAACACAAAATAATATTGCAAAACAGTTTAAATTTAAGAATTTCGTGAGACATTTACTTGATATTTTTGAGATGAACTTTTCAACTATTTCAGGGCAAATAACATTTCATTTCTGATAAAAGTATTTTCACGTGAATATTGAAACGAGAAAGGAAAGTTTGGTAAAAATTACGTCACATTTAAAATGTCTTATTTAAAAGAACTTTCTTAATAAATTCATTAACATGCGTTAGAAGTCTTAAATAGGAGAAATTACGTCACATTACAGTTATTACATAAAATGAATAAAAAATAATGTTGCAAAACAGTTTAAATTTAGAAATTGCGCGAGACATTTATTTTATTTATTTATTTATTGAACAACAAACATATGACTTGTGTGCTTGACATGAGAGCCCGCTTATAAGTCAATGACCAATATCGCTAAATTATATAAATCGCCAAACCACTTCGCCAAATTACACAAGTTGACGTAATTTTTATTTTAAATAACGAAAGAACAAATAAATTAGTATAAAAATACAAATACAAATAAAACGTCGAAATAAAAATCACTTGATGACGTAAACACATGTAACTTCCTTACAGTCAAGTGAATGTGACATTTACGATCATCTATCATTGGCATTTAATCTTAGTCTGGCGATAGATTTTTGGTCGATGGGATAACTAAGTAGTACCGTTATAATTTACCACTCGAAAAAAAAAAGCAAACTGGCGAGTTAAAAAAAAAAAGCTATTGGCCGGATTTTAACCCAGCTAACATAAAAGTACCAAGAATTCTCTGCGATCATGGCAAGTTTTATGTAGTTTTACTCGAAAAAGTAACTTTGATTCTTTAATAAAAATGGAAATCTTTCTTATGAAAAACGAAGGAACTGTTGATGATAGTCACATGACTTAGGCTATTATTATAGAGATTGTTTTCAATTCTAAAAACAGCGCAAAGAATAATATTTCCTAATGATTAAAAATTTATTTACACATGACTATTAAAAACAGAAAAAAACCCTTAAAATTACTATTAAATGAGTACGTGTTAAAAGCAGGAAAATATTGAAAATTATGTCTTGAAAATTGTATTCCCACGTGAATATTAAAAGAGAAAGGAAACTTTAAAATAATAAATACATTAATATGCGTTTAAACCTTTCAGGGGCAAGTTACTTCTATTCGTAAAATGTTGAAATCAGTGAATGACACCAGAATTTATGACACCAGAAATTTCGAAATATGAAAATGCTTTTGTTCACTTACTTAATAAAAGAAAAAATTTCATTCCAATATTCTGGTGCTAATATGGCATTTAAGAATTAAAATTAAATGTTCCAAAAATGAACCACCGCCCTTGAAGGGGTTAAAGCAGTAAATTGTAGTAATTGTAGTAAATTGTATTATGTCAATCGTTTTATAACGCTGTTAAAAAATACCGGTCGGCAAAGACTCTGTTTACTTAATTCATTTTATTTTATAAATAAAAACATACATTTATTTTACTTAAATAGGTGTCACAAATAAAAATCAAAATATGATGACATGTTTCGGTTTAATAGTAAAAACCGTATTCATAACATACACATAATCAATAGAAAATGAATGACACTGGGTACCAAAAAATACTCTAAAAACCAAAAACATAAAAATGCAAACACTGAGCCCTCTATGATCTCAAATAGCCTCCGCTACCGCGGCTCCCTCTACCAGACTCACTTTTTAAGTATTTATTAAGGAATTCCAACCATAAAATTGGAATATCAAAGGAAAAAGAATCATTACACACAGTATCCCTCCTAGAATATATCTCAATAGATTCACGGATGATTGACTTGCGGTATAAACTCGAAACGAACACTAATCTACTATCCCTGAAACAAATATTAACCCCCCTCTTTAAAAACAGCCTTGATAACGCAGTCTTATCCCTACCAAATTTTATATCAGATTCATGCTCTCTCCTCCTTATCCCAAACTTCCTACCTGTCATACCAATATAATAATTAATATCCCCCCCTTCATTCTCATATGGCATTTCATACACACCCGCGAGATCTTCCTGTGCAACCGGATCAAAAGGTCTGTACAGAAGATGTTTCAATTTAGGAGGTGGTTTAGCAACTAATTCTAACTTAAACTTCATTAATTTACTTTTAAGTCTCTCAAAATTACCCTTTATATATGGAAACGATAACCTTTTAAAACTACTAACCTCCCCCCTCTCGGACGCCTTATCAACCAAAGTACAACTAACCTGTGAATGCCCTTTACACTTATAATTTTTAATCAAATAATTAATTTTCTCCCTATTGTAACCATTTACTTTAGCAATATTGAAAATATAATTCTCACTCCTCGTCCAAAAAATCCTCTGAACAAATATTAAACACACGATTAACCATGAACCTGAACGTTGGGAATTTATACCCAAAAGGTGAATACGCTGAATTTGGAATAATATGCTGACTACTAATATCCTTCCTATAAACTTTTCTTTTTAAAAAGACCCCTCTCTCATAATGCACACGTCTAAAAATGAAAGAGCACGATCATTTTCTAATTCAAAGGTAAACTGAATATTCTCATCTAGTTTGTTAACTCCATTAACAAAATCAATAAAAGACTCACCCCCCCCCCCCTACCATATTAAAAACACATCATCAACATACCTCTTCCAAAATTTAGGAACTTTCTCAAACGCTACAAAAATCTTCTCTTCAAAAGGTCTCATTTTAAACTCTGCTAACAAACCCGATATAGGAGATCCCATACGGGCACCCATGTTTTGCTTATAAATTTTACCGTCAAAAATAAAATAGTTACTTTGTACAATCAACTGCAATCCATCTTTCAAAGTACGTTTTATGCTATCATTATACATTTCTGCATTGTCAATTTTCTTATTAATTTCACGCAAACTTGAAAAGTGTCTATTGATAGGAATAGGATCTAGGTAGGAAGTTTGGGATAAGGAGGAGAGAGCATGAATCTGATATAAAATTTGGTAGGGATAAGACTGCGTTATCAAGGCTGTTTTTAAAGAGGGGGGTTAATATTTGTTTCAGGGATAGTAAATTAGTGTTCGTTTCGAGTTTATACCGCAAGTCAATCATCCGTGAATCTATTGAGATATATTTTAGGAGGGATACTGTGTGTAATGATTCTTTTTCCTTTGATATTCCAATTTTATGGTTGGAATTCCTTAATAAATACTTAAAAAGTGAGTCTGGTAGAGGGAGCCGCGGTAGCGGAGGCTATTTGAGATCATAGAGGGCTCAGTGTTTGCATTTTTATGTTTTTGGTTTTTAGAGTATTTTTTGGTACCCAGTGTCATTCATTTTCTATTGATTTTGTGTATGTTATGAATACGGTTTTTACTATTAAACCGAAACATGTCAACATATTTTGATTTTTATTTGTGACACCTATTTAAGTAAAATAAATGTATGTTTTTATTTATATGATATGAAAGGGTGAAGTAAAATTTGTTTGAGTTTTTTACGAAAACTTACAACAGTTTTTGACATTTTATTTTAGCTTCTTTTGAAATGTTTAACTGATCTTCGTTAACCAAACACAATAACAACCACTGGATGTCTTAACAGCAACTGATTCGGCATTAAATTTTCGCAATCAAAGGGAATTGAATGGAAACCCGTTTACAGGGAGATCGCTATAGGTTTTTTCATTATAATTCAATCTTATCTAATGTTTTAAAAACCGATCAAATTAGCGCGCTTTTAGATTCTGCGGTGTCTGAACGGGTGTTGGCGAGCGTAGCTTGCAGGGGGCAGAGCCCGCTAGTTTTTGAAAAAAAAAAAAAAAAAAAAAAAAAAAACTAGCTTAGTTTAATATTTCACGTGAAAATCTTTCAACTCAAAATAAATAAATTAATATTACGGCATTTGAAATTTTTGCAACAATGAAGTAAAAATGCTACATTTTCTATGAAAAATGTCCGTTGATTTTCAATGAAAAAAGCGAAGATTGGAGTTATTAAGGAAAATATTTGAATAATGTAAAAAAAATTGGCCCATGTTTCTCTCTGGGTTATAATTCACCCATATGTAAAGGCATTTTAGCCTTCGTTTTAGCCCTGACGTCAGGCAAACGTTTTTATACTTTAAATTTATAATATCATTAGAATTAGTAAAGAATAAAAAATGAGTGGCATCAGGAACAAAAAGGCGGGAAGAAAAAATGAAAAAGTTATGATCTCCATAGGCTTTTCCATGTTAAATTAACATTGAGAAGTGACACTGGAAATAAATAAGTATTGCGCTGCCGCGCAATACTTAAATATATATGTTTTTTCATTGTAAGGGTAATGCTGTTAATTCTCATGTTTGTCGGTAAAACGTGTTTCTTGAGCATGAAAGTGTTTACTTGAGAATTGATAACATTTGAAAAACCTACGATGCGGGTTTAGGGAACTGATTAACACAATATAAGAACTACTCGGAAACGCTTTCGAAGATCAGTGGCAGCAAAAAAAAAAACTTCTTTAAATCTCGAAAATGTATTAGTTTCTGAGTTTTCTAATGATAAAAAATGCTTTTCGGAATCAAGTGGGCAGTAGTGACATAAAAACTAGGGGGCAACATTTCTCTCTCCAGAATAAATAGAAAACTATTTATAATTACAAAAATAATTCTTTATTTTATACTTTAGAATGTACATTTTTATTTTTTATAGTAAAATTTCTAAAAATAGTTTTTCGTTACACTTAAATTTGTTCCAGAAGATCAGTGATCCAGAATCATTTGACCTAGTTTATCATTTGATACAGTTGATCATTGATCCAGTAATTGATCATTGATCCATTGATCAAGATGATCATTGATCCATTGATCCATTGATGATCATTAATCCATTGGACGAAATCCATTGATCCATTGATCCAGAACCAAAGATCCTTTGATCCAGATCCATTGAGATGATCATTGATCCATTGATCCAGATGATCCAATGATCAGATCAGATAATTGATAAATTGATCCATTGATCCAGATTGATCTTTGATCCAGTTGACCATTTGATCCAGAAGAACGAGAACTTCCAGAAGATCAGAATTTTTACAAGTGTTTTTTTAAATCTCGAAAATTTATTAGTTTCTGAGTTTTCTAATGATAAAAACGCTTTTCGGAATCAAGTGAACAATAGTGACATACAAACTTGGGGACAACATTTCTCTGTCCAGAATAAATAGAAAACAATATTTATAGTTACAAAAATAATTCTTTATTTTATACTTTAGAATGTACATTTTTATTTTTTACTGTAAAATTTCTAAAAATAGTTTTTCATTACACTTACATTTCTTCCAGAAGATCAGTGCATCAACTTGGGGACAAGGGAGAGAAGTGACAATTTGAATATTTAAACTCTGATTGGAGTAAAATTTACAGCTATTTTCTTGAAAGTTCTTTTCAAAATTGTATATAGACATCACAGAATACATTTTATGCTAACGAAAATTATACAAATGATAAAATGCAGCATATAACCACCAAGGGTCACAAATTACCCACTTATTGTAGAATCGCCGATATATGTTCATTTTTGTACAAAGTGACAAAACTGCTATTAGAGATGTAATTGTAGACTAAATTTTCGTAATTGTATTAAAATATCGATTAATTTTCTTTGACTTCAGGTTCGTCTCTGAATATTTTGGATTCAGGTCAGTTTCTGCTTGAAGTCTGTCGGGTTCGATTCGGCATGACTTGATTTTTCAAAAGAAAGTTCTGAATATTTTTCAAACGAAATGAACCACATATTTGAATATTAATGACTGTATATCTGTTCACTTTTGCAAATATGAGATAAAGTTGATGCCGTGGTGATTTGGAAAGTGAAATTTGGCTTCGTTTGGCTATAAGTGAAAAACCTCCATAGAAAAAAATATTTCACATATACATCTTAAAACTAAAGTTTTTCTCTATTTTTCAACATAGTCGCCATTTAAGTTTACGCATTTGCCATAGAGTTTTATTAATTTACAAATTTCTTCTTCATAAAATTCGGCCGCATGGGTACGTAGCCGATACGTTCGTAATTTTTAAATTAACTTTTGAGTTAAATTTAAGAAAGAACAGTATATATACAGTCTGACCTCGTTTTCCCGACACCCGGTTTTCACGTCACTCCGCTTATCACATCAGTTTTTCAAAGTCCCGATTTTCTGTACATGATTTTAATGTAAATATACTCCGGATTTTACGTCGTTGAATAATTTTCAACTCCGGTTATCCCGACGGTTTAGGAATATCGTCCATTTTTCATAATCCATCTTATAAGCACGGCTATTAAGCGGTAAGAAATGCCTTAGCCAAACTTTTCACAAAAGTGTTTAAATTACCCATTGAAATAAATGAGAAATTTTACTTCAATCCTTTATCTGAATAAATAAACCACACACTATGAATGACCCACTTAAGCTCCAGATAGACGTATCAGTCTACTCGCAGTCTTTTTGTTCTCTTCAGGCGGCACTTTCTTGTGGCTACACGGCGTTTTTCATCTGACTAGAACCGAAGCATTGCATTGTATTGAAATGATCAGAAATTATCTAACATCCATTTCTGAAACAACGAATATTGATTACAATTCGTTGCATAATATTGAAAGCACATCTAGGGATAACTAAATCTTAATTTATCAATATTTCATGTAACAATATAAAAAACAGTCATCATAAATCTAATTTTTATTCTTTTCAATTTTGTTTGTGTGTTTATTTTGTTTAACAATAATGTTTTATTGCTTAAAACTGCAAGAACAGTTATGAATTTAAAATTCTCTTAAATTAGTTAAAAATACAGCTTTTTATAAACATATATTTCTCCAACTCCGATTACTGCGACACTCAGCTTATGACGACACTTTTTTCTGGACATTAGAGTGTCGGGATAAGGAGGTTCGACTGTATTTACAGGGTGTTCGAAAATGGACTGACGATTTTTTAAATTCAATATCAAATAAACATTAAGAGCTATAGAAGTTATCGCTGGAGAGTAAAGTATAAAGTCAGAAATTTCTTTATTATGAATCCTTGTTTTTGTTCTAACTATCACGTATAGCTGGCGTTGTACCGGGTGAGCAAAAAGTCCGTATAAACTTTAAAAATTAATAAAAACCGAAAAAATAATCCAAATGATAAACTGTTTGCAGGATTAGCATCTATAGGTTACGGGAATTTTTTTAAGACAGAAATAAAAAATAACTCAAAAACAGCCAATAGATGGCGCTAGTACGGGCGATTTCGGTGGAAATATGCAAATGAAACGGTTATAAGAACTTGCGCTCTTAATCCAGAACTAATTCACGGTTGTGAGCCGTGTACTTGATCAAGGACGCTGAGTATGAAGGATAAAAGCTTTGTTGGTGAAGTTATTTTACGTGAACTAGTTCTGGATTAGGAGCGCAAGTTCTTGTAGCCGTTTCATTTGCCTATTTCCACCAAAATCGCACGAACCAGCGCCATCTGTCGACTGTTTTTCAGCTATTTTTAGCTCACAGGCTATCAAAGCCTGAGAGCTAATGTGCCCGCCCGTTCTGTATGTATGTATGTATGTATGTATGTATGTATGTACGTACGTACGTATGTACGTAACGCGATAACTCTTGATAGAAACATCCGATTTGCTTCAAAATTTTTTCCTAGGTTCATTGTGATAAGGCGCTTCCCTGATTAGTTTTGGGAGTTCATTGGTTAAGGATAAAGGGGGGAAAACGGGGTTAGTCCACCCCCCCCCGCTTAATTCAGAAAAATGGGTTTTTCATGCAAAATCATTCGATTTGCACCGAATTAGGTATACCGGTTTATTATGTTAAGTAACATCCCTGATTAGTTTTGGGGGTTCATTGGTTAAGGATAAAGGGGGAAAAACGGGGTTAGTCCACCCCCCCCCTTAATTCAGAAAAATGGGTTTTTCATGCAGAATCATTCGATTTGCTCCGAATTTGGTATACCGGTTTATTATGTTAAGGAACATCCCTGATTTGTTTTGGGGGTTCATTGGTTAAGGATAAAGGGGGGAAAACGGGGTTAGTCCACCCCCCCCCCCCCCTTAATTAAGAAAAATGGGTTTTTCATGCAGAATCATTCGATTTGTTCCGAATTTGGTATACCGGTTTATTATGTTAAGGAACATCCCTGATTAGTTTTGGGGGTTCATTGGTTAAGGATAAAGGGGGAAAAGGGGGGTTAGTCCCCCCCCTTAATTCAGAAAAATGGGTTTTTAATGCAGAATCATTTAATTTGCTCCGAATTTGGTATACCGGTTTATTATGTTAAGGAACATCCCTGATTAGTTTTGGGAGTTCATTGGTTAAGGATAAAGGGGGAAAAACGGGGTTAGTACACCCCACCTTAATTCAGAAAAATGGGTTTTTCATGCAGAATCATTCGATTTGCTCCGAATTTGGTATACAGGTTTATTATGTTAAGGAACATCCCTGATTAGTTTTGGGGGTTCATTGGTTAAGGATAAAGGAGGAAAAACGGGGTTACTCCACCCCCCCCCCCCTTTATGTATGTATGTATGTATGTATGTATGTATGTATGTATGTACGTACGTACGTATGTACGTAACGCGATAACTCTTGATAGAAACATCCGATTTGCTTCAAAATTTTTTCCTAGGTTCATTGTGATAAGGCGCTTCCCTGATTAGTTTTGGGAGTTCATTGGTTAAGGATAAAGGGGGAAAAACGGGGTTAGTCCACCCCCCCCCTTAATTCAGAAAAATGGGTTTTCATGCAAAATCATTCGATTTGCTCCGAATTAGGTATACCGGTTTATTATGTTAAGGAACATCCCTGATTAGTTTTGGGGGTTCATTGGTTAAGGATAAAGGGGGAAAAACGGGGTTAGTCCACCCACCCACCCCCTTAATTCAGAAAAATGGGTTTTTCATGCAGATTCATTTAATTTGCTCCGAATTTGGTATACCGGTTTATTATGTTAAGGAACATCCCTGATTAGTTTTGGGAGTTCATTGGTTAAGGATAAAGGGGGAAAAACGGGGTTAGTCCCCCCCCCCCTTAATTCAGAAAAATGGGTTTTTCATGCAGAATCATTCGATTTGCTCCGAATTTGGTATACCGGTTTATTATGTTAAGGAGCATCCCTGATTTGTTTTGGGGGTTCATTGGTTAAGGATAAAGGGGGAAAAACGGGGTTAGTCCACCCCCCCCCCTTAATTAAGAAAAATGTGTTTTTCATGCAGAATCATTCGATTTGCTCCGAATTTGGTATACCGGTTTATTATGTTAAGGAACATCCCTGATTAGTTTTGGGGGTTCATTGGTTAAGGATAAAGGGGGAAAAGGGGGGTTAGCCCCCCCCCTTAATTCAGAAAAATGGGTTTTTCATGCAGAATCATTTAATTTGCTCCGAATTTGGTATACCGGTTTATTATGTTAAGGAACATCCCTGATTATTTTTGGGAGTTCATTGGTTAAGGATAAAGGGGGGAAAACGGGGTTAGTCCACCCCACCTTAATTCAGAAAAATGGGTTTTTCATGCAGAATCATTCGATTTGCTCCGAATTTGGTATACCGGTTTATTATGTTAAGGAACATCCCTGATTAGTTTTGGGGGTTCATTGGTTAAGGATAAAGGAGGAAAAACGGGGTTAGTCCCCTCCCCCCCTTAATTCAGAAAATTGGGTTTTTCATGGAGAATCATTCGATTTGCTCCGAATTTGGTATACCGGTTTATTATGTTAAGGAACATCCCTGATTAGTTTTGGGGGTTCATTGGTTAAGGATAAAGGGGGGAAAACGGGGTTAGTCCGCCCCACCTTAATTCAGAAAAAGGGGTTTTTCATGCAGAATCATTCGATATGCTCCGAATTTGGTATACCTGTTTATTATGTTAAGGAACATCCCTGATTATTTTTGGGGGTTCATTGGTGAGGGATAAAGGGGGGAAAAGGGGGGTTAGTCCCCCCTTTTAATTCAGAAAAATGGGTTTTTCATGCAGAATCATTCGACTTGCTCCGAATTTGGTATACAGGTTTATTATGTTAAGGAACATCCCTGATTAGTTTTGGGGGTTCATTTTTTAAGGATAAAGGGGGAAAAGGGGGTTATTCCCCCCCTTAATTCAGAAAAATCGGTTTTTCATGCAGAATCATTTAATTTGCTCCGAATTTGGTATACCGGTTTATTATGTTAAGGAACATCCCTGATTAGTTTTGGGAGTTCATTGGTTAAGGATAAAGGGGGGAAAACGGGGTTAGTCCACCCCCCCCCCTTAATTCAGAAAAATGGGTTTTTCATGCAGAATCATTCGATTTGCTCCGAATTTGGTATACCGGTTTATTATGTTAAGGAACATCCCTGATTAGTTTTGGAGGTTCATTAGTTAAGAATAAAGGGGGGAAAGGGGGCTAGTGCACCCCTTTTAATCCAGATAAATGGTTATTTCATGCAGAATGATTTGAATTGCTCCGAATTTGGTATACCGGTTTATTATGTTAAAGAACTTCCCTGATTAACTTTGGGGGTTCATTGGTTAAGAATAAAGGGGGAAAAGGGGGGCTAGTCCACCTCCTTAATTCAGATAATTGGGTTTTTCATGCAGAATGATTCGATTTGCTCCGAAGTTGGTATACCGGTTTATTATGTTAAGGAACTTCCTTGATTAGTTTTGGGGGTTTATTGGTTAAAGATAAAGGGGAAGGGGGGCTAGGCCACCCCCCTTAATTTATATAAACGGGTTTTTCATGCAGAATTATTCGCTTTGCTCCAAATTTGGTATACCGGTTTATTATGTTAAGGAGCTTCCCTGATTCGTTTTGGCGATTCATTGGTTAAAGATAAAGGGGGGCTAGTCCACCCCCTTAATTTAGATAAATGTTCTTTTTGCAATATTATTCGATTTGCTCCAAATTTGGTATACCGGTTTATTATGATAAGGGGCTTCCCTGATTAGATTTGGAGGTTCACTGGTTAAGTATAAAGGGAGAAACGGGGGCTAATTCCCCTTCACTTAGTTTTTTGAGGGGCATTATTCTTTAAAATAAGTGTATAATATACAATTAGTGTGAATAGCCTGTGAGCTCAATGCCATCAGTTTAGCTGGGCACTTTTCTTTTTTATTTATTTCTGTCTTACAAAAATTCCCGTGATCTATAGATGCTAATCCTGCAAACAGTTTTTCATTCGGATTATTTTTTCGGTTTTTATGAATTTTTAAAGTTTATACGGACTTTTTGCTCACCCGGTATTATCTTAAACTGTAATAATGCTCAAATAAGCATAGGATTTCAAAACTCAAATCAATATTTTGGCGTTTCAATAGGTAAACAAAATAAAGGCAAAAACTAAGTAAACTTTGATCAATTTTTTTACGTTAATTTGAGCCTTTTAACAGTTTTATTCAGACCAGTACCGTACGTCAGTGATTTTTGGAGCTAAAACAAGGAAGCATATTAAAGAAGTCTTCGATTTCACACATTGATATTTTCCGTTAACGATGCTAATAGCTGGCAGATTACATAAATTTAAAAAACTTCAAGTAGCTATTATGACTTCCTGTGAGAATGGTGATACTTATTATACGAAGCATTGTCTTTTATTTTTCTTGAGCTATTGAGAAATAACTTACACCTAAAAATAAACAAAATAATGAAAGGGCATTGTTGAAAATAATTTTGTATAAAATACCGATTACAGTTCATAGATTGTAATACAAGTATAGGGTTGCCGGGTTCTACAGTTCCCCTTAAGTTGCACGTTTTTCATTCTTATTGTAAATTGTACGCTTAAACCTTTCATGTACGACCATTTCATCCTCTTTTAAAATGTATGTCTTTTACAATTTCAAGAATTCTTAACACTTTACCTTTTCAATTTCCTTTAAAAATTTCACTTTTGGTGCACTTTTTGCCAGAAAAATATGACTCTAAAATTAAGCAATATTGTTAGAATAATGTAATACATGTACAGTTAGAAAATATCAATAATAATAATTAAATAATGATTTATTTTTAAGGAGAATCGTCAAAGAAGACATGTACATTCAAGATAGTTCAGTAGGATGTGGATAATCACCGTAGATCTACAAAGTAAAACACACTTGGGTCATTATAAATATTCTCACTTTAGGAAATGAATCTGGTAACCCTAAGTGCAAGTATTAATACGATAATAATTGTTAACAAAAATAATAAAATTAACATTTTTTCTCTGTACAATATTTTTTAAGGTGAGATAGGCTTAATATCACGCGAGATGGAATTCTTTTTCCATAATATTCTACATACCATTGCCCTACATATAGAAGATCAAGCATACTAAGAACAAAAGAAAACAATACGAGGGTCACTCTGAAATTTTTGAGATACAACTAGGTTTTAAAAGTTATACTTACAAAGTTTTAGGTGTGTTCAAAGTAGTCTCCTCCAGCATCAATGCACTTTTGTAGACGAATTTTCCACAGATTAAATGCCTCAAGCCATTCATTTCTTGGAATAGATGAAAAAAATGCATTTATAGTCACATCAATCTCTTCTTCTGTATGAAAACGACGTCCACGTAAGTTCTTTTTTAGATTAAAGAATAACCAAAAGTCACACAATAGCTAGATCAGGTGAATACGGCGGATGTTCTATCACTTTAATTCGTTTTTGTTTAAGAAACTCAACTGTTAATCCAGCTGTATGTGAAGATGCATTGTCATGGTGAAGCATTAGTCCCCTAACATTCACTTCTTGTAGAATTTCTGGAAGATATTTAGTGGTATACCAGTTTGCTGTTACTGTCTTCTGTCCTTCCAACTTGATGGCTTTGACCAATCCCGTACTTCTGAAGAAAACGAAATACATCACTTTTTTCAGTGCGCGTTGTCTTTTCACCATTGTCGGCGTGGGATCATCTTCAAAGACCCATATTTTGCTTTCTTGACGTGTTGGAAAGTCAAAAAACGGTATGTACGTTTCATCTCCCGTTTCAATTTTAGAAATGATGCGGTGGCCACCATCATTTAGCAATTTAAGAGTTTCTTTACTGATTCTGACACGCTCCTCTTTTTGGTGCTCAGTTAGATTATGGGGAACCCAACGGCAAACTACTTTTTTCATATGAAATTCTTCATGAATAATTTTGTGTATGGCTGCGGATCCAATGTTAAGTTCCTTCTGTATCATTTGATAGGTACAGCGATTATCATTCATTAACATTTTTCGTATGGCAGACACATTATCCGGGATTACTGCCGACGGCAGCCTTCCTGTGTGTTCTTCATCCTGAAGAAAATCGTGACCTCTGCAAAATTCTTTAAACCATCTGAATACAGTAGCACGAGCTGGAGATTCATCACCAATTGCTAATTTCAACCGATGAACGCACTCTTCTTGGTTTGGTTTGGTTTGTGTTTATAACGGCCAATTATGAACACGTGGGATATAGGCCCTAGGGGGAGGAGTGCCCTTCGTGGGGGGTCTTTCTAAGGGAACCTAACCCGTATTTACGCATGGGAATTCACGGTTTCGAAGAAATCCACGAAAACTCCGAAACCACATTCTTCTTAATTTAATCCTGCTTTAAAATCGTAGAAAATCATAGCGCGAAAATGTTCTCGCGTCAACTCCATTTTCTCTTCTGTTTAAAATTTATTCTACGCTAAACAAGTTGAAGTAAGTCAGTAAAAAATCGTCTGCTGTGTTAAAATACTTTGTATTTTAAAATTAAACCGCTATTTTTATTTTGTAAATTCTCGCCTGCGCGTATCTCAATAATTTCAGAGTAACCCTCGTATTATTAAAAAATTATTCATGTAAATGTAAAATTAGAAAATGGCCTTACATAATACTTTTATTTGAAAATAAAATTTTCTATATGCCGTATAAATAGTAATAATAATAATAATAATAAAATTAAGAAGAGATAATTTTAATCTCTGTCCTGTTAAACAAAATTTGAAAAAAAATTGTTTTGCATTTCTAATATTTTTACGATCTATTTTTACTTTCATACTTTTTTATCTTTTACGAGTAAGAAAAAAACATCATTTGCATTCTTTAAAAGCTCTTATAACCTCTTCGTTAATGTGTTTTTCATTCTTCTAAGAAATAGCAATTACTTAAGACTTAAAGTAACAGCAAACAGGGAGTAAAACTTGATAAGTGCAATTTTAAATGGCATTGAAAAACAAACAAATTATCTTAATTTATTCGCAATCAGAGTAAATGAATCGGGAAAGCTCTTTTCAAAATGTTTATATTTAATTTTTTTTCATATTCTTTGAAAATAATTACTATGCTGTAACATGTATGTCTTGGTTCCTTTAATTGTTCCATGTTTACATAGAGAAATCCTAAAAGTGGAAGGAGAATTTTAATACGATAAATTTTTAAAAAATACACTAAAAGCTTTTTCAAGTGATTTCATTAAAAAAAAAAATTGATTTTAAAACTCTCCAACATAGATATTATAATTATGCTGAGTGTGCAAAATTTTCTTAAAATTGTTAACAACATTTTTGAATTGAATTATCTTTTAGCTGTATATGATATAGGGGAGACTGCACTGTAAAAAAAAATCTGTAGGTCTACAGATGTAAAGTTACGTGCTTACTAAACTTTCAACTGTAACTGTACGAAAAAAGCTGCAAATCTACAAAACTAGTTTTTGTAAAGCTACAAAAATCTGTAACTTTACAAATGAATCTGCTAAAATTTCAGTAATCTTACTAAACTTTTATTTGTAACCCTGGCTGCAGTTACATGAAAAGTTCTCGGAATCCCAGTTTCCAAAAAAATTCTTAGTAACCTTACAGATTTTTTGATTTTCGGCGCAAAAGTGTGTCTGTTACATGAAATTTTGTTGTTGCCGTTACATGAAAAGTTCTAGGAATCCCAGTTTCCTAGAAAAACTTTAGTAACTTCACAGATTTTTTTTTACAGTGTGGAGAGGGTTGACCCCTTTTTCACAAAATGATTTTTCATTTTTTTTAATATTTAACCAAGAATAAAGTTCCATATATCATTATATTCGTTATATAATAAGTAATTAAAATAAAATTGCGACATAAGTGTAATACATAAGAAACTTGAAAAATGATTGATTTTAATCATGAGAAAATAGGCTTTACCCACTTTATTTTATATTGAAATATTTGTTAATGAGAAATAAAATCAGTTTTAAAAAGGTCCGAATAACTTTATGCTACATGGTTTAATTATTATTAAAAATTATTTGGGAAAATGTGATGTATAAACAAACCTGCTTAGACGGCGTTTGGCTTCATCGTATTTATTCATCTTGGTGAAATTTGTCTACACATCTTCATAAAGTGTTTTGATCAATGTTATGTTCTTTTGCGGAGGTATGAACACTTAACATTTATTAAGGCTGTTGCTTTCATCCTTTCTAGTATTTTCCATTCTTTATAGTTACTTACTATGGGTACTATTTAAATGAAAGGAAAGCTTCTATCAACTTTCCAATTTACATTTCCTTACATTTTTTCTTGCTTCTATAGCAGTTTTTCACATCTTCCTTTGATCAGTTTTAAACATTTTCCTTTCTATCACGCCATTTTACTGTAGCTTTACAGAATAAATTTACATTCTTTTAGAAATATAACCTTTAAACCTTCATTATGTACATTTATTAAGGCTGTTGCTTTCATCCTTTCTAGTATTTTCCATTCTTCATAGTTACTTACTATGGGTACTATTTAAATGAAAGGAAAGCTTCTATTAACTTTCCAATTTACATTTCCTTACATTTTTTCTTGCTTCTATAGCAGTTTTTCACATCTTCCTTTGATCAGTTTTAAACATTTTCCTTTCTATCACGCCATTTTACTGCAGCTTTACAGAATAAATTTACATTCTTTTAGAAATATAACCTTTAAACCTTCATTATGTACATTTATTAAGGCTGTTGCTTTCATCCTTTCTAGTATTTTCCATTCTTCATAGTTACTTACTATGGGTACTATTTAAATGAAAGTAAAGCTTCTATCAACTTTCCAATTTACATTTCCTTACATTTTTTCTTGCTTCTATAGCAGTTTTTCACATCTTCCTTTGATCAGTTTTAAACATTTTCCTTTCTATCACGCCATTTTACTGTAGCTTTACAGAATAAATTTACATTATTTTAGAAATATAACCTTTAAACCTTCATTATGTACAGTGTATAGTAAAACGATTTCCAAAAAATACTTAATTAAGGGACCTTTAACTATCTGGTCAACCCTCCCTCACATTGATTGGGTCAAGCCTCCCCACATAGCCACTTTTTAAGTACAGCACATGGTTATGTTTAACCTACTTTAATATACAATCTTTATGCCTGGAATGAAAACTCAATATTTCTGCATTACATAAAACCTACTTAAATTTCTATGATATATTTTATCTAAGAAAATTTTACAAAAGGTTTTTTAAAAATACACTTTTAAAGATGAAAATTCTTCAAAATTGATTTTCTCACACCTATTTCAATTATCTGGATGAAACAAAGACTATTGTTTGGGCATTTCAGTAGCATTGGTTGCCACCTATTGAAAAAGCTTTGAAATTCATTTAAATATGAAAACTGAAGGGTGGGTCGAACTTCCCCAATCTCCCTTAAATTCTAGTTTTAATTTTCTAATTTTATTAAGCTTTTACGAATACTTCTCGCTTTCTTTTCACTAATTAATTTTTTTGTTTTAACCTTTTATAGAACATTAGCTGGCTACAACTAGCTTCGCTACAACTTCGGCGCTCAACTAACTAAAATATAAGTATATTAAGTAGTAAAAAGCTCCCAGAACTGGTGAGAGGTATTTAACCTCTTCGGTCCCTTATAAAAACTAAAATGTTCACTTTCTTACATTTTCACATCACTTCTTAATAGGTAAATATCTTTTTGCGTTCAAAGCAAATGAATAAAAGGCTAAGCATCTAAGCTGATTCTCACTTAAAATAAATGTTGTTTTCATCTGAGTTTGCAAAATGCCCCTGAAGAATAATCTTCATATATATTCCACGAAATTTTACGTTATCACAATTTAAATCCAAGGTTGGGAGAGCTTAATTATAGACTTCACGATCTGTTTTTAAATAATATTAATGTAAACAAACATATTTCACAACTGAAAATGGCGCTGGTGTTTTTCAGTATAAATCCAAGTCAAGCACAGGATAATTAAAAACTTTGTATATTTACACTTTTAATATGTACAATATTTACAACGAAAACATTTGAATAATATTTGTTATTCCTCACTAGGAATTCCAGATAATTTCTTTTATATGTTCAAGAATATTTATTTCTCCCTTTTCGGAAGATCAAGAAATACACAGCCAGCATGCTGCTTTCGAGATTCACATTCGAACTGAACTAAAAACAAGAGAAATGCTTTTAAAACAATTAATACTTCAGCAACTATTTCTTCTAAAAGAAGCCAAGCATGATTTCATATTCGGAAATAAATTTCCCCTTTTTTAAAATTAAACATCATTTCTTCTAATAGAAGACCACGATAAAAAACCTATACGCAGCTTATTACCTGCTACGTTCAAAATTCACATTCACAAAATCAACTAAAAAAGGAACAAGAAAGAAAAAATGTTTTTATTATCAATTCTCTAGTCAGACCACGTGACCTGGGATCACTGGCGCCTAATCAGTCTGGCTGAGAAAAGAAGGGGTTTGCGAAATTTCACAAACTCCCCCCCCCCCCCCCCGATGAACAAGGGTTCATCAAAATGGGGATTCAAAATAATTAAAGTAGAAATAAAGTTATTCTAAAAAATTATCAGTTACACTATACATAAATACAATACAAATCAAAATATATACTTACATACTGGACTTCAATAAAATAATAAACAATTAAAAAAAATTGCCAAGATATTTCTGCTACTAAAAATAGAAAGAACAATTTAAATCTATACAACTCTTCTAGAATATTCATCACAAAAAAAATTAAACTAAAAATTAGAAATATTATCGAACAAGAAACATTTTTTTTTTTTTTAAGTGAAAAAAATAAAAATCTTTTTTTTTTAAAGTCAATAACAAAAAAAGTTCAATTTTTTTTTTTTTTTTTTTTTAAGTCAAATGTCAAATGAGAGTTTTTGAGTCTCTAATAATATCAGTTTTTTTTTTTTTTTCAGTTCTATTAATAAAAAAGTTCAGAGTTTTTTCACTTCTAAATTATACACAAGAATCAATAGGTCTTTTAATGATGGAATTATTTGCCTTCAGTTCATAAGACCTCATTTTTTTTTTTTTAATCTCTGTCCACAAATACCTAACTTCCGGAAAGTTCTTGATACATGTTCATATGCATAAGAATCACATCATATATTTCAAAGTCAGAAGTATTATTCTGGTCCGTGTAGTGAGCAGATTGTAAGTTGAGAGGTACTCATTTTCAAGCGCTTCCAAAAATGATTCAGAAGAGTCTCGCGCAAACGGAAGCGTTTCACTAATGATTTCTTGGTTGCAGGTAAACACAAGATATGCTTTAGAGTTGCTATAACTAGTTGACCAGGGCGAAGGCTAAATTTCTTGGAGATTGCACGTTTGTTTAGGATTGATTTTATGCACCGTCTAGATTTTAAAATCCAAAACTTTTTATGAGTTTATACTAATGTACTGGACACTCTGGAATGAAAAACTTTTTCATGTGCATCTTTCACGACTATTTCAGTAAGTTTGTATTTTGCAGGAATCACAACAGGATGTTTTTTATAAAATGAGGAATCGGACTTTTGTAACCGTCCTCGTACCAGCAGCAAACCTTCATCTGACAACATAGGATTTAACTGTAGAAGATTCGATTCACTAGGTATACTTTTGTTACATTTCATGGATTTTATAACTTCAGGGAAACTTTCTTCCTGCACCAGCTTTAACCAAAAATTTTCAGCATGTAACATTTCCTCAGCTGATAATTCTGAAAATGTTCTTTTCTCTACCTTTAATTTTATATTAGAAATAAATCTAAACATCCATGCAGTTACTCGATACAATTTCTTTAGGGAGCTATACTTTTCAAGATTAAAAATGGGAATTTCATCAGATTTATTTGTTTGAACAACACAAGAGATGGTGGCTGCCTTTTTATACTTCTCTTGAGAAACATCGGGTAATCGAGATGCAGCAATTTTAACACTAGGCCACTGATTTTCAGGCAAGGAAAGAAATTCAGGAACATACACATTAGGGTTAGCACCAGGAAAAATATGCAACTGGAGATGCTCCTTTTCCATGATCAGGTTGCTAAAATACTGCCAGGGAATTTTCAAGTGAGCGAGTTCAGGGATTTCTGAAAGCCAATTTTTCCAATCATTTTCTAGTTCACCAGAAACAAAAGGGGCAATAAATCCGGCTGAATCAAGGAACATAGTTGCAATTTTCAAAACATTGTGTTTAGTAGAAGAATCATTATTTAATTTTTCTAACAAGGGTCGAATTCTAGTCCTAATTTATCTTCTGTATTGTTCCAGATCAATCCTAAAATTTTCAAGGAAGTATTTGGGGGTTTGAAACTCAAAACAGGAATGTTTTCATCATCTAAAACATTAGAATTCAAGTTAGGGACATGATACAAACATTCGTTTAATGATAGAGAATCACCATATTTGGAAGAAGCATCATAGACTATGCGCATTTTTTTGCAGTTTTGTCGTCACGGATAACAGGTCTGTGGGGCATGTAATAGGAATTATTAAAATGTTTCTCGATGCACAATTCTATCACACCCTCATTAAACTGCTCTAGCAAAATGGAGTTATATTCTTTAAATAAAGAATCGTTTTTCAAGAATTTATTTTCTAAACTAGAAAACCGCTTCTTTGCTACTTCAAGATTATTTCTAAGCAATTCACGAGAATTTTTCCACAATAATTTTGTTTCATAACGCCCATTTACGAATTTTAAATTTTCTTTAAATTCTTTTATTACCTCATGATCGGTAATGTTCTTTTCATTGCTTTCAGCAATGCCAATTGATTCAAGATCCCAAAATGCTTTCAGCTGAGTATTTATATTTTCAGCTGAAACACGCAAACAAGCTACTTCTTTTTTATTCGACTCTATTTGCCCTTGCACCGTATGACCGAAAATAGTTTCTGCAACGTATAATTCTTTTGTCAATTTTCCCTCGATTCCCTTTAATATTTTCCACAAAAAGTCAGACCCTAGCAAAATATTTCCTGTTCAAGACCTGTATCAGCAGGCTTAAAGCCTCTTGTTCTCATTATCTCTAGAAGTTCTGGTTCTAGAGTTTTCACAGAAGCTCCAGTTATATTATCAACCACAAGAGCTTCGATATTTATCGAGTTAATAGGTTGCACAACACTGGATAATTCTAGAGCAACTACTTCATAACAAGATTCATAAGGGCGTCTCCGCCCAAAAGGATAAACTAATAAATCTTCTCTTCGCAATGGCTTCAATTTTAATTTTTGTACTAGAGATCTCTTCACAAAACATTTTTCTGAACCACTATCACATAAAATGCGAGCCAACAAGCATTCTTTACCAGCAGACACAGAAACTGTACAAGTCTGCAATAATGTTGCTTTATTTTGTTTATATTTTTGTTCCGACATCATAGATACAATTGCACCTTTCATTTCTTTTTCAGGATTTTCTTTTGCTGTTTCTTTAAAACAAAACAAAGGACTATGGGTAGTGTTACCACATTTGGAACAAGGGTTAATTTTTGTTCTACAGTTTACAGATAAATGTGACTTATTTGTGCATTTGTAACAGCGGCCTTCTTTCTTTAATTTATATCGTTTTTGTTCATCAGTGAATTTCGAACAATTTAGTCCTACATGATCAGAAGACTTGCAAAATATGCAAAACTGTTTTGTAGATGTATTTAAAGCAGCAGCTGAAGGTATATTTTTCTTTTGAGGAAAATTTTGATATTTACTTGAAGAATTTTCATATTTAGTAATTTCACAGCCCCAAAATGCCGAAAAGACAGCATGACCAAGAAAGTGAGAAATTTTCATAAGTATTTAACTTAAATCTTTTTCAATAAAAAAATTTGAGTATTTGTAGATTATTTATTTGTTTAAAGCTCTTAAATTTGTGATTGCGTTAATTTAGGTTAATGGTTATTAAAGTGCTGTTTTTAACCCTTAAATGCGCGATTTTTTTATTTTATTTCGAAAAAATTACATATGATTCTTTGAAAGGTTTATTACATAGGAAAAATAATGAAAAAAATCAGAGATACATTTTTCATATAATACGTCAAACTTTTCTTCTAATGCACATCTGCAATATAAGTAAAAACTACTGTCGTGTGGCTGTTTTACGATAAAATATTGCAAATCAGTAATTTTAATATGTATGTCTCCAAATACCTTATTTTATATAATTATTTATTTTATAAAGCTTAATCTTTAACCCTTTACTTCCCACGATAGAATACGTTCTAGAAATTACGTAGTCCAGAGAATCTGACTTTACACCAGAAAGTTTCGATGGTTAATTTCGCTTTATTTAAATACGGAAAGTCTGTTATTATTTAAAGCAAATATTGCTATTTTAATTTTCTGGTGTTAATTAGGTACAGGGTGGCCATAATTAAACTGCAAGTGTTCAAGGGGTGCTGGAGAGAAAACTACCTGACATATTCCAGTGAAATTTGGTATCTACACGTTTCAGAACATGCGTAAGTCAAATATGCAAAAAAAAAAAAAAAAAAAAAATCGCCATTTTTACCCTATAGATGGCGCTGTACCGTATTTAAACGTTCACCGGTGGCATATACAACCTCCAAATTCGATAGACAGAGCATAATGACATTCTAAGAGGCATATAAACATTATAAAATATCATTTACAGTCCATGAAAATTCCATACAATTCGCTTCAGTAATTAAGTTTTTACAGTATCATGTAATAAAAATTAGCGTAAATAAGATCACAAATTAAACAATCCACAAAGACGCTTTGGAAAACAAGCCATTGTTTATTCAATGAAATTATTACATGATGTGCTCAATATGTGAACCACCAGATGCAACCACATGCTGAAAACGTAAAACAGCATGGACCATTTAAAATCTGTGGTGTGAACACACCTCACGTGTCTCGTTATGCTAGATTTCAATTAAGCAACAGAAGCATGTCGTTCTCTATAAACCGTATCTTTCAGATGTCCCCACAGATAAAAATCGCAAGGATTAAGGTCCGGTGAATGTGGGGGCCAAGCGTTGTCGAAACTTCTGCTTATGACTTAGTCCGCACCAAAGGTATCACGCAGCAATTTTTTAACATCTTTAGCGATGTGAGGGGGTGCTCCGTACATCATAAATACCGTGGTTTCTAAACAATGTCTCTCTTGCAATGCTGGAATCAATTGTTGTCTCAACATCGCACTGTAGCTAGTCCCTGTAACACTACAGCGTTTGGGACCACTTTGAGTTGAGGTCTCAAAGAAATATGGACCCACAAGAAAATCACAAGTCATTCCACACCATACAGTTACATAATCGGAATGGAGGGGTTCTTCACGTTTAGGGTATTGTTTGTTCTTTCCCCATATCCTGCAGTTAAGCCCATTTACACTACCTGATAGTGTAAAATGCGCCTCGTCTGTCCACAATATTCTCTGTATCCAAGTGTCATATTCACTGATTGTCGACAGGACAAAGTTTGCAAAATCAAATCTTAGGGTGTCATTATGAGGTTTCAATTCTTGAAGAATTTTAATTTTATACGGATAACGCCGAAGAATGTGGCGCAACACTTTATGCACAGTTGACCAGGAAAGAGATAATGTCCGAGTCACACTTCTTGCGCTCACGTGTTGTATCATACTGGCTCCTGAACTGCTACTCGTAGTCGCAATGGCGTCATCAATTTGTTGCACTCTTTCCGCCCTCTTGTGCCTGGAATAACGCCCAATTCTCCTGATTCTTCAAATTTTAAAATCATATTTTGCAATCCATTGACACTCATTGGACCTCTTCTTAATCGTTTCATACGCCGGTATTCTTTCAGAGTAGCTGAATAACTGCTACCATTCTGATAGAATGTCTTCACTAACAATGCAGGTTCCTTCTTATTCAGAGTCATGACTGGCCTTTACTCAATTTATTGATGTTTTTATACTGTTCGATGGGCTTAAAATTTGCATATATGCCGTCGATAAGCATTGAAACATGGTATAGATCTATCGGGTGAAAATGGCGATTTTTTTTTCTTTTTTTTCTTTTTCTTTCTTTTTTTTTTTTTTTTTTTTTTTTTTGCATATTTGACTTGCGCATGTTCTGAAACGTGTAGATAGCAAATTTCACTGGAATATTCCCGGTAGTTTTCTCTCCAGCACCCCTTGAATACTTGCAGCTTAATTATGGCCACCCTGTATATACGAATAAAAAAAATCTATTACATTCAGAACACTGTTCTTTGCATATATGCAAAGCTGCGCACTAAAGGGTTAAAGGGGTTTCTAGTTTTAGATCCATATTTTTGAACCTAAATTAGTAAGCACCTAAAGGATCAATTTCAGAAAAGATATTTTTTCTGTCATTTACGATGCCATTTTGTTTGAAAAAATTCAATGAATAAGCATTGTATTATCATTTTAGCTTCGAAACTGAAGAGGATAAAGATGAAAACTTAGTGATATAACATTCTAAAATATAATACATAAACTTAACAGTGCTGTTTCAGATCAATTTTATATGATCCGAATTGACCTCTGGACAAATCAGTCGCAATATTAGGAGTGAGTTGGTTCAAGATTCTGATTCAAATTACTGTAAGTTCGAAAAAAAAATTGAAATACAAAACGAGTTTGAAAGAACGCAAAAGTTAGAGAAACTAAACAAGCAAATGCTCTAACTGCTATAAAGATGATCATGTCCGGGATAGCTTCGGAAAATGTCGGCGTGTCGAAGATAAAAATGCTCATTGGAAAGTATTTGAAATTCTTCAATGAGTAGCGGCGACAATGAACTTTTTGTTATGGATCATGTTAATCAGATTCCTTGCCACATGATAACTGACAGAGCAGATAATGCTATAAACTATTAGGACATATGTGGATGAAGATTTCAAAGAAACAATTGGATTCCACACAGCAACGAGGCAAAATTGCAAAAACGCACTTAAAAATCGAATTAAAAGTTTTGAATAAAGTAATCAATAGTACATATGTATTAAATAACATTTCAGTTCATCAAAACTTCACTTTTAGGGCGTTATGTTCACCAAAATGCTAACAGGAACAGTCGCAAAGTAAATAAATAAATAAATAAAAAACATGAAAAAGTGTAAAAAAATTGCTTTAACAAAACTTTACATTTTCTATGTATGTTATTTATGGTGAGTTAGATGTTTTTTGGTCCAGTAAAAGCATTTGAAAAACGAAAAAAATAACATTTTTCAAAATTTTAGAAATAAAATTGGTATGCTGAGTACCAAAAAATCACAGATTTTATCAATGTCAGGATTTCAATTGAAGTGATTCATCTCGGATATGTTACCTCTGCTGAAGATGGGTGAAGAGATTCTGAGGGAATATCAGCAGTTTTAATCTAATCATGCCAAAAAGATGCCCATGAATTACGAAGATTTTTAGGATTATGTACCTGTTATAGAAGATTTGCGAAGGGTTTGTCAAATATTGCTGGACCTTATTGCATATTGATTGAAACTACTCAGAAATCTTGTGGGCAGATGAATGCAAAGACGCCTTTAAGGCGCTGAAAGAGTCGTTAGTTTCAGCATTAGGAATATCTCATTGCTCACTGGAGTAAATACCTATCTAAGCCGGAGCGAAATTATTGTACCAGCCGGAAAATAATACCCTCAATAATGAAGGCGTTAGAACACTTTCATCGTTATCTCAACGGCAGAAAATTTCTACCATAAACTGATCATGTTTCTTTAACTTTACTTTTTAATCCTAAAAATTCACAGGAGTAGATAGCCAGGTGGATAGAAAATATTAAGGAATATGATTTTGAAAACATCATCACTAAGAGATTTTGTATAGAAATGGAGATGTCTTGTCTAGAACGCTTTGTTTAAAAGTTTCCGGTACTTCAAGCAGAGAATAAATATAAGATTAAAATACTATTGCACTACGAATTGAGAATAAATATAAGATTAAAATACTATTGCACTACGAATTGAGAATAAATATAAGATTAAAATACTATTACACTACTAATTACAACCTCAACATCATCCAAGCCATACTTGGAGCGACGAAGGAATTCGAAAAACCCAGTTAGGAGATCATAAAAGCAAACCTATAATCAAATTGAAGGATTCATCCAGCATAAGAACTGCTTGCAAGATATCTCACCTCTTTGTCCAAATACTAATCGATATGAAGCCCTATTGGATTCTCTACATAAAAGAAATGGACTTTCTGTACAATTCTGTACAGAAAATGACAGTCCGTTGATGTGCGAAACTTAAAGCGACAACTTCTTCTCCAACTACATAGGATTCTATAACTGTTAAACAAAATTCACAATACCCCGACTGGAAGAAATTTTGCCAGTAGGCTACTTCTTTTAAATTCAGATTCCTTGATTCGCATCTCTTTTTTGAAATGATAAATTTCACCTTATTTAATGACATATTAATTAAGGCGAAAACAAGGGGAACTTTACTAGGCCTGGGCCTTAAATCGATTTAACTCTTAAATCGATTTAAAGCTTACATCGGAAATTCGATTTAACCATTGGTCTTAAATCGATTTAAGCTAAAATCGGAAATCGCGATTTAGCTAATGTCTTAAATCGCGATTTAGCCATTATCTTAAATCGCGATTTAGCCATTGTCTTAAATCGCGATTTAGCCATTGGCTTTAAATCGATTTAAAACAAAATACTGATTCAGAGCTAACATCGGAAAACCGATTTATCTACTTTGATGTATCTACCACTTACATGCCAAGCTGGTGTTAAATCGATTTAGGAGGATCCGATTTAAGCAAACATCGCAAGCCTCAATGCTTTCCGATTTAAGACAAACAAGGCAAGCTGGTGTTAAATCGATTTAGGACGATCCGATTTAAGCAAACATCGCAAGCCTCCATGCTTTCCGATTTAAGAAAAAGACGATTTAATGAAAACAAGGCAAGCTGGTGTTAAATCGATTTAGCAGGATCCAATTTAAGAAAAAGGCGATTTAAGAAAACGATGATTTAAGTAAGAATTGATATTTATTTATTTATTTTGTAAACAAGATTCAGAGTTTACGAGATTGGAATGTGTATTTTTCAGAAATTAAGAACTTATATAGTGGAAAGTTGAAAGGAAAAAGTAATGTTTAAATCTTAAAATCCAAATTCATCGAATTTCAATTTATATGCTAATGCAATCTTTTGATGATAAATTAAGTTTTCACATATTTGAGTAATATTGCAATATGTATTTTTTATTTTCCAATATTCTGTAATTAATTAAAATGTTTTAAAGTAGAATCCTGCATTGTTTCAAAAGATTGTTTTCCTGAAATTCATTCAGCATTTATATGATTAAAAATAATAATAATAATAAATATTTAAAATCCAAACTCATCGACTTGCAGTTTATACTTTTATGCATTCTTATGATGAAAAATTCATTTTTTATATGTTTTAGTAATATTTTAACATTTATTTTTTATTTTCTATTATTTTGTAATTAATGAAATTATTTTAAAGGTATAGTCATGCATTGTTTTGTGTATCACTATTTGGCCGTGATCCACATGAAATATTTTTCTTTTACTACTAATATTTTTTTCCTGAAATTGATTGAGTATTTATGGTTGGAAAAAAAAGAATAAAGTTTCATATTTAAAATCCAAATTCATCGAATTTCAGTTTTTATTTTTATACATTCTTTTAATGAAACATTCATTTTTCACATGTTTGGGTAATATTTTAATACATATTCTTTATTTTTTATTATTCTGTAATTAATTAAAATATTTTAAAATAGTCATGCATCAGATTTGACATCTGATTTCAATGCCAGTCACATGGATTGAGTATCTTGCTGAAATTGATTCACTATTTATATCCAAATTCATCCATTTTTAGTTTATATTTTTATGCATTATTTTCATGAAAAATTAATTTTCATATGTTTAGGTATTATGGGAATATTTTAGTTTTAATTTATTATTATTTTGTAATTAATTAAAAATATTTTAATAAAGTTCTGTAATGAGTCAAGTAACTTTATTTTTACAGCAGAATGAGGGAGGGCTGGAGGAGGCATTCATTAGATTTTTCTGCAGATCTGCGATTTTTTGCTTTTTTGACATTTTGTTATCATTAAAAAGAGATATATTTTAAGATTATATTTTATTACTAATCTTAAAGGATGGCAACAACCACGAAAAAAATCAGCAATTTCAGTGATGTGCTCCAAGGGTCACACTTTCAATCCTTCTCCATCCGCTATATAAATGTCAGCATTTATGTTAAACAAATCTTATTTTAATCTAAAAGTTAAAAAGATATAAAATTGCACCTTATTTCTCATATCTCTCCCCCCCCCTTTTTTTTTTTACTACTTTTCTCATCATGATAAATGAATAGTTAAATTCATCATTGAAGTCTTTTAATATGCTTCTGTTTTACCTCAGTAACTTTTTAAATCTGTGTCTGTAAAAAAAAAAAAAAAAAAAAAAAAAAAAAAAAAAGTGTATGTAGGCTGTTAGCAATGAAGTGCTATTTGAGCCCCCCCCCCCTTAAGGAATTTAGATTGTAGCATGCATAACAAGTCAGACAAAAAAAAAAAAAATCATTTTCTTTTATATTACTTCTTATAGAAATGAGTTTATAAAATGTATTACAATAGGTCACTAACTTTTAAAATGGAAAAAAAAAAAAAAAAACTAGTGTTTTGGGACATTCAAAGCTTTTTTATGTGTAAAATATACCTCTTTTCAAAATTATTTGACAAATTAAAAGCTAAGTATACTAAATAATACAGGAGGGGGGAGGGGGGCACATAAAGATCGTATTCTGTTACTAAAAATAAAAAAATAGGCTTCCATATTCTAAAATGTAAAATCGGTGTTAAATCGCGATTTAGCACTAAATCGCGATGTTGGATGGATGATAAATCGATTTAAGAAATTTCTACATCGCCCAGTCCTAAACTTTACCATTTCACAAAACTGGTGCCAATGAAGAAATCTGAATTAAAAAAAAAGTAGTCCATTGGCAGCACTGACTGGAAGCCATTTCGATCCTGTAAAGATGTTTCAGAAAGTTAGGCAGTGCTTCTACTAGAGCAAGTATAAAGAAGATGTGGAAAAATGGGGGCTTTCTTGCGATGCCTTTGCGTCTCGTAAGGAGCCAAAGTCACATAGCCGTGGAAAACCTCAGCGGTATAATGGAGGAGCGAATTAGATTAAATGGCGGTTGTTTGCATGCGACTCCCTCCTCTCCATTTTATAAAATGAAAAAGGTTTGCTCAAAAAATATTAAACACATTCCCTTGAATCTTAAAGGACTGGTTCTGGAGGGATTTTAGTAAATAGATGAAAAACCCATCAAACACAGCAGATTATAAAATAACATCCCTGTAAGGAGCCATCTGTAACAGAAATTAATGACCGTAATACGCTCACATTTTTTATTTAGAAATTCTAGGGCATGAGGAGACGAATTTTATGAAGAAAAAATGTATCAAGTATCAATTACCAAAACTTTGCTATACTTCGGTACAGAAAGACCTGAAGGATGCTGAACACAATTCGTGAGCTCATTTTTACAATGTTTAACATAATGAAATTAAAAAGGTTACTGAGCTGCACTACAACACGCATTTTCTATAAATTATGAAGTGCGTCGCGTTTATCATCGATTCACATAGACGCATGAAAGAATTCGCTTACATGGCTATTTCGAGGTCGATAATTGTTGGAAGTGCATTTTACGCTATGGTATGTAATTTAAATTTATCGTAATGTGCATAAATTTTATAAATCTTGTCTATAAACAAGCATTTCTTTTCCGCATTATTCTTTTTGTCACTCAATTCAATTCTTCATACTATATGAAATTTCACAATGTTTTAGTTTTCCATTTAAGATCGTCAACATTTTCCGAGTGGTGAGATAAATATTAGAGTTATATAGATATTTAAATTAATACATTTATCTATCTTATCAAGCATATAAAGATGGAATTTTCCAATAGATTTTTCACCCACTTACTGATGCGCTAGAATTATAAAAATTATGTACATGATGTATTTCCGATGACAATGCCGCATTTTAATATTTTTAGAACTTGATTATAAATGAATAATGTAATTTTAAGTTGTTTTTCGTTGGCCCGGTGCAGCTGATAAAGCGGCAAATATTCTTTATGATTACAACTGTGCTGTATATAAGTTAAAACAACACTTAAGTTAATTACACGCCAAAACACGCTGATTAACTGCCTGTGAAGTTGCAACAATGAAATATTTTAAACATAAAAAAGCAGGAAATAAAATATAAATGTAAAATGAAAAGTGTAATTCTTTTAAGCACGCTTTTATCAATTAATATATTTGTAATTATTAAACAATGAATACACGACAAGAAAAAAGATAGTTTAAATAATGACTTTTTTCTTTCTTCTTTACATATCTTAGTAGAGAGCAAAAATGTTAATTTCTGTAATAAATTCAATAGTTCGCACTTTCTACCAAACGTAAGTCAAAGCGGTGACATTTTCGTAATTAAGACCCACGCTAAATTTATTTATTGTAAAGTAATTTTTTTGCGACAACATGAATCGCAGTCATAAAGGCGTGATTTTTAAGATAAACATTGAATACTTATAAAAGAGGGTTTTAAAAAAATATTTTTTTACAGTTATCTCGTACTGCTTCTAAACAAACCCGTATATCAGAATGAATAAATTAGTTTCATTTCTGAGTTATCCATCTTACTTATTATTCTATTTTCACCTTCTTGTGTTATTTAGTAGTCATTTTCAAGTGTAGTTGCTTTTATTTTCCTTTGGTTTGCTCTTTAGTAAACAAACTGTTAGGAAGCTTTCTAGCATTAATAACGTTACGAAAACTGAAAAAACTGAAGAGTTTTTAAAGATACGTTTGAAAAATCTTTACAAATCAATCTTTTCTTTAAAAAAATATGTTTAGATTTTCTTTTTCTTTTAATTATTTTTTGCAAAATATAACAAATTTTCTAATTTTCAATAATAATTAAGCTTATTTCATTAATAGTTAAAACTAGAAGAAAAGATTTAAGTGGTACAGTTCAAAATGAAAAACCTTCAAAGAAGGTGCAGTAATCGAATTTTTTCAAAGTTGTTAAAATTTAAATTATAGACAAACTGAAATGGATTTTTGGTCGTAAAATCAGCTCTAGAATTCTCACTCAATGTTTGGAGCATTCTCCTGTAATCTTATGTTTTATCCTATTCAATTTTCCTTTTTCTCAAGGACTACAGAAACAATTTCAATATTTTTTTTTTAAACGCTTTTAGCTATACATAATTTGTAATCTGCTCGTTTGACAAAATAATAATAATAATAAAAATAAATGCAATAATTATAATTTTTCGAATAAAAACTTATAGTTTTTTTTTTATTTTTTAAATTAACGTTACACTGAGAAAAACATATGGTTCTGGCATCTAGAGCCTAAATTGTGGCTCTAGAAAAAATAGTTCCATTTCATCCCTATAAATTCTAGTTCTCTTTGCTAGAGAGTACTAGAGTCTCCTATTAGAATTCAAGATAGTTTTCCTTTATTCTCGTGCTCAAACATATTTAAAAATCTCTGAAAATAGATGCGAACACAAGAGCTTAGTTTTAATAACTATAATTCTAGTTTTTGAAACCATTCCAGGAAACAAACAATAATTTCTCGCTATTGAAACGATTCATTATCGTTTCGTCACTTAAAAAACAAGAGACTAGAAATTATAGATCATTTCGTCTATTCATCTTAATTTTTTACCCTATTCAAATAGCTCTGAAAACTATGTTTCTAATTTAGGGATTCGGAAAATGAATAGATATTCATTCTAGGTGAAGGCGGTATTTTTTTTCTCAGTGTAATAATTAGTTCAGTGTAATATTTCTACTGATTTTACAGAAATAAAGAAAACCTTCCAAATGCAGTTAAATACAACAGAAAAAACATTTAAAAAATAACGAGGTGCCCGTCGAATTTCGACGAAAGAACATGTTTAAAAAAGAACAGTTGCATTGATTTATAAGAAACATACAAAATTAATTGCAGTAGAAAATTCATCGAACGTTAATTAGCCTGACTCTTAAAACAAATATTATTTTAATCCAAAGTTACCAAAATACTATTTCCTTAAACTTCAACTGTTTCAAGTTATTGAATAATTAATCTTTATTCGTATACGTAATTAGTAAAATATAATCAAGATAACTAAATATGATGAAATTATCAATTGAGGCTCTTATGTTACGTATTACGAAATGCAAAATCAGCAAAAATTATTTTCTGACATAATCATAATTTTTTTTTCCAGCTTGAAAGCTAAACCTTACGTCGTTTTCAGCATCTGAAAATTTACATACGCACCTCTCATATCCGTATTCACCCTATTACTATGTTGAGTAAAAAGTTCTGGGAAATTTGCGAAAGTTGCTTTGTTATGCGCAAATTAACAACAAAAGCAACAAGAACTATTCTTCAAAGTAAACACCATCATAGTCCACGACTTTTTGCCATCGTTCTCCCAAATTCCGGATTTGCTGGAAGTACGAAGTTTGTCGCCGGAACAGCACCTTCACCCTCATTAATCTTATCGATGGCTTTCAGAATCGTTAGACCTTTACTCCAATAATACCGGATCAACACACGCAAATCATACTGTAAAATAGGCATTTTGGAGCCGAAATTCCTAAACTATATCTATACCACTAGTACTCCTATGTACGATACAAATTCTGGTAACTATTAGATTAAAAACTTCCCAGAACTTTTTGCTCAACCTAATAAAAATATTTTTACGCACATTATTACTAAGTAATTTCCCAAACTTGAAGTCACGTTTGTCAGCTACAACTTTGCATATGGACATGGACATTCGCAATCTTGACTAGAAGATATAATCTCAGTACTGGCGAGTAAAAACTGCAGCAATGTATGCCTTTTAGGACATTTGTGGTAAAAAATTAAGTTTTATCAAAGAAAAATGTCAGTTTTCTTTTAAATATGACGTCATTTTCTGTCAAATTTCTCTCATTTCAATGAAGCGTTTCATCTAGCGTGAAATCAGTATCAACGTAACGAAAAACTACTGAAATGTAAAAGTTTTATGAAATAAATGCGTGGCATCATTTTCTGTTCAATATTTTAAAAGCTATTTTTAATTGTAATGAGAAAATGGCATCAATAAGGATATAAACGATAAAAATAAACTCCATTTTCTCTCTTCTCTGCAACAATGGAAGTAATACAGTTGCCACCATTTTAAAAGAATTTCACCATTTTTTTTAAATTGAAAATAAAATATGAAAATGGAAATAAATAAAAAAAATAGCTTGTACGGGATCGTCTACAAATGAACAGCTTTCATTAAAATAATAATTATCGAAATTGGTTAATTAGAAAGCTCAGAGTTGCTGACTACAGCTTGTCTTTTAAATATATAGAATATATAAAATGTTATTCTATCATGGCGAGAAATAGCACCGAAACCAGTTTTTCATTGATTTTGGAACTCTACCTGCCACACAATAACTTCTTTTTATTTTTATGAAAAGTATATTAGTTTTCTTTTCTTGTTTACCTCATCCTACTGAAGGCTACTGACAGTTTCAGTACTAGTATTTTTTGGCGCAAAAGTATGCTTAACTACAAAATCGTCCTTCTTCCTTCATTTTGCAATTGAGATAAAGCGAGTTTTAGCGTGCATTTTCCTAATAATCTACAGGGGACAATATCACAAAATACGAAAATTGCAGTCCGCACAATAAAATGTCTATTAAATGTTAGATAATGCAATTTTCTTTTTGACATTCTAATAAAAAATATTCTTAGAAGTATTTTCAAGAGATTTTCTATTCATAATAAACCAAAAAGAAAGCAATTAAAAGATTTAAACTTTCAGATTGTCATTTTCTCGGCATGTCACACTATGATGTGTGCAAAGTAAAAGGCTTTCTGCTATGCTGTACAAATATCTTTTTCTAATTTTTTTAAATTTCTAATTATTAATTATATCTTACATGACACATATATGTGGGAGATAAGAAGTTCTGTATTTTAGAAATAATTTTCCATATTTAAAATATGATTGTCACTGAAAATGAATGTCATTTTCCTGGCCTGCTCATTTTAGTTCTTTATGAGGTATAAGGCTGGCACTGCAGAGTAATTCTCCTTGTTATTGACATAGTTCAAGTCAGAAGTAGTAAAATCATTGCTACCAGCAAGATCTTTTAGATATTTCTTTGAAAATAATGTGTTTAAAGCCTTTGTAAAAATTGAGTAGGCTTTTATTACGTCACTTTCCTGGCTTCAATAATTTACAAATAAACTAGAACATTACACTGAATTTTAGGTACTATACAGGAAACATGTTCCTTTAAACGAAACTAAAATGTTAGATCTAAAAATAAAAAAACCCAAGAATTTGAAAATGTTTTAGAATGAAATTGTCATTATCCTGGCATACATATGATAGAAGAATAAGGCCATAATTAATGAATAAAATGAGTTTAATGGTTCTGGATTATAAGTTACACATCAAATTAATACTATATTTAGAAAGTTACGGGAGAGTAGGAGGGTTTTTGCGGATCTGCCCGCCGCATCTGAGACTTCATATTGGCTTCTGCCCTCGTCCAGAGCTAGAAAGATACGTCCAATCTCAGCCACTTCGAAATGAAATCTGAACTTGGGTTGTTAATTGTTCCCAAGCTGAGAGGGTGCCAAACTGCACATCAGCAATTTCAGTTCCACCTGCCGTTCTGAGGTTACAAGTTTCTCATGGAAAGTGCTGTCCGAATCCTGTTGCTAGGCGGAGAGTGTTTTGGGAACTCTAAAAGCACAACTCACACTCGGCCATTTTGATCGCTTGACGGCCTCGTCAGCGTGTGAAATAAGCAACAAGATATATTCAAAAAACATAAAAAAACTATCTAATAATAATTAAAATCCAAAGGCAAAAAAATCTCATTAAATAATTAAGAAAATCGAGCTAAATAAAAAAATATATAGGTCTAAATTTTATGTATATTCATGCTAAGCTGCCGTGGGATATCTCCAACAAAAGAAAGTAAAAGAATAAAAAATCTCTGGATATCATCAATTTGCGTCATGAGACCGTCCTCCGCATGCGCCATCATCAGGGATGATGAAAGATATAATGTGATAAGGCCGTCTGCCCATTATATTATCATCAAGAAAACATACTCAAATCTGCCTCATCTTAGGTAGAATTTTGTAAAAAAAAAAAAAACATTGTTATCCTGATCCGGGAACAGAGAGAGAAATTTTTTTTCCTCGTCTAAGCAAAAAATTTCCCACCAAAGGGGTTTTTTTCCCCTTCGACAGCCAGCTATTATTTCTGTAAAAAAATGTGCGAGGGGGGGGGGGGGGGGTAAAACACATACATATTTATAGCACTTCAATATAAAGTTTACACATAAAATACAGTTTTAACAATATAAATACAGCAATTTTCTCTTTTTTCCCTTGTAAAAAGTGAATGTCCAAAAAAATATAGTTCTGTGAATATATAGTCACGTTAAATAAAGTTGTTATTTACGCAACATAAAAAAACACATGCTGCGTAATAGGAAAAATGAAAAAATAAAGCACCATTTGCAAGCCGAAAGAAAAATAAATTGCCATGCGAAAAAAAAAATCACAGCATGGGTTCAATGAAAATGTTTTGAACATATATTATATCGCTCAGAGATTTAATAAAATGTTGAGCAGAATTTAAAAAAAAAAGCACTGAAATTCTGTTAATATAAAAATGACAAATAAATTATAACACTTTTTTGCATATTCCACAAACAAATAAGAGTAAAAAGGAACACTGTTGATTATAAATTGCTTGGCACACGATACATTTTCTAAAAAAACACTTGAAGATTATCGCACTATAGACTGGCATAAAACAAAATAACACAAAGAAAAAAAAAGTTCTGTGTATCAGTTTTTCATCACTAACTGAATGTAAGATGCTTAGTCACTGTTATAAACTTTACTATTCCGTATGGGAAAAAATCGTTCATGCTTGCTGCAATCGAGAAAAAAATATATGTACGCGAAGAAATTGAAATGAAGTTACTAGTATAGTCACAGATAAAGTAGCAGTTTATAGTCTGTACGGTGTAAATGTTCTCATAAATAAGCAGATGTACAGATGTAAAACACAGGAGATCTAAAACAGTTAATAATAGTGAGGGAAAATCACTCAGTTGATTAATATGGCAACTACTATACGTTAAGCACATTTCTTTTCGCAGATTTTATTCTACGTTTTTTCTTTCTCTTTGTTGATTTCACCGAGTTTCGGTGTATAAAAAATAAACAAGGAACGATAAGGGTATGCAAGGTTTCGTTCCAATTAGTAACCTCACTCAAATCTTGAGGTGGTTGATACTTATTATGTAGTGCCGAATGTTGATGAGTCCGTTGGTGCAGCTAAACGATAATAAACAAATGATCAATACGATGAACGCCGTCGTAAACATTTTGCACGAAAAAGAAGTTAAATTGAAGAAAAAACAGTCTGGCAATAATGTTTCGAGATGCTCCAGATGTGTTGAGTCATTAACGGGATCAGTTTCGACGGCACTAGTAATATTTTCATTCGAAAATTTTTCAATTACACTCGGGATTTTCAGATCTTGGGGGGCAGAATTTAAAAGAAATGTTTCTGTAGTGCATTTTGCGTCAGGAAATGGAGGTATATCGGATTTATGTTGAGTTTTACTTGCAGATGCGTCATCAGACAAAGTAATGTAATTTATAAAAACTTCTGGGGCTGGGGATTTAGATAATGTAACGCCGTTTATGTCGCACGTGAGAGTGTCTTGAAATATGACAACCGTCCCCACAAGAAATTGCATGGCCATTTGAGAAGACTGAACTACGTAAACAGTAGTAGAAAAGATATTGTCATCAATTTCTATGTCCTTAAAAAAAGATCCTTTAGGTTGAATAGTACCGTTGCCGATATCAGATAACTGGACAGATGCTCCGGTGGGGGGGAGACCTAATTTGTTGATAAATGTCTTCTCTTAGTATTGTCAGTGGACTTCCTTGATCTAAAATTGAATTTATCTGTAAATTGAAAATTTTTACAGGTTTCTCCATGCGCGGATGAGCATGACATATTTCTACTACGTGAATTTGTTCGTCTCGGCTTGACGCCGTCTTGCGTGAAGGGGAGGTGCCCTGAGTCGGATTCTTGCGTTCCGGAGTTTGCTCCGTACACTGGTTGGAAACATGACCAAAATGCGCACATCTCATGCACTTCTTTCCTTTATTTAAATACAAACATTGGCTAGAACGTTGACCAGGGCCCAAATAGTTACAGCAGGTTACTTTTGCAGTTTTCTCCGTTTGGTTAATATTAGGAATGTTGGGTGTAGCCGGTGACTTTGTTTGGTATAATTTAGGGCTCTGCTCACAAATTCGTTCGAAAATTTGGAGATTGTTTTTGAATTCGGCAATCGTGACACACCCTAACAATATAGCTTTATTGCTAGGAGTGTTCTGTATACCGTTAATAATACAGTGCATGAGGGATGTGTCGCCGATATTACCTCTTTGGGCTATTTCCTTCATTATGAGGAAATATTCAGTTAATTTTTCATTGGGCTTACAGCTGCGTGCTCCCAACGCCTCATGGATTTGTGCCGGCGATAAGATGTGTTTGAATTCAGTGATCAAGGCGTGCTTCAGCGTGCTATACGAGGTAATATTTGACTCACTACGCGCGAAAAATAAAGTTGTCCCTATAAGCGCTCTCTCAACAAAGATGAATTTTTGAATCTCGGTTAAAGCAAAGCTATCTGCTAAGCCTTCAAATCGCTCAAACCATTTTAAAATATTATCGGAAGATTTTCTCGAAAACGGTTGTAACAAGTTCTCAATTTCGGAAAATGCAATCGTGTGGCGTGGTGCAAACTGAGTGCCAGCTGGCGTATTATGTGTAGGAGCTTGTGTGTGGTCCGAGTTTTCGGTGTCATTTAATGTGTTTCGCGAACTGTTTTCATATTCAATTTCGGTTTCGGAATCTGTATGTGAAGTAAGGGAATTTTGAAAGGTTTCTAAGTCAGTTAGAGCCTGTAATATGCGTTTCGCAATATCCGAGTCGCCTCCGTGAACGTCTAGATTCAATAAATTTTCTATACAAACTAACTGAATTTGAGAAAATTCGCCCAGAATTTCTGTTAATTTTGTTTGAAATTGATCATCTCCTTCTTTAAAATTAAAACCCACGAATTCTCTTAATTCCTTCCTGTTCAACCTTCCACTGTCCGTTTTAAAAATTAAATTATGTAACAATTTAATGCGATCAGTCCTCGCGGAATTGATTTGGCTTACGACTACGCTAATATCTTTTAACATCCTTTTCAAAGTTATGTAAAATATGCCACTTACTTCATATATGTTAATCCGTTATATACGTAGAGATAAAAAGAAATACTTTAAGTTGCCCGCACTCTTTTTCCCTGAAAATGATCTTGTTTTGAATGGCAGAAGGAAAGGAAAAAAATCTTGAATCACCAGTGCGCTAATCACAGAAACAAATCCGTATCTTCAGAGTTTGACCTAATTTCTTCTTGATTTGACTCTTCTCCAGTAGAAAGAGAGAAAAAAAATAGGTATCTTCGAAGAGCGTTTTTTGTTGTCTTGCGTCGATATAAATGAAATAACTCCACTGTCTTTTCAGAGTTGAAGAAAAAAAAAGGCATTGAAGTTAGTTGAAAATCCAGTGGCAGGGGCTGGGGTGTAGGGGAATTTAATTAGGTTTTAAAAGGCCGATGCCCCCATATGATAGAGAATAAGGCCATACTTAATGAATAAAAGGGGTTAATGGTTCTGGATTATAAGTTACACATCAAGTTAATACTATATTTATAAAGTTACGGGAGGGTAGGGGGGCTTTTGCGGATCTGCTCGCCGCATCTGAGACTTCATATCGGCTTATGCCCTCGTCTAGAGCTAGAAAGATACGTCCAATCTCAGCCACTTCGAAATGAAATCTGAACTTGGATTGTTAATTGTGCCCAAGCTGAGAGGATGCCATATCTGCACATCAGCAATTTCAATTCCATCTGTTGTTCTGAGGTTACAAGTTTCTCATGGAAAGTGCTGACCGAAACCTGTTGCTACGCGGAGAGTGTTTTGGGAACTCTAAAACCACAACTCACATACATATGGCAAGAGAAAATGACATATAATTATACTTATATAAAAATGAACTTAAGCTCTTCAAACTTTAATTATTTTACGTGTAAATTCTTTTATTCAGCGGCTCAAAAAACATTTTTAAAAGGATCAGAAGCTTTGAAATGATTTAAATTTAAAAAAAATTCTTTTCAAAATCTTACATTTCATGATATTCAACCACAGAAGGAAATGTTGCCAATCAAACTTTTTAGCAAATTTCAAAGGTTTTCTATTTTTTCCTTCTTACATTGCATTCGTACGATTTACTTATCTTTTTATACTTCCGCGTATTAAATTTAATAAAAATTCTTGAATAATTATTTAAAAAAGCATCGAAAGCATATCGTATACAACACCACGCCTTTGCTATTTTTTGAAATATTTGTAGTTGTTTTACAAAAAAATTAGAATTGATCAAAGTCAATAATTAGTTCACATGCGCCATTTCAAGCAGGATGAAACTGCTCGAAAATTATCAATTGAGCGCATACATCACTCTCTCTCTTTCTCCCTGTTTCCCCCATTACTCTGACTCCTCACTAAAGAATATTACAGAATCTGAACCTGCATTAAATTCAAATAGCTCATTAAACAGTTTTATGCCAATCCCTGCCCACCTGTTTTTTATTAAAGAAATTAATAATAAAATAATCTTTTCAAAAAAAAAATATTAACCGACTTCAAAAAAGCACTAAAAAGAACTAAATAATTCTTTAAACTTCTCTAATGACGAAACCTTATCCATTAACTGCACATCGGACTTCATGTATCGGCATAAAAACGTTAAATTTAATATATAGAACTTAATAGCTACCAAACATGGATTTTCTAGAGAATATTTTTTACAAAAGATTAATTTACATATTTATGATTTAATTTACGAATATATACGTATAAAAAGTAATCAATTACTTTTTGAAGTTGGTGCCAACCTATCTTAGGTATAGTAAAATTGTGAATATATTGTAGCTATTACCATGAATAAAGTGATGATGGAAAATATGATATAAAATTTTAAAAATGTTCTATCTCTTCAGATAATTATTTTTTTAATCATTATCGATTGTTAATGTTTCGATTGTGAAGTTACCGCATCCAGTAAACTATAAGATCCACATCGATACCTACGGACATCGAAATTGGGTGTGGAAACGCTGATAATCCGTCGATAAAGTTTACACATCAGAGAGCGGCAAGGTGCTTTAAGAGAAACTAAGGCGCGCCACACACCAGAGAGACATGCGACAATAATCGTGACACATGAGGCAAATTCTGCTGTTCAAACCGGTTTTTTCTTTGTTAACAGGGTGAAATTGCCGCATGTCTCACGCTTTTCTGCCGCATGTCTCCCTGGTGTGTGGCGCGCCTTATGTCCAAGCTATAGTAAACCTAGGCATTTTCTATTACATAACTACAGCGTCTAGAATATATAGTGTGGAAATCGGCTATCACAGTGATACTTAACCTTTAACTGATGTGACTAAAATTTGTCACACAACTGATGTGATCCGGTCTCTCAGACCCCTCGAATAAAATGAATAAAAAAAATAACTCAAATGGTTGAATTTACGTCCTAACAATATCGTTGTACTTCTCTTAGGAGCATGTGAATTAAATTGCATAAAAAAAGTATTTTATTCATATTATTTAACTTCAGTACAGAAAAGTAAAAAGCTGTAAAAAAGTTTACAGCTGGGAGTCGCGGGGTTTGGGAGACTGCGTGACATCAGTTAAAGGTTAAAAAAATGCTAAAATATTGGATCCCTTAAATGTCAAATGATGCTGAAATCCAATGAGACGATCACAGTAACATCTGCAGGATATTTTTTTAAACTCCAAGACGATTTGGTTACAGCCATAGAAAAGAGATAGGGGTGGAGAGTGCTTTGGTAATCCTAAAGTGGAACCAACATAATAGTCACGTGTTTATAATAGTCAATAGTTTTAATAGTTTATAACGTGACTTTTACCGCCAAAGTCTAGCATATGTTTGCGAAAGGAAAATAAACAAATTACCGTATCGTTAAATTAAAGTGAGAATCTTCTTTTAGTAATTTGAAACAGATTTTAAGTTGCTTTGTTTTACTTCGTTTATATTTTTGCACTACTTCACATGTATGCTGAGTATTTTTATATATATATATTTTTTCACGACCGGCAACAATTTTCAAATTGCCAAGCAAGAGATAACGAGCGAAATCTGAAAACCTTTACATGAGTAGGGCCGTTCATGTTGATGCCGCTTTTCAACGGAATTACAGCGTCTAGAATACCTAGTGTGGAAATATCCTATCCAAACAGTGCTAAAAATTTGCATCCCTTAAATGTGCGACGATACTGCTAAAATCACAAGTGTCGATCGCAGCGACATCTGTGGAAATTTCGTATTACTAGTATTACATTGTATAGACTAGCAATTTCTTGCAGCTGTAGAAAATATCCTGCAGATGTCGCTGCGATCTGCATATTGCAGCAGCATCATTGCACATTTAAGGGATACAATATTTTAGCGTTTTTTTTAGTATTACAGGGATAGCCGATTTCTACAGTGTGTATTCTAGTCGCTATAACGGAATTCTCTACGGAAAGCACACTCCACCCCTATCTCTTCTCTATGGTTACAGCGTCTAGAATATATAGTGTGAAAATCGGCTATCCCCGTAATACTTAAAAAAAGTGCTGACATATTGGATCCCTTAAGTGTCAAACGATGCTGAAATCCAATGAGTCGATGGCAGCGACAACTGCAGGATATTTTCTAAAACTCCAAGACGATTTGGTCTAGATACTGTAATAATACGATGTTTACTTTGATATCTGAAAATATATGGAGATGTCGCTGCGATTGGCACCCTTGATTTTAGCGTCATTGCATACTTAAGGAATACAACTTTTTAGCGCTGTTTGGGTAGCAGATTTCCACGCTAAGTATTCTAGACGCTGTAATTTGGTCTAGCTCTAGATGCTGTAAGTATGTTCCCAATACCTACTGGGTTCCGATCCTGGGCGTCTATTCTGGTGTAATCGAGTAAATACCGCGAATCGGGATCGGGATCGCCGTCTCATAGCGACCGCCGGGCGATGAGCTATTCTGGTCTCCGCTCGTTATCCCAGAGTAGAGGATGAAACGCAGAATATCCCCTGCGTGCGATCGGACACAGTTGTAGCCAATCAGATGAAAGCGCTCACGTGTTTTTATTTGTTTGAGAGAGGGAAACAGCTGTCTTGCTTTGTCCAGTGATATTGTTATTTACTTGAAAGGAAAAGAATGTTTGGGTTATCTATATATAAAAAAAAGAGTTGAAGGAATGAATGCCATTGTTTTACATCAGCGTGTGCGTGCCTGTAACCTGTTTAAAATTTCCTGGCCTAAGAAAAAATGTCCATTTGTATTTTTAATTATGCATAAAATACTATTTGTTATTATTATTGAATCAATTTTTTGAAAGAAACTTTGTTCTATTTTAATATCAGAAAATGATTAGTAAATGTTATGGTGAAATAGACAGATTTTTTTTTCAGACTTCAAAATATTTTTGAAAAATAAAGGGGGGGGGGGTTGTATGTTCTACCAAGCTCTACATATATATTTGAAGCCGAATATATAATCGATTAAAAAAATAAATAAATAAACATTAAATAGCATTTTATTTATTTGTATCTTTAGACCACTTTTATTTTAAAATAATTATATTTATCACACCAGTGCTGAAAGAAAAATATAAATTAGGCCGAATAATTAAATATACTTTAGTTTTACCTTTATTTTTAAAAAAATCTAGGTTTGCTTATAATTATTCTTAATCTCAAATCTACAATAAACTTAAAGAATATATGCATATATAATAAGTATATTAATTTAGCTTTGTACTTAAATGTCTCCCACCTTCCTTTTTAAATTAATTTATAAATTCCCCACGATTTAATTATTTTCGTGACAGTAAAAATATTCTAAGGAAAGTCTCTCAAATTTTATTTTCCCTTTATTTTATTTGTTAATATTTTAAATACTTACAGAGATCATCAATAAGTTTTATTACTCATTTAAAAAAAAAAAAAAAAAAAAAAAAAAAAAAAACTAAATATGCTAATGAAAAATTATTGTTGTATCTTTATCAATTCACTGAAAATCTTGGTTCTTTGTGAAAAATATAATTATAATCAATTAAATCATTAAATGTAAAAACAAATAATAAAATGTTTTTTTTTAATTATTATTATTATTATTGTGAAACGGATCTAAAATATATTGTTTTCTCCGCTCAACAACGCAAAATTTTCGAACACAAACACAGGGGCTGATTAAAAATCCCCATCCAACTGGGCCGTGGCACTGAACCTCTTTGATTTTAGGGGGATGATTTTTTGATCATAGGGGGGTGCCGAACTTGGTGAACAAATTTTACAGAGATAATATTTAAAATCTAATTCGAACTTGTACAAATTATACTGCATATTTTGTGCTATTGGAGTCGGGAAAGATCAAACACAAATAATATATTTATCTAAATGTGTATTTATATATCCATATCTGTATTTTAAGACATAGAACACGTTTAATTTTTTGTGACAGCATAGGAAGGGGCATTGAATGAATACCAGGCCTTCGTCCTCTCCTCTTTTGTTTCACCAGGCCCTGTACATTCACAGACTCATTTTAAAACATAAAAGCATGAAATTAGCAGATATGACAATTGAAGTGATTAAGAATTAAAAAGCGCCTTTATTTATTTTTATTTTTGAAGTATATAAATGTATCATCTTGAGTTATAAGCAATTGTTGTCTTTTGACGACCTTTACCGGGAGTCACTTTTGTAATTTCGGTTCAAAATGCCTACTTTGCCCGCATTTTCTGAAGAATCCTTTGCCTTTATCGAAAAATGGTATATGCTATTCGAGTTCGCAGTTTCTGAATAACAACATCGAGCAATTTTCTGCGTTTTCGAATAAAAATTATTTCAGGAATGTGTCAGAAAATAGGGAGTTTTAATTTGAGAACAGCTTTAATATTATACAGAAAAAAATGTGAACTGTCTTGTCTTTTTGCCGAAACTTTTGGTTTGTTTAAAAGGCCGAAATAAAAGCTTTTATTTCAGAATTTTTCCATCTTTAAACTTTAAACCTTTCCATGTAAAATGAAAGTATTTTTTTTCGGTCTGAATTAAATTTGTAAGTAAATTAGTTGACATTTTTTGCAAGAAAAAAAGAATACACAGATTTCCAAGTCAAAGAACTTTTAAAGAATCTGTAAAAGAGCTTTAAGTAAGAAAATAGTATTTTGTAATTAACAGGGCTCGGTGATATATATATATATATATATATATATATGGGTATATTTAGAAATCGAAAAGATTATCCTTGAGATATACCATGATATATATCCGATATTTCTTTCAAAATGTCAAGACGTTCGATACTTTCGATATTTTATATTTTATTTCAAAATTTGATATTTTCAACGAAAACAAGTGTAAATGAATTTTTCGACTGTTATTAACGGTGTTGTTCTGTAGATATAGAACTTTTGCTCTGATAGTGACTTTTGCCCCCCACCCCCCATCCCCTCTCTAAAAAGAAACTTTACGTTTGAAGCTGAATTTTTAGATGACAATAATTACGTCAGACAGTATTTCTTACGACACCCATTGAAAGATAAACTATCTAATTTAGATAAGTTATTTACATCTTCATTTAAAATGATCTTTTCTAATTTTGGTTTACCTCAATTTAAAATGCACAACACATTATGAGATTGAAAAAGCAACAAAATTACAATTATGTTCATTTTTTTTTAATTAAAACAAATTATTTTGTATTTCAAATTGTGTTTTATACAACAAAATTTTCTTAATACTAAATCTTACAGCTTTTTTTTTTTTTTTCCTTTTAAGCAAATTGGGTCTGTTTTCATTTAGTTGATCTACTATTTTGTTACTTAAGAGAAGCAAAAAAGAAAAAACACACATTTAGAATAATATTTTATTAAGTTTTCATGCTAACTGCAATATATTTTAATTTCTTATTTATATTAAGTCTGAAAATATTTATAATTATCAATAAGTTGACTATTTTGAAAATATCTGATAAATATAAAAAAAACATTGGATATTTTTTATATTTTTGAAGAAATCATGATATTTACGACCCCTGGTAAATGAAAAACTATGCCCTCTTTCTATTTTTTAATATTAAACAAGCGCCCAAGCCCTCCAAACAGAGCAAAAATTCTTTCCGATTCCTACCCACTGCGATCTCGACCACCTGGAAGCAGTCGGGAAAAAAGCAACCCACTCCGACCGGCGAAATTTCGATTCTACTACACCAGAATAGCAAATAATCGCCAAGGCGGCTCTTCCCGACCGGTTTCAGCATTCCTACCACACCAGAATAGACCCCTGAGCCGTTCTCATTGGTTCCTCAGATTCAGATGTCGGAAACATAATGACTGACTATCGCAGTAGTACAGCGTCCAGAATACATAGTGTGGAAATCTGCTATTCAAACAGCGCTAAAAGTTGTATCCCTTAAATGTGCAATGATGCTGAAATCCAGGGAGCCGATCGCTGCGACATCTGCGATATATTTTCAAATTTCAAAGTAAACATCATCGTATTATTACAACGTCTAGACCAAATCGTCTTGGAGTTATAGAAAATGTCCTGAAGATGTCGCTGTGATCGACCATTGGATTTCAGCATCGTTTGACATTTAAGGGATCCAATATTTTAGCACTTTTCTAAGTATTACTGGGATAGTCTATTTCCATAGTATATATTCTAGACTCTGTAGCAGTAGTACTTAGAAAGTACTAAAATATTGTATCCCTTAAATGTAAAGCGATGCTGAAATCTAAAGTTTCGATCGGAGCGACATCTGAGGATATTTTCTAAAACTCCAAGATCATATGGTCTAGACGCTCTTATAATACAATGTTTACACTGAAATTTGAAAATAGAACGCAGATGTCGCTGCGATCGGCTCATTGGATTACAGCATCATTGCATATTTAAGGGATACATTTGTTTAGTGCTGTTTGGAAAGCAGATTTCCACACTATTTATTCTAGGCGTTGTACTTGTGCTTTGATACATGAGAAACTTTAAAGGTTGATTTTCAACTTTTAGACACTGACTTTCGATATCGTTTTGTGTCTTTGTGGGCCTTTCCGGTTTGGTAGATGACAGAATGGCCGGGATTCAGATAGATTTTTCGCTCTTAGCGAAACAAGATCAACCAATCAGAAGGCTGCATTTTTGCAAACAGCGAAAAGTTCGCAAAACTGGAGGCTTCTGATAGGTCAATCTCGTTTCAATACCAGCGAAAAGTCTATCTGGATCTCGGCCTTTGTCCAGCTAAGTTTCCGCACTTTGAAAGAACTCGTATCTCTGTAAGAGTAACAGTATGAAAGATGAGTGCTTATAACTGGGCGACTGCTTAAAAAAGGATTTGAATTTTAAAGTTTTTATTTTTTTTAAATGTTCCAATCATTAGATTTTTATGAAATTGCAATGGGACAAAATGGGTGACTTACACTTTCAAACAAAAAAAAATTATCAAAATCGGTCCATATTTAAGAAAGTTATGCGTGAACATGGGCAAAACATACATACAGGTCGAATTGATAACCTCCTTCTTTTTGAAGTCGGTTAAAAAGGCTTTAAATCTGTTAATTGTATTTTTCAATTACCGCAAGAATAGCTAGAATCTTAATATATTCTTTAGCATTACGAATTTCGTAATAATTGTTAATACCTTTGTTTTTCCATCGTAATATAGATAAAAAAAATTGCCGCGTGACACAATTTGTTAAATTTGATAAAATCGGAGACAAATATGAAACAAAAATTTGCCTTAGAAAAAAAAATTGCACTGCCGGTTAGCGTATCTCAGTAAACTTCATTTATTAATTGAGTAAAATGTCATATAAAATTTGAAATTAAATATTTATGCCTTTTTAAACAAATTACCTAGTTCGTCTTTAGTGAAAAGAATAGCTGGTCGAAATAGATATCAAATTAAGATATACAATAGCATGTTGTTTGCTTGTTGAAAATGGCCACGTAACTATTAATATTAACAAACAATTTCCTGAATATTGTATAGCAATTTAGAGGGCTTTAATGACATCATAGTGTTTCGCCATATAAATTTCGAATTCTACTAAAAAATGCTTTTAAATTCATTTTTTCTGTCAGTCTGTTTTACTTTTTCATATCTTTTGGTGCACTAGTTGTGATAAAATTTTTGAGATATTACTTTAAAACAATAAAATTTCAAGTCGTTTCTAATTCGTGAATATTTTTGTAAAATTTTGTTAAAATTTCTGCAGCTTGATTTTCCCCAAAGATTTGAAGAAAATAACAAAATAGTCAACTTTCTTTTAATAGAAATTTCTGAAAACTATTCGAAAATCACCTCATGAGTTTATCGAATCCACCCTTGAGATATTTGTTTGTCCTTTGTCTCTGTTAAAACTTTTACTAAACTAATCTGTGTCGCGTTCAACCTTTATCGCACAAACTCTAAGTAATTCAGAAAGTTTTCTGAAAATAATTTTGCTTATAATCAAAAAGCTTCCGTTCAATTAAAAGAATTTGTTTTATAAATGCTTATCATATTCAGCAATTTTATTTTACATGTTTTCGAAATTTATAAAAGTTTAATCATAGCTTAAAATACTCGTGTCAAAGAAGTGATACTTCAGATTTCCCGAGTGATTTATATTGTGATAAAATTGTCAGTTATTGCTAATTTCTGTGTTCTTTAGCTGAACTGTTTGTTTTCTTTGAATTTTTACCCGACTCCTAAGAAGAGTTATGTGTTTCATGCGTATCTGGGTATGTGGATTTCTTTATACCCTCGAAACATCCCAACGGCTGGATGGGTTTTAATGAATGAGGTCTCTATCGAATCGTCTTAATCGTCCGATGGTTATAGGCTAGGTTTTATTTTTATAAATTCAAAATGGCGGTAGAAACGAAAAATTTTTTTACGCACCATATTGAGTGGCATATCATTGGATAGGTCTTTCAAAATGAAGACGGTGTTTCATTGACTATTTTACAGTCAGAAGCTCCGATTAAATTTTACACAACCTGGAAGCTGTGTAAGTAGGATGTCTAGCTTTACTGCAACTCTAACCTTCATAGACATCTATAGGACTCATCAAAACAGTGTTTATAGATAGAAACTAACAATTAAACACAACTTAAAAATCATCAATGCAAGCAAAAAAAAAAAAAAAAAAGGTAAATAATATAAAAAATAGTTTCATATTGATGAGAAATAATTACTTAGTTCGCTTTTTACGCAATCGGGTTTTTTGATTTTTAAAATTTAATTTTTACTTGTTTTAAAAATAGAAATCCTTTCATATTTCTAATAACGGAACTTGTTTTAAACCACACACAGTCAACACTTTCTTTCTCAATATTTTAATTTTACGTTGTCAAGGCGCCTCTTTTACAAATAATATTTCTATTTAGATTTATGTGTGCATATTTTTCTTTACTTTTTAAAATCATCAACAAGACGAAAAAAGAACAGGAAAAGATATTTCTTACCTGTACTAAGTAGCGCTGTTAGACCCCAATCCCGTTTTTGTTACAACCGAAATGATATCTGCAACTGCACCATTGTAGCATATTTCACTGTGCTTATCTAGAGTCTAAAAATAGAAATAATATTATTTATGATTTGTCTTACTATAATTTTCGTGTCATGGATGGTTGAAGTGATGATTTTTATATTCAATCAATATTTTTAATGAAATTCTTCTTGGTTATAATATAATGTCATACAGACGATTCACCGAGAGAATAAATCCTTCTCGGAGCCTATTAAAACAGGACATCACAGAAATACAGCAAAGGGAGTTCTAAAAGAATACATAAAAGAAAGGTGATAGTCTATTCGTATCTGAAGTCCGCACAATAATTACATGTACAGTATAGAAGTAGGAGATGGGAGAGGCAAAACCGCAAATATGCAATCTTCTCGAAAGCGAAAGTTCAAAGTTTTGAAATTAGATCACAAAAAGATTTTTAGGTTTTTCTGTCAGGGGTTACACAGTTCAACAGCCTCAGCTATGGAATACGTAGAATTTTCAAGAAAAAAAATTGAATTGTTAAAGTGTTTCCAACTTCAAAATGGTCGCTGATATCAATGAATAAGATATTCTTATTTTGGGAATAAAATTATTACAAGTGTACGAAATAATTTCTCGGGTTATTATTTAAAACACAACCATATATTTACAGTTTTATTTAGAGATTTGAAATTTAGATGTCTTTTAATCAAATCCGTAATTTAAAAATTTGTGTGCATGTTATGTACACTTGCCACTAAAAATCAAAGTTTTCTCATTTATTAATATTACGACATTAACACTACTAGGATGAAAATGTTCAGAGACTGCGCTGTTATTTCAGGATAACCTGGATTGGAGGGTGTGGAACTATTTTACCACTTATAGAGATGCATGGGACCAGTGATGTAGTCGTAAAAAAACCCAGAGGGTTTACGCTAGAAGCACAGGGTATACGCTAAAGTCATGAACGCCATGCCTAGGGTATGCGCTATAGCTTAATTTGAGAAACAGAGGGTATACGGATTTTTTTTTTAAATCCAGAAGGTATACGGCGTATACCTGCGTATACCCTCCACTACACCCCTGCATGTGACTCAAGATGTAATGAAGAAGAAATACATCCGCACCTCAGGGATTTTGCTGGCAATGAGTGTCAGTGAAATAGTCATTCGTGTTCTTCTAAGACAGAAATCGCGATCGAAGATTAACATCCAAATATCAAATTCTGATAGTTTTGAAGAAATGTCACACCGAAACATCGTACACGGCTTGTACGGCGGAGGTGTACGGCTAGAGAGCAATGTTTTGTGCGGCAATGGGGTAGGAATTGTGCGTGGCCACTTACGTCAAAAATATAAACGTCTTCGCAAAGGGCTAAAATATAAAGGATGTTGAGGAAGCTGAGGTGGCCGCACTGAAGATCCTATCGCGCAAAGTCTTTTAGGAATGTTTTTAGAACTGCATTCGCGCTGGCAAAAGTACATAGCTGCATAAAGGGAGTACTTTGAAGGCTGTTACATGTAACTCAAATGTAATTCCCTTGCAATCCGTGCTGAAGATTCAGCAGAGTCACCGAACATTTTCTTTACTACTAGTATTTTTTTTACATTTGTTTAAACAGCACTATAACATGTAACGTAATCTTTTAATTTCTTTAAGTTTGTAGCTTGAAAAAAAACGGAATCCCTCTCATGTTAAAAAAAAAAAAAAATTCTAACACAGCCACTGCCGAAGTAAATCTATAGAGACCTTTTTAAATTCTCAGTTAACCCTACAAAAACTATTGCATATAAAACATGCAAACTTACAGTTTCATAGAGCAATTTATGATAAACATTATGATGCAGATCTTTTTTAAATCGAAGCATTATTTTAAATGCTATCTAAACTTGAAATTCATCAGTTACATAATTTTTACGTGATCAAACACTATGCATTGCAATTTAATCATATTTTGCAGGCATATACTTGAATAAATGACGTGCAGTGTCCAATAATCTTTTAAATTTGTCTATTTTTTTAGTTTTTTTTCCAATCGTTTTATTCAAAATTTCATTATATGAATAGAGATTTAATTCATAATTTGAAATAGCCATTTTTATCTATTTTAGCCAGATTTTAAAAGTAAAAAAATAATCTATTCAAACACTGTATTTTCAAATGAAATATATATTTACACGTGAGTATGGGAAAGGACAGAAAACATTAAAATAATTAAATTATTATGTGCGAATAGCATTTAAAGATGAAAACTACATCATATTTAAAACGATGTATTTAAAATGTTATAATTAAAATACTTTTCTTCTAACACCTAAAGGAATTTTTTTTCTTTTAAACGTTATTAAAATCAGTTAGGTAGCGGGATGGGACTTTAGTAACCGAAAAATCCCAAAAAGAAATGAAGACCAGCCCAATTATGACAGAACGCCACTGGTCATGATAATATAATTCAATCTAACGTAATTGGGTAATATTTTTGAAACAGTGCAAATTAGCATATTTATAGAGCCTTCAATATCTGGTGGCGGGTTGGAAAGTGTAACTTCTAAAAGGTAGAGCCCCCAATTTTTAATTAAAACTTTAACGGGCGATGTCCACAAGAAAGGACACCTAATTTTAAGAGTACTGGCACCAAGAATATTTAATTGAAAATTTCCTTTTATAAAGTACGGGAAAATGGGCAAGTTTTTATTTTCCAACAAATTCGTTTGTAAATTATGGTGACAGTCAAGCATTTCATCATTTCACAAACAAAATTACTCCGCGCCGGAAAGGGTTAAAAGGATGTATCTTAAATTTGTTTCAAGAATTTATAGAAATATTACTCTATGCTGTTAAGGACAAAACCACCAATTTTTAGGTTAGGTTATTTTTTATTTCTAATGCAGAAAGCGATACAGACATTATCCTTACGCCGAACAGAGATCACGAAAAAGAACAGAAATATGTGTGAAAAAAATAACATCAAACACAGGAACAAAGTAAAGGATAATCAACATGAGAAACACATAAAATCAAGAAGTTAAGATGCGTAAAGAGTCTCTGGCCTAGGTTATGTGATTCAAGGTTTCATTAAGCTGGAAAAGTTTAATATTAAGTTGTACAGCATACATAAATGTCATAAATTCGAAAACTCACTGACTTCAGGAAGACCTAGCCTAGTGGTTAGGATGTTGGTCTCAAAAAGAGGAGTTTAGAATGGCGTTTGCGGGTTCAAAGCCAGTGAAGCCAGTGTGTCTGAGGGTGTTTGACTGTGCAAGGTTTTCAGAATTATTTTGTAGGGTAATGATAATTTGGGCCATTCTCCCTTCAAAAGTCCTTCTCTGTGGTACCCTGCTATAGGGATATAGCCAAAAACTGGTCGATGCTTACCAAATCTAAGTCAAGTTATACGAATCCTATGAATCAGGGAATCCTACAGGGAATTATACGCGAATCCTGTTAATCAGGTCATACGGGAATCCTGACTGGGAATCCTGAGTCCTTTGAGTAGTGAAAAAGGCATTTAAAACTTTCTTTCTTTTCGTTTTATTTCTTTCATTCCTTTCTCTTTTTTTCTCTTTAAGTAAAACGTGCAAAAACAATTGTATTTTATTTGATAGGGCGGTAAATAGTATCGTATATTTGGAATACCATTGCTTTTTTATTCGCAAAATAAATACAATCCTATCTAGAAACAGAACACTCTCGATTAATTTAAAAAACGTGTCGAATCCGTAACGAAATAATTTAAATAGGTCTAGTGTGAGGTATATCAATGAAAATACCAGTATATTAATTATACTATTTTTTTTTTATTTATTCAAAGTACAATTAATGATCTAGTAACAGATGTAGATGTTGATTTTCAAATAAATCGTTTGTTTAATTTTCTATAAAACTTAAACTGACAAAGAGATTAGATTATTGATTTATCACGCTTCAAATAATTTCCAAAAAGAAAATCAAGTTCTACAAAGTATAAAAATAATTCCACGTAAATATGCATTTTTATTTATATATTTAATACAGTTTTTTTTTAATCGTTCATTATACAATTTTTTTTTACCGACAACTGTGATTGAGATGCCTAAAGTGCCTAATATTGAAATCAGCTTAAAAAAATATTTTATTATTATTACAGTAGCGCTCAAAAGTATTTTGACACCATTACCTTAGCTCTTATTTTGTTTAATATAAAAATATAAAATAAAATATATTCCCTATCATTAAGAACAATATGACTGAAGTTATTCAAAGGTATTGAGTTTCAACTTATTTTTTTACGTTCGACGCCACCGAAGAAATATGACTTCTCCTTGGCTCAAAAGTATTTTGACAATTAGTTTGTGTTTAATTATTGAAGGCGTCAACTGCTCTATAACTTCGTTTAGTATTTATATTGAATTATTGTGATTATTTTGAAATGCCGAAACGCAAAGAATATTCTAGTGATTTTAGAAAAGCCATTGTAAATGGACATAAGCATGGAATGACGCAAGCAGAAGTTGCTCGTTTTTAGGTGTGTTCGTAATTATATAAATACGTAGCACCTATAGTCGTAGTTCAGCCTGTCTGTCTGTCCGTCCGCATATAACAGAGCAAAAACTACCCAACCGAATGGTGTGAAAATTTAAATATATGATTGTTGCAAAATTTTGTCGAGCCATTTCATATTGTATGAAAATCGGATGTATACTTTAAATACAGGGACAGTCAAAAGTTTTTCTTTACATTACGGCCAATGGGAAAAATTATTACAAGTGAATTTTAACGATGTTACAGCCTTCCGAATGGTCTGAAATTTTAAATATATAATTGCTGCAAAATTTTGTTGAGCCATTTCCAATTTTATGAAAATCGGATGTATAGTTTAATTACAGGGATAGTCAAAATTTTTCCGTTACATTACGGCCAATGGGAAAAAATTATTGCAAGTGCATTTTAATGATGTTACAGCCTTCCGAATGGTCTGAAATTTTAAATATATAATTATTGTAAAAATGTTTTCGAGCCATTTCAAATTTTATGAAAATTGGATGTATAGTTTAATGACAGGGGCAGTCAAAAGTTTTCCGTTACATTGCGGGGAATGGTAAAAAAGTATTGCAAGTGAATTTTAATGATGTTACAGACTATGAACTTATGAAGCGCAAAACAATATACATTCAGTACAATATGGGGTGCAAAAAATAACTATAAAACTAGTTATAGTACGAACGCACCTCATTTGCCACGTTTGATGAGCAATTTCCAACTTGTTTTAACGTGTCTCGGCAGCTTGTTAGTACATGGAATAAAGTTTTTAATAAACGGGAATTTATCGAAAATAAGCCTCCAAGTGGCCGTCCGAAAAAAACCCAACTTGCAATTTTGACCATATTATAAAAAAGCTATCTACAAATGATTGTAGTAAGTCGGCTGCAGTAATAAAAAAATGAGTTGAAAGAAAATTACGGCATAGACATACACGTTTCAACTGTCAAACGATGCCTAAACCTCTATGATTTACATGGTCAAAGAACAGCAAAAAAAACCTTTGATATCTGCTAAGAATAGGAAGGCTAAACTGGCATTCGCAAAACGGCATAAATCGTGGATAAGTGTAGGGTGGTCCATTGTTTTGTGGAGCGATGAAAGCAAGTTTAAATTAGTGTCTTCTGATGGAATCAACTACATTCTATGTCCTAAAAACAAAAATATGATGTTCAATACCAAATACCCACCGCCAAACATGCAGGTGGCAATGTGATGGTTTGGAGTTGCTTTTCTCGCAGCGGAGTTGGACCCTTAGTTCGAATTGTGGAGAATATGGATCGGTTCATGTATGCTGATATATTAAAGACTCATATGCTACCATATTCTAAACAAAACATGCCTGCTAAGGGGTATTTTCAGCAAGATAATGACCTGAAAGACAAATCTAAATGCGTAAGAAATTTTATGAAACGCAGTAAAGTCAAGGTTCTAGAGTGGCCAAGTCAAAGTCCGGATTTGAACCCCATAGAGCATCTGTGGGAGGAGTTAGATCATAGAGTAATATGCCAAAATTATTCAAATAAGGAGGCTTTATACGAAGCTCTTAAAAATGAGTGGGATCGAATTCTTTTAGATCGAATAGAAAGGTTAGTCAACTTGATGCCCGCGCGTTGTGAGGCTGTTATAAAGGCCAGAGGATATGCTACTAAATATTGACTGACGCATTACTATATTTGATAATTATTGCGTTAAAAAGACTTTTTATTATAATGTCAAAATACGTTTGATTTATCATTTTTCTCATTTTTCATGGGTTTCACGTTATTTTCTAGCAAATGATAATTTCATTTTTCAGATAACAGTGTGTTATCTGAATGATATTAAGTTATTACTAGATGATATTAAGTATCATCTAGTGCTTTTACTCACTAGATGATACTTAATCTAAGAAATATAAAAAATGAATTATGAGAATACAAGTACGTGCCAATAGTTTAAGCACAACATCAATTTTATAATAAAACTTTAAATATTCATTTTATTTCAATATCTCAGTTTTGTGTTCTAATAATTGTAGTCTTAACACCATATTCAATCAAATTATGTTTTCAATTTTATTTCAAACCACGAATTTTAAAAATGGAACAAAAATAACGGCGTCAAAAGTTTAACCACAAAATTGTTTTATATAATTAATTTGCTAAAATTCTGTAAAACATTGAATAAGGTTAAATAAAATAAATGATTCATTTTTTTTATTATTATTGTTTTTAATTAAGTCAATTAATATATTTGTCAAAATACTTTTGAGCGCTACTGTATTAACAGCTGGCACATATTTATATAGAAGATTTCATTAGATTTATTAAAGATATGTTAAAGAGATTCTCAGTTGTCAGTTTCTAAATTAGTGACATTATATCCAGTAGATTCTTGTGATTAAAGATGTGCGAGTAAATTGACTTCATATATTTCTTGTATATTGGTTTGAATGTGTGTCATACGCAGTGCTAAACGCCAGCTATTTCTTTGGGTTTTTTTCCGCTTAAATATATATATACATATATATATATATATATACATATATATATATAAGAGATATTGTTACTTAATGACTAACTTTTTCTTTCATCCATGTATCAGTCACCTGCGTAATTATTTAACTGGTTGTAATTGCATTGTTTCAATATCTGGCAACAGTTGGTTTTGTTTTATTCTAGAAAAAAGTTTATAAAAATAAAGTAATGTGAAATATATGGCTCTTCTGTCATTGAATTTAAGTTAGAAATATATTCGCTTTAACAATAAGAAATGTTATTGAGGGCAGTTTTAATAACTTATAGATATTTTAATACTTAACTTTTAGGGATTCATTTAGTTAAGAGATTTATTTACATTAGAATCTAACATATGGCGTCCGCTGACAAGACTGGAATCTGTAAGTAGAATTTTATTTAAACTGCTCAAGTGAGAATTATTATTATTGTTGAATATAAAAAAAAAATTGTTGATGTTGAATAATATGGATGCGTTGAAAGCAGCTAGACGACAGCATCGTAGAATTTTCACTAAAGCGTGTAACGAATTTGATGTAATAAAATAATTTATAAATTTTAAATAGTGAAAATAATTTATCGACTGCTGAAAAAATTCTGAAATTGACAATGATAGAAGGGAAAGCGAAATTTATGACCGATGTAGAATATAAAATTAGAGAAATATTGTATAGCGACCAAGCTGACGAAGAAACAATAGACAAAGATATCGATGAATCTGAGGTTTACATCGATCGCTGGCGTGTATTACAACAGAAATTAAACGAACTTTTGATTTTAAAAAATGAAGATTTGAGATCTGATATTTCGGTAATTAATAAGAATGTATTGCTTCATTATCCGAAGATACAGTTACCTACTTTTAATGGTGAAATAAAAAATTGGTTGCAATTCTGGGGTCAATTTCAAAAAATTGATCAAGATACTAGCCTAGATTTTCATGACAAATTTGCGTATTTAACACAAGCCATGGAAAAAGGCAGTGTGGCAGAAGAATTGATTAGAAGTTTTCCGCCAGGCGGTAATAGTTATGCCAAAGCTGTAAGTCAACTTAAATCTCGTTTTGGACGGGAAGAACTTTTGATCGAATATTATATTAAAGATTTGTTAGGCCTTGTACTGCAGAAGCAAAATCCAGGAAAACATAATTCTTTGCGACGATTATATGATTCATTAGAATCGAAATTGCGATCATTAGAAACTCTTGGAGTTATTAGAGACAAATATGCTGCGATGTTATATCCGCTTGTTGAATCGTCTCTTCCAGATGATATTCTTAGAGCATGGGAAAGGTATAGAACGTCTCACAGAAGATCGTCAAATAGATGTAATGATGTGGAATCTGAACTAGATAAAAATCATGATACAGATTTAAAGAATGGTGTTGTAATTGGCTCAAACACTGATCTAGATAATTTATTAGAATTTCTGCAAGACGAAGTTGAAGCAGAAGAAAGAATTTTTTTGGCAAGTAAAAGTTTTGACAAAACTTTTCGATACAGAGCTGCACGCAATAATCATAAATTCGAAGAATCTCAAATATCTACTGTATCAGATTTATTAAACATTGATATGAGAAAATATACTAGAAAAAAGAATAATTTTAAACAAAAACTGTGTATTTTTTGTGACAAACGACATGCATCGGAAAAATGTTTCAAGGCAATGTCAATGTCGTATGATGTTAAGAAAGACATAATGCAAAAGAAGGGAACTTGTTTCGTGTGTTTAAAATTAAACCATTTAGCCCGAAATTGTAGAGCAAAAGTAAAATGCGTTGTATGCAGAAAAAAACATGAAACTCTAGTATGTCCAAAAGTTCCTGAAAAGTTAATCAAAACTGATGAAGCCCAGGATGCCTTAAAAGCTCTGAATAATTATTACTTCAGAAGATCTTCTTTGAGTGTTGAGCCTTCAAAAAGCAAGCTTCATCATGAGCCAGGATCACAAGGACGAGCTAGAGGAGGTTCAAGCAGAGGACGTGGTGGTTATGGTGGACTCCCTGGTGGTGATGGGTATGCTAATGGCTACGGCCGAAGATATGACAGTCCACCTTTTGGAAGTCGAGATTTTTATGACCGTGGCTACAGTTCAATGTCGCCTCGCATGAGACCATACCCTTCACCTTATGATCGTCCTAGTCCATCTATGGCGCCCATGAGAGATGAATATGCGAATCCCTATTCATCATCTTTGAGAGATCCATATTCACCAAGATCTGGCATGTCTCCTGTTTCACGTGATTTGTATGAAAGAAGCAGCAAAGCAACATTTCTTTGACACAGTTAAGGTTGAAAATGATAATTTTTTAGTCAATATGCTTTCGATTGAATATCACCCTCCTCTTCCTGACAATTTTGATCTGTGTTTGAAGAGACTAAACAAAGTTGTGAATCCTCTGATATCAGAGCAACTTTATGAGCTACATGGGAATCAAAATCCTTCAGACCTACGGTGGGAGAGACCCGAATGGTTGTATTCGCCCTATGAGAAATGGCCCTCCACTGAATTTATTGCTGATGAAGGCGAAGTTCTTACAGAAAAAAAAAAGAAAAGATGTTTCCTCGTCGGATACTCTCCTAATTTCCAGTATTGAAAATGTGGAAACTGGTTGGTATTATCGTTACAATTTTAAGGTACCGAAAGGATTTAACTTGTAATTTTAAATTGTTGAGTTGTGCTTTCCCCACAACTCAAGGTGGGAGTATGTTACGTAATGACTAACTTTTTCTTTCATCCATGTATCAGTCACCTGCGTAATTATTTAACTGGTTGTAATTGCATTGTTTCAATATCTGGCAACAGTTGGTTTTGTTTTATTCTAGAAAAAAGTTTATAAAAATAAAGTAATGTGAAATATATGGCTCTTCTGTCATTGAATTTAAGTTAGAAATATATTCGCTTTAACAATAAGAAATGTTATTGAGGGCAGTTTTAATAACTTATAGATACTTTAATACTTAACTTTTAGGGATTCATTTAGTTAAGAGATTTACTTACATTGGAATCCAACAGATATAGTTAATTATTACTTAAAAATATAAAATGCTCAATTTAATTCCAAAAATTTTGGTTGCTGGTATATGACTGAATGTAAAGTTAAATGACATGTTTCAAAATAAGATAAATCAGATATTTTATAGTTTATATTTTATATTGTCAATATTACAGAAAATAATTCGATATGTTAGATGAGAAAAGCAGCTCATAATTGATTCTTATAAAATGTTTTATCTACTTATGCTCTTTAATCTTCGCTAATTACAACAATAATTTTTCGCGTAACAATGTTTTCTTGCTTTTAGCCAGTAATTGATGCTAAATGACAGAAACATAAAATGTGAATTCTGGTAATATAATTTTCTTTTGCTTATTGATATTAATCCTATTATTGTATTATCTTGATAATTCAATTTTTGGTAGCCTATTATGAAATATATTTGCATTTCATGTAACAATGTGTTGCTTTCAGAAACACAACGGGAGAACATCATTACATCTTTTCGTCCCGTACAAGCTTATAATTTCATGTAATTAAGCATTTAATGTTTTATTATTTAAGCTGCACAAAAATCTATTGATGTTTTATATAAACGTAGCATATGGTAATTGATCTTTTAAATGTTTTATCTTACTGCTTTTTGAAGTAGATATTTATAAAGTTTACGTTTTAACAGAACATTACATATATCTAGTAAAAAGGTTTGAAAGTTCAGAAGCAAAAGGCAGTTCGTAATTGGCCTGTTATTACGTAATGCTTGATCCATTCGTACTTTTTATAAACTTCACCAATTATAAATTAACTTTTTCAGATAACAATGTGTGCTTGCTTTTACTCACTAGATGATACTTAATATAAGAAATATAAAAAATGAATTATGAGAATACAAGTACGCGTCAATAGTTTAAGCACAACAACAATTTTATAATAAAATTTTAAATATTAATTTTATTTCAATATCTCAGTTGTGTGTTTTAATAATTGTAGTCTTGCATATTCAATAAAATTGTTTTTTCAATTTTATTTCAAACCACGAGTTTTAAAAATGGAACAAAAATAACGGCGTTAAAAGTTCAACCACAAAATTGTTTTTATGAAAATTTTACAAAATGACGTAAGCGATTGCGCACGCAAACCATTCCAGGTTATATAAGAAGCCGCAATTTATTGTTTTCGCGTTAGTACAAAATGCCAAAGTCGAAGGAATTCTCACATGAGGAGGTGTTAAAAATCTGGAGTATGAGAGCAAAACATAAGTCCGTTTCTGGAATTGCAAGTGCATTAAAAAGATCAAAACGTGGAATTCATCAAGTTTTGTCTCATAGCGATGATTTTAAACAAAAATCGCGTTTAGGCAGGTCACGATCCGCGATAACCGCTGCATCTGAAACTTGGCTTCAACTGGTAATAATTCTCTTTCGCAAATAAAACATACATTTGCAGGACAAATATCGAAAAAAAACTGTTCATAGAAGAGTTTTGGAATCGAGATACATAAAAAGCGTAAAATGGCTGTGTTATCATGTTTGAAACCACACCATAAAGAAGCTAGATTGCAGTGGACTAAATAGGATGTATCATTTGGTGATAAGTGCTGAATTACATATTCAGGGGTGAAAAAATGGAACCTTGACGGCCCCGATGGATTTAAATACTATTGGCATAATCTCCAAAAAGTATAGAGAAGTACATTTAATAAACAACGTGGTTATGGTTGTGCTATGATATGGGGGGGGGGGGGCTATTTCTTTCAATTTTCAGACGTCATTACCTTAGGTGCCAACCTCCAGTTAATGTTCCGTAATAGTGGGTTAATTTGACCCAGGTTTAATACGTTTCACACCAGAATTTTTCTTAAGAAAGGAAATTAAAAAAGTTCCACGTTGAAACCTGGAATAAAATAAATAAATATTCATCAAGTAAATTTCCTGGTTAGAACACGGCTAACTTGGTTTATATTAATCTACATATTACGGAATATTAGTGGGAGCTTGGCAACTATGCACTAGCATTCATCAGTGGTCGTAAAAACTTTTACATCTATCAGGAGACACTTGGCAATCATTTGCTCCTTGTTGGTGAGATTTTCAGCAGAAAAAGATGCATTTTTTAACGCGATAATGCTTAGACCCATTTCTTACACTCAACGTCAAAATGGTTTAAGTCGAACAATGTATTGGTTTTGAAATGGTCGATAATTATCACTGATTTTAACCTTAAAGAAAATATGTGGGGTATTCTCACATATGCAGGTTATCCCAATGGTAAGCAGTATTCTTCAGTTAACGACAGGTAAGATGCCACTTAGAACGCTTGGTTAAAAATCAAACCGGAAGCAACACAGAACCTGATTTTATAGGTGGAAGACCGTATATTTAAATTTATTCAACAGAATGGAGCAATAATCAAGTATTAATTTCTTTTATTTTTGTTTTACTAAAGATTAAAGAACTACTGTTCTTAAACTTTTGACACACTAATTTTTGTTCTTTTGGTAAATTCTACTGTTTGAGGTAAATTTTAAAGCATAATTCTGTTAAATATCTTTTTAAAACGAAAATTTGTAGCTCATATGAAAAGGAATGTAACTTGTAGTAAGTACCGTATAAGTCGACCCCTAACTTTCGAATGCAAATTCTGGAAAAAAACAAAAACCCACGTATAAGTCGATCCCATAATTTTTTACTTCCATTTTGCACAAAATTAAACCAAAGATCTCACTTGCAAATGCAAAAAGGTAGTAAGTAAGCAAAAACAAATCACTAAATTTTTTTAAGTGATAAATTATTAGTGTTTGTATATTTTATATATTTTTTTTTTATTCATACACATAAAAAGCCATAATTTTGTAGTATTAGAAGTTTTTCTTTTTCTTTTTTAATTGTCTCGCGTATAAGTCGACCTCCCAAATTTGCTTACCGAAAATTGTCAGAAATTCCTCGACTTATACGCGAGTATATACGGTAATTAAATTTTATTTTGAAATTGACTTTTGTGTTTAAAATTCTGACACAAGCTGTATCATCTTCACTACTTATACAGTGCTCGTAAGCTTCAGGGAAAGAATATCAGATATGTCGTAAAATAGTACGAAAATCACATTGAAATTTTTCAGATACAGCTAAATGGTAAACGTTAAACTTATCAACTCTTAAGTTTGTTTAAAGAGGTCCTTCCATGATCAGTGACCTATGTAGGCGAATTTTCCAACATTTAAATGCCTTTTTCGGAATAGATAAAAAATATGCTCTTATAGTCTCATCATCCTTAGCTTCGGAATGAAAAAACTCCCACGTAATATTTTTTATATTAAAAAATAGCCAAAAGTCATACATTGCATGATGAAGAGAATAAAGTAGATGATTTACCATTTTGATGTATTTGTTCAAGGAATTCGACTGTAATCCGAGCTGAATGCGAAGATACATTGTCATTATAAAGCATGAGTCCCTTAACATTTCATACCTTGAAAATTTTCTGGAGGACATTTGGTGGTGTACCAGTTAGCTGTAACTATCTTCTGTCCTTCTAGCTTTATAGTTTTGACCAGTCCTGTATTTCTGAAAAACACTACATGCATTACTTTTTTCATTGCTCTATTTTTCATAAAATAAACTGTTCAATCACCATTGGTCTTGGAAATTTGACAATCGGTGACAGTTTGCTAATGCAAAGGAACAGTCGGAACTCTTGTGATCTATAGCGTGGGAAAACAGCTCACAAAGCTTCTCACAAGAACAGATGATCAGAGAGTCCGAGTGCAAAAAAGAAGAGGTTCTTAAGTCAACCATTCAAGGGATAGCCAAGATAATCCCGGGGAGGTTCTTGAATGGTACGAACAGTGAGTGGCTGAGAAACTCACTATTGTTTTCAGAGGGAGATAATTGAGATATATATACGAGAGGAGGATGGAGAGGAGATTTGATTTGGCTGGAGTTGGAAGAGCGACTTTGAGAGGAGAAAGTTTTCTCGGGAGAAATGTTAAAGGCCGAAAGGGCCGAGGTTTACAATTCTTAGGACCGGGGACTTATACCTGGGATCAGCGGCGACAGAGCACCGGGTGCCGTCGCGGTCAAGAGATATTATCTCTAAAATAAGACAAGTGTCTGCCGATAAAATAATGCATTGCCTTGTGGACTTAATCGACGAGCTGCCACCTTCTCACGAACATTATTTTGATTGATGCATAAACATTTTGTTCAACAAAATTACATTGTTGTGTGCATAGCTACTTTTATTTATTCAAGAATATTTTTTATTTTGTTATAAAAATAAAAATCATGTTGTCATATTCTAAAAGAATATTAGCTGTTATGCCTTCGAAGTAAGAACCCTCGTCCATCGCTACAGCCTTCTTAGGACTCGGTACAACTGGTGGCAGCCAACGAAACGAACTATTATGCAAAAAAAGTACAGATGAGATTGTTAGCAGACCGTGATTAAAAACAAAAGAGAGCTGAGCATCAAGCAGCAGGACAATGTCATAGCCGCAACACAGCAAAGGAGTCAACAGTCCAGCGACCCAGGAGAAAGCAAAGGGACATCCAGGAGATCCACTTAAAGCCAAACGGAGAGAGCCGACATCCGACAGAATCCCTTGGAAAGGCCTGACCCTGACGCAAAGAGAGTGACTTTATCCTTCAACAGCAGTACACTGGCTAAAGCAACTGTGACGGGACCTCAACACAACAGAGCAGGTAGGCTCATTATTTTTTTTGAATGGCTCTCAATTTTGTTTAGTAGAATTTAAATGTTTTAAATTCGGATCTAAAATTGTGAGGTAGCAAAATTGTTGTAATTTGTAAAATAAACATTAAGATAAGGGCATCAAGCCAAGTAAAGTAGAAGCAAATTCATAGGCATTTAAAATAGCGCAAGCTAGGGAGCAGATTAAAATCTGGTTTGTATTCGAAACGAATACAAAGGAAAATTTTATTTCTAAGAAAGGAAGCGGAGGAAATTTTCAGGGGAGATTGCGGTAGCGAGCCGAAAAAAAAGGCTTAGAGTTTTTTTAAATTAGAGATGCAAGTAGTGTAATATTACATGTAAATTGTGAGAAAAATTAATTTATGTTGGTTAAACTACTGAATAAAGATATTTTCTAGAAATGTATGGTTAGAACACTGATTACACTGGTCATGGCTTGCAAAGAAGTGCTCATATTTGAAAAATTTGAAAAGTTCTTTCGAAAGATATGTGTGCAATTTCTATAAGATTTTACTATATATTGTGTTTTATCCTGTGTGTATAGGGACTTTAAAACAGAAAAAATTATCTTGCACATTGGTTATTTTTAACAAAAGAGGAAGGTATCCAAATAATTCCACAGATATTTTAAATTTATACTTTATAAGCTGTATTTGTATTTAAAAATTTGTTTATGTAAGCATTTACAGTAAAAAAGCTATATTTTGGATAAGGATGAAATTATTTTATAGTGCCAGTTGACAGGTTTTAAATTCTCCGAGGAAATTATTGGTATAATTTATTGAAATTGTGTTAAAAATAAGGCTTCATTATGACAAGGGTGACCGCATTAAAACATTGCAGAAAGGTTGATCTACAGAACTTAGCAGCAGAATTGGGTGTAGAACTTGAGGAGGGAGATACAATACAAATAATCATCCAAAACAATAAGCAGTCAGATAGCTACGACGAGGACTTCGCGCTAACGCAAGCCAGGTATAGTGTACAAGATAGAGAAGCCAATTTAGCTAGGGAAAAAGAACGGGAAAAAGCGGCAAGAGAACGCGAAAAAGAACAGATAGAATTAGAAAGAGCTAAATTAGACAGCACTGACAGACAGAAAGAAAGGGAATTTAAACTGGAAGAATTAAGATTAACGCAAGGCACAGAGAGAAGCAGCTCCAGTGCGAGTAATCGTTCTGATAGAGGCCCAAAATTAAACATAAAATCTATTATGCATACGCTCGATCCAGAAAAATCAGACATAACTCTATTTTTAAACTTATTTGAGAGACAGGCAGAAAGATCGGGAATCGAGTCAGATGATCTAGTAACTCATCTTTTAGCTTTATTGCCCATAGAAATAGCAGAATTAATATTACGAGAACCCACTGGCACTCTGGACAATTTTGCTCACGTGAAAAAAATTCTCTTAGAACGATATAGGTTAACAGTAGAGGCCTATCGTTTAAAATTAAGGAGGCATGAAAAAATACAAACACCCCATGGAAAGACCTAATCTTCGAATTAAATAGTTTTCAAGATGGGTGGCTAGATGTTTTGGGTATTAAAAGCTTAGAGGAGCTAAAAGATTTGCTCACTACGGGACAAATTAAACGAAGAGTGTCGACCGAAACTAAAAATCATTTTATGGATTCGTGGGCAGAGTATAAAAAACCAGACAAGCTCGCAAAAGATATGAATGTGTATGAAGCAATAAAGGGCGCAACGACCTAGAAAGGGTTTGCGAGACCCCCCGTGGAAAAAAGATTCGAGAGGCCGAGATATGTGGATAACGACAACGAAAAACAGTTCGATCGCCTAAGCTACGGAGAAAGGGACCCGAGGAAAAATCCCGATAATAAATCTAATTGGCGGGAGAAAAACGATGATAGGGAAAAACAAAAAGCCTTCGAAAAAACAAAAAAGATACGTACTTTGTTTGCGGTGTGGGGGGGGGCAATGGAAGCGCAACTGCCCGGAGCTAAAAAAGGGAAACCCCGCATAAAACGATCCACCATATTAGCTGAGAGCCGGACTTAGAAGAAGGTTTCGAACCGTATCTCAGACGGGGGAGGGTAAATGACATGGAAATTACAATTCCCCGTGACAGCGGAAGTATGACGGATGTATGCCCTGGAATCTTGGTTAAAAGTAGCCAATTCAATGGGAACGTTAGCTGGGTAAAACAGCCCTTGTTTAGCGATCTTCGTTGCCTTCCCATAGCCGAAGTTGCGCTCGAATTACCAGACAAAAGACTAATTACGATCAAAGCCATCGTCACGAACAAAGAATCAGACATTAATTATTATATCTTGGACAATTTAACTCAAAATCTTATCGATTCAGGAAACGCATTGAAACCTCAAACATTACACGCTGTAACAACACGGGGTCAAGCTCAGCTCGCCAAAGAAAACAAAACCAATAGCAGTCAAAATTTGGAGCCGTGCGTTCAAGGTGTGGATCAATCACGGGAGATTAGCCCGGAAACAGCGACGCTAGATGACGAATTGGACGGGAGCGAAGGGGATGAGCCGATTTTTTTTACCACCGATCGTCCAAGACGAAACCTTTTTATTGAGCAAAATAGAAAGAAAAGATATTGAAACGGCGCAGAGTAAAGACAAATCGCTTGAGATAATCAGACATAAGGCGCGCTAAAAGAAATAATTTTTTGAGTACAAAACCTCCATTGTTATTAGAAGAGTTAAAGATCACAGGGGTTCGGAGAGAGAACAAATCTTTGTTCCTACAAAATTCAGAAAGGCAATTTTGAGTGCCTGTCACGAAAGCAGTGCGGCGCATTTGAGAGAAAAAAACAAAAGATAAATTACTACGGTACTTCTTCTGGCCAAACGTTATCAAAGAAACACAGCTTTACGTAAAATCCTGTACGCCTTGTCAGTTAGTGGGAAAATCGGGCGAAACAAAAAAGGCCCCTTTGGCGAGAGTACCTGTAATTGCAGAGGTATTTTTAAAACTTTCAATCGACCTGGTAGTCCCTTTAACTAAATCAAAACGGGGAAATAAATATATGTTGACAGCGTTATGCGTTTTCTCGAAATATCCAGAGGCGATTCCGATAGAAGACATGTCATCGGAAACAGTGATACAAGCACTTAAGCTGATTTTTAGTAGGTTAGGCTATGCTAAAGAGGTACAGACAGACTTAGGAAAATCATTTACGTCAAACTCAATGACGGCTTTCTTCGAGAAATTTGGAGTCAGCTTGCGTCATTCCAGTGTTTGCAATCCGAAAGCAAATAACGTTGAATGTCTGCACCGTACGATTAAGAGGTTATTAAAAGTAATGTGCCTGGAAAGAGGGACAGATTGGGAAGAAAACCTGCCGCACGCATTATTGGCGATACGCAATGCAATCAGCGATTCCACTGGGTTCAGCCCAGCAGAGTTAGTTTTCGGCAAAAACCTCAGGACGCCTGAGACACTTTTATTCGAACAATGGCAGGGGAGAACAAGGAGCCAGAAGTAGTAACAGAATGTGTTTTCGAGCTCATGAACAGACTGAAAAGATGCCAAGAGTTAGCGGAGCAAAATCTGTTAGAAAATAGAGAAAAAAGGAAAACACGATATGATAAACAAACGATTGTACGCGATTTTCGACTCGGGGATCAAGTTCTAGTACTAGCAACGCAGAAACCACATAAAATGGCATCTAGCTGGATAGGTCCTGGGAAAATAAATGAAAAAATTTCAGAGACTAATTATGTAGTAGAGGTTACGGGGAGGCGCGCGAAAGAGCAAGTTTTCCACGTAATCCTATTGAAACCGTACATACAACGGGTGAAAAAAATAAATATTCTGGCACACTTATGCGACGGGGAAGAGTCAGCACAACTTGGAAATAGCTTTCCCACTAGATGAGCCCGATAACTACAATTTTGAGGAAATTGTAAAAGATAGCAATCTGACGGATAGGTGCAATAGTGAACAATTACGGGAATTAGAAATCCTACTGGGAGAGTTCAGGGAGGTTTTCTCAAATAACCAGGGGGCGACAGACATGGAGGAGCACGATATCGAAGTAGTAGCGTGTGGTCTCCTCGAACAGGAAAGACTGCTGCACACCTGTTTTCCACGGATGCGATGAGGTCATCGATAAGACTTTGGGGAATACTGTTCCACTGCTCAAGAATTGCAATCTCCAACTCCCGGACAGTAAAAGGAGGTCTTGGTCTAGCAGCATTGCGTCGCCTGAGTATGTAACAAACATGCTCGATCGGATTTAGGTCGGGAGAGCATGCTGGTCATTCCATACGCTGTATTGTTTTAGCTTCAAGCATGTTTTCCACAACAAGCCTGGCATTATCATGCATGGAAAAGGAGAAATCACTAATTTCTGCAACATAAAATACGAAGTGAGGTCTCAGTATTTCGTCTGTATAACTTCGGACCGTCAAAGTGTCATTCGAATGATATGCAGGCCCGTAAGTCCACCTATGCTGATTCCAGCCACTAGCATCAACCCACCCCGTCTGTAATGTGATCTTTCACGAACGAATGTGGGATTATTTTGAGAGCCTCTTTCTCTCCATGCCAAAAGACATCAGATGTCACATCCAGACTGAATCGGGACTCGCCTGTAAACAGAATTTGACACCAACAAAGTTGCTTCCAAACTCGATGTTCAGTTCCCGACCTTCTTTGGGCCGCACAGTGGCTTGAGGTCAACGGAATACAGAGCATTGGCTTATGTGCATAGAGACCACCCTGATGAATCCTATTTCGGACTGTTTGGCTGGACACCCTTTGTCCTGTAGCCAAGAAACACTGTGTTTGCAGCTGAGTACAATTGTCCGTTCCGTCTCGACGAGCTGTTAACAGGATATATCGGTCATCAGTTTCTGTGTTACCACATTTTCGACCTTGCACTTGTCGATGACTACCATTCCACGTGTCTTGGAATCGATTCCACAGCATTTCACAGACACTTCTTGCGACTCCAACAGCGTCCACTACACTTCGTTGTGTTTCCCCATATTCAACTGTCCCGATAACACACCATGCCATGGATTGCGGTAAATCATGTTGCTGTTTCATTTTCTAGCCACCTATTCTCAAAACACAAGCTGGACAATTGAATTTTACAACTGAGGCAGTGAAACAGACGTTTCTGGGAAATCCCGATTTCTACACTTATCTCCTTTTTCTAGTTTTTGACGTCATAAACTTTAATTTACATGCGAAGTTTTCTTTATCTGTTTTCTACAACACTTTAAATTATGCATGTTTTATTTTACTTTACTTATCGGTGTAAATATTTGCGTAATTTCGTTAAAACCACGTGCTCCCCTAATTGTTCTGAGCAGTGTATCTATCTATCTATCTATCTGTATATATATATATATATATATATATATCACTTTTTTATGGACACGATGACTTCCGTAATTCTGCAAAAATCCCTTCCAAACTGATGCATAAAATCAAGGGGCATAAAATCTCGGTCAAGTTCATTAATGGGCATAATCGCACCAAGGGGATGGAAATAGGGAAGGGTTTTGTGAAAACTGAAAAAACCTCATAACTTCTTAATTTTTGTACGTATCAAATCAGTTTAAAGTTTTTATTATTTCTAGAAATAGGGCCAAAAATTTAGGTGTCACAGATTTTCGATAAAATTAAAAATCGTCTCAAGAGGTGCAAAATATAAGGTTTTTGGTAGAAAAAAATTCAAAACTTCGTCAATTCTCAAGATATCAAATCCAATTAAATTTATTATAAATATTTTTAATAATAGGTACAACTATTATGCGGGCAAGCTTTTGATAGGACCAGTTCACTTCGCAAAAAAAAAAAAAAAAAAAAAAAAAAAAAAAAAAAAAAAAAAAAATTGAAAAAAAATGGGGGGGAGTGTTGAATAAGAAAAAAATTCATAACTTCGTCAATTCACAAGATATAAAATCTGCATGAATTTATTATATATGTTCTTAATATTATCTACAACATTTGTATTGACAAGTTTTTGATAGTACCAATTCTTACAGCAAAGACAAATTAAAAATACATAGCGGTTGAAGAAAAAAATTATCGTATTCAGGGTGTATTCAAATCCATACTGCTTATTTTCTGACTCATTTTTAAATTCATTTTTCTCTATCAAACGCATCCAATTGGTAGATTCTCTCATTCAGAAACTATATAATGTACCGTAATGGTCGATTTTTTGATAGAGACAGAATATATTTCAAAAAATGACGTCAAAGTAGGCATTTTGAACCGAATTTCCTTGTGTTGGAAACGAAAAATATTGTCCTACTTAGAAAATAATTGTTTATAAATGTAGTTTTAATTAATTTAGCGAAAAATAAAAACACAAGTGCTTATAAATCTCTTCGAAAATCATGACAGCAAGTTTCTTTCTTTTAGGTAGCTTTCTTTACAAAAAAGCTACCAATTGCAGCCGTTCGGAGGAAAGAGATTTCAAAAAATTTTGGTATATTTTCATCGATCATGACCCCCAGACCCCGAAACCACCCTCCGTTCAAAGTTGATATATATATATATATGACCTATGTCACACTGTAACTCCCGTAATTATGAACCGATTTCGATGTAATTCGGTGTGTACATAGTACATACCAATGTCTCGACCGAGTTCGTTGGCCAGCTTCATCCGGCGTTTTGTTTCAAAATGGCGGCCATTTAAAATTTAAAAAAAAAATTTAAAACTTGAAATGTGGTATCAAAAAATTAAAAATGGAAAAATATTTTTTTCTTATGTATTTGACCTTTATACAAAGATTCCAGAGCAGTTTTTGTTTCGTCTATATCTTAAAAAATGGCTGAGTTATAGCATTTTGAATTTCTAGCGTGGCTGACATTTTGAAACGTCCTGAATTTTGTCACGCGATAAAAGGCGTATTTATGAACCGATTTGGATGTAATTCGGTGTGTACATAGTACATACCAATCTCTCGACCGAGTTCATTGGCCAGCTTCATCCGCCATTTGGTTTCAAAATGGCGGCCATTTAAAATTTTTTTTTAAATTTAAAATTTGAAATGTGGTACCAAAAAATTGAAAATGGAAAAAAAAAATTTCTTATGTATTTGACCTTTATACAAAGATTTCGGAGCAGTTTTTGTTTCGTCTATATCTTAAAAAATGGCTGAGTTATAGCATTTTGAATTTCTAGCGTAGCTGACATTTTGAAACGTCCTGAATTTTGTCACGCGATAAAAGGCGTATTTATGAACCGATTTGGATGTAACTTCGTTTATACATAGTACATACCAATGTCTCGACCGGGTTCGTTGGCCAGCTTCACCCGCACATCTTGTTTTAAAATGGCGGCCATTTAAATTTTTAAGAAAAATTTAAATTTGAAATGTGGTACCAAAAATTGAAAATTGAAAAAATATTTTCTTCTTATGTGTTTGACCTTGATAAAAAGATTCGGGAGCAGTTTTTGTTTCGTCTATATCTTAAGAAATGGCTGAGTTATAGCATTTTGAATTTCTGGCGTGGCTGACATTTTGAAACGTCCTGATTTTTTTCACGTAATAACAGGCGTATTTATGAACCGACTTGGATGTACCTTGGTGTGTACATAGTACATACAAATATCTGGACCGAGTTCGTTGGCCAGCTTTATCCGCCATCTTGTTTCAAAATGGCGGCCATTTAAAAAAATTAAAAAATAAAAAAATTTAAATGAGATACCAAAAAATTGGAAAATGAAAAAGATTTTTTTTATATGTGTTTGACCTTAATACAAAGATTCCGGAACAGTTTTTTTTTTCGTCTATATCTAAAAAAAAATGGCTGAGTAATAGCATTTTGAATTTCTCTTGTGGCTGACATTTTAAAACGACCTGATTTTTGTCACGCGAAAACAGGCGTATTTATGAACCTATTTGGATGTAACTTGGTCTGTACATAGTACATACCAATGTCTCGACCGAGTTCGTTGGCCAGCTTCATTCGCCATCTTGTTTCAAAAGGGTTGCCATTTAAAAAAAATTTAATTTAAAATTCAAAATGAGATATTAAAAAATTGGAAAATGAAAAAGATTTTTTTTGTGTTTGGCCTTGATACAAAGATTCCGGAGCAGTTTTTGTTTCTGAAAATTTTTTCTTTTGTTGATATCCTAAAAAATGGTTGATTTATAGCACTTTGAATTTCTAGCATGGCTAACATTTTGAAACGATCTTGTATTTGTCACGCGATAACACACGTATTCGCCTATTTCGATGTAAGAAGGCATGTGGATAGTATACATCAACACCTCGACCAAGTTCGCTGGCCAGATTCATCAGCCATCTTGTTTCAAAATGGCGGCCATTAAATTAAAAAATATATATATGTTTAAAGTGAGGTGCAAAAAAATTAGAAATTGAAAAAGGTTTCTTTCTTAAGTATTTGATCTTGATATAAGGATTCAGGAGCATTTTTTGTTTGTCTTTACCTTAAAAAATGGCTCAGATATAGCAGTTTCAATTTCTATTGTGGGTGACATTTTGAAAAATCTGATTTTTTGCATGCGACAGCACTCCTATATATTAACCGATTCCGATGTGAGTGAGCATGTGCACAGCAATTACTAAGGTCTCGACAAAGTTCACTGCTTAGCCTCATCCACCATGTTGTCTTGAAATGACAGGCACTTTAAGAAATTGCCGAATTTGGCAGCCAAATATAAGTTACTTTAAAGAAAAGCAGCTTGGATAAAGCTGACTAATTTCGCGAAATTCTCATTCATTATATCGATAAAAATTAGTATTGAATCTCCTATATTCGGTTTACACTAAATTGAGCTTCGTGTGTTTGCATGATATAAGTTGGCTTTTTTAAAATAAGGATTATGAAAGCTACCTCTTCCTCCCGGCACTGGCCGGAAGGACTTTTTAGTAATTATTTATCAATAAGTTCAATATTTATCAATTCCATGTCATGTTTTGTCCGGTCACTTTTTTTCCTTGTCATGTTTTATTATTGTTCATTATGAATCTGAAAATGTGCTAGAAAATTTCGAGTTGAGCATGGAAAAGTATTTTTTTGAATACCGACTTAAAATGGTTCTGATAAAACCATCTCTTATATAAAAATGAAATAAAAGCTCATCAAAAGCGGGCAGATAAAATTGTTAAACTGAGTTTATCTGTGATCTTGATTTAATTTTTGTTGGTGAAATTAGTACTTAACTTCGCAATCTACCTGCGCCTGTAGGCCGAGCCGGAACGGATTTTTTTACATAACAATGTTTGCTTGCTTTTCTTACTCAGTAGATGATATTTAATATAATATATGTAAAAAAAGAATTATGAGAATATGCTATTCATTACCGTTATATCTTAATCCTATTATTGCATTATCATATGAACAATTTTTCGTAATTTATTAAGTAGAATATTTTTATTTGATCAAACGATGTTTTCGTAGAAACAAACTGGAAAAACAATCTCATATTTTTTCTTTTGTATTTGCTTATCTTGAAATCCTTACTTATTTATTTTAGAATTATTTAAGCTGTTTAAAAATGCTTAACTCTTATTTAAAAATAGTTTATTGTAAATGATCGGGTAAATATTTAATCCTATAGATTTACAAATAAGCTTAGTTTGCAACGCATACATTTATGAAATTCTCTTTTTTTTCTTTTGTACAAATTTCCATTTTAAGTATTTATATTTAAATTAGCCTTTTTCATTCAAGCATAAGTTTACATTTAATTGTAAGTTTAAGTTTCGAATCCAGAATAACTTCCAAAATTGCTGTTACATTACAAAAGGGGGGGGATAGAAATTAAATAAAAAATGCATGATAAAGTAAGACAAAACAATTCGTTTACTTCGTCTACATTGTTATGGTTATTATTCGCCCATTTAAAAAAACATTATTATTATTTACAGGTAATTTTTGACTTTTAAATATGACCTTGTTTTGTAATCGTTAACTCTAAACTGATGTTTGGTTTCTTTGATGAAAGTATTTTTTACTGTAAAGCTAGAAATGTTATATCTTGAAGAATTGATAATTAATTAAATATTTTAGGCCAATTCTAGAACATTGCATTTTTACAAAGAAAAAAAACTGCAAGTTTTTAAATGCTACGCAGAATGATAAAACTGCATCGGTAAGATATTCTTCTTCAATTTTATCAGATAAATATTTTTGTCGTCTCATTTAGGGGTGAAATTTTAATTTCTTTTAGCAAATTTGGTACTTATCAATATAGGCCAAAAGTCATCGGATACTTTCGATTCTGGAAGTTTTATCCAATATTTCCCGTATCAAATTTCCGGAACGAATTCTACTGGAGCTTCACGAATATAAAGAACATGTTTGACTTCACATTTTTCAACAGAAGTTTCCATCACGAGGGCAACTAGGGGACTGATCCCAAATTGTAAAAAAAAATAGTAATTGTAATCACTCTGTAAAATAAAAGGCCAGAAATTATTTGTAGAAATAACACGTGAATATGTGAAACTTATACAACATTTGTATTCATTTTTTTAAGAATAGAACGTTTTATCCATAGAAATATAAATATAAAAACAAAAATCAAGAGATTTCTGTATGTTTTTTGCTTATAGCATACAGGGTTTTCAACCAATTTTAACGTCACTGTAAAGAAACTTGACAAAGTACATTTGAAATAATGCAGTGCAATTGGAATATAACCATATATTGAATGTTATTATATATATAGGATATTGGATATATTATATATATTGAATGAAATATGAGCATTTGTGTAGAATAATTTTTAACTGTGCATGCCCGGAAGGTAACCTTTTTTTCATAATTGAGTAGTCAATCATGCACGGCAACGCACATAAAAATGCCAAACAAATTGTTTCTAATGTACTGTGGTGAGTTTTCTGAAAGTGGCGTTAAAACTGAATGAAAACCCTATATGCTATAATCAGAAAATATGCTGGAATTTCTTGAAGAGATTTAAAGCAACCTTTATATATCCATGAATGCACTTACACGTTGTTTATAGCATTCAGGATTTTCAACCAAAGTTAACGCGATTGTAAACTGTAAAGAAACTTGAAAAAGTACACTTGATGTAATATACTGTAATTGGAATATAAATATATGAAAATTTGGATGAAATATGCGCATTTGTATAAAATAATATTTAACCACGCATACCCGAAAGATAACCTTGTTTTTTCACGACTAGCCATTTATATAAAGCAACTAATATAACGGTACCAAACAAATTATTTGTAATATACTGTGTCAAGTTTTCTAAAAGTGGCGTTAAAACTGAATGAAAACTTTGCGTGCTATCATCAGAAAACCTGCGCAACTTTTTAAAGAGTTTTAAACAAACCTGTATACCTCCACGAATGTACGTGTTATATTATAATACAAACAATCACAAATATTGTACAAGATGTACATAGTTATGTGCTATAACTAAGGATCACATCAAGCATTTTATTTTACAGGGTGATCGCAAATATTATTTTTTTAATCTAATTATGGTGGGTTCCTTAATTCCCGAATGAGTAAACCTTCAGTGAAAAACATCAGGTGAAACAGATTCTTTGTATTGTTGAAGTCCCTGTAGAATTCTCTAGATATTCGATTAAACGTTTAAAATAGAAAGTGTCCGGTGAATTTTGGCCATATAGTGTTTGTGTTCTCATATTTTCTCTAAGTAAAATGCTATTATTAGTCTATTTTCTTGTGCTTTATTTTTCTCTCTCTACTTTAAGTAATATTTTCTTCTTCAGGTCTAACAGAAAAATAATAATTGAATCAGGTTTCGTTTTATCGTGTTGAAGTTCTAAATATTAAGAGTCAATATAGGGGCGTAAATATTTATCCAGAAAATGTTTACAATTCAACAATACAAACGTGCCCCTAAAAGAATGTCCCAGTGTCAATGGTACTTTATAACAGTTTAATTTAGACTATTTACAACAAAATCATACATCAAATTGAAGGTTAGCTAACCTAGTTTTTCTTACGAATGTCCAATACCTGCACCATTAGTTATACGGTACACATCCAACCTAATATCCAATTCTTCTCACACTTCGGTTAAGAAGTTCGGAGTAATGGAAGCAATAGCCTCTGCAATTCTGTGTCCCAATTCTGGCAAATCAATAGACAGAGTCGGGACGTACACACGATCTTTTATAAAGCCCTAAAGGAACTAACCTAGTTTGTCTTACAAATGTTCAAAATCTGCACCGTTATTTATACGGCACACATCCAAGTCCAATTCCTTCCACAATTCGGTTAACAAGACCGGAGTAATGGAGGCAATGGCCTCTTCAATTTTTTGTCTCCATCAAATCATTAGGTAGAGTCGGAACCTAGGCACGATCTGTTATAAAGACCCGAAGGAACAAATCGCATGGATCTAAAGGCTTTTAAATCTTCAGCCCAGCAATAACGCTTTATACTCAGGAATCGCCATTTTGCGTATATGGCACTGCAAGTGAGTCAATAACAAAGCAATACTCGCGCATGCGCTTATCTAAAACTGTTTCAGTTACTATTTATTTAAGATCTTGAACCAACACGCTACAACTCTTACAGTTGATACTATTAAAATTTAGAACTGGGACATTCTATTCTGGACATCCTGTATTTTCGAGACAGATTAGCTGACCTCATCATCAGGTGAGATTAGCATAGATTAGTCATCCGGGAAGTAATAAAAACAGTTTTAAAAAGAACTATTAGATTCTTTGGTCTATATGGCAATCGAAAAGGGAATGGGGAGAATCTCAAGCAATAAGAATTATTAACAACACAGGGGGAAAAGTACGGGATAAGGACAGACATGCCAAGAACACATAGGCCGGTAGGTGAAAAAAGAATAATGAAATCTTAGAAGTCTGGTCCAGATACCAGAAAAAAATGGCGAGATACAGAAATTTCAAATAATAAATTTGTTTTTTGAAAGTGGTAAGTTAGATAGATCCATGATAATGATAATAAAATCATGAACAGAAAGTCATTAATTTCTGATAAAACAAAAATATAGTAAGTATGGAGAAAAAATATCAAGAGGTGGTATTAACGATATTATCGGAGTGTAAATAAAGATGTTACTGTTACAAAATACTTAAGAAACAGAAACATTCAAAAAATAAAATAATGAGTTTAAAAGTAATAACTGAAAGAAAAGAAAATATATTTTTTGTTGTGAGAGAAAATATACGAAATGAAAAGATAAAACAAGGGAATAAAACAATTTCTTATAAGCAGAAATTTTGAAAAAACAAAAATCCAGACAGTTGATAGAAAATTTCGTTCAAATTTTACGTTAATAATTTTATCTGAATTTAAATAAATAGCTAAATTTCTTTAATGAACTAATAAATAACTTTTTAAAATAAACATTTAGATAACTTCTTTCAGAAAAACTAATACATAACTTTCTTTAAACAAATAGATGGCTTTCTAAGAATTCCATTATTTTTACAATGACGGTGAATTCTTTTAGTATCCATATAAATCCGTAGGTAAATTCAAATGAATTTATCGTTGCTGGTCTTGATTCTGGGATACAGTATTTCTTGTATTATTTGACTTTTTGCTTATTTTCGATAAGTCTGTTTATTTTCTTACTGCATATTTTATTTGTGAACTCAGTGTTTTTGTTTTTTTTTTAAATTTTTATATTAGCTTTTAAATATATCCCAATCGAAAGTCAATCGTTTTTCGAAAATTATACGCAAACATGCTAAATTCCTTAACCACCTCAAAATTTCGAGTAAAATGCAAAAAAAGAAATTGTCATTTCTAAATTTATTTTTAAAAATGTACGGTAGATAGATGATTGTTAGATTTTATGCTTTACCTACAGTTCTCAAAACGAGCATTCCTTTCAGACAAATTGTGTCAAATATTGGAGCTGCCTCTTTTCCGCTTGCGAAATTTGTCACCGCTTATTTTTCTATTTTCTGTGCTAACAACATGTACAGTGTGAAAAACACCTGTGACTTTGTTAATCGAATCAAAAAGTATTTCCTCTGAAAACCGTCACGTGTTCTATCTTGATGTGAAATCTTTATTTAGTAGCGTTTTTCTTCGGAAGAGCTCTGAAATGTCTGGAAATTAGAATGCATAAATTTTATTACACTGGTAACGAAATGAAGAAACTTCTCTCACTCACTATATTATGTATGCAATTTTCAATCTTCCGTTTTAACGATAAATTCTATAAACAGTCAAATGGGCTCATTATAGATACTCAAATCTCTTCACCTATCTCTTAATCTACACGCTTTATTTAGAAGAAAACTAGCGAGCATGACCGAGCTAAGCTCTGTCAAAATTTGTCTTGTGTTCAATTCGATATTTCATTCTCACTGTATAATTCTTGCTGTTTAGATAAAATTGGTATAATCCTAAGCCATAGGGACCCACTAACCGAAATTTTTCGAACACGCGACCTAACCAATGCTCTTCTGGAACCCGAAAACGATAGAATACAAAATTTACTCATAATTGCTAAAGTCATTTTATAGATAAAATTAGCTTGACCCACGGTAACCCCAAAAGGAATTGCTAATCTAAATTTATCGAACATCTGACATATCCCAATGGTCTTCTAGTGCTAGGAAACGGTGTAATAAGAAATTTTGTCAAAATCGTTTGAGCCATTTTTTTAATAAAATTAGCTAAACCTTGACCCATAGTGACCCAAAATGACTGGTTAATCGAATGTTCTTGAGCATGCAACCTACAGTGGGTTGCCAAATTATTAGAGACAGTTATGAAGTACAGGTTTTTGTACAATATTAGGATATAATTTGAAAATAAACATTGATTTTAAATTTAAAAAGTTTTCTTGTTATAGTTGAAGTATTTACACAATATTAGTATACGAAAACCCCCAGCAAAAATATAATACAGTCAATTTACCAATGTTAAGTAAAGAATATTAATATTTGGTGACCTTTCCTTTGGCTTCGAGGAGTGCTTTGATGCGTCTCGGCATGCTTTCTATGTGATTTCTGGCACTTTCTTTTATTTTAGGGTTGAGATGCCATACATTTATTAGTTTTTCGATGAGTTTCACCTTGGTTGTGATCATATCTTAGGCGATTTCCGGCGTTTGATCTCCCATAAGTTTTCTATGGGGTTCATGTCAGGAGAATTGCCAGGCCAATGTAAAACTGGGATATTGTGGTCGGCCAAAAACTTTGTAACACTTCTAGCTTTATGACAAGGCGCTGAATCATGCATAAACATGAACTATTCACCACCTGGGAACCATTCTTCAATTTGCGGCAGCATCCGAGTTTCCAGAACTTGCCTGTACTGGTCTTGTCTCATTGTTCCCTGGACAATGTAGAGGCGTCCAACCCCTTTAGCGCTTATGACAGACCTCACCATTATTTTATCTGGGTGTTTAACACTTTCCACGAAGCAGTCAGGGCAGTATTTTTCGCCTGGGTGTCGCCTTACAAAGCTGCTTTTATCGGACAAAATCTCAAAGGTTGATTCATCTGAGAAACACACTTGAAAAAAATTAAATATGTTAATAATTTAGAAATAAACGATTTTAAAGGACATAAATAATAATTATCTTAACAACTGACCTCACTCCAGTCATCAGCTGTCTTCTGGCGGTGTTCACGAGCCCAAGCAAGGTGCTTCTTCTTCATCGCTTCTGTCAACCGGGGTTTCTTGGCTGGACGATGACCTGTCAACCCTTCCTCCGCTAATCTCCACTGCACAGTTCTCTTAGAAACTGGTATTCCAGATTCTTGAACGATCTGAGTAAGGAGTCCCACACTTTTCTTTCTGTTTCCTAAACAGATATCCCGGATTTCCCTATCGGTACGTGGAGTTGTAATGTGTTTTCTTCCACTTTTACCTTTTCGTTTGGGCGAAAGTGGCTGGTTTTTGTCCCGATTTGTTTTTATCCTGTTGACTACTGACTTGGAAACTCCAGCAAGTTCTGCTATCTTCCTTTGAGAATGACTTGTATGCAGAAGACGGGTTTTTACCTCAGATGTTTTCCCTAGGGGACAAATCAACCCCTCGACCCATACTGAAATCAATAAAAATAAAAAATAAATTAAATTCGTAAATAATTTCGCAAAAAACAAATATTTAATCAATAAAAGAAAGATAATACTCACATATAATTCTTAACTTTTCCAAAAAATGTCAAACAATTTTGTTTAAATTAAGGAAAAGCGTCTTCCACTATTGCGTGTGTAAAAGACTCAGCGTCTCTCCCGTTATTAAAATATTTATAGAAAGCAAACAAATCTTTTAACATACCAAAAGTACTTAAAAGTTGAATTATAGAGCTGTTGAAAACGGTAAAATACATTCCTGCACCACTTAAATCACTTAGAACGGCAGTCCAGTGCACTCAAAGTAGAAAACTAGCAAAAAATATGACTGTCCCTAATAATTTGGCAACCCACTGTAGACCAATGGTCTTCTCAAACCCGAAAACGATAAAACACAAAATTTAATCAAAATCATTAAAGCTGTTTTCTAGATAAACTTAACTTGACCCACAGTGACCCCAAAATGACCCATTAATCGAATTTTCTCGAACATGTGACCTAACCCAATGATTTTCTCATGCCCGGAAACAGTATAATACAAAATTTTGTCAAAATCGTTTGAACCTTCTTTTAAGATACAATTGGCTTGACCCATAGTGACCCAAAAATGACCCACTAATCGAATTTTCCAGAACATATGACTCAGCTCAATAGTTTCTCATGCTCAGAAACGCTATAATACAAAATTTTGCCAAAATGTTTTAAGCCGTTATTTTAGATACACTTAGCTAGACCAGCAGTGACTCCAAAAATGACCCACTAATTGAATTTTCTCGAACATGTGACTTAGCCCAGTGATCTTCTCATGCCCAGAAACTGTATAATACAAAGTTTTGACAAAATAGTTTCAGTCGTTTTTTTAGATACAAATAGCTTGGCCCACAGTGACCCCAAAATGAACGATTAATAGATTTTTCTTGAAATTGTGACGTAGCCCAATGGTCATCACATGCCCGAAAACGGTATATTACAGAATATTGTCAAAAGGTTTTGGCCCTTTTTTTAGATTCAATTAGCTTGACCTTGACTTATTGTGACCCAAAATGATCCACTAATCAAATTTTCTTGAACATGCGACCAAGCCCAGTGGTATTCTCGAGCCCGAAAACGATAAAATAATTTCGTCAAAATCGTTAGAGCCGTTTTCTCGATAAACTTTGCTTGACCCACAGTGACCCAAAAATGACCCACTAATCGATATTTCTCTAATATGCGACTTAGCCCATTGGTCTTTTCGTAATCCAAAACGACAGAATACAAAATTTAGTCAAAATCGTTAGAGCCGTTTTTTAGATAAAATTGGCTTGACCCAAAGGGACCCAAAAATGACCCACTAATCGAAATTTCTCGAACATGTGACCTAGCCCAATAGTTTTCTCGTGCCGAAAAACGGTTGCATATAAAATTTAGTCAAAATCGATTGAGCCGTTTTTTAGATATAATTAGCTTGACCTTGACCCATTTGACCCGAAAGGACTCACTACTCGATTTTTCTCGTACCTGTGTCTTAGTCCAATGGTCATCTCATGCCCGGAAACGGTATATTACAAAATTTTGTCGAAATGTTTTAGGTCTTTTTTGGATTCAATTAGCTCGACCCTGACCCATTGTGACCAAAATGACCCACTAATCAAATTTTCTTGAACATGCGATCAAGCCCAATGGTATTCTCATGCTCTAAAACGATAGAATACAATATTTCGTCAAAATCGTTAGAGCCATTTTCTAGATAAACTTTGCTTGACCCATAGTGACCCAAAAATGACCCACTAATCGAATTTTCTCTAATGTGTGACTTATCCCATTGGTCTTTTCGTAATCGAAAACGACAAAATGCAAAATTTAGTCAAAATCGTTAGAGCCGTTTTTTAGATAAAATTGGCTTGAACCATAGTGACTCAAAAATGACCCACTAATCGAAGTTCCTCGAACATGTGACCTAGCCCAATAGTTTTCTCGTGCCGAAAAACGGTTGGATATAAAATTTGGTCAAAATCGATTGAGCCGTTTTTTTTATATAATTAGCTTGACTTTGACCCATTATGACCCAAAATGACTCACTAATCGAATTTTCTGGAACACGTGACGTAGCCCAATGGTATTCTCGTGCCCGAAAATGGTAAAATACAAAATTTCGTCAAAATCGTTAGAGCTATTTTCTAGATAAACTTTGCTTGACCCACAATGACCCAAAAATGACCCGCTAACCGAATTTTCTCTAATATGTGACTTAGCCCATTGGTCTTTTCGTAATCGAAAACGACAAAATACAAAATTTAGACAAAATCGTTAGAGCCGTTTTTTAGATAAAATTGGCTTGAGCCAAAGGGACCCAAAAATGGCCCACTTATCGAAATTTCTCGAACATGTGACCTAGCCCAATAATTTTCTCGTGACGAAAAACGGTTGGATATAAAATTTATTCAAAATCGAATGAGCCGTTTTTTAGTTATAATTAGCTTGACCTTGACCTATTTGACCCAAAATGACCCACAAATCGATTTTTCTTTTACATGTGACTTAGTCCAATGCTCTTCTCATGCTCGGAAACGGTATATTACAAAATTTTGTCGAAATGTTTTAGGTCTTTTGTGGATTCAATTAGCTTGACCCTGACCCATTGTGACCCAAAATGACCCACTAATCAAATTTTCTTGAACATGCGATCAAGCCCAATGGTATTCTCATGCTCTAAAACGATAGAATACAATATTTCGTCAAAATCGTTAGAGCCATTTTCTAGTTAAACTTTGCTTGACCCACAGTGACCCAAAAATGACCCACTAATCGAATTTTCTCTAATATGTGACTTATCCCATTGGTCTTTTCGTAATCGAAAACGACAAAATGCAAAATTTTGTCAAAATCGTTAGAGCCGTTTTTTAGATAAAATTGGCTTGAACCACAGTGACTCAAAAATGACCCACTAATCGAAGTTCCTCGAACATGTGACCTAGCCCAATAGTTTTCTCGTGTCGAAAAACGGTTGGATATAAAATTTGGTCAAAATAGATTGAGCCGTTTTTTAGATATAATTAGCTTGACCTTCACCCATTATGACCCAAAATGACCCATTAATCTAATTTTCTCTAATATGTGACGTAGCCCAATGGTCTTATGCCCGAAAATGGTAAAATACAAAATTTCTTCAAAATCGTTAGAGCCGTTTTTAAGATAAAATTTACACACACACACACACACACACACACATACATACACACACAATTTTTGCTCGCATTATAGTATAAGATTGCTTAATATCATGAATTTTAAATGTTGGTTAAGGTATGTTGCTGACATTTTCAAAATAATTACGATTCTCTTAACCTCGCTTCCGTTTTAAATTATCTTCACATTTAGCTCACGGATGAAATTGAACATGGCATGAGTTTTCTTTTCTAGATATCCTAGTCTCGATATTCGAGCGCCATTTTTATACTTCCTTATTTAGAAAAGCTTTGCTGTGTTAATGCATGCCAAGTCAATATACCCTTTAATACACAAGAAATAGCAGTATTTTATACATATGTGTACCACGCACTTAACTTTTGTTCCGATATTGATATCATTTCTAAAGAATTAAATTGTTTGAAATATGTAGTGGTAAATAAAGTTTTAACCCTTCACTTATTAATAAAGCAGTTAATAAATTTCACAAGCCGTCTGCGAATTCCACTATTGTTTCCATTAGAAAAGTCTCTCTGATAAAACCATTGTTTTCCTGTTTCACTCACATTTAAAACTATAAATTAGCAAAAGTTTTAAAACGTTTAAATTTTAATGTCCTTCTTAAACTTTAATGTCCTTCTTAATTCTAAATTTCATTTTTCTACTACTAAATGGAAACTTTGATTGACCCATAAATCCAAAATATATAATATTTCTTCTAATAATTGTGAAGAATCATACAATGGCCAGACCACGCGTCCCTTAATTAAAAGAAAATCTGAGAACAAGAACTATGTTAAAAAGCAACAATTATGTAATTCTGTACACTGTAAAAAAATACTACTAGTTTTCTTGTAGGAATCGGAAAAATAGTTGCCCTTATCGTACCGGAAAAATTTCTGACCCAGCTCGGAATAAAATCCGTAAAATACCGTTTTATTGAACATTTCCTATTTTTTACTAATTTTATTCCGAGCTGGGTCGGAAAATTTTCCGGTACGATAAGGGCAACTATTTTTCCGATTCCTACAGGAAAACTGGTCCTATTTTTTTTTTTTTTTACAGTGTAGTGGCAAGGCACTCATGAGAGTACGACTATATCTAGAAAATTTATCTTTTTTTTACAAAGGAAAGTCTTCTTATTTGAGATTACTGTTAAAGAGCGCTCAATACAATTAAGCATTGCTCAAGAACAAAATTTATATCAGTAGTGAACAGAAATTTTCAGAACTTTATTAATCAAAACTTTTGTGTTTCCGTTCAACACTGTAAAACTGATACTGTTAAAGTTTTTGCGGAGGGTTGAACCAACTTGTACTGCAGTAGTTGCAAAGATGGTGAAATCCCGTCCTCACATTTAATCGTGTTGAACCAGCTCTGTCGAACCATAGTTCCAAATGTGGGAACAAGATTTCATCTTCTTATGGTTGCTGTTATTGCAGCACTAAAAGTTGGTTTAACCTACCACAAAATTTTTAACAATGTAAAATTTTGTATAGATTAGGCGACAATGCTATGTTTTGGGGATCAATGCTTAATACTTCACCCTTTGAAGGGAAAACATTTTGCTAGACATTCAATATCATACTTCCAACGCATTACAATCCTACACTTGCAATATTTTTGTGAGATGATAATGAATGGTTTTGAAAAAGCAAACATAAATAAATATTAAATAGTGTCAAAAATTGAAATAAGCTTGATTGTAACAGAATGAAACACACACCTTAAAACGGCCTCTTTAAAATGTGTATTACTTTTGTAACGCCATCTAAACCTCTGAGTTCACATCATGTTAAATTAAAATCACTACACAGGCTAAAAACTCTATCACTTAAACATACAATTTTTATTCAACCAAAATAAGGTATGACAGTAGGTAGATGATGCGAATACTTAAAATGTTTCCATTCATTTATGTTGTTTCTAATTGAATTACATTTTCAGTCACTATAAAGCTACATTTGTAAAAACATTAATAATCGTTCAAGTGATTACTTAAATTTTACTTCAATTAGAAATCCCTGAACTCTAGGTTGTTGTTTTTTTTTCTTACGAAAAACAGCACAAACAACAAGCTAGGTATCAATCCTAGAGCAGTAAAGGACCCAAATCTAATCCCACTGAAACTTTATCATGTATCAATTTTAACTATGAGTATTAGGTCAAGCATGTTTAAAACTACATTTTACTACTACCAAGATTCTACTGTTATCAATTTCTAGTACATTAGAGCGCCGATTATCCGGACTGGTTGGGACCGAGGCCGATCCGTTTAATGAAAAATCTGGATAATTGGACAATGTTAAAAAACGGCTATGGCAGTCTTTTTAGGTAACTTCCCTTTACACTTTTTCCAGGCTTAGGACTGGCAATTGTAGTAGTGCAGTTTTTAGCATATTAAAAATGACGTGTTTAGAAGTTATTTTTTTAACTTTTTTTTAAATTATTTTCTAAAAAATTGGTATAAAGTTACGCATAGAAGTACACATAGAAATTATTACGTTAGAAGTGAAACTTCTTAGGTTCTAGAAACAGTTAATATTACGCATTTCTCTATTTGCATTTGTTGGCCATTTATTATTTCAGGATTAGGAAATAGTTATTTAAGGGTTAACTTTTGTGACATCCAGCCGAATTTACAATACTTTGCATAAAGAAGTTTCACGCCAAAAATGTTGGAGAAGACTGCAAAAAATGTATGCTGCTTGATCGATCCTGTTAATTGGACAATCTGGTTAATCGGCGTCCGGATAATCTGAGCTCTACTGTACACTGTAAAAAAATCCGAACAGTATTCCTGTAGAAATCGGAAAAATAGTTGCCCTTATCGTACCGGAAATTTTTCCGATCCAGCTCGGTATAAAATCCGTAAAAAAAAGGAAACATTCATTAAAACGGTACTTTACGGATTTTATTCCAAGTTTACGGATTTTATTTCGATTTTACTGATTTTATTCCGAGCTGGGTCGGAAATTTTTCCGGTACGATAAGGGCAACTATTTTTTCGATTCCTAGAGGAAATCTGGTCCTATTTTTTTTTTTTTACAGTGTACTGTAACCTATAGAGCAGAGTATGTTTCACACTCTTTAAATTAGTGACAATGTAGGACTCGTACATTCAAAACTTTTTCACTATGCGAACTCTTCTTTATACTGTAATCGGAAATTTTCAAACTAGAAGCAATTAAAATGGTTTTAATATTAAGGATGTATCACATTAATCATGACATCTTTTTGTGTACGGTGATTAAGCTAATTCATCTGACTATCTAACACTTTAAAAGCACAATGATGAAACCTTCAAAAGTATTTAACGATTATCTGAAACAAGGAACCCTGAAATTTAAAAATAGAAACACTTCAGTATTTCCGATCTTTGTTTGTTTTGTCACTACAAGTTGCTTAGTCCTTCACTGGCGTCGTGAAATTTTTGACGAAACTGGCGTCATACTGCCATTTTGGCCACATCTAGTATTATAACTTATAAAATAATAATAATAAAATAAATGATTTTTTATAAAAACAATGGTATTTTTACATGTTGTATTTGTCAGTTAAATAGATCAGTATGTCATATACTTCATTATTTTTATCTCAGTCACACTGCTTGAAGAAGAACTTAAACGAGTAGAAAAATACGTGGTGAACAAATGGCAGCACACCACCAGTTAAGAGCTAAAGAGAATTTTTATTACAGTGCGTCTCAAAAGTCTATGGACAGGCGATTTTTTGTAATAACAGTTCAGAGAATGAAGCCATAAGCACGAAAAAAATTAATAAGCATATGGAATCATAATATAAGTTTATTTCAAGAAAGAAATACAGTATAGGTTTCACAGAATTTTTGTAAAAAAAAATATCAATATCAAAATAGGCTGCTCTAAAAATATATAGACTTTTTGAATATTTTTCATTTAAATTCAAAATTCGGATATTTTAAATTATGTTGAAAACCCTATAAAGCATGATTCGAACTAGTGTCTGGAGAATGTGTGTCTGTAAAGAGAACCAACTCTGCTCTACTTCTTGCTTTATTTCCCGAATAGTAGAAAATTGACAACCATGGGCATACACATCTCGTACAAGTACTCTCCAAAGGTTTTCAGTTGGATTTAGGTCTCGTCTGATGGCTGGCCAGTCTATAACAGCCACTTTATTCTAACAAGGGAACCACTTTTGGTGTTGCTCGCACCTAGCATTGAGACCTGTTGCATTTTAAAGCCCTATATTATAAAGTTTGAGAATCGATAAAATTTTTTTGTTAAAATAATATTTCTTGATTATACAGCAGCATAACTTTCTGAAAATGCAATTTTCGAGACCTCTTATCGGACTATTAACAGTGAATTTTTTTAAAGAAAAGCATTTAAAAATAAAAATTAGTTAATAATAAGTATAAAATATTGAAAAAAGTTTGAAAATTCCTTACAAAACCCACGAATTTAATTTTGAAAAATTGCAACTTTATATTCATATTTTTGGCGGGGAAACAGTTGGCGTTTATTTTCAAAAGTAGTGCTTTCCGGCAACCCTAGCCAAATGCCATAGCTGAATTTGTAATAGCTAGAAATTTCAATGTCCAACCTATTTCGCCACAGTAATTTTTCTAAATTGTGTAAAAATATTAATTTACTTTATGATTACTTTTACCGAAGGACCATTTAATACAGCAACATTTCATTTTAAACATTCGAAACTTTATTTCATTCGATTTCAAAAGAAAATAATTTACTTATTTTGTATTTCACTAAAAAATTGTTTTCAATGATCTTCAAAGCTTTTATAGAATTATATTTATTGCTTACATATTTATCGTCTGCATAGAAAACAAAATTAAAAACCTAATATTTGTTTCTTATGCTATCAGTTATAAAAAAAAAAACGCAATCTGATATAATTCTAGTAATTTGTTCTGCACATTTTCTCTTTGGATAAAGCGGGCGGAAAAATTGTAGCGCCATATTTGGCGACTTAACTCACTTTTGGCGTGAAATAAACAAATAAATACGTAATAATAAAAAATTAAAAGTATAAAAAATATATAAAATATTATTTTAACAGAGAAATTTTTTCGGTTCTCTAACTTTTATGTATAGGGCTACAAAACGCACCAGGTCTCGATGCTAGGTGCGAGCAACACCAAAAGTGGTTCCCCTGTAAGTAAAGTAAGCTATTCTTGAGTGGGAGGTGTAAATCCACGCATTGTCCTCTTGGAATTTATAGTTTTCGACTCCTAAGATGTTTCCAAATAGAAGTAGATTGCTTTTAAGGACATTTTTATAATCCTCAGAGCATAGTCGGCCATCAAATAAGCAATATACGTTGTTTTGTTGAAACAAAACGCGCCCACACCATAAGAGAACCCCTTCCTTGTTGTCGACTAAAAAACTCGCGAGAACATCATCGCAGATTATGCCGATAGTATGCCCAGTCACTAGGGTCTTCCAAATTTAATTTTATTTCGTCACATAAGGAACATTTAATAATTCATCCGTCCAAGGCATGTGCATTTTAGTTCAAAGAATGCGTGCCTTTCTATAGTGCAACTTTCAGTATAGGTGTCCGACACATTCTGCGATATTTATGAATTTTGCTTGCCTGTATACGGCGGTGAGCAGTAAACCTCGTAATACGAATCGCCAAAGTCCTCGCAATTTGAAGAATATACTTCTTTTGGCTTGGAACTGCTCGCAAAATCTCTCCATCTTATCGTACAGATGTTTTTATTGATAGACCTGAATGTTGTTTTGTAACAGCATTGTCAATTTTTAATAAAATTTCATAAATTCCAGATCTGCTACACTTCATTTGTTTAGCAATATCAGAAACTTTAACATTTAGAGCTTTTAAACGCCAAATTTTAGCTATATAAGCAGCAGAGAACTGAACGTTACGAGGCATTTTTCAACTATTTGACAATTGAAGAACGAGCAGTGATTTTATATTTCGAATTGGTTACGTCACATGTACAGAACGTAGAAAATGCAATTTTTTTTTCATACGGTGGTAATAAAAGCAATTCGTTTCATTGTCCCTGTATTTTTGGATAGCTTTATTTTGATTTTTTCTTTGAAAAGTTTTCAGTTTTTGCCTGTTAGTTAGTCTGTCTGTTCCTCGTTAACTGCCGTAAAAAGCATCCGATTATCTTACAATTAAGCAGGTACATTGGCGACGTACCCGGATTCAGATGTATAGTTTTTGGTTAAATTTGGTCTATTCGTTTGAAAAATATAGAACATTTTTATTTATGACATACACTTTTCTATAGGAATTCACACGATTTTAATATTTTATCATTCACGGAATAGAAAGTGGCTCATTTGGATAATTGATGGAAACGTTAATTTTTGGATGCTAAATTTTCTATATGAAGGTCTTAAATTAATCTATGGATTTCAGATTTTGCCAATACATATCTCAGAGTTTCTAATACATATAATTCCTATTCTTGCTATTCATGTTATTTATTCATCTTTGCATTCCTTTCGTAATTTTTTTTCTTATATATATTGCTCCTCCACTTTTGAAACAAAATTTTTCCACTTTTGTTTTGTTCAATTATTTTATAGGATTTACGATATTATAACATTAAAGTGTTTAGGTTTTCAATATTTTGAGATATCTTAGTGGGTTCTGTATGCCCATTAGCTTTACTTTAATTTTTTTATAAGGTTTAATGTATTATATTGTTACATGCCATCTTCATTAAGAATTTTGGTTAACATCGTTATTTGAACTTGTAAAATAAATTTTGTTTCAAAGATATTATATATATATACATGTGTGTGTGTGTGTGTGTAATAATAACAAATGTTCGCCATTTTATCTTAATTGAATTATTCCAAATGCTTATAATATCTACCTCTTTTCCCTGTCTTTTAATAATATTTTAAATATAAATTATATTTTATTTAATTCAGCGCATTCTTTTATTCTTGTTCTAAAAATCTTAATCTGTTAAAAGCAACACTCTTTGTAAAAACCCACTATTTTATTCTTTCATATTTTAAGACATTAAATTCTTAATTCTTTCGAATGTTTATTAATACCATTTTTATCTTTTATTAAAATTATTATTCGATATCCCAGAATTCCTTGAGAGTCTAATCCTTTCACATTTTAAATTTGCCGCTATAAATAAAGAGTTCTGTCACTACGTCAAATTTTGCCCACCCTACGCATTCTTTTCGACTAGTCGGTAAGCGCGCCTCCCCACTAGCTTCTTTTCTAACTTGAGTTTCGTTGGCTCTGGCGTACAGCAAGTGAGTGTACCTTTGCACGTTTTACTGATATTTATACAGCTTACACAGACCTGGAGATATAGATTGTGGGTTTTTTGTCTGCTAATAAACTACTTTTAAAATGGTTTATTTCTAATACGTTTTAACATCTTTGTTCTTTGCTATGACGACGTGGTGCAGCCCAGATACGAATTTCAACTGGATGACTAGTGTAATTGTGCTGATATGTGAGTTTCAATAAACTCGTTTATGATTAGGCTGCCTCTTTTTGATTGAACGGGAAATTCTCCCCAATTTCTTTATTTCTGTCTTCCATCTTTAGCCACATACGACTGTAAAATAAATATTCTACGGAATAACTACTGGTTCGAAATGATATGGCATGTGTTCATCATCACAATTTTCATTAAAATCGAGAAATATATATATATATATATATATATATATATATATATATATATTATTAAATTCTGTACATCTGTTCGTAGAATATAAGACATTTTACCTTTTCTATTTTATATTTTTGCCATGATAAGTAATTATAATTTCCCTTTTACTCCATTCTTCACCTAGCAACTGTTTTTCATAATATATTACAAAAAGAAAATTTATTAAAATAATTCATTCATTGTGACTTTCCCGATTACAAAAGATTTGGGAACAAAATCTTTATGTATAAAAAAAGGCTTAATTGAATCCATGGCCAAGAATAGCTATAATCAATTTTAATCATTCATGAATTTTAATGGAGCAACACAAAAAATGCCTGCTTACGTTACAGGTTTAAATGCCTACACATAAGTGATTGTTTTGGAAACAATATGGTATGTCAATGGAAATTTTGGAGCATATCTGATGATCTGGATAAATAAATTAGTTTTTGTCAAGAAAGCTGAAGTATGTAGGGGAGGTGGGGGATGAATGGGACATTTTCACAAAAATATTTTTTTATTTAAGTTACTATCAATATTATATATCACATTTCATAAATTAGGTATTTGACAACATATATGAACAATATTTATTATAGATTATCATTTATTCATAAAAATATTATGAAAAAAAAAAAAAAGTTCCTCCCTGTCCCAGTAATCCCCACAGCAGGGATGAATGGGACACTAATAGGGATGGATGGGACAGAAAGACTTTAATCCCTGTATTCAATTTTACCAAATTAAAATTTATAATTGTAACCTTATATGAAAATTATATTTGTAGTATATGATTTTACAGCACGAATCGATATGTTTTTTATCAATAACTTCTTTTATTGCAGTTTTAACTTTTAGTGCGGACTTCGGCTATCAACCTGTTCTTTTTTTCCACTTATGAGGCATTTTAGATTTGAAATGAAAGTGCAAAATGTCTTTTAAATATAGCATAGCTAATAATTTTCAATCATAACTTATTAATTAATATTAATTAAATGTATCGTAGAAACATGCAGAACGGAAATTATTGTGTCGATCGGAAAGTCATGTCGTGTTGGGAAAATCAATTCGTACCGGAAAATTCTGCCCGATAATTATTAGACATTAGATATCGGAATCAATGTCTAATAATTAAATGATTGAATTTTCCGGTACGAATTGATTATCCCAACACGACCCGACTTTCCTATTGACCCAATATGTTAGGGGTGGGGATTTATTTGTGCAACATTTCAAAATTCAATATAATTTACCCCATTTGATCAATACACTTATACTATTTTTATCAATTTTATCTATTTTGATTAAGTTTTAGTACCAATTTTTTGATAATCCATTAATAATTATTACAATACAATAAGTAACACTCAGAAATTTTAAACAATAACAACTCATATAATACTATTTAATACTATTAATTGACGTAAATTATTGATTTATCATCCTATATAATACTATTTAATTAATAAATAAAATTTTCAACATCTCTAGGGAGGAGTGAGAATATCCCATTCATCCCCATTTGAAATGTCCCAATCATCCCCATGATGCATAATATCCCTTCTCAGCCATTTTACCTCAAAAATTATTTTGTCACAATGTTTACTATTCATTCATTTTAATTATTGATATTGAACCTTAAAATAAATAGCTACAACATAGCTTAATATTTTATATTGTATAAGATATTTCACATCTTCAAATGTAAAAAAGCTTACTTTTAAGCAGAGATTTCAGAAAATGCAACTTTGAAGGAAAATGAAAACAGCAATGTGGTCCTACTTTTAGTTCTGAAGCACACTGTGGTAGAGGTATATGGGGTTAGGAAGCAATTTAAAATAAATGTTTATTGCCTGAAATATTGAGAATGTTCCATCCATCCCTTGTCCCATACATCCCCTAGCTCCTCTACGGAACGATAAAAAGAATATGAAATTCTCCCAGGATGATAAAGTATCCTTGTTATCGCTATCGGTATTTCCCCATTTGGAGGAGGATTGAGTAACGAAATTGATTAAATAAAATATGCTGCAATGCAATGTATATTAAAGTGTACCAAACTGATCAACAGAGGAGGATATTTAACCTTTAAACAATGTGTATGACTGCAGGTGTCATGCTTCAACACGGGTTTTTCAAATAACCTCTTTTCAAAGTTTAAACTAAAGTTACAAGATTTCATTTCCAAAAAAGAATTTTTTGAGCGTAGTTTCGTTTTGCATTATGTATAGAAATAGATTAGAACCTATTCCGATAAGAACTTTCTTTTTAAAATCTATATATATAAAAGCCGTTCTCTGTGTGTATGTCCTTTATATACAAATCTTTAATTTTTGACCGATTTGCACGAAACTCGATGTACATACATTTTAGAACGTGGAAAAGATCACTGTCTACTTTAAAAAAATTATCAGACCACTATTTATCCCTTTTTTCTACCACTTCCATAATTTAACATTTTACAAATATCTCTTTTTAAATCGTTTTTAATTCAAACGTTTCTTTCCTGTTGCCGAACCCTAAAAAATGACACAATAATGTGAAAAAAATAAGGATAACGCGTGTATTTTCTTTCTATTTGCCAATAAAAATTCAGATTTTCTTGCTATATTTTTGCGTGTTTGATATTGACGTAATTCTAAACAGAAAATTTACATTTTTTTGTATATAAATAAAAAACTTTAACTATAAGAGCGGGAAAATAACGTAGCACCTCAATTGGATTTTTTTTTTCTTCTTATTAAAACATCTATTTTAATACAAAAAGTCAAATTTCATGAAAACAATTTAACAAAAAGAAAAAAAAGGCTAGATATGACGTCACATTCTATCAAATCTTTTCAACGCGTAATCAAACTCAATGTAAACATATGGCTCCTATATTTTGCTTACTACTTCGATTATATACTACAGACATATCTTATAGCTATACGTTAACGCTAAGTGTTGTATTGGTTTAGATTCAGTGCTAACATTTTCCGTGATTTATAGCAAAAAGAGAGCGGTTATTTACATTTTCAAAAAAAAATCTTGACAGATGTCTTGATTTAAAATTGATGGAAAATGACATCATTTCATTTAATCATTGTAGATTTAATTTCAATAAAATTTCAAATTTTCCAAATAAAATTTTAGTAACTACTACCTCATTTGGATGTATTTTTTTGCATTTTCCCCCGTATTGTGAAGATATTGTATACTTCTGTTACGCGCGCCAAAGAAAACATGTATTTTAATTTTAAAAGTTAAAAAAATTACCACAACGTGTCAAAAGAACATCCTTTTTCTGAATTTAAATTTCGCGAGTTCCAAAATTAAAACTAAAAATGTGAGTTTTTTCATAAACTTCAAGTTAAGGCTGTTCATAAAGTTAAAGCTGTTCTCAAATCCAAAGGAGCTATTTTCTGGCATATTTTTTAATTCATTTTTGTTCGAAAATGCATGAAATTGATAGGAGTTTTATTTAGAAACTATGTAATCAAAAGATAATTTCCATTTGTTGGTAAAGATATAAGGTATTTCAGTTGGTGTTTTGAAATGAATTTCGGACGCAACAGTGCAATAAAGGATAAAAACCGGCCGTCACGCAACCACAATTGCTCATAACTCGATAAGTAATTTATTTATGAAAAAAGGAAAACTCATTTCAATTCCAAATCGCTTTAATAGTCAGGCCTACAAATTTTAAGCCTTTACGTTTAATGAGTCAGAAAATGTGTCAGAAAGTTTCGCGTTGTTGAGCAGGGAACTGGAAAAGCAGCTTAAGCATTTACAGGTTAGTATTTTCTAATCAAGTTGCATGCCAGATAGTCGCTTAAAACATAAGTCATTCTACACTGCTCAAAACAATTAAAGGATATTGCAGTTTTAGGTGGATTTTGCATCTGGTAAACTGTTTAGCTGATAGATACATGGTCGACAGACATAGTAGGTCATATGAGAATAAATTACACATGTTTGGCAGAAAAAAGCGCATTTGTGTACTAAAGGAAAAAAACACAATTTGTGCATATGAGAAAAAAAGAATAAGAAAAGGTGTTTTCTTCAAAGAAAATCATTTTCAGTAGGGGGTATGGTTTCCACGGGCGGCCAGCAACGTTGAACACCTTTGAGGCATGGACTCAATGAGGCTATTAATGACGAGTTGGGGTATTCTGCCCCACTCTTCCAGAAGAGCTCTTTCCAGTTCTTGGAGAGTTTGTGGGGGTTGTTGGCGGCCAGAAACTCGTCTTCCTAGAGCGTCCCAAACGTGCTCGATTGGATTCATGTCTGGAGAACACGCTGGCCATTCCATTCGAACGATTCCTTCCTCGAAAAGGAAATCCTCCACCAGGTTTGCACGATGTGGCCTGCAGTTATCGTCCATTAAAATGAAGTTATCTCCGATTGCTGCAGCGTAAGGGACTACAATAGGTCTGAGGATCTCATCCCTATATCGGCGACCAGTCAGAGCTCCATCTCGAATGATGCAGAGGTCAGTGCGCCCGTCAATGGAGATGCCACCATACACCAACACTCCTACACCGCCAAATCTGACACTTTCGTGCACGAACGCAGGATTATTCATACTGCCACGGTCCCTCCAGATGAAAATACGCCTATTATCCGGATGCACAGAAAAATGGGACTCGTCAGAAAACAGAATATTGCTCCATTCATTTCTCCTCCAGTTGACATGCTCGGTTGCCCACTCCCTGCGGTCGCGACGATGCCTTGATGTTAATCTAACACATACCATCGGTCGGCGAGCATACAGACTTACAGCATGGAGCCGGTTTCGGACAGTCTGAGTTGAAATCGTGGTGCCTGTAGCCGAGCGAAGGTGTTGTTGGAGAAGAGTAGCGTTCATGGTTCGGTGTCTCCGAGCTGTTAACGCTAAATACCCATCTTCATTGGGCGTTGTTGCCCGTCTACGACCTTGCCCTGTTCTTCGGCCTGCACATCCACTCTCCAAAAAACGGTTCCAGATCCTGGAAATGACACTTTGTGACACTCCAATGGCTTGCGCTACTTCGGCTTGAGTTTGGCCCCCTTCTAACCTACCAACAATTCTCAAAGCTTCTGAATCTGTCAAATGACTTCGCTGAGACATCGTACTCATCGAAACAAAGCAATCACTGAATGCCGATCATCCTTGTCTTCATTCTCTTTTATCCAGTTGAAAGTCAAATTTCATTCGCTGCCGCTGAAGCGACGTTTTTGAAGTCGAACTCAAAATTTGCATACTCCACAGTTTGAAAACCAGAAAAATTTGCATTTGTGATTCTCTTCTTCTATTTTCGGCAAAAAAAATTTCGTTTATATCTTTATTTTATATAAAACTTCAAATATCCTTCAATTGTTTTGAGCAGTGCATATTGTTTTAAACAAAGGTGCATGCCATAAAGGTGTCAGGCACACTCATTAAAATAAGAATACCCTACCCCACAGACCCATTACCGAAGATAAACCCGTCAATATACTTAGAGATAAAAATAGTTCTGCATTTTTCATTCAGCTAACAAGACTAATCCTTCATAATTTGGTTCACATGATTATATAACTTTCCCCTATAATTCTATGACTAAGCAACGGAAAACAATATGTTACGCACTAAAATCTTCCCTAAAAAACTAATGGTGTAAGTCGCATGGAAATCCGTTCTGAAGAATTCAAGTTATATGCACCCGGAACGAAATTCCCATTTGAATTTTATAGTTATTTGGAGTAGTTTGATTTGATATCTCTTAAATTCGTGTTTTATTTTATTTTATTTTTGGCGTTTTTATTTCGTTTGCCAATTTAGTTAATGAATATTACGCGAAAGCAAACAAATTTTGAATTATTTACAATGTTTTTGAACAATTCAGTTAATCTTTTGTATTTGGGTTGCAAGCATATTTAAAAAATATGCATGCTTAAAAATTATTTTAAAACCCATAAAAAATTCGTAAATTGAGATAAACATTACAAACAAATATCACTGAAAGTACTTTTGTTTTCTATAATACGTTGGAACAATTGAATGTACAATGTTTAGACGTTAAACTGCAATAAAAGGGAAATTTGTTGTGTTAGGTTGTTGCCACCGAAAATATGATACCAGTGTTACTCATAGACATGTCTTTTCTTTATACTATTGCATTAAGTGTAAACAGGTTCATCTTTCGTAATCGGGTTGCACTCAACTTTAAAAATATCCATGCTTAAAAATTACTTTAAAATCCATTAAAATCAGAAAACTGAGGTACAATTGTCAAACAAATTTCATTTGAGAGAACTTTTTTCTATTCGACATTGCAAAAAATGAAATTGTGTGATGTTTGAAAGTTAGAAAAATTTCAGTAAAGGCACGTTTTATGGGTTACAATTTATGGGACACAATTTATGGGCACTGACATAGTGTTTTTACTTTATAATGTAGATAATACCATACAAACGAGAATTTCACTAAGTGCTGCGCGATTTGGAGAAATTTCTTTTTTTCGTATTGTCAGGAAAATCAAATATTTTCTCTTATACCCGCCAAAGAAAACGTGCATTCTGTTATTAAAACTCAGGGATTTTACTATGGTTGCACGATAATAACGCCATGTTTTTTGATTGTCTTTATAACGATTTGTGGATGGGAATGCACAAATTTCAGTTATTGTGATAGCCGTATTATTACGTTTTAATTTATTTTACATGGAAGGCTTCTTTTAATTGACACGGGCGAAGCCGGGTAGTTCTGCTAGTACTCTATAATAACCATTAAAATTGATTTTTCCGAACAAAAATTATAAAACATGGGATTTTTAAATTAGGTATAAGTCTAATAAGGAGAGTATGTTTGCATAAGTATTTTTGTTAGATGAGATTTTATCCATTTTTTGCATTAAATGTCGATGTTTCGTGGTTTACAGGTATGTCAGTATTGTTATTAGAATAGGATAAAATTTTCTGTACAAAGCGATGCTTATACGATTTTAAACGCATTCGTAGACTTACTAGAATCTTGAAACAGCAGAATTAATGGCAATTGCAAGCCTAATTTCAATGCGGCACAGGGATTTCAGAAGGCAGAGTCTCTCTGAAGAAATGCACGTTATTCTAAAAATTCCGATAATAAGCAGCTGAAGAGCAATAATAGTATAGAATCGCATTGAAATTTATTGTTCTTAAAGGTTAGATTTCTGAATCTTTCGGTATTCTTATTTGTATAGAAATATACATATACTCTAACATCATGAAATTGCGAATTGCAGGATGTTAGATATTGTGTAAAGTGGGAGTAAAAAACAATGACTTGCAGAGCTGACGTTGAGGCCCTGAACTCTAGAATTACTAGTTTCATTTTATTTTGAATTTTCTATCCTCTAATATTACTTACTATAACTAATAAATGTCTTACTCCTTTGTGAAGTGAACGTGGCCAATTTTTCAGTCATTTGCATCGTGTCATAAAATAGGACAGATTATCTTCAAGAGACGTGTAAAAAAGTGACGTTACACATTGCGTGACGGCATAGCCGGCAGCAATACTTGCATTTAGGTCACAGTTCTTCACATTTGAATCATGAAGTTATTGCGAGACTTAGTTGACTATCTAACAATAATAATAATTTAACAATTTAACTTTTTCAACTCCAATTTTACCAGAAATGTGATTTTTCTGAAATTTTACTTTTATAAATGGCACCGAAATTAAAATTAAATTTTACTATTGGTATGTGTAATTGTTTTTCTATCATGTTTTTTATTGCAGTTATGAAATATCTTGCTGTTGTAATGGCGTAACAACTGAGCTCAAAAGATACATCACGCGCCTCCTCATATAAAAAAAAATGTAAGTGCGCCTGCTGAAAAGTTAAATATTCTAATATCTTTTTCGGCGCTTTTGAAACAGTCTGTAGAACAGTGGTTACTCCCAACGTGGAGCGTGCGCCCCACAAGGCAATTAGAATTTTTAGGGATGAAATTACAAATTTATTAAATACGCATTTCCTGTCAGGCTTTTTTGAGGAAAAGTAATATTGTAGAGTAAAAATAAAAAAATGCATGCAAAATTTAAAATGTCTTTGTTGTTGAACAATAAAGAAGTTTCCAATCAAAAGCTTAAAATATACTCAAAACCAGAATAGTTATATGAACAATCTTTATAGATATTTTGAAAACTGTTTCATTTTTAAAAATTCCTATAATATTTCTGGCTATTAATGCATTTTACAATTTTTCTCAACATTTATGATTATTTATTGAATGAGCCTTGTATTTCTATTCTCTCTTCTACATGTCAGAAACTTTTATACGTGGAAATCCTCAAGGGTATATCTAAATCTGACTGTCCTTAACATATTTAACGAAACAAATACACTGCTCAAAACAATTAAAGGATATTTGAAGTTTTATATAAAATAAAGATATAAACCAATTTTTTTTTTGCCGAAAATAGAAGTAGAGAATCACAAATGCAAATTTTTCTGGTTTTCAAACTGTGGAGTATGCAAATTTTGAGTTCGACGTAAAAAACGTCGCTTCAGCGGCAGCGAATGAAATTTGACTTTCAACTGGATAAAAGAGAATGAAGACAAGGATGATCGGCATTCAGTGATTGCTTTGTTTCGATGAGTACGATGTCTCAGCGAAGTCATTTGACAGATTGAGAAGCTTTGAGAATTGTTGTCGGTTAGAAGGGGGGCAAACTCAAGCCGAAGTAGCGCAAGCCATTGGAGTGTCACAAAGTGTCATTTCCAGGATCTGGAACCGTTTTTTGGAGAGTGGATGTGCAGGCCGAAGAACAGAGCAAGGTCGTAGAGGGGCAACAACGCCCAATGAAGATCGGTATTTAACGTTAACAGCACGGAGACACCGAACCATGAACGCTACTCTTCTCCAACAACACCTTCGCTCGGCTACAGGCACCACGATTTCAACTCAGACTGTCCGAAACCGGCTCCATTCTGTAGGTCTGTATGCTCGCCGACCGATGGTATGTGTTAGATTAACATCAAGGCATCGTCGCGACCGCAGGGAGTGGGAAACCGAGCATGTCAACTGGAGGAGAAATGAATGGAGCAATATTATGTTTTCTGACGAGTCCCATTTTTCTGTGCATCCGGATAATAGGCGTATTTTCATCTGGAGGGACCGTGGCAGTATGAATAATCCTGCGTTCGTGCACGAAAGTGTCAGATTTGGCGGTGTAGGAGTGTTGGTGTATGGTGGCATCTCCATTGACGGGCGTACTGACCTCTACATCATTCGAGATGGAGCTCTGACTGGTCGCCGATATAGGGATGAGATCCTCAGACCTATTGTTGTCCCTTACGCTGCAGCAATCGGAGATAACTTCATTTTAATGGACGATAACTGCAGGCCACATCGTGCAAACCTGGTGGAGGATTTCCTTTTCGAGGAAGGAATCGTTCGAATGGAATGGCCAGCGCGTTCTCCAGACATGAATCCAATCGAGCACGTTTGGGACGCTCTAGGAAGACGAGTTTCTGGCCGCCAACAGCCCCCACAAACTCTCCAAGAACTGGAAAGAGCTCTTCTGAAAGAGTGGGGCAGAATACCCCAACTCGTCCTTAATAGCCTCATTGAGTCCATGCCTCAAAGGTGTTCAACGTTGCTGGCCGCCCGTGGAAACCATACCCCCTACTGAAAATGATTTTCTTTGAAGAAAACACCTTTCCTTATTCTTTTTTTCTCATATGCACAAATTGTGTTTTTTTCCTTTAGTACACAAATGCGCAATAAAATGCATTTTTTTCTGCCAAACATGTGTAATTTATTCTCATATAACCTACTATGTCTGTCGACCATGTATCAATCAGCTAAACAGTTTACCAGATACAAAATCCACCTAAAACTGCAATATCCTTTAATTGTTTTGAGCAGTGTATTTCAGCTATCTAAACGAGGTACTACCAACTTTATAAAACATATAAATTTTATAGAGCACAGGAAAAGAAAATGGGTAAATAGTAAATATATATTTCTCTAGTGTAGGCCTGCCTCATACACAGTAAATAAATACCGGGTGAGCCAAAAGTTCGTTAAATCTTTAAAAACTCATAAAAAAGGAAGAAATTATGATAAAGGAATGCGGTTTGCAAGAAAGAGCTCCTAAGGTAGTACGTTTTTTTTTTTGGCAGTTGCTAAAAATGTTTTTGTTAAAAAACCACATGTAGAGGGCGCTGACGACCCGAAACACAGTGAACAGGTACTACGACACAACCTGGTTGTGTTGTAGAATGATCTGAAGGTCATATTAAATATTTGTTATTGGAACGACAAATGAATGGAGCTTATTGTTGTACTGTTCATTATGTTTCAGGTCGTCAGCGCCCTCAACATGTGATTTTTTAACTAAATTTTTTTTTTACTGTTAAAAAAATCCGACTACCTTGTTTGATGTTGAGCCCTTTCTTGCAAACCGCACTCCTTTATCATAATTTCTTCCTTTTTTATGAGTTTTTAAAGTTTTAACGAACTTTTGCTCACCCGGTATATAACAAATACATTTCAAATTCGAAAATCAGATAATACATGGTAGTCAATTAACGATAATGGGGAAAGAGAAAAACAGATGCATGCTGTTTTGATGAGGAAAAATGGCTACCTAAAATTGATAAAGGTCAGAATCCTGAAATACCTCTTTGATATTGTGTTATACATAGAAAGAAAATTGAGTGTCCGCGGCTTTTCCACAAATTATCAATAAGTTATTAAAATGAATTATAAAAATGTATGAATGTTATCAACTTTAATGCTAATGTGAGAGTCACTTCAAGCATTTTGTGAAGATAAAAGTGCAGACCATGTAACATTTTTGTTTAACACTGAGTTATGTTAGAAAGGAACAACATAACTCTTTTTGACATAAAGGCGAAAATTTAAGCCTAATTTGATTTATATAATTATTTTAAAAACACATTTGTTTCAGAAAATGCATCTCTTTGGTAAGTAAAAAAATGTGACATGAATAATTGTTAAGGCTTTGATAGAGAATGTGAAATAATAAGTATTTAAATAATAAGTGATGTATGTTAGAGTGAAATAGAGGTAGAGCATCGTGATTTTACAGATGCTTCAGTGGGGCATGGGGAAAAAAAAGGTTAGTAAACACTGCTCTAGAGAATTAAAAATGCGTCCAAAACAAAATAAAATTTAAATAAAATATAAATGAATAAAACTTAAATTTGAATAAAACATAAATTAAACTGAACAAATAAAAATAAAAATAAAAATAAAAAAGTGTTGTTTTAAAATCGAATTTAAGCTTATGGATTACTAGCTAAAGTTCTCGGCTTTGCCCGGAATTTTAAGAACGTTTGTTTTGAAAAATCAAACATACAGTATAAAACAAACAATTAAAAAAAGCAGTTAAAATATGCCATTATTTCTATAATCGGGTTTTTATCATGTTTCAATACATTTTTTCAAACTCATATGAAGTTATATAGTCACTTGCTGACGTCCATTATATTTCCAATATTACGTAATATTCACTTCTTTTTAAATTCACCAAACTATTTATTTCATTATCATTTTTCACGTGAAAATCTTGCAATAGAAAAGTTATGACGTAATATTCACCTTTTTCTGAATTAGGAAACTCTTTATTTCATTTCCATTTTTCACGTGACAATCTTGCAATAGAAAAGTAATTGTTGTGGTAAGAATTTTATTGAGGATTTTAATTGTTGGCAGCTGCTATAACGAAAAATGTTTAAATTTTATGGGAAATTGCTGTTAAATTGGTGGTTTTTTATTAATTAAAAATTAACTAAAAATTATTACGATTCCGGATTACTTTAGTTTCCTCGGCCGTGTTTTAATACTTGTGTACTTAACATTTCACAATTCTGGCTTCCAAACTGAGGATTTGTATTGAATTACAGACAGACAGACAAATTTTCATTATATATATAAGATCACTCATCATTTTAATTCAAACATTAATCGCATTGCATTGAACTTACAGATTTAAAAAAAAATGCTCCCGAATATAATATTTGCCATAGTATTTAAACAGGATTAAATGTTTGTATTTAAAATTTCTCAGGTATTTTGTACTATGTTTCTATCCATAAAATGTATGTTATAAAGCTGAAGATTAATGATATACTAACTGATTACCCCTTCGGCATCATTTATGGACAGGTGACCTTTTACCAAATGAAAGGATTAATCAAGAATTTTTTCTAATCTTGATACTTTTTCTTAAAGAGTAAGCCTGGTAGATTCAGTAAATCCCCATGAGAATTGAGTATTAATTTTGTTTCCAAGGATTAGTTTTACACTTTTGTTAATTTAAATAATGCTCATTTTAATTAATAACGAATATTTAATGTATATTACATACACTGGACAAGCATGTTAAATATACCTTATACCTATAAAATCCTAATGAAACGGATTTGTTTAAAAATTTTATTAAACGACTGATTTTGGGAAATGGCGAGTACATAAATTCGAATATATGAATCAATTTTATGAAACGCTTAAATTTGCCGTTTGTAGTATAATTTTGAACGAATGAAGAATATAAATGAATAGGTGAATAAATGTCAATGATTTAATGAATGTTATTGAGCTAATGAATGACAATAAATGAATGAATGAATAAATGAATGAATGAATGTGTATGAATTAATGAATGTATGTCATGAAATAATTAAGGAATGAATGAATGTCAATAGATGAAGGAATGTTAATGATGAATAAACCGATTGATGGATCAATGTCAAAGACTTCTAGTATATTTATATTGTTTTAATTTCCCAATAACATTATTAACTAATTATTATTTGCATTGTAAATAGAGCGAATACATCTGAAACATTATTAAATTAAACAGAATCTAAGACACATGCCTTTCGTTGACAGTGGAATGTTTCTTTTCTTTTCTATTATTTAAAGGTTGTTCTTAAGCATTTATTTTAATAAAACATGGTATTTCAAATCACCACTGGAGGTACTGCATAGAATTTTATGGGAAGCAGATAACATCAATATTCATTATATTTACACAAGGAAGCGTGATCGGAAACATCCTGTAAGTCAGTAAAGGGCCGATTCAAATAAAGTACAATTAAACTCAAAACGGAACATCTGTAATACAAAAGAAGTTTTAATCCTATATAGATCCAGTAAATTAAGTTGCATCTTATGATGTCAAATTTTACATATACTGAGGAATAAAAATTCTTTCAATTCTTCTTCTCACTCTTTAACATATGTTATTATTCTAGTTAACCTTTCAGTTCTTACAAAGTATCTGCCAGAGCAAATTTAATTTTTTTCAATTGTTTTTAGCCTCTAAATAAGACAAATGTATGACTGTTATTGATTTTTGTTTTTAGTTGGTTGTTATAGTGCCAGAAACTGCAGTGTGCATGAACCTCCTGAGCAACAACTCCTTAACTATTTTCGTGCATAAAATTTCAAAAATTAATAAACTAAGATAAATCGTGGAATAATGTTAATATACTCTAAAAATAAAACACACATACACTACAATATATATTAAAACACACATAAATAACGCCTGCATTCAACGGTTAACAGTATATATATATATAAAGTTTATGCGTAAATTTACATATTAAAACAAGCATACTGATGGTAAAAAAACGAATTGTCTATACGTGTAAAGTGGCGTGTAAATTGCCAAATACACGACTGGTGTGTCGATTTCAATACACGTTGTTTTGTGTATTTTGATGATAACACATTAACTTGCTTAAGAGTTTAGTTATCAGATAACTGAAATACACGATTTAATGTGAAAATTGCAGATGTGTCCGCATGTATCTGTGTAATATACAAAACCGATGGATTTTCTGTACATAGTACGTATACTTTGTAGTTTGGGATATAAATTTGGAACTAAATATTTTTATGGATAAATATTTCGAATTTGTTATGAAGCACAAACTTGTGCTTGGTGTGTTCTCTTTCCAGTATATTTGTTTTAAGACCACAAAATATTGGGACCTTAATTTACAAGAAACAGGATGGTCTGAAATTATGTTTACTGCATGCAATCTCTCTTTCGAATTGTTTTGAAGTCCTAAAATGATATGCACAATTTGTGCACAGAACCTGTATAATTAAGATACACGTACGTTTTAACTTCCGAATTAAATTATTATTTAAACTAATTATGAAACATTAGGCAGACTTGAATACGTTTAAAAAGCAAGTAAACTATTTTTTTTTATTTAATTGCTTTTTAAATGTATTCAAGTCTGTTTAATATTTCATAATTAGTTTAAACCTGTATAATCTCAATAAATACACTGTAAAATAAAATTTCCTTAAAATACAGAAATTGTGACGGCAGTACTATTTCCATACTTTGTGGGATTTTTTTTCTATTAATTTCAGACACAAGTTTTCAAAGATACATGTACATCAAGGGGAGAAACTATTTATTCAATTCAATCTACAGTAAACAAGTAATACTTACCGAAACGGGATACGAACTGAAGTACTGCAACTTTCCATAGCACCACCTTGACCATTTAGGTACTAATACACAAACCAAGCTTTCAAGTATATTGATATTTGTTCTTTTCACGTAAGTACACATATTTCTGTGTAATATTTGCACACATAATCCTGTGTAATATTCTGTTCTTACGCATATAGCTGCGTAAAATTCATAAGCATATATCTGTGTAATATTCTGTTCTTAAGCATATATCTGTGAAATATTTTTACACATATTTAGGTGTAATATGCAAAATATACAGATAATTGTGTAACATGCAAAATTTGTAAAAAATATATTAACACAGCAGTTCCGGTAAATCCGTACAATTTTCTACTTTTACACACTTGTTTGAGATTTTAAATGGATAACAAGTTACGCACTTCCATTAAGCCGATAAACACGCATAAATACAGATAAATGTTTACCACAAGAGTGTAAATTTTATGACAAAATTATAATTTTACAAATTTATGCACATATTTATTTAAAAGGGGCTAATTTACACATTTATTCTTCAGAGTGTAGTGTAGGCACCTTTTATAAGTCTTGGATCGGGATCCAGATTGATTTTTCCCTGTTAGCGAGACGAGATTGACCAATCAGAAACCTGCATTTTTGTGAACTTTTCTTTGTTTGAAGTAAACAGCAAAAAGTTCTTAAAAATGCAGGCTTCTTATTGGTCAATCTCATTTCCGTAACAGCGAAAATCTATCTGGATCCCGGCCTTGGTAAGCACAAAACTTAAGCAATGTCGCGAATGAAAAGGGCACAAAGAAGTCTGGAGAGTTTTTAAAAAAATCTGTTCACAACAGCTCGTGTTGACCAGCTGTCAAAACTTTCATTAGTTCTCCAAAAGGCTTGAAATGCCTGTGGTACAAGAATTACAAATAAAAAAAGCGGCGTATTTTGGATCCGGAGTGTTAATCTAACGCTTTTATTTGAAAAAAAATTCGGTAAAAATATTTAAAACCTGTTCTTAGATGAGCAACTTCGTGTTTATTTAACTGCATATTTCTCAATTTTATTTGCTTATATTACAAATTTATATACAAACACTCTAATTTTTTAACTTCAGAAAGCGAATTCTATCGATAATAACAGCAGATAAAAATCGTGAACGGTTGCAGTAGAAAAATGTTTTATTGAAAATGAAAAAGGAGATGAACAGGTAGAAATGTTTGCCGACAAATTAATTAAAGTGACTCTTGGGTAAAGCAGTTTAATTAGTTGCAGGTAAATCTATCAGCTCTTATCAGCTTGACAAATTTATATGACAGATAATTAAGTCATCAAAGCATTAAGTGTTGTATGGAAAACTTCGGAAAATTACGCATTAAAGATTGTTTGTTCTTATCATTTATTTAAAACAAGAATGAATAGTCATGCATTAAGCATGATTATGAAACACTTTCGAACACATCCGGAAAACTGTAACGAAACTTCACCGTTACGTAGGGTGAAGAAAATATGTACGTAAAGAATTTTCAAAACTTGTAATACATTTAAAAATTAAGTTTTAGCAAATACCTTCTATAACACAAAAACACAGACGGATTTTTTTTGCAGCCTTGTAAATGATCTATACCGCCAAACTTTGGCCAACGTGGTGAAATATTGCCAAATTTGGCAACAAAAAAGTTTCTATATATGAAGCCAACTTGGAGATTAGCTGGCTAACTTGGCAAAATCCCCATTTATATCCATTTATTTTCCATAACTGAACTCACCGAATTAAATTTAAACTCCGTGAATAATATTAGCATATTACTAAATAATATGCTAAAATTTAGTTCAGTTAAAAAATTCACTTTTAACAATTTTCGTTAATAGATGGAAATGAGCGATAATTCTCTGATACTTAAAACGCACATCCAGAAATTACCAACGTAAAACGGCAATGTGTCTTCTCTTTTGAGTAGCCCTGTATATGAATGTATTAATATTCCACAAACGGCTATTAGCATACTAAATATAGTTCTGCAGATAGTTTCATATTACGCAATTAAAAATCGCCCTTAAGACGTTCACCCTCATAGTCAGTAATACTTACGAAGCCCTTTGTGAAGTCCTGTATATGATGAACTAAATTTATACGCACGACGTACTATGTAAAAATTTACTTAAACTTTAAAACGCAAACATAAGTCAAAAACGTACTTCCTGCAATTATAGCTGAGTGTAACCGATTTCTTTAGTGTCTACATGTAAATGAATGCTAAATGCAATGCACACTATACTTTTCAGTAAGCAAATTATTTACCTCAGAACTTAAGCTCAATAATACATATAAATTTTATTATGTTTGATATTTTGTAACATCATTACAATACACTGCAAACGATTTTCCCCCTTAGATTATTATGTAACACAATTCTTTTGTCTAGCCCTGAAAATGAATAATGGATGCTTTCCTCCCCATATTCCTCATTAAAACATGTTTTGGGGCACTTTTTAAATGCATATAAATTTTTTTATACCTTAAATAGGGTAACATCGTAATATAAACAAGCAACATAGTCAAAATGCACTTGAAACGATATTTCTAAGTGAGCATAATGTAAGGGAATACTTTGACTACCCCTGTATACGAAATATTAATGCTTAACATTTTATTTTCAATAGCGATCGTGCTGTAGTAAATGTCAATAACATGTAAAAATTATAGGCCAGTCCATGTATGTTTACAAGAGTTAGAGAACGGGCAGACGGACAAACAAGTCGAAATACTTTTGAACTATGTTGGAAAGTACTAAGAAATTAATATTTTAAATTTCCAATTAAATGTGTGAAAATATTATAATATGAAATATGACTCTTCACTTAAACATAATTACAGATAAAATGTTTAATATTAAATATGCTATACTTTAAACATAAAATAAATCGATATATTATCCCGACAAGTTTTTTATATATTTAATGTAACTTTTTTTAGTTATAATACGATTAAAACATCTTTTTTAAGTGCGTTCAAAGTTTAACATCAATAATGCTTTAAATTAGTCTAACCATACTCTTTATAAATATTTAGGTTGTAGAAAAGATTTTACATGTATTCAAATATAAACAACTTATATGGAATTGCATAATTATTAATTTAACTTGTTTATATTACAAATTTATTCATATAAAAATTCTAATATTTTAATTACAGATAGCAAGCTGTATCGACTTCAACAGCGGATAAAAATCGTTAAATATTTCAATAGAAACATTCTTTAGTGAAAACGAAAACATTTAAACACTTCACTTGGCAGGCACAAATATTTGCCGTAAAATTAATTAGAATGACTCTTGAGGTAAAGTGTTTAGTTAATTGCAGGTAAATGTAACAGCTTTTCATGTTTTGACAAATTTATGAGACAAACAATTAAGTCATAGGAGCATTGTTTGAACAAACTGATGTTGGATTTAAAAGAAAAGCAGTTAGTGGTAAAAGTGGTTAATATTAACCCATTTATGCCTTACGTTTTATTTTTGGAACGCTTCGAATTTTAATAAATTTCTATAATTTTCTTCTTTTTTATAACATGAAAATTGTATGAAGTAATTATCTATAAATTTCTTTGTTACCAGAAGATGGTAACGTAAGATGGATATTTATTTGCTTAAAATTAAGGCTTTTTTCGGAATTTATAGCTTTTTCATTTTCAAGATGGCGAAATGTAAAAAGTAGGTTTATTTTTGTTTTTTCTACCAATTATTCAAATAAATAAGTCATAATCGTAGCTTGTAGACGTCTTTGAAATACGTATTTTTTTTTATTGTGAAATTATATGTTCACGCCTATTTTTTATGCATTTTTGTAACGCAGAAAATATAGGGCGCTAGGCACGAATGGGTACATATCAGCGATTTAGGGGACAGTTATTTATGTAAAGTCCTTTTCAAGATGATTATTAAACAAATTGCTTTTGAGCCTCAAATACATTTATTCTTAGTTTATTATTACTAATACTTATAGTGTTATTAGTCTCTGAAAATAAATATCAATATTTCTTTCGTTATTCATAAAAATACAAATTAATACAATTTAAAAGTTTATTTTATATAAATATAGACAAAACATATAATTATGCATATTATATTATAACAAATATTATGCATATTCACATATTTCGTGCGTTTACATTTATCAAATAAATACAAAATTGTTTTATCGTAATTTTTTTTAGTATTTTTCCAGTTCATTTTGCAACATTTTAAAAAAGATTTTACCAACAAATTTGGGAAAATAAAAATTCAGGCACAAATGGGTTAACTAAGTTACACTCTAACGAAACAAAAGAATTCTCATAGACATATACAGGGTGTCCATAAAGAACGTCCCAGTTATACATTTTAATAGTATCAACTGTAAGCATTGTAGAGCGGTTGTTCGAAGTCACAAATGAAGAGTAACCCAAACAGTTTTAGATAAGCGCAAGCGCGAATACTGCTCTGTTATTTACTCACTGTCAGTGCCTCATATGCAAAATGGCGAGTCCTGAGCGTAAAGCGTTATTGCTGGGTAGAAGATTTAAAAGGCATTCGAGCCATGCGATTTTTTCCTTTGGGGCTTTATGAAAGATCGTGTCTACGTTCTGTCGCTACCTACTGATTTGTCAGAGTTGAGACACAAAATGGAAGAGGCTATTTCTTCCATTACTACAAACTTGTTTACCGAAGTGCGGGAAGAATTGGAATTTAGGTTGGATGTCTGACATAAATGATTGCTCTTTCAAATAAAATACTAGAAACAAAATTTTAAAAATGTCACCAGAACGGCCATTTTAAGGTCATTTTAAGGGCAGATACCTTAATCGTTTCGTCCACAATTTCAGCTGCACGCCGTTGTCTACTGCGTAAATTGTAAAGTTCACGCAGTAAACTAATTTTTGCAAAAAAAAGCAAAATATTAGCAAAAAGTTAGAGATTTTTACACCTCAACATACCCGAAATTTCAAACGGGCCGGCCCGGCAGAATTAGGGCAATTTTTTCAATATTCCGGGCCGGTAAAAAATTTTCAACTAAGCCGATAAAGTGTGACACATTTTCAATGAATTTAAATGGCTTTTGCGAGAATAAGTATAAATGTGTGTCATGAGTCGACGAAAGTTTAACAACATTAATGCAGAAATGTAACATGTCCAGCGTAGAGATCGGTAGCGGACAGTCACATGGTGCCTTATATCGGGCTTAATTTTTTCAGCAGACTCGTGCGGGGACAAGATCAGGCTTGCATTTTCTTTTTCTACATAGTCGAGCCGGGCCGGAACTGGACTTAATCGTTCTCGGTTCTCGGGATGTGAATGGCAGGCAGTATGATTTATAAAAAGATTAATAGCGATAATTAACTCCTGTTAACGGTATATTTTTAAATATACCTTAAGGTATGTTTAAAAATAACCTCAGGTAATAAGGTACCTCAAATTCCCTGCTCAAGAAAACGAAACTTTCTGACACATTTTCTAACTAATTTTTACCTTTAATGGCATAAAATTGAAAGGCCAGACTATTGAAGGGATTTGGAATAGAATAGAGTTTTACATTTTTCATAAATTACTTTTCGAGATGTAGGAAATTCTTGTCACGTGACTGCAGGTTTCTCTCCTTTCCCGCACTATCGCTTTCGAAAATTCCATTCAAAACGCTAACTTTTTCAAAGTATTTTTTAAAGTTTCCTTAACGTATTTTCTCAAAGATATCATGCTTTTATCAAAAAAGGAATAACGCCATTCGATTATATAGTTTCTGAATAAGACCGCCTGTCAATCTTAAGTGTTTCCAAAAAGAAATGAATTCAGAAATGTCTCTTAAAGTTAGGACTTTGGACTTGAGAAAAACATTAAAAAATGACAGAGAAATCTACTTTTTATTATACAAATCTACTTTTTATTATACAGCTTCAAAAGTTATCACGTTTTTAACACTCCTTTTTCTTTTTCATTCTAAACTACGTTAATTTTTTTAATGAATCTTTATTTGAATATTGAAACGTCTAAGACTCTATGTAATCATTAATGTTGCTATTGTGTATTTTCTGTCTTGCGAATACATCACAATTTTAAAATATACTGTAAAATTACCCCATAAATATGTATACAGCATTCTTTAAAGTATCTCAATTGTATGTTAAGAAAAATCCGCATTTTTTGTAGAAATTAAGTCGGATCTGATTTGATTGATTTTTCCACGGGCCGGGCCTGGCCTGTTTCGACTGATTTTTGTACTGGCTGGGTTCGGGCCTGGAAATTCCGGCCCGTGCAGACCTCTGACGTGCCCCCTCCGATCAATGAATGAACTGTTGCATCACGACACGTTCTTATATCAACAAAGTCATTGTAATATCATCAAAAACTCCTCTTGTCAAAACATCGTAAACATAAGTTACTCATTTTTTGCGAGAAATACCACAACAATCAACTCGTATAATTACTTTATCTCGAAGTTTGTATAGGTAAAATTTTCTTGTAATTATGTTAATACGATTCTTACCATCTCATAAGATTAATCGCTTTCGCCACTATGGATCTTCAGTTATCGCTTAGATTTCCTAGAAAGCTAGTCACAAAAAATGACATTCTATCTAACAATAACAGATTTTAATTGAATTTAACAGGTCAAATAAAATTTGTATTACTAATAAATTACCCTTATCTACCTCATGAATCACCAAAAAAATGTGTACGCGATGTTATACAATGTTTAATTCAGTATTACACAGGGTGTCCATAAAAAGTCCCAATTATAAATTTTAATAGTATCAACTGTAAGCGTTTTAGAGTGTTGGTTCAAGTTCACAAATAAAGAGTAATTCAAACAGTTTTAGATAAACGCATGCGCGAGTACTGCTTTGTTATTGACTCTCTTACATGGATACATATGCAAAATGGCGATTCCTGAATGTAAAGCGTTATTGCTGGGCTGAAGATTTAAAAGCCATTAGAGCCATGCGATTTTTTCCTCTGGTGCTTTATAAAAGATCGTGTCTACGTTCTGTCGCTACCTTATCAATTGACAGAGTTGAGACACTAAATTGAAGAGGCTATTGCTTCCCTTACTCCAGACTTATTTACCGAAATGTGGGAAGGATTGGAATTTAAGTTGGATGTGTGCTGTATAACTAAAGGTGCACATATTGAACATTTGTAAGAGAAAGTAGGTTAGTTTACCTTCAATTTAATGTAAAATATGTTGTAAATAGTCTGAATTAAACTTTTATAATATACCATTGAAACTAGAACATTCTTTAATGAAAACCCTATACTATTCTGTTATGCAATTTTTTATACAATCAAAGACAGTTAAACGCAATTTTTATTTAAAAAAAAGCATTCAAACTTTAATATTTATTAATGCACTACATTAGTCTAATCCTTTTCTTTATAAAATGTTAGATAAAAAAACTAACATGTATGGCTAGATAAGCAATTACATGTATATTTAACCGCACATTTCTTAATTTCCTTATAATACAAATTAAACTATACAAACAATCTAATATTTTTAATTACAGAATACGACTTATATCGATCAGAACAGTTACAGTAGAAAATGCTTTATTAAAAACAAAAATGGAGGAATGCTGATTAAGACAAGTAGAAATTTTTGCTGTAGAATTAATCAGAGACACCCTTGAGGAAAGGTGTTTAATTTATTGTAGGATAAATCTTTCATCTCTTAATGTCCTCTCAATTTATTATATGAAACAAACTTTTTGGAGCATTAAGCTTTGTATGAACAGCCTTGGAAAAGTGTGCCTTAATATGCCTTTCAGAAGATTTGTTCTCGCTGTTTTGTTTATAAAAGTAATAAAGCTTAAATATACAGAAACACTAGATTACGAAATATGACATGGCATTTAAGACTAATAAAAGTGTATAACTTGAACTATACTAAACATAAGAATGAATTATGTCAGCCAAGCATCGTCCGGAGAGCTTAACAGGTAAAACATTGGCACGGCACTCCAAGTATCCAGGTTCGATTCCTTGTCTGGACATTTTTCGCTGTGTTGGAATAAACTTCAGCTGTGCTATACACCAGCATTGAATATGAATACACTAAGTTTTATATTTAAAACAAAACCCGTTAATAGACATATACTATTCCATTACTTATAATATATATAGCAATTTTGTCATTGTAAGATGAATAAGGATAACTTTTATTAAAAGTACGTTCGATCTTTAACATCCATTAATATCTTGTATTAGTCTAATACTTTTCTTAATAAATTGCTAAATACAAATTATTATAACCTGTTCCTATATAATAAGCTACATGCATACTTAACTGCATGTTTCTTAAGTTAATTTGTTAATGCTACAAATTCATTTATACAATCATACTAATATTTTAATTAGATAATACGGCTTTTATCCGTTAGAACAGAAGATAAAAATTGCAAAACGTTACAGTGGAAAAAAGGCTTTATTGTAAACGAAAACGGAGTAAATTTTGACAGAACCGTTTTGGCAGAAACGTTTCCCAAAAAAATTGATTAGAGAGACTCTTGAGGAAATGTGTTTAATTAATTGCAGGATAAAGCTTTCAGCACTTAATATCTTCACAACTTATTACAAAGGAGAATTAAGTTATGGAAGTATTAAAAATTGTATGAACAGCCTTGGAAAATTATGCATTAAAATATTGTTGTTCGGAAGATTTTGCTCTTCATTTTCTCATCATTTCATTTAAAAAAGTATTAAAGCTTATGTGTATGGAAACGCTGCATTATGAAACGTGACAGTACGTAGGGGAGACTGGGGCAAGAGGAAGAGCGGGGCAAGAAGATGAATGTCTTAATTTTTCCGTTTTCCACTAGGTGGCAGCATCAACCGTACACTACTGGCTCCCCTATGGCCGTTCGTTAAACAATAGTATAGAGACGCTGAAATCGCTATTTTTGTGTTAGTTCTGAAGCTTTGATTGTTTACCGCTGCCACATTATAACTTTTATGCATGTGTAATTAAGCTCTGCTATTGATACGGGTAAGATATATCGTGTCTCTTTAATATTTATGAGTAACTTAGTTTAAATACTGCCTATTATCATGAATAAATTTCAATTAAGCGTCTTCCTTCATAGCAATGAAAATTAATATTTTTAAACAGGCAGTCCGGGGCAAGATGAAGAACTCGTCATCCTCAGACCCTGGTAGTAGAAAACTAACGTATAAACCCTCCAAAAGAACCAGAACTTATGGCAAATGCTGATTCCGATGCACCAAAGAAGCCTGTTAGTGTTTTGATTTCAAACCATTGCCTAAAGCAACATAATGTGAGGGAAAAAGAAAAAGCAAAACACTGAGCTCAAGCATTCTTACAAGCACACCCTTCAAAGAAATATTAGAACAAAGGGAAAAGCAGAAGGAATAAGAACAGGAACATTAAAAAAAACAGAGAAAATAAGCTCGTGAAGCTAAAAAGGGAGTAAAAAAACTCAAACTAAGTTCCTGTTGGCCTAAGTCTATTAAATCCAGGCCAAACAGTCCAGTTGCACCAACTTCAAAGTATGGTGTTTTCAGATGTCCAACTTGTGACGAGGAATATTATGACCCACCAAGAGAATAATGGATCCAATGCTGTAAATGCCAAGAGTGGTGGCAAGAGGAATGTTCCAATTATGAAAATGGCATTTTTATTTGTGACTATTGTTAGCTGCACAACTAAACACTTCAACATTACGTTACATTCCATTATGCTTAGTTTGATACTTTGTAAGATGTAAAAACACAGTTATCATTTGTTAAACCATGTAAAATGTTCAGGAGATAAAATATGTTCAAACTTTTTCAGTGTTGTCATCTTGCCCTAAGGCCAAAGTCATCTTGCCCCAGTACTGGGGCAAGATGACGATTTGTTAATGTTATGAAAAAATAAAATTATCCTTTATTTTTTTTATTTGAAAAATTAAATAGTAATATATTTAATATTACAAAGGAATACTCTAACAGTTCATGTAAAATTAATTTTACTGAACTTAAAAATAAATTAATAAACAACAAAAATTCTTAACATAACATAGTCATCTTGCCCCGGTCTCCCCTAAGTTTAAAGAACATGACATGATTTAAAACTGGTAAAAGAGTTTAATATGAATTACATTATACTTTAAATAAACCAAAATTCGTCAACAAACATACATGATTCCTTTAATTATAATATATATATAATATTTTTTTAAATAAAATGATCGAAAATAGATTTTATTAGTGCGTTTGATGTTTAACATCTATTAATATTCTACATAATTCTAAGGCTTGTCTTTATCAATTGCAAATGATAACATATTTAATAGGCGTTCCTATGTATAATCCGCTACATATATCAACTGCATATTTCTTAACTGTTTGTGTCACAAACTAATTTAAACAAACATTCTAATAGTTTAATTACAGGAAACGATTTGTATCAATAAGAACAGCAGATAAAAGTCATGAACTGTTACAGTACGAAAGTGCTTTGCTTTGTTGGGAAACGAAAACGGATAAATTATGACAGGTAAAAATATTAACCGTAAAATTAATTATAATGATTCTTGAGGAATGCTGTTTAATTAATTACAGATATATCTATCAGCTCTGGTCTTTACAATTTATTACAAAAATAATTAATTCAAAGAAGCATCAAGCACTGTATGAGAAGCCTCGGAAAATTATTTAATAAAATAATGTTGTTTAGAAGATTTATTCTTATCGTTTTGTTTAAAAAAGTAATGAAGCTCAAGTGTATGGAAATGTCACATTATGAAACATGATTTAAAATTTAAAAGAATTATTGGTATAAGGGTTTAATATTTGTTGCTATAACAAATTTAAATATTATATGAAAAAAAAAAAAAAAAAAAAAAAAAAAACGTAAGGCAGTAGCTATATATTTCGGTTACTTGCACAGCATGCAAAATAATGCATTTTTAACTAGTTTTTTGCACTGTTTCAGCTTATTCTAACTTTGGATGATATTTTTAATTAAAAAATGCCAAGTTTTTCTCTATATCAGACAAGATAATCCCACAAAATGACTTTAAAATCTAAGAAAGATCACACAGATCTATTAAGATAGGGAAACTTGAAAGAAAAGCCTTTAAAAATAAGCTGTATCTTTCATTTTATTAATTTGTTAAATTAGTAATAGGCAAGTGGAAAACCGTTATAAAAATTTTTCCTTAGCTAGGGAAATCCATCACCTTCCGCTTTAGAACTTCATGACTTATAGCTGATTTTACTAATATTTGGATATTTTTCTCGAAATCAACATGTGAAAATACATCACAAATACGCTTCAATTTAAAGAGAAAATTTTCAATGAAGGTCTTTGTTACTATCAAATAATTTCCGAATGTTTTCTATATTCCTCCGAATTGTAAAAAAAAAACTCAAATTTAAGCTTAAAATGTTACAAAATTTTCAAATCCAAGCAGCGTTTCCATAAACACCTACAGAATTTTCCACAGATTCAATTCGATTTTCCACAGCAAATAGCTTTTCAGTTTCCTTTTTTTTAATACTTTCCAACACAGTTGAAAAGTCTTTATAAATTTGGTTTACCCGGCCGACTGTCCTGTCGTACTCTAACCCGCTCAAATATACACAGATTTCCATGCAATTGTTAAATGATGTTGAAGTTTTCGATGCTATGTTGGAAAATGAAGTGAGTAGCATTGACAGTTCATTTACAAGGCACTCAGAATAATTTATTTAAATTATGGTCTTCTGAGAAACATCCTTTGCAGCGTTTTTGAATGCTGTCACAGTATTTCAAACATATTAAAATCGATATACTTCACTCTGGGGCATTTCAAGATGCTTACTATAAGATGTACATTTAGTATCGTTCATTTACAGGGACATACAAAATAATTTGGTTATAGTACAGTATTTAGAATAAATTTTATATTGTGAGACTATAAGTATAACATACATTTTAAAATTTATTTTTGGGGTACTTTTCCAGTATAGGGGCCTTGGAGACTGAGAGAAAATGACTTTGGCGAGAGAAGGAAATTTTGTAGCAAATTTTCTGGAAAATTATTCTGTTTCATACACTCAAGCTATCTTTTCAACATTTAGATAATATATTTAATACCATAAGAAACCATTTATATATATTATATACACAAACAGAAGAAAACAGTACAAATGTATATAAATAATATATATATATATATATATATACATTTTACATTATGTTTGTTAGTTTTAATTTTGAGTTATTTTAGTTTTTTATGGAATTTGGTTAATAAAAGGACAATAGTTTTTCAATATTGAATGCAGGGAGAGCGTGTGTTCAGAAACCTGCAAATTTTAAAAGTGGGGGTGGAGTTAGTTATTTGTCTGTCCTCCCACTGATGAAGAATAGACTGTTTTTGTTTTTTTTACCTGTCTTTCTTGTTCTTTTATGTATTTTATAGTTAAAAAATTTCTGCAGATATACACCTTCCTTTTAGAGTTATGGTGTTTAGGCATTTTGAAATGATGTAATATATATATATATATATATATAAAGAAGTATAAAAGTTTATTAGGCTTGCTTTCACTTTCATAGCCGTTTATATAATTTGGCAACAATTCTCACTTTCTAAAGCCCAAACTGTGCCAAGCTTTAAAAAAAAAAAAAAAAAAAAACACCAAGGCCCCTATAGTAAAAAAATATCAATTTTAGTTTATACTAAAAATAACAAAAAAGCGTTTCTTCAAAATATTGTGAGAAAAAAATAACGCAACCTAAATTTTTAAGTCATTTTAATAAATTCGATACAAAAATGCCCCAATATATGTTGTGACATACCCTTCGGGGCTGTTAATTGAAAAGGAAACAATGGTACAGATTTATGACACAGCAATTTACTTATAACAGAATATTACAACAGACTTAGATATTTGTAATTTCCTAAAAACACGAAATTAGCAGTGGAGTGGGCAGATTTAAATTATTTAAATGAAGATACAAAATAAGCTCAATTTTATGAAAAACTAAGAGGGAGGAATTCCTTTCAGGAAACGGGTTAGATTAAACTCACTTAACTCGGTTACGAATGATCTCGCCTTTTTTTTTCTACAGGAAGCTAAGAAATTCAGTTTAGCAGATAATATCACTATAAATGGAAGCCCTTGGATTCTGATGGCTCTTTATACAAATAGAAAGCTAAAATTCTTAACAATTGGTGAAAATTTACAGCCGAAGACGCTATCCAAACTATAAATCAGAAACTTCATTTGAAGCCAACGATTGGCTTGACATTTACTGGAAAACTCACCAACTCCAGGGCGAGATGCGTTCCAAATGCACTGAGTCCATCTCTTAATGCGCTATATATGTATAGCTACTACACAACCACAGTTGCCTAATTACCATACCATTGAAAAAAAAAAAGAAAACGCCACAACAAGATTCACAGAGATACATATGCACTTTGCGAAACTTAAAGAAATGACACAATAGATCTCATACAGGCACAAAGGTTAAAATTCAAGCAAACCACGATCGCACGCAAAATCTCAAAACTTAGTGGTCTCCTAGAGTGCCTTTATAAAAGAGTAACTAGACATTTTTGCCATAATGTAAAATATACAAAAAAAAAAAAAAAAAATTAAAGCGATAAAGAAAAGGTTTTAAAATTAAAAAAAAATATATGCTTAAAATAAATCTTTTAAACTAAAATAGATAACAGAAATGATATAGTGTAGTATTTAAAAAAAGAATTTTAAATATTTCCTTTAAATATTTTATTCCTATTTAATTCCTATAAAAAAATTTTCGTTCCATAAGAATAAAAAATGAATTGTTTCTTATTTATCCTTTTATTTCTTTTTGATTGTTTGTATTTGAAACATTTAAGCTCATTTTTTTGTTTGTTTGTTTTCTTTACTCAAAAGCAAGTAGGTGAATGAATAAATAACCGAAATGTTAAAATCCCCTCAACTTTTAACAATGCACCGTATTTTTGCATCGTTAAAATTCACAAGAACTTTCAATATTTCTTTTTTATCATTATTTCTTCACAGTCATACATTTCGTAAGAACGTTTAAAATTTAGAAACTTAATGTTCATTTGTTATAAAAAAAATAGATTATACAGTATATATTTAGTAATTAACTAATAATACTTAAGATAACTCTGAATAACGAGATCGCTGGTAGAAATTTAAACATTTAATAAATACTTCACAAGCAAACACAACACTTACAGAACATAGGTCACATGACTACACAAAAGTAAACAGAAGAGAATTCTCTGGAAAAGAATTGTGGGAAGAAAGAAAGTTTTGATGCTGCCATCTAGAGTTAATCAACTGAAATAAAACATGGCAGCTCTCCCCCACTTAATATTTGAATCTGTCAGGAGGTCTTCTGTATCGACCAGATCGTCTCAGTACCTGTGGAGAAGGAGAAGAAGAATTAGATTTAAGTTCCGCAGCATCAACTATTGAACTAGTGGGAAAAGAAGGCTTTGAAGAATCAGTATGAAAGTCAGTTGGTGTCGGACCTGGAGTACATGGCTCATGAGAATCAACTGGTTGTGGAGCTGCGATACTAGGCTGTATTGGTGGAAAATCACCTTGTTTCACAATTGCACTTTCACTTCTGAAATTTCCTGTATCACTTTCTTCAGAATTTGTATCGTTAACTAAAGAAATCTCTGAACCTACATTTGTTATTTGATCAACTTGCCTTTTCCAGATATTCGAACCAACTTGAACTCTATAATGTAATTTTCCTTCTCTTGCTATTATTCGACCAATTTTCCACTTGGCTTCTGGAGTATAATTTCTTACAGCTACTTTCTGGTTAATTTCAAATTCTTTTATTTTAACTTTGGACTTTTTCGCATCTTGTTTATCATGAACGAAATTTGTAACATTTGGCACTATCAAATCTATTTTTGTCCATATATGACGTTTTAGAAATAGAGATGCAGGACTCTCCCCCGTTGTAACATGAGGCACCTTCCTATATTGCAAAAGGAAGCTATTTAATTTCATTTGTAAAGTACTAGGATCGGAAGCTAAGGTTTTTAATCCACGTTTATGAATTTGCACATATCTCTCCGCCTGTCCATTTGTAGCTGGATGGTATGGAGCACTGAACTTATGTTTTACACCATGATTTCTCAAAAATGTCTCAAATTCTTCAGATGTAAACTGTTTAGCATTATCTGATACTAAAGAAATTGGAAAACCATATCGTGCAAAAAGTGAAGAGAGACAAGTAATGGTATTTTCTGAACTTGTACTAGGAACAATAAAAACTTCTGGCCATTTGCTATGGGCATCAACCACTAAAAGAAGCATTTTTCCCATAACAGGACCAAAATAATCAATATGAATTCTTTGCCATTCCATTCCCAATGATGTGTATCAACTTTGGGAGGATTATTTTTCAAATTTACACAAGTAGTGCAATTTCGTGCAAGATCTTCAATATCTTGGTCTATGCCTGGCCACCATACAAAACTACGGGCTAAAGACTTCATTTTAACTATACCAAAATGACCAAAGTGTAATTCTTTTAAGATTTGTTTTCTACGAATTTCAGGGATAACTACCCTACATCCTTTTAAAATACAACTGTGTTGAAGAGTGAATTCTTCATGTTTACCACCAAAAAGTAAATTTTTAGCAATTTCAGAACCAGAAATGAGGTGATGAAAAATTTGACGTAAAAGGGGATCAGATTTTGTAGCTGAAGCAATATATTTCGAAGTTAATGGTAAGATAGAGAGTTGATTAATTTGAAGCAGTTCAGATTCATCAGTTGCATCATTCGAATTTAATTGTTGAGGTAAATCTTCACTACGTAAAGGAAGTCGTGAAAGAGCATCAACATTTCCGTGATCAGTAGTTTTTTTATAACGGATATCATATTGGAACGCTTGTAAATAAATTGCGTATCGTTGCATTCGAGCAGCCGATAAAACAGGGATACATTTAGAAGGAGTAGAAATAGACACTAAAGGTTTACTGTTAGTAAATAAGGTAAACCTGTTGCCATACAAATATTGAAAAAATTTCTTCACACCAAATATAATCGCTAATGCTTCTTTATCAACTTGACTATACCGTTTTTCTGCAGTAGTCAAAGTTCTCGACATAAACCCAATAGGCTTTTCAGTGTTATCTGGCATCATATGCGAAAGAACTGCAGAGATACCATAAGGAGAAGCATCAGTAGCTAAAACTAAAGGTAACTTAGGATTAAAGTGAGTAAGAACCCTGTCAGAAGTAATTTCTTTTTTTATACTTTTAAATGCTTGTTCACACTTATAAGACCAATGAAATTTAACATTCTTCTTAAGCAAATTATTCAAAGGATTTGCAGTAGTAGATAGGTTTGGTACAAACTTAGCATAATATGTAGCTAAGCCTAGAAAAGCTTTAACCTGAGATAGATTTACTGGTCTTGGAGCATTTAAAATTGCTTCAATTTTATCCTGTGTTTTATGAATACCATGTTTATCAACTTTATGACCACAGTAAATAATCTCATCTGCCATAAAGAATGATTTTTCTTTATTTATCCTAATGTTATATTCCCTTAATCTTTCTAATACTTGCTTTAATCTTTCTAAACGAATTTCATCTGTTTCACCTGTAACCCCAATATCATCTATAAAAATTGCAACTCCCTCAATTCCTCTTAAAATTTGCTCAATTTTTCTTTGCCATATAACAGGGGAACTAGCAAGACCCATGGGTAACTTAAGGAATTGGAATAATCCTTTTGGTGTATTTATGGTCAATAATTCTTGTAATTGTTCATCTACAGGTAACTGAAGATAAGCTTGATTTAAATCAATTTTTGTAAAGTGTACACCACCACCTAATGTAGCTAACGTATATTCTATTTTAGGTAAAGGATATTTTTCAACTTTTAGAAATTTATTTAACGTTACTTTAAAATCACCACATAAACGAATTTTCCCATTAGGCTTAACCACTGGAACTATAGGAGTTGCCCACTTGCTGTTTGTAACTGGTTTAATAATACCTGCGTCTTGTAATCTTTGTAATTCGTCATTGACTGCTGCACGTAGGGCATAAGTGACAGTCCTAGCTTTGCAAAATATGGGTGTAGCATCTTTTTCAAGATAAAGTTCTGCCTATAAATATTTTATCTCCCCAGCCTTATCAGTAAATAAATCAGAAAATTCCTGTAGCAAACCTTGTAATTTATCAGAATACTTTACAACTTCATTCACATATACTGACTTTAAATTATGTGGAAAAATATCAAATTCAGATATCCAATCTCTACCAAATAATAATGGAAAATTATCTTCTTTTATCAAATACAACTTTACCTTTCTAGTTTTATTTTCATATGTAACATTTACTTCAACATAACCTACAGGTTTGAAAATTTCACCAGTTGCAGTTTTTAACTGAACATCTGGAGGAAAACTTTTATGATAAGGAAAAATTCTGCGAAATCTTTTTAAAGGAACAGCAGAAATTCCGGATCCAGTATCTAATTCCATATCAGCTCTAGCCTTGTTTTCAATGAAAACAGACAACTTAATTGGACTAGAGCCTTTATCATACTTAACAAGTAAAACATTCACAGTATTTAAAGAATTAACCTGTTTTTGAGAATTTGTACTTCTGCATACCTTGCTTAAATGGCCTTTTTATCTACAAAGATTGCAAGTAACATTTATAAATCTGCATGAATTTGCTAAATGAGAGGCATTTCCACATCGATAGCATTTTAACTTATTTTTATTCATGTCAGAATGTGTATTATTTACATGATTGTTGACATTCTGCTTTTAAGAACAATTTTGTAATTTCTTGTTTTGTATATTTTTCGTACTGGAAATTTTATTTACATTGAAATTTTTATGCTTAATTTCAGCAATTTCAATATCTACATTATAAAAAGCTAAAGCTTTCTCAACAGCTTTTTCGAAATTTAAATCCTCAACTTGAGGTATCAATTTATTCTGAATATTTTCATTTTTCAGACCGCGCAAAAACTGTTCCAGTAAATTTTCATTTAGAGTATCACCAGTAAATGCACAAAAGGTCGTACCCTTTTTTAATCTAGCAACAAAATCTTGAATTGATTCATTTTCATTCTGAAAACATTTTCTAAATTTAATTCTCTCAATGAATTTATTGGGGGCGGGGCTTAAGTGTTTAAGCAGAATGTCAACAATTTCATTATATTTTAAAGTTTTACAATTCTTAGGTAAGCATAAATCACATAATAAACTATATAATTTCGGTCCTAATAATGATAGAATAGCAGGGACTTTCTTTGGTTCTGTTATATGATGCAGAACGAAATTTTGTTCCAGTCGTTTCACGTAAGTTGTGAAACTTTCCACTTTTTCATCAAATTCTTTGAAGTGCGTAAACATATTTTACTTCATTAAACGTAGCAAAAGTATGTAACAATGTAAAAGTAAATGTAATATCACTTACCATCGCCTTAAATAGTGTAGAAGACTATGAAGTATTAATAAAGCATTGTAGTATTCCACCGAACCGTAGAATATTGAAAACCAGAAGTATAGCCATTTGCGCCGGTACGATTATCATTCTCATTAAACTTTTTCTGGTTAAATTACCACCTTTATTTTCCAACGTCGCCATTTATAGTATATATTTAGTAATTAACTAATAATACTTAAGATAACTCTGAATAACGAGGCCGCTGGTAGACATTTAAACATTTAATAAGTACTTCAAAGGAAACACAACACTTACAGAACATAGGTCACATGACTACACAAAAGTAAACAGAAGAGAATTCTCTGGAAAAGAATTGTTGGAAGAAAAAAAGTTTTGATGCTGCCATCTAGAGTTAATCAACTGAAATAAAACATGACAATAACATAAGAATATTTTGTGCAATAAATTGTTTGGATATTTGTGATTTTATAAAAAGAATACAAATCTTTTATCTCTTCTTGTCATGCATTTTGCTAAACTATTTGAATAGCCAACTTTTGTGTCGATACATAATTGATCTATTTTCTAAGTGACACGTAACAAGACTTTATTTCTGAGCAGTTTAAAAAAGAATATTGCAGATATTGCATTTCAAAATGGGTATTTAATGATAGAAGATCTTAGGGTTTTCATTGTGGCTAAGTCAAAAAATAATTTAATTTTTAATTAACAGCCAAGTTTTGTGTCGATGCATAATTAATCTATTTTCTAAGTGAAACGTAACAAGACTTTATTTCTGAGCATTTTAAAAAAGAATCTTGCAGATGTTGCATTTTAAAATGGGTACGTACTGATAGAAGATCTTAGGGTTTTCATTAAGTATAAGTAAAAAGACACGACACATAATTGATCCATTTTCTAAGTGAAACGTAACAAGACTTTATCTCTGCACAGTTTAAAACAGAATGTTGCAGATGTTGCATTTTAAATTGGGTACTTAATGATAGAAGATGTTAGGGTTTTCATTGTGGATAAGTCAAAAAATAATTTAATTTTTAATTAACAGCAAACTTTTGTCTCGATAAATAATTGATCTATTTTCTAAGTGAAACGTAACAAGACTTTATTTCTTAGCAGTTTAAAAAATAATGTTGCATTTCAAAATGGGTACTTAATGATAGAAGATCTTAGGATTTTCATTGTGGATAAAAAAACACGACACATAATTGATCCATTTTCTAAGCGAAACGTAACAAGACTTTATCTCTGCACAGTTTTAAAAAGAATGTTGCAGATGTTGCATTTTAAAATGGGCACTTAATGGCAGAAGATCTTAGGGTTTTCATTGTGGATAAGTCAAAAAATAATTTAAATTTTAATTAACAGTCAACTTTTGTGCCGATGCATAATTGATCTATTTTCTAAGTGAAACGTAACAAGACTTTATCTCTGAGCAGTTTGAAAACGAATGTTGCAGATGTTGCATTTTAAAATGGGTACTTAATGATAGAATATCTTAGGGGTTTCATTGTGGATAAGTAAAAAAAATTACTTTCTTAATTAAAAACCAACTTTTGTGTCGATACATAATTAATCAATTTTCTAAGTGAAACATAACAAGACTTTATCTCCGCGCAGTAAAAAAAAAAAAAAATTGCAGAAGTTGCATTTTAAGCAAGTTAATAATCGTAAGCAAGTTAATAACATAATTGATCTATTTTCTAAGTGAAACGTGACTTTATTTCTTAGTGACTTTAACTGAGAAATTAAATTTAACTTAGTGACTTTAACTAAGTGACTTTATTTCTTAGCAGTTTAAAAAATAATTTTGCATTTCAAAATGGGTACTTAATGATAGAAGATCTTAGGGTTTTCATTGTGAATAAAAAAACACGACACATAATTGATCCATTTTCTAAGCGAAACGTAACAAGACTTTATCTCTGCACAGTTTAAAAAAGAATATTGCAAATGTTGCATTTTAAAATGGGTACTTAATGGTAGAAGAGCTTAGGGCTTTCATTGTGGATAAATAAAAAAAAAAAATTATTTTTAATTAATAACCAACTTTTGTGTCAATATACATAATTGATCTATTTTCTAAGTGAAACGTAACAATACCTTATTTCTGAACAGTTTAAAAAAAGAATTTTGCAGATATTGCATTTTCAAATGGATACTTAATAATAGAAGATCTTAGGATTTTAATAAGTGAAAAAAGTAATTTCAATCTTTCTGCAATTTTCTTACAATTTTCCTACTTTTCTTTAAAAAGTTACATACCTTTACCATGTCAAAAGTTAGTTAAGGTTTCAAACTCTTTATCTTAAAAATTACACTACTAAACAAGAAATATTTTCTTGGAAAATTTTAACAAATTTAAGTAACCATACCCTTCGAAATTTAGGAAATATTCACAAAAAGGTGAAGTTGGTTTCAGTTTAAGAGATATCTGTATTTAAATATGTCTCATTATGTTATTCTATTGCCTTTTAAAGTACTTTGTTTCTACAGTCTAATGACTCTGAAATCGAACAAGTATCTGCTACTTATGATACATCTAGGCGCCAATCAGATGTGTTTCGGCAGGAGGAGGAGAAAGCAGAAATAGATTTATATAAATAGAATAATGCAAGGTTCATACTCATTTCTTTGAATAAAAATCAAGGACTTTCAAGGACCAAAAAATATATATAAGGACCTACAAATTAAATAAACTAATAAATTATAATATGCATTTTTTAATAAAGGGTTTCATTTTTGTAAATACAAGTTTTAAACATTCAAGTTGCCAGAAAGTGGGGAGGAGGGGATTTCAGCTTGTGGCAGTAGAAATTTAGAAAATTTTAAAATAACAAATACAGCAGACAAAAAAAAAACTAGTCCGATGTGCCAATATCAAAACTTTCTTCTATCTCATACATGTTAATACTACAAAATTCACTATCAGAATGCCAACATTAAATGGCAATCTATACACATCATGAGGATTCTAAATATATGAAATTCCGTGCATTAGTTCTTGAGATATGACTGCTACTAAAATAGTGTAAATCCTGGAAAAGGCAGCATAATAACACCACCTGCTGGGTGATTTACACTAAAACTTAATCAGCAACAACTTGTGTTAACATCTGAATGGATCTGAAATTTGATGCAAATCCGTGCACTAGTTTTTGAGATAGAGCTATTGTGAAACTCAGGAAAAATGCGTACAGCAGAGCCACCTATTGGCGATTAACACCAACACCTTATTAGGAACAACTTGTGTCAACGTCTAACTGAATCTGAAGTTTGATGAAAATCCAAGCATTTGTTCTTGAGATAAAGGTATTGCGGAAATCATGAAAAATTCAGCATAACAGCGTCACCTGTTTAGTGATTTACCCCAAAACATAATCAGCTCCTATATTTATCAAGGTATATCTGAATCTGAAGTTTGATGGCTTTAATTCAAGGACGTTGTGGATAATTCCTTGGGGAATAATAAAGCTACAAATTACAACTGTATAGTTCAAAATATGGTAACCAATTTAAAAAAAACTAAATTGTCACATGTCAATTAAAGCTTCATTTCTTGCACTCTCACATTGAATTTTTCCTAGATAATATGGGAGCAATTAGCGACGAGCATGGTGAACGATTTCACCTACAAATTTCTGTTATGGACTCTCGTTATCAATCGCAATTAAATGCAGCAATGCTTGCCTAAAACTGTTGGTTCATCAAGATAGAAGATGCTGAAAATAAATGTAAACGAAAAATAGGTACTAATGTACTCAAATTAATGCACTCAAATTGTGTTCAGCTGCGTAAAATGTGTGAAAAATATGTGGAAAAAGTGTATAAACAGTGTACAAGTATACTGCTGGGAAAACTAACATTTATGTATTATTAGTATGCATTATTGTACGATCTCCTAAATTGTGATATATTGTAATGACCTATAAATACATATCCTTCGTTTAAAAAAAAAAAAAAAAAAAGAACCAAGTAAAAATTTCTAATATCATTTTTACTCAAGAGTGTAGCTTTAAATTTACGAAAAAAATTAAATGTCAATTTTTTTTATCAGTGTTATCAGTTTCTTTTGTAAAAAGATTTCTACGTATGAGAAATATACTTGTCATTTGAGTTATGCTTTTCTGGAATTTAAATGGTGTAGTATAATATCTTTTATAATATTCGGTCAAATAGCATCTAATTACAATTATCACTTATTGAAACAACACTTCCGGTTTTTTTTAACAAAAAAATTTAAATTTTACAACAGTCATAAATATCGAAACTTTCTAAAAACATAAAGCAACTTTAAGAATATTAACGGAAAAATTAACACTTCTGGCTATATCTTGATATTAATTTAATATACAAGATGTAAAAAATTATATGAAAGCCTGATTTCTTATTTTTGTAAATCATGCTCGCAAGTTTCAAAATAAACAAATAATTTATAAAATGAACATTCTATATACCGTATACATGGACAGGTAAAATTCTTATTGCCATAAGTGTTCTATATGCTCACGAACTCTAAACTTACAATGCAGTTTTTTTTATATATCTGGAATTAAATGCATTTTAATATCAGGGACTAAAAGACATTTCTATTCTTTAGTCAATTAAATTTAAAGATACGTGACCCTTAAATCATAAGAGACTGAATACAAGTAGTTGAAATCCTTAATATTCAATCATACATACTACTGTACGATCAGAAATATAGCCTCTCGGTCTCGCTTAATTCGAGTGTTTGTTCCGAGCTGCGTGTAGGGTTATTTTCAAGACAGAACGAATTGCGCAAATGTACGCCAGTAATAGCTGATAAGTATTTTTTTTATCCGACTGAAAAGCAGGGTTACGTGTTTCACGCGTATCTGGGTATGTGGATCTCTTTATACCCTCGAAACATTCCAACGGCTGGGTGGATTTTAATGAATAAGGTCTCTATTAATTCGTCTTAACGATCCGATGATTATAAGCTAGGTTTTGTTTTTATAAATTGAAAGTGGCGGCCGTAAAATACAAAATGGCGGTAGAGGCGGCAAAAAAATTTTTTACTCACCCTATTGAGTTGGATAGGTCTTTCATCTAGAATCATTGGATAGGTCTTTCAAAATGAAGACCATGTTTCATTGACTATTTTACAGTCAGAAGCTCCGTTAAAATATTATACAACCTGGAAGTTGTGTATGTAGGATCTCTAGCTTTACTCCAACTCTAACCGTCATAGACATCTATAGACCTCATCAAAACAGTGTTTACAGATAGGAACTAACAATTAAGCACAACTTAAAAGTCATCAATACAAATATATAAAAAAATATGTAAGTAATATAAAAAAAATTAAGTCAATTCCTACTTATTATTCCTACTAATTATTAGGTCAATAAGAGATTTTTTTTTCTCCCATTCTTCTTTCCTCTTGAGTGACGCTTAAAGTGCTTTGATCAAGAAGAGGGCTCTCTCGATTATTAAAAATTAATTAATTTAATTTTATTAATGAATTAATATTTGAAAAAACTGGATTAACATCAAGTGTCATCCACTACAAGTTTAAAAAATTTTATTTGAGCTTGATTGGATTAATAATAAGTATTTTATTAAAGATAGAAAATTTGAACAAGATACATATAGCGAGAGTGTGAGCTAATAGTAGGAATTGAAAAAATAGTTTCACATTGATGAGAAATAATTAAATAATTCACTTTTTACGCAGTCGGATTTTTTGATTTTTTAAATTTAATTGTTTTGTAAATAGTGTATGTTTTTTTTTTTATTTTAACAGCATATTAATTAGTGGAATTAGAGCTGATATTTGTGGTGTATGAATAATGATACTTATTCTATGGTTTGTATTAATTGACTAAACGAATTAAATTATATATTCTATGAACTAGATTATGGCATAAGAGTGTTGTATTTAAAACTAGCAGGCTACACCCGCTTCGCTGGTCCATTTTACAAATGATCATTGATCAAACAAAATTATGAATTCGACCTTGTATTTTAAATTAATATGGACCTTCACCGGGAAAATCTTTCCGCATTTGCTGAATACTATGCGAACGCTATTTAGCTATTATAATATCTTATGGGTTAGGCAAAATTCGGACTATTCAGAAGAAATTCTTTTTACAGTATATATTTAAAGTAGAGGTTGGGAAGAAAATACGGCCGTTGTGATAATCAGAAATGTTAAAATGTTCTCTAGTCACCACACTACTAAAAGAAGAGATAATTACAATGATTGCAGAGAGTGACCACTGAACATTACTTATGTTCGGATTATTCACTTTCGTTTGATAGTTCTTGAACTCCGGGCTTCTCAGCTTGGTGCTATGTGTGGTTCTGGTAGCTTAAATACAATTTCTTTCTACGTTGCATTATATTTTGTAATACACGTCTTCTAGCAGGTCTACTGCAGTTTTCTATCTTCGGATTACAGCAGAGTAAATACGGTAAAAAAAAAAAAAATGTAATAAATGGTTTGCACACAAAAAGTCTTTAACTTTCATTAAATGAAATGTAAATCAATAAAAAGAAATGTAAAAAAAACATAAAAGTGGATTTTTAAAAATGAAGTGTTTGAATAAAATTAAAATAATGTCATTTTCATTACCATTTCCTTTATATATATATACCACTTGCAATTATGTAACTGTTAACCTGAAAAAAAAAACTCGATAACTCATTATGATAGAAAAATAAACCTCTTGTTTTCATCCAATCAAAATCTTCCCAATCGTCCATAATTGGGTGCACAGCTAAGTTTTACGGCAAACATTAGAAGTGTTTGCAAACTATATGGTTACAAATTTACCAGAGTTAACACACGTAAAACATACGTAATTATGCGCCAGACTACATCCCATTAAATAAAGTCAAATTGCTGTTGGCTGAATTATAGATCTTTTGCCAAAAATACTCTTTGTAAATGACAAATAAAGTCAGTTATACAAAACTTAATAACCTAACACGTTATAATGTAACGAAATAATCTTTTTGATGCACCGAAGACCTTTTTTCATTTCTCTAAAGAGTGCAATAACACGGAGAAATAAATACACTTTTTATTTTTAAAATTACATTATTCTTTAGTCTGCTGCCTAAATAAACCTAAAATCGTTAATTTTTCCCTCAGTTTAGCGAATAAGGATTGTGCGTCAGAAGAACTTGCTTTATAATAATTTCTATTTTCAATTTTATCTGCATTTCAGGTACTTTTTTTCTTATCTAGACTAAAATGATAAATCAACAAATATTGTTCCACTAGCCACCATTGGAATTTCAAATTTTTTTACCAAGTATTTATTTTTTAGTGACAGTAAAATAACTGCAAATAAAAATATATATAATACTAAATCTTCTGTTCTCCGTTTGCTTCATAATGAAAAAACATAAATTTACTAATAGCTAAGTACAAATTTCATGTAATCTTCTACAATCGCGATCACTGTCTGACAGTCACTGTCTGATCACTGATCTGACTCTTTCAAATATAAAAGAAGCATCAAAATAGTTCAGTAAATACACTAATTAGCAGATAACCTGATTACGGAAGATTAATCCAATATCAAAAACCTTAAAAAAAACTGAAAATGGGATGACGAATTAAAAAGACAATCGAAAATGTATTTCAGTAAGCAATTTTTATTGCAAAATATTTTCTTTTGTGGTATTAATAACGCAAAATTGCATAAATTTTCTTAAGAATAATCTTTAGTACTTAACATTTGAAATAGTAGACTTTTCTAAAAGAAAAATTGGCGATATATGTTAAAAAAAAAAAAAAAAAAAAAAAAAAAAAAAAGAGTGGACAATATTTGTTGATCTGAGTTCGAGGTTATAAAAGTCATAAGTTTGGGGACAAACAAAATAGCATGTATCCGTAGTAAAGTACGCGAAAAATATTTTAAATATCTGAAATTAAATTATTTATAATATGTGTCTGTGTGTGTGGGGGGGGGGGCAAACGTTTGCATTAAAATTTAAATATTTGACTCCACTTTTATAATATTAACTGCTATTTATGTAATATCATTATTTTTATAATTACATCTGCTAGTTTTTTCTGTAAGAGATACATAATAATAATAATAATAATAAAAATTGGTACTCACAAGGAAGGTCTCTTTAAAACGCATACTCAAAATATTTTGAAAAAGGAAATGCTAATAAAATGACTCCTGTATGTAAAAAAGATCGGTAAAAATATAGCGGTCGAATCGCAGTAGAAAATCTGTAAAAAAATATTTTTTCGAGTATTTGGCGCGAACAGACGAACGGTCGACGCTCTTTGGCGAACCAATAGGTTTCCTCGCCAAATGCAAGAGATTGAAATGCATTTATAAATTCCTTGTTAAATAAGTAATTAAATGCCTAATGCTCAATGAATTTAAACTTAAACTGTGGATTAGTTTACTATTTTTGCTCTAAGCTTATATAATATATGCAAATTGCGTGTTACTTGTACTGAGATATTTAATTTTATACGGTGTCACCGGCTGGATAACTTTTAAGGGTATTTTAATTAAGAATGCTATCATTAAACATTTCGATAGTAAATTGTTGTTTCCATGGCAATAAAACTCTCTTGTTGTATCTGACACTAACAATATCGAAGTCAAATTGCCAATGCTCAGAATCGGATCTTAATTTGAGTTTGAAACACTTTTAATCCATTTAAATTTCATTGTAAACGGCATAAATACGATCGTTAAATTTCATTGTTACGTATATAAATGTATATGACAAAACTGCAGTTATAAATATGTATTTATTTAAGCTAAACGTACTTAAACTAACTTCGTATCGAGAGTTGAAAAAGTTTTTCTTAAAGAATATTTATCATAGTATTATTCAAAATTTTATCGTGTCGCCATCCAGCGCTAAATCGCGAAAAAATGAAATTTTCATTATTTTTTTAGGAATGCTAAATAGAGGTTCTGCGATTTTTTTTATGGATATATATATATTTATGAGAAGAATATTCTATAATTTTTTTTTTCAAATAATGCTGAGCATGCGCTTATGGGGAACTTCCTTGATATCATTTTATCAATTTTCAGATACATTTTTCTTAACCTGATGCAAAAGATAAATCGCCAAATATTATTTCAATTGCAATATTTCAACTGAGTAATTCTTTAAGTATTACGAACATTCCCTTTCATGTTAAAATTAAATATATTCGTTTTTTTATATTATCATTCATTAAAATGGATTTTTTTTTTCTTTTTTAAAGATTTTAAATAAAATTAGTAACAGTTTTTTGTCTTTAATTTTTCTAGGTGTAATAGCCGTTTCAATTTTTTCAACAACAAAAAACTTCGCCAAGAAATAAAATGGTAACCTTATCGTCCAAAATAACAGAACTTTTCGTCATACTTCTATAACTAATCTAGGTAGAATGATGTGTTATAACTTAAAACCTTCCCTGAAACGATACCTATCTAACGGTATCAGTTCCGTAAAAATCCATGCAGTAGAACTCGAAATCTAGGCGTTCGGAACGAAATTTCCGTTTGGATTTTAGATATATAATAGATAGATAATAGAATAGATAATATATTTTATTATATATATATATAATAGAATAGATAATAGATTATGTGTTATGAACTATCTCAAAGTTTAAAACAGATCGCATTGTTAGATTTCCTAATTTTAACAATATCGCGTTATGTTAGTTGCACATTCCACCACCAGGGAGCGCACTCTATTCTTAACGAAAGCGTATCTGAACGAAACTCCTTCATGCAACCTTTCCGTAGATACATGAATCGGGAGGGTGGCGGTCTTAACCAATAATTTAAGATAATTGCTGAAATTACTACGAAAAATATTTTAAAGGGGCCCTACGCGGGCCCCTAATAGAGTTAGAGGAAATCGGAAGACGGCAAAATAATCGCGGGGAAAAGTTTGCTTGGGTGCCTTGGTGCTACTTTTGGCGCGAGATCTAAGCTCTACGACCAATAGGAGCCCAGATATTTAAGGAAATATGAAGTAACAAAGTCCAAAATAACAGAATTTTCCGTAATAATTCTATAACTAATCTAGGTAGAATGATGTGTTATAGCTTAAAACCTTCGCTGAAATTATACCTATCTAACGGTATAAGTTCCGTCAAAATCCATGCGGTAGAACTCGAAATCTAGGCGTTCGGAACGAAATTTCCGTTTGGATTTTATATATACGAGGTGGAACCCGTCGAATTTCGACGAAAGTAAATGTTTACTAAGGAACTGTTGCATCAAATTGATAATACATCGACAACAATAATTACAATAAAAAATCTATCTTACACTTGTTAATTTAGCTCTCCAAAGACATATTTTAATCTAAGATTAATAAAATACTTTTTTCATGAACTTCAACTGTTAAAATTATTGGAAAATTAAACTTTATTCATATACGTATTCAGTAACATATAATCAAGGTAAGTAATTTTGATTAAGTTATCAATTGATGCTTGGTATTACGGAATGAAAAAATCAGCAAAAAGGATTTCACCTTGACATAATCATAGAATCCCCCCCCCCCCTTTAAATCTAAACAAATCATGTCATTTTCAACGTTTCACATCAATATTAACCATTTAAAAACATTTTGCGCAATAGGTTATTGATAAATATATTTTCAAGCTTTAAGTCACGTTTGTCAACTATTACAACTTGCCATGTTATAATTCCCACTCGTGATTTGAGGTCTTATAACAATCTCTGTACCTGCGCGTAAAAATTCCAGAAATTTATAACTTTTAGACGTATTCATGGGGAAATATCTCGTTTTATCAAATAAAATTATCGGTTTCTTTTAAATATGACGTCATTTTCAGTCGCTGAAATATTTTGCCTATTGTCTCAAACTCAAAGTCAGCGAAATGAAAAAAATAGTGAAATATAACAGCATCATCAGGGAAATTGTGTCGTTTTTAAAGCGTAACGTCATTTTCTGTTCAAATTATTAAAAAATATATTTTTAATTGTAATGAGAAACTGGCATCAGTAAGAATATAATCAATAAAGATAACTAAACCACTTTTAATAGAAATGAAATACTTCTGTTGCCACGATTAGAAAATTGGTATTAAAAACTATAAAAAAATTAATATCTCAAAAATAAATTGAGGTACTGCTTTCAAACAAATTGCATTTAAAAGTGCATTTTTTTCTGCATACGACGGTGTAAACATTTAAAACGTGGTATGTTTAGAAGTTTAAAATTTTGCAGTAGCGAAAATTGCAAAACCGAATTTTTATTTCAAATTTCAAAGTGTTGCCATTCGCAGAATGACGTATGCGTTACGCACAGATATGTTTGTCCTTTATAATATAGATAATAGATTAACTATACGTGAGGTATTTGCCAATATGGCCATAGATTAAAACATACTCCAGTTTATAGGCATAGTAATGTCCGTCTTGTTTTATTAAACTGATGTGCATTGTATATAAAGCTAAGTCTTCATTACTGAATGCATTTATACCCGCGCAAACCCGACAAACAATAGCTATCGCAGAATATGCAAATGACGATAAGTTCGTCCATTGGATATTGCCAATAATAAGATAATATGCGTAACTGCAGCTTTATTGTAGCACCACTAAGTGAGATTTTATAATTCTAATTTTACCGCTGAGTAAAAATATAATTTTTTTGGGAAGCCCTTCAAGCCACATGAAGTTGTCGTTATATCAGTTATTTCTTTTGAAGACAACATCATTCAAGAAATATTTTGAAGAAATATAATGTGACTTTTTAATTTCGTAGTAACCTCAAAAATGATGCTTTCGAAAAGCTTGTCTATGAACGCTTAAACAACTGTAACTTCTAAAATTAGTCACAGGTCTTCTTTCAACTGCAGTTTCTTTGCTTTTAAAGAAAGGCTTATGTATGAGACAGACAGTTTTTAGGTCAAAAGGTCACTTTTTGTATCATTCAAGAGCTTTTTTAGAAAATAGCTACAGAAAAACTCCAAATCTCGCCGCATCAAGTAATTGTTTTTCTCATGTTCTTCTGTATTTTAACAAGAACTTGGAATTTTGCGTACTCTTCTTAAATATTTAAATTATATGTTTAAAATATTTTCACCGGATGATCTCTCTTGCAAAAACTGCAGCCAGTAGAAATTTCTTCCATAGCAATATCTATAGTAATTTGAATAGAAAATGAGTTGTTACTTTCCCGTCCTTAAGCACACAAGAATCTCAGATAAGATCTTGACAAATGCCATCAACCTGGAGTACAATATTTTTTTCATTGCCAATTTAACCGGAAAACATTTTTTTCGCATCCTGCTCTTTCGGGAGTATAAAGGAAAATATTTCCTTTTCTGTTCCCTCTTTTGATGCACAGTATTCTTGTATCTAAAGGGGTTAAATTTTACAGTATTGTAATACCAAATGTATCTTTATATACAATTACCGTGAAGTGTTGCCTTTCAGAAGATTATTTTTATTAATGTTTCTGAATTTTAAATAATTATACCCCTTAAGTATATATATCCTAAACTCCAATTCTAACTGAAAACTAAACTCTGGCTATACAATCCATGTAGGGTATGGGCTGACAGTGTCCATACCTGTTTTCTTGACCCTGGGTCCCGAGGTGCTATGCAGCATACGTCCCGGCCAGGTGGTCAGCCAAACGAGAGACCCTCGGTGTATAGTTCTCAAGCTAGCTTGGTACTCATTTTATCGACACGAAGACGTGAAAGGCTGAGTGAACCTTATCCAGTCGGGAGTTGAACTCTCAACCTACAGCGCGGCAGTCAGATGCTCTGACCACTACGCCACTCGGCTTCAAACTCTAATTCTAGCATATGCAATAAAGTTTTGTGATTCGAAAATATAGGGGGTGTGCAAGTTGCCAATTAATATGATAGTAAGAATATTTCTTTTCTCAGGAAAATGACAACAAATATACACCTGAAACCTCTGTAGCATACACTTTATAAACAATTGACATTTAATGTTATAATGTTTTCATAATGCATTCATCTGCATTATGAATGCATTATGAGTTCATATTCATCTGCAACCATTTGCAGGTCAATGATGTAGAGTCGATTTCGAAACGCTGTTTCCACTCGATGAAAGATGTCGGAATATAATTCAATAATATTCCTTTCAATGTCTGATTGGATTTTTGTAAGTAAAATAGAATTTTACAATTTCTAATTTCAATATAACAGTAGAGTAAATAGTTACATGGAGTCATCCGGGCTTTAAGGAGGACATTTTATTTCATGATCAGTGAATACAACTACAGCCAATGTAAATATGAGATAACTGAATATTGGTTTTAGTCTGGAAAAGACATCAGTGCTTTTTTGAGTCCGTGCTAAATCCTGCATGAAAATCAATAAAAAAAGAAATTGTGAACATTTTTTATCATGCTATTTAGACCAGTAGTCCAGTAAAATTAGACCAAAAAAGGCGTCTGCCTGGAAAGTTTTTTAGAAGTGCTTTTCTCTTTCTTCCTTTATGTTTTTCGGGGTGCTGAACAAGATTATCAACTTTACCACCTCGTATCTGGACGGCTTAAAAAGTTATAAGCAAAAAACCGTGAAAAATCGGGTTTTCCCTTATAATCGCTAGGGGGTTAAACTTTTTTGAAAAACTGCTGCACCAAATTAAACTAGAGAAAATTACCTACATTTTTTATATGCAATGTTTTTTCTAAGATGAATACTTTTGGCAATACGAGCAAAAGGAATTTTAGCGATATATTCCAATTCCATCATCGGAGGATGAAAGTGCAATACAATCACAATGCATCCATTTCAAACACCAATTTGAAGCTTTTTAGTTAATTGTAGTTGCATTTCGAATATGTTAACATTTGCTTACCAAGTTTTAATCCTTTTATATATTTATTCACAAAATAAATTGAAATCGAGTAATTAAGAAAAATATAAAACACAAACACTCCGAACAGATGGAGCACCAATTTTGTTTCCTGATTATAACTATTACATGATTATAACTGTACAATTATAACTATTATAAGTTTAATATAATAACATAAGTGGAAGATTGTAAACAGGAAAAAAGAGAAATGCAGAGTTGTTCTCCCATTAAGGACGTTTTGGTAACTTTGAAAGGCTGGTTGATGTTCTTCGAAAGGAGACTCATCGTTATCTTGATTGCTCAGGTTGAGTCTTCACTTGCCTTAAAATATCCTAGAGACTTGTCAGACTTGTCAGACCTGTCAACCTCTATTTCCAAGTCATTTTTGGCTATGAAGGAGCTGAGATTGAAACAGTGGCCATCGCAGTTCAAACGAAGGAGCGAACAAAACAAACCTGCATTCCTATAGCCACACTTTCCATTGCAGTTTGTTTTGCATTTGCAGGATTTTTTCGCAGAACAGCTTCAAGTGCGTGAGTTTGACAGTTGTTATTGGTGTGGTGCCTCTCTTGGTTTTATTCCAGCCCAATTCCTTAGCTTTTTTACAGTTACCTAGCCATAGCTGAACTGGTGGTAAACTCTTAGACATGTGTATCGAATTTGTTGTTTGTTTGTTGCACAATGTTTCTTTCTAAGATGCATAGTTTTGTAAAAAGGATTTTAGCGATGTATTCAAATTCCATAATCGGATGTCGAAAACGCTTAAGGTAATATTTTTGTGAATGGAAAACGAGTTGTTGGGTGTCTTTGAAACACTTCCATGGTGCCACGCACATGATATTACAAGAAGCCTCTCATCTTTCTCTTCCTTCCCCTCTCCATCAGGGCTTTTTTGAATCGTGATGAAATTGAAAACTCATCTCTCACTTTGTTTTTAGACGTCTTGACGGTAAGTTATGCATTTGCTTTAATGTATGTACAGTGTGCATTTAATTAATAATTATGTATTTTAAAACATTTCTGTGAGACGTGAATTGATATTCATGATGGCAGAGAAGCGTTTAATCTGTGGCATTGAGTTATTGAGTGGAACTAAAATAACAGAAATGAAATCAAAAAGGTGTGGGGGTCTTCAGATTAGCAAGTAAAAAACTAAAACATGGGAAAAAGAATTATTTATTAACATATTAGGAGTCTCTAAGGATACATAAAAAAAAGTCATAAACAGTGCACAAACGAAAAACAGATTGGATTACACAAACGCATAAACACACAAAACACACAAACAGCTATGGCTAGGTAACTGTGAAAAAGCTAAGGAATGGGGCTGGAATAAAACCAAGAGAAGCACCACACCAATAGCAACTGTCAAACACACGCAACAGAAGCTGTTCTGCGAAAAAAATCCTGCAAATTCAAGACAAACTGCAGTGCTATAGGAATACAGGTTTGTTTTGTTCGCTCCTTCGTTTGAACTGAGATGGCCACTGTGAGAATATCAGCAACTACATCGCCGAAAATGACTTGGAAATAGAGACTAACAAGCCTCTAGGATATTTTAAGCCAGGTGAAGACCCAAACTGAGCAATCAAGATAATGATGAGCCTCCTTTCGAGGAATATCATCCAGGCATTTCAAAGCTATCAAAACGCATTCATTGGAGAACAACTCTGCATTTCTCTTTTTTTTCTGTTTACAATCTTCCACTTATGCTATTATATTAACCTTATAATAGTTATAATTGTACAATTATAATCATATAATAGTCATAATCTGATTGGTAGGAAAATAAAATTTGGTGATCTCATCTGTTCGAAGTGTTTGTGTTTTATATTTTTCTTAATTGCCCGATTTCAATTTATTTTGTTAATAAATATATAAAAGGCTTAAAACTTGGTAAGCAAATGTTAACATATTTGAAATGCAACTACAATTAACTAAAAAGCTTCAAATTGGTGATTGGAATGCATGCATTGTGATTGTATTGCGTTTTCGTCCTCCGATGATGGAACTTGAATATATCTCTAAAATTCATTTTGCTCGTATTGCCAAAAATATTCATCTTACAAAAAAGCATTGCACATGTAAAATGTTGGAAATTTTCTCTAATTTAATTTGGTGCAGTAGTTTTTTCAAAAATGTTTAACCCTCTAGTGATTACAACGGAAAACTCCAAAAATACCCGATTTTTCCCCGGTTTTTTGCTTATAACTTTTTAAGCCGTCCAGATACGACATGGCATAGTTGAAAATCGTGTTCAACACCCCAAAAAACATAAAAGAAGAAAGAGAAAAAAACTTCTCCAAAAATTTCCAGGCAAAATGGTAGATTGACTGGACTACAGTCATGTGCAATAAAAACATATACTTTTCAATTCGTAAAAAGGAAATAATAATTTCAGTAAATGCATCGAAATACCGCATTCTATTCGGCATCTTTTCAAAATAAAACCTTTTTTTACGAGCAAGAAATAAAAATCATAACTTAGCAATTGTTTCAGCACATTCAAGAATATTTAATACGAATAAACATTCTTGTGTAAAAGGAAAATAAAATTACAGAGAAAATTATTTAACTCGGTTATAACCCTGGTGATTTGAAATAGAAAAATGTAGCTTTAAAATTCCTTTCTGCAAGCGATGTTAGGAAATTTCAACATGATTTCAAAAAACACCGCAAAATTACTCCTTAAATGTAGCTGTGTAATAAATGAAAATTTGTTTTGTAAATGTTTAGAAATTATCTGTTAAAAAACACAATACTTTAATTTAGATAACAATTTATGAACTTCTCTTGATATTAAAACAATTTTTTAAATATATTTTCAAAAATGCAGTTGTATATAAGTTTTTATCTATAATCCCCGTTTAATTAATACAATGTATTCAAGAAAATGACAAATAAGCTAATTGCTAAGATTTTAGCATACGTGATCCCCCCCGCCCCCCCCTAAATTAAAATGGTTTTATTTAAATTAAACCCGTTCTGTTCAGTCCCTATGATTACTGTAAAATAATGTTTAACACTAATTTAATAATTTAAGAAATAAAATTGTCTTTCGATTTCATTCCACCATTTCAATCCCAGGTGTTTATATATAGTAATGAAATCGCATCAGTATTTTAACGAGGGAATACATAAACACACTTGTTAATTTTGGTCCAAATCTCTTGAAGCATGGAAGGATCTAAGGAATATATAACTTATACACATTGCTTTATATATGGATATGTATTACAAAATTTTTAATATATTGAGAAAAAAGACAAAATGTTTTTTATTATTGTAGAAGGTTTGAGGCATTCAAGGGTATAATACATCACAGAATTAAATAAAAGGATTTTCTTAAAGAGCTATCTGAAAATTTCAGCCAAGTAGGTTATTTTTTTAATTTTATGTAATCTCCCATGAACTAAAACGCATATATACGTTTTTGTAAAAGCAACATTCTATAAAATATGATTTATAAATTTACTTTTGCTGCAACAAAGACGGTAGAAAAAACGAAAGAGTTATTTGTCTTTCCCTGTGGTAATCTTCTAAGTGTAGTTTACTAAAAAGGAAGAGGAGTGATATTTAAATAAGACGCCTTCTCTTTCTCAAAACGAATGATGCTTTTAGAAGAGTATAAAATATCTTAAATTTAATGTTGCTTCGTGTTATTTTCTTAACATTCTATAAAATATGATTTATAAATTTACCTTTGCTGCAACAAAGACGGTAGAAAAAACGAAAGAGTTATTTGTCTTTCCCTGTGGTAATCTTCTAAGTGTAGTTTACTAAAAAAGAAGAGGAGTGATATTTAAATAAGACGCCTTCTCTTTCTCAAAACGAATGATGCTTTTAGAAGAGTATAAAATATCTTAAATTTAATGTTGCTTCGTGTTATTTTCTTAACATTCTATAAAATATGATTTATAAATTTACTTTTGCTGCAACAAAGACGGTAGAAAAAACGAAAGAGTTATTTGTCTTTCCCTGTGGTAATCTTCTAAGTGTAGTTTACTAAAAAAGAAGAGGAGTGATATTTAAATAAGACGCCTTCTCTTTCTCAAAACGAATGATGCTTTTAGAAGAGTATAAAATATCTTAAATTTAATGTTGCTTCGTGTTATTTTCTTAACATTCTATAAAATATGATTTATAAATTTACTTTTGCTGCAACAAAGACGGTAGAAAAAACGAAAGAGTTAGTTGTCTTTCCCTGTGGTAATCTTCTAAGTGTAGTTTACTAAAAAGGAAGAGGAGTGATATTTAAATAAGACGCCTTCTCTTTTTCAAAACGAATGATGCTTTTAGAAGAGTATAAAATATCTTAAATTTAATGTTGCTTCGTGTTATTTTCTTAACATTCTATAAAATATGATTTATAAATTTACTTTTGCTGCAACAAAGACGGTAGAAAAAACAAAAGAGTTATTTGTCTTTCCCTGTGGTAATCTTCTAAGTGTAGTTTACTAAAAAAGAAGAGGAGTGATATTTAAATAAGACGCCTTCTCTTTCTCAAAACGAATGATGCTTTTAGAAGAGTATAAAATATCTTAAATTTAATGTTGCTTCGTGTTATTTTCTTAACATTCTATAAAATATGATTTATAAATTTACTTTTGCTGCAACAAAGACGGTAGAAAAAACGAAAGAGTTATTTGTCTTTCCCTGTGGTAATCTTCTAAGTGTAGTTTACTAAAAAAGAAGAGGAGTGATATTTAAATAAGACGCCTTCTCTTTCTCAAAACGAATGATGCTTTTAGAAGAGTATAAAATATCTTAAATTTAATGTTGCTTCGTGTTATTTTCTTAACATTCTATAAAATATGATTTATAAATTTACTTTTGCTGCAACAAAGACGGTAGAAAAAACGAAAGAGTTATTTGTCTTTCCCTGTGGTAATCTTCTAAGTGTAGTTTACTAAAAAAGAAGAGGAGTGATATTTAAATAAGACGCCTTCTCTTTCTCAAAACGAATGATGCTTTTAGAAGAGTATAAAATATCTTAAATTTAATGTTGCTTCGTGTTATTTTCTTAACATTCTATAAAATATGATTTATAAATTTACTTTTGCTGCAACAAAGACGGTAGAAAAAACGAAAGAGTTATTTGTCTTTCCCTGTGGTAATCTTCTAAGTGTAGTTTACTAAAAAGGAAGAGGAGTGATATTTAAATAAGACGCCTTCTCTTTCTCAAAACGAATGATGCTTTTAGAAGAGTATAAAATATCTTAAATTTAATGTTGCTTCGTGTTATTTTCTTAACATTCTATAAAATATGATTTATAAATTTACTTTTGCTGCAACAAAGACGGTATAAAAACGAAAGAGTTATTTGTCTTTCCCTGTGGTAATCTTCTAAGTGTAGTTTACTAAAAAAGAAGAGGAGTGATATTTAAATAAGACGCCTTCTCTTTCTCAAAACGAATGATGCTTTTAGAAGAGTATAAAATATCTTAAATTTAATGTTGCTTCGTGTTATTTTCTTAACATTCTATAAAATATGATTTATAAATTTACCTTTGCTGCAACAAAGACGGTAGAAAAAACGAAAGAGTTATTTGTCTTTCCCTGTGGTAATCTTCTAAGTGTAGTTTACTAAAAAAGAAGAGGAGTGATATTTAAATAAGACGCCTTCTCTTTCTCAAAACGAATGATGCTTTTAGAAGAGTATAAAATATCTTAAATTTAATGTTGCTTCGTGTTATTTTCTTAACATTCTATAAAATATGATTTATAAATTTACTTTTGCTGCAACAAAGACGGTAGAAAAAACGAAAGAGTTATTTGTCTTTCCCTGTGGTAATCTTCTAAGTGTAGTTTACTAAAAAAGAAGAGGAGTGATATTTAAATAAGACGCCTTCTCTTTCTCAAAACGAATGATGCTTTTAGAAGAGTATAAAATATCTTAAATTTAATGTTGCTTCGTGTTATTTTCTTAACATTCTATAAAATATGATTTATAAATTTACTTTTGCTGCAACAAAGACGGTAGAAAAAACGAAAGAGTTAGTTGTCTTTCCCTGTGGTAATCTTCTAAGTGTAGTTTACTAAAAAGGAAGAGGAGTGATATTTAAATAAGACGCCTTCTCTTTTTCAAAACGAATGATGCTTTTAGAAGAGTATAAAATATCTTAAATTTAATGTTGCTTCGTGTTATTTTCTTAACATTCTATAAAATATGATTTATAAATTTACTTTTGCTGCAACAAAGACGGTAGAAAAAACAAAAGAGTTATTTGTCTTTCCCTGTGGTAATCTTCTAAGTGTAGTTTACTAAAAAAGAAGAGGAGTGATATTTAAATAAGACGCCTTCTCTTTCTCAAAACGAATGATGCTTTTAGAAGAGTATAAAATATCTTAAATTTAATGTTGCTTCGTGTTATTTTCTTAACATTCTATAAAATATGATTTATAAATTTACTTTTGCTGCAACAAAGACGGTAGAAAAAACGAAAGAGTTATTTGTCTTTCCCTGTGGTAATCTTCTAAGTGTAGTTTACTAAAAAAGAAGAGGAGTGATATTTAAATAAGACGCCTTCTCTTTCTCAAAACGAATGATGCTTTTAGAAGAGTATAAAATATCTTAAATTTAATGTTGCTTCGTGTTATTTTCTTAACATTCTATAAAATATGATTTATAAATTTACTTTTGCTGCAACAAAGACGGTAGAGAAAACGAAAGAGTTATTTGTCTTTCCCTGTGGTAATCTTCTAAGTGTAGTTTACTAAAAAGGAAGAGGAGTGATATTTAAATAAGACGCCTTCTCTTTCTCAAAACGAATGATGCTTTTAGAAGAGTATAAAATATCTTAAATTTAATGTTGCTTCGTGTTATTTTCTTAACATTCTATAAAATATGATTTATAAATTTACTTTTGCTGCAACAAAGACGGTAGAAAAAACGAAAGAGTTATTTGTCTTTCCCTGTGGTAATCTTCTAAGTGTAGTTTACTAAAAAAGAAGAGGAGTGATATTTAAATAAGACGCCTTCTCTTTCTCAAAACGAATGATGCTTTTAGAAGAGTATAAAATATCTTAAATTTAATGTTGCTTCGTGTTATTTTCTTAACATTCTATAAAATATGATTTATAAATTTACTTTTGCTGCAACAAAGACGGTAGAAAACACGAAAGAGTTATTTGTCTTTCCCTGTGGTAATCTTCTAAGTGTAGTTTACTAAAAAAGAAGAGGAGTGATATTTAAATAAGACGCCTTCTCTTTCTCAAAACGAATAATGCTTTCAGAAGAGTATAAAATATCTTAAATTTAATGTTGCTTCGCGTTATTTTCTTAAATGTAATTTTAAGGGGTCTCGGGACTCTTAAAGCTTTAAAATTTTCGAAATTTTATTTTTTTTAGGTGTTAAACTACTATATTTTCTGAACATTTTGATATAATTGTTTCATTGAAATTCCAATTAGAACTGAAGTTATGGCTTTTACATTTATACACGTTCAATAGCTGAAGCGTCGTTTCGGAAACTTTGAAGCCATTTTTCTCTAAATGACGTTTTTGGGCATAACGCGCACGATATCTCAAAAACTTATGAATATTTTTTCATGAAATTTTAAAAACATATGTTTTATGTTAGTCTGTATAAACTGAACCTAAAATTTCCTTTTTCTTGTTCAAAACAATATTTTTTAGGTGATTATACTGTTGAAATTTTCTTAATTTTGCATTAGCTAAATACAACTTTGTATTAAAAATATAAAAAAGCTTTAAATACAAGTTTATTTAGGTTCAGGGTAATTATTACAATCTGAAGCATTAGTAGGCACCAAAAGTTTTATTCCAGTTGCAATACTTATTTTGTAATCGTGCGCGTAAGCTGTTATGCCGATTTTTTGCTCGTCAAATGACTAACAGTTTGGATCCCCCTGTAAATGCTAATTCTGCATCTTATAAATTTTTAAATACATGAAATTAAAGAACATACTTATATATTTCATTCCAATTAAAATTGTGTCTTAAAATAAAATATTAAATTTTGAAAATGGTCTTTTTTTTCGTATTTTCCAATTTTAAGAGTCCTGAGACCCCTTAAATCAAAATAAGACACACAGCAAAATTCATTCATTCATGTCAAGGATATTTATGAGTTTTTAGAATGTGCCACAAATTTTACTATGACGTACATACCAGGAAAAATATAATACGTTACACATAGATTAGGGCACATTTACCAATAGTGTAAACAAAATCACTATACATACAGGGTGCGGCAGGGATTTGAGAACACACATTATAGGTGAAATACCACCCTTTACATCATAGTTATAAATCCTTTTCTGTCACATGTAAATGTGTCATAACCTACACTGTAAAACAAATACTGCCAGTTTTCAGGTAGGAATCGGAAAAATAGTTGCCCTTATCGTACCGGAATAATTTCCGACCCAGCTCGGAATAAAATCCGTAAAAATAAGGAAATAGTCCGTAAAACAGTATTTTACGGATTTTATTCCGATTTTACGGATTTTGTTCCGAGCTGGGTTGGAAATTATTCCGGTACGATAAGGGCAACTATTTTCCCGATTCAACTGGCATTATTTTTTTTTACAGTGTAGACTAACAAAGGAAATTCAAGCTGTAATTCTTTCACTGGATGAAGAACACTCCGATTTAGAGATTGCCGTATTCTTGAAACTCCCCCTGTCATTCGTCTTTGAGGGGATCGTGGACTTTTATTTGAACACAAATCGACCCCGAAATAGACATTTCTTTTTGTGTGTATTATTATCCAATTTCTACAGCGTCCTTCATGGAAAACCGCATGCTGGTGCGATTATTTTATGCAAAGTTACAAGTGTTTTAATTTTGTTCACAAACATTTTTTGGGGCCTTTTAACACGTTAAGCGTCAAGTCGGTCACCGGTGACTGACGCTGAACTTTCTGAATAAAACACGTCATTCACCGATGACTGACGGTCTAAAATATGATATAAAACTAAAAATGTATATATTGTTTTATGTAATTACTCAAAATTTATTTAAAATTTACTTACCTTTTATTTATTACAGGATTATACTTTCCTAATAATTACTTAAAACATTGTAAATTTTTCAGCTTCAGTGTCAGTCAGCGTGGCACTCAACGTGTTAATATACTGTTTTAAATCTGTTTTTCTAGTTACTGATGTTTCAGCTTTTTTTTTTTAATTTTTGAAATGTTCCTTGCCACTTAATTTTTGATCAAAATTCATGAAATTGATAAGGAGGAATCTTGATATTACTTAAGGGAACGGTGGGTGTTTAAAATGTTTTTTTTAGAATTTCATCATAGAGATATGAAATTTTTTGGAACTATACATTTCATCGTAGGCATGTTGAAGACATTAAAAGAAATTTCCAATCTTATTATAATTTTAAGATTAAAAAAAAATTTTTTAATTTTAAAACGGAATTTGAAAATGTTTCATGCGTCTTAATACAGTCGGACCTCATTATCCCGACACCCGGTTTTCACGTCACTCCGCTTATCACGTCAGTTTTTCAAAGTCCCACTTTTCTGTATATGATTTTAATGTAAATAAACTCCGGATTTTACGTCGTTGAATAGTGTTTAACTCCGGGTATCCCGACGGTTTAGGAAAATGGTCCATTTTTCATAATCCATCTTATAAGCACGGAATGTAAGCGGTAAGAAGTGTCTTAGCCAAACTTTTCACAGAATTATCTAAAATACCCATTGAGATAAATGAGAAGTTTTACTTTAATCCTTTATCTGAATAAATAAACCCACACACTACGAATGACCCACTTAAGATCCAGATAGACATATCAGTCTACTCGCGGTCTTTTTGTTCTGGTCAGGTGGCGCTTTCTTGTGGTTACGCGGCGTTTTTCATCCGACTAAAACCGAAGCATTGCATTGCATTGAAACGATCAGAAATTATCTAACATCGATTTCTGAAGCAACGAATACTGATTTCAATTCATTGTATAATATTGAAAAAATAATTGTAGGAAGCACATATAGGTATAAGCAAACCTTAATTCATCCATATTTCATGTAACAATAAAAAAAAGAACAAGTCATAATAAATCTGATTTTTATGCTTTTCAATGTTGTTTTTGTGTTTATTTTTTTTTTAATAATAACGTTTTATTGCTTAAAACTGCAAGAACAGTTAGGAATTTAAATTTGTCTTAAATTAATTAAAAATACAGCTTTCTATAAACATATTTTTCTCCAACTCCGGTTACCACGACACTCTGCTTATGACGACACTTTTTTCTGGTCCTTAGAGTGTCGGGATAACGAGGTTCGACTGTATTTGAGATATTTCCTCGATGTTCCATTTTAATCACTTAAATCTGTATTTCAAACAAATCTGTGTATCGATTTCTGATCCCTTGAATAGTTAATTTTTTAGAGATTTTTTTCTGAATTCCATATCAATTTTCTCAAAATTTTGCCTTTTAGTAAGTTAAAAATCAAATTTAATTATGATAATGAAGTCGACTTTTAAAATGCATACACAGTTTCTTTGTAAGTAACATCAGGATTCTGCCTTATCAATTTCATGAATTTTGACCAAAAATTAAGACGCAAGGAGTATTTTTATAAATCTAAAAACGTTAAAAAATCAGTTTTGAGAAAAACTGATCTAAAGTAAATAAAATGGCCGAAAAATGGTTTGTGTACAAAATTCAAATGCTTGTAACTTTTCGAAAAATCACCGCATCTACATCGGTTTTTCGCACATGACTTGTTAATAAATGTTGTTGAAATTTAATTATTTTTCAGAGATATCAGTGAGATGAATTTAAAATTTAAAATAGAAAATAGTATAGATTTTTTACATTATTTTAGATATTTTGGAGTGATTATCCTGACGCAGTAAACATTTTTACTGTCAAATTTACCTAAAATACACCTGAATTTTTCAAAATAGTTATATGTCGATGTTTCTTAAATATAAAATAATAAATATGTCTATTAGTCTGAAAGGCACTGTCACATTTTCGAAATTAATTGTAAAGTATCTAGAAAAAAATTAAATTTGATTTAAAAAAAATTATAAATATTGATTTTAGAAATATTTAAAAAGTGATACACATCGTAATAAAAGACAAATATTTCTTAATCTAGGAAAATATTACATTACTAATATGATTTACTTCCTCTTATATTCGGTTTATAATGAGTGTGTATACCAAACCGTCTCTATTAGCATCAGTACACGCGATCTTTTGTTATAGCAATTAGTGTATTGGATTCAACCTCATGTCGTTATTTTATTAAATAGTATTCATCATATTCGGATCATTTAAATATGAAGATTCTCGATAAGCATTTGATTTTTATTGCAGGTAATTGATTTATCGATTCTTTAGATTTTGTGTATAGATGGTTTATTGAGAGAGTACTATTTAAGAGATTAAAAAAGAGATACACATATTTTTTCGTAATACAGTTAGTTTTACGTGATTAAAATCCAAAATCGAGGAAATATCTAAAAAATTAAGACGCAAGCAGTATTTGAAAATTTTGTTTTAAAATTTAAAATTTTTTTTTAAATCTTAAATTTTTAATAGGATTGGAAATTTCTTTTAAGATGTTCTATATACTTATGATGAAATGTATATTTGCACAAAATTTAAAATCGCTATTATGAAAACTAAAAGAATTTTTTTTAACGTCCACCGTCCCCTTAAAGTAAGAAGCGAACTGAAGTCTGCCAGGTTTGATGTGAAAACCGTTTCATACAAGAAACGACATTGTGACCGATATGGCATTATGAAGACGCTGCAATTCGTCACCCGTGTCGATGAAAGTCCTAGGAAGCCGATCAGGACACTCGCTATGGATCTGCAGGTTGATGAGGCTACCATTTGATGTGTGATTCATGAGGAACTTCTTTAGAGGTCGTACTTCATAAGGAGAAGACAGTTGTTGTTTGAGAGAATTAGGACTAACTGTTGAAACCAAGCGTCTTTTTAACAAACTGGAAAATCAAGAGGAGCCAGGAATGATGTTGTTTCCGTCCGATGAAAAAACTTTGTCCAGGTCCAGAATGTGAACAGCAAAAAGTGACTGTGACCCGTAAGAGGTTCCAATCATCATGCATAGAAAATTCCCAGCCTCTGATGATTCTGGTGGCCACCGACAGCGAAAACGACATAATGACTACACATTTCTTTCTTCAAAGTGCCAGAGTCACCGTTGCATATACCGAGGTGTTAAAGATCTGGATTGTTTCTGTAGCATGTGGGAATCCGTACGTTTTTCAACAGAAGTCTGTTCCATCCCATACAGCCCATAAAACCCAATAATGGATTTCATGATCATATCATCCTTAACTGGTTGCGCCCCAGCTCTCCAAATGTTAACCCATTGGTCTATTATGTATAGAGCGTGGCTGAGAAGGACTCCAGTAGTCATCTATACAAGACTGTTGCGGCTCAGAGTAGCCGTTATGTATGCATATGGCAAACGTTGCCACCACCCATCTGATTATTGCGTGCTGTCAGTTTCGACGACATGCAGAGGGGGTTATTGTGACTAGCGATGATTTGAATGAATGATGTCATCCATTGTATATGTTGTCACCTGAACAGAACATTAAAATGCTCTATCTCTAGTGACTGTTCCTGTTTGAAAGCAGGCGTTATTTTGTTCTCAAATATCCTCAAATATCTACCGCATCCTATTTATTTGTGACTTTCTGTTACATACATTGCATTAAAAATTTGTTAAAAATATCCCGATAGAACACTATATATACTCATCTTTTTTTTACTGAAATGTTAAGTATATCAGTAAAAGTTTTCCTAAAATCTGTGGAGTAAAGGGTGAAGTTATATGCATACAATCTAGAAACCGATGGACATATATATATATAGACAGAAAAACTGTTAAACAACAAGAATTTCAAAAGTGGTATGACGATTTAAAAAAAAATCAATCAAAAGTAAACTGTGACAGCTATCGAAGTTATTCTTGCTGGAGATTAATGTATGAAGTTTCTTTAGTTAAGCTGCTTTATTTCAGTTCCATATATCCCTGATAAATGGCGTTACAAACGATGATAACTGTCGCAAAAAGTAATAATGCCTAAAATATCCTTCCAATTTCAAAGTGGAAACCATTTTTTTAGGCAAACCTAGAACTAAATAGAATGAAATGTAAAATGTCTTTCCGGCTTGTACCGGGAGCAAGAGGTAGCATCTTGATTCCTTGTTTTTTTAAATTCAGCTTTTTTTACTTAAAAAACACGAAGCTAAAAAGCATAGAGCTTGATTATAGAAGATTCAAACCCAGCTTCATCCAATTCTATATTTCGTCAATGCTGAATTTGAATGAGAATTTCGTCAAATTAGTCAGCTATATCCAAGTTGGCTTCATTTATGGTAATTTATTTTTGATCGCTTCAAGTGAATTTTCGATTCATTTTAACTTATTTCCTTAAAATTTTCTGATGTCTCACTGAAGGTTTCCATTCATATAATTGATCAAGACTCCCCAAGAAGCTTTCATTTTTAGACTATTAAACCTTTCAATATCATATTATCCTAAAGACGACTGCAGAGGCAGTTAGATGCGTCGATAATATTATTTAGTATAAATTTTATTTGTATACTAGCAGGCTATGCCCGCTGCGCTGGTCAATATTTCCAAATGAACCTTGGATGGTGAATTTGAACTTGTATTTTAAACATTATGGATCTTCAGCTTGACCTTGCACATTACTGAAAACGATGCGAACGCCCTTGCGATATAATGTTATCTTAAGCGTTGGACAAAATTTAGCAATTAAGAAGTAATTGGCGCACTTATGGTCGGGTAATGAGACCGTTATGACAACAGGAATTAATACCTCTGTAACTAATCAACATATAATGAAATCGTATATACTAACACCATTCCTAAAAGTCATGCAACAGGGCCACTTGTAACAAAATATGTTCTGTAGATTTTTTTTAAAAGGCTAAACTTTCATAATCAGGTTCACTTAATTTTTGAACTTTTACTGTTGCTCTATAACTAAGTTCCCTTGAACAATATGCATACACTAAAACCTTTCCAAAATTATTACCTAACTAATTGTGGTATATCCTACGAAAGTATTATAAACAATCGGAATGAAATACAAATTTCCGTTGTAAATATTTAGTAGATGATGATGATGCGATTTTGTGTAATAGAATTCATAGTAAAGTTTTCGCTTCAAACAAAAACGATGCTTTCAACATTAAAGCTAATACTCCGATTACGGAAGGTTAACTTGAATTCTCATGAGCAACTACTCAAAGAAAAGCGAATGTGTGGCTTGTGTGATACTTTTATGTCAGCCGGGCGCAGGTAATAAATCAATAAAGATTGTTTTCATAGCATATTCTTATTTTATTATTTTCATTTAAAACACAAACCTTTCACTCATTTAATTTAAAATGCATGCCTTATACTAATTTCATTTAAAAAACTGAAAAGATAAACAATAACAGGAAATAATGCCATAATTAAAAGCAAAAAAATATTTTTAATTTACATACGCAAAATGTAACTACTGCTACTGGGAATTTTAAAAATGCTATCAGCGAGATGTGCGCACGGTTGTTATAAATGTACCCATTTTTTCTTCTTATCGAGGAGTAATTTATAAATCGCACAATATTATTCCAATTCCAATTTCTTTCATTGAGGAACCTATGACCGGAAAAAATGGAAAAAGACTCTTGTAGATTCTTCGGATGACGGCATCTGACGCCATAAACCGAGTTTATATATATGAAAATAATTTTTAAGTCGTTACAAACATTGCTTTCATACTTAAATATTTTCATTGGTACTACTTGTTATCCCGTCGACCAATTTCGCCAAATTATATAAATCGCCAAACCATTCGCCAAATTATATAAATTGACATAATCTTTATTTTAAATAACGAAATAACAAATAAATTAGTATAACATTAATAAAAATACAAATAAAACGTCGAAATTAAAATCACTTGATGACGTAAACACGTGTAGTTTGTTTAAATTCAAGTGAATTTGATATTTACGATCAACCATTATTGGCATTTAATCTTATAGTTTGACGATAGATTTTTGGTCGACGGAATATCTAAGTAGTACCTTTTCCATTTTTGTTTTATAACGCTAAATTCTCAGTAATTTTTTCCCTTTTATTTTACATAAAATCACTATTTTTTTAAAAAATTAAGATGCTTGCATTTTTATTTCAAACTCATAGAGCCGTTTTTATTTTTTAGCCAAAAGGGTTGATTTGAATTTTTTCCGTTGCTAGAGTAACGGATGTAATGATAGATATTTTGAGGTTTAGATGCCAAAGACACCGCCAAATTAGAAATATATGAAATGTGTCATGAACTATTGGACTTATAAAAATTTATTTGGTAGCATTCGATTCAGCATACAAAACTACATTAAAATATGCTATCATTTGACAAATAATTTTGATATTCGATTTTTTTCCCCTCCCCGTGCAAAAACCATTAGGGGTGACACTTTAGAAAATCCTTTCTTAGCAGAAGTTTATGTCATAAGAAGTATTTTTACCACGATTTTCAAGATTTTAGGTTCAGTAGTTTGCGCTGTGCGTTAATTAGTCCCCTAATCCAGACTTTATTTTATATACTATATTAGATATGCGATTTTGCAGTGAATCGATGATCGAAAATTAGTCCAATATCATTTGAAATATTACATAACAGAGGAGAAAGTACGAAGAAAGACGAAGAAGAAATGACGAATTACAAAAGACTTGTAATTTTTTTTTTCAAAATGTTGAATTTTTCCATGGTAATTACGTATTAAAACATAAATTTCCTTAAAAATTATCTTTATTTCCTAGATTTCGAATCTGTGAAATTTTCCTATAAATGAAATTGGCGATATGACTTGAGAAAATAGATAATATTTGCTTAAATAAAATGGGTAATATTCGTTGATCTGAGTTCGAGTTTATAAATATCACATGCTTTGGGAATTACGGCGAAAAACATTTTAAAAAGTATGAAATTATTTTACAATATGTATGTGTGGCAGAGATTCACACTGAAATTTAAGCATTCGATTCCATTTTTAAAATATTAACTGATATCTATATAAGTTACAATTGAATATGAAAATGTACTCAAAAAATGATCTCTTTCACCTAAAAAAACACCATTTGTGAGAACATCCTCAAGCTAATGTCACGCTTATGCATTTTTGGCTTAAAATCACATCGTTTGGCGACAGAAGAAAAATAAAAAATTGTAAAGAAACAAATAGTAATTACACATGTGACTCACAATTACATCTGCTTGTTTCTTCTTTCAGTCACGTGATGGGACATTTAGATATATAAAAAAAAGAAAAGAGCAGAACAGAAAGAAAATGTCGTTAAAATTTCATCTAATCAAATTTTCTGATTCGTTTCTATATCTAACGCAAGCGATAAAGAGCCAAATATTGCGTATCAAGTGTAATATTTCTTATTAAATTAATTTTTAAGCATTACAAATATTTCTTTCAGGTTTTGATTAAATGTTTCCGTTTTTTAATATTATCACTCATTGAAACGGATTTTCTTTTTCTTTTTTTCTTTTTTTTTCATTTAAATAAAATTAGTAACAGTTTTTCTTTTATTTTTCGAGGTTTAATAGCCGTTTCAATTTTTTTTTATCAACGATGAATTTCGCCAAGAAATAAAATGGTAACCTTATCGCCCAAAATAACAGAATTTTCCATCATAATTCTAAAACTAATATAGGTAGAATAATGTGTTATAGCTTAAAACCTTCCCTGAAACAATACCTATCTAACGGTATAAGTTCCGTAAAAATCCATGCAGTAGAACTCGAAATCTAGGCGTTCGGAACGAAATTTCCGTTTGGATTTTATATATATAATAGATAATAGAATAGATAATAGATTTTATATATATATATAATAGAATAGATAATAGATTATGTGTTATGAACTATCTCAAAGTTTAAAACAGATCGCATTGTTAGATTTCCCAATTTTAACAATATCGCGTTATGTTAGTTCCACATTCCACCACCAGGGAGCGCACTCTATTCTTAACGAAAGCGTATCCGAACGAAACTCCTTCGTGCAACCTTTCCGTAGATACATGAATCGGGAGGGTGGCGGTCTTAACGAATAATGTAAGATAACTGCTGAAATTACTACGAAAAATATGTTAAAGGGGCCCTGCGCGGGCCCCTAATAGAGTTAGAGGAAATCGGAAGACGGCAAAATAATCGCGGGGAAAAGTTTGCTTGGGTGCTTCGGAGCTACTTTTGGCGCGAGATCTAAACTCTACGACCAATAGGAGCCCAGATATTTAAGGAAATATGAAGTTACAAAGTTCAATATAAAAGAATTTTCCGTAATAATTCTATAACTAATCTAGGTAGAATGATGTGTTATAGCTTAAAACCTCCCCTGAAACGATACCTATCTAACGGTATAAGTTCCGTCAAAATCCATGCGGTAGAACTCGAAATCTCGGCGTTCGGAACGAAATTTCCGTTTGGATTATATATATATAATAGAAGTTCACATAAAAGTTCTTGTTTATGTGTACCATTTTGTTTTCAGCCAAATTTAACACCAATTTCTTAAAACTTGAAAATGAACAGCAGAAACAGAATAAGGTCATTGTGCTTAAATGAGACGCGATTCCCCATAGTTTTGTCGCATTTAGGGTAGAAATGGCATTTTATTAAATAAATATATATTTTATTAAGCAGGAAATTATTTAATACCTTGTTTTTAGTTCAAAACTAACTTAATTTGTAGAAATGGAATTTTTTTCTGTAGTTTATACCCACAATATACTTTTGTCGAATTTAGGTCATTTTTTTTCGCATTCACGGTAGTTAAAACCTAAATGAGACGTCTAAAGTCCGAAATGTGATAATGCGTTTTATATATGCAAATTCATCTAAAAATATTCATTTAACCATCCACTTCCCAGGTAAAAAAGTCAGCAAGAAACCTTTAAAAAAAATCTTCAGGGAAACTGAAGGTATTTGGAACTAAAATTACCTTCAGCTTACCTTTAGGTAAAAAACATGTATTTTCCCTTAACCTTCTGAGTTCCAAATACCTGCTGTTTTCCTTCAGGTAAAAAACCTGTTATTTCCCTTCACCGATTTTGGCAGAAATATCTGCAGTTTTCCTTTAGGTATAAAAGCTGTATCTTCTCTTTATATTATATCGTTGCACCTGCATGCGGACAGCCTTCTGTGCAAATTCGCATCAGATCAATACATAATAATGATTACATATCCAGTTCGACATTGATTTGATACATATTAATAAACTAAACATATTAATAAAACATATATACATATTAATAAAAAAACTTCAAATACTCAAATGGAATTAAAAATTTGTGAAGTTGGTTGATTTAACATTAGCTTTTGGGGGTATCATGTCATGGCTTTGTATAGGCTCGTTTCTGGAAATCAACTATGCTTATAATAAATTGCATGAACAGTGTTGGCAAAATTTAGAAAAGTGCCCCTTCTGTGCAGCAAAGTGGGGGGAGGGGCATTGAATGTGCATAACATGAATAAGTGGTCACATGCCTTTTGAAAGATATATCACATGAGGGGTGTCAGCAAAATTTAGAAAAGTGTCCCGGGGTGGGGGGGGAAAGCACCGGAGGTGCGTAACATGAATAAGTGGTAACAGGACTTTCGAACGATATGTCACATGATGTGTCAGCAAAATTTAGAAAAGTGCCCCCCGGGGGGGCAAAGTAGGTGGCAGGGGCATTAGAGGTGCATAACATGAATAAGTGGTCAAAGGCCTTTTGAACGATATGTCACATGACGGGTGTTGGCAAAATTTAGAAAAATGCCCCCCCCCAGGGGGGCAAAGTGGGTGGAGGGTCATTAGAGGTGCATAACATGAATAAGTGGTCATAGGCCTTTTGAACGATATGTCACATCAGGGATGTCAGTAAAATTTAGAAAAGTGCGCCCCCGGTGGGGCAAAGTGGGGGGGAAGGGCATAACATGAATAAGTGGTCACAGACCTTTTGAACAATATGTCACATGAGAGGTGCCGGCAAAATTTAGAAAAGTGCCCCCCCGGGGGGGCAAAGTGGAAAGAGGAGCATTAGAGATGCATAGCATGAATAAGTGGTCACAGACCTTTCCAACGATATGTCACATGAGGGGTGTCAGCAAAATTTAGAAAAGTGCTCCCCCCCGTGGGGCAAAGTGGGGAGAGTGACATTAGAGGTGCATAACATGAATAAGTGGTCACAGGACTTTCGAATGATATGTCACATGAGGGGTGTCAGCAAAATTTAGAAAAGTCCCCCCTGGGGGGGAAAAGTGGGGGGGGGCAGAGGCATTAGAGGTGCATAACATGAATAAGTGGTCACATCAGGGATGTCAGTAAAATTTAGAAAAGTGCCCCCCAGTGCGGCAAAGTGGGGGGGGGAAGGGCATAACATGAATAAGTGGTCACAGACCTTTTGAACGATATGTCACATGAGAGGTGCCGGCAAAATTTAGAAAAGTGCCCCCCGGGGGGGGCAAAGTGGAAAGAGGAGCATAAGAGATGCATAGCATGAATAAGTGGTCACAGACCTTTCCAACGATATGTCACATGAGGGGTGTCAGCAAAATTTAGAAAAGTGCTCCCCCCCGTGGGGCAAAGTGGGGAGAGTGACATTAGAGGTGTATAACATGAATAAGTGGTCACAGGACTTTCGAATGATATGTCACTTGCGGGGTGCCAGCAAAATTTAGAAAAGTCCCCCCTGGGGGGGGGAAGTGGGGGGGCAGAGGCATTAGAGGTGCATAACATGAATAAGTGGTCAAAGGCCTTTTGAACGATATGTCACATCAGGGATGTTAGCAAAATTTAGAAAAATGCCCCCGGGGGGCAAAGTGGGGGGGAGCATTAGAGGTGCATAACATGAATAAGGGGTCACAGACCTTTTGAACGATATGTCACATGACGGGTGTCGGCAAAATTTAGAAAATGCCCCCGAGGGGGGGGCAAAGTGGGGGGAGGGGCATTAGAGGTGCATAACATGAATAAGTGGTCACAGGCCTTTCCAACAATATGTGACATGAGGGGTGTCAGCAAAATTTAGAAAAGTGCCCCCCCCAGGGGGCAAAGTGGGTGGAGGGTCATTAGAGGTGCATAACATAAGTGGTCATAGGCCTTTTGAACGATATGTCACGTCAGGGATGTCAGCAAAATTTTGAAAAGTGCCCACCCCACCCGGTGGGGCAAAGTGGAGGGGAGGGGCATAACATGAATAAGTGGTCACAGACCTTTTGAACGATATGTCACATGAGAGGTGCCGGCAAAATTTAGAAAAGTGCCCCTCCCAGGGGGGAGCAAAGTGGCAGCATGGATATCGGATGTGTATAACATGAATAAGTGGTCACAGGCCATTCCAACTGTATGTTACACGATAGGGACAGGTGTTGGTAAAAGTTAGAAAAGTGCCGCACTTTGGGCTTTAGTATTGTGCCCCCCCCCCCTTTGAAATTTTTATATATTACAAATAATATTTATTGGAAACCTCCGATGAAAATGCTGCAATTTCAAAAAAAGTCCGAAAAGTAAGAGATAATGAAATCCCCCAAATCAGAATATGCTTATAAATGCGACGTACATCGCAGAACAACGGATTTCACTGCAGAACATTTCAAATTTTCATTTTCAAGAAAATTCACCATTCAATGTAGGAAAAATCGCAAAATTTGTCACTCATTGGTTAGAAAAAAAATCACCAAATTCTTTAATCGTTCATTTAAAAAGTAAAGATGAAAATAAGCAATCGCCAGTCGCCACTCAACGAGTAAATGTGAAAAACTGACGATTAAAAATATGGAAAGTACCAGCCAAACGCAAGATTTTCCAAAAGGAATTTCGTAAAAGAATTGGGAAAGAAAAAAATGTGAATTTTGTCAAAAGATCGCAAAAAAACACACATTTTGTCAGAGGATTACGAAAAAAAAATGTAAATTTCATGAAAGGATCACCAAAAAAAACGAATTGTATCAAAGAATCGCAAAAAAGCGAGAATTTTGTCAAAAAATCACAATAAAAACAGCACATTTCGTCAAAGGATCGTGGAAAAACCCAAATTTCATCAAAGGATCGCAAAGAATCCGAAATTTCGTCAAAGGATTGTGGAATAAATGCAAATATGGTCAGTGGATTGCGGAAAAAAACACAAATATCGTCAATACATCGCAGAAAAAAAAAAAAACCAATTTCGTCAAAGAATCGCAAAAAACCCACACATTTCATCAAATGATCTCTGAAAATCCAAAATTTCGTCAAAGAATCGCGAAAATACGCAAATATCATCAATAGAGCAAAGAAAAAACACAAATATCGTCAATGGATCATGGCAAAAACACAAAATTCGTCAATAAATCGTCAAAAAACACAAATTTAGTTAAAGGATCGCGGTGGGGGGGGGGGGGGGAATGAGAATTTCGAAAAAAAAAACCCCGAGAATTTTGCCAAAGAATTGCGAAAACGAATGTGAATTTTGTCAAAAGATCGTGAAAAAAACGCACATTTTGTAAAAGGAACGCCAAAGAAACGAAAACATTGCCAATAGATCCGGAAAAAACGTGAATTTCGTTAAAGTATCTGGAAAAAATGCATAATTAGTACCAGGAGGGATCCCCTACCAACCCTCCCTTTACATTTCAGAAAATTTGCTGCAAATTTCAGATTTTTTAAACCTATTTTTTTCAATTTTGAATCATACCTGCTACTCAGTGGATAAACATACCTAAAATATACCCATAAATTAAATATTCAGTGACATAAATGTACTTACTGGCTACTAAAGAAATTATTCTCACTCGCTAGTAACTGGCTACTAAATAAAGTCAACCTACCGGCCAGTGGCTACTAAGCAAAATTCCTTATTTTCATCTTTATTAAAAAGATTGTGAAATTCATCAATGGGTCGCGAGAAAAACTCGTACAGTTCATCAGTCATGGAGAACAAACCATGAAATTCTTCAGCCTGTTGTGGAAAAACATACAAAATTCGACGAACAGTTGCGAGAAAAAATCCATGATTTTTGCTAATCAGTTGCAGGTAAAAAACTTCGTCAGTGCACCGCCAGAAAAAACCCACGATCTTCTCTAATCGGTCGCAAGAAAAAGTCTCAAAATTCACCTATGTTAAAAGAAAAAATCCAGAAAATTGCAAATCGGTCGTGGCTAAAAAAAAATCGCGGAATTCGTCAGTAGATCGACGGAAGAAACTGCAAAATTCGTACATTAGTAGCGGAAAAAAACTCTCTCCAATCGGCCTCAAGATATACTTACTGGTTCAAGAGAGATATAGCAAAATTTAAAAATCAGTCACCGGTAAAAAAAAAAAAAGCGAAATTCTTCAGTAGATAGAGAAAAAATGGAAATTCGTCGATCAGCCATGCAAAAAAAACCCTCGAGATTTGGCCAATCAGTTGAAAAACAGACACAGTTTATCATTCGACTGTGAAAAAATATCACAATTTTCACTGATCTGTCACGAGTAGAATGCGAAATTCGTCGATCGGTAGCAGAAAAAAATATTATCGTTCGCAAAAAAGAGAGAAAACATTTGCTGTCAGAAGTGGAGGGTATACAGAGGTAAATGTCGTATACGGTTCTTTTTCAGTAACACTGCTTAACTTCCGTTTCTCAAAAAAGCTATTGTATATACACTCTAAGGTATACCAGAGTTTCCCGTAGACAGTGTCAGGAAGGTGCTGCACCCTGCCTGCCCTTAGGTTTACAAAACAGCAGCCCTCTTACCCCTGATGGAAAACATTAGCACCCTTGTTGCCCCCAGCTGAAAAAAGTGCCTTTACTCCTTTCTTTATTAAAAAATTTACTTGCATAGTAAAAATTGCCTCATTGCTGTCTTTAAAATAGCGTCCTGTCTATTAAATATTAAAAGTAATTTTAAAAATCAAAAGGATGCCTTTAAAAATTAAAAAAAGTGTCCTTAAAAATCCAAAACATGCCTTTCGGAATCCAAAAGTGCCCTTTTCCTACAAGAAGCACCCTGCCCTTTTTTAAACATGGGAGAAACTCTGAATATACCCTCTGTTTTTTTTTTTTTTTTTTTTTTTTACGTTTACATCGCTGCATACGAGTGCCCTTTTTTCTAGAAGTTTACTGTAGAAAAAACGGGTCAGTGCCCATCAGGCACAGGTTTTTTTAATAAAGGACACGCTTGTACCTTGTAAAGAAACGAAAAAAAAAAAAAAAAAACAATATTTGGAACTGGCTTGTTTAATGTTCCCATTTCTCAACAGAATTTTTTGATATTTTCCCACGACTGATTGAAATTTGTCAATTGTCCTCTCAAGCAACAGACGAATGTCACAATTTCTTTCTCCCGTAATCAAATGAAGAATTTTGCTAATTTTTAAACATTAAGTTTCATCATTAGGTCAGGGGGAAGCATCATAAACTTGTCAACTGGTCATATGAAAAAGAAAAAACCCCAAGAAATTTATCAGTCAGTAAAGGGTTAAAAAAAATCACACAGTTCTTTGATTGTCATGGGGGGAAAAAATTATTTAATTCATCCATTGATCGCATGAAAAAAAATGTTTTGTTAGTAAGTTGTGGGGGGAAAATATGGAAATTTATCAACTTTTTATCAGAAAAAACGAGATCTGTTGATCAGCTTAGGTAAGGGAGGGGGGGGAGGGGGATCGGCAAAATTCATAAACCGACTGTTATGTATATATATATTCAGTTCCGCTAGTTGCTCGCAAGAAAAAATGCAATATTTGCCAATCAGTACAAGTAAATTACCCCAAAATTCGTCAATTGGTTACAAGAAAAAATTGCAAAATTCTTCATTCAGTCATCAGGGGAAAAAAAAAAATCTGAGAAATTCACCAGTAATCATTGGGCCCGGTAGCAGAAAGTTCCTGACGGGTGACGTGCGTCGCAGATTTTCTTTTCCCTTTTGCAGATTTTTTTTTTCCATTGGATCTTTTTCCAACTTTATATTATGTTTAGTTCTTTATTATTTATTACTAAAACTTAAGTTTATTATTAATAAAAATGAGTAATATGCTTAAAAACATTAAAAGTAAATGATTAATTAATTAAAGGTTCATTTGTAACATTTTACCTGCAGATTATTTTCAGTCCCTGAAAGATCTGTCGCAGACACTTGGAGAATTTTCTGCTATTGGGTCATTGGGGGAAAAATAAAAAAGAAAAGTGCCCAGCTAAACTGATGGCATTGAGCTCACAGACTATTCACACTAATTGTATATTATACTCTTATTTTAAAGAATAATGCCACTCAAAAAAATAAGTGAAGGGGAATTGGCCCCCGTTTCCCCCTTTATACTTAACCAGTGAACCTCCAAATCTAATCAGGAAAGCTCCTTATCATAATAAACCGGTATACCAAATTTGGGGCAAATCGAATAATCTTGCAAAAAAAAAAAAAAAAAAAAAAAAAAAAAAAAAAACATTTATCTAAATTAAGGTGGTGGACTAACCCTTTATCCTTAACCAATGAATCGCCAAAACGAATCAGGGAAGCTCCTTAACATAATAAACCGGTATACCAACTTCGGAGCAAATCGAATCATTCTGCATGAAAAACCCATTTATCTAAATTAAGAGGGGCGGGCTAACCTCCCTTTTCCCCCTTTACCCTTAACCAATGAACCCCAAAACTAATCAGGGAAGTTCCTTAACATAATAAACCGGTATACCAAATTCGGAGCAAATCGAATCATTCTGCATGAAAAACACATTTATCTGAATTAAGGCGGGTGGACTAACCCTGTTTTCCTCCCCTTTATCCTTAACCAATGAACCCCCAAAACTAATCAGGGAAGTTCCTTAACATAATAAACCGGTATACCAAATTCGAAGCAAATCGAATCATTCTGCATGAAAAACACATTTATCTGAATTAAGGGGGGTGGATTAACCCCGTTTTTCCCTTTTTATCCTTAACCAATGAACCTCCAAAACTAATCACGGAAGTTCCTTAACTTAATAAACCGGTATACCAAATTCGGAGCAAATCGAATCATTCTGCATGAAAAACACATTTATCTGAATTAAGGGGGGTGGATTAACCCCGTTTTTTCCCCTTTATCCTTAACCAATGAACTCCCAAAACTAATCAGGGAAGTTCCTTAACATAATAAACCGGTATACCAAATTCGGAGCAAATCGAATCATTCTGCATGAAAAACCCATTTATCTGAATTAAGGGGGAGTGGACTAACCCCGCTTTTCCCCCTTTATCCTTAACCAATGAACTCCCAAAACACTCAGGGAAGTTCCTTAACATAATAAACCGGTATACCAAATGCGGAGCAAATCGAATGATTCTGCATAAAAAACCCATTTATCTGAATTAAGGGGGTGGACTAACCCCCCTTTTCCTCCTTTATCCTTAACCAATGAACCCCCAAAACTAATCAGGGAAGTTCCTTAACATAATAAACTGGTATACCAAATTCGGAGCAAATTGAATGATTCTGCATGAAAAACCCATTTATCTGAATTAAGGGGGGTGGACTAACCCCGTTTTCCCCCTTTACCCTTAACCAATGAACCCCCAAAACTAATCAGGGAAGTTCCTTAACATAATAAACCGCTATACCAAATTCGGAGCAAATCGAATCATTCTGCATGAAAAACACATTTATCTGAATTAAGGGGGGGTGGGGGTGGACTAACCCCGTTTTTCCCTCTTTATCCTTAACCAATGAACTCCCAAAACTAATCAGGGAAGTTCCTTAACATAATAAACCGGTATACCAAATTCGGAGCAAATCGAATCATTCTGCATGAAAAACCCATTTAACTGAATTAAGGGGGTGGGGTGTGGCCTAACCCCGTTTTACCCCCTTTATCCTTAACCAATGAACTCCCAAAACTAATCAGGGAAGTTCCTTAACATAATAAACCGGTATAGCAAATTCGGAGCAAATTGAATGATTCTGCATGAAAAACCCATTTATCTGAATTAAGGAGGGTGGACTAACCCCGTTTTTCCCTCTTTATCCTTAACCAATGAACTCCCAAAACTAATCAGGGAAGTTCCTTAACATAATAAACCGGTATACCAAATTCGGAGCAAATCGAATCATTCTGCATGAAAAACCCATTTAACTGAATTAAGGGGGTGGGGTGTGGACTAATCCCGTTTTTCCCCCTTTATCCTTAACCAATGAACTCCCAAAACTAATCAGGGAAGTTCCTTAACATAATAAACCGGTATACCAAATTCGGAGCAAATTGAATGATTCTGCATGAAAAACCCATTTATCTGAATTAAGGGGGTGGACTAACCCCGTTTTTCCCCCTTTACCCTTAACCAATGAACCCCCAAAACTAATCAGGGAAGTTCCTTAACATAATAAACCGGTATACCAAATTCGGAGCAAATCGAATCATTCTGCATGAAAAACCCATTTAACTGAATTAAGGGGGTAGGGTGCGGACTAACCCCGTTTTTCCCCCTTTATCCTTAACCAATGAACTCCCAAAACTAATCAGGGAAGCGCCTTATCACAGTGAACCTAGGAAAAAATTTTGAAGCAAATCGGATGTTTCTATCAAGAGTTATCGCGTTACGTACATACGTACATGCATACATACATACATACAGAACGGGCGGGCACATTAGCTCTCAGGCTTTGATAGCCTGTGAGCTAAAAAGGAGAAATTCTTCAGTGTGTTGCTTTAAAATATTGTGAAATTTGTCAATCTGCTATGGAAAAAATAATGAAATGTAGCGGACAATCAATCGTGAGAAAAAAATCATGAGATTCTTCATTCGGTTGCAGAAAAAAATGGAATGCAGAAAATTAGCGAAAAATCGCTAAATTAATCACATTAAGTGACAATTGAATATTATCGTTGAATAATAATTATTGAACATCAATGTAAACAAAAAAGAATGCATAATTATATAAATTCACCAGTCAGTTACGATGAAAAAATCACATTGTTCTTCAGTTGTAGCAGGGAAAAAATTGCTTAATTCACCCAGCGATCACATGAAAAAAAAAAAATAAGAAAAAGAAAAACCTCACAAGTTTACCAATTGGGTGCAAGAAAAAATGCAACATTTAAATGCAAATTGGTAGAAATAAAATATTGCAAAATTCATCAGTTGGTTGCGGGAAAAAATTGCAAAAATTCTCCTGCACTCATCTGAAAAAAATATTGCTTTAAATTTCTCTTTAACTGTTTTTTCATGAAAAAATTACTTTATTTAAAATAATTATACACATGTAAAATTATTTTTGGTACTTTTTGGTTAGCCGGGCACCAGTGTTATATATACATATATATTGTAATATATAACACTAGCGCCCGGCTAATCGAAAAGTACCTTATTTTTTCTATATTTCATATTCTACATAATTAATCTACAATATATAAAAATTCTTTTAATTATTTGGTACTTTTCGGTTAGCTGGGCGCCAGTGTTATATATACATATGTGTATATATATGTACACATATATGCATTTATATATGCAATATATGTATGTATATATAACACTGGCAAACAGCTAACCGAAAAGTACCAATTATTTTTATGAGTCGAATATTGCAGCCAAAGATATTGAGCCCTGCTAAATGATTTGCAAGAGACATTACACCTTCACTGTGCATTATTAATCAAGCAGTTATGTTCCTAAAAAGATTATAGCTGCTCAATTTATAAAGGAAACTAAATCAGGTACTTACTAGTAAAATTTGTATTCCAATACATGGATCTATTAACTTGGGTCCTTTAAAGGACCCTTCACAAAATTTTATCGCCTCAAAACAAGGAACCTTCATCAAACTTTTCACCTGCAAACAGGATCCTTCACAAAACTTTCCCACCTCCAAACTGAACTTTTTACAAGTTTAATTATTTAGGAGTAAACTCAGTCTTTCACTTTTAAACATAATGGAAATATATGAATATATTTTTCGCTATTATTTAAAAAAATAGTGAAATTTATCTTTAGTTGTACACGAAAATTTCTTATAAAAAGTTTTCCCCATACCACAGCATTTCTAAATTAATGTGGCGATATTTTTTACCGAACATGATTCTTGTCGAATGCGTAGTGAATACAAAGTGCCGAATATCAATATTAATATTAAAAAGAAGTGTAATACAGCCCTCTTACGCTATATATATATCAACTTAAAAATTAGTTAAAATTCGACTACTATACTGTTGAAAAACTCCCTGCAAAAAGAAAAAAATACAACAACAACACGACAACGTAACGATTAGTCCCGCTAATTTTCCGAATGGCGGTTTGGTTTGGTTTGAGTTGGGTGAGCTCTGGGATCTATAGCAGCAAGGCTTTTATCCCGAATGATCCAAAAATCCAGTCACAGATGAACACTCTAGCACGAGCAGTGGAAAAAAATAAGCACATGAATCAAGAAAAAGCGGAGCATCACACCACTAGAACCGATCAATACTATGAAGAAAGTTCAGAGTAGAAGCACGGAACCCATGACAATCACAAAACTTTTTTATAAAACACACAAAAGACTTAAAGCACTCGCTATTCAAAACAGCATTATCCCAACATCGGCTGCGCTGAGACCGATACCTAGGGCAAAAAAATAAAACGTGCTCCAAGGAGTCAGACACACCACACGTACGGCAGCTACCGTCAGAAAGAAGCTTGAAACGAGCTAACATCTCAGGAGTTATCAACATTCTACAGAGGAGCCGAGTAATCAAAACATCATCCCTCCTATTGCCGGCCCAACCATGAGTACGCTTAACATTAGGAATGTCCCCGTGCGACGAGAAATATTTACCAGACTCATACAGCTGACCAAACCGCTGCTTGACCTTCATCTTATAGGCATAGATTAAATCCTCCGGAGCGATCCAATCAATCAAAATGTCAGAATCACTTACACTTCTTGCAAGAAAGTCAGCCTTTTCATTAAGGGGGATCCCCCGGTGACCCGGAACCCAGTACAGATGAATAGAAGGAGAGAGAGACGACACCCTCATGATTTTATTATGCAGCCAGATGATGACCTTAGGAGACTTAAGAGAGATCGACTGAAGAGCAGAGAGGACAGACAAGCTATCCGAGAGAATCAAGACCGGACGAGACAAAGAGACTAACTCATCGATAGCCATGTGTTCGGACCTTGTGCGCATGCCGAACGAGCTCCGCGGCTTTGCGGTCATGTGACCCAGTAGTTGTTCTTTAGCTGCCATTGCGGCACGTTGTGTATTCGAGCGGGTCTTATCCCCAAGTAAAGAGAGTTGTTGCTTAGCTGCCATTGCGGCACGTTGTGTATTCGAGCGGGTCTTATCCCCAAGTATAGTATGTTGTTCTTGAGCTGCCATTGTGGCACATTATGCTATAGCGGGTCTTATCCCCAATTATTCTGTTGCTTATAGCGGGAGTATTCCCCAAAAGATGTTTTACGAACGCCACTTGTTCTAACAGCGGGTTATTACCCCAAAGTCACCTCCTCATTCTATATGTTTTTCAGTGTTTGTGATTGTTGTAACATTTGTGTGCTGTGTGATATAAAAATGTGAAAAAGAAAACTATTTGTCTTCAATCTTAAAGTTACACACAGTATTCACATACATTTTTGTGGTCCGTCGATTTCGCAGCGAAATAGCTGCTATGGAAAAATTAAATAGAACAAAAGGTGCTCTAAAAGGTGCTATAACGAAATTAGAAAATTTCGTAAAAGATAATACAGACGAAATTAATTACTCGAGTACCGAGCTCGAAATAAAGATTCGAAAATTACCTGAGCTTCAAGCAAAAGTATCGGAAATACGGGATAAATATTATGATATCCCTGAGATTAAGGACTTACCAGAAATCGAAAACGAGTTAGATGAACTCGAAGATCGTCTCGAGAAACTTGAGGTAAGTCTCAACCTATTTCTTAAAAATCTTAAAGTTTCTAAAATAAATGTGCATGCTGATAGTATTGAATCTATAAGTTTGAATAATATTAAAGTTAAGTTACCTGAAATCCCACTACCAACATTCAATGGTAAATATGAAGAGTGGTCAATCTTTAAAGTACAATTTACAAATTTAATTATCAATAATGCTCAGTTAAATGACGCTCAGAAGCTGTTTTATTTGCGAGCATCGCTAAAAAATGAAGCAAAACAACTAGAGAGCCCAGACGATTCCTTTCAGTCATTGTTTACAGCACTTACTGAAAGATTCGAAAATCAACGTTTGCTCATTGACACTCATTTATCGGCCATAATTAATTATGAAAAAATACATTACGAGTCTTCTAAAGAATTGAGATCCTTTATTGATTGTGTAAATAAAAATTTGAGGGCCTTAAAAGTATTACAATATGAACAAAACAATCTGTCTGATGCTATCCTTATCAATATTATATTGCAAAAGGTAGATAAGGAATCTCGAAAATTATTTGAATATTCGATTAAAAAATCAGAATACCCGCAATCTAATGAATTAATGTCAATTTTGGAAAACCGCAGTTCTACGTTAGAAAGCGTAAATAGATACTCTGCTTCAAAACCCTTAAACAAAAACATTCCTCTTTCGAACAAACAAAAAAATTTCATGCTAAATTCGAATGATAAATCGAATGGAAAAACTTGTATTCTGTGTAAATTGGCTTTTCATAATTTGAACAAATGTTCTCAGTTTCTAAAAATGAATGTTTCTGAACGATACGATTTTGTGAAGAAAAATAAACTGTGTATTAATTGTTTGAATAATTCTCATTTCGTAAATTCTTGCATTTCAAAATATAATTGTAATACCTGTGGATTGCGACACAGCTCATCGCTTCATCGAGAAAAAGAAAATAAATCCAAAAATGAATTGGCTTCCCCCCAAATTTCCTCCCCTCTTGCAGGTGCGGTAAATAGAGAAACGAAAAGCATTTCGTTAAATAATGAATCTTTAAAGACCTTGAATAATATAAGTAAAGAAAGAAAATCAATTTTATTGAGTACATGCTTTGTTTTTATAGAAGATAATTTCGGAAATAAACGAAGGTTTAGAGTCATTTTGGATATGCTAGCAATGTCAATATTTTAACTAAGGATTGCGCTGACATGCTGAAATTTAAAAAAAGGATAATTAATGTACCCGTTACAGGATTAAACGGTTATACTTATAATGTAAAAAATAAAATTTCGAGTGTAATTACAAACGAAGATGGCTCTTTCAGGGAGAATATAGATTTCTTAATTGTTCCCAAAATCACGGATGTAATTCCATCAAGGCAATTAAATGTATCAGACATTAATTTACTGAATATTGTGGAATTGGCAGACCCCACATTTTTCAAACCGGGAAAAATTCACGCATTGGTTGGCGCTGAATTATTTTATAGAATTTTAAAGCATAATTCAGTTAAGATAAATGATAAACTTTTTCTGCAAGACACTGTTTTTGGATGGATCCCAACTGGGGCGCTAGAGGAGAACACGCAAACAAACAATATTACTATGTGCAATTTCGTTAGAGATTTCGATGAAATAAATGATAATTTAAAACAATTTTGGGGGCTTGAGTCTATAGGCATAAAACATGATGATCCGAAAATATCGGAAACTGATCAAGCACAACAAATATTCGATAAAACTGTCAAATTTGTAGGCGATCGTTATGAAGTTCAGTTACCGTGGAAAAAAGACTGGAAGGATTTAAATGATAATTTTAATGTTGCGAAACAACGTTTGGAAGGTCTAAAAAGAAAATTTTATCGAAACCCAGAGCTTTTTCGACAATATTCTGAAATAATCACGGAATATTTAAAGCAAGGAATTATAGAGCAGGTGCAAGAAAATGAACCTGTTTTAGACAGGGCAGTTTATTATTTGCCCCATCATGCGGTCTGTAAAGAAGATAAACTTACTACAAAGGTCCGAATCGTCTTCGATGCCAGCTCTCATGATAACAATGATTTGTCCCTTAATGATTGTTTATGGCCCGGCACCAACTTAAATCCACTTCTATTTGATATTTTAATCCACTTCAGATTATACGAAATTGCCTTTTCTTCTGATATCGAGAAGGCGTTCCTTCAAATCTCACTAGCTGAAAAAGATCGGGATTCTGTCCGTTTTCTGTGGTATGATGATGGTTTAAAATCTTTCAAGGTCTTCAGATTCAAACGTGTTATTTTTGGAGTCAATGCCTCTCCATTCCTCCTATCTGCTACCATAAAGGAGCACATCAAGCGGTTTACGAACCTACACACAAGAACTGTTCACCTACTCGATAAATATATTTATGTGGACGATTTTATATCTGGCGAAGATACGCTGCAAGAAGCTCTTGATGTTTCCCTGAATGCTAACAAAATAATGTCTGAAGCAGGAATGATTCTTCGAAAATGGATAACCAATGATGAAGCGTTACTGAAGTGCTGGCAAAAGGAAGGTTTAAATATTCAAACAGAACATGCTGCAATAAGCCTAGGAAGCAATCTAAGCAAGGTATTAGGAATGTCCTGGAAAACAGAAGAAGATTGTCTGACATTCGAAGTCAAAAGTTTAATAGAATTCTTGTCATCGCAAAAAAGCTCAAAACGTCTACTATTGCAAGCAGTTGGTAAAATCTTCGATCCGTTAGGCATGCTGACGCCATTCACCATTAGAATAAAATGCCTGTTCCAAGAACTATGGCTAAAGAAGACAGCATGGGATGAACAGTTACCAACTAATGTGCACGAAAAATGGTTAAAGTGGCTCGAAGAACTTCCAAATTTAGCAGAATTAAAAATTCCGAGGAAAATTCTTGGTAGCTTGAATCAAGTAATAGCTGTAGAAATACACGCCTTTTCTGATGCTAGTAAAATAGCGTATGGATCTGCAATTAATCTGAGAATAAAAAGAGAGAGTGGTGTGGAAGTCAATCTCGTGACTTCAAAGAGTCGTGTTGCACCGATAAAGGAGATAACTCTGCCTCGGCTAGAACTTCTCGGAGCCTTACTAAGTGCAAGACTGACCAATAAAGTAAAACCCATCCTAGATCAAAAAATCACATCGAAAGTGTACTATTGGACGGATTCCAAAATAACCTTATTCTGGATCAAAGGATCATCAAAGCGATGGAAGCAGTTTGTGGCTAACCGTGTCATAGAGATTAACGCACTTTCAGATTCGAACTCTTGGTATCACTGCTCTAGCAAGGACAATCCTGCCGATCTCTTGACCAGAGGTGCGAGTATTAATTCTCTTGTAGAGAATCCAATGTGGTTTAGGGGACCAAAATTCCTAGCAGCTGATGACTTAGTGACTGAGCAAGAAACTATTTCTGTGCCAGAAACAGATTATTTTCCCGAGACTAAATCAAAATATAAAAATAACTGTAATGATTTCAATTCTAATATTTCTCTTTCTCTTTTCAGGAATCCTGAAGAAGTAAATTTTTTTCTCAACATAAGTGGTAAATACTATAGTATTCTTCGCATACTGGCATATGTTTATAGGTTTTTTCACAATTGCAAATGTAAGTTAGCAGACCGGCGCAGAGGCAGCCTCACAACCCCAGAAATAAAAAATTCAGAAGTTTCTCTAATTAGATTAGTACAAAATGCAGAATTTCAGAAAGAGATCAAGGGTTTAAAACGGGAATCAAGGGTTCCCCCTTCCAGTAAAATTAAATGTTTATCCCCCTTTTTGGATCAAGATAATATCTTAAGAGTTGGCGGTAGGTTGGAAAATTCAGATTTAAACTTTGATAAGAAGCATCAAATCATTTTGCCGAAAGGCCATAAGCTCACAAAACTCATATTTGAGCATTTTCACAGGAAGTATTTTCATATTGGTCCCCAAACTTTAATCCATTACGTACGTATGCGGTTTTGGCCCGTAAGTGGAAAAAATTTAGCGCGAAAAGTAGTGCATGATTGCGTTATCTGTTTCAGGAACAACCCAGTTACTGCTAAACAAATCATGGGTGACCTCCCATCAAAAAGAGTAACTCCAAACTTTACGTTTAACCATACAGGAGCCGATTTTTGCGGCCCTTTTGAGATTAAATATAAAAATCAAGGAAAAGGGATTTTTCATAAGGTTTATGTCGCGATTTTCGTTTGCTTAGTAACAAAGGCTATTCATTTAGAAATAGTAACGGATCTAACTTCTGATGCGTTTATCGCCGCACTTAAACGCTTTGTTTCAAGGCGAGGAAAATGCGCTTCTATTATGACAGACAATGCTACGAATTTTAGGGGTGCTAAATCAGAATTGCACAAACTTCATGAGTTAGTTCGTAAACCGGATGAAAAATTAGCTAATTACCTTACTTCAGAAGCTATTGAATGGAAGTTCATTCCTCCTAGATCGCCCAACTTCGGTGGTTTATGGGAGGCTGGTGTAAAATCTTTCAAGTATTATCTTAAATGAACATTAAAAGGTGCTAGATTGACTATGGAAGAATTCCAAACAGTCACCACCCAAATCGAAGGGGTACTAAATTCGCGTCCCTTAACTCCGTTATCGACCGATATAAATGATCTTAATGCATTGACACCAGGCCATTTCCTAATTGGTCGGCCTATCGATGCCATTCCAGAACCTCAGTTGATTGATATCACAGAATCGAGATTATCTAGGTGGCAGAGAATCACTAAATTCGTCCAATTAATTTGGAGAAATTGGCAATTAAATTACTTGAGTCATCTCCAAAATCGTTCAAAATGGCAGGTAAAAGGGGAAAACATCAAACCAGGGGCAATGGTAGTCATAAAGGAGGACAATTTACCTCCCTGTAAGTGGATGCTAGGACGAATCTTAGAGGTTATACCAGGAAAGGATGGTAATGTTAGGGTTGCAAAGGTTAAAACAGCCTCAAATATCTTTCTTAGATCCATATCTAGATTGTGTGTCTTGCCCATTAATGAAACCTAATGTACATACCTTTTCTCATTGTCTACTTATTTTAAAGTGCACCTAAGATTTACATGTTATTTTACATTCAACTTTTCTTAAGAATATAGAACTATTTTTAGAAAAGAGCTTAAATTTTGTAACAAAGAATTTAATTTTATTGTATTGTATAGTCCTTGTTATTGCAACTTATTATTATTGTATTTGTATTGTAATATTATTTTATGGTATTGGTATTTTATTTAGTTCTTATATTTATAGTGTATTTTTAATATTTTGAATGTGCTACGCACATTGCAACGCGGGGCGGCATGTTCGGACCTTGTGCGCATGCCGAACGAGCTCCGCGGCTTTGCGGTCATGTGACCCAGTAGTTGTTCTTTAGCTGCCATTGCGGCACGTTGTGTATTCGAGCGGGTCTTATCCCCAAGTAAAGAGAGTTGTTGCTTAGCTGCCATTGCGGCACGTTGTGTATTCGAGCGGGTCTTATCCCCAAGTATAGTATGTTGTTCTTGAGCTGCCATTGTGGCACATTATGCTATAGCGGGTCTTATCCCCAATTATTCTGTTGCTTATAGCGGGAGTATTCCCCAAAAGATGTTTTACGAACGCCACTTGTTCTAACAGCGGGTTATTACCCCAAAGTCACCTCCTCATTCTATATGTTTTTCAGTGTTTGTGATTGTTGTAACATTTGTGTGCTGTGTGATATAAAAATGTGAAAAAGAAAACTATTTGTCTTCAATCTTAAAGTTACACACAGTATTCACATACACCATGCCAACAGCAAGAGCCTCCGCAGTGAAAATCGAATTCACCTGGGAAACCCGGTACCCAAAATGACCAATAGCCGAACAGCCTGCTATCCCAGTGATCGAAGTTGTCTTAGATGCATCAGTGGCAATAATTTCCCAAGAGCCAGAGAAATTCTCGATAAATTCCGAAAACAAGGGAGCCAACATGGGAGCAGCCATATTCTTACTCTGAAAAGAAAGACCCGAAGTAACAATATGAATCGCATTCACATTCATAGGCAGCGGGATTTGAAAGCATAGAAGGTGATCTGGACGGCAATTCAACTCATTAAGAGTATCAGAAACACAAGAGATATTAGCAGTGATCGATGCCAGACTCGCATCCCGTGCCTCGAACAGAGGAGACCAACTACCCAAGGCCAGGTGCTTGATCCAGAATCCAAAAGCCAAAATACCAATCCTGTCGATAATAGGGAAAGCATCGGCGTGTTTTCTTAATACAAGGTTAGGGGTCCACTTCGGCAGGCCCAACGCCACCCTAAGGGCGCTCGTCTGAAGAACCTCCAGTTTTTGGAAAAATGAAGGACAGGCTAAATTAAGAACAGCAGCACCGTACTCCATGATACTACGAATGGATGCCGAAACCAAGGTGAGCAGGTGGAATGACCTTGCACCATACCTTTTCTGAGCCAAAGACTTTAAAATGTTTATTCTTGAGAACAGTTTCTTCCTGAGGTATTCCGCATGTTTACGGAAGCCGCCCCGTTGAGCCACATAGAACCCAAGAAACTTAATTTCTGAGCACCACTCGATGATTCCTCCATTGACACTGAAATGAGAATCACAATCCCCTAATCTTCTCGAGAGGTTGATAGCCTGACACTTATCCGGTCTTATAGATAACTTCCAGTAGTTACACCACTGCATGATCAGCCTTAAGGCTTCTTGCAAATTAGTCCAGCAGGACTCCAAAGAGGCACAATCACAGTAGACAAAGATGTCATCTGCATAGATTAAAAATTTGATGCCGAGGCCCTCCAAAATTTCAAAAAAGTCCGCCATAAAGATTGTAAACAGAGTAGGGCTTAACACCGCCCCTTGAGGAACCCCTCTACGAAGGATCCGGGTAGACGAAGTGACACCTCTCCAAGCTACTTTAATGGATCTGTCGGATAAAAAGCGGTGGAGCCAGCGAAGCATACGGCCAGATATGCCGATCTGAGCACACTTGTAAATTAACCCGTCGGTATAGACCGAATCGTATGCTGCCTGAAGGTCAAGGGCAACCCCCAAGATATACTTCTTCTCCCTCCTAGCCTGTTGAATATCGAGATGCAACATCGTCAGCGCCGTATGGCTATCACGAAATGGTTGGAAGCCCAGATGTCTACTATGAAGGATCTTATTTTCAAGGAGGAGACGAGTAATCCGCTTTGAGATCATCCTCTCGCAGATTTTGCACATGACCGAAGTCAAGGCAATAGGGCGATACGAGGAGGCATGTGTTTTTGGTTTCCCAGGTTTAGGTATCGGCAGAATCACAGCTGAAGTCCAACTCGACGGAATGTCACCAGAAGTCCAACTTTCATTGAAGAGCTGCAGCAGACGATCGAGCGCGAGGTCATTTAAGCCTTTAAAAAGCGCAGCACTAATCTTGTCTTCCCCAGGGGTGGAGGTTTTTGTGCGATGGATGTCATCTTTCAATTCCGGTAACGTGAAAAGGCCGTTGAGAGAGGAGCTGCCTTCTTCCCCATATGTGAGAGGAATTGGCTCATGATCGCAGTCCGCACTGAAGTGGTCGGCCAAGATTTCAGCCTGAGATACCGCATCTGCACCAGACGAGTCAGCCCCCTGTAGGAGAAAATGGGAGCTAGCAGGGGAACTTGAGCGATTTTTAATTTTTTGAAAGACTTTATACAGGAGACGAGGGTCCCCTGCATCGCTGCACATCTTATCCCAGAACCGCCGCTTAGACTCTTTGACAACCTGACGAAGCTTAGCCGACGTCCTCTTGTACTTAATCCAATAATCACTTGAAACCAGCAGACGGGCCCGCTTCAACAAAAACTTCTTCTGCTTGCTGAGGTTACTACACCTGGTAGACCACCAGACCGGGAGGGACTTCGACGGACCAGGACGAACAAAGCTGAACTTAGACAAAGCACTATGGACCATCGACTGGAAGGCATCATAATCGATTTCAGAAAGAGAGTGAAGGTTGTTATTGATTTCCCGGCAGATCAGCGACCAGTTATAAAGAGTGTAACAAGGAAGAGGCGGCGACCGAAGGTCAACCGAGATAGCAATCGGGAAATGATCACTATCATACAAATCCTCAACCACAGACAGCGTGGAACAAGCATAAAGGTCCGGAGAACAGAACGACAAATCTATTAGAGACGAGGAGCCATTGGGGGCCATGTGCGTGTGCTCAGTAGTATTCATTAAACAAAATGGACTATCCGAGATCCATTCAACAAAGTGCTCACTGGCCCGGGACGACACCGGGGAACCCCACATCGAATGGTGAAGATTAAAGTCACCCAAAATGAAAGAACTACCAGACAAGGAGCGACAGATTTCATCAAGGTCAGACACCACCAGACCCGACGAGGAATAAATATTAACAATATTGAGCAGCCCGAGTTCAAGAAAACCTGAATACCCATCACTTCATTGGCCCAACTGTAGTTTGCGAGGTTCAGCTGCTGAGAAGACCACGCGGAGTTCACCGCAATGGCAAGACCACCACCCGGGCGGTCCACCCTATCCAAACGATACACAACTTTACCCGGGATAACCAGGGACTTGTCTGAAGATAAAAAAGTCTCTTGGAGAACCAAAATATCCGCAGAGGCGAACAGAGGACACTTGAGCCAGGGGTCTTTGTTCAATATACTCCTGCAATTCCACTGAACAATTTTAATACCCATAGGGCCACAAACCAAAAAACAGCTGTACTCTAAAGTACAACCACCAAGACCAAATAAGGCGACTGCCCCTAGCAAAAACTAACCGAAAAGTACACAATAAACCCACCAAAAACATTTTTTTTTTCGCAAATTGCAACTTGCAATCGCCAGCAACAAAACAAGAACAAGAACATAGTCCAAAAGGCAAACGCTACCTCATCTGAGAGCCGCTGCCGTGATTGTGTTTTTTTCGTCTTTCAGGTGAGAAATCGTTCCACTTTGCCATGCAACTTACGAGCATATTGCTCATATCCGTGATAGCTTCAATCACTTTCTCTGATTGTTTGGTAAAAAGTTCAACTATAATTTTCAGCATGGCGTTGGTGCGGACTTCAATGATTTTTTGAAATTCATCCACCTCTGTTTTCTGGACACTAGCTATTTTGGCATAGGACTTAACTTCAGATTTAGGAGAGAATTGCCGCCGAGCATCTATGAAAGATAAGAAGTTCTGGCATTTAAATCGTAGAAGCTCGACTTCTTTAAGACGAACCGGACACTGATTAAAATCCGATCTGTGCTCCGCACCGCAGTTGGCACACGAAAGAGGGGCAGTGCATGGACCATCATGGTGAATACCACAGGTAGCACAAAGTTGTTCTGAATTGCAACGAGTAGTATTATGGTTAAACTTAAAGCATTTTGAGCATTGGCGCGGCCGGTCAATGAATTGCCGTATGCGCTGGACGGAAAACCATGTTTTAATTTCAGGTGGGAGGGAAATACCCAAAGTTGTAAAAAGCACCGGGGACGTTTCATTTTTGCTGTCCTTCTTCATAAAACGACGCACTTCTAAGATGTGTAAACTGTTTGACTCCTCTATCTCCCGAGCGATATCTGCTAGTGGAATATCGACTGGGATATTGAATAACAAGAATCTGTTTGAGATATTTTCCCATAGCACTCTGGAAGAAACCTGAACTCCAAGAAAAGAAGATATTTTACAAATATTTCTGGCGCACGAAACGTCCTTGGTAGAAAAAATTAAACATCCAGCTCGAGTGAATTTCACGTTGTCAATTTTCTCAGAATTCTGTACTTTAGACCGTATTTCGATTTGAACATCCCGAGGGTTACGTTTTGGGATTGCAGCTGACTCTGTGCTAGTTAAAAATATGTTAAAGTTCCTGCCTCCATTACCAGCCGCCTTTATCAACAAATCTTCAACAGCAGCAGAGGAACGAGCAAATAAAGGGTTATTTTCAACAAATTGAGAATCACCATCTACAGCTTCAGTCATATCCATATTCACACTCTCATTTCCGGAACCTGGCTCAGAAACATTATTTAATATGAAATTCTGCATTTCAGAGCTCGAAATAGCAACATCATTTATAACTGCATTAATAAATTCTGGCCCTGAGTCAGGAATCACTTTAACAATAGTATTACTCATAACTGTAGGTAGACCTGCTACACTACACAACACAAACAAAACCGGAGAAGAACTCCAATTACAGCCCTAAAATCAAAACAAAAATATAACTAAATACGCTTACCCCAGTTGCAGACACAAATATAATAACTAAAATGCACCAGCGGTATCACACCACTGTAAAAAGTAAAAAAGGAAAACACACAAGAATAGTACACCGGCCGCCACGTTGGTTTACGCCCCCCACTTGGAAGCGCAGAGCTCACCCACACGTGCACGCACCAAAAAACCCACCCCGAATGGCGGTTAAAACCGAGGTTAAAACGTAAACACACGGTCTCAGAGTTGAGTTGGGTACTTCCTTCTCATTCTCCCGTGACATGGAGTCAGAAATAGAGCTCTGTAATCAAAAATCAAATGTTCCAACGAAAATTTGAAATAAATAAATTAATACGAATTATACATTTCTCATTTGTTTTTGAAGAAGTAATTTTTATAAAAACTGGAAGTCACGCCTGATAGAGAATAAGGGCAAATTATGCATGCAATAACCCCACCTATATTTTTCAGCTTTAATCGTAGACGCCACCAAAATGAGGAGAGGGGCGGGAGGCATAGGCGTAACTTGGGCTCTAAGACTGGGGGGGCAAAAATTTTAAGGCCATTTTTTAAAAATATTTATACCCTTCCTCCCTATCACCACACACATGCACTTAAATTAAGACGTCTTTTTTTTTACCACGCAAAAACACCCAGGTTTTTACTTATTTCGTAGATATTTTCATATATATTAGTTTATAAAAATATTTATACTCGTCCGAACGTTTCGGAATTTTTGCAGGTGACGTAAATCTGGTCTATCCAAATGCTCTAAAAAGTTTCTGATAAAATACGCACATTTTGTTACTTTTAGCATAGAAAAAAATATCATCACCGTGAAGCGCGAAGTGACTTCCGTACCGGTATATTTGAAGGGTTAAGATTCTTATTTTTAAAAGCCGATTATAACATCGATTAGAAGAATGTTTCACCTTTAAGAACATATTTTTGGTTTTGTCGGTACCTCTAAAATTGTGCCCTGAAGGGGCGAAACCGGGACGAAACACTCAGATTTTTTATTTTCATCGAATTTTTCACATATTTTATTTTGTAAAAAATATTTTATACCCGTCCGAACATTTCAAAAATTTTGTAGGTTATGTAAATCAGGCCTATAAAGATGCTCTAAACAGAAAAAAAGTATGGTGTGTAAAGTAAAAAGTAAAGTATATTAAAGTATGGACGTTTTGCTACTTTTAGGGTTAAAAAAATATAGTCTCCATAAAACGCGAAGTGACCTGAGTTCGCCAGTGTATTTGAAAAGGTTAAAATTCATATTTTTTAAAACAATCGATTAGAAGGTTTTAGCTTTGAGAGCACATTTTTAATTTGTCGGTACCTCTAAAACTGCGTCCTCGAGGAGCGCTGCATCAGGACAGAAAAATGCTTCACGGAAAAAACGAGCCTTTTTGGAAAAAAAATTCGAAGGATTAACTGTGATATTTTTGTTCAATTGATTGCGGCATTTGAGACATAAGAGATCTTATAGAATATGTCATCTGTTTTTAACTTAACTAAGCAGTTTGACTGATGTAAGTTAATAAATAATGACAAAATACTCCCGAAATTCCTTCTTTTCGAACTTCATTTTCTCCCGATGCATAAATAAGGCTTTTGCGGGTGCGCCATCACTTTTTCCCTTTCGCAAGGGCCGAGATGAGTTATTAATGAGAGTGATTTGCGAATTTTAATTAATAACTCAACTAATTATTAGAATTTTAAAATTATGAATCTGAGGTGCATCAGAAGAGACTTTGGGCTATTTTTATAAAAAATTGTCAGCTTCGTACTTACGCTAGATTTTGCTAGCCATCGCATGCACACAAACAGACACACACACACACACACACACAAAGCGAAACTTTTTTTTTATTAGTATAGATTGTCCTCAAATTGGGCGAGCTTTTTTGACATTTCCCCTTAATAATTCGTTTGATAATTATTTCTTCTTTTTCATACTGATACACATTTATTAAGGGGAAAAAACAAAATTAGCATACAGGAGAAATTTGAAAGGGATTGATTGAAAAAATAATTCGTATGCGACATCTTAATCATCGGTTAGATTTTAGAGCTGTTTAAATCTAGTAACATTAATAGTTAATTTTTTTTCAACTGTCGGTAAACTGTTATAGTCCACTAGTTTCCAGGGAAATTCCAGATAACTCGTTTTTCCCACTCTTTTCGTTCTTGACTATCAAAGCTCTGAAACAATCTCAAATGTAGTGTGAAAAAAGTAATAAATTGGTGAGTTCAGAACCCGTTATCAGAGAAACATTCTGAAAGTCAACCGCCATTCTTAGCGAAAAACACTTTTGATGCGATCCCACTCATTCTGGTTTAAGATGAATCCAGATAATTTAGCAATACAAAAATTTTAAATTAAACACTGATTTTAATGTTTATTTTAATTCGAATGTTTTTTAATTTTTCACATTTTCAAAGTGGGCTCCCCTTAAAGACCTAAATAAAAATATTCAGTATTTTTATATAATGTTTTTACTTTCAAAATATTAAATACAAAATTTTATATAATTTACAGTATTTTGATGAAAGAATGAAGAAAAAAATGTCAAGTTTTCTGCTTCGATTTATCTAAAGCATATTTCCTTTTTTACTATATTCTTCAATTGTACTTAAGGCTGGTCTCAAATCCAAAGGGTCAACTTTATGACACAAGTATTCATTAATTTTTGTTCGGAAAAGCATGGAATAGGTAGGTGCTGTTATTCAGAAACTATGTAATCGAAATACGTTTTCCATTCTTTGGTAAACGTAAATGATCTTTCAGAAAATACCATCAATTGGAGTTTTGAACCGAATTTCTGGACGTAAGGAGAAAACCAGCCAGAAAACCATAAAAAAATTATCAATTATGTATTATTTTATCCTAAAGAAAACAAGTGGGTAAGTGTGATATGCAGAGGATTTCGTTCAATATCTCTTTCAAAACACTTTATCCTTAAATTAACAAATCAAAATTGTTAATAGAAAATTAATAATTCCTTGCATAAATGGCAGCACTATTATATTTAGGAATGCGTCCCCCTGAAAATTATCCACTCCCATACTTCAGTTTTTTATATATTATACAAAGTTTAAAACAAAACGGATATTTCTATCAAGAATTATCGCATTACGTATATACATACGTATATACAGAACATGCGGGCACATTAGCTATCAAGCTTTGATAGTCTGGGAGCTAACAAATAAACGGTAATAAAAGCTAAATGATAATGCATGTAATTAATAAATAGACGTAACCAAATGCGTAAAGTTTTAAAAAAAAATCAGATTATCCTTTTTTTCACGGAGCCCTTGTTTTCTCCCCCCCCACCCACACACACACACACACAAATTCAGCTCACCTTAAATTCATAAAATTCTTATTATGTGTTATGAACTATGTCAAAGTTTAAAATCGATCGGTTCTTTAGTTTTCCTAATTTGAATAAATTCCCGTCAATTGTCTGTACATATCCCTGTTGCATCCTGAAAGCATCCATTTTATGTTTAAAAATCGATTTTTTCATAAACCAGAAAGTTGTGGTCCGATTTTTTTTAAATGTAGATTTTACGAATCAGCGTACGAAATAACATCCGGATGCGAAAGAATCAAATTTGTAAAATCAATAGTTAAAAAAATCTGTACTGCGATTATGTACAAACATTATAAGTGTTAAAATAAATAGGGTTCTTACTGATTAATACTAAAAAATAAATAGAACTATATTCCAACTATAATATTAACCTAAATAAGTAAATAGCAAAAATTAATATTTTATGAAAAATTAAATAATAATGAATATGTAACATGGTTCATATACTCGAGAACAAATACTATTCCAGCACACTTTTAGATACGTGCATAAAAATGGCATAGAATAAACACATAAGGAAAATAGTGACCACATTGATTATCTATTTCACAGAAATCTTATCAGATCTTTCATATATAATAAGAGATATATTAAGATAACATAGCTTAATATTTTTCTTTAACTGAAAGGAAAAAAAAAAAGATATTTAATTTAATGATAAGAATTTATCATTACAAGAGTAGGAGTCAGGAATAAACTAAGTTAAAATTTAGGAATTCGGTACATCCATCAGGCGTCCTTTTAACGAAATTTGAGTTTTTACCGCGATCCTTTGGCAGAAAATTGCATTTTTCGCGATCTTATGATGAAATTTCGCGTTTTCCGCGATCTTTTGACAGAAATTTGCGTTTTTTCGCGATCGTTTGACTAAATTTGTGTCCTTTGCTCGATCTTTTGACGGAATTCGTGTTTTTTCCGCGATCCTGTGACAGAAATTTGCGTTTTTTGCGGCACCCCTGGGGCGAAATTCACGTTTTTCCCGCGATCATTTGACGAAATTCGCGCTTTTACAGCGATCCTTTGGCAGAAATTTGCGTTTTTCGCGATCGTATGACGAAATTCCGCTTTTTTCCGCAATCCTTTTAGAGAAATTTGCGTTTTTTTTTTTCGCGATTGTTTGACTAAATTTGCTTTTCTTTTTTGCGATCGTTTGACTAAATTCGTGTTTTTTCCTCGATCCTTTGACGAAATTCAAGGCTTTTCTGCGATTTTGTGACAGAAATTTGCTTTTTTCCCCGCGCCCATAGCACGAAATTCATGTTTTTTCTGGAATTTTTGCATAAAATTCAAGTTTAAACAGCGATCTTTTGGCAGAAATTTACGGTTTTTGGGATCTTTTAACGAAATTCCGCGTTTTTTTCCCGCAATCCTTTGACATAAATTTGCGCTTTTTCACGATCATTTGACATAAATTTGCCTTTTTTTGCGATCGTTTGACTAAATTTGCATTTCCCCACAAACGTTTGACTAAATTCAGGTTCTTTCCGCGATCCTTTGACTAAATTCGCGTTTTTCCGCGATCCTGTGACAGAAATTTGTATTTTTTCCACAACCCTAGGACGGAATTCATGTTTATGTCCAGGATCTTTTGATGAAATTTGCGTTTTTGCAGCGACCCTTTGGCTATAAATTACCGATTTTTTTTAAACCATTTGTCGAATTCACGATATTTTTTGTCAGAATTTTCGTACTTTTTTTTTTAAAGGAAATACTTTTTTTCAAGTTGGCAAATTTATCCGCAAGGCCCAAAATAAATCTGCGACACACGTCACGCACTTTCTGCTACCGGGTAAAAATGTAACTCTTTTTCTTTCCGTGTCACTTGGCCTGTCGTGCAAAAAAATGCAATTCTGGTTTTAATTACCAAAAAATTAATTATCTTCGCTTCTGATTGTCGAAATTAAAAAATAAAGACATATTCTGAAAGAAAATGAAATTTTACGTCGGATGGCATAAAAATCATAGCTCGAAAATCGATATTGAAATTTGGTCTTATATAAAAATTCTGAATTCTGAGTCTGTTTCTGACCGCAAAACCGCACCTGTTTTATATTCTGTGGTTATCGCCGAAAATTCAATTCATCAGACATCTGTCGCCTTCACAAATGAAGGAAAATAAAAGATTTTTTTCTCGATTTTTAACGAATTTCAAAGTTTTTATGGTACGATCAAGATAATTTTTAGAATTTCTGAAAGCTGATTTTTCCCCCGTCTTGTGGTACTAATTTTGAATTTCTGGGATGAGTAAAAAAGAAATAAAAGCGCCTTAAAGCAATCGCTAGTCCTTATCTGCCGTTAAAATGACACCTGGTTTTAATCGATGGAAGAGATAGTTTTTATAATTCGATAAAAAATTTATGCTTTTGTTGAATCATGAATGCCTTTCAGATCTTGTAATTGGGTTTTTTTAATTAACAACGTCCATTAATTACTACTTTTTCAAAATTTTACGATTTGTGGTTTGATGTGAGGTGTTCAGCTATAAGTATGCAAAATTTCAAGTCAACATATATAGTTACGGGCACTGTGACAGACGGACAGACAGACGAGTGAGATGAATAGATTTTCGTCAGATGAAGGAAACCCTAATGACAATAGTCAGAATCAAAAGATAGTAATCAAGAGAGCTATCCCACATGTGCATTTAAATAGTTCTATGAAAATAAAAAAGGAAAATGGTTCCGCTTTTCTGAAAAATAGAGCAGAGGAAATATTCTTACTTGAGCTTTGACTACTGCATCAGAAATTACTTCTATGAACGTGGAGACGTTAATTCTGGTTATTTTGAATTATCCAATGCTTATGCTAGTTCGTGCGCAAAATGGCATATAAATGGTTAAATTTAAAAAAAAAATGAAATACAAAGCTGGGCTTTAACTACAAAGTGACTGTAGGGGCAAAAGGTATTTGCCCTGTTCCTGAAAAACTAGGGGGTATGTGATCCCCACTTGCCCTCACCAGATTACGCCCAAGGGTACAACGTGACATGTGCAAGACTCTAGTCCCTGATGTATACGAGAGAACGGAATGTATGTGCATCTGTATATCCAGACGCCATGAGAATTTCCTCAGCTCACCAGTACTGGACTGACGCTACGAGTATATTCAAGGAGCGTCACTATAGTCGGGAGACCTGAGGAACAGGAAGTTCTTGTTTTATGCTTATATTATCTTACGAAAAAGGACAATGGTCAGAGTCAAGACCCAGTAATCGTGATATCTATTCCCACCTCTTCCCACACGTGCACCCAAAAACAAAACATCCCTGGAAATGAAGAGGAAAATAAGTTTTGTACTTTGTACAAAAAGGAAAAAAAGGTAGACGGAAAAAAATTCTCTTGAACTGTTATTATAACCAGGGACGTAGCTACAGGGGGGGTGTGGGGGGGGTGCGACACCCCCCCCCCCACTTCGGTAAACTCATATACATTCGGTAATTTCACTTTCGTTCAAAAACTGCATCATTTGGCTCTAATTTTTTTTTTTTTTTTTTTTTTTTTAAGAATTTTTAAAAACATATTACAAAACAGAAAACAATGTCAAAAAATATTTAAAATTATTAAATATTTTCCGATTAGAAACTAACCTTTCTCTTTGCATTATGTAATTTTTTTTTCGCTCGGAGTCGATTGCAATTTCCCTCTTTAGCTATTCCATGTATGTAAGAAGGGGAGGGAGGAGGGGGGTGTCCATGATACAGTATCCCTTAGAAGATTAAATATACCTTCTTCCTATTTTTATGCAGTATACCTGTAGAGAATATCTTCGCTTTATTCAAGAAAGGAATCTGGAGAAAAATGCCTTGAGGGTAAATGCGTACACTCCTTGACCAATGCAAATGAAATTAAAAGGCCAGACTTCTTGTTCGTTAAAATTCGTTTTGCTGGACTCTGAAAACTATGGGGGGTGGATATTTCGCGGTTTTTTCAGGGGACAGGATGTCGCCAGATCTTTACTGTTGTATTGTCTATTTTTCAAAGCCAAAAATGAGAGAAAACCGGGAATTTTTTCTTATCAAAGAAAATTAAAACGGTGTAATAAAATTACATCAGCTACTAAGGATGTACCGAATAGTGATTTTGACCGAATACCGAATATTCGGCTAGCCGAGCAGTAACTATTCGGCCAAATACCAAATATTCGGCTGGTCGAATATTTTAAAATTTTATTAATTAAAAAAGTTCCATATTTCATGGCTTCTTCTGGTGAATTAAACCAAGTGAATATATATTTTTTTAATTCTAAAACAAACAACTTAGCAAAAATAACTTTTCTACCGAATATTCGGCCTACAGGCGAACCGTATACCGAATATTCGGCTAGCCGAATTAACTGTTTGGCCGAATACCGAATATTCGGCCAGCCGAGTAGTAACTATTCGGCGAAATATCAAGTACTCGGCTGGTCGAATACTTTTATATTTCAAAGATTAAAGGCATTAAAATGTTAAATTTTAAAATTATTTACATAATATTTAAAGCAGAAACTTACATATTGATAAACAAGAACTTTTCACAAGTAAATGTTATACATGAAAAAAATCTGGTTTGGGGTATTTAAGAAGAGAATTTTTAAATTTTATTAATTAAAAAAGTTTGATATTTCATAGCTTCTTCTGATGAATTAAACCAAGTGAATATATATTTTTTTAGTTCTAAAACAAAAAACTCAGCAAAAATAATTTTTCTACTGTCTTTGATTTAGCAAGGAAGTTTTTAAATGAATCTTAGATCAGTGTTTCGAATGGGCGATTATTTTCAGAGATTGTAAACATACACATTGTTCCTAAAAAAATTGTATCAAACTTTCAACAGAGATGATGTAGTTAAGACAAAAAAAATTTAAACAAGAAACAACACCTCACTCCATTTATTCCATCAAAATTACAATACATTCAGTCAAATATTCTGGTTGTGCAACTACAAGCCGAAACTGAATTTTCATTCACAACTTTATCAGTAAATGAAAATATTTTAGCAAGATTTGTTTCATATTAATTTAGTTTGTATTAAATGTGATGATATCATTGAAAATGACTGAATTTTGGCCAGTGACACAGTATAAATACTATATATTGCATTCTGAATAAAGGAATGTCTACCACATACAGTGGAACCCGGTTAAGACGCTCACGGTTAATACGCGATCCCGCTTAATACGCGGATTTTTTCCGATCCCTTGAACATTGCCCACAAGACTAATGAAAAAATATCACGTTTAAGACGCGAACGGTTATTACGCGATCCCGCTTAAAACGCGATAGATTTTCTGTCCTTTGTGGTAAAAAAATCACGTTTAAGACGCGAATTCATTGGTGAAGATGCGAATTGCTCCCCTCTTCTCCAGTGCTTCCAATTTAGCAGCTTTTTTTATTCATATAAAAAACACTGTTTCTGTATACTAATATTTACTTTATTTAATAACAGATTAATTAAAGCGAACATTACTAATCGAAAATAGTGGTAGTTATTGGAATTTAAAAAAAAAAAAAAACCTCTAAATTAGCAACACTGCATTTTTTCTTTGATCTCGTGTCCTAACATTCTTTGTCTCTCGCTTCGTGTATTTTTACTTGTAGTAGAGATAGATATATAGGGGAATTCACGATGCTCAGATGCGTCAGAAAATTATTATGATTAAGGATGATTATACCTGTTGTTAGTGAGTATTTAAATGTACGTTATATCACAACTATGTTTTATAATGCATGTTATAGAAAAAAGAAAAAGAAACTTGCAAAGATTAAACAAATACGACTGCGGTTGTTTAATTCTTCTTTTATGATTTCTTTACTTTTGCTATGCTAACAATATTTGTTACACAAAAATTAATAACTATAGTTTTTTCTTACATTAAAAAGAAGGACAGATTATATTGGTACTCATTATTAAAAGTACTAAATATGATTTTAACAACTGGATTGTGCTTCAAAATTTTATAATTTTGTTAAAAAAAAAAAAAAAAAAAAATTAGTCTAGCAGAAAAATTATTTTTGCTATTTTATCTTTGATTGTCACGTATTAGCGACAATAAAGCCATGTTTTAATCCATATATATTTTCAGTTATTATTCCAGTTATATTATTCCAGTGTATTATAAAAAGATACACTGAGTAAAGTTGGATACAATTAAATTTAAATCTAATTATACGTATAAGACACAATTTTCGACCATAATCATATAAATGAAAGCTCAAAATTTCATTTAGACTATTAGATGTGTAAATAAGCCCAGTTCCTGCAACATTATCCAAATCACGTTTAATACACGATCCCGCTTAATACGCGACTTTGGTCCGCTCCTTTGAGACGCGTCTTAACCGGGTTCGACTGTAGTTGTTTAAATATGAAAAGTGGCAATTTCCAGCACTTCTCATCATGATATTATATTTCTCAGAAATCAAAGCAAGTTTGTTAAAATTGTATTCCGCTTCAACAGTCAGGCCTGCCAATATGCTTAAAAATGAGACAGAAAATGTGTCAGAAAATTTTGCGTTGTTCAGTAGGAAGCTCGAGAACCGCTTTAAAAGAAAAATAATAAGATAGAGAACTATAAAATACTGGAATTTTTCCTTTGTAACCTAATATAAACTGACGATATATTTTAAGATCTGGATCTATTTTTGTCACGGGGTAGTGGAGGGTATACGGAGATATACACCGTATACGCTCTGCTTCTCAAATAAAGCATTAGCGTATACTGCATCCATGAATGTTCATGACTTAGCGTATACCCTTTGTTTTTTACGACTGCAACACTGGTTCTTGTCATTCAGTTCGAAAAGATATTTTTTATTTATGTTTTTGAATTTGTTTTAAAATCATCAGTTGTATTGATATCTAAAGACAAGTGCATTAATCTTTCTTCTAATTGGCGTTTTGAGACATACATTTACTTTCTGCTGCAAAAACTGAAAGCAATTTTTTTCTTTTTTCTGAAATGAAAGGATCTCAAAGTTAATTTAAGTAAATTAAAAAAAATCCTTTGACTTGAATCAAGCTAATTTGTGTAACAGAATCAACGCTACAGCTCACAAAAAAATGCAAGCAAAGTAATTTTGCAGAAAATAAAATAATTTTCCACCCTGTCTACCCTCTCTCCCCTTCCCCTTCTCCATCGAAAAAAAATCTTTGTGTTCAACACTCTGTTTTTTATTATTGCAAATTAAAATAACAATATTTAATTTTTTATACTAATGCTCAATTGCTCAACATGATATTTGACTATTTCAATTCTGATAACTTTCTATGTTACAAGTTCCAGCTTAAAAATTCAACAGAAAAAAATATCCTACAAATAAAGTGCAGCTTTGATTAGCCACATTTTGTGGTTTTTAAAAATTATTTAAAGCTGTTCTGAAATCGTAACTTGCATCTTTTTTTACACTTTCGTGAAGAAATTTTCATTTTTAAATGCACGAAATTTGCAGATATTCTTTCTTATTCGTAAACGAATAGCGTTTCTCTTTTTTCCTATAAAGTTAACTAGTCTTTCAGAAAATGGTGCCAAAGTTGACGTCTGTAACAGATTTTTTTTAAACGTGTCAATCGGCAAAAGATCATTATGAGGTAGCAATTGATTATAACTTAATATGTAATACATTTACCAGAAAATTTAAAAGTGCTATTTGATTTCAAAGCACTTTATGCCTCATGCCTGCTGATTACATGCTTCTTGATAAAAAAAAAAATGTCTACTTAAATGAGTCAGTAATAAATAATTTTGGCAAAACATAAATTAGGCCTGACCAGGCCGAATTAATGTTTCTGTACCGAGCCGGGACTGGTTTCATTCTTCCAAGTCTTCACGGGCCAAAATTTTCAGTCCCGGTTTTCACCCAACCCGTATGAAAATCTTTGTCTCAGCGTGGCCTGGTAACAAAATACAGTTAAATTAAAATTTAGTAATACGTGTGAAAAAGAACCTGCCTATGACGGAATTCTGTTTCAAACTGAAAAATGTGTTGATCCATGCAAAATTAATATAATAATATGTGAGAAAAGAATATATAACACATTTACACCTATTAACAAGTTGGAAATTGCTCATGAAACGTGTCAAATGAGGTGCGTTCGTACTATAGTTAGTTTTACAATTATTTTTTGAACCCCATATTGTACTGAATGTATATTTTTTTACACTTCATAAGTGCATAGTCTCTAACATGATTAAAATGCATTTGCAATAATTTTTTTCCCATTCCCCGTAATGAAACGGAAAACTTTTGACTGTCACTGTAATTAAACTATACATCCGATTTTCATAAAATTTGAAATGGCTCGACAAAATTTTGCAACAATTATATATTTAAAATTTCAGACATTCGGAAGGCTGTAACATCATTAAAATGCATTTGCAATAATTTTCCCCATTGGCCGTAATGTAAAGAAAAACTTTTGATTATCCCTGCCATTAAACTATACGTTTGATTTTCATAAAGTTTGAAATGGCTTGACAAAATTTTGCAACAAACATATAGTTAAAATTTCAGACCATTCGGAAGACTTTCATTATTGCATCATTAAAATGCACGTGCAGTAATTTTTTTGCATTGGCCGTAATGTAACGGAAAATTTTTGACTGTCCCAGTAATTAAACTATAAATCCGATTTTCATAAAATTTGAAATGGCTCGACAAAATATTGCAACAATTATGTATTTAAAATTTCAGAACATTCGGAAGGCTGTAACATAATTAAAATGGACTTGCAATAATTTTTCCCATTGGCCGTAATGTAAAGAAAAACTTTTGACTGTCCCTGTAATTTAACTATACATCCAATTTTCATAAAATTCGGAATGGCTCGACAAAATTTTGCAACAATCATATATTTCAAATTTCAGACCATTCGATTGGGTAGTTTTTGCTCTGTTATATGTGGACGCAGGCTCGGACTGGCCTGCCGGCCCATCGGCCCGAGGTCCTGTGCGCCCTCGTCCAGAGAAATCTTCGCGCCCTATAAGTGCCTAAGCCGCACCAATATTTTTACCCTCGTTGTACAGTGTACTTTCTGGCTAGTGAACTAAATTTCCAGAATTCGTTTATTGAATAATCATCAAATAATAGACAAACAGTACTAGAGAGGTATTTTTCATTATCGCAAAGAAATTAAAGATACGTCGAAACAATTTCAGGATCAAAAATTAAAGTGGACATGTGATTGAGAGAGAAATTGTGCATGGCGCACTTCATGGCGCCCTGGCTAGATTTTTTCCATCACTTCTTTGAATGATATATAATAGATTTTAATTTTAACCAAATATTTTGCTTATTTTCATTCCTTCAGCTGTTTAGTACCTTGCCTTTCTCTCCCCTTTAAAGCTGGCCCTGAATGCACCTATAATTGAAACCGTGCTTTTTGAAAACAAATTTTAAAAAGAAAGAAAGGTATATCAGAAGGCAAAATACTTGTTGTGAGAATTTTATTGCTGATTGGAAAACATGATCTTTCTTTTAGAGGAATACAAACTTGATCACACTTCTGAATTACAATCCTGCAAGCTGTGAAATCCTGCAGCCAGGGCTTTTTCATTCACAAAATTTACGTCACAACTTTCAATTAATGCTAATCTTCTCTTCATTTAATTACAGACTTTTCATCGGTAAATAACTATTAGAAAAACTTTTATGTATTTTAAATTAAAAAATGTTTTAATCTAATCACGAAAAACGTATCATCAAATAAAGACAATGTTAAAAAAAATGTATAATAGGTTTTTTGATTAAAAAACTCTGGCTCCAGAATCCTGTAACTTGTATATGGAGACTTAAATATTTCCCTTGATCTCTAATAGCGAAAAGAATTTTGAAAATCACAGGTATGCTGAGAGTGTGCTGAGAAGAGTAAATTTGCTCAATTATAGTGATTTTAGTCCAACAAAGCGACTTTTTTGTTGTATTTTTCCTGTAGAAACCTTTTAATAGTGCAATATGAATTCAGCATTTTATGGATGCATAAAATCGTTTTTTTAAGAATACAAAATGCCTCTTTCTACAAAACACCTGTAAAAAATAATTGCTTGAAATAAAAAATATGATAGGTTTTTTGAAAAAGAAAAAAAAATCGCCCACCCCAGGATCCTGTAATTTGTATATGGAGACTTAAATACTTCCCTTGATCTCTAATTTCGATAATAATTTTGCAAATCATGGGAAGAGTGTGCAGAGAAGAATAAATTTACTCAATTATTTTAGGGATTTTAGACTAACAAAGCGATTTTTTGTGTACTTTTTCTGTAGAAATTCTATAATAGTGCAATATGAATTCAGCTTTTTATGGATGTATAAAGTCATTTTTTAAGGATACTTCCTACAAAATCCTGTAAAAAGTAATTGCTGCCAGATTGTAACAGAAATTAAATTTATTTATTTTTTAACTGGCGTATAACTAATTCGTATAACATTAAAGAAATACACTAAAAAAAGGATGAATCTTTCAGCAGCACCACAGCAACTCTATTTGGCGTCTGGTGCAAAAAGCAATGTTAGTTTATCAACCTATTTTCAGAGCAACAGTGATTATAAGTGGAATAAAAGTAGTTACCCATTACTAATCCTGCTAAAAATAATCAATCAAAATATATAGGAACCAGTCGACTAGAAATAATGTCTATTAATTATTGTTACGTATAAATCATGTTTCCGAAGTAGTCCACATATTAAAAATTGTACCAACTTTGAATTTTCAAGCAATAACACTCAATTTTGATATCTTATTTAAGTTTCTTGGATCGGGACAGCTCGGAAAAAGACATTGGTTATTTACATTATCTCAAACCTTGATAAAGTTTGAAGAGTTTAAATTTGAGGATGCTAAAGGAAACCTATTTGAGAAACATTAATTTGTATCTTCATAAAAATCATCTGACTGATTTTTTATCAATTTTTTTAAGAGATACACTGATAGACCAAAACATATTACAGGCCTTTTTCGCTACTTAAAAACATTTTTAATCATGAAAACTATTAATAAATTCATATTAAAAAATTATGAATTATGACCTATATTACTTTTTGTATACAACAAACTACAATCATTTAAAACATCAATGTGTAAGTTTACAGCTCATTTGAATAATTAGTTTTCGACATAAAGAGAAATTTTGCCCTTCTTAATTTCAGGGGACCTTCGTCTTTTATATATATACTAGCAGATCTACCCGGCTTCGCTCGTGTCAATAATAATGGTCCCACGAATCGTTAAAAGACCGATAAGAAATATAAGTAAAATAGTTTTAATTGCGTCTACTATTAACTATACCATAATAATGTATATTCCAAACAAATGTCATAACATATATTAAAGTACAATTATTTGCTTAAAAAGCGTCATTTAAATAATAAAAAACATTAAAAATATTAAAGATTTACATGTTTCGACTCTTTCATTGAGTCATCTTCAGAATATATATATATAAAAAAAACTACAAACACAATGCCAATTGTGACATTATACTGATGATGGCAATGACCTAACCCATAAATTTTGCCTTTACTAAATTTTTTTTAACTTATGATCATCATACAATTTCGTTTTTCACACTGTCGAATAGAAAAAGCTTCTGTCAAATGAAATTTATTTGAAAATTGTATCTCAATTTTTTTCATGTGAATGGATTTTAAAGTAATTTTCAATCATGGATATTTTTGATTTGCATGCAGCCAGGGATAAGATTTCCGCATTTTTTCACACCAGTATTTTGTTAGAGTAAATGATATTTCATTTAATCGGGACACTCTCTTGATTTAACAGAACAACATTTTCTTTAAGAATATACCAGTGTGCAAAAACGTGGAAATCTCATCCCTGCATGCAGCCCAATTACGAAAGATATACCTGTTTGCTCTTAATTCAATATTATAAAGTAAAGACATTAATGAACTATGAGTAACTCTAGCATCATATTGTTGGTGGCAATAACCTAACCCAACCATAAATTTAACTTTTACTGCAATTTAACCTTTAAACATCGCACATTTGATTATTCCAAAATCTAATAGAATACAAAAAGTACTTTCAGTAATTTTTTTTGAAAAGCTTATCTCAATTTACGGATTGTTTATCAATTTTAAATTAATTTTCAATCACAGATATATTTTTAAATATACCTGTAACCCAATTCAGAAATATATATCCGTTTGCTATTAATGCAATATTATGAAGAAAAGACATATCTATGAGTAAGCACCATATTGTTGGTGGCAACAACCTAACCGTACCATAAATTACGCTTTTACTGCAATTTGATCTGTAAACATCATGCATCCCATTGTTTCAACGTCTAACAAAAAAGTCTGTCAGTCATGAAATTTTGTTTAAAAAAGAAAAAAAGCTTACCCTAAAAAATAGTAGCTATAATTTCTATTTAATATAAATCGTACAAAAATCGTATTTTATGTAACCGTATTCGATACAAATCGTAGAATGTTATCACTGCATTTCAGGTATTAAAACATTTATCTAAATGATATAATTAAAGATTACAAAGAAATAGGGAATAAATTGTTGCATCCAGTTTTTAGAGCCAGTTTGAAATTATATTGATGGCATTGACGTCATATCTAGCAAACGATTTTTTTTTTACTATTATCATTTTCCTTATTTGATTCTTGATATTGAAACGACTTCATTAAAATAGATTTTTTAACATTCAACTAAAGTACTTCTAAGGTAATTTTAAAACACGTTTAGTTAAAGTTTTTACAGAAATATATGAAAAATGTGCATTTTCTGATTAGAATGACGTCGATTTCAAAAATGTAAAAATATAGCAGTCGAGTCTGAATTTTTATTGGCTAATAAAACAAAGTACTCGAGTTAACAATTTTTTTTAAATTATTGAGCAGTTTTTTAGATGTGTGGCAACAGGAAAGAAGCTATTGAATTTGAAAATTTAAAATGAGATATTTCTATAATGTTAAATTATGAAAGATGATAGAAAAAAGGGATAAATATTGGTCTGATGATCTTTTAAAGGTGACAGAGATTCCACGTTCTAAAGCCTATGTACAGCAAGTTTCGTGCAAATCGGTCAAAAATTAAAGATTTGTATAAAGGACATACACACAGAGAACGGCTTTTGTATATATAGATACTAGCAGATCTACCCGGCTTCGCTCGTGTCAGTAATAAGTGTCCTCCCGGGTAAAATACATTAAAATGAAATAATACGGCAATGACAATAACTGAGATTGGTGCATTCCTGTCCACGAATCGTTAAAAGACCGATAAGAAATATAAGTAAAATAGTCTTAATTGCGTCTACTATTAACTATACCATGATAATATATATTCCAAACAAATGTCATAACATACATTTAAGTACAATTATTTGCTTAAAAAGCTTCATTTCAATAAAAAAAAAAAAAAACATTAAAAATTTACATGTTTCGCCTCTTTTATTGAGTCATCTTCAGAATATACAGAAAAAAAAAAAAAAACTACAAACACAATACCAATTGTGACATTATACTGATGATGGCAAGGACCTAACCCATAAATTTTGCCTTTACTGAAAATTTTTTAACTTATGATCATCATACAATTTCGTTTTTCACACTGTCGAATAGAAAAAGCTTCTGTCAAGTGAAATTTATTTGAAAATTGTATTTCAATTTTTTCATGTGAATGGGATTTTAAAGTAATTTTCAATCATGGATATTTTTTTATTTCCATGCAGCCAGGGATAAGATTTCCGCATTTTTTTCACACCAGTATTTTGTTAGAGTAAATGATATTTCATTTAATCGGGACACTCTCTTGATTTAACAGAACAACATTTCCTTTAAGAATATACCGGTATGCAAAAACGTGGAAATCTCATCCCTACATGCAGCCCAATTACGAAAGATATACCTGTTTGCTCTTAATGCAATATTATAAAGTAAAGACATTGGTGAACTATGAGTAACTCTAGCATCATATTGTTGGTGGAAAGAAACCAACCCAACCATAAATTTAACTTTTACTGCAATTTCACCTTTAAACATCGCACATTTGATTATTCCAACATCTAATAGAATACAAAAAGTACTTTCAGTAATTTTTTTTGAAAAGCTTATCTCAATTTACGGATTGTTTATCCATTTTAAATTAATTTTCAATCACGGATACATTTTTAAATATACCTGTAACCCAATTCAGAAATATATATCCGTTTGCTATTAATGCAATATTATGAAGAAAAGACATATCTATGAGTAACGCCTAGCACCATATTGTTGGTGGCAACAACCTAACCGTACCATAAATTACGCTTTTACTGCAATTTGATCTCTAAACATCATGCATCCCATTATTTCAACGTCTAACAAAAAAATCTGTCAGTCATGAAATTTTGTTTAAAAAAGAAAAAAAGCTTACCCTAAAAAATAGTAGCTATAATTTCTATTTAATATAAATCGTACAAAAATCGTATTTTATGTAACCGTATTCGATACAAATCGTAGAATGTTATCATTGCATTTCAGATATTAAAACATTTATGTAAATGATATAATTAAAGATTACAAAGAAATAGGGAATAAATTGTAGCATCCAGTTTTTAGAGCCAGTTTGAAATTATATTGATGACATTGACGTCATATCTAGCGAACGATTTTTTTTTTTTTTTTTTACTATTATCATTTTCCTTATTTGATTCTTGATATTGAAACGACTTCATTAAAATAGATTTTTTAACATTCAACTAAAGTACTTCTAAGATCATTTTAAAACATGCTTAGTTAAAGTTTTTACATAAATATAAAAAAATGTGCATTTTCTGATTAGAATGACGTTGATTTCAAAAATGTACAAATATAGCAGTCGAGTCTGAATTTTTATTGGCTAATAAAACAAAGTACTCGAGTTATCATTTTTTAAAAAATTATTGAGCAGTTTTTTAGACGTGTGGCAACAGGAAAGAAGCTATTGAATTTGAAAATTTAAAATGAGATATTTCTATAATGTTAAATTATGAAAGATGATAGAAAAAGGGATAAATATTGGTCTGATGATTTTTTAAAGGTGACAGGGATCTATTCCACGTTCTAAAGCCTATGTACAGCAAGTTTCGTGCAAAACGGTCAAAAATTAAAGATTTGTATAAAGGACATACACACAGAGAACGGCTTTTATATATATAGATATATATATAAGAGTTACGGGAAAATATCGTAGACACATAACAGACATACTTTATAGGATTTTCTATAATCTAAAGTAAGTTTATTATAAATTTCAAATTCCTGTATAATTTTACTGATGACTAATCGAGTGTTTTCGGTACTTTTTATTGTAAGATCATTCTATTTTCCAAAATTTATGGATAAACACCTAGCGCTCTTTGTTTTATAACTGTATTAAGATTAAAAAAAACACATAAACTATATATCTTTACCGACTGGCAAGGAATTGAAATAGAATGTCAAAAGTGAATGAAACCATTCGAAAAATCAACGTTTATACGGTCATTTGCAGAATTGGTAGGGTACTTTTTTCCCCATTACTCTTATGAGCTAACTATTGACAAAATAGTAATAAATGATATCAGTCATCTATTACAAGCTAATCTGTGTTCAACTTGCTGAAACTTTTAGATATCACATTATTCGTTTTAGCAAATTGCGTAACATTGTGAAGATTTAATGGAACTTTAAACATGAACGGAGAATACAGCGAAGTCATCTATCCAGACTCAGAGATATATTATGAAGCCATTTTTATACTTGGTACTATGCGAATGTGTTAAACCAGATAATACACAAACAAGTAAAATTAACATGAGTTCGTTGGAATTTTTGCGCCTCTGAAAATCCAAGGTCAGCACGCTTTTCCCTGGCCCAGTCCGACCCTGTGCGGACGGACGGACAGACGGACTGAACGACGACTATATGTGCTACGTATTTATATAATTACGAACGCACCTAAAAGGGAACGTGTCTATAATGCATTTTTAGCTCACAGGCTATCAAAGCCTGAGAGCTTATGTGCTGGCCGGTTCTGTATGTACGTATGTACGTAACGCGATAACTCTTGATAGAAATATCAGATATGCTTCACATTTTTTTTCTAGGTTCCTTCTGATAAGGCGCTTCCCTGATTAGTTTTTGGGGTTCATTGGTTAAGGATAAAGGGGAAAAGGGGGCTAGTCCCCCACTTAATTTAGATAAAAGGGTTTTTCATGTAGAATTATTCGATTGCTCCAAATTTGGTATACCAATTTATTATGTTAAGTAGCTGCCTTGATTAGATTTGGAGGTTCATTAGTTACATATAAAGGGAGAAAAGCCCCCCCCCCCCTTAATTTAGAGAAATGGGTTTTTCATGCAAAAATATTCGATTTGCTCCAAATTTGGTATACCGGTTAATTATGTTAAGCAGCTTCCCTGATTAGATTTGGAAGTTCATTACTTATCAATAAAGGGGGGGATTCCCCCCCTTAATTTAGGTAAATATGTTTTTCATGTAGAATTATTCGATTTGCTCCAAATTTGGTATACCTGTATATTATGTTAAGGAGCTGCTTTGATTAGATTTGGAGGTTCATTAGTTAAGTATAAAGGGAAAAGGAAGCTAGCCACCCCCCCTCCCTTAATTTTGATAAATGGGTTTTTCCATGCAGAGTTATTCTATTTGCGCAAATTTCGTATACCGGTTTATTATATAAAGGAGCTGCCTTGATTAGCAGAATTATTCAATTTGCTTCAAATTTGATACACCAGTTTATTCCGATATGGCTTCGTTGATTTGATTTGGAGGTTCATTGGTTAAGTATAAAAGGGGGAAAGGGGGGCAATTGCCCCTCCCCTTAATTTAGATAAATGGGTTTTCATGCCGAATTATCTGATTTAGTTAATTTTTTTTTCTGGGCTCATTCTGATAAGGAGCTTTTCTGATTAGATTTGAAGGTTCCTTGGTTCAGCATAAAGGGAGAAATAGGGGAGCTAATACCCCCCCCCCCTAAATTTAGTGAAATGTTTTTCTTCAGTGCAGAATTATCTGATTTGCTTCAAATTTGGTATACCAGTTTATTATGTTAAAGAGCTTCCCTGATTAGATTTGGAGGTTCTTTGGTTAAGTATAAAGGGGGAAGCGCGGGCTAATCCCATCATTTATTTTTCGAGGGGCATTATTCTTTGAAATAAGAGTATAATATACATTTTGTGTTAATAGCCTGTGAGCTCAACGCCATCAGTTTAACAGGGCAATTTTCTTTTTATTTACTTTACTGTGCAATTCCGTCTTAGAAGATTTTACTGTATAGCATTTTTTAGATTTTTAAGTCTCCAATACATGGAATATGGATTAACAAAATTAATGATAATCAAAACATTTGCATATAACAAATAGAGATTTATTTAAAAAAATATATATATATATGTATCGCAGCCTACGGCATTTCTATAAAAATGAAGATTACAAAAAAAAAAAAAAAAAAAAAAAAAAAAAATGCAATTTAACAAATTACAACGACCATTTGGAAAATGATTTTTTCAAAGACTAAAATTTAAGACATAAACAATAGCACGGAGTTGATCCTACATTACTTATGCCATGAATTAAACATTAATAGTGTTATTACACGTAAAAATTGCAAGCGACGGAAATCGCCTGCGACTCATATGCATTATCCACCTGAAACTTATGTATTTCATTGGCTGTTCGGGAAAAGGGTTGTCCATCGTCAGATTTCAAAGAAATCTGACGACCAAATTTTAAATGAAATTTCATTCTTAAACTTCTAAACATCCCACAATATTACTTTTTACACCGTCGTATAGAGAAAAAAATGTACTTTTAAATGCAATTTGTTTGAAAGCTGTATCTCGATTTGTTTCTGAGTTATTAATTTTTTTTTTGTAGTTTTTATTACTTTTTTGTCATAGTGGCAACAGATCTCTGTTGAAAGTAAAGAGAAATACATATTACTGTATAGACCAATCATAAACCGAATAAAATGCGGATTAAAGCAATAAAAACCTTCAGATATGCTTTTGATTTCCCATCCTGACGAGAACAATAACCATTTTTCCAAATGGTTAAAAAAAAAAAGAAAAAAAAAAGCTAAGATTAAGTATTTTTGATCAGAATTCCTCGTATGTACAAATTTTTAACCAAATCGACGTAAAAATCAATGCTTTGTAAAAATTCACTCGGACCGTGCCAGGCTCGGGTTGAGATTTTCATTTTTTTCCGGGCCAGAATGGTCTCAGGCTGAACTTTTAGCTGCTATAACACCGGGCCAGGCAAATAATTTTTTTCGACAGGCCTGGCCGAGTTCAGGCCTAATTTTTATAATGGGTCGAGTCGAATGTTTTTCTATGGGTCGGCCTGGGCCGGGCCTGATAATTTCTACTCGTACAGACTTCTAACTTAAAATTTAAAAAGTATTGCAAATTTCAAACTTTGAGTTATAAATAAATTAAAAAAAAGAATTATTTTTTAAATATTTTCTACAGAATTTATTTTTATTGTAATAATAAATAATCAATCTAAATCTGTCTTTTTACACCTCACCCCAAATTACTGCTTTTACCTTTGCCCCCCCCCCCCTCACTAAAGTATCGAGCACGAAAAGCTTAAACCTTAAGTGATAAGGTGATTTTTTTTTTAATAACGTGGTGAGGTGGTGTGTATGCAACCCCAAAATTTGATTTCTTGTCTTGTGCACTCCACAAAATGTAGCGAATTAAAATAGGAAAATCTGCTGTGAATTTTGCATTATTTACTTGAATAAAAACAACTGAAAAAGTACTGTAAGTGTACATACATATATATAAATACACATATCTACCACAAAAAAATTTCTTCATAATTGAAATTTCTCTTGGGTGGAAAAAAAAAACCTCACTTAATCAGTTAAGGGTTAGAGTCTTTAAAATTACTTTTTTCCTCTGCTTTATTCGTAATTCTGCAATACGATAAATAAATCAGCAGTTATCTACTTCACCCCCTCCATTCATAATTTCTACTAGCCTCGCTCCCCCCCCCAGTTTGTAAAATTTTAAATGGTTGAAATTATTTAGTTTTTTGTTAAAATTTTTTGGTCTGTTTATTTATATATTGCTGAAATAATAAATAAATGTCTAATCCCCCCCCCCCCTCGCTCAAAAGAAAATAATGCGAAAAAATACAAAATACAAATAAATACAAAATTTAGAAAAAAATACAAAATTTACTACGAACATTCGGTAAATTCGATCTCCACACCCCCCCAAACGAAATGCTCTAGCTACGCCACTGATTATAACAGAAGGTTTTGTCAAGACATAAGAAAAATTACTTATGTCAACGTGAAAACATTAATTCTGGCTGTTTTGATTTTGCTGTATCCAATTCTAGTTCAAACCCAAGATAGTAATATAAATTATTAAACTAAAGGGGTAAAAAAAAGCGAAAAAAGAAATACAGAAATTTGAAAACAAGACAAAAAACTGGAGGGGCAAAATACATGTCTTGCCCCTGCTCTTAAAAAACTGGGGGGGGGGGCATATGCCCCCCCTTGCCCCCGCCAGATTACGCCCATGGGGGGAGGGTCCCTTCCCCTCCATTGATTTTGAAATTTAAGTGACTACAGTGAAACCTCCCTGTGTGACCACCTCCATTAACCAACCACCTCTCAGAACGACTATTTTTTTCATGGAACGAAATTTATTCCTATAGGCTCAATACTAATTTTACCTCCATTCAGAGACCATCCCAGTTGAACTCCCTCCATGAGCGACCAATTTGTTTGAAGAAAATGAAACAAATTCCGTTTTCTCCTGGTCGCTTGAAGAGGGTTTTATTAGAAAAATAATTCCGGAGAGCGCATTATTCATCAAACTTCTAAACTAAATTTAGATTTTTTTTTATTATTATTCCGGTAACTTTTAAGTGTTTAAACCCCTTTATGCCTTTTTTAGGCAATGAATTTAATTCTGATGACAAATTAAGAATGACGGTCAATAAACTCCATTGCCCTATTCTGTCAGGAAACTCTCAAAGAAATAGATAATAATAGATACAAATTAATGAAATCTTCATTATTTATTGCTCCCCCCCCTTCCCCCCCAAAAAAAAGCATTTATTTACTGAACTTCGAAAGGACTTGGTTGGATAAGTTATAAAAGATAAAACCGTATTCATTTTTTAAACTTTGTAGTAATTAACTTATGTTTTGATACTTAAATTTTTAAATTTTTTCTTAATGTGAAAGATAAATGTTAGTAACATTGTTATCTTTTTTCAACAATTAAAATCTAGATTTAAACATAACCTCCATTAAGAGACCACCTCTCGGAGTGACCAATTTTTATTGGAGCGGAACGTGGTCGCTTTAAGGAGGTTTTACTGTAATTAGCTTTTGTTTTGATACTTAAATTTTTATATTTTTTCTTAATGTGAAAGATAAATGTTAGTAACATTGTTATATTTTTTCAACAATTAAAATCTAGATTTAAACATAACCTCCATTAAGAGACCACCTCTCAGAGCGACCAATTTTTATTGGAACGGAACGTGGTCGCTTTAGGGAGGTTTTACTGGACATAATTTTTTTATGTTTTCAAAAACAATATAAAATTTATTATTAACGAGTAACTAAATTAAAAGAGCCTCTTTTATTTTAGCAAATATATGTAGTTAGTGTAATATAGTAGATGTAATATAGATTGTATGTGCAAAATTCTTAGTTCCTCTTTTTTAAAGAGCTGTTGTTGGTGTGTTTTATGACGGTCAATTATCTACACTTGGGATATGGGCCCAAAGGGGAGGGGAGGGGGTGCTCTGGCGTCTTTCTAAGAGAAAGCAAGGAAATCCAAGGTTCGAAGAAAACCACGGAAAACTCCGAACGATTAGGCCGACGGGCGTGATTGGAATCGAAACCAGCACCTCTCGTCTACTAGCTTTGAGAGCAGAACTTCTCGGCCACTGGTGGGGCGGTTTTAAAGAGGAACTATGACTGTCGCGCTTGGATGAAAGAGCGGCATGGTGGGAGGGGTGAGTGCCATTGTTCCTTCTGTATTTTGAAATTTAATTAACTAAAATTTCTTTTTTTTTTGACAGATTTAGAAAAACGCAGTAAAATTTATTCTTTTAGGAAAACTTAAAATGAAAAACTAAATAAGACATTTACAGAAAGGGGGTGGGGAAAATTGGGGCCCCATTATCCATCGTTAGATACTAAAATTTAACTAAAATATATTTTTGTGCGTGTTTGAATACGATTTTAAATATTAATGAAAGAGGTTTTGAAATAATTTGGAGATTTTTTTTAGGGGACAATTTTTGTTGATTGAAATTTTTGTATGCGTTAGAGTTTGAGGGAATATTTTTACTAGTGGTAATTTAAGAGAAATTTATGAAAAATTTTAGGATAAAAAGGAGACTTTGAAATAATTTCGTGATTATTATTTTATTTATAGAGGGGGATATTCTGAGATTGAAATTTTTGAGCGTGTTAGAGTTGAGGTGATATTGTTCCTGGTTATAATTTTAGAAAAAATTGTGACAAATTTAAGGTCAAAAAGGGCTTCGAAATAACTTTGTGATTTGTTTTTCTTTTTAGGGGGAATTTTCTGAGATTAAAATTTTTGAGCGTGTTAGAGGTAATGTTACTTGTAATAATTTCAGAAGTTAAAATTTTTTTATTGTACGGATGGAAGACTTGTCATTGACTTAATGATTGGACTTAATGATTTCCGTGCATTATCTAAAATATTAATTTAGAAATTTATTAAAATTATTAATGAGGAAACACAGGCATATCAAAATCTTAGATACCATAATGTGCAATAATAAAACTTTCAAGTAAAACCTTCATATTACCTGCATGAGAAACAGTTTTCATTTTCCCTGAAAATATCTCAAGCGATTTCACGAAAATTTTCTAAGTCATTGAAGATAATTTGGAGGTGATAACTTACAGAAATAAACCTGTATGAAATCTTTTAAAAAGCGGTATACTTCTCTTAAGAGAACCTTTAGTTTTCATTTTCCTTAAAGATACCCGCTGAAACCTTCAAAATGGCTGCAACATCTAAAAAATTTTAAAGGTTTGTGTCTGATTTTTTTTACCTGGGTTCTGTGACAGAAATTGTCACATAACAACTGCGCACCATCTGCGAGAACGCTCGATTAAAATATGACAAAAGGTGCGATTAATTCGCACAATACTATTTCTGCACTAAACTTTCTGTACAAGATTAATTCTAATTAAATTTCATCTTTTCAAATATTTCTAACGATCTTACTAGGTCTCCAAACGAGTATTCTAATAATGAGAGATTAACTCAATGAATACTATTCATACACTAAACTTTTTGTAAAGTTTTAATTCTAATGCAATTTCACCCATTCAAATGTTTCTAACGATAGTACTAGGACTCCAAACGAAACAAAATTTTAGTACTATAGTTAAATTGGAAATTGCAAGTTAAACTGTGAAATTTGAAAAAAGCAGCAGCCAGGGAGATCGCTAACAGCAGTTAGAGGTTCCTTTTGTTGGAAATATAACAATAATGAAATATAACCACATGAATCATACATAATATTTACTAAGGGATCTAACAGGGATATTGATTTTTTTCAAAAATCTGATTTTGTTAATTAAAAATAGAAATTAATTAAAGCATGTTTTAAATAAAACTGACATTTTAAATTTTGGTCTGCGCGAATTCGCATTAGTGTGGAGTTCACGGGTTAAAAAGTATTTACAAGACATTTATAACAGCTCTAACAAGAATATTTATTACATATAACTACAGTTAATATAAAGTTTCGCATGATAAAAATACAGTCGTCTCTCTGTTTAACGTCGCTCTACTTAACAACGATCTCTACTTAAGGACGATTTTTTACGGTCCCGCCTCCTTTAATTAAAAAAATCTCTATTTAAAGACGAAATTGTTTCTATTTAACGACGATTTTCACGTATTTTCCATTTATATTTCGTATATTCCAGGACTTACAAATATGTCAATTTATTTTTTACCGCTAATTATACAAGTAAAGTGCAGCCATTAGACCTGGGAATCATTTGTTGTGTAAAAGCATATTACCGAAAATCCTTAATTAGGAAATTATTAAATGACTTTGCTGACAAAAATGAAATTAAAAAATTTACAATTTTGGGAGTCATACACATGATTACATCAGCCTCGAAAGAAGTTTCTCCTTGCACAATTGAAAACTGCTTATGGGCATCTGGAATTGGCATTCAAGAACAAATGGATATAACAGATGCACAACTCGACACAGAAGATATCACCACCGAAGAATGGATAAGTCTTGTAGGTGATGAAGATGCTTCAGTAAAATATTCTATTGATTGTGACGAAGACTTTTAACGACCAACTTCAGAAATTTAGAGCAAATTTATAAAGACATCGCAAATGAAAATTCAACTTCAGATGCAGAAGATGGTGATGATGCTGATGGTACAGAAAACGAAACACCACCCCCTTCTTACTCAGATGCAAATTCTGCCCTGGACATTCTTCGCCAGTACATTGTTCAATTAAATATGGAAGATGAATCATTCAACCTTCTTGAAAAGTTTGAAGCAAGGATACTAAAAACTAGACTATCATTGAAGCAATCTACACTTTTTGATTCTTTTAAAAACTTAATTTGTGTAAATAAATGTATTATAAATATTTTTATTGTACTGTAAGTAACATTGTATGCAGTATAATTAATGTAATTTGTATTTGTGCAATAGCAATATGAATTATTAGATTCGTTATACGTATCAATAAAATAATAAGAAAGAAAGAAAACATAAAATAAATTTAAATAAATAAATAAATAAAACAGTTTTAAACACGCCAATACATTGAGAAAGGTAATGACAGTCTTAAGCCTGTAAAGTGTGAAGGGAAAGGTTTATCAAATATTATTTTTGCACAAATTCTGTTTAAGGACGATCTCTATTTAAGGACGATTTTTCGAGGTTCCTTGAAAGTCGTTAAACAGAGAGCCAACTGTATTAGACTTAAAAACAGTTAAAATCGTGAAATGTTTCTAATAATTCTATTTAAGCTGGCCCTATTAAGCAAAGAGAAGCCCAGGGTCTGATATTCTGTTGCCTCCCCCCCCTCCCCCCCCCTCCTTTTTCTCACAGTTTCACAAAAAAAAGGAATATTTTCTATCGCTTAGAATATATATATGAAAATGCAATTACTCATTTAGATAAACAGAGTTTTCTTTTTTGATTTCATTCTAATCTAAAAGTAGAAAACGTTGATTTTAATGAATAAAAGGTGAAAACAGATTTAAAATATCAGATTTAAGAAACGTGCGAACAAATATTGGGGACCTTAGCTGCATCATAAATTGATTCGGCGTTTAAGCTACCGAATGTTATATTTTTTGTGAAATTAACTTACTTTATCACATTAAAGTAAACATAATTTCAATGATTTCAATCTGTATAAGGTTTTTCAGAATTTTCACAATATAAAAGTATTGCGAATGCGAATCTCGTAATCATGTGTCTGTATTCTTTGTCTCCCGAAATACACAGCTATTTTTACGCCATTTTTTTAATTAAAAATTTTAAAGACACGTATTTTTCAATTTTGATAATTTTAAAGACACGTATTTTTCTATTTTGATAATTTTAAACATGCATTTAAGTAACCAGTTAAAGAAGAGTATTATTTGAGGATTATGACAGAATTCATAATTTATTAATTCAACACAGCTTTTAAACCCGTTATCTGCTCTAAATATAATTTTAATCCATATATTTAATATACATATATTTAATATGAAAAATACCATATAACCTTACTTCATAAATATCCTATAATATATCCGCATTCAGAGCATTCGCTTCGTCTCAAATAAGTATCTGAAGTCAGCAAGCCGCCAAAATGAGTAGCATATTTTATAACTCTAATTTTAAAACTGGTCGCCTATTCTTAACCCTTAAATGCCTGGTGTTGCTTTTTGGCAACATACCCAATTTAGGCTCTAAAATACTATTAGAATAATATAGAAGCTATAATGCCTAATTGTTGCCAGTAAAATACATTCTGAAAATATTATTAAATCAATTTTCAACATGTAGATGGCAACGCTTGTGCTGTTTAAGAATAAAGATAGATTTATTTTTTCAATTTTGGCTACTTGTTCTTTTTGTTACTTTCTTCTATCTTTACAAGAAGAAAGTATTGGATTCATGAAAATTTTCGAATTCCGGTTTTCGACGGATTTACACGTTTTAGGGGTCAGAGAATCCGAAAAACATGTTTTTACAAAATGTCTGTCTGTGAGTCTGTCTGTCTGTCTGTCTGTCCGTCTGTCTGTGTGTCTGTGTGTGACACAAATTTTGTGGGCGCTCTATCTCAAGAACTAATGGACGGAATTTAATAAAAATTCATTACCAGTTAGTCCCTGACACAAATTGATGCTGATTAGTTTTTGGTGCAAATCACTCAACAGGTGGCGCTGCTGTGCTGCATTTTTTACGATTTACGCAATGGCTCTATCTCAAGAACTAATGCACGGATTTTTACGAAACTTCAGATTCAGTTAGTCCCTGATATGACTTGATGCTGATTACGTGTTGGTGTAAATCGCTCAACAGGTGGCGCTGCTATGCTGCATTTTTTACGATTTCCGCAATGACTCTATCTCAAGAACTAATGCACGGATTTTCATGAAACTTCAGATTCAGTTAGTCCTTGATATGGCTTGATGCTGATTACGTGTTGGTGTAAATCGCTCAATAGGTGGCGTTGCTGTGCTGCATTTTGAACGATTCCCAAAATAGCTCTATCTCAAAAACTAATGCACGAATTTTCATCTAACGTCAGATTTAGTTATATGTTAACGCAAGTTGTTGCTGATTAGGTTCCAGTGTTAATCGTCCAATAGGTGGCGCTGCTATGCTGAAATTTTCATAATTTTCTCAATAACTCTATCTCCAAAACTCACATTCGGATTTTCCCCAGACTTCAGATTAAGTTAGACTTTGACATAAGTGGTTGCTTGGTGATTTTTGGTGTAAAGCACCCAATAGGTGGCGCTGCTATGCTGAATTTTGCTGAATTTACACGATTTCAAAGATAGCCATATCTCAAGACCTAATGTACGGAATTTCATATTTTTAGAATCCTCATGATTGGCATAGATTGCCGTTTAATTTTGGCAGTGTGAGAGCGAATTTTCCAGTATTAACATGTACGAGATAGAAGAAAGTTTTGGGATTGGTACATCCGACTAGTTTTGTTTGGAAGCTTGCGAAATACCTTATTTTGTTCTGCAGTAAGCAAGTAAAATGTATTTCTTATTATAATTCCTAAAAGTCTTGTGTGTTTAATATTATAGAATTTTATCAAAGAAAATTATTTTTTCAATTAAAGACCAGTATTGCCGATTAGTAACAAACTGTTTTTTAGCCGTAAACCATACTTAAAACTAAATATGATTTTTTAAATTATTTTTCCCATGATTTATTTAAAAATGAAAGCCAAAAAACATTATTACAATGATTTTTGAAAAATCAGGCATTTAAGGATTAAGCCTATACTTCAGGTAAATGAAACAGACGTTGAAGTTCTTGACGTCCATGAGGTTATTTGATCTTCAAAGTTAGAAATTAAAAAATATGAGCCATTTCCGGGATTTTTTGCCGCATTTAGTGAAGATGGGGGCGCTGTATGATGAACGATGTGTATTTTAATGGGAAATTTTGTTTAATAAAACGTTTTGAATGTAGAAAAATGCTTCGGGTTTTATATCTTAAGATCGGATGCCTCATTAAACAGCATTGATTTACGATTCTTGCATTAAGATTTTAAGTAAAAGAACATTGACGCATTTAGGGGTCATCACATTCAGGCACAATGACACTTACTGTAATTAAAACATGAATATATTGAATATTTGATAAGGTATAGGCATTTGTATGAAACAATTTTGAACAGCAAATGCGTGAAAAACTCCTAAGTTTTTTTTTCTTCATAATTTGGTAGTCAGCTGTTTAGGGCATCTCATATAAAAAGTCCAGTCTAATATCGCAAAATTTCAGAAAGATAGGTGATATATCGTGAGTTGCTTTCTAAAAGTAGTTTTGTTATAAGGAATTTTCCATAATTTTTCAATCAGCTAACTGTATTTTTTTGAGTTTCAGGGCCGAATATTTTACTCCAGCATTGGGGTTATAAATCAGGAAAAAAATTATAGAAGCCTCATTTTTATTTCTATTGTATCCAATTTTGAACAATCTCAAGGTCATTGAAATTTCATTTTGCACGGTTGAGATATACACATAATTATATACATTTTTAATTATGTGCTGAAATTGAATGAAATCTAGGGTCGCATGAGGACAGCGGTCTTCTTGGAGCGTACCACTAATTCAATCGGACAGATTTTTTACAATAGCCTTCTAATCATCTTTATAACAATGATGACTACACTATATACATATCTGTTATGTAAACTTAAAAAAGTTTTATTTTGTTCCCCCAATTTTTATATAAAAATTTATAAAATCTTTAAAAATGTATATACATTCATTTCTTTATATTAATTAAGACTTTTCATTTTAATTAAAAGCATTTGTTTTATTCTTTAACTCTACTTTCTTTAACAAAAGTTACTTTGTTTGCTTATGAAAGAAAATTTGTTGAGAGAAACATAAAAGTTCCTTTCAAATGAATTAAAAGAAGCAAAATGGATGAAAAGATAAAATGTTAATAAGAATTTTCTTTAAGCTGTAAAACAGTTCTTTTAAAGTGATTCTTTTTTCTTTATTTCATGTAAGATGAATTAAGGATTTGTATACATGAATATGAAAATTGTGAAAGAAATATACGATTTTTCAGAAATAAGAAATTAATCCATATCTGCTTTATTTGGTCACAGTGTAAAAGCAAAGGAAATTAAATTAAGTTTAATGTCTTTAATCCTTAGAGTAATATAATGTTGCTAAAAGTAAATATTAGTATGTAACTGTTTATTTTAGTTCGTTTAGGCGAAAAATAAATAAAACTCATAAAAAAATACATAACAATGTGTAGTTTTTTTTTTGCAATTTTATGGCAAATATTTTTCCCAATGGACTTAAAGGTAGCACAGATTATAATGAAGCCTATTATACAATGTCTTATTTATTGATTTATTGTAACAAGATGTTAACTAAAATAATACAAAATTATGAATTAAAATTACTATACCAAATGATGTGGTAGTTATAATATTCTGCGAAGCAATTTTGTTCGGTTGCGAAGCAAAGATGGATATTGCAGGGCAATTCCACAGAAAAATCTCTTTTTTTTTGGGGGGGGGGGGGGAGGATAAAATTTATAATATATTTAATTTAAGAGCATGATTGGAAAGCTTGATATTTTTATGTTCTATAATAAATTCTATATATATATTACGCTATCGTATGTGGCACAGAAATCGTGAGGATTTGTTAATTGTTTAATGGGAACACCCGAATTAAACGCATCTCAATGGTTATTGAACGGCTTTTAAGGGTGTATCCAAACCAAATTGCTTATTTTCTGATTCATTTTTAAATTCATGTTTGCTCTCAAATGTATAAACTGGGAAATCCTCTTATTTTGAAACTACATAATGTGCCGTACTTCTCGATCTTTCTATAAATGCAGAAAATATTGTAAAAAATGCTGCCAAAGTTCGCGTTTTGAACCGAATTTTCCGAAGCGGGAGATCTGGGAATGAGAAAAATAGTCTTCCTGAGAAAATAATTGTTTAAAAATGAAATTGTAGTTCATTGAGCGAAAAATGAAATCACACGGCCTCTTATACATCTCTTCAAAAATCACCTCAGCAAATTTCATGTTTTTACTTTTTAAAATGATTCTGAAAATGTCTCAGAAAATTTAGAGCTATTGAGAGTGGAAAAATATTTTTTCGAATACACCCTTAAGGGTGTATTCCGATCCAAACTGCTTATTTTCTGATTCATTTTAAAATTCATTATTGCTCTCAAACGCGTCAAACTGGGAAATTCTCTTATTTAGAAACTATATAATGTGCCGTGCTTCTTAATGTTTTGATAAATGCAGAAAATACTGTAAAAAACGCTGTCAAAGTTGGCGTTTTGAACCGAATTTTCCGAAGCGGGCGATCTGGGAATGAAAAAAATGGTCATACTGAGAAAATAATTGTTTAAAAATCAAATTCTAATTAATTGAGCTGAAAATGAAATCACACGGCATGTTAAACATGTCTTCAGAAATCACCCCAGCAAGTTTCATGTTTTTACTTTTAAAAATGAGCCTGAAAATGTCTCAGAAAATTTCGAGCTGTTGAGGGTGAAAAAATATTTTTTCGAATACACCCTTAATGCATCTCCACACCTATAAGGGGGTAACCGTAGATGAGAATTCTGTTCCGTTGCCAAATGCAGACAAGTTTGTCGCCAACTTGACGATATCTAATATTTCGCCAAATTCCTATGGAATTCCATTGTAATCCATTAGGGTTTAGTGTGCAGAGTATTTTAATGCTATTAGGCTATTTTAAACATATTGAATATGATATATATTTCCTCGAAGTGTACTGTAAGGTTCTTACTATAGAAAATGGTGAGCATAGAATTTATCGTTCTTTTACAGAGGTACACAAAAGAATTCGACTAAAGAAAAAAATGGACAATAATTGAACTGTTGAAGCCTACGAACAATAATTGCTGGAAGTGCATTGTTCTACTCTTTCTTAGTCCACACGTTGATAAATTTTCCTAGACCCACGATCACCACTAGCACAGACTTCGAAAAAATATTCTTTTATTTTGATATGCTGCCACCACTGATATATATACGTGATATCGTGCACGTTGTGAGAAGGGTTATAAAAAAAGAATGCTAAACTTATTCAATTAAAATTAACGAACAATTTATTTACAAACTATTTACATATAAATAAAACATTGCTTACATTTAAGAGCTTGGATGTAGACGATCCAGTCCGATACTAAGTTACATATAGCAAGTATTTTCTGCGCACTGGGTTAACTTATTAAAATACCCTATTTCCCACTCACACTATGGTAACTCATGAATTTTTATCGGAGGAATGAATTTTTTACCTCCCCGTTATGCCGGTTATCATTGCAAGAGACTGAAACTCTTTTCCGAAAACTCCACTCGGGAAACACCAACCTACTACGTTGTGGTCTACGCCAGAACTACTCTTTCTCTCTCAGTGACTCCTCTCCAAAAAAAAAACAGCCTATGGCGTTTTTTCTTTGACAACCGAGACTCCATCTCTTATCTAAAACTTCTCCCTTATGGCATTCACTATCTACCAAATAGGAAATTTCTTTTTTTCGCTTGTCTGGGCCCTACGTTCTTAAATAGCAAGAGAAACTGCAATTCATTGCTACAACGGGGATTATTCATTTAATGGGATCAACTTCCAGATAAGGAAAAATATTATTTTAAACCAGCATACGCAGAAAGTGATGCATGTGAAATACAATAGACAAGTAAAAGATAATATCAGATAACAGTTATCTTAATTAGTTACCTGCTCACTAGCGTCAAACATCTAACATGCTTTCAGTTGTGATATTCCTTTTTAAATTTAATTATTTTTTAAATACTACTTGTTGTGTATAAATTCTATAGATCATATACACGGCTGCACAAAAGTTTTCAACAATATCCGCTTAATGGCGGAAATTGCCGAATGAAAATTTTCAATTGTGCTATGCGTTTAACGGCATTAACTTTTAGAATATTATGAACTATACATACATATCTATAGATCATTATACAGGACTGCACAAAAGAAAACGGAAATTTTCATGGTAATAAGAGAAATTAGGTTTTCAAATGCATTATGAGTTTTCTAAGTTGTTCATTTAGACATCATTTTTCATCTTAGATTACCTGTGAAGTTTTGTTATAGTACTCCGAATGTGTTGGAGAATGTTTCATAATCTATGCCGTACGCATGATTTTTCATTCCTGTTAATGTATAATTTGGATGACAATAACAGTGCTTTCAGATTCAATCAAATGTACAGGGTGTTTCTAAACTCATGGTACAAACTTTAAAAGGTAGGTAGAGCACACAGTAACAATCATTTATTGTATAGGAATGTATGGGACAAAGTGATGCATTAAGGTAAAAACACCAGAAGGGGGGGGGGGGGGGATTAGGGTCCTTTTTTAATTTTCAAAATTTCTCATTCATACCAGAAAATTTTTATGCTATCCTTTTTTTGACATTTCATAATTACTTAATAATAAAATTCTTCTTTGAAAATTTTGGTATGAAATCGAAATTTTTTGTATTGAAAATAGAAATAGAAAATACAAATTTTTTGAAATAGAAATGGAGTTTTTGGTTGATTCCACTGGCGGTAGACGGCAGTAAGTGACAGGTCGCCGTTCAATACCATGCATTCAAGTAGAAGATATCACCATTTTTAATTGTGCTATCATTCGTCATGGAAGACTTTACATATGCCGGAAAAAGCCGACATGCATTTCATGTAAGGTCGTGCAAATGGCAACGCCAGAGCTGCCCTACGAATGTATCAGGAGCAGTTTCCTCGCAAAAGAATGCCTGATCATAGACTGCTTCAGCGCTTACACCGTCAGCTTTCTGAAACAGGTTCTTTCCACATCACCAGACAGGAAACTGGGCGAGAAAGAGCTGTACGCCTGCAAGCCCGGAAGAAATTATTTTGAATTTTGTGAGTAAAAGGCTCGAATCAAGTACAAGAGCTGTTACACAGAATTTAGGTGTGCGTTATCCGACCGTTTAGAGAGTGTTAAATGAAAATTGATTTCATCTCTTCCGTTTTCAACGTGTACAAACTTTGAATCTGGAAAACAATCTTCTGCGGTTGAAATTTCGCCAGTGGGTTTTGCAGCAACATGTATTGCAGCCAGACTTTACTGCTCATATTCTATTTGCAGATGAGGCAATATATACACGCGAGGGTGTATTTAATGCACACACTTTCCATCTTTGGGCAACCAATAATCCACATGCAACGCGGCCACATGCTTATCAACAACGATTTTCAGTGAATTTGTGGGCGGGTATTGTTAATAATTATTTGATTGGTTCATACCTACTACCAAAGAGGCTGGATGGCCGCTGTTACCTTATTTTTTTCTCAGGTTTTACCAGAACCGATGCAAGATGTTTCGATCGCCATTCGTAACCGGATGTGGTTTCAACATGATGGAGCGTCCGCGCACTTTACCACTGATGTGCGCAGTTACCTGAATGCCACATTTGGGGCGCGATGGATTGGACGTGGTGGATCAGTTCCTTGGCCACCGCGATCTCCCGATATATCGAGACTTGATTTCTTTTCATGGGGACATATCTGAAGAGTCTTGTTTATGAGACTCTAGTCGACTCAGACGAAAATCTAGTATCTCGCATATCGAAAGCTGCTGCACGTGTGCTGGAAATGCCTGGCATCTTTAGACGTGTACGGCAATCGTTCCACCGACGCTGCGAAGCATGTATCACAGTTGGTGGGCACAATTTTGAGCATTGTATGCATTATTATTTACTTGTAAACTACATTGTAAATAAACATTCTATCTTTTTTATTCTTGTATTTCGTTTGATAAGTTTACCAGTTTTGCGCTTTTTTTAATTCAAAAATTTCGATTTCATACCAAACATGTTCAAAGAAGAATATTATTGTTAAGTAATTATGAAATGTCAAGAAAAGGATAGCATAAAAAATTTTCTGGTATGAATGGGAAATTTTGAAAATTAAAAAAGGGGCCTAATTGCCCCCCTGGTGTTTTTACCTTAATGCGTCACTTGGTCCCATACATTCCTATACAATAAATGATTGTTACTGTGTGCACTACCTACCCTTAAAGTTTGTACCACGAGTTTAGAAACAACCTGTATATTAACACTAAACGTACCGATATTTTTTTATACCTATTCCTACCGGAAAGGGGCCAAATGACCCCTATATAAAAAGTTATATATTTTACGATGTTTTGCGAAACATATACTAGTTGATACACTTTGGTGTATGAATAAAACATTTTTTTTTTTTCAAATAATTATTACAAATTGTTTTTTTATTAATCCCTTGAGGGACGGTGGGATATATTTTATCCCACTTTCGATTAATGAAGATTCGCACCAGAAAATTTTTATTAAATTTTACTTTTCTAACTTTGGTGGAAAAAAGTCGTAAAATTGCTTTTCGTATTTTGCAATAAACATTTTTGCAGATTCCGGTGTGAATTCGACATTGCAGAAACACAACTACTTGCCCCTCAAAAGGTCAAATAATAATAGGATAAATAATAATAATAATAATTAAGCAAAAAAATTAAGAAAAAAATTAATTATTTCAAGACATTCGAAAATTTAATAAACAAATATTGTGCAAATTTTTTTATGTTCACCACATATTTTTAAAATTATTTCGTTCTCGATATAACCTGAAATGTCCAAACGAGAATCTCACTCTGAATAAAGTCAATTTCTAATTTTACCATCACACATCAACAAATATGATGTAATATAGTAGAATAAATGATATAATAGCGAAAATACGCAATTTAGTAATGTTGTTACAAAACAAAACATACCTTTATGATTTAACATAAATTTATTCAGGGGTCAAATGACCCTTTGCGGCAGTTAAGCCTAATTTTTTTTTTTTTTTTTTGTAGGCAAAAAAGGTAGATCGGAGATGATGCATTTTAATAAATAATATGATCATATATTTTAATAAAAGTCGTGAAATATAAAGAAATTTCGTAATGTTTTAGTTTAAGAAATTACAAAAAAAAAAAAAAAAAAAAAAAAAAAAATTCAAAAAGGGTCATTTGACCCCTCGCGGTAGTTTTAGTGTTAAAGAATTTTGTTATTTTTAAATATCATTCATCACATCTACACGTATCATAATTCGGATTAAAAAATATAGTTGTTTATTAAATGTATATATTTTTGTTCCTTTGTATAAGAATAAACATCTTAAGAACAATGAAGAAGAGGGAAGGATACACAAAGTATCCACTGAATAATCGCTTTTTAAAATCCGAAAAATAAGAGTCAATATTTAAAAAATGGCTCTTATTATTCGGATTTTAAAAGGTGATTAATCAGTAGATATATATTTTGTACAGTCTTCCCTCTTCATCATTGCTCTCAAGATATATAAAGCTATAAATACATATATACATGTAATTATACTTTTCAATCCGAAATATGATACGTGTAGATCTGATAAATGCTATTTAAAAATAAAGAAATCCTATACTAAATTTCTGACTCAATATTAAATCGCTACTATTGTTATCCCCAGCATCCCCCCTTCCCCCCCAAAAAAAAGACATCACTTGTTTCCAAATACATCATACATTAGCTTTCAAGATACTTGCTTGCGAGCTTTAAATCATTTTTCGATAAACAGTGTTGAAGTCGCCATGTTCAAACAACACGTCCTATAACAAAGCCAACGGACACTCGACAAACTGGATAGTGACGTCACGATCAGTCGTCCTAGTAGCTTCCCTACCTAGATTGATTAGCAGTCAGTGCGAGTGTGATGAAGCACGTGTTCGCTCGTTTCCTTTGCTTTACTTACTTTAATAGTTTTTACTTAAGATACATTTGATTGTGATACCTATATGTTAAAAAACATGTGCTTATAGTGTATAATCTCGAATTTATAATTCAATTTAAAAAGAGTGTTTTTACTGTTAAGTTAAATATAAAATGAAACATTATTGAAAAGGGCAAAATATTCATCATAAATTATTATAAAAATTGTCCTTATAGTGGTGGCCTTTTAATTTCTATGGATATCAACTGGGTCTGGAACATGGAAATACTTATATAAAGTCAAACAAATATTCTAAGGTGAGTCCCATTATTTCAACTATATATATATTTTTAATTCAATTGGTATGTTTAAGTGTTTTTATGGCAGTATTTCTCAACCATTTTATTGAAACGTTATTTATTATAAGCTATAAGAACTGTCATTTCGAGTTATGTATTCATCAGCTTTAAATCTATGTTGAGGTTTTCTTTAGGAATAGATAATTTTTTTAACGTACGTTTTGTTAGAAGTTAAAATAATATCGTTGACATAAAATATTTATTTATTAAATTACTGTTGAGATGAGTAGACCCTTTTTATTTATTATTTTATTATCTACTTATTTTACTCTATTTTACATTTATTTTTGAATGAAAGTTTTCAGTAATTAATAAATTTTAATACCAAAATGTTGAAAGAAATCTCGTCCACATGTACATCAACGAATAAAAAATAATCTTAGGCATTAAATAACTTGTTATAAAATTCACGTAATACATTGATTAGTAGTAACAGTTTAGAATGAATTCTAGATACTTTACTTTATCTTGTTCCAAAAGCACTATTGGTAGCACAAAATGAACATATTTTTAAAAGGATGATTTTTTGCCTTTGCAACTTTTCAGCTTTCTTGTGTTTGAAAGATTGGGGGAGGGGGAGATTTTCAGTCCAGAAATATTTCTATATTTTTATTGTAAGAACAGTATATTTCTATATTTCCTAATTCTACAAAATACTAAAGTTATAAATAAAAGATTTGAGTGAAGTTGTAAATATTGCACAAAATCCGTAATAACTCAAATTTAATTAATTCTTTTTAATTGGCAAAATCCTTCTAAAATTTATTAAATGTTTGTGTAAATCTTCTAATGTAGTTTAAAAATGTCACGAAAAATACTTTAGAAGATGAAATTTTCATGAATTCATAATTTAGGACATAAAGGGTTAAAGTATGAAAATAAAAAAACTGTAAACATTCTAAAACAAAAAGAAAAATTATATTTGTGTGTTTTAAAATAATTTAAAAATACAGATTAAAACTGCTCAATCCTATCATTATTTCAATACCAATATTTAATAAAGATAATCAAAGAATAAATCCATTCACTATAGAAAAACTAATAAAGATTTTTTTTTTAAATTAAAATCCAAATTTCGAGTAAAAAAAAAAAAAAAAAAAAGATTTTTTTTACGTTTGAGATATTATATTACTGTTTACATAAATTTGATTTTCTTAGTCAAAAAGATTTTTGAAAGTAAAAGCTCTTTACCTAAAAAAAACTGTAATATATGTTTGATTGTGACATTTATATAGGATGTGCTTATTTCAGTAGTTATTCATTGTAAGATTATTAGATTTTAATAATCGAGTATGATTTTTTTAACCTCATACGTTTAAATTTTAAGAAGCATATTGTGAAAGTATTGCTGCGAAAATCAAATTATAAAATAATAAATACACTGTCCAAATTACATTTACAGGCCTCCCCTAATCAGTACTTTTTTAAAGCAACTTTGTTCTTTGAAAAAAAATCTATTTAGATTTGTCTTAAAAATTTTGTATAAACCTATCCGGAAGGAAATATTTGTTGCAAATGTTGTAAATGTCTAGCATGAAAAATATTTTTCAGAAATAATGTATTTAAAAAACCGACCCCTGCATTTGTAGTACAGTAATTAAATTAACTAATTCCCCATACACAATTTATGTTAGACAAGCATGAAAATGATACCTATTTAATAAAAATACTTATGTGTAATATTATATTCAATTTTACTGCGAGATGAACCACAAAAATTTAAAAACTTATGTCTGCTTTAAAAGCATAAATCGATAAATAGGCTTATACAATTACTGAAATTGAAAAAAATGTATATGTATTAAAAGGCAAAATTGTTTAGATGCTTTCTTGTAGCTATTAAAATTACGAAAAAGTTGCATATTAAAAAAGAATATCGACTCTAAAAAAGTCCTTCCGGCCAGTGCCGGGAGGAAGAGGTAGCTTTCATAACCCTTATTTAAAAAAAGCCAACTTATATCATGCAAACAATCAGATTTTTCAAAATGTCACCCAAAATAGAAATTGAAACTGCTATATCTGAGTCATTTTTTAAGGTAAAGACAAACAAAAAATGCTCCTGAATCCTTATATCAAGATCAAATACTTACGAAAGAAACCTTTTTCAATTTCTAATTTTTTTGCACCTCACTTTAAATATATATATATATTTTAATTTAATGGCCACCATTTTGAAACAAGATGGCTGATGAATCTGGCCAGCGAACTTGGTCGAGGTGTTGATGTATACTATCCACATGTCTTCTTGCATCGAAATAGGCGAATACGTGTGTTATCGCGTGACAAATACAAGATCGTTTCAAAATGTTAGCCATGCTAGAAATTCAAAGTGCTATAAATCAACCATTTTTTAAGATATCAACAAAAGAACAAATTTTCAGAAACAAAAACTGCTCCGGAATCTTTCTATCAAGGCCAAACACATAAAAAAAATCTTTTTCATTTTCCAATTTTTTAATACCTCATTTTGAATTTTAAATTTAATTTTTTTAAAATGGCAACCCTTTTGAAACAAGATGGCGAATGAAGCTGGACAACGAACTCGGTCGAGACATTGGTATGTACTATGTACAGACCAAGTTACATCCAAATAGGTTCATAAATACGCATGTTATCGCGTGACAAAAATCAGGTCGTTTTAAAATGTCAGCCACAAGAGAAATTCAAAATGCTATAACTCAGTCATTTGTTTAGATATAGACGAAACAAAAACTGTTCCGGAATCTTTGTATTAAGGTCAAACACATAAGAAGAAAATATTTTTTCAATTTTCAATTTTTGGTACCACATTTCAAATTTAAATTTTTCTTAAAAATTTAAATAGCCGCCATTTTAAAACAAGATGGCGGGTGAAGCTGGCCAACGAACCCGGTCGAGATATTGGTATGTAGTATGTATAAACGAAGTTACATCCAAATCGGTTCATAAATACGCCTTTTATCGCGTGACAAAATTCAGGACGTTTCAAAATGTCAGCCACGCTAGAAATTCAAAATGCTATAACTCAGCCATTTTTTAAGATATAGACGAAACAAAAACTGCTCCGAAATCTTTGTATAATGGTCAAATACATAAGAAAAAAATATTTTTCCATTTTCAATTTTTTGGTACCACATTTCAAATTTTAAATTTTTAAAAAAAATTTAAATGGCCGCCATTTTGAAACAAAATGGCGGATGAAGCTGGCCAACGAACTCGGTCGAGAGATTGGTATGTACTATGTACACACCGAATTACATCCAAATCGGTTCATAAATACGCCTTTTATCGCGTGACAAAATTCAGGACGTTTCAAAATGTCAGCCACGCTAGAAATTCAAAATGCTATAACTCAGCCATTTTTTAAGATATAGACGAAACAAAAACTGCTCCGGAATCTTCGTATAAAGGTCAAATACATAAGAAAAAAATATTTTTCCATTTTTAATTTTTTGGTACCACATTTTAAGTTTTAAAATTTTTAAAAAATTTTAAATGGCCGCCATTTTGAAACAAAACGGCGGATGAAGCTGGCCAACGAACTCGGTCGAGACATTGGTATGTACTATGTACACACCGAATTACATCGAAATCGGTTCATAATTACGGGAGTTACAGTGTGACATAGGTCAGATATATATATATATATATATATATATAGATATATATATATATATATATATATATATGTATATCAATTTTGAACGGAGGGTGGTTTCGGGGTCTGGGGGTCATGATCGATGAAAATATACCAAAATTTTTTGAAATCGCTTTCCTCCGAACGGCTGCAATAGGTAGCTTTTTTGTAAAGAAAGCTACCTAAAAGAGCAAAGAAGAGTTAAAGCTGATGAATAAATCTGCGATAATGGTTAATAGAATTTCTGATACTGTAAAAAAGAAAGATTGCTTGAAATTTATATCAATACTAGCAAACCCCGCGGCTTTGCTCGCGTAATATTTGAAATATACCAAGTGATATTTATATGTCTAATTTTTATTAAAAGGTACTAACTAAATTTTTATTTTATTAAAAGGTAATATTTTATTTTATTAAAAGTTTTTTTTTTATTAAAAGGTACTTATTACTTTTAGGAATATTTAAAAAAAAATACTATTTATAACACAGTTTGATTAAACATGATTATTACACTGTATTAGGCAGAAATGAGACTTAAATTAATGAAATGAAGTAAATCTAAATAAATGATAATTTAAAAAATATTTTGAAACTTTTATGCTCAATTAATACGCTTATTTCAGTATTCATTTGAAGTTTTGAATTTTTTAGAAACCATCTTCTTACATATTAAAAATAACCATCATGTCAAATTCCAAGTCCTACCACCTCTCTCAACATAAAGGGCTATGTTGAAACAGGAACTGTCACCATTAATTTGCCAACATTAATTTTGAAATTGGTTTGTTATTTCCTAATATTCCACAGAAACGTAATTTAAAAAGTTTTTAAAGCCCTTTTTCAGAACGTTTGTTGTTCCTGTGAACCTCAGGTGGTAGAATCACCGGCATAAAATATAGCCTGTGTAGGATCAGAGACTGTTACCATTGATTCGCAACCATTACTTTTATAATCGGTTTGTATTCCCTGAAATTGTATAGAATCGTAATTTAGAACTTTTTTAGAATGCTTTTCGCACCTCCCCTTCGCTTCACCCCTTTTTAATTCGAATTTATTTTCGACGTTCCTTCGAGGGCATTTATATTTTATAAGTAGCTACCATGTCATATTTAAAGTTTCTAGCCTTTTCAGTATCACAGAAATCGCAATTTAGAAAGTTTTTAGCTCCTGCAACCCTCTGGTGGTAGTGGAACAGACATAAAATATAGCTTATGTTTGAGCAGATTCTATCACCAAAAGTTGTCATCATTATATTTTTAATCGGTTTGGTAATTTATAAGTTTGCTTAAAAATTGTAATTTATAGCGCTTTTCACTCACTTCATTTTTTTTTTTTTAATTTTCTTTCGACTGTTCTTAGAAAGCAGTTGCATCTTGTAAGTAAATACCATGCCATACTTCAAAGTGTTAGACACCTCAGTTGTGCAAAAAACGCAAATTAGAACATATTTGCTTTTGCAACCCTCAACCTCAGATGGTAGTGACAGCAACATAAAATATACCCTATGTTATAGCAGGGACTGTCACCATTTATTTGCAACAATTACTTTTGAAATAGCTTTGGTATTTCCTTAGATTGAGTAGAAATCGCAATTTAGAAAGTTTTTAGGACGCTTTTCGCGCATTTTCACCCCTTTTTAAATTTCCAATTTTTTCGAAACTGTTCTTAAAGACCATTTATATCTAATAAATATGTACCTTGCCTAATTTTAAGTTGCTAGCCCCTACCGATCACAAAAATCGAAATTTAGAACGCTTTTTTTCTCCTGCAACGTCTTAGTGATAGTGATAACGACATAAAATAGTGTCTATGTTAGAGCAGAGGCTGTCAGCATCAATTTCCTACTATTACGTTTGAAATCAGATTCATTCTTCCTGGGATATTGCCGACAAATCGGCATTTAGAACGTTTTTAGAACGCTTTTCGTGCATTTTGCTCCTGCATCTCCTCTGGGGTAGTGGGAACAGAAATAAAATATAGCCTATCTGGGAGCAAGATCTGTCACCATCATTTTTACACCATTATATTTGAAATCGGTTCAGTACTTCCTGAGATTGCATAGAAATCGCAATTCAGAAAGTTTTTTACAACGCTTTTGGCGCATTTTGACCCCCTTTTAAATTTCGATTTTTTTAGGAAATGTCCTTAGAGATCATTGATAAGTTATAACTAACTACCATTCCAAATTTCACGATTCTAGGCCCTTCCGTAACGCAAAAGCCGCAATTTAGAACGTTTTTCTCCTGCACCCCCTTTGGGGTAGTGGCACCGACATAAAACATCACCTATGTTGGAGCAAAGGTTGTCACCATCATTTTGCGCAATTATTTTTTAGATCGGTTTGGTATTTCCTGAGATTGTGTAGAAACCACCATTAGAACGTTTTTTAGAACGCTTTTCGCGCATTTTCACCCCTTTTAAATTTCGAATTGTTTAAGAACTGTTCTTAGAAATCATTTATATCTAATAAGTTGCTAATATTTCAAATTTCATATTTCTAGGCCTTTCGGTAACGCAAAAATCGCAATTTTAGAACGTATTTTGCTCCTGCACCCCCTTTCGGGTAGTGGCACCAACATAAAACATAGCCTATGTTGGAGCAAGTGTTATCACCGTCATTTTGACAACATTATTTTTTAAATCGGTTTGGTATTTCCTGAGTTTGTGTAGAAACCACCATTTAGAACGTTTTTTAGAACGATTTTCGCGTATTTTCACCCCTTTCAAATTTCGAATTGTTTAAGAACTGTTCTTAGAAATCCTTTATATCTAATAAGTAGCTAATATTTCAAATTTCACATTTCTAAGCCCTTCAGTAACACATAAATCGCATTTTTAGAACGTTTTTTGCTCCTGCACCCCCTTTGAGGTAGTGACACCCAAGGTTATTAGACATATAGGTTGGCTCGTCACTAAGGACGCTGCTCCGCCCACTCTCGTTGCTATGAGAAGTCATACGTCACAAGAATCCAAGAAGGACAATTCCCTATCTGCCGTAAGAATAAAATAGGAGTTTCGATTTATTAAAAATTGTACAAACTTTCATTTTTCAAATGCTAACACTCACATTTGACAGTTTATTTTACTTGAGTAAAGTAACTAGGTAAAGTATGTAGTTTATACACTTTTTCTTAAATCTTCATAGAGTTAGTAGGGTCCAAAGTTTGAGGATACGAAAGTTAAACTTACATGGCAAATTTAAATTTATACCTTCCCAAAAAAAATCATCCGATTGAATTTTTTTTTCTTTTTTATTAAGATGCAATGAGTGGGCCCAAACATAATCTAGGCATTCCTTTTATTCAAAAACACATTTATATTTATAAAAATTATTATTAGTAAGTGCATATTTAAAAATACTAAGGTATGCAACTCGGACTTACCAGATTAGTCCATAGGTAAAAATCCTTTTTTAAATCGAAAACTCTAAATAGATTTTTTACATTTAATATATATATATATATATACATTTAGATTGCCCACTGATAACACCAAAAAGCATTTTTATATTAAAAATATCAGTAATGTATTCAAATAAATTTTGAACTTTATTAAAAGTGATATTTTATTAAATGCATGTCTGCAGTTAATAGCTGAAGAAATCACCAAAAATTTCACTACTTACAGAGCCTTTTTGATTTTGATTATTTCAGCGGTTTAAGCACGTAGTTCAAGTACATGGCTGATAAATTTGTGTTTTATTTATATTATTTTATTTATTGATGAAGTTTTAATGTCGTTATGTAATATTAACCGGAAATAAATCCTGAACTATTTATAGTGTTTTAAGTGCAAACGGATTAAAGTTTCGTAATCGTGCTGTACGCGATGAACATAGATTTTACTGCAAATCATTCTTAAAAATTATTTTAAGAACCACATAAAAATAAATAAAAATAAAAATAAATGAGGAAATTGAAATAAAGTTTACAAACAAATTCTGTTTCAAAGAACTTTTTTTTCCCGATTCGGCAGTGTAAAAATTGAAATTGCTGCGATGTTTAGAAGTTATCTCTCTCTCTCTATATATATATTAGTAAAAGTGAAACTTATTGGTCAGGTGTTGCCACTGCCAATATAATGTAAATATTACTCATGATAATTTAAAAATTTTGTAATATAAAATTCTAAAATGATTCTAAGTAAACAGAAAATTTAAATTTCACAATGGAGATCGTGCATCAAATAAAATAAGAAAAACTATTGTGTAGTTGTCTTTATTATAGAAAATAAAATGCTTTATTTTGTAATTAATATAATATGTGGATGCTTGAAATATTGTAAATATGCTTTTTTTTTAATTATTGGTATATTATATTTTTAACAACAACAACAAAAAATCATGGTGTTATTAGTTATTGAGAGTGCTAATTTCTCCTCCCCTTCATTTGTATCAGCTTTTGCACATAGCTAATTCTTGGTTTTAAAGAACCCTGTAAAATTGCACTATGTATTTTTCATAAATATTTTTTTAAAGAGTAATAATTTCATATGTTGTATACATTTTTTTAAAAGTTTTTCACAATTTAAAGATATTTAAAATTTTATTAGGCTTTATAAACGTAATTCTGAGAAGTTACTGTTTTGTTCTTTTCTAATTTGTAGAAGTTATTTATTAAAACATACATTTTAATTAAATGAATTAAAGTTGCAACCCACAATTTTAATAATTTAATAAATAATCTAAAACAAAAATTTGGAAATAGGCAATTCATATTTAATATATATATATCTATATGTATACTAATAAAACAATAAAATAAGAGAGAGAGAGAAAATAATAAGAACTATAGTGCAGCTATAATTTTTTTCCTTCCAAAATTGTTTTATTTATTTTTTCCTCCTGCGTCACTGTAAAGTTTTTAAAAATTAATAATTTTCTTTCCATATAGTTTTACAAACTAAGGTCTCTTATTTCTTTACACGTGAAAAAAAAGTATTATTAATTTTTATTCAATTAGAATTGTATAGCAATTAACTGCATAGAGCCATAGAGCTAAGGCAAATTTCGACCCTAGTTTCGTTTCTTGGATTCTTGTGACGTAGCTGGGGGAGAGTCCTCTGATTGGAGGAAAACTTACGAGCCAACCTGTATGTCTAATAACCTTGAGTGACACCGACATAAAACATAGCCTATCTTGGAGCAAGCGTTGTCACCAATATTTTTTAAATCGGTTTGGTATTTCCTGAGATTGTGTGGAAACTACCATTTAGAACGTTTTTTAGAACGCTTTTTGTGCATTTTCACCCCTTTTAAATTTCGAATTTTTTATGAACTGTTCTTAGACACATTTATATCTTATAACTAATACTCAAAATTTCATATTTCTAGGCCCTTCAGTAACGCTAAAATCACATTTTTAGAACGTTTTTTGCTCCTACACCCCCTTTGGGGTAGTGGCACCGACATAAGATATAGCCTATGTTCTAAGTTGGACTCACACCATCATTTTGATACCATTACTTTTGGAATCGGTTCGGTAGTTCCAGAGCTTACCTCCGACAAATAAACAATTTTTTCCTCTTTATAATAGGAATATAGAATAGATAAAATAAAAAATAAAAAAGGAATAAAAAAAAAACATACTGCCATTAAGTAAATAAAACATATCATTGTAAAATAAATATAGTTGATATAAGAATACGACTTATCTTAGACTATATAATTGCTACAAAGTTTTTTTTTTTTTTTTTGTTGTTACTAAGTAAGCCCTTCTCCCATTCTTTTTTATTTATTTATTTATTTATTTTTTGTAAACAGTCTATTAGCGACTAGTAAATACGGAAGAAACGTAAATTTGTCTATTCTTCTCGGAATATATAATATATTTTCTTCCTTTAAGTTTAAAAAACAACACTGGAGAAAACCACCTAGTCTCCAGCATAATAACAATGGACGACTAGCTGTGACGTCAGACACCTAGTACGGAGGCTTTCTTATAGGACGTGTTTGTTCAAATGTGATATGTTGACAAGAAGGACAAACATTTGAAGTGAAAATAGATAACTATTCTAGATCGGAAGAGATAATATCAGAGGCAATCATGTTCAAGCAACAATTTAAAACAAGTATTAGCAGTATTTCTTAGGCACCAGGAACGCTAGGAGTGCTATCATTCAGCAACGTTTATTTCTTGCTCTTATATAATTTTAAAAAGATAATTTTAAATTCCTCATTAAAGTTGTTATTCCATGAAAATCCTTACAGAGAGAAATGAATTAAGCTGTTACTTACACTTACAAACTTTTTCCAAGATTGATTTAAATAAATTCTCCTCTGTAACAATGCCTTTCATCTCGAAATTTTATTCAAAATATGAATAAATATTTTAATTTAAATAAAATTAATTTCCTTAAACTATTGCGCTTAATAGCAAATATAATATGCGATAATGTTCAGAAAAATTTAAACAGTAATTGGATAATGCTCTTTATTTCTTAGGTCCTTTTATCAATTCTTTCTTACACGAGAAATACAGAATCTTATTAAAATAATGTTAAAAATATATAAAATACTTATTTTGTATTATTTTGAATTTTAGTACTTTAGAATTCCTTTTTCTTTTCATACAATGAAACTATATAAACATTTGTTTAACCCTTTATCTACTGACAGTACTTATAAATACCATTCACCTTAAACTTTTATCCCATAGTGAATATTCTAATGGTACTTTGCAAAAAAACACTCTTTTAACTCCACTTTTTCAGGATGCATGGCAGCAGTAGTTCTAAATTTGTTATTTTAGCGAGGAATGAGGCTATCTTTGAAACAGTCGATGTGTTTTGTGCCGACATTTTGTACAGATTGTCACGCTCGTCTTTTTATTGCTGCAAACACAGTAAAGGATATAAGATAAGTGTTGGGATTTTTTGTGTTTATTATGATCTTAGAATACGATTTGAATAGCTATTTTAGGTGAACGGTGTATGTATTTGATTTAACAGCTGAATTACTCGGCGGTACATATGGTGTTGCAGAAAAACTTTTTGTTTTCTTTTCGTCTGTGTAGTTATCCAGCGTTTTTATCTGCTTCCTAATGCAATTACTAAATTGTATTGTAGTAATGATTTCCCTGGCATTCTTGTAGATTCTTCGGATGGCGGCATCTGACACCATAAACCGAGTTTATATATATATATATATATATATATATTTCTTTTCTGTTTCATTGTTATTTTTTTATAGGAAATCGAAAAAGTTGTGGCATCGACACGCTTTTGCTATTCTAGAAATGGCATTTGTAAATTCATATTGCATATGTGGAGATGCGAGAGAACATGTCCCTGGAATACAAGCTTTGCATAACTAAAGGACTGCTAACAAGATCGAAACCTAAAAAAAAAGTTTTTATTAATGCCACCAAATTTGAAATTTTACTCATTTTTTCATGTGTAAAATAAAACTGTCAATTTAATATGTTTTTATTGTTAACTTGCGATTGTCTTCTTGTTATTTACCATTTCTAAAAGTTTAAACTTTATTTAAAATAGCGTGTGGGTTTTCTCTTACGAGAATATCTTAGGCATAGTGTACTGACGGTACTTTAAAATACCACTTTAATTAATTACCTCTAACGAATTAAATTTCTCGTGTCTGAGTATTTTTTATGCATATCCTTTAATTTTCATTGTAGTAACTGAGATAAAATTACATGAAAAAAATCTGCAGTAGATCATAATGCAGTAGATAAAGGGATAATAAATATTTCGTTAAACTCTAATAAAACAAATTTTTTTTATATAAAATTTAGTTGAGTTTTTATGAAATCATTTTATTTTATTTTTTCATCTGTATTTTTATTTATTTTTTTTACGTATGATGTATTTTAGAGTTATTGAAACAGAAAGTCACATGCGCTAAACAATAAAGTGCCGGTTATCCGAGTCTCATTTAACCAAGTTTCCGCTTTAACCCAGTTATTTTCTTCTGATGGACTGATGACTTCCATTATTATGAAATAGCCATTATAAATAAAGTTTTAGTTGAAGATGAAAAAGCAGTCGTAAAAAGTTAGAACTCTGATTTTCTGGTCAGAATGAGGAAAACAAATGGCCATATATATATTTTTTTTTTCATAGTATCATTTGCTTTGTATTAAGTGAAGATTCACTTTGTAAGAATAAATTTAAAAAATCAAAAAAACCGACTACGTAAAAAGCGAACTAATTAATTATTTCTCATCAACGTGAAACTATTTTTCATATTACGTACATTTTTTTTTATTTACTTGTATTGATGACTTTTAAGTTGTTTTTAATTGTTAGTTCCTATCTATAAACAGTGTTTTGATGAGGTCTGTAGATGTCTATGATGGTTAGAGTTGCAGTAAAGCTAGAGATACTACCTACACAACTTTCAGGTTGTGTAATATTTAAACGGAGATTCTGACTATAAAATAGTCAGTGAAAAATGGTCTTCATTTTGAAAGACCTATCCAATGATATGCCACTCAATAGGGTGCGTAATTTTTTTTCTCTACCGCCATTTTCTATTTTACGACCGCCATTTTCTATTTATAAAAACAAAATTCAGCCTATAACTATCGGACGGTTAAGACGAATCGATAGAGACCTCATTCATTAAAATCCATCCAGCCATTGGGATGTTTCAAAGGTATAAAGAAATCCACATACCCAGATACGCGTGAAACACATAACCCTTCTTAGCAGTCGGATAAAATGAAAATCGGCCTTTAAAAAAAAAAAATATTTTCTCGATAAAATATTTTAAAAAATGAATCCGAATTTTTTTCCTTAAAAAATATACTTCATTAAAAATATTTTTTTGTCAATGCGGGCAAAAATAATGCGCAATTTTGTGAGTAAAAATTGCTAAATTTGGGTAGCGGTATCCTTATTTTAAAATATGCCTGCGGAGTGCGCCTTTATTTATTTATTTATTTTTACTTTTTACATATGATGTAGTTTACAGTTATTGAAACTGAAAGTCATACGCGCTATATTTCATTTTAATTTCCCAAATACATTTCCATCCAACCATGTCACATTGGATGCAAATCTTCTCTGCAGTTTATCTTTTAAGTGATATTCCCAGAAGTACTTTTTATCTCACAAAACGAACTTTAGGAGTTATCTATAAAGTTTTTTTTTTTTTTTTTTTTTTTTTACTTTGGAAAGGTCTTTTTCGCTACTTGATAGTAAATTTCCTGCTTTTTTTGCAAATTTGCACAAAATATTTTGCAGAAAAAGTGAGTTTACAAATTTAAATAATCCACCTTTTTCTGTATATTAAGGTATCTGAAAATATCTCTTAAATGAAAAAACGAAATTACATTTTAGAAATTTTCTAGCCATTTTATTACATTTTAAAAAATACTACTATCAAACGAAGCTATCACACTCTCGATATCATTAAAATTAATAGAAAGTTTCAATAAAGTATTAGGAGTACAATTTCTTTCCTTCACACTGTAAAAAAAAAAAGAAAAAAATCTGTAATTCTACAGATTTAAAGTTAGAAAAATCTGTATGCTTACTAAAATTTTATTTGTGCACTGTACAAAAAATATGTAGATTTATAAAGCTAGTTTTGTAAAGCTACAGAAATATGTTCCTTTACAAAAGAATCTACTAAAATTACAGCAAGCTTACTAAAATTTTATCTGTAACCGCGGATGCAGTTATATCAAAAGTTCTAGGAATCCCAGTTTCCTAAAAAATTCTTAGAAACCGTACATGTTTTTTGATTTGTGGTTCAAAAGTGTATTTGTTGCATGAATTTTTGTTGTTGACGTTACATAAAAAGTTCTAGGAATGGGAGTTTCCTTGAAAATTTTAGTAACTTTACAGATTTTTTTTACAACACTACCATAATCATTTCTTCCAGACACAATTTTATTATTTGAAATACTACCGTTATTATCACTAAAATTTTCAACACTTATTTAATAGCTCTTTCTCAGTATCACTGATATCTTCATGTAAAATGTTTGTTTCAAAATACAATTTTAATAGGGAAGATTTGACTTCCTTGTTTTTTTAATTAACCGTAAAAAGATTCTCAACAGATATGATAATTCAAAAAAAATTATTTAAAAAATATAATGCATCATTAGAATATTTTAATAACGATTACATTAGAACAGTGTTTTAGCCGAATTAAAAAAAAATAAAGGAGCATGGTGTGTAAAGAGTTTTCATTTTATTTCTGTTTATGTTAGGATTGAAATACTTTCGCATGCGAAAATGATGTCATTTTAAAAAGAGGAAACACATTTTCATTTAAAAGTCTAAACTATTTTTATACTCTTGTGTCAAAATAATGTTATATTTACTGATTTTCATTTAATGGATTAAAGCACTTAGTATAAGATTACAAGATAAGCTAGGGTAACTGGACCCACGAGGTAACTGGGACATAGGCTATTTTATAAAAAACCGTTGATGTTTTTTTAAGTTTTATCTTTTGTCAACATTGCACTTCTCTCTACTTCTTAAAACAACGTGTGTCAACTCGATCATAACTCTGTCATTGCTGTGATAGGCTGCCGAAAATTTAGGTTACTTTAAAAAAAAAAAAAAAAAAAAAAAAAAAAAAAAAACGTCCATTTACTTGAACTTCCTCGGCTTTTTATTAAAATACGGTAAGTACTTTTATTAAACAATTTTTTAATTTAAAGATTAGACACATAAATACATTAATATTATTAGGTATTTATACATATTTACTTCATGTTTTAACCGTAAGGCCGATGTTCCAGTTACCCCATAACTTTTTCAAGAATGGGATAACTGGGACATGTATCAGGGGTCCGACTGTCAGGGGATCCAGTTACCCCAACAGTTATAAATATCTTTTTGAGTTTCTTTTACTAAGGGGAAATTAATTTCTCCATTGTTTTTTTGCTTGAAATAAATAAAATTACATAATGCACAGTAAAAAAAAAATCTGTAGTTCTACAGATCTAAAGTTACATATTTACTAAACTTTCATCTGTAATTGTACAAAAGAAAGCTGCAAATCTACAAAACTTGTTTTTGTAAAGCTACTGAAATCTGTAACTTTAGAAATGAATCTGCTAAAGTTACAGTAATCTTAGTAAAATTTTATCTGTAACTCTGGTTGCAGTTACATGAAAAGTTCTAGGCATCCCAGTTTCCTAAACAAAATCTCAGTAACCTTACATATTTTTTTATTTTCGGAGCAATTTGATTTTGGTGTGTCTGCTACATGAATTTTTGTTGTTACCGCTACATAAAAAATTCTAGGAATCCCAGTTTAATTGAAAAACTTTAGTAACTTTACAGATTTTTTTTTACAGTGTACTTTATTAAAATTACATAATAAAATTTTATAAAAGCAGGTTGGGGGTATCAAAACAAATTTCTTAAGTGTGATAGCTATAGCTCGAAATTTTACGATACAGATGAAGAGCCGTACATAAGGCAAAGTGAGATTATTAGAAAATTATCGAAACGAATAAAAAATAGTTCTGTTCGATATAAAAATATCATTACATTCTCCACAGGTTTATTGGACATATCGAACTTCCATTGTGATAAATAAAAAACAGAATGAGATACATAAGTACTTACGTAGCCGTTTGTTCATAGATTTATCTTGTTATTGTTTTCCTTAAAAGACCCATGAAACTTTTATACTTATTACCTATACTAAAGTACATAATTTTTATGTTTTTTGTATAAATATATCTAATATTCTCACTTTTAGTGCTTTTTTTTAGACACATTAACAGTAAAGGTTTCCCTTACAACGCCCTTTAGTTGATATATAATGTACATGATCTGCCTGGTTTAATTTTTTTTTAGTTGTTTACACTTTTTCAAACAGGACCTGATACCCAATATTAAAAAAAAGAAAAACGCGTGTGGAACATTGACCCTTCTGGTCCACTTGGCCCATTATGGGGCCCAGTTGCCCCACGTAACCTCACCTAATGATTCAAATTTAAATCTTCTTCATGCAAACGTAGAAGATGTGTTGCAAATTTATCAAAAAATGGAGGCAGGTAATATTTCAATATGTCACTGTTTTCACCCGAGAACTCGTTTTCCTTTTATTTTAGAATGTTATATTTTCTTACAACTTGAAATGCATAAAAAATAAAACGCATTTATTTGCATCAAACATATAAAGATCGATTCCTTTTTTTTGAGTTCTAATGTTAGATGAACGTATTTTGTCTACAACCGATAATGACGCATTTTTCACTTATAACCCATTGGGGATGAGCGACCGGTATCCGTGCCGCGTAAGGTGCTCAGAATCGGGAATTATTCTCATCAGTAAATTTTTATTGTAATTCTTTTTTATTTAATCCGAGCATTTTCCCGATTCAACTAGGCAAAAATTTCTGTTTAAAAAACCGGTGATTAAAGATTAAAAAATCTGTAAAAGACGCTCGTCCCGAAGGGGTTAAAACTTATTATTTTAGTGTTTTTGCCAACTTAAGAAAAAAAAAACATTCAGGCACCTTGAAGTGTAAAGAGGTTTTGTTTTATTTCTTTTTATATTAGGAATGAAATATTTCTCCATGTGAAAACGATGTCTTTTTTAAAAGACGATAGATATTTTCATTCAAAAAACCATTTTCATACTATTGTGTCAAAATAATGTCATTTTTACTGATTTTCCTTTAATGGATAAAAAGCACTTGGTGTGAGATTATACCTTTCTTGAGTCCTAATTTTGGATGACAGATTTTGTCTGCAATTGACAATGACGAATTTTCACTTATAAGACCTAACATTTTACGACGTTAGAACGAAACGGACGTCGATTTCAATAATTTTTAATTCCGCCATTGCTACGATTGGGAGCCTAATCCGAAAATTGCTTTATATTAACCACTTTAAATAAAATATATTATTCGAAATTTAAAGCAGCATGAATGTGCAGAACAAGATGTAGGCGAGGGCCGCGGTATGCCTTATTTTTTGTAAAATAGTAGGATTAACTTGAAACACTTAGAGAATGTGCTAAGAACCATTTACAACATTTCAAAGAAAATACTGCGTATGCTGATGTGGACCGACATTTATCATGCTGTTACACAATTTCAGACCATAAATCGTAAAACAAAAAACTAAAAAATACTTAAAGTCTGTATCATATACCTATAGACCAGTGTTTCCCAACGTGGGGCGTATGCTCCACAGGGAGGGGGCAATTACAGATTTATTATTAACCGATTCTCTCTCAGTTTTTGTTTGTCATTTTTTAATTAAAGTGATGTTGTAGACTTAAAATAGAAATGCCGCATACAAATTTTAAAATACCCGAATAAAAATAAATTTAATAAAAGTATTTATTCCCACTTAAAAATTCAGAGCACAATTATTACCGGAATAATTATATGAAAATTTTTATTGGACATTTAGCCCTCTTTTTATTTATAAATTTTTACAATTTTTCTGGTAATAACATTATTTTGTGTTACATACTGCTTTTGTTTTTACTATTTATAAAATCATGTATTTCTAATCACAGTGCAATGTATCACATGAAGGAACTTTTAGATATGAAATTACTTGAGGGTTTATCTAAAATTGACTATGTTGAACACATTTAACATAAAAAATGCTTGAAATATCTTAACTACATACTACTTTTATAAAGTTAATGTCTTCAAATGAGCATCACAGAAGGAAATGAGTAAAAAGTAAACTTCTTATGGGTCTTGTGCACACCACATACACAATATATAAACATGGAAAAGGATATAGGCATTTTAAAATTTAAAATAAGCTACCACATGGTGGCAAACTAACAATAATGGAAACAAGTAAAAGTTAAAATTAAAAAATCAAAAAACCAGACTGCGTAGAACTAATTAATTATTTCTCATCAATGTGAAACTATTTTTTATGTTACTTACCTATTTTTTTTATTTACATGTATTGATGACTTTTAAGTTGTGTTTAGTTGTTGGTTCCTACCTATAAACACTATTTTGATGAGGCCTATAGATGTCTATGAAGGTTAGAGTTGCATTAAAGCTAGAGATCCTACCTACACAGCTTCCAGGTTGTGTAATATTTAAACAAAGCTTCTGACTGTAAAATAGTCAATGAAACATCGTCTTCATTTTGAAAGACCTATCCAATGATATGCCACTAAATAGGGTGCGTAAATATTTTTTTTCGTCTCTACCGCCATTTTGAATTTATAAAAACAAAACCTAGCCTATAACCATCGGACGGTTAAGACGAATCGATAGAGACCTCATTCATTAAAATCCATCCAGCCGATGGGATGTTTCGAGGGTATAAAGAAATCCACACACCCAGATACGCGTGAAACACATAACCCTTTTTGGCAGTTGGGTAAAAGAAAATCCGCTACCAGATAAATATGTTATGAGGGAAAGAAAAACGGCAAGTTGATAAAGCTGCAAATCTGAAAATCTACTTGTGATTTATATTATTCGTACTGTCTCAGTGTTTAAAAAACTTCGCCTGTTCTTAATGAAGTAAAAAAATCTATTATAAAATATACCGATTTTATCAAACGTAATGCAAAATGCAAGAGCCTCTTCAAAAAATTTCATAAAGATAAAAATGCCTACTTATAAAACTTTTGCATCTAATGTAAGTTGCCAAAGAACAACAAAATTTTCCTATATGTAAATGCGAAGATGTAAAGACTCCTTAGAATTCAGAGAGTTATGTTAAAATCATATTTATGAAAAAAAAAATGTATCCTTTATCCTTTTGACTGTGAAATGATTTATCACACCTAACTATCTCTTTTACGCTTCTTCTGTGTGAAATTCTTTTTTATATAATGTACTGTAAAAAAAAAAAAAAAAAAAAAAAAAAAAAAAGGATTAAAAAACGGAGATTCTACTGGCAATCTAGACGACTGTACTATTTCCGTATTTTTACGGAAAATTTTCCCCATAAATAACACAAAAAATCCGTTTTTAATCAGAAAAACGGAAATTTTCCTGTAATTTATGGGGAAAAACTTCCGTAAAAATACGGAAATAGAACTGGCGTCCAGATTGCCAGTAAAATCTCCGTTTTTTAGTCCCTTATTTTTACGCGGCCAAAAAAAAAAAGGTTGGGGACCACTGATCTAGACTAATAAAACTACATAAATCAACTACTCGATTTTAGTAAAGTAATTTCCTTATATTCACGTAGAAAATACAGTTTTATCATTGCCACAGAATATAGTTTAATCTAATGATATTCTAATTGCTCTTTGTTCAATTAGTTGAACAAATTTTCCTTGACACTTTCTTTTCATTTAGAATCTGAAATACATTTCTCATTAAAAGGTTAATTTTTCTTTTCTTCGCCTTTTTTTCTAATTCCTTTTCTTATCATTTTCTCAAAGAACCAGTACTTTGCAGCTAATAGAATAAAATAATGCACGCTATCATGTGATGATTTGTAATTACAAGAATAAAAGTTTATAACATATAAATTATTTGCACAGTTTTCTGAAAAGACTATCTTAATACTTTACAACATTAATTTCAAAATAATATAATAAAAAAACTTTCAAGCCTGTAACTAAAACCTGGATAAAAATATCTAAAAGTCCAATATGATTTTCAGAATACAAATTAAATGAAAGTATTTCGTAGTTTTATTGACAAAACTACGAAATTCTACATCTCAGATTTCAAAGGAATGGACTCGTAAATGGTTTCCTTAGCAACAGGCGGATAATATAATCTAACCATTTCCAGAGAATGCTTTACTCCATGATATTTTAAACATCATTTTTCAATTCGCTGAACAATTTTCCCCATCCATCTTCTTTTAAACTAGAATGTAAAATCCCTTTCACCGTGATTTTTTTCTTTTTCTTTCCTTTATTATTATTATTATTACTTTACTAAATTTTCAAATAAATTGTATTTGATGAGTAAAAGCACAAGCAAAAGCCAGACTATTGTGTGATAATTTTTATTTAGAAAAGTATAAGAACCTCTATTAAAGGGATTAGTCTGAGCAATATTGATGAGAAGATAAATTTAGCAATAACTTCTGACAAATATTTATGTAGAAATGCTACCTTTAAATTTTTAAACAATGCGACAAATTCAAATAATGAAAATGAGCAAATTAAATGGTAGAAATACAAACTACCGTATATAAATTAATACGCACTGTTAAAAAAAAATTAGGGAAACAAACAAACATATAGAGAAAAACAATCAAGACTGTCATGCATGGATATAAAATTTAAAGTGTATATAATACATTAAAGGTAATACAGAAAATAAACGGTCAAGTGCAATTCCGCACAATAAATATAACTGTATAATTGTATAACTGTATAATAAATTATTAACTGTATTATTAAAAAAAATCGTTACTAAAATACTAATAAGACTTTGCCAATAATTATACAACGTAGAGTTGGGTATAGCTGTATATACTAGAAAAGTATGGATGGGTATACCATAAAAGTTGAAAGAGATACGAAGTCTAAATAATATCAAATATTGCTATTCTGTATAACTCTTTTTTGAATCTTATACTAATCTGTTTATGATGAACTTAATTTGGTACTGACAATAAAAGTAGTACATAATTAAACTTCATTTGGCATTTCATAAAACTAAATTCAGCATAGTAATAATCTTTTCTTTTTACAGTGTAGCTAAGACAAAACTCTTATTCAAAGTTTAAACTGGGCATTGTGCTAAGTGCACTTCGAAAGTAGGTCACAAAGTTGCCGCCTTGGTCTGTGCCACGTTTTTCCAGATAGGTTTTTAATTAACTTTTTAAGACAGGGGAGGCGCATTGAAAGAGCCACTCAATGCATACTAATCGCGAATACAACAGTATTTATGTGATTAATTCTAATTAAATTAGCTTGTTTTTAACAATTTGGCGTTTATTGCTTTTATACTGTTACTGGGCATTGCATTACATAAATATATGATTAAAAGTTGTAATTTGGGCTTTAAAAGCCGATGGTACATGCAGTACGCCACCCCTGGCACTATGTATGTCCAAACCGTCCGTGCATTTAAGGTTTAATATCTCGGCTAATTACCGACGATTTATTTTTTGAAGATCGTTATCAACATTGCTTTTATACTTCTGCTACGATAGGTGCCTAAAGCGCCCCAGAACACTTTTGCTGAATGCCTGCAACTCGAAATTTGTGTGTAACGGGAAAAAGGGGCTTTTCTTGAAAACTATGTAGCCTAGGGTAATCGCTATAGTTTTTCTGCAAGGTTTAAATTAACGTCTACTACCTCTAATTTTTCCATAATTTTATATTCAGTAGATTCGAAAATAGAGGTGGGGGACATATTTTTGCCCTACATTTTCGACGTGATCTGCAAAAATATAATACCTAAAATTAAAGCAACTGTATTTTTGAGTCCGGCGTTGCGAGAGCTTTCACACAAAACTCCACACGATATACAAAGGAAAGATTTTTATTTTCAAGTAACTTAATTAGGCCCCCTACATTTGTCCTAAATATATTTGTGAATTTTTAATAATCTGTAAATATGTGGGTCAATAGTCTTTATTACTTCCCCCAGTTTCAACTTTCCACGTTCCATAGTTTTCGAGTAAAATGGCTGCAACAGATAGTCAGACACAGGAGTGATCTTATAATGGTTCCGTTTTTAGTTTTCAAGTACGGAACTCTAAAAAGACACAAAACATCGTGTATAAGAATTTTAACATTTCGAAATGATATCAAGAAAACATGAAGTGACGTTCCGTACCAATTTGAGTATCTGTAAATGACAAAAAAAAAATATGTTGTCTGAAGAGAATAAAGGACAATTTTATATGGTGTGTGGCCCTTTAGAACAATTCAGACTGATACACATGTGTTCTACATGAATGCGAGGAGGTTGTCGATAAGAGTTTCGAGAACTCTGTTCCACTCTTTAAAAACGTGCAATCCCAAAGTCTCGAACCGTCAACAGAGGCATTGATCTCGATTTAATGCGCCGTTCTAGTTTTCCCCTGATTTCTGCGGTCGGATTTAAGGAAGTAGAACCCGCTGCCTACTACACACGCTGTATTGTCTTCGTCTCAAATATATTCTCTACAAGTCAAGAAAAGAATCAACAACGGTTAAAGAGTAAGCTATGGCATGATATCAAAATATTTTGTCTGCATACCATTAGGCTCTGAAAGTACCATTGCAGGTAATATATAAATCAGTGAATTTTCTCTGTAAATCCTGCTCGCTGAAATATGGCAATATGAAATTACGGAACTTTTCCGCATGATACTGTACTATGTAATATTATATAAACAATCTGCTAATGACAATTGAGAAAATAACCTTTCAACAGATCTCTAGAATAGTGAAGCTGAAAAAAAATCATAAAAAAATAAGCCAGTACAAGACGCTTTTTTCTTGTTTGATTGAGTAAAATCAAGGGGCTTGGTGATATTTGAGTTAGGATCCTTGACGAGATCAAGAATCCAAGAGAAGGAACACTTTCACAAGTACTTTCAAACAAGCTATTCACTGTTTCACACACGTAAGCATTTTCCCAATATTTCCACAATTTATTTAATATATAAAAGCGATTTATCTGCCATTATATACAAACTGAAGTTATTCATCTAATACTTGTAATTAGATGCATTTTTTTAAATACATATAAACCAGCATACCGATTCAACAGTTTTATTTTCATAGTTGTTTATATCATTTCACAGTAAATGTCACTTTCTTAAAACCGAATTGCATCGACCTATTTAGAAATTCCCAAGGCCCGTATAACATGGAAGTACAGTCCAGGCTACTAGATAAATGCTAACCCTTCAAGCTGCGGAGGAAAGTTCCATAATCTGGTTTACAGTCAACTGCATATTTTAAAAGCGTATCTCAATGCTAATTTAATTCCATTGGTATATTTTTTTTATGTGTGGATGGGAAGGGTGGGGGCAAATCTTTACACTTGAAACTAAACTTTTGCCTCTATGTTTATTTAACTGTTGCTTGTATCTTTAATTAGTACCGTAATGACCGATCTCCACTCGAGGCAAATCTAAAAGACACGTTCTGTGGTTATTGAGAAACTTCCACAGTAGGGCACAAAACCAATTGGAGCATTTAATATGATTATTATAACTCTCATAAATTAAAAACAATATTGTTGCTAGCTTTACTTTTGTTTCAGGTAAACCTCGATTGTGTATCTGTATGCAGAACATTATCTATTTTTCTCGCACAATGAGTAGTTTTATAACATGATTGTTTCATTTAACATATCATGCATAATTTGCAATTCAATATTGTTACTTTTATGTTAACCGCGCAGGTGATAAACCGCCAAATATTATTCCCATATCATATTCATACTCCACTCATTTCTTTTAAAATATAAACCTTTCGAGCATTTCATTTAAAATACACACATTCAGAATACATGTCTTTCACTTACTCCATTTGAAATACTAATAAGGAAAAAAATAATAAGAAGAATACCATAAATCAAAACATTTTGTTTACACTTCAAAGGATTGTTTCTAATTTACATACGAGAAATATAAAAGCTGCTATTGGTGATTTAAAAAATGCTATTAACGAAATTTACGAAAAATCTCTACTGCAAAGATATTAGTTTTTTTTTTTTTTTTTTTTTCAAAATAGAAAAGAAAACCAGGTTTATTTTTCAGTTTGATTAAATTGCAATATATTTTATTGTATTCTAATAATCGTGAACGCATAATTTTTTTGCTCCATCTGCTTTAATCCAGTTGTCTGCAAAAATATATCGCCGTTGAAAATGATGAAACGCCATAAATTTTCGCGGCGTATGTAACTTTAAATGCGTTTTTTTTTTCTATTTTTTAATATAATTTCCAGAAACTTATTCTTGGTAATAGGAGAGTCTCGATTTCACTCGTACAGGTACCTGCTGTGAAAATTAGAACGAAATCCGTCAAATATTTTTTGAGTTATACTTGACGAAATGTTTTAATAGCTACCGTAGCTTTATATATGTACGAAAAGTAATATTGCGCTGTGTATGAGTCTTCGCTTTGCTCAGACAATGAATATGATGACATACAGCTTGTTTACACTGTGTTTTAAAGGAAGACCTTAGTATTTTACGTCAAATTGCTACTTTAATGGTTAAAAAGCATATAAATATATGATAAGTAAAAATAAAAATTATATATTATAATATTAAAAATATTGTGCCGTGTCCTAAGAAGGCGGTAGCGATGGTCAAGGGTGTTTACTTCAAAGGCTTAACCACTTGTATTCTCTTAGAATATGACAACATGATTTTTATTTTTATAATAAAATAAAAGATATTCTGGAGTAAATAATAGTAGTTATGTACACAACAATGTAATCTTGTTGAACAAAAAGTTTATGCATCCATCAAAACAGTGTTTATGAGAAGGTGGCTGCTAGTCGATTAAGTCCACAAGGCAATGCATTAATTAATCGGTAGACGCTTGTCCTATTTCAGAGATTAAGATCTCTTCTCCGCGACGGCACACAGTGCCCTTTCGCCGCTGATCTCAGGTATAAGTCCCCGGTCCTAGGAAATGTAAAACTCGGCCCTTCTCGGCCTTCAACTTTTCTCCGGAGAGAACCTTCTCCTCTCAAAAGTCGCTCTTCCAACTCCAGCCAAATCTAATCCACTCTTCATCCTCCTCTCGTATATATATCTCAATTATCTCCCTCTAAAAACAATAGTGAGTTTCTCAGCCCCTAACTGTCCGTTCTTTTCAAGAACCTCCCAGGGACCTTTTGCGCTACCCCCTGAATGGATACCTTGAGAACCTCCTCTTTTTTGCACACGGATTCTGCGATCATATGCTCTTGTGAGAAAGTATGTGAGTTCTTTTCCCACGCTCAAGATCAAGAGAATACCGGCTGCTCCTTTGCATTAGCAAACTGTCACCGATTGTCAAATGTCCAGGATGGATGGTGACTGAGTAGTTTATTTCATCTTACCGTTCGTCTTAGTGGACTTCACCATATTTTTACTCTGTTTTAGAAATGCATTAGTTCTTTCTATATGGCGAATCTGGTATAGTTCAGATCTTTACAATATTAAGAATAGAAAATAAAATTATATATTATAATATTAAAATATTATGAATAAAAAATAAAAAATATTTATTATATTAATAAAACTATTAGAAATACTACAAATAAAAATAAATTATTAAATAAATGAATGATAAACTTAAAAATGTAAAGCTGAAAAAACTAAATTCAGAATGTTTTACTCTATGGTACTCAGAATCATTTTTCAACTAGCTGAATAATTTTTCCCGCACATCGTTTGAGCTAGAATGTAAAATCCGTTCCTCCAAAAAATATCCCTTTAACTTTTTTTTATCTTATTTTCTAATTTATTTTCTCAGTAAATTCCCAAAGAAACTTTAACCGACGGTGAATTTCGGAAATAAAAGTGAGATTATTACGTGATAATTTTTAATTAGAAGATTTCTAATCAATTATATACAATTGGTTTACGCGGTTTTATGAAAACTAAATCTTATTACTTTATCTCAAATTGTTATTTTAATGATTATTAAAAAGAAAGAATTTACAGTTATAAAAATACTTAATGAAAATTGCATATTTAATAGGATTTTTCATCCATGCTGATATAAACACACAATTTAACAACTTGGATATCAATGGAATGCATTCTTAAGTAGCTTCGTTAGCAACAAGTAGATAAAAAAAATTCATCGTTTCCTGAGAATGTTTTCTTCAAAATACTCTAAAATTATTTTTCAATTTGTAGCATATTCTTTTTTTTTTTTTTTTTTTTTTTTTTTTTTAATGCAACATCTATTTCACCAAAAACTGTTTTTTTTTTTTTTTTTTTTTTTTTTGATAAATTCTTGAGGAAATTAAATTTGATGGTTAATAGAATGAAAAAAATCCAAGGTATTACATAATAATTTTAACTAGAAAGATAAAAATTTATAACACACAATTAATACAGAAATTTATCGATGCTGATATGCGATAAATAATTTTAGACCACAAACCTGTAAATGAAAAATAGAAAAAAAATCATATTTCCAAAACAGTTTTCCGCATACATCCATACTATAGCTACCTTTTTTCCATAAGTAGGCGCCACAATATTTAATATGGACTCATCACTTCAAAAGGACACGCCACTCTATATTTTAGTAGAAAGAATGTTTAATAACATTCTGTACTACAAGACATACTTCTATTTACAGGAGGGTTATATATATTTACATAATTAGGAACGACAGAAGAAATCCTCTCTGGAATACATTTACATGCATACATCTTCATCGCTCCACCTTCTTCCCTGCGCCTCTCATGAACAAAACTGCGAGGAAATCTTAACGCAAAAACGCGTACATTTCACACACTCATCATCGCGCGTCTCATAAAACTCTGCCGGAAAACTAACCACATAGAATGGCGGGAGAAATCTATTTGACAGCCGCTAAAATTAGGGACTGTCGTCTAATGCTGCCACCTAGCGGAATAATCTTTAATATAAGATATTCGCTACAATACTAATAAAACTACATAATTCAACAACTTATATTTCGATGTAATCTACTCGTGACTGGCTTTCGCAACAGGTAGATAATAAAACTTCACTATTTTCACAAAAATATTTATTTACCCCAACATAATTTTCAGTGCGTTCTTAATTACATAAATACGTAGCACTTATAATCGTCGTTTGGTCCGTCCGTTTGTCCGTATATAACAGCGCTAAAACTACCCAACCGAATGGTTTGAAATTTAATATATATTATTGTAGCAGAATTTTGAGTCATTTCAAATTTTATGATAGTCGAATTAAAACTTAAAAACATATTAATAAAAGTTTTCTTCATTCTATTAAATCCTATCATAATTAATTCAATGATATCCTATAATAGGTAATGATTCTAGGTTTCCATGGTGATTAAGTTCTTTTTAAAATGGAATCATATTATTTCTGTATTACTGAATTTAATATATATAATCGTAATAAATTTTGTATTCATGCATTTTTGCATGAGTGCAACAGCTATTGCACTAAGATCTGAATATATATATATAAATAATTATAGTAGTACGAACGCACCTCATTTGCCACTTTTGACGTACAATTTCCGACTTGTTCAGTTCGTTGAACATTTTTACATTCTTTTATGCTAGGGTGTAAAATCTATCTGACCGTAAAACGTTTTTTCATTTCACTTTATTTTATACTATATTTTCTTGATAAATTCCCCCCCCCCCCCACCCAAAAATAAATACATTTGTTAACTAATACCATGAGAAAAAGTTCGGCTGCTGCGTGATAAATTATAATTTTAAGAGCAAAGACTAATGACATACGAAGTGTTTCCTCCGTTTTCTGAAAAGACTTTAATACTTTACGTCAAATACACTAATTTAAAGACACGATGACTAAAAAGAAGAAATCATTTAAATAATGGAATTACTGAAGCGAAATGTATAAGTTATGTGTGAAAGAAAAATGAACAACATATTTATTACGTTTTGTAGAAAAATGAAATTTAATTAGCTTTTGAATTAAAATTTAATTAAAATTTTACTTAAACTGTGCAGACATTATTTATTTTACGCATTTCCATTACAAACATACAGGAAAATTTTAATGCATAACTGAAGCCAAAGTTAGTATCAAGATGCTCATGATAAGCTGCACCTTAAATGGGAACTTATATAAAACATATGCTATAACACCGTTTCCATCCACAGATTATATACATTATATGCATCATGCATCATAACACAGATGAATATTATTTATGTATGTTTAGACATCTACGACGTTAAGATATTAAGCAAAATATTTGCGCTCAAGCACAAAGTCCGACTAACCGTGTACAGGAAAAAATTCAATCGAGGCCCCCGCATAACATTTTTGTAGACGCAAATTGTACATATTTTAAGAAAAAAATATCTAAATTTGGGCTTTTTGGAAATATTTTTCGAAACAGGGGACCAGAAAAATTATCCCATTTGCTTCTGCGATAATAAAACTTCGTGTAAGGCTCGTGTCGTGCTCTCAAACGCATTAAACTGGGAAATTCTCTTATTTAGGAACTATATAATGAGCCGTGCTTCTCTATGTTTTGATAAATGCAGAAAATATTGTAAAAATTGCAGTCAAAGTTGGAGTTTTGAACCGAATTTTCCGAAGCGGAAAATCTGAGAATGAAAAAAAAAATGGTCATACTGAGAAAATAAATGTTCAAAAATCAAATTCTAATTAATTGAGCAAAAAAAATGAAATCACACGGCCTCTTAAACATCTTCAAAAATCAACTCAGCAAGTTTCATGTTTTTACTTTTAAAAATGAGTCTGAAAATGTCTCGGAAAATTTCGAGCTGTTGTGGGTGGAATCCTCCGTCGGGTGCAGGGTGTCTGGCAGGGAACGAAAGTTGTTCTCGCTTCCCTTTCCGCCAATAGGGAACGCAAGGGATGGTCTTTCCTTACCTTACAATCTCTAAGTGTAACCCCACTAGTCTTCTTACTGGCTTTTTGTGTGTTAAGTGTAGTAGTAATGACCCTCCTGGACTCTCAGACCCATTGCTCCTAATTTCGTCCGACATTTGTAGGTTCGTATTTCCTTTTATTTTCCCCATAATTGTTTATTTTGCTTATTTTATGAATGAAAGTTACAAAGATTGTGGATATTTTGGGTATGCATGTTTCTTCAAGGTTCTCCCAAACTTGTATTCATGTTCATATTTTCTCTTTTTTTTTCAGATTTGCTGTTGGAATGGCCCCCGTAAAACCGGATTTGACTAATCAGAGTCATTGACAAATGATATGGTAAAGAGAATGACCAAGCCAATATTTGGATCTGGTCGCAACATTACTGCTGATTAATTAGTTTACTGCTGTACATCTCATCGGTGACTCTACTGTACCAGTTTTGTTCGTAATGTTAATGTTCATTTGATTTTTTTTTTTTAATGAAAAATGAAGGCAATGTAATAGCGCGTCTTAAATTCCAGTATTTTTTTGTTTCACTTTATATGAATTTAATAAATGAGTTTAAAAAATAGATTTAAGATACTATCCTCTCTTTTCACGTCCTAATGAAGATCACTGATCAGTTTAAGAGCGTTATAATTGAATCAATTAGGTGCTAATGATGATTTTCTAACAAGGACACTGCTCCCGAACACGAGAGTCCCACAGTTGCGCCTGATGGAGAATTAACAGGCAATATAGTTTTATGGCATACTTTCCGGATATACTACTATGAATCGTCAAAGTAAATATTAAACGGGTAATTGATGATGGTAACCAAAGGTGCTGCCAGCGATTGATTTTATTGAAAATTTAGGTTTCAAAATTGTGCATAGAAATTTATTACTTCTCTCCAATACATAAACACACACATAGTCATACATATATATGTAACCGGTGTCATAAAATGGACTAACTGATTTTTAAATTCAATAACTTGTAAATGGTAACAGCTATTAAAAAAATTCTTGAAGAGGTTATATAAGATGTCTTTGAAGATTTTTTTTTTTTTTTTTTTTTTTTTTTTTTAAATAACTGCTATTTCTGATTTCAGTTCAAAATAGCAGCGATAGTGGCGCTTCAAGCAATAGAAGCAAAATCGAGACCCGATTTTTCCCCCTCTCTCTTCTACCAGCATTATGCCAAAAAAGGAGGTTAAATATATCGATGTCAAATTAAATATATCGATATGTGGTGTCAGTCGCATATCCAATCTTGTTTTTAGGGACCCACTCTATATACACTGTGAAAAAAAATTCCGTTAAAATACGGAAATTATATTGGCAATCGAGACGTGCGCCAGTACTATTTCCGTATTTTAACGGAAATTTTCCCCCGTAAATTTAAGAAAAAACCCCTTGTTTTTCTCACAAATTTTCCGGTTTTTTTTATATTTCCGTATTTAAAAATTTCCGTCTCAAGACAAAATATAATAATGTTTCAAGGAGAAACTTACATATATATTTGACACTTCACTTTTCAAGGACACGTTTACATCAAGGTCAGAAAATCACAATTTAATTCAAACAGCACTAAATCAACAACACTTACCCTAACGGGATTCGAAGCAGGGAACTGTCCTCTTCCAGATTAGTGCCCTTAACGATTACGCCACGACTTCACAAAATACGTATTCAAATATCGTTACTTATTTCAGATGTCTTTTATGAAGCACAGGCTAACATGTTAAACAAGGAAGGTATTTTCGTAGAGATAATATTTTTCAATTGAGTATACATCATTTTACACATTTTTTCCCTATAATTTTGAATATTTAGCTTTTTAGTTTCATTCTTTATAAAACATAAGTTTTACTCTTTAAGATTTTACAGGTATGAAAGAATGTATTAAGAGTAATGACTGCTTCTTTTTTGAAAGAGTTTTAAAATTTTATTTTAATATTATTTTTATTTATTTATTTATTTATTCATTTTGTTTTGCAAGAAAACCAACATGTTTTTTTCAAACATGTACTTTTTGAAATTTTCCAAATTTTTTGTCTTGTGATCTACTGTAAACTCAAATAAAGATAATTACTACATGATATTAAAATAAATTTCTTTTATTGCTTATTAAACTTAGATAAACTTCAATTTTATAATAATTTCATTAATATATTTCAGATATGTTTTATATTTTATGTGGGAATCTTTTAAAGTGAATAGTTTAAAAAATATTAAAATTAAAAATAGATTTTTTTCTTTTAAAACATCCTAACAGAAACTTAAAAAAATATATATTAATAGCTACACATAAGTCAAACATTATTTTAAAATCACAATGAAAAAAAAAAACTCTAACATTTCCTTTTTAATGATCTCAAACTTAAAAAGATATTAACAAGATTTCAAATTTTTTAAATATCGTAAAAATACGTTAGCTTTTTATATAAAAAAAGAAAAAATATTATAGCGAGTTGTTTAAAAATGCATATTAAAGATGGCGCCATAATTTTTATCGGTTTTTCTTGAAAACTAAAACTCATATAAAACATACTATTTAGCCAATATTAGAAAATCGTTGAATATATTTTGCATATAAAGCCATATTTAGCCAATAATGAGATTTCAATAAAAAATAATATCACTGTAAGACAAGTATGTACAATAATTAATTACTTTGCTTTTCAAACAAAAGCGACTATTTCAAAACATCATTTACGGAGCTTGTACTCTTTTGAAAGCAATACAGTAATATACCGTAAAATTTAGGGAAAACTTACTGGATTTATAAGGATTTATAATTTCAAAATGTCAATTACGGAAATTGTACTGTTTTCTTAGAAAAATGAAACTATTCCTTAAAATTTTACGGAAAAAATTGTGTATATTGCCGGATTCTTTTTACAGTGTATTTAACCCCTTTCCTTCACATCAATGCTGGAAGAAGAGAGAGACAAAAAAAATTGAGCTTCCGTTCAGCATCTATTGCTTGCAGCGTCATCTACCGCTCTTATTTTGAACTAAAACCGAAAATCGCAGTAAAAAAATCTCATGACGTCTCACATAACATCTTCTAAGATTTTTTTTTTTTTTTAAATAGCTGACACCATTTGCAAGTTATTGATTTTTAAAATCAGTCAGTCCAATTTAGGACACGCGATATATATATGAGTACGGATATATACATAGTCAAAGCCATTGGAAACTTTCAATTTCCAAATCTCTATAGAAATAAATGAAGAATTGTTCTTGGGCTTCGGTGTGTAAAAAACATGCTTAAACTCAGTTTTTTGTTTCAATATTTAGTTACGGAAGCAACCAGGAAATTTTATTTATTTTTATTTTTCTTTTGTAAAATTGAATTTAAATTACACATATACTTGCGCATCGCAAAAATATCCATACCTTGTATCATAAAAATCTAAATTTGATTTTAAATTGCGAAAAATGATTTCAAAAGCCCTATGCAAAGGTTGTCTGCATCTGTGCAAGAATAGCACGGATATCCATGAAAACGTAGTTTTAAAAAAAATGCGAAATTTCAGTATTTTTTTTTTATTTATAAATTGCAGAGATTTTAACCAATTTAATACCACTTTCAGAAAATTTAACAAAATGCAAAAGAAACATTATACTTCAAATAGAGGTGAATATATTAAATATTTAATAATATGTAATTGAAATAATTTATTACTGCTCATAGGAAAATAATAACACTTTTATTTTTCATAATTATATAGGCACGCTATAAAAAATGGATATAATACTATAAAAATAAGTTCAGAATGAAGTAAATTTCACCATTCATTACGCTTGTTCAGCCACTTAAAACCAATGAATGAAGGAAATTCCTAGAAGAAAAATTGTACACAAAACTTCGCCTCTAAATTTGCTGCTAAGTAACTCTGATGAACTAAAACATATTTATTTTTTATGTCAGATTAATCTTTAAAACTACATATTTAAGGTACTGTTTATTAAAAATTCTATGTGTTTTTTTTTTTGTTTTTTTTTATCCTGAATGTAATGTTATTTCTTATTTGAAACCTTCTAAGGAAAAATCTATTCTTACACCATTTTATTTACCTTAAACATGGTTTTTTTATGTAAAGGTGGAATTTTGTAAATCATTTTTCATTTACTTCCTGATATGCTATGATTGTGTTTCCAATGAGAAAACAATGTTTTGATATTTTTAAACCTTAGTTATCTATTATATATATAAATTACAAATGGAAATTTCGTTCCGGCTGCTTATAACTCGAGTTCTACTGAATGGATTTTGATGGAATTTGCACTGTTAGATTGTCAATGTTTCAGGGAAGGTTTTAGTACATAATATATCGTTCTACGTAGATTATTTACAGAATTATAATGGAAAGTTCTATTATTTTGGACGAAAAGTTTACCATTGGTTATTTTTTGGCAACCGTTATTGTTCAAAAAAGAATTCAAGCGTCTATACACCTCGAATAAACGGTCAAGTGCGAGTATTACTCGCTTACAGAGGGTTCCGTACAATAAATATATGAATTAGCAATTGTATTATTGAGAAAAACCGTTGCTAAAAGAATACTAAGACTTTTTTTAAAACTATGCATAGTAGAATTGGGTATAACAGTATATACTAGAAAAATATAAATGGATATACCATGAACGTTTAAAGAGATATACAACCTAAATAATATCAAATATAGCTATTCTGTAATAACTCATTTTGACTTTCTTCTGTCTTATAAGAAGAAAGTATTGGATTGGTGAAAATTTTCGATTTCCGGTTTTCGACGAATTTATACGTTTTAGGGGACAGAGATAATGAGAAACATGTTTTTACAAAATGTCTGTCTGTGAGTCTGTCTGCCTGTGTGTGACACAAATTTTGTAGGTGCTCTATCTTAAGAACTAATTTAATAACGGAATTTAATAAAACTTTAGATTCAGTTAGTCCCTGATATAAATTGGTGCTGATTACTTTTTGGTGTAAATCGCCCAACAGGTGACGCTGTTATGCTGCATTATTCATGATTATCGCAATAGCTCTGTCTCAGGAACTAATGCACGAATATTCCTCAACCTTCAGATTCAGTAAACCCTTGATATAAATTAGTGCTGTTCAGTTTTTGGTTGAAATTGCGAAACAGTTGTCGCTACTATGCTGCAATTTTTACGATTTCAGCAATAGCTGTATCTCAAGAACTAATGCATGAATTTTCATCAAATTTTAGATTCAGTTAGTCCCTGATATAAGTTGATCCTGATAAATTTTTGGTGTAAATTGCCAGGATGTGCCACTACTATGTACAACTTTTCACGATTTCTGCAATAGCTCTATCGCAAAAACTAATGCACGGATTTTCATCAAACTTTAATTTCAATTAGAAGTTCACGTAAGTTGTCCCTGATTAGATTTTGGTATAAATCACCGAACTGGTGGCGTTACTGTGCTGCATTTATCAGAAAGTATTAACATGTATGAGATAGAAAAAAGTTTTGGAATTGACACATCCGACTAGTTTAATATTATCTTAATCTGTTTATAATGAACTTAATTCGGTACTGACAATAAAAGCAATGCATATTTAAACTTCATTTCGCATTTCATAAAACTAAATTCAGCTTTGTAATAACCTTTCTTTCGACAGTGTAGCTAAAACAAAACATTCGTTCAAAGTTTACATTTGGCATTGGGCTAAGCGCGCTTCGAAAGGAGGTCACAAATCTGCAACGCCGCCTCGGTCCTTGCCGTGTTTTTCCAGATAGGTTTTTAATTAACTTTTAAAGCCCCTCGAGGCGTATTGAAAGATCCATTCAATGCCAAAATAGTCTCGAATCCCATAGTATTTAAGTCATTTTAATTAATGGGTCTCAGGGCTCTTAAAATTGGAAAAAATTAAAAATAGAGACCTGTTTCAACGTTTAATATCTTAAAATGTATATGATTTTAAAACGCAATTTTTATTGAAGTGAAAGATAGAAGTACGTTCTTTCATTTCCTGCATATAAAAAATTGCAAGATGCAGAATTAGCATTTACAGGGTGCTCCAAACAGTCAGACATTTGACAAGCAGAAAATTGGTATAATAGCTTACGCGCACGATTAGAAAATAAATATTGCAACTAGAATAAAAATTTTGGCGCCTACTTATACTTTAGATTATAATAATTAACCTGAACCTATTTGTATTTAAAGCATTTTTATATTTTTAACACAAAGTTGTATTTACCTAATACAAAATTTCAACAACATAATCACTTAAAAAATATATATATTTTTTATCAATAAAAAATAAATTTTAGGTTCAGTTTATACAGATTAACATGAAACGTATGTTTTGAAAATTTCATGAAAGTATTCAAAAGTTTTTGAGATATCGTGCGCCACCAAAAAAGTCATTTGGTGAAAAATGACTTAAAAGTTTCAAAAATGCTGCTTCAGCTATTGAGGGGGCATAAAAAGGGGCTCTAAAAGCCATAACTTTTGTTCTAATGAGAATTTGAAGGAAAAAATTATATTAAAATGTTCAGAAAAGATAGAAGATTAACATCTAAAAAAAGTTAAATTATAATTTTTTTGAAATTTTAAGAGTCCTGAGAGCCCTTGAATTAGTTCGTTTTTAACAATTTCACGTTTATTGCTTTTATACTGTTAATGGCTGTTATATCATTAAAAGTTGTTAACTAGGCTTTAAAAGTCGATGGTACGTAGAGTACGTCGCCCCTGTCATTATGTATGTCCAAACCGGCCATATCATTAAGGGTTAATATCTCGGCTAATTACTGACGATTGTTTTCGAAAATCATGATCAACAATGCTTTTATACTTCTGCTACGATAGGAACCTCCAGAATTTCTCAACACTTTTGCTGAATGCCCGTAAATCGAAATTTGTGTGTAACGGAAAAATGCAATTTTCTCAAAAACTATGTGACCTAGGGTAATCGCTATAATTTCCCTGCAAGGTTTAAATTAACGTCTACTACCTCTAATTTTTTCATAATTTTACATTCAGTAGATTCGAAAATAGAGGGGGGGGGGAATTTTTGCCCTACATTTTCGACGTGATCTGCAAAAATATAATACCTAAAATTAAAATAAATGTATTTTTGAATTCAGCGTTACGAACGCTTTCTTACAATACCCCACACGATATACAAAGAAAAGATTTTTTTTTCAAGTAGCTTAATTTGCCCCTCCATATTTTTTACTAAATATATTTATAAAAGTTTAATAATCTGAAAATGTGTGGGTCAATAGTCTTTATTACTTCCCCCAATTTGAACTTTCCACGTTCCATATCCGAGTAAAATGGCTGTGACAGACAGACAGACAGGCACAGGAGTGATCTCATAATAGCTTCGTTTTTACTTTTCAAGTACGGAACTCTAAAAAAAAAAAAAAAAACTGTTACTAATTTTAATTTTAAAAAATCTGTTCTGACGATTGATAATAAAACGAACTTATTTAATTTAAACATGAAAGGGAACGTTTGTAATGCTTAAAAAATATTCTTCAATTTCGAAAGATTGCAGCAGAAATATTTGGCGATTTATCTTATGCGTCAGGCCATGAAAAATACATCTGAAAATTTGATTATATAAAATCCAAGTAACAATTTTGTTTTGAATTGTTCTTTTTTTAATTTAATTTTTTTAGTGTCACTCCTCATCCTACAAAAGAAACTAACAGATGTAATTATAAAAATGTTGTACTTGGGAGTTAAATGTTATTTATTTATTTGCAATTTTGATTTTACTTTTGTTGCCAAACAATTTGATTTTAAGCCAAAAAGGCATAAGCGTGATATCGTTCCGCGCGATGTTCACAATAATGGTGATTTTTCAAATGTACGACAGCATTTTTGGAGTATTTTTTTACATTCGAATGTAAATTATATAAATAGCAGTAAATATTATGAAAATGGAGTCAAAATATTTAAATTTTAGTGTAAATGTCTGCCAAACACACACATACATTGTAAAATAATTTAATTTCAGACATTTAAAAAGAAATTCACCATACTTTACTATGGAAACATGCCGGTTTGTTTTCCCCAAACTTGTGACTTTTATAGCCTTGAACTCAGATCAGCGAATATTGTCTATTCTTTATAAAAAAAAAAAAAAAAACACATATCGCCAATTTTCCTTATGGAAACGTGCACTGCTTCAAATCTTAAAAACAAACTAAAGATTATTAAGAAAAATATAGAATTATGCGTTATTACTATCACAAAAGAAAACATTTTGAAATAAAAATTGCTTGCTGAAATAAATTTTCGATATTATTTTTAATTTGTGATTTCTTTTTTTTTTCTTATTCTTTTTTGAAGGGTTTTGAAAGATATTGGACGTATCTTCCGTAATCGGCTCACCAAAGAATAGGCGTATTTACTATATCATTGGATGTTTCTTTTATATTTGGTGGGAACTCTGGTCTGTGAATCAGATTGCAGAAGATTATACGAAATTTGTACTTAGCGATTAGTAAATTTATGGTTCCTCATTATGAAGCAAGCGGACAAAAGAAGATTTACTATTATATATTTTTCATATTCAGTTATTTTACAATCACTAAAAAAGCATTACTTGCAATGTACGAAAAAACTTTGAAATGCCAATGGTAGCTAATGGAACAATATTTCTTGATTTATCATTTTAGCCTAGATAAGAAAAAAAGTATTTGAAATTCAGATAAAATTTGTTCATTTTAAAGCAATTTCGGCTGATGCACAGCCTAGCCGCTTAACTTAGTGACAAATTGACGATTGTAGGGTTTATTTAGGCAACAGACTGAAGAATAATGTGATCTTGAAAATAACAGGCCTATTTATTTCTCCGTGTTATTATGTTAATTAGGGAAATGAAAAAACTTTGGTTCCTCAAAACGATTATTGCTAAAAATTTTGCATAACTAACTTCATTTATCATTCTCAAGGAGTTTTTTTGGTGAAAGGTCTTTAAAACAGTCGACAACAATTTGCCATTACTTAATGAATTATAGTTTGGCGCGTAATTAACTTTGTTCTTTTGCTACCACATCTTTGAAAACACTTCTAATGTTTGACGTCAAACGTGCCTGTAGAACCGATTACGGAAGATTAGGAAGATTTTATTGGATGAAAACTAGAGGGTTTTTTTTCTACCGGAATCAGTTATCGAGTTTTTTTCGGTTTAATAGTACTATTGCAACTGACATATAAAAAGAAAAGGCAGTGAAAATGACATTTTTTTTTTATATATATAGAATTCAAACTATTCAGCTTTTAAATCCTACTTTTATATGACTCACATTTCTTTTAAATATGAGAGTTAAACACTGCTCTTTGTGTGCAAATAATTTATTACATAATATATAATTTGAATTAATTTTCCAATTAATTTTCGGCAGTGAAATTACGCTCGAAAATATTGAATATACAATACGTGAATTATCACATTGCTAGCGAAGAGTAGAACCAACAATGTGAAAAATGTCCAAGCCAGGAATCGAACCCGGAACCCTTGGAATAGCACTCTAAGTGCTCTACCATTTAAGCTACGAGGACGATGCCCAGCCTAACATTTCCCACATATGTTGGTAAAGCTGCAACTGTGGCACAGGATAGAAATAGTCTATATGAGCACACAATCCTGTGGCGAAACATGAGACACAAACAAACACAGCGCCATGGACTTTTAAAGTCTCGAAATTAATTTTTAATGATATATTTGTGTAATGCAATACCCAGAAGCAGTATAAAAGCAATAAACGTAAAACTGTTAAAAACAGACTAATTTAATTAGCAATAATAACCTAATTACTATGGGATTTGCGACTAGTTTGCATTGAGTGGCTCTTTCAATATGCCATCCGTGTCTTTAATATTTAATAAAAAACCTTAACTTGAAACTATCTGGAAAAACGCGGCACGGACCAAAATGCATTGCAAATTTGCGACCACCTTTCGAAGCGCGATTAGCACAATGCCGCCAAGTTTAAACTTTGAACACGGTTTTGTTTTAGATACACTGTAAAAGAAAAAGATTACTGCTACGCTAAATTTGGGTTTATGAAAGGCCACATGAAGTTTAAATATGCACTACTTTTATTGTCATCACCGAATTAATTTCACCATAAACAGATAAGATTAAAAAGGATTAAAGGATTAAAAAGATTAAACGGTTAAGTTTAAAAAAACGAGTTATACAGAATAACAGATTAGCAATATTTCATTTTATTTAGGCATCATATCTCTCTGAACTTTCATGGTATATCCATATATACTTTTCTAGTTAATACAGTTATACACCACCATATGTTGTATACTTTTTACAAAGCCTTATTATTCTTTTAATAACATTTTTTTGTAATAATACAGTTACTAATTAATATATTTATTGTACGGAACCCTCTGTGCTTGAGTAATACTCGTACTTCGCCGGTAACTCAAAGAGACGAGTTTTCAGTAATCGGAGATCACGCCAAGTTAACGTAACACATCGGCTGATAAGTTCCAGGTCTAATGAAGAAAACACAACTTTTTTGATCAAATTCGATTTTATTCATCAACATAGGCTCCTTTAAGAGCGATAAAATCATTTCAGCGCCTCTCTAACATTCCAATACCTTTCTTGAAGAACGAATTATCTTTGGTCTCAAAATAGGCGCTTGTTTCAGCGATCACGTCCTCATTCGAACCAAATCTCTTGTCGGCGAGCATTTTTTTCAGGTCTGAGAACAGGTAAAATTCGCTGGGAGCCAAATCTGGAGAACAGAGTGGGTGCGGAAGCAATTTGAAGTATAATTTCTGCAATTTTGCCATCGTAGCCAAAGACCTGTGACAGGGTGCAGAGGGGGGGTGTGACGCGGCACCCACTTCGAAAACAGATTTCTCATAGACAAATGTTCACGCAAAATAAAGCCTATACGTTCTTTTGGTAGGTTTAGAGTGTCAGCTATCTCTTGCAATTTCACTTTATGGTTTTCTAAAGCGATTTTGTGGACTTTTTTTATGTTTGCCGGTATAACCACCTCTTTTGGTCGACCAGAGCGTTGCGCATCATCGATGTTTGTACGACCACGTTTAAATTCAGCAAACCAGTCAATAATGGTCGATTTTCCTGGTGCAGAGTCCGGATAACATTTATCAAGCCAAGCTTTTGTTTCCACGGTGTTTTCCCCCATCAGATAGCAATGTTTTATCAAAACACGAAAATCTTTTTTTCCAGTGTTTTGAAAATACAAAAAGTTGTTTCACTAAAACCACTGTAACTTTTGAAGCAACCATAAATCCATTTGCAGCTCGTCATAAAATGTTTACAGCTACCTTTTAAAGGTTAGTACTTACTTTGTGGTGCCATGTGTGTGTCAGACCGAGAACTTATCAGTCGATGTGTTAATTGTATTTTTTTATTTCATGATTTGAAATCATGGAATTAGGTGTCAATTTTAAGATAAACATTGAATGCTTATAAAAGAGTTTTTTATTTTTACTTATTTTTTAAAGCTTTTTTACTTATATCTATTCAACGTTTCTTTATCGTCAAATTGTAATAAGATTCATATAAGAGGATGAAAATCCTTACGAAACGTTCATTTCCGCAATGCTTCAAAATCCACAATACGAGTCATTCTCATATCCTTTATCCCGTCAAAAATAAAGACAGAAATAGATTTGCCATAGCAATCGAAGTTTACTGCGTCAGATTTAAGACGTAGTATTTTAAGAATAATTTGATGCTTCAGTTGTTACTAAAAAAATGCCGTTAAAAGAATTGCTATTGATAAATGTAAAAGTAGTTATGTTAAATATGTCAATAATGTTTTTTCTATGAGATGGACCATTAAAATTATTATTATATAATACTGAATTAACGACGTACAAATTTTTTGGTGATTTATTAGGTAGATAGAGGTATTCATTAGTAATGCAAATTTTAATTGGCCTGTTAAATTCAATTAAAATCTGCTGTTTTCAGATAGAATGCCATCTTTTATGACATGCTTTCCAAGCGATAACTGAAGATTCATAGTGATGGAAGCGATGAATCTTATGAGATGACATACTGTGAATCGTATTAACATAATTATACGAAAACTTGACTTATAAAAGTTTCGAGATGAGTCGTTATACGAGATATTTGTTAAAGTATTACTCGCAAAAAATGAGTTACTAAGGAATACAATATCTTGACACGATGATTTTTTAATGATTTTACCATGGTTTTGTTACTGTGACAGAGAGTTCTTATGCGACTTTTCATTCATTGATCAGAGGACACATTGAGGTGTAAAAATCGCTAACTTTCTGCTTTTCTTTTTCTTTTTTTTTTTTTTTTGCAGAAATTAGTTTACATTGTGAACATTATAATTTACGCAGTAGACAAGGGCGTGCAGCTGAAACTGTGAATGAAGCGATTAAGAATCTGCCAGTTTTAAAATGTCCGTTTTGGTAAAAACTTTAGAAAATTTTTAATTATTTATTTGAAAGAGCAATATTTTACGATTCCGAAGCTGTTTCGATTTTATTCTTACGATTGCTAGAAGAGGAGTTAGAGTCAATTTAATAAACAGTAAGTAATGAGTTAAATACCGGGAGTGGGCGTAAGAAGGCCAGGAGAAATGCAAACAATGTTTCTATACATGATTTTCTTACTTTTTAAACAAAAACATTAATAAACCTTAGTTAATACTTTACGACTGATTTTATAGATAAGAAATTTTTAAATGCGATTACTGGAAAATCAATTTTTCCATTATTTCTCTGTTCGATAAACTCCATTCCATAAAATGCTTTAAATATAATTCAATGAAATTTTCTCATAATGCTTTCCATATTACTCACTATGTTCTGAACTAGAATCTAAACTCTATCTGATAATGTAATTATTTTATAGGTATTCAAGTATAAAAAATGGTATTTTTTTTTAAATATCTATTTTTCTGACATATTTAAAATATTTGAGTTAATTTTGAAGATATTGTAAAACTGCTAGTTCAGCGCATAGGTAAGTGTAATAGTAGTATATAGCACAAAGGGAACTGAAATATATTTAGTTGAATTGCGTGCGCGCTGTCAACTGATGTTGACAACGCTAATGTAAGCATGAAATTTTGCCAAAAAATGGCAAAAAACTCAATTTTTTAAAATGTTATGAAGATTTTGTTAGGATTTTATGTTTTTTCCTCCTTTTGTATTACAATGGAACTAAATACCATATTTACTCGTACATAACGCGCACCCCGTACTTTATAAGAAAAAACCGCGTTTTTTTTTATCTCGTATATAACGCGCACCATAAATTTGTCATGCAAGTGAATTTAGCGTATAAATAATATTACTAGGGCTGTTGCAGAAAAAAGTACAAGGAGTGAAATAAAGATGCAATACTTCTATTAAGTAAGACTTTTCCAGTTTTAATTTCTTCTCTGAATACATTTCTTGATTCATATGTATATCATCTGATTACATCCAGCAGTAAAAAGATATTCCGTGTATAACGTGCACCTAGGTTTTTTGCCCTAAATTTTTGAAAAAAATGCGCGTTATACACGAGTAAATACGGTACATACGTGTATTTATTGAATATCATGAATTTCGTTTAAAGCACTCCGAACGTAGACAGATACCTAAAAAGAAGATCCAATCGAAATGAAGCTGTTAGTCTTAAATGAACCCCATAACGCTCTGATCAAAGGCAAAATAGAACTTATTCAGGGAAGGCGAAACTGTGTAAATTCATAATTTGAAGAGAACATCCCGGAGCATAGCTGTGGAAATATAACTGAGGTGTGCAATTTTTAGTGCAGATGCTCTGCGCGGGATCAGCTAGTATAAATTAAATTTTGTCACGTGGATTTAAACATCACGTTTTGTCACGTGGAGAATCCTCAAAATTTGATCTCTTATAACTATTTGAAGGTTTAAAAAAAGTACATAACTCATAACTTTTTTTCGGGCTGTTTTGATTCAAGGAACACAAACAAAGATTATTATTTGAAAAAAAATATATTAGACTACACTTATTAAAAAATAAATAGTCAAGTGAGAGTATTACTTGGGCTGAAAGGGTTCCCGTACCATAAATATATGAATTATTAACTGTGTTAGAAAAAAAGAATCGTTGCTAAAAGAATTAATAAGACTTTGTAAAAAAAAAAACTATACAACATAGGTTTAGGTATAACTGTATATGGGAGACTGGGGAGGCTTGACCTACCCTTCAATTTTCATATTTAAAAGAATTTCAGAGTTTTACGAACAGGTGGCAACCAAAGCTACTGAAAGGGTCAAACAATAGTCTTTGTTTCATGCAGATAATTGAAACAGGTGTGGAAAAATCAATTGTGAAGAGATTTCATCTTAAAAAGTGTATTTTTTAGAAACATTTTGTAAAATTTTCTCACACAAAATATATCATAGAAGTTTAAATAATTAGGTTTTAAGTAACATAAAAATATTGAGCTTTCATTCCAGGAATAAAGATTGCACTGAAAGTTAGATTAAACATAAACACGGGCTATAATTTAAAAAGTGACATGTGGGAAGGCTTTCACTCAATCAATGTGAGGAAAGGTTGATCAGATGGTCAAAACTCCCTTAACTAGTAAATCTGCAGATCAAGAGCCTCAACGTCATCTTTGCAAGTCATTATTTTTTAACACTCATTGCGTAATATTCAACTTCCTACAAATCGCTTTTTAAAGTTTTCAAATTACATAAATATTTATAAGTATACAAGATACTTCGTAAAGTTTTAGAAATTAAAAGTGTTAAACAAATGGTTATACATTGATGTTCTGAAATTCTGATGAGCTACATATTCTGGTAACTTTTTAAATAAAAAATTGCATTTCTTCAGGGGGGGTGCCCCCCTGAACCCCCCGTAGTCTATTTAAATTTACATCGTAATTTTTTTATTGATTGCGCAGATGGTTATAGTATATCTTAGATTATTTTTTTCAGCTGTGATTTATAAGGATAAGCATAAGATTTTTTATAAATTAATAAAATTTAAATTTAAAATAAAATATTCATGTTAACCGTACACAGACAATAAATCTTGAAGTGACGCCAAAAATGTAACCCTAAAATCTGCTACATTCGGCACAACACAACAACGTGCTCAAAAAAAAAAAAAAAAAAAAAAAAAAAAAAAAAAAAAAAAAGAATAATATTTTTAGTAATACAGTTTTTAATTCATAATACAATGAAATGCTACCTTAGAATGCTTATTGCTTAAATATAAGCAGATCATTTTCATTTTACAGAAAAAATGCACGAATGAAGTCAAAGAATTCGGTCCCTGTTCCACGTGCTTGTTTTGTTTGGCCAAATGAGGGCATTCAAATCTGAGTGATAACGCCCATCGTATTGCAAACTGCTTTTACGGCATACTGCATCTCCATCTATCTCTTTCCTCCGTGAATAATAGTTAATTTTATTTTACCCAAGATCTTTTTATTCCAGCATCTTTGTTTTCGATAAATGACGTCTAATTCACCTGCTATGCGTGTTTACTCAAAACTTTTCATCTTGTTATATTAAGAAATACTCGAGAGTTTTCTTTTTATTTCCAATATGCCGCCATATTAATTTTTCTATTTTTAATTTTATTTTTCATTTTCCTGTTTCACGACAAAACATCTCAATTGAAATTTGTTTAAAAGAAAATATTATTCCGGGTTTTGATTTTCTTGTCAACAATTAATGAAATATTGGTAAATGTTATGGAAAAATGTTACGTTATTCTCTATGAAAATAATGAACTTTTGTATTTTTAAGCAAAATATTTGAATAAAATAAATAAAATAAATGAAATATTGCCTATTTTTATTTCTGGGCTAAAATCCATCTATATGCAAAGATACAAATGCATTAATCCATCCGTTTTGACGTTGGCTTTAGTCAAACATTATACACGCAATTATACTAATACTAGCAAAACCCGCGGCTTTGCTCGCGTAATAGTTGAAATATGCCAAGTGATATTTGCATGACTATTTTTTATTAGAAGAACACTTTTTGAAATAATTCATAAATTACGAATTAAGCCACAGTTTAACTAAACTTCATTATAAAAGTGCAATAGACAGAAATGAGATTTTAATTAATAAGAAGAACTAAAACTAATTCCAATTAATTGATAATTTAGAAAGAATTTTGAGACTTTTATGCTCATTTCATATACCCATTTCAGTATTCATATGAAGTTTTTGATTTTTTAGAAACCATCTTAACACATTTACATCTTGAAATTAACCATCATGTCAAATTCCAAGCTTCTTGTCTAACAGTCTAACACCTCTCTGGTGTTAGTGGCACCAACATAAAATGCCGAAACAGAGTTGAAACAGAGTATCTCGAAATATGTTGAAACAGAGACTGTTACCATTAATTTGCCAACATTAACATTGAAATCGGTTGTTATTTCCTAATATTCTATAGAAAACAGAATTTAGATGTTTTTAAAGGCTTTCTTGTTGTTCCTATCAACCAGGTAAGTGGCAGTGACACCGGCATAAAATATAGCCCGTATAGGATCAGGGACTATCACTCTTGATTCGCAACCAATAACTTCTGTGATATGTTTATTATTTCCTGAGATTCTATAGAAATCGCAATTTAGGACTCTTTTAGAATGCTTTTTTCGCTCCTTCCCTTCGTTTCACACCTTTTTAATTTCGAATTTATTTTCGATTGTAATTAGAGCACATTTATATTTTATAAGTAACTAACGTGCTATATTTAAAGTTTCTAGCCTCTTCAGTACCGCAGAAATCGCAATTTAGAAAGATTTTGCTCCTGCAAGCCTCGACATAAAATATAGCTTATGTTTGAGCAGGTTCATCACCATCAATTTGCAATAATTCTGTTTGAAATCGGTTTCATATGTTCTTAGAGATAATTTGTATCTTATAAATAACTGCCCTGCCTAATTTCAGGATTCTAAGCTCTTCAGTAACACAAAAATCGCAATTTAGAACGTTTTTTGATTCTGCAACCTCTAGGTGGTAGTGACACTGACATCAAATAGAGCCTATGTTGTAGCAAGAGCTGTCATCATCAATTTCCAAACATTACTTTTGAAATATGTGTGGTACTTTCTGAAATTGCGTAGAAATCGCCATTTAGAACGTTTTTTAGAACTCTTTTCACACCTTTTAAATTTCGAATTTTTAAAGAAATGTTCTTAGAGATTATTTATATCTTATAAGTAACTACCATTCCAAATTCCATGTATCTGGGACCTTCAGTAACACAAAAATCGCAATTTCGAACGTTTTTTTGCTCCTGCACCCCCTTTAGGGGTAGTGGCACCGACATAAAATGTAGCCTATATTGGAGCAAGGGTTGTCACCATCATTTTGACACCATTATTTTAAAAATCGGTTTGGTACTTCTTGAGATTGCGTAAAAATCGCCATTTAGAACGTTTTTTTAGAACGCTTTTTGCGCATTTTCACCCCTTTTAAATTTCGAATTTTTTAAGAAATGTTCTTAGAGATAATTTATATCTAATAAGTAACTACCATGCCAAATTGCATGTATCTGGACCCTTCAGTAACACAAAAATCGCAATTTCGAACGTTTTTTGCTCCTGCACCCTCTTTAGGGTTAGTGGCACCGACATAAAATGTAGCCTATGTTAGAGCAAGGGTTATCACCATCATTTTGACACCATTATTTTTTAAATCGGTTTGATACTTCCTGAAATTGCGTAAGAATCGCCATTTAGAACGTTTTTTAGAACTCTTTTTGCGCATTTTCACCACTTTTTAATTTCGATTTTTTTAAGAGATGTCCTTAGAGATCATTAGTATCTTATAAGTAACTACCATTCCAAATTTCATGTTTCTAGGCCCTTCAGTAACACAAAAATCGCATTTTTAGAACGTTTTTTGCTTCTGCACCCCCTTATGGCCAGTGGCACGGACATAAGATATAGCCTATGTTCTAAGTTGGACTAACACCATCATTTTGATACCATAACTTTTGGAATCGGTTCGGTAGTTCCAGAGCTTACCTCCGACAAATAAACAATTTTTTCCTCTTTATAATATGAGTATAGAATAGATATAGATTATTAGGACCAAATACGTTGCTAGGCAACAGATGAAAAAAAAGGAAAATTGAAATATGCATTACGTCAAATTGATAAAACAAAACCCTTTATATTATTAGAAAACATGCATAAATTCCCCCCCCCCCCATATTATAAACCTAATTTTAAAAAAACTCGCAAATATATTGACAAAATTTCAAACTAATTGGAATAATTTAATAATCTTATTTAAAAATTTCAGCATCAAAAATTTACCATTTAAATCCATTTTTCATATGAGCCATTTCTTTCAACAAATGAAAATCTGAAAATCGTCTGACTTGCCATAGAAAAGAATTATAGAGCAAAATAAAATGTTCCATATTTCCCGAACGAATGAACCAAATTTAACCAAAAACTATACAGCTAAGTCCGGGTACCTCATCAACATGCTTAGTGAATTTCCAGCCGATCGGATGCTTTTTTTGGCAGTTATCGCGGAACAGACAGACAGACTAACAGACTCACTAACATACAGACTAACAGAAACCAAAACTTTTCGTGTCTCCACAGTAAGCCTTCACTGACGTTTCGGCAATTAAGTGTTTTTGGAAAATAAAATATTATATTCATTACATAATACTGAAGGGTTAATTGTTACATTTCTAAAATAATGTAAATTTATTCTGTAAATCTACAGTAAAATGGAGTAATAGAATGAGAAATGTTTAACATTGATTAAACGAAAATGTGAAAAATTGCTATAGTAGCAAGAAGAAAATTGATGAAATATAAATTGGAAAGTTAATAGTAAGTTTTGTTTAATTTAAATAGTACACATAATATGTAAAAAGAAAGAATGGAAAAGACTAGAAAGGATGAAGAAGCATCCTTAAGAAATGTTAAGTGTTCATACCTCTGGAAAAGAACCCAACGTTGATCAAAATACTTTAGGAAGGTATGTAGACAAATTTCACCAAGATAAACACAAGGAAATGAAGCTAAAATATGTTCAACTAGTGTTAAAAAGTCAAATGTCACAAAAAGTGGGTGGTTAAAACAGAATTTTTCTCCTGTTCCTTGAACTCCTTCTAAGCAAGTTTGTTTACACATCATATTTTCCAAAATAATTTGTAATAATAATTAATCCATGTAGCATAAATGTATTCTGTCTTACTTATAACTAATTTTATTTCAATATAAAATAAAGTGGGTGAAGCCTCCCATATGTGGGGAGCCTTGACCCATTATTTTCTCATGAATAAAATCAACTATTTCTCAAGTCTCTTATCTATACTTCTATACTCCTATTATAAAGAGGTAAAAATTGTTTATTTGTAGGAGGTAAGCTCTGGAACTACCGAACCGATTCCAAAAGTAATGGTATCAAAATGATGGTGTTAGTCAAACTTAGAACATAGGCTATATCTTATGTCCGTGCCACCGGCCAAAAGGGGGTGCAGGAGCAAAAAACGTTCTAAAAATGCAATTTTTGTGTTACTGGATGGCCTAGAAACATGAAATTTGGAATATTAGTTACTTATAAGATTTAATTATGTCTAAGAACAGTTCTTAAACAATTCGAAAACAAAAAGGGGTGAAAATGCACAAAAAGCGTTCTAAAAAACGTTCTAAATGGTAGTTTCTACATAATCTCAGGAAATAATAAACCGATTTAAAAATGATTGGTGTCAAAATGATGGTGACAACGTTTGCTCCAAGATAGGCTATATTTTATGTCGGTGCCACTACCCCAAAGGGGGTGCAGGAGCAAAAAATGTTCTAAAAACGCGATTTATGTGTTACTGAAGGACCTAGAAATATGAAATTTGAAATATTAACTACTTATTAGATATACAGGATTTCTAAGAACAATTCTTAAACTATTCGAAATTTAAAAGGGGTGAAAATGCGCGAAAAGCGTTCTAAAAAACGTTCTACATGATGGTTTCCACACAATCTCAGGAAATACCAAACCGATTTAAAAAATAAAGACGTCAAAATCATGGTGAGAACCCTTGCTCCAACGTTTTATGTCGGTGCCACTACCCCAAAGGGGGTGCAGGAGAAAAACGTTCTAAACTGCGGTTTTTGCATTACGGAATGGCCTAGAATCGTGAAATTTCAAATGGTAGTTAGTTATAAATATCAATGATCTCTAAGGACATTTCCTAAAAAAATAAATTTAAAAGGGGTCAAAATGCGCAAAAAGCGTTGTAAAAAATGTTCTAAATTACGATTTCTATGTAATCTCAGGAAGTACTGAACCGATTTCAAATATAATGGTGTAAAAATGATGGTGACAGATCTTCCTCCAAGATAGGCTATATTTTATACCAGTTTCCACTACCCCAGAGGAGATGCAGGAGCAAAATGTGCGAAAAGCGTTCTAAAAACGTTCTAAATGCCGATTTGTCAGCAATATCTCAGGAAGAATCAAACTGATTTCAAAAGTAATGGTAGGAAATTGATACTGAAAGCCTCTGCTCTAACATAGACGCTATTTTATGTCGGTATCACTGTCACCTAAACGTTGCAGGAGCAAAAAAGCGTTCTAAATTTCGATTTTTGTAATCGGTAGAGGCTAGCAACTTAAAATTAGTCAAGGTGGATATTTATTAGATTAAAATGATCTTTAAGAACAGTTTCGAAAAAAATTAGAAATTTAAAAAGGTGTGAAAATGAGCGAAAAGCGTTCTAAAAACGTTCTAAATTGCGATTTCTACTCAATCTCAGAAATACCAAAGCTATTTCAAAAGTAATGGTTGCAAATCAATGGTGACAGTTCCTGCTATAACATAAGTTATATTTTATGTTGTTGTCACTACCATCTGAGAGTTGCAAAAGCAAAACATGTTCTAATTTGAGTTTTTTGCACAACTGAGGTGTCTAACACTTTGAAGTATGGCATGGTATTTACTTACAAGATGCAACTGCTTTCTAAGAGCAGTCGAAAGAAAATTCTAAATTTAAAAAGATGAAGTGAGCGAAAAGCGTTATAAATTACAATTTTTATATCAAATACCAGACCGATTAAAAAAATAATGATTACAAATTGTTGGTGATAGAACCTGCTCAAACATAAGCTATATTTTATGTCTCTGCCACTACCACGAGAGGGTTCCAGGAGCAAAAAACTTTCAAAATTACGGCTTCAAACTTTAAAAATTGCATTGTAGTTACTTATAAAATATAAATGCCCTCGAAGGACTGTCGAAAATAAATTTGAATTAAAAAGGGGTGAAGCGAAGGGGAGGTGAGAAAAGCATTCTAAAAAAGTCCTAAATTACGATTTTTATGCAATTTCAGGGAATATAAACCGATTATAAAAGTAATAGCTGCGAATCAATGGTAACAGTCTCTGATACGACACAGGCTATATTTTATGCCGATGATTCTACCACCTGGGGTTCACAGGAGCAACAAACGTTCTAAAAAAGGCCTTTAAAAGCTTTCTAAATTACGTTTATGTTGAATATTAGGAAAAAACAAACCGATTTCATAATTAATGTTGGAAAATTAATGGTGACAGTTCCTATTTCAACATATTCCTTTATGTTGAGAGAGGTGGTAGGACTTGGAATTTGACATGATAGTTAATTTTACGATGTAAGAAGATGGTTTCTCAAAAAATATAAAACTTCAAATGAATACTGAAATGAGCTTATTAATTGAGCATAAAAGTTTCAATATATTTTCTAAATTATCATTTATTTAGTTTTATTTCGTTTTATTAATTTAAGTCTCATTTATGCCTAATGCAGTGTAATAATGATGTTTAATCAAACTGTGTTTTAAATAATAATTTTTAAATTAATCCTAAAAGTATTATGTACCTTTTAATAAAAAGAACTTTTAATAAAATATAATATTACCTTTTAATAAAATAAAAATTTAGTTAGTACCCTTTAATAAAAATTAGACATATAAATATCACTTGCCATATTTCAAATATTACGCGAGCAAAGCCGCTGGGTTTGCTAGTATATTATACTTATAAAGCAATTTTATTTTGATTATTGATTGTATAACAAATAAAATGATATAAGAAACTCTTTTCTATGTTTAATATTTAAAAAATAAAGAATCATTTTGTAAAATGGAGGTAAACCCTCCCCAGTCTCCCAAATACAATAGATAAGTATGAATGGGTATACCATAAAATTCAAAGAGATTTTTAGCCTAAATAGTATCAAATGTTGCTATTCTGTGTAATTTTTTTTTTAAATCTTATCCTATTCTGTTTATGATGAACTTAATTCTGTACTGACAATAAAAGTAGTGCATATATAAACTTCATTTGGTATCTCACAAAATTAAATTCTGCGTAGTAATGATCTTTTATTTTTACAGTAAAGCTAAAACAAAACCCTTGTTTGAAGTTTAAACTTGGCGTTGTGCTAAATGCACTTCGAAAGGAGGTCGCAAAGTCGCAACGGCACCTTGGTCTGTGCCGCCGTGCCGCGCTTTTCCAGATCGCTTTTTAATTAACTTTTAAAGACACGGGATACGTATTGATAGAGCCACTCAATGCAAACCAGTCGCGAATAGCACTGTATTTATGTGATTAATTCTAATTAAATTAGCCTGTTTTTAACAATTTGAAGTTTATTTCTTTTATACTGCTACCGGGCATTGCATTTCACAAATATATCATTAAAAGTTGTTATTTAGGCTTTAAGAGCCGATGGTGCATAGAGTACTCTGCCCCTGTCATTATATATGTCCAAACCGCCTGTGTCTTTAAGGGTTAATATCTTAGCTAATTACCGATGATTTTTTTCGAAAATCATTCTAAACAATGCATTTATACTTCTGCTGCTATAGGTCCCCGCAGCGCTCTTCAACACCCTTGCTGAATGGCGGCAAATCGAAATTTGTGCGGAACGGAAAAATGCACTTTTCTCAAAAACTATGTGACCTAGGGTAATCGCTATAGTTTTCCTGCAAGGTTTAAATTACGCGTACTACCTCTAATTTTTTCATAATTTTTGTTTCAGTTGCACTACATTTTCGACGATATCTCTGAAAATATAATACCAAAAATTGAAAGAATGTATTTTTGAGTTCAGCGTTACGAAAGCTTTCACAAGATACCCCACACGATATACAATATATATATATATATATATATATATCTTTTCAAGTAACTTAATAAGCCCTTCTACATTTTCCTTAAATATATTTGTGAATGTTTAATAATCTGTAGATATGTGGGTCAATAGTCTTTACAACTTCCACCAATTTGAAGTTTCCACGTTCCATAGTTTACGAGTAAAATGGCTTGTAACAGACAGACAGACACACGAGTAATCTTAAAATGGTTCCTTTTGTACTTTTTAAGTACGGAACCTTAAAAATTACATTAACGTTTGGAAAATATACACAATTTCTAGTAAAACGATACTTCTCGAATATCTCTTTTATAATTTGGTGGTAAAAAAGCATGGGATGGTACGTTAGTTTTCTGTACGACTGTAAATTGAACATAGTCTGTAAAACAGGTTTTACATCAACTGTAATCTCCGAATGGTGAAATTATTTATTATAACAAGTGGGTAAGTGTGATCATAGATCGCACAAAGGGTTTCGTTTAATATTCCTTTCAAAACGTCCAGTACATTTATCGCCATGGAACATCTTCTAAATTTTGGCAAACCCTTCCTAAACTATCGTAAAGCTTCAAACAGATTCACCTTGTTATATTTCCTAATTTTGTTCGTGCCACCCCCCCCCCCCTCGAAATGCTACGATATATCACATGACGGGTATCTGCCAAATTTAGAAAAGTGCCCCCTTTGGGGGGGGGGTGAAGTGGGGTAATGGTCACCATGATTTTTGACGCGGCCTGATGTTTAAAATTTTTGTTACTTTTTATAAGCTATACTAAAGTTTCAAACAGATCGTCCAGCTATATTTCCTAATTTTGTTCGCGCCCCTCCCTCACCCTCCCCCCTCGAAATGCGACACGCCATTCTTCTTTATACTTCATTATAATTTAAACTTTAAATACTTTATAACAAAACAGATCGAATTGTTAGATTTCCTACTTTAAATAAAATCGCTGTCTGTTAGTTTCACATTCTACCACCAGGGAGCGCACTCTATTCTTAACAAAAGCGTATCTGAACGAAACTCCTTTACACAACCTATCAGTAGATATGTTACTCGAGGGGGTGGCGGTCTTCAGCAAGAATTTAAGATAATTGTTGAAATTACCATTCGGAAATAGTGGTAATTTAACTTTTGACATATTTATATTTAATAAGTACCATGTATCTGAGGACTCCGTAAAAAAAAAATGCACCTGAAATGGTATGAAACAAAAAATAAATATTTTGCCCCTCCCCCTCTCTCCACCTGCCCGAAATTTCACGCGCCATTATTTATAAACTTTTTCTTATATGTTATAAACTATGTTAAAGTTTCAAACAGATCACCTTGTTAGATTTCCTACTTTAAATGAAATCGCGGTCTGTTAGTTCCACATTCCACCACGAGGGAGCGCACTCTATTCTTAACAAAACAGCATCTGAACATAACTCCGTTAAACAACCTATCAGGAGATATGCTAGTCGAGGGGGTGGCGGTCTTAACCAAGAATTTATTATATTTGCTGAAATTATTATTCGAAAATAGTGGTATCAATACTTCTGACATTTTTATCTGGCATAAGTAACATTTATGCTGTATTTTTAAAAATCGGACACCGTTCAGAAGTATACTGCAATGAAACATCACGTAACTGCCTTGTAAAATAAGTATATAATAGAAATAAATCAATTAGTGAAATTAGCGCCCCTCCCCCCCCTACCCGAAATTTCACGCGCCATTTTTATAAACTTTTTCTTGTGTGTTATAAACTATCTTTAAGTTTCAAACAGATCGCCTTGTTATATTTCCTAATTTTAACAAAATCGCGTTATCTCAGTTCCACATTCCAACCACCAGGGAGCGCACTCTATTCTTAACAAAACTGTATCGGAAGGAAACTCCGTTAAACAACCTATAAGTAGATATGTTACTCGAGGTGGTGGCGGTCTTAATAAGAAATTAAGATATTTGCTGAAATTACTATTCGGAAATAGTGGTAACTAAACTTTAGACAATTTTATATTAAATAAGTAACATATATCTCAGGACTCCCTCAAAAAAAGCACCTAAAACGGTCAGAAACACTAACTTTTTAAACAGAAATCTAGCGCCCCCCCCGGAATTTCACGTGCCATTCTTTTTTACACTTTATCTTATGTGTTATAAAATATCTTAAAGTTTCAAACAGATCGACTTGTTAGATTTCCTAATTTCAACAAAATCGCTTTATGTTAGTTCCACATTCCACCACCAGGGAATGCACTGTATTCTTAACAAAAGCATATCTGAACGAAACTCCTTTACGCAATCTTTCCGTAGATACATGGGCCCGGATGGTGGCGGTCTGCGGTAACAAACGCTAAGATTTTAAAAATAATTCTAGCTCCCCTCCCCCCCCCCCTCGAAATATCACACTCCATTCTTTTTTACACTTTTTATTATGTGTTATAAACTATCTTAAAGTTTCAAACAAATCGAGTGGCGGTCTTAACCAAAAATTTAAGATATTTCCTGAAAATACTATTCGAAAATAGTGGTATGAATACTTGTAAACTTTCTGAAGATGAATGAGTTATACTTATCTCATAGCGCTGTTCAAATATCCCACGCAAATTATTAGATTTTCGAAGCACGTTAGTCTTTATCATAATAATATTTGTCATGTTGACTAACTGGTATATTTAATCAAAAGTAGTTCCCTCCCTCCCCCTTTTCCATTGACACAAACCTAACAAAATAAAATTATGCGATAGCGGGCGAAGCACGCTTTTCAATTTCGCTGGAAGAATGCATCTCATTTTACATCAGCCTCGCACGGACTGAAATAATCCGATAGCGGGCGAAGCACGCTAGTCTTTGTCATAATATCTGTAATGCGAACTTTCCTAATTTTAACAAAATCGCTTTATGTTAGTTCCACATTCCACCACCAGGGAGCGCAAACTATTCATAACAAAAGTGCATCAGAACGAAACTCTTTTGGGATATTTAATCAAAAGTATTTCCCTCCCCCCCCCCTTTCCATTTACCCAAACCTTACAAATACAAATTATACGATAGCGGCCGAAGCACGCTAGTCTCCCCTCGAAATATCACACTCCATTCTTTTTTACGATTTTTCTTATGCGTTATAAACTATTTTAAAGTTTCAACCAGATCGAGTGGCGATCTCAACCAATAATTTAAGATATTTGCAGAAATTACTATTCGAAAATAGTGGTATGAATACTTACAAACTTTCTTATAATGAATAAGTTATACTTGTCTCATATAGCGGATAAAACCTCACGCAAATTGTTAGATTTCCCAATTTAAATAATTTCATGGTTAAAAAAGCACGTGCGTCCATTTTATTCTATTCATTAGATAGAAATAAAACAGATTAATTAAATAATAATTAATATCTCAGCTTCTAATTGAGTTATCGCTTTGAATTGGATATGTATGAAATCTGCGAGAGATTTCCCGTCCGGATGGCAAAAAATTTTATCAAAAAATTTAACATTTAAAAAGTTAAAATTTCGTATTAAAATATTCCACTACGGAAAACCGCAAGGACGCCGTTATGTCTGAAGTTGAGCACACCTGCTTTCGCGCCGTTGGAGAAAGTTCATTTGAATCTGCGTTAAAAAGGTGGATTGGTTAATTTTAGAAGTTAATTAGCCCGTAATTCAGTTAATTACCAACTTTTTCAAAATTTTATGATTTGTTGTTTGATGTGAGGTGTTCAGCTATAAGTACCCAAAATTTCAAATCTCTAACATGTATAGTTTCTGAGAACGGGCTCTGTGACGGACAGACAGACAGACAGACAGACAGACAAAGGAGTGAGACGAATAGGGTTTCGTCAGATGAACGAAACCCTAATAAAATACTAGCAATCAGAAGTGTCCATCACAATTTCGCTATAGTGTCAGAATCTTACTAACTGAAATATACATACTGAAGCCTGCCTATGATGATATTGTCCACAAAGATAACTTTTCTACAAGAATAATTCTCATTTTTGGATACAAACCAAGCGGATTCTGTGAGATATCTCATGTCCAATAAAGAGATAAAAAATCATTTTACTGTTTATGGATTTCCCGAAAGAATATTGTCAGCCAAGACTGCTTAAAAATAAACATCTTAATACTGTGCATTCCTTTCTGTTTAACAGCTCTTGAAAAATTTATTATAGAGTATAGGCTAAAGTTGCATTAGTAAAATACACAAGTGAAGTCAGTTTGACAGCCCCCCTTTTCCCCTGTTTGATTGTAAAATCGAGATAAAACACGTATAACATTTGAAATTTCCTTTCGGAAAAAATACTCATTTCGTTACTCTAAAAACTGATCAATATAAGATTTTTTTCAAATATAAAAAATAATGAAAGAAAACGCAGCAGTACAATATATTGTACAATCAAACAGTAAGAAAAAAAACTTACACTGTTTAAAATTTTATCCTTGGTTGAATCAAATTTGGATGCTGCAGTAGCTGCAACCATAAGTAAAATTTTGTTCCAACATTTGGAGGTATGATTCAACACCGAATCCAAACGTTGGAACGAAATTTCCCCATCTTACGATTGTAGCTACTGCAGCACAAGTTAAACACAGCTAAATTTTTTTAACAGTGTAATTCACCTCACAGGTATCACAACCGTCGCAGTGAAAAACTGAAATAACTATTCGATTGGTAATTATGCCTTCTTTAAATTTGTATCTGAAAAATAAGCTTTGTGGAAGAGCGGGCTTTTATATCGATTTAGTAACAAACTGAATTTTTTTTATACAAACACCTAATTTTGATATCAGAATATGAAAATGGCCCTCAAATATGCCTGGATATAAATTAGTATAACGTTCTATAATTAATTCCAGAGACATTCTAGGTTAATAATTATGCAAATTTGCGCTGTCGCGTTTGAAATGAAATTTGTTTGTTTAAGGTTAAGATTTAATACAAATCGCATCTTGAAAATTCTAATTAAGGTTCAAGACAAGTGTTACAATTATTATGAAATTATTCTTTTTGGAATAACTTTATGGTTGACAAACTGTTGTGAACGTTTCAAGCATAAATCAAAAACTACGTATCGAACAGAGTTAAAATTTTGAATTTGCACATTATAAGCTTCGAGAAATTAATTTCTGTTAAAAAAATCACATGCCACAATTCATAATATTTTCGAATATTTATTTAATTATTCATATTTCACATATATATATATTTTAATGTATTAAAATCACATAATTATGTTTGGGATTATTAGTTACTAAACTTACACTGTTAAAAATTTTGCCCTTGGTTGAATCAACTTTTGAAGCTGCAGTAGCTGCAACCATTAGTAAAATTTCCCTACAGAATCCTACAGAAAATAAATCGGTATGAAAACATAATTATTACAGGAGATATAAATTAAATACCAAAACATAATGTACATTTTCATGTATATAAATGTTTGTATAATTCTTAAACGTCTAGGTCAAACAGCTTTCTGTTTAGTGCCGAAGTTAAAGATTACTCTAGAATCAAAATAAGAAATCAAATTAATGCTGCAAAAATTAAAATTTGTTACTATTTAAGTATGGAGATGCTTATTATTTAATATATATTTTAAAAAGGCAATCAATCCTATGGTTATTTTTACTTTTATTTATTTATTTATTTTTATAAAACAATTTTGCAATATAAATATATCACGCATTTTTATTTATTCACTGACGAAATATTAAAAAAATATATTAAATTTCTTTAAATATCTCGTATTTCTATTGTCTCCGAAAAATTACAAATGAAAAACTCCGCCTAAAATTGCATTTAATACTAGATCATATTGACAACTATTCTTGTTTATTCGCAACTTCTTCAAAGGAAAGAAAATCTGTTTTCAGTTTCTGGTTTCTTCTTGCTTTATGTGTTTCTGTTTTTGTTTTTTATGAAATTCTGATAAAAAAAAAAGTATATGAGTTTAAAAATTCTGGATAGAATTGCCGTTTTCTACACTTTAAAATGTCTAACATTGTGTTCTAAACTCACTAATTTTTTAATACAGGTGGTTCAGAACTATCTGTCAAAAATGTAAAGGCGGGTAGAGGGTTCTAAATAAGAAGATTTCGTATATGAATGTGGGTGCAGAAATGCAGCGTTAGGGAAGAAGAGGATGCTGTTGAGTTCAGTGGATAAAAGAACTTCGCTGGCTTCAATAGTCATTTTCCGCAAGGATTTCGAGCAACATGCGTGGTTACACGAATGCGAAGCTTTCTGACATGCTTTTCATGTATAGGACTGCGAAAGAAAGTACAGCGGTTGCTCACAGGATGTACATGGAACGATTCCCGGGTAGGAAACTGTTGGATCGTCGAACATTTGAGCGTTTTCATGGAGAGTTGTGCGCGAGTAGATCGTTTTATTTTTTGAGGCGTGATACGGGCACTGGAAGATATCGCATAATCCGTGCAGTGGAAAAAGCAGTTTTGACAGGCTCGAGGGCTGTTAGACGTGCAGTGTGTGTGAGCCATTTCTTTGTGCAGCCCCATACACAAAGGCATGTCGGCAAGCTCTGAATTGGTTTAACTCTTACCGGCGCGGAGTAATTCTGTTTATAAACTGATGAAATAATGGACTGACACCGCAATTCGTAAACGAATTTATTAGAAAATACGAACGTGCTTATTTTCATGTACATTATAATAGGAAAATTTTAGTTAAATATCCTTGGTACCGTTTGTCAGTTTTGGAATTAAAATTAGGTGTCCTTTTTTAAGGACACAGCGCCGGTAAGGGTTAATGATTTATATTACTCGAAATACCTGCGGAGAATAGGCGATTCAAGTCAGCGAAGTGCTTTCATCCGCCAAACACAACAGCGGCCTCTACAGCCACAACGCTGCTTTTCCGAATCCCCATTCCTATACGAAATCTGCTTATTTAGGTCCCGTATACCTGCTCTTAAATTTCTGGCATATAGTTCTGAATCACCCTGTATAAATAATATAAAAAAACTGTTATAGCAATTGAAACTCTTTGCATGGTGTATAAGGTCTTGCCGATATAAAGGCGAACTCGACATTTTCTCGCCATTGTCTCGAGACGACTCGAGATTTTTTTTAATTCTAAGAGGTTCTACCCCCTATGAGCAACACCCGCCAACCCCCCCAACCAGGCCCTGCATGATCTAAAAATTCACTAATTTTTTATGTTCTAAATAAATTATCTGATTGAAAGAATTCATCATGTAAAGTGAAGGTCTTCTGTAATCGGGGTTCCATTTACCGTATATTTCCGTGTATAAGCCGAGACCTTTTTGGGCAGTTTTTTGGCTCCAAAGAGGGGGGGGGGGGGTGTCAGCTTATACACTAGTCTAAGAAAAATCCCAAAATTTATATTCTAAAAAAAATGTAAATATAAAAAACATAAAAAAATGCTTAAAAGTTTCTAAAAATACTTTAATACTCCATTCTTTTACAATGAAAATAGTCACCAATCATCCTTCACTATCAAAAATGATGAATTTTCAAGCGACTCCTTAAAATTCCTTTCCTTCATTGGTATATAAGGATGAATATCATCAGCGTCTAATTCATCATCATCATCATCATCGCCATCTTCTTCAAAATTTGCATCATCCTCAGTTCCATCCATCCCATTACTGATGCAACATTTTTTTTAAATATCGGACGATCATTTCTTGTTGTAATTCAAGCTAAGATTCTTTCACTCATTCAGAGATAGTTACGATGTCAACTTTTTTTTTAAAAATACCGGCAATTGTCATCAGCTGCATCCCCAGATGACATCTATTCCGTCCATTTCGAATAAAGCCTGTCTTTAAATGGTTTATTTAGATAAACGTCCAGTAGTTGAAGAATAGAAGTAAGGCATCGTGTATCATAGCTACCGAAGATCCCATATCACAGGAAAGTTGTTTTACTTTTTCTGTGCGTTGCACTGTAAACGCAACCCAAACAACCAGAGAATGCTTCTTAAAAAACCTTTTCTTTTATCCCATATATTTTTAAGCCTATCTACAGTTAAATTTTCATCCATTGAACGTTTCGTGCGGTCACGAACTATAATACCACTTGGGAACCCTTAGTCAGTGTTTTCCGTTAAAAAATTATCATGAGAGATAAGCGTGCTCCGACCATTATGGTGCTTTTTTTTCTCCACTGTCCGATTTCAGCACATTTTTTTTTCTATTAGCTATGCACAAAAAAGTGTTATGTTTCCGTTCGCTGAATTTTTCATCACCTTTTTTAACATCGGCTTATATACGGGTTTCCGATTTTTGACGATTTTTCACTGAAAAGTCGTATACTTGGCTTATACACGGATCGGTTTATACGCGGAAATATACGGTATTTCCTTTTGACAGGGGGATTTTTCTTTTTCCAAGGACGTATTCACCACAATCGCAACAACTGATAGCTTTTTTCTTGATTGATTAATTAAAATTAATTACATATTGGAAAATAAGCTTGTTCAAAATGGTTAATCCTCCGAGTGTCTTGCAAAAGGGTAAAATTGTAATGTTGTTTTCTTAGTATTTTATTTTAAATGGTAAGAAAATAGGATTCTTTCATCATTATAAAAAAATCTTAATTACAAATATGAATGTAATCCTTGAGAGTACTAACCATTCTTCTATGTATTTAAAATTCATTAAATCTATAGAATTATATTATCTTAAATATTGCTTGCACTGCTGTGAAACCAGGAACTTAGTGAACGGAATATTACGCCCCAAATACTTAATAAAAATATCGTTGTGTCTTTTACTTTAATAATGTCTAGAAGAAAAGTTTATGTTTAGACGCTATAAGAAAATCGTTTTAAATATATTTCAAAAAGAGATAATTTTCACCATTAACTACTTTGTGCACGTAATAGTTTAATTATTTTAAAGTTTTTTTTTTTTTTTTTTTTATATTTTTTTAATATTCCCATGTAAATACATATTTAAACTGAAAATTAATACAGTGTTTTGAAATATTGCTATTTGTGCTTTTTAAAATTTGGCAACAGTAATTGAAAATTGCTATTTCAAAATATGAACTTAACCACCATTCAGATAAGGAAATATTGAATAAAGAAATTGAAAAAAATCTGAAAAATTTTTAAGGATGATTGAACTTTGCACGTTCCAATTTAGTCAAGTATACTTGCAAAACATGGTTAAATTGCTAAACATAGTTTGGAATTCTTTAAAAATTTTCTAACTGAACTATCTTGACCGATTTCAACATCAAGATTGCCTACTTTGACGTGTTTATCATACATTTCTCCATAATACATCCAGTTGTCATGTTTTTAAATGCAGTAGTTTTTTCTGGATAAATCGAGATATTGAAAATGTTGCAATAAAATAAATGAGGGGCTCACAAACATAGTATACCAAGTCCACCTTTAAAAAAAAAAAGAGATAGTTCATGTAGAAGGTGCAGTAAAATGTATTTTATCTACTGCCATAGTGCACCAAGTCTGTAGTTCACATACTTTCTCATAGCTTGCATCTGCGTCCAGAGCAGGGGTGTAGTGGAGGGTATACGGGGGTATACGCCGTATACCTTCTGGATATTTTTAAGGAACACCGTATACCCTCTGTTTCTCAAGAAAACTATAGAAAATACACTCTAGGGTATACGCTCTGCCTTGAGCGTATACCCTCTGCTTTGAGCGTATACCCTCTGTGTTTTTTACGACTACACCACTGGTCCAGAGTTGGTGAAGTAATACAAGAAACTTTCACAGCCACATCAAGTCCATTCATCAGTGTACTACTCTTTCATCTGTGGTCCATTCTTGTTTAAATCTTGCCCCATTGCTATCAAAAAACGTTATGGTGTAAATAAGTAACGATTTCAAAACTCTTGATAAAAAATAAACGTTCGAGAACCATCAGATAGATAAACTATGAATGGAAAGTAATATTGTTTTTGATGGCCCCCTCCTCTCGATAAACAAATTGTAAACATACCGACAGATTTTTTCTTAAAAGAATCATCACAAAGAAAAAAACTAATCACATTGTTCGGTCTTCAATCTAGAGAGTGATGAACGACAAAGAGCAAGACTCCCATGAAAGAGAAATTCTATTACAAAGTCTACACCACAAAAAGTTTAAGTTACCCTTCAAGCTTCCCAGTACAGATACATATAAATTATGTGATGACATATCAATCAAGCTTTCGACTGAAAATGGTGCAAACACTAAAAAAATTATTGAAACCGAACGAGGGCCCCACTTTCGGAAAGTTAAAGAGTCTAGAAAGAAAATGAAAACTGATAAAATTAAAGCCTCAGATGAAACTTACTGCTGTACATTGGACTTGAAAAAAGCACTTCCCTTTCCCAAGCTTTCAACATCCATATCTTAATATAAATGCAATCTATATGTTTATAACTTTGCATTCTTTAATAACAATATTGGATACATGTACGTCTGGATGAAATAAAGGGAGGAAGAGGTTTTCAAGACGTTTCCAGCATTGTTGCAAGGCTCCTAAGAGAGAAAGCTTCTAAACATACGAAAATTATTCTATATTCTGATGCCTGTGGTGGCCAAAATAGGAACATCAAAATGTCTCTTACGCGGTTGAAACTAGTTAATAGAACTAGCATAACAGCCGAGTCAATTGGCCACACAAATTCATGGTGTCCGGCCACTCTTTCCTAACGAATGACGCAGAATTTGGTCTGATTGAAGCAGCAAGTCACAAGAAATAGCACATCTATGTCTTATCGATTAGTTGATGGATTACTTGTGGATGATACCCTATGACTATTTCATCAACATAATCTTCATTTCTACTTTTTTATTCACTTTTGCAATGTTCATAGCCTACGTATTTTCAACAGCTGAAAAACTAAAGCGCGTTTCAAGCTTTTTGCGAAGCCCAGTATATTACCAGAATTTTGATCATAGATAGATTTTAAGGGGTTCTTCTAGCAATCTGTAATAATTTAATATTAATTGAATTGCAATCGTCGATAATACTCGAAAATAAAAAAATACTTTTTTAGGCAGATTAGCAATTTCATTGCCTGCTAAGGTGGGCTAAAAAAAAATGTATATCTTTTTAATTTTGTTTAAAAGAAAAACACATATAAATAGATAAACCAGGTCGCAGGATAACGCCATATTTATACAAATACACATCTATACGACTACATACGTAGATCTATATATATTTGTAGATTAAAATCTCTATATATACATCCGAATTCAACTAAATTTTATTATAATGTAACTTCGATATAGGGACACCCTTGAGAACATGAAAAAGTTAAATTATCTGTTTGCCATTTAATGAGAAATTATGAAACATGAAACTTTAAATGGATTGGCTTTTAACTGTGTGATAGTATAATATATTTTGAATATAAATATAAAAAAAATAATTGACGAATTTTTCAGTGTCGGAGTGTTCTACAATTCTTGGAGCAATACGTTAAAAATTAACACTGATGCCAAATAGTATTTAAAAAATTTCAATTGTTTAGATGAACCCTACTCAACCCGTGGCCCGCAGACCGCATGTGGCCCAGAGATTTCTTAGGTGCGGCCTATGGCCCATAACCGCTAATCCATATTTACAAAATTAATTGAGATTGGCATAAAAAGTATTTAAGACCTTCACTGTTGCTTTCTATATTTTCATGGGTAAACAAAATCGGTTCTGTTTATTTAATAAATTCAAAACTTCGTTAAAACATATTAAATGCCATTTTTTAGTCAAAAGTTCTCATTTCATATAGACATATTTTCGCTATAACAATGCATGGTTTTTAAATCTTGAACACTAATCAAACATTATTTCAAATTATTTAAATTTTCACTATCTATTTCTGCAATTAAAAAAAAAGTTTCTGTCTTGAACAAAAGACTGATTAATTAAAGAAAATCTCCTGAATTTTTTCTACAGAATTCTGAAATTCTTCATTGTTATATTATTACGCTTTATAATTATTGTAGCTAATACTGTTTTTTAGGGTAGAACGTTTGTCGCAGAAACATTTGGCACCAAAAAATTTTTACAGCACTATTTTCAAACAACAATTTTCGCGAAACATATTCTTACAACATTCGCAATAAAAATTTACTACGAAGTTTATAGTTTGAAAAAAGTGGTGCTAACATTTTTGATAGCTCTTCTTCTGTGAGAAACGTTCAATTAACTTTGTTATACTACTACTTTTTACCCGACTGCCAAGAAGGGTTATGTGTTTCACGCGTATCTAGTATGTGAATTTCTTTATACCCTCGAAACATCCCAACGGCTGGATGGATTTTAATGAATGAGGATCGATTCGTCTTAACTGTCCGATGGTTATAGGCTGAATTTGTTTTTATAAATTCAAAATGGTGGCCGTAAACTACAAAACGGCGGTAGAGATGAAAAAAATTTTTACGTACCCTATTGAGTGGCATATCATTAGATAGGTCTTTCAAAATGAAGACGATGTTTCATTGACTATTATGAAAGTCAGAAGCTCCGTTTAAATATAACCTGGAAGTTGTGTAGGTAGGATCTCTAGCTTTACAGCAACTCTAACCATCATAGACATATATAGGCCTTATCAAAACAATGTTTATAGATAGGAACTAATAATTAAACACAACTTAAAAGTCCTCAATACAAGTAAATAAAAAAAATAGGTAAGTAATATAAAAAATAGTTTCACATTGATGAGAAATAATTAATTAGTTCGCTTTTTACGCAGTCGGGTTTTTTGATTTTTTGAATTTAATTTGTACTTGTACTCCTATTTATTTTATATTACTACATTAATTACCCCTTTTTAATCCATTTTTTAAGTGCGTTGCGGCCTGCCACAAAACCGAAAATATATTTTTGCGGTCCACGAAATGAAAAGGTTGAGTATGGCTGGTTTAGATTGTTACACAAATATCTGAAATTTATATTTGTAGAAATTATAATTAGTTGTGAACATGGCATAAAATATATCCCATGCCTCATTAGACGTTGTTGCTCTTGTTGGGGTTCCACAAATAATCAAAAGTTCTCTTAAACGTGAAGTGACTCCTTTTCAATGATTTGTAATTGTCTATCCATTAAACTCATGTCACTGGAGGTGTGAGGACGGATGGAGTTACCATTCCCTTCGGCAAAAATGTACACACCTATGTTTATTTAATGAAAATTTTTGATTTTTAAAAATTCCCTCTGTATCAAACACACTATATTACTATTATTATAATGTAGTGAATACATACTAATATTAGACACTTTATGTTCACTATGCTATATTTTAAATTTACACCCCTCCCCCACTAGATATTTTTCTAGCTATTCAACTTATAAAACTTTGTATTTACAAAAATCTTTACAAAATGAAATTATGTAATAAAATGAGCTACTTCATCATCATTAAGTAGCTTTAAAATTGTTTAAAAAATTGTCTCAGATGAAATACGTTTGTAACTCCTTATGCCAAAATAAATCTTGCATATTTACAAAAAAAACTTTGCATGGTTTAAAACTATACTTTTATTTTTTACGGACACGAATTAAATCTAAAAACATAATCTAGACTCCGATTTGTCTTTGTGTCTGTACGTAGTTGTGTGGTTCTGTAGTTGTACTATATAATTTTTAACAAAAAAAAAAAAAAAAAAAAATGAATATCGTAGAGTTCTTTTTTTATATATAATATTTATCATTTGCGTAAACATGAAAAATAAATAATAAAATTATTTTTTAATTTAGATTTTGTTACACAAATAGAGAGCGAGTAAGACAAATCGAGAGAAAAAAAAAGAAAGTTTTTCTTTTTCCCTTGACAACGTCAAAATGTAAATACACATGTAAATAAAAAAAAAACACATGTAAAAAAACACATGTAAATAAAGAAGACATGTATACATGAAAACATGTGAGAAAAAGAAAACTACCTTTATCAGCGCCAACAAAACCTAAGTTTGGACTTCAAAAGGTCAACAAGTCAAAATTAATCAACAAGTCAAAACACTTGTTGATTTTTTGTCTCTTTTACCTTACAGGCTTCATCAACTATCCGACAATTGTTAAATTTTGCAGGGAAATTCGTGTAAAATATCAGGAATTATTGACTAGCGCAAGAGAGCGTTAGATTGAACCTAACGCGCAGCCAAAAATATAACTGTTAAATTCGACTTGTAAGAGCCAAAACTAAACCCGAAACTGACCCTGATCCAAAGAATAAAATAAATAAAGTGAATTTGATCTGCAACCAAAAAAATTATTAAGTCAATTCAATCCAAAAAAGAGAGATAAAGAAACAGTCAAAATCAACCCAACATGAGCCTGATCTTAAAAATTTAATGCTATTCTGACCCAAATCAACCCACGGGTCTGATAGGATTCGGATAAAATCGTGTTACGCAGCCCGACATTAGACTCTACATATGCATGGAGACGAAAATAAAATACTATTTTAATTTAGCCTTTGTTACACAAACAGAGTGAGTATTCAATTTCGAATCCGGGAGGAAAAAGAGATAACATAACTTTTGATTACAATAGTTCTCTTTTTACACTTCCTAACATTGACATGCGCATAATATACAAATATATATATATATATATATATTAGCGCAAATTAAGCGCCCAACTTGGAGCGTCAAAAGATTTGTTGATTTTTTTTTATTTTTTTTTATCTCGTTTACTTGACAGGTGACACAACTATCCAACAACTGTTGAATTATGCCGGCAAATTTGTGGAGAATATCATGAATTATTGTCTGGCGCAAGAGGGCGTTTGCGCGTCTTCTCACCAGTCCCTGCTCTTTACTTCATTTTCGAATAAGCTCTGGATTTCCCAGGACAGCGAAGGCTTCTCCTCGAACCTGCGCAAGGTGAGTTCCTTTTGAAAAACTTATTACACACGCTTTTTTTATTTGTATATAAGGTTTATAATGATCGGAGGGAGTTTACAAAAATTTTCTGATATATATCTGTAAATTTAATTAAATTGAGTTTTTTATTTTGTATTACCATAAAGGTAAGAATAATTATAATTGTCAAAAGCATTTGAGAATGGAACTTATAATAATAGAAGTCAAAGTATAAATAATCAGAGAGAATCGTCGTATGATTTTTCATTTAACTATAAAAAGGTTAACTTATGTTTTTTTAATTATTTCCAAAGCAAGGAAAAAAATCTTATTACACACTTTTTTTTTCTTTCTATATAAGGCTTATAATGATCGGAGGGTATTTTTATGAGGTAATTCGGAGTTAATTTATGATATATACCTGTAAAGTAAATTATATCATGTTTTTTATTTTGTATTACTGCAAAAGTAAGAATAGTAATAATTGTCAAAAAACGTTTGAGAATGGAACTTTTAATAATAGAAATAAAAGTAAAAAAATCAAAGAGAATGGTCGAATGATTTTTCCTTTAACTATAAAAAGTTAAATTATTTTTTTTTATATTATTTCCAAAGAAAGGAGGGAAAAAGTTAAAAATGGAACTTATAATAATAGAAATAAAAGTAAAAAGTGAAAGGGAGTGCTCGGAAATTTTCTCACAGATCTGATAGAATGAGTTATATTATGTTCTTTTTATATATTATTTCCAAAGTGTGTTAAAATCTACGATTAGTGGAAGTGTTAAAAATCTACGATACTCTTAAAAATCTTTTGTGCTGTTAAACTGTGTTTAAAGGCACTGTTAAACATTTTTGATGACGGAAGTTATAAAAATGGAAATAAAAGTAAAAAGTAAAAAAGAGTGGTGGAAAAATTTCTCATGCATCTGTAAATTGGATTAAATAATCTTTTTTCTATTATTGTTAAAGTATGAATATTAATAATTGTCAAAAAAACATTTGAGAATGGGATTTACAATAATAGAATTAAAGGTAGAGAAATCAAAGATAATGGTCGAATGATTTTTCATTTAACTATAAAAAGTTAAATTATGTTTTTTCTTTTTATATTATTGCTAAAGTAAGGGGAGAAAGTTAAAAATGGAACTTATAATAATGGAAATAAAAGTATAAAGTCCAAGAGCGTGCTCGTAAATTTTCTCCCAGATCTGATAGAATGAGTTATATTGTGTTTTTTGTATATTATTGCCAAAGTAACAGTTAAAAATATACGGCACTCTTTAAAATCTGTTGTACTGTTAAAACTTTGTTTAAAGGTACTGTTAAAAATCTTTGATGATGGAATTTATAATAATGGAAATAAAAGTAAAAAGTCAAAAAGAGTGGTCCAAAATTCTCACAAATCTATAAATTGCGTTAAATGGTGTTTTTCCTATAATTGTTAAAGTGTGAATATTAATATTAATAAGAAACCTTTGAGGATTTCATTTGTAATAATGGAAATCAAGGTAAGAAGTCAAAGGGACTAATCAAAAATTTCCCAATATATCTGTAAAATGAATTAAATTGATAAATAAAGACACACAACCTTGCTTATTAGTACACAAACTCGAACTTTAATAAGCTAAAAGTTAAATTCTACGTTTCGAGCTGTTTCTACAGCCGTCTTCAAGAAAATTATGATGGTTAAATGGCTAAAAGTTCAGAGAATATGGTTTTATGGTGAATTTATAATTTTTAATAAATATAATGTATATATATTTATATATAATATATATAAATACATATTAATATAATTTTTGGTATTTTATAATTTTATGGTACAATTGTCTAGTATGTGTTAATGAATTAAATTGATTTTTTAAATACATTATTGCTAAAGTAAGAATAGTAATAATTATCAAAAACCTTCGAGAATAGAACTAATAAAAATGCAAATAAAAGTAAAAAGTCAAACAGGGTGGCCTAAAGACTTTTCATTTATCAATAAAATAAACTAAATTGTATATTTTTTATATTATGTTATTTCTATAAAAAATTAATTATATACGTCATACTATTTAAATAATTTTCATACTATTGTGTAAGTAGGAATAGTAATAATAACAAAAAAAATCTTTAAAGATGGATCTTAAAATAATGGAAGAAAAACTGAAGTCTTTGAAATATTGGAAAAAAAAGTAAATATTTAGGATCACCGAGTATGCATTTTTTTTTCCCTCTTAAAAGAATTTTTTTTATGCATAATTATAGAGAATAATTATTTTATCATATCATTGCTAAGTTATGAACAGTAATAATTGTCAGTGTCGTACTTTGCGGGCGGAAACATCTAATAATGGAGTAAAACTAAAATATAGCATAATTCGGACAAAACAGTTCAAAAGCACAATTGGATATTGGTTTATCTTTCCTATCAATATTATTTTAAACTTATCAGACAGTTTTTTTTTTATTGTGTTTAATTCATCGTGTATTGATCGAAAAAACGGCCGAAAATTTTCACATAATTTTGCAAAATGATTTCAAAGTCATAATTGTCAAAAATATTTAAAAATAGAACTTTTAACAATACGGCAAATTAAATTATTCTGATAAGGAAGGAGGTGGAGGAAGATAAGCTATTTAAACAGAATAATCATATATTAAATCATCTTTATTTGGATTATCAATATTATTTTCGATGAAATATTTATTTAAATTGAGTAGTTTTAAAAGTTTACTTAAAAACAATTGTTACTTTATCATAAAAATTCTAAAATAATAATTTTTGCAACTGTGAGAGAAATAACTTTTTGAAAAATAAATGGCAGATATTTTTTATTTTATAGTACATATCATGGCAGTGATAAAAGGAATGCTTAAAAATTTTCAAGACAGAATTTAAAATGACTAAGTAAGCGAAAAATCTTTATAGTAAAAATGCTGATAATAATAATAATAATAATAATAATAATAATAATAATAATAATAATAATTAACTAATATAAAATTGTTCTTGACACGTGTTATTGTTGGACGTATAAAAGTTCACTTGGAAATGCTTTGACTTTTTATTTACAAAAAATAAGAATTATTAATTTTTTAAATATCACATTTATCAAAATAATTTTCGCATAAGCGACTAAACAAGCTTGCAATCCTTCTTTACCTTTGTTTCGAGAAAGCAAGCTCGATTTCTATTATAAAATATATATATATATATTTTTTTTAATGCGAAAAATCTTACTTTACTATCGGCTATGCTTGAAATCATTTTTAAACATTAAACACATTCTTCATTTTAGAAATGTAACTACTTTCATGCGTACGTCACGAAATGTAGTTCAAAATGTTGATGTAGCCTGAAAATTCGGATAAGCAACAAATTTAAAAATGTCAATAGCGTCATTTAAAAAATTTCGTGTGAAAACTATGCACATGTACTCTTCTTTCCCAGAGTTGTGTTTACAAATTACGTAATTATAAAGAAAGAAAAATCATGCACCATGCATTTTTTTTTGTTGTTGTTATGATGAATACTTAATATTTAAATATTTTTAAGTTAACATTTTATAGTATCTTTTGGAAATATATATATATATATATATATAATTATAAGTACAAAACACAGTAAATTTACCTTACAATACACAAATAATACGCTGTAAATATTAACATCAATAAAAACTTTGCATGTATTGAACTTATTTTTCAGTATATTAAATAATAATTTTGAAATTACCCACATCTTATCGCTTTCTAAAATTTTGTTGAGCTTCAAAATTTTGAAAGCATATCTGCCAACCTTTACACAGGGCCATCGTAAAGACTTTTTCGTCAGGGGAGGAGAGGACCTTAAATTGCCAAGTCAAATTTCAGTATTTGCCGACTAGTTTTATAATTTTGCCAAGTTACCGCAGTTAAAAATGTAATATAGATCTTATTTGTAAAAAGTTTAATAATGTACCCAATTAGATTTGTAACTTTAGCCAAGTCTATCAGAAATAGAAAGTATATTATAGTTTTTATTGAAAATTTAAACAATTTGCCAACTAAGTTTGTAAATTTGCCAAGTGTAACAGCATTCGCAAAGTTTTTTTTTTTTTTTTGGGGGGGGGGGGTGCTTTCCTCCGTTCCCCCTTAGCAAGGCCCCTGCTTTTATGCTTTTATCTAACCACTGAAATTTAATAGACATTTTTGGCCTTATTTATTTCTGAGATTAAATGATGCAAAATTTATTATTAAATTTTAGTGGTAAGAAAAAAAGCGTAAAATTTGGACGCTATGTAGATGTCACTGAAATTGGTACTATACTCGTTTTTTATTTCGTGGTACTGTTCGTCTGTAATTTCGTGGTACTGTACAAGAACTATAAATTTTTAAACTTTCTAGATTTTATTGAAGGTGAGAAATGTATAACATATTTAAAAATATAACAATAGCTGTCAAGAGACGGTAAAGTAGTTGAATTTTTTTAGGCTGTAGAGGAAGTTCGGGTATTATGAAATACCATTTTATTTTCCTTCATAAGTCAGCATAAAAAGAAATGAGATACATTAAAAGTTATTAAAGAACAAACTTTAACAATTTTTTAACACACTTTTAATGCGTTTAAAGTATAAGCAAAAAATGCATATCAATATTTAGCTTTTTTTTAAAAAAAAGTTACACTTTTCGAGTAATTGCAACCAGTCGGGTAATATGGAATAGAGTCATAACTAAACTAAACTCTGTGGCTGTACAATCCATGAAGGATCTGGGTCGACAGTGCCCATCTCTATTTTCTTGACCCTGGGCCTCGAGGTGCTACACATTATGCGTCCCAGCCAGGTGGTCAGCCTATCGCGAGACCCTCAGTGTTTAGTTCCCAAGCAAGCTTGGTACTCATTTTATCGACCCCAAAGGGATGAAAGGCTGAATGAACCTTGCCCAGCCGGAAGTTGAACTCTCGGCCTACAGTGCGGCAAATAGGGTCATAAGGGATATTAAAATTGCAAGTAAAACAGTGATTTAAAGCAATAACCAAAATTATTTAATGAGTAAACCTTAGTACATCATCTATAAATCATCAGGTTCTTTGAAAAATTGTTTTAATTTTTAGACTGATCTTGAAACAGTGGTCTAGTTAATATTCCATATTAACCGACATACCATCTTGAAAAAAATAACCTCTTCATTCGTCAACAAGTTAGCATAGAGAAAAACTGACTAACACAGCAATAAATATAACGTTTCAACTTTACACCGATCTTGGTTAAGATTAGTAACAATGAAATTATATAATTAATTGGTCATTTTCAAAATCTGTCACTTGGTATAGTGAGCGCGGTAACAGAGCTACGGTAATGACAAATTAAGCAAAATATTTTATTTTTCCCCAGGCATAAATGGCAGCCATTATATCTTCTGGCCCATACTATGATTTTCTATTCCTTATATAATAAAAGCAGATTAAGAAATAAAAGTTCATTTAATTATCAATTAGAAGTGGTTATGTTAATGACGTACAAAAGAATACTCACCAAAACATTCAGTCTTTGCTTGTTTTATTGAAACTATAAAACTATTTACTCTAATTCACCTAAACCTGATAAAAATTGACTTTTAAGGAGTATTTTTGCCTCGATAAAAAGGCATGTGCTGCCCTTTAAAAAAATTCTGAGGAACTATAGATAAGTTTAATTAATGAGAATAAATATTTTTTTAAATTATTAGCACCTTAATAAATAAAAATGTATCAAAAAAAAATATAACTATCTGTTTTAAATAGAACTTAGTCAACCTAATAAATTGTTTTTGGGGACAAGCTACGTTAATGACATTTTGACTACAAATGAATATATTTCTTATTTTTAAATTTTTTTATAAATAATAATATATCTGTAAATTATCATTAAAAAAATGCTAGTTAAAATGCAATAATTAAAATTATGATATTTAACTATTCTTCTGTGCAAATGGGGAAGGACTGTAAAACACGAGACTTTTTGAAAATCACCCTAATGCGAATTTTATAAAATTTATCTACAAAAAACTGAAAAAATTGAGAATAAGATTTTATTTCATCGTGACTCTCCAACAACAGGCATCCAAACAGAACTGAGCACTGTGCATCATTGAAGTAGTAGGAAGTCGTATGGCAGATTTACGCTTGGCTACAACACTGTATGCGCCACATATTGATGTATTCTATATTGTGCGAGCATTCCATAATACCGGAACTTCCTCTATATATCATGCTAATTCCATCTTATGGAATACGGAAAATGCTAAAGCGCACAAAAATAACATACACAAACATCGATGAGATTTATGTGCTCTAATGTGAATAAAAGGTATTTCAAATACTACTGAATTATCAAAGTAATACATTACCGAATTATTGAGTGTCTCTTAAAAAGGAAGTGTCCCTTTTTTTTTTTTGGGGGGGGGGGGGGGGTTCGAAATAGTAGACGATTTGTATCTTAAAAAACGTATCGAAAGATTTTTAATATATATATATATATATATATATATATATATATACATAATTTTTTGAAAGGCAAAATTATATATATATATATATATATATAAATTTTTGAAAGGCAAAATTTATTTATTTATTTATTAAAAAGTACAAAAGTACTTACATATATACAACCTCTCAATGCTATATTTAAGTCTCTTAATACATTACATTTATTTATATATTTTTTTGTAAATTTAAGAAAACAACATTTTTTTTTTCTTTTTTTTTTCTTTTTTTTTTTTCTTTTTTTTTTTTTTTTTTTTGCTCCTCTGAATAGAAGATACGAAAAAAACTTTGCCTCAAGTGAAAAAAAAAATTGCAAATTACATATTATCAAAACATTAAAGAGTGATAATAAAGAATTACACATTGATCAGGAAACAATTATCTATATTTATACCTTACAGATTTAAGATTTTTCGTTGCGGTCTATTAAAAGCTTTCTTACTAATTAATTAAAAGTGTTTTATTTTAACTCAATCTAATTTTTTAATTGTCTTTAATTTTCCTACACACTAAATATTTTTGCGGATTCCTTAAAATGCTGTTGTATACACTCTCCATAGACTGAAAAACATACCATAACAATTTTTATTCCGTTTTTTTTTTCTTTCAAGTATATTAAAATTTTATTATCACAGTTAAAGAAAATTCATCGTTAAATTTATGTTAGACTCATTATTTTCAAGCAACTTTGCTTTTATTTAAAGTAAAAAACTTTTACTTACTGATTACATTAATTCAAAATTTAATTATTTGTTAGCTTCATTTAATTCAATTATTTTATTTTCATTTAATTTTCCTACACACTAAATATTTTTGCAGATTTCTTAAAATGCTTTTGTATACACTCTACATATACTTAAAAAAATGCTATAATAATTTTTATTCCGTTTATTTTTTTTCAAGTATGTTAAAAATTTATTATCACAGTTAAAGAGAATTCATCATTAAAATTATGTTAGACTCGTTATTTTCAAGCAACTTTGCTTTCATTTAAAGTAAAAAACTTTTACTTACTAATTACATTAATTCAAAATTTAATTATCTGTTACCTTCATTTAATTTGATTATTTTATTTTCGTTTATATTTTAAATAAGGTATAAATTTCTCCAATATAATGTAATCATGTATCTATAACAAATTTAAAGCGTTTTTAAATTTGGGATATTGCTTCTATAAGAGATATAACGACTGGATTTTGTAGCATGTAATTAAAAGTATACGTTTATATTATTTATAAACAATCATGAATATTTGTGAATTTCGTAGATGATAATTAAAAAAGTTAGCTTATATTAAAATAATTATAAGAATTTATAAAACAAAATAATCTATTTACACACCTTTTATTATCGCTTATCACCGCCTTCCAAATTTTTCCATGTATTATGGTAAATGATTACATCATTCGAATTTTAATTACACGAATTTTTCTGTAAAATGCAACAATTACATAAATTTCATGCATCTAAAGTAAGCGTTAACTCCACATCTGCATAGATTATCATAACGTGAGAATACATATTAATTAAACAGAACTCAACAATTACATTTCATTTTGTTGAAAATTATAATATATTTATTATTTAGAAAATTACAGTTTTTTTGCTTGTTATAACCTTCATAATTTAGTTTCTTATTATTTAATTAACATTTTGCATTCTTAAATTAATGTGGTTGTTTTTCAAAATTAAAATCTTACAGAATTTCAGGGAAAAAAGAGGGTTTTATGTAACATAATGACCATAAAATGCAGAATACAGAATAGACAGTATTTTTGTCAGGAAATTCTCAGAACAAATTATTACTAGGAACATAATAAGCATTTTACCTCAGGAGAAATTTTAAATTTAAAGGACTAAAATTTCCTGGAGAAGTTAAAATACTGATTTTTTTTGCGCTGTTTCCGTTTATTATGAGAAAAAATTTTCTTTAGTAAGCTAGGGTAAATGATTTAATTCTAAAATTATTAAGAATGTTTCAATATTTTCACTCATTTCTTTCATTAACCTTTTGCGGCCTATTACCGGATCTGACAATCAATCTTTTGATTGAGTCAACATAATCCTTTTTTCTTGCAAAATTTGTTTTTGGCGTTAGTAATAAAGAAAAGTAATATTTGCCTTATATAATTAAACCATTTTCGAAATTATGTAATTGAAGGTAATTTTTTTAAGTGGTGCCAATGGAATAAAATTTGTATAAGAGATGCCAATGCCGAAAGGGTTAACCCTTTAGTGCGGAGCTTTGCATATATGCAAACAACCGTGTTTTGAATTTAATAGATTTTTTTATTCGTATGTACCTAAATCACACCAGAAAATTAAGATAGAAATATTTGTGTTAATTAATAACAGACATACAGTATTTAATTAAAGCGAAATTAACCATTGAAACTTTCTGGTGTAAAGTTAGATTCCCTGAACTGCGTAATTTCTAGAACGTATTGTATCATGGGAATTAAAGGGTTAATATTTATCATTGTTAGGTCTATTTACTGCATTGATTTTTTCAAAAGTATATATTTGATAATGTACTCCTTAATTCTACATTTTGGTCTTTGACTGCTGCATCAGTCTCATTTAATCTCTTGGTACATATCCGATAAACTTATACAATAGTGATTTAGTGATAGTGACTTATACAATAGTGATACAATAGTGACAATAGTATTCGTAACAAGAAATGAGCTTTAAATAATGATAAAAAAAGATTGTGTATCAGATACTACTAATCAGGTTAAACGAACGTGCATTACAGAGAAACGGTCTCAAAGCGAGCACGTGACCGTGCCCAAAGCGAGCTCGGGTTCGATTTTTATAGAAGTCGCGCGGTCTCAAAGTAAAAATTTCATTTATTCACAAAGTAAAAAAAAAAAAAAAAAACTTGCTATTTGAGAAGCAAGAATGAATTCTAAGTTTCGTAAAGTGTTTTGCAATCCTTTAAAAATCAGTTTGAAAAGAAATTTAATTATTTTAAATGGGATATATGGGGAAATATTATGAAACTTTAATACGGCCAGTGTTAGTAACATAAAGATGCCGTAGAATATTCTTTTTTTCTATCTTTGCTTTCTGTTTGAAGTCTTTTCCCAAAATGAATAGAAAACAAACTTCATGGCTTTTCTACCGCAGTCCCACAATGATATTTTAAGACAATGATATGGTAGTAGTACGTACTACAAAGAAAATTGAAATATATTTAGTTGACTTGATTCTCGCGCTGTCTTGCGTAAGCATGAAATTTCGCTAATAAAATGGCAAAGAAAACCCCCTAATATTTTAACATGTTATGAAGATATTGCTAGAATTTTATGTTTTTTAATCATTATGTATTATATTGAACTAAAAATATGTGTGATTATTCAATATTGTACTTAAAAAAAAAAAAAAAAGCGCTCCTAATGTAGGCAGATAACTTAAGGGTACTGGTCACTCAGCTTCGGAATTCTCTTCCATAATGTAAAGTCTATGGGCATTTGATGCATTCGTATATTCAAAATATCTACTCGGAAATTAATATATTTAACTTCTATTTTTGCGTACACTTCCTAAAAGATGTCTCTCTTTTTTTCTTAGTTTTCAAAATATTTCTAAACTATAAACTTAATTTTATATGAATTGTTAAAATCTTACTCACAGTTCGCCCGCTTTTAACACATAAAATATTAAATTCAACATAGATTTTAGAAATAATTTAAAAACTAAGAAAAAAAGACACATCCTTTAAGAAGAGTACACAGAAAAAAGATGCTAAAAATATGAATTTCCCGAGAAGATATTTTAAATATACGAATGCATCAAAAGTCCATAGACTTAGCATTACGGAGAAGAATTCCGAAGTTGAGTGACCAACACCCTTAAGGTAATCAAACGTGCTGATCAACTTAAATTATATAATCTCTGGAAAGACTGGTGCTGCCCGTGAACGAAAAAAATGACTTTTCAGCAAAGCAAACAAAAACTATAAAAAAAATTATCTTCTTTAATTCATCGAAAAGAAAAGAGAAAAGAAATATGACCGTTTCACACATTAATATTATTTATCGAAGCTAACCTAGACAAAAAGTAATATCAGTCGGACGTGGCAATTCCAAAACTTTCTTCTATCTCATGCATGTTAATACTTCAAAATTAGCTATTATAGTGCCAAAATTAAATGACAATCCATGCCCATCATAAGGATTCTAAAGATTTGAAATTCAGTGCATTAGTTCTTGAGATATGGCTATCGTTAAAATCGTGTAAATCTTAAAAAATGCAGCATAGCAACGCCACCTGTTGGGTGATTTACACCAAAACCTAATCAGCTGCAACTAATGTTGACGTCAAAATAAATCTTAAGTTTGATGAAAATCTGTGCATTAGTTTTTGAGATATAAATATTGCGGAAATCGTGAAAAATGCAGCACAGCAGTGCCACCTGTTGGACGATTATCACAAAAGACTAAACAGCACTAACTTATATATGGGACTAACTGAATCTGAAGTTCGATGAAAATTCGTGCATTAGTGCTTGAGATATAGCTATTGGAGGAATCGGGTAAAATGCAGCATAGCAGTGCCACCTGTCGAGAGATTTACACCAAAAAGTAATCAGTACGAAAATATATCAGGTACTAACGGAACCTGAAGTTTCATGGAAATCTGTACATTAGTTCTTGAGATATAGATATTGCAGAAATCGGGGAAAATGCAGCACAGCAGCTCCACCTGTTGGACGATTTACACCAAAATCGTCATCAATCAGCACCAGTTTACATCAAAGTCAAATTGAATCTAAAGTTTTGTAAAATTCCTTGCATCAGTTCTTGAGATGGAGTGCCCACAAAATTTTTATCACATACAGACTAACAGAGTGACAGACAGACATTTTGTAAAAACCATCAAATCGTGTTCAGAACCTTCTGAAACGTATAAATCCATTGAAAACTGGAAGTCGAAAATTTTCACGAATCCAATATTTTCTTCTTGTAAAAGATAGAATAAAGTAAAAATATACTAAGATATCCAACGAAAAAATCCACTATTTAATTATTGCACAATGAACCAAAATGTAGGGGAGATAGGGGAGGTTTGATACATAGGGAGCTTTGATACATTGACAATTTTTCTCAACAAATGGCATTAACAGCCATTGTAACAGATGTAAAGGCTTATTTTATTAGCAGAGGCCATCGTTAGCTGGACTTAGCAGTGAAAAAACTGACAACGTTTTTTTTTTCTTTTAATTTTGAAGGCTTTTGGAATGTCAATGTAAATTTTTTTAAATACCGATTTTCTTGCATAACTCTTATTATTGTAAAGATATCTTGTAATTATTTTTTATTTCTAAAGCACATTGTTAGGGTGAGTTTTACTAGAAAGCAGATTGGCATTTTGCAACTGCATTTATGCAAAGTGATTGAAAATCCAATAAGACATGATAGGGAGAAATGATACATTAGTGCTGGGGAGAAATGATACACTTGTATATTTGAAATTTAATAGATTTTTTTTAAGTTGTAAACTAATATAGGGCTGTAATATTCATTATTGTTTTACAGCAACAGCTACTGAAATTAGTAAGGAAGAACAAAGAGACTATTCACAGACATTATCTAAGGTTACATAGAAAAGAAGTGCGATGATAGATGGTTAGTTTGCTTTGCTCGTCATGTAGAAGGAAAAAAAGTTTAAATTGCCTGAAAGGGAACATGTTTCTATAATTGACGAAGGGCAAATTAAAAAAAAAAAAACATTAAATCCACCCGATTTTCCTTATCAAAATGATAGAGTTATTAGTTTCTCTTTTAACCATTTCAGGGGTGGTGGTATGTTTATGAAAGCACTTAATTTTAATCCCCAAACGTGCCACACTGGCACCAGCATTTTGGTAAAATATTTCCATTTAATATGAAAGTGAAATATAGTCCTTTTCTAATTTCCAATTACATTTGTTGGTAAATTCCGGTGCCATTCATTTATTCAACAATTTAGCATTGAAAATGCTTTGCCCTGAAACGGTTAAAGAAATCTTAAATGTGCTAAATTTATGTTAAATTGTTTGCAAATCAGCAATGTTCACTTCATTTTTCCATGCAGCAAGATCTCTAGGGTTTATATTATTATTATTATTATTTATTTTCTAAAAAGTGTGTTAATAGAATTGTTTAAATAATAGCAATTGTTTAAATATTTTTGTAAAAAACATTTCTGAAACAAAAATATATCAATATCATTTCTTTTTATATTTTACTTAAATATTTCAAGATTTATCATAAAAAAATGTATGACACATAAATTGAATTGTCTGCATTTTTTTTTTCAATTTACATAACAATGTATCAAATCTCCCTTGCTAGTGTATGTCTACTTTAAGTCGTAAACTAATATAGGACTGTAATATTCATTATTGTTTTACAGCAAGAGCTACTGAAATTAGTAAGGAAGAACAAAGAGACTATTCACAGACGTTATGTAAGGTTACATAGAAAAGCAGTGCGATGATAGATGGTTAGTTCGCTTTGCTCGTCATGTAGAAGAGAAAACAAATTTAAATTGCCTGAAAGGGAACATGTTTCTATAATTGACGAAGTATATGTTTTCCCTTGCTAGTGTATATATATCCCCTAGTATTCCCTTGCTAATGTATGTTGTAAAGTCTCCTCCCCAGAAATGGGGAGATTTGATACAGTAGTAACCGTTCAAAATAATTGGGATATATTTTTTGAATGATTATTTTTAAAATTCACAATATTTTTAATAAATGAATAAAAGGTCACTTTATAAGAAAACATGAAAAGTTTGTTTAAAAATAGCTTTCTAAGGGTTCTAAAAAATTAGTAAAAAAATGTGTATCATATCTCTCCTACCTTCCCTATTCCTACCCATGTAAGTACCAATAACGAGAAGGAAGACAAGAAACCAGATTAGTTCTGAAGCGCGCAGGGGCTGACGGGATTAATGAAGACGAACTGTTTGCAACTTCCCTAACGGTGTTGCAGACCCCCTAACGCTTCACCTTACTAATGGCCCCTAAGCAAATTTTATATACATCAAAAGTTTTATATCATTTAAAAGTATACTTTATTTCCTATCGTTTGGTACTAATTAGAATGCAGTTTGTTCTCATTACTTAGTTCAATTCTTGTAAAAAAAAAAAAAGCCAGAATAAAAAAAAGTTGGTTACCTAGCACGCGTATCGTTCGTAAAGCAGACACGTGTTTGAAAGTGGCGTTAGGTTCTCAGAATGCAGCAGCGATGCGCCATAAAGTTTTGTGTAAAACTAAACAAATCCGCTACTGAGATGCTTGCCATGTTGCAAGAAGCCTACGCGAAGGATTCTTTGTTCAAGGCTCAAGTCCCAAGTGTTTAGGTGGTACAAAGCCTTCAAAGACGGAAGAGATGACGTCGATGACGAACAACGCGCTGGGTGTACATTAGGGTGGAACTTAAGTATAGGGTAAAAAAAAAACTTTTTTATTTTAATATGTAATAGTGAAAACTTTTTTCCTTTTTGGATGTCTAAACTTTTGGCTGAAAAGGTTTTTTTAAATTAAGTTGTTTTCCGGTTCCTCAAGGAGGTCAAAGTTTTGAAATTTCAGTATAAAGTAACTGAAAGTAAACAACGTAGCTGTTAGCTCATATCTACTTTTATTTAGCAAATACTATCCAGAAGTCACCACGAGGAGGTGGTTAAATATCAACTTCCACCCTTCTTACCTCCCTTTGTTATGAATTAATTAAATTGGATATTCAACCTACTGTCTTTTTAGGCAAACTTTGTCATTACATTGTGGGAATTCAACTTTCCCAAGTTGTCTTTTGCTTAATATTTAAAGACGGTTGACGCAGCTCGCGGGACAATTTTAACACACGTTTCCACTGTTTGAGAATGACAAGGAAAATCTAAAATTCAGGTGTATCCCCTGTTTGTACTTTTTTTAAGTTCTTCATCCGATCAGACCGTCAAGATAGGATCAATGTTTTTATAGTCTATAATTTCAATATGTTCGCATTTTTTCAAGTCGCTTTCCTACTGGTCCAGAAAATCCTTTTGTACCCGTAGTTTTTCATCAAGATGTTGAAATAAGTATCTAAGAAAAAATTTCATTTGCATGTAATAATCAAATTATCCATTATAAAGTTTTTACGGTATTGCTTCCGATGTTTTAACAACTCCAGATTTGCATCCAGCATTAAAGGCGTTTCTGTTTCACCTAAAAACTCTCAAACTTGAAATGTCTGTATTATTATTTTGAAAATACACCAAAATTGCAGTGGCTATATTAATATAAGAAGAAGATATCAATGAAATATCACCAATATATTTTTATCCTGTTTTTTGAACTGAGACCAGATGTTCGTCTTTAATGATTCTTTATACTTTTTTCCCTCTGCTTCAGTTATCATAGCGTTATCCTTTCTCCAATAAAAATACTAACCTTCTAAAATTAACTCATTTCGTCTTTCCTGTTCTTTCAAATTCTTCCTTTTCTTCAAGTCCTTCTTTCAGTTACCTTTTCTTTATTATCATCAGAAATACCCATATCTTCTAAGATGCCATTTGCAATAATATTTGGAGTTCTGTCTAATACTCCGGTTCTTTCACCGTGTTGATTATCAAATTGAGGTTTAGGAAAACAACCGATTGAACTATTTCCTTCCAAACTGTTTTTTACACTTGACGATCATTCAATCAAAACATCATTTTTTTTGTTTTAAAATAACTTTTTTCCTTGATATTTCCATTTCCAGGCTTGCTAAACATTTTTTTTGTAGTTTTTATATCTATTGATCCTATTGCCATCACCCCATCTCTCTTTGGTCTTTGAGAAAGTGACGTTCTTGTTCTGATACACGATAATATTTAGTGTTTTTACACAAAGAAATGTTTTTTATAGGATTAGCTAACATTTTGGAATTTTATATTGGATGTGGGATTATTCTTTCTAGTCTTAATATTTTTCTTCAAATTTTGACATTTCTCGCACTAGTCTCTAATCATTTTTTATGATTTGTGTATCAGAAACCGTTAGAATTGAAGGTCTCAGCAATACACTTTTAATTGTATCATCAACAGCTTTAGATATTTTAGAAATAGTGTGTACCAGATTCCAGCTGTAAGATTTTAAGTTAAATTGAACCCAAAAATAATGTTTCATAACTTCTTCATATGTTCGTCAAAGATGACAGTCTAATGTTAATTGTTTTGGTTCACGAAATACAGGACACTTCAACAATTATCTAGATTTAGGTACGTTAACAGACTTTGTCACTTTTGACACCGAATGTTTATCGAAAAATAATTAAAGAAACTGTTAACACCCGTTAAATCGGACTAACTTGTTATGTGTCGCAGCCAAATAAATCAGAGTCAATGAAAGCCGACGCCCACGACGCTGGCTTCTACAAAAGTCAAATAAAGTGGGGCTAACTTTTCTAAGGCACTCAAACTAAATTATTCTCTTTATTACAGAACATTAACACTTAATTAATTTAATTTTGCAAAATATAAATTTAACAATAAGCTTAAAAAACTTTTCACGCAATTATTGGCTTTTTTTCGTTTTTTTATGGAAAATCAGGTGCTTTGAGGAACCGGAAAATATCATTTTAAAATTAAAAGAAAAATATTTTCTTTTTATGGAGTTAAAAAGGAAAAAAAATAATCACTATTAGAATATAAAATTCGAAACTTCGTTTTTTAGTTCCACCCTAGTGTACATCATGTTGTCGAATTTCAGACAATTTGTTTAAAATTAAAGCGTTCGAATGATTGTCGAGACATTGGGACTTATAAAATTGATTCTGCATCATATCGTTGCGGAAGAACTTCAAGTGTGAAAAATTTGTGCCAAGCAGGTTCGAACGCATCCTTCAAAGTGACTCAGTTCCTGGCAAAGCACAGCGTCGCAACGCTTCCCCAACCACCGTACAGCCCAAATCTGTCACCGCCATACTTTTTTCTATTCCCTCGGTTAAAATCTAACTTAAAAGGCCGTCGTTTTAACAATTTCAAGAACTTATAAAAAACGCAGTGCGCCTTCTGAACAGTATTCCTGTTGAAGACTTCCAGGGGGGAATAAATGGGTGGCAGAGTCGCAGGAGGAGGCAATTTTGAAGAATATTATGTGTCTGTAATATTATCTTAAATTAAACGAATTTTATGGAATAAATCTCATTACTTATTGGACATACCATGTATGTCAGTTATTCGTTTTTTAATATTTTGCTTGCGTACAACGTACTTAATAACAAGCTAAAGCTTTTATATTATCTAAGTGGTCTAGAAACATTTAATTAAGTAATATAAGAATTTTTTTTTCTGTTTTAAATGATTAAATTTTTGTATAATGACATAAGCTAAATCTTCTACAGCTGAAAAATTGCATCCTAAATTTCATACTTGAAGATGAAAATTTGATGTGATTTACTTGAGGCGGAAATAATTCACTTTAGAAGAACTATACTTAAGGTATTCCAGAGGAGTTCGTGTTATTGTATTTACACTGTAAAAAAATAAATAGGACCAGATTTCCTGTAGGAATCGAAAAAATAGTTGCCCTTATCGTACCGGAAAAATTTCCGACCCAGCTCGGAATAAAATCAGTAAAATCGGAATAAAATCCGTAAAATTGGAATAAAATCCGTAAAGTACCGTTTTAATGAATGTTTCCTTTTATTTACGGATTTTATTCCGAGCTGGGTCGGAAATTTTTCGGTACGATAAAGGCAACTATTTTTCCGATTCCTACAGGAATACCGTTCGGATTTTTTTACAGTGTATGCCATTGCCGATAATTATGATTAGGCATACTATTCAAGGATTCGTTAAATGAAAAATCGACCCAAAAAACTAATAATTAAAAGATGGAAATTCGTGAACACGTTATTTAATTCTTAAAATTTGAATATGGTCTTCTTAACGTTAATTAAAAGTTAGAATGTTTCATTTTGTCTAATATAATTTTTGTAGTTATTTTAGTTAATTCTTTAATTTTTTAATTATTGAATAACCACTCATAAATAAACCTTTCTCGCAGTATAGTACTTTTCTTTTTTGTTTTCTTTTATTTAATTATTTTTGTTCTATTTTTCGAACGCATAAATAATGATAAATTGGAAGAAGTAATTATGAATCATCTTGGGAGCTTTAGAAAGAATATTGAGCAGGAATTAAGACACTTTTATTATTCGCTTCATGTCTAGGTTAGATTTTTTAAAAGTTTGTAAACTTTCATGTATGAATCATCCAGTATGAATAATAAGTATTTATCCATTTTCAGCATTGTGATTTGCCCTGTATCCATGTGCAAAATTCTGCAGTTTTGTAAAATAATAACCAGTTGAGAAATTTACCCATAAATAATTCGAATCTTTCCGCTCATTACACTGTAAAAAAAAAAAAAAAAAAAAAAAAAAAAAAAAAAAAATATATATATATATATATATATATATATATATATATACATATATCTGTAGTTCTACAGATGTAAAATTTCATGCTTACTAAACTTTCATCTATAACTGTACAAAAAAAGCTGCAAATCTACAAAACTAGTTTTCGTAAAGCTACAGAAACCTGTAACTTTACAAATGAATCTGCTAAAATTACAGTAATCTTACTAAAATTTGATCTGTAACCCTGGTAGCAGTTACATGAAAAGTTATAGGCATCCCAGTTTCCTAAATATTTCTTAGTAACCTTACAGATTTTTTGATTTTCGGCGAGAAAGTGTGTTTGTTACATGAATTTTTGTTGTTGCCGTTACATAAAATGTTCTAGGTATCGCAGTTTACTAGAAAAACTGTAGTAACTTTACAGATTTTTATTTACAGTGTACAAGTGCTTTATGAGTTTTATAAAAGCGAATTTTTAAGTGCAACATCGTTTTAAAGCTTTCAGGAAAACAATCTGTTGCTAATAATAATATATTTACACTTTTGATTAAATCACAGCAAAGCCAATTTTTTATGTATAATTTTGAAACCGGTATGAAAATCACATAACACAAAGGTATAACCCTATTGTGAATTTCGGAGTTTTCTCTCTATATAGATTCGATGTCGTTTCTTAGAAAAGTGATAAACATCATATAACAGTTCTTTCGAAGTAATTGTATAGAAAAGCATTCCTATGAAAAAGATTATGTGTTATACTTTTTCATTCAGTTCAAATGTTAATCAAACAACCAATACACGTATTTCCTCCAAGTCGTTTGGTAAAGTGTATGCGATTCAAGATTAGATGCAGTGCTTGAAGAAGATTACAATTTCTAGCAGAAATTGATATTTTTCAGAGGCTAGGAGGTTTAAAATATCATGACAATGTGTTGCAAAATTTACATATTTAACGCGATTAATTCTGTTATGCAATAATTTAATATTTATAAATAACAGTCAGCTTAAACTATTTATGATATTTTATATTTTAACAACTTTGTTAATTGTTAAAAATAGTGTAAGGCTGTGATTCCGGATAATGGGATAAGTCTACTCCGGATAAATGCAACAGGTCCCGAGTTCCTCCCCGCGCTGGGCAAGGTTTACTCAACCTTTCATCCCTTCGGATCATTAAAATGAGTACCAAGCTTGCGTGGGAACTAAACACTGAGGGTCATTGCTAAAGGTGACCATTTGGTCGGGACGTATCCTCAGTAAAAGAATCAAGGAAACACGGTTGGGCACTGCAGGTCCTGATTTTTAATGGATCGTAAGGCCAAATGTTTAGCTTTTTTTAGAGTTTGAATAATATGCATTTGCAGACGTGCATATGCATTTGCCTATTTTGTCTATATGTTTAATAAATCAATTATAAATGATTAAAAATAAATTTAAAGATATAGTTTATATATCTGTGAAACAATTTCTGAAAAATCATTTAAGAAACAGTCGGAAGCCGTTTTTTGTTATTCCCACCGAATGCATAAAAGTTCCTGATTTGGATAAATAAAGATGTTTTGTCTTGTGCAAATAAAAGAAACTGTGGCCGAAAGTCAAATCTAAATGTCGGGAGATTGAAAAATACTTAAGGATTTTTTCTTATCCTCTTGAGACCCAAACTCGCATTTTTCGCACAAATTTTACCACTTTTAGGATTAAGGCTCTTTATGGGGCTAGAAAACTTTATATATATTCAATTATTTATTAAACTAAAAAATATATAGAGTTTTGGCTTGTCCAATATAATGGACAGTGGGTCTTAGTCCGGACAAAAACCATATTATTAAACTACATGATTCTGAATGAAAAATTCTTAGTTGAAAAATATTCTTTCCCTATAAATGTGTTTTCATCGTTCATGCATCACCTTCAAACATTGCGCAATTTTAATTTTTTCATTATCAAAGAGAAAAGGTATTTTTGGATGAAATTTATTTGAAAAGTATAAATCAATTTAGTGAATTTTATGTGAAATTCATTTCTAGAAAATTTGTGAAATTTATTTGAAAAGTATAAATCAATTTAGTGACTTTTTAAATAGATTTTTTAAAAAGAATTTTAAAAAATCTATCACATCAATGGAAGTTTTTAAAAAATATATATAAATAGTCAGTGGCACGGTTATCACAATTGACATTTGGATACCAAAAGGAAATTAAAAAGAAACAAAGCGCAGTTTATTTGTAATCTTAAATTTTTGTCTTCTATTATATTTTCCTTGAATTTTCATTTCTGTTTTAAAATTTTCTTTCATTATAAATGTGTGTTTATCGTTCATATATCACCTTTATGTATTGCACAATTTTAATTTTTTTATTGTCAAAGAGAAAAAGTATTTTTGGATAGAATCTATTTGAAAAGTATAAATCAGTTTAGTGACTTTATAAATAGTTTTTTAAAAAGGTATTTTAAAAAATCTATCATATAAATAAAGATTTTTTCTTAAAAAAATTATAAATAGTTAGTAGCACGGTTATCAAAATTGACATTTGGATGCCAAATGGAAATTAAAAAGAAACATGCAGTTTATTTATAATCTTAAATTATTATCTTCAGTTATATTTTCTTTAAATTTTTATTTCTGTTTAAATTCGATTAAGTTAATTAATTTAATTATAAACAACATACGAGCAGTAAAATAATATAAAAAGATTGCAATTATTTTTTATAGTTAAACGAATATACAAATACAAGTTGCATTTCATGCACACAACCTTATTATATTTCATACTTATCAAGTAAGATAAGATCGATACATTGGCTTCAAAAACCAGATTTTTAGTGTCAAGTTCCTATTTCTTTCACTACAAATTTTGCTGACATCAGATGTGTGTTATTATCATTTATACGTCACTTCCAAATATCACATAAATTCAATTTTTGCATCATCAAATAGAAAAAGTGTACTTTAACTAAGAAACGTGTTGATCAATTTAGTAATTTTGAAAAAAAAAATTAATAACATTTAGTTTTGTTTTCTAACTCATCTCAACACCAGTCATTTGTTTGTTAGAATAATGATAATAATTAGTGGCACAGCTACCACAATTGGCAAGTAAATGCCAAGCAGAAATTTATAAGAAATCAAAATGAGTTTGTTTATAAACTTATAGTACTCTTTAGTTATATTTTCTTAAAATTTTTGCTGCTAATTAAAAATGATTAAATTTATTCAGTTATAAATAGCATACTAACAGAAAAATAATACCAAAAATAGTTAATCGTAACTATTTTAATATCAATGAATAAGAATAAAACACAATAAAATCCTAGTTAAAAATATCTATTTTACCAAATGACGCAAAAAATATATATATATTTCACTGTAATCAATAACTTTACAATGCATTGATTTAAAACAGGCATTTTATCAGTAAAATTATACATTTTTAGGATAATATTTAAATATTTTTTTTATTTATTTAAGAAAATATATTATCTACTTCTGTATCTATTATTTGTTTCAATACTGAGTTGATTTTTAAGTGAAAACTAATGCGTCTCTTCAGTATATAAAAACAGTCTAATATGAATTAAAACAACTGACGAAGACCCAACTTCCAATAGAATGGACATTACCAAAAACTGTGTTTATTCTTTAAAATATGCATTAGATTACTTAAACTGCGATGTCATTTCATTGACACAACATTTGAAATTAGATGTGTGTATAGCATTAATATCAAAATACTATTAAAAATAATTAAAATTAGCGTTAAAACTGTGTGCTTACCTTCAACAGTCTTTCTCTTGTTCTCTGCCACTTTCAAATGATTATAATACATATTTAGCTGCAATTTTTTTATTATTTCGGCGTACAGATAGCAGCACTGGACTATCTAGTATAGTGGACAACAAGTATTTACAAGTTCCAATTGAAATTAAGTATTTTATATATAAAATAAAAATGTTCAATAGAATGGACGCGGGAGGTTAAAGAAATATGAAACAATCAAACTTTTTTAAAAATGTGTTATTTAAGGAGAATTAATTTTAAAAAAATCTTATCGATGAAAATTATTCGCCAAGTACTACAAAAATATATTTCTCTTGAGAAGACCGCGATTCCAAATATTTGCATGTTAGTATTACTTTGTTGTTTTTTGTAGACTACTTTTTGTACTGTATATGACATAAGCACGAGACTTTCTTTGAAAATTAGTGGTGAGCAGAACGAAAAATTTTTACATATTTGTATGCATATTACTACATAAATACAGGGTGTCCACGTAAAACTTTCTTGATTTCAGACGTTAATTGCACGGTAACTACACTGTAAAAAAAAAAAAATCTGTAGTTCTACAGATGTAAAATTTCATGCTTACTAAACTTTCATCTGTAACTGTACAAAAAAAGCTGCAGATCTACAAAACTAGTTTTTGTAAAGCTACAGAAATCTGTAACTTTACAAATGAATCTGCTAAAATTACAGTAATATTACTAAAATTTTATCTGTAACCCTAGCTGCAGTTACATGAAATGTTCTAGGCATCCCAGTTTCCGAAAAAAATTCTTAGTAACCTTACAGATTTTTTAATTTTCAGCGCAAAAGTGTGTCTGTTACATGAATTTTTGTTGTTGCCGTTACATAAAATGTTCTAGGAATCCCAGTTTCCTAGAAAAACTTTAGTAACTTTACAGATTTTTTTTTTTTTTACAGTGTATGAGTCCTAGACATTTTCGGTTTGCGGTATCATGGGTAGGAACAAAACTAAGTTTATTTTGCTGCACTTATTTTTTCGAAACAGTTAATTTTTAACAAAATTGTGGAAGCCATCGATTCAGTCACACCTGACATGCACAGCAACACGTGGATTGAGATTGAATATCGACTGGACATTCTGAGAGCTACGAACGGAGCCCATATCAAAGTGCCCATACATAGACAAAATGTTAATTTTTCAGACAAATAAACATTTGCAGCAAAATAAACTTATAGTCCTGACATATAAATAATGTACAGAACAAAAATTAACTGTTTCGAAAAAATAATTGCATCGCAAAAGACTTGTGTTGCTATTCATGATACAGTAAACCGCAAATGTCTAGAACTCATAGTTTCCGTACAATTAAGGGGTCTCAGGATACTTAAAGCTTCGAAATTTTCACAGTTTTAATTTTTTTAGATGTTAAACTCTTATCTTTTCTGAACATTTTGATAGAATTGCTTCCTTGAAATTCCCATTAAAACAAAAGTTATGGCTCTTAGAATTATACCCGCTCAATAGCTGAAGCGGGATATCCGAAACTTTGAAGTCATTTTTCTCCAAATGACGATTTGGGCATGACGTGCAGGATATCTCAAAAACCTCTTAACATTTTTTTCATGAAATTTTCAAAACATATCTTCCATGTTAGTCTGTATAAACTGAACCTAAAATTTCCTTTTTATTTTTTTAAAAAAAATAATTTTTTTAGGTGATTATACTGTTGAAATTTTCAAAATTTTGTATTAGCTAAATACAACTTTGTATTCAAAATATAAAAATGCTTTAAATACAAATTTATTTAGATCCAGGGTAATTATGATAATATGAAGTATAAGTAGGCAGTAAATTTTTCATTCTAGTTGCAATACTTATTTTGTAATCCTGTGCGTAATCTGTTATAGCAATTTTCTGCTCGTCAAATGTCTGACCGTTTGGAGCCAAATGTAAATGCTAATTCTGTATTTTGCAATTTTTTAAATACTTGAAATGAAAGAACATACTTTTTTCTTTCATCTTAATAAAAATTGTGTTTTAAAACTGTATACATTTTAACATATTAAATATTAAAAATGGTCTTTTTTTGTTTTCATTTTTTTTCAATATTAAAAGTCCTGAGACCCCTTAATACTTGAAATGAGGAAGGTTTCATGTGGACAAACTGTATAATTCTCTTGAGAAGAATTGAAAATAAATTTAATAGCCTCTATGTAATAAGAATCTGAACAGAATTATTTATTTTATCAAAATTACTTCCAATATGCAGACTCGATTGTATTTAACTAAAATACAATAATTTATTAAATCATTTTCCACACTTTTTTAAGAGTATCAAATTTATTCATGGTTTTTTTTTTCCTTTTTACGTCCTTCAAAATATTATTAAAACCAGTACAAAAATGAAAGTAAATGAGATATAAAAAAGATTTACGCAGATAATTTTTATAATGAAATATTTTGAAATTTAAATAGGAAGAAAAGACAGAACGCGTAGAAAAAAATGTCTACAAAGGATAAATTTCATTAAGTTTGAAAATCTTTCATATTTTGAATCAATTTTTTTTATACGTAAAATACCAGACGCATTATTTGGAAAATTATTAATTTGAGAAATATTTTTCTAAGATAAGAAAATAAAAAATCTTATCTTTTATTTAAGTGAAATTTAGTTTTGCTTGAGAAAGCAAGGTAGAATCTCAATTTTCTCCATATATCACTAAATAATGTCATAAAATACAACAGCAAAGTATAAAATTTGAGTGAAAAATATTTAAAATGTATTTGATGTAAACATTTTATTATAGATAAATATATTCTCAAGAAAATTATTTGGAAGCTAATTGGCAGGAACGATAATTTGCTGGATACCATCAGCATAATTCAAACGCTACTTTCCTAATAAACACAGTTCGAAGAAATTGTGACATGTGTACAATAACTTCTATCGTTCTTCTTTCTTTTTTAAAACCCTTTAGTGCGCAGCTTTGCATATATGCAAACAACAGTGTTTTGAATTTAATAGATTTTTTTATTCGTATATATTTAATTCACACCAGAAAATTAAAATAGCAATATTTGCTTTAAATAATAACAGACATTCCGTATCTATCTATATTATAAAGGACAAACGTATCCGTGCGTAACGCATACGTCCTTTTCCGAATGGCAACACTTTGAAATTTGAAATAAAATTTTGGTTTTGCAATTTTCTCTACTGCAAATTTTTAAACTTCTAAACATCGCACATTTTAAATTTTTGCACCGTCGTATAAGGAAAAAAATTCTCTTTTAAATGAAATTTGTTTGAACGCTGTATCTCAATTTATTTTTGAGATATTAATTTTTTTTTTGTTTTTAATACCATTTTTCTTATCGTGGCAACAGAAGTACCCCATTTCTATTGAAAGTCATTGAAAGTAAACGGATAAGAGTCGAAAATAGAAGATACTGTATCTTTTTGTTGCCATTTTCTCATAAAACCTGGAAAAAAGTTCAAATTAAAATATGGGCTATGTCAAGAATATTATCTGTTATTCCGTGATAAAGACGTCATATGCATACTTTTCTATAGACGAAGTTTAAGACCGGATTGTAAAAGTGGATTGCTTTAACAGATGCAAATGACGTCATTTTATAAAAAAGCGTGTATTTTAATTCTTAAACCTGAATTATGTTTTGTAGAAGTGAGTCATTTTCAAAGCCCAGCTGCTTTGAAATTCTTCACAGGTCAAAATGCTTCACTTTTGAAAATAATGTAATCGAAATCACACACTGATAAAACGCAATGGTTTACAAAAATTTAGAGTGTCTTTATAGAAGAGAGGTGACATGCACATACTAGCAATTTATATTACAAAAATTGATGAATTTCGCCTGGATAGATTTGCTTCGCCGAGTTACACCAGCAAGCAAATAATTCGTGTTTTAAAATAATATCATGTTCCTGAAGTTTTTGTCCAAAATTCTCTCGAATAATTAAATTTTAATGCTATACTTCAGGACATTCTACTGTAATTTTATAAAAATAACATAATTTGCTGAATTTAATTTCTCGTAATTTTATATAATCTATATATTTAAAACACAAGTGTGTTTTTTAGTCATCTGCCCTGATCTTTCTGCTGAACCAATTTTGCTATTTTTTTTTAAACTGAAAGTTCTTCATTTGTAGATGTGATCACACTATCTGTTTTTTTAAATATCCCCACTTTTATATTTTAATTTTAAAAGCATTTTATGAAATTTCTTCAAAACGGTGAAAATTAAATAGCTTTCATTATTGCAGACAAGAGAGAAATAATGAGGTATTTTTATATTTATTCATGCTATTTTCTGATAAAAATTCAAAATTGTTGATAAAAATTGTTGTATAGGGTTTAGTGTCGCAAAATCCCATTAGGAGCAGTATATTATATTAGGGGCATAATAACGGAAAATGACATACAGCTTTTGAAAACACGCAGTTTTCCTCATAAATTTACTATATTGTTTTTCCTTCCGCATATGTACTGATACTAAGTTTGAGACAGTAGGCGAAATGCTTATTTAAGTGAAAATGAAGTCATATTTAAAAGAAAACGATTATTTTCTTAGATAAAACTACACATTTTAACACAAATGCGTCTAAAAAACATAAATTACGTCAATTTTTATTCTCCGAAATTGAGATTAGAATCTCAAGTAAAGGGTGTGTCTGTTCACATAAAAGATGTTGCTGACAATCGTGACTTCAAGTTTTGAGTTAAAATGATTTTTAAATGATCAAACAAAATACAAATTTTTAAAAAATGATGAATATGGATATAAGTGCATATGCAAATTTTGAGAAGGTGAAAATTGCTGTTTTTCATTCCGGGATACCAAGTATAAGAGCCTCAATTGACAACCACATCCTAATAACTGATCTTTATTATATTTTGCTGATTAAGTATCTATATTATAAAGAACAAACATATCTGTGCCTAACGCTGACGTCATTTTGCGAATGGCAACACTTCACGATCAAATTTCGATCTTGAAATTTTCGCTACTGCAATTTTTTAATCTTCTGACCATCGTATATTTTCACTTTTCGTCGCATAGGGAAAAAATTTACTTCCAAATGCAATTTGTTTAAAAAACTGTATCTTAATTGACTGATGTATTATATTTTCTAAAATAATTTTTAAGCATGATTTTTTTTTAAGTTTATCTTATCACGTGCCGGTTTCAATACGTAATAATAATAAACGTTTTGCACATAAAGCGACAAACATTTTTCAGCATTTGCTTCTGACTATTTTTGCATAATGAAATTAATACTACCTTTATAAACAAATAAAAGAATAATATTAAAGGAACTACCAATCTCACATATTTGTGAAAGACAAATTAACGAAATTAATACTTCTTTTATAAACAAATAAAATAATAATATTATAAAAACACAAATCTAACATATTTGTAATCGTACAATTTAAATTTTTAGATCACCAAATAGGATTTTTTTTTCAAATGGAATTTGTTTGCAGAGTGCATCTCAGTTTACTGACTGTCTATGATTTTAAAAACAATTTTAAAGCATGAAATATTTTTTAATTTATCTATATCGCGCGGAGCTCGATTGCGAAAGATGAATCCGTTTGCCCTTAAAACAAAATAAAGAGTTCATCATTTTCTTACGGCTAATATCCGTTAAAAAACTTCCCTATGAATAATTAAATAAAACACAAATTTAACAGACATGTATAAGCTCTGAAATTATCAGAATATAAAAGCACGCCATAAGTAGCAAAATCTTGGTCAAATAACTCTTAGCATGCGGCTAAGAAAATATCGCTTTTGATAAATTTGAAAAATTTATTTGATTATATAATTCGTATTTTCCATATAAAAAATGTTTTTTTTAATGCAATTGGCAATCTGAAAATTTATTGCATATAAAACTATTATCAGTTCGCAATTAAAAAAAATGTTTTTACCTATATTCTTTAACACGGGAAGCCCGGGTACGATCATGTAGTTTCAGTAAAGCAAAATTAACAATTCAGACTTTCTGGTGTAAAGTTAGATTCTCTGAACTACGTAATTTCTAGAAAGTATTCTATCATGGTAATTAAAGGGTTAAAGTTTAAATTTTATAAAATAAATAATTATATAAAATAAGGTATTTGGAGACACACTTATTAAAATATTTACTATTTTGCAATATTTTAGCGTAAAACAGCCACACGACAGTAGTTTTTACTTGTATTGCAGATGTGGAACAGAAGAAAAGATTGAAGTATTATAGGAAAAGTGTACCTCTGATTTTTTTCATTATTTTTCCTGTGCAATAAACCTTTCAGAGAATCATACATAATTTTTTCGAAACCAAATAAAAAATCACGCATTTAAAGGTTAACTCTTGAATAGTTGATTTTTACAGAGTGTGGAAAAGGTCACGGTGCAACAAAATATTTATTAACGTGTGTAGGACAATTGTACCATAAAATATAATAAATAAGATGTATACGTTAAAACTCATAAACTTTCTCGATGGTACTCATAACTTTTATATGAACTTCTACAAATAAAATTAACGAAAAAAAAAATATTAATGTGTGTAGGACAATTTTACCATGAAATATAATAAATAAGATATATACGTTAAAACGCATAAACTTGCTCAATGGTACACATAACTTTTATATGAACTTCTACAAATGAAATTAACGAAAAAAAAATGTAGTTTAACAAATTACAGCGACCATTTGGAAAATGATTTTTTCAAAGACTAAAATTTAAGACATAAAAAATCGCACGGAGTTGATCATACATTACGTAGGCCATGGATTACATTTTTCGGTATGGTAAACTTTTGAACTTCTACGGAGCTGGTCATTCATTACGTACGTCATGGATTAAACATTCATTTTCCTGGACCAATTTTAAATAAAATTTCATTCTTAAACTTCTAAACATCCCACAATATTACTTTTTACACCATCGTATAGAGAAAAAAATGTACTTTTAAATGCAATTTGTTTGAAAGCTGTATTTCAATTTGTTTCTGAGTTATTAATTTTTTTTGTAGTTTTTATTACTTTTTTGTCATAGTGGCAACAGAAGTACCCATCTCTGTTGAAAGTAAAGGGAAAATACAGATTACTATATAGACCAATCAGAAAACGAATAAAATGCGGAGTTCAACTAATAAAACGCTTCAGATATGTTTTTGATTTCCTACCTTGACAGAGGACAATAACCATTTTTCCAAATGGTTAATAAAAGCTTTTAAGCATTCCAACATCATCTTTATCCTGAAGACGACTGCAGAAGCAGTTCGAACCGTCGATATTATGTTTATTTGAACAAGTTCATATATACGTTCTTGTTTACGTGTACCATTGAGCAAGTTTATGTGTTTTAAGGGGCCCGGGGTTAAAAATTTAAAAAAAACGCAATTTTTTTATTGGCTTAAAAAAAACTGAGTTTTTAGCATTAAATACCGCAAACCGCATGCGTTTGTTTTCATTAGATCCAGAGATATAAAACCTTTTTTTTTGAGAAGCAATGCATCAGCTACCCCCTCTGACGAGAACTTTAACTTCATTTATCTCAGAATGAATTTTTTCACGATTTATCAAATTTAAAAGATTATATCTAACGTTCCTTGCAGGAGACATATATGAAATTTTCAGCAGAGATTTTATGCTATATTTCCCACAAACTGTCTTCAGGATTTTTAATTTTGAGTGATAATTATGAAATTATGCAAATTAATGCAAAACTCACTCATAAAAAAACTTCATTTTTTACTTAACATTTTTTCATAAAATTCATAATCAAAATTTTAAGAAATCCTGAAGACAAATTAAAATGGCACCTTTTCTGTACACAAAAGTGTAAAAACTTCACAGTGGAGAAACTTCACAGCCGCGCACGGCTTTCGCTCCGAAAAGATGTTCCGAAGTCACTAATCCGTGAGAGAGTTCTACTCTACTCGGCCAAAATCTGCTTGAAGTCTCAACTTCAAAAAACTCCCGAGAATGCTCTTGCATCTCTCTTTATCAGCTTCGTTCTCCGACCAGAACAAAAGCCACCTCCCTTAGCCACTAAAAATCTGTAGATCGTGATCTCATAAACAAGATCGCTCTCTATAGGATGCAGTGAGAAACATGACATCAATGTGAGATGCCGTTTCACTTTCTCGTTCCCACGAACTTGGGTGAGCCAGAGGTGACCGCGTAAGGATCAAAAGAATGTTTTCTCTTGCTAAATAAAGGAATACCCTTCACGATACTGTCAACTGTGAATATCCATAGATATATATCTATTTTTTCATATTTTTCTTGGGCTCTGAAGAAATTCTGAGTCAATATGATTTTACATTAGATTCACTATGCTGGTTTCTGCCTTGTATATTGAGAGTTTCAATGTGAGATATTGTCGAATTCTCACATAGCAAACACCTCGAGACATCCGAACTGCCGTTATTCAGACTTGACCGGTGTTCAGAGATAAAAATATGCAAATATTATTTTTGTTGGGGACTAAAAAAGTTTCCTCTATTCGGGAGGGTGAGATATGGAGGTTTCGCTGTATGTATGTGTATACGTTTAAGAACTTATTAAATGAATTATTTCTTTAAATAATTTAGAAATCGCATAGATTATTTAAAAATATGAATTTTTTATGCATTATCTTATGCTAAGAAGCCTATTTTCATCCGAAAAATATTTATACGCACTTCATTTCAGAACATACTACTCATATGATAGGGAGAATGTTTTGTGCAAATCTTAATTTAAAATCTTTTAAATGAACAGAGAAAATTCTTAATTCGAATGATCACTATCTCCTTAAGCAAATATTTACCTTAATTTCAGAAACTATATAATGGAATTAATATTATAGTTTCGAATATTCGATCAACTTATTTGGATAATTTCTAATCAACAAATCCTTTCATCCACATGCATCATGTTGATTTGTTTGTGGTTGATGTAATCAGAAATTCAAACGGTATAGAAATGGGACAACTCCATTTATGCAAACACTGTAAAAGTAGTTTATTGAACGAAGGTCAGATTTTAAAGCTTCACTATTGAAGTAGTGTAAGAGGAAAATCATTTATGTATTCCAAGTTCATGCGTTTAAAATTCGTAAATATTAAAACGCCGAATTTTCGAAGGATTTCGATATTGGATACGAATATTTTTTTCTATCTGTATGTAAAGTAAAGTGACTGCTTGCTTTCAAAAAGTCGACGATAATTAGGAGCACCATTTTTTTTTTTAAATAAAAGAATCTTGATATTAAAAATTTCTATTTCCTAAAGCAAAAGACTTTCCTTTTGTTTCGACCTTTGTTAGAAAGAGAGATACAGCATTTTCTTAAAAATAACTGTCTGATATATTTTTACAAAAATTTTAAACTTTAAATGCATTTTTCTCAAAACTTTGTTTTTATGAAAGAATCACCGGCACACATTGTTACATCACTAAACTAATCGGATGTGCCAATCCCGAAACTTTCTATTATCTCATACATAGGAATACTTCAAAATTCTCTAGCACACTGCCGAAAATAAATGACAATGTATACTCATCATGAGAATTTTAAAGATATGAAATTCCGTTCATTAGTACTTGAGATATATGTATATCGCTAAAATCGTGTAAATCCTGCAAAATGCAGCACAGTAGCACGACCTGTTAGGTGATTTACACTAAAACCTAATCAGCAACAACTTCTGTCAACGTCTAATTGAATGCGATGTTTGATGAAAATTCGTGCATTAGCTATTGAGATAGAACTATAGCGGAAATCATGAAAAATGTAGCATAGCAGCGCCATCTGTTTGGCAAATTACACCAAAACGAAATCAGCACCAATATTTATTAAAGTATACCTGAATCTGAAGTTTGATGAAAATTCGGGCATTAGTTCTTGAGATAGAGCTATTGCGGAAATCGTGAAAAATGCAGCATAGCAGCGCCATCTGTAGTGCGATTTAAACGAATGCATAATCAGCACCATTTCATATCAAGGACTAACTGAATCTGAAGGTGGATGAAAATCTGTGCATTAGTTCCTGAGATACAGCTATTGCGGAAATCGTACAAAATGCAGCATAGCAGCGCCACCTTTTGGACGATATACACCAAAAACTAATCAGCACCAGTTAATATCAAGTTTTAACTGAATCTAAAGTTTTGTGAAATTCCGTGCATTAGTTCTTGAGATAGAGTGCTCAAAATCTTTATTTTCATCATTTAATCTGTTCTCAAGTAAGTTAGCAATTCGCGTAAAAGCACTTCTTAATGGAGTGGGTAATTTTTTAATCAAGTCCATTATCTTATTTTACTTTCTTAAATAATATAATATCCCAGCAGTTGGGTGCCAAATAATATTGAATTCTACTCCCCGTTTATAAAATTTTCTGTTCTATATTATTATATTAATATTTAATTATCAATATTCATTTCAAAGTTAAAATATAACTATTTAATCATGCATATGGATTAGGCTTACCTAAGTTCATCTTATCGGGAGATAAAAGGCTGACTTCACAACCTTCGGAATAAAAGTTCATAGAAAATGTAGACACATAACATATATTTGACGATCACAAAACAAAATACATGACGTTCGCGTACACAATTTTGTTTCAATAAAATCTTGCATCGTACTATTTCGTAGCTACATTTTAGTTCATAAAGTTCTAATCAAATTCCTTTGTATACAAAAAAATATCGCCTACGCAAAGCGCAAAATAAAAACGATTATAATTAAGACCATGGGAGCAGTGATTAAACGCAATAATCATGTTTATTAGTATATAGTTTACGCTAAATTTATAACTTTTCAATTGGAAAATCTGAAAGGAAAAAAAAAATCTCCGGCTGTGTAATTCTTCTATATCTCAGCTACAAGTATGCTTAAAGTGGCTTCTTGCTTCTTAATCTCGGTACTAACAAATAATATTATTTTCTAGATCTTAAAAATAAAGTAAAAATTATACAATGGTGTTGATTACAAATGTTGGGATGTTTCAAAGAAGAAACTTAATATCGTATATCAAGAAAATTAAAGGTAGAATAGAATTTCCCGCCTGTGGAATACGAAGGCGGGAAATTATGTTTCTAAAACTTTTTTGATTCATAGAACTACAAATGTAATCTACCGATGATAGAGCAAAGTATTTAACATTCCCCATGAAAAGTTCCGTAGGTAAAGGAAGAATCAAATATTTTTATAACATTATTGTTTAACTGATACTTTAAAGTACTATGAGAACATAAATGGTTAAGGCAGTCAGATTTAACACCTTCATGTATACGTGACGTACAGAGTGTCCAGAATCTTTGGTTATTCTTATCAGTAATTTTGAAATGAAGACTTTTCTTATTTAATCACATAATAGTGATTACATAATGTTTAATAAATTTACCTGGGATTACATTAGGAAAAAAATTCTTATAAAAATTACTGGTGATAAAGGATTTAAAATTCCGTAAAAGACGCTCGTCACAAACGTTTAGATATCCACTTGAATAGTTTCAATTGTAAAAGTTTCTTCACCTGAAATATTGCAGAACGAAAAGAAACGTTCTATAAATAGCAGAAAAAGTTGTCTAAAATTCTGAAATACTTTTATATAAAAAAAATTGTAAAGAACTTTAAAATAGATATGTATAAATATTCAAATATAATTATTCTGGTAGTGATTACATTTTGAATGTTGGAATGAACACTTTTTGAACATTGAATAAAAACTTTTTTTTCATTTATATCTTAAATTTGAATGTGTAACTTTTATTTTTAGCCTACAATATTAATTTTACGAAATAATTAACAGGGAATGTATTATAGCAAATGTGGAATTGTTCCCCTAAAAGTTGAAATTGCTTCCCGTGGGGCGCACGCTCTACGTTGGGAACCACTGATCTAGGCGGTCACCCGTCCCGATACCAGGTATCAAGCCCGTTCAGTTGGGACTTACCCGGCAGGTAGAGGCTTGGTCATCGGTTAGAAAGAAAGAAAGAAATTAGTATTTGAAAAAGTTATGAATTTGAATCAAGAAATGTTCTTAGACAAATCGATTTCCAGTATTCAAAATTTTATTTCCATGTAAAATTTCAACTTATTTCTCCACGTAGTTTCTGAATTAGGCTTACAAAAGCATCATGACTTCAATTTGAGGAACTGCATTGCCAGTGAAAAATAATTAATTCTCTAAAAGCTACTAGCAAATGTTGCAGCAGTCTTACTTATTTGAAAGAATATTAAAATAATGTATTTACCGTTTTTCTAATACTGGTAGCATTTGCAGTTGAAAAGCAAGAATAAAATTTGTAATTAATCTGAAACAGACATGAACCGAAGATAAACCGAATACATAAACATTTTTAAACTTTTCTAGAAATCAAATTACAATTCATTTCCATAAAGCCATCTTAATCGATAGTTAATTCGTGGAACCATTTTCCATAAATTCGTCAAACTTCAAAATTTTACCTAGCTCTGTAAATAATTAACAAGTTGGAAATTGCTCGTCAAACGTGGCAAATGAAGTACGTTCGTACTATAACTAGTTTTATAAATATTTTTTGCACCGAATATTGTACTGAATGTATATTTTAGTGCACTTCATAAGTGCATTTAAATTTCATTCTGATCGAAAGGCTGTAACATCATTAAAATGCATTTGAAATAATTTTTTCCCATTGGCCGTAATGTAACGGAAAAATTTTGACTGTCCCTGTAATTAAACTATGCATCCGATTTTCATAAAATTTGAAATGAGTTGACAAAATTTTGCAACAATTATATACTTAAAATTTCAGACCATTCGGTTGGGTAGTTTTTGCGCTGTTATATGCGGATTGTCAGACAGACGGACTGAACGACGACTGTAGGTGCTACGTAATTATATAATTACGAACGCACCTAAAAACTGATTAGACGTTACCTATTGAATGTCGATAGGGCTCTTTAATTAAAAGTTTAACAAAATTTCGACATTTTTTTCCCCTTTCCATTATTAGTATTTTTTTTAATGTAAGCCAAATAAATTCTAAAGAAACTTCTCAAAATTTTTAAGCACCTAACAGCAAAACAAAACGAAAGAAATAATTCCTTTTTTTTCTTTCTTATATATGCATAAGCTAACATTATTGTAATCGTGAAAAGTTTCGACTTACACTTTTATTATGGATTTACACGTTTTGGGAATGTCCTAAACAAGATTTGACAATTTTTAGAAAATATCTGTGAGTACGTATGTATCGCAAATTTTCTTGGCGCTCAATCTCATGCACAGAATTTAATGAAACTTCAAATTCGGTTAGACCTTGATATATATAGTGCTGAATAGACAAAATATTTTCTTTAAAAGGAAGTTTGTTTGAAAACTGTATCTCAATTAATTGATTTTTTATTGTTTTAAAAATAATTTTCCAGTATAAGTTTTAAAAAATTACTATTGCGTGCAGGCCGATTAGGAAAGATTAACCCGTTTGCCCTTAAAACAATATGAATAGTTCGACATTTATTTCTGGGTACTATTTCATAAAAAAAGAAAAATTTCCTCAATAAATAAGTATCATAATCTATATTACACAGCAGGGCCGTAGCAAGGTCTTCAGAGGCCCCCCCCCCAAAACATATTTTTCGGGCCCCCCTCTAAGATTTTAGAGAAATATCTATATTTAGTTTTCCACCCGAGTTCCATTGTATAACAACACCAGCGAAGTTTCGCTGGTCGAATTTTCCAAAACGAACTTCAAATTGAACAAATTTGTAGTTAGACTGCACTGCTTTCAGCAGCGTACACCCATAGGGGCTATGTCCGCTCCGATCTCGAATCATACGAACCTTGAACTATTGTAATTTTTTTATTTAGATCCAGATTAAATTCAAATTTTCAACATTTCGTTCACGTTGCTGCAGGAACAGATTTGATATTTTTACAATGTGAATTTAATCAAAGGACTTGCAAAATTTAACTGAGAATTCTTCCACTTAGGAAAAAAATGTCAAAAAAATCGCCAAAGAACGCGAAAGAACACCAAAATTTGCATAAAAATTTTTAAAGTTCATACAGATCAAACTTTACTCATATTGGGTTAAAAGATTAAAACCGTTTTTTTTTTACGAATATTAAAAATCTACCAGAAAAGTGAAAAAAAGCTAAAAATTCTCGAAAATTTTAGAAACAGCAGAAGACAAAATTTGGCAAAAAAGTTTGAAACTGAATTCCTTTTACAAATGTAGAATTGCTAAGTATTGTTCATAAACAAAATAAATAAATAAAAAATATGGAAGTCGTTTTCGTATTTTCAATATTCTCTTCAGTTTGACAATGCTATCCGCGTGGCCCAGACAGATTTTCTTTAAGCAGAAAATATTCACTTATAACAATTTTTTTTCCCTCTCGGATTGGTGCCTTTTATTAAATACATATATATGTACAGATTTACTAATTAAAAAAAATACTTTTGGCATGTTGTTTTCATATATTCCGGTTTTCTCCAGTTTAAAATTGTTACCCAAGTTGAAATTTAAGAAGAAAAAAAAATACCTTCGGATAGAAGGTACCTTTCTTTGGGCAACGAAGACGGGTTTCCTAGTAGCTAATAATAAAGACAGACGTTTGTCTGTCCAGAGTTTTTCTTTGTCTGACAAGATGTTTTTCTGTTTCAAAAAGATGTTCTGTTTCACAAGATGTTTTTCTGTTTCAAAATTTGACAGGAAGGTTACCTGTATGCCTGAAGTTGCTCGAAACAGGTTTTTAAATTTTTTGATTCGATTTTTTTTCATTTAATTTTTTACGATATTTTTTGTATTTTTTCGAGTTTCGTGCTTTTTCCCCCCACATTCATAAAAGGAATCTATTTTCAATCCATCTTTCCATTTTAGCCGAATATAGTAAAGTAGTCTTTTTCGATTTTTAAATATTTCGCGAATTTTTTATGTGATTTTTAACTTTTTTTCGCGTATTTTTTGACATTAGTAAAAGGAATCAGGTTTCAGTCTTTTAGCCCGATGTACTAAATTTTGTCCTTTGCGATTTTTGAATTTTTCACGAACGTTTTTTTCCCCTTTTTAAGACCCCCGTGATTAGAAGAGATTTTATCTCACATTTGAAGAAACTTTCGTCTTTAGAAAGGAAAATTTCTAGAAATTTTGGTGTTTTATTCGCGACTTCTTCGTGTTATGAAGGAAAAAGTCATGCGTAAAAGTTCAGTTTCTAATAGGGAAAAGTACAATACAGCAAAGTTGGCGGAACACTCCTGTGATTTGATTTGACAAAAATGCATCTTCAAATTTAGTAAGGATGTTAGGTAATTTTTATGTTAGATTGGTGAGTTTTCTATATTTTCGCTGAAAATGAGAAAATCAAATCAAAGCTTTTTGTGTGTGTGTGTTTGAATGAAAGAAAAAGTTACGGAAAAAATCCTTCAATTTACTGATTTCTTTCTTTCTTTTTTTTTTTTTTTTTTTCTTGGAGAGACAGTGTAAAAGGAACCCAGTTTCTATCTTTTATCCCAATATAGTAAAAATTTTGCCATCTGCGGCACGGATTTTTGACATCCCTAAAAGGAATCAGGTTTCAGTCTTTTAGCTCAATATAGAAAATATGTACATAGAAATTTCTGAATTTTTTACGAACGTTTTATGTGATTTTTAACAAATTTTTGTCTTTCACGGCAATTTTTTCACATTCCAGTTACAATCTTTTGGCTGGATATAATCAATTTTCTCTCAGCGATTTTTGAATTTTTGCCCAATTTTTTATAAGATTTTTACATTTTTTTTTCGCGTTTTGCGGCGTTTTTTGACATTTTTTTTCTGAAACCGAAGAATTATCCAGTAGATTTTGCTGCTGTCATAATTAAGCTGAAGGGGAAAAATAACAAATTTGTTCCTGTAGCACTTGAGCTACGATGCTGGAAAAGTATACTTTTATCTGTGGACACTATCACTTTTATCGAAAAAATCATCGAAATTCGAAAAATATCGAAAAATTCAATGATTGTTTGATTCAAGATTGGAGCGGGAATATCCGGAAAAGGTTTACGCTGCGAAAGGCAGTGAAAGCCCCCAATGGAGAACTCCAAAAAATGGGTTCTTTTTTTTTTAAAGCAATTAGCGAAGCTCTGCTAGTAGATTAAATAAATACACGATGTAATTTATGTATAGTTAACATAAGTAATTTATCGAGACAAGAGAAATGAAATGTTCAAAACGAAACAGGTCGAACATAAGTGGATAGGCGGCATATGCAATGCACATAGATGCCCGCTTATTGGGGTCCCCAACGAGATTAAGAAGCATATATTTTTTGAACATTTGAAAAAAAAATGAGGCTTAAAAGTTTCGAATCTTGAGTTCCGAATTTTGCTCACTTTTAAGAGCGGCCCCAAAAAAGAAAATTTATAAAGTATTTAGAGCCTGCAAAACTTCTTTCATCTGGGCACTTTTAAAAAGAATGGTAGCTATAGAAAAAAAGGGCATGTCTGTTTTGGTTAAAAGAAGTAATAGTATTAAGAAAGTTTTTAACCTTATTGGGGTCCCAACGAGATTAAAAAGCATATTTTTAAAACATTTGAATAATAAAAATTGGGCCTAAAAGTTTTGAATCTTGAGTTCCAACTTTTCCTCACTTTTATGGGCGGCCCCAAAAAAGTCAATTAAAAAAGTATTTAGAGCCTGCAAAATTTCTTTCATCTGGGCACCTTTAAAGAGAATCGTGACTGTAGAAAGAAAGCACATTTGGTTGAAGGAAGCAATAGGATTAAGAAAGTTTTGAAACTTATTGGGGCCCCCAACGAGATTAAAAAGCATATTTTTAAAACATTTGAATAATAAAAATGGGGTCTAAAAGTTTTAAATCTTGGGCTCCAACTTTTCCTCCCGTTTATAGGGGGCCTTAAAAAAGACAATTCAAAAGAATATAGAGCCTGCAAAATTTCTTTCATCTGGGAACCTTTAAAAAGAATGGTAGCTATAGAAAACAAGTTGGAAATTACTCGTCAAACGTGGCAAATGAGGTGCGTTCGTACTATAACTAGTTTTAAAATTATTTTTTGCACCCCATATTGTACTGAATGTATAATTTTTTGCACTTCATAACGTGCATAGTCTGATACATCATTAAAATGCACTTCCAATAATTTTTTCGGAACACTTTTGACTGTCCCTGTAATTAAACTATACATCCGATTTTCCTAAAATTTGAAATAGCTCAACAAAATTTTGCAACAATTATATCTTTAAAATTTCAGACCATTCGGAAGGCTGTAATATCATTAAAATGCACTTGCAATAATTTTTCCCATTGGCCGTAATGTAAAGAAAAACTTTTGGCTGTCCCTGTAATTAAACTATACATCCGATTTTCCTAAAATTTGAAATGGCTCGACAAAATTTTGCAACAATTATATCTTTAAAATTTCAGATCATTCGGAAGGCTCTAATACCATTAAAATCCACTTGCAATAATTTTTCCCATTGGCCGTAATGTAAAGAAAAAATTTGACTGTCCCTGTAATTAAACTATACGTCCGATTTTCCTAAAATTTGAAATGGCTCGACAAAATTTTGCAACAATCACATATTTGAAATTCCAGACTATTCGGTTGGGTAGTTTTTGCTCTGTTACATGCGGACAGACGGACGGACAGACGGACGGACTGAACGACGACTATAGGTGCTACGTATTTATATAATTACGAACGCACCTAAAAAGGACATGTCTGTTTTGGTCAAAAGAAGTAATGGTACTAAGAAAGTTTTTAACCTTGTTAGAGCCCCCAACGATAATAAAAAGCACATTTTTAAAACATTTGAATAATAAAAACTAGGCCTAAAAGTTTTGAATCTTGAGTTCCAACTTTTCCTCACTTTTATAGGGGGCCCCCAAAAAGTCAATTAAAAAAGTATTTAGGGCCTGCAATTTTTTTTTCATATGGGAACCTTTAAAGAGAATGCTGGCTATAGAAAGAAAGTCCATATCTGTTTTGGTCAAAAGAAGTAATAGTATTAAGAAAGTTTTGAACCTTGTTAGGCCCCCAACGAGATTAAAAAGCATATTTTTAAAACATTTGAATAATAAAAATGGGGTCTAAAAGTTTTGAATCTTGGGCTCCAACATTTCCTCCCGTTTATAGGGGCCCCTAAAAAAGACAATTCAAAAAGAATTTAGAGCCTGCAAAATTCCTTTCATCTGGGCACCTTTAAAAAGTATGGTAGCTATAGAAAAAAAGGGCATGTCTGTTTTGGTCAAAAGAAGTAATAGTATTAAGAAAGCTTTGAACCTTGTTGGAGCCCCCAACGATATTAAAAAGCACATTTTTAAACCATTTGAATAATAAAAATTAGACCTAAAAGTTTTGAATCTTGAGTTCCAACTTTTCCTCACTTTTATAGGGGGCCCCAAAAAAGTTAATTAAAAAAGTATTTAGAGCCTGCAAAATTTCTTTCATCTGGTCACCTTTAAAGAGACTACTGGCTATAGAAAGAAAGCACATATCTGTTTTGGTCAAAAGAAGTAATAGTATTAAGGGAGCTTTGAACCTTATTGGGGCCCCCCAACGAGATTAAAAAGCATATTTTTAAAACATTTGAATAAAAAGATGGGACCAAAAAGTTTTGAATCTTAGGCTCCAACTTTTCCCACCTTTATAGGGGGCCCTAAAAAAGACAATCCAAAAGAATTTAGAGCCTGCAAAATTTCTTTCATCTGGGAACCTTTAAAGAAAATGCTGGTTATAGAAAGAAAGAACATTTGTTTGAAGGAACTGATAGTATTAAGGAAGTTTTGAAACTTATTGGGACTCCCAACGAGTTTGAAAAGCATGTTTTTTAAACATTTGAATAAAAAAGTGAGGCCTAAAAGTTTTTAATCTTGGGCTCCAACTTTTCCCCCCGTTTATAAGGGGCCCTAAAAAAGACAATTCAAAAAGAAATCAGAACCTTCAAACTTTCTTTCATCTGGGAACCTTTAAAGAGAATACTGGCTATAGAAAGGAAGTGCATATCTGTTTTGGTCAAAAGAAGTAATAGTATTAAGAAAGTTTTGAACCTTGTTGGGGCCCCCAATGATATTAAGAAGCATATTTTTAAAACATTTGAATAATAAAAATGGGGCCTAAAAGTTTTGAATCATGAGTTCCAACTTTTCCTCACTTTTATTGGGGGCCCCCAAAAAGACAATTTAAAAAGTATTAAGAGCGTGCAAAATTTCTTTCATCTGGGAACCTTTAAAAAGAATAATGACTATAGAAAGGAAGCACATTTGGTTGAAGGAAGTAATAGTATAACGAAGTTTTGAAACTTATTGGGTTCCTAAGTGAGTTTTAAAAGCATATTTAAAAAAAATTTGGATCAAAAAATGGGCTTAAAAGTTTTGAATCTTGGGCTCCAACTTTTTCGCATTTATATAGGGGGCCCTAAAAAAGACAATTCAAAAAGAATCTAGAGCCTACAAAATTTCTTTCATCTGGTCCCCTTTAAAAAAATGGTTCCTGTAGAAAAAAAAGCGCATATCTGTTTCGTTTGATGGAAGTAATAGTATTAAAGAAGTTTTGAACCTTTGGTTTCACCTTTTTCGCGCATTGATAGATGCACCCCAAAAATACTAAAATGCCATTTTTTTTTTTAAGTAGAACTTACAGCCTTCAAAAACTTTTATAAAAAATGGTGGATATAGAAGAAAAGCACGTATCTGTTTTCTATTTCTAAATCTAATCAAGATCTTTGACAAAAAAAAAAATGAATTTCGATAAAACAAAATAAAATATTATTAAAAATTCATAAAAAAATAATTTAAAAAGTAAAAAAAAAAAAAAAAAAAAAAAAAAAATTTGGCTGAAAGGTACAATAGCTCACTACTGGGCCCCTGACTTTGCTCAGGCCCCCCCCAAATGGGGGGTATGGGGGGCGGTCGCTACGGCCCTGTTACACAGTAAAATTGTCCGTGAGTAATGTTGGCATCATATCGATGGTGGCAACGACAGCATTAAGCTATTTCGCATTTTTTGCAAATTTATTAACTTCTAAACATCGCACATTTCATTTTTTAAGCCGCCTATTAAGGGGGGGGGGGGGTAGAAGTGTACTTTCATATGTAAATTGTCTGAAAATTGTATCTTAATTTATTGATTTTTTATAGTTAAAAAAAACTTTTTAAACACAATTTAAAAAAAAAATCTGTCTCTTTCGCTTGCAGCCCAATGGCCAAAGATTAACCCGTTATCCCATTTGGACTTATATGGTCGTGGTGGTGATGTGGGAGGGTGGGGGGCGTAAAATCCTGTAATACCTTTTTTTTCTTGTATTTAATAACGGAACGAAATTTGCCTGTAAAAAGCACCGAAGATATTTTACCCTGTAAGAAAATCAATGTATCGCTTCTAAAAAGTCTTTGTTTTTGAACATTAAAATAATAATAATAATCATATACTATATTAAAACCTAAAGGCGATTCTGTAAAATCAGTAAGAGCAAAATTCAAACATTTGTGCATGCGTCAACTCTTTTTCGAACCTCTTCGATTTAGAGGAATGTTGAGCGGGACCCTACTAGCGCAGCGGTCAAACGCAACAGTTTAAAGCTCTGAATTTTTGTAGAGGACGTGGGTTCGAGCCCAACGCCCGGCAAAATCATTTCTGCAATATTTTTAGCGATATCACTCTTCCATAATGACATGTTTTATTAGCAGGAGGCGTCGTATGATTTTTATTTTGTTATTATTATTATTTGGATGCTTTATAATTAAATAAAATTTAATACGTAACAATATTTTAAACAAATAATATTTTTTTATTTAAAATATTTTGTTTGTAACTATCAGTTAAATAAATTGAGCTGATCTACAATTTTATTTATATTTTCTGACCATTATGAAGAATATAGAAAAGTTTGTCATTCTTTTCCGAAAAAATGAAAAAGAAAACGGAAAGAAAGAAAAATATTCATATAAGAACTATAAAAGAAACTTCCTGGATATCCATAGTTTGTATATTTAAAAAATGTATAAAAATGTAAAATAAAATTAGTAAAAACATATATTTTACAAATCGCTAGCTGCATCAAGTTTCAAATGAGGCTTTTAGAGAATGAGAATGATAAAAATAAAATTCACGACAGCTTTTAATGGTCGATTAGTTAAAAAAAAAGAAAAGAATATTGTTATAAAAAAAAGTGAGACCATAGCAAGTAAAAATATATACTCTATATCCAATATTTTTAGTTAAGCTTCTGATAAAAAGCAAGCATAATTGGTTGTAAATTATAAACTTATGTTCTATGTTTTTACTTCATGGAATAGGTTAGACCAGAGGTTCCCAAAGTGTGCTCCGCGGAACCCTAAGGGCTCCGTGTGAAAATTTCAGGGGCTCCTCCGCGCTTTAGGAAAATAAAGAAAATTCGAGCGGAAAAACACATTTAAAGTAACTTTTTTTTTTCTTCTTCCTTTTTTCCAAAAATGCAAACAGTTTTTTTTTTTTTTTTACAAAAATATTTATGCATCGAAATTCAACTAGATGAACTCTTTTAATGAGCTAAAATCTGTTTTCTCTAAAAAACTTCCGGTGCAAATATTAATTTATACTAGCACTCTATTTTTAAGTTTTCCGATAAAAAATGCGATAAATGGAAGAAAATGTAGACTGAATATAAGAAAGCAAGAAATTGTATTCTGAAGGAAAATTTGGATATTTAAATTTCTCAACTCCTCCTCTCAGTGTGACTTGAGATGTAGTGTTATCCAATAACTCCACGTTTCATATTCAGCTGCATCATCATTTCGAAATAAACCATTCTGATATGAAAGATAAACCTCCTCATTTTTTTCAATATGAATGACAAAGTAAAGTATGTATGCTTCAAAAGAAACAATCACAAAACACTTGTTAAAACAAATATGAAATGTCCTGGATATATTCGCAGACTTCAGTGGGACGAAATAGGCAATAAGATATATTTCTACCACTAATTTAAATTTTTCATTTTGTCCTGTTTAATCACTGTGATTAATTAGGATAAAAATAATGTTCTAAAATTAGTGATGGAAGTTTGCCTGGTTTGACCCCTGTCTTCCCCATTAAGTCGGCACTTATGATGATACCTACCTGATACCCATGGCACCTACCTGATAGTTTAATGAGACGCTTGAGTAAGTGAAGATCGTTAATTACAAAGACACTTAATAAGCCTTGTAAAATTGATATTGTTAAGAATTTGCTTTATGAAAAAGTTCTGAATTTAGTGTCCAATATTCCCTTGTCAAATAACATCATTTCTTTATTTAATTAACTATATGACATTTGGCATAAAAGAACACTTAATAGCCTCTACAGATGTACTAAATTTATACTACAAATGCGTGAATCTACTGATGTCACTGGGTTAGCAGTTTTGTTAGTATTTTTTAATTACATATACTAATATCCCGTTCAGACCAGGGCAGTTAAGAGTCTTAACTTACTTTTTTGAAACGGGCATCTTCAACTAGATCTGACTTCTCGATTACTACAATGTTTGAGAATATTAACTCGATTAAAATTAAGTGCCTTACTAACGCTATTCTGAAAGAGGTTTCAAAAAGCTATCAGGATAACAATATTTATAGATCACTACAAACCAAAACCCTAAGTAGTATTGACTCTAAGCCGCTTTAACAGGGCGCAGCGCCCGGTGGCCCTTTTTATTTATTTTTCGCGCCCGGCAGCCCTTTTTATTTATTTTTTGCGCCCGGCGGCTCTTTAAAACCCTTCCGATGCGCCAGGCTGCCCTTTTTAATATTTCCTATGCGTTTCTTGGCAATTCATTTGATCCTGGGAAAATATCGCAAATTTTAGGCACTCTAAACAAATCTAAATCAAAATATTTTTTGTGAACAAGGTACAAAGGTCCCCTTTTTGAAAAAAAATGTGCTCTTTTTTAGAATAGGGTTCCCTTTATGAAAAAAATTACCCTTTTTTAGATAGTGTGCCCCCTTTTTTAGGATAGTGTTTCCTTTTTGAAAAATTCCCGCCCGGCGGCCTTTTTTTTCTAGAGTCAACACTACTAAGGGACGAAATATTTTTGGATGAATACATAGTAAAACACATGTGAACATGAATGCACTTATGATGCGAAAGCAATGATAGGTCACAATGCAAGAGCCATTGCAAAAATTTAACAAATGGCAAAGCACTATAGCTATTTCACTGTTTATACTAGGCACATGCTGTCCCCGAAAATGTCTTTGGAATTTATGAAAAGGTTGAATGATGCCATTAAAATAATAAACTATATAAAATCACAAACTCTTAAAAGCAAACTTTTTAAGCTTATGTGTGAAGTTATTGGAAGCCAGCATCTGCCCCTCCTACTGCATACCGAAGTAAGATGGTATTGTCGAGGGATAGCGTTTTCACGATTGTTGAAACTGTAGAGGTGATGTTAGACGAACCATAACTCTAAACTGGCAAAACTTTTAATCAATGAAGATTGTGTATGCTAATTGTATATTGGTCCGATATGTTTATCAAAATGAAATAAATATCTCTATCATTGCAATGATAATCTGTCACAGTTTCCGATGCATTTACCAAACGTGTCTTCTTTTAAAATGAAACGTGTATTGGTGTTATTATGAGCGAAACAATGGTATCGATTACATCCCTCTTATTAAAAAGGATTGCAAACAACACCATATTAAAAAAAAAATTACAAATAAATATTCAGGGACGTCCTGCAGTTTTGAAAAACTCGTTTAACGCTTAAATGTCCACTGTTGCCTTCTGGCAACATACTATCTTCCAGTACGTTTGTTGTTTGCACACCAGTAATTGTGAAGAGAAATATTCGCTTTCTTTGATGGCAGAAGCTCCGCGTTAAGACGAGACAAAAATTTCTATTTTGAAAAAGTGGTGTGAAATGAAATATTTCTATTTTGAAGAGAAAAATAATTCCGGCATTTAAGGGTTAACAACTAGAACGCCCGGAAGGAGTCGATTCGACTTCGACCATATTATTAAATGTCAATTGCAGCCAGAATTTGTTTCATAAAACAAGTTAAATTTTAGCAACACAGAATTACGTTAAATAAATCAGTTAAATAATTTTTAATCAATATTCTGGTGTGAAATATTTTTATGAAACTTGTGTTAAATTTTCCGGGCGTTCTAGTGTTAAGCAAAATTTTTCAATAACAGAATAGAAAAGGCTTTGGATGACTCTAAATGTGTACTGAATGTGCTCAGCGATGTAAAAGGAAAAAAAAACCACCCTGCTTAATTTCATTAGCTGATGGTTGATTTGATATCTCATAGGAAGTTAACACCGAATATACAACAACCGATTATTCAGTGATACCAAATGAAAATATTTAAATTTGAACCAGAATTTTTAAACTAAAATAACTAAAATATAAATCAAACATAAATAAGTTACATAGAAAAGTAAATAATTTTAAATAAAATTTCTCATCTAAAATATTTTTATGAAACTTGAGTAAAATTCTTCGTTCATTTAGTGTTAAAGATCTTGCTTTAAAACCAAAACGAAATACATAAGTCTTTTAAATGTAGAACCAAACATTCGCATGGCATTACTATCAAATTATTCGAATTCAGACATTTGTGCAAAACAATCCAATCACATTAAATGTTCATGCGCTATTGTTCGTCACCCTAATAATGTAAAATGTTACGATTTTCTGAGTTTTGGAGGTTTTTAAGTACGTGAACTTTTGACAATTCCATCTGTATTGATGGTAATTTAAAATTAATTCAGTGTTTCGGTAAAAGTTTCAAAATATAATTTTATTTCTTGGACAATGCACACTTGTTTAGATTATTATCCATTTCCACTTCTTATGCTCGGTAGCAATGCACATAAAAAACCTTACATTGTAACATAGGGCACAGTAGGTTCCAGGGGCTCCGCCATAGATATTTATTTTAAAAAGGGCTCCGCGAATCAAAAAGTTTGGGAACCACTGGGTTAGACTGACAGCCCCATCTATCGCGTTAAAGCAATAGGAATTACATTCAAGAATTTTTCTAATGAAACATTGAAGTTATTTTATTTACCGTCAAATCTTGACGGGTACTATCTAGTAGTAATAATAATAAATAGATGTGACACTTATTTGCCTTTAAGCTTTTTAAATGTAATCTATTCGTAAATCTATAAAAAATGTAACAAACACAGAAAAAAATTTCATTAATCACAGAACTACGTACTTTCAGAAATATATAAACATAAAGAATATATTTTGTGATTTGAAAGAAATATATATACGAAATATTTGAAGAAGCAAACTTCAAAAACTAGGCACAGATAAAAACGTTAAATTCTAATATTACAAGATAAACAAGAGAACGTAAAATAAGAAGTACGTAAACATTAGAACAACATCAAAGGATTTAGGAAAGAGCGTAAAGCATATCATTTAAAAGTTTATTTTATTGATCTTGTGCTCTTGAGGAATGTGCTAAAACTATCGAGAGTTGGAATACAAAGATACTCAAGAAGAACACTTAACGTTCCTAATAAATAAACTTTCTTTTCGAACCCAGAAAAAATATTTCAAAATACCTTAATTCATCTTAAATGTTCTTTTTGTCCACTGACCATTAATATTAAACTATAAGCGCTCTTCTGGAAAAAATGTTTAGTTGAATGATATTTAATGCATTCTCACACTTACTTTAAAGTTTTACTCGTAAAAAGTAAAATAAATGATTTGAATTAGAAACATAAATAGAAATAACTGAGAATTGACATTAAAAAAATTGTTTTGTAGATAGATTTTAATTATGCGCTAGTAATAAGTTAATAAAAATTTTTTCATAGAAATTTAAATTTTACATTTTTTATTAACCCATTCGGCACCATGGGTGCATATATACACCTTGAAAAAAAGCATACAGAATTTTTTTTTCTGCACCAGTGAAAAAGAAAAGTAATATTTACTTTCTTTAATTAGAACCTTTACTTGATTATTTAACTAAAGGTAACTGTTTTTTAAAATTATGGTGCCAACCGAATAAATTGTGTAAAAGCCGCCGGTCTTGAAGGGGTTAAAACTGAACATACTGGAAATAAATACTATATATATATATATATATTACACACTATATATACTATAGATATATATACAGTGATAAATGTTTTGGAAATTAATTTTTATTTCCGGTACCTCATATGCGTATGAAAGATCAGACATCTATTTTTTTATTTTTTTAAGCTGAATCTCACTCTTTGTAGTAAAAAAAATATTTGCGGCAATAATTTTTATATATCGACTAAATATTAACGTCTTAGCTAAATATTGGTGTACAATATTGTCCAATATTGGGACGTTTATTTTTTGTCAATAACACATCAATATTAAGAATAATGGTAAAAAAAAAATAAAGCAAATATTGGTTTATTCTATTACAAATATTTCCAACATAAAGCCAATATTTCTGCAATATTTGCCTGTCTTTGAATCTATCCTCGGTATAAGGTCAAACTATCCAATATTAAAATTTCATATTATATGAAATTCATTTGAAATTATTCAAATTATAATCAATAAATAAATAAATCATAAATAAAAATGAATAAATCATATTATAAGAAATTCATTTCATATGAAAATTTCACATTGGATAGTTTGACATGGTGCCGACGATATTTCCTACATAGCGTTAAAGACAGTGTTTATTAATATTGACATTTTATTGGAAATTTTTACAATGAATGTAATATTGGCGTAATATAGGGACACACACACAAAAAAAAACAAATAAAACTTTTATATTTTTACTTTGCAAAGTGAAGAAAATCTGGTGCGTATACAAAATCCGTATATGTTTTCAATTGGCATTTAAAAATAAATTTCTGTTAAAAACTCTCAAAAGCTATTGCAATTTTTGAATATTATTATTCTGTCAAAATAATAATAATAATAATAATAATAATGTTATATTACCAACAAGATTCAAATGTCAAACTGACACACATATGTTACAATTCTCCCTCAACTATGACGAGTCATTAATTCAAGTGCTATATCTGATGTTAGCTGCTTTGAAAAAAATACATATTTAAACGTCAAAAGAAAAAAATATATATGTAACAATATATAAGAAGACATCACAATGAAAATGCTGAAGAAACAAAATTTTCTACTTTGAGTATAATATGTTTTTGTTAAATAATAACGCGGAGAATTTTATCAAAGATTTTCACTTAAAGTATCATTAAGATTTTTCTTCAGATAACCTTTAATAGCAGTATATTTTAGTCGACACGGCGCAATCGATTTTTCCAGTCATATGTAAAACTGTATATTAACATTTTACCTTGTAATAAACGAATATTGGATCAATATTGTTTACATGGGTTATATCTTGTCCAATATTGTTTATACTGGATATACAGGGTGTCCACTCTCAACGGTATCCAATCGCTATATCCTAAACCTATAGGCATGGACATATAGTTCCAGCTGCAAAAATTCAAACTATGCCTAGATACCAAATTACAAGTCATTTGAATGATAAGTTTTTGAATTATAAACATTCAAATTTTAGTGCTTCTAATGTTAAATTACATTTTCATATTTTTATTTATATCTCCTGAAATTATATTTCTAATGGGCTAATTTTTTGTGTAGCAATAATACTAAAATACCCAAACATAAATACGTTGAATTTGCAATTTTTATAATTTTATGATATGAATTATGAAATTAATATTCGAAAAAATTATGAATTGCAACCTACAATTTTTTGATGGATTTTGATTTATTAAATCCTGCTTTATGGAAATCCAAAATTCCACATTTTTCTTCCAAGTAGTTTTCAAATTATGCTTAAAAAACGGCAAAATGATGGTTATGTTAGAAGTGACTAGATATTTTGAAATTTCTTATGATGTCCTGTAGTCTAGCAGTCTTCAATGTCTGCTTGAGTGCTTGACGCTTAAGATGCCTTGATCAAGAAGGTGGCTCTCTGGGTCAACAATCGAGTACCGAACTTCAATTTGGATACAACCTCTAAAATACGCCCATTTTAAAATAACTACTTTCTCGGAAACTTATTGTACGAATTGCATAAAAATTTGTATTTAGGCTAATTGAAGAGTGTAGAGTTCATTTATGCTGTTAGAATTGTGTACTGCTATTGAAAAAAACAGAGTTATGGTTCGTTTTAATATGTAGATGGCCCCCTGAGCAAATTTTATATACATCATTTAAAAATAGACTTTATTACCCATCGTGTGGTACCAGTAACTTTCTTCTACGATAATTTTTTGCAGAAGGGCCTCGGTTTCGGCATTCACTGGAAGCTAGGCTGATTTTCTCCAAACGAGTGTCTGTGTGTCAGGAATCCTCCAGATGAGGCAATTAGTGTCATAATCATCTTTGACGTAAATATATTTTTCTCATTGCTGTACTCTTTGCTCATTAATATGGTAAAACTGACAGATATGAAAAAAAGAGAATAGAATTCGAGACATTGTAGCATTAATACTAAACTTCGTAGCTGCAGTTATGACTTAAAAAAAAAAAAAACTGACTTTAGAATTTGAAAGAAAGAATAAAAAAACGGCTATTATATATTTGTGCAATGTTATTATAGAATTTCCTCAAGCTAAAATTAATAAACGGAATCAGTCCACGTCTCATGTTTGAGTTTTAAAGGCATGGGGGAGATGAATTCCACAAAAAAATTGGTGTCAAACGTGACTGTAACAAAGGAAAAATATTTCTGATGTACAGAGTGACACATAAATACTGCGACTCAAATAAAAGACCATAACTTTTGACTGAACTAACAAAACAACACGTTTTATTCACCATTCGGAAGAAAAGAACATTCTGGACAAGAAATAATAAATATCATTCATAATGGCTTCCTCCGGCGGCGATGCAAGGGTTTAGGCGCTTCAGAAGATTCTTCAAGATGGCCGCGACAGACTATATGTGATTTTGTCCCAGGCTTTTTCTAGAGCAGACTTCAGGGAATCCCGGGACTTGTCTTTGATTGCACAGGTTTTTTGATCCAGGATCCCCTACACGATGAAGTTTATTTGGGGTGAAGGTTTGTTGAAGGAATGCAGGATTAACCGTTGCGCACGATGCTTTCCTACAAAAGTACGAGGTACATGAAGAAAACAATTGTATAGCTCAAAAAACATTAAACTAAATTGACATTTTAATCTCGTCACAATATTTATGTGTCATCCTGTAGCAAGAAGGTTGACGAAAATATAATATAACCTCTTTCTGACGATTCCGAAAAGCGCCCCTTTATCTTAAGAAACGTCAGAAATAATTAGATTTCTGAGATTCAAAAAGAAGCGTTTCCTAAACAAAAAATTTCCTATGTGGCCTTTTTGGTAACGTTTCCGAGTACTTTTTACAGTGTATTAATCAGCTTTCTCAATCTGCTATGAACTCAAAATGTCGGTTTTCCGGATGCTATTAAATTTTTGCTGACATTTTCAGTTTATTAACGAATTTTATACATGCAAGAGTAATGTTAGAGTAATTTAGCATGTTTGTCTGTTGAACATGTCTACTTTAGAATTGATAGCATCCGGAAAAATGATATTTCACATTATTACAGGGTTGAGAAGCTGATTAATATATTATAAAAACTATTTGGAAATATTTCCGAGAAGGTGGCAAAGAAACTTTTATTTTTGAAATGCTCTTTTAAATGTCGAAAAATTATTAATTTCTCAGGCTAAGTGAACTCTTTTTGAAATCGCGTGAATCGAAGAAGGTATTACAGATCGTAAACCTTCTTAATATATTAAACTTTGAATTGCTTAGATATACGTAAATCTTAATGTTACTAGACGAGCTTATTCATAATTTTAGTTGGGCTACAACGCTCTAAAGTGAACGGTCTCAGTTGGATCATCGTTGGCACGTCAGTCTACCAATGCTGGCACGTCTGCTACCGTTTTCTGGTGATATTCCCAGCAACCTAGCAATAAGAAAAGTATGTAGTTTTATTACCATTGTCATTGTGTTTATGTCTTCCATTGCCGCGATTTTGGTGGCTTAAGTCCTCGGATTTCCGTTTATGCGCTTAAATTAACTAACTGAACATTCGGGACATAATGTAACTTGTTGTATCATTAGTTAGCCAGTTTTAGTTTTTTTTTTTTTTTTTTTTTTTTTTTTTTTTTTGCAACAGAACAAAACATTTCCGGATCGGTGGTTTGAAAAGGAAGGACCAACACCCCGGCCCCCGCGCTCTCCAGATATTAATCCTCTGGATTTTTGCTTTTGGGGGCTATATCAAGTACCACACTTTTTGCCACACCAGTTGTTGACGTCGAAGAACTGAAGACTAGGATTCAAGCTGCTGTATGTACTGTCACAGAAGACATGTTAAAAAACACTTGGCGGAAACTAGAATACCGCTTAGATATTCTCTAAGCTACCAAGGGGCTATACGTTGAATTTACTGAGGTACGTGGTCTTATAAAAAAAAATTTATAACAGTACTTACAATGTATCCAAATAAACATATGTCTGATTATAATAGTTTGAGAATAATAAATATTTACAATCAGTGCAAGACTTTTGGTTCACCTTATATTAGTTATTAAAACGAAGCAGTGGGTGCATTTCATATCTAATATGAGCGTAAATAATGAAATATAAATTACTTATATATTAATACTAAGTTTGATTTTGTTTTTAAATTTTGATTAAACAGAGATAAAACCCACTTTCTTGGGTTTTTCCCTTTTCTTTTCTTTGTAAAGCTAAAATATACAATGTTTCTGGATTCAGAGATACCATTCAAAATTTCTGGAAGTTTTTATTTATTTTCTCTTCTTCAGCCAGGGAAAGTAAATGTCTGACTCGCACAGAAGGTTTTGAAGTGCAATGTCAACTTTAATATAAGATCTTTGACGTTACATATTTTCCACGTTTTGACGTTAAAAGGATCCAAAAGAAGGTGTTTAAAATCAACTTGGACTACGGATGAAACGTGGAATAAGCACGTAGGTATTTTATGCTTGCATATGTAAAGAAAGTTGAAAGTACATTTTATTAAATATATTTTACATTTTTCTGAATCTGGTAACAGTTTTAAAATTTCGGTTTACGTGAGTTTGGTAAAGAAGTAGACTAATGGGAATTTTCAAGGTTTTCTTAAGTATATTTTGTTGGCGACTTTTTCTTTCCTTTACGCTCAACGCCAAAAGAGATAAATAATAAAGAATAAAAGAAAATAAAAAGAAGGGAAATCAATAAGATGACACTAAGAGGTCAGAATATTTTTAATTTTGCAAAATTTTGTCGAGTCATTTCAAATTTTATGAAAATCGGATGTATAGTTTAATTACAGGGACAGCCAAAAGTTTTCCGTTACATGATGACCAATAGGAAAAAATTATTGCAAGTGCATTTTAATGATGTTACAGACTATGCACGTATGAAGTGCAAAAAAGTAGTTTAATTACAGGGACAGGCAAAAGTTTTCCGTTACATTACGGCCAGTGGGAAAAAATATTTCAAGTGCATTTTAATGATGTTACATCCTTTCGAACAGAATGAAATGGGTATACACTTATGAAGTGCACTAAAATATACATTCTGTACAATATCCGGTGCAAAAAAAATATTATAAAACTAGTTATAGTACGAACCAACATTTACAACATAGTACGAACCAACATATAGTACGAATAAACATTTGACATGTTTGACGTGTAATTTCCAACTTGTTTAATTATTAGAATAAAAATTTATCCTTTTATATTTACAAAAAATATATGAAATTTAAAAAATTGCAAAACGTTTACGAGCATAAAAACAAATAGAACACTCTGTCTTTTCCTTAGCTATTGATTTTGCTATTTCTAATTGCAAAAAGGTGTAAGATTAAAACTATAAAAACTGCAAAATAGTTTTATTTGACTGTTGACATGTTTCGACTCTTACCCGAGTCATTTTCAAAACAAATAAATATTCTGAAATTCCACGATCTATGATGCAAGGATCTGAAACGCTATCATTCAGTTTTTCATGTACCTCACGTTATTTTTTATTTTACTTGGCTGTTTATTTCGATTTTCGTAAGCATTGAGTAACTGGAGTCACAATTTTGGTAAGCTAAATGCTATTACATCGTTGCATATAGAATTTTTACGAGTTAGAATCTCTATGATTTACTTTATAATGGATGGATAATATAGACTGGGGACAAAAATTATCTTACTTTCATTGAAATTTATTTGGATGATTTCTTCTTGATATAATCAAAAATGACCAGGGCACCAGGGCTGCAACCAGATCGTAGTTTTTCTATTATATTTAATATCAGCTACATATTCCCTTTTTCTGTACTTGCATTTCCTTCTAGTCATGCCAATATAATAATTCTTTGATCCGTCTGCCCTAATAAATGGCATTTCATATACTCCTGAATAATTCTCAAAATTTATTGGGTCAATTTTTGTGCAAATGATATTCTTTAATTTCGGAGATGGTTTAGCTAGTAAGCGGATATTGAATCGCTTAAGACTGTTTTTTAATTCCTCAAAAAAGCTTGGATAATATTGAATAAAGTTTTTGAGAATTACATATTTTGAGAAATTAAAATGCAGTCTTAAGCGGTTCAATATCAACTTAGCAGCCAAACCACCTCCGAAATTAAAGAATATCATTTGCACTAAAATTGTCGCAATTAATTTTGAGAATTATTCAGGAGTATATGAAATACCATTTATAGGAGCTGACGTATCAAAGAATTACCATATTGGAATGACTAGCAGAAAATTTAAGTACAGAAAAAAGGAGCATGCAGCTGATATTAAATATAATTTAAAAACCACAGCCCTAGTAAGATTATATTAAGAAGAAATCATCCGAATAAATTTCAATGATAGTAAGATAATTTTTTTCCTCCAGTCTATATTATTCATCCTTTATAACAAAAACCATAGAGATTCTAACACGTAAAAATTCCAAAATGCAAAGTCACACAAAAATGTAATAAGATCCGTATAACCATGTACCAACCGTACGGGAGTGTAGTACTTACGTCTTATGTTAAGATTACTGGGAGCCCACTAAGTATTTGTGTTCAAAAAGTATTCATAAAATAAAAAAGATTGAATCTCTTCTACACCAATCTCTCACTCACGCCTGTACCATATATTTCCAAAATAAATGTTTTAAAAAACATTCAATCTAATGCCAAGGGTTTCCAAACGGCCACCACGTCACATTGTGACTAATGTGTAGACTTCTTCTAAAATTAAAAAAGAGAGACAGGAACATTTAAAAACAAATTATTCATTGCAAAATATATTTTTCTGCTAAATCCTTAAACGTTCATGATGTTACAGTAACGTCACAGGAAGTCACGTACTTCAGATCACAAATGTGACCACAAAATTACCTAAATAACCTAAAATAATTACCTAAGTCACATTGTGACAATAATGTTATTTTTAAATATCTCTCGAAATAAGAAAACAAATTATGTATAAGGACTGTCTCAATGCATTTGAGGGACTAGATCCGATTAATTTTTGTAAGCCGCCTCCAAATTAACCTTTATTTATCTTACAGGAAAATTATCTTTAAATAGATCCATTTTCGTTAACATGGTAATGACTATATTTATTAGAGTTAGCGAACGAATAAACAAATAAGAAGAATAGCGAACAGATATACAGACAAAAAATATGTGAACAATACATACGTTTTTGGATAAGCTCTACGTAATCCACTGTGAGAAGATTTAGGGTTGTCTAGTTATCATAACAGTTTCCTCTTTCTTCATTTTATTAAAGAAGACTCCACTCAATATTATCGCGCCATTCCATTAAATAGTAGAAGTTGTAACTAGTGAAACTCATTAATATGGAATTATTATTATAAAATTTTGCAGCATCCACTATTACATTTGGCACAGGATCGAAGAATTTTGCTAATTTTCCGTAAAATGATTAGGAGTCCGTTATCCATAATGGAAACATATTTATTAGCTCACTCGAATATAGTACCTAAGTAGAACATCCGCTACAAATTACGAATCCATCTTATTGCAATGAGAATATATACGGCTTTCCACCGTTTCAACTTCTTGTTAACACTCCACCATATTCTACATTATTAAACTGTGATAATTAACCTCTTCCTTGTTATTAAAGATGATCTCAATTCCTGGTGACGTGTATAGCTTTTAAACAATTCAAAATACAAAAATTGTGGCTCCAGATCTCAAGTCTGTCAATAAATACTACTCGGTGAAGAGATTTCTAAATTAATGGACAAAGACCAATGACTAATGGGATCATGTAAAACCGCGGACTGTATTTCCTAGTCCAGGAAGAAAAACGAAGTAAAGAGTTCTTTCCGAAAGGCGCGCGAACGCGACTTTTAGAATACCCCTAAAAGAAGGAAATGGTAAAAAATGAGAATTGCAGAACAAATATTTTTAATAGAATTCATATTGGCATTTAAGACTGAAATAAAAATGAAACAGCCTTAAAACAAAAATAATAATATTACGTGATTTTTTTTTTTTAATGATTTTGAAAGAGAAAGGAAATATTAATGTGCGCATTTAAATAGAAATGAAATGAAAGTAAAATGAATGTTTGGAATATTTTTAAGACAGGAAAGAATTAAATAAACTAGGGCTGTAAAATTATGTTAGACAGGAAAAATTTATAAAATGTTTTTAATGTAGAGTGGAAATTTAATTTTTCATAATATATATGTATATATAAACACGCACACACACACACACACACACACACACACACACACACATATATATATATATATATATATATATATAATAAATTTGAAATCACAAATATATGAAGAAATTGGTAAAGTTCTAAAGATGATTTAGAAATGAACATAGGAAACCAGTATGTAAAATAAGAAACTATAATCATTAAATAAATATTACCGACCACCAACAAAAACTGTGAAATAATGAATAAAATGACATTAACAAATACCGTCCCCCCCCCCCCCCCCCAAACACACTTAACATAGATTCCAAAATCATAGTAAAAAACAGCAGAAATTGAATAACAGAACAAAAAAAATATATATACCAGATGTTACGTAAAAAGTATAGTCCTTTGTACTATCTTACGAGTATTAAAATGGAAGAAATAAAATATGGATACCGATAAAAATAAATGGAATGCTTATATATTGAATTACTTTTACAGGGGTATAGAATTCACATATATAAGCAAGGCAGTCGTTTTTTGTAGAGAAAAAACTAAAAGCTGAAATTATTTTTCTCCCTGCACCCAAACGACTACATGACCAAAATAATAAAAGGAAAATGAAAACAGAATAATATTAAATGCCTTGAAATGAAAAAAAAACAATATAACCTATTAAATAATTTATTTATCTTGTATAAGTGAAATAAAGTAATATTACTCAGCTTACCCTATATAACACCACATTATTTAATTTGAATTATCTCCTGCACATGTTGTACTTTACCGCTATAACTTTAAGATTATTATATATATATATATATATATATATATATATATATAAGGTGGTTGTACATCCAGTTTATTATCAGACTTATACTTATATCACTAGGAACGTACTTTTACTAATAATAATCTCCATTTATATCGTTATATTGATGACATAATTTTAATTGCCACAGATCAAACTAATATTTCTCAATTGCCAGTTGATTATCCCACTAATTTGGAATTAACGGAAAACCTCTTATCTAACAATACTATTAACTTCTTAGATCTTAAAATTACAATAAAAGACAACAAAACAATAACTGATTTATATGATAAACGTAAAGAATTTAAATTCAAAGTTAATACATTTACAAATTTTAAATCTTGTCTTCATCATTCTGTTTATCGAAATATACTACTTAATCATTTATATAGAATAAAATGTTTCTGTTCTTCTTATCTAATTAACAATAATATTAAAAAACTAATTTATAATGCATTAAATCATGGTTTTCCAAAAAAATTCATATATTCATTAATATACAATTAGTACTTACATATTCTATAAAAAAAAAAAAAATAAATAAAATAAAAAAAATAACACATGCGTAAACAATATTTCAAAAAAAATATAAAATAAAAAATATTTATAAAAAATTAAAAATTGTAAAATAAAAATAAACAATCACTATAGGATGGTTGGGTGGGTAGATGTTAGAGTACGGAGGGGGGTGGTGTTGTCTGGATAATACGCAATGGTTAATTTATGTAAAAAAAAGAGGGCTTATGCATTATTACTACATTTCTAAGAAGTATTTTATATGGATGTTGATTTGATGTTTTATATGTAATTGGTGTATTTTCCTCTTTTTAATTTCATATTAAATTTAACTTATTAAATCAAATTCAATATTAACTTATTTTTAATTTAGTCTACTCAGGACAATGTCATATTAATTAATAATAGTATACCAACTTTATAGTGATTATTATGCATATTGGTGTATTTGATTAACTAATGTTATACTGTATGTATTAAAATTGGGTAAATAGTTTTTAGCTTTTTTATGACTAATATAAGGATAATTCACACACTATATATGTGATCTTTAGGCTATTTGGAATTTTAATATCTGACAATCTTATATAAACATCCATTTTTTATTTATTTATTTTATAATTTATTTAATTATTTAATTATTTATTTTATTTTTCTTTCCTGTTCATTTTTTATATGTAATGCTAAATATTAAGATTATTATATTTTTATAATATATAATTTATTTTATTTTCTAGCATATAGCCTATATTCTATATATTATCAAGTTAAAAAAGTTTTTTAATTTCTCAGTGTAGATTTAATGGTATGGTAATAGAATATATTGTTTTAACATTTAATTTATTTTAAAAAAAGGAAAACAGTTTCTGAATAATGTTATACAGTATGGTATTGTTTATAATAGGAAGTGTGTAGGAATGCAGTTGATACATTTTAATTCATTAGCACGTATTAGGTTCTTCTTATTTTGACATTTGTATAATCATAATAGTTTTTAAAATAATATAATAGATGGCAGCACCATTAATTTTGTATTTTTAAATAGCCTCTATTAAAGACATAATTTTAATTTTTTACTCTAGGTGGTAATTATACGCTTAATATTGGCAATGTTGTAAAATTGTTATTATACAATTTAAAATTGTTTTTAGGTATTATAAATAATGTAATTATTTTTTATTTATATTATATTAATTATATTTATCACATTATTTCAACATGAATTAACTGACTCAATAGCTTTTAATTTCTGTGTTAACTTAACTGTTTTAAAAATAATATAATAGATGACAGCACCATAAATTTTGTATTTTTAAATAACTTCTATTAAAGACATAATTTAAATTTTTAACACTAGGTGGTAATTATACGCTTAATATTGGCAGTGATGTAAAATTGTTATTATACAGTTTAAAATTGTTTTTAGGTATTATAAATAATGTAATTATTTTTTATTTATATTATATTAATTATATTTATCACATTATTTCAACATGAATTAACTGACTCAATAGCTTTTAATTTCTGTGTTAACTTAACTGTTTTAAAAATAATATAATAGATGACAGCACCATAAATTTTGTATTTTTAAATAACTTCTATTAAAGACATAATTTAAATTTTTAACACTAGGTGGTAATTATACGCTTAATATTGGCAGTGATGTAAAATTGTTATTATACAGTTTAAAATTGTTTTTAGGTATTATAAATAATGTAATTATTTTTTATTTATATTATATTAATTATATTTATCAAAATATTTCAACATGAATTAACTGACTCCATAACTCTTAATTTCTGTGTTAACTTAACTGTTTTATTCACCTTAATCTTATCATGCTTTTTGGATTCCATGCGCGGGAATATTTTTTGAAAATCTACTGGGAATTAATACGGTATGTTTTGTAAGATTTCTCTTGCTATAAATCAAATAATTAATGTTTTGTAGTTTTTTTTCCATTTCATGCCATTTGATAATGTTCTGTATTCATCTTGAAACAATTTTTGTTTATTATATTGGTTGTTTGAGTACAGGGGAAATTTTTTTTTCAGCTTATAGCTTTTTTTCCCGCAGAAAACAACCGATTTGCTTATATCATTGAATTCTGTACTCTTGAAAACGTAATTCAATATATAAGTTTTTCAATTTTTTCGGAATCTATTTTCTTCTTTTCTTCCATGTTAATTCTTGTAATTAGGTATAAGGTACTTTATTTTACATATTGTTGGTTTATGGCGTGTAGTCAATCATTCACAATATTGCAGTTTTTGACGATGGTTTGTAATGTTTAATTAATGGTTATATATATATATATATATATATACTATAATATAATAAAATAAAATTATTATATAATAATAAAATTAAATATTTTCTTATTCTTAATGTCTAATTCGAAATTTTCCCCTGGAAAGTTGTTTTCTTTGCCTAACAAACATTACTCTCAGATATAAATTCTAACTAACTTTAAGATTCAAATGGCAAGTAAAGCGTTATTTACAAGACTATGCTGCTTATGCCGGAGTCGGACTTGGCCTGCTCTTGCTCGCGGTCAAAAGTCAGGAATAAATCAAATGATTCTAATGACAAATCAGTTAGGCTGCGTTTATATCCTTTTTTAGAAAATCCCCGACGAAAGTCGCAAATCTTTCCCATGTCCATTTCTTTACCAAGCATTCTGTCGGAACATTCAAACGGAGCACCTCACCGCTTGAAAGGTATCGCCTAGCAAACACACAGTGCGTTTTAATCTATAATGCCCATCCAATCGACACATTGACCCCCCTGATGGAAAAAAAAAATCGTTCTTGATCAAAAGTCGAGATCACACGCAGATTTGCAGAAATTGAGATAGTCAACCTACTCTAGAAGACATGACTTATATGTTAAATAATTATACGGTTCTCGGGGACTCCTCTGAACATTATACAGCTCCTATGTACCAGTGTATGGAAAAACTGTTAATAAAATACGTTCGGTTCATCAGTGATATCTCGAGTAAAGTTATTTTATATCTATCTGCACTGAAAATATTCTATATTCCTCGGACATATATACATACATATAATATATGTATGTATATATGTATACTATGTGTTCCCAAGCGATTGTAACGCGCTTTCATTTTTAACTTGGTGAATACACGTAGCAATGTAAAATTGCAAAAGTGTTCATAAGTAAGGTAGGAATTAAGATTATGGAGAAAACATAGTCCAGCCATTAATTTTCAAAATGTTACTCTCTTTAAATTTCTATAAGTCCCTGGGCCACATAAATTTACTTTAAGAAAATTTTCGCCATTCCCTCTGACAAGTACATTTTTTATATTTCGCTTTTTCTTCGGTTAAAACACACCAAGTGATTTTTATGAAAAGTTGCAGTTTTCCGAGTTAAAAACGAAGCAGAAAACTTTTTCGTGCACCAAATTTCTCCGGAAAATCTCCCAAATTTTATAAAATTCCATATATGTCATAATTCGGTGAGTTTAGGTCATAGAAGAAATTAATATTTATGGCATACTTGCCGGAGAATGAAGAAACATTTATAGAACGTATAAGACCAAGGGAACAACTGCAGTTTTTAGAAAATTAATGGCAAAACTATTTCAGAGACAATCTTAATTACTATATTTTAACCACTTTTTTTAATTTACATTACCTATATATTTTCAACAGGTAAAAGATTAAAAAGTGCTAAAATCTTTTTGGGTTGCCTTATACATACATATACATATATACATGCATAAAATGATTATTACGTTTTGAACTGTGATAGAAAGAGAAAAACAGATCACTGAATTTCCTGAAATGAAAAACTGAAATAAATATTTTTTTCCGGAAAACAAGAATTTTAGTAAGAAATAAATTGAAATATAATTGAATGATTCAGGAAAAGAAAAGAGGGACAAAAAATTGGAATGAAGAGGAAAAATATAAAAACGAGTTAAATTGGATGAAACTGCGTCTGAAACGAACTTGATATAGAAGATAAAATGAGTTCTTTTACGAGAATAAATGGGGAAAATATAGAAGTCGTACTTATATTGTGCCTATTTTTCAAATAGTTTCTAGTTAAAAGAATCCGCATTTTGAAGAGGAAATTAATAATTGAAACAAGATGCAAAATTTCTAAAGGGATAATAGTCGTTAAAATAAAAGTACCTGTGAGACCGATTTTCACTCGGTAATTTATTATATGTTGTCATTGCATTTGAGTAAAAACACAGTTTTATTATTTATCACTATATAAAAGTGTCATTAACAGTTTTTAAAAGTAATAATTATAAATACCCATGATTCGCATAATAGAGACTTAACATTTAACAAAGTAAATTCCTTAAAAATCCGGAAATTTCAGAACTTTAAAGTTGCGTTGCTGATTAGGAGATAATTAAATAGGTAATAGTTTTATAGTTCATGTATTTTGAATTAAATTTTAGAAAATGTTTCAGTTTGGTCGAGATAATCTCTCTCTCTATATATATATATGTATATATATATATATATAAACCAGTATAAGATTATATTTAGCCTGAACCAGCGCACCCCCCCCCCCTCACAGAACAAGAAGAACAAGAAAAATAACTATGTAAACATTAAAACATTAACAAAAACTAGGAAAAGATAGGCTGCGGCCTCATCGGCAGTGGGTTAGGTTTCAAAAGCAGCTGAGCACTCGATAAAATATGCATTAGTGGCAGTGGGTTTCGGCCTGAACAGTGATAGCAAAATCAAATGTTAAACATTCGATGGCTATTATCACATGCTCCCCCACCGGACCCTACGCCAACAATATTAAATGAATGCCTCACCTGGAACACAGTAAAAGATGCTAAAAATATGTTCGTTGAAAAAAACCACACTCAACCAACTTAGCCACATTGCCACAACCCAAATATAAAACATAAAACAAACTAAACAGAGCAGAATCCAACATCCAATCAACCAATCCTAATTCTTTCCAGGTTTGTTGCAAATCGACACAGCACATCATCATAAAACCGTCCTTGAAAAGGCTTTAGGAAATATGAGTCATTCACTGACGTCGAAAAGCAATCGATCAGTAATGAAGAAAATCTGCAAAATCTGAATATTTTTTTTATAAAAATTAAAGGTATATTGTTTTTGTAATATAGATTACTTTTAAAATGAAAGAATTCTTTTTTAAACAGATGTTTATCTGTACAAATTTAAAAAAATCGAAATATTTGACTAATAATTATATTAATATATATACGTTTGTAAATATTGGAGGACCAGTGAACAAGTTGATTAACCTGAAATTGAAAACTATTACGTTTATTGTAAATTGAAATATGTACTTTTTTACCTTCTAAAATTATTTTTAAATCAAGGTAATCAGCCTCCAAACCATTATTATTTGTTTTCTTTAGTGTCAGGGAATCAGATAAATTTCTTGAGAAAATTCATTAAAATCATTATTGAAGTTTAAGACGATCAAGTCGTCTATGTATCTGTAAGCCAGGAACTGGAGATCAGCTTTATTAATACTGTACTGAAACTCATAAAAAAATAAAAATAAGTTAGCAGCTGTAGATGAGTAACTAGTATCCATACCAATTCCATTGATTTGCAAGTATATTTTAGAACCCGTATAAACATAATTGTTGTAAAGGCAAAAACGACATAATTTATTAAACAAGTTAGAGTTGAAATCTGTAACATCTAAAACCAGTTCCGCTGTCTTTAAAAGTACCTCCTTTAAACTATTAATAGGAATAGTAGTAAATAAATTTTCAAAATCATATGTTTGGATAGAATTAATACTGTTGCTTTTTAATTTTTCAGCAATTTCGAAGCTATTTGAAATAATCCAGAAACAATTACTGTCTTTATACTTGTATTTTAACATGTTCAAAACTTTTTTAAGTAAATCTTCAAATTTCCTATTAAAATTATTGCCTATACTGTTGACATTGCTGCAAATAAATCTATATTTAGTAGGAACTTTATGAAATTTAGGGGTCAGAAAAAGAAATGGAAATTATAGATTTTTACTACGTGGGAAAGAAATCCTTGTTTGCTTCGAAAAAGCCAAATGCTTATTAATAAGTGTCTGCACGGAAGATTTACATACTTTGTAAGTTATACTATTATTTAACTCTGCATTGAGCAATTTCAGAATAATTTTTTTTTTTCATATGACTGCAAAATTTCCAGCTGCTTTATCTACTTGACAGAAAACAAACATCTGCTTCAAATTGGTTATTTCATTTCTGATATCCATACTAAAATTATGATAAGTATAAGAAGAATTATTAAGGAAACTACCCTGAAACGATTTAAAATCACTTAAAATATGTAGCTTCCAATCTGTAAAGAGGGGGATTGGTGCATTGTATCTGTAACTTAAATTTAAAATAAAAGCATTCAAATCAGCTTTAAAAGTATTAAAACTTTTAACTGGATTCAATTTTTTGTTAATACGGAATTTGGTTCCGAAATTCAATAGATAACGTAGATTATCATTTTTGATAATGTTCAGATCTCCTGTTACGATATGTCGTCCGGTATCGTTTAAAAACGTTGAATTTTTATAATCTTCGCATTTATATTCCAAATCCAGGTATGATTCAAGTTCTTGAGAAACTTCTCTGTAATTAAATAGAATACTGCCCAGTGTTTTTGTATATTTGTAAGTTGATATAACTGCAATATCCTTAACTGGAAATAAGCTATTGTAACGTGAAATTATTGAGCTTCTGTAAATGATCAAAACTTTTTTGTTGAAAATTGCATACAAAATAAACTTTTTCTATATCAGGAGGCCCACATTTGCCAATTTTATATAACAAAATATCATTAACTAAATCTTTAAACTGCAGGTTTGTACAATTAAAATTTCCTATTTTCTGTTGCAATCTTCAGTATCTTAAACTTTAAACCAAATAGAATTATTTTAATCTGTCCAATATTGTAGCTATTACAAAACAAATTACAAAAGATCCTGTAAAATAATTGATGGATTTATGTCAAAATACTTTCTTTGTAATAATTTATCTGTATGCTTTCCACGTTTACCTCTTTTATATTGGAATGACGGTATAAATACAGACGAAAAAATACTATAAATACATGTAGAATTTTCTGTACGATAATTTAACTTTGTATTCAATCCGTACAGGGATTTTAAACGAAGTATATAAAAACTTTCACTCCTTAATCGAAAAGAATCCTCAATAATCTGCTCCAATATTTGAATTTTAACTTTATGAAAACCATGCAAGAAAAAATGTTTAATCTCGAAAGTAGAATTGTGGTCATCTTTACTAGATAAATGTCTGCGATTATTGATTCTGTAATGCAGCTCACCAGATGTTTCACCAACATATTTCTGCTCTCATATGGTACAGGTTAACAGATAAATGACATGTGTAATTTTCCAAAAGTGAAAATTCAAATTAACCGTACTATGTGTGTAAGAGCTTGCAGACAAATCTCCATTAGGTCAAGTTTTTCATCTTTTATCATCACATTTCTTTAAACCCATTTTAATTTAGTTTATAAGCGTAACATATTTATATGAAGAGTTTTATCAAGCATTTTAGCTTGTTGCAATAACAAAAAAAGAGAGAAGAGATGAGCTAGTCCAAAACCAAATAAAAACGAAAACAACAGTTGCATTCCAGTAATGCGCTAAAAGCTGCAAACTATTAAAATACAAATATATAAACGTAAAGCACAGTAATCACCAACAAAAAACAAAATAAATTCATGTGAAATGCGCCAAACAGCTGCAGTAAAACACATAAATTAAATATAAACCAGTATAAGGTGCGCTGGTTCAGGCTTAATATAATCTTATACTGGTTTATATTTAATTTATGTGTTTTACTGCAGCTGTTTGGCGCATTTCACATGAATTTATTTTGTTTTTTGTTGGTGATTACTGTGCTTTACGTTTATATATATATATATATATATATATATATATATATATATATATATATATATTATCTATGGAAAAATTAATCACGATTTGAGTAATGAGTATGAGGTACATAATAAACAAAATGTCAAAGTGATATGATAGTAATGATCTAGATTGTAGTAAGGATATTAAAAGTGCTATTGTCAATATTAATTCCGGCAATATTGTTAAAACAATAAAATATATAATTTTCAATGTGAAAAAGAAGTTAATACCCGATTTATTGAGAGAATTATATGAACATACAGGTAACGGAAATATAGATATAGGGTTTGATTTGTTGAGATTCAGAATAGATAAGCAGAAACTTAATGGCTATATCGAGTTGAAAAACAACAAAGTTAATATAGAGAATAAGATTTATTTTGTATTGTATTACATGGGGCACCATTTTAGGGGTGCTAATTTTAAAGGAATTTTAAATAAGTATAATGAATACCTGCCGGATAAAAGCATACATATTATTAAAGCTTACAAATACGATAAACCATTAGGCAGAGTTATATTTAATTACAACAGTTACTCTAGGAATTTGCAGAGCTGTATTGAGAACAGTATTTGTCATTGTAATAAAGTTGAATATAATAAATACGTTAACTCAAATTACGGACATATTCTTACCGGGGATCTTACTATAGTGGCAGACACAAATCTCAGAAATTACATGATGTATGGTACAAAATACAGATTGAGGAGAGTCGTAAGTAGAGGTTTAGCTACAAAACGTTTGTCAAATAATATAGATATCTTCATTCAAAAATTAATATATAAATATGGTTTACCAAAAAGTGTTTTTGATGAATGGAGGCACTATATTTTAAAAGAATTTCAAGGCTTTTACCTTAAAGATTTTGAGAGTGTCTTGGGAGAATCTTACAAAGATTTGATCAAATCAGTAAAAAATCTACAGGATGATTTTATCATTACGTATGTGGATAAAGCTAACATCAACTATGCTATAATATGTAAAAAATTATACGGAGATATTCTAAGGGAAACCTACAATAATGAAGGAAATTATCAACTACTAAAAACTACTAAACAAGTTATTGTAAACAGAGTGAAGGCGTTTTATAAAAAAATAAAATCAAAGCAAAATAGTGCGGAATTTCCTTATCTTGTAATGATTCCAAAATTCCATAAAAACCCAGTTACTTTTAGAACCGTAACTTGTGGGTTTAATTCTTACCTGGAATGTGTAAATAAAAAAAATTGTTGAATATATTACAAAAGATTTTCGATCAGGTTATGAATGAATATTCTTCGATAGTAATAAAAAATAGCTACGAACTTATAAAAAGTTTAAAACAGCTGAAAAATATTACAGGATTGTATACATATGATTTCAAAGATTTGTATAACAGCATAAATTTAGATGATTTGAAGTACAGATTTATGGATTTTTTCAAGAAATCTAAAGAGAAGGATATCAGTATTGAACTATTCACCGATTTATTTCAATTTGTTATTTACGAAAATTATCTGTTTGAAGGGAAACAAATATATAAACAAGTGAGAGATTTTCCACTTGAGGGGCAGTTGTAGCTCATCCTTGCAGATATTTATCTGTTTACATATGAAGCCGGTTTATTGTTGGAAAAAGACTTAAAGATATACAGATATATAGATGATGTTTTGGTGGTTGAGCTGAATAACAATAAAGAAATTTATCAATTTAAATGTTATCTAGACATTTTAAATTTAAAGAGTGCTTCGGATAATCAAGGCACCGTCAACTACTTGGATGATCAGTTGGAAATTATAAACGGAATTTTGGTATATAGTATTTATGATAAAAGAAATTATTTTGATTTTCATACAATAAAAATATTAAACTTTAATAGTAATGTGCATGTTTCAATTTTTAGAAATATATATTTAAATAGTTTAAATCGTATTGCAAATTTGTGTTCAAATGTTGATAAATTGGTTGGTGAAATTTTTAACCTTTACATAAACGCCTGTAAACAAAATTACTGCTGGACAGATAATTACACCTTTTTATTTTTTATTAAATATATTCAAAATTGTTAATTGGTCCAAATCATCCAAGCAACCTCATAGCAAATTGGTATATAGTTTTATATACCGTAGATAAATTTAAATAATATAAGTGATCGTATTTACCTACATTCTAGTAGAAGAGCAACGCGAAGCATTAATAAAATTAAATTATAATTCGCGTCAAAAAGTAATTATTAAATTTGAATAATTACGAATAAAATTAAGAGTTTGCGTTGTGTATTATTTAGACGAACTCTTCCACTTATGAATTAAACTAAAGTTTAAGCTGTAAAAAAAAAGAATTGACACACTTTAAATATTATTAATTAAATAATTACAGAAACTTTTTAAAACTTGATTAAATAATTTATTTACATTGAACAAATCTATTTACAGAAAAACATAATATTAATCAAAAAAATAGAAAGCAACACTTTTGTTTGCTTCTCATTATTTTAAGTATGTTTAATCTTTTTTAAAAAAAAAAAGACAATATTTTCACGTACTCTAATTATTATAATTGTTTCTTTTTGCTAAAAGAAATACTCTCTTTCATTTTTAACATTACCTTAATCTTATTTAATTATTGGTTTGGTCGGATCTCAGATAACTCTTTACCGTAAAATATCAGAAAAGTATTTTTAAGTTTTTTCATATGAACTTATGTGGTAAAAGAAAATGTGTAAAATAGTACCTTCTTTTAATATACGGGATGGTGGCCTTTATTTGTCAAATTCCGAGTTGTTGCGTTGCTTAGGATCATGGCAATGTGTCATCAGGAACGCATCCTCAATTTGGCTTGATTAGGATCACTCCGATATGTAGATCAGGAAGACATCCTTAATTTGGCTTGTTTAGGATCACTCCGATATGTAGATCAGGAAGACATCCTTAATTTGGCTTGTTTAGGCTGGATTAGGCTCGCTCCGCTAGGTCCATCTCGCCTGGGCTTTACTAGGGCTTGCGGGACTCATTGCACGGGCTTTCAGGAGAGCTCTTGCATCCTCTACATCTTTTTTCAGACTATCTTTTTTTAAAACTTATTCTTCTTGCACACCAGTTCCTGCAGTGGGTGGAGCTATTTTTGTCTAGTCCACTGTTATTGGATGTGAGAAGATTTTTTATTATACTTCGATAGGCCTATTAGCTAGCAGTCTGCAAATGGCCCCTAACATATACTTTAATATTATTATCTGCCTTAAAGTTTGGGTGGTCTGAAGAGTCATAAATTTATCCCAACACTTTTATTGCTTCCAACGTTTTTATGATTTTACGACCTCTAATTATACACCACTTTCCATTGGCTAGTCATAAAACGACACCATGGCGTCTGCGTATTGTTGTTGTCTGAGATCCGAACTCCATTCAATATTATACATTCATTTTACAATACAACAATTTTTAAAAATATATATTTACTATTTAAAATCAACTTAATAATTTTTGTATGAACTTACACTCTTATTTTACTTAAATATATAAACATTATAATTTTACACTCATAATTATATTTTATAAAAAAATATTTATACAAACAGAAATAACAAATTACGCAATTCCACTTTGATTTCACCAACATGGTGCGGGAACATATCATAGTTATATGTTGCCCAGCATCTCTCCCGGTCTCGGAAGAAAAAAAAATAAAAACTGATTGCTGGTTTTATTTTTTTTATAAAGCTTGAAGGAATGTACGTGTCCATATGACTGTGTATCTACACAGTTTTTGATCGAAGACTGTAAAGTTCAATTATGAATGGTTCTGGTATATTTTATAAGAAGTTCTTCTATTATTTCATAACAGAAAGTTCAACACATGATAGCATAGTTGTCTGTTGACATTCACATTTATAGAAGACCTCTGTACTGACAATCAGACGTCTTTCTCGAAGCCTTTTTTCTTTACCACACACATGTTTACTAATTTTGTAACTTTACAGTTTAAGTGCCCAAAATACATTCAAAGCTATAATTTTGTCTGAAATTAATATGCCGAAATAAACCTCATTATAAGAAAAATAATGGCATACGCATTTGACATATTATTTCATCACATACAACCTTATGACACAGTGTTTTATCTAAAACACATTTTATACTGAATAAAAGTAAATACAATGCTTGTAATATGACATGTTATATTTTCACATAATTAATCTGATGTATTCAAATTATAATCAGAAAAAATATTGTATACAAACTTGTTACATTATTTTATTCATTTGTTACTTCAAACATGTATGATCTGTCAAAATGTACAAGCTAATTCATCTCCTTTAATATATCATTACGCAATGCTTTCCAACTTTACCCGATACGAGAGAAAAAAAAAAAAAAGAAGAAGCAGGAGAGAATAAAACCAGTTTTTTGACCGTCGCCGATCCTCCCGAAAAGTGGGGGGTGGTCAAGCTACTAATCGCTTTCTGTGAGGTGATTTGTGCTGTGACAAAATTTTACGACTTCAAAAAGTAAGTATTTAAAACCATTTCATGCTTGTAATTACCGTATTAATTAGTATAATTTCTTGATATACTTTCTTCTTAACTCACTGTGCATGCCTGTATGTAATTTTTAACATAATCTATGCATAAACAGTGTATGTATTTGTATCGTATCTAATGTAAACCTTCTGCCTTTTTTTTTTTTATTATTTTGCAGGGGAAAAATGGCGATTCTAGCCTCTGCATTCTCCTGCCTCCTACTGGAACTGAAGCGAGGGTGGCCTTTTTATGCATCCAGGTTTAAATCTAACCCAAATTGCCTTTCAGGATTAAAAAAAAATGCATATAATTTTCTTTAACTGATTACATTGTATATTTTTAGACCTTTTTAACAAACACAAATTTTGATTCATGATATTGTTTACTATTAAAATGTAAACAACACGGAAAAATGACTTCTACGGCCTCTCCAAAAATGCCAAATATGCATTACGCTGACCTTAAAAATTCACCTTCATTTAATACTATTAAATAGTGTTGTCAGAAAATGCCATTGACGAAGAAGAGAACAATTTTTGTGTCTTAAATTATTATTTATTTAGCCAACAATTCTATCTTAAAAGATTGTTAAATTTTCATATTTATTTATTTTTTTTACTGAATGAAATAAAAATTTATTTATTCAAAATTTTATTTATCATTAACATTCCGTATGTGAATTCTACTGTCTAAAATTTAATGATATGTTTAAAAATAAAAGATAATAAATTATTATTATTAATCCAACATTAATAATTATTATTTAATTATAAAAAAAAATGTTATTAATACACTTGTATAATTTAAAAAAAAAAAAAAATAAAAGTAAATGATAATTACTACGTAAAATCGTATGTAGTAACCCATGAGTACTCGGCCGAACCAAAGCATTTCTGCCAGCAGAAAAGAATCTTTGTATACTCATAAATATCTACACCCAATTGTTACAGATTAAGTTTTTTAAAAAAATAATTACTGTATGTACTATAAAAAAATTAAGTAAATAAATTTATTAAGCCATACTACATATTTTAATAAAAATAAGGCCAATATATATAAATATATTTATTTATTTATTTTGTTTTCTTATGTTACATTGGCCAAATTATATAAAAAAAAAAAAATTTATGAACTCACACACTCAAATTTATCAATACTATGTATATTTATATGTGTTAAATTTAGAATTGCATTTAATTCTAAGGGAAAGAAAAGAAAAAAAAATGCTTAAATTCTAAACTAACATAAATTTATAAAATATTTTATTTAAAAAAAAAATCTAATATCTAGCTGATTTTAGCAAGATGTCATTTAATATTTATATTAAATAATTTTGCTAATACATTTTATTAATTGTTAAATTTGCATATTTTTATATATACAATAAAAATATAATAGTCTTACATAAAATTTTACACTACAACAATGTTATTAATTCAACTTGAATTTAAGCCTACTTTAATTCTAATTGAATACCGTTAATAAAAGTAAATTAGCTTATCAAGTTAAATATAATATAAACTATGTTTGTCTAATGTTAATTTTGATGAAAATTCCATAAATTTTAACTGTAAATGCTAATTGCTATACCTTTTGTTATTTATTTTGAAAACAACACGAACTTATATTTTTATTTATTATTTTTTTTTTATTAAATCTAGGAAGTAAACACTGAGCTAGACACTCCATAAATGTGTAAAACCTAAAAATCAAAAATTTTCCTCAAGAAAACTCAAAATGCTGCTTTTTTACAATATAATATTACTAATTTTATTGTTTCTGAGCATAACATCTAGTAATTATACCATACTTAATTTTTTCTTCGATTCCTTTTTCAGCCAAGAATCCTGAAATTTATGCCTAGGTGGACCATATATTGATGTATCTGTGAATTGATAAATTTTCTACAAAAATTTTGTTGGTGTTGGTGCATACCCAGCCGTAGGCCAAAATTGTACCCTATACAGAAAGCCTTTGGTGAGAAAATTTTAATTTTACTTCAATTATTTATTTGTGTATTTTTACTATTATTTTTGTGTGCAATCCTGTTGAAATAACTTGCCTTGTCCATTGTTATACATATATGTGTTTTTTTTAAAAACCAATGTGCTACACCAAAATCCTTTTTTTTAAATTTTTTTTATAACACTTTTGTTCATAAAACTTATCCCTGCTGTCTAAATTCTAGACTTTAGCATATAAGTTGTACTTGAACTACCGGAATAAATCTTAGCACTTTTTGTATATTTTATTATATTTAGGCTTATAGCTGACCGCTATCCTAATATAGAGTGCACTAATAATTTATTCCTTGTCAACCATATATTTATATAAAAAAAAATATATATATGAGTATGCTATAAAGCTGTTCTAACTACCCTGAACCTATAGCTTACACCTACTCATTTTAAAGAGTAATTCTGAAATTTTGTCATCTAAATTGTAAGGCTATTAGCAAAGGCTACCCTTATAGAAGACAGAAAAATTCTCTTTTTTTTTTTTTTTTTTTTTTTTTTTTTTTTTGAAAATTACTCCAACATTATTTACTATGAAATTAATTAAGTTTTAATGTTATTTGGCTTTGTTAAGATTTTATATTTTCTAATTCATATTCGAAAAGAAAAAAAATATCTAACTTTTGCCTGGAGCGAAATATTTCACTGCTCCATTGAAGTTTTGTGAAGCACATTACATAATTTTATAAGTATGTTTTCGGGTGCGCCCTGCACATTTGCTCAATATTGTAACCCTGAGACAAATTGGCGTTCCCATGTTCCTATCCTTTCTTATTATTATTTTGAATTTTAAAAAGGCAAGTTATTAATTCTGTTTCAAATTTTTTTTTATCTAAAAAAAGAAAAATTTATTTTTAAATTTTGAAAAATTTTTTAAATTTTGAAATTCGATTAATTATGCATTTTGATTTATTTTTAATACCAATTCATATACCTTACTTGTCCCTTTGATCATCAGTTTTACCCTTATTTTTATACTTTTTTGGATACTTTTGGGCATTGTCTTTTAAATTCTCATTTTTATCCTCATTTGGATAATAACTGGCATGACTCTGAGGTTGACTATTCCTATATGGCACATGCTGAGGGAAGTAATTTGGTGGGGGTGGGGGATATGGAGAATATCCATAGTAACCACCTGTGGGTGCATAAGATTGAAAATTCCACTGCTGGTTTGGGTTAACAAATCTAGGATTAAAATTCGCTCTCGGTTGATACTGTCCATTATAAGAGTACATTTTATTAAAATGCCGACCTGCGAAATCTCTGCTATCCTTATATGTATTGTTATTATCATTTTTGTACCAGCACGTTTCTAAAGTATGCGAATTTTTTTTACATAATTCGCACCATCTGCTTGATGCAGTATCTTTTGTTTTAATTTTCAAATTGTTTATTTCGGAAGTCAAAATTTTAATTTGCTCCGCGCTTTCCATATTTAATTTTAACAATTTGTCCAAATTTTCCTCAGTGGAGGTTTTTGTAATCGAATTAATTTCCTTTGATGCAACTTGATTGTATGCATCTTCCATTTGTTTCGCAAATTTACATGCGTCGTTGAAATTTTTCGGCGCCATTCTTCGAATGTCCAAACTTAAATCTGCCCTAACTGATTCTAAAAATCTTGTGAATTTTATCATTTCAAATAAACTACCATTACCGTTGTCAATATTTTGGCCACTTTTATCTAGGTAAAGTTTTGCAGCCGCATTGAATTCACTGATAAAATCAGCGATAGCCTGCGCAGGTTTTTGCCTAAGAGAAAAAAAATTGCTTTGAGCCGCAGAAAAACTTGTTTTAGTAGAAAAAGTATCGATTAATTTTTCTTTAAATTTAACGTAGTCTTTTTCTGTATTAAGATTTTCTTCGTTAGCTAATTTATCTCTAGCACTACCGACTAATTTCGTTTTCAAGAGCGCTAGTTTCGAAACATTCTCTAATTCCGTTTGTTTAATTAGATTATCGAATTCGTTCAAAAAGAATTTAATATTCGACTCTTTCTTTCCGTCAAAGACGGGGATACAATTCAACAGCGTATCAACACTAGGTTGAGTCATTGTATTCTTTTTAGTTTTTTGTAGCGAATAATTTAGAGAAATAATTTTATTTTTCTGTCCTCTGGTTTTAACTCCAGAAGTATTTAAATCTACACTTCTCCTTTTAAATTTTCGCTTATTGTTGGGCATAACCTTTTAACAGAATGTTTCTGTTTATCATACTTTTTTTTTTTTTTTCTATATTACCACATATGTATGAAAATATTCTAAATTGCATAAATACATAAAAACAACAACACTAAAATTTAAAAAAAAATTTCTTAGGAGATGAAGTTGTTTTGTAGATTATTCTTTTACACACATAAATACCCCTAAAATATTTATAATACACGTATATATAAAAACAACATAATTTCATTTAACAGAAAAATATCTGTCTTTTTCTACAGAAAAAACAATCTTATTTTTTTTTTTTTTTGTAAATATTGTACTACTACTTTGTAGTACGACTCATAAATTTTCTTTTGTATCAAGGTGATACAATTTCAAAAATCGTGATCTATTGACATTTCAATCATTTTTATATCAGACATATTATAAAATTTTACTCATTATTCTTATTATTATTATTATTTATACATTATATGAAAAAAAATTATTTTTACAAATGTGTCATTTGTGATGTGAATGCCATTATTTTTCAATGGTAACTGAGATCCAACCACAAGAGAAAAGAGAGAAAAAAAAAACAAAATTGTAATTCCTAAATTTACCTATTATAAATCCCAGAATTATTTTTTTTATTTCCTTTTTTTTTTTTACTAACATATATTATTCATTTTATTTATATAAAATTATTATATGTGTGTCATTATTGTTACGATAATAAATTTAATTTTAATAAAATTTTAATCAATTAAACTTACATACCTACAATATCTTTAAAATTTTGACATTAAAATGATACTTAAATTTATTTTCCTTTATTATTATTATTATTATTATTATTTCTAATGACCTCAGATGAACGTTCCTGAGTCATAGCACCATTGTACTTAATGAACGTTCCTGAGTCACGGCGCCATTTGTACTATGAAGGGGGGATGCTGGACAGATAATTACACCTTTTTATTTTTTATTAAATATATTCAAAATTGTTAATTGGTCCAAATCATCCAAGCAACCTCATAGCAAATTGGTATATAGTTTTATATACCGTAGATAAATTTAAATAATATAAGTGATCGTATTTACCTACATTCTAGTAGAAGAGCAACGCGAAGCATTAATAAAATTAAATTATAATTCGCGTCAAAAAGTAATTATTAAATTTGAATAATTACGAATAAAATTAAGAGTTTGCGTTGTGTATTATTTAGACGAACTCTTCCACTTATGAATTAAACTAAAGTTTAAGCTGTAAAAAAAAAGAATTGACACACTTTAAATATTATTAATTAAATAATTACAGAAACTTTTTAAAACTTGATTAAATAATTTATTTACATTGAACAAATCTATTTACAGAAAAACATAATATTAATCAAAAAAATAGAAAGCAACACTTTTGTTTGCTTCTCATTATTTTAAGTATGTTTAATCTTTTTTTAAAAAAAAAAGACAATATTTTCACGTACTCTAATTATTATAATTGTTTCTTTTTGCTAAAAGAAATACTCTCTTTCATTTTTAACATTACCTTAATCTTATTTAATTATTGGTTTGGTCGGATCTCAGATAACTCTTTACCGTAAAATATCAGAAAAGTATTTTTAAGTTTTTTCATATGAACTTATGTGGTAAAAGAAAATGTGTAAAATAGTACCTTCTTTTAATATACGGGATGGTGGCCTTTATTTGTCAAATTCCGAGTTGTTGCGTTGCTTAGGATCATGGCAATGTGTCATCAGGAACGCATCCTCAATTTGGCTTGATTAGGATCACTCCGATATGTAGATCAGGAAGACATCCTTAATTTGGCTTGTTTAGGATCACTCCGATATGTAGATCAGGAAGACATCCTTAATTTGGCTTGTTTAGGCTGGATTAGGCTCGCTCCGCTAGGTCCATCTCGCCTGGGCTTTACTAGGGCTTGCGGGACTCATTGCACGGGCTTTCAGGAGAGCTCTTGCATCCTCTACATCTTTTTTCAGACTATCTTTTTTTAAAACTTATTCTTCTTGCACACCAGTTCCTGCAGTGGGTGGAGCTATTTTTGTCTAGTCCACTGTTATTGGATGTGAGAAGATTTTTTATTATACTTCGATAGGCCTATTAGCTAGCAGTCTGCAAATGGCCCCTAACATATACTTTAATATTATTATCTGCCTTAAAGTTTGGGTGGTCTGAAGAGTCATAAATTTATCCCAACACTTTTATTGCTTCCAACGTTTTTATGATTTTACGACCTCTAATTATACACCACTTTCCATTGGCTTGTCATAAAACGACACCATGGCGTCTGCGTATTGTTGTTGTCTGAGATCCGAACTCCATTCAATATTATACATTCATTTTACAATACAACAATTTTTAAAAATATATATTTACTATTTAAAATCAACTTAATAATTTTTGTATGAACTTACACTCTTATTTTACTTAAATATATAAACATTATAATTTTACACTCATAATTATATTTTATAAAAAAATATTTATACAAACAGAAATAACAAATTACGCAATTCCACTTTGATTTCACCAACATGGTGCGGGAACATATCATAGTTATATGTTGCCCAGCAATTACCTAATACATTTTCTGAATGATTTAACTCTCAATTTTATCAAGAAAAAAAAGCTATCGAAATAAAACATTGGAATTGTTCGATGATGGTGATTTATCGATACGTGGTTCCTATCGAAAATAGCTTAGCGGTGAGGATATTCACGGACATCATTTGACGGCTTTTGGATTAGTTTGTGGTTTTCATTTTTTTCAATTTCTATTTGTTTGGTCTTAGCAAGTGAGGGGGAATGTTGTGCACGTAAAACATGTTTAACCCCGCAGAGCAATTCATAAGCCTCGCCACTTGTCTTCATATTTAGTTTTTTCTTTGTTACTCTTGGTTTTGTTAATTATTGTTTTAGTTACAGTTTGTTAGATGTTTTTATCGTGTACTAAATTATATGAATTTGGATTTTTCAATATATATATATATATATATATATATAAGGTCATTCTGCTTAAATGTGACAATGTTCTTGTATTTAAAATCTTAATGCTAGAATTTCATATAAATGCTACATAATGAAAAATACGAACTTCAAGATAAAAGCGCAAACAATTTCACTGCATTTATAATATTATCTTTTTCAAAAAAAATTTCACTACAAAACACATTGTTCAGTATCAAGCGCCCTCATAACTCCCTAATTGCGGTGAATAATCGCAAAATTGTATCACGGTCGCACTTATGCACTTTGAAGATCAAATAACCTTATCAAAATGATTAGGAATTTGAACGTCTGCAAGCTCAGGTAAAGAAATAAGTTTTTTAAATAAAAATTCAAATATATTCTACACATTTTCGAGAGTAACGTTTTTTAAAGATCTATTAACGACAAAATGAATATGGTGAGAATTTTAGGAGATTTACCTAAGTACGTTTATGTGTTATTTTCATATATATATTTTTTTAAATGATGTTGGAACCAGAAATTGTGTTTAATTAAGCTTTGTTGAGTTAATAAATTAGGAAATTTACATAACCATGCAGTAGTGTTTTTCATTAACATGCTTTTAACATATTCATTAACATACTTTTACATGATTGAAAGCTTTGAAAATTCTTGTATAGTTTGAAAACACTTAAATTAAAAATCGGTTTAAAAAATCTGGCATTTTCCTATTCAGTTCATGTGCTGTTTCAGAATCATCTTCTGACCAAATGCCCTCCATTACTATAAAAAAAAATCACAAATCTGGAGTGATGAATCAAATAAACTTTTACAAGATATATACCGATCAACGACTTGGCTGATGACAGTTTAGCTATTAGCCATGTTTTGTGCTTTTACATGTTTCCTACCAATCAATCGATTTTTACTGTTATATGTTAAGGATAGCTGAGGCATAAATTAAGAGGAAGTCTCTTCCATAGCATTATTAGCCAGCATGATACATCGATTCTACTGTACAAATTAGAATCCGTAATGTGATAAACATATTACAGAATTTTAGATATGAAAGCATTGTTCCGGTGAAATGCTGCAGCACTTTACTACTTGTGCAGCAAATATGCATATGGTTTAACAATGAAGAGGATACGGGGCGAGAAATGAAGATTGGCACCAAACATTGTATAATATTACCTAGCTATCAGTAAAATAATGTATGTATATTTTAGATGATTGACGAAATAGTCTAAAAGAAATCTTCATGCTGTTATTACATTGTGGTAACCGACGCTGTGTTCTAAATGTGAATTTAATGTTAGGATCATCATAGATGAAAAGAGTATTATAAATTTGAAACCAGTTATGTTATTTTAAAATATTACTCGTTCACAGGCATTAAACAAAGACGGTTATACAATTGATTTGCATACATGTTTTTCAATGTATGTTAAAATAACGAATCATTGGGCTATAATGAAATAACTTTATAAACTTCTTAGTTAAAGGTATGTTATACTTAAATGCTAATTTAAAAAAAATTATAAAGATGTTAAAGTTTTCACAAAGTCTCACTCTCCCGGTATCATCGTAAATTTTAATCGTAAAACTGCTGTTGTTTTTTATCTTAGCCTTGGGCTAAATCAAAATATTATCTTTGTGAGATGATTACAGCTTCATTGGCTGTTGATTAGAATCCTGCATCGGATCAGATACCCGATTTTACACGCAGAACGAGTCGGGTTGGGTTCAAGGATGTAGTGGAGGGTATACGGGGGTATACGCCGTATACCTTCTGGATTTTTTTAAGTAACACCGTATACTCTCTGTTTCTCAAGGAAGCTATAGTTTATACACTCTAGGGTATACGCTCTGTCTTGAGCGTATACCCTCTGCTTAGAGCGTTTACCCTCTGTTTTTTTTTACGACTACACCACTGGTTGGGTTGAACGTTGAAGACAATTTCTTTTTGTTGATTTTAAAGGTTTTAATTTAGGACGGTTTCGTGTTGGGTTTGAACGCTTTTGGATGGGTTCGATTTGATACGGTTTTCAAAAGAAAGTCCTGAATCTTTTTTCAAAATAAAAAACTATGCACATCTGAATTCTAGTGTGCATATATATATATATTCATTTTTGTACAAATAAAATCGGTTAAATTGTTATTAAAGGTATAATTGTAGACTACTTTTCCATAATTGCAGTAAAAAAATGATTTTTTTTTTCACTTCGGATTTGGGCTTGAATAATTCGAATTCAGATTGGTATCGAGTTGAAGTGCGTTTGCGTTCGATACGAAGTTTCGGGTTGACGGATTTTTTTTTTTTTTTCCGGTTTCTGCTAGACTTTAAGCAGAATTTTCGGATTTGGCTCGGGTAGAACTTGACCGCGCAGGACATTATTGTAGATTCCTTCTCCGTGAGAGCGTGCTAAATTAGCCTATCTCTATGTGGATGCAGTTGACCGGATACAAAACATATATGAAGAACGAACATGCGTAATTTTAGGTAGATTTCGTATGAAATACTACCTATTGGCGTCGTTCCTATGTTGGAATTTCTGAAAACTTTTGCAGATCTACATCTATCATGACCCCTAGAGCCCAAAACCACCCTCAGTAAAAAACTTTATATATATATATATATATATATATATATATATATATATCTACCTATCTATTCTATCTATCTATCCATGTATATATATCACTTTCTTCTGGACACGATAACTTCCACAATTCTGCACCAATCTCTTCCAAACTGATACATAAAATCAAGAGGCATAAAATCTCGGTCAAGTTCGTTAATGGGCAAAATCGGACCAAGGGGATGGAAATAGGGAGGGGTTTTGTGGAAACCGAAAACCCCCCATAACTACTTAATTTTTTTTCATATCAAATCAGTTTAAAGTTTTTATTACTTCTAAATATAGGGCCAAAAATTTATGTATCACAGATTTTTGATAAAGTTAAAAATGGGCTCAAGGGGCGCAAAAAATAGGGTTTTTGGGAGAAAAAAATTCATAACTTCGTCAATTCTCAAGATATCAAATCCAATTAATTTTATCATGAATCTCCTTAACATTATCTACAACTTTTATATTCACAAGTTTTTGATAGGACCAATTCGTACCTCAAAAAAAAAAATTAAAAACGAAAACAAAAAGGGCGTTTGAAGAAGAAAAAAATCCGTAACTCCGTCAATTCAAAAGATATAAAATCCCTATGAATTTATCATATATCTTCTTAATATTGTCTACAACACCTATATAGACAAGTTTTGGATAGGACCAATTCTTACAGCAAAAACAAATTAAAAATACATAGCAGTTGAAGAAAAAAATCATCTTAGTAAGGGTGTATTTAAATCCAAACTGCTTATTTTCTGAATCGTTTTTTAATTCATTTTTGCTCTCAAAGGCTTCCAATTGGTATCTTTTCTTACTCAGAAACTATATAATGTACCGTAATGGTCAATTTTTTGATAGAGGCGGAATACATTTTAAAATATGCTGTCAAAGAGGGCCTTTTGAACCGAATTTCCCGAAGCGGATTGTGTTGGAAAAATCATCGTATTAAGGGAGTATTCAAATCCAAACTGCTTATTTTCTGACTCATTTTTAAATTCATTTTTGCTCTCAAACGCATCCATTTGGTAGATTCGCTTATTCAGAAACTATATAATGCACCGTAATGATCGATTTTTTGACAGAGGCAGAATATATTTCAAAAAATGATGTCAAAGTGATCATTTTGAACGGAATTTCCCGAAGAGATTGTGTTAGAAACGAAAAATATTGTCTTATTGAGAAAATAATTGTTTATATATCAAGTTTTAATTAATTGAACGAAAATTAAAAACACAGGTCGCTTATAAATCTCTTCAAAAATCACGTCAATAAGTTTCATATTTTTCCTATTAAAAATGAATCTGGAGTTATGGCAGAAAATTTCGAGTTGTTGAGCATGGAAAAGTATTTTTTTGAATACCGCCCTAACATGATTCTGATAAAACCAGTTATTATATAAAAATGAAATAAAAACTCGTCAAAAGCGGCCAGATAAAACTGTTAAAGTGGGTTTATCTCTAATCATGATTTGGTTTTTGTTTGTGAAATTAGTATACTTAATTTCGAAATCTACCTCCGCCTGTAGGCCGGGCCGTCAGGGATTTTTTTAAACGTGTGTGAATTTTTTTTTAACCTATCGCTTTGTTGATGGTTCGTATTGATTTCATCAATATATAAGAAGAGGTATTTGTGCTTACCTAACTGTTTCCCTGTTTTTATTTTTTTCCATGACATCTTTACGTTGCCTGAGTTTCGTGTTTACCATCACTTGTAAAATGCGAGCATGATTTAGCAGACTACTTTTAGAAGTCTTGAGTAGTAATTGAGAAAGGATTCTTGTTCCAGTGCTCAATGCACACTAAAAAAAGTACGAAAGGTAAAGTTAAGTTAAAAAAGTAAAGGTTGTAATAAGACACAGCACTAAAGTGTGCTGTGCCTTATTACAACCAAATATTTTTTTTTTTTTTAATTTTGTAGTAATTTAATAACATCCGGTAAATAACTAACAACAACGGAAAAAAGAAAAAGTGAAAGAAAACTAAACTAAAAATGGAAAAGCGCATTTCTTAGTGGCAGAAAGGGCTAAAAATTAAAAGAATTCAAAGCATCATAACTCCGTAAGTTTTGATAGTAGAAGAATCCAAATTTACTGTTTTATAAGTTACAGCATGGCGAAAGTTTTTTTTTAAATATAGCTTATAGACTCGCCCGTAAGGCATGGTGACGTCACGGCGACGTCGTTGTGAAGTCACACTGTGACTTTGTGACCGTCGATGTGACGTCACGTGACGTCGATGTGACGTCATAGTGACTAGAATGCGAGGTCGTTATGGCCGTTTTAGAGGTCGTTTGTGACGTCACATTGTGACCACTCTGTGAAGTCACGGTGTGACAAATTTGTGAAAAGTGTGTCATTTGTGACTATTTTGGCATTAACTTTGTGACGAACCTGTGACGAAAGCGACAATGCTTTGAAGTCACACTGTGACCAATTTGTGAAATATGTGTCATTTGTGACGAACTTGTCATAAACACTGTGATTTCAAATGAAAATCAAATTTCAAATTAATTGCTTAAAAGACGCAAATAGTGAAAATGATTCCATGCTGGGACTCGAACCCGGGCCATCAGTACAGTGCACTGACATTCTACCGACTAAATCACATGGAACGATACCCAGGCTGAAAAATTTCTCACTATTACATGTTGGCAAGGCTACAAACCCAGCACAAGAAACAATATTTAGCGTGAGCCACCAACATGATGCAAACACGAAACTTAATTAAATCCAGCATCGATTGAAATTATATTAATACTTGGAAATTTTTCCAGCGAGAACCATTCGCTTCGCATACAATATTTCAAATGAAAATCAAATTTCAAATTAATTGCTTAAAAGTCAATTTTAATTTGAAATGTTGTATGCAAGGCGAATGTTTCTCCCTGGAAAAATTTCCAATTATTAATATGGTTTCAATCGATGCTGGATTTAATTAAGTTTCGTGTTTACCCCATGTCGGTGGCTCACGATAAATATTCCATCTTGTGCTGCGTTTGTAGCCTTGCCAACATGTAATAGTGAGAAATTTTACAGGCTGGGCGTCGTTCCATGTGGTTTAGTCGGTAGAATGTCAGTGTGCTATACTGATGGCCCGGGTTCGAGTCCCGGCATGGAATCTTTTTCACTCCTTTGCGCCTTTTAAGCAATTAATTTGATATTTTATTTTCATTTGAAATATTGTATATAAGGCGAATGATTCTCTCTGGAAAAATTTCTAAGTATTAATACAGCGATGAATTTTAAAATAAACTTTTGCTGTAAATATAAAACCTTATCTTTTTACCGTACTTTTTAGCAAAATATCGCTATTTTGGAGTCCTATTCTTCTAAAACATTTTAAATTTTTCCACTTAAAAAACAATGCTTATCAACTGCCATATTTTTTTATTAAGTTCTATGCTTGATATTGAGTTCAAGCTTGATATTTAGAATGTGTAAGTTTTTTTAATTTGTTGTTATTTGTCATTGCTTTATTAAATATGAACATGGAGACTAACGGATATTAATACAACTATTATTTATAGAGCGGCATGATAAGCGATATTTATTTAAATTTTTTATTCCCGTGTATATTGTATTTTGTGAATATGAGCTAAATAGATTTGGTATGTTTTATAGGAAAAGACTGATCTAGGAAATAGAAAAAAAAACGATTAAGAAAAATCATGCGTTAAGCATAGATTATAAAATACTTTCCAACACTTTCTGAATGCTTTAACAAGACATCGTAATTTAGGGAAATGACGTAAATAAGATAACTAAGTAAACATTTCAGAAAACGCATAAAACATTTGAAAAACTGATTTCAACAGTTACCGTCCATAGCCAAATATGTTTTCCAATTCTTTTGAACAGCCCTGTATTTGATCTGTAGGTTGATACACTGAAAAAAAAATGAAGTACTCAAAAATGAGTAATCCGACGTACTCATATCGAATTGAATATTTTTGGATCAAAAATGAACCTATGCTTTCTCTATTTTGAAACATCACATGTTATAAAACCCAAACAAACGAATAGTTTTGTACCCTGTAATGGTTCATTTCATTTATAGCGGCATAGCGGCATAAATGATATTTATTAATGTAAATATTAAATTATGCACAGCATTTTAAAAATAATTTAAAAGTACTTGGCAATAATGCTCTTGTCATAAAAATATTCGATTTGAGTATCTTGCTAAGAATTTTGCTGTTTTTCTTAATAAATAATCAATTAAACATTTCTTGTTAAGAACTTTGAACGGGAAATAAATGTCAGAACATTTTTACTTTAAATTTTAGGTTTTTTTTTTTTTTTTTTTTTTTAGGGGGGGGGGGGGGGGGGGGAGTGCATAACGATTCATATTTCATCACAACCATGGAATAAAAAATGAATACATGTGTTTCTCAACTTTGAGTACATTTGGATCGGAGCTATTTTGAGTATGTGACGCATTTAAAATTGGGTACTTCTTACTCAATTTTGAGTACCCATTTTTTAAGTGTATATATACTATATAATGGGAAAATTTAGTTTAGCAAGAAAACGCCTAACAGGTTGAAATTCTTTTTCAGCAATTTATACTAATGTAAGGAAAGATACTTGAATACTTTTGTACAACCCTGTAGTTTACCTAGAATCTTTATTACACGCTACTATTTAGTTAAAATTTAATTCAAACTAAGACACTCTTAAAACTGCTGAAATCACATTTCCAGAAATTATCATTTATAGACGGCCTTGTATCCATTTCCTTGCGTGACCCTGTGTATCATTTTATCCTTATTCTACAAACATTTATTGGTAAATTAAATGCAGTTCAGCGAAAAAAAAACATAACTCATTTAAAAACCACCTTTAAGCAATTTGCGCCCATACCCAGTAATCCTTACGAATACTTTTGTGTAGCCTTGTATAGGAATTATGGCATTTATATACACGATACTATGCATAAATATAGTGAATCATAAAAGCGCATATCATAATTAAAAATACATTTCCAGCAAACATCGCTAATGAACAGTACTTTGGATACAATATAGTATCTGAAATATTTTGAGTGTCCCTGTAAATGCTATATACGTATTATTCGTATTATAAATGAAATAATTTATAGTATGTAAACCTAAGCGACATACATCAATTTCATTATATATGAAATAGATTAACATAATTAAAGTATGCTGCAAACAATTCCCTCCACCCCTATATCATTATGTATTTGAATTCCTTTTTTAGCCCTGTAAATGAACAATAGCTATTCTGTGAATCGCATAGTCAACAGAATGCATATTTTAGTGCCCTTCATAAATGCATATAAATTTTATTATGTTTGAAAGCGTGCGTAAAATCATTAAAAATCATTTGAAACGATTTTTTTTCCATAGGCCGTAATGTAACGGAAAACTTTTGGCTGGCCCTGTAAATGAACAAAGCATGCTACAAACTTCATTACAAATAGGTACCGTGCTATAGTAAACGTCAATAACATCCAAAAATTTCAGGGCAATCCGAGTATATTTTCGGGAGTTAGAGTGCGGACAGACTGCTAGACGCAGAGACAAACCTAAGTCATAAGCACTTTTCAACTTATGTCCTTATGTATCCTGTATTATATGAACTTTTAAAAAATATATACTAAAGCAGTTTAATCTATAACTTCCTATCAGGCATGAAAAACACTTTATTTCAATGCTTAAATATCATATTTTACTTTTTAGTGCCAATAATTACGTGTATCATAAACGTAGAAAATGAATTTACAATAGAAGAAAATTTAATAACCGATTCAGAATGTCTATAATTAAATGTTTGATTAAAATCACAAGCACAAAAATTCTTACATACAATTTAAAAAAATAAATATACCAATTTGAAAAACACTAAAAATAATAATTAGTATTTATAATTGTACTATTAAACAACAGCAAAATACAATAAATAAATTAAATGCACTATTAGATTTAACAATATCTCAAAAATATTTCCGTATGGTATAAGGAATTACTATTATTTCATAATTTTGGCAAATGTTAAATCTGAAAACATTGGTTTGAAGATTTAGGATTTAAAAAGATAATTTAAAATATTATTAGCACTAAAAGAAAATTCTTTCAAATGTTTCACTACTGTAATATGTAAAAATATATTTTCCCAGTATAATGTTAATTTCTAATCTGAAACAGTTTCGTAATCTCATGATAATCGAACATCATATTTAACCCCAAAATAATAATAACTATAAGTGTTAGTAATCAAAAAATAGTAAGAAGCCGATAAAATAATTCCAAATCATTGTCGTTCCATACATTTTCAATCTCAAGTAAGAGTAAATTAATGTTTATATTAATTCCAGTATGAACTTAAGCCTGAATCAGTCTCTGCGCAGATTTTTTTTTTTTTTTTTCAAGCGATGGCAGATTAAGATATTTTTCTTTACAGTTATCGAATTGAAAAATATCGCTTCTGACATAAAGATCAGTCTCTTACAAATATAACATAAAACTATTTAACTCATAAATACAAATCAGGAACAAAATATTTAAATTAAATAACACTTACATATACGTTCCATTAATATCCGTGTATCCTAAAATGGTCATTTCCTTATCTTAAAGTGTTGTAGACTTGGTGATGTTCTAAAAACAGTGAACAATTTCCCGCGTCTTCTCATATTTATTTTTCTGTGGGCAGACGATTTTCAAGCAGGTGTTCTGTTACAGATTATTTGTTTTTGTATACAAGAAATATTGAACTTGAATGCGCAGTAATTTTCTGAAAGTATCGTTAATTAAAATTTTGTATTTGAAGACATGTCCTATATATTTAACCTTTTCTTTTTATCCGTACCAAATAATTCAAGTTAAATGTATTGTAAAGTTTCTTTTTTCTAAATAATCATAATAATAATATTCTTAATTAGAGTTTATTAGATAAAACATTGTTTAAATTTTTAAAAGGTGTAAAAATAAATTTAATGGTATTAACGACCCCCCCCCCCTTTTTTCTTCTTCTTTTTTTTAAAGTAAAGTTTGTTTTGCACAAATTTTGTATATTTCTTTTATTTTCGGAAAATGCTAATTTTATTTAAAAAGTCTGAAAGAAGTAGAATTTATGACTTGAATACAAATTATAAAAATATTCTAAAGCAAGAAATGCATAGATGACTAAACTCTGAAGACTCTTTCTACGTGCTCATTAAAAGGTGCAGATTTAACTGTAATAGAAAATTTTTAGTTTGAAACCACAGAAGTGTTTCGAATAATCCTGGTCGGTAAAAAAAGAAAGAAAGAAAGAAATTTCCTCCCAGCAAACTAAATATGTAAAGTGTATAAATTTAATAATCCTAATTCTAAATATATTATCCAAATGCTAGATAAAATTGAAATCATGAAAAAGTATACATTCACTGTCTTAGATATCAAATGGATAAAATATAGCCTGAAAATTTAGTTTATTAATGCTTGTATCGTGCACTTTATTTATTATGCCCCCCCCCCCCCTCTCCCCTTTAGTGACAGAATTTACCATTTGCTATCCACTAATATATTTTCATTCCTTATGCCGCTATAACTCGTGACTGCTTAAAATATTTCTCTTCATTTTCAAAGATTTTTGAAGTTCATATTTTTGTCACACTGTGACTTACAATATAGTGGTTTTTTTTGTCACATATGTGACGTGACGTACGTTACATAGCAGTGACATAACAGTGACGTCACATTTTTTCTTAATTGCCAGAAAAATATAATTTTACAGTAAATAACATGTTTTAAAGAATTTTCGTAATTTTTTAAAGCTTTCTAAGAAGTTCACATCTCAGTCACAATGTGACATCACTGAGTGGTGGCATTTTGGTCACAGATGTGACGTGACCACAGTGACTTACAGTGACGTCACAATGACGTCACTGTGACCATGCATGCTATGAGGGTCAGGACACTATAAAAATTTAAATTCCATAATTTTTTATTAAATATCTATACAAACGCAAATGGATTTCCTAAAGCATTTATAACATTTCTCCAATTGGAACTGCGCCTCTAAAACTAACAATTCTTGAATTTGCTATTGGTCAAAGATAAGAAGGAATACCTTGTATATTTTATATTTTTTCTTTTATGCTATATGTAGTTCATGTGATTGTACCGTTACTCCAAGCTAGAATTCCTTTATTCAGAGGACCAAAAACGAATATCTTTTCAATCTGTCATGTTGTCCCATTCATTACTCGGCATGCCAACACACTCAATAAAGAGCAGCGAAAAATTGTACTGCAACGAAAGTAAATTGATGTTTTTCATACAAAAGAAACTTCTTACATTCATAGTTTTTCTTCCTTCCAAGTTTGTGTATAAAAGAATTTTTATGGTGAGATTTCTTACAAAATGTATTTTATAACAAACTTAAAAACAAATAAATAAGTAAATATAATTTCGTTATTAATGCAACAATTCTATTATCTTTCATTTTTTTCTGTTAATACGTTTAAAATCTTTGATGACTGAATAATTAAACAAAGGTGACAAACAACTTACAGACAGACACGCATTAATAAATATTTTTGAATTAAATTACCTTCATTCTTTGATACTTAGTACTCCTTACATCTATACATCCTTACTTATAAACGTTAATTCATACATCTTAGAATACGTACAACATACATTAACTTATAATACATACACCAAACAAGATTTTTATAATATTTATAAATCATACAACATGTACAACCTGCGCCAAAAAAAAGGGAGGGGGGGAAATGATAGATCAGCCGTTATTCGCCATATCATTTACAATAAAAACAAAGAAAAGTTGTTTTTAAACTCGAAATAATGTCTTGTTTCAGATTGTAAATGTACCTTTTAAAGTACTCTGGTTTTGAATGCAACTTTTAAGTACGGACCGTCTACATGTTTTACCACTACCAATTTTACATTTTCAAATAGAAACACCCACTTTCGGCATTAAATTTTACTTACTCCTTTCAATAAAACCCTGAAAAAGATATAGTTGACATGGGATGATAACAGAAAGTGTGTTAGGAGTTTGTCCATAAATTCAGTAAAACAAATTGTCTTCTTTCTAATCGATGACTAGGACCCTATCTGCCAGGTAGCCCCAGCTGAACGGGTTTGACATCGGCGTATAAACCTGGTGAGGGCCTAAATTGTCATCTTATCAGCAGTGCCAAGTACTTAGTTGTGAAATTTGTTATACCGGTTACTTAACATTTATATCTTGTTGTTTGACACCTGCACATTGCTACTCAAGTTGATCTCGTAATTTATAACCTTGATCAGGTGACAAGACCTTCATCTGGCAAGGCACCTCCAGAGGTATAAATCATAAGTAACTTGGAGAACTTTGCAACCACGATGGATTTTAGATGCACCAGGCGCCATTAGCGCATATGGCGGATCTTAGCCGGCAGTACTCCTCGATACTGTATCATTTCAATTGCGAGTTTGATGCTCTGCCAACAGGGTCACTGCTGCCCGATTTAGCAAAATAAACTTAAGATCTGACAGGGAAAATTTCCAGAATCGCGCATATAGCAACAAGTAAAATTATCGGAAAATTTTCAGTATGAAATGAAGTTTTTCTTTTTTGTAAATAAAATTCCTTAAAAAATTTCAATGTTCAGTCGTAGAAAAAAAGTAAACACTCCTTACTAACCCTGCAAAAATTTATCGTAGAAGAAAGTTACTGGTGCCACACGATTGGTAATAAAGTCTACTTTTAAACGATTTATATAGAATTTGCTCAGGGGGCAATCTACATATTAAAACGAACCATAACTTTGTTTTTTTCAATAGCAGTACACAATTCTGACAGCATAAATGAACTCTACACCTTTCAATTAACCTAAAAACAAATTTTTATGCAATTCGTACCACAAGTTTCCGAGAAATTAATTATTTTGAAACGAGCGTACTTTAGGGGCTGTATCAAAATTGAAGTTCCGTACTCGATTGTTGACCGAGAGAGTCTCCTTCTTGATTAAGGCATCTTAAGCAGTCATTGAATCCTGCTAGATTACAGGATAGCAGAAGAAATTTCAAAATATCTAGTCACTTCTATCACAGACGACCCCTTAAACAACCATTTTGCCGTTTTTAAAGCATAATTTGAAAACTATTTGAAGAAAAATGTGGAATTTTGGATTTCCATAAAGCAGGACTTAATAAATCTAAATCCATAAAAAATTGTAGGTTGCAATTCATAATCTTTTCGAATATTTAATTCATAATTCATATCAAAAAATTATAAAAATTACAAATTCAACGTATTTATGATTGCGTACTTTAGTATTATTTCTACACAAAAATTAGCACATTAGGAATATAGTTTCAGGAGATAGTAATAAAAATAGGAAAATGTAATTTAACATTAGAAGCATTAAATTTTGAATGTTTATAATTCAAAAATTTATCATTCAAATGACTCGAAATTTGGTGTTTATGCATAGTTTGAACCGAAGATTTGAAATATCTAGTTAAAATTGGGTTTTGCCATTGAAACAAATGAAGTTTGGTTTCGTTTTCATATGCAGATGGACCGTAAGCAAATTTTATATACATCATTTAAAAGTAGACTTTATTTTCAATTGTTCTGTACAAGTAACTTTCTTCTACGCTAATTTTTTGAGAAGTTAGTAGGGGGTGTTGACTTTTTTTTCCGCAACTGTACCTTTCTATGATTTTTTTTTTTTTTTTTCACGGTGTTTATAGTTGAAAGCAGTGTTGAATTCAGGGGGTGGCCCAGGAGAAACATCTTCCCCGTAAAGATTTGAGATTTTGTGTTTTCAACGGTCTAAAAGGGCAATCCCCCCCCCCCCACGGAACTCAATAATGAACCCCCCCCCCCCGGAGCGCATAAAATGCCTCCCGGAGAAAAGTGTCTGAATTTAACACTGGGTAAATTAGAACATTGAAAAATACAATATCTCTATGTCTAAAAAAATCATGGAATGAGGTGTAAATCTGAAAACTCATGTTTTCCACAATTTTCTGACTATTTTAGTTGTTCAATGCAGATCTAATCAAGACTAATGATACATTTCTACGTGGAAAGTTTCTTTACTTATATTTTGGTTATGATAATTCAGATAAGATGGTTATTACTCTTTTCTTTTTAAAGTCCTTTAGGCAAAAACATCACAGAAGTGAGTAACTTACTGTGTATTTGCTCACGTTAAGCAAACTACTGAAATATAAAAGTATAAATACTTTGATTATTTTATTTTTTCTTTCTATATTCGTACAATTCTATCGCATTAGCTACGTGTGACTTAATGAATCAATGTCTTAATAAAATAATACATGATTCCTTATAGAAGCCGACAATATTGCATTTATAAATGGGCACCCCGCTTTTTAGGCGTAAAAGTTTTGGAAGACAAGCGCAATACACAATTACTTATATTTAAATTACACCAATTTGATTCTTTTTTTTAACCTAAGCGCTCAAAATACTATCGCAGTTTCTTTTTTTATGTTAATATGTGAACAATAAAATAAAAGTTATGTTAAGACTGAACTTAGTGTTATGAATGCTTCATATCAATAAAAAATGATCAAATTCTATATAATTCAAATGCCTTAAAATTGATTAAATAAACCTGTTTCTCATCCTGTATAACAAGGGCGAAACTCGCCAAATATTACAGGTGAAAAATATTTAAACATAAGTTAAATATAAAATTGTCTCGTTATGTTTACTAGGAATAAACACGTAGAAAGAATCGAACGCATATAGCCAATATATTCCAAAAACCTTATATTTTATTAAACATATACTTAATGTGTGTTTCAAATTGTTTAATAAACTTTGAATAATGTATATCGCTATTTCCATGTGCTCTTAAGTTTGGATAGTTTCATATTCAAATGCACGTACACACAGATTCTTATAATTTATTCAAATATATCTTTTAAGAACACACATCACTTAGCATTTGAATCAGAAATAGCTATTTCATAATTTTCTCTTTTATCATCAGCGGAAATTTGCGAAACTTCTATGCAATAAATGGCTTTAATGTATGTAGAAATTCAATAATTCATATCAAATGCAAATTAAAAACTTTAAGAGATGCGTTTTTTCCATAATTTTAACAACAAATGCCAAGAATTATACTTTTATTTTTATTAGATCAAGATGGTTCAGAAAACTTGTTTGAAGATTGAACCGTCTTTTAAAAATTCAAAGTTCATAAAAATTACTAAAACATTTAGTCTCATTTAAGCGGACCAGGGAAGCGAAATTCTATCAAAAAATCGATTTTTCTTATTCAGCATAACCTCAAAAATACGGCATCGTCGGGACCCAAACTACACCGGATTTTTGAGAATTCCGGATTTCTGAAAGAATATCAAAAGTAAAAGCGTAAAAAATAGCAAAGTTAAAAGCACCAAAATTTTAAATTCTAAGCATACCGGTTTCGGTAACATATAGCATACCTTCCCCAGTGCTCAAATTGAGCACTGAGGAAGGTATGCTATATGCTACCGAAACCGGTATGCTTAAAATTTAAAATTTTGGTGCTTTTAACGTTGCTATTTTTTACGCTTTTATTATATTGCACCAAGCTTCTACTTGATAATTATTGAATATCAAAAGTGTTTCGAATATAACTAATGACGCCTCTAATCATAATTTAATTCATAACCAAGTGATAATCATGTGACAAAAAAAAGAGAAAAATATATTTATAAATATTTTACTTAATTTAAATTTGAACGATAACCGCCATCCTGTTACAAATCGTTTTTACGTCATACATCATCTCCATCTACCTCTTTCATCCGTAAGATTAACAGTTGTTTAATTTCTTTGCTAAAGCAGACAATATTTAAGAAGAAGCAAGTAAAGATTTTGTAATACATAATAAAAGCTCTCAATTATTTTTTGTCATATTTGCTACTCTTTACTTTGATCTTGTATCTGAATCACTATACCTCTTACGGCCTTTTACGAGGCTAACGAAAAAGACAGGCTACCGCGGTGGGTTCGATTCTTCTTTTTTACAGACCGCTGGAGTCACGTGATGCTCGAATGCACCAATGAAGGTGTGAGAAAAGAGCATCACGTGACTCCAGCGGTCTGTAAAAAAAGAAGAATCGGACCCACCGCGGTAGCTTGTCTTTCTCATTAGCCTCGGGCCTTTTACTTATGACGACATCACTAATTCATCGTAAACTTGACGAAATGCGAAATTTTAAAATTAAATTTTGAAGTATAGTTATTTTAAACATCCAAGAATTAAAGTGTAGTAATTTTTCATCAGAATACACTAGCCTACAAAATTTGGTTTGTGTCATTTTTTTTTTTTTTTTTTTTTTTTTTTTTAGCATTTGATAACTGATTCTTATGTATTTTGTTGAGCTGAGTCGGAAAATGACCTTCATTTTTTGCGATCACGTAAGGATTTTTTGCAAATCGTAAATGTCATAATTTAAAAATCAACAGATAGTGAAAAAATTATACTATAAAATATATGTTATTGTCGTGTTTTTTAACTTTTGATAATTGATTTTTTTATATTTTTTGCCGCTGAATTCGAAAATGACCTTCATTTTTAACCATCACATTAGGATTTTTTGCCAATTATAAATTTCAAAATTCAAAAGTTAAAATTGAACTCCCCCCCCCCTTCCTCATCGGAACCCCTGAGTCAGTAAGAATCCCCAATATGAGCCAAAAAATTGAATAAATTATTGAATTAAATAAAATTATATTGAATAAAAAAGTTTTACATTTATCTTATCGTATGAAATATTCGCTACTTTTTTAATTTGAAATTTACGATTTCCGAAAAATTCTCACATGATGGTCTAAAATGACTGTCATTTTCAGATTCAGTGCTAAAAACTACATAACAATCAGTTATCAAAAGTTAAAAAACACAACCATCTCTTCTATTTTACAGTATCAGATGTGTGGTAAATTTAACTTTGAAATTTTCGATTTGCAAAACATGCTGACATGATGGTTAAAAATGAAAGTCGTTTTCGGATTCAGCGCTAAAAAATACATAAAAATCAAATATCAAAAGTTAAAAAACACAATCATCTCTTCTATTTTTTAGTATCAGATTTTCGCTATTAAAAAAATACATAAAACTCAATTTTTAAAAGTTAAAAAACACAACTATCGCAGGCTTGTGATATTAAATTTATCAATTTCATTTAAGTGAGGAGTTAGAATACGCAGCTGTTAACCCTACATCTCATTGTAAAAATTATGAGGGATTCCTGATTTAGGGTTTTGAAAAATCCATTATAAACATTATATAATGCATTGCGTAACTCATAATAAGATAATTATAAGATACTAATTTAATCATTCATACATCTGATGCACATGGTACATGTAAAAAATAGTAAAATAAACAAAAGTTTGAAGATTTATTTTACTATAAATTGAAATAAAATAAACTCAAATATTATAGAGTGTTTAAGAAAAGGAAAAAAGTCTCAATGACTGGAGTGAGAAAAAAGTGTATAAAAACGTGATAAATTGAACGTGGAAGTTTTTTCAAATAGCCCAAAAGGGATATAAAAGGTAAAACGTGTCTTTTACCGAAAGTAAATTGAGAAATATGGTATTTACGTTTATAGTGGGTATTTTATATTTTCAAGTAAAAAGTGAAAATATTTACATAAAAAAGGGTACATTAATGATCAAAAGAGAACGAGTTTGTTAAAATGACAACGTGATATGGATAAATATTACACTTGTTTTTACGATGAGTCGGAGAAATAGGGAAAAGTTATATGCATTAGATAGCTACTGGGTATCCTAAAATGAAATGACTGATTTTAAAATTCAATAACTTGCAAATGGTAACAGCTATTAAAAATTTTTTGCAGGAGGGTTATGTAAGATGTCAGGAGATTTTTTAAACGTTAGTTTTAAATAGCAACCATAGATGGCGCTGCAAGAAATAGGCGCTATATCGGGGCCCCATTTTTAGCCTATTTGTTCTCGCAGTTGTTAAAGAAGAAGGCTAAATATATGGAGTGAGACCCTAAGAACAAAATCGCATTGGCACTCCATGTATTTAACCTCCTTCTTTTGCACCAATATTAAGAGAAGAGAGTATTCCAAAAATTGGGCCCCGATTTAGCGCCTGTCGCTTGCAGCGCCATTTATCGCTTCTATTTAAAACTAAAATAGACTAAAAACTAAAAAAAACTCATGACATCTCACATAACTCTCCTGCAAGAATTTTTTAACAGCTATCACCGCTTGCAAGTTATTGAATTTTAAAAGCAATCAGTCCATTTTAGGACAACCGGTATATTCATAATTTTCTTTTCTATATAAAATGTTACATATTTTTCTCGAACTTGGCTACAATAAAAATTTAGTTAAATACTTTAGTTTTATTTTATAGTTTATTTTTAGTTTTATTTTATAATACTTTTAGTTAAATACTTTGTTCAATTTAGTATCTTAAAACAGATGCTAAATTACATCTAATTCCATTCTAAAACATGGGTTTTCATTCCATCTCAATAACTTTTCTACCTTTAAAGGAATATTCTCTTCTAAAAACATTTTTATCTAAACCTTTTACTTAATATATGTTTTCCAGATATTGTGCAATCTTGAGCAAATAACCTTTTGTTTACTTGTACCTACGACAACTACTGAACTGTTTGGAAAACTATCTTGACACCTAAATGTTTTTCTCTGCCATTGTATTTGATTTACAGCGGTTATATTATTAAGTACGGAACATATCATGGGACAGTTTCAGGGTTCGTTGATATATATATACGATATTTATTTTCAAAATATCAAGATTTTTTATGCTTTCGATATTTTCATATAATTGATATTTATTTTCAAAATATCAAGATATTTGATACTTTGTACATTGGATATTTGTTTTCAAAATGTCACTGTGCAAGATATTTTTGATATTTTCAGTCAAAACAAGTGTAAATAAAGTTTTCAACTGTTATTGACCGTGTCATTCTGTAGATAAAGAACTTTTGTCTTTGGCAGTAACTTTTTTAGCTAATAGATTTTAGAAAATAAATATCTTTTTCAAGCTTTTGATTTGAAGCTTTTATTTTTAAATACAGAACTAATAATTATGTGCAACATAAATTATTCAGAACAGCCACTGATAGATAAAGAGTCTAATCGAAATAATATACAGTTTCGTTAGAAAATAATATTTTCTGGCTTTAGTTTAGTTGACTATAAACTGTACAGCATGTAATAGAATGCAAAATAAGACAAGTGGTATACGACAAAGTTTTAAAAAAATTCAATTAAAAAACTATTTTGTATTTAAGGGGACGAGGGACCTTAAAAACCTTAAAAATCATTTTTTTTATTTTTTGTAAATTTCACTTTAAATATTATTCAAGGGTACATTATATGCATTATGGCATGCATTTATCACAAAAAAAAAAAAAAAAAATGTTATTTTTGAGAAAAAAGTGGAATTTTACGCGTCGTCTTAGAAATCTCCGAAATGCCCCCTGCGCGTTCCATATCAATGAAAGTCCCCAATATTTTTTAAAAGTTTGGTTTATATATATATAAATAAAACTGTGCATCGAATTTTATATATTTGAATATAAAGGCAAAAAAAATTAAAAAATTTTAAATTTTTTCGAAAAAATTTCAAAAATTTTGAAATTTTTTTTTTATACCTTTATGTTCAAATATATAAAATTCGATGCACAGTTTTATTTATATACATAAAACAAACTTTTTTAAAAAGTATTGGGGATTTTCATTCATATGGGACGCGCAGGGGGCATTTCGGAGATTTCTAAGACGACGCGTAAAATTCCACTTTTTTTCTCGAAAATAACATTTTTTTAATATTTTTTCTTGTAATAAATACATGCCATAGTGCATATAATGTACCTTTGAGTAATATTTAAAGGGAAATTTACAATAAAAAAAATTATTTTTAAGGTCCCTTGTCCCCTTAAAATTTTGTTTTACAATCCTGATTTTTTTTTATATCCGACACTGAATCCTATAGTTAGTTTTTTTTTGTTTTTTTTTTATTATATAAAGCAAATTGTTTTTCAATTAATTTATTTTCAATTTTGTTCAAAGTGAAAGAAAAAAGAAAATGGGAAATAAGTACATTTTTTAAATACTTGTTTGATTAAATTTTCATATTAAAAGCAATATGTTTTAGTTTCTAATTTATATTTTGTTTGAAAATATTTATTATCAACAGAAATTTGGCTATTTTGAAAATATCGGATATATATCGAAAATATCGGATATATATTTAAAATATCGAACATACAGACGTGTGAAATTATTAGAATAATTGTGAAATTTACAGTAAAAACTTGTTATATTAAAGAAATATTTAAAAAATATTGATACATTTAATATGTAGTGTGCATCCCCTTGTTTTTTATTAAAGAAATTATGGCATACTTGTCTTGGCATACTTTGTATTAGTTTTTGCAATTAATTTGTATTTCGTTGTCATGATGCCAAATTTGGATGAATCTTTCAACCAGACCAGTCTTGTTTGTGATGTTGCATTTCTTTAATTTTTTCTTTACAATGGCCCAAAGGTTCTCTATGGGGTTCATATCTGGACTGTTTCCAGGCCATGGAAGTGTTTTCTTTAATTAAATTAAAGAAATGCTACATCACAAACAAGAATGTTCTGATAGAAAAACTCACCCAAATTTGGCGTCATGACAACGAAATACAAATTAATTGCCAAAAACTCATACAAAGTATGTCAAGACGTATCGAATATTTAATAAAATACAAGGGGATGCACACTAAATATTAAATATATCAATATTTTTTAAATGTATTATTTCTTTAATATAACAAGATTTTAATGTAAATTTCACAATTATTCTAATAGTTTCTACAGGTCTGTATGTCGGATATTTTCAATATATATCCCATATTTTCGATATATATCCGATATTTTCAAAATAACCAAATTTCAGTTGATAATAAATATTTTCAAACGTAATATAAATTAGAAACTAATCTCTCTCACGTCTGTATATCATAATATTTGATATTTTTGATATTTTGAAAATATGATATTTACGAACCCTGGCAGTTTATACTCTGATTGGTTAATATCTATTGTTTATGTTATTGAACAGCTGTCTATAAAAATACCTTAAATTGTACCTTTAGCTTTTCGGACATTTTTGACACGTTAGTGCTATTTTGAAATTCATAGTTCTAACAATTCAAATTATTCCGATATCTTCTCGAATTTTTCTCTTTTATTTTTTTGGTTATGAAACACATGAATAAAATAATTATCTGCAAAATCTAGTGTCTGATTTTAATAATTGAAAACTTCAACTACAACTTAATATTTCCCCATCACAATGTTTTTCTTGAGTTTTCAAAGTCCTGAGCCCATTCAGGAATGTGGATATTACGAAAGTATCGCTTCGGAACAGATGTCATAAACTCCCGGGGCCGCCATCTTGGAATTTTTCTTGTCGTGAAAACCCCTTTTCAGCGAAGTAGTAAATGTCGCCAAGCACCGGTTTATACGCATGTTAAGCTTAACGAAAATAAAATGTAAATAATAAACAAAACTGGTTGAAGTGGTGCTGGGCAACATATAACTATGATATGTTCCCGCACCATGTTGGTGAAATCAAAGTAAAATTGCGTAATTTGTTATTTCTGTTCGTATAAATATTTTTTATAAAATATAATTATGAGTGTAAAATTATAATGTTTATATATTTAAGTAAAATAAGAGCGTAAGTTCATACAAAAATTATTAAGTTGATTTTAAAGATTAAATATATATTTTTAAAAAATTGTTGTATTGTAAAATGAAGGTATAACGTTGAATGGAGTTCGGATCTCAGACAACAACAATACGCAGACGCCATGGTGTCGTTTTATGACAAGCCAATGGAAAGTAGTGTATAATTAGAAGTCGTAAAATCATAAAAACGTTGGAATCAATTTATGGCCTCAATAAAAGTGTTGGGATAAATTTATAACTCTTCAGACCACCCAAACTTTAAGGCAGATAATAATATTAAAGTATATGTTAGGGGCCATTTGCAGACTGCTAGCTAATAGGCCTATCGAAGTATAATAAAAAATCTTCTCACATCCAATAACAGTGGACTAGACAAAAATAGCTCCACCCACTGCAGGAACTGGTGTGCAAGAAGAATAAGTTTTAAAAAAATATAGTCTGAAAAAAGATGTAGAGGATGCAAGAGCTCTCCTGAAAGCCCGTGCAATGAGTCCCGCAAGCCCTAGTAGAGCCCAGGCGAGATGGACCTAGCGGAGCGAGCCTAATCCAGCCTAATCAAGCCTAATTGAGGATGTCTTCCTGAGGTACCTATCGGAGTGAGCCTACACAAGCCAAATTGAGGATGTCTTCCTGATCTACATATCGGAGTGATCCTAATCAAGCCAAATTGAGGATGCGTTCCTGATGACACCTTGTCATGATCCTAAGCAACGCAACAACTCGGAATTTGACAAATAAAGGCCACCATCCCGTATATTAAAAGAAGGTACTATTTTCAACATTTTCTTTTACCACATAAGTTCATATGAAAAATCTAAAAAAATACTTTTCTGATATTTTATGGTAGAGAGTTCTCTGAGATCCGACCAAACCAATAATTAAATAAGATTAAGGTAATTTTAAAAATGAAAGAGAGTATTTCTTTTAGCAAAAAGAAACAATTATAATAATTAGAGTACGTGAAAATATTGTCTTTTTTTTTTTAAAAAAAGATTAAACATACTTAAAATAATGAGAAGCAAACAAAAGTGTTGCTTTCTATTTTTTGAATTAATATTATGTTTTTTTTCTGTAAATAGATTTGTTCTATGTAAATAAATTATTTAATCAAGTTTTAAAAAGTTTCTGTAATTATTTAATTAATAATATTTAAAGTGTGTCAATTCATTTTTTTACAGCTTAAACTTTAGTTTAATTCATAAGTGGAAGAGTTCGTCTAAATAAATCACAACGCAAACTCTTAAATTTTATTCGTAATTATTCAAATTTAATAATTACTTTTTGACGCGAATTATAATTTAATTTTATTAATGCTTCGCGTTGCTCTTCTGCTAGAATGTAGGTAAATACGATCACTTATATTATTTAAATTTATCTAAGGTATATAAAACTATATACCAATTTGCTATGAGGTTGCTTGGATGATTTGGACCAATTAACAATTTTGAATATATTTAATAAAAAATAAAAAGGTGTAATTATCTGTCCAGCATCCCCCCTTCATAGTACAAATGGCGCCGTGACTCAGGAACGTTCATTAAGTACAATGGTGCTATGACTCAGGAACGTTCATCTGAGGTCATTAGAAATAATAATAATAATAATAATAAAAAAGGAAAATAAATTTAAGTATCATTTTAATGTTACAATTTTAAAGATATTGTAGGTATGTAAGTTTAATTGATTAAAATTTTATTAAAATTAATTTTATTATTGTAACAATACTGACACACATATAATAATTTTATATAAATAAAATGAATAATATATGTTAGTAAAAAAAAAAAAAAAGGAAATGAAAAAAATAATTCTGGGATTTATAATAGGTAAATTTAGGAATTACAATTTTTTTTTTCTCTCTTTTCTCTTGTGGTTGGATCTCAGTTACCATTGAAAAATAATGGCATTCACATCACAGATGACACATTTGTAAAAATAATTTTTTTTTTATATAATGTATAAATAATAATAATAATAAGAATAATGAGTAAAATTTTATAATATGTCTGATATAAAAATGATTGAAATGTCAATAGATCACGATTTTTGAAATTGTATCACATTGATACAAAAGAAAATTTATGAGTCATACTACGAAGTAGTAGTACAATATTTATAAAAAAAAAAAAAAAAAAAAAAAAAAAAATAAGATTGTTTTTTCTGTAGAAAAAGACAGATATTTTTCTGTTAAATGAAATTATGTTGTTTTTTTATATATACGTGTATTATAAATATTTTAGGGGTATTTATGTGTGTAAAAGAATAATCTACAAAACAACTTCATCTCCTAAGAAATTTTTTTTTTTTTTTTTAAATTTTAGTGTTGTTGTTTTTATGTATTTATGCAATTTAGAATATTTTCATACATATGTTGTAATATAGAGAAAATAGTATGAGATGCAAAATATTCTTTTAAGAGGTATAGGATCTATTTTGAATTGATATTTTGAAAAAGTATACATTGATTACTAATACTTGTTAAAAATGACTCAGACGCTGGATATAGATACACGTATTAAGTTAGTGTCACCATTTGACAATAAAAAGAACAAAAACATTATATTTTTCTTAGAGGAATTTGAGAATATTTTGAATTCCACAGATATACAGGAAGAAACTAAATTATTAATTTTAAAGGCTAAAATTACTGGGGACGCAAAACATATTTTAAGTAAACAGATTGAAAAATATAACGAGACCAATTATAATTTATTTAAAAATAATTTGGTGGAGTTATTTGGTACAAAACTAAGCTTCCTTAATGCTCAGAGCAATTTCCTAAATTTAAAACAGGCCGCAAGTCAAACGATAGAGGATTTCATTTTGGAGTTTAAAAAGGGTGTAAAATCTTATATCGAAAGTGCAGGCGAAAATGTGGATAATAAGGAAGAGAATTTTATCGAAATCTTAAAAATGTCGAATTTTTTAAATTCAATTAGACAGGATATTGCACTAGATGTGCGTAAAAATGCGCCCAGGTCCTTCAAGGAGGCATGCGAGTTAGCAAAACTTATGGAAAGTGCGTATAATGAATCAAAGTTTGAGGAAATTAACGCAATAAATAAAGAAAACAAAGATCTTTATGAGAACATTATAGAATCAAGTAAGCAAAACAAAGAGCTAATCGAGAAATTAAAAGGGGAGATTGAAAAACTAAAAAAATCAAAGAAAAAAAATCATGCAATTAGAGATGATAGTGTTCCGCGGAATAAGAAACTCTTTAATAAACACAATGATTATCAGGGTCCCCATTTCAATAACAATTTTCATTATAATGATTATGAACGATATTATAATGATTACTACAATTCCTTTAATTACCCGACGCATTATGGGATGTATGATTATTCACAACCTAACTGGAATTCGGGAAATAGGGATTTTGGATATATTCCTGAGAATTATGAGCAAAATGGTTATCAATTTGAAAAGCGCAAAAAGAAAAAAAAATGGGCAAAGAAAACAGCGAAATCGGATCAAGATTCGGGATTTTCAGAGACGGAAATCGATAAAATAAATAAAACAATCGCAAATATAACAAATGCTGACAAAGATAGTCTGCCAATTATTTCACTAAGTATACAGGGCGTCGAAATACAAGCGTTACTGGATACCGGAGCTGCTGTATCCCTTTTATCACCTTCCTTATTCAAAAAAATTAAAGATACAAACGTCAAAATCAAATATTTGGGCAATCAGATCCAAATTAAAACTTTAACAAATTCAAAGATTTTTTTTAAACAATGTGTAAAATTAACTTTTCGATTAAAAGGTATATTCACAACAGGCACATTTTATGTCACTAATGATGATTTTGATAGGCAGTACCAAATGTTATTAGGGTACGATTATCTCAAAGAAAATCATATGATTTTGGATTTATGCAATAAAACATTAAAATTTAAAAATCAACAAATTAAATTAAACGTTGCAAGTGAAGTAAATAATTATGAAGTGAATAACATTACGCCATGTAATTCAGGGGAACATTCAAATAAAAGTATGTTTGCCATTACTAAAAATAGAATTTTTCTCCAACCTGAAGAATCGAAAATTGTAAAATTAAAATGCCCAGAGGATATAAATATGTCAGATATAATTATTTTTGACCCCATTCAAGAAAATAGTAAATTTTCATGCGAGACTTCGTTACACGAAGTTCAAAAAAATAATAACATAAATATTATAATAAAGAATAAACTGTTAGAAAAGTTAATTATTCAGAAAGGAACTAAAATAGGGGAAATTATAACGAACTTTGAGTGCAAGCAAGATGACTCAACTGATAATATAGAGAAAGGGACATTTTATGAAATAAATAATTTAAATATAGAAGATGTAAGAAAATTGCGAGAAGCAGAAATTAAAGAGACGGATTTCGATTTAAGCCATTTATCAGAGGAAGTACAACAAAAATTTCGAAAAATTTTAATGGGCAATGTTCATGCATTTTCAAAAAGTTATCAAACATTGGGGCAATCAGCGTTTGTTGCACCAAGTTTTCAATTGAATCATGAATTCCCGGTACAAGCTAAGCCATATAAATTGCCTCAGGCAGTAAGACAGTATGCGAAAAGGGAAATCGAACAACTGTTACAGGCTAAAATTATAGAGAAGACTGACTCCGAATATGCTTTTCCAGTTATTTTCGTTAGAAAGAAAAATCCGAGTAATAACCCGAATGCAGAACCCAAGTTTAGAATGGCAACGGACCTAAGACTATTAAACCAAATTTTACAACCTTATACTTATCCGATGCCGGACGTAAAAGACTTATTACAAAAAATAAGCGGTAAAAAATACTATACGGTGCTAGACTTACATAGTGCTTTTTTCCAAATAAATTTAAAACCAGAAGATTGCAAAAAACTAGCATTTGTTACGGAATTTGGAAAACATATGCCACTTCGTTTATCTTTTGGCACACGAAATTCTAGCGCAATTTTTGCAGAAATAATCGATAAAATTCTGGGACATTTTGACAAAAGCAAAGTATCATACTACATTGATGATGTGTTGATATCTGCAAATACAATAGCAGAGATGACGAAAACCTTAGAAGAAGTTCTACAGGTATTAATAAATCACAACATGACAATCGAACCTTCAAAAATGCAAATTTGCAAAGCAGAAATAGAATTCCTAGGATTTAGGGTGAATCAAATGGGATATTCTCCATCTCAAAAGAATATTGAAAAAGTAAAAAATTTAGTCAGACCAAAATCGAAAAAGGGGGTCAGATCTTTATTGGGCTTAGCGAATTATTTTCGGACGCTAATACCCAACTATTCCGACAAAGTTAACCCTTTAATAGAGCTGACTAAAGATAAAGTTAAATTTAAGTGGAGTCCAGAAGCAGAAAAAGCTTTCCTGATAATTCAGGAAGAAATTGTACAAAAACCAACGCTCAGACCCCCCGATTTTAACAAGGAATTTTTCTTATTCACGGATGGGAGCAAAGTTGCAATTTCAGGTGTTCTAGCTCAAGAAAAGGATGGTCATTTGCTACCTGTTGAATTTTTCGGGAGAAAACTTAGAGAACCGGAAAAAAATTATCCGAGTATTAAATTTGAGTTATTAGCAGTGCATGAAGCAATTATGCATTTTAAATATATGCTTTCAGGTAGAAGATTTACTGTGTTAACTGATTCGAAAGCACTAACTCAGCATTTACATTTACAAGATAAATCGGAAATTATAAACAGATGGGTAGCAGATTTACAAGACTTTAATTTCGACTTCGAATTCGTCGAAGGGATTAACAATCCAGCAGACTATTTGAGCAGGAATTTAGATAATCTTACAACAGACAGAGAACTCCAAAATAATTTGTTTGCAAGTAACATAGCACTTACAGACGAAAATATTAAATCGGAGCAATATGCAGACGAAAAATTAAAAATTATAATAAATAAAATCGAAAAAGACAAAAATAATAGAAGCACGAAGAGATTTGCTTTAAATCAAAATAAATTATTAATTTTGAAACCTGGTTCAGATAAAAAGGAGCTTTTAATTACCCCGGATTCATTAAAAATTGCAGCCATAGAAGAAGCTCATAAAGCGCATTTCGGATTTCAAAAAACTTATGATAATGTGAAAACAAGGCTTTTTTGGCACGGAATGTACAAAGACATTAAACAGTATTGTGCAAATTGTGTGCAGTGCCTCACATCTAAACAACACACAACAATAAAAGTCCCTGTTAAAAAAATGGTGAAAGATCACGAAGTCGGTACAGTCCTGCATGCTGACGTCATTGGACCTTTAAACCTCACGTTAAGGAAAAACAGATACATTTTAATTATAATTGATTCGACATCGAGATTCCTGGAAGCTGTTCCCCTACGAAACGTAGAGTCACAGACTATATTAAATGTACTAAATAAATATTTTGCAAATTATGGGATGTGTAAAGAAATTATCTTTGATAATGCAAAATATTTACGTAGCGAAATTATGAAAGAATATTTGGAATCTTTAAACATACAAAGGAAATTTGTGAGTGTATACCGTGCGCAAGGAAATGGACTTTGTGAAGTTACCAATAAAATATTAAAAACATCAATTGTAGCTATGTCGAAACGCACTACGGAATGGGACATAAGACTGGATTTTTTTAAACTAGCGTATAATTCCTCGAAACACCGCGCTACGGGATATAGTCCCTCACTGCTATTTTTCGCAAGGGAAATAAAAAATCCCTTCACAGCCCATATTCCTTCTGAGGAAATATATACCCACTCTTATGTTAAAAGCAGAATACAGCATATGAAGGAAATCAAAATTCAATCCCTTGCAAACCAGGAGAAAATAATGCAAGAATATATAGATGAAGAGGCATACGAAAAAGTAAAGGATTTAAATTTGGGTCAAACAGTATATTTAAAATGTATTGGAAAACCAGGCGCATTAGAGCCAAAATTTCAAGGACCCTACGAAGTTACTAAAAAGTTTAGAAACTTTAATTATTTATTACAATATGTTCCAGATAAATCAATAGAGCCGATCAAACGACATATGGATCAGCTGTACGCTCCGAAATACGCAACAGGTCATATAGAGGCGGAAATTACGAATTTACAAGGGTCTCAGAAAAAAATTAAGGGTGATAAAAATTACAAAAATAAATGTGACATTTGTAAAAGAAAATCGCACTTAACTGAAAATTGTTGGTTCAAATTGAACAAAAATACGAGTCGAAAGGGTGACAAACTTACTAAAACGCATTATAAAAAAAATAATAAATATTCTGAGAATATAGACCCATATTTACAGTATCAAACAGATCATTATGATCAAAATATGTCGTTATATGGTTATACACCATATACAAACTTATACGGGGATGTTATACAAGATCATTACCCTTTCCCCCCTCCCCAAGAGTATCCATGGTATATGAATTGGTATTAAAAATAAATCAAAATGCATAATTAATCGAATTTTAAAATTTCAAAATTTTTCAAAATTTAAAAATAAATTTTTCTTTTTTAGATAAAAAAAAATTGAAACAAAATTAATAACTTGCCTTTTTAAAATTCAAAATAATAATAAGAAAGGATAGGAACATGGGAACGCCAATTTGTCTCAGGGTTACAATATTGAGCAAATGTGCAGGGCGCACCCGAAAACATACTTATAAAATTATGTAACGTGCTTCACAAAACTTCAATGGAGCAGTGAAATATTTCGCTCCAGGCAAAAGTTATATATTTTTTTTTCTTTTCGAATATGAATTAGAAAATATAAAATCTTAACAAAGCCAAATAACATTAAAACTTAATTAATTTCATAGTAAATAATGTTGGAGTAATTTTCAAAAAAAAAAAAAAAAAAAAAAAAAAAAAAAAAAAAAAAAAGAGAAATTTTTCTGTCTTCTATAAGGGTAGCCTTTGCTAATAGCCTTACAATTTAGATGACAAAATTTCAGAATTACTCTTTAAAATGAGTAGGTGTAAGCTATAGGTTCAGGGTAGTTAGAACAGCTTTATAGCATACTCATATATATATATTTTTTTTATATAAATATATGGTTGACAAGGAATAAATTATTAGTGCACTCTATATTAGGATAGCGGTCAGCTATAAGCCTAAATATAATAAAATATACAAAAAGTGCTAAGATTTATTCCGGTAGTTCAAGTACAACTTATATGCTAAAGTCTGGAATTTAGACAGCAGGGATAAGTTTTATGAACAAAAGTGTTATAAAAAAATTTAAAAAAAAAAAAGGATTTTGGTGTAGCACATTGGTTTTTAAAAAAAACATATATATGTATAACAATGGACAAGGCAAGTTATTTCAACAGGATTGCACACAAAAATAATAGTAAAAATACACAAATAAATAATTGAAGTAAAATTAAAATTTTCTCACCAAAGGCTTTCTGTATAGGGTACAATTTTGGCCTACGGCTGGGTATGCACCAACACCAACAAAATTTTTGTAGAAAATTTATCAATTCACAGATACATCAATATATGGTCCACCTAGGCATAAATTTCAGGATTCTTGGCTGAAAAAGGAATCGAAGAAAAAATTAAGTATGGTATAATTACTAGATGTTATGCTCAGAAACAATAAAATTAGTAATATTATATTGTAAAAAGCAGCATTTTGAGTTTTCTTTGGAAAATTTTTGATTTTTAGGTTTTACACATTTATGGAGTGTCTAGCTCAGTGTATAGTTCCTAGATTTAATAAAAAAATAATAAATAAAAATATAAGTTCGTGTTGTTTTCAAAATAAATAACAAAAGGTATAGCAATTAGCATTTACAGTTAAAATTTATGGAATTTTCAGCAAAATTAACATTAGACAAACATAGTTTATATTATATTTAACTTGATAAGCTAATTTACTTTTATTAACGGTATTCAATTAGAATTAAAGTAGGCTTAAATTCAAGTTAAATTAATTAATAACATTGTTGTAGTGTAAAATTTTATGTAAGACTATTATATTTTTATTGTATATATAAAAATATGCAAATTTAACAATTAATAAAATGTATTAGCAAAATTATTTAATATAAATATTAAATGACATCTTGCTGAAATCAGCTAGAAATTAGTTTTTTTTTAAATAAAATATTTTATAAATTTATGTTAGTTTAGAATTTAAGCATTTTTTTTTTTCTTTTCTTTCCCTTAGAATTAAATGCAATTCTAAATTTAACACATATAAATATACATAGTATTGATAAATTTGAGTGTGTGAGTTCATAAAATTTTTTTTTTTATATATAATTTGGCCAATTTAACATAAGAAAACAAAATAAATAAATAAATATATTTATATATATTGGCCTTAATTTTATTAAAATATGTAGTATGGCTTAATAAATTTATTTACTTAATTTTTTTTATAGTACGTACAGTAATTATTTTAAAAAAACTTGATCTATAAAAAAAAAATTGGATGTGGTTGTTTGTGAGTATACAAAGATTTTTTCTGCTGGCAGAAGTTCTTTGGTCCGGCCGGGTACTCATAGAGGGCTGCATACGATTTTACGTAGTAATTATCATTTACTTTTTTTTTTTTTTTTAAATTATACAAGTGTATTAAGTACATTTTTTTTTTATAATTAAATAATAATTATTAATGTTGATTAATAATAATAATTTATTATCTTTTATTTTTAAACATATCATTAAATTTTAGATAGTAGAATTCACATACGGAATGTTAATGATAAATAAAATTTTGAATAAATAAAATTTTATTTCATTCAGTAAAAAAATAAATAAATATGAAAATTTAACAATCTTTTAAGATAGAATTGTTGGCTAAATAAATAATAATTTAAGACAAAAAAATTGTTCTCTTCTTCGTCAATGGCATTTTCTGACAGCACTATTTAATAATATTAAATGAAGGTGCATTTTTAAGGTCAGCGTAAAGCATATTTGGCATTTTGGAGAGGCCGTAGAAGTCATTTTTCCGTGTTGTTTACATTTTAATTGTAAACAATATCATGAATCAAAATTTGTGTTTGTTTAAAAGGTCTAAAAATATACAATGTAATCAGTTAAAGAAAATTATATGCATTTTTTTTTTATCCTGAAAGGCAATTTGGGTTAGTTTAAACCTGGATGCATAAAAAGGACACCCTCGCTTCAGTTCAAGTATGAGGCAGGAGAATGCACATGCTAGAATCGCCATTTTTCCCCTGCAAAATAATAAAAAAAAAAGCAGAAGGTTTACATTAGATACGATACAAATACATACACTGTTTATGCATAGATTATGTTTAAAATTACATACAGGCATGCACAGTGAGTTAAGAAGAAAGTATATCAAGAAATTATACTAATTAATACGGTAATTACAAGCATGAAATGGTTTTAAATACATACCTTTGGGAAGTCGTAAAATTTTGTCACAGCACATATCATCTCGCAGAAAGGGATTAGTAGCTGACCAACCCCTCGTTTCGAAAAATAGGGGACGTTCAAAACTGGTTTTATTCTCTCCTGCTTTTTCTTTTTTTTTCTCTCGTATCGGGTAAAGTTGGAAAGCATTGCGTAATGATATATTAAAGGAGATGAATTAGCTTGTACATTTTGACAGATCATACATGTTTGAAGTAACAAATGAATAAAATAATGTAACAAGTTTGTATACAATATTTTTTTCTGATTATAATTTGAATACATCAGATTAATTATGTGAAAATATAACATGTCATATTACAAGCATTGTATTTACTTTTATTCAGTATAAAATGTGTTTTAGATACAACACTGTGTCATAAGGTTGTATGTGATGAAATAATATGTCAAATGCGTATGCCATTATTTTTCTTATAATGAGGTTTATTTCGGCATATTAATTTCAGACAAAATTATAGCTTTGAATGTATTTTGGGCACTTAAACTGTAAAGTTACAAAATTAGTAAACATGTGTGTGGTAAAAGAAAAAAGGCTTCGAGAAAGACGTCTGATTGTCAGTACAGAGGTCTTCTAAATGTGAATGTCAACAGACAACTATGCTATCATGTGTTGAACTTTCTGTTATGAAACGATAGAAGAACTTCTTATAAAATATACCAGAACCATTCATAATTGAACTTTACAGTCTTCGATCAAAAACTGTGGAGATACACAGTCATATGGACACGTACATTCCTTCAAGCTTTATAAAAAAAATAAAACCAGCAATCAGTTTTTATTTTTTTTTCTTCCGAGACCGGGAGAGATGCTGGGCAACATATAACTATGATATGTTCCCGCACCATGTTGGTGAAATCAAAGTAAAATTGCGTAATTTGTTATTTCTGTTCGTATAAATATTTTTTATAAAATATAATTATGAGTGTAAAATTATAATGTTTATATATTTAAGTAAAATAAGAGCGTAAGTTCATACAAAAATTATTAAGTTGATTTTAAAGATTAAATATATATTTTTAAAAAATTGTTGTATTGTAAAATGAAGGTATAACGTTGAATGGAGTTCGGATCTCAGACAACAACAATACGCAGACGCCATGGTGTCGTTTTATGACAAGCCAATGGAAAGTAGTGTATAATTAGAAGTCGTAAAATCATAAAAACGTTGGAATCAATTTATGGCCTCAATAAAAGTGTTGGGATAAATTTATAACTCTTCAGACCACCCAAACTTTAAGGCAGATAATAATATTAAAGTATATGTTAGGGGCCATTTGCAGACTGCTAGCTAATAGGCCTATCGAAGTATAATAAAAAATCTTCTCACATCCAATAACAGTGGACTAGACAAAAATAGCTCCACCCACTGCAGGAACTGGTGTGCAAGAAGAATAAGTTTTAAAAAAATATAGTCTGAAAAAAGATGTAGAGGATGCAAGAGCTCTCCTGAAAGCCCGTGCAATGAGTCCCGCAAGCCCTAGTAGAGCCCAGGCGAGATGGACCTAGCGGAGCGAGCCTAATCCAGCCTAATCAAGCCTAATTGAGGATGTCTTCCTGAGGTACCTATCGGAGTGAGCCTACACAAGCCAAATTGAGGATGTCTTCCTGATCTACATATCGGAGTGATCCTAATCAAGCCAAATTGAGGATGCGTTCCTGATGACACCTTGTCATGATCCTAAGCAACGCAACAACTCGGAATTTGACAAATAAAGGCCACCATCCCGTATATTAAAAGAAGGTACTATTTTCAACATTTTCTTTTACCACATAAGTTCATATGAAAAATCTAAAAAAATACTTTTCTGATATTTTATGGTAGAGAGTTCTCTGAGATCCGACCAAACCAATAATTAAATAAGATTAAGGTAATTTTAAAAATGAAAGAGAGTATTTCTTTTAGCAAAAAGAAACAATTATAATAATTAGAGTACGTGAAAATATTGTCTTTTTTTTTTTAAAAAAAGATTAAACATACTTAAAATAATGAGAAGCAAACAAAAGTGTTGCTTTCTATTTTTTGAATTAATATTATGTTTTTTTTCTGTAAATAGATTTGTTCTATGTAAATAAATTATTTAATCAAGTTTTAAAAAGTTTCTGTAATTATTTAATTAATAATATTTAAAGTGTGTCAATTCATTTTTTTACAGCTTAAACTTTAGTTTAATTCATAAGTGGAAGAGTTCGTCTAAATAAATCACAACGCAAACTCTTAAATTTTATTCGTAATTATTCAAATTTAATAATTACTTTTTGACGCGAATTATAATTTAATTTTATTAATGCTTCGCGTTGCTCTTCTGCTAGAATGTAGGTAAATACGATCACTTATATTATTTAAATTTATCTAAGGTATATAAAACTATATACCAATTTGCTATGAGGTTGCTTGGATGATTTGGACCAATTAACAATTTTGAATATATTTAATAAAAAATAAAAAGGTGTAATTATCTGTCCAGCAAGTGGCAATCACTAAACGTCGTATGAGCGCTACGCGTTCATTAACCAAAAAAAAAAAAAAAAAAAAGTCACTGTATTCAGCAAACTCCTTCTGCCGCGACCACAAAAATGCATGAAACTCGTTAAAGTGGGTATCAGTAATCGTCGTATGAGTGCTACGTACTCATTAACCGAAAAGTAAAACATCACTGGATTCAGCAAATTCCTTCTGCAGGAATCACAAAAATGCACAAAACTCGTTAAAGCAGCAGTTAGTAAATGCACTTATATTGCTGTTCCCTAATCTCATAAATGCACGAAATGCAGGAGAAATATACAATAAACGACTAATAGAAAACCTTACTATAAAATACAGCAACAAAATATACATAAAATTTTCAACATACCTTAACAGACATCTGCTTTCTTGAAAGCTCAAGCACGAAATACCTGCTAGCATCACCGTCATTTTCCAAAATAGATTTATGAATACGTACTGACGCATTGTAAACAAACCTCCTTTATTCGTCGAATTTTTCTCATATTTCTTAATTACTTCAGCAAGAACATTTAATCGGACTACAGAACCCATATTCAATCAAATACATTCAATAAATTTAACATAAAAATAATTGACAGAAACATACAACAGGATATCACAAGCAAAAACGGCCTTCTCGCGTACTCGCAACACAATCTCGATGAAAAACGGGGTTGCCAGAACACGTCACACGGATTCAATATCGATAAAGATCGCCAACATAAAATCGCCAAGAAATCTCAAAACATCCATGATGGCGGCCAAGATAATATACCGCATCTAAGCCATCGCTTCTAATAAATTTCAAAACTTTATTTGAATAAATAATTGATATTTTTCATTTTTTCGTGTTAAAACGCAATCTAAAAATATGTATTGGGTGAGCCAAAAGTTCGTTAAAACTTTAAAAACACTTTAAAAACTCATAAAAAGGGAAGAAATTATGATAAAGGAGTGCGGTTTGCAAGGAAGGGCTCACACGGTAGTTGGATTTATTTTAGCCGAAAAAAATAATAATTAATTAAAAAATCACATGTAGAGGGCGCTGACGATCCGAAATACAATGAACAGGGCAACAGTACACCCCATTTATTTGTTCTTCCAATAACAAATGTTCAACATGACCTCCAGAACATTCTATGACCTAACCAGGCTGTGTCGTAGTACCTAATCATTGTGTGTTCTGGTCATCAGCGCCCTCTACATGTGATTTTTTAACTTTTTTTTTTTTTTTTGGCTGCTAAAAAAAAATCTGTGAGCCCTTTCTTACAAACCGCACTCCATTATCATATTTTTTTTTCTTTTTTTATGAGTTTTTAAAGTTTTAATGAACGTTTGGCTGACCCTGTACATAAAAAATGTAAACAAGTTTATTAGATATTTCAGTTAAAAATTATTTCACTTATGCTCTTTACACCGAGCAATACATTTTATAACACGGGCGGCCCGAATTGGATCTTTTCGTTTTTCTAATAGCCAGACATTACCATCTAAATGATATTATGAAAAAGTTTCCAGCCATTCTTTTATCTTTAAGCGAAAACATCTCATGAAATGTATTTTGAATATTCTGAGAGCACTTAAATTCTTAAATTGCACTTCTCTTCCATTTCGATAGTTTAAAAAACAGATAATTTAATTTTCTTTATGAGTAAAATGGACCTTTTAAAATGATTTTTTTAATATAAATTCAACAGTGAGATTAAAAATTAATAAAGTAGGGCTTTAATAAAAAAGAGATTAATAGATGTTGGTATTTCACAAAAATCATATTGAAACTCGCTCTCTTAATTAAATTTATCTTATAATATAAATTTATTTAAAAAAAAAAAAACTTTTTCTTTATCAATGGTTAAGTAACAGCATATAGATTTTCTATATTTTAAATTTTATACATATTTTAGTATCGATTGAAAATCTATGCTTTTTTTCTTTAACTTTAAGAAATTATTTATGTAAAAGATGTAACTTTATCATTGGCATAAGACAAAACGCAATATTCCACTTTTTTTTTCAATCAAAAAATACACAATATAAACTTTAGAAAGCTCACTGTTTTACTTAAAAGACGACAAAAATAGTAATTATATAGATGCTACAAGTTAAAAAATATATACATTTTATTTAAAATGTCTTAGTACTTTCGGTCTATAATCCCCGCGGCCCATAACTACATACTAGTTGTCAGAGACTATTTTTATACTTAATTGCTACTCCGTTCATACGAATACATCATTTCGTTTGAAGTGGTATAGTCCATAACTATTAAGGTAACTGAAAATAGAAGTAGCAGTTAAATATATTTTTTTGTACATAAGTTCAATCCAAGGCACTGCTACTTCTACTTTCAACTACCTAATAATTATAGACTCTCCCATTTCAAACAAAGTGATGTATTTGTATGAATGTAACAGCGATTAATAATAAAAATATTCTCTAACGATGGCCGCGAGAATTGCAAGCTGCAAATGCTAAGAATTGTATTTTATTATTTTTTTAATGTTATTAAACAATTAAATTTAAAAAAATCAAAAAACCCGACTGCGTAAAAAGTGAACTAATTAATTATTTCTCATCAATGTGAAACTATTTTTTTTTCAATTCCTACTATTAGCTCACACTCTCGCAATATATATCTTGTTCAAATGTTCAATCGTTAATAAAATACTTATTATTCATCCAATCAAGCTCAAATAATTTTTTTTCTTGTAGTGGATGACACTTGATGTTAATCCAGTCTTTTTTCAAATATTAATTAATTAATTAAATTAAATTAATCAATTTTCAAAAATCGAGAGATCCCTCTTCATGATCAAGGTATTTTAAGACCGAGAGAGCCCTCTTCTTCATCAAGGCATTTTAAGGGCGAATCAAGAGGTAAGAAGAATGGGAGAAAAAAAATTCTCTTATTGACCTACGTAGGAATTGACTTAAAATATTTTTTTTATATTACTTGTTTATATTATATACATATTTTTATTTTATTTACTTGTATTGATGACTTTTAAGTTGTGTTTAATTGTTAATTCCTATCTATAAACACTGTTTTGATGAGGTCTATAGATGTCTATGATGATTAGAGTTGCAGTAAAGCTAGAGATTCTACCTACACAACTTCCAGGTTGTATAATATTTTAACGGAGCTTCTGACTGTAAAGTAGTCAATGAAACATCGTCTTCAATTTGAATGACCTATCCAATGATATGCCACTCAATAGGATGCGTAAATTTTTTTTTTCGTCTCTACCGCCATTTTGTATTTTACGGCCGCCATTTTGAATTCATAAAAACAAAAACTAGACTATAACTATCGGGCCGTTAAGAAGAATTGATAGAGACCTCATTCATTAAAATCCATCCAGACGCTGGGATGTTTCAAGGGTATAAAGAAATCCACATACACATATACGCGTGAAACACATAACCCTTCTTTGCAGTCGGGTAAAAAGGCGCAGAGCCAACAGAGTGAAAAGTGTCTAAGCCTGGAATTCTCTACATCTTTTAAGCATTAAAAAATGACTAAATTCAAGCCATGTGATGTTTTCTGTGAAAATATTTCCAAAAATTATTTATAAAGATTTATAAGTATCGAGTACTAAGAACTTTTAAATAAAATGTATATTTTTTAACTTGTAACATCCACATTATTACTGTTTTTGTCACCTTTTAAGTAAAACAGCGAGCTTTTTATAGTTCATATTATGTATTTGATCATTGCCTTAAATGTAAAAAATAAATCATTATCAAATCAGTATTACCTACAAAAATTGGTATAAAAGAAGATTAATTTCATTTTTTATTTTTTTTCTCATTTTATATAGGGCAGCGTTTCTTTCATTTTCTTAAATAACTTTTTTGTCCAATGTAAATATTCTTATCGTTAAAGCTTCGTGACGTTAACAAACAATGTTAATATATATGTGAGAATACATTTTACACTTCTCAGCTAAAATTGCTCGTTGGAAGAATATTATTTTCCTCTGGTTAAAAAGTTCCAAGGAAAAAAAAGGCAAATAATGTCAAAATGAATTAGACACGTTTAGTTTCTCCCTTTAAAAGGAAATGAAAGTTCACTCGCTTTTAAGAAATTCTTATAAATTATTTTCTTTTTTAATTTTTTTCATTTGAATTCATATTTACATTATTTTTTATAACTTAACTTTGTTTTTGTATGTAAAAATCGTATTTTGTAATTAATTTTTTTCCTCATTTGCCTTAATCCTTAAATGCATAGTCATGCATATCTACATCACGTTTTATTTAATTCTTTAAAACCAGTATAATAAAACATAATTCTAAAAAAATAATTTATGCATTTAAGAATTCAGTTTTATGAAACTAAAAATTATATAAAATAAGGTATTTAGATTCATACTTATTAAAATACTTCTAATTTGCAATATTTTACTTTTTTACTTGTATCGCAGATGGGCAACATAAGAAAAGGTTGGCGTATTATACGAAAAATGCGTCTCTGATTTTTTTCATTATTCTTCCTGTGTTATAAACTTTTCACAGAATCATATATAATTTTTTCGAAACAAAATAAAAAGTCATGCATTTCAGAATTAAGGCGGCTCGTCACTCAGTTTCCGAATTTCCCTCGTAATGTTAAATCTATGGGCATTTGATGCATTCTTATATTTAAAATATCTCCTCGGGAAATCAATATTTTTAACTTCTTTTTTCTGTGTACCCTTCTTAAAGGGTGTCTCTTTTTTACCCGACTGAAAAGAAGGGTTATGTGTTTCAGGCGTATCTGTATAAGTGGATTTCTTTATACCCTCGAAACATCCCAACGGCTGGATGTATGAGGTCCCTATCGATTCGTCTTAACGGCCCGATGGTTATAGGCTAGGCTTTATTTTTATAAATTCAAAATGGCGGTAGAGACGAAAAAAAAATTACGCACCCTATTGAGTGGCATACCATTGGACAGATCATTCAAAATGAAGACGATGCTTCATTGACTATTTTACAGTCAGAAGCTCCATTAAAATATTATACAACTTGGAAGTTGTGTAGGTAGGATCTCTAGCTTTGCTGCAACTCTAACCATCGTAGACATCTATAGACCTCATCAAAACAGTGTTTATAGATAGGAACTAATAATTAAACACAACTCAAAAGTCATCAATACAAGTAAATAAAAAAAATAGGTAAGTAATATAAACAAGTAATATAAAAAAAAATATATTTTAAGTCAATTCCTACTTAGGTCAACAAGAGAATTTTTTTTTCTCCCATTCTTCTTTTCTCTTGAGTGGCGCTTAAAATGCCTTGATCCAGAAGAGGGCTCTCTCGGTCTTAAAATACCTTCATCAAGAAGAGGGCTCTCTGGATTATTGAAAATTAATTAATTTAATTTAATTAATGAATTAATATTTGAAAAATACTGGATTAACATCAAGTGTCATCCACTACAAGTTAAAAAAAATTATTTGAGCTTGATTGGATGAATAATAAGTATTTTATTAACGATTGAAAATTTGAACAAGATATATATAGCGAGAGTGTGAGCTAATAGTAGGAATTGAAAAAAAAATAGTTTCACATTGATGAGAAATAATTAATTAGTTCGCTTTTTACGCAGTACGGGTTTTTTTATTTTTTAAATTTAATTGTTTATTTTTCTTAGTTGTCAACATATTTCTAAAATATATGCTTAATTTAATATTTTATGTGTTAAAAGCCAACGAACTAGGAGTATAATTTTAACACTTCATATAAAATTAAGCATAGATTTTAGAAATATTTTGAGAACTAAGAAGAAAAGGAGGCATCCTTTAAGAAGAGTACACAAAAAACGAAGTTAAAAATATTAATTTCTCGAGGGGATATTTTAAATGTAAGAATGAATAAAATGCCCATAGACTTAACATTACCGAAAGGAATTCGGAGACAGAGTGACGAGCAGCCTTAATTATACAAAATATGTAAACACGTGTGCTTTCGATGAAAATACATTACTTTCATATTTTAATATCTTATTATAAATTAATAAATTAATTTTAAGTCATACGTGGTAAATCACCAAATAATCGTTATGCTTACAAAACTGTTTCAGAATTACAAAAACAAAGGAGTTAATTATGCGCCAAACTACTGCCTTCAAAATATGACAAATGGCTGTGACACTGCATCGACGAAATATTTTAAACCCTAAAAAAGTAAAAAATATAAATAAAAAATAAAGATTATAATAATTAACCCTGGTACTACCAAAACAATACAGCGTAAAAAAAAAATTACAATTATACGTCCAACCGCAGTTAAATTCATTAGTTTTTATTCAATATTCTTTTAAAATGTTTCTAGATTTTTACGAATTTAGATCTAAAAATACAAGTTTATAATTCAATTTCCTAATTTTATTGCATTCAGCTGAATTTTACTGTATGTGAACTAATTTCTTTTTTTCTGACGGGTCTATTGGTCCCGTCTGGTATACGGAGGGTTAAAGGAGGGTTATACGCTTTTATTTTATATTGGAATAACAATGCTCAAGCTCATTCATTTTACTTCATTTGTTTCTATTTTCATGTTCATAAAAATATAACATATTTGAAAAATTATTTAAAAAATTGGAAACTTGACTAGGCTAAAATCATCATTAGACTCATTAGACTAAAACAAAATTAGTTTAGGAAATTGCATGAAAGATTTCTCGTTGGTAAAAATATACTATACTGGAAATTAAACGATAATTGAGATGGTCAAAATGATAGTGCTGTAAATCACATTTTGCACATTAGCTATAAACGTTATAATGTATACCATTGTGGCAAAATATCTTCTAATGCTATTTAAAGTGTTTTCAAACTATGAATTATGCTGTTCTTCCAATTAGTAATTTAATTTGTCTAAAAAACATTCCACGCACTTAGCATCAAATTTCACAATTAGTGATTTATTTCACTATGGCTTTAAGAGACTGAAGAACATGACTATAGTTCCCCGAACACTTAATTAGAGAATCCTTTTCACAGATGTAGCAGAGATGAATAACTATGATAAAAACTTATTCTACCTATTAAAACATTTTGCAAATTATAAGTTAAAGGTAAATGAAACGAAAGAACAATTCAGAAAGATAATTTTTAACAAAAAAAAAAAAAAAAACAATTAGAAGAAGCTTGCAATTTTTTTTCATATCTTTGTCAGTAATAGAAGGATTAAAATATCTCTATGTAGTAAAATATTCGACGTAATTAAATACTTCAGAAAGAGAAAACTTTCCGAACAAGTATTAAGCAGCATTATAAGTAATTCCTTTTAGTTACACCTGATGAAGCAAACGTAGTCATAAATTTACTAAATTTGTCAGACAATATGTTGATGCCTTTCAATATATTTGTTTGGTAGGAAGCTGTTAAATTCTATTGCTCAAAGTACAGGAAATAAACAGTTGAAAGTCGGTTAAAAACAACAATTAAGACAACATAATTTTTATTTTAAGAATATTCCAAAAAGAATGGGAAAATACATGCGTATATAAACACTATTATGCTATTACTTGTAGCAGGATACCAAATGACTCCGACGAACTTCTTTAAAACTGAGCTCAAATCTTAACTAGCATCTATTCCCGATCTAGTAACCTCCACTTCAGAAAATCTTTCCTTTTATTATGTTGGCCAAGCAAAACCGACCCGTCTATAGATTTCAAGAAGCTTTTTATTCCAGACTGTTCAGCGGAAGCTTGCAACAGAATGTTTCATTTATGTTCCATTTGAGATTTGCTCAATATTAGCTCCGCGAATTTGCGGGGATCAAATATATTTGCTTCCATCGGGACATCTTCCTGCTTCAGGTTTGAATACCAGAAGTTCCATAAATTAACGTTCTTCATATCTAAATAAATAAAAAAAAAAATTCTTTAAATAAGGCAAATAATACTTTACTAAAATTCTTGTATTCTTCCCTTTATGTACGAACATTGTCCATAGATGCACCCAATTTAGCTTTTGTGACCGTAATTTCTATCAGTTAGAGATAATAAGTGATGTGTATGATTGTAAGCTGTCTCAATTTTTACCAACTGTGATTCTTCGTGTTATAATAGAGCCCTAAGTTCTACAGGGTTGACCAATCAGTTCACTGCTGACAGAGATCCTGTCTGTAGTGACGTCACATGCACATTATCTATTTACAATTAAAAAATCGCTTACTGTGAATGAGTTTGCTGAAAACTGTCTTTATGTATGTACTCCATTTTTAATTTTTCTTCGGGGAAAAAAAATCTCACCAAAACGCATATTTTTATTACGTTTTACTTTAAACAACGAAGAATTGATATTTTATTTCTTGTGATATTTTATTTCATGATATTTTATTTCATGTATGCATATATGTGCACGCGAAATGTATATAAAAAATTATAATTTTCTAATACTGGTACAAAATAAGCATAAAAATAGTCGCCAGTGACACTATTTCAGTAATCTAAAATAAAAAATAATGGAGAGTAATTCAGCTTGAAATGAAGTGTAATTTTTTCATACGACTTTAGGCAGTTCTTTTGTTGTTTATTATGAACTTTAGAAATCAGATTTTCGTTATATAATGCTTCGTCTTTACCAGCTATGGCATTCTTTTCATTACCATGATGAATTCTTTCACATTCAGATGCCATTTTGTCATTGCTAAATTGTAACTTGGATTAATTAAAGTTTGTGCCCGTATCGTATTCATAAAAACCGGTCGAGGCCAATAAATCTTTCTGTATAATGTATTACCCATAAAAATTTTGTCAGTCCGGTTTTAAAATTGATTAACCCTTTATCTATTGACGGTACTTATTAGTACCATTAAAACAACTTGTTACAAAATTCATTTAATACATCGGTTAGTTGTAATACAGTTTAGAATGAGTTATAGATATATTACTTTATCTTGTTCCAAAATCATTATTGGTTACAGAAAACAAAAATATTTTTAAAAGGATAATTTCTTTTGCCTTTGCATCTTTTCAGCTTTTTTGGCGTTGTAGAGAGGGATGGGGGATTATTCAGTTTGGAAATATTCCTATACTTTTATTGTAAGAACATTATATATGCATACTTCATAATTCTACAAAATACTAAGAAAAATATTTAAAATTGAAGATTTGAGTGGGTTTATAAATATTGCACAAAATCCCTATAAATTCAAAATTAAAGAATCCTTCTAAATCCTTCAATCCTTCTAAAATCCTTCTAAAATTTATTAAATGATTATGTAAATCTTCTAATGTGGTTCAAACAATTCACGAAAAATGCTTTAGAAGATAAAAATTTCATGAATTCATAATTCAGTACATAAAGAGTTAATCATATTCGTTTTATTTAATTTATCCTTGTGTAGATATTTTTGTTCTAATATCGCCATTGTTCCAAATTTTTCCTAAACTATAATGTTTATATTTTTATTTATTGTCATATATCATTTCAGTTTAGATATAAAAACAGAGTAATTCGTTAGAAAGATAGTAGAAAAAGGCAATAGATAGAATATTATTATCCTGAAGCACGACAAAAATGTCTTTGAAATATTTGTTAATAGATATGTTATTGTTTGAAACTAATTTAAAGCATTGATATTGTATCGAGCAATATTAAATTTATAAAAGTCAGAATTGAAACTTAAAAGTCACAAAACTAATTATGATTTATTTATTTTTTAAGTAAATTTCACTAGTTCTTGATTACATTTGATTATATTTATTTATAATATAAATAGCGACTTCCGAAAGTTTTTACTGAGAAATAGATACAGACAAAAACGAAAAAAAAACCTTTATGATTTTATTCTATTGTTTTATTATCTTTACTATGTTTCTTTGATAAAAACAAATGTGGAATATAGATTCAGTAAATCACAGTATGCTTCTGTAAACCTTTAACAAATTCACTTTTAAAATCTCTGTTAGGATTTATCCATTTACTTTATTGTCAGCGTAAAATATTCCTTAAAAGGTTTCTGATCTCCTGAGATTATTCTGCCATGTATTTTATACAATTTATTTGTGATCCAACTCTTGGAGTTATCTGACCGAAACTCTTTCAGAAGGCGCTGACTGATTGAAAATCTCTTTACCTATTGAATCCTTTGGAAACATTCCGGTCTTTTAGCATTTTAATTATCCAAAAGTCCGAATTTCTTAGAAGTGTAGAGTCATAGATTATGTTGTAAAAAATGCTTAGATATTTTTGTTATGTTACTTTTAAGCTTCTGAAAAATGATCAGGGCTGTATACACTAGGAGTAGAGAATCGGTTGTTTGGTTGGTTGTATGAGGTTTTAGGGCACAAAATCCCTTAATGGATATGCTGCGCCAAAATAATATAGACTAAAAATATCAAAGAGTGAGAAAAAACAATGTCATTATATTATTAAAAAATAGAAAAACCAATGAGAAAAGCAATCTGGATGGGGTATGCTATCCAGATATAGTTAGACAAGTGTAGAAAAATATAAAAATAAATAAATACTAAAACAGTCAAGTATAAAAGTAAAGGTATTTCAATAAAAAAATGCAGTCTGGATGTCCATCCAGATGCCATAAATGTGTAAAGGAAGAATGAAAATTGTTATAGAGTGCCCCATGGGGTGTTTCCCCAATGGGATTTATCAAAGTAAGTGAAGAAGAATGAAATTAATTCTAAAAACGTGTCGCAAACCTGGAAGTCAGATAAAAGATGGCGAATAGTCAGGATATCAAAGTGATAGTGAGGACATATGGGTGAATCCTGCCGAAGTAAAAGATGTTTGGGATTGATTCTTCACTGTCAGATTCTCAAACGAGTCAGAAGAACATCAGTTTTCAGTGAATAACTCGGATGGCAGGTCATGATTGTTTGTTTAACACTAGAATTACCAAGGTAGGTCTATGACCCAAGATGCGATTTTTCGCTCGTAACTCTGTTGTTTTCAAAGTAAAACTTTGAAACCTTTTGACTTTTCCTAAATACTCAGTATAATGCCTGAACACGAATTTAGTTGAATTCCAAAGAAAACTTTTATATCTACAGGTCTGCATACCTAGAATTACCGTACTTGGTGATTGCTGACCCGAACAAAATAATGGCTTTTCTTTTAGTTCAACGGGGCTTTCAACACTATATATTTAAGAAAAAAGTTGAATAATGTAAGGAGATGTATCGCAGTTGCTTTTTACAAAAGAGGTGACGGGATGGGGTGTGGGGGAGAGGGGCGTGAAGCGTGATCACACATCTGTCATGCAACTGCAAGGCCAATGTGTGAGCTTTTATTTGATTTCTGGCTATTGTTGGAATGTTGTAAAATGTTGTTAGCACTGTAATACTTTAGAAACTAAATTAAAAGTATATTTTGCCTGTTTCAAACGGCACGAGGCAAAAAAAAAAAAAAAAAAAGAAAAAAAAAATAGTCTGTTAGTGGTATTACAGTTTCCCTCATTTATACTGATGCCGTCATAACGGAGGTTTTTCGAATGAGGGAATTTCAGAATTGCAAAACGAAAGTTCAGAAAATCATTCTAGCGAAGAAATTACATCTGATAATGATAAAACTTTTGACATAAAATTATAAAAGTTTTGGTGAAGATGCCTATAAAATCTCGTCGTCCGAATCCAGTTCAAGTGGCAGGGAGCTGAATAGAAAAAAGCCAAGTAAATGACTTGGAGGACGTCATTAAACACCAATTTATCGTAAGTGTTTTAAATAAAATATAAAATAAATGATACAATTACAAAAATGAGGGAAAGATACGAAATAAATTACCCCTTGAAAGAGATTTAAAAGAAACGAAAGACTGAACTATATGGAAGTTCTGGTGCAGTACAGCTATTACCAGTATGTACATTATTATCAGATACTATATGGAAGATATGGTTCAAGATCTAGCGGTGATAAATACTTTGGTAGTTTTTAAACATTCAAAGAAGTTATAACAGCAGAAGAGTCTATATTTAAAATTAGCACAGGAGCTCAGAGAGAAATACATTGAAAAAGAGCCTGAAGTTATCTATCCACCCAAGAAGATTCAAATAAATGAAAAAGTTGCCAGATAAAGCAATGTTAAGACAATAGAATTAATAATGTGCGTGGAAACTGTTTGTGTGTGGATTATACACAGAAAAAAAAGAAATAAAAAAGAAAGAAAGACTATAGCATTTTATTTGAATTTATTAGATTGGGTAATTGTACAATGCAAATAAAAAAAAAATCCCGGAGCTATATATATTTAAATTGATTAGATTGGGTAATTGTACAATGCAAAAAAAAAAAATCCCGGAGCTATATACATTTAAATTTATTATGTTTTAATATCTTACTCATCTGTAGAAACATTACTACAGATTTTAAATTGATAATTAATATATATATATATACAGGGTGCAATATGTTATTTATCGCCGACATTTAATTTCTCAACCGTTGGTCGTAGACATATAGTTCCAATTACAAAAACATTTCAAATGAGGTAAATATTCATGTTGTGGCATTATTTAAAATAAAAAATCAATTTTATAAAAATTACGAAATTTAACTTTTTATACGGCCCCCAGTCCCTATAGTTATATTTAGTAAAAGTTTACACATATCATAACACATATAACGCAAAAAGTTTGACATCTGCACTGCAAAAATTGACAGAGTTATTAAATTTAAAATTTTGAGATTTTTGAACATGATTTTGTTTTTCATTAAGCGATCAGTTAAAAGGTGAATTAAATTAATTCGAGGTCAAAATCAGGGTGCAATGTCCTTTTTACGCCGAAACCACCTTTAGCCGGTATCGCCAAATCGGAGTTTCACAAAGAGGGTTATTTCATCTAAAAAGTTTAGCTGACTTTTAGGGGTCGTATGCAAAGCTAGGAATGAAATATTGAAATTAAACAGAAAAATAAATATCAATTTATTGTAATATCAGAAAACAGTCTAGTATAAAAATGAATGCATAAAACGCTGGAATCTACTAGAGATACTGCTCAAAGTGTTCTCCATTGGTGAGAATGCACAATTGAATGCGTGACGGTACTGCGTCCTGGGCACGTTAGAGCATAGCAGGTGTGCAAAGTTTGCGATAATCAAAAGGATGATGCGACCTGGAAACCTCCCCATCGCCCAGACATTACGACAAGTGTGGTGCGGTATATGGGGAACCTGGATTGTTGGACCCATCTACTAAGATGGGCGCTTAGCGGGCGATCGTTACCTGCATCTGCTTCAAAACACGGTACGTGACTGGTATGAAGAGTTGCTCTCCGACATGCCTGCCGGGTGTGGTTTCAACGTGATGGGGCCTTCTCTTCATAAAACATCAAACGTCCGGGCGTATCTGGCCACCGAATTCAGTTAATAGATCCTTGGAGATGGTGGTCCGATAGTGGCCACCGCGTTCACCGGGCTTGACTTCCATGGACTTCTACATCTGAGATTATATTAAGGCATAAATCTATGTGACTGAGACTACTTCTATGGTTTATCTGAAGCAGCGCATTATCCTTGATTGTCGCACAGTTTGTACACCTGCTATGCTCTAACGTGTCAACGACTCAGTACTGTCATGCATTCCATTGTGCATTGGCACCAATGGATAACACTTTGAGCAGTATCTGTAGTAGTTTCCGGCGTTTTATGTACGATTTTTATAGTAGACCGTTTTAGATATTATAATAAATTGATATTTATTTTTCTGTTTAATTCCAATATTCCATTCTTCGCTTTGTATACGACCCCTAAAAGCCAGCTCTAATTTTTAGAGGAAATAATCCTCAAGTAAAAACATGAATACATTAAAATGATTCTCAGTTTTTATTACTAAAATAGGTGCTAAAAATACAATTAACAGGTTTTAAAACATTAAAACCAATAATCAGATGGTAAAAACTTCCCGAGCGCTTTCGACCAAGCCCTGGTCATCATCAATGGGGTGAAAAATGAGAAGAAGACCTTCAGAATGCATACTGGTATAAATAACGCAGGGCGATTCCAAAAACTGTAAAAAAGGGGTGGAGGGAGGGGAGGGACGGATGAGTCCATACAGCTACATTGATCATTCCAATCCAAAGATTCCATTGACTCCAAGTAAACCAAACCAAATGCTTGGTATATGACAGGACAATGTATCATTACAAGTATTTCTACCTCTGGTTAAAATTTCAATAGACTCTCTCAAAATACATGTGTTAAATTGATTTGTATGTGTGATGATCTTTGCTTTACTAAAAAGGATGTCAATATCAGCTTCTAAATTTAACCGAGCTAAAGCTGTAGATGGTTTCCCCTTTCCTATATCAGCCATATGTTCTTTCAACCTTTCCTGTAGCCTTCTGGCTGTCATTCCAATGTATGAATAAGTTCTATTATTATTTTTTTTATATCTGAATGGGATCATATAAATTCCTGCTTTGTCATATGAATTAACTGGATCAACTTTTCTATGAACTAGATTTTGCACTTTAGCCGGAGGTTTAGCTATTATTGCTATATCATATTTTTTTAATGCATACCTAATTCTCTCATAAAGTTGAGGAACGTAATCAACACTACAAAATTTTGAAAACTGCGTACTCTTTTTTATACAATTCCTGCTTTTAAACTCATTAATTAATTTATTAATAAATTTTCTCGGGTAACCGTTTTCAGCTGCGATTGTTTTGATCTTGGTTAATTCCTCCTGTATATAGGCATCAGTACATACTTCGAATGCTCTCTTTACGTAAAATCTGTAGGCTGCTTTTTTGTAATTAGCTAGAACTGTACTATTATAAGATATTGTATTGTTGGATCTACATGGTTTCCTATAAACCCTCCTATCTATGTTGTCTGTTAATAGATAGGAGGGTTTATAGGAAATGTACTGATGCTTATATACAGGAGGAATTAACCAAGATCAGAACAATCGCAGGTGAAAACGGTTACCCGAGAAAATTTATTAATAAAGTAATTAATGAGTTTAAAAGCAGGAATTGTATAAAAAAAGAGTACGCAGTTTCCAAAATTTTGTAGTGTTGATTACGTTCCTCAACTTTATGAGAGAATTAGGTATGCATTAAAAAAATATGATATAGCAATAATAGCTAAACCTCCGGCTAAACTGCAAAATCTAGTTCATAGAAAAGTTGATCCAGTTAATTCATATGACAAAGCACGAATTTATATGATCCCATTCAGATATAAAAATAATAATAGAACTTATACATACATTGGAATGACAACCAGAAGGCTACAGGAAAGGTTGAAAGAACATATGGCTGATATAGGAAAGGGGAAACCATCTACAGCTTTAGCTCGGTTAAATTTAGAAGCTGATATTGACATCCTTTTTAGTAAAGCAAAGATCATCACACATACAAATCAATTTAACACATGTATTTTGAGAGAGTCTATTGAAATTTTAACCAGAGGTAGAAATACTTGTAATGATACATTGTCCTGTATACCAAGCATTTGGTTTGGTTTACTTGGAGTCAATGGAATCTTTGGATTGGAATGATCAATGTAGCTGTATGGACTCATCCGTCCCTCCCCTCCCCCCACCCCTTTTTTACAGTTTTTGGAATCGCCCTGCGTTATTTATACCAGTATGCATTCTGAAGGTCTTCTTCTCATTTTTCACCCCATTGATGATGACCAGGGCTTGGTCGAAAGCGCTCGGGAAGTTTTCACCATCTGATTATTGGTTTTAATATTTTAAAACCTGTTAATTGTATTTTTAGCACCTATTTTAGTAATAAAAACTGAGAATCATTTTAATGTATTCATGTTTTAACTTAAAGTGCTAAGGTGAATGTGTCGTTTCTCTTACATATAGTTTTCTATATATATGAAATAATCCTCTTTGGTGATACCCCGATTTGGCGATACCGGCTAAAGGTGATTTCGCCATAAATAGGACATAGCACCATGATTTTGATTTCGAGTTACTTTAATTCATCTTTTAACTGATCCCTCAATGAAAGACAAAATAATGTGCAAAAATCTCAAAATTTAAAATGTAATAACTCTGTCAATTTTTGTAGTACAGATGTCAAACTTTTTGTGTTATATGTGTTATGATATATGTAAACTTTTACTAAATATAATTATAGGGACTGGGGGACCGTATAAAAAGTTAGATTTCGTAATTTTTATAAATTTGATTTTTTACTTTAAATAACGCCACAGCATGAATATTTACTTCATTTGAAATGTTTTTGTAACTGGAACTATATGTCTACGACCAACGGTTGAGAAATTAAAGGCTGGCGATAGATAACATATTGCACCCTGTATATATATATATATATATGTATGTGTGTGTGTGTGTGTGTGTATGGAATTACCTGGGATAATTCGTGCTGTTAATTGATGACTCGCGTACATAGAAATAATACGTCTTTAATATTTGGATTAAGGCATAAAATCTATTTACAGGACACATACAAATTATATACAGGTTTTAAAAGGGAAAAATGGACTTATGCTGCAATTTATCGGCCGCTAATATACCGGCGATATTATATCTTGGCTGGACCGTATGTCTAGATCAACTCAAAAAGAACCTCTGAAGTAAATTTTAACATTCTGTTCTCCGGCCGGAGTTACAAATCACTAAGTAAGCAAATTTATTGTGTGTCGAGTTTTGCTAGCTTTGTTAGTTCTCATGAGAAAGTGCTGCGATCGTCCTGTTGAGGTCTTGATGTTTTAGGAATCGCAAATGACATCCACATATATTATTTGAAACTCCTTTCAAAATCTCAAAATGTCTATTCTGAAATTAGAAATAAAAATTTTCTTAGATGGTATCTATTCACCAAATGTCATATTACGTACCACTCTAGTAGCTAAATTGTATTAATACTTAATTAAAATTCATGGTATTAATTATCTACAAACTCTAATATTTGCGTGTATTTCTCATACAAATGAAGAATAGCATCACTGAAGGCCATAGGTCAAATACGACCCACCTAGGTTTTTCTAGGTATACAAGAAACACGGTAATTCTAGTGTTTTAATATGGTGCAGTTTATTATTGTATTTTAAATCCCAACTTTCTTGCCACGAAAAGAATCGGAGGAAGATGGCATGGGTGGACCATTGTCTTTTCTAAATTTTGAAAAGTAATTAGTAATATTTTTCGTATCTCTGATAATTTTTAAAAAATAGCAAAATGTATTCTTCTCAAGTGACGTAAAAATATTATTCATTAAAAGATGATTAAACTAAAGATATTTTATCAAGGGTGTTTTTCCACTCATAACCTGCCATACAATAGAATATTTCGACCTAAAATTATTTTGTTATGTATTTGAACTAAGAACATTTTGAAATGTTTCACTGTAGATGTTTTAAATGTGGAAGTTGACGTTTCATCGTTAGTATAGGATGAATACTGCAATGACAAGATACAGTTCAATAGAAGGAAACTGTTAATTATTCTCTATTCTACGCGGACATTAAAAAATGTGTTCCAGAATAGCCTGTTTATTTACAGTAGTTAATTTTAAAGAAACAAAAGACATTTGATCATCACTATCAGCATTGCTCTAGAATTTTTGTTTGTATTTTTTTTTTACTGAGAACCATTACAGATCCATTTCGGAAAAAAAAAATTCTAAATTTATTTGTCCTTTTTAAAAAGATTTTACAGTTGTTTCCAAAGACGTGATACTACATGGTCCAATAGATCTTGTAATTAAGTATCTTCACACGTGTCAGAGTATAATTCTGGAACCGGAGAACATTTTGCTTTTAGCTTCTTGCAACAGTGAATAACATGGATAGAGTTTTAGTCTGGCATTTCTTATTCTCTTATCTTCGGAACAAACCTTGATAAATCACAAATCTTTAATTAGAGTCAATGGTCGAAAGTACACTGAAACTGACGAAATCACTACATACTTTTGATGTTCTACGATATTTTGACAATTCTTTGATTACTGTTGATGCATGGCGTTTACTGGCAGTCCGTAAGCTTTTCTCTGATGTATATGTCGGTGTTGTCATAGCTATTAGATCACATAAGTCTAAAGCTTTGCAGCTTTTAATGAGATCACTGCATTCTTCAAATTCCTTAGGCTGTCGAACTGCTTTACTTTACCATCACATTGTTAATGTAACATAACCAGCTAGCCAGTTTTCATTCTTTGAGAAATCATTTTTAAGTGCGTTCGTAATTATATAAATACGTAGCACCTATTGTCGTCTTCTGCTCCGTCCGTCTATCTGTCCGTCTGTCCGCATATAGCAGCGCAAAACTACAAATCCGAATGGTTTGAAATTTAATATATATAATCGGTGCAGAATTTTGTCGAGACATTTCAAATTTTATGAAACTCGAATCTAAACTTAACAAGTAAGACAAAATCATGCGTCAAGCATAGATTATGAAACACTTTCCAACACATTCAATATTATATAGCAAAATTGCACCGTTTAAAAAATTAAAATATTACGTCTAATTCAACCATATGAAAACGCATTATTACATTTCAAAACCCAATTTCGGCTGTTCCCATCAACAATCGGGAATTATGCGAATTTTTTCAGCAGCCCTGTATATGATATATAGATTTGAATCTATTAACTACATGCATGCCAAAATTTAGTTCACTTAAAAGATACATATACTTTAGTTGAAAATTTACCTTCAGCAATTTCCTCTAATAAAGAGAACGGTACGTGAATACTTTTGTGCAGCTCTGTATTTGAGGTATAGAATTTATATATAACGAGTAAGATGGAAAAAAAAATTAATTTAAAACCGCATGCGAAATTTTAAACCGTACACTCCAGCAATTATTACTCAAAGACAGTACTGTACTGTAACCGATTTCTTTTGTGTGTCCCTGTAAATAAATAAAAGAATTCTATGAATAACCTGTTCTAACGTGATCGTAGCGAAATTCAGTGATTTATATCAGTTTCAATGCATTTGAAATAGCATAATATCATTAAAATACTCTGCAAACGATTTTTCCCCATATACCATAATGTAATGGAATACTTTTGAGTGTCCCTGTAAATGAACGATTAATCCTACACACTTCATATACCATATTAAACATGCTTTGGTGACCCTAAATAACCTTTATCAATTTCATGAAAATCCGAGTATATTTACGGACGTTAGAGCGTGGACAGACGGACAGACGGACTGACGGCCAGACAAACCGAATGCATAAACACTTTTCAACTTTGTTGGAAAGTGTTAAAAAGGTATTATTTAAAGTTTTCTTCGTTCTATTAAATCCTATCATACGTAACTAATACAATAATATCAAATTATAGGTAATGATTCTATGTTGCCATGGTGATTACGTCATTTTTAAGATGGAGTCATATTATAACCGTATTAATGAATTTAATATATATAATCGTAATAAATTTTGTATTTTTGCATAAGACTTCAGCAGATATTGCACCAAGATCTAAATATTTATAAAAACTAATTATAGTACAAACGCACCTCATTTGCCACGTTTGACGTACAATTTCCGACGTGTTTATTATAAAATGCAGCGGTCCAAAGTTTTCATCGGTATTCTCTGCTGGACGATGGATAATTTAAAATAATAATAATAATAATAATTTATTTGATTTTCGAGGGAACATTCGGGACACTGCTTAAAGTAGTCATATAGTTCTAAACCAATGCTAAACATGCGGCACTACAATTCCTTAAGGATCATGTCCTGTGCTGCCCAGTCGTGTTTTCTTGACCATACCCCCTGCGATGAAATACAGCATTTGTCACGGTTAGAAGGTGAGCCCAACGTGGGACCCTTAGTGTTTAGTTCCGAAGCAAACTTTATAGGTTAAGTTAACTTTCTCCAGTCCGCAGCCCGGAATCGAACTGTGAACCAGTTGCGTGGTAACGCGAAATGTTGATCACTAAGCTACTGAGATCTTCAGTCGTAGAGTTCTCTTCTACTAATTTCCACAATAATTTTTTCAGTTTCTGGAAACAAAACAGGACACTTATATATTTTTTATTTACCTAATAACAGCATGTTAAAAAGACTCCCCATGGCCGAGCACAAATGCATGTTCGTATGTCACAATGGTAGTGTTGTGTTCAACTCCCGATAGTTCTATTGTACGTTGCCGGCTTGTGGATATCCTGTATCAAGGCTGTCACCTAGTATATGGAAGAATAAATAATAAAAGATATACGTAAAAATAAGAGAAAAAAATGTGTCAAGTTTTCAATCCTAAGATTATGTTAATAAAATGGATCATTATAGACAACATCTATAGTAACTAAAGATCTCGAAGCAACCATTAACTGTCGGTCATGTTAAAAGTAAACATCTTTTTTAGGCGCGTTCGTAATTATATAAATATGTAGCACCTATAGTCGTCGTTCAGTCCGTCCGTCCGTCTGTCCGTCCGTCCGCATATAGCAGAGCAAAAACTACCCAACCGAATGGTCTGAAATTTTAAATATATGATTGTTGCAAAATTTTGTCGAGCCATTTCAAATTTTATGAAAATCGGATGTATAGTTTAATTACAGGGACATTCAAAAGTTTTTCTTTACATTACGGCCAATGGGAAAAAATTATTGCAAGTGCATTTTAATGATGTTACAGTCTTCCGAATGGTCTGAAATTTTAAATATATAATTGTTGCAAAATTTTGTCGAGCCATTTCAGATTTTATGAAAATTGGATGTATAGTTTAATTACAGGGACAGTCAAAAGATTTCCGTTACATTACGGGCAATGGGAAAAAAAATTATTGCAAGTGCATTTTAATGATGTTACAGACTATGCACTTATGAAGTGGAAAAAAATATACATTCAGTACAATATGGGGCGCAAAAAATATTTATAAAACTAGTTATAGTACGAACGCACCACATTTGCCACGTTTGACGAGCAATTTCCTACTTGTTTAAATAGGGAATTTAGATGAAGATTTTTTTTCTCTAATATTTTGCTTAATGTCTGTATTATTTTATAAAGCAATAACTTCTTTCTTGACACATACTGGCATTATGAATAAGATTTGATGCAAAAAAAACCCTCTCTATTAAAATGGAATTTTTTAGTTCAATTTAATATATAATATTGTATAAATATTAACTTCAAATACATCATTATATTTTTTAAATGTAGCATTTACACTGGCTGTTTTAATTCTGTTGGAAATCACCCCACTCCACAATCCACCGAAAATGGATCACAAATTGTCTTTCTTTAGCGAGCAACAAAAAGAAATACTTTAGCTGTATACAATGACTTGACAATCGCTACTGAAATAACTTCTCTGTTGAAATAGGATAAAAGGGATTGCCTTTACGTGATCGCGATGTCTCGCAAATTGAACTCAGATGTAACAAGGTTTAATTTTATATTAGTTAAAAATTTTCTATTCGGATTTTCTGAAGTCTTTTTGACTAAATATCCCCATGTATCCCATTTAAGATGATTTATAAATACATTAAAGTAAAAATATAGAATTAAAAATGTTTTGCATTGGGTACTCTAGTACAAAAAAAAATTTTAAATAAAAGAATCTATTAATATTTAATAATTTCCATTGTTGTTACCGTTATGGCCGAAAATCCATGTTTAGCTTATAGCATTGCGCTCCATATGATACTCTGTATTTTACAACAAATAAGTGGGTTGCGGCACTGATTTCTATATAAAAAATAACCGGCATAATATAGAGAGTGAGTCTAAATTGTTTTTAAAAAATAAAAGACGTGATAGTAGGCATCGAGATGTTAAAAATTTGGTTATTTAGTTTAGTTAATTGGTTATTTAGTCACAAATACAGGTTGTTCTACCCTAACTCAACTTTGGGTGACAGTAATAACTTTTAGAAAGCTGAAGTATATCAAAATGAAACTTTTAACAGACATGTTCACCTTTGTTGATAATATGATAATACCTAAAAAATTGGTAGACTTTTCCATTTTACGCGCCAGATAGATGCACTTGAGGCTTCACATTTTGGACTCAGATTTATCAGTTCATACGGTATCATCGATTGCATGAGCACCCTGTTTTTCCACAACTTTTGTGATCTTATCGCATTTCATACAAAACAAGGTACATATCATTGTAATTTTATTGCAATATTTTTATTTTACGCAAAATTATTACCGTCAAGCCGATTTCAGTTAGAGTGAAACACCCCGTATTTGTGACTAAATAAGTGGTTTGCGACCCCATATTCTATGGCAATTTTCCCCCCTCTTGATGCTTACTATCAACCCCCTTATTTCGTAAAAACAATTTAGACTCATACTGTATATTATCACCCCTTAGAAATCTGACCACCAGTTCAGATACGCCCCGCATAAATTTAATTTATTGACAGTCTGCAACTTCATCGTCATCGGGTTGGATTCCGGGACGCGAAATTCTAAAATGGAGGGCCAAAATCACAGTCAGGTGATATCCGAGCACCTCATTGGTCATTGAGTCGCGTCCTTTTTAGAGAGCAATCTCTAGCGACAGGGGAAACGTCGAATACTCCCCTTTTCCGAGAAAAAATCATGTTTTGAAGCGAATTTTTTTCTGTTTCATTTAAAATAAGCCATCGAAATTGACTCAAGATATTTTGATGACTTTTTATAAAATGTGAATAAAAGATTTCGATTTTAAGCTGTAAAAAAATTTAAATAATATGGCAAGTACTTTTTTAGTTAATGAAAATTAAAAATGAAACTTGCATTTTTTCCCCCTTATGTTACTTTTAAAATCCAAAATAAAACAAATATTCGCACTTTTCTATAGAAAAATTTAATAACTAACTTAGAATATTAAAAACTTTCAGAAATTTTTGCCTAATGGAAAATAATTTAAAAAAATAATGTCAGTTTTTAAACCGATTTTAATCATTAAGAATAAACAGAACAAAAAATACTATATGAACAATTTTGTAATAGTATGTACAATAAATTATTTTGTTTACTGGTTCATGTATTTAAATCTGGAATTTTTAAATTGATTTTTCACTCACTTCCTGGTAAGCTAAGTTTATAAAAATTCTGAAAATTCAGGTGTGTTTTCGATGACAATATAACATTTTAATATTTTGAGAATTTAATTATAAATTAATAATATATTTCCCTATATTTTCCTATTGTTTATGGCTATAATTGTATAAGAGTTATAAGAAGAATGGAATTAATTATGTGTCAAATCACGCACGTTAAAATATGCCAATTAGCTGTGAAACTGCAGCAATGAAATATTTTAAATATTAAAATGCAAAAAATAAAATATAAATAAAATATAAAGAGTGTAATATATATTTTTAAAAGCACTTTTATCATTGATTAATTAATTTATTTATGATTTTATGTTTCAAAAAATAATTTAGAAATCTTGAAACATTGTTTAAGCTATACTATTTTTCCTTTTGCATATGTTTAAAAAAAAATGATTTTTAAAATAAATGCACAAGTTCATGCTTTTCTAATCGTAAATTAAACGAAGGAAATTTCCATAATCTGGGTCCACGCCAAATTAACACATTGTAGTGGATTTGAATAGCAGTCATGAAACTAGGCTTGATTTTTAAAATAAATATTGAATGTCTATAAAATAATGTTTACCTTTAATGTCCCAAATTATGAATTTATGAAAATTTCATCTTCTAAAGCATACTTTGTGAATTTTTAAAACTACATTAGAGGATTTACACAATCATTTAATAAATTCTCGAAGGATTTTTCCAAAATTAATTAATTAAATTGAATTTACAGGGATTTTGTGCAATATTTGTAACCCCCCTCAAATCTTTTATTTAAAATAATCTTTTTTTCAGTATTTTGTAGAATTACAAAATTTACAAATATAATTTCTTACAATAGAAATATTTCCAAACAGAAACTCCCCCCCCCCCCCCCCAATCTGTCAAGGTCAAGAAAGCTGAAAAAGATACAAAGGCAAAAGAAATTATTATTTTTTTTCTTTTGTGCAACCAATAATGTTTTATTGAACAAAGTAAAGTAAAATATCTATAATTCATTCTAAATAATATAACTAATAATAAATGTATTAAATTAGGTTTATAACAAGTTATTTTAATAGCACTTTAATGTACCGTCGGGCATAAAGGGTTAAAAACAGGAACACTTTTTTTTACTTTCGTATTCATTTTATGGGCAGAAAACCTGGAGCGACTTAAAAAAAAGTTTTTGGATTTATTTTTAAGGGGTTTTTTTCTTATCATTTAATGCTAAACAATTAATTTTATAATTTAGATATATTCTAAATTATAGAGAGAATTCTAAATTCTCTCATCTTCGTTCTTTATGGAAACTTCTAGGATAGATCTGTCAGTAAGTAATATATGCATTTATTTCTGTTATTTTGATTGTAAATTTTGATTCAGAATGGAGAATGTTACTATGAGATTGATTAAATATTCCTTTTAGATGGATGCTATACAAATAAAATACTATAAAAACTAGAATATAATAATTACAGCTGCTAATTGAGAAAAGTCGGCTTTTAGCTAAATGTTTTAAATTGAATTTTAGCTTAGCAAAAATTCGGTAGCTTCAGCATCTACTCTATGAAAAGGTGCGTTCCCGCAAATATTTTTTTTTCAACTACAGCACTGCCATTAAAGAAGACATTAAATTCTGTATTTTTTAAAATTATTTGTATAATTTTTTTAATATAATTTTGTTAATTTAAAGTCTAGAAAAGGGTCTTTTTTTATAGTTGTTGACTTTTTCTAGAATAATATATTTTTTTGTGATTTTATGGATTTAAATGGTGGTGGTCGGGGGGAGGGGTGAGAAGAAAATTTATTGAGATTTTTATCATACGGAATTTATAGACAATTTTTAAATGTTATTACAAGTATTTTTCAATGAAAACTAAATTGTTATTAAAGAATATTTGTCATGTCATATCATTTAAAAATTGCTACAGCTTATAATCTAAATTATTCACTGTCGTTGTATAAAATGTTATCAAAATATCTTAATAGAGCTAATTTCGATTGTTTATTATAAATAAAAGCGAACAAAATAATAAGGTAAATAATGCATAAATGTAAATAAGGAAACAATCGCTTCAAAATTACTTTTCCCCTCACTTCTTCCAAAATTCAAATGGAGAAACAAGTTGGTGATCCTCACCCTTATCTCTCTTATAACCACGCGACTACACAACCAATGGGGTGGCTGTATTTCACCTGACTGTGATTTTGGCCCTCCATTTTAGAATTTCGCTTCCGGGACAATCGACTCGAAAAACCATCACTTTATCTGTGTACCATGCAGGGCCGTAACCAGTCGGTATAGTCAGACGGGACTTTAAAACTTTTGGTGGGGCTAATTTAAAACTTTTGGTGGGGCTAATTCAAAACTTATCTTTCTCCCTCCATTTAATAACTCATCTAAACTCTCTTGTTTTCTGTAAAGATAGACAACTGTAGAGGACAGCCCCCCCCCCCCCCTCTCATAAAACTTTGGATTACAAAGTTTTAAAACTTTTAAATGAAATATAGATTATATTAGTAATGAAAGATTTTGAAGTCTCAAGTAGCTAGGGAGATCTTAGCCCACATCTGGTTATGGCCCTGGTACCATGCAATCCCAATTTACATGTCTTTAACTTTTCATTTTGCACTTCACTAATTTGAGAGTCTATTTTTTTTTTTTTTTTTTTTCAGTAATAAATTCTGAGTCTCTAAAATTGTATAAAATCATTTCGTTCTATAATTTTTTTAAATGTATATTTATAAATTTTGGTTTGTTCTTTACGCATAAAGGATTTCATTTTTAAATTTTAATAATTGAAAATGAATTGAAATTTATTCCACGACCAAGTTTATATCACGTCCTTAAGTCAAAATTTATAGTGGATAGAATATGTATGGTTCGTCACCTTTCATATTTGAGGTGATTTATCCTTTAAAATCAACGAGATAAAATGCGCGACATAATCAATTCATATGTTAATTAGAGAATGAATTCATGAATATTTTGGAATATTTGTAATTAAAATGATTTTTCGCTGTTAAATATGAAACTGCTTAATATCTTTTAATATTTTGAAGCGTTGAGTGTAGTGTTCGAATTTATACAGTGTGTATAATGTGTGCATGAACCATTTCAAGCACATGTACTGTCTATGCTTATACACGCATGCACATACACGTAAGCACATACATGTCAGCTATGAATAAAAGAGAAAATACAGCTTACTATGAGTTTTAACATTTAAAATAATGTCAATATAAATACAATTATGCGTAAAAAAATAAGTAACCAAAAATATATATACATAGAGAGAGAGAGATCATTAACCTTCTGTTGAACATTAAGAAATTGAAGAATGTAAATGCAAAATTTTGTGATTTTCTGAACAAAAATAAACAAATAAAAGAGAAAATATTCTTTTAAACATTTGTTTAGTTGAAATCGTATATTTTTCACACTCTAATAAAAATACACATATAGTGCATAATTGTTGAGGGGAATAATAAGATATTTAAGTTGGTTCAGGTCAAATCGCACTTTTAGTCTTAATAATTGATCTACTGCACCGGTTCTCAAAGTTTTTCTTACCCAGAAAAATATTTCAAATTTATTCTGAACCCGCATAATATGTAGGTAGCTATACAGCAATGGGAAAGTGGGGTTGTTAAAACTTTTTACTATTTAAAAACATACGCTTATTAATGAATGCATGCATTAGAAAAAATTCCGTTAAAAAGTTATTGCAATTTATGGCATTGTTATGGCATATGGCCAACTACGGAGTGTGTGAAAGAAATGTAACTTTTTAACACTCAGCAACACAATTATTAATACTCCCCAACACAGTTGTTAACACTTTCCAATATAGTTTTAAAGTGTTTAAAACTTTCAATTGTTTTCTGTATGCATCTCCGTCTGACCGTGCTCTATCTCTTGTAATTGTACTCGGATACCCATGCAAAGTTCATATGATATTGATGTTTACTGTAGAATTTTCGACGTTGAAAATTAAGTTTGTAGCATTTAAAGTTCATTTACAGCGACACAAAGGCCCCACCAGTGGCTGGGAGGTTCTGCTCTCGAAGCTGGTAGACGGGAAGTGCTGGGCTCGATCCCAATCGCGCCCGTCGGCCTAATCGTTCGGAGTTTTCGTGGTTATTTTCGACGTTGAAAATTAAGTTTGTGGCATTTAAAGTTCATTTACAGCGACACAAAGGCCCCACCAGTGGCTGAGAGGTTCTGCTCTCGAAGCTGATAGACGGGAAGTGCTGGGCTCGATCCCAATCGCGCCCGTCGGCCTAATCGTTCGGAGTTTTCGTGGTTTTCTTCGAACCTTGGATTTCCAAGCGTTAATACGGGTTAGGTTCCCTTAGAAAGACCCCCACGAAGGGCACTCCCCCCTCTGGGCCTATATCCCTCGTGCAGATAATTGGCCGTCATGAATACAACCAACCTACAGCGACACAAAGAAATTTCGTTACATTATGGCCAAAGGGTAAAAATCGTTTTGGAGGCATTTTACTATTGTTATAATACTGCAAACATAATGAAATTGATATGCATCACTGAAGTGGATTGAAAAAATGCTTTTTCAGGAGTATAGAATAAGTAGAATTTATAGTTCTTTCATATAGACTGTAAAAATAGTTCGGTTATATGACGGAGTTTGGTCGATTTCAATCTATTAAAAAACGAAAATTCTTTAAAATATTCTGTTAGTGTTGTAAAGTCTTTCATACTCTATGCCTAGTACTTGATTTTAGCCTTAAAAGGTCTCAAGCTTTAAAATTTACGAAATTTTAATTTTTTTAGATATTAATCTGCTGTCTTATCTATACATGTTGGTATAATTGTTTCCTTGAAATTCACATTACACTGTAAAAAAAAAGAGACTAAAATACGAAAATTGTACTAGAAACCGAGACGCTAGTACTATTTACATATTTTAACGGAAATTTTTTCCCGTAAATTACAGAATAATTTTCATTTTTCTGCAATTTACGGGGGAAATTTTCCGTTAAAATACGGAAATATTATTGGTGTCTCGATTGCCATTTCAATTTCCGTATTTTAGTCCGTTTTTTTACAGTATAGAACAGAAGTTATGGCTTTTAGAATTTTACCCGCTCAATAACTGAAGGAGCGTTTCCGAAATTTTGAAGTCATTTTTCTCCAAATGATGATTTTGGGCATCGGAATATTTTTTCACGAAATTTCCAAAACGTATGTTTCATGATAGTCTGTATAAACTGAACTTAAAATTTCCTTTTTGTTGTTCAAAAAAGTATTTTTAGGGTTCCGTACTTAAAAAGTAAAAACGGAACCATTATAAGGTCACTCCTGTGTCTGTCTATCACAGCCACTTTACTCGTAAACTATGGAACGTGGAAAGTTCAAATTGGGGGAAATAATAAAGATTATTGACCCACATATTTACAGATTAATAAATATTCATAAAATTACTTAGGAAAAATGTATAGGGGCTAATTAAGTTACTTGAATAAAGAAATCTTTTCTTTGTATATCGTTTGGGGTATCGTGTGAAAGCTCTCGTAACGCTGCACTAAAAAATACATTTCTTTTAATTTTCGGTATTATATTTTCAAAGTTATGGTCGAAAATGTAGCGCAAAAATATGTCCCCCCTCCCCATCTAATTCCGAATCTACTGAAACTAAAATTCTGAAACAATTAGAGGCAGTAGACATAAGTTTAAACCTTGCAGGAAAATTATAGCGATTGCCATAGGTCACATAGTTTTTAAGAAAATCGAATTTTTCCGTTACGCACAAATTTCGAATTACGGGCATTCAGCAAAAGTGTTGAGCAGCGCTAGAGGTACCTATCGTAGCAGAAGTATAAAATCATTTTTGATCATGAAATTCATAAAAAAAATCGTTGGTAATTAGCCGACATATTAACCGTTAAAGATACGGACGGTTTGGACATACATAATGACAGGGATGACGTACTCATGCTCCATCACTTTTAAAGCCTACACTGTTAAAAATTTGCAGCATTCTGGCAGGTCATTTGACCGTGTTTTCCAAAAACGGTTACACAACCGTAATTTAACACTATTCTGACCATATTATTGGCCATTTTATAGTCAGAATATAGTTAAATTATGGTTATGAAACCGTTTTTTCAAAAAACGGTCGAATGACCTGCCAGAATTCTGCAAAATTTTTAACAGTGTAGATAAAATATTTTAAAGATATATTTGTGTAATGCAATGCCCAGTAGCAGTATAAACGCAATAAACGTCAAATTGTTAAAAACAGATTAATTTAATGAGAATTAATCAACATAAATACTATGGGATTCGCGACTAGCTTGCATTGAGTGGCTATCTCAATACACCTACTTTGTCTTTAAAGGTTAACTAAAAACCTGTATGGAAAAACGCGGCACAGACCAAAGTGGCGTTGCTACTTTGCTACCTTCTTTCGAAGCTTATCAAAATGCCAAGTTTAAAATTTGAACAAGGTTTTTGTTTTAGATACACTGTAAAAAGAAAAGATTATTACGACGCTGAATTTAGTTTTATGAAATGTCAAATGAAGTTTAAATATGCACTACTTTTCTTGTCAGTGCCGAATTAAATTTATCATGAACAGATTAGGATAAGATTTAAATAAGATTTATACAGAATAGCAATATTTGATATTATTTAGGCTTCATATCTCTTTGAACTTTTACGGTATACTTATTCATACTTTTCTAGTATATACACAGCTTACCAAACTCTACGTTGTATAGTTTTAGGAAGTCTTATTTTTCTTTAATAACGATTGTTTTAATAATACAATTCATAATCCATATACTTATTGTACGGAACCCTATGAGCGCGAGTAATACTTGCACTTGACCGTTTATTTTATATGATTACACTGTTGAAAATTTCAAAGTTTTGTATTAAACAGTACAACTTTGTATTAAAAGTATAAAAATACTTTAAATAAAAATTTATTTAGGTTCAGGGTAATTATTATAATCTGAAGTATAAGTAGGCACAAAAAAAAAAATTCCTTGTAGTTTCAAAATTTATTTTGTAAACCTGCATGTAAGCTGTTATACCAATTATCTGCTCGACAAAAGTCAGACAGATTGGAGCCCCTTATAAATACTAATTCTGCATTGTAATTTTTTAAATACGTGAAATGAAAGAACATACTTATACCTTTCACCCCAATAAAAATTGTGTTTTAAAATCATATATACTACTCTAAGATATTAAATGTTAAAAATTGTCTTTTTTTTAATATTTTTCCCAATTTTAAGAGTTCTGAGACCTCTTAATCCACTCTCTACACAAAGTATAATAAAGCATCTCCTTTCACATAGCTATCTGCATCTTTTTCGAGATACAGTAGATTCCCTGTAATCTATACTGCCTATAACATCCATACATTTGGTCAGTGATATTAGCAATATCTTGATTTTTTTTTTCAGAAATAAATGTATACATCCTTCATAAAAAAACATCGAGAATTACATATTAAAATACATAAGGAATGATATAAAACTAAAAAATCTGTAATTTTGCCCCCACACCTGAACTGAAAGTTTCATTGTTTGCATCTGCAATCATGTGCGAATTTTAGGGGTTTGCAGATTTTAGGGTTGCGGATTACTGTATTTTACTTTAGAAAGAAGTAGGAGAGTAATTCACAAAAAAAGGTTACCAAACTAAACAATTAAAACACAAATATTTCATGTAAAACAAGGGGATATACCCGGGCTTCACGAGTTACAGAATATAAGGTAAAATAATTCTTTAATTGATAAATATAATAGATTTTTTTTAAATTTAATACAAGGGTGTATCAATAAGTTTTTGCACTCACATAGAAATAATTGAGTGAAATTTGTGAAATTGCTACATTGTATTAGTCCTTTTCTATACAGTCGCCGTGCACAGTAACACATTTCTGCAAACTGTATTTCAAAGAGAGGGGCGAGGATGTATTCCAGGAGGCGCGGTAGTAGATCCAAAGCGGGCATTTTTCTAACTTTTACCGAGCCCCACATGTGACATATTGTTGTAAAGGCCTGTCACCACTTATTCATGGTATGCACTCCCGAGCCCCTCCCCCCAAATTTGCCCCCGAGGACATGATGCCCGCAAAATTTAGAAAAGTGCTCCCGGAGCGAAAATTTGGGGGTAGGGACTCTGGAGGTGCACAGCATGAATAAATGGCCACAGGCCTTTCCAACAATATGTCACATGTGGGAGTCGGTAAAAGTTAGAAAAATGCCCCCCTTTCGGTCTACTATCGCGCTTCCTGGAATACGTCCCCCTTCCCCTTCTCTTTGAAATACGTTTGCAGAAATGTGTTACTGTGCACGATGACTATTTAGAAAAGGACTAATTCAATGTAGCAATTTCATACATTTCACTCAATTATGCATATCTGAGGCCAAAAACTTATTGACAATATCAATTATTCGTTCAAAGAAAGTTTTGGAATTTATTAAAAGCGATAATTATGTATCGGCCTCGCGCTAGGAGTTAACAGACGAAAAAATCGCAAAGGATCACTATTTACTATCAGCCTTTTTGATTCTGATCATTTGTGTGGGGTGAGTGCATAGTTTGATTACATGTCTTAAATTTAAGTTTTATTTATTGTTTTATTTAATTATTTATGAACGTTTTAATTTCGTTATTGAATGAGCTATTTTTATTAACCCTTTATCTACTGGCGATACTTATAAGTGCCAATAAAATAACTTGGTATAAAATTTATTCAATACATCGATTAGAAGTAATACAGTTTAGAATGAGTTATAGATACTTTACTTTATCTTGTTCCAAAAACATTATTGGTTACACAAAACAAAAATACTTTTAAAAGAATAATTTGTTTTGCCTTTGCATCGTTTCAGCTTTCTTGGTGTTGGGGTGGGGGAGGGGGATTGTTCAATTTGGAAAGCTATATTTCTATTGCAAGAACGTTATATTTGTACATTTCCTAATTTTACAAAATAGTAAAAAAAAAAAATATTTAAAATAAAAGATTTGAGTGCAGTTATAAATATTTCACAAATCCTTATAAATTCAAATTTAATTAATCCTTCTAAATCCTTCAAAACTTCTAAAATCCTTCTAAAATTTATTAAAAGATTGTGTAAATCTACCAACGTAGCTTCAAAAATTCACGAAAAATGCTTTAGAAGATAAAATTTTCATCTATAATAATAAGGAAAGAAGTTTGTGTGTGAGTGAGTGAGTGTGTCCACGGTGTTCTGAAGAGACCACTGCACGTAGAGCTACAAAATTTGGGGAAAAGGTACGTCTATATATGAAGTTTTGCACCTCGAAGCCCGATTTTAGATTTTTTTATTAGATTTTTTATTTAATTTTTTATGCGATTTTTAACACTTTTTTAAGTTTCGAGGCGATTTTTCAATATAAGTGAGAAGAATACGTTTTCTTTCTTTTAACCCAAGATAGTAAATTTTGTTCTCTTTCCAAAAAAGTTTATTAGGAATTCGTGCAGCGATTTTTGAATTTTTAGCGAATTTTTTATGCAATTATTGAACAGAATTGAATGCATTTCCATACCTATAAGGAGGTTACCGTAGAGGGACACAGTTCTGTCGCCAAATAACGCCAGGTTTGTCGCCAACTTGGCGATATAGCGCCAAATTTGGCAACCGAAATGACTCGCCAAAAGTGACGCCAACTTGGCAATATCTCTAATATTTAGACAAATTCCCATAGACTTCCATTGTAAACCAATATGGATTACTTTCTTACAGAAAATCAACAGATTGAGATATTTTAATGCAACAAAAACTAATATTAACTTAAGGGATTATATTAATTCGATTTTTCCACATTAGGAAAAAGAATACGGTTTCTTTCTTTTAACCCAATATAGTAAATTTTGTTCTCTTTCCAAAAATGTTTATTCGGAATTCGTACAGCGATTTTTGAATTTTTATCGAATTTTTTATGTGATTATTGAACAGCATGTAATGCATCTCCATACCTATGAGGGGGGTTACCGTAGGGAGGATCCAGTTCTGTCGCCAAATAACGCCAAGTTTGTCGCCAACATGGTAATATATCGCCAAATTTGGCGACCAAAATGAGTCGCCGAAAGTGACGCCAACTAGGCGATATCTCTAATATTTCGCCAAATTCCCATAGACTTCCACTGTAAAACAATAGGGTTCACTCGCTTACAGAAAATCAACAAATTGAGATATTTTAATGCAACAAAAACTAATATTAACTTAAGGGATTATATTAATTATATTTAAGGGAGTCCAAGTAAATTAATTAGGAATAAAAGTAACATGATCTAATACTTAGCATGATTTCCAAAACATAAATTTTAAGAGAGCCCACAGGTCAAAGGAATTAGATTTGAAACTTTTATCCAATTATAGTAAATTTCGACTTTCGTGATTTTTGAACTTTTTGTGATTTGTAATGCGATTTTTACGTTTCTTCGCGATCTGCTGCAATTTTTTGACATTCCATTTTTGATCTAAAGTACATTCTGCCCTTATTTCAATAAAGTTTATTCGGATTTCGTATAGCAATTTTCGAATTTTTCGGAATTTTGCATGTGATTTTTAGTGTATTTTAGCAATTTGCTACTACTTTTCCACATTAGTGAAAGGAATCAACTTGCAATCTTCGAATATAATATATATATATATATATATATATATATATATATATATATATATTCTCTTTTCAGAATTTGAGAAGCGATTTAAAATTTTTTTGCGATATCTTATTGTGATTTTCAGAGCTTTTTCGTAATTCCTGCTGTTTTTTGACGTACCCGGGCAACGCCGTGCAAGTTCGCTAGTGAATTCATAATTCAACACATAAAGGGTTAATTTAATTGCAAACGGTTTTACCTTTTGTAATCATCTGCACGCGATAGAGATCGATTAAAAAAATCATGCTTGAAAATTTTTTAAATCAATAAAAGTTAAGTAAATGGCGATATATTTTTCTAACAAATTACAATAGAGTTTTCAAACAAATTTCTTTGAAATTACATCCCCCCCCCCCATTCGACGGTAGAAAAATTTAAAATGTGCAATGTTTAGATAAATTAAGATAATTAACTCGGTACTGTTCATAATTATTCATTTTTATCAAAATTATATGCCTTGACACACATTGCAAATATAAAAAACAAAACCAAGGGAAAAAAATAAGAAAAAAATAAGAGAGTTACATATCAAGGCTCAATTATAGGATAATTAATTCTCATTCAGTCTGAATACAGAAAAATTCAAAATAACTCTGATAAATTTGTTAGGTTAATCAAAGCAAGCAGTCATAATTTAAATGGAAAATCTACAGAATATTAAATTAGTTATAAATAACTAGGCTTTTTGAATTCAAGCTAAATATGTATGTGATGAAATAATTCGCTGAGTACGCCCAACACATAAATATAATAGAGGTGTTTACCCTGTTTTAAATTATTTGTGTTGACATTCGCATCCTCTCAGAAAAGTTTTAGATAATTTTTATAGGAATTTTTAGGACAATCAAATAATTTGTGTGCATTTTATTACAATTTTAGGGGGGGTGGGGTATGTTGCAGGTCCTTACGAGTATCTTGTATTTTATATCTTTACTTTTTTTTCTTCAATGAAATAAAAAAAAATTATGGCTTGCATTTTCAAACTGAAAAATAAATAAGTCTTCGGGATGATTAAAAGGAATTTTCAATAATAATTCTCATTTATAACTTTTTTCTGAAACAAACTTTTAATAATATTTCTCATTTACAAATTTGGTTCCTAAATATTCTTTTTTGGACACTGGTATTTCATTTTTATTCAGAAGTCTCATTCTCAAAACAGAAAGTTACTCCATATATTTCAGGTTAAATCCTCTTTCATTTATCCATCTCCTCTACTTATTTACAATAGAGCTCCCATTGCAATGGATCTGCAACTCAGAAAATAAGTCAAAATATTTTCTTAGAGCTTCTCATTGTGTACTGTTGCATAAGTTCTATTACAGATGATCCAGAATAACTGTTAAATAATTTACTGGAATGCAGAGAACACAACAACAGAGAATTTTCAATGACATTTCCGAAGAATATAGTAAACTGGGGACGCAATCCATTTATTCAGTCAAAATTACAATGTGTCTTACTTCAATCTGAAACCGGATCTTTTGTTCGTACCTTTAATAATAATGAAAATATTTCAACGAAATTATTAACAAATTTTACCATACTTTCTGTAAAATGCGATAAAGTTTCGAATAATGCAGGAAGGATACTGTAATTCGTCAAGGGACACCGTCTGTAATGTGAATTATATTGCAAATCCTGATGTGATCAGTTCCAGTCTGTGCTTGTCTAGTACACTGGACAAGAGATGCAGGGTTTGGATCTCAGTCAGGCATGGTTCCGTATAGTGGTTTTAATTCTACTTTAAAGAGAAGTCCCCGGTCTGTTTAGCCCTCGTGTGCAAAAGGTGACCGTAGAGCCCCCAACCAACCAACTAAGCAGTTCAACTGTTTGTATGCGCATGATGCTCATTTTCACTACTACCGGCTACTGCTGCAGAATTCGTTAAAATGGCTTCTTAAAATTTCGAGCAAAGATGCGGATTCAGATTAGAGGGAGACCCCCCATATTAGCAACGCCCCTTAGATATTTGAGAAAGCCTTGACACGCATCACGAAAACGTCACATAAAGCAGGCAAAACAAAGAAAAAAATCATTCATTTGCTAATGGATATCCACGTCCCATGAGCCAATGAATGATTTTTTTTTCGTTGTTGTTTTTTTCTTTGGGCGTTGATATTGACTAAATAAAGTTATTGCGACCTTAGTTCTTCATATAAACAATGTTTGTATTAAAATTTCAGTTTTATAGTGGTCTCTACGTCTATTAAAGTTCCTGAACAGTCTCCTGAACCATCTTGAACAAAGTTCTGAACTGAGTTACCCTGTATATGTTATTTTCAATAGGTGTGTCATCTTATCTATTGTAGAATGAAAATGAAATCGTGTCATCTTAAAATGCTATTACAGTAAATTCTGTCTAAGGCGGACTCTGTGTAAGCCGGAAATCTGTCTATCGCGGAAAATTTTTAAAGCCCCGGCGAACCCATAGAAAATAACATTAATTCTTGCTGCATAAGCCGGAATCTGCCTAACGCGGAAACGGTAAGGGTTTTAAGGTCCCACCGAAAATAAAATTTTGCATAAGGTGGAAAATAGGGTATTTAAAAAATGAAAGGCATTTCGTTTATGAAACTTAAAAACTGATATATATTCGTCAAATACTCAATGTCGAGCATAAAAATTAAATTCCCTAATACTTTAAAAAAGTTAATTCAAAGGAACAGAAACTGTTTAAATTTTAAGGAATTCTTGCTTATGCCATTTTTTCCTATATAAATATGCATTTAAAAGTTATTATTACTAGTTGAGTGCACATTTATGAAAAATGTAATTGTCTACAATATATTATGCTTTAAGGTTGTATTCAAATTCAAAGTGATTGCTTTCTGCGTCATTCCCGAAGTCATTATTTTCTTTTGTGTGTGTGTGTGTGTAAACTTCAAATTTGTAGGTATTACAGCGGTACTAAGAAATTGAATAACGTTTCTCACTTATTTATAAAGACAAAGGATCTTCCAGAATTTCAGTTTTCGACAGATTTTCGAGCCTGGACAATCAATGAAGATCGTGATGAAAGATCGAATGAATGATCGCGAGCAATTCATTATAACTCAAGATCCAATCTTTTTATCGAAAACATAAAACGCTATTCGACTGACGTTCCAATACATCAAGTTTTTCGTATAAGCCGGAATATTGCCTACCACGGAAAATTTTCTCAGTCCCGACCGATTCCGCCTTAAACAGAGTTTACTGTATTTTCGAAAATAGAAGATATTTAAATTTACTTTGTAAAACTTTGAGAATATTGTTTCAGTTTTTAAAATTATTTTTAGTTTTAAAAAATCTGATCTCATAATAATGTATGAAATTTAAATCACTCTATTTTTGGGCAAAATTTGGCTCGATATTTAGAAAAACATAAAACCCAGTAAAGAATAAAACCATTTTATGTAACTTTTAACGAGCATTTCACCGTCTTTTCTATCAATTTCAAGGTAGTTCTGTTTTCTTTGAGCAATAAATTATACTCGTTTACCAAGGTGGTTGTCAAAAACTTTTACTTAAAAAATTCTCAGCTTCCAACTAAAACTAAACTAATACAATATACGCAAATTTACTTTTAAGATATATTAAAATCTACACTCATTATAAAAGTACTTATAAAATATATTAAGAAATGTATTTTTTAATATCATTATTTCTCTTTCAATCAATGTTTATTTTTAATATTCTCAAAAGTTGGACTTAAAATTATATGATGGAAGTTTATTGACATAGCAATGTATCTAAATATTATTTTCATTTTCGTAACAAAATAAGTAAATGCAATTTTCAGAAATATTTCTTTAACGTGATAAATATATCTGCATTTTTTTATTGCATTGCCATTAAATCAAGATTTTGAAACAAATTTCTACATAGTGAAATGCATTTCGGATTCTTATTAATGGGTCCGTATTTTTCTCATATTACACTTTTAGCTACAAGCTTTATTTATATTTTTTATAGATTTTGTTTTTATACATTAAAATGAAGAATTGTTTTCCCGAGTACTATGTGCAGTGCGTCAAAAAGAAGATAAAATAATGTCTTCAGTTTTAATTAACACAAGGAAAAAAGAAAAGTATCGTTTTGATTCATATAAAGATTTTTATAATTGTATGCTCTTTGCTTTATAAGAAAAAATCATCAATATACGAAAACTGACCGTAACTTTTTAAAATTCAATAGCATTGCCAAAATTTTATTCCATATATATATATACAGGGTGTCCGGTCTCAACGGTGTCCAGTGGCTAATTCCTAAACCGTTAGTCATAGACATATAGTTCCAATTACAAAAATGTTTTAAATCAGGTAAAGAAATATTTTAAAAGCGATTTGGGTCAATAAAAACATTTCTTAAAAAATTACGAAATTTAAATTTTTATACGGTCCCCCGGTCCTATAAGTTATATTTAGTGAAATTTTCCTTTTACACTGACAAGTAATACAAAAAAAGTCCCGTTATTCTACGATTAAAATTGACCGAGTAATAGCTGTTTAAAGTTGGAGCATATTTTTTGCTCCAAATTGGGGGACATTCACAAATTTAGTAGAAATATAATTTCGTCAGATATAAAAAATTTTTGGGAGTAAAATTAACATTGCAATATAAATTTGAAATTTTTAATCATTCTGGCATATTAATGGAAAATATACAATTTGTTATAAACATTTAAGAAGAAAGAAAAAACGGAATTTTTGTTAAATAAAATGATTCTAAATTAACAGCCTCAATTCTTTACAAAATGGTACGTATTTTAAAATATTATTAGATTGCACAAGCTTGCAAAAGTCGAGTTATGTCATGTTTTTTAGCTTTAGATAATTGATTCTTATATATTCTGTACCGCTGAATCCGAAATTGACCTTTATTTTTAGCTATCATATCAGGATTTTTCGCAAATTGCAAATTTCAAAGTTAAGAATTTCAATGTTAAAATTGAATTTCCTCCCCCATCTCATCGGACCACTCAGGTGTTTAGCTGTAAGAATCCCAGGATGAGCAAAAATATCGAATAATTTTTTAATAAAATAAAATAAAATAAAATAAAATAAAAAATGTTTTACATATGTTTTATAGTATGAGATTTTCGCTATATTTTAACTTACACATTTGCGATTTGCAAAAAAATTCTAACGTGATGGTTAAACATGAAGGTCATTTTCAGATTCAGTGCTAAAAAGTGCATAAAAATCAATTATCAAAAGTTAAAAAAACACAATCATTACTTTATAGTATTCGATTTTTGTTATTCTTTAAATTTCAAAATTTATGATTTGCGAAATATCCTGACATGATGGTCAAAAATTAAGATAATTTTCGGATTCAGTGCTAAAAAATGCATAAAAGTTAAAAAACCCAACAATCGTAGTCTTGTATTATCTAATCTAAAACTTTTTCTTAAACTCCTTGGCAGAAATCTATCCGAAATTTTTTGTGTTATCCTGTAAAACAAGTATAAATGGTAACCACCGAAAATCTTAATAATATTAGATTGTTATCGGATTTGCGCCAGTATGTAAAATGCAATCTCGATCGGGTATTTAAAAGTGGGTTAAAGTTCGAGTACAAATTTTGAACTGGAAAAACATACATACGATTGTTGAAGTAAGATAAAAACTTATAAAAAAACCTAATTTTTGTTAAAAGAAATCATAAGCCAAACAGTCTCAAATCCTGACAAAATAAAACATATGTTATTTTAGCCAATTTGAGACTTAGTCATAATACTTGTAGGATTTTTTTTCAAAGCGCAGATACACATGAAGTAAGATCTTCGAATACTTTAAACACTTGGTATATAATCCCTCAAAGCCAAGCCGAAATCGTTTATTTTCAGAGTAGAAAAGTGGCATAAGTCATGCATTTTTAAAGTTTCATAACTCGCTCAATTTTAGCCTTATATGAATGGGACTTTTTTTGTCTTACTTGTCAGTATAATAGAAAAAAATTACTAAATATAACTTATAGGACCGGGGGACCGTATAAAAATTTAAATTTCGTAATTTTTTAAGAAATGTTTTTATTGACCCAAATCGCTTTTAAAAAGTTTCTTTACCTGATTTAAAACATTTTTGTAATTGGAACTATATGTCTATTATTAACGGTTTAGGAATTAGCCATTGGACACCGTTGAGACCGGACACCCTGTATATATAAGTTGCCCGTGTCAAAAAACAGGCTAGTACAAATTGGCATCAGTTTTTAGTGATAAATTAGCTAGATGGAAATTATTGAAAGATGAACAAATGAATGTTAAGGGACTGGCCAGGAATTCTCCTCCGTAATGTTAAGTCCATGGACTTTTGATGCATTCGTATATTTAAAATATCTTCTCGAGAAATTCATATTTTTAACATCTTTTTTCTGTCTACTCTTCTTAAAGGATGTCTCTTTTTTTCTTAGTTTTCAAAATATTTCTAAAATCTATGCTGAATTAAATATTTTATGTGTAAAAAATCGGGCGAACTGTGTGTAAGAGTGTGCACAAAAATAGAAGTTAAAAATATTAATTTCCCGAGGAGATATTTTAAATATAATGCATTAAATGCCCATAGACTTTACATAAGTGAGGGGAAATCGGAAGCTGAGTGACCAGCCCCCTAAAATATAAACGTCCATTATTTGGGCACAATTGAAGTATCATTTCATTTATTAATACATTGTAAAATTCCGAATACAACACGTATGCATATTTCCCAAGTTACTAAATTGATACTTGAAGTCGGCAACTATAAGGAGCTATACTTAAGACTAAAGTTGCAAATACCATTTCTGCTATTTCATGTATATATATAAAGCAAGTAAATGGCATATATTTATATATTGTTACTCTCGTAAAAAATTATTTTTACACTATTATTTTAACATTTTTTGCTACAATACTTCGCAATTTTCAAAATGCATTTCTCACTATAGACACAGTCCCTAAAACACTTTGACCTTTTGAGCGTTAGACAGTATTTTCGTATATGTCTTTAACGCCTCATAAAATGATATCTAAGCAAAGTGTTATTATGTAAGTTGGTATTTTAATACCTTACATATTTCTTTATAATGTAGCAGTAAAAAAAACTATATAAATTTCAAAATTGCATTACACTACAACTTTAATTTATTAATTGTATGATGGGAAAAGATGCTTTTAATGCGTATTTAGCGGAGTTTTATTTTCTTTTTTTCTTTAAGATAGAGCAATGCAAATATGTATTCCAGGTAAAAAAGTCATGACAAATCGAATATAATAAAGAAATATAGGGCTTCATATTGATATTTAAAAAGTTCGTATATAAATAAGTATTATATGACTTCTCAAGAAAATTTTACTGTAAAAGGGTTGTAGAAAACCAGAAACAAAAAACACTGGCGTACAGCTTCTGTCTGCGATTGGAATTAAGTCGTAATTCATTCTGGGAATTGGAATTATGTCCATCGTTCGGGTGGGGGGGGGGGCTATTTTGACATACTATACATATAATACATTATCTAGATATTTTAGCAGACATACAAAATAGGGTGAATTAGGACAATCAGAATGTATCATAATAAATGGTATTTTGCTTTAAACAATAGTGCTTTTTGGGAATTCTGAATTACATAATTAACTGAATTCCACCATAAAAAAGAATACAACTTGAATAACTAAATTTAAAAAAAAAAAAAGAAAAGAAACAGGAATTTTGCTTTTACAGAATTTAGTGTCGCTCCCGATGAGGGAAAAAAAACATTAATATTATTACGAGGTGGAACCCGTTGAATTTTGACGAAAAAAAAGGTTTAAGAAGAAACTCTTTCATTAATTTATAATAAACCTACAAAATTAGTTACAATAAAAAATGCATCTTATATTGTTTAGTCGAACTCTCACACAAATTTTGAGCCCACCAGTGGCCGAGAGGTTCTGTTCTCGAAGCTGGTAGACGGGAGGTGCTGGGTTCGAACCCAATCCCGCCCGTCGGCATAATCGTTCGGAGTTTTCGTGGTTTTCTTCGAACCTTGGATTTCCAAGCATAAATACGGGTTAGGTTCCCTTAGAAAGACCCCCACGAAGGGCACCCCCCCCCTGGGTCTGTATCCCTCGAGTAGATAATTTTCCGTCAAAAATCAATCCAACCCTCACACAAATATTATTTTAACCTAAAGTCCACTGCTCTTCTATAAATGCACTCTAAATTTTTGTAAAACTTTGCGCTTTATCATTGTGTGATTTCAATTGCGTTATTTTAAAAAATGAAGCATTTCCAACTACGAAGAATTTCAAAGCCGTTGGAGTGAAAATGATACACTTCTACAAAACTTATTTCAATTTTAAGACTTAAAATACACGCTTTTGTTTTACATAAAATAACGTCATTTTCACCCGCTGAAGAATTCCACATTTACGATCTATTCTTAAACAACATCGATAGAAAAGTATGCAAATGACGTACTATCGCGGAATAATGCACAAATCCAACAAAAAGCGAGGTCGTAAACTCGAGAAAAAAAAAATTGGCTATCTAATGATCCATACGCCTTAATGTGTTCGTAACATTAATGTGATACTTAAAATTAAACACTTTTTATAATATTTCCGTATTTTATCAGAGATCATTCACTTATATTTTTCCAAAATAGCACGTATTTTATTTTTTTTTTTCAGTTATGAGAAAATGTCAACAAAAAGATATAGTAATTTACTATTTTCCATCTATTTTCCCTTTACTTTCTACAGAAATGGAGTACTTTAGTTTCCACCATCACAGATATGGCATTAAAAACTACAATAAAAATTAATATCTCAAAATGAGATGCAGTTTTCAAACAAATTGCAGTTAAAAGTATTTTTTTCTCCTATACTAAGGTGTAAAAATTTTTTAAATATACGATGCTTATAAGTTTTTTAATAATGCAGTAGAGATTATCGGTATTTAACCGTACAATGATACATCTGCTTCGTTTTACAGCTGACTTATGTAACGTAATGTTATTTTTAGTTACTATACTTTAATTGTCGCTTGAAAGAAATAGCATATTTTAGGCTAAAAAACATTAAAAATCATTTAATTAATGATTCATAATTTTAATGTCTTCAAAAACAAGGAAACATAATTTAAACAAAAGAATTGTTAAAAAATGTTTCTACGTGGACAATTGGAAACATTACTTAAAGACATATTTCTTGCTTTATAATAATCAAAATGAATATTTAAATAAGCCATTTATAGAATAAAAATGTGACTTAAAGAAGTAAATGAATAAACAGAATATTCAATAACAATTCTTTTAAAAATGATTCATTTAATTTTCAAAAAATTACAGTACTTCAGAAACAAAGAAATACAGTTTAAACTTAATATTTAATTAGAACACATTTTACACAAAAATACTACCTTACTTCAAGCTATGTTTCTTTTTTCTACAAATTGCGTTATAATATAAAACACTTTTATGTTGAAAGTACAAGTTATAAATAAGTAATTGAATAAAAGTGAAAATAAATAAGCAAATGAATCAATACAATATACAATGACAATTCTTTCTAAAAATAATTTATTTAACTGTTCAAATGTTGCATTGCTAAAGAAATAAAGAAATATAGTTTCAATTTAAAATGGAAACATTTTACACAAAAATTAAAAACATTACTTAAAGATATGTTTCTTATTTTGTAATAATTAAATTGAGTTACAAAATCAAACATTTTCAGATTGAAAGTACAAATTAAAAAATAGTCAGCAGCAAAATTTTTTTTATTCAACTGAGGTTTAAGTTAAACTTGCGAGTTTAATTTTCCTTACACTGTTAAAAAATTTTCTGTGAAATTACAGAGAATCTACGGGTAATACATTATCTTAAGTCTTATGTAAACTTACAGAGATTAGGAAAACAGAGATTCGTTAAAAGTACACAAGACTCTGTAAATTTATTTTCAATGATAATAATTTAATTTGGTTTTCAAAGTTCGTGAATCACTCAGTTTTCAGTGAGCTTCAAAGAAGTTGAATTTTTCGAGCAAATTTGAACTGCTGCGTCATTTAACATTTACACAACTTGATTCTAGCCGTCCTGGGGTTTGAACCCGGGCCTTCCAGATAGCATAGGAACACTTTACTGACTGGGCTATAGGAGCTACCGTCTTTGACTACAAAGTATGTGATGATTCAGCGGCGAAAAATCTATTTTGCTTTTCAAAGATTTCGCTTCAAATATATTCGTTAGAAAATTTGTAAATGGTTTATTTTAATTTATTTTAGACGAATACATAATACATATTATTGTTTTTAATCAATTTTATTTTTTAACTAGTTAAAGTAATACAAAAAAAAATGAATTAGATTTATTTTTTTAATATTCATTAATAATTCATTCATAATAATTCATTTAATAAATAATGTTTTAGAGAATTTTTCGAAATTGTCGCATACTAATTATTTTTTAAAGTGGTAATATTTTTTAAAAGAATTTTTTAGTAAGAAATAAGAGGAAAATAAACAGAATAAATATAATTTATTATTTAAAAGTGATTTTTTACGTTTTCATTATTTTATTCATTTTGTGTAATATGTTTCTAAAAGATTAATATATTTTTTATGACCCCCTTTTTCTATGACGCATTTACCAATGAAATAATAATAATAATAGCATTGTAATGGTAATAACAGCTTTGAAATAATAGTACGTAATTTACTTTTAATATTGCCAAGTTTCTGATATATGGTGCAGGGAACAACTGCAAAGTGATTGTCGATAAAAAATCCCCACTAACTCCGAGGAGATAATTTTTCCCTTTCTAAATTATTCTAAGTTAAAAATAAATAAATAAATAAATAAATAAATAAATAAATTTTCTTCTTTAAAATGTCTAATAACATTGGAAAAGAATTATTTTAAAAGTGTGTATTTTGAATTATAAGTTTTAACAAAGATAAAAATATCTTTAAATAAAGACATGGAAATCCCTACAGAGAGTTAGATATAAGATAAGGGAAATGCCTGTAAAATGGCGATCGAGAAACTCAATCGAATGCATTTAACTAAGAACTAGTGTAAATTTACAGAGAGTCTCGCTTTTTTTTCTGTGTTTTTACAGAAATTTTAACAGTGTACCATTTTACCACTAAAACTTTTTATTTTCTTCTAAATTTTTACTTATAATGAATTTGCATAGTACCAACAGGACATACAAATAATAAATAATAACAATGTAGTATTTTTAGTACAAAATTTTGGTATAATATTGTCTTAAAGGGGTGTTAAAGAAGGGACGGTATAAGAAAAAAGAGACGAAATGGAAAAAAAAGGGACGGTAAGGGAAATTACCACCGATTTTAGGCAAATCATGTTAAGACTAAGTGGTAGACACAAGGTTCATTGACTTTTAGAAGCAGTTATTTACATTAGATTAAATAATAATAAAAAAAATAATTTACCTCGAAAAATGTAGGAATAAACCTTGGGGACGGTAAGACTACCAATAAAGCCACGATGCTTGAAATTGATATTTAAATGCTGATTTAAATTCTGCAGTATATTTCCTGTCAAAGAATTTTAGACATTCTTTCTCTAGCATATTTCTGCATGAGAAAAAACCTGAAAAAAAAAATCTGTGGCTGCATCTGGAGTGATTTTCTGTATAACTTTAGAAGAGGGGCGGTAAGGAATCTAAAACCCAGGGACAGAATTTAAAAGATAATAGCAACCCTAAAAATGTGTGCAGGTTAATTTTTTGCTACATATTTATATAAAACAATAGTTCTAGTTTCGGAAAAAAATTATGTCGAATTATTTTTATTGAAACAGTTTTATACAGACAGCTTCAAAGTTAAAAATCAGCATAAGGGACACGGGACGGTATAGGAATTTTCCTGGTATTTGGACTCCCAATATCTTCCAAAACTTATTTATCTCGTTAATATTGTTATGCAATCATGCAATGGGATGGTCCCAGCATATGAAATAAAAAAACACTAGAACATGTACTACAATAAAAATTATTATTCAGGGACATAAAAATCAAAAGATTGTGAGAATACCCTAGATAAATTTCAATTTTATTAATCACGGCATCCCGTACAAAAGAAACGGCTGCATGTATGCCGGATCGCAGTGCGGCATGTATCCCATTTTGTACGGTACAGGCGCCACACATCACAGTTGCTTGCCCTCGCAAAGGAAAAGGGCGAAACCGTACACACAGTACTCTATACAGATGCTACACTTAGTTTCGGCTTCAAAATCATGCAATCCTTTAGTAATTAGCGTATAAAAAGTATTTAAGCATAACGTGTTTAAAAGTTTGGATAGTAAAATAATGCTCTTACGTCAAAATAAGGATTGTACAGCTACAGGTAAACATCGAAATGTGATTCACGCTACATATTGGTTAAAGTAATCTAATTGCGCACCTGCCATCTATCGATAGTTACAGGAAATACCGCATCTGTCTCGGATGCGGCGACTCTCCCGGAGTTACTCTAATTAAAAAAAAAAAAAAAAAAAAAAAAAAAAAACAGCTATTTAATGATTTACAATTTTAATTTTTCGAAAAAAGGGAAAAATATTTAAATTCAATAAGTAGTACAAAAATTTTGTAAATGGAAAATTTGAAAAAATTGGTAATGACAGATTTCTTGTTTTTTAGGTAACGGACTATGCATTCTAAAATAAATCATTTATAAGGTAAAAAATAAAAATTTAATACGTAAATGACTCGACAGATTAGAAATACTTTAAAAAAGCATTCATTTAATGATTAATAGTATTAATTGCTTCAAAAAGCATGAAATATTGTTGAAACTGAATAATAGATAAGAACATATTGTGCACAACAAATTAGATACATTTATTAATGACGTATCTTGTTTTCTAGGACTCAAAAAGCATTCTAAAAACAAATATTTATAAGATAGAATTATAAATTTAATAATTAAACTAACTGACAGAATATAAAGTAGCAATTCTTTAAAAAACATATTTATGTAATTATTCATAATATTAATTGCTTCCATAAGGGCGCAATATTCTTCAAACTGAATAATTAGTAAGATAATATTGTTGACGAAAAATTAGAAACATTCATTGGTGACTTATCTTGCTTTGTAGAACTCAAACTGTAATGAAGATAGAAATATAATTTTAATAAGTAAATGAATGGATATAATAAATTCTTAAAAAAAAAAACAGTGATTTAATGATTCATAATATTAATTGCTTCAAAAAGGGTGAAAATTGTTCAAATTCAATAATTAATAAAGAGAATATTGTGCACGAAACATTCATTAATGACTTATCTTGTTTTATGGAACTGAGACTGCATTCTAAAATAAAATATTTATAAGATAGAAATATAATTTTAATAAATAAATGAATGGACATAATGCAAATATAATTTTTTTTAAAAACCCAGCTATTTAATGATTCATAATATTAATTGCCTCAAAAAGAGCGAAAATTGTTCAAATTCAACAGTTAATAAAGAGAATATTGAGCACGAAACATTCATTTATGACTTATCCTGTTTTATGGAACTGAAACTACATTTATAAGATAGAAATATAATTTTAATAAGTAAATGAACCGACATAATATAAAAAAAGAAATTCTTAAAAAAAAAAAAAAAAAAAACATTTATTTTATGATTCATATTATTAATTATTTTAAAAAGGGTGAAATATTACTCAACCTGAATAATTAATAAGAAAATATTATGCACAAAAAATTAGAAACATTCATTAATGACTTATCTTGTTTTGTAGAACTCAAACTACATTCTAAAGTAGAATATTTATAAGATAAAAGTAGAATTTTAATAAGTAAATTAATCACTATTATATAAAATAGAAATTCTAACAGAAAAATTTAAATATTCATAATATTAATTGCTTCAAAAAGGGCGACATATAATTCAAACTGAATCATTAATAACAGAATATTGTGCACCAAAAATTAGAAAATTCATGAATAACTTATCTTGTTTTGTAGAGCTCAAATTACATTCTAAAGTAGAACATTTATAAGATTGAAATATAATTTTAAGTAAACGAATCGACATAATTTAAATATAAATTCTTAAAAAAAAAATACTTTTTTAATGATTCATAATATTAATTGCTTCAAAAAGGGCGACATATTGTTAAACTGAAGGATTAATAACAAAATATTGTGCACGAAAATTTGAAACATCCATTACTGACGTATCTTGTTTTGTAGAACTCAAACTATGTTCTAAAGGTAAAAATGTATAAGGTAGAAATATAATTTTAATAAGTAAATAAATCGGCGTAAAAACAAAACAGACATTCTTCCAAAAAAAAAAAAAAAAAAAAAAAAAAAAATCTATATTTAATGATTCATAATAGTAATTGCTTCAAAAAGAACGAGATATAGTTCAAACTAAATAATTAATAAGAATTATTTGTACATAAAAGAGTAAAAACATTCATTAACGATGTATATTGTTTTGTAGAAATCAAACTGCATTATAAAATAAAATATTTATAAGACAAAAGTGCAATCAAGACAAAAGTGCAATCTTGACAAAAATTAAATCGACAAAAATGTAATAACAATTCTTTTATAAAACCATTTGTTTAAATCGTCATAATTTTATTCAAATCTGATAAAATATAATCTGTGCTGAATAATTGATAAGAGACAAAAATCTGCACGAAAATTTAGAAACGTTATATAATAATGCGTTTCCTGCTTTTTGATATGTTTATCATTCTGAAATCAATTTACACTTTTAAAAACGATTTGAAAGCTATTTAAATACCATAAAACATTTATACAAGACAAATTATCCCACTTTAAAGAAACTACAAAATATAAAATAATAAAAAAAAAAAAATAAAGACAATTTTCCGTTCTAATTTAATGTATTTTTGGTATTTTAATGCTTTCGTCGAACGATATTTAGTAGTAAAGTTTTAAAAAATGTTTTTTCAGTATTTTATTCAATCAACGTCCGTTGGGAAATATTTTATAAACAAGGATTTAAAATTCTAATATCATTATCTTTATTGGCAATTTAAAATTCCTTTTCTATTACTACGATAAGCCGAAAGAGAAATTTGCATAAAGAATTATATTTTCAAAATTTTATTTTAAATATTCATAAAACAAGCCTTAAAATTACTTGCGAAATTTGTAATGATAAAAAATAGATATACAGAAAGAAATAAAAATGTTCGTTAGTTGTAAAATACTTTTTAATAAATCTAATGTTAAAAGGTTTTATTTTGAAATATATTTCTTGTTTTTGTTCTCCATTCTTTTCTTTTGTCTACTGCAAATAATCTTATTATAATCTCTCTCTCTTTTTTTTTTTTTAATTAATAACATATTTCTTGCGTTTATTTCTCCTTTCTTTTCTTTTGTCTACTGCAAATAATTATTATTATAATCTCTTTTTTTAATTTTATTTTTATTAATAGGGTAACTTTAGGACAGATAGCCATAGTTTTTAAAGATTGAAATAAAAATTCTTAGAATGATAATACAAGAAATATTGATGTATATTTAAAACTCTTATACATATAATATTTTATGCAAAAAATAATTAAATATTGAAAACAAAAAGTGTTAAAAAAAATTGAAATCTAAATGGCAGACGACCATCTCTCCTTAAAGCCGAGGAGAGATGGCCATCCAATACAAGAAAGAAAAAGTCAAATTAAATAGCAAAAAAATAACACATTTTATATAGTTAATCATGAACAACATATAGCAATTTGTAAAGATGCAGTTATATGATGGAAAATGAGTGAAGAAAATTCGAATAAACAAAATTTGAAGTATAATTTCAATACTTCACTTTTCGTAAAATGTTACCACATGCTTGACAAAGGTCTTGATAATTTGCACACGTTTCATGGAACCACTTGAGGTACCTTATGCATTAAATCCATACTTTCTTTTTGGATGTGATGTTATATTGTTTTGCACAACCAACACAGTGATACTAATCCAATTCTATTTACCCGGAATCTGTATTCTCTGATAATTTAAATGCGTTTCGTTTTCTTCGCTACTGGAATTGTCGTTTTTTTTTTTTTTTTTCTCACGTTAATTGTAGGTTTATTACGTTAATTTAGTTTATTTATCAACTCTATCAGTTTCCGTTAGGAAAGTTTCCGACGTTTTTCAGCATTTTCTGAAACAAATAAATCGTTATGTCTTATTATATTATTATTATTATTATTAAAATATTTATATTAGGTAAATTTAAATAATTGTATCAATATATTTATAAACGTAAACGTTACATATTTATTTTTAAATTTAATTACATTTAGTTAAAATCATCACTAAGTATAATTTTGAAATATTGATTCAAGGTGGCCATCTCTCCTCGATTTCCTGTGGCCATCTCACCTGAAATTGAAGGACTGATAGTCGCCCAATTTAAAGCATCAATAGACATTGTACGTCTTTGTTTTAGTCTTAGAAGTAAATACTAAATTATATACGTGCCTTAAAATCCACATAATAACACATATACATAACGTATGTACTGCAAAACATTCAAATACCTAAGTCAAAAAAAATATTCAACCACCTATTTAATTTACATTAAAATTACACTTACTTTTTATAATCGAAAAACACAACTGCACGTCGCAATAAATAAACTCGTTGAACTATTTCATATGAACAATGTTTATATTGCAATCTATGATCAAGTTTTGGAGATATTTAGACTGGCCATCATCTCTCCTCTATGGCCATCTGTCCTAGAGTTACCCTAATATATTTCTTGGTTTGTTTTTAAACTTTCTTTTCTTTTGTCTACTGCAAATAATTCTTATTATAAACTGTTTTTGAATTTTAATCGAACATTAAAATGACTTTTTTAAACATTTAATTAAAGTAGCGCATCAGGAATACACATTGTTGTCTTTAAATAAAAGAAATTACGACTTGTTAAAGCAGGGTATAAGCTGAAATAAAACAGGAGCCAAAAAAGGCTGTTTTTAAAATCAAAGCACTTTTGTTAATCCATTAAATTTTTTCATGTTAATTATATTAACCGTAAATTGATATGGTTGGATACATTCCATCCCAGCAGAATTCATTACATGTTATTGGAAATATTATATTTATGTTATTTTTCACTTTGTCACGTTACAATGCTTTTTTTAATCATTTTCAATATACAAAAATGTGTAAATCACGAGACTTTTTTTGTTGTTGTTCAGTTTCATTAATTTTATTACATATTCAAACTGTACCTCATAATCTTACTATCTCAACAGCTACGTCAAAAAAAAAATAAATAAAATAAAAAAAAATAAATCGCTTTATAAGTTGCGGTTATACTTGCTTTATTGGTGCGTTAGTAATTATATATACACACGTAGCATCTATAGTCGCCATCTGGTCCGTCCGTCGATCCGCATATAACGGCGCAAAAACTACCCAACCGAATGGTTTGAAATGCAATATATATATATATATATAATCATTGCAGAATTTTTATTTCAAATTTTATGAAAATCGAATCAAAACTTAAAAAGATATTAATAAAAGTTTTTTTCATTGTATTAAATCCTATCATGCGTAATTAATTCAATGATATCCCATGATAGGTAATGATTCCAGATTGTCATGGTGAGAATGTCCTATTTAAGATGGAATCATATTTTTTATATTACTGAATTTGATACATATAATCGTAATAAATTTTGTATTCATGCATTTTTGCATAAGATGTTGCACCAAAATCTGAATATTTATAAAACTAATTATAGTACGAGCTCACCTCATTTGCCACGTTTGACATACAATTTCCGACTTGTTATAACTTATCTTCTCTCAAATTAATTAATAAAACTCTTTAACGCTCGTCGTCCTCACCATGAAAACCCATTTTCATGGATATTTATCATTATTACATTTAAGGTAATTTCCCCACTGGTGGGCACTGTGCGATTAGTGGACTTCAAACTTAAATAAAAGGTTTTGAAAGTTATACAGTAGTTCGCACCGTATGCGGGGTTGATGCTAGGGCCCTATAGTGTTAAATGTCTCGAACTACTAAGACTTTAGACCCTGAATGTTTTTTCTCTTTCCTTTTTTAAAAATGGTAAAAAAAAAATCCCAACACGACATAAAAAATCTAGTTGTGTATATGAATTAAATCCTTGAAAATATTAATCCTTACTCAATGTTTTAAATCTGTATTATATTGATAGAATTATATTAATTTAAATAATGCTTCTATTATTGGAGCGAAGTCAAATCAACTGAAACAGTGTGGCTGTGTATCCATTTTATCGTGATTTCTTGCAATTTCGAATAAGAGAACACAATTTTTTTATTTTGATTTGTTTATGCGTAGATTCAAGCAATCTTCTTCCAGATTTTTACATTCATATGACTAAAACTTGTGTGCAGCTAAATTTTGTGTTTACTTTTTAATTTTGCATCAACAAAATGCACTTCTTAATGGTATCTATTACTGTTGCATTGGTATAAAATAGTAAGTCGTAATGGACCAACCTGCCCAATATTTTTTCATATCTTCTTTCTTTAACAGTGCCTTTCCACAAAGTTGTTCACAACATAGTTAAAAAATATTATAACTCAAGTTCGTCTCTCTGTCTATCTGTCTGTTACCTATCTTCCGCCTGTCCGCGTTCTAACTTTTGTAAATATGCTCGGATTATAGCATAATTATTATATGTTCTTGAGATTTAGTTCAAGATGCTCTTTACTGAGCATTGTGTGCGTAGAATTCGTAGTGGATTTTCAGGGACACAAAAAATCATTTTGTTACGTTATGATATGTGGGGAGAAATTATTTGCAGTAAATTTTAATGATTTTACTTCAAACATAATGGTATCGATACGCATTTCTCTGGTTCACTACTAAATGCTTTCTGTAGAGCGTGAAATGCATGGGATTGTGGTGGGCTTCCACTTCTTTCAAAACAACATTTATAGGCTTAGTCCGTGTTCATTTCAATAATTTGTTAATATAGAGGGTCCCAAAGGTGGCCAGTATTGCTAGAGAGCTTCATTGTTTAACAATTAAAATTACAATCAATATAATGAGGCACAAAAGTAAAGCATTTCATTTTTATTTTACTTTTTTTGCAAGAATGCTACATATCCCTTACTGGAGCTAATGTGCGTCCACTGCTGAATTTTGCGTATCCATTAAAACGAAGATCGAGCTACGAAAATTTGTTTTAAGTAAGAACTTTTACAGCACATTCCTATGTAGAAGGATGTAATTGAGATATCGAACACGCGCTGTTATTACAGTCACTTAATCGAGTGAATAGTTTGCAATTTGTATAATTTGGTGAAATTGGTCGACGGGATAACCAAATAGTACCTTTATTTGTTCTTTAGTTATTTAATATTACTGCAAATTTTGAATTTTCTTTTTTTTTCGCTTCAAGCCTATATCTAATTTTTACACATATTTTATAGTTATATCCGTCTACGTTTTTTGACTAAATAAAGAGCATTAGGTTCCTTACAGTTTTCTGTTATCATTGATACTTTTGTGTCTCTTAATAACTTCGACTATTACATTTAAAATACTTACATTTTATTGAAAAATGCACTATCTTAAAAATATCTGATTGTTTATGGTTTAATTTAATAATTCTGCATTTAAATACGAGAACTATCAGTATTCTTTTGTCCGAAAGCGTTGCCATTAAACAATTAACAAATAATCGCATTTCTGCACGAATTACGATAGTGTAATATATATATAGATTCTTTGAAAGTTAAGAAATCATGAAAAAATTCATTTTGAGATAAATGAAGTTAAAGTTTCCGTCAGAGAGCGGATCGCACGCAGCATCACAAGACAAAAAATGTTATATCTCCGGATCTAATCAAGGTAAAAGCATACGGCTTGTCGTATTTAACTTTTTTTAAGTCATAAAAACAATCGTTTTTTTTATTATTTATTTATTTATTTTATTTTTTTTTTTCAATTTTCTGTCTTGGACTCTCAGCAGCTACGAAAGTTTGTACATTGGAAGACAATTCGTACAACTTTGAATGAGAATTTTTTTAAATGATTTTTAAGGGGGTGGGAAGGGGTTTTGTGCACACAATCAATGATTAAGCAAATTATTTCCCATTTAAAAAGAACAAACTTTACTTTTAAAAACATGCTTTTGGTTTCTAAAACGTACTTTACAGATTTAGGTTATTCTCGCTGTCACAGCTACTAATGTCCCTAGCTGACCGTAAATCAGACAAGGATATCCAAAAAAAGTATTTGCACGCAGACGATATTTTGCATAAGTAACCATAGAAAGCAAATTTGATACTATTATCTTAATTATTCCTTTATTTAAATAAGAAGAAAATAAAAATAATTACCCATTTTCCTTAAACAGTAATATTACACATTTTAAAAAATAAATTAATATTTTCTCATACCTAAAAAGTATTTGCACAAGCATCATTGACTGTTAAAAAAGGCAAATGTTTAGCATATCAGTCCCGCAGTACATTAGCCCCGCACTTTAAAGTCACGTAATATATTAACTGGAGCAAGGATTCTGGGGAGTTTTTGTTCTAATGGCTCCGAAAACGTGTGAACTGTCTGTTGCTACCCGCGAGAAGATTATATTTATTCACAATTCTGGATTAAGTTACCGAGGAATGGGTAAAGAATTAAATCTAAACTTTTCTAGTGTTCGTTATGTAATTAAGAAGAAAAAAGAAACTGGTTCGACAATAAATAAGCCGTGAACTGGTCGCCCAAGAAAGCTAAATACCAGGCAAAGGAGAGCCATCATTAAAAGAATCTTCAAAAACCCTTTTCTAAGTGCTCGAGAATTGGCTGTTGATGTCGCTTCAACGTCGGGAACAATAGTTACACCACAATCAATTAGAAATATTCTTCATGATGCAAATATTCGAGAAAGAGCCCCTCGAAAAAAAACCATTTATTAGTGAAACAAATAGGGTTAAAAGACTTGAATTTGCAAAAGCTTATGTCAGCAAACCACTAGAGTTTTGGAAAACTGTTATATTTTCCGATGAAAGCAAGTTCAATGTTTTTGGCTCAGATGGTAAGAAAACTGTATGGCGAAAGCCAAATACTTCTCTTCAAATTAAAAACTTGAAACCAACTGTAAAACATGGCGGTGGTTATGTAATTATTTGGGGATGAATGTCTTTTAACGGAGTTGGCGAAATGACCTTTATTGAAGGCAGTATGAATGCTAAACAATATATTAATATATTGCGAGATCATTTATCTAATAGTGCTCTGAAATTAGGAATTCCTAATTCATATTATTTCCAACAGGATAACGATCCGAAACACACTGCATATATTACGAGGTTATGGTTGCTTTATAATGTAAAAAAAATAATTGAAAACGCCACCACAATCACCAGACCTCAATCCGATTGAAAATGTATGGCATATTTTGGATGTGAAAATAAGGAAAAAGAAAATTTCTAATAAATCAGAACTTAAGCAAGCTCTTAGGGAAGAATGGCTACAAATCAGCCGTGAAACATGTCATAAATTAATAGAATCAATGCCCAGACGATTACAAGCTGTAATTTTAGCAAAGTGCATGAATACTAAATATTAGCACTGTTTTTAACTTATAAATAATTCCTCTAGTTCTATTTTTATTGCTAGTGTGCAAATATTTTTTTAGCAGTACTAATGCTACTTCTTTATGTTTTCATATTTTAGATATAATTATTAAGTCAGATATTAAATATGTTTATTTGTTTTGTAAAAGTGTTGGTATTTTTAATTCTTAGTTGCTTTTTATTTATTTATACATATGCTACAACAAATTTACCTGGTGTGCAAATACTTTTTTTGCTCACTGTATATCTTTTTAATGAGAATGGCTAACTTATTGGTAGATGTGTAGTTAGGCGATCATATTTGCAAAATGTCATGCTATATAATAATATAGCGGTTTATTTTATTTAAAAAATTATTAATTAGTCAACAATACGGAAAATACGTATTTATAAGTACGCATGTACGTATTTAGAAATACGTTTTTCGTGCCAGAAAACCCTGAAAATTCTTAAAACTTAAATGTATCATAACTCGGTATGCTATGACCTGAAAAATAAATCTTAGACCTCCATCGGAGTAATATCTTTGTTTTTTGTAAACGTAAGTTATACGGATGTATAAAAATAAAATTTTTTATTTTATATGTATGCAGAAGTATGAACATTTAATATTACAATACTATTCAACAACTTTTAACGAACTTTCTTTTCCTCAATATACATTGTATATTTCCTTTATATTTGAGGGCATTAAACAAAGAAAATGTTTAAACTCTCTATCTCCAATTCTAAGAAATTTTAATTTCAATTTTTAGATTATTTGGACGTTTGTTTAGCAATAACGACAGCATTACAGCATCATTTTAACTCCGCTTAATCTACATACACCTGTTTTTATTTGTTACCTCCATAGAAAATGCAATAAGATAATGAAAACAAGTTTTACTTTGATAAATTTGTTTATAAGATTTTCAGGAATTTGCATTCTAAATTTCAATTTTATGTTTATAAAATGTCTCTTTAATTAAAAAAGATAATAATAATGTAACGTTTCAATATTGTAATATTACATTTCAGCTGCATAGTGCTCATTTAATCATTTATTTTATTGCTAAATTCAAATGATGAAATTCATATGCTATTGCCCTGTGCAAAACTGTATTAAATTTTGCATTTCTTTCTTCAAAATATGTGATTGATGGAAAGTTTTCGAAGTCATATTATTCTATTTCTGCATCATCTTTAAAAGATAAAAAATACCTTTTATTTCAGAAGACATAGAATTCTTCTTGAACAGATAGTCGCAGAAATCTGGAAATTTTATTTCTTTTCGAAGACATAATATTAGCTGAACGTATAAATCAAAATTAATGTTTTTAGTCTGAATGCTTTAATTACGTGTCCAACTTTCGCATTCGCATGAAATGAAATCGGGGGGCAGCGTACACTGTAAAAAAAGACAAATACTTCTTAATGTAGCTGTTATGCTCCTTAAGGCTTGCGAATATATAGTATAATCTCTTTCGTGTTATCAACAATTCAGAAAAGCGATACTTTATGTTCAAAAACCTCAGAATCTAATAGATTTTCGAGATTTAAAAAAAAAATTCTGAATCTTGCCTTTTGTTGCCCGTAATTTTTGAAAAAGTTTCCGAATAGTTGCTACAGTGTATTAGTCAGTTTTCTTAACCAGAAATAGAGTGTTTTTGGATGCTATAAATTCTTAAGTATATACGCTCGTGTACAATGTACAGCATAATAAATTTACAGCATTAACACTAACATTAGCAGCAAAATTAACGTTATTTTGTTACTCATGAATGTATACATTTTGTTACACAGCTGAGAATATTTACTTGAGAATTGATAGCATCCCAAAAGTCGATATTCCGTGTAAAAAAAAACCCAATTAGCAGGCAGTAAAAACTATTCGGAAACATTTCCAAAATTACGGGTAGTAAAAGAAACATTTGTTTCAAAAATGTCTCTTTAAATATGAGAAATTTGTTGGTTCTAAAAGCTTTTACAGGTAAAAGAACGCTTTTCCGTATCACAGATTACTCGGACGAGGTTATACCATATTTTCTTAAACCTTAACCCCTTAAGGATTACTTGATATTTATAAAAAACATAAAAAAAGTACCTACTTTTTATTGCAGAAATTGAGTTATTATAAGATTTCTAAATAAAATAAGAAATTAGTTGTATATTTGAGAGGGGAGGGGGATATGTTATAGAACAAATTCCCGTTTTACCGATAAGCCATCATACCGGAATTTTGTACCTTAATGTTTGTTTTACACCATACAAATTAATACGAATAAGATCCTTAATTTTTAATTTTTTACTACTTTACAAATGTTTACAAATAATGTTTAAAATAATATATATATATATATATAATGTTGACTGTCAATTATAATAAAATTATCATCAGAAATGCTTGATTCATCAGAATCCATAATTTACTCAAATGTAGATCGTACAAACCAAACTCGAACGCGAATTTTCAAAGACTTCATATGGAAATGCCAGTTAAATTTTTTTCGTTTAAGGAGTTTTTTCTGGATTTAAATCTTCAGCTCGGCAATGTCACGGGCGCGAGAAATAGACAACGACACCTCAATCCATTATACTGGCGGAAGTGAGAATTAAAAGGTAAAAAAACTTAAAAGCTACATTAAGAAACAGTTGCCTTTTTTACAGTGTAATGAGTTCCAACGCTGAGAGTTACCGAAAACATCGGAACACTGAATATCAACGTGATGGCTTTATTTTGATCCTCGGTTAGACGACGGGATTCATACACGCAGTTACATACCACACAGATTGGAAATTCACGCTCAAAGAGCTTTGTATATACCAGAAGTCTTTTACTTGAACTAGATGCTAAAAGATATACATCCTGATGTTTGGCTGCGTAAAACCTGGAATCAATCCTGCCACCACAAGTTTGACCCTTTTAAAACTAAGCAATTGCGTGAAAATTTCTTTTGGTAAATTTTCAAACAAGCAGTCCCTGAATGGCATGGAACTTTACGTTTCTATTTATCAATGTTTGATCATTTTTATTAATTAGAATTATTAAGAATTTGCCTTTTAAAATGAGCCAAATTTTCTACCATATATCGCATATAGATTTTGATAACAAACTACTTCAACGATATGTTTTTTTATTTCTTTGAATTATTTCTGAAAAAATAATTTCATTAAAGAATAAATTTATGGAACGATATCAACAATTAATTCTGCTACTATGCTGCGATGATCATAGAAATCAAATAGTGATGATTATTAAACACCTGTAAAAATTAAGAAGACAACATTTTTTTTTTTTTTTTTAATTCAAACTGATTAGAAATTCTCAATGGTTTACATTCATTATGGCTACATGAAAGAAATTGCTTACATTTTCAATTTGTCACTCGTTATTACGTTAATAAGTACATATCATAAAGATAAATGTGTATTCAGTGAATGAAACTTTAATTTTTTGAATAATTACGATTTCCATTTGCTTCGTTGTGAAATAAAAAGAAATTTGTGTATTTTTAAAACATAATTACGAAGCTCCACCCCCCACCTAACCCTCTTAAGGGGACACGGTACCTTTTAAACTATTTTTTCGATTTTGAATAATACTGTAATATACTTAAATATAATGTCACTACAGATATGAGGTACTATAAAGCAAATATAATTTCATATAATTTCAAAAAAAAAAAAAAAAATCTTTTAGGACAGCCTATTTAACTAAAATTTTAAATTTAAAAAAATTATAAAAATGTTTTTAAATCCCTACTACTTTTTTAAATATGAATATTTTTTCTTCAAATTTTTTTTCCATATTCCTTAGATTATACTACATAAAACTGTGCATGGATTTTTAGATGTATGGGATATTTATTACATTTAATATCAATCTTTTTCTCTTTTGTATAGTAAAAAATAAAGGAAAAAGAATTGAAATTGTTAAAAAAAAAATAACTATAACCTTGAATATTAAATCCATGCACAATTTTATGTAGTATCTTTTTAGGATTATGTAAAAAAATTTTGAAGCAAAAATATTCAAATTTTAAAAAGTAGTAGGGATTTAAAAACATTTTTTTAATTTTTTCAAAATTTAAATTTTAGTTAAGTAGGCTGTTCTACAAGATTTTTTTTTTTTTGAAATTATATGAAATTATATTTGCTTTATAGTACCTAATATCTGTAGTGACATCATATTTAAGTATATTACAGTATTATTCGAAATTGAAAAAATAGTTTAAAAGGTACTGTGTCCCCTTAAAAGAAGCATGATAAAATATTTATTAAGTAGTTTATAGTAATTTAACGGATAATCAATTTATATTAAAAAATAAATAAAAACATAAAGATTATTGAAACAAAGTTTTAGTTGTTTCAATAATTTTTTTCCTTTTATTTTTTAATTGATAGTAAGACGCAAACTAAAATAAACAATATTATACACAAAAAATTTGAAATGTCAAAGATTATTAAAACAACATTTTTTAGATTTCCTTCCAAGGAAATTATTTTTATTCTAATCTGAAAAAAAGAATGTCTGTTATGCTTATAATTAACATCTTATCCAAAAAGTTTATAAAATATCAAAATGCTTCTATAAAAAGTTTTCATACAGTGTCTACATTGATAACCAAAAAATACTGTACTAACAAGAGGATTATTTCGATAAAATTCCATTATATTTAATAAATATTTTTCGAAGTTTACTTTTGACATTACAATGTAACCAATATATTTGGCTATAGTACTTTTTTCAATAGTTAAAAGATAATTTCGTATTATAAAACTTGTTACAAATAACACAAGCCTGGAAAATGGCGCTTTTTAGATGCGTTCGTAATTATATAAATACGTAACACCTATTATCGTCGTCTGGTCCGTCCGTCTGTCTGCATATAATAGCGCAAAAACTACCCAACGGAAAGGTTTGAAATTTAATATACAGGGTGAGGCGAGAACGTTAGCGACGAGCAAAAGGCCAAGCCAGTTACTCTAAGCTAGTAACTCGCTTTATGCTGATCATGTGAGATGAGATCGCTACACACTCCATCCCCACAGACCCCTCGACTGTGGGTGACTTACTTACGTCTCACATGACATGATGTCTTTGAACATGTGATGTCACATGGTCGATGTTCATCCACGACTGTGGGTGTCTCACATGATATGATGTCTTTTTTTAAAGTTGAGAATTTATACCAGCCGCATGGCAACAAACGGTATCTTATATTCAATTTTATTATTTTTCATGTTCCATTGTTTGTCTTGTGAAATGTTTTATTAAATGTTGTGGTGTGAATTAAAATGACTTATTTATTCCGTATATATACATGAATACGCGCTAGTTGCTGTAAAATTTACAAGCTGCTGTCTTTAAGAGTGCTGTAAAATTTCACAAGTCTAGGGAAAAGTCGCTTTTCTATTAGCTGCCTGCTAGATGTGACAAAAAGAATTTGATATTTACTTCACTTGTTGCTTGAATTTGCTAACACAGCATCGGTGCTTCGATTTGATTTCATCGCATCGAACTTCAATTCGATTTCACAACATCGGTGCTTGGAAAATTACAACATATTTTTACAGTGTATTTTCTAAAACCAAAATATCAGTTTTTCGGATGCTAATATTTCTCAAGTAAGCATTTTCAGCTGCATAACTGAATTTTTACATGCAAGGGCAACAGAATAATAGTGATTTTAATTTTAATGCTGCTAATATAGCACATTTGTCTGTTAAACATATTTATTGAACATGAAAATGTCTTTTTTAAAATTGATAGCATCAGAAAAATCAGTATTCCGTGTTGAGAAAGTTGATTAATACACTATAAAAATTATACTCGAAGACGTTACCGAAATTTACACACAGATGAAACTTTCTCTTTATAAATGCTTCTTGAAATCTCGAAAATTTATTAGCATCTGAGGTTTGTAAAAATAGAAAAGCGCTTTTCGGTATCGTGTGTAATTAGGAAGAGGTTATATTACATTCTCATGAGTGATTATATTACATTTTTGAAGATTAAAGGGTATTGTAATAGATAAAAAGATTTTGGACATACACTAATTCAAACTTTGTATGTTTTTGCTGATTTCCGTCGCGTTTAAAAGGTAGTACAATACTCCTTAAAAAACATTTATTTATTTTATTTTTATTTATTTATTTATTTATTTTGGAGGAATGGGGGGGGGGGGGGCATTTTTCATTTTGTTGGGCATTCAAGTGAGGATGAAAATCCAGGACAATGGAGCAGAAATTGTACAAAGTCAAAAAGCTTTTTTGAAAACAAATTTAAAAATAAGCAGTAATTTATATTTTATGAATTTTTTTTTTGTTTATCACAGCTGCCACAAAATCAAAAACTTTTATAATACATTTCCCTTACACCGTTGAAAGATTTTTTTAAACCCAACCACACTCCCGCTTTTGGGCATTTTGTCGTGTGCACTGCTTGCGGTCACTTCTGGCAATATCATGTTTAAATTATTATTTTAGCACAGTCAAACTGATTGGTAAAGTTATCATGCAAATTGAATATTTCCAACTGAGCGAAAAAATGCCCAGGCCGGGAATCGAACCCAGATCCTTGGCTTACAGGGCCAATGCTTTACCGTTTAAGCTAACTGGGCTGACAACCGGTGTGCATATTTTGCTCAGTTGGAAATATTCAGTTTGTATAATATCGTGTTTATTGGTGTCTGATGTCTTTGTGACGAATTCATCAACAAAACAAGTTTTCGATTTGTTTCAAAACTGGACGTGCTAGAAATTTTTCAATGTATTTTGTTTTTGCAGTCACCTTTAAAAATATATAAGGAATATCCTTCACTTTAAAGAATAAGAAAATAAGTCATTGCAGACTTATGAGATCGTTGATTCAATTATACCCAGCATTGTTAGTTAAAGAAAATCTTTAAAAATATATAAAATCAGATAAAAAAAACAACGGAAAAAATTATTTTTGTTTTCAAAAATCCTGCAAAAAGTAAATTTGCCTAAAATCAAAAACCTTCAGTAATTATCATAGTTAGCGATGTTTTATTTTATAACGTTAAAAGTTAAACTGTAAATATTTTTCATTTTGTAAATTGAGTTGCCGTAAGTGCCTTAAAGAGCTTGGCTAAAATGTTTGAGAAAACATTAATTATATACACAATGTTATTTAAATTAATGTTTTTAATTCGAAAAAAAGATTTTCTATTACAGAAAAATCGTATATTGAAAGCTTTTATAATTTTCATGTGTTTGAAAATAAATTTAGGTAAAATAAATGTTTATTTTCCATTAAGAGCTCTTAATGCTTATTGTTTTACTTTTTGTTTTCCATATTTGGAATTTTCAGTATATTCCTTAATGTTGCCCATGTAACTTTTAAATGCTTTTCAAGTGTTTTTGTTCTTTTGCTTTTAATTTTCAGATTAAAAAAAATATCACTAGAATAATCGCATATTTTTTATTTATCTAAAAGTATGGATTCTTTATATGAAATGCTTTTATTGTGATGATCTCATACAGTAAATATTACATAGGACGTCCTTAAGGAGATGAAGTAATTTCACAGCATAGGCGGAGTGATGACTCAAGCGATATCAATAGATACATTAATTGCATTACTATATAATTAAGTAAATTTCTGCCTAATTGCAATAAATTTGTAATTGCAAACTTAATTGTTAACAATCATTTGATTAAAATTAGGAAGTGCCCAAAGCGTTGCTTGAATATTTTTAATAAATAATCCATTAAAATATTTTAATGAACAAAAGACACAATGTTCTCTTTTTGAGTTACATTTTTACGTTCTTAAAAGCTTTGATATTCTACTTAGAATTTATTTCTTTTTTAATATTTTCCGAAAATTCTTGAGTCTGTGAAGTACCTTATGCAAAATATCTCCACACCATACAATACGAACAACATATAAAAGTCTCAAAATTCAAACATCCAAAATCAATCATTCAAATGTTGTAGAGGTATTTCTGATTTTAAAATATCAGTTGACAAAAAAATTCCTGCGTTATTTTACTGAAAAAAGAGACATTTTGTTTATTGACGAAAACACTATAAAAACGTCATTACATGATAAGAAATTAATCTTAACTCTACAGAGTTAAGGTTAAAAAAGGTTAAGTAAAAATAAAAAAGGTTATAAGAAGTGTCCACTTTCACCGAAACTTGTCACTTTTTCCCCATACTAACATTAACGATTTATTTCAGGTTTTAACCAGCCTGATTATACTAAAAAATTGTTAGCGCATACTGGCGCTACTCTCCACTCCTGCAGCCGGAAGGCAAAAGAGGATTGAGCTATAAGCGCACAATATGTAAAGTTTGTTGGCATACATAAATGTCACTCTCCTCTCTTGCGACGAATTTTAACGCAGTAAGAGTTTTCAAGCTAGGATCCACATTCAAATTGGTATTTAAATTAATATTTCAAAAGTTCTAATTTTTCTGGTGTAAACTGTTCATTTTACAGCATCTAAAAAGGACATCAGTCGTTAAGCCTCTCGCTGCGCAGCCCGAGATGTGCTCGGGCATGCATTTTCCCGTCAAATTAATGCTATTTGGTTATTCCCACCAGTTATTTTTTAGCGAAAACTTTGTCTGATTTAATCAGGACATTTTTCCCGATCACCATACTCAAAAATTTCTGCTTTAAAGAACCGGTGTTAAAAGATTAAAAATTCTGTAAAAGACGCTCATCGCGAAGAATTACTTACGCAGTGAGAGGGTTAAAAAAGCGTTATTTTCAAATTGTGAAATTTCTTCAATTTATCTGCTCAGGTTTAATATTATGTTGAGTCTAAAGTTTTGACCATGTTGTAGGTGGTGCTACTAAAACAGCTGACGCTCGCGAGTTTGTTGACCTTTTTACAAACGATTTTCTGCTGTCGAAAGAAGATGACGTGCGATACAACACCATGTATTTATTGTTTTGAAAAATTAACATATGCACTCTCCACAAAACTACTAAACCTCTAAACTATCACGTACCCAGTTTCGAACTATCATCTACTACGAGTTCTGCAGCAAGACTGTAGTAACAGTATGTCACCGTAACACGTACGCACATTTAGGTGATGATATCGTATCACTTAGTACAGTCAAACCGACAGTATCAAAATTTAAAAAATAATAATAAATAAATAAAAGAATTTTGACATCGAAGATGAACCACGCGCTGGTCGACCTTCTGGGATTGATGAGGGTGAAATTCGGAAATCCATCAATGAAGAGCTAAATGTTACATCATGGGAGCTTCCATCACACTTCAATGTTTGCCAAACAATCATAATTCGAGCATTAAAAGGCATTGGTCAGACTTACAAGTCCAACCGATGGTTGCCACACGATCTGACACAAAATGACAAAGGCAAACGAAAACGGACCTATGTAAACTTAGTTGAATATCACCGAAAGGATGAAATTTTGAACCGGATTGTTACATGCGACGAGAAATGGGTGTATTACGATAACAGCAGTCAAAAAAGGATGATGGTCGGCGTGCCGGTCGGGACGAACCTTGATCTAGAAAAAAATCCACCTCTGTATTTTCTGGGATAGTCGCAGTATCATGTACAAGGAGTACTTAAAAAGTGATTAGACCATCGACAGTAAGTCGTACAGCCAGATGATACATAAAGTTGGCGCAGCTATTAGGGAAAGTGAAGCTAGGAGTTCCGACACAAAGTGGTTCTGTTTCACCAGGACAATGCGAGGCCACGTGTCATTGCGTGAAACGAGCTTGACAAGTTCCAATTGGACCTAATTTCACATCTTCCATATATCCCGGACATAGACGCCTTCCGACTGCTATCTGTTTTCGCATCTGCAGCTGAACCTTAGCGATGCAATCTTCAATCCCCTAGAGGAGATCAACAATGAGGCTTACCTCATACTCGACTCACGTAGACAAGAGTTTCTCAAGGAAAACATTGAAAAACTACCAAAACGTTGGTAAAAGATTATCGAACTCAATGGCGATTATTAGCCTCTCTTATGTTTTGCATTTTTGTAAGTATTTGCTGTCAAGGTCAAAATAAAGAAAGAGTCAAAACGTTAGACTCAACATGATTATATAATGACTTTGATGTCAATCGAAAGTATACCAAAAAGCTTCCAATGCATGATAGATTACTTTAATATTAAAAAAAAATGTAATTACACTTTATTGACTATTAACTCCTCTAAAGATTGTTACTATGCACATAAAAATACTATATATTTTAATTGAATTTTTTTCTCCAAACCCATGAATGTTTTTCATGAGGGTTGAGGCACCAATTTAAAAATGTTTAACGATTAATCTAGTCTACCATTGTATGTGGGATGGATAAAAGAAGTATTAATTCATTGCAAATAATTCAGTACATAATTGTGTATGAAAGACAGTCGGAACAAAGAAAGTTCAATAGCATAAATGGGAGTTGACTTACAGAGATTTTGAGTGTATTTGCGCTATAATATTAATCTTCGATTAATCGATTATTTTAAAGCTACGTATTAAACTCATTTTTGTTTTCAATGAATTATATTAAAATGCATAATATTTTTAAAATTCTATAAAGAATAGTGTCACAGTTTATTTCGAATGCCATTTACTGTTTATATTTCAATATAAGCCATTATGCTGCTTGAAAAAAAAAAATGCAGTGAAAACAAGGGATGCTTTCTCATCATGGAAGCTTATTCATATTTTGGTCGTACATTTACTATTAAAAATTTCGTGATTGCTAATAATTTATTCTTGTATACATAGTTTTTTAATGCAATGGGCGATCCAAAGCTCTATAAAGATGTCTAATAAAGGGGGTCGTTTTCGTAAATAGTTGAATATATTGTAAGGAAATTAACAAAAGTCTTGCGTTGCTTTCTGTGGAATGGGATGAGATTCCAACAACCCCTGATCACAATCCATGTTTAAATAACACCGGATTAAGTCTCTATTATTGGGATATATTGAGAATTAGAGACGCCACACACAACAACAAAAAAAAAATTAAAGAAAAGAAACAGATAAGGGAGGTTTAAAACAGAGGAAGAAACGTAGAAATTTTATGGATTAAACCGATAATTTGGCGCATTTTGGAAATTGCGATGTTAAGAAACAGATAAAATAAATGTTTATATTTCTATAATTTATAGTAAGAGAAAATAACATATTTCAGTATATATCTTCTTTCTATTTCTTATTTCTAATACGCAAACTGGATAAGAATTTAAACAATATCTTTCTAGGAATTGATTATAAATCTTTGTTTCATAGCATAATAATAATAATAATAATAATAAAACAAGAAATAACATTACGTACCCTTTACTAAAATGTTACCGCCTAATCAAGTTATTTTCATAATTTTTTAAAACAATAAAACTATAAATAATAATGTTATGTTTAATACTTAATGATGACAAATAAAAAAAATTACATTTTAAAAACCCATGTTAATTTTTTAAATTACTTACTTTTGATGAAAGCCCAAACGTTACTTTTGTTGTCCGTCGTTCCACTTTCCACTTTGATATTTTCATTATTGTTCCCCTAATTCCGTGTTGCTTTTTTAAAAAACTCACTTTTATGTATTGTTTGGAAATTAGATATATTAATAACGCTTTTATGAGTGTAATTGACGCATTAAGAACCTAAAATACGTCTTAAAATTCTAAGCATTCGCATTTTCACGCTCCGTAATTTTTTAAAATTAAAATAAGGCATATTCTACTGCTTTAACTTTGTTTAAATTTCTTACATAAAGGAAGAGATGGATGATTATGAATGATTATGGATGATTTTTCCATTTATAAAAAATTGTAAGTTGCGTGGTATTTTTATGCGTATTGTGAGATTCTGATATCATAGTATAAAAATTATACTAGATGTTATAGTATAATTAAAACTAAACATTTTCTGTGATATAATTTCTACTTTATATACCCATTTTATGACTTTATATCTTAAGAAGTAAAATTTACAATATCACTTCTTCCTATACCCTCTGCCCAGTCCAAGTTCGAAAGTTTAGTTTCTTTCTTGGGTTTTTTTTTTTTTTTTTTTTTAACTGACCATTTAACTTTAAATTCTGTCCTCCAAAATAAGCTAATACCCCTGTCCAAAAATCTTAGCAATATGTCAGTTAGATTTTTTTTTTATACTCTATACCGTTATATAAAAAGGAACGAAAATTTTGAAGTTTCTGCTTAAAAATTTTTCTTAGTGCTCTATATTGGCAAAGAGTTGAAAATGATGCTACAAAATTCAATTTCAAGCGTTTCTTTCAAAATAGTTTCTTTTTCAGATGCGTCTATCATCTTCACTTTATACTGAAATTGAATAGAAAAGACCTACCTTAGAAGGTTTATGATTACCTAAATGTTCTCATGACGCAAGTTACATGTGATTTGTTTGCAACAGGTTTTTAGGGTAGTGAGACGTCGGAAACTTTTTCGGATATAATGTGGATGAAACACACATCATCGATTGAATGTTTTGACAGTTACGCTTACACAGTCATTTTCTGATGCAGAGAAGTAGAACGTAACCAAAGTGCAAGTCAGCACATTGGTTACGTTCATTTCTATCGTATGAATCGATCTCGTTCCTGTCGTATCTTATGTCATTTTCTATATTTTTATTTGGAATATTTATACACTCGTTCACATTTAAAAAATTCATGAAATAGGATGAAGTATGCATAATGGATGAAGTGCGAAAAAAGGTACAGTTTAAAATATTCGGCAATGAGGGCACTTTGTTAGTGGAAATCAGAATATATTGCTGAAAATATTGTTTATTTGTTTCTAGATTAATATAACAAACATTTCACTAACACTAAATCCTGAACGCGTCCATGGAATTAAGGCATTGGTGTAACGAATAACATTGTGTCCCATTTCATGTGACGCATTGTTTTTATTCGTGACGAAATCCAACCAGATATCTATATGCATTACACGTGCTCTCAATCCCCGGAATAAAGTAATTCCTTAAGCATCTGATGTTGTAACATATTTGTACTGTTTTACCTGAAAGCAAATAATCGTTGTCTACCATATAATTGTCTGGTTTCACGTTCTCCGGCGCCCTTTACTGGCAAATATATAAACTATTTTTTATCACACTAAAATGGGTTTTTTTTTTCGTTAGACTAAGTTTATTGCAAACAGGATGGAATTATGCTAATTATTTCCCTTTTTAGGATTCTTTTAAATATGATAAAAAATATAGAATACTAAGTACTCACGCTAATCGTTCTTTAAAAGTAATAATTATTATAATTTTAATTAGAGGCATGCAATCTATTCTGCTAATAGCTATGTGAGTTTAAAAATTAAAAACTAAAAATTAACAAATGTGTAACAACTAATAATGTCAGTATTCAATAAAATTCAGCAAAGACGTATCTAATAAAAATCATTTGTAAAAAGACATTTTTAATTTTTTTCTTATGTCAGTGTGATGAATATTGAAGAAATTGAATAAACATGCTAACAATGGGGAAAAATTCTGTATTGTGTGTACAACTTTAGGACATCTAAAAACTAGACGTATCTAATAAAAATCATTTGTAAAAAGACATTTTTAATTTTTTTCTTATGTCAGTGTGATGAATATTGAAGAAATTGAATACACATGCTAACAATGGGGAAAAATTCTGTATTGTGTGTACAACTTTAGGACATCTAAAAACTACTTTTTTCTCGTCTATTCATTTTCTAATTCAGAAATGATGCTCATTCATACATAAAAAGACTTGTACATTTTACATGTAAGAAATATAGAAAAATTTTTAAAGCTTATAATCTTAAAACTATTTCAACCACTTGTATTATACTCTAAATCTAAAGGAATATTTACACAAAAGTACTCTTTTGATTCTTCTGTTTAACAAATTAAATACATTTGATATTTATTAATTTTAAGTCATAAGCAAATACATCTTTTATTCATTATGCGCACAGGATAAGGTTCACATAACATATGGACTATTTTTTTAAATATATAGACAAATAATGTCTGGTTATATAGATCTGTTATTAAAAAGAACATTCTTTCAATAACATTTCATAAAAGTCTGAAATTCGAAAATATTAGTATATTGGATGTTAAAATTTTGAAAAAATCTTGCTAGCCACTTTTATGACATCGTTTTCATGAGCAACAAAATAACTGTTCCGAATGAAACGGTTTAAAAAGGACATTATTTATGCAATATAGCGATAGCTTAAGATATATTTGTAATAAATTTTGTTCTAAAACGAATATACTAAAAGTTCTGTAAGAACCAAGGCCTAGCAGAGAAGTGATCTTTTGGGTCGTAAATGTCTATAAAATGAACTAAAATTATACCTACTGTTATAAGTATATGCCTATATAATTAACTACTATTATATACAAGGTGGTCATCAGAAACTTTGCCGATATTTCAAATTCTAACGGCCACTTTGTTCAACCAATCAAAATGAAATGTGCGATATTGTTACTTGAAACTATGAACTTGGAATTGTGGTGAACAAGAACAATGGTGCTTGCATGTTTACTTTGTCAGTGAAAAATAAATCGAATGGCAACGCCCACTTTTTTCGGTCCCAAAATGAGCAGCGAAATGAAAATCCATAAATGACTTTAAAACGGTACCTGTAGCACGAAAAATGGCAACGTAGGACACATGCAAAGAGCAGCATTGTAAACAACCAAATAGCAACAGAAACGAGATGAAAAGAAAAAATTATACTTGGATTACAAGTTTTTCACACTTCTTTTTAAAGATTTTCCACAAACGATGATTTGCGCATTGTATCCATTGATTGGTTTCTCTGTTGCTATTGGTAATTTGTAATGCTGATCTTTCCTACTTTTAAGTACGTTTTATGTACATGGATATGAAAGTTATGTTCTCATGCAGTGTGGTTAGAAACATTATTTCTTGTTTTCTGCGTATATCAAAAGTTCTCAAATTCGGTATATCTCAATAAAATCTTAGTTGAAAAAACTGTATGTGTATGTGGTGCATGTCTGATAATACTATGTTTATGCTTCCACCAATCATTCACTTTAGAACTAAGTGTCTAAAACATCCAGTATCTTAAGCTGCTATTTTAAAAATACTCCTTAAGTTCTAGTTTAACCTAAATTCCTAAATTCATTTGACTTTCAACAACGATTCCTCTATTAGATGCAAATTTCCAACTGGGCGAAAAAATATCCGGACCAGTATTCGAACCCGGGATCTCCTGGCTGAAGCCGCCAGTGCTCTGCCATCTGAGCTAACCCGGACGATTCTGGTCGAACTTTTTCACCCAGCTAACCTTGATGATTACAGCATCTGGTCTGAAACCTGGTTCAGCTCAACAGAATAAATCTCAGGTAATGGAACTCCAGAAATCGCTGGATACAACATTACACTAGATTAATATTAACACAATTTTTCGCCCAGTTGGAAATTTGAATCTAATATGATTTGTTTACCAATTAGAATAATTGTGTTAATATTAATCTAGTGTAATTTCGTATCCAGCGATTTCTGGAGTTCCATTATCTGAGAATTATTCTGTCGAGCTGAACCAGGTTTCAGACCAGATGCTGTAATCATCAAGGTTAGCTGGGTGAAAAAGTTCGACCAGAATCGTCCGGGATAGCTCAGATGGCAGAGCACTGGCGGCTTCAGCCAGGAGATCCCGGGTTCGAATCCTGTCCGGACATTTTTTCGCCCAGTTGGAAATTTGCATCTAATATGATTTGTTTACCAATTAGAATAATTGTGTTAATATTAATCTAGTGTATTTCGTATCCAGCGATTTCTGGAGTTCCATTACCTGAGATTTATTCTGTTGAGCTGAACCAGGTTTCAGACCAGATGCTGAAATCATCAAGGTTAGCTGGGTGAAAAAGTTCGACCAGAATCGTCCGTGATAGCTCAGATGGCAGAGCACTGGCGGCTTCAGCCAGGGTATCCCGGGTTCGAATCCTGGTCCGGACATTTTTTCGCCCAGTTGGAAATTTGCATCTAATATGATTTGTTTACCAATTAGAATAATTGGGTTAATATTAATCTAACGATTCCTCTAATTCATCAACACATACTTCTCTCTTTCCATCTACACAAAAGACAATCAATCAATGTTTTTTCATGTCCACTGCTGATAAGAATTCCAATCAGATTATCACATCTAAAATATTGAATGTAACTAAAGGTTCTCTTGATATTTAAACTGTAATTTAGGAAGACTCGTGATTGGTAGAAATCGTAGAGAACCTATGTGTCCCAAATAACAGGAATGTACTGTACTTTGCTGTTTAGCGGTCATCTGGGCGATGAATTTGGGCATCCATTTTGATAGTCAAATGTTTATCTATAAATTTCGAGTAACAGAAGCTTTACGATAACAAGTAGTGGAATTATCCAAAAAATGCTGGAAGGCATAAGATGCTGTCCCCAAGGAAAGCTATATAAGGAAAGCTAACTCTGGAAAGCTAGCTAAAGCCCCAAGGAAAGCTAACTGTGAGGATAGTATTGAAGTTAGGGAAGCAGGACGTTTCGGTCCCGACACTTCGGTCCCGCCATTTCGGTCCCGCCGTTTCGGTCCCAAGACATTTCGGTCCCGAGACATTTCGGTCCCGAGACATTTCGGTCCCGAGACAATTCGGTCCCAAGACATTTCGGTCCCGAGACATTTCGGTCCCAAGACATTTCGGTCCCGAGACAATTCGGTTCCAAGACATTTCGGTCCCGAGACATTTCGGTCCCAAGACATTTCGGTCCCGAGACAATTCGGTCCCGAGACATTTCGGTCTCGAGACAATTCGGTCCCAAGGCATTTCGGTCCCGAGACATTTCGGTCCCAAGACATTTCGGTCCCGAGACAATTCGGTCCCAAGACATTTCGGCCCCGAGACATTTCGGTCCCAAGACATTTCGGTCCCGAGACAATTCAGTCTCAAGACATTTCGGTCCCGAGATATTTCGGTCCCTTCTCCAGCAAGCTGAAATTTTGTGCACTTGAAATAGGTGACAATTTTATAGGGGACATTGTAGAGTTTTTTAAATAAAGGCCTTAAAATTTTAGTAAACACACACAAATTTCGTATGGTAATCATTTTAAAAAATAAGGGGGGGGATTGACATTTTCTATATTTTAGTGTATCATAAGTATAAGGGTCTGATAAATTAAGACATTTATAACTCGATCTATAATTATCGCAAAACACTCATATTTTGTATGGTAAACGTAATCTTTATAAAAGGAGGGACATTATCAAATTTTTTAACTGAACTCCCTAAATTTTAGTATAACTCGAATATAAGGACTCGAAAACGCAAACACTTATAACACAGATCAAAATTGTCACAGCCCACACAAATTTCCTACGATAATCATAATCGTTTTATAAGGCGGCGGGGGGGGGGGGGACTCTGTTGGCTTTTTATATATTTTAGTGTATCTTAAGTATAAGGTCCTGATAAATTAAAACATTTATAACTCTCTCTGTAATTATCGTAGTCACACTCATATTTTGTACGGTAAACGTAATCTTTAAAAAAGGAGGTACATTATAAGATTTTTTAACTGAACCCTTGAAATTTTAGTATAACCGAATATAAGGGCCCGAAAACCGCAAACACTTATAACTCGCAATCAAATTGTAGCACACCATGCAAATTTTATATGGTAGAATTAATCGTTTTCAGGAGTGGGGAAGGGAGAGTTCTGTGGATTCTTTATAGAAGCTCTTCATATTTTAGTCTATCATAAATATAAAGTCCAGACAATTTAAAAATATTTATAGGTCGAGCTTTAATTTTCATATGCAAATGCCCATGCCAAAATGCACATATTCAATTGTATATAAATTGCACACTATGTGATTAATAATGAAAAAATCTGCAAATATTTTTACAAATCTTTATTTTATCCTATTATTTAACGGCGCATCAATTTTAAATGTATTGCATTTTACATATTTTTTTAAAAAGGGGTTCTTAACATGGAATTGTGATAAAGACACATTATTTTTTAAATTCTGCACCGGAACAGACTAGAACTTTCTATTTTATTTTAATAATTATTTAAATTTACTATTTTTTGAAAAACTATTTAAAAGTTTGCATTAATCTTTTTACATGTAACAATAATATTACCGCTATTTCTACCAGTGGTCGAATGACAAGTTTAAAAATATTTTTAATTTTGAACCACTTCACCGTTTGCCCCGAGATAACTCGGGGATAAAAGCACTTTTTCCCCATACCTGTCGACGGTGAAGTGGTTTGCAACAATTACAAATCCTTTTTAATATATTTAAGACTTTTATATGCTTATTACATTCAAAAACTACGAGCACAATAAACATAAATCAAAATTTTAAAATTTCTATTGTCATAAAATATTCTTTTCGTATTTAAAATTAATTCTGTATTTCAAATATTTCTTTGTTATTTATTTGACTTATATACTTAGAATTAAAGCAGCCTACATGTTTTAATATGACAAATAAAAAATAAAAATGAAAATACAAAAAAATAACATAAAATCTCAAAATAGTAATGTATAGTGAATCACTTTTACGTAAAATTTCATTTTAAATTAAGAAATTTTATAAATATATCACAATGAAGAAATTTGGAAATTTAGAACACATATTTGGCTTTTCTTGATATCTATATGTTATTCATTCAAAAGAATATTATACATGTATATATATATGTCAAGTGTAGATGTCCTGGCTTCCCCCATTTGATTATGCTAAATAAAGATCCAGATAGAAGAATTATTCTACTCGCGCTCTCTTTGTTCTAGTCAGCCGGCGCTTTTTTGTGGCCACACGGCATTTTTCATCTTTAATGGCTTAAAAAAACCGGCACGACATGCAGTGGCGTAGCCAGGATTTCGTTTCGGGGGGTGGGAGGGTCCGGAATTTTCCCTTCATGTTATATATTTAGTAAAACCTGTCAAGATGAAATTGTAAATATTGGTGAAAAATTCCGTTTTACACAGCTTTCCGTGTTATTTGGTGTATTTGTATAGTATTCTTTTCCGTAGCACTATGGAACATTTATGTTTAAGACAGAACTCCGTTATAGGCAGGTTCCATTTTTAAAAGTTTTGTGTATTTATATAAATATACTTATTTATATCATATGAATAGAATAAAACTTGTCAAAATAGTAATTGTCTATAACAGAATCCTGTCTTTAACGTAAGCGTTACATGGTCTTAATATGAATTGCGATACAATTAAATTTGCTTCAAACCTGTCTGAAAAGGGGATTTTTACCCTTCTTTAGTGAAGCATAGTGAAACCTGTGAAAGCGGAATCTTTCTATAACGGAATCCTGTCTCAAACGGAAGAGTTTCAGAATCCCTGCGAAACGAACAATAGATCTTATTGAGGTAGTGTATCTTAGAAGTATAATTAATTACACTTCTTTACATGGAAGCCTGTCTAAAATGGAGCTTTTACCAGTCCTTGGAATCTTGTCTTGACTGTGTATATATGATAGAAGTATTTCGAGTAACTTTAAGAATTTAGGTATATCCTTATTTAATTTCTTAATTAAAAAAAAGCATGTATAAAAAATATAAGGCCAATCTCTATAACTGCGACTAATAATACATTCAAGTTACATTAATATTTACCAGTGAAAAAGATTCACTTATGATGTAAAAAGCTGAGCGCATACTGAAGAGTTAAATTTAATTAACCCATTCGCTGTCATTCACGAGTATACTCGTGGCTTTAATTTATTGATTACTTTGTCACCACTATTTTAAAATTAAAAAAAAAAGGCCTCATTTATTGGCAGAAATTTCGCTGTATTAGTAAAGAGAAATTTATCTTTCTGAATTTGTGCTGGCAAACGATCTTCAACAAAAAATTTGAAAATTCTTAGTTATGGCAGCGAATGGTTTAAATCAAGTTTCATATTACATAACATTTGCCTACAATAAAGTTAGGGACAAGTGGTTAAGTGTAAAACAGCAATTTTCATGTTTAATTTCTTGCCATTGAATTAAGAATTTGTGCTGTAATAGATATTGGATTATGATTTCACATAAGTGTCAATCGCATGAGCCGTTCATGCGATCCGCCGCGCTCCCCATGGAAATTTTTGAGGTAACCCAGATAGCATGAACATTAGCAGAATGTTTGATTTTTTCTGATATTATCTTGCCGTGACAAATTTGAATTGAGAAATTCGCAGCAAATCTCCCGCAAGGTATACCATCACCCACTTGCATGAGTAGTTTGTTGTGAAACTGATGGCAAGACTGTCTTTAATTCACGAAAGTGACGAAAACAAAAAATCTCTCTGTTGAGAGACTCAACAACAATGAGAATCAGCACATACGCAGAAATCGCAGAAATTTTATTCGATAGGCACCGTTTTTTCTAAACGCTATACTTATTAAATACCAAAAAATGCTCGAAATGAAAAGTACAAATATTACCTAAACTTGTTTATGGTGATAAAACATATGCATGCACCTTCTGACGGCGCTTTCGCATCAATAGACCTGATCAGGTCTATTGACCCCTTCGAAGGGGTTAAACTTATAGTGTGATATGGAAAGATTACTACTTTGCAGTAAGTTTGCAGTATTTTTGATTACTTGTTTGCCGTTAGTTTGCAATAAATTTGATACAGCATGAATTTAACTTGCACGACAAGTTGAAAACACTCATAGTTATATTGTTAAGTAAAAAAAAATTCAAAAATTAAATTGTTTTTATTAAACGTATTTATCAATTCAAAATTATTTTAACTATTAATTGTTTAGATAACTAATTTATCAATTGCTTGTTTAAAAGCTATTACATGAACTATATAATAGTTTTTATAGGGTAAATGCAAATATATATTTTTTTAATTTTCGGTTATTATAACGTTATTAACTTCATTAGGATGTATAAAAGTGATAAGGGTTCTGAAGATAAACATGTTGTTTATTCATTTATTAGTTAGCTTATAATATTATTTTTGCTCTTTAATTATAATTAATTAATAATTTCTTACTTTTTGCGAATTGTAAATTATAACTGTACTTAAAAAATTAAAATCTGCATAATATCACCTAACACTGTTAAAAGGTATTTTTACGTATTTGTACAATGTTGCATTATTATTATTATTATTATTATTATTATTATTATTATGTCTAATTAATTAATTATTACTTAGACTTTATGTTTTTGATTGATTTTTCAAAATATTCCTATATTATTTTTTCGAAATTATAAATTAAAACTTTTGAATAAAAACTTTAAGTGCTATTAATAATTGCTACTAACAATTGCTATTAATTAATTCTCAAAAAAGTTAGGAATTTTAGTATAAAAATTAAATTAATATTTCATTAAATATGATTTTTATTTAATGTATCCTTAATTTATTAAATTAATAACATTATTAATATACATTACATTTTTTTACTTTAAAATAAACTCAATACATAATACATTTTATATTCAATTTATCATATAGTAGTTATAAACTGAAATTTATCTTTTACATGTTTATTTATTTTATATTTAAAGTCACCGAAATTTAAAACTATAAATATAATTAATAATAAAACTAAAATAAAAAATTATTAATTTTTTTTCTGGGAAAGTGGGAGGAAAAGGGTAACATTAAAAATCAATAAATAAACGACAAATACAAACACGTTGGAAATTGCTCGTCAAACGTAGCAAATGAGGTGCGTTCGTACTATAACTAGTTTTATAATTATTTTTTGCACCCCATATTGTACTGAATGTATATATTTTTTTTTTTGCACTTCATGAGTGCATAGCCTGTGACATCATTAAAATGCACTTGCAATAATTTTTTCCCATTCCCCGTAATGTAACGCAAAACTTTTGACTGTCTCTGTAATTAAACTATACACCGATTTTCATAAAATTTCAAATGGCTCGACAAAATTTTGTAACAATTATATATTTAAAATTTCAGACCACTCGGAAGGCTGTAACATCATTAAAATGCACTTGCAATAATTTTTTCCCATTGGCCGTAATGTAACGGAAATTTTTTGACTGTCCCTGTAATTAAATTATACATCCGATTTTCATAAAATTTCAAATGGCTCGACGAAATTTTGCAACAATTATATATTTAAAATTTCAGACCATTCGGTTGGGATGTTTTTGCTCTGTTATATGCGGACAGACAGACGGGCAGACGGACGGACTGAACGACGACTATAGGTGCTACGTATTTATATAATTACGAACGCACCTAAAAACCTTAGTTTTGTCAGTTAAAATTTGAAAATAAAATTAATTAAAATAATACTTACACTATTACATAAAATAAAAAATAATCATCTTATTACAAAGAAATAGGCCCAGTTTCAATAAAATTAGTTCACAAAAATCGTCTGCAATGGGTGAGAAGACTGTTAAAAATGCAACCAATAATTATTTAAAAAAAAAAAAAATGAAGCGGTGGGTGGAGTTTTCTGGCAACAAAATATTTTTCCTGGCACACCTAATTACCAAATCACTATTGTTTTCACAATGTTTATAATTGTAAAGTAACTTATGAAAACAAAATTATAACTTTGTATTATAAAAGTAATAAGAAAAATTAAATATTTTTGCTTCAATAAATATATCTTTTTTCTGAATTATTAAAGGAGAGGATGTAGAAGAATGATTTGAGGAATTATTTACCTACAATAGCTTATAAGTGTCCAATTGAACTATTGAAGACATTTATTATTAATCTAATTGTAAGAAGGAGAAAAAATAAGAACAGTTTTTAAAATTATTTAATTAATGATGATAATTTAAAGGTTCTAAAAAACGTATGAAAACAACCAAAAAATCATCTATGGCAGTTTATAGTATATATAAAATACCTAATATTAATAACAAATAATAAAGCTTAAAAAATCCATTTTGTTAAATAATAATAATAATAAAAAGACAATGTCCCCTGTAAAATTATATCACATTGTTCAAGCAAACAAATTTTCAGCTCGCTGTGATTACATTATCACGAGTTATAAAAGTTTAAATTTATCGGACTGTTATATTCAGCTTTTTTTTAATTTGGGGGGTGGGGGGTGTTAAAAAATTAAAAAAGGTCCCAAATAATGTTTAAATTACAGCGTTTGGCGGCCCACGACAATTAGAATACGAGTTATAAGGTGGTGGGCACCGAAATGACAAGGGACCGAAATGGCTAAGGACCGAAATGGCCAGGGACCGAAATGGCTGGGGACCGAAATGGCCAGGGACCGAAATGTCTCGGGACCGAAATGGCCAGGGACCGAAATGTCTCGGGACCGAAATGGCCAGGGGCCGAAATGTCTCGGGACCGAAATGTCTCGGGACCGAAATGGCCAGGGACCAAAATGTCTCAGGACCGAAATGGCCAGGGACCGAAATGTCTCGGGACCGAAATGGCCAGGGACCGAAATGTCTCGGGACCGAAATGGCCAGGGACCGAAATGTCTCGGGACCGAAATGTCTCAGGACCGAAATGGCCAGGGACCGAAATGTCTCGGGACCGAAACGGCGGGACCGAAATGGCGGGACCGAAATGTCGTGTACCCTGAAGTTAGTGGCAAAGAGATACAAGTTTCAAAACAAAATAGGAATAACGATTTTTGCGCGTTTCAGATTTTATCACGCTATTTTCTTGAATTTTTTTATATGGGTTGTAGTTTGTATTATGGTTCGGGAATGTTCGTCAAATAAATCACACTAATCGATTGTGAAACTGCTTTTTTAAAAAAAGCTACTTTCACAACACAAAATGTCAGAAATTTCATAAAAATACTATATTTTTTAAGCAGTATTTTTAGTTTTTCATTTTTATTTTATTCGCGAGATTTTTTTCAGGTTCTAGTTAAGTAAAAAAAAAAATCATTTTAAACGCTAGTCCTTCAAAGACTCTCTGAATATAAGTTGCGCATCCTTTCGTGTCTACGAACCACAAGTTAAGAACCGTCGGTTCAAACTATGATTGGTCGACACATTCCTAGATTTTTTACACCAACTCTGAAATATTAGAGAAGTTTCGAATAGGAAATAAACTAAATATCAAAATATTTCTAATTATACATAATGCATTTACAAATTTCACTTTATAATGATTAACTATATTTTCTACCATTTGCAATTTCATAGCACGTGATATATATATGAAAGTGTATTTGATAAAGAGCAATTTATTTAAAATTATAAATATTTATGAATATAGAATTTTATTTTATCACATGATATTTCTAATACAATTATTCTATTTAATTACTAGCATTGTATATTTGTATTGATATTTTGTATGGGATTGTATTGGATTTGCATAACAACTCTGAAATATCAGAGCTCTTTCAAATATAGAAAATAAAGTAAATATCAAAACAGTTCCTATTTCATATAGGGCATGTGCAAATTTCATTTTACTTTATAATGATTAAATATATTTTAAACTATCTGCAATTTCATACAACGTGATATATATACGCAAGTATATTTAATAAAGGGTAATTTATTTTAAATTGCAGATATTTATGAATATGGAACTTTATTTTATTACATGATATTTCTAATACAATTACTCTATTTAATTACTAGTATTATATATTTGTATTGAAAATTTGAAAAAAATTGTATTCAAATTAAATTTCGACTGCCTTTAAGAGAAATTAATATGAAGTTCATTCCTACTGTTTATTTAACTCAGCTTTCAAAGCATCCTCTATGCAGTTGGTGTTCGTCTGTTTCCCCACCTTTAGAGAATTAAATTATTGTCAACCGCAATCAACCCAGAAGCATGCGACCGAATGAATAGATTTGCTGACGAGAAATTACCTTGACAGGTCGGCCGGAATATTTCTAATTTGTTTGGAAACTTAATGGTAATTTTATAAGGCAATATTCGGCATAGCTTTCTAAATTTAGATAATCTTTCTAGGATTATGAAAATAAAAATAGTTATCTAAAGTAGCAATTTTTATTATAGGTTTAAATTTCATTTTAATTTAGTGTGGTTAGGAAGTGGTAAAAACTTAAAATATATCTTGTTTTAAAGTTCAAATTTAGAGAATTTGCGTATAGAACTTCACAACTTTCTAAATAATCTCCATATAATCTATATATATATTTCTCTTACGTCTGTTACGTAGCCCGAAAAAAAAAAGCTGTTTATGTAGCTCGCTATTTGGCAACAGCCACACCGACGATTCTCAGTGGTTAAGTTACGGTCACGTGCCGAAATCAACTCAGCAAATGAAAATCCCGATATAATCTCTCTTTTAACACAAACCGTTTGAGCGATGCATGAATGACAGTTGCTATTGGTCCGTTTTACGGTGACGTGAGGAATTCAGCGAATCTGCTTTTTGATCCAAGATTATATTTAGACACAGGCGAAAACGTTTTGTTACAGTTCGTTAGCGTGATACATAGCATGTTTTATAAATTCTTATTTCAGTTTTAAATCAATTTAAGCCGGATTTTTCAATACTATAGGCAAAATGAAGGGAGAAGGACCTAATCTGACACTAACATGCTATTTAAATTTAAAAGGCGTCAATTTCCAGTTCGCTTAGCTTTCTCAATGATGATCAACAAGTCACATCAGGGCCAATAATTTAAAAAAGCATTCACATATTTTTATATTTTAAGACACTTTAAAAGCATACCATAGTAAAAGGTGCATTTCGTGCAATATTGGACATGCATAAAGTTTTTTTTAATACCAGAGAAAATGCTTCAATGTGATAAAAATACCATGCTTGTTGCTAATCTATCTGTATGCAAAATTTCAAAAGTATTAGTGCAGAATTTATTTCCATTTTATGAGAAAAAGCGCTTTTTTTTTTTTTTTTTTTTTTTTTTTTTTTTTAGTTAAGTGAGGCAGGTAAAGAAGGAGCTCTGAACAAAATTTGGCAATCAGGTACCATTTGTAGTAACTTATTCCTTAGTTTTTCATATTTATTCACGTTATTTGAAACGTTACTTTACAATAATAGTAAGCACATGTTTATTGTTGAGTCACGTGATAATAGTGGACAATATACGAAAATTGCAGTCCGCACAATAAAATGTCTATTAAATGTTAGATAATGCAATATTCTTTTTTTTACATTCTAATAAAAAATATTCTTAGAAGTATTTTCAAGAGATATTATATGCATATTAAGACAAAAATAAAGCAATTAACAGACTTAAACTTTCAGATTGTCATTTTCCTGGCCTGTCACACAGTGATGTGTGCACAGTAAAAGGCTTTCTGCTATACTATACAATAATCTTTTTCTAGTTATTTTAATTTCTAATTATTAATTATACCTTATATAACATGGATATGAGGAAGGTAACAAGTTCTGAATTTTACAAATATTTTTCCATAATTAAAATATGATTGTCACTGAAAATAAATGTCATTTTCCTGGCCTGCTCATTTTATTTCTTTTTGAGGTATAAAGATGACGATGCAGAGTAATTCTTCTTGTTCTTGACATAGTTCAAGTCAGAAGTAAAAATATCATTGCTACCAGCAAGATCTTTTAGATATTTCTTTGAAAATAATGTATTTAAAGGCTTTATAAGAATTGAGTATACTTTTATTATGTCATTTTCCTGGCTTCAATAAATTACAAATAAAACTGAACATTGCACTAAATTTGAGGAACTATAGAGGAAACACGCTCCTTTTAACGAAATTAAAATGTTAGATCTAAAAAAAAAAATACCAAGAATGTGAGAAATATTTTAGAATGAAATTGTTATTATCCTGGCATACATATGCCATGAAAATGACATATAATTATAATTACATAAAAATGAACTTACGCTCTTGAAACTTTAACAATTTTAGGTGCAAATTCCTTTATTCAGCTGCTCAACTAACATTTAAAAAAAAATCAGAAGCTTTGAAACGATTTAAATTTAAAAAAAAATTTTGGTTTCAAAATTTCACGTTTTGTGATATTCACCCATAGATTGAAAAAATTATGTTTGAAAAGTTTGTTAACAAATCCAGTAAGTTAAGGGAAAATTTCCAAACATATTTACATTACATTTTTTATTCTATCTGATGTTCTAAAATTAGAATTATGTGATATTTATGGGTTAAAGTATGTGCAGCATATTTAAAGACTTATATTTGTTATAACTCTCCATATCATTGTAACAACATAGTTGCCACCATCGTGAGGAAGTCAACGTTACTGATGGACACGTTTTTAACTTTGTAATAAAGATATCCAGCAGATATGTTATAACCATCATACATTAGTTAATAAAAATTCTTTTCTTTAAAAAATATGCGTTTTTTACTACAGATTTCCATATACAGTGGAACCCGGTTAAGACGCTCACGGTTAATACGCGATCCCGCTTAATACGCGGATTTTTTCCGATCCCTTGAACATCGCCCATAAGACTAATGAAAAAATATCCCGGTTAAGACGCGAACGGTTATTACGCGATCCCGCCTAAAACGCGATAGATTTTCGGTCCTTTGTGGCAAAAAATCACGTTTAAGACGCGAATTCCTCCTCTTTTCTCCATTGTTTCCAATTTAGCGGATTTTTTCATTCAGATAAAAAACACTATTTCTGCATACTAATATTTACTTTATTTAATAACATATTAATTAAAGCGAACATTACTAATCGAAAATAGTAGTAGATATTGGAATTAAAAAAACCCTCTATATTAGCAACACTGCAAATCTTCTTTGATCTCGTGTTCTAACATTCTTTGTCTCTCGCTTCGTATATTTTTACTTGTAGTAGAGATAGATACATAGAGGAATTCACGATACTCAGATGCGTCAGAAAGTTATTATGATTAAGGTTGATTATACCTGTTGTTAGTGAGTTTTTAAATGTACTTTATATCATAACTATGTTTTATAATGTATGTTATAGAAAAAAGAAAAAGAAACTCGCAAAGATTAAACAAATACGACTGCGGTTGTTTAATTCTTCTTTAATGATTCCTTTACTTTTGCTATGCTAACAATATTTCTTACACAAAAATTAATAAGGATAGTTTTTTCTTACATAAAAAGAAGGACAGATTATATTGGTACTCATTATTATAAGTAATAAATAGATATATAAAACGGGATTTAACAACAGGATTGTGCTTCAAAATTTAATATTTTCATTCTTTTTGTTAAAAAAAAAATTAGACTAGTAGAAAAATTATTTTTGCTATTTTAACTTTGGTTATCACGTATTAACGACAATTGTTTAATCCATATTTATTTTCAGTTATTTTTCCAGTCGGTCCTATAAAAAGATACAATGAGTAAAGTTGTATAGAATTAAATTTAAATCTAATTATACGTATAAGGAACAATTTTCGACCATAAACATATAAATGAAAGCTCTAAAGTTCATTTAGACGATTAGATGTGTAAATAAACCCAGTTCCTGCAACATTATCCAAATCACGTTTAATACGCGATCCCGCTTAATACGCGACTTTATTTCACTCCCTTGAAACGCGTCTTAACCGGGCTCGACTGTATTTTCGAGAGTAGATAATATTATACTACATTAATTGTTTTTTTTTTTTTTTAAATATAGAAATATATAAATGAGCATGTACTACATGTGTCTTGCTGTTTTTGTTGCCTAAAATTTAGAGAAAATAGCAAATGCACATAGCTGAAAACTAAAGGATTCCTCATTGAAAACTGTGACAAAAATTCATCCTACGTCGATCATTTTAATGGTACCAAAAAATAAAAAACACAGAAAAAGAAACCTAAAACATGGCTTACTTAAGGCTAATTCCATGAAAACTTGTCATGTCTGTTACACAGCTGAAAATCGCTATGCTTGTTGGTCACCGTTATTTTCGAAAAGTTTGCTTCGCCTTATTCAATTGATAAGATATCTCCGATAAAGTAAGTCAAATTTTCCGTTCTAAAATACTAGTAGCCAACAACCTTAGCGATTTCTAACTGTGTGACAGACATGACAAGTTTTCGTGGAATTGACCTTAAGTGTTTCAAAACTCTTGACTTAGAGTGAAAAATAATTCAGCTTTCCATCGTCCAATGGCAATATATAATAGTCAAAGAGATATCAGTTTCGAATCCCCGTTCAATCTTGGATTTCTGTAATGTAATGGATTCCGCTTTAAACAGAAATCTTGGTCTGATTAACTATTGTTTGCAAATAATAACTTTAATCTCTTTATGTTTAATTATTTTTCCAGTTCTAGATTCAACATTTTACCAGATCGCGGTTTAACTTTTAACATGTCATTGATTCACATTTTACCAGCCCATGGTTTAAACTAAGTTTAATGTAATCGTGGGTTAATATAAGTTTCTTGTTTTCAATCAGAATGTTTCTCCGTCTTGTGGAAGCAATGTTCGTCGCACCGTGTTTTGATGAAATTTTAAAACAAATTTTTAACAATAAATAAAACATTTTTTATTTATAAAGTTGCCAAAACTTGATAGAAATACAAGGTGATTCAAAAAATAAAAACTTTAAAAGCATCAAATAGTTGATAGTTTGACGGGGTTTTTTTAAGCCCTAAAAAAATTCATTATGTATATAGGATTCATTGAGCAATACAGCTAACAAAATTGCACAGTATCGAATATAAGAAATTTCTGGAACCTGACCAAAATTCGACAAGGACACACAAGTGTTAGTGAAATTTTGAACCAAATTTTGAACAGTGAATAACACTTTTTTATTTTTTAGATTGCTCAAACTCGATAAGAATGCAAGACGATCCAAAAAGAAATCCTTTAAGAGCCTTAAATCTGTGATGGTGTAAGGTATTTTATAAGACGAAATAAGTTCGACATGTATATAGATTTAATAGAGCAATAAGAAAAAATAATAAGTTAGCATCCAATGTAAGGTATTTAATTCATAAACCTCTCAAAGAGTTGACGTGGATATAAGGGTGAATATCACAAAATGTGAGATTTTGAATACAAAATTTTTGAAAATTTAAATCGTTTCAAAGCTTTTGATTCTTTTAAAAATGTTAGTTCAGCAGCTGAATAAAGGAATTTACATGTAAAATTGTTAAAGTTTGAAGAGCTTAAGTTCATGTTTATGTAATTATAATTATATGTCATTTTCTGGGCATATGTATGGCAGGATAATGATAATTTCATTCTAAAAAATTTTTCACATTCTTGTTTTTTTTATTTTTAGATCTAGCATTTTAATTTTGTTTAACGGAATATATTTCCTCTATAGTAACTCAAATTCAGTGTAATGTTCAGTTTTATTTGTAATTTATTGAAGTCAGGAAAATGACATAATAAAAGGCTACTCAACTTTTACAAAGTCATTAAATACATTATTTTCAAAGAGATATCTAAAAGATCTTGCTGTTAGCAATGATTTTACTACTCCTGACTTGAACTATGTCAAGAACAAGAGAATTACTTGGAACGCCATCTTTATACCTCGTAAAGAACTAAAATGAGCAGGCCAGGAAAATGACGTTCATTTTCAGTGGCAATCATATTTTATTTTTGGAAAATTACTTGAAAATACAGAACTAGTTACCTTACTCATATATGTGTTATATAAGGTAAAATTAATAATTAGAAATTTAAAAAAAACTAGAAAAAGATATCTGTACAGTATAGTATAAAGCCTTTTACTTTGCGTACATCACAGTGTGACATGCCAGGAAAATGACAATCTCAAAGTTTAAGTCTGTTAATTGCTTTATTTTTGTGTTATTATGAATATAATATCTCTTAAAAATACTTCTAAGAATATTTGTTATTATAATGTAAAAAAAAAAAAAAAAAAAAAAAAAAAAAAATGCGGTATCTAACATTTAATTGACATTTTATTGTGAGGACTGCAATTTTCGTATTTTGTGATATTGTCCCATAAACTGTTTTATAAAGCTTCAATTTTGGCAAATGCCCGAGTAGTTTCAACTCAAGATTGTTTATAACCTTCTAAAACATCCTTGCTACATTAAGTAATGTTGTATGGGTATAGGACTGTAAGGTAATTAACAAAGATAAAAAATTAAACAAAATATTTAATAATTTTCGATGTATTGTGGTTTACAAATTTTTTCAATTCGGCATGGATACAGTTGAAGTTATTGAACAAACCTTTCTAAAATTATTTAATTTTTCGGTACAAAGTGTTTCCTAAACCTATAAAAATTTTCAATATGACTTCAGATAATTCTCAAAGCAACGTGAATAAATAAATAAATAAATAAAAGTATATAATGTGCGTCTGTACTATGTCTTTTCTAAAACATTCTGTGTGCATGCGTAACAATTTATAAAGTTAAACACAATGAAATAATTAAGGTTTTATTCAATGTGTTTGATAAACCAATAAAAACTTAGTATGTGTATAAAAAATTTATAAACAAAAAAGTCTAAAATTTATAATTCAGTTTCGACACAATGTGCATCATAAAAATTAAGTATACAGGGGAAAAATAAAGTTTAAAAACTTAAATTTTTCTTCAATAAATACGGCGTTTCACATCAGTGTTTCTCACATACTATTCTGGTGGCTAACATGTTACATAACTAAAATTTTATGCAAAAAAATTTTGTGTAAGCAAAATAAAGCGTTAAAAAGAAAGATGAAACATGCGTTGCAGGTTGATTAGTTTTTGTTACCTTAGTTCGCTAACGTTTGTAGGTAGATTAGTTAAACATAATCTTGTACACAAAATGCATGCGTATGAGTGTTCTGGATAAATTGAAAACTGGACGGAGGAATTAATAACAAGAAAGAAAAATTATGCACCAAGCATAGATTATAAAACATTTTCCAACGCTTCCAAAATACTCCAACGGAAGTTTACCGTTTCGAAAGTTGAAAAAAATATATCGCGTTATTTTAAAAACTCATAAAACATTTGAAAACTAGATTTCACCAATTACTCAAATTCTTTCGTGCATCCCTGTACTTCGTATATATGTACGTATATACACAACATATTTTGTCGAAATTTAATTTAGTTGCACAAAGCATACTACAACGAAGATTAAGTTTTAGCAATCCCAGTCAATAGACGAAAATGTACTTATTTATGTAATAATTTAATGCAATACTTTTGTATAGCCCTGTAAATTATCTACAGATTTTTAAACATACACCATAGTAAGTTATAATTTAAGTCATGAAAAAAATGTCTAACATGAATAAAAACGGACAGTAATTATATCTATAGGATTCAATGTATTCATTTCTTCGCATAAGTCTATATATGAAGTTATTAATATTCTACAAACATCTCTTAATATACTAAACGTAGTTCAGCAGGAAAAAGTATAACTAAATTTTTTAAAAAACTAAGCAATTCACTCTTATACACAGTAATATGCCATATATGATCGATAGAATTTATACACACCATGTAGCATAAAAAAATTAAATGAACTTAAAAACCCATGCAAAACTGAAAACTCACCTCCATCATTTATTGTTCATCGACAGCATTGTAACCGAAATCTTTTGTGTGTCTCTGTAAATGAACGATAACTGTCTTTGTGAATGATAAATGTTTTGCACTCCATATTCTACACAAAGCATGTTTAACCCTTTCCGGCGAGGAGTAAGTCTGTTTGTAAAATGATGAAATGATAGTCTAACATCAGAATTTACAAACGAATTTATTAGAAAACAAAAACCTGCTTACTTCCCCGTACTTTATAAAAGAAAAATTTTAACTAAATATTCTTGGTGCCCTTTGTCAGTTTTGGAATTAAAATTAGGCGTCCTTTTTTGCGTGCACAGCCCGCTAAAGGGTTAATGCACGTTTTAAAAATAATTGCACTTTCCCTCCATAAATTTATCGCATTTGATTACGAAAGTATAAATATGAGTTTAATCCCTTCCAGAATGGCGAGTAAAATGGTAAAATGACTATTGTCACTCATCATGCGTTTTTCGTCTCAAACAGTAAAATAACGACTGTCGCTTCTTGTGACATATCTGCCAAACGATTAAAAATAACCAGACAACTGTGAGTATTACTCGCGCAGAGGTTTCCGTACAATAAATATATGAATTAGTAACTGGGCATTGCATTACACAAATATATCATTACAAGTTGTTATCTAAGCTTTAAAAGCCAATGGCGCATAGAATACGCCGCTCGTGTCTTTATGTATATAAAAACCGTCCGTATCTTCAAGGGTTAGGCAGTCTTTGAGAGAGTGCTCAGGGCCGGGTAGTTCTGCCCCCTAGAGCTTAACGTCTCTCCCGGTATGTTCCCCGACACGTTGGGGCTCGTCAGTCCAGCCCTCTCCTGCCAAATGCAGACGCACATACATAAGAAGCGCACGGGGCGACGCTCACCCCCCAAGGGCGGCCACGTACCACCGACCACAGAACCCAAAATTTATTTGATAAAGCAATATGGAAGTTTACAAAAAAAAGACAAATGCCCCAGCCCGCCAGGAAAACCCCTACTCGCGACAAAGTGCGGGAGTACAGAATATTGAATAATAATAATAATTATTATTATTATTATTATAATTATAATAATAATACATCACTGCTCCTGGCCGCCAGGAGAGAGACTCCTCTCGCGACAAGGGGCGGCAGGAAGGGAAAAGAATGATTTGTATGGCACCAGCAATTACTCAAGCGTCCATGAGAGGGTAGGTTCTGGGTTAGGTTTGTAAGATGGCACCAGCAGACACTCAAGCTTCCATTGGAGATGTAACACCAGATAGAATGGTGGGAAACACGAGCTCATGTGTTAGTAGGAGACTACACGATGTATAGGAGAATGGTCAAACCTCCAAAGAGGGCTGAATGGTAGTGCTGTTTGAAGCTTGATGTAGTGACTGTGAGACTGGATAAGCAGAACCAGGCATTTGTGTGTAACGGGAAAACGTGATTCTCTGAGAAACTATGCGACCTAGGGTAATTCCTATAGTTTTCCTGCAAGGTTTAAATTAACTTCTACTACCCTAATTTTTTTCATAATTTTAGTTTCAGTAGATTTGGAAATATTGAAGGGGGTCATATGTTTGCATTACATTTTTGGCGATATCTCTGAAAATGTAATACCTAAATTTAAAAGAAATTTATTTTTGCGTGTTTTATTTTCAGGTAACTTAATTAGACCCATTACATTTTTCCTAAATATATTTGTGATTGGGTAATAATTTATAAATATGTGGGTCAATAACTTTTATTACTTCTGCCAAATTTGAACTTTGTACATTCTAAAATTTACGAGAAAAACGGTGTGACATTTAGACACATGAGTGATCTTATAATGGTTCCGCTTTAACTTTTTAAGTACAGAACCCTAAAAACTAGCTATGTTCCCCATGAATCTAAAGTTATTAAAATACTTTTACTAACACAAAAATTGTACAATTTAGTTTGAAAATATATTTAATTACGATTTCATCCAAATGAATAATACAGGGTTAGCACAAATGAATGAACGGATTTAAAAAAAATTTATTTTCAAAACTATTACACAGAAGTAATATATGAAAATATAGATAAAGTTCCAAGATTTTTATTTTCAGTTGCAAATATTTCATATATGTAACCCTTTCGTAACACTAGAAACTTTTAATCTGTAATCAAGTTCGTTTCACACATTTTGCAGTTTTGCATTGTCAACGGTTCTTAATAATGCAGAGCTTGTGCTTTCTTTAAGTTCTTTTAGAGATTTCGACAACGATAGTTCATAAACACGATCTTTGATGTAATCCAACAAAAAGAAATCAAATGGCGTAAGATCCGGGGACCTTGATGGTCATGTGAATCAGGTTAAATCTTCATTACCTCGCTCGTTCAGCGACGGAAAGAAAAAAAAAAACTTGGCAGTATTTTCTTTATTCTCATGTATCATTATAATATGTGCAATAGTTTTGAAAATATAAATTCTTACAATCCGGTCATTTATTTATGCTAACCACGAATATCTTGTATGAAAATAATGCATGACTTATAAAATGAAACATGGTATGTTCTTTAATTAAAAAAAAAAATACTTTTTTCATGAACAATTCTACAATTAAGTCTTACAAAGGTTAAATGAGTATAAATCGAACAAGTCGGAAATTGTACTTCAAACGTGGGAAATGAGGTGCGTTCGTACTATAACTAGTTTTATAAATATTTAGATCTTGGTGCAATGGCTGTTGGACTCTTATGCAAAAACACCTGAATGCAAATTTATTACGAATATATATTTTAAATTCAGTAAGACAGAAATAACATGATTCCATCTGAACCCTTAAATGCTGAGTGTTGCCTTTCGGCAACATACCCAATTTAGGCTTCTAAAATACTATTAGAATAATATTGAAGCTATAATGCCTAATGTTGTCAATAAAATACATTCTGAAAATATTATTAAATCGATTTTCAACATGTAGATGGCAATACTTGTGCTGTTTAAGAATAAAGATAGATTTATTTTTTCAATTGTTGCTAAATGTTCTTTTTGTTTTGTTTTGAAGCTTGCGAAATACCCTATTTTGTTCTGCAGTGAGCAAATAAAATTTATTTCTTATCATAGTTCTTAATTTTCTTGTGTGTTTAATATTGTAGAATTTTATCAAAGAAAATTATTTTTTCAATTAAACACTAGTATTGCCGATTAGTAACAAACTGTTTTTTAGCCGTAAACCAAACTTAAAACAAAATAGGATTTTTTAAAGTATTTTTCCCATGATCTAATTAAAAAATCAAAGCCGAAAAATATTTTAAAAATTATTTTTGAAAAGTCAGGCATTTAAGGGTTAAATAGGACGTAATCACCATGGCAACCGATAATCATTGTACGTCATGGGATATCGTTGAATTAATTACGTATGATAGGATTTAAGGGAATGAAGAAAACTTTTATTAATATCTTTTTTAAGTTTTGATTCGATTTTTACAAAATTTGAAAAGACTCGACAAAATTCTGGAACGATTATATTAAATTTAAAACTATTCGGTTGGGTAGTTTTTGAGCTGTTATATGCGGACAGACGGACGGACCAAGCGACGACTATAGGTGCTAGATTTTCACATAATTACAAAAGCACCTAAAAATGGTTATTCAAAAAATTATGCAACAAACTAATTTGCTCATACTATGCCACACAACTTTCTATATTATTAACTTCCTGCTACATAATTAGACTTTAATATTTTCATTTAAGTCATTATCTTTAATAAGTCATATCTGTAATAGCACAGTAACTATAATATGTTATTTTAACAAGGTACTATCCTCAGTTCCTTAATATAAACTTTCGGTTAAATTAATGTGCACGCTGTAAAGCGAAAATTTACGGGTCTTTTGAGGATAATATATAATTAAATCGTATGCAAAGTGGAATATTTCCTTTTTATATGAATTTAAAGTACTTAAATATAGAACTTAACTCTTTATATCTCGAATTATGATATAAGAACAATTTTTCCTCAATTAGTTGGTGGGTAGACAAGCAGTGATCTTTAGATATTTCCGACCCTCGATAGGATAAACAAGTAAGAAAAAATAATGCGTCAATCATACATTATGAAACACTTTCCAACACATTCAGAAAAATGTAACAAAACTGCACCGTTTAAAAAATTAAAATATTACGTCTAATTCAACCATATAGAAACGCATAACACATTTCAAACCCCAATTTCATCTGTTCCCATACACAATCGGAAAATTATGCGAATTTTGTCAGCAGCCTTGTATATGATGGATGGATTTGAATCTAGTAATTACATGCTTGTCAAAATTTGGTTCACTTAAAAGATACATATACTTCAGTTGAAAATTTACCTTCAGTAATTTCCTTTAATAAGAAGAACGGTCGTGAATACTTTTGTGCAGCCCTGTATATGAGGTATAGAATTTATATATAATGAGTAAGATGCAAAAAATTAATGAAATTCAAAAGCGCATACCGATTTTTAAATCGTACACACCAGCAATTGTTACTCAAAGACAGTATTGTATTGTAACCGATTTCTTTTATGTGTCCTCGTAAATGAATAAAAAATGCTATGAATGCCCTGCTCTAACGTGATCGTAGTGAAATTCAGTGATTTATATCAGTTTCAATACACTTGAAATAGCCTAATGTCATTAAAATGCAAACGACTTTTCCCCATTCTATAATGTAATGGAATACTTTTGAGTGCTCCTGTATATGAACGATTAATCCTACATACTTCATATACAATACCAAACATGCTTTGGTGACCCTAAATAACCTTTATCAATTTCATGAAAATCCGATTACGGGGTGTATTTACGGGAGTTAGAGCGTGGACAGACGGCCAGACGAAAAGACAAACCAAATGCATAAACACTTTTCAACTTTGTTGGAAAGTGTTAAAAATATGCAGGGTGTCTATGAAAAAACGTGCAAGTTATAAATTTTAATAGTATCAACAGTAAACGTCATAGAAAGTTGGTTCAAGGTCACAAATAAAGAGTAACTCAAATAGTTTTAGATAAGCGCTTGCGCTGGTATTGCTTTGTTATTGACTCGCTTGCAGTGCCACATACGCAAAATAGCGACTCTTAGCGTAAAGCGTTACTGCTGAAGATTTAAAAGCATACACTGTAGGCATAATGCTATGTCATTTATTCCCTTTGGGACTTTATAAAAGATGGTGTCTACGTTCCGCCGCTACCTAATGATTTGCCAGAATTGAGACACAGAATTGGAGAAGCTATTGCTTCCATTACTCCGGACTTGTTAATCGAAATGTGGGAAGAATTGGACTTTAGATTGGACGTGTGCTATATATTTAAAAGTGGACATATTGGACATTTGTAAGAAAAACTAGGTTATTTTAACTTCAATTTGGTGTATGATTTGTTATACTCTAAATTAAACTGTTATAGTATACCATTGAAACTGGGACATTCTTTTATAAACACGCTGTATATTGAATTATTTGATTGTTTTAATATGACTTAGGATGCTCAATATTTACTGCTTTTTTAGTTAATTTTTATTTGAGGACTGTTTAAGTATTTTATACAATATGAAGGAGGAAATACTGTTCTTTGAAATGTTTAGCTCAAAAGTGGTGAGAAAATAACTGTACTTTAAAATATTTAACTACGCAAAAACGGCTGTGTGCTCCAAGGTATTATGCATTAGACCTAAAGTCCTCTATTTGACGTATTAAAAAAATATGCGATTTTTTTAATCGAACTTTACAGTTCCTTCCAAACCTAACGGATTTTAATCCTTTAATCCTTCATTTAAATCACACAAACATTTTTATTTGTTGTGAAATTTCACAACTATTAAATAATTAAACAGACGAAACATATTTAACAGTTCGCCTTGTAAATAGAAGTTTCATAATTTTCAAAATGACCATTATTTTCAGAACGTTTTAAATCATACTTAAATATATTTGGACAGGAAAAGCAGTTATCTTATTTTGACAGCAATTAAATGTATGTATGAGTTATGAAATTCCTTTGTGAATAGAAAGCATTTTATAAAGTTTTAATTAAATAAACTTACAAAGCTTTCTCAACGAAAAGTTAAAAATACGAGGATTAGATAAGCCAAAATTATGTCTACGTTAAAAATTATTGCATTATAGAAAACCTTAAATGATTATCCTGCAGTAATTATTTTACTTTGAAATATTAATGAAGATTACTAACAAACATATTTAACGACGCAAGATATTGTTTTATCTTTTCATAGTCCCTTTAAAATAATTTAGTACACTATAGAAAATTGCTTAAATATTTATTCAAAAATTACATATTTTGCTGTGTAGCATTTGTTAGAGTTACGGTCGTGTTTTCTTTGCGTTGTCTTTCAATGTAGTATTTAATAAATCGTTAAATATTTTTCTGTTCCATTATAGAGAAAACAAATTTCGTATCAAGTATGCTGCAAAAACCAGGTATTTGAATCTCCAAGAGAATATAATCTAAAATTTTTCCAAAGATGTCGCCCTTTATTAAAATTCACACGAAACGTATGGTAAAATTGCATAATTTGAGTCCCTATCTATAATTTAAAGAAAAAACACGGCCGTAATCAACGCTGACGTCATATTGACGATGTCAACATCTTACCAATAAGCTTCCATTTTATTGCAAACTTTTATATTTCTAAACACCACACAATTTCAATTTTTGTACCGTCGAATAAGGAAAAACGTGTTCTTTCAAATGCAATTTATTGGAAAACCACATCTCAATTTACTATTTTTTTATGGTTTCTAAAATAATTTTCAAGCATGATTTTTTTTTATCTATCTCTGTCACGTGCAAATTCGATTACAAAAGATTTACCCGTTTACAATTTAAGCGATATAAATAGTTTAGCACTTTTTTCGGCTAATATTCCATAACGAAAGTAAAACATCATGAATAAATAAATCAAATAAATCTCAAATTTAACAGACACATAATCGAACTACACGCTCAAACGTCTGAAATTACCAGTATAAAAAAAGGCTGCTGTAAGTAGCAAATTATTCAATGATTTCTACGGCTATGAACTCCATGCATGCGGCTAATACGAAAGTATCGCTTTTAATAAATTTTAAAGCTTTATTTGAATACATAATTGATATTTTTTCGCATAAAAATGCTTTTTGGTTTTGTTAGTGTGCAATCTAAAAAATAAATGTGGACGTGAGTTCCAAATCTCGCCTCATCCAAAATTAAAAAACAATAGTGTTTTCTCTATAGGTCTAACTCTATTGGTAAACCTGCACCGGAAAACACAACCATCTGACAAAAATAACAAATGCATAAGTGTCGCAGATCGCACAGAGGGTTTCGTTTAATATCTTTTCCAAAACACATTATCCTTAAATTAACAAATCAAAATTGCTAATAGAAATATAATTCCTTTCCCGTAAATTGTATATGCGAAAAGCATGTCTTTTATAAGTTAAAAATCGATTTTTTCATAAATCGGAAAGTTGTGGTCTGATTGTTTTTTAAATTTAGATTTTATGAATCAGAATACGAAAAAACATCCGGATGCGAAAGAACCAAATTTGTAAAATCAAGAGTTAAAATATTTTGTTCTGCGATTATCAAATCCTAGTATAAAAATTTATATTATTCTCTTTCCGTGTCAAATGGCCTGCCGTGCAAAAATTGCAATTCTGGAATTAATTACCAAAAAATTAAGTATCTGCGCTTCCGACTGTCGAAATAAAAATATAAAGACATATTCTGAAAGAGAATGAAATTTTACTTCGGACGGCGTAAAAATCGCAGCTCGAAAATCGATATTTAAAAAATTTTTGGTCCTGTATAAAAATTCTGAGTCCGTTTCTGACCGCAAGACCGCTATATTTTATATTCTCTCGTTATCGCCGAAAATTCAATGTCATCAGACATCTGTCGCCTTCACAAATGCAGGAGAAAAAGATTTTTTTCTCGATTTTTAACAAATTTTTGAGTTTTTATGGTACGATCCAGATAATTTTTAGAATTTCTGAAAGCTGATTTTTCCCCGTCTTGTGGAACTAATTTCGAATTTGTGGGATGCGTAGAAAAAAAAAGTAATCGCGCCTTAAAAAATCGCGAGTCCTTATCTGCTGTTAAAATGGCATCTGTTTTTAATCGGCGGAAGAGATCGTTTTTGTAATTTGATAAAAAATCCATGCTTTTTTTGAATTATGCATGGATTTCCAATCTTGTAATTGGGTTTTTTTTTTCATTAATAACGTCCGTTATTTATTGTTGAAAATAATATAGCATTACATTAAATTCTTATTAATTTCTTTTTGTACAACTATGTTTCTTGTGATTGGTTGTTTAATGTAGCTTTCTTTCACGGCCGCCAATTCCCCAACATGGGCCTTGCAAAATCTATAAACACCTGTAAATTTTCTGTTTTCATTCAGTATGTTTGTGTAATTGTTCTTGTTAATATCAAATATACTCAATTCGATCCACGCCTTTATGTCTGCCTTTTATTTATTTCAACAGCAGAGCGTTGGTTCTAGCAAGTGTTGAAATGAGCTGCAACATACTGACGCCGTTATCTTTCTGTTTTTCATTTCTGCTGGGATTTTGAGTGAAAAAGATTTTATCTTTCTTTTTTTATATATTTTATCGAGTAGAATGGATTCTTCAAAAGATGTTTACGGCATCCCTTTTTTTGAAGGTGATGGAAAAGTTTTTACGGTATGGAAACGAAGAGTAACGGCAATTTTTGCTGCTAAGGAATTGGAAAAATTCCTGGTAAATGAAGTGGCTCCAGACAATGCCGCCGATGTCGTGAAAGCAAAAAAGGCTTACGCTTTATTATTATCATTATTAAGTGATAATGTTCTTGCGCCTCTTCAAGATGAAAATACAGCTCATAAAATTTGGAATAAATTAGAACGCACTTATGATACAAAGCGTGCAGTGAATCAAATTTTAATTCGGAAGAGATTGGCAACGATTAAGAAAGATCGTACAGTTTCTATGAGAAATCACATTGATGAAATAAATAAATTAATTTCGGATCTTAAGCTGTCTGGGGCAGAAGTTAATGAAACGGATACTATTGTTTATATTTTGATGTCATTGCCTCACGAATTTGAAAATGTTAAGATTGCTTTAGAAAACCAACCGAATTCTGTTTTGACATTAGATTTCGTGACACAAAGATTATTAGATGCTGAAGCACTCCTTTTGGATTCAAAGAATGAAAAAGTATATACTAAGGCTGCTCATGATAATACTACATTTGTGTCGACTCGCAAAGAAATCTTTTGCAAAATTTGCAACTCTAAAGGGCATACAGCGAAATATTGTAGAAAGAAAATTACTTGTCATTCTTGTGGAAAATCCGGACACATAAAACGTAACTGTAAAGCTGTTAAAAATTCAAATGAAGAAAAATTTGCCGCTTCAGCTGTTTCTTTCGTTGCTGGATCTTCCCATATACGGGAAGTTGCTCCGGAATCTACTATAAATAAAAACACATGTATGTGTTCTAATGAGAATTATTTCGCATACCTTAGTACCTTCTGCAGGAACTATTAAATGCGCATCGAAAACAACGAATCTTGAAATCAAAGGTATTAGAAATATTAATGGAAAACTGTCAAATAGAATGGAAATTACTTTAAAGGATGTGCTTTATGTTCCAGACTTAAACGGGCAACTCATTTCCGTTAGGAAAATTGAAAGTGCAAATTATACAGTTATTTTCAAGAATCAAAAAGTATTTATCGAAAAAGGGAGAAACCGTTTTTACTTTGGTGAACGTGATTTGAATGGACAATACGTAAGTGACTTTGTCCCTGTTTACGAAACCGTTCTTACTTCAAAGGAAAATCATTGTGATATCTGGCATCGCAGACTTGGTCATCCGAGTGACAAAGTATTGAAAGATATGAAGCTTCCGGTACCTGATTCTTTTTGTGATATTTGTGCTCGGGCAAAACAGAGTGCAACACCAATGGGAAGAGGACCAAGAAAAAGAGAAACCAAGCCAATGACTTTGATTCATAGTGACATTTGTGGACCTATTATTCCGACAACTTTTTCTGGCGAGTGCTATTTTATGACTCTTATCGATGATTTTTCTCGTTTTACTGAAGTACGTTTACTGAAACATAAAAGTGAAGTCTCAGAAGAATTAAAAATGTTCTTAAAATCCAACCCTACAGTGAAGAAAATTAGATGTGATAACGGGAAGGAATATTTTTCTAATGATTTAGTGAATTTTACTAGAGATCTTGGTATAGTGATCGATCCCGCTCCTCCATACACGCAATCTTTGAATGGAGTAGCTGAACGCTGCAATAGGTCGCTTCTGAATATAGGACGTGCTTTGATTGCTGAATCAAATTTACCAAAGACTTTTTGGGGTCAAGCTATCCTTTCAGCAGCTTACTTAAAAAACCGAATGCCAAGCAGCACTATTGAGAACAAAACGCCGTACTTCCTGAAATATGGAGAAGAAGCCGATTTCAAGCACATACGTGTTTTTGGATGCAGTGCTTACATGTTAATTCCTTCCGTTCATCGAAAGAAGCTTGACGATAGGTCTAAACAAATGATCTTCATTGGTTATTCTTCAATGGGATATAGATTACTAGATCCTGAAACGAAACGCATAACTGTATCAATAAATGTGAAATTCGATGAAGAGAAAAAGGAAAATGTTCAGTCGAAACAATACATTCTAGAAAATTCAGAACCAGTCGATAATGAAATTGATCCAGATATTCTAGAAAATACGAGTGATGAATTAGATGATCTTGAAGAGAAAGAAGACAAAACAGGAAAATCTGAAAGATTTAAAAAGCAACCTGTACGGTATCCAGATCCTGAAGTTTACGAAGCATTACTTTGCCAACAAGAAACGTTTGATGATATCAAATCCCTCCCTAGTGATGAACAACGCTTGTGGAAAGAAGCTATGGACGCGGAGATTGAAAGTATGAAAATCAACGATGTCTGGGATCTTGAAAAATTACCATCTGACAAACGACCTATTTCCTGCAAATGGGTATTTACCATCAAAAGAGATGGTCGACATAAGGCGAGACTCGTAGCTCGTGGATTTATGCAAAAAGAAGGGCTAGACTATAATGAAACCTTTTCCCCTGTAATAAGTATGCCAGCTTTACGTTTGGTTCTTATTTTGATTTTAAATGAAGACTTATATGCATTTGTGTTAGATGTTAAAACAGCGTTCCTGAATGGTAAGTTAAATGAACTTGTTTTTATGGATCAGCCGCAAGGATATGATGATAAAAGTGGGCGAAAGTGTAAACTTAAAAGAAGTTTATATGGTCTAAAACAAGCCCCACGACAATGTTTTGAAGGGTTTCATGAATTTATTTCAAAGTTAAATTTTAAATCTTGTGATAATGAACCTTGTATTTTTATTCGGTATAATAATGATCATAAAATAATTATTGCTTTGTATGCAGATGATATGTTAATTGCAGGTTCAGATGTAAATGAAACTAATGTAGTTATTTCCCTATTATATAAAGAGTTTCATATGTCAAAATCGGAAAGTGTTTCAGAATTTCTAGGTATTCAAATGAAATTCAATTCTGATAGTTTAATAATGGATCAAGAGTCTTACATAATTAAATTGTTAAGTAAGTTTAATATGCTAGATTGTAAACACAGTGGCATTCCTATTTCTCCTAAGTCCACCACATCTGATTTCAAAAATCTGAAGTCATTGCTTTAACTAAAAGTTTGCAAGACTTGTTATGGTTTAAAAATATTGCTAGTGAAATTGTAAATATTAAGGATTTAGTAATTTTTGAGGATAATCAATCATGTATAAAATGTATCAGTAATGAGAGTAATTATGGTAGAATGAAACACATCGATATCAAATTGAAATTTGTTCGCAATATTATAAAAGAAAATAACATCAAAATTGAATATGTTCCTACGAATATGCAAATTGCTGATTTATTTACAAAGGTATTACCTAAAGTTAAATTTTATGAACTATTATTTCTTTGTTGTTTGTACAAGTAATGTTTAAATTGTGTCATATTATTATTAATGATTGATTTCAAGAAATTTCTTTGTTTTCTGATGTAATGCTAGATTATGAGCGGGTGTTGAAAATAATCATAGCATTACATTAAATTCTTATTAATTTCTTTTTGTACAACTATGTTTCTTGTGATTGGTTGTTTAATGTAGCTTTCTTTCACGGCCGCCAATTCCCCAACATGGGCCTTGCAAAATCTATAAATACTACCTGTAAATTTTCTGTTTTCTTTCAGTGTAATTGTTTTTGTTAATATCAAATATACTCAATTCGATCCACGCCTTTATGTCTGCCTTTTATTTATTTCAACATTTACAATGTTTTCAAAATTTTATGATTTGTCGTTTGATGTGAGGTATTCAACTATAAGTATGCAAAATTTGAAGTTTGCAATATATATAGTTTCTAAGAACGGGTTCGACAGACAGACAGAGGAGTGAAACGAATAGGGTTTTGCTAGATGAATGAAACCCTAAAATCTAGTTTTATCCTGTATTTCTGTCCTTGTAAAATCTTGGTTTACAATGAAAATCTACGGACGTATAGATAGAGGTTTTTCGCGATTTCCAAAAATTTTCTTTTCTGGATAAGGCGAGTTATGAAGTTCACGTCCTCATATGTTCAATGGAAAAATTTTATTAGTTTTCAATAAAAAACAACAACAACAACAACAAAGTGGGTAAGTGTGATCACAGATCTCACAGAGGGTTTCGTTTAATATTCCTTTCAAAACACTTTATTCTTTTTCATAATTTGTTAGTTCCACATTTCATAACCAGGGGGCGCACTCTGTTCTAAACAAACCTCCGTTTTACAACCTATCTGCAGATATACACTGCTCAAAACAATTAAAGGATATTTGAAGTTTTATATAAAATAAAGATATAAACGAATTTTTTTTTGCCGAAAATAGAAGAAGAGAATCACAAATGCAAATTTTTCTGGTTTTCAAACTGTGGAGTATGCAAATTTTGAGTTCGACGTCAAAAACGTCGCTTCAGCGGCAGCGAATGAAATTTGACTTTCAACTGGATAAAAGAGAATGAAGACAAGGATGATCGGCATTCAGTGATTGCTTTGTTTCGATGAGTACGATGTCTCAGCGAAGTCATTTGACAGATTCAGAAGCTTTGAGAATTGTTGGTAGGTTAGAAGGGGGCCAAACTCAAGCCGAAGTAGCGCAAGCCATTGGAGTGTCACAAAGTGTCATTTCCAGGATCTGGAACCGTTTTTTGGAGAGTGGATGTGCAGGCCGAAGACCAGGGCAAGGTCGTAGACGGGCAACAACGCCCAATGAAGATCGGTATTTAGCGTTAACAGCTCGGAGACACCGAACCATGAACGCTACTCTTCTCCAACAACACCTTCGCTCGGCTACAGGCACCACGATTTCAACTCAGACTGTGCGAAACCGGCTGCTTTTTCAGGAAGGCTCACGTTTTCAGCACCAGCCTTGGCGAGTTGGCGAAAGCGATAACGTTCAGCCAGCTCTAACGCCAATCGTCGTCTTGTGTTTTGTTTTGGACCGAAATGACGGAAGAAGAACTAACATATTTTAGAATAACAGTCCTACCTAAATTAAAGAAATATTTTCAATTATGTGTTCTAGATGAAAAGAAATCTTCTTCGAAAGAAATTGTATTACGAACTCTTATACTCTGTTTTATCAAAGGTCTTTATTACTTTTGATGATATAGACTAAAATTTTGATTATTTGATCCCCTCAAAATTCTACATTTTCATTCAATTGAGTATTATTAATTCCATACCTTTATTAAAAAGGCCTTTATTATTTTTATATAATTCCATACCTGTTAAACAAAAATTCATTACCTTCATAAATCTAGATATTTGATTACATATAAAGATGGATTTATGGGGATGATGAATTAATGCAGTTTCAGTGCATTTTGATGTATATAAACACAGATTTAAAAAAATACCTGTGGCAGAAAATTACTATATTTTTTGCGATGAACTTATATAATTGATTTAATATCAAATCATTCTGCAGAAACAGTACCCAAAGTCGAATGAAAATAGGCTAAACCAGAAGAAAAAAAAACACCTATCGCACCCCCAACCAGGAGGTTTTGAAATTGCCTTTTAATGTGAGATGAAATTCTTAAGGCTGTTCTCAACTGCTCTGCTCAACAAGCGCAAAACGTTTTGACACATTTACAAATTCATTTTTTAACGGAAAGATATAAAATTGGAAATCCTGACCATGGAAGCGATTTGGAATCGAACTGTGTTTTCCATTTTTGGATCAATCAATTACCTATTGAGTTAGAAGCGATTTGGATCACGTGACACTGCATTTTTCTCCCCTTACTGACTGGATTTTCTTCTTTCGTTCGGAAGTTCGGTTCAAAATGCCAACTTTAACAGTATTTTCTAAAAGATCTATTTACTGCGTTTACAAGAAAACGGAAAAAACAGTTTGATAACATAGTTTCTGAATAACTACACCTTCTAGTTTCATGAGTTTCCGAACAAAAATGAATTAAAACTTATGTCAGAAAGTTGACCCTTTGGAGTTGAGAACAGCCTTAAGGGGAGGTGGTGGAGAAGGAATATTGAATGACTATTTTTTGTTACTTCAAAGTAACAAATAAAATCACTAGAGAAATTTTTTAACTATGTATGGTAGTGATGGGCTGTATATTTAAATAGTTATATTTATCAATTAACAAATGGAAAAATAAACAAAAAAATTAAAAACTTGGAATATTTAACTTTTTTTGAGGGGGGGGGGGGGTGAAAGAAAAACAAGCTTTTTTCGGGGGGGAGGCAGAATTAGAATAATGGGTCCTTTACTTATAGTTATTTCAAAGTAATAAATAGGACGGAAAATTATAAATAAATGTAAAGAATTAATAAAAAAAAATAAAAGCGTGAGCACAAAAGGTTAATCCTGATTTTTTTTTTCAATCATTTATTCTATTTCTTTCCTTTTCTTTTTTTTATGGTAAATTATTTATTTGCTATTTAAAAATCAACAGATAGAGCAAAACACAATTTTAACTAACCAACTTAACTTCAACCAACCTTTAACTTCAACTTAATAAATAGCGCAATATGTGTGATGAATGACGAAAAATGGAGTGTGTGTGTAGGGGGGGGGGGGTTCATCCGAGAGAATTTAGATGATTTATTCAAATATGACGAATGACTATTTTAAAATAACAAATAAAACAACTAGAACGAAATAATATTTAAAAATATGGCAAACATTTTAAAATAAAAAAATGAAGAATTTTAAAGATTTTTAATTTTGTGCACGAGGGGTAGACCAATTTTTTTTTTCATAAAAACTCAAATAATGATAAACATTTAACAGCATTAAAATGTAATATTAATTGATTTAATTGCATGCATGAGCTTGCAATTATTTTAACTGATTGATTTAATTGCAGGATACAGCTAAATAATTTATCATTTATCGTTCAAACAAATTATAATCGAAATGATTTTAGTTTCAACTTCCTATTAATGTCTAATCGCAATTAAATTAAGAACAATTAAATTTTAATGAATTATTTCAGTGAAAATATATTTTATTAATGCAATCAACACGTCACACAATTATGCGCTTAATAATAATAATAATAATAATAATAATAATAATAAAGTAAATTAATTCAGTAGTAATGCTAATAAAACTAAGTTCAACTGTGTCATAAAAAATGATCAATAGAATTATATTTATTACAAAAAAATCTTCACATCTGTTTTTATTTTTCCTAAAATATAAAATACGTTCTCAATTTCTTCGAATATAGTGAATCAATGAAATAAATGTATATTATTGAACTGAAAAACGTAACTTATGTTTGAATTATATATATTGCGCAGTTAAAAGCATTTTAATGCGAAAAAGTTCTTTGTTTTATAAGCAAAAAGCTCTGAGTAAAGGAAGGGGGTTGCTGTTCGCTACGCGTAAGACGTCAGGAACAGGAAAGAGAGCGTAGCATTGAATTCATCCCCGCGCCAACCGTTACTCTGGCGATAAAGTGCTCAAAACGTGAGCCTTCTTGAAAAAGCAAACCGGCTCTATGCTGTATGTCTGTATGCTCGCCGACCGATGGTATGTGTTAGATTAACATCAAGGCATCGTCGCGACCGCAGGGAGTGGGCAACCGAGCATGTCAACTGGAGGAGAAATGAATGGAGCAATATTCTGTTTTCTGACGAGTCCCGTTTTTCTGTGCATCCGGATAATAGGCGTATTTTCATCTGGAGGGACCGTGGCAGTAGGAATAATCCTGCATTCGTGCACGAAAGTGTCAGATTTGGCAGTGGACGAGTGTTGGTGTATGGTGGCATCTCCATTGACGGGCGCACTGACCTCTACATCATTCGAGATGGAGCTCTGACTGGTCGCCGATATAGGGGTGAGATCCTCAGACCTATTGTAGTCCCTTACGCTGCAGCAATCGGAGATAACTTCATTTTAATGGACGATAACTGCAGGCCACATCGTGCAAACCTGGTGGAGGATTTCCTTTTCGGGGAAGGAATCGTTCGAATGGAATGGCCAGCGTGTTCTCCAGACATGAATACAATCGAGCACGTTTGGGACGCTCTAGGAAGACGAGTTTCTGGCCGCCAACAACCCCCACAAACTCTCCAAGAACTGGAAAGAGCTCTTCTGGAAGAGTGGGGCAGAATACCCCAACTCGTCATTAATAGCCTCATTGAGTCCATGCCTCAGAGGTGTTCAACGTTGCTGGCCGCCCGTGGAAACCATACCCCCTACTGAAAATGATTTTCTTTGAAGAAAACACCTTTTCTTATTCTTTTTTTCTCATATGCACAAATTGTGTTTTTTTCCTTTAGTACACAAATGCGCAATAAAATGCATTTTTTTCTGCCAAACATGTGTAATTTATTCTCATATAACCTACTATGTCTGTCGACCATGTATCAATCAGCTAAACAGTTTACCAGATACAAATTCCACCTAAAACTGCAATATCCTTTAATTGTTTTGAGCAGTGTATTAGTCGAGGGGATCGGGCCCATAGCACCCGAGATAATTAGGCGTCCCCTGGCGGTAAAAAAGTTGAACCAAACTATGTAAGGCTATGGTGCATAGTATGAAAGAGTGGTCAAATGGGTGTCGGCAAAAGTTAGAAAAGTGCCCCCGGGTGAAAAGGGTGGAGGTTGGAAAAATTGCTTAAAATGCACAAGTTAGAGACCGGGGGGGGGGAGGGGGTAAATATAAGATTTTTTGAAATTTTTATGATTTGTCGTGTGATCGCAACTGTTCAGCTATAAGTATTCAAAATTTCAACTCTTCAACTTAATTAGGGGCTCAGTTAGAAAAAAAAAGCTTAAAATACATAAGTTAGAGCCCAGACGGTAAATATAAGACTTTTCCAAAATTTTATGATTTGTCCTTTGATGTGAGGTGTTCAGCTATAAGTATCCAAAATTTCAAGTCTCCAACGTATATAGTTTCTGACAACAGGCTCTGTAACAGACAGATAGACAGAGCAGTGAGAATTCGTCAAATGAACGACCCCCCCCCCCCCCCCTAAAAAAACAACAACAGAAGAATGGCTTTTATCTATTTTCTTAAACACGGGAAGACCATGTTGGATCCCCTAGTTGTTTTAAAAGATATAATTCAAGAAGTATTCCATAAAAATTTGTTACGATTAGTTTCAGACGTTAAAACTAAATCAATCAAATTTTAAAAACTTCTGTATTTGGAAGAAGAAAAAAAATCTCGAAACTTTTTGTTACACACCTTGGCAAATTTAATTTCGATTTTGCTGTATGGTTAAATTAAGAAATTATTTATTTACACAAAACATAAAGTATTTCATCAGGGCTAAAAATTTTAAAACCTCTCTGACAGAAATTAATATATGAACTTTCCATAGAAAAAATTGAAATATATTAAAATTCAAATTATCTCAACGCCAGTCATTGGAATCTAGATAAAGAAATAAAAATTGAATTTACGCAAAATAAGACCATATTTAAAAAAGTATCCGTTTAGAATCATACAATTTCTTTGAAATTCCTATTTAAACATATTAAAATTTATATTTAATTGGAATTTTCGATATCTTTATTTGAATAATTTGAAGTCTATGTTTACATTCGAAAATATTCAAGATTTTCTTTCTAAAAATAGAAATTTTCAAAATGTGGCTTATTTAGTTGTAACTTCTAATAAAAATCGTGATAAAGTTTTACGCAGTATTTCTTTAAATATGTCTTTTTCAATAATAGCAAAGAACTTTATTAAATTTTACCATAACGTGGATGGATTTTTGATAGACTGAATCAATTATCTTTGTAAAATTTTCAACTTTTTTTTTTGTTTTTTTTGTTTGTTTTTTTTTTTTTTGGGGGGGGGGGGCAAATACCTTGTCTGTACTTATTTTTGCGGTAAAGCAATTAACTTTGTTGAATATATTCAGCTGACGCATATAAATGTATGTATAAAAAGCTTTCTTTCTTTCCCTTTTTTTTAATTGTTTGTACCAAAAGTGATCTTTATTTTTTTTTTTAATTCTGATTTGGACTGGATACATTCGACCTAAATTTTTATCAAGCAAAAGAATTTTACAGAAACTCAGGTGAGACGGATATGAAATATAAACATTTATTTTTGTTATGATAACAAAGATATATTTGATATACCTTTAGATGAAAAGAAAAAGAAGATGTACTGCAGCAACTAAATGCTTTTGTCAATTGCACTACAGTGCGGAATTAAAATTTTTGGTTCAATCAACTCTCTGTGAATTGTTGTGTACAAGAATATAGGTCGAAATCTCCTTCCTTTTTAGGTGCGTTTGTAATTATATAAATACGTAGCACCTAATAGTCGTCGTTCAATTCGTCCGTCTGTCTGTCCGCATATAATAGAGCAAAAACTACCCAACCGAATGGTCTGAAATTTTAAATATATAATTGTTACAAAATTTTTGTCGAGTCATTTTAAATTTTATGAAAATCGGATGTATAGTTTAATTACAGGGACAATCAAAATATTTCCGTTATATTACGGCCAATGGGGGGAAATAATATTACAAGTGCATTTTAAAGATGTTACAGCCTTCCGAAAGGTCTGAAATTTTAAATATACAATTGTTGCAAAATTTTGTCGAGTCATTTCAAATTTTATGAAAATCGGAAGTATAGTTGACAGGGACAGTCAAATTTTTCCGATACATTAAGGCCAATGGGAAAAAATTATTTCATGTGCATTTTAATGATGCTACAGATTTTCGAACAGAATGAAATTGATATACACTTATGAAGTGCATTAAAATATACATTCATTACAATATGCGATGCAAAAAATATTTATAAAACTAGATATAGTACGAACGCACCTCATTTGCCACGTTTGACGAGAAATCTCCAACTTATTTTAATACTTTCCAACGAAATTGAAAAGTGTTTAAGACCTCGGTTTGTCTGTCTGCAGTCTGTCTGTCCATGCACAAACTCGTGTAAATATATTCGGATTACCATGCTATTTATATATGTTATTGTGGTTTACTATAATATGTTCGGTATGAAATGAAGCGCGTAACGTTAATGTTTCATTTACACGGACAGTCAAAATAATTCCGTTACATTATGGTCTATGGGGAGAAAACTTTCGCAGTGTATTTTGATGATATTACACTATTTCAGGCATATTAAATTTATATGTATGACTGATTTTCACTATAAGAGGCTTACAATAGATTATGATGTGCATAGCGTTCATCGTTCATTTACAGGGATGCACAAAATAATTCCGTTACACTTTACAGCATTGTAGATGAACAATGCTTTTTCTGATGTGGTACTGTTTTTTAAATGTAACTAATTTTTACCATATTACTTGGTGTGTAAAAATTCTATAAATCATATACAGGTCTGTACAGAAGATCTCGGGTACGTTTCGTTTATTGACAGAAATTGCTGAAGAGGAATTTTCAACGGTGCTCATGCATTTCCTAACAGAATTAAACTTTAGCATATTATATAGCATACATACAAATTTATAGATAATATACAAGGTTATACAAAAGAATTCATATATTTCTCCGACTATCAGTGGTAATTTCTAAAGTTGGATTTCCAAATACGTTTTACTAGATGTTTACTTTATATTTCACCAGTTTAAATGGTGAAATTTTGTTACAGTATTCTTAATGTATTGGAAAGTGTTTTATATTCTATACTTGAAGCATGACTTTTTCGTTCTTGTTATTGTCTCTTGTAAAACATTAAATTATTTATTACCAGCATAATTATGATGTATGTAAACAAATATAAACGAAAAAAAATGTATTTATTTATTTAGTTTTAATTAGAATAGATAGTACATTCGTAAAAAGTCGTATTTTAACAACGGAGTTAGTTACTTTTGAAAAAAAGACCTTTTCAATATTTGATAATATTTTTAATTATCGTAATTTTGTTATTAGTGTAACTTATTGTTATTGTATTCCTGTGATTGAAAAATAAGAAAGAAAATACATCATGAGGATGCTGAAAAAGCATCTCGTGCTTACACTGTTCATTTATTTTCTTAGCTATTCCTTTTGTATTCATAATGAGGTGTGAAATACTTATGCAAAAGCAAGTATTCGTTAAACATGCATTTGAGAAAATAAACTACATTTTATATTCAACAATAAATGCAATACATTTTAAACGAGTTTCTCTGTCTAGACACATGGACATCGATGACTCTCGTAAACAAAGGTGATATATCTAGATATATTAAGAAAGCGAGAGTCTGGAAAAACTTTTTAAGTTATTGGTCGTAAAAAAATAAATAAATTACTCGTTAGAAGTGCAAATACTTGATTTGTGATATTTACGTGCAAGTCAAATCAACACACGTTATTGCAATAAACTATGGTTAATCATAATTTTCAGCACTCAATATATGTGAAAATGCATTAAGTTAGTATAGAAAAGAAAGTTTTGTTCTGAATTACATAAATTTTCTGCATTCTTTAGAATAAATTTGTCTTTTTGAAATAAAAATGTAGATTCAATTTAAAATTTATTGATCCAAATTAATATTAAACGTTTCCTATAAATTTATGAAAGTTCAAAATATATATGCAATCCATACAGGTTTCTCTCAATTAGTGCGTTTAATTAATCTCCCGATAATACCACACTAAATGAAAAAAAACTGCAATACATACATAAATACACGATGTAATAATGTACTAAGACATTGATTTTGCTGTATTATTTTTATAAAATACATATTACAGCTTAATTGGAAACTTTAAATAAAGCTTATCTAATTTTCATGTATTTCCATTAACATAAACGTGCGACTTAATTTAATAAGTAGCAATGGAGAAGTATTGAAAAGATCATTTCAATTTTAAATCTGTATTACTAAAATTCGTAAGGAATTTTTTTATGTTAGCTTACTTACCATTAGGTTAAGTTTTAAAAATTTACATAATTTATTGATACATGGAAATTTTTTCCAGTGAGATTTTTTCCCCATAATTTATTTCAAAATGTATTGTAATAAAATTTGATTATTTTAAACTTGCAGACATTTTAATTTATTTCAGTGAAAACTTATCAACTGCCAGCTGCGCAGTTTTTTTTTTTATTGTTTTGGAACACATCTTGTGGTAACACAAAATTTTATATTCTAATCCTTGATATATTTGCATATGTGCACTGTTGTCCGGGTCCATATTTATCAAAGGCCGTCTGGGGAATTCTAATTTTCGAAAAGCTTCCTAAAATTCTTTAATGTTATTTCTTTCTCGACATTTTCTGCAATTTTATTTTCAAAAAATTCGACGGCATCTTATTGGGAAAAAAATCTTACTTATTTCGTATTTTGCGCAATAATCGAGGTATTGCCCGCACTAATTGAGATTGTGCAGGCACTAATCGAAGGAGCTTGCAAAAAAAGTTTACACCACTACCTGAAATGGCACAAAGCAATGTATACCTGTATTTGATTTGCCCATTTGTAGAAAATATTCCTAGATCTGCTTTACAGTCATAAAATGTTACATTTAGAGAAATGGTTGGACGATAAATCATAGATATATGCATAATGTAAGCAAAAGTCACCTCGCACCTTACATATATTATTCAAAAATCTTTAAAAGCCTGTAGACGAATTGTTTTTGTAAAGAACATATGTAATTTTATACTTTCTAGTGAAAAATTAATCTCGAGTACATTTAAAAGACCAGCAATAAATTGCATACAAAAAATTATTTGTGATCACCACTATCATAAAAGGCTGGAACCAATATGCAACTTTCACAAATATTTTAACTGGTTTTATCGTTCAACTTCATATTTGAGGGAATTTTCGTGACAATAAGATGAGTATCTGCGAGCATATAAACGTTTCATTTAACAGTTTGAAGTTTGCTGTATGTCTTTTCCTTCTAAAAAAAATCCATAGAAAATCTTGCATAATTTAGCGGAAAAGTTAAATTATTTATTAACGGCATAATTATGATGTATGTAAACAAATATAAACGAAAAAAAAACTATTTTTTATTTATTTATTTATTTTTAATGGGAATAGATAGTACACTTGTAGTAAGTCGTATTTTGACAATGGAGTTAATTACTTTTTTTAAAAAGGCCTTTTAAATATTTGATAATATTGAATTATTACATACACATTATCGCTACCTCTTTTTCAGAATTCTAAATTATCTTCATTAAACTTATTAAAAAAGCTATTAAAGACGCAACTTAGGATTTTCTATTTTACTGTGAAGACATTTAAATGTATTGAATAAAAATTAATATGCTTAAATAAAAAATAGCGAATAAAGTTTTTGAATACTTCTATTTCACTTATTTATAACTTTAATTTCGTAAAAATGCACATAAAATAATTAAAAGTTATTACTATTGTTGTTGTTGTTGCATAATTTAGTAGTTCACTATTTGGGAAAACTCAGTCGAAAAGGTCAGTCGAATATCGTGAAATTTAAAAAATATATTACCGATATATTAAGCTAAACTTCAGTTTATTTCCTTTTTGTTATAATCGGTTTGTTCTTATCTTTTTTCTAAGGAGAACAAAATCATAAATTAGAAATGACAATACTAAAAAACAAATAAAGAAAGAAAAGAAAAAAAAACGACAATTTGTACAATTTAGAAATCCCTTATCATCCAACAAATTTCAGAAAGTAACTGAAATTTAGCTCACTATGTCGACGATATCGTTCTGAATTATCACGACATTCGTCTGGCTTTTTTATGAGAGTTGCTCTATATAATTGAATGCTAAATAATGGAGTGTCATTAAAATTGGTCGAAATCCATGGAGACAAACAAAATGATACTGCAATTTCTTCAATCTGTTTGAAAGAAACCTTTGTACCTTTATGAATACACGTGCTTATTTTCACACAAGTGAGCACAAATGTTGTGCAGGACACACAAAATTATATGCTATAGCTACATAACATTTCGAACATTTTATTTTACATGGCTACTAATATTACTTTAGCGAATATTATTATTTTTTATTCATTCTGCTGATGGTTGCCTAATTATATTCTAGTGGCCAAATCTAACTTAAACAACAGGAGGTCAAATATTTTTTTTATATACCTGAAGTTCCAGAAGACTTCGTCATATTCTTTATCTAAACATTCGACAAAACGTCTAAAATCGAAAGGATCCGGTGACTTTGGGCCATAAAATGTATACTTCAAACACAGTTAAAGAAATTAAATTTTTCATTTAACTTTATTTTATGCACACGCACTGATATGTGTGTGTATGTGCGCAAAAAAAAAGTCGGATTAAAGTTTATGCTTCGTTAACTGTGTTTGAACTATATTTTTATAAATAAAGTTTAACGTCCTGAAGCTGTTGATATCAGCATCAACAACTTCAGACTTTTTAATCAAACTTTACGAGACGAAAAATAAACATTTTATTTCAAAGTTCAAATATCAGTTGAAAGTAAATAAGAACCAGAAAGCAGAGAAGGAAGAGAAAAACCTATTTATTAAAAAGTTATGCAAATTACAAATGGAAAACTTTTTTTCGAGATTAAAAAAAAAAAAAAGTTTTCAAACTAAGTCTTGAATTGAATAACATTGTGTAGCTACAGATGAAAGAATCCGACTACAAAAATGCTACTTATTTATGAAAAAAGAATTCTTTTAAATATGAGTAACATGTTCATAGCATTTATTCTATATCAAAGTTTCTTTTCCATGAAAATAAGACTTGGATATGTATACCTGTAAGACGCCTAAACAATAAGTTATTATGACACTGATTTTCAATTGCCGTGACATGCACACTTGTGTGATGTGTGAGAATTTAAAATGTGCAACATAACATTAACTCCTGTTTATAAAAATTGCAACTTACTGAAGGCATCATGCCAGTGAGCGGAAATTGATAGGAAATGTAAATTAAGGAGTTGTATTCAAATGTTTAGGATTTCAAAGTCACCGGAAAAGCGTGGGCTGAGCAGCATCCTCTGAACTGCTGATTTAGCAGTATAAATAGAGAGCTGTAGGGGGGGGGGGGGGGCGTTGATAATAGTATATGGTTGTCTCTCAGTCATAAGCTTTTAACTAGAAGTCACTCTATGTCAACAATGACAAAGGGCGCCATATGAGCAAGCTACTGACTTTGTACGGGGACGAATAATGGCCCACGCAAAGGGTTTTTTCTTATCTTGCAATAGTAGATCGTATGGGACGCAATGCCAGGACAGTGATTCGCGTTTCGAAGTAGTGGACACAAAAGAACCGGGCGAATCGGAAATAAAGCAGTGGAAGACGTATAAGCATAAAGAATGAAAGCAAATGAAAAAAAAAATGTATTAAAACTTTAATTTTTATTAGTTAAATTTTAGATAAGGTAATCTAATAGCATTTAAAAATATGTATCATTTTGTAAAGAACTGCCACTGTTGCTTTTCATCGTTTCATTTAGCGAAAATTCTGTTATTTTTAGTACAATTTGTATATTTTTCTTTAATATGTCAAAATGAAAACATATTGCAAATTTATATTGTAATGGCAATTTTACTCTCAACTATTATTTTTTATATATGACGATTATTTATTATTCTAATAAATTTGTAAATGACTTCTGTTTCGCAGCAAAAAAGATGCTTCAATTTTAAACAACTATTACTCGGTCTTTTTTTAATCGTACAAGAATATGACTTTTTTTGTCTTGCTTCTTAGTGTAATAGGATATTTTTAGTAAATAAAACTTATAGAACCGGGGCACAATATAATAATTTAAATTTCGTAATTTTTTAAGAAATGTTTTTATTGACCCAAATCGCTTTTAAAATACTTCCTTACCTCATTTAAAACATTTTTTTAGTTTGAACTATATGTCTATGCCTAACGGTTTAGGAATTAGTCATTGGACATTATTGACAGTGGAACCCTGTATATAGTGCGGTAATAATTGGAATCGGTTGATCTTGTACACTTCTTGCCTTCCATTTATCCCTTAACGGTCGATTAAATTACGGTTTAAAAATTCAAATTGCTTATTGACACTGTTCGAAATTTATTTATCGTCTGCCAATGCTCAGTGCGAGCATTTTTGTGTAAGTTTAATTTCTAAAAAAATGGCAACGTTCGTTTTTGTTGACATGTATTTTATTCTATTCTAAGAGTGTAAAACCAAGAGGGTTTATAATTAAACGTGTGATACAGTTCACTTTGTTATTTATTAAGTGTTGTGAGTTATTGACGAGTTTGTGTTTATTTAATTTCAACCAGCGCTACATAATTTTTGGTTACGTCTACCGGAGATTTGGTATTTTTTTCTTTTTGTTAATCGAGTGATAGAACGAACTTAAGATGAGTTTCACTCTAAATTAAAATGTCTGAAATTCAGACACTTAAGTGTCTGAAATGGAGTGTTCAATTTTCAGACATTTTAAAATGTCTGAATTTTTTCAGACACTTTTTGCGTCTGAATTTCAGACACTTCAAACGTCTGAATCGCATCCATTTTTTTTGTAAGCATCATACGTAGCCATGTTTGACCACGTTGAATCCTGGAAAAATATTTGGCTGTGGTCCTGCCCCTCCCCCCCCCCCTCCCCAATACAGCCTGATTTTTTTGGTGCTCTCAGTTTTGGTATACAATTTTCGTTACGTTGATAATTTAAATCTTTTACGACATTGTACTTATTATAATCAATATCTTGAACTTCAGGAGTAGAACAAGATTAAAAAACAAAAAATATTTATCTAAATATTAGATTTTTTTAAATTTATTTTGTTTTTAACCTTATTTTACTTTAAAAGTTCAAAATATTGATTATAATCAGTACAATTTCGAAACAGATTTAAAATATAAGCTTTACAAATATTGCACATCAAATTTGGGGGCACTACAGTCGTAGGGGGACGGGGCACTTCCCAGTTTGCCCTTCCTTTAATCAAGAAGTACTTTTGCAAAAAACGCAACCCTGCATTATAGTTGTCTAAATTGTGATGTCCGGTGTTCGGGAGTATCCGTTGTGGAGGTGAATGAACATTCTCGAATAGCGAACACCTCTATTTAACGAATACTTTTTTAATCAGCAGACATACATATTTGTATATTTTTACCTCAAAAAAGTAGACATCTCCAATTATCGGACAAATTCCGCGGTCCCGAAGTGTTCGCTATTAAGGGCTTTTAAGGTACATAGATAAATATATATATATATTTTATAATCTTGTCCTACTCTAAAAGTTCAAAATATTTATTATACTCGGTTGAATGTGGAAAAAGATTTAAAATATCAGATGTACGAAAATTGCAAAAATCCCCCCCCCCCCCCAAAAAAAAAAAATGAAAATATAAAAAAATATATTGCCACATAGGCAATTTTACATATACATCACTTGATAATCACAACAGCCATTTAACTATGAATAATGAAAATAAATAAATAAATATTCTACTTTAATAACATTGGGGAAAAAATGACTTTGGTATTTTGTTAAATATATTTGCGTTTTTAAACTTGTCCTACTCTAAAAGTTCAAAACTTTCATTATAATCAGTGCAAGATTTAAGATAGCAGCTTTACAAAAATTCATGCAAAATCCCCCCCTCCCCCCCCCCCAAAAAAATGAAAATACTTATTTAAAAATTATGTTTTTAAAAAATTTATATTTCCACATGGGCAAGTTTTTATGTAGATCAGAGGGTACTCACAAAAGCTATTCAACTATCAATAAAAACAAATAAGTACATATTCTATATTAAAAACATGAGGAAAAAATAACTTATGATTTCCAAACTTCTTTCGTCTTAAATATATACAGTAACATCTGTCATTTTTGTATTTTTCGTATAAGTGCATATAAATAAAGTTACCACAATTTTAAATACGAAATCTAGTTAGAGGTTTTTACTTTTTCCCATTATAAATTTCAAATTACTTTTTTATTAAAAATAATAAAACAATCAGTATTAGAGTTGATTGCAAATCAAATACATATGTATATTTTTACAGGCAGCTTCATATAATAGACCAGTGTCATTTACTTTATTTATCTTTTTTTAATCTGCGGTTTTATGCCAGGAAGTAAGAAAGCATTAGGTCATCTTTCAAAGTTTTTTTTTTTCTTTACTTCCTTGTGGCCGTCATTTACTGCGAGATAAAAATTATTTATTGAAACTAAGAACTGGCATTGAATATATAATTCGTAATAAAAAAGAACGTCATAAATTTAAAAATATATACTTCTAGAATTAGTGGGGTTTTTTGCGAACAGATTCAAAACTAATTAAATTTCATGCAGGATTTTGTTTAGTACAATAAATAAAATCATAAAATACACTAATTTTACTACTATAAAGAAACTTACTTGAGTTGCTGCAAGAGGTAAGAAATATTCCTCGATTTGAAATTTTAAAAACTACCACAACCACAGTGAGGGAGAAAGACTTTCATCAGTTTAAAAGGTAATCCCATAATACATCCGACTAGCCATATTTAAAGAATGAGATGTTTCATCCTAAAAACAGGACCCGCCAGACAAAAGTTTCTTTTTTTTGCCAGTTTCGACAGGACGAAGATGAATAACACAATATTATTGATATAAATTGATACGAGTTAACACTAAGCCCATTGCACACGCTTTGTAGAATTTCCGGGTGTAATCTTCAACCGTCGTCTACTTCTGTTCTGTGTCTATCCCGCCCTTGTATCGACGACAGCTTCTAAGAGACATTTGATGTCGAGCACACACGTCAGATATATGTATTCAATAAATAAATAATCCAAGTTAATACGAATTAAAATCACAGTACTTCACATTTCGCAAAAAACGAATTAAAATACACGCGTACATAAAAACAAACTTTGTTTGAATTACAACGTATACCACTTCGAACGAAGACATCTAAAACGCATGCGCAACTGGGAGTGCTAGTGCCCCCTGGTGGTTATTGCGTCGGAAGAATCAAAACGTCTTAAATTAAGACACGTTTAAAGCAATGAAGTGTCTTAAAATAAGACGTTTGCGGATATTTTAGACATTATTCTCAGTTCGTTTACACCATGGTCATAGTAAGACGCTTATGTATCTTAAATTAAGACATCTATAGTGTCTTAATTTTCAGATTAAGACACTTAAGTGTCTAAAATTCTTTTTCAGTCACATATGTGTCTAAATTTAAGATGCTTCTATTTGCAGTGTTCGTTTTCAAGAGTAATCATGTGATCGTTCCGAAGTTGTGATGTGAAAATAAATAAAGAAGCAGCGTCATTCAAACATCTATACCATTTGGTGAGACCTTTTTGTTAATATTATCTCATTATGACTGAATTTCATTTTAGTTAGAAAACGAGTTTTAAAAGCTACTGTCACTAAATTAGAAAATAATATTATTAGTTCGATAGATGATGCTGATTCTTGTCAGCTTGCTTTATTCGAAAATAAAATCGAAAAATTGAATGAGGAATTGCATGAAATTTTTAATGCAATTTTTTCACAATGTAAAGAAGAAGATGTAGATAATTTTGTTGATGAGCAACAATCCGTACAGGATAAACTTGACAATCTTCGGTTAAGTGTTAACCTAAAAAACTCAAAATTTACTTTAAATGAATCGAATCAAAATAATAGTCTTTCTAAATCTCAAGTACCAGAAGTAAAGCTCCCAAAATTGACACTTCCTACGTTTAGTGGTAATTTAGAAGAATGGATATCATTTTATGATTTATTTAAAGCTAGTGTGGATAATAATGAGAGTTTATCAGACTGTCAAAAATTGCATTATTTGAAATCGGCATGTAAAAACAGTGCCCTTAAAATTATTCAGAGTCTTCCAATATCTGATTCAAACTATAAGACAGCTTTAGAATTATTAAAGGAGCGATATTCAAATAAGCGTGAGTTAATTAATGCATTAATTAAGAGGTTAATTGGAATGCCTTGTATTTCGGAAAATGCACAGTCTATTTTAGAGAGTGTAGATGTTATAAACGAATGTGTGCGTTCGTTAAGTGTGCTTAAACACGATGTTAGTGGATTTTCGGAAGTAATGATTGTTTATGTAATTACTGATAAATTAGATAAAAATACGATATATTGGTGGGAAAGAACATTAAAAAAGGAGGAGGTGGGAACTCTTAATAATTTATTATCTTTCTTGAAGGATCACGCTAGAACCCTTCAAAACAGCAAATCCTCAGTAAAGGAAATAAAGAAAGGTAAACTAACGACATTGTTGTCTTCTAATAATAGTTGTTGTGTATGCAAGGAATCACATCCATTGTATAAATGTCCTAAGTTCTTGCAGTTAAGTGTACATAAAAGAATAGAATTGATTAGAAGAAACAACTTCTGTTACAATTGTCTTTTAGATAAACACCATGCAAAAATATGTAAGAGTTTAAGTAAATGTAAAGTATGCCATAAGCCTCACCATACAATTTTACATCTTCCGAGATACCCAAAATCTTATTCAGATAGTGTAAATGAAACGCCGACTGGCCCTCTGTCTCCGAACGCACCAGAATTTCAGCCGAGACCAACTGAGTCATTAAATCAAACTTCTTGTACTAGCATCTTTGAATTTCCAAACAAATCTGTGTCGGGATTACATTCATTGCAAAATAAGCAAACTCTACTTTGTACAGCAATGATTAAGGTTCGTGACTCACTGGGTAATCTTGTAAACTGTCGCGCTTTGCTGGATAGTGGCAGTGAAGCCTCTTTCATAAGTGAAAATTGTATGCGTAAATTATGTTTGCCAAGGCAATCTACTAAAGTACAGATTACATGTTTAGGTTCTTATAATGCTGAATCTAATGAAGAGGTAAATTTAAATTTTACTCCCCATTTTAATTCTGAACTGAGATTTGCGACTAGAGCATTTGTGATAAAAAGAATCACATCAAATGTGCCGTATAGTTCTATTCCTTCAAATATTGTGAATAATTTCAATGATTTAGTTCTAGCAGACCCAGTATCCTTTGAATCAAGACCAGTAGATATCTTATTAGGTGTTAACGTTTTCTTTACATTGCTTAAAGGGGAAGTTATAAAAAGAGAAGAAACTCTACCCTTCGCCGTATGTTCTAAACTTGGTTGGATAATTACGGGAACTACCTCTTTTTGATACAAGTCAACGTACATTTTCTGTTAATAATATTCAATTTCAACTAGATGATTTAGTTCAAAAGTTTTGGTCTTTAGATTCCATTCCTGAGCTAGTTCGAATTTCTAAGGAAGAACAAGAATGTGAAGACCATTTTAAGAGCAATTATTTTCGAAATAGTTCTGGAAGATTTGTTGTGAAACTTCCATTTAAAGATTCTCCATCGCAATTAGGTGATACTAAGGAATTAGCCATACAGCGATTTCGTTCTTTGGAACGTAAGCTTTCAAAACAACAGTCTATTTATAAAAACTATCGAGAGTTTATGAAGGAATATTCGGATTTGGGTCATATGGAACGGATATCCAAATCGGAAAGGGTCCCTGCATTTGTTTTTTATTTACCTCATCATGCGGTAATTCGTGAATCCAGTTCAACGACAAAATTAAGAGTTGTTTTTGATGCCTCTGCTAAATCTACCTCAGGTGTGTCCTTGAATGATATTCTAATGGTCGGACCCCGTATACAACAGGAACTTTTTCCAATTCTTTTAAGATTTAGAGTATTGTTGTACGATCAGATATAGAGAATATGTTTAGACAAATCTTGATTAATCCAGAAGATAGAGATTTTTAAAGAATTTTTTGGAGAGAGAATTCCCAGGATCCGTTAGAGGAATATCGTTTAACAACAGTCACTTATGGTACGGCATCTGCCCCGTTTCTGTCTACAAGAGCTCTTCATCAGCTTGCCTTAGATGAGAAAAACGATTTTCTTTTGGCATCTGCAGCTGTGTTGAAAGATGTTTATGTAGATGATTTTCTCTCTGGCGGCCAGAATGAGGAAGAAGTTGTGGAACTTGCCCGTAGAGCTAAACCAGCTGAGTTGGTTAGTGATTGCGCAGGAAATTTCAAGGGTGCAAGTAGGGAACTGCGTGAGTTATACAATTCCGTACCCTCCATTAGTAAAGATCAAACATTACAGAATTATGTGGCTAATGAAGGTATCATCTGGAACTTTAATCCCCCTTCTGTTCCACATTTTGGTGGGCTGTGGGAAGCTAACATAAAATCTGTGAAATATCATCTACGTAGAACAATGGGAAATTCACTATTTACAATTGAAGAATTCTCTACATTAATGTCACAAATTGAAGCCTATTTGAACTCGAGACCTTTATGTCCTCTGTCGAACGATCCAAGTGATCTACAAGTCCTGACACCAGGTCATTTTTTGACTGGTGCTGCCTTGACGGCTATTCCAGAACTTGACGTTTCTGAAATTCCCCCTAATAGACTTCGCCGTTGGCAATTAACCCAGAGAGTATTTCAGCACTTCTGGAAGCGATGGAGTGGTGAGTATTTGTCTCAACTCCAGCAACGTCCCAAGTGGTTGTGTGCGACAGCAAATTTAAATGTTGGTGACTTAGTGCTAATTAAAAATGAACTTCTTCCCCTCTTCAGTGGAAGTTAGGAAGAATTATTCAGACATTTCCCGGCCATGACGGTCGTGTGAGAGTCGCCATAGTAAGAACTACTGCCGGAAATTTTAAACGAGCGGTTCATAAACTCTGTCCTTTGCCCTTTCATTAACAACAACTTTCATTAACATATATAACTCTTTTATTTGTACCCCTTGAAGATTTCAAGGCCGGGGGTGTATGTTCGAAATTTATTTATCGTCTGCCAATGCTCAGTGCGAGCATTTTTGTGTAAGTTTAATTTCTAAAAAATGGCAACGTTCGTTTTTGTTGACATGTATTTTATTCTATTCTAAGAGTGTAAAACCAAGAGGGTTTATAATTAAACGTGTGATACAGTTCACTTTGTTATTTATTAAGTGTTGTGAGTTATTGACGAGTTTGTGTTTATTTAATTTCAACCAGCGCTACAGATACCACTTTTCTGAAAAAGAAATATTGACCTTGTTTAATGACAGCTAAAATGATACCATAATAAAGCCAATTACACTATTTTATAAAACTGGTGAAAATCAAACAAATCTGAATAATCTGAATAAAAGACACAGCCCGTGAATATGATGGGAGCGAGAATTAAGGGTTTAATTGAATCCTCTCTTGAAATTCAAGCCATAGTTGGCTTCCAATGGAGTTCTCAATTACAGGCATCCCTCTACTTACGTAATACGCGACTTACGTAAATTCGCACTTACGTAATAAATCTCGAAAATTACATTTAATGAACCTAGTACGTTTGATACTCATTTGCATACATTTGATAATTGTTTTATAAAAAAGAAATATGCAAATAAAAATCCCAACAATAATATAATTTTATATATTAGATAGAGTTATATTTTTATTGGGATATACAATCAAAACTTTAACAAAATTTAAAAAAAAAAAACTCGGTTTAACCGTTACAATTTTGTTAGTGGAATTCAAACAATCATGAAACCTGATTTTAAAGTTTCAATGAAGAGGAACCAGTGTATTTTTTCTTCTAGCTTCAACTCTTCATTTGATGTAGATTCAAAATTGATATAAATTAATTCATTAATGTTAAATTTATAAATCCTGTATTTCACAAGACACTTTTTATTTGAAAACTGTTCTTTCAGTTTGTTTTTATATTTTTTCATACTTTTATAGTTTATATCAAAGTAAATACTGCTGCATGCTGCTTTATTTATAAAATGATACTATGTAAATGATGTATATATTATATGTATACAATAAATATTGCAGTTTCTTATGAAATTTTATCTAAGTAATTTACAAATTCAACTTACGTAAAATTCTAGTTACGCAAACGTTTACGGAACGCATTACTTACATAAGTCAGAGGATATATGCAAATAGTCGTTTGGATAGAGTGTCCGACTCTGAGTTTTCGCCAGTTTGCTAAGAAGTGGAACTTTCTATTTTGAATAAAGAACTACTTCTGGATCCACGAAATTCCATTTACAGTGATATTATTTACTAAAGTGACTTTCTTATATTCTTGGAGAACGAACTAAGAAGCCATTTCAGAGCTGAATTAAATGAGTTATAAATTGGATAAGTTTTTGGAGGAAAGGTTTCCTCCCTTCTAAACCTTTCATAAAGTTGAGCTTAAACTTGATTGCCAGCGTAATAAATTTACCCATTAGACTCCCAGCTCCCTTAATACTTGTGTAAGTAAATTGCTGAGTTTTTGTTGCATGTGTGGCATGGTGTCCATTCAAGAGAAAAGGGTATGTCATAACTTTTAATATTTATGTTTAAAAGGATGTGAGAGATATTTTATACTCATACGTATAATCACAAAAGGATTTTCTAACATGATATTTTTTTTGGGGGGGGGGGGGGTGGGGGAACACGAATTTCACGATGTCTTCTCTATATTCAAGTTCGATTTATTTAATTGTCTGACACTATTTAAGTAAAAAAATTATTTTTAGAAAAAAAAAACATTCTTCTCTGTCGTGACATTGATATCAGAAAAATGACTACTTAAAAAATGTGCAGGTTTGTACTTCAACTGCAAATGAAGTGTTTGTCATGCAATAAAAATATGCAATAAAAATATACTAATTTTTACGTACGAGATGAACACTTTTACTTTTTTCATTCCTAATAATAAAGCTAGCACATTTTTCGAGCAACCTCTGCTGTTTTTATAAATGCAGAACTGTAATAGTTACGACATTGTACAACGTGAGAAAAGACAAATGTTTCTCAATCTACGAAAATATAACATAACCACGAAAGAAATTATACAACTAGAAAACCGAAATTCTGCTTTTTCAGAATTTAGTGTCACCCCGATGAAAAAAAAAATATATATGTATGCATAAATAGTTCAAAATATATTTCTTAAGACTTAAAGCAACGCTTTTATTTTATGCAAAATGACGTCATTCGCATCCGCTTAAGTATTCCAGATTTACGATCCACTCTTAATCATCTACAGTAAAGCATGCATAGGACGTCACTATCGCAAAATAATACACAAATCCAGCAAAAATATGCCATCTTTCAAGAAACTGGACAAAAAACAAACAAACAAAAAAAAAACCGGCTATCTAATGATTCATAGGCCTTCATTTGTTTGTAACATTAATATAGATACTTAAAATTAAATATCGTTTATGTTTTAACAGAAATCATTCCTTTATATTTTTTCAAAATAGTATGTATTTTAATTACATTTTCTTTCGGTTGTTATGAGAAAATGACACCAAAAATATGTAGTTACTGTTTTAGAACTATTTTTCCTTTACTTTCTACAGAAACGGAGTACTTCCGCTGCCAGTATTAAGTAAATGACTCTAAAAACTATAAAAAAATTAATATTTCAAAAATTAATGGAGATATTACAGTTTAAAAAAAAATTGCCTTTTAAAGTATTTTTTTCCCAATACGACGGTATAAAAATTGAAAATGTTCGACGCTTAGAAGTTTAAAAAATTGCTATAGAGTATTTAATCGGATCATGATACATCTGCTTTGTTTTACAGCTGGCTTATACAACGTAACGTTATTTTTTGGAGACGACACAAAATAAGCTGGCAGAAAGAAATAGCATACCGGGGGCTAATAATCTCTTCCGAGTTACTCATGATTTCGAAAATCTTTTTTATCATTAGAAACCACGAAAACCAATATCTTTTCGAGCTTTAAAGAATCATTTAGAAAAACTAAATTTCTTGTGCTGCCACCTAATTTCGGAAATGTTTTCGAGTAATTTTTATTGTATATTAATCAGATTTATCAAACCGGAATATAGGTTTGTACGATGCGATCAATGCTCAATTAAGCATTTTTAGCTGCGTATTTGAATTTCTCACGTGCAAGAGAGACAATATATTTATTTTAATATTAACATAATTGCTGCTAATTTATCATGTTTTGTTTTATTTTATTGTGAAATCACGACAGTTAAATAACTGAGCTTCTCTTCATGAATTATATTTAGAAAATAATGTTTTCCTTTTTAACATCTTCACAAAAAAGGAGAAAGATAAAATTAGCATGCTCCTACCTTTATTTTCAGCGTTGATCGAATCCGCGTAAGGTAATCCAACCTGCTATAAAAATCCAAGGTGAATCAGCACGAAAATATTCCACTCAGTAACAAAAGAGGGCACAGGATCACAGGACTACACTATTTAATTAAATGAACATAGATAAAGTTAAAATTAAATTTACATTCAAAGTTATATATTTAATTAACATATTATATCTTTAAGGTTTTTCAGAGCGCAGACACACTGCGTGTTTTGCTTAGGGCATATATTTAGAGACTGACTAAAAAAAGAAAGAAAAGTTTTCAGTTCATTAGTCTTTCTTATTGCATCTCGTTGTGCAACACTTTTATGTATACCAGATGTTGGAAATTCCTTTTTTTTTTTTTTTGCTCTCTGCACGTGTAAAGAGGGAGAAATGGGTAGTTGCTTTTCACTCAGGTAAAAAACGATTTCCTCTATCAAATGCAATCTTGAAACACAGCTGTAATTATTTCACAATGTCTTGCAATTTCGGTAAATCATTATTCACTTTCTAACACCCCTGCTTGATTTCTGAAGTTGCAATAGTTCTTAAGTTCAAGTTGTCTCTGTGTTTGATAAAGTCAGGTTTGGGAAGGGGCTTCGTAAAGATGTCTGCAGTCATTTCCTTACTGGGACAACTAATTCTATGATTCTACTACTAATTCTATGCTATTCTATTCTTATCTCCTACTAATTCTATGATTCCCTTCTCTCGTAAATCTTTAATTGAATTAAATTTGATATCCACGTGTTTTGTTTTTGAATGATGTTTATAATTTTGAGTCATCTTGATGCATGACACATTATCCTCATACAGAATAATTGGTAGGTTTTGGTTTAAATCTAGATCCTTTAATAGCTTTATCAACCATATGGTTTCTTGTGCTGATGTGGCTGCGGAAATATACTCAGCCTCAGCAGATGATAATGCAACTGAGTTTTGCTTTTTTGTTGACCAGGAAATCGCTGCATTTCCTAATTTACTTAAATTTCCTGTGGTTGACTTTCGATCACTTTTATCTCCTGCCCAATCTGAATCTGCAAATGTCGTCAGAATCGGATCATATTCGTTGCTTATAACTAATTTTAATTCTTGTGTTGTTTTTAAATATCTTATAACCCTCTTGACTGCCCTCCAGTCTTTTTCTCTTGGTTTCTCATTTCTACGACTAAGGATGTTAATAGCCGCTGAAATATCTGGACGAGTTATCGTAGCTATGTATAGCAATGCCCCTACGGCTTGTCTATACTTATGATTATTAGGTAGTAAATTTTCATCGTCATCTAAGTTTAAGTAACCTGCCTCGATCGGAGTATCACAAGGTTTAGAGTCCTTTAAATTAAATTTTTCAATCAGTTCTTTTATTTTATTTTTCTGATCGAGTGCATAAGTTCCTTCTTTAATTCTTTTTATGTTTATGCCTAAGTAGTAATTTACCATACCTAAATTTTTCACTTCGTATTCTTTACTAAGTTGTTTCATTATTTCATTTATTTCCTTAGTATCTCCTGAAATTAACAGATCGTCGACATAAATGATGATATAAGTTTTATTTCCGTTAGTTTCTCGTGTGAAGAGACATGGATCAGCGGTGCTTTGCACAAAACCTAGTTTGTTTAAACTTTCAGCTATTTTAATATTCCATGCTCTTGCTGCTTGTTTTAGGCCATATATAGCCTTTCTTAGCTTACATACTTTATTTTCTTCACCCGGTTTAATATGTCCTTCTGGTTGCGACATATAAACAACTTCTTCTAAATTTCCATGGAGAAACGCGGTTTTAATATCTAAATGGTTTACATTTAAGTTTTTGTGAGCTGCACACGCTAGAAATGCTCTTAGCGTTGTATAGGCTACTACTGGTGCAAAGGTTTCATAATAGTCACTACCAAATTTTTGAGAATAGCCTTTCGCTACCAAACGCGCTTTGTATTTATTAATTTCTCCATTTGAATTATATTTAACCGTAAAAACCCACTTATTTCCAATTACTTTTACGCCTGGTGGAGGATCAACTAGATCCCAGGTGTTATTTTTTATTAATGAAGCAATTTCTTCACTAGTTGCTTCGTACCATTGGTTTTTCTCATATGGATTGTTTAGATTTTTAATATCTTCGAAATTTTTCGGCTCTATAATTTTATTTTCTTTAGTAATGTATGCGAGTCTGTCTGGTGGAACACCTCTATTCGATCTTTGTGATCTTCTAGGTTCATTTGTTGTATTTTCCTCACTGTCTGTTTGTTTTTCTTCCTGCATACTTATTATAATTTCTGAGGAATTTTCCCCTGCTTTTTCGGGTTGTTTCTGAACTTCGCTATCATTTTTCAGATTTAAATTTGGTGTTGTGTTTGAATTAAAGTTTTCTAGAAATCTGACGGTTCTTGCTCGTATAATTTTATTATTACCAGTATAGATCCTATAACCTTTAGATCTATTGTCGTAACCGACAAAAATTCCTTCAATCGCTTTATCATCAAGTTTTCCTCTTTGGGATTTGTCGAGATAAGCGTAAGCTTTGCAGCCAAACATTCTAATGTTGCTTAAATCCGGTATTTTATTTGTCCATAATTGGTATGGAGTAGAATTGTGAGCTTTCGTAGGGAGTCGATTAGTTAAATATACCGCTGTATTTAGAGCTTCACCCCAAAACTTCTGAGGTAGTTTCGCTTCCGATAACAGGCATCGCGTCATTTCAACTAGTGTACGATTCTTCCTCTCCGAAACACCGTTTTGAGATGGAGAATTTGGCACGGTTAGCTGATGGTGTATACCTGCTTCTTTTAAGTAATTTTCTATCTCATCACTGGTATATTCCCCGCCGTTGTCAGTTCTTAATTCCTTTATATTGCGACCGAATTTATTTTTCGTTATGGCTACGTACTCTTTTAGTTTAGTGATGACTTCACTTTTCTTTGATAAAAGAAATACCATTGTAAATCTACTGAAATCATCAGTAAATGTGAAAAAGAATTTCTTTCCTCCCATACTTTCTGTTGGCATCGGGCCACATACATCAGAATGAACCAAATCGAGAATTTTACTAGCTTTGTTTGTAGCTTGTTTAGGATACGGAGCATTTGTTAATTTACATTTTATGCAACTTTCGCATATTACTTCATGTTTACAATTTTCCATATTAAAACCTGTTGCTAAACTTTTAGTTTGCAGTTGCTTTAAAGCATTTATATCTCTGTGTCCGAATCTCCTATGCATGAGTTCAATACAGTTTTTATTCTTGCATTGATGAGCTAAATTCGCATAGTTTACTTGTTTATGTTTGTAAAGGTCTACTTCATATAAATTACCTTTAATTTTCCCTTCTATAAAGGTTATGCCGTTTTGGATTAATTTACAGGTTTCGTTTTCAAAAATGAGTTTACACCCATGCTTCACTGCTTTATTAACAGACATTAAATTTGACTGTATTTCTGGCACGTACAAAACTTCATTTAAAGTAATGTCGTTTGATTGTGTTTGTAATTTTATTGTGCCTGTCCCATGTGAAGCAAGAATTTTTCCGTTTGCAATCGTGACTGTGTTCTTATTATTTGTATCAATGTCACTGAATAGGTTTATGTCGTTACAAAGGTGTGAAGAGCTCCCTGAATCAATTATCCAGATAGATTTATTTTCAATGTTCGCGTAAAAGGAACAATTGTTTTGAGACACCTTTGTATCTAAAGTGGTTTTGTTTTCTTTGCTACTATTCCCCAGAGTCTGTGTGTTTGTTTGTACTTCTACTTCCGGAGTGATTTTGTTCGTTTCAGAACATAATGCAGCATTCTGTCTCCCTTTATTCATTGTTTGGTTTTTAGAATTTGAATTTTTATTCTTAAGGAACCAACAATTTAATTTTATGTGATTTCGTCTTTTACAATATGTACAAAACATATTTTGTTCTTGTTTGCGATATTGTGGTTTAGTATTATTTTTTTCTGCTTTGTACGCATTTTCGCGCGACGTATTATTCGAGCTATCTTGTCTCCTTTGATACTCATCGGTCAATTTTCCTTTTATAAATTCAGAGTTTAACTCCTCTTCATTTCTCGCTTCAAGTGCGATAATCAAAGTATCATAACTCGGTGGGAGGGAGCATAAAAGTAACGCGGATAAATGCGTGTCCTTAATTTCTTCCCCTATCGCCTTTAATCTGTCGGCTGTTTCTAGTATTTTTACGATATGACTTATCATATCTCCGTTTTCCCCGAGTTTTATACTGTATAACTTTCTGAGTAAATATAATTTGCTCGAAAGGTTTGCGCGCTCGTGTATAGTTTTTAAAACATTCCAAGTTGTCTTGGCTGTCGTTTCATTTTTCACATAAATAAGTTGTGAGTCTTCTAAAGTTAATATAATTGTAGCCCTAGCACGATTATCTCGCTTAGTCCACTCAGTAGTTAGTGGTGTTGGGGGGTCATCCTGTGTATAATTAAATAAATCTTCCCTCATTAGGAGCATCTTGGTTTTAAAACTCCATTGGGCATAGTTATGCGGATTTAATTTTTCGATATTAAAGGTTTCTTTGAGGGAGGAGGCCATTGTTTTATCTTTAAAAGGTTTCTTTTATTTTAGTTTCTTAACTTTCAAGAGTTTTCGTTTATTTTCATTTATTGTCACAATAGTTTAAATAGAAGAGAGCGGTAACTTGCCGTGTTCACAGCCTTCAGTCAGTCTCATAATCTGTTTTATTTTATTGTGAAATCACGACAGTTAAATAACTGAGCTTCTCTTCATGAATTATATTTAGAAAATAATGTTTTCCCTTTTAACATCTTCACAAAAAAGGAGAAAGATAAAATTGGCATGCTCCTACCTTTATTTTCAGCGTTGATCGAATCCGCGTAAGGTAATCCAACCTGCTATAAAAATCCAAGGTGAATCAGCACGAAAATATTCCACTCAGTAACAAAAGAGGGCACAGGATCACAGGACTACACTATTTAATTAAATGAACATAGATAAAGTTAAAATTAAATTTACATTCAAAGTTATATATTTAATTAACATATTATATCTTTAAGGTTTTTCAGAGCGCAGACACACTGCGTGTTTTGCTTAGGGCATATATTTAGAGACTGACTAAAAAAAGAAAGAAAAGTTTTCAGTTCATTAGTCTTTCTTATTGCATCTCGTTGTGCAACACTTTTATGTATACCAGATGTTGGAAATTCCTTTTTTTTTCTCTCTGCACGTGTAAAGAGGGAGAAATGGGTAGTTGCTTTTCACTCAGATAAAAAACGATTTCATCTATCAAATGCAATCTTGAAACACAGCTGTAATTATTTCACAATGTCTTGCAATTTCGGTAAATCATTATTCACTTTCTAACATGTTTGTCTATAATAAATGTTCTTTGGAACATGAAAATGTTTACTTCGGAATTGATAGCATACGAAACACCTATTTTGAGACAAACTGATTAATACACTATAAAAACTACTCGAAAATGTTCAATTGAGAATAGATCGCATTCTAAAGTTCGATATTCCGGTTTAAGAAAACTAATTATTATACTGTAGAGTGCCGATTATCCGGACGCCGATTAACCGGATTGTCCAATTAACCCGATCGATCAAGGTCCATACTTCTTTTCCCGCCTTTTCCAAAATTTTTAAGTGAAGATTCTTTAGACGCGGTAGGGTAAATTCGGTTCGATGTCACGAAAATTAACTGTTAAATAACCATTTACTATTCTGAAATAATAAAATCGCCAACAAATGAAAAGAGAGCAATCATGAAATCAACTATTTCTAGAACCTAAGAAGTTTCAATTCTAACATGCGAGAGACCCACGCATATATTTTGTCCCATGAAAATATATCTTTAAGTTCAGATTCTCTGAAGGTGGTGGAAAAATTGATTATTTTGTCCCGTTTTGTCCTCAGAAAGAAGACCTTCCCCCTCTCTTCGCTCGCTTTTGTTCGCACAGTGTATGTATATATACATATAATAATTTCTATGCTTTATATTCTTATATAATTTGTACCAATTTTGTAGAAAATAAAATTTTAAAAAAGTAAAAAAATATAACTTCTAAACACACAATTTATAATATGCTAAAATGTGCAGTCCTAAGCCTGGAAGAAGTATGAAGGGAAGCTATCTAAAAAACATTGTCATAACTGTTTTTTAAAATTGTCCAATTATCCGGATCGGTCTCTGTCCCGACTGGTCCGTATAATCGGCGTTCTACTGTACTATAAAAATTACTCGAAAACGTTTTGGAAAATCAGTGGCAGCAAAAAAAACTTTGTTTTATAAAATCCTCGTTAAATCTTGAAAATATATTAGTTTTTGAGTTTTCTAAAGATCAAGAACACTTTTCGAAATCGTGGGTAATTCAGAAGAGGTTATTTTTCATTTTTGTTAATGATTATATTAGATTTTCCTTGGTTAAAAAAAATTGTCTTTTCTTACAGTGTATTGAACAATATTCATTGAATTAAAGCATGTTTCAAATTATAAGTCAAATTTACTGGTATTTCAGATATCGTATTTTGCTTTTACTATCTCACAAAATTTATTCGTACTTCTTCAGCTAGCAATATCGACAGAAACTTTCGTCAAAAGAATTTTACAAAAATGTGAAATATAAGCTGTTGAAACACATAAAAAACATTGAGCTTTAATTCCTTAAGTACAGGAAAAACAAATTTAAAAAGGAAAAGAAACAAGAAGGAAACTTTTTTGTAATAAAACTTTAGTTCTTGTAGTATAATTTTGCGCATCTATTAGCATAAAAAGGAATTACTAGTTAAATAAGCATTTTTTCTTTATCCGAAGAATGGATGAAATGTTAAATCTAACCATTTATTTTACATTTCAGCTTTCGATTATGAACCTTAACTACAGGCTCGATAAAAAGAAAAAGAAAATAAGTAAAATTCATGTTACTTTGCTAAAATCAACATAAAATATTTCATTTTTTTTTTTTTTTAAAGATGACGATTTCTTTTTTTAAAGGGACAGTGAGTATTTAAAACCAAATCCTTCCATTTTCAAAGGAAATTGGCAGACTTGTTAATGGTAAGCTCAAATACTTAAATTCAAAGTTTCGTATGAAAATAATAAAAAGTTTTAAAGTATTCAATTTTTAAAATTTTAAAATGTCAAATAATTCTGACAATTTAAAATGTCCCATGCACATTTCTTTTCAATATATCATAACATATTTCTTTAACAGATTGTTTTCGGTTAGTAGAATGAAAGTTTGCATAAATTGTAAAAGCTCACTGAACATATAAAAAGAATAATATATTTTATAAAAATACTCTATTTTTTTCGTGTAAATTAACTATAGATTATGCATTATGTAGTAAAATTGAACATAAAAATGTTCTTTAATTGAAACTATTTATGCTAACATTTATTGATTATTGTATGATGGGTGCAAGTGCAAATTTTAAAAAATCTGATAATTATAAATGCGCAAGGAACATTTCAAAACGTGCGAAATTTTCCTTTCTAAGAAAACAGCTTTTTAAATACACATATATATTAAAAACTATCGTTTGTTTACAAATAAAAATGCTTATATCTCTGCAAAATAATGTCAGAATTGACAATTTCTTTTGGCAGTAGATAATAATATGTATAAAATTTCATAATTTGCTAAAATTAAAAATATTATTTTTTAATGGAATTTGGTGTTTTTCAGTGACTAATGTACCCTTATAGATGGCATCATTTAAACAATTGGGCGTAAACGTTTCGACCCTCCAAGATTACGATACTACGAGGGTGAGTCGGAAAATAAGTTTCCCCTGGCAACTGTGGATAGAGGTGTGTATGGAAGACAAAAAATGTAATGAAAAATTGAAGATAAGACATAACTTTATTTTTCTACTTAAGTGCCAAGTGAGTTGAGACATTTGTCATACCCTTTATAACCTTCATAAAGCACTCCAAGAAAAAAAATCAGGGCTCTGCATACAAAAGAAGCGTTGAACGGCTTGTGTGCCTTCAGCATTGCTTACAAAGAAGTAGACAAGCATTACTTTCGTCTGTAGTGGCGTGCACGTCCGTCCAGGTCTCGGTCTGTCCAACACTTGCTGACGCCCCTCACTGAATTGGCGGCACCATCCCCGCACCATTTGTTTAGACTTCACACCTGGTCCATAGACTCCCATGTGGCGGTTATGGATTTCTGCTCTCGATACTCCACGTGCCCATTCATAGCGGACAACCACTCTCACTTCCTCCTTTGACCACGAATTCACAACGCACTTTCCCTCCATATCTACCGGGAACAGAATGATGCAGAGCCCTGATTCCTTCAAGGAGCGCTTTTTGAAGCTTATAAAAGGGTACGACAAATGTCTCAACTCACTTGGCACTTATGCAGAAAAATAAAGTTGCATCTTATCTTTAATGTTTTGTTACATTTTTTGTCCTTCATACACACCTCTGTCCACAGTTGCCAGGGGAAACTTATTTTCCGACTCACCATCGTATATTACTAAGACATACAATTAAATAAAATCCATTCTTTTTTTTTAAGTGATAAAATAAGATTACTAAACATTAAATTTATTTAAAAAGTAAGGAATGATATTATAATGTCTGAAAATAATCAAACTCTTCCAGGATGCAAGTAAAATTTAATATTTCAGATTCATAGAATTATATAAAATAATTTAGATATAAAATAAATTTGATGTTAAATAAAAATTTACAAAATTAATCTTTCTGTTCTTAGAATAAAAGAGAAATAAGATCGACTATTAAGATAAAAATTTCGAAGAATGAAATGAAGAGAAAATTTATATAAAAAACGAGATAAATTGGACTGCTTATAGTTACTTCATTGAAAGAAACTGAGACATAAGAAATTTGGCACAAAAGAGAAAATTTGTTCTATATATAGAGTACATTGAGATTGTAAGATCTATGCTTTCTCCGAAAAGAAATAGATGTAATTTTTTTATTATTTTATGGTTGCAGCTTTATTTTGTAACACACATACATATATATACATATGTATATAGCCTTAAATCAACAAAACTACAAATGGTGGTGATTTCAAACTTTTTTACTCAAATATAAACACAATGAAAAGATATATATATATGTTATTTTTTTTAAAAATTTCGCCTTTTTACCTTAGTTTATTCCAATTTCTTATAAGATCTACCATTCTTACTTGCCTTTTAATAATATCTCAGATATCCTTTATATCTTAATCCCATGCCTTTAATTTAGCGCATTCTTTTATTTCTTATTCTAAAAACCTTAATATATTAATAACTACACTTCTTTGTAAAAAAACCACTAATTTATTTTATGCTTTCATATTTTGAGACATTAAATTCTTATTTCTTTGGAATGTTTATTAAAGTCATTTTATCTTTTATTAAAATATTATTGGATATCCCACGGTGCCTTGCGAGTATTTGCCGCTCTATTACTTTTTCACTTTTAAAGTTTCCTCATTTAAGTATAGAGTTCTGTCTCTACGTCATGTCCTTCCCTGCCTATTTCCTGGTTTTCGTCCTATCGCTTAGCGCGTCCTCACCTCTCGTCAACCCTAACTTACTTTGGGTTTGCTCGAGCGTAGAACAAATCAGTGTACCTTTCCGCGTTCTTTTAATATTTATACATCTTACACTGACTTGAGAGAGAAGATTTGTACGATTTTTGTCCTGCTGAAAAACTCTATGTCATCGAGAGAGCTGCTTTTCTTCAATTCATAATGTTGCTTCTAATCGTTTAACACGTTTAAGTCTATTTTTAAAACGTGACACTATCCGAATATGGGTAACTGAACCACTGGTGGAATTGTGACACTCAATACGTCGTCTAATAATCTATTTGATGAAGAATACGGCTTCTTTATTATCTGCGGGAAAACACCCAAGGAATTCCTCAAGGCCAAGGAATTCCTTTCTCTAGCATACCTCTGCATGAGAAAAAACTTGAAAAAAAAATTCTGTGGCTGCATCTGAAGTGATTTTCTGTATAAGTTTAGCAAGAGGGATGGTAAGGAATCTAAAACCCAGGGACAGTGTTCAAAAAACAATATAAACCGTAAAAATGTGTGCATGTTAATTTTTTGTTACATATTTATATAAAACAATTGTCCCAGTTAATATTGTTATGCAGTCATGCAATGGGATGTTCCCCAGTATATGAAATAAAAAAACCAAGAATATGTATTAAAATAAAAATTTTTATTCAGGGACTTAAAAGGCAAAAGATTGTGAAAATGCCCTATATATCGATTAAATTACACTGGTCGACCATAAATAAACACATTTCCTCCCTGCGAAACAAATTTGAATGTACAGATCTAATATTCATGACATCCAAACCCCAGCACGTACGATTTTTCCGGGAAATACAAGCAGTTTTGTGTTATTCCATGGTAACTTACGTTACATTTAGAACAATTTGCTTGATTAATTTTAGTGATATATCAACAAATTTATTCGAAATGTAAAATTGACGTCATTTGTTAATTAAACCTATCCAAAGCTCAATTTGGACGAAAATTATCTAATTTTTGTGCCATTTTTTTTTAAACACTGGCATCTATATTTATTATGTTTGTGTTAACTTACGTTCCATTTTAAGGGTCTCAACACTCTTAAAATTGGGAAAAATGAAAAAAAAGACCCTTTCACCATTTAAAATCTTAAAATTTATGTAATTTTAAAATGCAACCTTTAGTGAGATGAAAGATATAAGTATTTTCTTTCATTTCATGTATTTAAAAAATTTCAAGATGCGGAATTAGTATTTATAGGGCGCTCCAAACTGTCAGATATTTCTTCGAGCAGAAAATTAGTACAACAACTTACGCGCTGGATTACAAAATAAATTTTGCAACTAGAATGAAAATTTTCATGCCTAATTATACTTCAGACTATAGTAATTACCTTCAAGCTAAATAAATTTGTATTTAAAACAATTTTTTTTTAATGCAAACTTGTATTTAGCTAATACAAAATTTTGAAAATTTCAATAGTATAATCATCTAAAAAATATTTATTTATTTATTTTTTTTTTTTTTGAACAATAAAAATAAAATTTTATGTTCAGTTTATACGGACTAACTTCGAACATGTATTTTAAAAATTTCATGAAAAAATATTCAGAAGTTTTTGAGATATCCTGCGCGTTATACCCAAAAACGTCATTTGGAGAAAAATGACTTCAAAGTTTCGGAAACGCGTTTGAGCTATTGAGTGGGTATAATTCTAAAAGTCATAACTTCTGTTTTAATAGGAATTCTAAGGAAACAATTGTATAAAAATGTTCAGAAAAGATAGGAGTTTAACATCTATAAAAATTTAAATTTCAAAAATTGAAGCTTTAAGAGTTCTGAGACCCCTTAAGAAAAGCAAGTTGCTGTAGTAAGATACCATAATAGTTTCTATAACCAAGTTTAAGAAATAGCACTAAATTTAGGTAATTTTCTCCGAAATTGAGCTTTGGATAAGCTTAATTAGCAAATAACATTAACTTTAGATTTTGATATTTTTTTGGTGTCATATTACCAAAATTAATCAAGAAAATTATTCTGAATGTAACATACGTACGTTACTATGGAATAACCCTTTTATAACAAATATTGAAGGATTGTCATATTACTCGTAATTTGCAGTGCTAGATAAAATTGAAATCATAAAAAATATATTTTCAGTGTCTTATAACGAATCGATAAAATATAGCATGGAAATCCAGTTTTTGACGCTTATATCGTGTATTTTCCATTTGGTGTCCCCCCCCCCCCCCAAATCGTGTACGATTTACTATTTGCTTTCTACTAATGTATTTTCATCTCTTTTGCCGCTGTGACTCAGTTAATGATTTTTATACATTTATTTATAGGCATTTTACGTAGCATTATATATTTTTTATTATGTACACAATTTTCACTTACGTTTCATAAGTCATAAAATACATTAAGGAGTTACATACGTTCTCAACTTTCAAAAAGTAGATTTTTGTTTTTGACGGAAATTAAATCCTTATAGTGTATATAATTATAATCAAAATTATTTAAAGTAATATCACAATTATGAAAGGTATGAACAAAAATGTGAGCGCGCACGATCAAAATTATATTTAATCCTAAAACATTTTACGGGATTTTCTGGAACCTTACATTTTTAAACATGAAAAGCACGATAACTTTAATAATTTTTAACATTTTTGTATAAAAGTTACACTCATCTATGCATAATTAAATTGACTTAAGGGCCACGGAGCCATTGTTTTGAAAATTGTAATTTTTACAATAGAAGGTTAAAATTTTAAATGAGCTTTTTAAGCTTTAAAGGAATTAATAGATAATCTTAAAGTTTATATATTTTTGCATGCTAAATCTCTTGCTATATTTATTGATATAAGTGGAAAAAATGTTAGAAATATTTATTAAAACTAATCTTTTAAATATTTTTTATGAAAATAGGGATCTCATATATTTTATTGGCAGAATTTTTAAATTTTACAAGAGATAAATACATAACATTAGTTAGTGAAATAATCTCTTTTCATTTTTATTGTAGCTATTTTGTAAGGTAAAAGTATTTCTTACATAAAATATATTTATTTTTTTAGACCCCCTTTTTACATAGAACTACAATCCAATGTTCGCTATCTTTAAAATAGTAAAACATTAGAACATATGTTATCATTAATTGGTAAATAAAATATACCATTGTTGTGTGGAATAAAATATGTTTCTTGCAATTTTTCATACCTATCCCATTGATCTCTGGAAATATGTATGCATTATAAAAATAATTATTAAATTTAAACAAGAATTATTTTCTTATTGAAACTATCGTGCCAATAAGTTACTAAATATTGAAATATTCTTTTAAACAATGCTTTGAAACTGACATTGTATAATCTAAAGTTACTGTCTAAATATGAAATTGTGTTATTCATCTACACTCTGCCCTACTTATAAAATTTTATATAAATTTATTGAATATGAAATGTCTGTTGAGGTGAAAAAGACGTGGTTGTGTAAATAATAGATAATTTACTCCTACCAATTTTTAGAAGTTGACATGCACGATTAAATCCGTGAGGAACATTTGAATAATCGGGGTAAACTAAGTTTTTCACAGTTTTTAAGGAAATTGAAAAAATTGTCTTACTTTGAAATGGTGTAATACACTTGCTATTGAGTGTATAAAAAAGTTGTAAATATGAAAGTTGTACAGACTTTAACCCTCTTTAAAATTGTAATTGACAATTAATATGCTACGGCAATGGATTTCGATATATATATTTTTTTAAAGACCCAAAATTTTATTGTTTTTTTTGCCACAGAAAATTCTCCTTTAAGAAATTTTGTTAGAAAACTTGGTTTTTCCATGCTATCCTCAGTATAAAAAAAATTAAAAAAATAAAATCTTCTATCCGACCTTTTGCAAAGTAATATGTACATTTCCCTTGGACTATATAGTTTGATTCGTTAAATTAAAATAGAAATTTTTAATAATCGTGCAAATACAAGAAGATAACGTGAAAAATATACTCGCTGTCAGCATTTAAAAATATGAAATTTAAAATCTTTAACATATTTTATTTGCGCTATTAAGTGTGTACAATATGGATAATAAAAAGCAGGCTACTTAGAATAAAAACGTAGCATTTCTTTATCAAAGCTAACACAAAGCTTTCTATTCTTTGTGTTTACACTACTAGGTTTTATTCATGTAATTCGAAACCTCACTTCAAATTCAAACGATATCTGTAAATCCAACATTGAAATAACTTTCGTGTTATGCTTTTCGCTTTACCAAAGAAATCCCTTACATTTAATGCTTGAAGAAAATATTGGCTTAGATGAAATTCTCTTATTTTAATAATGATAATAAAAGCATGTACATTTAAAGTTATTTCTGGAATTCAAGATAATTTGGGCCTGATGATTTTGCCTTGGTTCACAAATATTTTCATTTTTCCAATGTTTGCTATATTTTTAATTTCTTATCTCACTTGTTATGGTGATCTGTTTCAAAGAGTTTTATAAAGTTTAATACGCCATTTTTTATTTGCAAAAAAATTCATTTATAATTTGTATATTCACAATTGTTGATAATAATTTGTATTGGTTCATAATGGTTTTATATATATATATATATATATATATATATATATATATATATACATACATACATACACACATAATAAATATGGCATCATTGCATAAATAACGAAAACTGATTCTGACAACTGCAAAATATTACAAAACTATCTAAATATTTCAGTAATCGGTTATTATCATGATTACAATACTTCCCTAACTCTACATGGATACGGGAAGTAAAAATGTCTGTTTGAGACAACGTGGACCCGTGCAAGCCTCTAGTCTGCCGATGCTTCGTTTTAAACAATTTTCAACATAGTTGAAAAGAGTTTAAGAATTTGGGTGTTTGTCCGTGCTCTAACTGGCGTAAAAATAGTCCGATTACCATGAAATTTATATATATTATTGCAGTTTACTATGGCATGTTCGGTATTGAAAATGAAATGTGTAGCATTTATGGTTCATCTACATACAGAGACAATCAAAAGAATTCCGTTACATTGCGGTGAATGGGGGGGGGGAAATAACAGTGTATTTTAATGATATTACACTATTTTAAATATATCGAAATTAATATATATCCCTGGGGGTGTACTACAAGGTTCTTATCACAGAGTATGATGAGCATAGAATTTATCGTTCATTTACAGGGAGACACAAAAGAATTGGTTTACAGAAGAAAAGGAGCAATAATTGAACTATTGAAAGCTACGAACAATAATTCTTGGAAGTGCGCTTTCAGTTGTGGTATGCGTTTTTAAATTTAACTATTATTTCAATATTAATTGGTGTTTGTGAACTCTATAGATCATGTACAGGGCCGCACAAAATTTCTTTACAAGATCCGTTTATGGCGGAATTCCCTGAACGGAAAATCTCAACTGTGCTATACGTTTAATTTAACTAACTTATAGCACACTATGTAGTATACATACATATCCAAAGATCATATACAGGGATGCACAAAATAATCATATATTTTCTCGACTATTCATGGTCTATCCATGGTAATAGCGAAATTTTGGTTTTTAAGTACGTTATTGTTATGCTTTTTCCAAATTTTTCATTTAGACATCATCTTCCACCTTATGAAATTGGGAGATCTAATTATATTAGTAAAAATGTGTTGGAAAGATGCTGTACGCATGATTTTTCGTTCTTGACTAATATAACGTTCCAAAACTTGTGTCCCCGAAATAAGTGTTTATTCACGTATTTCTTGGGGTCGTTTAAGAATGATATTGTTTACTTTTTTAAACAGTCTATTTTATCTTTCCTTGTAAACAAACGTATTTGCGAATTTTGGAACTATCGGTCTTTTTAAAGTTCTCCGCTAACAACTTTACAAAATAATTTATTGATTCCTTTACTAAATTTAAACATCGTATGAAAAGAGCTACGCTAAGATAATCAAAAAACATCTTAATGAATTAATAGTCAAAACTATAACTCACAAACTAAAGGATGTGTCAATAATTTGCTAAAACTTCTGATGTGAAAGTTAAAAGTTACTGAAGTATAAAATACATTAATTTATTTATCTTTCTTAGCTGAATTTTAAAATTAATTGATAAGAATGTATCAAAGACGTTTCGGATATAAGAGACTTTATACTCGTTAAAGGAATTTCTTGAATTTATTTGTGCACGTAAAAGATTTTTATCATTCAGTTGAAGTCAAAAAGCAAGAAAAATGCTAACCGTTATAGATTTAAAGTATTACCTTATTAACAAATACTTTTTTGTTACATTTATACTTTAGTACTTTTTCTGTCTATACTTAATACCACATATTACACACATTACCACTACACTCACATGCATACATATTATGTATGCATATTCAACTTGCATTTATGCATCTTACATACTTAAATAAACTTACAACATAAGTGCATTTTATAATATATGCAGCATAAAAATATACTTAAAACAACTTACAATACACACAATATACAGCATGTTTACAAAAGCTTATAAAGCATGAAACATAGAGGGTACTTATTTCAACACACACAATGCGTACCACATATTTATTACATTAAAATATATGATTATATGCAATACATACAAGAACGCTCTTTCGACAAATGTAAGTAATAGTAACCAATATGCCGCTAATGAAGAGTCTTTAATAACAAAATTAGTCTTAAAAAACTTTAAAAACGCGCATTCAATTTGAGGAATCTTTCATAATCAGATTATTTTATAATTTTGCACACTGCTCTTTGAATAAACATAATCAATAGCTAAAGTAGCTATTAAAGTAGCTATTATAGAGATGAAGTATCTCTATAAATTGGAGGGTGAGAAGGGAAACGAAGATAGTCACACAAAGTTAGATGATAGTTTTTCTTCGTTTTTTTCTTTTATGAGCATCTAATTTCATCGTTCTCCCACCTTTATATCAATTTTAAAATTCGTTTTTCAAATTATTACCTTCATTTTTGCTTCAATCCGAAACGCCGACTGCCAAATTATATTGCGTATCTCAAGCTAATAGATGGCACTGTCATCTCAAATTTCACAAAATGTGGATCTTCATCTGTTTTCCTTGACCCCGCCACTATATTTAGTGATAATTGTTAGATGATTACTTGAACGGAGACTAATGTGATATAAAAATAATCACATTTAAATCATATAATAAAGGTAAGCTTACCTTCTTCTTCAGAATCGTCTACGGTAATGTTCTGCTTATCCAGGAAATCTTAGATTAATCCATTAACTATAAGAATTATCCATAGTGGTTTCACCTGTAAAGAGCTTGTAGATTCATTTATTATAAAATGTGTATTTTCTTATTATTTGTATCCCAGGAATTTTGCCGCAATTTTGGTTTTAAACTAATATTTTTATATATCTAAAGATACATACTGGGGCATTTATTTTTTGCTCCTGTCTTGGTTAAAACATTTATAGAAACTGAAAGATAATAATACAAAACATTGTTTAGTCTTGATTAATTACATAAATAAATTCAAGTTTATTTACATTAATAAAACACTCATTTTCATTTAAAGTCAATAAATTGTTGATATAGTTTTTATAATGTCAATATTGCAGCTTTATAATGCAAGTGTTTATTAACATTTGATTGACAGTTCAAAAGATGAAAGAGGAAGTAATGTTTTAATTTCGTAACAGGATGGATGGATGATGTAAACAGTTTTTCTTACAGCAGACATTAAGTGTTTTTGAAAAGCAATTAACTTGATATATTTTAAGTTTTATCTATTTCTGAAGAGATTAGTATTTCTAACATGCCCCCTTAAGCTCTTCAGATTGATGAGCAAAGAGGTTCATTGATTTTCTGTGATTTTGTAATTCAGGTTTGGGGACAGGTTCGGGCACCAGCAATCATATATTTTGATGGACGGTACTTTAATTCAATTATTCCATCATCTTTGAGTTGTTTGATTGCATGCATACGTATACCTATATGTTTAGTTCTTTTTGAAAATTTCTCACTTTCTACCATTTTGATGCAACTTTGGTTATCTCCATATAAAGTGATTGGCTTTGTCTGCGGTCTGAGATCTAAATCTTCCAGGAGTTTCACTAAATACAAGATTTCTTGCCCTGCACTTGCGGATGAGACATATTCAGCCTCTGCTGATGAAAGAGCAATATATGATTGCCTTATTGTAATCCATTGAATTGGATTATTACCTAAAATAAAAAGATTGCCACTAGTTGATTTTCTTGTGTTAGTATCACCTGCATTCAGCATCTGCATACGGCTTTAATATCGGTTCAGTTTTATTGTCTATGTGCAAGTTTAGTTGCTTTGTGCAGTTTAAATATCGGATTAAACTTAACGGATTATTAGATTAACTAATCTGGTTAACTGCCATCCAATCCTTTTCACTTGGAGATTCGTTTCTTCTACTTAAAATATTGACAGCAGCAGAAATGTCAGGTCTACTGACAGATGCGATATAAAGTAATGATCCTATCGCCTGTCTGTATTTAACATTATTTGGTAATAGATTGTCATTATCATCTAATCTATTAAAATTAGGTTCCATCGGAGTACCTACTGGTTTAGCTTCTTCTAATTTAAACTTTTTTACTAGTTCTTCTATTTTAGTTTTTTGATTTAATTGGTAACCTTCTGCTGTTTTCTCTATTTTGATTCCTTATTAAAAACTTAGTTCTTCTAGATTTTTTAATTCATATTCACGCATAAGTTTTTCTATTATATCTTTAATTTCGTCATCTTTTCCTGCTATGAGGATATCATCAACATAAACGATTATATACGTTTTCTTTTCTCCTTCATTTCGAATGTATAAACATGTATCCGAATTATACTGTTTAAATTTTAAGTCATTTAATGATTTTGTTATGTAAGTGTGCCATGTCCTAGCTGCTTGTTTCAATCCATAAATGAATTTATTCAATCGGCATACTTTGTTTTCCTGATTTGGAATAATATAGCCTTCTGGCTGAGTTATGTAAATTTCTTCATCGAAATTGCTATACAGGAAAGCCGTTTTTATATCAACGTGGTGAATTTTTAATTTGTGGTAAGTTGCTGCTGCTATAAAAGATCTAAGTGTCGTGTATGAAACTACAGGGGCATAAGTTTCTTCGTAATCTATGCCATATTTTTGATAATATCCTTTCGCCACTAATCTCGCTTTATATTTCTGTATTCTTCCTTGATCGTCATATTTAGTTTTAAAAGTCCATCTGGATCCAATTATTTTTTTACCTTTCGGGGGATCAACAAGTGTCCATGTTTTGTTTTTGTTAAGAGAATCTATCTCTTCTTGTGTGGCATTTAACCAGTTTTGTTTTACTTCTGGATTTTCAATATTCATTATATCCTGAAAACTTTCTGGTTCTTTAATGTGTTCGTGATTTATCATGTAAATGAATCGATCTGCAGGGACTCATTTATTTGATCTGTCTGACCGCCTTGGTTCTGGTGTTAATTGTTTAGACTCACTTGGTGTGTCTTCAGTGTTTGTGACTTCAATTTCAAAATGTTTTTATTCTGTGATTTTTCATCTTCATCAGATGGTTTTTCTCTCAAATTTAATTGTGTTTCTACCTTTATTATATATTTTGAATATTTTTTTTTCTAGAAACTTTACTGGTCTGGCGATTATTATTTCTTTACCACTTGTGTAAATACGTACCCTTTGGAGTAATTGTCGTAGCCGAAAAAAATACCTTCAACCGTCTTATCATCTAATTTTTGTCGTTTATTTTTGTTGACATAGGCAAAGGCTTTACAGCCAAACACTTTAAGGTAATGTAAATTTGGTGGTCGTTCATTCCAAAGTTCAAACGGGGACTTATCATTAGTTTTTGTAGGCAATCGGTTTTGGAGGTGATTCGCCATACAGATAGCTTCACCCCAGAATTTTTGAGGCAAGTTTGTTTGTTTGTTTGTTTGTTTTATTGGATACTTACATCAGACTTGTGTGCTTGACAACAAGGCCCGCTTATAAGTCATCCGAGGCAAGTTTTATTCGCTAAGTAAAGCTCTAATCATTTCAATTAGTGTTCTGTTTTTGCGTTCAGCAACACCATTTTAACTCGGAGAGTACGGAACAGTGTGTTGGTGCTTTTTGTCATTTTTTCCTGAGATAGTTGTCAACTAAATCATTGTTAAATTCCCCTCCATTTTCCTTTCTTATATTTTTCGGCTTTTCGCCAAATTTATTACTAACTAAGGCAACAAATTCGTTAAGTTTTTCATAAACTTCTGATTTCTTTTATAATAAATACAGAATAGTAAATCTAAAATAATCATCTACAAATGTTAAGGAGTATGTTTTCCCCCCCCCTATGGTTGGTGTCTGGAAAGGCCCACATACGTCAGAATGTATGAACGCCAATCGTTTAGTGGCTCTATAATCTGCTAATTTTGGGTAAGGTGCATCTGTAAGCTTTGTTTTGATGCAAGGTTCACAAGTTGTGTCATGTTTACATTTATTTATTTGTATTCCCTTCGCTAGGTGTTTTTCTTCGATTTGTTTGATAGATGCAAAATTTTTATAACCAAACCTTCTGTGTCATGGTTCTATGCTATTATTATTATTACAAGTGTAAGTTTTATTTACATAGTTAATGTTAGCGGTTTCATTTGCCAGTTGAATTTCATATAAATTATTTTTCTTTACTGCGTCCAGGCGGGTTATTCCGTTAAACATTAAGTTACATTTATCATTTTGAATAAAATATCGCATCCGTTTTCTGTAGCTTTACTAACGGAAAAAAGATTTGTCTCTATTTCTAGAACAAATAAAACATCTTTAAGTATCATGTTATGCGTTTCACAGTCTGAAGTTATTGTGTTTATTTGTGTGTTTCCTGATCCATAAGAATCTAATTTGTTTCCATTTACAATAACAACATTAGTTTTTTCATTTGATTTAATTTATGTAAATAAATGTTCATCATTTGTTATGTGACTAGAACTGCCATTGTCAACTATCCACGCTTTGTTATTGCTCAGTTTTATTATAAACGCACAGTGTTTATTACCTTGATCACTTTCATACTCATTGCAATCGGCATGTTTATCCGAATTTAACACATAATCATTTCTAACATTTTTATCATCCTTTTAGAAAACAAGAGAAGAATTAAAATTTTTCTTGTAGTTTTGTTTATAATATGTATTATGCGAAGGATTGTTTTGTTTATTTTTATTATGCAGCTTTCTTTGATGGAATAATTTTTCAATTTACAATTTGAACAGTATTTTTGTTCCTTTTTATATCGGGAATTGTTGAGTTTGTAACCGCATTATTAAATTTCTTCGTAGTTTTGAATGCTCTAGCGGTATTTTCAGATGATTCGGAACTATCGATTCTGCGATTAAATTCGTCGATCAATTTACTTTTTATAAAAGTAGGTATCAACTCTTCTTCAATTTGGGATTCAAGTGCCGTTATGAGGGTGTTATAAAAAGCTAATAAGTTGCACAGCAAAAGTGCTGAGATATGATTATCTTTTATGTTTTTACCTATAACGGATAATTTGACAACTATTTCAAGTATGTTTGTGATATGTTTAACCATATCATCACCTTCATTTAATTTCGTGCCATACAACTTGCGTAAAAGGTATAGCTTACTCGATAAATTACTTTTTTATGAATTGATTTTAAAGTATTCCATGTATCGCTAGCATTTTGAATATTTTTTACGTGTACGATCTGACTATCCTCAATACTGAGGTTGATAACTGCTCTTGCTTTCCAGTCCTTTTTGGACCAATCGGTTGTAATTGGGTTTGGTGGTTCTTCAGTAATGATCTCAAAATGATCGTCTTTTATGAGAAGCATCTCTATTTTAAATTTCCAAATACTGTAATTTGACGAGTTGAGCTTCTCTATAATCTGTGCATGTTTTACTGAAGCCATTTTTGATTCTATTACCACCTTTTTAATTTTCAAACAAACCTCTTTATTAATTTATCATATACTAATATTTAATATTTAAGGAAGGCAGCACATCAGTCTCATAATCATTGTTGGATGATTACTTGAACGGAGACTAATGTGATATAAAAATAATCACATTTAAATCATATAATAAAGGTAAGGGAAATCTGCTTACGTTCTTCTTCAGGATCGTCCACGGTAATTTTCTGCTTATCCAGGAAATCTTAGATTAATCCATTAATTATAAGAATTATCCATAGTGGTTTCACCTGTGAAGAGCTTGTAGATTTGTTTTTTATAAAATGTGTATTTTCTTATTATTTGTATCCCAGGAATTTTGCAGCACTGTTGGTTTTAAACTAATATTTTTATATATCTAAAGATATATACAGCATTTATTTTTTGCTCCTGTCTTGGTTAAAACATTTACATAAACTAAAAGATAATAATACAAAATATTATTTAGTCTTGATTAATTACATAAAAAAACAAGGTTATTTACATTAATAAACACTCATTTTCATTTAAAGTTAATAAATTGCTCATATAGTTTTTATAATGTCAATTACTGCAGCTTTATAATGCAAGTGTTTATTAACATTTGATTGTTCAAAAAATGAAACAGGAAGTAATGTTCTAATTTAGTAACAGGGTGAATGGATGATGTAAACAGTTTTTCTTACAGCAGACATTAAGTGTTTTTGAAGCTCAATTAACTTGATATATGATAAGTTTGATCTATTTCTGAAGAGATTAGTATTCTAACAATGATATGTGCTGAATTATATAAAAAAAATATATTGAATTATACACAAAAAAATGGAATTATATATAAAAAAGAGAATCTGTCATGTTAGTTTTTAAAATACGTTGTGAAATAATACCAGGAATGTTTCTGCACTGTACAAAATCATAGATGTTTCTTCTGCAACAAAAATGTATAATAATCGCTTCCAAGCTACTAATGATTCCGAGAAGCGTTCATTATCTTAAATAACTTCTGAAACTAATATATTTTCTAGATTTAAAGAAAAATTTATGAAAACAAAGTTTTTTTTTTGCTGCACTGATATTCGGAAAAGTTTCTGTGTAGATTTTATAGTATGTTGAATTAGTTTTTCAACACGGAATATAAGTTCTTCGGATGCTATCAAATTTCAAGTAAACATTTTCGTATTCAACATACATGTTTTACAGTCAAACATGACAAATCAACAGCATTAGCATTAACATTAAAATTAATGTTAATTTGTTACAATCAAATACATAAATTCAATTGTGCAGCTGAAAATGTTTAATGGCGAATTTATAGCATCTTAAAAACTGATAATCCGGTTTGGAAAAACTGATTAGTACACTATAAAAACTACTCGGCAAACGTTTTCGAAAATCAGCAGCAACAAAAGAAACTTTCTCTTTATAAATGCTTCTTTAAATCTTGAAAATATATTGGTTTCTGAGTTTCTAATGATAAAAAAAGAGTTTCGGAATCATGAGTATGCGAAAGCGGTTAATGTATATATTCGTTTAAATAAATTCGTAGATAAACATTTTTTTCCCCTGTGCGAAGCAGTAGGCAGTTACTTGCTCAAAATTTCTCAAGGAGAGTTTTTTTGAAAATATCACAAACATTTAAGAAGCAGTTTTAAAGTAAAACTGTGGCTATAGGATTAATGAGGGATCGGGGCCTACAGTGCTCAACTTTGTTTTCTTGACCCTGGGTCCTGATATGCTAGACAGTATATGTCCCATTTAGGTGGACAGCCTAACACAGGAACCTCGGTGATTAGTTTCCGAACTAGCTTATTGGTATTCATTTTATCGAACCCGAAGAGATGAAAGTTCGAGAGAAACTTGCCCCAGCTAAGGCAATGTAACAACAGTTAACACAATTGTCATATCAAATTCTAGAAAGTAAGATCGGTTTTTTTCCTATTTCAAGACTTAAATTCATACATATACATATACATATATATATATATTTCTAACCATCAACTTTCCTGATAGAAACGAAACAATATAGATATATATCCAAACAGCAAAAAATCCTTGGCCGAACTTCCGTCGAAAGTCCTAACTCGACTATATTTCGTCCTGGCGATCTCATTTTCTGGGGTCGGCAGATATGACTTCTTGTCCGCAAGGCAGATCACCTTCCAAGCATCGCTTCCCGACTACGATTGAATCGATTTAAAAGCCTTTGCGTATTAGTTTTCGATAACTTGGTCACTTGCTAATCTTTTACCGAGTACATTTCAATATCATATGATCTTTTGCCGATTATCTAATCATATCGAATAGAAGAATTTGTACGATGCAAAAATAGTATTTAAAACGTAAAACAATTCGTTTTAATTAAAAAAATAAATACTGTTAATTGGGAATATTTTCCACTATAAGATGCAAAAATATTTACATAACGAGGATGTAACTAATTGAAATGTAATAAATCTTGTTTTGTTTAAAGTCAAAATATTGCTGTTAAATAATTTTACAATGAAAATTACAATTAAAATTAGAATTAATTTTCTATTGTAAGACACAAATAAAATTACATTTAATTTAAAGATTATATTCTTGCTTATAAGCAACTCGCACTATTGATATACAAATATTATTGCATCTTACAAAGAATAATTAACTGTAATTTTCGTCCCAAGATCAGCAATATTTAGAATTTAAATTAAACAAAATGTCTTACTTTTTAATTAATTACATCCTCGATATGAAAACATTTTTGTATTTTATAGCGGAAAATATTTCCGTTTAACAATATTTACTGTTTGAATTTAAAAAACTTTGATACATTTTAATTAGATAATTTTTGAATTTTACAATGTAAAATATTCTCATTTAACATTGAGTTCTAGCTGTGAAAATTATATTAAATTTTTTAAATAAATAAATTTCTAAATCAAAAATTTCTAATTCACAACTAAGAAAATATATTTAGAGCAAATAGTTTGTTGTTGTAATAGTCTAAATTTCAGATATTATCCTGATATAACCTAAATTTCAGATCTTATAATTTTCAATTTATTCATCTAAGAATTATTTTAAATTAAAAAAAATTATTCAGTCATCTTTTTTTAACTTTTAAAATGTATAAAATTAAATTTATCACTATCTGGGGGCAAAAAAGATGATCAACTTCTTTATAATTTATACAATAACATTATCTGTATTATTTCTAAATAAATTAATTTTTAAATCAGAAATGTCTAATTCATAATTAAGGAAAATACATTTAGAAGAAATAGTTTGTTGTTATAATAGTCTAAATTTCTGATATAATCTAAATTTTAGATCTTATAATTTTCAGTTTTTTTTATCTAATAATAATTTTAATTAAAAAAAATTCTGACATTTTTTTTTTACTTTTAAAATGTATAAAATTAAATTTATTACTTTTTTGGGGAAAAAAAGGAAGAACAACTTCATTAAAATTTATTTATACAATAACATTATCTGAAGTATTTCTAAATCGATTAATTTTTAAATCAAAAATTTCTAATTCATAACTAAGAAAATACATCTAGAGCAAACAGTTTGTTGTTGTAATAGTCTAAATTTCAGATCTTATAATTTTCAATTTATTTATCTAAATCAACAAAACAGCAAATACCTCTAACCATTTTATTAAGTATAATTTTAAGTATGAGTGTCTATTCGTAATTATTGAAAAAAGAAAGAAAGAACAAACAAACGCTTTTAAATTGTTAGTTTACTTTTACACTAATTCCCCTGCTATCTTTAAGTTTTTGAGAGATTTAAGTTTACTGATTTGCGAATAATAATGTATCCTCACCAAAGAACATTTCTTGGAAAGTATTTTTCCCCTATATTCCTTCGACTGGCATTTACAAATGATGTCCTTGAAACGTGAAATAGTATTTTGAGCGAGAGGGAGATAAGATATTGAAGGGCATTGGACAGATTTATTCACGTGACACGCACCCCCTATCATCACTGCAGGGGGTATCTATACAGCGGAAATAAACAATAACACCTCAGTAAAAGATTAATTTTTCATTACTGTCCGATTACCGGCCGATTACATACATAAGAATATTTTTCCGATTAATTGACTTGTAATAAAAATACAATTTCCTGCCGACGTTTTTCCACGACATTATGTAAATAAATCTCCAGATTTTGTTCAGACGATATTATGTGAAGCTCTCCATTCGACTACACATCAGTTACCGTCAATTCTGGTATTAGGCCGAAATTTAGCGGATATCTCTTGCTATTGGAGTATGTGTACATATATGGGTATAAAATACAATATACGATTCAAGAATACAGATTCCAGTATATTGTTAAACGAAATATTGCATTCGAAAAGTATATTTACAAAATTATTATGTACATACTGTATGTGTTTGTAAACCAAAACTCTCCGCGCTTTTGCGCATGCGTCAGGGCTGTTTTGATTTTATGAAAGTGGGGATGATCGGAGGCTGTTTAGCTGCATTTGGCTGAGTGCCAATCTTAGTGACAACGTACAACTTCGGAAAATACCCATCTCACCGTTAACACCCCTTTGGATAGTAGAATCTTCTCAGAGTGCTAGGCGCGGCTTCCGAAAACGAAGAGTATGAGAGTTGTCAACAAATAGTCGAGAATCAAGTCTTAAATATTTTAGCTCATCAACCTTAACAGAACAGAGTTGGATGTTATGCAGGTACTCATTTCGAAACGTCCTTCTTCTTTCCTTTCATTTCGTCATCTCCCTCTACAACTCATTCCGCCTCTGAGCATAAACTCAAGTTCTCTTCATATATCTTACTTGAGCACTGCTGCCATCTGCTGAGGCACTACGGTGACAAATTAGGATTTCCTGTATTTCGGATATGCCGACAAGTCAGCCGATCTCAGACGACCAGCACAGACCACCGGAAGGAACAGCTGGATTACCTAAGAAAACAAAGAAAAATTAGAAGTATCTAAGGCTCATTGCTTACAAAAAATAATTATCAGTTTAAACTGCTAAATCGTGAAGAATCGTGAAGTGTTCGGCTTCTAAAGCACACAAAGTTCATCGGACAGTCAAGGGTTAAAAATTAACAGTTCTTTAAAAATAGCCCAGCTGCCATAAATGCTTTTAATGTCATTAAACATCATTACAAATTGTTTCTTCTTTTTTTTTGGCTTTTTTTTTCTTCTTGTTAGTCTTCTTTTTTCTTTCTTGTTAGTCTTCTTTTTTTCTTTCTTATCTTTCCTTACGTTTCATAATAGCTATCATAAAGTGTTCTTATTCTTTGGATAAAGTGTTCTTATTTCTTTGGAATACAGCACCATCTTCAAATTCAAAGTATTTTTCCCGATCGATATTATACTTGTCAAAATCGGTAAAATTCTCGATTTTGCATTTATCGGTGTCTTCTTCAGAATAGAACAAATTTGACTTGTATTTTTCATGTTCCTCTAGAAATTCTTCTCTATCACGTAAGTTCTTTTCCGGAAATTTTCTTAATATAAACTTTTCTAACATTTTCTTCGTTTCTTCTGAATTCTGCTTGTTTTCATTTTTGGAAAAACATGTTATTTTTTTTTCTTCATTTTCAAAATCAGCCGAATCTGAATCATTCTTGAGGTTACTTTGCTTTATATTATTTTTAGGTTTTATTAATTTTTGTTGTAAATTTTCGAAATCTTCCTGGGTATTATATAATTTTCTTTGAATTCTTCTTTCGAAATTTCTTATTCTAGTCGTTTAGATTGGTTATTGGCTTTCATTAAACGTACTTTGTATTCTTCTGAGCGTTTATCTTCATCATCTAATTGCTATTTTATATCTAGCAAGTACCTATACAATTTTCTGTGTGATTTCGCGATGCTATGCCTTTCTGCTACTTCTTGTTCTAATTTAACTTCCGTATCATACAATTAAAATTCTAAGGATGTTACCGCGATTCCTGATTTTGTTTCTTTCTGACAAAAATGCTTATTTTAATTGGATTACTATCAAATATATTTATATTTACTATTAATATTAATTATTAATTACTATGGATTATATCAATTTATGTTTCCTTTCAGCTTCTATAACTTGAGTAATTAAGTTTTCATTTTCTAAATGTAATTCTTTAATTTCTTTGCTGGGACAATTAAATTGGTTAAATGGTAAAATTTTGTTTTCGTTTAGGACTCGTTAGTTATTATTTTGAAATGTGGAGGAATAAGGGTTAAATTTAGAATTTAGAGTCACTTCCACTCGCATTAATACCAAAAATAGTTAAATCAGATTTTTGCATTGCGTCAGTACCCATAATCATATCAAAATCAGTGGAATTACCATTAATCACTAAAAAGATGGTTTCAAATTTAGAATCATCAATTTCGATTTCTGCTTGAAAATCACCATTTGTTCTAAATCGTTTATCGCCTAATACAGTCAAAAGCATGTCTGTTGCTTTTAATATTACACAATTTCTAATTTTATTAAAATTACTTTTCTTTAAAATTGTTCGCTGGCATCTCGTATCAACTAATGATATTAAATTTAATGAAAGCAGTTTTACTTCGTAAAGAATGAAATTCTGAAAACTGGCTACAACGTTTACTTGAAAAGGGTGATTAGACACTTTTGCATCTTTTTCTTTACTACCCTCAAATGACTTGTGAACATACAAATTACAAGAAAAACAAAGGTGGACTTTTTCTCTAATTTGTACAATTAACACTTTTATGATTTTTTATATCCACAGTTGCTACATCGAATATCAGACATTAAGAGTCTAAATTTGTTCTTAAATTCTATTTCAGGTTTCGTTTTAGGCCTTGATTGTTTTTATGTATTAATTAAAATCCTATGTAAAAACAATAAAGTATGTAACGACGCCCTATCTTACAGTATCCCCAGTTTATGGTTCAATATTCTAGAAATAAATCCTGAAAACTTGCGCAAAGTGACGTATTAAAATTTAAAGTACGGCAGTTAAATATTATCTTGTACCCATGAAAAGTGACGTATGTGAACAGAATGATGTCATAAAATAAATGGAACTGCAATTAATAACAATATATATTTCCTCCAATTAAATTCAATCCAAGAAACTGCTACTGCTACTTCTACTTTCAACTCTAGTAATTATTGGCTCTCTCATTTTCAAAACAAAGTGGCGTATTTATATAAATAAACAACATTTAGTTATTAAAATATTCTCTGATGATGAGCTTGGATAGTTTGAAAGCACTAAGAAGTTTTAAATGAAATGTATATTTTAAACTTGTAACATCTTTTTCATTACTTTAGTCGCCTTTTGAATAGAACTGTGAATTTTTAAAGTTCACATTATATATTTTATATTGAATCAAGGTGAAAAATTGCATTTCGTCTTATGATTTTATACCTTTTATGAACATAAGAACATGGAACGTCTTTTTTTTTTTAAGAACTTATACTTACGTTCTGAGCTTCCTCTATGATAATTATGAGCATAAATTTCACAAAATAAATCATTTGCTAGCATGTAGAATATTATATTTTATATCGCAAAACAAATCATCTGCCACTGTGTAGAATATTGCACTTGTATTGGCGTTCAAAATGTCGAAAATCAAATGCCATTTTTTGGCGATAACTTATAGTATGAAATACAACAGTCGGCTCAAAAATACAGATTTCAGTATACTGATAAATACATATTGTATTCTAAAACTATATTTACAAAATTACCATGTACAGATGAGAGTTGTCTACAAATAGTCTAGAATCTAGTCTAAAATATTTTAACCGATCAATCTTAACAGAAGAGAGTTGAATAATTTGGCAAGCACCCGTTTCAGAACGTCCTTCTACTCATTTCATTTCGTCATCTCCCTCTGCAGCTCTTTCCGCCTCTACACGTGAACTCAAATTTCTATATCTATATCTATATCTATCTATCTATTTATATATATAGATATATAGATATAGATATAGATATAGATATGTATTTCCTATATAATGCACAATCGACACTTTGTATTTACATCCTATTAAGTATTCTATATATAAATCACACTTATACAATCTAAATAATACAGATTTTGTCAAGTAATGTTAAGAGAACTTGATAGTTGTCTTTTGATTTTCAAAGGTATTATATATATATATATATTTAATTGTTGTAATTGGAATAGATGCTGATTTGTAATTATATTATGGCTTTATATATATATATATATTGGGTTGGCAACTAAGTTCCCGCAGTTTTTTTAAATAGAAGTTTTCTACCGAAATCTATATTTTGATTTTTGGATAGAGATAATTTGTGTTACAATCCAGATCGAAAAGTTTAGTGCCAAGTTGGGAAAAAGGAGCATTTTCGACACCTCCTCCTCTTTGCTTTTTATCAAGTTTGTTGGCCGCAAAAGCTGAAAGAACTGCTGATGATTGGTATGCCAAGTTCAAAAATGGAAATTTTGACATCAACGACGCACCTCGTTCTGGCCGTCCAGTTGAGTTCGATGAAGAGCCATTAAACCAACTTTTGCACGAAAATTCGCATCAAACGACAAGGGAACTCGCAGAGAAAATGAAATTCTCCCACACTGCTATAGAGAAGCATCTTCACTCAATGGGAAATGTTCAGAAGTGTGGGGTATGGGTTCCGCATGCTTTAAGTGACAACAACAAAAATAAGCGAGCCACAATCTCCGCTGGTTTGCTTGCTCGTCACCGCTCAACTCATGGACACAAGCAACGATTTCTTTACCGAATCGTTACTGACGACAAAAAATGGCACCTGCACATTAATATGAAGAAGCGCAAGAAATGGCTTAGCCCCAGTAAATTACCAACACCGCGCGTGAAACAAGATCTGCATCCACGTAAAACGATGTTGTGTGTATGGTGGGACTGGGAAGGGATTATCCATTACGAATTGCTTGAACGGAACCAAACGGTTAACATAGAACTCTTTGTTCAACAGATGGAACGACTCAACACGGCTATTCAAGAGAAAAGACCCAATCGCAACATGGAGTTCTTTTGCTGCACGACAATGCCCGCTCTCATATCGCCAATATGAGCAAGGAAGCCAATCAAACGCATAGTTGGAAAGTGCTGCCGCACTTGCCGTATTGTTCCGATTTGGAACGAACAGATTTCCACCTTTTTCGATCTTTTGCAAATGGTATAAGCGCAGCTTCGTTCAATACTAATGCAGAATTGAGAGCTTGGTTGGATGAATTTTTCGAGTCGAAACTGGGGGATTTCTACCAACGAGGTATTGAAGATCTTGTTGAACGTTGGGAAGAAGTTGCAAACAGCAAGGAAGAATACATTGTTAATTAAATAGTTGTTAAATTTTATTGAAAAATAAAATTTTTAAATTTTTTAAAAAAGGGCGAGAACTTAGTTACCAACCCAGTTGGCATTCCATTTAAACCTTTTCGACTCGGGAGTCTTTTATACAAATTTTATTCGGTTGACACCACTTTTTAAAAAGAAGTTTCCTTCAAGTACACAATATCAAAAATGTTCAAATTGAATCAGGTAAATTTTATTTTCCTTCATCACTGGGGTTAATATCAAATTTTTCAAAGAAAGATGATGTCCAGTCAGGCTGGACATACGAGCAGTGTTGCCATTGGGCTACTTTTTTTAAATTCAGATTTCTTGATTGCCACCACTTTTTTGAAACGGTGAAATTACCTTTGTTTTTGCCTTAATTAATATGTCATTAAATAAGGTGTATTTTACCATTTCAAAAAAGTGGTGCCAAACAAGAATCTGAATTAAAAAACGTAGCCCATCTGGCAACACTGCATACGAGTGAAAAAAGTTAATGATCTGAAATTTAGCATAAATTAACTCGATCAAAAAACAAAAAAAAATTACGACAGAAAAAGTATTTTTTTAAAAAGGCGGGAACGTAGTTGCCAATCCTGTTGTCTTTCTATAGTTGACATTCCATATTAATCATATGAAATTTAATATAAATTAACCACATCAAAAAAACATAACATAGATTCTTGTAGTAAAAATGCATGTAGAAAAACGGCGGGAACACACTTGCCAACCCACACTAAATTCTGCAGTTGACATTACATTTTAATGATCTGAAATTAAACATAAATTAACTCCATCAAAAAAACAGTATATAGATTCTGGTAGAAAAAGTGTATTTAAACAAACTGCGGGAACTTAGTTGCCAACCCAATATATATATATATATATATATATACACACTGCGTCTCATAGATATAAAGACACTGATGTTGTCGAAATAATATTTTCATAATTCAGTATTCAAAATTATGTTTATGCATATGACAAAAAGCATTTACTAAAAAAACATTTTACTGTAAATTAAATTAGAATTAAATAATTTGAACTCGAAAATTGATAAATGTAAGCAAATTTGCTGTCTCATAAATATAAAGATATTTTACATATTTTTCAATTACCGTCCAATAAAAGGTCCATTCTTATTAATAACAGCAAATATTCTAGTTGGCATGCTGTTTATTAAGCTGTGTAGGTATTTTGGTTTTATATTAAACCAACTTCGTTCGATTCCTTTTTTCAATTCAAGGACGTTTGGAAATTGTCTTCCAGATGCATATACACTGCGAACAAGAATGCCACAAAAATTTCCAACTGGATTTAAATCAGGACTACGTGCAGGCCACACCATGACATGAACATTGTTATCAGAAAACCAGTTTTTTGTGAGTCTTGATGAGTGAATCGGTACATTATCCTGCTGGTACAAATGATTCAGACCAACAAGACTTTCAGCAATTCGCAACAAGTGACTATGAAGCAGTTCTATATACTCTTTAGATGTCTGTTTACCTTCCAGAAAAGCAATATCTGTAGTTCCATTAAAAGAGATGGCACCCCAAAACATAACAGAACCTCCCATTTTCTGCCTACTGAAGAGGGTTCGAGTTTCACGTCTTAAATCGTGCGAGTAGAAATTCCAACCATCTGGGCATTCCAAGTTAAATCTCTTTTCATCTGAAAAAATGTCTTGCATCCATTCGTCCTTCCAATGCATATGATCTTTAGCCCAGAGTAGCCTCAATTCTTTGTGTTCTATTTTTTGTAAAAGAAATCTGCACATATGCCGACACACAATATTTTTGCTTTCTTTTATCTTACGATGTACTGTTTCCTTTAAGACCATACCATAAACTCGTTGAGAAACTTATCGGAGTGACTTTTTTGCGGCGAAACAAGTCGCATGGTCTTGCAATCGAGTTTGTTTACTAGTCTTTCTCCATCTGACAGATCGTTTTCTCGTATATAAATTGTAAGTTTTTGATAAAATTTTATAAAGTGAAACCCTGTTTCTCCCAGTTTTTTTACATATTTGAGAAACTGTTAAGTCATTAACTTTAAATCCACGTATTTTGCAAATCTCAGCTTTAGAAATTTCGATGTTCCTCAGCATCTTTGCAATTGTAACAAGTCAAACAACTCTGCTCGTTTGGGTAACTTAAAGTGTATTTCTGCGCGTGCGCATTATTTCTGTACGTGCGCATTCGAAAAAAAAATTGCTTATGAAGCAGTTTCAAATTTGTCTTTATATTTATGAGACAGCGTAATTTCTTATTTTTTTTATTATTCGAGTTGAAATTATTTTATTTAAATGTAAACCCCTAAAACATATTCCTTTCATTGTTCTTAATAGGAGATATACAATTTAATTCCTTATAACTGAATTAATAAAAGACAATTTCAAAAATATCTGTGTCTTAATATTTATGAGACGCAGTGTATATATATATGAGAGAGAGATAATATTATCTTTTTCTTTCCTTATTTTGAATCTTTTAGGCTCATAACCGGCATATAACGCGCGCTTGTATTAAAACTGTGCTTTATACGGTGGAATATATGACACATATTATATATATATATATATGTGTGTGTGTGTGTGTGTATTTGTAAATTTTATAAATGGTATCAATTACATTAAATACATTTTCATTCAAATTAAATAAATAGAAGTTATAATTGCATTCATTAATGGCTAATTCCATGAAAACTTCTCATGCTTGTCACGCAGCTGAAAATCGCTATGCTTGTTGGTCACCGTTATTTTCGAAAAGTTTTCTTCGCGTTATTCAATTGATGAGATATCGCCTATAAAATAAGTCATATTTTTCCGTTCTAAAATACTGGTAGCCAAAAATCGTGGTATGTGACAGACATGACAAGTTTTAGAATTAGCCTAATGTATCAAAAACAAGTAGAATATTTTTTTGTTAATCTGAATGATTAGAACAATAAACCTCTTCAAAAAAAATTTTTGGAACTCACATATTTTAAATAACTTATTGTGTTTAAATTACAAAACAAATAGAAAAATTAATGCTGAAAATTTAATATCTTCGAAAAAGATATATATATATATATATATATCTAACAATCGTTTTTCGAAATAATATCCGGGTTCTAGAAAAAAAAAATCAGTTAATTTCGTAATACATTTTGTTATCATAGTAAGCACTTTTAACAAATTGTTAGATTCCCGATATTAAACTTCTCGTTTAATTTATTTTACATTTCAATTTCTTCACAGATGCTTTATATCTTTTTCCTTACATAATCTCGAAATATGCTGTTTATATAAAATTTTATTTATGCTTTTGTGCTTTATTTTGAGCAAAACTACAGGAAATAAACAGCAAGGGCACTATTTACTGAGATAAACTGAAATGATTCTGTTTCATAATGTCTTCTATTTATTTATATTTCAAATTTATTAAATGTGAAGTTTCTGCGAATAATGAATAAATAGATGAAGCATTTATGATCTTTAAAGATAGTGATGTTTCGGAATATTTTCTGTCGCTTTATTACTACACATAAATTTGCACTACTGATAAATATATGCTCTATCATAATCAGTATCTATACTAGTCACTACATGGGTTAAAAAGTTCCAGGAATAGGAAACATAAACAATTTTTTCCCAAAAATGAATTTTAATCTTCAACTTTCTTTTGCTTCTTCAAGAGCTATACACTTATTTAGAACGTCCTGTAACATTTGGATACCTTTCATGTAGTCTGATTTCTCAAAGGCCCCGAAACATGCATTAGTTAATAATTTGTCATCCTTATTTGACGCAAATCTCTTCACTTCGAGCCACCCCTTCAAGTTAGGAAACAAATAATAGTCGTTGGGGACAGATCTGGAGAATACGGGGATATGTGGGAAAGTCGTACTTCAATTCATTAAATTTTGTTTTAACTTTCATGAATCTGTGAGCTAGTGCATTGTCTTTGTGAAAGAGTACATTTTTCTTTGACCTATGCGAAATTTCAACTAGATTTCTTTGTTCAAATGATCCACTAATGAGCAAGAAAACTATTTATTGTGACTGTTTTTTCTTCCTTAAGGTAGTCAAGGAAAGTTATGCCGCGTGAATCTAAAAAAATACTGGCCAAGACCGTCTGAACTGACTTTTTTGTATTTGGACGCTTTCGACGGCTTTTCCCCGGTTCCAACTACTCAAAAGACTGCTTATTGGACAGAGGTGTGTAATGGTCGATCTCTGATTTATCTATTGTTACGAATCAGCGCAGAATCTAATTTGGATTTGGCAGAAATATCGCCAAATTGCGTTCTTTATCGTCACGTTGCTGTGTTTGGTCTTTTTTTTTTTTTTTTTTTTTTTTTTTTTTTTTTAAGAAACGCGGCAATCATCTCGCACAAAGCTTTTTCATATGCAAATGTTCATACAAAATATTTTTCACCCACTCTGTCGATATATTTATGATGTTATCATCTCCATCATTTTCCCTTTGCTGTCATACAAAATAAATTAGTAGATTTTTTTCTTTTTTTGTATTTTCTAATACTAATGCCTCAATTGGACAACCAGAAGTTTGAGCAGTCGTTTATGCGAGTTCGTTCTCATTAAAATATAATATATCATTTGAAAATGGTTGTTTACGATAGAGCAAGTATGTCGTAATGTTTTACAAGCTATTAAAATTTGATTTTATTGTTTTCCTCATAAAGTCATGTTTAATAAATACACGAAATCCTCTTTCGTCCAATATTTTCCAAAAAGTAAAAGTAGTGTCACTTACATGACTGCAATTCGTAAAGAAATAGCCGAAATGTCTTATAAACATGACATTGACACGAATCTTTAGAAGGATTGCATTAGGCGTGATAAAACCCTTTCAGGGGCAAAGTACTTTTGTTGCTAAAATGTTAACATGATCGAATGGCACCGGGATTTATGAACAAATTTATATGAAAGTAAGTAAAAGCTTTTCTTCGCATACATTATACAGTGCAAAATTTAATTCCTAAATTCTAGTGTCAATGTAGCATTTGGAAATTAAAATTACGTGGTATATATAATATACCGATGCCCTTCAAGGGGTTAAAATGAAAACCACTCGACGGTTCTAATAAGTGGAATATGGATAAACAAAACACAAAACTGAAGGAATTAGAAAGTATTATATATATTTAAACTTATAGCATACACATTTGTTTAGAAAAGGCCACCCATGGCATTGAGATACGCATCCCATTATTTGGGAAGGCGTCGAATGCCGTCGGAGAAGAAAGATTTCGGTTAATGCATGAACCCACTGAAACGTTAACTTCACTTGCCAAGTCACGAACGCTTCGTCGACGGTTCATCGTGACAACAGTGTCAATATCCCCAATTTTGTCTCAGTAACAAGATTGTGCTCCTGACCCGGACACGCCAAATCAGTCGAGAAACGTTCGCGGTTATCTTTGATAAGACCTTTTCTCCATACACAGTCATAATTATATGAATCTTTATTAAAAATTCTTTGAAGACCTTTGAAGAACGTAAGATATGTATTTGAAGCATTTCTGTGAGCACAGAATAAGAAAAAAATCCACAGAGTCGAACGATACGAGTGAGTACTGGAACTACCTCTTTTCCGCTGACGTTGCGTAAACGCAACACCTATTGTCTCTTCCTCCCCCATTAAAACGAAAGCAACTGATTCGTTGAATGTCCTGATGTACTTTGACCTTGTCTAAAAATAGCTTTACTCTAAAGCTTACGTTTGTCTAACTATATTTCTTCTGCGAAAAAGACAACGTGAAAGTTTTCGTTTAAAAATGCTTTAAGTTTCGAACGTGTTATTAAATAGAAAAAAATGTTGAAAGAAAACATTTTTCTATTGAATTAGTAACCATAATATACCCTACTCAAAAATTACTATTAATATAAAATTAATTTGATAGCTAATTTGAAGCTCCGTTGAATCTGAGCAGGCTTTCAACCCTCTTCCCATAAACTCTGTACTACTGCACGTTGATCTTGGTTGGACGGGTTCATTATCACTCCAGCCATCTTGAATGTAATGCTCGCAGACTTCTCATATAAGTACACTCAGATTTGGTAACCTTTTTTCTTGAAGCATATATCACTGCCAACCGTCAGGTGAAGGTGGACAGGGGAAACTTGCCAAACCGGTTTTTCTCCTGCGAAAATCTCCTCGGAATTTTCCTCCGGATTCCCACCGAAACTTTATTGCATCGGCGTTTCTCTTGAGTTGACCGCACATTTATTTTTCGATCGGGTGTAGATTTCAAGATTTGACAAAAATACAATCCTAGAGTAGTTAAAACACGACAGCTCGTAGTTTCACTTCCGTTTCTAAATTTACGTTAATTTTATTGCGAGAATGAAATACAAAAGTTTGCCATTAAAGGGATCACAGTCAAAAAATGTCACCCTTTTGGCGATGAAAGCGGAAACATGTTGGATTCAACTTCTGCCCAAAAGAACAATGGGATCCATTCTCTACGTATCTTTTCTCTAAGGTAGTGCCACCTTCAAACAACGAAACCGGAATGATCGTTTTGCAACGCAATACATACTCCATACATAAGGCATTATTGCTCATGCACATTTCCAACCTTAAGCACCAACTCATCAATTTGCTCACTTCGAACGCGTTGCATTTAAACACGCCTCATTATTTTTAGAAATCATGTTGGATAATTTGTTGCAGCTCCCAGCTAATAGCGAGTCTTGAGACCTTTTATTTCATTTAGTAAATATCACATTTAAGGGGGATGGTCACCCAGCTTCCGATTTCCCCTTACGAATGTAAAGTCTATGGGCATGGGATGCATTCGTATATTTAAAATATCTCCTTAGGAAATTAATATTTTTAACTTCATTTTTTTTTTTGTGTATACTTCCTAAAAAATGTCTCTTTTTTTTCTTAGTAATCAAACTATTTCTAAAGTATAGACTTAATTTTATATGAAGTGTTACAATCTTACTCACAGTTCGCACGCTTTTAACACATGGAATATTGAATTCAGCATAAATTTTAGAAATATTTTGAAAACTAAGAAAAAATGAGACATCCTTTAAGAAGAGTACACAGAAAAAGATGTTAAAAATATGAATTTCCCGAGAAGATATTTTAAATATACGAATGCATCAAAAGTCCATAGACTTAGCATTACGAGGAGAATTCCGAAGCTGAGTGACTAGCCCCCTTAAACCGATAACAAAACAAATTAAGAATTATACACTGATAAAAAAAAGTTATAATTATACACAGATAAAAAAAAGTTAGAAAGTTGTCGAAATTTTAACATTAAACAAGAACGAAAAATCATTTGTACAGCATAGATTATGAAACACTTTCCATCACATTCAGAATACTGTAACAGAACTTCATAGTTTATTAAGGTGAAAGATGATGCTTAACCCCTTCGCGACGGGAGCCTTTTACGAAATGTTTATTACTTTGCTACCGGTTTTAAAAAACAGAAGTTTGTGCCTATTCAAATCGGGAAAATGCTCGGATTAAATAAGGCAAATTTTGCAGTAAAATTTTACTGGTGAGAATAAACGAGGATCCTTAGGCCTATTTCCGGCACATATACGTGTCGCTCGTCCCCAAGGGGTTAAATGAACAATTTGGAAAAAAGCATAATGCATTTGAAAACCCAATTTCTGCTATTACAATGAATAGTCCGAAAAATATAGGATTTTTTTGTGCAGCTCTGTATATGATCTATAGATATGTATGTATACTACATAGTGTGGTAAAAGTTAGTTCAGTTAAACGTAGAGCACTGTTGAAAATTTCCATTCAGCAATTTCTGCCAACAAACGGATGTTGTTGAAAACTTTTGTGCAGCCCTGTATGGGGCATTCTCACAATCTTTTGACTTTTGGGGGAAAAAATCTGGCGAAATTAAACTTCTTAAAATAACATTTGAATCTGATAGACGAATGCCTTAATGATTCAAAATAAAGAAAAAGGGGTCAGCAGCGAACAATTTCTTATTTAACTGAGGTTTAAGTTAAACTTGCAAGTTTAATTTTCCTTGCCGTTTTACCCCTATAACTTTTTATTTTCTTCTAAATTTTTACTTATAATGAATTTGCATAGTTCCCACAAAACATTCAAATAAGAAATAATAAAAATGTAGTACTTTTAACACAGAATTTTTGTATAACATTGTCTTAAAGGGGTGTTAAAGAAGGGACGGTAAGGTAAAAAAGTGACGGTATTGGAAAAAAAAGGGATGCTAAGGATGGGACGGTAAGGAAAATTACCACCTATTTTTAGAAAAATCATGTTAAGACTAAGTGATAGCCACAATGTTCATTGATTTTTAGAAACAGTTGTTAACACTAGATTAAATTAATTTTTTTTTTAATTTACTCGAAAAGTGCAGGAATAAACCTTGGGGACGGTAAGACTACCAATAAAGGCACGATCTTGAAATTGATATTTAAATGCTGATTTAAATTCTGCAGTAAATTTCCTGTCAAAGAATTTTAGACATTCTTTCTCTAGCATACATCTGCATGAAAAAAAACTTGAAAAAAATTCTGTGGCTGCATCTGAAAGGATTTTCTATATAAGTTTAGCAAGAGGGACGGTAAGGATGAAAAACCCAGGGACAGAGTTAAAAAAATAATATCAACCGTAAAAATGTGTGCAAGTTAATTTTCTGCTACAGTTTTATATAAAACAATTGTCCCAGTTTCGGAAAAAAATTACATCGAATTACTTTTATTGAAACAATTTTGTACAGACAGCTCCAAACTTAAAAATCAGCATCAGGGACATGGAACGGTAGATGCGTTTTCCTGGCATTTGGACTCCCAATATCGTCCAAATCTTATTTATCTCGTTATTATTGTTATGCAATCATGCAATGAGATGTTCCCCAGTATATGAAATAAAAAAACGCAAAAAAGTGTATTAAATAAAAAATTATTATTCAGGGACATGAAAGACAAAAGATTGTGAGAATGCCCCGTATATGATCTATAGAATTTAGACACCAAAAAAAGAAAAAAAAATTAAAAATAATTACATTTAAAATGCGGACCATAACTGAAAAAGATCTTTCAGCAAGACTGAAGTTCGTAGACTTCAATAGTTCAATTATGAGTGCATTTTCTGCTGTAGACAAATTCGTTTGTGTGTCCCTGTAAATGAACGATAAATTTTAAGTACACCACGTTCTAAAACACACACCCTGTAGTACGCTTCAATGATATATATCGATTTCGATTTGTTTAAAATAGTGTAATATCATTAAAATTCACCGCAAACGATTTTTCCCCATAGACTGCAATGTAATGGAAATTTTTGAGTGTCCCTGTAAATGAAGAGTAAATGCTTCAGTTTCAATACCATGACTTCAGTTCATTCATGACTTCAGTTTCAATACCAAACATGCCATAGTGATACCCAATAACATATATTCATTTCATGGCAATCGGACTATATTTACTTGAGTTGAAGCACTGATAGAAGGACAGATAGACCGTTCGTAACACTTTTGAACTATGCTGTAAATTGTTAAAAATAATTAACTGAATGTGCTACTTTAAATTTGAATAAACCGATGATAATTTTAAATTGAAATATAATTGTACAAGGTGTCCTAGAATGGTGTTAAAGTTTATTCAATATCAAATAATCGGTGACAGATACTGAAATTATTCTTAAAAGTAATGTATGAAACCACAACATTTCTTTAATACGCACCCTTCTTTTACCTCCAAATATCACCGATACATGGTATTGCAGTATCTCAGAAACAAATAAGGTTGCAATTTCACAATATGGGCCGACTTTTTGGCATTTAAACAGTTAACGAAATGAAGGATAAAAAATGATTGAACTTTTATCAGTACTTTTACGTTGTTCGATCTTTCAAACGGCTTCAAGTCCAGGCAATAGATATTTTACCTGGCAAAATTAATGGTAGTTCTGGAAATTGGCTTACTTTATGTTTTATGGGTCGCTGAATCCGAATTTGTAACTTCCCACCAACATTTCCCCCGGCAACTCTCCAAATTTTGTTAAAATGCCATCTGCCTCGGAACATGCGCCGCGGTGCTGCATGGACTAAGTTGCGCAATTTCACTTAACCACCCACATCGTTTACATTCGCTCTCCCATCTTCCCTCCGAACTTTCCCTATAAGGTTTACTTTAAGTTTTTTGGGTCGCTGAATCCGAATTTTTAACTTCCCCCCAATTTCCCCCTCCCCCCGCACCCCCCCCCCCCAAATAGTTGTTTTTTAATTAAATTTTTTATTGTTTTAGGGTAAAAGTATGTAGAAATTCAGAAAGTAGACAAAATTTGCAACAAATAGGATGACATTACGACGTAGGATGAACGGGGAGGGAGAGGGGTGGCTTCGAAACATACACTGCGGCGCTATGTGCACTAAGTTATGCAAGTCCAGGCAATAGGGGATTTTACCTGGCAAAATTAATGCTAGTTCTGGATTTTGACTCACTTTATGTTTTTTGGGTCGCTGAATCCGAATTCGTAACCAAAATTTACCCCGGCAAACCTCCAAAAAATTGATTTTTTGAAAAAGTTTGGTTATGAGAACAGTGCGCGGGGAATGTTCCGAGGCAGCCCCCTCTCCCCACGTTTATCCTACGTCATAATGTCATATATCCTATTTGTTGCAAATTTTGTCTACTTTCTGAATTTCTACATACTTTTCCCCTAAAACAATAAAAAATTTAATTAAAAAAAAAACTATTGTGGGGGAGTTTGGGGGGGGGTGAATTTTAGGGGGAAGTTAAAAATTCGGATTCAGCGACCCAAAAAACTTGAAGTAAACCCTATAGGGAAAGTTCGGAGGGGAGATGGGAGAGCGAATGAAAACGATGTGTGTGGTTAAGTGGAATTGCGCAACTTAGTCCACGCAGCACCGCGGCGCATGTTCCGAGGCAGATCCCTCCTCCCTCTTCATCTTACGTCATAATGTCATATATCTAATTTGTTGCACATTTTGTTTACTTTCTGAATTTTTAGATACTTTTTCCCTAAAACAATAAAAAAATTGGTCTTTTTAATAAAAACATTTTTTGGGGCATTTTACCAAAATTTGGGTAGGTTGCCGGGAGAAATTTTGGTCAGGGTTGGGTTTTTGACATGACAAGCGTCAAAAACTGGTTTAAACTGTCATAAACAAGTTTAAACGGTCAAAAACTGTCATAAACTGGTTTAAACCGTCAAAAACTGCCAAATGCTTCTAACACACTAAAACATTTTAACAACAATAGGTAAACATTAAATAAGTCAATGATTTATGTGATCTTTTATTGTAACTTAATAATTAAAAAAAATTAAATTGTTAATTGCCATAAAATATTTTTATTTTTTTTAATTTTCAATCAGAAGAAAATCCTTTCGTACAATTAAATAATCTGGATCAATTTTACCCCCCAGCATGCTGCAACACACAACGTGTTCACATTTATTTACACCCAAATTATTTCTGAGTTTAGAGTATATGAAGCATTAGAAAATAGCCTGTCTCTTAATTGATGCTGAACTAGTAGGACTTGATAGCAAAAACATTGCTAGATGAGCAAGTTTTGAAACAGGCTCAAAAAGCTATTGCATACCTTTCCACCAAGTAATGGGGTCCTCCCTATAGCACTGAAATAAGAAGACGGGAAAGGGGATTCTTTAGCTTCATACACAATCAGTTATGGGCAAGCATCCATAAATTCTCTCTGTAGCTCAAGCACAAGCTGAATCAACTGATACATCAGTCAACCCTTGCCCCTGATGGTTGGGATGCAAAATATAAGCCAAACAATGGTATGGTTTCATGATTTGATCCCTTCTATTATGCACTTTTTCAATATGGGGCTTAAGTGAATTTTCTTTTAGAAGACCAAGCCAATTTTGTTCAGTTTTAAAATCGAAAACATATTTTTATATATTTAAAAGAAAGCTGTTTAAAAAGAATTTTGACTTTAAGCTTTTTTTATTATTATTACTTCTCTTATTTGGTACATGTTTAAGATTAATAATCCAATTTCAATTTTGAATGGAATGGTTATTGCTTAGACTAGAATAACATTGATGCACATTATCTTGTTATATATACAAAAAAATCTGCACTTTTCTAAGTTTTTATTTCTTATTAAAAAAAAAAAAGAAAAAAAAAAACCTAGCTAGTGCTTTAAGCTCTCAAAAGTAAGAGAAATTAAAACGATTTTAAGTACCGTATTTTATGGAAGAAACGCTGTCGTGTTTACGGGTTTAAAAGTTAATTTTCTTTCAAGTGCAGCGTTTACACCATGTGCGGTGTTTACGATTTTTTTTTCCCCCGCGCGCGTAAAATTGGGATAAAATAAAAATTCCTTTAGACTGTTTTCAAGTCCTCTGCCCAACAACTTTCTGACTTTGCTGATAATGAAAACTGTGACATTTCTGATGATGATAGCAAACCATACAGCGTGGAAGAAGAAAATTTACAACTCATCCATTCTGATATTGAAAACTCAGATTTTGAGGGCTTCGAATAGAAACTAAAGACCGCCTATAAAGTAGATATGACCCACTCATAAAAAGCGTGCCAAGTTGCGCCGAGCACTTAAAAAAACATGGAACACCTAAGCAGAGGGTCTGAGTCCCGCGCTCTGGGTGGTTTAAATACCAACTGACGTCTCCTTAATTTAAAATTTTCATAAAAATATTTTAAACACAATTTAAATATTTTAAATAAAATTTTAGACATCTTAAGATATTAAAAATGAGGCATTTACACTGTTCAGAAAACTTTGATTAAAGTTAGGTCAATGTGACCCTGTTGACAAAAGTAGCGTTGCCACGGGTGCGGCGATTACGATAATTTTAATCTTATTCAGGCCAGTTTTCAGTAGTGCGGCGTTTCTTCCTTAAAAAGCGGTAAGAGAAAAAATTTACAGCTCAGGTGAGCTTAATGTCTACTTTTTAGAAAAACACAATTTTACAGAAAAAAAAGAAAATTTTACCCTGGTAAAAAATTGCACTTAACAAGAATACTTAACTATGTACTAATTATTGATATACAGTAATGTGAATTTAAAATATCACATGTAATGTTGTAATGTGTGTCATTTAATTTGAATTTTTACAGATCAATTTAGTATTTTAGGTTTTTGACGAGGTTTTCGACAGGTGGTTTTTGACAAGAGGTTTTTGACATGATGGTTTAAACCATGGTTTAAACCGTCATAAACTGACACATGTCAAAAACCTGCCAACCCTGATTTTGGTTCTTTGGTTTTGGAAATTTCCCCCGGCAACAGCCCAAATTTTGGTGGGAAGTTAAAAACTTGGATTCAGTTACCCAAAAAATATATAGTAAGCCTTTTTCCAGAACTATCATGAATTTTGCTAGGTAGAGCCCCTATACGGTCTCTATTGCCTGGACTAGTCAGGCAGAGCAGGAGTCTGTTCAATATACACTGGTGTCCAAAATTAAGGACCAATTACAAAATGCTAATTTTCAAGTTCGTGAACACTCAAAAGGAAATAACATAATTCGAATAATTACTATCTCTACAGCACAGTTAGCCCATATAATATCTCATTCATGTCACACATGGTCACAAGTGTCACAGTCACTACGGTGAAGCAAAAAAATAGGAAATTCCATACGTCTCATTATGAGTCTCAAATGATCACTATTATGACTCCACTGAGACGTCACTGTGACTGCTGCTTTGTGACGTGACACCATGTGACTTTACAATGTAGTTACATTGTGACTCTCATGTGACTGTCATCTGAAGATGATTTCAAAGTCATCGTGAACGCTGCATTGTGATAAGTTACCAAATGTCACATTAAAATCACATGATGACTTTCAGGTGACAGAGAGAATACTATGAAATCACCATTGTGCTGTTTTGGGAAAAGTCTCCTTGTGACTATAATGTGATATTATTTGGTGACTTGTCATAATGCAACATTCATGATGATTTTGAAATTGAGTCTAAAAATGACAGTCACATGAGAGTCACAATGTAGCTACTTGTAAAGTTACCTGGTGACTCATCACAAAGCAGCAGTCACATTACGTCTCAGTGGATTCACATATAGTGATCATTTGAGACTCATAATGAGACGTGTGGAATTTCCAGTTTTTTGTTTCACCGTAGTGACTGAGACACTTGTGACCATGTGTGACATAAATGAGATGCTATATGGACTAGCTGTGCTTTAGTGATAGTAATTATTCAAATTACAGTAGAACCTCTTTTATCCGAAACTCTTTTAACCGAAACTCTCGGTTAACCGAAATCTATTTTTAAAGCCTTGTTTTTATTTTGTTTTCTTTTTTTACTATCATATTCCTTGTGTGCAAGCGATCTTTTCCGAACTACGAATACATATAAATATGTTCGATCCCCTTTCTTAGAGTTCGTTTGAATTTAACTTGAGCTCCCATAAGCTGCGGTGTGGAACGAAGAAAACAAATAAATTAGCAATTCTGAAACTTTTGATTTTTTTGCGAAAGGTTTGGCATGGCTGTATCAGCAGAAAAACTGTGATATTGGTGAACTAATAATATTTAAAAACTCCGTGATAGAGCTTCAAAGAAAAGAAAATTGAAACTGCGACAAAGGAAACATTTTTTCAAACCCTTGTGATATATGCAAAATGTACTTAATTTCAAAATTAAAATTCAGGTAATTTATTCTTGTTTCTATTTTGCTATTGCTTTATTTTTTATTAAAAGCACTTGTTACCATAATAAGAAATATTGCATATATTTCTCCTTAATCTTAAAACTGAAGCATTCTCGATTATCCGAAAATTTCGATTTTCCGAAAGAGGGCCGGTTCCAATTACTTTGGATAATCGAGGTTCTACTGTATATTGTTTTCCTTTTGAGTATTCGCTTACTTAAAAATTAGCGTTTTGTGACTGGGCCTTAATTTTGGACACCAGTGTATTTGGAACTGAAATAAGGAAGCGTAATAAAGAAATTCTCAACATCAAACATTAATGCACCGTAGTAATAAAAAACCTGAATAGCTGTCGCCGTTTACATGTTACGGAATTTTAAAAACCGCCAGTGTATTATTTTAGGACAATAATTAATTTAACCGAAAATAAATAAATAAATAAATAAATCTGAATGTGTCTTCTAGAGAAGGTTCCTTTTACACTGACTATATTTAAAAAAAAAAAAGAAAAAGAAAAAGAAAAAAGAAAATACATTGAACAGAAAAAAAAAAAAAAAAAAAATTGGAGCGCAGACTAGATAATGTGAACAACGAGTATAATGAAAGATGAAATTAATTGGTACTTAGGAAAAAGTCTAAACGCGTAAAAATTGCATGAATAAATACAGAATACACGGACATTTAATCTGTAAGCATTGCTCACGTATATGCGAAATCATTTAGTACATATAACGTATAGATTCATTTAATATAATTATTATCAATCTTCATCTGCACATGCATGATGATCGAGATTACGTCCCATCGAAATTGAATTATGTTCAATAATTTAGAAATTTAATAGAATATAAGAAAATGCTAATTGTTTGTAAACACTGAAAATCAATGTGTGAATTATATATGAATGAATTCGGCTAGAACAGTTTCATCTATATAATAGGCTTGAAGGAGAGAAAGAGAAGTTTAAAACAAAATTGAAGTCTCGAACGCTATACTAGAGAAAAAATGAATATGATTATACAAGGCTAAACAGAAAAATATATAATTTCGTAAAAAGTAGCGGAAACAAAAATTATTAAAGAAAAATCTGGCTCTATTTTAAATTGCTTTTATCATTGAACATTTATTGGAATCGCACAATCTTTTTAGAATGTATTTTCAGAATCTTCCGTAAATATCCAGAGCAATTATTAGTCACAAATTCTCTTTTGGATTCACGACTTTTTGGCGAATATTTAATACAAAGAAAATTATTTTGACCTTAGTACTTAAAAAATATTTTGAAAAGAAAAATAGTTGCTAGAAATTTTCTGCTTCTTTCAGTTTATTAAAAAAGTATATTTTATCACTTAGAATATACAAATTACTATTTTAGAAATAGAAAGTGCATGTAAACTGACGGACAAAACACTAAAGGGTGTTAATATTCATCAAGATAAATAATTTAATACAGAAAACCTGTCACAATACATTTATTCAATCAAAAATACAGGATGACTCAATTAAAGTTAAATTCGAATATTCGATCCTCAACTTTAAGAATAATGAAGATATTTTAATGAGATTTAGATGAAATTAACTTTGATATATATAAAATGTGGTGATATCAGGGCAGTTGATTGTAATGATGTCAGTGAAACCGTATGTACTGTCAACTACATTCTAAGCTAAGCTCATTGTTGTTTAAATGCAAATGATGGTCATTTCTAGAACTTCACGTGATATCATCATGTTTCATAGAGGCCAAAGAAAGCTTCCTAAAAATATGGTTACGATATTTGCACAATTGTTAACTTTATGAACGAAAATTCAACTTCAACTAACAAGGAGGGGATCCTAGGTTGGCGTCACCGAATTCGATGAACATTTGTGTATCGATAGAATAAAGTTAGTATATAAATATATGACCGTCATAAAGCGTAACCGCCAGCGGGTCTTGAGAAATTAAGTCGCAAAGTTTAAGCTACAGTTTATAATCGGATAAATTTCTTTCTTTGGAAAGCGGCTCAGTAGCGTGGTCGGCAATATGCGGGATTCGAGATTTTTCTACCCGAGTTCAAATATGGCTCGGGCCTGTTTTTCTGAACGAAAATTTTTATCAATCATTTTCGAATCGCAATTGAAAAAATATGTATAATAATTGAAATTTACGAAAAATATGAATTAAATGTAAGTTTTGTGCATATAAGTGCTTTTTAACTACGAAAATTTGCATGGTTAAATATATAATGAAAAGTAAAAAAAAATAAAAATAAAAATAAAAAACCCGCATATTTATATGTCTATAGACCAGAAATTTTTTGTTGTTGTTTCAAATTATTTACAGTTATTTCAAGGAATTATCTACTATTTTTCCCAGAGAAATAAATTAAAACACGTGATATAAATGCGTGAATTTATATTATTTTAATTTTCTTTCTATATGAAAGTATTTCAAATATTTGATGATTTTTTAATACACTTTTTAAAATTCTTAATGTGACTTTTTTTTATTTCGGATTTTTTGTTTTGTAATTATTACCTACAAAATACCTATTTTCAGCAATTCAATATCTTTTTTAGAACTTAACTATAATCATAAGAATCGAAGATTTAAAAAATTCAAAAGTTAAAAAACTAGTTGGTAAAAAACGATACATTTATTTCACTGTGAAAAATAGTAGCTTATTTATGTAAATAACAGTAAATAAATTTTAACATTAACTTAATATTATAGTCCATAAAAGTTTTAATTGACTTTTTTTTTAATTTGTTATTATTATTATTATTTATTTTATCTTTACTTTTTATTAAATATTACAAAGATTCGCAGTTAAAATTGTATTTATATAATTAAACTGCTTTATATAAAAATATTAAACAAGAAAAAAAAAATGATTTCCGTAAGAAATTACTACGTAGACACTTATTCTAATTAAAAATCAAGAATCCCAGACTTTAAAAAACAATATTAAAAATATAAAAGCATATTTTAATAAATCATGAAATATTTGAAGTATTTGAATAAGGAAACAGAATGAAAATAATATATTTGTTCATTTATTTTAATTTATTTCTCTGTTAAAAATTTTAGATATTCATTGAAATAACTGTAAATAGTTTTAAATAATAACAAAAAAAATTCTGGTCTACAGACATATAAATACGCGGGTTTTTTCCTTTTTATTATATATTTAAACATGCAAAATTTCGTTGTTCAAAAAGCACTTATATGCTACAAAACATATATTTAACCCTCTCGCTGCGTAATTGTTTTATTAAAATAGCATCAAAATAATTAAAATAGCTTCTTTTCCACCGGTTTTTCAAAACAAAAATTTTTGTCTAATTTAATCGGCAAAATGCTCCGATTAAATAAAACAAAATTTACAAGACAAAAAGTAACTGGTGGAAATAATCAAGGAGGATTAATTATACGGAAAAATGCATGCCCGAAAAAATCTCGGGTTTCGCAGCGAGAGGGTTAATTAATATTTTTCGTAAATTTCAATTATTATACATATTTTTTCAATTGCGGTTCAAAAATGACTGATGAAAATTTTCGTTCCGAAAAACAAGTCGGATTCGGATTTGAATTCGGGTAGAAAAATCTCGAATCCCGCAAACTGCCGACCAGGCTACTGAACCACTTGTCAAAGAAGGAAATTTATCCGATTCCAAACTGTAGCTTAAACTTTGCGGCTTATTTTCTCAAGACCCCCTGGGGGTTGCGCTTTATGGCGGTCATATATTTAAATACTAACTACACTCTATCGATAGACAAGCCAGCAAAGAGGAAATTGCTGGCCCGCAGCAAGATAGGTGCTGGCAATAATGGAGAAGTGCTGGCTGATAGGTCTACTACTGCATGACCATTGCTGGGATACAATTCTGGTGGGTTTCGGTTTTATCTCCTGTGCTGGCTCAACACTACATGGAAGTGCACGAACTTTTTCAGTATTATTGCTGGGAACCCTTACGCTAGGTGGCGTTGCGAATATCGAAGACATTGAGTATTTGAACACAAATCTGAAATGAATATCTTAACACAATTTAAGCTGTGAAGCTATTTTTTTTAACTGTAAATAATATAGCACCACTGCCACCAACAAAATAAATGTATAAATGAATAAATAAATAAATTCTTTATTTCAATGCACTTTTCTTTTCTCCTTAAATCTGGTTTTATTAAGTTACAAAGGATTTCGGTTTTCATAATTTGCGCAGTTCAGAATCAATAATAAAAAAAGCGTATACAATATATAGGATTTCTATACAATGCAATAATTTCTATACCAGTTTAATGATTGGGAACGTAAATCACAAAAGAAACAAACTTGAAATAGTGTAATGAGAGTTTGAAAACTTCGAGCGGTCGTAGCATACGCTGGAAGTACTTGTTCATGTCCGATCACGAAAACCAAACAGCATCGAGCGCGGTTAGTACTTGGGAGGGTGACCACGTGGAAACCGCCGAAAGTTCAAATATTTCTATAGACATTTCTGTTATAGACACTTCTAAAGATATTTCTATATCTCTTGGTGGGACTAGCTTATAGAAAAAAAGTCACAATGTTTTGTTTTTTATAGAATTTTATAAGAAATTTTTGTTAGTGAAAATTCTGGGCCAGCAAAGGAATATCAGTGGGATAGGAGCTAGCACTGCAGGAAAAGTGCCAGATTGAAGTAATGTGATGGCATACCAATGCTGGCCTGCTGTTGGCCATCACTGATGGGCCAGCTGCATTCCGCACGGACACTTTTGTACTTGTTTAAGTAATGGCACCATTGTACTTTACCGCTGATGGCAGTGATAACTGCCATCTTTTTTCCAGCTGATGGCCCACTGTTTCTTTCTTTGCTGGGAAATGTTCATCGCATTCGTTGACACCAACCTCGGACCCTCTTTTTGTAAGACGCCCTGTATTGAGTTATTTATATCACCGTCTTTTAAAGCGAATAAGACGTGATTTGGATAGTGATCGTAATAGTAAATTGGATAATAAGAAAGAAATTAAGGTTAAAATAATGCTGAAAATATCGTTTTGATGCATTGCTCACATTATCTAACAGTTTTGCAGAAAAATAACTCACACTCTCCAATTCAACCAATTAGGGAGGCTTGCAAAGGATCATGGGATATGACCAAAGTCTCTAACAAAGTCAGTTAGGGTAATGTTCAACATGAATCCATCAGTTATCCCTAGATCAAATACAATAAAACAATTAAAGAATGATAACGTTAATAATTTGTGAGAAAACACTGTGGTAATCAATGGTGTTAATATATTGATTGCAATCCTATTCTTATCCTAGTTTCGTACACAAAATGCGTTTGCACGCGTAATATTAAACTTTTCGAATTTACGAACAGTTCAGATAGTCTATAATAAAATTATTTTTCCTTAGCTGTGGTTTTAAACTTAGTAAAGTAATAAGCGGTATTAGATATGATAAAATTATTCCTGGCTGAACACTTTTGAATAGTTGAGCATATATATTTATTTTTCAAAAAATTATTAAAGAAATTCGCTTCATTACATATTTTCCTTTGGGCTGATATTTTAAGAATATGGTCTGTATTCCAATTCAAAAGAGAACTCAAATTTTCATACATAAATTTCCATTTGTAAGATATTCCTGAACTAATAAAAACGCCAAAGGTTTTAAATTCGAAGAAAAGAAATTTTTTCTTTATTTCGACTTTCCTTGAGGTTTATGAAGTTGGCAAAATCAAAATATATGTTTCCAATTGTAAAGAAAAGGTGTACGGTTGCAGTAAAATAGTTTAAGGAATTTCATATAAAGAAGCGCATAGAAGAACCAATAGAAATGTTTTATTTATTTCAAATAAACGTATTATTCTGTTTCTACCACATTAAATTTGGAGGATAAATCAGAAACTATTTTTTTATATAATCGAAAATATCATGAAAACATGAATGATGTAAAGAACCTTATTTTAAGAATTCCTATAGCGATAAATTAACGCTTGATTTTATGATAGAGTTGATACTTTAACGCTTTTATTTTATAATGATTTCATTTTTATGGTCAATTTTTTATTTGTTAAAATGGTTTGTAATTACAAAATGTTAGACTATGTATATATGTATATATATATATATATATATACATACAGGGTGTTTCAGCACGGCAATTACAAAATTTCAGGATAGATAGAGCACACCTAGTCGATGGGAAATCACATAGCAATGCATTGTCGGAAACGCTTTTAGTCCAAGAGCTGTTAAACATTTTAGGAAAGGTATTTGAGGCACCCTGAAAATTTGTGCAACACTTCTTTTGTAATGGCTGAATACAAAATTGAATGTCTGGCTGAAGGATCGTGGCCCAAAAGCTGTGCCAGACACGTGTCAAGTGCCATTTTTTGACTACCCAAAAAAAAGGTATTTGAGGCACGCTGAGACTGAGGCAGAATAATATTTATACTTAGAAAAAAAATATTTTGAAAACGACAGACACTTTAGTCGGCACAAAACTGTGCCAGACACGTGTCAAGTGCCATTTTTTGACTACCCAAAAAAGGTATTTGAGGCACGCTGAGATTGAGGCAGAATAATATTTATGCTTAGAAAAAAATATTTTGAAAATGACAGACACTTTAGTCGGCACAAAAACTGTGTCAGACACGTGTCAACATTTGGCACGTGTCTGGCACAATTTTTGGGCCGCGATACTTCAGCCAGACATTCGATTTTGTATTCAGGCATTACAAAAGAAGTGTTGCACAAATTTTCAGGGTGCCTCAAATACCTACTCAAAAATGTTCAAGAGCTCTCCTACTATTTCTTAGCGCGGTAGTGATGACACAGAACACAAGAAAGGAAGGACTCGAACAGTGTAAGAAAATATGTTTATTATTTTTAGTGCTGCAAAACTCCAGGGACAACGCTGGAAATGGCTAAAGAACTTATTGCGCGGATCGTGGCAGCTGCTGTGAAATTCTAGGACACGCCCAGTATTTTTTAAACATTAAATCTTCCATACGCCGGAGATGTGAGGTCTGTACAGAATTGCCAGATTGGGCACTTTTTTAATTCAGAATATTTAACTGTCAACACTTTTTTTAAATAGTATAATTCGCCTTATTTTTTAGAATTTTTAATCTATTTTTAAATAAGCCGAATATTTCTATTTCAAAACAGCGGTGACAATCAACAATCTGGGGACAAAAAGTCCTCAATCTGGCAACACTGGGCCTGCATCACTGCCCGGGATCGTGATTTCGAATACTATCTTTGATGACGATCGTTGCCTCTCTTTTTGTTCTTATTTCTTAGTTTTTTGCTGTACTAATAATAATTAACATATTTTCTCACCCTGTTCTTGTCCTTTCTTTCTTGAGCTTTGTGATGTTCCTACCGTGCCGGAAAAGCCTTACCGACCCTGCATTGCTATGTGATTTCCTATCGTCTACGTGTACTCTATCTCTCCTGAAATTTTGTAACCGCTGTTCTGAAATATCCTGTATATATATATATATATATAATTAAGATGATATCACAAATATATGAACAAATTGGTAAAATTTTAAAGCTATCTTAAATTTATCACATATTAAGTGTAACTGATGTAATCAAGCCCCTTAATGCTCCATGGCTCAAATGCTGGTTTAGGCATGTTTCTTGGAGTTTGAGTGTTGTATACTTCCAAAAGATTTCACGAAGTGTGAATACAATTCTTCTTTGATTAATTTTGCTTGTTTTATCATTTTTTTTCTTGTAATGCATTATATCTGCAGTAATAGTCTTTTCTTAGGAAATTTGCCATTCTATTATATGAAATAATGCATTTATTTTGCGAAATATTGTTGTTATGCTGGTTAATGATTAAACATCAACTTTTCACTTTGCTTCTTCATATATTTTCATCATCATTTATTACCTACATTCCATTTCCTGTGCAAATATATAATTAAATTATACTTATTTCAATTTATCTGGAATAATTTATCATTAAATATGCTTTTGAATATTATTATATTAAATTTTATAGTAGGTTTTATTTAGTATATGGTTGTATTATTACTTATTATAACCAGCGCCTATCTCCACTCATTTGCGTTCTTTCTTGCTGAAGTTCTTACATACGTGGTGTAGCGCAGGAGCATACTTCTATCTAACGCTCGCAAGTGTAGAATCAATGGCTTTTATTCCCAGTGGTTTCCAAATGATGACGAAGTTTGCCCAAATATACTGCAACAGTATCTGTCATTTTTACTTAGGGTCGTGTTATGTTTACCCGCAGCTGTTGTTAGTGTTTATAAAATATTTTTACTAATAAACTTGTTAGCTTCACGCTGTGCTTAATTTGCACCGAAGCTCACAGGAGCTAAACTTCAGTGATTTTTTTAGTGAATTTTTACATATTAGTTGGAACGCACCAGAGCCTACAAATACTGAACACCGAAGCTCACCGTAACAGCACTGTGTGTTGTGTAGGGGCCGCTGCACTGAAACTCCCCGATCGTGAAATCGCTATGGAAAAAATTAAAAGGACGATTACTCATTACCTATTATAATTATTAAAATACGGTTTTCACCATCAGAAATTAAACGTCTGATGCCAACTATGTGCGTTTTCAAAAACTGTCTCCTTCAATTTTAGTCCAGGCATATTGTGAATAAACATGGATAAAATTGTAATGGAAGCTTTTTACAGAGTTTTATAATCAAGAACTAACTGCTTAATAATAACACACTAAAAATCAGACAAATTCTGAGCACTAGAACACTCCTATCTACGGATTTTAAAATGGCGGAGATGGATTTCCTGGAACTAAAGCAATGAATATATATCGCTTAATGAAATATATTGCTTTATTTTGACACTTAACTTTGAAGAATAGTCAAAAACGTTAAATAGTACACAAAAGTCTACTATCTTTTACAAATTATTGTTTAAGTCCATTTTTACAGGAATGTCCCGGTGAAAAATAAACTTGTAGGTATCAATAATTTTCATATCACTTTCATCATATTCATAGTTAGAAGTTAGATAGATAGTCGTTGTTACATGACACATCCCACAAGCTGTAGAAAAGGGCAATCCATTACGCTTGCATCTGCATGCGCATCGAAAAGTAGCATACTTTGTCTTGCAGGAACATCGAATCATATTTAGTAGGTAAGGTGCAGCTGGTAGTAAGTCGCAGAGTATTGGGAAGTATGAATTACTTTTTACATACCGACCCCATTCTTCTGGTTTGGTTATTTCTTCAGTAGCTTTCCAGACATTTATTTGTAAGTAGGGGTGATAGCTATAATACTTTGTAGAAGAATCGGTCGGAGGCAAACGCTCAGGTCTAACAAATGATTGTGCTGTAGTTACCTTCCCTACCAACATTTGGTGACGCAGATTGTGTGTGGATTAAAGTATCTTGCAGTTGTAAAACAGAAGCACTGTTTTTCTCCCAGCTTCAGCGATATCTGATGTAAACATGAATTTGAACTAAATATTTTTGCAATAGAACGGAGCTCTGTCTCCTTCATCAGTTTGAGAAATGTTGAGGATTTACGTTCTACAAACATTTTGTGCACCTTTGCGTTTTCAGATAGCAGATTAAACATTTTCTGTAAGTGCAGGTATATTGACCTGAGATAATTAACATGTCCTGCTGCAGCAATTATGAGGAAAATCTCCAGCATTGCACAAAAGTGCAATTCCCAAGAGCCAATCCTGTTATCTGTTATTAATGTTCTTACAACACTGGTTATTCGCTGATATTCACTGGTTATTCGCTGATATTCTAACCAGAGTTTACATGTTCTCGAAGTAGATTGCAAGTAATATTATTCGTATCAAATGCGATGTCAATCTGAGATACCACGTCACACAGTTCAGCGTTTTTGATCGGTCATAATATTCTCAAACAGATCACAAGCTTCCTTCACCAGGTTGGGATATCCATGTTCATTGCAAGGAAAAATCTTTGAAATTAGTAGGCAACTAAGAGCTGCATCTACGAGCATATGTCTTCGTATCGCCCAAGAAATAGCTTTTCCAGTCATCATATGTACCACAGTATTTGATCCATAGATTTCCTCAAGCACTTCAACTACACCATGAACCATTCATGAGAGTTCCGATTGCACCTAAAATATTCATTACAGTATGAAATGCTCCTGGCATTCAAGTAATATCTTGAAGGTCTGTTTGTCCTTTAATGATTTGGGGAGCTTTCCGAAATAAAGGTTGATCAAAAATAACTACACATGGGATGCTATGATCGTATGCTACTTTGTTAAGATATATTAGTGTCTAAAAAATATAAGTCATGTCGGCGACTGCCATATGAATGATAGGAAGAAATATGATAGATGATTCCCTTGGATGCGAAACTTCTGATTTGGAATGTATTAATTATATAGCTCCTGACCAATTTGGACTCAGTCTTTCGGATGCTAAGATTTGCCACAAAATACTGAGTCTACTTAGCGAAGCATTCGGTAGTATTGGAAGTTTACAGAATAAGATCTTCTTCATGATTATTTTCGCATGTTTGTATTCTGCAACATAAACTTTGGTTAGGTTCTTAAATAATAATATCACCAACATCACGTTTATTGACAGTAGGATAGATGTTGCCCTTTGGAGTTACTACAGCAATAATACCCATACCATGAAAGGTATTATTCCCGTTCAGAGTGCAGATATTGTGATCGACATTATCTGCTGCTAGAAGTAATGTGGTAATTTTTTAACGACATTGAAATACGCGAAACCGCCGGATATTGCAGCTGTTTTTTTTTTTTAATCTTGTTACTTCTGAGTAGGATGAAGAAAACCCAAGATTGTGAAGAATGTTAATAAGGTATCTTGATCTGTAGTTATGGTGAAGCTCAACGGACAGACCAATTTGTAGCTGACATAGTAATGATCCGGAACCGATAGCTTGCATAATGGTCTGACCAACAGCACCAGCCGATTTTCATGGACATTTCCTTTCGCACAAATTAATTTCATAATAGCAATTTCAAGCTACTAGGTATGTAATCCAAAGCGCTTTCCTCCGTGAAGCCATTACGTAATGGATACTCATAAACTTTATAGTCCAAGAGCCGGCAGCACAAAAACCTATGTTATCAAGCACAAGAAAAAAATCTTTATTTTATGAAAGAGTAGAAGTAAGGGAATCTAATGATCCATGTCTGCCGGAAGTGAAGTGGTGCATAAGCCAAATATTAATACCACCACTGGTTGACTCGTAGGTTTATCGTTGTGTTTTCCTGCTCCCAGTCCTCCATGTTATCATATCTTTGTTTGTAGGACAAACACAATGATAAATCTACGAGTCAACCACTAGTGGTATTAATCTTTGGCTTATGCACCACTTCACTTCCGGCAGACATGGATCATTAGATTCCCCTACATCTACTCTTCCATAAAATAAAGTATTTTTTCTTGTGCTGTCGGGACTTGGACTATTAGTGGTGTTGACTTTTGTTGGTAACTTTCGAAGAATTTCATTTTCTGTCCCATACATAATTACGATATTTGACTTCCTTTTTTTACCAGATATTATAATACTTTCCTCATAGTGTTCGTTCTAAAAGTTTTCTCTTCATGTTCCTGCGTTCGTACGCATTGCTCTGGCTTCCTTCAATATATTCTTCCCTTTTAGAAATGATATCGCCAATAACCATTTGCTCTTCATCATTGTCTTCAAGGTATTCACAGGTACGAAGGAATTCTTCGTATTGCTCTTCATAACTTGGTCGCCCTTTTCCTGACGATCTATTAGAAGAGCAATATACGCGAGTAATATTTTTTTCTCTACGAAAATTTGTACTACATGATTTATGATAGACACAATCTGCAGCAACAAGATCACCTGAGTAATAAGTCAACTGCCTCTTACCTTAAATGACCATTCATCACAGCGGCGTTCACAGCATTTCTTTATGGCATCAGGATATTGTGCAGTTCTTACCCTTACATATTCTGATTTAGGTTTATGTTTAGAAGAAAAGTCTACAAATTTTTCACAAAATAAACAGTGAGAAGCACTGGTAATTGGACCCTCAATTAAGCGAATACTTTTTCTTGGTATTTCTTTACAGTTAGCTTTCCGCTTTGTGATTCCAATGCTCTTTTTATCAGTAAATGCCGTCCGACGCAAAACATGGACACTTATTCCGACAGTTGCAACTACAACGCTTTTACGGCTTTGGCTGGCTTAATTTATACAGTCTGCTCTTTTTTGAGAAATTTTAACTACGTTTTGTCCATTGTCTTTTTTCTTTTTCACAAATCACACGAAATTCAGTACTGTCCATGTTTACAGGAAATTCAGTCTGAACCAAAATAAAAATCAAATTAATTGTTAAAATACCATAAAAAAAATCAGTAATTAATAACAACACAACGTGAAACGACATATGACTCGGTCCGCCATTTTTAAATCCGTTTTTAAGTGTGTTCTCGTGCTCGTATTTTGTCTGATTTTGGTAATATTTCTCAGTAATGGTTACTGATTCAAAATCAGTTAACAGAACTTCTATTACAATTTTGTTCGGCTTGAAGGTGTACTTATTCTAACTTACCTGGATTTATTTTAAGTATTTAAAAAACTCCTATAAACTTTGACTTTTCCACTGTATGAAACTTTATAATCTTCTTTAAAATACTTAAAATTTAAGGAGGCAATTTTTGAAAACGCACATCATCGACATCTGATGTCTAATGGTGACGTCTAATGACGCTCTAATGGTGAAAACCGCATTCTAATAATTATATTAGGTGATGTATAATCGTGCTTTTAGGTTTTCCCATAGATTAAAATGGGATATAAATATACGATATTACAATTCTGATAAAATTTTACTTATTTTAACAGTCGACTGTTATAATGCAGTTGAAAGCGCTTTGGATTTTAACATCTTTGACGGTTTTTATGTTGTAGAAACTTTTTTATGTATTTTAGCACCTTTTAAGTAAAATTTTATCAGAATTGTAATATCGTATATTTATATGTTAATCAAGGTGAATGTGACGTTCAATAATTATAGTTTGAACTATATTTTATATTAAAATGAGATTTCGCCATCTTCGTGTTTCAGTGAAGAGGCCCCTTAACCCTTTATCTACTGACTGTACTTAAAAGTAACATTAAAATAACTTGTTATAAAATTCATTTAATAAGTACATCGATTAGTAGTAATATAGTTTAGAATGAATTATAGATGCATTACTTTATCTTGTTCCAAAAGCATTATTGGTACACAAAACAAAAATATTTTTAAAAGGACGATTCCTTTTGCTTTTGCATCTTTTCAGCTATCTTGGCGTTGGAGGGGGGGGGGGGATTTTCAATTCGGAAATATTTCTATATTTCTGTTGTAAGAACATTATATTTGTACATTTCCTAATTCTGCAAAATACTAAGAAAAATATTTAAAATAAAAGATTTGAGTGGGGGTTATAAATATTGCACAAAATCCCTATAAATTCAAATTTAATTAATCCTTCTAAACTCCTTCTAAAATTTATTAAGTGATAATGTAAATCTACTAATGTAATTCAAAAATTCACGAAAAATGCTTCAGAAGATGAAATTTTCATGAATTCATAATTCAGTACATAAAGGGTTAATACAAAAAAAGTTTTAGCAAGTAGGATTTCTGAAAACTTTTCACTCCTGATATTAATTCTTTTCAACTGTTCCTTTAATTTATCTTATTATGTATAAATGCATATAAGATGTAGTAAAAATCTATTAAAAATGTTCTTTTGATAAAGACAAAATTGCTTTATATTTTGTAAATGAATGAAATATAAATATGCGGGTGGAGGGACGAGGAATTCAATACAATTGTTAAACTCCAGAATTATAGAGCTCCGGTAATTTTTTTTTTGTTAGAAAATAAGCCCTGTCGTAGACCCTATAAGTATAATAAAATATAATAATAATATAATAATTATATATAATAATATATATATAATAATTATAATTATATATATATAAAGTATAATAAAATATAATAATTATATAATAATTATATAATAATAATAATATATAATATAATAATTATATATAATAATATATATATAATAATTATAATTATATATATAGTTATATATACTATACTAGCAGATCTAACCGGCTTCGCTCGTATCAATAATAAGGGTCCTCCCGGGCAAAGTACCTTAAAATGAAATAATACGGCAATTACAATAACTGAGATTGGTGCATTCCCGTCCCCGAATCGTTAAAAAGATAATAATATAGATAGAGATAGAGATAATAAATAAGAAATAAGAAATATAAGTAAAATAGTTTTAATTGCGTCTACTATTAACTATACCATAATAATATACATTCCAAACAAATGTCATAACATAAATTAAAGTACAATTATTTGCTTAAAAAGCGTCATTTCAATAAAAGATAAACATTAAAAATATAAAAAAATTACATGTTTCGACACTTTCATTGAGCCATCTTCAGAATATACAAAAAAAAACTACAAACACAATGCCAATTGTGACATTATACTGATAATGGCAATGACCTAACCCATAAATTTTGCCTTTTCTGAAATTTTTTTCAACTTATGATCATCATACAATTTCGTTTTTCACACTGTCGAATAGAAAAAGATTCTGTCAAATGAAATTTTTTTGAAAATTGTATCTCGATTTTTTCATGTGAATGGATTTTAAAGTAATTTTCAATCATGGATATTTTTTAATTTGCATGCAGCTAGGAATAAGATTTCCGCATTTTTTCACACCAGTATTTTGTTAGAGAAAATGATATTTAATTTAATCGGAACACTCTCGCGATTTGACAGAACATTTTCTCTAAGAATATAATGGTGTGCAAAAACGTGGAAATCTCATCCCTACATGCAGTCCACTTACGAAAGATATACCTGTTTACTCTTAATGCAATATTATAAAGTAAAGACATTGATGAACTATGAGTAACTCTAGCATAATATTGTTGGTGGCAACAACCTAACTCAACCATAAATTTAACTTTTACTGCAATTTGACCTTTAAACATCGCACATTTGATTATTCCAACATCTAATAGATTACAAAAAGTACTTTCAGTAATATTTGTTTGAAAAGCTTATCTCAATTTACGGAATGTTTATCCATTTTAAATTAATTTTCAATCACGGAGATATTTTTAAATATACATGTAACCCAATTAAGAAAGATATATCCGTTTGCTATTAATGCAATATTATGAAGAAAAGACATATCTATGAGTAACGCCTAGCACCATACTGTTGGTGGAAACAACCTAACCGTACCATAAATTACGCTTTTACAGCAATTTGATCTCTAAACATCATGCATCCCATTATTTCAACGTCTAACAGAAAAGTCTGTCAGTTATGAAATTTTGTTTAAAAAAGAAAAAAGCTTACCCTAAAAAATAGTATCTATAATTTCTATTTAATATAAATCGTAGAAAAATCGTATTTTATATAACCGTATTCGATATAAATCGTAGAATGTAATCACTGCATTTCTGGTATTAAAACATTTATCTAAATGATATAATTCAAGATGCAGTATTGCAAAGAAATAGGAAATAAATTGTAGCATCCAGTTTTTAGAACCAGTTTGAAATTACACTGACGAAATTGGCGTTATATCTAGCAAACAATTTTTTATTATTATCTTTTTCCTTAATTGATTTCTTGATATTGAAACGACTTCATTAAAATAGACTTTTAACATTCAACTAAAGTACTACTAAGGGCATTTTAAAACATGCTTAGTTAAAGTTTTTACATAAATATATGAATAATGTGCATTTTTTTCTTTGAATGACGTCAATTTCAAAAACAGCAAAAATATAGTGAGGCAATCCGAATTTTTATTGATATAAAACAAAGTACTCGAGTTTTCAAAAATTTTTTTAATTATTGAGCTGTTTTTTAGATGTGTGGCAACAGGAAAGAAACTTGAATTTGAATATTTAAAAAGAGATATTTCTATAATGTTAAATTATGAAAGATCGTAGAAAAAAGGGATAAATATGGGTCTGATGATTTTTTAAAGTAGACAGTGATCTTTTCCACGTTCTAAAACGTATATACAGCAAGTTTCGTGCAATTCGGTCTAAAATTGAAGATTTGTATAAAAGACATACATACAGAGAACGGCTTTTATATATACTAGGGGATCGTACCCGGGCATCCCGGGTTACAGAATATAGGTAAAAACAATTTTTTTTATTGAAAGCTAATAATTTTGTATATGCAATAAATTTTTAGCCTGCCCACTTACATTAAAAAAGTATTTTTTATATGAAAAATACGAATTATATAATCAAAAAAAAATTTTTAATTTATCAAAAGCGATATTTTCTTATTAGCCGCATGTTAAGAGTTATTTGCCAAGATTTTGCTACTTACAGCAGCCTTTTATATTCTGATAATTTCAGAGCTTACACATGTCTGTTAAATTTATGTTTTATTTATATTATTTTATTTATTTATTCATAGGGAAGTTTTTTTTAATGGATATTAGCCGTAATAAAATGATGAACTCTTTATTTTGTTTTAAGGACAAACGGATTAATCTTTCGTAATCGAGCTCCGCTTGATATAGATGAATTAAAAATATTTCATGCTTTAAAATTGTTTTTAAAACCATAGACAATCAGTAAACTGAGATGAACTTTGCAAACGAATTCCATTTGAAAAAAAAAATCCTATTTGGTGATCTAAAAATTTAAATTTTACTTTTACAAATACACTATATTGCCATTAATGACCGGCAATTTTCAATTTTAGACATTTTGTCGAATATTTAGAAATATACTTGTCAGATTCTTCTGGACAATTCAGGGTTGAAAAGAACAGGTATGACCTCATATTTAACAATGTCGATTTGATAAGGGGGTCAATTAGGGGGCCAACAAAAAATCAAAGAAAAAAAATAGTACTTGGGATCACCCTGTAAAATAAAATGCACTAAATGATCTATCACTACCGAATATAAATAAACAGACATTGCGCAATATGTATATTCTTTCGTGTAAGAATAGCACGTATATTAATAGAGATATAGCGATTTATTTAAAAAAATTAAAAAATTCTTGCATGTTTTTTGCTTATAACATACAGGGTTTTTAACCACATTTAACGCCGATTTCAGAAAAATTGACAAAATATAGTAGAAATAATATAGTGCAATTGGAATATAAATATATTAAATATTTTAGGAAATATGAGCAGTTGTATGAAATAATTTTTATCTGCGCATGCGCGAACGATAACAAGGATCATTTTACATAATTTAATAGTCAACTCTATGGAGCAACTTATTAAAAAAAATTTAGTCAAATATCGTAAAAATCCCGAAAGATATCGGCGTTAGAGTGAGCAAATTTTTAGTAGTTCTCTAAAAGCAACTGAATGATAGGGGATTTTACACAAATTGTCATTTTTAATTTTAATTTTTTTTTTTTTTTTATTGATGCTTTAGTCCTTCTCTGATAACCACCGGAACGATCCTATACCATGATCAAAAGAAGTATCAAAATCGAAGCATTTTTTCCAAATCTACTCGTTGATAGTCACTAAATACTAACTTTTTTCTGAAAGTCAGTTAATAAAAAATGACAATTTGTGTAAAATCCCTTATCATTCAGCTGCTTTTAGAGAACAACTAAAAATTTGCTCACTCTAACGCCGATATCGTTCTGAATTTTTACGATATTTGACTAGATTTTTTTCATGAATTGCGCCATAGAGTTGACTATTAAATTATGTAAAATGATCCTTGTTATCGTTCGCGCATGCGCAGATAAAAATTATTTCACACAACTGCTCATATTTCCTAAAATATTTAATATATTTATATTCCAATTGCACTATATTGTTTCTACTATATTTTGACATTTTTTCTGAAATCGGCGTTAAATTTGGTTGAAAACCCTGTATGTTATAAGCAAAAAACATGCAAGAATTTTTTAATTTTTTTAAATAAATCGCTATATCTCTATTAATATTCGTGCTATTCTTACACAAAAGAATACACATATTGCACAATGTCTGTTTATTTATATTCGGTAGCGATAGATCATTTCGTGAATTTTATTTCACAGGGTGATCCCAAGTATTATTTTTTTCTTTGTTTTTTTGTTGGCCCCCTAATTGTCCCCCCTTATCAAATCAACATTGTTAAATATGAGGTCATACCTGTTCTTTTTAATCCTGAAATTCCAGAAGAATCTGACAAGTATATTTATAAATATTCGACAAAATGTCTAAAATTGAAAATTGCCGGTCATGAACGGCAATATAGTGTATGTTAGACTAGTGTTTTTTCAATATTATTCTTTTATTTGTTTATAAAAGGAGTATTCATTTTGTTAATTTGTCTTTCACAAATATGTTAGATTGGTGTTTTTTAATATTATTCTTTTATTTGTTTATAAAAGAAGTATTAATTTCGTTATGCAGAAAGAGTTAGAAACAAATGCTGAACAATGATTGTTGCTTTATGTGCAAAATGTTTATTATTATTATGTATTGAATCTGGCACGTGATAAGATAAACTTTTAAAAAAAATCATGCTTAAAAATTATTTTAGAAAACATAATACATCAGTAAATTAAGATACAGTTTTTAAACAAATTGCATTTGAAAGTAAATTTTTTTCCTATACGACGAAAATTGAAAATGTACGAAGGTCAGAAGATTAAAAAATTGCAGTAGCGAAAATTTCAAGACCGAAATTTGATCGTGAAGTGTTGTCATTCTCAAAATGACGTCAGCGTTACGCACACACGCGTTTGTTCTTTATAATATAGGTACTTAATCAGTAAAATATAATAAAGATCAGTTATTAGGATGTGGTTATCAATTGAGGCTCTTATGCTTGGTATTCCGGAATGAAAAACAACTATTTCACCTTCTCAAAATTTGCATAGGCACTTCTCATATCCATATTTATCATTATCTTAAAAAAAATTGTATTTTGTTTATCATTTTAAAATCATTTTAATTCAAAACTTGAAGTCACGATTGTCAGAAATATTTTTTATGTGAACAGACGCACTCTTTACTTGACATTCTAATCTCAATTCCGGAGAATAAAAATTTCCGTAATTTATGTTTTTTTAGACACATTTGTGTTAAAATGTTTAGTTTTAGCTAAGAAAAGGATCTCGTTTTCTTTTAAATATGACTTCATTTTCACTTAAATAAGCATTTCGCCTAGTGTCTGAAACTTAGTATCAGTAGACGTGCAGAAAGAAAATCAATATAGATTATTTAGGAGGAAAAAAGCGTGTTTTCAAGAGCAGTAGGTCTTTTACCGTTATTATGACCTAATATAATATTATGCTCCTAATGGGATTTTGCGTCACTAAACCCTATACAACAATTTTTATCAATAATTTTTAATTTTTATCAGAAAATGGCATGAATAAAGATAAAAATATCTCATTATTTCTCTATTGTCTGCAACAATGAAAGCTAATTCTCACCATTTTGAAGAAATTTCATAAAATGCTTTTAAAATTAAAATATAGAATAAAGGATATTAAAAAAAAAAAAAAAAAAAAAAAAAAAAACAGATAGTGCGATCACATCTACAAATGACGAGCTTTCAGTTAAAAAAAAAAACTAGTTGGATGTGCCAATCCCAAAACTTTCTTCTATCTTATACATCTCAATATTTCAAAAACTAGTTACACATGTTAATATTTCAATATTATTAGTTCAATACTATACCAACTTTGATTTTCATCCTAAATTTCTGCTTCAGTCAATTAAACGAACTAAAAACGATTTAATCTATATCATGATATTTGCTAAAATTAATAGTTTTTGCTTATTCTGTTGTTATCAGATGTTTGCGAATAGCCGGCTTAGCAGGAAGCGAGTTCCCGCCTTTGCACGAGCCGCCGATGGACAACAGAACTACAAAAAATCAAGAAAAGTATACAAAAATTGCTATCACAGAACCCCTTTACTGTGCAATATTTCCAAATTCAAGGAGAACCTGTTGTCCAAAGCCAAAAACATGCACAAAAAATTAGGTTCAATTGTATGCATAACTCCATACACTTTTCGATTGTACAATAATGAAAATGCACAGAGATTGCAATTATAGCGCCCCCTTCTGGCGGAATTTTTTTAAGTTCAGGGATGACTTGCTTCCCATAGCCAGAAATATACACAAAAAATTTGGTTCAATTATATACATAACTCCATACACTTTTCGATGGTACAATAATGAAAATGGTACAGACATCGCAATTATAGCGCCCCCTTCAGGCGGAATTTTTCCAAATTCAGGGAGGACCTTCGTGCCATGACCAAGAACAAACACAAAAAAATTGGCTCAATTCTATGCATAACTTCATACACTTTTCGATGGTACAATATTCCAAATGACACAAAAATCGCTATTACAGCGCCCACTACCGGCGATTTTTTTCCAAATTAAGGAAGGGTTGGGTTGATTTTTTGACGGCCAATTATGTACACGAGGGATATAGGCCCGGGGGGAGTGCCCTCTGTGGGGGTCTTTCTAAGGGAACCTAATCCGTATTAACGCATGGAAGATCCACGGCTCGAAGAAAACCACGAAAACTCCGAGCGATTAGGCCAACGGGCGCGATTGGGATCGAACACAGCACCTCCCGTCTACCAGCTTCGAGAGCAGAACCTCTCGGCACCTGGTGGGGCCCAAATTAAGGAAGGACCTGCTTGCCATAGCCAAGAACTTAAAGTAAAAATTTGGTTCAATTCTATGCATAACTTCATACACTTTTGGATGGTACAATATTCAAAATCGCACAAAAATCACTATTACAGCGCCCCCTACCGGCGAATTTTTTCCAAATTCAGGGAGGATCTGCTTGCCATATCCGAAAACTTAAAATAAAAATTTAGTTCAATTCTATGCATAACTTCATGCACTTTTGGGTGGTACAATATTCAAAATCGCGCAAAATCGCTGTTACAGCGCCCCCTACCGGCGAATTTTTTCCAAATGCAGGAAGGACCTACATGCCATATCCGAAAACTTAAAATAAAAATTTGGTTCAATTCGATGCATAACTTCATACACTTTTGGATGGTACAATATTCAAAATCGCTCAAAAATCGCTGTTACAGCGCCCCTACCGACGAATTTTTTCCAAATTCAGGGAGGACCTACTTCCCTTATCCGAAAACTTAATATAAAAATTTGGTTCAATTCTATGCATAACTTCATACACTTTTGGATGGTACAATATTCAAAATCGCACAAAAATCGCTGTTACAGCACCCCCTACCGGCGAATTTTTCCCAAATGCAGGGAGGACCTACTTGCCATATCCGAAAACTTAATATAAAAGTTTGGTTCAATTCGATGCATAACTTCATACACTTTTGGATGGTACAATATTCAAAATCGTACGAAAATTGATATTATAACGCCCCCTACCGGCGAATTTTTTCCAAATTCAGGGAGGATCTGCTTGCCATAGCCAAAAACTTAAAATAAAAATTTGGTTCAATTCTATGCATAACTTCATACACTTTTTGATGGTAGAATGGCGACAGACAGACGGACAGACGGACGGACGGACAGACGGACAGACGGACGGACGGACAGACAGACATTTTCTATAAACATGTTTTTTGGGATATCTGACCCCTAAAACGTGTAAATCCGTCGAAAACCGGAAGTCGAAAAAAATTTCGATTACAATACTTTCTTCTATTGAAGATAGAAGAAAGTAAAAAATAGTAAAATTGGTTCAGCAGAAAGATCAGGACTGATTACTAAAAAAAAACACACTTGTGTTTTAAATATATAGATTATATAAAATTATGAAAAATTAAATTAAACAAATTATGTTATTTTGATAAAATTATAGTAGAATGTCCTAAAGAATAGCATTAAAATTTTATTAATCGAGAGAATTTTGAACAAAAACTTCAGGAACATGATATTATTTTAAACCTCGAATTATTTGTTTGTTTGTCTAACTCGGCGAAGCAAATCCATCATGGCGAGAATCATCAATTTCTGTAATATAAATTGCTATTATTTGCATGTCACCTCTCTTTTATAAAAACACTCTAAATTTTTGTAAGAGATTGCATTTTATTAGTGTGTGATTTCGATTACATTATTTTCAAAAGTGAAGCATTATCATCTGATAAGAATTTCAAAGCAGCTGGGCTGTGAAAATCACGCACTTCTACAAAACATAAATCAGGTCTAAGAATTAAATTACACCCTTTTCACGGTTCCGTACTTAAAAAGTAAAAACGGAACTATTATAAGATCACTCCTGTGTCTGTCCGTCCGTCTATCTGTCACAGCCATTTTACTCGTAAACTATGGAACGTGGAAAGTTCAAATTCGGGGAAGTAATAAAGACCATTGACCCACATATTTTCAGATTAATAAACATTCATAAATATATTTAGTAAAAAAGTAGAGGGGCTAAATATGCTACATGAAAAAAAAATCTTTTCTTTGTATAACATGTGGGGCTTGTATATTTGTGAAAGCTTTTGTAACGCTGAACTCAAAAATACATTCCTTTTAATTTTAGGTATTATATTTTCAAAGATATTGTTGAAAATGTAGCGCAAAAATATGCCCCCCTCCCATCTAATTCCGAATCTACTAAAACTAAAATTATGAAAAAATTAGAGGTAGTAGACGTTAATATAAACCTTGCCGTAAAAGTATAGCGATTACCCTAGGTCACATAGTTTTTGAGTAATTAGCATTTTTCTGTTATACACAAATTTCGATTTACGGGCATTCAGAAAAATTGTTGAGCATCGCTGAATATACCTATTGTTGCAGAAGAATAAAAGCATTGTTGATAACGATTTTCAAAAAAAATCATCAGTAATTAGCCGAGATATTAACCCTTAAATGTACGGTCAGTTTGGACATACATAAGGATAGGGGCGGCATACTCTATGCCTAGTTAACAACTTTTAATGATATATATGTGTAATGTAATGTCCAGTAACAGTATAAAAGCAATAAACGTCAAATTGTTAAAAACATACTAATTTAAGGGGTCTCGGGACTCTAAAAAATGGAAAAAATGAAAAAAAGACCATTTTCAACATATAATGTCTTAAAATGTATATGATTTTAAAACACAATTTTAATTGGGATGAAAGATATAAGTATGTTCTTTCGTTTCATGTATTTAAAAAATTGCAAGGTACAGAATTAGTATTTATAGGGGGCTCGAAACTGTTAGACATTTGTCGAACAAAAAAATTGCATAACAGTTAACGCGCAGGATTATAAAATAAATATTGCAACTAGAATGAAAATTTTGGTGCTTACTTATAATTCAGATTGTATAATTTCCCTGAACTTAAATAAATTTGTATTTAAAGCATTTGTATACTTTTAATGCAATGTTGCATTTAGCTAATACAAAATTTTGAAAATTTCAACAGGTAAAATCACCTAAAAATATATTTTTTTGAACAATAAAAAGGAAATTTTAGGTTCAGTTTATACAGACTAAAATGAAATATATGTTTTGAGAATTTCATGAAAAAATATTCATAAGTTTTTGAGGTATCCTGCGTGTTATGCCCAAAAAACGCCATTTGGAAAATAATGACTTTAAAGTTTCGGAAAAGCCATTTCAGCTATTGAGCGGGTATAATTCTAAAAGCCAAAACTTCTTTTTCTAATGGGAATTTCAAGGAAACAATTATATCAAAATATTCAGAAAAGATAGGAGTTTAACATCTAAAAATATTAAAAATTCTTAAATTTTGAAGCTTTAAGAGTCCTGCGACCACTTAATCCTTTCCTGAACGGAGTAATTCTATTTATAAACTTGTGAAATAATGAACTGACACCAGAATTTATAAACGAATTTATTAGAAAATGCGAACTTGCTTATTTTCACGTACAGGAAAATTTTATTTAAATATTCTTGGTGCCGTTTGTCTGCTTTGAAATTAAAATTAGGTGTCCGTTTTTTAAGGGCATCGTCCTCGAGAGATTTAATTAGAATGAATCGCATAAGTACTGTGGGATTCACGATAGTTTGCATTGATTGTATCTCTCAGTACGCCTCGAGTGACTTTAAAAGTTAATTAAACGCCTATCTGGAAAAACGCGTCACTGACCAAGGCGGCGTTGCAACTTTGAGACCTCAATTCGAAGCGCACTTAGCACAATGCCAAATTTAAACTTTGAACAAAGGTTTTGTTTTAGCTGCACTGTAGAAATAAAGGTTATTACTACGCTGAATTTAGTGATGCCAAATGAGGTTTAACTATGCACGGCTTTTATTGTCACTACCGAATTAAGTTTATCATAAACAGATTAGGATAATATTAAAAAAAGAGTTATACGAATAGCTATATTTGATATTATTTAAGTTCCATATCTCTTTGAACTTTCATGGTATACCCATTTACACTTTTCTAATATATACAGTTATACCCAACCCTACGTTGTATAGATTTTTACAAAGTCTTAGTATTCTTTTAGCAACTTTTTTTTTTTTTTTTTTTTTTTATATAACTTTTTTTGCAATTACAAATTCATATATTTATTCTACGAAACCCTCTGTGCGCGAGTAATGCTCGCTCTTGATCGTTTATTATAAAATGACTTCAATTGCATCCGCTAAAGCAATTCACTTCTACAATCCAGTCTTAAATTTCGTCTATAGAAAAGTATGCATATGACGTCATTATCACGGAATAACAGACAATATTCTTGACATAGCCCGTATTTTAATTTCAACCTTTTTTTCAGATTTTATGAGAAAATGGCAACTAAAAGATACAGTATCTCCTATTTTCGACTATTTTCCGTTTACTTTCAATAGAAATGGAGTAATTTTGTTGCCACGATTAGAAAAATGGTATTAAAAACTCCAAAAAAAAAGTTAATGTCTCAAAAATAAATTAAGATACAGCTTTCAAACAAATTGTATTTAAAAGAACATTTTTTTCCTTATACAACGGTGTAAAAATTTAAAATATGCGATATTTAGAAGTTTAAAAATTTGCAGTAGAGAAAATTGCAAAACCAAAATTTTATTTCAAATTTGAAAATGTTGCCATTCGTAAAATGACGTATGCGTTACGCACAGATATGTTTGTCCTTTATAACATAGATATGTTTGTTCTTTATAATATAGATAGATATAACTAAATATAATAATTTTATAGTGTGAAGGAAAATTTTTTCCATGTTAAACAATGTAAAAATCAAAAATTTCATTTTTGTACGACTTTAATAAACAGAGTTTTCATGTTTTTAATTTTATAAATTATCAGCTTTTTCTAGTACAGATGCGCTTTTTGCGTTTCAGATATACATATACTTTAGCAAAATTCGTGCACTCCACTAAAACTATTTCTTACATATTATTTATTATGCTAACTTGGGAACGAAGGCTGCATTCCAGAAGGATTAATATTTTCACGTGAAAGATTATTTTTGTTCAGTAATTCCAAACTATAAAATCATGAAAATGTTAAATTCGAAAAAAAAAAAAAAGATTTTCTCTTTATTTCGAAGTCTCATGAGTTTTGTATTGTTGGAAAATCAAAATATATATTTTTTCAAATGTAAAGGATATATATCTTGTTGCTGCTAGATATTTTAAAGAAATTCTAAGTGAAAGTATTTGCCAAAGAAAATTCATTTTTGGGTAAAGACGAATGTAAGACAACCATTTAAGATATAATCTTTATTTGAAACAAATATATCATCATGTTTCTAAGAGAATAAACATTTATAGGGTTAGTGGATAAATTGATTTTCTTTTTTCAAAATTGATAATTAAAATATAACTGATAATATAGTCTATATCAGTTTAAATAATAAATACAAGTTAAGATTACTTTTAAGCACTAACTTTTAATCTGAATTATTAAGACGCTCATTTCTTTTCATCCGTGCTCATATTTGGGCTTATCGCATAAATAAATACGATATCGTCTGCCAACTTATACAAAAAATATTCTTTGAAAATTTACAACTATACTGTATACGCATATAATAGAAAAACATCAATACTAAACATCCATTAGCATCAGTTTTTTTCGTTATATTATATAGGAACAAAAAATGAGAGTCATGAATTTGCAAACCAAATCAAATTAATTCTATATTACGAATAATTAAAACATCAAGAAAATTCCAACCATGTTAACGTATATGGGGAAACTGAGGAAGTTATTGATGGTGTGGGTGGTGGAAAATGTCCAAATATTTCTATCCCTTTTTTACAGATCTGAATCTGTGGTGTATATTTATTATTTTGTATACTAACACTCAAATGAAAGTAATTGTAATCATATCCATTTGTAATGATCGATATCAATGAAATTCAATTGCAACATAGGGCGATATTGAATAATAAAAATGCGGCAGAAAATGAAATTGTAACGAATTACTATTATTTTCACGAACTATCATTTTCATGATTTTTAAACAAAGACATTAATGAATTTCCGCCCCCAATATTTTATAAAATTATGTATATGCTGATGATTCTGTAGGTTATTCATAGTTTCTTATTTTACATATCTGGTTTTCAATGTTCATATCTTGTTCATCTTTAGAATTCTACCAATTTGTTCATATATTTTTGATTTCATCTTAATTATTATATATACACTTGTGTGCAAAAATTAAGGACCAATCACAAAATGCTAAATTTCAAATACGAGAACACTCAAAAGGAAATAATGTAATTCGAGTAATTACTATCTCTACAACACAGCCAGTCCATATAACATCTCATTCATGTCACACATGGTCACAAGTGTCACAGTCACTACGGTAAAGCAAAAAAAAATAGGAAATTCCATTCATCTCATTATGAGTCTCAAATGATCACTATATGTGACTCCACTGAGATGTCACTGTGACTGCTGCTTTGTGACGAGTCACGATATGACTTTACAAATGTAGTTACATTGTGACTGTCATCTGTAGACTCAATTTCAAAGCCATCGTGAACGCTGCATTGTGATAAGTTACCAAATGTCACATTAAAGTCACATGATGACTTTCAGGTGACAGAGAGACTACTTTGAAGTCACCATTGTGCTCTTTTGGAAAAAGTCTTCATGTGACTATAATGTGATATTATTTTGCAACTTATCATAATGCAACGTTCATGATAACTATGAAATTGAGTCTAAAATGACAGTCACATGAGAGTCATAATGTAACTACATTGTAAAGTCACCTGGTGACTCGTCACAAAGCAGCAGTCACATTGACGTCTCAGTGGAGTCGCATATAGTGATCATTTGAGACTCATAATGAGATGTATGGAATTTCCTATTTTTTGCTTTACCGTAGTGACTGTGACACTTGTGACTATGTGTGACATGAATGAGATATTACATGGTGTGTTCACAAAGTTTCAAGACTGGTCAGATAATTCAAAATTTATTAAACACTTATGTACCGCGAACTAAAATTCTTCGAAATATGACCCTTGGGCATCAACAGACCGCTGCCAGCGTTTTTTTTCCATTGTTCATAGGCCCCAAAGAAGTTTTCGCACGAAAGGTTGTTAAGGGACCTCGTCGAAGCTGCCTGGATAGCTGGATTCGTGTCGAATCGCTTCCCTTTCAGGTCTTTCTTGACCCGGAGAAAAAAAAAAGTTGCTGGGACCGAGGTCGGGGCTGTAAGGAGCTTGCAGCAGTATTGCCACGTTAAATATAACCAAAACTGATGAAGCATTCCAGAGAAAAACTGACCTGACCCGTCGCGTCCGCCCATACATCAGAAACGATTGGATTGTTCCCCACGACAATGCACCCTCTCACACGTCGTTCGCCACCACCGAAGTTTTATCTATCTTTAACTTGGCAATACTGCCGCAAACCACCTACAGGCCCCATTTCGCTCCCAGGACTTTATTTCCCGGATCAAAAACGACCTGTAAGGGAAGCGATTTGTCAGGATTCCAGCGATCCAGGCAGCTTCGACGGATGGGGTTCCTTAACAACCTTTCGTGCAAAGACTTCTATGGGGACTATGAACAATGGATAAAAACGCAGGCAGCGGTGTGTTGATACCCAAGGGTCATATTTCGTAGAATTTTAGTTCGCGGTACAAAAATATTTAATAAATTTTGAATTATCAGACCAGTCTTGAAACTTTGTGAAAACTTTGTGTGAAACTTTTAACACACCATGTATATGGACTAGCTGTGTTGTAGAGATAATAATTACTCGAATTATATTATTTCCTTTTGAGTGTTCGCGTATTTGAAAATTAGCATTTTGTGATTGGTCCTTAATTTTTGCACACCAGTGTATATACGAAAAACATATAAGCGATTTTTTTTTAACTTTTTGAGTATGCGCTTAGAGAAACCTTCCTTTTGAGGTGCGTCATTTTTCTTGTTTCATCTCTCAGCAATTTTTGTGGTGGAAAAGTGGCACAGATTCCAAATATCTGTACTTATAACACTTTTCCTGTAGTAAGACTCACCTATAACAGACCTATTAGTTGAAGATATCCCTCGTGTAGGTAACTGGCCGTCATAGAAAATACCGTTTTCTGGAATAATACGCAAAATATATATATTTTTAACCATTTGGAAAAATGGTTACTGTCCTCGGTCAGGATAAGAAATCAAAAACATATCTGAAGCGTTTTATTAGTTGAATCCCGGATTTTATTCGTTTTCTGATTGGTCTATACAGTAATCTGTATTTTCCCTTTACTTTCAACAGAGATGGATACTTCTGTTGCCACTATGACAAAAAAGTAATAAAAACTACAAAAAAAAAATAATAACTCAGAAACAAATTGAGATACAGCTTTCAAACAAATTGCATTTAAACGTACATTTTTTTCTCTATACGACAATGTAAAAAGTAATATTGTGGGATGTTTAGAAGTTTAAGAATGAAATTTCATTTAAAATTGGTCCAGGAATATTAATGTTTAATCCATGGCGTACGTAATGTATGATCAGCTCCGTAGAAGTTTAAAAATTTACAGTACCGAAAAATGTAATCCATGGCGTACGTAATATATGATCAACTCCGTGCGATTTTATTTTTTTTTTTTGTCTTAAATTGTAGTCTTTGAAAAAATCTTTTTCCAAATGGTCGTTGTAATTTGTTAAATTGCATTTTATGAAATTGCTTCCTATTTTTTTTTTTTAGTTGTGTCACTTTCCTTGTAGGTCAGCGATAACTATTGTTCCTACTGTGATCGAGCGAAACAAATTTATCAAAGATGCACCGAACCACATTGGAAATCGGTGAAAACCATTTTATCCAGAAGTGAAACTTTGCCGAATAACAAACGTTTTCAGACAGTTTTAGACGGTATTGGAGAACGGCTTAAGAAATATAACTTTTGTCATTGTAAAATTTGAGCACGGGAGCCTGCTACAGGGATCTCTTTTCTTGAACCTCTATACTTGTGAGTTAACACGTTTGGTCCCGTGATAAATTAGATTAAAATTAGTTTTATCATAACAGAATCCGTACGCTTCAGGGGATTTCAATAACATTTTCGAAGAGACATATTTGCCTTATTTAATGAAGAAATTCTGTTTAAATATGGCGAACATTCTTTTTAGAAAAAACTAGTTTGAAATCCGTAGACTCGTAGACAGCCGGATTATTAGAAAGGTATATGATATCAGGGTATATTACCCCTTGCACCCTTAGTGCACTAACCCCCAAATTTATTACTATTTCGTGTCTTTATAGCAAACTTGCATTTTTCTGACATAATAATACAATTTGCAATACAACCCAATAGCATATTTTATTTCCATGGCCCTCCGTACATATTTTTACAAAGGTCGTGCATAATTGGAGAGACCAATTAACTGTACATATCTTGTCTTTTGTTTTTATTTAATTTAGTTGTGATAGAAATTTCTAATTAATTGCTGATTTGTAATTAATTTCATGTTTTACTTTAGAAATTTTTGATGTTGTGAATGAGGCATGCGTTTAAGTTCAATTTAATCGTAGTCTCTTTTCTAGGTAAGACATTTATTTTGTCAAGCATTTTTTGAGATAAAGGCAAGGAAATTTTCCTAGTTATATTCTAATGTTTTCTATTATTCTTGCCAAACAAATTATTCAAGACGTTCAGCAATAGAAAGTTTTATTTTGTTCAACGTAGCCACAGTTATTGAAGAACCATCACCGACAACAAAGGACAAACCATAATATGGGCTTTATACGGGATTTAACACAGCCAAATTGGCGCGTTATTATCACGTTGGAACTTCCTTTAGACTAATGTTCGGTGATAAATTTGGCGATATTTAGTGAAATATCTCCAAATTTTATAAAGTTTTCGCGACAGAGAGGTTTATGCAGATTGGGTGAGGTGTTTTTATTTTTATTTATTTTATTTGGGGGGAGGGAGAGAGGGCAATTTATTTTAATGATGTTATACACGGTTAGCACAAATGAATGACCGGATTTTAAAAATATATATTTTCAAAAATGTTACGTATATTATAATACGTGATACATGAAAATAAAGAAGAACATTCCAAGTTTTTTTAAGTTACAGATGTTCGATATGCGAACCTTTCATAACATGGCAAACACCTAAATCTGTAAGCAAGTTCGTACCATACATTACGCAGTTTGACACAGTTAACGATTCTTGATGCATCCCCGATGTAATAATACAATAAATAATGCAGCACCGTAAAATGTCCACGTTGCATCAGTGCTGCATTATTTAGTGTTTTAATGCATGAGTGCTATATTAAGAATCGTTGATTGGGAAAAACTGCCAAATGTATAGAACGAACTTGATTATAATATGTGTAACAGATTTGAAAATATAAATTTAAAAATCCAATCATCCATTTGTGCTAATACAGTAATATTTCAAACATTTTGAAACTGATGCACATCACTGACAAGGGAACCACTTTTGGTGTTGCTCGCACCTAGCATCGAGACCTGGTGCGTTTTGTAGCCCTATACATAAAAGTTAGAGAACCGAAAAAATTTCTCTGTTAAAATAATATTTTACATACTTTTTTATACTTTTCATTTTTTATTATTACATATTTATTTGTTTATTTCACGCCAAAAGTGAGTTAAGTCGTCAAATAGTGCGCTACAATTTTCCCGCCCGCTTTATCCAAAGAGAAAATATACAGAACATATTACTAGAATTATATTAGATTGCGATTTTTTTTAATAATTGATAGCATAAGAAACAAATATTAGGTTTTCATATTTTTTTTCTATGCAGACGATAAATATATAAGTAATAAATATAATTCTATAAAAGCTTCGAAGATCATTGAAACTATTTTTTAGTGAAATACAAAATAAGCAAAATATTTTCTTTTGAAATCGAATGAAATAAAGTTTCGAATGTTTAAAATGAAATGTTGCTGTATTAAATAGTCCTTCGGTAAAAGTAATCGTAAAGTAAATTAATGTTTTTACACAATTTAGAAAAAATACTGTGGCCAAATAGGTTGGGCATTGCAAATTCTACCTATTACAAATCCAGCTACGACATTTGGCTAGGGTTGCCGGAAAGCTCTACTCCTGAAAATAAACGCCAACTGTTTCCCCGCCAAAAAAATGAATATAAAGTTGCAATTTTTGAAAATCAAATTCGTGGGTTTTTGAAGGAATTTTCAAACTTTTTTCAATATTTTATACTTATTATTAACTAATTTTTATTTTTAAATGCTTTTCTTTAAAAAAATTCAATGTTAATGGTTCGAAAATTGGTCTCGAAAATATCATTTTCAGAAAGTTATGCTGCTGTATAATCAAGAAATATTATTTTAACAGAAAAATTTTATCGATTCTCAAACTTCATAATATAGGGCTTTAAAATGCACCAGGTCTCAATGCTATGTGCGAGCAACACCAAAAATGGTTCCCTTGTGAGGTATACTGGTACTTACTGTAGAATATGGTATGCATAGCATTTTTCGTTCACTGACAGGGACACACGAAAGAATTCAATTACTGTACTGTCTATGAACTGCAAAAGATGAAGGTGAGTTTCCCGATATAGCATACGTTTTACGTTTATCTAATTTTTTTTAAATACTATGTGGTGAGCGTAACTTCTATAAATCGTATACAAGGCTACACAAAATATTTCGTAAGCATTCATATGTATGGGCGCGAATTGCTTAAGGATGCTTTTTAGTTGAAATATACAATTTCCTGCTGAACTATATTTAGTATGCAAAGAGTTTTTTCCAAAATATAAATAAATTTATATGGAGGGCTACAGCAAGAAACGGACACCGTCTATGAGTAATAATTTCTTACAGCATGTTTTAAGCTGTGCGGTTCATATTTTCCCGAATTAAATTTTAATTTAACATCATAAATGTAGAAAATATGTAGAAAATATACAGTGGTGTATAAAATTATTCAGGTGAATTTCTGTTTTTGTTGGAAATTGCTCAACGTGAATTTCCGACTGTGTAAAACCGTTTTGTAAAACTACGTTAAATTTTAGCATATAATGTATAGTGTACATACAGATATATATATAGATTATAATTAGGGATGCCCAAAATAATTCATGTACTTTTCTGATTATAGACGGTAATTACGGAAATCTTTTTGCTAAATTTAGTCAAATTTAGTTAAAATATCTTACATCAACAACAATCCTACCCTGAATTATAGTGAGACATCCGTATTTTTGTCTTAATAAATGAATTTCTACCCTGACTCCTTATATAAATTCTTTATATTGTGCTCTTCACACCTTAAAGTTTCACTCATCTTCTTTTAAACACACTGTATATTGATGTTTTTTTTTAATTTAATAAAATGTTATTATGCAATTAAGTCAGGGCTCGAAATTTCAACTCACCAGCTCGCCAATGGCGAGCAAATATTCAAGGATGGCGAGTAAGTTTTGTCTTTTAAAATGTTGTGTTTTACATCAAATTACACTGGTTATCAAAAATTAAGGAAAAGTCACAAAATTGTAATTTTCAAATACGCGAACACTCAAAAGGAAATAATATAATTCGAGTAATTACTATCTCTACAACACAGCTAGCCCATATAACATCTCATTCATGTCACACATGGTCACAAGTGTCACAGTCACTAAGGTGAAGCAAAAAAATAGGAAATTCCATACATCTCATTATGAGTCTCAAATGATCACTATATGTGACTCCACTGAGAAGTCAATGTGACTGCTGCTTTGTGACGAGTCACCAGGTGACTTTACAATGTAGTTAAATTGTGACTCTCATGTGACTGTCATTTTGAGACTCAATTTCATAGTCATCATAAACGTTGCATTATGATAAGTCATCAAATAATATCATATTATAGTCACATGGAGACTTTTCCCAAAAGAGCACAATGGTGACTTCACAGTAGTCTTTCTCTCACCTGAAAGTCATCATGTGACTTTAATGTGACATTATTTGGTAACTTATCACAATGCAGCGTTCACGATGACTTTGAAATTGAGTCTACAAATGACAGTCACATGAGAGTCACAATGTAACTACATTGTAAAGTCACATGGTGACTCGTCCCAAAGCAGCAGTCACAGTGTCGTCTCAGTGGAGTCACATATAGTGATCATTTGAGACTCATAATGAGATGTACGGAATTTCCTATTTTTTTGCTTCACCGTAGTGACTGTGACATTTGTGACCATGTGGGACATGAATGAGATGTTATATGGGCTAGCTGTGTTGTAGAGATAGTAATTACTCGAATTATATTATTTCCTTTTGAGTGTTCGCGTATTTGAAAATTAGCATTTTGTGACTTTTCCTTAATTTTTGATAACCAGTGTATGTACGCTCAGAATATCATGCCTCAATTCAGCGACATGCCGATCTTATAGGTCTTTTGTGCTTAGCTGAGAAATCTAGATATTTTAGCAAAGTATGGCAATGAAAAGCAATGCAGGTATTTTATCCATTTTATTGCTGAAACTATGAAGTTAGATTTAGTGGAAAAATTAAAAAAGCGTGCACATATCAGCATTCTGGTTGATGGTACCACAGATAGATCAGATGTTGAACATGTAAATGTGTATGCTCCATACGTGGATGCAAAAGATAACACTGATAAACAAAAAATGACTATTTTTTTCTTAAATTTAAAGTTATCATTCCAATTATATACACTCTTGAGTAAATAAAAATGATAAAAGAAATTTTTACTTGGTTCTCTTTTTTTTTAAAACGAAGGATATGTAGGGGAGAGTAGCCTAATTTGGACCACTTCACTTATTTTCAGTTGTAACTCACTTAATTCTTGGAATATCTGCAAAATATCACTACACGGGGTCAATCAATTCATCTACTAACTAAATAAAACTTTAGATCATTTTCTTTTTGAAAATATTAAATTTTATTTTAATTTGAAAAATTTGTCAAAAGTGGTCCAAATTCAGCAACTGGTCGCCTAAGTTGGACCACCAGTCTCCTAAATTGGACCAATAAGATCAGGTTGTTTTAATGACGAGGGAATATAACTAATTTTATTAAAAGGAAAGTTTGCGGTTACTGAAACAATCAAACAAAATTACAGCAATGAAATATAACGAAATCAAATATCTGAAAATAAGAGTAATTGTTTTAAATCAAAATGTATTCAAAATATAAATCAAAGTTATCAGTAATTAAGAATAGAAATTGTGAAACTAATTGCCAGTTACTTGAATCTCATGTAAGGAGTGATGCAAAGATTACACATGAATTTCGTTTATTGATTTTCTTCCAGCGCACATAACATGGAACCGTATTTGGCAGTCTGAACACTGAATCATTTCTGCTGTTTTATTTTCTTACAAATTAGGCAAAACCAATCATCACTATCTAGATTTTTCTTTTTAGATTATGAATTATTAGACTTTTATTGCAACAGAAGTTTTCTTTACATTATGATTGTAGTTCTTCCCTTTCATCATTTTCTTGCTAATTTCAGTAAGCCTATTTTTTAAAACTTGATGTTCCAATTGCTTTTATGCTGTGATAGCTTCTTTTTAGTCGATTTTTTGTGTTTTTTGTTTGTTTGTTTCAAGATTTACTTTATATGGCGAAGATGTTAACACAACTGTTTTTTGGCTCCCTCTGTACTTTTATTTAACTAAATTTAGCAAAGGATATAACATTTCTAATGATTTTTTGTCTTTTGGGGAGGATTTGTAGCTGCAGCCTTATTGCAGGTCAATTTCTTCACAACTTACTCTCTCCTTCTTGTTTCCTATATCTTTAACTGCTTTTGCTGTCACCTATTTGTTTTTTTATTCCAAACAGTTTGTCTCTGTCTTTTTCAACATTATATTATAAACGTGTTAAAAAATATGCTCTATTGAAAAATACGCTACGATTAATTATACGCAAACATTATATATTCAAACAGTGTTGAATTCAGCCCCCTCCCACCGGAAGGTTTGGGGTTTTATGCGTTTTAATGGCAAAAAAATGTAATTCCACCCTCCAGAACTGTAAAAAGTCTACCCTTCCTCACGGAATCGCAAATATCCTCCAGGAGGAAAATGTTTGAATTCAACTCTGTAAACCAAATACGCCATAGGAATAAAGAATTCAAAGAAAATAAATACAAATACATACAAGATAAAAGAAATTGAAAACAAAATTTAATGCATAAACATGTAAAAATATTTTTATGTTTATATAGGCCTAAACTGTATAAAAAAATTAATCCAGATATACCAAAAAAAAAAAAAAAAAGAAAGAAAAAACTTGCATGGAGATAGTAATCCATTATAAAAAAATTAAAAAAATAGTGTACAAAGCGTACCGTCCACGAAATTCATTACTTACTTTTCAAAATTTATGATCACATATCTGGTCCAATTTAAGCAACTTAATTTGGTCCAATTACGGCAACTGCGTCCTTTTTTAAAACAGATAATCTCAAGACTAAGAACAAAAACGAAATCAAACAAATCTGCGTGAAAAATATGCGCAATAAACAGATGAATTTATATATGTATATGAAAACATAACACCTTACCTTAGTTTTAAAGTATTCATTTACGTTTAGTAGAAAAAAAGTAGACCAAAACAGCTAACTTTATGTTTTTTAAAATTGTCTGAAAACAACACGTGGTAGGCGGTTGCTTCTTCTAATCATGAGTGATGAGTAGGATTTCAGCGGTAGATGGCGGCTCTTCCTGTAATTAACGGCCGAATGGCAACGGTCCAATTAAAGCGGCGGTCCAAACTAGGCTACTCTCCCCGATTTATAGGTTATTACGATATATCACAATTTAGGAGATTGTACAATAATGCATAATAATAATATATAAATGTTAAATTAACCAGCAGTATACATGTACACTTTATACACATTTTACGCATATTTTACACACAATTTACGCAGCCGAACACAATTTGAGTGTATTTATTTGAGTATATTAGTACCTATTTTTGCGCTTATATTTATGTTGAGTATTCTTTCTCTTGATGAACCAAAAGTAATCGGCAAGCATTGCTGCATGCTATTGCGATCAATAACGGCACTCCATAGCAGAAATTTGTTGGTTAAATCGTTCACCATGCTCATCTCTAATTGCTTCCATATTATGTGGGAAAAATTCAATGCAAGAAATGAAATTTTAATGACATGTGACAATTTAGCTTTTTAAAATTTTTTACCATATTTTGAACTATACACTTCTAATTTGTAGCTTTGTTATTCCCTAAGAAATTGTGCACAACGTCCTTGAATGAAACCCATCAAACTTCAGATTCCCCCGTGATAAATATAGGGGCTGATTATTTTTCGGTGTAAATCGCCAAACAGGTGAAGCTGCTATGCTGAATTTTTCAGGATTTCCGCAATAGCTCTATCTCAAGAACGAATGCATGAATTTTCATCAAACTTCAGATTCAGTTAGACGTTAAAACAAGTGGTTCTTAATTAGTTTTTTGTGTAAATCGCCCAACAGGTGACGCAGCTATGCTGAATTTTGCAGGATTTGCACTATTTTAGCAATAGGCATATCTCAAGAACTAATGCACGGAATTTCGTATCTTTAGAATCCTCATAATGGGCATAGATTGCCATTTAATGTTGGCACTATGATAGTAAATTTTGTAGTATTAACATGCATCAGATAGAAGAAAGTTTTGGGATTGGCACACCCAACTTGTTTTTTCGTTTGCTGTAATTTTTATTTATTTTAGAAACAAAGTAATTTAAAAGCCAATAAAATAACATAATGAGATATATTTATACAGATATCTCTGAAACGGAAATTAACTTCACATTTTGTGAATATTTCCTAAATTCCCAAGGGTTATGCTTACTTAAATCTTAAAATTTTTCAAGAAAAAATTTCTTGTTTATCAGTGTAATCATATTGAAGAGGAAATTTTAGGAGCAATAGAGCTGCCAAACTGTACTTCATCCAGTTATTTTCACAGCCATAACTGACTTTATAGATAATAATATAGGTTCAAATGAAAATAGAAATTGGTGTTATATTATAGGCTTGGGTACTGATGGTGCTTCAAATATGGTTCGGTACAAATCAGGACTGGTTATGAAAAGGAAATCTATTTGTGCTAAATTGATAAACATTCAATGCCTTGCACGCCATTTGCAGTTGGCTGTTTTGGATGCATGAGGGGAAGCTGAATATCTGAAAACATTTGATTCAGTGGTTAGGAGTATTTTTAAATTTTCCCATGTCTCGGCTAAAAGACCTCATACGTTAAAAGAAGCAGGAGAAATTCTAGGAGAAAAAGTTCTTAAACTGAGTGATATACACACTATTAGATGATTATCCATCAAAGAAAGTGCTGTGAAAGCTCTTTTGCAAGCCATCTTGAACAGGGGGCCCATGGAAAAGACAATGATAGTGCTAAAGCTCAGGGTTTGTTGAAAAGATTGAAAGATTATAAATTTCCTTAAGCTCTGTACTTCCTCTTCGATTGCTGCAGGAAATTGAACCCTTTAAGTGTGGCATTAAAAAACAAGGAACTTGTCATTTCATCTGGAAATAAAAATTGAACATAGCATCTCAGTTCTGACAGATCTCAAATCTAGTGTTGCACCAAACGAACAGGAGTTTTTGGACCAACTATCCATCTCAGGGATAATCAAGGTTGTACAGCTGCTAAATATTAAAAATGGGGAGCGAGAGTTTCAGACTTTAAGAGGGAGAGTAATTAAACATATACATCACAGAAAGACTGCAACCTACGTCAACAGATATGTTAACATCTCTGCATGTTTTTGACACTTTGGGTTGGCCCCCCTAAAGAAAAAAACTCTTGAATTTGGGTTAGAAAAAAAAATCTTGAATTTGGATTAGAATAAATAAAAAAGCTCTTCATGTATTTGAAACAAAGTCTCTTTAATGAAAAAGTGGATATTGTATTGGAAGAGTGGGCAGAATTCAAGTTTATGTTCCATTCACTAACACTGAAAGATACGCTGGAGAAGTTTTACAGTGAAAAGTACTCAGCAACATTCCCCCGATTCGCTCCAGATTCTAACAATCTGTGCTGTTCTACAAGTGAGCATAGCTTCATGTGAGAGGCTTCAGCTATCACAACAGACTCAAGACTGCATACAGGAACTCTCTGAAGATTGAGACACTGGGTGATTTACTGAAAATTTCTATTAATGGATCTACCCTGACAAATTTTGTCCCTACAGCTGCGATTGACAAGTGGTATTTCAGTGCAGAAAGGCAACGCTACACAAACATGAAGTTCTAAAAGTACAGAAACTTTTTCTTTCATGACTTTTTAGCAGGGCTGCGGAGTCGGAGTCAGGCTCATTTTTGAGCGAAAGAGTCGGAGTCGGATCTGTTAAAATTCCCGGAGTCGGAGTCGTCCATTTTACAAGCAGGGCTGCGTTGTCGGAGTCACAGTCTGAGTCAGGCCCATTTTTGAGCGAAAGAGTCGGAGTCGGATCTATTAAAATTCCCCAAGACGGAGTCATCCATGTTACCCACCGACTCCGCAGCCTGATTTTTAGTGGTACGTGGCAATTTCTGTAACCATTGAAACCTGATGGCAACCTTATTGTGAGTTAATATTACTATTTATTTCTTTTGTAGTAAATATGTTTCGATTTTTCAATTTCTGCATTCTTTTATGATTTCGGTCCCCAGAAAATTCTTCATACTACATGTATTAACACTTTAAAATTTGTTCGTATTTCTCATGAATGTAAAATATTCCTGATTTAACAGACAGTTCCTTCTAACAACGGTCAATTTAAATTCAGTTTGTCACAAATAGTTCATTTTCTAGGCAAGTGTGGTGACTGAAATTGCTGTCTGAATGAATGTCAAATAATGGCGAGTAAAAGTTTTAGTCTGGTAAGCACCTTTTGAACTGAAATTTCATGCCCTGAATTAAGTATTTTTGAATTTAAATCCTCCGTTTCTTTGTATGTTGGTGCAATTATCTCTATCCATGACCTTCCGCAATCAAACTTCATTAAAAAAAATTTTTGGAATACAATGAGATTTTAATGAGTTATTTAAATAAATGCCACTCATATATCCTACTGTTGATGATCTTATAAGTCTAATACTTTTAGAGGTCCATTTAAAATGTGTCAAATGTATTACAATCTCCAAAGTATTATTGTACAAAATGCTAGTTTAGGAAAATTGTACTACGTATTAATGTATCCTAATTTTATAGATATAAGTAGAGCACTTGAACTTTTAAATATGTGGCATACGGTTTTTCATCCGAGTAAAATTCCACAAATAGAAACTAATTTAAATTAAATAAATAAAAATTTCAAAAGTATTAAACCTGATAATATCTCAATTTAGCAATATTTTTTTGACGAACCATAAACCTTAGATGTCCAAAATTTTAGCTACGTATTTAAAATCTTTTGCTGAAATTAAATGATTGAAAAAAATTCACATCATTAAAATACATTTTTATTAATTTGGACCTATAAAATATTCTTCAATGCTTAAAAATAATACTTATAACTGTACAAATTTTTTGCCGTTTTTCTGTCTATAAATATATCGCCGTTTTTTATATTTTGGAACAGCTGAAATTTTTTTAATCCTCTGTTAAAGATTTGATAATCTTGAACATGTAGGAAATCTTCCCACTTGTGCATATACAACATCTTAAAATATTTTATAATGAAATTGTATAAAATATTAAAAATTTTAAAGGTGCAAAATTTTCCTTTTAATACAAAAATTTCGGAATTTGAAAGATTCAACTGTCATTTGCTGATAAAAATAGCAATAATTATTTCAAACACTGTGAGGACAGAAACATTAATCTATAGAAATTCATTCCCACTTAAACTTTTCCCAGCTTATTACTTTCAGAGACTTTTCAAATTTCCTTTCCCTCATTAGTAGGTTAAAGTCAAATTTAACAAGTTTTCCTTAAATTAATTAATGAGATGGATTTCCTTTTCTGAAAACGGCATCTGAAAGGTATATCTATTTGCATAGAATTATTTTAACCCTTTTAAAGAAGTTGAAGTTAGTTATGTGCTCACATTAAAGATGGAAATCGAAAAATCTGCACGCCATTAGCGTCATAACTGGATGTCTGAGCAACGTTTATTCAATAAAATTTAAAAGCCCAGAAAACTTTTTGAATTTGTCTGTAGAACCAGCTATATACCCGTAAGGCATGGTGACGTCACGTCGACGTCGTTGTGAGGTCACGCTGTGACATTGTGACCGTCGATGTGACGTCACGTGACGTCGATGTGAAGTCACTGTGACTAGAATGTGAGGTCGTTATGGCCGTTTTAGAGCTCTTTTGTGACGTCACATTGTGACGACTTTGTGAAGTCACGGTGTGACAAATTTGTGAAGAGTGTGTCATTTGTGACTATTTTGGTATTAACTTTGTGACGAATTTGTGACGAATGTGACAATGCTTTAAAGTCACATTGAGATCAATTTGTGAAATATGTGTCATTTTTGACGAAATTGTCTTTAACACTGTGATGATTCTGTGACGATAGCGACACTGCTTTGAAGTCACATTGTGACAATTTTGTGAAAATTGTGTGATTTGTGACAATTTTGTCATTAACGTTGTGACGAATATGTGACTAGCGGCAATGTTGTGAAGTCACACTATGACATACTTGTACATTTGTAAACACGTATGCATGTCACACATAGTCATAATTATGCATGTTGTAAAATCATTTACATCTATAACGTTAATATACTTCGGCGATACAACGCAATTAAAACTTGGGGGCCGATATAACAAGGGTATACCAAAAGAATTTTATTGAATCAAAATGCAATGCCCCGCAGACTTCAATTTTTGTTGCACCTTTCTTTCCTATTGCAATAAATGAGAATATTGAAGACAACTGAATGATCGATCTATCACATTTTTTTTTCAAAATTAGCTATTTGTTAAAAGCATTAAAATTACCAAAGAAACAATTTATTTAAATTTTCAAATCTTTATCAAAATAAAATTTGTGTTGAAAATATAATATTTTATAATATATACAGTACTTTTTATATTCTTTAAACTATAGAAAATACTGAATGAAATTAATTTATTTCATTTAATACGCATTACAAACTCGAAGTCACTGGTGAGGTTGAATTTTTTTCGATTACACAACATTTATAATAAAAAAAAAATGAAAGATAAAAAGAAATACCGATATTAAGTAATTAAATTTTATATGTTTTGTGATATTGATTACCATAAAATATATATATATATGATTGTAATTCAAACAAGTTGGGGCTGAGAAAATAGGAAACTTCTTTGTTATAGAGGGCCCTATAAATTTGATTATGCAAAAATTGCAGTAACGACATTGCTAAGATCATTGTGAAGTTTATGCATGCGTTATATACATATATATATATATATATACACTCGAAACGCTCATCATGTGCCATATAGTCATTATATATGTATTGTTTACGTCTTTTATGCCCCATACATGCATTATAAAATTTCCGAAGTACATTTTAGCAATAACCATTTGAAACTACTCAAATGAAAAATACAGCTTTGGTATAGAAAATTAACTGAGTATCACCAGTATCATTATGTTGAGAATTCTAAGAACAATTTCGGCAATAATCGTTATGTTGGAAGATAGCAGCAATAAATAAAATCGTATTTTTATGCTCACTGTAAAAGTAAATAAAACTTTTAGGTATGCATAGAACGGTGATACAAAGGGTTAATTTATTTTACATCAGGGTTTGCTTGGAGTAAAATCCATATATAAAACAACTTTTTGATTACTAAAAAATAACTTTAATAATTGATTGCCAAAATTACATTTGTATTTATGAAATTATATATTATAAAAATAACTCTTACTATCTATGATTTTTTAAAACAATAATACCTTATTGTTTATAAAACACAGCACCGCAGCTACTCTATTTTGCGTCTAATGTGAAAGTTTTTATGTTTTGCCAAAGATCTATCTGGCTGGATATATGTTGCCATGACATCTATAACTCTGATAGTGTCATAAATAGTACAAACAGATTAGAATCTACAACGAAATTTTTAGAATAAAGTCTGGTGAAAGTTTTATAAATACAGTAGAACGCCGATTATTGGAACTTCAATTAACCGAACTTCCAATTATCCGAACAGCATATTTCTCTCAAAGAATTCTTTTTAACCGAATTTTCAATTATCCAAATATTTGTCTCTCTAAAAAAGAAAAAAAAAACACCTAACTTCCAATTTATTTTTTGCTTAAATTATAATCTCTGAAGTTTAGAAAATGATAAAAGAAAAAAAAAATTAAATAATAAGTAAACAAAAAACAATTAAAAAAAACAAAACAATTTTTAAGCACTCCAGTACTAACTGGTGCTGTCAGTTCTAAACCTAGATAAAGTGTGAAGGTTTTAGAGTAGTCAGGAACATCCCTTAAACTGTCTGCCCATTTATCCGAACTTTTGTTTATCCGAACTAGGGTCGGTCCCGACTTGTTCGGACAATCGGCGTTCTACTGTATATATTGTATTAGAATCACAAATAATCATATTTATTTTTATATGACACAATAAAACAAAATAATGAACTCAGTATCAAATGGTTAACTACTTTTTAATGTGAATAAAGTATAAAAATTGAGCCCATAAACACAAAATAGAGCCACACATAGGTTCATTATTATTATTAATATTTTATTTACAAGATTATGGTAATTATAAATAAGAAATCCATTTTAATCACGCTGTTTATAAAGAGTGTATAATATCGATACTTTGAAATTTATCTCGATAAAATCATTCAGGAGATAAAATGATAAAATTATCCAGAAAAAAAAGTAAATAATAAAAGATGATTATTACATTTTAGATTCATACCGTTCAAGTATTTGCGTTATTTTTAAAGTAAAATCATATTTAAACACTTACTGATTGCGTAACTTCTATATTTTCATTTGCCAACAGACTTCTAGTTCACTTTGAAAACATTTCAGTAAGAATGTTTAACAACTGAAAAGCTTTCACCCGCTATGACTATTTCTTTATAGATTTTAAAACATTTCTCAGGTTGAATAATACATTAAATAGTCATTTTTTTTCTTAACATTACATATCTACGATCTCTTTTAATAGTATACGTTTCCGTTGTGTCTTATTTTTTATAAATTCCTCTTCTGAGCAGATGCAATTTTTTTTAAATAAAAACATGCAATTCAAATTGTTTAAGACAATCACTTAATACAAAATTAAAAAATTATGTTTGCCAATAATTTTATTCCATAAAAAGACTTTTCTTTTAAATAACTTAATTATCTTTAAATGTTTATTAATTATATTAATGACTGATTATAATACTTATCCATATACTTTCATATTTAGGACACTATGTGGTTTTAACCAAATATTTAAATAAGAATATAAACCAGATTAAAATGCAATTTAAATCACTAATTTTAATAATCTGATCAAAGCTGTTGAAAAGGAAGTTAGATATTTTAACAAAATAAAAAATAAATGTAATGAAATATTTGTGTTCTATAACATATTTATTAGAAGATAACTAAAATCATTGTAATTAAAAAAAAAAGCAAACAGGGAAAATAATATTTTAGATATTTCAACAAAATAAAAAATAAATGTAGTGAAATATTTATGTTCTACAGCATGTTTATGAGAAGCTAACTAAAATTGTTGCGGTTAAAAAAAAGCAAACAGGGAAAATAATATTTTTACTTATTTTAATATTTTTACTTACCTAATTTCATTGACGTTGTACGTGATACTTTGATTTTGGGGAACCAATTAAATCCGATAATAAGTACCATAGCAATGACTTGAATCATCTTCAACAAGTCAAAGCTACCGTAATTTTCTCGGGTTTATATTTTGTTAGCTGAACTAACTTAGATCCTGAGAACGTTCTTGTTTCACTTTTTAAATCCGTGTCAACACGTCTATGCTGTCCAGTGTCCACATAACTTCCCGCGTTTATTCTAAACAAGATTCTAAAAAGCTTCACTGTTACTTTTATCCGTTATTCTGCGGTGAGTCGTAACAACTGAAATAGTGCAGATGCAGACGATTTTTAAGTTTCGAAGTTCGAAGCAGATGTTTTTTCGGTTTTATTTGTTTTTCTATACAACATTTTCGGAAGGAAATTAAATGCATATTAATTTTATCACATTGTCTCTAATTCAATTTCCTGTTTGAAAATGTTTTATTGTATTTCACCTTTTATTTTTATCAGTTTTAGTGAATTGAAAAGTTTCATTTACGTAAATTATAATAATAATATTATCCATAATTAGAGTTTACTAGATAAAATATTGCTTAATTTTTCAAAATGTGTATAAATTAATTTAATGGTAATAATGATGACCCCCTCCTTTTTTTAAAAGTAAAATTTATATCACAGGTAATATATACAAAATAACTTCTTAAAAAATACAACAAGATTATCGAGAAGAGATGAGTTTTTCTTTGCCAATCTGTCATTATCTTAATATTAATTTTCTGTAGAATAAAACATCTTGTAAAATAATTTTTAAAGATATATTTTGAAAACAAAAATTAAAATATGAATAATTAATTATGTCATGGGCTTTGCCTAAATTTTGTACATTAATTTTATATTCGGAAAATGTCAATTTTATTTTAAACGTCTGAAAGAAGTAGAATTAAAAAAAAAAAGTTACTTAAAATAGTGAAACACTAAGAGGGAAAAAAATGACTTGAATGCAAATTATAAAGCAAGAAATGCATATATGACTAAACTTTGAAGACGCTTTCTGCGTGCTCATTAAAAGCTGCAGACTTAACTGTAATAGAAAGTTTTTAGTTTGAAACCACAGAAATGTTTCGACTACTCTTTGAGAAACTTCTACTATAACAGATGATCATTTACAAAAATCTTTATAAAAGATAAGTCGGGGTCTGTTTACCTAAACCATTTTTTTAATAATATAAAATTCGCATAATTAGGAAATATTTTTGTGTCGCTGATGAATTAATTACATTTTATGTTATATGAAAATAAAAAGTTTTGGTTAGAGGCACAGAGGCAACTTAAAAAAATTTTAAATCCGGCAGAAAAATATTTTTTACAGTAAATAACATGATTTAATAATTTTTGTAATTTTTTTAAGTTTTCTAAGAAGTTCACATCTCAGTCACAATGTGACATCACTGAGTGGTGGCATTTTGGTCACAGATGTGACGTGACCACAGTGACTTACAGTGACGTCACAATGACGTCACTGTGACCATGCATGCTATGAGGGTATATATATATATATATATATATAACACTAAGATACAGTCGTGGAAAAAAAAAGAAACACCCTCTACAAAACTCTGCAACAAATTATAATTGAAAAAAAAATTACAGGTATCAAACGATTGAAAATAAAAACTACTTTTAAATGATGGATATAAAATTTGCTTAGGGGGCCATCTACAAATCAAAACCCGATCAAACTTTGTTTTCTTCAATGGCAACACCCAATTATGACATTATATTTTAAACTTCCGCTTCAAACTATTCCTAGAAATGAAATTTCAAGTCATTTGGATGATAATTTTTTCAATTATAAGTAATCAAAATTTAGAACTTCTAATTTTAAATTACATTTTTATATTTTTATTAATATCTCTTGAAATTATAATCCTAATGTGAAATTTTTTTTTGTTAATTATAATACCAGAAAATACAAAAATAAATACATAAAATTTGTAATTTTAAAAATTTTGTAATATGAATTATGAATTATGACATTAATGTTCGAAAAAAATATGAATTGCAACGCATAATTCTTTTGATAGATTTACATTTATTATGTCTATTATGGAAATTCTCAATTTCGAATTTTTCTTCCAAATACTTTCAAATTATGAGCAAAAGACGTCAAAATGATGGCTTAAGGTGCCGTCTATGTTGTCCAGAACAGCATAATTCGAAAAAAATATTTTTTACTCATTATAACGAAACATTTAAGATGGCAATAGTTGAAACATATTAATTGAGTGAAATAGTCGTCTTGGCAAGAAATAATACATTAATAGAAGTTTCATAGTCATTCTGTAGCATTTCAACAATCGAGTACCGAATATTAATTTGGATACAGCCCCTAAAATATGCTCATTAAAAGATGATTAATTTCTCGGAAACTAATCGTACGAATTTCATGAAAATTTGGATTTAAGCTAATTGAAGTGTGTAGAATCTATTTATGGTGTTGAATTCGGATATTGCTATTGAAAAAAAAAGTTTGTGCTCGTTTTGATTTGTAGAATTCACCTAAGCAAACTTTATATACATCATTTAAAAGTAAACTTTATTTCCAATAGTTTGGTACCAGTAACTTTCTTCTACAATTTTAGGTAGCTCTCATTACAAAAAGCTACCTATTGCAGCCGTTCGGAGGAAAGCGATTTCAAAAAATTTTGGTTTATTTTCATCGATCATGATCCCCAGACCCCGAAACCACCCTCCGTTCAAAATTGATATATATATATCTGACCTATGTCACACTGTAACTTTCGTAATTATGAACCGATTTCGATGTAATTCGGTGTGTACATAGTACATACCAATGTCTCGACAGAGTTCGTTGGCCAGCTTCATCCGCCGTTTTGTTTGAAAATGGCGGCCATTTAAAATTTAAAAAAAAAATAAAATTTGGAATGTGGTACCAAAAAATTAAAAATGAAAAAATATTTTTTTCTTATGTATTTGACCTTTATACAAAGATTCCGGAGCAGTTTTTGTTTCGTCTATATCTTAAAAAATGGCTGAGTTATAGTATTTTGAATTTCTAAAGTGGCCGACATTTTGAAACGTCCTGAATTTTGTCACGCGATAAAAGGCGTATTTATGAACCGATTTTGATGTAATTCGGTGTGTACATAGTACATACCAATGTCTCGACCGAGTTCGTTGGCCAGCTTCATCCGCCATTTAGTTTCAAAATGGCGGACATTTAAAATTTTTAAAAAAATTTAAAACTTGAAATGTGGTACCAAAAAATTGAAAATGGAAAAATATTTCTTTCTTATGTATTTGACCTTTATACAAAGATTTCGGAGCAGTTTTAGTTTCGTCTATATCTTAAAAAATGGCTGAGTTGCAGCATTTTGAATTTCTAGCGTGGCTGACATTTTGAAACGTCCTGAATTTTGTCACGCGATAAAAGACGTATTTATGAACCAATTTGGATGTAACTTTGTTTATACATAGTACATACCAATGTCTAGACCAGGTTCGTTGGCCAGCTTCCTCCGCCATCTTGTTTCAAAATGGCGGCCATTTAAAAAAAATTTAAAAATTTTAAATTTAAAATGAGATTTCAAAAAATTGGGAAATGAAAAAGATTTTTTTATGTGTTTGGCCTTGATACAAAGATTCCGGAGCAGATTTTGTTTCTGAAAATTTGTTCTTTTGTTTATATCTTAAAAAAATGGTTGAATTATAGCACTTTGAATTTCTAGCATGGCTAACATTTTGAAACGATCTTGTATTTGTCACGCGATAACACACGTATTCGCCTATTTCGATGTAAGAAGGCATGTGGATAGTATATATCAATACCTCGACCACGTTCGCTGGCCAGATTCATTAGCCATCTTGTTTCAAAATGGCGGCCATTAAATTAAAAAAATATATATATTTAAAGTGAGGTGCAAAAAAATTAGAAATTGAAAAAGGTTTCTTTCTTAAGTATTTGACCTTGTCATAAGGATTCAGGAGCATTTTTTGTTTGTCTTTACCTTAAAAAATGGCTCGGATATAGCAGTTTCAATTTCTATTGTGGGCGACATTTTGGAAAATATGATTTTTTGCATGCGACAGTACTTGTATATATCAACCGTTTGCGATGTGAGTGAGCTTGTCAAGCTTGAGTCAGCTTGGTTAAAGCTGACTAATTTCGCGAAATTCTCATTCATTATATTGATTAAAATTAGTATTGAATCTCCTATATTCGGTTTCCACTAAACTGAGCTTCGTGTGTTTGAATGATATAAGTTTGCTTTTTAAAAATAAGGAATATGAAAGCTACCTCTTCCTCCCGGCACTGGCCGGAAGGACTTTTCTAATTTGTTGCAGAGTTAATGGGGGGTGCTTTTTTTTCCACGACTGTACGTGGCGGGAAAAAACAGTATTTCTTCAGTATTTCTCTTTTGCCGATGGAAACGAATGGCTTGTTTAAAAAATCAGACTTTCTAGCATTTTTCTTTACTTGCCAATAGCAGTTTTTATTTTTTGCGTGTGCAAATTAGAAACAATGCTTTGATGCTGAAATAAAATGTTTTTGTTTATTATATATATTTTTATTGATTTATTTTATGTTTTAACCCTTTATATCCCAAATTATGAATTTATGAAAATTTCATCTACTAAAGCTTTTATCGTGAATTTTTGAAACTACATTGGAAGATTTATACATTCATTTAATAAATTTAGAAGGATTTTGCTAATTAAAATTAATTTATTAAATTTGAATTTATAGGGATTTTGGGCAATATTTATAACTTCTCTCAAATCTTTATATAATTTTATTTTGTATTTTAAAGAACTAGGTAAAGTGCAAATATAATGCTCTTTCAATAGAAATATAGAAATACAGTCGGATCTCTATTTAACGAAGTCGCTAAATCCCGAAAAAAAAGTTCGCTATGTGGAAAAGTCGTTAAATAGAGATGAATCTTTTTAAATAGTACTTTAAACTACACAAAACAGATTTTTAATTCATAAACACTAAACATTATTATACAACTTAACTAATCACACTTTTTTTTTTTTTTTGTAAATCATATTTATTTTTTTTTATTATTATTCATTTTAGCTATCAAAAGGAAATCTGTAAGGACAACAAGAATTTTAAAAATACATTGTCGGAACTACACTGTATTTTCAGTTTCAAGAAAATATTTATATTAAAATTAATTAATTTTAATGATATTATCGTATTTAATTATAACAAGTAATTTTAAGCATTGTATTACTACCTGCGTCCTTAAATTTAATTACTGAAACTTATTTACTACAGAACAGCCCTTTTGAGTGTGAAAGGGGGATATTGAAAGTTTGGATTTCCTGGATGAAATGCAAAGAATGACAGGGATTTCACTGCTCTTGTTGGGTTACGCACCTGGTAAAACTAATTCAAGGTTATTGAGCATTATAAAATGTGTAAAAGAAAGAATAAGTTTGAAGTGTCCGGAAATATTTTTAGAAATAAGTAGAAAAAAAAAATTATATCAGAAGAAAAAGTTCGTTAAATAGAGAATACACTTCGCTATTTGGAGGTTATTTTACGAAGAAATTCGCAAAATGTTGTTGGTTCCAAGGAAAAGTTAGCAAAATAGAGGCTCGTTAAGTAGAGGTCCGACTGTATCTCCAAACTGAAACTTTTTCTCCACAATCTTTCAACGTCAAGAAAGCTGAAAAGATGCAAATGAAAAGAAATCATCCTTTTAAATATATTTTTCTTTTGTGCAACCAATAATGCTTTTGAAATAAGATAAAATGAAGTATCTTTAACTCATTCTAAATGGTAGAATTACTAATCGATATATTAAATTAATTATATAACAAGTTATTTTAACGGTACTTTAAGGTGCCATCGGGCCATAAAGGGTTAAGTGAAGTAAGCGAAAGACGTGTATTTTATTGTGTGTGAAATACATTTTTAAACAGATGTATTTGAAATGAAACCTGTATGTTTTAAATTGAATGAATGCAATACGAATGAGTGGCAGTGGGTACAACATTTTGATGATTTATCACTTTTCCCGGCTAACATAAAAGTACTAGATCTTTTCTTGACGTAAGTTAAATGTAAATAAATCCAACCCATGTAAAAATATTTAATGAATCAAGTTTCAAAACGTATCGTCAGTTGATATGGTGCTTGCGAATTATCCGGGATGGGAAGATAGAAAACCGAAAATGATTTTTAATCGCCAATCATAGTTACCATTCTTAATGGTCAAATTCATTTAAAACAGCGATTTTATACGCATTTGTTAAGTACATGACATCATGTTGAAGGATTTTAGATAAAATATTCGATTTTCTAATCTTTTGTAATCGAGTGTCCTGCCAAGGTTCGGGTGAAACAAAAAGAATATCAACAACAATATCGTTGAATGTAAATGTAGATATCATTAAAGAATTTTCACAAAAAAATTAAATTGCACCAAATCGTATTCGCCAAATAGCCGTGGAATTAAGAAAGATCACTTAATAGGTTTTAACACATCCGCATTATCGAACGTATTGCAATTGATAAGCAAACGGACATGAAGCATAAATGCCGAAATAAGTTAAGTGATATTTGTCCAAAAAAAAAAAAAAAAAAAAAAAAAAAAACAATAAAAATTGTACGAAATGTTTCCACGATCGCAAAGACTTCTTGGCACTTTTATGTTAGCCAGGCTCAAATCTCGCCAATGGCATTTTTGAACTCGCCAGTTGCATTTTTTAATTTTTGCGTGGTAAATTAAAAACAATGCTTCAATGTTGAAATTAAATGTCTTGCTTTATGGTATTATTTATTGTTTTCCTTTTCTTTTCCTTTTCTTTTCCGTTTTTTTTTTTTTTTTTTTTTTTTTCAAAAAATGACATATGTGAAAATCATGCATTTTAAATGCTTGAGTTTTACAGTAAATTTCTGTATATTTTAAATAAAATGAGCGAAGGGATTGTATTTTAAATGACATTAATGAAATACGAAAAAATGCGACGGGAACAATATTTGGCGATTTATCACCTGCATAAAAGTACTTAACATAACATTACCTAACATAAAAGACAGAGTTCTTGATTTTTTTACCAGAATCTTCCGATTTGGCGAAGGATTGAACAAGTAAGTTAAAATTTGAACAGAAGTATTATGAAACAACGATTCGAATAAATTTAAGAAAAACTAATCTAATCGCGATAGACGACTAGTATTTACTAATTTATCTTGAGAAAAAAATTCCATTTAAAAATTTAAAAGCTAACTTGAGTATTATCACAGACTGAGATAGTGCATAACCATCTATTGATTTAAATTTAAACTAATTTTTAAATTATTATTCTAATTATTTATTATTTATATCAATTACAAGTTTTCTAGTATAATAGAAAAATCGTGTTAAAAACAGAGAAAAAAAATTTCAATCTTATGAGAATGTTTTCTTTGAGTTAAAATTAGACAAACTTTAATCTTGTGTAATTATTAATTGTTTTATTTAAATGTTTAATACAACTGTCACACATAGAAAAATAAATGCATACTCATGTCCTAAACAAAAAAATAAAATAAAATAAAAAGCAATTTAACAAATTACAACGACAATTTTGAAAGTAATTTTTACGAAGACTAAAATTTAAGACATAAAAAATCGCACGAAGTTGATCATACATTACGTACGCCATGAATTAAACATTAACATTCCTGGACCCATCATGAACAACTTGTAAAAGAAATTTCAGTTTTACATTTTTCGGTACTGTAAATTTTTAAATTTCTACGGAGCTGGTCATACATTACGTACGCAATGAATTAAACATTAATAGTGTTATTACAAGTAAAAATTGCAAGCGACAAAAATCGCCTGCGACTCGTACGTATTATCCACCTGAAACTTATGTATTATCCAATTACGTATTATTATTGTCTGTTCGGGAAAAGCCTTTTCCATCGTCAGATTTCCAAGAAATCTGAGGACCAATTTTAAATGAAATTTCATTCTTAAACTTCTAAACACCCCACAATATTACTTTCTACACCGTCGTATAGAGAAAAAAATGTACTTTTAACTGCAATTTGTTTGAAAGCTGTATCTCAATTTGTTTCTGAGTTATTAATTTTTTTTATAGTTTTTATTAGTTTTTTGTCATAGTGGCAACAGAAGTATCCATCTCTGTTGAAAGTAAAGGAAAATACAGGTTACTGTATAGACCAATCAGAAAACGAATAAAATGCGGATTAAACCAATTAAAAGTTTCAGATATGCTTTTGATTTCCTACCCTGACGAGGACAAAGAAAAAAAAAAGCAATTTAACAAATTACAACGACCATTTGGAAAATGATTTTTTCGAAGACTAAAATTTAAGACATAAAATATCGCACGGAGTTGATCATACATTACGTACGCCATGAATTAAACATTAATAGTGTTATTACACTTAAAAATTGAAAGCGACAAAAATCGCCTGCGACCCCTCAGATTTATGAAAACTTACGTATTATCCACCTGAAACTTACGTATTATCCAAGCATTTCATTGGCTGTTCGGGAAAAGGCTTTTCCATCATCCAAGAAACTTGACGACCAATTTTAAATGAAATTTCATTCTTAAGCTTCTAAACATCCCACAATATTACTTTTTACACCGTCGTATAGAGAAGAAAAATGTACTTTTAAATGCAATTTGTTTGAAAGCTGTATCTCAATTTGTTTCTGAGTTATAATTTTTTTTGTAGTTTTTATTACTTTTTTGTCATAGTGGCAACAAAAGTATCCATCTCTGTTGAAAGTAAAGGGAAATACAGATTACTGTATAGACCAATCAGAAAACGAATGAAATGCGGATCAAACCAATAAAAGCTTCAGATATGCTTTTGATTTCCTTCCTTGACGAGGACAATAACCATTTTTCGAAATGGTTAAAAAAAAAAAAAAGAAGATTTTACTCCATATATATAAAAAAAAACCTCATTTTGAATAGAAATTAAGGAGGTACTAAAGTAAAGATGAGATAAGAGATACAATACTTTTTTAAATATAGAATACGTGATTTATCACATTGCTAACGAAGCCTAGAACCAACAATATGAAAAATGTCCAAGTCGGGAATCGAACCCGGAACCCTTGGAATAGCGCTCCAAGTGCTCTACCATTTAAGCTACGAGGACGATGCCTAGCTTCTCATTTCCCACATATGTTGGTAAGGCTGAAACTGCAGCACAAGATGGAATAGTCATTATGATCACTCAATCCTGTGTCAAAACATGAGACGCAAACAAACCAAGCATCGGTGAACAAATATATAATTTTTAATTAATTTTCCAATTAATTTGCAGCAGTGAAATTACGCTCGAAATTATTGAATATAGAATACGTGATACGCTAACGAAGCGTAGAACCAACAACGTGAAAAATGTCCAAGCCGGGAATCGAATCGGGAACCCTAATCCTCGTAGCTTAAATGGTAGAGCACTTGGGGCGCTATTCCGAGCATTCCGGGTTCGATTCCAGACTTGGACATTTTTCATATTGTTGATTCTACGCTTCGTTAGCAATGTGATAAATCACGTATTCTATATTCAATAATATCGAGCATAATTTCGCTACTGAAAATTAATTAAAAATAATACTTTTTTATTTAATGAGTATAATCTCTATAATAATAGCCTAAGTCATGTGACTGTCATCAATAGTTACGGGCTGACCGCTTCGCTTTTTATATGCCAGGTGACCATTTTTTACATTTTTTATTTTTCGCGTGGTAAATTAAAACAATGCTTTGATATTGAAATTAAAAGTCATGGTTTTGGGTATTATTTATTATTTTTAGATGAATTTAATGAAATATGAAAAAATGCGATTGGAAAGACAATATTTGATGATTTATCACTTGCGCCTGGCTAGCATAAAAAGGTACTACTTAGTTATACCGACGACTCATTTCGCCAAATTATATAAATCGCCAAATTCTAGAAATTGACATAATTTTTATTTTATTTTATCAACCATTATTGATATTTAATCTTATAGTTTGGCGATATATTTTTGGTCGACGGGATAACCAAGTAGTACCCATAAAAATACGGAGTTCTTGATTTCTCTACTAGAAACTTCTGATTTGGCGAAGTATTGAGAAAGTAAAATAAATTTTGGTTGGTTGTATTTATGTCGGCCAATTATCTGCACGTGGGATATGGGGCCCAGGGGGATTAAATTTTGGATAAAAGTAACATGGTACAATGCTTAGCACACATCTAACGGAGACCAAACTGGTCGCCAAGGGCGGCTAGTTTCTTAATAATACCGTTAAATAACTTTATCATGATTTTTTTAAATTGATGCAATACATAATAATGTATGTATGGAAATCGGCCGACATAACAAGATTATCTCTTTTTGTACGACTCTCTCAGTTGCACGATTTTTAAGTGCGTTCGTAATTATATATATATGCATAGCACCTATAGTCATCATCTGGTCCACCCGTCTGTTTGTTTGTTCGTCTGTCCGTGTATAACAGCGCAAAAACTACCCAACCGAATCGTTTTAAATTTAATAAATATAATTGTTGCACAATTTTGTTGAGTCATTTCAAATTTTATGAAAATCGAATCAAAACTTTAAAAGATATTAATAAAATTTTTCTTCATTCTATTAAATTCTATATACATAAATAATTCAATGATATCCCACGATAGGTAATGATTGTAGATTGCCATGGTGATGACGCCCTTTTTAAGATGGAGTCCTGTTATTTGCGTAATACTGAATTTAATATATAGAAGCGTAATAAATTTTGTATTGTATTCATGCATTTTTGCATAAAAGCGCAACAGCTATTGCACCAAGATCTGAGTATTTATAAAACTAGTTATAGTACGAACGCACCTCATTTGCCACGTTTGTCGTACAATTTCCGATTTGTTCTCTCTGCATAACGTCGTTTAAGTGAAAGGTAAAGGTAGACATAAAAATCATAAAAGTCAGTGTTATACATAAATTTAAATATTTTTGAAACAGAAGGAAAAAGGATTCACGTAATGAATCCATATTCTGAAAAATAATTTCAGAAGAATTGAACCCACTGAAATTTAATTGGATATTCATACGTTTTATTTAGTGCAACTGGTTAATGAATAATTAATGTTTTTATTGTTACCCTCAACATTTTGTATTTTTTTAAAACTATTCAAATTATTAAAAAAAAAAAAAAAAAAAAAAGTTAAACATTGATAAATTGAAGCAGAATCTGAATTAAAAAAGTATATATATATATGCTTCTTTTTTAGTTAATAATCCTTTAGTTAATAATTAGTTAAATATAAAAACTCATACTACAACTGAAAACGCATTTTCTGCAATTATTGTTCGTAGACTGTAAGTACTGTAAAAAAATTATTTTGTGTTCCCGTAAATAAACGATAAATGCGCATGCTATGTTGAATATGGTATTCAACAGTAAGCATATTGTAGTGAACCTCAGTGATGTATATCAATTTGAATATGTTTGAAATACTGTAACATCATTAAAATATTACAACACAAATGCTCATTGATCTTAATGCAACGGGATTTTTTTTTTTTTTTTTTTGAGTGTCCCATGTAAACGAGCTATAAAAGCTAAATACTCCATTTTCAACAGTGAACGCGTCAAACTCAAAAAACATATACCAATTAATTGGCAATCTGAGTGTATTTACGCGAGACAGGATACGGACAGACAGGCGCACAGACAGATAGACGTCCAGAAAATCCGAAATCATAAACACTTTTTAACATTGTTAAAGAATGCTAAGTAGATATTTATATGAAATGGATAAGCTCAAAAGAAACAAGTTGGAAATTGCTCGTCAAACGTGGCAAATGAGGTGCGTTCGTACTATAACTAGTTTTATAATTATTTTTTGCACCCGATATTGTACTGAATGTGTATTTGTTTGCGCTTCATAAGTGCATAGACTGTAACATCATTAAAATGCACTTGCAATAATTTTTTCCCATTCCCCTTAATGTAACGGGAAACTTTTGACTGTCCCTGTAATTAAATTACACATCCGATCTTCATAAAATTTGAAATGGCTCGACAAAATTTTGCAGCAATTATATATTTAAAATTTCAGCCCATTCGGAAGGCTGTAACATCATTAAAATGCACTTGCAATAATTTTTCCCATTGGCCGTAATGTAAAGAAAAACTTTTGACTGTCCCTGTAATTAAACTATACATCCGATTTTCATAAAATTTGAAATGGCTCGACAAAATGTCGCAATAATTATATGTTTAAAATTTCAGACCATTTGGAAAGCTTTAACATCATTAAAATGCACTTGCAATAATTTTCCTCATTGGCCGTAATGTGAAGAAAAACTTTTGACTGTCCCTGTAATTTAACTATACATCCGATTTTCATAAAATTTGAAATGGCTCGACAAAATTTTGCAACAATCATATATTTAAAATTTCAGACCATTCGGTTGAGTAGTTTTTGCTCTGTTACATGCGGACGGACAGACGGACGGACAGAACGACGACTATAGGTGCTACGTATTGATATAATTACGAACGCACCTAAAAAGAAGAAAATAAAATACTTTTTTAGGGAATCGACTAAATCACATTATCAGAAAGGTAAAATAAATTCGCAAGTTATATTTTAGTTAACCATTGTTATTTAAACTTGATCTTTTGCATAACATATGCGTGAAATTTGTACAGGGAGATTATGTAAAAAAAAAAAAAAAATCTCGATATGTTATCCCCTATCCATCATACCGTTCACCCAAAGTGAATGAAATTTTGGTTTAAAGTATTTTGAGGTATCCGCTCAAGATTCATATACTAAACAGCTGTTAAGCTCTACCAGTTACGGCTAGAGTGACAAAATTCTAAATTTTCAAATGGCAACACCTACTTTTATTTTATTGGGATCGGATCTTCACAGTGAAGAACCATAAATAGCGTTGTAAAAGTACATGTAGCACGGAAATCGCCGGCTCTAGACAGACTAAGAAGAAAAGTGAAAACAACTATTAAGGACACAGAAACAATAGAAAGCAAAACATTTTATTGTGTTTCACAAATTTTTCGCGTGAACTCTTCACAGACGATGACACTTTGCATGCAGCAGATGGTCGATAGCACTGAAGACGTACCATGCCAAAAGGAATTTTTTGAATTTGACGTCTGATCACATCTTTCAAATCAGACGCAGTTTGCTGATTAAATTCATACTCTTTGGATTTCAGAAATCCATTGGAGTGAGATCGGAAGAGGATACGGAAACGTGAAATAACGGGAGATAACTCTGTCACTAAACTGTTGTGTTAAGAAACGTTTGACAGAACACCCCAAATATAGGGGAGCGTTCACACGACTTCAGATAGAGCATTTCGCTGTTGGAAATTTAGAATGACGTAATTAGTCAACATTTCTAGATAGCGAGCACTCGTTACCGTACACGTTTGTAGATCTGCGTAAGTAACAACGTCAAAAAAGTAAGGGCCGAGGATGAAGGAGCTTGTTATACCGCACCACACAAGCACTTTTTCTTCGTGTAACAGAAGTGCAACTACATCATGGGGATTGTTGCCTTGCCAGTGCATGCAGATCTTCGAATTATCGTTACAGTCAACGAGAAATGGACCTGGTCTGTCCACAGAATGCGTAAAGAGCAGATGTGATCCTCGTCATATAGGATGAGGAATTCATTCGCAAAATCTAGCCGTTATTGCTTTTCACCCGCTTGCAACATCTGTACACGGTGGAACCGATACGTAAACATGTGGAGAACAGAGGCCGAATATTGCTGACCGTAGAATTTGGCAACTGCAAAACGCGTGAAACACCGCGAGCACTTTCAGAATTAACTTCGCTTTTCATCTCATACTCCTTTGCATCAGCCTTGACAGGAACGGAAGGCCTTCCAGGCCGACGTCGATCGCATGTGCAACCAGTTTCTTCAAATTTACGTATAAAGTCCCGAACAGCTTTTACAGTACGCGGGCCTCGATGTAGCTCATGGTTTCTACGGTAGACACGCAATGCCCCTGCAGCATTTTGTCCGTTCAGGTAATACAATTCTTTCAATTTTACAATTTCCACATGTTCTTTCCCTGCAAGCGGCATGTTGTTCAAATAGCAAGAAAGCCAGATACGCGGCATGCATGTCACTGTGCCTTTTCTTTCACTTACAAGTAAAGGTACTATAGGCCGTGGCGGCGATTTCCGATTTTTATAGCTCATTCGATTCATCTCATCAAGCTAAATAATTTGCCATCTCGCATATCGGCTATTGAGTTTTAATAATGTCAGGGAGCCGGGTCAAAGTTTAAAAATTTGCATAATCCAGGGCTGTCAAAGGCGACTATTTTTATATTTTATTGGCACCGCTATTTTAAGAGAAAAATTTTGCTGTACATTTCTCTTGCAGGTGTTGTCACTGTGTATCTGAAAAAATTCTGTTTTATAAAAGTGGTGCGAAATAGAATTAAAAAATAGTGCCTGTGGCAGCCCTGTAATGCGAGCTGCCGAAAATAAAACAGTAGCAGAAAATTCCCTCGCATGCAACCGTACGTAGACGTTCCGCAAGTTACGAAGTGACTGAAAAACTGACAAAAGAACAGACAATGTGTGGTTACAAAGATTTTTGCTCGTAATTCGGGAAAAAGTATTGACAGGATGAACAAAACTAGACGAGGACTTGATAACTTGGAAAAAAACTGCCTGTCAAGTAGCATACGAATATTTTATCTGCAATTACAAATCCTTATAATAACGGCAATAATATAATATTATAGTAGTTATTGGTAATGTATGGCACTGTAAAAACAATTAGTAAACTTAAATCTCACTTATATATTTGAGGTTATCTGTTTTTCAATGAACGAAATTTTGAAATTTGATCCGGCGTCCTGTCATTATTAAAACTCAATCGCCGATATGCGAGGTATAAAATTACTAACAAGTAAAAGTACTATAGTCTGTGGAGGCGAATTTCGATTTTATAGGTCTTTCGATTTGTCTCATGAAGTGGCACGCTTAGTAATTTTATACTTCGCATATCGGCTACTGAGTTTTAATAATGACAGGGAGCCGGGTCAAATTTCAAAATTTCGTTCATTGAAAAACAGTCTTTCAAAGAAATAAGTGAGATTTAAGTTTACTAATTGTTTTTACAGTGTCAATAACAACTATAATGTTATATTATTGCTGTTATTATAAGAATTTGTAATTGCAGATAAAATATTCATATGCTACTTGACAGGCAGGTTTTCGCAAGTTATGATGTCCTCGTCTAGATTTGTTCAACCTGTCAATACTTTTTCCCGAATTACGAACAAAAATCTTTATAATCACAAATTGTCGGTTCTTTTGTTAGTTTTTCAGTCACTTCGTAACGTGCGTAAGGTCTGCGTATGGTTTCATGCGAAGGAATTTTCTGCTACTGTTTTATTTTTGGCAGCTCGCATTACAGGGCTGCCACAGGCACTATTTTTTAATTCTATATCGCACCACTTTTATAAAACAGAATTTTCTCAGATACACAGTGACAACATCTGCAACAGAAATGCCGATTTGCCATGGTCAAACACTTGTAAATACTTAGGTATTATTCTTGATAAAAATCTCACTTTCAGACAACACATCCACTACGCGCGTAACAAGTTTCGAGTAGCTAAAAATCTAATTTATCCCTTATTAGCTCGAAACAGTGATTTGTCAATTAATAATAAATTGCTCCTTTACAACTCCTTTTTAAGACCAATTTTAACTTATGGATGCCAAATTTGGAGTTATGCTGCTTATAGTCACATCAAACTTCTTATACAGTCTCAAAATTCTACCATCAGACTAATTTATGATGTGCCTTATTATATTCGAAATTACCATCTTTATAAAGATATTGACTATCCCAGATTAAATACTCACATTCAAGATTTAAATATTAACTTTCATCTTTCTTTGGAAAACTCTGAAAATAGTGCTTTAAATACTCTCCCAGTGTACGATATTTTTGACATCCATAACAGAAAAAGACCTAAGTTAGGTATGATTTTAAATGCTCTGCATATCTTTTAAATTTAATCTGAAAACCCTTAAAATTCTCTTTTAATTATTAGTTTTTCTGTAAATTTTTAAAGTTTTCCCTTAATGCTCTGCTCAACAAACTTAAAAGATTCCAATAGCAACTTCTCCCAGCCAGTTAAATTCCTTCATTCTAAGCTAAGCTCCTCCTCTTTTCCCCTGCATCAATAAATGGACCCGCTTTCGGAGCGGATCGTCATTATTCCCCCAGACTCAGCTGTGGACGGTGCTCCCAATCCGTGGTGAATCGATGTCTCAAAGGGCCTTTTTCAAGGCCAAATGACTGCGAACATCTGTGCAGCCATGGTAGTCTGGACCCGCGATGAAGCGTGGGCCAGGCGCGGGAGTTACCATCCATTGAGTTTTTTAATTATCTTATGTATTTTAAATTTTTAACTGTTAGTAATTTTCTATTTTAATTATTTTTACTTTTCACTTTGAGCTCAGGAATTACTTGTTTGTTTCCCCCCCCCCCATTTTTAAGCATTTTTTCCCAGTACTGCCAAGATTCAGTTCCTGTTAGGCTTCCATTGTGTTACTGTCGGGGATGTGGGGCAGTGGCCCCAGGCTCCTCGGAAAACCGTCAGCAGTAGCAGTAGCAACAGAAATGTACAACAAAATTTTTCTCTTAAAATAGCAGTGCCAATAAAATGTAAAATTAGTCGCATTTGGCAGCCCTGCATTATGCAAATTTTTAAACTTTGACCCGTCCCCCTGTCATTATTAAAACTCAATAGCCGATATGTGAGGTGGCAAGTTATTTAGCTAGATGAGACGAATTGAATTAGCTATGGAAATCGAAATTCGCCGCCACGGACTGAAGTACCTTTACTTGTTAGTGTGACGGACAGTCATGACGGTGTCTTACGCCGAACCAGGAAACCTGAGTACCTTGATCTCTTCTCGTTTCGAGCGAGATTCAGTAGACTGAGATCAGAGCCGAAGACACAGTGTGAAATATGACGTCAATAGAAAAGAAAGTAGTGCTTTGGTGAGCAGCACAGTTGCTTTCACTTTTCTTCTTAGTCTGTCTAGCGGCGGCGATTTTCGTCCCTACTGGTGACGTTCCAAAATAGTTATGGTTTTCCACAATGGAGATCACATTCCATTAAAAAAAGTAGGTATTGCCATTTGAAATTTTCGAAATTTTGTCACTGTAACGGTAACTATTAGATTTCATATGATTCTTGAGCGCATACCTCAAATTACTTTAAGCCAAAATTTCATTCAGTTTCTGTGAACAGTATAATACCTGTCTCATACATAGTTTTTTTTATAGTCACCCTGTATATTATTATAAGAAATTTATGATCACAAACTCTTCAAAAGTATATGAATTGAATTAATTTGCATCATTTTGAAACATGCTGTATTTGAAAATTTCGACTGACAATTCACATGCTATATTTTAGTGCTGTCAAATATAATGAGTTTTCTCTTTTTGCACAAGCAGCAATTGTTTTGAAACAGATGTTTCTAAAACACTTAGAATATGTTCATATTTATGTTAACGTTTAGAATGCATATTTTCCAATAAAGCTTTTGAAACAAAATCCCAAGAAATTAAAATGTTGCCAAATATGGTAATGTTACTCACAATCATGTTTTTTTTCCATACATAAATATTAAGTAATTTTCGCAAAATTGCCGTGTTTCATACTTTTCAATTATTAAAATCCTTTTTTTCATTCCATGCGAAATAAAGCAAGGATACATGTTCTTATTACTGTTTTTATAATTTTAAGCTACTCTTGAATGCGTGAATTGCATTTTGAAAAGGTTATGAAATATTTGTACTTCGTTGTCTTTTAGAGAATTGTATGTATAAATGGGATCCTTTTGCATAATTAACAACTATTTATGACTAATGAATATGGAAATGTAAGGTTTCATTTAAATTTGTGCAAATACAAATACATTCAGACACGAAATCAAGAAATACTGAACAGTGAAATGCATTTAAGATACAGCATAACAGTTATATTTTCAGTCGAAAATGTACTATAATATATTTTTCGGAAATGTAATTTTTGTGCATTAATACAGTTTTATTTATTCCGAAATAAAGATGATATTACGAAGCATATTTAACTAGTCGGATGTGGCAATCCAAGACTTTCTTCTATCTGATAGGTGTTAATACTTCCTGAAAAATGCAGCATATCAGCGCCACCGATTAGGTGATTTATACTAAAATCTAATCATCAACAACTCATGTCAACTTCTAACTGAATCTGATGTTTGATGAAAATCTCTGCATTAGTTTTTGAAATAGAGCTACTGCGGAAATCGTAAAACATTCTACATAGCAGCGCCACTTGTTGGTCGATTTACACCAAAAACTAATTAGGATTAAAAAGGACTAATTAGGATTTTTTCGCTCAGTTGGAAATATTCAGTTCGTATGATAACTTTACCAATCAGCTTGATTGTGTTAAAATAATAGTTCATATACGTATCCATCGTTTATATGGAGTTCCTTTACCTGAGGTTTATTCTGTTGAGCTGTCTACATGACAGACCAGATGTTATTACCATTAAGGTTTTCTGAGCGAAATATGCTGGCTGGTTGTCGGCCCAGTTAGCTTAAACGGAAAAGCATTGGCCTTGTAAGCCAAGGATCTGGGTTCGATTCCCAGCCTGGGCATTTTTTCGCTCAGTTGGAAATATTCAGTTCGTATAATTAGGATTAATACCAAGGACTAACTGAATCTGAAGCTTGATGAAAATTCATGCATTAGTTCTTGAGATACAGCTATTGTGGAAATCGTGAAAAATGAAGTATAGTCACCTGTTGGCCGATATACACCAAAAACTAAACAGCACTAATTTGTATCAGGGACTGACTGAATCTGAAGATTGATAAAAATTCGTGCATTGCTTCTTGAGATAGAGCTATTGCAATAATCATGAATTGTGCAGCATAGCAGCGCAATCTGTTGAGCGATTTTCACCAAATTGTATCAAGGAGTAACTGAGTCTGACGTTTTATAAACATCCGTGTATTCTGTAATCCGTGTCAGTTCTTGAGATATAGCTATTGCAGAAATCCTCTAAGTCTAATTGAATCTAAAATTTGGTGAAATTTCGTGCATTAGTTCATGAGAGAGAGCGCCCACAAATGTTCTGTCACATATAGACTCACAGGGTGACAGACAGACTCAACAGACAGACATTTTCTAAAAACCATCAAATCGTGTCCAGGACCTTCTAAAACGTATAAATCCATCAAAACTGGAAGTCGAAATTTTTCACGAATCTAATACTTTCTTCTTATAAAGATGGAAGAAAGTAAAAATATGTATTAGTAACAACAGCAAGCAAATACAAATACAGCGATTTTCAGATTTCATAAAAATATACTAATTTTGGCATACATTTTAAATGAACGCAATTTACTATTCTATCGTTATAAAAGATTTTATGATAAATGGTCTCAAGCCAATTTTTTCGGGTTCTCATGATGGTCTGTTTTCCAATGTTATGTACTTTTAGAGCTGAAAATACTAAAATTAGTAAAATTAAAAAATTCATAACACGGCAAGTTTCTGTCGTAAAGACATGGTATTTTTTATATACTCGTTAAAGTTTGGAGCGTGTTTTTAAAATCAGAGACTCCGAGAACATATGAATGTTTAAAATTTGTAACTTGTACAACCAAATGCAAAAATGCATGAATACAAAATAATTACGATTATATATATATATATTAAACTAGGGGGCTCTGCCCCCTACGAGTTACGCTCGCCAACCGCTGTTCAGGCACACCAAAATCCAAAAAGCACGCTAATTTGATCGGCTTTAAAAATTTTGAATTAAAAAAAAAAAAAAAAAAAAAAACAGTAGCGATCTGTCTGTAAACGGGTTTCCATTCGTCTTCCATGGATTGGGAATTTTTTAGGCCAAATCTGCTGCTGTTAAGAGATACAATGGCTGTTTTCGTATTTAATTAAAAAAATTAGTTAAACATTTGAAAATAAGCTAATGTAAAATGAATTCAGTAAACAGTCTCATTGTCTCCCGGTATTTTTTAACAGCGCTATAAGATTTTAATAATTAATTATAATTAATAAATAAGATTTAAACATTTAAATAATTCATTTTAAATGTATCGTTTCAAATCTGACGTAATTTACACCAAAGTTTTATTTCTCTTATTAATATTCACGTGAAAATACTTTTGTTGTTATAAGGAAATATTATTTGCGCTGTCTTCGAATTCACGATAATAGTTGAAAAGATTATCTTTAAATATCTCGCGCAAATATATTTTTCAATTTAAATTGTTTTGCTATATTTTTTGCCATTTTAAATATGACGTAAGTTCCTCAAATTACAAGTTTTAACGCATAATAATGATTTTTTTTTTTATTTTAAGATTTTGTTTCTCTTTTAAAATTCAAGTGTAAAGATGGTTCGGCACAGATGTCATATAAATGTATATATTGGCGCAATTTTTTTCTGACGCCAATTTCATATACGCAACGGGTACTTAACTGGTGCTAAAGTGTCGTTATTTTGCTTGATATGGTAAGCCGGATGTTGTTGTTTATGCTATTGATGTTTTCGCCAAATTGGCGTCGGAAAAAAATAGTATATGACATCTGTGCCTATGGTTCTTATGACGTAATTTTTCCGCTTTTGACATGTAATCATTTAATTCTAATTTTAAAGTTTTTTTTTTTTTTTTTTTTTTTTCTTTTTTTTTTTTTTTTTACGTTTGTAATGGCAACAGTTTAAATTAATAACATTTTCTAAAATTTGTAAAAAATATCTCTTGAAATGCTGAAAATTTGAATTTAAAAATGATATAAAACCACAAAAAATGAGTCAAATAAGAAAAATAAATGCAATCTGCACATCGGGAACTTATAACGTATAAAATGATCTAAAAATGATTAAATTCTCATGTATAGTTTTTGCTCCAATAAAACTTTTTTAATGGAACGATTTTGTCTAACTTTAGCAATAAATATCTCTTAAAATAATTCTTCGATTTGAAAACTGTCTGCATCAGCGTATTTATCAAACATTTCTCTATAATACCACCGATTTTCATATTTTTGTATGCAACAGTTTTTTAATATTAACGATGAAAGGCCATGCTTAAGCATTCAAATAGGATGTGGATCTACCCGGAATATCTACGCAGATTGTCATTGGTCCATTTCCAAATCAAAACTTTTTTTTATACATAGAAGGATTCACTAATACGGAAATAATATGACTCCATCTTAAATAGGACGTAATCACCATGATAACCTAGAATCATTACCTATCATGGGACCATACGGTTTGTTAGTTTTTTCGATGTTATATGCGGACAGATGGACAGGCAGACAGACGGGCGGACCAGACGATGACTATAGGTGCTCCGTATTTATATAATTATGAACGCACCTAGAAATAGCTATTTTACCTAAATGACTTCAGTGATGAGGAAAAACAAAATATGAAACATTTTTGTAATTAAAAGCCTCTAAGACAAATGGTTTAGTAATTCACTATCAGGTACCAGTAAGAAGAGACAACCCAAATATACAGTCGAACTCGTTTAATGCGAGCACTACTAAAACAACGACTCTGTTAAAACGAGCAATTTGCAGGTTAAGAATGGTTCATTATTTAAATTTTATTAAATTTTTCACGCTTTTTACGAGCTACAAGAGCAAGATCGTGGCTATTGCGAGCAAATAATCTGTTCGTTTCAATGGGATTTTTGGAGGAAATTAGCATAAATTAGTAAAGAAACTCCTTTTTTATCGAACGCTGTTGTCTCTCACATATAATATTTTTAGATTACTACTATATGCAGGGCCCGACATGGGCTCTCTAGTGCCTCGGGGCAAGCATCATTCTGGAAGAACCCCCCTTCTACTTATCCATAGAAATTGTTCTCGAATAATGTGGAAGTGATTAGTACTAAACCTCATGCATAGTGTATATATGCATAAATGTCGTACCAGGTACTAGTCACATCTGTACACAAGGCATCACAAAAAAATGGTGACAAATTATGGCTAAAAGAAAACGCCCCAGTTGGTCATAATTAATGGTTTTAACTTGCCTTGTTACGAGGAAATAAAAGAATTTATTTTGAAAACAATAGAATACTAAGTTGTTATAATAAAATTTTCACCATTAGTTTTACATTTTAATCATTAGATGATACTGGAAGCAGAGAGGGGAAGGGGGATCGAACTCCTTCCTAAATGTTTGAAAATACACGAATTTTGATCACTTTTGATCAATTTTAATCATTTGGCACCTTTTAAGGAAAATCCTGATTATCCCAATGGGGGCTCGAGGCAGCTGCCCCGCATGCCCCTGCATTAGTCAGCCACTGACTGTATGTCAAATTGAAATAATTTATCAGTTTTATCAGGCAGAATTCCAACCTACAAAGAGACCTTTATCCAAAAGGAATTCCTTAAGCGAAAGAAGGAATCGAGAGATGAAAATATTTCAAATACCGCCCCTTTATAAGATTTGCAACTGAGTCATGCAAAGTCTTCATGGATAAGGTTTATTTGTTTCTTTACATATATCTAGACTCTAGGCCATATTAACTAACCTTGTCATGTCTCTTATTGAACAGTTAAAATTAAAAGGATGCGAAAAATCAATAGCTCGGAAATTGCGGTGATTTTTTAGGGTTTAGTACTTAAAAAGTAAAAACGGAAGAATTAAAAGATCACTCCTACGTCTGTTTGTCACAGACCTTTTACTGGTAAACTATGGAGCATGGGAAGTTCAAATTGTGGGAAGTAATAAAGACTATTGACCCACAAATTTACAGATTATTAAACTGTTAGGTTTTATATTTTCATAGAAAGGTGTTGAGGATCACTGAAGGTACCTATCATATCAGAAGTATAAAAGTTGATAATGATTTTCGAAAAAAATCGTCGATAATTAGCCGAGATATTAAAACTTAAAAACACAGACGGTTTGGGCATACATAATGACAGGGGCAGTATGCTCTATGTACCATCGACTTTTAAAGCCTAGATAACCACTTTTAATGACATATGCGTGTAATGTAATGCCCAGTAGCAGCATAAAAGCAATAAACGTTAAATTGTTAAAACCAGACTAATTTAATTAGAATTAATCACATTACAATTGGATTTACGCCCAGTTGCATTAAATAGATCTCTGAATACGCCTCCCGTGTCTTTAAACATTAATTAAAAACCTATCTGGAAAAACGCACAAGGAGGACCAAGGCGGCTTTGCAATTTTGCAAATTCCTTTCGAAGCGCGCTTAGCACAATGCCAAGTTTAAACTTTTAACAAGAGTTTTGTTTTAGTTTCACTGTAAAAAGAAAAGATTATTACTACGCTAAACTTAGTTTTACGAAAGGCCAAATGAAGTTTAAATATCACTACTTTTATTGTCAGTAACGAATTAAGTTCATCAATAGTAGATTAAGATAATATTAAAAAAAGAATTATACAGAATAGAAATATTTGATATTACTTAGGCTTCATATCACTCTGAACTTTTATGGCATAAGTACTATTTATGGTATAATCACTCATACTTTTCTAGTATATACAGCTATATCCAACCCCACATTGTATAGTTTTTTACAAAGTCATTCCTTTGGCAATGATTATTTTTATAATACAGTTAATAATTCATATATTTATTGTACGGAACCCTCTGAGCGCGAGTTATACTAGCACTTTTCCGTTTATTGCAATATTAGCCAAGTTTTTTCTTTAAAATGTAGAAGTGATCAGTTACATAATGCATTACTGTACACAGTTCATGTTTTTTTTCGAATTACTGGTTTTTAGAGGGTTTGACTTCAGTGCTATCATTTTGTCTAAAGAAAAGGCACGTCTAAACAAAATGACACTTACAAGGGTGATACTGAATATTTTATGTTAACTTCTTGATATTACAAAATACACAATATGAACTTTAAAACTCACCATTTTACTTGAAAGATGACTAAGATAATAATAATATAGATGTAACAAGTTAAAAATATACATTTTATTCAAATTCCCTAGTACTTTCAAGCTGTAGTCCCGCGGTCATCTTCAGGGTATATTTTTATCAATTGCTGTTCCATTCATTCATATGCGTCACTTCTATTGAAATGGAAGAGACTATAATTATTAGGGTAGCTGGAAGTAAAAGTAGTAGTGCCTTGGATTGAGCTTATGCAGAGAAAAATATTTAACTGCCGTTCCATTTATTTCAATATGTCACTTTGTTCACATACGTCACTTTGTTCACATACGTCACTTACATTTTACATTTTTATTTTATTCTTGATATTAAGTTAATTTTTGAATTGAGGTAATTAGAGAAATTAATAGTTAGTTAAGTAAGTTAGTTAGTAATTAGTTTAATAAGTGTGTGTGTTTAAGATTTTTTTTATCTTTATGGAATTACGAGTAACAGTTGCACAGGGGTTTTTATAATTCTCACATTTATCATATTAACCAAGTTCAACTGCATATAATTTTTTGTTTGAAAAGGCGTGTAAATTTTATTAAGATACAAGAATATCATGTTTATTTATCTTCTGACTTTCAGTAGTCTAACTTTGGTACTAAATTTGTAAGTAATAGTCTAACTTTGGTAACAATACTTTGAAAAAGCCGACGTTTGGATATGTTATTAAGTAAACAGCTTTATGATGCTTTTAAAGAAATAATAATCGTATTAAATATAGCTTTTTAACAGGGACAAAAGGAATCTGAAATATCACTTCCAGGAGCACATATTTTCCAATACTTTCATAATTATTTTTCATAAATTCTTTTATTTTTTTTATGTTTCCCATGCAATGAGATTAAGGTGCTTTCGGTGAGCTGAAACAAGTATTTGTTTCGTCAAGAATAGATATTCTCCTAATATAAAACTATTACACAATACGCTCAACTTTATTTTCTTTTATTCGCGCTAATAGCAGCCGATCGAATTGTCTCAAGAATTATAAATAGACGAAAGAAAAATTCGTTTGAAAAGGCGTGTAAATTTTATTAAGGTGCAAAAATACCACGTTTATTTATTTTCCTGACTCTCAGTAGTCTAACTTTGATAAGAATACTTCGATGACGCGGAAGTTTAGATACGTTATTAAAGGAAACAGCTTTATGATACTTTTAAAGAAATAATAATCGTTTTAAATATACTTTTAAAACAGGGAAAGTAGAATCCGAAATATTATTTCCAGGCGCATATTTTTCCAATGCTTACATAATTACTTTTGATAAATTCTTTTGTTCGTTTAATGTTTCATGTCAGAATTAAATTTTGAAGCATGGGATTAAGGTGATTTCGATGAGCTGAAACAAGCATTTGTTTCGTCAAGAATATATATTCACCTAATATAAAACTATTACACAACAGGATCACCTTGATTCAATTTTATTCGCGCGAATAGCGTCCGATCTAATTATCTCAAGAATTGTGAATAGACGAAATGAAAATTCGGCTGAAAAGGCGTGTAAATTCTATTAAGGTAGAAAAATATCCCGTTTATTTATTTTCCTGACTCTCAGTAGTCTAACTTTGATAAGAATACTTCGATGACGCACAAGTTTGGATAATTTATTAAAATAAATAGCTTTATGATACTTTTAAAGATATAATAATCGTTTTAAATATACTTTTAAAATAGGGAAAGTAGAATCAGAAATATTATCTCCAGGCGCCTATTTTTCCAATGCTTACATAATTATTTTTGATAAATTCTTTTATTCTTTTAATGTTTCACTTAAGAGTCAAATTATAAAGCATGAAATTAAGGTGCTTTCGGTGAGCTAAAACAAGCATATGTTTTGTCAAGAATATTTATTCCCTTAATATAAAACTATTACATAACAGGATCACCTTGATTCTCTTTTATTCGCGCTAATATTGACCGATCAAATTCTCTCAAAAATTGTGACTAAATGAAATCAAAATTTGTTTGAAAAGGCGTGTAAATTCTAATAAGGTACAAAAATATACATTTTATTTATTTTCCTGACTCTCAGTAGTCTAACTTTGGTAAGAGTACTTCGATGACGCAGAAGTTTTGATACGTTATCAAATTAAACAGCTTTGTGATACTATTAAAGACATAATAATAGTTTTAAATGTGCTTTTTAAACAGGGACAAATAGAATCAGAAATATTATTTCTAGCCGCATATTTTTCCAATGCTTATGTAATTATTTTTGATAAATTCTTTTATTCTTTTAATGTTTAACTTCAGAGTCAAATTTGAAGCATGAGATTAAGGTTCTTTCGGTGAGCTGAAGCAAGCATTTGTTTGTCAAGAATATTTATTATCATAATATAAAACAAACTATTACATTACAGGCTCACTTTTATTTACTTTTATTCGTGTTAAAAGCGATCGATCAAATTCTCTTAAGAATTGTGACTAGACGAAAGATTATGATATACGATGTGAAAGGAAAAAAGAAAAACACATTTTTAAGGCGACGAAGTGGAGAAATAGATTCAACATCATCGCTTGAAGTACCAAATGAGAAGGGAAAAAATGTTCAGCGGGTTGAAAATGAGATTTAAGAGTATCATGGAGTAAAAGCTTTTGAGGAATTAGTAATATCGTGTTATCTATGCGTCTTGATAAGGAAACCACTTACAAATAAGTCCATTTTCTGAAAATTGATGTTCTTGAATTCAAGTCATTTTAACTATGTTGGACAGAGATTCATTTGTACTTCTTATTTTAATATATTTTTGTCTTTCAGTTTTGGAACTGGCAGTATAGTAGTATCTGTGAAGAATTTTACACATTTTTTTAAATTAAATTTTAACTAATAAAGGTTTTATGAGATTAATAAACTATGAGATTAACTTTCTGAGATTAATATACTAACTGTATTACATGCGTGTAAAATTCTTGATAAAGCTAAACACAGAAAAGATGTTGCATTAAAAAAAATTTCATTTGAAAAATAAATAAATAATAAATATCAGTGATATTCTCACATTCCATAAACAGTTGATGTAAATGCGATATTTTCACATATTTCGAAAGCAAAATCAATGAAGAGATATGCTGAAAATAGTTATCGTATTGTGTATAATTTATTTTTATAGACACACCTGATTATCTAACACTCATCATACATGAGCAATATTAAACGTTTAGAGTGTTTTAATGAATAAGAGGGTAACGGCATACGGCTAATAACAATAAATATCAGTGATATTCTCACACCCCATAAACAGTTGATGTAAGTACAAATATTTTCATACATATCGAAATCAAAATCAATGAAGAGACGTGAATGATGATCTAATCTTTCGAAAGAAGGTAAAAATACATTTAGTTAAACAGCTATATTTTATCTCCCATCCCTTGTTTCCGATTGATACAAAACAGTTAATATCTTTAAGCACTGTATGTTTGTATAAAGGTCCACAGTTTTTTTTCAACAACAGCTGAACGGATTTAATTTTGACTTTTTGCTATACTTGTACTATACCAAGAATTGTTTTAAGCTAAAATGTTGTTTTAAGCAATTTTAATCATACATGAGCAATATTAAAAGTTTAGAGTGTCTTAATAAATAAGAAGGTGGAGATATATGACTAATAAAATTTGACTACTTGGAAAAAAAATTGGACAAAATTTAGAAAGCAAACTTTTAAATATTTTTGATCAGTCTAGTACTTATTGATTTGTCTGAATCATCCAAACGAACTTGTCCAGGCGAGTATTGCCAAGTTGTGAAATGTGAGTAGGCCATAGTTTGGATGAAAACTTCCAGTTTGAACGCATGCGCCCTGTGTTTATGCCATCATTCTTTTATTTATAAATGCAATCTATGGAAACAACGTAGATTAAATTTAATGTGGATAACAATAAAGAATTGTCACAAAGCACTCTGTGGCGGAGAAACTATTTTGCTAAAATGTAGCAACTGACGTGCAGCTACTAAATTTAAAAAAAGGTGACGTTAATAATATCTGTATTTTGGCACAATTACAAACAAGTCGTGGGTGAAGAGAGAGTCACTTGAAATCGCTTTCATTTTTTAATTACTTATCAGAATCTGAAAGATGAAATATTTCATCCGTAATAAGAACTCTTCGTGCTATTTGCTAATTAACTGAAGGATGGATTTTGAACCCTTTTGTTCGGTTTGAAAGAACTTTTTGCCACCGTATATTTTCAGGATTCGTATTACTAATTTCAAAAAATAACATTTGTTTTACTTAATCATAGAAATTTGTGGTTAAATAAGAAGATTGTTATTTTGAAATAGGGCTGTTCAAAAGTTAAAATATTGGCACGAATCTGTTGCACCAATATAAGATACATATATCCTATATCTATAAAAATCTAATGTAAGCATTTGATAAAACAATTTTATTAAACGCTTTTTTTTTTTGAAATACTTAAATACGGAGTTTGTAGAACGCTGACGGTAATGTAATTTTAGTATTTTATTACATTTACTTACTGAGGGTGTACATAGCATTCATAGTTATTTTACAAGACCACAAAAAATTTTAATTACATTACTCGTAGCTCAAGATTCGTTTGGACAGATTTTCCTTTAAAAATATAACATTATACAAAATCAAGGGTGTACGCTACCGAAGTCAATGATGCCACCAACCCTGGGTTCGTTTGCTTAGATTTTCGTTAAATATTATATCATAAAAATTCGAGGGTGGGTGCTGTCGAATGCAGTTTGACTTCAACACTAAATCGCTTCCGGAGAAAAATGCCTGAATTCAATAGTTTTCAAAGAATATTTAAGATTGTTATCGTGAGCCCGGGCAACGTCAGGTGGGTCTCTAATAAAGTAATTGCACTATTTGCAGTGGGTAATAAAGTAACTGCACTATTATATTCTCCCGACTTTTTATTCTTTTCTTTTGTGTTTAATACAACTATTTTTATGATTATCGTTTGCAATACCAGTAGCGTTGAAAATGAATATTTTCAGCTTTTGTGAATTTCTTATTTCACAGAATAGCATTTTTCATAAATTAGTGTTTATTATATATGCGACCTGACAGTCAGTATATTTACATCAAAACTGCCGACTGTCTTAATCATCAACTAATTGTATCGCATGGTGTTACATCACTGCTTATGATTTTTTTTTATGTAAAAAAAATTGTTATTTTTATACATCTTGCTCCTTTATATCATTGTATCCAGTAGCTTTTAGATTATAAATGAACATTACAAAAAGTAAAGTTTCTTTTTGACTACATTACTTTTCAAAAACTTGTCTACTTAGTTTATAATTCTTATGACAAATTTTATGCATATTTTTCCCAAAACTTTAATTCAGAAACAGAATTCTTTCCTTTATTTTTAAATATGTTCCCCATATAGGAAGCATTTTTTAAATGTGTGTATTCATTTTTTAATTTTCATAAAAAGAAAGAATACAAAATATGTCCAGTTTTTTTTTTCCAAAAATTTCTTGATATACTGTACTACTTATAAATAATTTAAAGAAAAAAATGAAAATAATGTAAGAAAAAAAGGTGTTCAGTGACAAACTGTTTTATCTTGAGTGCATTTTTTTAAGATATGCATTTTGTACTCTAATTTCTTTTATGTTACATTTTTTAAATAAACAAAATTGAAACATGCTTTCTCCTTCTCGTATAACATTTGTTTGTTTTTTCCCAATTACCGAACTATTTTAGAAAGTTTTCATTTTTTTTTCAAGGATTTTATTATTAAGGATGATAGCTTTATTTTTCTTTTATCTTTTTTCCTTTCTGATGTTTATACCTTTCCAATATTTTTATTTCTCTTTTTTTACGTCAAGGCTCAAATTCAATCTGATTTACTAACATAAATTGTTGTTTGTTTCATTTTATATTAAGAGGAAAAGACTACCACAAACGGCAATATTTGATTTAAAATACATATTTTAAATTTAATAAGTTCGAAGGGTATTTTAAATCATAAAAATGTTACCCATACACTCTAAAAAAATAAATGCGCAAATCTTCTCATTAAAACAGGTGTATTGATGATACAAAAACAATATGTCTGTATGTGTAAAGATGCGTGTAAGTTGCCAAATATACGCCTGATGTGTCGATTTCAAAATACACATTGTTCTGTGTATTTTGATGATAACACATTAAACTTCTTAAGTGTATAAATAGTTATCAGATACTCAAAAATACACAGATAAACGTGTAAATTGTATATGAGTACACATATATCAGTTTAATGTACAAAAACGATAGATTTTGTGTACATAGTACATAACCATATAGTTTGGGATGTAAGTATTAAACTAAAAAAAATTTATGGCCTCAAAACAAATTTGTATGAAGAATAAACTCATGTGCCCTTGGTGTGTTGTAACTCTTTCCAGCAGATTTGTTTTCAGACCACAAAATAGTGTAATCTTAATTTTCAAGAAAAAGGATAGTATATAATTATATTTAATGCTACCATCTCTTTGTTAGAGTTTTTTTAAGTCCTAAAATCGCATGCACAACTTATGCACAGAACCTGTATAATCTAAATAAATATATTGTAAGATAAAATTTCTTTAAAATACACAAGTTGTGACGCCAGTATACTATTTTCGTATTTTGTCGAAAAATTGTTTTGTATCAATTTCAGTCATATGTTTTCAAAGATACATCTACATCAAGAGGAGACATTCTCTATTTAATTCAACCTACATTAAACAAAGCAATACTTACCGAAACGGGATACGAACTGAGGAGCTGCAACTTTCGAAAGCACCACTTTGACCATTCAGCTACTATTGCACAAGCCAAGTTTTCAAGTATCGATATTTCTTATGTTCGCATAAGCACACATATTTCTGTGTAATATTCTATTCTTACATATATTTCTGTGTAATATTCTTACACATAATCCTGCGTAATGTTCTGTTCTTGCACATGTAGCTGTGTAAAATTAATACGCATATTTATGTGTAATATTCTGTTCTTAGGCATATATTTATGTAGTAGTCTTACACATATTTCTGTCTTAACACATATGCTAAATGCACAAATATTTGTGTAATATGCAAAATTTGTAAATTTACGTTAACACACAAATTCGAGTAGATCTGTACAATTTTCTACGTTTACACACTTGTTTGAGTTTTTGAAGGGATAACAAATTACGCTCTTCCATAAACACACATAAACACAGGTAAAGTTTTACGATAAGAGTGTAAATTGTATGATCAAAGTGGTATTTTACAAATTTACACATATATTCATGTAAAATTGACTAATTTACACATTTATTTTAAGCGTGTATTTCAAAAATAATTATAAGAAAATTCTCACTCGTTTTATTTAATGAACACACTGTGAGTCTGGTAAAAAGAAATTGCTCCTCTTCTGTATAAGCTGCCTCTGAATTTCTCTTTTTTTTTCAACAACTAGATAAATTTTTATTATTTTTAGACTTCAAATTAAAATTGTCTTCTATTTACCAATCTTAATTAAAACTTTTGTTTAGATAACAGATCTAAATCATTGAACAGGAGGATTACTAAAGAAGCACACAATTTATTCTTAAGTTTGTATTAGATTTTTTTCGTTATGAAATATATAAGCTGGAAACAAATACCGTACAATTTATGTTGCTTTGAGTGCAAACGGGTTCAGTTACACATTTTTGTGATCGGACTACAGTCGATAAAGATAGATTTTTTAAAAACATCATGTTTAAAAATTATTTTAAAACCATAAACATAAATCAGTAAATTGAGATACAGTTTTTAACAAATTTCAAGAAAGAACATTTTTTTCCTATCTGACGGTGTAACAATTGACATTGTGCGATGTTTAGAAGTTACAAAACTTGCAATAAAAGAAGTTTATTGCTCAGATGTTGCGAATAATGTGGCCGTCAATATGACGTCAGTGCTACTCATGGACATGTTTTTCTTTATAATAAAGATTTATAAACACAAACAAAATACTTCATCGCAGAGTATATTCTGTTCAATAATGAAAAAAACTATAATTTATCACAAAACTATTGTAAAAAAATCTTAAAAACTTATTTTCTACTTTTATTTTCATTATAAATTAACATTTAATCACATAGCTGTGTTTGACCTTTTTATTTTTATTGAATACCTTTTATTGCCAGATTAAATTTTTTAGACAAGCATAATCCCTAATATTTTCCCAACAATTTAGCCATGATATGTGTTTGTTTTTGATATTTTCATTGCAGAAGGTCTTGTCAAAGATATAAAGTTCAGAACCGAGGATTTCGTTTGTAATAATTGTAAATGGACAACTGGAAAAAAAAAACAATAGATAAATCAGGCTGAAATTTTTATTCCATTTTTTTCTGTCATTTCTTACGTCAGATAATTCTTTCTCTTCAGTAATATTTAAGTGTGTGGCGCATCTGCACAAGCACTGAAACGTATTTTCGTAAAAAGTGCCAATCATGGGCTAACCATTAAGGGAAGGTAAAGGACGTATAAAGAAGGAATTTTTATATAGCAATGTGAGATCGGAAATGAAAAGTCTTGGCAAAAACAAGAAATGCGGAGGAATTGAACACAAGCGTTTTATTGACATGATAATTACAGTAAGTGTTCAAGTGTGCCACCACCAACATCGACACAGACATCGCAGCGTCTATGGTCGATTGGGAAGCGTCTATGGTCGATATGGTCGATTATGGGGCAGCGATTAGCGTATCTGTTTTAAGATTCCAGTTGTTTCATGAACAATTTCAGCAGTGGTTGAAAATCTTGCAATGAGGTCTTCATCAGAGTCAATTGGTGTTTCGTAAATGAGACACATGGAATCTTCGAAAGGGTACGCCAATCACTTTGTACATGTTGCCAGGCCTGTATCCATGTTGGGGGTGCCAAATTTGAGCACTTACTGTAAGTAAGTGCGTAATTAAGTATTATGTCATTACTGTAATTAAGTACGTATTATTACTGTAATTAAGTATTATGTCAATAAAACGCTTGTTTTCATTTTCTTCCCATTTCTTGTTTTACACCAACACTTTTCATTTCAAACCCCACATTGCTATACGTAAATTGCTTATCTGTGTGTAATTCCCTTACAGTTCCCTTCCCTTACAGTTTTACTGATGTGTTCAGGAACACCCTGTATAATTCAAAGTTGTGTTGGGTAGGCTCTGATATATCCTTCAACCAGTTGCGTACAATAAAACTATAAGTGCTATATGAGTAAAATTTATTTTTCATCCAAGTTCAAAAACTTAATCTCCTTTTTACCCGACTGCCCAAAGGCTGGATGGATTTTAATGAATGAGGTCTCTATCAATTTGTTTAACCGTACGATGGTTATAGGCTACATTTTGTTTTTATAAATTCAGAATGGCGGACGTAAAATACAAAATGGCGGTACAGACGAAAATAAAATTGCGCACCATATTGAGTGGCGTATCATTGTATAGGTCTTCCAAAATGAAGACGATGTTTCATTGACTATTTTACAGTCAGAAGCAACGTTTAAATATTACATAACATGGAAGTTGAGCAGGTAGGATCTCTAGCTTTACTGCAACTCTAACCTTCATAGACATCTATAGGTCTCATCAAAACAGTGTTTATAGATAGGAACTAACAATTAAACACAACTTAAAAGTCACCAATACAAGTAAATAAAAAAAAATAGGTAAGTAATATAAAAAATAGTTTCATATTGATGAGAAATAAATAATTAGTTCGCTTTTTACGCAATCGGGTTTTTTGATTTTTTAAATTTAATTTTTACTTGTTATTTTTATTTTTCGATTGCAGCAAATAATTTATCGGTGAATCAACTTATTCTGAAAATTTGAGAACATTTTTATGATTTATGATATGTATTCTTATTAAAAGTGTTAAAAACTGAAATGATTCTACAAGAAGTGCAGCTTCATAACTGTAAACCTCATGAATGTAAATGGTTATGTAAAATACTGTATTTAAAATTAAAAGCAACTCTTCCTACTAGCCAAATTCTTGACGAAGCTTGATTAAATTTTCGTGACATACCTGAGATATTTCTCACGGCATGTTGGTTGAAAACTCCTGGTCTATGTGTTTTGACATTTTATTTTCTTCTAATAAAACTGTATTTTGTACTGTTAATAAATTAATTTATTCCTAATGTTAACATCACTGTAAAATAAAAACGGACTAAAAAACAGAAATACTACTGGCAATCTAGGCGCCAGTACTATTTCCGTTTTTTTTACGGGAATTTTTACCCATAAGTTACAGAAAATTTTCCGTTTTTCTGATTAAAAACGGAAATTTTTCTGTAATTTATGGGTAAAAATTTCCGTAAAAAAACGGAAATAGTACTGGCGTCTAGATTGCCAGTAGTATTTCCGTTTTTTTTTTTTTTTTTTTTTTTTTTTTTTCACCGTGAATAGGAATAAATAATTCTTTAGAATATATCAGTTATCTGTATAATTTTTTTTTTTTTAAATGTAAGAATAAGTTTTTTTATTCGATATTATAGACCAGTTCAGTGTTTATCTTAAGAATAACGCATCATTACGTGACTGCAATTCATGTTGTTCAAAAAATATTTTCGTTCCAATAACTTAATTTAGCGAGGACCCCGATTATTAGCCCCCGGCACGGTATGCTATTTCTTTCTCCCAGCTTATTTTGTGTCTCCAAAAAATAACGTTACCTTACAGAAGCCTGCTATAAGCAAAGCAGATGTTTCGTTGTACGATTAAATGTTCTATATCAGTTTTTTAAATTTTTAAACATCGCACATTTTCAATTTTTATACCGTTGTATTGGGAAAAAAAAGTACTTTTAAATGCAATTTGTTTGAAAACTTTATCTCCATTTATTTTTGAAATATTAATTTTTTGGTAGTTTTTAGCACCCTTTATTTAATTTTGGCAACTCAAGTACTCCATTTCTGTAGAAAGTAAAGGGAAAATAATTGAAAATCACGAAAAATAGCAATTATATCTTTTTGTTGCCATTTTCTCATAACAACCGAAAGAAAATGTAATTAAAATACATGCTATTTTGAGAAAATATAAACAAGTAATTTTTGTTAAAACATGGAGCTGTTATAAACTCTACTTACAAATGAAGGCCTATGAATCAATATATAGCCATTTTTTTGTCGAGTTGCTTTAATAACGGCATCTTTTTGCTGCATTTGTGTATTATTTTGCGATAGTGACATCCTGTGAATGCTTTACTGTAGATGTTTAAGACTGGATCGTAAATGTGGAATTCTTAAGCGGATCCGAATGACGTCATTTTACATAAAATAAAAGTGTGTGCTTTAAGTCTTAAAATTGAAATGTGTTTCGTACTATTTATATATGCATATATTTTTTTTTTCATCGGGGGCAACACTAAATTCTGAAAAGCAGAATTCCTGTTTTCTAGTTTAAAATTCACCTTCTTTAATTTAAGTTTGAAATAAATCACGGACTATTGAATTACTAAATTATAATTTTGCTCTGTTTCTCTTTTAAAATATTGAAACGGAAAATAAATTTTAAAAAAAATATTATTTAAATTATCTATTCAGAGGTTTCAAAATTAATTTTTTCAACGTATAATCACAATTCGATTAATATAAAACTATTAATTGATAAAATACTATTGTTTTAACTATTACATTCCTTATTTTTTATCTATATTTTCCAATTTTAGCGTTTCAGATATTTCATTGTTACAGTTTCACAGCCATTTGCATATTCTGGTGAGAATAACGAGGGGCTTAATGAACTACATTCTTTTTATTAGCCCCGGTATGCTATTTCTTTCTCCCAGCTTATTTTGTCTCCAATAAATAACGTTACCTAGTATACGCCAGCCGTAAAACAAAAGCCGATGTTTCATTGTGTGATTAAATGCTCTACACCATTTTTTAAAACTTCTAAGAATCGCACATTTTCAATCTTTATACCGTCGTACTGGAGAAAAAAAATACTGTTTAATGCAATTTGTTTGAAAACTGCATCTCCATTTGTTTTTGAAATATTAATTTTTTTGTAGTTTTTAGCGACATTTGTTTCATTTTGGCAACTCAAGTACTCCATTTCTGTAGAAAGTAAAGAAAAAATTGTTGAAAAATAGCAATTACATCTTTTTGTTGCCATTTTCTCATAAAAATTGAAAAAAAAAATTTTGATTAAAATACGTGCTATTTTGAGAAAAATATAAATGAATGATTTATGATAAAACATAAGGCTATTATAAATTTCATTTGATTTTAAGTATCTATATTAATGCAAATGACGTCATTTTACATAAAATAAAAGCGTGTGCTTTAAGTCTTAAAATTTAAATAGGTTTTGCAGTAGAGTCCCGATTATCCGAGTCCCGCTTAACCGAGTTATTTTGTTCTGATGGACTGGTGGCTTCTATTATTATGAAACAGACATTATAAATAAAGCGTTAGGTGAAGATGAAAGAGCAGCCGTAAAAATAGAAACCACCAGTCCACCAAAACAGAATGAAGTAATGGAAATGCCGAGGGCGACACTAAATTCTGAAAAAGCAGAATTCCTGTACTCTAGTTTAGAGTTTTGTTCATCTCACGAAAGCCTTATAGACTCGCTTCTCTGCCTGTCCGTCCGTCACAGCCTCATACTCAGAAACTATTTAAGTTACAGACTTGATTTTTTTTTTTTTTTTCTTTACGTAGAATACTCCCAATTATATCGAAAACCACAAAATTTTGAAAAATATTATTTTATTTAATTATTATTTAATTCATATTATTTTAATTAAATGAGTTCTTTCTTTTTCGATTTCAAAACATAATCTCAATATCAGCATGTATCGCCGAGTGTCCATAGTGTAGCGGCACAGCGTTCGTTTCCCATGCAGAGCATTGTAGATTCAAATCTCTCAGACGGATCTTTATTATTTTCATTTTTATTATTTCACTTTTTTTTCAGACGTATTTAATTAAAAGAAAATTCCTTCTTTTTTTTGCCATTTTTAAAGGCTTATTTTATTGTTTTGCGCAGCGGTAATTTTTAAAATATCTTTTTTTTTTTTTTTTTTCAGACACAGGAAATCTGAAATTTCAATCTAGAACCTATATTTTTTACTTTACTGCTGCCATCTGCTGGCGATTTTTTGAAATAATGGGGCAACATTTTTCATTTTATCATTAGAAGAATTTTTCAGGAATTGAAAGGTTTTTCTTTTTTTCTTTTTTCTAATTTTAATAAATGTCAACGTCCTTTTTTGGCGCCATAGTGAATGTTTGGAAAGTCAAACAATTAATATGGATTTTTTCTGAATTATTTGAGCATTTTAAATATGTTTTAAACAGTTTTTCGCTTTTAAAAACTTTATATTTTAATTATACCTGCGTAAAACGTTTGAAATTGTTGAATTTAAAAATATTTGGAATTTTTTAATACTTTTTCTTGAACATTTTTAATTTGATTTAAAATATTTTTCTAATTAATTTAAAATTAAATGTAATGGTGCTGCCTTTTATGTAGGGATTTTTTAATTATAAACTAATATTTTTGATTTATTAGTTTAAGGATAAAGAGTTTTAAAAGATATATTAAACGAAAATCTCTGTGCGATCTGCGATCACATTTACCTACTTGTTTTTAACTCATAAGCAGCTGTATCCAAAAAGATTATCTGGCGATTTATCACCAGCGTCCGGCTATCGAAAAATACCTTAAAATAAATTCATTAATTTGTAATTAAGTTCTAAAAATATTAAAATAATGTATTTTAATCGGAAGCACACATATATACATAATTTTTATAATTCTAGAATATGAAGATGTGAGTGAAAATCAATTTAAAAATTTACTTACAAAAACTAAGTTAAATAAAAGAGCATAAAAAATAAAATAATAATATAGTTTTAAAAATCTATTTGACTTACGATGAAAATTCCAGGTAGAATCTAAAATCATACACATTCATATCTCTCTAAAAAATGTAATAAAGTCACATAAAATTAATTTCCGAATTCTACATATTCTTTAATTGAAACGGGGAGTAAATTATGTGTGTTGAGAAAAAAAAATATTTAATTGCCTTTTTTTATAATTCCAAAGAATTTTCTATAACGAGAAATATTTCATAGCTTTAAAAGAAAGTCTTATTACAATTTTACATTTGGCGTAATTTTCCTTCTTTAAAATCATTTGGAAAAAAGTTTTAGTATTTTTCTCAAACAAATTCTTTTCATAAAGAAACGAAGTAACTTTTGTCTGTAATTGGCAGAAACTGATTTTCGAATGAAAGAATGTTTAATTGAAATGTAATGATTTAGTTAAAGTTAAAAGATGAAAGCTTTGGTGATACTTTTTTGTGACGTAACTAAGATAATTGAATTAAATTTATTCAGATAACACAAAAATTCTCTATACAGGGTGTTCGAAAAATATAGAATAAAATTTAAAAGAACAATAGAGAAACTCAAAATAAGTCTTCTCTCAAAAATATTTTTGAAAATGATAGTAACTAATAAAATACTCCTAATAGAATATACCGATATATCTAAAATTTTATGCTCTAGAATTCTTGTGAAAGAAATTATGTTTTAATTGTCAGTACTGTCATTTTGTTCTTCACATCTTTTACTCAATTGATTCATCGTTTCATCACTAAAAAACTTCGGTTTATGATGCCCAACTTTTAGTCTCAGGAATAGATAATAGTCATTGAAGCTAAATTTTTAATACGATGGCACGGAAAATCTCTTAAAAAACAAACTTCTGCATTCTATTTTGCAATGATATCTGCAATTTTTTAATTGCAGAAAAAAATCGGTTAACCATCTTGCAGAGACTTTGTTCGTGAATATTTTTACCCAAAACATACAAACCCGGGACCCAGTATTGGTTCTGTTAGTTGAACTAGAAAATGTTGCTCTCAACCAACAGGATATACTAAAAGGCAAAAATTTTAATCTGAGGAGCAGAAGCAAAACCAGATCCCGGGTTTGTATGTTTTATATAAAAATATTACGAACAAAGTCTCTGGAAGATGGTTAACCGATTTCTTTCTGCAATTAAAAAATTGCAGCTATCATTGCAAAACAGATGACATCATTGCAATGACAATTATCTATACCTGAAACTAACAATTCGGCATCATAAACATTTTTTTAATGATGAAACGATGAATCAGTTGAGTAAAAGATGTGAAGAACAAAACGACAGTACTGACAATTAAAACATAATTACATCTGGCAAATTATGTCTTAAGAAAAGAGGCGTATTTTTAAAAAAACTCCTTTTTTCAGATTACGGAAATTTTCTGTCTTAAAACGGATAATAAAGAACGGAAATTTCTTCAATTCTTGGATATATACCGGTGCAGTGCTGCCAGGTATATTTTCGTGAATTAAAAAAAGTACTTTCTCAGAGTGTGATCCAATCTGACAAGCATTATCTTTATCAGTTTCTCGGTCGATACAAAATTGTTACCTTTCATTGTGAAATGGAAGAAGATGAATCGTCCTAACTATGCCTAACTAAGATGCAAGCGTTGTTGTTTTTAATTTTTTTTCCCTATCTTTACAAGAAGAAATTATTGGATTCATGAAAAATTTCCACTCCCGGTTTTCCACGGATTTATACATTTTAGAAGGATCTTGAACACAATTTGATATTTTTAGAAAATATCTGTCTCTATAGATGTGACACAAATTACTCGTGTGCTCTAGCTAACGAACTGCTATACGGAATTTAATAAAACTTCATCTTCAGTTATATCTTAAGAGAAATTCGTGCTGATAAGTTTGAGTGTATATCGCTCAACAGGTGGCGTTATATGCTGCATTTTTCCCTATTTCAGTGATAGCTCTATCTCAAGAACTAATACAGGGAATTTCATGAAAGTTCATATTCTTAGACATTGGCATAAGCAGATGCTGATTGAATTTGGTGTACATCGCCTAACAGATGCCGCTACTATGCTGTGTTTTGCAAGATTTCCGCGATCTGTCTGTAAGTATATGACACAACTTTTGTGGGCGCTCTAACTAACTACTACACGGACAGATTCAGTTATACCTTAACATAAAATGATTAAGTTTGGTTGTATATGGCCCAACAAGTGGCGCATCTATGCTGCCTGTTTCCACGATAGCTATATCTCAAGAAATAAAGCTTGGAAGTTTATCAAAATTTATATTCGGTTAGAACTTTACATAAATTGATGCTGATTTGGCTAGGATGTCAATCCTCCAACAGGCGGCGCTGCTATGCTGCCTTTTTCACTTCATATTCTATTAGATCTTGACATAAACAGAACATTATTAGGCTTGGGTGTATACCGTGCAATAGGTATCGCTGCTATGCTTTGTTTATTCCGATTCCCACGATAGTTATACCTCAGGAACGAATACATAGGCACTTAATTTTATTTGCAGACGGTTTATGAAGAAAATTTTGTGATATCCAAAACATACTTTGGTATTAAAAAATTCTTTTGTCAAACTTTAATCCAAGAACTAAACTTTTTTAAACATTTCAGAACAAACTAAGACATTCTGTAATAGCCAAAAAACAAATGAAAACGATTTCATCCAAGAAACTTTCAAATTTATTTATTTATTTTTAAGACTACATTTTACTTGCTTAACCTTGTCATTACAAGTCCACAAGATGAATTTATTGGAAAGGATTTTTACATGTGAAACTGGAAACTTTCGAATCTTTTTATCTGATTTATTAATCTGCTATAACCAAGCATTTTGTAGGGGTGTGGACTTTTCAGTGACTTTTTAAAAGCTGAAATTCCACACATTGTTCAAAAATGTAAATAAACTTGACTTTTGAATAAATCTCTAGAGTTAATTAAATTATAATAATCTTATCAATAAACTGTTTGAATTATTATGTTTTCTAAGTATTCAATAATAAAAAAAAAATGTAGCACTTATTTTCTTTTCCTCCTTGATTTTAATTCGGCATTAATTATTAATTTATTTGATCTTTATTGTACTCGTTTAAACAGAAGTTTCATTGCGTTATTCATTCAAAAAATTAATGTTTTCCTTCTTCTAATTCCCCTGCTCTGCATATGCATATTGTTTAGCAATTAAGGAGATTGCAGTGTGTCATTATCCTGGCTAACAGAACAGCACTGAAAGTGCTGAGTGTAACGTATGCTTTAGCCTTTCTCCCCAGTTGTCAATGAATTTTAGCGTTTAATATCAGAGTAGCTGTTATTTTGTTTGTTGAAAAAACCTTATTGTCAAAAATTATTGGACCCAGAAAATGCTTGATAAAATGACTATGATAAAAGCACTGAATTTAAATGTGCTTATTGTTTTATTTGTATGAATATATATATATATATGTCATATAAATATATCACAAACTGTTTTACGAGAAATAAATTAATATTTTTGAACAAGATGTGCAATTTCTTACATGATATGCCATTCTTTGCTAATGCTAATGATGTTGTAAAATTTTTATTAAAGATATATTTTGCGCGTTATTTTACTGAATGGAATGAAACTTTGACCATAAAGAAAAAAATAGTCACCCCACTTGTTCCCCAAATTAGTAGGAAATTGTCAATTGAAAACATTGAAAACTTTCGTCGAATTCTGAATTTATTTATATACAAATTGTTTAAAATTAACTTTTTAAAATAAAATATAAAAGTAATCTCAATCCACTTTGGCACCCAATAGAAATCTGCCTAAAAAATGATTCGCGTATTTTTATTGCTCTTTATTAGCCCCTGGTACGGTATGCTATTTCTTTCTCCCAGTTTATTTTGTGTCGACTCCAGAAAATAGCGTTACCTTACAGAAGCCAGCCGTAAAAAAAGCAATACAGTTAAATACTCTATAGCAATTTTTTAAACTTCTAAGAATCGCACATTTTCAATTTTTATACCGTCGTATTGGAAAAAAAAGTACTTTTAAATACAATTTGTTTGGAAACTGCATCTCCATTTATTTTTGAAATATTAATTTTTTTTTGTAGTTTTTAGCACCATTTGTTTAAATTTGGCAGCTCAAGTACTCCATTTATGTAGAAAGTAAAGGGAAAATAGTTGAAAAACAGCAATTATATCTTTTTGTTGCCATTTTCTCATAACCTAAAGAAAATGTAATTAAAATACGTGCTATTTTTAAAAAATATAAACGAATATTTTCTATTAAAACGTGGAGCTATTATAAACTATATTTAATTTTAAGTATTTATAGGCACTTTCAGTGTGACGTCAGTCATGTCATTTTGGTTGGAAACTGACTCCAAACAAACGGTTGCTATGAGTCGTTTCTTTTTAAATATAAATCGTGGAAAATGTTACCAGTACATATCAAGTATTAAAACATTTAGATGTGAGATATAGATATAAGATATAGCTGCAACGCACAAACAAAATAGAAAATACTACGTAGCAAAGTTTGTTTGGAGTCAGTTTCCAACTAAAACGTCATGACTGACGTCATGACTGAAATAATCTATATTAACGTTACAAAAAAATGGTCTTGTGAATCCCAGGATAGCCATTTTTTTTGTAGAGTTTCTTTAATGACGGCATCTTTTTGCTGCAATTGTGTATTATTTTGCGATAGTGACATCCTATGCATGCTTTACTGCAGATGTTTAAGAGTGGATCGTAAATGTGGAATTCATAAGCAAATGCGAATGACGTCATTTTACATAAAATAAACTTGTGACTTAAGTCTTAAAATTTAAATATGTTTTATACTATTTATATATAGATATATTTTTTCATCCGGAGCAAGACTAAATTCTGAAAAAGCAGAGTTCCTGTTTTCTAATTCTTTATATACTTTCATCAAAGAATTAAAAATCCTCTTCTGCCCCTGTGTTGCATCGTTAAAGTGGCGTACATATGCTTAGTTTGAAGAGGAGTGCTATAACATTTGTTACTCTCTTTTAACCATTTATAGAAGATCTTGTTTTCAATAAAGTCCGTTTTAACGATGATGGACATTTAAATTGATCTCTTTAGTGAGATTAGAAATTTTTCAAGTTTAGCGAAAAGGTTTAGGCAGCAACTCTAACCCAAAACCTTTTGACTTTAATTGGCAATGCTTTCTCAATTGAGCTATCTGGATAATATCCCAGCCAAAACAATTCACTTAGACCATCATATCGTAATGACATCTGGTCTGTTATCTGAAATACTTCGTCAGAATAAAGCGCAGGTAAAGGAGCTCTAATAAATTATAAATACGTAATTACACTTTTATTAATTTAACGCTATCGAACTAAATGGTAAATAAATCATACGAATAGTAATTTTTCCAGCTGAGTGAAAATGCTTCCGTCCTAGACACATTTTCACTCAACTGGAAAAATTACTACTTAATATCCTCCTAGGTTCTGAAGTATCACATGTGATACTTCCAAACCGAGGAGGATATAAACTAAACTATTTGATTTTTTTTACATTTTTAGTTTACTTCTATATAGCTAAATGCTTTTCGCTTTGGATCAAAACTAATAAATTACATCACTAATGCTTATTCCCTCATAACGCAAGCGTTATTTTCATCTGATATTGCAAAATTCATTCCAGACAGTGTGTCCAAAAAAGCAAGAAATTTCAAAATTAAATAATTTAACTGCTTTACAATGGAAAAAAAATGAAGATTTGTAGATCATTCAATTAATTAAAGGCCTTTAATTTGTTACTGCGTAATTTAGGTCACTGATAATTAAATTGACATTTTAAGGGTGTTATTAATTTCAGATCCATATTTTTTAACCTAAATTTCCAGCCCCCTTATGTATCAATTAAAAAAAAATGGCTCCTTCCGTCATCCATGGTGTCTTTTTGTTTGTGCAAAATCAATAAATGTGTATTCGCTGTGTTACTTTACCTTCCCATCTGAAGAATATATACTAGGATTTATTTACGAATCTTGTGTTAAAAAATAAAAGTATCTTTAGTAAGGTTTAGCAAAGTTCGTTAAATAGTTGATAAAGTTTTATGAAATCTACAAACATATTGTCACAGCAGGCAATTGATATATCTACCGAATATGCATAATCAAACATAAAATATCGAACTCGGTTTACAGCATCCCTTACCAAATTTTCTGAAAAAAAAAAAAAAAATGCAAAAAATCATCACATTTTTTTAATCACATCATTGCATCATTTACATTTCACATCACAAAACTTGGAAAACTGCCAATGAAATATTGTTGGTTATATAGGTCTATACAGGTTATATAGGTCTATAATTTATTAATATATAATTTATTATATTATATAAGACAATTTCCTTTCCTTTCAAACTTCAGGACGAGTAAAAACCTGATAAAACAAATCGTATTGACAATTTTCGCCACGCCCGAGTTTTCTCGGGATATTAATTAATTGTAATATATATGAACACGAGATACCTCGGAATAATCAGGGAAGCATTTGAAAAATGGAACTTATTTAAATATTACTTCAGCAACGTTTTAGTAAACAGCACTTAAAAGATTACTAGAAGAAAAAATAAATCTTTCTTCTGCTATCACATTCAACTTTATTCCAAATAAATATTACGCATTTAAATTGCATTTTATAAAGTACTTCTCATGCATATAAAAGCGATTTTTCTATTTATTTTAAAACAGATGCTTTGATATAATAAAATAAGGCAAATTACACAAATTTCTAAAAGATTTTTTTTTTAATTTAATTTTGCAATGCAATGTTTGGAGGCATGTGGAAGTAATTGAAAATAATTTCATTCCGTTTGTTTTATACATATATATAAATATTATGAATATGTAATGATAAATTTGCAATTCTTTTTTAGTAGAGCAATAAAAGTTGATTCAAAGAAATGTATGTATTTCAGATGCCGATTCTATAACATATGACGCAGAATAATAATAATAATATATGAAAGATGTATACTCCAGTTCGTATACCTTCAAATTACTAGTGAAGTCAGTTAGCTGTACAATACAGTGATGAATGTGGTATCTAGGTATTATAAAACGGCTATTGACGCAATACGGTGATTTTTCCCGGAAGCGAAAAGAGATTTGTTTTTAACGTGTGCAAAGACGAAAGAAAAGGAAGAATTAAGTAATTATTTGTAATTTTGTATTGAGAATAAAAATTAATTTTTATAGCTAAAGCGTTGTTATTTCCAGACTCAGATTTGTTTATAATATTAAGATGACTTTATCATCTGCTACTATTTACTTTAGTCAAACAAAACATCTCCCATTTGTTTCCGATATTTTGAAAGGGCTGCACAGGCGACTCTTTATCGTAATGTCTTTCCAGAAAAATCGGTGGTGCAATATAACTTAGTCAGTTTAATATTTGGTAATATGGCTTTATTTTTCGTAGGAAATAAAACTCAGTAATTTACCGCTCAGAGCTATCCCACTTTGTAGATGTTTTGCCATACTTAGAGACCATATTCGTGACCGTAGCTAATTTGGATCCCCAACTATTTAAAACAAAGCTGACTATACTCAGTATAATCATACCGTCTGATTCAAAATAGAAGTTATGTAGACTACCTCTTAAAACCGTTGTTGATGCATTACAAAAAATATATAAATATGACATACAGCTTTTATATATGGCATTTATTTCGCAAGACTGTATGCATAGCAAAAGAGAAAAATTTATTTTTATAAGGTCTCTAAGTCCTATATGTTATACTTAGAAAGATTTTCTCCATACTCTGACAAGTAAAACAGTAAAATTCCCATTCTTATATAACTAGAACTCATTAGTTTGATGCTTTGAATTTTATTAAATTTCGAGGCCCTGCGTACGCGAAGAACCGAAATAATAGCCAGTTCTTCATGATATTTACAAACAATATATGTAGTGACAAGTCTGCAGGATATAAGATTCTCTTGACCAGACATGCAGTGTCAACCAGCAGCCATGTGTGTTTTTACAAGTAACCATGATTATTTTATATTTTATGTCATATATTATAATATAAGTTAATGTTATATTTCGTAACTGGTTTTGTGTAACATTTTATCATACGTACCGCTATACAATTCTTAATAATATTTGAAGCAAACACAATCGAAACAAATGCATGATATTCTATAAGATCCTGTATTTTTAATACACAATGACTCTGTGAGACTGTTCAAACAACGCTTAACGCTTGACTTAATTTTGACTCGCATGAAATTGTAAAGAAATAAGAGCTGATAGAGTTATCTGCTATTAATTAAACGCCTTTTTCAGAGAGTCACTGTAATTAATTTACGGCAAACATTTTTCCTGTTTTAGTCAAAGTTCATTCTTTTAGTTTTCAGTAAAGACGTTCTTTATCGTAATATAGTTGGCAGTTTTCATCCGCTTTCATCGATGAAATTTATAATGAATTCTTTGTAAGAATTAAAACTACATACCTAGTAGCTAACCAATATTCGTTATATAAGTTATATTGAAATGCAATATTGTGCCAATATTTAATTCTGTGGAAACTTACCCAATGGGTTGCAAGAAATCAATACAAAAGGCGAAATATTCGTTTTACATTGTAAATGTTCGCAAAGCAGTTCTAATATTTGTTGGGCAGATCTGGGTCCATATAACGGTACCGACTTAAACTATCCAAACATACCGCTAAATTGGGGGGGAGAGGGTAACCCCCAATAGTAATGTAGGTTAACTACTTCTAATTACTTATACCTGAAATGATATCGATTCCAGCAATATTACAGAAATACTGTCAAAGAAATCGCACGATATTTCTTGCTAATATAAGTGCAATATTGGCAAAATGTAAATCTCTTGGAGCAGTATTTCATGCTAAAATTTCTAATATTGCGTAAGATATAATTAAGATTTAACCAATATTCTCCTAGATAAGGCAAATGCAAATAATATTGGTCCATTATTATTTTGCTACTAGAGGGAGGAATTTATACATTCGAGTCATAAATCATAAGGCAGAAACAAATATTCTTCTGAATCATACAAAATATCCTACAATCATACAGTTTGTCCTAAAAAGGGCTGAACGTTAAAACTCAGTTACAACGTTACAAGTAAATAGCGACAGCTCTTAAAATTATTCTTCCAGTAGAGTTAGTTGTGAAGTCAGGAATCTTTTTAGTGCATTTCCTTGTTTTAGTCAGAATATTACCGATGGATAGCGCTGCACTATCTCAAGTTTAAATGTTCCTCAAAATAACCTGCAATTTCAAAATGTAAACCATTTTTTTGCCATTTCAGCAGCTAAATATAATTAAGTTAGATGACGAGTGAAGTTTTATCGATTTTTAGAAATCAGTTATAGCGTTCTAACAATTTTCGCTAGAGCAGCGCCATCTATTGGTGATGTATAAACTAAAACAATGAATTGTACTAAGATAATTTCCGACCACACATAATTCCCTTGCAATAATAACATAGCTGGCACTGTTTACTTGTTATTGAGTTTTAAAAACGCTTAAAGTATATTTTAATTTATCTTCTACCGTATGCAACGCTCTGTTTGATTCAATTCCTTGATCATACATTTTGTAATTTATCTTTCTTTTTTATGAAAAAAAATATATTAGGGGCATTCTCACAATCTTTTGACTTTTGAGAAAAAAAATCTGGCGAAATTAAACTTGCTAAAATAACATTGCGACGAATGCCTTAATGATTCAAAGTAAAGAAAAAATGGTCAGCAGCAAAATTTTTTTATTTAACTGAGGTTTAAGTTAAACTTGCGAGTTTAACGAGTTTAATTTTCTCTACCATTTTACCCCTATAACTTTTTAGTTTCTTCTAAATTTTTACTTATAATGAATTTGCACAGAGCCCACAGGACATTCAAATAAGAGATAATAACAATGTAGTACTTTTAATACAGAATTTTTGTATAACATTGTCTTAAAGGGGTGTTAAAGATGGGACGGTAATGTAAAAAAGGGGGACGGTATTGGAAAAAAGGGACGGTAAGGATGGAATGGTGAGGAAAATTACCACCTATTTTTAGGAAAATCATGTTAAGACTAAGTGATAGCCACAATATTCATTGATTTTTAGAAACAGTTGTTAACATTGGATTAAATTAATTTTTCTTTTAAATTTACCTCAAAAAGTGCAGGAATAAACCTTGGGGACGGCGAGATTACCAATAAAGCCACGATGCTTGAAATTGATATTTAAATGCTGATTTAAATTCTGCAGTAAATTTCCTGCCAAAGAATTTTAGACATTCCTTCTCTAGCATACTTCTGCATGGGAAAAAACTTGGAACAAAAATTCTGTGACTGCATCTGAAATGATTTTCTATATAATTTTAGAAGATGGATGGTAAGGAATCTAAAACCCAGGGACAGAGTTTAAAAAATAATAACGACCCTAAAAATGTGTGCAGGTTAGTTTTTAGCTACATATTTATATAAAACAATAGTTTCAGTTTCAGAAAAAAAATTACATCGAATTATTTTTATTGAAACAATTTTATCCAGACAGCTCCAAACTTAAAAATCAGCATCAGGGACACGGGACGGTAGATGAGTTTTCCAGGTATTTGGACCCCAACATCGTCCAAAACTTATTTATCTCGTTAATATTGTTATGCAATCATGCAATGGGATGTTCCCCAGTATATGAAATTAAAAAACCACAAAAAAGTGCATTAAATAAAAAATTATTATTCAGGGACATGAAAGTCAAAAGATTGTGAGAATGCGACATTAATATTATTCGAAGTCCTTCAAATATATGCGAAATAAATAAAGTTCGCAATTAATAAATATTCAAATTAGATTTTTTAAATATGTATATTTAAAAACGACAGATTTCAAATACAGGCTGATTATAAAAAAGAATCTATCCCTGTTTGAAAACATCTGTAAGCTAAAACTGATAAGCAGAATGAGAGCAAATTTGACATTTAGACTTTTGAAGACATGGGGAGATGGTTTTTTCGTAAAAAGTAACGGAAATCACCTACTTGCTGTATATTTTCACAAGGTTGGACGAATAATGAGCAAAATTTCATTCAAATGAATTAATCTATTGAATGTTTCCAGTGCCATTTTAAATTAACTTAGTGCCACTGCTTCCACATAAGCACAAAAATGTTCATCGTCCATTTTCCGAATTAAATACTGTTCTACAATGATTTTTTTTTTTCAAAGCGACGATTGTTTGAGATGCGCTTCTAGTTTCGGATATACTTGACAGACTTCTATTAATATCAATACTATTAATATTAATGCTAATCGAAGTCTGTCAAGTGTATCCGAAATAAATAAAGTTCGCAATTAAAAAAGAATCAGATTAGATTTTTTTAAATTATGTATATTTAAAAACGACAATTTTAAAATGCAGAGTGCCTGTAAAAAAGAATTTGTACCTGTTTTAAAGCATCTGTGAGGTAAAACTGATATTTTCTGCATATTTTGACACGGTTGGACGAATAATGATCAAAATTTGTCCGTCATTCAAATGAATTAATCTATTGAATGTTCCCAGTGCCATTTTAAATTAACTTAGTGCCATCGCTTCCACATACTTCCACATACGCACAAAATTGTTCATCGTGCAATTCACAAATAAAATACCGTTCTACAGTGATTTAAATATTCATTAATGAGTATTATTCCATTAACTTAAACTTTTTTATGTGATTAAATTCAATATCATTTTCAGGTATATAGAAAAAAATAAAGACAATTTCAGTGAAATATAATATTTTGAAAGATACAGCTTGTAAATCACTGTATTTTTTTATTATTATTACTGTCTTAGAAAAAGGAGGTTGGTTATACAGTTCAAATGTATGTTTTAAGTTGTTGCTTCTTTTTTTCTTTGTACTTCTCTTTTGTTGCTGTTCCGAATTCGATATATTCATATGTGGAATAATAAACAATACCCGTTTGTAGACAATGCAAGATAACAAGCTCAAGGTTTAAATTAATAAACACAAGGTATCATATAGAAAGAAAAAACATAACACGAGAAATATGGAGAAATCACAAGATGATTATTGGGCTGTCTTCTCGTGAAAGGGGATTTTAAAAAGCTGGAAGGAAAAACCATGAATGATTGGGCTGTTCGATAGTTGTATCTTATCAAGAGGTTTTGAAATGGAATACATACCAAACGAAGGGTTTGTGCCAGAATTCTCGGTCAATTCAAGTATTCATATGTACATATGTGTTATCCAAATGCCTAAGAATTATCGTGATCAACTTATCATATTATTTGTTCAAGTAAGTAATAAATATTGTATAACATTAGAATGTGAAGAGATTCATTTGTCGTTGTAAAGGAAAACCAATTTTTAAGTAATTGTAAAACCAAATCCTACACATATTATGTACAGTCATGAAAAAAAAGAGTAAACGCCCCCTACTAACTCTACAACAAATTATTGTAGAAGAAAGTTACTGGTACCAAATGATCTAAAATAAAATCTACTTTTAAATTATGTATATAAAATTTTCTTAGAGGGGGCGGGGGGTATCTACATATTAAAGCAAATCCAAACTTTCTTTTTTTTCAATAGCGACACCCAAGTTTGACACCGAAAATAAATTCTACATCCTTCAATTAGCCTACATATAAATTTTCATGAAATTCGTACGATTAGTTCCAGAGAAATTAATTATTTTAAAATGAGCCTATTTTAGGGGCTGTATCCAAATTTAACTTCAGTTCTCGTTTACTGAAATTCTACAGAATACTAAGTCATTTCTAGTAATGTATTATTTCTTACCAATAGGACCATTTCACTTACTTAATATGTTTCGACTATTGAGAGCCCAAATGTTTCAATAAAACGAGTAAAATATTTTTTTCCCAAATTATGCTTTACTGCAATTCATAGAAAGGCCCTTAAACCAGATTTTTAAAGTTTTTTAAGAATAATTTCAAAACTACTTGGAGATTTTTTTTTAATTTTCGATTCGCATAAAGCAAGACATGATAAATATAAATCCATTAAAAATATATCTTACAATTCATAATTTTTTTAATATTAATTTGATATTTATTCATAATTCATATTATAAAATTATAAAAATTACAAATTCAATGTATTTATGTTTAGGTTTTTAGTATTATAAGAACACAAAAAATTAGCACATTAGGGTTATAATTTCAGGTGATATTAATAAAAATATGAAAATGTAATTTAAGATTAAAAGTTCTAAATGTTGAATGTTTATAATTCAGAAACTTATCATCCAAATTACTTTAAATTTCGAATAAAGGCATAGTTTGAATCGAAGATTAAAAATATATTGTCAAAATTGGGTGTTGCCATTGAAAAATAAAAGCTTTATCTGGTTTTAATTCGTAGATACCCCCTAAGCAAATTTTATATGCATCATTTAAAAGTGGATTTTATTTCCAATCTTTAGGTACCAGTAACTTTCTTCTACTGTAATTTGTTACAGAGTTAGCAGGGGTGTTTACTTTTTTTTAAACGACTGTACATATATTGGTTGCTAGATGGAAAAGGAACAATTTTTATTCGAGTATCATGCCAGTTTTATCAGAATTCAAAAATGGTATGTTTGTCTGCATGTCTAGACTTTCATTTTTATAAAAACTTGCCAATTGCAACGAAATAAAAAAAATTTATTACATTATTTGATATTACTTTAAGTTTTTAAAATGGTTATCGTACTGCATATTTTTTCTAAAAGAGACTTGTTAGATGCATGATCGTCTGCTATGCTAAATATGGGCGATACTCAGGATGGTGTCATTTAAAATGAATGTGGACTTAAATATATTTTTTAACAAATATTCCTGTTTTGCTGTACCACTCATATGGTGTAGAATATCTAAATAAACAAAGAAAAAATGGCAATTACTACAATTTTTTACATGAATGTTTTTGCATTCGTCAGTTAAAAACAGTCACTTGAAATTTGTTTCGTTTTTTGAAGATTTTTAAAGATATTTTGATGATGTTTTGAAGATGATTTGAAGATTTAAAAAAAAAAAAAAAAAAAAAAAAAAAAAAAGATTTTTAGATATTTTGAAGATGTTTTAAATGAAATTTGTTTAATTTTTTTAAGACGTTTTGAAAATGTTTGAGACTTTTTTGAAGATGTTTGAAATCTTTTGAAGATGATTTAATTAACTGTACAAAGTGAAAATATTTAAAATTTCAGTATTACTATTTAAAGTACCTAAATATTTTTTGTATTTCTATTTTTAGGTAAGAACATATTTATTTACTGTCTGCTTAGGCGAAAAATGACCGTTCATGAATGAACGGTGAATAATATGCAAAGTACAGTCAAAATGTAAGTTAAGACCTTCTTTTGCTTATGTGTAAAAATAATCTTGCTTTTAGCATTCAAACACGTACGTGTGAAAATCTGTCATTGTTTCATTGCTTTATATTAGTAAAATAAGAAGTTTCGTTGTTTTTATACTAGTAAAATTATCACATATACTATGTCTTTTGATAAAAAATAACGATAATGGAATCTAGTTTATATAATCTGTCTCAAAAGTTTAGACTCAGACTAAATTATGATAACAAAATTGGAAAAAGAAATATATGGAATAAATCAAAATACTCAAAATGTAATTGAAATGAAACAGAGTAGAGATATTAGAATGGACATCAAAGCAATGTATTTTTTTAAAGCCTTTTTTTATTTTTGTTAAAAAGTACTGTCTCAAAACTTTATGCTCATTATGAGAACATTAACAAATGCTATATTGGTTTCAATCATGGAACCATTTTCTCTAAATAACATAACAGCTAATATTCATTTTTTTTTTTGGCTTTTTAAGATGCCAAAAGCTATGGAATTCACAAAAAAGAAAATTTTTAAGATTTTTAAATTTAAATAAAAAAAAAATAAGCCCATTGCAGTAATTTCAAGACTTTTAAATCATTTAAAGCGAGGAATATACCGAGTACTTGCTAGAAAAACAATTTCGACCAAAAACCAAGATGCGGTCAGCTCGTGTAACAAGTAACTAAAAATTGGAATATTTCTGTCAAAAGAAAACATGACCTCAAGACAAATTAAAAATAGTCTCACCATCAATGTCTCAAAGGATGCAATACATACACACATAAAAGATTATTATTTTTTTAATATGTATTGCAAACCACGCTTAAAACTGCACCATAAACAGGAAAAATGGATTGTGCTCGAAAGTGCAGGGCTACTATTAACGATTCATTCATTTTCAAAAGGCTATTCAAGAGTAATACACGTATAAATATGAGTGATATATGAAAATAACCGCAAACTTACCAAGCTTTTGCACACTTTTACAAATGTTCTATGTGCGCTTCCTCGGTAACACGACACACGTCCAAGCTGATATCTAAATTCGTTCCACACATGTTGTAGTGTCAGCCTGTGAATGGTCATCACTGCAGCATTGATACGTTCACTGAGCTGTTCTACTATTTTTGAAAGTGGGGAGTACATAAACAAGATCTTAATATGCCCCCAAAGGAAGAAGTCAGAAGGCTTTTAATCAGGTGCCCTGGGTCCAAGGGAACAAAAAGAGATCATCCTCAACAACACTTCCAATCCAGCGAAGTCCATCGTTCAAGTATCGACGAACTTGAATTTTCCAATGAAGGGATGCCCCGTCCTGTTGCAAAACAAAATCCTCTTTGAATCAGTAGCTAGTTTCAGAAACAACCTCAGCTACAATGTAACATTTTGAAAATTAATGAATGTTTTATAGTATTTCTGCACATATCGTACACAGATAAGCGGCTCCCTGCATTATTCAGACACGAAAATAAGTGGAATCTGTATGGTCCTGGTGATTAGAATTGTTACTAGCATGGCCTCAGGAAACAGCCATGTACTTTCTTCAAAAGATGACAAAGTGGAAATCCGATTGTCTTTAACCGATTGGCTAAACATATCTTGCATTCCTCCATCGAAAACAAAATTCAACAAAGTATCAATAGACACCATAACAACATATATTTCTATTCAGTGGTATCTTAGAGGGTTCTGAGTGGAGATTTCAGCAAGACAATGTTTCAATTCACAACTCACATATTACCAAAAATTAACTTTCTGCGCGAAATACTAAAGGCTTAGATTGGTCATATCTAACACCAGACTTAAACCCAATTGAGATTATTTGGGATATATTAAAACGTGAAGTTTACAATAATGGAAAAAAATCCCTGCCGGCTCGGGCCTACAGGCGGAGGTAGATTTCGAAGTTAAGTACTAAATTAACCAACAAAATTTAAATCAAGATTAGAGATAAATCCAGTTCCTCCACTAAGAATGAACTCTAGGGAGCTAAACATTTTGTGAAAATTCTAATATACACGAATACACACACGCATGCATATGGAATAGGTTTAAAAAATCGCTAAAGCAAATTCAGAGAACCTCAAAGTGATAAATAAGTTAATAATTCCATAGTCGGGTTTTTATCATGTTTTAATACGTTTCTTCAAACTCACATGACGTTACATATTCACCTGCTGAGGTCCATTTTATTTCCAATATGACGCAATATTTTGTTGTTGTTTTTTAATTCGTCAAACTATTTATTTCATTTTGAGTTTTCATGCGGAAATCTTGCTCTAGGAAACTTATGACGTAATATTCAATTTGTTTTCAATTCGTCAAACTATTTATTTTATTTAATTTTTCACGTGAAATTCTCGCAAAAGAAAAGCAATTGTTGTGGTGAGAATTTTATTGGTTTTTTTTTTAATTGTTGGCAACTGCAATAACGATATTTATTTTTTTCTGTTATTGTTGTGTAAGAGCTGATTTTATCGGAATCAAGTTAAGATGGTATTCAAATTTTTGAACCCTCCCCATTTCCATTCCCTTGGTCCGATTTTACCCATTTTCAATCCCCGCCGAGATATTAGCCATCTCAAAGTTGTTGGCGAGTTTGAAGACGATCCGTGCATAATTGCGACTTTTATCGTGCGGACAAAATTTAGTACATACATACATACATATATATATATATATATATATATATATATATAAACTTTTTAGGTGGGGGTGGTTTTGCGTTCCTGGGGTCCTATAATGAAAAGTTATGAAGGAATTTTTCAAAAGTCGCACCATGGTAACGACTGCAATAGGTAGTATTTCTTACGAAATCTGCCTAACAATATGACTCTACTAAAAAACTAAAAGTGGCCAATGAAAAGCATGGTATTATTTGCCATGCATAAATAATATTTTAAAATCTAATTGGTTGAAGGGAAACATCATTAATTGAAATTATCCGACACAAGGAAAATATTATTATTCGCTTCAATGAAACTCTCCGATCACCAAATTTCATGTTAACATATGGGAAAATTCAAATATTTCATTACTCATTACCTGTAATATAATTATCAAAATACGGTTTTCGCCTTCAGAAAGAAGACGTTAGATGCTGACGAGGCGCGTTTGTAAATAATGTATCCTTCAGTTTTAAGCATTTAAAAGTGCCTGAAAGTTTGAAATTTCCACTTAGTGAAATTTTATTATTTCCTTAAAATTTAAAGAGACAATTTTTAAAAGTGCTCTTCGTCGGCATGTGACGTCTACTTACTGCTGGTGGGATCTGTAATTCGATAATTACATTATGTGATGAGTAATCACCTATTTAAGTTTTCCCATATGCTAACAGGAGGTTTTGCTTTCGGTAGTTTCATTGAACATTATGTGAAAGCGTTAGATTGTGTTTTTTTTTTTGTTGTTGTTGTTGTTGTTTTTGGTACTATTTAGTTATTCTGTCGACCAATTTCGCCAAATTATATAAATCGCCAAACCACTCGCCAAATTATACAAATTGACATAATTTTTATTTTAAATACCGAAAGAACAAATAAATTAGTAAAAAATTAATAAAAATACAAACAAAACGTCGAAATAAAGATCACTTGATGACGTAAACACGTGTAACTTGTTTAAAGTCAAGTGAATGTGACATTTACTACAACCATTATTGGCATTTAATCTTATAGTTTGACGATAGATTTTTGGAGGACGGGGTAACCAACTAGTACCCTTTTTTTCGATTCTTTGCGACTAAAATTTTGAGACAACGTACTGTTACAGATTTTTTATAAGTTTTAACAAAGTTATGATAATGTATCGTTTTATTAAATTTGATATTATTTATTTGAATTATTTTACAAAATGTAAGAAGTAAATTAGTATGTGATTGTTTAAATTTGTTTTGTTATTTAAGAACTTATATTTATGTTTGTGCTAAACTATTGATACAGACTGTATCAAGAAGTACCATATTTACTAGTGTTTATTTCTTTTTGGTCTCCTTTGTCAGTTAAAAAACTACACTGTCAAAAAACACAAATGTTCTTTAACCTGCCTCTAAATGTCTTAATGCTTACGTAAAATGATATGCCATCTTTCGAGTTAATCACGACACCGAAAAGCGTTCTTTTATTTTAGAAAATTTAGAAACCAATAGATTTCTAAAATTTAAAGAAGAATTTCTGAAACAAAAGTTTTTTTGCTGCCCTTAATTTTCGGAAACGTTACCGAGTAGTTTTTAGAGAGTAAATCAGTTTTCTCACCGATGAAGATTGTTTTTTTGGATTCTATCAATTCTGAAGTAAAGATTTTCAGCTGAGTAATATCATTTATTCAGGCAAGAGTAATAAAATACTGTTAATTTCAATATTAATTTTATTACTGTTAATGTTAATGTTTTTAATTTTTTCATGCCTATTAAACGTGAAACCGTTTTACGAATTGATAGTATCCGAAAAGCCGATTTTTCGGGTTGAGAAAACGGATTAATAGACTGTAAAAAGTACTCAGAAACATATCCAAAAATTACGGGCAGCAAAAGAAATTTTGTTTCAGAAATGCTTCTGTAAATCTCGGAAATCTCTGAAGGCATTTCTGGGCTTTCTGAAGATAAAGGAACGTGTTTCTCAATCGTTGATAATTCAGAAGAGGTTACATTATATTTTGAAAGAGCTAAAGAAGTCAAGAACAAGAATAAAAAACGTATCTCTTTTTTTACAGTGCGAAATGTATGCTATTTTGTTTTTTCAATACAAATTAATAGACAATTGCACATTTAAAGTAGTTTTATGATTAAAGAATATAAATGCATATAAAATGCCAAAAATTGCACATTTTTAACTATTTAGCAGTATGTTATTAAGTTTGCTTTAAATTCCTTAATAGTATACCCACTATACATCAACAAGCAGACCCATGCGAGAATTCTACACTGCAATCTTTGAGTTTATTTTCTGACACATTTTTCGTTTCTTTCTAATTAACTACAATTTTTTTAATCAAACAACTTGTTTTAACGAAATATGAGTGAACTATATCAAAACCCTGCTTGAAAACCTTTCGTATAATATCCCATTCATCATTGTGCGTTATGTATGTGCATAGAAAAAGGGATGTTTACATCAGAAATAATATGCATAATGGTACTTTACCTAAAATTATAACGAAAATTCCGTATGCAATGTCAGATGAGGGTGAAAAATCCTATCGAATGATACATCATTCATCGTTATACTCCACATATTAGTTAACTTCAGTATGCGATCTCAGATGTTGGTAAAAAATCCTATCCAACGATACCTCATTCATCGTTGTACACTACACATTAAAGTCTTTTTCAGTCAGAGAGTCCTTTCCTTTTCGTTGACCTTCAAAACTTGGGAGGGTGTTTCTATGGTAACGAGTGGTGGATTTTCCAGTTGCTCACCTTTTTTTCACACTGCATTTGAGAAGGGTTTCAATTTCCAGTCCAGGATGATAAGAGATAAGGAACAAAGTGGAAATGAAGTGGGAAAAACGGGATAAAACGGTAGCATATGTGATTTCCATGTCAGCCAGCGAGGGCGACTGTGAAGGATGCCGTCTCTAAAGAAAAAATGAAGTATAATTTAGAAAAGGGATATTGACAACAGAAATAATATGTGGTCAATACATTTCGAATCACCAAGGAGGTGCTGCTCGACATTATTAAATTTCCCAATTTTTTAATCAAGTTTTTTCCCGGGAGGAGTCGCGTGGGGTATGACATTCCCAGGGTGCAAAACGTTTTTACAATTTTCCCCACTATTTTTCGAAAAGTAATCTTCAACTTACTTTATCGCATAATTTGTAACAATTGTCTCCCACTAAATAAGGTGACGATTATTATTTGCACTTATTGGTGACAAACCGAAAACCGTTCATACCCTGTTTATGCTCGACTTCCCCGGGTTAATGTCCTAAGTTTTCAGAATTTTTTACTCAGTCCCCTTCGGGATATCAATTAGAGAAAACTGCCAAAATCATACTTACACAATTTTTGATAAGTTGTACAAAAAAAAAAAAAAAAAAAAAAAAAAAAAAAGGAAAAGATTTTCAATATTGAAATTTATAAAATAAAGTAGACCTATGAAAGATTTTTGTAAAGTTATTTAACATGAGTCTGATTTCCTTCATAAAAAATAATAATAGCAAAATGTGGTGTTTGGCCTTTCCTTGCAACAGTTTTTAAACATTTGTTTGGCCTTTCCTTGCTACAGTTTTTAAACATTTGTTTGGCCTTTCCTTGCTACAGTTTTTAAACATTTGTTTGGCCTAGATTCTTAAGTCTAATAAAAATTATGCAATCACCTAAAATGTAGAAAATTTTATGCTGAACATTTTAGTTTTTGATTCATCTTGATAAAAATAAATCAGTTAGCATTTTCTTCAAGATCCGTTTTTCATTAAAAAAAAAATTACTGCATAGTTGGCTAAAAATGGCTACCCCCCCAAAAATATATGGTAAAAAAAAAATATATATATATATATAATCATGTTTTTAAACTTGGAACAATATGAAGAAAACTTCATTAAAAATTAGGAAAATTAAAAATGTCGAGCAACACCATTTGGTGATTCAAAATGGGATTGATCCATACATGATAATACAGTAGAACCTCGATTTTCTGAAGTAATTGGGACCGATCATCTTTCGGAAAATCGACATTTTCGGATAATGGACAATGCTTCAATTTTAAGAATAAGGAGGAATATATGCAGTATTCTTTACTATGGTAATAAAATAAAAATAAAGCAATAGCTAAATAGAAAAAGAATAAATTACCTGAATTTTGAAAATAAGTACCTTTTACATATATCACAAGGGTTTGAAAAAATGTTTTATTTGTCGCAGCTTCGATTGCCTTTGCTTTGAAGCTCCATCACGGAGTCTTTTATTATTCTTGGTTCACCAGTATCATAGTATTTCTGCTGCTTCAGCTATGCCAAATCTTTTACAAACATTCAAAAGCTTCAGAATTGCTAATTTGTTGGTTTTCTTCGTTCTATTCCGCAGCTTACAGGAGTTCAAGATAAATTCAAAGGTACTCTAAGAAAGGGGATCGAAAATATCTATGTACTCGTAGTTCGGGAAGGACCGCTTACACCGTAGTTACAAAAAAAAAAAAAAAATCTTTTAAAATGGATTTTGCACACAAGGAATGTGATATTTAAAAAAAAAAAAAAAAAAAAAAAAAAAAAAAAAGCTTTCAAAATGGATTTTGGTTAAAAGACGTTCTACGGTACTTTTGATTGCTCAGACTCTCATTAATTTTCCCCGATAAATAGATGCTGAATAACAGATATTTTTATAGAAATCTCTGAATTTTAGTTTTTTAATTCAAGCCATTGGAAAAGTGTGATAAAAGACTCTTCTGTTAAATTATGATCTTCGTAAAATAAAGTTAAAAATGCATTTCCGCCATTCCTAAGACTGCTAGAGAAGGAAAAATAAGAGAGAAGTTTAATTTTATTTTATGTAAAAATTCAGGTCCTAGATATCGGGACAAAAGTAAATGTTTATTTGAACGGTGGCACACAACAATCAATAAAATCCTTGAAAATTAATTTTCTCGAATATTTTCTTTACACTCAAAAGCACAAATGTATTCTTACCGAGCTAGTTTTTCCACTCCTTAAATACAGAATTCACCGGTATGTACCGATGTGTTATGATACTGAGTGTGCAGAATATTCATAGAAAAGTTATTCCTCAGCAAAATTGCGAGTATTTAAGGTATCCGCTGGCTGGGGATTGAAACACTCATATGATATAAATCTTCGCGATGTTGTTTGATAGCAAATAAGAGATAAACTAAGAAATTTTCGGGGTTTTTTTCCATGACTAAATAAACATATATGATCTGTTATTAAAATATAAAACCGGGTAAGTAAATATATTTAAAACTGCTTATTCTCTTTGAAATGTACGATATGTTTATATTTTTCGAATGCTGTTTGTATGCTCGAAAGCTATAAACCCTTTTTGCTAATATTGCGGCCAGATATCATTATTATTTTACTTTTTCACTTTCTAAAGTGCATCTGTTACCTTTAGTTTTTGAAACAGAATCTGCCTAGGTTTATTTTTAATTCCTTTTTTTAAAGAACGTATATTATTTGAGGTATTTTCTGATTATTTCTCAAGCAGCACACAATCTTTATTTTGTATATTTTTATTTAGATGTTGCTGAGACCTATTTGTTAGATTTTTAATTTATCAACCAATAGCACAATAAGTTAAATATTTGCTTTCCGTTAGAATTTTTTTTTTTTTTTTTATTATTATTATAACAAATTTTATTTAGTTAGTTAGTTTCATGAGGGGTACCTGCACCATATCACAGTGTAGTCGACTGTACATAAATGATTCAGCTTTTTTAACTAAAATTAAGCTATAATGCAAGAAATGTTTAAAATAATTTTCTTGCACTAAATTTTATAAAGAATTTCCTATACAGCGAATTTTTTGAAAAGGTATTCGTTGTATTAAGAAATTGAATATAGTTTCTCTTTTCTGATAAAACCTTTGAATTTTTGAAAAATCAGTTTCAAAGTGATTAATTTAAGCACATTTTATAGATATAATAGTCAAGAAAAGATCATCATCTGTTAGCAATGGCTGATAACACAATAAATATGTAATACATTTATTTTCAAAAGGAAAGCGCCATTTGATTCCAAAGTAGTTGAATAGAGATGTTTGCAAATTCACTGCTTGAAGATATAAAAACCACACTATGTATGCGTCAGAAAAATTCGCGTTTTTAAGCACCGGAACTCTTTTTTTTTCTTAAACAAGTTTCTGAATGTAGATTTAATGGCCGATTATCTAGTTATCTCAATGCGATTTACAAAGATTTTGAACACCACAAAATTTAATGATTAAGGCTTGAATGACATACAGATCCTTTTTTGTATATCATTTCACTTATTTATAAATAATCCTTAAGATTTATTAATCTGAAAACATTAATTTTAAAATAAAACACTGACCACAATTACTTATCCATTAAATTTGAATAATAATATTTTATATTTTACAACAAACAAGGAGTTTCGACCCGGGCTTCCCGGATTACAGAAGCAGGTGAAAACCATATACATATTTTTTTATTGAAAACTCTAATAGATATTTTACATTTAATATATATTTTTTAGATTTTTCATTTACAATGCCAACAATTATTTTTTATATGTCATCAATTCAGAAGCCTGCAAAATTTGGGTTGTGTCAAATTACCTATCTTTTGATAATAATTGATTCTTACGTATTTTGTAGCACTGAATTCGAAAATGGCAATTTTTTGAAATTTTTTTTTACTTTTTAACTTTGAAATTTACAATTTGCGAAAGTTTTCGAAGTGGTGGTTAAAAATGAAGGTTATTTTAAAATTAAGTACTTAAAAGTACATAAAAATCAATTATAAAAAAAAAATAACACAGCCATCACATCTATTTTATGGTATCAGAACTTTGCTATTTTTTGACTTTGAAATTTACCATTTGCAAAAAACCCTGACTTGGTGGTTAAAAATGAAAGTCATTTTTACCCGACTGAAAAGAAGGGTTATGTGTTTCACGCGTATCTGTATATGTGGATTTCTTTATATCCTCGAAACATCCCAACAGCTGGATGGATTTTAATGAATGAAATCTCTATCAATTCGTCTTAATGGCCCGATGGTTATAGGCTAGGTTTTGTTTTTATAAATTCAAAATGGCGGCCGTAAAATACAAAATGGCGGCAGAGACGAAAAAAAAAATTACGCACCCTATTGAGTGGCATATCATTGGATAGGTCTTTCAAAATGAAGACGATGTTTTATTGACTATTTTACAGTTAGAAGCTACGTTAAAATATTATACAACCTGTGAGTTGTGTATCTAAGATCTCTAGCTTTACTGCAACTCTAACCATCATAGACATCTACAGACCTCATCAAAACAGTGTTTATAGGTAGGAACTAACAATTAAACACAAAAATATTTTAAGTCAATTCCTACTTAGGTCAATAAGAGGATTTTTTTTCTCCCATTCTTCTTTCCTCTTGAGTGGCGCTTAAAATGCCTTGATCAAGAAGAGGGCTCTCTCGGTCTTAAAAATACCTTCATCAAGAAGAGAGCTCTCTCGATTATTGAAAATTAATTAATTAAATTTAATTAATAAATTAATATTTGAAAAAAAACTGGATTAACATCAAGTGTAATCCACTACAAGTTTAAAAAAAATTATTTGAGCTTGATTTGATGAATAATAAGTATTTTATTAACGATTGAAAATTTGAAGAAGATATATATATAGTGAGAGTGTGAGCTAATAGTAGGAATTGGAAAAAAAAATTGTTTCACAGTGATGAGAAATAATAAATTAGTTCGCTTTTTACGCAGTCGGGTTTTTTAATTTTTTTTAATTTAATTGTTTATCGAATTCAGCGCTAAAAATATATATAAAAATTCAGCTATCAAAAGTTAAGAAACACAACCATTTCTTATATCTTTCAGTATCAGATGTTCTTTATATTTTGAAGTTTTACCATTGAAATTTATGATTTACAAAAAATCCTGACGTGATGGTTAAAAATGAAGGTCATTTTCGGATTCAGCGCTAAAAAATACATAAAAATCAATTATGAAAAGTTAAACCTCAAAATCATGCAGACTTGTGCTATGTATTCAAATAAAACTTTGAAATTTATTAAAAGCGATACTTTCGTATTGTTCTCGTGTCAGGAATTAACAGTCGAAGAAATCGACAAACATTGCTAGTCTTTTTTATTCTGATAATTTCAGTGTTATAAGCGTGGTTCGTTTACGTCTTAAATTTCTGTTTTATTATTATTATTATTATTATTATTGTTATTATTATTATTTTACTAGAAGATAGCTCGTCAGAATGACGTGTTTATATTTTCAAAAGAATGATAAAGCATTGCATTATAAAAAGAATTATGAAGTAATAAATTATATCTTATCTGACTAATAGGGTCGGGTGGAGTAAAATAGTTATAAAAACAGCCCATTTTCCATTGAAATTTAATTTGCAAGTAAAATATTAATTGAATTGGTAAAATAATGACATAGAATATGCAAATGAACTTCACTCACAAAAATTTGAAGAACTATTTCACAAAAAACGCGCAAATTAGTACTAATAAGGCCGCCGCGGCGAGCGGCCCATCTTCGTCCGCAACCCTTTATTCTTCTACTCTACTCCGACTCTTTTGCGGAAGCAAGATTCCCAAGAGCCCAGCCACGTCCCGAATGAAAGACTCTCTAGCGAAAGCCAGATTGAAAAAAAAAAAAAAAAAAAAAAAAAAAAAAAAAAAAATCAAAAATTGAAACCGGACAAATTTAAAAGAGAAATTACACAAATTAAAGACACCGAAAAGCGGGAAGGGAGGGCTCGGGGCGATGAAGCTACCCGACGACCCCTTGCTTTTTCTAGCTTATTATTAGTACACATATAGTATACACATATAGTCAATTAATTTTCGTCTTTGTTCATTCCATTTAAAGAAAATCACTAACTTTCAATTTCTTATAAATCAGAAAAAAATAATAAATAAGAGTCATTCACGGCTGTGAAGAAAAAATTAAAACACCCGAATATAAAAATTCTAACAATATTGCATTTAATACACACTTCGCTTGCCTTAAATTGTCACTTTTTAAGAAAGTTTTTATGCATGGATTTCGTTCAGATTGCTATATTGCCAATGAGCTCGATGGTCTGTATTTTAACGAATCTCAAAGGAATGAATCGGAAACATACATAATTAAACATTGTTTTTGAATGCAGCTTTATTGAAAAAGTGAAATCTGTGAAAATTAAAATAAAATGACTGATTTTAACAAAAGATTATCGGGACCCGGATGAGTTCACTTCGGAAGTGTTATACACTTAGCGCTTTTATATATATAATGCAAAGTTGATAACTTGCAGAATGAAACAGAATTTCAACAGAAAATTTATGTGTTTTGATTAATTTCAGATAGATTTCCACCAAAATAATAATTATATAACTTAATTTATTTTAAATTTATCTCAGATTAAATCCTGATTTTTTTAAACATGCATAAAGAAACCTGTAATAAATTTTGATCGTTAAAAATGATCTTTTATCACATAAGTAAATTGCAACTATTAATTGCATTAATAGATTTTTTTTTCTCTCAAATTCTTTTATTAAATTACAAATTTATTTTCCTACAAAATACAAAATTTATTTCCATTGATATATATATATATTATATATATAAAACAATTAAAAACCATTGCAAAATACCAAGCGTGAAATTAATTTTAATTATATTTTATAAGAAATATTCATTTATTCCCAATGTCTTTAGAATTCAAAGACTTTCAAAACAAAATTTCTTTTTTTATTTTAACTACCGATAGATGGCGCCAACAAAGCCTACACGTTCACAACGAATGCGATACGAACGAATGTTTACTTTTATGCAGGCAGATATTGAGCGTCAATCTAATTTCAACTGAAGTTATCTCAGAATATATACATAATTGAATGCAAGTCATCTGTCAAATGTTAATTTATTTTAAATAATCTTTCTAAAAATGTAACTTTTGTTAAATGTAACTTTTTAACTGAAGTTTTATTCGAAAAAATAATTTTGAATAAAAATGGCCGAATGAAATTCGATGAAACGAAGTGGAGCATCGGGAACCAGATGAGTTCACTCCGGAAGTGTTATACACTTAGCGCTATTATATATATAATTTATGGACTGATAAAGTTTAAAGTTCATAAGCCGAAAACAAATGATGAACTATTTTATTTATATTAATTTAAGTGCAAACATATTTATCATTTGTAATCGTCTGTCTGCAAGTGACAGAAATAGATTTTAAAAAATCATGGTTGAAAACTATTTTAAAAAAAAATGAGTAAATGACGATACAATTTTTAAATGAATTGCATTTAAAAGTACATTTTTTTTTTTATTCGACTTTTAAAAATTGTAAATGTGTGATATTTAGAATTTAAAGAAATCGCAATAAAAGTAAATAAAAGCTAAATTTGATCGTCTGATGTTGCAAATTCGCAAAATGACGTCAGCGTTACGTATAGATACGTTTGTCCTTTATAATATAGATAGATAGTCTCTACTAATAGGATAATAATAGGAGCATGCAGCTGATATCAAATATAATAGAAAAACCACTGCCCTAGCAAGGTTATATTAAGAAGAAACCATCCAAATAAATTTCAATAACAGTAACATAATTTTTCCCTCCGGCCTATAATATCCATTCACTATAAGAGAAACCATAGAGATCGTAACACGCAAAAATTCAATATGTAACGATGCAGCATCATTTAAATTACCAGAATTATGGATCGAGCAATTCAATGATTTCGAAAATAAAATAAACATCCAAGTAAAATAAAATAAAAATAACGTGCATAATATGAAAGAATACGTAGAAAATTCAATAATGGCGTTTCATAGAACTTGCAATTTTAGAATATTTTTATTTATTTGTTTTGAAAATGACTCGGGTAGAGTCGAAACATGTAAACAGTCGAATAAACCTATTTTTACTGTTTTCAAAGTTTCAACATACACCTATTAGCAATTAAAATTAGTATAAAATTAGTAAATGGTCTCTGCATTAAATGATTTTTATAATGTGTTCTTCAAAGATCATGATCCTGGGGTTAGAGCTAAAATCTTAAAATATACACCAAATCTTTATGCAATACACTGCTATTTTAAGAGAAATTGTCAAAAGAAAGAAAAACTAGCTTGTTAAAAATCTTTTTTTTAAAGATAAATTCTTAAATAAAATATTGACCTTAGATATGTATCATTTAAATTTGTATAGTAATATTTTATCTTTAAAAACCAATAGTATCTACATTCAAGAAAGTTTTTAATGTGTCCTTCAAAAATAATCTTTCTTGGTTAAATAGAGAGTATGAAAATATCTATTGGATTCTTTTGTAATACATAGTGATTTTAAGATAAACTATGAACACAATTAAACCTTTCTTTTCTGTATTATTTCTTATTTATTTTCCATCCTTTATATTTTTAAAAATTTTAGTTATTTCTAAATAATAGAAGTTACTTTTATCTTAACCATTTTGATCTATCATATTTATTGTACTTTATAAGCAACCTGAATTTATCATAGATCTTTATTTTCGAATTCTCATATATTATATGAAATCCAACTAATTTTAACTAAATAAAGAAATAACTTCTTGATATTACATTGAAATCTTTTATGTGTATCATATTTTTATTTCAAATATTTATTTCAAATATTTCAAACTGAATAACGAAAGAGATTAAAATGTTTAAACTATCATAAAAATACTTAATGAGAAGAAAATATGCGTAAAAATATATATTTATAAAAATTCTCTTTTGTTTGATGTTTATTCTTTTAAGTACACACACATATATATCTATATATTTATATTTATATACAAATTTAAATTTTGGTTCTTTTTTTAACATTACATTAATATTAACATTGCAATGAGAAAAACAACAAATAGCATTTGTGATAAGATATTTCAGAGCATTAATGCAAACTATTTTCACGTTGTAATAAAGCAAAAAGCTTGTCTTGTTTCTCTTAGATATATATATTTCGCTTTTCTACTATATCATAAGGGACTACTCATTAAACTCTTCTAGTTATTTTTTCTACGTTCATTAAAAGCAAAGCAATCATATTGAGAAAAATGCCCCTGAACTTTTAATTGTTGAAAAACAGTATATATACGTTATGTGTGTGGTGTGTGTGTGTTTATGTGTTTATGTGACAGAGATGGAAAGAAAGTTCATCGTATAAACAGAGAGATTTCATCTGCATTGGTCTGCTTACTATATGCATTTATTATCATTTGAGTTTTAAAAAATAACTTTACTTCTAAAAATAAGATATAACTTTATTTGTATATTTATTGTATTATTCAAAAACTTATTATATTATATTGTATTATATTAATATATCTACCCTATATATATAAAATACTAATGAAACGAATATATGAAACGCCTGAAATGTATCGATTCTTTGAATCGACTGATTAAACAACTGATTTTGTTTCACAGCGATTTCTCCTAAAATATGGAATACTTTGCGATGAAAATAACACCAAAAATCCGTGTTGATCCACAGATCTCAAAACTGGTATTAGAATTTTTAAATTCGAATTAGTTTTCGAAATATTATTTTTTTTTTCTAATTTTAAATACATTTTTTCTAATGATGGCAACTCAAATTTTAATCATAACAGAAATTTTTTTTTCATAATTCAGAAAAGGTTACTATTTTAAATTAATTTGGCGACAGTTGGGCCTCCTTTAAATCTATGCTAAGAACAATGCTTTTTTTGTATTTCGTTATCATTTTATTAAATATAAAACTTTCATTTAAAAATGAAACATTTAAATTGATGGCTTTCGCTTCTATTTTTTTTTTAAAAAAACAAAACGAAAAGAAAAATATTAGACACAGATGTCATATACGCACCAGGGTACATAATTGGCGCACAAATGGCATTATTTTGATAGACATGGTAACCCGGCTATTGTTGTTTATTTAATAATAAATGTATATTTACTTTTATTTCTTTTTTAAATTTATATAAATCATTTTGTTCTATATTAATTAATTATTTTTTTGCTATTTCCTTTTGAAAATAATTAAAAAATACGGTACAATGTAGTAGTTATTCCGTCACCCAATTTCGCAAATTATATAAATCACCAAACCACTCGCCAAATTGTACAGATTGACAAAATTTTTATTTTAAATAACGAAGGAACAAATAAATTAGTATAACATTAATAAATATAAAAATAAAACGTCGAAATAAAAATCACTTGATGACGTAAACACGTGTAACTTGCTAAAAGTCAAGTGAATGTGACATTTACGATCAAGCATTATTGACATTTAATCTCATAGTTCGCGATAGATTTTTTTGTCGACGGGATAACTAAGTTAGTACCAAAAATACATGTAACTGGTATTCGAAAACGAGGCTTTCGCCAAATTTTCGTAAAAAAAAAAAAAAAAAAAAAAAAAAAAAAAAAAAAAAAAAATCATGTCGAACATGCGGTGCGGTGCGTATATGACATCTGGCGAAATATTAAATTATGTAACAAACCATGACATTTAATTTCAACTTCAAATCAATGTTTTAATTTACCACTCGGACAATTAAAAAAATGCTAACTGGCGAGTTGAAAAAAAAGATATTGGCGAGATTTGCACCCGGCTTTTTTTTCTTTCGGCACAGATGTCATATACGGCCCCCTATTGGCGCGATTTTTTTCTGACGCCAATGTTATATACGCAACGGGTACTTAACTGGCGCCAAAGTATCGTTATTTTGCTTGATATGGTAAGCCGGATGTTGTTGTTTATGCTGTTGATGCGTTCCCCAAATTGGCGTTGGAAAAATATCGCGCCAATATGGGGCGTATATGACATTTGTTCCAAACTTTCATATGAAAGGCGAAGGGATCAGATCGTATTTGTTTATGGCATTTGATGACTTGAACTATTATAATATAGATGAAATAATGGGGATATAATAATATTTGACGACTTATCACCTGTGCCTGGATAACATTAAAGTATCAAAATGGCACCTAGAGTATAAAAAGCAAAGTGTTCCGTCCAGAACTGTTCATGATAGTCACATGATTTAGGCTATTGTTATAGAGATTGTTTTAAAATATCGGTTGAAAAAGACTCTGAATGCTTAATTCATTTTATTTTAGCTTCTTTTCAAATGTTCAAATGATCCTCTTTAATCAAAAACGAAAACAACCATTGGATGTCTTAACAGCAACTGATTCTCCGTTAAATTTTTGCAATCAAAGGGAATTGAATGGAAACCCGTTTACAGGGAGATCTGCACAGCTTTTTCAGTATAATTTAATCTTCTCTATTATTTTTAAAACCCATTAGATTTTTAGATTTTCAGATTCTGCGGTGTCTGAACGGGGGTTGGCGAGCGTAGCTTGCAGGGGGCAGAGCCCCCTAGTTAATATATAATATTATATTGGGTGTAGTAAAAAGTTTTAAAGCGTTTTTCAGAAAAATGAATATGCAGTTAAGAGCTGAGAATAATACCTTTATTCATGAAAATAGTCTCCATCATTATCTAACACCTTCCGCCATCAGTCGGGCAGTTGACGGATACAAGCTGTGTACAATATTTCGTCTTTTGACGCGATGGAGTCGTCAACCCAGTTTCGCACCTCGTCCATTGTCCAGAAGTGTACAGAAGACAAGGCATTCTGCATTGACCGAAACAAATGATGGTCCGAAGGAGCTATGTCGGAACTATACGTCGGATGTTTCAAAACTTCCCAGACAAGAGTTACTAACGTGTCCTTGACTGGTTTTGCAACATGAGGACTGGTGTTGTCATGGAGCATTTCACGGGGCGAAAACCTTTTCCAGTAAATAGATTTTTTGACCGATTTCCTGGTTCAATTGAAGCAATTGTTGCTTGTAGCGTTCAGCTGTTACACTTACAGCAGGCTCCAACAGTTCGTAATAGAGCATATACTCTTCATGTCCCACCAGATGCAGAGGAGAACTTCTTTCAGTGAATTTCTCGTTTCGGCGTTGATGTTGCTGCTCCGCCAGGATTCCGTCAATAATTTTTGCGTTTCGGATTGTTATAAAATATCCATTTTTCATCTCCCGTCATGATTTTTCACAAGAAAGATTTTTTTCTGTTGCCTGTTCAGCAGATTCATGCACTTCAAGACACGTTCATCCTTGTTTCTCTGGCTCAATGCATGTGGCACCCATCCTCCTGCCTTCTGAATCTTTCCCATTGCTGTAAACTATTACAAATCGTTTTTTGTGGTACCCCTAATGGTTTGTCAAGTTCTTTTTGCGTCTGAGATGCATCTTCATCAAGTAGTGATTGCAAATCCTCATGACTAGCCTTCAGTGGAGCGCGTTCCCGAATGCTAACATCAAAATCACCGTGTTTAAATGTCGAAACCAAGATTCACATGTGCTTTTCGATACGATTTCCTCTCCAAGAACAGAACAGGTTGATTTATCTTTTTTTGCAGCACTTTTTCCTTGGTGAAATTTATAACGAATGCAGTGACGAATAAATGACTTATCATATGACATCTTTCACCTTCAAAATTTCAACTTTACTTTCACTTTTCTCCCAGCTTCTGCGTCGATTTGAAAACGCTGAAATAGTTCTTATCACATGACACAAACATGTTCTACTGATTGGTTTGCTTTTTCGCAGTAAAGGTCAAACAAAATTCGCTTTCCAACTTCTTACTACACCCAATATTATATTATATTATATTATATTAATATATTATTATATTACATTACATTGAAAATTGTTTAATACAGGGAGTTTAGAGAATGATAACAGATATTTAAAAAACTGCTCTTACTCTTTTTTTCAAATTAAATTATTTTCATTATCAGTATTGCGCATAATTAGCAAATTAAATTTAACAGAATCTACATTAAATGAAGTTTATAACGTGTATGTACTTCAGAGATTATCCTACTTTAATGAAGTCAGAAGGGTGAACAATATCTTTTATTATGTTTAGTTATTTTAAGAGAAATTTTCAAAAGTAGTTGTCTATTTTTCTTATTATTCAACAGATCTTTCTATAGTATAGAAGAATTTGAAGCGTTAATTAAAAGCCTTATTTTTAGCCTTATTATTAAATATTTTGCATCGTCTTTTACTCTTGAAATCTTACCTTTATTTCCAAATAACAGCAGTTCCGTTTATTTTAAAGATTTCGATCTATCATATTTATTGCTCTTTATACATAACTTGAATTTATGATGAAGCTTTATTTTTGAATTTTAATGTGTTTGCTTAAAATTCTGTTAATTTTAGCAAATATAAGAATTTTTTTTATTATTATTAAATGAATCCTTTTGATTGCAACATATTTCTCTTTACAATATTTTAAATGAATAATACATAGCTAGAAATTAAAATGTTAAGCTTCCTGATGTCATAAAGACCTTAATTAGAATAGAAGAAACGTCAAAATATTTATCTGTAAAAAGTTTCTTTTGTGTAAAGTGAGTTCTTTAACGGGTAAAAGATAACATGTTAAATATAAATTGAAAATTACTTCTTTGAAAAGCACACTACACTCAGAAAAACTGCAAATAACAATTGTGATAAATTAGTTCAATGCGTTAATGGAAATTGTTTCCATGTTTTAATCAAGCAAAAAGCATTCAGGTCTATCCTTTTTTTAACATTTATTTATTTTGTTTTCACTACGTCATATGGGACTTACTAAACTCTTCTAGTTATTTTTCTACTTGCATTAAAAGAAATTACACTAAGTAGAAAATAAATGGAATTTTAATTGAAGTAAAACAATAAATATAGATGTGTGTGTGAATGCGTGTGCGCGTCCTTTTTTTTAGAGAGAAGTAGGTAAGAGTGGTGATCTAGAAGGTGAATTGTTTCATCTGTGTTCTTCGGCTAATCGTACGTTCAGATTCAGTTTTAACAAGGACCTTAATATCTAATAAAATAGCAAACTTTTATTTACATATTTTCTATTCGTTGTGAAATCGTTCGTTTGTAGAAATATAGGTTTTGCGTTTACTTAAAAATGGTAATAAACATTAAAAAGACTGCTTTTATTTAGAACAATGAAAAATCGAAATGTCTAATCCCTATTAAAGTTTCAAGATTTATACTAACAGTGAAGATTGTTCTAGCTTCTTTAATATGCAAATCATCGAGCTAAAAACGTAGAGAAAAATAAAATTCTACTCATATGTGCGTAAAACAATATGGGTATAAAACTATTCTCTTCAAAATTGTTCCGAAACCTAATTTCTGTACAAAATGTGCTTTTTCAAAACATCATTAACAAATTATTAAACACTTTAAACGAGTTATTTAACTAAAAATATATTTAAGAATTTTAACTTTTATATAAATGGAAATATTTTCAGGTTGAACAAATGAAATATTTATCTATTTTTGTTTTTTAAAGTTTAATTTCTCAGCATTTAGTCCGTAAAAAAATACACAGAAAATTTTAAACTTTTTCTTAGTTTATTAAAAATTATCATTAAATTTCATTAAAAAAAAAAGATCGAACTATGTTAATATTTTTTATTAGTTTAGCTTATTTTAGAAATTTATGGTAAAAAATGAAAATTTTAAAATATATTAATATTTAATATGAGTTTAACTTAGCTAATTTTACAAATTTTATTAATTTTTTGTATATATGTGTTAAAAATTACGTGTAAAAATTATGTATATCAAATCATTCTAAAAAATATATAGAGGATTTTTAAATATATAAAATTACGTTATCCTATATATTTTGAGAGAGTATTTTACATCCAATCAAAGTTATTCAAACTTTTCATAATTTAAAAGAAATTTTTCATTAAAAAAATATGTACGTTTTTTACAGAATTTTTTTTACTCAAAAACGTTTTAAGAATGCCTTGACAAGAAATTTAAATGCCAATAAATAAAAATATAAATTGTTGAATTTTAAGATGTCAAAAAAAACAATACTTACTTCTAATCAAATAGAAATTTTTAATAAAAGTTGAAATTTCGAGATATCTTGCATAAAGAGAAATCGAGATTTTACTTCTATTTTAGGCTTAAAAAGGGGAATATACGTACATATATTATTAGATTTCCTTGTATCTTGAGAACTTCTCTAACATAAAAGTAAACAGAAAAATATCAATAAATTTGATTGAAAAACTTTTCGGACGCATAATTAACTTATTTTATATGCACTTTGACTATGTAATAAAATGCAGAAATCCAATATCATAAGATAATGTTTGAAATCTTTTTTATAATTATGATTGTTATTATTATTATTATTAATTCATTTTGTATTTATAATTCAATTCGTGCCAAATTAAATAGAATCATATATATATTGTTTTTTGTCGTCAACATCCCTTTTCTATGCATCTACAAAACGTACAGCAATGAATGAAGTATCATTCGAAAGGTTTTTGAACCGGCGTCTGACATAGTAGTCTCACATTTAGTTAAAACATATTTTTTGTTTAAAAATACAGTTAATTAAAAATTAAATCAGCAAGGTTTTCTTAAATGAAATGAAACATTCTTCTCAAATCAATGTTACCACAAAAATAAGTTTGTAATACTGCATTATATTATGCCCACTAGTGATTATAAAAAAATAAATCAAACACCAAACATAAAGTGTGGATGTCAACGCATGGGTTTACTTTATATTTATGATTAAAAAGCAAGACTGAAATTGAAATGTTTATAAGAAAAAGGCACCATTGATCAATCGAACCAGTGGTATTTCACTTGTAGTTTAAAATGTATGCTTTGTTATATGATATTAAACTGTAGTCATAAGATTTAAATTTACTTTTCTTTGTCCCATGTTTTTTCCAAAGCGAATGACGTCATCTTCCAATGTAGTTCAAATACGATTGTTAGTTTTTTTCTCGCGCGTACCTTTTGCTATCATCGATTAGTTTTTACTGAAACTCCGATGGAAGAAGGCCAGACGATATTCTGGTTTGACTAATGTTGTTTGCAGATATTTTTATCCGTAATTTTTTTATTTAGAAATTTAAACCTGCATCTAAAATGTATTGATATATTGCCAAAAAATACTAGACTGCAGGGCGAAATACTCGCATGGCTTCTGGTAACAAAATATTAGCCAAAATGAAAAAAATCGCAAAATGTATACTATGTTATAATAATTAAATATCTTATCAAGAATTTTAGCGTGAAAATTTAGTTGTAATGTCTTTTGTGACTTTTTATTATATATGTATATATATATATATATATATATATATGTGTGTGTGTGTGTGTGTGTGTGTGTGTGTGTGTGTGTGTGTGTGTGTGTGTGTCACAATACCTCCGTGCAATCTGTCATTGGCAGGGTTTTACTACTCTCCAGTTATCATAAAACTTTTCTCCCCTTGTTCTCCTTAATAAAGACTCCACTCCACCCAATTCGTCATATTATGCCAAGCTATTCAGAGTATCATTTCCATATTCAGATCAGGAAGCCCAGTAGACATTCGTAAAGTAAAACATTCTTCGTGAATGTTTTACCAGCTGGGTATTAACCAAGCTGCAGTCGCCTATGTTTAAATATAGCAATGGATCGAATAATAAAAGGTATTTTCCAGAAATGAACTCAGAGTCAATATCCGTATAGGAAACATTTATTATTGAAGTTGAAGTTCACAAAAAGCAGAGCGTCTTTTAGAAACCAAGAGTGCTTTATGTTGCAGTATTGTTAACTACAACATTTTACCGATTTAGAATTCTACAACACCAATGCATCAAATTTTATATGATTAAACGGTGATAAACAAGTATTTCGTAATTATTATAGGATATATTTCTTCCTGGTGCCGTACGAAGATGTTGGCAAGTCAAAACACAGATAATCCTGTCTCCAAAACTCATGCAAGGCATTAAGACCAATGTCAGACGGACGTCTTTTTTGCTGCTTTTTTGCTTAAGTATTAGCCATTCGCAATGCTATAGCATTGTGAATGGATAATACTTAAGCAAAAAAGCAGCAAAAAAGACGTCCGTCTGACATTGGTCTAAATACCGACTGCGCAAGTCGACAATACTGCAATGCCGAATACTCTCTCAATAAATGAGAAAACACAGAAGGGGAAACTATAATCTCCTAGTGCGGGGGGAAAAATCTGATAAAGTCTTTCCGATAAAGCGAGGGAGTAGTTCATACAATTATAAGAAATAGAAATAGAAAAAGAAATCGAGATTCGCAAAACAAGTAGGGGAGACTAGGGAGGGTTGACCCACTTTTTACAAAATGATTTTTTATTTTTTAAATATTGAATGTAGAATAAAGTTTTATATATCATTTTATTAGTTATACAATCAGTTATCAAAATAAAATTGCTACATAAGTATAACATATAAGAAATTTGAAAAATGATTGATTTTAGTTATGAAAAAATAATGGATCAAGGCTCCCCACATATGGGAGGCTTGACCCACTATATGGGAGGCTTGACACACTTTGGTTTATATTGCGATATTTGTGAAGAGAAATGAAATCAGTTTAAAAAAAGCAAAATAGCTTTATGCTACATGCTTTAATTATTATAAAAAAATATTTTTTTTAATATGATGCTTAAACAAACCTGTTGAGATGCAATCGAAAGTCAGAAGAGAAAAATTTTGTTTTAAACAGGATTGTGTCTGAACAGGTATAATTGTACATTAGAGAAAATGAAATTTTAACATTTAAGGCAGTATTCTGTTAGAGACAGCTTCCGTTTTCATAGTGTTTCATGTTATTATGTCCGGATTTAGAAACCACTGTTCCGTTTTTTTTTTGTTTTTTTTTTGTCTCCTTGTCCTATTTTTTGTGACACTCGACCAGACAACTCCAGCTGTCACATAGTCTGTCTTCATCTCACTATATTCACCTTTCACTGAAATTTGTCTGCATACCTTCCTAAAGTTTTTAGATCGATGCCATGTTCTTTTGCAGTCGTATGAGTACTTAACTTATCATTAACATGATTTAAAACTTTAAGGGGCAAAGTACTTTCAGTACTAAAATGTTGAAATAAATGACTGGCACCGGAATTTATGAACAAATTTATTTGGAAATAAGAAAAAGGCTATATTTCACATACATATTAATTGAAAAAGATTTTAGCAAAATTCAGCTGTCATTGGGACGTTTCGGAATTAAAATTAAGTGGTTTTATAAACATACCACTGCCACTGAAAGGGTTAAGACTGCTGCTTTCATCCTTTTTAGTCCTTTCTAGTCTATCCTGCTGTTTCTATTTACCTATTGTAAGTAATATTTAAATGGAAAAATGTTCCTATCAACTTTCCCATTTTCTAGCAATTTTTCACATCTTTCTTTAGTCAGTTTTAAACATTTTTTTTCCATCACATCATTTTATTGTAGTTTTACAGAATAAATTTAGATTATTTTATGTATATAACCATTAACTTTTCCTTATGCACAGTGTAAAATAAAAAGATTTCCAAAACCACTTAATTAAGGGAGCCTTGGGCATCTGGTCAACCCTCCCTCACATTGATTGGGTTAAGCCTCCTTACATAGACCTTTTCTAAAGAATAGCACATTGTTCTATTAAGCCTAATTTACCGTACAATCTTTATGCCTGAAATGAAAGCTCGATATTTCTACATTACTTTAGACCTACTTACTTAAATTTCTATGATATAATTTATCTGAAAAAAGCTTACAAAATATTTCTAAAAAATACAACTTTTAGGATGAAAACGCTCACAATTGATTTTTCCCACACCTATTTCGATTATCTCTATGAAACGAAGACTGTTGTTTAAGCGTTCATGTAGCTTTGGTTGACACCTATTGATAAAATTCTGAAGTTCTTTTAAATATAAAAATTGATGGTTGGGTCAAGCCTCCCGTATGGTCAACCGTCCCTAGTCTCCCCTAATCTAGAAAGGAAATAAAATCATATCGTCGTTTAAGATGGAAAAAAAAAATCAAAAGACCTTGAAGTTAGACAGATGGGCTCCGAAAGTAAAGCATATAATAATAATAATAACAAGAATAATAATAATAATAATAATAATAATAATAATACGTGAATTGTTTATAATAGGTTTTTTTTTTAAAAAATAAATGTTATCGCACACATTTAAATGAATTAGAAGTTTTTTAAAGACAGGTGAGAATTAATAAACTAGGATTAGAAAATTATATTAGATGGGAAAAATAATTTATAGAATACTTTTAAGATAGGGCGTAATTTTAAATTTCCTTATATGTGTATGTTATATTATTAATTCTTCCTTCGCGATATTTCCTTTTATTATGCTAAATTAACGGCATATTCACTAATTTCCCATTCTTTAATAATATCTATCAGTAATCCTATTAAATTCTCCTTAAATTAATTATCATCTTACTCAGTTTACTTAAATTTAAATCTTTTAGTTTATTCCTAAATTATATCATTATTTCTGACCATTTCTATTATTTAATGTGAATTCAAATGTTTTTAAAAAGAGCCATTTATATTTTACTTATTTTATTCCCAGAACCTTTCGCGCGCTGCAGTATTTTTTACTTCAAAATCCATCCGCTCCCAAATTGATAGGACTCTTTACAAAATCACTCCCATTGGACGTGACGTAGGCTTCACGCGTGCTTTAATTCACTCACTGGCCAGAGCGCGCGCAACGTCATGATTTGTGTTAATGCGAACTATGACAAAAAGGGAAGGCATGGAACGATTCCGCAGAATTTGTTCGATTTTTCACCTACCAACATCCAGCTGACTGGTAGTTCTTTGACAGTAGTTTTTTTATTCTAATTTACTTCACGCTTATAACGAGGATTTTATTAACATCTTAAGACCTGAGCTTATCACTGGAAATGTGGGAATGTTGTCGATGATGTGCTGTTAATAAATGTATGAAGGCCTAATTGACTAAGCCTATTGAAGGCCTAAGCTGACTTTTTATTTCGTAATGCAGAAACTCCTTCTTTTTTCGTTCCACTGCCTGTGTAATTTCACTCCACGGCCTGCGCCAACGTCAACAAAATGCATCGGCTATTTATCGAATCATAATGATTCGATTCACGACTAATGTGCTGCACTAAATCTGTAGGAGTTACATAACTTCTAGCAGTGCATTTTTCTTCGATTGAATACTTCACAGTAAGCACGCCAGAATTTCCACAATTTTACATGTACATATCAACTGACTTTAAAAACGAAAGGAAGCATATATGTTTTTAATAGTTCGGCACGTAACTTTTGAATAGAAGTCTCGTTTTTAATAAAGAATATGAGAAAGGTCTTCAACATCGTCTATTCAATTAAAATCTGTTTTAAACTGTTCTAAACTTTAAAGAGAAAACAGTACTAATAAAGATATATTAATCCCCATTACTTACTCTTTTTTTTTTTCTTTTTACAGCAGTGAAATCACCCAACTCTCATCATATGAATTTATTATACAAATTTCCTTCAATATCTATGCTGTATAAAACATCCTTTTCTAAGTTCATTCGACTATTCAGATGACGTATAGTCAAAAATAACATTAAAATAAAACCTGTCTGTGTGTCCGGAATAGGCTCAAGAACGATTGCATAACAAACACTAAACTTATCAGTGGCGTATAGAGAATGTTTCTGGCTACAAAATACAGTTTGTCACATTCCGATATATAAAACAGTTTTTGAGATAACAGGGAATAAAAAGAAAAGTTCCCAGTTAAACTGATGGCATTGAGCTTACAGCCTATTTACACTAATTGTATGTTATACTCTTACTTCAAAGAATATTGCCTTTCGAAACATAAAGGAATCGACAAAAAACCTCATCATTTAGATAAATTAAGGGGGTTAGCTCCCCTGCTTCCCCTTTTAAAGCTTATCGAATGAACCTTCAAATCTAACCAGGTAAGCGCATTATCATAAAATACCGGTATACCAAATTAGAAGCAAATCGGATAATTATGCATGAAAAACCCATTGATCTAAATTAAGAGACGATATTATCTCCCGTCTGCCCCCTTTATATTTAACTAATGAACCCCCAAAACTAATCAGGGAAGTGCCTTACAAGAATGAACGAATCTATATCCAAAATTTGAAGCAAATCGGATATTTCTATCAAGAGTTATCTCGTTACGTACGTACGTAAATACAGAACCTGCGGGAACATTAGCTCTCAGGCTTTGATAGCTTGTGAGGTAAAAACCAAGAGATTCAATCAATCAATCTTTCAATGCTCAAAAACTCAAGAACTAAACTGATCAATTTTTGAGGAATCTTACGGCGATTGATAGACCTAATTAACATTTGTGACATTTTTCGCTTATATAACATGCATTTTAATTTAAAAAATGAACTGGTAAATATTTTCACCAAACACTTAAAAGATTTTATAAATTATAAATGCTTTATAACTGATTGGTACGCAGCTAGTTAAAAATAAATTAATATCTTGGACGTTAATTTAATGTTTGTAATTTCGTCAGACATAAAAATATCAGATCTTGTCCTTGCGATTGCGTAATGTTCATTTCTCATCTCAAAATTCTAAATATTCACGGAAAATATGAGAAATCCAAACAGAACTATTAATTGATAAAAACGTATTTTCTAAAATATTACAGCCTTCAATTTTTATCTATTTTAAGTTATACTTTTTAACCTTTGAAATGTTTCACTGTTGCAGTTTCAGAGTTATTTGGTATATTTTGGCGGATAATTCTGAGCGCGTCATTACATCCATTGTTTTTTTCAACTCGCATGCAATTGTATGAGTTACAGAGAATATTTGTCGATCTATCCAATGTGTCAGGCTCAAAATGAATGTATTAATTTATAATCATATATATTAAAATGTTTATGAAAGTTTAGACGAAAGTAGGACGAGATCCGATTAGCCCATTAGTCAGAAACATCAGTTTAAAGCCCTGAATTTTTGTAAAGGGCGCGAGTTCGATCTCAACTTCCGGCAAAATGATAGCTGTAATATTTTTGGCAATAATTCATTTCAATAGTTACATATTTTATTATTATGAGAGGTAATATTATTTCTATATTATTTTTATTATTATTTGAATGCTTTACCATTACATAAAATTTAACACTCAACAGTATTTTTTAAAAATAATAATTGTATATTTAAAATATTTAAGCTAAAATATTTTGCATAGAATTATCAATTAAATAAATTGAGCTTATCTACAATTTTTGTTATATTTTCTGACCATTATCAAGAATATATGTGTGTGTGTAAGTCAGAAAGAAAAGTATGTCATTTCTTTACGTAAAAAATGAAAAAGAAAACGGAAAGAAAGAAAAATATTCATATAAAAACTATAAAAGAAATTACCTTGATATTCATCGTTTTATATTTTAAAAACTAGCTGATAAGCCCGGCGTTGTCCCGGCCCGTGATGAATGACCCTTTAATGAACTTTAAATTTGTATGATTTTATACCTTTAATTACATTTTATTGATTTCATATTTTTAAATTCAAAAATCGCGAAAAAATATTGAATTGAAAGTATATGCTATTTTTCTCCGGGATGAATTTTTGTGGCTCCGGGGTGGGTGGGGGGAATGCACTTTTTGACTATTGAAAACACAAAATCTCAAATCTTCCGGCAGGGGAGGGGGGAAATCTCATTACTCCGAGTTGGAATCCCCCCCCCCCGAGCCATCCTTTAACATTGTATTTAGCGATGCGAAGTCACCTGCTTTTCGAAGAATTTTCACAGTTTTGCGATGCTGTTATCTACAGTGTTAAAAGGAAATATTTTTCCATTTCACTTTTGCATATCTAAATTTTGAACAACTTTTTGACTATTGAGAACACAAAATCTCAAATCTTCCGTGGGGCGGGGGGGAGGCATCTCATTGCTCCGGAGGGAATTCCCTTCCCGGGCCATACCCTGAATTCAACACTCCTTTTAGCGGCGCGAAGTCACCTCCGTTTCGAAGAAATTTCACACTGTTTTGCAGTGCTGTTATGTAGTACAATGGTAAAATAAAATACATTTCGATATTTTTTGAAACTTAGAATTTATTTTTATTTATTTCTTTTCTTACAGATACATATAAATGTGATCCTTAAAATTTCAGAAAAAAAAAAAAACAAAAGGAAATGTATTTTATTTCTAAACAGAAAATTCAATAAAATAATATGTTTCTTTCACTAATTTGATAACTTTTTTTCTGAGATGTTTTGGTTGTTTTAAAAGAGTTTAAGATCTATATTTTCTGACTCTCTGACTGTTGGTTGAAGATTGCAGGTTTGCCACAGGCGACTATTTTTATATTCCGTTCGCACCACTATTTAAAAAATGATAAATTTTGTAATGTAATATTTCTTTCACTTACTTGATAAAAATAAATGTCACAATTCGTCTGCATATATTTAGAAAGTGAAAATTTATTTTTATTTTCTTATAGATAGATATAAATTTGACCCTTAAAATTTAAAAAAAAAGAAAGAAATTTCTTTTACTTATAAACAGAAAATTTCATTTTTGGTCCTAGCGAGTATCGACCCAGGGACCTTCAGTTTGGCGGCCTGACGCTCTAACCAGTGGACCAAGATGATACATGTGGAAGATTTGAAATTTATATTCAGTTTCATTGGGGTGCTTACTGGGCATGCGTACTGATGGCTGGTAACGAAATATATGTTTCTTGATGAGAGTGTGTTCCGATTGTTAATTATTTACTCAGCTAATAATTAGAATTTTAAAATTCTGAAGCTTAGGTACATCAGGAGAGACTTTGGTCTATTCTCACAAAACATTTGAGCCTCGTACTTGCCGTAGATTTTGCTGGCCATCGCAGACACACAGACAGACAGAGCGATGTGTTCTTTTATTACTATAGATCTGTAAATTGTAGAATAAATTCAAGTAACGTAAAAAAGCATATTATAAATCGTTTCAAATCATCAAGTTTCAAATTTAGCCTTTTAGAGAATGAGACTGATACAAAAATAATTCCTGACATCTTTTAATAGTAGTGTAGTTAAAAAGAAAAATAGAAAATGCTAAATGTTGATATTTTTTTCAAAAAACACATGGGATTATAGTAAGTAAAAATAAATGATCAACTCAATATTTTTAATTAAACTTATGATAAAAAAATAAGCATAATTGGTTATAAATTATAAACTTAAAACTCTTTCACTTCATTAAATAGGTTAGACTGACAGTACCATCTATCGCCTTAACCCTTAAATGCCTGATTTTTCAAAAATCATTCTAATAATGTTTTTCGGCTTTCATTTTTTAAATAAAAGATGGGAAAAATACTTAACAAAATCATATCTTATACTATAATGCGAGCAAAAATTGTGTGTGTGTGTCTGTGTGTGTGTGTGTGTATGTGTGTGTATGTAAATTTTATCTTGAGAACGGCTCTAACGATTTTGATTAAATTTTGCACCCTACCGTTTTCGGGCACGAAAAGACCATTGGGATGGGCCTCGTGTTCGAGAAAATTCGATTAGTGGGTGATTTTGGGTCATAATGGGTCAGGGTCAAGCTAATTATATCTAAAGAACGGCTCAATCGATTTTGACCAAATTTTGTATCCAACCATTTTCGGGCACGAGAAGACTATTGAGCTAGGTTACGTGTTCGAGAAATTTCGATTTGTGGGTCCTTTTTGGGTCACTGTGGGTCTAGCTATTTTTATCTAAAAAACGGCTCTAACGATTTTCACTAAACTCTGTATTCTACAGTTTTGGATTACGACAAGACCATTGGGCTAAGTCACATGTTCGAGAAAATTCGATTAGGGGGTCATTTTTGGGCCACCGTGGGTCAAGCTAAGTTTATCTAGATAACGGCTCTAACGATTTTGGCGAAATTTTGCACCCTACTGTTTTCGGCAGTGACCCGGAGCCGAACAATTTTTGATGCTCCAGCTCCAGCTCCGCTCCTAGAGAAAATACTGTGGCTCCAGCTCCTGCTCCGGCTCCAACTCGGCTCCGACTTCGCGCTTTTGAGTTGCAGATTTTAATTTACACGTTTAATTTTTTGCTTACAAATACTTTCTACCTTCATTAAAGATCTGACAAAATGCGTTTTTCTTCTCATTAAGCTTGAAATGCTTGTTCAGAAAATATGACATCTTTTATCTTTTGCTTTTAAAATAGAAAGTTTGGTGGAATTTAAACACAAAAATCTTAAATTTCTTCTACACTTTTCAAACAGCCAAAATTGTACAACTACACATGTAAACAACAGGCGGCCATATTTGTTTTCAAATAGTGTTGTCACTTAGTTCAAGTAGAAAGTATAAGTAAAGTAGTGCTACCATGTTTTGAGAAGTTTTCCTTCTCTAATAATAATAACCTAAAAAATTATATCTAATTAAAATACTGAATAATGATGCAATTAAAATATTTTAAGCCTAGAAATTTAAAAGACTGAAAAAAATTGTAAAAGAATATTAAAAACTAAAGGAGCACTGGAGCTGGGAAAAATTTAGAGCTTCAGCTCCGGCTCCAGCTCCAGGGAAAACACAGCTCCGGAGCGCTCCGGCTCCGGGCTCCAGCTCCAGCTCCGGGTCCCTGGTTTTCGGGCACAAAAAGACGATTGGAATGGGTCACGTGTTTGAGAAAATTCGATTAGTGGGTCATTTTGGGTCATAATGTGTCAGCGTCAAGCTAATTATATCTAGAGAAAAGCTCAATCAATTTTGACTGAATTTTGTATCTAACCATTTTCGGGCACGAAAAGACCATTGGGATGGGTCTCACGTTCGAGAAAATTCGATTAGTGGGTCATTTTGGGTCATAATGGGTCGGGGTCAAGCTAATTATATCTAGAGAACGGCTCAATCGATTTTGACTAAATTTTTAATCTAATCATTTTCAGGCACGAAAAAAACCATTGGGATGGCTCTCGTGTTCGAGAAAATTCGATTAGTGGGTCATTTTGTGTCATAATGGGTCAGGGTCAAGCTAATTATATCTAAAGAACGGCTCAATAGATTTTGACTAAATTTTGTATCTAACCATTTTCGGGCTCGAAAAGACCATTGGGATGGGTCACGTGTTCGAGAAAATTCGATTAGTGGGTCATTTTCGGGTCACTGTGGGTCAAGCTATTTTTATCTAAAAAACGGCTCTAACGATTTTTACTAAACTCTATATTTTACAGTTTTGGATTACGAGAAGACCATTAGGCTAAGTCACATGTTCAAGAAAATTCGATTAGTGGGTCATTTTTGGATCACCGTGGGTCATTCTATCTAGATAACGGCTCTAACGATTTTGACGAAATTTTTCACCCTACTGTTTTCGAGCACGAAAAGACCATTGGGATGGGTCTCGTGTTCAAGAAAATTCGATTAGTGGGTCATTTTGGGTCATAATGAGTCAGGGTCAAGCTAATTATATCTAAAGAACGGCTCAATCGATTTTGACTAAATTTTGTATCTAACCATTTTCGGGCACGCAAAGACCATTGGAATGGGTCACGTGTTCGAGAAAATTTGATTAGTGAGTCATTTTTGGGTGACTGTGGGTCAATTATTTTATCTAAAAAACGACTCTAACTATTTTCACTAAACTCTATATTCTACAGTTTTGGATTACGAGAAGACCATTGGGCTAAGTCACATGTTCGAGAAAATTCGATTAGTGGGTCATTTTTGGATCACCGTGGGTCAATCTAAGTTATCTAGATAACGGCTCTAACGATTTTGAAGAAATTTTGCACCCTACTGTTTTCGGGCACGAAAAGACCATTGGGATGGGTCTCGTGTTCAAGAAAATTCGATTAGTGAGTCATTTTGGGTCATAATGTGTCACGGTCAAGCTAATTATATCTAGAGAACGGCTCAATCGATTTTGACTAAATTTTGTATCTAACAATTTTCGGGCACGAAAAGACCATTGGGATGAGTAACGTGTTCAAGAAAATTTGATTAGTGGGTCATTATGAGTCAGAGTCAAGCTAATTGCGTCTAAAAACGGCTCAAGACATTTTCACAATTTTTTTTAATATACGGTCGTTTCTGGTCATGAGATGACGTTTGGGCTAAGTCACATGTTCGAGAAAATTCAATTAGTGGGTCATTTTGGGTCACAATGGACCAGAGACAAGCTAATTGAATCTAAAACATGCTCAAAACATTTTGACCAAATTTTATGTTATACCGTTTCTGGGCATGAGAAGAGAATTGGGCTAAGTCACATGTTCGAGAAAATTCGATTAGTGGGTCATTTTGGGTCACAATGGGTCAGGGTCCAGCTAATTTTATCTACAAAAACGGCTTAAACGGTTTTGACTAAATTTTGTGTTCTATCATTTTCGGGCTCGAGAAGACCATTGGGCTAGCTCGCATGTTCAAGAAAATTCGATTAGTGGGTCACTTTGGCTCACAGTGGATCAAGGTCAAGCTAATTGTATTTAAAAAGCGCTTCAAAACCTTTTGAAAACATTTTGTATAATACCGTTTCCGAGCATGATAAGACCATTGGGCAGGGTCGCGAGTTCAAGAAAATTCAATCAATGGGTCATTTTGTGTCCTAATGGATCAGGATCAAGCTAACTTTATCTAAAAAACGGCTCAAAAGATTTTCACAAAACTTTGTACTACACCGTTTCTGGACAATATAAAACCAGAGGGCTGGATCGCATGCTCAAGAAAATTCTATTAGAGGGTCATTTTGGTGATAATGGGTCGTGGTCAAGCTAACGGCATCCATCTCAAAAATGTTCAAACAATTTTGACAATTTTTTTTGTTATACCGTTTCACAGAACAAAAAGACCATGAAATAGTTCACACGTTCGATAAATTTCGCTTAGTGGTTTTTTGAATCAGTGTGGGTCAAGCTTATTTTATCTAGAATATGTCTAACGATTTTCACTAAATTTTGTATTCCTTCGTTATCAGGCTCGAGAAAAGCATTGTATTAGGTCGCATGTTCGAAAAAATTCGGTTAGTGCGTCATTTTGCGTCACTATGTCTCAGGGTCAAGCTAATTGTATCTAAAACAGCAAGAATGATTCAGTGGGAATAATATATCGAGATAAACACAAAGCTAATTTTGACCGAGCTTAGCTCGGTCATTCCTGCTAGTGTTGTTTTAAGTATAGTTTACGGCTAAAAAACAGTTTGTTACTAATCGGCAATACTGGTGTTTAATTGAAAAAATAATTTCCCTTGATAAAATTCTATAAGATTAAACACACAAGAATTTTAGGAACTATAATAAGAAATAAATTTTACTTGCTCGCTGCAGGTCAAAATAGGGTATTTCGCAAGCTTCCAAACAAAACAAAAAGAACAAGTAGCAGCAATTTAAAAAATAAATCTATCTTTATTCTTAAACAGCACAAGTGTTGCCATCTGCATGTTGAAAATCAATTTTATAATATTTTCAGAATGTATATTATTGGCAACATTAGGCAATATAGCTTCAATATTATTCTAATAGTATTTTAGAGCATAAATTGGGTATGTTGCTGAAAAGCAACACCAGGCATTTAAGGGTTAAATCAATAGAAATCAGTTATACAATACAATCAGTTATACAATACAATCAGTTATTCAAAATCGATTACAAAGTTCCGTATTTACAGACAAAAACCAAGTTAAATTGAATTGAAGAATGTCAAAAAAAAAAAAAAAAAAAAAAAAAAGAGATTTTCATAACATAGATGTTAGATTATATTATGCTGCAAAATACTAATTTAAAATTATTACGCATAATGCAAAAGAAAGTTCGGTTTTTCTAATGTATGTATATTAACTTACAAAGTATTCTTATATGAAAAAAAATTAAAAAGGTATTCGTAGAAATTTAAGAAAATATTGGTAAAAATATAAATTACTGAAATTTAAATCCTCGTGTCGAGAGGATTTGATACTTCCTTTTCATCAAGTAAAAGACGTTTTGAATGAAAATTCAAATTAAGGGAAATAATCAAATTTAAATTTATTTCCATCTCACCAATAAAAGAAAAAAGGTATATTTTATTAGATTTTCTTGTAGCTTGAAATTTTTTTCTAACATAAAAGCAAACACAAAATTATACATAAATTTGATTGAAAATCGTTCTGGATAGGTGATTAAATTATTGTTTCATATATTTTGTAAGTTTCTGATAAAAATGATTTCCATATTTCTTACGAAAATCCAGTATCTCATAAATTTGCATGAAATGCTTATTAATTATTATTAGTATTTTCATTTTCATTTTTCTTTCAAAATTCAATCAGATTTCTAATTAAATACAATAGTAAAAGTCTAAATCAAAGAACTCTCGAAACTTGTATGCCATAGTTCTTAAAACTGAAAACGGAACCAAAAGCTTTCAAATGTAAATGTTTAATTGTAGTACCTTGTGTGACTTCTTATAAAAGTATTACCAAGCGCCTTTAAAAAGTTCAAGAATACACTTTTTAAATACTTTAACACATAACTTTTGAATATATACACCGTGTTTGATAATTAAAATGAAGACAGTTTTAAGAGTGTAAATTCATAATAAAAATATTTTTTGTTTAATAATTTAATGCGAAAATGGTATGAGTAGTAATTTACATATAGCAATTTCCGCAATTTAACCGTTTCCACAATAATGAAATCACTCAATTACAAAAGTTATTTAAAATATAAATCGAATTAATCTGTCAGAAATTAATTTAATTTGTAATTTTGATAAGATTTTCAGATCTTACCCATTGTTGTTCTTTGTACAGTCATGGAAAAAAAAAAAAGTAAACACCCCCTACTAACTCTGCAACAAATTATTGAAGAAGAAATGTCATATTAGGCTTTATTTATACTGGTACCAAACAATTGGAAGTAAAGTTTACTTTTAAATGATGTACATAAAATTTGCTTAGGGGGGCGTCTCCATATTAAAATAAACCCACACTTTTTTTTTTTTTTCGATGCCCAAGTTTGACACCATAAATAAATTCTACACACTTCAATTATTTTTGTGAAATTCGTACGATATGTTTCAGAGTAATTAATTATTTTAAAATGAGCCTAATTTAGGAGCTGTATCCGAATTGAAGTTCGCTACTCGATGGTTGAAAGGCTACAGAATGATTATGTCACTTCTATTAATGTATTACTTCTTGCCAATATGACATTTCAGCCACTTAATATGTTTCGACTATTTCCAGTCCAAATGTTTCAGTAAAATAAATAAAACATATTTTTTTCAAATTATGCTTCTCTGCACATCACGGACACACTTAAACCATCATTTTAATATTTTTTAATCATAATTCAAAAACTACTCGGCAGAAAAATTTGAAATTTAGAATTCGCATAAAACAGGTCATAATAAATATAAATCTATAAAAAAATTGTAATTTCAATTCATATTTTTTTCGAATATTAATTTCATAATTCATAATTCATATTATAATTTTTTTTAAATTACAAATTCAATTTATTTATGTTTGGCGTGTTTCGCATTATAGTCCACGCAAAATAATTTCACATTAGGTTTATAATTTCATGAAATATTAATAAAAATATGAAATGTAATTTAACATTAAAAGCTTTAAATTTTGAATGTTTATAATGATAAAATCATCCAAATTATCCGAATGATTTAATATGAATTAATTATGAATGATTAATAATGATTAAATATGAATTAATTTGCATTAAATTGAATATACGTGGGACGTTCCGAAACTATGTTTCGTCATTTTTTTTACACGGAAATTTTATTGCCAAAACAATAAACCATGGCTTCTTGAACTATAGACCTTGCACTATTTTTCAACATAGTCGCCACCGGCATTGGGACATTTTTCGTAGTGTGCAATCAGTTTGAAGAACCACTCTGGTAAAACTCGGTGCCCTGCGATGTAAGCAATAGTAGCACAGCCTGTTGCACCTTAGCATCGTTTTAGAAGTGACGTCCCGAGAGTGCGGCTTTCAGTGCAGGGAACACGTGAAAGTCCGACACACAGGAAGTCTCACACAAGATCAGATTCGTCGCTTAGGATGGGAGAGATCGGATCACATCGATATACAGCCCCGATCTTGCCCCATCGGACTTTCACCTGTTCTCTTCATTGAAAGCCTCACTCTCGGGACGTCACTTCTAAAATAATGCTGCGGTGGAGCAGGCTGTGCGATAATTCCTAGCATCGCATAGCACCGAATTTTACCAGAGTGGTTTTTTCAAACTGACTGCACGCTACGAAAAGTGCCTCAATGTCGCTGGCGACTACGTCGAAATTTAGTGCAAGGTCTATAGTTTATAGTGCCATGGTGGTTTTTTTTTTTTTTTTTTTTTTTTTTTTTTTTTTTTGCAATGAAGTTTCCATGTGAAAGAAAAAATGGTAAAACTTAGTTTCGGAACGCCCTTCGTAAATAAAGATGCATATGTTTTTATTTCTGCATAAAAGATAAAATAGGTTATTAGAAATAAAATTACAACGTATTTTTTATACATGTGATTGGATTCAAATATGAATAAATTTTTATTAAATTGAATATAAGTAAGAATGCATAATTATAAAAACTTTTCAAAATAACAGACATTACATTACACTACATTAAAAGATAAAAAAAAAAAACTAAAAACAATTTAAAAGGATGTTTCGGATTCAATCTGAATCCCTCATCAGCTAATTCATAACGTAAAAGTCATACTAGGTTTTAAAGTTCAACAAGTAGAAAAATCAAACATTACATCAAGTTGCCAAAAAGTTATAATTAAAACAAAACGGAATATTCTATTGGTAGAGATGCAGCCTTGTTAATTGCTAAATCAGCAGTTGTCGTGTACCAAGCTTCCAAAAAATACGACTTGCATAAATTCTGCAGTCTGATCTAATTATATAAGCATTCTCAATTTAAGTATTTTCAAGCATTATTAAGTATTTTCAAGCATTATTTTAAGCATTCTCAAAACTCGGAAAATGGTCAGTTTTCATGGCGTGATCAACAATTTTAGAATTTAAATTTTTATTTCTAAAAGCATGTTCAACTTGATGTAATGTTTTTCTACTTGTTGCACTTTAAAACCTAGTATGACTTTTACGTTAGGAATTAGCTGATGAGGGATTCAGAATGAATCTGAAACGTCCTTTTAAATTGTTTTTAGTGTTTTTTTATCTTTCAATATAGTGTAATGTAATATGTGTTATTTTGAAAAGTTTTTATAATTATGAATGAATTCAGACGTAGTCCTTTTGTTTATATCAAAGTATACATATGTTTTTATTTCTGCATAAAAGATGAAATTGATATTAGAATTATAATTACAACGTATTTTTTTATACATGATTGGAATTCAAATATGAATTAATTTATTTTTGAGTTTCGAATCGGTTTCGGTTGAAATGCGTCGGATTCTGAGTTGACTTCAAATAAAAGTTTCGAGTTCAGGTCGGTATAATCCAACATTATATTTTACATATTAAGAAGGTTTTTACCGAAAGTGATTTTAAAATGTTTTCGCAGGAAATTTAAAAGTCTATTGATAGAAGTATAATTGAAATTTAAATCGTCGAGAGAAACTGATACTTACTTTTCCTTAAATGGAGTGCGTATTCAATAAAAATTTAAATTAAGTCGAAGCTAGTACAATCAAATCTATGCATTATATTTGAAATCAAATTTAAATCTTACCGTAAAAGAACCAAAAATTAGTTTATTAGATTTTCTTGCAGCTTTAAAACTTTTCCAGCATGAAAGCAAACACAAAAATATCCATAAATTTAATTGGAAATCTTTTTTGGAAAGATGATTAAATTATTTGAATTTCATTGGGATCTTCTGATTAGAAGATATTCAGCATTTCATACTGAAATCCAACACCATGCGATTTTGTTTAAAATGCTGAATTATTTATCTCATATTTGTATTCATTCTTTATTGAAAATTTAGTATGTGACTAATTTAATTTTTTATTCCTGAACATCTTAAACAAAGTGAATTTAAGACAAATTAAAAACAGTATACCTTTAACAATATAGGAAAGAAAGAACATGATTTACTTAAAAAATTTAGCAATGTATGTTTCAAATAATCGTGTAGGGGAAGGTGGCCTAAAATGATCCTAGCGGGCAAAACGGTCCACATATGTTTTCTTCCAGACAGGTCACGCTGTATACAGGGTAACACATAAACTAGTTGTGCCAAGTGAAGAAGTAGCAATGGCGATATTCAAGTGATCGCAGTATTACGCATCTGAATAGGATTCTTTGAAAAGTGGGTTTTATAACATCTGTTATAAAATAAGCACTAACTTTCATATTTATTTAAATATACAGCCTTTTATTTACAGAAATATGACTTGGTTTACTTATTAGAGTATGCTTTTAAACGTGAATTACTAAGTTTGTTATGTTTTTTCGGCGTCATCCAGTTATATGACCTAAAATGGACGGCCATGTTGCGAGGCAGAAATGATCCATTATGTGGATCGTTTTACTACCATTTCATAGGCTAAAGAAAATCCGGTACCAGGTCCTAGCCATCATGGGAACTAAATGTGTGACTACCCCAAATCTTTCTCTTTGAGTCCACGTGTTATCCTATTATTTCTGGATCATATTTTTCAAATATTCCATTTTATTGTTTTTTCGAAATTATTTGTGACACTTTTAATTTTAAAATTTACATAAAATAAATTACGTATGCTATTTGATTGTAAAACTTATTTTATTTCATTATTTATTGGCATAATTACTTTTATATCCTATATTTTGCCGATAAAAAACAATTTACAATTATTTTGAAATGAAGGACCATTTTGCCCTTTGGCGAGGGTAAAATGACCCTTTGGACACTTTTACAAAAATCAATTTTTTTCACTACTCAATTTGGGTTTAAAAGATTATTAAAATATGTTTATAATGCAAAATATAGTGTAAAACATATTAGCATAAGGCCAAAGTTACGTTATTTTACACAAGTTTTCCCCTTATGGGGATCGTTTTAGGCCACCTTCCCCTAAATTTTTCAAAGGAGATTAACATACACTGAAAAAAAATCTGCCATTGGCATCTAGAAAATAAACTGTGGCTTTAAAAAAAATAGTTCCAAGTCATCCTTATAAATTCTGGTTCCCTTTGCTAGAGAATCCTAGTTATCCCTATTAAAATTCAAGGGCTCTTCCTATATTATCATGGTTATTTAAAAATCTCTGTAAATAAATGAGAGCACAAGAAGTGAGTTTCAGTAAGCTATAATTCTAGTTTATGAATTAATTCTAGAAATCAAGACATAATTTCTAGCAGTTCAAACAATTCATAATATAATGTTGGCGCAGCATGTCCATTGAGGAATTTTGCGCCATAAAACCTCATACAACCAACCAACCATCATAATATAATGTATCGTTTCATCACCTAGAAAACTACAGATTAGAAATTCTCGAACATTTCGTCTGTTCAGTTTATTTGTTTACCTTATTCGCATAACTCTGAAATCCATATTTCTAGTTTAGGTATTTAGAAAATGACTACCTATTCGTTTTAGATGAAGACGACGTATTTTTTCTTTCAATATATTTTAATATAATTTGAGAATAATATTACGTTTACAATATTGAAAATGATATTACTTTTTTTTAAGTTTCAGAATTATTATAGTATGTCTCAAACAAGGAGATGACATGATTTGCTTTAACATTTCAGCATTAATTCTAGCACGATCCAAACAGTTGTTTAAAATTTTAAAAGCCGATTATGATATTCAAACAGTAATTTAAAAATAATATTATTTTAACAACATAAGAAATGCGATTATTTGTTAAATAGGTGCAGCATTGTTGTAGCATGCCTCAAACTAATAGTGCAAAACACTTGAGAATATATACATATTTTTAAATTCGCACAATAGAAGAATTTAAATATGAGATACATTTTAGGCAAAATTCACCCATGAAAATATAATATTGTAAGTTGCTCTTTATTTCGACACAGTGGATTATTCATAATTTAAAAATTATTGGACTATTTTGGTTTTACTCATATAATTTTCATTACTGTTTTCTATTTTCAATAGAAGAAAGTATTGCAATCGAAATATTTTTCGACACCCGTTTTTCGACGGATTTACACGTTTTAGGGGTCAGAGATACCAAAAACATGTTTACAGAAAATGTACTATCTGCGAATAAAGGCAGGTGCGTCTCTTTTGGACACGGACTGCACAAACATTCATAAAATTATTTCTAATTCCTCTATTTATAGTGGTTATAAATAAAACATTAACATTAATAATTAGCATTACCGATATTAACCCTTTGCACTTCATCGGTGAGTCTCAGTCACCATCTTAATTTACAAGCGCAATTTATATTAATTCCAACCTTGGTTCTTACTAACTGTTCTATTATTTACATTAATGAATTGATCTAATTGGAATCTGTACAGATGTGATAAAAGGAAGTATCCAAAATGTATTTTATAACATTTTTTTGTGAAGTTAAAACTGACTGTTATGTATCATAAACAAAATTTAGCATTATAAAAAACGGCACTGTTATTCGATGTGCTCTCTTTTGACAAATTAATGTTATAACAATATAAGAAAAATAAAACTGGTACTCACTTAGTATAATATTGTCGTGGCATTAGAACGTACTGATTAATTAATAAATTTTGTTTAAAGAAAACACACGTAGAGACATATTTTTTGAATAGATAATAATTATCTTTGTTGAGTATAAACTTGTAAAACAGCAGAGAAATGAGCGTCCACCCAGCCATTTAATACGCGAAACTATTGATTAATCAACTGAAAGTAGATTTTCAAGAAAGCCGTGGGGCTTCAACATCCATTGATATCCACGCAAGTGTTCGATTAAATAGAGGGCTCCATGTAATACTAACAGGTAGAGTCAAAGATTGTCGAGTCTGCTCTCACAGAACAGGGAATGAGAAGAGACATCAAACGACTTACTTTTGTGACACTTGTCCCGAAAAGCACCTTGGTGAGTGCTTTATAAAATACCACAACCAACAGAACTACAGAGCATAAGATTTAAATATAATATTTCTAACATGTAAAAATATATAAAACATTCAAATAAAATATTTTCAATTTGACTATATAAGATCATAATTTATTTTCTTTAAAAATGTCGCGGAGTAGCCAGTTGCGGCATGGAAAAAAAGCTTGAAATGCAAAGGGTTAAAATTTAAAAATTACATTGGCTACTGAAAATATCCCTATATCCAGTTTCAGAAAACAGATTTAATTTTAGTTAATATCCTGATCATTTCTATTTGTAGATGTTTTTCTAATTAAGTTTATAACAAAGGAGCTCAACAGTATTACTTTGAATTCTAAGGGGAAGTTATATCCACGTCATGTATCAGGGTCAGTTAATGCAAATTTCAGCGTTCTCTAAATAACTAAATAGACAAAACGGCAGAATAGACCGTGCCATTTCTACATTAGCAATTGTTATCACATATTCACGTCTATCGCAGAAAGATTAAAAATATGTTGACGTGTTTCATAATGATTATGCTAATATATTCGCCTCATGTTCATTGTTGTAATCTATGCCTTTTCTGGAGGTTTTTTTTAAAGAATTGTTATAAGTGTAGACTAAGCAAATTTAAATTTTGCATTTAGTTAGTCTTAACAAATTTAAATTTTGTTGCTTCTTCAACTTACTGCTTTTATAGTGTCATTTATAAGCCATTAACAAATAACTACAACGCCAATTAAAGAGAACAAAGGAAACAGCTTTATTGACAGGTTTCTATTTACGCGTTATATTAGGGCTAAGATAAAATTAAAATAATCTATAAAAATGCTATTATACTATCACAACAATCTGAAAATGTGCCAGACTTTAGTGCTTTTTGCACGTAATACAGTAAACTCCCGACTATCCGGCCTAATGTGGCGGAAGGGTAGGCCGGATAACAAAAAATCCGGATAGGCCGCAGTTCTACAAATATTTACTAACTTCGTGCCCCCCCCCCTCTCCACCATGATATTAAAAACACATGTTATACTCATAGTAAGGTAATTTTTATATATACAGTACATACAAATTCAAAATAAGCAAAACATTAACATAAAACGCAATCCTAATTCGTAAAAAAAAAAAATGAATAAATTTTATTTTACTGTTTATTAATAAATGATTGCACAAATATGAAAAGTTATGCATAAGATAAGAGTCAAAACTTACAGTTTTTAGTTTAAGTCCTTAATAGAGGACTCCTTCTCCCTGTTAGCCCTCTTCCGCGACGCAATGTCCCTCCATTTAGGGAAGAAGATGATATCTGTTGGCGTCGATTCCTGCTGACTAGTGTACTACAGTGCTGCCCCAATCGTCTTGAACCCTTACGAATGTGGAAGGAGATTTTTCCTACAATCCTTTTAATATTTTTCTTTTGATATTTATCCCTCTGTCAACATTTCTACAATATCGTTTACAATTAATTCATTGACTTCGTCGTTTGCCATCCATTCTGTATGTCTTCTGCATTGACATCGTCAGAGCCCGGTATATTTTTCAACAATGAAATACGCTTATCTTTCTCATATCCCATTCAGTTTCCCACACGGGTTTATGTCTACATTTTTAGTGCAAAAGAATGTTCCAAGGCCTTGCAGTTACTATGTTTGGAATTTTTTCCCATGCTTTTGACACCCACCTGGACGGGAACCTTCCTGCCATGGCCGCTTGCAACATTCTTCCTTTTTTTTAATAGGCCGGATAGTACGGAGGGCCGGATAGTTGAGAGCCGGATAGTCGGGAGTTTACTGTAATTTAATTATTTTATATTTTCTTTTTTTTTTATTCATGTGTAAACATTTTTTTCAATTGAAAAGTGTTTTGCAAATTTTATCATTTGAGCTTTTGAAAAACTGGCAACAGCAAGTAAAAAAAGGGCTATTTAAACTATGAATTAAATCTCTATTCGGAACATTAAAATTTTAATAAAAAATTAAGAAAAGGTAACATATTAGACAAATTTATAAAAATGATTGGACACTATACGCCAGTCGAGTATGTGCCTGCAAAAAGTGGTTCAATTACTATGTTTTTGATCCTATAAACTGAACTATCTTGACCGATTTCAATTTTAAATAGCCGTTAAAATTATTCTTTTGTTTAAAAGAAGTCTTCTTCAAAATGTTCCCTATACACTTACATATAAAATTACCAGTTTCATAATTTTATATGCAATAGTTTTAGAAATATAAGCCAAGAAAACGAAAATGTCACAATAAATTCAGTTGCAGCAGCAGCATGAATAGTTACTTTCTTTTAGAACACGAAGATTACAATCAGTGTTCAATATATTGTCCACATACATCTTCTAAAACTAAATGGCATAAAGTTTAGAGCAGTGCTTTATGAGCACGAGGGAAAATTTGGAATAATTAAATCTAATATTACTGTTATATAAAATGCATTAATTATTTATGGAATTTTACCCAAAATATTGCGATTCAAAGTTTTTAGTGCTGTGTGACATTGCATATTTTTATTCTAAAATATATCAATAATTAGAATTAAAAATTAGATATGAGTCACATTATGACAAAACATATATCACTCGCAAAATTTATCGATAACATTTTGTTTGTTAGTTATAAATATTTTAAACGTTTCGTAAACTTAATATACATTTACCCAGAGAGAATAAAACTAAACTTTCGGCTATAAATGAAATTTATTAAGAAGTTCTTTGTAATTTCCTCGCCTTCTTCACTGTGTGTAAAGTGAATTTCAGAAAAGTTTGAGAATTATTCAGTGTTCGTCTGATAAGGAATTCATTTAAGGAGTGTAACATCAGTAAACTTCCTGACGTGAATAAAACTAACTAAATAATTTTTGGAGGATGAATCTGATAACTGTCTAAGGAGGATTTTAAAAAGTTTTGCTTAAATAGTGTATAATTATTTATAGGGTAAAGTGCCGAACTATCGTTTACGTAAGTAAAATTCTTAATTTTGACAGTTAAAGTAAAACTAAATTGCACTAAAACAGTCTACTTCATAACCACAGAAGGTATAGTATCGTAAAGAGTATGAAAGTGTCGTAATAATCTTTAAGTGTGAAAATGTGTTCCTAATTCGTAACTTATCGTTAAGTATAAAAAGTGTTCTGAATTCCATCCCCTTAAATTTATAATTCAATATTTAAAGTGGAGAACATATGTAATTTCCATATAACGGTATTTATTTACTTCGAAATTTCGTTCTTTTTCCTGTTGCTCTTCAAAATTCTGTTTTATCACTTGTAAAGCTTTTAATGACTCTTGGTGTGAATATCCTGTCCAAAGAAAAAAAGAATGACAGTAAATGATAAATGATATTCTACGACCCCAGGAGCAATGGACAATCCGTAATCAGTGACTAATCAATTATCATACTCATCTTTCTCATGATCATAACAGTTACTAATCTCATGTCGCTGTTCTAACCTACCTCGTGACTTCTTTTAAAGCCGAAAAAATTCTAGTCGAAACATACAGGGGACTGTTAAAAATTAAAAAACGGAACTGAGATAAGGAATCCAGTTTCTTCTTATTTCCTTTTCACCCTCCCTCTCAACCCAGTCCCATTACTGTTCTCCACACCCCTGTCAAATCCTTATCTCCGAGGTCACGAAGGGTCACTATTTCTTTCTCCTTACTGAAATGCAAAAGACAACGTGACTTCCTTGCTAGCCGAAAAGATTTTAGCCAAAACCAACAGGGGACTGTTAAAAATTAAAATTACTGAACTGAGATAAGGAGTCCAGTTTCTTCTTATTTCCTTTTCACCCTCCCTTTCAACCCTCTCTCATTACTGTTCTTCGCATCCCAGTCAAAACCTTAACCCCGGGGTCACGAAGGGTCACTATTTCTTTCTTCTTTAACAGTACTGAAATGCAAAAGATACAGACGGGTTTTTTTCTTTTCGAATAACTATTACTTTATGGAAGATTATTAGATTTGATTCATAAAAGTTGCTAACGTAATTAATTAGTGATTCACATAACCGGTATTTTTTGTGTGTGTCTGTTGGAGGGGGGAGGAGGGAAGGCAAATATGTGTAAAAGGCAAGAAGCAGTGGCGTATGCAAACGAGATATTTTATAAAATTCTTAGCGAGCGAGTATTTAGGTTAATTTTAAAAAAATGTATCAGATGCTCCTTAGATGTGCACAATAAAATCAAAAGACCTCCCCCCCCCCCCTCCCCATTCAAGAGTGTTTTGAAAAGGTGCCACTGCCCTATTTAACTAAGCAATAATGCGTAAAATTTGTTTTTATCGTCAATTTGAACGTACCTAAGCAAAAAGAGGGGGGGGGGTGCATTTTTAGTGAACTGTTATTCAAAAATCAGTTAAGTCTCAGTCATAAAATTTACAATTTAACTTTATAGTACAAAGATGTTTATTATCCTAAGTTTTCAGAATTTCGTAGTCAGTCTTTTTTGAGATATTAATTAGTGAAAATTGCCAAAAGCAGACTTAACACAATTTTTGATGAGCTGTACAAAAAAAAAGAAACGGTTTTCAGAATTGAAATTTATAAAAATGAATAGTCCTATAAGAGATCTTAAAAAAATATATATTTAAGGCGAGTCTCATTTCCTTCATAAAAAAACAATGGCAGCGTAATACGCTGTTTGACTCTTTATTTCTTCGATTTTTAAGCATGTTTTTGGTCTAGATCCTTATGAAAATTTTATAATTACATAAAATGTCGACAATTTTATGCTGGATATTTTGGTTTTTGATTCCTCTTGATAGGTAGAAAAATAAAGCAGTTACAGCATTTTTCGTAAAACACGTTTTTCTCCCAAAAATGGCTGTGTAGTTTGTTAAAAATGGTCCCTCCAAAAAACTATATGATGAAAAAAAAAATTAGTCATGTTTTTAAACTCAAAAAACTATGAAGAAGTCTTTGTTAAAAGATTAGGAAAATTAAAAATGACGAGCGACACCACCTGGTGGTTTGAACTGGATTGCCCCTAATATGTAAATGGTTATTTTGCGTCATTAGTATCTAAATTAAGTTAAATGTATGCGAATGGATAATATGGCGCAATGAAATAATTTACATAATTTTTTGTTAAGGTTTCGGATAGCATGGCGCAAAAGATAAACTACATTATTCAATAAATATATTTCAATGCATAATATAGATTTAGTGAAAGTGATATACTTATCAGTGTATTGAAAAAATAAACGTATAGTTTGGTTGTCTAAATATACTTTAGAAGACAAATAAAAAATAATTTAAATTGAAACTTAATTTATAATTTTATCAAAATTTCATTTTTTATTTCCCCTTACATGAATAAAAAGTTTAAACGGCTGCATACGTATAAAAGCTTTAGAATAACTTTCAAAGAATTTTTTATGATTATTTTGATTTATTAAATTACATATATTTATTCTCTTTTTTAATTTTCTTAATGTTTCTCTTTTGTAAATTAAAAAAAAATAAATGTTAAACATTTTGGAACTATATGTGCAATGGACATGGATCTCTAATGCTCTTATATATATATATATATATATATATACCGACCACCATCAAAAACCGCAATATTGTGAATGAAATGACTATACAATGAATATCACAAACCATTAATATACAACTGTATATATAGTCAAACTTTTTGTAAAAATGAGCCATTTTAACAAATGAATTCAATATAACAAAATAGTAAATAATTTATAAATACTTGTGGTTATTCCTTGAAAAACAAAAAATTAAAGTGCTTGAAAAAGTGCTTTGATATTTTTTTCAAACAAAAAAAAAACGTATATGCACACGCAAGGATAAAAATATATGCTTTTGTAAAGTGTATTTATAAATAACTGCATTAATAATGTTTTTGTATATAGACACTGACACAGCGAAGAAAGAAGAGGGGAGGGGGGGGATTAAGACTCTTCCCGTGTAAATTAAAACTGTATAAACTAAATGTAAAAACTTCTGTGGTATGATGAACAATCGATTTGTAAAAATAAACAACCAAAGTAAAAGCAAAAATAGTTTTTCTTTTTTTTATGTACAATATTGTTTAATGTATCAATTGTCTGAAGGCTCCACAAAAAGTACACTAACTAGGCTTAAACTGGTATTTATGTGTATTAGTATTTTCTGGGATCGAAATCTGGACAATAATCTAGAATATTAATTTTTCCTAAAAGTAAATGAATCCAATTGCGCCCATCGGCCTAACCGTTCGGAGTTTTCGTGGTTTTCTTCGAACCTTGGATTTCCTTGCATAAATACGGGTTAGGTTCCCTTAGAAAGACCCGCACGGATGGCCACCCCCCCCCTCCTTTAGGGCTCATATCTCTCGAGTTGGTAATTGGCCGTAATAAATACAACCAACCTTAAAAGTAAATGAAGAAAATTATATCATTTATATTACAAAATATATTCAAAGTAGCGCAATAGGATATAGGTTCCTTTTTAATTTCTTTATCATTTTCATAAATCTCAATATTTCAAATGATATATTTAATTTAAAATTGTCTTCCATTTTCTTTTTTGTTGCCATAGCTTAAATAAGAAAAATAAAAACGTTTCGATAAGTATATAAAATTAGAATCTTTAATGCATGCTTTTATATGCAAAAGTGATGTGATATTCAATAGAGAATATATATATATATTTTTTTTTAAACCCGAATTTTAAACACATGCAAAAATATTATAGTCATATTTTTTCACATACATTGAAATATATGTATAGGTAGATAATGCAAATAAATGCCGATTAAATAATTTAAATAAGATTAAATAATAGATTAAATTTAATGTACACAGAAAGCTTCTCAACATGATTGTGTTATTAGTGGCATAATTTTCGCCTATTTTCTTTAATAATTGTATATTTAAATATAATATATTTAAAAATTTACTTTTGTGCATATTTCCATAAAATTAAAACAGTAGAATTTTAATCTTAGACCATAAAAAAGAAAAACAAATGTATTCAATGAATTTAATTAATTTACTTTAAATTTATGAATGAAAATCTATATTTTCCTTTAAACATAGTGTCACTTTCACTGCCCTATACTTTTCAATCAATTCCAGCAAACTTTGAAAGACTAAACAAGTAAAGTATTATTACATGGAATCCTTTCTTAGCAAGATTTTATTTTTTCAGCCAAAAATCAATTTCATTGTCAAAGCATTTAAAATAATAAAGTATTACTCAAATGATTTTCATGTGAAAATTGGTAAACAAAACAAAAGGAAACAAATCAGTAAATAAGGAAACAGTACAAAAAAATTAAACATTTTTTAATTATTAAAAAGAGCTAAAGCGCCCACAAAATTTGTGTAACGCATAGAGAGACGCCAGAAAAACAGATAAATATTTTCCAAAAATAGCCACATGGCATTCAGGAAAAAAAAATAATAATAACCTTTATGAAAATAATTTAAAACAATAAAAGAAACAGCAGTAGGAGCACAGCACACGTACTTTGTTGCTGTTGCTTATAATTCTCTCTTTATCGTCGACACTAATTATGAATTTGTAAATTAGTTATGCCTAAAAATTAAGAATTCAAAAAATAATTCGTACAAATTAGTAATTCGACATAGATTTCATTCAGTAGAAATTTTTTATAGTTTCACGAATCATTGATTATAAAGTTAAATTATATTTTCTTTTTTTTTTTTTTAATTGTGAGGAGACAATTCTGACAGAATTTTCTAGACCTTTTTGTCTAGTTACCCTTTTATTGGTTAGATGATACAATGCATACCCTCATAGCATGCATGGTCACAGTGACGTCGTTGTGACGTCACTGTGAGTCACTGTGGTCACGTCACATCTGTGACCGAAATGCCACCACTCAGTGATGTCACATTGTGAATGAGATGTGAACTTCTTAGAAAACTTTAAAAAATTACAAAAAATCTTCAAAACTTGTTGTTACTGTAAAATTTTATTTTTCTGGCAATAAAAAAGAATTATTATGTCACTGCATGTAACGTAGGTCACGACACACTCACAAAAAAAAAAATCCCCCCATATTGTAAGTCACAGTGTGAGAAAAATACGAACTTCAAAAATCTTTGAAAGTGAAGAGAAATGTTTTAAATAGGCCCGAGTTACAGCGGCATAAGGAATGAAAATATATTAGTGGGTAGCAAGTAGTAAATTCAGACACGAAAAGATGGTGGTGGTGGTGGGGGGGGGGGGACATATAAAGGAAAATGCACGGTACAAGTATCAACAAACTAGATTTTCATGCTATATTTTATCAATTTGATATCTAAGAGTGTGAAAGTATACTTTTTTCCTGGTTTCAATTTTATCTAGTATTGCAATTTAATATAATAATCCTTCTCTTATTCTTATTATTATAAAAGTGTTTCTCGGAAAAATGGTACGTGCTGGAGCAATTTGTATAACATATTTAGAATTAGGAATATTAAATATATACACTTTACATATTTAGTTTGCAGGAAGGAAAATTTTTAATTTATTTTTACCGACAACTGGTATTCGAAACACTTTTGTGGCTTCAAACTAAAAAATTTTGTATTACAGTTAAGTCTGCAGCTTTTAATGAGGTCGTAGAAGAGTCTTCAGAGTTTAGTCATACATACATTTCTTGCTGTATAATTTGCATTCAAGTCATATTTTTTCCTGTTAGTGTACCTATTTTAAGGAACTATTTTTTTTTTTAATTCTACTTCTTTCAGACTTTTAAAATAAAATTAGCATTTTCCGAAAAAAAAAATAATAATACAAAATTTATGCAAAACCCATGAATTAATTTATTATTCGTATTTCAAATTTGTGTTTTAGAGATATGACCCTAAAAAAAAGTTATTTTACGAATTGTTTTATTCTACAGGAAATTAACATGAAAAGAATGACAATTGACAAAGAAATTTTTTTTATCCTCGATATTTATTTATATCTTTTTATTTTTTAAGAAGATATTTTGTATTTATTATGTGTGAAACAATCTTTACTTAGAAAAAGGGAGGGGGGGGGGGGTTAAAACTGATAAAAAGAAAAGGTAAAATACATTGGAAAATTCTTCAAATACAAAAATTTAAATACAGACAGTCTCATAAAATGATTGCACATATAAGTTCCATATCTGTTTATATAAAATGAAATAAATTAACACCTGCCCCAAATCGTCCGCCACGATACCGCAGGGTAAACAGAGAACTTTTTGTTCTAACAGATGCGGTAAGTTACTAGTCTAAAATGTAAGCTTTTGCGTGTGCTTTTTTTAATGGAAGAAAAAGACGTCACCATTTTCGGATACACACGGATATTAATAATTAATTTATGGAGCTCAAAAAGTAAGTCTTATTTAATTTAAATTGTTTATTCCTGTCTTGTATATTTGGTGAGATGAGTTAAATAGTTTTATATTATACCTATAGAAAGAGACTGATCTGGGATTGTTTTTCAGATTAGAAATTAACATTATACTGAATGGAAATGCCGTTTTACAAACTATAGTAGTGAAACTTTTGAAAGACTTTTTTTCATTGCTAATAATATTTTAAATTATTATTTAAAATCCTAAATCTTCATATCAATGTTTTCAGATATAACATTTGCCAAAATTATAAAATAATAGGAATTCCTTGTAACATATGGAGAGATTTTTGAGAAATTGTTAAATCTAACAATACATTTAATTCATTTATTATACTTTGTTCTTGTTTAATAGTACTTGTTTAATAGTACTATGAATTAAATGTATTGTTAAATCTAACAATACATTTAATTCATTTATTGTACTTTGTTCTTGTTTAATAGTACAATTATAAATACTAATTATATAGTGTTTTTCAAATTGGTATATTTATTTTTTTAAATTGTATGTAAGCACGTTTTTGCTGTTCGTGATTTTAATCAAACATTTAATTGTAGGCATTCAGAATCAGTTATTAAATTTTCTTCGATTGTAAACTCATTTTCTACGTTTTTGATACACGTTCGATACTTCGCATTAAAAAATAAAATATGACAATTAAGCATTGAAATAAAGTGTTTTTCATGCCTGATAACAAGTTTATAGATTAAACTGCTTTACTATACTTTTTAAAATTTGATATTTATAATATTTATAAAAAAATATTAATAATTTATGATATTTATAAAAGTTGATATTGTACTGTTCATTAGCGATAATTGCTGGAAATGCATTTTAAATTATAATATGCACTTTTATGATTCACTATATTTATGCATAGTATATGGTGTATATAAAAGCTATAATTCATATACAAGGCTACACAAAAGTATACGTAAGAGTTAAGGGGTATTTTCGCAAATTGCTTAAAGGTGTTTTTTAGATGAGTTATGGATTTTTATGTTGAACTGCATTTAATTTACTAAGAAATGTTTGTAGAATATGGATAAAATGATACACAGGGTCACGCAAGGAAATGGATATATGGCCGTCTATAAATTATAGTTTCTGGAAATGTGATTTCAGCAGTTTTAAGAGTGTTTTAATTTGAATTAAATTTTAACTAAATAGTGGCGTGTAATAAAGATTCTAGGTAAACTACAGGGTTGTACAAAAGTATTCAAGTATGTTTTCATATATTAGTATAAATTACTGAATGAAATTTTCAACCTGTTATGCGTTTTCTTGCTAAACTAAATTTTCACATTATATACTAGTATATATCAACCTACGGATTAAATACAGGGCTATTCAAAAGAATTGGAAAACATATTTGGCTTATGGACGGTAACTTCTGAAATCAGTTTTTCAAATGTTTTATGCGTTTTCTAAAATATTTACTTAGTTATGTTATTTACGTTATTTCCTTAAATTACGATGTCTAGTTAAAGCCTTCTGGAAGCGTTGGAAAGTGCTTTATAATCTATGCTTAACGTATGATTTTTCTTACTTGTTTATTCTATTTCCCAGATCAGTCATTTCCTATAAATCATACCAAATCTATTTAGCTCATATTAACAAAATACAATATACACGGGAATAAAAAATTTAAATAAATATGGCTTATCTTATTCTTCTTTAAATAGGAAATGTATTAATATCCGTTAGACTCCATGTTCGGATTTAATAAAATAATAACAAATCACAACACATAAAAACTTACACATTCTTAATATAAAGCTTGAACTCAAGATCAAGCTTAGATCTTAATAAAAAAGGATGCCAGTTGATAAGCATTGTTTTTTTTCAGTGTAAAAATTAAAAGTATTTTAGAAGAATAGGACTCCAAAATAGCGATACATTGCTAGAAAGTACGGTAAAAAGATAATATTGTATATTTCAAACAAAACTTTATTTTAAAATTCATCACAGTGTTTATAACAAGAATCATCACAGTATTAATGTTCTCTGGAATGTATTCTCTGGAAATTTTTCCAGAGAGAAACATTCGCCTTGCAAACAATATTTCAAATGGAAATCAAATTTCAAATTGATTGCTTAAAAGGCGCAAAAGCCAACATAGTGAAAAAAATTCCATAACGGTACTTGAATCCGGGCCATCAGTATGGCGCACTGACATTCTACCGACTAAACCACATGGAACGAGACACAGCCTGGAAAATGTCTTACTATTACATGTTGGCAAGGCTACAAACGTAGCACAAGATGGAATATTTATCATGAGCCACCGACATGGGGCAAACACTAAACTTAATTAAATCCATCAGCGGTTGAAACTATATGAATACTTGGAAATTTTTCCAGAGAGAAACATTCACCTTGCATACAATATTTCAAATGAAAATCAAATTTCAAATTAAAATTGCATTTTAAGCAATTAATTTGAAATTTGATTTTCATTTGAAATATTGTATGCAAGGCGAATGGTTCTCTATGGAAAAATTTCCAAGTATTTATATAGTTTGAATCGATGCCGGATTTAATTAAGTTTCGTGTTTACCCGATGTCGGCGGCTCACGATAAATATTCCATCTTGTGCTGCGTTTGTAGCCTTGCCAACATGTACTAGTAAGAAATTTTCCAGGCTGGGTCTCGTTCCATGTGGTTTAGTCGGTAGAATGTCAGTGCGCTACACTGATGGCCCGGATTCGAGTCCCGGCTTGGAATCTTTTTCTCTATGTTGGCCTTTGCCCTTTTAAGCAATTAATTTGAAATTTGATTTTCATTTGAAATCATCACATTGTTTATGACAAGTTCGTCACAAATGACACATATTTCACAAATTAGTCACAGTGTGACGTCAAAGCATTGTCGCTGTCGTCACAGGTTCGTCATAAAGTTAATGCCAAAATGGTCACAAATGACACACTTTTCACAAATTTGTCACACCGTGACTTCACAGAGTGGTCACAATGTGGTGTCACAAACGACCTCTAAAACGGCCATAACGACCTCGCATTCTAGTCAATATGACGTCACATAGACGGTCACAAAATCACAGTGTGACTTCACAACGACGTCGCCGTGGCGTCACCATGCCTTACGGGTAGTAAAACACTACTGGGCTAAGTTGAAAAAAAGCAATAAAACCGTAACATGATCCGCAACAGCAAACCGCACAGGGTTCTTTTCTAGAATGGAGTAACTTTTCGTGATTTCGTTCGGATTCAGAGGGATTCAGAACTAAACGTTGACACTATGCAACTCCTGTACGATCCCTTACATTTCCCCCTCTTAATGATTTTCGGCTAGAATTTTTTCGGCTATAAGGGAACAAACCATATAAAAGGCATTAACTATTTATGAAATTTTACCCAAGATATTGAGATTCAAATCTTCAGTGCTGTGTGACACTGGAAATAATACAGTAGCGCTCAAAAGTATTTTGACAACCTTATATTCTCTCTTATTTTGTTTAATATAAAAATATATTCCCTATAATTTAGAACACTACGGCTGCAGTTATTCAAATGTATCAAGTTTCAACTTCTTTGTTTACATTCGGCGCCACCGAAGAAATATGACTCCTCCTTAGCTCAAAAGTATTTTGACAATTAGTTTGCATTTAATTGTTGAAGGTGTCAGTGGCGCTATAGCTTCGATTAGTGCTTATATTGACTTATTGTGATTATTTTTAAACGCCGAAATGTAAAAAATATTGACGTGATTCTAGAAAAGCCGCTGTAAATGCACGTAAGAAAGGTAGACTGCAAGCAGAATTAGCTCGTTCTTTTAACGTGTCTCGGCAACTTGTTATTACACGGAATAAAGTTTTTAATAAGCAGATATACATCAAAAATAAGCCTCGAAGTGGCCATCCGAAAAAAAACACCTTGCAATGTTGACTGTATTATAAAAACGATATCTACAAGTGGTTGTCGTAAGTCCGCTGTAATAATAAAAAACGAATTAAAAGAAAATTACGGCATAGACATACACGTTTCGTCAGTCAAACGACACCTAAACCTCTATGGTTTACATGGCAGAAGACCAGCAAAAACACGTTTGTTATCTACTAAGAATAGGAAGGCTAGAGTTGCATTTGTAAAACGACGTAACCATTTCAGGGACAAAGCAATTCCATTGCTAAAGTGTTGAAATTAATGATTGACACCAGAATTTAGGTTAAAAAATTCGGTTTATTATGAGTGTGAAATATAGCTTTTTCTTCTTTACAAATAAATTTGTTTTCAAATTCCGGTGTCAATCGTTAATTTCAACACTTTAGCAATGGAATTGCTTTGCCTCTGGAAGGGTTATGCCGTTTTACAAATGCAACTCTAGCCTTCCTATTCTTAGTAGATAACAAACGTGTTTTTGCTGGTCTTCTGTGCCATGTAAACCATACAGGTTTAGGCGTCGTTTGACTGATGAAACGTGTATGTCTATGCCGTAATTTTCTTTTAGTTCATTTTTTATTAAGACTTACGACAACCACTTGTAGATATCATTTTTATAATACAGTCAACATTGCAAGTTGTTTTTTTTCGGATGGAAACTTCGAGGCTTATTTTCGATATATATCTGCTTATTAAAAACTTTATTCCATGTAAAACAAGTTGCCGAGACACGTTAAAAGAACGAGCTAATTCTGCATTGAGTCTATCTTTCTTAAGAGCATTTACAGCGGCTTTTCTAGAATCACGTCAATATTTTTTAGATTTCGGCATTTAAAAATAATCACAATAAGTCAATATAAACACTAATCGAAGCTATAGCGCCACTGACACCTTCAACAATTAAATGCAAACTAATTGTCAAAATACTTTTGAGCTAAGGAGGAGTCATATTTCATCGGTGTCGCCGAATGTAAACAAAGAAGTTGAAATTTGATACATTTGAATAATTTCAGTCATAGTGTTCTAAATTATAGGGAATATATTTTCTTTTACATTTTTATATTAAATAAAATAAGAGAGGATCTAAGATTGTCAAAATACTTTTGAGCGCTACTGTATATGGTGTTGCATACTTTTATTCTAAAATATATCTTTGTAATTTGTACCGTTTGATTATTTTTCGCAAAGTTACAACCGTTTGAGTTTTGTACACAAACAATTTTTCGTCCCTTTAATGTACTTTAAATCTGTTTTTCCCAATTAATTTTTCAACGTTTTTAGATTTTTGAAATGTTCCATGCGTCTTAATTTTTAATCAAAATTCATGAAATTGATAAGGAAGAATCCTGTTATTCCTTACATAGAAACTGTGTATGCATTTTGAAATTCGACTTCATTAAGATGATGAAATTTGATTTTTAACTTATTAAAAGGCAAAATTTTGATGAAAATTTATATGAATTTCAAAAAATTTTTTATTAAATATTAACTATTCAAGAAATTAAAAAATCGATAAACAAATTTGTTTGTAATAAAGTTTTAAAGGATTAAAAGGCAAAAGCAAGGAAATGTTTCAAAAATTAAGACACATGGGGCATTTTAAAATTTTATTTTAATTTTTTTTATCTTAAAATTATAATAAGATTGGAAATTTCTTTTAAGGTGTTTTATATAGTTATTGTGAAATTTCCACAAAATTTCATATCTCTATGAGGAAAAATTAAAAAAAATAAAGTGTCATAAATTTATGTCACGAGACAGATTTTGGGCACTTTACCCTTCTGTTTTTTAAATCTTTGTAGTATATCGAGTTGGGTTATAGGAACATAGAAAAACCTAATTCAGTTGATTTTTTAAAAACATAATTAAAGAATATAAAATTTCTCCAATTCACCTTAAAAGTATAGAATTCGTTCATAAAAAGCCATTGCAATCTGCAATTTTAAAAATTTCGTTTTAATATAACATTTTTTTTTCTTCACAAATCCAAAGAAAATGAACAAATGCATCCGAGTACAATAAACAGATGAAAGAAAGTATTTTATCTTTTGTTTGCTTTAAAAAATAATCCAGCGAGATGAGGAGTAATAGCATAAATAAGACGTTTTTCAATTAATGTATAAATTGCCTGTGTATTATTTCCTAATTAAAAAGAAATGTGAAAAACAAAAGTTTATTACATAGTAATTTGTAAGTTAATGAGCTATTTAATTAAAGTAAAAATGCTTTGTTAAAATATAAGGGCAAAATCCCCTTTCTTTAATGCTTATTTTTCAAATAATTAGAGAAAATAAATGTTTCATTAGTGTTTTATGAAAGAATTGTAAAGCAAACAATTTTAAAGTTAATTAATTTGTTATAATCGATTTATAATTTTTGACTCATCAAATTCTTCCAATATTCGATGAGTGAACTTCAGATTATTGATTTATCTAAACATATTGGTGCGTTTGTTTTAAAATTTGAATCCGCAGAACGAAGAAACTTTAACGGAACGAAATTCCCCTAATTTAGCTTTTTTATGACCTTTTAAATTACTATGAACAATTGTAAGAACGGGTTAAAAGTCAAAACCGTACAGTGGTTTTGGGAGTAGATATCAAATTCTTCCAATATTCGATGAGCGAACTTTAAATTGTTGAATTTTTCTAAACATATTGACGCATTTGTTTTAAAATTAAATCCGCAAAAAGAAGCAACTTCAAAAGAATGAAATTCTCCTAAATTAGCTTTTTTGTGACCTTTTAAATGACCATGAATAACTGTAAGAATGAGCTAAAAGTTAAAACCGTATAATGGTTTTGGGAGCAGACATCAAATTCTTCCAACGTTCGATGAGTGTACTTTAAATTGTTGATTTTTCTAAACATATTGATGTATTTGTTTTAAAATTGGTATCCCATAAAGGGTTGGGTTGGGTTGATTTTTGACGGCCAATTATCAACTCGAGGAATATAGGCCCAGGGGGGAGTGCCCTTCGTGGGGGTCTTTCTAAGGGAACCTAACCCGTATTTACGCATGGAAATGCATGGTTCAAAGAAAACCACGAAAACTCCGAACGATTAGGCCGACGGGCACGATTGAGTTCGAACCCAGCACCTCCCGTCTACCAGCTTCGAGAGCAGAACCTCTCGGACACCGGTGGATCGGTATCCGCATAAAGAAGAAATTTCAAGGGAAAGAAATCACCCTAAATTAGCCTTTTTATGATCATTTAAATTTCTATGAACGTTTTTAAGAATGAACGAAAAGTTTAAACCTTATATTGGTTTTGGGAGTAGACATCGAATTCTTTCACTATTCGATGAGTGTACTTTAAATTGTTGATTTTTCTAAACATATTCAGGCATTTGTTTTAAAATTGAATCCGAGAAAAAGAAGAAACTTCAAGGGAAAGAAATTCCCTTAATTAGCTTTTTATGACTTTTTAGATTACCACGAATAATTGTAAGAATGAGCGAAAAGTTAAAACCGTATCATGGGTATGGGAGCAGACATCAAATTCGTCCAACATTCGAAGAGTGTACTGTAAATTGTTGATTTTTCTAAACATATTGATGCATTTGTTTTAAAATTGGAATCCGCAGAAATAAGAAACTTCAAGAGAATGAAATTACCCTAAATCAACTTTTTTTTTAAGGGGGGTAGGATACCTTTAAACTATCAAAATTTTCGATTTCTTTTTAAATGCATATTTTGACTCCGTAATCATTTCTGAACAACATGCCAAAAACCGCATTAAAAAATACCCGTTAGTTAACTAATTATGGCAGTTTTATTATGACTACATATTAAGACCACATAGGATAATTAAACTTTGCATTGCGTTTATTCAAAACGATGAATTTTGATACTGCGCGCAGTGTCATTAAAAAACTATGCATCGCAATCAAAAGAAATTTTTACAACATATTCATTTCTGTGTTATCTACAACTTAAAACCAGAAAATTATAAAATTTTATTTTTTTTTCTGTTTTTTATTTTGAAAATATTTTCAAAAAGTGAAAATTTTTATTTTTTTATTAATTTTTTAATTTAGTCAAAATTTTATACAAATATTCTGGTTTTAGTATAAGCGTAACTCTATTATGTATTTATTTGCACAAAAATTTCCTCTTTATATGCTTATTTTCAGATTTTATCATGTGCGCAAGATTTCTTTTCTCTTATTATCATATCTTTTTAAACTTATTATTTCAATATTTATTTATGAATTTACAAGTATATATATATATTTAAATATAAATTTAAATATGAACTTTATATTAAAATGAAGTATGATTTTTATTTTTGACTTATTACACAAGTTTTGAAGCTTGGAACATTGTGATATTTTTTACTTTTTCGACGTGTTCAAAGGTACCCTACCCCCCTTAAATGATCTTTTAAATTAACATAAACAATTGTAATAATGCACTAAAAGTCAAAATTGTATAAACGTTTGGGAGCAGAAAAGACTCCTTTTTCAATTGATTGCGGGAAAAAAAAAAAGAAATGATTATGTTTTTTAAATGTTGGTTTATAAATTAAATCATTTCTAGGATCAGGTAGATTGTAATTGAATTGTCATCCACATACAAGTTTGGAAGTTGAGAACACCAAAAATATATCGTTTTGATCATTATAATTAACGAGTTGGAACCCGTCGAAATTCGACGAACTAAAATGTTTAGAAAGAAACTGTTAGATCAAATTTATGATAAACCTACAAAAATAATTAAAATAAAAAATTCATCTTACATTGGTTGTCTAACTCTTAAAACAAAGAATATTTTTAACCTAAACTTACCAAAATATTATTTCCACAAACTTCAGCTGCTTAAATTATGGAAAAATTAAACTGTATTAGAATACGTAATACAAATGAATGGTTATGATGAAGTTATCGATTGAGGCTCTTACGTCTGCTTTTACGAAATGAAAAATCAGTAAAAAAGATTTTGCTTTGTCCCATCATAAAATTTCCCCCCATAAAATCTACACTGTACGTTATTTTCACATTCTCAAAATTTACATACGCACCCCTCAAGTTCACAATTTAAAAGTATTTTTACGCGCAATAGATTATTAATGAATATATTTCCAAACTTAACGTCACGTTTGTCTGATACAACTTTGCATGTGATCATTATCACAAACTTTAAATTCTAATCTCAGTACCTGCGAATAAAAAATTCTGAAATTTGCCTTTAGTTGTCATAGTATTGGTCATTTAGTATTGGTCAAATATTTAGTTTTATCAAAGAAAATGATCGTTTTGTTTTAAATATGACATCATTTTTACTCACTGAATCATTTTGCCTAGCGTCTCAAACTCAGTATCAGCGTAATGTAAAAATATTGAAATGTAACTGATTTATGAAGAAGAATGCGTGATATTTTTTTTTTTTTTTTTTTTTTTTTTTTTTGGTGGCTGATGTCATTTTCTGTTCAAAAATTATAAAAAAAGTTACTTTTATTTGTAATGTGAAAATGGCATCAATGTGGATATAATCAATAATGATAAATAAACCATGACTAATTTCCTTTTACTTTTAATAGAAATGGTGTACTTCAGTTGCCACAATTACAAAATTGGTACTAATTACTATAAAAAAAATAATATCTCAAAAATAAATTGAGATAGAGTTTTCAAACAAATTGCATTTAAAATTACATTTTTTCCCTTATATTACGGTGTAAAAATTGAAACTGTGCGATGTTTAGAAGTTTAAAAATTTGCAGTAGCGAAAATTGCAAAACCGAAATTTCATTTCAAATTTCAGAGTGTTGCCATTCGTAGAATGACGTATGCGTTACGCACAGATATGTTTGCCCTTTATAATATAGATACTTATTTTTAAAATCAATAATAGCCAATCTTTTAATAAATAAGTAATAAAAAAATAAAAAAATAAAAACATTTACTTATTTTGCAATGATTTTAATTTATTATCTTAAGCATATTTAATTCAAAATACTATTTTTATTTACAAAAATTTGCTTCATCGTCTGCTTAGCATGGAAGATGGAAATCATTTTTAGGATCAATTTGACACGCAAGTTGAGTTTCAGTTGCAGTAATCTATAGCTGTGGTTTTTATCTCATAAATTCATATAATATATTTATTACACTTTATTTCTTTAAACTGTAATAACTTTTAATGTCTTGATCACAATCAATCAAGATTTTTATCGTTATTCGGATTTTTCAAAATGATGGTATACTGATATTTGAAACTCATTTCAGCGTATTAAAACGCATTCCGATATCATTAGTATCAAATATTGTCTCCAAAATAAGACTTAGCAGCAATTTTAGCTGCTTTACTCAACGAGAGTGCTCTGAACCAACTCTATTTCTATTTTAATAAAAAGTTCTTTTACAACTGATCGCCGGTTCATACTGTAATGAATGACATCCCTAAAGAATTCTTCGATCTTGGCACTTGATGTCTGGACATCACTCTCGCCACGCTTAGTGCAGTGCTGCTAAGATATTTATTTATATGCTGATAAAGATAGGTACTAAACAAGTCCTATGATATGTTAATTTTCATAAATTCTATAAGTTTAAACAAAAGGGATGCTTTTAAATGCGTTAAAATAATTATCTTGTTTATTTTTATTTTTCATGCTCAAAGTTTTAATTTTTTGAAGTACCCAAATGTAAAAATTCCAGCTAAAGAATAAATTCAAGTAAAGGTATGTTACAACTAGATAGTACCCATCGAGATTTGACAGTAAACAACTTGAGAGTTCCATTAAAAAAAAGGTTTGATATTTCTATGAGTTGTTTTTCATTAATTAGGTTTTGAAAACTTGATAAATTGCAATATTTTATTGTTTATAAGTCATTGCCATAGATTTAAGGCGATAGTCGACAATTAGGGTGCGACTAATTAATGAAGTGGAAAGATTTCAAGCCTGTAATTTAAGTTCTGTTATACCTGTATTTTAGCAATATGACTTCTTGATCATTGCCATAAAAAGTATACCAAAAATCGTAGATTCATTCAATTTATTTTCTCGATAATTATTTACCAAAGCTTTAAATTTAAATACTTTTAATATAGTATCAGTAATATTTTTAAAATATTGTTGTGTTTTAAATTTCGCTTAGTGATAATTATAAAAAAATCGGATTAAGAAACATAAGTATTGAACTTTCCTTACTGAAATAGAATATGTAATTGACATTTATTGGAATGAATTATATAGCAAAGCCCTTTTCTGTCAGGAATATAGGTGCATATTTACGGTCGCCAGTCGCCACGTGACGACTAAATTTTTGCTGTGGCGACTAACTTTCAGTGTCTTAGTCGCCAGAGATAAATTTTCAGTGTTTCCAGTCCCCGTCGCGGAATTTATATATATATATATATTTTTTCTTTTCTTTTCAAAATAGAAAAGCATCTGCTCTTTACACTGGCCAAAATCAAGTATGGCCTTAAAAAAAGTCATGTAAGTTTTGCGATCTCAGTCACCTCGTGAACGCTGCCCATGTGATGTACTGCTTTCTTGCCGAACATTATGTTCGAATGTAATTCTGCGCATGTCCGCACCACTACAAAGCTTAGCAGCAGCAAAGCTCTGCACATGAGCGCGCTAATGGTAAAGATTCTCCTTTGGACACCAGCTAAAGCAAGCATTTCTTTGAAAGTTTCGTCCGAAATCCAGAGTTGAAATAAATACTCCTTTACTGCAGATTTGCTCACGAGACAGTCCAAAGTTCCCGATACGATGGATTTTATTTAAGGGCTTTGGATCATGGAGTTGCGAGGATAGAGGATTCCGAACTTTGAAGAAAAAAGAACAAAAGAAGAAGAAACTCGCACGAAAAAATACTTAACGCGAGGTATATTCTTGCTCTGTAAATGTTTCCGGCATGTGCGAGGTTTTTATAGTGCAAAATAATCTTACACATTCCTAAATTATTTTATAAGTATACTTTTATATGACAAAATCAAAATAAGAATTGAAGTTTTCCTAATATTTCCCATTACCATGACTGCTTATCTTATACATGTTTTGTTATTCAATTGTATTTTGTCCAACTTTATCTTCTGAGTTTTCCAGATTTATATTACACTTTTTTTATATCAAAGTTTCAAGAATTTTAGGATTAAATTAAATATACACATTTGTTGTAATTGTCTGTGTTTTGTTGTACATGTGTATTTATTAATTAAACTATTTTTCATTTTGAATTCCTGAGTTTTTTTGTTAAGTTTTTTCAATATAAACACTATTGTTTTATGAATTTGTTTCACAATGTGGCCATTAGATTTTGGTTAGGAGCCAAAGTGGAGACTGGATTTTTGGGGTTTAGAGCCACTGGCTCCTTAAAATTTTTGGGAATCTGCACCTATAGTCAGGAATGGGGATCAAATCACTTTTTTGAGAAAAAAGGTTTAAATCTAGCGCCTTACACCATACACGTCTATCCTGACTTCGTCTAGTCTAAAGATAGCTTGAAAAGAAGGAAAGTGCAGATTTAATTTTGGATATGCGTAGGTCTGTTCATTTCAGTCTTAAAGAACAGGTTTGTTTTTAAATATATATAATGATATTACAATTTTTACCTCTATTATGTATTGTATATCGTTGTAACACGAACAAAGGAACAACAGGGACAGATTTTTGCATCTGAAGCAGGCAATAACAGTTTCAAATGCTTTTTCTGTTTTTAGTTTTGGCAATAACTATAAAAATATAAATTGGTTGTTCGATAAGAAAAAATTACGTGCCTGTAACTTATTTTTTTTTTTGTTGTTGTTAACGTTCCTCAAAGAAATTGTCTTTCCAGAAAACCAAAACAATTCGAATACAGTTATTTAAAATAATATATATATTGCTATCGCGAAATCACTTCAATAGTTTCCGAAAAAAGTGTATAACAATAGCAATTGTTTTCCATAAGATTTTTTTCTTTATATACCACTGCATTGTATGAAATATGCAAAACAACGTTAAATAGGTATGAAAACGTGAATAAGTCAAGAATGGAAAAATATTTTTTTAATTTTCATATAAACCACTGCTTCTAATGAAAACGAAATTAAATGTATGGATTTTTTTCTCTGATTTCTACAAAATATCATTTATGTTCTAGTCTTTTAGTATTATTTACTATAAATTTACAAAATTTATTAAATTAAAAATTAAATAAACTTCAATAGAATTTATGTTATTCGTTGAAATTAGCATCGTATTTTCCAAATTGTACAGTTAAAAGTAATTCATTTTCCAACTGCAACAAGACATAATTTATTACTAGACTTTTACTATTGTATAGTTTTACTAGACCTTCCCTTAAAGGCGATTAGTCTGAGAGATATTGCCGAGAACATAGATTCAACAATAATTTTTTGACAAATAATGAAAACCAGATGCTGTCTTTAATTAATCAAATAACTGTACAAATTCGAATTATGAAAATGAGCAAAATAAATGGTAGAATTGCAAAATATAATGTGTAAATTCATATACACTGTTAAAAAAAACTTACGGAAGCAAACAAAGAGAGAAAACCATGTAATAAAATCCTGCATGAATACAAAATGTTAAGTACACATATTACATTAAAGGTAACACATAAAATAAAACACTAAAATATCATGTATCGGAATTTTAACTCTTTGAAATGATATTGAGAACATGAAGAGACTCTCCGCACCAATTTGAGTACCTGTAAATGACAAAAAATATGTTGTTGAAGAGAATGAAAGATTTTTTATATGGTACGTGGTCCCCTCGAGCAATTAAAGACTTATGCACATTGTTTTTCCATGGATGCGATGAGGATGTGGATAAGAGTTTGAGAAATTCTGTTCCACTCTTCAAAAAGTGCTGTCTCAAAGTCTCGAGCAGTCAACAAAGGCATTGCTTTCGCTGCAATGCGTCGTTCAAGTGTGTCCAGACATACTCTATCGGATTTAAGTGAGCAGACCATACTGTCCGCTGCATACGCTGTTTTCTTTCAAACATATTATCCACAAGTGCAGCTGTATTACGAATTACGATCCATTAAAAAAAAAGGAATCAACAACGACTGCATCGTGAAGTATGGCATGATATTTGAGTATCTCGTCTATATACCTTTGGGCTCTCAAAGTGTTATTTCAAGTAATATATAAATCTTTGTGTGCTTACCCAATAAATCATGCTTTGTAAAATATGCATTACTCGTATGAAATTACGGATATTTCTCGGAATAAATTATTATATAAACAATCTGTTAATAATAACTGAGAAATAATTTTTTTTATAAATCTGTAGATTTGGGAAGCTGAATAAAAGCCGATATTTAAGAGGTCTTTTCTTCGTGATTAAATAAAATCTAGGGGCTTGGCGATATTTGTGTTAGGGGACGTGGCGAGATCAAAAAAAGCCTAAAAAAGGATCAACTTTACAAGTAGCCATCGGCAATCTATTCACTGTTTCATACACGCAGACATTTCCCCGATATTTAAATACTTATACATTTAAAACGATATTGTTGCTAACATTACTCGTTTGATGTTGATATATCTGAATGCGGAATATTAGCTATTTTCCTTGTTCAAAGAGCAGTTTATAACATAATTGTTTCATTTTGCATACCACTTGCAATTGCAATATCGGTACTTTTAGGTTAGCCAATCGCAGGTGATAAATCGCCAAGTATTGTTCCCACACCATATTCATATTGTATTTCGTTTCAAGAATTTATTCATTTCATTAAAATTATTAAACTTTTCACTGTTTTCATTAAAAATACACCAGACTTTCACTCAATGGATTTAAAATACATACATTTAAAAAAACATACCTTTGACTAATTTCATTTAATAATAACTGAGAAATAATTTTTTTTATAAATCTGTAGATTTAGGAAGCTGAAAAAAAGCCGATATTTAAGAGGTCTTTTCTTAGTGATTAAATAAAATCTAGGGGCTTGGCGATATTTGTGTTAGGGGACGTGGCGAGATCAAAAAAAGCCTAAAAAGGAATCTAAAAAGGAGATCTAAAAAGGAAAAAAAATAAGAAGACGGTATTGCAATAAATTAAAAGATTTTATCTAAGAATTGTTTCTAATTTATACAAAGAATCATAAAAACGGCTACTAGGGGTAAAAAACAAAATGACTGTGGCGCGATTTGCCCCAAATATCTACTTTTTAAGTTATTGTGGTTATTTTTTTCTTTCAAATAGAAAGAATTCCAGTTTGATTAAATTAAAATGGGTTTTATTGTAATGTAATATGCGTGCGCGCGTAAATGTTTTTATCCATATGCTGTAATTTGGTTGTCTATGGAAATCTCACGCTGGTGAAAATAACGTACGCAATAAACTTTCGTGACATATGTACTTTAATTGTGTTTTTTATCTATCTTTTAATAAAATTTCCAAACGGTTTGAAAGTTATTCTTTATAATAGGGAGTGCTTGTTGTCAGCCTCGTAGGCATACCTTCTGTGAAAATTAGAACGAAATGCGATAGATATTTTTTGAGTTATGCTTAACGAAAGTTTTAATATCTGCCGTAACTATACTATATGCCCAAAAGTAATATTGCGATTTGTATTAGCATACCCTTCTCTCAATTATCTATTTTTTTTTTCAATAACATTTCCATTATCCAATGATGTTATGATCGTATTCATTAAATTGTATAAGGAAATAATTTTACAGTCAAAATGTTTTTCAACTACGATGGAAAATGATAAAAACAGATAAAATATCTTTCATGTTATCACGTTGTATTGGATTTATTTAAGTGATTAGAAGAAAAAGGAAAAGAAAGAAAGAAATATTATAAAGCTACCATATATTGATAAAGAGCATTTCTAGAACTAACCATGAAACATTTTTAAAACAGGTAGGCAAATATTCTTGTAGAGGAGCAAAAAAATCAATTTACAATCTTTTTTAAGATAAAACTCATTTAAAAAATAACGCTGGTAATATATTAATGTATACGAATACTTCTGTATGGAGATATAAAAGGAATGGTATACAATGGATCATGCATGCATAAATGTAATATGTATAAATTTCCAAAATAATTTACGTAATTTACTACCGTAACAAAAAGACGGACGGTCAGACAGACAGACAAAACAATGTAAGAAACGATTTTCACCCTGATTTAAAATGTTTAAATCAGAAAAAAAGCTATCCGTGTTTTACCGCACTTTGTATTACTATATTAACTTAACTAATTATTATTAAAATAATAAAAGTCCTTAAAGCTTATCGCATATTGAGAATTTCTAAATCGAAGGTTTGTCAAAAACAAGTTAACCCTTTATCGGGCAAGTCAATTCTGTGACTGAAGTCTTAAAAAGATTCACTGCCACCAGAATCTGCAAACAAATTGATTCGAAAATAAAAAAGCATTCAAATCTTCATCTGCATTATAAGAAAATAAATATCGTAATTGAAATTCCGGTGCAAATAGATCAATTTTCAATCAAAATTAAGTGGTAATTATATTACAATTGCTCGATAAAGGGTTAAGCAATAAAAACCTTTTTTAGCTCCATTCATTTTTTTTTCTTTCCTCCATCTTTTTGAAGATGGCAGTTGATTTACAGACAATGTGCAAGAAATCTACTGAATTTATAAGCATATTCTAAGGAAAAGAATGATTGACACTTATTTTATAAAATGCAAAGAATAAACCTCGCGAGACGGGAAGCAGATATAAAAATCATCGAAACAGAAAAAAATGATGATGACAACCAAACAGACAAATGACGAATGAAGAGAAGAATAGAATAACAAATAAAATTTTACAGAAAAAAGTAGCTTAAAATAAAACTAACTGACGCTATGAATTAAATTGAGATAATGTTTGAATAAAACTAAGGTGAAACACCATAGTTTCGTTCATTATTGTGTAAAGCTTGTGGGGCACACGACAGATAGTTTAATAGTAGAGCACTGGCACAGTTAGCTAAAGGTCAAGGGTTCGAGCCCATACCCGGTAGTCTTTTCACTTATTTCATCTTCTATTAAACAAATAAGTATATTTTTAATCGGTGTGGGCTGGCAACAACTCTTATTGTGAAATTTGTTTCTTCTTCATCATTCAAAAAATAGTATATGCAGTGTCATGCAACCTACTTCCCAAGATGTTTTAACTTAATTGAATTGAAGTGAAGACAGCAACTCTCCAACCGGAGGTGAATGGACCATATTCTCCACTTGGGTTCGAGGCTACAAAAATTCGACTGCTTGGGAATAACATTCATAACCGCGCTATTGAAAAGCATCGTGTTAAGAAAATTTTGTTAAATTTAATTCCCCAGATGTTCTTTGGCAACTGCTAAAAGTGATTAAAAAAAAAGAAAAGAAAGAACTTGTTACTATACACAGATCATTTTAACAAGCCAATTTACGAACTGTTTCTTTACTTCCGCATTTAATAATGAGTGCTATTGCAGCCCACTTGAGTAACTCTCTAAAGCATATGTTCTAATAACTAAGATTTCACCACTAATATGTAACTAAAAGGAACATCTGAACATTTTGACTTTTGCCAGACGCCTTTAATTATTATATATTTTTTCTACGCTGCGAATATGTTTTTTAGCAGCTTTATGTATTCTCACTCTTAATCATGTAGCTTCTCTGTCAACACGGAGTTTCTTATACTCCAGTAATATGTTTAATTATAAGTATTTAAAGCTAAAATTTGAATCTTTCTTTATCATAAAAACACAATACTAATTCAAATTACATTATATCTTCCCATGGATTTAGCGATTTATATTAAGCTCTCAAAGGATCCTTAAAGGATAAATAATGCTTCACAAAATAAAATAAAAATAATTTCTTCAAGAAGCTTTTGGATAAATCCCTGGCCACGCCACACCGATGAAGTTATACGTCATCGCGATATTGATGAATCCCAGGTAAGCGCATTTTACCTATTTCCATTTCAAAAGCAGCATAGCCACAAGAGATTTTTTCTAATTGTTTAAATATGAGACAGCGTATTCCTGCTATCGAGAATGGAGTGCTTTTGGCTTAATAGGCCACTTAAACTCCAACAAAAAGATTAATGAGACAGATAAAGTGCTCATGTTTAGCGAAAAAGAAGAAAAATTTTATATAGTGGCTTAGATTATAAATATTAAAAATATTCATGTTCTGAATAAAAAAAAAATAAAAAGATGCTGCATTGAATAAAATAATGAATGTTATTGTACCAGAAATATAAAGGTGAATGAAAAAGAAACATTTATATATTTATGTTTTATGTAATGAACATTTAAATAATTAGTGAATGAACAATTTGTTGGTTGTAAGTAATAATAAAAATAAAAAAAAGAAATCGTTCATTTTACAGTAAATAAATAAATAAAAAGGAAATAGGTTCGTCGCATATATAAATAAGAGTAAACATGGCAGGGATCAAAGACGTCCAAATTGTCGAAAAATTAAATTCGCATAACTATGCAAATTAGAAATTTCGCGTAGAAATGATTTTAATAAAAGAAGAATTGTTTGATGTAATAACACAAAATCCCCCAGATATAATTACCACGGACTGGACGAAGAGGGACCGTAAAGCACGTGCAATTATCAACTTGAGTATTGAAGACTCACAAATCGTGCATGTAAAGCACTTAAACACTGCCAGAGAAACCTGGCAAGCTTTAAAAACAATTCATGAAAGGGCCAATCTCTCAAGCAAGTTATATTTGCTGAGAAAATTATACGGAGCAAAACTCCCAGAAAACGGCAATCTAATAAAACACATTACACATACTTTAGAACTTGTTGATAAACTTTCAGCCATAGGCGAAACTATTAATGACTCGCACATTTCAGCTCTGTTACTTTGTTCATTACCACCTAGCTACAACACCTTAATTATAGCCCTCGAGGCCCGTCCAGAAAATGAACTTAATTCAGAGTTTATAAAAGGAAAACTCACTGATGAATATACAAGACGTTTAGAAAACACAGATCAGAGCGAGAATTCCTCAAAAGCGTTTAAAACGCATAAAAAGTTTCCGGCTGAACACTATAATAAAAAGGACAAACAGTGCACATACTGTAAATTAAAAAACCATACGTACAGAGAGTGCTGGCATCTTAAGAACAGAAACACTTACTCACCGTCACAAAAACAACAGCCGCACAAATCCAAGTATTACACATCATCGTAATGTTATGAAGACGCAAACTATTATAGAGAAAACAAAAACCGTGAAACAGAACCAATTCGGATTAACAAAACACAGGGCAATTCAGGAAAAGGCAGCGACGCAGTTTTTTTAGTCCAGAAACCAGGAAAACAAACCTGGATAATCGACTCAGGTTCATCGACACACATTCTAAACAGTAAAGATGCATTCACTAAGTTTAACGACACTGAAAAGACGACAGTCATCATTGCCAATGGCAAAACGCTGAATTCAAACGGTACAGGTGAAACGACATTTAAAACAAAAACATCCGATGGAGGGATAAACACAATCACATTAAAAGAAGTATTATACGTACCAGAATTAGAATCAAACCTCATATCGGTAAGCAAAGCAACACAGAATGGCTATAAATTAATTTTCGATAAAGAAAAATGCACGTTATCCCGAAACGGGAATATTTATCTTGAAGCAAGAATGAAAAATAATTTATATCAAGTCGAATTATTAGAAAGCGCTGAAACTAATAAAGTAAACATTTCACATGAATGTAAAAATAAAAATTGCATAGAAGTTTGGCACAAACGGCTTGGCCATCGTAACTATAATGCGATAAAAGAATTGATAAATAAAAACTTAGCAGACGGTATGAAAATAAATAACTGTAATCATAATGCATTGTGTGAAATATGTATCCAAACAAAAATAAGTGATGCCCCATATCCGAAATCAACAAACTGTCCCAAAACAGGAAAAGTGCTCGATCTGATACACACGGACGTGTGCACATCTATCGGTACACCTACTATCGGGGGAAAAACAATGTTCGTCACTTTTATAGACGACTATTCAAGGTTCACAGTAATTTACTTACTTTCGCATAAAAATGAAGTTCACGAAAAGTTAAAAGAATATGTAGCCATGGTGAAAACCCAATTCGGCAGATTCCCTAAAGCTATTAGATCCGATAATGGAGGGGAATATTTAGATAAACAAACGGAAGAATACCTAAGGGCAAGAGGTATCCAACACCAGTTTACGGTACCATTTTGTCCGAGCCAAAACGGCGAAGCGGAAAGAAAGAATAGGTCATTATTAGATATGACTAGGAGTCTACTCTCCGAAGCAGGCTTACCTCAAAAATTCTGGGGAGAAGCCATAAATACCGCCAATCACCTGCAGAATAGGCTACCAACCAAAATAACAAACAAAACACCGTTCGAAATTTGGTTCAACCGAAAACCCACCTTACACTACCTGCGTACATTCGGCTGTAAAGCTTATGCCTATATACAGAAACATCAGCGAAACAAATTAGATGATAGAGCGCAGGAAGGAATACTTGTGGGGTATGACAACAAATCAAAAGGTTACCGTATATTCACAAAAGAAAACAAAATAATAATAGCGAGAACAGTTAAATTTATAGAAAATAGTGAAAACAACTTAAAAGAAAGCGAAGAGGTAGAAAATTCAGACAATGATAACAACTACATTCAAACAGAGTTAAGTAATTCGGACGAAGAACCAACCGCGTCCAAACAACCCGACGTAGAACCGAGAAGGTCTCAGAGGTCAAATAGAGGAGTACCACCCGACAGATACGTATGTCACGTAAAAACAAATGACACATTCGAACCATCCGATTTTTATGACATAACAAACATGAACAACCCAGTAGAAAAAGAAAATTGGCTCAAAGCCACTCAACAAGAAATCAACTCATTAAAGAAAAATAAAACTTGGGACTTAGTGGATCCCCCACCAAATAAGAAAATTATTAGTTGCAAGTGGATTTTTAAGAGAAAGTTAGATAATTTAGGAAATGTACAAAAATACAAGGCCCGTTTAGTAGCGAAAGGATATAATCAGAAGTACGGCGAAGATTATGATGAAACCTTCGCCCCCGTAGTTTCACACACAACAATCCGCATATTTTTAGCCTCAGCGGCATACAAAAATCTTTCTGTTCAACACATTGACATCGACACCGCATTTCTTCACGGCGAAATAGAAGAAGAAATTTTCATGAAACAACCAGAGGGTTTTATAGAAAAAAATTGTGAAAACAAAGTGTGTAAACTGAATAAAACAATCTACGGCTTAAAGCAGGCAGCTAGAGCCTGGCACAAAAAGATCGCAGAATCATTAAAAAACATGAATTTTGTGCAAAGCACTGCTGACTCATGTTTGTTTACTAGAAAAGAAAAGGAAAATTTCACTTATATCATCGTCTACGTTGACGATATTTTAATAGCGAGTAAAAGTGAAATAATTAAAGATGTAATAAAACAATTGCAAAATGAGTACGGAGTAAAAGACTTAGGCGAAATAAGTCAGTACCTAGGAACCAACATAATCAAAACGAATGATGGTTACAAATTAAACCAAAAGTCAAAAATAGAAGATTTGGTTAGAAAGTTAAATTTAACAGATGCAAGACCTATTGGTACACCGATGGAAGTAGGTTTCTATAAATTAGAAGATAGCGACAATATACTTCCGAACAATACAAAGTTTAGGCAAGCGATCGGTTCGCTCTTGTATATTGCCACAGTCACTCGACCCGACATTATGGCACCAGTAAATATACTTAGTAGGAGAAGTGCAACGCCATGCGAGAAGGATTGGAAAGCGGCAAAAAGAATTATTATTTACCTCAATTGCACAAAAGACCTATGCCTAACAATAAGCAAAAATAAACCACCAATACTCATCGCGTATGCTGATGCTGATTGGGCTGGGGACACTAAAAATAGAAAATCAACCACCGGCAATATTTTTTTTCTGGGTGATAATCCCATTCAATGACTACAAAATTACAGTCAAGCATTGCATATTCTTCCGCTGAAGCGGAATATGTTGCTGCAGCAACCGCAGGACAATAAATTTTATGGCTATTAAAACTGCTAGAAGATCTTAACTTGTATCAAGTAAAACCTATTTTACTTTACCATGACAACCAAAGCAGTATAAAGATGATAGAAAATGAAAAATTTTCGAAGCAGACAAAACACATTGATATCCGCTTTCACGCCATAAGACAATTAAAGGAAGATAAAATTATCGAATTAAAATATAGTCCCACGCAATACATGATTGCTGACTGCTTGACAAAGCCCACACCCAAACCTCAACTTTTGTGTGACATCAAGACTATGAACTTGTTACCTTATCCATCTGAGGAGATTAAGGAGGGGGGTTAAATTTAATTCCCCAGATGTTCTTTGGCAACTGCTAAAAGTGATTAAAAAAAGAAAAGAAAGAACTTGTTACTATACACAGATCATTTTAACAAGCCAATTTACGAACTGTTTCTTTACTTCCGCATTTAATAATGAGTGCTATTGCAGCCCACTTGAGTAACTCTCTAAAGCATATGTTCTAATAACTAAGATTTCACCACTAATATGTAACTAAAAGGAACATCTGAACATTTTGACTTTTGCCAGACGCCTTTAATTATTATATATTTTTTCTACGCTGCGAATATGTTTTTTAGCAGCTTTATGTATTCTCACTCTTAATCATGTAGCTTCTCTGTCAACACGGAGTTTCTTATACTCCAGTAATATGTTTAATTATAAGAATTTAAAGCTAAAATTTGAATCTTTCTTTATCACAAAAACACAATACTAATTCAAATTACATTATATCTTCCCATGGATTTAGCGATTTATATTAAGCTCTCAAAGGATCCTTAAAGGATAAATAATGCTTCACAAAATAAAATAAAAATAATTTCTTCAAGAAGCTTTTGGATAAATCCCTGGCCACGCCACACCGATGAAGTTATACGTCATCGCGATATTGATGAATCCCAGGTAAGCGCATTTTACCTATTTCCATTTCAAAAGCAGCATAGCCACAAGAGATTTTTTTCTAAGTGTTTAAATATGAGACAGCGAATTCCTGCTATCGAGAATGGAGTGCTTTTGGCTTAATAGGCCACTTAAACTCCAACAAATTTATGCTTATATTTTATTTTATACGGAATTTTAGATATTTTCAGGAGCAGGTATGAGTTATAAAGGAATTTTTTTCCCTATTTTAAAGTAATGGCATGCATATTTTTAATTTTATTTATAAAATAAAAATTTTACATTTTAGTTAATAAGTATATATGGATTTTAATTAATATGTATATAAGTACTGATCGAAAATAATTCCTACAAAATAAATCTGCAATATTTTACGCATGCATTTACCTGTATTTCTGCTGCATCAAATGGCGCAATAAGGTAAACAAACGCGCTAGCCGCTGTTTTTACACTACGTGATTCCCACTGTGACGTGAAAAGAAGAGATATGGAGTTAGCTGCCGCTTTTCATGGTTGTAGGATGTGCTTATGGCATCCGAATAAAAATATTGGTTTTGTTTTGAGAAACAGTATAACAGTGGTTATGTGGAGAATATTATGTTTTGTTTCTAAGAATTACAAAAGTATATATATTATGCAAGTGTACATAGTTTTTGTAAATAGCATTTAGTGTTTCAATAAACTTTGTGATTTAACTTGCGAGCTGAACCGGAATTCAGTCATACGTGCTAAAGTTATGATGAATTAATACCGGGTGTCCCAAAAATGACTGATGGATTTTAAAATTCAATAACTTGCAAATGGTGACAGATATTAAAAAAATTCTTGCAGGAGTGTTATGTAAGATATCAGGAGTTTTTATGCTGCGATTCTAAGTTTTAGTTACAAATAACATCGGTTGTTGGTTGGTTGTATTTAGGACGGCCAATTATCTGCACGAGGGATATAGGCCCAGGGGGGAGTGCCCTTCGTGGGGGTCTTTCTAAGGGAACCTAACCCGTATTAACGCTTGGAAATCCAAGGTTCGAAGAAAACCACGAAAACTCCGAACGATTAGGCCGACGGGCGCGATTGGGTTCGAACCCAGCACCTCCCGTCTACCAGCTTCGAGAGCAGAACCTCTCAGCCGCTGGTGGGCTACAAGTAACATCGATAGATGGCGTTGCAAGCAATAACAGCTAAATCCAGGCTCGATTTCTCGGCCTCTCTCTTCTTCCATGCGAAAAAAGGAGATTAATTGTATTGAATGGAATTGTATTAAACTGTATTAAATTGTATTAAATTGTATTGAATGGATCTCGAAGTAACAAAAATCGGGACTGGACTGAGCACCTACTGCTCTCAGCGCCATCTATTGCTTGAAATTTGAACTAAAATCAAGAATCGCAGTAAAAAAAACTCCTGACATCATACACAACCCTCCTGCAAGAATTTTTTAAATATATGTCACCGTTTTCAAACTATTGAATTTTAAAATCCATCAGTCATTTTTGGGACACCCGGTATATTAAGTACTAAATAACATAATTATAGATATTTTTTTATATATATATATACAGTATTCAACACTGTGCATTCAACATTTTGCATTCCGGCAAGAGCTGCGGTTTTCATTCTTTTCTTTTCTGTAATCCAATGCACAATTTCCTCCTCCAATATGTACCTGACGCTTCCATTTGGCGCGTACGAGATTGATAACACAATTATTTTAATCTTCCACCTTAAACGGATACTAGTAGGGTATTTTGTTTGGGGACTGTACTCATAAAGTAGTCATAGTAAAAGAGAGTAACACCCGGAGATAATGAGTTTTCAAATGTTTTCTAGTTTTGCGAGTGCTTAGACAAGCAGGGCTCGCAGTGTTCCTAAAAAATTTCACACTTGTGTACCAGTATTTTAAAACGAAAATCTCTATTGTATAATTCTATTGTAGATGTCAAAAGTATCTACCACGAAGAATTTTTATTTAAAATACTGGTAGCAAAGTGCGAAAATTTTAGGAACGCTGCGAGCCCTGGACAAGGGATTTTCAAAATCAACAAAACCGCTCAAATTCACGCAAAATAAATAAATAATTAACTAAAATTGTCGCTAAAAAATTAGGCTCCATGAAAGCTTTTATCTACAAGTCGAATTCTTGCAATCGAATGATTTTTTAGCATTTTAATTACATTTTTATAATTAGTTAAAGGGACCTTGTGATCAGCTGATCTTTGTTTACATATATTTGCAAATGCACTTCTTCATAATTTTTCTTCTGGATGCTATGAAATTTTCTATAGCTGTTTGTCGTTATGTACAGCGTGTCCATAATTAAACGACCCTACTTTAAAGTTGTCTACAGACAAAACTATTGTTTATAAAGTTGTGAAAATTTGTGAAAGACATAATAAAGGAATGGGAATTTGTTTAGGCTAAAAAAAGTGTAAATAAAAGTAAATCAAATTTTGCCATCAGAGGGAGTTTTTTAATAATTTACACATTTAGCATTACGGTAGTTTAAAAATTTTATTTATTAACTTAACCTTACTCTACAGACAGCTTTGCACAACATTTTCCTAGCTTTTCCCTGAACATACAGCGGTCAACTGTGGAACATGCTATCTTGCGATTACAGATGGTATCTGAAAATGATGAAAATCATGCAGAACATGTTTGGTTATAACAAAATTTGTTAAAGCATCGTAAATGTATGCTTAATGTGTAATTCGTTAAAAAATGGCCTCCTAATTTTTTTTTTCGCTCACACATATTCCCATACTTTTATTATGTCCTCCAAAAAATGTCACAACATTCTGAACAACAGTTTCGTCTGTAGACAACTTTAAAATAGGATCGATTAATTATGAACATCCTGTAAATAAAATTTCTAAACTATCTTAAAACTAAATATGTAATTTATTAAAAATCGCCCACTGATGGCGAAATTTTAAACTATTTTTATTTATATTTTTTTTTAGCTTAAACAAATTCCCATCTCTTTATTATGCCTTTCCCAAAATTTCACAACTTTATGAGCAATAGTTTTGTCTGTAGACAACTTTAAAGTAGGATCGTTTAATTATGGACACCCGGTATATATGTCATAAAACTGTGCATGTTTCTTTTATTTTTTTAACTAAGTTGCAAAAGTAAAAAGGTAGCTAGTTGAAGCAATATGATGAGAAAATGCTGCAAATTTCATAAAATTTAAAAAATTATTTTTTCTTATTTTTTCTTTTATATTCATGTATACAGAATTCGATACACAGTTTTATTTGTATATATAAATCAAACTTTCATAAAAAGTTTTGGTGATTTTATTTGATATGGAATACGCATGCAACATTTCGAAATGTTCTCCGTATCGCTGCGAAATTTTTGTCATCAAAGAAAGATTTTTTATGTTCTTTATGTTTTTAAAATATAAATTTAAAATGTATAAACCATTAGTTTGATGAAATTATTCAATAGACTTATTGAAGCTATGGCTATATATTGATTTAGTCAGTTAGAAGGTATATTTTAATGTTTTGTTCTTGTATTAAATCCTAAAATTCGTTTTTATCAGTTTAAAAATTTCGTCGGTATCTATAGTTTCAAAATGTTCCTGCGCATGATTTTTTTTCTGAATGCTTTGAAATTTTTTATAGCTATTTTCATTTATATGAGTCAAAACTGTGCATAGTTTTTTGAAACTTAATATAATTGGCAAAGTTAAAGGTAGTTAATTGCAGAAATATGATGCAAAAATGCTGAAAATTTCATAAAATTTAGAAAATCTATTTTTTTTCCTTTCTATTCAAATATATAAAATTCTATGCGCAAATTTTATTTGTATATATAAGCCAAACTTGCATAAAAAATATTGGGGATTTTAATTGATGTAGAATGCGCATAAGGCATTTTGAAAAGTTCTCCAAATCGCTTAAAATATTCAGGAAAATTCTTTGTTTTTCTCCCAATTTTCTTTTTAATTTCTTATGTGATAAATGTATGCTATAATGCAAATAGAAAGCATTTGTAGCATTTAAAAGTGGACTTTAAAGAAAAAATACAAAAATTATTTTGAAGGTCCCTTGTCCCCTTAAGAATGATACTTATTATATATATTAGCATGCAAGTGATTACAAAAAACTTCTTACTTACAAGTATTAATGTATTAGTATCTGTAATAAATAACTTATCATGTGTCATATCGTAAATTATCAGTTAATGTTATAAAAAATAATATTAGTACAGGTCAAATGTTTCTTACAATCTCAGCTACAGAAGTCCTGCAATCTAATTATAAATTTGTGAAGGCCCGTCGAATCTATGAAATACAAGAGAAAATATTGATGAGAGAATGATAAACTTAGTAGTTGCCAACTGCTTACACTTGGCAGATTTACCTCTCCTTCCTAAAAGAAGAAATAAGATTTCGGGAAAAAAAAAAAAAATGACTGGGAGAAAGATTTCAAACGCGTTTGGCGGATGGCATAACGTACTTAAAGCTGTCCTCAAGTTTATAGCTCAACAAGCGAGAAATTTTCTGACAGAATGACGGGCTCATTTTTATATTTACTTCCAAAATTATTTTATAATACTCGTATTCAAAAATTGTGTTAATAATGTTCGCATTTAAAAGTCGTGTTCATAATGTTCGCATTAAAAAATAGTGTCTATTTACAAGTATTTAAAAATTGTGACTAAACTTGTACAGATTGAAATCAAATATTGAATTAACTTATTGCACTATTACTATTTAGAACACTGATGGCCCAAAAATTGTGTAGTTAAAGCTTTTGGCATTCAAAAGTACTTATAGCAAAATTAAAATATCAATCTGCTGTTAATAATTAATCTACTGGCAAATTGCTAGTGTGCAAAAATTGTAAATTCTTTTGACACAGATAATACTTATTGTATGCAACTGAATTTAACTTGTTATCGTTGAACTCAGAATATAATTGTAATTTTTTTTTTTTCGATTGGTACGCTAAAATTGTTTGCAACTTTCCAGAATTACTGATTATGTTGCCCATTGTCGGACTATTGGCAGCCTGGCTTCGGCTACAGTTTGTAAATTAATTTAAACTTGAATAAGTTTTTTTTTATGTTTTGTAAAAGATAGCCTTCCCCTTCTGGCTGGGCTGGTAAGAGGCCTGCGAGCCCCTGCGTGTCGGGGAGACCCCCGGGTTATATAGACCGGGTAAATAAGTCTAAGCTGGATCTCTGGTCAGCCGATCATGCTCCACTCAGGCCGTCAAACGTAAAGGTATAAAATTGGCAGCGATGGAAGCGATTTGGAATCGAAATGAGTTTTCCTTTTTTTGATAAATAAATTACCTATCGAGTTATAAGAGATTTTGATCACGTGACAAGATCATTTTCTGACTGTTTTTACTCCTTTCGTCCGGAAATTCGGTTCAAAACGCCAACTTTTGGCATATTTTCGCAAAGATCATTTACAAGCATTTACAAAAAAAAAGTCTTTCGATTACACAGTTTCTGGATAAAAACACCTGTCAATTTTATGTGTTTACAAACAAAAATAACTTACGTCATAAAGTTGCTCCGTGTGTACGACTAGCCCTCTCCCACCCCACCCCCTGAAAAAAAATACAGTACTTACTTTTTAAATAAAATTATCATTTTTCTAAGGAAATCAGCTTTTGTAACGAAATCCTCTTACATAAAATAATTTACAATTCTTTCAACTTTGTCTTAATTAGTTTCGACAGCATACTGAAATAATTACTCGTAATGATATATCGTGCCTGCGTCACAAATCATCCTGTAACAACAAGAAAAAAAATAGGGGGCATTCTCACAATCTTTTGACTTTTCAAGAATAAAAATCTGGTGAAATTAAACTTATTAAAATAACATTTTAAACTTATAGACGAATGCCTTAATGATTCAAAATAAAGGAAAAATTGGCAGCAGTGAAATTTGTTTATTTAACTGGTGTTTAAATTAAGCACCCGAGTTTAATTTTACTTACCGTTTTGCCGCTGTAACTTTTTATTTTCTTATAAATTTTTACTTATAATGAATTCGTATATTACCCACAGGATATTCAAATAAGAAATAATAACAATGTAGTATATTACAAAAAAATTTTGGTATAACGTTGTCTTAAGGCTTCTGTCCCTGCCGGCGAAGACTCTCAGGAGCTAATGGGGCCTATGGAGAGGGATGTATCTAATATCTCGTTTCCATTTCGATATTTTAAACTTTTTTTTAAATTATTTCATTGGATAGCCGAAATCCGTCTCTACATCGGACCTTTTTTACTTTTTCGATTTTGGTCGCAGGTATTTTTTATAAAGTCACTTTCACTTTCAAAACCGGCTCTGAAAAAGACAGGGTCATTCAAAAAAATATCTGCAACCAAAATCGAAAAAATAAAAAAGGTGCGATGTAGAGACAGACCTCGGCTATCCAATGCAAAAAATAAAATAAAATAAAATAAAATAAAAAATAAATAAAAATGTCGAAATGCAAACGAAATATTAGTAAAATCCCTCCCCATAGGATTAGCATTATCTCGTGAGTGCCTTCAGCGGCGCTGACAGGAACCTTAAAGGGTTTAAAAGAAAGGACGGTAAGGAGAAAAAAGGAGACGATATAGGAAGAAAGGGACTGTAAGGGAAAAAAGGGGGATGGTCAGGATGGGACGGTAAGGAAAATTATCACCTATTTTTAGGCAAATCATGTTAAGGCTAAATGATAGCCACAATGTTCATTGATTTTTAGAAACAGTTATTTACATTGGATTAAAAAAAAATTAATTTACCTCTAAAAGGGCAGGAATAAACCTTGGGGACGGGAAGACTACCAATAAAGCCACGATGCTTGAAATTTATATTTAAATGCTGATTTAAACTCTGCAGTAAATTTCCTATCAAAGAATTTTAGACATTCTTTCTCTAGCATACTTCTGCAGGAGGAAAAACTTGAAAAAAATTCTTTGGCTGCATCTGAAGTGATTTTATGTATAAGTTTAGCAAGAGGGATGGTAAGGGATCTAAAACCCAGGGACAGTGTTAAAAAAAAATATATCAACCGTAAAAATGTGTCCAGGTTAACTTTTTGCTACATATTTATATAAAACAATTGTCCCAGTTTCGAGAAAAAATTACATCGAATTACTTTTATGGAAACAATTTTATACAGACAGCTCCAAACTTAAAAACCAGCTATCAGGGACACGGGACGGTAAGGGAATTTCGTAGTATATTTGAACCCCCAACATTGTCCAAAACTTATTTATCTCCTTAATATTGTTATGCAGTCATGCAATGGGATGTTTTCCTGTATAAGAAATAAAGAAAACCAAGAATATGTACTAAAATAAAAATTATTACTCAAGGACAAAAAGAAATAGAAAGTCAAAAGATTATGAGAATGCCTCATACATTTAAAAAAAAAAAAAAAAAAAAAAAAAAAAAAAAAAAAAAACATTAACTTCGTGTAAAGAAACATCGAAATTTTTATTAAAAGCAATTAAGGCTGGATATTTTTTTCAAAATAAAAATGTCTTTCTTATATAGGTTCACGATATTAATTACTAAAGATAAAAGAAAAAAAAATAAATTCTGTAATCAAGAATTAAAATGTGACTCACATAAAGTTACAATAAATTTGACTATTAATATATCCATTATTTCCTATTATCTCAACGATTTCCAAATCATTTTGCATTCCTTTTGTTTGTTTCATTGCTACGCAACGCTTCAAGAAATTTACGTTAAAAATATACATTAGAAGTAATGCGTAAGGAATATACATTAAAACAAAATCTATGAAAGAAAACAGCAGTACACTTTAAAAGAACACCTCTTCAATATTTTATTATTAATGTTTTCGATGTAACGTTTCAGTTTATAAAGAGCATTATCGTGCCTTCAAAGGATTCATATGTAAAAGAATTTCCAGTTGAATATTTTATTTCACCGACACCGTTCGGATAATTCGTTCGTAAATAAATATTTTGAATTCCCGTATCATTATCTTTCGTGCTGTGTTATATATGTTTACACTTTTCGAGATAGTAATTTTTAAGAAAACTGTTTTTAGCTTGAATTCAGAATATATAAAATAAAATCCGAATACAAATCATAACTTACATTTTTAAATTTACATAGAAATTTCGTTTGTCTCATCCCCCTCCTCCCCACAAAAAAAAAATAAATAAATAAATAAAAAGGAGAGAGAGAGAGAAAATACCCCATATATTTTAAGGGGTCTCAGGACTCTTAAAGATTCAAAAATTTAGAAACTTCATTTTTTTATGTTAAACTCCTATCATTTCTGAACATTGTGATATAATTGTTTCCTTGAAATTCCCATTAGAACAGAAATTATGGCTTTTAGAATTATATCCTGCATATAGCTGAAGCAACGTTTGCGAAATATTGAAGTCATTATTCTCCAAATGACGTTTTTGGACATAACGCGCAGGATACCTCAAAAACTTTTGAATATTTTTTCATGAAATTTTCTAAACATATATTTCACGTTAGTCTGTATAAACTGAACCTAAAATTTCCTTTTTATTGTTCAAAAAACATATTTTTTTAGGTGATTATAACGTTGAAATTTTCAAAATTTTGTATTATACAGCTTTGCATTAAAAATATAAAAATGCTTTAAATAGAAATTTATTTAGGTTCAGGGTAATTTTTATAATCTGAAGTATAAGTAGTCACCAAAATTTTCATTCTAGTTGCAATATCTATTTTGTAAACCTGCGCGTAAGCTGTTATACCAACTTTCTGCTCGACAAATATCTGACAGATTCGAGACCCCTATAAATACTAATTCTGTACCTTGAATTTTTTAAGTACATGAAATTAAAGAACATACTTATATATTTCATCCCAATAAAAATTGTATTTTAAAATCATATACATTTTATGACATTAAATGTTGAAAATAGTCTTTTTTCTTTCTTTTTTCCAATTTTAAGAATCCTGTGACCCCTTAATCTCCAAATTCTCACAGAAAAAAACGGAAATAGCTATTTGAGTATAATTGGTGTCTATTTTCAATTTATGTTGAAACAATAAGATTAAAGGATTGTCTCCATGTTGAAATTGGACCAAACTTTGAAATGTCCAATACATTGCCAATTGTCCAAAATACCTAATTTTGACATAAAATTTTATTTCAGGATAACAGACGGTAAGTCATTTCGTCAAACAGTTTAGAGATTATGGATATTTTAAATTTGGAAAGCAAAATCGTTAAAAGAAAATAGCACTGCACTTTAAAAGAAAACCACTTCAAGATTTTATTATTAATGTTTTCGATGTAACGTTTCAGTTTATAAAGAGCACATTCAAACGATTCATATAGAAAGGAATTTCCAGTTGAATATGTTATTTCACCGTAAATAAATATTTAAAATTCATGTATCATTATCTTTCGTGCTGGTATATATGTTTACACTTTTCGAGGTAGTAATTTTTAAGAAAATTGTTTTTAGCTTGATTTCTGAATATATAAAATAAAATCCGGATACAAATCATAACTTACATTTTAAGAGTTACATAGAAATTTCGTTTCTCTAGATCCCCTCCTCCCCACTAAAAAAGAGAAAATACCCCATATATTTTAATCTTCAAATTCACACAGAAAAAACAGAAATAGCTAATGGAGTATAATTTGTGTCTATTTTCAAGTTATGTTGAAACAGCAAGTCTTCATGTTGAAATTGTACCAAACTTTAAATATCCAATACAAACACCTAATTTTGACATAAAATTTTATTTTAAAGATGACAGGCGGTAAGGCATTCGGTCAAACAGTTTAGGGAGTATGAGTATTATAAATATGGAAAACAAAATCAATAAAAGAAAATAGCACTGCACTTTAAAAGAAAATATTTTCAAGATGTTATTATTAATGTTTTCGATGTAACGGTTCAGTTTATAAAGAGCATTATCTAGCATTCGAAAGATTCATGTAGAAAAGAATTTCAAGTTGAATACTTTATTTCGTCGACACCGTTTGGAAAATTCGTTCGTAAATAAATATTTTAAATTTATGTATTATTATATCTTCCGTGTTGTTGAATATGTCTACACTTTTCGAGATAGTCATTTTTAAGAAAATTCTTTTTAGCTTGAATTCTAAATATATAAACTAAAATCCAAATGCAAATCTAACTTACATTGTAAAAGTTACATAGAAATTTCGTTTATGCCCCCCCCCCCCCCAAAAAAAAGAGAAAATACTTCGAACATTTTAATCTTTAAATTCTCACAGAAAAAAAAAAAAAAAAAAAAAAAAAAAACGGAAATAGTTATTAGGTTTGGATTTGTGTTTATTTTCAATTTGTTTTGAAACAATAAGATTAGGGGGTTATCTTCATGCTGAAATTGTAACATACGCTGAAATGTCCAATACGAACACCTAATTTTGACATAAAATTTTACTTAGGTATAACAAACAGGTAGAATTAGTTGTAATTTTGGATTTGCATATTTAAAGTTTCTAGAATTTCATTTCTCTTTAAAAAAAATTATAGACTGCAATTAATTTTTTTTTCGAAAGTTAATACCAAAAAATTTATAGTTTCGAAATATATATGCTTCAAATATGTTAATTCATTACTACAGATCATTCTGCTAAATAGTTCTTGAGTTATGCTTAAAATATTATCAGGATTGCAATTTGCTTTGCGGCGGCTAAAAATGAATTTACATTAGAAATTTTAAACTTTAAACCTTCATAATTTTTAAACTATTTGATTGAATGATTTTTCGTTAGATATCCTATGGTAAATTTTTATCGAAAATGTCAAACATGTCAAAAATAGTTTTTCCTATTGAATATTTTTCAGAGTTTGATACGATTTCCTTATGAAAACGACCCGCTTAGCTTAAATTTTTTAACATTAATTTAAAAATTTACATTATATCCAGTCCAATAGTTATTTCCTTTTCTTTTTTCTCTCTGTGAGAATTTGGTGATTAAATGGGGTGTTCTTTTCTCTTCTTTGGGGAGCGGAGTAAGATTGGGAGGGAAACTCTGCAAGAAATTTCTATACACTGTCAAAAAAAAAAAAAAAAAAAAAAAAAAAAAAAAAAAAAAAACGGAGTAAAAAACGGAGATTCTACTGGCAATCGAGACGCCAGTACTATTTCCGGGGAAGGGGGGGGGGGTCCGTTAAAATAAGGAAGTAATACTGGAGTTTCGATTGCCAGTAAAATCTCCGATCTTTACCCCGTTTTTTTTTTGTTTGTTTTTTGTTTTGTTTTTTTTACAATGTATGTCTAATAGACTTTTGTTGTCTTGCAGAACTATCCAAACATTATGAGAAACAAGTAATATAAAAATTTTGTTTTTAAAGTCAATTCCTAGTTAGGTCATCAAAGAAAAATTTAATATAATCCCTTAGGCTAATATTAGTTTTTGTTGGATTAAAATATCTCAATTTGTTGATTTTCTATAAGCAAGTAGGTTTACAATTGAACTGTGTGGGAATTTGGCGAAATATTAGAGATATCGCCAAGATGGCGTCACTTTTGGCGATTCATTTTGGCCGCCAAATTTGATAATATATCGCTAAGTTGGCGACAAACTTGGCAGTATTTGGCGACAGAACAGGGCACCCCCTATGGTAACCCCTTATTGAAAATACTTTCATTGATCTTCAATAACCAATGGCCGCCATTTTGTTTCCCATGCAAAACTAAAATTATTTAATTAAAATTTAATTAAGCTAATTTAATTAATACAATATATCGCTAAGTTGGCGACAGAACAGGGCACCCCCTATGGTAACCCCTTATTGAAAATACTTTCATTGATCTTCAATAACCAATGGCCGCCATTTTGTTTCCCATGCAAAACTAAAATTATTTAATTAAAATTTAATTAATTAATTAATATTTGAAAAAACTACATTAACATCAATTGTCATCCAGTACAAGTTTTAAAAAAAATTATTTCAACTTGATAGAATGAATAATGAGTACTTTATTAACCATTGAAAATTTGAACAAGAAATATAAATATATAAATAAATATAGGGAGAGTGTGAACTAATAGTAGGAATTGAAAAAAATAGAATAAACTCAAATTAACCTTAAACGTAAATACGTCCGAAAATCGAAAATGCTTTTTCTGGTTATGAAGATCACTTTAAGACCATATTTCATGCTTCTAAATTTTTGATAGCCAAGCACATCTTTATAAAATTATTTAGTTTATAAAATTTGTGACTTTAAAAAAAAATTTTGTTTAATTTTATTTGCTTACAAAGAATGACAACAAAGATATTTTTCCCTGAAAAAGGGAGAATCAGCAATAAAAAAAATAATCTCAAAATAAAACTTGAGAAAATAAAATGCATCCTTTCATGAAAAAACTGCAAGGTTTCATAAAAGGTTTTAAAAAAATCTTCAAGCCTCTTTTTTCTTTTAGAACAAAACAAAAAAAAAACTTTTGTAGAAATTAACATCTTACATAAAAAAGGTAGGAGATTTTAATAAAGTTTTTTCATAAAATGATTTTGATAAAGATTTTTTTTTTTTTAATTTAAAAAAGGCGTAGTTTTTTATATGCAGTACAGATCAAGGTGATTTATAAGAGTAGTTCATGCGAAAAATAATTTTATTTCCATTTTTATAAAACATAACTTAAAAAAATAAAAACAACTATATAATGAAATGAAAATATAAAATTTAAAAGGGTATGTTCATATTATTTTTATTTAATTGTTTTATAGACTATTTTCGCAAGAATATATAAAGATAAACAAGAGAAAAAAATCAAGCGTCAAGATTTATTATTATAGATATGTTACAGATTATGAAACACTTCACAACACAATCAGAATGATGAAACAAAACTTCACCGTTTAAAAAGGTAAAAGTTGGAAAACGCATAATGCATTTGAAAACACAATTTCAGCAATAACCATTTATAGCCGAAAAACTATCTGAAATTTTTTGTACAGCCCCGTGTATAATCTATGGATTTGTGAATATACTGCATCGTATATAAATTTAGTTCAGTTAAGAAACGCATAAAACAGTTGAAAATTTAACCACAGTTCCGTCAATAAGCGGAAATGTAAGGGAAAAGGTTGTACCTTGGACATACAAAGATTTTAGCTCTATCTATTGCATTTGTACCGGATGTCCTAAAAAGAACTGACTGATTTTAAAATTCAATAACTTGCAAACGGTGACAGATATTTAAAAAATTCTTGCAGGAGGGTTATGCATAAGGTCAAAAGTTTTTTTACAGTGAATTTCGAGTTTAGTTAGAATTAAAAACAATAGATGGCATTGTAAGCAATAGACGCTAAATACAGGCTCGATTTTTTGGCCTTTCTCTTCTCCCATGCGGAAAAAGGAGGTTAAAATGTATTGAGTGGGTCCCGAAGTACCAAAAATCGAGTCCTGAATTTAGCGTCTGTTGATTGCATCGCCATCTATTGTTTGTAATTCGAACTAAAATTGAAAATCACTGCAAAAAAAAACTTTTGACATTATGCATAACCCTCCTGCATGATTTTTTTTAAATATCTGTCACTGTTTGCAAGTTATTGAATTTTAAAATCAGTCAGTCCTTTTTAAGACACCCGGTGTGAAACTAAACAATGTAATTTTGAGATATACTACTCGATGTCCCTTAGCAGTTAGTTTCTTTAATATAGTCAGCATATGTTGCAGACAATTGTTAAAAAAAAAGATTTGATCATCAAAAAGTAATTTTTTTTTAAACTTCAACTGTTCATTATATCACGTTATTAACAGTTATTTGCTTTAAATTCAAAGTCATAGATTAAAGAGTATTTATAGTGCATTATGAACATGAGTTTCAAATCATGTTAAGCCTAACTAGAAAATGGTAATAAGTCATTATTTTTCAAGTCACCAAGCTTTGTACCTTGAATCTACTAATAATGTTGTATCTTAAACAGGTCCAAAGGAACAGGTACACAATTACATATTAAACTGTTAAAAAGTTAGCAAATGAAAATTTGACAGGAAAGTTTGTCCTTGTGTCATTAATCAACGGAATTCAAAACTCAACTCTATTAGACCGGGAGCCGGCAGCACAGACAATCACCTCATCGAGTTCATGGATGAAATTCTAGAATTATTTAAACCTTGATTCGCATATTAAAACGCAATCGGTCTGCCAATTCATATCTTGGTGGAAAACACCTGAAAACCCAATTTTAGCGGCCGACTCGTAGGTTTACTATTGTGTTTTCCTGCTCCCAGTCCTCCAAGTTTTCATACCTTTTGGTGCAGGAAAACACAATGGTCAACCTACGAGTCAGCCGCTAAAATCGGGTTTTGAGGTGTTTTCCACCAAGATAGTACTTGGCAGACTGACTGCGTTTTAATATGAGAATCAAGATTTAACTAATCGTAGAATTTCATCCGTGAACTCGATGAGGTGATTGTCTGTGCTGCCGGCTCCCGGTCTATATAGGAACATCACTTGTGTACAGAAAATATGCGTAAATGATGACAATGTTGAAGAAGAAATTATTGTTGTGTCCATGAAACGTTTTAATAGCACTCAGAAGGATTCTTTATATATTTCCTAGTATTGGTTTTTGAAAAATAATCCTAGTTTTTTAAGCAAATGTTTTTTTGGTGATTTTTCATCGTGATAAAACAAACATTTATACAAATCTTATACTATAATGCGAGCAAAAATTGTGTGCGTGCGTGTGTGTGTATGTAAATTTTATCTTGAAAACGGCTCTAACGATTTTGATTAAATTTTGCAACCTACCGATTTCGGGCACGAAAAGACCATTGGAATGGGTCTCGTGTTCGAGAAAATTAGATTAGTGGGTCATTTTAGGTCATAATGGGTCAGCGTCAAGCTAATTATATCTAAAGAACATTTCCATCGATTTTGACTAAATTTTGTATCTAACCATTTTTGGGCACAAAAAGACCATTGGGATGGGTCACGTGTTCGAGAAAATTCGATTAGTGGGTCATTTTTGGGTCACTATGGGTCAAGCTATTTTTATCTAAAAAACGGCTCTAGCGATTTTCATTAAACTCTATATTCTACAGCTTTGGATTACAAGAAGACCATTGGGCTAAGTCACATGTTCGAGAAAATTTGATTAGTGGGTCACTTTTGGGTCACCGTGGGTCAAGCTAAGTTTATCTAGATAACGGCTCTAACGATTTTGACGAAATTTTGCACCCTACTGTTATAGGGCACGAAAAGACCATTGGGATGGGTCTCGTGTTCGAGAAAATTTTATTATTGGGTCATTTTGGGTCATAATGGGTCAAGGTCAAGCTAATTATATTTAGAGAACGACTCTATCGAGTTTGACTAAATTTTGTATTTAACCATTTTCGGGCACGAAAAGACCATTGGGATGGGTCTCGTGTTCGAGAAAATTCGATTAGTGGGTCATTTTGGGTCATAATGAGTCAGGGTCAAGCTAATTATATCTAGAGAACGGCTCAATCGATTTTGACTAAATTTTGTATCTAACCATTTTTGGGCACGAAAAGACCCGTGGGATGGGTCACGTGTTCGAGAAAATTTGATTAGTGGGTCATTTTTGGGTCACTGTTGGTCAAGCTATTTTTATCTAAAAAACGGCTCTAACGATTTTCACTAAACTCTATATTCTACAGCTTTAGATTACGAGAGGACCATCGGGCTAAGTCACATATTAGAGAAAATTGGATTAGTGGGTCATTTTTGGGTCACCGTGGATCAAGCTAAGTTTATCTAGATAACGGCTCTAACAATTTTAACGATATTCTGCACCCTACTGTTTTCGGGCACGAAAAGACCATTGGGATGGGTTTTGTGTTCGCGAAAATTCGATTAGTGGGTCATTTTGGGTCATAATGGGTTTGGGTCAAGCTAATTATATCTAGAGAACGGCTCAATCGATTTTGACTAAATTTTGTATCTAACCATTTTCGGGCACGAAAAGAACATTGGGATGGGTAACGTGTTTCAGAAAATTCGATTAGTGGGTCATTTTTGGGTCACCGTGCGTCCAGCTAAGTTTATCTAGATAACGGCTCTACGATTTTGACGAAATTCTGTAATCTATCGTTTTCGGGCACGAAAAGACCATTGGAATGGATCACGTGTTCGAGAAAATTCCATTAGTGGGTCAATATGGGTCATTATGGGTCAGGGTCAATCTTATATCTAAAAAACGACTCAAGACATTTTCACAAACTTTTTTAATATACGGCCGTTTTTGATCATAAGATGACCATTGGGCTATGTCACATGTTCGAGAAAATTCGATAAATGTGTCATTTTGGGTCACAATGGGTCAGGGTCCAGCTAATTGTATCTAAAAAACGGCTTAAACGATTTTAACAAAAATATTGTATTCTATCGTTTTCGGTCTCAAGAAGACCATTGGGCTAGGTCGCGTGTTCAAGAAAATTCGATTAGTGGGTCATTTTGGGTCACAATGGGTCAGGGTCAAGCTAATTGTATTTTAAAAGCGCTTCAAAACATTTTGACCAAATTTTGTATAATACCGTTTGCGGGCACGATAAGATCATTGGGCATGGTCGCATGTTCAAGAAAATTCAATCAATGGGTCATTTTGGATCCTAATGGATCAGGATCAAGCAAACTGTATCTAAAAAACGGCTCAAAATATTTTGACAAAACTTTGTACTACACCGTATCTGGACAAGATAAAACCATTGGGCTGGTTCGCATACTCAAGAAAATTGTATTAGTGGGTCATTTTGGTGATGATGGGTCGGGGTCAAGCTAACGGCACCTCAAAAAGGTTCAAACAATTTTGACAATTTTTTTTGTTATACCGTTTCACAGTATAAAAAGATCATTGAAATAGCTCACATGTTCGATAAATTTCGGTTAGTGGATTTTTGAATCAACGTGGGTCAAGCTTATTTTATTTAGAAAACGACTAACGATTTTCACTAAATTTTGTATTCCATCGTTTTCAGGTTCGAGAATAGCATTGTGTTAGGCCACATGTTCGAAAACATTTCGATTAGTGGGTCATTTTGTGTCACTATGTCTCAGGGTCAAGCTAATTGCATCTAAAACAGCAAGAATGATTCAGTGGGAATAATATATCGAGATAAACACAAAGCTAATTTTGACCGAGCTAAGCTCGGTCATTCCTGCTAGTATATATAAAAATGCTATAAAACAGTTAAAATTCAATTGATATTTTATGTGGTTAAAATTATCCTTCATCCGTCCTTTAATTTACACCTTATGTTTTATATTAATTTAAAACGACATTAAATAAGTATCTATGACATATCTGTTATTAAATATACTTTAAAAATTTATTTCAAATACACCATTAAAAAGTTTCATCAATTTTGTCCTGTTATCTCATGTGTATCCAGTTTCTTCAATTTTGTTCACCAAATCACGTACAGTTTTTACGGAACATGGGCCTCGTCGTAACTTATGATTTCGGCGATAAACTTGCACTGCTTCAGCTGCATTTTTCACGATCAGATAAAACAGCTTTATCAATTCGCCTCGTTGTTTTATTTTAACTATTATGTTGTTGGCACGTACGAACAATTGATTGAAGATACAATCTTCCCACGCTGTTTCTTAAAAATCTTCTACACGCAATGATTTGCACATGGTGTTCTGTGATTGGCACTTCTACTATCTATTCCTGAGAATTATGCAAAGTGTTTCAGTTCGCCTCGTCTTTGACATTGGTCCTTGACAATGCTCTTTTTTGCAAATGTTTTATGCTGGTGTAATGACCTTAAATATCACTTGAAATGCGTGAGTTTTCGTAAGATGCGAAAGCCCAAATAAACTCTGGATACATGAGATACGAAAGCAGCACTTGCTCCTGAATTGGAGTCCTTTTAACTTGCGTCTGGCTGACTTCACTATCGCACCGAAGGAGCATGTTTTCGATATGCGAAGAACGAAGGAGTGGCTACAAGACATGTTTTTCAGTCGCCGATTTTTTTTTCCACTTGTGAACTGAGTAATGTAAGATTTTTTTTAGAATGTGCTTTTGAGTTGTGTTTGTGTACACATAGTGAAAATAAAAATGTAATCATTTGTTTTAGAGTGCTGAATAGTACGTTAAATAGGAACTGATTAAGTTTGAGTGCTACGATATTACACCGGCAATTTTAGTTATATGTGTATCATTCCAATGCCATTTATGGTTTTTCAATACGCTGATTAAATTGCGCAGGGAAAAAAAAGCCTGTTGCCATTCTAAAATTTCGAAATTTTTTCACTGAAACCGTAACCGTGAGAGCTCTATTGTTTTAAATCATCTCGATCTTGAGCGCATGCCTTCAAAAAACTAAATCTGACATTTCCATTCGATTGATTGAGTGGTTAGGTCGCTAGGGGTGCATATATCATGACCACCATGTATATATATATGTAATAATAAAAATTTTCGCCCTTTTATCTTAGTAAAACTATTCCAAATTCTTAATATTTTTCCTTTTTTACCTATCTTTAATAATATCTTAATATCTTTTGTCTTTATTTCATGCATTTAAATCTGCGTATTCTTTTATTATTCTAAAAAACCTTACTCCATTTGTCTAATCATATAAAACCCATTAAATTACTTTTTTTCATTTTATTCTAAAAACTAAATTCTTTTTGTTTCGAATGTTTTGCATTTGTTCGATGATGTTCGTTTTCCCAGAATTCCTTGCAAGCTCCCGTCAGCATTTGATTGCGTTTTACTCTGACGCCGAGTAGAAAGAGTTCATTATCGACGTCACGTGTTCGTCTCCCTTCCCATCGAATCGCAGCCTGTCTCCTGTCCCGTTCCTCCCCCTCTCTCTGCTCGAGTTCGTTCTCTATTAATAATGTATCCTTCCACCTTCTGTTTCTTTGGGTACTTACTTATACCGTTACATCGACGAGGAACGAGTGATTTTACGTTTTTCCGGTTGTTTAATAAATCTACGTCGCTTGGGGTGATGCTTGTGTAGATGCTAATACTTTTAACATCTTAAGTTTTATGAAGTGGGTCATCGATTATTCGAGAGTTGATGGACAAGCTACTGGAAATGTAAAGATATGTTTTTGTCAAATAAACAACGTTTAAAGTTACGATGACTCTATTAATTATGCCATGGAAAATTTATCAATGTTTATGGAGCCTGTCTTATACTCGTCACCCTGACTGCACTCCGATATTCTCATGATAACGGAGGGTTGGCCTTGATTACTCTACTACGTTTACTTTGAGATATACGAGTGTCGTAGGAATGTCACCAAAGTCGATAGCAAAATGCAACATATATATATATTATGTAAAACCATAATGATGACAGCATAGAATTCACCATACATAAATGGGGAGAAATAGAAATGAAATAATGGAAGATGAAACACATACTTGTTATGAATCGCAACCAAAAAACATCCACAAAAGAAAACCTACAAAATAATTTGAAATAAAAAATAAAAAATAAAAAGGAATTTAATCCATGATAGAATCATCAGGTACAAATTACCATAAATTTAAGAAAACTTGTACCACTTTTTGCTACCACGATCTAAAAATGTACAAGATGTAGGCAATCATGTATACTTAAGTAACCAGAAATATGCTTTGATAAAATAAAACAAATACAGTGAAGTACAGCATGTCAAAAAATTAGAACAATTCATTTCATTTATATTTGGAATTGCATTTAGCTTTAAATTTTGAGTGAATATTGTATTTTTATAAAATTATTATCATTATTTAAAATATTAGAATACTAAAATAGGTGATTCAAAAATAGAATACTCATGAATTTTCCAGATTGGTTCAGAATGTTGCATAAATTAAGTATAAAATTAGCTTCCGCGGTACTTCTTCTTAAGTTATGAAAACGCTTTGCATCCTCATTGTTTTCATTTTGTGTAAAACATGGGTTATTCGTCCGACATAACGGAGTTTACATAGCGTCGTATTATTGATTTGCATAAAGAAGGTCGTAATCAGCAATATATCGCCAGTTACTTAAAATGTCCTCAACGAAGTTTTATAGAGCAATAAAGCAGTATTTTAATGACGGACATTTCGAAAATAAGCATCTGAATAGCAGCCGAAAGCCAAATTCTACTCAGAGCGATGATAGGAAGCTAAAGAATATTGCTAAAAACCGTTTTTAAGATATTTGCATCTAAAGTGGAAAGAATACGGTGTTGATGTGAATAAATCTACAACACTAAGACGTCTCCATAAACTTGGATGTCAATCTCGTGTACCAAAGATAAAGCACCTCATGGCTATTAAACAGAAAAGGGAGGGAGTGAAGTGGTGCAAAAAAAAGGGCATTTAATGGGTTTGGATGATTGGAAAAAGATAATGTTTAGTGATGAGAATGTGTTTTGTGTAGCATATGGTGATCAAGGTGTCCGTGTATGGCGAATGAAGCAAGAAGCATATGACAAGGACTGCATGAAACGATCAATGAAATTTGCAGCCAGTGTAATGGTATAGGCTTGCATGACTGCAGATGATCCTGGAAGGCTATGTATCGTTAACAAAAGGATTAATTCTGATATATAGCAAAAAATCTTTGAGCATTTCATATAACCATCGTCCGAAGATCTGTGTGGTGACGATTTTATTTTCCAACATGATTTAGCATCTTCACACAGGTCAGTGTCCACCAAGAACTGGCTTAGCGAATAGCAAATTAACGTACTTGTCTGGCCGGCTAATTCGTCGGATTTAAATCCAATAGAGAATTTGTGGAAATTAAGGAAGAAAAGACTGAAAGATATTGCTTCAAAAAATAAAGTTAGCTACTTTCCAGCATAAAGTCGACATGGTCATGTCTGGACAGAAAACATTGCGAAGCACTTGTAGCTAGCTTAGCAAAGCGAGTTCGTGCTGTTATAAAATGTAAAGGAGATGCTACAAAATATTAACGAATAACTGTTTTTCCTCTTTTTTTAAAACAAGTATTATTTAAAATGCATTATTCTAATATTTTGAACCAGGTAAATGGTTATTCTAATATTTTGAATTTTTCCAAGTGTAAAAAATTATGTTAAGTTTTGTATTATTTTCTTTATTTTATGCTGAAAGATTCTACAAACTATGTAAATTCTTACAATATTGAGTTTTATCCTGTATTACTTTTGTATAAGCGATACATAAAAAATCTTTTTTCATAATTCCTTTTTATCTATTATTCTAATTCTTTTACATGGAGCTGCATAGTTGGAATATAAATAAAATCCTCAAGCATAATCCCAGACAGCCATGCATGATCAGCAAAACTACGCATTGTTGTCAGGACATGTTTACTAACGCAGGATAAGTATAAAATGACTGAGAAAGGATTCAAGAAGTTTGCATTTCAACCAAAGAGTTACACGAAAGAGTGAATAAGAACAGGGTGAAGCCATGTATAATTTATAAGATAAATTATAGTGCTGCAATCTAGTAAGAGTAATTACAAATATAAAACGGTATATTCAAAATAAACTATGTAATTAATAACAGAATTGGATAAATCTTATACGCTATATAATGTAGCTAAATTTAAACAAAAGTAAGAAAATTAAAGTAAAAATAAATAAGTGGTAAGAGAAGACAATAATCACATTATAAATTAATATTAAAGATGTTTAAATACATTTTTTATAAAAATTCAGAAATGTGAATATATATATTAATAATTAAATAAGAGGGAAATTAAAATAAAAATGTGAAAATAGGGTAAGTGTTATAATAAGTTAGTAATAAGGTTAAGTAATACGTTTACAGCTAAATAAGACCATATATCGATGCATTTAGATTTAAAATAATGGATGTATTGAAAATGATGCAATTGTGACATCACCCCTCAGTAAACTAAAATGTTAATTGAAAATTAATAAATGAAATTAAAACAACAATAAATGAGATGAAACCTTATAGTCTGAAATGAAGTCTGCTGAATCACCTATATATGTATATATCTCTCTATTCTAAAAGAAAAAAAAAAAAAAAAAGTAACTAACGCTGTCACCGCCGCCGGTTTTGAATTTTTTTTTTGACCGGGGATCTTTCTTTCTTAATATTAAGAAAACTTAAGAAAACTACCGCATACAAAAACACGAAAATCGGTGGTATTACAGAGAAATGTTTGATAAACACGCTGATTTAGACAGTTTTCAAATCGAAAAATTGTTTTAAGAGATATTTAATGTTAAAGTGGGTCAAAATCGTTCCATTAAAAACGTTTTATACGAGCAAAAACTATACATAGGAATTTAACCATTTTTTGATCATTTTATACATTAGAAGTTACCAGTATGCAGACTGCATTTATTTTTTTAAATTGGACTCATTTTTTGAGGTTTTATTTCCATTTTAAATTCAAATTTTCAGCATTTCCAGAGATATTTTTTACATATTTTAGAAAAGGCTATTATTTTAAATTGTTGCCAAAATTGTAAAAACTTCTCAAATAATAATATTTCCTTTAAACTGAAAATTTTCTTACACGTGACTATTATAAAAAGAAAAAAACCCTATGAAATTAGAATTCAATGATTACGTGTTAAAAGCAGGAAAATATTAAAAATTACGTCATAAAAATTGTTTATACACGCGAATATTTAAAAAGAAGAAAATTATAAAACATTTAATTATTTAATATGTGTTAAAAGCAGTAAATCCGGGTGGATTTACGTCCTCGTATTTCAAATAACCAAATAATATTGCCAAACAGTTTAAATTATATATTTACAGGTACACGTGAGATTTATTTCATATTTCGAGATAATCTTTTTAACTACTGCTGCCAAAGACATCGCAAATAATAATATTTCTTTTCTAACAATTGAAATATTTCCGGGTGAATATTACAAAAAGAAAAGTTTGGTTAAAATGACGTCAGATTTAAAACGTGGGATTTAAAATCATTTTCTTATAGCTGTATTAAAAGATACCTGGAAGTAAAGACTCAGTTGACTTAGTTCATTTTACATTAGCTAATTTTCAGACGCTTAACTAATCTTATTTAATCAAACATGAAAACAGCAATTCACAGCAGCTTTTTTGGCCTTAAAATCCTTCCTTAAAAGTGAAATAAATGGGATATATTCTCATTGGTTTTTTAATTATAATTAAATCTTCCGTAATCTTAACGATCAAATTAACGGATTTTTAGTCTGAACGGGGGTTGGCGAGCGAAGCTGGTAGGGGACAAAGCCCCTAGTCTATACTCGTCTATACTCCTATTATAAAGAGGAAAAAATTGTTTATTTGTCGGAGGTAACCTCTGGAACTACCGAACCGATTCCAAAAGTAATGGTATCAAAATGATGGTGTGAGTCCAACTTAGAACATAGGCTATATCTTATGTCGGTGCCACTACCCCAAAGGGGGTGTAGGAGCAAAAAAGTTCTAAAAATGCGATTTTAGCGTTACTGAAGGGCCTAGAAATATGAAATTTTGAGTATTAGTTACTTATAAGATATAAATGATGTCTAAGAACAGTTCTTAAACAATTCGAAATTTAAAAGGGGTGAAAATGCACAAAAAGCGTTCTAAAAAACGTTGTAAATGGTAGTTTCTACACAATCTCAGGAAATACCAAACCGATTTAAAAAATATTGGTGTCTTAATGATGGTGACAACGCTTGCTCCAAGATAGGCTATGTTTTATGTCGGTGTCACTACCCCAAAGGGGTGCAGGAGCAAAAAACGTTCTAAAAATGCGATTTATGTGTTAGTGAATGGCTTAGAAATATGAAATTTGAAATATTAGCTACTTATTAGATATAAAGGATTTCTAAGAACAGTTCTTAAACAATTCGAAATTTGAAAGGGGTGAAAATGCGCGAAAATCGTTCTAAAAAACGTTCTAAATGGTGGTTTCTACACAATCTCAGGAAATACCAAACCGATTTAAAAAATAATGGTGTCAAAATGACGGTGACAACGCTTGCTCCAAGATAGGCTATGTTTTATGTCGGTGCCATTACTCGGAAGGGGGTGCAGGAGAAAAACGTTCTAAATCGAGGCTTTTGCGTTACGGAAGGGCCTAGAATCGTGAAATTTGAATGGTAGTTAGTTATAAGATATCAATGATCTCTAAGGACATTTCGTAAAAAAATCGAAATTTAAAAGGGGGTCAAAATGCGCAAAAAGCGTTGTAAAAAACTTTCTAAATTGCGATTTCTATGCAATCTCAGGAAGTACTGAACCGATTTCAAACATAATGGTGTAAAAATGATGGCGACAGATCTTGCTCCAAGATAGGCTATATTTTATTTCTGGTGCCACTACCCCAGAGGAGACGCAGGAGCAAAATGCGCGAAAAGCGTTCTAAAAACGTTCTAAATGCCGATTTGTCGGCAATATCTCAGGAAGAATGAATCTGATTTCAAACGTAATAGTAGGAAATTGATGCTGACAGCCTCTGCTCTAACATAGACACTATTTTATGTCGTTATCACTATCACCAAGACGTTGCAGGAGCAAAAAAGCGTTCTAAATTTCGATTTTTGTGATCGGTAGGGGCTAGCAACTTAAAATTAGGCAAGGTACATATTTATTAGATATAAATGATCTTTAAGAGCAGTTTCGAAAAAATTGGAAATTTAAAAAGGGGTGAAAATGCGCGAAAAGCGTCCTAAAAACGTTCTAAATTGCGATTTCTACTCAATCTAAGGAAATACCAAAGCTATTTCAAAAGTTATGGTTGCAAATAAATGGTGACAGTCCCTGCTATAACATAGGTTATATTTTATGTTGCTGTCACTACCATCTGAGGCTGAGGGTTGCAAAAGCAAAACATGTTCTAATTTGCGTTTTTTGCACAACTGAGGAGTCTAACACTTTGAAGTATGGCATGGTATTTACTTACAAGATGCAACTGCTTTCTAAGAACAGTCGAAAGAAAATTCCAAATTTAAAAAAAATGAAGTGAGTGAAAAGCGTTATAAATTACAATTTTTAAGCAAACTTATAAATTACCAAACCGATTAAAAAAATAATGATGACAAATTTTGGTGACAGAATAATCTCAAACATAAGTTATATTTTATGTCTGTTCCACTACCACCAGAGGGTTGCAGGAGCTTAAAACTTTCTAAATTGCGATTTCTGTGATACTGAAAAGGCTAGAAACTTTAAATATGGCATGGTAGTTACTTATAAAATATAAATTCCCTCGAAGGAACTTCGAAAATAAATTTGAATTAAAAAGGGGTGAGGCGAAGGGGAGGTGCAAAAAGCATTCTAAAAATGTTCTAAATTACGATTCTATGCAATTTCAGGGAATATAAACCGATTATAAAAGTAATAGTTGCGAATCAATGCTAACAGTCTCTGATCCTACACAGGCTATATTTTATGCCGGTGATTCTACCACGTGGCGTTCACAGGAACAACAAACGTTCTAAAAAAGGACATTAAAAGCTTTTTAAATTACGTTTCTGTGGAATATTAGGAAATAACAAACCGATTTCAAAATTAATATTGGCAAATTAATGGTGACAGTTCCTGTTTCAGCATAGCCCTTTATGTTGAGAGAGGTGGTAGGACTTGGAATTTGACATGATGGTTAATTTTAAGATGTAAGAAGATGGTTTCTAAAAAATTCAAAACTTCAAATGAATACTGAAATGAGCGTATTAATTGAGCATAAAAGTTTCAAAATATTTTTTAAATTATCATTTATTTAGTTTTACTTCATTTTATTAATTTAAGTCTCATTTCTGCCTAATGCAGTGTAATAATGACGTTTAATCAAACTGTGTTTTAAATAGTAATATTTGAATTATTCCTAAAAGTAATAAGTATCTTTTAATAAAAAAAAACATTTAACAAAATAAAATATTCCCTTTTAATAAAATAAAAATTTAGTTAGTATCTATTAATAAAAATTAGACATATAAATATCACTTGGCTTATTTCAAATATTACGCGAGCAAAGCCGCGGGGTTTGCTAGTATATTATAAAATTGTATATTATGCCAAAATTTAGACTATTAATAGATGGATAAGTAAATGACAGCTGCAATACCACAAATTTTCCAATGAAAATATATAGATATATATAATTCCTATGAAAAAAAAAAATATATATATAGAACTACAAAATTTAACTAGCAACTGAAGTTTTGTATTGTGATTTCATTATATTGGTCTATATCATTTGTTCCAATGGTTTAATTATACAGAAAGTTTATATATATATATATATATATATATATATATAGTCAAACTTTTGGTAATAATAAACCCTTTTAACAAATGAAATCAATTGATACCATAAAAATAGATCATCGAAAATGTAATACGTTAAAGTGGAATAATCGAAAGTAACTTATAAAAAATTGTAAAAGGGATGTAAGAAACATGAATAAAGGTTGAAACTTACATTGTAAAATTTTCATCTCGGGCGCTATTTTGCAATTTAAGTAAAAAAAAAAAACAGTTGATTTTTGAACGAGAAAAAGCAAGTTTAGCTTTAAAGGCTTATTTCCGTAGATGCCCAATCAACTGCAACCAGAACTAAGAAATAAACGAAACATATAAATCGTAAATGAAATAAAACATGTGAAAATGAACAACTGGAATGTACTATTAAAAAAACCTAAAACATAAGATTAATATTACTAACCATAGCTGTGAATAATCCCATTTTTACATTAAACCACAGTAAATCTTTAAGCTGAATATTATTATCACGTGTAATGATGATGATAAAAAAGTTCGCAGTTAAATTTGACAATTATAATATTAACAGAAAAGAGAAAAAAATATTTACTGTATATGTTTATTTTTTAGTGTAATAAAAACAAATATAAACCATAAAATAAAATAAAATAAATGTCATCTTGAAACATTTTTTTTTTAAATAATATTTATTGAAATAAACGATGAATAAAAAAAATGCATTATATATGTTTAGTTCAAAAAATGTAATAATGCCCTCTGCTGACAAAATTGTAACTTTTAAAGAAACATTAGATTTATGTTATAAAAATAATGTTGTATTACTACCTGCGTTTTAAAATATTTTAGTAATAAATATAGAAAGAAAATTTAAATGTATAATCAAAGAATTAAATGAAACCTATTGAATTAACAAAATATATTGAAGAAATAAGGATAGTAAAAGAAAAAAAATATTTAATATCAAAATAAATAATACTCTTATTTACAGTATTTCAATTTTGCTATCTATTGATATAAAGTGAATTTCATAAAGATATAAATAATAATTAGTAATAGATAATATAAATAAATAAATAAGAATTTTAAAAAATGTAAAAAAATTACTTTAGTAAAAAAAATTAATGTATACATAATAGACATATTGAAATATAAAATAATTAATATGTGAAACAACTATTTTTACATTTTTTATTATAGTAATAAAGAAAAGAAATTTATTTTTGTTAGTAATAGAAAATATCAAATAGATATGCTTATATATAAATCAATGAAAATATAAAACTACCATCATTTTTACATTTTATTTGAGTATGATAAAAAAAATTACAAATAGTTAGAAACAATAACATAATAATTATTAATGTTATTAAAAATCAAATTAAAATGACAGTTGTTTGCTGTGTATAATATTCGTGTTAAATGATAGTATATAAATAGGATAGTAGTCTTAAAATTATTTTAATATTAAATTAATAATGGTATTATTATGCAATATTTTAAATAATTATCCATTTAATTATTTAATAAATTTATTGTTAAAAACAGAAAACATAATAGGGGGCAAGGAAAAAATAGTATACTATAAGGTAAAACTATTTTAATTGGATATTAATTGATAAAGTTTACGTACTTCCTAAAATCCTATCAAAATAAATAATAAGAAAATGTTAAATATAGCTTTAATTTAATAATTATTATGTTAAATAATAATAATAGGAAGTAAAATATAGCAACGTTAAATTTGAAAGAGAATAAATAAAAAAAATTAAATAATAAATTTAAAAATATGTATAATATGTTCATCTCCCAGCAATGTTTAGCAGTTGAAGATTTATTGGTTTCCTGCTTATATTGTTGATGAAAAAGCATTCAATTCAAATGGATTCAAAAGCAGGAAACCAATAAATCTCCAACTGCTAAACATTGCTGGGAGATGAACCACTCATTTGATTTTAATTCAGCCAAAATCATCTCTAAACCCATTTCTATACACGAATTGAACTTTCTTGAAGCATTTCACATCTACAAAAATTATGACAATATTGTTAATAGTGAATTCGATATTCCCCTTTTATCAGATTGCTGGAAATATTTCATAAAAACCTTTTTTGCTTAATTACTACCAATTTTTTTCACGTTTCTGGCGGCATTACCTATACTATTCTCCCATTGGTTGGTGCCTGCATTTTCCTGTTTCTCCATTGGTTAATGAACTTCTCAGTTGAATCCGCTTCTCCTCTATATAAATGAGCAAGTTTCCGTTATCTTTTCCACTGAGGACGGTACGCTAAACGCTACCGAAACTAGTCTACTGAATGTTTGCTTATTCTGGCGTTTTTAACATTTCTTTTAAATTTGTAACACTCTGAGCCAAGTAGCATCTTAATAATTAATAATTAAGCTGCTCTAAGGAATTAATTTATTGAGTTACGCGAAAAGATCGGTCTCTTCTCTGATCTTTTAGGCTTTCGGAAAGAAACTAACAGTTTACTATTGCACTTCAAACTATCTCCTTTACTTACCCCCAACTTTAAACCTCATTTCAGCCTGTTTCGAAATTCTATTAATTTAGAACTGAGCTGATGATCTTCAGGCAAAAAGTTATTAAAACCACTTTTAACCCTTACGGACGCGGCGTCTCTTACACAAATTTTATTCGATTGACACCACTTTTTAAAAAGAAATTACCTTTACTTTCGGAAAATCACGATAATGCCCCAATTAAATAAGGCAAATATTACTTTTTTATATTACTGGTAGCAAAAGCATATTCTGCGTGTACCTTTTAAAGGTGCATATATGCACCCATGGTCCCGAATGGGTTAAGAGCAAAACTGAGTTGGGTTTTATTTTTTATGCACGTTGGAAAATTTCAAGTAAAATATGAATGAAATGCACGTTTCTCATGATTCATAGTATTCCAAATGAGTAGGACAGTCTTTTATTCTATTTCAAACAGCCTACTTAGTTGCTGTTGCTGCATAGAAACTTAGAAAAATAATTAGAACTCTTAACATTACCTACTGTGCTCATTTACTTCAATCACCTCCTATTTTATTTAGTTATGCAACATCAAACCATTGTGCGCAAAAAATCTCAAACGATGTTTTCAGTTTTCATTTTACTTTTATCAGGATACAAATGCAACTCTATCAATACACAAAAAAATTGTGAAACTTGCTTAAAATTTGACTACATGCTGAACAACATAATCAGAAAATATGATAATACTAATATGATATGACTATTAGAAAATACTATTCTGTATTACCTTGGCATATTAATTTAAGCAACGAAGTTTCACATATCGAAACACTGTACATGCTGAGTATTCAAACTTAAAATTAGACCAAAATATATATTTATACCAATAATTTCAAAGATAAATTTTGGGGCATTTTTGCGAAACATAAATACAATTATTATTTTCATGGCAAATTGCAAAACATGTCTGCACCTCCTGTTGAATGATCAAAATTAAAATCAAATCAGAATATTTTTTTCATATTAATCATCTTACTTATTATGTTTGGTTTAATTACATTCGATAGATGACAAACTATAGTTATTTCGTGCTTCGTAAAATCACCACATAACAGCGTCCCCTGTTGGGTGACGCACGCCAAAATTTAATCATGCCAATTTATATCAAATTCTGACGTAATAGGACATTTTATACAATTCCGTGCATTAGTTCTTGAAATATAGCAATATAGCGCCTATAAAATTCGTGCAACATAAAGACAGGCAAGCAAATTCAGTACAAAATAAATAAATAAATAAATCTTATTCGGGGCCAACCATGGAAAACAGTGTAAATCTACAGATATTTTTTTGCTGTGAATAGAGCAGAATGTAAACTAGAGAACAGGAATTCTGCTTTTGCAGAAATTAGTGTCGCCCCCGATGAAAAACAAAATGTATATAATTATAGATATGCAGTAGATTGTAGATTATCCGAGTGAATACGGACCAAGCTCATCTCGGATAAGCAAAAAACTTGGATAAACCTGATTTACACAAATCGGCGCCAACTAAGGAGATGAAATATAAAATTTAACTTAATTCATTAATTAGTTCATAGTTTTTTTCAATCGAACTTATACCTTTGGAATAGATCATTTTCTTCTGATGCACTGATGGTTTCTATTATTTTGAAAGAGCTATTGTAAATGAAGTGTTAGGTGAATATGAAAGATCAATCGTAAAAAGTTAGAACTCTGATTTTCTATTCAGAAAGGGGGAAAAATGGACATAGGTTTTTTTTTTTTTTTTTTTTTTTTTTTGAAAAAAATATTCAAAAGATATTCAATTTTTTTTTCTTTTAATTACGGCCATTTTTTTTCCTCATTCTGACCAGAAAATCAGAGCTCTAACTTTTACGGCTGCTCTTTCATCTTCTCTAACATTTCATTTATAATAGCTGTTTCATAATAATGTGGAAATTATCAGTCCATCACAAGAAAATAACTAGGTTAAAGCGGAAACTCGGTTAAGAGGGACTCTACTGTAGTACAAAACATATTTCAGCTTTAAGACTTAAAACACGCGTTTTTATTTTATATAAAAAACGCCATTCGCATCCTCTGATGAATTCTTCATTTACCATCCACTGTTAAACAACATCTATTGAAAAGTATTCATATGACGTCAATAACGCTAAATAATACAAACACACACGAAAAAAAAAAAAAAAAAAAAACAGATGTCACTCAAGAAACTTGACCAAAAAAAACCTGGCTATCTAGTGATTCCTAGGCCTTCATTTGTTTGTAATATAGATAATTAAATTAAATTTGGTTTATAATAGCTCCCTGTTTTATCAGAAATCATTCATTTATATTTTTTCAAAATAGCACGTATTTTAATTAAGGTGTTGTTTTTTTCAGTAGTTATGAGGAAATGGTAACAAAAAGATATAATTAATATTTTCCAAATATTTTTTCTTTACATTCTTTAGAAGCGGAGTACTTGAGTTTCCAAAATTAAACAAATGTCGTTAAAAACTACAAAAAATTAATATCTCAAAAATAAATGGAGATGCAGTTTTCAAACAAATTGCATTAAAAAGTACGATTTTTTCCCAACATGATGGTACAAAAATCGAAAATGTTCGATGCTTAGAAGATAAAAAAATTGCACTAGTGTATTGAACAGTACAATGATACATCTGTTTTGTTTTACGGTTGTCTTACACAACGTAACGTTATTTTTTAGAGACGACTCTTTAGCTGGGAGAAAGAAATAGCATACCGGGGGCTAAAAAAAAAGATGTTTTTAATGACTTTTCTATTCTGATGATTATATTTGAATGAAATCGATAAAATAACAGTATCAAATTACGAGTGAATTAAAGCAACCGTACTTTCGTTATCAAATGTTGTAAATGATGTATGGCATTCCATTATCTCCATCAATGGAAATTGTAAAAACTTCGCTTATCTTTTCTGCAACCAGACGTGGAGACACTAAACCGATTTCAATATATCAACAATATTTTGTTAATGGAATATATTTGTTTAAGACTAATAAGTGTGACATATGGTTTTTGACACTTTATCTTATCAGAATTTTTTATCGATTCTTTTTTGATGGAACGTTTTTGACATATTTCAGTGTTATTTTTATCATCTCAGCTTCGGTAATACAACATGTTATTCCTCTTATTGATTTAATATCCCATGCGTTTATTTCTTATACCGTAACAACTGATGTCGATATAAATTAATGCTCTAAAATATTTAAGAGTTTATGATCTTTCATATTATCTAGTGCTTTGTTTCATAATGACTTTAAGAAAATGCACTGAATGTATAAGGTATGTGACTTTTTTCATTTGCCAACTGGTTAATTTCTCGTTTTACTTATAAACATGCATTAGAGTATTTAAATAAATTGATTTCACATAGTTATTTTCTTATCCCACGACCTCCTTATCGTTTTACCAAAAGATTCATGTAAAATTTCAGCAGAACATTAAAGTTTTTTGCGTGCATCTTAAAAAAAACACAGAAACCTGATCTATAATGACTATTTATAAAACGTAAAGTAGTTTTGTCTACTATAAAAATATATTTAAATTTCATGACAAAAGTTACGAAACTTTGAGCATAATAAACCAAAAAATATCAGATACGAAGAAGAAACAACACTTTTTAGATCCTGGTGAAATTTAACGAGAACATATCTACACTTCAGAGCACAGATGTGCTATGTCAAATTATGCTAATTGATGAGAAATTTTAAAGAAACTTTTGCATAACTCAAAATCTAAAAGTTTATTTCATTTTTTAGAGCTCATTACATACATTCCAACATTGCAAAAGTGTTTTTTAAAACTAGAACCAACCGGTTAGAGTCGTTTATAAAGGGTGTCCCAAATTCACGCAAGAAGTAATTTTGATAGAAAACACAGGTTTGTACTTAAAAAGGGTATTTTTTTATTGATTCATAAAGTATATTGTATTGGGTTATGTATAGAATAGCATATCAGGTAAATTATCTCTATGGCTTTGCTGGCACACACGCACTCTTTTGTTGAAATTTTCAATGGCTGTTTTGCATAAGTGTAGATAAATTTCGTTGATGCAACGTTCAATTACCTCCTTCAAGACCTTGGGGGCGGGGGGGGGGGGGGCGTAGGCTTGTTGGAATAAAACTTAAGTTTCAAAAACTACAAAGAAAAAAGTCCAACGATGTTAAATCGCATGATCTGAGCAGCCAATGCAGATCACAAAAACGGAAAATTACACGCGGAATGATCATATGTAGTAACTGAATTATTTATCGGGCTGTATGGCATGCAGCACCGTCTTATTGAAACCACATGTTGTCCACTTCCATATCTTGCGATTTAGGCACAAAACATTTAAGCACAAACGGCGCAAAATTCAAATTTGAGACACTCAGCAAAGTCGTGGAGGCCACTTACCGGATATTCCATTCCATACATAAGTATACGTTGGTTTTTCTCCTTCTTAATATTGTTGCACAAAGGCTTTATTTGCTATTTTTACCTATACAGTATAATTTGTGAATCAATATAAAAACTACAATTTTTAATTGTAAGCCTGTGTTTTCTATCAAAATCACTTCTTCCGTGAATTTTGGGACACCCTTTACATACAAAATCACTTACTGTCATTTCCAGTCTATATTTTTAGGATTTAAAAAATACATATGTTTCGAATCAGAAATTTTACTTTATATATGAAGTCAAATAAGTATCCCGCAAGATTATCGTACATTTTATTAAATAAATTTCTGGCTCGGTCATGTTTATTTGACCTGAACATTGTATACCAGAAGTTCTTACTATTAAAAAAAGTTTGCATATAAAACATCTCAGCAGGAGGAATATTTAAGTACAAATTGTATATAACACTACAATTTTATAATGAATTACAAGCTTTCTTTTATCTTTTTTTTTCACTAAATATTGTGTTTTTCGTTTCTCTTCTCGTTTTATGTGTATTGTTTAAAAATACTCTAAATTGCCTGAGTTTTGATATTTTTCTGAGAAATTAGGCAAAAACACATCTGTATTCTTATGTTTTCTGGTCCTTTCTATGGTTGCATGGATGGTCCAGTTAGCTATGATTGCTTTCCATAAAATTCAGTGACATCCTTTATCAGTAGCATTTACTGTTTAAAGTAAGGCAGAAAATTTCCTTTAATTCATATTTTGTTCACCATATGTATCCGCTTATAGCACAACATTCTCAAAATTTAGCAAGAAAAAAAAATCAAAATCTTTCAAAAGTAGTCGTCACAAGTGACTACTTTTTAAATATTTGGATAATACTATCTTAAAACCATAATGTCTATGTCAGATTTTTAGTAGGAATATATATATATGACTGGAGATAGCGCAAGTGTGCGCTAACAAAATTGGATTTGCTAGGACATAGCATTATCCATTTTTCTTTATTTTTGCACTTTGTCATCAGTAACTGTACTTGAAACAGTTGTGTTCTTAACTGTACTTGACTCTACTACAGAACTGTAAAAAAATGGACTCATGATATCTGTGCTTTTAAGTGCCCATAATTTCGTCTAAAATCTTCTACATTTTACATAAAAAATCAAAATGACTCGAGATAGCACATATGTGTGCTAACAAAGTCGGATTTGCTAGGACATATAGCATTCTCCATTTTTCTTGATTTTCCCACTTTGTCATTAGTAACAATACTTAAAACGGTTGTGTTCTTAACTGTACTTGACTCTACTACAGAATTGTAAAAAAAAAAAAAAAATGGACACGTGACATCTGGGCTTTTATGTGTCGATATTTTCGTGTGCAAAAAATGTTCTAGATTTTACATAAAAAATCAAAATGACTGTAGACAGCACAAGTGAGTGCTAACAAAGTTGGATTTGCTAGGACATAGCATTGTTCAGTTTTTTACACTTTGTCATTAGTAACAGTACTTGAAACCCTTATCTTCTTAACAGTACGTGACTCTAATGCAGAATTGTAAAAAAATGGACACAGGATAAGTGTCAATATTTTCGTGCGAAAACATGTTCTAGATTTTACTTAAAAAATCAAATATACACGAACAAAACCGGAAGAATAAAACCCGATTTAAAAACAATGATTTAAAACCAGCTCGCTATAAAAAAATGAGAGATGATTAAAAAAAAAAGAAGAAGAAGAAGAAGAAGAAGAGAAGAAGAAGAAGAATCATTACCCGAACACTACTGATAGAAAAAAAATATGCAGGACTTTCGTTTTCAAATTCGGTTCAGCTTTTTCTGTAATGCTCCCCTTTTTCAGCACCTGTTTTGCGAATTGGCAAAAAAAAAAAAAAAAAAAAAAGAAAAAAAAGAAAAAGAAAAAGAAAAATAAGCACAGCCCGTTCTTTCGTCAATTGCTGTAGATCCATGTCGTCGTTCATGTTTTAATCTGAACTTGAACGTGAAATGGCGGCGTATGCAATAATTTTACAATTACAATTTTGTTCAATTTAGTTTTCAATCATATTGTTTAAGATATAAACACTATGTGTATTTGAGTATAAATACACATAGTATAAATACACATAAAGAGTTTACATATACGTTTGTTCGTGAACATAAATAAAATTCATTTTATATAATTAAATTTATATTATCACATGAAAAGATAAATATTCTGTTTTACAAAAAAAAAAAAAATAAAATAAATAAATAAATAAAGAATTTGTGCTAAAGAGATCAGATTTTTTGAAGTAGAAGGAAACATTAAGATAGTAAATTGTGTCACTTTAAAGCAGCAAAGAAAACAAAAACAGCAAAAAACAAACAATAAGGACATAGGAATATAAGTGAAACTGGTGTGAAACAATAAGAACTGAAAGATCTTCTTAAAACACCATCTAAAAGTTTTAAATACGCTAGGCCTTTCGAAAGAACGTCTTCTTTGCACCTGACGAAGAAAGATTAACCCATTTTCGGCCAAAGGTGCGTACACTGTAATATTTTTCCCTAATTTTATTTTTCTGCTATTTTTAAGGGTTCTGGAGACATCTATAAAATATCAGTAATTCAATTGGAGTAAACACTTTCTGTTGAGAAATTTTCAAAATACGCTAGTTTGTTTAAATTTAAACGGTTATTGGCAAATCCGACTTTTTGAAAATGTATAATTACTTTACTTGAGATTAATCATATGTTTTTATAATGGATTAAAGTTCCAAGTTCTGTAAATAAAATAATAATAAAACAAATGTCATAAAAAATTTAAAAAATTTATTAATTTTAAATTTAATGGTACCGAATGGATTTTATTTCTTAAATAAAATATTATTTTTCATTGACGAAACTTTTTTTTTGGTCTTAATTAATGTAATTTAAGCATATTTCAATGAAAATAATACCACGTTTCATAAAATTTCTACGCTTGGCCTAAAATGGGTTAAGTTCTTTCGAAAGGCCTAGAGCATTTGAAATTTTTGATGGTGTTTTAAAATGATCTTTTAGTTTTTTAATAAGGACATACTTTTTTCTAAAGAATTTTAAAGTTTTTAAACCCTTTCACTGTTAAGGAACAAAGAAAAAATAGTGATCATTCTAGATTAGATTTAAATAATAGATTATTTAGATATTCTTTCTCCAAAGTAAAAAAAAAATAAGAAGAATTTTTTTTTAATTAAAGAATTTTAAATACTTTAAAATTTGTATTTAAAGTTTTTAAACCCTTTTCACTGTTAGGGAGCAAAGAAAAAGTAATGATAAGTCTACATTAGGTGTAAATAATATATTATTTATTTATCCTTTCTCCAAAGTAGCAAAAAGAATAAGAAAAAAAAATTTAAATTAAAAACTTTTAAATACTTTAAATTCGTATTTAAAGTTTTTTAACTCTTTCACTGTCAGAGAATAAAGGAAAAGTAATGACAATTCTACATTAGATTTAAATGATAGATTATTTGGTTATCCTTTCTCCAAAGTAACAAAAAGAATAAGAAAAAAAATTAAATTAAAGAATTTTAAATACTTTAAAATTCGTATTTAAGGTTTTTAAACCCTTTGCAATGTTAGGGAACAAAGAAAAATTAGTGATCATTCTAGATTAGATTTATTTAAATCCTTAATCCTGATATCCTTTCTCCGAAGTAACAAAAAGTATAAGAGAAAATTTTTGAAAATTAAATAATTTTAAACACTTTAAAATTCGTATGCAAAATGGGGAAAAAATCGGAGAGAGTTGCGGAGTGCGACAAATGATTAATCATTCATCTTAACTTGGAGGCAATAAATAGGGTAGATTTTTTTTCTTCTTTTTTAATGAGAGTTAAAGATTCTAAACTGTGTGCCGGGTGAGCAAAGAAGGGGTGGGGGTTATCGGAAATTCCAGTTGAGCTGATACTTTAGTAGATGATTGTTTAATTATGTATTTAGTATTTCAAAATAACAAATAAAGCAACTCAGACAAAATAACATTAAAAATGCAGCAGTATGTTTTTAAAATAAAATTTAAGAACTTTAAAGGTTTTCAACTTTGTGTGCTGGAGAAAGGGATAATTTTTATTGCATAAAAACTCACATGGTGATGGTGATAAAGGTGTAACATCTTTAAAATGTAAGCGTAATTGATTTAATTGCGCTCTTCAATACCAAATTAATTCATTTGCTTATTTTATGATTGATTTATTCACGGGATAAAACTAAATTACATCATTTGCTAAGCGCATCTCTGCAACAGAATACTTGTGAAATCTTGCACTAATTTATAATAAACATTCCATGGAGGCCCCCCTGAAAGCGCAAGGTTGACCAAAAACGTCGATTTTGAAGCTTCGACTATTATAATAAATGTCCAACTGATCAGAAGTTTAAATAGATTCTATATTAGACGTATATCATTTAAATAGAAATCTGTCTTTGTGCTTAAAATTTTAAAAGTTGCATATCACCAATTAAATTAGTTAATATTTTGGAAATGGTTGTTCCTTGCTATGCTTGCATATGTCAAAATGTGAAGTAAAAACGAAAATCACATCATAAATCAAAAGAAAATATTGCTATAGAAAGAAAACTCAACTTGAAAACTGATCAATTTAATTATATCATGCAAAATATTCACTTAAAAAAACTATATTTAAATTCGCGAAAAAGTATTTTACTATGCTAATGATGCTTGTAGACTTAAATAAATAAATAAATAAATAAATAAAATCATATGATAATATAAACAACATGAACGAAAATAGAATACAGGTAAAATAAAACAGAAATAACGTGCTAAATATGATAGTATATTATTACAAAGTGTTAATTTTCTATATATTTAATTTCAATTATTTAACAAGAGGTGTGGTAAAGGTGTTCAAAACGCGAGCTTTTCATAAAAATCTTCGGGGCAGTCACGGTCAAAAGAGCATCTCTGCATCTGAAGGCTAATGAAATCTAGTTGTAGTTTATAATAAACATTCCACGGAGGCTCCTCCGAAAGCGGAAGATTGACCAAGAACGTCGTTTTAACCCTTTAAGGGGCAAAACATTTTCAATGGTAAGGTGTTGAAGTAAATGTATGGCACCGGAATTTGCCAACAATTTTTTTGGAAATAAGAAAAAGACTTTACTTCACAAGCAAATTAAATGAAGATTTTACGAAAATTCTGGTGTCAATGTGGCGTTTGTGAATTAAAATTATGTAGTTTCATAAACATACCACCGCCCCTTAAAGGGTTTTGACTGTTATAGTAAATGTCCAATTAAACAGAAGTTTAAGTAAATGTTATATTAGACGCAGATCATTTAAATATAAATCTTTCTTTGATCTTAAAGTTTCAAAGTTGCATATCAGCAATAGCATTAATTAATATTTTGGAAATTTGTGGATGTTCCTTGCTATACTTGCATATTTCAAAATATGAAATAAAAACTAATATCATATCTTAAATCAACAGAAAATATTGCTATAAAAAAACATAATCTAAAAACTAATCGATTTACTTGTATCCTGCAAAATATACGCTTAAAAAACTATTATTTAAATTCACGAAAAAATATTTTATTGTGCTAATAATGCTTGTAGACTAAAAAAAAAAAAAAAAAAAAAAAAAAAAAAAAAAAAAAGGATTATTAATTTCAGTTATTTAACAAGAATTTTACTAAAGGTTTGCTAAAAGTGTTCAAAGTGCGACCCTTTCATAAAAGATTTCAGGACAGTCACTTATACTTGCCTTTTGTCAAAAGAGCATCTTTGCATCTGAAGGTTTACCAAACCTTGCCGTAGTTTATAATAAACATTCCACGGAGTGTACTCCGAAAGCGCAGGGTCGACCAAGAACGTCGATTTAAAAGTTTTGACTGTATCATTATAGTAAATCTTCAACTGATCAGAAGTTTAAGTAGATGCTATATTAGGCGTAAATCATTGAAATGTAACTCTTTCTTTGTGCTTAAAGTTTTAAAAGTTGCTTATCATCAATAAAATTAGTTAATATTTCGGAAATACTTGGATGTTCCTTGCTATATTTGCAATTTTTTAAATATGAAATTGAAACTAATATATCATATCTTAACTCAAAAGAAAATATTGCTATAAAAATAAAACATAATCTAAAAATTAATCGATAATCGATTCGATTACATCATGAAAAGTATACACTTAAAAAAACAACTATTTAAATTCGCAAAAAAATACTTTACTATGCTAATAATGCAGTCTAAAAAAAATTTTCATTAATTTCAGTTATTTAACAAGAGTTTCACTAACAAAAGGTTGAAAAGATTGATTTCCTTTGAAAAATGAATTAATTAATATGCAGATCATTATTTAAATTAACTAAGTATTTTCTTTTACAGTAAAGTGCTTAAACTAAAAAAAAAATCATTCTTGAGACTGTCCTTTCTATGTAAAATTAAATGCAAGAGATTATCTATTCATTGTTTCGCCATTAATTATTCTGTATTTCCCTTGCGGATGTTTTAATTAATGTTTGCGGTTCTTTGTAATTTGTATTTTCGTACCTTCGATTAGAAAATATCTGTTTTAAAAATATGTCTTCTGGCATAATATAGGTATAAAAAATCAATTGAAGATATAATATAACCAGGTTTTTATAAAAAACTTCCTACGCGTCATAGGTGAATGAGATGAGCGTTTGACAGAGATTTATAAGCAACAAGAAATTTAGTGTAACCCTAAAGGTATAAGCAAAGAAAGTAGAAAGAGATAAAGAAAAGTAATGATTTCCTAGCATGGTGTTTCTCGAAAAATTTCATCCCAAAGCACACATAAATCCCTGGTAGAGGTCTGCACCGACCCAGGCTTGGACAGAAGTCCGTACCCGGCATCCGTCGGGTGGCAATTTTTTTAACGGCCCGGGCCGATGAAAAGAATAAACGAGCCGAACCGAATGAATAAAAAAATTCTGTCCGATAAAAAAATTTAAAAGGATCAAACTAAGCCAATAAAATGTGAACAGTTTTCAATGGGCGTGATTAGGCGAAGTTAAGTATAAATATGTTGCGCATGCCGAGGCTAGATTGACAATATCAGCTCAGAAATATAACCTTCCCAGAGTAGAGGCCAGCATTAGTAGTTGCATCATGTCTTAATTATGTTGCTTAATTATGTCAGCAGTCTTGTTCCGGGCCAGTATCAGGCTTACATTTTCTTTTTATATACTGGGCCTAAATGACGGGCTGGTTCTGATGCTATTCTGCATTCTATGGTTTGCGAACATAAAATAATCTAAAACATATAGTAATCTATAATTTTGAATCTCCAAATAAATATGTATCCTCTATTCTAGAAAAATATTTCAATTGTATGTTAAGAAAAATCAACTTTTTCTGTAGAAATTGAGTCGGGTCTTATTTCATTGATTTTTACACGGGCCGGGACATGACAACTTTCGTTCGGGTCGGACCAGCCCCGGACATGGAAATTCCAGCCCGTGCAGATCTCAAACCCATAGTTACGTTTTCTTAGCACTGAAATTGTACATATGACATATGAAAACAATATGTGTCATTTTTCACATGATATTATGTCATCTCCCGAGAATTAGCGTTTGTTGACATTACTGATGAGGGATTTTAAACATGTCCGTAAGGTTTAATGTTACTTTTTAGTTATGTGCTTTTGAACTGTTTAATTAAATTGTCCGTGTTTTTGTATTTGTTTTTAAAAGATTTAATATGTATTTCTTCCGTTGCTATAGTAACGGACGTATGTTAAGAATTTATCAAGTGCATTGTTAGAAATTTTGTGTTTTCCCGCCAAAGACATCGACAAATTAGAAAAATATGAAATGTCTCACGAACTATTGGACTTAGATGAATTTACTTGGTGCCATTCGACTCAGCATACAAAAATACATTAAAATATGTTATCATGTGACCCATAACTATCCGTTTTTTAAGGAATTTTTTAAAAGTTTGTTCTTTTTTTTAACCATCCTTACGGTGGAATTTTAGAATTAGTGCTGTCTACGTCATAAGAAGTATTTTCTCTCCAATTTTCATGTTTCTAGATTCAGTAGTTTGGGCTGTTCATTGGGTAGCCCCCTAAAGTCAGGACTTTTTTATATATATATGGATATAAATTCAGTACAAGTTATTCAGGCGGAAACGTAAGATACCATAAAAAATTTCGCTTACTCAGGTTTCCGTCTTTTCATGTACAGTTGTATGCTATGCTTTTAACTAGTATCTATGAAAGTTTTCTGTTACAAACAAGGCTCCGGTGTCATAGGTTTTACTGTACACTTAAACACAAAAAACACTTACATTAAAATTTTAAAGAAATTCGAAACTGTTCCTGAATAATGCTGTTCAGATTTTCTACAACGCTGAGGGTATTTTCAAATTATTTCATCCGAAATTTGCTGAACTTGAACTTTCATAAATTGCCTAAATAAAATGAGCTCATTAAACTGATGCTCGCAGATACCATATACCGGGTGAGCTAAAAGATCATTAAAACTTTAAAAATACATAAAAAAGGAAGGAATTATGATGAAGAAGTGCACTTTGCAAGAAAGGACTCACAAGGTAGTCGGATGTTTTTTAGCAGAAAAAAAAATAATTAAAAAGTTACCTGTAGAGGACGCTGACGATCCGAAACATAATAAACAAGAAAACAGTACGCTCCATTAATTTATTCTTGCAATAATAAATGTTCAACATGACCTCAAGAACATTATACGATACAACTAAGGTGACTCACAACGCCCATTACAACTGAATGACACATATCGGAATGAACTGCAGAAACCTCACGAGAGATGGAATCTTTGAGTTAGGTCAATGTTGAAGGGGATGAATGGCACACAGTGATTTCAAATAGCCCCACAACCAGAAGTCGACCGGAGTAAGAGCGGGTGATCGTGGCCATTCGGTCTTGCAACCTCGGCTGACCAGTCTGTCTTCACCAAATGTACTCAATATGAATCGTCTTACTGTATTAGCATAGTGTGGCGGTGCGCCATCCTGAATAAGGCTTATTACAGGTGACACATCTCTTTGATTTAATTCGGGTACGACTTTGTCACGCAAAAGAAGGAGATAACGCTCAGCGGTTACGGTGCACGTTTTCCAGTCCAATATGGGACACGGTTCTTTAAAGATGAATGGTCCGACAATGAAAGATGAGGAGAAACTACACCAGATTGTCAAGTTGACTGAATGCAGTACGTCCTCCATACACGAGTGTTCTGGGAGTTGGCATTTCCGTGTAATGTTAAGATCGCCTCATCCGTCCAGAAAACGTTGAACAACCTCTGAGGGTCGCTTTCAATTCTTACCATAGCCCACTCGGCAAATGATTCCCCCATAGCTGTGTCTCCCGGTTGTAACTTCTGCAGTAACTGCAATTTGTAGGAATAGAGATGCAATATCCCGCGGAGGATATGTCGAATCAATGAATGAGGCGCATCCAATATCTTCGAGCTTTGTGATCACTGATACTCCCTGTGGACGATTCCGCCACTAAATGATTCATAGTGGTTTCCACCGCAGTAATTCGGTCTTCCGCCAACGAGGTTCTTCCACTTAGGAACTTAGCCTTTTAGAGCCACTTAGAGCCAGTTTTTTCAAACCGTTTGACAAGCTTCACTAGTCCAGGACACGATACTTAGGCCATCCTTCGTATTCAGTCCTTTCGCCGTGCGAAATTTTCGCCACGCAACAGTTGCTGATTCTCCGTTCAAATGGAACAACTTCACCAACAACGCTCGATTGGGTAATGATAACATTCTGAAAGGGAATGACAAATACTCGTGTATCACGGTCTTTTATCGCAAGATTAATTTGCATAATTTTGCTGAATTGCTCACATGTCTGCTATAGGTGATCTTTTTTAGCTATTGGGTCGTTCAGAAAGTCGTGTCACTTTAAAAAAATAAATTCGTACCGGAAAATTCGAATTTAGTTTCCCAAACGGACACGACTTTCCGAACGACCCAATATTTTATTTATTTATTTATTTATTTATTTGCTGCTAAAAACATCTCGACTACCTTGTGAGCCCTTTCTTGCAAACAGCCCTTCTTTATCATAATTTCTTCCTTTTTTATGATTTTTTAAAGTTTTAACAAACTTTTGGCTCACCCGGTATATCATTTGAAAGCCGAGTTATTCAGTGACATATGGAAATATAATTTTCATTATTTTATAAAAGCGCTGCCCTATATTGCGATTTATAAAAGCATTATTGTGAGAAACTTCGCAAGCTACGCTAACATTCAGACTGAATGTTCCCGACGTTGCTCTCTGCTTCGAGATTAAAAGGTAACGATGCTGCGTTAAGGGGAAAGGGAGAAAAAGTAAATAGGACGCAGAGAAAGAATTCGATGGTTGTTATTAAAAGAACAGAATCTTCTTTCGACGATATAAAATAGAAGATTTAACGAAGTATAAAAATGTTATGAAATATTCGACGACGTAATGTAACTAAAGCCAAAGATTGCTGCTTTTAAGCTAAATGTTGATTATGAAAAGTGCAGCTATCTGTATTTTTGTCTTGTCTTCGTCTTAATAAATGTCAGTGTTCGTCTTTAAAGTGTGTTATGATCTATAAAGTGAAGTCTCATCCCATAAAGTTGCATCAAAAATGGCGTTTAACCCATCAATATTATTTATTCGTCTGAATTATTCATTTTACAGATTCAAGCCGGATATTATTCTAACGGCGAGTCCATTGTTATATATTCTATATTTTATTACGAAGCTAGTTGGCATCCCAGAACTAGATCTTGCGTTTAAAAATGAAGGAACGAACAAAATTAAATTATTACATAAATTCTTATTCGACGCTGAAGACGATCAATCTAATAGAAAGAGAATACGTGATTTTGCTGTTTGCGGTTTTCAAACAGACAGCTCCTTGTTCAAAAATAAGTAACTAAAGTTCAAACAGATTTTTCTTTAAACGATCTGATTACAGTTTTAATTTACATTGTATTTCTGATGAAGGATCTTTAACTGATCTTACAACCAGATTAGTTACATAACTTTCAGACTTGAGCTTACTACAAATTAATATTATACAAAATGAAAGTGACACTGACTCGGAACCCAAAATGCCTTCAAATAATATGACTTTAAGTAATAATACCGAATTATCAAATTTCGATAAAAACAAGCAACTTCCAGTTCTTAAACTTCCAGTTTCAAAGTTTTTTGCCATCTTCTATTAATTTTAATGATAGTGAATGTGTTATACCTCCTTTTGATGGCAGTCCTTTTCAATACATAAATGTGTGGATAAGTAATTTTGACAATATCACTAGCAAGTTTAATTTATCTGACTTTTATAAATTCATACTTTTTAAAGGAAACTTACGAGGAAAAGACCAGTTATTAGTTGAAATTGAACTTCGTATCAATTCATATCACAAACTTAAACAACTGTTAATTTCAGAATTCAGTACCACTTATAATTCTGCCGAGTTACATGATATATTAAATAAACGAAAATTGCAAGAAAATGAATCAATAGAAGAATATTTTCCTGTTATGAAACAATTATGTTCTCGCGGTAACATTGAGGATTCCGCATTAATGCAATATATCGTAAATGGTATACACAACCCTGTTTTTATAAAATCAGTCTTATATGGATGCCAATCCACTGTAGAATTCAAACAATAGCTAAAAATTTATGACCAAATTCGACATGACTATGAAAGCAGTAAATTTCGTAAAGTGAAACCTGAAATGCCGGTGAAAGAGAAATCCTTTCGACCAAAATCTGATATTTTTTGAATTAACTGTTGTTTAGCAAATCATAAGAGTAGCCAATGCAGAAATAAAGACAGGGATGACAGGGATGACCGCCCCGGGAACCCAGCTTTCGCTTTAGAGTATAAGTGCAATCCCGGGGGGAGACTCAAATCCACTGCATATGGTAAGATACATTAACAATGACAATATTTTTTAAATAGTTAATAACATACAGAAAAATAAAGTTTGCTGTTTTTGACTCTGAAACTCACAAGGAGTGTCATCAGTACATACATTGACAGCAATTGCACTATGTTGTATACATGCATAAACAATTACAAGACATGTTTTTTTGAATATTAGAGCTGAAAAACTTTAAGTGAAATGCATAGGCTGATAAATATAATGAAAATACTAAATAAACAAATCATAGGAAATAAGACAAATATTGTTTCAACTCTTGCATTTTGGCCATAAATCGGTCCAATGTGATCAACCAAGGAAGCCTAAAGTTAATTCCGAGCCATCCAATATTTCCACAATTATGTCGAACACATTCATGACCAAACAAGTCATTATTTCGTATGTCCATGTTACATCACTGGTAGATACTGACAGTGAAAGAAGTTTGCTAAAGGAAAGTATTTATCGTAAACTCCCTACAGTTTCGAACCTTGAACATTCAACAATCACATTAACTGGATTAGGAAATACTATAATCAAACTCCTGGATTTTTTCTCTACAGACATTATGATAGGTTATTTTAATTATACAACTATGTTTATGTAGTCCCAGATTATTCCATATCTTTTTACAATACTAGGGGGCTCGGCCCCCTACGAGCTACGCTCGCCAACCCCCGTCCAGACACCGCAGGCTCTAAATGCACGCTAATTTGATCGGCTTTAAAAAGATTTCGAAAGATTGAATTATAATTTAAAAAACAGTGGCGATCTCCCTATAAACGAATTTCTATTCATTTCTCTTTGATTGTTGAATTTTAACGCCAAATCCGCTGCTGTACTACTTGATTATCCCGTCGACACATTTCGCCAAATTATATAAATCGCCAAACCACTCGCCGAATTATACAAATTGACATAATTTTTATTTTAAATAACGAAAGAACAAATAAATTCGTACAACATTAATAAAAATACAAATAAAACGTCGAAATAAAAATAACTTGATGACGTAGACACGTGTAACAACATTTCAAAATAAGCTAATATAAAAGGAATTAAGTAAACAGAGTCTTTGTATCCTGGTATTTTTAGGTAGATTTCGTAAGAAATACTACCTATTGCAGTCGTTACCATGGTGCGACTTTTGAAAAATTCCTTCATAACTTTTCATTATAGGACCCCAGGAACACAAAACCACCCTCACCTAAAAAGTTTATATATATATATATATATATATGTATGTATGTATGTACTAAATTTTGTCCGCACGATAAAAGTCGTAATTATGCACGGATCTTCTTCAAACTCGCCAACAACTTTGAGATGACTAATATCTCGGCGGGGATTGCAAATGGAAAAAATCGGCCCAAGGGAATGGAAATGGGGAGGGTTCAAAATTTTGAATACCCCCTTAACATGATTCTGATAAAACCAGCTCTTACACAACAATGGCAGGAAAAAATAAATATTAGGTAGATTTCGTAAGAAATACTACCTATTGCAGTCGTTACCATGGTGCGACTTTTGGAAAAATTCCTTCATAACTTTTCATTATAGGACCCCAGGAACCCAAAACCACCCTCACCTAAAAAGTTTATATATATATATATATATATATATATATATATATATATATATTTATGTATGTATGTATGTATGTACTAAAATTTGTCCGTACGATAAAAGTCGCAATTATGCACGGATCGTCTTCAAACTCGCCAACAACTTTGAGATGGCTAATATCTCGGCGGGGATTGAAAATGGGCAAAATCGGCCCAAGGGAATGGGAATGGGGAGGGTTCAAAATTTTGAATACCGTCTTAACAAGATTCTGATAAAACCAGCTCTTACACAACAATGACAGGAAAAAATAAATATTTTTCGTTATAGCAGTTGCCAACAATTAAAAAAAAACAATACAATTCTCACCACAACAATTGCTTTTCTTTTGCAAGATTTTTCACGTGAAAAAATAAATTAAATAAATAGTTTGACGAATTGAAAACAAATTGAATATTACGTCATAAGTTTCCTAGAGCAAGATTTCAGAATGAAAACTCAAAGTGAAATAAATAGTTTGACGAATTAAAAAAAATATATATTACGTCATATTGGAAATATAATGTACCTCAGCAGGTGAATATGTAACGTCATGTGAGTTTGAAGAAACGTATTAAAACATTATAAAAACCCGACTATGGAAATATTAACATATTTTAACACTTTGAGGTTATCTGAATTTGTTTTAGCCATTTTTAAGCCTATTCCATATACATGCGTGTGTGTATTCGTGTATATTAGAATTTTCACAAAATGTTTAGCTCCCTAGAGCTCATTCTTAGTGAAGGAACTGGGTTTATCTTTAATGTTGATTTAAGTTTTGTTGGTGAATTTAGTACTTAACTTCGAAATCTACCTCTGCCTGTAAGCCCGAGCCGGGAGGGATTTTTTTTCGTTATAGCAGTTGCCAACAATTAAAAAAAAAAAGAAAGAAAATTCTCACCACAACAAATGCTTTTCTATTGCAAGGTTTCACGTGAAAAATTAAAATAAATAAATAGCTTGAATAATTGAAACAAATTGAATATTACGTCATAAGTTTCCTAGAGCAAGATTTCCGCATGAAAACACAAAATGAAATAAATAGTTTGACGAATAAAAAAATATATATATTGCATCATATTGGAAATAAAACGGACCTCAGCAGGTGAATATGTAACGTCATGTGAGTTTGAAGAAACGTATTAAAACATGACGAAAATCCGACAATGGAAATATTAACTTATTTTAACACTTTGAGGTTCTCTGAATTTGCTTTAGCTATTTTTTAAACCTATTCCATATACATTCGTGTGTGTATTCGTGTATATTAGAATTTTCCCAAAATGTTTAGCTCTCTGGAGCTCATTCTTATTGAAGGAACTGGGTCTATCTCTAATCTTGATTTAAGTTTTGTTGGTGAATTTAGTACTTCGAAATCTACCTCCGCCTGTAGGCCCGAGCCGTCAGGGATTTTTTAACAAAGCGAAAAGAAAGTTCTTTTAAATGAGACATTTTAAATTAATCGTTTTTAATCTGACGTAATTTTTACCAAGCTATTCTTTCTCTTTTAAATAATCGCGTGAAAGTACTTTTGTTAGCAATGAAATATTATTTGCGCTTTCCTAACAAAAAAGTTGAAAATATCCTCTCAAAATATTAAATAAATGTCTAGCGCAATTCCTAAATTTAAACTTTTTTGCAATATTATTTTGTGTTCATTTTATGTAATAACTATAATGTGACGTAATTTCTCCTAAGACTTCTAATGCATGTTAATGAATTTATTATTTTACAATATCCTTTCTTTTTTAAAATTCACGTGTATACTTTTTATGACGTAATTTTTAATAAGTTCCTGCTTTTTTATACGTAATTATTTAATTCTAATTTGAAAGTTTTTTTTCCTGTTTATAATAGTCACGTGTAAATAAATTTTTAATTTGAAGCAAACATTATTGCTTGCGCTTTTTATACAGTTGGCAACAGTTTAAATTAGTACAATTTTCTGAAATCTGTAAAAAATATCTCTAGAAATGCTGAAAATTTGAATTTAAAATAGAAATAAAACCTGAAAAAATGAGTCAAAATAAAAAAATTAATGCAATCTGCACTCCGGCAAATTCTAACGCATAAAATGATCTAAAAATGATTACACTGTCATGTATAGTTTTTGCTGCTATAAAACTTTTTTAGTGGAACGATTTTGTCCAACTTTAGCATTAAATATCTCTTAAAATAATTCTTCGATTTGAAAACTGTCTGCATCAGCGTGTTTATCAAACATTTCTGTATAAAACCACTGATTTTCATATTTTTGTATGCATTATTTTTCTCAATATTAACGAAGAAAGACCTCCGGTTGCAAAAAATTCAAAACCGGCGGCGGCGGCGGCGGTGACAGCGGTAGTTACTTTTTTTTAGAATAGAGAGATTATTGGTACAGATGTCATACAGCAAAGTATTTAAAAAATTTCTGGAAATAATATTTCGATGCGAAAAAAAAAATGAAAATATGTCCAATAATTTTTTGATTAATATTGCTCAAGTGTTAGATGATCTTAATCTTGATTTATCTCATATTACCGATAAAACCATACGTTCCAAATTTTCACAACTTATTCAAAATTATTCTCCCAAAAAATAAAGACAACTGATGTTAAATTATCAATTCATCTGGAAGACGAAACACCTGTCACCTGTCCTCCCAGACGCCTGGCGCCAATAGAGGAAAACAAATTTCTGAGTGGCTCGAAAAGGGAATTATTCGTAAAAGCACTAGTAGTTTTTCATCACCTATTGTCCTAGTAAAAAAGAAAGATGGTTCATATAGATTGTGTGTTGACTATAGGAAGCTAAATTCTAAAACATATAAACAACTTTTTCCCCTCCCACTAACTGATGACATTATTGATCAGTTGCATTCTTTCTTATATACGAATCATGGCCTTAGCTATGCATCCTTAGTTTTTCAAAGATATATTTATAATGTTTTTCAAGATCTCGTTAATAAAAAATTGCTTCTTGTTTATATGGATGATTTCATAATACCCGCTGAAAACGAAGTCGAAGGAATCCAGAAATTAAAACGCGTCCTTACAACTGCATCGGTATATGGTTTAGAATTGAGTCTTAAAAAATGCCATTTTTTAAAGCGAGTAATTGATTTTTTGGGTTATCACATTAAAAATGATCAACTGCACTCATCTCCCTTAAAAACTAAAGCTGTCCTAAACTTTCCAGAACTTAAAAGTATAAAAGATGTACATTCATTCGTCGGCCTAACTTCATATTTTCGTAAATTCATTCAAGATTACTCTTTAATAGCTAAATCTTTAACAGATCTTCTTAGAAAGGACTCTAAATTTCACTTCGATGACCAGCAACGAAATGCATTTAATCAGCTAAAACACACCCTTTCAGCAGGTCCTGTTTTAAGCATTTATAACACTAGTAATGAAACAGAAGTTCACTGCGTTGCATCTATTGACGGTTACGGAACAGTCCTCCTTCAAAAGTCTTCTATTGACAATCAACATCACCCTGCCTACTTTATGAGGAAAAAAATTCGCAGATGTCGAACGTAAATATTCGACTTAGGAATTAGAAGTTTTAGCTGTCATAGAAGCCCTTAAAAAATTTCGCGTTTATATCCTAGGCATTCCTTTCAAGATAGTCACAGATTGCAATGCATTTGCCCTTACTATGAATAAAAAAGATATTTGCACCAAGATTGCTCAATGGGCTTTAATGTTAGCTGACTATAACTATACAATCGAACACAGACCAGGTACACGTATGCGCCATGTCGATGCTTTAAGTAGAAATCCAATATGCATGATCATTCAAAATAGTTTTACTTCCAAAATCATACAATCACAGAACACTGATGAACATACAAGCCATCAAAGAAATTTTGAAAACAAATACATATGATAACTATTTCCTTAAAAATAACGTTCTCTATAAAAGTCATAAAGGTCTCGATCTGGTAGTTGTGCCGGATGAAATGCAGCTAAATGTCATTAAACACGTATATGACAAAGAACATTGTGGTCGTAAATGTTGTGAAGAACTCCTTAATAGAGAATTTCTCATCCCTAATATGTCAAATAAAATTGATAATATTATAGCAAATTGTGTAACATGCCTTTTGTATAATCGCAAACGTGAAAAACAAGAGGGTGAATTACATCCCTTACCTAAAGAAGAGACTCCTCTCTAAACCTACCACATTGATCATTTAGGCCCTCTTGAAAAGACTAACAAAAATTATAAACATATTTTGTCTTTAATAGATGCATTTACTAAATTCGTCTGGTTGTATCCCTGTAAAACTACTTCTGCTACCGAAGTTATATGAAAACTACGACAACAAAGTTATACTTTTGGCAATCCTTCCACCATCATTAGCGATAAAGATCCTGCCTTCACAAGTAAAGAATTTGCTGATTATTGTCGAGATGAAAATATAATACACGAGACAGTTACAACTGGCCTTCCACGTGCCAATGCTTAAGCAGAGCGACTTAATTCCACCATATTTTCGGTAATCTCTAAAATGGCCAAAGACGAACCGACCAAATGGCTTAAACATGTTTCTAAAGTTCAACAAGTCATTAATTCAACTTACCAACGAAGCATTAAGAAAACACTGTTTGGAATATTGTTTGGTACAAAAATGAAACAGAAAGAAGATTTACAAATTATTGACCTCTTAAAGAGTGCAGTCGAAGAACAATTCATCAAATACAGAGAAGAGCTCCGTAAAGCAGACAAGAAGAATATTCTGGAAATTCAACAAGAAAATCGTAAGCACTATAATTTACGACGTAAGAAACCCCGGAAGTACAACCTTGGTGACCTCGTAGCAATTCAGAGAACCCAGCAATGACCAGGTTAAAAGTTGAAATTTAAATTCTTAGGTCCGTATAAAGTAACCAAAGTGAAGTCTAACGACACCTGCGACGTAGCGAAAATCTCATCAGGACCGATAAATACTAGCTCGTGTGCTGAATACATGAAATCTTGGCCAGACGAAAACTGAAATTTCAATTTTTTTTTCTTTTCTTCTTGTGTGTTTCTGAAAATCTTATAAGTCAATGATTTTAAAGAAATTTCCAATAGATGTTATGCCACTTCAAACAGACTGACTGATCTTTCTGACGTGCAGATTAATTTTTTCCCCTAAGAAGAGTTACTGTTTTTTGTTTTTGTTTCTTTTTCAGATTCTATTTTACCACATGTCGCTGCGGCAGCTCTAGATGTCAGGAAGACCGCATTTGGGGAACTTCGTACGCTATACTTACATTCAGACTGAATGTTCCCGACGCTGTTCTCTGCTTCGAAATTAAAAGGTAACGAGGCTGCGTGAAGTGGAATGAGAGAAAAAGTAAATAGAACGCAGAGAAAAATTCGACGGCTGTTGTTATAAGACCAGAATCTTCTTTCGACGATATATATATAATAGACGATATAATAAAATAGAAGATTTAACGAAGTATAAAAATATTATGAAAAATTCGACGACGTAATGTAACTAAAGTCAAAGATTGCCGCTTTTAAGCTAAATGTTGATTGTGAAAAGTGCAACTATCTGTATTTTTGTTTTGTCTTCGTCTTAATAAATGTCAGTGTTTGTCTTTAAAGTGTGTTATGATCCATAATGTGAAGTCTCATCCCATATTATTACATTATGTTTTGCGCTGTAAATTTAATTCATTCTTAACTTAGTTGTTCAGATGATAATGATTAGAATGACATAAAAGTAAGCACTACCCAGAATCTAATACCAATACCTTTAGTAAGGTAAATAGATTAGCATAGTTGAACTCAGCTTCAATGCAGGAAACGAGATCTTCATTAATATTGACATTTAAATTAAAATGAAGCAACGATAGCATTTTACGGCACGATTGTAGCTTATTACAACTTGAAATTTAATAAAATACAAACTACAAATATAATAAGACAGGAAGTGCAAAAGTTTTTAATATATTTCAATTCCGTTTTCCCTTTGCCATTTATATATTACGTGTATTTAATCATGAATTGGTTGTTTCTTTTATACACTGATATTGGATGTGTATTATAACAAAGCAGTTAAATTCTAGAAATATAATTTAAATTTTGCAGAGAGATAAATTAATAATATTGACTTTTAAAATTAAAGTTCACTTATCGAATGTATTGTTTAACATTCAATTTTCAGAGTGATATGTAATGAAGACTCGTTTTGTAAAGCTATTTTCTTCAAATATTTCAAAAAGGCTGAATTACCAACAAAGAAAAGTTTTTCTGTAATACGGCAAAGATTTTTTACTACTTAAAGGATGGGGGTCCATAACGGATAATTTTGCTCAAACGAAAATAATGTCCTAACCTGCGTATGTGTGAGGTCGTTATAAGAACTAAGGGAACAAATAAGATAGTTCAAAATATTTTATTTCAGATCATAATTATGAAGCTACCAAGAAATAAGAGAGTACCAAAATACTTTTTATACACATTTATTTAACTTTATCTATATGTTTAGAAAGGAAAGTCAAAATAACATAAAATCTAGCACACTCTTTTTTATATTTTGCCCCCATTTCTGACTAGTTGCAGCTCATACCATCTATAGTGGGGTGAGTTAGCTCAAAATTATACCAAAATATTTCAGATCTGGCAACCAATGCGCCACTCTGGACTCGGATAGTACATGGATAGACGAGTCTAAAAAGCCCGAGACACAAATTTTCTTGGCCCTCTAGCGGCGCTGATGACGTAATCAATATGGCCGCCAAAATTTTGCAATGCGCTTCTACATTTCTGTATATAACTCGAATTAATATTTTGATATTAACCTATATTGTTAGTTATTATTAATCCGCAGAAAACGCCCTTTCCAACGGTACATTTGACATCGTTGTTTAGGTTCATAATACCACAAATATTTATAACTTAATAAAAAAAAAAAATCAAAACATTTTGTTAAATAACTTGGAATTTGTTGCACGTAGCTGAAAACGTGTCGCATATCTTTTATTCGTCAGAAAATTACTACGGTATATATTCGGACGGTATATATGACTTCTATTTTATCACAAATATTTTCTGAAAATTTACCAAAACAATGTAGCGTTGCACAGAAAGTCGTTATGGCAACAATGTAATTTATATGGATTCCGAAAATTAATACAGTGCCTTTATAACTGTTTAAGTAGCAAATGTAATTATTGTAATTTTTTATGTATATGTAAATAAATTCTAGTTTTTTTAGGGGTATGAAACTTTCATTTCCGTTTTAAAACCAATGACATGAGGTACACTTAATAGGCATAACTGTAAGATAAGTTTCGAAACATTTATAGGTACAAGAATGAGAAACAAAAGAATGTACAATACAAAATTATTCCAATTTAATATCCAAATTTCATATCCAATAGATTGTCAAATGCACTAATTGCAGCCATAATATCTAAATAACATAATATATTGCTGTCAAGTACAGACAACATGTTTTCTTGGATACTCGTCCCCCACCATTTTCTTAGCTAAATAACATCTGGAACAATTGGGTCTTGTTTTTGTTGACACATAGGAATTGCTGAATTTTTTTTGGAATTGCAGTCGAGTCTGAGACTTTAATACTTATGCCATTTCCTCTTGTTTCTCGGGTATGTGCCTTCAAACTGTTACTAATATATCTGTCGAATACAATATCTAGTCGTGAACTGTTCTTCAGTTGATTAATAAAATATGGTTTGAAAACATGTTCGTAGTATCCAGAAAATGTTGTCGCAATATCAGGATTAAGCATGTGTATTACGGCTGCTCCATCGAATATTTCAGCTGTTACGTTTGGTTGGCTGTGATTAAATCTAATGTCATATTTTGTTTGAATGCAGTCAATAATATCAGACTTGTTGGTTGATTTTCGGAGTTTTCCATCATCTGAAATAGAAGGTGGGTACTTTTGGTTTTCATGCGAAAAGAAATCATCTGTGTTGCAATCCCGTGCTTCAGATGCAACATACAATCTGCAGAATAAGTTGGAGCAGGGCTTAATTTGCGCCGGAGCCCACCGGAGCTCAGCTCCGGTACTTCTTTGTTTTCAGTAAATATTTAAATATTGGTTGGAATTCACCGGAGCTCATAAATACAGGGCTCCGGAGCCCAGTGCAATAGTGCTGCTACCGAAAAACCGATGCCTAAATTACCCTTCAGTTCGATTTTATTTTGTGACAGTATTATATTTTTTATTTGGATCATTTTTTTTTTTTAATTTAGATATCTAACCTGAAAAGAATATTTTATTTTGTTTTAATTTAAGGAGCATCAGTTTGAGGTTTTTAGCCTTCTACTGTGTACGAGTATGAAAAAAAGTTAGTGAATTTTCTATTTATTTTCATCATGAAAGCTGCACATGCCAAGGCTCTGCTCTGTAAATTTACGAAGTCACATTTGTAAGTAGATATAATTGCTATGTATTGTTTGTTATTCTGATTGAAAGCAATTGAACAGTGTTTTGCCTTTTTCTATAAAAGCATCGAACCTTTCTTTTCTTTGTGCTAACACTATTTCCTAATCACAATTCTTACATTATTCAATTGCAGAATGTTACGATTAATTAGCATTGGAATTAGGCAACGATTTCTATTCGGAAGGGGTGATATATTAAAAAGAGGACAGTTAAGTATATGTAAGTAGTACATGCATTTAAAATTTTTATTTTACTAAGAAAAGAAGATGCTTTAAATTTTGCAAATAATATATGATATATATATATATATATATATATATATATATATGCGCATCGGAGTGAAGGCGGGGGGGGGGGGGGGGAGGTACGCTACGGTTTTAGTACTGCAGAATTTTTGGGCTCCGGTTCTTTTTTTGGTAGAAATTAAGCCCTGAGTTGGAGTCTTTACATAAGTAAGAAATCTTGGACTTTGCATTATCTTTTTTTCTTTTTATAGTCTGCAAGATGTGAATATTGGTTCGAGGAATAACTTCATGGATTTAATTTTGAACAGGATCGAGACGGGACACAACATAATCATCATACTGTTTTAGTCTTACAGTAAATGCTTCCGTAACACACTTGACAGCTTCGAAACTTGGAATTATTTTGGAGCTCCCTATTGACATTAAACCAGTTTCTTCAAATGGATTTCCTTGTTCGGATAAGACGTTTTGCGCCTACGTTTTTGTCATCTTTTAAATTTGATTTCTCTTCAAATTCCTCAAATAAAGAACTGATCCTAGGGCCTACTACCATCCGCTTAAGCAGAGCATTTTCACTATCAAGGATTCCAATAGCACCACCTTCACCCTTTATAACTTTGTTATTGTGTTCATGAAGTTTATCGTCAGATATTGCAGAAAACGGTATAGCAGTTTTGCTGCTGTAAAGTTGCAATGAAAAAATTCAGCATGTATATCTGGATGTTTTTCTGGAAGGTCCTGTAGCGTCCGCACGAATACTGGTAACCAACGAGAAAAGTGGACTGTGTCCAGCGCAAATGTCCACGGACATAACTGAGCCAAAGTATCGACGTACATTGTAACGTTAGATGTACGAATACCCAATACAAGTTGTACTAGAAGGGACTCCAGTTTGATGACTGTGCTCCAATATTGAAACTGTGGACATTCAGATGTTTTCGATAAAATCCACAACACAATGCCTTCGCTACTGCTGCTAGAATTTGTTTCACATGCTTTTACCTGTAGACAATGCAAAGCACTTAAAGTAACTTCATGTGCATACCGAGATCTTTTTACATGCGACGATGTTAGGCAGGATTCTGCAATACCAGCGGTTGTCACTACTTCAGTCCATCCACTGCCAGTTAACCACTTGCCAAGTAAGTTAATAACCATCCTTCCTATGCGAAGGCCACCCATCATGAGTATGATGCGATCCTCACCATACGTGTTAGGAAATTTCCATATATCATATACTGGTCTACTACTACTCCAATATCATATACTGGTTGGTCACGTGTAATCACGAGTGTTTGATTTCCATTTAATTTTGCTGTAGCCATTACTGTGATATCCATCATATGACGTACCATTGCCGGCGTCGCAATTTCATCATTTAGAAGTGGAAGCAGTGACGCATTACACTTTATTTTTCTAATACCGGGTTCATTTTGTGCATGAAAAGCAGCAAATGATACTCTAGGCATATGCTCTATTCCTTGCATGTCTTCAATATGCAATCTTTCCAGGACAGAATTAAGCCAAGGATTTAAAATTTTCCTAGGGGTGAAAACTTTTCCTAGGCGTTTTAAAAAATATATTTCCTGTTATCTAAATTCTTTGAAATTTTCCTGAGTAATAAATATAATGTTTACGAATCATGTATATAACTTTCGCGGTAAAATATTGATATTAAGTTGAAAAAACAGTAAGTCTTGAAACATCAAACACTCCAATGTCATTGCTACTCCGGTTTACGTAATTACTTCTGAGAAAACTTTATACAACCAACCAACCGAAAGCTAGCGGATAGAAAAAGCCGAGAAAAAAGCGTATTTTTGATGAGAGTGAGTTGCAATTGTAAATTAATTACTCCGCTAAGTAGAAGAATTTTAAAATTCTGACGGTCAAGTACATTAGGAGAGGTCTTGGGCTATCTTCACAAAAAATTTCAGCCTCGTACGTGCCGTAGATTTTGCTAGCCATAACGCGCACACACACACAGAGAGAGAGCGATTTGTTCTTTTATTAGTATAGATTACATTTTTTAAAGTTCCCCCCCCCCTACCAAAAAATTTAAATTTTGATGGAGCTACGATTTTAAAAATTCACGCTTAAAACCCTAGAATATAATTACATATACATAAAAATTTACAATAATAACATTTGCTACTAAAACAGTTATAAAGCCACTGTATTAATTTTCGGATCCCATATAAATTACATTGCTGCCATAACGACTCTCTGTGCAATGCTATATTGCTTTGGCAAATTTTCAGCAACTGTTTGTTATAAAATAGAAGTCATATATACCGTCCGAAAGGTAATTTTCTGACGAACAAAAGATATCCGACACGTTTCCAGCTACATGCAACAAATTCCAAGTTATTTAGTAAAATGTTTGATTTTCTTTTTAATTTTTTTTTATTGAGTTATATTATTGTTTATATTAATATTTGTGGTATTATGAACCTAAACAATGATGTCAAATACACCGTTGGAAAGCGCGTTTTCTCCGGATTAATAGTCACTAAAAATTTGGTTAATTTCAAAATATTAACCAGAGTTCTATAGAAAAATGTAGAACCGCTTCACAAACTTTGGTGGCCATATTGATTACGTCATCATCGCAGCTAGAGGGCCAGGGAAATTTGTGCCCCGTGCTTTTTAGACTTATCTATACATACACTCTCTGAATCCGAAGTGGTGCGTTGGTTGCCAGATGTGAAGTTTTTTTTAGCTATCTCACCCCAATACTGTGATAAAGTTGCTTTAAGGACGGATTTGCTTTAATCTTTTTTTTTTTTTTTTTTTTTTTTTTTTACATTTTTTATTCTCTATAATTTGTAGATTATTCCTGTAAAACGATTTGACCGAATTCGAAGTTCGTTCGTAGTTATTTAGTACTTTAGTGCAGCGTGTTCGGAGGCGTACACTGTTTTGGAGCACTATAAATGCATTTTACGCAAAATGGCTTTATCAAACTTGGTAGGATCAGAATGCAAAAACTATTAAACCGATCTCGCTAATTTTCAGCTTACAGACTATCAAGCCTGAGAGCTAATGTGCCCGCAGGTTCTGTATGTATGCATGTACGTATGTATGTATATGAACGTACGTAACGCGATAACTCTTGATGGAAATATCCAATTTGCTTCAAATTTTTTTTCTGGATTCATTCTCATAAGGCGCTTCCCTGATTAGTTTTGGGGGTCCATTGGTTAAGTATAAAGGGGGTTACGAGGACTAATCCCCCCTTAACTTAGATAAATGGGTTTTTCAAGAAGAATTATCACATTTGTTTCAATTTTGGTATACCGGTTAATTCTGATAAGGTGCTTCCCTGATTAGATTTGGAGGTTCATTGTTTAAGTGTAAAAGGGGGATCGGTGGGTGGTAATACCCCCTTAATTTAGATAAATGGATTTTCTTATCCAATTTGCTTCAAATTTGGTATACCGGTTTATTATGATAACGCGCTTCCCTGATTATATTTCAAGGTTAATTGGTTAAGTATAAAGAAGGAACGAGGGTCTAATACCCCCCCCTTAATTTAGATTGGTTGGTTGGTTGTATTTATGTCGGCCAATTATCAGCACGTGGGATATAGGCCCTAAGGGGGGAGGAGTGCCTTCCGTGGTGGTCTTTCTAAGGGAACCTAACCCGTATTAACGCTTGGAGAACCAAAGTTCGAAGAAAACTCCGAACGATTAGGCCGACGGGCGCGATTGGGATCGAACCCAGCACCTCCCGTCAACCAGCTTCGAGAGCAGAACCTCTCGGCCACTGGTGGGGCCCTTAATTTAGATGAATGGGTTTTTCTATCCGAATTTCTTCAAATTTGGTATACCGGTTTATTCTGATAAGGCGCTTCCCTGAGATTTGGAGGCTAATTGGTTAAGTATAAAGATGTGAAACAGGGGCGGGGGGCTAATCGCCCTTAATTTATTTTTCCAAAGGCATTATTCTTTGGAGTAAGAGTAGAATATACAATTAATGTGAATAGCCTGTGAGCTCAATGCCATCAGTTTAACTGGGCTTTTTTTTTAATTAATGGTAATATAATTTATTTGAGCTTAGACCACTTTCAGCCATTTTTATATAAAAATAAATATTTTTAGAAGCACACCAAAAAGGAAATAAGGGGTCAGAAATACACCGTTTTTTCAAATGTCTGCCCCTTTGTTGATTTTCAACTTTTTGACCTCAAAGTGCTTGAAGCTCCTTACAATATCATCTACTTTCATAAGTCTTAAGGAAAGTTCATTCCAAATGACTGTGATGATCTGTCGGGTCCCCCTCGATTGGTAGAGCACAGTGCGCACGCGAGGACATCCAGCTACGAAACTCGAGCCACGTCATCAATTCTTTTATTTAAAAAGTTTCTGAAATTTTCTTCAAATGATAATAAGAAACATACAAAAAAACCGGATCTGAAATCTTTATTTCTACTCCAGAAAAAAAAACGAAGCATTTGAATGTTTGGAAACAGCTATGAAATGGCTCAAACGACAGAAAATCTCTGGTCCTATTCAACTAACATATTTAAAAAGAATTCGAGATAAGGCAGCATTGGAAAGAGCGTCTTCTTTGAAGCAAGCAACAATCGAAAGCTTTTTTCTGTAAATTATAATCATTGGAGTTCAGAAAATTATAAAAAGAGAAAAAGAAAATTTTAAATGACAGAAAAGTAAACAAAAAAAATCACAGTTTTTAAACACGCTAGCACTAACTGGTGCTGCCAGTAGTAAGCCTGGATAAAGTGTGAAGGTTTTAGTATAGTCAGTAACATGCATCCTTTAAACTGTCCGTCCATTTATCCGAACTAGGGTCGGTTACTACTTGTTCGGATAATCGGCGTTCTACTGTACTATCTTTCTACTTCTTCTTATAGAGGCGATAAATCACGGTTGAAAAGTGTTATTTTTCTTATAATGATGTCTTAAGTTCACTTTTATATCATTTTTCTACATTCGGAATGCAATTTGCCCTCCAAGACATTTAAAAAAATTGAATTTCTTATGGTACAAGATTTCTTTTTCTGTTTTACCAATAAATGACACTGAATTATTTAGTTTCCTGAAAATAATCAAATTTTAGCCTGCTGTATAATCATAATCTTATCTAATTCTTATTCTCTATCTTATCGAATATTTAATTTTTAATACCGGTGATCATTCAGGTACAATTTTTTAAATTAATAATCAGAAAAAGAATGAAGAACCGGTTTGCACCGAACGGATGGAAAGGAAGTCTATTTTTTTTTTTATGACGTAAGCAAAAACAGAGTACTTGAGTAGTTCTTTTTTTTTTTTTTTTTTTTTACTAACAGATGGCTTAAAAGTTACAAGTAAGCTTACAGCTGTTTAATGTGCTGTTTGTCATTCTGGCAAAATAGCGTTCACAACGTTAAGCAACATGTTTTGTGGCATGACACACTGTTAAAAACAGTTTAGTCATTCAACCGTTTCTGAAAATAACGGTTACTTGACTGTACTATGAAGGTATTATGGCAATATTATTGGTTATATTATTGTCCGGATCGATTAAAATTACGCTTGAGTTACCGTTATCTATATCAACGGTCAAATGACTGATAGATTTCTGCAAATTTTTAACAGTGCAGGCACATTTTAACGGATGGAATCTTTCTTTTACGTAAGCAAAAAAAGAATGCTTGAAAATTTCTTCTTTTTTCTGACAGATAGCTTACAAGTGACAAGTCGTTTACAAGTTACAAGCAAACTTACAGCTGTTTAATGTGCTGTTTTTCTTTAAGTACACTGTTAAAAATTTGCAGCATTCTGGCAGGTCATTTGACCGTTTTTTCCGAAAACGGTTACACAACCGTAATTTTAACACTATTCTGAGTATATTGTTGGCCATTTTATGGTCAGAATACAGTTAAATTATGGTTATGAAACCGTTTTTTAAAAAAAACGGTCGAATGACCTGCCAGAATGCTGCAAAATTTTTAACATTGTAGCACATCCGTCAAACAAGGTACAACACCGTTCATAGCACTTAGCAACACGTTTTGTCATATGATACACGGTTAAAAACTGTCCAGTCATTCAACCGTTCCCGCAAATAACGGTTACTTTACTATATTTTGAAGGTATTATGACAATGAAGGCATAAGACATAATATAATTATTGATTATATTATGGTCACGATCGATTAAAATTACTATTAAGTTACCGTTATCTATAACAACGGTCAAATGACTGGTCAGTTTACTGGAAATTTTTAATAATGCAGACACATTTTGACGGATGGAATTTTTCTTTCAATTTTGGCAATGATGGTGGTTTCAAGCACTCTTTTTTGGTCATACATTTGAATTTATTCAAGCACATTTTTTTTTTTTTTTTTTTTTGCTTTCGTCATAAACAGTTCGTTTTCTTTCCGATCCGTTCGGTGCAAAAGGCATCTTTTTATCTTTATTAATTTACAAATTATTAATTTTAAAAGTTGTTCATGACTTTTTGATCACCCGGTATTTTTCACGTTTTCTGATAAAGTGGCCTTTATCAACGACATCTGTCGGTGAAATATTTATACATACAGGGTGCCCAAAATTAAACGACCCTTCTTTAAAGGTGACTACAGACGAAACTATTGTTCTGAATGTTCTGAAATTTCGTGGAGGACTTAATAAAGGTATGGAATTTATTTGAGTGAAAAAAAAAATAAGAGGCCGTTTTTTAATGAATTACACATTTAGCATACATTTACGATAGTTAACAAGTTTTATTACAACCAAACATGTTTCGCATGACGGTCATCATTTTCAGATACCATCTGGAATCGTAAGATAGCATGTTCCACAGTCGACCGCAGTGTGTTCTGGGAAATGCATAGTTAGCATGTTCTACAGTTGAGTTCTGGGAAATGCTAAGAACATGTCGTAAAATTCTGTCTTTAAGATCATTAAAAGTTAATAACTAAAATTTCTTAACTAACGTAGATGTATGCTAAATGTGTAATTCATTAAAAGCGCTCTCTATTGGCGAAATTTTGAACTATTTATTTCGCTTAAACAAATTCCTATCCCTTTATTATGTCTTTCAGAAAATTTCACAACTTTATGAACAATAGTTTCGTCTGCATCCAACTTTACGGAAAGGCCGTTTAATTATGGACACCCTGTGTATTTATATACAGTCGGACCTCATTATCCCGGAACCCGGTTTTCACGTCACTCCGCTTATCACGTCTGTTTTTCAAAGTCCCGATTTTCTATATATGATTTTAATGCAACTAAACTCCGGATTTTGCGTCGTTGAGTAATTTTCAACTCTGGATATCCCGACGGGTGAGGAAAATTGTCCATTTTTCATAATTTATCTTATAAGCACGGAAATTAAGCGGTAAGAAGTGTCTTAGCCAAACTTTTCACAAAAATGTCTGAAATATCCATTGGCATTGAGATAAATGAGAAATTTTACTTCAATCCTTTATCTGAAGAAATAAACCCACATACTATGAACGACCCACTTAAGCTCCATATAGACGTGTCAGTCTAATCGCGGTCTTCTTGCTCTGGTCAGGCGACGCTTTCTTGTGGTTACACGGCATTTTTCATCCGGCTAAAATCGAAGCCATTGCATTGCATTGAAATGATCAGAAAATATACGAGATCCGTTTGTGAAACAACGAATATTGTTTGAAATTCATTGCATAATATTGAAAAATAAGTGTAGGAAGCATATCTAGGGATAAGCAAACCTTTATTCATCAATATTTCATGTAACAATAAAAAAAATGTCATCATGAATCTGATTTTTATTGTTTTTAATTTTGTTTCTGTGTTTATTTCGTTTAATAATTGTTTTATTTCTTAAAACTTCAAGAACAGTTATGAATTTAAAATTGTTTTAAACTAATTAAAAATACAGCTTTTTATAAGCATATCTTTCTCCAACTCCGGTTACCGCGACACTCCGCTTATGACAACACTTTTGTCTGGTCATTAGAGTGCCGGGATAACGAGGTTCGAATGTATTTATCTTCTACCGAAAACATCATATTCTTTGAAAAGTCGTAAAGTGCAAACAACATTATGATAAGTCAATATATTGATTCATCATTATAATTCAAAATACATAAATTTTATGGAACACCAGGCATATAAATTGAGTCTCTAGAATCAATCTAAATACAGCTCACATTTACATTATACTTAATATATTGGACATATTTACGCAAGAATCAAACATCAGAACATACAGATAAATATAATATCTTCGGAAAAAAATCTCTTTTTATAAACTTCACTTTTTCAATATAATTTGCTGACGTTGATTGAAAATACGATTCTATGAGAAAATTCAATTAATTCCTCAATGCATTTTACAATAGATAAATAAATATGCTTCGGAAATCTTTAAGTAATGCACATTAAAATTCTTTATATTTTCAAAATATGTTTAGTTTCAACAGTTTAAAATCAATAAAAGCTTTATTTGCATTAATTTTTTCATAATATATTTTAAGCCTTATTTTCTAAAGCGAAAAGATAGGATATAAAAGACTTGTATTAAATTTACAAAAATAGAATGCATTGATTCTGTTTGGAAGTAAAGTCTACATATTAGCTATCTATTTGAAATATATTGTACTCGATCTTATTAAGAATTATAATAGTGATTCATGTTTTTCATGTTTTTAAATTGAGCAATGCGCTACGCGATGAAATACCTCGCAGCGTCCCCTAGCGGTAAAATCCTGTATCAGCGTTCGTATGTCGAATAACATAAGAGATATAATAAAAACGTCAGTGCCATAGTTATAGACTGCCATCAGTGATTTAATAAAGAAAGTCGAATTGTTACATGAAGACGCTACAAAGTCGCCTCTATAGCCAAAGATATACAAACTTGCGTGACATTTTGTTGCAGCAAAATAAATAATTGCAGGATGATAAATTCCTTTTTATATTTATTAACAGAACTTATAAAAGCGCCCGCGACAGCTTTGAAAAATTAATTGTTATACTAAATACAAAAGTAAATAAAAAAGAAAAGTGACCAGTTAAACTGATGGCATTGAGCTCACAGGCTAGTCACACTATATGTATATTACACTCCTATTTCAAAGAATAATGCCCCTCAAAAAATAAATGAAGGAGGGTTAGCGCCCGTTGCCTTCCTTTATGCTTAACCAATGAATCTCCAAATCTAATCAGATACGCGCCTTATCAGAATAAACCTACATACCAAATTTGAAGCAAATCAGATAATTCTGCATGAAAAAACCATTTCGCTAAATTAAAGGGGGGAGGTAGCTCCCCTATTTCCCCCTTTATGCTTAACCGATGAACCTCCTAAATCTAATCAGGAAATCTCCTTATCAGAATGATCCTAGAAAAGAAAATTGAAGAAAACTGGATAATTCTGCATGAAAACACATTTATCTAAATTAAGGGGGGTGGATTTGACCCCCTTTCCCCCTTTTATACTTAACCAATAGACCTCCAAATCTAATCAAGGAAGCGCCATATCGGAATAAACTGGTAAATTAAATCTGAAGCAAACCGAATGATTTTGCATGAAAAACCCATTTATCTAAATTAAGGGGAGACTAGTTCCCCCCCCCTTTATACTTAACCAATAAACCTCCAAATCTAATCAAGGAAGCTTATTAACATAATAAACAGGTATACCAAATTTGGAGCAAATCTAATAATTCTGCATGAAAAACCCATTTATCTAATTTAAGGGGAGGGGGGACTAGCCCCCCTTTCCCCCCTTTATACTTAACGAATGAACCTCCAAAACTAATCAGGAAAGCGCCTTATCAGAATGAAACCAGAAAAATTTTTTGAAGCAAACCGGATATTTCTATCAAGAGTTATCGCATTGCGTACATACATACATACATACATACACACAGAACTGGCGGGCACATTAGCTCTTAGGCTTTGATAGCCCGAGAGCTAAAAACGATTACACTTATTTATTTATTAATTTTGCATTTGATTTACATACTTTTATAAATTCTCGTTTCGCTTTTGAAGAAAGCTTTTGACCTTTGCGTAAACAAGGTTTATCACAACGGTTTCGAATATTTGGGCTTCATTATCAACTATTTTCTATCTTGGTGTACTTGCTTCGCAAATGGGTAGACGCTTGAACTCTTCACCTGTTAGCAGGGCATGATTACCCAAAACGCACGAGAAGCACGTGCTTCCCCTCTAAAGTTTAAGAGGGCCCCAAAAATTACTGTAAAATGGGACCTCTAATTTCCATTTTTCTTGTTTTTATACTGCATATACAGTGAAACTTCCATTTAACGACGTTTCATCGTTACAGTTAAACACTTCATTATGAAGAAAATTCGTTCAACTTAAATTCATGAAATTTGTATAATAAAATACGCATTCATAAAATGATAAATGCACGTACAATGGAAATAGTGGAAAAATGTATTTTAATTCGGACAGTATTTTTTTTTATGAAATGTAGACATATGAGAAAGTTTTAATTAGAATAATGTCAAAAGAAAAACACGTAATAAAGAGAGGTAAACAAAAACTGAAGCATAGCACAACTTTTCTCTTTTTTCTCAATATATCAAATTCTTAACTTTAAAAAACTCTGTAATATTACTTTGTACAGGTTTCTTTTTAAAAAAATACTACACTGTTCATAAAAATTTTCGCACTTTTGTAAGTATCCGAACAATTCATCTGTACCATTTTCGTGAAACTGGAATCCCCTTCTTATTGTATCGATGGTTTTTAGCATTTATTCTTGTGAAGGCCTTTCAATTTTTTCTTCATTATCATCTTCATCGCTTATTGTAGTCTCTTCACTACATTTTATTACACTTTGCAATATGTCATAGTCAGCAGATATTAAGTTGTCTTCTCTTAAGTCGTTCAGTTGTGATAATTGAAATAAACTTCGTTAGATAGAATATATTCTTCGTAATATGGAGATTAATTTACATGTTAATAGTGTTCAAAGTTCAGCAGAAAATTTCGTTAAGTAGAAAACTTTGTTAAATAGAGATTTCGTTAAAGGGAAGTTTCCCTGTATTATTTTCTTGGAGAAATTTTGCTTAATGCAAGAAAAAAATCCACTCTGCATAAGAAATTTATATCAGGAAATCTGGATGGAATCAGTAAGTCGTTAACCAATTGTATGGAACCTTGAAGTAATGGTTTAGAAACCACCCGAACAACCGAACATATAACAACTATATGCATTACAAATATACTCTATCTACAGTATATACCATATACAGGGATTATAAGAACAGCTGCTAAATAAATGCAGCTTTAGTATCTATGGCATCCCTGAAAGGAATTTTCGTCAACATACCTACAAAAAGCTTCTAATAATCTATTATATATGAATAAAGAATTTTGCTCCCCTTATTTCTGAACATACCGGTTGGTAGCTCGAACTTTCAGCCCTTTTTAAAACCGACAATGAAGTTCAATGAATTATTAGATGTGAATTTGTCAAGACAAAGAAAATCATTTCGGGGAGTAATATTTGTAGCATTGATGAATTGTAGTGTAAGTAGAAATTTAAAAAACATTTTCCCGAATGAAAGGGGCCCCCAAAATGGATGACGGGCTTACCCTAGCTTCAGAGTTTAGTCGGGGCCTGCCTGTTAGAGTGTAAGTGAAATATTTTTGTTTTTTGAAAGTGGTGCGAGATAGAAATACAAAATAGTCGCCAATGGCAGCCCTGCTGATAATTGCTATGACAGATTTTCTGTCACATATTTCTCTTTTTATTCAAAATTAATTTAAAACATAACTTTATTACTTTTAAAACATGTTATCCTCTCCCCCCCCCCTTTTTTTCATACTGAAATATGTAATTAAATTCATTTCTTAAAACCATACGGATTTTTATTAAACTGTTTTTCTAATTTCTAAAACATCTTTAATTCAGTGCGCTTAAATATTCAGTTACTTTTTTCCCTTTCTCATTGAATCATTTATCTGTCCGTTACTACTTCTAGTGCAAAAAGTAAATAAAAAAATGATAAAGGCAGCGGATGGAAGCAGTATGTCTTTATTTAATTGCACCAGCTTTCGCCCACGTCACAGATAAGCAATTCTTAATCTCTGCTAATATTTGACCGTTGAAAATGTATTAACAACGAAAGTAAAAGAAAGTATTTTATGGGAATCATGTACGTTATCGTGAATGATGGTCGAGTTATAAATAAGATGCCCTTTCCTCTCGACATTTCCCCCATGCAGCAGTCTGCATTGTGCAATTTTAAGTAACAGTCATTTAAGCGAATGCCCCTCTGTAATATAAACAATTCCAGATTTTCTGTCGCTTCTCTCATCGTAATTAGAAGCGGTTATTGCAACCTAGGCGTCACCCATCTGGTAGGAACACCACATAATTTGCTGTAATATATTTCTCCAAAAAACCTTTGTCTACCTAAATGCAGTCACCAAAATTTTGTAAATTGGCGATACTGTGCAACGCCAAGATTTGTAGACGTCTAGCGAAAACTCTCTCTTCTTCTCTGGCCTTTGACATGTAAAGACTGTAAAGGAAGGGCGCTTGGGCGCCCCGTCTGCCATTGGGCTCTCTCTCCCATACTTTTACGAACCACCGCTCTCTAAAATGTTCTTAAATAAAGTTATAAAGTTCATCTAATTAATAGTTGAAGTTTTTTTTTAATTATTTCTCTGTGCATTCAAGAACCCGGTCTTCAATCATCATTATAATTGGAATTCGATATTATTGCATACACGGCATGGTACCCGTCTTTTTGGCTCGGAAATGAGTTGCACACGCGGTGTGCAATCTGTCTCGATTGGATTAAGCTAACTTTGTTCACCAGCTATTTAAAGCGAAAGGGAATAATTCATGTACTCTGTATATTACGAGCATTTATAAGACATTCACTAGCATTGAAATATTTTTTGCGTTTCATGCATCATATTTGAAATAATTTGTTTGCTATATTAGAAACACATTAAATATTAAAAAAGAGAATGGAATTATTCTAACTTTAAAAGTAATTCAGCATATCAAACAAATTTTATAAGGTAAATGGGACTGGATGTGATGACCCATAAATTCGACAAAGTTCCTGTTCCTAAAATCTTAATGAAATTATATAAATGTGACATAATCAAACACATGTTACTGCATTTAAAGAGCATCATTTAACGCATATCTTCTTCTAGGATAATTTCCCATTGCAGCACACATCGTTAATTATCATACATCGATAACACTCACTAAATGCGCGGAATAATCCGGAAATCGAGTTCAATATTTCTTTTTCATATTTGAATTTCAAATAACACAGTTACGTCACAGAAATGATTTCAGTCTATTTCATCTACCGAATGATAAAACGATAAATGATAACCAATTTAAATTCGAGTTGTTCCAAAATATTCCTCACATTTTGGTGTCTGATATTTCCATAGCTCTATAAGCAATGAATTGAATCCCTCAAATACGGAGAAGCTTTTAACAGATGTCATAAGGTAAATTTTATATTATTTTAGTAAACTTAATGAGTTTTCTGATACAATCTGTTGCTGTAAACACTAGTAGACACCACAGTCTAAGTTAATGTGATATTTTCAGATATTAAGCTAAAGTAATGCTTAAAAGCTGAAATTGTCACTAATTGAAGTAAAAAAAAAAAAAAAAAAAATGAATAGAGAAACGACATTGCATCTAGAGATCTGCATCGGGTCGGATTCGGGCAACCCACTTTTGCTAGACCCGACCTGCTGTTCGGATCGCGTTGAGTTGTATATATGTTACCGTGAAAGACAGAAATCTGGAGAATGTCGACTTTCACCGGTGAATGTCAACATTCACATAGTCGCTTGGTGTAAGTCCGAAATATTTGTTAAACATCCTTATTTCTGACTTACACCGGCATATGTCGACATTCACCATGCACTAATGGTGAATGTTAAATATGTCGGAAATTTGCATTTACTTCTTCGTGTTTCAGGTTCTATCATTAAATTTGAATCATAAAAACGTTTTAATCGTCTATAATCCTAAGGTGTAGTGCTTCACCACAATACTTACTTGGTTCGGATTCGACACAGGTATCTCCGTATATATTTCTGGTATGAAATTTTGAGTATTTTGAAACACATATACAGGCGATTGCTATCTCACACAAACTTTGAATTATTATTTAACTACTTGAGTGTGGAGCAGCGCGATAGCGCTCCTCTTGTTAAGTGCCAAAATTTCAGGAAGCGCGATACCGCTACTCTTGTTATGTGCCACAATTGCGGGAAGCGCGATAGCGCTCATTTTGTTCTATGCTAAAATTACAGAGAGGGTTATAGTGCTTGTATTTGTTGTCTCAGTGTGTTGTGCATTTACGTTGGTTCCACTAGCGAAGCGTGGGATTTCTGTATATATCTTCGGCTTACAAGTAATTTTTAATCATATATAAGCCCAAATGCATTCGCATTTTCGGCATATAGCCACAAGATTTGTTCCGCATTCAAACGGTTAATCCACTGGGGGCCTAACGTCCTATTAAGGGGTCTCAAGACTCTTTAAAATTTTCGAAATTTTATTTTATTTTTTTTTATATATATGTTAAACTCATATCTTTTCTGAACATTATGATATAATTGTTTCCTTGAAATTCCCTTTAGAATAGAAGTTATGGCTTTTAGAATTATACCCACTTAATAGCTGAAGCGGCGTTTCCAAAACTTTGAAGTCATTTTTCGCCGAATGACGTTTTTGGGCATAATGCACACGATATCTCAAAAACTCCTGGTTTCTTTCATGATATTTTCAAAACATTCATAACATTCATTTCAAAACATTCATATTTTCAAAACATGTTTCATATTAGTCTGTATAAACTGAACCTAAAATTTCCTTCTTATTGTTAAAAAAATATTTTTTTAAGTGATTATACTGTTGAAATTTTCTAAATTTTGCATTAGCTAAATACAACTTTGTATTAAAAATATAAAAATAAATAAAATACAGATTTATTTAGGTTCAGGGTAATTATTATAATCTGAAGTATAAGTAGGCACCAAAATTTTCATTCTAGTTGCAAAATTTATTTTGTAATCGTGCGCGTAATCTGTAATGCCGATTTTCTGCGTATTTCATCTCAATAAAAATTGTGTCTTAAAATCAAATTCATTTTAAGATATTAAATGTTGAAAATGGTCCTTTTTTTTTCAATTTTTCCAATTTTAAGAGTTTTGAGATCCCCTTAACTGATCATGTCTTTCCACTGAGTATTATTTTGTTTTAGCAAGTAGTTTTGTTATTATCTCCATGTAATAATTATAGAATCCCAATTCTAGTAATGCATCCGTTATCCATTCAATTCTCTCTCTCTCTCTCTTTTTTTTTTTTTTTTTTTTACAATGTATAAAATGTTTACTTAAGTTTATAAATTTTACATATTTATAGGAGTGATTGTGTTTCTGTTCTTTTTTTTATAACCACTGTTTCCTACTAATAGTATATTTGCCATAAGAATTTTGATAATAAATAAGGTGAAGATTACAATTTGTTAAAAAATATTATAAAAATCTAGAAAAGTAATTACCCGAAAAAACAGTTTCAGGTATATTGGTTATATTGGCCAGTATTTTTAGTCATCGCTAACAGAGTTGGCAATTTAGCGGAAATTCTGGTTTCAAAATACCTACCACTTTTTTTTTATAAAGGGCAATTTTCATTGTATTTTTTCGATGAAAGTCTACCATTAAAAAAAGCGAAAATTATTATTAAAAAATTTAGGTATTTTTTAATATAAAAGTACGCTTAGTTTCCAATACTAATCGCTAACATTTGATCTAAAATATCAATATTGATAAAATGTTAGGTTTACTTTGGAAATATTTGTAGTGAAATGTGAATGCTGCATAAAGGTTGCTGTACATTGTAATAATCCCTAACAAAACGTCAATATTGTAAAAATACTTACTCTATGTTGGAAATATTAATAGTGAAATCGTAAAATATTTTTTGAAAGCACTGCACAAATATGGAGAAACTGTAAGTTCAAACATTTGACTGAAAGTAGATTTTAATTTCATAGAAACAAATAAAATATGTAAATTTTATTAACTTAAGCGAAATTTTTGCACATTAGGAAAAAATTGAATCTAATGGATAATGAATTCAAAGGCGTTTAATCATCTGTTTTATTGTTGACTTCAGCCATACCTTTTCACACTTTCACATGTATAATATTATTAGAATTAGAATACTATCATTATTACATGGAGATAATAACAAAACTAATGATTAAGGCAAAATAATACTAAATGAAAAACGCGTTCTCTTAATCGCTTGAGGGACGGCGGAATATATTATATCCCGCCTAATTTTAATCAAAATTTGCACCAGAATCATGTAATTACACATTTATTTTATAACTTTGGTGGAAAGAAGTTGTAAAATAGCTTGTTCTTTTTGTATATTCCGGTGTGAAAATGGCAATACGGAAACACAATTATTTGCCCCTGAAAGGGTAAACGAACACTTCACCCCGAACGAGTCAAATAACAATTTCGTGATTCCATGAATAGCGATCGGCTTCATATCATAAAGAGTTCAGAATATTCAATATTTAATATAGTCCAGTCAAATTGTCAAAAATAGATGCAAAAATTCTGCTAGAAGATTTTATGTTTTTAAACTGTTTATGGGGATGCTAATAACAGGAATTAATTGTTTCCCAACAAAATATCTCGAGGCTAAACTTTGTGGAGCCAAAAAACCACGAAATTTTCGGACTTTTTTCAGTTTTTTGCCTATAACTCGAAAATTATAAACTTTTTGTGTACCATACTCTATTACAAAAAGAAAGAACATTAAATTCTCTACAAATTTCATTATAAAAGTATTTTTCTAAATCCATTATTAAGCGCGCTACAGCTTCCTGAAAATGATACTTTTTTTCTAACTTTGTGAAAAAATCGCAAATACCAACATTTGACACCATTTTTACCGACTTCAAAAAGGAGGAGGTTATCAATTCGACGCGTATGTATGTTTTTTTTTTTTTATGTATGTTCACCGATTGCTCCGGAACTTTTTGTCCGATTTATGTGACTTTTGTTTTAATTGAAAGAGGATACTCTCGAATTGGTACCACTTCCGTTTCATCGAAATTGGTTGAGTAGTTTTTTAGTAATTCAACAAAAACCAATAAAATGAAGGATTTTACCCAAATTATCTTTCATTGTTGTAACCGGTTTCTCAATCATAAGCATAAAGCTATGTATTCATATGCGTTATCGCCAAGTTGTCGCCAGACTTGGCGCCATTTGGTGAAATATCGCCAAATTTGGCGACCAAAATAAGTTGTCATAAATGAAGCCAACTTGGCTGTAACTGACTAATTTGGCGATATTCCCATTCAAATTCACTAATGGATCTTCTCCAATATGTTTCTTCACAATTTCTAATCGGCAGTCATATTTACAATTCTCAATTGCCAACCATTATTTAAAATGCTAAATAATACAGAAGCAAACTAAATTAATACATGAAAACATCTGAATTGTATCAAGAAATGAGAACATGTAAATTTTAATCAGATTGCACGATAAAAGCAAAAAGTGCGCTTTTTACTTTGCAGTAGTTTTTGAAGTCGGTTTTATTTTTGGTAAAAAAGTTTATTATTATTTCTTTTATCCTCTTTAATGTAACTTTTTATATTACAGGTATTTGCATGATAGTAATAATGATTAATTACAATGGTAAAACCGTAAAAAATTGACAACATTGTAATTTTTTTTTGTATTTACAACTTAAGGTGAGAACAATAATAGTAGGTATTATGAATGTAGGTAGCATGAATGTAAGTAAAAAAATACTTACAGTAACATCTTTAATGAATTTAGTAACGTCTGGAGCGCTTGCGGGTTGATGAGTTTGGTTCGTCAACCTCAGCTTGAGAAGCAAAGGGGCAGGCTGCATGATCTTCAACAGCTTTGAGCTTGTTGCGACATCATCATCCTGGCTGCGAAAGTCATCGACGTTGCTGGTTTGGTCGATGGTTTCCCGGGTATCAGCTTCATAATCCTCTTCTTCTGCATAAATAATATCATCCACATTTTCACAATTGTCCCCGTTACAGTTTTTGCAAATTGCCGAGCATTTGAGTCCTGATTTTTGGCAAGAGCATGCCTTGGTGCACCCTTTTTTACAGCTACATGAGACAACATGCAGCAAGGATTCAGGTGCTGGGTTTTGGTACATTTGAACTGGCTGAAAAAGACCGTCAGACCTACGAACCCACCCCCATTCTTCAGGGGGCATGTTGTTTCCTAGCCAAGCTTATACCTGATGATAACATCTTAGGAAATGATGCTGCGCAGCCTCTTGCGTCGGTGGCAGCTTTGCAAGATGAACTTTGCTTTTTGTGGCTGATTTAGCAAATAACTGGAACCTCAAACTGTTCAATGTCTGCGTGGTTTGCGTAGGGCTTTTTTGATTGTTTTTCGTTGAAGTCATCGGGATTACCTTCTGCACATAAGAAGCAATTATCTCGAAACTTGAAAGAAGTGCTCGATCGGAGGTACAAATTAGTCTGTGTAGAATCTTCTTCACCCCGACGAACATATGCTGCTATCATTCTCTCATTCACATGTTTTTTTCGGCAATCCTCATGTACTCTAACTTCCTTGCCACTTTTCAGAAAACATTGATGAGTATTATTCTGACGTTGAACGCTACATTCAAAGAGCTTGGCAAGTCCTTTCTGGGTCACAATGCGTGTATCACGATTTGAAGCCGTTTGGCAAACGAAACACAATTTTGGATCGCGCTCGCTCATTTTTCACTACTGCACGAGAAGCAGACGCGCAATAAACTGAATAGTAAGATACCAGACCAGTGTAGAGAGGGAAGGGTGAGTCTTTAAGAAAGAACACCTGCGTCGGAAAGTCACGTGACCGCTATCTTCCAACTGCATTCCCTATTATTATCCCCTGCCACCCCCCCTCCCTTCGTAACTGTCTTTCTGCTAGGGTTGCCGGATATCGTCCTTCTGCTAAGGTTGCCAGATTTATCTCAGAAAAAACGAAGATTTTGATTGACACTAGTTTGTTTTTATTTTATCGCACTATCGTTCTTTTTCGTACCATGCTAAACTATATTGAATGCGCCAGTAATGTTTTCGTTAACGAATTTCCTTAAAAAGTGGTTATTATTAATTAATCGATCTAATCATTATTCTCTAACTGCATTTGTATTGCATTATTCTGTGAACATTTTAAAACTAATTTTGCAGTCTTATCCAATTATGAATGAAAAAGTAATTGAATTGTAAGAATAAAGATAAATCAGACCATCCTGCAATTTAATAATTCGGAAAATTTTAGCAATGGACACCCTACAAAAATAAATATTTGTATTTAACCTTGTAATCATCGCGCCCGATACAATCACGGACAAATTGCCCGGGAATGTATCAGGCTCAACGTTTAATGGTTAAGCATAAAAGGTGATAATAAATCAAACAAAATATCTAAACTTATGATACAGTTAGACTAAATAAAAATTTTTATAATGTAGATATTTATCTATAATAAGGTAGAGTTCACTTGATCTATTTCAACAGCAAATGCGCACTTAATATTACACAACTCACCCAAGATTTTTGTATTACTGATCTAAAACAAGCCGTTTTTACATTTGATGCGCATATCCATAACTTATTTTTGGCAAAAGGTGAAATTTTAAAGTAAACTGAAAAAGAATATTTTTTAAACTATCAAAAGTGGGATGGGGTAGAAAAATGGAAGAAAACGTTGTGCTCACACATTTAAACGTACACCTAATACCTAAAAAGCGCTATAGATCTAAAAAATACTAAAAACATATAACGTACGAGAAAAACGTACTATCTGGCAACCCTACCTTCTGCCTAACCTTCTGGAAAATTTGCCTTCTTACTTATTCATCAATAGGTGCATTTCATTTCCACAGTTAGTGATGAAAAGAAATTTTTTTTAGGGATGGGAGGCGAAAAATAGGTCACTTTCTATGAAATTGAAAAAAATGTGCTATTTTCAAAAAGTTGTAGCGCGCTTAATAATGGGTTTAGAAAAACGTTTTTAATATGAAATTTGTAGAGAAATTAATTTTCTTTCTTTTTGTAATTAAGTATGGTACACAAATTTATATTATCACACACACATATGGTACACAATATTATAATTCTCGAGTTATAGGCAAAAAACTGAAAAAAGTCCGAAAATTTCGTGGTTTTTTGGCTCCACAAAGTTTAGCCTCGAGATATTTTGTTGGGAAACAATTAATTCCTGTTATTAACATCCCCATAAACACTTTAAAAACATAAAATCTTCTAGCAGAATTTTTGCATCTATCGGCCCAATTTTCTGACAATTTGACTGGACTAATACCAGAAAAGTAAACTGAGAAGTACATGCGTCCAATCCAAACCGAGTAAGTATTGTGAAAATGTGTGCTGCACTTAGTTTTAGCAGAAAACGCTTCAGAAAGTATTTTAGAGTACTGTTCTTGAAAAAAAAATAAAAACATTTCTTTTTCTCGCTTACTCTCATTTAATTTTTCAAAAGGAAAAAAAAAGATCACGACTCACTGCAGTATCCATTCAATATAAATTAGGATATTGAATAAAAAATACATAAATTTTAAGAAAACGTTGGGCGCACCATCAAACCTTGCATAAAACTGACAAAGCTGACTGTCTCGCAGTAAAACAAAAAAATTGGCGACAGACTGTAGCCTCTATGTTAAACACCACTTTTCTTTTCGATCTCCACTAGATCATATCTGCGTTTTTCGACATTCACTGGTGATGGTCCGAATACACAAGAATATAATCAAATATTCGGTCTTTCACCGACGTTTTTGGTATGTGTTAACATTCACCGGTGAAAGTCGATGTTCTCCAATTTCGGTCTTTCGCAGTAACATATATGTATATATATATATTTAAGAAGGTAAATCTTTAAAGCATTGCGTTTTTTGAAGTTGGTGTAATTTTGTCGATAGGGTAACTTTAATAATCAGAATGAATTTTGAGATGTTTTCGATATTAAATAATTCGTCTTTTTCAGAATTTTATTCGAAGATACACTTGATCATTTGGTGTGGTAAACTGGGTGAAATACAAATATATTATTCTACATATAACGTAACTGAACACTGATTTTATCTTTATTCCTGTTATTATTATTTTTTTCATATTTAAATAAAATGTTTCTGTATAAAAAAAAAAAAAAAATTTTTTTTCATTTTTAAATTTTTAAAAGATTGTGACCTATAAAACAAATCCAAATTATGTGTCTCTGATATTAAATGGAAAGATATCCGGATCTAAAAAATATATTTTAAAGGATTCCAAAGAAGAACGTTTTTAATTCTACACTTTGAAATAGTCTTGACATGAAACGTAACCTTGACATAAAAAAACATGCTGAAATATACTTAATACCCTATTTTTAAGACAATTAAACACAAGCTTCCCTTTCATATATTTTTATATAAATGCGAGAAAATTCAGAATTTTTTTTTATAATAAAAAAGTTTTTTTCTGTGAGAAAAACAAAACACAAAAAATTACAAAATTTAAGAAAGTATAAATTTTCCTGGCTTTGCCCGATTAAAAAATAAAACAAAACTCGTCTTGATTAAAAAATCAAAATGTAAATTTCTACTAATAAATACAGCGTGACACATAAGTACTGTGACGTGATGAAAATATCAATTTATTTTGATGTTTTTACCGATTTTTGAGATATACTATTGTTTTATTTGTGTTCCTTGTGCTTTTATGTTGCGTTATTGTTATAGCAGCTGATATTATTTCACTGTTTTGAAGGAAAAATTATCGTGCAAAGACGACCGGCCAGCGATCGTCCCCCACCCCAAGAGGGGGATGCCAATTCATGCGATCGCCAAATTGAACCGGGAACAAGTCCATCGCGCCGTCAAGCGTTTTAAAGAGACTGGAGGAATCAAAGACCGTCAACGAAGTGGAATACCACGAACATCAAGGATCTCAGTGCCCTTAACATGGCCAAGAAGAAGATCTAGCGAAATCCTCAAACAAACATCCAAAAATTGGCCCGGGAGCACAACGTCGACCCCGAATTCATGCGAAGACATGTCGAAGAAGATCTGCAACTCATCTCGTACAAACTGGCGAAAGGATGCCATCTCACGGACCAAATGAAGGCGTCAAGGCTCGAAAAGGGCAAGAAGATGAAGTCTCTGTGCCGCGGCGATGCTCTGAATCAGATTTTCTTCACCGATGGGACTAGTTTTATGGTCAAACCTTTCCGGAACTCGCAGATGCAACTCGAGTTGATACTCTAAGGGTCTCTGCGCATCATGAAAGTGGAAAAGGTCCTTTTCCCGAAGTCTGTGATGGTGTGGGTGGGGATTTCCGGATTGGAAAAGACAAAACACGTCTTCATCCCTAAAGGCGTCAAGATCAACGGAGAGAGATATCAGGAGCTAACTTCGGAAGGTGCCGTTATCCTTTGGGCCGAAAAGTAAGCGAAAAACATCGACTGGAGGTTTCAGGAAAACTGGCTGACTACCCACGGAGCGAAGAAGACGCTGGAGGGATGTGAGGCCAATCTCTCGTGATTTTGGACGAAGGGCGTTTGGCCCACAAACTCCTTTGACTTGAATACTGTGGACTTTGCTGTTTAGGAGATCCTGGAGCAAAAAGCCTGTGCATTCAAGAAGTCCCTGGATTCCTTGAATAGCGCTCTGGAAAAAGCCTAGGCCGAAATCACGCTGGAAATGGTCTCGGCCATCTTGAAGAATTTATAGAAGCATCTAGATGCCTGTATCACCGCTGGAGGAAACCATTTCGAATTACCTCGATTGTTTCTTGTACAGAATTTTCTCCTCTTTCGAATGGTGAAGAAAACTTGTTGTTATGTTCGTTCATTGAAATTTTATGGTCTTTTATCTGCGTCACAGTATATATGTGTCACCCTATAGAGCGAGGAAAATATTTCAAATAATTTCAAAAAAAGGCAATAAATACTTATTTGCTTTAATAAATATTAAGCTATACTTTTCCACGAGATGAAGCGCTGAAAAAAAAAAACTCTACTAGTTTATTATACCGATACATTGTAATGGTGTTGCATCGTATTAAATTTTTAAGATGTTGTGAAATTCGATGGAACCACTAAAGTACTGAACGATCCTTTTTTCTCTCTCTTTCGAAAGTATCATTCAGTAAACGAAATCTTTACTAGTACTATGTTTTTGTAGACAGAGTAAATTTTAAGATTTTTGAAATAAACGGTCAAGTGTGAGTATTACTCGCGCACAGAGGGTTACGACAATAAATATATTAATTAGTAACTGTATTATACAACAAAATCTTTGCTAAAAGAATAATAAGACTTTGTAAAAAAACTATACAACGTAGGGCTGGGTATAGCTGTATATACTAGAAAAGTATAAATGGATATACCATGAGAGTTCAGAGAAGTATGAAGCCTAAATAGTATTAAATATTGCCATTATATATAAATGTTTTTTTAATCTTATATTAATCTGTTTATGATGAACTTAATTCGGTGCTGACAATAAAAGTAGTGCATATTTAAACTTCATTTGGCATTTCATAAACCCAAATTCAGCGTAGTAATAATCTTTTCTTTTTACAGCTTACATTTAAAAAACTTGTTCAGAGTTTAAACTTACCATTGTGCTAAGCGCGCTTCGAAAGGAGGTCGCAAATTTGCAACGCCACCTTAATCCGTGCCGCGTTTTTCCAGATAGGTTTTTAATTCATCTTTAAAGGCACGGGTGGCGTACTTAGAGAGCCACTCGATGCAAACTAGTCGAGAATCCCACAGTAATTTTGTGATTATCTAATTAAGTTAATCTGCTTTTAAAGTTTGACGTTTGTTGATTTTATACAACTACTGGGCATTGCATTACACAATTATATCATTAAAGTTGTTAAGTAGACTTTAAAAGCCGATAGCGCATTGAGTACGACGCCCGTGTCTTTAAGTGTTAATATCTCGGTTAATTACAGACATTTACTTTCAACATTCAGTATCAGCAATCCTTTTATACACAGTAAAAAAAAATCCGACCAGTTTTCCTGTAGGAATCGGGAAAATAATTGCCTTTATCGTATCGGAAAATTTTCCGACCCAGCTCGGACTAAAATCCGTAAAAAAAAATGAAATGGTCAATAAAACGGTATTTTACGGATTTTATTCCAAGCTGTGTCGGAAATTTTTCCGTTACGATAAGGGCAACTATTTTTCCGATTCCTACAGGAAAACTGGTCGCATTTTTTTTACAGTGTACTTCTGAGAATATAGATACCTCCAGCGCTCCTTAACGCCTTTTCTGAACGCACATAAATCGAAATTTGAGTGTAACGGAAAAAAGCGATTTTCTCAAAAACTATGTGACCTAGGGTAAGTGCTATAGTTTTCCTGCAAAGGTTAAATTAACTTCTACTACTCCTAATTTTTTCATAATTTTAGTTTCAGTAGATTCGGAAATAGAACATATTTTTGACAATATCTCTGAAAATATAATACCTAAAATTAAAAGAAATGTATTTTTGTGTTCGGCGTTACGAAAGCTTTCACACGATATACAAAGAAATTTTTTTTTCAACTAACTTAATTAGCCCCTCTACATTTTTCTAAATATATTTGTGAATGGTTAATTATATATAAATATGTGGGTCAATAGCCTTTTGTTACTTCAGCCAATTTGAACTTTCCATGTTCCTTAGTTTACAAGTAAAATGCCTGTGACAGACGGGCAGATGGATACAGAAGTGATCTTATAATGGTTCCGTTTTTACTTTTTAAGTACGGAACCCTAAAAATATGAAACACGCTCTTTCAGAATCTTACTCGATATTTCATTATTTGAGCAGACATTTCTAATCCTAATCCTGCATAATGAAACATCCTTCCTAAAAAGTCACATATATGAAACATGCTTAATGCTCTAAATATAATGTTATTATATGCGTGTATTATATTGGATTAATTTATTATAAATATGAGAAAAATTCCGATTATTTTTTCGTATTCTTAAAGATATCTAATTTATCTAATATTTCCAAGGTTATAGATAATATATAAGCTTGCTTGGATTTGAAAAAATACATTTTCCACATTTTCAAGCTTTGAAAAAATTGCGGTTTAGTATATCTAAATATACTATATGTCTCTGATATAAAAGGTATTTCGAAAAATATTTTAAAGAATATCAAAGAGAAAACACATAAATAATGCTGAAACTTGCCGAAATAGCAAGCACTGAAAACAACGTCTAGTATTTCATTTTTCCGATCAAACAGAACACTGGCGCCTCGTATTAAATTTTTAAGCTGTTTGTAGAATACGCGCGAAACTATCGCTTGCTGTTGCGATAAAAATAAATATATGCAACCTGATCGAACATAAATCGTTCTATTCCGTTGATATTATTCGAACTGCAAGAAAATGACAATATCAGAAGTTTAAAATATATATATGGTTATGGAAGTTAATGCTTATTTGGAAAGCTATATATAACCAGATTATACGTTTTCATAAGATTATATTAATTGCTATGCAGGATATTTTAAAAAAGGTGATAAAATTTTTTAAGAGGCCGTAGTAGACATTATAACAAACATTTTTTACAGAGGAAATCAGTGTTGCAGTCAATAAAATTTTATTTTGTCAATAAAACAAAGTGTCTCACTCCAAACTAAACCGGATACTTCCTAGTATTTTTAACAATTATTAAGATACTTTTAAGAAACTTTAAACAAACATACGTTGTTTTATGCAAAATGTGGTGACCTTATGAAAGGTTCTCTAGATTTATACTAATTTAATTACTGACATTGTATACAATGTCATGAGTTATTAGTCCAATGCTGTTTACGTACTTGTTGTAATATCATTGCATTTCGCACAAAGCACGGTATGTCTGGTGAAAATTTCATTTCGATATCTTCATTAGTGTTAAATTTTTGGCTACTCTAAGACTACTTCTGCGTGTTGATTTTGCTCTGAAAGTGGTAAAACTAGTTTTTATGCGAGAGGAAGAAAGACTCAGTTCTTTCAAAACAAGTCGCATTTTTCAAATTTTTGATGCATTTTGAAGAAACTATTTCATTTGTTTTTATTTAAATTACAACAATCAGAAGTTATTTTTACTGACTTAACACGTACTAAGCGGAGGATTTTTAATTTTGTCCAATCGATATGTGTTCACACTAGAGGTCTGCACGGGCCGGGCCGGCAAAATGACGGCGAGCTTTCAAACGGGCTGAGCCGGGCTGGCAGAATTAGGAGAATTTTTTCAACGGGCCGGGGCGGGTCGGCGAAAAAATTTAACGGGCCTGCCGGACCGATAAAATAATTAAGCGGGCCTACCGGCCTGATATAAAACTTTCAACTAAGACGATAAAATATGGGCCATTTTCGATGAATAAGACTTTTGCGAGAATAAGTATAAATGTGCATCACGAGCCGATGAGAGTTTGACAACATCAATACAAAAATATAACATGTGCAGCGTAGAGATCGGCATCGGATAGTTACATGGTATCTGATTCCGGGCTTAATTTTTTCAGTAGACTCGTACCTGGCCCAGATCAGGTTTGCGTTTTTTTTTTCTACATACTCGAGCCGAGCCGGAACTGGACTTAATCGTTCTCTGGATGTGTAAGGCAAGCAACATGTTTTGTAAAAATATTAATAGCGATAATGAACTTCTGTTAACGAAATATTTGAAAATATATATAACGTATATTTGGAAATATACGTTAAGGTAGGTCTCAAATTCACTGCTAAACAATACGAAACTTTCTGACACGTTTTCTGACTAATTTTTAACTGTAATGGCATAAAATTGAAAGGCCTGATTATTGAAGGGATTTGGAATCGAATAGCGTTTTTCATTTTTGATAAATAAATTACTTATCGAGATATAGCAGATTCTTGTCACGTGACAGCAGGTTTTTCTCCTTTCCTGTACTATCGCTTCCGGAAATTTCATTCAAAACAATAACTTTGACAGTATTTTCTCAAAGTTATAGTGCTTTTATCAAAAAATGGATAACGCCATTCGATTACATAGTTTCTGAATCAGAACACCTGTCAATCTTACGCGTTTCTGAAAAAAAATTAATACAGAAATGTGTCAGAAAGTTTGCTCCTTTTGTCTTGAGAAAATCCTTAAAAAATGACAGAGAAACATTTTCACAAATCCACTTTTTATTATAAAGTTTCAAAATTTATAATGTTTTTAACCCTCATTTTTCTTTTTTATTCTAAACTACATTATTTTTCTAATGAATCCTTATTTGAATGTTGAAACGTCTAAGACTCTAAATAATCATTAATGTTGCTATTATGTATTTTCTGTCTTGTGAACACATCGTAATTTTAATAAAATATACTGTAAAATTACCCCATACAGATGTATGGCATATTCTTTAAACGAATCTTAATTGTGTGTTAAGAAAAATCTGAATTTTTTTGTAGAAATTGAATTGGGCCTGATTTAATGACTTTTCTACGGGCCGGGCCTGTTTTCACTGATTTTTCTACGGCCGGGCCGTGAACTGTGAAAATGTAAACGGGCCGGGTCCAGGTCGAACTTTTAATTTTTGCATCGGGCCGGGCCTGGGCCTGTAAATTCCGGCACGTGCAGACCTCAAGTTCACATTTCCAATATTTTTTATGCCGTATTTCATTTCGTTCAACATGAAAAATGTTATTGATATTTAAAAAATATTTTTAAATTTTGTTTATGCTTTTTATGAAATCTTTAAACTATAACAGGCTCTGACTCTCCAAATTACAACATTTTTCTGAAATCACAAATACAATAATATTTTATGAAAAATTAAATTTTTAAAATAGCAACATTTCTCCTACTATTCAAATGGAAACATTGTTCGAAATGCGAAACATACCAAGGGAAATTAAATACCTTACATTTTTCTATACAAAAAAGACTTTGGAAATCTCTCAGTTGAAAATTTTATAATCCCAGTTTTTCATTTTAATATATTTAGTTTTTTATGGAAGTATAGTATAAGGCAGACGTATTGTTTGAATTACTACTGTTAGTATATTATTATCACCATTTTTTTATGTGTTTTTAAAGCTTAGTTTTCGAGATTGGTAGATTTATAATTCAAATCTTATATTTATAAAATTTTATTCGTTATATGGCGTTTTAAAACTTAAAGAGGTAGAGTAACATATTAAATCAATAAATTATATAATTCGTCTTTTCCAGAATTGTGTTCGCATATAAACTTGATTATTTGCGAATACAGGGTGAAATATTCTTTCTACATATACCGTAATTGAACACAGAATTTATCATGAGCTACATTATTACAGATATGAGAAATATTACGATTATTTTTTTCTCATTGTTAAAGAATTCTTTCTGTATATAATATTCACAAAATAGCAAAGAACGTTGTAATTTGTAAGATTTTTCAAAGAAATAAACCTTATTTATTTATGTTTTTATTCATTTTTAACTTTTTAAAAGACTTTGATTTAGAAAAAGCGTCCAAATTATATGTCTCTGTCATTAAATGGAAATATATCTATACCTAAAAAAATATGTTTTAAAGGATTCCAAAGAAGAACGTTTTTAGTTCTACAGTTTGAAATAATCTTGACCTGAAACATAGCCTTGACAGAAAAAACAGCATACCTAACAGACTTAATACTCTATGTTTAAAACAATAAAACACACGCATTCCCTTAATATACTTTAATATGAATGCGAGAAAATTCAGATTTATTTATACATTTTTCAATAAGTAACACATTTTTTCCTCTGTGCAATATTTCTAAAATAAAGTAAAACACGAAAACTTTTAAAATTTAAGAAAAACTACATTTTCCTGACTTTCCAAATTAAAAATCGGTCAAGGGCGAGTATTACTCGCGTACAGAGGATTCCGTACAATAAATATATTAATTAGCAACTGTAATATTACAAACATTCGTTGCTAAAAGAATAGTAGGACTTTGGATAAAACTATATAACGTAAGCGCGCTTCGAAAGGAGGTCGCAAGCTTGCAACGCCGCCTTGGCCCGTGGCGTTTTACCAAATAGCTTTTTGCTTAAGGGTGTCAGGACTCTTAACATTGGAAAAAGTTAAAAAAGGGACCATTTTCAACATTTAATATCTTAAAATGTATATGATTTAGAAACACAATTTTTATTAAGATGAAATATATAAGTACGTTCTTTCATTTCATGTATTTAAAAAATTGAAAGATGCAGAATTAGTATTTACAGGGGGCTCCAAACTGTCAGACATTTGTCGAGCAGAAAATTGATATGACAGCTTACGTGCAGAATTACAAAATACATTTTGCAACTTGGATGAAATTTTTTGTGCCTAATTATACTCGAGATAGTAGGAATTACCCTGAGCCTAACTATATTTGTATTTAAAGCATTTTTATATTTTTAATACAATGTTGTATTTAGCTTATACAAAATTTTGAAAATCTCAACAGTATAATCACATAGAAAAATATATTTTTTTAACAACAGAAATTAAATTTTAGGTTCAGTTTATACAGACTAACATGAAACATATGTTTTTAAAATTTCATGGAATAATATTCAGAAGTTTTTCAGATATCTTGCGCGTTATGCCCAAAAACGTCATTTGGAGAAAAATGACTCCAAAGTTTTGGAAACGTCGCTTCGACTATAGCGCGGGTATAATTCTAAAAGCCATAACTTCTGTTCTAATAGGAATTTCAAGGAAATAATTATATGAAATTGTTCAGAAAATATAGGAGTTTAACATCTATAAAAATAAATGTTTCGAAAATTTTGAAGCTTTAAGAGTCCTGAGACCCCTTAACCTTTAAAGACACGCGTGGCGCATTGAGACCGTCCCTAAATGCGAACTAGTCGCAAATCCCAAAGTAATTACGTGATTAAGTCTAATTAATTTAGTCGGTTTTTAACAATTTGACATTTTTTGCTTTTATACAACTGCAGGGTATTCGCATTACACAAACATATCATTAAAAGTTGTTATCTAGACTTTAAAAGCCGATGGCGCATAGAACGCCGCCCGTGTCTTTATGTAGTCCAAGCCGTCCCTGTCTTTAAATGTTAAGCAGCCTAGAGACTGCTCAGGGCCGGCAAGGCTTGCCCTTTAGAGATTAACGTGTCTCCCGGTATGTTCCCCGACACGTTGGGGCTCGTTAGGTGAGTCCAGCTCTGTTCGACCGAATGCAGACGCACATACACAAGAGACGCACGGGCGACGTCCACCCGCCAGGGCGGCCACGCACCACCGACCACAAAATCCAGAATTTATTTGAAAAAAACATAGTGAAGTTTACAAAAGAGGCGAATGCCTGCCCGGCAGAAAAACTCCTACTCGCGACAGAGGGCAGGAATATAAGAACATATAGATTTAATTTTTTTTTTTTTAACATCACTGCTCCTGGCCGCGAGGGGACCAACCCCTCTCACGACAAGGGGCGGCAGGAAGGGAAAAGGATGATTTGCTTAGGCTTAGCACAAGTAAGATGACACAAGCAGACACTGGTGGCAGTGAGACTGGATAAGCAAAACTAGAACTTACGTCAAGTTTGTTAGGTAAATAAGGAAATTGTGAATGTGTTTAAATTTGTTGAGTAGGAGGGTGCGTGAAAGGACATTTTGGAGCCAATTGACTGGAAGTATGTCTGGACGACTCTAGTGCCAGCGTTGCGTGAGAGTACAGGTATAGTATATGGGTGACATGTAGTGGCTAATTACGGACAATTTTTTTCGAAAATCATTCTCAATAATCCTTTTACACTTCCGCGACGATAGCTACCTCGAACGCCCCTTAACTCATTTGCTGCGCGCGCAGAAAGTGAAACTTGTGTGCAACGGAAAATGTAATTTTTTTAAAACTATGTGACATAGGGTTAGGGTAATCGCCATAATTTTCCTGCGAGCTTAAAATAAACTTCTAATACCCCAAATTCTTTCATAATTTTAGTTTCAGTAGTTTTGGAAATAGGGTGCGTGGGGCATAGTTTTGCATTACATTTTCGACGATATCTCTGAAAATATAATACCTAAAATTAAAATAAATGTATTTTCAGTTTGACGTTACAAGAGTTTTAAAACGATACCCCATACGATATATATATATATATATATATATATATATAAAGATTCTTTCTTTCTCATGTAACGTAATTACCCGTCCCTTACTTTTTTTCTAAATATATTAGTGAATGATTAATAATCTGTAAGTATGCGAGTCAATAATCTTTAATACTTCAGCCAAATTTGAACTTTCCACGTTCCATAGTTTACGAGAAAAACGACTGTGAGAGACGGACGGACAGACAGACACACGAGTGATTTTATAATGGTTCCGTTTTCACTTTGTTAGTGCGGAACACTAAAGAAAAATTTGTTGTGATTTAAAAAAAAAATCAAATGTAAGTTCCTGATGCTAAATGGAACGATATCTGAATGCGGGGGAAATATTTTAAATACTTCGTTTAAAAAGGCAACAAATACTAAGTTTTCCACAAGATGAAGCGCTGAAAACAACTTCTAATATTTTATTTTTCCGATAAAATATGATGGTATTGCCTCGTATTAAATTTTTAAGATATTTTGAAATTTGATCGAATCACTAAACTCTACCAGAAGTACACAGTAATCTGGGTTTTTTTTCTTCGTATCACTCACTAAACGAGTAAACGAAATCTTTTCTATTACTATATTTTTGTAGACAGAGTAAGTTTTAAGATTTTTGAAAAGAGATATGAAACACGCTCTTTGAGAATCTTACACGATATTTCATTATTTGAGCAGACATTTCCAATGCTGCATAATGAAACATCCTTCCTATAAAGTCGCATGTATGAAACATGCTTAATGTTCTCTATATAATATTACTATATACGTGTTTTTCAATGGACTAATTTATTCTAAATGTGAGAAACTCCAACTATTTTTCTCGTATACTTAAAGGATTCTATTTTGTCTAATATTTCTACTGTAATAGATAATATGTAAGGTTGCCTGGATTTGAAAGAAATCACTTTTCTCATTCTGACGTTTTGAAAAAATTGCGGTTTAGTATATCAAAATATATGTCTCTGATATTAAAAGAAAGATATTTTGGAAAATATTTTAAAGAATTTCAAAGAGAGGACGCATAAATATATGCTGAAACTTTCCAAAAAAGCAAGCACTGAAAACAACGTCTAATATTTCATTTTTTCGATCAAACAGAACAGTAGCGCCTCGTATTAAATTTTTATGCTGTTTGTAGAATAAATACTAAACTATTGCTTGTGAATAATAAGAAATACGAAGTTGAGTCCGAAAATAAGTTTTCCCTGGCGACTGTGGTCAGAGGTGTGTATGAAAGACAAAAAATATAATGAAACATTAAAGATAAGACGTAACTTTATTTTCCTACGTAAGTGCCAAGTGAGTTGAGACGTTTGTCACACCCTTTATAAGCTTCAAAAAGCCCTCCATGAAAAAAATCAGGTTGCTGCATAGCCCCCGGTAGATATGGAGAGAAGGTGTGTATTGAATTTGTGGTCAAAGGAGGAAGTGAGAGCGGTTGTCCTCTTGTCCGCTATGAATGGACACGTGGAGTATCGGGAACAGAAATCCATAACCGCCAAAATTTAATGATGTTGCCTCGTATTAAATTTTTAAGATGCTTTGAAATTAGATGAAATCATTAAAAGGTCGTTAATACACGGTAATCTTTTTTTTTTCTCTTTCGAAAGTATCATTCAGTAAACGAAATCTTTTCTACTACTACATTTTTGTAACAGAGTAACTTTTAAGATTTTTGAAAAAATATGAAACACGCTCTTTCAGAATCTTATTCCATATTTCATTATTTGAGCAGACATTTCTAATGCTGCGTAATGAAACATATCTTTCCTCTAAAGTCACATATATGAAACTTTGATTTACATATTTGAAATTTAATGTTCTATATAGGTATAATGTTACTATATACGTGTTTTTCATTGGACTAATTTTATAAAAAAAAAAAAACCTCCAACTATTTTTTTCGTATACTTAAAAGATTCTAATTTATCTAATATTTCCAAGGTAATAGATAATATATCGTCGGTAAGATGTCAAACTGTCAATAGTAAAATTCGCCTTATTTAATGACATATTAATTAAGGCGAAAACAAGGAGAATTTTACCATTTCAGAAAAGTGGCGCCAATCAAGAAATCTGAATTTTAAAAAAAGTAGCCCACTGACAAAATTGTTTTCATATTGGATAGTTTGACATGGTACCAACAATATAAGCTTAGCTGTATTTGAAAGAACACATTTCCGACGTTCTCACGTTTCGAAAAAAATGTGGTTTACTATATCAAAATATATATCTCTTTCTCTGATATTAAAACGAAAGATATTTCAGAAAATATTTTAAAGAATTCCAAAAAGAAGACACATAAATATAATCTGAAACTTTCCGAAATAGCAAGCACCAAAAACAACGTCTAATATTTCATTTTTCCGATCAAACAGAACAGTTGTGCATCGTATTAAATTTTTAAATTGTTTGAAGCATAAACGCGAATCTATTGCATGTTGTTGCGAATAAAAAGAAATATATGCAACATGATCGCACATAAATCGCAATATTTTGCAGATATTATTTGAACTACACAAGAAAATGACAATATCAGAAGTTTGAAAAAAAAATATGGTTATAGAAATGAGTGCTTATTTGAAAAACTATCTGATAGCCAACTTTTTCATAAGATTATATTAACCCTTTATGTTCTGAACTATGAATTTAAGAAAATTTTATCTTCTAAAGTATTTTTCGTGGATTGTTTAAACCACATTAGAAGACTACATAACCATATAATAAATTTAGAAGGATTAAAGGATTTAGAAGGATCAATTAAATTTTAATTTATAGGGATTTTGTGCAATATTTAACCCTCTCAAATCTTTTATTTTAAATATTTTTCTTGGTATTGTGTAGAATTATAAAATGTACAAATATAATATTCTTATAATAGAAAGATAGACATACTTCCGAATTGGACAATCCCCAACGCCAAGAAAGCTGAAAAGATGCAAAGACAAAAGAAATCATCCTTTTAAAAATATTTTTGTTTTGTGTAACCAATAATGCTTTTGGAACAAGATAAAGTTATGTATCTGTAGCTCATTCTAAACTGTATTACAAACAACTAATTGATGTATTAAATGAATTTTATAACAAGTTATTTTAATGGTATTTACAAGTACCGTCAATAGATAAAGGGTTAATTGATATGTAGGATATTTTTAAAAAAATTGAGACAAATTTTAAGAGGCCGTAGTACACAATATAACAAACATTCTTTAGATAGGAAATCAGGGTTGCAGTCTAATTATTTTTTCAATAATACAAGACGTCTCACTCTAAGTCAAATCCAGATTTCTGCTGCTAACTTTAACAATAATTAAGAAAATTTTTGCGAAACTTTAGACAAACATACCTTGTTCCATGCAAAATGTGATGACACTGCGTAAAGTGCTCTAGGATCAACACAACTATTATTAAATTTTTTTGCTGTTTGTAGAATAAACGCTAAACTATTGCTTGCTGTTGCGAATGATAAAAAATATATTCAAGAATATGGTAGCTAAATCGTTATATTTTGTTGATGTTATTTGAATTACAAGAAAATGTCACTACCAGAAGCTAAAAAAATATATATGGTTATGAAAGTGAGTGCTTATTTGTTTAATCTGATAACTAGATTATAAGTTTTCATAAGATTATATTATTTATTATTGCGGGATATTTAAAAAAAGTTGATAAAAATTTTTAAGAGACTGTAGTAGACATAACAAACATTCTTTACATATAGTCCAAGAGCTGTTAAACATTTTAGGGAAGGTATTTGAGGCAGCCTGAAAATTTGTGCAACACTTCTTTTGTAATGGCTGAATACAAAATCGAATGTCTGGCTGAAGGATCGTGGCCCAAAAACTGTGCCAGACACGTCAAGTGCCAATTTTTTTTTGACTACCCAAAAAAGGTATTTGAGGCACGCTGAGATTGAGACAGAATAATATTTATGCTTAGAAAAAAAATATTTTGAAAATGACAGACACTTTAGTCGGCACAAAAACTGTGCCAGACACGTGTCAAGTGCCATTTTTTGTCTGGCACAGTTTTTGGGCCACGATCCTTCAGCCAGACATTCGATTTTGTATTCAGGCATTACAAAAGAAGTGTTGCACAAATTTTCAGGGTGCCTCAAATACCTACTCAAAAATGTTCAACAGCTCTGCTACTAATAGGAAATCAGTGTTGCAATCCAATTATCCTGTCAATAATACAAGCTGTCTTAATCCAAACCAAACTCGGATTTTTGTTTCTAACTTTAAGAATAATTAAGATATTTTCACGAAACTTCAAACAAACATATTTTGTTTTAGGCAAAATGTGATGACATTACGATAGCTCTAGTTTTATAGTAATTTAATTAGTGACATTGTATACTACGTCAAGTATATTCCAATATATTGAGTTATTAGTGAAATGCTGTTTACATTACTTGTTGTAATCCCATTATATTTTACACAAAGCACGGAGAGTTCGGTGAAAATTTCATTTTGATATCGACATTATTGTTAATTTTATTAGTGTTTCAAATTTACTTCTGTGTGTTGCTCTTACTCTCAAAGTGGAAACGTTTTTCAAAATTGTCATGGCATTTTGAAAAAGTTATTTCATTTGTTTTTATTTAGTTTACAACAATTATCAGAAGTTATTTTTTGGCTTGATATTCAGTACGTACTAATAGTAGGATTTTATATTTAGTCCAACCGATCTGTGTTCATACTGTCAATTTTTTATGCCGCATTTCATTTCGTTCAATATGAAAAATCATATTGGTATTCAAAATATTTCTTTTGTTTGTTTTTTATAAAATCTTTTAACTTATAACACACTCTGACTCTCCAAATTACAATATTTCGATCAAATCACAAATACAATTTTTTTTTTTTTGAAAAATTTAAATTTTAAAAAAGCAATATTTCTCGTACTATTGAAATGGGAACATTGTTCGGAATGCGAAAGATGCCAAGGGAAATTAAATACCTTACATTTTTCCACACAAAAAAGACTTTGTAAATCTCTCAGTTGAAAATCGTGATATCCCAGTTTTTCATTTCAGCATATTTAGGCTTTTTTTTTTTTTTTTTGAAATATAGTATGAAGCAGACATGTTTTTTCAATTACTACTCTTATTATGATATCTCTCATCCGCAAAAAAGTGACACATCTCGCAAAAATTCATTTTACGTTTTTTATCACTAATACTTCTGTCATAGGTGTTGTGCTACACATAAAGTTTCACAAGTGTAGGTGTACGAAGAATCACTTTATTACGCTATATGTTCATTCGTGACCTCCTAAAAGGGGTGGATTGTGTGGGTAGGTAAAATTACCCGACACTCCAAACCTCATCCTATGGCTTCATTCTCAATTGGTTTACTTTTTTATGCACATTTTTATTCCAACATGCAGACCTAAGTGCTATAATTTCATGTCACAGTAAAATCATGCAATTTTTTCTTTTGCTTCTCCATGTGAAATTTAAATTTTTCTTGAGGGTGAACGATATTATTAACATTTTTTATTATTTCAAGTGTTTTTAAAGGTTTGTAATCCAGATTGGCTTCTTTTATAAATTTAAATCTCATAATTATTAAATTTTATATGTTATATCGCATGTTTCGAAATATATGAGGGAATTTTAAGAGGTAGAAAAACATACTGAAACAATACATTTTTGTATAGAAAATCATTAGTGCAATGCAATCTTCAGTCAATATTACGTCTTTCTCCAAGCCAGTCTCTGATTTTTGTTTGAAATTTGAACTAAGACAAAGATATCACAATGGCATTAGATGTGGACTTACTATAACTTGTTCGGAATGCGATGCACTATAAAGCAAATACTGGAAATCCACAGTAAATTCGTCAGCTAAACCGTACGTCATCTCAAGTGCATTCCGAAATATGAGATTCAATTTCGCTGTGGATGGTGGGCATTTCCTTCATTTCTTATTATATCTTTATACATGACTCTACGTATTACAATATTTTGTTCAAATCACAAGTTTAATAATACTAACGAAAAATTAAAATAAAAAAAGCAATATTTCTCGTGTTATTCGAATGGGCATATTCTTCGACATGCGAAACATACCAAGGGAAATTAAATACCTTACATTTTTTCCCTATAAAAAGACGTTAGGAATCTCTCAGTATAAAATTGTGATATCCCAGTTTTTCATTTCAGAATGCTTAGGCTTTTTTTGAAGTATAGTATAAGGCAGCAATATTTTTTGAATTAATGCTGTTATTATATATTATTATCATTCTCTTTTCGAGTGTTTTTAAAGCATAGTTACCGAGATTGGCAGCTTTTATAAAATTAAATCTTACATTTATTAAATTTTATACCCTATACCGCATGTTTCAAAACATATGGGAAAATTTTTTAAGAGGTAAAAGAGCATACTAAAACAATACATTTTTGTATAGGAAATCAATGTTGCTCTGCAATATTCAGTTAATATTACAAGATGTCTTTCTACAAGACGAAGATATCGCAACTTTATTAGATGCAAACGTACTTGTTCTGAAAGAGTAGCACAATGAAACAAATTCCGGTAACACAAAGTAAATTAGTCAGCGAAAACGTTTGTCATGCCAAATATATTCTGAAATATGAGATTCAATTTGGTAGCGGACGGTGGCCACTTCTTTCATTTCTTATGATATCTTTATGCATAAGTCTGTTGCAAATAACTCTAATATACCTTCATTAATGTGAAAGTTGTGAATGAAAATACGGCCCCGGAGTGGAGTATGAAACGCCAGATCCTTGGCTTAACTCTTTGGGGACGAGCGACCCGTATTTGTGCCTCGTAAGCTGCTCACAATCGGGGATTATTCTCACTAGTAAAATTTATTGTAAATTTTGCCTTATTTAATCCGAGCATTTTCCCGATTCAATTAGGCAAAAATTTCTGTTTTAAAAAACCGGTGATTAAAGATTAAAATTTCTGTAAAAGACGCTCTGCCCGAAGGAGTTAATAAATTAATAGCAACAGTACTTTTCTACTCAAACATTCTAAATCTACGCTATAAAAAAATACATATGTTTCTTAATCTATGACAAAATAATATAACCACGTACGAAAGCGTACAATAACCTCTTACGAGTTATCCATGATTTCGAAAAACGTTCTTTATCTTTGAAAACGTCAGAAACCTATATATTAGCGAGATTCAAAGAAGCATTTATGAAAACAAAGTTTTTTCTTACTTCCACTAATTTTCGGAAAAGCTTCCAAATAGTTTTTATAATGGTTTCGTATAGCAGCTTGTATTTCGGTTTGAGTTTTCTGAAACCGAAATTTCGGTTTTTTAGATACCATTAATTCTCAATTAAACATTTTCAGCTGCTTAATTGATTTTGTACATGCAGGAGTAACAAAATAATATCAATTTTAAGGCTAATGTTAATGATGTTCATTTATCATGTTTGTCTGTAAAATATGTTTATTGAACATGAAAATCTTTACTTGAGAATGGATAGCGTCCGAAAAACCTACATTCCAGGGTGTGAAAACTGATTAATACATTAAAAAAACGACTCGGAGACGTTTTTAAAAACCCGTGTCAGCAAAGGGAACATTGTATGGCAAATGCTTCTTTAAATCTCTGAAATACAGTCGAACCTCGTTATCCCGACACTCTAATGTCCAGACAAAAGTGTCGTCATAAGCGGAGTGTCGCGGTAATCGGAGTTGGAGAAAGATATGCTTATAAAAAGCTGTATTTTTAATTAGTTTAAAACAATTTTAAATTCATAACTGTTCTTGTAGTTTTAAGAAATAAAACAATTATTAAACGAAATAAGCACAAAAACAAAATTGAAAAGAATAAAAATCAGATTCATGATGACTTGTTTTTTTATTGTTACATGAAATATTGATGAATTAAGGTTTGCTTATCCCTAGATACGCTTCCTACACTTCTTTTTTCAATATTATACAATGAATTTTAATCAATATTCGTTGTTTCACAAATGGACCTCGTATATTTTCTGATCATTTCAATGCAATGCAATGGCTTCGATTTTAGCCAGATGAAAAATGCCGTGTAACCACAAGAAAGCGTCACCTGACCAGGACAAGAAGACCGTGATTAGACTGACACGTCTATCTGGAGCTTAAGTGGGTCGTTCATAGTGTGTGGGTTTATTTCTTCAGGTAAAGGATTCAAGTAAAGTTTCTCATTTATCTCAATGTCAATGGATATTTTAGACATTTTTGTGAAAAGTTTGGCTGAGACATTACTTACCGCTTAATTTCCGTGCTTATAAGATAAATTATGAAAAATGGACAATTTTCCTAAACCGTCGGGATGTCCGGAGTTGAAAATTATTCAACGACGCAAAATCCGGAGTTTAGTTACATTAAAATCATATATAGAAAATCGGGACTTTGAAAAACAGACGTGATAAGCGGAGTGACGTGAAAACCCGGTGTCGGGATAATGAGGTCCGACTGTATATTGATTTCTGCGAATTCTAAAGATAAAAAGGGCTTTTCGGTATCGTGGGTAACTTGCAATGTGTTATTATATATTTTTTGTGGCTTATATTACATTTTCTGGATTACGAAATATTTGTCATTTTTAAAAGTGTAATGTAAACTTCTTAAGCTGTGTTTCATCTTTTCTGAATACTCCGCATAATAATTTTATAAGCGTCTGATATTTATATTATTCAGAAAACTATTTTCTTTTAATTTGGAACACCTCTTAAACTTTAATATATAATAAATTCCTTATACAGATAAAGAAATAGAAATTTTAACTTGCTGAAATGAATTCTCGCCTAAAATTCGCCTAAGACCTTTTAGAATCTGACACATTTCTTATTGTTAGGTTGCTGCTGGAAATCTAATTTTACAAGTTTTCACAAAGTTTATTAGTGCAATGGATTTCTATCCTTGAATTGGCAACTGAAAGACGCTCTGTTTCTGAAATCCTTTTACTTTTGGAGAAAATCTGTAGTTAGTTACATTTTCTCGTCAGTTAGTAAATTGTAAATCTGCGCTAGTCAAACTATTAACCTATCTCGATTAACAGATCTTATTCAGTAGTGTCAGTTGAGCTACTTTTTTTATTCATATTGTTTGGTTGATACCACTTTAATGAACTTTTAATACGGTCGTCTTATTTAATCTGTCATTATTCTGTCAGTAAACAAGAACGCAACATCATGGCCTTAATCATGGCTTATGAAACACTTTCCAACACATTCAGAATGCTATAATAAAACATCACAGTTTAATAAGGTGAAAAAGGTTGTCTAAATAAACAATTTGTAAAACACATAACACATTTGTAAACACAATTTCATGAATTATTATCGAAAGGCGAAAAAAAATCTGAACTTTTTGAGAGCCCTGTATATGAACTATAGACTTATCATATAAGACATGGTATGCTAAAATTTAGTTCGATTACAAAGCGTATATCACAGTTGAAAATTCCCCTTCAGCAATTTCCATTAATGAACGGAAATTTTCTTCAGATGTTTTCTGCAGCCCTGTCATATGATCAGTATAATTTATACACACTAAGAAACATGCAAAAAAAGCAACAGAAAACACACTTCCAGCAATTATTTTTTATAGAGAGTACTGTAACCGAATAATTTCGTGCGTCCCTGTATATCAGTGATGAATGCTATGCACATCATATTCTGTAGTCAATAGGTCATATTCTGTAGTCCTATCTTGCAATGCACCTCAGAGATATATATCAATTTCAATATGTAACATGAATAAAACACACTGCAAACGATTTTACTCCGTAGACCGTAATGGAATGGAATTATTTTGAGTGTTCCTGTAAATGAACGATGAATGATATCCATACAATATTCTACAAAAACATCTTGTGGTGTACTTCCAGAGGTACTTCCATATAAATTTCAATCAGTTTGAAATTGTGAAAGGTTATTAAAAACCACCACAAACGATTTCCCCCATAGGCCTTAATGTAACGGAATTCTTTTGAATGTCCCTGTAAAAAAAAAACTGTAACTGCTACAAGCTTCATTTTCAATACCGAACATGCCATAGTGAATATCAATAACATATGTCAATTGCATGGCGATCCGACTATATTTACGTGAGTTAGAGTACAGACAGGCAAAGCGATTTTATAAACACTTTTCAACTATGTTAGAAAGTGTTAAAAATCGGCATTTAATTAATTAAATCTTTTGCTAATCTGTTTCTTCTTTAAATACATATTTCTATCTCTTACTAGAGATCTGCACGGGCCGGCCCGTGCCCCGAAGCCCGAGCCCGGCCCGGCCCGCGGGCCGGGCTCGGGCCGATTTTCATTCACGGCACTCGGGCTCCACTCTTCTCGGGCCGGGCCGGGCCCGGGCCGTACATTATTTCTGAAGGCTCGGGCCGGGCCGGGCCGGGCCAGGGCCATACTTTATTTCTAAGGCTCGGGCCGGGACGGACCTAACTTATCTTTTCTGTACAGAGTCGGGATTGGTTTCATTCCTAGTCTTCACGGCCCAAGCTTTACAGTCCTAGTTTTGACTCAGCCCGTATGAAAATCATTGTATTAGCTTGGCCAGATCCAGATCCATTCAAAGATCAGTCAAATTAGGCCTGGCCCAAAATTTTTGGCAAAAAATGCATGCATTTTTAAATTGCCATTATTCTACACTTATACATTAAATTTTTTTCTTTTTAAAGAATAGTATATTTCTACGCTTATTAAAATATAGCTAAATTAAAATATAGTAAAATGTGTGAAAAGGGACCTGCCTATGACGGAACCCTGTTTTAAACTGAAAAACGTGTTGATCCATGCAAAATTAATATACTAATACGTAAGAAAATAATATATGATACATTTACACTTTCTAAGAATGGAACTTGTCTATAACGCATTTTTTTTCTTTTCTACGCAATTCCGTCTTAGAAGATTTTACTGTATAGAATTTTTCTGATTTTTGTCATACATGGAATACATGCATGTTAATGCATGGAATACGGATTAACAATATTAATGATAACCTAAACATTTACCTACAAGAAATAGAGATTCGTTATAAAAATAAATATCGCAGTCTGTGTCACTTCTTTAAAAATGAAGATTATAAATATGAGAAAAAAATGTTAAGATAAATATTTTTGGTCAGAGATATCTCGTACGAGACAAATTTTTAACCAAATCGATGTAAAAATCAATGTTTTGTAAAAAATTCACTCGGGCTGGGTTTTTTTTATTTTCTCGGGCCGAGATTTTAGCTTTTTTCCGGGCCGGGACGGGCCGGCCTCGGGCCGATATTTTAACTTTTTTCCGGGCCGGGCCGGGCTCGGGCCGAACTTTTAAGATTTATAGCGGGCCGGGCCAATATTACTTTTTCTACGGGCCGGTCCGGGCTCGGGCCGGGCCGGGCCAATATTACTTTTTCTACGGGCCGGGCCGAGCTCGGGCCGAACTTTTAATTTTTTTATCGGGCCGGGCCCGGTCCTGGAAATTTCGGCCCGTGCAGACCTCTATCTCTTACTTCAATTGTTTATGTATTTAAAGGCGGCATTTTTAGAATAATATTTTTTTTCTTAAATAAAAAAGAATTATTACATCTTACTGAATTCTTATTTTTAAAGGTTTTGGGTTGGGAATGGAATAAAATATTTAATGTGGAAATGGAATAATATATTTAACATGGAGCTAGCTGGAATAATATAATATGTCGTTCTTCAATCGGAAAAGGATTGAAACAATTTCTACAAGTATCGAATAACACAATTATTACAAATATAATACTACTAGGACTTCCCTCAGAGGGATTAGTCTGAGCGATATTACTGAGAACATAGATTTAATAATAACATGTGGAAGCAAAGAAAATGAGATGTTATCTTTAATTGTCCATATACTGCGATAAACTGAAATGATGAAAATAAACGAATCGTAGAATTACAAAATCTTATATATAAATTCGTATACACTGTTTAAAAAATTGGGAAATCAAACCATTCAAGACAGCCATGTATGGATATAAAATTGAAAGTACGCAATATGTTAAAAGTAAAATAGAAAATGAAACACTAAATTACTTATATCGGAATTTTAACTATATTAAATGATGTCAAGAGCATAATCAGACTCTCCGCACCAATTTGAGTAACTTTAAATGACAAATATATGATGTTTAAAAAGAATGGACTATACTTTATATGGTGTGTGCTCCCCCGGAATAGTTAATATTGTACAATATCTGTTTTCCACAGATGCAATGAGGTTGTCGATAACATTTAAGGAATTCTCTCCTCAAAATCTAATATAGTATCAAAGTACCGAATGCATCAACAGTGGCATGCAATGCTTCGTTAGAGTGTGTTTTAGATATGCTCGATCGGATTTAAATGATGAGTGTATGCTGGCCACTACATACGCTGTATTGTTTTGTTTTCAAACATATCCTGCACAAGTTGAGCTGTATTTAGCATGTATTAAATAAAAGAAATCGGCAATGATTACAACATAAAGTATGACACAAGATCTGAATATATCGTCTGCATAACTTTTGAGCTGTCAAAGTGTCATTTGAAGTAATTTACAAATCCATACATATTTATTCAGGAAATCATGCAAGCTAACATACGTCAATATGATCCCGATTATAAAATTTCACCAGAATAAGTTAATATATAAAAAAGCTACTAATGATAATTGAGAATATGACCTTATGATAAAATGTCTAGAAAAATGAATCGGATAAAAAATTCATATCACATTTAAAACGGCACTTCCCTCTGTTAGTGGCCTTGGCGAGAGAGAGAAAAGCCTAGAGAAGGAACACTTTAACAAGTACTTTCGGGCAACCTACTCACTGTTTCATACAGGTCTTTATTTAATATTTACACAATTTATTTAATGCTAGGTGGGTATCTATCTGTTTTGTTGCATTTAAATTGCATGTTTTGCGGAGGAAATGCAGCATTATGAAATATTTAAAGTTGCTATACCTAATAATTCCAAATTAATGGTAATTGAGATCGCTTTCCGTTAATTTCATCTTTTTAAATTTTAAATTTTTTAGAAACCATTCATAGAGACAATTGTATATTTTAAAACTAACCCGAAGCAAAATTTCAAGATTTTGGGCTCAGCAGTAAAATTGGTTAATTGTTAAATTGGTGGTTTTTTATTAATTAAAAATTAACTATAAGTTATTTCGATTCCGGATTACTTTAGTTGCCTCGGCCATGTTTTAATACACATGTACGTCTCTTTTCACAATTTTGAATTCCAAATTGTGGATTTTTATAAAATTACAAACAGACAGATAGACAAGTTTTCATTTTTATATATCTCTCTATTCTAAAAAAAGTAACTAATGCTGTCACTGCCACCGCCGCCGTTTTGAATTTTTTGTGACCGGAGGTCTTTCTTCGTTAATATTTAGAAAACTATTGCATACAAAAAATGTGAAAATCGGTGGTATTATAGCGAAATGTTTGATCAAAACGCTAATGCATACAGTTTTCAAATCGAAGAATTATTTTAAGAGATATTTAATGCTAAAGTTGGACAAAATCGTTCCATTAAAAAAATTTTATAGGAGCAAAAACTATACATGTGAATTTAATCATTTTTAGATCATTTTATTCAATAGAAAATCCCGGTGTGCAGATTTCATTAATTTTTTTTATTTGACTCATTTTTTGAGGTTTTATTTCTATTTTAAATTCAAATATTCAGCATCTTGACTGATATTTTTTACATATTTTAGAAAAGGGTATTAATTTAAACTGTTGCCAACTGTATAAACAGCGCAAACAATAATGTTTGCTTCAAATAAAAAAAATATTTACACGTTACTATTATAAACAGAAAAAAAACCTTCAAATTAGAATTAAATAATTAGGTATAAAAAGTAGGCACTTATTGGAAATTACGCCATTAAAACTATATTTACATGTGAATTTTGAAAGAGAAAGGATATTGTAAAATAAATTCATTAACATGCGTTAGAAGTCTGAAATAGAAGAAATTGCGTCACATTACACTTATTATGCAAAATGAACAAAAAATAGTATTGCAAAACAGTTTAAATTTAAAAATTGCGCGAGACAAAATATTAGAGGTTAAATATTAGATTTGTTCAAAATTTTATTATTTGTCGTTTGATGTGAGGTGTTCAGCTATAAGTATGCAAATTTTCATGTCTCCAACATAATTAGGGGATGAGTTAGAAAAATTGCTTAAAATACACATGTTAGATGCCAGAGGGTTAAATATTAGACTTTTTCAAAATTTTATTATTTGCCGTTTGATGTGAGGAGTTCAGCTATAAGTATGCAAAATTTCATGTCTCCAACTTAATTAGGGGCTGAGTTAGAAAAATTGCTTAAAATACACAAGTTAGAGCCCAGGGTTAAATATGACTTTTCAAAATTTTATGATTTATCGTGTAATCGCAAGTGTTCAGCTATAAGTATGCAAACTTTCATGTCTCCAACTTAATTAGTGGCTGAGTTAGAAAAATTGCTTAAAATACACAAGTTAGAGCCCAGAGGGTTAAATATTAGACCTTTTTCAAAATTTTATTATTTGCCGTTTGATGTGAGGATTTCAGCTATAAGTATGCAAAATTTCATCTCTCCAACTTAATTAGGGGCTGAGTTAGAAAAATTGCTTGAAATACACAAGTTAGAGCGCAGAGGGTTAAATATTAAACCTTTTTCAAAATTTTATTATTTGTCGTTTGATGTGAGATGTTCAGCTATAAGTATGCAAAATTTCATGTCTCCAACCTAATTAAATTAGAGGCTGAGTTAGAAAAATTGCTTAAAATACAAAAGTTAGAGCCCAGAGGGTAAATATTAGACTTTTTCAAAATTTTATTATTTGCCGTTTGATGTGTGGTGTTCAGCTATAAGTATGCAAATTTTCAAGTCTCCGACATGTATAGTTTCTGAGAACGGGCTCTGTGTCAGACGGACAGACAGACAGACAAAGGAGTGAGACAGGTAGGGTTTCGTTAGATGAACAAAACTCTAAAAACATGCTGCGGATGACTGTAACAACATCCTAAAATTACATTACCATCAGCGATCTACCAATCCCGAATTTAGTTTATATTCATTTCATATATTCTTATTCTTTTGTGTGGCCTTGTAAAATAACTATCAATATTATATACAGTAAAACTTCTGAATAGCGGACACTCCGAGAATGCAGAATTTGTCCTCTATTTAGAGGTGACCGCTACTGAGAGTAAAACATGTACAGTTATTTAAGAGTTGGTAATCAAAAAAATGTCCACTAAATAGAGGTATCCGCTAATCGGGTGTGCCCGCTATGGAAGTTTTATCAGTAAAACCTCTGAATAGCGAACACCTCGGGAGGGCAGAATTTGTCCTCTATTTGGAGGTGTCCACTACGGAGAGTAAAAAATGTACAGTTATTTAAGGGTTGGTAATCGAAAAAATGCCCCCTAAATAGAGGTGTCCGTTATGGAGGTTTTACTGTATAATAATATCATCCTTTACAAGAAAATTGCATGCTGTATGATAGACAGACAGACATCCAGAGAAAGATAACCTCCCTGAGCAATAAACACTCATGTCTTTTAATAATAAACACACATACTACAATATACATTAAAACACACATTCACACATAAATAACGCCTGCATTCAACAGTTAAAGGTATATATAAATATTTTACAGACATACATACAATAAATACAATAAACCCAACTGGAGTGAAAAATTAGCCAGAGCCAGGAATCGAACCCGGGACCACTGCATTCATGTCTTTTGTTTTAATCATCCACAATTGTATGTCATACAACAGGCCAGATTTTATACAACAGGCTAAAAACGGTCACCGTGGTACGGAGTACTGTATTATTATTTGTTTGCCCACCAAAACTGGTTGCCACGGGTTGTTGCAAGGTTTGTGATCACGTGTTTGAAACTGATCTATTCAATATTAATGCGTTCGTATTTTTTTTTTTATTTGCTCCATGTGTTCAAACCAGTTGTCTACGAAAATATCAACCGGTGAAAGTGACGCACATCAAATTTCTGTGACGTATGCAGATAAATTGTGCTTTTTTATCACTTTTTTTCTATATAATTTTTAAACGGTTTGGAACTTATTTTTCACAGTAGGTGCATTCAGTAGGCGACCCTCATAGGTACCTTCTGGTGCAATCAGAAACGAAATCCGACAAATATTTTTTGAGTTATGCTTGACGAAAGGTTTTTATTAGGCTTTTCTTTTAGTAGGACATGGCGTTAATATCCATCGTAGTAGTAAAGTGTCCGGACAGTAATATTTCGCTGAGTATTAGCCTTCGCTTCGCTCAGACAAATATAGTATTATATTATATATATTAAAAATATTATAATATATGATAATATATTACAAATTAATAAAAAAACATAAAAAAATCAAATTAATAAAAAAAAAACCATAAAAAAACATAAAGTCGGAAAGACAGAGAAAAGCTCCATAAAGAAGCGAAGAAGAATATTCTGGAAATTCAACAAGAAAATCGCAAGCACTATAATTTACGACGTAAGAAACTCTGAAAGACCTTAGTGACCTCGTTGAAATTAAGAGAACCCAAGAATATATTACCAGAGAAGCATATTTACGGACCGATGTTAAGTAAATATGCTTTATTTACTTAACATCGTCGAATATTTCCTGATATTTTTATACGTCATTTAAATCTTCTATTTTATATCGCCGAAATATTCTGTTCTTTTTAACAACAGTAATATATATCCACCTATTTGTAACATTATAATATATTACAAATAGGATGAGAGTCCTATTGGTAAATCATAACTCATTTCTAAGACGAACACTGACGTTTATTAAGACGAAGGCAAAAAAAAATACAGATAGTAGCACTTTTCACAATCGATATTTAGCTTAAAAGCGACAATCTTCGGTTTTATTTACTTAACATCGTCGAATATTTCCTAATATTTTTATACGTTATTTAAATCTTCTATTTTATATCGTCGAAATATTCTGTTCTTTTTAACAACAGCCGCCGTCGAATTATTTCTGCGTTCTATTTACTTTTCTGCGTTTCCACTTCACGCAGCTTCGTTACCTTTTTAATCTCACAACATTCAGTCTGAATGTAGGTGTTACTTGCGAAATTTCCCACATGTGGCATTCCTGACATCTGGAGCTGCCGTGGTGACATGTGCTAAAATAGAATCTAAAAAAGAAACAAAAACAAAAACCAGGTAACTGTTCTTAGGGGAAAAAATTAATCTGCACATGAGAAACATCACTCAGTCTATTTCAAGTGGCGTAACATCATATGGCAATTTCTTTAAATGTATTGACTTATAAAATTTTAACAAACACACAAGAAAGAAAGATTTAAAAAAATGTTTTCTTTTTATGTTTCAGTTTTCGTCAGGCCAAGGTTTCATGTATTCAGGACACGAGCTAGAATTTATCGGTCCTTCGGTTGATGAGATTTTCGCTACATCGTAGGTACACGTGACTGTCATCTGTAGACTCAATTTCAAAGTCATCGTGAGCGCTGCATTGTGATAAGTTATCAAATAATGTCACATTAAAGTCACATGAGGACTTTCAGGTCACAGAGAGACCACTGTTAAGTCACCATTGTGCTCTTTTGTGAAAAGTCACCATGTGACTATAATGTGATATTACTTGATGACTTATCATAATGCAACGTTCATGATGACTTTGGAATTGAGTCTAAAAATGACAGTCACATGAGAGTCTCAATGTAACTACATTGTAAAGTCACATGGTGTCTCGTCACAAAGCAACAGTCACATTCACGTCTCAGTGGAGTCACATATAGTGATAATTTGAGACTCATAATGAGACGTGTGGAATTTCCTATTTTTTGCTTCACCGTAGTGACTGTGACACTTGTGACCATGTGTGACATGAATGAGATGCTATATGGACTAGCTCTGCTGTAGAGATAGTAATTATTTGAATTATATTATTTCCTTTTTAGTATTCGCTTACTTAAAAATTAGCATTTTGTGACTGGTCCTTAATTTTGGACACCTGTGTACTTACGTCAGTAAATTTCGATGTGTGCATCCTTGATAGCTCGAAGAATGTCAATGTGGTATTCCATTTCTCGCCACGTATTGCGCAACATTTTAGGGTGTCACACTAAACACAGCAAAATACACAAATTAATTTCTCATTCATATAAACAGATAAAAATCTTACTTTGTTGAAATGAATTCCCCTTACCATTTTCGGCGCTACCTACTTTCAGAATCTATTACATTTTCTTACTGTTTGCTTACTGCTAGAAATCTAATTTAATGATTTTTCACAAAAACCATTACTTTTATAATTTTTATACACGAAGTGACTGCGCGCTTCTTTTACTTTAAAACAAAAATTGGAGATTGTTAATGAAAAAGAAAATTGTAAATTTGACTTAGTCAAATTATAAGCCTGCGCCTGTTAACTACACTAATTGTGTCAAATTTGATTCTGTCCCAGACAAAGCAAGTGAAAATCAATTATAGATTAATTTTTTTCGTTAGTTCTGCTTTCTTTAATTACAAATTTCAGTTACTTATTTTAATTATTTATGTATTTTAAAAGCGAATTTTTAAAATAACTTTTTTTTTCTTACATAAGAGAAATCATTACGATTGTATAAATGCATTTTGAAAAAAATTTGTTTTCGTGTATGCAGTGAGTTACGTAATATAGTGTACGATTATTTATCCGTTAAATGATTGAAACAACTGTCATAAGTATCGAATAACCTAATTATCGCAAATTTGAAATAACAAATATAATAATAGTTTATGAAAAATGGTAGGTTTAAAAAGGCATGGTTTCTTCTACTATTCGAACGGGAATACCGTGCGGCATACAAGATATACGTTACAAACGGTGTAATGTAGAGATAAACATACGGCATAGATGCGGCAAGCGTTAGACAAAATGAAATACAGAAAAGCACTCAATACACGTCTTTCAGGGGACAGTTCTAAAATGACGTACAGCTTGGAAAGACGTACAGTCGAAACTGTAGTCGCCTTGGGTGTAACATCTTTGAATATAGAAATATAATGATGCAATTATAAAAGTTTAATTTTGCTACCAATTTCGGTTGTTTAAAATACACTATACATTGAAAAAAAGTTAAAACATCGAAAAATATTATTAAATAATTATTTCTAAAATTGAAAAATAAAAGTGAGAATTATCAAACCTTACATCAGTTGCAAAAACTTTTTTTATTCCATTATCGAACGTCCAAACAGATTTTAATTAAACTAATTCTTAATTGTCGTCTGACTTGCCGATTTACTTGGAAACTTAAGAAAAGCATTATGTATGGAGTTAAGTCTCACTAGTAGTGTGAGAAACAAAAAGGTTCTGAGTGTGTCCTAAGTGTCAATGCAGTCGTCCCACTGTCCATTCTTTTCGCCCAACCCGCTCCACAGGTGCCACGAATTTTAAATAACCGCAGTAGCAGTCATACATCTACTTTGTCTTTCATCTTTCGCCAAATATTTCTAGCAGAAAAGGAAAAAAGAAAGAAGCTGGGAGATTTTTTTTTTTTTTTTTTGAGAAAATCGGGTTACAGGTGCGGCATGAAATAAACGATGTATAACCGACGTTATGCGTCGTATAAAAGAAACATTACAACATTAAAATACATGGGGGTGAATCCAGAACGCACCAAAACGATGCATAAATGATAAACGTATAAATGGTGCTTTACTGTACTTGTATTTTTCAGCACACAAACACGAAAAAAACGCTTTAATTAGATAATGGTTTTCCAATTTCGCGTTTTAAGATTATTTTTTAAAGTCTTGTATACCATAAGAAAGCAAATATACATTTTTATAATTAACGCATTTTTACAAATATTTATTTATATATATATATTTTTAATTTGATATTGCAATTTTTCATTTTAAAATTATTTTTGTAAGTTTTGTAATGCCATAAGAAATGAAAAATATATTTTCTTGTAATTAATATATTTTTATTTATTTATTTATATTTTTAATTTTATTTAATATTTTGTGTTATTATTTTAAGCTTTCTTAATGCTTAGTTTTTAATGTTACTAGTCTTAAAAAAAATTAAATTCCCATTTTTTAATGTTTAAAATAAACATTATAGGCATTAATATTATAGTACAGGGCTATTACAAATGAATCATCGGGTTTTGATACGTTACTACGTGCATGCTAGGAAACGTATATGTTTCCATGACAACTCAAACGAGAGGGAGTTAGCTACAGTTTCGCGCTACGTATGTGTCATGCGCGTGTGGTTGTCATGGTTGCTGCGCGAACGTCATATTCAAAATGACGACTGCACAGCAGAAATTTTCCACACAGTTGGCTGTGGAATGGAAAGATCTCAGCTAGCGCGATTTATTGATTTCGTGGGACTACGGATGAAACTCTCTCTCTCACTCGGTTCACCGTTTCTTCAGTAACGCTTGGTCGACCGGAACTTTTGCCTTTACATAAACAACCGGTTTCTTTGAACTGTCAGTATCAGCGCAGAATGCTTTGTCGAATCGGTGTATGCCTTCCGGAATGCTCTCTGAACGGTTATAAGCGATTCACACTTTGAAAATTCTAATACACAAAACTCTTTCTGCTGTCCAGTCGCCATTTTGAATATGACGTTCTCACAGCAACCATGGCAACCACACGCGAATGACACATATGCAGTGCGAAACTGTAGTTAACGCCCTCTCGTTTGAATTGTCATGGAAATGTATACGTTTCCTATTTCGCACGTAGTAACGTATCAAAACCCGATGATTCATTTGTAATAACCCTGTATTTAGAAAGTGGTTTTAAATATGAAACACTTCTATCACCTGAACCTCTAATAGATTTCGTATTGAGATAAACAGATGAAAACTTTAATTGGTTGAAATGTATTCCCATTTAGATGCTCTAAGATAATTACTCTTAGAACTCGATGCATTTTCTTGCTGCTTATTAGCCGATAGAAATCCGATTTACCAAGTTTTCATTAATTCCATTAATGATTGCCCATTTCTATTCTGGAAGTGACAACAGAAAGACTTGCTGTTTTTGAAATACTTTAAAATTGGAGTTGCATTTTCTAATCAAAAAGTAAATAGTAAATTTGCATAAATCAAATTGTAGCCAACTTCTCGTAACTGAACTAATTCTATTAATCTTGAATCTACGTCAAACACAGCAAATTTAAATCAACATTTAATTAATTGGCTTATTCGTTTGTTTGTGTTGCCTTTGATCGCATATTTTAATTACTTACTTCAATTATTTATCCGTTTTAAAGCAACATTTTAAAAATAAATTTATTGTTTTAACATAAGAGAGAAGTTATGATCATCTAAATGCTTGTTTTAAAAGATTTGTTAGACTTGTTTTATGCATGGCATAATGAGTTATGTACGAGTGATAATGTACGAATCTCTAAGTAGTAAATGGGTGATACAGTTTGCATTGCATAAGTATATAATGATACAATTAAACATTTTACATTTTAAACTAAATACATTTAAAGTACGTGTGTACCATGTTTCAGCAGGAAAATTTCACTTGTTAATGCAACTAAATTAAATTTTAAGTCTAATTTTCCAGCTAAATTTCTATCTTTCATTTCGTATCATGACAGTTTGAGTAAATTTACGTATGCAGACATTTAATTTATTCGGAATTCGGAGTAAATTCCCCTATGATAGAATAGTCACATATTAAATATGAAATAATAAACCAAAGTTCAGTTCTTCAATTAGCATTCTTGAAATTTCACTATTCTGACGCTAAAGTAAATAATTATTATAAATATATACTAAAACTTTGTCATTATTTAAAAGAGAATAACTTTAATATTAACTATATTATGAAACTAATACAAATTGCAAATATACAGGGTGTTTCTTAAAAGATGGGCAAAATTTTAAGAGGTGATAATAAACATCCAAACAACTTTCATTAAAGAATACATGGCCGGAATTAAAACGCAAAGGTGCTAGAGGGCGCCGAAGGTGATGTTGTTATACGAGGAAAAATACACAAAGAATGATTAAGTGACAAAAGAAAGTTGAATGGCACGTTATTACAATAAGCAATTAAATCGTTGAACCTCTGAGCCATTTCCATTTGCAGTTCCGTAGATAAAATGCATAACAGCCATTTCCCTAATAGTGAAGGGCAACATCATCCGATACGTTCCTACCGTGATTGACAGCTGAACACTCTGATCAGCGGCTTTTATGTATTAATCGATGCGAAATTTTGAATATGCGTTCTTCTTGTTCTCGATGTCACATTTGCATGCTATTAGTGTCTTTCTTCTCCCAATAACTCGCAACAGGAATGGAGCTTTAACGTTTGCATGGACCAAGTTTCCAAATGCGCCAGCTCCTTTGCGTTTTATTTCCGGCCATACATTCTTTGAAACGATGTGTACTATCACCTCTTAAAGTTTTTCCCATATTTTATGAAACACCCTGTATACAACTTTTATCTCAAAATTTATAACGCAAAAAACTTCTTAACCCCAAATTCTTTTGAAAAAATCAAATAACCTTACTATAATAAACTGCAAATAACTTTAACTTCGTAGTCATGGCAACTGTTCCACAAAACGTTTCCAAAATATCCGTAATCTTGAAATTTTTTATCTAAATAATTTACCGATCAAATAGAAAACCATTAGTGACCGATGCTGTAATTTATACCATGTAATCAGGACCGACGCAAACATCGAGTAAACGGGGAAGCCGCCCAAACCCCCGCGCCAATTCAGTTCTTGTTAGAGGCCCCGGGTCTCTCTATAGTCTATATAATTTAAACTAACGTTCCCTTTATATAAAATTGTAATATTTTTGCTCTAGATCTGTTTTTAAACGTATCTTTGCGAGAATAAAAGTGAATACTAAATTTATTTCTTACAGGCAAAGTTGATATAATTGTCAAAAAATAATAGATACGCTAATTTCGGAAGTAACCGTGAATGTAAAAAATATATAGTTTAATAAAATTTTGTAAAGGATAGAAGATTTTGCGAAATTAAAAATAATTATGCACATTAAATGTGAATTTCGTGGTATTTTTTACACATTTTATTACCCATGTTATACATTATTCTATATCTACAATTTAAAAATAAATTTTATTCGCCCATTATTGCAGCATACGTTGGGACCCGCTAACTGCTTCGTCATGGTACCGCGCGACTTTTCGCCGGCCTTGCATGTAAAGATCAGGGATTTATATTATGCATGCTCAAGCATCCAATCTGTATAATAGATAGCTTCGTTTTTAAATTTGTGTACAATCACATTAGATTGTGAAATATTTCAATAATAGAAAAATGAAAGTAAAGGATTTTGAAAATAAGGCAAAATTACAATCTTTGAAACCTCCCCCCCCAAAAAAAAAAAAAATAATAATAATAATAATAATAATAAAAGGTAACAAATTTATACTTTTTTATAGAATTTTTCATTCAAAGTGTTAAAATCCACCTGTTTAGAATTTTTTTAAGTTTATGAAATTTTGGAGCTTCAGAGAAAAGATTCTGTAGTGCCGGAAATCTTCGAAATTTCATAAAATCTAAAGTACTAAAACTCGATGAATTTTGGTCTTAGAAGAATAGATTTTCACTGTTGTACTTGCCAGATCGTGAAAAAAAAATTCCTAACTATAATTTATTAAGTCCAAGGATCGTATATATATATGTATTTTTTTTATGTAACTTTTTTTAAATTTATGGCGTAACTATTTTCTCCACATAATCTTTATTAATACTTTATGTTCACAACTTTAGTAATTTACATTTCCTACTTATCTCCAACAAGTAAAAAATTGAACTTTTTCGGACACCTTAAATAGGGTTTCTCTTTTGTACGAGTGTGGGCATTGTAGAACTCAAACGAAGTTGAATACTTTATGGTGGTAACTGTTTTAGAAATGTGTTAGTGACGGTATTCCATTTCAACCAAAATGAAATTTATATATGACACAAACCCATGTTTAGTGTCAAAAGTGATACATGTGAAAATTCTCAATTATTATATAATTCAATTACACTAGATTCGGACACTGTATTTTGGTTTATTGAATTGTAGTTTTTTTTAAGTAGATTTTAATGCTACTATTGCAGCTGAAGAACTTTTTAGTTTGTTTTAGTGTGTTAAATTTTATAATCTTATAAATTCTATTTATAGGAATGTATTTATTGGAATCTCTGTTTGCATGTATGTTAAATTCTGTAATATTATAATTCCTTTTAATATTTTTTACCTTTTATACTGATAGAAGGAAAATTCAAAATCTGTATCTTGAAACGAATTTGATTTTGGGATTAACAATTTTTCACTGTCATAAATATTGACTCTAGAATAAAGCTGTAATTTCAAAAAATGTTGCAGATGGAACAGAATAGAAAAAAAAAGCAAATCGCTAAAGGCTGTTGTACTATTTGAATTAGATGCATTTTACCAAAGTCGACATAGTTTGATCTCCAGTGGGATGGAGAGTGAAGTCCAGGAGGGGGCAGGTTGACCTTTTGAGAAAGTCACTCTTTAATCATGATCTATCATAAGTAAAAGAAATCGGCTTAACACGAATTTGTTCCGACTTTGACCATTTTTCCCTTTATTCACTAGGCTATGGTCTCGGTATTCCACCCGTCAATTTCGAATATTTCAAAAATACATGATCATAATTCATAATATGGCGGAGCTATAAAAACGGCATCATTTTCCATATGCTGACTTGCTGAACTTGCTTCAAAATGAAAATGGTGGCTTGTTTGAAAGGAACATTACATTAGATTCGCTACCACAATTGCACTTTTGAAACAACAGTCCAATGCCAGTTAAGGGAATATCTGGTCTTGTATTAATCGTAATATTTTATAAACATCTTGTTTTGTAACATACATAATTCACGGAGTAATTTTGGGCTGTTTTATACTTGGCATATAATGCGGATAGTCCGTTACAGTTTCATGTAATTTCTACTCCATTCAGTGCTGGAAAAAATCCAGTTTAACGACAGGAATAAATTAGGATTTGGGAGAATAAACTGTATTTTTGGGAAATAAACCGAATTTCTTTCTATGCTACTGTAAAGGAGGTCATGTCTTTAGGGTAATTCCGGGATTTATGCCGCACATTTTTTTGAAGTGTAAAAAGTCCCATGGTGGACATAAAGTAAAAAAAAAAATCATGCTGCGCTGTTTAATGTTAAATATATAACGCGTGTACTGCGACAAAAAAATTCAAAACAAATTATTAATATTTTTTAACAATTTTTTTCTAAAACATTACATTGCGGCGCGTCACCCGTACATCCAGGTTGAGACGCCGCACTTGTGCGGTAATGCCGCGCTTGTAATAAGAACAGAATGAAATTATAAATAAAAATATTCAAAAAAATATTCATATCTGGATTATAATTAACGATGTAATAACAAAATCAAACTAAATGAGTACAATGAAACTTATTAGTAGATTCAAATTAATAATTGTTGCCTACTTTCACTATTAAAATTATCGACTCATTTTTTTTTTTTTTTTTTTTTTTACATTAAATTTTAATTGTTATTTCAGCTACAACGTAACATCAATGTATTAGAAAGGGAAAAGAAAAAAAGTAACATTGTTTTTACATAATTCATTTCTTAACCCTTTCGGGACCGGTTTACTTTTACACAAATTTTATTCGGTTGAAACCACTTTTTTAAAAGAAGTTACCTTTACTTAAATAATCATTTAAATGCTCTAATTAAACAAAGCAAATATTACTTTTCTTTTTTAAACAAATTTTGTAAGCTCTTTATGAAGGTGCATATATGTACATTATATGTGTACCTTATATATGTACCTATGGTCCCGGATGGGTTAAGAGATCTTTTTTTCGCCTACAATCTACAGAAAAAGTGTCGAAAAAGTATAGTCTTTATTTAACTACATTTAAACACATGATGCAACGAAGCTAATTACACTTCCTCATTTTTTGGAGTAGTTTGCAAAGAACGTCTGCGTTACGCGTAATCCAATTTTTCATTATTATTATCTTGACTTGCATCTTTCTTGCCCTTCTTACTTTTTATTTTCCCCTTTTCTCCTTTGGTTTTAGTAAACTTGATAATATGCCTAACATGGTTAGTCTGTGCAAAAAGAAAAGGGAAAGTTAATAACACTTAATCATCCCGTACAAAAGAAACTGCGGCATGTATACCGGAATAGGAGTGCGGCATGTATCCCATTTTGCATGGTGCAGACGCCGGCCATCACAGTTACCTGCCATCGCTAAGGGGAATGACGTAACCATACACACAATACTCTATACAATCGTTACACTTAGTTTTGACTTCGAACTCATGCATGCATTTAGTAATTAGTGTTTGAAAAGTATTTAAACATAACGTGTTTAAAAGTTTGGACAGTGAAATCATGCATTTACGTCAAATTAAGGATTGTACTTCTGCAAGTAAACATCGAAATGGGATTCACGCTATACACTGGTTAAAATAATCTCATTGCGCACCTACACTGTGCGTTTGACGACCATCTATCGATAATTACAAGAAATACGAGGGGTGCGGCATCTATCCCGTATGCGGCGACTCTCCCGGAGTTACCCTACAGTCAATTGCATTATACACCACAACTATATGCACAACTACTGCAGAGTTCACTGTCATTCATATCTTGCGGCGCTGTAGATTGGAGGCACAAAAATCTCTATCAAGGAATTAGTAGAAGGACTGATAGGCAAATTATGTAGATACTTATTTTTTCAGTTTTAAAATGTGTGGTTTATTAAATTGAATTTTAGTAATAACAGCCCCTATAAGATAATACAGATTGATTCATATGTCGTGAAATCAACTTTAAGGATAGGTCAAGCATACAAAGACAAGTCATTTTTTTCAACGGAACATGAGGTCGCAATTCACTTATTCTGTCAAAAGTACTGCAGGGCATTCCATTGTAATCGAAATCGAATATCGATAATAGCATTGAGAAAAGAAAAGAGATTGTAATGATAAAATTGAAGATCTTACATTTCTTTGTAAAAATGTCATGACATCAAGAAAAAGGCTAGACATTTTCACTATAGGGGAGACTGGGGCTAGTAGGCGCAGTTTTAAGTTATTGATTTTTATTAATTTTTTGTTTAAGTTTTTTATGAAATTTTAACTGTACTTTTAAAGAACACACTGCAAATAGAAGCGTCTTAAATTTAGACACATATGTGACTGAAAAAGAATTTTAGACACTTAAGTGTCTTAATCTGAAAATTAAGACACTATAGATGTCTTAATTTAAGATACATAAGCGTCTTACTATGACCATGGTGTAAACGAACTGAGAATAATGTCTAAAATATCCGCAAACGTCTTATTTTAAGACACTTCATTGCTTTAAACGTGTCTTAATTTTAGACGTTTTGATTCTTCCGACGCAATAACCACCAGGGGGCACTAGCACTCCCAGTTGCGCATGCGTTTTAGATGTCTTCGTTCGAAGTGGTATACGTTGTAATTCAAACAAAGTTTGTTTTTATGTACGCGTGTATTTTAATTCGTTTTTTGCGAAATGTGAAGTACTGTGATTTTAATTCGTATTAACTTGGAGTATTTATTTATTGAATACATACATCTGACCTGTGTGCTCGACATCAAATGTCTCTTAGAAGCTGTCGTCGATACAAGGGCGGGATAGACACAGAACAGAAGTAGACGACGGTTGAAGATCACACCCGGAAATTCTACAAAGCGTGTGCAATGGGCTTAGTGTTAACTCGTATCAATTTATATCAATAATATTGTGTTATTCATCTTCGTCCTGTCGAAGCTGGCAAAAAAAAAAGAAACTTTTGTCTGGCGGGTCCTGTTTTTAGGATGAAACATCTCATTCTTTAAATATGGCTAGTCGGATGTATTATGGGATTACCTTTTAAACTGATGAAAGTCTTTCTCCCTCACTGTGGTTGTGGTAGTTTTTAAAATTTCAAATCGAGGAATATTTCTTACCTCTTGCAGCAACTCAAGTAAGTTTCTTTATAGTAGTAAAATTAGTGTATTTTATGATTTTATTTATTGTACTAAACAAAATCCTGCATGAAATTTAATTAGTTTTGAATCTGTTCGCAAAAAACCCCACTAATTCTAGAAGTATATATTTTTAAACTTATGACGTTCTTTTTTATTACGAATTATATATTCAATGTCAGTTCTTAGTTTCAACGGATAATTTTTATCTCGCAGTAAATGACGGCCACAAGGAAGTAAAGAAAAAAAAAACTTTGAAAGATGACCTAATGCTTTCTTACTTCCTGGCATAAAACCGCAGATTAAAAAAAGATAAATAAAGTAAATGAGACTGGTCTATTATATGAAGCTGCCTGTAAAAATATACATATGCATTTGATTTGCAATCAACTCTAATACTGATTTTTTTATTATTTTTAATAAAAAAAGTAATTTGAAATTTATAATGGGAAAAAGTAAAAACCTCTAACTAGATTTCGTATTTAAAATTGTGGTAATTTTATTTATATGCACTTATACGAAAAATACAAAAATGACAGATGTTACTGTATATATTTAAGACGAAAGAAGTTTGGAAATCATAAGTTATTTTTTCCTCATGTTTTTAATATAGAATATGTACTTATTTGTTTTTATTGATAGTTGAATAGCTTTTGTGAGTACCCTCTGATCTACATAAAAACTTGCCCATGTGGAAATATAAATTTTTTAAAAACATAATTTTTAAATAAGTATTTTCATTTTTTTTTGGGGGGGGGGGGGGATTTTGCATGAATTTTTGTAAAGCTGATATCTTAAATCTTGCACTGATTATAATGAAAGTTTTGAACTTTTAGAGTAGGACAAGTTTAAAAACGCAAATATATTTAACAAAATACCAAAGTCATTTTTTCCCCAATGTTATTAAAGTAGAATATTTATTTATTTATTTTCATTGTTCATAGTTAAATGGCTGTTGTGATTATCAAGTGATGTATATGTAAAATTGCCTATGTGGCAATATATTTTTTTATATTTTCATTTTTTTTTGGGGGGGGGGGGATTTTTGCAATTTTCGTACATCTGATATTTTAAATCTTTTTCCACATTCAACCGAGTATAATAAATATTTTGAACTTTTAGAGTAGGACAAGATTATAAAATATATATATATATTTATCTATGTACCTTAAAAGCACTTAATAGCGAACACTTCGGGACCGCGGAATTTGTCCGATAATTGGAGATGTCTACTTTTTTGAGGTAAAAATATACAAATATGTATGTCTGCTGATTAAAAAAGTATTCGTTAAATAGAGGTGTTCGCTATTCGAGAATGTCCATTAACCCCCACAACGGATACTCCCGAATACCGGACATCTCAATTTAGACAACTATAATGCAGGGTTGCGTTTTTTGCAAAAGTACTTCTTGATTAAAGGAAGGGCAAACTGGGAAGTGCCCCGTCCCCCTACGACTGTAGTGCCCCCAAATTTGATGTGCAATATTTGTAAAGCTTATATTTTAAATCTGTTTCGAAATTGTACTGATTATAATCAATATTTTGAACTTTTAAAGTAAAATAAGGTTAAAAACAAAATAAATTTAAAAAAATCTAATATTTAGATAAATATTTTTTGTTTTTTAATCTTGTTCTACTCCTGAAGTTCAAGATATTGATTATAATCAGTACAATGTCGTAAAAGATTTAAATTATCAACGTAACGAAAATTGTATACCAAAACTGAGAGCACCAAAAAAATCAGGCTGTATTGGGGGGGGGGGGGGGGCAGGACCACAGCCAAATATTTTTCCAGGATTCAACGTGGTCAAACATGGCTACGTATGATGCTTACAAAAAAATGGATGCGATTCAGACGTTTGAAGTGTCTGAAATTCAGACGCAAAAAGTGTCTGAAAAAATTCAGACATTTTAAAATGTCTGAAAATTGAACACTCCATTTCAGACACTTAAGTGTCTGAATTTCAGACATTTTAATTTAGAGTGCACGCATTGGGCTATAAATACCTAGAGTTTTGAGTTTGTAGCTTTTGTAGTTTATGTTTAGCGGATTCCTAAAGTAAAAGGAAAATTGTGCGCCCTCAATCTACCCCCTCACGGGGCAAGTTACCTATGGCTATGGGGTAAGTTGGCACACGCTTTATAAAAATTCAAATAAGACACGCAGTTAAGCGAAATCAATTTCATTATTATCAGTAACTTTAAACAAAGGCGTTATAGCCGTACAATGTAAATTCTAAATTATACAGACATAAAAATAATGAATAAAGCATTAACATTGAGTAACTTCTATCCTACTCGATGTCATCATCAGAGTTATAGTTGTAACAAATAAAAAATCGAGTGTCTCCGTTTGGGCAAGTCTCATGTGACCAAAATGTTGAATTGCAAACACTTTTCTCGGTGTTTGCTGTTTTTCAATCTACCAGCACACACCAGACACCGATCCAACTTGCCCCGTGTTCAATGCGCCTACTAGCCCCATAATAAATTTCTTCACAAAACGGACACGTAACCAATTAAGCATAAATAACCCGAGTAAATCAAATATGGGGTAGGTACAGTTAATCATACACTAAGAAAAACTGCACAAGTTAAATCGCAATTATTAAGATAAGTATTAGAAATTAGAAAAAGAATGAAGCAACAAAAAATTACTTATGAGTGCAAAAACCAGAAAAATCGTAATAAATGCCCACTGCACGTAGGTAACGCTGCAAAACTACAATGAGGATTGCAAAAAGCAAGAAGAAAGGTACTCTGTGACTGGTTGCGCAATCTATCCACAAACAGGCGATTTATGAGGACTGCGCCTACTTACCCCTGTAGCCAACTAGCCCCGGTCTGCATATAAGCAACCTTTACACGGATAGAGACATGGGAAAGTATCTTGTGAGTTGATTGGCTAATAGTATGGGCTAACGTCACACGTCCCGGCCACGTTTTCCGATGTACTGAAGGATAGTAGTAATGCCATGGCTTTATGGCGGATAAACATGGTTATTTGCATGTACGAAGAAAAAACGTCAATTTATGGACGATTTTTTACTTCCATTTTATAATTTTGGTTATCGTATCTGATAAAGCAATTCAAAATCGAATGAACTCGAGAAATTCAACATTAGCTGGATTAATATTTACAATATTTTATATGCATGTTTGCAACGTATCTGCAACAATACGTAATGATTACGCTACGAGAGGTAATTTATTTCAGTACAATATTAAACCATATTATACTATACAAATTTCCAGCTAGAATGTGATTGGAGGCTGTAAAGTGCATAGTTCGTTTCAGTCTCTAACTGTATACTTGCTAGTTCAGTGGTTATAATAACAGTCTTAAATAAAAATGGGCATTTCAAAAGTCATTTGAGCAATGCAAAACGAACCATCCAGCAATCTTCTAGAAATATCATGTTTACTTTTTAGGAAATTTTAATTCTGCACTTTTTGTATGACTATAATATTTTGTACATAATGCATATTAGGCTTCTTTATGACAAGTATCAACAAAACAAACGCCTTTTAAAACCGGATTAAACAGACGAAAGAACCGATCAGCCAATCACAGCGCAGGATTTCTTTCCATGTCCCTATTCATGTAAAGGTTGCTTATATGCCCCCGGTCTCCCTTATATGCCCAAACTGAACAAACTAGATTCTTCGCATTTTTTATTGCGGTCGCCAGTGCTTGCAAATCACTGATTTAATAACTGTGCATTTTCAGAGCTTTAGGTGATGTTATCACATGTAGTTAGTCAAAACGAAGCAAAGTAAATCTCTTCAATTTTCCATTGTATTATCTTTTGTACCCTTTACAGTTATAGTTATTAATAAAAATCTCAGATTTATCAGAGTGATATTCCCTGTAATTTTTTATTGAATAACTATATTATGGCTACATTTATTCAATCTATGATTCGATAAGTAACTCGATGTTCTATCTTAAAAATGACTTATTGTATGGTTGACCTACCTCACAATTTGCCTAAGGACCTTTGAATCCCCATATAGCTTCAAGTACGTTTATGCGATAAATATTTTTGCAAATTTAAATTAAAACAGAAACATGAATCATCAGTTTTTTCAGAAACGTATATTTTTAATCCATTAGGGATATATTGAAAAGCACTTTAATAGAAAGTATTAATTGATTCTTTAATGTAATTATTTTAATAGATTCGTCGCGATAACTTTTACAATAAAACCAAGTATTTTATGTCCACAACATTTTTCACATATTTATTTATTTATTTATTATTTACTACTGAAAATAATTGCATTCTGGAATTGATACAAGAAAAAAGTAGATTAAAAAATTTTCATATAAAAATTAGAATACTTCATACATCATCATTGCATTTTAATAGTGTGTATATTGGTTTGTAGGTCTTACATTTTCTAAAATAATAAATTATATAAAACTGAGACAACCCCCTTTTTTTAGCAATTATTATTTAAGCACCGTAGTGTCCGAGATTAATAAATAATCTTAAAATTACCTTTTATCTCTACTCTTAGTACACAGAACTTATTACATTACCTATCTACTTAGATATTTATAATTTATGAACAACTATATGCATAATTACGTAAATTACATGTAGTATATTAACAATGCATATACAACATACATACAATACATACAACTATACATTTTCAATAACTGAATAATAGCAGCTATTTTGTTGTTAATGGACACTCTTCCTTTTGACAGTTCATCCAAAAATTCTGATTTCACTGAAATGCCGGAAATAGACATTTAAGTTGAACACAAAAGGAATTTCCTGTAATTTTTGGTAACAATGCTTTTTCAACAACTGTAAAATCTTGCTATTATCACTGTAAAACAAACAAAGAAAAAAATTGAGTGTAAAGTTTGCATCTTGACATAAAGCTAGTAGTGAATTAAAAATAAAAAATATTTACACATAAAAATTAGTCAAACATAAAATTTCCTTAGAATTAGTTTTATACCATAATCCCTTTTTATTAAATTGCTTCGTACATTCTTCATCATCTATAAAATAAATCCAATGTAAAGAAGAAATAAAAAGAAGTTAATTAGATTTAAGCTTCTGTTTGTGTTTTTTATGTTATTCTGGGTAATATAACTTCATGCAAAATCTTGTTTTTCGTTTAATCAAATAAGCTTGTTTCTGAAAATTTGAACACGGTTTTTCCAGTATAGTAGAACGTCAAAAAAAGAGAATCGACTTGGTGATTGTATTATTACAAGAAAAATACCCCCCATGCTGCGTTTTGTTTGATAAAATACGTTCTTTTTTTTTTTAGGTTTAAAAACAAATTTATTAAAACAGGTGTTCAAGTTTTCTTAACAATTGCATTAGCAACTGTTAAAAGAGTTTTTTTTTTTTTTAAACCATTTGGAAAAATGGTTATTGTTCTCTGTCAGGGTAGAAAATCAAAAACATATCTGAGGCGTTTTATTGGTTGAATCCGCATTTTATTCATTTTCTGATTGGTCTGTACAGTAATCTGTATTTCCCTTTACTTTCAATAGAGATGGATACTTCTGTTGCCACTATGACAAAAAAGTAATAAAAACTACAAAAAAAATTAATAACTCAGAAACAAATTGAGATACAGCTTTCACACAAATTGCATTTAAAAGTACATATTTTTCTCTATACGACGGTGTAAAAAGTAATATTGTGGGATGTTTAGAAGTTTAAGAATGAAATTTCATTTAAAATTGGTGGTCAAATTTCTTGGAAATCTCATGATGGAAAAGCCATTTCCCGAACAGCCAATGAAATGATTGGATAATACGTAAGTTTCAGGAAATCTGACGAGTCGCAAGCGATTTTTGTCGCTTACAATTTTTACGTGTAATAACACTATTAATGTTTAATCCATGGCGTACGTAATGTATCATCAACTCCGTGCGATTTTTTATGTCTTAAATTTTAGTCTTTGAAAAAATCATTTTCCAAATGGTCGTTGTAATTTGTTAAATTGCTTTTTTTTTTAATGAAATGCTGTTTTTAACACTTTCCAATAAAGTTGAAGCGTTTTTATGAATTGGGTATGTATGTCCGTACTCTAACTATGAATTGGGTTTGTCTGTCCGTACTCTAACTCGCGTAAACATAGCGCCATTAATATAAAATTTATATATGTTATTGGAGTTTATTATGATACGTTCAATACTGAAAATAAAGTGTGTAGCACTTAAGGTTTATTTACAGGGACACTCATAAGAATTTTATTACATTACGGCCTATTGGGGAAAATCATTTGCGGTGTAATTTAACGATATTAAACTATTTTAAACATTTTAAAAATTATACATATCACTTAGGTGTACTACAAGCGCTCACTGTAGTATCTGGTTTGCATCTAATTTATCGTTCATTTACAAGGACACACAAAAGTACTTTTCTACAGTACTGCCTATGAAAAATAACTGCTGGTAGTGCTATTCAGTTGTAGTACGCGTTTTAAAATTTAAACACTTTTTTTTTGCATATTACTTGGTGTGTATAAATTTTATAGGGTATACACGGGGGACACAAAGGACACAATACACAAAGGATGCGGAGTACAGTCCTGTTTATTGACGGAAATTGCTGAATGGGAATTTTAATCTGTGCTATGCGTTTAATGGAACTAACTTTTAGACTACGATGTAGTTTAAAAGTTAGTATGAATACCAATCTATCGATCATATACAGGGATCATAAAAAAATTCTTATGTTTTTCCAGCTATTGATATACAGTATTCCGACTGTGTTGGAAAGTGTATCATCATCTATGCTGGACGCATGATTTTTCATCTTATTTTTTCATAGAATAAGTGAATAAAAATTGAATTTATTATGTTAAATACAAAACAAATTAGATTTGAATATATTCTTTATGAAGATGCATTTCACTTCCAACACCCACGAAAGGACTTCTAGGATTATATTTTAGGTGAATCTGTACCGTAGTACCTTAACTGGGATCTAGAAAAGTTTACCTAATCATAGAAATAAAGTCCCATATGTTGGAATTTATGGCAAATTAAGGCAAAGCACTCGGTGGCAGCATAAACTCTCTCACACTCACTCATATTTAAATAAACAAATATTAATATATACTAATATCACTTGATCTCTTTTTCATTGATGCATCCAATAAATATCAAATACATAGGTAAGAAACATTATTTTACCTGTTATGGTATCAGTTCTTTCGTCCAATGAAAAATAAATCTATTGGAATGTAATATACGTATTTATTGTTCTTCCTGCAAGGGTTTATATGATCTTTGGTGAATATAATCTCATCTTATTTTCTAATAAAATAATATGTAAGTTAATGTGTGCAAATAATTAATTAAATAATGACGATCCAGTTCATGAATTAAAATTATATATTGAACTTTATTTAACCACTTGAGGGGCAAGCAATTACGTTTGTGAAATGCTGAATTCCCACCGGAATCTTTGAAAAATTCTATTTCAAAATAAGTAAAAGCAATTTTAGGGCTTTTTTCCACCAATGTTAGAAAAGTAAAATTTAATAAAAATTTTCTGGTGTAAAACTTCATAAATCGTAGGTGGTATATAATATATACCGGTGCCCTTCAAGGGGTTAAGATTAAGAAGAGTTACATTTAAATATCATTACATTAAGCAGCGCTATTTTCTGCGTGTATTCCAGATGCGTAATTACATATTTTAGGGTAAATGAGAAAAGGACATAACAATTTTTAATGCCCTTATTTTCAGTCTTAAGTATCACGTGATATACATTGCATATCACGTATACATTGCACATTATTGAGTAACAGTTTATAATTAATAGTCTTTCGAAATCATTTATTGGGTTGAGCAAAAAGTTCTGGGAAATTTTTAATCTAATAGTTACCAGAAATCTCATCGTATATGATGGTCGTGCCATCAATGCCGAGCTCTATTGCCAGCAGATGGATCGCGTCTACTACAAATTGGTGCAGAAATATCCAAGATTGGTCCGCCGAAAGCGCGTTTTGTTTCAGCAAAACAATGCCAAACGGCACGTGGCACAGAGGACCAAGGACAAGTTTGCACAGTTGGACAGCGTCGAAATTCTCCCACACCCCGCCTATATTCCAGACGTGGCTCCACTCGATTATGGGCTCTTTCGATCAATGTAACACTTTTTTAAAGGCCGTCAATTTAAATGTCTTAATGAAGTTGAAGAAGCATGTCAAGAGTTTTTCGATTCCAAGGAGCCGTCATGGTACTTCCAGCAAACCGGAATCTGGCAGAATGATGGCAGTAAGTCGTGGACTATGATGGTCCCTACTTTGAGGAATAGGCCTTGTTACTTTTGTTGTTAATTTGCGCATAACAACGCAACTTACACAAATTTCCAAGAACTTTTTGTTCAACCTAGTATTTATGATGATGAAAAAACGTAGTTGAATCTTGTGTTGCAACAACATTGGGAAATACTTATTTGATATATTTATGTGTTAACACTCGATTATTGATATTTACGAGTATGTAATTCCGGATATGATTTATTTATTGCTTGTATTTTTACACTTAATGTCTTCTTAAGTAGTTTCGGGATGTTTATGAGTTTTCTTTCTGAGGACGTTGTTATTTTCAACACCATATTTCATGTATTTTCTGATATGATACCATAACTTTCAAAAGTGTTATACCTCTTCCGAACAAGCAAGGATATGAATTGGTCTTTTGTTTCAAAATAAAAATGTCAAAAAAGCAGTAAGTAGTCTCACATTTGTTATGCCTGAATGTCCATAGAATAATCAACATGGCACCCTAGAATCATTGCCTGTCATGGGATATCATTGAATTAATTGCATATGATAGGATTTAATAGAATAAAGAAAACTTTTATTAATAGCTTTTTAAGTTTTGATTAAACTTTCATAAAGCTTGAAATGACTCGCCATAATAACTCAGCAACGATTCTATATATTAAATTCCAAACCATTGCCTTGGTGTGCAGTCGTGGAAAAAAAAAAAAGTAAACACCCCCCACTAACTCCTCAACAAATTATCGTAGAAGAAATTTACTGCTACCGAACGATTGGAAATAAAGTCTACTTTTAAACGACATAGATAAAATTTTCTTAGGGGGCAATCTACATATTAAAACGAACCATAACTTTGTTTTTTTTTTTCAATAGCAGTACACAATTCTGACAGCATAAATGAACTCTGCGCCCTTCAATTAGCCTAAAAACAAATTTTTATGCAATTCGTACCATACGTTTCTGAGAAATTAATTATTTTAAAACGAGCGTATTTTAAGGGCTGTATCAAATTGAAGTTCGGAAATCGATTGTTAAACGAGAGAGCTCCCATCTTGATGAAGGCACCTTAAGAAGTCAACGAAGCCTGCTAGATTACAGAACAGCAGAAGAGATTTCAAAATATCTACTCACTTCTATTATAGACGGCCCCTTAAACCATCATTTTGCCGTTTTTTAAGCATAATTTGAAAACTACTTGGAATAAAAATGTGAAATTTGGGATTTACATAAAGCAGGACTTAATAAATCTAAATCCATCAAAAAAATCATAGGTTGCAATTCATAATTTTTTCGAATATTAATTTCATAATTCATAATTAACATCATAAAATTATAAAAATTGCAAAATCATCGTATTTATGTTTGGGTATATTAGTATTATTACTACAAAAAACATTAGCACATTAGGAGCATAATTTCTGGAGATATAAATAAAAATATGAAAATGTAATTTAACATTAGAAGCACTAAATTTTGAATGTTTATATTTCAAAAACTTATCATTCAAAGGACTTGAAATTCGGTGTTTAGGCATAATTTGAACCGAAGATTTGAATTATCTTGTTAAAATTGGGTATTGTCATTGAAAAAAAATGAAGTTTGGATTCCTTTTAATATGTAGATGGCCCCCTAAGCAAATTTTATATACATCATTTAAAAGTAGACTTTATTTCCAATCGTTCGGTATCAGTAACTTTCTTATACGATAATTTGTTGAGGAGTTAGTAGGGGGTGTTTACTTTTTTTTCCACGACTGTACATTACCAAATTTGGTTGGGTAGTTTTTCCGCTGTGGACAGACGGACAGACCGCGGACGGAAGGACCAGAGTAGGTCTAATAGGTGCTATGTATTTATATATTATAAATATATTATATACAAATATATATTATATACAAATATTATAAAATTTGACATGTTAATAAAGTTAACATGTCAATTTTATAATATTTGTAGGATTTCGAATGTTTGATTCATTTTTAGATGGTTTCATAATTATATAAATATGTAGCACCTATTAGACCTCCTCTGGTCCTTCCGTCCGCGGTCTGTCCGTCTGTCCGCAGCGGAAACACTGCCCAACCAAATGGTTTGAAATTTAATATATAGAATCATTGCAGAATTTTGTCGAGCCATTTCAAACTTTATGAAAATCGAATCAAAACTTAAAAAGCTACTAATAAAAGTTTTCTTCATTCTATTAAATCCTGTCATACTGAGAAAATTTCAAAGAACAAAAGCTAAAATATATATTCTTCGAATCAGAAATTAATCACATAATTCAATAAAATATGCAGAACGATTTTTTATACATTCAAAGTAAATCATAACTCTAATAATTAAAAACTCGGAAAATTGAATATGAATAAATTTTATTACGACCAAGAAAAGCCTTGGTTCAGATCAGATATAGCGCTGACCACTCGCTTCATAATTTAATTACATCTACATTAAAACAAAATGAAAAATAGTAATGTAAAAAAGGGTTGCTAAAACTCTTGGCGATGTCTCATTTTCACCAAGTCAAACAGAAAAAGGGGGTTTTAACACATACGTAATTAATTCAATGATATCCCATGATAGGTAATGATTCTAGGGTGTCATGGTGATTATTCTGTTAAATCCTATCATACGTAATTAAATCAATGATATGCCATGATAGTTAATGCTTCTACGTTTTCATGATGATTACGTCATATTTAAGATGGAGTCATATTATTTCCGTATTACTGAAATTTAATATATATAATCATAGTAAATTTTGTATTCATCAATTTTTACATAAGAGTGCAAAAGCTATTGCACCAAGATCTGAATATTTATAATTATAGCATGAACGCATTTCATTTGCCACGTTTGAAGTACAATTTCAGACTTGTTGTTGATGTGATACGCTCTTGAATTTGTGTGTTACTTACTTGATAACTGTACTTTTTGATTAAATTTTATTTACTTGATAACTGTACTTTTTGATAAAATTTTCTTTTTCTTTCTCTACTCTTTTTAAGTGAAAACGATACAATACAAGCTGTGAATTTGAAAAAAAAAAAAAAAAAAAAAAAAAAAAATGAAAAAGAAAAAGAATATAAATTATAAAAACTTTCTTTTACTTAAGTAAGATATCACACAAAATACATATATAAACAAATGAACAACTTGACTTCTTTCGGTTTCATTAGAGATAAAAACCATTATCATAAAAATTCATCATCGATCAAGACGAATGACGCCGGACAATGAAATATATACAACATACAAAACACATACCCGCCCCCTACAAAACATGAAACATCTCAAACATGAAATGAAATACAGATATTTTTTTTTCAAATTTATCTATACTCCTATTATAAAGAGGAAAAAATTGTTTATTTGTCGGAGATAAGCTCTGGAACTACCGAACCGATTCCAAAAGTAATGGTATGAAAATGATGGTGTTAGTCCAACTTAGAACATAGGCTATATCTTATGTCGGTGCCACTACCTCAAAAGGGGGTGTAGGAGCAAAAAACGTTCCAAAAATGCGATTTTAGCGTTACTGAAGGGCCTAGAAATATGAAATTTTGAATAGTAGTTACTTATAAGATATAAATGAAATCTAAGAACACTTCTTAAACAATTCGAAATTTAAAAGGGGTGAAAATGCACAAAAAGTGTTCTAAAAAACGTTCTGAATGGTAGTTTCTACACAATCTCAGGAAATACCAAACCGATTTAAAAAGTATTGGTGTCAAAATGACGGTGACAACGCTTGCTCCAAGATAGGCTATGTTTTATGTCGGTGTCACTACCCCAAAGGGGATGCAGGAGCAAAAAACGTTCTAAAAATGCGATTTATGTGTTACTGAAGGGCCTAGAAATATGAAATTTGAAATATTAGCTACTTGTTAGATATAAAGGATTTCTAAGAACAGTTCTTAAGCAATTCGAAATTTGAAAGGGGTGAAAATGCGCGAAAATCGTTCTAAAAAACGTTCTAAATGGTGGTTTCTACACAATCTCAGGAAATACCAAACCGATTTAAAAAATAATGGTGTCAAAATAAGGGTGTTAAAATGACGGTGACAACCCTTGTTCCAACACAGGCTATGTTTTGTGTCGGTGCCACTACCCCAAAGGGGGTGCAGGAGCAAAAAACGTTCTAAATATCCAATTTTTGCGTTACCGAAGGGCCTAGAAATATTAAATTTGAAATATTAGCTACTTATTAGATATAAAGGATTTCTAAGAACAGTTCTTAAACAATTCGAAATTTAAAAGGAGTGAAAATGCGCGAAAAGCGTTCTAAAAAACGTTCTAATGGTGATTTCTACACAATCTCAGGAAATATTAAGCCGATCTAAAAAATAATGGCGTCAAAATGATGGTGAAAACCCTTGCTCCAACATAGGCGATTCTTTATGTCGGTGCCACTACCCCAAAAGGGGGTGCAGGAGCAAAAAACGTTCTAAATTGCGGTTTTTGCAATACGGAAGGGCCTAGAATCGTGAAATTTGGAATGGTAGTTAGTTATAAGATATCAATGATCTCTAAGGACATTTCCTAAAAAAAATCGAAATTTAAAAGGGGCTCAAAATGCGCAAAAAGCGCTATAAAAAAACTGTCTAAATTGCGATTTCTACGCAATCTCAGGAAGTACTGAACCGATTTCAAATATAATGGTGTAAAAATGATGGTGACAGATCTTGCTCCAAGATAGGCTATATTTTATATCTGTTTCCACTACCCCAGAGGAGATGCAGGAGCAAAATGCGCGAAAAGCGTTCTAAAAACATTCTAGATGCCGATTTGTCGGCAATATCTCCGGAAGAATGAATCTGATTTCAAACATAATGGTAGGAAATTGATGCTGACAGCCTCTGTTCTAACATAGACGCTATTTTATGTCGGTATCACTATCACCAAGACGTTGCAGGAGCAAAAAAGCGTTCTAAATTTCGATTTTTGTGATCGGTAAGGGCTAGCAACTTAAAATTAGGCAAGGTACATAATTATTAGCTATAAATGATCTTTAAGAACAGTTTCGAAAAAATTGGAAATTTAAAAAGCGGTGAAAATGCGCGAAAAGCGTCCTAAAAACGTTCGAAATTGCGATTTCTACTGAATCTAAGGAAATACCAAAGCTATTTCAAAAGTAATGGTTGCAAATCAATGGTGACAGTCCCTGCTATAATATAGGTTATATTTTATGTTGCTGTCACTACCATCTTAGGGTTGCAAAAGCAAAACATGTTCTAATTTGCATTTTTTGCACAACTGAGGGGTCTAACACTTTGAAGTATGGCATGGTATTTACTTACAAGATGCAACTGCTTTCTAAGAACAGTCGAAAGAAAATTCCAAATTTTAAAAAAATGAAGTGAGTGAAAAGCGTTATAAATTACAATTTTTAAGCAAACTTATAAATTACCAAACCGATTAAAAAAATAATGATGACAAATTTTGGTGATAGAACCTGCTCAAACATAAGCTATATATTATGTCTGTTCCATTACCACCAGAGAGTTGCAGGAGCTAAAAACTTTCTAAATTGCGATTTTTGTGATACTGAAAAGGCTAGAAACTTTAAATATGACATGGTAGTTATTTATAAAATATAAATGCCCTCGAAGGAACGTCGAAAATAAATTTCGAATTAAAAAGGGGTGAAGCGAAGGGGAGGTGCGAAAAGCATTCTAAAAAAGTTCTAAATTACAATTCTATGCAATTTCAGGGAATATAAACCGATTATAAAAGTAATAGTTGCGAATCAGTGGTAACAGTCTCTGATCCTACACAGGCTATATTTTATGCCGGTGATTCTACCACCTGGGGTTCACAGGAACAACAAACGTTCTAAAAAGGGGCTTTAAAAGCTTTTTAAAATACGTTTCTGTGGAATATTAGGAAATAACAAACCGATTTCAAAATTAATGTTGGCAAATTAATGGTGACAGTTCCTGTTTCAACGTAGCCCTTTATGTTGAAAGAGGTGGTAGGACTTGGAATTCGACATGATGGTTAATTTTAAGATGTAAGAAGATGGTTTCTAAAAAATTCAAAACTTCAAATGAATACTGAAATGAGCGTATTAATTGAGCATAAAAGTTTCAAAATATTTTCTAAATTATCATTTATTTAGTTTTATTTCATTTTATTAATTTAAGTCTCATTTCTGCCTAATACAGTGTAATAATGATGCTTAGTCAAACTGTGTTTTAAATAGTAATTTTTGAATTATTCCTAAAAGTAATAAAATAATAAAATAAAATATTACCTTTTAATAAAATAAAATAATACCTTTTAATAAAATAAAAATTTAGTTAGTACATTTTGATAAAAATTAGACATATAAATATCACTTGGCATATTTCAAATATTACGCGAGCAAAGCCGCGGGGTTTGCTAGTATTTAAATAAAAATAAAATAAAAATATTTCTTTCCACGTTTGACAATAGAGGGCGGGTATGTTTTGTATTTTATGTGACACTTATGTAAAAGAAAGTTTTTATGAATTTATATGTTTATGAAAAGGTGATGTTCTCTTTTTAAATTTAAAGATTTAAAAAACATTTTTAGAAAAGAAAAATAAGTTTACATATGGGGATTGGGGGTTAATGATAAAGTATTTTTTCTTTTAGCAGCATTTTTTAAAACTTATCTTTCATTCTCTTTCAAATTGTGCAGTTTTAAATAAAACTCATTGTTGTTACTGTTCTCTACTATACCTTTAATCTGTTTGTGTGAGTTTTCCATTCGATTTTAGATATTTTTTATATTTCTTTATTAAGTATCTATTGCGTTAATGGGATTACAGTTTTACTTTGTTTTTTAAATCCATTTTTGTTATTTGAGACAAAATCCTATTTCTTTCACTGCGAACTTTAAAGACGTCGTAGTCGTCAGAAATTTAATTTAAGGTACTTTGGCCCAATATGGAACACGTCATATATTTCATTTACTTTCTTTTTAATTCAATAGATGGCGGTATACGTTCGACCCTCAGGACGATAGAAAGTGGGGAAAAAAACAATAAAAGCGAAGTCGTATCACGTGGACGACATTACTGGCAGAGAAATTGAAATTTTCGGCCAAAAAAAGTCGTGTAATTATTTCTTAAAGGTTATGAATATTTCGTATTATTAATATTTGTTAGCATTTAATACAAAGTAAAAATTAATATAATAGCATCGTTAATCTACTTTAAGATACTATCAATAGTTTTATCATTACTTATTAGTATATCCTTTTTTTTTTTGGGGGGGGGGGGGCGAAAATGAAAAAATGGCGGAGGTTCAGATTAAGGCCAGGGTGGGCCATATGTTTGTAGTGATTTCAAGTATATATATTTCTTTTACGAAGATAATTTTGTTTCATTTCTGTTCTTCAATTAATACATTATTTCTTAGTAAAAAAAAAAAATTTGTCTTAATTTTAATTTTTATTGTGATTTTCCTAGATTTCAAAAAATTGCAATTATTAGATACATAATATGTATATATAAATATATATATATATTATATAACATACAATAATTTGCAACTTTTTTGCAATTTTCTAATTTTATTTTGCAATTTTCTAAAAATTTACAAAGTGGGCCATATTGAGACCGGGGTGTTCCCAATATGGCCCATATGACACTTTTTACATTTCAGCTTATATAATTTTTAACAGTATAATTACATGTATAAATTCTTTTCTTTTATTTACCACGTTATTCCTTCTAAGCAACAGCATAAACAGTTTCCGGGAAAAATAATATTAACATGGTGAAAAAGCAATCAAACCTTAGGTGAGCCACAATGAGGCCAGGTACCTTATAATTAATATTGGAACTGTATCTAAAAAAGGAGTTGTCCACACTGATATCATAATGATCGTTGCAAACCTGTAAGATAAATTTTAGTTTTAACGATAATTTAAATTTTTTACATCATCGAAAATGGAAAAATTTGCTTTCAAATGACCTTTGATTGAAAATTGAAGCTCAGTTAACTAAAACTATCTTTTTAAATAAATTTTAAGCTTATATTCTTTTTAATCTAGCCGAACAATAAACATTTGTTTGTTACAATAATGTAAAGCAACTAAGGAGAAAGTATCAGAGATACCACAGTTGGCAAATGATTGCCCATGCTTGGTCAAACTAATTTAAAGGCAGGGAAGTCAAAAGACAAAGAAAGGCGGGAAGGGGGAGGGTTCGTTTTTTTTTTTATTGTTTTCAAATATGATCGATTAATCTTTTGTAATTGGTTCCATTTCCAATCATTGTCATTAAGGCTACAATAATGTTCTTTAAAGTGTTTGCGAATACCATTAAAAGTTTTAAAAACACACTCTTACGCTAGATGACATTTACTCAAATACGCCATCTGTCTATGAACTTCATTATGGGAGATTAAACATAAGATCCCGTCTTAATTTTTATTTATTTATATATTTTTATGTATTGGAACAGCATGAATTCTAACATGTGTTGAAAACGTTTCGGCGCTAAATTGAAATCTCTGAATGAAAAAATAAATTTTTAGGTGCTTTCGTAATTATATAAATACGTAGTACCTATAGTCGTTGTCTGGTCCGTCCGTCTGTCTGTCCGTTTGTATGCATTAACAGCGCAAAAACTACCCAATCGAATGGTTTGAGATTTAATATATATAGTCGCTGCAGAATTTTGTCGAGTCATTTCAAATTTTATGAAAATCGAATCAAAACTTAAAAAGATATTAATAAAAGATTTCTTCGTTCTATTAAATACTATCATACGTAATTAATTCAGTAATATCCCACGATAGGCAACGATTCTAGGTCGTCATAGTGATTACGTCCTATTTAAGATGGAGTCCTATCACCCCTGTATTACTGAAGTTAATATATATAATCATAATAAATTTTGTATTCATGCATTTTTGCATTGGTGCAAATGCTATTGCACCAAGAGCTGAATATTTATAAAACTATAATTATGATACGAACACACCTCATTTGCCACGTTTAACATACAATTTCCGACTTGTTATTTTATGTTAATCATGAGATCAGTGTCAAATTAAGGGGAATTTGTTAAAAGATAATTTATATATTTTCGTAGCTCTGATAGTCTTTATGATATATTTTCAAATATACAGGGTGTCCACGTATAACCTGACCGACCTTTATTGTAGCAACCGTTGATCCTAGATGCACACTTCCAATTACAAAAATGGTTTAAATAAGGTGAATAATTATTTTTAAAGCAATTTGGGTAAAAAAAAATATTTCTTAAAAAATTACGAAATTTAAATTTTTATGCGGTCCCCCGGTCCTATAAGTTATATTTAGTAAAATTTTCCTGTTACACTGACAAGTAAGACAAAAAAAAAAAAGTCCCGTTATTCTACGATTGAAATTGACCGAATAATAACTGTTTAAAGTTGGAGCACATTTTTTGCGGCAAATTAGGGGTCATTTACAAATTTAGTAGAAATATAATTTCATCAGATATATTTAAAAAATGGTTGAGAGAAAAATGAACATTGCAATATAAATTTGGAATCTTTAATCATTCTGACATATTAATGCAAAAAATACAATTTGTAATAAACATATAAGAAGGGGGGGAAAACAGAATTTTTGTTAAATAAAATGCTGAAAATTAAAAGTTTTACCTTTCGATAGTTGATTCTTATGTATTCTGTAACGCTGAATCCGAAATTTACCATCATTTTTTATCATCACGTAAAGAATTTTTGCAAATCGTAAATTTTTTAGTTAAAAAAAGAAAAAAAATAGCGAAAATTTGATACTATAAAATAGATGTCAATATATTGTGTTTTTAACTTTCGATAATTTATTTTTATGCATTTTTTACCGCTGAATCCGTAAATGACCTTCATTTTTAACAATCGCGTCAGGATGTTTCGCAAATTGTAAATTTCAAAGTTAAAATTGAACCTTCTCCCCCACCTCATCGGACCCCTCAGCTGTTTAGCTGTAAGAATCCCAGTATAAACCAAAAAAATGAATAAACTATTTCATTAAAAAAAATAAAATTAAATAAAAGAGTTTTATATCTGTTTTATAGTATCAGATTTTCGCTGTATTTTAACTTTGACATTTACGATTTGCAAAAACTTCCTAACGTGATCGTTAAAAATTAAGGTCATTTTCAGACTCAGTGCTGAAAAGTGCATAAAAAATCAATTATTAAAAGATAAAAAATACAGTCATCTCCTCTATTTTTTAGCATTCGATTTTTGTTATTTTTTAACTTTGACAATTTATGATTTGCGAAAAAAACCTGACATGATGCTTAAAAATTAAGGAAATTTTCGAATTCAGTACCAAAAAATATTTAAAAGTTAAAAAACACAACCATCGCAGTCTTGTGTTTTCTAATCTAAAACTTTTTCTTAAACTTCTTGGGAGGTAATCAATCCGAATTTTTTTGTGTTATCCTGTAAAATAAGTATAAATGATAACCACCGAAAATCATAATATTAGATTGTCATCGGATTTAGGTCTGTATATAAAATTTAATCTCGATCGGATATTTGAAAGTGAGTTAAAATTCGAGTAATTTTGAACTGAAAAAACATACATACGTCGTTGAAGTTAAATAAAAACTTATAAAAATAACATAATTTTTGTTAAAAGAAATCATGAAAAGAAACAGTCTCATATCCTTACAAAATAAAACTATGTTAAATTACAGTTATTTTAGTCAATCTGAAACTTAATAAAAGTTAACTCAATCGTAATGCGTGAAAAAAAAAATCAAAGCGCAGATACACGTGAAATAAGTTCTTAAGAATACTTTAAGCACTTGGTATATGACCCCTCAAAGCATGACGGAACTCATCTGTGTTCAGATGCAGTAAAGTGGTATAAGTTTTAAAGTTTCATAACTCGGTCGATTTTAGTGTTATATTAACGGGGCTTTTTTGTCTTACTTGTCCGTGTAATGGGAAAATTTAACTAAATATAACTTATAGGATCAGGGGACCGTATAAAAATTTAAATTTCGTAATTTTTTAAGAAATGTTTTTCTTGATTCAAATCGCTTTAAAAATAATTCTTTACCTTAATTTCTGTAATTGGAAGTATGCATCTGGGACCAACGGTTGCGAAAATAAATGTCGGTCACGTTTTACGTGGACACACTGTGTATATCTAACACCTTTTTACGCTTTTCAGCGTTGTTGCACTATGATTCTATGAGGGAAAAATCATTTGAGGTGCATTTTAATAATGTAAGATTCTTCAAACATAACGCAATTAATATGCGTCACTAAAATTGACTACAACATGCTTTCTATAGCATGTGGATTAAGCATTATATATAGTTCTTTCATAGGGACACACAAACCAAATACATTACATTATTTTTTAAGGGAAAAAACTGCTCTGAATGAATTTCAATGATGTGACATTACTTCAAACTTAATTAAATTTATAAGCATCATTGAAGTGCACTACAACATGCTTTCCATAGATTATGCATTGCTAATGTTACGGGATTGTTATTGAGATAAAATCGCTGAAAGACCACAGTGCAAATCGCATATTAAGACATACTACAACCAAGAAATAGCCCCATTATAGAAAATTGCGAACAATGTAAAATTAGCGATAAAACGAAGGTTCAGGGGTTGACCCCTGAAAAATTTGCATTTTATTTATTTTCTTTTGTTATTGTAAAATTAAGCATTTCAAGAACATCATTGTATGAAACAGTATTCAATGTTTAACACAAGTTAACAGCTAAAATTCGTACAAAAAAGCACAAATAAATGTACTAAAATTACTTGCAGATGCATACATATAATATAAAATTATTTATAAAATACATTAGAAATATGTTTAAAGTACTACATTAAGAAACCGTTGAAATCCAAAACGTTTTCAGCTATCACACGGCCGTCTTCTGAATATTGTTATTTTTCTTTACGCTTATTCGAGAATCGTCTAGAAGAGATCATTGTAATTTAAGGGTGGTACGGAAAATAAGATTTCAGATAGAGGTATTCAAATTTCTAACAAAACAAGCTTTCATATAAAATGCAGGAATTCTTTGCAAACTCATTGGATATCATATGATAGTGCATCGTTACAAGCTGTGTCTTTATTAGCAATTATTTCAGTAGATTCTCTTATAATGCCTTTCTGGTAATTATTTGTACAGACGTGGAAAACAAAGTAAACATCCCGTACTAACTCCTTAACAAATTATCGTAGAAGAAAGTTACTGGTACCGAACGATTGGATATAAAGTCTACTTTTAAGTGATGTATATAAAATTTGTTTAGGGGGCCATCTACATAGTAAAACGAACCATAACTTTGTTTTTTTTTTTTTCAATAGCAGTACACAATTCTGACAGCATAAAGGAATTCTACACCCTTCAATTAGTCTGGAAACAAATTTTTATGCAATTCGTACCACAAGTTTCCGAGAAATTAATTATTTTAAAACGAGCGTATTTTATGGGCTGTATCCAAATTGAAGTTCGGAACTGGATTTTTAACCAAGAGAGCTCCCTTCTTGATCAAGGCACTTAAGCAGTCAATTAAGCCTGTTAGATTACAGGATAGCATAAGCAATTTCAAAATATTTAGTCACTTCTATCATAGACGATATATTAAACCATCATTTAGCCGTTTTTTAAGCATAATTTAAAAACTACTTTTAAGAAAAATGTGAAATTTTGGATTTCCATAAAGCAGGACCTAATAAATCTGAATCCATCAAAAAAATTGTAAGTTGCAATTCATATTTCTTTCGAATATTAATTTCATAATTCATAATTCATATCAGAAAATTATAAAAATCGCAAATTCAGCTTATTTATGTTTGGATATATTAATATTATTGCTAAACAAAAAATTAAAACATTAGGATCATAATTTCAGAAGTTATAGATAAAAATATGAAAATGTAATTTAACATTAGAAGCACTCAATTTTGAATGTTTATAATTCAAAAACTTATCATTCAAATAACTTGAAATTTGGGGTCTAGGCATAGTTTGAACCAAAGATTTGAAATATCTCGTCAAAATTGTGTATTGCCGTTGAAAAAAATGAAGTTTGGATTCGTTTTAATATGCAGATGGCCCCCTAAGCAAATTTTATATGCGTCATTTAAAAGTAGACTTTATTTCCAATCGTTCGGTACCAGTAACTTTCGTCTACAATAATTTGTTGAGGAGTTAGTAGGGGGTGTTTACTTTTTTTTTCCACGACTGTACATATCTTTCGTACAAATAATTACCAAGAATCCATTATAGGGGAATATATTGAAATAATTGCTAACAAAGATATAGCTTGTAACGAGTACAAATAATCACCAGTAAGCCATTATAAGAGAATCTATTGAAATAATTGCTAATAAAGATATAGCTTGTAACGATGCACTATCATACGATGCCCATGGAGTTTGGAAAGAATTGCTGCATAATAGATGAAAGCTTGTTAGAAATTTGAATATACTTATCTGGCATCTTATATGCCGTACTATCCTTAAATTACAATTATCTCTTCTAGACGATTCTCGTATAAGCGCAAAGAAAAATAACAACATTTAAATAACCACTGAAAACGACCGTGTGATGGCGGAAAACGTTTTGGATTTTTACTGGTTTTTAATGTATTTTTAACATCTGAACCACTATAAGGGGTAATTATGACCCATGCCGAAATGATTGCAGCCGATTCGAACCAAAAATTTCTTTATAAGATATGTTTAATGTAAGCAGCATAAAAATAGGCTAATTAAATAAGTTAAATAGTTTTAAATAAAAATTCTGGTGTGAAATACTTTTTTTTTATAAAACTTGAGTAAAATTGCTAGCGGGTCTAGTGTTAAGATATTTATAATGAATTTTAAGTAATTTTATACTATATGTACCTGCAAGTAATTTTAGAACATTTCTCTGTGCTTTTTTTTATGTGAATTTTAATTATTTACTCAAAGCGAATTTAGCACCAGAGATTTAATTTCCATTTATTGACAATTTAACAGTTTCTAAAAAAAAAAATGTCTGAATCTTTGAGAAATTGTATATGCTCATAAATAGGTATAACTTAAAATACTTAAATTGAGGATTGTACGAAAACAGATGTTACGTAAAGTGAGATCAGAACAGAAATGTGACTTAACACGTTCACTGCCATGAGCATCACCGGTGGGTCTCAAAAAATTTTCCTTCTGTGCCGCTAGCATCACTTGTGGATTACAAGTATCTTTCCATATAATATTAAATAAAGATACTCAGAATCCTTGATTATTTTCAACAGTAAATTTTTAATATAAATTTTGCCTTATTTAATCCGAGCATTTTCCGGATTCAATTAGGCAAACATTTCTGTTTTGAAAAACCGGTGATAAAAGATTAAAAATTCTGTAAAAAAATCTCTTCCCGAAAAGGTTAATAGTGTTTTTAAGTTTGGTACTCTGGTGATCACTTTAACTTCTTATGGGGGCAGTAAACGTGTTAAGAAGTTGACGTTGATTTTTCTCATTTGCCAGTTTACTATTTATGTAGTATATAGAGATTCAACTGTTCTCATTATGATCAATCGGAGCACTACAATATTAAAAAAATAGTTTTTTTAAGTGGTTCATGAGTTAAAATCTGTATTATCAGGTAACTAAAAGAGTTCTGTCATTTTTATGTGAAAGAAAAGAAACAGAAAATGTATAGGTAAGAATGCAATTTATTCATCAAAATAACCACCCTCATATTCAGTAACCTTTTCCCAATGAGAAACAAGCTTATAAATTCCAATTTTATAAAAAATTTCGCGATCTGTAGAGTTGATAAGGTTCTGTAACTCCATTGCCATAACCTCTCGACTGCTGAACTGTCGATTGCACAGATGATCGTCGAGGCTTAAAAATAGGTGATAGAGGGGCTAATGTGAGGGGAGAAAGGAGGGTGCAAAAGCGGTTCCCATCCAAGAGTCTGAATTGTGTCAGAGGCGACATGCAGCCGAGCATTATCCTGTAGGAAAAGAACCCCTTTACGGTTCACCAAAGCTGGCTGTTTTTTTTTTAAGTGATTAGTGAACTCGACGGAGTTGGTCACTATAGACATTCGCAGTAATTGTCTGACCAGATGGTAACAGTTCATTATGAACAATTTCATTTGCTGTCCAACATTCGCACAATAACACCTTCTGCTGATGGATCTTGGGTTTGGTGGTCTGTGGCACAGCATCAGTGGCTGACAACCAACGATACAATCTTTTGGGATTATTGTACAACACCCACTTCTCATCTCAGGTTAATACATGGACAAGAAATTGTTCCGTTTGATGGCGATGCTTCAACCACAAACAAATGTTCAGAAGCTTGAGCTTCTGGGCAGGTGTCAATTGATGAGGTATCCATTTGCTTAGCTTCTACACTCTCCCCAGACGATGCTACTGTAAACGAATAGTTTAATCTCTGACGGCGAACCTTTCTGTTAACATCTAATACGTTTAAACGGAATCTTCTTTGATTGCAGCCTGTAATTCCTCATCATTAATGACATATGGCCGCCCTGCTCGTGGGTCATCTTCAGCAACTCATCGCCGGCAGCAAATTTCCTAAGCCACCTTTGGGTGGTGCGAGTGCTGACACAACCATCTCCGAAAGCTGGGTGCCCCACCAGTGGCCGAGAGGTTCTGATCTCGAAGCTGGTAAACGGGAGGTGCTGAGTTCGATCATAATCGCGCCCGTTGGCCTAATCGTTCGGAGTTTTCATAGTTTATTTCGAACATTGGTTTTCCAAGCGTAAATACGGTTAATTTCCCATAGAAAGACCCTCACGGAGGGCAGTCCCCCACTTAGGGCCTCTATCCCTCGGCCATCATAATTGGCCGTCATAAATACAACCAACCAACCAACAACCGAAAGCTTGGCATTTTTTTTTCTTTTGCCGTGTGCACAGCATTTGTTCCAAGTTTAAACTCATACAACATACAAGCACGAATTATACAGTTTGGAGCACTCCTGTTCACGTCCATTTTTCTACTGTTACGAGATAACCTTTCTAATTCTTTATATACGATGACTCTGGATTATATTTTAACTAACATATTTAGGCAATTGTAGTACCAACTATTATCCATTGCGTGGAACATTCTTTAACGTTTGTCGTTTCATAAAAACGACAGAACTTTTTTGGTTACCTGATAAATAAAATGTTAACAAACAGCAATTACGAAATTCAACATAACCATGTAGTAATGCATGATTCTGGTAGCCTTTTGTTTGTCTTAGACAAACTTTAACGGAAGAATCAAAGAAAACTTTGTAAACCAATCGACTTTTGAAACCTGAAGTCTGAAACTATTGGCTTCTTTTTTGTTAGAAATTTACGGGACGCAAAGCTAACACAATTTTTATTTTAGAAGTGTTTCTTTATATCCCGAAAATTTATTCTTTCCTAAAGTATCTGATATGGTCCTTCTCCAAATAAATGACGAACAGATAAAGCATTTGTTTCCGAAACCGTGTTTAACAATGTAGTTCGTATTGATTTTCTGAAAATACGTATGCTGTATTAAAAAAGTTTTGTGTATTATTTTGCACTGTATGCAGAGGAGAAATAAATAGTTTCTTTACTTTTATGCGAAGAGCATTTAAAAATTCGGGTTAACTGTATGTTTAGTTCGAATAATACATTTAAACACTCTATTTATTACATATTATTTTAAAGTTCATTATTTTTGTTGTAAACTGACATTAATAAACAATATATTTCTCTTAATTTATTAAGGTAGTAAAAAAAAAATTAAACCTTCGATCGATCGCATTTTTAATGTACAAATTTTGAGACTGTTCAAACAATGCTGAACGCTTCGACGATTTAATTGTCCCTCGTGCAAGTTTTTAAGACACAAAGAGCTTATTCATTAACCTGCAATTAATTAAACACCTTTTCTCCAGAGTTATTTTAATTAATTTTATGCCAAACATTCCTTACTCTTCTAGTTACATTTCCCCCGTTTCCGTTTTCAATGGATACTTTTTCTATTTTGTAATAGTTAGTAATTGTCAAGTGTTCCGTGATTAATGAAGTCCAAAATGAATTTCTTCATATAATTGAGAATTCGCTATAATATGTAAGTTATAATACAAAGAATTACGCAACTATGAGTAATTAATTGCCAATCTTTATTTTAACCATTTACATAGATATAAATTGAATGCTTTTAAAAAAGGGAAAATAAGTTTAATGACAAATTAATTTAATGGAGGAGAACAATTAATTTATCGTAAGAGAACAATTAACTATTATTTAAAAAATATTTCAAGAAAGAAAAAGCCTTTACAGAATTTTTTATGACGTAAGAACTCCTGTCTGAAAATTTATATACATTTCATTTTAATTATTATAAAGCGACAATTATTTTTTAAGATAATACAATAGATATGCGGAAGTTTCTTGTACTGAAAAATTCTTCCATGAGATCTAGATATTGTGTTTTCTTATAATACATTTTACTTTTATACTTAATTTCAAAGATATTTATTTTTGCATGAACAATTAGATGACGAGATCTATAATCTCAATTTTATTTTTAATTACAATTCATGCAAAAAAGTAGGAGACATTTTTGTTACATATATTTGACATAGTCTTTCTTACTCTATTATATCAAACAAGCCAGCATCAGTTTGGACAATACTAGAGAGCATTTTGACTGTCATTGACTTTGATCTTTTTTTAACTAATTGTGTAATAGATCTTTTAATATTAATCAGTGTTAGTATTTTAAGTGTTGTTAAACATTTTATTTTCCGACGGTATTTTCAAGTGTCATTAAATAAAATTTAATTTAAAATGTATTTAATCCCTCTATTAATAAAAGTAGATGTTACTTTTCATGCAACATACTTTGCTTGATTATATTTGGGAATTACAGCAAAACAGTCGAAGCTAAATATTTTTTTTTTTTGTAGTTCTTTTTTGATTTATTTACATAGTGTATCTTTTTTCTTGTTAAAAAATGTAATATGAAAAATTCGGAACGACAAAAAACTTTCCATTTAAAGATAGGATCACATACATTTATTTACATTGTGAGATTTTCATAACAGTATTTTTTGTTAATTAATTTAATTGATCATGTAAATATTTTACAAAAAAACGCAATAATTACAGATTTAACGAAATCACTTACCTAAATTTAATATAATTATTACATAAATTTCTTAATATACCTACAGGCATTAAAGAATATAATTAGCATTGAAGAGTAGCAATTTGTTAATTCTTAATTTAGACCATAGTGTATTGAAGAAACAGTAATTAAAACTGAATAGTAAAAGGGCTTTGGTATCAATTTTTAAAGCTTTTGAAGGGGAATTTTATATTTTCTTAGAAATTTTACCATATTCTTACTATTATGAGATGCAGAAATATCATAGTGGAAAACACCTTTTTGTATCAGTTTCTTCCGTAATCTTTAATGAATGGTGTTCCGCAACTCTTTTGTGTAATAATTTGAAGTAATTTTACCAGCAGACACAATACGCCGAAGTTTGACGGAGAATGCAATTCCAGCATAACGTCTGCTTGATACGTAGTGTAAATTTGCCACACTACCCCTCATCATTTCTATGTTGGATCTTTCTTTTTAACGCCTGTAAGATTAATGTCACTCGTCTAAATAAGAATTCATAAAATGAAAACAAATTTTCGTAAAAAAAAATATTTATTCTAAAAGCTATCGCAAAATTAAACATCGTTCCCGATTTAAAGTTCTAAAATAATAAATTTAAAATTCTAAAAATATTCATTAAAAAATTTCATTTAAATTAAATTCATTAAAATAAAAATAATTAATTCACAAAATTTAGTAATTTAATAAATGCATTAAAATAAATTCCAAACAGCTACTATGTCAGTAACACATTCATTCAAAGGTTCTAATTAAAGAAAGACGTCAAATTATTAAAAAATTCATTCCATGAAATTAAAAATAAATCCACTGATTACGTCATACAAGAAACAATGAAAAAAATCAAATATACCCCTCTGTTCCAACACGAAAAAATCCCCACTTCCTTCCAAATTCTTCTGAACCGGCAGACAAAAAAAAAATCACCCCGTCCAACAGTACGATTGAAAAACGAAACCGAAAACAAAACCCAAACCAGCAGGAGGAAAACAACTCAACTAGTGACATCACTGTCATGCCTCCTTTTGATTGACAGCTGGCCTCGTCCCCTAATACATTACTTTCGGCGCTGATAGCGGTCCGATTGCCACTTATCTTAGCGATATGATACATCCGCCACTTCGCAAGCAAGAAGTACAGAGACAATAAGTACAGAGATACTTTTCATCATGGCATGCATTTTTGGATTATTTTTTCCCCTAACTTTCTTCTACACTGTCAGAAAAACTCCTCTATTTACACTAAATTATTCCTCATTTTTTAACTGATAATTTCCGTACTCCTAGAAAACATGTTTTATCCGTGAATTATTCCCGAAAGTCTGAAAAAGAGGGAGAAATTCCGTTCATTCCTAGCACGCATGCATATTGGTTCTATTAATACTAAAATCCGAATTCATTTTTAAAACGGAAAACCAAAAATTCTACAAATTAAGATTTTTAATTTAGATAAAAAAAATAAATTTTTAAAAACTAAATCAAAAACAAAGAGAATAAACGTTTTCGAATTTAAAAATAAATAACAATTTTCTCATTCACTTAAAAAGTATTCAGAATTTATTTTTTTAAGTAAAAAAAAAAAAAAAATTAGTATTTAAAATATATTTTAAATGAACACATTTAAATTAGATATTTTAATTAAAATATTAAATGAGAAAACATCGATTTACTCCAAAAGAAATTTCGCGTAAAAATATAATATTCATATTTTAAATCTTAGCAATCTAGATAAAAATATTTATAATTCATATTTTTATCGGATTGAAATACTAAAGCATTAAAACTCCAGCCACAAAGTCTCATCAAAGACGAAGTTTTCCCGAAATAAACTTTAAAATTCAAAGATTTTTATAGAAAAAAAATCAAGCCATACCCATCACAGACAAACATGTTAGAGTACACTGGTCTCGTAACCCTAAGGTAGCTGGTTCGATCCTCAGAGAAAAGATATGAGTAGAGTCCAAACTCCATTGTTCTTTCACCCAGATTTTGAATCCAGCATGTTTTCGCTCTTTCATCGCAAAAAAAAAGATGCCTTTTTTGAAAGTGATCCCTTTATTAGCAACTTTCGGATTTCATTCTCGTTCAACTCAAGATCCGGAGAGAGATTCCGAGTAGCTTTTGCCGGGAGTAAAACCGCTTTAGCGCGCATCTCTGCCCTCCATCACGTGACGGAGGGCAGAGATGTAGGCTTCAAGAAAATGTTACCAAATTGGAGTCTACTTATATGAGAAATTTGTTGTTTGATCCCAAGGTCAGCAACTCTATTTTATCCCCATTTTTTTCAATTGATGTATAGTTTACCACCTGTAACTGAGAGGAAAAAAAAAAGAAACAGATAATCGTCTATAAACAGAAAAATGGTGGTAGCACTGTTGCCAGGAAAATTTCAGTGAATTGAAGAAAATATTTCTGAGAGAGTATATATTTTGACAGACTTCCACGACACCTGAAGAACCTGCAAAACGCAGGAAATTAAAATATAAAAACACTTTAAAAAGGCTTGAATTTTTTTTTTAAACTAGAAAATTATTTAACTTTTCTTTTTTTAAACCAAGAAAGGACGTTCACTTTAATCCTCCTGAGCAAAAATGATAATAGCCATAATGTCATATACAGGGTCTCCCAAAATGATTAAAATGCCATTTATTTCCATCTCATGGAGATGCGTAGGCAATTAAATTGAAAAAGTGTGGGTCAATCCATTTCAAGTGGTCCAGCACTGGTTGCTCGACCATTTTTTAAAAATCTGAAATTTTTTGTACAACAACCCTAACATGATGGAAGTTCAAAATGACTATTATTTTAATTTTATTAATTTTTGTTTGTGCATGGCGGCCATCTTTGTTTCATCGTCTGTAGCAATTTTCTCACAAGAAGGGTTTACGGAATTGTAAATAATTCATCGAATTCAACTGCGGATTAAAGCAATTTTTACAGAATACATTGGGCTAAAAATTTGGTAATGGAGTAGTTTCCGAAACTAACTGCTTATTGGTAAAATTTAAGCATAAAGTTTCAGTTTTTTTTCAAAAATTTGTCCGTTTACAAGAGGAAATTTTTCTAGCAAGGAATACTGTCAACATGACAATTTATTTTACAAATAGGCTGAAAGTACTTGTACTCACACGCCGAGTTCCAGATCTGGGACTTGCTTTCTCTTCGCTAAAAAAAAATCCCAAATTTTTCAAAAATGACAAAAATCGCACTTTTTAGGCTTTGATATCTCTGGTGGTGCACGAGATAAAAATCTGAATTTTTTTTTTATAAGAGTATTGTATGGTAGTGTTATGCACAAGAAATTTCAGGATGGAGATTTGGCTACAAGCTGAGATATGGCAAGGGCAACATGTCAAAACAATACTGCCAAACTATTGTTTTGTGGTAGTCACAGCTAAGTATTTATCTCAGAGTATCATTTAAATTTATTTTTTAGATTATCTTTAAATAATAGTAACAGAAAATAAAGCCTTTTGCAATTAATTTAAAAAATAATTATGCCTAAGGCCTACATTTTGTAGGGTTTCAGTAATTTTTGTTGTAATTTTAGTAACTAAAAGAAACCTCAGCACTTTTACATAAATGTATATATATATATACAAGACCTGAGATAAAAACAGAATAGGAAAAGAGAAAAGCTATTAATGTTGTCCTACTTGTTGAGACATGATCGAACGCGTCAAAACACATTCCTGCTTGTTGGTTTAAAAACCACAATTTTAATGCTGCTTGTCAGTCCCTGAAACTTGTTCCTACCATAAGTATGTTCCTGTAAATGAAACATTATGCGATGTTACCATGCATCAGCCTTAAGTAATTTCCGGAAAGTAAAGATATCCAATGCCTTTTCGAAATTTATACTGCAGAAAAATCACATTTTTGCATAAGAATTAAGCTAGGAATTATTAATGAATTGAGACTTGCATATAGTGATTTCAAAGTATATTTCTATGAGCCAGCAGGGCCAAGATCTTCAATCAAGTTATCAAGAGATGACAAGACTTGGTTCCTACAAATAAAATTTTGTGAAAGATCAAAATTATGGTTTTCGAACCAACAAGCAAGAATGTGTTTTGACACTTTTGATCATGTCTCAACAAATATGACAACATTAACAGCTTTTCTTTTTCCCTATGTTGTTTTTTTCTCAGGTCGTGTATAAAAATATTTTTTTTTCTTTATGTAAAAGTGCTGAGTTTTCTTTTAGTTACTAAAATTACTTACAACAAAAATTACTGAAACCATACAAAATGTATGGTCTTAGGCATAATTATTTTTTTAATTAATTGCTAAGCTTTGCAAAGGGCTTTATTTTCTGTTACTATTATTTAAAGATAATTAAAATCATAAATTTAAATGACACTCTGAGATAAATACTTAGCTGTGACTACAAAAAAACAATAGTTTGGCAGCATTGTTTTGACATGTTGCCCTTGCCATATCTCAGCTTGTAGTCAAATCTCCATCCTGAAAATTCTTGTGCATAACACTACCATACAATACTCTTATAAAAAAAAATTCAGATTTTTATCTCGAGCCCCACCAGAGATATCAAAGCCTGAAAAGTGCGATTTTTGTCATTTTTGAAAAATTTGGGATTTTTTTTAGCGAAGAGAAAGCAAGTCTCAGATCTGAAACTCGGCGTGTGAGTACAAGTACTTTCGGCCTATTTGTAAAAAAAATTATGTCATGTTGACAGTATTCCTTGATAGAAAAATTTCCTCTTGTAAACCGACAAATTTTGGAAAAAAAACTGAAACTTTATGCTTAAATTTTACCAATAAGCAGTTAGTTTCGGAAACTACTCCATTACCAAATTTTTAGCCCAATATATTTTGTACAATTTGATTTAATCCGCATTTGAATTGGATAAATGAACGATGAATTATTTACAGTTCCGTAAACCCTTCTTGTGAGAAAATTGCTACAGATGATGAAACAAAGATGGACGCCAAGCACAAACAAAAATTAATAAAATTAAAATAATAGTCATTTTGAACTTCCATCATGTTAGGGTTGTTGTACAAAAAGTTTCAGATATTTTAAAAATGGTCAAGCAACGAATAAATGATTTTCTGCACCACTTGAAATGGATTCACCCGTGTTCAAAATATGGACAGAAATTAGACTATGTCGATGAAATAACCCTTCCATTAAATTTCACAATGTTACACTTTTAAAAAATATTATACGTCAACGTATTTTGTCCTTGATGCTGTAAGGAAAATTTACTTCATGTTCCGACAAGTACAATGGTAAAAATTCCGTTCTTCTACGACCCGAAAATTTCACGATCGCTTAAACTTTATGATTTTCCACAGCTTTCTGGCATTAAGAAAAGTATTTTTCTGTTTTAGTGCCAGAAAGGTAACAAATTTCATAAAATTCAAAGTACAATAACTTAGTGAGTTTGGTCGAAGGAGATTGGAATTTTTACTGTTTTACTTGCCAGAACAAGGAGAAAACATTTCTAAATATAACTTATAAGAACCAGCTACCATATCAAAATTTTAAAAAAATACCTAACATTTTTTGGCTCTATTTCAATTTGCATTTCCTACATATGTTCATTAGGTAAAAAATTAAAGCGCAATTCAATCTGTTAGGTACACCCTGTAAATTAGAGATTTTTAAAATCATTTTAATAACATTTTGTTATATTTACAAGGACTTTTAGTAGGGTAAGGTGCCCTATTATCGTCTCCCAGTCACTTTTAGGCCCTTGGATGTTGTAATTTTCAGTGAAAATCTACCAAATTTGGATTTTATATAGACTAACTACCTACGCACATAGAAATGTAGGTAAATATCGTACAAAAAAATTTTAACAATGCGAAAAATTGTTTTTTAAAAAGTATCTAAAAAATGCAAAAGGCAAAAAATGGTCCCAATTTCGTCCCTCCAGAAAATCCAATACGCCGAGGCGTAACTTATAACTAAATCAAAATTTATTTATAAATGAGTGAGTAATTTATATTAAAGTAAGGCACAAAGAAATGCACTAATTATCAGTGGAAGAATAACATAGCGAAACATTAGCATAGTTTCCAACCTCCCGATTTTTTTCATACCAATATTTTTATGCAGAAATACTTGTTTTTTACAATCGCAGCGTTAACGAAATTAAATAAAGAAAACATTTTTGTAAGATTTTACTGGTATAAAAAAATCGGGAGATTGGTAACTATGCACTAGCCATCCAAACATGAGAAAAAAATTATGAAAAATGTCATGATTCATTCCTAATTTCGCCCCCGGGACGAAAATAAGAACTGTAAGGGGGACGAAATTGGGACCACGCTAATTCCCAATATTACGGATCTTCAGTTCCAGTGAGATGAACTGAGCGTCCTAAAACTCACTGTATGTTACTGTCAACATCTTACCAACGTAAAATACATGCAATGAATAAGATATAAATACTTACAGTACAGGAAATAAAGTTCTACAAATGACGTAATAAGAACTCAGGTCTTCTAAAAATAGGAAATTCGCCGTCTTTAATTTATGTATGGGTCGTGGCGAACGAAACTTCCAACACTAACCCCTTTTACCTTCCTCCCCTGTGCCTTGCGTCAATTGTAGCGCCACTTTCGCAGAAGCGGAGAAGTTAAGGGGACGAAATATGGACACTTTACCCTATACTTGAGTCTACCTGTGTGCGTTTCAGTAACAGAATCTTCAAGACTGATCATTTAATTAAACGTTCTCGATTACAGTTTTCAGAGGTTTTTTGCGGCGAACACAGTTACTTCAAAATTCTTTTATTTACGATTTTGCAATTATTTTTTTAAATAGTAAACATATTGCTTGCTTATTAGGGATTTGGCTTTTGAAAGTACAGCACGATAGTCACTTCCCACCATTCAAAATTAAATGAGCCAAAATTCGACTAATCTCAATTTTGTGGAATTCATTTTATTTAGTTGGCGCAGAAAACAGTTTCAGATAGTAAGCAATGAGTGAAAAATGTAAACAATCTCGTCATAACCTGACGAAATTGCTAAGTAGTGAATAGTTAATTAGCAAACATGTCCTGAATTATGTGAGATTTTGTATGAGGGATGTAAGCGCTACGCCACAAATGGCTGATTTTCATCACTAAATTTAAATAGTATTCTTCGCCTTATTAAATCTCGGAAATTCTGTCATTAAATAAGGTGAGGAATACTACTATAAACATTTATTGGTAGCAATCAGCCATTTCTGACGCAGCGTTTGCATTCCTGTGTATAGCTCACTTATATATACGGATTTTCATTATTATTATTTGCTTGAATTAATAAACTAATAAAACATTTTATGTTTTTGATTAAAAAGATTTTCACTCCCTCACAACTATTATGAATATTTTTTTAATTTAGAAGGCGTTTTTTTTTTCAGTTAAATAAAAGTACTTTCATTTCAATTTTACGAAATGTATTACATTAAACTTGAGCTATATACCAACAACAAATTTTAAGTGAAATCCATTTATTGTATAGTATGTTATTTCTTTAAATATGCTTTAATATTTATGTGCTTTATCATGCGTTTTATAATGCTCATATATTTATTTACAGGTAAGAATATTATTTATTTCTTCTGCTGGTTGAAGACGGTGAATACAATTAAATTTATAAGCGTATGATGAAACAAAAATAATATTGCAATTCATAAGTAAGTTGATATATATTACTATTAATTTTTTTATCAAAATAATTTCTTTTTCATTCACAGAGATGCAATTTTATTAAATTAATTACTTTCGCTAAGATAATCAAAGACGAGATTATATGGAAAAAGGAAAGCTCAATAATTAAAAATGACTTTCATATCTGATTTTTGGAATACGAATTATCGATGTTCGTTTTTAAGAGGCACACGGAGAAACTCGATCTCTAATGTTAAGCCTATGGCAGAAACCTTTATAGATTTCTCACTCGCATTTTAAAATTTTGAAATGACTTTTTTGAACAAGATATCTGAGATCGATATCTATTATTATGCGTTTGTACTTTTTCGATTTTTGTTACAGTGTTTTTATATGTGGACGTGGACACTTTTGGAACCGGTTGGAACCGTTTCTGAAATGAAGCTTTCCTCCAATAAAAAGCCCCATCAGTGGCCGAAAGGTTCTGCCCTCGAAGCTGGTAGACGGGAGGTGTTGGGTTCGAACCCAATCGCGCTCGTCGGCCTAATCGTTCGGAGTTTTCGTGGTTTTCTTTGAACCTTGGATTTTCCATGCGTAAATACGGGTTAGGTTCCCTTAGAAAGACCCCCACGGAGGACCCCCCCCCCTTAGGGCCCATATCACTCGTGTTGATAATTGGCCGTCATAAACACAACCAACCAACCAACCTCCAATAAAAAACTGTAACCAAACTTGAAAAAGTACAATCACACAACATATCAATCTCAGATATCCTATGTAAAAAAAAATAAATTAAAATATTAAAATGCCAGCGAGAAATCTATAAAGATTTCTCCCATAGACTTAACATTAGCGTTCGTCTTTCTCTGAGGGACTAGTGTAGGCTTTTATGATGATTTAAAATTCTCCTTTTAGTGCTCAGAAAACATTAAAAAGTATACTAAAAATTGCAGATGAATTGTTAATGTATAGTAATTACTTTTAGAAAAGTCTTAAATAGAAGGAAGAACATAACATAATTCATGAGAAATCGTTATATCTGAAAGATGGCTGACGTTAAATGCACATAATACCAAATGCGGACTGAATAATAACTAAGAAAGCGAAAAGTTTAATTTTTTTTCTTACACAAATTTCTCCGCGAGCTTGGCCATTTTGCCAAGTTTAGGATAATTTTTATTCAAAATATCTAGCAATATTTAAGAAGAGTAAATTTCGCTTTATTAAATGTACAAACATTAAATAAAGCAAATATTACTATTCGAAAGAGGTGGTAAATAACTCTTTATTACTAAAAAAAAGTTACTAATGTTAAGGGCTGACGATGCAGCCACCGGTATTGAATCGATCGAGTCATTTTCACTTTTTCAGCTTATCCTGCAAAAACTATTGCATTAAAAACATGAAAACTTGTACATTTTAGAAAATATTCACGATAAAAGTTCTATGATTATTTCACTCGCTAATTCCATTTCTTAAAGGGTCTCAGGACTCTTAAAATTGGAAAAAAAGATCATTTTCAACATTTAATATCTTAAAATGTATATGATTTTAAAACATAATTTTTGTTGAAGTGAAAGACATAAGTATGATCTTTCATTTCATGTATTTAAAAGATTGCAAGATCCAAAATTAATGTATTTATAGGGGGCTCCAAACTGTCAGACATTTGTAGAGGAGACAATTGGTATAACATCTTACGCACAGGATTACAAATAAATTTTGAAACTAGAATGAAATTTTTTGTGCCTTATACGTCAGATTATAGTAATTACCCTGAATCTAAATATATTTATATTTAAAGAATTTTTATATTTTTAATACAAAGTTGTATTTAGCTAATACAAATTTTGAAAATTTCAGCATTATAATTACTTAAATAAAATATTTTTTTGAACAATTAAAAATAAATTTTAGGTTCAGTTTATACAAATTAACATGAAACATATGTTTTGAAAATTTCATGAAAATATATTCAGAAGTTTTTGAGATATCATGTGCGTTATGCCCAAAAACGTCATTTGGAGAAAAATGACTTCAAAGTTTCGGAAACGTTCGCTTCAGCTATTGAGCGAGTGTAATTCTAAAAGCCATAACTTCTGTTCAAATGGGAATTTCAAGGAAACAATTATATGAAAATGTTCAGAAAAGATAGGGATTTAACATCTAAAAAAATTTAAAATTTCGAAAATTTTGTAGCTTTAAGAGTCCTGAGACCCATTAAAATAACATTTACCTTCAACTAGCTATTAAGTTTCTAAATTTGCAGATATTTTCTTTTTATCGCAGAGCAAATTAGTAAGATTTTAGAATCCGCGGGGTCTGAACGGGGTTGGCTCTTTGGGGATAGAGAGTCCTAAATTTGAATCAAAAACACTGCAACTTGTAAATAAACAAAATAGATAAAATAGATGAAAACTTTCAAGTTTACTAAAGCATTATTATTTTCGTATAATAAGTAAAAGGTCGAATGGTGATGATATACGTCATTAGCTCAGTTTGAATAAAGAAAAGCACTAAGATTTTATTATCGATTAATTTTGCTGTTGTGAAAGTAAGATGTGTGAGAAAATTTAAATATAAATACGCATGCGATATAAGTTATGACGTATTTAAATTTTAAATGAAAATCCATTTTGTACAATTACGAATTTGCTTCAAAAACGTCAAAAGCTGTGCAGTGTGCATGGTGTGAAACCAATTACAATTCTATATTATAAAACACAAAAGTGACTATCAGTAGCAATGAAATCATTTTGACGTTGGTAACACCTAACGATTAACCCTTTAGTGCGCAGCTTTGCATAGATGCAAACAACAGTGTTTTGAATTTAATAGATTTTTTTTTTATTCGTATATACCTAATTCACACCAGAAAATTAAAATAGCAATATTTGCTTTAATTAATAACAGACATTCCGTATTTAAATAAAGCGAAATTAACCATTCAAACTTTCTGGTGTAAAGTCAGATTATCTGAACTACATAGTTTCTAAAACCTATTCTATCATGGGAATTAAAGGGTTAAATGTTAAGTTTTATAAAATAAGTAATTATATAAAATAAGGTATTTGGAGACACACTTATTAAAGTATTTACTAATTTGCAACATTTTAGCGTAAAACAGCCACACGACAGTAGTTTTTACTTGTATTGCAGATGTGCAACAGAAGAAGAGATTGGTGTATTATATGAAAAATGTATCTCTGATTTTTTTTCATTATTTTTCCTGTGTAATAAACCTTTCAGAGAATCATATATAATTTTTTCGAAAGAAAATAAAAAATTGCGCATTTAAGGGTTAAATTTTGCTTTTACTGTAATGTTTTAAACTTCTAAACATGGCATATTTTCAAGTTTTACACCGTTGAATACGAAAAAAAGTTCTTTCAAATGGAATTTGTTTAAAAACTCTATCATAATTTACTGACTTTTTATGGTTTTAAAAATAATTGACCATGATTTTTTTAATCTATCATCTGTATCGCGCACAGACGATTACGAAAATTTAATGCTTTTTGCATTTAAGACAATTAGTTCATCATTTCATAACGAAATTAAAGCTTCATAAACAAATGAAATAATACAAATAAAACACAAAATTAACAGATCGAACTGCACGCTTAAGCCACTAAAATTATCAGAATCAAAAAGACTGCTGTACGTAGCGAAATCTTTATATTTCTTTTGCTATTAACTCCTGACAAGCGATTAACACGAAAGTACCCTTTTTAACAAATTTCAAAACATTATTTTAATACATTAATGATATTTTTCATATAAAAATGCTTTTTGATGTTGTTAGTGAGTAATTGAAAAACACATTATTTAAAAAAAAAACTATTAAAGTTTTCCATTAAAAAAAGGGGGGGGGGGTCACTTGAATTCTATAACTTGGATCTCCCTAATACAAATAAAGTTGAAAATTTTTAAATGACAAATAGAAAACCACTATTTTTTGTGTGTGTACAACTGGGTGTTGGGTTAGAAGATTGAAACTAGATTCCTTTTACTAATGTGAAAAAATCGTATCGAATCGCGAAAAGACACTAAAAATCACATAAAAAATTCATAAAAAATTCGAAAATTGCACTACGAAATTCAAATAAACTTTATTGAAAAGAAGCCAGAATTTACTGTAATATCAAAAATTCGCAGCGGATCGCGAAGAAACGTAAAAATTGCATTAAAGTCGCAAAAATGTCAAAAATCACGAAAATGAAAATTTATTATATTTGGTTAAAAGTTTCAAATCTAATTCTTTTGATGAATGTCAAGTCGTGAAACGCAGAAAAACGCTAAAAGAAAACGCGATAAATATCAAAAATCGCACAGTAGAAAATTTATTATATTAAGCGAAAAGTTTGAAACCGAATTTCTTTTCCGTATCTCAAAAAATCCCCGCGAACTCTAAAACAAGAAAATAAACGCTAAAAAATTGAGTTGAAAATCGCATCAAAAATCGCTACACTTCAAAAATAGCAGAGCAGAACATTTCTTCTAATAGGCTAAAGGTTTGAAATAAAATTCCTATTAGGTTAGAAGTTTGAAACAGAATTCTTTTTAAAAATTTCAAAAAGCCATTGTGAAACCCGAAAAATCGCATTGAAAATCGCTTTGAAAATCGTTTTAAAAATCGCTAGGTTAAAAATTTACTATTAAGGGATAAAAAATTTAAATCGGAAAATTTACTAAATTAGGTAAAAAGTTTTAAATCGAAATCAGTTTCCGAATATCAAAAAATAGACACAGAACTCGAAGAATGGCTAAAAATCACATTGAAAATTGCATTAAAAATCGCTAAATGTTTAAAAGTCACTGCTGTAAAAATATAATATTAAGGTGGAAAACATTGCAATCGAAAATCCTTCATGGATAACAAAAAATGGACACGGGCCGTCAAAAATCGTTAAAAATCCCATTGAATATCGCATTAAAAATTGGTAAAATTCAAAAAGCGTAGAGGACAAAATGTACTATATTAGACTAAAAGTTAGAAACCGAAATCCTTTTACCAATGTTTAAAAATTGCCGCGGAACTCCAAAAACCGCTAAAAATCGCATTAAAAATCACTAAAAGTCAAAAATCACGGAAGACAAAATTTTCCATAGTAGAATAAAAGTTTGATACCAAATTCCTTATCCGAATGTCAAAAAATCGCCGTGGGACTCGAAGAAATACTAAAAATCGCATTGAAAAACGGATTAAAAATCGCTGAATATTCAAAAATTGCAGCGACAACATTTACTAAAATGGAGTAAAATATTGTAATCTGAATTCTTTTATTAATTAGAAAAAATCAACTCAAAACACTGAAATCGGATATCTGTCAAGAATGATAAAAAATCGACGTTGAACGTAAAAAATCTCAAAAAACGCTAAAAATCGCATTAAAAATCGCTAAAAGTTCAAAACAAATTTCTTTCCCAAATGTGAAAAATTCGCTCTGGGACTCAAAAACACTCTAAAAATCGCATTAAAAATGCATTAAAAATCGCTTAAAATTTAAAAATAGCAGGTTACAAAATTTACATGAAACGAGTAAAATAGTGTAACATTAATTCTTTCATAAATAACAAAATTGACGCAAAGCGCAAAGAATCTGTAGAAATCGATAAATACCACATTAAAAAATGCAAAATTAAAACTTCGTAGAGGACAAACTCTACTACATTAAGCTAAAATAATGAAACTGAATTTCTTTAACCAATGTCAAAAAACAGCCGGGGTATTCATCGCTAAAAATCACATTAAAAATCGTTATGTAATTAAAAATCGTAGTAATCAAAATTTATTATAATAGAGTAAAAAACTGTAATCGAAAATCTTTTATGAATGACAAAAAATGAACGCAAAACGTAAAAATTCTCCAAAAATCGCTAAAAATTTCATTAAAAATAGCTAGGTGGCAAAATGTACTATATTAAGCCATAACTTTAAACCCAAATTCCATTTCCCAATGTCGAAAAACCACCGTGAGAATCTTAAAACAGTTTAAAAGTCGCATTGAAAAAGGATTAAAATTCGCTAAAATTCAAAATCGCAAATGGCGAAATTCACTATATTAGGCCAAAAGTTTGAAACCAAATTTTATTTGCGAATGTCCAAAAATCGCCGTGATACTCGAAAAACCGTAAAAAGCCGCATTGAAAAATCCACTGAAAATCGCTTAATATCAAAAAATGGCAGGAGTCAAAAATTTACTCTAATGGAGTAAAACGCTGTAATCGGAAATATTTCATGAATGACAAAAAATCGGCGCCAAACACAAAAAATCGCATCAAAAATCTCTGAAATTCAAAATTCGTACCATACAAAATTTAGTATGTTAGGATAGAGGTTTGAAACCAAATTCCTTTTGCCAATATCAAAAAATAGCCGCAAAATGCGAAAAAAACACTAAAAATTGCATAAAACAATTCACTAAAAATTCAAAAATCGCTGTACGAATTCCGAATAAATTTTATTGAAACGAGAACATAATTTACTATATTGGATTAAAATAATGAAACCGTATTCCTTTCACTAATGTGGAAAAATCGCCTCGAAACTTAAAAAACCCGCTAAAAATCGCATAAAAAATTAAATTAAAAAAATCTAATCGAAAACTCGAAGATCGGGCTTCGAGGTGCAAAACTTCATGTATAGAGGTACCTTTTCCCCAAATTTTGTACCTCTACGTACAGCGGTCTCTTCAGAACACCGTCGACACACTCACACACAAACTTCTTTCCTTATTACTATTACTAGCTAACTTGCCTGGCGTTGCCCGAGTACGTAAAAAACAGCTTGAATTGCGAAAAAGCTCTGAAAATCACAATAAGATATCGCGAAAAATTTTTAAATTGCTGCACGAATTTCGAAAAGAGAAAAAAAAATTATATATTGTGTTCGAATAAGATTGAAAATTGATTCCTTTCACTAATGTGGAAAAATGGTAGGAAATCGCTAAAATACACTAAAAATCACATACAAAATTCCCGAAAAATTCGAAAATTGCTATACGAAATTCGAATAAACTTTATTGAAATGAGGGCAGAAATTACTTTAGTATTTTAGCCAAAAATGGAATGTCAAAAAATTGCAGCAGATAGCGAAGAAACGTAGAAATCGAATTAAAAATCACAAAAAGTTCAAAAATCACTGTAATTGGATAAAAGTTTCAAATCTAATTTCTTTGACCTGCGCACCTCTTAAGATTTATGTTTGGGAAAGCATGCTAAGCATTGTATCATGTTACTTTTATTCATAATTTAATTTACTTGCATTCCCTTAAATATAATTAATATTACCCCTTAAGTTAATATTAGTTTTTGTTGCAATAAGATACCTCAATTTGTTCATTTTCCGTAAGCAAGTAATCCCTATTGGTTTACAATGGAAGTCTATGGGAATTTGGCGAAATATTAGAGATATCGCCAAATTGACGACAAACATGGCGGCATTCAGCGACAAAACTGTGTTCCCCCTACGGTAACCCTCTTATAGGTATGGAGATGCATTAAAGGCTGTTCAATAATCTCATAAAAAATTCGCTAAAAATTCAAAAATTGCTGTACGAATTCCGAATAAACTTTTTTGAAAAGAGAACGAAATTTACTATATTGGGTTAAAAGAAAGAAACCGTATTCTTTTCACTAATGTGGAAAAATCGCCTCGAAACTTAAAAATCGCTAAAAATCGCATAACAAATTAAATTTAAAAAATCTAATTAAAAAAATCGAATATCGGGATTCGAGTTGCAAAACTTCATATGTAGACGGACCTTTTCCCCAAATTTTGTAGCTCTACGTGCAGCTGTCTCTTCAGAACATCATCGACACACTCACACACAAACTTCTTTCCTTATTATTATAGATTTAATTTACCTATATTCCCTTAAACATAATTAATTTAACTCCTTAAGTTAATATTAGTTTTTGTTGCATTAAAATATCTCAATTTGTTGATTTTCTGTAAGCAAGTAATCCCTATTGGTTTACAATGGAAGTCTATGGGAATTTGGAGAAATATTAGAGATATCGCCAAGTTGGCGACACTTTTGGTGACTAACTTTGGTCGCCAAATTTGGCAGCAAATCGCCAAGTTGGCGACAGAACTGTGTCCCTCTACGGTAACCTCCTTATAGGTATGGAAATGCATTCAATGCTGTTCAATAATTGCATAAAAAATTCGCTAAAAATTCAAAAATCGCTGCACGAATTCCGAATAAACTTTTTTGGAAAGAGAACAAAATTTACTATATTGGGTTAAAAGAAAGAAACCATATTCTTCTCACTTATATAGAAAAATCGCCTCAAAACTTAAAAAAGTGCTAAAAATCGCATAAAAAATTAAATAAAAAAAATCTAATAAAAAATCGAAAATCGGGCTTCGAGGTGCAAAACTTCATATATAGACGTACCTTTTCCCTAAATTTTGTAGCTCTACGTGCAGTGGTCTCTTCAGAACACCGTCGACACACTCACTCACTCACACACAAACTTCTTTCCTTATTAGGTGCGTTCGTAATTATATAAATACGTAGCACCTATAGTCGTCGTTCAATCCGTCTGTCCGTCTGCCCGCATATAAGAGAGCAAAAACTACCCATCCGAATGGTCTGAAATTTTAAATATATGATTGTTGCAAAAATTTGTCGAGCCATTTCACATTTTATGAAAATCGCATGTATAGTTTAATTACAGGGACAGTCAAAGTTTTTTTTTACATTACGGCCAATGGGAAAAATTATTGCAAGTGCATTTTAATGATGTTACAGACTTTCGAATGGTCTGAAATTTTAAATACACAATTGTTGCAAAATTTTGTCGAGCCATTTCAAATTTTATGAAAATCGAATGTATAGTTTAATTACAGGGACAGTCAAATTTGTTCCGTTACATTACGGAAAATGGGAAAAAAATTATTGCAAGTGCATTTTAATAATGTTACAGACAATGCACTTATAAAGTGCAAAAAAATATACATTTAGTACAATATGGGGTGCAAAAAATAATTATAAACTACTTATAGTACGAACGCACCTCATTTGTCACGTTTGACGAGCAATTTCCAACTTGTTATTATAGAAGATAGATTGCATTAACATTTCATTCAGTGGAAATACTTCCAATAAGAATCTAATACAGTAGAGTCTCGAAAATCCGAGGTAATTGGGGTTGGCACCACCTCGGATTACTGAAAACTCGTATTTTCCGAAAAAGTAAAAAATTCTTAACAATTATAATTTTAATCAGTTAGGATGACAAAGAATGTACAGTCGTGGGAAAAAAAAAGTAAACACTCCCTACTAACTCCTCAACAAATTATCGTAGAAGAAAGTTACTGGTACCGAACGATTGGAAATAAAGTCTACTTTTAAATTATGTATATAAAATTTGCTTAGGGGGCTATCTACATATTAAAACGAACCATAACTTTGTTTTTTTCAATAGCAGTACCCAATTCTGACAGCATAAATGAACTCTACATCCTTCAATTAGCCTAAAAACGAATTTGTATGCAATTCGTACCATAAGTTCCTGAGAAATTAATTATTTTAAAACGAGCGTATTTTAAGGGCTGTATCCAAATTGAAGTTCCGTACTGGATTGTTAACTGAGAGAGTCCCTTCCTTGATCAAGGCACCTTAAGCGCCACTCAAGGTGTCAATGAAGCGTGTTAGATTACAGTACAGCAGAAAACATTTCAAAATGTCTACTCACTTCCATCATAGACGGCCCCTTAAACCATCATTTTGCAGTTTTTTAAGCATAATTTGAAAACTACTTGGAAGAAAATGCGAAATTTTTGAATTTCCATAAAGCAGGACTTAATAAATCTAAATCCATCAAAAAAATTGTAGGTTGCAATTCATAATTTTTTCGAATATTAATTTAATAATTCATAATTCATATCATAAAATTATAAAAATTGCAAATTCATCTTATTTATATTTGGGTATATTAGTATTATTACTACAAAAAAAATTAGCACATTAGGAGCATAATTTCGGGAGATATAAATAAAAATATGAAAATGTAATTTAACATTAGATGCACTAAATTTTGAATGTTTATAATTCAAAAACTTACCATTCAAATGACTTGAAATTTGGTGTCTAGGCATAGTTTGAACAGAAGATTTGAAATATCTCGTTAAAATTGGGTATTGCCATTGAAAAAAATGAAGTTTGGATTCGTTTTAATATGTAGATGACCCCCTAAGAAAATTTTATATACATCATTTAAAAGTAGAGTTTATTTCCAATCGTTCGGTACCAGTAACTTTCTTTTACGATGATTTGTTGAGGAGTTAGTAGGGGGTGTTTACTTTTCTTTTTCCACGACTGTACATGCCTTTATTTCTTTTGTAATAATATACAGGATATTTTTCAAATTAAAAAAAAAAAAAAAAAAAAATCAGCTTTTTGCAGCGTTAACACATTACTTCTCTTTTTAGATGCGATATCTAGCCAACGCTTAAAATGCATAACGTTAGCAGGGATACTTCATTTTTCTGTTCTACATATTTTAAAGCCAGTTCTAAAGATGCAGAATCTTCATTATGAGAGAATATTTTTCAAATGGCAGGGAGTCATTTTCTTCAGTATCATTACATTCCTTCTCATCCTCTATCATTTCTACAGAAGTTGATTCAGTTATTTCCAGCATTTCATTACTGTTTAGCCATTTTTTAACATCATCGGTATTACAATTTTCACAGCCAGGTTTTTCCTTTACCAAATCTTTCAAAACAATGTTTTCATCATCATCATTTTCATCATTAAAATTCTGAGTGGATGTTACCACTTTAGGTAAAAATTTCAACCACGATTTATTCGATGTTGTAGATTGAATTTCTTCTCGAGAATCAACTATCGAGTAAACAATATCTCTCATGCATTTTTTCGGGCGAAGAAAAAAAATTAGACATTTTTATTTTTGACTCCTCGAATTAAGCGGAACCTCGAACTTCTGATAGACTCGGATTTTCGAGACTCTACTGTATTGTTTAAATTATTGCCTTTGCTTTGGAAAATTTTTCAATCGAATGCCACAGTTACAAAAATATTGGCTTTGCATTAGCGATATTTGAAATGATATGAAGAAATATTATTTACTAATATTGGTGAAATTTTGTCAGAATGTAAGCACTCGAAATATATTGGAATATCAATATTGGGGTAACGTTTCATGCCAGTACCTTTAGCTTTGGCCAAGATGTAGTGAATGCAAATAATATGGGCCAATATTTTTATCCTATCAGGGTACAATTTTATCTAAATTATGCGTTAATTAGTTGGTAATATTTTTTTTTGTAACAATTCAATTTAAATAAGTTTCAAATTAAACATTTTTTTTTTGCGTGAGATTAAAATTACGGAATTTGAATGGTCTAGAAATCTTTCAACCTCGGGTATCTGAATGGCCCTGAAAATAATTTTCTATTACTATCGAGGAATGACTTGAAATAAAATTCAAATTTAAAAAAAAAAATCCTGTTATTAATAACTGATTGCATTTTCCACAACTTCAGAAAAAATTAGTTATTGCAGGACTTTCATAGTTAATAGTACTTTTAGTTATTCCAAATATGCTTTAAGGGGACAGCTTACCTTTTCAACAATTTTGCTTATTTTAAAAAATATGGAACAAATGGTGAACTCACTGCATTTCAGTGTTCAACTAAAACTACATTTTGAAAAAAAAATTAACTGCATATTTAATTAAAACTTTTAAAAAGTTAACAAAAATATGAATTTTTTAAAATCTCTATTACTTTTTAAAAAAATTATAGTTTTACCCAATTTTTTTAAAGATTTTCTAATGCGTATTACACAAGACTGCGCATGGATTTTTAGATATATCTAATATTACATTTAATATAATTTTTTTACTGATATATATAGCGTAAAACGATGAAATCTAATACATCTTCATATACTTTTTTTTAATAACAAAAAACCTGAAGGCAAATTCCATACGTAGATTTATCACATATATTATAAAGAACATGTGCGAAAAAATTTAAATCTCTATCTCAAATACAAAAAAGGCTTAGCATTTTTAAAACAAGAAAGAGGAGAAAATATGAACATGGAGAAAAAGCCATTTAAAGTTTTGATTTGTATAGATAATTGCGCTGAGTGTATTAACAAAATTTACAATATCTAACGATATAATTCCAGTATGAGTAAAAATGAGGTGTCAAAATATTTACACTTAGACTTCTATTTAATATTTAAAAAGAAAAATCGATTTTTTGACCAATTTCAAGGTAAACTGTCCCCTTGAAGCACCAAAATTCAGTTTGATTTTCCCACATAGTTGATTAAGTCTCTAGATATGCATATTCAGCATTTCAAAGAGAAATTTAATGTCATGCGACTCTTTTCTTTCTGTAATGAATGCCTTCAGTGAGGAGTTATTTTGAGAAGATTCAGGAATAGTAATGCACGGTATTCATGGAAAATGAAGTAGTTTTGTTTTTCAAATTTCAATAACGTCGTTTGTTTTGAACCTTCATTCAATCTTTTTTTTAAAATATGTACATCTTTATGTATGGAAAATGTAAATTTATTTATTATTTAGCTTATATCTAATTTGGAAAGGCAAAGCTTGTTTCAGTGTAACCTTATTTCTAGGCAGATATTACAATAATATAAGGCATTCTTGATGTTAATAAATAAATACTAAATAAGGAATCGAAGTTTGAAATTTAAAAATAAAAAATAAATTATTTAGCCAAGGTACTGGATGATCATAATGTTTTCAAATATGGGTATTGTCCCTTTCATGGCAAACGCCATGTACACGTGCCGCATAAAATGCGCAAAACTTTTGAATTTCAGCATACAAAATTTAGTGCAGGCATTTTCGTCTTAATTTATCGCAACATTACAGAAAATAAATAAAGCGAAATTTACGATATGAAAATAGAAAACACTACAAAACATCCAAGTATTAAAAGTAGTTAATCGTCGCAAAGGTATTATGAAAATTTCAATGTTTAAACATCGTTTGCACTTGAATTATTCTAAAATAATTATAATTACGACATTTGTATTTTTACTTTCTTCTATCTTCAATAGAAGAAAGTATTGTAATCGAAAATTATTTCGACTTCCGGTTTTCAACGGATTTACACGTTTTAGGGGCCAGAGATACCCAAAACATGTTTATAGAGAATGTCTGTCTGTCCGTGTGTCCGTATGTCCGTATGTCGCCCTTGTACCATCGAAAAGTGTATGAAGTTATGCATAGAACTGAACTATTTTTTTTGTGTGTGTGTGTTTTTTTGGCTATGGCAAGTAGGCCTTTCTTTAATCTGGAAATTTTCCGAAGAAAGGGAGCGCTGTAACAGCGATTTGTGTGCCATTTTCATTATTGTACCATCGAAAAGTGTATGAAGTTATATATAGAATTGAACCAAATTTTTTGTATATGTCTTTGGACATGGCAAGAAGGTCCTCCCTTAATTTGAAAAAATTCCGACAGAATGGAGCACTGTAATAGCGATTTTTGTGCCATTTTCATTATTGTACCATTGAAAAGTGTATGAAGTTATGCATAGAATTAAACCAACTTTTATGTGTATGTTTTTAGCTATGCTAAGCAAGTCCTCCTTGAATTTGGAAATATTCCGCCGAAATAGCGACTGTAATAGCGATTCTTGTATCATTTTCTTGATTTTTCGTAGTTTTATTTTACACCGGCTGCTCGTAAAGCGACGGGAACTTCGCATCATGATAAGCGAACAGCCGATGTACAAGATAAAAACGTAAAACTATTGATTTTAATAAACATCATGATCCAGATAATCACATTTTTACTCCGATTTATTGACTGAAGCAGAAATGTAAGATGAAAGTGAAAGTTGGTATAGTATTAAACTAATAAAATTAAAGCATTGATATTTGTAACTACATTTAGAAATATTAAGATGTATCAGATAGAAGAAAGCTTTGGGATTGGTACATCCAATTAGTTTAGAACATGTGTCTTTATCAAAATCCACATTCATAAGTATCGGGGCGAATCTTAATTTTTCTGAACACTCTTATTAAGTTATATTGTAACAGTTGTGGTACGCACTCTCTATCTTCATTTTGACTCACTACATAAATAACTATTATCACTGTTGTAATTCAAATATATTTTGATGCATTAATATACATTAAAATTGACAATGTCAGCCAAAATTTATTTTTCCTTATTTTGAATACTTGCTTACTTGCATGTTTAATTAATTAGACCCATATTTCCTCTAAATACAAACAAATAGATAGTTTTTTAGTTATATTAAAAAAGAAGAAAAAAGAATTACAGTAAAATACAGTCCTCTATATAGTAGATTACGGAAATTAAAGTAGCTACCTAATGAACTTCAAAAATTAAAATTTCATAAGTCAACTATAATCATGGTGTTAACTTCGCGTTGAATTTCCTTTTTACACACATATATATATATATATATATATATATACATATGTACAATATTTTTCTATGGAAAAGAAATTAAGAATTAAGAAAAAAATAAACTTTTAATCCATAATCAATAAATCGTTCAGTATCATAAAAGAACAACTGTACAAATGAGCAAAGTACTGGAATGCAGTCTACACTATACTATCACAGTAAGTTCTTACAATTAACAATTAATATTTGTTTTAGACGGATTAACCCTCTGACATATCTGTAACTTACACTGAAAGAAAAAAAAATAGATTTTGAATCATTTGTACTGCGAGAAATTATCGCTTCATTTCTAGAATTAATACATAAACTAGAATTATAGTTATTAAAACTAACTTCTTGTAACCTCATTTATTTGCAGAGATTTTTAATTAAGTTTGGCCACGATAATATAGAAAAACGCCCTTGAATTTTAATAGGGATAAGCAAAGGACCTGGAATTTATAAGGAGGACATGAAATTATTTTTAGGGTTCAGTACTTAAAAAGTGAAAATGGAACGATTATAAGATCACTCCTGTGTCTGTCTGTCCGTCTGTCACAGCCATTTTACTCGTAAACCATTGAACGTGGAAAGTTCAAATTGGAGGAAGTATTAAAGCCTTTTGACGTACATATTAACATTCACAAATATATTTAGGAAAAATGTAAAGGGCCTAATTAAGTTACTTGAGAAAAAAAAAAATATTTCTTTATATATCGTGTGGGGTATCGTGTGAAAGATTTCGTAACGCTGAACTCAAGAGTACATTTCTTTTAATTTTAGGTATTATATTCCCAGCGATATCATCGAAAATGCAGTACAAATATATGTCCCCCCCCCCATCTATTTCCGAATCTACTGAAACTAAAATTATGAAAAAAATAGAGGGAGTAGGGGGTAAGTTAAACCTTGCAGGAAAATTATAGCGATTGCCCTCGGTCACAGGGTTTTCGATTAAAGGGCATTTTTCCGTTAAAATTTGGATTTGCGGGCATTCAGCATTTCATATACAGTAAAACCTCCATAAAGCGACCACGTTCCGTTCCAATAAAAATTGGTCGCTCCGAGAGGTGGTCTCTTAATGGAGGCCATGTTTAAATCTAGATTTTAATTGTGAAAAAAGGTAACAATTAATGTTACTAAAATTTATTTTTCACATTAGGGGAAAATATGAAAATTTAAGTATCAAAACAAAAGTTAATTACATAAGTTAATTATTGCAGAGTTTAAAAAATTAATACATTGACGTTTCTTTGATTTTAGGGCTTTATCTTCTATAACTTTTATTTCCAAGTCCTTTCAAAGTTCAGTAAATAAATGCATTTTTTTTTTTTTTTTTTTTTTTTTTTTTTACCGGAACAAATTATGACGATTTCATTATTTTACTTATTTCTTTAAGAGTTTCCTGACAGAGAAGGGCAGGGGAGTTTATTGACCGTCATCCTTAATTTGTCATCAGAGTTAAATTCGTTGCCTAAAAAAGCACAAAGGGGTTTAAACACTTAAAAGTTACCGGAATAAATAAAAATTCTAAACTTAGTTTAGAAGTTTGATGAATAATGCGTTCTCTGGATATATTATTCTAATAAAACCCTCTTCAAGCGACCAGGAAAAAATGGAATTTATTTCATTTTCTTCATAGGTATTGGTCGCTGATGGAGGGAGTTCAACTGGGGTGGTCTCTGAATAGAGGTAAAATTAGTATTGAGCCTATAGGAATAAATTTCGTTCCATGAAAAGTGGTCGTTTAGGAAGGTGGTCTCTTAATGGAGGTGGTCGTCGCACAGGGAGGTTTCACTGTATAAAGTTATGAACATTTCGCTAATGTTGGACCCCCTCCCCCCTTTTACGATATCATACGTTATCATTCTTTAAATCCCCCTCCCCCCCCCCATCCGATGATATCGTTATCAATGTCTAAAAATTATTTTATTTTTAGATCTTTTTCTTTCTTTTTATGCGCTTACAGTGATATACACATATGATTATACATTTATTAGTGGCATACTTTACGGATTCAAGGAAGTCAATAAAATATCAATAAATGAAATAAATTTATATCAAATAACATCTAAAAGAGTTAGTTACTATTTAAAAGTATTTAATAAAAGCATATCGTTACATAACGTATTCAAAAGTAATATTGTCTTCTTGCCGGGGAGGTTAGAAGCAGAACTTATTATCAATGCAAGGCTGCCACAGGCGATTAATGTCTTAATTCTACCTCACACCACTTTCTCAAAACAAAAATTATTGACATATACTGTTCGAGAACATTTGCAAAAGAAATATACAATACAAAATCTGTTTTTTTTTTTTTTTTTTAATAGAGGTGCGAACAGAATAGAAAAATAGTCGCTCGTGGCAGCCCTGTTAATAACACAATAGACAACATTCTTTGTCTTTCTTTACTGGTAAACGCAAATATCTTTTCTTACATATTATGTACCTGATTTCTCTAACAAAGAATTATATGCGCATATGGCAGAAGAACAGGAATGCAAAACGTTGGCGTATTCGAAATTTTGGAATGAAATGATTTTATAGAGATTTAACGGCTTTAATAATAGCTTTGTATTTTCATAAAAACATATAAAAAATAATAATAAAGGTAACAGACTATTTGGATCTAAAAAAAAAGAAAAGTTTGGTTGGATCAAAAAGGATAACGATATCAAAATCAAACCCTCTCCCTCCCCCCAGAGATATCTTACGAAAACAAGTGCCAGACGCCCACCTCCCCCCTAAAGTGATATATGTACAACCTTTTTTCTAGTGTATACAGCTGTAGTCTATATCCAATCCTACATTGTATAGTTTTTTTCGAAATCTTATTCTTTTAGCAACGATTTTTTTTTTTAATAATACAGTTAATACTTCATATATTTACAGTACGTAACCCTCTGAGTGCGAGTAATATTCGTATTTGATCGTTTATTTCTAGAGCTGCAATTTATTTTCTAGATGCTAGTGGCAGATTTTTTTTTCAGTGTATAGAAAATTCAATGTTACTTATACTGTGGGCTTTAAAAAACGATTTTATTTACGGCTGCTATCTTCCAACACAGCTGTTAACATAAATTGTTCATAGAATTCTCAACAGACGGCGATACTAAGTTCATTTTTCATACCAATATTTTATTTGTCATTTGAGCAGTTTCGCATCGTTGAATGCTTAAATGAACTTCCTGAATTTTTTCAAATTAAAAACCCTGGAGACGTTTAAAAATACATTTTTTGCAAATTTAAATTCCTATATTTTACAATTTTGTATTTAAAAAAATGACAATGTTTATGTGAAATGCGTAAGTTTTTTCTCTATTGCAGAAAAAAGTACCTTTTAGTCAATATTTTTTGTAAACTTTTAAAATTAATTTATATATGCTTAAAAGTATGTATTCTAACATCTGAGTAAATATTTCTTTATATCGAAGTTGTTGAGTCACAAAGGGCTAATGTTAATACTTTGAGGTCTAAGCCCGAGTCTCACTCGGGTTGCCATTTTCGGTGAAGCAAACTAAGCACGAGAGTCTCTGGGGGTCAACTTTTAACGTTCTGAGCTATGATAGTACCTACTATATACGTCCACGGTCTTTTCAGATATTATCTATAAACCTGTTATTTTGAAAAAAATATAGGTGGCAACACTAAACAGAAGTAAGTATATGAAAATATCTAGAATCAGAGCTTAATTCGAATTTATTGTGAACCTTGTGATGTTGCTCTTTGTGCTTTGAATTGTATCATACAAAAGCAAATTTTACTAAATAATGTTTATATATAAATAAAACCTATTTTCAGATATTTGTACAATATTTGGGTAAGTTTATATTCAAGTCTATGTAAAATTTTATGTTAAAAAATGATGTTTTCTTATGCGGAACTTTTTCAAAATATAAAAAATGCTTTATTAAATAATTTCTCATTAAATATTCTTTATTAGTACATTTAAATAATTCCTTGATTATGAATAACAACACTTCGGCGTTTATAGTAAAAAAATATTGAAATACATATTTTCCAAGTATTTTTTATAAAATCATGAAAAGTACCTAATACCCTCAGTCCAGAGGGAGATAAGTCGTTCAAATCGCTCAGACCTCAAAGTGTTAATATCACAAAGAACTAATTATTCAGCCGTCACAACAAACTGTTATTTTAACTCATCTGCAAATGCAAATATGTTTAATGCAAATATATTTAAAGATTAAACATTTAACACGTTTTTCAATGCAACGGAAACTTGTTACTATTACTTTGCGTAATTACTGTTTTATTTATTTATTTATTTATTAGTATCTCGTTTAGCTTTAAATAAACTTTTAAGAAATATCGTACATATATCTTATGAATAATATAAAATTAATAATAACATCAGTTACTGAAGAAGTTCCATAAAATAACTTTGAACGTTATTTTTTTAAATATATTTTGTATTTTCTTGTTTATCCGCAAATAACTGCAAGTTAACATTACTATCGATTGTAAAAATCTTAGCTGGTTAAAACATTCTATAAAAATAAGTAAAATAGTTCCGTATATAACATGTTCCGCATATTTGTACTGTTTAAATATTTCAGTGTAAAGGTTACAGCACACTTACTCAGTTATTTACTCCATAGGTTTAAGTTTCGCCGTTCCAGTAGATTCAAGTTTCAGAATAAAAATGATCTACTTGCATTTTTTACTCTCTGTTTACCATTCTATTGTATAAAAAAGCTGACAGACAAATAGCTTATCAGGTAAAATTTTGAATAAACCGAAAGCGGAATGAAAAATTATCTTATAAATCTAATATAAGAGTATTTGTTAAAATTTTAAATAGAGCATGTAGTTTAGTTCTTACGCATACAATATTCATTCTTCATCCACCTCATTCATAAAAGAATCTATTTCCTTAAAAATTAGTTAAGTGAAACGTGATTATTTGTTCTTCATTTTGTTTGAGTGATATTAAGGCATTTAAATTTAACTAAATTTACATTATGTGCTTGCTTTATGAATGTTTGCATTAATATTTATTGTGAAGTGAGTCGTTTTTATCGGTTATGTTTCTTTTCTAAACATTGTCTTTGAAAAATAATTCTTTATGAAAAATAGTGTAAAGTTTTGTGTTGTTTGCGTTTTACATTTAATTCTTTGTAAAATTTAAACAAACCAATGCCTATATTTACTTTGGTGTATGTCAGAACACAGATAAAAAAAATAATTGAGTGTTTAGAGATATATATGTTCTTTAAATCCATTTAATTTAAATATTCAATATAAATGTATTTTTACATTTCTTTTTTTTAACGTTAACTTTTTATCTAGGCAGCAGTATTGCCAATTTAGCAGATATTTTATTCAAAATATCTACAACAATTTTCGAATAGAAATTTATCTTTTGTAAATTACAAAATGTCTGTTCTATAAATAAGGCAAATTTTGCTATTCGAAAAAGTGGTAGATATCTTTAATTTAAAAAAAACCCGCTAAATTAGCAACACTGCTAGACAGCCTTATGTAATAGATAATATTTAAAATTGGCATATTGTTCTTGAGTTACACAATATAGCTTTTAAGAATTTTGCTTTATGATTAAGCATAATTTTTTGTTAACAAAAAAAATTGGAAAAAATTTATAAAGTGTTTACTAAAAAAAAATAAGCAGTACAATTCAACACATGGAATATTTCTTTCCAAAACTCATGCTCAAAGCTTTTCTTGATGAACGTTTTTCCATTTTAAGTTCTAATTCAGGATCTGTTGCCTAAGTTGCAAAGAAATGTTTTAACTTTCCAGTCTGATCATTAATATTATCTTCTCATAAAATATTAACGATTAACTTTATTTAATATTCAAGAGAAAACATACAAGTTTTATGGAGAACAACAGCAATTTCTAGAAACGTGCAAAATTGGTACATACATTTCTTATGATTTCTGCAGTTTAGGCACATTTAAGAAATATTCCCTTAAAAATCAGTTAAGTGAGTAAACTAATTTTTGCGGTTTAATTTTAAAAAAAACTACCTATTACATTCTCACCTACGTTGGAATCTCTGAAAAAGGTTTGCAGATCTACGCCAATCATACAGCATTTTTTTATAAGTTGAAATCTTTTTTTCAATAGATGGCATTGCACTTCCATATCTTGTAAAAAGGCTCAAACTGTCTTCCAAATTCCAAAAGACTTTTTTTTTTCACATTTCAACAGTTAAGAAGAATGAAAAATTACAATTACGTTATCAAATTATCACGATATAACTCGAAATTGCAGGTTAAGGCAGCTCAACTTTATCTATTGGTTAAAATTTTCATTATTAAGTAGATTTCGTAAGAAATACTACCTATTGCATTGTCTCCTATGTTGGAATTTCTGAAAAATTTTTGCAGATCTACGATGACCATGACCCTTAGAACCCAAAACCACCACGAGTTCAGAATTTTAAATATGCAATATCTATCTATGTTTAAACATCTACTTCTTTCTGTCCTTTTGAGTAATAATTTACTCCAGGATCCTTTAGTTAGCATATAAAATAATTTTTAATTTTTAGACTATTTACGTTAGGTATAATTATTATATTTATAATAGTGTTAATATTATCTGCAAGGTATGATGATTTGAAACCGTATGGATTCGCTTTTAACTGTGACCATTTAATTAGGCGGGAGTTTCGCTGTGTTAAAAAGGATACATGTTTACGATTTTGATATGGTCATAGAAATTCTTTTGCCGTGTAAGTTTTTAATTTATATGTTCTAATTTTGTTCATGTTGTTCATTATTACGGATCTTGCATTGATTAATTATTTATTTCATTCAATTTAAATGGCATTGTAAATTTATACTTTTTGGATTATAGCCGATTGGGTACATAAAGGAATTCAATTTTTATCTTATAGCTGGATTCTTTTATAGAAATCTACTATGTATTGCTTATATTTGTATTTCATGTACCCCTGATGAAGTGAAATGCAATATAAGCTTCCTGATACATCCATCCAATTGATCGTTTATTTGTTTATTATACATCTTTTAGTGGTTCAACATTATTTCGCTAGTTACTTGTATCTTTTGTCTTTAATTAGTTGTTGTATCAAATTTGGTGGTTTTTCATATGTTTTAAATGGATTAATCGTCCGCAATGTGCTAGTGAATTAGTGGTATTGTACTTGATTTTTTGTTACAAGATATAGGTTCCATTTTTATTTCGTATGACGTCAGTGTAATGTAATGAAGCTAAATTTATTAATTAAATTTTAGTAAATGGAAATAGATGATGAATTGTAATTATATAATTTATATAGATATATCACTTTTTTATGGACACGATAACTTCCATAATTCTACACAAATCTTTTCAAAACTGATACATAAAATCAAGGGGTAGAAAATCTCGGTCAGTTCGTTAATGGACAAAACCGGACCAAGGGGGTGGAAATAGGGAGGGGTTTTGTGAGAACCGAAAAAAACTCCATTACTTCTTAATAGTAATATATCTATCAACTCAGTTTAAATTTATTATTACTTCTAGGAAAAGGGCCAAAAATTTATGTATCACAGATATTTTATAAAATTTAAAATGGGCTCATGAAGCAAAAAAAAAATGGGATATTAGGGAGAAAAAATTCACAAGTTTGCCAATTCTTAAGATATCAAATCAACTTAAACTTATTATGAATCTTCTTAATATTATCTGCAACTTTTATAATTGAAAGTTTTTCATAGGATCAACTCTTACCAAAAAAAAAAAAATTAAAAACACAAAAAATGAGGGATTGAGGAAGCAAAAAATTCATAACTTCGTCAATTCACAAGATATCCAATCCACTTAAATTTATTATACATCTTTTCAATATTACAAGTTATTCTACAAGTTTCATATTGACAAGTTTTTGATAGGACCAACTCTTACAGAAAAATAAATAAATAAATAAATAAATAAACAAAAAGTAGGGGTTGACGAAAAAATAGAATAGGGATTGACGAGGTTGGACCAAACTGACTCATTTTTAAAATCCCTTTTGCTCTTAAACGCATCCAATTGGCAGGTTCTCTTACTCAGAAACTATATAATCTGCTGTATTAGTCGATTTTTTGATAAAGGCAGACTACATTTCAAAAAATGCTGTCACAGTGGGTATTTTGAACCAAATTTCGCGAAGCGATTGTGCTGGAAACGAAAAAAAAATCGTCATACTGAGAAAATAAATGTTTGTAAATCAAGTTCTGATTAATTGAACGAAAAATAAAAACACAGTCCGCCCTCCAAAAACTCACGTCATCAAGTTTCATGTTTTTACTTTTAAAAATGAGCCTGAAAATGTGTCAGAAAATTTCGAGTTGTTGAGCGTGGAATTTTTTTTTTTTTTAAATACCACCTTAATATGATTCTGATAAAACCAACTCTTACAGAAAAATGAAATTAAAAATTCGTCACAAGCGGCCAGATAACATTGTTAAACTGGGTTTATCTCTAATCTTGATTCAGCTTCTGTTGGTGAAATTAGTACTTAACATCGAAATCTACCTCTGCCTATAGGCCGCGCAGGCAGGGATATTTTATATTGTTATGCTGATGGTTTATTTTGTTGTGACTTTGATGAATAAAACTTTCATTCGATTTTTGTTTGTTATTATTATTATTACTACTATTGAGGATGCGGTACATATTCAGAGATTGTGACTAAAGCTAAGAAAGATAATTATTTGTTAGTGCAGTTAAAAAATACCCGATTAAGGTTAGGGCGAAAATCAAAGTAAATAATTTGATAGTCTGGGGCATAGTTAGAAGCTTCATTTTCAGTTTTAGTTCCAGCATAAGGGATAATAGTTAATTTATACAATATTTCAAATAACTGTTGAAGAAAGTGACCTTCTCTAAAAAAAAAAAATAGAAAAATCACTTCATCATCCATTAAAACTAATTTTTTAAAAGTCGATTACTTCAAATGTGATTTTTCAGGTAAATACGAGCGAATCACAAGTTGCTTCCCAACGTATCATTAACAAGTTAATTAAATATTTTCAACAATCAGTCAAGTTCTAGTGTTATACGCGCAGAGTTCCGTACAACAAAGACCTTGTAAAAAGTTTAAACTTGGCATTGTGCCAAGTGCGCCTCGGAAGGAGCTCTTAAAGTTGCAACGCTGTATTGGTCCCTGCGCTATTTTCTAGATAGGTTTTAATTAATATCTCAGTTAATTACCGACAACTTTTTAAAAAATCATTACAAACAAACCTTGGATGATTCCGCGTCGATAGTTACCTCGAACGGCTTTTCAACTTCCCCTCTGAGCACCCACTAAATAAAATTTGCGTGTAACGGAAAAATGCGATTTTCTCAAAAACTATTATACCTAAGATAACCGCTATAGTTTTCCTTCAAAGTTCAAATAAGTTCCTACTGCCCCTAATTTGTTTCATATTTTTAGTTTCATTAGATTCGGAAATAGAAGCAGAGGGGTATATTTTCGACGATATCTCTGGAAATATAGTACCTAAAATTAAAACAGATATACAGTGCGTCCACGTATAACCTGACCGACCTTTATTTTCGCAACCGTTGGTTCTAGATGCATACTTCCAATTACAAAAATGGTCAAAATTAGGTGCAGGGTTAAGATAAAAAAAAGTTTGAAGCGAAAAAACAATTTAGTGAAGAATTACAGAATCTAAATTTTTATACGGTGCCCCGGTCCTATAAGTTATATTTAGTAAAATTTCCCTGTTACACTGGCAAGTAAGACAAAAAAGTCCCGTTATTCTACGATTAAAATTGACTGATTAATAGCTGTTTAAAGTTGGAGTATATTTTTTGCTGCATATTAGGGGTCATTCGCAAATTTAGTAGAAATATAATTTCGTCAGATACATTAAAGAACTGGTTGAGAGTAAAATTAGCATTCCAATACAAATTTGAAATCTTTAATCATTCTGACATATTACTGCAAAATGTATAATTGGTACTGAACATCATAAGAGGATAAAAATAACAGATTTTTTGTTAAATAAAAGAATGGAAAACAACAGCCTCAATTCTTTGCAAAATGATACATATTTTAAACTGCTGTTAGATTACACTGTCTTTCAAATTTGGGTTGTGGCATATTTTTTAGCTTTTGAAAATTGATTCTTATGTATTTTTTAGCACTGAATCCGAAAATGACCTTCATTTTAAACCATCACGTCAGGAAGTTTTTCAAATCGCAAATTTCAAAGTTAAAAAGCTTAAAAGTTAAAATTGATCACCCCCTCCTCCCCTCCCAACCTCATCGGACCCCCCGAGCTGTTTAGCTGTAAGAAACCCAGTATAGGCCAAAAAATCTAATATATTATTGAATTAAATAAAATTAAACTGAATAAAAAAGTCTTACATCGATTTTATAGTATCAGATTTTTCGCTATTTTTTAACCTTTGAAATTTACGATTTGCGAAAAATCTTGACATGATGGTTAAAAGTGAAGGTAATTTTTTGATTCAGCGTCAAAAAATACATAAAATGTAATTATAAAAGTTAAAAAACACAACCATCGCAGGTTTATGTTATCTAATCTAAAACTCTTTCTTAAACTTCTTGACGGTTATCTATCCGATTTTTTTTTTTTTTTTGTTATCCTCTAATATAAATATGTATAAGATAGAAAGAGTCGAAAATCATAATAATTGTCATCGGATTTAAGTCAGTATGTGAAATTTAACTTCTATCAGACATTTGAAATTAAGTTAAAGTTCGAGTACAAATTTTAAACTGGAAAGACGATTATTGCAAGTTAAATAAAACCTTATGAAAATAACATAACTTTAGTTAAAAGAAATCATAGCCTCAAATCTTTACAAAATAAAACATACGTTAAAGTACAATTATTTTAACTAATCTGAAACTTAACTGATATAAAAGTTAATCGCAATATTTGTACGATTTCTTTCAAAGCGCAGATACCTTGAAATAAGTTTAAGTACTTTATACACGACCCCTGAAAGCATGGTCGAAATCATCTGTTTTGATATGCAAAAAAGTGGTATAAGTCACGCATTTCAAAGTTTCATAACTCGGTCAATTTTAATGTTAGACGAATGGGACTTCTTTTGTCTTACTTGTTAATGTCACAGTAAATTTTTAGTAAATATCACTTATAGGACCGGGGGATCGTATAAAAATTTAAATTTCGTAATTTTTTAATAAATGTTTTTCTTGACCCAAATCGCTTTAAAAATAATTCTTTACTTTATTTAAAGCCATTTTGTAATAGAAAGTATGCATCTATGGCCAATGGTTGCGAAAATAAAGGTCGGTGAGGTTATACGTGGACACACTGTATATTTGAGTTTGGTTTTACGAGATTTACTTTCAAATAATATCTCACACGTTGCAGATTTTTTTTTCAAGTAACCTAATTACTTTCCCTAAATTTTTCTTTAAAATATTTGTGAATGGCTAATATCTATAAATATGCGAGTCAATAAATAGCCTTTATAACTCCGGCAAGTTTGAACTTTTCACGCTCATAGTTAAAAAAAAAAAAAAAACGGCTCTGGCAGACGGTCAGACAAATACACGAGTGATCTTGTAATGGCTTCATTTTCACGTTTTAAGTACGGAACTCTAAAAATGGCCAATTCAGAGCAGATTTATCATTTTTTGCATCCAGTATTATACAACTCTATGCTACAAATCTTTACATAATTGATGGTATAGTGGATTTTTATGAGAATAAATAGATTACTTTTGATCCAAAGTATATAATTTTTTAAATTCCTAATACATTTCAAATAAAAATTAAATTTAAAAAATCAAGAACCCGACTGCGTAAAAAGCTAACTAATTAATTATTTCTCATCAGTGTGAAACTATTTTTTATAATACTTACCTATTTTTTTTATTTACTTGTATTGATGACTTTTAAGTTGTGTTTAATTGATGGTTCCTATCGATAAACACTGTTTTGATGAGGCCTATAGATGTATATGATGGTTAGAGTTGCAGTAAAGCTATAGATCACCTACACAGCTTCCAGCTTGTGTAATATTTAAACGGAGCTTCTGACTGTAAAATAGTCAATGAAACATCGTCTTCATTTTGAAAGACCTATCTAATAATATGCCGCTCAATAAAGTGCGTAAAAAATTTTTTTCGTCTCTACCACTATTTTGTATTTTACGGCAGCCATTTTGAATTTATAAAAACAAAACCTAGCCTATAATCATCGGACGTTTAAGACGAATCGATAGAGACCTCATTCATTAAAATCCATCCAGCCGTTGGGATGTTTCGAGTGTATAAAGAAATTCACATACCCAGATACGCGTGAAACACATAACCCTTCTTGACAGTCAGGTAATAAAAAACAATCTGCTGTCATGTTTGAAATTTTTTTCCACTTTTCTGAAGAAAAAAAAACTGCACTTTCTAAGATATCAGCTATGTCTTAAGTCGATATCACTTTCAGTTACTTTTCAAATGATTTTTAAGCCAATGCTGTACTGGAGCCGGTATTCTAGGAGAAACTGTCTCATCATCGAATATTATAGCGATAAAGAATATGCGCCATTTTTCACACGAAGTCAGTGCTTAATTTGTGCCGTAGCTCTCCAGAGATCAACACCGGTACTTCTTTGCTTTTTGTGATTATAGTAGAATCTCGATTATCCGAAGTAATTGGGACCGACCCACTTTCGGAAAATCGAAATTTTCGGATAATCGAGAATGCTTCCATTTTAAGATTAAGGAGAAATATATGCGCTATTTCTTATTATGGTAACAAATGCATAACAAAAATAAAGCAATAGCAAAATAGAAACAAGAACAAATTACCTGAGCTTTAATTTATGAAATTAAGTACCTTTTACATATCACCTTTTCATAGGGGTTTGAAACAATGTTTTGTTTGTCGCAGTTTCGATTGCATTTGCTTCGAAGCTCTATCACGAAGATTATAAATATTATTAGTTCGCCAGTATCACAGTCTTTCTGCTGCTCCAGCCAAGCCAAACCTTTTGCAAAACATTCAAAATCTTCAGAATTGCTAATTTGCTCGTTTTCTTCGCTGGCTCTACTCCGAAGCTTACGGAAGCTCAAGTTAAATTCAAAGGAACTCTAAGAAAGTGGATCGAAAGTATTTATATATACTCGTGGGTCGGAAAGGACCGCTTGCACACGAGGAATATGATAGTTTTAAAAAAAAAACTTTCAAAATGGACTTTGCACACAAGCAATGTGATAGTAAAAAATATATATATATATATATAAAAATGGATTTCGGTTAACCGAGAATTTCAGTTAAAAGAGTTTCGGATAAAAGAAGTTCTACTGTATTTACATATTGTATTAATACATGGAAATTATTCCAGAGAGAAACTTTTCCATCTTTTTCACTATGTTGGGCTTTGCGCCTCTTAAGCAATTACTTTGAAATTTGATTTTCATTTGAAATATTGTATGCAAGGCGAATGTTTCTCTCTGGAATAATTTCCATGTATTAATATAGTTTCTATCGATGCTGGATTTAATTGTTTTCGTGTTTGCCCATGTCGGTGGCTCACGATAAATATTCCATCTTGTGCTGCGTTTGTAGCCTTGCCAACATATAACAGTGCGAAATTTTCCAGACTGGGTATCGTTCCGTGTGGTTTAGTCGGTAGAAAGTCAGTGCGCTGTACTGATGGCCCGGGTTCGAGTCCGGGCATGGAATGTTTTTCGCTATGTTGGCCTTTGCGCCTCTTAAGCAATTACTTTGAAATTTGATTTTCATTTGAAATATTTACATATTGGTCGGAATTTGCCGGAGCTCATAAATAGAGAGCTCCCCGGATCCTTGCGGAGCAACGCTTCCGAAATACAGAAGCCTAAGTCATATTTTCCTGTTCCTCCCATTTCCAGTCCTATATGTTCTTTCTTTCCAAAGAGTTTGCATATGTGGCATAGCGTGTCGCACACATATCAGCATACGTCTATCTAGCGCTCGCAAATGAAGATTTGATGGTTTTCTGTCTCAATGATTTCCAAACGCGACGAGAAATGACAGAATTAACCAAAAAACAAATCTGCATTTTCACTCGTGGTCGTGTTACATTTAATCGCTTCTTTTTGTTCGTATTTATAAAATATTCTTACAGATCGACTTATTAACTCCACACGGTGCTTAATTTTCACGGAAATTTACTGGAACGCAGCTTTAGAACTTCTTTTTTTTTTGTGAATATTTAAATACAAGTTAGAGCCCATCAGAGTTTTATAAATACTTCTCACCGAAGTCTTCTGTGCTGTGTGTCACTAGTTGATACAAAGAAGAAATCCTTGGCGAATAGGATTTTCGGAAAGTTCCCCACTTCTGATTTTTACCTTTTTACTCTGTTCATTTATTAGATTTTATGATATATAAAGAATATAGATGTAAGCAAACACATTTTTAAAAGGTTTTCTGAAGAAGAAATTATTTTATACTTTGTAAATAATGTATGAAATGTAAATATGCGGGTGGATGAGACTCAGGGGTTACACTAAGGTTTTTTATTACTGCAGAAAATTAGAGCTCCTATACTTTTTTTGATAGAAATTAAGCCCTGTCCTAAGTTCATACAATGTTGTCGTTACGGTCCACTTCTTGCCCAATAACCTATTCTGAGATGGGAATTTCGCAATGTCATTCCCCAATATCGCGACACAACGAAATCAAAAAGAGGTATTATGAAATGGAACCATGAGCAAGAGCATATATTAATCAGTTCTGTAAAAGATAAAAACCTTCGTGATTTGAAACATGATTTATATCCAGATACGACGTTATAAATGAGTTTTTACCAAACAATAGCGGAATTCAAAGAACACAGCAGAACCGTAACTTCCGTAACTATTCAGACCGTATTGTTGCCAATATTATGTTGAGAATAGTGTTAAATTACGGATATGTAACAGTTTTCTATAAAAACAGTCGAATGACTAAACAGTTTACCGCAAATTTTTAACAGTGCAGCGATCTACTTGCGCTAACGAATGAGTAACAAATAGTAAGAACCACGGTTATTTAAGGAGAAATTGTAGTTAAAATCAGCTCAAAAAATCGGTTGTTTGAAAAATTGTTGAATTTCGATATAGAAAAATTTGTCCTGCAAAGTCAAACGCCCAATGCCGATTTCTACGAAAATGTTTTAAACCGTTTACTGCTGCGCATCCGACGTGTTCGCCCATTTATTTAAAGGAGTGGAAAATTGAGTATGTTGTATGACAATGCACGCCCCCAAACAACAATCCATGTACGCAACTTTTTGGCCTCAAGATCGTGTAGCTGTTATCCCACATCCAGCGTACTCACCTGATCTAGCGCCTTCAGACATCTTTCAGTTCACTCGCCTCAAGGGAATCATCAAGAGCATACGTTTCGCAGACACCCGACGACGTGTGACATCTGTGCTTAGGTCGATCCCAAAAGAGGCATTCCCTGACACACTGCAGTAGCTTTATCAACGATGTCATAAGTGTATTGTGGCTAACGGATGTTACTCTGAAGGTGATTAAAGGTATTTTGTTTCCATGTTTTGTTTTATTTGTTTTATGCTTCCATTTACCGAACTTTTTAGACGCTCTATGTTCGCACACACGTTCTAAGGGGACAACAACAGCTGGAAAATCCTGTAGGAGAAAGTTGATATTCACGTATTTTGTTTTGGAACTACTGAAGCCATTTTATTGTATATATACATTGTGTTTCTAAACTCATGGTACAAACTTTAAGGGTAGGTAGAGCACACAGTAACAGTCATTTATTGTATAGGAATGTATAGGACCAAGAGACGCATTAAGGTAAAAACACCAGGGGGCAATTAGGCCCCTTTTTAATTTTCAAAATTTCTCATTCATACCAAAAAAATTTTATGCTATCGTTATCTTATGGAACAATGGAACAATAAAGCAGGTGTATGGATTCCCTAGTTGCTTGGCAACTTTACATCCAGGCTAAGAATATATCGTGTTACAATGAATGGGAGCCTTAGAAAAAAAGAGCTTTTAAACGCGGCTAGTAGCCACGAAAAAGAGAAATTAAAAGCTAAGAAGATAGACAGCTTTTAAAAGAAAAAATTGTTAGTATAACTAGAAAGAGAAAAAAAAATGTTCCATATGATCCACATAAATGTCCAGGACAGGCAAAAAAGCTACCAAAGGAAGCCCCATAAAAAAAGACTCAATTCAGAGACCATACAATTAATATAACTTGATAAGTAAAAAAGTTTAACACAATGAAGAAATACATATTTACAAGAGAGTTTAATTTACTGCAAGGAAAAAAGTAATAAAAATGTAAAAAAAAGGCTACCATGAGGAGAGTTCTAACTAAATAAACAGTTAAACGCAAAAGCCGAGGAGAGCAAACGACATCAAGAGGACGGCGTCCACCCAGTCTAGTAATTTGAGGTGAGTAAAACAATAAGAATGAGAAAATAAGAAAAAACATGAGAAGAGCATAAAATTCAATTTAAGAAGGCTTTTTTTTTTTTTTTTTTTTTTTTTTTTTATAAGTTTTTAAACTAACATTTCATCATTACTTAATAACAAAATTCTTCTTTGAAAATTTATGGTATGAAATCGAAATTTTTTGAATTGTAAATAGAAATAGAAATAGAAATTTTTTGAAATAGAAATGGAGTTTTTCGTTGATTCCACTGGTGGTAGAGAACAGTAAGTGACTGGTCGCTGTTCAGTACCATGCATTCAAGCAGAAGAAATCATCATTTTTAATTGTACTAGCGTTCGTCATGGAAGACTTTACATATGCCGAAAAAGCCGATATGCATTTCATGTATGGTATTGCAAATGGCAACGCCAGAGCTGCCATACGAATGTATCTGGAGCAGTTTCCTCGCAAAAGAGTGCCTGATCATAGAATGTTTCAGCGCTTACACCGACAACTTTCTGAAACAGGTTCTTTCCAAGTCACCAGACAGAAAAGTGGGCGAGAAAGGGCTGTACACAGTACAAGTCTGGAAGAAATTATTTTGAATTTTGTGAGTGAAAGGCCCGAATCAAGTACAAGAGCTGTTGCACAGAATTTAGGTGTGATTCATCTGACCGTTTGGAGAGTTAAATGAAAATCGATTTCATCCCTTCCGTTTGCAATGTGTAGAAACTTTGAATCCGGAAGGCTATCTCCTGTGGTTGAACTTTTGTCAGTGGGTTTTGCAGCAACATGTATTGCAGCCAGGATTTACTGCTCATATTCTAGTTACAGATGAGGCAGTATTTACATTCGAGGGTGTATTTAATGCGCACAATTTCCATCTTTGAGCAACCAATATAATCCACATGTAACGCAGCCACATGCTTATCAACAACGATTTTCTGTGAATTTGTGGGCGGGTATTGTTAATAATTATTTGATTGGCCCATACCGACTACCAAAGAGGCTGGATGGTCGCTGTTACATTATTTTTTTGCAAAAAGTTTTACCAGAAATGCTGCAAGTTGTTCCGATCACCATTCGTAACGGGATGTGGTTTAAACATGATGGAGCGCCCGCGCACTTTACCAATGATGCGCTCAGTTACCAGAATGCCACATTTGGGACGCGATGGATTGGGCGTGGTGGACCAGTTCCTTGGCCACCAGGATCTCCCGATTTATCGAGCCTTGATTTCTTTTTATAAGGCCATCTGAAGAGTCTTGTTTATGAGACTCCAGTTGACTCAGACGAAAATCTAGTTGCTTGCATATCCGAAGCTGCTGCGCGTGTGCGGGAAATGCCTGACATCTTTTGAAGTGTACGCCAATTGTCCCACCGACGCTGCCAAGCATGTATCACAGTTGGTGGGCACAATTTTGAACATTTATTGTAATATTATTGTATGCATTATTATTTACTGGTAAACTACATTGTAAATAAACATTTTATCTTTTTTATTCATGTATTTCGTTTGATAAGTTTGCCAGTTTTGCGCTTTTTTTTAATTCAAAAATTTCGATTCATACCAAAAATTTTCAAAGAAGAATTTTATTGTAAAGTAATTATGAAATGTCAAGAAAAGGTCGTAAAAATTTTCTGGTATGAATGAGAAATTTTGAAAATTAAAAAGGGGCCTAATTGCCCCCCTTGTGTTTTTACCTTAATGCGTCTCTTGGTCCCATACATTCCTATACAATAAATGGTTGTTACTGTGTGCTCTACCTACCCTTAAAGTTTGTACCATGAGTTTAGAAACACCCTGTATATATAGTGTAGGGATATTGTAATTCGCTGTATTTTAATCGGGATCTTTTGGGGGAAAATCAACTTATACTCAATAGCGGTAATTATTATTATTATTTTATTTTTTGCTTGGGGAATCTCGTAACTGTCGCATTGTATGTATATATATATTGCCGAACGATCAATTTATAGCTATTACCAAAATTACTTTAAAAATATTACCAAATCGCTTCGGTAGTTCACAAAAGAGCTATATTTTAGTATTAGAAGTTTTCTATTGCATTTCGGAAATGTTCCTGCCTTCTTAAATAAATATAGTACAAAGTAACTTAAATCTTTCATTACATTAGCAAAGATTATATAAACTATAAACTTGATACAAATTATACTTAAAATAAATATTTTTTGCGACAGATTTACAAGAAACTGCTCTTGAAGTTCTTTCCGTTGCTAAAACCTTTACCGTATAATTCTGACTAAAAATCAATTTACTCAGAATGCAAAAATCTCTTGTTATTCCTGATTAGATTTGATCGCATGGGATTCCTAAGGAAAAAGTGATTGACATAATCTCGGAACAAGTGCAACGAATAATTCTTAATAAAGGAGAAAAATCTGGATAAATAAAAACACACGGACGGAACAAAAGAGATTACATGAAACACGGGAGGTGAAAGAAAGTACAACAAATAATGATGTAAGTAATACAGGATAAGAAAATGATTTATCGGTTTTCATTTAAGGTAAGTTTACACGAAAAGGGGGGATTTTGAGTAATTCCGCTTTATATTATATCGTAGCTTTAACCCTTTAATGCATGATTTTTTATTTTGTTCAAAAACATTATATTTGAGTTTGTGTGTTAATTATCCACTAAAAAATAGTGAAAAGAGTTACACAACAAAAATTGATCAAAAAATGATAATTTTAAATTCTATATTTACTTTAAGGTGTTTACACTGCACAACAGCAACTATTCAACGATATACTATTTTTTATAATGCTTCTAATAGTTTGCAGAATTATTAATTACTAGCTTATAAAGATAGAGTAAAAACGTCAGTCGAGCGCATTGCAAGCAGTACCAACGAAAGATGTTATATTATTTTATTCCCGTAATAATAGACCGAAGGCGACAGCACAGACAATCACCTCATGGAGTTCACGGCTGAAATTCCAAAATTAGTTAAAACTCGATTCGCATATTAAAACGCAATCGGTTTGCCAAGTCATATCTCCGTGGAAAACTTCCGTGGTATCGTAGGTTTACCATTGTGTTTTCCTGGTCCCAATCCTCCATGTTTCCATACCTTTGGGTGCAGGAAAACACAATGGTAAACCTATGAGCCAGCCGCTAAAATCGGGTTTTCACGTGTTTTCCACCAAGATATGTCTTGGCAGACTGATTGTGTTTTAATAGGCGAATCGAGTTTTAACTAATTCTGGGATTACAGCCTTGAACTCGATGAAGCGATTGTCTATGCTGCCGTCTCCCGGTCTCTAGCAAATCAGAACAAAAACAGACATAAGAAATCACACAGACATCACCTAAAGAAAAATAGAAACAGCCAAATAGCATAAAGATCATGTAACTCCTGAGTTACACTTATGCATTTACTGATTCAATAATTATAGAATAAGTATAAACAAGAACAAAAAATCATACATACAGCATAGATTATGAAACACTTTGCTACACATTCCGAATACCGTAACGAAATTTCACAGTTTATGAAGGTGAACGATGTCTAAATAAACAATGTTCAGTTAGGTGAGAAGGCTTACACAAACACTAAAGCTCTACTAGACACACCCAGCAACGCACCTTAGATATCTTCCACCTTATGTACAGTCGTGGAAAAAAAAAGTAAACACCCCCTACTAACTCTTCAACAAATTATCGTAGAAGAAAGTTACTGGTACCGAACGATTGGAAATAAAATCTACTTTTAAATGATAGATATAAAATTTGCTTAGGGGGCCATCTACATATTAAAACGAACCATAACTTTGTTTTTTTCAATAGAAGTACACAATTCTGACAGCATAAATGAACTCTAAACCCTTCAATTAGCCTAAAAACGGATTTTTATGTAATTCGTACCATACGTTTCCGAGAAATTAATTATTTTAAAACGAGCGTATTTTAAGGGCTGTATCCAAATTGAAGTTCCGTACTCGATTGTTAACCAAGAGAGCCCCTTTCTTGTTCGAGGCACCTTAAGCGCCACTCAAGGAGTCAATGAAGCCTGTTAGATTACAGTACAGCAGAATAAATTTCAATTGTCTACTCACTTCCATCATAGACAGCCCCTTAAACCATCATTTTGCCGTTTTTTAAGCATAATTTGAAAACTACTTGGAAGAAAAATGTGAAATTTTGGTTTTCCATAAAGCGGGACTTAATAAATCTAAATCCATCAAAAAAATTATAGGTTGCAATTCATAATTTTTTCGAATATTAATTTCATAATTCATATCATATAAAAATTGCAAATTCAACGCATTTATGTTTGGGTATATTAGTATTATTGCTACAAAAAAAAATTATCACATTAGGAGCATAATTTCAGGAGATATAAATAAAAATATGAAAATGTAATTTAACATTAGAAGCACTAAATTTTGAATGTTTATAATTCAAAAACTGATCATTCAAATGTCTTGAAATTTGGTGTCTAGGCATAGTTTGAACCGAAGATTTGAAATATCTCGTTAAAATTAGGTATTGCCATAGAAAAAAAAATGAAGTTTGGATTCGTTTTAATATGTAGATGACCCCTAAGAAAATTTTATATACATCATTTAAAAGTAGACTTTATTTTCAATCGTTCGGTACCAGTAACTTTCGTCTACGATCGTTTGTTGAGGAGTTAGTAGGGGGTGTTTACTTTTTTTTTCCACGACTGTACCTGTAAAGTTCTACAAAGAATTATAAAATTTATGGACTCTACAGATAGTTATTTTCTTCGTAACATAATAACTCCGACCAAGCAATTCTATAGATTTTAAAAAGAAAAGTTACTTTCAGCAAATTGACAGACTTCCTTATTCAAGCATTTAGGGTTGCGATTGATGTTTGATAAACTCAGGGAGTACAGCGTCCTAAAATTGAAATGTAATGATTGAACAGAAAGCTGCTACTGTTTTCTTTTGTAATTATTAAGATAGATAGGACACTTTTGGTAATCTACGCAAATATATCATAACCATGAATGAAAATGTACAATAACCTCTTCCGGGTTACCCGTGATTCCGAAAAGCATTCTTTATCTTTACATATCTCATAAATCGATGGATTTTCGAGATTCAACGAAGCATTAAAAAAAGCAAAGTTTCTTTTGCTGCTAGTGATTTTCAAAAATGATCTCGAGGACTTTTTATAGTGTATATACTTCGATGTTTTCTTGTTTTTCCAGCCCCACTCCCTTCTTCTTTTATTTATTTTGAATAACAGAGAGCGCCACTGGAGTTGTTTTTAAAAGATTTTTGAAGTTTTTGTTGCTTCTTTCAGTTTGAATATACACTAACTTCAAAAATCCGGCATCATCGGTACCGAGACTATGCCGGATTTTTGAAGGAATATCAAAAGAGTAACTAGTAAAATCAAAAGTAGTACTATATTCTTAATGGTACCTTTAGCCATAATTTAATTCATTATTAAGTGATAATTATGTAAGAAAACGAGAAAATTAAATATAAATAAAAAACTTACCTTAATTGATATTTGATAAAATATTTGGAAGGGGTGAGTTCGGAATATCATTGAGCTGATAATCCAGTTTAGTTTAAATATATAGTTATCATATTTAATTGATAAATAACAATAATGAAAGATAAAAGGTAATTTCTTACCTTTCTGGTAATCCGGCGTAGAATAGAATTTTTCTTACGGGATTATGTATCCACCAGTGGCGTGGCGTCCGGTCATCGCTGGATGCGGCGATGACCAAGCAATATTTTAAAACTCTTAATAAGCTTTTAAAACTCTACGATCCAGTTTTAGCAGAACATTTGGAGTTCATGTATAAGTGAAGGTAAGATTTAAAGTTTCTTTTTTGAACATTCAACCATTGAATTTTAGAGTTAATAATTTTTCACCACAAACTTAAATAATTGCGATGACCAACGAAAATTTTCACGCCACGCCACTGGTATCCACCTATAATATTTATTTGATTTTATTTAAACATAAATGGTGATCATATGAGGGATGTATCTTCAGTGAAGAGTCGGTCTTGTGAAAGAAAAGACACCTTTAATTATCACACACAATCCGGATTAAATAGTGGTTACACTACAAAAGAATAAGATTAAATTAGTAAAAACAACATTGTAGAACATGAAATTCACATAGGAGAAGGAACGCTCCATTTAAACAAAGGATAGTGTACAAAACTTTGTGCGTGTTGACTTGACCAGTGTCAGTCCTTCAAGTGAAGAGTTAAAAGGGGCCCAAAAAGTTATAGTAAAGTCAAATAGTCTAGAACAATAAGAAAACTGCTTAATAAGCAATTCCCTTTCTCTTTTATTACGAACCCATTTCAGTCTTAATTGAAAGTTGACATTACTAGAAAACTTCTTTGGTGCTGCCATCTGTTGCGGCATCTACAAAACATAAATGTCCAACGTAAATGTCCATTACTTTGTAATCTTACGAAATGTCGCTCGTGAAGTGTCGCCATCTTGTAACATATTTCACAAACAAATGGATAATTATGTTGCATAATGTCACTGGTAAATTGTCTTGTTACACGCGAGTGGATGTTTGGCATAAAACACTGATGTGCCGAGCCGTTTTCCAACAATATTTTCTATGTTACAGAAAAAAATCTAATAAAGAGTGAAATTATTTCTTCTTTTGTAATTTCGGAAACATCGATATCAACTTGCTTCAATTTTTTGGCCGTTCTTTAAGATTTTTTTTAATACAAATAAGAATGTTTATTTCGGAAATACAGTCTGGTTTCTCTACAGCAGATATTAATTCTCCAGTCAAATTTATACATTTTTGTAGTGACACCTATTTCTTCTGCCGGTTGTTCATCCTCGTCTTTTGAGCTGCTAATAGCATTATCGGTGGTTCTATTTAGCACAGCGTCAGCGATCTCGCTGTCCGTTAACTTGTTCGTTGTTGATGCATTCCGTCAGTGCCTGGCCAATCATCTATATCTCTTTTTTCGACACTTAATGCATTTTCAGATTTTGCGCATTCAATCAGCTCATAAATTGCAGTTTTTTCGCGGAAAATGTGAAAGCCTGAAAATTCTTCCTCATCATTGATGTCGCCGTTGCCGAAAATTCGTTCTGGCCATACATTGTGCCATGCATTCGCCAAAGTTGTTCCTTTGCTAAGAAACTGTGCATCTTTCAGAAAAAAAAATCGCCCCTGACAAAACCCAAAATGTAAAAACTTACAAAACATTAAAAATGAAATTTTAAAAGTCTAAATATCGACAAGTTTCACCCCTCTGTGGCCATCATCAAGGTCATACTTCATTATCGAGGGACACAGATATTATAGATTGTAAAAGTAAAAAATAAACATACATTGTTATTTAAACGTTGGGTTTTAGTGATTTAAACATACTATGTTGAATCCGCAGTTATCGTAACGCCATCTGTACAGCTGTAATTTAACTATCCATTTTCAAGCGAGAAAAATATTAAGAAACCAGAATATTAATGCCAATAATTGTGTGAAACCTCTTTAACCTTGAGTTAAATGTTGTTTCAAAATATTTAAACATAACTTATATATATTGTAAGAAACTCCTTCATTACAAACATCTTTAATTCTCAATTCAGTTTCCAGGGGTTCTCTAATTATGGTTTTTTGAGGATAAGTACACGGCCAAATAATGTTTGCATTTTCATAATGTATTGCATTAATCTCATTTTTGTAACAAAATCTTGCAAGAGTTGCAGATTGTCTATTATATTTGATATCTGATTTATGTTCTTTTAATCTTGTTTCAAATTTTCTTTTTGGCATACCGATATGAAATATTTTCCAACCGTACAGTGCTTTAATTTAGTTTAAATTAGTTTATAGGTGTTAGTTATTTTAAGATTTTTATTATCTTTCCCGGTATTAGGAGTGTCGGTTAATACGGCCACTTTTATAATTCGCTTGTTTCTCGTATTAACCGAGTTTGTCTCTCATTTCTAATATTATTTCTACCTACTTTCATTATCCAGAAATATTTCCAAGTAAAACATTCCTTTACCCAAAATATCTCATATCAATCATCATAAATGTCTTTTTATGTTTAATGGAAATGCATCTGTTTATTATACTGTACGCTTTTATTAGAATTTCGTTATTACAAATATCAGCTGTATCCCTAGCGTGAAAGATTTGTCTTTACTCATATTTTTCTTCTTTTCCCTCGGTAATAAAATCTTGGAAAAGTTTTCAGGTTTATTAAGAAATAAAATGAAATGCTTTCTTTTAACTCAAATCATCCTTAGACCGTAATATTTAGAAATCTCCATCTATGTTCTTATTAACTCGAAAAAATGTTTCCTCGAAATGTAATACTTTAGCCAATTTAGAAAAAGTAGATGAATGCAAGATAAAAAAATATGTATCTTTTGAAGATAGAAGAATCAGCCTGTGAAGAAAATTTTCTTTATATTTTTTATGCTCATAATATACTTTCCGACACAATTTCCTCGAGAGAAAACTTACATTCGGGTATCAGAATGTTTCAAAAAAATTAAACTGATGTTGTAAATACGTTTTTATAAAAGCAACATTAGGAATGTTTTGCTCAAATGAAAAAAGTGGCATAAACTTTTTATAAACCTTCTCCCCTCCCCCCGTCTATACACATATATATTTGTCACCATATTTTGCAACGAAGAAGATAAGCTCTGAGTAATCATAACAAATTTTCTCTCTAGATTCATTAACGAAGATTCCACTTAAAACGATCGCACCATTCCGTTAATAAGGGGTTTTGACTAGTACCACTTGTAATAACTTATTAGTATGAAAAGTTTGCAGCCGTTGTTATTAATTTGGCACAGGATCGAAATTCGTGGTGTCTCCCCATAAATTGACGAAGAGAAATATCCATCATAGAAACGTGCTTATTAACTCAGTAGAACATCTTACATAATTAAATTAGTTTGCATAACTACAAATTGACCTTATTGAATAAGAATATTTATGGCATCTCGCCGCTTTAGCTTTTAGTAGCTATATTATTAATCAATAGTAGTTAAGCTCTTCACTGTTATCATGATGGCCTTGCATACTAGTGACAGGATGTAGTTATTTAAGTAACTGCAGACACACAAATTCCTAGCTACAGACCTCATGTCTGTTAATAAATACCTGGCTATGAAAGGATTTTCACAGCAATGCAAACAGGCCAACAAACCAATGGAATCGCGTTAAAGCGAGAACTATATTATTGACCTTCGGAAAAAAAGGAAGAAAGCCGCCTTTTCCCCCAAAACGCGCTAAAAGGGGTTTTGGAATAATAATAAAAGAAAAAAAAGGGTAAAAAATGAGAATTGCAGAACAGATCATTGTAATAGAATTCATATCGGCGTTTAAGATTAAAATAAAAATGAAAAGATCTTAAAACAAAAATAATAATGCCTGAAATGTTTTTTTAAGCAGACTTTAATATTAATAATTTTTAAGAGAATTAAAGTATTAATGCACGCATTTAGATAGAAATGAGTGTACGTAAAATGAATGATTGGTATTATATCTTTAAGACAGGGAAGAATTAAATAAACTAGGGTTATAAAATTACGTTAGATAGGAAAAAGTTATGGAATATTTTTAACGTAGCGTGGTAATTTAATTTCCGCAGTATATAATATATATAGTACTTACAGATGCTTTTGTTAACCATAGTTTAAGAACATTGATTTTACCTTTAACAGAATATTCATAGTCTTAGTCCTTAAAAGTATATAGTACATATATATTTTTTTTTTTCTTATACATACAACTCTATCACCTTGCTCTTAATTAAATATCGTAGGAGCTTCTTGATATTCCATCAACATTTCATTCCGTATTGATTCTCGTCTCCTTCTTTTCTTTTTTGTATTTAAGAAGAGGGATTCAAGTTTCTTTGATCATTTCGCAAAACTTTTCAAAAGTTTTTACTGCATGAGTTTTTCTATTTTTACGATAAAAAATGTGATACATTTTGAGTAATGAAGAAAAGAAAGCGATGCTAGTGCTGAAAAATTTCGAATTTTGAATCACGCTTTGAACTTTGTCACTATAGTAGGGGAGCTGTTGAACATTTTTGAGTAGGTATTTGAGGCACCCTGAAAATTTGTGCAGCACTTCTTTTGTAATGCCTGAATACAAAATCGAATGTCTGGCTGAAGGATCGTGGCCCAAAACCTGTGCCAGGCAAGTGTTAAGTGCCATTTTTTGACACTACCCAAAAAAAGTATTTGAGGCACGTTGAGATTGAAACAGAATAATATTTATACTTAGAAAAAAATATTTTGAAAATGACAGACACTTTAGTCGGCCCCAAAACTGTGCCAGACACGTGTCAAGTGCCATTTTTTGACTACCCAAAAAAAGTATTTGAGGCACGCTGAGATTGAGGCACAATAATATTTATGCTTAGAAAAAAATATTTTGAAAATGACAGACACTTTAGTCGGCACAAAAACTGTGCCAGACACGTGTCAAGTGCCATTTTTTGTCTGGCACAGGTTTTGGGCCACGATCCTTCAGCCAGACATTCGATTTTGTATTCAGGCATTACAAAAGAAGTGTTGCACAAATTTTCAGGGTGCCTCAAATACCTTCCCTAAAATGTTTAACAGCTCTTGGACTACTAGTGTTTTACGTGGTACAAAGTTCAATTCAAATATTTAAATCAGCGCGATACATATGAAACAAAATCCATAGAGTTTCATATATACTGTGGTATTTCTTCCTCACGGTAAAGATGTTTATTTTTAAGCGCGTGCATCACGAGATCTTATCACCCCCAATGTTGGGAGACGTCATTTCAATAGTGTGAATTTAAACAAGCCTAATAGCAACTCACTGTCTTCCTCTCTCTCTCTCTGTCCCTCTCTCATACACACACATACATACTCTCACTAATTCTCTTATGTTTGTAAAAAACTCAGTTCTATCGTTTTGCCTTTATAAATATGCTTCATAAATACCTTCCATAAATTTTCCTTCAGAAACAGGAAAACACGCTGAAAGACAAATTATCTGAATTTATAGTTTTAAATTACATGTACTATTTATGAAAGTAGAATTGGTACCTATTAATACATTCATTATTTGTACTCTCTATCTATATCTATATATATACATATATCTCACTATACTATTGTTAATTATTTAATATTACCTTTGTAAGGCATTGCGTACCTAGCCATTTTATTTTTAAAATATAGAGATACAAATTAAATGTTTTTAAGGTACACGATCCTTTTTGCCCGACTGCCAAGAAGCGTTATGTGTTTCACGCGTATCTGGGTATGTGGATTTCTTTATACCCTCGAAATATCGTAACGGCTGGGTGGATTTTAATGAATGAGGTCTCTATCGATTCCGCTTAAAAGTCCGGTTGTTATAGGCTAAGTTTTGTTTTAATAAATTCAAAATGGCGGCCGTAAAATACAAAATAGCGGTGGAGACGAAAAATTTTTTTACGCACTCTATTGAGTGGCATATCATTGGATAGGTCTTTCAAAATGAAGACGATGTTTCATTGACTATTTTACAGTCAGAAGCTTCGTTTAAATAACATACAACCTGGAAGTTGTTTAGGTAGGATCTCTACCTTTACTGCAACTCTAACCATCATAGACATCTATAGACCTCATCAAAACAGTGTTTATAGATAGGAACTAACAATTAAACACAACTTAAAAGTCATCAATACAAGTAAATGAAAAAATAGGTAAGTGATATAAAAAATAGTTTCACTTGATGAGAAATAATTAGTTCGCTTTTTACGCAATCGGGTTTTTTGATTTTTTAAATTTAATCTAATACAGTCGAACTCGTTTATAGTGAGCGTCAAGGGAACGTAATGTTTGCTCGTTATAACCGGGTGCTTGTAAAAAATTATAAAAATTCATGCATACTTACTTTATTATACCTATTTTTTTATTTTTTTATTTCTGTACAGTAGAAAATAAGTTGGTTAATTTGCTTTGAACTGTCTTATTGTCTCTTTCTTGTGTTATTGTTCTTCAGAGAAGATTCATGTCCCGAAAAACAACGTAATTTGCACCCTTGGCTTCAAAAAAAGTTTAAAATTTTTCTTCGCACTCAAAAGCCGTTGAGTATGCTGGTGTCGGTTCAGTTTGAAATTCTTCACATTCGTCGTTATCATCGTCGCTGTCAAGATTGATGACTGAACATTAACTTTCGGTTGACTTCGAAATGCTAAAGGAATTTTTCCAAGAAACGATTAGGTCAATAGAAATTTTAAGAATCAGAAAAGTATTACTCGCTATAACCGAGGTTTGCTCGTTAAATGCGAGTTATGATCCCATAGACTTAACATTGTACCAACCAAATATTACGGATAGCCTCGTTAAATACGGGTTCTCGTTGAATCAGGGCTCGTTGTAAGCAAGTTCGACTGTATTAACTTCAAGAGATGCAGTCGATAAAAAAAAAATGAAGAGATTCGTTCAATAAAATGCATTTCAATAAATTCTTTAAAAACAATAAAACTTCAATTATATTAAAATTTTAAATTTCGATGCGTTTCACCTTGGTGCACTTAATTCAGTCAGGTGAATATCTAATATAGTTATTATTAGAAATCATATCCTCCCAAAGGTTTCCTTTAAAGTTAAAAGAAGAGACTCCATTAAAGATTAAGATAAATTTACACCACTACTCAAAATTAAAAATGATTTTATCTTTAAACATATCATTTATTACAACTTTAATTACAAGTTAAATAATTTTGTTCAGCATTAATTTACTAACATACAAAAAGTCATAGACAAATAACAAATAATCTATAAGGGTTATTCACACACCAATATTTACATTTGACTTATAAAATTATAATCCATTGCGTAATATAATTAAAGTTTTGCCGTTTCATGATATTATTTTTCAGACATCGTCCAGTATAAAATGCCTCCTTAAACAGCGTTATTTATTTTACTAGACATTCCCACAAAGGCATTGGTATGAGCCACATTGCTAAAGAGCAAACAATTAATAGGAGTGAAGAAAATCAGATGTTAATTTAAATTAATTAATAAGAGTGCAAATTAAAGTAATGAAAAAGCAAAATATAAATGTTAGAATTAGAAAATATTATACATAAAGTCATATATTTTTAGATATTGAAAACATGTTATGCGTAATCGTTGTGTAAAGTTGATACAGGATAGCCTAGTGTAATTTTCAGACAAAAGCAAGACTTTTACAATTACTCAGGAATCGATGGCTAATTTTTTTTTTACTATTTCTTGGTAAAATCACCATATGCCTGATGACTCTTCTCCAGCAATTTAAAATAATCTCTCTATTCTAAAAAAAGGTAACTTACGCTGTCACCGCCGCCGCCGGTTTTGAATTTTTTGTGACCGGAGGTCTTTCTCCGTTAATATTAAGAAAAATACTGCATGCAAAAATATGAAAATCGGCGGTATTATAAAGAAATGTTTGATAAACACGCTGATGCACACAGTTTTCAAATCAAATAATTATTTTAAGATATATTTAATGCTAAAGTTGGACAAAATCGTTCCATTAAAAATGTTTTATAGTAGCAAAAACTATACATGAGAATTAATTCATTTTTAGATCATTTTATACGTTGGAATTTCCCGGTGTGCAGACTGCATTCACTTTTCTAATTTGACTCATTTTTTGAGGTTTTATTTCTATTTTAAATTGAAATTTTCAGCATTTCGAGAGATATTTTTTACTTATTTTAGGAAATGGTATTAATTTAAACTGTTGCCAACTGTATAAACAGCGCAAATAATGTTTGCTTCAAATTAAAAATTTATTTACACGTGACTATTATTATCAGAAAAAAAAAACCTTTCAAATTGGAATTAAATAATTACGTGTGAAAAGCAGGAACTTATTGAAAATTATTTCATAAAAACTACATTTACACGTGAATTTTATAAGGATATTGTAAAATAATAAATTCATTAACATGCGTTAGAAGTCTTAAATAGGAGAAATTACGTCACATTTACGTCACATTACACTTATTACGTAAAATGAACAAAAAGTAATATTGCAAAACAGTTTAAATTTAAATATTTAAATATTGCGCGAGACATTAATTTGATATTTTGAGATTATATTAATAAGATTAATATTAATTTTATTGAACGCGTTTAGGCTGCTTTCGAGAGATTATTTAGTAATGTAATAAAAATAAAAAAGATTACAAGCTGAAAATGAAGTGTCATTAACAAAAAAAATACGATTTGAAAGAGAAAAATCTGTGAAGCAGAAAATAAAGAAATTGCTTAAATGGTTTAGTTAAGATTCGTTAACCTTCTGTGTCGTTTCCGTCAAAAGAAGGCATTGGTGTTTGTAAAATATATTTGCATTTTGATGCAGATTTGCTTATTATATTAGCTTATTTTGAAATGTTTAACTTATTTTATTTAATCAAAGACGAAAACAGACATTGTATCTTTTAACAGCAGCTGATTTTTCCTTAAAATTCTCCAATCGAAGAAAAATGAATAGAAACCTATTTATAGGGAGATCGTCACTGTTTTTTAAATTATAATTCAATCTTTCAAAATCTTTTTAAAGCCAATCAAATTAGCGTGCTTTTAGAGACTGCGGTGGCTGTACGGGTGTTGGCGAGCGTAGCTCGTAGGGGCCGAGCCCCCTAGTTATCATTAATAATAACAAAAAAATTTAATAAAATCTTGTCTGAAAATTACTCCGTGCTTTGGGGTAATTTTCAGACAACCAAAGAGTAATTTCCAGACAGCTATTTTTTTTTTTTTTTTGGGGGGGGGGGGGTATTTAAGGAGCTGATCCGAACACCAACTACGGTAAATAAAGACACCATTGTGAAATGTTATGACAAAAAACGGGACATTTATTAAACCGTTCTGAATACAGAAAAAGACATGAAAACTCAATTGTAACTGTACCCCCGAAATCCATTTATATTTTCACAAATAAAAGTCTGTTTCACTGCAAATAAAAGCGTCTTAAATTTAAACACATATGTGACTGAAAAAGAATTTTAGACACTTAAGTGTCTTAATCTGAAAATTAAGACATTATAGATGTCTTAATTTAAGATACATAAGTGTCTTACTATGACCATGGTGTAAACGAACTGAGAATAATGTCTAAAATATCCGCAAACGTCTTATTTTAAGACACTTCATTGCTTCAAACGTGTCTTAATTTAAGACGTTTTGATTCTTCCGACGCAATAACCACCAGGGGGCACTCCCAGTTGCGCATGCGTTTTAGATCTTCGTTCGAAGTTGGTATACGTTGTAATTCAAACAAAGTTTGTTTTTATGTACGCGTGTATTTTAATTCGTTTTTTGCGAAATGTGAAGTACTGTGATTTTAATTCGTATTCACTTGGATTATTTATTTATTGAATACATACATCTGACGTGTGTGCTTTACATCAAATGTCTCTTAGAAGCTGTGGTCGATATAAGGGCGGGATAGACACAGAACAGAAGTAGACGACTGTTGAAGATTACACCCGGAAATTCTACAAAGCGTGTGCAATGGGCTTAGTGTTAATTCGTATTAATTTATATCAATAATATTGTGTTATTCATTTTCGTCCTGTCGAAGCTGGCAAAAAAAAAAGAAACTTTTGTCTGGCGGATCATGTTTTAAGGGTGAAACATCTCATTCTTTAAATATAGATAGTCGGATGTATTATGGGATTACCTTTTAAACTTCTCCCTCACTGTGGTTGTGGTAGTTTTTAAAATTTCAAATCGAGGAATTTTTCTTACCTCTTGCAAACAGCGATTGAAGTAAGTGTTATAAATTCTTTATAGTACTAAAATTAGTGTTTTTATGATTTTATTTATTGTACTAAACAAAATCTTGCATGAAATTTAATTAGTTTTGAATCTTTTTGCAAAAAAAAAAAAACACTAATTCTAGAAGAAGCTTATGACGTTGTCTTTTATTACAAATTATGTATTATTTATTCTCATCTTTTTTCTCAAATTTAAAGTAATAACATCACTAAAAAACAGACATATTTTAAGTTAAGTTCATTCTCTTGTTTTGTTTTGTTTTCAATATGGTAGTTCTTAGTTTCAGTGGCTAATGCTTATCTCATACTAAACGACCACAATGAAATAGAAAAAAAAAAAGACTTTGAAAGATCTCCTATAACCTATAGTCCAGGCAATAGGGAATTTTACCTAGCAAAATTAATGGTAGTACTGGAAATCGGCTTTCTAGATGTTTTTTGGGTAGCTGAATCCGAATTTATAACTTCCCACCAAAATTTCCCCCGGCAACCTCCCCAAATTTTGGTAAAAAGCCCTCCAAAAAGGTTTTTATTAAAAATTTTTTTTTACTGTTTTAGAGAAAAAGTCTCGGGAAATTCAGAAAGTAGACAAAATTTCCAACAAATTAGATATATGACATTATGACTTAGGATGAAGGGGAAGAGGGGATCTGCCTCGGAACATGCACGCGGTGCTGCGTAAACTAAGTTGCGCAATTCCACTTAACCACTCACACGTTTACATTCGCCCTCCCATCTCCCCTCCGAACTTTCTCTATAAGGTTTACTTTAAGATTTTTGGGTCGCTGAATCCGGATTTTCAACTTTCCCACAAAACTTTCCCCCCCGAATCCCCACCAAAATAGTTGTTTTTAACCTAAATTTCTTATTGTTTTAGGGGAAAAGCATTAGAAAATTCAGAAACTAGACAAAATTTCCAACAAATAGGATGTATAACATTATGAATTAGGATGAACGGGGAGGGTAAGGGCTGCCTCTGAACATGCACTGCGTCTCTACGTGCACTAAATTATGAAGTTCAGGTAATTGGGGATTTTATTTGGCAAAATTAATACAAGTTCTGGATTTTGAGTCACTTTAGGTTTTTTGGGTCGCTGAATCGGAATTTGTAACTTCCCACCAAAATTTCACCCGGCAACCCCCCCCCCCCAAAAAAAAAAAAAAATTGGTTTTTGAGAAAAGCGCGCTGGGAATGTTCCGAGGCAGCCCCCTCTCTTCCCGTTTATCCTACGTCATAATGTCATATATCCTATTTGTTGCAAATTTTGTCTAGTTTCTGAATTTCGTAATGCTTTTCCCCTAAAACAATAAGAAATTTAAATTAAAAACAACTATTTGGGGGGTTTCGAGGGGGGGGATTTGGGGGGTATGTTAAAAATTCGGATTCCGCGACCCAAAAAACTTAAAGTAAACCTTATAGAGAAAGTTCGGAGGGAAGATGGGAGAGCTAATGTAAACGTGTGAGTGATTAAGTGGAATTGCGCAACTTAGTCCACGCAGCACTGCGGCGCATGTTCCGAGGCAGATCCCCCCTTCTCCTTCATCCTAAGTCATAATGTCATATATCTAATTTGTTGCAAATTTTGTCCACTTTCTGAATTTCTAGCTACTTTCCCCCTAAAACAATAAAAAAATGGAATTTTTAATAAAAACCTTTTTGGCGGGGGCTTTTTACCAAAATTTGGGGGGGGGGGGTTGCCGGGGGAAATTTTGGTGGGAAGTTACAAATTCGGATTCAGCGACCCAAAAAACATCTAGAAAGCCGATTTCCAGTACTACCATTAATTTTGCTAGGTAGAGTCCCTATACGGTCTCTAAGCCTGGACTATAAAGCTTTCTTACTTCCTAGCTAGGGATTACAATTGCAATCCCAAATTGAAATCCCGGGATGCCGCTTTAATTTTAATCCCGAAAATCCCGGGATTTTTATTAGAAAATCCCGGAATTTTCGGGATTGCCTTTTTTTTTTCAATTGAACAATGTTCAGCTGAAATTAAAAAATATATTTATAGACTTTCGCTTTTGGAAAACAAAACAATTTATTTTTATGAAATTTATATATAATTGAAAAAGAATATTTATCTCAAGTATTTCTTAGATATATTTCTAAAGCTATTAAATCTTTTAATGTAACTTTTGACTTGGAAACATAGATGTAACCCAGTCAGGAAAAAGGAAATCATTTGTTTATTTCGATTTCGCTGCATGTGTAAAAAATATATTTCACTTCGAAGGTCATTTCCCAATTAGACTTTACTGATAAGCATCGCAAGTGTTTATCATAGTGAATATTATGTGCTAACTTCTTTTTTTGCGGCTTTATTTTGCTTTAAACAGGTCTAATGAAAAGTGTTTAGTAGCTCATAGGAATGATAACAATAAGCCCATGTGGCAATATAAATTTTTAAAAAATCTAATTTTAAATGATAAGGATTTTCATTTTTTTCGGGGAGGGGGGGGGGGGGATTCTGTATGAAATTTTCGTAAAGCTGATACCTTAAATCTTGCACTGATTATAATGAAAGTTTTGAACTTTTAGAGTAGGACAAGATTAAAAATACAAAATATAAATAAACAAAATACCGAAGTAATTTTTTTCTCAATATTAACCCTTTGCACTCGAGGGCTCCGGAGCGGAGCCATTTAAAATTTGTCTTCAAACTCGAGGTCTCCGCTACGGAGACAATGCAAATAATTTTGTGATACCATGTAATCTTGGCTTTTCTAGACAGGTATCACAAAATTATTTGCATTGTCTCCGTAGCGGAGCCCTCGAGTTTGAAGACAAATTTTAAATGGCTCCGCTCCGGAGCCCTCGAGTGCAAATGGATAAAGTAGAATATTTATTTATTTATTCATAGTTAAATAGCTGTTGTGATTATCATCTGATATATATGTAAAATTGTCTATGTGGCAATATAAAATCTTAAAAAATCTATTTTTAAATTATATGAAGTAGATTAGGACAAGATTATAAGAAATATATATATTTATCAATGTACTTTAAAAGTCCTCAATAGCCCTTGCCGTTGAATTTGTCCGATAATCGGAGATGTCTGCTTTTGCGAGGTAAAAATATACCGATATGTAATGCCATGCGGATTAAAAAAGTATTCGCTAAATAGATGTTTCAGCTATTCGGGAATGTCCTTTAACCTCCACAACGGTCACTCCCGAATACCGGACATCTCAATTTAGATAACAATAATCCAGGGTTGCATTTTTTGCAAAAGAACTTCTTGATTAAAGAATGGGCATACTGGGCCGTGCCCCGCCCTCCTACGATTTTAGTGCCCACAAATTTGATGTGCAATATTTCTAAAGCTTATATTTTAAATCTATTTCGAAATTCCACTGATTATAATCAATATTTTGAACTTTTAAAGTAAAATAAGATTAAAAATAAAACAAATTTAAAAAATCTAATATTTAGATAAATATTTTTTGTTTTAATCTTGTTCTACTCCTGAAGTTCAAAATATTGATTATAATCAGTAAAATGTCGTAAAAGATTTAAATTATCAGCTTAACGGAAATTGCATACCAAAATTGGGAGCACCAAAAAAATCAGGCTGTAGGGGGAGGGGGGGAGGGGGCAAAACCCCAGCCAAATATTTTTTCAGGATTCAGCGTAGTAAAACATGGCTACGTATGATGCTTACAAAAAAAAAAATGGATGCTATTAAGACGTTTGAAGTGTCTGAAATTCAGACGCAAAAAGTGTCTGAAAAAATTCAGACATTTTTAAATGTCTGAAAATTGAACACTCCGTTTCAGACACTCAAGTGTCTGAATTTCAGACATTTTAATTTACAGTGTTCATGGTACGTTTTCACACAAATAGTTTAGATAGAGTAGCTACATCCATTTTACTTAAATGTATGTAAATCAGTAAAGAATTTCAGGCTTATTAAACAATTCCGAAGGTTGAAAAAAATCCAACATTATGAACCTGACATTAATTTCATAAAAAATAAAAGTTGCCTAACCTGCTTTTTATCAATACACTAAAATTTTTACCCTGCACTAATTTTGAAAGGCCTAACCATTTTAGTTTTCTTTGATAGTAAAGATATTTTTGTAAAAAAAATTTCACTTTAATGTAATGGGTCGTTCAGGAAGCCGTTTCCGTTTGGAAAAATCAATTCGTACCGAAAAATTCCGACCGTTAATTATCATGCATTAGATATCGGAATTAATGTCTAATATTTAAATGAAAGAATTTTCCGGTACGAATTAATTTTCCCAAACTGAAACGACTTTCCGAACGACCCAATACAATTCTTTCACATCAGATCTTCAATAGCTTTAACATGGAAGAGATAAACAGATCGTTTCTCAATAGGTGCAAAAAACTAAAAGGACTTGACAACAAATTAAATTGATCTTTGTTTGGCAACCAGTATCTATCATCTCCAAGTCAGTTTAAAAATTCCATTTTTACTTCCAATAGATTTTTCTCCTGATTATATTTGTAAAGTAACTTTCTGACCTGTAATTTTTTATAGCATTTAGGAAATCAATTTTCTATAAGACAGAGTAAACTGTTAATTACTAAGAAAATACTAATTGAAATAGAAAAATAGTTAATTTAACTAAAACGAAAACTGTTTTGGCCAGATTCCGATTAGTTTGCGAGTATTACTACTGTCTGTTAATTACTCCGCATTCCTCTGTCTGAAAATTATCCCAGACTACCCTATATGAATTTTTGGTATAGAATTTCATTATCATTAATATCATTGTATTAGCATTATTATAGTTATTGATATTTTCTCAAAAGCTCTGTATAAAATGCAATTACTTTCCCTTAAAAATGGATCAATCAAAACAAGTTTCAGATAGCAAGTTGGTAATCATGTTTACCTTCTAGAGTCCCAACATAAAACAAATCTGGCATGACCTCTTTGTCTCCAAAATTGACTACAGTATGAGGCAGAATTAATTCTTCGGGCTTGCACAGTAATAGCATTATCTAAACTTATTGGTAATTGAGTTCTTGAACACACAGTATCTAATAACGTCCATGTTCTTCTATTTGTAATAATTGACACAAGCTTATCCATATAGCACGGGCTTTTGTAATTATCAAATTCAACAAACAGGAAGATTAGTTGGTCGACAATTGTTTATATAATAGTTTTCACCGTTCCAAGAGAACCATTTGCTAGACCACCTTCAGTCTAATTAGTGTTACACAACAATGTGTAATGTTTGCTGTGATATTTTTCAGCTTAACATATCTTAAAATTTCCTGTTTCAAAATTTACTTCTGTGGAGCTAGCTGTCTTCTTTTGCCTTGTTTTTTCAAGCATTAAATGACACGGTCAGATCAGTGACTCTGATTGTCTGACAGTGGCGTCAACTGCAGTTTGCAACATTTTCTACGCAACGTCTGCTACGGAAACTATTTTTTCAACTTGGTGAAGTAGGGATTTGATCAGAAGAACGTAACGGAATCTACGGCTCCACGTGAATGAAAATATGATTTCATATTTATTTTAATGCAGAGATTTTTTCATTGAAAAACGTCACTAGTTAAAAACATCTTTTTATTTTCAACAACTTATTTTCCATTTCTAAAATAAATAAACTATATAAACTGAAAAACGAAATTTTTTATTTTTTGTTTTCTCTTTCAGTTCATGAGTTACATAATAAAAATTATAAAATATATATATATTCTTGTTGTCAAGGGAAATATAAAATTCTTAGGATATAAATTTTGAAAGCATTAAGCGTAAAAAAATGTATCCCTTTCACTTTTTATCTACACTAAATTGGTATTTAGAAGTAAAAGGAATAAATGCATAAAACTACATTTGGTTTTGTAATATGCTTGTTCAATTTCATGTGAATCAAAATAAACATTTTTACCTCTGGATTACCTTATTTTAATGTTCAAAGCGTCCTTTGTTGACAAATAGTTCGTCTATTTTTAAAATACCAATTTCTCCTTCCTTAGGTTAGGCTTTCATTGTTCTAGAAGCGGTATTCGCGTAAACCATTTCGAACTTTTATGAATGTTTAAAATGTTAATGATTTTATGTGATATGTAATATTTATATATTTATAGTATGTATATTTAATACGCAATCATTTAGCCTACTGCTTAGCATGCTGGCAAAAAAAAAAAAAAAAAAAAAAAAAAAAAAAAAAAAAAAAACGAGAAACTTGCGCCCTGAAGTTCGTGGGTTCGATATCAACGCAGTCTGGGTGGAGTGACTGTGCATTGTGCAATCTTTACAGAGTTTTCTTGTAAAATAACAATAATTCGGCGACTTTCCCTTCAAAAACCCTCCCTGAATGCATCCCTTTTATAGCAATATGGCCAAAACTGACTGATGCTTAGCAAAATCCCCTTCGCCTCACTAAATTTCCTCCTATTCGTGCCTGAAACCGCGTTTAAGTTATAGCTATTAATAATAGAAGTTACGCAAATAAATAAAGTCCTTTAAATTTCTCACTTGAAATGTAATTATAACAAAGATAAAAGGAATATCCTAACAAGATGTTCCTATTTATGCTTAAATTAAAATTTTAAGCTGCATATTTGTTTAAGGGAACACATACCCTTTAACCCGATGAAAAATTTTATTTCGGAGACAAATATTTAAAGTGGCTCCATGCACTCATTTTTGCACTAAACACCTCAGATTTTTTTTGTTAATAATATGGTATTTTCTCCATGCAATATAATATATAATTTCATTAAACAATGTATAATTACACTAGATTATTTTTAACACAATTATTCTAATTGGTAAACAAATCATATTAGATGTAAATTTCCAACTGGGCGAAAAATGTCCGGACCAGGATTCGAACCCGGGATCTCCTGGCTGAAGTCGCCAGTGCTCTGCCATCTGAGCTATCCCGGACGATTCTGGTCGAACTTCTTTCACCCAGCTAACCATGAAGATTACAGCATCTGGTCTGAAACCTGGTTCAGCTCAACAGAATAAATCTCAGGTAATGGAACTCCAGAAATCGCTGGATACGAAATTACACTAGATTATTTTTAACACAATTATTCTAATTGGTAAACAAATCATATTAGATGTAAATTTCCAACTGGGCGAAAAATGTCCGGACCAGGATTCGAACCCGGGATCTCCTGGCTGAAGCCGCCAGTGCTCTGCCATCTGAGCTATCCCGGACGATTCTGGTCGAACTTCTTTCACCCAGCTAACAGCTTTTAGCTATCCAGCGTTAGCTGGGTGAAAGAAGTTCGACCAGAATCGTCCGGGATAGCTCAGATGGCAGAGCACTGGCGGCTTCAGCCAGGAGATCCCGGGTTCGAATCCTGGTCCGGACATTTTTCGCCCAGTTGGAAATTTACATCTAATATGATTTGTTTACCAATTAGAATAATTGTGTTAAAAATAATCTAGTGTAATTTCGTATCCAGCGATTTCTGGAGTTCCATTACCTGAGATTTATTCTGTTGAGCTGAACCAGGTTTCAGACCAGATGCTGTAATCTTCAAGGTTAGCTGGGTGAAAGAAGTTCGACCAGAATCGTCCGGGATAGCTCAGATGGCAGAGCACTGGCGGCTTCAGCCAGAAGATCCCGGGTTCGAATCCTGGTCCGGACATTTTTCGCCCAGTTGGAAATTTACATCTAAATGTATAATTAATTAATAATAATTATTCCTTAATGTATGATTTTTTAAAATTAATGATAATGTATATAGCTCGCACGCATGATTTAAAAAGATCTATACCCTCTAGAACTTTGAAATGTTTAATAAAAGTTTAAGAACATTACATAAATAAAATGAACTAGAATCTAATGAACAAACAAAAAAAATTCTAAAGTTTTTTTATTTTCAATTTAGAAATATGAAAATTTTGATAATTTTTGTCACTCGAATACCCATACATTCAATAATTTTTGTTAAATTTCTTAGATTTTAGTTCAGTTTGAAGAAAATGATCTAGTAAAGATATTTATAAAGATTCGAATCATTACCTTTAATACATTTGGAGTTATCATTCGCGCAATTAAAAAAAAATATCGATTTCGAGAAAACTCAATTTAAACAAAAATAAATGTTTCGCTTGAAACAGACCAAGGCTATTCTATATTTTTTACTATAACGAGCGCAATTTTACGAAAATTTTGGTGCGGTTTGTGGCAAATTATTCCGAAAAATATTAGCTGTCAAATGATTTAAAAAAACCAAAAATCGATTCTTTGAAGATTTTAAAGGATATGTGTCCCCTTAATGTATATGCAACAAGATGAAAGACTAAATTGTCTTATTTTCTTTATTTGTAGTTAGTATAGGAATCATTTAAAATTCATTTTGTGATTTTTTACACAATTTAACTTCTTCACGCCCTTGGATCATATATGTGGACATTTAGTTTGCTATAATTATAACTTCTGTCAATAATAAAAGGAACAAAAATTTTACAATAACTTATTCACTACAGAATCCCTCAGCAAGAGAAGTAAAAATCTTATAGTTTGGCTGCATTGACAATGTTATTTCTGATGTACCATTAGAGATAAAGCGTGAAGTGATTTTTCGGCAGTCAGTATTGTTGGATTATTTGAACAAATCGTTAATATTTAATAAAAATAATATCAGATATATTAAATATATTAAATTTTAATAATTTGTAGGAATGTAAGAAAGATAGTTACTGTTAGTTTTTTTTTATTTTATAAGAAATCATTTTACTCATAAATTATCATAACACTCAGCTGCCACAAATGTGGGCGTTAATTTTTTGTGAAATTTTATTGTTTTTAACTTTTTTTTTCCTTTTTTTGCTTTTTTAAAGTCCTGTTAATATAAATTTAATAAATCGTAGAAAAAGTCATTTTTTTCTCACCATAAAAAAATCGTCCTTGAAAAGATTAAATTACTAGATTATGACAAAGCAAAATTTATTAAAATATTTCTGTTTATTTAATTTGGCAGTTAACCTGAGCAACATCAAAATACCAAAAGAAAATTCGCACTGGTATCTATCTCATTATCGCTATTATAAGCAGATTACTATCCCAGACTAATGATTATCCTAACTGTTCGTCTGCTACTACAAAATTAATTTACATAATTTTAACTAAAGTTTCTAATTTAACAGATCATTTGAATGGAAGTTTGTTTATGATTACGTTTAAATGTATAGTAGGTTATCTTTCAATTCAAATTTAATAATTAGTCATAATATCAATTCTAATCAAAACTGAAATGAAAAGTCTATAAATAATTAATTTGAAAACTGAATCTGACACCAATGTATGTATTTATTGCAATTTAATAGTTTACGAAGTGCTTCGCTAGTTAATTATTTAATTACGTTCGTATATATACAGGGTGAGTCTAAAATCATGCGACAAACTTTAAGTTGTGGCAGAACTCACTATAACAAACAATTACTGTATAGGAATATATGATCGGAAGTGATGCGTTGAGGCACAAACACAAAAAATAACACATTAACGGAATCATAAAATGTTCATTAGCAGGAAATTTAACCAGTGACTCTGTACAGAAAATGTTAAAGCAGTTGCTGGAAATTGCATCCAACAGCAATCACACATTCTTGGCAACCTATATGGCATGATTGGCTGACATAGTCGAGGGCAGTAAAGCAGTGCGCCAGTGATCTGCTGCATCAGCAAAAAACGGCATTTGCGCTTAAGATTTTGGCCGTGATGGGTGATTTTACTAATAGCGAAAAGGCAGACATGCATCTGATGTATGGTGCTGCAAATGGTAACCTCAGAGTAGAGCTACGGCTGTATCAAGAACGATTTCCAAATAGAGGCACGCCGAACCACAAAATGTTTGAGCAATTACATCGGCAACTTTGTGAAAATTGTTCTTTTAACGCCAGTACTGATGGAAGGAGTCGATCAAGAACTGTACGACAACCACACATGGAAGAAGCCATCTTAGACCATGTGGACAAAACACCCGCCACAAGTACAATGGCTGTAGCATGTCGTCTGCATATCAGTCAAAAACCGTTTGGAGAGTTTTACACGCAGAAGGTTTACATCCATTCCACATACAGAGGGTCTAATCTTTGCAGAATGTGATTACCCTCTCCGCGTGGCTTTCTGCCAATGGTTCTTGCAGCAGAGTGCGTTGTTGCCGCCTTTTCCAGCTCATGTGCTATTCACAGATTAGACGATTTTTACACTCGAAGGTGTTTTCAATGCCCACAATTCTCATGTGTGGGCAACAAGAAATCCACACGCCACACGCCCACATGCATTTTAACAACGCTTCTCTGTGAACGTTTAGGCGGGTATTGTGAATGATTACCTCATAGGCCCATACCTCCTACCAACCAACTCAATGACCGCTGTTATCGGATTTTTCAGGAAGAGGTTTTACTAGAATTGCTGCAAGAAGTTCTGACTGGCGCACAGTGAAGTATTTGACCCGAAATTCTGGCCAAAAATATTTTTCTATGTAGATATAGTCCGATTGCCTTAAAATTCTTAGATGTTATTGGGTATCACTATGGCATGTTTTGTATTGTAAATGAAGCCTATAGCATGTACGGTTTCATTTACAGAGACACTCAAAAGAATTCCCTTAAATTACGGTCTATGGGGAAAAAATCGTTTGCTCTATATTTTAATGATATCACACCTATTTTAAACGTACTGAAATTTATATACATCACTGAGGTGTATAAAGGCACTTATTGTAGAATATGGTGTGCATAGAATGTATCGTACATTTACAGGGACACACAAAAGAATTTGGCTGAAGAATAAATTTAACTATTGAAGTCTATGATCAATAACTGCTGGAAGTGCGTTTGTAGCTGTGATATGCGTTTTTAAATTGAACTATTTTTTTAAATATTACTTGGTGTGGATACATTTTATAGATCATATACAGGGCTGCACAAAAGTTCTCAAGTACATTTCCGTTTATTCACGGAAATGGCTGAATGGAAATTTATAACTGTGCTGTGCGTTTCACTGAACTAACTTTTAGCATACTGTATAGCATATATACAAATGCATAGTTTAGTTTAATATTTTATATCTTAAAAGCTGACGAAGTGTAAGTAAGATTTTAACACTTCACATAATAAAAGAGACATCATTTAAGAAGAGCATTTAGAAAAAAGAAGTTAAAATATTAATTTACTAAATAGCTATTTAAAAAGTACGAATATATCACATGCCCATAGACTTAACATACCGAAGGGAGTTTGGAAGTTGGGTGACTAGTAGCCTTAAATGTTTACTGTTTATAAGAGAAAATTAAAGGTTTATAGATTGTTTTAATTACTAGTAATATTTAATTAAATGTATTTAATTTTACTATATATAAAATTTATTATTTACATTTAATTTACTGTAATAATAATTATTACATTTATATTCACGTTTGATAAAATTACATTTAATAATATATTTAGTAAAGCGGAGTCTCTACACTATAGAAATGCTGGTTTTACAGTGTATTTAATAGATTACCAGTTTCAATCTGATTCTTCAGAACTCAGTTTTTCATCTTTGTCGTCACTCTGTTCTTGGACTTTATCAGGACTACCATCAGACCTAGCTGGAAGAAGAAGTTGTAGGGTCTCGCTACTGTATAGCTTGCTCTTTTCCCCTGGTCTTTGTTTAAAGCAGATTATAAAAGGATCACTGCTTAAAAGAAGCCAATTTGGGACATATCTGTTGCAAACTTCTCTATTGCACTTTCTTGAGTACTTTGTACGGTACTGTTTAAAGTGTTTGTTTCTGCCATCGGCAGCTTCTTCTGATCGCTGCGTTTGCCAATGGGTACGATTGCTTTCTTAATTACAGGTGCATCATGAATCAAAACTCTGTGCATTGTTGGAATCATAGTGTGCCAACTGTAAAGGTTCACATACAATCTTGCTGTTTTATCAGCACATGTTTGGAACTTTTCTTCGTCAATGCGATGCCCACTCGTTATGATTTCCAATATTACTTGCAAACTTTTAACCATTTCTACGTTTACTCCAGACATCTTTAATTCCCTCCTTTCATCCCATATTTTCTACCTATGACCCCCGAAACTAATTAGGAAAACTTTGGTCAGTAAATAAGTATTTATAATTTGAAGCCGATCTGATACTTCTATGAAGAGATACCGAGTGTACGTATGTACGTACCTTCATACGTACGTACATGCATAAATACAGAATCTGTAGGGGCAAAAGCTCAGGTAATATCCTGTAAGCTAAAAACCTGCAACACGGCAGTAAAAATACAGTTTTTAGTTCTTCAATTCGGTTGCCGCAAAAAATGGGATTTAAGTAGTCCCCCTGGAAAAAAAAAATATAAAAAAATGGCAACAATATGCGGAAGGTTTTTTTTGCAGAAATTGCCACTCAAGACTATAGCTAATACGATTATAATTCAAACCTGGTTGGGCAAAGCGCGGCACATGTTTAAAAAGCTTTCGATATGTTTAAATTAGAGCCAAAAACGCTTTAAAAATAACCCTTTTACACATTTAATTTTTTTTATTACATTAAAAATTAAACTATTTAAATTAACACACAGTTTAACACTAAGCTCTGTGCTTTGTTAAACACGTAAGCCCCGTTTAGTTTCAATTCAACAATTCGTTGAGCCGCAAAAAAATTATATTTAAAAATAACAACAATGCCAAAAAGCAACAAAAAACCATGTCTTCTCACAAAGAAACTTCCTCTTCAACTGAGACCAGAAGCCACCGGATATAATTCACGTTACTAAAATAGAACTAGATCGACGCACCAATTGGTTACCTATTAAAAAATATGATTTTTACAATTGTTGACGAAATTTTAATTTTTGCATTTTTGGCCAGGTTTTTGGGTCAAATACTCCACTGTGTGGCGTTCGCAATCAAATGTGGTTTCAGCATGATGGTGCGAAAGCACATTTTAGTATGGAAGTCCGTAATTACCTGAATGCTACTTTTGGGGTGCGCTAGATTGGGCGTAGTGGGCCAGTCCGGTGACCACCACGATCGCCAGATTTACCGAGTCTCGATTTTTTCCTATGGAGGCAATTGAAAGCCCTCATTTATGAGACTCCAGTTGACTCCATTAAAGAACTCGTTGCTCGACTACCCTGTGCGATTGCACGTTTACGGGAAATACCTGGGGTATGGCACTCTGTTCGCCAATCACTCCACCGACGCTACCAAGCTTGCATTACTGTCGGTGGTCGCAATATTGAGCATTTATTGTAGACATTGCTGTGAAAAAAGCATTTAAAGACGACGTTGTAAATAAACAATGTTTTTTCGTTCTTCTGTTATTTTTTGTGTTTGTGCCTCAACGCATCACTTCCGGTCATATATTCCTATAAAATAATTGTTTGTTATAGTGAACACTACCACCCCTCAAAGTTTGTCCCATGATTTTAGACTCACCCTGTATAGGCGCATATTTATTTTTAAACTAGCATATTCTTTTATTAGCAAAAAATTTTGCTCCGTTTGTATTTTTGTATGTTTGTTTTATGAGTAGATTCAATCTGCTCGTGTATAATTGATGCTATTATTTATAGCATTTAACAGTAAAAAATTACCTTTCTTACTATTCATTGTGCATCAATCAAACTATATTTCAGAAAAACATACAATAGTATCTATGTAAACCCGAAAGAATATTGGAAACAAATAATGAAAACATTATACATAAAAACTGTTAAAACGGAAACTGTATACAACGGAATTCTGTATTAAGCATAAAACATGCTTTAAATATTAAAACATGGCTTAAGTATGATCAAAGCGAAAATACTACTATTCAATTACAACTAACTAGTGTAAAAGCCCGTCCTAAGACGGTGGGTAGAAATAACTAACTTAAAAAAAAGGGGAGGGGGTGGAAGAAAAATGGGTTAATGAATCATCAAATATATTAATGAATTAAACATACAAACCTGAAACAAACAAACTAAAGACTATGTTTATTACATTAATACTCAAAAGATAGAGTAATTTTATATTAGCTTGGGAATGTGATAAATCGCCAAATATTGTTCTCATTGACATAATTCGTATTGCATTAATTTCACTTAAAATATAGACCTTTAACCCATTTCATTTAAAGAGCATAACTTTTATTCAAAATACAAGCATTCAAAATACATATATTGCACACAATACAATATATATATACAAATACAATAACTACTATTGGCGAGATTTGCCCCGGATAACATAAAAGCACCGAAAGTAGAGTCGACTTTTCTAAAACTTTGCTTTTAAATTAAAACTATTTTCTTTGGTTCATAGGCGAATGACGCCAAAGACATATTAATAGTACAGGAGTTAAAATGTTCAATACGCTAAAGTTTTTCCATTTTTATCAATGAATTTTCAAAAATGAATGGCTCACTACTGCCTTATTTACGCATCGGAATGATGGCTGTGATATATTTTTTTTTCGAGGATGAGCGCGACCCGGGATAGTCACCTTAGTGTATTATATCAATAGATAGAATATCTGCTAAGACAGAAATCTGTCTAAAACGAAATTTTTTTCCTCGTCGTATATAATTCCGTCTTAGCACGTTTTACTGTGAAAAGTTATTACAATTCTCACAATTCCCATGTGTGGGCAACAAGAAATTCACACGCCACATGCCCACATGCATTCTAACAGCGCTTCTCTGTGAACGTTTAGACGAGTATTGTGAATGATTACTTTATAGGCCCATATCTCCTATCAACCAACTCAATGGCCGCTGTTATCGGATTTTTCTGGAAGAGGTTTTACTAGAATTGCTGCAAGAAGTTGCGACTGGCATTCGCAATCAAATGTGACTTCAGCATGATGATCCGCAAGCGCATTTTAGTATGGAAGTCCGTAATTATCTGAATGCTACTTTTGGGGTGCACTGGATTGGGCGTAGTGGGCCAGTCCGATGACCACCGTGATCGCCAGATTTATCGAGTCTCGATTTTTTCCTATGGAGCCATTTGAAAGACCTCATTTATGTGACTCCAGTTGACTCCATTAAAGAACTCGTTGTTCGACTACCCTGTGCGACTGCACGTTTACGGAAAATACCCGGGGTATGGGACTCTGTTCGCCAATCACTCCACCGACGCTACCAAGCTTGCATTACAGTCGGTGGTCGCAATATTGAGCATTTATTGTAGACATTGTTGTGAAAAAAGCATTTAGAGACGACGTTGTAAATAAACAATGTTTTTCAGTTCTTCTGTTATTTTTTGTGTTTGTGCCTCAACGCATCACTTCCGGTCATATATTACTATTCAATAATTGTTTGTTATAGCGAACACTACCACCCCTCAAAGTTTGTCCCATGATTTTAGACTCACCCTGTATAGACGCATATTTATTTTTAAACTAGCATATTCTTTTATTAGCGAAGAATTTTGCTCCGTTTGTATTTTTGTATGTTTGTTTTACGAGTAGATTCAATCTGCTCGTGTATAATTGATACTATTATTTGTAGCATTTAACAGTAAAAAATTATCTTTCTTACTATTCATTGTGCATCAATCAAGCAATATTTCTGAAAATAATACAATAGTATCTATGTCAACCCGAAAGAAAATTGGAAACAAATAATGAAAACATTATACATAAAAACTGTTAGAACGAAATCTGTATACAACGGAATTCTGTATTAAGCATAAAACATGCTTTAAACATTAAAACATGACTTAAGTATGATCAAAGCGAAAATACTACTATTCAATTACAACTAACAAGTGTAAAAGCCCGTCCTAAGACGGTGGGTAGAAATAACTAACTTTTAAAAAATGGTGGGGGGGGGGGAGGAAAATGGATTAAGGAATCATCAAATATATTTTCCCGAAATAAATTAAACATACAAACCTGAAACAAACAAACTAAAGACTATGTTTATTACATTAATACTCAGAAGATAGAGTAATTTTATATTAGCTTGGGAATGTGATAAATCGCCAAATATTGTTCCCATTGACACAATTCGTATTGCATTAATTTCACTTAAAATATAAACCTTTAACCATTTTCATTTAAAGAGCATAACTTTTATTCAAAATACAAGCATTCAAAATACATATATTGAACACAATACAATATATATATATATACAAATACAATAACTATTATTGGTGAGATTTGCCCCGGATAACATAAAAGCACCGAAAATAGTGTTGTGTTTACTAAAACTTTGCTTTTAAATTAAAACTATTTTCATTGGTTCATAGGCGAATGACACCAAAGGCATATTAATAGTACAGGAGTTAAAATGTTAAATACACTAAAGTTTTTAAATTTTTATCAATGAATTTTCAAAAATGTATGACTCACTGCCTTATTTACGCATCGGAATGATGGCTGTGATACGTTTTTTTTTTTTTTTTTTTTTTTCCGAGGATGAGCGCGATCTGGTATCGTCACCTTAGTGTATTATATCAATAGATGGAATAACTGCTAAGACAGAAATCTGTCTAAAACGAATTTTTTAGTCTTTTCGTATATACGAGAACATTAATTTACTATAATAATTACTATAATAAAAATACAATTTTTACATGAATAATTTACTCGTAATTCCGTCTTAGCACGTTTTACTGTGAAAAGTTATTACAATCAAAATGTAATTAAATTCAGCATTTTATTAGTGTTGCAAACTATTTTACGCGCATATGGCAGAACATAAAGGCTGTTTAATAACAAGAAATTTAAATAATGTTTACCGAGTATCGATTATTTACCATTTTCTGCATTCATCAATCACGTTTTAATTCTCATTATCATTAGGAATTGAAAATTTTACACATTTCTCTTGTTTTTCACTAAAGTACTCTTCTCTTTTACTCTCTTAAATTGAATTACTTTAGTTTTTCAAAGTATCTCTTCTGAAAACAAAGTATTTACTCTGAAAACGCTTATCTTTCTCTTTCAAGTGTCTTGAAGTAAAGAAAGTAAAAGAAGTTTCACACTCATATTTGTAGGCGTCAAAGAGCAAGCAAAATGTTTTAATTATACACTTACACTTTGATCCTTTTATTTAATAGATACATGTTCTATAATGATAGATATGATATATTTTAAAATGAAAGATTCATAATGTTCTAAAAATTTATACTACAAGATTCGTCACTGTTTGAAATTCAATTTTTTATAAGTAAGTGCTAGTTAAAATTCTAAATAATATTTATCAGTTGTAAAATTAAATGATTATTAAGAATTAGATTTTAAAATACAGGGTGCCCATAAAAAAATACTCCAGTTATAAATTTTAATAGTATCAACTGTAAGCGTTGTAGAGTCTTGGTTCAGAGTCACAAATAAAGAATAACTCAAACAGTTTTAGATAAGCACATGCGCGAGTACTGCTTTGTTATTTACTTGTTTGCAGTGCCACATACGCAAAATGGCGACTCCTGAGCGAAAAGCGTTATTGCTGGGATGAAGATTTAAAAGCGTACATTACCGGCGTACGCCATGCAATTTTTTACTTTGGGGCTTTATAAAAGATAGTGTCTACGTTCCACCGTTACCTAAAGATTTGCTAGAATTGAGACACAGAATGGAAGAGGCTATTGCTTCTATTACTCCGGATTTGTTATCCGAAATGTGGAAAGAATTGGATTTCAGGTTTGGTGTATGCCGTATAACTAAAGGTGCATATATTGAACATTTGTAAGAAAAATTAGGTTAGTGTAACTTAAATTTTATGTATGATTTGTTGTAAATAGTTTAAATTAAACTGCTATAATATGCCAGTGAAATTGGGAAATTCTTTTATTTGCACACTATATTTAGATGTATTTCTAAGTAAATAGACTCGGAAGTATTATCATTTGACTAGGTTTCGTTAATGAGGAAATATTTCGTACCTGGTGTGGTGTTTTAGCTTATGTTTTATTGTGTAAAAGGAAACATCTTTAGTCATGATTAGAATAGGTGTAGATTTAAGAATAAATAATTTCTAAAATTTTCAAAATACCACTTAATATTTAATGACTTTCACATTAACATATTAGTTTTAAAAAGGTAAAAATATATTAGATAAATATACATAATTAAAGTTGACTGAATATATTTACCTTATAAGAAATGAGTTTTTGCCAACTGAGTAAAAAAATTCCACGCCGAGATTCGAGCCCAAAACCTTTGGCTTAAGTTGCCAACGCTCTGCCTATTGAGCTACTTGACCCGACAACCGGTGGACATATTTCACTCAGTTTATCATACTCTAACATAGCTATTTTGTTCGGCAAGTTTAGAACACTTTTTTTTCATGCCCACGCTCTGAAATATTATACTACCTATAAACTAGATTAGAATATTTTTCTAAAATGCTCTCTCCACCCCCCCCCCCCTCCTGATCTACTAATGAACATTTAGAAACTAATTTACCTCTTTAAACTTAAAACTGAGGACTAAGAATACATAAATAAATCAGAAGTACATTTTGTATACAATAATCAAGCATTACTGTTCTGTTAATGTAAGTCCTTTAAACCTTTATCTACTTATAAGTACCATTAAAATAACTTGTTATAAAATTCATTTAATACATGGATTAGTTGTAATTAGTTGTTTAGAATGAGTTATAGATACATTACTTTATCTTGTTCGAAAAGCATTATTGTTATACAAAACAAAAGTATTTTTAAAAGGATGATTTCTTTTGACTTTGCGTGTTTTCAGCTTTCTTGGCGTTGGGAGGGGGGGGGGGGGATGATTTCTCAATTTGGAAAATCTCTATTTTTCTATTGTAAGAACATTATATTTGTACATTTCCTAATTCTACAAGATACTAAGGAAAATATTTAAAATAAAAGATTTGAGTGGGGTTATAAATATTGCACAAAATCTCTATAAATTCAAATTTAATTAATCCTTCTAAATCCTTCAATCCTTGTAAAATCCTTCTGAAATTTATTAAATCATCATTATGCAAATCTTCTAATTTAGTTTAAACAATTCACGAGAAAAGCTTTCGAAGATAAAATTTTCATGAATTCATTATTCAGTACCTAAAGGGTTAAGTAATGAAATTTTGACATCTACACTCATGAAAAACGAAATTGTAACACTCTAATAATTTACTCAGTCAGAATATTTTAAGATTAGTTCTGAAACAGGGCTAAAAACAGGATTAAGGTCTTTGGTAGAATACACATAATAACCTTATAATTTTTATAATACCTGATGAATCTCTTTCAGTTGTTTTTTTTTTTTTTCAAAATTTCTATTTAATAAATTCAATGTTAGTGATATGTCTAGTCTAATCAGTGTAGTACAAATAATGTTCATTTCTGTATTTTGCAGTATTATCATCCAATTTACATTCTACATTTTCTCTCATGTATGATGTATTCATAAATATGTATGTTGGCTTTTAATCTTCAATTTAAATCTCCAAACAATATTTCAGTTTTATTTCTCTGATTCAATACAAATTTTCTTCTTGTGTTCTCTTTATTTTAATCCGAAGATAATGTTTTACAACAGTTAGATTCTTTATTTCAAATTTACTTCCCAGCTTCAATTATCTTTATCTAGAAATTAATGTATCATCAACATATAAATTAATCAGTTCTTCTTCATTGTTTAATTTTTTTCTTAAATAAACATTGATTTGCAATATTTTTTTTTAAAAATCCATTTTTCATATGGATATTTATAACTTTTGCATATTGTTTGTGTCGATATATGAGTTTTCTCAGATTATACACTTTGTCTTCCCTTCGTGGTTTTAAGTGGCTTTCAGTTTAATCCACATTTATTTCTTCTTAAAGTTCACTTTACATCAATACAGTTTTAATTTCTACATGCATAACCTACATTTGTTTATAAGTAGCAGCTGCAAGAAAGGCAGGCATTAATATGCCCTATAATTTCAGGAAAGTACCAGTATAGAAAAACTCGATTTATGCAATAGCGTGATTGCGCAAGGCGAGTTTTTCTATAAGTAAATTCTGAAAATTTTCAAAAATAAAGCCAGGGAAATTCCCTGCCCTGTAGGAAGCTTGACATTGTAGTCTATTTGTGTAACTAGAGTTAAATCTTTACTTCTTCCTGTCAGCCTGTTGTGTTCTAAAAGAAGTTAAGTGTTATACGGTGTTACATAAATATCTAAACAAACATTTGTAGATAGTAGTATATTAAACCAAAATAGACCTTTTTTCCTACAAAAAGAGCTATCGAGGTTACATAAAAATTACGTTTCTGCAACAGGGCCTGATTAACCTCTGAAGCTATGGAAAACAGACTGTCATTTCGGGCCCTCTTTAATTCGAGAAGAGTTTCCTAAATTCGACATGCCCGAAAACTCACTAATGCTACAATTATTATTTAAATTACTATAAATTTTATATTGGATTTTCTCGATTTTGATTGGTTGGACGATAATACTGTCTGATAAATTGATGATTTTGGTTGGTTGGACAAACTGAGAAATTGTAACCATGTGGTTGAAACTGGTCTATTGTATAAAAAAAATATTTGTTAGAATAGGTATTTTTATGTTACACGTTAAAAAAATATATATATATATATAAATGAGTTAATAATTTGAAACGAAATTAGAATGGAATTGATTCAATATAAAATTTGGGTATTCTGTTTTCTCAATTTCGGGTCCATTCAAAATTTTCTAAGGGAAGCACGTGCTTCTTTTGCCTATTCAAGAATCAGGGCCTGTTCTGCATAGTAAAGCTTACCCTCAGTTACAGCATTATACGTTTTTACCCGGATTAAAAGCTCTCTGATTACTTAAATTTGTGTAGGGAAGCGCGTGCTACTATTCGAGAAAAAAAAAATAGAAAAATTTAACCGCAGCCAGCGTTTGTATCAACTACTTGTTTTTTATAAAATATACAATAAAAATCTTACGGTATGCTTTGCGTGTATTCTATTCCAATGTTTGAATTTGCGTAACAATGTTTATTTTTGAAAATTTGAGCGAGAAATGGCAACAAAAAAATAACGGATCTAGATCCACTGGCACAATATTTTACAAACATAGCATATCCTATTACGCTTCATTTGACAAACACTGTTTGATGTGGTCGCTTACAAATTTAGTAAGATATTTCCTACCTATTCTGTATAAATATTTATTTTTTAATTAAATTTGTTTTACTGTGATTTTACTGTGATTTATTTAAATAAAAAGTGCAAACTCTTACGTTAAGATAATTTTCATTAATTTAGACAAATACTTTTTTCAAAAAGTCAATCATCTTTTTTATAGAAAATAATTTTTTATGTGTGTGTGTACGCGCCCGTGTATGTGTGTACGTAGATTATTTATTTAATACCTTCTCATGACATCAAGGCTTTGAGTTTGGCGATCGACTGTCAAAACAACTTTAATCTTTTGAAATTTTTGACAAGGATTATTTAGGAAGATGTTAAAGATAAGAACAATTATTTTTTTAGATTGACAGAATAAATGAAATACCTTCGGTGCCTCTTAAAAAGAGAAATGGAGGAAAATTGTTTGATAGAGTGAAAAATGGTATTTCAGAAATTCTTAGAATAAATCCCTCCGGCAAAGTGGTGTAGTTTATATTCACCTGTTGCTAAGGTAACCACTTATCAGAACATTCCATCAAAATTTTAGTTGTCGAATTAAGCTGTTCCATAACTAAGACGGTAAAAAAAATATGATTTAAAAAGATGAATGACAATTTTATACGTTGCATTTGCATGCGATCTTGCGATTTGAGAAAAAATAAAATAGATTCAATATCATTTTGTATTAAAATAAGATTTACGCCAATTTAAAATAAGTAGATTACGAGGTAAGTTTAAACAACTTAAAAAATAGGTTAATATTCTGTAATTGGATCTATCCCAGAGATGCACCGGATATCCTGCTTATTCGGCACTGAAACCGAATATTCGGTCCAGCCGAATACTGTAATATCCGTTTCCGGATAGTGACTCATTTTTTAAATTATATTTTTAATATTATCAGAAAAAGTTAGTGCAAAATTAATTTGCTCCTTACCAACATTATCCCATTAAAAGCAGTGCTAACAAAAAGAGATATGTATTTTCACAAAAATTAATTTGTATGGTTATATATAAATGAAAATATAATATTTAAACTATGATAACTATTTGTAATTAAATTTTATTAAAGACAAGCATTAGGGGCTCAGTATTTTCGGTCTACAAACTTTTACGTTTTTTATCATAATTATTTCCTGCTTCTGAGAATAAGCGTTGAGTACTCTGGTGATCTATTTTTCTTGTGTTTTTAACATTCGTAACGTAAAAATGGTTTTATTGATTTTTTTTTTTTTTTCAGTGTTTATGGTTGTGAAGACCAGCTGTTTTAAAATAATACTGATCATGAAAATAATTGCCCCTTTGTTCTACAAAATAGAATATTTAAAATGAGGAGTTTCTCTATTTAAATTCTGTTAGAAAACATTTGTCATACGAAAATTATGTATTAATAAGTAAGTAGGAAAAGAGAAAGTTATTTTAATAAGACATTTAGTGATTAGTAAATAAACAAGAATTATCAGTAAGAAAAATAAAGAAATGAATATTTATCTTTTTATCTACAATGAACCTAAATAAAAGAAAAAAACTACTATGTATAACAGAATAGGCTAAGGACAAAACAACATTAAATTTCAATATCAAATTACTAAAAAGCAATTGTTTTTAAGTAACTTAAAATTTATAAATGAATTTAAATCTATTATTAATATTTGAATGACATAAAATTATAATCATTTTAAAAAATTCTCCCTAAAGAAAATATAAAATAGAAATATTACTATTGAAATTGAAAACGAGAAAGTATTCTTCCGGATACTGAATATCCAGTAAAACTTTTTTCTGATATTCGGTAACTGGCAAAAATCCACATCCGGAGCATCCTTAATCTATCATCGTGAGTTGCCGACAAATATGAGCAATGCTGGCAGCGATGTGGTTTAAAGAGTTTATGGATATCATCAAATATATATTCAGAAAAAAAAAAATACTCCACTATTGTTTACAACAATGAAAAAAATTGAATTGCAAACATTACATAAATTTCATTAAAAATTATAAAACAATTTATATCTCAGAAATTAATTTGCATTTCATAATTTCGAGAGTTATTATGTTATGTTTGGTTTCTTTTAACATAAATTATATATATAAACATTTAGGAACTGTTATAAACAAATATTATTGTTATTTGAGGTAAGATTTTTATATTCCATACCCTCAATAATGATATTAATCCATTTTTTTTAATTTGAACTGGAGAAATTCCTTTTGATATTAATATAACGCTTAGAACAACATTTAAAATAAAAACAGAGTTAATTTTAAGCATATCTTTTATTTTTACTGTTGATTAGAATTGAAATCATTCATTTAGTATTTATTTGTTTAACATTAAATTCTCTATTAATCAAAGAATACAGTCAAATAGAAAAAAAGAAACAGAAAATACCCTTCAAATTAATAAGTAAATAACAATTAAAGGAAAATACAATTAATTGACTTATCCTCACAACTCATAATTTTGAGTTTTAAAATTAAGATTAATTGAACCCTATAATTACATCTTCCCTCATCATGATATTACAAGATTATACCAGAAATGGGATACTGTGCTGCAGTTTTCTGCTGTCTCAAAAATATCTAAATTAGTAATATAAAAGTGTTCACTTATAAATTCATTATGGGCATATTAAGTGTTTCAAATGGTGAATCTATACTCCTATTATAAAGAGGAAAAAATTGTTTATTTGTAGGAGGTAAGCTCTGGAACTACCGATTCGATTCCAAAAGTAATGGTATCAAAATGATGGTATTAGTTCAACTTAGAACATAGGCTATATCTTATGGCGGTGCCACTACCCCAAAGGGGGTGTAGGAGCTAAAAACGTTCTAAAAATGCGATTTTAGCGTTACTGAAGGGCCTAGAAATATGAAATTTTGAATATTAGTTACTTATAAGATATAAATGATGTCTAAGAACAGTTCTTAAGCAATTCGAAATTTAAAAGGGGTGAAAATGCACAAAAATCGTTCTAAAAAACGTTCTAAATGGTAGTTTCTACACAATCACAGGAAATACCAAACCGATTTAAAAAATATATGTGTCAAAATGATGGTGACAACGCTTGCTCCAAGATAGGCTATGCTTTATGTCGGTGCCACTATCCCAAATGGGGTGCAGGAGAAAAAAAAAGTTCTAAAAATGCGATTTATGTGTTACTGAAGGGCCTAGAAATATGAAATTTGAAATATTAGCTACTTATTAGATATAAAGGATTTCTAAGAACAGTTCTTAAACAATTCGAAATTTGAAAGGGGAGAAAATGCACAAAAATCGTTCTAAAAAACGTTCTAAATGGTGGTTTCTACACAATCTCAGGAAATACCAAACCGATCTAAAGAATAATGGCGTCAAAATGATGGTGACAACACTTGCTCCAACATAGGCGATGTTTTATGTCGGTGCCACTACCCCTTACGGGTTGCAGGAGAAAAACGTTCTAAATGGTGGCTTTTGCGTTACAGAAGGGCCTAGAATCGTGAAATTTGGAATGATAGTTAGTTATAAGATATCAATGATCTCTAAGAACATTTCCAAAAAAAATCGAAATTTAAAAGGGGGTCAAAATGCGCAAAAAGCGTTGTAAAAAAGCGTTCTAAATTGCGATTTCTATGCAATCTCAGGAAGTACTGAACCGATTTCAAATATAATGGCGTAAAAATGATGGTGACAGATCTTGCTCCAAGATAGGCTATAATTTATATCTGTTTTCACTACCCCAGAGGAGATGCAGGAGCAAAATGCGCGAAAAGCGTTCTAAAAACGTTCTAAATGCCAGTTTGTCGGCAATATCTCAAGAAGAATGAATCTGATCTCAAACGTAATGGTAGGAAATTGATGCTGACAGTTTTTGCTGTAACATAGACGCTATTTTATGTCGGTATCACTATCACCAAGACGTTGCAGGAGCAAAAAAGAGTTCTAAATTTCGATTTTTGTGATCGGTAGGGGCTAGCAACTTATAATAAGGCAAGGTACATATTTATTAGATATAAATAACCTTTAAGAACAGTTTCGAAAAAATTGAAAATTTAAAAAGGGGTAAAAATGCGCGAAAAGCGTCCTAAAAACGTTCTAAATTGCGATTTCTACTCAATCTAAGGAAATACCAAAACTATTTCAAAAGTAATGGTTGCAAATCAATGGTGTCAGTCCCTGCTATAACATAGGTTATCTATACTCCTATTATAAAGGGGAAAAAATTGTTTATTTGTAGGAGGTAAGCTCTGGAACTACCGAATCGATTCCAAAAGTAATGGTATCAAAATGATGGTATTAGTTCAACTTAGAACATAGGCTATATCTTATGGTGGTGCCACTACCCCAAAGGGGGTGTAGGAGCTAAAAACGTTCTAAAAATGCGATTTTAGCGTTACTGAAGGGCCTAGAAATATGAAATTTTGAATATTAGTTACTTATAAGATATAAATGATGTCTAAGAACAGTTCTTAAGCAATTCGAAATTTAAAAGGGGTGAAAATGCACAAAAATCGTTCTAAAAAACGTTCTAAATGGTAGTTTCTACACAATCACAGGAAATACCAAACCGATTTAAAAAATATATGTGTCAAAATGATGGTGACAACGCTTGCTCCAAGATAGGCTATGCTTTATGTCGGTGCCACTATCCCAAAGGGGGTGCAGGAGAAAAAATGTTCTAAAAATGCGATTTATGTGTTACTGAAGGGCCTAGAAATATGAAATTTGAAATATTAGCTACTTATTAGATATAAAGGATTTCTAAGAACAGTTCTTAAACAATTCGAAATTTGAAAGAGGTGAAAATGCACAAAAATCGTTCTAAAAAACGTTCTAAATGGTGGTTTCTACACAATCTCAGGAAATACCAAACCGATCTAAAGAATAATGGCGTCAAAATGATGGTGACAACACTTGCTCCAACATAGGCGATGTTTTATGTCGGTGCCACTACCCCTAACGGGGTGCACGAGAAAAACGTTCTAAATGGTGGCTTTTGCGTTACAGAAGGGCCTAGAATCGTGAAATTTGGAATGAATGTTAGTTATAAGATATCAATGATCTCTAAAAACATTTCCAAAAAAAATCGAAATTTAAAAGGGGGTCAAAATGCGCAAAAAGCGTTGTAAAAAAGCGTTCTAAATTGCGATTTCTATGCAATCTCAGGAAGTACTGAACCGATTTCAAATATAATGGCGTAAAAATGATGGTGACAGATCTTGCTCCAAGATAGGCTATAATTTATATCTGTTTTCACTACCCCAGAGGAGATGCAGGAGCAAAATGCGCGAAAAGCGTTCTAAAAACGTTCTAAATGCCAGTTTGTCGGCAATATCTCAAGAAGAATGAATCTGATTTCAAACGTAATGGTAGGAAATTGATGCTGACAGCCTTTGCTGTAACATAGACGCTATTTTATGTCGGTATCACTATCACCAAGACGTTGCAGGAGCAAAAAAGCGTTCTAAATTTCGATTTTTGTGATCGGTAGGGGCTAGCAACTTAAAATAAGGCAAGGTACATATTTATTAGATATAAATAACCTTTAAGAACAGTTTCGAAAAAATTGAAAATTTAAAAAGGGGTAAAAATGCGCGAAAAGCGTCCTAAAAACGTTCTAAATTGCGATTTCTACTCAATCTAAGGAAATACCAAAACTATTTCAAAAGTAATGGTTGCAAATCAATGGTGTCAGTCCCTGTAATAACATAGGTTATCTATACTCCTATTATAAAGGGGAAAAAATTGTTTATTTGTAGGAGGTAAGCTCTGGAACTACCGAATCGATTCCAAAAGTAATAGTATCAAAATGATGGTATTAGTTCAACTTAGAACATAGGCTATACCTTATGGCGGTGCCACTACCCCAGAGGGGGTGTAGGAGCTAAAAACGTTCTAAAAATGTGATTTTAGCGTTACTGAAGGGCCTAGAAATATGAAATTTTGAATATTAGTTACTTATAAGATATAAATGATGTCTAAGAACAGTTCTTAAGCAATTCAAATTACAAGGGGTGAAAATGCACAAAAATCTTTCTAAAAAACGTTCTAAATGGTAGTTTATACACAATCTCAGGAAATACCAAACCAATTTAAAAAATATATGTGTCAAAATGATGGTGACAACGCTTGCTCCAAGATAGGCTATGCTTTATGTCGGTGTCACTATCACAAATGGGGTGCAGGAGAAAAAAAACGTTCTAAAAATGCGATTTATGTGTTACTGAAGGGCCTAGAAATATGAAATTTGAATTATTAGCTACTTATTAGATATAAAGGATTTCTAAGAACAGTTCTTAAACAATTCGAAATTTGAAAGGGGTGAAAATGCACAAAAATCGTTCTAAAAAACGTTCTAAATGGTGGTTTCTGCACAACATCAGGAAATACCAAACCGATCTAAAAAAAATGGCGTCAAAATGATGGTGACAACCCTTGCTCCAACATAGGCGATGTTTTATGTCGGTGCCACTACCCCTAACGGGGTGCAGGAAAAAAACGTTCTAAATGGCGGCTTTTGCGATACAGAAGGGCCTAGAATCGTGAAATTTGGAATGATAGTTAGTTATAAGATATCAATGATCTCTAAGAACATTTCCAAAAAAAATCGAAATTTAAAAAGGAGTCAAAATACGCAAAAAGCGTTGTAAAAAAGCGTTCTAAATTGCGATTTCTATGCAATCTCAGGAAGTACTGAACCGATTTCAAATATAATGGTGTAAAAATGATGGTGACAGATCTTGCTCCAAGATAGGCTATATTTTATATCTGTTTTTACTACCGCAGAGGAGATGCAGGAGCAAAATGCGCGAAAAGCGTTCTAAATGCCAATTTGTCGGCAATATCTCAGGAAGAATGAATCTGATTTCAAACGTAATGGTAGGAAATTGATGCTGACAGTTTTTGCTGTAACATAGACGCTATTTTATGTCGGTATCACTATCACCAAGACGTTGCAGGAGCAAAAAAGCGTTCTAAATTTCGATTTTTGTGATCGGTAGGGGCTAGCAACTTAAAATAAGGCAAGGTACATATTTATTAGATATAAATAACCTTTAAGAACAGTTTCGAAAAAATTGAAAATTTAAAAAGTGGTAAAAATACGCGAAAAGCGTCCTAAAAACGTTCTAAATTGCGATTTCTACTCAATCTAAGGAAATACCAAAACTATTTCAAAAGTAATGGTTGCAAATCAATGGTGACAGTCCCTGCTATAACATAGGTTATGTTTTATGTTACTGTCACTACCATCTGAGGGTTGCAAAAGCAAAACATGTTCTAATTTGCATTTTTTGCACAACTTAGGGGTCTAATACTTTGATGTATGGCATGGTATTTACTTACAGGATGCAACTGCTTTCTAAGAGCAGTCGAAAGAAAATTCCAAATTAAAAAAAATGAAGTGAATGAAAAGCGTTATAAATTACAATTTTTAAGCAAACTTATAAATTACCAAACCGATTAAAAAAATAATGATGACAAATTGTTGGTGATAGAACCTTTTCAAACATAAGCTATATTTTATGTCTGTTCCACTACCACCAGAAGGTTGCAGGAGCTAAAAACTTTCTAAATTGCGATTTCTGTGATACTGAAAAGGCTAGAAACTTTAAATATGGCATGGTAGTTACTTATAAAATATAAATGCCCTGGAAGGAACGTCGAAAATAAATTCGAATTTAAAAGGGGTGAAGCGAAGTGGAGGTGCGAAAAGCATTCTAAAAAAGTTCTAAATTACGATTCTACGGAATATTAGGGAATATAAACCGATTATAATCGGTTTATATTCCCTGAAATTAATAGTTGCGAAAGTAGTAGAAATTAATAGTTGCCTGAAAGTAATAGTTGCGAATCAATGGTAACAGTCTCTGATCCTACACAGGCTATATTTTATGCCGGTGATTCTACCACCTGGGGTTCACAGGAACAACAAACGTTCTAAAAAAGGCCTTTAAAAGCTTTTTAAATTACGTTTATGTGGAATATTAGGAAATAACAAACCGATTTTAAAATTAATTTTGGCAAATTAATGGTGACAGTTCCTGTTTCAACATAGCCCTTTATGTTGAGAGAGGTGGTAGGACTTGAATTTGACATGATGGTTAATTTTAAGATGTAAGAAGATGGTTTCTAAAAAAATCAAAACTTCAAATGAATACTGAAATGAGCGTATTACTTGAGCATAAAATTTTCAAAATATTTTCTATTTAGTTTTATTTCATTTTATTAATTTAAGTCTCATTTCTGCCTAATGCAGTGTAATAATGATGTTTAATCAAACTGTGTTTTAAAAAGTAATTTTTGAATTATTCCTAAAAGTAATAAGTACCTTTTAATAAAAAAAACCCTTTTAATAAAATAAAATATTACCTTTTAATAAAATAAAAATTTAGTTAGTACCTTTTAATAAAAATTAGACACATAAATATCACTTGGCATATTTCAAATATTGCGCGAGCAAAGCCGCGGGGTTTGCTAGTAGTATATATGAAAATACCACCAACTATTTTGTAAACACCTGATTATAAGTAGAAGGTCTCTAGTTTCACCCTAAACATTGGATATAATTTACTCCAGGCAACAGCACATAAGAGGCAATCTGTCATTATAAACACCGAACAGTCAGGTCGACGCGCAGGATCGGCCCGCTACTCAAGACTCATGCTTTAGGTTGCACTGGTCTCCTCTGTCAGTGTAAACACACCATAGTGCTTGCTCTGTGCAACGGCATGCAAAAAATAATCTGTCATTAGAACCGCCGAACAGTCAAGTCGACGCTCAGGATTGTTCCTTGAGCAAAAGCAAGCTATGTTATTTATATATAATATACATTGCAAAATTAATTAATAAATCTAGTTCGTTATTTACTTTTATTATAGCACTAGTTTACAAAATTAAACTTTTTGTCTATTGCCGCGAATTCTGTGGTTGATAATGTTCACTTATGACTTGTTTTTGTCAAATTTAACCGGAAAATTTTTTGAGCAGCTCAAGTTACTTTGTTATTGATTTTTATCAGTTAAGCATATATATTAATCGATAACAGGCGTATTTTACTGTGTTAAGATTAGTTTCTCACGTTTTTGCGTCATAAGTAGTTCAAGGAGACGTTGTTTAAACAATCCAGATCATTTTTGCTATATATGCGGATAATATGTTTAACAAGCGTAGAAAAGTTATATCAGAGTTGGTGAAAAATACCTATTTTGAGTATTTTGGGATGCTCTTGGATAAAAAATGAGAAGTCTTGGGCTCCCAATTGTGTTTGTAAATCGTGTGTGGAATATTTAAGATTATGGAAAAGTGGTAAAGGAAGTGCCTTTAAATTTGGAACACCGACTATTTGGCGAAAACCACGAAATCATCTCGAAGACTGTTATTTTTGTAGCGTGAACATAAACAGTTTAAACACTAAAAATCGAGCTAAATGGAAGTACCCAAGTACTAGTTGTGTTCAACGTCCAATGCAGCGTTCACCTGACTCTTCAGCGCCTAAAAATATGTCTGAACCATTAGAACATAACATTAAAGGACCAAGCTCATCACAAAATGATGCTGATTTTGAAGGTATGTCAAATGAGCCAAAATGCTTTTCCCAAAATGAGTTAGATGATCTTGTAAGAGATTTAAATCTTTCTAAATAAGCTTCAGAATTGTTAGCATCAAGACTAAAAGAAAAAAGTTTGCTTTCCTCAGATACTAAAATAAGTTTTTATCGTGAAAGAGATACAGAATTACGACGTTATTTTTCAGAAGAAAACGGTATTACCTTTTGTTCAGATATCAAAAACTTGTTGATAAAAATGGGCTTGAAACAATACGAACCAAACGATTGGCGTTTATTCATTGACCGCTGAAAACGTAGCCTAAAATGTATTCTATTACATAATGTAAATAAATACGCTGGGCTACCTATTGCCCACAGTACAAAGTTAAAGGAAGAATATTGTAACATTTCGCTAGTCTTGAACAAAATAAAATACAATGACCATAAGTGGCAAATTTGTGTCGATTTAAAAATGGTCAACATTTTTCTCGGTCAACAAAGTGGTTACACCAAGTTTCCCTGTTTCATATGTCCTGTTTTATATGTAGAGCGAAACAAGAGCATTGGGTAAGAAAAAACTGACCCTTGAGAGAAAATATGGAGCCTGGAAAGCACAATTTAGTCCACAATTCATTAGTAGCTCGTGACAAAATTATCCTTCCACCGTTACTTATAAAACTGGGCATCATGAAACAGTTTGTAAAATCACTAGATAAAGACGGGAACTGCTTTTCTTACATTTGCCAAAATTTTCTCAGCTCACTATAGAAAAGATTAAAGCCGGTATTTTTGATGGCCCCCAAATCAGACAACTTACGAAAGATACTCAATTTAGAAATTCTATGACTGAGTTAGAACTAAAGGCTTGGACAGATTTCATCTCTGTGATGCAGAATTTTCTCGGAAATAAAAAATCTGAAATTATATTGAACTTGTAGAAGACCTTCTGCTACAATTAAAAAATATGGGGTTCAATATGAGCATAAAACTCCACTTCCTCCATAGTCACCTGGACAGGTTTTCGGAAAATTTAGGAGATATGAGCGAAGAGCAGGGAGAGCGTATGCATCAGGACTTACGCATCATGGAAGAGCGCTATCAGGGTTTCTGGGATACGAATATGATGTCTGACTATTGTTGGTCTCTGATACGTCATTTTCCAAAGTCTACACATCGGAGAAGAGCTTTAAAACGAAGTTTTTTAGAACTCAATGATTTTTTTTTTTTTTTTGTAAAGTTTTTCTAAGTAAATACATGTTTTTTTCTGTTTAATACCTACATAGCTGAAACTCAGAAACTAGAGCTGATTAAAATATTCTAATTATATTTTTGAAAATAGCATATCATATGTGGTCATCAATAGCTAAAATTTTTTCGGCAACAGATGTACTGTAAACTAGTGTACTGCTAGCCTGATCAGAAATTTGTTTATTAAATTTATAAATTAAAGAAAAAATAGAGAAAAAAATCGCGAATTTCGTAAAGAGATCACGGAATAAAATTGCGAATTTCACCGAACAATAGCGGAATAAAATCACGAATTTCGCCCACCGATCGAGGAATAAAATTGCGAATTTCGTCGAACGATCTAGGAAAAAAACCCTGGAATTTCGACAATCGCTAGAGAAAAAAAACACGATTTTCATCAATCTGTCGAGGAAAAAAATCGCAAATTTCGTCGAACATGGGTAGAAAAAAATCGTGAATTTCGTCAAAAGATCAAGGAAATTAATCGCGATTTTTGCTGAATGATTCCGGAAAAAATCATGAAATTCGACAAGTTGTCGCGTAAAAAAAAATCGAAGAATTTGTCAAGAAATTAATAACAAAAATCATCGATCGATCGCAAAATAAAATTGCAAATTTCGTCAATCGCTATAAAAAATCGCTATTTTCGTTAATCAGGCGCGAAAAAATCACGAATTTTGTCAAAAAATTGCAGAAATTAATCGCGAATTCCGTCAATCTGTCGCGGAATGAAATCGCGAACTTCGTCGAACGATCGAGGAATAAAATAGCGACTTTCGTCGAACAATCGCGGGAAAAAATCGGGAAATTCGTTATGAGGTGGCGTAAAGCAATCGCAAATTTCGTCAAATAATTGCAGAAATAAAATATCGCGGAATAAAAGCTCAAATTGCGTCAATCGCCCAAGGAAAAAATCGTGATTTTCGTCAATCGGTCGTGAAAAAAGATCGCGAATTTTTTCAGACGATCTCGGAATAAAATCGCGAATTTCATTGAGCGATTGCGGAATTATGGTTTTTTGTACATATAAAAATAATAGGTAATTATTTAATATTCGCGTTATTTGCTTCTGATTAGAATGCATGAAAACCAAACTCTACACTTGGAAGAAACAATGTTAATGTAGTGTAAAACATGTACTTTATTGGCAGGTAGTTGATTTTTTCAACTCAACTATGAAAATGTAATATATTTATTACAGAAAATACTATAAACATTTTAACATAAGAAATTTGTCAGTGTATATATTTCATATTCAGTACACTATAATTCACAAAATTCACGCATAAATCGTGTTTAAAATGTCGTATATTTTACTTTTGCGCGTAATTTCTTCTTTTTGTTACATTCTAAGTGGCATCCTTGATGTATGTATGTATTAACTTTGTGGAGCTCTTCGCAGCCGGTGTGCAAACCACAGCCAAAACAGTGTGCTATCAATTACACTAATGTCACTGTTTGTATTCTTGTGTGGGTAATATTTCCTTACATCATTTCCTCTCCGACTTTTTTTGACTGGATCAAGATCTCCAGTTAATCCCATATATTTGTTTATTCCTCTTCTAGTCGTCCATTAATAATCTTTTTTATTCGGGCTCCAAATGTAGAGCTCGTCTCAGTCCGAATACGAACAGTAGTTTTCCAATTTGCAAGCCAGTCTTCTATCAACTATCTTCTGCCTCTTCAACCATTCCTTCTCCTCTTCAGACGCTCGTTTCTTACAAAATCTATAGTTTTGGAAATATTTTATTTCTTATCCTAGCAAAACCCTCGGTTTTCCACATGTGGTTGTTGAAATATGCCAAGTAGCATTTGTATGCCGCTTAACATGAGGGGGGAAATATACTGCTACGGATAAATCAAACATAACTAATAAATCTCATTTTCATGACATTTCATTCTTCTAACGCACTAGGTGAACATGAAGAATAAAAATATTTTATTAAATACTTTAAAAAATAGATATAATGATGTCTACTTGGGAATTTCGTTTATCAGCTACTGAATGAATTTTTTAAATCGATTCAGTAGTTATCGGTTTCAAAGTTTATTTCGTACAAACAAACAATTCTTTTTCTTACAGTGTTAGCTTACGGGTAATTCTCAGAAAAGTGGCAATTTCGTGTCCCACGGGCCTTGAAGACGTATTTTTTTAATTACAAAAAGAAGAAATGATTTAAACTATCAATATTGATTAGTTATATACATAAACTGTGATTATTTGCTGATTGAAATTGAAATATAACATTAAAAAAATTTTTTTAATGCACATGTACGAAAGAAAGTGGTTTTTCTGCCATTATGGCATGTATGTTTATATGTAATTCATTAAACATATTTAAATAAATATTCACCCACTTAATTACATTTATATTTTACTTCATGAAGGAGATTGGGACACTTTTCATAGTTGTCACTAGTAATGACATTCTTCCCTCACATTACTAAGGCTTCCGTAATACAGGAGTATTACAGTTTCTGTATTAAAGGTTTCTATATTCTGTATTAAAGGAGCCCTAACATTACTATAAATCTGCTCATATTTATTCAGCAAATGATTAGCACAGCACTATATAGGTCCAGGATAATCTGTATAGGAGTAAAGTAAATAAGTAATGTTGTTTTTTTGTTCAACAACATTCTCCAATAGCTAGCACATGGCTTTGAAGTATTAAATCTAAGAAAGTATTTTTATTACCCATCATTCCGTTATTTATTATGTTTGTAATATAAACAAATAAAATTTCTTTTTCTGTTATTTTTTTATTGGAAATCTGTTTCATAAGATATTTAGCTACTGAAAACATACCTGAGACTAATCATTTTTGTACAAAGTGATTTTCAGAAGCCCTTCATTATTCCCTCACAATCATTTCCACATAATTTTAATAAATAAAGAAATTATTTGAAAACCCTTACATACGTACAGTCGTGGAAAAAAAATAACACCCTCCACTTACGCCTCAACAAATTATCGTAGAAGAAAGTTACTAGTACCGAACGATTGGAAATAAAGTCTATGTTTAAATGATTTATATAAAATTTGCTTAGGGGGCCATCTACATATTAAAACGAACCCAAACTTCATGTTTTTCAATAGCAATACCCAATTTTAACAAGATATTTCAAATCTTCGGTTCAAACTATGCGTGGACACCAAATTTCAAGTCATTTGAATGATAAGTTTTTGAATTATAGACATTCAAAATTGAGTGCTTCTAATGTTAAATTACATTTTCATATTTTTATTAATATCTCCTGAAATTATACTCCTAATGTGCTAATTTTTTGTGTAGTAATAATACTAAAATACCCAAACCACGTTGAATTTGCAATTTTTATAATTTTATGGTATGAATTATGAATTATGAAGTTAATATTCGAAAAATTCATGAATTGCAACCTTCAATTTTTTTGATGAATTTAGATTTATTAAGTCATGCTTTATGGTAATCCAAAATTTCACATTTTTCTTTCAAGTAGTTTTCAAATTATGCTTAAAAAACTGCAAAATGATGGTTTAAGGAACCGTCTACGACAGAAGTGACCAGATATTTTGAAATTTATTCTGCTATCCTGTAATCTAGAACTGTTCAATGACTGCTTGAGTAGCGCCTAAGATGTATTGATCAAGAAGGAGGCTCTCTGGTCAACAATCGAGTAACGAACATCAATTTGAATACAGCCCCTAAAATATGCTCTTTTTAAAATGATTAATTTCTCGGAAACTTATTGTACGCATTGCATAAAAATTCGTTTTTTGGCTAATTGAAGGGGGTAGAGTTTATTTATGCCATCAGAATTATGTACTGCTATTGAAAAAAACAAATTTATGGTTCGTTTTAATATGTATATGGCCCCCTAAGCAAATTTTATATACGTCATTTCAAAGTAGACTTTATTACCAATCGTGTGGTACCAGTAACTTTCTTCTACGATAATTTTTTGCAGAGATAGTAGGGGGGGGTTATTTTTTTTTTCCACAACTGTACAATACGATAAAATAAAACTAATCTAATGCAATGAAAATACATATAAAAAAAACTCATGTGTTTTTTAATTATAGTTAAGAAAGTTAATCTATTTTGGGAAAATTCCGTTTGTGCCCTTATTTTATTATTATTATTTTTTTTTAACAGTCATTTTTCATAGAATGGCCAATACCTTGATTCACCACAAAAAAGAAAATGCCATTAAGTAAAAATTTGCAAAAGTTGTTTTAGTATATTTAACCGTCGTCTTTGTATGGCAAGATAGCAATATATGTTTCGTTATTAATATCATTTTAAGTAATTATAGCAGTTATTGGTACATTAATTTATCCCACTGCTTAGAAAAGTTGTATCTAAAATTGGCATGACAAATAATTATTTTTTCTTCTCTTTTCGGAAAAAAAATAAAAAATCGTGCGCACCGACGTCTTAGAAGTTAGCCTAGCTTTATGAAAAATTTAAACTTTCTAGGCTGACAGTATAAAAGAAATAATAGTGTATAGTGGTATAACGTTTTCCTCCCATTTCTCTCGTTTCAAATTCGATTTGTTTTAGAACTTTTCTTTTCTTTGGAAGTAGTACATCCTATTTGTAACCTGCATATGATTTTTACGATTTCTAGCAATGCTAGTTTCAGAATAATCATGATTATCGAGCGATTTTTAATCATTTCATCATTTTAAATCTCGAATTTTCTAGTGTGGTACCAGTAACTTTCTTCTACGATAATTTTTTGCAGAGATAGTAGGGGGTGTTTACTTTTTTTTTCCACGACTGTACTATACGATAAAATAAAACTAATCTAATGCAATGAAATACACATGAAAAAAACTGATATTTTTTTAATTATAGTTAGGAAAATTAATCTATTTTGGAAAAATTCCGTTTGTGCTCTTTTTTTTTTTTTTTTTTTTTTTTTTTTTTTTTTTTTTTTTTAACAGTCATTTTTCAGAGAATGGCCAATACCTTGATTCGCCACAAAAATTAAAATACCATTAAGTAAAAATTTGCAAAAGTTGTTTTAGTATATTTAACCGTCGTCTTTGTAGGGCAAAAGGCTGAATATTAAGTAGTTCTTTACCTAGATAGCAAAATATGTTTCGTTATTAGTATCATTTTAAGTAATTATAGCAGTTATTGTTACATTAATTTATCCCACTGCTTAGAAAAGTTGTATCTAAAATTGGCATGACAAATAATTATTTTTTTCTTCTCTTTTCGGAAAAAAAAATAAAAAATCGTACGCACATACGTCTTAGAAGTTAGCCTAGCTCTATGAAAAATTTAAACTTTCTAGGCTGGCAGTATAAAAGAAATAATAGTGCATAGCGGTATAACGTTTTCCTCCCATTTCACTCGTTTCAAATTCCATTTGTTTTAAAACATTTCTTTTCTTTGGAACTCGTACGTCCTATACATAACCTGCATATGATATTTACTATTTCTAGCAACGCTAGTTTCAGAATAATCATGATTATAGAGCGATTTTTACTCATTTCATAATTTTAAATCTCGAATTTTCTAGCAAAAGTTCTTAGCGAGCACTTACGCCTTATAAATAACCATCATATCAAATCTCATGTTTTTAGCCTGAACAGATTTTTTTTTAAAAACGGAATTTTGGAACGTTCTTCCCTCCTGCATTACCTTGAATACAGTGTTTTATGGAAATAAAATGTAGCATATTTTATAACAGAAATTATCATCATTATTATTCTGATAAGTTTTGAAATAGGTTCAGTAGCTCCATAGTAATCATGATTATAAAATGTTTTCTGTTCATTCCACCTTTTAAATTTTGTATTTTTTGAAACTATTCCGAGAGAGTAGGTACGATTTAAATTAATTACGATAATGAATTTCTCGTTTCTAGCCCTAGTATTTTCCAAGTAATTCGTAATTTATAACGCTTACGGTTCATTTCATACTTTTTAAATTTCAAAATTTTTAGAACTATTCTAAACGAGCATTTATATCTTAAAGGCAACCAATGTATCAAATTTTATGTTTCAACCCTCAATATAAACTGAAAAATCGTTATTTTAGGACGTTTGTCACTCTTGTTTAAGACAATTTCGAATTCAGCAATTTTACTGACCACATAATAGATGAGTTTTTGTCTGTAAAATCGTCGACAAGCTGAGCTATGCGTGGCATCTTTCAACCCTCAACATATGCTTAAAAAACGTAATTTCAGGACGTTTGTCGCTCTTATTCAACATAATTTCGGATTCAGCAATTTTACTGAGCGTGCAGTACGATGAATTTTCTCTTTGTCTGTAAAATCGTCAACAAATTGAGCTATACGTGGCATGTTTCAAGCCTCAACACATACTTAAAAGTCATAATTTTAGGACTTTGTCACTCTTGTTTAACATGATTTCGGATTCAGCAATTTTACTGACCACACAATACGATGAATTTTCTCTTTGTCTGTAAATGTAAAATTGACAGCAAGCTGAGCCATGCATAGCATGTTTCAACCCTCAATATATACTTAAAAGTCGTAATTTTAGGACGTTTGTCGCTCTTGCTCAACATGATTTCGAATTCAACAATTTTACTGACCATACAATACGATGAATTTTCTCTTTGTCTGTAAAATCGTCGACAAGCTGCATATTGAGATCCATAATAGAAGAGTTCCCTCCAAACGCATCATGTGAGTTAAAACATCTATTTCATTAAAACGTTCAGCATTTACAATCACGTATAGGGGTGTGCTGGGCTTGGTTATTGCACTTTCCGTTTGCGCCTGCGCCCTGAGCATGTATTTTCTAAGGAGCGCTCAATTTTTTCATGTCATTTATAATATTTAGAAGAATAGTTTACAATAAAGAGTACAAAAATGGACCTTCTAACATTTTAACACGAATTTTTCAAAATTTATAAATATCTTATTTATATACTCCTCTTTTATAACTTTTTTATACTGCGGGTTAGCAGAATTTTAAGCTCATTTGCAAATTTCCCATGAATCACAATATATTGTTAGTAGAGATCGACCAAAATTCGGTTTCGTTTTCGGCCCAAAATCTGAGTTCGGAGAAAATGCTGCCGAAAATTCGACCGGAACTATATGTGTTCCGAAAATCTCACTTCCTCCTCCGGGAATTTTCAACGTTACTCATTGAATTGAGCTGTATCGGCTCAAATGAGACACTCTTTATTTATTGCTATGAACTTCACTGTTTATAATTATCAGTTTGTGAGTGCAAATTATAAAGCAAGCAATGCATACTAAACTTTGTAGATGCTATTCACATGCTCAACTCATTAAAATCTGCAGACTTAACAGTAATAACAAAATTTAGTTTGAAACCGTAAATTTGAGCGTTTCGAATGCTCTCTGGGAAAGTTCGGGTGTAATAGATGATCATTTGCAAAAATCCCTATAAAAGATAAATCGAGGTATGTACAATTATAACATGTTTTAATTAGATGAAAATCGTATACTTGACAATCATTATGCGTTGTTGATGAATTAAATGCATTTTATTTTATGTTAAAATAAAATGTTTTGTCAGAGGAACAGAGAGCCAACTTGGACCACAGAGATGTTCAAATAGGGGCGCCATTTCAAAACTTTCTTAGGGAGGCTGGGTATTATTTATGTGTTGTTGTTTTTTCTCAAAATTATACATACACATACATATATTTGTTTGCTTGTTTGTTTATTAGAAATGTGCACATATTATTAATTAATAATTATGTATGTTTATGTATGTAGTAATAACTTTAAAAAATTTGGACAGTTTCGTTGTCGGACAAAAATAGAAAGATTACCGAAATTCGGTTTAAGTTTCGGTCTTAAAAACCTGTTTCGGTCGATCCTTAATTGTTAGTGTCTCTCCTCTAAAGTTTGTTCTAATAATCCTTTATATTAAATATTCACATTTTGAAGTTACCTACTATGTCAGAAATATTTCACATTTTCATGATTTATTTAAAAGTAATTTTCTGCAATTTGGTGAAAAGGAAAAAAAACCTAAAATTATAATTATATTAGAAATAATGTTTGTTATTAGGTGCGTTCGTAATTATATAAATACGTAGCACCTATAGTCGTCGTTCGGTCCGTCCGTCTGTCTGTCTGCCTGTCTGTCCGCATATAACAGAGCAAAAACTATCCAACTGAATTGTCTGAAATTTTAAATATATGATTGTTGTAAAATTTTGTCGAGTCATTTCAAATTTTATGAAAATCGTATGTATAGTTTAGTTACAGGGACAGTCAAAAGTTTTCCGTTACATGACGGGAAAAAATTGGGTGAAAAGTGAAAAAATTGGGAAAAAATTATTTCAAGTGCATTTTAATGATGTTACAGCCTTTCGAATAGAATGAAATTGATATGCACTTATGAAGTGTACTGAAATATACATTCAGTACAATATGCGGTGCAAAAAATATTTATAAAACTAGTTCTAGTACGAACGCTCCTCATTTGCCACGTTTGACGTGCAATTTCCAACTTGTTTTAAGAATGCATGAAATTTTATTCAATTACTGTCAAGTACTTGTACTAAAGATAGTACTTTATTCAATTTGTACTATTTTGACATGAAAATGCGATAATACACCAATTTCCAGGAAACCCACTATACCTTTTGATGGTTATGAGGCTCCCTATTGATCAAGACATTTAGTGTGCCAAAAATTAAAGGCAATATCCTTATAACAAACAAATGACGAATTATCAGAGGCATTAAATATCACACAGTGATCTGAGCACAAAAATCTCCACAGTGTGATTTTGTTGTGATTGGCTGTTTGCATGGCAATTTACGACCATCCAATTATATTATCCTCTTCAGTCCCGAAGGTAAAATAACACTGCAAAAACACATTAATTGATTTTGCACTAACAAACAGACACCATAAATAACAGAAGGAGATCTTTTTTCTGAAATTGATATTTTAGGGGGCTCGTAATTTTGGTTCACAAACTTGAATCTAAAATTACTAAAACCCTTAAAATATTATTTTAATAATCAATAACCTAAGATTTAATTAATCGAATGAGCTACAAATCTTCAAAATTGTTAATTTTAAAGCATTTAAGTCAATTATTTATGAAAATTTCTTACTTTCTTGGACACACTGTCTGGAATGCATTTTGAAATTCAGATGAAAATAACACTTTATGAGGAAATGAGCATGAGTGCTGCCATTTATTGGTTTTGATCCAAAGTCAAAAACATTCAGCTGTATCGAAGAAAAGTAAAAATGTAAGAAAATTAAATAGTTTACTTTATATCGTCCTCTGTTCGGAAGTAATCACATGTAATACTTCAAAACCGAGGAGTTTAAACTGACCTACAGAAGATTTAACTTTTACCTAAGGGGCCAATTTAGTGTATCTAAGTTGTTCTTTGGAGTGATATTTTTATTTAAACAATGCCGAATTTTAAAATTGTAATTCGGTAACTTTGAAAGAACAGTTTATAAAGAAATCAAATTCCAAATAAATTTGTGTAAAGTTATTGCATTGGACAATGTCTGCCGAAATATTAATCCACGTTACTGATTGGCTAACTGCGTGTAATTAACATACGTTTTATAGATGTTTCTTTCAATAACCTTTCTTTGTTTAGTGAAATATGTTTGGATTAGCTGCTTTCTTTCGTAGAGTCCCTTTGGTTTTCAGCGTTTTGGCTAAAGAATACTTTGTAAAATTAAATTTGTAATACAGACTTACAAACTTACGAACTGTGCGTAGAACGCACTTTCAATTTATGATTCTTTTAACATTAACGGTAGCGATTTTAACAATAATGATTAATTTAGTGAACTAATAAATAGTTGGTCCATGTATTTTATTTAATCAGTATTGTTTGTAATATCTTATCATGTTACTGAAATTAGCCACCTCGTGAGCTTTTGCTACTCGTCATTATATAAAGAAAAAAAAATGAGTACACTTCCAAACATAAACTAGTTTTTTTTCCTGAACATGGCTCATGGTGGTCGTTTTTTATAGATTATTTATTGTTATCTTAATAGCATTTTACTTCATCTTTCTTTCTTTTTCGAAATCTTAAAAAATAATATAAATATATATAATTTACGAAAGCCATTCGTATCACCAAAAATTCTAAACATAGGCACTTTTAAGCAGTTTTTGCAAAAGACATATTCTTAATAAATATTTTAGCGTTTTACTCTCTTTTAAACTTATTGTTTCAGCAAAAGTATAAGAAAAAAAGAAAGAAAAAAAGACACCTTTTAGTTTCATTTATTAACTATTTTATCTCACAAATTGTAGCATTTATAAAATCCCGTAAGAATTTATTTCGAACTTTTAAGAGCATGTTAACGTAATAAGTAAAAACAAAAACTGTTTTTGCATTGCTTTGATGTTTGAAAAATTACCCATTTATGTTGTTAAGCAAGAGAGAGAAAAATTGGATTCCCTCTGAGCGTTATTTATTTTATTTGCTAGTTTAGAAGTATGGCAAAGAATAAATATATTATCTTTAGCGAATTCTTCAAAGTAAGAAATAAACGTGTTATTAATATCCGATGTTTACAATTTAAATAGCTGGACATATTTTGGGCACAAAGTATAAGTTTATATAAAACTTAATGTTACATATTTCAATAATTTTTAGCACGGGTGTGTATATCTCTGTATCTGCAATTTCTGAGCTACTTTTAAAATGTACAGTTGACCAAAACAAGAATAAATAAAATGAAAAATCTGCATGATATGATACACTTTCTAATATCCTCAGAATCTATACGAATATTATAAAGAAGTAAAGTTTGTTTGTTTGTTTTTTCTAAGGAGGTAATCTCTAGAACTAACGAACCGATTTCAAAAGAAATGGCATCAAAATGGTGGTGTTAGTACCTGTTCCAACCTAGGCTATATTTTATGTCTATGCCACTAAGCCAAAGGGAGTACAGGAGCAAAAAAATTCTAAAAATGAGATATTTCTGTTACTGAAAGGGCTAGAAACATGAAATTTGGCATGATAGTTAGTTATAAGATATAAATTATCTCTAGGAACATTTCCTAAAAAAATTGAAATTTAAAAGGGGTGAAATGCGCAGAAAGCGTTCCAAAATATGTTCTAAATGGCGATTTCTACGCAATCTCAGGAAGTGCCGAACCGATTTTAAGAATAATGGTAGTAAATTGATAGTGACAGTTCATGTTCTAACATAGGCTATATTTTAGGTCAATGCCACCAAAAACTAAGGGATTACAGGAGCAAAAAACGTTCTAAAAATGAGATATTTCTGTTACTGAAAGGCCTAGAAACATGAAATTTGGCTTGGTAGTTACCTACTAGATAGAAATTATCTCTAACAACATTTTCTAAAAAAAAGTGAAATTTAAAAGGGTGTGATAATGCGGAAAAAGTGTTCTAAATTGCGATTTCTACGCAATCTGAGAAAGTACCGAACCGATTTCAAAAGTAATGGTGTGAAAATGATGATGACAGCTCGTGATACAAGACAGGCTATATTTTATGTCGGTGCCACTACCCCAAAGGGTGTGCAGGAGCAAAAAATGTTCAAAAACTGCGCTTTTTTTGTTACTGAAGAGCCTAGAAGATACATGAAATTCCGCATGGTAATTACTTATTAGATATAAATTATCTCAAAGAACATTTCTTATAAAATTCGAAATTTAAAAGGGGTGAAAATGCGCGAAAAGCGTAATAAAAACGTTCTAAATGGCGATTATTTCTACGCAACCTCAGGAAGAATAAAATTTATTTAACAAGTAATGGTTGGAATTTAATAGTGACAGATCTTGCTCTAACATAGGCCCTATTTTATGTCGATGTTATACCACCTTGGGGTTGCGTAAGCAAAAAACTTTTTAAATAGTGATTTTTGTGATACTGTTGGGGCTAGCAACTTGAAATTTAGCATGGTAATTATTTATAAGATTTAAATGACAGAATTTTCTTGGAGACCTAATAACATACGAGGCAAAGTTGCTGGTATCTACCAAGACCTCTCTCCTCTTCTTAAAAGTAACACACTCTCTATTCACAATAAACTTATTTTATATAATACTTCTATAAGATCTGTTCTAACCTATGCTTGTCCGATCTGGTGATTCGCATGCAAACCTAGTATGGACTATCTATACCGTGCTCATAACATATATCTTCGATATATCCGTAACGGTCACCATTACCTTCGTAATACAACTATCCGCAGGGATCTAAAAACTACTTCTTTAAAACAGCGTATTCTTCAACTTTCTAAAAATTTTTATAAGTCTGTTTACAATCTTCCTAACCAAATAGTTGCGGAACTATCCGACGCCACTAATAGAAAACGCCCTAAATACTCGCTTTTGCTTAATGATAAAGACTGAGGTTCCCTCACCTTCTTTTATACTTAACCTTTCTGTTTGTTCTGTCCTGTTTATAGTATGTATTTTAAAAAAAATTATCTTGCTTATCTGCTATAAATATAGCGTTTTAATCAGCTTAACTTATTTATGATCTCTGAAAAGAGTCGTTTTTTATGGGGTACCCCCCCCCCCCCGGTAGCTTTTTTGTCTGTCCTTTCTTTTTTGGAACTAATGGAATTTTCTTTATAAATTTAAATTTTCTTTTTTTTGTTTCTTTTTTCTCTCACCTATTATATTATACTTAAGTACTTGTGTACTTTTTATTATTGTTACTCTTCTCTTAACTTTTAAGTAATTTTAATTTTGTGGCTACCAGCCACGTCTAAACATTATTTTATAAGGCTCCCTAATACCCTTGCAACACGGTCACATCTCCTCCATTATCTGAAAAGGGTCTATCTTTTATGGGGCTTCCCCATGGTAGCTTTTTCGCCTGTTCTTTTTGGACAGTTTGGATCTAATGAAAAAAAAATCTTTCTTTACTTTTTCATATTGTTAAACTTTTTATAAATTAATTTATTTTTATTTCTTATTTTAATTTACTGAATTTAATTTTATCACGTGGCTACCATCCACGTCTAAGCAATTTTTCTTTTTATGGCTCCCATTTGTTTTGAAAGTCAATTTACCTCTCAACTGTATGTGAAATTGCTCCGCAACTAGGGAATTCAAAAGATGCATACATTCTTCCATTTTCGTGGACGCTCCGTTTATTGACAAAATTTGTGATATTTCTCTGCAGTTAACGGGGTAACCTACGCGACTTGTTAACTTGACAATACTGGAGAAGAGTGAATAAATTCACATCTGTGTCTATTTATTTGCGTCTTAAGCGGGATTTTTTGCCTTAAGAGACCGAACTGCTGGATCGCGTATTAACCATGAATGTCTTAACCAATTCCGACTGTATTTATTCTTTTTTTTAAAATACTTACGGGATCGTGTCTTAACCATGAACATCTTAGCCGGGCCCGACTATATTTATTATTTTTAAAAATACTTAATTCATTTGATAAAAATAGATCCAATAAAGTTATACAAAAAAAAATTGTGGTGATCGGATGAGTGGTTTACGGGAAAAGTTCATTTCGTTAACATGTAAAACACCTCAACAGGTTACCGCGGACAGTATCCGCGTATTAAGCGGTATCGCGTCTTAACCGGGTCCGATTGTATTTATTCATTTTAAAATATTTTATTCATTTTATAAATATAGATCCAATAAAGTTATACAAAAAATTTTGTGGTGATCGAATGAGTGGTTTACGGGAAAAGTTCATTTCGTTAACATGTAAAACACCTCAACAGGTTACCGCGGAAAGTATCCGCGTATTAAGCGGGATCGCGTCTTAACCGGGTCCGATTGTATTTATTCTTTTAAAAATATTTTATTCATTTTATAAATATAGATCCAATAAAGTTATGCAAAAAAATTTGTGGTGTTCGGATGAGTGGTTTAGGAGAAAAGTTCATTTCGTTAACATGTAAAACACCTCAACTGGTTACCGCGGAAAGTATCCGCGTATTAAGCGGGATCGCGTCTTAACCATGAACGTCTTAACCGGGTCCGATTGTATTTATTCTTTTAAAAATATTTTATTCATTTTATAAATATAGATCCAATAAAGTTATACAAAAAAATTTGTGGTGATCGGATGAGTGGTTTAGGGGAAAAGCTCATTTCGTTAACATGTAAAACACCTCAACAGGTTACCGCGGAAAGTATCCGCGTATTAAGCGGGATCGCGTCTTAACCATGAACGTCTTAACCGGGTCCGATTGTATTTATTCTTTTAAAAATATTTTATTCATTTTATAAATATAGATCCAATAAAGTTATACAAAAAATTTTGTGGTGATCGGATGAGTGGTTTACGGGAAAAGTTCATTTCGTTAACATGTAAAACACCTCAACAGGTTACCGCGGAAAGTATCCGCGTATTAAGCGGGATCGCGTCTTAACCGGGTCCGATTGTATTCATTCTTTTAAAAATATTTTATTCATTTTATAAATATAGATCCAATAAAGTTATACAAAAAAAAAATTGTGGTGATCGGATGAGTGGTTTACGGGAAAAGTTCATTTCGTTAACATGTAAAACACCTCAACAGGTTACCGCGGAAAGTATCCGCGTATTAAGCGGGATCGCGTCTTAACCATGAACGTCTTAACCGGGTCCGATTGTATTCATTCTTTTAAAAATATTTTATTCATTTTATAAATATAGATCCAATAAAGTTATACAAAAAAATTTGTGGTGATCGGATGAGTGGTTTAGGGGAAAAGTTCATTTCGTTAACATGTAAAACACATCAACTGGTTACCGCGAAAGTATCCGCGTATTAAGCGGGATCGCGTCTTAACCATGAACGTCTTAACCGGGTCCGATTTTATTTATTCTTTTAAAAATATTTTATTCATTTTATAAATATACATCCAATAAAGTTATACAAAAAAATTTGTGGTGATCGGATGAGTGGTTTAGGGGAAAAGTTCATTTCGTTAACATGTAAAACACCTCAACTGGTTACCGCGGAATGTATCCGGGTACTAAGCGGGATCGCGTCTTAACCATGAACGTCTTAACCGGGTCCGATTGTATTTATTCTTTTAAAAATATTTTATTCATTTTATAAATATAGATCCAATAAAGTTATACAAAAAATTTTGTGGTGATCGGATGAGTGGTTTACGGGAAAAGTTCATTTCGTTAACATGTAAAACACCTCAACAGGTTACCGCGGAAAGTATCCGCATATTAAGCGGGATCGCGTCTTAACCATGAACGTCTTAACCGGGTCCGATTGTATTTATTCTTTTAAAAATATTTTATTCATTTTATAAATATAGATCCAATAAAGTTATACAAAAAATTTTGTGGTGATCGGATGAGTGGTTTACGGGAAAAGTTCATTTCGTTAACATGTAAAACACCTCAACAGGTTACCGCGGAAAGTATCCGCATATTAAGCGGGATCGCGTCTTAACCATGAACGTCTTAACCGGGTCCGATTGTATTTATTCTTTTAAAAATATTTTATTTATTTTATAAATATAGATCCAATAAAGTTATACAAAAAAATTTGTGGTGATCGGATGAGTGGTTTAGGGGAAAAGTTCATTTCGTTAACATGTAAAACACCTCAACTGGTTACCGCGGAAAGTATCCGCGTATTAAGCGGGATCGCGTCTTAACCATGAACGTCTTAACCGGGTCCGATTGTATTTATTCTTTTAAAAATATTTTATTCATTTTATAAATATAGATCCAATAAAGTTATACAAAAAAATTTGTGGTGATCGGATGAGTGGTTTAGGGGAAAAGTTCATTTCGTTAACATGTAAAACACCTCAACAGGTTACCGCGGAAAGTATCCGCGTCTTAACCGGGTCCGATTGTATTCATTCTTTTAAAAATATTTTATTCATTTTATAAATATAGATCCAATAAAGTTATACAAAAAAAAATTGTGGTGATCGGATGAGTGGTTTACGGGAAAAGTTCATTTCGTTAACATGTAAAACACCTCAACAGGTTACCGCGGAAAGTATCCGCGTATTAAGCGGGATCGCGTCTTAAACATGAACGTCTTAACCGGGTCCGATTGTATTTATTCTTTTAAAAATATTTTATTCATTTTATAAATATAGATCCAATAAAGTTATACAAAAAATTTGTGGTGATCGGATGAGTGGTTTAGGGGAAAAGTTCGTTTCGTTAACATGTAAAACACCTCAACTGGTTACCACGGAATGTATCCGCGTACTAAGCGGGATCGCGTCTTAACCATGAACGTCTTAACCGGGTCCGATTGTATTTATTCTTTTAAAAATATTTTATTCATTTTATAAATATAGATCCAATAAAGTTATACAAAAAATTTTGTGGTGATCGGATGAGTGGTTTACGGGAAAAGTTCATTTCGTTAACATGTAAAACACCTCAACAGGTTACCGCGGAAAGTATCCGCATATTAAGCGGGATCGCGTCTTAACCATGAACGTCTTAACCGGGTCCGACTGTATTTATTCTTTTAAAAATATTTTATTCATTTTATAAATATAGATCCAATAAAGTTATACAAAAAAATTTGTGGTGATCGGATGAGTGGTTTAGGGGATAAGTTCATTTCGTTAACATGTAAAACACCTCAACTGGTTACCGCGGAAAGTATCCGCGTATTAAGCGAGATCGCGTCTTAACCATGAACGTCTTAACCGGGTCCGATTGTATTTATTCTTTTAAAAATATTTTATTCATTTTATAAATATAGATCCAATAAAGTTATACAAAAAATTTGTGGTGATCGGATGAGTGGTTTAGGGGAAAAGTTCATTTCGTTAACATGTAAAACACCTCAACTGGTTACCGCGGAAAGTATCCGCGTATTAAGCGGGATCGCGTCTTAACCGGGTCTTATTGTATTTATTCTTTTAAAAATATTTTATTCATTTTATAAATATAGATCCAATAAAGTTATACAAAAAATTTTGTGGTGATCGGATGAGTGGTTTACGGGAAAAGTTCATTTCGTTAACATGTAAAACACCTCAACAGGTTACCGCGGAAAGTATCCGCGTATTAAGCGGGATCGCGTCTTAACCATGAACGTCTTAACCGGGTCCGATTGTATTTATTCTTTTAAAAATATTTTATTCATTTTATAAATATAGATCCAATAAAGTTATACAAAAAAATTTGTGGTGATCGGATAAGTGGTTTAGGGGAAAAGTTCATTTCGTTAACATGTAAAACACCTCAACTGGTTACCGCGGAAAGTATCCGCGTATTAAGCGGGATCGCGTCTTAACCATGAACGTCTTAACCGGGTCCGATTGTATTTATTCTTTTAAAAATATTTTATTCATTTTATAAATATAGATCCAATAAAGTTATACAAAAAAATTTGTGGTGATCGGATGAGTGGGTTAGGGGAAAAGTTCATTTAGTTAACATGTAAAACACACTAATAGGTTACCCCCATAAATAAAGCAAAAAATTCTCGTAAAAATGAGCGTAACGTGGAAACACACGCAAATTTAATATAAAGGTATAGCCTCTATTTTTTGTTTTATTTTTTGCTACATAAAATGCTAAAATATTTATATTTTATGATAGATTTCCTTTTTAAAAACTTTTCACGCTACAAGTAATTTTTTTTTTGTTTCGGTACATTTTTATGTTAACAATAATCAAAGTTTTCAATTTTCTCTTGATTTTCTTCGTGTAAGTAATATTCACAAATAACTTTGCCTCTTCGATTTAAAGTTTATTTTTTCCTAAATAATGAAAGTTGAAGTTTTAATTCACATTCTGAGATTTTAAAAAAATATATCCTAGCGCTTTAAAGAAGTAGAACATTGCATTAGAGTTAAAATATAAAATGCACTTTATTTTTATAAAAAAGAAATATATTTCAATATGAACATTTCAAAAAGAAATCTTTAAAAATTTTAATTTTCGAAAGTTCTGAAGTATATCTAACTTCATGCAAATTTTTGTTTTTTATTCCTTTACTGTTTTTTGCAAACGTTTTGAATGTTATAGAACTATTTTGCATTAAAATACCTTTTACTGGATAAAAAATGTTAGCTTAAGATCTGAAAGGTTTTTAGCTGGAAACTTTTCGAGTAATACTATTTCTAAAGAATGATAATTTTAATTGTGATATATATTTAACTAATAACAACCAATTAAAAGCATGATATGACAATAACTGTACGAGATTAACTGAAATAAAATTACTAACTAAAATCAAAATAACAAAAACTTACTGCCAGGATTCTGACGTCATTGAGACTTAAATTTAATGTAAACTACTACTTAATTAATTTTATTCTATTTATTTATTATATTTATCGGCTTATTATTATCTATGTATTTGAGTTGTAGACACATTTTCTTATTTACGAGATTAAAATGAGTAATGTGAAATTCTAGAAAGGGATTATTGATAACTGGAATGTTGGTGATACGATAGGAATGTATTTGGCAGTGAAGGTAGTGTTTATAAGCAGAATATAATCTGGTTTCATGATCTGTCACGGAACAAGAGGTCAAGAGCGACACGTGGTGTTTTGCCTGTGAAAATGAAGGGAAAGACACCAGAGATTGGAAGAAAAATGCGGAGTAAGGAATGCAGAGAGAGATGAGAGCCGGAGTTGTATTATGGTATTATAGTTGGAAAGAATGAGTGGTGCTTTGGGCCCTTTCCTTTTTCTTGGGAAGTATCTTATACGAGAAGTCTGCGTGTGCGCTGATATTTGGACAAGACCTGTGCAGTCATAGTATTGGATAAGCCTTGCTGTGTACGTCCAAGAGACGAGAGTGACGGAGATAGTGTGTAATAGTGATATAATCTAGTGTGTAGAGGGGCGTAGCTAGAAATATTTTTTCGCGATGTGGGGGGGGGGGGGGGGGGGGTAAAAAACTTCCCAACTTAAAACAAATTGCCCTATTTCCCAACTAAAATGGTATGTGCAATGCGTGTTTAATGATAATGATACTTATAAGTAAAGAAAAAATTCTTCCAAAGAAAAATATTGAAACTAAAAACATAAAAATTATAATTATTGGTTCATTTAATGAAAAGTTTGTGTCTTCTGTTGTGTACGAGTCATAATCGTACTTCATATGAAAATAGCTTCATGATATTTTGAGATTTTTGAGAAAGGAACAAATTTTTGGAGGAAATAGACTAGAGACACTGTTGATGCACAAAAGTAGGGAAATTTAGGTCTGATAGATGTATGATATTTTCGTTGCACAGAAAAACACAATGACAAATTGAATCTGGCTGCTTTTTGCATTTCTTTTGAAAATTAATTAGTTTACTGTTACAGAACTCAGAAAGGTAATCAGCAAAACAATAAAAAAATTCTTATTTTTCTTACTTTCTATTTAAAAAAAAAAAGAAAACGTGTTTCAGAAATCTACAATTTCCCAACTCTAAACTCAAATTTTCCACGTTCGCGTTTATTGAAAGGGGAAGCTGCCCCCCATAACCATCCATCGCGACGCCTCTGCGCGGATAATATCCCAATGTGCAATTTAAAGGACCGCTTCACTAAAACTCTCCGATCGCGAAATCCCATGTAAACCTATGGGAAAGCTTAGATTCGCGATTACTCATTATCCAATATAATTAGTAAAATGCGGTTTTCTCCATCAGAAAGCATACGTCAGATGCCGATGATGTGCGTTATAAAAAATTGCCTCCTTAAATTTTAAGTTTTTTAAAGAAGATGATGAAATTTCATCCAGTGGAAATTTCAAAGTATAAAGGAAATTTTTTTATCTTAAAATTGAAGGAGGCAATTTTTAAAAACGCACATCGTCGGCATCTGACGTATGCTTTCTGATGGTGAAAACAGTATTTTAATAATTATATTAGGTAATGAGTAATCGCGCTTCTAAGTTTTACCATAGGTTAACATGGGATCTCGCGGGTTAAAAAATATGTTATGGTCGCGGTTAAGTGACATTATTTTTCGAAACACGACTAAAATGAAGGGTTACACCCTAGCGGAGGAAAATGTATGGGGCCGTACCGTATTTTTTTAGTGGACCAGACCATTTTTCGTCAAATAAAGCTGTTGCCCGTGAAAATTGAACAGCAAAAGCTCATAAATTTACAGTTTTTTCTGAGAGTGTATATATAAACGATACACGATAATAATTCCTCGATTATGAGGTCGGATATTGTGTATTCGGCTAACTTAGTGAATACAAAATTTTGCATCGAAACAGTTTGTCGGAAAAAGCTACATATAGCTAATATTTTTGCTGTATTAAGTATAATTATATATCATTGTTGTATGCTTTCTCGTATTTGATTTTTTTTTTCTGGAATAAATCTACTGAAAATTACACCGGTTAGAGAAACCAGGGCATACTACTTTACAGAACTGGTCCCCATCAGAACACCAAAATTAACCCTTTAAGCTCTGTTAGGTAAATTTCTTCACAATTAATTTTAATACCCAAATTTCACCAGTGTTTTGAAACACAATTTCTTTCTTTTTCGGTTTATGAAGTACACGAAGAAATGCATTTACTTATTTTCAAATAAATTGGATTGTAAATTCTCTTTCTATCCCATTGTGACATTTGAGGATAAAAATTAAGTAGGAAGAAATTCACCCACTAGATCTTAAAATGTAAGCGGCGTCGGAGGCGGTGAGTACATTGTGACCCTTGGGAATTCTACGCTGCTGCTGGTGTTATTTCGATGCTTTCTAAGTAGTACTTAGAATTAGTGGAGAGTCCTCTCGCTGACAGAATGGTAAGTTCGAGAGATATGCCAAACTGTAAGATTACCCCTTTTTGCCCAGACAGAACAAGCACGTCCAAAAAAGAGGTATTTCTTTCGATGTCGTATGATTTTAAAAATATTCTAAAATCGTTTATTAAAAGAAAGATTCAATAGAAAATTATTCATCAGTTGCAAAATCACTAGAACAATACCAAGAAAGGATCTATAGCAGAGCTCTTTCTCCAGCAATTACAATTTGGCTAAATATACAAATTTATCCTACAAATAAATTAAGAGGCTACTTCAGTCAAGTGAAAAGACCCGTTCGCCAATGTTAATCCAATGGAAGAAATTTATAAAGATATTTCGGTTGCATTTTAATGTTTTTAAGTGATTTTTTTTTTTTTTTTGCATTGGATAGCTGAGATCGATCTGTATGCAGGCATTTTTACTTTTTCGATTTCTATTGCAGATTTTTTTAACCCTCCGTCTACCAGACGGGTCCATTGGACCCGACAGGTACATACAAAATATTCATTCAAACCAGAAATTTCTTTAAAATAAACTAAGTATATAAACCAGACAAAAATAAGGTAAATAAATAAGTTAAATAGTTTTAAATAAAAATTCTGGTGCAGAACGTTTTATTAAAACTTGAATAAAATTCCCGGTAGATCTAGGGTTAAGAAGATGCTTTCAGTTTCGAAACCGGTTCCGAAAATGAAAGTGCCCTCACTAAAAATATCTGTAAAGAAATTCGAAAAAGTAAAAAACGGCCTTTGTAGAGATCGATCACAGCTATTCAATGCAAAAAAATTCATTTAAAAATATTAAAATGCAACCGAGATATCTTTATAAATTTCTTCCATAGGATTAGCATCAGCGAAGTGAGGGTCTTTTCACTTGACTGAAGTAGGCTCTTATCTCAAATTTTGTCATGCCATGCAAAGATAAAAGAATGTCTTTTATACCATAAACATTTCATCGACATTCAAATAATACAGGTAACGATCGGGTGGATTTATTAGCAAAAGAGGTATTTCTTTCTGATGTCTTATGATTTTGAAAATATTCTAAAATCATTTATTAAAAGAAAGACTCTACAGAAAATTATTCATCAGTTGCAAAATCACTTGAACAATATCGAGAAAGGATCTATAGCAGAGCTCTTTTCCATCAATTACAATTTGATTAAATATACATATTTATCATACAAATAAATTAACTCAAATTTGTCATGCAATGCAAGGGTAAACTAATGTCTTTTATAGTATAAATATTTGATCGTATACAAATAACAATTCAGGGAATTTTATTGAAATTCAAATAATAGTACATATACTTTATTTTTCCCCTTATAAACTACAGCTTCTTAGGTCAATTATTTCAGATCGAGACTCTTTCCCATCAGGTTACGGTTCTCTGTCAACAAGATTATTTGGTATTAATTTGTTACAGGGGCTTTGGTCCGCCAGAAAGGTTGAACTAGGCGGGGAAACAAAATTTTCAAAAGCACTTTCAAGCAACCTGTATTAAAAAACGTCATCCTATTGTTATATTTTTTTCAAACAATTATTAATGTGTCAAAGGCACAAACAATTTGATTTATCTAGTTACACAATTTAATTCATATATTAAAAAGCAATTTGTTAACTTTATACATAATTAAGCTAGATCATATTGCAGAGCAAAATATATAAAATAAATAAACTTTATAAGATTAGACATTTTTTTATTGGTTGTCGTTTCATTTTCGTGATTGTTTATAATATTTGGCATGAAATCGAACTTTCTTAATTACTGAGTTATGTCAAACCTTCTATAAAAAATAAGCATCTATTTCTTTTAAATTTTTTGTCGTTTTATTTCAAATACCCCTTTTCTGAAACCTGTTTAATTTCTATTAAATGTATTTACTTTATCATAGCTAAATAATATTTTTTTAATAAAAAAAAAGAAGGTAACACATACACACAAATACTACATACACACATCGCTAAACAATATTTTGAAATATGCTATTTAAAAGAGAAGTTTGTAGTCAATGATTTTAGTTTGTTCAAAGTCTGTTGTCAACTATGTTTATAATAAATAAAAGATATTTCTAAAATTAATATTTCTTAGATGATACTTTTAAATAGAACCTTTACATTTTTTCACTCTTATAATTTCGTTAATTTTTCTAACATATTTATTAATATGCACCGTTTTGCATTTGCGTATTCTGAGAAAGTTACAGCTGAAACAATTTTCTTTTGTCTATATTCTTTGGTAAACAGTCCGATAAATTTCTTTGATTGATCAGAAAAATTGACCAGTCACGCGAATAGTTTGATATCACATTTCTAAATATTTCCTTGAATTCATTTGATATGGTGCCCGAAATATAATGCATCTTTGCCTAATTCATGGAACTCCGTTCACTTGGAATTTGAACACATTCTTATTGCCACGAAAAAGCGTATATACTCGTTAAATTTATTGTTTGAGAAAAGTCTTACGTGATAATATCGTTCTGTTTTCTTTCTTTTTTAATAAATTTAAGAATATATATTCGATTATTAGTGTAGTTTGTATATAAAGCAATAGGCAACGATATACAACAAAAAAGTTAAACAGTATAATTAAAGATGTCCTTAACGTCAATAAGCGTGTTTTCAAAATTTAAATGAACAAATTTCTTACAAAATTTAAACATGGTTTAACATTTTTCTTCAAAGTAAAACACCCACTTTCGATAATATTCATTTAAAATTTAAACACGCTCTCATTTGCACGTAAATAATATATACATCATTATTGGCTATTTGCAAATTTAAAGTGAAAATTTTTCCTTTTTTTCACGAAAATTTTATCATTTCACGATTTTAGGCTGTTTGGTATATGTTTTACCAAGTATGCATGTTCACCTGTGACGTGATCAGTTCGTTACCTAGTTCATTAAACATTTAAATTATATGAAAACTTATGACAGGGGTATGAGGCACTGAATGATCAGGTGTTCATATTAAATGAAAAATCGAATTCAAGTAAAATTACTCTATTTAATATTATGTAGTCTTCTAAAATTACAGTAAAAATAATTACCTGCAAAAAAATTCTGAAGAAACGTGTAACGTACAACATATCCATAAAGAAAAGTTGTTAAAATGGTTCTAGTAGGTACACAGCTAATTTTCAACAGCTAAAAGATCCTTCGTTGGATACTTGAAGATTTAAGCCAAGTGTTTAACGCCAACAAGTAAGCCTTTTTCCTAAATCCTGAAGCCAGTATTGGTCTCGCTCTAAAAGTGGACAAAACCGTTAATTAAATTTGCTATTTTCGAATTTAATATTTCACTTGTTTAATCGTAGAAGAAAAAAAAATTGGAAATAATGGGAGCCAAATTCCTTAAACCGTTCGAACGCTGAGAAAAATTCTCCTATGACAGCCACCACTTTTCATTATGAATGCATTTTTGAACCCGGAATTATATATTGTTCTGGCATGTTTAGTTTGAGAAGCTGTAATACTTGAAGCTTTGTTTCTCTATACAAAATATTTGAAAAGCAATAACGCATCGCAGAGTCAGAATTACCTTGAGACATAAATTTGCATGTTTGTGAAGAATGAGCAATACATTATTTAAATATATTCTTTACTCATTGAAAAAATATACCATTTGTTTTGAAATACTAGCAAACTAGCATGCATCAAACAAATGTAACCGTAACTGGACAGTCAATCCATTAACGTCTTGTGACATCACAAATGGTTACAAGTGTGACCAAAATGTTACATCTTTAATCAGACACATTATAACTCTTATAAGGAGTGGATCCGAGGTAGGGAACACAGAATCCGGTGACCCTTCGTAAAGTATAGTTAGTAGATAAACATATCGCAAGAATAAAGCGCACTATGCAACGTGTCTTAAAAAACAAGCCCCAAAATCACCCAATTTTGAGGCTTTAGTACATAATCCGATAAATTACACACTTTTCTGAGCAGCCGGATGGTACAGTTAGCAAAGCGCCAGACTTTTTAATTTTCAGAAATTTGTGGGTTCGATACCCCGACAAGACTTTTTTTTCTCTATGAATTCAGTCTTCTGACATACGGTGTTCAATATTTGAAAATTAGAAGCTTCATCACTAGACATGTCCTTTTATTTTAATTACGACACTACAATAAAGAATTCCGCAAAACTTTAAAAACAATATGCCATACTCATTTTGTCTGCAGCAGATGTCTGTTAAAACTTTAACACAAATAAGAGTAAGTATTCTAAACCCACTCTGTTTATTTTCAATAGTGTACATGTTTTGCTAAAAACCACCTGAAAATATACGCAATTAATAAATATTAATGCCCATGAAGAGATTTTTTATTGTCAAAAACAGTTGTTCTAATTCCAAACATAAAATCCCGAGATAACAGAAAAAAAATTTCATAATCTAAAAAAAATCGAAAATTTATAAAACTTTTAAATTGTGAAGTATTAGAAAATATGAAGTTAAAATACCATATTGTAATTTTATGCAGCACATTTTAATTAATTTTGCTGGGAAGAATAGAGGTTTATTCGTATAAAAAACTATAAATAAATGTGAATAAAATAAAAATTTTGCCATTTGAGAAATTCAAATTATGTTTGTTTTTTTTTAACTTTTCGTTAGATCTATAAAACTGCCATAAAACTGAAATTTCTCTCTAAATAAATAAGTATATGTATGTGCGCGCAGAAGCATGTTTTTATTTAAATTTAGCTTAAATTTAAATAATTATATATTTTTTTATTGCAGTTCGAAAATAATTAATCTTTATTTTGTATGCAACAAATAAAAAAGAAAAGAAAAGCCTTGTCGGGCTATCGAATCCACAGAGTCTAGAGAAAGAAAATTTAAAAGTCTGGCGCTCTGCCAACTGTACCATCCGGCCGCTCAGAAATGTGTGTAATTTATCCGATTATGTACTAAAGCGTCAAAATTGGGCGACTTTCGGGCTTGTTTTATCTTAGACCTCCTTGCATATTGCACTTTATCCTTGTGATATGTTTATCTACTAACTATACTCTATCATTGCACAAAGGATCGCCGGATTCTGTATCCCCGACCTCAGGTCCTCTCCGTGTTAGGTGGCCGACACTTTGAGACTCCACTGTGAAGTAACCATTGAGTGATTGTGAAGTAACCAAAATGAGACGCATCGACTCAAGGCTTAGGCTTGACAATGACGTCACAGTGATTCTTTTTCCACTTCACGTGACGGTAATGTGACTGAGGTAGGCCCTAACTTATCAAAATCATATGTTGATATGGAAATAAACATCCAAGTAAAAATAAAATAATGTGCGTAATATGAGACAGTACTTCAAAAATTGAATGGTAGCATTTCAAATGATTACATAATAAAGTGTACAGCTATAGAATATTCTTATTTGTTCTGATAATAGCTTCGATGGAGCATAAACATGTAAACACTTTAAGCAATTTATAAAGTATATCACTTAAGTTTTGTGATTTGCTCAGCTGAAATTAAAAAAATAATATTTAAACACTCAGTTTACTAGTTATATAATTGAAAGCATTTATATAGGACAAATTTGGATTAGCCTAATGTATGGGAAAGTATCGCAGGAGAGAATCTATGCTAATTTTTCCGTATAAGTTAAAGGTGAAAATTTTGATTCTTCTACCAATTTCCGCGGCAAAATTCCACCTAATTTTCTCTCACTCGCCATTTCACCTTCCAGCCCACTTCCATATAAAAAGTTTTACTTAAAAAAATAATCTTATGAAAGTCTTATGTAAACTTTATAAAGTTTCTACAATGTTCTGGTATCAAATTTGGGATCATTTCTTTGCTGATTATTCATATGACCCTAGAAGTCGTAAACTTTGCCTATAGAATGTTTTTCCTTCAGATCCTTACAACTTTATACTGAGTAGTTATAAATTAAATTTATTTGGTTGGAAGCATCTGTAGCTAAAGCTATTTAACAGAATCTGAAAACACTTGTATACAGTGTTGTAGTTGATTAATACGAGAGGGTGTAAGCTATAAGCAGAGAGTACATGCTAGAGGGTATACGCAAAAGCTTTATGTGAGAAACAGAGAATATACGGAGTTTCTTAAAAAATCCAAAAGGTATACGGCGAATACCACCGTATACCCTCCACTACTTGCTTGTACAGTCTTGGGGGGGAAAAAGTGAACACCCCCTACTAACTCCTCAACAAATTATCGTAGACGAAAGTTACTGGTACCGAACGATTGGAAATAAAGTCTACTTTTAAATGATGTACATAAAATTTACTTATGGGGTCATTTACATATTAAAACGAATCCAAACTAATGGTAATACCCAATTTTAACCAGATATTTCAAATCTTCGGTTAAAACTATGCCTAGACACCAAATTCCAAGTCATTTGTTATTGTCGTTTGTCATTTGTTCATAAGTTGTTGGACTATAAACATTCAAAATTTAGTGCTTCTAATGTTAAATTACATTTTCATATTTTTATTTATATCTCCTGAAATTATGCTCCTAATGTACTAATTTTTTGTGTAGCAATAATACTAATATATCCAAACATAAATACGTTGAATTTGCAATTTTTATAAATTTTATGATATGAATTATGAATTATGAAATTAATATTCGAAAAAATTATGAATTACAACTTATAGTTTTTTTGATGGATTTAGTTTTATTAAGTTTTGCTTTATGGAAATCCAAAATTTATTTCACAATTTTCTTCCAAGTAGTTTTCAAATTATGCTTAAAAAACGGCAAAAGGATGTTTTAAAGGGCCGTCTATGATACAAGTGATTAGATATTTTGAAAGGGTCTAGCCGGATAAGCATGGCGAAATAGCCCCCACGGCCGATGTTTGAAATAACATGTGTGGTAATAAGGCTCACCATGAGAATACAATATAGAGTGTTTTTAGCCTCTGACCTTGAACTGTCCTTGAGATAATCGGGAAAGTATGCGCCGGCGCTACTATTTTTCAAATACGTGTTTCTCAAAAAGTACAAAAGTTAAAAAAATTAAACCAACGCCAATTATTGAAGAATATATTAATTCTTATTATATAATTTTTTCACATTTTTACAAAAATTTTAACATAGAAAAATAAACAAAAATATTTTGAAAAAAATTATTAATGTAGTAATTTTATATTTACACCAACCAAAAAATTACAGAATAAGCCTCAAAGTATGTACTTTTAAGAAAAAAAATTTCGTTAAAATCGAAGATGCGCTTTTTGAGTTATAAAAAATAATAATGTTAGCAACTTGCTAAAATATTCGTAACTTTCCTTGTTTGCATATTGCAGAAATACGCTACTATCAATGCATTGGTCGATTCGTGATATTTCCACTCGGGCAGGATGCGCAGTGTGCTAAAATAAGAGAATGTTTCCATACATATCACTTCCCTATAGGTTTGTTTCGTGTTTGTAAACATTCTGTTATTTTGGCGTACTGCGCGTCTTTCTCGCATAATAATATCAAGAATTGACAAACAAAACGGTAACATTTGCCTACGATGATTTTCACATAGAAGAAAACTATGGGGCTGAACAGTGTACATATATAACGTATCACTTTAGGGGGGAGTGTGTGTGTGTGGGGGGGGGGTCTGACATTTGACATCGTAGGATATCTGTGGGGAAGGGGATTATCATTTGATATCGTTATATATCGTTATCCTTTTTATCAAAACAAAATTTACTTTTTTGGTATCTTTTTCTTTACATCTGTTATCTTAATTTTTTTAAGTCTGTTTTCTTCTTTTTATGAAAATACAAAGTTATAATTAAAGCCATTAAATGATTATAAAACATTTCATTCCAAAATAGGGAATAACCCAACGTTCGCCATTAATATTCTCCTGCCATATGCGTATATAATTCGTTGTTAGAGAAACCAGATTCGAAATTAGACTTGTTATTTTTGCTAGTAAAGGATGGGGAAGAATGTTGTCCGCCTGTTTTGTTTATAAAAAGTTCTGTTTAGCCCGTGCAAGGGCGAAGTGCAAGAAGACAATATTACTATTCAATGCATTATGTAACAAAGAGTTATTATTAAAAACTTTTAAATAATATTTCTTTAAAATGTTATTTGGTATAAAGTTATTTCTTATATAACAGTGATATCTTATGAATTTCTTATCTTTATTTAAATAAGTAAAATATGCAAATAAAAAATGTACAACCATACCTGTATATCATTGCAAACGTATAAAAAGAAAAAATAGGAAAACAATTGTAAAAATAAAAAGAATTTTTAAACACTGATAACAATGTTATTAGGGGGAGGGGGATTCGAGGACTGATAACGTATGATATCGGAAGTTTGGGAGGGGGTCCGGAATTACCGAAAAGTTGATAACCTTATATATTTACAATCCCTATAGCTTCACCTGCACAATGGACTACACCATCGACTTGATATTATTATGAGAGAAGGATGCACAGTACTCCAAAATAGCAGAATGTTTACAAACACGAAACAAATCTATAATGAAGTTTTATGTATGGAAACATTCTGTGATTTTGGCGCATTGCGCATCCTGCCCGAGTGGAACGAATCGACCAATGCATTGATAGTAGCGTATTTCTGCAAATGCAAACAGGGAAAGTTACGAATATTTTAGCAAGTTGCTAACATTACTTTTTTGTAACTTAAAAAGCGCATCTTCGATTTTAACGAAATTGTTTTGCTTAAAAGTACATACTTTGAGGCTTATTCTGTAATTTTTTGGTTGGTGTAAATATAAAATTACTACATTAATATTTTTTTTTCAAAATATTTTTGTTTATTTTTCTATGTTAAAATTTTTGTAAAAATGTGAAAAAAATATATAATGTGAACTAATATATTCTTCAATAATTGGCGTTGGTTTAATTTTTTTAACTTTTGTACTTTTTGAGAAAAACGTATTTGAAAAATAGTAGCGCCGGCGCATACTTTCCCGATTATCTCAAGGACAGTTTAAGGTCAAAGGCTAAAATCACTCTATATCGTATTCTCATGGCGAGCCTTATTACCACACATGTTATTTCAAACATCGCCCGTGGGGGCCATTTCGCTATGCTTATCCAGCTAGACCCTTTCTTCTGCTGTCGTGTAATCTATCAGGCTTCATTGACTGCTTGAGTGGTGCTTAACCCAGGAGAACTCGCTAGTGAGAATTTCTCTCGCGGTGCCCATTTGCTTTTATTTTACTTTACGTTCGCTTAATATCATTCTTTTTGCTTGGCTTAGTACTTTTACTCACAAATAGGTAAAATAATTGAAATAACATTTTAAAACTTTAATTAAAATGAAAAATGGTTTAAATAAAAGTTAAAAAAAGTACGACGGTGAGAGAAAATCTCATGCAGCGAGTTCTCCGGGGTTAAAGTGCCTTGATCAAGAAGGGGGGTCTCCCAGTTAACAATCGAGTACGGAACTTCAATTTGGATACAGCCCTTAAAATACACTCGTTTTAAAATAATTAATTTCTCGGAAACTTATGGTACGAATTGTATAAAAAATTATTTTTAGGCTAATTGAAGGGTGTAGAGTTCATTTATGCTGTCAGAATTGTGTACTACTTTTGAAAAAAACAAAGTTATGGTTCGTTTTAATAAGTAGATGTCCCCCTAAGCAAATTTTATATATATCATTTAATAGTAGACTTTATTTCCAATCGTTCGGTACCAGTAACTTTCTTCTACGATAATTTGTGGAGAAGTTAGTAGGAGGTGTTTACTTTTTTTTCCACGACTGTACATAGATCTTTAAAGGCTTGGGGAATTGAATTCCGTGAAAACAAAAATAGTGCCATTTAGTACAAGAACTTCAATGGAAAGGTTTTGGCATTGTCAAAATTTCAAGTCAAACATTTTCCTTAATCACTATTAAAATGCATTATGTAAATTATTTCGTGCTTACTTGATAGGAATGTCACTAATTTCTCTTGGCAGGTATTGGGAACTTTCAGGCTATGAAAAACACTGATGTAAAAACGCAACGTAAATTTACTTATTTTATGTACACTGGAAACTGCAATATTATAAATACTCGTAAAGGTGGCTTTATTAAGATAAATTGCTTTGTAATAAATATAAAATTTATTTTAAAATTTAAATATAATGCCAGATGGAAATCCTGAGCATATGAATTCAAGAACGGCATGGGTTTATTTAAAAGAAAAAAAGTCCTTCCGGCCAGTGCCGGGAGGAAGAGGTAGCTTTCATAATCCTTATTTAAAAAAAGCCAACTTATATCATGCAAACACACGAAGCTCAATTTAGTGGAAACCGAATATAGGAGATTCAATACTAATTTTTATCAATATAATGAATGAGAATTTCGCGAAATTAGTCAGCTTTATCCAAGCTGCTTTTCTTTAAAGTAACTTATATTTGGCTGCCAAATTCGGCAATTTCTTAAAGTGCCTGTCATTTTAAGACAACATGGTGGATGAGGCTAAGCAGTGAACTTGGTCGAGACCTTAGTAATTGCTGTGCACATGCTCACTCACATCGGAATCGGTTAATATATAGGAGTGCTGTCGCATGCAAAAAATCAGATTTTTCAAAATGTCACCCACAATAGAAATTGAAACTGCTATATCTGAGCCATTTTTTAAGGTAAAGACAAACAAAAAATGCTCCTGAATCCTTATATCAAGATCAAATTCTTAAGAAAGAAACCTTTTTCAATTTCTAATTTTTTTGCACCTCACTTTAAATATATATATATTTTTTTAATTTAATGGCCGCCATTTTGAAACAACATGGCTGATGAAGCTGGCCAGCGAACTTGGTCGAGGTGTTGATGTATACTATCCACATGCCTTCTTACATCGAAATAGGCGAATACGTGTGTTATCGCGTGACAAATACAAGATCGTTTCAAAATGTTAGCCATGCTAGAAATTCAAAGTGCTATAAATCAACCATTTTTTAAGATATCAACAAAAGAACAAATTTTCAGAAACAAAAACTGCTCCGGAATCTTTGTATCAAGGCCAAACACATAAAAAAAATCTTTTTCATTTTCCAAATTTTTAATACCTCATTTTGAATTTTAAATTTAATTTTTTTTAAATGGCAACCTTTTGAAACAAGATGACGAATGAAGCTGGCCAACGAACTCGGTCGAGACATTGGTATGTACTATGTACAGACCAAGTTACATCCAAATAGGTTCATAAATACGCCTGTTATCGCGTGACAAAAATCAGGTCGTTTTAAAATGTCAGCCACAAGAGAAATTCAAAATGCTATTACTCAGCCATTTTTTTTAGATATAGACGAAAGAAAAACTGTTCCAGAATCTTTGTATTAAGGTCAAACACATAAAAAAAAAATCTTTTTCATTTTCCAATTTTTTGGTATCTCATTTAAATTTTTTTATTTTTTTATTCTTTTAAATGGCCGCCATTTTGAAACAAGATGGCGGATGAAGCTGGCCAACGAACTCGGTCGAGATATTTGTATGTACTATGTACACACCAAGGTACATCCAAATCGGTTCATAAATACGCCTGTTATTACGTGAGAAAAATCAGGACGTTTCAAAATGTCAGCCACGCTAGAAAGTCAAAATGCTATAACTCAGCCATTTCTTAAGATATAGACGAAACAAAAACTGCTCCCGAATCTTTTTATCAAGGTCAAACACATAAGAAGAAAATATTTTTTCAATTTTCAATTTTTGGTACCACATTTCAAATTTAAATTTTTCTTAAAAATTTAAATGGCCGCCATTTTTAAAAAAGATGGCGGGTGAAGCTGGCCAACGAACCCGGTCGAGACATTGGTATGTACTATGTATAAACGAAGTTACATCCAAATCGGTTCATAAATACGCCTTTTATCGCGTGACAAATTTCAGGACGTTTCAAAATGTCAGCCACGCTAGAAATTCAAAATGCTATAACTCAGCCATTTTTTAAGATATAGACGAAACCAAAACTGCTCCGAAATCTTTGTATAAAGGTCAAATACATAAGAAAAAAATATTTTTCCCTTTTCAATTTTTTGGTACCACATTTCAAATTTTAAATTTTTTTAAAAATTTTAAATGGCCGCCATTTTGAAACAAAATGGCGGATGAAGCTGGCCAACGAACTCGGTCGAGAGATTGGTATGTACTATGTACACACCGAATTACATCCAAATCGGTTCATAAATACGCCTTTTATCGCGTGACAAAGTTCAGGACGTTTCAAAATGTCAGCCACGCTAGAAATTCAAAATGCTATAACTCAGCCATTTTTTAAGATATAGACGAAACAAAAACTGCTCCGGCATCTTTGTACAAAGGTCAAATACATAAGAAAAAATATTTTTCCATTTTTAATTTTTTGGTACCACATTTCAAGTTTAAAATTTTTTTAAAAATTTTAAATGGCCGCCATTTTGAAACAAAACGGCGGATGAAGCTGGCCAACGAACTCGGTCGAGACATTGGTATGTACTATGTACACACCGAATTACATCGAAATCGGTTCATAATTACGGGAGTTACAGTGTGACATAGGTCAGATATATATATATATATATATATATATATTAATTTTGAACGGAGGGTGGTTTCGGGGTCTGGGGGTCATGATCGATGAAAATATACCAAAATTTTTTGAAATCGCTTTCCTCCGAACGGCTGCAATAGGTAGCTTTTTTGTAAAGAAAGCTACCTAAAAATCTAAGGTATCTCGAACAAAACGTTTTTACCATTTTAGTCACAATCATCTCGTAATAGTTTAAACAAAATCTAACTTTATTATTGGAGCGGATGGTAAATTGTTTTCGGACAAAAAGTATCTTTCCAGTTAAAATAATTTTCAATCGATATTCAGTAAATATTTTCTGCATAAAATATTCATTTTAAAAGAGTTGAATATAAAGAAAATCAACAAAATGCAAAGTGTTTTATGTATCTGTAACTTTTAATTATATAAATTATCATTCATATTACTAGTTAATGCCGTTTTTTATTTTATTCTTTTGTGTTAGCACATTTTTATCATATAAACTATCAATTCATATTGCATTAGCATTTACAGTAATAAGTAAATCATATATTATACCCTAAAAGTGTGATCATATTCAATATATTTGTATAAAAACTACGTAAATGGAAGGGGGGGGGGGGTTGCCGTCCCATAAATTATCAATTTAAAAACAAATTGCACTAATATTCACAACAATAAACTAAATCATACATTGTACTCTCAAAGTGCGCCTTACTCGATATTTTTTGTATAAAAACTAGGTAAAAAAGAGGGAGTTTAAAGTAGTAAATAAATAAATAATACACTTCAAATGAGAAATAGAAAACAGAACATTGCGGAGACAGCAGTAATTCACTTTGTTTCTCATTTAAATGAAACTATTTTTTCCCATTAGTCTACAGAAGTCCAAACTAAAAGAAAAAGCTTTATCTTTTTCTCACTCTAAAAGGAAGAACTTATTTAGAAATGGATTTAAATGTATTATTTTAAAACATCCTTACATTCTGTTAGCTCTTTATTTCATAAAACGTAATGTTTTCGACATGTCTTTCAGTTTTAATGATTTTACTACATTCTTTAGAGAATGTTGTTAGATTTTCTTTTAAAAGGAGAGTAAAGTTTGTACCTTTGTTTAGATTTTCCTTTTTCAGAAAATAATTTAATTTTAGCTCTTTGTAACTGTTTGCATTTTACCTCAGTTATTTTCGAGATGAAAATCCCAACTTAATAAAAGCTGTATTAATTCAAGTTTAAATTTAATGTGGAACATGTCATCTAAACTTTAATGGTTAAACTAGTTTTCTTTGTTAGCTTTTTTTTAAGGCTACCGAGCGACAACAGCCTAAAAATTGTGGTAAATAATAATAAAATGATTTTTTCGACATGTATCAGTTTTAAGGATTTTACTATATTTTCTAGAGAATGTTGTTGCATTTGCTTTTAAAAGGAGGGTACAGTTGTTTCCCTTATTTATTTAGATTTTCCTTTTTCAGAAAATAATTTAATTTTAGCTCTTTTCAACTGTTTTCATTTTACATCAGTTATTTTCGAGATGAAAACCCCAGCTTAATAAAAGCTACATTAATTCAAGTTTAAATTAAATGTGGAACCATGTCACCTAAAATTCAATGGTTAAACTTTAGTTTTCGTTGTTAGTTTTTAAGACTACTGAGCGGCAACAGCCTTAAAATTGTGGTAAATAATAATAAAATTATTTTTTCGACATTTATCAGTTTTAAGATTTTACAATATCTTTCAGAGATTGCTGTTAGATTTGTTTTTAAAAGAATAGTAAATTTTGTACCGTTATTTGTTTAGATATTCCTTTTTAAAGAAAATAATTTAATTTTAACTCTTTGCAACTGTTTGCATTTTACCTCAGTTATTTCCAAGATGTGAAAACCAAAACTTAATTAAAGCTACATTACTTCAAGTTTAAATTAAATGTGGAACATGTAACCTAAAACTCAACGGTTAAACTTTAGTTTTCATTATTAATTTTTAATACTACCAAGCAGCAGCAACCTTAAAATTGTAGTATAAAGTTCTTCATGTTGGTAAGTATTATTTTGTTTTTGTTGTAAAAACATATGTAGCTGATTTAATGTCGAAGTGAAACTATGTACTATTAAAAAATTGTATTAACCACGCTCTTTATGATGAAGTTAGTATGATATAATAGCTGGATAATTAACTGTTTGCAGAACTTGTACGAATGCTAGATCATCCGGATCGTTCTGTTAAGTTTATTTGGTACTTCTTTGTTATAGTGGCTTCAAGGATGAATCGCCAAGTGACAGAGATATATCGCCAAGTTAGATTGTAAAATATCGTGAAATGGATTACAATCCTAAAGAAAGAGGACGTGTTTATGCTGTCATCACATTGATTTCTCGTGGATGTGCCAGAACATTTTTCGTTTTTTTTTTTTTTTTTTTTTTTTTTACTTTTGTATGTTGTATTGTTTTTCTTTAATCGCCTTTATTTATATGTATATATATATATATATATGGAAACAAACTTTGATTTATCTAGTACTAAGATGGATCCAATCTCTTTTTTTCAATAGCGAGGTATTTTACACAACAAACAAATGTGCGAAAATGGACATGATATGAAACTGTATGCTACTAATGATGAAGCTATATGGAGATATACAGTAAAAAGTTATAAAAAAGGGGAGCTCCGTATGGGAAACTGGTTTAGTAGTTCCAGAATACCGTTTGTAACAGCTGCTTTAAAATTCATCTGTTGTTGATCAGAGGAATTAACATCCATAAAATGCTGTAAAAATAACTACATATGACTGAAAATGCGACAATTGATTGGATTATTTACATGAGAGTAAGTGCGCTCTCTACACTTAGTACAAAGGTTTAAAAGATAAATTCGTGGTGCCAATAGAATTGTTGAGACCGAACATTTTTTGTTGTTCCGCTGTCTCTGCAGATATAATCTGGTTTGTCGACTCTAGAAAAACGCAACATAAAGTTGTCAATGTGAAAAGCAATCCGCGTCTAGATCTAAACCACACAATTCTAAAAATTGGCCCCGAGCCTTGTTGTTGCTGATTGCAAACGCCAATCGAATTGAGAATTGCAATCTTTTACATTGAAATGTCATATCCGTTGGAATCATAGGAATGCGAAGAATGAGGACATCGTCACCTTTGAAAGGTCCTGTCAAGTGCTCATTAAGGACATCTATCGTTTCCTGTAACTGTGTTGGATACTAATTCCCGAGGATATCGCTTAGCGCATTTTTCGTCTATCATGCATGATGAATTTGGATTCAGTGTACCGCAAGGTCCATGTATCATATTTTTCGACACAGCTTCATGCAAATCCTTATCGACGTCGGCATCGGGTATTTCAGTGCACATTACATCATCGATTTCGCATGAAGTGATTTTTTTTATAGAGCCAGACTAGTATATGTGCGTGTGGCAATCCTGTCTTTTGTCATCCCACTGAGTACATCCAGCAGAGCGCAGACCCAAACACTTCATGTTTTACCATGAAATCTATCAGCGATTTTAGCTTCTGTCTGAAAACACGTGCTGTATTGTCATGCCTATCCGCCTGCGATTTTAGAGGAAATGAGAGCGGTTGTATATCGTCCCAAGCTGAATTGCATGTGAATGTAATGAATAGGTCTGGACGCCCGTAGTGACGAACATATGCACTTCCATCTTGAGCGTACTCATGCATACAGACAGAGCGTACAGGCAGTCATGGCTTGGACTGCCTGTACATGAAGGTGGCAAAATCGTTAGTTGTTCAACGTTAGTTGTATTACTCATTTACAACTGCATCTCGCAAATGAACGTATTCTTCAGAGCGAAGCTTGGTCTGATTCAAATTAATCAATATCAAGCGTTCTGTTTCGATTTTTGCATACATATTTACGATGTATTGGTGAAACAATTGACGACATTTCAAAATGTGATTGTCTTCATTCTCTCAAATCATCATATTAAATATAAATAATATCTCATTGCGCTGTATTCCTTACTTGACTCTTCGCCACTAACTAGATTTATCCTCTGAACGTTGAAGTAATATCCATTGGCACCCTCCCAACAAGTGATTGGATATTGCAGGTCATCGTACCATCGACGAGCTTCTGCAACTTTTGCCAATTGATTGTTTCTCCGATGAAGAACAGTATTTCTAGGTTGGAGTTGATCTCCGACTAAAACATTTACCACTTCGCCAATAGTTGGAGCATTGAATCTTCGCCCACATTCTCCAGCAGGTATTTTGTCAGCATGAGTGACAATCTTGTATGTATTAGATGGCATAGTGCCAGTTTCTGTTTTGAACAAACGCACTAAATTGGGGGGTTTTTTGTGAAGAAGCTCTTACAGTAAAGAAACGATAGACCTTTTCATTACCGGTAGAAATTCCGCAGCGTGCGTTCAATTCATCAGTACCATCATCGATGAAATACATATGTAGGAATTTATGTTGGCCGTTTGGGAACGGAAGCAGGGAGCCGGCTTTGTGATAAATTTGTCCTTTCACTTTGAAAGTTGGCATGGATTAAGCTGTTACGATTTCTGCATCTAACGACGTCATTTGGAAACATGAGTTATATTTCTTGATGTTAGATAGGAAATGCTTTAATTCGACGGTATATCCAGCAAGAAATTATTTTAATGGCTTTAGCGATTCTCCAAGTTGAGGCAGTTTAATTTTTCCGGCGGCACAACACATTCCTATTTTTATCTCCATTAAATTTCACCGTCTTGCAATAAAGGCACACTTCTGTCATAGTGCCGATGAGAATATGCCGGCTCAAACTATAATCATTAGCTGAGTTGCACCGGAATGCAAGGCGATTATAAACGCATAATTCCCAAGCACCGAATCGTTTTTCGCGCTGATCTGCCGTTTCTAGCCACTCTAGCTGCTTCTAGCCAGTCTTTCAGCCACTCTAAGCCTATCGCGTTCATACTGTTGAGAACGAAGCAGATCTAAAGCTGCAGAACGCGTTCGCTGTGCTCGCAACCGTGCATCCTCAACTCTGGCTGCACGTCACTCTACTGCTTCCTTGGCACGCATTTGGCCTCGCCATTCTTTGTCTTTTCCGCTCATTCACTGATGACCGTTCTTCCCCAGTTTCATTTGTAATTACTCGTCGCACTGCTTCCGTTCCGCGAGTACGACAACCTAAGTTTGATCTTCTGCGAGACATTATTTGGATGAACTGAAGCAGATCGATTGCACTGAAAAATAAGAAAGAAAGTTATAACAAAAACATATAAAATTGCAAAACAGTAAAGAAGGAAAAAATACGAATGAAAAAACAAAGTAAAACAGAAAAGTAAATAAAAACACTAGCGAAATATTTCAGAAAAGTACTCACGCGATGGCAAAGTAGGGGGAGGAGGACGGGATATGCATAATATTAAAGAGTGGTCCAGGGGCTTTCTAATGATATACCACATGATGGGTGTTGGAAAACGTTAAAAAGTCCCCCCCCCCCCGACTGCAATTTGGGGGGAGGGGGTCGATGAGAAATAGTATGTATATAAAAACACACGCGTTTTCGAATGCAACGCAATCGATGAAGAAAACTTTCCGAAATTTAAGATTTTGAACAAACGAACATTTACATTTTAATTTATATAGATTTCAACAATGTAAACTTTTTCGTGTTTTTTTTTCTAATTAAATTAAAGTTCATGAAAAGAAAAAAATTAACCCACACACACACACATCCTTGCAGGAGATTAAGGAACTCTAATGAAGCACATTTATGTTCCCCAATGTTTGAGGCCTACAATCTACTTTTGTAACTTTAATGAATTTTTTCTCCTACCTTCGAGGCTTTAGAGTGTAACAAGCTTAAAGCAAATCTAAATTGTAAATGAACGTAAATTTATTTACTCTTAATTTCGTTTCCTAACAAAACAATCTAAACCTTTCCAAAGCCATTTTTTTAAGTCTGAATAAATAAATGAAAATATCATTTTTTTCTTTTTTTGCGTATATTATCTTAATATGATAATCATGTTGGTTTTAGAATCGGAAATAATTATTCTTCCACGAACTTTGCCTAATCGAAAACCTTCGAGCAACCGAAAAAAACAGGTTTCTTGATTAAGAACTTTCACAAATGACGATGAATGTAAAAGAGAAATATAATAAGAGTAATTTTGTTTAATCACACTGAAAAAAAGGAAGCACTCAAAAATGAGTTGGTCGATGTAGTCATATCTAATTGAGTATGTATGGCTCAAAAATGAACCTATGCTTTCTTAATTTTGAAACATCAGATGTTATCAAAACCAAACCAAATGATAATTTTGTACTTTGTAATGGGTTATTTCTTTCATAGCGGCATAAAAGATTTTCATTAATGTAAATATTAAATTATGCACAGTATTTTAAAATAATTTATCCCTTAAATGCCTGATATTTCAAAAATCATTGTAATAATGTTTTTCGGCTTTCATTTTTTAAATAAATCATGGGAAAAATATTTTTAAAAAATCATATTTTGTTTTAAGTATAGTTTACGGCTAAAAACAGTTTGTTACTAATCGGCAATAATGGTGTTAATTGAAAAACTAATTTCTCTTGATAAAATTGAATAATATTAAACACACAAGAATTTTAGGAACTATAATAAGAAAGAAATTTTACTTGCTCACTGCAGGTCAAAATAGAGAAATTTCGCAAGCTTCCAAACAAAACAAAAAGAACAAGTAACAACAATTGAAAAAATAAATCTATCTTTATTCTTAAACAGCACAAGTGTTACCATCTGCATGTTGAAAATCGATTTAATAATATCTTCAGAATGTATTTTATTGGCAACATTAGGCATTATAGCTTCAATATTATTCTAATAGTATTTTAGAGCCTAAATTGGGTATGTTGCCGAAAAGGAACACCAGGCATTTAAGGGTTAAAAGTGCTTTAAAATAATGCTTTTCTCATAAAAATATGTGATTTGAGTATCTTGATAATAATTCTACTATTTTTCCTTAATAACTAATCAATTAAATGTTTCTTGTTAAAATTTTTGAGATGAAAATAAATGTCAGTACATTTTTACTTTAATCTGTAGTAAACGGTGGGTTCGGTGTGTTTATGTGTGCGGGGAGGGGAAGGGGCCATAAAGGTTCATATTTGAACGCATCCATGGAATCAAAAATGAGTGCATCTGTTTCTTAATTTTTAGCATATTTGGATCGGCGCTATTTTGAGCATGTGACGTATTTAAAATTGAGTACTTATACTCAATTTTGAGAACTCATTTTTTTAGTGCATTGGTCACTGAATAGAATATCTTTTGGCCGGTTCTTAATTTTTCGGTTTTGTTTGTAGATTTTTGTATGACGTTACTTTCACTTTTAAAATCGAAAAAAACCTGTAACCAAAATCGAAAAAGTAGAAAACGGTTTTTGTGGAAATCTACCTTAGCTATCACTGCAAAAAAAAAAAAAAAAAAAAAAAAAAAAATGCAAATGAGATATTTAAAAAAAATTCTCCCATAGGATTAACATTAGCGAGTGGGTGTTTTCGCGTGAGTGAAGTAGCCTCAATGGATGAATAATCTCCCCAAGAGTTTTAATCTAAATAACTAAATAAAATGTCATAAAACACAGACTGTTAAGTGATGCATTTCGTTAAAAATATTAAAATTACATTAAAAACACACAAATCGACAGTTTCAAATGAGTAATGTAATTTTAATGTTTTTAACGAAATATACGAGGATGTATCAATAAGTTTTTGCCCTCATATAGAAATAATTGAGTGAAATTTATGAAATTACTATATTATATTAGTCCTTTTCTATATAGTCACCGTGCACAGTAACACATTTCTGCAAATGGTATTTCAAAGAGAAGGGGGAGTATGTATTCCATGAGGCGCGATAGTAGACCCAAAAGAGTCATTTTACTAACTATTGCCGACTCCCACATGTGACATATTGTTGGAAAGGCCTGTGATCACTTATGCATGCTATGCACCTCCCACGGCCCTCCCCCCAAATTTGCCCCCCCGGGGGGGTATAAATGATGTCCATAAAATTTGGAAAAGTGCCCGCGGAGGGCAAATTTGGGAGAAGGGGCTCGGGAGGTGCATAGCATGAATAAGTGGTAACAAGTCTTTCCAACAATGTGTCACATGTGGGCATCGATAAAAGTTAAAAAAAATGCTCCCATTTGGGTCTAGTATCGCGCCTCTTGGAATACATCATCCCCCCTCTCTTTGCAATACCGGTTGCAGGAATGTGTTATTGTGCACACTGACTATATAGAAAAGGACTCATAAAAAGCAGCAATTTCATAAATTTCACTCAATTATTTCTATGCAAGGACAAAAACGTATCGATGCACTCTCGTTGATTTAGCAGTGTGTGTTTTATCATATTTTATTTAGTTATTTAAATTTTACATGGTGTAAAGATCCATGCCTTTATAATAGTTCTGATCTAGTCAAATACTTGGCATTTTCTTGCTTTTTTAATATAATTTTATCAGTCTTCTATTGAGATTGAGCAGTTGATGCATATATAAACCATTTATTACGGCTTGTATTTTATTTTACAGATAATAGGAGTGCAGAGAAGTTTTATAGAATTTGAAGCACGCATCTGAAAATGGCGTCAATGCTTAAAAATAGCTTTCTGCAGAATTAATTCTCATAAAATTAAAATTTGTTATAATGCTAAATTTAAAATAAATTCGTGTACAAAAGTCAAATTATCCCTTTTTTAAATAATTTATTTACACGCTTTTGAATGCGTGCTTAAAAGTATTTTTGTACGCCTAAATATATTGACGGTTGATAATACGTTCAAATGTTTTACTTCCATAGATTTTTCACCAGTAATTCTGTGGTATATCCGCATAATTCTGTCGTATGTTTGAAAAGTCGGCCAGATTCAATATGTCCGATATAGGATGTACCCTAGACAAGTATGACAATTGATTATTTATCACAATATTGGATAAGTCTTCAATAATATGAGTTGATAATTTAATTGGCATTTTGAGAAGATGCTGTATATTTATTCTACACAAATTGATAGATTAGTTATCCTATCGTGAATATTCTACATAAATACGTATAAATCTAATTCCGGTGAAACGAATTGTCAATTTTAAGTGTGCGTGCATTTGTGAATTAAGAAAGGACATTATATTTAAATATATGCAATGTCGTGACTGGCTGTTTTCATAACGAATACTCTCAGATAGTTAGAAATTTTAGATTAAAAAAAAGGAAGAGAAAATATATCACTGTTTTTTTCCTCATTATTGTTGATGCATTGCGACCGTCGGAGATTGACAAAATCTAAAATCATGTGGCAAAACATTTCATAAAATGTCAGAGTCAGGAATGAGAATCAATCTCATAGCAACGATTAGGAGTAACATTAGAAAAGAAATCAAAATGCAATATTTAAAACGCAGCATACAGAATCAACTACACTGATCAACAAATCTCAACTTTTACTCTTTCATAAAACCAAAATTAGTTGTTTCTTATGCAGTTTTTAGTGCTGATTTTGAATTAAGTTTTAGAATTATGATATACACTGGTGTCCAAAATTAAGGACCAATCACAAAATATTAATTTTCAAGTACGCGAATACTCAAAGGAAATAATATATTCGAATAATTACTATCTCTACAGCACATTTATTCCATATAACATCTCATTCATGCCACACATGGTCACAAGTGTCACAGTCACTACGGTGAAGCAAAAAAATAGGAAATTCTATGCATCTCATTATGAGTCTCAAATGATCACTATATGTGACTCCACTGAGACGCCACTGTGACTGCTGCTTTGTAACGAGTCACCATGTGACTTTACAATGTATTTACATTGTGACTTTCATGTGGCTGTCATCTGTAGACTCAATTTCAAGATCATCGTGAACGCTGCACTGTGATATGTTACCAAATAATGTTACATTAAAGTCAAATGATGACTTTCAAGTGACAGAGAGACTACTGTGAAGTCACCATTGTGCTCTTTTGTGAAAAGTCACCATGTGACTAAAATGTGATATTATTTGGTGACTTATCATAATGCAACGTTTATGATATGACATTGAAATTGAGTCTAAAAATGACAGTCACATGAGAGTCAGAATGTAACAACATTGTAAAGTCACCTGGTGACTCGTCACAAAGCAGCAGTCACATTGATGTCTCAGTGGAGTCACATATAGTGATCATTTGAGAGTCATAATGAGACGTGTGGAATTTCCTATTTTTTATTTCGCCATAGTGACTGTGACACTTGTGACCATGTGTGACATGAATGAGATGCTATATGGACTAGCTGTGCTGTAGGGATAATAATTATTTGAATTATATTATTTCCTTTTGAGTATTCACTTACTTAAAAATTAGCGTTTTGTGACTGGTCCTTAATTTTGGACACCAGTTTATGATTATGTTATTTGCGATGTTTTCATATTTCGGTTTATGCAAATTTAGTAAATTTTGTACAATTATATGCAACTTTAAGGCATAAAGCATTATCAGACTGGGTTTTTTTGCTTTATGTTATGATTACTGTTACGTTTACTGTGCAAATATGTTGTTTCTGATATTATGTGGCATGTGATCGTGAAATATTGTCCCTAAGTTACAAATTTTTCATTTTTTTCCAATAATTTTTCTCAACGCCCAAATATTTCTGACACACGAGTACGCTAATATGTTTCTAAACCAGTTTTTTAGGCTGATTTCAAATCTGGTATCCGTTTTTTTCTAACACGTCCAGTTTTTTTTAAAGTGATTTTTCTTTGTCAAGAAAACCAAAAAATTTTTATGCTACTTTGTAGTGTACTTCAACTAGTTAGGATAGATTCTACTACTTTTTTCAATTTTTTTTCGATTATATAAATTGCTGTTTATGTCCTTGACATAGGAATCTGACGCTGTTCACCCTTTTGACAATGAGGTACACACCCTAAAAAGCATCTTATATCAAACTTGTGTTAATTTAATACTGTAGAAAAGTAGAAATTCATTTTACTCAAACATTAGGCTTGATCTAAGAAAACAGGTTGTAGATTTGAAATCGGCATAAAACTCTAGTCTCGAAAAACATTCAACCAATCTGTGGCAACTACTTTCAAGTTGATAGTAATGTAAACATTACACCATTGAAAAATATGCAAATTAGACTAAATAAGTGACAGATAAATGTTAAGAATATGCAGATCGTGACATTTATCTGAAGCAAATAGTCCAATAGCCATTATCTAGGAAAGGTAATTCAATCTGACATTTATTGTTTCTAAAATTTGCATAAAATAGCACAAAAAAGCTTAAATTTGCATAAACTTAAAAATGCAAATTTCTCAAAAACTGGATCATCTAGAGAAAAACGGAAAGCATATTCGGAATCAGGACAAAAATCTGTTTTAGAATCGACTAATTTCAGATCTGTGACAGAACCATTGTTGTCAAGTGCTATCTAAGCAAATACTATCTAAACACTGTATTCTTTAAGAAAAGAAGCAAATCCACCATACTGACTATAACTAGGAATACTAAAAGCGAAATTCTAATATACGTGCTGAGTAGACCATAAGATTTCTAAAATTATAGTTAAAGAAAAACAAGAATTCGGTTTCGTTTTATTCATACGTCCATCCAACAATGTGGGGTACCTAATAGTATCCATCTTCATCTCTTGAAATTTGAATTCATGTAGATGCAACAAATTGAAAATCATATCATTGAGTGAAGATCAGGACTCCCGAAACAAAGTTAAGAATTGGCATAGGGAGTGTCTTTCCGCCACCCTTACATGTCATTTTAAGATACACATTTTAATAAACAATGCTTTATTTTAGTTCGTCTGACACCACTTAAAATCTAACCAGATATTTTCGAAATGCCCTGTAAATAACTATACTAAAATTTAAAATGATGTTATTCGCGTTATAAGTTGAAGTTTAGAGCTAAGTTTACTTAGCCATTATCCATGTTATCGACAATATGCAATAAAATAAAATGTACATAAATATACACTGATGTCGAAAGATTAATGGGCAGTCACCACGCGCTTTCGATTTTACACGTTTTGTCAAATGCCTACTGAAATTCTTCACGAAACACATTACCTTGAACTTCTGGGATGTAAAGAACATGTTTGAATTCATATTTTTCAGTTAAGATTTAGTCCGGAGGACAATTAGGGGATTAATGATAAACTTAATAATAAAATACCATTTGCGATCACCAACATAACAGAAAATCCTTAAAATGGTCTTTCATTCTATTAAAGGACTATGTGGTTCCTGTTCAACGTTTGTGTGCATTTGTGTAAATATAGCACTCATATTCGTGAAGCTTTACATTACGTTATTAACGTTTCTCTGAAAATTTAAAAAGTTTTTTGTTTATAGCATACAGAGATTTTAACCAAATTTAACACCACTTTCCGAAAACTTGAAAAAGAACAGTAGAAACCGTACACTGCTAAAACATGAATATATTGAATATTTGATGCGATATGGGTATTTGTATGAAACAATTTTTAACTGTGCATGCGTAGAAGATTCCAATTATTTTTTTGATAACTTGTTAGTAAGCTATTCAGGGCAACTCATATAAAAATTTCTGTGAAATATCGCAAAAGTTCAGAAAGATTCTGTCGATACAGTGAATTGCTTTATAAATATAGTTGGCAGGGCTGCCACTGGAGACTATTTTTATATTTTATTAGCATCACTATTTTTCTTAAAAGAAACATTCTAAATATTTCTCCTGCCCATGTTGTTAAAAGACTTTTTGTTTTGAGAAAGTGGTGCCCTAAATAGCTGACTACCAAATAATGAAATAAAAATTTTGGAATCTTCCACGCATACGCAGTTAAAAATTATTTCATACAAATTCCAATATCTCATCAAATATTCAATATATTCATGTTTTAATTATAGTATACTGTTTCTACGTGTTCTTTTTTAAGTTTACGGAAAGTAGTTGCTAAATTTGTTTGAAAACTCTGTATGCTATAAACGAAAAACATCCGAATTTTTTACAGAAACGTTAACATCTTCTAGAATATGAGTGCTATACCTACACAAATGCACTCAAACGTTGAACAGGACCCACATAGTCGTTTAATACCGTGGCAAACCATTTTAAGAATTTTCTGTAATATGGGTGATCACAAATATTATTTTATAATTAAATTTATTATTTGCACCCTAACTGTCCTCGCGACTAAATCTTCACTGAAAAATATGAAGTCAAGCATGTTTTTTTTGTTGCTGTTGTGTTTTACATCCTAGAAGTTTAAGGACAATTCGTCCAAAATTTAAGTAGATATTCGACAAAACCTGTAAAATCGAAAGCATCCGGTCACTTCTCCTTAATTTTTGGACATCAGTGTATAATGTGTTTAAATTTAAATAGCATTATTTTAGAATAAAGTTGATAAGCTGTTAAAATTCTCTTAAAACATAAAGCGTTTCCTTAAAAAAGTTTTTGAAAATTTAGCCTGATTCTTCGTTCATATTTTATCATAAAATTACAAAATGTCTGTCCCGACCTAGTTTATTTAAATTTAATACAGAAATCGCAGTTTTCTCTTTGATGACATTAATTAAACGACGACTCGTTGTAACTGAAATAATGTTGTTCCTTTGTAGTCTGTAGTCTGTCAGGTAATTATTTCTCGAAAATGCTACGGCGACAGTTTTACGACAATTCATTATATTCCGCTATAAAACGCTCATTGTTCTGAACAAATATATTGCTAAAACGGTATTTTAATGATGTGAAATCTGATGTCCAGAAGAGTAAACCCGTGATTCAGACGATGTACAAACACGATATTTTCAACAGTTTATAAGTATTTGTAATTTTGTATATGCCATCAGTTTTTTGTTTTGAGAAATTAATACTTTTTAAGTAGTACAGTACTAGTTTAAAATATAATTACAAATATCACTAATGCATAATTCAGTCAACATAATTAAGCTTCAAAGGTGTTATATTTATTCCTCAAATGTAGTTTTTAACGAATTCCAAAGGAAACAAAATATTTAATTCAATGATATACGTGTGTGTGCGTGTATTCCCAAAAAACTTTTTTTTAAGGTTTTATTTTGTGTAATGTTTAACCCCTTGAAGGGCACCGGTATATTATATGTACAGTCGTGGGAAAAAAAGTAAACACCCCCTACTAAGTCCTCAACAAATTAACGTAGACGAAAGTTACTGGTACCGAACGATTGGAAATAAAGTCTGCTTTTAAATGACGTATATAAAATTTGCTTAAGGGGCGATCTACATATTAAAACGAATCCAAACTTCATTTTTTTCAATGGCAATACTCAATTTTAACGAGATATTTCAAATCTTTGGTTCAAACTATTCCTAGACACCAAATTTCAAGTCATTTGAATGATAAGTTTTTGAATTATAAGCATTCAAAATTTAGTACTTCTAATGTTAAATTACATTTTCAAGTTTTTATTTATAACTTCTGAAATTATGATCCTAATGTTTTAATTTTTTGTGTAGTAATAATAGTAATATACCCAAACATAAATACGTTGAATTTGCAATTTTTATAATTTTCTGATATGAATTATGAATTATGAAATTAATATTCAAAAACATTATGAATTGTAACCTACATTTTTTTTTATGGATTCAGATTTATTAATTCCTGCTTTATGGAAATCCAAAATTTCATATTTTTCTTCCAAGTAGTTTTCAAATTATGCTTAAAAAACGACAAAATGATGGTTTAAGGGGAATATATGATATGATAGAAGTGACTAAATATTTTGAAATTTCTTATGCTATCCTGTAATCTAATAGGCTTAAATGACTGCTTAAGGTGCCTTGATCAAGAAGGAAGCTCTCTCGGTTAACCGTCGAGTACCAAACTTCAATTTGGATACAGCCCTTAAAATACACTCGTTTTAAAATAATTAATTTCTCGGAAACTTATGGTACTAATTGTATAAAAATTTGTTGTTAGACTAATTGAAGGGTGTAGAGTTCATTTATGCTGCGAGAATTGTGTATTTAATTCCCTAATACCACATTGGCACCAGAATTTAGGAATTAAATTTTGCTTTATATAATGGACGCGAAAAAAGCTTTTACTTACTTTCACATAAATTTGTTCATAAATCCCTGTGTAATTAAATCCTTTTAACATTTTAGCACGGAATTACTTTGCCCCTGAAAGAGTTAAAAGTATTGAAAAATAGATTTTTATCTGCTTGTTTTGTTTGCTTTTGCAAACTATGAATTTTTTTAAAAAAACCTATAGACATATATTCAATTTGCTATGAAATTTGAAATTTTTAAAAAGAGACAGCAATAATTTCATGTTTTGCAAATAGTTAGTATGGGACTTTCTCACGAAAAGTACAAAATAGCAAGGGAAAAAATCTATTTTATAAAAGCGTCTAAAAAATCTTAAAAATTATATGGATATTTTCGTTTATACTTAATAAATTGCCATATTAGTGATCAAGTTTTCTATTTTTAGCCAAGTGGTTAGGGGGTTGAATTCGGAATTAATTAGGGGAAAGCTGGAAATTGTTTTATCCCTTCAGTTTAGGTCTAGAATAAATATTCTATGTTTTCCCCCTCGTACTAGGTGAGCGTTAGGAAATATGTATAGATTTATAGTCAAAAAACACGTTTTTTTACATACCATAGCAGTATCTCCAAACAGCTAACTCTGTCAAAAATATTGTCAATATAAATGTTGTAGAGCTTAAAATTCTGAGTAAAATGAGTACCTACACTTAATAATTTTGTTGATCATTAAGGTCACAATTCCACTTTAAAATTTTAGACTCGTGGTCAGGGGGTTGAACTCAGAATTAATTAGTAGAAAACTGGAAATTGTTTTAATCCCTTCATTTTAGGTCTCAAATGAACGTACTATGTTTTCTTCCTCGTACTTGGGTGAATGTTAGAAAATATGTACATATTTATTTTCGGAAAACACGTTTTTTTTTAATTACCTTAACAATCTCTCAAAACAGCTAACTCTATAAAAAACATTGTCAATACAAATGTTGTAGAGCTTAAAATTCTGAATAAAATGAGTACCATCATTAATGTTTTTGTTCAACATTAAAGTCGCAATTCTATTTCAAAAATTTTCAAATCAAGAGTTCGAAGCCAGGAGAGACCAAGTTAACTTAACAATATCTCAAAACTGCGGCCTTAATATTGAACAAAAATGTTAAGTCTGTGTACTCATTTTACTCAGAATTTTAGGCTCTACAACTTTTGTACTGACAATGTTTTTGATAGAGTTAGCTGTTTTGAGAAATTGTTAAGTTAGCTTGGTCTTTCCAGGCTTCAAGCTCTTGATTAGCGATTACGTCAAAATTTTGAAATAGAATTGCGACCTTAATGTTTAACAAAATTATTAATGATGGTACTCATTTTATTCAGAATTTTAAGCTCTACAACATTTACTTTGACAATGTTTTTTATAGAGTTAGCTATTTTGAAATATTGTTAAGGTAATTAAAAAAAACGTTTTTTTCGAAAATAAATATGTACATATTTTCTAAAATTTACCCAAGTACGAGGAAAAAATATAGTACGTTCATTTTAGACCTAAACTGAAGGAATTAAAACAATTCCCAGTTTTCTCCTAATTAATTCTGAGTTCAACCCCCTGACCACGGGTTTAAAATTTTAAAGTGGAATTGCGACCTTAATGTTCAACAAAAATATTAAGTGTAGGTACTCATTTTACTCAGAATTTTAAGCTCTACAACATTTGTATTTGGCACTCACCTAGTACGAGGGGGGAAATATAGCATATTCATTCTAGACCTAAACTGAAGGGATTAAAACAATTTCCAGCTTTCCCCTAATGAATTCCGAATTCGGCCTTTTTTTGCTCCCCTACCACTGGGCTATTTACTTTTCATAAGTTTTTGATTTTTGAATATAGACCGGGCGGCGATTGCACAAACCATCACTTCACTGAGTTGATGGCTGAAATTTTAGGATTCTCGACAAGGAACTCGATAAGCATATTAAAATGCAACTGGTCTGCCAAGTCATATCCTGGTGAAAAACACCTGCAAACACGATTTTACGGGTTGATCGGTGGGTTTATCATTGTGTTTTTATCCAATCAAAAATATGAAAACATAGAGGACTGGGAGCAGGAAAACACAATGGTAAAACCTACCAATCAATCACTAATTTTGGACCTGGAGATGGTTTCCATCAAGATATGACTTAGCAGACCAGTTGCATTTTAATGTGCTTATTGAGTTTAAACTAATCGTAAAATTTGAGCTATCAACTCGATGAGGTAATGTTTTGTGCAGCCGCCACCTGGTCTAATACTGTTTCGACATGGCCACGGAGGCCACGGGAAAGGACATTTACATTTCAAAAATTTAAATGGAGAAATAATTGGGTTATTTAATGGGCATAGTTGGTATATATTTATTTTTTTATAATTAAACTGTTAAAAGTAATTCACATAGAAAAGGCAAAATTGCCTAAATTTTTTTTTAACTCTCTATCTGCTGACGGTATTTATAAGTACCATTAAAATAACTTGGTATAAAATTTATTTAATATATCGATTAGTTGTAATACAGTTTAGAATGAGTTATAGATACATTACTTTATCCTGTTCCAAAAGCACTATTGGTTACACAAAACAAAAATATTTTTAAAAGGATTATTTCTTTTGCCTTTGCATCTTTTCAGCTTTCTTGAAGTTGGGGAGGGGGCGGTGGGGGGGGGGGGATTTTTCGATTCGAAAATATTTCTATATTTCTATTGTATGAACATTATATTTGTACATTTCCTAATTCTACAAAATACTAAGAAAAATATTTAAAATAAAAGATTTGAGTGTGGATTATAAATAATGCACAAAATTCCTATAAATCCAAATTTAATTAATCCTTCTAAATTCTTCAATCCTTCTAAAATTTATTAAGTGATTATGTAAATCTTCTAATGTAGTTTATACAATTCGCGAAAAAAAAGATAAAATTTTCATGAATTGATAATTCATTACATAAAAGATTAAACATTTAAATTTAGAAAATGTATTTTTATGAAAAACAATGCGTATCAGGATTTCATTACTTTTCAATTCTTTCTTTTTGTATTTGTTACCTCACTACTTACAATGTTTGATGAATGACAAATAAATTAGACAATATCAATAAAAATTATTTTGCCATGTCCACGGTAGAGATAAAAATTAAATTTTGAATTTTGAACTACTTTGGTTTTCTGGTTTCTAAAATTGTCCATTTCTTTTTATTGAATGCAATGTTAAAGTTGTCTAAAATTTGTATTATAATTATAAATTAGTTTTTTCTTACCTTATTTATGGTGACCCCGGAGTATATATTGGGAATTTTGCCAAACTCCAGCTGAAACTTATAAATTGTAAAAGCTTCAACAATTTCACAACAGACCAAAGAGTTATATCTGAAAACCCGAAAATCATTCTTTCTTCGAAAATACCTAATGAAGTTTCGGCATGTTCGGACATTTATGGCACTCCTTAGAGTTTCGTACTTAAAAAGTAAAAACGGAACCATCATAACTCCTGTGTCTGTCAGTCTGTCACAGCCATTTTACTCGTAAACGGTGGAACATGGAAAGTTCAAATTGGGGGAAGTAATAAAGACTATTGACCCACATATTTACAGATTATTAACCATTGAAAAGTTTATTTAGAAAAATGTAGAGGGGCTGATTAAATTACTTGAAAAAAATATTTTCTTTGTATATCGTGTGAAGGCTTTCGTAACGCTAAACTCAAAAATACATTTCTTTTAATTTTAAGTTTTACATTTTCAGAGGTATAGTCGAAAATGTAGGGTAAAAATATGTTCTCCCCCATCTATTTCCGAATCTTCTGAAACTAAAATTATGAAAAAAATTAGAGGTAGAAGACGTTAATTTAAACCTTGCAGGAAAACTACAGCGATCACCCGAGGTCACATAGTTTTTGAGAAAAGCGCATTTTTCCGTTACACACAGATTTCGAATTGCGGGCATTTAGCAAAGGTATTGAAAGGCGTTGGAGGTACATATCATAGCAGAAGTATAAAAGCATTGTTGATAATGATTTTCGAAAAAAATCGTCGGTAATTAGCCGCGATATGATATAGTTGTGAATGTGTAATGCAATTTCCGGTAACAGTATAAAAGCAATAAACATCAAATTGTTAAAAACAGACTAATTTAATTAGAAGTAATTACATAAATACTATGGGATTCACGAATAGTTTGCATTGCGTGGATCGCTCAATATGCCTCCCGTGTCTTTAACAGTTAATTAAAAACCTATCTGCAAAAACGTGGCATGAACCAAGGAGACGTTGCAACTTTGCGACCTCCTTTCGAAGCGCGCTTAGCTCAACTTTAAACTTTGAACAAGGGTTTTGCTTTAGTTGCAATGTAAAAAGAAAAGATTATTACTGCGCTGAATTTAGTTTTATGAAATGACAAATAAAGTTTAAATATGCACTACTTTTATTGTCAGTACCAAATTAATTTCATCATAAACAGATTAGGATAGGGTTAAAAAAAAGAGTTACCCAGAATAGAATATTTGATATTATTTAGGCTTCGTATCTCTTTGAACTTTTATGGTATACCCATTCATACTTATCTAGTATATACAGCTATACCCAACCCTGCGTTGTATAGTTTTTTACAAAGTCTTATAATTCTTTTAGCAACGACTTTTTTTAATAATACAGTTAATAATTCATATATTTATTGTACGGAACCCTCTGAGTGCGAGTAATACTCGCACTTGATCTTTTGTTTGATTTATTTTCTGTGTCCAATGAGAGAGACTATTTTGGCCCGGGACAAAAGTTATGGCTAGTTCCATGGGTATTTGTAGTGTAAGTCACATAGCTGTAAACTGATATGCTTGTTGGCCACCGTTATTTTCGTAACGTTTGCTTGGTCATATTCAATTAATGAGATATCTCCCATAAAATAAGTCCGTTCTAAAATACTGGTAGTCAAAAATTATAGCATGTGACTTACACTAGAAGTACAAATAGCCTTATATAGCCTTATATAATAATTCCTTAGTAAGAATAAAACAATTTTTTAAAAAATATTAAGTTTGAACTTATCTAAAAACATTTGATTAGGCATTATTGAAAAAAATATATATGTAATTGTTTAAACGACAGTGAAATGAAAATTATGTTTTAGATGAAGGTGGGACTTTCAACTGATATTACTTCCTAACGTTTAATATCACCTCGAATTTTTAATTAAACGAAGGATTAGATTTAGACGTTTTTTGGATCAAGAACTCAATCTCCTAGTGTGCATTCTGCGGAAAAGTCGTTCATGCAATACAAGCTCTTTGCACAAAAGAAAATTATTGCAGAAAGCATAAAAAGTGTACAAGAACGAAAAAAAATTAAACAAAATATAAAAACATTGCGCAAGTAGTATGAAGTATGCGAAATGAAACAAATTTTAATGTTATAAACGCTGAGGTAAAATAGCTAATGTTCCGTAATAGGGTCCACAGTCAAGATTCGTGTCAAACAGAAATGATGCTAGCAATAATACTGTTTTAATTGTATAAGCGCTATAATAATAATAATATTGAATGTGGAGCCGATTACGGAAATTTTCCCTGGGAAAACAACAGCAGATGGAGTTTTTCCGGATTGAAGCTCGTTTAACCATGTACTATAGCAATAAAAAGTTACACATATTATCAATTGTTACATTTGTGTTATATAACTAGGGGGCTCAGCCCCCTACGGGCTACGCTCGCCAACCCCCGTTCAGACACCGGAGACTCTAAAAGCATGCTAATTTGATCGGCTTTAAAAAGATTTCGGAAGATTGAATTATAATTTAAAAAACAGTGGCGATCTCCCTATAAACGGGTTTCTATTCATTTCTCTCTGACTAGGGAATTTTAAGGCCAAATCAGCTGCTGTTAAAAGATACAATGGCTGTTTCCGTCTTTGATTAAATAAAATCAGTTAAACATTTCAAAATAAGCTAAGATAAAATAAATTAAGTAAACAGTCTTTGTCTCCCGGTATTTTTTAACAAAGCGAAAAAAAAGTTCTTTTAAATAAGACATTTTAAATGAATCGTTTTTAATCTGACGTAATTTTGACCAAACTATTCTTTCTCTTTTTAATATTCACGTGAAAATACTTTTATTAGAAATGAAATATTATTTGCGCTGTCCTAACAAAAATAGTTGAAAAGTTCATCTCAAAATATCAAATAAATGTCTCGCGCAATTTCTAAATTTAAACTGTTTTTTTATTTTTTTGTCTATTATTTTTTGTTCATTTTATGTACTAACTGTAATGTGACGTAAATGTGACGTAATTTCTCCTATTTAAGATTTCTAACGCATGTTAATGAATTTATTATTTTACAATATCCTTTCTCTTTTAAAATTCACGTGTAAATATAATTTTTATGACGTAATTTTCAATTAGTTCCTGCTTTTAATACATAATTATTTCATTCTAATTTTAAATGGGTTTTTTCTGCTTATAATAGTCACGTGTAAATAAATTTTTTATTTGAAGCAAACATTATTCTTTGCGCTGTTTATACAGTTGGCAACAGTTTAAATTAATACCATTTTCTAAAATATATAAAAAAATATCGCTCGAAATGCTGAAAATTTGAATTTAAATTAGAAATAAAACCTCAAAAAATTAGTCAAATTAAAAAAAGAAATACAGTCTGCACACCGGGAATTTCAAACGTATAAAACGATCTAAAAATGATTTAATTCCCATTTATAGTTTTTGCTGCTATAAAACTTTTTTAGTGGAACGATTTTGTCCAACTTTAGCATTAAATATCTCTTAAAATAATTCTTCGATTTGAAAACTGTCTGCATCAGCGTGTTTATCAAACATTTCTCTATAATACCACCAAATTTCATATTTTTGTATGCAATATTTTTCTTAATATTAACGAAAAAAGACCTCCATTCACAAAAAATTCAAAACCGGCGGCGGCGGCGGTGACAGCGTAAGTTACTTTTTTTTTTTTTAGAATAGAGAGATACTTATATTTATATTGTTGATATATCTCAACAATAAGTTATATGCAGTTAATCAGTAAAATGTTATTTTTCTCTTAGAAAGTCTATATTATGCTAGAAAGTGAGTGTATGAATGTGAATGTTATTATATTTTGAATCTGATTTTTAATTATTGATTAGGATTGATTGACTGTCGGCATGTGGTATTTATACAACATTTCAAAATGATCGAACGATACTAAATTTGTTAAATGTTCAATCAAAATTTCAACCGGAACAGTAGGTCTACAAAAAGAGTTTATTAAAAAAACAACTTTTTAGTAATACGATAAAACCTCCATAACGGACACTTCCGAAGAGCGTACACCTCTATTTAGCCAACATTTTTCAATCTACATCACCTATATACAGTAAAGCCTCTATAATAAACACTCCCGAATAGCGGACATTTTTCGATCACAAAACATATATGGGGGCATTCTCACAATCTTTTGACTTTCAGGAATAAAAATCTCGTAAAATTAAACTTGCTAAAATAATATTTTAAACTTACAGACGAATGCTTTAATTATTCAAAACGAAGAAAAAATGGTGAGCTGCGAAAAATTTTTATTTAACTGAGGTTTAAGTTAAACTTGCGAGTTTAATTTTGCTTACCATTTTACCGCTGTAACTTTTTATTTTCTTCTTAAATTTTATTTATAATGAATTTCAATAGTATCCACAGGACATTCAAATAAGAAATAATAACAATGTAGTATTTTTAGTACAAAATTTTGGTATAACATTGTCTTAAAGGAGTGTTAAAGAAGGGACGGCAAGGAAAAAAGGGAAGCGGTATAGGAAAAAAATTGACGGTATTTGGAGAAAAAAAAGGGATTGTAAGGATGGGGCGGTAAGGAAAATTACCACCTATTTTAGGCAAATCCTGTTAACCCTTCACTGCACGATTTTTTCTATTTTATGAAAAAAAATATTTGAAATCTGTATATCGGTCTAATAATGGGGAAAATAGTAAAAAAAAAAAATTAAATTTCAAATTTTCAGCTAAAATTTGATATTTTATGGTGTGTACCCTATGTACACAATTAGGGTTTTAAAATATTGTATTGCTATATTTTACAACTAAATGAGCTTAAATTAATTAATTTTATCTGCATAACAATCTGCAACTTTTTTTTATATTAATATTTTTAAGTATTCTGTAAAAATAATGAAAGTAAATTTTACCTTTATAGCTCGATCGAAATGTTTTTTGTTTCCGAAGAACAAAGTCTAATTTTTTGTCACATGCAACCATCTGACATGGACAAAATAAGTGTTATTCCATTCTTTGGGCTGTTCTTGATTAGGGATAGAGATCATTGACCAAATTCATGGTACATAATAAGAATTACAGTGTTTTTTATATATGTGCCAGATGTGGCACGTCATGCAGTGAAGGGTTAAGGATCAGTGATAATCACAATGTTCATTGATTTTTAGAAACAGTTATTTACATTGGAGTAAATTTAAAAAAAATTTAATTCACCTCGAAAAGTGAAGGAATAAACCTTGGGAACGGTAAGACTACCAATAAAGTCACGATGCTTGAAATTGATATTTAAATGCTGATTTAAATTCTTCAGGGAATTTCCTGTCAAATAATTTTAGACATTCTTTCTTTAGAATACTTCTGCATGCGAAAAAATTTGAAAAAATTATGTGGCTGCATCTGAAGTGATTTCCTGTATAATTTTAGAAGAGGGACGGTAAGGAATCTAAAACCCAGGGACAGAGTTAAAGAAATAATAACAACCGTAAAAATGTGTGCAGGTTAATTTTTTGCTGCATATTTATATAAAACAATAGTCCTAGTTTCGGAAGAAAAAATACATCGAATTTCTTTTATTGAAACAATTTTATACAGACAGCTCAAAACTTAAAAATCAGCATCAGGGACACGGGATGGTATAGGAGTTTTCCTGGATATTTGGACCCCCAACATCGTCCAAAACTTGTTTATCTCGTTAATATTGTTATGCAGTCATGCAATGGGATATTTCCCAGTATATGAAACACATTTATTTATATTAACAGTATTTTTTACACAAGAATATGTACTAAAATAAAAATTATAACTGAGGGACTTAAAAGTCAAAATATTGTGAGAATGCCCCATATACTGCAAAACCTCCATAACGAACGCTCCCGAATAGCAGACGTTTTTCGATCCCCAACACCTATGTATTTATTTGTTCAGTTTTATCTCTGAATAAATCTCCGAAAAGCGGGCAAATACCGCACTCCCGAGGTGTCCATTATTCGAGGATTTTACTGTAATAAATGTAAAGATTATAAGTCTGGATCGTAGATAAGTCAGGGGGTGTAGGGATATCTTCCCTTCCAAATATGAATGTTGCGTAAGAATAGTTTTACTGTCATAATTGCATTTAGTGTTAAGAAATATAAAAGATTTCATTATTTTTACACTAAATATTTCCATAGCGTCTAATGTCATTCTTAGAAACTTGGTTAAGTCTTCTGGTAATTCTGTTTTAGAGTGTTTAATTTTAAGGATGCAATCAATGTAAAACACTTAATACTTTATTTATTTTTTTTTAAATCATTTAATTCAAACTGCCCCATGAAAATATAAAACACCGCCTACGGTATTTACAACTACAGGCATCCCTCGACTTACGTAATATCGACTTACGTAAATTCGCACTTACGTAATAAATCTCGAAAATTACATTTATGAACATACTAGCGCATTTAATACGTATTTGCATGCTTTTGATAATTGTTTTATAACTAAAATATGCAGATAAAAACCACAACAAAAATATAGTTTTATATATTAGATAGAATTATATTTTTATTGTGATATACAATCAAATCTTTAATAAAACAAACACAAATCTGATTAAAATGAGGCCCAAAAAAAAACTCGTTTTAACCGTTACAATTTTGTTAGATGAATTCAAACAATACAAAGAGAAATGGGTGTGTTTGTTTTTCTAGCTTCAGCTGTTTGTTTGATGTAGATTCTTCATATAGTCGTTTGATGTAGATTCAAAATTGATGTAAATTAATTCATCAATGTTAAATTTATAAATACCATATTCCACAAGATATTTTTTATTTGAAAATTGTTCTGTCAGTTTGTTTTTATATTTTTTCATGCTTTTATAGTTTATATCTAAGTAAATATTGCTGCATGCTGCTTTGTTTATAAAATAATACTGTGTAAATAATGTATATATTATATGTATATACTAAATATTGCTGTTTCTTACTAGATTTTACCTAAGAAATTTACAAATTCGACTTACGTAAAATTCAAGTTACGCAAAAGTTTATGGAACGTATTACTTACGTAAGTCGGGGAATACCTGTATATCATTCTTTAAACTTTTATGAAACGATCTAAATTAGTTAATAGAATAAAAAAATGAAATAAAAAAGAGAGAGAGAAAGAAATGCACACCTACTCAACATCCTATCCTGATGATTACTTTCTGTTCATACTTTAAAATTTCGGTCTTTCCAAACCCCGTTTTGTTAATTTAAAGTTTCCTTCTACAAATGTCCATTTTATTTCGCACTTGAAGGCTTGTATTTCATTCTATGTTATAATGTAGCCATATTTATAAACTTCAAAAACCGTATCTCATTAACAAACCCATATGATATGCTTTTTATGATACAGTATCGTTTGAAGTTTCAAATTAATATTTAACGCTCCGATAATTCAGATATTGTTGTGTAAAATAGCTAATTAATTTATCTGCAATCAATTAAATGCTTTTCATCGAAAGTTTCCCACTAATTATTTTCTCGTGAGGCATTTTTATTCTCTAGCTGTATCTTCATTACTTTCATTTTCAACATAATCTATTGTGATAGACAAAAGTTGAATAAAAATATGTCTCATATAATTTTAAGCTCGGGTGGATTTAAAAACATTTTATCAAAGAATAAGCTTTTTGTTATAAAATGTATTTCATTTTAAGAATTAAAAATAATAAGTTTAATATACCACTGCTTTATTTTAAATGATTTTTTTCTAATTTTAAAATTATTAATATTAATTTTCCTTTACGCCTTTATAATGTGGAATTTTGAAGGTATATTATCAAAACAAAAACATGGTACCTTACTTTTAATACATGAATGTTTGATATTCTGCATACATCGTATAATTCTTTAATGATTCAGCTATCTTAATCATTAAAATGTTATAAAACATCTAATTAAATTAGCAGATATTAATTTAACGCTTTTTTGACAGCTTTCTCTATTTTCACGTGATATATTTTATTCTATAATAGCATCTTTGCTTTTATTTTAATGTAACTTCTTTATCATAATCTATTTTAATAAATATAATTAAAACAATTTGTGCACGTTCTCTTAAATGCATTTGCTTTTTAGTGCAGCCGAAAACAAGTAAAAGAATTTCGACATAAAATATACTTTATTTCAAAAGAAAACATTGAAAAATCAAAAGGAAAGCGTACAGCTATACATTTGGGAAATAATGTGCTTTAAAAGTGTTTGATTTTTAAACGTAAAAAGTTTGATTATCAAAATGTGAAAAGAAAATTTGTAAACGTGATTTTTAAATGTTTGGTTCTTTGTATGGCACGTGCTCCCAAAAGCACCAAAAGAATATACAGTAAATTCTGTCTAAGGCGGACTCTATATAAGCCGGAAATCTGTCTACCGCGGAAAATTTTTCAAGTCCCGGCGAACCCATAGAAAATTACATTATTTCATGCTGATTAAGCCGGAATCTGTCTAACGCGGAAACGGAAAGGATTTTAAGGTCCCACCGAAACCAAATTTTTGCATAAGGCGGAAAAAAGGATAATTAAAAAGTGAAAAGCATTTGGTTTATTAAACTTTAAAACTGATAAGTCAAAAACTCAATGTCGAACATGTTGTAACACTTTGAAAAAGTTAATTCAAAAGAACAGAAACTGTTTAAATTTGAACACTGCAAATGAAAATGTCTGAAATTCAGACATTTAAGTGTCTGAAACGCAGTGTTCAATTTTCAGACGTTTTAAAATGTCTTAAAATTTTCAGACACTTCTTGCGTCTGAATTTCAGACACTTAAGTGTCTGAAACAAGAGTGTTCAATTTTAAGACGTTTTAAAGTGTCTTAAATTTTTCAGACACTTCTTACGTCTGAATTTCAGATATTTCAAATGTCTTAATTGCGGCCATCTTTGAGCCTTTTTTTTTTTTTTTTTTCTAGCCAATATGAAGCCATCTTTGACCACTTTTCTTTCTAAGCCATATACACTGCAAATGAAAATGTCTGAAATTCAGACATTTAAGTGTCTGAAACGCAGTGTTCAATTTTCAGACGTTTTAAAATGTCTTAAAATTGTCAGACACTTCTTGCGTCTGAATTTCAGACACTTAAGTGTCTGAAACAGGAGTGTTCAATTTTAAGACGTTTTAAAGTGTCTTAAATTTTTCAGACACTTCTTACGTCTGAATTTCAGACATTTCAAATGTCTTAATTGCGGCCATCTTTGAGCCTTTTTTTTTTTTTTTTCCTAGCCAATATGAAGCCATCTTTGACCACTTTTCTTTCTAAGCCATATACGCAGCCATGTTTGACCACATTGAATCCTTTTTTATAAATGGGAATAATTTGTTACCATACAGCAGAGCTGATTGCAGCGTGGGAAAACTGGGGTGCTTCTCTGCCCCCTGATTTTAGGGTACCCCAAATTGGGTATGAAATTTTCATAAAGCTGATATTTTAAATCAGTTTTGACCTTATGAGGATTGTAATCAGTATTTTGTAGTTTTAGAATAGGATAATATATATATATATTTTTTTTCACCTAAATATGTATTTATGTGTTATCATATATACCCTACGGCATCAAAAATGTTTATTACTTTTAGTGAGAACTTCAAATTGCTGCTAGTCCAAAGACCTAGTATTCATTCACCCCCTCCCCCCATTGCCTACATATACTGTTACAAAAAAAATTAAGCCTATTCTATGCCGTCAAATACATATTTGGATAAATATACCATTTTCTTTAGCCTAATCATGTTCTAAAAGTTCAAAATATTTATTAAAATAAGTGTAAGATCAAACCAAATTTAAAATATCAGCTTTATGGAAATTTCGGACCAAATTTAGGGGCCCGTACAGCTAAAGGCCCATAGAAACAGCCCAGTTTGCCCATGCTGCAATCAGCTCTGCTTTATGGTAACAAATTACTCCCATTTATAAAAAATGATTCACTTCTTCAGAAAGAATCCCATCCCTGCTATGTTATGCAATTTTTTCCCATTTAAATAAGATATTCCCAGTAAATTAGTTTAAGCATTTTTATTTCTGTGTTAAATAAAATCTAACACTGGATTCCCCCAAATTTACAGTATATCAGTATTATATTGTAATATTTATTAATCAATATTTATTATTAACCAATATTATGAATTTCTAGAGTAGAATAAGGTTAAAAACAAAATATATTTGTCTTAATACAGTAAAACCTGTCAATAGCGGGTACCTCGGAACCGTGGAATTTGTCGACGTTCGGAGGTGTCTGCTTTTCTGAGGTATAAAATGTATAAAAATTTTGCATATTTTCAATAAAAAAATGTGTTTCCTAAATAGTGGCGTCCTTTATTTAGGAGTGTCCGTTATGGAGATTTTACTGCAAAGCCTTCATACGAACAGTTGTCTTTAGCGAACACTCACCTTTATCAATATACAGTAAAACCTCCCTAAAGCGACCACTTCCGTTCCAATAAAAATTGGTCGCTCCGAAAGGTGGTCTCTTAATGGAGGTCATATTAAAATCTAGATTTTAATTGTTGAAAAAAATGTAACAATTAATGTTACTAAAATTATATTTTTGAAATTAAGAAAACATATGAAAATTTAAGTATCAAAACAAAAGTTAATTACATAAGTTAATTACTGCAGAGTTTAAAAAATGAATACATTGGCGTTTGCTTCGCTTTTATGGTTTTATCTACTATAAATTTTATTTCCAAGTCCTTTCGAAATTCAGTAAATAAATTCTTTTTTTTTTTTTTTTTTTTTTTGGTCTGGAACAAATTAAGACGATTTCATTACTTTATCTGTTCCTTTGAGCATTTCCTGACAGAATAGGGCAGTGGAGTTTATTGACCGTCATCCTTAATTTGTCATCAGAGTTAAATTCATTGCCTAAAAAGGAACAAGGCTGTTTAAACACTTAAAAGTTACCGGAATAAATAAAAATTCTAAACTTAGTTTAGAAGTTTGATAAATAATGCGCTCTCCGGAATTATTATTCTAATAAAACCTTTTTCAAGCGACCCGGAAAAAACGGAATTTGTTTCATTTTCTTCAAAGAAATGGGTCGTTCATGGAGGGAGTTCAACTGGGGTGGTCTCTGAATAGAGGTAAAATTAGTATTGAACCTATGGGAATAAATTTCGTTCCATGAAAAAAATGGTCGTTCAGGGAGGTGGTCGCACAGGGAGGTTTCACTGTATGTAGACAACCTCATAAAAGCTAACACAATCGAATAGCAGACAGATTCAGCGTTCTGAAGGTGCCCGCGATTAAGAGTTTTTATTGTATTTAAAATTTTTTGTACTTAACTTTTAATCTTATTCTACTTTTTAAGTTCAAAATACTGATTATAACCAATATACAATGTCCAAACATATTTAACGTATAAGCTTTAAAAAAATTGCATATCGAATTTGGGGCAGCAAAAATCGTAGGTGATGGTGGTGGGGGCGGGGGGTGGGGGACATGCCAAAGTTTACCCGTGCTTTCATCAAGTCCTTCTAGAAAAATCCCAACTCTGCATTGTGATTCGGTAAATATAGAATAATTCAGCTTTAAGTGCAAAATCTAGTAGTTATGCTCTAGTAAATATAGTATAAAATTCTATCTTTTTACTGATATTCATTTTAAATTTCAGATTTCTTTTTTACTAAAAATAATCAAAAAATCAATATTATAATTTATTTCAAATGAAATATAGCTGTATATATTTACCGTATTTTTACAATTATGTTAACAGCACATAATTACATGAATTTAAGAATCTACAAATAATCATGACTAATACAGAGATAAGGCGAGAACATTTTCTAAATCGTTAAATAAAAAGATTTATTGGCGACGCCAACAAAATTTTCTCCCCTTCTACGTCTACAGATTTCAGACGATTTCTGATGAGTCTTCAAATAGTGGTGTGAATCACCGGGCTTGAAAATGAAAACATCTGAAGTTGACTACTTTCAATATAGCAAATAGAATAGTTCTAAAATGCTCGGAAACAACAAAAGTATATAGCAGAAGGAAAAAACAGATTCCATGACCGGATTTAATGAGTTTTATCAGTCAAAACAGTTTAAAATAAATAAATGAACACAAGTAATTCGCTGTATGTATGCGGGAATTAATGATATGGGTAAATGGAAGGATTTTCGAACTATATTCTTTTAAATAACTTAAAATTTATCGCGGTGTATAAAATATGACACGCAAGAAAACGTCATCAGACATGAAAAGCATACATAATAAATAAAAATTAAATAAGGATGTTTACTATAAAGAGTTGGGAATTTCAGTACATATCACATATTAAACCTATGGGAAATGTAAAACCGATGTGAACGTTACAAATGCTGTCGCATTAAATGCTTATAAAAATATTGTATTCATAAATAAAACCCATATAAAAGGTACTCCGGTGTAATAATTACTCTAAAAAAACACTGTTAAGATAGTCTTGATGGTAGTTAAGAAATTATGAGCCAATCAACAGGTGCTGTCACTGCTATTTTTAAAGTAATGGCGTGCGAGTATACAGAGAAAGAAGGCTTAGGATGGTGTATCTCAGTAGATTCAGTAACCACTAATGCACCATGCAGACACGCCAAAACTTATTTTAAGGATAACATTGGATGGAAAATAATGTAGAAACATGATTGCAGATGATTTGAATAGTAGATATTTAAATTTTAGCAAAATAAAATTTTAACATGGAAATACCATAGGCAAAATGATTTGAACATATTTTGGCATAACTCAGGAACTAATAAAGCTATAGACTCGTGTGAGGTATCCATTTAAAGATAAAACATTTACAGAGAGTTTTAAATACATAGTTAAGACCCCACTTACCTGGGAAAAGGTCTGATTATTCCAAAAGCACATTCGCCCAGAGGACGTCCGGATTGGAGGCTACGTTAGTATCCGTTAGTTAGGCAGAGTTTGATGTTTAAAAAATAAAATCCCCTTGCACATCCGGCTAGCTCTGTTAAAAGAACGGAAAATTTCCATCCTGAAAACATAGCCCGCCAGACAACAGTTCTCTTTACAAATTTGACGAGATGAAGAACACTATATTAGTGTTATAGATAAATGTTAATACGGAGTACCACTATGTCGATAGAAATTAAATCCCGGAACTTCACATTCCGCAAAAAACAATCAAGTCAAAATAAATTATTAGTTAAAATGTACGCGTACATAAAAACAAACATTCAGTTTGAATTACAAACGAACATCGAGTTCGAAAGGAAGACGCATGCGCAACTGAGAGTGCCCCCTAGTGAATGCGGAGCGGAGTTACAAAGTGTCTTAAAATTAGACACTTGCAGATTTTTTAGACACATTTCTCAGTTCGTTTACACCATGATCATAGTAAGACACTTATATGTTTTAAATTAAGACATCTATCATGACTGAATTTTCAGATTCAGATACTTAAGTGTCTTAAATTCCTTTTCAGTCACATATATGTCTTAATTTAAGATGCCTCTATTTGCAGTGTACGCAGCCGTGTTTGACCACATTGAATCCTTTTTTATAAATGGGAATAATTTGTTACCATACAGCAGAGCTGATTGCAGCGTGCGAAAACTGGGATGCTTCTCTGCCCCCTGATTTTAGGGTACCCCAAATTGGGTATGAAATTTTCATAAAGCTGATATTTTAAATCAGTTTTGACCTTATGAGGATTGTAATCAGTATTTTGTAGTTTTAGAATAGGATAATATATATATTCTTTTTTCACCTAAATATGTATTTATGTGTTATCATATATGCCCTACGGCATCAAAAATGTTTATTACTTTTAGTGAGAACTTCAAATTGCTGCTAGTCCAAAGACCTAGTACTCATTCACCCCCTCCACCCATTGCCTACATATACTGTTACAAAAAAAAATTAAGCCTATTGTATGCCGTCAAATACATATTTGGATAAATATATCATTTTCTTTAGCCTAATCATGTTCTAAAAGTGCAAAATATTTATTAAAATAAGTGTAAGATCAAACCAAATTTAAAATATCAGCTTTATGGAAATTTCGTACCAAATTTAGGGACCCGTACAGCTAAAGGCCCATAGAAACAGCCCAGTTTGCCCATACTGCAATCAGCTCTGCTTTATGGTAACAAATTACTCCCATTTATAAAAAATGATTCACTCCTTCAGAAAGAATCCCATCCCTGCTATGTTGTGCAATTTTTTCCCATTTAAATAAGATATTCCCAGTAAATTAGTTTAAGCATTTTTATTTCTGTGTTAAATAAAATCTAACACTGGATTCCCCCAAATTTACAGTATATGAGTATTATATTGTAACATTTATTAATCAATATTTATTATTAACCAATATTATGAATTTCTAGAGTAGAATAAGGTTAAAAACAAAATATATTTGTCTTAATACAGTAAAACCTGTCAATAGCGGGTACCTCGGAACCGTGGAATTTGTCGACGTTCGGAGGTGTCTGCTTTTCTGAGGTATAAAATGTATAAAAATTTTGCATATTTTCAATAAAAAAATGTGTTTCCTAAATAGTGGCGTCCTTTATTTAAGATTGTCCTTTATGGAGATTTTACTGCAAAGCCTTCATACGAACAGTTGTCTTTAGCGAACACTCACCTTTATCAATATACAGTAAAACTTCCCTAAAGCGACCACTTCCGTTCCAATAAAAATCGGTCGCTCCGAAAAGTGGTCTCTTAATGGAGGTCATATTAAAATCTAGATTTTAATTGTTGAAAAAATGTAACAATTAATGTTACTAAAATTATATTTTTGAAATTAAGAAAACATATGAAAATTTAAGTATCAAAACAAAAGTTAATTACATAAGTTAATTACTGCAGAGTTTAAAAAATGAATACATTGACGTTTGCTTTGCTTTTATGGTTTTATCTACTATAAATTTTATTTCCAAGTCCTTTCGAAATTCAGTAAATAAATTCTTTTTTTTTTTTTTTTTTTTGGTCTCGAACAAATTAAGACGATTTCATTACTTTATCTGTTCCTTTGAGAGTTTCCTGACAGAATAGGGCGGGGGAGTTTATTGACCGTCATCCTTAATTTGTCATCAGAGTTAAATTCATTGCCTAAAAAGGAACAAAGCGGTTTAAACACTTAAAAGTTGCCGGAATAAATAAAAATTCTAAACTTAGTTTAGAAGTTTGATAAATAATGCGCTCTCCGGAATTATTATTCTAATAAAACCTTTTTCAAGCGACCCGGAAAAAACGGAATTTGTTTCATTTTCTTCAAAGAAATGGGTCGCTCATGGAGGGAGTTCAACTGGGGTGGTCTCTGAATAGAGGTAAAATTAGTATTGAGCCTATGGAAATAAATTTCGTTCCATGAAAAAATGGTCGTTCAGGGAGGTGGTCGCACAGGGAGGTTTCACTGTATGTAGACAACCTCATAAAAGCTAACACAATCGAATAGCAGACAGATTCAGCGTTCTGAAGGTGCCCGCGATTAAGAGTTTTTTCTGTATTTAAAATTTTTTGTACTTAACTTTTAATCTTATTCTACTTTTTAAGTTCAAAATATTGATTATAACCAATATACAATGTCGAAACACATTTAACGTATAAGCTTTAAAAAAATTGCATATCGAATTTGGGGCAGCAAAAATCGTAGGTGATGGTGGCGGGGGCGGGGGGGGGGACATGCCAAAGTTTACCCGTGGTTTAATCAAGTCCTTCTAGAAAAATTCCAACTCTGCATCGTGATTCGATAAATATAGAATAATTCAGCTTTAAGTGCAAAATCTAGTAGTTATGCTCAAGTAAATATAGTATAAAATTCTATCTTTTTACTGATATTCATTTTAAATTTCAGATTTCTTTTTTACTAAAAATAATAAAAAAATCAATATTATAATTGGTTTCAAATGAAATATAGCTGTATATATTTACCGTATTTTTACAATTATGTTAATAGCACATAATTACATGAATTTAAGAATCTACAAATAATCATGACTAATACAGAGATAAGGCGAGAACATTTTCGAAATCGTTAAATAAGAAGATTTATTGGCGACGCCAACAAAATTTTCTCCGCTTCTTACGTCTACAGATTTCAGACGATTTCTGATGAGTCTTAAAATTGTGGTGTGAATCACCGGGCTTGAAAATGAAAACATCTGAAGTTGACTACTTTCAGTATAGCAAATAGAATAGTTCTAAAATGCTCGGAAACAACAAAAGTATATAGCAGAAGGGAAAAACAGATTCCATGACCGGATTTAATGAGTTTTATCAGTCAAAACAGTTTAAATTAATAAATGAATACAAGTAATTCGCTGTATGTATTGGGGAAATAATGATATGGGTAAATGGAAGGATTTTCGAACTATATTTTTTTAAATAACTTAAAATTTATCGCGGTGTATAAAATATGACATGCAAGAAAACGTCATCAGACATGAAAAGCATACACTATGACGCAAAAGTTTAGACAATGACGTCATTCAGCTTTAAAATGTAGAATTATGACGTCAGAATTACAAAAACCTGTAAATATATTCAAAAACTGATTTAAAATGCTATGTACAAAAGACAGTCGTTTTATTTGCTATAATACTAATTTTTTTCATAAAAATTCAAATGTGCTTGTCGCAAAAGTTTAGACACTATTCTAAATTTCTTTGAATATTCGCTGGCATATGCAAATTTAGAATCGATGATGTCACAAATTTGGAGTACTTAAGTTCTGCAAACGATTGCGCTTCATAGTCGACATGCCGAGAGCTAAAGAAATTCAAGTGAATGAGGTTTCAAGGATTTGGCAGTTGAAAGGTGAAGGGAAGAGCGTTTCTGAAATTTCTGCTATTATTAATAGGTCAAAAAAATCTATTTATCGAGTTTTATCGAGTGGTTCCGAATATAAATCAAAATGTCGGTCTGGGAGGCCACGTGTGACAAATGTACGAGAGGATCGCCTGATACAAAGACTAGCGAGTACTCAACAAATGAGCGTACGTGGAGTTCAAAGCTCATCGGGACTCTCTGTATCAAAGGATACGATTCGTAGACGAATTTTGGAAAAAGGAACAATCGTTTATAGCAAAATGCAGAAGAAACCAGCTCTGAAACCACATCATAAGTTACAAAGACTTATGTGGGCTCGAAAGCATGTGTCATATGGAGAGAAATGGCAGTCAGTCATATTTAGCGATGAAAAAAAGTGGAATCTGGATGGTCCAGATGGTTGTTTATCGTATTGGCATGACTTGCGGAAGGGACCTCGACGTTTTTTTAGTCGCAGACAAGGAGGGGGCTCGGTGATGGTTTGGGCAGCCTTTTGCTATAATGGACAAGTATCTCTGACCTTCACCAGTGGTCGTCAAACTTCACAGCATTATACACAGACATTAGAAGAAAACCTACTGCCATTTGCTGAGCTTCTAGGGGGTCCTCAGTGGGAATTTCAGCAAGACAATGCTTCAATTCACACTGCAAAACATTCAAAATCTTGGTTTAATTCCCATAATATAAGAGTTCTCGACTGGCCAGCATGTAGCCCAGATCTTAACCCTATAGAAAACCTTTGGAGCATCATGTGTCGCAAAGTTTATAGCAACGCTAGACAATACTCTTCTGAAAAGGAACTTAAGACATCTATTGAGAATGCATGGTACGATATCGATCCACAAACTATGCAAGATTTAGTTTCTTCCATGCAATCTCGTGTATATGACGTAATACATAAGCATGGATGCGCAACCAGGTTTTAAAAATTGTTTATTTCGATTTTATTTAATTTGTGTCTAAACTTTTGAGACAGCAGTTTATTTTTGTTACCATTTAATTTATTGCAATATGCACAATTCCACTTTTTTTTGTTATAAATATTGTTTATATGTACAGCACATTAATTTCAAGCAGTGATTTGAAAATTGAATAAATATTTTTCAAAGTATGTAAGAATTTCTTCATTGTCTAAACTTTTGCGTCATAGTGTAATAAATAAATGCATACATAATAAATAAAAATTAAATAAGGATGTTTACTATAAAGAGTTGGGAATTTCAGTACATATCACATATTAAACCTATGGGAAATGTAAAACCGATGTGAACGTTACAAATGCTGTCGTATTAAATGCTCATAAAAATATTGTATTCATAAATAAAACCCATATAAAAGGTACTCCGGTGTAATAATTACTCTAAAAAACACTGTTAAGATAGTCTTGATGGTAGTTAAGAAATTATGAGCCAATCAACAGGTGCTGTCACTGCTATTTTTAAAGTAATGGCGTGCGAGTGTCACTGCTATTTTTAAAGTAATGGCGTGCGAGTATACAGAGAAAGAAGGCTTAGGATGGTGTATCTCAGTAGATTCAGTAACCACTAATGCACCATGCAGACTCGCCAAAACTTCTTTTAAGGATAACATTGGATGGAAAATAATGCAGAAACATGATTGCAGATGATTTGAATAGTAGATATTTAGATATTAGCAAGATAAAATTTTAACATGGAAATCCCGTAGGCAAAATGCTTTAAACAAATGTTGGCATAACTCAGGAACTAATAAAGCTATAGACTCGTGCGAGGTCTCTATTTAAAGAGAAAACATTCACAGAGAGTTTTCAATACATAGTGAAGGCCTCACTTACCTGGAAAAAGGTCTGATTATTCCTAAATACATCCGACCAGGGGACGTCCGGATTGGAGGCTACGTTAGTATCCGTGAGTTAAGCAGACTGATATTTGAAAAAGAAAATCCTTTTGCACATCCGACCAACTCTGTTAAAAGAATGGAATATTTTCATCTTTAAAACATAGCCCGTCAGACAACAGTTCTCTTTACCTGCTTTGACGAGACGAAGAACACTATATTATAGTTATTGCTATAAATTAATACGGAATACCACTATGTCGATAAGGATTAAATCCCGGAACTTCACATTCCGCTAAAACCCGCATCAAGTCAAAATAAATTATTAGTTAAAATGCACGCGTACATAAAAACAAACGTTCAGTTTGAATTACAAACGAACATCCAATTTGAACGAAAGGCATCTAAAACGCATGCGCAACTGAGAGTGCCCCCTAGTGGTTAATGCGAACGGAGTTACAAAGTGTCTTAAAATTAGACACTTGCAGATTTTTTAGACACATTTCTCAGTTCGTTTACACCATGATCATAGTAAGACACTTATATGTTTTAAATTAAGACATCTATCATGACTGAATTTTCAGATTCAGTTACTTAAGTGTCTTAAATTCCTTTTCAGTCACATATATGTCTTAATTTAAGATGCCTCTATTTGCAGTGAAGGAGTTTGTGCTTATGCCATTTTTTCATATGCAAAATTGCATGTAAAAGTTAATATTTATAGTAGAATGAACATTTATCAAAATATACATTTTAGAAAGTACAATATATTATACTTTAAGGTTGTACTGAAATTCAAAATTACAGCGTTCTGTCTCATTCCCGAAGTTTTTTTTTTATTTTATTATTATTTTTTTTTTTTTTTGTGTGTGTGTGTGCGTAAACTTATAATTCGCATGTATTACATCAGTACTGAGAAATTGAATAGCGTTCCTCATTTATCTATAAAGACAAAAGATCTTTCCGAATTTCAGTTTTCAACCGATTTTCGAGTCAGGAAAATCAATGAAAGATCATCATCTTCGAGGGATATTTTTTTTTTTTTGGGGGGGGGGGGGGGGAGCTTTTTTGCATAAGCCGGAATATTGTCTACCACGGAAAATTTTCTCAGTCCCGATCGATTCCGCCTTAGACAGAGTTTACTGTATCTCAGTGTAGATCAATCATATCTTCGCTTTCCTTTTTTGTTGCTGTTTTCAAATTTTGTTTCCTGTATACCTATATGCTTAACACTTTATCACTCAACAATTCCTATTTGGAAAATTCCAATATGTTAGACTACATCATTTTAAGCATGTAAAACATAATAAAAATATTAGAATATAAAAAAATATATATTGGTTGAAAGATATTTTTTACAGCTGCAGTAAACAGAAAATTACACACTTCTCATAAATATTGTCAATTTCCTATTACAAAATTGTAAAATATACGAAATTACCTTTATAAAAAAATCTATCTTTGGACTTATCTAGCTTTTTCAATTTTACGAAATTTACGAAGTTCATTATAGCAATAATGATGCAAAACTGCTCATATGATTAATAAACCTCTGGCATGAAAATTTAACACAATATCGCCGCCTGTTGAGAATTCTATGAATAATTTCAATTAGGAAAAAGCAGCCATAAATAAAATCGTCTTTTAATGCCCGGCTGTAAAAGTAACATTGATGTTTGTGTATGTTACAGATATGCAATGCGGTGATACAAAGTTAAACTTAACGCACTTTATTTTCGCTTTCATTTTTTATCTAAATTCTTAAAAGGGAGTGTTAATTTGTGCATCTGTTGGTGAAGACTAGGGGAATCTCGTACACTGAGGTCCATAAATTTTATTCTAGATACACGAAGACAGGTTCCAATGCATCTGAGACTAAGATTTTTTATTTTCTTGATTAGAGATTTTATTTTATATTGAAAGCGTAATTTCGTAAACTTTTCGGATTTTCCATGTATGCCGGTGATTTTAATTTACTCCTAAAAGCAATCCAGATTCAATCTTTCAGCAATTTCTTAATGCAATTTTTTCTTCTATTCAGTAAAATTTATTCGGAATTCATACGGTGATTTTGGAAATTTTTACATTATTTTAATGTCATTTTTCTAGCTAAAATGAAGAATTTGCTTGGTATTAAACTATTTCGATTTTAAATCTTGCCATCCAATCTTATATTTTACATCCCTAATGAATAAAACACTGTTAATCATTTAAAGAAATAAAAAAAAAGTCCTTCCGGCCAGTGCCGGGAGGAAGAGGTAGCTTTCAAATTCCTTATTTTAAAAAAGCCAACTTATATTATTAAAACACACGAAGCTCAATTTAGTGGAAACCGAATATAGGAGATTCAATACTAATTTTTATCAATACTAAATCATTATGAATGAGAATTTCGCGAAATTAGTCAGCTTCATCCAAGCTGCTTTTATTTAAAGTAACTTATATTTGGCTGAGATGTTGATGTATACTATCCACATGCCTTCTTACATGGAAATAGCCGAATACGTGTGTTATCGCGTGACAAATACAAGAACGTTTCAAAATGTTAGCCATACTAGAAATTCAAAGTGCTATAATTCAACCATTTTTTAAGATATAAACAAAAGAACAAATTTTCAGAAACAAAATCTGCTCCGGAATCTTTGTATCAAAGCCAAACACATAAAAAAATCTTTTTCATTTTCAAATTTTTTAATACCTCATTTTAAATTTTAAATTTAATTTTTTAAAATGGCAACCCTTTTGAAACAAGATGGCGAATGAAGCTGGCCAACGAACTCGGTCGAGACATTGGTATGTACTATGTACAGACCAAGTAACATCCAAATCGGTTCATAAATACGCTTGTTATCGCGTGACAAATATCAGGTCGTTTTAAAATGTCAGCCACAATAGAAATTCAAAATGCTATAAGTCAGCCATTTTTTTAGATATACACAAAACAAAAACTGTTCCGGAATCTTTGTATTAAGGTCAAACACATACAAAAAAATCTTTTTAATTTTCCAATTTTTTGGTATCTCATTTTAAATTTTAAATTTTTTGAAATGGCCGCCATTTTGAAACAAGATGGCGTATGAAGCTGGCCAACGAACTCGGTCGAGACATTGGTATGTACTATGTACAAACGAAGTTACATCCAAATCGGTTCATAAATACGCCTTTTATCGCGTGACAAAATTCAGGTCGTTCCAAAATGTCAGCCACGCTACAAATTCAAAATGCTATAACTCAGCCATTTTTTAAGATATAGACGAAACAAAAACTGCTCCGGAATCTTTGTATAAAGGTCAAATACATAAGAAAAAAATATTTTTCCATTTTCAATTCTTTGGTACCACATTTCAAATTTAAAGTTTAAAAAAAAAATTTAAATGGCCGCCATTTTGAAACAAAATGGCGGATGAAGCTGGCCAACGAACTCGGTCGAGACATTGGTATGTACTATGTTCATACCGAATTACATCCAAATCGGTTCATAAATTCGAGAGTTACAGTATGACAAATGTCAGATATATATATATATATATATATGGATATATATATATATATATATATATATATCAACTTTTGAACGGAGGGTGGTTTCGAGGTCTGGGGGTCATGATCGATGAAAATATACCAAAATGTTTTGAAATCGCTTTCCTCCGAACGGCTGCAATAGGTAGCTTTTTGTAATGAAAGCTACCTAATATATTAATATGCTAAATGTTGAAAATTTTTAAATGACTAGTTGTCTCGGCCCCCTACGAGCTACGCTCGCCAATCATCGTCTCCTTCATTTTTAAGCAGATGATAAACTTTTAAAAATTACTCAAATAGAAATTTTAAAGTATACAGGGTTTAAATAAATAGGTGAAATCCCAGTTATAGACACCTAATCAGTAACTGACACTTCATCAAAAATCAAACTCAAATAAACATTTTCTTATAAAATTCTGCAAAATAATGTCATCTAGTGGTAACTTAGACACTTATTTTTATTTTGGAATCAATTTATTCACTACTAGCAGGCCAAAAACGTATTCAAAGAGGAAGAAACTTTTAAGAACACAAAAAGTGCCATTTTCAGGCATCCATCTTATTTCTAAAATTAAGGTAGTGATTTTTTAATCTATTTGTGATGCAACAAAAACTTTTTGTTAAAGTTATACTTCTAAAAATTAGTTAAAAGATGCCTATGATACATTAGGACCATGGTTTCTAGTTTCTAGTTATTTAATTTTCCTTAATAGGCGGTGCCAATTATTGGTTCCAATAATTTCTTTTCACCAGTCTCCGACAGAGGTATTAATTTATTGGTAATATTCAAGAAAAATGAAATATATTACTTGAACTGTTTAAAAAACATATTAATAAATTAAATTTATCTTGTAGTCAACATCATTAAAATTTAAGTGGTTCTACCAGGGCCTGATACCATTTGTCAGTTACTGGTTCATAAATGTCAGTTATTGGATATCTGCGTTACTAATAATAATTTAAAACACGAAAAAGGGGACACATGCATCTGTAGAATGATATATATATATAAGTTTTAAGTATTTTGTTTTTTATAATAAAGATTAAAGTAATTTTAAAACATAAATTCCTTGAAATATAAAATAACTTTTTTTTTTTTTTTTTTTTTTTTTTTTTTTTTTTTTTTTTTTACATTTGCAAGTAAAGTGTCAGACACTAGTTCACTTTGTGTCAGTTGCTTGTTTTTCAAAATGGTGTTCGTGTCAGTTACTGGAGTTATTGATGATATTTATGAAAAAAATGATTTTTAATAATACAGTGTTTTGAGAATTTTGTCAACAATATTTTTTTAATGTATGCTTTCAAAAAATAGAATAAGTATTAAAAAAAGTAAAATTTTTGTAATATTGATTTGAACAAGAAAGAATCCTTAAGGTGTCAGTTACTAGGGGTTTCCCCCCTACTTAAAATTTAAAGTGAAAGTTCTTAAAACGCACTACGTCGTCGTCAACATTCGATATCTACTTCCTGGGGATGAAAACCGTATTTTTATAATTACATTAGATAATGTGTAATTATTTATTTCAATTTTCCCATTGCTTAGTATGGGATTTCGCGATCTGCGAGGGAAAAGCTGTATTGGCAAAGCGTCTTCTTAAACCATAAAGCAAATGTGCGTAGTCGATGCTTTTGTGATAACACTTGTTCTATCTGGAATTTTCAAAACACTCTTTTAGGTATGGATTTGTAACTTTTTAAGGTATCCATAATAGAGATGGGGAGACCGGGGTTAGTTGTGCCAGGGGCAAGTTGTACCATCGAGCTTCCTGACTGAGCCCATAGGTTGCAGCACGTGTCGCGTCATGTGAGTGAAGAGGTTGATTGTCTGAGTGGGCTGCTTATGTTTTGAAGTTGTGCGTTGCGTTGTTTTTGAGATAAAAATATTTTTCTAGTTTTCTATCGTAAAAGTAAATTTTGAGACCTACGTTAGAACCATCATTGCCACTAGCGATACTGAGGTATATAAACTTACCTAACATTATTTAAATGCTTATATTTTGAGCTGTTATTCTATGTATTTCATTTGTTAATCATGCCAACATTTCGGAAATTAATCAATAAAGTTAAAAATCTCGTAACGCGGGGCTAGTTGCGACGAAATCTAAGAGGCACATTGTGACAGTGCCACTACTTACCCCAGCATTATTTTCCTTCATAATTTTAACTTTCTATGTTCCTCAGTAACTGATCGACCGTTATTCATCAGAGATGAGAGTGTTAAGGACCAGAATGACAATTTAAAAAAAAAAAAATAGTACATATGAAACTGTTAATAAACCAAGCACTTCAGCAATAACTTTAATCAATAATGGTGAGGTTGCAGGACCGTTATCAGAAGCAAGAAATCTTATTGAATTAGATGATTCTATGACAATTAATAATAGCAATGTGTCAGTGGTAAGTCTTACAGAAATAAGACCACCCCCTAAAGCAGGACCTCGAAAAGGCAAGCGATATATTCGTAAATGTTTGAAATCTGCCATTCTAACAAGCACACCTGTAAAAGAGAAAATTCGAGCAGAACATAAAGCAAAAGAACGCAGAAAACAAATTGAAGAAGAAAAAGCAAAAAAGAATCTGTATGGAAAGGCCAAGCAGGGCATAAAAAAATTACACCTAGGTTATTGAAAAAAAGGGAGAAGCAAGTATTGGATAGCTCTGAAGATGACGAAATTTGCTTATGTCTAGTTTGCTTGGAGAAATACAAAATTTCTGGAACCAGAGAAGACTGGGTGCAATGCATGACATGTAAAAGATGGGCGCTTGTCAAATGTACCAAAAAGGAACCTTATTATATTTGTATTAACTACAAATCAAGCGCTGAAACAAGCAATGACGATGAGTGATTAAAAATATAGGATATAGGCCTACACGTTGTAGTAGGCTACCGAGTCAAAGATCAATATGGCCAAAGATTAGTGTTGGCTTACTTTCCTGATTAAGACAGTTTTTTTTTTCTTTTTATTGTTAAGTGTCTCTAAAAGTATCTTTATAAAGTTTTAAGAGTTTACAAGTGTTAACAATTTAACTACTTTATTTTCATTTGATTTACAATATTATTAAAACATATGTGTTTTATTAAGTTAAGAACGTTATAAATGAATGCATTTCTCATTCTTGATTTAACATATACCATTTAATCGCCTTTCTTACATAATTTTTATATGTTACAATGTACTTGTATGTGTCATTTATGTGTCACAATGTGCCCCAAGCATGTCACAACTTGCCCGTAGCGGGGGTTAGTAGTGGCAAATTTCGAGGTTACGCAGAATTCATTTTCTGTTATGAAAAACGTTAATAATGTTAATAGTAGTTTTATAAACATGTTACGCAAGATTTACTCTAATGATGTGATACACTAAATGCTTCGCTCCAGTTCAAATCTTAAGGCTAATACCAAAAATGTCGAAAATGTCACTACTAGCCCCGGTCTCCCCTACTGCTTGGGGGCAGGTAAACTGATTTTCTCATGTCGGGTTTGCGTTGGGACGATTCCAATTGTTTCAGGTTCGGACTGGATTCGAGATGGTGGACAAAATTGCAATTATAGGTATAATTTAAAATTATTTTCTCACAGATGCATTAAAATGTGGATGAATTTACTTTTATTTAGGATTGCGAATCGATTTTAGTTTGGTGTGTGTCGAATGCAGGTCGTGCTTTAGATCAACGAAAATTTTGTAACAGGTCGTTATTCCTCTAAACTATAGTAGGAACTTCAAAAAATTGATATTTTTAACCCTCAAAGTAATTTTAATCTTTCGGAAGAATAACTAATTTTCTAGAACTTAAATAAGTTATTATTTCAGCTATTTTAGCTAGATTCTTATAAATCAGCCAACACCCATCGAACCGATTTTGAAGTTCTTTCTCTATTTTCAGTGTAATTTTTATTAGATTTAATTTCAAAGTATCGTCGAGAATAGAACCTACAATTATGAAATGCATTATCCAAATAAATCCGAATAATATAATGAAATTTAACTCAGCAAAGTTCCTTACTTAAATTGTCAGGAGCCATTTGGAGAATTTTATTTTGAACTTCAAATGCATTTTAATCATGCCGTTTCATGTTGTTGTCTAGTTTGTTTCATTATTTTACATTTGCATCTCATATAATGTGTTTGCTGTTAATTTCTATTTGATATTTTTCTTATTACTTACAGTATAAGAAAAAAATTATACAAACAGTAACAAGAATCGTTGTTTAAAAACAATCTGGTACCAAAATATTAATCAATTTCCGAAATACATTTTAGCGCGTTTCAGAAATGCGAGTGAAAACATTAGAATTCTCTATTTCTGGAGTACAAATGACAGTGGCGCCGTATCACTTTAAATTTTCAGTACTTAACAAATATTTTTACAGTTAAAGAAATTAAACTTTATAAACTAAAAATGATTTTTACCACTGGAAATAAATCATACACACACATACACATGTATACACAGTCTTTGAAAAGTAATCACTCCTTAGTGATTCTGCGGCAAACTAACATATAAAAATGATAATGGTACAATCGCCTGCAAATAATGTCTTAACTGCTTGATACTATGCATAAATTATGCTTCAGAGGTCATCTACATATTAAAATATGGACCAATTTTCGATTTTCAGTTCTAGCTTATGGCACTTTATTTAAGTTCCTTGCATCAAATCAACCCGAAATGTTAGACAGTTTCTTGACTTTTTCTTAATCTTCAAAATCTTGAAATGCCCAGCGGTTAATACGAGAGTTTAGGAATGTATACAATTTTTCGCATTAGCCATTAGTTGTTAAAACCGTCAATGAAATAAGAATCTTAAAAACATATTTTAATTAAAACATAATTTTGCTAATTTCTTTAAATGCCGATCTTATTATCTCAGTGCCATCATATCATTTAGTTAATATATAATATTCAGTCTTTAGCTTCATGAATTTCACTTTCGTTAGGCTATCAATAAAAGCACATGCACGCAAAAAATGGTATTTTCTTATTAATGTATATTGAAAAATGTGATCAGTTCTAAAATTCTGATACAGATCCATTTAAGAATTTCGTATTATAAAACGTCTATTTCCGAGTGTAAAACGCCCTTCATTTGGTCCGTATGTGTTCTTTTTCTGATGATTCTGTCATCAAAAAAGCCAATATTGGTACCATGTCACTATTTTCGAACTGATACACTTGTTATTGCAATTTGTAGGCTTTCCTTAATTAAACTCTCAGATGGATACAAAACTGACGTTCAACCACTTTCACCTAAACATTTTCCCAAATAAAGCGAGTTTTCCAAGGAGAAAAGTTAGAATCAAATGTAAAGGTGTATTCAAAGCCAAAATTAAACGAATATATCGGGTGTCCTAAAATGAACTGACTGATTTTAAAATTCAATTACTTGCAAGCGGTGACAGATGTTACAGAAATTCTTGTAGGTGAGTAATATAAGATGTCAGGAATTTTTTTTTATACTGTTATTCCCGATTTTACTTACTATTATCAGTAATAGATGGCGCTGCGAGCAGTAGATGTCTAATGGAGGCAGAAGCAGAAATTACTGAGCCCAGGTGCCAAGCCAACGAAAGAAATCAAACCTATGAAGTTGGTCATATTCGTCGATACAGTTTTGCACTTAGAGTCGCGATTCTGAACTTAGGCTGTATGATTCTGTATGATATCATTTTTGAATCCGAAATCCGACACCAACGATATCCAAATGATTCCGGCTAAAAACAAGAGTATAGAGGCGAATGAGATCCACTCCATACGTTTGACCTCCATTATTCCCACCATTACTGGATGATTTCTATTTTCTGCCTCCATTGAGTGTCTACTGCTTTCAATGCCATCTATCGCTCATATTTCAAACTAAAACCGGCAATCGTAGTAAAAAATCTCCTCACATCATACATTACTCTCCTGCAATAATTTCTTTAACAGCTGTCACCGCTTGCAAGTTACTGATTTTTTAAATCAATCAGTCCATTATAGAACACCCGTATATATTTATATCAAGAACCTCAAATATAAAATGTAGAACATTTGTACCCAATAGCGACTGAGTTACATTAATAATGTTTCTTGCAAAAAGCACAGCATAGTAACGCCACCACTTAAGTGATCAAAACAAAATTGAATCAAAACAGTTTATCATAACAAGTATTAAAGTTACTTAATATTTTCTATAAGCAGGGTTCTCGCTGCCGCTCGCCATTGCTCTAAATCACGACAAAATGCTTCGTTTGGCGAGTAAACGAATAATGAGACTCGCCAAATTGCGACTGTTCCATTTCTGCGCTGTTTGTGTTTGTGTGCCAATACAGTCGAGAAACTTTTCCGCGCTTCTGAACAATTGATGTCGTTTTAACATTTTTAATCGCAGCGTGCCATTTACATTGCTCTATTTACAGAGGTACCGACTTAACACCAATTCAGTTTAGCAACAGCCGAAGACACAGAAAGGATTATGTGATAGGTATTTCTGCATTATCAGTTAATTACCATCTATGAGCCGGCGTCGCGCTGGTAAAAACACAAACAAAATTACTCGCATCAAGTGCAAATAGAGAAAGGTTTTTCTGGAATGTGGTGTTGAAATTATCCATTTACCATACTATTTATTAGTTTTAGTTGTATGTAAAGTATCATTGGCTGGTACAATTTTTTCTATCGGTTAGAGCCGAAATATCATAGCAATTTTTTGTGTATATTTTCACAACGGTAAATCAAAGATAGCTGTTCCGAATTTTTATTTAGAGTGCTAAAAGAATGTCTGAAACATTTGCACATGTAGGAAACATTTTGAATGTACTTATTTTTAATAGTTTTCGGATAGCCGAATTTTTATTTTATAAGAAATTACAAAAAAATAAGTTATTTTAGAGCATACTCAAAAAAAGGGATACAATAAGGGGTTAAAGATAGATTTTTCAGTGTTTCACGCCGAATCTATTTTGCTAACATTTCTTTTCATTTGGCTTCTGTTTTTTATTTCTTATTTGCCAAATCGCTAATGTTGGTCAAAAGCCAGCGAAAACCCTGGCTATAAGTGATAAAATAAATTTAAAAAGCAAAAAATACCTTTATTTATTCAAAATTTAAATTGAAAAAATAGTAAAAAATAGTAGTTTTTTTACTAGTTTTTTCAATTGAAAATGTTTTGCGAAATTATTGTACTATTTTAATTCTTGAGAATGCTGCCGCTCGGATGCACTGAAACATGTCAAATGTGAATAAATAAAGTTTTTTTTTTCCTTTTAAATTTATTTTTATCGCTTATAGCAAATATTAAGTACTTCGATGTTTTGAAGTGATTTTTATATATAGTTTATAACAAGCATTTTTTATATTCCGTGTGATGCAATTCCATCCCACCAAGAGCCCGCACATAGGGAAAAGCATGGCATAGCTGCCCTACCTGTTGAGCGATTTACACCAAAATTTAATCATCATAAATTTATGGCAAGGTTAAACTAATTATAAAATTCCATGATTTATTTCTTGAGTTAAAGTGACCATAAAATTAGTTAAACACAAAAATATACAAACTCACAAATACACATCGGTGCAAAAAAAGTCAAATTGTTTTCAGCAGTACATTCCAAACGCCTAAAACCCACAAAATGTAGGAGATAAAAAAATTCACGATTCCCATACCTTCTTTTGAATACAGGAGAAAGTAAAATTTATAAAATGATTTCAAATATTGTGTAATTATTTTGCTATTTTTGGCTAATTTAAGAAATTATTACAAAAACTTAAATCCTTTTGAATTTATGGAATAGCTTGACAATGTTTCGTCTGTTTGTTTGTGCGGATTTTTTTTTATTTTGTGCGTGTGTGTGTGGACGTCTGAAATTGAAACAATAATTCTAAAACTATACATATTCTCTGGATATCTTTCCAGTGCTAGTTAATTGCTTCGCAATGAATGCATATTGTATGCTTTATTTTATGTTTCTTTTTATAGTTCTTTATTTATAGTTCTTACATTATCATAATAACCTGTTGTTTTTATATAAAGTCCTACTAATATTTTCAATATCTCATTATAATTCCATTTCAAAATAACTACAATTTACTTCGATGAGAGAAGTAGTAATTATCCGGGTTTTTCTCTTGAGGGATTGAATCATATTTGTAGAAATTCTCTCATTAATCCTTTTATTCCTGAAACAGGTCATAACCCTAAATTAGATATGATAATAATACGGAACAGTTTAAGATTTGCGCAATTATGAGTCGCATATTTCTAAATAAAATTTGAGTGCGATTTTGGAGACTAATAAAGTATAGGATGGCTAATTAAAGCGGAGATGAGGAAAAGATAGACATGGATTATATTGTACGTATATAGTTGAAATTAAACAAAAGATAATCAATGCCTGCAACAGTATCAGAGCCGAAGAATTCGAAAATATTTACAGGAGCATTAGAAGAGCTATCGTTTGATATCACAAGGATTTAAAACTACATTTGACTCTTTAGACGATATCTGCCTATGTAATTTTTATTTAGATGTATTTGCAATATTTTCACATTTATTCACATATTTTTGATGTAAAGAAAATCATGTGGTCCCTGTTTTTATTGATGAAACAGAGTTTTTTTATTGGGAAGCTTTTTAAAGGTACAATGATGCAGATTTTTGTAATTATATTTAATTATGTTATGTCACGAAAAAATTTCTAATTAACTAATTTTGTGTAAAGAAGAATTGCATAAAAATTAAAATACTACTTTTTGAAAATTAATGGAAGGACTAATTTTATTTTCTTGCTTATTTTTGACTTTTGTAATCTGCATTGTCTATTTTTCTCAAACAGATTTTTTAAAAAAGCATGTTTCTTCCTTTTTGGGACACCCTGTATATACTTCATATTCTGTTCTACATGTTATTCAAAAAATACTTTTATTCTTGACTTCAGTGTTTTATATTTTTCAACGAAATTAAATACAAAGGGACATAGATTTGGGGCTCCACCGGGCGGACTACGTAAGTTACGGTCTGTTTTGATTTTATATTTAAAAAAAAATCTTTCCAAATTAACCTATTTTCAAAGGACCTACTGGCTTCGATAACGGAGAACCTCGATGCCGGCACAGGGGGAACATCAATCACAATTCAAGTTGGAACATGCTTAAAATGTTTTCAGCTTACACCAAAATTATGTTCGGACCAAACAATCGCCTGTTCAGTAGCAAATAAAATAGGGATTATTTTAACATGGCGGAGAAAATAGAAATATTTCCCAAAGAAAATATTACAAACGAAGTAAGAGATCTCCGATACAGTGATTAGTGATTTAATTTTTGACACTTATATATATTAAACTTTCAATTCCGGCCAAACCTTCCTGATATAACATGTATAATATCCCACCGCTCTCCTGTTTTATCACTTTAAACTTTAAATGACATTCGTTATCCGAAAATATCCTAAACACAACCTTCCTAAACCTCTTCCTAAACTCCCTAACTTCCAAAACCTCTGGCTCCCTTGTTACTTCTGATATCAAATTTTCGAAATGTATTCTGGGAACTTACTAAAGGGTAAATATTGAGCAGATTTTATTTACTTTAATGGGTTACGTACGTCATAAGCTTTCAAAAAATCGCTTTTTTTACGGAAATTAAATCCTTACTACGTGTAGAATTATGAGCAAAAGATTTAAAATGATATCTAAATCATTAAGATTATTATTATGATACGAGCAAAAATGTGAAGGTTCTCACGACTGATAAAACCGACCTCATCGAACAATATAAAGCCAGCTACAGCGTTCTGACAAAACCACAAAAACATGTTTTCGTTGCTGTTCGTTATATTTGTGAAAATGCATTGAGCCATTTTGAAAATCCTACTCACTTACTGAACAATAACGAGAGTTTGAATGCTAAAATTTGGAAATTTTGTTCAAAACTCACATCCTAAAGTTACTCTATTGTTCAAACTGCCGCCGATATTGAGTAAAAATTGTCTTTTTGATGAGCTAAATATCGCGTAAAAAATTAATTGATAAAAATGTAATACAAAAATCTAAAAACTGTCTTTGAGGTGCATAACTAAAGACATCGTGGTACTTTCCTGACAAATCTTGTAACTTTGCACTTCAGAATACAGTGCACAGACACACACAAACTTCTTTCCTTATTATTATTTCCTTATTAATACACCATGATGTTTCTAGTGATAATTATTAATTCATTTATTATTAAGTGTAAAAAAAATATACTATGTAACAACCATCAATTCTATTTTTGGAAATCATAAAAAATGCTTCATTAAAAACGAATTTACAAGACAAATAGCACAAAGTAAAAACCCAAATATATACTGCTAAATAAATTCGAGTAACAACTAATAGTAGAATAAGTCTTTAAACCAAAATTTACTAAAATTTCATTCTCACATTAAAATTATTATCAGCTCTTTGTCTAATACCTTTTGTAAAAGGAAAATAACTTTTCGCACATTTTAATCAATTTGAAACCTTTTAGAAACATCTTTCATTTGTCAGCGCATTCACGTTAAGTCACTTGGGACTCCTAAAGCTTTCCCGGCTGTTTTCGTTTTAAATGTAAATATTCACATGGCACAAAGATATATTTTGTTTCAGGAAAAACTATTTTTAAAATGTAACTACTGTATTAGAATGATGTCAACAGTTAAGGCATGGGAAAAATTGCACATCAAGTAATAGAAAATTAAATAAACCCTAGATAGAGATTACGCTTCAGTGAATAACTAATTTTCTAAAAACAAAACTCACTTTTAACTTTTGTTTCATTGCTTAGAGGTTTTGTGTAAAGTATTCTAACTCAGAGATAATAAGGTAGAATTTTTTAGTTAAATTTGAAATAAGTTAACTTTGATTCTTAACACAGCATTTAATTGGCCTTATAGTAATATTTAACTGTAGAAATTTCATTTTCTTAACAAATTTTATTTTTCTTTGTTAAACAATAACTGCAGAGACATTAAAAAAACTAATTAAAGAGAAATTATCTGTATGACAAGCATTTCAGTAAAAAAAATTGCTAAACACATTTTGCAATGCTGCCTTTTCCTAATTTTTTTTTCTATAATCAATCAATTTTTTTTTTTTTTGGGGGGGGGGGGGAGTTTCCGTTTGGAGACTTGAAGCAAATGTATTCAAGATTAATTCTGAATATTTGTTCTTTATTCTGCAATATATTTTCTCACGTTACGTATTATCGATGACTTTTACTTGTGATTTAAAAACATCACTGTGCTACGTACGGATATTTTATGTAATTTTTTACAATTTTGGGAGCTAAGTAACAGGAAATAGGAGTTATTACAACTTAAACCATCAGATACATTTCATTAACAGTGAAAAATACCAATTAATATATATATATATATATATATCGCTTTGTCATCGCTCACTCTCGAAGGTATAAATTTGTACACATGCCTAATATTTTTTTACTATAACGTAAATTACCTCTGAGTATGTCTTGTTACGAAGGAGGTCTATAAATTCTCTGCGTGTGCATTTAAATTCCCCTCTCCCACTCTGTATACATTTTTTTTTTTTTTTTTTTTTTACTGAAAGTATCTCTAGCTGTAAATTTTTAAAACTCTCTTTGATTGTTCACTAGAACATTTCTTTCTTCAGAACGTAATACCTTTCGTTTCCTTTTCTTAGCTACTTTTGGTTTACTACTTTCCATATTGTTTTATTTTGAATTTTGTAGTCCTTTGACTTTCACTATGATTTTACACTTTTTTTTTACTGTCGTATAATTTGTTTTCAGTTTTTAAAATATAAAGCAGTTGTTAGGTCTCTGATGTTACTAAACATGTGCCTCATGAAGATTACTGCTAATTAATTTTATTTTATTTGTGTATTCTATTTATCTGTATATCAGTATCTACGTACATGGATTAGGTAAACGTTTTATCTTATCTTTGGGATTAGATTGAGTACTATTGTATTCATATCTGTGGGGGATTATAAATATTTTCAACAATGCAACTTGACAGACTCAAGTGTTTATTTAATCAATACGCAATCTTATATGAAATGAAAAGTACAACACCAAAAGCGTGGAAAAAAGCTAAAAATGTGTGGCAACAGCTTGATTGAAAAATAAGTCAAATCAAAAGATGTTTATGTTCAGGCGTTCCATAGTTTTAATCTCAACACGAAGGTTGAAGATTCGTTAAATGCCAAATAAAAGATTTGAGCAAGAATTCTAGGTGAATTCCAGAATTTATGTTTACAAATGTATTATGTTATTGATGTGGAGGAATTTCTGTGATCTACTAAGCATATCATTTGTCCGAGTGAATAATAAATGCCGAATAAAATTGATAAGCTAATAGATGCATTTATTTGTAGTTATAAGCCAAGTGAATCTTTAAGTAATTTTCAGGCTAAATCCTACATCTGTATTGTATAAAAAGCTTTATTGTATAAAAGAAAATAGCAACCTTTATACATCGGAATATGAATAACAATAGCGAGGCAGATAAACAGAAGAAAGGAGATGAACAAAAGAGAATCTCTTGTGATGCCTGGTCAATGAGAAAGCGGGGAGAAAGGACAGTTGGATTGCCTTTCATTTTACAGGTGGAAATTGCTCTTGATTTTGCAGGTGAGACCACGTAGAATTGGAAAGGAGAAGAGGCAGTGAGAGGGAGCGTAGTCAGTTTTAAGTCTTCCGTTTGAGGTGAAACGTGGAGCTTGTAAAAGTATTTACTCTTGTGTGGAGTAGTCTATGTATGAGAGTGTGGGACATACTGTATGGTTATTCTGTTGATAAGCGTAGCTAAGTACAGTAAATTGAGAAGGTAAGAGTGTAATTTAACGATATAATTCGGTAAGTAGATAATATCTTAACGTGTAACTTAATGTTGAGCGGGATCTACTATATCCGTGGCTGTAAATGTAAATAGTGTCCTTTAATGTAAATATTTTGTAAATAAATTATCCATTAATATTATTTAAAGAATCGTAGCAATTAATTACAAACTTTCCCATATTGTATCCGGTATCATGCACCTATACCAGTGATGGGAGCATATCAACTAACGAGTGGTTATTTGCATTTTTAGGTGTGATTGACAAAAATTTGAATGATAATTGTCATCGTATCAGCAAGGAAACATCACAGCAGTCATCATGCATTTAAGTCTAATAATAATTATTTTAAAGTATATATATTTTTTTATTTTATGATATAAAATATGGCTGCGCAGAGATTGGGCCGACTTGATGGGACACCCTGTAGCCTCCCCCCCCCCCCATACCTTAAACTTCATACTGCATGAACTATAAATTAAAAAATACTCTTAAAAATGTGCAGAACTTGATATATTACTTGATATATTTATTAAAAGTTATTCCCACAAAGCGGAATTTACTTATTTATTTTGTATAGCATAAAGAAGGGTGTGTGTGTGTGTGGGGGGGGGGGTAGTTTAAACTTAATATCTAGCAGTTTACATATTCAAACAGGAAAATTCTGTGAAAATTACGTGGCAAAGTCTTTAAGTTCAAACAAATGATTTTAATGCTCAAGCAGTATCAAATGTTCTATTTAGTCGTCAGTATAACGTTAATAATTAAATAGAGAATGTATAAATACTTTATCTTGAATTCTTTGTCCACCGCAGAAACCAGAGTCTATCTGTTTAAAAAATAATATAGCTTTCTGAAAGCATATAAATAAATTAAATCCACAATATTCATAGTTTTTTAAAGCTATTTTAGTTGTGAAAATAAAATCGAAGATTACGGAGGAAGAATAGGAAGGCGGATGATGCTTTAAGATAAAATAAGATCGTGCAGAGAAGGAATGATTTAAACTTATACTTCGAAAATTCTTCATTTTCACATCCTAGCATAATAAATTTGGCGACATAATAAATTGAACCAAAACACAAATGTTGTATTTTGGTTAAATTTTTACGTTAGCATTCCAGACTTTTACTTTTCAATGTTTATAGTCACTTGCTTGGTATTTCTTTTAAGTAATTAATTGTTTTAGTTAATTATTTATTTATTCAAAGATTTTGAATAGGTTATTATAACCATCATTATCTAAAAAAAAAAGTTTTTCTTATAATTAAACAAACCTCCTGAGACCAATTTTTGTGATTAAAACACTGTTTAGGCCGTTTTAGAGTAATTTAATTTTTTTTTAATGTATACTCTTAAAGCGAATTGTTTAATTTTTTGTTGCATTGAAAAATTTCTGTGTGTGTGGTTTTTTTTTTAAGTTTGATATTTTTCTTTCATTCCCTAAAGCACCTAAGAAGTTCATTAACATCCATTTCTAAGACAAGGATTACGCTAATGATGCACGAGGGAATGTGAATTTTAATTCGAAAGCAAAGATTTTTTCTTCCAAAACGTTTATGGATAGAATGCAGATAAATAAAAGACGTTAAAAGTTTATTTTATTTACAATTTTATTCGGATATTGGTGATTTGAATTAAATGAATTAATTTAGTTTCATATGTCTTACATGTAAAAATCAGTTTTGTAAGCGTTTACATAAATCGCCTCCAAAAAATATGTTTTTCCCGATAAACGTGAATATATCTGACATAATCACGAAGACATTTAAAACATAAAATCGTGAAATTCGAAGACTATTCAAGTACTGTTCAAGTACTTTGTAATCGAATAGCGTTTTTTACTTTCTGATATAGTATCTTGATTTATAATGAATTGCCTTTCCTTTATAGCGTCATCCTCTCAAAATATTGGTTCAAAATGCCAAATTTGAAGCTATTTTTGGAAAGACCTTTTTCTTTAAGAGAAAAATATGGAACGCTATTCGATTTCTTTGAACTTGAATAAAAACACATGCAAATATGATGTTTTTACAAACGATGATGATTTCGTGAATGTGTCAGAATGTAAACGCCTTTGGATTTAAGAACAGAATATTGAATTATATGGTGAAGTCAAAATTTGTATGGTCACCGTAGGAGGAGAACAATCAGTTCAGTATATATTTTTTTAAATCGTCTTTTTAAGTCACACTTAACCGGCAATCAAAATCGCTGTTCTCATAGTAATTTAAATTTAAACTATTATTATAAAATTCGAAATTGCAATCGAGTGCGTCATTGTTTCCGCGCATGCGCTTGATCTGTACGCAGGAGTTTATATTTTTCCCAAAGGCCGATTTAGAATTTGTGACGAACGTGTTAGAATGTCACCTGTTTCATTCTCAATTAACAGTCGTGAACATTCGGGTAGAGTTTTCGAGCTCTTTTAGGAATCATTGATAGAGAGTATAAATACAGCTTATGAATCCGGAAGAGTATACAGATATAGATAAGCTGTATGAAGTAATAGTACTTACGCCTGATCGACACTTCGAGTCTTTTGTGAAATATTTTATTATGTTTGATTTATAGCCACCTTAGCAGTGCTTTGCGACTTTTGACGTATGTTTTGGTATAGTAATCAGAATATTTCAATTGCTCTACCAGAGTTCGTACGCTTCAAAGACTTTCAACCACCAACCACCTTTTACCAGAATTTTAATAAAGTAATATTTGCATTATTTAATGAAAAAAACTGCTATCTTCAGATATAGCGACCAGTACTTTACGAAATTTCTGGCGTTGAAACACCTAAAATTCTTTGAAACGCCTGATACGTACGAACCCTGTCTGTGTTATCTGATTGTTACTTACTACTTCTACGTTTATCAGATTCGACTGTTAATGTTTATTTATCTTTGTAAGTCGGCTTGGTTCATCTAGAGTAATAGTAAAATAAATAAAGTGCAACGTCTAAAGGATTGGTTTCTTCGAGTATCAACGTACACGAACCCAATTTACATAGCACTATCATATTATAGGGGTCTACTGTGTTTGTTTTTTGTTTTCTTTTGTTTTTCAAATACCCGACACTCTAATGACCAGAAAAAAGTGTTGTCATAAGCGGAGTGTCGCGGTAACCGAAGTTGGAGAAAAATATGTTTATAAAAAGCTGTATTTTTAATTAATTTAAGACCATTTGAAATTCATAACTGTTCTTACAGTTTTAAGCAATAAGACACATTATTAAACAAAATAAATGCAAAAACAAAATTAAAAAGAATAAAAATCAGATCTATGATGATATGTGCTTCCTACAATTCTTTTTTCAATATTATATAATGAATTGTAATCAATATTCGTTGTTTCAGAAACGGATGTTAGATAATTTCTGATCCTTTCAATACAGTGCAATGTTTCGGTTTAAGTCGGATGAAAAACGTCGTGTAACCACAATAACCAGCTCCGCCTGACCAGAATAACAAGACCTCGAGTAGACTGATACGTCTATCTGGAGCTTAAGTGGGTCATTCAAAATGTGTGGGTTTATTTATTCAGATAAAGGATTGAATTAAAATTTCTCATTTATCTCAATGGGTATTTTAAACACTTTTGTGAAAAGTTTGGCTAAGACATTTCTTACCACTTAATTTCCGTGTTTATAAGATAGATTTGAAAAATGGACACTTTTCCTAAACCGTCGGTATATCCGGAGTTGAAAAGTATTCAACGACGTAAAATCCGGAGGTGATTTTACATTAAAATCATATACAGAAAATTGGAACTTTGAAAAACTGACGCGATAAGCGGAGTGACGTGAAAACCGGGTGTCGGGATAACGAGGTCCGACTGTACTTAACTTTCCTCTCTCACAACGCAATTGGTCATTTTAAATTAACTTTATGAACAAAAACATAAAGTCCTTAATAATCCCGAACGCTTTCCCACTTGTCGCAAAAATTTTGTAAATAAACTAGGGGGCTCTGCCCCCTACGAGCTACGCTCGTCAACCCCCGTTCAGACACCGCAGACTCTAAAAGTACGCTAATTTGATCGGCTTTAAAAAGATTTCGGAAAATTGAATTATAATTTAAAAAACAATGGCGATCTCCCTATAAACGGATTTCTATTCATTTCTCTTTGACTGGGGAATTTAAAGGCCAAATCCGCTGCGGTACTACTTGATTAAAACGTCGACCAATTTCGCCAAATTATATAAATCGCCAAAGCACTCGCCAAATTATACAAATTGACATCATTTTTATTTTAAATAACGAAAGAACAAATAAATTAGTGCAACATTAATAAAAATACAAATAAAACGTCGAAATAAAAATAACTTGATGACGTAGACACGTGTAAATTGCTTAAAGTCAAGTTAATGTGACATTTACGATCAACCATTATTGGCATTTAATCTTATAGTTTGGCGAATGATAGATTTTTGGTCGACGGGATGACTAAGTAGTACCAAAAATACATATGTCAATTGCTGTTTTCGTCTTTGATTAGGTAAAATAAGATAAACATTCCAAAATAAGCTAATATAAAAGGAATTAAGTAAACAGAATCTGTGTCTCCCGGTATTTTTTAACAGAGCTAAAAGAAAGTTCTTTTAAATAAGACATTTTAAATTAATCGTTTTTAATCTGACGTAATTTTGACCAAACTATTCTTTCTCTTTTTAATATTCACGTGAAAATACTTGTTTTAGAAATGAAATATTATTTGCGCTTTCCTAACAAAAATATTTGAAAAGTATCCTTTCAAAATATCAAATAAATGTCTCGCGCAATTTCTAAATTTAAACCATTTTGCAATATTATTTTGTGTTCATTTTATGTAATAACTGTAATGTGACGTAAATATGACGTAATTTCTCCTATTTAAGACTTCTAACGCATGTTAATAAATTTATTATTTTACAAATTCCTTTCTCTCTTAAAATTCACGTGTAATTATAGTTTTTATGACGTAATTTTTAATAAGTTCTTGCTTTTTGTACATAATTATTTAATTCTAATTCCAAACGTTTTTTTCTGCTTAAAATAGTCACGTGTAAATAAATTTTTAATTTATTACACGTATAATTTTTTTTGAAGCAAACATTATTATTTCTGCTGTTTATACAGTTGGCAACAGTTTAAATTAATATCACTTTCTAAAATCTGTCAAAAATATCTCTAGAAATGCTGAAAATTTGAATTTAAAATAGAAATAACACCACAAAAAATGAGCCAAATTAAAAAAAAGAAATACAATCTGCACACCGGTAACTTCAAACGTATAAAATGATCTAAAAATGATTAAATTCCCATGAATAGATTTCGCTCCTATAAAACTTTTTTAATGGAACGATTTTGTCCAACTTTAGCATTAAATATCTCTAAAAATAATTCTTCGATTTGAAAACTGTCTGCATCAGCGTGTTTATCAAACATTTCTGTATAATACTACCGATTTTCCTATTTTTGCATGCATTATTTTTCTTAATATTAACGAAAAAAGACCTCCGGTCACAAAAAATTCAAAACCGGCGGCGGCGGCGGTGACAGCGGTAGTTACTTTTTTTTAGAATAGAGAGATAAGGTGAGGCATACTATAAGATGTTAGAGGTATCAAAATAATCGTAGAAAATTACAGTTTGACATCTCTGCATCATGACTTCCCAACAACCCAATATTTTATATATAATGTATTTACTTACGTTAAATTTTAACATTTGGGATAGAAATCTTCATTTTGAATAAAATGTAAAAAAAGGTGAGAAGCTTGTTTCTTTATCTAAATAGAAATATAATAGAATAGAATAGAAGAAGTAAGTTTCGTTTCAGTTCAGTTTTTTTTTTCTTCAAAAATATCATATCTAAATAAAACCGTTTCAAAATTAGTTATAAATTCGTAATTAAGAACTAATATAGCTAACTAAGTTAACTAAGCATAATGTGTTCTCTTTTACCAAAAACAAATTTTAAAAGCAACTGTTTGTATCATGATATTAAAATATTTATTTGCTTAAAAGACGTTATAAAAACACATTAAAAGTAAATTAAAAATCTATATTTACATGTTTCAACTCATTTTCTGAGTCGTCTGTATAACATAAAATTACAAATGCATATGAAAAATGAAAAAAAATCATCGAATATAAACAAGTAATCATATATGATTACTTGTTTATATTCGATGATTTTTTCCATTTTTAATTTTCCTAATAAATATTTTTAATTAAAAAAATTACGTTAATTATACAAAAAGTACAAACATTTATTAAATATATATTAAAAGTAAAATTATTTGAAATTCGTATTAACAGGGCCGGCGCAACCATTGGGCAAACAGGGCGGTTGCTCAGTGTCCCGCGCCAATTGGGGGCCTTGTTAGGGGTCCCAGGCTGTCGAGCAAACGTTTTATCCTTATCAAATATTAATATTTCTGTTCTAGATTTGTTTTTTAAATTTTCTTCGCTATAAAAAAGTAAGCATTAACTTTATTTCGCACATACAATGTTGATTTAATTGTCAGGTAATGTATAGATTTGATGGTCCTAAAAGTAACTGTGAATGCGAAAAATAAATATTTAAAATATTGTGCAGAATAGAAGAATTTTCGAAATAAAAAATAGTTGGGAAAATTACATGTTAAAGTTGTGGTATTTTTTATATCAATCTAAAAATAATTTTTATTAGCCCAGTACTGCAGTATACGTTGGGCCCCATTAACTGCTTTTCCAGGGCGCTGCGGAAGCCGACCTTGGACAAATATCGAAATATTCTTCTTCTTCAAAATCATCAGATAATGTGCTGAAAATAATCGAGAAATGAATAAAACATTTGATCAGTATGATATATCCTCACTAAGTAAGTGAAAAAAAAATGGCTGACTGAAGGAAAAGAATAAGAATTCCTGATTACGTTATTTTCCAATATATGTACCTCTCGAATTGAACCATAAACGATGTCCAACTATCAACAAACACAGTTGTTTTTCATCGGCAGCTTTGAGTAATTCACTTCAGATCCGTCAGAGAAGGAATTAATATAAGGATTTGGAAATATCTGGAATATACATCTGCGCCCCACCAATTGCTTTGCCAGGAACCGGCGAGATGCCGGTTCTGCGTGGTTAAGCATGCCTAGTTTTAAACTTTATTATTCGTATTATTATTATTTTAAATAAGAAGTTATTTTTAAACTTTTTATGCATCAATTACATTTTTTTTTAATTTTCGCATTCCTTGCTCTAAAATTGACAGAACATGTTTTGTCTTTTTTTAAACACATTTACAATTTACATTGCCTACTTATCTCAAACAGTTAAGAAATTAAAGTGCGTTTTAATCTTTTGGAAACACCCGTATATTCATGCAAATGAAATAGTATAAAATAAATAACGTACAGTTGTTTTTATATATAGATATATATATATATAAAACAGTGTGTCATTTATTTGCAAATACTAAATAAAACAAATAAAGCAGTGCACGTTGATAATTTTTTTTAATTCAATCTCTTATATTATTAGGTATTACATAAAAGGTGAATGCGAATTTCTGTTTGATCACGATTTAATTTTTACAAAAATAAATTAAACAATCTAAATGACTTTCTAGAACGTCAAGCATAAATTCGAAATATTTTGTTCCAATCTTTATCCAAAGCTGCGTTTCTTTTCGAATCATAGTAAAATTGACCAAAAAAAAAAAAAAAAAAAAAAAAACCCAATCATAATAAATAACACTTATAAACCATTTTCATTTCTTCATTCAAGAAAATCCATTCAGTATTGTACTATGTTTAGGAGAAGTGCAACAATTGAAAAGAATTTTCCGGAAATTGAAATACGTTTTTAATATCCGAAAATATGTAAAGAATTAAGATTTAATTTGCGAAAGATTGAATACTGTCCAAAAATGTGTTTTGTGTATTTTTCTTTCTTTCATTTTGTTTCTTATGCAAATAAATGCACTTTTAATTTATACCATTCATATGGTGTTTAGAAAATACATTAAATGCATGTTCAAAAACTGATTCCCAAATTCAAATATACTTTTAATCTTGTTACATAAATAAAAAGGAGTTGGTAATTTTAAGAAGTGTTGAAGTGGAATAAAGTTTCATGAACAGAGGATGAAAACCTTTGTGCACCCTATTTCCATTTTGCTTTTCATGCGCGATTTTCTTATTTTTTTCTCTCACAAAATGTATGCAATGCTTTGAAACAGAATTTTATTGTAAAAGATGCTTCGAGATCATTCGGAACAAGGAAGAAAAATCATGCTTTAAGCATAGATTATGAAACATTTTCCAACACTTCCTGAAGGCTTTAACAAAACTTTGTTATTTAGGGAAATAAGGTATATAAGATAAGTAACCATGAGCAGGAACAGGAACAGGAACACTCTACAGAGGAGCCAACCAAAAATGGCTAAGGCAGAAAACCCCCGGCAGAAAAGTCCCCTCCGCCAAATGCAAACTGTTAAGGGAGCAGCCCCAGAAAACCAACGGCGTTTAATAACAAAAAAAATAATAATAATAATTACAGTCATTTACAGGTTTGACATATGACTGTATGAAAAAGTATTGTATACAATGTTGAGACATGTACACAGTTACACATGCTGTAACAGAAAAGAAAAACGTTAAATAAAATCTAAAAGTTGGCATACTAGATAATACTAGCAGACATGGGAAGTCCTGAACTGAGCAAATTAATAAATTTCATACAAAAGTCAACAATGTAAAAAAAAAAACTTATGCCCCAAAACCAAAGTCAAAATCAGAACTGGTATTTTATAAAAGAGAAATGTTTGTTAAGTTCATTATATATTTGTCTAAGTTTATTATAATTTGATCTTGACAGTAAGATATTTTACATATTCCAGTTCAATGTGCGATTCCGAACAAAATCAAATGAGACAGGCATAAATAGACAACGTCCGAAAAGGTAATGTTTTGGATCACAGATGCTACCACACAAACACTTAGCGTTCTGGCGCTTACCCAACTTAAACAGATGACTATGGGAAAAGCCCCGTGAGACGTGATAAAACATACAATGACTCGAGAGTAGCAAAGAAATGAGGTGTCAACTGTTTTGATTATACTAAATGTGTCTCTGCCTTTATCACTGTATGTCCAATCATTCTGCCACAATTTAACAATGTTCTCTTTATAATAATGCTTTACGAATGAGACAAGAATTGGTGCGGCTATCTTAACATCATAAATTCCCAATTCGATAACAGATTTAGCGAGAGAATCGGCATGCTCATTGCCTCTGAAGCCGACGTGTGATTTAATCCAACCAATGTTGATGATTTTGTTCTTCAACAAACGCAAGTTTATATATATATTGTATAAAATTTCATCATTCGGGAAAAGATTTGTAAGTGACTGAGGATAGACTATCTGTATAAATATGGAATGTACTATAAATAGATTCGCTACACTATTCTATAGCTAAATCAATGGCTGTAAGTTCTGCCTGATACGCAGTATTAAATGATTGCAATTTAATTCTCTTTTCTAGTAAAATTACGTCTGACATGAATACCACAAAGGCAGCGCCGACTCCCGTTTGAATCTTTGAGCCATTAGTGTATAATACAAGATGTGTAGTGTATGATGCGGAATACTTTTAGTGACTGAACCAACAAAATTAATATAATGTGTATAATAAAAATATGGATAATCAATCGTTGCAACTTTTTTAGCTAAACGATCTGATGAAACATAGGTTTCACCTATCCAATCTGTCCTGTCATTCTTCAAAATATCATAAAAAAGAGCCAACTGTTTTAATTCTGTCTCAATTGGTGGTATTCCTGATAAGACACACAGAGCAGCAGTTGAAACTGATCTATAAACACGTATTATGGATAATAAACAAAGCCTTTGACACGAAGATAGTCGCCGAATAGCATGGTATCTAAGATCATTGAACCAAATTTCGTAACCATACGATATTTGCCTTTCCAATACAGAGTTGTACCATATCTTAAGATATTCCAAAGGTAAGCCTTTATCACGTATACGGGTCTTTTGCATGCTGCAACTAAATCTTTTATTTTCTCACGCACCATGTCTAGGTGTTCCAATCAATGAAACCTGCTATCCAAATAAAAACCTAGATACATTAAGCTATCCTTAACTGAAATACTTCAATCCTCAACTGAAAACCTTCAAGCTTAAATATATGACGACGTTTTTTGAGTGTAAATCTCCCGAAAAGCATGGCTGCAGATTTCTCCGCACTAATGGTTAGACATAGTTCGCGGCATATCAAAGCAAAGATACTAATACTTTTATTGACTATATTTTCCAAGGCAGACCTAGTATCAACTCCTTCAACTGTAGCCGAGTCATCCGCATACGATAAAGTTCTATGACTATGTTGCTTGTAACGTTTCAAGATCTTGTCTGCTACTATCATCCAAAGTAATGGTCCCAGGCAAGAACCTTGAGGAAAGCCACGAAAAACTCTAAACCATCGTATCCCACGAACAAACATAAAACCAATAAGTCGATGGGTTATATAATTCTTTAATGATATTTTTAAGTATTCAAAAATTGGAAGATCATCTATCAAAGCAGCTAAAACAAACCAATCCATTAAATCAAAAGTGCCTACTATATCGAATGACACCAATGCGCAATATTTATGAGTAGGTAATGATTCCAAGATAAGTAAACATTTTATAAAACGTATTAAACATTTGAAAAACTGATTTCAGCATTTACCGTCCATAGCCAAATATGTATTCCAATTCTTTTGAACAGCCCTTTATTTGATCTGTAAGTTGATATATACACTATATAATGGGGAAATTTAGTTTAGTAAGAAAACGCATAACAGGTTGAAATTTTTCCTTCAGCAATTTATACTAATAGATCGAAACATACTTGAAGAATTTTGTACAACCCTGTAGTTAACCTAGTACTTTTATTACACGCCACTATTTAGCTAAAATTTAATTCAAACTAAAACACTCTTAAAACTACTGAAATCACATTTCCAGAAATTATCATTTATAGCCGGTCATGTATCCAATACTTTGCGTGACCCTGTATATCATTTTATCTATATTCTACAAACATTTCTAAGTAAACTAAATGCAGTTCAGCGTAAAAATGCATAACTCATTTAAAAATCACCTTTAAGCAATTTGCACTCATAGACGACAACCATTACGAGTTCTTTTGTCTAGCCCTGTATACGAAATATAGCATTTAATAGTATGTATAAATATAAGTGAAACATAAAAGCACATATCATAATAAAAAAAATGCATTTCCAGCAATCATCGCTAATGTACAGTACTTCAGAACTTGTCTGAAATCTTTTGTGTGTCCTTGTAAATGCTATGTAGTTCGTATTATACATGAAATAAGTTATAGTAAACCTCAGAGACGTATGTTAATTTCATTATACATGAAATAATTTAACATCATTAAAATACACCGCAAACGATTTCCTCCACCCCTATATCATTATTTAACGGAATTCTTTTGTATGACCCTGTAAATAAGAATAACTATTCTTTACACCTAAAAATCTGCAGAATACATATATTAGTGCACTTCATTAATGATATCAATTTTTTTTTATATTTGAAAGCGTGTAACACCATTAAAAATCATTTTAAACGATTTTTCCTCATAGGCCGTAATGTAAAGGAAAAATTTTGACTGTCCCTGTAACTGAACTAAACAAACAACATAAACTTAATTTGAAATAAGGATGTGCTATGGTAAACGTCAATAACATCTAAAATTTCCAGGGCAATCCGAATATATTTATGGGAGTTAGAGCGCGGACAGACGGACAGACAAACCGAAGTCATAAGCACTTTTCAACTTTGTTGGAAAGTGTGAAAAAGAGAAATAATTTAATCAATTAATTGAAGCAGTGAGTTCTATTTACATACATGATACGGCTAAAGCGTGAAATTTTACCGGTAGCGAATTTGCAAACCATTTCGCATTTTGGCCCAGGGTTCTGAACAAATTCCGATAGATAGGAAATGAACGGTGTATGGAACCGACGTAAGAGTCGCACTGGGGTCATGTTTGGTGCTATTTTGGAAAAGGAAAAAAAAGTTTTCGATTACTTATTAAGTCTTGTCTGCGAAAATAGCGTATTAGTTTTATGTTATTATGAAATTATATTATAACTATGAAAGACTAGTTTATAAATGTAAAACAAATTTAACTATAATTAAATATAAAACATTTTAAATATTAAATAACAGGGATTACGTGTGAAAGAATTTTCAAATAATGTTATCCATTTAAAAGTTCAACAAATAAGTATATCTAACGTTTTGTAAAAGTAAAATCAGTTTTATAGTGAATATGTAATGTAAAAAAAAAAAATATATATATATATAAAGAAAAGCGCAGTCACATTAAGTTTAGAGAGGTGTGTTACCTTTGCTGTTTTTTACTTTACTTTTGTTCATTTTACACCAAAGAAAGTGTTCTTATTATAAAGCTTTAATTTTGAAACAATATTATGCATTTAAAAGTTCAACAAATAAGTATATCTAACGTTTTGTAAAAGTAGAATTAGTTTTATAGTGAATATGTAATGTATAAAAAAAAATTATATAAGGAAGATCGCAGTCACATTAAGCTTAGAGAGGTGTGTTACCCTTGCTATTTTTTGCTTCACTTTTGTTCATTTTATATTAAAGAAAGTGTTCGTATTATAAAGCTTTAATTTTGAAACAATATTATCTATTTAAAAGTTCAGCAAATAAGTTTAGTTCACATCTAACGTTTAGTAAAAGTAGAATTAGTTTTATAATGAATATGTAACGTATAAAAAAATATTATATAAACAAGAGCGCAGTCACATTAAGTTTAGAGAGGTGTGTTACCCTTGCTGTTTTTTACTTTACTTTTTTCATTTTACACTAAAGAAAGTGTTTTTATTATAAAGCTTTAATTTTGAAACAATATTATGCATTTAAAAGTTCAACAAATAAGTATATCTAACGTTTTGTAAAAGTAGAATTAGTTTTATAATGAATATGTAATGTATAAAAGAAATTATATAAAGAAGAGCGCAGTCAAATTAAGTTTAGAGAGGTGTAGCGAAACAGCACCAAAAACTGGCGATATGAAACTAATAAAATAATAAAGCTTTGTAAAAAAATCACCATAAAATAAAACAAAACATAGGACGCGTTTCGAGCTAAAAATATTAACAGCTCGTCATCAGCTACAGTAAACACGTGTCCGAAAGAGGACAAGGTCAGAAATTAACTGAAAGGTAGAGAATAGAACTTGCAAAGAATGCGACAGATGGCGCTAGCTGAAAGGGTCACATGGAGAAGACGAAATTGTTGCCAAAATGATAAAAGAGGAATTGATAGGGAAAAATGGAAATAAAAGAAATTAAAAAAATAAAAATAAAAATGAAGAAGTAAATTAAAAAATATAAATATAAATAATAATAATAAAGAAAGAAACATAAAATGATTAAATAAAATATTGTTTTATTCTTTTATATTTATTTATTTATTATTATTATTATTATTTATATTTATATTTTTTTATTTACTTATTTTATTTTATTTTAATTTTGTTTATTTCTTTTATTTCCATTTTCCCATGTCAATTTCCCTTCTATCATTTTGGCAACAATTTCGTCTTCTGCATGTGACCCTTTCAGCTAGCGCCATCTGTTGCATTCTTTGCAAGCTCTATTCTCTACCTTTCTGTTAATTTCTGACCTTGTCCCCTTTCGGACATGTGTTTACTGTAGCTGATGACGAGCTGTTAATATTTTTAGCTCGAAACGCGTCCTATGTTTTGTTTTATTTTATGGTGATTTTTTTAGAAAGCTTTATTATTTTATTAGTTTTAGAGAGGTGTGTTACACTTGCTGTTTTTTTATTTCACTTTTGTTCATTTTATACTAAAGAAAGTGGTCTTATTATGAAGCTTTAAATAGCTGAAAGCTAACGGTACTTTGTTTAGTATTTTGCCTACTTTGGTTTTTACGCATCTCATAATCATTGTATTGCATCTGTTTTTGTATTTATCAGACCGGAATCTTGTGCACTCTGCTTCCATGATTCTTTAATACCGCATTATCTAGAGAGGAAGTGCTAAAAAAATTACACTTTTGGGGCGTACTATCGTTTATTGGTGCTATTGGCCCATAAAACAACTTGATAAAGATGTAATAATATGTAATAAATATATAATAATCGCAATAAAGATGTAATAGTCCCTATTATTTCCTTTTATCTGCAACAATGGAAGTAATTGTCAACATTGTCATTATTTTGAAGAAATCTCAATAAAAAGTTTCAAAGCTAAAAATAAAAATGGAAATATTTAAAAGAAAAACAGCTAGGTTTGTCTCATCTACAAATAAACAGCTTTCAGTTTGGAAAAGAAAGAAAAGAAAGAAAGAAAGAAATGTTAAAATTGTTTTAATAGACAGCACAGGGAAAATGACAAAAAAAAGGACTTGTATTTTAAAACTATTGATAATGATATAATATATGAAACTATACAGACCTTCCGAAACTACTCGTTGCATTTTCTTTCGACTTTTGCCAATTATTCCATGCTATTTCACAAACTGGCCGTAAAAAAAGTATTTTTTAAATTTATAACGCTCGAATTCTTTTATCTTATCTAAGAATAAATGTTTTTCTTTCTCTGCATTCTATATTTATTTATTTATTTAACCCCTCTACATTAACCATTGTTAAATTCAGATGTTTGTACTTACTTCATATTTTTCAGCTAATGTGAAGACACAGTCATTTTCCCTACTATGAAATCACAACCACCAACTTCTTTGAATCGATGTCAAATATTTCTTTTCTGAAATTACTCGAAACCATGTCCATGTAAGTACGTTTGTGTTGTCCTGCATTGCCCTCTTAGACGCTAAATAGCTTCGAGCTGATACAACGTAACTGACTAGTTTGCAGCCCAATAATTTAGTTATAAATAAGTGGTGATGAGAAATATTAGCATAGAATTTAGTAATGTAAAGAAAATGTTAGAATTTAGTGATGAACTTAATGATGTAGAAATCAGCGATGAACTTAATGATGTAGAATTCATTGATGAATTTAGTTATGTGAATGAATTTAGTGTTTTAGATAAAATGTTAGAGATACTGTCATACCCTTATAGAAAGAAGTGCTAATGTTAAATTTCGATAATAGGAAATGTCAATACTGTTGTTGGCGCCGAAATTCGTCTGACAAATAAATTTTCAAAATCCAAGTGAGATGGGAGAGCAATTAGAATAAATAGTTTATTAAATAAAACTGAAATAGTATGTAAATTCTATTCATCATTAGAAGTTAATAATTGTTCCATAATAGTAATTCTCCGTATTTAACAGAGCCAATACAAAAAAAAATGTGTTCTCTGCTTGGTTGCAGAGTCAGGACTTCCACTATACACTCTGTATTAAACAGAGCCATGATTTAACAATTGGCATCTCTGATTACAGAGTCAGGACATGTTACATGTTCTCTGCTTGGTTACAGAGTCAAACTGACCATTTTAAAAATGATACATATTATATAAAATAAACATCAAAATAAAAATTACAATATGCAGTTATAAATCTTCTAAATAGCTATAATATTCATTTAAATGACATCCAAGTAATTATAAAACTAATAAATCACCATCAATTCAAAATTATTATAAAGTAAATAAATCTATATTACATGACCTTGAAATCATAATGTTACTCATAAATATTGATTCAGGATTATAAACAATTTAGATAAACAGATTAGATTTTTTCTGTCAAAAGAAATCACTTTTATAATTATGCTTTACAACATGAAAGATAAACAGAGTTAAATTATAAACAAATAAATTTGAGGTTATTTACGCCGTAACATCCTCCGCCTCCATGAACGGAGTTCATCGAACAATTATAACTTACCAAATTTCCACTATCACATACTAAATAATCAAATATTAAATACAAATTTAAAATATTACCTTAAATGTTAAGTATAACTAAAATGAAATGCAATTAAATCCTACTACTTCTATAAAAAACAGTTTCTGGAACAACTAAAATAGAAAAAGACATTAATATACAAAATAGTTCAGAAAGTTACAAAAATTAGACATAGAAAAAAAAATAATAATAATAAAGTTAGTTAAAATAAAGTAAAATTCTATTATATTAAATGTCCATCGGTAGAGGAGACAATTTTGTGATAGGGCGTTTCAGTTCACCAGTAGAAGTCTTTAATTTGACAACACGAACAATATTATCATCCCCAGGAAATAGTTCAATTATTCTGCCCAATTTCCACCTTAATGGGGGCTGGTTTTCTTCCTTTATCAACACCAAGTCATTGATTTTTAAGTTCGGGTTGCTTCTAAACCACTTTGTACGTTGCTGCAATTGTGAGAGATAGTCTGACGACCACCCTTTCCAAAAACTTTGGAAAATCTTTTGTAGCAATTTCCAACGTTCCAAAGGAGTTACATAGGTAGAGGAGATATCAGGCTCAGGTAAGGAGGTCAAGGGTGCTCCTATAATAAAATGTCCTGGCGTCAGAGCCGTAAAGTCATTTGGATCAGAAGACTCCGCGACAAGCGGTCTTGAATTTAAGCATGACTCAATTTGTGCAATTAAGGTCAAAAATTCTTCATAAGTTAAAATCTGATCACCAATTGTTCTCTTCAAATGATTTTTCATTTGTTTTATTCCCGCTTCCCAAAGGCCTCCAAAGTGAGGGGCGGAAGGTGGGTTGAATTTCCATACTATCATTTCGTCAGTAAGATACTTGTGCAATTTTTCATCAGAAGCAATTAGAGACATCATTCTCTTTATTTCGCGGTCTGCCCCTACAAAATTTGTACCTCTGTCGGAAAATATTTCTAGAGGTTTTCCACGTCGAGCCACGAATCTTTTCAATGAGGCTAGAAAGGTTTCAGTTGTAAGATCAGTGACTAACTCAAGATGGATAGCTTTTGTTACGAAACAAACATACAGACAAACATAATGTTTAAAGGGTTTCACACCACGTCCCTTACGAGGTTTGATCAAAAAGGGGCCGGCTAAGTCGACTCCTACTCTTGAAAATACTCGAGCTTGTGTCACGCGTGCTGATGGCAGATTTCCCATCAACTGAGATGAAAGGTGTGATGAATTTCGGAAACATTTCATACATTTCCTTATTTCTCTTTTCACAGCTTCTTTAGCATTAATTATCCAAAATTTTTGTCGAATTGCTGAAATTGTCAATTGAGTCCCGCTATGAAGATGTTTCTCATGAAAATACTTTATTATCAAGTCTGTAACATGATGCCTTTTAGGGAGAATGATTTGATGTTTTTGATATTCAGACAAGTTTGCATTTTTTAGCCTACCTCCAACACGAAGAATATCATTTTCGTCAAGAAATGGATGTAAAGGAAGGAGTTTGCTTTTAGAATTTAGGATCTTTCTGGATTTTAGAATTTTCAGTTCGTCTCCGAATTCATGGTTTTGAATTAATTTCACAATAGCATTTGTTGCCCTTTCAAGTTCTGGAACAGTCAAAAAACCATAGACTCGTTCAGATGGGCATGTACTATTTATGATGAATCTGAGGCACCAAGCCGTAATTCGTTTTAATTTAGACCAGGATGAAAATTTAAATAAAAGCTCAAATTCTGGAATATTTTGGGATATGGAGCAAACAAGCGTTTTACGTTGTTCTTGCAAGACCTCTTCATCAGGTAGATTAGGTTGAGTTTCAGGGGGAAATACTGGTAACGATTCTTCCTTCAGCCAGCTAGGACCATGTAACCATACCTCGTTATTAATCAATTCAGATGCAGAGCAACCACGAGAGAGAACATCTGCAGGATTTTCCTTTCCTTTACAAAATTTCCATTGTACAGGAGCAACAAGTTCCTGAATTTCGCGTACGCGGTTTGCCACAAAGGGCTTCCAGTTGTTAGCACTTCCTTTAATCCAGTGCAAGGTAATTTGGGAGTCACTTAGACAAAATATATTTTCATTCACAATTTTAAATATTTCCTTTAAATAATTCGCTAATCTTGCAGCCGTAAGTGCTCCAAGAAGTTCGATGCGCGGCAATGTAATTTTCTTGAGAGGCGCTACTCTCGACTTTGCTATTACAAATGAAGTTTCACAAGAAGAAGAATCACGTAAATAAGCCACTGACCCATACCCCTTTAAACTAGCATCAGAAAATATGAAAAGTTGAGCGGTTTCAGGATTTAATTTTGGGATAGTTACAAAATATTTTCTAAGAATTTCAAAATTTACCAAGTCTTTTATTTCATTATGCCATTTTCTGAATTTTCCACTTAAAGAATCTGGTAATGTAGAATCCCAGTCAATTCCATGTTCCCAGAGTTCTTGCATTAAAAATTTAATTCTTATCACGAAAGGGGAAATGAGTCCAATAGGATCATAAATTTTTGCCACAGTTTGTAAAACAATACGTTTGGTAATAATTTTATGGTCAAATTCTACCAAAAGTGGTTGTATGTCTATTTTCAAGGTGTCACTTTCTGTTATCCATATAATTCCTAATACCTTCGAAAGATTTTGTTCAAGAGTGTCTTCCTCAAAGTTTATTCCATGTTCCTTCCATAAAAATTTTAAATCGGAAGAATTGGTTTTAAATTTTCTGAGTTTCATATTGGCCTCACTCAATATCTTCTCTGCACCGTTTGATAAAACAAAAGCTTCATTTACTGAATCAGCTCCATGAAACAGGTCATCAACGTATAAGGAAGTATCCAGCATATTAACTATTTTTCCAAACAAATCTTTATACCCCTCAATGTGATGTTTGATGGTTGCAGAAAGGAAAAAGGGTGAAGTTGTTACACCAAAAGTTACACGGGTCATGCGAAAAACCTTCAAAATGGGATTGTTACTAGTGATATTGTCAAACCACAGGAACCTCAAAAAATTTCTATCTTCTTGTTGTATCTGGATTTGCAAGAATGCCTTTTCTATATCGGCCAAGAAAGCAATTTTGTGGAGACGGAATTTTAAAATAATGTCCAATATGTTAGGATTTAGATTGGGCCCAGGAAATAAGCACTCGTTTAACGATTTTGACCTCTTATCTTTGGATGACGCATCAAAAACAATTCTTACTTTAGTTGTCGATTTATCTTCCCTTATTACTGGTCTGTGAGGCATGTAATACGTGTTTATTTCATCTTTATTAAACTCACATTCTTCAATTATACCCAAACCACATTGTTCATTTAATATTTTCTCATATTCCTTAAGTAACCATTCATTTTTGCACAATTTTGATTTTAATCCCCAAAGTCTATGTTTAGCTACATCAAAATTGGATTCCAATTCATTTTTATTTACTTTCCACAAAAGTTTAGTTTCATATCTTCCATTTACAAAATTTAAATTATCATTAAATAAATCAAGAGCATCTAAATCCTTTTGTGAAAATAATTCATTTTTACTATCACAAATACCCAAAGACTCTAGTTTCCAAAACTTTTGCAAATCAAAATTTTCTATTTCATTAACAGATACAAGATGAGCATTAACTGTTTCGTTACCTTTAGAGTTTATTTTTCCCACTATTGTGTACCCAAAAAGTGTATTAGCTACATATAAATGGTCATTAATTTCTTCAATGACACCTCTCTGAACATTCCAGAAATAATCAGCTCCAAGTAAAATTTGTACTTCGGATTCCTCGGGCGTAGGGTCGGCTAACCTCCATCTTTTACTTTCAATGTATTTTATAACTAGAGGGTCAGAATTGGGAACCTTCAATGTTGTTGCACTTATCAAATCGGTAGCTAGCACCTCAACATCTATAAAACGATGATAATTCATTTTACTTCGCAATTTAATTTTAAAAACATCATATTCTTCTTCGCGACCTTGATCCATGCCAAAAGCGAATACAGTTAAATGTTCTTTTCTTAAAACAGGCAAATTTAATTCACGAGCTAATGCTTTTGTTATGAAGCTTTTTTCGCTTGCAGAATCAAGTAATAATCGAACTACCTTTGATTTAGAATTACCTTGAGCAGTTACACAACATGTTTGCAATAAAACAGCATGCTTAGAATTTCTAAAATTACAATGAGAATTGGATACAACTGTTTGATTTTGATTTTCATTAATTTCCGGTTTCAAACTTTTCTTAAAGCAAAATAATTTGTTATGTTCAGTGCTTTTACAATTTAGACATGGCTTTAATTTTATGCGGCATTGCGAAGATAAATGCGATTTCAAAAAGCATTTGTAACATCTACCCTCCTTACGTAACATTAATCTTTTCTTATCATCAGCTAAATTTTTACACTCGGAAGATAAATGATCATTACCTTTGCAAAATACACAAAAAACTTTAATAGTGGCATTTAAGGTATTAGCATGTTGATATTTATTTGATGTTTTCTTTTCACGAAATTCAGTTTTATTTTTATGTACAAAAGAAGAGGATGCATCATTTTTAGAACTTGTCATTGACAAAGCCTTTTCTCTACATTCTATTTCACATTTCAGAAAGGCAATTAGATCGGTTACATCTGACTCTTTGCTAGTATCACGTTTTCTATGATATTCAATCACTAATTCATGGGGCAATAGCTTTAGCAAAATAGGATTTAGCAATTGTCCATAAGAACTGGATGTTACCCCCAAATTTCTTAAACTTCTAATATTAACTTCGCACATGTCATGCAATCTTCTTAATGCATTTAAATTTGAACAATTTTTAACTGGTTCCATATTTAATAAATTAGTCATGTGTTTATTAATAATAACATCAACCTTACCAAAACGGTCCTTTAATAAATCAATACAAGTATCATAATTTTGTTCTGTCAAAGGAAACCCTTCTACCACATTATAGGCCCGATTACATAACAAGGATTTTAGATAAGCGAATTTTTCTATCTTAGATAGTGATTTATTCTGGTGTATCGATGTTTCAAAACAGTTAAAAAATTCGACCCATTCTTCGATTTCACCAGAAAATTTTGGAACATTTAATTTAGGCAATTTCATGGCAGAACTCGTTTCTGTTCCACTAGCAGAACCATTCAATGAATTTACACGACTAGTTGCTATCATAGAAACATTATCCTTTTTACATTTTCTTAATCTATTTTTAATTTTAAATTTAGCACTGATCAATTGGTCAGTGTACTTTTCACTATTAGCAATGTCCTTTTCATATTCTTTTAAGTCGGATATTTGAGCTTCAATATCACGATTCAAACTTTGGAAAGCCGTTTCTTTTAAGAGAAATATTTCTTGAAGCTCTAATAATTCATCGGTTTTCGTATTATCAATGTCATCATTTAATAATGTTTCTAATTTTGTAATTAATTTCGTGAAACTCGTTCGTTCAACAGAACGTTTTGCCTTCAGCTTTTCAAGATTTTCCATTTTAAATAAAGAATAATTCTTATTTTAAAACATTAACCATTCATAGAAAATGAAAAAAATATTTTCTTACCTGTTAATTCCAGGTAATGTAGATGGCATGTCGTAATCCAAATGGCACAATAATAATTCCACACTAATCGCAGGTTGAAAGATAAATCACACACTAATCACATGTTGAAAAATAAATCACAGTTGTTAATCACAAATCACTTTGACAAACTGCTCACTATTCTTTCAAAAAAAATGTTTCGCGGGTTACGAGGCACCAAAAATAAATGTTGGCGCCGAAATTCGTCTGACAAATAAATTTTCAAAATCCAAGTGAGATGGGAGAGCAATTAGAATAAATAGTTTATTAAATAAAACTGAAATAGTATGTAAATTCTATTCATCATTAGAAGTTAATAATTGTTCCATAATAGTAATTCTCCGTATTTAACAGAGCCAATACAAAAAAAAAATGTGTTCTCTGCTTGGTTGCAGAGTCAGGACTTCCACTATACACTCTGTATTAAACAGAGCCATGATTTAACAATTGGCATCTCTGATTACAGAGTCAGGACATGTTACATGTTCTCTGCTTGGTTACAGAGTCAAACTGACCATTTTAAAAATGATACATATTATATAAAATAAACATCAAAATAAAAATTACAATATGCAGTTATAAATCTTCTAAATAGCTATAATATTCATTTAAATGACATCCAAGTAATTATAAAACTAATAAATCACCATCAATTCAAAATTATTATAAAGTAAATAAATCTATATTACATGACCTTGAAATCATAATGTTACTCATAAATATTGATTCAGGATTATAAACAATTTAGATAAACAGATTAGATTTTTTCTGTCAAAAGAAATCACTTTTATAATTATGCTTTACAACATGAAAGATAAACAGAGTTAAATTATAAACAAATAAATTTGAGGTTATTTACGCCGTAACAACTGTAATTTTACCTTTCATTTTACCACATGTTTATTAAAAAGGGTACACATTTAAAAGTAACTAAATTTGAATTTTATTTGGTAAAAATTAAAATAAATAAATCAAAAAATGTCCTGTAAAGTCTTTGTCTATTTTTAGAAATAAATGTAGAAATAAATTTAATGTAGAAATAAATCTAACGTTTAAAATACTACTGAGAACACAGTGTACAACGAAAGTAACTTCTTAAACATGCCATTCAAATGTTGAAAAACTGCGCTATAATATTTATATTCGGATTTTAAATTTATTTTTTCGCTATTGTTATTACTTGTTCATGCTTTTTGTTATTTTAATTGTTTTTTTTTTTTTTTTTCATTTGCTTTATATACTTATTGCGTAACATTTCAATGTTCTCCACCCTGTTATTGCACTTCTCGTGTCAGCTCTTTCTTTCCTTTTTTTTTTCCTCCCATTTTCCTCTTTGCCGTTCTCTCCTGCTTATTTCCCCTTTTTTTTATCTTCTTTCTCTTATTAGCTTTTCCTCTGCTGGCAAAGTGTTATTACTTTTGAAGGATTAAAAGTAATTCTTCCTAAACACGTAGCTTTTCCTACCTTTTTATGGCGTATTTATTTTCCATACATTTTCGCTGATTTTTATAAATATTTTACTTAATTTATGGCAACTAGAATGAGATAGTAATATTCTAGTATTAATTATTCAGATATTTAAAAAATCGAGTGTACTATCTAATAAACAATTGCAAGTTAAAACTGTCACATCATTTCAACGCTGTTTAATTTTGTTCTCATGACATACTTCTCCTTTCGCTGAAGCTACAACTATCTTGATCAGGGCTAATTCTTATGCATCGCAACACATGGAATGAAAAACAAGGATACTTACAAAGCTTTAATAAACATACATTTTACTTAATGAAACTTGCATGTTTTTATCGTTTTGGCATTATTGATAATCGAATTTGGTTATCCTAGATCGCTGGAAATGCATGGTTGCCAGGTTGCAAATACCACTCTAAAATGGTGATAGATATTTTAAATTTAAAAAAAATCACAATATGGCAACATAGCCAGCGCGTTACCTCTGTATTACAAAATCAATTTCTCTTTTTAATTCCCAACCCCGCACACACACACTTTATTTCCTGGCGACATCCGTTATGATTGTTAATTTTTCGGAGCATTTTACTATCGAGCAAAAATTTCGTAACTAGAAAGCTATAAAATTCTTATTTGTTTATGTTACCGTAACAATTTCCCATAAAAAAAAACATTCCTTACTGTATTTCGGTTATTCAGGCATTTTACAAGAAATTTAGACGCAATTGTGAATCAACTTAGCACACGTACTGACTGAATATACAAATAAGCACAAAAACCTTCAAAAAATACCTTCTAAATCGGGAAATAAAAATGCAGTAAATCCTACGAAAACGGCATCTGTCTATAACGGAATCCTATGTGAAACGTAAAAAAAAATCGTGGTCCCTACTGAAGGAATACCATGCAATTATATCTGTTAAGATAAAAATCTCTCTAAAGCGGAACCCCTGAAATTCCGGACATCATCCATAAACCTGGCGACATTAGTTGTAAAGATCCTCATTAAAATTGTTGTGTATTACATTTTAGCGTAAATAGAATAATTCAAGAGATTTGAAAAATGATATTGTTCATTTCTGAAAAATTAAAAAGAAATTTAGCAGGATATATTACAATTTAGGATGCAAAGAATTCCCTTTAATTTGAGAATATATTGATGCGTAAGAATAAGCCTTGAACCAGGGCTAGTGTAGTGAAAAAATCCTAACCAATTACCTTGAACAACAATTTTCCCACGTCGGTCTTTTTTAAATGATGGCAATATCGGTGTTTTTTTCTTATGCTAAAAAAAGAGTTTTGAACAAAGAGTTCTAAAATTGCAACTTGCGAGGCAAATATTTTAAATACGAGTGATCGCTGTGGTTAGAATACCACACTGGTGAAATTAGCAGCGCAAGTTCTAGATTCTCCCCTTAAGATCCAATAATGAGCCTTGTAAAAAGTAGCATAACTTTTCTACAATTTAAGTGGTTCAGATAAACTCTTCCCGAATTCGAAGGTGATGGCTAAATCCCTGCCGGCTCGGCCTACGGGCGCAGGTAGATTTCGAACTTAAGTACTAATTTCACGAACAAAAACTAAATCATGTTTAGAAATAAACCCACTTTAACAATTTTATGTGGCCACTTTTGACGAGTTCTTAATTTCATTTTTATATAAGAGCTGGTTTTATCAGAACCATGGTAAGGCAGTATTCAAAAAATATTTTTCCATGCTCAGCAACTCGAAATTTTCTGACACATTTTCAGATTCATTTTTAAAAGGAAAAACATGTAACTTGCTGACGTGAATTTTTAAGAGATTTATAAGCGACCTATATTTTTATTTTTCGTTCAATTAATTAAAACTTGACTTATAAACAATTATTTTCTCAGTAGCACAATATTTTTCATTTCCAACACACAATCGCTTCGAGATATTCGGTTCAAAATGCCCACTTTGACATTGTTTTTTGAAATATATTCTGCCTCTATTTAAAAAAAAAAAAATCGACTATTACGCACATTGTATAGTTTCTGAATAAAGAACCTACTAGTTGGATGCGCTTGAAAACAAAAATTAATTTAAAAATGAGTAAGTAAATAAACAGTTTGGATTTGAGTAATACAATATTTTTTCTTCAACTTCTATGCATTTTTAATTTGTTTTCGCGGTAAAAATCGGTAGTATCAAAAACTTGTCAATATAAAAGTTGTAGATAATATTCAGAAGATGTATAATAAATTTAAGACGATTAGATATCTTATGAATTGACGAAGTTGTGGATTTTTTTCTTCTTCACCCCCCCCCCTTTTTTTTGTTTTCGTTTTTTTTTTTTTTTTTTTTTTTTTTTTTTTTGGTAAGAATTGGTCTTATCAAAAACTTGTCAGTGTAAAAGTTGTAGATAATATTAAGAAGATTTATAATAAGTTTAAGTGAATTTTATATCTTAAAAATTGACGAAGTTATGATTTTTTTTCGCCCCTTGAGCCCATTTTTAATTTTATCAAAAATCTGTAATACATAAATTTTTGGCCCTTTTTTAGAAGTAATAAAAACTTTAAACTGAGTCTATATGTATTATAATTAAGAAGTTATGGTGTTTTTTAGTTTTCACAAAGCCCTCCCTATTCCTCCCCTCCCCTTGGTCCGATTTTGCTCATTAAGGAACTTTTCCGAGATTTTATGCCCCTTGATTTTATGTATCAGTTTGGAAAGGGTTTGTGCAGATTTATGGAAGTTATCGTGTCCATAAAAAAGTGATATAGATAGATAGATAGATAGATAGATAGATAAATAAAAAATTTGACTGGGGGTGGTTTTGGGTTCTAGGGGTCATGATCGCTGTAGATCCGCAAAATTTTTTCCGAAATTTCAACATAGGGGAGATTCCAATAGGTAGTATTTCATACGAAATCTACCTAAAAGAGAAGATGCTCAGGGGTCAGTTCCTGATTCTGCTCTAGAAGGGTGAAAACTCCAATTTTGGAGAAGTGAGAGTTGCAGGAAAAGCATCTTATAGGTGCGATAACTGTGGGTATTTCCAATTTCCACGAGAAGGAAAGTGAGGAGGTCAGCACGAACGTCAATCGACAACTGAAATAAAAAGTTTAAAATATAGCGCGACAGGGCCATAGTTACGTGAATAACCAGGGGCGTAGCTACCGTGGAGCAGTTGGAGCAGACTGCTCCAGGCGCACGCATCATAAGGGCGCAAAATTAGAGCAGAATAAAGATTTGTAAAAATATTTGCATATTTTTTTCATTATTAATCAGATATTATGATGAATCTTGCTGCAATCAGCATGATCCAATGATATTTTACCTTGTGTTTGTCCTCAAATATTTCGATTTGAAACATGTTTTATACACTGTTACAAGAAATTATTGCTATTCGTGAAGTTTCAATTTTAATTCATACCATATTGAGGCTTCAAGTAACTTCTCCAGTACCGTTTTAGCGTTCCTGTTTTTAGGTAGATTTCGTAGGAAATAGATTTTTCACAATTTTTCATTATGACCCCAGGAACCCAAAACCACCTTCACCTAAAAAGTTTATATATATGCATATACTAAATTGTGTCCCCATGATAAAAGTCGTAATTATGCACGAATCGTCTTCAAACTCACCAAAAACACTCAGATTGCTAATATCTCGTTGGGGATTGTAAATGGGCAAAATCGGCCCCCCAAGGGTAGTGGAAATGGGGAGGATAAAGTTAGGATTTTAGGTAGAAAAAAATTCATAACTTCGGGAATTCTCAAGATATCAAATCAAATTTATTATAAATCTTCTTAATATTATCTACAACTTTTATATTGACAAGTTTTTCATAGGACCAACTCTTACCGAAAAAAAAAAAAAACGAAAGGGAAGGGGGGTTGCAGAAGAAAAAAAATACACAACTTCCTCAATTTACACGATATCAAATCCGCTTACATTTATTATAAATCTTAATATTATCTACAACTTTTATATTGACAAGTTTTTGCCAACAGCACCCCTAAACAGTAACTTGGGGTTCCAATACCTCCTCCACCTATCTTCGAGCGGTTACAGAACCTCCTTGAAAGATGAGCTCTTTGCGACCATTTGTCATGATTCCCTTTCCCAAACCATTAAACCGCAGTCGCGGAAACGGGATATTTCACGGACAAGGGAAGGCAAGTTGCGTGTTCCTTCCTCTCTCCAGATTAAAACACGTCTAGAATCAGTGTTCAGACTATACTCCGCTGATCATGACGACGCCTTTGGAAGCTAGAATGCGTGGGACACAAACTATTGGTTTTATCGCATACAATTCATGCTCGTTAAGCCTTCGTGCAGCAGTAGAACGGCTAAGTCGAGTTCCTGTGGCAGCCCGAAGGTCTAAAACCAAATCTCTTGTAGTCGCTTCGCGGTTTTTTCGAGCCGACAATGACAGAAAACGGTCTTCGGATGCGCAGTTGGTACTTTTGGTCGCCCTTAACCAGGCTGCCTATCAACGGATCGAGTACTTAAAAAACGGTTCCAAGCTCTTGATGTGGCAATTTCAGGGATGTTCAAATCTTGGGCGACCTCCATTTGTGTTTCACCTCCCTCATTCTACCAATTATTCACCACTTTTGGACTTCACTTAAATGATGCCTATGAACCATAACTAATGAATACTGATCACTCTCAGACACCACATTCATTTTAAACAATACTACAGACCAGAATTCCAACATGCGCCATTGCGCACCACATTGTCAAACATCGAATTTGCACATTTACGACTGTAACGTACGTGCAATTTTGTGTTTAATTGTATATAATTAACATAAATAATTGCATCATTGGGCATTGGTGGCATCATTAACTTAGTGAGCATATTTTTTGCCATCATCCTTTAATTTTGATGAAAAGTGAAAAAACTGCAATCTTAGTAAGTAAGTAATAAGGGTGTCAGTCGGGGTTCTTGCTGCCGATCGCCACTACATCAAAACGTTTCATTTGGCGAGAAAATGACTGAAATCGCCAAATTGCAAGAGATATTTTTTTTTCGGCGACACTCTCAATGATGTTGTTCCACGATTAAACCTTTCCTATGTAACTCAATATTTGCCTTTTGATATTCTTAGTGTTTCAAGAAAATCTTTACTACAATTATTTGGTTTTGGCTAGTTTTTCTTTAACGATTTGCCAAATTGCTCAGATTACTAAAAAGCCAGTGAGGACCCCGGTGTCTGGATAATTTTCTAAACCATTAGCTGTAGAAATATAGTTCCAATAGTAGAAAAGCTACAAAGTTGTTCTTCATCCTCTTAAAAGTAATTTATGTCAAAAATGCTATTTTTTTAAATTACGAGGTTTACATTTAGGAAAATCTTCTCCGTACTTTAACAGGTAAAATAAAATAAAAATAGAAAATTGTACGACCAAAATTTACCGAGTTATGATACTTTGAATTTTATGGAATTTTAGAATTTTTTGGCACTAAAAACAGAAAACCTGTTTCATCCATATGCTAAAATAAAAAAAAAAAAATCTTGACAATAGTGCGTTTTTTATTAGTTTTCTAGAATGCTTCGAAAACCTTGAAAAGAAAAAAAATAGATATTAAGCACGGCAGATTGCATTGGCTCATTGGCGCATTTAAAATTAAAATCCCTCCGAATTCGCAGAAAATATTCGTAGGTACTCAGTAATTAAAGAATTGTAACTCATTTCATTATCCGTTTTATCTATTTTTAATTATTTGTATTTAATACGTTGTTAAAATATTTTGACTTTCAAATAAAAGTAAAGTTTTAAATAGAATTTAGGGTAGTATATAAATTTTAAACTTGAAAACAAAATTGCGCAGAACGTTTTCGTGTGACAAGAGGGCGCACAAATTTCCCTTGCTCCAGGGCGCTGAATATGTAGCTACGCCACTGTGAATAACTGTTTATAAAAAGAACATTAATCTTCGTAAACAAAAAACTTTTCTTACAAATTGTGAATAAGAAAAGGAAGCGTCGCTTCCGGATAGACACTACTCTCGACAGCTGACTACTAGAGACAGTAATTATTTTTCATAACCCCTTCGGGACGAGCGTTTTTTATAGAATTTTTAATCTTTTATCATCGGTTTTTTAAAACAGAAATTTTTGCCTAATTGAATCGGGAAAATGCTCGGAATAAATAAAGCAAAATTTACAATAAAAATTTACTGTTGTGAACAATCACGGATTCTGATCATCTTACGCGGCACGTATACTTGACGCTCGTCCCCAATAACCAGACCATACTGGAAGTTTCATTAATTTGACGATGAAATGTCAACGAACCAATTTTTGAATATTTTATTTGTGTAAAAGTATTTTCCTTTATTTAATCTATGTTAATAAAGTTTTGGACTTTTGTTTTTTTAAAAAGCAGTTTAAGGTGTGTCTGCGCTTTACAATCAATTAATTTGATTGACATATCTGAATCTTTTACAATAGACAAATAGAAAAATGTGAAGTGGTAAAATATAACATGCAGACTAACGAAAAGAATAATTCTAAAACAAATTTAAAAGAATTTGTGCATCATGAAAAATCGGGACTTTTGGTGGGCGGAACGTGGAACACCTGAAAATCGGGACACTTGGCAACACTAGTTACAAAGGAAAATATTTAAAATGTAGTGTGTATTACATCTAAATAAAACATTAAAGAAAACAGTTCAAGCGAATTCAAAAATAGTACTGTTCTTTCTTAAAAATTAAAAAGAAATCTAACACTGTACATTATAATTTAGGCAAATAGACAAATGTGAATTTGTAATAGGGGAGGTGGGGGATGAATGGGACATTTTCACAAAAATATTTTTTTATATTTTTTTTTTATTTAAGTTACTATCAATATTATATATCACATTTCATACATTAGGTATTTGCCAACATATATGAACAATATTTATTCTAGATTATGATTTATTCATAAAAATATTATGAAATCAAAAAAAGTTCCTCCCTGTCCCAATCATCCCCACAGCAGGGATAAATGGGACACTAATAGGGATGGATGGGACACAAAGATTTTCCTTCCTGTATTCAATTTTACCAAATTAAAATTTATAATTATAACCTTATATGAAAATTATATTTGTAATATATGATTTTACAGCACGAATCGATATTTTTTTTTCAATAACTTCTTTTATTGCAGTTTTAACTTTTAATGCGGACTTCGGCTATCAACCTGTTCTTTTTTTCCACTTATGAGGCATTTTAGATTTGAAATGAAAGTGCAAAATGTCTTTTAAATATAGCATAGCTAATAATTTTCAATCATAACTTATTAATTAATATTAATTAAATGTATCGTAGAAACATGAAGAACGGAAATTATTGTGTCGATCGGAAAGTCATGTCGTGTTGGGAAAATCAATTCGTACCGGAAAATTCTGCCCGATAATTATTAGACATTAGATATCGGAATCAATGTCTAATAATTAAATGATTGAATTTTCCGGTACGAATTGATATTCCCAACACGACCCGACTTACCGATTGACCCAATATGTTAGGGGTGGGGATTTATTTGTGCAACATTTCAAAATTCAATATAATTTCCCCCATTTTATCAATACACATATACTATTTTTATCAATTTTATCTATTTTGATTAAGTTTTAGTACCAATTTTATGATAATCCATTAATAATTATTACAATACAGTAAGTAACACTCAGAAATTTTAAACAATAACAACTCATATAATACTATTTAATACTATTAATTGACGTAAATTATTGATTTATCATCCTATATAATACTATTTAATTAATAAATAAAATTTTCAACATCTCTAGGGAGGAGTGAGAATGTCCCATTCATCCCCATTTGAAATGTCCCAATCATCCCCATGATGCATAATATCCCTTCTCAACCATTTTACCTCAAAAATTATTTTGTCACAATGGTTACTATTCATTCATTTTAATTATTGATATTGAACCTTAAAATAAATAACTACAACATAGCTTAATTTTTTATATTGTATAAGATATTTCACATCTTCAAATGTAAAAAAAACTTACTTTTAAGCAGAGATTTCAGAAAATGCAACTTTGAAGGAAAATGAAAACAGCAATGTGGTCCTACTTTTAGTTCTGAAGCACAGTGTGGTAGAGGTATATGGGGTTAGGAAGCAATTTAAAATAAATGTTTATTGCCTGAAATATTGAGAATGTCCCATCCATCCCCTAGCTCCCCTATATAACATGCGGACTAACTAAATGCAGACAAGTGAATAGCATGTACTAAAATAAATTAAAAAGAATTTGCGCATCAGGCAAAATCGGAACTTTTGGTGTCCAGCGCAGTAGCTTGGCGTAACAAGTCTTGCAATCCCTGAAAATCGAGACATCTAACATAAATCGGGACATCTGATAAGACTAGTTGCAACAAAAATGTATAAAAAATGTAGTGCGTATTACATCTAACCGTGAATAATGCAATTCAAGCGATTTAAAAAATACTATTGTTTTTTCTTAAAAATTGGAAAAAAATCTCTCACAATACATTTTCTTATAATCAAATAGAAAAATGTAAATTTGTAAAATATATTTGGGTTTTATTGAAATATATCAAGTAAAATTACTTTCTGATAAAGTGATCTCTTGGCGGCATTTGTATAAGGATTATGATATTTCGATATTCATGTTTTCTGTCGAAAAAGGTGGAAACGCTCAAACAAATGTTTCCTTTCCACTTCCGTTACAACTATTATGTCAGCAGTTATGTTCTCATCTTTTACTGGAACAGAAAATGTCCCTGAGTACACAGCATAAAAAGAACATAAGTATTATTTCATAAAAGATAAAAGTATGCTCTCAGATTGTTTGTTATAAGATTTTCTATTTCTTATTAATGTTCATACTTCTACACTTACTTTAGAAAGAAATATGTCGTGCTTTGTTGACGTGGGAGAGAAAAGTTTCTTTAATTTGTTTTGCAAAACTAAAACTTTTTTATTTCCATAAAAATCGGAGTTTGATGGCCGGTTACAAACTCGAAATATTTAGTATGAAAAAGTTCTCCCTGATTGAGCTAAAACCCAGATTTTTAGCGCACAAATTGTGGTGCATATGCTGGTATATACAATGTAAAAAAAGAGAAATCATTTTTGATCTAGCAAAATTATTACAAAAACATAATTTTTTTTTCCAAATTATCCACGATTCCGGGAAAGCGTTCCTTTATCTTCAGAAACCTCATAAATCAAATAATTTCCGAGATTTATAGAAGCCATTCTGAAACAAAATTCTGCTTTAATTTCTGGAAATGGCACAAAGAAGTTTTTGTTGTGTATTATTCAGTTTTCTCAATCCGATATTCTCAAATAAACCTTTTCATGTTCAGCAAACATTGTCAACAGACAAGCATGCTAAAATGACAGCGTAAAATTAAAATTACTTTGCCACTCTTGCGTATATAAATTCTGCTATGTAGCTAAAATGTTTACCTAAGTATGGACTACACCAAACAAACAAACAAACAAAAAAAAAACATATTTCGTGTTGATACAGTGTTAAGAAAACTGATTAATACATCTGAATAAAAAGAAAAATGCGCAGTCAAACTGATGGCATTGAGCTCACAGGCTGTTCACATTTATTGTATATTGTACTCTTATTTCAAAGAATAATGCCCCTCGAAAAATAAAGGAATCGACAAAAATACCCATTTAGCTAAACTAAGCGGGGATTAGCTCCTCCATTTCCCCCCTTTATACTTAACCAATGAACCTTCAAATCTAATCAGGGAAGCGCCTTATCAGAATAAACCGGTATACCAAATTGAAGCAAATCGAATAATTCTGCATAAAAACCCATTTATCTAAATTAAAGAGGGTATTATACCCTCGCTCCTCCTTTATATTTAACAAATGAACTCCCAAAACTAATAAAAGAAGTGCCTTGTCAGAATGGCCCCACTAGTGGCCGAGAGGTTCTGGTCTCGGAGCTGGTAGACAGGAGGTGCTGGGTTCGATCTCAATCGCGCCCGTCGGCCTACTCGTTCGGAGTTTTCGTGGTTTTCTTCGAACCTTGGTTTTCCAAGCGTAAATATGGGTTAGGTTCCCTTAGAAAGACTCCCACGGAGGGCACTCACCCCCTTAGGGCCTATACCCCTCGTGTTGATAATTGGCCGTCATAAACACTACCAACCAACCTTGTCAGAATGAACCTATATCCAAAATTTGAAGCAAATCCGATATTTCTATCAAGAGTTATCGCGTTACGTACATACGTGCGTACAATCATACGCATGTACATATAGAACCTGCGGGAACATTAACTCTCGGGCTTTGATAGCTTGTGGGGAAAAAATATAATATAAATTCCTCCGAGTTTCCCACGATTCCGGAAAGCGTTTCTTTATCGTCAGAAACCTCAGAAATCAATAGGTTTCCGATATTAATAGAAACCATTCTGAAACGAAATTCTGTTGTAATTTTTTGGAAACGGAACAAAGTAATTTTTGCATTGCTGTAATCAGTTTTATCAATCCGGTATTCTCAAGTAAACACATTTTCATGTTCAACAAACATGTTAAACAAACAAGCGTGCTAAATTAACAACGTAAAATTAACATTACTTTGCTGCTTTTGCATATATAAATTCTGTTACGCAGCTGAAAAAGTTTTTCTGAGTATGGATTGCACCCCCCCCCCCCCCCAAAAAAAAAAAAAAAAAAAAAAAAAACTAGAGAACAGGAATTCTGCTTTTTCAGAATTTAGTGTCGCCCCCGGCATTTTCATTACTTCATGTTCTTCTTGTGGACTGGTGGCTTCTATTATTATGAAACAGCCATTATAAATGAAGCGTTAGGTGAAGATGAAAGAGCAGCCGTAAAAAGTTAGAACTCTGATTTTCTGGTCAGAATTTTTTTTTCCATTCTGACCAGAAAATCAGAGTTCTAACTTTTTACGGTTGCTCTTTCATCTTCACCTAACGCTTCATTTATAATGGCTGTTTAATAATAATAGAAGCCACCAGTCCATCAGAAGAAAATAAGTCGGTAAAGCGGGACTGGGATAATCGGGACTCTACTGTAGTGCAAAACATATTTTAATTTTAAGACTTAAAGCACACGCTTTTATTTTATGTAAAATGACGTCATTTGCATTAATATAGAAACTTAAAATTAAATATACTTTATAATAGCTCTATGTTAGGGATGCACAACCTGTGGCCCGCGATGGTTAACAAGTGACCCGCGAGTTTCGTCAATTTATAATTGGCAAAAATTGCAATTTTTGATCATAGGTTGAAGGAAAAAATCGTGAATTTCGTCAATTTGCCACGGAAAACAATTGCAGATTTCGTCACTCAGCAAAAGATCGCGAATTCCATTAATCGACTAGCCGATACTATTTGTATCAATATAGGAAATTCCCGAGTTGCTATTTTCGTCTGTCGCCAGTCGAAAAATACCTCGAATTTCATCGGTCGGGCGCGGAAAAATCGCGTGTTTCGTCGATCGCGTGCGAAAAAGTCGCGAATTTTGTTGATTGAGCACGGGAAAATCGTGAGTTTGATCAGTTTATCGCGAGGAAAAGTCGTGAATTTTGCCAATTTGCCACGGGAAAATTGCAAATTTCGTCAGTCAAGTAAGAATTGCGAATTTCGTTGGCTGAGCGCGGAAAAATTGAGTTTCGTCGATCAGGCACAAAAAAATCGTGAGTTTCATCGATCGGGCGCGGAAAAATCGCGCGTTTTGCCGATCGCGCACAAGTCGAATGTTTCGTCGACCGCGCGCGGAAATGTCCCGAGTTTCGTCAGTCTATCGCAAGAAAAGTCGTGAATTTCGCCAGTTTGTCTCAGGAATCTCGCAAATTTCGTCAGTCATTTAAGATATGGAATTTCGCCAATCGGGCGCGAAAAATCGTGAGTTTCGTCGATCGGGTGCGGAAAAATCGCGAGTTTTGTCGATGGGAGTGTAAAAATTGCGAATTTCGGTGATCGGGAACGGTAAAATCTCGAATTTCGTTGATCAGCTGCGGAAAAATCGTGAGTTTCGTCAGTTTATCGCGAGAAAAAGTCGCGAATTTTGCCAATTTGCCAAGGATTACAGTCAGTTAAGAATCGTTAATTTCATTGACTAGGGGCGGAAAAATTTCGAATTTCGTCGACCAGGCACGAAAAAATTGCGAGTTCTGTCGATCGGGCACGGAAAAATCGTGAATTTTGTCAATTAAGTGCGAAAAAAGTACAAATTTCTTCTATCGGCTACGGTAAAATAGCGAGTTTCGGCAGTTTATCTCGAGAAAAAGTTGTGAATTTCGACAATTCGCCACGGGAAAAAAATTTAAAATTTCGTTAGTCAGTTAACAATAGCGAATTTTATTGACTGGGAGCGGAAAATCGCGAATTCCGTTGATAAGGTGTGGAAAATTCGCGAGTTTTGTCGATCAGGCGCGAGAAAATCTAAAATTTTGTTTATCGGCTGCAGAAAAATGGAGAGTTTCATCAATTTAATTTCGTTCATAAAGTTCACATTTTTTCGGCACTAGCCACTTCCATGCATATGTTTATTTTTTAGCACTTTTAATAAAGCAAAATTTAATCACCCCGAATAAAGTCAAGGAATATTTTCACTCCTTGAAAATAATGTTTGTTATATCTCTGTTATATACATACAAACATAAACTGTTGATATATCCTTGCCTACTGAGTTGGGTATGGTATGTTGACTGGGTAGGGGAACCTAAAGGGGTAAAACTGCCACTCCTCTCAAACCATGTTTTTTATAGGCCACAGATCTCCTCACCTCCCCGAAATAGAATTATCTCTGTGATACTGATGTGGCCCCCGACAACCCAGGCATTTTTGTAAGTGGCCCTTCTCTTAAAAAGGTTGTGCACCCCTAGACTTAAAGCACACGCTTTTATTTTATGTAAAATGACGTCATTTGCATTAATATAGAAACTTAAAATTAAATATAATTTATAATAGCTCTATGTTTTATTATAAATCCTTCATTTATATTTTTCTCAAAATAGCACGTATTTTAATTAATTTTTTTTTCAATTTTTATGAGAAAATGGCAACAAAAATATATAATTGCTATTTTTCAACTATTTTTTCTTTACTTTCTACAAAAACGGAGTACTTGAGTTGCCAAAATGAAACAAATGTCGCTAAAAACTACAAAAAAATTAATATTTCAAAAACAAATGGAGATGCAGTTTTCAAACAAATTGCATTAAAAAGTACTTTTTTCCCTAAATACGACGGTATAAACATTGAAGATGTGCTTTGCTTAGAAGTTTTAAAAAATGCTGTAGAGTATTTAATCGCACAATGAAACATCAGCTTTTGTTTTACGGCTGGCATAAACAAGGTAACGTTATTTATTGGAGACAAAATAAGCTTGGAGAAAGAAATAGCATACCGGGAGCTAATAAATATTTATTTTGTGCTGGTACAGTATTAGGAAAACTGTTTAATACATCGTAAAAACCACTTCGTAACGTTTTCGAAAATTACAGGCAGCAAAATACACTTGTTTTAGAATGGTTTCCTTGAATAACGGAAGTCTATTAGTTTCTGAGGTTTCTGAAGTAAAACAGGCGCTTTGGGGAATAGTTGTTAATTTGACAACTGTTATTTTACATTTTCATAAGCCTTTTCTTGCTAAACGAAGAAACATAGATGAGTTACACGTCAACCTGGGAAAAGTTTAGGGGCTGACAACACTCTTTAGATATATAGATGTATCACGCAAACGCTTGGAAATCTAATAGTTTCTTAAGAAGCTATGATTCGTTGTAGGGCTGAAAAAAATCTCGGTAAGTGCGTCGTGATTAAAGAAGCCGCTCCTGAATACGTACGTATATTTGTTTTTGTTTTTTTGTCTTTTTAGACCTCAAGATGTTGACTTTACTTTTTCAAGTATTATAGCTCTGAATTTTGGAGAGAGGAGAAGTGAATAAAGTATTTTCATTGCCTAAAATGTTGCCACTTTGAAAATATAAGAGTTTAAGGCTACTGTGCCCGTCAGGCGAAGCGCTCGCGAGTTAATGCTAATCCTATGGGGAGGTTATTTGCTAATATCTCGTTTGCATTTCGACATTTTTAAATTTTTTTTTTTTTTTTGCTTTGGATAGCTGAAGTGCATCTCTACATCGCCCCTTTTTTACTTTTTAGATTTTGGTTGCAGATATTTTTTATAAAGTTAGTTTCACTTTCGAAACCGGTTTCGAAAATGAAAGTGTCATTCTAAAAAATATCTGCAACCAAAACCAAAAAAGTTAAAAAGGCGCGATATACAGATGCACCTCAGCTAACCAATTCAAAAAAATATATATAACTTTAAAAAATTAAAGCCAATTTCAACGATTTTTAATACTTTCCAACATACTTTAAAAATCATTATCACTTCGGTTTGTCGTCTGTCATCTAACACTGCATGTATGTATCCATGCGGTTGACTACAAAATACTTTCTGTGGGGTATAGAATAAGTTGCATTTATAGCTCGTTTACAGGGATGCAGAAAATAATGCCTGTACATTATTATCTATGTTGTAAAAATCGTTAGCGGTGCATTTTCATGATGTTACTTACTTCAAGCATAATTAAATTGATATATATCACTGAGGTACACTACAATATGCCTTCTGTTGATTGTAGTGTGCATAATCTTTATCGTTCCTTTACAGAGACACACGAAAATATTCGGTTACGGGAATGACTATGAGCGATAATTGCTGGTAGTGCATTTTAAGCTGTGGTGTGCATTTTTAAACTTAAGGGGTCTCTTAACTCTAAGGGGGCTCTTAAAATTAGAAAAATCGAAAAAAAAGACCATTTTCAACGTATAATATCTTAAAATGTGATTGATTTTAAGGCAAAATTTTATATTGGGATGAAAGATATAAGTATATTCTTTCATTTCATGTATTTGAAAAATTACAAGATGCAGAATTAGAATTTACAGTGGGCTCCAAAATGTCAGACATTTGACGAGCGGAAAATCGGCATAACAGATTATGGGCACGATTGCAAAATAAATTTTGCAAGAAGAAGGAAATTTTTGGGTCCTACTTATGCTTCACATTGTAAAAATTACTCTGAACCTAAATAAATTTGTATTTAAAGCATTTTTCGATTTTTAATACAAAGTTGTATTTAGTTAATGCAAAATTTAGAAATTTTCAACAGTATAATCACTTATAAAGAATATATTTCTGAACAATAAGAAGGAAATTTTAGGTTCAGTTTATACAGACTAACATGAAACATATGTTATGAAAATTTCATGAAAAACAAATCAGAAGTTTTTAAGATATCGTGCGCGTTATGCCTAAAAACGTCCTTTGGAGAAAATTGACTTCAAAGTTTCTGAAAAGCCGCTTCAGCTATTGAGCGTGTATAATTCTAAAAGCCATAACTTCTGTTCTAATAGGAATTTCAAGGAAACATTTATACCAAAATGTTCAGAAAAGATAGTAGTTTAATATCTGCAAAAATTAAAATTTCGAAAATTTTTAAGCTTTAAGAGTCCTGTGACCCCTTAAGGCTGCTAGTCACTCAGCCTCCAAATTTCCCTCGCTAATGCTAAGTCTATAGCCGTAGAATGCATTCGTATATTTAAAATATCTCCTCAGGAAATCGGTAATATTTGTAATTGCTTTTTTCTTTGTACTCTTCTTAAAATATGTTTATTTTTGCCTTTGTTCTCAAAATATTTCGAAAATCTATGCTTAATTTAATGTTTTATATGTTAAAAGCTGACGAACTGTGAGTAAGATTTTAACACTTCGTATAAAATTAAATATATATTTTAGAAATATTTTGAGAACTAAGACAAAAAAGAGACATCCTTTAAGAAGAGTACACAGAGAAAAGGAGTTTAAAATATTATTTTAGAGATATGGTGTATTTGAATTTTATTGGAGATATTTTAATGGTACTGATGCATCAAACGCCAAGACTTAACATTTGTGAGGGGAAATCAGTAGCTGAGTGACTAGCTGCCTTAACTAATTTTTAGCGTATTATGCGGAGTATATAAATACTATAGATCAGGGTTGTCCAACCTGGGGCCCGCGGTCATCATGTTGCCTTTCAAGGATTTCCTGGCGCCCTTTCGAATGTTTCCTGTTACTACCTTAGTTTAAAGTATATGTGTAGTATATGTATTTATTTATATATATATGTATGTATGTATGTATGTATGTATCACTTTTTATGGACACGATATCTTCCATAATTCTGCACAAATCTCTTCCAAACTGATACATAAAATCAAGGGATAGAAAATCTCGGTCAAGTTTGTTAATGGGCAAAATTGGACCAAAGGGCTGGAAATAGGGAGGGGTTTTGTGAAAACAGGAAAACCTCATAACTTCTTAGTTGTAATACATATGAAATTAGTTTAAAGTTATTATTACTTCTAGGAAAAGGGCCAAAAATTTATATATCCCACATTTTTGATAAAATTAAAAATGGGCTCCAGGAGCGAAAAAAAATAGGGTTCTAGGAAGAAAAAAATTCATAACTTCATCAATTCGCAAGATATAAAATTCACTTAAACTTATTATAAATCTCCTTAATACTGTCTACAACTTTTATATTGGCAAGTTTTTGATAGGTCCAACTCTTACCGCAAAAAAAGGGGGGGGGGCAAGTGAAGGAGAAAAAAATTCATAACTTCGTCAATTCACAAGATATCAAATCCACTTAAATTTATTATAAATCACCTTAATATTATCTACAACTTTTATACTCAGAAGATTTGTGATAGGACCAACTCTTACAGCAAAAACAAGTTAAACAAAAAATAGTGGTTGAAGAAAAAATTATCGTAATAACATGATTCTGATAAACCCAGCTCTTACAGAAAAATAAAATTAAAAACTCATCAAAAGCGTCCAGACAAAATTGTTAAACTGGATTTATCTCTAATCTTTTTGTTGGAGAAATTATTACTTAACTTTGAAATCTACCCCCGCCTGTAGGCCGAGCCGCCAGGGATTATTTCAATGTTCAAATTATAAATATTTATTTTTGCGCTATTTAAATCCGAAATTTTTTTCCCAAAATCGACAACTTAAAATTTGTACGGCTGCCCTTTTCTTCAGGATCGAAAAATCTATAAACCCATCGGAGAAGGACTAGAAAATATCTTAAATTTTAAGGGTTTTTTTTGTTTTTTGTTTTTTGTTACCGATAAGTAGATTCCGAAATTCATCTGGCAAAACGAAACGTTTTACTTTTTGCACAGTCCTCTATCAAAGGCCGCCAGAGGACCATTTTTCAACCAACTTCCAAATAAAAAAGTGCTTTTAAAACTACAAGATTTACTTTTTCATTTGCAAAAATCCCCCATTATTATTAATGTATAATTGCTCTAAAAAAATCGGAAAAAGGGATTTTTTTTTTTTTTTTTTTTGCGTGCTACGGCTTCGAATGTTGTTGCAATGATAATATATTTCTCTTAAAATTTTTAGATGAAAACCTCTTATATCAATCATAACGCCGCACAGCTGTGAATAAGGAAACTGCTCTCAGAAAATATCAAGAAGCGGTATGTTTCTGTCATTCATACTTGGGTCTATTTCCGAGAATTTGCATAGCAAGATGTGCTGCTATTTTCTCACCATTATGTTACGCCATTTTGATATTGAAGGGGAGAATGCTCCAATGAAAGTACTTTTAAATTCTTTTCACGAAGTAGTTAAGTCGAAAACAAAGCATTCTTTACACAATTAAATTCTTCAGTTCGTGAGATGTGTGAATATAGATTCATAATCTAACTTTAGAAAATGACACCAAATGCAAATTCTTTTGAAAATGGAAAAGAAGACACTGAGTAAGTAAAGTTTGTTATTCTATTGAAGTTTAAGTTATTCAACTGTGAATTGCGTATCTTAGCATTCAACTTGGGTATAAACTGTCCATATAAAGTCTTTTGTTTAGAGTTTATGTTCAAACGTTTGTTCAGATTCTAGTTTAAGTTCTAATTTCTTTTTCTTAATCGGTTCGGTGTCTGAGATAAATATCTTGTATCATCAATATTTAAGTATTATTTTCTAATATAACAATAATGTATTAATAAAAACTGTCGAAATTGCTTATATATATATTAAAATTACACAAAATCTATAAAATTAAAAACTACATATTTGTGTTTAGATTTTTAATTTAATGTTCCGAATAAACTCTTCTTATACATATACATATATAATATTCGCAGGTTTTAATTAAAGTGATTTGTTATTTAATTAAGAGATTTATTAGTCACACAAGATATGAATATGCATCCTCCGCTTTGATTGATCAACAATATTTTATTATCACCTCTCTTGGGTTTTTCTTGAGTTTGTTTTATATAAGAGTGCTTGAAGGTTCATTTTTTCCACAACTGAAGCATTTCAACGACTTCTTGCTGGAGGTTTTTTTTTTTTTCATTATGAATTTTTTTAACTAGTCCCTAGTTGAGTTATGCCTTATTGATTTTACTCTAAAATTGAGGTTTCAATCTTTTTCTTTTTTTTTTCTTTTGTTCATTTCACTAACAAAATCAAGAAAATTTTCTTTTCTTTAAAAAGTTAAAAAGAATTTTCGAAAATTATTCTTAAAACAATTTTATAGTCACTTTTTTTTTTTTTTTTTTTTTTTTTTTTTTTAAGGAATTCCGTTAAATTTTCTTAGATGTAATAATTAATATCGTGATTTAAACACTGTAAACTGCGCGATTTAACATACGCGATTTTAACATACGCTTCAAAATACATAAATTATGAAATAATTGTTCAAAAAAAACATGTATTCTACCAATAAAATTTTTAAGAGATTTTTAAACGCACTTTAGAAGTTTTAAATATGCGAAACCAAAATTATTGCTTAATTAGACAAATACCTTTTGAGTTATACGTAAGAAACTGCTCGCACTACAGTTTGCTTTTCAACTATTAAAAATTAATTTAACATTAGGAGTTTCAAAGCTTACATTCGAATACATAACTACGTCACCGAATCATTTCCTACTTCGAGTTTGTATGTAAAAAATCCAAGTATGATGTCAAAATTGGGTGTTCTTGTTGAAAATTTCGAAATGCGTGACAATTTCGCTATAAAGATGGCCGTAAGCTTATTTTTTAAACATGAACCGAATGAAAAAATAATTCCATATCGAATGCCTATTTTCATTTTTCTCTGATAAAATTTTGGCGGTTAAAATGAATAAGATGCATCCTTTTTTAGGATTTCGTTCATCTGACGAAACCCTATTCGTCTCGCTCCTCTGCATGTCTGTCTGTCTGTCACAGTGCCCGTTCTCAGAAACTATATATGTTGGAGACTTGAAATTTTGCATACTTATAGCTGAACACCTCACATCAAACGACAAATAATAAAATTTTGAAAAAGTCGTATATTTAACCCTCTGGGCTCTAACTTGTGTATTTTAAGTTTTTTTTTTTTTTCTAACTGAACACCTAATTAAGTTGAAGACTTGAAATTTATTTTACAAAATTATAGCTAAGCACTTGCGATCAAACGACAAATTATAAAATTTCGAAAAAATCGTATATTTAACCCTCTGGGCTCTAACTTGTGTATTTTAAGCTTTTTTTTCTAACTGAGCCCATAATTAAGTTGAAGACTTGAAATTTTGCAAAATTATAGCTAAGCACTTGCTATCAAACGACAAATCATAAAATTTCGAAAAAGTTGTATATTTAATCCTCTGGTCTCTAACTTGTGCATTTTAAGCTTTTTTTTTTTTTCTAACTGAGCCCCTAATTATGTTGAAGACTTGAAATTTTGCAAAATTATAGCTAAACACTTGCGATCACATGACAAATCATGAAAATTTCAAAAAGTCTTATATTTACCCCTCCGGTCTCTAACTTGTGTATTTTAAGCAATTTTTCTGACTGAAGCCCTAATTAAGTTGGAGACATGAAATTTTACACGCTGGTAGCAGAACACTTTCGATCACACGAAAAATCATAAAATTTTCAAAAAGTCTTATATTACTTACTCCTCCGGTCTCTAACTTGTGTATTTTAAGCAATTTTTCTAACTCAGCCCCTAATTAAGTTGGAGACTTTAAATTTTGCATACCTATAGCAGAACACTTGCGGTCACACGAAAAATCATAAAATTTTCAAAAAGTCTTATATTAATTAACCTCCGGGCTCTAACTTGTGTATTTTAAGCAATTTTTTATCCTCCCCTTTTCACCCGGGGGGCACTTTTCTTACTTTTGCCGACACCCCTTTGACCGCTCTTTCATATTATGCACCATAGACTTACATATTTGAGTTCCACTTTCTACCGCCAGGGGGCGCCTACCTATCTCGGGTGCTATGGGCCAGAGTCCCTCGCTTATACTGTATCTACAGATAGGTTGTAAAACGGAATTTCGTTCGGATAGAGGTTTGTTTAGAATAAAGTGCGCCCCTGGTTGCGAAATGTGGAACTAACAGATTTTGCAAAAGAATAAAGTGTTTTTAAAGGAATATTAAACGAAACCCTCTGTGCGATCTGTGATCCCACCTACCCACTTGTTTATTAACACTTTCCAACAAAGTTGAAAAGTGTTTATGCATTCGGTTTGTGTGGCCGTCTGTCCACGCTGTAACTCCCGTAAATATACTCGGATTTTCATGCAATTGATAAAGGTTATTTAGGGTCACCAAAGCATGTTCGGTATTGTATATGAAGTATGTAGGATTAATCGTTCATTTACAGTAGCACTCAAAAGTATTCCATTACATTATGGTATATGAGGAAAAATTGTTTGCAGAGCATTTTAATGCTATTGCGCTATTTCAAATGTATTGAAACTGATATAAATCACTGAATTTCACTACCATCACGTTAGAACAGTGCATTCATAGCACTTTTTTATTCATTTACAGGGACACACAAAAGAAATCGGTTTTAGTACTGTCTTTGACTAATAATTGCTGGTTTAAAATTCAGTATGCGCTTTTAAATTTAATTAATATTTTGCGGGTTACGCGTTATATATAAATTCTATACCTCATATATAGGGCTGCACAAAAGTATTCACGTACCATTCGTTCCCAAAATTCCTCGTCAGCAATTTCCTTTAATAATAGAGGAAATTTCTGACGGGGAATTTTCAATTGAAGTATATGTATTTCTTAGGTAAACTAAATTTTGTCATGCATGTAGTTAATAGATACAAATCTATATATCATATACAGGGCTGCTAAGAAAATTCGGATAATTTTCATATTGTAGATGGGAATAGCTGAAATTGGGTTTTGAAATGTGCTATGCGTTTCCATATGGTTGAATTAGACGTAATGTTTTAATTTTTTAAACGGTACAGTTTGTTACATTATTCTGAATGTGTTGGAAAGTTTTTCATAATCTACGCTTGACACATGATTTTTCTTTCTTGTTAATTTGTTGCATCGACCATGCCATCAATGAAATGTTGAACATATGCTTTTCCTTTTTAGCTCACAGGCTATCAAAGCCTAAGAGCTAATGTGCCCGCCCGTTCTGTATGTATGTACGTATGTATGTATGTATGTATGTATGTACGTAACGCGATAACTCTTGATAGAAACATCCGATTTGCTTCAAAAAAATTTTCTAGGTTCATTGTGATAAGGCGCTTCCCTGATTAGTATTGGGAGTTCATTGGTTAAGGATAAAATTGGGAAAAACGGGGTTAGTCCAACCCCTTAATTCAGATAAATGGGTTTTTCATGCAGAATCATTCGATTTGCTCCGAATTTGGTATACCGGTTTATTATGTTAAGGAACTTCCCTGATTAGTTTTGGGGGTTCATTGGTTAAGGATAAAGGGGGAAAAGGAGGGTTAGTCCACCCCCTTAATTCAGATAAATGGGTTTTTCATGCAGAATCATTCGATTTGCTCCGAATTTGGTATACCGGTTTATTATGTTAAGGAACTTCCCTGATTAGTTTTGGGGGTTCATTGGTTAAGGATAAAGGGGGAAAAGGAGGGTTAGTTTACCCCCTTAATTCAGATAAATGGGTTTTTCATGCAGAATCATTCGATTTGCTCAGAATTTGGTATACCGGTTTATTATGTTAAGGAACTTCCCTGATTAGTTTTGGGGGTTCATTGGTTAAGGATAAAGGGGGAAAAACTGGGTTAGTCCACCCCCCTTAATTCAGATAAATGGGTTTTTCATGCAGAATCATTCGATTTGCTCCGAATTTGTCATACCAGTTTATTTTGTTAAGGAACTTCCCTGATTAGTTTTGGGAGTTCATTGGTTAAGGATAAAGGGGGGGGGGGGGAAGGATGGTTAGTCCATCCCTTTTAATTCAGATAAATGGGTTTTTCATGCAGAATGATTCGATTTGCTCCGAATTAGGTATACCGATTTATTATGTTAAAGAACTTCCCTGATTAGTTTGGGGGTTCACTGGTTAAGGATAAAGGGGAAAAGGGCGGTTATAGCCCGCCCCTCTTAATTTAGATAAATGCGTTTTTCATGCAGAATGATTCGATTTGCTCCGAAGTTGGTATACCGGTTTATTATGTTAAGGAACTTCCCTGATTAGTTTTGGGGGTTCATTGGTTAAGGATAAAGGGGGAAGGGGGACTAGTCCACCCCCTTAATTTATATAAACGGGTTTTTCATGCAGAATTATTCGCTTTGCTCCAAATTTGGTATACCGGTTTATTATGTTAAGGAGCTTCCCTGATTCGTTTTGCGGATTCATTGGTTAAGGATAAAGGGGGGCTAGTCTACCCCCTTAATTTAGATAAATGTTTTTTTTTGCAGGATTATTCGATTTGATCCAAATTTGGTATGCCGGTTTATTATGATAAGGAGCTTCCCTGATTAGATTTGGAGGTTCACTGATTAAGTATAAAGGAGAAAACGGGGGCTAATTCCCCTTCACTTATTTTTTTGAGGGGCATTATTCTTTAAAATAAGAGTATAATATACAATTAGTGTGAATAGCCTGTGAGCTCAATGCCATCAGTTTAGCTGGGCACTTTTCTTTTTTATTTCTTTTTTGCTAAGATTAGCGGTTTATTACTACTTGAATGTCATTTATGTGAAATGGAACTTTTGATACTAAATGCAGCTATAATAAACTATTTATTTCTAATATAGGTTTATTTTTTAGTACAGTATTAAATACAAATAATTATAATACTTTATTAGTCACAAATAAGGAAATGTTACAATAATTAAAATATTTAATTTTATATATTTCAAGTACCTTTCATTCACAAATTTGCGAACTTTTCTACAAAATGCTTTTTTGCATGTTATGTAGCCCTGTACGAGTTTTACGTAGTTAAAAGAGATGTTACACAATTAAAGCATTGGAATTTCTAAAAACATACGATAATTGTTTTACAAAGCCAACGAATGTGAACTGATAAGAAAACAATCGTGTCATTAGTAACATGTAGCAAACAATTTACAAACAGTCTGATGTACAGTCTAGCCACTAGATAACGTCGAACACTTATATCATGATGATAATAAAGGCATGCACAATTTTCCATTCATCTATTTATTCGTAAGTAAAACCCAAAGTTTCCTATTACTCCAAACATAAAATTTAAGAATAAAATTTCCGGGTTTTTTTTTTAAGTATAAAAGAAAAGAAAGAGAATAAAGTAGTAAATTATTCTTATTTCCACCTGTAGTTGCACAGCAATATTTTTTAAATTATAATCACAGTATTCATTTATTGATACATTATAAATCAATTAAAACGTAAAACATATACCTTTAATGTTTTTCTTTTATTATATGACTATTACAGAAAATAACAAACATGATAAATTGCTTATTGAAACAATTTCTGTTAACATGTAATCACGTCTTCCGATTCTGGGATGATTTGTTTTTTTTTTTTTTTTTTTTTCCCTAAAAATAAAACGTTAATACAGTCGGACCTCTATTTAACGAACCTCTATTTTGCGAATTTCCCTATTTTTCGAACTTTTCCTTGGAACCAAGAACAATTTGCGAATTTCTTCGTAAAATAACCTCCAAATAGCGAAGTGCATTCTCTATTTAACGAACTTTTTCTTGTGATCTAAAATTGTTTTTCTCCCCATTTCTCAAAATATTTCTGGACATTTCAAACTCATTCTTTGTTTAAACACATTTTATGATGTTCAATGGCCTTGAACTGGTTTTACCAGGCTCCTTCTTTGTAAACAGTGAGAATTCGGTACGTACAGAAGACGGAGACGATAATCCCTTAGAGTAACTTAAAAAAAATGTGGATACAGATTAGAAAAAAAGAAGAAATTAACCATGATGTGCTGATTGATGATTGTAATTCTCTTAATTCTGAAATTGAGACCTCTTAAACACTATCGGAATTGGATATTTTCGACAGTGTGAAAAAAACAAAACAATACAGCAATGAATTGCGATGAAGACGAATATGATGATGATGGAAATGAACATGATGCAGGAATTAACAAAACTTCGTATGATGAAATGCTAGAATCATTTGAAAGAATCCGACGCGGATTATAGTTAAAGAAAATACGCATGAAAGGGTTTTTGGTGCATTGGAAAGATGCGAGACGCATTATGAGAGAAAGCACTTTTTAAAAGAAAAAAACTCAGACAAAATTAACAGAGTTTATTTAAATTAAATTTAAGGACGCATATGTTAATGTATGGTTAAAATTATTTGTTATAAATAATAATAAATACGGCAATGTCATTAAAATTCGTTAATTTTAATGTAAAACTATTTACTTTAAACAGAAAGTACAGTGTATTCCCGGATAATGTTTTGTTTTCCTTGCAGATTTCAAAGATTTAAACACATAGAAAAAATGAATTGATGATGGATATTGATGGTAAAATAAGTAAAACAAATCGATATAATTTATTAAAAAAATGTGATTAATTACTTTTAGTAACAATATTTAGTGATTATGAATTTAAAATCTGTTTTATGTAGTTTAAAGTATTTTAAAAGGTGAATCTCTATTTAACGAATTTTCCATATAACGAACTTTTTCCGGGATTTAACGACTTCGTTAAATAGAGGTTCGACTGTATAAAAATAAATATTTTTGTAGAATGCAGCGCCTTTTATGCATCGTGATTTCACAAAAATATCGAGTTATGATTTCGTGATTTTTCTGATGAAATTGTGAAGCATTTTGTAGAAAGGATTCACCTTGTCCCTCGCTAATTCTGCCGCAACTCATCGTGTAGGAATGCTACTCCAATCGACTTGTAATAGCATCTATTTTTAAATATTATACATCGATTGGGGTTTGGGAATAATCTATACATTAAAAATTATACCAGTTTTGTTTATCAAATAGTAACACCCACTTTTGACACTATATTTTAGTTCTTGGAAAAATCAGCCTGATAACATACATAGCTTATGCACTTTTACTTAAATCTTAAAATTGTTATAAAAGAACATATGTTAAGGGTTCATCCATAGATCGCAGACATCGAAACAGACAGGCTGCTATACTTCCGACCCTCATGACTGCCATGTTATCAAGATAGGCTGGTTTCCAGCCATTGTTGAACGCTATGTTGTCAATGCAGGCTGAAAAGTATCAAATATCGGTGGATTGCCGCGGCCTGTCTCTTTCTTTGTCTGTGCACAGATTTAGAAAGAATGAGAAGAAAGAAATTATAAGATGTCCTATTAATAAATGAAATTTGATGTAAGAAAATTTCATATAGCTTTTCCGGTTAGAGTCTAAGATTATCTGTTTTGTGTATGTAAAGAAAATAGGCGATGACCTCTTTAGAGCTTTCACAAATAAAAGTTCTCTATAGCTCGGAAACTAATAGCAATGAGCTTTAAAACCACATAGGTACATTTCGAACGACGCAGATTCTTTTTATGTAAAAATTAATGTAGGTCATAATTCGTAACTTGTTTAAATATGAATTTATTAATAATTTCCATAATTAAAAATAGTGTGATTTTAAATCTAGAAATTACTATATCTTTGTGCCCACTTATTATATGTCAAAACAGAAACTGTTCAATCGGATGATTTTTTTAAGAAGATATAAGTTAAAGTTCTAATGATATGAAGAATTAAGAAACTAATATGTTGTGGTCATCAAAAAACTTTTTTCTACATAAATAAAATCAATTAAATGATTTAAATAGTACAAGAAATTACATCGATTTAGCAAATAGGTTTTTTGCTCAATATATTCCCATTTTCAGGATGTGAAGGTGTATGCCTACATTAAAATGACCTTTTCGTGAAAATTTTGGGGGTGGAAAATTCTTGTTCTATTTGAAAGAGCAATCGTTTAGGGTTCCAAATCTGTTTTAATTTTATTTCTATGATTACCAGGAGAGGGTTTTATGGAGAAATTAATAAACAGGAAGTAATGAGTCAAATGCTGGAAGTGGGCGTAGGAAGGCCAGGAGTAATGAAGGCAAGATTTCTTTATATCATACTAAAACCGTCTCTAAAATAATATCTAAATAGGACAAGTCCCATAAAAATCCATTCAGCAGAACTCAAGTTATAAGCAACAGGCACGAAATTCCTATTTTCATTTTATATACCATATAGTAGATAATGTATCATTGATACATCAGTATCTTGTATGTTTCGTACTTAAGGCAGTGGAATAAAGTTTAAGGATTAACAGTGGCTTAACAGTGTTTGCACTTTGAGGGGCTTCCGAGTTGTCTACAACTTTACGCCCAGTCTATTGACGATTGACTAAAAATGAACGAACCATTGGGATATAAAGTCTAACTGTAGTATAAATACTACTATAAAATTTTATTAAAAATAAAAATTTTAAAAATGAAAAATTATTTGTAAAGAAAAGTGGTACTATAAGGTTAAAATAGTAAGAAACCTTAATGGTTTAGAATTAAGAGAGAAATTACATAGTATAATAAAAGTAAATAAGTTAAGTATAAAAATATATGAGCACAGTTAAGAAAGATAAGAGAGCAAGCTGTCGGACAAAGCTGGTAAGGGTAGGTCGGCAAATCTGTCACACTCTTTGCCGACCTACCCTTACCAGCTTTGTCCGACAGCTTGTTCTCTTATCTTTCTTAACTGTGCTCATATATTCTTACACTTAACTTATTTACTTTTATTATACTATTTAATTTCTCTCTTAATTCTAAACCAGTAAGGTTTCTTACTATTTTAACTTTATAATACCCCTTTTCATTAAAAGTAATTTTTCATTTTAAAAATTTTTATTTTTAATAAAATTTTATAGTAGTATTATACTACAGTTAGACTTTATATCTCAATGGCTCATTCATTTTTAGACGATCATCAATAGACTGGGCGTAAAGTTGTAAACAACTCGGAAGCCCCTCAAAGTGCAAACACAGTTAAGTCTTAAACTTTATTCCACTGTCTTAAGCATAAAACATACAAGATACTGAAGTATCAATGATACATTATCTACTATATAGTATATAAAATGATAAATGGGAATTTCGTGCCTGTTGCTTATAACTTGAGTTCTGCTGAATGGATTTTTATGGGACTTGTCCTGTTTAGGTATTATGTTACAGAAGGTTTTCGTATGATGCAAAGAAATATTGTTTACATTACTAGGTCGAGTGAAAAAGCTCATTTTTGGGTTGTGGAAATGTTGATAATGCAAAGCGAATAATGCAACAAAAATGCTACTCGGTTGTGTGCTGTGATGTGATGGTATTCAAAAATCGCGGTAAAAGTGTCCAAAAATTAACATGTTTAAATTTTGCAGTATTTTATGTTTAAAAAAGTACAAGGTCGCGACTATTTTTTTGACTCAATTGCAAATTATAACATTATGTGCATGCCTCAAACCTTATAGTTCGAGTTACTAAGCGTTTCGCAAGGATTGAACAATTTGTTTCTGCTGTTGATAAGAATGCCGAAACATAAACATTTTTCTGATGTAGAATGTGGCAAAATTCTTAGCTTGAAAGCATGTGGAATGAGTGGGGCTTCTATTGCGAAAATTATAGGTCGGTCAAAAACTGTTGTCCATAATTTTTTAAAAGATCCGTCAAATGAAACCTTGACTCAGGTAGACCTTGCTTACTTTCAAGACCGAAATATAAGCTGTATTGCGATTGCTATGTGCGAAAAAAATGTCTTCGTCTCAAATAGTTAATGATTTAAACTTACCATGCACCAGTCGAACTGTCCGCAATGTTTTAAGTTCAGATGCAGGGGCAAAGTTTGTAAAATTTAGACTTTGTCCACTTTTAACAAAGTTGTATAAACGTGCTCGCGTGCAGTCTGCCAAAATATATGTTTCATTTGGAGATAAGTAGAAAGAAGTTGTCTTTTCTGACGAAAAAAAAATTAATTTGGATGGGCCTGATGATTTTACAGAGTGCTGGCGTGATATTCGAAAAGTAAAGCCTTACTTCTCTAAACGCCTTCGGAGGTGGGTCTGTTGTGTTATGGGGAGTATTTCTAGCAAGTGGAACCCTACCCATTTTCGTACTTGATTACAAAATAAACGAAGGAAAGTAACAATACATATTCGGGGAACATTTTCTACCCAGTGCAACACTTGTTAGTTTTCAGAGTGTATATTTCAACAATACGACGCCAGTATCTGTGTTTCTCAGTCAATGAAAGCATGCTTTGAAACTAATAGCGTCCAAGTTCTTGAGTGGTCTTCCAAGAGTGCTGACCTGAATCTAATGGAAAATCTTTGGGGGTTTTAAGTGCAGTCTGTTTATAAAGATTTTAGACTATATAGAAAGAAACGTGAACTCATCAATAGCATCAAGATTGCCTGGAGTATTATAAAACAAGTTGGAAATTGCTCGTCAAACGTGGCAAATGAGGTGCGTTCGTACTATAACTAGTTTTATAATTATTTTTTGCACCCCGCATTGTACTGAATGTATATTTTTTTGCGCTTCATAAGTGCATAGTCTGTAACATCATTAAAATGCACTTACAATAATTTTTTTCCCCATTCCCCGTAATGTAACGGAAAACTTTTGACTGTCCCTGTAATGAAACTATACATTCGATTTTCATAAAATTTGAAATGGCTCGACAAAAGTTTGCAGCAATTATATATTTAAAATTTCAGATCATTCGGAAGGCTGTAAAATCATTAAAATGCATTTGCAATAATTTTTTCCCATTGGCCATAATGTAACGGAAAACTTTTGGGTGTCCCTGTAATTAAACTATACATCCGATTTTCATAAAATTGGAAATGGCTCAACAAAATTTTGCAACAATTATATATTAAAAATTTCAGACCATTCGGAAGGCTGTAAAATCATTAAAATGCATTTGCTATAATTTTTTCCCATTGGCCGTAATGTAACGGAAAACTTTTGGGTGTCCCTGTAATTAAACTATACATCCGATTTTCATAAAATTGGAAATGGCTCGACAAAATTTTGCAGCAATTATATATGAAAAATTTCAAATCATTCGGTCGGGTAGTTTTTGCTCTGTTATATGCGGACGGACGGACAGACGGACAGACAGACGGACTGAACGACGACTATGGGTGCTACGTATTTATATAATTACAAACGCACCTAAAAAGAAACTGTATCTAAGCTTACTGCAACATTGACAGATGGATTAATAAAGTTAATTGAAAAAAAATGTGCATTTATAAGATATTCACTTAATTTCATTAGAAAATCGTCAACGTTATACTTATTTCCATGATAATGTGTATCGAAAAATCAATATGTCATTATTTTGCTAGTTGTAATTTGTATAGCTTTAAAAGCTGTGTATTTCTATTAATTTTGACTTAAACAAATTGGATTCCTTACTTCTGGTCATCATATTTTCTAGAAAATTTTTGCAATCATTTTTTTTTTTTTTCACGACTTTAAACTTTTATCCAGTGCCTTATTATTATTATATTTTTATATTTTTAGGAGTTGTTGCTCCCGTCCATCACGACGTGTCGCTGATCGCACATCATGTAAAGGCAGCAACATGTCCTCCCCATGCACCGATAGCGGAAGGGGCGATTCCCCTCCTCAGGAGGAGAATAAGAAAAAGGAGCAAGACCTCATAGAGAAAGTAAGGGGACATACTATGCAGTGATGGTTATTCTCTATTTAATGCCACTTATTACTATTTATTTAAGTCTGTCATCAAATTCAAACACTTTTTTCTTTCCATAAGGGAAGTGATATTTCAGAACATACTGTCAAAGTTGGCTTTTTGACACCAATTTTCAGGTGCGACAATCTGAGAAAGGTCGTCATAAAACAGCAATTTCTCATAATTCAAGATGTAATATTTATCAAAATTAAAAACCACTTTTCGATTTCAAATCTCTTTGGTAGTCATGTCAGCAAATTTCGTTTCGCGTTGTTGAATCGGGATAAATCTCTTTTGAGAACCAGCTAAATGTAAATGAAAAAATTATGCATCGCTTAAATCAATTGGCCGTATAAATTAACGTCTTAAGTGTTAATGCTATGTTATCAATTTTTAAAAAATGACTTTAGAAAAATAAAGGAAATTATTAGTATATTTATTACTTTTAAGAACACTTCCTGGAAATGTCAGAGTGTTTTGGTGAGGCATCTAACTGAAATTAAAGCATTTTTTAAGAAATGATGCTTTAAAAAAAAAAATTTTTTCGCAACCACTTTTTTTTTTTTCAAATCGATGATCAAAAACTCCCAATACTCTTGTGTTCATATTACTTTCTTCTTTACACTCTTTTATTTAACTCAATTTGGTTTTTGTATGCTTAGACGGAATTTTGTAATTGATTTTTCACTCACTTCTTGAATTGCTAGAGTTATAAAAATTATCTACGCATGTGTGTTTCTATGTCAAAACAACATTTTAAGATACTAGGGGGCTCTGCCCCCTACGAGCTACGCTCGCCAACCCCCGTTCAGGCACACCAAAATCCAAAAAGCACGCTAATTTGATCGGCTTTAAAAATATTGAATTAAAAAAAATAGTAGCGATCTCTCTGTAAACGGGTTTCCATTCGTTTTCCTTGGATTGGGGATTTTTAAGGCCAAATCTGCTGCTGTTAAGAGATACAATGGCTTTTTTCGTATTTAATTAAAAAAATTATTTAAACTGGTACTTCTTAGTTATCCCGTCGACCAATTTCGCCAATTTATATAAATCGCCAAACCACTCCCCAAATTATACACCTTGATATAATTTTTATTTTAAATAACGAAAGAACAAATAAATTAGTAAAACATTAATAAAAATACAAATAAAACGTCAAATTAATGGTTTTATTGGCCATTATTGGCATTTAATCTTGCAATTAATTAATTAATGGCAACCATTATTGGCATTTAATCTTACAATTTGGTGACAGTAATTTGGTCGACGGGATAACTAAGAAGTACCGTTAAACATTTGAAAATAAGCTAATGTAAAATGAATTAAATAAACAGTGTCATTGTTTCCCGGTATTTTTTAACAGCGCTATAAGATAGTTCTTTTAAATAATTCATTTTAAATGTATCGTTTCAAATCTGACGTAATTTACACCAAAGTTTATTTCTCTTATTAATATTCACGTGAAAATACTTTTGTTGTTAGAAGGAAATATTATTTGCGCTGTCTTCGAATTCACGATAATAGTTGAAAAGATTATCTCAAAATATCTCGCGCAAATATATTTTTCAATTTAAATTGTTTTGCTATATTTTTTGCCATTTTAAATATGACGTAATTTCCTCAAATTACAAGTTTTAACGCATAATAATGATTTTTTTTTTTAAAGATTTCGTTTCTCTTTTTAAATTCAAGTGTAAATATGGTTCGGCACAGATGTCATTGGCGCAATTTTTTTCTGACGCTAATTTTATGTACGCAACGGGTACTTAACTGGTGCTAAAGTGTCGTTATTTTGCTTGATATGGTAACCCGGATGTTGTTGTTTATGCTATTGATCTTTTCACCAAATTGGCGTCGGAAAAAAATTGCGTCAAATTGGTATATGACATCTGTGCCTATGGTTCTTATGACGTAATTTTCCTGCTTTTAACATGTAATCATTTAATTCTAATTTTAAAGTTTTTTTTTCTGTTTGTAATAGTCACGTGTAAATAAATTTTTAATTTGAAGTAAACATTATTGTTTGCGCTGTTTATACAACTGGCAACAGTTTAAATTAATAACTTTTTCTAAAATTTGTAAAAAATCTCTCTCGAAATGCTGAAAATTTGAATTTAAAATAGAAATAAAACCTCAAAAAATGAGTCAAATAAGAAAAATAAATACAATCTCCACACCGGGAACTTATAACGTATAAAATGATCTAAAAATGATTAAATTCTCATGTATAGTTTTTGCTCCAATAAAACTTTTTTAATGGAACGATTTTGTCCAACTTTAGCATTAAATATATCTTAAAATAATTCTTCGATTTGAAAACTGTCTGCATAAGCGTGTTTATCAAACATTTCTCTATAATACCACCGATTTTCATACTTTTGTATGCAACAGTTTTTTTAATATTAACGATGAAAGGCCATGCTTAAGCATTCAAATTGGATGTGGATCTACCCGGAATATCTACGCAGATTTTCATTGGTCCATTTCCAAATCAAAACTTTTTTATATATATATAGAAGGATTTAGAATTTATTTATAAATTAATACATTAATAATGAGGTATTTTTCCATTTGTCCGCTAGAGGTGATCAATCGCCAAATATTCTTTCTAGTTACAATTGCATACGAATTATAACAACAATGGATTTAATGATCCGCTTAACTATGCTCGCCAAAATAATTCAACTGTATGTGAAATTGCAGCACCGAAATATTTTAAACATTAAAAAGCATAAAATATAAATAAAAAATAAACAGTGTAATATTATTTTTTTTTAATATGATTTAATCAATTAGTAGTTCCATATTAATTAACCCTTTAAGTACTGAATTATAAATTCAAGAAAATTTTATCTTCTAAAGCATTTTTCGTGAATTGTTTAAACTACATTAGAAGATTTAAATAATCATTTAATAAATTTTAGAAGGATTTTAGAAGTATTGAAGAATATAGAAGGATTAATTAGATTTAAATTTATAGGGATTTTGTGCAATATTTATAACCCCACTCAAATCTTTTATTTTAAATATTTTTCTTAGTATTTTGTAGAATTAGGAAATGTACAAATATAATGTTCTCACAATAAAAATATATAAATATTTCCGAATTGAAAAATCCCCCCCCCCCTTCTGACAAATGCCAAGAAAGCTGAAAAGATGCAAAAGGAAAAAAAATCATCCTTTTAAAAATATTTTTGTTTTGTGTAACCAATAATGCTTTTGGAACAAGATAAGGCAAAGTAGCTATAACTCATTCTAAACAGTATTACCACTAATCGATGTATTAAATGAATTTTATAACAAGTTATTTAAAAAAATGTTATAAATTGTTTTGTTCTATAGTTATTAATTATTTTTTTTTTATTTACTGTTATTTCATTTTAAAAATAATAGAAAATAATTTAAAAATACATATGTAACTGGTATTTGAAAACGAGGTTTTCGCCAAATTGTCGTAACACAAAAATCACGCCAAACCCGGTGCGTATATGACATTTGTGTTAAATATTAAATAATGCAACAAATCATGGCATTTAATTTCAAATTCAAAGCAAATGACCTATATCGCCAAATTACATAAATCGCCAAATTATACAAGTTGACGTAATTTTTATTTTAAATAATGAAAGAACAAATAAATTAGTATAAAAATACAAATACAAATTAAGCGTCGAAATAAAATCATTTGATGGCGTAAACACGTGTAACTTCCATACAATCAAATGAATGTGACATTTACGATCAACCATTATTGGCATTTAATCTTATAGTCTGGCGATAGATTTTTGGTCGATGGGATAACTAAGTAGTGCCGTTTTAATTTACCAGTCGAAAAAAAAATGCTAACTGGCGAGTTAAAAAAAAAAAAGCTATTCGCGACACTTGAACCCGGCTAACATAAAAGTACCAAGAATTCTTTGCGATCATGGCAACTTTTATGGGTACTTTTCCGTTATACGGACACCATGCCAAAATGTATGCTAATGCGCCAATTATTTCAACCCTGATCGTGAAAAGGATTTTTATTGTAAACCATACGAAACATTGTTATTTGCTATTTATGAAACGTGAATCACGTAAATGATTATTATTTAAAACCTTAACCTAGGAAAGTTTTTTAATTTGCGATTATTCGAATTAAAAATACTGTTTTTATATATATAGCTATAATTTACTTTTACTGCTGACGCTGGGGTGGATTTTACCTTTTGGCAATTATCAGATGATAAGAAAGTTGCGATAAAACTGTTTCGGGAATTTGGAATTCTGCATAATAAAAGGTTGTGTTCAAAAAACCATGAAATGATAAATCATCAAAAAATCTTCACTTCACTGAAATGCTAAAATATATTTGTAATTTTATGCTAGCAGTTTAATATCAGTTTTATTTTATTACTTTATTGCTTAATAGTTATTTGTTCACACATTTTAAGTATATATTTGTGATTTAATAAAATAGTTTCTAAAAGACTGTAATTTTCAAATGTTATATTTTTAACATGTTCACGCTTGCGCGGTGTGTCACACTCAACTGTCTCAGAGTTGTCAAGTCTCCGGCTTTTTGCACACCACTGTTATTTTAGAGAAAATGCTGTTCCTTTAAATCACCCAATTGTTCCAATTAAATAAAACAACATTTTCTGTATTAAAATACTAGTATCCAAAAAGCCGGGGACTTGGCAGCTCTGAGACAGTTGAGTGTGACCCACCGCGCCGGCGTGAACGTGTTAAAATGCTCACTTTGTTATCGACATTGTTTTTCCTTTTATTTTTCAAATGTTTGAATTCACTTGATTTTCATTTTGAGCCAACTATTACGCTTGGCGACAATGGTGTCCGTATAACGGAAAAGTACCCTTTTATGTAGTTTTATTCAAAGAAATAACTTTGATTCTTTAATCAAAATGGAAACATTTCTTATGAAAAGCGAAGAAACTGTTGATGATAGTCACGTGACTTAGGCTATTATTAAAGAGATTGTTTTTAATTCTAAAAACAGCGCAAAAAATAATATTTCCTGAAGATTAAAAATTTATTTACACATGACTATTAAAAGCAGAAAAAAAAAACTTTAAAATTACTATTAAATGAGTACGTGTTAAAAGCAGGAAAATATTGAAAATTATGTCTTAAAAATTATATTTAGACGTGAATATTAAAAGAGAAAGGAAACTTTAAAATAATAAATATATTAATATGCGTTTAACCCTTTCAGGGGCAAGGTACTTCTATTCGTAAAATGTTGAAATCAGCTAATGGCACCAGAATTTACAAACAAATTTCGAAATACGAAAATGCTTTTATTCACTTACTTAATAAAAGGAAATTTTTCATTCCAATATTCTGGTGCCAATGTGGCATTTAAGAATTAAAATTAAGTGGTCCAAAAATGAACCACCGCCCTCGAAGGGGTTAAAGCAGTAAATTGTAGACATTGTAGTAAATTATATTATGTCAATCGTTTTATAACGCTGTTAAAAAATACCGGTCGCCAAAGACTCTGTTTACTTAATTCATTTTATTTTAGCTTCTTTTCAAATGTTTAACTGATCTTCTTTAATCAAACACGAAAGCAACCATTGGATGTCTTAATAGCAACTTATTCGGCAATCAAAGAGAACTAAATGGAATCTCGTTTACAGGGAGATCGCTATAGGTTTTTTCATTATATATATATAAGAAGTTCTGTCTGCCACGCCCCTTGCGGGGTCAAGTGCCAGAAGACATGATCACTGTTAAATGCATTATGTAACATAAAGGTATTACTAAATACTTTTAAACAGTAACTATATCCTTTAAGGATTATTTTATTTTAAATTATTTCATATATAACGTAATAGCTTATTGACTTATCTTTATTTGAATCAATAAAGTATGCGAAAAAAATGTAACCATATATCTATATCACTCCAAACAAAAGAAAAAAAAATCCAAAAAAAAAAATTAGACATTGATAACGATATCCTTACGGGGGGCAGGGGGGTTCGACGGATGATTACGTATGATATCGTAAGGGTAAAAAATTATCAAAATATTGATAACGTTATATATGTACATGCCCTAACACTTTCGGGTCCAATTTTTTATCAATTTTGAGAAAAAAATTACTTTTAATAATGTTAATAGTAGCTATCTGAATAGATTTACTGAAGTTTAACGGATATGTCATTGCGTGAAATCTAACGAATGTAGTTATTTTGCGTACTATTCAATTCATATTGTCATATAGATATATGACAATAGCCCAAGGAAGAGTTTTTTGGCAACGTTTGGAAAATATTGTATGACAACAGGATTTAACAGATATTACAATTTTCGAATGTTTTTGCGTCTTATCTCACATGATTCGTTCAGAAAAGTAACCTATACTTTAAATTTAAAGACTGAAATATATGTTTAAAATAAAAGAATCGCCAACAGTGTAAAGAGAATTAAGCAAACTTTTATTATTGTTATTATTACTAAATGCCAAAACATAAATCAAGTCATAATAAGAAATGCATAGACATATACTATCATTAAAGTGGGTAGTAACTAAAATAATTGTTAAGAGAAAATAATACTCAGTGAAAAGACATATACTATTAATAGTACACCAGACCCGAACGGGTTAAATACGCTTTTATTTTTTTTCTTTATAACTCCAGTTGCTTATCTTCAGTGTAAAAAAAATAAGGTTGTCCAATCAAAATTACTCCTGGGTCAATCCATTTCAAGTGGTCCAGAAAATGTCATATTCGTTGCTCGACCATTTTTAAAAAATCTGAAATTTTTTGTACAACAACCCTAACATGATGAATGTTCAAAATGACTATTATTTTAATTTTATTAATTTTTGTTTGTGCATGGCGGCCATCTTTGTTTCATCGTCTGCAGCAATTTTCTCACATGAAGGGTTTACGGAATTGTAAATAATTCATCGTTTATTTATCCAATTCAAGTGCGGATTAAAGCAATTTGTACAGAATATATTGGGCTAAAAATTTGGTAATGGAGTAGTTTCCGAACTAACTGCTTATTGGTAAAATTTAAGCATAAAGTTTCAGTTTTTTTCCAAAATTTGTCCATTTACAAGAGGAAATTTTTCTAGCAAGGAAAACTGTCAACATGACATAATTTTTTTTACAAATAGTCCGAAAGTACTTGTACTCACACGCTGAGTTCCAGATCTGAGACTTGCTTTCTCTTCGCTAAAAAAAATCCCAAATTTTTCAAAAATGACAAAAATCGCACTTTTCAGGCTTTGATATCTCTGGTGGGGCACGAGATAAAAATCTGAATTTTTTTTTTTTTTGTAAGAGTATTGTATGGTAGTGTTATGCACAAGAAATTTCAGGATGGAGATTTGACTACAAGCTGAGATATGGCAAGGGCAACATGTCAAAACAATGCTGCCAAACTATTGTTTTGTTGTAGTCACAGCTAAGTATTTATCTCAGAGTATCATTTAAATTTATTTTTTAGATTATCTTTAAATAATAGTAACAGAAAATAAATCTTTTACAATTAATTTAAAAAATAATTATGTCTAAGGCTTACATTTTGTATGGCATCAGTAATTTTTGTTGTAATTTTAGTAACTAAAAGAAACCTCAGCACTTTTACATTGTCTTGTGTATATATATATATATATACAAGACGTGAGACAAAAACAGAATAGGGAAAGAGAAAAGCTGTTAATGTTGGCATACTTGTTGAGACATGATCAAACGTGTCAAAACACATTCCTGCTTGTTGGTTTAAAAACCACAATTTAATGCTGCTTGCCAGTCCCTGAAACTTGTTCCTACCATAAATATGTTCCTGTAAATGAAACATTATGTGATGTTACCATGCATCAGCTTCAAGTAATTTTCAGAAAGTAAAGATACCCAAAACCTTTTCAAAATTTATACTGCAGAAAAATCACATTTTTTCATAAGTAAGCTAGGAATTATTAATTAATTGAGATTTGCACATAGTGATTTTAAAGTATATTTCTATGAGCCAGCAGGGACAAAATCTTTAATCAAGTTATCAAGAGATGACAAGACTTGGTTCCTACAAATAAAATTTTGAGAAAGATCAAAATTGTGGTTTTTGAACCAACAAGCAAGAATGTGTTTTGACACGTTTGATCATGTCTCAACAAGTATGACAACATTAACAGCTTTTCTTTTTCCTTATGTTGTTTTTGTCTCAGGTCTTGTATAAAAATATTTCTTTTTTCTTTATGTAAAAGTGCTGAGGTTTCTTTTAGTTACTAAAATTACTTACAACAAAAATTACTGAAACCATACAAAATGTATGGCCTTAGGCATAATTATTTTTTTTATTAATTGCTAAGCTTTGCAAAGGGCTTTATTTTCTGTTACTATTATTTAAAGATAATCAAAAACATAAATTTAAATGACACTCTGAGATAAATACTTAGCTGTGACTACAACAAAACAATAGTTTGGCAGTATTGTTTTGACATGTTGCCCTTGCCATATCTCAGCTTGTAGTCAAATCTCCATCTTGAAATTTCTTGTGCATAACACTACCATACAATACTCTTATAAAAAAAAATTTCAGATTTTTATCTCGTGCCCCACCAGAGATATCAAAGCCTGAAAAGTGCAATTTTTGCCATTTTTGAAAAATTTAGGATTTTTTTAGCGAAGAGAAAGCAAGTCCCAGATCTGGAACTCGGCGTGTGAGTACAAGTACTTTCAGCCTATTTGTAAAAAAAATTATGTCACGTTGACAGTATTCCTTGCTAGAAAAATTTCCTCTTGTAAACGGACAAATTTTGGAAAAAAATGGAAACTTCATGCTTAAATTTTACCAATAAGCAGTTAGTTTCGGAAACTACTCCATTACCAGATTTTTAGCCCAATGTATTCTGTACAAATTGCTTTAATCCGCAATTGAATTGGATAAATAAACAATGAATTATTTACAATTCCGTAAACCCTTCTTGTGAGAAAATTGCTGCAGACGATGAAACAAAGATGGCCACCATGCACAAACAAAAATTAATAAAATTAAAATAATAGCCATTTTGAACTTCCATCATGTTAGGGTTGTTGTACAAAAAATTTCAGATTTTTTAAAAATGGTCGAGCAACCAGTGCTGGACCACTTGAAATGGATTGACCCTCCTACTCTAAAGCAGAGATGTTGCTACGATTTTTATCAAAAAGTGAAAACGCTTCTTGTCTCATTTTGGAAGTGTGAATTACAAAACAGTATAAAAATATAGACAGGCATAAAAGTGGTAAGTGAAAAAAAATAATACAAGCTGAAAATTTCCATGCACAGATAGGGAGGGTAACAGATGGGGAGAAACAGTATTTTTCTAAATTTTATTTATTGACATATTGACACAGATGGGAAGAAACGGTATTTTTCTAAATTTTATTTATTGACATATTCAACCAAAAAATGTATACATCAAGTCCCAGTTATTAGGTGCGTTCGTAATTATATCAATACATAGCACCTATAGTCGTCGTTCGGCCCGTCTGTCTCTCCATCTGTCTGTCCGTCCGCATATAACAGAACAAAACTACCCAACCGAATGGCCTCAAATTTTAAAAACGTAATTTTTGCAAAATTTTGTCGAGTCATTTCAAATTTTATGAAAAGCGGATGCATAGTTTAATTACAGGTATAGTCAAATTTTTCCGTTACATTACGGTCAATGGGGAAAATTATTTCAAGTGCAGTTTAATGGTGTTACAGAATTTCGACTAGAATGAAATTGATATGTACTTATGAAGTGCACTAAAATATGCATTCAGTACAATATGCGGTGCAAAAAATATTTATAAAATTAGTTATAGTACGAATGCACCTCATTTGCCCCGTTTGACGTACAATTTCCAACTTTTATATAATAGGAAATTATTAATCATGTATGTTATTTCTGTTGTCAACATCTCTTTTTCTATACATTTACAAAACGCAGAACAATGAATGAGGTATCATTCGAAAGATTAACCTGCTGCTGACATAGTACACTCACATTTCGTTAAAGCATATTTTTGTTTAAAAATTGCAGTTATTTAAAAACTAAATCAGTATGGCTTTCAGAAATGAAATCAAAGGTTTTTCTCAAATCAATGTTGCCACAAAAATAAAATACCGGATAATATAATGCTTAGCAATGATAATAAAAAATATATAATGCAAAAGAGTTAAAATGAGTGTGACGTCTTCGCATGGGTTTATTTAATATTTATGATTAAAAAGCAAACTTGAAATTGAAATGTTCAGAAGAATAGATATCATCGATCAACCAAATCATTGATATTTCGCGTGTAGCCTAAAAGGTATGCTTTTTTATATTAGATTAAATTGTATTTTATATGTATTCAGTTTATTCTTATTTTTTCCCAATGGCATCATCCTTTGATGCAGTTAAAATATGATTGTTCTTTATTTTTCTCGCGCGTGTCTTTTGCTATCTGTGATCAATTTCTACTCTAACTTTGAGAAATAAATAAGATGAATAAGATTGTCATTTAATTTTGGTACTGTGGTAGTGAATTTTGAAGTATTAACATATATGAGATAGAAGAAAATTTTGGAATTAGTTTTTCTTGTCCCATGTTTTTCCCTAAACGGATGGCGTCATCTTCTAATACAGTTAAAATACTGTTGTTAATTTTTTTCTCGCGTGTGCCGTTTGCTATTATCGATCAGTTTTTAACGTCACTTTGATTAAATAAATGAGATGATATTCTGGCTTGTCTAACGTTGTTCGCAGATATTTTAATCCTTACTTTTTCATAACTTCGACGAAATAAATGAGATGATATTCTGGCTTGACTAAGGTTGTTTGCAGATATTTTAATTCTTAATTTTTCTTAACTTTGACGAAATAAATGAGATGATATTCTAGCTTGACTAACGTTGTTTCCAGATGTACAGGGTTATTACAAATGAATTATCGGGATTTGATACATTACTACGTGCGAACTAGGAAACGTATATCTTTCCATGACAACTCAAACGATAGGGCGTTAATTACAGTTTCGCTCTGCGTATGTGTCATGCGCGTGTGGTTGCCATGGTTGCTGCGCGAACGTCAGATTTAAAATGGCGACTGGACAGCAGAAATCTTCCACACAGTTGGCTGTGGAATGGAAAGATCGCGGCTAGCGCGATTTGTCGATTTCTTGGGACTACGGATGAAACTCTCTCTGACTCGGGTCACTGTTTCTTCAGTAACGCTTGGTCGGCCGGAACTTTTGCCTTTACATAAACAACCGGTTTCTTTGAACTGTCGATAACAGCGCAGAATTCTTTGTTGGGTTGGTGGTTTGCATTTGTACGACTTCCGGAATGCTCTCTGAACGGTTATAAGCTATTCACATTTTGAAAATTCTAGTACACAAAACGCTTTCTGCTGTCCAGTCGCCATTTTGAATATGACGTTCGCGAAGCAACCATGGCAAGCACGCGCGCATGACACATACGCAGCGCGAAACAGTAGTTAACGCCCTACCGTTTGAGTTGTCATGGAAACATATACGTTTCTTAGTTCGCAACTAGTAACGTATCAAAACCCGATGATTCATTTGTAATAACCCTGCATTTTAATCCCTAATATATTTTAACTTTGATGAAATAAATGAGATGATATTCTGGCTTGACTAACGCTGTTTGCAGATATTTTAATCCTTAATTTTTCTTAACTTTGACAAAATAAATGTGATGATATTCTAGCTTTACTAACGTTGTTTGCAGATGTATTTTAATCCTTAATTTTTCTTTAAAAGTTTACACCTGCATCTAAAAAAATTAGATATTTCTTTAAAAAATGCTAGACTGAAGTGCGAAGCTCTCTCACGTAGAAGCCTTGGCTCAACTGATCTATATATTTCTTTTTCTGGTGTCAACTTCACTTTTTTGATGCACATACAAAACCTACAACGATGAATAAGATATCATACAAGTTTTTGAACAGTTTCTTGACATGGTACACTCAAATTTCGATAAAACGCGTTGCTTGAGGGGAAACAAACTGTTGTAGATTAAAATTAATGAAAAAAGTATGAACAAGCATCCACTGGTTTTAATAATATTATTGATTTCAATTTAATTTTTATAGTTTTCATATCAGAACCTTATACACAAAAATATTTCCCACTTTACAATTTTTTTTTATGTAATGAAATATCTCCTTTAACGAGCTTTCTTTATGTAGAAAATTCAAACAAATTTATTAAAAAATTCAAAGCTTGAAAATACAGGTATTAAATTTTTAAGGCTTATTTGCGGTTTTTTAATGCATGAAATGCTCTTGTAAAGGCGTTAAAAATATCTCTGCTCCAAAGTAATGCATTTATCCTTCCCATAAATTCTAGAAGATATAGCATTCCTCATCTTTACTTTAATAACATCTATACCGGTGAAGTTGCTTATTAAATAAATTTATGCTCGCAATATGTTGTAAATAATTAATGGGATATAATGCGCCGAATTATGGTTTTTAAGTGGATTATTAAAACTCGCTTCGTTATTAAGCTGCGTATTAAGTTTCCATCTCAAATCCCCCATCCTTTCAAATATTTTCGTTTGCTGGAAACTGAAAGTAGTTTACTCTGACTAAATTAAACCTGTTTGAGAAAATTTACATACTTTTCCATTCATCGCATCGTGTAAACATCTATCAATGCAAAACTATATTCAAATCATAAGATGGTTGCCTAGTTATAAATAAGAATCCAATACAAAATAATATAAATTATTCGTAAATTAGTAAATTACATATTACGGGTTGCCACTTAAAACATTTTTTATTCAAAAACATTTTTACCCTAAATAGCGAAGTATTTTCTTAGGAAGAGAATCTTATATCTTGGCCGTTGAAATGAATTGTGTTCATTAATTTATTTCAAAAAGAAGTGAAAAAGAGAGGAAGAGTAAAGAGAAAAAAAAACCAGGCTGGCTACTAGTTAACCCTTTGCGGTGCATAATCTTTCTTTGCAAAATTTATTTTTAGCACCAGTAATTTAAAAAAGGTAATATTTCCCTTATATAATTAGAGAATTTTCGAAATTAAGTAATTGAAGATAACTTAAAAAAAAAAAAAAAAGTGGCGACAACCGAATGAAATTTGTGTAAGAGACGCCGGTCCCGAAAGGCTTAAGAGGCGCTAGATTCGAAATCGAGCTTGGATGCTCTTAGTGCGTTGGATTCTATTTTAACCCCTTAACGCTCGAATTAAATTACTTTTTAAAAATTCAAATTGCTTATCGGCACCACTTTTATGAAAAAGAAATATTCACCATATTTAATGACAGATAAAACGATATTAAAATATAGCCAATTTCACTATTTTATAAAACTGGTGGGAATCAAACAATCTGAGTAAAAGACACAGCCCGTGAATATGACGGGAGCGAGAATTAGGGGGTTAAACGGATAGTTAGAGTGCTTTTCCATTTACAGACACGACACCGATGAATCGTACATGATTGTTGATATCCGACATCGATTGGACGTTAAATGTATTCATATGCACTATGCCTACAAAGTCGCCAATCAGTAGTTGGAAAAGCCCGTAGTATATATGAATGCATTTTGCGTGAATCGACGTCAGATAACGACAATCGTGTACGATTTTTAGGGGTCGTGTCGATAAATGGAAAAGTTCTCTTACGATCTATTTATCTCTTGTTAGATCAGATCAAACCAAACCTAAAAGCTTACCGAGAAAATAATGCCAGAAAAATTCTTATTGCTATCGGTAATTTGTGTACCATTGTTCTGATTGCGTGTATAAATTAAAGTGAACTAAGAAAAAAATATAATTACACGACACATATATTCATAGATACCAATTCTGCATTAAAAAAAATAACGCTAGAGTGTGGAGAATGTAATTATTAAGATGTTGAACGTATGGGTTTCCATTTTCAGTTATTCAAAACGGGTTTTAATTGCAATTATTCTAATCTATTTAACTATTTTAAATAATTACAACTTTTGAATAACCCACCGAATGTAAAAATAAAATTACACCAGAGTTAAGTTTTATATAAATGTAGATTGATTGCCACTTATTTATTAAAAATTACAGATTCGCAAAGGAATAGAAACAGTAACATTGAGTACTGATAGTATGGTGTTAAGCCATTAATGATGGCAATTTATGAAGTAGATTTTGAAAGAGTCGTGAGTAAGAAACAGTTTTTGCAAGCAGAGAAATATCCGTAGCACTAAGTAAAATACTGAGTTGTATTCATCTTTCTACAAGGTATCTTTAAGTTTGATTGACACAATTTAAACTTCATATAAAATGAAATAATTAATGTATCAATGTGCTGTTTAAACTAAAAGGCTTCCAATGCTGAAAAATTCCTTTTAAGAAAATTAAATATTTAATAATTAAAATACATATAAAAGCACAAATAATTGTAGAAAAATTGCTTTCAGGTGATGCATAAATATAATATAAAGATATTTAAAATGCAAACTAAAAATATCTTAAAATACATCAGAAAAACCTAGAACCTTTTCAATCATTACAAGGCCGTCATCAGTAGGATTTAAATGTTGTTATTATTTTCTTTGCGCTTATCCGAGAATTGCCCAGAAGAAAACATTGTAATTTAAATGTTGTACTTCAGATGACTTTAATTTTTTTAAGATATTTAAGATATTTTAAATTTCTATTTTAAATATCTTTATATTATATCTATGCACTTGAAAGTAATTTTTGTACAGTTATTTGTGCTTTTATATGTATTTTAATTATTTAACTCAAGGTGAATATAGCACTAGAATTTTAACTTTCATTTATTGAAATATTTAATTTCAAATCAAATTTTATTAACAGATGGCGCTATATTTACGAAAACAGATAAAAAAGCATTAAAAACATAAACGAAGCACTTACATAGTACTTTATCTTGTGCAATTCATTACGATATTTTAACCCGTAGCATTTTATGACTGGAACCACAAGAAAATAGAATTTAGTTTCATTACACATCGTAGCTACGACACTGAATTACGCACACACTCTTGGAAAATATTTTCGTTTCACTTTCAAAAAAGATTCCTTTTTTCATAAACAAAACGTTTCGCATCAGTGTCAGATATTTTGTTTTATACAAGTAACTATTTATCATATCCGCTTGAAGAATATATCCTTCTTTACTAAACTTATGATACTCTACAACTTTGTCACTGAACTTTTGGTCATATTTCCTATATCTTTAAGCGCTTCAAGCTACTGGGTGCCCTAAAAAGGACTGATTTAGAAATTCAATAGCTTGCAAACGGTGACAGATATTTAAAAAATTCTTGTAGGAGGGTTATATAGGGTAACTCCGGGAGAGTCGCCGCATACGGGATAGATGCCGCACCCTTTGTATTTCTTGTAATTATCGATAGATGGTCGTCAAACGCACAGTGTAGGTTAGGGTGGAACTTAAGTATAGGGTAAAAAAAAAACTTTTTTGTTTTAATATGTAATAGTGAAAACTTTTTTCCTTTTAAGATGTCTAAACTTTTGGCTGAAAAGGTTTTTTTAAATTAAGTTGTTTTCCGGTTCCTCAAGGAGGTCAAAGTTTTGAAATTTCAGTATAAAGTAACTTAAAGTAAACAACGTAGCTGTTAGCTCATATCTACTTTTATTTAGCAAATACTATCCAGAAGTCACCACGAGGAGGTGGTTAAATATCAACTTCCACCCTCCTTACCTCACTTTGTTATGGATTAATTCAGCTGGATATAAAACCTACTGTCTTTTTAGGCAAACTTTGTCATTACATTGTGGGAATTCAACTTTCCCAAGATTAAGCCATCTTTTGCTTAATATTTAAAGACGGTTGACGCAGCTCGCGGGGCAATTTTGACACACTTTTCCAATGTTTGAGTATGACAAGGAAAATCTAAAATTCAGGTGTATCCCCTGTTTGTACTTTTTTTAAGTTCTTCATCCGATCAGTCCGTGGATTAATGTTTTTATAGTCTATAATTTCAATATGTTCGTATTTTTTCAAGTCGCTTTCCTACTGGTCCAGAAAATCCTTTTGATCAGTAGTTTTTCCAGTAAGATGTTGAAATAAGTATCTAAGAAAAAAGTTCATTTGCATGTAATAATCAAATTATCCATTATAAAGTTTTTAGGGTATTGCTTCCGATGTTCTAACAACTCCAGATTTGCATCCTGCATTAAAGGCGTTTCTGTTTCATCCAATAACTTTCAAACTTGAAATGTCTGTATTATTATTTAGAAAATACACCAAAATCGCAGTGGCTATATTAATATAAGAAGAAGATGTCAATGAAATATGACCAATATATTTTTATCCTGGTTTTTCAACTGAGACCAGGTGTTCATCTTTAATGATTCTTAGCTACACTTTTTCCCTCTGCTTCAGTTATCATAGTGCTATCCTTTCTGCCATCAAAATACTAACCTTCTAAAATTAACTCATTTCGTCTTTCCTGTTCTTCCAAATTCTTCCTTTTCTTTTCTCTTTGTCGTCGTCAAGTCCTTCTTTCAGTTACCCTTTCTTTATTACCATCAAAAATACCCATATCTTCTAAGGTGCCATTTTCAATAATATTTGCAGTTCTATCTAACACTCTGAATCTTTCACCTTGTTGATTATCAAATTCAGGTTTAGAAAAACAACCGATTGAACTATTTCCTTCCGAACTATTTTTCACACTTGACGATCATTCAATCAAAAGATCATTTTTTTTTTTGTTTTAAAATAACTTTTTTCCTTGATATTTCCTTTTCCAGTCTTGCTACACATTTTTGTAGTTTTTATATCTATTGATCTTATTGCCGTCACCCCATCTCTCTTTGGTCTTTGAGAAAGTGACGTTCTTGTTCTGATACACGATAATAATTATTGCTTTTACACAAAGAAATGCTTTTTGTAGGATTACCTAACATTTTGCAATTTTATATTGGATGTGTGATTATTCTTTCTAATCTTAATATTTTTCTTCTAATTTTGACATTTCTCGCGCTAGTCTCTAATATTTTTTCATGATTTGTGTATCAGAAACCGTTGGAATTGAAGGTCTCAGCAATACACTTTTAATTGTATCATCAACAGCTTTAGATATTTTAGAAATAGTGTGTACCAGATTCCAGCTGTCAGATTTTAAGTTAAATTGAACCCAAAAATAATGTTTCATAACATTTTCATATGTTCGTCAAAGATGACAGTCTAATGTTAATTGTTTTGGTTCATGAAATACAGGACACTTCAACAATTAATCTAGATTTAGGTACGTTAACAGACTTTGTCACTTTTGACACCAAATGTTTATTGAAAAATAATAAAAGAAACGTAACACATGTTAAATTGGACTAACTTGTTATGTGTCGCAGCCAAATAAATCAGAGACAATGAAAGCCGACGCCCACGACGCTGGCTTCTACAAAAGTCAAATAAAGTGGGGCTAACTTTTCTAAGGCACTCAAACTAAATTATTCTCTTTATTACAGGACATTAACACTTAATTAATTTAATTTTGCAAAATATAAATTTAACAATAATCTTTAAAAAATTTTCATGCAATTATTGGCTTTTTTTCGTTTTTTGGAGAAAATCAGGCGTTTTGAGGAACCGGAAAATATCATTTTAAAATTAAAAGAAAAATATTTTCTTTTTATGGAGTTAAAAAGGAAAAAAATAATCACTATTAGAATATAAAATTTGAAACTTCGTTTTTTAGTTCCACCCTAGTGTAGGTGCGCAATGATATTATTTTAACCAGTGTATAGCGTGAATCCCATTTCGATGTTTACTTGTGGAAGTACAATCTTTAATTTGACGTAAGGGCATGATTTCACTGTCCAAACTTTTAAACACTTTATGTTTAAATACTTTTCAAACACTAATTACTAAATACATGCATGATTTCGAAGTCAAAACTAAGTGTAGAGTTTGTATAGAGTACTGTGTGTATGGCTACGCCATTCCCCTTAGCGATGGTAGATAACTATGATGGCCGACGTCTGCACATGCAAAATGGTATACATGACGCAGTTTCTTTTGTACGGGATGATTAAGTGTTATTAACTTCCCTCATAGCATGCATGGTCACGGTGACGTCGCTGTGACGTCACTGCAAGTCACTGTGGTCACGTCACATCTGTGACCGAAATGCCACCACTCAGTGATGTCACATTGTGACTGAAATGTGAACTTCTTAGAAAACTTTAAAAACTTACGAAAATTCTTCAAAACATGTTACTTTTTGTAAAATTATATTTTTCTGGCAATTAAAAAAAATTGTGACGTCTCTGTTATGTCACTGCTATGTAACGTACGCCACGTCACATATGTGACAAAAAAACCCAGCATATTGTAAGTCACAGTGTGACAAAAAATATGAACTTCAAAAATCTTTGAAAATGAAGAGAAATATTTTAAACAGCCACGAGTTATAGCGGCATAAGGAATGAAAATATATTAGTGGATAGCAAATGGTAAATTCTGTCACTAAAGGGGAGGGGGGGGGGGCATAATAAATAAAGTGCACGATACAAGCATTAATAAACTAAATTTTTAGGCTATATTTTATCAATTTGATATCTAAGACAGTGAATGTATACTTTTTCATGATTTCAATTTTATCTAGCATTTGGATAATATATTTACAATTACGAATATTAAATTTATACACTTTACATATTTAGTTTGCTGGGAGGAAATTTCACTCTTTCTTTCTTTTTTTACCGACCAGAATTATTCGAAACACTTCTGTGGTTTCAAACTAAAAATTTTCTATTACAGTTAAATCTGCACCTTTTAATGAGCATGTAGAAAGAGTCTTCAGAGTTTAGTCATTTATGCATTTCTTGCTTTAGAATATTTTTATAATTTGTATTCAAGTCATAAATTCTACTTCTTTCAGACTTTTATAAAATTAGCATTTTCCGAAAATAAAGGAAATATACAAAATTTGTGCAAAACAAACTTTACTTTAAAAAAATAGAAAAAAAGGTGGGAGGTTGTCGTTAATACATTAAATTTATTTTTACACCTTTTAAAAATTTAAACAATGTTTTATCTAATAAACTCTAATTATGAATATTATTATTATAATTATTTAGAAAAAAGGAACTTTACAATACATTTTAACTTGAATTATTTGGTACGGGTAAAAAAAAAAAAGATGAAATATATTGGACATTTCTTCAAATACAAAAGTTTAATGAATGATACTTTCAGAAAATTTCTGCGCGTTCAAATTCCATATTTCTTGTATATGTTACGGCCAAAACCCGGAGCTTGGCCAGTTCGCGAATTGGCCGGCCAATTCGGGAACTGGCCGAGATTCCTGGCCAAAACCCGAAATACGTGAAATGAACAGCGTATTTCGGGTTTTGGCCGGCCAATTCGCGAACTGGCCGGGAAGCCTTGGCCAATATACGAAGTGGGGATTCAAGGCTACCCGGTAGGTGGCAATGACGTGCACACTTGATAGGAAAGAACGTTCTATACTGTGACGATTATATTCTGATATGTTGGACAATTTCCCGCCTGTTTGATATATTTCGATAAATTGGGTTTATTGTGAGCATTATATTCTAATCTGCTGCAGATCTCTGTCCTCTGTGACAAATATCGATGCATCGGATTCATTGTCCAATCCAATAAACAAATTATTTGAGGGACTCTGTAAATAAACGACAAATTTTACCTAAGCAATAAATTATAGAAAAATGTTGTAGAGCATATTAGTAATATATAAGAGTTTCATTACATTTGAAGTAGTGTAACATAATTAAAATACCTTATAAACGATTTTTACACATATATCATAATTCTTTATCTGAATTCTTTTGGGAGTCCTATAAACGAACTATAATGGCTACTTAATCAATACTCTATAAATAATAATTAAAAAAAAACATATTGCTCACTACATGAGTTAGGCATGTAAATTTTATTATATTTGAAATAGTGTAATATCAATTAAGTGCACTAGAAATGATCTTTCACCATTCACTGCAATGTAACGAAATACTTTTGAGTGTTTCTGTAGACAAACTATAACTGCTACTTATTTCATACCCTTTAGATAACAATTTGTCGTCCATCTTAATGAAGCATACCTATTTTATTATAATTGAGATAATGTAACAACATTAAAATGCACTGAAAAAACCATTGATGATATTGTAATGAAATACTTTTGTGTGTTCCTGCAAATTAACCAAAAATAGTACAACTTCACTAGTAATACCAAAATGTATTTATAAACCTAAATATTATAACAATTACAAGTCAATCCGAGTCTTTACCAGAGTTAGAGCACGGGCATGCATACGACCAGACAAATTGAATTCATAAACACTTTCAACTATGTTAGAAAATGATAAAACGTAAAAATCGGTTTCTATATACCAATTTCGCCAATTGGCCGATAGTGTATGGCCACTTCGCAAACTGGCCGCTTGCATCTGGCCAGTTCGGGTTTTGGCCGGCCAATTCCCGAATTGGCCAGTCAGTTTAAAACGTTGTTGGCCAGTTCGCGAATTGGCCGGACAGTTCGGGAATTGGCCAATTTCGGGTTTTGGCCGTAACATATACAAAAACAAACAATCTGTAACAAACCATCTGCTCGAAAATCGTCTGCCCACTGAAAAATAAATATGAGAATACGCGGGAAATAGTTCACTTGTTTTAGAACAACACGTCTACAACACTTTAAGATAAGGAAATGACCATTTTAGGATACACGGATATTAATGGAACGTGCATGTAAGTTTTATTTAATTTAAATATTTTATTCCTGGTTGTATGAGTTTGTTATGAGTTAAATAGTTATATTTGTAAGAGACTGATCTTTACTGTCTGAAGCGATATTTTCCAATTTGATAACTGTGAAGAAAAATATTTTAATCTGCCATCGCTTGAAAAAAAAAAAAAAAAAAAAAAAAAAAACTGCGCAGAGACATTTATGCCTACATTCATACTGGAATTAATATAAACATTAATTTACTCTTACTTGAGATTGAAAATGTATGGAACGACAATGATTTGGAATTATTTTATCGGCTTCTTACTATTTTTTGATTACTAACATTTATAGTTATTATTATTTTGGGGTTAAATATGATGTTCGATTATCATGAGATTACGAAACTGTTTCAGATTAGAAATTAACATTATACTGGGAAAATGTATTTTTAACATATTACAGTAGTGAAACATTTGAAAGAATTTTCTTTTAGTGCTAATAATATTTTAAATTATCTTTTAAAATCCTAAATCTTCAAACCAATGTTTTCAGATTTAACATTTGCCAAAATTATAAAATAATAGGAATTCCTAATACCATATGGAAATATTTTTGAGATATTGTTAAATCTAATAATGCATTTAATTTATCTATTGTAGTTTGCTGTTGTTTAACAGTACAATTATAAATACTAATTATTATTTTTAGTGTTTTTCAAATTGGTATATTTATTTTTTTTTAATTGTATGTAAGCATTTTTTCTGTTTGTGATTTTAATCAAACATTTAATTATAGACATTCTGAATCGGTTATTAAATTTTCTTCTATTGTAAATTAATTTTCTACGTGTATGATTCGGGTAATTATTGGCACTAAAAAGTAAAATATGATATTTAAGCATTGAAATAAAGTATTTTTCATGCCTGATAGGAAGTTATAGATTAAACTGCTTTAGTATATATTTTTTTAAAGTTCATATAATACAGGATACATAATGTAGGACACAAGTTGAAAAGTGCTAATGACTTCGGTTTGTCTCTCCGTCTGTTCGTCTAGCAGTCTGTGCGCACTCTAACTCTCGAAAATATACTCGGATTGCCCTGAAATTTTTGGATGGTATTGACGTTTACCATCGCACGGTACCTACTTGTAATGAAGTTTGTAGCATGCTTTGTTCATTTACAGGGACAGCCAAAAGTTTTCCGTTACATTACGGCCTATGGGAAAAAGTCGTTTCAAATGATTTTTTATGATTTTACGCACGCTTTCAAACAGAATAAAATTTATATGCATTTATGAAGTGCACTAAAATATGCATTCTGTTGACTATGCGATGCAAAGAATAGTTATTGTCATTTACAGGACTAAAAGAGGAATTCAAATACATAATGATATAGAGGTGGAGGGACGTGTTTGCGGCATACTTTAATTATGTTAATCTATTTCATATATAATAAAATTGATGTATGTCGCTGAGGTTTACATACTATAAATTATTTCATGTATAATACGAATAATACGTATATAGCATTTACAGGGACACAAAAAATCTTTCAGATACCATATTGTATCCGAAGTACTGCTCATTAGCGATGATTGCTGGAAATATATTTTTAATTATGATATGCACTTTTATGATTCACTATATTTATGCATAGTGTATGGTGTATATAAATGATATAATTCCTATACAAGGCTACACAAAAGTATTCGTAAGGATTACTGGGTATGGGCGCAAATTGCTTAAAGATGTTTTTTAAATGAGTTATGCTTTTTTCGCTGAACTGCATTTAATTTACCAAGAAATATTTGTAGAATATAGATAAAATGATATACAGGGTCACGTAAAGAATTGGATACATGGCCGTCTATATATTATAATTTCTGGAAATGTGATTTCAGGAGTTTTAAGAGTGTCTTAGTTTGAATTAAATTTTAACTAAATAGTGGCGTGTAATAAAGATTTTAGGTAAACTACAGGGTTTTACAAAAGTATTCAAGTATGTTTCCATACATCAGTATAAATTGCTGAAAATGAATTTCAACCTGTTAGGCGTTTTCTTGCTAAACTAAATTTTCCCATTATATAATATATATACACTTAAAAAAATGGGTACTCAAAATTGAGTAAAAAGTACTCAATTTTAAATGCGTCACATGCACAAAATAGCTCCGATCCAAATGTACTCAAAGTTGAGAAACACATGTACTCATTTTTTATTCCATGGCTGTGATCAAATATGAATCGTTATGTACTGCCCCCCCCCCCCAAAAAAAAAAAACAACAAAAAAAACCCTAAAATGTAAAGTAAAAATGTACTGACATTTATTTCCCTTCCAAAGTTCTTAACAAGAAATGTTTAACTGATTATTTATTAAGAAAAATAGCAAAATTCTTAACAAGATACTCAAATCGAATATTTTTATGACAAGAACATTATTTCCAAGCAATTATTTTTAAAATGCTGTGCATAATTTAATATTTACATTAATAAACATCATTTATGCCGCCATAAATGAAATGAACCATTACAGGGTACAAAACTATTTGTTTGTTTGGGTTTGATAACATGTGATGCTTCAAAATAGAGAAAGCATAGGTTCATTTTTGATCCAAAAATATTCAATTCAATATGAGTACGTCGGTTTGCTCATTTTTGTGTACTTCATTTTTTTCAGTGTATCAACCTACAGATCAAATAAGGGCTGTTCAAAAGAATTGGAAAACATATTTGGCTATGGACGGTAACTGCTGAAATTAGCGTTTCAAATGTTTTATGCGTTTTCTAAAATGTTTACTTAGTTATCTTATTTACGTCATTTCCCTAAATTACGATGTCTTGTTAAAGCATTCAGAAAGTGTTGGAAAGTATATTTTAATCTATGCTTAACGCATGATTTTTCTTTCTCGTTTTTTTTTTTTTTTTTTTTTTTTTTTTTTTTTTTTTTTTTCTATTTCCCAGATCAGTCTTTTCCTATAAAACATACCAAATCTATTTAGCTCATATTCACAAAGTACAATATACACGGGAATAAAAAATTTAAATAAATATCGCTTATCATGCCGCTCTATAAATAATAGTTGTATTAATATCCGTTAGTTTCCATGTTCGTATTTAATAAAGCAATGACAAATCACAACAAATTAAAATACTTATACATTCTAAATATCAAGCATAGAACTTAATAAAAAAATATGTCAGTTGATAAGCATTGTTTTTTAAGTGGAAAAATGTAAAATGTTTTAGAAGAATAGGACTCCAAAGTAGCGATATTTTGCTAAAAAGTACGGTAAAAAGATAAGATTTTATATTTACAGCAAAATTTTATTTTAAAATTCATCGCTGTATTAATACTTAGAAATTTTTCCAGGGAGAATCATTCGCCTTATATACAATGTTTCAAATGAAAATCAAATGTCAAATTAATTGCTTAAAAGGCGCAAAGGCCAACATTGTGAAAAAGATTCCATGCCGGGACTCGAACCCGGGCCATCAGTGTAGCACACTGACATTCTACCGACTAAACCACATGGAACGACGCCCAGCCGTAAAATTTTTCACTATTACATGTTCGCAGCATAAGATGGAATATTTATCGTGAGCCACCGACATGGTGTAAACACGAAACTTAATTAAATCCAGCATCGATTGAAACTATATTAATAATTGGAAATTTTTCCAGGGAGAAACATTCGCCCTGCATACAACATTTCAAATTAAAATTGCCTTTTAAGCAATTAATTTGAAATTTGACTTTCATTTGAAATATTGTATGCAAGGCGAATGTTTCTCTCTGGAAAAATTTCCAAGTATTAATATAATTTCAATCAATGCTGGATTTAATTAAGTTTCGTGTTTGCATCATGTGGGTGGTTCACGCTAAATATTCCATCTTTTGCTGCGTTTGTAGCCTTGTCAACATGTAATAGTGAGAAATTTTGCAGCCTGGGTATCGTTCCATGGGATTTAGTCGGTAGAATGTCAGTGTGCTGTACTGATGGCCCGGGTTCGAGTCCCAGCATGGAATCTTTTTCACTATTTGCGTCTTTTAAGCAATTAATTTGAAATTTGATTTTCATTTGAAATCACAGTGTTTATGACAAGTTCGTCACAAATGACACATATTTCACAAATTGGTCACAATGTGACTTCAAAGCATTGTCGCTTTCGTCACAGGTTCGTCACAAAATTAATGCCAAAATAGTCACAAATGACACACTTTTCACAAATTTGTCACACCGTGACTTCACAGAGTGGTCACAATGTGACGTCACAAACGTCCTCTAAAACGGCCATAACGACCTCGCATTCTAGTCACTGTGACGTCACATCGACGGTCACAAAATCACAGCGTGACTTCACAACGACGTCGCCGTGACGTCACCATGCCTTACGGGATTTTCCTGTTCTGTTTGCACAGACTAACCATGTTAGTCATGTTATCAAGTTTACTAAAACCAAAGGAGAAAAAGGGGAAAATAAAAAGTAAAAATGGCAAGAAAGATGCAAGTCGAGATGATAATAATGAAAAATTGGATTTCGCGTAAGCAGGGTTCGTACGGGTACCGTTATTTTCAAGGCGAAATATCAGAATTTTTTTATAGAAAAATAAATCTAGTTTAAACGGACGAAATTTCGACTTATTTAAGGTGAGATTTGTCATAAGAAAATACTGGTACCAAAGAATTTCTAAGTCTGGAAATTCAAGGACCCGTACGAGCCCTGGTAAGGCAGACGTTCTTTGCAAGGAATGTTTAGAAAGCTACTGCAAAAAAGAGGAAGTGTAATTGGCTTCGTTGCATCATGCGTTTAAATGTAATTACATAAAGACTGTATTTTTTTCGACACTTTTTCTGTAGATTGTAGTCGAAAAAACAGGTCTCTTAACCCATTCGGGACCATAGGTGCATATAAGAACCTTCATAAGGAACTTACAAAATTTGTTTCTGGCACCAGTAAAAAAGAAAAGTAATATTTGCTTTATTTAATTTCAGTATTTTCATAATTATTTAAGTAAAGTTAATTTCTTTTAAAAAAGTGGTACCAACCGAATAAAATTTGTGTAAAAGCCACCGGTCCCGAAAGTGTTAACAAATAAATTATGTAAACACAATTTTACTTTTTTTCTTTTCCCTTTCTAATACATTCATGTTATGTTGTTGCTGAAATAACAATTAAAATTTAATGTAAAAAAAAAAGTCGATAATTTTAATAGTGAAAGTAGGCAGCAATTATTAATTTGAATCTACAAATACGTTTCATTGTACTCATTTAGTTTCATTTTGTTATTACATCGTTAATTATAGTCCAGATAGGAATATTTTTTTTTAATAATTTTATTTATAATTTCATTCTGTTCTTATTACAAGCGCGGCATAAGTACCGCACAAGTGCGGCGCCTCAGCCTGAATGTACGGGTGACGCGCCGCAGTGTAAGGTTTTAGAAAAAAAATGTTAAAAAATATTAATAATTTGTTTTGAAATTTTTTGTCGCAGTACACGCGTTGTATATTTAACATTAAATAACACAGCATGATTTTTTTTATTTTATGTCCACCATGGGACTTTATACACAAATTCAAAAAAATGTGCGGCATAAATCCCAGAATTACCCTATAATGTCAGGAGTTTTTTTACTGTGATTCTCGATTTTAGTTCGAGTTACAAACAATAGATGGCGCTGCAAAAAGTAGGTGCTAATTACAGACCCGATTTTTGGTACTTCGAGATGCATTCAATACATTTTAATCTCCTTTATTCGCATCGATGAAGAGAGAACCCGAAAAATGAGCCTGTATTTAGCGTCTATTGCCTTCAGCTCCATCTATCGCTGCTATTTGTAATTAAAGGTGAAAATCGCAGCATAAAAACTCCTGACATCTTACATAACTCTCCTGCAAAAAAAAATTTCAAATAGCTATCATCATTTGTAAGTTATTGAATTTTAAAATCGGTCAGTCTTTTTTAGGACACCAGGTATCTCGTCGTGTAGGGCATACTCATTTGACTATATCTATAGGCACCCCATTCATGGCTGTAGCTAACGGGGTTCACCAGTTAATTCAGACGAAAGAGAATTAATTATTTGATATACCTATTTCTTGCCTCAATCTGTGTGATGATCATAATTTAGCAAGCAAACACGACTTTCTGCTACATTGCCGCCTATGGGATGATTTTAAGAAGAACGTTAAACATATATCTTATTCACCGTCTTTAATATAAATGTGCAAGCAGAAGCAAAATTTAGACACTATTTTTTTACTTTTCATTAAATACGTCTTCTCTTTCATGGTTCATTTTTGCCCAATTTTGATAAATTTATTCTCAATTGCATTAAAATTTGTATGCAATTTAGCTCGGAAATAAAGTTATTTTTATATCATAGATTTAGAATATTTTATTTTGTGAGCAAATAAATTATACAAAATTAACAAGGATGTATCCTTGTTGTATTTGTGAAGTTTGTATTCGAACACATATTAATTTCTGTAAAATTAAAACTCTGTTTTTGGTTCACCAAATTATAACTAACACAAAAAATATTATGCAGTATTCTTTTAGGTACATTATTTCAATTAGAATAACTTTCGATTGAAATTACCGCTATATTTACCACTGATGTTAATATGGATTTTAGCATTAAATGAAGCTTTTAATAAAACCTTATTTTAGATGCTTTTAAGCTGTAATTGTGTATAATTCCACATTTCCCATATTTCGTCTAATTCGATTATATTTGGAAAGTTTGAAATAATTACTTTTCAATGTTTATTTTAATAAAAGATCATTAAGCATGTAGAAGCTAGTGAATTACAAAGAAAGTTCTCTGTATGTGCGTTTCCCTTATCAGATATTTTTGTATATTTGATATTTCATTAACATTTAAAAAATAGTTTTATGCTATTTTTCTTGGAAAGTATGTCAAGAATGGTTGTTAATGTAACTTACTTTTTTGTGCTTTCACAAAGGATATGGCAGTTTTTCACCAGTTTACGGTCAAACTAAAGTCGTGTTTTAGAAATAACTCTTGAATTATCATACACACCATTGGTATAATCCAATGCATGTGCACGGAAAAAACTGTTTTGTTAAAATTACTAAATTTTGTTTCATATAGCTCCATCCAAATATTTTGGTTGGAATTTTGGGCGGACTAACCAAACGATTTGTTGAATTAACAAAATAATTTGGTGTAATTTGGTGTGAACCAAAATTTAGTAATTTCAACAAAACAATTTTTTCCGTGTGTTAGTTTGCGTTATATTATGCTGATTTCTTAATTTCTGGTTTATCTATACGAATGCAATACAATTAAAGCCACGTTTATTAATTGTATTCTCTTAATAATTATAAATACAGTGAATAATAATATTTATTGCAATTCATGTTATATGGGAAAATCGTTTGCAGTGCATTTTTAATGATGTTACAACGCTTCAAACAAAGTGACATTGATTTGCTTCACTAAGATGGATTGCAGCATGCCATTGAGGAAAGCGATAGATGGAGTTGCAGTATTCCGTAAAAACGGTTTGCAATAAAATGCACGTTATCCCTCAAACTTAAATGCCCTCATTCGGCCCAAACAAAAAAAGCCCATGGAACAGGGACCGAATTCTTTGACATCTCCCGTGCATTTTTTTTTCCTCTAAATGAAAATGATCTGCATATATTTAAGCATTCTGGAGTAGAATTTCATTGTATTAAGAATTAAAAACTGTATTACTAGAAGTTTCCTTTTTTACGAAAGCACGTGATTGTGTTTGCACCGAACGTTGTGGATTTTAGGGTTACATTTTTGGCGTCACCTCCAGCCACCACACTTCATCTCTATCCTTTCTCTTTACTCTACGGCAGCATGCTTTTGCATAGGTATACTAGAGTATAAAATAAGTAGCATTTATCGTGTGTTTTCAGGAACGCACAAAAGAATGCCACTACATTATGATCTATGGGGGGGAATCGTTTGCAATGCATAATATTGGCGCTGTGTTACTCCAAACATAATGAAGCGGGTATCAATCACTGAGCTGAATTGTAACACATTTTCTTCATCTTTATTGGGCTTCATTTACAGAGACACGCAAAATATTCGGGTTGACGATAATCGATAATTGTTGGAAATGTGTTTTCAGCGGTGGTATGTAATTTTAAACTACAAGTTTTTAATGTATTATGTGGTTCTATAAATTATGTACAGAGAGATTTGCACGAAAGAATTTACACAGATTATAGTCATATTATGGGCAGAAATTGCTGAAAATAGATTTGTATTGCGTTATGTGATTTTTTAATTGTTTATTTATATATGACATTGCATTGTACGAAAAAATTAAAATTTTAACAATATTCTTTTAGTATTGGAAAGTCTTTTCTAATCTATGTCTAATGCCTGATTTTCTGTTTTTTTTTTTTTTTTTTTTTTTTTTTTAGACTCTTTTACTTAACTTAATCTGGTTTTTGTATGTAAAGATGGAATTTTGCAATCGATTTTTATCCCACTTCCCATGAAATGGGAAGTGGGATAAATTAAATGGGGGAATTAAAAAAAAATGTACAAAGGTGTGTTTCCAATTATAATAGAACACTTTTACATGTTTACAACTTTATTATAAATGAATACATTAATTTTAAGGTTATTTTTAATTAGACCACCTCTGGTGATAAATTGCCCAATATTCTCTGTAATAGTACAATGTATGAGAATTAAAAAAAAAAAAAACAGTGAATTTAATTATGAGCCAATGAATGTTCGCTAAAATATGCCTAATCGTTAGGAAACTGCAACAATGAAACATTTTAAAGGTAAAATATCTATAATAATAAGGAAAGAAGTGTGTGTGTGATTGTGCCCTCATTTCAATAAAGTTTATTCGGACTTCGTATAGCAATTTTCGAATTTTGGGAATTTTGTATGTGATTTTTAGTGTATTTTAGTGATTTGCTACCATTTTTCCACATTAGTGAAAGGAATCAACTTGCAATCCTGGAACACAATATATATTTTTTTTTTCTCTTTTAGAAATTTGTGCAGCGATTTAAAATTTTCTCGCGATATCTTATCGTGATTTCCAGAACTTTTTCGCAATTCCTGCTGTTTTTTGACGTACCCGGGCAACGCCGGGCAAGTTCGCTAGTAGGAAATAAGTTACAAATGAAAATGAAGAGTGTAATATTAAAAATATATAGACGCTTTTATCCATTAATTGCTTAATTTTAATTAATTTATAATTATACGATGAGAAATCAATTTAGAAATACTAAAAAAAGATAATTTAAATAATGTTTCCTCTTTCTCTTCTTTAAAGAAACAGATTAAAATGTATCTGATTTTTAATAAATTCACTTGCTTGCACTTTCTACCAAGCTTTAAAAAAGCGGTGAAGTTTTCATAATCGAGTATGATGCTCATGCCAAATTAATGTATCGGTGCGGAAATTCTTGGGGGAAAACATGAATTGCAGGTAAACATTTAGGCGTGATTTTCAAGATGAACATTGAATGCTTATAAAGGAGTGTTTTTAAAAAAGCTATTTTTACTTTTAAACTTATTTGTTGTTGTTGCTTTATTTATTTATTTTTTTATTATTATTTTAGATGGATGACGCAGGCAGACCCTCAGCTGCCTCCTCATCCACAGTGGCTTCCATCTTGCGCCGGCGTCTGTCGTGGATCCGATGTCCGCTTCTAGGTCACACCTTCTGGGATCCTACACTTGAATCCGCTTACCAGCAATATTCACACAGACAGAGGAGAAAGTCTTTGGTAGTGGTCAATCTTATAGATATTGTGTTAAAGGTAAACACTATAAAACTTTCTAAATCACAAAGGGAGAAAGGAACAATATTTCACTAATTAGAGTCATTCTCTGGCAAATGTGCATTTTCTAAGTCATTAACCGAGGACTTCAAAAACTCCACTGGCGGAAGAGAAAGGGCATGATCACTCTCCCGAAATTTGTATGAAAGCACAATACTTTTACTAATAATTAAATTACTTTATATATTCAAAATCCTTTATTTAAATAATTATCTATTTAAACTACTTTGCGTAAATTTCTTTCCTATTCTTTATCGCTTATTAACAGTTAAATCTAAATACTCTCTAGCAGCTTATTTCTCAAATTGCATTTGTGAACCTTTGTGGATTTCCATGCATCTATTTTTTGCTACGCACACCGGCAAATGAAATGTCGAAATGCTACTATCAGACACATCAAGACATGTCTGTGGACTGTTAAATTTAAACAAATTAAGCAAAAGGAATTTATATGTAAAGGAATGTTTTATAATTGCTTTTCAATCTTATCTAATATCAGGCTACTATTCGTCAATAGAGTGAAAATATGTTTTGCTACAAAAGTATTAGTCTGTCCACGAACATGACTATCACAGAATGTATGTTTTGGGCAGAATGACCCATTAATAATAAAATTCTTAGGGATAATGTCGGTAATATCGCACCCCTTTTTTAAATTTTATATATTTTTGGTATTTTTCAATTTAACTAACAACTTTCACGTGATTTTCGTAGGTGCGTTATTGATTCTTCATACCACATACAATCAGTTCAATAGATCAAATAATTAAAAAATATAAAATGTAAAACCACAAAAGGTACATTTAGGACGTTTGGAAAAAAGTTTTCCTAATATCGCACCGTGTGTATTCCAAATATTGTGAAGGGCAATATTTGAAATAGTTTTTTGTAGTAGTCTTAAAAATGGAATATGGATAACAAATAAATTTAAAAGATATTTTATATTTGTATATGGGGCATTCTCACAATCTTTTGACTTTTAAGTCTCTGAATAGTATTTTTTATTTTTGTGCATATTCTTGTGTTTTTTTTTTATTTCATATACTGGGAAACATTCCATTGCATGATTGCATAACAATATTAACGAGATAAATAAGTTTTGGACGATGATGGGGGTCCAAATACCAGGAAAATCCCATACCGTCCCGTGTCCCTGATGCTGATTTTTAAGTTAGGAGCTGTCTGTATAAAATTGTTTCAATAAAAGTAATTTGATGTAATTTTTTCTCGAAGCTCGGACAATTGTTTTATATAAATATGTAGCAAAAAAGTTAACCTGGACACATTTTTACGGTTGATATTATTTTTTTAACTCTGTCCCTGGGTTTTAGATCCCTTACCATTCCTCTTGCTAAACTTATACAGAAAATCACTTCGGGTGCAGCCACAAAATTTTTTTCAAATTCTTTCTCATGCAGAAATATGCTAGAGAAAGAATGTCTAAAATTTTTTGACAGGAAATTTACTGCAGAATTTAAATCAGCATTTAAATATCAGTTTCAAGCATCGTGGCTTTACTGGTAGTCTTACAGTCCCCTAAGTTTATTCCTGCACTTTTCGAGGTAAATTATTTTTTTTTTAATCCAATGTAAGTAACTGTTTCTAAAAATCAGTGAACGTTGTGGCTATCACTTAGTCTTAACATGATTTGCCTAAAAATAGTGGTAATTCTCCTTACCATCCTTTTTTTTTTCCATTACCGTCCCTTCTTTAACACCTTTTTAAGACAATGTTATACCAAAATTTTGTACTAAAAATACTACATTTTTATTATTTCTTATTTGAATCTCCTGTGGGTGCTATGCAAATTCATTATGAGTAAAAATTTAGAAGAAAATAGAAAGTTGTAGTGGTAAAATGGTAACGAAAATTAAACTCGCAAGTTTAACTTAAACCTCAGTTAATAAAACATTTTCGCTGCTGACCATTGTTTCTTTATTTTGAATCATTAAGGCATTCGTCTATCAGGCTAAAATGTTATTTTAGCAAGTTTAATTTCACTAGAGTTTTATTCCCGAAAGTCAAAAGATTGTGAGAATGCCCCATATATGAAAGGAAATTAACTGCTTAAACTGAAATCAAGTTTTACTTTATATGGAGTACTTGTCAGAACCGTTGCTGAGCAACTTGGACGTTCTCTTTTTTCTTTTTTTATACTTGAACGTTTTTCTCATTCAGATGTGGTAAAGGACTTATATCCATCGGAAAAACTTTGCTACGATTTGTCGATGGCGAGGAGGATGCACAGCAGAACTGTTTTCGATTAAACTTCTCACTCTTGTTTAGAGTTGGTTCGAGATCACTGGGTACAGGATAAGGATCATGTTGTTCCTGTCTAATTTGACTTGTTTCAGCTGGATGTCTTCTCACTGATGGAGAAACAAAGTCTTTGGGATGTTCATGTTGGTAAGCAGTCTCAGCAGAGTCAACCACTGCAAATGCATAGCCTTTGAATATGTTTCTATTCAAGGGGGAAATACATTAATAAAAAAGGCCTTAGAAATTCGTTCATAAATAAGAAAGTTGACATTTAGACCATTAAATAAAATAGCTTGAGTAATATTGCACAATGCGATACCAGGACTAAGTTGGGAGGCAATATTAGGAAGAACGAAAAATTGCAATATGACAGACTCTACCGGTTAAACTGAGAATAGAAACAGCTTTGTAGCTATATCTAGTTAAGCTACATGATTATGCGTTGTATTTACGTTACAATAATTAAGAACAGCACATACTTTGAAAATGATTTGTCACTGTATGATGAAGTCGACAAAAACTTTTGGTTTGCGTAAAACTTTTAAAAAATAACAGAGAATAAGCACAACTACTTATTTAACCAAGGCGCTCATACGACTGACGCCTTTCCGCTAGACACAAGTTAAACGAGTTTCGGCCAGGCAGCAGCACCTTACTTGACGAGACCATGAGGTGTACGATATTAGGCAAAGGTGCGATATTAGGGATCTTTCCCCTATTATTGCTTTCACAACTATTTTGTCGAGCTCTAGAATTCACAATTAACTTCAATTTTATTTTTATTATTCTATTTGACATAAAATTTATAGCTTCAGTTACTTTTACTCAGCCTTATAATATTCAAGCTTTGCAATAAATGTAAATTATTTTACGTGTAATATCTTGTTTGTACTTACCGAAGTGTAATTAGCATATGATTAAAGCGCATTAATCCTCTCATAATTATCTTTGAGATATTTACACTGCTAAATTGTGCGGCCACCGTAATTATTTTCGTTACATGAATATCATTATTATGAATTCATTTAACTGAATTCTTAAAATGAAGGAGAAACTTCCGCTATTTTCAAATGCGGTGTTATTTGTATCCTTTGGCAAATACTCTAGCTTATTATCCCTCACTATTTTCCTCTTAATTACAATCAATTACCAGCACGGCAAAAGACATTTATTCTTCCATTAATCGTGTAAATTTAATAGTATAGATTTTAAAAGTTGTTATTCACAAATGCAATTCATTATATAAGAGGCTTCTTCCAAAGTTCATTTCGTGTTTTTTAATAAAGATCTTATAAACTTTTCATAAAGATAATTTAAAAATTATTTTCGAATGCAAGTTAACTTATTACGGATGCCGCTTTCTTAATTAAAAATTGGGTTTTTTATGCTAAAAAATTACTGGACATTGGCAGGGTTGCCATGCTTCAGGGAATTTCCAGACAGGAAATTCTTCGGTACCAGTATTTTCTTATAGAAAATCTCTCCTTAAATAAGGCGAAATTTCGTGCATTTAACCTAGATTTACTTTTCTATAAACAAATACTGATATTATGCCTGGAAAATTCCCTGAAGCGTGGCAACCCTGATTGGGAATTTTAACTTTTGCATTTTTTTATGATTAAATTAAACAGACAAAACTAATAATCAAATGGAAAATATTTATCAATTGCAGAATACTTAAAAATTGAATAATAGTACTTGAGGAAGATAGTTTTCTTTTTTAGTTCCTTTAATTTTTTAAGGTATCTGTATTCCTTTAAAACGACATTTTCGATCAAATTTCAATTCAAAAACTTCCTGTTTTAGAAAAAGAAAAAGGCAGAATGAATTTCATGATCCTGGAGCTTTTTAAACAACTATATTTTTTACAAACTTTAAAAAAACTAAATTGAAAGTTGTTTTTTGTATTTTCTCAAAAGTTCTTTCTTTCTTTTTTTTTTTTTTTTTTTTTTTTTTTTTTGTAAAATTTTGTGGAAAAACTGTCCCAACTCAATAAATAATAGTTTAGTTACTCAAAACTTTTAAATTATGTTTTAAATATATATTCAAAGGAAGAATACAATTCTTTTGCTGATTTGTTGAAAAAGTTATGTTTTACACAGTTTTAATTTATGAAATTTTTTTTCTTGAATTTTCCACATTTCTTGCCTTTTTATATCTATAACTTTTTAAATATTCATGTTATTGTGATAAAAATAGTCTAGTTCCTTTATAACGTTATTATATTTATTATGGAATTCATAAACTCTATTTATATGTAATAGTTTTAAATTTAAATGGTTTTTAAAAAATAGAGTAATTTTTCTGTGAATTTTATACTATTTAAAAAAATTAATCAACTTATTTATTTGTATGTTTATGTCACATTTTATAACATTTTAATAATAATTAGCAATTTTAAATTTTAATTTACAAAAAACTCAACAAATTCGTTCCGAAGGCATTTAAGTTTCGAAAAGAAGCCTGCACTGTTAAAACTCTGCAGAAGGCTTTCCAGTTATTCAACGTTTTTTAAAGATAACAGCTACTTGACCATAATATCTAGCGTATCTAATCATATGATTGACCATATCATGGTATTAATAAAGTTACATTACGGCATGTAACCGTTTTCTATAAAAACGCTCGAATGACTGGTCAGTTTGAGGTAAAGTTTTAACAATGTGGACTTTAAATCTATTTTAAGGCTGCTAGTCACTCAACTTCCGAATTCTCTGTTATTTTAAGGCAACTGCTCTGCTCAAAAAGCGCAAAACGTTTTGACACATTTACAAATTCCTTTTTAAAAGATATAAACGATATAAAATTTGAAGGCCTGATTGTGGAAACGATTTGGAATCGAACTGTGTTATCGATTTTTTGATAAATAAATTACCTATTGAGTTATAAGCGATTTTGATCACGTGGCAAAGACGTTTTTTACCTTTTCTGGAGTGGTTATTCTTCTTTCGCGAGGAAATTTGGTTCAAACTCCCATTTTGACACTATTTTCTGAGAGATCTATTGCGTTTGCAAAAAACGGAAAACACAATCCGATTACATAGTTTCTGGATAAAAACCCCTGCTAATTTCACTCATTTCCAAACAAAATAAATAAAAACTTATGTCATAAAGTTGTCCTTTTCGATTTGAGAACAGTCTTAAGTCTATGGGCATATTATGCGTTCGTATATTTAAGAGGACAGTACACATTAAAAACCAAATCCCTCTATTTTCAATGGATTCACATTTGAAAATTGGCAGACTTGTTAATGGCAAGCTCAAATAGTTATATTTAAAATTTGGCGATAAAATAATAAAAAGTTTTTAAATTATTCAATTTTTAAACTTTTAAAATAACGAATAATTGTAATATTTCAAAATGTCCCAAGCGCATTTTTTTTTTTTTTTTTTTTTTTTTTTTTTTTTTTTTTTGCATAAAAAAAGACGATATTTACTCATGAGAGATAAGATACTTTTTACATATAACAATGGAAGTTGGCATGAATTGTAAACGTTCGCGGAATATATAAGCAGGAAAAAAATATTTTGATAATTATGCTGCATAATCCCAAAAAAGTAGCTATATATTTCCATAGTCACATAAATTTTAACATTAAAATATTCCTAAAATGCAACTTTTTATGCTAGCATTTATTTATTATTGCAGAGGATATAAAGTATAAATTAAAAAAAAAAAAATCTGATATTTAGGTGGGCGCATGGAACGTTTCAAAGGTTAAAAATGTGCTAAATTTTCAATTTTGAGAAGACAGCATTTTAAGTAAAACAAACTGCATAAATATATTCAGTTTTTACAAGTATAAAAGCTTATACCTCTACGAAGAAGCGTTAGAATCGAAAAATTCTTTTTCCTTCAGATACATTTAAGCATCTAATTTCATAATTCTTAAAAAAAAAAAAAAAAAAAAAAAAAAAAAAAAAAAAAAAAAAAAATCTATTTCTTTGTCAGATTTCGTGATTTTGAATATCCACTGTCGCCTTAAACTATCTGCTCACAAAAATTAATATTTTTAACTTCCTTTTTCTGTTTAGAGTAATGTCAGACGAACGTCTATTTACCCGACTGATAAGAAGGGTTATGTGTTTCACGCGTATCTGTGTATGTGGATTTCTTTATACCCTCGAAACATCCCAACGGCTGGATGGATTTTAATCAATGAGGTCTCTATCAATTCGTCTTAACGGCCCGATGGTTATAAGCTAGGTTTTGTTTTTATAAATTCAAAATGGCGGCCGTAAAATTCAAAATGGCGGTAGAGGTGAAAAAAAAATTACGCACCCTATTGAGTGGCATACCATTGGATAGGTCTTTCAAAATGAAGACGATGTTTCATTAACTATTTTACAGTCAGAAGCTCCGTTTAAATATTACACAACCTGGAAGTTATGCAGGTAGGATCTCTAGCTTTAAGGCAACTCTAACCATCCTAGACATCTGTATAGGCCTCATCAAAACAGTGTTTATAGATGGAAACTAACAATTAAACACAACTTAAAAGTCATCAATACAAGTAAATTAAAAAAAAAATAGGTAAGTATTAATTTAAAGGGGTTGGTAAAGGTATAATCATTATTAATATCATTAAATATTAATAATGATATGTATGATAAACAAGTAATATAATTTTTTAAAAAATTTAAGTCAACTCCTACTTAGGTCAATAACAGAATTTTTTTCTCCCATTCTTCTTTCCTTTTGAGTGGCGCTTAAAATGCCTTGATCCAGAAAAGGGCTCCCTCGGTCTTAAAATACCTTGATCAAGAAGAGGGCTCTCTCGATTATTGAAAATTAATTAATTTAAAATAATTAATGAATTAATATTTAAAAAAACTGGATTAACACAAGTGTCATCCACTACAAATTAAAAAAAAATGTATTTGAGCTTGATTGGATGAATAATAAGTATTTTATTAACGATTTCAAATTTGAACAATGTATATATAGCGAAAGTGTGAGCTAATAGTAGGAATTGAAAAAATAGTTTCATATTGATGAGAAATAATTAATTAGTTCGCTTTTTACGCAGTCGGGTTTTTTGACTTTTTAAATTTAATTGTTTACTGCACGTTTTTTTTTCCTTCCTACAGCTTTCCTACACCTTCGCTAGCATGTGTTTCTTTTTCATGTTGAAACAAAAAGTGTGCAAATAGACGCTCGTCTGACATTAGCCTAAGGCTAGTGTCAGACGAACGCCTATTTGCACGCTTTTTGTTTCAACAAGAAAGAGAAACTGCTCTTAAGGGATGCCTCTTTTTTCCCCAGTTGTCAAAATATTTCTAAACCAGGTACTTAATTTTATGTGAAGTGTTAAAATCTAACTCACAGTTCGTCTACATTTAACAGATAAAATACTAAATTAAGTATAGATTTTAGAAATATTTTGAGAACTAAGAAAAAAATAAACATCTTTTAAGAAGAGTACAAAGAAAAAAGAAGTTAAAAATATTAATTCCCTGAGGAGATATGTTAAATATACGAATGCATCACATACCCATAGACTTAACATTAGCGAAGGAAATTCGGAAGTTGAGCCTTAAGTCATATATCCATATTCGAAAAATCCATATTATCAGAATTTTCTTAAATTTAATTTAAATTATGCATACGCTTAAAAGTTTTGAAAAATTCATAAACAAATTGTAAATTAAGAATGGTTTCATTTCATATTTACAGCTGACTTTAGTATCTTCTGTAGTAAGTGCTAACGGGCTGAGTTCTGCGCTGGATCCGAACCTGTGGCTGAATTTTTTCTTGTTCATCTTCCTCAATATTGTGCTGTGTTTTTGCGCGTGTTCTAAATGCTTCTTCAGAAATTACTTACATTGGGGTGCTCTCATGACCTGCCTCTTGCTAAATATGCAAGGTGAGTTGCCATTATTTGCATACATTTATTACTCTATAAATTATACAACTGTTTGTTTTTCATTCGCAGTAAAGTCTTAGATCTGTAGTTAGATTATCCATTTACATTCACAGGCACTTTTAGGTAGCTTTCTTTACAAAAAGCTACCTATTGCAGCCGTTCGGAGGAAAGCGATTTCAAAAAATTTTGGTATATTTTCATCGATCATGACCCCAGACCCCGAAACCACCCTCCGTTCAAAAGTTGATATATATATATATATATATATCTGACCTGTGTCACACTGTAACTCTCGTATTTATGAACCGATTTGGATGTAATTCGGTGTGTACATAGTACATACCAATGTCTCGACTGAGTTCGTTGGCCAGCTTCATCCGCCATTTTGTTTCAAAATAGCGGCCATTTAAAAAATTTAAAAAATTTTAAATTTGAAATGTGTTACCAAATAATTGAAAATGGAAAAATATTTTTTTCTTATGTATTTGACCTTTATACAAAGACTCCGTAGCAGTTTTTGTTTCGTCTATATCTTAAAAAATGGCTGAGTTATAGCATTTTGAATTTCTAGCGAAGCTGACATTTTGAAACGTCCTGAATTTTGTCACGCGATAAAAGGCGTATTTATAAACCGATTTGGATGTAACTTCGTTTATACATAGTACAGACTAATGTCTCGACCGAGTTCGTTGGCCAGCTTCATCCGCCATCTTGTTTAAAAATGGCGGTCATTTAAAATTTTAAGAAAAATTTAAATTTGAAATGTGGTACCAAAAAATTGAAAATTGAAAAAATATTTTTTTCTTATGTGTTTGACCTTGATAAAAAGATTCGGGAGCAGTTTTTGTTTCGTCTATATCTTAAAAAATGGCTGAGTTATAGCATTTTGAATTTGTAGCGTGGCTGACATTTTGAAACGCCCTGATTTTTGCCACGTGATAACAGACGTATTTATGAACCGATTTGGATGTACCTTGGTGTGTACATAGTACATACAAATAACTCAACCGAGTTCGTCGGCCAGCTTTATCCACCACCTTGATTCAAAATGGCGGCCATTTAAAAAAAAATTTAAAAATTTAAATTTAAAATGAGATACCAAAAAATTGGAAAATGAAAAAGATTTTTTTTTGTATGTGTTTGACCTTAATACGAAGATTCCGGAGCAGGTTTTGTTTCGTCTATATCAAAAAAAATGGCTGAGTTATAACATTTTGAATTTCTATTGTGGCTGACATTTTAAAACGACCTGAGTTTTGCCACGCGATAACGGGCGTATTTATGAACCGATTTGAATGTAACTTGGTCTACTTGGTAACTTGGTAACATAGTACATACCAATGTCTCGACCGATTTCGTTGGCCAGCTTCATTCGCTATCTTGTTTCAAAAGGGTTGCCATTTAAAAAAAAAATGTAATTCAAAATTTAAAATGAGGTATTAAAAAATTGGAAAATGAAAAAGATTTTTTTTTATGTGTTTGGCCTTGATACAAAGATTCTGGAGCAGTTTTTGTTTCTGAAAATTTGTTCTTTTGTTTATATCTTAAAAAGTGGTTGAATTATAGCACTTTGAATTTCTATCATGGCTAACACTTTGAAACGATCTTGTATTTGTCACGCGATACCACACGTATTCGGCTATTTCGATGAAAGAAGGCATGTGGATTGTATACATCAATATCTCAACCAAGTTCGCTGGCCAGCTTCATGAGCCATCTTGTTTCAAAATGGCGGCCATTAAATTAAAAAAAATTATATTTAAAGTGAGGTGCAAAAAATTAGAAATTGAAAAAGGTTTCTTTCTTAAGTATTTGACCTTGATATAAGGATTCAGGAGCATTTTTTGTTTGTCTTTATCTTAAAAAATGGCTCAGATATAGCAGTTTCAATTTCTAACGTGGGTGACATTTTGAAAAATCTGATTTTTTGCCTGCGACAGCACTCGTATATATCAACCGATTCCGATGTGAGTGAGCATGTGCACAGTAATTCCTAAGGTCTCGACCAAGTTCACTGGTTAGCCTCATCCACCCTGTTGTCTTAAAATTGCAGGCACTTTATGAAATCGCCGAATTTGGCAGCCAAATATAACTTTAAATAAAAGCAGCTTGGATAAAGCTGACTAATTTCGCGAAATTCTCATTCATAATGATTTAGTATTGATAAAAATTAGTATTGAATCTCCTACATTCGTTTTTCCACTTAACTGAGCTTCGTGTGTTTGAATAATATAAGTTGGTTTTTTTTAAATAAGGAATATGAAAGCTACTTCTTCCTCCCGGCACTGGTCGGAAGGACTTTTTTAAAACTTCATCATTGTAATTATATGTCGTATTAAGTCATTTGCATCTGAAATTCATATGGGGCATTCTCACAATCTTTTGACTTTCGGGAATAAAAATCTGGTGAAATTAAACTTGCTAAAATAACATTTTAATCTGATTGACGAATGCTTTAATGATTCAAAATAATGAAAAAATGGTCAGCAGCGAAAAATTTCTATTTAACTGAGATTTAAGTTAAACTTGCGAGTTTAATTTTCCTTACCATTTTAGCACTATATAACTTTCTATTTTCTTCTACATTTTTACTTATAATGAATTTTCATAGTACCCACAGGACATTCAAATAAGAAATAATACAATGCAGTATTTTTAGTACAAAATTTTGGTATAACATTGTCTTAAAGGGGTGTTAAAGAAGGGACGGAAGGGAAAAAAAAGGGGATGGTATAGGAAAAAAGGGATGCTAATGGAAAAAAAATGGATGGTAAGGATGGGACGGTAAGGAAAATTATCACTATTTTTAGGAAAATCATGTTAGGACTAAGTGATAGTCACAATGTTCATTGATTTTTAGAAACAGTTACAGTCGAACCCCATTAATACGCGCCCTGCTTAATACGCGAAACCGTTTAATACGCGAATTTTTTTCGGTCCCTTGAAAAACGCCTATCTTATACATTAAAAAAACCCTTCCTAATACGCGAACGGTTAATACGCGAACCCGCTTAAGAAGCGAAATTTTGTGAGTCCCGAGCAAGAAAAACCTACGTTTAATACGCGAATTAGCTTTATTTGAAATTGAAACAGAGGAGGTTTTACAGGGAATAATGTCCCAAGCATTACATAAGACAAGTCTTCAAACTACGAATGTTTTTTTTTTTTCGTCCAAATTTAATGCAACCATGAATAGCTTTACTAAAAATATAAGTTTGAACCTCTGTTTTTTAATAGAGAAATCTTTCCCGGCGCCGATTACTTCGTATAGTCAAACAGGCCAGGAGAAGAGGAGAGAAAATTTTACTGCTAACAAGTGCACAATAAATAACCAAAAACATTGTTTTCCCCCTGATCACAAAGAACCAGCAGATATCTTATCCGATAAAGAAGCGAAAAGCGAACTTTTCCCGTACGATGGAGAAACAATTTGGTCCCCATCCTGTCTTAGAGCAGTGCCGATTCCCGTGCTGTGATATCTAAAGCGGGCCGCACACTGAAGCGAGTCATGCAAAATGTTGCTTGACTTCAGGATAAAAAACAAGTTTGAAACAGCTTTCTTCTTTGTTTCGACCTGTTTCTCCTCTTAAGTCGCACTTCATTTTCCTCCTGTCGCCTCAGTGTGCGGCCTGCCTTACGAAGAAAGAGGGTCGCTTGTCGCTCCCGGTGAAATCTGGTCAGCGATAACCACGTGTTCTTTTAAAAGTTTAATCTAGTCTTTACCATGGCAAAAGGAGCAAACACATCAAAAGAGAGGCTTTCTCTATCACTTATAAGTTAGAAATTATAAATCCGTACGATGTCCAGGCGGTACTGAATAAATCAGCATTTTCCAAAGAAAAAGGCATGAAGAATCATTAAGGACTTTGTTGAAGATTACGGATGTCATCGTTAACCAAGCTGTTTTTGGTGGAACAAGGATCAAGAAAATAAAAACCGCCAAGTTTAAGAACATGTAGAAGTCCCTCCACAAGGGGCTTGTTCATGCGCGCTCTACGAATATCCCAATAAGCGGCATGGTAATCTTAGAAAAACGTTCTGAAGTCACAGCAAAAATGGTATTGTTAGATTTCAATGCTTCAAATGAATGGCTGGATCGATTTAAATCTCGCCACGGAATAAAATTTCAGAAAGTATGCAGTGAATCCGCTTCTGTAAACAACGATTTGTTGGAAAAGAAATTTGCTTCGGCAGCTTGTAAAAAACTACTCAAGTCGTGATATTTACAATGTGGGCGAATTAGGCTTTTTTACAAAATGACATCCAACAAAACAATGGCTATAAAAGGAGAAGCATGACCTGGGGGTAAACTAAGCAAAGATTGTCTTACTCTTCTACTCGATGCCAAATCTGATGGTTCAGAAAAGATAAAGCTATTGGTCATACAGAAATCACGTAAAACGCGATGCTTTAAAAATGTCAAAAATCTCCCCTTCCTGTGAGAAAGTCAGCGCAGAGCGTGAATGATGGGAAACCTTTTTTTCAACATGGGTTCGTGATATTGACCGGCCTAAGGGAAAAGAATCACGCCATATGTTCTTGCTTGTGCACAATTGTCCTGCGCATTCGAAAGTTAAAGGAGAACTGGGAAAGTACAAATTCAATTTTTACCTCCAAATTCGACCAGTGTCACTCAGCTAATAGACCAAGGAATCATTAACAGCGTCAAGGTAAATTACAAGACTCGCGTAGTGCGACAATATCTTCACCAAATGGAACACGGCAGCAACAATTCTTGCGAGATCGCCCTATTACAACCCCTCACGCTATGAATATGCTTACCGTAGCATAAAAGAGTGTCACAGTAATGACGATTGCAAATTGCTTTGGAAAAGGGGGGGTTTGGAAGTAGCGAGGACACCATTTTTAAAGATCCGGTCTCGCATTCTGATGTTGAAGAATCTGTAGGGGAAGATTTTGTCTATTTAGACACGTTCATTAATATCGACAAAGATCTAGTAGCCTCCTAGCTCAGAAGTCTGGATGACATCAGCTTCAACAGTGCCTGATAAACCGGATGAGAGGATGAACATGCTCTGGACTCTCGACGAGCGAGCCTTACCATCACCTAAATATGGCTGAAAACATCATGCTAATGGCTCGACCGCATGTCAAACAAGCCAAAATTGATAGCTACTTTGCCAAAAAGAAACTTTTATGACTTTATTATTGACTTTATTAACTGTAAACTTTTGTTTTTTTGTATTGACTTTTGAGTATTATCGAAGCTTTTCTCTATTTGTTCTGTATTGCTAACAAGGATGTTAATTTTGTTCACATTAGTTTTAGCTTACATGGTTAGCACAAATTTTTGTGTTCGTTTTGTTAAATTTTATGTGACGTACATAAAAAATGTAATTTTGTAAAGACATAGGATTTTTATTTAAAACAATAACTATTATTTGAATTTCCAGATTTCGAACACTCCTGCTTAACAAACACATAGTAATTATAAAAACAAATAAAATAACATTTTATGTCTTAAAAACGCTAAAAATTGTCATAAAGATGTGTTTTACAGGGTTCGTACGCTTCAAGAACCTTCAAGCACCGTTTACCTGAATTTTCGTACAGTAATATTTGGTTATTCAATGAATATATATATATATATATCTTCAGATAGCGACCAGTACTTTACGAAATTTCTGTTACTAAAGCATCTAAAATCCCCTGAATCCCCTAATGCGTACGAACCCTATTTTATCCGTATAGGTAATAATTATATGGACCGATGGACGAAAATTCACGAATTTCGGTTAATACGCGAACCCGTTTTATACGCGAATTTTGATCTGTCCCTTGATTCGCGTATTAACGGGGTTCGACTGTATTTACATTGGATTAAAAAAAAATTAATTTACCTCGAAAAGTGCAGGAATAAACCTTGCGAACGGTGTCTATACCAATAAAGCCACGATGCTTGAAATTGATATTTAAATGCTAATTTAAATTCTGCAGTAAATTTCCTCTCAAATAATTTTAGACATTCTTTCTCTAGCATACTTCTGCATGAGAAAAAACTTGAAAAAAATTCTGTCGCTGCATCTGAAGCGATTTTCTGTATAATTTTAGAAGAGGGATGGTAAGGAATCTAAAACCCAGGGGCAGAGTTAAAAAAATAATATCAACCGTACAAATGTGTGCAGGTTAATTTTTTGCTACATATCTATAGTAAAGCGAGGAGAGTTCGCGCGGTAGGAGAGATTGCGCACAAAGAGATTCGACGGGAAGGAGTAGAGTGCGCGCGTAGCGGCTCCAGGTAGTTGTACAGCAGCATTAGTGCAGTGTCTACATGAATGTGCATATTGATTGGTCCAAGCGTCTTGGATAAAGCAGTGCTGTTTTGTTTTTTTTTCCAAAGTAAGTGCTTGAACTTTCATAACTGTTCGTCAGAATTTTTATAGAGCGTCAATAATACAAAATATTTTGAACTTAAACAATTTCTTATAAACTACTAACCTGGACTAAGTATGCGAACACCAGAAATTCATTTTAGAAGTGGCCGTATTTAAAAAAAAGGCCGCGCAATCTCTCCTACCAAAATAGGAGAGTTTGCGCATCTGCTACTTAGGAGAGATGGCGCATTTTCCCATAAGTTTAAGTGCTAGGAGAGATTACACAGTTTATTGATAAATTTGCATGAATTGCAAATTACGTGTAAAACATATGAATGAATCAATTTTGAAATAATTTCGGAAAAACACATAATTATCAAAACTAAATTTGGCAACAAATTAATTTGCAAAAAAAATACTTTTGCAGTTAAAATTTTTATTAATAAATTAATAATACAGTTGTTATTAAATAAATTTTATGTAATTATTTTTGTTAAAAAATTAATAATATGTTTGTTAATAATTTAATTAAATATTTATATATTTTTTTTAATTTATGAGCAATTAATTTGCTAATAAATAAATTTTGTTAACTAAAATAAATTTTCTAATACAATGTTTTGGAAAAGCTTTCACCCATTCCAAGTAGTGTAATGCTATCGAAATCAAAATGAAAAAGAGTGCAACTAATGTTACTAATCCACAAAATATATATGAAAAAAGACTTAAGAAGAATGCCGCTACAAAAAAAGAACAGCTGAAGATAAGGTGCTTCCACAAAAAGTGAGATAAAAAAACTCAAGGAAAAAAACCGAAGGTCAATGAGGATGAGTGCACTGAATGTCTGTAACTGTACCAGGAGACAACTTCGACAACTGACTGGATTCAATGTATTGCTTGTTGCAGGTGATTGCACGAAAGATGCACGATTTACAACAATAAGTGCATCGATTGTGGACGACGACAACTTCGGTTAGCAAACAAAATACAATGAAACTGTGGAAATGGCAATGAAGTAATTTTCAAGTTAAACATGTTATCAACTAGATTAATGTTATTTTGTAATCTTAGTAGGGCTTGCTTTTTCTGATATTTTAATCTTCTTAAATTAAAATTTTTAACTTTTGTTAAAATTCTTTCTTTTATTTATTATTTAAACATTTGGTTGAAATATTCACTCCTGATACAATAATATTTACTCACAAAAACCTTTCAACAGTGTCGATTAAGTGTAATTATTATTGTTAACAATTAAATTGTAGTTACTATTAATAACAATTTCTTCTACCTATGTGCGCAATTTCTCCTACCCATGTGCGCGTTCTCTCCTACCCTGTAAGGAGAGATTGCGCAAAATAGTTTTCTTGGTTTTATTACTGCTGTTCTATTAAATTACGGTGTAACAACAAAATAACAATGGAAATGCATAAAAAACAAATAAAGTCAAAATTATTCATGCATAGTTTAGAAAAATATTAATATTTAGATTTTTTATTACTATTCTTTTGAAATGTGCGCAGACTCTCCTCGCTTTACCTTATATAAAACAATTGTCCCAGTTTCGGAAAAAAATTACATTGAATTACTTTTATTGAAACAATTTTATACAGACAGCTCCAAACTTAAAAATCAGCATTATTGACACGGGATGGTATAGGAGTTTTCCTGGTATTTGGACCACCAACATCGTCCAAAACTTATTTATCTCGTTAATATTGTTATGCAGTCATATGTATATGAAAAAAACCCCACAAGAATATGTACTAAAATAAAAATTATTATTCAAGGACATAAAAGTCAAACGATTATGAGAATGCCCCATATATGAGTCCATATCAGAAATTTCTTTTTCATTCGAAAATTTCGAATCCATATCGGAAATTCGGGAAAAAGAACTTTTAAGTTTTGCAATAATTATTAAATAAAATAAAAAATTTGAATTTCGGGTATGAATTGGGAATTTTTGAATTTAAAAAAAAAATCCTTAAATGAAAGTTTCGGAGGTAGATTTGTTAAAATATTATTCAAAATTGTAGATTTCTTTTAATCCTTCATTTCTTGTTTTGATCGGTCTCGGGTCTGTGTCGCGTTAACAATACTTTTGGTTTGAGTATGGTTACGTGTGAAAATCGTGACCTTAATGAAAATTGCTTTTTCAGGATCGGAATGCTTTTGCGGAATAAGGAAAATTGTTTTGTGAAGTTGTAGTTGAGTTTTCTGATGACATTTTAGACGTCAAGTCGAGTTATACCGTACATAATGTTAGAATATTATTACTTTATTAAAAATAATTAAAAAGTATATGTAAAACAATTAAAAATTATATGTACAGTAGGTAAAAAAGGGAAAAAAGAATAACATGGTGAACTGCTCAAATATCATCCTTCTAAACGAAATTCATAATTTTCGAAATTGAAGTAGAGTTAAAAATGCTAAAAAAAAATCAATTTAAGCATCTTTGTTCATGCCAACAAAAGCCAGTATAGTGGCTTTTATAAGCCAAGGTGGAATTAATTGCTCTTACTTCTGAGGAAGCAAAACAAAAGAAACCCTATTGTTCAAATTGTGAAGAAGGGTTCCTAATCCGTTGCCCTCTTAAATATACAATTCATGCACTATTTTAAGTTAGAGAGATTTAGAAAAAAGTCAAGTGTATCCCACAAATTTTATTTTCTTTCGAATTTTAAGTTGTCTCTTCTGTTGCTCTTTAAGTTGCTATTTTTTCTCTTTTGAGGCTTTTAGTGTCTCCTTGTGGGGAGATCCTGTCATGAGAATAAAATAAAGAAAAATGAATGCAGTGTCAGTTCTAGTAGATGTAGAAGATTGGCTTGCAATCTCCCTCATTTCTTTTAGACTGATCACTTTAGGTTAAACATTTAAGAGTGCGATCGGATATGTTTATGGAAGAATCTTGAAGTAGAATTAGATGTAATAAACACATGCTTTCTGTTCTTAGCCGAAAGATACAACTCACAGACAGAGGAAAGTTTAAACGAGAAAAAGATGTTACAACCTATGACTGTCAATTATTCAGTGCCAAAAACATATCTTGAGGCAATAGAGCAACGTTTTGAAGTTGAATAAGAACTATCTTTTATCTCAAAACTATTATTGAAAAACACAACGTTAAAAAACAACTCTTCTTTTCCATCTTATTGCCAACACTCAATAGTCTCTTAAATTTATGTTATATAGGTTCAGCATAAAAATAGGCCAAACAACTATTTTTAAACTTTTTTATGAAACTTTACAAAACCTTAATAAATTCCTCCATTAAGTTGTTCAGGTATGACAGTTCTAAGTTGATTTTATTTTTAATCAATATTATAATCACAAAACATTCAATCTCTTTTCAATGATTCTGTGTTATTTTTATCCACCTTCAATGACGCTAAATTATTTTCTGCCCCCCCCCCCTTTGTAAGTTATTTAAAATTAAAAAATAATCCAAACACCTTTAACTTAACATCTGGTGAATTTAATTAACTTGCTCGTTCAACAGTTAACCATCATATCAAAAAGCTTTACTATGAGGTAATTTTGTTAAGTAATATTCTTTATGAATGGCTCGATGATTTTTTGAAGTAATTTTCAATGAGTTGCGGTTTACACAAAGAAATCTCATTGATTAGATTTTTAATTAAGAGTTTCAGTGTTTTTACAGCAATGTGAATTTAAAATAATTAGAGTTTTATTTTGGATTAGATGCTATATTTAAGAAAATTGCTAAAATTCCACAGTAAGGTCGAAATTTTCTAAAATTATATGAAATGACATATATTACAGCGGCTAGCATCTTTTCCTCAAAAAAAAAAGCATAAAAATAAATATACTTTTAAAAAGAAAAAAAACAGAAAGGAAGGGGGAACGAAGTTATTATAATAGAAAAAAAATACTATTCTCATTAATACTCCCCCTTTTTATTATAGTTACCAAAACTGAAAAATGTTTACATTTGTAATTAGTTAGACACAAAGATATGTTAAACATATTATAATTAATTTCTATAATAATAATAATAATAATTAGTATGCATTATAAAACGAAATAAGGAGAAAATAATTATATCATGATATTTTATATACATTTTTTTTTTCAGATAAAATTAATCTAATCATGAACTATAAATCTAATATTTGTCATTTTATAAATATATAAATTTCAAGTTGCTCGGAAGAGTTTGTGTCTTTAAACTTGGTAGATAAAAAGATGGAACTTGGCTGGAATGTGCTGCCACAGAGAGAAGTTCTCACATTGCACCTTCAGCTTAAGGTGTGTCCCACCGAAATAAAGCCACCGTGATTGTGTGCTATAATTGGACACGAAACAAACCAATAAGAACGAAACAAATATATTAAGAAAATCTATATACAAATAGATATTTACAAGGAGTAACTCACACTCTGCATTACCTGGACAGGAGAAAAAAAATAATTTGTAAAAAAAGAGAGGGGAAAGGTGTCCCGCCGAAATAAAGCCACTACTGTTAATAGACAATATATCCGCCATGGTTATATATGGCTTGGAATATACGATGTGGCGTACCATTTACCACTCCTTGGAGGATAGTAGCATCAATGTTCTCCCGCGCTTCAATGATGACGACCTTCAATTTTGCCACGAACTGAAACTACCGGCCATTATCATATACAGACCTACTGAGGATACCACACACATTTTTTGGGGATTGAGATCATGGAAAAAGAGCAAGTTATTCCGTGACATGCCCACGATTCTCCAAAAACCATTTCCAGGACGATTTTCTAGCTTAAATGGAGGTTTTTCCTGCTGGAAAATCCAACTTAGTATACCAATTCTGTTTGAAAATGGCAGTAAATGGTTTTCTAGCATTTCTTGGCGATCGGAACCTTCATACGGCCTCAGAGAAAAGCCAGGTCATGTTTACCTCCATAGCCGAAGCCTCCCCACACCATTAATGAGCCTCCACTTTGCTGTCTTTTGGAGAAAATTTCCTCTTCTTTCCTCATGTAAGAGCAATAGAAAGCAAGGCCGTCTGGCCCATCAAGATTAATTTTTTTCTCATCTGAGACTATAACATGATGTCACTGGTCCATCCAGGTTTGATTATATTTGACCCAGTCGACCCTCCTTTGCATCTGGATAGCTTTCAACATGTGCTGCTGTTTCCTTTTCTTATATCGCAAGTTGCTTGTACGTTTTTCAATTCGTGACAGTGTTGATTTTGTCACAGGGATGTTATCCTCTTGGCCAACTGTTTTAGGGAAATATCACCTCCTAAAAGATGACGTAAAACTGTTCTTGCCTGCCTGGAAGACATTTTTATGCAGGTACACCTCCTTTTTTTATACCCGTACGCAGTGCCCTGATTTACAAAATTGACTATTACGGTTTTAGATCGTTTGATTTGCTTAGATAATGGTCTATGTGAAAGACCTTGTTCCTTAAAAGCTGTTATCTGTCCTTTTTCGAAGCTTGAGAGCTGGGTTTTCTTTCCCATTGCAATACAGCAGAAGAAATAGAAAATACAACTTTCTAAAGTCCGCACAAAGTTCGACTGGCACAGAACAAGTACTTGACGATTTCCTGACGTCATAAACATGTTGAACTCAGCAACTCGAATGTCGGTAGTTACCAATAAATTCTAATATTGGCAGTGTCTTTATTTCGGCGGGACACTTTTCCCCCTCTTTTTTTACACATTTACCCTTTTCTCCTGCCCAGGTGAGGCTGGAAATGAGTTACTCCTTGTAAATATGCATTTCTATATAGACTTTCGTAATATATTTGTTTTAATCTTATTTGTTTGTTTTGTGCCCAGTTACGGCACACAATTACGGTGGCTTTATTTCGTTGGGACACACCTTACTATATATTTCTCTTGGTGCAATTCTATTTGACTGGGAATATTTTACCTCAGATAGCAGAGTAAAGACATACCTGAAAACAAATGCAGAAAAAAAAAATATTTTACCTAACAGTGATCATGAAATTACCAAAAAGATGACAGTTGTAGAGACTAGAGTTATTGTTTTTATGTGTGAAGGGGTGTTGTTTATTGTACTGTTAAACAGCGAAAAGATTTTTCAGACAACTTAATATATTTGTATCCTGTTTAAAATAAAGTATTGTTTAATAAATTAACCCTCTGAGCATTTAGAGGGCTTTCCTGAATTTTTATAAAAATACTTATAAAAATAATGTTAATTAAAATTTTCTTTCCCTGTTTGTTTCTAATACACACTTCATGCCCCTTTATTTAAAATGCATCTTCAAACAGAATTCTGCTGAAATTATTTATGTCTACAACCAATTTAAGTTGTTTTAGGGAAACGGAAAAAAACGGATAAACCGCTTAGAGGGTTGTAAGGGCATAAGAAGCTAATTTTAAAAAGCAGTTAATAATATTATCATTTTGGACATTTTATTCTGAGGAATTCCAAACAGCTATTTTTAGACCTTTCTCTGACTTTTCCAAAATTTTAATAGATCCTTCCAAAATGTTTTTCAAACGTGGCAACGCTAAACTGAAGTTATTTTTAACCAATATTATAAACTCAAAATCGCAATCTCTTTCAAGCATTCCATGTCATTTTTATCCTACTTTCAGTGACTCAAAGTGATTATCTGGATTTGAAAGATCTTTAAATTAAAAAAAAATAATCAAAACACCTTTAACTTAACATCTGGGAAATTTAATTAACTTCTCATTCAAATGTTAACCATCTTATCGAGCTTTATTGTGAGGTATTTTTATAAAGTAATACTCATTCTTTCTGAACGGCTCGGTGATTTTTCGAAGTAATTTCCGATTAGTTTTGGCTTACAGAGAGATTGATATTGGATTTTAAATTAAGCAATTTAGTGGTTTTGAAGTACCCCAACTTTAACTAATTAGAATTTTTGTTCGGGGTTAGAGATTATTACTAAAGAACATAGCTGTCATACTAGAAAAGGACATGGACTTTCTTGAATTAAATTAAAATAAGAAAATGGAGGTAGCTGTCAATTTTTTTAGAGAAAGTAAATTAGTAAAATAAATATTCATTTAAACAAGAAGAAGAAGAGAAAGGAAAAGGGAACTTAGTTATTGAAATAGCGAAAATGAATGAAAATTCATAATTTTTCTTATGTTTGTTTCTTTTTTAAAATGTGGTTTTCAGAGCAGAAAAATGTTTAAGTTTGTGTTAGTTAAACACAAATATATATTTAAAACATTATGATTAATTTGTGTGAGGATAATAATAATATAAATAATACAAAATCAGTGAAGAATAACTATGGTGTGACATTTAATTGCACATAGCATAAAAAATAAATAAATAATCGAATATTTTATCAAAATATTCAATATATCGAGCTGATCACAAGGTTTTTGTATCTTTTAACATGAGAAATATTCACATTTGAAATTTGGCTAACATGTATTACCACTTAGAAAAATTTTGACAATGGAACTATTCTCTATTCCCTTCTCTTCATTTATGACATTAGGCTGCAAATACAATTACCTCGGTAACGAGAATATAAAACATACTTGAAGGAATTTTTTACTGAAAAAGACCAGATTTCCTCTGTCAAATGAGGATCATGAAAATCCTTAAAAGGTTACAATTCGTTCAAAATTGCCAATATAATACAGACTAAAATTTTTTCTTTGCTAAAAATATGTTTTACGTTTCATTATAAAGAACCATAAAGACCTTTCGAACAACTCAATATATTTCTTTCCAATTTAATAAAATGAATGTTACGTTATTTAAACATGGCAAAAGAATTAATTTTAAAAAGTAGTTTAAAATACCATCATTTTCGTCAATTTACTTCAAAAATTCTTAGCAGCTGTTTTTAAACATTTCTATGAAACATATTTTGAAAAACTTAGTAGATCCTTCTAACAAGTTTTTCAAGCATTGCAACTCTAAATTGATTTTATTTTTAATCAATATTATAATCACAAAACATTCAATCTCTTTTCAATCATTCTATGTTATTTTTACCCACCTTCAATGACGCTAAATTTTTTTCTGGCCCCCTTTGTAAGTTATTTAAAATTAAAAAATAATCCAAACACCTTTAACTTAATATCTGGTGAATTTAATTAACTTCCTCGTTCAACAATTAACCATCATATCAAAAAGTTGAGGTAATTTTGTAAAGTAATACTCGTTCTTTATGAATGGCTCTATGTTTTTTAAGTAATTTTCAATGAGTTGCGGTTTACACAAAGAAATCTCATTGATTAGATTTTTAATTAGGCGTTTCAATGTCTCTTCAGTAATCTGAATTTAAAATAATTAGGGTTTTATTTTCGGATTAGATGATATATTTAAGAACATAGCTAAAATTCTACAATAAGCTCAAATTTTTCTACAATTAAATGAAAAGACATATACTACAGCGGCTAGCATCTTTTACTCAAAAAAAAAGAAGAAATTGAGAAATAAGTATACTTTTAAAAAGAAAAAAAAAGAAAGGAAGGAGGAACGAAGTTTTTATAATAGAAAAAAAGATATATATTTATCTAATTAATATTCCCTCTTTTTATTATAGTTACCAAAACTGAAAAATGTTTACCTTTGTATTAGTTGGCACAAATATATGTTAAATATATTATAATTAATTTGTATAATAATAGTAATTATTATTATTATATTACTAGCAGGGATAACTAAGCCCGGTCAAAATTAGCCGAATAAAATTTGATATTTTATTCTTACTGTATCATTCTTGTTGTTTAAATACAATTGGCATGATCCAGAGACATAGTGATCCAAAATGACCCATTAACCGAATTTTTTTTAACATGTCACCTAACCAATGCTCTTCTCGAAACCGAAAACGATAGAATACAAAATTTAGTCAAAATCGTTAAAGTCGTTTTATAGATAAAATTACCTTGACCCACAGTAACCCAAAAGGACCCACTAATCTAAATTTATGGAACATGTGACCTACCCCAATGGTCTTCTCGTGCTGGGAAACGATGTGATAAAAAATTTTGTCAAAATCGTTTGAGCCGTTTTTTAAATACAATTAGCTTGATACACAATGACCCAAAAATGACCCACTAATCGAATTTTCTCGAACATGTGACTTAGCCCAATGGTCGTCTCATGCTCAGAAACGATATAATACAAATTTTTGTCAAAATTTTTGAGCCGTTTTTTTAGATACAATTAGCTTGACTCATAATGACCCACTAATCAAATTTTCTCGAACATGCGACTTAGCCCAATGGTCTTCTCATGCCCAGAAACGTTATAATACAAATTTTTGTCAAAATGTTCTGAGCCGTTTTTTAGATACGATTATCTTGACCCACAGTGAGCCAAAAATGATCCACTAATCGAATTTTCTCAAAAATGTGACTTAACCCAATGGGCTTCTGATGTTCAGAAACGGTATAATATAAAATTTTGTCAAAATTGTTTGAGTCGTTTTTAGATACAATTAGTTTGACACACAGTAACCCCAAAAATGACCCACAAATCGAATTTTTTCGAACATGTGACTTAGCCCAATGGTCATCTCATGCCCAGAATCGGTATATTACAAAATTTTGTCAAAATGTTTAGAGCCTCTTTTTAGACTCAATTAGCTTGACACCTGACCCATTATGACCCAAAAATGACTCACTAATCGAATTTTCTTGAACATGCGACCTAGCCCAATGGTATTCTCGTGCCCGAAAACGATAGAAAGAAAAATTTCGTCAAAATCGTTAGGGCCGTTTTTTAGATAAAATTTTCTTGACCCGAAGTGACCCAAAAATGACCCACTAATCGAAATTTCTTGACCATGTGACCTAGCCCAATAGTTTTCTCGTGCCCAGAAACGGTTGGATATAAAATGTAATTAAAATCGTTTGAGCCGTTGTTTAGATATAATTAACTTCACCCTGACCCATTATGGCCCAAAATGACCCCCTAATCGAATTTTCTCGAACATGTGACCTAGCCCAATGGTCTTCTCGTGCCCAAAAATGGTAAATTACAAAATTTAGTCAAAATCATAAGAGCCGTTTTCAAGATAAAATTTATATACACACACAATTTTTACTAGCATTATACATTACAAGGGGATGACCGAGCATAGCTTGATCAAAATTAGCTTTATGTTCAACTCGATAGAATATTGTCACTGTATCATTCTCTCTGTATTATTGCTTTAAAGCATGTGATATTATAACAGTATTACTTACAAAATAATCAATATGAAAAGTATGTAGTACGTGCTCTAAATTTTACACTATTTACACATTTACAACGAAAGGACATCAATCCAAATTACATTTTGGTTTAATCATGTTATCGACTCCTATTAAGAATTTCTAATAAATTCTTTCACATTCTGAATGCTTATTTTTTCGACAAAAATAGCCTAATTGGACGACATTCTTGCATTTTGTGCCGAGTATATATTTTGGCATCCGTAATCTTGAAAGTCGATTTTTCAGCTAAATGTTGCCAATATTTCGCCAACTTCGCGATTTCGTGACACTGATACGTAGTGACCCAAAATGACGCACTAATTAATTCTGCTCGAAGATGTGACTTAGCTCAATGATCTGGTAATAAAAAACGGTAGAATATAAAATTTAGTCAAAATCATTTAAGCCGTTTTATAGATAAAATTAGCTTGACCCGCAGTGATTCCAAAATGACCCACTAATCTAATTTTCTCGAACATGTGACACAGCCGCGTGGCCTTCTCGAGCCTAGAAACGATAGAATACAAACTTTAATCAAAATCGTTAGAGCCTTTATCTAGATGAATTTAGCTTCATCCGTAGTGACCCAAAAAGTACCCACTAATCGAAATTTCTTGAAAATGTGACCTAGCTCAATGGTCTTGTACCCGGAAACGGCATAGTACAAAATTTTGTGAAAATTGTTTGAGACGTTCTTTAGATTAGAACTTGATCCCAGGAGCGCCATTTCAAAATTTTCTTGGGGTGGAGGGGGGGGGGGGGAGATTATTTGTGGGAAGTTTTTTGCTAAGGGTAGGATCGGGGCGTCTACCCCGCCCCCCCCCCCCGAACGAGAAACGTAAACGGAATCATGCTTACAAAAATAGTAAAAACTTTGAATACGGAAACTCAAGAACCAATTAAATATTTCGTTTTAAACAGGTTTCCGTCTTCGAAGGTAAAATTTCAATACATTGAATATGAAAATCTTTCTTTTTAGACAGGATTTTATTATAGGTTTTATTTTTACAGGTATCCTCAAAGACTATTAAACCATCCACTCAATAGTATAGCTCTGAAAAGAGGTGTATTACAGTAAAACTTCTAAAAACAACTGTCTATAACAGAATTCTTTCTCAAAGGGGAAATAATCAAATTTCGATGAAAAACATCATAGAATTATACTAGCTCTGCGTCATTTTGTCTTCTTAACGTCTTTCACGAACATGTGATTATTCTGCGATTTTTTTAATTAACGTGAAAGTCCACAATTTTTTTTCTTTCGAATTCCGCAAAATCAATTCGAAAAAGGGTCTCAGAAAAAAATCGCTAATTTTGCAAATTGTGAAAAAAAAATCCCTAAATCCTTACGGAAAAAATCGCTAATTTCTCCAAACAACCTTGGAAAATATTGCTAATTTCACCAGAGATCGCGAAAAGACATGCAGATTTTGTCAAATTATTCTACAAACTAAAATCTCGAATTTCGTAAAAGGATTGCGAAAAAAATCGCGAATTTTGTCAAAAGATTGCACAAAAAATCACGAAAATTTAGTCAAACAATCGATGGGAATTTCGTCAAACGATCGTGAAATCAGATACAAAATTTCGTTTAACTATTGCGTTAAAAATTACAAATATTAGTCGGTGGAAGAAAAAAATAATCACGAATTTCAACAAATGATCGGCAAAAAGAATCGCGAATTTTGCCAAAAGATAGCAGAAACAAATATGGAATTTCTCCTGTTAATCGCGTAAAAATATTCGACAAATGGCTGCAGAAAAATAATGGTGAGTTCCGTGAAACGGTCACGGAAAAAATCGCAAATTTCGTCAGACGTTGTGAAAAAAGAATCATGAAATTCAAGCAGTCAGTGTTGCCAGATTGGGGACTTTTTAAATTCAGATTAATTGACTGTCACCACTTTTTTTAAATAGTATAATTAGCCTTTTTTTCAGAATTTTTTTATCTATTTTTAAATAGGCAGAATATTTCTATTTAAAAAAAGCGGTGACAATCAACAATCTGGGGACAAAAAAGCCCCCAATTTGGCAACACTGTAGTCATGAGATAATTATCCCATGAACGTCATGAATAGGTCGCTAAATTTGCAACCTTTGTGATCTAAAGCGATAAGAAAATTTTCATTAGTGATTTTCTGCAAGTAAAGGTAAGGTAAAGCGTTAATTGTTTCGGATTGCGTTTTCACTATTTTGAGGTGGGTTCGTGTTGATAATATTTTTTAAAGAAATCCTGAATATTTTTCAGATGAAAAATCTACATATTTCAACATTGATGAATACTATATATATATATGTATATATATCTTCAATTTTCTACATAAAAGGTAAAGTTTATTTTAAAGATATAGTTGTAGACTTCTTTTACAATAATTGTATTAAAATATTGATTAATTTTCTTTCATTTTGGGTCGGATTGCCTTTCAATGGAAATCTTTTTAGCAGTTTTCGTGTTTACATGAAATTACAGTCCTGCGTCAGGATAGGTTGGCGTATTTTCTTTGTTGCGAGTGAGGTGTACTTTAAGTTTTTCGGATTGTGCTTTATCTCTTTCGGTCAGAGTTGAGATTGCCTGCTTTTTAACAAGGAAGTCCTGAATATTTTTCAAATGAAAAACTAGAGATTTGACTCTTAATAGTTGCCCATAGTAGTAAACCATGAGTTCATTTCTGTACATAAGTGATAAAATTATAGAGTACTTTATTATAAACGTATTAAATATGGAGTAATTTTCTTTTACTTTGGAATTTGGTGCAAGTCTGTCGGTTTTTGGGTTGAAGAAATTGTTTTGTCGGATGCGCACGGACTCCATTCATAGGCGTTGAAGAATTCTGAGAGTGTACCATGTATAATATGATTTAATAAAGCAAATAATTAAGTAATTTGATAACGTTGCAATGATTGCAGTAAATATAATGTGGCACTAATATTCCAAAAAAGTAAAAAAAGTCTGATAATTAAGAACTTGAAGTATACTCGCCCCTTCAATCTTCGCCTTCCCAAACAAAAACTATCTGAAACAACTCTAAACTTGAATTTCTAGCCATAAGGTTACTGGTTTACCTATGATCAAGTTGTACACAGCTGAGAAATAATTGATGACAGAAAATGTTTCTCATGTATTTTTAAAATTAGCCAAAGTACGATATATGTCTCACCTTAAGAAAGTTCGAATATGAACTTTTTTTGATAATTATTAATTTCTATGCATAAGGCATTTATTTAACGCATATGTTCATAATGCATGCATAATGCAATCAAATCTGATAAATTATTTTAGCATTTGAGCAATTTTTTAAATGTTTGTTTGAGCCTGACAATTGACGGTTGATAAATATTCTGAAAAATCAAATTCCTTGGGGTAGGTTATTACCACCCCCAGCCCCCCTTAAATGGCACCCCTGCTTGATCCTGACACATTGTGACCCAAAATGACACACTAATGGAATGTTCATGAACATGCGACCGAGCCCAATGGTCTTCTTCAGCCCAAAAACGATAGAACACAAAATTTAGTCGAAATCATTAGAGCCGTTTTTTAGATAAAATTAACTTGACCCGCAGTGACCCACTAACCTAATTTTCTTGAAAATGTGACCAGCCCAGTAGTCTTCTGAAGACCGAAAACGATCTGATACAAAATTTAGTCAAAATCGTTAGAGCATTTTTTAGATAAAATTAGCTTCACCCATGGTGACCCAAATATGGCCCACTAATCGAAATTTCTCGAACATGTGACCTAGTCCAATAGTCTTCTCGTGCCAAAAAACGGCTCTATATAATATTTAGTTAAAATCGTTTGAGGCGTTATTTTAGATATAATGAACTTGATCCTGGCCCATTATGACCCAAAATGACCCACTAATCAAATTTTCTCGAACATGCGATCTAACCCAATGGTCTTCTCGATCCCGAAAACGGTAGAATGCAAAATTTAATCAAAATCTTTAGAGCCGTTTTCTATACAAAATTAGCTTGACCCGTAGTGACCCAAAAATGATCCACTAATCGAAATTTCTCGAACATGTGACCTATCCCAATGATCTCCTCGTACTCTGAAACGGTACAATACAGAATTCTGTTAAAATCGTTTTAGCCGTTTTGGAGATACAATTAGCTTGACCCTGACCTATTGTGACCCAAAATGACCCACTAATCGGATGTTCTTGAACATGCGACCTAGCTCAATGGCATTCTTGTGTCCGAAAATGGTAAAATTCAAATTTTCGTCAAAATCGTTAAAGTCATTTTCCGTATAAAATTAGCTTGCCTTACAGTCACCCAAAAATGACCCAGTAATCGAATTTTCTCAAACATGTAACTTAGCCCAATGGTTTTCTCATAATCCAGAACGATAGAATAAAAAATTTAGTCAAAATCGTTAGAGCCGTTTTTTAGATAAAACGGGCTTGACCCATAGTGACTCAAATATGACCCTTTAATCGAAATTTCTTGAACATGTGACCTAGCCCAATAGTTTTCTCGTGGCCAGAAACGGTTGGATATAAAATGTAATTAAAATCGTTTAAGCCGTTTTTTAGATATAATTAATTTGACCCTGACCCATTACCACCCAAAATGACCCACTAATCGAAATTTCTCGAACATGTGACCTAGCCCAATCGTTTTCTCGTGCCCGAAATTTGTAAAATACAAAATTTAGTCAAAATCGTTAGAGCCGTTTTTAAGATAAAATTTACATACACATACATGCACAAGCACATACACACACAATTTTTGCTCGTATTATAGTATCTCTCTATTCTAAAAAAAAGTAACTACCGCTGTCACCGCCGCCGCCGCCGGTTTTGATTTTTTTGTGACCGGAGGCCTTTCTTCGTTAATATTAACAAAAATAATGCATACAAAAATATGAAAATCGGTGGTTTTATACAGAAATGTTTGATAAACACGCTGATGCAGACAGTTTTCAAATCGAAGAATTATTTTAAGAGTTATTTAATGCTAAAGTTGGACAAAATCGTTCCACTAAAAAATTTTTATAGCAGCAAAAACTATACATGGCAGTCAATCATTTTTAGATCATTTTATGCGTTAGAATTTGCCGGAGTGCAGATTGCATTAATTTTTTTATTTTGACTCATTTTTTCAGGTTTTATTTCTATTTTAAATTCAAATTTTCATCATTTCTAGCGATTTTTTTACAGATTTCAGAAAATTGTACTAATTTAAACTGTTGCCAACTGTATAAAAAGCGCAAGCAATAATGTTTGCTTCAAATTAAAAATTTATTTACACGTGACTATTATAAACAGGAAAAAAACTTTCAAATTAGAATTAAATAATTACGTATAAAAAGCAGGAACTTAGTAAAAATTACGTCATAAAAAGTATACACGTGAATTTTAAAAGAGAAAGGATATTGTAAAATAATAAATTCATTAACATGCGTTAGAAGTCTTAGGAGAAATTACGTCATATTTACGTCACATTATAGTTATTACATAAAATGAACACAAAATAATATTGCAAAAAAGCTTAAGTTTAGAAATTGCGCTAGACATTTATTTGATATTTTGAGAATTAATTTAAAATGTCTCATTTAAAAGAACTTTCTTTTCGCTTTGTTAAAAAATACCAGGAGACAAAGACTCTCTTTACTTAATTCCTTTTATATTAGCTTATTTTGAAATGTTGTTACACGTGTATACGTCATCAAGTTATTTTTATTTCGACGTTTTATTTGTGTTTTTTTTTTAATGTTGTACGAATTTATTTGTTCTTTCGTTATTTAAAATAAAAATTATATCAATTTGTATAATTTGGCGAGTGGTTTGGCGATTTATATAATTTGGCGAAATTGGTCGACAGGATAATCAAGTAGTACCGCAGCGGATTTGGCGTTAAAATTCCCCAATCAAAGAGAAATGAATAGATACGTTTATAGGGAGATCGCCACTGTTTTTTAAATTATAATTCAATCTTTCGAAATCTTTTTAAAGCCGATCAAATTAGCGTGCATTTAGAGTCTGCGGTGTCTGGACGGGGGTTGGCGAGCGTAGCTCGTAGGGGGCCGAGCCCCCTAGTATTATAAAACGAAATAAGGGGAAAATAATTATATCATGATATTTTATATATTTTTTTCTATTTTTACAGATGAAATTAATCTAATTATGAACTATAAATCTAATATTTGTCGTCTTATAAATATATAAATTTCACGTTGTTTGGAAGATTTTTGTGTCTTTGAACTTGGGGAATAAAAAGATGGAACCTGTCAGGAATGTGCTGCCACAGAGAGAAGTTCTCACATTGCACCTTCATCCTACAATGCAGTGTGCCCACGTATAACCTGACCGATCTTTATTTTCGCAACCGTTGGTCCTAGATGCATACTTTCAATTAAAAAAATGGTCAAAATTAGGTGCAGGGTTAAGATAAAAAAAGTTTGAAGCGAAAAAACAATTTAGAGAAGAATTACAGAATCTAAATTTTTATACGGTCCCCCGGTTCTATAAGTTATATTTAGTAAAATTTCTCTGTTACACTGCCAAGTAAGGCAAAAAAAGTCCCGTTATTCTACGATTAAAATTGACCGAGTAATAGCTGTTTAAAGTTGGAGTATACTTTTTGCTGCATATTAGGGGTCATTCACAAATTTAGTAGAAATATAATTTCGTCAGATATATTAAAGAAATGGTTAAGACTAAAATTAGCATTGTAATATAAATTTAAAATCTTTAATCATTCTGACATATTACTGCAAAATGCACAATTTGTACTGAACATCATAAGAGGATAAAAATAACAGATTTTTTTGTTAAATAAAAGGATGAAAAACAACAGCCTCAATTCTTTACAAAATGATACATATTTTAAAATGCTGTTAGATTACACTGTCTTTCAAATGTGGCATGTTTTTTAGCTTTTGAAAATTGATTCTTATGTAATTTTTAGCACTGAATCCGAAAATGACCTTCATTTTAAACCATCAAGTCAGGAATTTTCTCAAATCGCAAGTTTCAAAGTTAAGGGTCCTCCCTGCCGGCGAAGACACTCAGGAGCTAATGCTAATCCTATGGGGAGGGATTTTTCTAATATCTCGTTTGCATTTCGACATTTTTAAATAATTTTTTTTGCATTGGATAGCCAAGGTCCGTCTCTACAGTGCACCTTGGCTACTTTTTCGATTTTGGTTGCAGATATTTTTTAGAATGACACTTTCATTTTCAGAACCGGTTTTGAAAATGAAAGTAACTTTATTAAAAATATCTGCGACCAAAATCAAAAAAGTAACCAAGGTGCGCTGTAGAGACGGACCTCGGCTATCCAATGCAAAAAAAATTATTTAAAAATGTCGAAATGCAAACGAGATATTAGAAAAATCCTTCCCCATAGGATTAGCATTAGCTCGTGAGTGTCTTCGCCGCCAGGGACAGGACCCTTAAAAAGCTAAAAGTTAAAATTGATCCCCCCCTTCCCCTCCCAACCTCATCGGACTCCCGAGTTGTTTAGCTGTAAGAAACCCAGTATAAGCCAAAAAGTCTAATAAATTATTGAATTAAATAAAATTAAACCGAATAAAAAAGTCTTACATCTACTTTATAGTATCAGATTTTTTGCTATTTTTTAACCTTGAAATTTACGATTTGCGAAAGATCCTGACATGATGGTTAAAAATGAAGGTAATTTTTTTTATTCAGCGTTAAAAAAATACATAAAATGTAATTATAAAATTTAAAAAACACAACCATCGCAGGTTTATGTTATCTAATCTAAAACTCTTTCTTAAACTTCTTGACGGTAATCTATCCGAATTTTTTTGTGTTATCCTCTAATATAAATGTATAAGATGGTAAGAGTCGAAAATCATAATAATATTGCGTTGTCATCGGATTTAAGTCAGTTTGTAAAATTTAACTTCAATCGGACATTTGAAAGTAAGTTAAAGTTCTAGTACAAATGTTAAACTGGAAAGACGATCATTGCAAGTTAAATAAAACCTTATGAAAATAACTCAATTTTAGTTAAAAGAAATCATAGCTTCAAGTCCTTACAAAATAAATTATATGTTAAAATACAATTATTTTAACTAATCTGAAACTTAACTAATAAAACTTAACCGTAATATTTGTGCGATTTCATTCAAAGCGCAGATACCTTGAAATAAGTTTAAGTACTTTAAATATGATCCCTGAAAGCATGGCAGAAATCATATGTTTTGAGATGTATAAAAGTGGTTTAAGTCGTGCATTTCAAAGTTTCATAACTCGGTCAATTTTAATGTTAGATGAATGACACTTTTTTGTCTTACTCTTTAGTGTCACAGTAAAGTTTTACTAAATATCACTTATAGAACCGGGGGACCGTATAAACATTTAAATTTCGTAATTTTTTAATTTTTTTTTTTTTTGACCAAATCGCTTTAAAAATAATTCTTTACATTATTTAAACCATTTTTTTAATTGAAAGTATGCATCTAGGACCAACGGTTGCGAAAATAAAGGTCGGTCAGGTTATACGTGGACACACTGTATATTTCTCTTGGAGCAAATACATTTTACTGGAAATATCTTTACCTCGGATAGCAGAGTAAAAACATACCTGGAAACAAATACAGAAAAAGACAAGGTATTTTACCGAACAGTGATCATGAAATTACCAAAAAAAGGTGTCAATTGTAGATTAAAGTTTGTTTGTTTTTTATCAGTGAAAATGTGTTGTTCATTGTACTGTTAAAAAATTTTAGACAACTCAAGATATTTGTTTCCTGAAATAAATAAAATACGGTTTAATAAATTGAGTAAGGGCATAAGAAACAAATATTAGAAACCAGTTAATAATATAATTATTTTAGACAGTATTTTCTCAGAAATTCGAAACAGCTAATATTTTTTGGTTTTCGATGGATTTACACGTTTTAAGGAGCAGAGATTCCGAAAAACATGGTTTTACAAAATGTCTGTCTGTCATAAATATTGTGGGCGCTATACTTCAAGAACTAATGAAGGGAATTTAATAAAACTTTAGATTCAATTAGCCCCTGGAATAAGTTCGTGCTGATTACTTTTTGGTGTAAATCAGCCAACAGGTTGCGCTGCTATGCGGTATTTTTCACGATTTCCGCAGTATCTATATTTCAATAACAAAAGCACGGATTTTCATAAAACTTCTGATTCAGTTATTCCATGATATAGTTTGGTGCTAATTACTTTTTGGTGCAAATCGCCGAACAAGTGGCGCTGCTATGCTGCATTATTCATAATTATCTCAATAGCTCTCTCTGAAGAAGTAATGCACGAATTTGCATCAAACTTCAGATTCAGTTAGTCCCTGATACACTGTTAAAAATCTGTAGCTTTTGCTGCATAGTCACTCCACTGCTTTTATAGAAAACGATTACTTGACTATATTATGGAGCATTCTTATTAGTCAGAATAGAATAATTCTATAAAAGCAGTGGAGAGACTATGCAGGAAAAGCTGCAGATTTTTAACAGTGTATATATTAGTGCTGTTTAGTTTTTGGTGTAAATAGCCCAAAAGATGATTTCCTATGCAGCATTTCCCCGATTTCAGCAATAGCTGTATCTCAAGAACTAATGTATGAATTGTCATGAAACTTCAGATTCAGTTATTCCCTGATCTAAATTGATCCTCATTAATTTTTGGCGCAAATCGACTACCAGGTGGCGCTGCTATGCAGAATTTCTTTTACGATTTCCGCAAAAGCTCTATCTCAAAAAGTAATGCACAAATTTTCATCAAACTTCAGATTCAGTGAGAAGTTGGCATAATTTGTTGATGATTAGATTTTGGTGTAAATCACCTAACCAGTGGCGCTGCATTACTGCATTTTTCAGGATGTATTAACGTGTATGAGATAGCAGGAAGTTTTACGATTGCCACATCTGACTAATTTAAACATGGAAACGTTAAACTAATTTTATTTTTAACCAATATTATAAACTCAAAACCTGCAGTCTCTTTCAAGCATTCCATATCATTTTTATCCGACCTTCACTGACTCAAAGTGATTATCTAGCTCTTTGAAAGATCTTTAAATTAAAAAAATAATCAAAACATCTTTCACTTAACATCTGGGAAATTTAATTAACTTTCTATTTAAATATTAACCATCTTATCAAAGAACTTTATTATGAGGTATTTTTATAAAATAACACTCATTCTTTCTGAATGGCTCGGTGATTTTTCGAAGTAATTTCCGATGCGTTTCGGCTTAGAGAGAGATGGATATTAGATTTTAAACTAAGCATTTTAGTGTTTTTGAAGTACCCCGACTTTAAGGTAATTAGAATTTTTGTTCCGGATCAGAGATTAGTACTAAATAACATAGCCAATATACTACAAAAGGACATGGACTTTCTTGAATTAAATTAAAATAAGAAAATGGCAGCAGCTGTCATTTTTTTCAGAGTAAGTAAATTAGTAAAATGAATATACATTTAAACAAGAAGAAGAGAAAGGAAAGGGGAACTTAGTTGTTAAAATAGCGGAAAATAATGAAAATTCTTAATTGTTCTCATTTTTGTACCTTTTTTTAAATGTAGTTTTCTGAACGGAAAAATGTTTAGGTTTGTGTTAGTTAAACACAAATATATATTTAAAACATTATGATTAATTTGTAGGGGATAATAATAATAATAATAATAATAATAATAATACAAAATAAGTGAAGAATAACTGTGGTGTGACATTTAATTGCACATAGCATAAAAAATAAATAGAAAATCAAATATTTTATCAAAATATTCAATACATTTCGAGCTGATCACAAGGTTTTTGTATCTTTTAACATGAGAAATATACGCATTTAGAATTTGGATGGGATTTATAATTATCACTTATAGGCAAATTGTGACACTTGTACTAATCTTTATTTCGTTCTATTCACTTATGACATTTGGCTGAAAATACAATTACCTCAGTAAAGAGAATTAAAAACATACCTAAAAGAACTTCTTATTAAAAAAGACCAGAGGTTCTCAGTCAAATGAGGATCATGAAAATCCTTAAAAGGTTACAATTCGTTCAAAATTACCAATATAATACAGACTAAAATTTTTCTTTGCTCAAAATATGTTTTACGTTTCATTATAAAGCACCGTACACACCTTTCGAACAACTCAATATATTTCTTTCCAATTTAATAAAATGAATGTTACGTTATTTAAATATGGCAAAAGAATTAATTTAAAAAAAAAGTTAAACATAACATCATTTTTGTCAATTTGTACTCCAAAAATTCCGAACAGCTATTTTTAAGCATTCCTCTGAAACTTTTTCAAAAACTTAGTAGCTCCTTGCAACAATTTTTTCAAACATTGCAATTCTAAATTGATTTCATTTTTAACCAATATTCTCAAAATATTCTATTCGTAAACACTTTCCAATGTAGTTGAAAAGTGTTTGTGACTTCGGCCTGTCTGTCCGTCATCCGTCTGACCGTACTCTAACTCTCGCAGATATACTCAGATTGCCAGCAATGTAATGGATATGTTATATTGAGGTTTACAATACTATATTCGCAATTGGAAATGAAGTGCGTAGCATGTGTAGTTAGTTAAATTAAAAGAAGTCTTCAGGGACACTTAAAAGAATCCCGTTGCATTATGTTCTATGGGGAAAAATCATTTGCCGTGTATTTTAATGGTGTTTTACAATTACAAATTTTATAATGAAATTGTTTGTATGTCAGCCAGCTATCGCTCGGTTAGCTTAACAGGTAAAGCATTGGCATGGCATGCCAAGTATCCAGGTTCGATTCCTGCTCTGGATCTGGACATTATTCGCTCGTTTGAAATACACTTCAACTGTGCTATTCCAGCCGTGAATAAGAATATAATGAAATTGATATTAATTTCTTTCTCAGGTGCACTAAAACATGCTTTCTGTAGAATATGGTGTGTTTATTATTTATAGTTCGTTTATAGGAGCACGCAAGAGAATTCGGTTACATAATGGGAAAAAGTGGAAAAATTGTCTCAGTATATTTTAATAATGTTACACTGTTTCAAATATATTGAAATTTATATACATTATTGAGGTGCCTTAGCATATACTTGCTGTAGAACATTACGTGCATAATAGTTATTCTTCATTTACAAGGACATACAAAAAATGCCGGTTACAGTACTATCTATGAGCGATAAATTCTGGAAGTGCGTTTTCAGTTTTGGTATGTGCTTTTAAATTTAATTAATTTTTATGCGTACTGCGTGGTATGTATAAATTCTATGGATTATATACAGGACTGCGCAAAAAATTTGCAAGCTTTATTATTATGGTTGAGACGTTGAGAGTGAATTGCTTAAGGCAGTGGTTCACAACCTTTTATTGGCCATGCCCCACCAAAGTATCTGCAAAGTCACTATGCCCCCCCCCCCCCCCAAATCTGTAAATTATGCCTCCTTATTTAAAACGTTTATTGACGCGGTATAATTGTAATACAGCCTTAACAATAACTGTTCATTTCACATTTTTTAACTTATCAAAGAGGTGAATCTTCTACCACAAATGTGTTTTTAACGTAATGTTATAAATGCGATGAGATTATACGTCTTTGTCTATATACCAAAATGAGTTTTGTTCTACTTTTCCAACTTAACTCAATCTTAAAGGAAAATGTTATACGGTCTACATTTTTATTTTCGAAAAATATCTTAAATAGACACTTACATTTGACGTTAAAATTGATAAATTTATACATTTTATAATGCATTCTTGTAACTTATTAAGAGTTGGTGGAAAAGTTTTGGACACTGACTTTTCTTTCTATGGATAACACAGTACACAAGAAGTATTTCAATATTATCATCTTTATCACATTAAGTAGCCATTATTCCGCATAGAACATTCTCTCTGTTTTCCCTTTCCCAATATCCTTAATCGTCTTCGCAAATAGAAGTAGAAAACTCATTCAATAAATAACATACAATTCAATTTAAAAAATAAAAAATCCCGACTGCGTAAAAAGCGAACTAATTAATTATTTCTCATCAATGTTAAACTATTTTTTATATTATTTACCTATTTTTTTTATTTACTTGTATTGATGACTTTTAAGTTGTGTTTAATTGTTAGTTCCTATCTATAAACACTGTTTTGATGAGGCCTATAGATGTCTATGAAGGTTAGAGTTGCATTAAAACTAGAGATCCTACCTACACAACTTCCAGGTTGAGTAATATTTAAACGGAGCTTCTGACTGTAAAATAGTCAATGAAACATTGTCTTCATTTTGAAAGACCTATCCAATGATATGCCACTCAATAGGGAGCGTAATTTTTTTTTTCGTGTCTACCGCCATTTTGTATTAACGGCCGTCATTTTGAATTTATAAAAACAAAACCTAGCCTACAACGATCGGACGGTTAAGACGAATCGATTGAGTCCTTATTCACTAAAATCCATCCAGCCGTTGGGATGTTTTGAGGGTATAAAGAAATCCACATATCCAGATACGCGTGAAACACATAACCCTTCTTGTCAGTCGGGTAATAGTGGAAAGCGTCAAGATAAATTTAAAAAATAAACCACCAGAAAAATTATTGTGAGCTTTAATATTTTAAAAGATTTCAAAATATTTTAAATGATTATTCGCACAATTATTCTGGTGATAAATCAATTTTAAAATTTCGATATTGAACATTTTGAAACTTCAATATAAAAAAAAAACTGATTTCTAAAATTTTACTTGTATTCCATTTATTTTTAACCTACAACGCTACTTTTCCCCAAAAAAGACAAAAGAAACTGATAGTAAATGAGTGAGTAAGAAATTTGGAATCCCCCCCTAGAAGGTCAAATTGCCCCCCCAGTGTGGCGAACGCCCCACGTTGGGAACCAGTGGCTTAAGGGCAGTGGTGGGATTCAAATAATTTAACAACCGGTTCGCTGCCCGAATGATTTTTGATGTACAAAAATGAAAGAAAAATGAAGCATCACACATAGATTATGAAACACTTTCCAATATTATAAGAATATTGTTGAAAAAACTTTGATCCTTTGGTACAGTGAAAAAAATCCTGAAATATGTTACCCTATAAAAGGACGTTAATAAATATTCAGCAATCATGAAACCCTGATCATAATTTCTATCAGAAAATGCATCAAAACAAAAACAATATAATATAAAAATAGCAGAAATGTAAGTTTAAGAATTAACCCATGTTCATGACCTAAAGTTGTATATAACATATTTAGAAAAATATTATCCATGCTATAGCAAGTGAGACAAATTTTTGCACGAGCAAAACTTTTCGAGTTATGACATTTAGAAATTTTAGGAATTTTTACCATTTCTTAGTAAAAAAAAAAAAAAAAAAACAGGCCAGACAACGATGGAAATTCGTAAAATACAAAGTATAATGATTCGGCAAGTTCAGATGATACAATGTCTTTTCATCTGTTAGAGCTGGAAAAATATTTTTCTAAATATAACTTATAAGACTCGAGGAACTTATCAAAATTTTGGATTTGTTACATTTAGGAAAATAACTACTTTAAATTAAAAAACTTCTAAGATATGAAGAACAATATAAAATGGAAGTATATATCTAAATCTGACGATTTAAGTATTAGCTATAGATCAGCGATAACAGGGAACATTCCGTGCCAAAACAAAATACCGTTTATTCGAATAATAGCGTTGCCTGGGCCCGTGATGAATGACCCATAAATTAACCTGAAATTTGTATGATTTTATATCTTTAAATCTATTTTATCTGAATTTGTATTGTTAAATGAAAAAATATTGAATTGAAAGTATATGCTATTTGGTACTTTACTTTCTGGGAAATTTGATTTCTGGAGTCTGTGCGCACCGAAAGCGAGCGAAACCGCGAAGAAACACCCAGGCTTTCATTGATTTCGTCGAAATTTCACACATTTTATTTTGTAAAAAATATTTCTACCGCCCGAATGTTTCAACATTTTTGTAGATGATGTAAATCTGATCTAATGAGAATCTCAATACCATCTGAATTTGAGATACTCTTAAAAGATTGTGTTCAAATGCGGTCGTTTAATTACTTTTAGCGTAGAAAAATATCGTCTCCGTGAGGCGCGAAATGACCTGCATTTGTCAGTGTATTTGTAAGGGTTAAAATTCCTATTATTTAAAACCGATTGTCCCATCTATAAGAAGGTGGTTTCAGATTTACGAACATATTATTGGTTTGTCAGTACCTCTAAAATTTTGCCCTGAAGAAGCGAAACCCCAACGAAACACTCAGATTTTTACTGATTTCATCGAAATTTTTACACATTTTATTTTGTAAGAAATATTTCTACCCGTTAGAACGTTTCAAAATTTTAGTAGATGATGTAAATCTGGTCTATTTATTGAGATGCTCTAAAAAGAATATGGTCGTTTAGTTATTTTTAGCGTAGAAAAAATATCGACTTTGTGAGGTGCGAAGTGACTTGCGTTTACCGGTGTATTTGAAAGGGTTAAAATTTATATTTGTTTTAAACCAATTGCACCACCGATTAGAAGAGGGTTTCACCTTAAGAACATATTTTTGGTTTGTCGGTACCTCTAAAATTGCGCCCTGGACGGGCGTTGCAATAAGGGAGAAAAAGTTTTTCAGGAAAACGACCCCTTTTGAAAATGGTTTTTCAAGCGGTTAACTTCAATATATATATTTTTTTATTATTGATTGCGGCATTTGAGGCGTAGATCTTTCAGAATATGTCTTTCATTTTTAACTTTACTAAGCGGTTTGGCCGATGTAAGTTAATAAATAATGACAAAATACCCCCGAAATTTCCTGTTTTCGTTCTTCATTTTCAACAGATACGTAAATAAGGCTTCTGTGCGTACGCCAGAGTTTTTCCTTTCTCACAAGGACTGAGTTGAGCTTTAATGAGAGTGAGTTGCGATTTTTAATTAATAACTCAAGAAATTATTAGAATTTTAAAATTCTGTGCCTCAGGTGCATCAGGAGACATTTTGAGCTAGCCTCACAAAAATTTTCAGTCACGTACGTGCCGTAGATTAGCCATCGCACACACACAGACACACAGGCAGAGCAAAACTTTCTTTTATTAGTATAGAAAGTAGTTCGTGTAATTGTTAATAACCTTGCCATATAACTGGGATTAGCCTAGGGCTGTCAATTTAATTACCAAAATTCTTCAAAATTTCGTTTTTTTAAGTTGATTTTTCTCTTACAGGATTGATGAAGAAAAAATATATTATTGTTCCAAATGACATATTATTTTATTAAATGAAATTAATCAGGACTTATCACAGAGTTATGCCTCGAAAACAATGTTGTGCAGATAAACATTTAAAGAAAGCAAATTCATGTAAATGCGATTTTCGCATTTGAAGTATCATTTTAACAACCGGTTCGCCGAACTCAACACAAATTAACAACCGGTTCTACCGAACCGGTGCGAACCGGCTGAATCCCACCACTGCTTAAGGGGTCTCAGAACTCTTAAAGCTTCAAGATTTTCAAAATTTTATTTTTTTTTTCAGATGTTTTAACTTCTATCTTTTCTAAACATTTTGGTATGATTGTTTCTTTGAAATTCCCATTAGAACAAAAGTTATGGCTGTTAGAATTATACCCGCGCAATAGCTGAAGCGCCATTTCCGAAACTTTGAAGTCATTTTTCTTCAAATGACATTTTTGGGTATAACGCGCAGGATATCTCAAAAACTTCTGAATATTTTTCATGAAATTTTCAAAATGTATGTTTCATGTTAGTCTGTATAAATTGAACCTAAAATTTCATTTTTATTGTTCAGGAAAATATTTTTTAAGGCGATTATACTATTGAAAATTTCAAAATTTTGTATTAGCTAAATCCAACTTTTTATTAAAAATATAAAAATGCTTTAAATACAAATTTATTTCAGTTCAGGGTAATTATTACAAACTGAAGTATAATTAGGCACAAAAAAATTAATTCTAGTTGCAAAATTTATTTTGTAATCCTGCGCGTAATCTGTTGTACCAATTTTCAGCTCGACAAATATCTGACAGTTTGGAGCGCTCTATAAATATCAATTCTGTATCTTGAATTTTTTTAAATACATGAAATGAAATAAAAACTTATCTTTTATTCCCAATAAAAATTGTTTTTTTTTAATCATATAGATTTTAAGATATTAAATGTTAAAGGTCTTTTTTCTAATTTTAAGAATCCTGAGACCCCTTAAGGGCTTTTTTTTTAAAAATTGATTTATTTATTTTCTAGATGAACTATTTTTAATATGCTAAAAGATATTTATAGAATATAAATAAAATCAAATACAGCGTAACGTAAAGAACTGGATACATTGCGTTTATGAATGGTTATTTCTGAAAGTACGTTTTCAGTTGTTTTGAGTTTCTAAATTGTCTACTTAAGGGGGTCCGGGACAGAAACATCTTCAAATTCTGAAACAAAAATTATTGGATTAAAAATTTCTCTGCTGTTTTCTGCTTAAAATGACGTTTAAATCATGTTTCTATCTTAATTAGAACCGGAAATATTATTTTTTTCGTTTTGGTTTGTTTTCAAAATCTACCTTTCAAGCTATGATTGTCATGGAAGCGACTTCTCGTGAAATTGCGTTTTTCTTCATGATGGGTTTTTTAACCATTACTCTTATTTAAATTGTTATAAATCAAGAACCGTTACAGATAAATGGTTCAAACTTGGAACATGTTTTTTTCAATAGTTTTACTTTAATTTAGATTCAGCAAATTAAAAAATAATAATAACTTTTGAAAATATGATTTTTTTTTTAAAGTTACATCACTTTTTTTCTAATTTTTAATTTAAATATTTTTCTTATTTTTTGTTATTAATATTTTTTTTAATTCTGAATCTAAATTAAAACTTATATATTTCTGTTTATTTAAATTTAAAAAAAATTAAATTTTACAAATAATATTTCGAGTTATAACGATTTTAAGTTACCACACTTTTTTAACAAAATTTAAATTTTAAATTTTTTTTAAAAAATTATGAGAAATTTTATCATGTGATTTTGTTTACAAATAATATTGTTAACCATCACAAAAAATTTCAAAATTTTATCTCAATAAATAAAAATTTTTTGAAAATGTGTCCCGGACCCCCTTAAGATATCTTTTTTTCCTTATTAAACGGTTAAGTTTTGTTACAATATTCTGGAATTGTTGGAAAGTGTTTCATAATCTCTAATACGCATGATTTTTCTTGCTTGTTTTGTCCTACCTTTAATGACTGTAAAAGATTATTGAGCTTTGCAAGATCTTGAAAATTAAAAAGAAATGATCTAATCATCTCTAAGTGAACATATAGTGATTTAATTTATTTACTCGTTCAACTGGTAATAATGTTGTGAAAGAGCTTTATTATGAGGTGGTTTTATTAAGTAACATTTATTCCTTATGAATGGCTGGGAGATTTTTCAAAGTAATTTCCGATGAGTTCTGGATTATACAGAAGAAAATCTTGTTCATTAGATTTTAAATTAGGAGCTTCGGTGCTTTTAAAGTATTGAGACTTTAATGTAATTAGAATTTCCTGTTGGGTTTAGAGAATAATACCGGATAACAAAGCTAACACTCTGCAAAAGTCATAAATTTTCTTTTATTAAATGAAAAGAAATAAACTGCAACAGCTGGTGGTTTTTTCAGGCGAAAGTAACATTTCAAACTAAGTAGGCCAGATTAGGGACGGATGGGACATTGGGAGGGATGGAACATCTGCAATAACGTTTAAAATAAGATTTATTTTTAATTTATGACTTTACTCCAAAACGGAGTAATTGCATCATACTTGTTGCTACACTATGACGCAAAAGTTTAGACAATGAAGAAATTCTTACATACTTTGAAAAATATTTATTCAATTTTCAAATCACTGCTTGAAATTAATGTGCTGTACATATAAACAATATTTATAACAAAGAAAAGTGGAATTGTGCATATTGCAATAAATTAAAGGGTAACAAAAATAAACTGCTGTCTCAAAAGTTTAGACACAAATTAAATAAAATCGAAATAAACAATTTTTAAAACCTGGTTGCGCATCCATGCTTATGTATTACGTCATATACACGAGATTGCATGGAAGAAACTAAATCTTGCATAGTTTGTGGATCGATATCGTACCATGCATTCTCAATAGATGTCTTAAGTTCCTTTTCAGAAGAGTATTGTTTAGCGTTGCTATAAACTTTGCGACACATGATGCTCCAAAGGTTTTCTATAGGGTTAAGATCTGGGCTACATGCTGGCCAGTTGAGAACTCTTATATTGTGGGAATTAAACCAAGATTTTGAATGTTTTGCAGTGTGAATTGAAGCATTGTCTTGCTGAAATTCTCACTGAGGACCTTCTAGAAGCTCAGCAAATGGCAGTAGGTTTTCTTCTAATGTCTGTGTATAATGCTGTGAAGTTTGACGACCACTGGTGAAGGTCAGAGATACTTGTCCATTATAGCAAAAGGCTGCCCAAACCATCACCGAGCCCCCTCCTTGTCTGCGACTAAAAAAACGTCGAGGTTCCTTCCGCAAGTCATGCCAATACGATAAACAACCATCTGGACCATCCAGATTCCACTTTTTTTCATCGCTAAATATGACTGACTGCCATTTCTCTCCATATGACATATGCTTTCGAGCCCACATAAGTCTTTGTAACTTATGATGTGGTTTCAGAGCTGGTTTCTTCTGCATTTTGCTATAAACGATTGTTCCTTTTTCCAAAATTCGTCTACGAATCGTATCCTTTGATACAGAGAGTCCGGATGAGCTTTGAACTCCACGTACGCTCATTTGTTGAGTACTCGCTAGTCTTTGAATCAGGCGATCCTCTCGTACATTTGTCACACGTGGCCTCCCAGACCGACATTTTGCTTTATATTCGGAACCACTCGATAAAACTCGATAAATAGATTTTTTTGACATATTAATAATAGCAGAAATTTCAGAAACGCTCTTCCCTTCACCTTTCAACTGCCAAATCCTGGAAACCTCATTCACTTGAATTTCTTTAGCTCTCGGCATGTCGACTATGAAGCGCAATCGTTTGCAGAACTTAAGTACTCCAAATTTGTGACATCATCGATTCTAAATTTGCATATGCCAGCGAATATTCAAAGAAATTTAGAATAGTGTCTAAACTTTTGCGACAAGCACATTTGAATTTTTATGAAAAAAATTAGTATTATAGCAAATAAAACGACTGTCTTTTGTACATAGCATTTTAAATCAGTTTTTGAATATATTTACAGGTTTTTGTAATTCTGACGTCATAATTCTACATTTTAAAGCTGAATGACGTCATTGTCTAAACTTTTGCGTCATAGTGTATAAATCTTTTTAGTTGTAAGCACCTATGAGTTTGCGACTTAAAAAGACTATTTTACAATATCGAGAGTAAGTAACTAGACAGAGTTTTAATGTAAATTTTCGATCTCATTTTTTGTTGCTAACTTAATTGTGTTTCATGTTTTGTAAACTCAACAATATATCTTTTATGAATGAACAGTTGAGTTAAGCATATAAGCCACATGTTTTTTGTAAAAACCTATTTTCTTTTATGTTGCTCTAAGGGAGGGATGGGACATGTCCCATTGCTCCCAAATGATATCTTTATCCGAATAATAATGTTTACTTAGATACAATTATTTATTATTTTATATTTATAACACTGTCTTGTTTTGGAATTGAATAGTGTAACAAATAAAACTTATTATTTTGCAAGTTAACCCATTAACGGCCAACTGTCTAATATATAAAAATGAAAATTTGTCTGTCTGTAATGCTATACAAATCCACAGTTTGAAAGCGTGAATTCTGAAATGTTACGTATTAAAATACGGCCGAGGCAACTAAAGTAATTCGGAATCGAAATAACTTATTGTTCATTTTTAATTAATAAAAAACTACAAATTTAACAGCAATTTCCTATCAAATTTAACCATTTTTAGTTATAGCAGTTGCCAAAAATTAAAAATCCAAAATAAAATTCTTACCACAAATAGTATTTTTTTATTGCAAGACGCATTGCATATTACGTACGTCACGCTGGAAAAAAGCTATCAAGAAGCTCTAGCGGATATTACGATAATTTTTTTACCACACATGCAACTTATTATAGATTATTTAATTGCGCTTAATTATTGCAATTATTTTAAAAATAAAGAAACACATTTCATCACAAAGATCAACAAAACTTTTTATTATATTTGTTCCCTTATTCCTAAGATATCGTTTTATCGTCTGCTCATTAAAAAAAAGGCACAGTAGTAGAAAAATATTTTATTAAATCGAATGGTTATTTTTAATTTTGGTTTTAGAATTAAATTCGTGAACTCCCGTGAATAGAACGGGTTAAACAGCTAGTAACACTATAAAGTAGAAATATTAAAATTTCTTGTTGAAAGTCATTTGCCACCACAAATTCAGAAAGGTGATTTTCACTTTATTAAAATATCAAAATTTCAGCCAATAAATAGGCAATTTTTTTTATTCTAAAATAGTGTTGACTAAGTAATTAATTTAAGCATGAGTAATTACCGGGTGTCCCAAAAAGGACTGCCTGATTTTAAAATTCAATAACTTCCAAACGGTGACAGATATTAAAAAAATTCTTGCAGGAGGGTTATGCATAAAGTCAAAAGTTTTTTTACAGTGATTTTCGATTTTAGTTCGAATTACAAACAATAGATGGCGCTGCGATCAATAGAGGCTAAATTCAGGCTCGATTTTTGGTACTTCGTGGCCCGGATAATACATTTCCATCTCCTTTTTCTGCATGGAACAACAGAAAGGACCAAAAATCGAGCCTGTATTTAGCGACTATTGCTTACAGCGCCATCTATTGTTTGTAATTCGAACTAAAATCGAAAATCACTGTAATAAAACTTTTAACTTTATGCATAACCCTCCTGCAAGTATTTTTTCAATATCTGTCACCGTTTGGAAGTTATTGAATTTTAAAATCAGTCAGTCCTTTTTGGGACACCCGGTATTTTGACCGTTGCGTCAACGCAACACTAGCGGGTAATGGATTAAAAAGGAGTTTAACTAATTTCATGATTTTTTAAAAAATAAATATGCATTGAAAAATTAAAGCAGTGCAATTTTTTCTTTCCTTACACATTCATTATTTATCAATATCAACCATTAATATTAAATATTAATATTTATTTTTATTTTTATAAAATTAATTTACTTAGTTTTATAACCCCTTAACGATCGCTTAATATTTATAAAAACCATCAAAAAAGTACTTGTTTTTTTTATTACAGAAATTGAGTAATTATAAGATTTCTAAATAAAATATGAAATTAGTTGTATGTTTGAGTAAAAAAAAAAAAAAAAAAAAAAAAAAAAAAGACGTTATAGAACAAATTAAAATAATAAAACTTTGTAAAAGACCACCATAAAATAAAAACAAAACATAGGACGCGTTTCGAGCTAAAAATAATAACAGCTCGTCATCAGCTACAGTAAACACGTGTCCGCTGCATGACGAGCTGTTATTATTTTTAGTTCGAAACGCGTCCTATGTTTTGTTTTTATTTTATGGTGATTTTTTACAAAGTTTTATTATTTTAATTGTTTCATATCGCCAGTTTTCGGTGCTGTTTCGCTGTTATAGAACAAATTCACATTTGGCGAAAAGCTATTATGCGCGAATTTTGCACCTTAATGTTTGTTTTGCACCATACAAATTAATACAAATATGATCCATATTTTTTAAATTTTTTAAATTTTTCTACTTCACAAATGTTTACAAATAATATTTAAAATAATATATACACATAAAATTTTGATTAACAATTAAAATCAAATTATCATTAGAAATGTTTGATTCATCAGAATCCATAATTTACACAAACATAGATCATACAAACCAAACACAAACGCGAATTTTCAAGGACTTCATATAGAAATGGCAGTTAAATTTTTCTGGTTTTCAGAAGTTTTCTCCGGTTTTAAATCTTTAGTCCGGTAATATAACGGGCGCGAGAAATAGACAACGACACCTTAGCCCGTCATATTGACGGGAGCGAGAATTAAAGGGTAAAATAAAATATTACTGTTTTGAAATAATTACTGAACTCAAATTGCAAACTTTTATTGCGTTCTCTTTATTATTCTTTTTTGTAAATACTGTAAATAATATTACTTTCTATACTAATAAAACAAAGTTTCGCTCTGTCTGTACAGTGTTGAATTCCGGGGGTGGCCCGGGGGGGACATTCTCCCCCGGAGCAATGCGATCCCCCCCCCCTCGAAGATTTGAGATTTTGTGTTTTCAATGGTCAAAAAGTGCAATTTCCCTCCCGAAACTCTATAATGTCCCCCCCCCGGAGCCAAAGAAATCCCTCCCGGAGAAAAGTGCCTGAAGTCAACTCTGTGTCTGTGTGCGATGGCTAGCAAAATCTACGGAACTTACGAGACTTAAACATTTTGTGAGGCTAGCCCAAAGTTTTCCTGATGTACCTGAGATTCAGAATTTAAAAATTCTAATTATTAGCTGAGTAATTAATTAAAATTCGAACTCACTATCATCAAAAGGACGCCTTTTTTCACTCAGCTTACTTTCGGTTGGTTGGTTCATAAAGCATCGCTCAAGAAAAATACGTTTCTTTCTTTCCGCTTGCTTTCGGTTGGTTGGTTGTATAAAACTTTCGCAGAAATATTTAAGTAAACCGGGATAGAACTAAATAAACCAGTTTGTGTGCTTAAGGTTTCAAGAGGGACTGTTTTTTCAACTAAACATTAAATTTTAGCACAAAGGTGAAACACGTGCTTTGAAAACATAATTAATAATAAGGAACGTTTAATAGAATAGAATAGAATAGTTTCAAATGGCGTCACAATCTAACAACCACCTTAACAACCTAGCACGCATTTTGTTTGCCCTTCTGCTTTCTGTTTTTTCTCTACTTTAATTGATTGAGCGATAATATCTGCTACAAAATCGGCGATTTTGGTTGGTTTGTGGAAAATTGGAGGAGCGTGGTTGAAACTGATTTATTTACATAGCAAGACATATGGTTTTTAAACGTTTAGCAAAAGATTAGAACATTCCTTACTGGCTCTTTTACCGCTAGAAATTAGAAATTGGCACCAATAAGTCCTTGCATTCGAATGTTTTCGGCTGCTGTAGCGAGTAGCAACATTTTAAATAGAATTAAAATCTCATTTTTGATACTATTAATGATTTTTTTTTCAGAAGTGTTTTTTAAGACATTTTTAAACACATTTCTTTCATTGCTCTTTTTTTATTTTTTAAATACAGAAAAACGTTCCGAATTTATCGCACGCCTGTTACACTATATGGCCAAAGGTGACCGGCTACTTGCGATTTTAGACGTTTTGTTAAATATCTAGAAAACTACATGAGGAATTATCCTGAAACTGCAGATGTGTAAACAGAATAGTACAGGTCATACATTCCCGTGAGGATTTTTTTCAAGAAACTCCATAGGGGGCCGTCCACAAATTGAAAAATAATGAATATTTTTTGGATAACTCTGTCAAAACTAATGTAGCAAAAGCGTTAAAACTGTAAATTATGATTAAGTGTCTTATTGTAATAAACTGTGTTCATTTTTATGAGGCTAGCATGTATACTCGTAGGGAAATTAAAGTTTTTATAAAAAGAGTCCCAAATTTTGCCAATTTTTTTTTCTTATAATTTGTAGAGTTCTTAACATAAAACAAAGTTCTTTTCAGAAGATATGAAAACAACATTGCGCACAATACCCTGCAATCAGAATTAAAATATAATAAAAATTGTATGAAAAATGAGCACGTTTACTAAATAATGATTCACTGCGCATGCCCGAATGTAATCAAAATATAATTTGCATAATGTGTTAGCTGAATGTATAGAGCAACTTTTGTGAAAGTATCAAAAAGAAAGTTTGAAAAGTCTGAAAATTACCGTTGATAGAATAAGCTCAAAATCCATTATTCCCGAAAGGAAGCATAAAGGTGAGGAGTTGTATCCAAATACAGTAGTGCGTGCAATATTGCGTATGCTATATTGGCACTAATCAATGGATATATGGATACAGTCCCTCATCTTTTTGCTTCATGTTGGGAACAAGGTGATTTTGAGATTATTCGATCAACGATAATTTTCAGAATTTTCAAGCTATGTTTTTGAGAATTTTACAAAAGTCGCTCCATACATTTAGCTAACACACATTATGCACATTACATGTTGATTGCGTTCGGGCATGCGCAGTGAAACATTATTTAGTAAACCTGCTCATTTTTCATAAAATTTTTACAATACTTTAATTCTGATTGCAGGGTATTGTGTAAAATGTTGTTTGTCATATTTTTTGAAAATAACTTTGTTTTATATTAATAATTCTGCAAATTGTAAGCAAAAAACTTGACAAAATTTGAGACTGTTTTATGAAAACCTGAATTTCTCTTCAAGTATACATGCTATCCTCGTAAAAATGAAAGAAAAATATTACAATAAACCACTTAATCATAATCTACAGTTTAAACGCTTTTGCTACATTAGTTTTGACAGGGTTATCCAAAAGATATTCCTTCTTTATCGAATTTTTGACGGTCCCCTGTGAGGTTTCGGGAAAAAATCTTCGCGGAAATATTTGACCTATACTATACTGTTTACACATCTGGAGTTTCAGGTTAATTTCTGATGTATTTTTCTAGATATTTAACAAAACGTCTAAAATCGCAAATGGCCTGTCACCTTTGGCCATTTAGTGTATAAAGGGCCGCAAGTAGTGGGAACTTGTTTCGGATGTTCGTACCAAAGATATTGCGCCCTTAATTTATGAGTAGTGGTTATTTCCGAATAGTAATTTCACCAAATTTCTAAATTACTATTTCATTTCCCCACCCCCTGGACTAATATTATCTACGAATAGGTTTGATAACGGAGGTTCGTTGGTTGGTTGGTTGATTTTTGACGGCCGATTATCTACACTAGGATATAGGCCCGAGGGGGAGTGCCCTTCGTGGGGGTCTTTCTAAGGGAACCTAATCCGTATTTACGCATGGAAATCCATGGCTCGAAGAAAACCACGAAAACTCCGAACGATTAGGCCGACGGGCGCGATTGGGATCGAACCCAGCACCTCCCGTCTACCAGCTTTCGAGAGCAGAACCTCTCAGCCACTGGTGGGGCCCCGGAGGTTCGTTCGGATATAGATTTGTTATGAACAGGGTGCGCCTCTGGAAGTAGAAAGTGGAACTAACATATTTTACAGAGTGGGCGCAGCTTGCTTGCTATACAGTGAAGTATGCAGCAGCGAGCCGTGTCGCAGGTTCTTATAGATTATATTGGGCTCTTAATTGAGTGCTGGTTACCATTATTTCCAAATAAAAATTTCAGCAAATTTCTTGAATTCTTATTTGTGTCCCCACCCCGTCGAGTACTATTATCTACGGATAGGTTGAAAATCGGAGTTTCGTTCGGATATAGGTTTGTTTACGAAAGAGTGCGCATCCTGGTGGTGGAAAGTGAAACTAAAAGATTTACAAAACGTGCGTTGCACGCCTCCTATATACGGCTACAGACGGCGGTGAGCCCTTGTCGGATGTTTGAATAAGACATATTGTGCCCCGTGGAGGTGGAAAGTGGAACTAAAGTATTTTGTAGCACGTGCACAGTTAGGATAATTAGCTTATAATTAGTGTTAAGTTAGAGTTTGGTTAAGGTTATACTGCATTTAGGTTACGGTTAGCTCGCAATTAGGTTACGGTTAGCTTAGAGTTCAGTTGCATTTAAGTACCGGTTAGATTGCAGCGAGGATTACATTTAGGTGTCGATTAAGTTATAGTTAGATTACGGTTAAGCTGTAGTTGGGTTACGTTACGGTTAGATTACAATTAGGTTACGTTACAGTAACGGTTAGGTTACATTTATGTTATATTTAAGTTACGGTTAGGTTACGGTTAAGTTGCAGTTAGGTTACTGTTAAGATTTTATCCGCAGGGTGAACATTACGCATATTTTGATTAAAAATATGTACTCAATTTTGTACAATAGCTCTGAAATCACAATACTATATACTAATCTTTTATCTTATGATCGAGTGTCGATTTCATACACGGTATAGTCAGATTTAAGAGTGCTATAATTAGTTTGAAAATCAAAATATTTCACTCAGGATTTCGATGTGAAAAAAGTAAATAGTTACGTGACTTAACAGTGTTCTTACGGATAAATATCAACATTTTAACACGAAATTCACGCAATCGTCGTACACATATCCTTCCTTCCCCCCGCCCTGTTTCCCATTGCAGTCATTTTGAGCCTTTTTACCACTAAATATCAGGGTATTTTTTAACCGATTTTTCACACAGTCAGCGGGCACGTATTTTAGACAAAATCGATTTAAGATAAAATCATACAAATTTCAGGTTCGTTTAATATTATGATCACGAACCGGGGCAATGCAGGTGGGTCAGATAGTAAATATATAGAAATATAGTGTATTAAAAACGTTAAGATTATTTTTTAAACAGATGCTAAAGATAAGAACAAGAAAGGGGTAAGTGTTATGCGGGAGAAACTCTTTTTATTATTATTGATAGACTAACGTAACCATAAGCTAAAAATCAAATACCAGATGATATATTCATATTTAACGCTAATCTGGAATCTTTTGTGGCTCTTAATTTAAGAGCGATGTATAGGCAAGCACTTTGACATAAAAATTTCTGAACGTATTTCAATAAATTAAACTTCAAAATGTTTTATATATTCAATTCGTGGATTATGCTGTAATTATATTATGATAAAATGTTCATTTATTTAAATTACAACTTCATTACTTTTAGCTAAGAGTGGTATGATTAAAATCGTTTTGTAAAACAAACAGGACAAATACAAAATTTTAAATACTGTCATTTTATATCAAAAGTTTATTTTGCCCTAAAAGGGAACTGTATGGAGAAGAAAAAAAAATTGTGAAAAATATCTGTTTTTGTATTTAAAAAATAAAGAATAATGTTTTTGTTTTTCTCCGGTTTACCATTCATTTTCATAAAAAAAAAAAGAAAAAAAAACATTTCAGAGATTTCGACAAAACTATTTTCTATTTTTCCTTCTTTATCAATAAAATCAGTTCTGGATTTCATTCCCTAGGGAATCGAAATTTCTTTGTATAAATTGACACTCTGCCTAGAAAATTGGAACACGATTTGACAATTTAAAAACAAACAAATTATTCTTTCATCCCCAAAGCCTCCCCCCCCCCCCCCTCTCGTTGCACTATTTATTTGGAGGAAAGTTCAGGGGATCTTTTCAAAATAATAGGAGGGATTCCAGATATTTTGGTAAGCTGATTTTTTTGTCTAGAAAGCATAAACCAGATCAATATGTTGTCAGACAATAGATAAACCAATAGCTTATAGAAATCACTAACTTTAAAATTAAGAATTTTGTTGAAGAAAATAATAAGTTATGAGCACTTTGTTCTTTAAAATATATAAGGGAGAGAGACAAAAGATGTGTTGTATAGTAATATGGTTTAAAGGGCCTCAGGACTCTTGAAGCTTCAGAATTTTCAAAATTTTAATTTTTTTAGATGTTAAACTGTTTTCTTTTCTGAACATTTTGATATAATTGTTTCCTTAAAATTCTCATTAGGACAGAAGTTATGGCTTTTAGAATTTTACCCGTTCAATAACGGAAGGGATGTTTACGAAGCTTTGGAATCAGATTTCTCCAAATGACGTTTTTGTGCATAACACGCATGATATTTCAAAAACGTCTGAATATGTTTTCATGAAATTTTCAAAACATATATTTCATGTTAGTCTGTATAAACTGAACCGAAAATTTTATTTTTATTGCTCAAAAAAATATTTTTTTAATTGATTATACTGTGGAAATTATCAAAATTTTGTATTAGCTAAATACAACTTTGCATTAAAAATGTACAAAGGCTTTAAATGCAAATTTATTTAGGTTCAGGGTAATTATTATAGTCTGAAGTATAATTATCACGAAAAATGTCATTCCAGTTTCAAAATTTATTTTGTAATCCTGCACGTAAGCTGTTATGCCAATTTTCTGCTCGACAAATGTCTGACAGTTTGGAGCAAGCTGTAAATACTAGTTCTGCATCTTGCAACTTTTTAAATACATTAAATAAAAGAAAATACTTACATCTTTTATCCCAATAAAAATTTTGTTTTTAAATCATATATATTTTAAGATATTAAATGTTGAAAATTGTCCTTTTTTTTCTTTTCTTTCAATTTTAAGAGTCCTGAGACCCCTTAATGTATCAAATAGAATCGTCACGCCTTTTACGATATCGTAAAATAGTTTTACAAGTTGTCTCAAAATGAACTGTTTAATTTTAAAATGCAATCGCAGGTAAAAGGTTATAGTATTAACAGCATTCTTGCAGGAGAGTATTGTGCGATGTCAGAAATGTCTTTACTGTTCTTTCATTATTAAGTTTCAAATATTATCGATATATGGCGCTAATTATCTCAAATTGTGAAAATTCTTAAACTAATTTTGCAATTTCAAAACATAAACCCTTTTTATGAAAAAAGTAATGATTTCATATATTAAACGTCTGCAAAAATAACTGCAATACTGCCACCGTTTACTCGTTCAGTTTTAAAAACAACCAGTCTAATTGAGGACACCTTGCACGTTGATTCAAAGTTCAATCATGAACTGTCGACTTTTATTTATCTGGCACACGCCCTAATAGCAAAACAGCATTGGGCTAAATATCTTTGTGTTGGCTATTATCTTGGCCAGTATTGATAATGCTGACTGGCAATATTTCCACAGCATATGATGTGTTTACATTTAGCCAGTATTGAAGTAGTACTAACATTGGCAAAAATTACCTCGGTATTTTACTACCAATATTTCCAATGTAAAGTCAATATTTAATCAGTATCGGTATTTCAATGGAAGTATTGCCGATGAAAACAATATTTGTATGATAGTGAGTCCTAATACAACCAATATAATCAATATATTGATTTTCTAATAAGGTATTAGACAAAGAGTTTATCTAGTTTATCTTATAACCGAAATATAAGCCTTACGGAAAGGTTTTTCGTAAAAATAACATGAACTAGTGTAAAATAGTGTGTTTTCACTAGAAAAATAACGTAAGTTGAAAATAAACTGATAAATATTAATGATAAATATTAAATATGAATTCAAAATATGAATATAATATGTTAAATTTTACAGTCATTTCAGAACTTTTTTTATCAATTTAATGATGACTTTTTTGTGGGGATTTTCTTATGTTGTGGCCAGTGTTGCCAGATTGGAGACTTTTTTGTCCCCAGATTATTTATTGTCACCACTTTTTTTAAATAGAAATATTCGGCCTATTTAGAAATAGATTAAAAATTCTGAAAAGTAAGGCGAATTATACTATTTTTAAAAAGTGGGGACAGTCAAACAATCTGAATTAAAAATGTCCCCAATCTGGCAACACTGATTGTGGTAGCCTAGGTTTGACGTCCATTTTGACACATTTTTAAATTGCAGAATCGTTAGGTATTCGACGAATTGTTACATTAAATATTTTATTCTGAATATGAGTTGCAATTTTTCCCTATGACAGCTTATTTATTGTTCGCAAAACGGACATATTCTCCTTCAGACAATTTTTTCATATGCATTGGACGCTTTCTTTTGCAATCATCTTTACCGTGTATGAGGAAATTCTCGATTCTCCCCTGCTCCTTTTGACCTTTCCTTCAAATGATATGCGCTTCATAAATTAATCATGATAGTCGAGCTTCTTTATGATTAATATTTACACTTTGTAATTTGAATCAAAATAAAGACATAAGTGATTTGCAGAAGAAAGTAATTGCCTTTCGATGTTTAAAAGGGCATAATATAGAAAAGTGCCTGAATTTTCTGACGTATCACGCATTGCTGTGAAAGTGTGTGTTTTTAGTTAGAGGAAAGAAATACAATCAACAATGACTCAGCATGCAAACTGTGATCGAAAGAAAAACATCACTGATCGCTATCGACAACGGTTGTCACGTCTAGTGCGAGCAAATCAATTTACACAAAGTGACAATTTCTAGAAAACATCGTTAAGCCTTACAATGCAAGCGAACTTTTCAGAGGGAACTCCATAATTTGGAAATATAGAGTAGAGTTCCACAGTAATCAGCCAAACAAACACCTGCACAGGCCCATCTAGAATGAATTAAATTTTATAAAAACTGGGCTGTAAATGACTGAAAATGTGTCATCTAGCATGTTGAATCTCTTTTTGCCTCTAAAGTAATTTTGACAGGTGTAGAGTGGATCACTGGTCGGACGAATAAAGCTTTGCACGAGGGCTGTTTTCAACCTGTGGTAAAAGCCCAAGACCTGTCTGTGGATGTTTCATGCATTCTGAATTGTACCCTTTGTCGATGTTAATAAGACATTAAAATGCACGGCTACTTTCAAATTTTACATGAAAAGGTATTACTACCTTTCTCTTACAATCTTTCTGATATCCCACTCATCGACAAACTGGTGTCTCAGGATTCTAATTGTCACGTGCATCTATCGAAAATTGTTACTGACTGGTTTATCAAGAATTCCAAGGAGCTCAGTTATCTTCACTAGCCATCATAGTCCCCAGATTTTAATACAATTCAAATTCTGTGGGAACATCAAGAACAGTAAGTAAAGAGGAATGGTAGACATTCTAGCAATCTAACAGATGTCCGGGAACAACTGATGGCAGAGTGGCAATCAAATCGATGTAACCGTCTTCTACGACCTTATTCATTCAATGTTACGGCACATTTCAGTTGTTATTTGTGTAAAAGTTTTATTGGCCCGCCTTTTACACTTATTGCAAGAGTCAGATTTTTGCTCGTGTGTGCATTTAACGACATGATTTTTCCATACCGAAATAGCTTTCAGACTTAACAAATTTAACTTTTCATTTTTTTTCTTCTGGGAATTGGTGCTTCAAAGGATCGAACATACATCCCAACTTTGAATAGCATTAGCTGTAACGTCATTTTTCCTAATTACAATAAATCGATTTTTTTTAGAAAATTGTAAGTTTTTGTTATGAGATTAAATTTACTCCCTTTATAGTATGACCACTTTACAATTATTTTTTTCTGTGAAATATGCATCTCAATAGTTTATTTTTTTTTATATTTGTGAAATTGCAATTTCATAAATTTGCTTGCATAGTTAGCAAAGCTTTCTTTTGTGTTTCTTGTAACTGCAATTTAAAAAAAGGTATACCATTCGTATAATTTTGACTACGTGTTTATTACCTGTATGGGACACTTCTCTGTTGATAATATTGTCATCTTGAACTGCTATACTCCGAAGGATTTAAGCAAATCTTCAGCAATTTTAAAAAAAACTTATATAACTAAATGAAAGAAATTTCGTAAACGAGGTATCATTCCATCCCTTTGACGTACTTTTCAATACATTAAAGGTACAATACGTTGTATCTTAGATACATACAAAATGAATTTTAGTCCTTATAATTAGATTAATATTTGGTTCAAATCATGCATCTTCTGTGGATTTTAGACTAAGCAATGGATGTATTCATAACAATCTAAAGAGATAAATGCCGGTATAAAAAGGCGCATTTTCACTTAAGCAAAGCCGCGATTTAAAAAAAAAAAAAAAGCTGTCATGCATTTGAAAATGAAACCTCTCGAATTCTGAGTGATCCAGCAAAATCGGAAAAAAAAACACAAACAGTGACTACTCTAAAATACGAGTAAGAATTATATTTTACGAAAAATCATAAAAAAATGTTCTAAAGATCTACGATTCTTGGACGACATTAAATTAGGGATTCAGGTTCTGTATCTATCTAAAAGTGCTTTTACAAGAGGCGTCAAAGTTGCCTCTAATTTCGGGCTACGCAATGTTAACCTATGACTTTAAAAGAGTTGCTCGAAAAGCAACCAACTTTTCATTGTCGGAGTACTCTTTTTCTCCTTGATGCGCCTCAAGAAGGGAGCACAGCAATGTCGCTCTAAACAGCCAGTCAAATGCTTGAAAAACTGGCGAGGGAAACGCCTTTTCCCAAACAGTCAATGAAATGTTGAAGAAATGACGAGTCGCTGGCGAGTTTTGTCGCTTCAAATTTTCCTGTGTAATAGCACCTTAAGGCAGAATCAGTTTCAACAAAAAAAAATGCGTAGAGCATACTTTAAGTTTTATTCCTTAATTTAACTCTTTAAACAAAATGCGTCTAACATGCAAAAACATTTCTATATATGTTACGCACGCATGACTCCGAAAATCTTTCCTTTACTTTCAGAATTCATTAAGAAAGAACCAATCAGATGATAAACAATATGTTCTTCAGATTAATGGAAATGATCTTGGAGTAAAAGAAATATTTGTTCTCTTATACAGGGTGATTCAAAAAAGGTGGTAAAAATTTTAAGAGGTGGTAACGCAAACCACAGCAAAAAATTTTGTATTGAAAGCGAGCACAATCCATTGATTAAATCAAAAATAAAAAGAGTCTCACTCGAATGCATTTTCATTCGTAACTTTAACAATAATGAAGATATTTTAACGAAATGTGCCTTTCTTTATTTGAAATCTAAGAACACCTCAAGAAATGGTAGAAGTGACTACCGTTCTTATTCAAATAGCTAGAGGCTGCACATTTCCGAATAAAATTGACATTTCATATGATTTCACTTACCGAAATTCCATCGCTTTTTATATCATTGCATTTCACACAAAGGAAGTTAAGTTTTGAAAATTCCTTTCAAATATCGTTATTTTAGTTAATGTTATGAACAACAACTATTTTCGAATTGGAGTGAGTGCGACACCTTGTATTTTTGAGGGAAAGACTGGCTCACGACGCTTGTTCCCTATACAAATGTTTCGTTCTGTTTTCGAGCTCGCGGCACCTCTTAAAGTTTCATCTAATAATTTTTTCATCACCCTGTATTTAGAAAAAGATCTTTTCTTTTCCAACTTATGAATAGCAAAAGTGTTCCCGCCCTTTTTTTTCAGAAACGTTTCTATTAATCTCGGAAACCTTTTGGTTTGGATGTTTCTGATTGCATCACTCCTAATGGCTTCTAGATATAAAGGTGTTGTGTTGTATTGTTTTTATGACGGCCGATTATCTACACGAGGGATATAGGCTCGAGAGAGAGTACCCTCTGTGGGGGTCTTTCTAAGGGAACCTAACCCGTATTTATGCTAGGATATCCAAGGTTCAAAGAAAACCACGGAAAACTCCGAACGATTAGGCCGACAGACGCGATTGGGATCGAACCCAGCACCGCCTGTCTACCAACTTCGAAAGCAGAACCTCTCAGCCACTGGTGGGGCTCTGGAGTTAAAGGAAAGACTTTTGGATTCATTTGCAACATTTCGTAGCCTTTTCTGTTTTATTGGAAACTTTTCTGCTATTTTTAACAGTGCAGACTTTTGCTAAGCGATATCGTTTTCATGTATATTTTGAACTTGTGTGTGAATAAGGTATGCTGATTTTCCTTTTTTCTTCTTCTTCTTCTAGCCAGCCTGAAGGTGGACGTGATGGCGGGTCGCATCACGACGAGAGAAGGTAGCCTTGAACTCTCGGGTCCCTATCGAATAATCTTCGTAGTGTTTGTCACCTATTCAATGCTTCCTCTGTCTCTCAGGTGGTGTCTCCTATGCGGAACACTCTCTTCTGTAGCGCACATTGTCATCTTGAGCTGCTTTGAATCCAGTCATGACACAGACTTTGTCAAAAAGGTAAATGTCGAACAAACTCCTGTCTTTTTTTTAACACTTTTCAACATACTTAAAATATGTTTCTTAATTTTGTTTGTCTGTCTACTGTCAGTCTCTTATTGCTCTAACTTTCGTAAAAATATTCAGATTGTCATAATTTTTGTATATACAGGGTGAGTACAAATGATGGACCCGGTTTTAAAAAATCATATTTTCGAAACTACTGCACATTATAGGTGCAGATTCCCAAAATTTTTAAGGAGCCAATGGCGCCTAAACCCCAAAAATCCAGTCGCCACTTTGGCTCCTAACCAAAATCTAGTGGCCACATTGTGAAACAAACTCATAAAACAATAGTGTTTATGTGGAAAAAACTTAACAAAAAAACTCAGGAATTCAAAATTCAAAATAGTTTAATTAATAAATACACATGTACAATAAAACACATACTACATAGAACAAATGTGTATGTTTAATTTAATCCTAAAATTCTTGAAACTTTGATATTAAAAATGTATAATATAAAACGAAAAGATGCAGCACGAACCCGACTGAATGTAGGACTCTACACTCTAGATCTAGATGGAACAAGATAGTGATAAGAGAAATTACAGAGGGGCTAAATTCACAAAACTCGTGACAAAAATTCCTTCTATGAAAATCTCGCACTTGCAAAAAACATTTACACAGCAAGAATATATCTCACGTTAAGTATTTTTTCGTGCGAGTTTCTTTTTCCTTTTGTTCTTTTTTCTTCAGAGTTCGGAATCCTCTATCCTCGCGACTCCATGATCTCAGCCTTTAAATAATTTCTATCGCGTAGGACACTCTGGACTGTCTCGTGAGCCAATCTGCAGTAAAGGAGTATTTATTTCTACCAGAGCTGCGTTGTCGGAGTCGGAGTAGGGCCATTTTTGAGCGAAAGAGTCGGAGTCGGAGTTGGATCTGTTAAAATTCCCGGAGTTGGAGTCGTCCATTTTTCCCACCGACTCCGCAGCCCTGATTTCAACTCTGGATTTAGGACGAAACCTTCGAAGACATGCTTGTTTTCGCTCGCGTCCAGAGAAGAAGCTTTACCATTAACGCGCTCATGTACCAAGCTTCGCAGCTGCTAAGCTTTGTAGTGGAGCGGGCATGCGCAGAATTATATTCGAACATAATGTTCGATAAGAAAGCAGTACATCACAGGGGCGGCGTTCACGACGGGAACTGAGATCAGAAAAATTCCCTGACCTTTTTATCGAGGTCATACTTGACCTCGGCCAGTGAAAAGAGCAAGTGCTTTTCTATTTGCAAAAGAAAAAATATCAAAATTCCGCGACGGGGATTGGGAACACTGGAAATTGATCACTGGCGACTAAGACACTGAAAGTTAGGCGCCACAGCAAAACATTTAGTCGCCAAGTGGCGACTGGCGACCATAAATCTGCACCTACACTGCACATATTACAATAAGTGATACATGAATTTAAAGAGAAATATACTATGTTTTTTTCAGCTACAAATGTTCGATGTGAGACACTCTTGTTACACGGCATACGTACAATCTGTAATCCAATTCGTTCCAAGCATTTTGTAGCACCACTCTGTCAATGGTTCTGTATGCTGCACAAATGCGTTCTTTAAGTTCTGGCAGCGGCAAAGGCATTTTTTATGTAGCCGAAAACACTCCAGAACTTAAAGAACGCATCTGTGTAGCATTCAGAACCACTGACAGAGTGATGCTACAAAATGTTTGGGAGGAACTGGATTACAGATTGGACGTATGCCGTGTAACAAGAGGGTCACACATCGAACATTTGTAACTGAAAAAAACTTGGTATATTTCTCTTTAAATTCATGTATCACTTATCGTAATTTGTGCAGTAGTTCCGAAAATATGATTTTTTTTTTATCGGGTCCATCATTTTTTATCGGTCACTCATCCTGTATTTTTGAGGTTTACTGTAGAATGCTCCGTATTGAAAATGAAGTGCGTAGCAAAAACTAAAGATCTTCTTTAAACACCATCAAAATTTCAAATGCGCTAGGCCTTTCGAAAGAACTTAGTCTTTCTTCGTCAGGTGCAAAGAAGATGTGCTTTTACTGTGAAAGCAGCAGTAAGACTGAAATGAAACATAAGGGAGAAGAAACAAGTTGAAGAAACAACAGCCAATAGGAAAGTAGAAAACAATAGCCAATCACAGAAGAGCATAATCCAAACAGAAGAAGGCACAGTAGAAGAGGAATTAGGTATCAGATTGGAAAATAAATAAAAATAAAATAAAATAAAATAAATTATAATACAAGGAAAGCACTCACATGTATAAAACATATGGGAACACATGAAAAAAAATAAAAATGAAAAATAAGTAATACATAAAAATATATACTTATGTATCAAACTAATATTAATTAATACAAAAAATACATTATATGGTAGGACTGAAAAGGTTTTGCCAAGCTGCAGCGAGCATTGTGGAATCAGATTTATCATTAACAATAACTTCACGATTAAGATAAATAACTAAATTTTCAAGAAAGTCCAATTCAGAGATACTATTGGCATCAAAGATAATTTTAGCATTTTGAAAATTAAAACTATGGCTGGAATCCCAAGAATGCTTGGCAATAGATTTAGAAATTTCTTGATTATTCACATAACCAGAGTGTTCTTTTAAGCGGATTTCGATATTTCTTAGTTTGTAAATATAAATGACAGCCATTACAAGTTACAAAGTTCTTTCGAAAGACCTAGCGCATTTGAAATTTTGATGATGTTATAAGAAGATCTTTTTTTTCGTACTGTTTCACTTATATTCTTTTGAAGTGCGTAGCATTCATAGTTCGTTTACAGGGACACACAGAAGAATTCATTTACATTACGATCCATGTAGTAAAAGCATTTTCGGTGAATTTTATTGATGTCACAATATTTCAAAGATATTGAGATTGATGAACGTCATTGAGATGGACTACAATATGCTTTCTTTGGAGTATAAAATAAGTAGCACTCGTAGCTCGTTTACAGGGATGCACAAAAGTTTTTCCATTACATTATGAACTATGGAAAAAATTGTTTGCGGTGCTGTTTATTGATGTTATGAAGATTCTAACATAACGAAATCACTGAAGTGTACCTCATGTTTCTATATATTATAGAATGTATAATATTTATGGTACGTTTACAGAGACACGCAAAAGAATTCCGTTAAAGTACTGACTAAGATCGATAATTGCTGGAAGTGCATTTTTCTCTGTGGTATGAGTTTTTAAACGGATTACATAATTAGTATATAAGGTAGTGTGTATAAATTATGCAGATAGCATACAGGACTCCACGAAAGACTTCGCATGCTTTACCAGATATGAACAGCAATCGCTGAAAATGGATTTTTACTAAGTTATGCGTTTTTAAGTTGCTTATTTAGTTATTTCATTTCATTCGAGAAAAAAAAAAACGTAATTTTTTAAATAATATGCTCCTAGTGTCGGAAAGTGTTTTATAATCTGTGCCTGATGCATGATTTTTCGTTCTGTTTTTTATCAACGTGATTGCTTCAAATGACTCAAATGAATTCAAAACCGTGCAAATATATGACAATGAAGAACTAATTCCTGTTATATTTTCGGTAATGTTTGATAATGTAAATTCAAGATTGAATAATTATTTCAAACATGCAGTCAGTAAGTATTGAATATTTATTTCAAACCTGCAGTCAGTGAAGTATTAAATGTTTATTTCAAACATGAAGTAAAGCGTTAATAACCGACATAACACTGCAAAAAAAAAAGACAGATGTTTCTTAATCCAAGAAAACATGCTATGACCAAGAACGAAAGTGTACAATAACCTCTTCCAAGTTACTAACGATTGTGAAAAGCATTCTTTATCTTTAAAAACCTGAGAAACCGATATAGTTTAGAGATTTAAGGATTACATTAAAATCGCCTTTTTGGTGAATTTTTTTTTTTTTTTCTTGAAAGATCAAGATCAAGATTTTGACGATTCCAAATATGCTTTAATTTTATTCCTAAAATTACTATAAGAGGAGTTATTTCCAATTTAATAAACAGGAAGCAATGAGTCGTATACCGGAAGTGAGCAAGGAGGCCACATGAAATGTAAACAGTGATTTCATGCATTATTTTCTTACGGTTTTCAGATAAAAACACTAATAAACCTTAATTGACACTTCTAGATTAATTTTATAGATAAGAAATAATATAGATAAAAATATTTAAATGCTATTTCTGGAAAATAATTTTTCCGTTATTTCCATGTACGATTAATTTCATTGCTAAAATGTTTTTAAAATATTTCAGTGAAATTTGTCAGAATGATTTCCATATTACTCACTATGTTCTGAACCAGAACCTAAGCTCTATGTGGTAATGTAATTGTTTTATTGTTTTGTGTTTGTACTAGAATATAAACAAGTTAGAAATTGCTCGTCAAACGTGGCAAATGAGGTGCGTTCGTACTGTAACTAGTTTTATAAATATATTTTGCACCGCATATTGTACTGAATGTATATTTTAGTGCACTTCATAAGTGCATATCCATTTCATTTTGTTCGAAAGGCTGTAACATCATTAAAATGCACATGAAATAATTTTTTCCCATTGGCCATAATGTTACGGAAAACTTTTGACTGTCCCTGTAATTAAACTATACATCCGATTTTCATAAAATTTGAAATAACTCGACAAAATTTTGCAACAATTATATACTTAAAATTTTAGACCATTCGGTTGGGTAGTTTTTGTTCTGTTATATGCGGACAGACGGACAGACAGACGGACTGAACGACGACTATATGTGCTACGTTTTTATATAATTACGAACGCACCTAAAAATTGGTAATTTCTAATAAAAAATATGTATGATATAGTTTGAAATATTTCTGTTAATTCTGAAGATATTGTAAAATTCCTAGTTCAATGCACAGGTATGTAGTACAAAGGGGGAGGGGGGATTGAAATATATTTAGTTCAATTAAGTGCGCGCTATCTGGCGTAAGCATGAAATTTCGCTACAAAAATGGCAAAAAAAAACAATTTTTTAAAATATTATGAAGATGTTGCTAGAATCTTACGTTTTTTCATCATTCTGTATTACAATTGAACAAAAAATATGTGTATATATTCAATATTGTAGATCTAAAAAAAAAGCGCTCCGAAAGTAGTAAGACACTTTAAAGAAGAAACTTTTCTTTTATGTTTATTTTGCTGCCACTAATTGTCAGAAATATTGCGGAGTATTTTTATAGTGAATGAATTTTCTCATCCTGGAATATACATTTTTCGGATGCTATCGCTTCTAAAGTGCACCTTTTCATTGTCAACGGACATATTTTACAGACCAGTATGATAAATTAACAACAAACAATAACATTAAAGTTAATTATTATGTTACTCATGCATGCATAAATTCAATTATTAAGCTGAAAATGCATAATTGAGAATTGATAGTATTCTAATAATCTATATTCCGGTTCGAGAAAACTGTTAAATATACTATAAAAACTGCTCGCTAATGTTTCCGAATATCCGCGATAGAAAAAGAAACTTCGTTTTTATAAACGATTTAATAAATAGTTATTTTAGTTTCGGAAGTTTATAATAATAAAAAATACGATAATGATAAAGATGCTTTTCGAAATCATGGGTAACTCAGAAAGAGGTTGTTGTATATTTTCGTACGTGGTTATATTATATTTTTATAGATTAAGAAACATTTGTCTTTTTTTACAGCATGTAAGGAATCCTGGAAGAGTTCGTCTACTTCCAATACTGTCAGGAATTCATGGATAATAAAAGCTTCGAGTACTTTTTAACGCTTTCGACCATACTAGTTGATAAACAATTAAATTAAAAAAATTAAAAAACCCGACTGCCTAAAAAGCGAAATAATTAATTATTTCTTATCAATGGGAAACTATTTTTTTTTTCAATTCCTACTATTAGCTCACACTCTCGCTATATATATCTTGTTCAAATTTTCAATCGTTAATAAAATACTTATTATTCATCCAATCAAGCTCAAATAATTTTTTTTAACTTCTAGTGGATGACACTTAATGTTAATCCAGTTTTTTCAAATATTAATTCATTAATTAAATTAAATTAATTAATTTTCAATAATCGAGAGAGCCCCCTTCTTGATCAAGGTATTTTAACACCGAGAGAGCCCTCTTCTTGATCAAGGCATCTTAAGCGCCACTCAAAAGGAAAGAAGAATGGGAGAAAAAAAATTCTCTTATTGACCTAAGTAGGAATTGACTTAAAATATTTTTTTTTTATTTTACTTGTTTATATTTTTGCCTATTTTTTTTATTTACTTGTATTGATGACTTTTAAATTGTGTTTAACTGTTAGTTCTTATCTATAAAAACTGTTTTGATAAGATCTATAGATGTCTATGCTGGTTAGAGTTGCAGTAAAGCTAGAGATCCACAATACATACACAACTTCCAGGTTTTATAATATTTTAACGGAGCTTCTGACTGTAAAATAGTGAATGAAACATCGTCTTCATTTTGAAAGACCTATCCAATGACGTGCCACTCAATAGGGTGCGCAAATTTTTTTTTCGTCTGTACCGCCATTTTGTATTTTACGGCCGCCATTTTGAATTTATAAAAATAAAACCTATCCTAAAACTAATCCGGGACATGGAGATTGCAATTCTTGAGCATTGGAACAGTATTCCCCAAGTCTTATCGATAACCTCATTGCATCCATGGAAAACCGGTGTGCAGCAGTCTTAGCTGTTCGAGGAGACCACATGCCATATTAAAAATCTTGCATCATTTCTAAACAATACTTTTTTTTATGATTTACATGAAACCAAATTATTGCCCTGAACCATCTTTTCTTGTTCTTTTCATCTTTTCAAAAAATAAAAGCTCCCTTACCATTTTTTTTTTTTTGCGTCTTTTTTTATGTATTGCGCATTGCTACACATGTACTATCCATTTTATGCCCATATATTGCTGTTTTGCACTGCTCTCTTCACTCTTTTGCTTGCTCCCTTAATTTTTTTTTTCCTTTTTTTTTTTTTTTTTTTTTTTTTTGAGCAGTGTATTTTTTTTATCTTACTTGTTTATATTACTTACCCATGTTTTTTATTTACTTGTATTGATGGGTTTTAAGTTGCGTTTAATTGTTAGTTCCTATCTATAAACACTGTTTTGATGAGGTCTATAGATGTCTATGATGGTTAGAGTTGCAGTAAAGGTGGAGATCCTACCTACACAAATTCCAGGTTGAATAGTATTTTAACGGAGCTTCTGACTGTAAAATAGCCAATGAAATATCTTCTTCATTTTGAAAGACCTATCCAATGATATGCCATTCAATAGTGTGCGTAATTTTTTTTTTCGTCTTTACCGCCATGTTGTATTTTACGACCGCCAGTTTGAATTTATAAAAACAAAACCTAGCCTATAACCATCGGGCCATTAAGACGAATCGATAGAGACCTCATTCATTAAAATCCGTCCAACCGTTGGGATGTTTCGAGGGTATAAAGAAATCCATATACACAGATACGCGTGAAACACATAACCCTTCTTTTCAGTCGCACTGTTAAAAATTTTGCAACATTCTGGCAGGTCAATAGATCATTTGGTTTTTTGGAAACGGTTTTTTGAAAAAACTGTTTCATAACCATAATTTAACTATATTCTAACCATAAAATGGCCAATAATATGGTCAGAATAGTGTTAAAATTACGGTTGTGTAACCGTTTTCGGAAAAAAACGGTGAAATGACCTGCCAGAATGCTGCAAATTTTTAACAGTGTGGGTAAAAAGTATTTATGGATTCGGTTTTTCTGTCTGTCTGTCCGCCCATGCTCTAACTCGCGTAAATATAGTCAGATTGCCATGAAATTGATATATGTTATTGGGATTTACTGTATGGCATCTTCGCTACTGAAAATGAAGTGTGAGCATTTACGGTTCATTTACAGGGACACTCAAAAGAATTCCGTTACATTGCAGCCTACGGGGAAAAATCGCTTGTGATGTATTTTAATGATATTACACTATTTCAAACATATTGAAATTTATATATATCACTGAAGTGTACAACAAGGTGCTTACTGTGCACCTGGTGTGCATTCATTTATCGTTCATTTACAGGGACAAACAAAAGTATTTGGCTACAGTATTGCCTATGAAGAATAATTGCTGGAAGTGCGTTTTCAGTTGTGATACGCGTTTTAAAATTTAACTATTTTTTTTCTATTGCTTCGTGTGTATAAATTCTATAGATCATATACAAGGCTACACAAAAGATATCAGTATATTTGCGCTTATTGACGGAAATTGCTGAATGGGAATTTTCAACTGTGTTAAGCGCTCCATGGAATAACTTTTAGCGTACTATGTAGTATAAATACAAATCTATAAATAATATACATGGCTGAACAACAAAATTTGGATATTTTTCGACTGTTGATGATAGTTGCAAAAAAAAATGTGTTTTCAAATGTTTTATGAATTTTCTAAATTGTTTATTTAGTCAATTTTCACCTTAATAAACTGTAAAATTCTGTTACAATATTCTGAATGTCTTGGAAAGTGTTTGATAATCAATGCTGTACGCATGATTTTTCGTTATTGTTTACATGGTATCTATTTCAGTTTAAGTTAATTTCAAAAGAATTAGAAAAATGTTAACCAATTACATAAGATTCTCTAAACAACGAACCTAAACTGGCCACTTTAACTCCATCACATATTTCAAAAATTCCGCAAACGATTTTTATTCAAAATTAAAAGTTTAAAACTTTCTAACTTCTACAGAAAATTTATCATTTTACTAAACTTTTTCCTTCAATTTTTCTCAGTTTCTATACTTCATTTGCATATCATATCTCGTAATTTTCTTATTCATCGTTGAATATATTCTATCCATCACCGAAGTATTTCGTTTTTTATACTTTTAGAAGTAGTTAGAGTTTATCTTTTGCTTTCATTAAAACATTTTTTTTTTAATTCTTCAGTTAAAAAAATAACAAAGATTTTTTAGAGATAGTTTTCTTATTCGGCGAATACTCTTTTTATCAAGAAAGAAACAAAAAAAAAAAAAAAAAAAAGATTAAAATACATACGCATTAGATTTGTTTGACTGAGTAATTGTTGTAATTTAAAAATATTTAATAAGAAATAAACCAAAATAGATAAGTAAAGCAATCTTTATTATTTCTTAAATGATTAATATTTCTTCACAAATCTATCTTTTACAGAAAATCGCATCATGTGACGATTTAATCCCTCAATCCCATTTGGAATCGAAAGCTCCGAAGGATTACGAAGGTCTCCGAACTTTGAACATCACTGTGTTAGCTCATAATTGTATTAACATTACTAAATATCAGAGGATTTTCTGTCCTAAAAAGTTTAATATTCGGATATTTTTAATTAATTTGGATTTAAATATGTATTCCATTGATCTGAATTGTAAATACTGACTTTCAGATTACCAGTCATTGTTTACGCGATGTTGTTATCGTCATATTGTGTAATTCAGCCAGTGATGCTGCATAAGAGAGTTTAAATTATAAACATAAACCACTTTTTCAACTAGTAATGTTCACTTTATTTAATAACGGAATATCTGTCAATAAATAAAGAGAAGTTTATTATTCCGAAATTGTGGTGGCAGATATTTTGAATGAAAAAATTCCCCTATTTGACAACACAGAATTAGCATGTTCAGGGTTTGCAATAGAGATGAGCGCTACTTACCCTAATAGGATAAGAAATGCTGTTACTACGTTTGAATCCATTATCTTTTTAATGTGATGCTGAAAAGATCCTATTAACTCTTTCGCTGTCAACCCTAAAATATCTAGTTCATTGAGCTCCAACTTTCATTGATGTATATGTAATTATTAAAATTCGTATTATTTTAGTGGTTTATCACAGTTTTAAAACATTGCGTAATTATTAATATTTTCAAGGTTTATCGCCCTATACAAATTATTTTTAGCGTTCCGTACTTAAAAGTAAAAACGGAACCATCACTCCTGTGTCTGTCTGTTTGTTTGTCACAGCCATTTTACTCGTAAACTATAGAGCGTGGAAAGTTCAAATAGGCGGAAGTAATAAAGACTATTGACTCACATATTTACAGATTATTAAACATTCACAAATATATTTAGGGAAAATGTAGAGGAGCTAATTAAATTTGTGAAAAAAAAAAAAAAATTTAATATATATCATGTGGAGTATCGTATGAAAGCTTTCGTAACGCTGAACACAAAAATACATTTCTTTTAATTTTAGGCATTATATTTTAAGAAACATCGTCGAAAATGTTGTGAAAAAATATGTTCCTCTCCCTCTATTTCCGAATCTACTGCAAGCGCATTTTCCCGTTACACACAAATTTCGATTTGCGGGCATTCAACAAAGGTGTTGAGGAAAGCTGGAGGTACCTACCGTAGCAGAAGTATAAAAGTATTGTTGATAATGCTTTTCGAAAAAAATAATCAGTAATTAGCTGAGATATTAACCCTTAAAGACAAGGACGGTTTGGACATACATAAGGACAAGGGCAGCGTATTCTATATACCATCGGCAAAGCCTAGATAACAACTTTTAAGATATATTTGTGTAATGCAATGCCCAGTAGCAGTCTAAAAGCAATAAATGTCAAATTGTTAAAAACAGACTAATTTAATTAGAATTACTTAAATACTATGGGATTCGCGAATAGTTTGCATTGAGTTGATCTCTCACTACGTCTCACGTGTCTTTAAAAGATAATTAAAAACCTATCTGGATAAATGTGGTACGGTCCAAGGCGCCGTTGCAACTTTGCGACCTCCTTTCGAAGCGCGCTTAGCACAATGACAAGTTTAAACTTTGAACAAGGGTTTTGTTTTAGCTACACTGTAGAAAGAAAAGATTATTACTACGCTGAATTTGGGTTTATGAGATGTCAAATGAAGTTTAAATATTCCCTAATTTTATTGTCAGTACCGAATTGAGTTCATCATAAACAGATTAGGATAAGATTAAAAAATGAGTTATACATAATAGCAATATTTGATATTATTTAAGCTTTATATATCTTTGAACTTTTATGGTATACCCATTCATACTTTTCTAGTATATACCCAACTCTACGTAGTATAGTTTTGTACAAAGTCTTGTTATTCTTTTAGCAACGATTTTTTTAATAATTCATATATTTATTTACGGAACCCTCTGAGGGCGAGTGATACTCGTCCTTAACCGTTTATTTTTTTTATTATTATCTTGGAATATTGTTTTTCTTTTTAGAATTTCAAAAAATACAGAGAAAACAACATTACAATTTAGAACTTTATTCGAGATAGAGTGTTTATTAATTAACATCTGACCCACGAAAGCCGGCAATATAACTAGGGTCACAAGTACCTAGTGCCAGGCTGCTTGTAACCACTGTAACAAACTAAAATAGTTCCCTATGTTGCGTCTTTTTAGACTTACGTTTCTGATGCCAGCCCCTAATCCAAGAGTAGAAAAACTATAGTGGACCACTAATGTAGCAATGGTATGAGATGATGGACTCCTCATAACATTATTGGATTTTTTTTTCTTTTTATTAGCAGTCGGATAATGCAATAAAAACTGTCAATGATGTCTCCTTCACAAAGAGCTGGACGCATGCATTTATTTTTGAAGCCTTGTCTGGACCATGAGTCCCTGAATCATTGAGATTCGAATCTCTATAATGGGCTCATGAACAGAATTAGGCATTTTATAAGATCGGCAACCTGCCCTGTTTTAATAAATTTTCCTTTTTCAAATGTATTACAACGCTAGCCGCATGTCCATTAGATTAAATGAATGAAGGTGAGTTCATACTGCAAACTTCACAATACTGCCAAGCGACATGAGACTGTGTGACACATATAAGGATTCGCTGTGTGAGTCAGACGGCCTGTTCACTTAGAAATGTTGGATTTTCTAACAGCAAATGTTAGATTTGAGAATTTGTGAACGGCGAAGTTGTACTCTTATTACAGACCACAATTGACGTTATACCCGAACAAGATATAACTGACCACGTACTGACAAAAGTTTCCATATCTTCTTTATAATCTTCTGGTAATATATTGCTGTTTTACTGCTCTGCATAACGGGTCGAGAAGTTAGTATTCGTCATATCCGATACACGGCTGTATGAAATCTTGTTCATCACATCTATAGTATAAGGCTGTAACACCCCGTTTTGCAAACACCCTGATGTGCAGAAATATCAAACTGCTGATGAGGCAAATTTTAATGTTTTCCATAGCATTGCGTACAGAAGATGGGTTGCTGAATGGCAATAATTAAAAGAAATATGTAAGAACATTTCTGTGCCAATAAAATCTACAGATGAGGCAAATTTTAATGTTTTTCTAGCATTGTGTAGAGAAGATGTGTTGCTGAATTAAAATAATTCAACGAAATATGTAAGAAAATTTTTGTACCAATGAAATCTACACATGAGGCAGAATTTTAATGTTTTCACCAGTTTATGTAAAGGAAATGGGTTGCTAACTAAAAGTAATTATAAAAAATATTTAAGAAAATAGCTGTATTAATAAAATTCCCATATAAGATAATTTTTTGTTTGTTTTGTTTTCATATCGTCACTTAAGGAAGGTGTGTTGTTGAATGAAAATAGTCATAACAAATATACAGTGGATAATAGTAATAGTGGTATATAAGTATCGAAACAATGGGCTATTTCCTTAAATATTGCCCCTAGACGCATTCATCCAATTGCGAAATTTCATTTAAAAAAAAGGTGAAAAATATGATGACTTAAGTTGCAACTCCATAGGGGGGGGGGGGGGTGTCTATTTGAAAAAATACGAAAATTAAATTTTTATACGGCCCCCGTAGGATAAAAATTCCAATTAGGAAAACTTTTCTTATCCATTCCTGAATTAAACACAAAAAATTGCATCCTCATATCTGCAAAACTCGCAGAGTTATGGCCGTTTAAATAATTCATCAGGTTTTAAGGGATTAGACACAAATTAAAATGCGTGGAATTCAAGAAACAATGTTACTTTAAGAGTTCTAGGAAACATATAAAAAGTATATTTATTGAGTTAGAATTTTGATTTTTTTTTTTTTTTTTTTTTTTTTTTGTGTGTGTTTGTTAACCATATAATTTACAAACAATCACATCCTAAAATTTCTCATAAAGTTTTTTAAAAAAATGTAAAAGATTCGTATTTTTTTAAGTGGTGTTAATGCAAAAGCATTATAACTCGAAACTTTATTCATGGGATTTCGAATATTTTTCATTTAATAAAAAAGAAAGTATAATTTTAGTTTTGTTTCAGGATTTTTTTTTAAATATTAATTTTGAAAATATTAAAAATCTTTATTTAAAAAATGATGTAACTTATTTTTAAAAAAAATCATACTTTCAAAAGTAAATATTTTTTCAAATTTGCCGAAACAAAATTAATGTAAAATAATCAAAAAAGACGTGTTCCAAGTTTGTACCTTTTTTATTTAACGATTTTTGTTTTAATAATAATTTAAAGGCAAGAAATAAATAAATAAATAAATAAATAAATAAAAGAACATCATGCAGAAAAACGTTTTTAAAGTTTTAAACAAACACTCCTAATAAAATGTTTAAATGCTTTTTAAAAAATTGCACGTGAAAATGTAACTCTCCTTTCTGTAGCTTAAACTTCAGATTCAGTTTAACTTTTGCCCTTTCCACCTCCTTTCTGTACTATTTAAATGTCCGTAAATAAATGTTAAATGTACAATTTAAAACAATGAGAGTTTAAGATTAAGAGTTTTTTCAGGATTTTGGCCTTCACGACTTCAGTCTTTTTATCGTCCCGGCGAAGCAGTTAAAAAAAAAAATATTCTGGGGCCGGAACGGGCAAGGCCCGGGACTGGCGACTTTTTTCTGAAAACTCGGCCAGGGTGCGCCTATCCAAAGCCGCCTCAAGACTAGACTACAAGCCAAACACAAGGTTTCGTGACGTCACAACGCGGGGCTTAGATCAGCCGTGGAGAGCACATGCGTTATTAAAACATATTAATTCTTTCCTCTATATTTCAACTTATTATCACAGCATATGGGAAAAAAATAAAAACTTATAGTTTAAAGACGCTAATTAAGTGCTTTTTAATCAATTTCGATCACTCGAAACAATAATAATAACGATAACACAAAAACAATATTTATGAAATAATATCACTGTGTCAATGAAAATGTGTATCAGAATTAAAGTTGCATTAAAGAAAATTCGTTCGTTAATGAAAAAAAAATCCCAAGTATTAAATTTATTTTAGTAGACAGTTTTTATTATTTATTCTACTTTGAAATTTAGAAACAATATCAATTATCTATTTGGTATATATTCAAAAACAAGACATTATACATTATTACATACATACATATATATATATATATATATATAAATTTGTAGTTTAAACACATAAATTGAATTATTTTGCTTTCAGTTATTTCAAAATAAATAAATAACAATAAGTGTGCCAATCAAAACCCACATTTAAAAATTAAATTAAAGTGGAAGAAAAGTGAATGTTAAATGAAAACAAATTCAAGTTGTGTTCTATTTTTATTTTTAATCGGGCTTGAAATTATACAGTAAATATCCTATTAAATATTAAGTGATTTGAAACCTGCATATAATAAATAGTAAAATTAAAGTATACATGAAATTAAGTATTCTTATAAATAAATTTTCGTACTGTAAGCTTTACTTATCAGAAATGGGTAATTTTCACATAAAATCCATTAAATTAAAAAACACAAAACTGTCATAATACTAAAACAACACAAGTTCATGAAACAGAAAATTATTATTTAGTTTTGTATTAGTTTGATATATTATGTAAGGTACAAGCAATAGATTTTTTAAAAAGTGTATTGACATATGAAGAGAAAAATAAAAGAAAGAAAAAAAAAGACTTTCATCAATTGGAATTAAAATATTCCTAATTTATGTTCATTTTCCTCGAATGTTTAGGTAATAACTGATGAAAAAAAAAAAAATAAAAAAAAAAAAACATCGAAAAACACAAAAACCTTCCACGAAAATATTTCATTTCCAAAATAATGTTGTGTGGGTCCTTAAATGTTTGTTCACATCTTTTAAGCTTAAAGTAATCAATTTTTATGAGATGAAAAGTATTTTCTGACTAGATCTAAAAGTAAATTTATAATTATAGAATAATAATTTTATTTATTGTTACTTTTAATTAAACATTAAAATGTATATGAAAACACATGGGATTTTTGCGAAGAAGGTGTGTTTGGGGGGGGGGGGGACTACTGTTTTGCATAAGGGTACTAACAACCCTTCCTCTAGTCTTGTAAATAAATTGTTTACAGTTGTGGCAAAAATAGAGAGATTCAAAAACATTATCCCCATAGCTCTATTTACGCAGTACATAAGCATTTATAATTTAACAAAAAATTATAAAAAGAATTTTTATTAAGATAGCAAACGTTTAAGATTAAAAAACAACAATAAATTGATACATGTATATCGATCGGGGTTTGCTTTAAAAGAAGTAAACAAGATAAAAATGCTATGTATTCACAGCGACTTTTATGAAAGTTTCTGAACAAATTAGAAAGAGAGGATGGTGTGACAAAATACAAATTAAATGATATAAGTCTTGACTCGATTTAGGGATGTTTGCCATTTTTAATTATTGCTCTATGTGGAACGAAACAGAACTACAATAATATAGTTTCGTTTTGAGACACGGTATTATTGATAGAATCGTACTAGGATTTGCTAGTTAATTTATTTCAAAGAAATTAAAAATAAAAGATTTTGAACACAAAAAATAAAAATTGTGCTGATAGCATATAAATATAATTTGAAAATAAAACTTACCTTGAAAAGAATGTGTTATCAGGCTGAGTAAAACACACGTGCACGTAAAATAGCAACATACAAAATTCAAATGTTCGGGGCTGTCGCGTTGGCAGTTAGCCAGCCCCGGGCTGTGACGTCACACGTGGGGAGATGAAGGGCGTGTCTGGCTTGTAGTCTTGAGGCGGCTTTGGCCTATCGTATTTTTTCATACCGAACCGGGACTGGCTTCCTTCTTCCTATGTCTGCCCGGGACGAAATTTTCAGTCCCCATCTTGACACAACCCGTATTAAAATCATTGTCTCTGATTGACCCAATCCGTGCAAAAATAAGTAAAATTTGGCTCAGCCCAAAAACTTCTATAAAAAATGCATATATTTTTAAATGGTCATTTTCTATATTATAAAGGACAAACATATCTGTGCGTAACGCATACGTCATTCTGCGAATGGCAACACTTTAAAATTTGAAATGAAATTTCGGTTTTGCAATTTTCGTTACCGCAAACTTTTAAACTTCTAAAACGTGCACATTTAAAATTTTTACTCCGTCGTATACGGAAAAAAATGCTCCTTTAAATGCATTTTGTTTGAAAGCTATGTCTCAATTTAATTTCAAGATATTAAATTTTTTTTGTAGTTTTTATTACTTTTCTTGTAATCGTGGCAACTGAAGTACTCCATTTCTGTTGAAAGTAAAAGGAAGAAAAGGGAAATAGTAGATTGCTGTATCTTTTTGTTGAAACTTTCTGATAAAAACTGAAACAAAAATTGAAATTAAAATACATGCTTTGTCAAGAATATCGTCTGCTATAAAACCCGATGAGTTTTGGCTTTATTTCGTTTTTATTTATCAGTTAAATGATTTTTAGTTTAGTGCAAATTAACTTTGCAAACGATGCAACGCTTTCTCTTTGCAAAAATGTATTTTAAAGCATATTTGTGTGATTTATTTTCTTCGCATTTACTTAATTCGTATCAAAAATCTGAAAGAATGCAATTTTATTAATCCATGTGTAATTACATTTTCCGAATTTAAAAAAAATATAAATGAATGACTCCTGATAAAACATGTAGCTATTATAAATTTTAAAAAAATGAAGTCATATAAATCATTAGATACCGGAGATTATTTTGCCGAGCTTCTTAAATGACGTCACTGCTTGCTGCTGGGTTTGTGTATTATTCCGCGATAATGATGTCATTTGCATATCGTTCTATAGATGTTGTTTCAGACGGGATCGTAAAAGTGAGATGCTTTAACGGATGCAATTGACGTCATTTTATTAAAAAAAAAAAAAAAAAAAAAAAAAAAAGCGTGTATTTTAATTCTTAAAATTGAAATATGTTTTGTAGAAGTGCGTCGTTTTCATCCCAGCTGCTTTGAAATTCTTCACAGGTGAAAATGGTTTATCTTTGAAAATAACGTAATCGAAATCACACACTGATAAAACGCAATGTTTTACAAATATTTGGTGACTTTATGGAAGAGCAGTAACAAACAATGTCTAGTTCATTCTTTGTCTGAAAAATAGCGATTTGTATTACAGAACTTGATGATTCTCTTGGATGAATTCGCTTCGCCAAGTTAGACTAACAATCAAAGAAGATCTTTACCATAATACGAGGTTTAAAATAATATCAGGCTCCCCAAGTTTTTGTCCAAAATTCTCTCTATTAATAAAATTTTATTGCTACTCGTTAAGACATGTTACTGTAATTTATCAAAATAACATAATGTCCTTAATTTAATTTTTCCTAATTTTATATAATCTATATTTTTAAAACACAAGAATGTTTTTTAGTCATCTGCCCTAAGCTTTCTGCTGAACCAAATTTACTAATAATTTTTTTAATTGAAAGTTCTTCATTTGTAGATGTGCCCGCACTATTTGTTTTTTAAATATCCCTTTATTATATTTTTATTTTAAAAGTATTCTATGAAACTTCTTCAAAATGATGGTAATGCGATAGCTTTCCTTATTGCAGAGAATAGAGAAATAATAAGGTTTATTTATCTTTATTCGTGTGATTATCTGATAAAAATTCAAAATTGTTGTATAGGGTTTAATGGCGCAAAATCCCGTTAGGGATATAATATTTAAAACAGAAAATGACTCACTGCTTTTGAAAACACGCATTTTCCTCATAAAGTTTCCATTTTTTTTTCCTTCTTTATGTGTACTAAGTTTCAGACATTAAGTTAAATTCTTAAGTAAGTGAAAATGACGTCATATTTAAAAGAAAACGATGATTGTCTTAGATAAAACTAAACTTTTTAGCACAAATGAGTCAAAAAAATACTGACATAAGTGACTTCATGTTTTGAATTAAAATTATTTTAAAATGAAATTAAAATACCAATTTTTTTAAAAGGGTGATTTCGGGTTTGAGAGGTTAATTTTTAAATTTATCTCTATAGCGTGGAGCTCAATTAAGAAAGATTAATCTGTTTGCCCTTAAAACAACATAAAGAGTTCATCATTTTCTTACGACTAATATTCTGTAAACAAAAATAAAACTTCCTCTATGATTAAATAAATAAAATAATATAAATAAAACAGAAATTTAACAAACATGTAATTGAACTACGCGCTCAAAGCTCTGAAATTATCAAAAAATAAAAGGATGCCGTAAGCAGCAAAATCTTGCGCTAATAACTCTTAGCATGCGGCTAATATGAAAAAATCGCTTTTAATAAATTTCAAAAGTTTATGTGATTGTATAATTCATATTTTTCATATGAAAAATGCTTTTTTATTTTTAGTGGGCAATCTGAAAAATATATTGCATGTAAAAAAAAATATTACTTTTCAATTAAAAAAAATAGGATTTCACCTATATTCTGTAACCCGGGAAGCCTGGGTACGATCCCCTGGTTTACAATAAAACTTAAAATTCATTTTTTTTAAAGGATAGTAGATTTTAAGGCAAAAAAATTACAATGCAGTAAAACTAGTGAAAAAGAACCTGCCTATGACAGAATTATTTCTTAAACGGGAAAATCTGTTGATCCATGCAAAATGAATATAATAATACCTGAGGAAAAAAAAAAAAAGACTACATTTACAACTCCTACGAAGGGAACTTGTCTATAACGCATCTTTTTTCTTTCCTATGTGATTCCGTCTTAAAAGATTTTACTGTATAGAAATTTTCAGTTTCCAACACATGGAATATGCATTAACGATAATAAAGGATAACTGAAACATTTACATATAAATAGAGATTCATTAATAAAACAAATAACCACAGCTTTTGCCTCTTCTTTAAAAATAATAATTATAAACATGAAATAAACAATTAAATTTAAAAAATCAAAATACCCGACTGCGTAAAAAGCGAACTAATTAATTATTTCTCGTCAATGTGAAACTATTTTTTTTTCAATTCGTACTATTAGCTCACACTCTTGCTATATATATCTTGTTCAAATTTTCAATCGTTATTAAAATACTTATTATTCATCCAATCAAGCTCAAATAAATTTGTTTAAACTTGTAGTGGATGACACTTGATGTAAATCCAGTTTTTTTTTTCAAATATTAGTTAATTACTTAAATTAAATTAATTAATTTTCAATAATCGAGAGAGCCCTCTCCTTGATCAAGGCATTTTAAGCGCCACTCAAGAGGAAAGAAGAATAGGAGAAAGAAAAAAATTCTCTTATTGACCTAAGTAGGAATTGACTTAAAATATTTTTTTATATTACTTACCTATTTTTTTTTTATATATTTACTTGTACTGATGACTTTTAAGTTGCGTTTAATTGTTAGTTCATATCTATAAACACTGTTTTGATGAGGTCTATAGATGTCTATGATGGTTAGAGTTGCAGTAAAGGTAGAGATCCTACCTACATAACTTCCAGGTTGAATAATATTTTAACGGAGCTTCTGACTGTAAAATAGTCAATGAAACATCGTCTTCATTTTGAAAGACCTATCCAATGATATGCCACTCAATAGGGTGCGTATTTTTTTTTCGTCTCTACCGCCATTTTGTATTTTACGACCACCAGTTTGAGTTTATAAAAACAAAACCTAGCCTATAGTCATCGGACGGTTAATACGAATCGGTAGAGACCCCATTCATTAAAATCCATCCAGCCGTTGGGATGTTTCGAAGGTATAAAGAAATCCACATACACAGATACACGTGAAACACATAACCCTTCTTTTGAGTCGGGTAAAAAGAAAAGCTATGTGACAGCGTTTCTGTCCCATAGCTATAATTTTTATTCAAAATTAATTTAAAACATAATTTTTACTTTTAAATCACATTATCCTCCCCTCCCCCCTCTTTCTTATGCTGAAATATGTAATTAAATTCATTTCTCAAAACCATCCAGCTTTTATTAAAAGGGTTTTGCTTTCTTCTTTCTAAAAACATCTTTATTTCCAGCCGCAAAAATTCATTCCTTTTTTTTCCTTTTCCTTATCTGTCAGTTACCGCTTCCAGTGCAAAGAAATAAGTAGGAATTAAGTGGCACATCTGCTAGTATCAAGGTCTGCATTTAATTCCATCGGATTTTCGCGCGCCACATTGATAAGAATTTTTTATCTCTACTAATACGTGAACACTGAATATGTATTAACAATAAAAAAGTAAAAATGAACAGATCTTATGGGAAGCATGTATTTATCGTGCTTTGTGGTCGAGCTAAAAGCCAGATGCCTGTGATTTCCAGAATTTTTCTCAGGCAGCGGTCTACTTTGTAAAATCTGTTGTATAAACAAGTTTCGCTTTTCTGACGCATTTCTCATCGTATTAGAAGCGCTTGCTTGCAATCTCGGCCTCCCCCGTCCGATTGTGTCACCACATTTTTGCGGTAATGTTTATCGCCAAAAGCCTTTGTACACTTTCGCGCAGTCACCAAAAGTTGTAAATTGGCGATTCTGTGCAACGCCAAGATTTCTTGACTTCTTGCAAAAACTACACTTCTGTTTCAGCTTTCGAGATGTAAAGTTGTCTAAAAGAAAAGGCGCTTTGGCGTCCCATGTATTTATGGGGGGTCTCTCTCTCTCCCATTTTTTTTAACTGAACCACCTAACGATGCTTTTAAATAAAGATTAAGTCCAGTAAATTTTATAATTGGAGTTTTTTTTCAGCATTTAGAACCCGGTCTTCAATCAATGCTATAAGCTATAATAAGTAGTTTTGGTCAGAACTCCTCCATGCGAAACAATTTTTAACCATATCAATGTAAAAAGGCTATGTAGAAATTCAGTCAGGCCAGGCCGGAATATGATTTGAACTTTTTTCCAGGCCGGGCCGAACTTTTTTTCCTATTGGTCGATTCGGGACCAGACCTAGATATTTCGACCCGTGCAAACCTCTAATACAGACCACCGGCATATTTTGAAAGCAGGTTTAACGTAAAATCTATACGCTGCTATTTTATGTCCAGAGGAGAGGCACTGTCTTATATCGACTTTTAATAACGTGCAATTTGTGGATGATCCCTATCTTGCATTTTTAACACGTTCACGCCGGCGCGGTGTGTCACACTCGACTGTCTCAGAGTTATCAAGTCTCCGGCTTTTTGCACACCACTATTATTTTAGAGAAAATGCTGTTCCTTTAAATCGCCCAATTGTTCTAATTTAAAACAACATTTTCTGTATTAAAATACTGGTATCCAAAACAGCCGGAGATTTGGCAGCTCCGAGACAGTCGAGTGTGACCTACCGACCGGCGTGAACGTGTTAAATGAGTCAAAATCTCGTCGCTTAGAGGCATGGATAAATGGTGTAACTCAGGAATTTAGGATTTTGATATCTCTGTGAATTTTGAAGATATCGAGATGAATTTTTTTCTGTTTAATTCAGAAATGGATAAAGAAAAATTTCCTAATTGGGAATTTTACTCTACGGATCCATATAAAAATTTAGTTTTTGTATTTTCTCAAATAGAACCCCCATGGAGTTGCAACTTATGCCATTAAATTTTGCATCTTTTTATAAAAATTTGCGATTGGAATTATGTGCCTAGAGGCAATATTTAAGGAAATATCGTATTGTTTCGATATTTATGAATCACACTGTATAAGAAAACTGCACTATTGGAAAGCATGATTTATGCTCCTGAGCACTGTTCCTGAAATTAGTGTTCAATGTAATTTTATGTTCCATTTAATTTTATGACTGTAGCGCACTTAACATAAAAATAAGCTCGCGGTGCACCTGAGTTCTGAGATTGGTGAACAGTCTATTTTTATTTTAAGTGCATATGTATATTTTGCCGCTCACCGCACCCAGATATTTTACTGAATCCTTTTAAATGCGGTTGAAAACCGATGTTTTATGAAATAAATTGAAAAAATTTCAATATATCTTTATTAAAAATCTGTCGAATTCATAATTGATGCATGAAATAAGGAATATTATCCCTCATTTCAAACATAACGCCCACTGAATAAGTCAAGTACACAACAAAAACGGTTAATTAAAAAATGTTGCGGGTATTCTCAAAAAAATATTTTTCTCTACGAAAGCTTTTCTGATACTTTTATATACCCGTTTTCAGACGTACACATAGCCCGATTGTCACAGGGGCACAAGAGGCACATGTCCTGGGCCCACATTTTCAGGAGTTCCCAAAATGCATCTTGTTAACTCTTTGAACGTAAAGATTAATACAAATTTCCATTTACAATGTATGTAGAAAAAAATGCATTTATCCCATTCATGTAAACCAAATTTTCTCCGTACAACGAACTGTAATGTAAACTTCAGAAGTCCAAGATAAACGGATATTACATATAACATGTTTTATTCAATCTTATTGGTTTAGCGTTTTATTCCCTCTAAGGACCATATGGTGCAGAAGATTTTACCTTCCTATATTTTTTAATGCATTTTTATATGCGTCAATAATATATTGTTTTTTCTTAAAGTTATGGTTTAAGTTATAAACTGCACACAAAGCTGTTTGTCCAAATTACAATGCATGAATTTGTTTGAGAAAAGGGGCCCTTGACATGGCCTGTCTGCCCCAGGTTCAACATAGAATTAATCAGGCTCTGGACGCACAAGCATGACATTTGCAGATATGCCTATTGAAATGATTTGGAATCAAATATGTTTTGTTGTTGTTCTTCTTGTTTTCGATCAATAAATAACATCTTGAGTTGTAAACTATTTTTGATGTATGACGCCTTTTATTGAACTATCGCGTAAGGTAAGTTAGTTCAAAACATCAAAGCAGTTTTTGATAGAATTATTGAATATCGTTTGACGTATTTGAAAGATCGTATGTCGTTATGAAAAGAAAATTATAGTTTTCTAACTACAACATTTGTAAATCTCTTGTGTTTACGAACAAAAATGAACTTTGGAATATGTCATAAAGTAGCTTATGAAACGGAGTTCGGATTTTATTCATACCTCTGCGCGGGCTGATAGGAAGAAATACACTTTTGGACACTCAAGTGCGTTAATGAAATCTGTCAAGAAAACATTTTCTTATTTCCTTTTTTTTTAAGCATTTTATATTCCACCTCCTATTTTAATACTAAAATTATGAATAAAAAATCACTAATTTGGACTTATTGCACTATGTTTGGGTGAAACTATTATTTTTGCACAATCATCCATCTATTTTATAATTAACTTAAAACTGCATAGGCTCATTTCATTGAGTCTGAAAAAAAGTCAGGCTACTTGAGAAACAAATGTTCATTTTCCAGCTAGCCTAACGCTGCATAGGCTCTTTCCAATAACCTTGAAAAATATCAGGCTGATGGAGGAACAGATGGTCATTTTTCAATTAACCTAATGCTGCATAGGCTATTTGCAATAATACCCAGTTCACACTAGAAACTTAAGATATCTTAGACCGCCAGTTTTGAAGTGGTACCCTCCCGGAATGGGTGCCTGTTCACATCGAAAAACTTACTTAAGATATCTCAGTAGCGTCACTGTGCCTGTGATCTGAACAAAAGTAAAGTATGCGCATGCGCTTAAAATAAAAAACGGCCGCAACAGCCAATCAGTAAAAGCGAAGCTTCATAGCCAACGAGAGTGAGTGGTCGTTCCTGTATCTAGCCGAAGTAATTCGAAACTCACTGAGAGAGTTTCTGGAACTCTCTCAGAGAGTTCGGCGGCCTGAGATAGCTTAAGGTATGCAGTGTGAACATAGTATAAGCCTCAAAAGTATCGGGACGATTGGAAAAAGAAAATTACTCTCCAATTAGCCTGGCTCTTTCTAAACAGCCTAATCTCTTTGCAAAGGTGGTGTTGTTTATGACCGCCGATTATCTGCCCTAGGGATATAGGCCCGAGGGTTATGCCCTCCGTGGGGGGTCTTTCTAAGGGATCCCCTAAATACTCAAGGTTCGAAGAAAACCACGGAAAACTCCGGAAGACTAGGCCGACGGGGGCGATTGGGTTCGAACCCATCACCTCCCGTTTACCAGCTTTGAAAGTAGAACCTCTCAGCCACTGATGGGACCGCTTTGCAAAAAGCCTGATTTCTCAATTAACATATGACGTATATATCTGAAAAAAGAAAAAGAAATCAACATGCTCTTCAGATTTAGCCGGAAAGATTTGTTTAGTTTTTTATTACCTTATTTATTTATTTCAATCTGCAAATCTAAATAAAAATTTTTAAAAACACTCTTTTCCACCTAACATTCAGAATTCTCAAGTTAAAAAATACATAAAAATCTGTATATTATAAACTTCAATTCAGGTTATACTACTAAATTATAAAATTCAGTAATAGTATAGATTTTTTACATTTATATCTTGCATAATATTTCTTATTCAACTGCTTATGATCTCAAAATTTTCTCATGATATTTACTTTGGCTAAATACACATTTTAGATTTAGGAATAAAGTTTCCAAACGTAATTGCATTTTTTTTTATTTTTATTATTATTATTATTATTATTATTACTGGCGGTATTGAATTCCACAAAGTGTATTTTTCTGCAAACTTAAAACAAATTAAATGATGTAGTTCGTGCTTTTCTTTTCCAGAAAATTGATTATCATGACAGTGAAATATTTTTTTTTAACTGAAGGAAAGAATTATCCTTCAGTATTTACTTTTGATAGAAATATTTTTATGAAAAATATCAGATTTTTTTAAACCGTACATTGGAACCAATCCTTGTAAATAATTTATTTTTCATTTTAACAAAATAAAGTTTTAATTCTAAATAAACAGAATAAAATGTTAAAATTGACCTAAGTAAGACTCAACTTCAGCCTAATAACTCTAAAAATAGCATGTCCAGTCCTTTTTTTTTTTTTAACTCTAAACACTTTAAAGATTAGATAGCTAAGTCTTCACGCCCAATGAAATACCGATATAAAGATTATTTTCTTATTTGAGAATGTGAAAACAAATAGGGGGTCTAAAAAACTTATTCGGAACTTCAAAATTCAATAATTATGTAACAAAATCTAAAGCTGAGGTAAGTAGAGTAATTATAAGATAGTTGGTGAATTTTCCGTACAACATTTTTGTGACGTCTTTACGACTTCCGTATATACAGGTTACCACTTTCACAAATAATACTCCTTGTTTATCACAAATTATTGTTTATTGACACAGTGCAGGACGAAGACGTAAAGGATGACAACACAAATGATGACACAAACTATGTACAAATAAGTATAAATTTCCCATGAGTGCACAACACTACTTTCACATTATTCTTACACACATTAATCCTCACTTCACTATATTATTAGATTTTATAATATTCCAATACCCTGAAAACATTTTTATAACGATCTTTCAGTTTCTCAAAAACAACGCCAAGCACACAGGCTGGCATACTACCTTTACTTCTCTCAAAACAGAATCTTACTCCTTCTCCTTCACGCCCGTGTGTCAAGTGACCAACGGCGCGCCAGCACAGGTTAAAGACGTCTCCAGACATCACAATTTTTTTAAGTTAATTTTTTTTAATCCATAGATAGGATTGCACTTACGTATCCTGTAAAAAAGCTCGAAATGTCTTTAAAACACATTTCTTTTAACATTTCAACAGTTAAGGGGAATGAAAAATTACAATTATCTGATCAATTTACCACGGTATAACTCGAAATTGCAGGTTAAGACAGCTCAACTCTATATATTAGCTATAATTTTCATTACTGTTTTACTGTATTCAAAATTTACAGTATACCTTAGATAGTTGGTGAATTTTCCATACAGCGTTTTTTTTTTTTTTAAGTTAAAATTTTTAGTAAAAAAATAGCATTGCACTTCTATATCCTGTAAAAAACTCTAACTGCCTTTAAAACACATTTCTTTTAACATTTCAACAGTTAAGAAGAATGAAAAATTACAATTATGTGATCAATATACCACGGTATAACTCGAAATTGCAGGTTAAGACAGCTCAACTCTATCTATTGGTTAATATTTTCATTTTTTTTTTTTTTTACTCTATTCAAAATTTACTATATATCTTATAAGAATGCAAGTTACTTCATCTCTATAAGATGTAATAAATTATTAAAGAATAAGAAATTTTTTTAGGAAAAACCAAAATAGACAATGCATTGCAATTTATTTTTGCCACAAGTGAAGTCCTTGGTCTTATGTATTTCGATATCTTATATTTAAATTATATCTTTTCTGTCAGGTGCTCACCAACTGCATACTCTACATCTGCATCAATATAGTGAGCATGTACACAAAGTACTTGACGGATAAAGCACAAAGGAATGCTTTTCTGGAGACGCGTAGAGCTATAGAAACACGCCACAAGACAGCAAAAGAAAACGATAAGCAGGTGAGAATAAACGTAGTAAAACTTCAATTATTGGCAAATTGGTAGTTATTTTCAATTATTATTTCAATTATTGACCTATCTCATTATTTTAATTTATATGAACATTATAAAAAAATGTATATTTACAAGATGATTTTCCGCGCCATTTCCAAATAACTTGATAATTTGACTTTTTGAATAATTGTGAAACTCCAGTTCTTAATCAAGACGACTAATATTGATATACACCAGGTTATTAAATGATTATAAATATAACGTAACATGCAATGAAATTCCAGCTACATATTTTTTACGCTGAGTTCTTTTTACACTAAACTATTTATTCAAAAACTAAATACCATCTTTAATATGAAAATTATTTCTCTTTTTTCATAAATATTATCATCTTTAAAAAAGAAACTGATTTTGGAATTCCATTGTTTTAACAGATTTTACACTATTGATTGAAGAGCTCAGTGGATGAACATGTTCGGCTGCATTTTCAAAAAAAATTTTATCTTTTGGATGAAAGCGTTATGAGGTATCCTATCACATGGTGAAGCTAAAATACTAAGATTCCATTTAGTCTTGAAGATTTAAGACATTATTCATTAATATTTAATATTTTAATATTTAATAATGTCAATATTCTTAATAATTTTTAATATTTGAAAATTAAATATTAATAAGTTTTTCTGGGAGAATTTAGTACCAAACCTGTTAATATTTTAAACACATGGCATCAAATAGAAAATAAATCATTAAAATTTACAGCCAAAACTTTCACTTCAAATTTCTTCAAATGTAATTTTTGTTACTTAGCATGTTCTTCCACTTAGCTCTTCAATTTATACTTAAAATCTTTAAAATATGTGTTTATAAAAAGGTCAATGACACTGTTAAAACTGGATTCTTATAAATAACGCATAATTTTTTTTTTCTAATTATACCATGTAACGAGAATATATCGGAAACAAAATTATTTAAATTTGAAAACATATCTTCTTACTTTTGGTATACACATGTGTGAGGTCTCACCAGTGTGATTCTGAAAGACTATAAATTACAAATTCTAAACTCAATTTAACAATTCATTTCTAAAAGAGTTCATTGGAGATTACAAAGAAATTCTGTTTGAAAAGTTAAAAACAAAAGAAAACTATTTTAAGTCGCTATTCTAAATCGTATGTTGTAGGCAAGTCTTCAGACTAAAATGTGCTCGTTACTTACTCCGGGCGCGAAAATTGAGGGGTCCAAATTTATATTACTAATCTCGTTTTTTAATCTTTTTTTTTTTTTTTTTTTTTTTTTTTTTGAAAAAAAAAAGCGTTCCATAATAACTAAGAGTAAAATCATAAAAAATCAAGAAATATATTTACATCAAAAAATACATCATTCTTCTTCAAAACACCTTCCCTCAGATGATATGAACGGTCCCATCGTTCAACATACTTTTCAATACAGGAAGAGAAACCGTTTTCTGGAAGTTGCTTCAAAGAACCCTACACTGATAAAATAATTTCAGAATCTGTCGTTGAATCTGCGAGAATCACTTGTTGCATACTTGATAAGGGGTTCAAAATGATGCACCTAAGTTTCATCACCTGTTATTACAGTCTTTAGGAAATTCGGATAATTTTGATCCCCTTATCAAGTCCGCAATAAGTGATTCTGACAGATTTAACAACTGATTCTGAAGTTATTTTAGCAGTGTAGGCTGCAGGGTTCTTTGAAACAGCTTCCAGAAAACGACTTCTCTACTTATTTTGAAAAGTATGTCGAACGATGGAACCGTTGCATATTCTCTGAGAGAAGTTGTTTTGAAGAAGAATGATATATTTTTTTATGTAAATATATTTATTGATTTTTTATGATTTTACTTTCAGTTCATGTGGAACGCCTGTAGTATATATATATATATATATATACCGGGTGTCCCAAAAATGACTGATGGATTTTAAAATTCAATAACTTGCAAACGGTGACAGATATTTAAAAAATTCTTTCAGGAGGGTTATGTATGATGTCAGGAGTTTTTTCAGTGTGATTCTTAATTTTAGTTCGAATTTCAAAGAATAGATGGCGCTGGCGGCGATTGACGCTCAGTCGACGCCTAAACTAACGTCACTCCGCATTGAACCGAAGGAAGGAGATTAAGGCTATGGAGTGGTTCTCCTTCGCCAGCACAATCTTGCTCTTAGGGCCCGATTCTGAACTCATTCGATATGATTTTAATGGTTGTTGTCATGGAAACAACAAATTCTTCGATAGCAGAATACAGCGTTAAGAACTGGGCATGAATTTAAGAAGTAGTATTCGATTTTGCAGGCGATTTTACATTGATGAAGTTTTATTTTCCCGGATTAAATTACTTTTTTGTGGCCTGATTAAAAGAATATTTTATGCATAGTAATTTAAAAATAGGTGAAGAGATTTAGAATTTTTTGTTGTTGTTAAAAATTTCATAAATTTATTACATTCTAATAAATTTTAGATCTTTTAAGGAAGTTCATCAGTAGGTTTTTATGTATGTTGGATAATAATCGTGAAAATGGTTAATAGTATATTGTTGTTCACAATAACTACTTAAAATCAAATATTAGAATTTACCTTGCTTAACCCTTTTGAATAGGGGTATTATATCGTTGCATTAAAATTAAAAAAATAAAATTAATGCTAGTTAATTAAAAATTTTGTTTGACAGTTTGATATTAAAATATTGTACTACATGCAGCTTCATCTTGATGTTAGGTAAAAAGAAAAAAAAAACTAGTAAATATTTTTTATCTACATCTACTATTTAAATTGTAAAAACGAGTTAAAAGAATTCTTGGAGTTTGAATTTTTACGCTTCGGCAACTCTTTCTACACACAAATGCTAATATGCATATATTTTTAATAATAAAGATATCAATGATATATAATGTGATAAACTAAGTTCAAATTAAATTTGACAAGTGTCTAAAACTTAGTAGTACTTAAATTATTGAAGGCCACAAACAAATTTTTATTGAAATTTTTATCTTGTAATAAATTAAGACCGTATTTCTAATAGCACATTTGTTGGAATGCAATTGTAATTTTAAAGCTCTTTAGTTTATATATATTTTTAAAAAATTCATGAATCGTAATAATCAGGGCTTGGCAAATGCGGTCGCCACTTGCAACCAATATTTTTTACTCGACGACCAAGATTTTTAATCTGGCGGTTTTTGTAGTGTTAACGAAAGAAAAAAGTTTAAACGGCATTTTCCATATCATAAACAGAAAACGACATTCTCTGCTGCTCTAGCCAGCTAGCATGTCATTTCATGTGATTAGAATGTGGGGAGAGGGTGGGTCGGTCTCACGGGTTGTTTACCAATGTTTTTTGCAAGAGGGTTCTGCTGTTTAGTGTTTTTCAGCGAAATTTGGTAGTAGTGGCCCAAGGGAGGGGGGGGGGATTGAGAGAGAATTTTAAATATCAGAACAGTAACTTTATTTAATGAAGAATATTCTATAATTATATGTGTTTAGTGTTTGAATTATCATCCATAGTAAATGGAAAAAAATTCCACTGAAAATCAGAAGGACATTTTTTTTTGGGGGGGGGAGGGGGGGGGTACTTATCCTTAGCGATTTCATTGTTGTATTAAATCATTCCTTAGATTGTTGTATTAAATCAATCATTAGATTGTTGTATTAAATCAATACTTTGATTGTTGTATCAACCCGTGAGAACGACCCACCCTCTCCCCACATTCTAATCACATGACATGACATGATAGCTGGCTAGGGCAGCAGAGAATGTCGTTTTCTGTTTATGATATGGAAAATGCCGTTTACACTTTTTTCTTTCGTTAACACTACAAAAACCGCCAGATTAAAAATCTTGGTCGTCGTGTAAAAAATATTGGTTGCAAGTGGCGACCGCATTTGCCAAGCCCTGATTATTACGATTCATGAATTTTTTAAATATATATATAAACTAAGGAGCTTTAAAATTACAATTGCATTCCAACAAATGTGCTATTAGAAATACGGTCTTAATTTATATCAAGATAAAAATTTCAATAAAATTTGTTTGTGGCCTTCAATAATTTAAGTACTACTAAGTTTTAGACACTTGTCAAATTTAATTTGAACTTAGTTTATCACATTATACATCATTGATATCTTTATTATTAAAAATATATGCATATTAGCATTGGTGTGTAGAAAGAGTTGCCAAAGCGCTGAGAAAATGATTGTTTATAAATCAAGTTTTAATTAATTGAACGAAAAATAAAAACACAGGTCGTTCTCTTCAAAAATCACGTCAGCAAGTTTCATATTTTTTCTTTTAAAAATGTATCTGAAAATGTGCCAGAAAATTTCGAGTTGTAGAGCATGGAAAAGAATTTTTTTAAATACCGCATTAACATGATTCTGATAAAACCATCTATTACATAAAAATGAAATAAAAACTCGTCAAAAGCGACCAGATAAAATTGTTAAAGTGGGTTTATCTCTAATCATGATTTAGTTGGGAGTTTTTTTTTGTTTGTTTGTTTTTTGTTTTTTGGTTTTTTTGTGAAATTAGTATACTTAACTTCGAAATCTACCTCCGCCTGCAGGCCGGGCCAGCAGGGATTTTTAGAATTATACCCGCGCAATAGCTGAAGCGGCATTTCCGAAGATTTGAACTCATTTTTCTCCAAATGACGTTTTTGGGCATAACGCGCAGGATATCTCAAAAACTTATGAATATTTTTTCATGAAGTTAAAAAAAAATATTTTTCAGTCTGTATAAACTGAACCTAAAATTTTCTTATTATTGTTCAAAAAAATATTTTTTTATGTGATTATACTGTTGAAATTTTCAATATTTTGTATTAGGTAAGTACAACTTTGTATTAAAAATATAAAATGCTTTAAATACAAATTTATTTAGGTTTAGGGTAATTATTGTAATCTAAAGTATAATTGAGCACAAAAAAAGTAATTTCAGTGACAAAATTTATTTTGCTTTCCTGCGCGTAAGCTGTCATACCAATTTTCTGCTCAACAAATATTTGACAGTTTGAAGCCCCCTATAAATACTAATTCTGCAACTTGAATTTTTTTAAATACATGACAGGAAAGACCATACTTATATCTTTCATCCCAATTAAATTTGTGTTTTTAAATCATATGCGTTTTAAAATATTAAATGTCGAAAATGATCTTTCTTTTTTCATTTTTTCCAATTTTAAGAGTCCTGTCCCGAGACCCCTTTAAAGATCTAAAATTTATTAGAATGTAACAATAGTTATGAAATTTTTAACAACAAAAAAAAAATACTAAATCTCTTCACCTAGTTTTAAAATGCGATGCATAAAATATTCTTTAAATCGGACCATAAAAAGTAATTTAATCCGGGAAAATAAAACATCATCAATGTAAAATCGCCCGCAAACTCGAATACTACTTCTTAAATTCATTCCCCGTTCTTAACGCTGTATTTCTACTATGGAAGAATTTGTTGTTTCCATGGCAACAACGCACTCCACTGAAATCATGTTGAATGAGTTCAGAATCGGGCCCTAAGAGCAAGATTCTACTGGCGAATGAGACCCACTCCATAGCCTTAATCTCCTTCCTTCGCATCAATGTTGATTGACGTCAGTTTCGGGCTCGACTGAGCTTCAATCGCCGTCAGCGCCATCTATTGTTTGAAATTGGAACTAAAATCAAGAATCACAGTAAAAAAACTCCTGACATCATACATAACCCTCCTGCAAGAATTTTTTAAATATCGTTTACAAGTTATTGAATTTTAAAATCCATCAGTCATTTTTGGGACACCCGGTATATGTTATGTTATGATTATTGTGTTATGATTTAGATATTATGTTATGATATATGTTATGATTTAGAATAGAATGTTAGATTATTCTAACATTGGAAGGCTTTACTAGTGAACGAAATAACTGGTTGTTATATTACCAGTAGTGCAATGTTGAAAATGCAATGCTAGCTGTCTCGATAGTAGTTGTGGATCACATACAGCAATAATAGAAGTGGTCAGAACAGGTAATTCGAACCTGTTTTATTAATATAACAATTTGTTAATTGCAGTAGTCGAGTGAAGACTATGGAAGACATCGTCCCGTGAAGTTTCCCCAGAATGAATTGAAACGACACATAAGATCAGCTCAGCACTTTATTAGAACATCTTTCAAATGGCGCAGTTTCCACCAATATTATTTATTATCCATCTCTCCGTAGTAATAATTAGGTCTAAACAAAGTTCCAGATAATCGAATAAAAAGACGGTGACCAGGGGATGGATGTAAACTGGAAAATCGACTCAAATCTTTCAAAATCTGCTGAAACACAGCGAGTATCAACTTTTTGTTCCTGACGTGTAAGAATACAAATATGACGTAGATCGCGCTCTCAACCAATGAATAATTAAGAATGTCACGTCACATAAAGTGTGCGGACAGAGCACGCGGATGAATTTGAAGGGAAAAAGGATAACCTCAGAATTTCGCGGGAAAGTAAAAATGGAAGCTAAAAGAATAGTCTCGAAAGAAAAAAGCGCGGAAATGGAACATTTAATTTAAGAATACTAAAAGCGTAATATTTAAGCGATTAAGACAAGTGAGACATTAAATTAAAGGAAATTAAACAGAGTTAACGATAGAGATTATTTAAGGAAAGAATTTAGTGAAAATAAAGTAGTAATTTAGAATAAGATAAGGAAATCGTGGAATTAGATCTAATAATGTAACATATATATACATATATATACACTTTTTTCCTAATGAAAGGACGTGCATTTTTCGTTTCAAAGTTATTGCATTGTCCCTTACCTCACACACAAAAACAAAATTCTGACCAAACACTTCTTCGTTTTTAAAACTTGTTTTAGGTCTTTGTCTTAGTCTCTTTTGTTAACCTTCTCTATTCTGAGTCAAGAATTTTCTTTCTATGCTTGTGACAAAAATATACATTCTCAAAATAACATGTGGTTTCCTTCTTGGAATCCAAAAGGGTTGCAAACTGTTATACTGTACTATTAGATACATTTTTTTACACCCATTTCTCAGATCCCTTTGCCAAAATGTAAGTGCAAATTTTTCGTATGTTAATTAGTTGTTTGGAATTTCCGAATAAAAATTAAATCTTTTAAAGTTCAAAAATAAATGCGAAATATGTATTCAATGGAATTTATTTCTGTTTCTACACTTTGTCAATTTTGTGACACCTGTCACAAAAGAAGGCGGTGTGGGGAGGAAGCACCAAATTGAATTTTCTCTGTTTACGGTCCTCATCGCTTAAACTCTAAACTTAAAGGTTCATCCAAGACTTCAAAATAAAGTAATTACAAATTTCTAGGATTGGTCAGCAAGTCCTCTTCATTTCAGGCAATTTTACATTACACGTCACTGTGTATACTTTATGAACGAAATCTTCTTCTAGGAAAGGTTATTGCTGAGTGTCCTTCCTCGTTTTGTGGTTCTGGAGATGATACGTGACATGGCATCAGACGAAGATGACGAATACCATCATCGAAAGATACTCTCCGCCCAGCAGTTTCACAGGATTTACATACACTGCTATGAGCATGTCAGGTAAATAAAAAAAAAAGATTATTTCTAATAAAAGAACGAAATTATCATAGGCTTTTGAGCCTCTGGAAAAATATTAACACCCCAGTCAATCATGTTCTTTACTTATTTATTCATTTATTTTCATTTTTCTAGTATCTTATTTGCCGATATCCAAGGATTCACAGCTCTGGCTTCCAGGTGCTCAGCTCAAGAACTAGTACAAGTCCTAAACGATCTCTTCGCTAGATTTGACAGATTAGCTAACGTAACTATTCAGACTATCTTCTCGTATTAATATAATAATACAGGGTGATTCAAAATGAATATAGTGATTACAAACGGCTCAGTGGTGTGGCGTCCGGTCATCGCTGGATGCGGCGATGACCAAGCAATATTTTAAAACTCTTAATAAGCTTTTAAAACTCTACGATCCAGTTTTAGCAGAACATTTTGAGTTCATGTATAAGTGAAGGTAAGATTTAAAGTTTCTTTTTTGAACATTCAACCATTGAATATTAGAGTTAATAATTTTTCACCACAAACTTAAATAATTGCGATGACCACCGAAAATTTTCACGCCACGCCACTGAAACGGCTATAACTATTTAATCGAAAAGAATTTATCGATAAGAATTACACAGAATGCAAAAGGGAGTTCAAATTTTTGTTTATATACTTTGTAAATGTTCTATGTGACTCTCCTTAGTCAAACGGACAACATCTAAGCGATAGTTCATTTCACGTCATACATTCTGAAGCATATGTGGAGTCACCAAAGCGGGTTTTTAGGAGGTGCTTGACAGTACCGCTGACGAAATCGTCTCTGCACTGTGATGACAGAACAACAATTGTGAAATTCTAACACATAGAATGCTTTCTGTACAGGATCCGCCATTTCACTTATGATACGGGCACAAAGAACCGGATTTCTGACCGTTGCGTGCATGCGCGAGCTTTCGATTCATTGCACTTCCGCTACAACTAGCGAAATTTTGAGCTTCCTTCTACATTCTGTGTAAATTGTATCGATAAATTTTATCGATTAGAGCGTTATAGCCGTTATATTCATTTTGAATCACACTGTATTATTAGTTACTTAATGTTCCTACCACTATTGAATGATCTTTAGACCCTGATATTTTACACGTGTTCCTACAACATGGCTACTAAACGCTTTCTTTTAAGTCAAATAAACATATTTTGAGGGAGATTTTCTTTTTTATTTAATAAATCTTCTTCAGGATTTTCCTCGGTGCTGAGGTTTCCTTCGACCAAAATATTTCTTAATTTTTCCTTCCAGAGTTTTATGTGAAATACCTCCTAGTCCTTTATATTATTCTTCTTAATGATATCTTCCCACCTTTTTCTCCATTTTTCTTAGGCACTCATCTCTTTCTTTTAGACATCCCATAATATTTTTAGTAATCTCTTATTTTTCATTCTTTTGACAAGCCCGTATCGCGTAAACCACTTTTCGCCTATACGATTAATGATGTTACTTTCTATTTGCATAATTTGTTGCACTTCTGTACTTTTCCTTTTTTCCATACAGGATGATATAGCAGCTCTCCTTCAGTAATTCATCTATGTCTCAATAAATTTCTTTTCTTTCTCTGCTTTTATTATCCATGTTTTGGCATCAGAGAACATACTTTCCGTCAGATCATTAAAAACAGTTCTTTTCGATTTTTACATTATATATATATATATATATATATATATACAGTAGAACCTCTTTTAACCGAAACTCTCGTTTAACCGAAATCCATTTTTAAAGTGTTTTTTACTATCACATTTTTTGTGTGCAAAATCCATTTTGAAAGCTTTTTTTTTTTGTTTTAACTATCATATTCCTTCTGTGCAAGCGTCCTTTCCGAACTACGAGTACATATGATATTTTCGATCCCTTTTCTTGGAGTTCCTTTGAATTTAACTTGAGCTCCCGTAAGCTGCGGAATGGAACGAAGAAAACTAACAAATGAGCAATTATGAAGCTTTCGAATGTTTTGCAAAAGGTATGGCATGGCTGGAGCAGCAGAAAAACTGTGATAATGGTGAACTAATAATATTAAAAAACTCCGTGATAGAGCTTCAAAGCAAAGAAAATCGAAACTACGACAAACAAAACATTTTTTTCAAACCCTTGTGATAAAATTAAAAGATACTTAATTCCAAAATTAAAATTCAGGTAATTTATTCTTGTTTCTATTTTGCTATTGCTTTATTTTTATTAAGCATAAAAAACATAACTAATAAAAAACATTGCATATATTTAATCTTAAAATGAAAGCATTCTCGATTATCCGAAAATTTCGATTTTCCGAAAGAGGGTCGGTACCAATTACTTCGGATAATCGAGGTTCTACTGTATTTATTTATTTTTTCAGAGAATACAGTGTTTAAAATTCCTATAACTTTTTTGGTCTCAAATATATTTTTATCTATTTTTATCTCAAAAATTCCGTTATTCTCAAATATTGAACCTAGACGTGGAACCTTATCAGTGTGACGTCACAAGCAACTCAAATTGGATCCAAACAAACACATAGAGTTCAGAATCTATATATATATTACGCTATCGTACGTGGCACAGAAATTGCAATTATTTGTCAATTGTTTAATGGCAACACCCGAATGAGACAGATCTCATTGGTTATTGAACAGCATTTAATGCATTGCCATACCTATAAGGATGGGTTACCATAGGGGGGAACCTGTTGTCGCCAACTTGGCGATATATCGCCAAATTTGACGACCACAGTTAGTCACCAAAAGTGACGCCAACTTGGCGATATCTCTAATATTTCGCCAAATTCCCATAGACTTCCATTGTAAACCAATAGGGTTTACTTGTTTACAGAAAATCAACAAATTGAGATATTTTAAAGCAGCAAAAACTAATATTAGCTTAGGGGATTATATTAATTATATTTAAGGGAGTCCAAGTAAATTAAATTATGAGTGAATAAAAGTAACATGATACAATGCTTAGCATGCTTTCCCAAACATAAATTTTAGGGGAGACCAAACTGGTCGCCAAGGGTGGCTAGTGTATTAGAAATGCACTATACCGTCAAAACCGCTTGTAATATGAAGCCAAATATCGCTCAAAATGAGACAAGCACGTGGAACTAGGGCTGAATTTATTGGACAAGGAGAAATTTTCAAATCGAGCCGAAGTGTCTGGGCCGAATTGTGACCCTTTTTAACTGTTTCAGCGTTGCAGTTTTAGCTTCACGCCAAACCAACACATTTTCTCTCTATCTTTCTCTGAACGCTGTTGTTTGTTTGGATCCAATTTCCGGTTGCTATGCAGAGTTGAGTTGTCTGTGACGTCACCACTGATGGAGTCCATTTGAATGCCTGTACTATTTTTTCCGTTGATAATGAAATTTTCTGTTCCTACGAATGACGTGTATTCTGTTTTGCTGTAATTAATTTTTAATCTCCATTTTTTAAACAGGGTGCAATATGTTATCTATCGCCGACCTTTAATTTCTCAACCGTTGGACGTAGACATATAGCTCCAATTACAAAAACGTTTCAAATGAGGTAAATATTCATGTTGGGGCATTATTTACAGTAAGAAATCAATTTTATAAAAATTACAAAATCTAACTTTTTATACGGTCCCCCAGTCCCTATAATTATATTTAGTAAAAGTTTACACATATCATAACACATATAACACAAAAAGTTTGACATATGTACTACAAAAATTGACAGAGTTATTAAATTTCAAATTTTGAGATTTTTGTACATGATTTTATCTTTCATTGAGGGATCAGTTAAAAGATGAATTAAAGTAATTCGAGATCAAAATCTGGGTGCTATATCCTTTTTACGGCGAAACCACCTTTAGCCAGTATCGCCAAATCGGAGTATCACCGAAGAGGGTTATTTCATCTAAAAATTTGAGCTGACTTTTAGGGGTCGTATACAAAGCGAAGAATGAAATATTGAAATTAAACAGAAAAATAAGTATCAATTTATTATAATATCGAAAACGGTCTACTATAAAAAATGAATACATAAAACGCCGGAAACTACTAGATACTGCTCAAAGTGTTCTCCATTGGCGGCAATGCTCAATGGATTGCGTGACAGTACTACGTCCTGGACACATTAGAGCATAGCAGGTGTGCAAACTGCGCGCCAATCAAAAGGATGATGCGACGTGGAAACCTCCTCATCGCCCGGGCAGTACGACACGTGTGGTGAGCTATATAGGAAACCTAGATTGTTGGACGCATCTTCTACGATGGGTGGAATGTTAATGGGCGATCGTTACCTGGATCTGCTACAAAACACGGTACGTGGCTGGTACGTGACTGAAGAGTTGCTCTCCGACATGTATGCCGAGTACGGTTTCAATATGATGGAGCCTTCCCCGCATAAAACATTAAACGTCCGGGCGTACCTGGCCACCAAATTTGGTCAACAGATCCTTGGATATCATGGTCCGATAGAGTGGCCATCGCGTTCACCGAACTTGACTTCCATGGACTTCTACCTATGGGATTACATCAAGGCATAAGTCTATGTGACTGAGACTACTTCTATGGTTTATCTGAAGAAGCGCATCATTCTTGATTGTCGCACAGTTTGCACACCTGCTATGCTCTAACGTGTCCAGGAATCAGTACTGTCACGCAATCCATTGTGCATTGCCACCAATGGAGAACACTTCGTGCTTATCTAGTAGTTTCCGGCGTCTTATGTATTCATTTTTTATAGTAGAACGTTTTCGATATTATAAAAAATTGATATTTATTTTTCTGTTTAATTTCAATATTTCATTCTTCGCTTTGTATACGACCCCTAAAAGTCAGCTTAAATTTTTAGATGAAATAACCCTCTTCGGTGATACCCCGATTTGGCGATACTGGCTGAAGGTGGTTTCGCCGTAAAAAGGACATAACACCCAGATTTTGATCTCGAATTTTTGTAATTCATCTTTTAACTGATCCCTCAATGAAAGACAAAATCATGTGCAAAAATCTCAAAATTTGAAATTTAATAACTCTCTCAATTTTTGTCGTACAGATGTCAAACGTTTTGTGTTATATGTGTTATGATACGTGTAAACTTTTACTAAATATAATTATAGGGACTGGGGGACCGTATAAAAAGTTAGATTTCGTAATTTTTATAAAATTGATTTTTTTTTTTTACTTTAAATAATGCCACAGCATGAATATTTACTTCATTTGAAACGTTTTTGTACAATACGTTTTTGAACTATATGTCTATGACCAACGGTTGAGAAATTAAAGGTCGGCGATAGATAACATATTGCACCCTGTATATTCACAATTCCGGATATTAAATGTTTCACATTTTAAAATTTTTAAGAAAAATAACCTGGTTATCTGCAAATGTAAATGTAATAACTGTTCACTTTCAGAAATTTGTAATCTTTTTTTTTTTTTTTTTTTTTTGCTATTACTATTTCTTTCTCTGCATTCTTTAAACATAAGATGTATAAAAAAAATTAAGAGAATTGGTGAAAAGCAACGCCGTTCCAAAAGCTCTTTACTCGTGCTAAATATTTCTGATAATTTCGGTCCCACTTTGATGTACTTTTCATTAGTTTCATAGATCAATTCAGTTACATTTATTATTATCTCTTCCATATTAGCTTTTTATAGACGTGACACGGGTACAATGAAATGTACTTAATAAATGAAATCCAATAAGTACTACTTAGAAACATTTTATTCAATAAATTTTCTAGTTTAAAATATGTTGTACTTAAAAAAAAAAGAAAAAAAATAAATAAATAAAAAATAAAAATAAACGTACAAATTTGCAGGTATGCTACGATATTTCGATAAGCAGCAAAAATTGTGAGCGTAACAAAAAAATGAAAAAAGGGCTTCAACAATACTGTGTAAGTTATTTTAAGTATTTTAACAGAAAAAAATCATTTCCTTTATTCATTCCATTCGCGTTCATTTTCAAATTTTTATAAATTTAAAAAAGAAGAAAAATCAGTTCTTATTTCGCTTCAATGCGAGATACAATTTTGTCAAGGTATACACCAAATTTTCTAAGCAAGTTGAAATTACAATAAATATAACATTGAAAAAATTAACAATTAAGAAAAAACATTGAGAACTATATAAAATATTGCCTCATATTTTACTGTTAAAAAACATAGTTAAATATGAGTATTTTTTTCTTCATTCACTTCGTATGAAGAACGGGTTTAGTGCTAGCTTTATATAAATCCCAGAAAAGTTATCAATGCATCTAAAATTTATAACACTCTACACTCATCTGCAAGTTATAGTTATAAGATATTGCTATAGTATGTAAATGAAATTAAACATTTCAACCGCTTGTTTAGAGTCGGATTGACACACTGAAAAAGTCTTATAGACACTTTTAGTAATAGACCAGGAGGAGACTACACAAACCATCCCCTAGACGGCATAAATTCCAGGATTAGTTAAAACTCGATTCGCATATTAAAATACAACTGGTCTGCCAAGTCATATCTTGGTGGAAAACACCTGCAAACCCGATTTTAGTGGTTGACTGGTAGGTTTACCATTGTGTTTTTCTGTTCCCAGTCCTTCATGTTTTCATACCTTTCGGTTCCGGAAAACACAATGATAAACCTACTGATCAACCACCACCACTAAAATCGGGTCACTGGTGGTTTTCACCAAGATATGAGTTGGCAGGCCAGTTGTATTTTAATATGCTAATCGAGTTCTGTCTAATACTGAAATTTCAGCCATCAACTCAATCGAGTCTGTGCAATCTCCTCCCGGTCTATAATGCTTTTTAACGAATAACCTTTCAAAAGCACGGAGAGTATTGTGACACACCCTGTATATTCTAAATAAAATATAATTCCAATTATATCACAAAAATAATAAGCATGAATTGAGACATTTTTATAATTTTATCTATATACAAATTATTAGATTGAAATTTATATTCTTTTGCTTTGATTTCATTTAAGAAATATATTTAAAATAATGTTATTTCTTACATAGTTTATTCTTTCGTTTCCTCATGATTTTCAGGAACAACACTGTTTACGTATCAAGCTCCTTGGGGACTGCTATTACTGCGTAAGTGGATTACCAGAACCTAGGTCTGATCATGCGCACTGCTGCGTAGAGATGGGCTTGCATATGATTCACGTTATCAAGTAAGTCATATTGCGTTGAATGTATGTGGATATGTAGAAATAAAATTGTATTCTTTCCAGATTACATTTGTTTACATAAAAAGGGGGAGGATTGCACTTTGAGTCAATGTATTAAGAACGAATGAACTACGTTAAATAGCAAAAGTGTAACAAAAGGTGCATACAGCTGATTCAAAGCTTCTGAAGATTTATCATCAGTGCGAAAATGAAAGATTAAAACCTAGCGAGCCAGACAGACGTACCTCATAGATCGCCGTTCGGGTAAACAGGCGTTGGATAAAGAGGTTCTTCTAACTTTTTGTAGTGTTATCGATCGTGTGTTGAACGAGCAGGATTGCCTGATAAGTTCGAATATCTTTGTCTTGTTTCGGAAATTCTGCCTTCCCAGCTTCATTCCTATTTGTTCAGTTGATTGAGCGCTGAATGAATATCCAACTTTTATCATGTTATCTTGTAAAGGTTAGGTAAGCAAGAATGCGTAGCAAAATTTTCTCCTTTATCAAGGTCGTCTTTTGCTCACTATAACATTGCGTTGGTTGGATGTTGGAGAAATGACTTCCGTGTGCTACGGCCATAAGTGGTTTAGTCCATTAATACAAGAGGTGAAAACAGGAGAAAGGAGCATCATTAGAAAATCCGGTTGATAGCGAGATAATTACAGCTCAAGACTTCAGCGTGCAGGTTTTGAAATTCAAGCTCAATTTTTAATGATTTTGATTAAGACTTTTTCATCATTCAGAAGTAAGTGTCTGAATCAGGCCTCGGGAGCGGTCCCTTTTCAGCTACGATAATTTTTTTTAATTATTTTTTGGCGGATTAATGCTGGCCCGCTTAGTAAATCCTTTTAGCAAGTTACGACAAGAACAGCAATAAAAAGCTCACCACAAAGCAGGTTTCTACGATATTTCTTAGATAAATTTAAAACGAAAATTTTCGTAAAGGAATAGTGATGCTAAAAGATTTAATTTAGTCTGAATAAAAAGAGACCGCTGCAAGGCCTGCTAAATGTTATATAAGAATCACAATCATCTAATGTCATTTACAAAAAAGAGGAAAATGTTTCCCCTTAGATCCCCCCCCCCCTATTCCTGCACATAGGGGAGGGGTTATTTAGATGACTATTTATTTGTTTTTAAGAGCTACCTCCGGAGGCATTTTAAAATATTTAAAAATAGTAGCATTTGAAAATAAAGTAGCAAAACAGTCAGAATATTTTCTTTGTTCGAATTTTGGATATCTCAAACTTTGTATAGCGGGGGGTGGAAGAGGGTAAAGGGGGAAGATGAATTTTCCCAATAATTCTGTAAGTTACATCAGCACTTCCCAACCTTTTTTTCTTTGACGTACACCTTTCTTAGGCTTTACATTTCGGAGTACCTCAATTTCTCTTAAACACGCCCCCTTCCACCTCCACTCAACTAAATAACGCAAACATGTTTTTTTCCCATTAGTAATCTTCTTATCACAGCCGTATAAGAAATCGATACAAATTACATTGACATTTGTGTCATTTTATTTGTTTATCTTGCATTTTAAAGTTAACATTGATTTTTACAATATTAGCCAAACACTAAGAAAAATCAATATAGCATTAAAATAAATTTTAACTGTCTTACCATGATTATTGATAACAACTTTGCATCATGATGTACAAATAATCAGAATGGGTTTTCATACTCTCAATGACATCCTTGAGCTTGTTTCATGGAAGTGAGTTTCGTAGAATCAGATTCAAACGAAGACAGAGATAATCTCAAGTCAGGAGCAGCGTCAAGCTTATTGCGATATTTGTTGTTATTATATGCATAAGACGAAAATCCTCTTTCTAGAAGCTCTGTATATGTGAAAGGCAACAAGCATTTTATAGCCTTATCACCGAGTTCTTGGTACTTACTCTTCTTTTAATGCTATCCAAAAATGAATATTTCTTTTGTTGAAATCAAATTGTAAAGTAGAATCTGTTGAAAGTTCGATCATTTTTTCTTTTTCAGAAACTGATAAATTTTCGGCTTGTTATAAGAACAAATCGTTAAATGGGATTGAAATCCAATTATTTTCTATCCAATTTTCAACTCCGCTTCGGAAAATATTGCCTGAACGACAGTTTACGTCTTGATAAGTGAGCCATTATACTAGATTTTACTTCTGGTAATTTTAGGCCTTTTTCAAATAAGAAACTGTAAAGATTTTCCAAAACATCTGTCCGGTGTTATTTGATGAATGATTATAAAAAATCTTATTTTTTAATCATAGTCTCGATCTTGTCAGATACCTTAAAAAGGGTTATGGAAGGTTCTGCAATCCTAAATTAAATTTATCCTTCTATATTTAAAAAAAAAAGTAACGATTTTGAAATGGACCAATAAAAATCTGCGTAGATACCGCGAAACGCATGTGATTGGTCAGAGCTGTCTGACGCTATAAGTGGGGGTTGCCAAGGGGGGCGGCTCTGTCACCAAACGTCATCAACTTGACGATACATCGCCAAATTTGGTGACCAAAATTAGTCACCAGAAGTGACGCCAACTTTGCTCTATTTCCATTATTTCGCCAAATTTCCATAGACTCCTATTGAAATCCAATAGAGTTTACTTGCTTGCAGAAAGCAACAAATTCAGATATTTCAGTGAAACAAAAACTAATGTTAGCTTATGAATAGAGCTTAATTGAACTATACTTACATTATTTTTAAGCACAAATACTAATTATTTACAATATTAGTAACACTATATATACAACAATGGCCTCCAAAAGTTAAGGAACAGGGACTGGGTGCTTTCGATTGTACACAGTTTGTCGAATAGCTACCAAAATTATTGGCGAATTGTTCTTAAACTTCTGGGATGTAAAGAACATGTTTGATTTCATATTTCTTGATGACGATTTAGTAGGGAGGACAATTAGAGACTAATAATAAATTTAATAATAAAATAATATTTGCGATCACCAATGTAACAAAAAATGCTGAAAATGATTTGTGACTGTGTTAAATGACTATTTGGGTCCTATTCAACGTTTATGTGCATTTGGGTAAGCATAGCACTCATATTTGTGAAGATGTTATTGTGTCTGTGAAAAATTCAAAAGTTTTTTGTTTATAGCATGCAGAATTTTCAACCAAATTTAACACAACTTACCGAAAACCTGACAGTGAACAGTAGCAACAGTATACTGCAATTAAAACATGAATATATTGAATATCTGATGAGATGGGGGCATTTGTATGAAATAATTTTTAACTGAGCATGCGTGAAAGATTCTGAAATTTTTATCTTATAATTTGGTAGTCAGCTATTAAGAGCAACTTATATAAAAAGTCCAGTCAAATATCGCGAAAATTCACAAAGACAGTGGCGATAGAGTAAGTTGCTTTTTAAAAGTAGCTTTATTATAAGGGATTTTCCACAACTTTTCAATCAACTCACTATATCTTTCTGAGTTTTCACAATATTTGACTAGACTTTTTATAGAAGTTGCTCAAAATAGGTGACTACCAAATTATGAAATAAAATTTTTAAAATCTTCCACGCATGCACAGTTAAAAATTATTTCATACAAATGCCCATATATCATCAAATATTCAATATATTCATGTTTTAATTGCAGTATACTGTTTTTACTGTTCTTGTCAGGTTCTCTGAAAGTTGTGTTAAATGTGGTTGAAAACTCTGTATGCTATAAAATATTTGACTAGACTTTTTATAGAAGTTGATCAAAATAGGTGACTACTAAATTATGAAATAAAAATTTTGAAATCTTCCACGCATGCGCAGTTAAAAATTATTTCATACAAATGCTCATATATCATCAAATATTCAATATATTCATGTTTTAATTGCAGTATACTGTTGCTACTGTTCTTTGTCAGGTTTTCGAAAAGTTGTATTAAATGTCGTTGAAAATTCTGTATGCTATATACAAAAAACTTTTGAACTTTTCACAGAAACTTTAACATCTCCACGAATATCAGTGCTGTGCTTACACAAATGCACACAAACGTTGAAAAGGATCCAAATAGTCATTTAACACAGTGACAAACCATTTTCAACATTTTTTGTTACATAGGTGGTCGCAAATGTTACTTTATTATTAAATTTATTATTAGCCCTCTCATTGTCCTCCCGACTAAATATTCACCGAGAAATATGAAATCAAACACGTTCTTTATATCCCAGAAGTTGAAGAACAATTCGTCAATGATTTTGGTAGGTATTCAACAAATCGTGTACAATCGAAAGCATCCAGTCCCTGTTCCTTAACATTTGGAGGCCAGTATATAATTTTATATTTAATAATACTTATAATTATCAAATTCTGTAAGCTCTAATGATTATGTAACTGGTGTTGGTGTTATTTATGACGACCGATTATCTGCACGAGTGATATAGGCTGGAGGGGGAATGCCGTCCGTGAGGGTCTTTCTCAGGGAACCTAACCCGTATTTACGCAAGATTTCCCAAAGCTCGAAGAAAACCACGAAAACTCCGAACGGTTAGGCGGACAAGCGCGATTGGGTTCGAACCCAGCCCCTCAAGTCTACCAGCTTCGAGATCAGAACATCTCAGCAACTGGTGGGTTCTGATTATGTGCTTGGAGATAACGAAATAAAATTGTCAGGAGTTGCGGAGGAACGCGTTTTCACCAAGTGGAATCTAAAAATTGAATGCATAGGAAATAAGAGATCACGAAGCGATCCAGAATGGAAACGCGAAACAATTACATCTAGGGTTCGCTAGAAAATAGGGACTGCTTCACGATACCGAATGGAATCGCGAAGTGATTACGCGGGGTGTTGGTGAGCGTAGCGAACAGGGGAGCGGAACCCCAATAGTTTATTTATGAAACAATATCAGATAAGTATGCAAGCATCTGAAGCACTGAAGCCATTCTTTTTCATGAAATTTAGAGCTTAGCTCAAAAGGATGATCTTAAAAAAAACTTGAACTTCATGCCTCAATTCAAATAGTCTTTCAAGTACTTTTCCTACTGAAATCTACCTCACCTCTGTGTTTAAAAGCAATAATAAAGTAGTATGGAGATTGTCCATCTTTTCGCGACAATATTTGAATACCCTGGAGTTTGTTGAATTTGTAAAATTAACAACTTTGACAAATTGATGGAGCACTTCTTTCACTGGGTCTGGCAGTTGTCTGGTCGCTAGACTGTGCCTGTGTGAACAGCGATGATTCCAAGCTACACGAGGTGCAATTTCTTTGATTAAACCGGGTAAGCCTATATAACACCCAGAGATAGATTTTCCACCACCAGTGCAAAACTCGCAGCAATTGCCCCATTCATTTCTTTTTCACAGAAATAACTGCGAATAACATCCTTTTCTGAACATCTTTCTATGATAGGATAGCAGAGTAAAAAAATTTCTTCAAGTACATCATAATTCAAATATCTTGGAGTAACAAGCTAAACTGACAGATTGAAGATATATTTACTCTCGTCCACCTGAATTAAAAAGGAAGAACTCTTTTTTTTATTCTTTGAATTACTATTCAATATCGGCAGACATGTCACTAATTCTTCAAGTAATTGTATTGTTTCAGAAAGGAATATTTAAATTTTTTTTTGCATTTTCTTCACCAAACATACATTGTACAGCATCTTTGATACAAGGATATATAAATTTTCAGTGACTGTATGATTTTTACCATTTTTAGAAATATGATAACATATTCTTTACGATTATTTGACAGCATTCTCAATGTCTTTGTTTGTAGAAAACATAGATGCTACATTAGGGCCGCTGGATAGTCGCTGAAAGAAACTGACATTCTATTGTTTAAAAATTGGATGTTTTGCCTCTAAATTGCGCATTAATAAAGATGGTTTCATGCTGTTATTAGACAATATCTCTTCACAAACAACGCATAGTGGTTTTGGAAAATCTTCCTCTCCCGTGAACGAAAATCCATATTTAAGTATTCATTATCAATGCAAAAACCCTTGACGGGTTAAAAGTTTCTGACGCAGCACTTTATCTTATGCTCTAAGAATTTTAAATATGGAACTTAAAAATACTGATATCAAATTTTGAGTGACGTTATGCTATTTCTTAAAAAATATATTTGTATTTATTTCACCATTTTATTTTTGTTTTATTTATAATCGCATGTGCAAAAGTTATGTTCAACATGAAAAGCTGCATAAAATTTTATTCGCTGTTGCTTTATCATTTACATCTCTCATAAATTCAAAATATGTGTTTTAAAAGATATGATACAAAATTTAAGTGACGCCTTGATGTGACTTTAAAAGGTTTGTTTTTTAAAATTCAATTTAAATTATTTTTGACTTGGTTAAAATATTTTTTTTACATCTACACAATACTTTTAATTTTCCAATTCACTGTTAAATATATCACTTTCATTGAATCTATACTATGCATTGAAATGTATTTATTTCAATAAATTGATTTATCTTTTGTGTCACGCTATTCAAAATTGTGAGTAAGATTTATGTAAATGGTTTATTTGCGTCAAACTATCCTTTTTCATACATTTCATGTAGTTTGGACACAATGACGCAAAGAAACCATTTACATAAATCTTACTCACAATTTTGAATAGCGTGACACAAAAGATAAATCAATTTATTGAAATAAATACATTTCAATGCATAGTATAGATTCAATGAAAGTGATATATTTAACAGTGAATTGGAAAATTAAAAGTATTGTGTAGATGTAAAAAAAATATTTTAACCAAGTCAAAAATAATTTAAATTGAATTTTAAAAAACAACCCTTTTAAAGTCACATCAAGGCGTCACTTAAATTTTATATCATATCTTTTAAAACACATATTTTGAATTTATGAGAGATGTAAATGATAAAGCAACAGCGAATAAAATTTTATGCAGCTTTTCATGTTGAACATAACTTTTGCACATGCGATTATAAATAAAACAAAAATAAAATGGTGAAATAAATACAAATATATTTTTTAAGAAATAGCATAACGTCACTCAAAATTTGATATCAGTATTTTTAAGTTCCATATTTAAAATTCTTAGAGCATAAGATAAAGTGCTGCGTCAGAAACTTTTAACCCGTCAAGGGTTTTTGCATTGATATCATTACTTTTTTGAGGTTAGTGATAAAATGATTAAAAAAAGATACTTATGGAATTTAATGCAGATTTAATTTTTACAATTTTCCTTATAGCAGTTTGTATATAAAAACAACTGGGTAAGTATAATCGCAGATCGCACAGAGGGTTTCATTTGATATTCCTTTAAAAACCCTCTATCCTTAAATTAATAAATCCGAAATGTTAATTTATAATTATTAAATCCTTACATAAATGTAGCACCAATAGTTCCAATTTTCATGGGGCAGGGAACGCACTCTTTTAAACAAACCACCTTCCAATTGAAGTCATCAAAAACCAAGTTGAATAAGCCAGAGCCCGTTGTGTTGTTTGAAAAACAGCAGTCTCATGTCCCCTCCTTCCCCCCTTTTTCAAAATTTTTCAGACCAGTACCTAAGAATGGAACCGAAATAATTTTTTCTCTTCAGAAATTACGATAAAAAAATAGTATGCAGTACTCATAAATTTACTTTAATGCTATATAGGGTGATTATTAAGTTAATTATAACGTTTGGAATCTGTTGCATTGATGTCCGAAAGGTAGTTTCTGAGTTATGGAAGCTGGACCCATAAGGCGCCATAGAGGGGCGAAGCCCGCTAGTGTCTATCATAATTATATCTGCCATGTAGACTAATTGCGATATTTAATCAAAATACCCCCCCCCCCCTCCTCATCCCCGGAAATATAACAAATACAAAATGTGTCTTTATAAACCTATCGTCAAATAGGTTTTTATTTCTTTTTCCCTAAAAAAAACATGATTTTTATATCCGTAACGTAAATAGCGGACGAAGCCCGCTAGTTCCTATCATAATATATATTTTTAATAATTTTATATAGTCTATAATAAAAATCAGACTAAAAATAGTCTAGTTCTATGAGTACTTGTAGTGTCAGTTACATGCTACGATTTTTGGATATCAGTATTTTAGAACGGGAAAATGTGACTTATTTTATCGGAGATATCTCATTAATTGAATAAGGTGAAGCAAACTTTTTGAAAAAAAGGTGGCCAACAAGCATGGCAGTTATCAGCTATGTGACTTTGTGCTAAAGTCCATTAATTTGATCTGCTTTAAAAAGATTACGGAAGATCGAATTATAGTAGAACCTGGATTAACCGAGCTTCGATTAATCGAGGTTTCTGTTAACCGAGCCGATAACAAAGTCTGATTTTTTTTCCCCTTTTGAATGAGCCTTAAAAATAACCACACTCTTTAGCTCACTGTCCGTGCTATACAGGCCCTTCTGCCCCCAAAAGCCCTCAACTCCAAAGAAACATTGGACCCTGAGAAGTCAATAGCGAACAATGCTTTGTTTCCAGTGGCTGTGTGAACTTTCGTAAATTTTTCAATTTGCATTTTAAAATTTACTACTGGTAGTTGATTTTCTTTTTAAATTTGTTAAGCTGTGAAACAGAACTTTACATATATTTACTTTTATTATTTAAAAAACGTTCTATATATTTTTTTAAAAGAGATGTTAAATTCGCAAGCACGGCGAGTTTTTACACACAGTTTCTATTAACAGAGATTTCCGATTCCGATTTACTAACAGTCCCAATTAGCTCGGATAATCGAGGCTGCTCTGTATAATTAAAAAATCAATGGCGATCTTACTGTAAACGGGTTTCCCTTTTACTGAGGGATTTCAAAACCGAATCAGCTGATGTTAGTTGCTGTTTCCCTGCTTGATTAAATAAGATTAGTTAAACATTTGAAAATTACCAAATATAAAAGGAACTAAGTCAACAGAGTCTTTGCTTTATGGTATTTTTTAACAACGCTATAAGAAAATGATTTTAAATAAGAGATTTTAAATGTAACGTTTTAAATCTGACATAATTTTCACCAAACTTTCCTTTCTCTTTGTAACATTCAACTGAAAATATTTTTATTATTAGAAAGATAATATTATTATTTGCGCTACCTTAAAATTAGCAACTATAGTTAAAAATATCATCTCGAAATTTGAAATAAATCTCTCATATAAATATATTTTTTAATTTACACTGTTTTGCAATATGTTTTGCAATGTGTTTTGTAAACTGTTTTGGCCACTTTGGCCAATATGACGTAATTTCCTCCATTTACGACTTTTAACACATATCAATGAATTTATTATTTAAAAATTTTCTTTTTCTTTTAATATTCACGTGTAAATATAATTTTTATGACGTAATTTTCAATGTTTTCCTTCTTTTAATGCGTAATCATTTAATTCTAATTTGAAAATAATTGATTATTTTATAATTTTCTTTCATTTTAAGTAAGCATGTGTAAAAACAATTTTTATGACGTAATGTTTAATATTTTCCTGCTTTTAACACGTTATCATTTAATTCTAATTTAAAAGGATTTTTTTCTGTTTATAATAGTCACGTGTGAATAAATTTTTAATTTAAAGGATATATTATTCTTTGCGCTGTTTTAACATTTGGCAACAATTTAAAATAACCTTTTCTAAAATATGTAAAAAATATCTCTGGAAATTCTGAAAATTTTAATTTAAAATTGAAATAAACCGTCAAAAAATTAGGCAAGTTAAGAATAATAAATGCACTCTGCAAACTTCGAGTTTCTATTGAATGATTAAATTGAATGAAAATGATTAAATTCCCATGTATATTTTTTTTTCCTATGAGACTTTTTTAATGAGACAATTTTATCCAGATTTAACATTAAATATCTCTTAAAATAATTCTTCGATTTAAAAACTGTCTAATTCAACGTTTTTATCAAACATTTCTCTATAATACTACGCAATTGCGTCAAAAGATGGCGACACCAGAATTCTGATATGCTTATTATGTAAACTGTAAATATTGCAAAGTTAAATAAAAAGAATTGTCTCGGGGTTATCAAACTTCATTGATATTTATAAATAAAACATTTCAACTAAATTATTTATTATAAAAGAATTATTACATCACAATAGCTTTTATGCAAGGAAAATAATAATAATAATATTATTATGGATGTCAGTGATTATATATTGATTGACCGGCATAATAATAAAAAATGATATTATAAAAAGAAGAGCTGAAATGAATTATTTTTTTACGTTTCTGATCGTGTGATTTATATTCAAATAATAATTATTAATGTATATTTTTTGTAAAGTGATTGAAATTAAATATATTTGTAAAATTTATGGTAATATTTTTATTGTTGAAAAATTGCCAAGAAATAATCATCATCAAATTGGCGTCATTATAATTGTAATTTTATTTAACTTAATAGCAATTAAAAAAATTACGAAGGAACTGAGAATAATGGTCAACTAGCAGACTTAAAAAAAAAAAAAAAAAAACATTCACATGTGAAAACACATACCACGGAGTATCGAACTGCCTATCTTAAGGTCAGTAAACGATGGCCCTTAGCCACTCAGCCAGTGGGAAGACAAAATTTTTCTCCCCAAAAGTGGTTAAAAAGAAAGCATGTGTATGAATACAGTGTCATGCATTTTCGGTGAAATTTCCATAGAATGGCGAAGAAATATAGTCCGATTTTTCATGCGCATTATAAAACGAACAAGAGTCTTGCTGGAAACAAGTAAATTGTTATTTGGTTCATCTGAAACATATTTATTTGATTTTTAAAAAATCGCCCGTGTCATTTTCGAGAGAAAAAAAAATCGAATTATTTAACGAACGAGAGTTTTCCCAGAAAAAAGAAAAGTGTTATTCACCTCGCCTTAATCACAGTTATATTATGTATCAATTTAAAAATAATCGTTAGAACCGTTTTCGAGATTTTCAAATTAGGAACTTCCTCGATATTATACCAACGTTTTCACTTTAAAAATGGCTATTTAGATCTCAAAATATACTGCACGTAGAAATGCAAAAATTTCAGTATACGATTAGACTGCAGATATAAGACTGTTCTAGAAAATTCAGAACAATAAGACATATATCTGCTGAGTTATTAAAAGGCGGCTTTTCGCGTTTTCTTTGATGTCGAGTTAGCTGTATATATGAGTTCCGCCATCTACGAATTCTATGATACGATACGATACGATACGATTTTAACGATACGATACGATACGATTTTAGGCTTAAGGCTGCGTCACTCGAAATACTACCGTCTTCCATGATTATACTTTCTTTTCTTTAACGGGGCACTGACGCTCTCAGTTATATTTAAAGTATTAGGTTTATCACTTACCAGAACAGGCCTATCAACAGCTGCACTCAGGCTGTCGCTGTCTTGTACTTCTAAATAATCAGATTGTTTCGAAGTACTTGCCGGACTCACCAAGTTCGATTTCAATCGCAGTTGCAGTTCTCTTAAGAGTTCCGATTTTCAACCACTTATCCATTTTAAATACCAAACAAAATCACTCAAATAATAAGTAAACACTTCAAATTCAAATTATATGGTCATTAAAATGAGGGAAACTTTTCTATTGATATACGTTAGTGATATAACTCCGCCTATTCGAAAACGAAGAAAACAGCAAGCAAACACGTTTTAATAAAATACATTAAATGCTTCAGCTGTCAGTTCTGACGTAATTTAAGCATTCTGTGATTATTATTAAAAACAGAAGAATAACAAAAAGTGGTGAGGAAAAAATATTACATGATTTCAGGAAAATATATAAGTACTCATGCAATATGCTTAGCTGTGGGCGGGGCTACTTACATTGCATTATCAATGTAGGTATAGTGGGCCTTTTACCTCATTTTGAGTGTAACATATTGGATTTACACATGAGACTAACTTTGTAATCTAAAACTATCAATTTTCTTTTTTTGTTTTTAGTTAAACCATTTTTGAGATTTCCGCCTTTACCGATAATACTTTCACGTACCCCCAGCAGCCCCACCATGTACCACCAGGGGCACGCGTGCCCTAGGTTGGGAACCGTTGAGTTTAGATGATTGATTATTTTGTTGATATTATTGTTACCAAAACTACAAGGGAAGAAATATTTTGTAAAAAGTTTGAAAGATTCGGAAATTTTGAAAAAAATTCGAGTGTTTAAGACTTTTTCCCCATCACACATGTGTGCTGGCGATTGCATAAATATTCGTTCGTGAGAGGGCAGATTATCTAGGTGATTGATTATTTACTTATTGTTACTACAAAACAACAAATACATCAGATTTCTTAAATTTAGTTTTTATAGATATTAAATATGTTTTGTTTGCTAGAGAAATTACAAGAGGGAGAGGCAAAGACGACGAGAAGAGAAAATTAGATGAATTTAGAAATTTAGATGAATAATTAATTTGTGTTTATAACAAATTAGGAAAAAAGAACAAAATTTAAAAAAAAATAATAATAAGTAAAGCGGTTAAAATATTCTAAGCTTACACAGTGGGGAGTGGAAGGGCAGAAGCGGAAAAATTACTACGAAAGTGAGGAAGCCCTTGAAACAAACAAAAAATTATCAGTTTTGACGCATAAAGGATTGAAAAATTAAAATTAATTAAATACAGATAACATTAAATAAATTCAAACAATAAATATTCATTTTATTGCAAAGATAAAAGCCCAGTTTACAATCACCTCTGCTCGCATAAAATCTGATGTAACCAATTAAAATATTTAAAAGGGGCAAAAAAACTGTTTTTTTAAAAAAGCAATATTTTTGTTTTAAACGGTTTCATACCACACTGATAAAAAGAACAAGCATTTCTGATGTTTATAAAATTAAAATAACTTATGCAACATAAGATGCATAATAATAATAATAATAATAATAATAATAATAATAAAGATGGCGTATTAGTGTTTCATTAAATGTAGCTTAACTCTAATTAATTGCAGATAATCTAAAAAACAAAATCAAAAATATTGGTATGATATCTTTAAAGGGATAAAAAAATATCTAGGGATAATAAATCTAAATAAAAATTTCATTTTTTTGAATCAGGTCAATTCATGAATGTACATGTACATACATCAGAATGTGAGCAATAACATATTTTAATATAAAATGCTTTTCTTGAGAAATTTTTCTATTGCAATCTTTATAAGTTTCTATATACATTGTACTACAGAAAAATGTCCATACCAATCTCAATAGATTTATATGCATTTTTCTTTTTTTTTTTTCTCAAATATATACATATACAAAAATAACTATGATTCTTAAAGAAAATTTTTATATAATGCAAATTTCATGGCAGGCGTCTCCATCAAATACTCTTTGACGAAAACTACAGAAATGGGCGGTTCTTCAGAACTTTCCATTCACTTTGACCAGATATCTTCAAATATCTTCAAATGGCTGGAAAATGATATTGTTTTTACGAATGTCGATAGATATCTCTGAATGTTGGAATACTAATATCATTTTTACAACTTTGGCCAATGTAAATAAAATATTAAAAATAAGGCATTAAAAAATCAAGTTTTCTAAAAATGGCAAAATTGTTAAATTTTATTGTTTAGAATACTATTTACGTATTATTCGTTTGGATGTTTTCTTTTAAAAACTAATTTTAAGTCACATCTGTGAATATCGGCAGACATTGTAAATTTGACGTCTGGCATTGAGTGACTTTCGAGATATTTGCCAATATTGATCGGGACATTGGCCGATATCTATGTGCTACCTGGGATGTAATTTGGCTCACTATATATTGCTGAAAGAAGTGAATTAAAACAAAATCTTACGAAAAATTGTAGCTCTAAATATATAATTTAAATGAAATGGTCCTTTAAAAAGTAGATCATGACCAGTTCCAATTTTCAGAAAAAGAATTGCAAAAAACGTGACATGCCGATAACGTTGATGGTTGAATAGCATTCTAATAAAATTTATCCATCCCAGCCGAGACAGATTGTTAAAGAAATTCTCCTCTGATGATTACAAGTCGAAATAACTTATTTCATTCTTACATTGATACCTGTATAATTTTTCCGGGTCGAGTTTAATATATTGAAACTTGGTATCCTGATTATTTTGTTTCCGTATTTTTATAACCACAATTTTCTATATACATTTTGTGATTAACTGCTTAACCCTTTGACCTCCAGGACGTACCTCCGTACGTCGTCCACTACACAGTATTGGTTGCAGGGCTTAATTTACGCCGGAGCTCAGCTCCGGTACTTCTCTGTTTTTATTAAATATTTAAATATTGGTCGAAATTCACCGGAGCTCATAAATGCAGAGCTCGAAGCCCAATGCAATAGCACTTTTGAAAAACCGAACACTAAATTACCCTTTCCTTTCCTTTCCTTCCCATCTCCAAGCTTTTGCATTCTTTTTTATCAAAACAATTATATGTGACGTAATGAGTTTTTGGGCTTGGATTGACTCAAGCTCAATCTGCCTTACATTCAAAATTTTATTTATTCATGTATAGAAAAAAAAAAGAAAAATTTTTCTCCTTCAAAATTACGTATATTCAAATTTACGTATTGTATTTCAAAACATTTTAGAGTTAATTTGATCAGAAAGAAGGGAAAACAGAAATCGTATTTTTCTATGCTAGCAGTATTTGCAAATTTATGTCAGCGATGTGTTAATAAGGCGCCAATCAAGGGACTGAACAATAAATTTGCTTTCAGTTCGATTTTCTTTTGTGACAGTAGAATAATTTTAATTGGCTGTTTTTATTTAAATATCTAACCTGAAAAGAATATTTTCTGTTTTAAGTCAAAGATAATCAGATTGAGGTTTTGTTTGTTTGAGATTTTTGTCTTCTATTACGTACGAGTATAAAAATCATGTTACTGATTTTTCTATTTGTATTGTATCACGAATACTGCCCATGCTAAGGCTCTGCTCCGCACATTTACGAAGTCAATTTCATTTGTAAGTAGATATAATTGCCATGTATTGTTATTCTGATAGAAAGCAATCGAGCATAGTGTTTCCCCTTGTCCTATAAAAACATCGAATCTTTCAGATAACGATGTCAAATTTTTAATTTAAACTGATTTTCAGGGACACGCCTCAAAAGATTGTTATGCGGGAGGAATTGATTATAGTTTAAGACATGCAACACATATAGGAAATTGAAAAACGTTGTTTCATTCTTCAGCATATAAATATTAATTTCAGTAAATTTCATTCATTTTTTCATAAAAATGCATAACTGCGAACTATCCCTTTTTTGTATTAACACTATTTCCGAATCATAATTCTTACCATATTTAATTGCAGAATTCTGCAATTAATTAACATTAAAGTTAGTCAAAGATACTATTTTAAAGGAGTGATAACAAAAAAGTGAATTGGTGACAGCTAAGTATATGCTGATAGATATATAGTAAAGCCCCGATTATCCGCGGTGCGGTTTATCCGCGAAGCATTTTTTTTTTTCTTAAATTCAAGTCAACAGCCAGGAAAATATAGTAAGCCCTACTATTAAATATAAACAGAAAAATCAATGTATTTGAAAGTCATAGAGGAAAATTTCTAGATTCGGTTGCCATGTTTGAAATATCTATAAAGTCTTGATGTCTTTTTTTGATTTTATTAACGAAACGTAAACACAGCAATTAAAATATTTTACAATTAAATAACACTATTCTGATACATTCCAGGAGAGCATATCAAGAATAACTTCATTTTTGAGATAAAAATTATTCCATACTAAAAGAAAAATAATAGTTTACAATTTAGAATAAAGAAAAGGTGTTTCCAAAACAAGAAGCAAAAACATTTTTAAAAAAAGATGTAACTCGCCTATTTTTGTACAGTATGTACGGCATTGTTTCTTGTTTACTGTTCTTTATTTTAGTGATTTAGACGTAAAGCAAAGGTTTCTGACATACTGTGCATATGTATGCATTTTAAACGTTTTTTGTACACTAAAACATAGTTTTCATGCTGAATTTCCTTTTTTTTTTCGCTTTTTGCACTTTTACGGGTTATCCGCGGTGCCCTTGCCACACAATTCCGCGGATAATCGGGGCTGTACTGTATTAAAAATTTTTATTTGCTAAAGAAAAAAATGCTTTCAATTTTGCAAATAAATATGCGAAATATAAATATGCAGATTGGAATGACAGGGGGAGGGGGGGGGCGCTACAGTCGTTAGTACCGGTACCGCAGAATATTTGGGCTCCGGTACTATTTTTGTTAGAAATTCATCCCTGAATGGTTGCATATTTGAACCGGATTGGTCTGTGATATGCAACTGATATAACAGGGCACTGGTCGAAGGTGAGTTTTATGACATAAACATTTTACACTGCTTAGCCTGGTGTATAGCCCTTCTGTTCGAAAAGATGCCATTTCCAGAAAAAGAATTGCAAACTGCTATACCATGTGAGATGCCGGAAGCCGTAAACGATGATATCAAGGTTGTTCTAACATAAGGTTGTTCCATTTGAAGGATAGCCAATCAGAGCAGAGCAGGGCTGTTACGTCATGTGGCGGACAAGATCGGAGTTCGACCAGCCGTGAGAATGTAAAGGGATGCGTAATGCTGCGTTTACACTATGTGGCCTGTCAGGTCTGTTGGGTCTTTCAGGTCCAAGAATCGAAAAAATTGCGTCCACACTACGGCATAAGAACTTGGCTTGCGCATGCGTATATTTGCAGGTTGGGGGAAGGGAGGGACAGTCGTGTTTGTTTGTTTACGTTCGTATTCGTTTCGAAATGAACGTGTCAGAATTGTTTGCGCCGTAATTTCTTTTGCACAGACATTAATTACGTGTAAATTAATAAAAATTACGCGTTTTTCTAAGCTCATTGCCCACAAGGGAAGCAAGAAAATGCAATTGCCCCCTAATTTTCTTTTTCTCTGACTCTGAAAAAAATAAAATTTATTCTTTTCAAACAGTTTAAAATAATGAAACACAGAGAGAAAATGAATCTTTTTTTTTTTTGTTGTTGTTGTCTGGGAAAGGGGTACGATCCCTCCTTTCCACAAAATAAAATTTACATTTATTTTTCCCTTTGATTTAAGGGGTATAAAGTTAAGGACCAATTTACCTTAAAATTGGTCAAAAAATTGATTTTCCTTTTTTAATATTAAATGAAAGCCTGTTTAATTGTGAATATTTTGATACCTCATTTTTATCCATACCGTAAATATATCGCGAGGTATTGTAAATTTTGTTAAAACACTCAGCGCAATTACCACACAAATTAAAACTTTAAATGCTTTTTCTCCATTTTCATATTTTCTTCACTTTCATGTTTTAAGGCTTTTTCTGTATTTGAGATAGAGATTTTTAAGCTTTTTTTTTTGGTGCATGTTCTTTATTACATATGTGATAAATCTGCGCATGGAATTAGCATTTAGGTTTTTTGTTATTTAAAAAAAAAAAGTATATGAAGATATGTTAGATTTCATCGTTTTGCACTATATATATATCAGTAAAAAAAAATCATAATAAATGTAATATTAGATATGTCTAAAAATCCATGTGCAAGTTTGTGTAGTACACATTTGAAAATCTAAAAAAAAAAAAAAAAAAAAAAGGGCAAAAATATCAATTTTTTTAAAAAGTAGTAAAAATTTAAAAAAATTCAAATTTTTATAAAATTTTTTCAAAATGTACTTTTAGTTGAACATTGAAATTCAGTGAGTTCACCATTTGAATCATATTTAAAATAAAGAAAATTGTTGAAAAGGGAAACTGTCCCGTAAGTGTTCAGAAATTACCTTAAACAGGGGTCCAGGAGGGCAGGGACGACCCCCTGACAAAAGAGATAACTGCTTCAATTCTTCATTTAAAAAATGACAGTAGGAGCTTACTTTTGTTTTCTTAATTGTTATATGTATGGTTTGGCTTTAATATTGACATTATGTTGCTACAATGTGAAATGAATACCAACACTGATGGAAAACCTAATCGAAGACATCACCAGTAATCAGGTTACCACTCATTTCACATTGCAGCAGAGCGTATGATGTTGCTACGGCAACACCACTCTCTGGTGCAACAGTTAACTGCCTGTCTCATTATTTATATTATTATCATCTGTGACACTACCTTCTGAGCAATAAATCTTTAAAACGACAATGAGGAAAAAATTAATTACTTTGACACAATAATAGTAAATTCCCGCTGTTTTATAAGGGAGAATACAGAATTTCTTTGGCACATGTAACTGGAAAAAAAAGGAACTAAATGTAACATTTCATGAAATTTTACTTTTGGACAGTTTGAAAATAAAGCTTTTACTTTATAGATAATGGACATTAATTTCAGAAGAGAAATTATTGTTCTCACCTGATGATAAAACAATATTTTTAAATGGAAACTTACATTATCGCTTGTGAAAATTAAATCTACAATGATTACATGAAAATGACGCCATTTTCTATATACTTTTAGTCGTGATGTTACATTTAAATAAAGGTACTATGGTAAGACTTATAGTAAAGGCTTAAAAATTTATATATGAAAAATATGCATTATCTGTTCAAAATGATGCCATTTTTGCATGTGAAAATACAGTGAGTCTGATTTTTAATTGATTTATAAAAATAATGCTCATACCCATTTTCTTTTTGTGGCAATATAAAAGAAAAAGTTGCATTAGAAAATTAAATAACATAATAATAATAAAGGACTTTACGTTGTAATATCGATACAAAACAAATAGGTGTTGCTATCCAACGTACAATTTATACACAAGTTTAACATAAAACTCTACGTTTCGGTTTATTCTTTAAAACCTTCATCAGGAGAAAAATTTTCTGAAATATAAATCGACAACAAACTCTTTACATGCTACATTTTGAAATCAATTCAAAATTCAAAACATTCTAACGGAAACCTCTTACTCCCAAATAAAGAGTTCAGTGGCGCCATCTTTTAATCAAAGATGCAAACGAAGAAAGACTAGCTGAAAAAATGGAATTTTCATTGACTTTTCAAAATTGAAAGCCATATTTCTGGTATGTGAAAGGAAACATTATCATTACACACTTCATGGTTTCTTAGACGAATTTCTAAAGATTCACGAATAATAGCATTGCGCGGAATAACTTGTTTGGAAATAACTTTAGCATGGTCAAAGTCTATAAATGAAATGAGTCCTTTATGGTAGCTTCTTGAGAGTGCTGTAGAAAATTTACGAAACTTCAAATCGTTTTTATGTTCTTGCAATCTTTCGAAAAATCGACGTTTAGTCATACCAATATAGGACGAGGTGGTCCCATCAGAAAATTTAAATGGAATTTCATACACCCCAGAAAAAGATGAAAAAGGAATTGGATCTTTTTTTTTTTTTTTTTTTTTTTTTTTTTTTTTTTTTTTTCTCCTGTGTAAAAAAATAGATCCAATTCCTTTTTCATCTTTTTCTGGGGTGTATGAAATTCCATTTAAATTTTCTGATGGGACCACCTCGTCCTATATTGGTATGACTAAACGTCGATTTTTCGAAAGATTGCAAGAACATAAAAACGATTTGAAGTTTCGTAAATTTTCTACAGCACTCTCAAGAAGCTACCATAAAGGACTCATTTCATTTATAGACTTTGACCATGCTAAAGTTATTTCCAAACAAGTTATTCCGCGCAATGCTATTATTCGTGAATCTTTAGAAATTCGTCTAAGAAACCATGAAGTGTGTAATGATAATGTTTCCTTTCACATACCAGAAATATGGCTTTCAATTTTGAAAAGTCAATGAAAATTCCATTTTTTCAGCTAGTCTTTCTTCGTTTGCATCTTTGATTAAAAGATGGCGCCACTGAACTCTTTATTTGGGAGTAAGAGGTTTCCGTTAGAATGTTTTGAATTTTGAATTGATTTCAAAATGTAGCATGTAAAGAGTTTGTTGTCGATTTATATTTCAGAAAATTTTTCTCCTGATGAAGGTTTTAAAGAATAAACCGAAACGTAGAGTTTTATGTTAAACTTGTGTATAAATTGTACGTTGGATAGCAACACCTATTTGTTTTGTATTAAATAACATTTTTTAAAAATTATAAACTATAGCAGATGGTTGAAAATAGGGCTGAGAAATCTGATAATTGTTTTAAATTTGCAATAATTTTACTCCCGTTCTAAAACTATTGTATGGTGTTGTACATATATAATGTTATCAACATTTAGGTAATTTTAGTCCCCACCCCATCACTTACAATATCACACGTTATCATTCCTCGACACCCCCCCCCCCCCCCCATACACACACCTTAATGAAATCATCATCAATGTTTAAAAATCCTTTTTATTTTTATATGTTTGTGTTTGCATAAAGATATGATTTTACATTTAAACAACTGTATATCAATTAACATCTAACTACACTTACTATTTAAAAAGGTATAAGACTATTTTGATGTAAAGAAAAAATTAAAGCACTAAAACAAAAAATATCGTTTGGATTTAAAAAAAAAAAAACTTTCCCCAAAAATATCTTATGACAATCAAACGTCAGGTCCCCCCCCCCCTCCTCCCACACACATTAAAATAATAATTTTATATATGCACAGCCCTTAATTTGTATAAACACTGCAGCAGCAAAAGAAGGTGACATTTCAAAATTCCTCCCACAGTATTTAAAAAACTAATAAGTTGTATTGAAAATACCTTATATAATAAAGACGCTTTTCTATGAAACCTTTAAACACATAAATGCTAAACTTATTATGTTTGCTTTTCATTACATTGGTTTTTGTCACATATTGTATCCCACAAGGAGTAATAATTCTCCAAAACCCCTTACAAATAAGGATACTGGCTGCACCACTGGTATAAGGAATATACACAAATTATGAAAAATTAGGCATAGATTATGAAATACTCTCCAACAGTAGCTATTAAGAAATTTAATATTTTCATACAATGAAATGAAATATCTAAATGTGCCATTTAAAAACACGTAACTCAGTAAAAATGCATTTTCAGCACTTGTTGTCCCCATAACACTTTTTGATGCATTATATTTATTGAATTTTACATTTAAATAGCACCCTCTATAGTGAACATCATTAGCATTTAATAATTACAATGCAATCACAGTATATTTACAAGTGTGACAAGCTGAATTCATAAATACTTTTCAACCATGTTGAAAGTGTTTTTCTCATTTTATATCTTAGCCATTTTTTTTTTATAAAAAATAAATAGATAATTAAAAACAATTCTTAAATCAAGGTTTACATGATAGACAAAACAAGCAAATACCTGAAATACCATTTATAATAAAAATATATAGTCAAATAAAAGACAACAAATCTTTAATAAATTTCTTTTATTTGAAAGTACAAGTTACAGAAACAAAATAAAATTTCTTTATATTATAAATATTATTGAATATAATGATTACTACGTATAATAAATGAAACAATATTAATATGTATCATAATGGTCTATGATGATGACAATGTTTTGCAGAAAACTTTATTGATCTGAAGAAAAAGGTATTTATATTTCAATCTGAAAGGAAGATAATGCATTAGTAAAAATTGAGTAAAAATAAACTGTGTAACTAGCTAAATTGTGAACTATTAAGACAGTTTTTTGGAAAGAAGCGAGATAATCATTTAATAACTTTCAGTTGGTATAATAATTAAGAAGTAATAAATAGTGCATCAAAACCAAAAAGCATGTTCTTGACATACCTAAAAAAAAGGAGGTAATATGGAAATAATAGGATTCCATCTTAAATATGACGTAATCAACATGGCAACCTAGAATCATTACATGTCATGGGATATCACTGAATTAATTATGTACGATAGAATTTAATAGAATGAAGAAAACTTTTATTAATATCTTTTTAAGTTTTGATTTAATTTTCTTAAAATTTGAAATGACTTGACAAAATTCTGCAACGATTATATATATATATATTAAATTTCAAACCATTTGGTTGGGTATTTTTTGCGCTGTTATATGCGGACAGATGGACAAACCAGATGAAGACTATAGGTGCTTCGTATTTATATAGTTACAAACACATCTAAAAAGAGCTTAAAAAACACTATTTCTGTTTCCCTTTCATTCTGATAAAAATAACATTAAAATGACTTGAAATGGAATAAGTAATTTTTAAGGGAAAAAAGTTGTTTTATTTTTTTCTGTATGAGAATAAATAAAATTGTTAATTTCAGAATGAATGAGTTCGGGCCCACCCGAGCTCGAAGAATTGTACAAAAATCGAGCCCAAGGCCATATCTCTCATCTCTAGTAGTAACACAAGAACACTGAAACTAAATGTTAAACCAACGGCAATGTTCTTTTCAAAATTCTTATTTGCATTTCAATACTTTTTTTTTTTTTTTGGCCTGGGCAACCTGAACCTGATGTCTAACCAAATATGTTTACTTTTTATTCTTTGGTTGCAGTTTTTTTTTCTTCTGAGGGCACTTTTAATTTTGAAACAAGTTCTGAAACTGAAATTTTCCTCTGAAAAACTGCACCTGAAATCAAGGACAAAAAGATACCCAATTAGGCATGTCCCACGCAAAACAGAAAAAATTATTTAAAAATATTCAAAAGCAAATGATAAATTTGTAAAGTTACCATTGGTTTAATATTAGTTCGCAAGCATCTTTCCATGAGAGTTAACATAGTATAATTAATAAATAAACTTAAAATTTCGAACCCAGAATCAAAATAACATTAATTATTAATAACATTAAAACTCTTCATTTCACGATTTGCATAGTAATATAAAAAATAATTTAAAAATATGGTACTTTTCTGTTAGTCGGCACAGGCGATAAATCAACAAATATCATCCTTTGTCATCATTTGCATTGCATTCACTTAATTTTAAATATAAACCATTCACTCATTTCATTCTAATACATATGTCACATTTAAATACATGCCTTTCACTCATTTTGATTCAATTGCAGAAAAAAAATATATCATCAAAATATTGTTTCTAATTTTCATGTGTGTAAAAAAAAAAAAGTGTTATTGGAAAGATTTGTACGCGAGTGACATAAAAGTACCAAAAATACTCAGAAGTTAAATATAAGTATTAAATAGCTTAACCAGCATGAGTAATAGTCAGTGTAGAATAATTTAAATAGAAAAAATAAGAGAATATGCTTTCCACACGTAGAAGAATTGAATAAAACACACTTATTTATATTACGCACTATACATAAAGGTTATTTTTCCAAAAAAAGTCTGGGGGGACAACCAAATGCAGCTAATGCGCAATATGTTTTACTAATAAACATCATTACTTTCCATATGTTATATTTATAAACTGTATTAATTACAACTAAATAAAATAACCAAACCATACAAGTGATAAATTTTATACCTATGGTCATTTAAATTTCTCAAAACGCTTTTGAACTAAATTCTGATTCAGCAGCTATGAATATTATCATTAACATCTCAAAACTAATCTTTTGAGCTAAAAAAAAAAAAAAAACATTTAAAAAACTTTTACTTGCTATGCTCGCAATTTCTTAGTTAATTCATATTTAAAATAAAGTATGAAGCTGCAGCTTACTTACAAAATATATTATAGGAAAAATGTAAATTTTGTGAGCGAAATCTAAAAGCTTAAAAATCATAAAAGCATGGCTTCATATATTTTTTTTTTGTTTGTTTGTTTAATGAATTTTGACCCAAAAATTTAGAAGACTTATTTCAAATTATAGCATTTTATGACACCGGATACGTATTAATTCCAATTTTGATTGTCGTTGAATACTAAGGTCATTCCATGGTAACTTACGTTATAATTTAAAACAATTTACAGCAGTAATTTCAGTAATATAACACCAAAAAATTTTCAAATGTTAAGTTGACATGATTTGTTAATTAAACCTATCCAAAGGCCAATTTGGATAAAAATTACCTAGAAAATGAAAATTACATTTTTTATGGCAACTTACGTTACTTTTTCAGTAATGTCAGTTACCATAATAAATATAACTGGCAGAGTTCAAGAAAAAACACTAAAATTAGGCCATTATCATCTAAATTTATCTTTGAATAGGTTTAATTAACAAATCATGTCAACTTTGCATTGTTAATATTTTTTTTTTCTTTTGTCTTTTATTACTAAAATTACTGAAGTAAACTGTTCTAAATGTAACGTAAGTTACCATCGAATGACCCAGTGAATTATAAACATTGATTGAGCGAAACAAACAATATCACTTATTTTATTTTGAAGCTCAGATCTTTATAAAAATTAATTACAATGTTGACACATTTTAATTAAATTCTATACACCATATGCTCCTGATAATTTCAATAACTTATACTAATGAAATAAATAATTCATATCACTTCAAAGAATTGTAAATAAACAACCCAAATCACAAAAAAAAAAAAAAAAAAAAAAAAAAAAATATTAAATCAAATACATTAGATTATTACATATGCAGCTTAATTATTAAACAAATAAAAACCATGATACTATCACAGATAATACATTTTATATTATTTCAATATTAAATAAAATATATTAATAATTAATAATATATTAATAATTATTAAGCTGATATTAAATTAAAATTATCCAGGTGTACCAAATGGAAGAAAAAGGAATTAGAAATGGAAGAGATATCATTTGATCATAGTTCACAGCTACGAAGCAATATACATAACCATATTCTCAAATATATACATTATTACTAATTAATTACTGTGCTTAAATTGCTTATTTAACACTGTGATCTTATTTTAGACAAATCTGATAAGTTATTCTAGCTTTCGTGTAATTTCAGAATTTTTTTAAGTCTGAGCGACACATTTTTTGCAATATCAAATCCTTGAAAAGTGTGTATAGGGAGGGAGGTTGAGGTTAACTGCTTCCCACTAACAGAATACTCATATACTCGATGTTTATATAAAACATAGTTTACATACCGGGTGTCCCAAAAAGGACTGACTGATTTTAAAATTCAATAACTTGCAAACGGTGACAGATATTAAAAAAATTCTTGCAGGAGGGTTATGCATAAGGTCAAAAGTTTTATTACAGTGATTTTTAATTTTAGTTCGATTTACAAACAATAGATGGCGCTGTAAGCAATAGTCGCTAAATACAGGCTCCATTTTTGGTCCTTTATCTTGTTCCATGCAGAAAAAGGAGATGGAAATGTATTATCCGGGCCACGAAGTACCAAAAATCGAACCTGAATTTAGCGACTATTGCTTACAGCGCCATCTATTGTTTGTAAATCGAACTAAAATTGAAAATCACTGTAATAAAACTTTTGACCTTATGCACAACCCTCCTGCAAGAATTTTTTTAATATCTGTCACCGTTTGCAAGTTATTGAATTTTAAAATCAGTCAGTCCTTTTTGGGACACCCGGTATTTACATAAACTACATTTTTTTAATTGATCATTTAATGCCATTTTATAAATTAAAAAAACTAATGCGAAGAAAACATTGATTAAAGAATAAAAGGAATTAAATAATAAATATTGTATTGAGAATAAAGTTTTCTTAGATACAGATTGATTTTGTGAGAAAAATGACGTTATAAATAAAAGATAAAACAATGATAAATAAAATACAGAACATGTACTTTTGAGAAAAATGACTTACTTACAATCATCATACACGAATATTATTGAAGATTCATATCTTCAAAAAAAGCATGCAAATCTCATGTAAAAGTCAGGTCAACAGGCAATTGACAAACATTCACATAACTGTTGAAAACATCCTGCAATGTAAATGAATAGAAAAAAAAGAGTATAATAAACTAATAAAAACAACAAAAACAATGTAGAATGCATTTCAAAATCTCTCGTTCTAAGCAACAGAAAATAAATATATAAAAAAACTACATACTTACAGTCAGTCATACAAGTTAGTAATACTTTATTTATACGAAAGTTCCTGATTGATGAATTTTAAGTAGAAAACAACAAAACAGCACATAGTCCAAGAGCATCAGACAATCCACTTTCTTGCAGAAGATCACAAATGGTAGTCACTTATTATAGACGACTACACACCTGCGATATCCTGAGAGCAAACTTGGTAAAATATGTATTTATCTTGGCACCAGCAGATTCTAATCTCTACTTCAAGTATAACTTTTATAGGTTTGAAAGTTTTTCAAACTCTTTCTGAAAAAAAAATAATTTACGAACTTTTCAATCGTAAATCATCTCTTGTGGGGAAGTGGAGAGAAAAAATTCATGTTCTAGATTTTACAGTTTTAATATACTACTACTGATTAATTATTAACGAAAACTACAGAAAGATAAACATATAAGATAAAATTTTAAAAAGAATAAGGGATGGTTTATAAATTATTAATAATAATTACAAGTAAAAACTTTATTTAAAAACAAGTTTGTTCAATTTAAAAAAAGTTAAATTTTATATGTCATTAGAATTTTTTTAGGGGGAGGATAAGAAGCTAAATACAATTCAAAATCTTCATATTACTTTTTAGATAGTACCGTATCATTGTAAAAATTAACACATTTAAAACTGATTAATAATAATGTAAATCATGTATGCAGAGTTTGCTATGATCAGTCAATTATATAAAAATAATAGAGAAAACTTTGGAGTTAGTTCAAAATTAATTCTATGGTTAAAAATTTGTTGCTAGTTTTAGGATAAATTAAAAAATTGTCAGTACTAAAAATGCATTGAAATAGAATATCAAATAAATTCCTGAAGGAAATGAAACTATTTATTCACAAAAAGGGATTACCGTACATTATAATAGAATGATGACCGTATTATATTAATTTGTATTCATATACTATCAAATTTGTTTTAAATTCATGCATATGAAACCAGGTTAATTTTAAAGAATTTGGAAATGAGGAACATAATTATCTATTAACAAATGCATAGGCAGCGTTGTATGTAAATACAGGAAGATGCAAATTAAAGAATTTACGAATACATCGTTTTATAGAGTTTGGTAATATTAAAAAGTAACATAGTTAACAAATTAATTTTAGTAGCGTAGTATGTAAATACACTTACGATTGTATAGCTTTATAAAAGAAACTTCTACAGTTATGAAACAATGTAAAGAAATGTTAAAAAACATCTGAAAAACCATTACGTACCTTTAATTTGTAAATCCCTTATTAATTTCAAATAATCTTTAAAATCATAAGCTGTCGTCTGCTTCTTCAATCTTTTAAAATGGCGGAATACAGAAAAATGAAGCACGCTGATTGGTTGGGTCTAGTATTTTAAAGCCAAGGCCTAGACCACAGAGACCAAGCCTCGCAGACCATGCAGACCCTCCTAAACCAGGCTAAACCCACGCCTGGCAGACCTCGCAGACCTTGTAGACCTGATAAGCCATAGTGTAAACGCAGCATAAAAGAACGGAATATGGAGTAAATAAATTTTTAAAAAGCAGATCTTCGAAAGCAAATTGAACGAAATCACTTTCCTTAAAATAATTTGTTCAAACACTGATTGGAATTAATTAAATATAAAATACATAATTGTTAAATAATATCGCGATACGTTTGTTTACATTCAAATACTTGAGTAAATTCGCGAAAAAAATTAAATTTTTAATGCGTAAAAGTACAAATGAAAACTTTTAAACTATTGCAAAATAAAATGAATTATATGAATATGATGATACAGCAGTAGTAATAAAATGACTAGAATTATCAAACAAAATAAATTAAACAAAAGTCACGCATCAAAACTTTTAACAATAATGCATTGTCCGATCACTAGATATAAGTTTTCAAAAAATTTCGAATGTCACTATGCTTCTTCAGGATCAAAATAATACAAAAATATTACTCTATAAATAGACTAATTCTATTATGAAAAAAAATATGTACTATACATATCTTTTACATTATGATATACAAATAGCAATATCGTTATTTCATATATACAAAATTTCAGCAAAAACTGAAAAATTTAAAACAACTTCGGTTCTAAAATGTCCATGTTATCTTATAAAACACATCGAATATAACATTTCTCCATACAAATAAGAAACAATAGAAAGAAATTTTTTGGAGATATACAGATTGAACAATGAATTAACATTTTCAAAAAATAGAAAGGAAAAAAAAGTAAGAACCATTATCATACTTTCAATAAATCAATATATGACTAATACTTTTTACACTCTATATTTTTTATCAGGTAGCAAAATCATTGATCCTCTTTAATACACAAAATTCAATTTTTAAATTCATTAGTTTCAAATGCACATCAATATGATTCAAATATCTGTAACAATATATATATACACAGACTTAGTTTCTAGCAAAAAAAAAAAATCTACCAGAGCCCTAATATTCTGCAGTAATAACAACTAAGTGTATAACAAACCCCCTCCCCTCACACACACACATGCATATTTTTATTTTATGCAATATTTACAAATTTTACAGCAATTTCGTCTTCCTCAAAAAGAAATTATATGTATATATATATAATATATTTTGACATATCTTTAGGCATTAATGCATAATAAATTCTAATAAATGACCAGAGCATAAACATTAAAATCAGGAGCGGGGAATTTTCAGAAAATCCTACTCGTCAAGAACTTGACATTGGTGCGCAGTATTTATAAACTGAGGTCTGTTCTGACTAATATTTAAATATTCACTAAAAATAAAGAAGTACTGGAGCAGCGCTCCTGTGTCGGAGAAAATTAAGTACCGCGCAGAGCTAGAAAGTTTATCAGAGAGAATATTTTAAAAATACGAACAAAAAGCAGCGATTAAAAACGGTAGAAACAGTTGCGACTAATTTTGACATTCCTCATCGCCATAATGAAATGATTAAAAAAACACTACACATGACACACACGTATGTCACATACGTAAGTGCTTTGGTAGGACAGAATGCAAAAGATTGGAGATGGGAGGGAAAGAAAAATAAAATTTAGGCATTGATTTTTTAGAAACACTATTTTCGCTGAAATCCGGATTGAGCGCAAATGAATTCAGACCAATATTTAAATTTCCACTAAAAATAAAGAAGTAGCGAAGCTGAGCTCGGGCGCAAATTAAGCACGGTTTATAGGTTATTACCTCAACCCTACATTTATTTTCATCTTAAATTCCTTCTTCATTTTATTAATTAGAGTAACTCGAACATAATATTTAATAAAGTAAATATTATCGTTATTCTGTTTGCGAATCGCCGGGTCAGCTAGAAACGAAATGCATGTCACTGCATCAGCAGCAAATGTACAACAGAACTACGAAAAATTGAGAAAATCGTTATCACAGCACCCCCCTTCGAAGGTTACATATCCATTTTCAACTACGGCTTGGCGTCAATAGTCAAAAACATATGTATGAAGTTTGGTTCAAACCTATACTTTCCGATGAAACAATAATGAAAATGGCACAAAAATCGCTATTACAGCGCCCCCTCTGGGCGGAATATCCCCAAATTCAACCTGGACCTGCTGGCCATAGTCGAAAACATACACATGGAATTTTGTTCAATTCTGTGCATAACTTTCGATGCACGATGAACACTTTTCGATGATAGAATATTGAAAATGGCACAAAAATCGCTAATACAGCACCATCACAGGAAAACACTTATATGAAATTTGGTTCAATTCTATGCATAACTTAGTAGTTTTTTCGATGATATAATGAGACACATGATATGCGGACGTCTGTCCACATATCGTGTATTATATTATATAATATCTACATATTATATTATATAATATATATTATATTATATATATATATATATATATTATATAATATCTATACACGATAAATATTATATTATATTTATCGCGTATAGATATTTTGTAAAAACATGTTTTTCGGTATCTCCTACCCTTAAAACGTGTAAATCCGTCGAAAACCGGAAAAAAAGATAATGCTAAAACAAATATTTTAATAGAGGAATTTTTTTTTCTTTTAAGTTACAAAAAATTATAACAACAAAAGATTTTTTTTTAAATTTTGCGTTTTTTTTTTTTTTTTTTTTTTTTAAATTTTGCGGCGATTTTCCCATTTGAATAAAAGGAATCCCGCTTTTTTTTTAGCCCAGTATAGTATTTCTTGTCATTTTTTCAATAACGTTTATTTGGAGTTTGCATTTTTCGCGAGTTTTTTATACGAATTTTAGAGTTTTGAGATTTGTAAAAGGAACTCGGTTACCAACATTTAGCCAAACATAATAAATTTTCTCCTCTGCGAGTTTTGAAGTGATTTTTTTTTTCCATTTCATGGCGATTTGTCTGCATTTGTGAAAGAAGTCCGGTTTTAATCTTTTAGTCCAATATAGTATATGCTGTCCTCTTTTTCTTTTTTTCACTTTCATTTAAGTTTATTCGGAATTTCTCGCTATTCTTTTACGCAATTTTTGGAGATTTTCGCGTTCTGCAGAAATTTTTTGACGTTCGTAAAAGGAATTCGGCTTTAAAATTGCAGCCTAATATAGTAAATTTGGCCTCTGCTATTTTAGTGTTTTTCGTTCTCTAGAATAATAATCGTCAATTAACAATATGCCCGGCTTTCAAGAATTCCGGATTTGAGACTTCGTACTGTATTTTTAAATCTGTATACGTGTACTCCGAGAGTTAGTAGAACATGTTGATATAGTGCATTCACTAGGTTTTTTTTTTTAGAAAGTCTGTTAAAATAATAGAATAATAAAAATGATTCACAGAAAAAAAAATTCCATCTCAGAACGGCATACATAATACTATTGAAAAGAGCGAAGCGAGGCGAATCTGTCCCACAGCCCTCTGAATACTAGGCCTGAGTGCTCATTCAAAATGGCGGCTGTCGAAGGCGGACTTTTCCCCCCACTAGTAAAATTATATCGTGATTGAGTGCCTAGTGAATCTCCCTTCAGGTCCCGGTTTTCTTGTAATATTATTTTACTGAAAGATTTTTAAATAAGCTCAATCAATCGATTAAAAATTTCTATCTATTAAAAATTTCTTTTGACAAGAAACTTAGTATGCCATCATTCAAAAATTAACAAAAATATTTCCCATCTATTACATTTGTCAGAAAAGTAAAGAAAATTTAAAATGTTTGTTTAGCTTCATGATCAAAGTTTTATGTGGAGCCAGCCCCTTAGTTATGAAAAGAATAACATATTATATTGGCTAAATGCATTTACACAAATTAAAAATAAATGAAAGGATAAATTTGGTATTTAAATTATGAAAAGCACATGACAAAAATTATTCACATATTGTTAAGAAATTCAGATATTCTAAGGTTGAATGCTAAAAATAAATACAGATTTATTTATTTTTCAGTTTTTTTAAATTTTTCTCTTGTATTTCTTAATTAAAAATTTTAATAACTATTTTTGAGTAATTATTTGGTAAGATCTTATATACAGCTTGCATCATATTTTTAAATAAATAAAGCTGTCATGAGTCCAGGGATCTGTTTAGAGAAAAATTAGGTCCTTTAATGGACCTTTCACAACCTTTTTATTTTAAAACAGGACCCTTCACAAAATTTTTCAACTTAACAATTAGCTTTACACAAAACTTTTGCATTTCCAAACTGTACTTTTCATCACAAATTTTAAAAGTAATACTATCTAACTTGTCAAAAAAACTATTATCAAGGTATAGATATGGAAAGGGTCTTGTTAAAAATGTATAACAAGAACCTGAATATAACGATAATTTCAAATTCCCAAAATTAAAAATAGATTTTTCATAAATGTGAAAAAAAAAAAAACTATTCACAATTTCAAACATAGGACCCAGAAAGAAAAATCTGGACAGATCCCTGTGAGTACAATATTTACATAAATGATCAAAGTCATTCACTACATTTTTAACCTAAAGTTAACTAATTTTTAATAAAAAATTCATATGAAAAATCACCATTACTAGAATCAATACAGTAATTACAACAGTGATGTTTTAGCAAGTTTAGAAAGCAGCATAACCTGCAATGAAAAGTAGGATTGGCACAATGTTTTTATAAACTGGGTTTAATATATCATTTAAAGATATTTAAATGCGTCTAAATTTATCAGGCATGAATGTGGAAAACATAAAAAAAGTTGCAAAATTTTTTCCATCTATACAATATTTATTTTTGGATACATTTTAACTTATTTATACAATAAAATAAAATATTACTGTATGTATGATTTTCTTTTAATAATTTAAAATTTATTAAAAGAAATTTAAACTAACAATTTTACAGGTCTTTTGAATCAAAACAGGAAATTGAAGACAGTTTGCTAAGATGTAAAACCATAAATATCTGATGAATTTATGTGAACTACAGCGATTAATTTGTCAAAATAAATATTATTTTAGAAGGCTTGTCTGTTTAAGATTTCCCCCCTCCTTTCAAAAACAAACAAAAAAACAAACCTCCATGCTGCATAAATACAAGCAAGTCAAATTAATCTTTACTCCAGAAATACATCTCCAAAATTGCATCACTGAAATTACACGAAAGTGTTAATTAGGAAAAAATACTCTATTCCAAAAAGAACCTTATGGAAACTTCCTTTACCTTTTAAAGTCTAAAAAAATCACTCTGGAAAGACATTTTAGAAACAATTTACATCACTTTCAGATGCTGATTCACCTTTGATTTGATGGCTTTTTTGCACAGTAATTCAGAAACAAATACCGACGATTTGAGTAAACAAAATTATTATTAAATTTCCTAGACACCCCCCCCCCCCCTCTCATATATGCTTCCAATATTTTCTTTGCATTTTTGCATCAATCCAGAAAATGTCCAAAATTGCTTTAAAATAGGTGGAATTCCTCCTTTAGGAGAAATTGTTTCGTGCCTGATTTATTGATAAATTGCATTTCTTATCTAAATATTTTTGTTTATTATGAAAGAGCTTTTGAATTATTAGTCTTTTCTAATTTTCAATCAACTTCTCTAGAGAGATATAATAATTACTGACATATAACTGTACATTCATCATATATTTTAACAATCATGTCAACCTTATACTTATTTTCTTAGATTGCTAATATTCAAACCAAGCGTCTGATATAATTTGTTTTATTAAGACAATAAATTTTAAAAGTTAAATCAGAACTTACTTCAATAGTTATGTTAATCCTTTGTGATATCCACTGAACATCATTTTAGAATATTTAATGCATATTCTAGCCTTTTAGATGAAATTAAAATTATATTTACGAATCTTTGAGAGCCATATTTTCTTTTCAGAAAGAGAAACAATGAAACACTAGGAAAGCACATGAAACGCGGGGAAAACACATGATACACTTTCGTGAAATAAAACATAAGTATCTAAATAAAATAGATAGTATAAAGATGAAAATCATGAACCATGTGCAACTTTATACGAAAACTGCGACTTGAATTCATCAACGATGGAATTTTCAACAACAGAATAAATGGCGACCGTCACTTTCGCTTCAATTTAACCGCCTTCGACTGGTGACGTGACCCGCCAGAGTTAGTTTAGCGATTGGGCCGGTGTAGAGATGGCTGTGTCTGTCCGCCACGTGACGTAATGCGCGAGCAGTTAAGAAATCTTTGCAATTGGCGCATCGCACGAATGGTACCCCCCTGGATGATATTATAATTGAACTTTAATAAAATTTACCCATCTCAACTTTCGTCAGGCATATTGTTAAAATAAAATGTCCTCTGACAATGGCAACCAAAACTACTTATTTTTTTCTTTAAATTATATTAGTATAATTTTTCTGGGTTGAGTTTAATACGATAAAGCATAGTATTGTGATTATTTTGTTTCCCGATTTTTATAAGCACAGTTTTCTTTATAAATTCTGCGATTAACTGCTTGACCTCCAGGACGTACGCTGCGTACGGTTAATCAACGACCGTAACCCCGTAAGTCGTTCACTACACAATAATGGTTGCATATTTGAACCGGATTGATCTGTGATATGCAACTGATATAACAGGGCGCTGGTCGAAGATGAGTTTTATGACTCAAACGTTTTACAGCGCTGAGCCTGGTATATAGCTCTCCATCGGCGGAATTAAGCCTGGAGGTCAATGGGTAAATAGTTTTATCCGAGCGGTGCTTGGACAACAGGTTTTGCGGCAATAATTAATTTATTTCCCAGCTTTCCATTTTTTTTTTTTTTTTTTTTTTTTTTTTCGCTGTTAAGGAAATTAAGCAAAAATTAATAAAGTCTATTCCTGTTACCGTTTATTTATGTTTTTAGAAGTTATATAAATGATTTGAATATAAAATTATTTAGCGAAACATTACACAGTTTTGACATCATGTCAGAAAAAAATAACAGTTGCTAAGTAACAGGAAGAATGAATTCAGAAAATGTGGTTATAAAAATCTGAAACACAATCGTAAGTATTTATTGTAACGGAGGATACACGAAATAGTTGTAACATAATAATTCAAACATAATTTTTGCAATATATATAAATATATATTTAAAATAAATATTATTTACGTATAAAGGAATTTTTAAAGAAAAGTATCTAATACATTATTGAATGAATAATACATTTGTGACATTTGAAAAGAAAGTTAAGAAGTGAATAGAGAAAATTATGTGAGAAACATGAGGGAAGTATAAGCGCATACTTCCGTTCAATTAAAAGAAAAAAAAAAAAAAAGAATATAAAATTTCAAAAATTATAAATTTTCATCAATGTATTAAACACATTTTACATGTATTATATTTTGTAAAAATCCCAAATTAACCCTTAGATATAGATTTTTTTTTTTTTTTTTTTTTTTTTTTTTTGAGGAAATTTATTTATTTGTTGTTGCATTTACATATTTTTGTCGTTGAAAATTATTATTATTAATATTAGAGTATTAAAGGTGTGTATTCTACGCACCTGTTAAAATATAAAATAGTTTTTATTACATCAAAAATGCGTAGATCATTTATATATATGTTTCATTCGGAGAAAATATTTTCAAATAAAATAATTATTAATCTAGATTTTCAGAAATAATAATATTATTGCGCATCTGATAATTATATGAGTAACATTATTAGCTCGCTATTCGGGTCATTATCTTTTTTTTTTTCTTTAAGAGGAAACTTTTTTTGTTGAAGAACACAAATGCATATATATATACACCCTATATATATAAAATCCTAATGAAACGAATTTATGAAACGCCTGAAATGTATCGATTCTTTGAATCGACTGATTAAACAACTGATTTTGTTTCACGGTGATTTCTCCTAAAATATGGAATACTTTGCGATGAAATTAACACCAAAAATCCGTGTTGATCCACAGATCTCAAAACTGGTATTAGAATTTTCAAATTCGAATTAGTTTTCGAAATATTAATTTTTTTCTAATTTTAAATACATTTTTTCTAATGATGGCAACTCAAATTTTAATCATAACAGAAATTTTTTTTTCATAATTCAGAAAAGGTTACCATTTTAAATTAATTTGACGACAGTTGGGCCTCCTTTAAATCTATGCTAAGAACAATTCCTTTTTTGTATTTCGTTATCATTTTATTAAATACAAAACTTTCATTTAAAAATGAAACATTTAAATTGATGGCTTTCACTTTTTTTTTTTTTTTTTTTTTTTTTTTTTTCTTTTAACAAAACGAAAAGAAAAATATCAGACACAGATGTCATATACGCACCGGGGTACCTAATTGGCGCACAAATGGCATTATTTTGATAGACATGGTAACCCGGCTATTGTTGTTTATTTAATAATAAATGTATCTTTACTTTTATTTCTTTTTTAAATTTATATAAATTATTTTGTTCTATAGTAATTAATTATTTTTTTGCTATTTCCTTTTGAAAATAATAGAAAATAATTAAAAAATACGGTACAACGTAGTAGTTATTCCGTCACCCAATTTCGCAAATTATATAAATCGCCAAACCACTCACCAAATTGTACAGATTGACAAAATTTTTATTTTAAATAACGAAAGAACAAATAAATTAGTATAAAATTAATAAATATAAAAATAAAACGTCGAAATAAAAATCACTTGATGACGTAAACACGTGTAACTTGCTAAAAGTCAAGTGAATGTGACATTTACGATCAAGCATTATTGACATTTAATCTTATAGTTCGCGATAGATTTTTTGTCGACGGGATAACTAAGTAGTACCAAAAATACATATGTAACTGGTATTCGAAAACGAGGCTTTCGCCAAATTTTCGTAAAAAAAAATAAATAAATAAAAAAAATAATAACATGCCAAACATGCGGACATCTGGCGAAATATTAAATTATGTAACAAACCATGACATTTAATTTCAACTTCAAATCAATGTTTTAATTTACCACTCGAACAATAAAAAACTGGCGAGTTGAAAAAAAGATATTGGCGAGATTTGCACCCGGCTTTTTTTTTCTTTCGGCACAGATGTCATATACGGCCCCCTATTGGCGCGATTTTTTTCTGACGCCAATGTCATATACGCAACGGGTACTTAACTGGCGCCAAAGTATCGTTATTTTGCTTGATATGGTAAGCCGGATGTTGTTGTTTATGCTGTTGATGCGTCCCCCAAATTGGCGTTGGAAAAAAATCGCGCCAATATGACATTTGTTCCAAACTTTCATATGAAAGGCGAAGGGATCAGATCGTATTTGTTTATGGCATTTGATGACTTGAACTATTATAATATAAATGAAATGATGGGGATAGAATAATATTTGGTAACTTATCACCTGTGCTTCGATAACATTAAACTATCAAAATGGCACCTAGAGTATAAAAAGCAATGTGTTCCGCCCGGAACTGTTGATGATAGTCACATGATTTAGGCTATTGTTATAGAGATTGTTTTAAAATATTGGTTGACAAAGACTCTGAATGCTTAATTCATTTTATTTTAGCTTCTTTTCAAATGTTTAACTGATCCTCTTTAATCAAAAACGAAAACAACCATTGATTATCTTAACAGCAACTGATTCTCCGTTAAATTTTTTCAATCAAAGGGAATTGAATGGAAACCCGTTTACAGGGAGATCTGCACAGCTTTTTCAGTATAATTTAATCTTCTCTAATATTTTTAAAACCCATTAGATTTTTAGATTTTCAGATTCTGCAGTGTCTGAACGGGGGTTGGCGAGCGTAGCTTGCGGGGGGCAGAGCCCCCTAGTATATATATATTATTGTTGTTGTTGTTGATTGATTTAGCCAGATAATGTGCCGTTATGATCATGACGTTAACTGCTCAGCGGATTATATCTAGATACGTCAAATTCAAGGCCTTTTTCCTGTAAGCTGATGATCAAGATATAAATTACTTGAACATTTTACTTATTACTGCCGTTGAAAATTATTATTATTATTATTATTAGGTATGTTGTTTTCTACGCACCTGTTAAAGTATAAAACAGTTTTTATTATATCAAAAATGAGTAGATTATTTACGTGTATGCTTCATTCGCCGAAAATAATTTTGAAATAAAATAATTATTAATCTAGATTTTCAGGAATAATAATATTATGGCGCATCTGATAATTATATGAGTAATATTATTAGCTCGTTATTCAAGTCAAGGAACTGATCGAAATTATTATATTTCATATTCGTGGAAACTGTTCAAGCGTCCTCCCAATGAAGGCAGATCACTATAGAAAAGGACATAAGATTTATTTCCTTAAATACCTTTTCGAGCTTTTAACAGCATCATTTTGTACAAAAACTACAGATTCAGAATCTTTATCACTTGTAGTTTATTTTCAATTCTAATTTTATTTAAAAGGAAAGAAAAAATAATCCGGAAAGGAAAATAAATAAATACCTAGCCGCGGCCTTCGAAAAACAAAAGACAATAAAAAATAGGCAAGCATGATATTATTTTGTACTTTTCAATCGATAATTTTTAGCTTAATATGTTATAATTGTTAATGAACTTCCATTTATACAAAATGAATCAGATTTAATTACTGATCGGTAACAAGGTATACTCGTGTTTTAAATCCAACGTTGTTGACTTACAGGCACTTCCAGAACACGTGTTCGATCCGCCTATATAACTTTCAGCACAAAAAAAAAAAAAAAAAAAAAAAAAAAAAATATATATATATATATATATATATTGACCAATCATAGATTTCGGAATAATTTGCTGGACTTTTACATTACATTGCACGACCTCTTGCATTAAATACTATATATATGATAAAATATTTACCAAGCTCTGTGATAAATATAGTGATGTTTCAATTAGACTCCTCCCACACTAGAATCATAGCTACTATAAATCGTCTATCGAAAGACCGCAATAATTCAACGAAAGCCTTGCGTTCAACGTGACGATTTTTTTTTTTTTTTTACTTATAAAATTAAATAAAATTAATGATTAATTTATTGATTTTTAAAAATTTGTAAATGCGAAATTTGGATTAAATTTTTAATTATATTAAAAATAAACTATTACTATTTTTTAAGTACAAATATAAGTGAATATTGTTTTTTTTTTATGTATCACACTCTTAAATAGTTATTTATCAAAAATAAATAAAGGGTGCCTTTTTGTTGTGTGGTTTTTATACATTAAAAATAATTTATATTCTCTACTAAATTTTTAAAAACTTATGAATGGTTATGAGAATTGCTTTGTATAAATTGTACTATTTTTATTTAAAAAAAAATGATTTACATTGTTTAGTAAGATTTATCTAAAGGCGTTGGAAAGTAATTGATAACTAAAATTATTAGAAAGTAATTGTTATTATTTTTTTCTCTCCCTTTCTCTTTTGTTAAGTAAAATTCAAAATCTTATTATTAAAAGTAAAATCCCAGAGGGTTCTTTAAATTAAGCGCAGGAGATTTCGCCTTATTTAAAGATAGATTCTCTGTAAAAAAAGTACTGGTGCAGAAGAATTACCTTGTCTGAAAATTCCCTGAAGGATGACAACCCTGTTCTTTTTCTTAACAAGATACAAAAATAATGAATTAAAAAATAACTCTTTGTTGAATTCTTAAATAATAATAATAATAATAATATATCATTTTGCTATGAATAGCCTTAAGTTTTTCGATTTACTGCCTGACATCATTAACTAGTAAATCTGAAATATTTTTTCTTTAATATATATATATATAATATGAATTCACTAGTATGATAGAAACATATCGGTCTTAAGCAGCAGTCATACACTCGTTATGTAACTCCAGTCGATAAATCAAAGTTTTGCAGTCGTGAAAACATGGTCAGAGTGGAAGATCAGGTCTACGTCCCTTGGTAGTTTTCCCGAAAATAACAACTGAAGCCAATAGATGCATCAATTATTTATTAAGTGATCATATAATGCACCAACTCCACTAGCAATGATGCTACCCATAGTCAGGTCGTTGCTGCATCGTAACTATAAACCGCTAGATGTTAAATATTAGAACAACTTGACGAAAGTACAGGAAACAAAGCTCTCCATGTGACAACGGTTTTTGAAGCAAAACAATAAACGTAAAATTCTGTCTCTCCCAGCCAATGCAACAGGTTAAGTACAGGGTTAGCGAAATTAAGCTTCCGCTACTCAAAGAGCCCTGGAGGCCGTTCTACTAGTCTGAAGAGAAAAATATTTGGACAACAGACACTTCGGAGGATGCGCTCGAGATTTCCGAAATTAAAAAAAATAGTTTAAAAATCGCCACTAGATGGCGCTACGACACATCGAGATCCCGAAAATTCTGAAGGACCAGTGGTCTTACACAAAAGGTACACAATAAGGACAATAAGTGGGCACAGAATTTCCATGGCCAGGAATCATGAACAGCCATTCTCGCGGGAAATTGTAGCGTGAATGTTCTGCGAGTGTCCGGGGCTTGCCTTTCCAACTGCAGATCCGCTTGAATCTTATACGGGTAGAAGTTCAGAGTTCTACGTATTGTCGTACAATGGAGTAGGGTATATCAAGGGTACGTGAAATCGTCGGTACACTGACAGTTCCATGAGGCAATTCAGTGCTTGCTTCCACGACCGGTGTAGCAATATCCTCTACGACGGCGGTGGTACCCTTTTACTTCCACTTCCCGGTAAATCACCTAACTGTCCTGTTCGCTCGAATTTCACCATCATGTCTTTAACAGCACGCTCCGATATCGGTCCACGTCGTTGTTTCTTGAGATGGCGGAACTCTCTCAATACTGCCTCTGCATTCTCACGGTTGCGGTAGTACAGTTTGACTAGCAGTGCTCTCTCCAACGACGTCGGTATTTTGGAATGCTCATCTGATTGGGGCACGAGCTTCTTCCTTTTATCGTACGTGACATTTGCATATGTTGCTGCAATGTACTGCCCCGCTGCACCACCTGGTAGCAATTTTTTTAAACTATTTTTTTATTTCGGAATTCTCGAGCGCATCCTCCGAAGTGTCTGTTGTCCAAATATTTTTCTCTTCGGAGTAACAGAACGGCCTACAGGGCCCTTTGAGTAGCGGAAGTTTAATTTCGCTAACCCTGTACTTGCGAAGAACACATGTGTACGTACGCATACCGATCCAAAACAAGGCCAATCCAGTTAAACGGAAGGGGGGAAAGCCAAGTCAGCGGGACTTAATAATTGACGCGTCAGTTTTATTGAGAAAAGAAGATGCCTGCAAGACCTTATGGTATATCGAACGAAAAGAACAAATATTATTAAATACATTCGGAGAAAAAGAATTTAGTCTTAGAATAAAATGAAAGAAAGCAATTTAGTGGGTTTTATAAAGTAAGCTACGAATGAATAAGTTTTTTAGAATAAAAGAATACGCATTTAAAGCATGGAAAAAAGATATGTAAGATATTATTAAAGCTAAGTAAAAAAGGTAGATATTATAATAATTTGGAATAGTTTAATTAAAATAAAAGGGCGAAAATTTTTAATATTACATATATATAAATTTTTTGTACAATTAAACCATTTGAACTCATGAAAATTTACCAAATTTGATGCAATAACCAGTTATAGACAAAAGATACAAAAATACAGGTAATAAGTTGAACATATGAAAAAACAAATGAAAGATCAATTGGATGGCTGTAGAAGGAAGCTTATAGTGTATTTCACTTCATCAGGGATACATGAAATACAAATATAAGCAATACACAGTCGATTTCTGTAAAAGAATCAAGCTATAAGCTGAAAAATATTTTATGTACCCAATCGACTGTAAACCAAGAAGTATAGAAACAATATAAAATAAGAACCACATAGATTGAAAGAACTAAGAAAATTATTTGAAAATAAAAAATAAATTAAACTTACCCCTTAGAAAATAATTGAAAGAGCCTAATAAAAAATTACACGTGCCGCATAGATATATCGCTCACCCGCAAGAAAAGTGACACATCTCGGCAAAAGTAAATTTTACAGGAGAGGCAAAAGAAAATTTGCATGATTTTACTGTAACATGAAATTATAGAACTTAACTGTGCATGCAGGAATAAAAACGTACATTAACAGCTTAAAACTCTTAAGAATGAAGACGTTGAATGAGGTTTGGAGAGTTGGGTAATTTTACCTCCCCGCACAATCCACTCCTCTTCTGTGGTAACAAATGGACATATGGCATAATAAAGTGATTTTCCGTGTAACTACACATATGAAAATTTTTGTGTAGCAAGATACACCTATGACAAACCTATTAATGGAATAAAACGCAAAGTGAATTTTTCCGAGATGCGTCACTTTTCTTGCGGGTGAGCGATATATACGGTTTAAGGTGATCAACACCATTAGAAATATATATATATATATATATATATATATATAACCATTATATAATTACAAATCATCATCGATTTCCAATTACTAAAATTAAATTAATAAATTTAGCTACAATTCATAACACTTACATATACAAAATAAAGTTGGAACCTGTATCTAGTAATACAGAATCATGCTAAAATCCACAGATTCACTAGCACATTGCGGGCAATAGATCCATATAAAACATATGAAAAAACCTCCAAATTTTGATAAAATATCCTATTAAAGACAAAAGATACAATTATTCATCTAAATAATGTTGAACCAGAAAAAGCCGTATCATAAACATACAATAGATCAAATGGATGAATGAAACCGGAAGCTTATATAGTATTTCACTTTTTCAAGGGTACATAAAATACATATATAAGCAAAAAACATGGTCGATTTCTGTAATGGAATCCAGCAATAAGCAAAAATTGAATTCCATTATGTACCCGATCGACTAATCACCAGAAATTATAAATCCACTATGAAAAATAATTTGAATAAAAAAAAATTATTAATCAATGTAATATCCGCAACAATCAACAACATTAAAAAATGAAACAAATTAAATCAAAGAAATACCCAGCAAGAGCCATGACGTATTGACCATGACACAAACATTTAACGGATTTTGGCATATATATATATATTAAATAAAACCATGCTAATATTAGCAGATGCTAGCCGTAAGTCTACATAAAGTATAAAGCGATATAGGGTGACCCTGCCAGTAGTTGATATCCTCCCAGTAGTTCATCAAATTTTTCGAATATTGCCCCATTCCAGGCGGAAATGAGTTTTATGCGTAGCACTAGACATAATATTTTTGTTTGAATGTTAGTGCACCTGCTGTCACATTGTTTTCAGCTGTCCAGCTGTAAGTCATTTTATGATTTTTTTTTATTTTTTTTAGAAAGTATAAACATTTAGTTTTTGATTAGTTGGAGACAATTATGGTAAGTTAAAATAATCCACTTCCATCTTGCTTATTTCAACTAATATTTTTTATAAGAATTATTGTTAATCACAGCCCAAGGATAATATTTTAAAGATTGATTTTTAAATATTTTCAGATTTTCAATTGACTTCTTTCGCCTGATAAACCACTGGGAAAAAGACCATTAAAAAACTATTTATTTATAATTTTGTTGATATTTAATTTCAACGGATTTCATTTTTGTCCATTATAGGACATTCATTAAGGGCTGCAACAATCATTTTAGGAAGGAAATATAATAAAAACCTTTTAGCACTGACTATATTCGATCAACTACTGGATGGGTCACCCCCTCCCTTATATATATTTTCCCCCGGGATTTCAGGAAAAAAAATTATTCCTGGAACATATATTGTAGAATACGTACACACATAGTTCTTAAATATAACTTCAATATTAAAGCATAAGACTCAAATATTTGGTATTAAAACATATTCTCCCCCCCCCCTCCCCCTCTCTCTCTTTTTTTAATACTTTAAAGAAATTTTATTTCAAAGTTACTAGCTCATGATGTCATATCATAAAATAAAAATTTATGGGTTAGGTAGGCACAGAAAGAACATATTATAACTATTTATTTATTTATTTATTTATTTTAAAGAATATTATGAAGAATGTTTTTAATCTATTGTTAAGAAGGAAAAATAAACGTAAAATTAATTTCAAGAACCCTCGAGGTTCTCACTTTTAGAAGATCAGCCAGAAGAGGGAGCTCATGTCTAGTGTGGGAGGAGCCTAATTATGTTCATCCCAGAGCGTTGTGCAATTGATCACTGACGTAGAAGAAAACGTGATTAAATAAACCCTTAAATGCCTGGTGCAACTTAGGAGTTGCATTTATCTTTTTTTTATTATTATTATTATTGTTATTTATTTTATTTTATTTATTTTTATTTTTTATTTTTTTTCTTTGCCATTTGGCGCTTTTTATTGGTCTTCTGGTGAACGATTTGTTACTTACGTGTGATAGCATGCATTTAAGGTCATGAAATCTATCTTTGTTCTAATTTGTTATCATGGAGGGGTTATAACAAATTTGTTCGTACTGCTTGAAATGTGCTCGACTGACGTTTTAAGATAGGTCTTTATAATGTAGTAATTATTAATTCTGCAAATTATTATAATCACTACATTAATTTTAGCACAATTACTCTAATTGGTAAATAAATCATATTAGATGTAAATTTCCAACTGGGCGAAAAATGTCCGGAATTACGCATTCAACGATTTCTGGAGTTCCATTACCTGCGATTTATTCTGTTAAGCTGAACCAGGTTTCAGACCAGATGCTATAATCATTAAGGTTAGCTGGGTGAAAAAGTTCCACCAGATTCGTCCGGGATAGCAGGTGGTAGAACACTGCCGGCTTCAGCCAGGAGATCCCTGGTTCGAATCCTGGTCCGGACACTTTTCGCCCAGTTGGAAATTTACATCTAATATGATTTATTTACCACTTAGAATAATTGTGTTAAAATTAATGTAGTGTAATTACGCATCCAGCGATTTCTGGAGTTCCATTACCTGTGATTTATTCTGTTAAGCTGAACCAGGTTTCAGACCAGATGCTATAATCATTAAGGTTAGCTGGGTGAAAAAGTTCCACCAGATTCGTCCGGGATAGCTCAGATGGTAGAGCACTGGCGGCTTCAGTCAGCAGATCCCTGGTTCGAATCCTGGTCCGGACATTTTTCGCCCAGTTGGAAATTTACATCTAATATTATAAGCATTATAAAAATTATTGTATGGTTAAATAGTTGTTATTGTGCAGTGAAAACACTTTACAGTAAGTATATAATTTAAAATCACTATTTTTTGAACAATTTTTGTTATATAACTCAGGAGTGATATTATGTCCAACAGAAATATAAATAATTTTTTTCACTATTTTCCTAGTAGTTAATTAACAAAAATAGACTCAAATACAATTTTTTCAAACAAAATAAAAAATCATACATTAAAGGGTTAAAGCTACGGCTACTATGTCATAGGAATGAAATAAAATTTATTTAAAAGGCAAATATACGACTTTTATATCCGCACTTATTTATATTTATTTTCAATTAGTTGCAGTTTAAATATAAGAAAGAAACCATTATTACAATCTTGTGGGTTGGGGAGGAGGGAAATAACCCCCTACTAGCACTGCCAAAAATTATCGTATAAAAACTGTGATTGGTACTAATCGATTAGTAACAACGTCTACTAATGCACTTAACCCCTTTATATCCCACCTAATTTAAACAAGATTCGAACCACAAACTTTTAACTAAATTTTATATTTTTTAACTTTGGGGGCGAAATGTTGTTTTTCCTTATTTTAAAATAAAAATTTTCCATTATTCCCGTGAGAATTCCATATTACAGAGACATTATTGCTTGCCCCTCAAAATGTTAAATTTTGCTTAGGAGGTCGTCAGCATACTTGAGTATTTTCATTTATACACCTTAACATCACATTCGGATTCTTTGGTAAATTATACCTTCAGTTATTAAACGGGAAGGTAGTTTAGGAATTATGCATGTTTAAAGTTTGGAGGTTTAAAGTTCGTTTTTTAAGCATAACTCAAAAACTACTTTGTGTAATGAGCTGTAATTTTGGATTCGCATTTTTGAAGCTTTTAGAAATCGCTTTATATATATATATATATATATACAATGAAATAAAATCTGAATTGTAACCAATGAATTTTTTTACAGAAATGGATTTTTACTAGCTTGAAATGTTCGAATCCAAAATTACAGGAACTCAGGAACTACAAAATCTGTCATTTTCGCACTACTTCCAGCTGTTTGATCAGCGCTTGAAATATTTACCAGCAGTAGGTTGAAAGTACCAAATTGGACGAAAAGTTTACATTAATTGGTTTAATAACTTATGATTAATGCCCAGGTCTGTAACGTAAGCAAGGGCTGCCTAACCCTGGTTGCATCATTAACCACAGACTGCTGCATATTTCATTAAAATTGGCATATTGGATCTTAAAATTGGTCACAATTTAATATCTGAACTTGATATTTTTTGGACTAGGAAAACAACCTAAAAGAGGCAGCTTCAGACGAGAAAAAAAAATCCATTTTAAAGTTTTAGTTATGCAATGTCTTACTGGGGCTATTCACAGTGAAAAAAAAAAAAAAAAGAAAAGAAAAAATAAAGAAAGAAATAGCCTATTATATGAAAATTCTTATCAAAACATAAATATGACCATATCAGAAGCTTATTTTGAAAATTTATATAAAAAAACATAAATTATTGAATTTCTTTACATTTAATTAACCTATTTCCCGCGTTGGGATGCTATAAACGTAAAATAAAATTGCGTTGAAACTATAGTACTTATTTTAACTATCAGTATATAGCAACCATACGTAGACGTAGAAAACGTAGAAAAAAAATCAGTTTTACTTAAGTGTGGTTACCTTATTTTTTCCAAGGGGCCTATAAGCGAAAAAGAAAATTTTTTTGAAACGGTATTGTTCCACTGGGATAACGCATATTTCCATCTTAAAGTTTAAAGTTAATATCCCATCTTAAAGTTAATATCCCATTAGGAGCGCTACGAACGTAAAAAACCTATCACGTGAAATTTTTTACCAAAACATAAATTTTGCCGTAACAGAAGCTTATTCTGAAAATTTATGAAAGTAAAAAGCATAAAAATTTAATTTTATTTAAATTTAGTTACTCTATTTCTCGCCAGAACAGAACAAAAAAGTAACTACTAAACAAAAAAGAAAATTGCGTTCAATCTGTGCTATCTACTTTTAATTTCAGTATCGCTATCATAAAGTGAAACATAAATAAATATATATACCGGGTGTCCTAAAAAGGACTGACTGATTTTAAAATTCAATAACTTGCAAATGGTGACAGATATTTAAAAAAATCTTGCAGGAGGGTTGTGCATAAGGTTAAAAGTTTTTTTTTTTTTACAGTGATTTTCGATTTTAATTCGAATTACTAACAATAGATGGTGCTGTAAGCAACACGCGCTAAATACAGGCTCGATTTTTTGGCCTTTCACTTCTTCCATGAGGAAAAAGGAGGATGAAATGTATTGAGTGGGTCCAAAAATCAAGTCCAAAGTACCAAAAATCAAGCCTGAATTTAGCGTCTATTGATCGCAGCGCCATCTATTGTTTGTAATTCGAACTAAAATCGAAAATCACTGTAAAAAAAACTTTTGACCTTATGCATAACCCTCCTGCAATAATTTTTTAAATATCTGTCACCGTTTGCAAGCTATTGAATTTAAAAATCAGTCAGTCTTTTTTAGGACACCCGGTATATATATATAATAAATTTGAAATCACAAATATATGATGAAATTGATAAAGTTCTAAAGATGATTTAGAAATGAACGTAGGAAGCAGGGGCGTAGCTACCGTGGAGCAGTTGGAGCAAACTGCTCCAGGCGCACGAATCCTAAGGGCGCAAAATTAGAAAGAGCGAAATATACATTTGTAAAAATATTTTCATATTTTTTTCATTTTTAATCAGAAATTATAGATGAATATTGTTACAGCCATCATATTTCTATGATATTTTACCCTGTGTTTAACCTCAATTATTTCGATTTAAAACATATTTTTATACACAGTTAACAGAAATTACTTCTATTTGCGGAGTTTTAATTTTAATTCATAACTTATTGCAGCTTCAAGTAACTTCTCCAACACCATTTCAGCATGCCGGATTTTTTCCCTGTGACTTTTTCGTAGACGACAACTGAAGATTTTCAAATCTTCAAGAATCAAAACTTATTTACAGCGCTCTCATTGGTCGCTTTATTGGCTACTACTATTTCCAAACAATAAACTTCCTGGTACATTTCTATTGAAAATGTTTTAGAAATTTATCATGATGATTACTGTACGGAAATAATGGTAGTCAAAGAAGTCACCACTGAGAAACCTATGTTTATGATGTAACAGCCTTAGCAATTTAGTTATTTTACGATTTGAAAAAAAAAAATAGTTTGACAAGTAGAAGAAAATTATTGACTATATTACAAACGAAAAAAGAAATGAAAATTTTAAAGGGTTTTTTTTGTGTGTGTCTTTGCAAACTAAACATTCATCAATGCAGATTACAAAATAATAAGAGCCGGATTTAGGCATATTTCACATCAGTCGAAGGCGACAAACTTTAAATGGGGTGTGAAGGGGAAACGGCAAATTAAATTTTGTGCATATTGTTTTTGAGATTTTGAAAATATGGTAAATCTGAAATGCAGAATTGATAAGCATTTCCTTCAAAAAGAGAGAAAAAAATTAGGTAGCAAATTTAGTTTTCCTTAAGACATGATTATCGCTGATGCAAATTTATATCATTTTTTTAGAAAAATAGTTTTCCAGATTAAACCTTATTTAATTGCAGAATTTTATGATTAAATAAGGCAAAACATTTTTTGAAAATAGTAATGTGAGTTTGCTGAGGCCGGAATCAGACTCTGCCCACACACCACCACCATCCAATATCGCATAATTAGTAGTAGTCAATGAATTTTGGAATAATAAAATGAAAAAAAAATCTGGAGTTACTCCAACTGTGTGTTAAGAAAAGTAGAACAATGAATATAAACTTAGATCCTAATGTTATGCAAAGGTGAAATATTTCCACTAGTGATAAAGACCTCGTGTTTTAAAGAAAATGTGCACTTTCATTCATAAGGCTTAAAAAATTTTCAAATGGCCTAATTTTCAACAAATTTTAATTCTGCACATGCTGAAACAAGGTCTATAAGTTTAAAAAATTAGAAAAAATAGGATTGTACCAAATTAAGTCAAATTCTGTCACACTCAGGCTGGCCCGCTAGGCAACTGACCCGCGGGTTGGTGAGGCTTAAACCGTGTAATGCTGTGCTCCCCCCGAGTTGAAATAATAAATGTTACAAAATTTTCTATAAGCATTAGCTTTGAACAGTCGTAAATTATTGAATAATTTTAAAAAATCACATTTTTGAAGCATTTTTTCTATTAATGATTTTTTTTTTTTTTATCTTTGCAAAGCAGAATTGAATTTTTTTTTTTTTTTTGGAAGTTTCTTCGTTTCAGAAAACCATGCGTCGTCTCTATTTCAAAATATATATATGAATTTTTTTATTTAGTTTTTTGTAAAATCATTTATAATGTATTTGATTGAAATGTGTAGGTGTCGTGTATTTGTAAATTAACCTATATAAATGTTTATTACATTGATTTTTGCGCTTGATGAAAAAAATATATATAAGAATATTTTCGGATAAAAAAAAAAGATAAATCAAACATTCCTTTTGTCAAAAATTACACTTTAATATGAAAACGGGACTGTTTCAATATTGTCTATAAGTGTGATGATCAAAAAGGCGATCTGCTATTTTGTATGTACGTTAAATCTGGACTGTTCGTGTTCAACCGTTTGAAGATTCTTTTTGCGCCCCTTCGATTATACCCTGTTGCTAGGTGTTTTTTTTAAATACAGTATATTCTGCATAAGACGGAAATTTGTCTTACATAGAGCTTTAGACAGAGTTTACTCTATAAAAATCTATATAAAATTTTAAAGATACTTTGATTTAAAATGAAATTAAATATTCCACGTTTCTTTTTATTACTAGCAGCATTAAGATTTTTTTTCCTTCCGCTGCAAAAAAAGTTTAAAATAAGTTTAGATAATCTTTCTTATTTAGTACTAAAATTCTTCTATACTTAGAATCCGACACTAGTCATTCGCAAGCTAATTTTAAACCAATGGCAACGTTCATTACAAATTTTTCATTTTTAGTATTTTTAAATGCTTTTTCTTTGCATTGAATATATAAGGTCAATGTCTAAACGGTTATCTTTATGCTGTTTTGATTTTTTTTTCTAAGAACACTTTCAATTTCGGATCCAGTTCCGAAATTGAAAGCATCCCCAGAAAAAAAACTCGAATGGTAATAGATATTATTGGTTTCTAATAGCAAAGTGGTACAATAATGAATTTCTAAAATGTTGCGCCCTTCAAAAATCCAAGATTGTATTTGACTGTGACCGAGTCCGACCCTGTGTGCAATAGCGGCTCCGCAAGGGTTCACAATAACTTTTCTACTAGAATATAGGTATATAAAATTTGATTTGTTTTAATCGTGAGATTTTTTACTATTAAACAAGAAGAAATTTTTTTGTGAAATTACTAATAGTAAAGTGATTGTGAACCCCTTGTTGAGCTGCTACTGTCTGTCTAGTGAAATGCTGTGGTATAAGATGAACGTGAGCAATAAAAATAATTTAATCGAGATATAAGAGAAAATATTGGTCAGTTATCGTCACAGACTGGTTGAAAAATAGTTTAGATACCAAATCCGTCGGCCGATTTCTTCGAAAATTAATACAATTCTTGAGACAGATTTATAACATACCTGCCGATATCATCAAAAAATCACCAAATCGTGCCCTGGGAATCTGAAAAGGTGGAGAAATTCTAACATACACGCATACATACACACATGCATATTAAACCATTGTAAAACTTGTGAGAATGGATTCAAGAGTATTTGAAAATGTAAAAGTGTATCATTATTTTCATTTTTTTAGTGTGATTTCAGTGCTTTCTTAATTCTTTCCTTACATTGTATATGTGTACGGAAAGTAAAAACTGGTGAGCAAAAATTAAGGACGAAGCAGATAAATTAGCATAAAATCCCAACAAGGCAACAGAACGGACTGAAAGGCCAATCAGGAGTACACCTTGGACCGATGCTGTTGGGCATGCGCATATATGGCATATAACGTAAGAGGTGGAAGTCTCAAGAGTATAAAGCACAGATGCGGTAAACACTCAGCAATTCGGTGAAATATATTGCACGGTGTACAGTGATTTCAACGACGGTTTGTTGCTACTACTGTGTGATATGGCCAACAGCCAATCCAGGAGTTGCCATCTGGATGACTTTACCATATGTCGCATCATTGGAAGGTTCAAAGAAGATCGAAATGTGACAGAAGAGTTTGGGATCGCTCACAGCATCGTTTTACGAGCCTGTAGAGCATTTCAAACGATAGAACAAGCTGTCCGAGTGTTCAGCAGTGGTCGTCCACGTTCAACAACAACAGAAGAATACCGCTGCGCTATATTGTCCTAAGGCGAAAAGAAACACGCAAAAGACAGCTGGAGAAATCGCAAGGCACATGGAACAGACTACTGGACGTCAGATATCACATTTTAGTTGGTCAAGGGGCTGCACAAAGGTGGTCTATACGCACGTCGAACAGTACGGTGTGTACCATTAACGACTGCTCATCGGAGACGGTGGTTTCTGCGGCGCCAGGAACACAAGAACTGGACATAACAGGGGTGGGGTCGAGTACTCTTTATGGATAAGAGCCGATTTAGTCTGACGAGCAATTCTGGATATATACGCATCTGTAGAGAGCAGGGAATACGCAATTACCCATCCAACAGCATCGAAAAGGACTGTTTTGAAGGTACCGGGGTTAACGTTTGGGGCGGTATCACGCTTGGTAGCTGTTGTAACCTCCACGTCTTCTAAGGAGAGTCAGTAACTGGCAGCCGCTATTGAAATGAGATTATCTTGCCAAACGTGTGTCTTTTTACATGTGCTGTGGTTCTAGACTTCCTCTTCGTGGACGACAATGCTACACCTCATCGTACAGTCTCTGTCGCAGATCTCCTGGACAGTGAAAATATACAACGCGTGGATTGGCCTGCAAGGTCCCTGGACCTAAATCTCATAGAACACGTGTGGGACTTTCTCGGGAGACGCTTGGCAGAGTGTGACCAAGCGCCAGCAACGATTCCGTAGCTTCAATTGGTGTTACAAGCGGAATGAGACTGTGTCTCAACAGCTCCTTGACAACTACGTCTTCAGCATGGACAGACGTTGTAAACCTTGCATCACAGTCAGGGGTGACCATATCCCATATTAAAGACTGAATTGAAGAGCTGAGTGGATGAACATGTTATGCTACATTTTCTAAAAAAAAATTTATCTTTTGGATGAAAGCATTATGAGGTATCCTATCACATGGTGAAGATAAAATACTAAGATCCTATTTAGTTCTTCTATTCTATCTAAGACATTATTCATTAATATTTAATAATGTCAATAATATTAATAATTTTTAATATTTGAGAATTAAATATGAACAAGTTATTCTGAGAGAGTTTAGTACCATACCTGTTAATATTTTAAACACATGGTATCAAACAGAAAATAAATCATTAAAATTTACAGCAAAATCTTTCACTTCAAATTTCTTCAAACTTAACATGTTCTTCCACTTAGCTCTTCAATTATTCCTGCCAGGTGCCTGTCAGATAGACATTTCTGTCTTCTCTGCAGTTGTGATCCAAGTTACCTTTTCAATAAAGTGTTTTTGTAACCTTTTGATTTCTTGTTAAGATGCTTTTGATCACTTGTACCATATTTTCACGTCTTGGAGAATTTATGGTATGATATTTTGGTCGATGTGGAAAACTTCTGTATAATGTTTCATTCGGAAAATCATCTAGTCTTTAATTTTTGCAAACCAGTGTATAAGAGTGTCAATTAGGGTTCTCGTTGCAGGGGGACCAAAATGTTTCATTTGGGGAGAAAACGGAAGACTGAAATCGCCAAATTGCAAGAGGTGTTTTTTTTTCTTTCGGAGACACTCTCAGTCATGCTATTGTACGATTAAACCTTTACTATGTAACTCATTATTCTTGTTTTTATATTATTAGTGTTTCTTAGTGGCGAATCTATTACTACCATTATTTCAATTTCTCTAGTTTTTCTTTAGTGATTAGCGAAATTACTCAAATTAGCAAAAGCCAGTGAGAAACCCACTGTCAACTTTTGTCATTGTCCATTGGCTAATTTTCTAAACCATTAGCTGTGGAAATATAGTTCCAATAGTAATAAAGTTTTAAAGTTGTTCTTCATCCTCTTAAAAGTAATTTATGTCAAAATAGTTATTTTTTAAAAGATACGAGATTTACATTTTTATTCGGTCCCTGGGTTCTATAAGCTATATTTAGAAAAATCTTCTCCGTATACGGGTAAAATAATAAAAATTTATTTTTTGTATGACCAAAACTCATCAAGTTATGATACTTTGAATTTTATGGGATTTTAGTATTTTCTGACACTAAAAACAGTTTCATCCATATGCAAAAACTAAAAAAAAAAATCTTGACAATAGTGTTTTTTTTATTAGTACTCTACAATGCTTCGAAATCTTTGAAAAGAAAAACAGATATTAAGGGCCAGTAGATTGTACTAGCTAATTGGCCGATTTAAAACCGAAAACGATTTTAAAACAAAAATCCCACCCAGTTCGCAGAAAATATTGGTAGGTACTCCATACTTATAGAATTATAATTCATTTCATTATTTATTTCTAATTATTCTTATTTCATACGTGTTGAAATATTCTGACTTTCAAATAAAAGTAAGGTTTTAAATCGAATTAAGATTGGTATATAAATTTTAAAGTAAAAAGAAAAAAAAGGCGCAGAACTTTATCGGGTGACAAGAGGGCGCACCAACTTTACTTGCTCCAGGGCGCTGAATATGTAGCTACGCCACTGGTAGGAAGCCAGTATGTAAAATAAGAAACTATGAATGACTCACAGAATCGTCAGAGGAGCTTGTGAGTTCATTCATAGAAGATGCGTTATTTCATCCAATTTTGTCGGCATTAAGCCTAAAATGACAAAATTTAGCTCTTTAAACGCAAACATTACAGAAAATAGATAATAAAAAGCTAAAAGATCCAAAGAAAGATACACCTCATACAGGATATTAAAAATGATTAGAGCACAATACCTGAATGACATACTAAGAGTCAAAACTACTGCATATCAGCATGGAAAACAAAGTTAAGGCTATTTTAACATGTGATCTACAGCTGAGCATCTGAGTGAAACCCATAACTGTGCTGCTATCTGGTGTGAGAAAGGAAAAATGTAAATTGGAATTAATTATTAACAATAATGTTATATTACTATGTTTCCTTCAAGGGGCGCTATAAACGGAAAAGTAAATTGTATTGAATCAGTACTACCTATTTTTATCTTGAATAAGCCATCCTACAGTGAAACATAAAGAAAAACATTTTATTCAAATTCGGTTAATGTATTTCTCGCTAGGCGGCATTATCAGGTAAAAGAAAGTTGAGTTTAAATTAATCTATCTAATTTTAACTTGGAGTATGGTTGCTATATAACGTAGACGTAGAAAAACGTAGAAAAAAAAATCAGTGTGTGTCTTAAGTGTGGTTACCCTATTTCCTCCCAGGGGTCTATAAGCGAAAAAGAAAAAAAAAATTGAAACTGTATTGTTCCAATAGGATAAAGCATATTTCCATCTTAAAGTTTTAATTATGCAATATACCTTCAGGAGCGTCACGAACGTAAAAAACCTATCATAAAAAATTCATTTTAAAATTTTATTTATGCAATTCCCCACCAGAGACGCTACCAGCGTAGAAAGACTAATGAGAAGAAATAATTAATATATATATTTAACGTTGGCGGAAGCTTTTTCTGAAAATCTGCGAGAAAATCCTTTATGTTAAGTGAGTTTAAAATGCGTTCTAAAAGTTAACTGAAGACACAGTTATACACATAGAGATACATGAAGCATCTTAAGTTAAACAAACCTGATTCAAAATGTCGTTTCTAACAGTAATTTGCGATAAAATGTAATGTATGTGAATTCTTGTAAAAAAGTGAATGTTGCATCCTACATTTTCAATGGAGAACATGTCACAATTTTCGTAGTTTCAAATAACATAATGACAGTAAAATGTATTTTGAGTAATTATCGCCCATAGACGGGCAATCAAATTCTTTTGTACAATAACTATAAATGGTATAACACCCTCTTCAAGAAAAACATGCTATAGGTAGCTGCAACAACATACTAAAATTACATTAACACAACACACAAACATAAAATTACACAACATTAACATAAAATCGTTACGTATATTCGTACTCTTTTATGCGGTCTTGTACAATAACTACAAATGGTGTTATTCAAGAACCTCAGCATGCTGCGGGTGACTGTAACATCATATTACAATTAAATTACCGACAGCGTTCTATAAAGCACCGAATTTAATACATTCCTTTCATAAATTTATTTCATAAAATCGATACATAAATTCATTTCATAAAATGAATTAGGATAACATTAGGATTTTATATAGAGAGAGTATATATGTAATTAGTTATTTTACAATATTGCAAACAAAATACTTACTGCATTTCAAATTCTTTTAGATTTCGCTTTCATCCAAATTAATTAGTCTCTAATGTTTTTTAGAGTTCTAGTATTATACATGTATTTATATTTATTTATTACAAATGCCCTAAATTTAAAAATTCAAAAGACTGCTTTCTCATACATATTTTGTTTTTTTTTCTTTTTATCACTCAATATTCTGTACACCGATTTAATGGTTTTAAAAAGCTTGATTGTTTATGAGATGCATTTTTATCGTTAAAATTATGATTTTTCCCCTTGAAATGCTTTAATTGTTTATTTATTAATTTAAAATCAATTTGCCTAGCAATTAAATTTTCACATCAACAGCTTATCACAAAAAACCCCTACATTAGTTAAAGAAGCTTTTTTAATTAAATTGCATTAAAAATGATTTACTGGTGGAAAAAAAGTTGCTTTGTAAACGCACTACGTATTGTTAAACAAACAAGTGAAATCTAATCGAATCTAAAATAAAAAAAATTGTTATAAATTGAAAATATTTCTCTAGAAAAACATTTTTTAAGCACGAACATTTTACTTTAGATGGGTTTTACTTTTCTGAAAATTACTCTTTCTTGGAGTAATTTTAAATGAGAAAATTTAAGTGTTTTCATTTTTTGTTACCCCTCTTGTAATTTGTTATATGTTATTCTGACTTTTATCTGCCAATACATTTTAATATTCATAAAAATCTTAATTAAATTAGTTTGAAACAAACTTAGAGAAATGTTTCAATTAGATTGAAACAGAAAAATTTCTTTTCACAAAGATCTTTATATGAGGACACATTCCATCTTTGTAAGATGAGGATCTTATGTTAATATTTAAGATTAATAAGTTATCTATTTGAGTATAAATGTTTATAAAGTTCAATTTGAATATATATAAGCTTGGATTAGAATTAAGATGAGTTCTGTAACGATGCTTAAATTTCTTTTCTTTTAAAAACTTTAGTAAAACTTTTTTTTCCTTTTAAAATTTTTTAAACTTTTTTGTTTGAACTTTTTTGTAAAAACTTTTTTTTTTTTTTTTGCTTTTTTAATTTTGTTAAAACTTTTTTTTCTAACTTATATCTTTTTTTTACTTTGTAAATTTTGTTAAAACTTTTTTAACTTTTTTTATTTTGCAACTTTTTAAACAAATAAATTTTATACATATGTATTTATATACATGAATATATATAAGCATTTAACTTGTATGCATATAAATATGTGTAGACATGGATGTGTACTTATACTTAAACATTTATAGCTAAATACATAAATTTTTAAACACATACAAATTCATACAAAACACAGATTCACACAAACATATATACAGAGGGAGAGATCCATATGGCCTACTGATACATATGCTTTCCAACACGCGAATGTATGTTAACAGTCATTTTAACTAAAGTGGAAGATTTGTATAGTTTTTAAAAACTTATTCTTATACAATAAATCTTTCTGAGAAAGTAACAGAGAAAACAATAAAACAAGATTAAAAAAAACTGTTGCTGTAAAGAGGAAGGCGATCCTGATCATTGATTGCGCACTGATTGCGCAAATCCTCAGATTCCATGGCCGTTGAACTGCCGTATAACTACTACTTCTGTATATCACTGCAAACGTACAAAAAGAAAAATATGTATAAATGAAAACAATTTTTAGACATTCATGATGATGTCATTAAAAGGGGGGGAAGGGGTTCGAGGAATGATAACGTATGATATCGTAAGAGGGGGGGGGGGTATTCAAAAATACCAAACAGTTGATAGCGTTATATGTACAGCCTCTTACGTATTTTTTTAACAAAGGGTACATTCTTGCAGCCTGCACTCCTCTCCCAATTGCGATTATGCCAAGTTTGTAGTCACGGTTTCGCTAAGTTCTCTCGCCAAGCTCATGCATACATAATTATATGCCGTTCATATATACGCTCTATGCATCAGATATGCAGGTAAGTCAAAATGAATATAGCGATTACAAACAGCTATAACTATTTAATGGAAAAGAATTTCTCGATAAGATTAACACAGAATGTAGATGAAACTTCAAATTTTTGTATACATACGTCATAGATGTTCTATGTGACTTCCCTTGGTCATACGAACAACATCTAGACGGTAGTCCATTTCACGCCATACATTCTGAAGCATTTGTTCAGTCACCGATGCAAGCGCATTACAAATGTGCACTTTGAGTTCTTCAATTGTTTTGGGCTGGGAGGCACACTGTCTTTCACATAACCCCACAGAAAGAAAAAATCGGCCATTTTTACCGTGATAATTGGCCATTTTTACTAATGAGACGGCCGCAATGAATAGGTTTCTTGTCATTGCAAAGTTTCAAATCGCGCATGCGTAGGCTTCCGCTTCACTGCACTTGCCTTACGTAAAGAAATTTTGAAGTTCCGTCTACATTCTGTTTTAATCTTATTGATAAATTCTTTTCCATTAAATAGTTATAGCCGTTTGTAATCACTATATTCATTTTAACTTACCCTGTATATGCATCATATATAATTCATATATGCCTTATATATATGCCATATTTATTTATATGTATGTGACATTTTGACGGCAAGTAGTTGGTATTGTCGAAAAAAAATGAGGGTTTCCATTCCTAAACAGCACAGGTAGCAGCCGAATGGTTTTAAAATAATAAAGAAAAATGAAGAATTAACATAAGGCAGTCGCTTGGAACATTATTCACTTTATTTCCACACTCTCGACAGGGGCGTAGCTACCGTGGAGCAGTTGGAGCAAACTGCTCCAGGCGCACGAATCCTAAGGACGCAAAATTAGAAAAAGTGAAATAAAGATTTCTTAAAATATTTGCATATTTCTTTTTCATTATTAATCAGATATTATAGATTAATCTTGTTACAATCAGCGTTTCCTATGATATTTTACCTTTTGTTTAACCTCAACTATTTCGATTTAAAACATATTTCCATACACAGTTGAAAGAAATGACTTCTATTCAGGAAGTTTTAATTTTAATTCATACCATATTGCAGCCTCAAGTAACTTCTCCAACACCGTTTCAGCATACCTGATTTTTTTTTCTGTAACTTTTCCGTAGACGACTGTTGGAAGATTTCATATCTTATAAAGTAATCAAAACTTATTTAACAGGGCTCTCATCGGTCACTTTACTGGCTACCACTATTTCTAAACAGTAATCTTTCTGGTACATTTCTATTAAAAATGTTTTGGAAATTTATCAGGATGATTAATGTACGGAAATAATGCTTGTCAAAGAATTCACCACTGAGAAACCTATATGTACGATGTAACAGTAGTAATTTACGATAATTATTTTACGATTTGGAAAAAAAAATAGCCTGACAAGTTGAAGAAAATTATTGACCATTTTATAAACAAAAACCATGAAAACGAAAAATTTGAAGGTTTTTTTTATTTGTTTGTTTTGCGGAAACTAAACATGCATCAATACAGATTACAAAATAATAATAAGAACCGGATTTAAGCATATTCCACATCAGTCCACGGCGACAAAATTTAGACGGGGAAAGCAGCAATTTAATTTTGTGCGTATAGTTTTTGAGATTTGAAAATATTGCAAATGTCATATATGCAGAATTGATTAGCTTCAAAAAGAGAGAAAAGTTAAGTACCAAATTCAGTTTTCCCTAGGGCCTGATTATAGCCTATGCAAAATTACATCACTTTTTTCTAACAGTTTTTTTCCACATTAAACTTAATTTAATCGCATAATTTTAGGAGTAAATAAGGAAAAACATATTTTTCGAACATAGCAATGTGAGTTTGCTTAGGTCTCATCCCTCCCCCCCCCCACACACACACACACGCACGCACACTCCACCACCATCTGATAGCACATATTAGTAGTCAATGGATTTTCGATTTAAAAAAAAAAGGAAAAAAAAGTTTGGCGTTACTCCATTCAACTTTCTGAGCCGTTTACAGAAATACTGTTTGTTCAAACCAGTGTAACAATATGAATAAAAACTCAGTTCCTAATTTTACTTCCACTGGTTGATAAAGACCTTGTTGTTTTAAAGTAAACGTGTACTTTCATTCATAAAGCTTAAACATTTTTCTAATGACATAATTTTCAACAAATTTTCCTCCCGCTAATGCCGAAACAAGGCCTATAAATTAAAAAAAGAAAAAAATAGAATTTTACTAAATTAAGTCACATTCTAGCAGGCTCAGACTTGCTCACTGGGCAACCGACCTGCGGGTCGATGCGCCCTAAACCAGGTAAAGTTGCTCCCTCCCTCAGGTGAAGCTAAAAGTTTTAAAATTTACTATAAGTATTAGATATGAAGTCTTAAATCATTTAATAATTAAAAAAAAACTTTTTTGAAGCATTTTTTATTAATGATTTTTATTTCTCTTTGCAAGGCAAAATAATTGATTTTTTTTTCTTGAAAGTTTCTTTACTTCAGAGGACTATTTAAATTATTTAAAACCTAACATATATATTCTGTAATTTTGTCTGTGACCAATTGCGACATGGTCTGCCCCAAAAATTTTCAGCCTGTCTAGTACCAAAGAGCGTGGACTCTCTTTATACGTATTTTATTTTTATTTTTTTGTAAAATAATTTATAAAGTATTTGTTTGAAATGTGTAGGCTTCGTGTATTCGTACAATGCTGTGATTGTAATTTCCTCTATAAAAATTTTTATTATATTGATTTTGGCGCTTGATGAACAAAAATATTTATAGAGAATATTTTCGGCAAAGAAAATGTAAGTCAATCATTCTTTTTTGTTAAAAAATACATTTTAATATGAAAACGGGACTGTTTCAATATTGTATATAAATGTGATAATCAGAACGGCGGTCAAGCTATTTTGTATATATGTTAGAACAGGACTCTTTTTTTTTAACCGATTTTTCACACAGTCATCGAGCACATTTCAGACAAAATCGTGATAAAGATATATGACAATACGTTTTTCTCCCTTCGTTGATTGGTTTTTCTGCTTTCGTCGGAAAATTCCATCGAAAACGCCAACTTTGACAGTGTTTTCTGTAAGATCTATTGTGGTTACAAAAAATACGGAAAACGTCTTTCGATTACAAAGTTTCTGAATAGTACCTGCCAGTTTCATGCGTGTTCGAGCAAAAATGAATTAAAACGTATGTCATAAAGTTGCCCCTTTGGATTTAAGAACAGCCTTAAGAAATAAAATCATACAAATTTCAGGTTCATTTAAGAATATTATCACGGGCCCGGATGACACCGGTTGGGTCAGCTAGTATATACTAATAAAAGAAAGTTTCGCTCTGTGTGTGGTGGCTAGCGACATCTCTTGCAAGCAGAAGTCTGAAAATTTGGGTGAGGGTAATCCACGATAGGTCCTGATGCGCCTAGAGCTCAGATTTTTAATTGTTTATGACCGGCCCCCTGAGCACCTTCAGTTTTTATACACTGAATTGCTCATAACTTGCCCTCTTTTTATCCGATCTTCTTCGTTTTGGGGGCCCTTTTCCCATTTAGTTATTCTCCGCTTCTACATTCCAGTTAAGACACTGGGCCCCCTGGAATTTTTGTGCGCCATGCATTTTTCATCCCCTAATATTGTCAACTTCTCAATGCATAACTTTAAAATTGAGAGTTGGACTCCTCTCCCTGGGCCAGCATCCTCATATTTTTATTGGGCACCTAGTGCCCTTTCTTAAGAATTTCCCCACTTTTTTTCCCCGCTTCTTTAAAATTTTATTCGAATGATTAATACATACCCTATGCTTAATTTCGACTTATTGAGATCTAAAGAGCTATGTTCTAGAACCTTTTAACATGTTTTCATCTTAAGGCCCTGCTCTCAACTATCAGTTGGCCCCTTTTGGACCTCGTATTATATCTCCCTTAAAAATGGTCTGATTCACTGACTTTTTTTTTGTAACAACATCTTAGGAAATCCAGCAACTGCACGAACGACAAAAAAATTTTTTTAGACTTCAGCTACTGCCAAATTTGAATATTAATCGCCTTCTTGGGGCCCTTGGTGCAGCTTCTTTAAAAATGATCCGATTCTCTTACAATTTTCTTTAACGTAGTTCTAGCGTCCTTTGACTACATATAAAATACTAAAAAAATTCCTTATGCCCAGCTACATTCCAGTTGAGACTCTGGGCCCCTGGGGCTTGGTACAGGGCTACTTGAAGTTTTTGTGTTCTAAATTGTTCATAAATTACCCCTTTTAATCCGATCTACGTTTTGGGGCTCTTTTTCCATTTAGTTTTTCTTCCGTTTATACATTTCAGTTAAGACACTGGCCCCCTAGGGTAACTTATTGTGCGCCATGCATTTTCACCCCCTAATTTTATCAGACTCTCATTCCATAGCTTCAAAATTGAGACTTGGACTTCTCTCTCCGATCCGATAACTTCATATTTTTATTGGGACCCTAGGGCTCTTTTTTAAGCATTTCTTTAAAAAAAATTTCTGATGATTAATACTTATACCGTATGCTTAATTTCAACTAATTGAAAATCTAAAGCGCTAAGTACTAGAACCTTTTTAACCTGTTTACATCTTAGGCCTTCCTCTCAATTATCAGTTGGCTCTTTTTCCTCCCCCTATTATAGCTCCCTTAAAAATGGTCCCGATTCACCAGGATTTTTTTCCTAACAACTTCTTACATCCTCCAGCTACTACAGGAATAACAACAACAACAAAAAATACTCACACTTCAGCTACCAAAAATTTTGAATATTAATCGCCTTCTTGGGATCCTTGGTGCAGTTTCTTTAAAAATTAACCGTTTGTCTTGCAATTTTCTTTAGCATAGTTCTACGGTCCTCCGGATACTTTATAAACCACTAAAAAATTTCCTTATACTCCAACTACTACCTTTTTCGAATATCAATCTTCTTTTTCGGCATCAACTTACGTTTACTCACCGCAGCCGTGAAATTACAATTCGCGTTACTGTTAAAGGTAAGTGGTTAACTTTAGAGGGGTGGGATTTCATCCGTAAATTAAATATCGCGTTAATGTTAAAGGTAGTTCGTTAAATTTACAGGGGGTGGGGGCCACAAGCACCTTCCACTGCTTGGGGACGCATTCTTTCCTCGGGTTCTAGGGGCCCGATTTCAACGGGAATTGGTTCATCCGACCTAGATTACGATTCAGCTACTTTCTGTATTATAAAATTTGTCTTAGACTTCAGTTACCAACATTTTCGAACATTAATGGTGCATTCTTTTTTCGGGTTCAATGTGCCCGATTTCAACGGTGATTGGATAATTAAACTTAGCTTACTATTCAGCTATTTTCTGCATTATGAAAGTTTATCTTAGACTTGTGTTACCATTTTCGAACATTAACGACGCATTCTTTTCTGGGTTGTTATGCGCTCTATTTTAACGGAAATTGGCCCATTCAGCTTAGCTTACGATTGTTTTAAAGATTATAGTTCCACCGCCAGGATTCGCATTCGTATCTCGGGTTTTATGGGCTAGATTACTACGGGGTTTGCAGATTCAACTTTGTTTTCGATTGTCTCCGGCGCGTACTGAACAATCCTCGCATACACTGCCTTTGGTAGCGGGGACCCAGGCCAAAGGTTCATTCAGAAAGAGGTTTGTCGGGAACACACTAGATGCTGCCGAAGGCAGTAGGCCACCCCTAAGACCTAGTTCATTTGAACTACTTTCGGAATATATAAAATCATACAAACTTGAGTTTTGTTTACGTTATTAAAACGACCCCGGGCAACGCAGAGCTGGTCAGCTAGTTACATATATATATATGTAATATGTATATAGATGTATATATGTAACTTCAAAACAAAATTACGCAGAACTTTTTTGAGTGACAAGAGGGCGCACAAACTTTACTTGCTCCAGGGCGCTGCATATGTAGCTACGCCACTGACTCTCGATTAAATCTAGGGAAGATGCTCTCTCCTTCCATGGTAAAAAGAATAAAGTCTATTCTTCCTGTCACAATTAGTTTAAAAACACTCCATCTCTTGACTGCGTTCTAGTCTTTAATCCGTTAATATCTAACATCACCCATTACGATACCGTTGCTTCCTCATTCTACACACATAATAAACAGTATTCATCCAACATTTTACTACCCCCATCGAGCAATCACATTGAATATCCAGTTTGCTACGACAGCAATCCACCACGTTCACATCTACATGCTAAAAACTAAAAAGCTTCTAAGCTCACAGCCCATCTACTGTATGCTATATGCTATATGCTCTCTCTGGTTCCCGCCATCCGTATTTATACTCTGCTGAAAAGATTGTTCTAGAAACTTCTTATATCCTCGCACCAGCTATCTAAAGCATAAACAAATGTTAAAATCTGTAGTCGAGATTATGCTAAAATAACCCTTTTTTCCCTCTTCAGACGATAAAAGAAATGAATTTATGTCTGCAAAGTTTTAATCTTTGAAATATTTTAATTACACCTGGATATTTTAAATAAAAGAATAAATTGAAATAAGTAGGTTTTTTCTTTAAGACAGAACAATATTTTAGCAGTTAAATAAAGATTTGAGGGGAATATGATATACCGGGATTTAATAGCGGAATTTAATAGGAATTTAAATAATAAAAGTTTTATTAAAGAAATATAAATGAGCCATTTTTAGATTTACGCAATTTGGAATAAATATGAATTAAGAACTTAGAGATTAATAGACTAGGGTTTTAATTTAATAATCCGGTATAATATACGGAATATTACTGAAAAAGGAAAATTTACATAAAATACTTTAAACTTGGCGCAAAAATTTAAATTTTGTAATATTATCCCCCCTCCCCAAAGACTTTGTATGAAATTTGTGGTTTATTAACTACAATTTCAGACAACAGACTTGTAATAAATTTGGAAGTTGATTTTTGAATATTGAAAATTTTAGAGACGTCAGCGAAGAGATGGAAAAGTAAAATTTAGCAATGCAAGAGAAAAAAAAATACTAAGAGCATTTAAATTTAGCTGGGAGCATTTCCCCTGTAAAAGAATACAAATAATAGTTACAACATCACTTACCATTTGTAAGTGCATAGGAAAATATAAACACAATAATAAATGAAGAATAAGTATAAATACAATAAGAAATAAATAATAAGAAATAATAAAACTATAGTAATAAATAACAACAAATTCTTTTATCTTATGGAAATTTAGTGGATTTCCATTTTTCTTATCACAAACATATTTCCAATCAAGTAATGTTTAACACTTTATTTACTTCAAGTAGAATTTTAAGTCCCATTGGCTTAATCAGTTCGTAGGTCATAAAAGTCCTTTAGCAAAAATAGTGATACAGTCCTTAAGTAAAAAGTTCAGCTGCAATAAATATTTTTTACTAAATTTGTTTGACTACTCTGCCTGTTAAACTCTTTACATTATGTTTAAATACTATTTGTCATCACAATAGTAGTCTTATTTTAATAAACAAATTCCTAGTAGTTATTCAACTACCTTTTAACGTTTGTTTATCAACTACTTTTTTGAGCTCCTTTTCCCATTCTAATTGGGACTCACCATCTTTTACAACTTCTCACTTGTTTTAGTAAATATCATAACTTTTCACTTATAAGTTATGTTCTCTTTTTCTTTAATAAATAATGAATCTTTCAATAAATAATATAATACTTTCAATTCATAATCATAATAATAAAATTCTCAACAGTATACTTGAATAATAGCAATAATAATACTTAATAAAAATATTATATTCTAAGAAAATATCACAGATTGTTTACTTATTGACACGGAAAATAATGGTTGAGGATAAAAAAAATACATAGCAATTAATAATTTTCTTATTTTTTACTTATATAAGAAAGTATTTTTGCCAGTCGAAACATTAAAAAAAATAATAATAATAATTCCAAAGTCCAAATAAATTTAACTCTAACTATTTAGAAAGTGGACTCTCAACCAGTATTTCCTTACAATAATCTATCTCTCTGATACTCTTATGAATAGACGTGCATTTGATAAACTTAGAATGGTAAAATAAAGAAAATAAATAGGAATAAAAGATAATTTGTTTATGTACTTAATTTTCTATGGCTACACAATCACTACAAAATCTCATCACAATTATCAATTTTCTATGTTTATACAATTATAATAATATTATCAATTCTTACTATTTTTGTAAACAAGTGGTTAAGACAATGGAATAAAATAAATATAGTTTATTTTGATATAAACTGGATATAGAATTAAAAGTATTTATTTTTATTTTTCAACATCAATCTGAAAATTCCCAAAATCAAATACACATCCTATGCCTGCATAGATTGTCTACTTAATCCCAAAAACTCCCAAAAACAAGTAATATCCTCGTGGCGCCCCAAGGTCATACCTGGTAATGTTAAAAACTATGTAATAAAGACATTTAAAGAATTAAAATTTAATCTATGGTTTTTATTTTAGTTTGAGTTTGTGATGGCAATTGTGGTGGTGATGTTTGTTGTGGTTTTGTTTGTTTTATGGGTTGCTCATGAAACATTCTGAAATCATTTGGTGAAAAATAGGGTCTTAATTTAGAAACGTGTACAATAACTGAATTTAGTCCTTTCTCATAATTAAATTTATCTATTTCATAAGTTACTTCAGAAAGTTTATTTATAATTTTATATGGTCCTGAGAAAGTAGGTTCTAATTTTCGAGTGTTAGGATACTTAAATTCTTCATAAATTACAGAATCTTGTATTTTTAATGGGGATTCAACAAAATTTCTATCATATAGTCTTTTACTTTTAAGATGAAATTCTTGAGTTCGCGCTTTTGCAATTTTGAGTGCTTTACTGACTCGTGGGTAATAATTTTGTTTTAAAGGAGATTGATAGGGTAATTGACCATAAAATAAGTAGGCAGGTGGGAATTTAGTTACGGAATGTGGGGTATTATTGTATTCTTGGATGACTTGGTCTAATAATCTTGTCCAAGGTATTTTAGAAGAAGTGGAATTGACTTTACATTTAAGTCTGGTAACTATTGTCTGATTAACGCGCTCTACCTTCCCATTGGTCTGTGGATGGTGTGATGATGTAAAACGTTGTTGAACATGATGTTTTCTGAGGAATTTTTTGAATCTTGGAGACCTAAAAGCTTTGTGTCTATCACTCAGTATTTTTTGAGGTGTTTGAACATTAAAAATTTGCTTTAAACAGTTTGTATATGCTTCTGTAGTAACATTTTTAGAAGGAAAAGCCCAAACAAATCTAGTTGCGTGATCTATTATTATGTGTAAAAATTTTTTTGTTGAGTTGTAATAGTTAAATCCACCCACAGTATCAATAGAAAGACATTCAAAAGGTTGATCTGTGGCTGGCATAGCTTGTAACAAGCCAAATCTTTTTTATTTTGGTTTTTATTTTTTTGACAGGTGTCGCAATGTTTAACAAATTGTGTTATGTCTATAGTCATATTAGGCCAATAATAGTTAGGGGATATTAAGTTAAGCATTTTTTGGATTCCTAAATGTCCAAAATTATCATGAGCAATATGAAGTAATTTTTTCCTCAATGACATTGGTACAACTATTCTTTTGAATCCCTTTCTCTGAATTATAATAATCCCATTTTCTTTTTTATATTTCTTATCACAGACATTATCCTTGTTTTGCATCTCTATGATTTCTTTTCTGTCCAACAATAAACTTACATGTTGATTGAAGTAAGCAACAGGATTTCGAGACAACATGTCTGCTTCGACATTTGTTGAACCCCTCTCATACTTAATCTCGTAATCAAACATGCTAAGTTTAAGTGACCACCTAAAAAGTCTACCTCTTAAGTTCTTAACGCTCTTCAACCATACTAGAGATGCGTGATCGGTATGAATTGTAAATTTGACTCCATGGAAATAATGATAGAATTTATCAAGAGTATCTATAATTGCTAAACAGTCTAGCTCGGTTATAAAATAGTTTTGCTCATAACTCTTCAAAATTCTAGAATGGTAAGCAATAGGATGCAAGAAATTATCTTTATCAGGTTGTTTTAGAACTGCACCCACCGCTACCTGAGAGGCGTCTACAAACATGTGGAGGGGTAATTTTGGGTCATAAATTTTGAGGATTGGTTTTGAAATTAAGGCATTTTTTAGTTTTTCAAAAGAGTCCTGACATTCTGAGTTCCATTCCCATATTGTGTTTTTTCTAAGTAATTTATTAAGTGGGTATCTAATTTCAACATATTTGTCTATGAATTTATGGTATACATTAATAGAACCTAAAAATCGTTGTAATTCTTTAACATTAGAGGGGGGGTATTAATTTTTGAATGGTCTCAATATTTGCATTAGCTGGAGTTAAAGTCCCATTGGTGACTTCGTAGCCTAAGAAATTAATTTTGTTTTGGCTTAATTTACATTTAGAAAGTTTAAGTTTAATATTTTCTAATTTACAGATTTCAAAGATTTGAGTTAAGTGATTTAAGTGTTCTTCTAGAGAGGAGGAGAATATTATAATATCATCAAAATAGTGACACGCGAAATCTATTTTATATTTGTTAAGGATCCTTCTAATAGTTCTATTGAATATTGGGGGCCCTGTTTTTATACCGAACGGAAGAACTAGCCATTCAAAGAGGCCAAAGTTGCTAGCAAAAGCTAATTTTTCGGTATCAGCTGGATGCATTGGTATGTGCCAGTAGCCAGAGTCTAAGTCTAAAGTTGAAAAGTACTGAGCACTACTCAATTTGTCTAAAATTTCATCGATACGGGGCAAGGGTTCTGCATCATTTTTAATTATTGAATTTAATTTCCTATAGTCTATACATAATCGGGTCTTTTTACCTTCTTCTTTTTTCATAGCTAAAGTGATAGGGGCAGAATATAGGCTATTACTTTCTTTTATGAGTCCAGCCTCTAATAATGATTGGATTTGACTTTTTATTTCTTTTTCTTCTAAGGGGGAAGTTCTGTAGGGCCTCAAAGATACAGGTAGGTCAGATTTTAGAAGAACGCGTTGTGGCTCAATATTAATCCTACCCACATCATATTTATGTTTTGCAAAAATATCCCTATAAGTTTGAACTATCTCCCTTAAATCTTCATTTTGAATTAAATTTAAATCCCCATTTAAATCTGAATCAGAATTATTAACATCGCGAAAATTTTGAGAAGTTATGAACTGTCCATAATCAGGTTGCACATTATAATCATTTCTATCATTCTCAAAAAAGTCCTGAATAGTCATATAATTTTCACAACTAGATGGCAATTCGTTATCATTCTTACATAAATTCAAAGTTTCACTACTCTCATGAGCGGTTATTACATTATCATCATTATATAAATTCAAATTCTCATCATAATCAACTGTTACTAAATCATTCTCTTGTTGTACTTTATTCATATCTACAGTATGAAAATGAAGAGAATTCTCATTATGTATGGATATGCTCTTATTTATAATTTTCCTTCCTTGTTTTACAGTACAATTTCTACAATCTATAGTTAAATTAAATTTAAAACATTCCCTTAAACCCAAAATAGCATACTCCAAATTAGTATTACACACTAAAAAGTTAACACATTTGGTAATTTTACCCACTTTTAGAGAAATTTTACATTTTTGATTTATTTTTAACACCCCTTTTGCCTGACCAATAATAACTGTAGGTATAGTTTCAATTTTAGCATTTAGTTCTTTAACAAATTTGAGGGGTAATATTGCCGTAGTGGATCCAGTGTCCACTATACATTGTAAATTATAACTATTGGTACATCCATACACAATTAGTTGTCAAATATTAGTTGGTGAAGGGTGGTGAATTACTAGGAAGAGTATCAGAGAATGTTGCATCATTCCTAAATAAACACTCTTGTTCCCAATGATATGCATTATTTACGCCTTTATTTGTACATATTCTACATGGTCTAGAAGGATATGGTTTCTGAAAGTAATTATTTTGAAAATTTCTAGACCCCTGATTTTGATACTGTCTTTGTGGAATCCAATTCCTAGGTGCATTATTGGGCCTATTTGGCTGAAAATTAGGTCTACTTGGTTGAGTCCAAGGCCTAGGTGATTGAAACTGTTGAAAATTTTGTCTAACTGGTTGTTGATTTATTGTTTGGCTTGAAATTTGAGGAGTGGAAACTTCAACAAATTGCTTAACAAGCCGGTACCATTCTGTGGTACTATTTGGAGGGTTTACATTAATATTATTTCTATACTCTGGTTTTAATCCATCTGTCAACCTTTGTATTAGAAGAGTCTCACAAAGATGGAGTTTCCTCCCAATTCCTACTTTTTTGTGAAAATAATTTTCTAAATTATCTAATTTATCTAATTTTAGAGTTGAGAAATCAGAAAAATTTGGAACATTTAGTTCAATGAATTTTTCTATCAAGATTTATAACTAGTACAATTAACACAATCATTGATATAGACTTTTAGTGCTTCACCCTTTAAATACTGTGGAATAGATTTAAATTTCCACTCTAAATCTTTATTTTCCCTAGTACTCATATCATCATAATAATTTAACCAAGCCTGGATTTCCATTCCAGTACTAGGATCAAACTCAATTAATTTAGGTTCAGCCATTATATCAGTATTCATTAAAATAAAAGAAGCACTTCTATTCTCTTTAATACAACCTGACCTTAACAACATTTAAACTAATAGAGTTCTATTTTTCATAATAGATTAAGTACTCTTTCAGACTTTAATAATAAATAAATAAATAATTCTCATGACTTCATAATAAACTTTACAATAAATAAATAAATAAATAAATAAATAAATACTCAATTCACGAAATAATAAATAAACCTCATAAATAAATAATAAATAAATCTCATAAATAAATAATTCTCATACTTAATAATAAATAAATCTCAATAAATAACAAACAATAACAAAAATAATAACATAAGAAGTGTAAAAATATTTTGAAAAGAACTCACTCCAGTCATCTTGTCTCACAATCACCAGCACTATACTTTGCTATTCACATTAGCGATGTAAATTTTTAACTTTCCGGCACTGATCTTTAGTAAATATCATAAGCTATCGTGTACCAGTACCACTACACATTTGTAATTTTTGAGACACACTCGCTTTTATTGCCGTCACTTCTAAATGCTGTCGGACTTTTCTTTTCTCTGTGACATTTTGACGGCAAGTAGTTGGTATTGTCGAAAAAAATGAGGTTTCCATTCCTAAACAGCACAGGTAGCAGCCGAATGGTTTTAAAATAATAAAGAAAAATGAAGAATTAACATAAAGCAGTCGCTTGGAACATTATTCACTTTATTTCCACACTCTCGATTAAATCTAGGGAAGATGCTCTCTCCTTCCATGGTAAAAAGAATAAAGTCTATTCTTCCTGTCACAATTAGTTTAAAAACACTCCATTTCTTGACTGCGTTCTAGTCTTTAATCCGTTAATATCTAACATCTATCACCCATTACGATACCGTTGCTTCCTCATTCTACACACATAATAAACAGTATTCATCCAACATTTTACTACCTCCATCGAGCAATCACATTGAATATCCAGTTTGCTACGACTGCAATCCACCACGTTCACATCTACATGCTAAAAACTAAAAAGCTTCTAAGCTCACAGCCCATCTACTATATGCTATATGCTATATGCTCTCTCTGGTTCCCGCCATCCGTATTTATACTCTGCTGAAAAGATTGTTTTAGAAACTTCTTATATCCTCGCACCAGCTATCTAAAGCATAAACAAATGTTAAAATCTGTAGTCGAGATTATGCTAAAATAACCCTTTTTTCCCTCTTCAGACGATAAAAGAAATGAATTTATGTCTGCAAAGTTTTAATCTTTGAAATATTTTAATTACACCTGGATATTTTAAATAAAAGAATAAATTGAAATAAGTAGGTTTTTTCTTTAAGACAGAATAATATTTTAGCAGTTAAATAAAGATTTAAGGGGAATATGATATACCGGGATTTAATAGCGGAATTTAATAGGAATTTAAATAATAAAAGTTTTATTAAAGAAATATAAATGAGCCATTTTTAGATTTACGCAATTTGGAATAAATATGAATTAAGATCTTAGAGATTAATAGACTAGGGTTTTAATTTAAAAAGCCTGTATAATATACGGAATATTACTGAAAAAGGAAAATTTACATAAAATACTTTAAACTTGGCGCAAAAATTTAAATTTTGTAATATGTATATTTACCTCTTCTCTTATATGTCATATACCTATGCCATATATACATTTATTATATGCATTATATATCACTATAACTTGGTTATATATAAGATAAAATGTCATATATGATTATAATCACATATATGTCATGCAATTTGGCGATAGATATCAATTGTTTGGCAACTTATCTTTTAGGGCCGCTGTACGAAGGAAATATCTCTAAACCTCTGTAAAAGAAGAAACATTTGTAATTACACTAATCTTTTATGACTAAGATTGTGAAAAATGTTTTTTATGATTATCTTGAAAATTTTTTCTTTACATCATACTGATGATATTTTGCCTCTATTTTTTTAGAAAGTATGAAAAAAATCCATTGTTTATTTATTTATTTATTGTATTGGTTTAAGTCATGACTTGTCTATATATAATAATTAACTACAATTGTTTTCTCAATGTATTTAGTATTTTTTTTTTTATCAACAATTTACAACAAACAAGTTTTATTCACTGACGCAGCTTCTTCAATTTCGTTACATTTAAAGTATTTTACGGAAAATAAAATAAAATGAATTTAGAAAAGTTTCTGACATTTAAATAAACAAGCTAAACCTTATGAAAAGAAGAATGTGTTTCATTTACACATTTTTAAAAAAAGTTAAATAATATTGCTTCACTAAAAAACGCATTTGTCAAAGTACGATAACTTCTAGTTTATTTTATTGTTTGACAAGTTATTCATTTTCCCAATTCTTTTTTTTATACAATTCATGAAATTTTATGGATGTTCATTTTTATGATTATTTTCTTACTGCACTTAAATGTCATGTAAGATTTCGCAGAACTTAACTAACTTTTTTTCTTTTTTCTTGCTATTACTTTTGTTTGGACATTGCCATGTTCGTGCCGTTAATAGTAACTGAAGTGCCTTTAAAACTCGGCGTTATCTTTTTGTTTAACTTTTTCTATATTTACAATGCACTTACAGTTTGCGTTTTAATATTTACGAAGATTATTTTTTTTTTCTTCGAAAGAATAACTAAGCTGAATCTTAGAAAAAAAAAACTTTATATACAAACATACATATAGATTATTGGCTTACTATTTAAATGTTGCTTATTTTCATGTTTATTTCTTTTTAATATAAGACAATGTAAAATGTAATTATCTTTGGTTGTCGGCTGCTTTAAAGTCCCGTATTGTTATATCGATATTTCTTTAGAAATTTTTCTATCTTTTTTCTCAACTAGTAAATTCAACACATGGTCGTAAAATATAAGGGTTTTTTTTTTTTTTTTCATTTTAACCTTCCTACCCTGAATGGGTCTGATCGACCCATCCCTATAATTCATTTCATTCGATTCGCACCAGAAATTTTTTCGTAAAATGAGATAAATAAAAGGCACCGGAAACTAATATAAATAAACACATTAAATAGTTTTGAAAGAAAATTCTGATGTGAAATGCTTTTATTAAGGTTGAGTAAAATTTCTACAGGGTAGGAAGATTAACAGTGAATATGTCGTTTTTCTTTTCTTTTCTTTTCTTTTCTTTTCATTTCTTTTCTTTTCTTTTCGAATGTATCTTACAAACTTAGATAGCTGTGAAAAATCCTTTTTTTAAATTTATTATTTCATTCTGGCAAACAAATGGTTATCACTTCAGAAATATTTTAGTCAATATATCTAATGACTACCCGATTTAACAAATAAGGAAATAGGTATTGGATGGCGATAAAAGAAAGACCCTGTATATACATGCATGCAATTTGAAATTAACCCCATTTTAGGATTCCGTACTGAAAAAGTAAAAACGGAACCATTATAAGATCTCTCCTGTGTCTGTCTGTCCGTCTGTCACAGCCATTTTACTCGTAAACTTATGGAACGTGGAAAGTTCAAATTGGGGAAGTAATAATGACTATTGACCCACATATTTTCAGATTATTAAACATTCATAAATATATATAGTAAACATGTAGAGGGGCTAATTATGCTACTGAAAAAAAAAAACTCTTTTCTTTGTATATCGGGTGGGGTATCGTGCGAAAGCTTTCGTAACGCTGAACTCAAAAATACATTCCTTTTAATTTTTACCCGGCTGCAAAGAAGGTTCATGTGTTTCACGCGTATCTGGGTATGTGGATTTCTTTATACCCTCGAAAAATCCCAACGGCTGGATGGATTTTAATGAATGAGGTCTCTATCGATTCGTCTTAACCGCCCGCTGGTTATAGGCTAGGTTTTGTTTTTTATAAATTCAAAATGGCGGTAGAGACGAAACAAAATTTTTACGCATCCCATTGAGTGGCATATCATTGGATAGGTCTTTCAAAATGAAGACGATATTTCATTGGCTATTTTACAGTCAGAAGTTCCGTTTAAATATTACACAACTTGGAAGTTGTGTAGGTAGGATCTCTAGCTTTACTGCAACTCTAACCTTCATAGACATCTATAGGCCTCATCAAAACAGTGTTTTTAGATAGGAACTAACAATTAAAGACAACTTAAAAGTCATCTATACAAGTAAATAAAAAAAATAGGTAAGCAGTATAAAAAATAGTTTCACATGGATAATTAATTAATAGAAGAGAAATAATTAATTAATTCGCTTACGCAGTCGGTTTTTTTTTTTTTGAGTTTTTAAATTTAATTAAGTATTATACTTTTAAAGATATCGTCGAAAATGTAACGCAAAAATATGTCCCCCACCCCCACCCCATCTAATTTCGAATCTACTAAAACTAAAATTATAAAAAAAATGGAGGTAGTAGATGTTAATTTAAACCTTGAAGGAAAATGATAGCGATTACCTTAGGTTGCGTAGTTTTTGAGAAAATCGCATTTTTCTGTTACACACAAATTTCGATTTACGGGCATTAAGCAAAAGTGTTGAGCAGCGCTGGAGGTACCTATCGTAGCAGAAGTATAAAAGAATTGTTAATAATGATTTTCAAAAGAAATCGTCAGTAATTAGGCGAGATATTAACTCCTAAAGATACGGCAGTTTGGGCATACATAATGACAAGGGCGGCGTAGTCTATGCCTAGTTAATAACTTTTAATGCAACATTACACTAATAATATGTGGAATGTAATGTCAAGTAGTAGTATAAAAACAATAAACGTCAAATTAAAAAAACAGACTAATTTAACCCCTTGGGGACGAGCGACCAGTATACGTGCCGCATAAGGTGCTCAGAATCAGTGACTATTCTCACCAATAAAATTTTACTGTGAATTTTGCCTTATTTAATCATTTTCTCGATTCAACTAGACAAAAATTTCTGTTTAAAAAAAAACGGTGATAAAAGATTAAAAATTCTGTAAAAGCGCTCGTCCCGAAATGGTTAAGGTGTCTCGGGACTCTTAAAATTGGAAAAAATAAAAAAAATACCATATTTAACATTTAATGTCTTAAAATGCATATGATTTTAAAACACAATTTTTATTGAAATGAAAGATATAAGTATGTTCTTTCATTTCATGCATTCAAAAAATTGCAAGATGCAGGGCTCGAAACTGTTAGAAATTTGTCGGGCAGAAAACTGGCATAACAGCTTGCGCGCAGGATTACAAAATAAATATTGCAACTAGAATGGAAATTTTGGTGCTTACTTATACTTCAGATTATAATAATTATCCTGAATTTAAATGAATTTGTATTTAAAGCATTTTTATATATTTAATGCAAAATAGTATTTAGCTAATACAAAAATTTGAAAATTTCAACAGTATAATCACCTAAAAAAATATTTTTTTGAACAGTAAAAAGGAAATTTTAGGTTCAGTTTATACATACTAACATGAAATATATGTTTTGAAAATTTCATGAAAAAATATTCAGAAGTTTTTGAGGTATCCTGCGCATTACGCTCGAAAACGTCATTTGGAGAAAAACAAGTTGGAAATTGCTTGTCAAACGAGGCAAATGAGGTGCGTTCGTATTATAACTAGTTTTATAAATATTTTTTGCACCGCATATTGGACTAAATGTATATTTTAGTGCACTTCATAAGTGCATATCAATGTCATTCTGTTCGAAAGGCTGTAACATCATTAAAATGCACTTGAAATAATTTTTTCCCATTGGCCGTAATGTAACGGAAAACTTTTGACTGTCCCTTTAACTAAACTATGCATCTAATTTTCATAAAATCTGAAATGACTCGACAAAATTTTGCAACAATTATATATTTAAAATTTCAGACCATTCGGAAGGCTGTAACATCATTAAAATGCACTTGCAATATTTTTTTCCCATTGGCCGTAATGTAACGGAAAACTTTTGATTGCCCTTGTAATTAAACTATACATCCGATTTTCACAAAATTTCAAATGGCTCGACAAAATTTTGCCACAATTATATATTTAAAATTTCAGACCATTCGGTTGGGTAGTTTTTGCTCTGTTATATGCGGACAGACTCTCTGTGCGGACTGCTCTGTGCGGACAGACGGACGGACTGACTGAACGACGACTATAGGTGCTACATATTTATATAATTAAGAACGGACCTAATGACTTCAAAGTTTCGGAAACGCCGCTTCAGCTATTAAGCGGGTATAGTTCTAGAAGACATAACTTCTGTGCTAATGGGAATTTCAAGGAAATAATTATATCAAAATGTTCAGAAAAGATAGGAGTTTAACATCTAAAAAAATTAAAATTTCTAAAATTTTGAAGCATTTAGAAAAGCGGCCACTTAAGCAACCACGATCTGCGACCACTTAATTAGAATGAATCACATAAATACTATGGGATTCGCGACTAGTTCGGATTGAGAAGATCTCTCAGTACGTCTCTAGTGACTTTAAAAGTTAATTAAAAACCTATCTGGAAAAATGCGGCACGGACCAAGGCGGCGTTGCAACTTTGCGACTAGCTTTCGAAGCGCGGTTAGCACAATGCCAAATTTAAACTTTGAAAAAAGTTTTGTTTTAGTTACACTGTAGAAAGAAAGCGTATTACTGCGCTGAATTTAATTTTATGAAATGCCAAATGAAGTTTAAATATGCACAACTTTTATAGCCAGTACCAAATTAAGTTCATCATAAACAAATTAGGATAATATTAAAAAATGAGTTATACATAACAGCTATATTTGATATTATTAGGTTCCGACCGAATCTTTGAACTTTCATGGTATATAAATTTACACTTTTCTGGTATATACAGTTATACCCAACCCTATGTTGTATAGTTTTTTACAAAGTCTTAGTATTCTTTTAGCAACGGTTTTTTTAAATAATAGAATTACAAATTCACATACTTATTCTACGATACCCTCTGTACGCGAGTAATACTCGCACTTGACCGTTTATTCTAATTAATTAATACTTTTATTGGTCACATCCTACTTTTAAATAGTATTATCTTTATTTAATTACCCTCTTTCTGTTATCTGTTCGTTAATTTCCTTATTTAATTGCAGTAAATACAGTAAAACTTCGATTATCTGTTAGTTACGAGATCGTTTTTTTTGGCAGATAAGGGAATAGGCGGATTATAGAATACCTCGGCCGCCTAAAACATATGCCGACGATTGATGACGAAGATTAAATTTTAGCACAGGACTTCGTATGGTATAGATACAAAATTAAGATTAGAAATGATAATTTGTAGAACTATTACAATCTAGAATATTATAAACAGTAAAAAAATATTATTCTATATCAAATGTACAGTCGTGGAAAAAAAAAAAAAAAAGGAAACACCCCCTACTCACTCCTCAGCAAATTATCGTAAACAAAAAGTGACTGGTACCGGACGATTGGAAATAAAGTCTACTTTTAAATGGTGTGTATAAAATTTGCTTAGGGGGCCATATACATATTAAAACGAATCCAAACTTCATTATTTTCAATGGCAGTACCCAAATTTAACGAGATATTTCAAATTTTCGGTTCAAAATATGCCTAGAAACCAAATTTCAAGTCATTCGAATGATAAGTTATAGACATTCAAAATTGAGTACTTCTAATGTTAAATTACATTTTCATATTTTTATTTATATCTCCTGAAATTATGCTTCTAATGAGCTAATTTTTTGTGTAGCAATAATACTAATATACCCAAACATAAATACGTCGAATTTGCAATTTTTATAATTTTATGATATGAATTATGAATTATGAAATTCATATTCGAAAAAATTATGAATTGCAACATACAATTTTTTTTATGGATTTAGGTTTATTAAGTCCAAAATTTGTTAAATCCAAAATTTCACATTTTTCTTTCAAGTAGTTTTCAAATTATGCTTAAAAACGGCAAAAGGATGGTTTGAGGGGCCGTTTATGATAGAAGTGAGTAAATTTTTGAAATTTATTCTGCTATCCTGTAATCAAACAGGTTTCATTGACGCTTAAACGTGCCTTGATCAAGAAGGCGGCTCTCTCGGTTAACAATCGAGTTCGGAACTTCAATTTGGATACAGCCCTTAAAATACGCTCGTTTTAAAATAATTAATTTCTCGGAGACTTATGGCACGAATTGCATAAAAAAATTTTTATAGGCTAATTGAAAGGTGTAGAAATCATTTATGCTGTCAGAATTGTGTACTGCTATTGAAAAAAAATCAAAGTTATGGTTAGTTTTAATATGTAGATGGCCCCTTAAACAAATTTTATATACATCATTTAAAAGTAGACTTTATTTCCAATCGTTTGGTACCAGTAACTTTCTGCTACGACAATTTGTTGAGAAGTTAGTTGGGGGTGTTTACTTTTTTTTTCCACGACTGTACATTAAAAAACGAACTAGCCAAACAGGGACTTATCTAGGACTTATCTTAGACTATCTAGGGACCCAAGGAAAGCATCATTTCCCCTACCCCCGTCCTCTATCTATCCATAGAAAATGTTCGTAAATCATGCTAAAATGACTAGTACTAAACTTCATAGCTATTGTATGTAAGCATACATTTCATACCTTGTAACATTCACATCTGTATACAGGGCATCACAAGAAAAATTGTCACAACTTTTAGATATAATAGAATACACTACTCTTTTTTTATAGGAATATAAGGGCTTGTGTGAAACTTTCCAGTGAAAATGGAGGTCTTTAAGTCACTTTTGGTGACGGGGAGGGCCGCACTCCCTTCGTAAATCTTTGGAAATGTAAGAAATTTGGTATCTTTTGGCCAATTTTAACTATTTGGTACCTTTTTAACAAAAGTCCTGAATACGCATATAGGGGCCCCTCAAATATGGAGGACAGGGTCAGCTGCCCCACAAGCTCCTGCATTAGTCAGGTTCTGTAGCTAAAACATTATAATTATACAATATAGGGGAGACTAGGGAGGGTTGACCCACTTTTTAGAAAAAGATTTTTTATTTTTTAAATATTGAACTGACCCACTATATGGGAGGCTTGACCCACTTTGTTTTATTTTGTTTTATTAATAACTTTATGCTACATGCTTTAATTATTATAAAAACATATTTTTGAAAAAATGATGCTTATGTTGGCAAAAAAGCCACCTCTGCTCTGTACAGTAAGTTACGCGCGCTAATACTTAGATAAATAAATAAATATTATTTTGTTTCTGGCCATGAAAATACATTTAAATATAATAATAATATAGGTAATTTCTTACCTTTATCTTTCTTCAGCAGCAGCAATCCTCTTATCGCAGCTTGACACACATTTTGAATGCAATGGGCACGAGTTATCCATATTGCACGAAATCCTATAGTGTATGAATAGAAAAGTGGATGTTTAATATTTTATCTTATTTATAAATGATTCCACTCTTGACACCTTTTCTTTGGTTTAAGAAATTATTTTAGTAAAACTAACTTTACATTTTCGGTTAACAATTTATATATTCATTTAAATTATGCTGCCTTTTTGCAGCGGTAAATTTTTCATTACATGATTACTTAACGGGATCTACACAACAACTAACTTAATAATAAAAAAAGAGTTTTTTGAGTCAGAGTTCTTTGATGACGATGATGTTGACGTCAGACAGCTGCAGCATGCGTGGGTTGATATATGAACAAATTTCACAAACATATTTCACATATTTATATCATTATTTATTTGTAATTGTATAACTTGAGTAGGATAATTTAGCTAAAATAGAAAAGTTTGTTTATTACGGAATGATTTATTATTACTTAATGTATTTATTTACGTGTTCAAATGTTTGTATTCTTGAATGGTTTCCGTTTTGAAATCAGTTAATGATATCTGAGATGATTACGAATTGATTTACTGCTACTAAATAAGTTCATTTAAGTATCAATGTTTTTGTATCCTTGAAAATTATTGCTTGTTTAATGTTTCGAAAGTAGTTTACTGTCCATATCTGAGAGGGTTATAAATCCATCAGCTTAAACAAACCTGTTTAAACGCAATCGCAACTCAGAAGAGAAAAAATTTGTTTTAAACAGGATTTTGTCTGAGCAGGCATAATTGTACAACAGGGAAAATGAAATTTTAACATTTAAGACAGTATTTCGCAAGAGACAGGTTCCGTTTTCATAGGATTTCTTGCATTATTATGTCCGGATTTAGTAGCCAATGTCCCGCATTTTTTGTCTCTTTGCCCTACTTTTTGCGATATTCGACGTGACAACTCTAGTTGTCACGTGGTTTGGCTGCATCTCACTCTATTCATCATGTTGAAATTCGTCTACATGCCTTGCTAAAGTGTTTCGATCAATGCTTCGTGCTTTTGCAGCCACATGAGTTCTTATCTTATCATTAACATCCTTTAACCCTTTCAGAGGCAAAGTACTTTCAGTACTAAAATGTTGAAATAAATGATTCGCACCGGAATATACGAAAATGCTTTATGGAAATATGAAAAAGGCTATATTTGACATACATATTAAATGGAAAAGATTTTAGCAAAATTTTGGTGCCATTATGGCGTTTGAGAATTAAAATTATGTGGTTTCATAAACATACCACTGCCCCTGTAACGGTTAAAACTACTGCTTTCATACTTCCTAGTCTTTTCCACTGTTCCTATTTACATATTGTAAGTAATATTTAAATGGAAAAAAGTTCCTATCAACTTTCCAATTTATATTTCATTAATTTTTTTCGTGCAGTGAATACTATATCAATTTTTCATATCTTTCTTTAATCAGTTTTAAACCTTTTTCTTTTCCATCACCCCATTTTACTATACCTTTTTCGAATAAATTTTCATTCATTTTTATATATAAACATTCATATTTCATTATGCACATTGTATATAATAAAAAGATTTCCAAACTCCCGTAAATTAACACATTGACAATGGGCAATTTTTATTAAATCTGAATTTTAAAATAGTAGAAGGTCCTCCCTGTTGTGAAAGTCTTTTGTAAATTTGCGTTCCAGATAGGTTTCCCAAATTTATGCATCGGTAAATACCTTTCAATGTACGAATTTAATATAAATAATTTTACAATCTAAAAAAATATGGACTACTTGGTATAAATGCATTTTCTGTATGGTGGAAGCCACGCCCTAAGTCAATGATGTTTTTTGAATGAAAACGAGAATTTTCGTTTTCCGTCGTGAATGTGTTAAGGGAGCCTTGAACATCTGGTCAACCCTCCCTCACATTGAGTGGGTCAAGTCTCCCCATATAGCCCTTTTCTAAAGAACAGCACATTGTTATGTTAAGCCTAACTTACTGTATAATCTTTATGAATGGAATGAAAGCTCGATATTTCAGCATTACTTAAAACTTACTTACTTAAATTTCTATGATACATTCTATCTGGAAACAGCTTACAAAATATTTCTAAAAAACACAACTTTTAGGCTGAAAACGCCTCACTATTGATTTTTTCTACACCTATTTCGATAATCTGTATGAAACAGAGACAGTTGTTTGAACATTCCAGTAGCTTTGGTTGACACCTATTCACAAAACTCTGAAATTCTTTTAAATATGAAAACTGATGGGTGGGCCAAGCCTCCCGTATGGTCAACCGTCCTAGTCTCCCCTATTTTGTTTTCATGGTGTTTCAGTTTTTAATATTCTTTGAAAATAAAAAGGTAAAAACAAATTTATGATATACTACACAACATTACGAATTTAAAGAAGAAAAAAACTTTTTTTTCCAGTGAAAACTACTGATGTCTTGCTTGAGAACTAAAATAGTTTTAGTGACGCATCCATTGCTTTTCTCTATTGATCTCCAATGCTTTACCCATTAAATTTTAATGTTTATTATTTTTAAATTATTTGTCAATAGATTTTTTGATAGTCGTAACATACTTTCAGACTCTCTGATTGTAAATAAATTATTGTTTTATCTGCAACTAGTTTCAGGAAATTTCGAGTGTTTGCAATGATAGTTTTCTATTGAATGTTTTTCTCTAATAATATCACATTAATTTCTTTGTTTCAACTGACTGAACAGATTTCTTTGATATGTTTAGATAGTCATCTTCAAGTTAACAAGCATCGAGTGAAAACCAACAAATAACGACAAAAGGCTTAAATATTCGTTTTTTGTACATTAACTATTTCTAGTGACTGGTGGATAATAGAAACAGGCTATTAAGAGAGTAGCAGAAAATAGAAGTTTTATCGTATATATATATATATATATATATATATATATATATATCCCCCTTTTTTTAGGGTTCCGTACTTAAAAAAGTAAAAACTGAACCATTATAAGATCACTTATGTGTCTGTCTGTCACAGAGAGTCACAGCTCATAAACTACTGAACGTGGAAAGTTCAAATTGGGGGAAGTAATAAAGACTATTGACCCACATATTTAGAGATTATTAAACATTGAAAAATTTATTTAGGAAAAATGTAGAAGGGCTGATTAGGTGACTTGAAAAAAAAATGTTTTTTCTTTGTATATCGTGTAAGGTATCGCGTGAAAGCTTTCGTAAAGCTGAACTCAAAAATAAATTTCTTTTAATTTTAGGTACTATATTTTCAGAAATATCGTCGAAAATGTAGTGCAAAAATATGTTCCCCTTGTATTTCTGAATCTACTGAAACTAAAATTATGAAAAAATTAGGGATAGTAGACATTAATTTAAACCTTGCAGGAAAATTATAGCGATTACCCTAGGGCACACAGTTTTTGAAAAAAGCGCATTTTCCCGTTATACACAAATTTTGATTTGCGGGCATTCAACAAAGGTGTTGAGGAGAGCTGCGGGTACCTATCATAGCAGAAGTATAACTGCATGGTTGATAATAATTTTCGAAACAATTCATCGGTAATTAGCCGGGATATTTACCCGTAAAGACACGGACGATTTGGACATACATAATGACAGGGGCGGTGTACTCTATGTACCATCGGATTTCGAAGCCTAGATAACACCTTTTATGCATTTGTATAATGCAATACCAGTAGCAGTATAAAATAAATAAACGCCAAATTGTTAAAAACAGACTGATTTAATTAGAATTAATCATATAAACACTATGACATTCGTGACAAGTTTGCATTGAGTGGATCTCTCAATACGCATCCCGTGTCTTTAAAAGTTAATTAAAAACCTATCTGGAAAAACTAGGTAAGGATCAAGGCGACGTGGCAACTTTGCGACCTCCTTTTGAAGCGTGCTTAGCACAATGCCAAGTTTAAACTTTGAACAAGTGTTTTGTTTTAGCTATACTGTAAAAAGAAAAGATTATATTGAATTTAGTTTTATGAAATGCAAAATGAAGTTTAAATATTCACTATTTTTATTGTTAGTACCGAATTGAGTTTCACCGTATACCCATTCATACTTTTCTAGTATATACAGTTATACCCAACATTACGGTGTATATTTTTTTACAAAGTTTTATTATTCTTTTAGCAGCTATTTTTTTTTTAATAATACAGATAATAATTCCTATATTTATTGTACGGAGTCCTCTGAGTGCGAGTAATACTCGCAATTGACAGTTTATTAGTTATCTTACAGCCTCCACATATTCATCCAATAATTTCTTGTACGTCATATGGGTTTATCTTCCCGTTTGCTCTACCTTCGAACAACGATGTCACAAATTTCGGCTCTATCAGTCATTTTGTCATCTCTTCTCTTTCCACATCGGCTAGTTAAATTTAATTTAATCTAGACGCTCTGCAAACTTCAACTTGTTAATAATTCCCCGAAAAGCGTCTTTAAATTTTCTATCGTGAAATAGAAATATTGATCAAGATTCGAGAATGAAAATTCTGTAAATATTCATTAAGATGAGTAAAATTTGGAACTGTCGATTCGATTTTAGTCTTTTAATTAAAATATGCTTTATTTCGACATACAGGGTATTTCAGAAAGGACTCCACAACTTTGAAATGGCATAACTGCGAAACAGTAAGAGACAGGAAGGTGAAACAAGTGGTATGTTGGACAGACAGATCTGGAATTTGTTATACACCGGTTTGCAGGAATAGTTCAAGATTGGACATCAGAGGGCGCTGCAGTCACAAAGCTGTGTCTTTGAAATAGTGACTGAAAGTGAGCTTTTTGAACAGAGGTCAAAATCACATTACAATGGTTTCGATATAGTCACCTTTCTTAGCAATAACTTGAGGCAATCGAAGGGTAAATTTCGAAGTCACTCGTTGCAACGTCTCTACCGAAATGGATGCACATGTCTCACAGATGAATTGTTCAAGCTGCTCCAACGTTTGCGGATTCTTAGAGTAAACAGCGTCTTTCAAGTAGCCCCATAAGAAGAAATCACATGGATTGAGATCTGGCGAATATGGAGGCCAATCCATACCATTTCTTGTCACTCGAGAATAATTGAGAGCAATGACACGGTCACTGAAGTAATCCTCAAGGAGCTTAAACAGTGCAGTAGTACGGCATGGTCGGGCTACATACTGAATAAACCAGGAATTCTCTGGTGCATCCTCTAGAGCTTGAAATGTAACAACAAATTGCTGTAAAATTTCAATATATCGAAATGAGTTAATCGCTTTCCCTCCTGAAAAATGTCCCAATGATCTCTTTACTGGACAGTCCATCCCAAACTGTAACTTTTGTAGAGTGCAGTGGTTTTGCAAGAAACACAAAGGGTTTTCAGTGCCCCTTATTCGCCATTTTTATTTATTCACAAATCCCTCTAAATGAAAATGAGCCTAATCTTTGAACCATACGTAATCGACATCAATTTTATTCTTATCAATCATCTTGAGTAACTCATTTGCGAAGTCTTCTCTTTTTCGCAGAGCTGTATTTGTGATCGCTTGATGACACTGTATTTTATAGTGAAACAGCTTCAGGCCCTTTCGCATTATTTTCACATAGTGGTGTTTGACAATCCCGCTACAGCAGCGGCTCATGTGATGGATTTCCGAGGTCTTCTTTTAATAATATTTTCGACTGTTTGCACATTTTGAGGTGTTATGACTGATCTACTGCATCCCACATTTCCGGCTGAATCATCGACCACACTGCTTGTCCGTTCAAACTTGTTGAATAAATTACGAATTGTTTTCTTTTCTGGACCTTTTTTAACATTACATTTTTTTAAAGCTTCGCTTTGTGATCGTCGGACTTAGACTTAATCAGTGGTATTCCAGTGCAATAAAAACACGTTGCTCCAAGGAATACAACATGATGTTCTTGAATTTCCGTATAATAACTAATTCGATACAACTCCCTTGCAACGTGCCAGCAATGAAACAGACTCACAAATAAACTTCTTGTACTTCTAAGTACATGCTGAAAGCATAAGTGAAGCTTTTCTGCTCATTTCATTCGTTCATTTCGGTATTCATTTGAAGATTTGAATTTTTTTTAGAAACCGTTCTTAAAACGCCTTCACATCTTAAAATTAACCACCATGTCAAATTCCAAGCTTCTTTTCTAACGGTGTACCACCTCTCTGGTTGTAGTGGCTCTAACATAAAATTCCTATGTTGAAAAGAAGACTGTCATCATTAATTTGGCAAAATTAATTTTGAAATCGGTTTGCTATTTCCTAATATTCCATAGAAAACGTAATTTAGAAAACTTTTAAGGGATTTTTAGAAACTTTGTTGTTCCTGCCAACCCCTAGGTGGTAGTGGCACTGGCATAAAAATAGCCCATGTATGATCAAAGACTTTCACCATTGATTCGCAACCTTCACTTTTATAATCATCGTAATTTAGGACTTTTTTAGAATGCATTTCGCTCCTTCCCTTCGCTTCCCCCCCATTTCGATTTATTTTCGATTGTTCTTAGAGGGCATTTATGTTTTATAAGTAACCACCATTCCATATTTAAAGTTTCTAACCTCTTCAGTATCACGGAAATCGCAATTTAGAACGTTTTTTGCTCCTGCAACCCTCTGGTGTTAGTGGCACCGATATAAAATATAGCTTATGTTTGAGCAAGTTCTATCACCAACAATTTGCAACCATTATTTTTTAAATTGGTTTGGTATTTCATAAGATTGCATAAAAATCGTAATTTAGAACCTTTTCGCTCACTTCATCCTTTTAAATTTTTAATTTTCTTCCGACGGTTCTTAGAAAGGATTTGCATCTTTTAAGTAATTACCATGCCAAATTTCAAAATGTTAGATCCCTCAGTATCGTAAAAATGCAATTTAGAACGTTTTTTGGTCCTGAAACCTCCAGGAGGTAGTGACAACAACATAAAACATAGCCAATCTTGTAGCAGATACTTTCACCATCAGTTTGCAACCATTACTTTTGAAATAGTTTTGATATTTCCTAAGATTGCGTAGAAATCGCAATTTAGAACGTTTATCGCGCATTTTCACACCTTTTAAATATTGAATTCTTTAGAAACTTTTCTTAGAGAATTTACATCTTATAAGTAAGTACCATGCCTAATTTGATAATGCTGGCCACTTGCAATATCACAGAAATCGCAATTTAGAACGTTTTTTGATCCTGCAACCCCCAGGTTGTAGCGAAACCGACATATAACAGAGCGTATGTTAGAGCAATGGCTGTTACCATCAATTTCCAATCATTACTTTTAAAATCGGCTTGATACTTCCTGAGATTGCCTAGAAATCGCCATTTAGAATTTTTTTTAATGCTTTTCGTGCATTTTCACATGTTTTGAATTTCGAATTTTTTAGGAAATGTTCTTAGATATAATTTATATCTAATAAGTAACTACCATGGGAAATTTAATGTACCTAGGTCCTTCAATAACACAAAAATCGTATTTTTAGAACGTTTTTTGCTCCTATGCACCCAATTTGGGATAAGGACACCGACATAAAATATAGCCTATCTTGGAGCAAGGACTGTTATCATCAATTTCCAACCATAACTTTTAAAATCGGTTTGATCTTCCTGAGATTGCGTAAAAATCTCAATTTAAAACGTTTTTTAGAACGCTTTTCTCGCATTTTCACTCCTTTTAAATTTCGATTTTTTAGGAAACGCTTTTAGAGATCATTTATATGTTATAAGTTACTATCATGCCAAATTTCATGTTTCTAGGCCCATCAGTATCATAAAAAGCACAATTTAGAACGTTTTTTGCTCCTGCAACCCCAAAGTGGTAGTGACACGGATATAAAAAAGTCCTTCCGGCCAGTGCCGGGAGGAAGAGGTAGCTTTCATAATCCTTATTTTAAAAAAGCCAACTTAACATCATGCAAACACACGAAGCTCAATTTAGTGGAAACCGAATATAGGAGATTCAATACTAATTTTTATCAATATAATGAATGAGAATTTCGCGAAATTAGTCAGCTTTATCCAAGCTGCTTTTCTTTAAAGTAACTTATATTTGGCTGCCAAATTCGGCAATTTCTTAAAGTGCCTGTCATTTTAAGACAACATGGTGGATGAGGCTAAGCAGTGAACTTGGTCGAGACCTTAGTAATTGCTGTGCACATGCTCACTCACATCGGAATCGGTTAATATATAGGAGAGCTGTCGCATGCAAAATATCAGATTTTTCAAAATGTCACCCACAATAGAAATTGAAACTGCTATATCTGAGCCATTTTTTAAGGTAAAGACAAACAAAAAATGCTCCTGAATCCTTATATCAAGATCAAATACTTAAGAAAGAAACCTTTTTCAATTTCTAATTTTTTTTGCACCTCACATTAAATATATATATATTTTTTAATTTAATGGCCGCCATTTTGAAACAAGATGGCTGATGAATCTGGCCAGCGAACTTGGTCGAGGTGTTGATGTATACTATCCACATGCCTTCTTACATCGAAATAGGCGAATACGTGTGTTATCGCGTGACAAATACAACATCGTTTCAAAATGTTAGTCATGCTAGAAATTCAAAGTGCTATAAATCAACCATTTTTTAAGATATCAACAAAAGAACAAATTTTCGGAAACAAAAACTGCTCCGGAATCTTTGTATCAAGGCCAAACACATAAAAAAAATCTTTTTCATTTTCCAATTTTTTAATACCTCATTTTGAATTTTAAATATAATTTTTTTTAAATGGCAACCCTTTTGAAACAACATGGCGAATGAAGCTAGCCAACGAACTCGGTCGAGAAATTGGTATGTACTATGTACAGACCAAGTTACATCCAAATAGGTTCATAAATACGCCTGTTATCGCGTGACAAAAATCAGGTCGTTTTAAAATGTCAGCCACAAGAGAAATTCAAAATGCTATTACTCAGCCATTTTTTTTTAGATATAGACGAAAGAAAAACTGTTCCGGAATCTTTGTATTAAGGTCAAACACATACAAAAAAAAAAATTTCATTTTCCAATTTTTTGGTATCTCATTTAAATTTTTTTATTTTTTTATTTTTTTAAATGGCCGCCATTTTGAAACAAGATGGCGGATGAAGCTGGCCAACGAACTCGGTCGAGATATTTGTATGTACTATGTACACACCAAGGTACATCCAAGTCGGTTCATAAATACGCCTGTTATTACGTGAGAAAAATCAGGACGTTTCAAAATGTCAGCCACGCTAGACATTCAAAATGCTATAACTCAGCCATTTCTTAAGATATAGACGAAACAAAAACTGCTCCCGAATCTTTTTATCAAGGTCAAACACATAAGAAGAAAATATTTTTTCAATTTTCAATTTTTGGTACCACATTTCAAATTTAAATTTTTCTTAAAAATTTAAATGGCCGCCATTTTTAAACAAGATGGCGGGTGAAGCTGGCCAACGAACCCGGTCGAGACATTGGTATGTACTATGTATAAACGAAGTTACATCCAAATCGGTTCATAAATACGCCTTTTATCGCGTGACAAAATTCAGGACGTTTCAAAATGTCAGCCACGCTAGAAATTCAAAATGCTATAACTCAGCCATTTTTTAAGATATAGACGAAACAAAAACTGCTCCGAAATCTTTGTATAAAGGTCAAATACATAAGAAAAAAATATTTTTCCATTTTCAATTTTTTGGTGCCACATTTCAAATTTTAAATTAAGAAAAAAAATTTTAAATGGCCGCCATTTTGAAACAAAATGGCGGATAAAGCTGACCAACGAACTCGGTCGAGAGATTGGTATGTACTATGTACACACCGAATTACATCCAAATCGGTTCATAAATACGCCTTTTATCGCGTGACAAAATTCAGGACGTTTCAAAATGTCAGCCACGCTAGAAATTCAAAATGCTATAACTCAGCCATTTTTTAAGATATAGACGAAACAAAAACTGCTCCGGAATCTTTGTATAAAGGGTAAATACATAAGAAAAAAATATTTTTCCATTTTTAATTTTTTGGTACCACATTTCAAGTTTTAAATTTTTTTAAAAATTTTAAATGGCCGCCATTTTGAAACAAAACGGCGGATGAAGCTGGCCAACGAACTCGGTCGAGACATTGGTATGTACTATGTACACACCGAATTACATCGAAATCGGTTCATAATTACGGGAGTTACAGTGTGACATAGGCCAGATATATATATATATATATATATATATATATATATATATATATATATCAATTTTGAACGGAGGGTGGTTTCGGGGTCTGGGGGTCATGATCGATGAAAATATACCAAAATTTTTTGAAATCGCTTTCCTCCGAACGGCTGCAATAGGTAGCTTTTTTGTAAAGAAAGCTACCTAATAGAGCCTATGTCAGAGCAAGGGTTGTCACCATCAATTTCCAACCATTACTTTTGAAATTGGTTTGATACTTCCTGAGATTGCGTAGAAATCGACATTTAGAACGTTTTTTAGAACGCTTTTCGCGTATTATAACCCCTTTTAAATTTCGATTTTTTAGGAAACACTTTTAGAGATCATTTATATGTTATAAGTTACTATCATGCCAAATTTCATGTTTCTTGGCCCATCAGTATCATAAAAAGCACAATTTAGAACGTTTTTTGCTCCTGCAACCCCAAGGTGGTAGTGACACGGATATAAAATAGAGCCTATGTCAGAGCAAGGGTTGTCACCATCAATTTCCAACCATTACTTTTAAAATCGGTTTGATACTTCCTGAGATTGCGTAGAAATCTCAATTTAAAACGTTTTTTAGAACGCTTTTCTCGCATTTTCACTCCTTTTAAATTTCGATTTTTTAGGAAACGCTTTTAGAGATCATTTATATGTTATAAGTTACTATCATGCCAAATTTCATGTTTCTAGGCCCATCAGTATCATAAAAAGCACAATTTAGAACGTTTTTTAGTCCTGCAACCCCAAGGTGGTAGTGACACGGATATAAAATGGAGCCTATGTCAGAGCAATGGTTGTCACCATCAATTTCCAACCATTACTTTTGAAATTGGTTTGATACTTCCTGAGATTGCGTAGAAATCGACATTTAGAACGTTTTTTAGAACGCTTTTCGCGTATTATAACCCCTTTTAAATTTCGAATTTTTAAGAAATGTTCTTGGAGATCATTTATATATAATAGATAACTACCATGCCAAATTTCATGTCTCTAGGCCGTTCAGTAACACAAAAATCGCAGTTTTAGAACGTTTTTTGCTCCTGCACCCCCTTTGAGGGAGTGGCACCGACATAAAATATAGCCTATGTTGGAGCAAAGGCTGTCACTATCATTTTGACGCCATTTTTTTTTATTTGTTGGGTACTTCCTGAGATTGCGTAAAAATCGCCATTTAGAACGTTTTTTAGAATGCTTTTCACGCATTTTCACTCCTTTTAAATTTTGAATGTTTTAAGAAATGCTCTTACAGACCATTTATTTCTTACAAGTAACTATCATGCCAGATTTCATGTTCCTAGGACCTTCAATAACACAAAAATCGCTATTTTAGAATGTTTTTTTGGTTCTGCACCCCCTATGGGCTAGTGGCATGGATATACGATATAGCCTATGTTCGAATGTGGGTTCACACGATCATTCTGAAACCATTACTTTTGAAATCGGTTCGGTAGTTCCAGAGATTACCTCGAACAAACAAACAAACAATTTTTACTTCTTTATAATATTAGTATAGATTATAGACCAGCTCTTTGACTTCATGCTTCACACACAAACTTATCGTTCTGATGTCATCAGGCTACTGCGTACTTCTGATTTCCAGTTGTTTAGGCTGCTTAAAACTGCTCTAGCAACCTAACGGCTTATCCGATCGCAGAAATTCTGGTATCAGCTTGTGCGTAATAAAACAGACTAATTGAAAACATAACCATGAATCGTAAATAATAAACACACGTAATGACTTTCTAAACACCAATCATCATTTTCTTTGCAGATTAACTGCCAAAATAGTAGTTTAAAATTATGATTTAGGCGACAATAATTATTACAATGATTAATGCACCAGTAACCCCCTGGCTCCCGAGTAAAAGGGCAAAATTATAATTTTTTTGTCTCTGTAATTTAATAAAAATAGTAAAAAAACATGAAGTATTTCGTTATAAAGTATATATTATTTCGTTATATTATGGTCTATGAAGAAAAATCGTTTGAGGTGCATTTTAATGATGGTACTCTGTCATAACCATAATCAAATTGATATGAAGTTCTGAGCTGCACTAATAGATGCTTTCTGTAGATTATGGGGTACAAAGCATCATTTATTATTCATTTACAGGGTTACACAAAAAAGTTCTGTTATATAATGGTCTACCGGGAAAATCTGTACGCAGCGTATTTCAGTTATGTTGCACTCTTTCAAACATGTTGAAATTGATACGTTTTAGTGAGATTTACTACAAAGATACTTGCATTATGATGCGCGTTGTATTTATCGTTCATTTACAGAGATACATAAAATATTTCGAATATAAAACTGTATCCGACTTAAAACTACTGAAATCACACTTCCAGAAATTACTATTTAGGGTAGACCGGGGCTAGTTGGCCATAGGGGCATGTTGGCCCAGTCGCAATATTTTTTTAACTTTGCGTTAGATAACATTGTGAGTCCAGCCAAGTATGCGTTTCTTCGCTTTCCTCCTCCAACATAAGCACCATTGAAGTCGGAGCGTCCGTTAAAGAATTATTGAGAATTTTCAAAATTTTGCAAAGGTGAGTAAATTTCCTCTCTTATAAATAATCGTTTTTTATTTGTTTGTAAATTACATTTTAGATTTTGATATATAATAATTCAGAAAAATAATTGTTCGTAGTTATTGTAGGGCATGTTTTTTTATTGAAATACTTTCAGAATAATTCGTTACAGTCATGAAAAACAAAAATGGCGATACGGGTTAGTTGGCCCATTTGGCACGGGGCATGTTGGCCCGCAACGGATTGAGGGAAATGTGATTTTTTTTTTTTATTATACAACCTCCCTGCCTCCCCCCCCACACGCATTTTTTGTTTTTAATTTCTTTTTGCTGTAAGAATTGCTCCTATCAAAAGCTTGTCAATACAAAAATTGTGGATAATATTAAGAGGATTTATGATAAACTTAAGTGAATTTGATATCTTGTGAATTGACGAAATTTTTTATTTTAATTTAGGAGGCTATATTGTGTTTTTGTTCGAAAGAAATAAAAATGAAGATTTGGTAAAATTTTGATCATTTCTTAAACTTTTACACTGTCAGAACATTAAAAAGTGACGTGGGCCAACTTACCCCGCAATCGGGGCAGGTTGGCCCAAGCGACTTGGTGTCAATTTGAGCTTCTAATCTAATACTTATAGTTAATATTTTCAAACTTTACTATTGTTACTTCTTCCTGAAAGTACACTGATAGTGGTAACATAAAAAGAAATTTAAAATGTTGAATTGTAATTTTTTTTAATTATCAGAAGAAAAAGCGGGCCAACTAGCCCCGGTCTACCCTATAGGAGGCCATGTACCTAGTTTTTTTTTTCATAGTCTTGTATATGATTTAATTTATATGCTACAAACAACTTTTAGTATACCAAACGTAGTTGACCTAGAAACTGAATAACTCAAATTAACTAGTATGTTGTGGCCATCACAAAACTTTCTTTTATATAAATCACGTCAATTAAATCATTTAAATAGTACAAGAAATTACATAAATTTAGCACCAATTCATATCAAAGTATATCTGAATTTGAAGTTTGATGAAAATTCGTGCATTAGTTATTGAGATAGAGCTATAGGGGAAATTCTGAGAAAGGTAGCACAGCAGCGCCACCTGTTGAGTGATTTTCACCAAAACATAAAGAGCACTAATTCATATCTAGGTATACTTGAATCTAAAGTTTGTTGAAAATCCAAGCATTAGTTCTTGAGATAGAGCTATTGCGGAAATCTCAAAAATTCAGCATAGCAGCACCACCTGTTGAGCGATTTACATCAAAACATAAACAGCACTAATTCATATCCAGGTATATCTGAATATGAAGTTTTTTGAAAACCAAAGCATTATTTCTTTAGACAGATGTTAAGACAGATTGTGGAAATTGCACAAAATGCGGCATAGCAGCGCCACCTGTTGAGCGATTTACATCAAAATGTACAAAACGTCAATTCATGTCAAGAACTAACTGAATCTGAAGTTTGATGAAAATCCGTGCATTATTTCTTGAGATAGAGCTATTGCAAAAATCGTGTAAATCCTGCAAGATGCAGCATAGCAGCGCCATCTGTTGGACGATTTACACCAAAACGTTACCAGCACCAATTCATATCAAGGAATAACTGAATCTGAAGTTTTATGAAAATCCGTGCATTATTTCTTGAGATAGAGCTATTACAGAAATCGCGAAAAATGCAGCATAGTAGCGCGACCTGTTGGGCGATTTACACCAAAAACTAATCAGCACCAATTTATATTAGGGACTACTAGAATATAAATTTTTATTAAATTCCGGCATTAGTTCTTGAGATAGAGTGCCCAAAAAATTTGTGTCACATACAAACAGACAGACTCACAGACTCACAGACAGACATTTTGTAAAAACATGTTTTTCGGAATCTCTGACCCATAAAACGTATAAATTCGTCTAAAACCGAGAGTCGAAAATTTTCATGAATCCAATATTTTCTTCTTGTAAAGATAGAAGAAAGTAAAAATCATTTTTAAGCAATTCAAGCTCATTTCCAGTAATGCTTACTAATTCTTTTGTGTAGCCCTATATATGGTCTACAGAATTTTTAAACACAACGTAGTATGCAAACATTTAGCAAAAAAATCTTAAAAACTCATATCACAACTAAAAATGCACTTTTAGCAATCATCCCGAATAGATAACACTTCGGATACGGTATTGTATCCGAAATGTTTTATGTGTCCCTGTAAATGAACGATAATTGCAATGCGCATCATATTCTAATGCAAGCATCTTGTAGTAAACCTCAGGAATACATATCAGTTTCATCATGTTTGAAATAGTGCAACATTATTGAAATACACTGCAAACAGTTTTCCCCCGGTAGACCATCATATAACCGAACTCCTTTATGTGACCCTGTAAATCAATGATACACTAGTGTGCAAAACTTAAGCAACAGTCACAAAATGCTTATTTTGTGAATACGTGATTACTCAAACGAAAATTCTATAAACAGCCAGTGTAGAAAACAGACTACCCTAACGGCACAACCAGTCGATGTGAATTCTCCTAGACACTACAAAGTACAAATGGCCACAAGAGCCACAGTCACGACAATGAGCTTAAATGTGATATCTTTCATTCATCGCATTCTTACATTTACTTGGTCACTCCATTGAGAAGTGACTATGAGTGCTGATTTGTGAAGAGTCATGAGGTGAATTTATAATGCAGTTACCTTGTGACTCTCGTGTGACCGTCATTTGGAGACTCCATTGTAAAGTCCTCACGATAGCTGCTTTGTGACGAGTTCCCAAGTGACAGAAAATGAAATCATCTGGTGATTTTTCTCAAAGGAGTGCAATGGTGACTTCACAGTAGAATCTGCGTCACTTGAAAGTTACCACGTGACTTTATTGTGACACTAATTGGTAACCCATCGTAATGCAATGCTCACGATGACTTCAAAAATGACTCTTCATATGACAGCCACATGATAATCACAAGGATGTCACCTGGAGACTCATCACAAGTAATAGTCACGGTGATTTCTCAGCGGAGTCACCATACGACGATCGTTTGAGAGTAATAATGAGACGAATAAAAGACGCCGTATTTTGTTTCGCCGTAATGACTGTGACACTTGTGACCATGTGTGACCTGAAGAAGATGTCACATCGACTAGCTCTGCTGCAGGGATAGTTCCTATTTGAATTATACTATTTTCTTTTGAGTATTTACGTGTTCAAAAATAAGCATTTTGAGACTATTGCTTAAGTTTTACACACTAGTGTAAATGCTTTACACCCTATATTCTACAGAAAGTACTTATTAACGCAGCTCAGAAATTCATATCAACTTCATTATGTTTAAGACAGAGTAACATCATTAAAATACGCCGCAAACTATTTTTCTTCATAGATCATAATATAACGAAATACTTTTGAGTTCCCAAGTACGCGTACTGCAAGTGCTACGCATAACATGCTCTATAATAACCATATTTTGGTACACCTCAAGAATGCATATAAATTTCATTATGTTCAAAATATTGTAATACTATTTAAATACACCGCCAATGTTTTTTCCCTATAGACCACAATGCAATGGATAACTTTTGAGCGCCCCTGTAAATGAACTATGAGTGGCACACACTTCATGTTCATTACCAAACATGCCATGGTGAGCGTCAATAACGTATTTCAAATGCATGACAATCCGAGTATATTTACGTGAGTTAGAGCACGGGCAGACAGACAGACGGGCAGACAAACACAATTCATAAACACTTTTCAACTATGTTGGAAAGTGTTAAAAAGAAATACAGTAAAAAATATAATGTCTTTCGTAAATTTACTGATACGCGCTTTTTATTAAACGTAAATCAAATAGGCGAATTTTTACTAATCGGGTCCCGCGCCAAGTTAACGTATTGTAACGGAAATTTTTTGGAACTATATTAATTGCAATTATGAAATTAGGCATGATTTTTAATATAAACGTTATATGCTTAATGAGTCTTTTTAAAACACTATTTTTCTTTTATTTTAATGCAGGCTAAACTTAACAAAGTGTTCAAACATCCAAAAGCAAAACAAAGGTTTATTATTCGATGTATTACATTTGTGTGGAATTTGCAAATTTGAATTTTTGTATAAATTTTGTACATATTAAGGTAATTTAATAAGAAAAAAATACTCTGTGTTAATTGTGGACACAAATAAATTGATTTAGTTTTTCCCTATTCATTATAAATAGCAGAAATAATGAACCAATTAATCAAGTTCCACCTGTTTCTAAACAGGCGTAAGAGTTGGATTAATTGCCTTTTCAGGATACATTAACTGTTTGATTGATGATGCATTATTCAAATATCAAAAGGACGCCGAAATTAGGGAGAAATTTAGTTTAATTGTTTATTCACTTTGAAGATTATTAATACAGTAAGATAATCATATTTTATCCGTTAAAAGTTTGTTCTATGCAAATATCAGAATGATTACATTTTATTAAAATATCGAAAATATTTCAGTTTTGTCTGAATCATTGTAATTCAAGAGTTGTAAACTAAGAAAGACACCGAAATTCTAAATTCCCTAAAAGGAAATGCTGCAAATATATGCAATTTTTAAATTGAAGAATTAGAGAAACTACTAAATATCTGTTAATTTATTTTTTACTGGGTAAATTAGAATGTTTGACATATTTTCATTATTACAATAAATAGAGATCAATAATTTAAATTCTGAACCAAATGAAGAAAGCTATTATCTATAAGAATTGAGATGTTATTAAAAAAATAAAATATTTCACATTCAAACAAAAGATATATAATTTTCTTATCAGGTTGAAAAGATAATATTCAATACATAAAATAACACATTATTTATCCATATGAATATTTCAAAGTAACTGTATATTTTGAATTTGTTGGAAAAATATATGTTTGATTAGGGGAGACTGGGGAGGGATGATCATAGGGTAGGCTTGACCCACCCCTGAGGTTTTATATTTAAAAGAATTTCAGAATTTTACCAATAGGTGGCAACCAAAGCTACTGGAATGGTCAAACAAGAGCCTTTGAATCATGTAGCTAATTGAAACAGGTGTGAAAAAAATCAACTGGGAAGAATTTTCAATCTAAAAACCGTGTTTTTTAGAAATATTTTGTAAACTTTTCTCACATAAAATATATTATATAAATTTAAGTATGTAGATTTTAAGTAATTCCGAAATATTGAACTTTCATTCCAGGCGTAAAGATTGTACAGTAAGTTAGGCTTAGCATAACGATGTGCTATTCTTTACAAAAGGGCTATGTGGGGAGCCTTGACTCAATCAACGTGAGGGAGGGTTGACCGGATGGTAAAGGCTTCCTTAATTAAGTGGTTTTGGAAATCTTTTTATTATACACTGTATATAACGAAGGGTTAGTGGTTATATTCTAAAAGAAGGTAAATTTATTCTGTAAAGCTACAGTAAAAAGGGATGAAAGAAAGGGAAATATTTAAAACTGATTAAAGGAAGATGTGAAAAATTAGTATCCACGGAAGAAAAATTTAATGAAATATAAGTTGGTAGGAACTTTTTCTTCATTTAAATATTACCTACAGTAGGCAAATTGAAAAAATCGAAAAGATTAGAAAGGAGTGGAAAGAATGAAAGTAGCTTAAGAGTTGTTAATGATAAGTTAAGTGCTCATGCGGCTGCAAAAGAATATAGCATTGATCGAAAAACGTTAGGAAGGTATGTAGATACATTTCACCAAGATGAACGCAGTAAGATGAAGTCAAACTATGTGACAACTAGTGTTGCGAGATCGAATGTCAGAAAAAGGAGAACAAGGAGAGGAATAAACAAGTTGGAAATTGCACGTCAAACGTGGCAAATGAGGTGCATAGTAACTAGTTTTATAGATATTTTTTGCACCGCATATTGTACTGAATATATATTTTAGTGCACTTCATAAGTGCATATCAATATCATTCTGTTCGAAAGGCTGTAACATCATTAAAATGCACTTGAAATCATTTTTTCTCATTGGCCGTAATGTAATGGAAAACTTTTGACTGTCCCTGTAATTACACTATACATCCGATTTTCATAAAATTTGAAATGACTCGACAAAATTTTGCAACAATTATACATTTAAATTTTCAGACCATTCGGTTGAGTAGTTTTTGCTCTATTATACGTGGACGGACAAACGGACAGACAGACGGTCCAAACGAAGACTATAGGTGCTACGTATTTATATAATTACAAACGCACCTAAAAAAAAATGCGGGACAGTGGCTTCTAAATCGGGACATACACTGAAAGAAAAAATATATACCGCTTTCATATAGAACGAATAGTTAGGATTTCTAAATCCCTAAACTAGAAAAATAGATTTACGAGTTATTTGAATAAGGTAAACAATATATGAACCAATATATTTTCGAGAAGCATTTAGAAAAACGAAAGGACTTTTGCTGCCACTGATTTTCGGAAATGTCTCCGAGTAGTTTTTAATAGTGCATTCATAAGTTTTCTCAAACCGGAAACAGGTTTTTAGGATGCTGCCTATTCTCCATAAATATTTTTAGCTGCATAACTGAATTTATACATTCAAGAATTTACAAAAAAAAAAAAAAAATAGTTTCAATGTTAATGTTGTTAATTTATCATGTTCGTCTGTAAAAAACGTTTGTTTAACACGAAAATGTTTACTTGAGAATTAATAGCATCCTAAAAACGAATATCCTGATTTCAGAAAACTGATTAATACACTATAGAAACTACTCGGAAACGTTTCCGAAAACCAATAGCAGAAAAAGAAACTTTGTTTTTGAAAATCTTTCTTTAAATCTCGGAAATCTATTGGTTTCTGAAAATAAACGAACGTTTCTCGGAATCTTTGATAACTCGAAAGAGGTTATTGTATATTTTGTCTAGTGTTTATATTATAGTTTTATAGAATAAGAAACATTTAACTTTTTTTAACACTTTTCACCATAGTTGCACCATCTATGAATTCGGTTTGATTGTCTGTCTGTTCGTGGTCTAACTCGTGAAAATATATTGTAAATGCTTCTTTCTCCAAATTATATTGGTTTCTGGTGTTTCTAAAGATAAAGAAAGCTTTTCGGAATCGTGGCAACTCGGAAGAGGTTATTGCATATTTTTATTCGCAGCTATATTATATTTTCTCAGATTAAGAAGCATTTGTCTTTTTTTTAAGTGCAATTGCATTAAAATTTGGATTTATTTTATTTCTTGCCGGCTTTGGGTTGATTTGTAAAGATTTTTTTGAGGAACCCGACACAAACCCAAAAGGACTCCGTGCAACATTCTAATATAGATCTAGATTAATGAAGTACAACATTCATAAATAATTATTCAATAATAATTTTAAAATAATAAAATCAATCAGATTGAAAACCATTTAAAACTACATGTTTTCTCGTTTAACTCCATTTTGATCTAAAAGTTCAGCGCAAAATAATGTCATTTCTTAATATAATAAAAATACATGGGCTCGTGATTTTCCGTTAAGAAAAATGAATTTTTTATTTTCTAAAAACTACTTACTACGCTTCTCTAATAAAAGCGTTAGAACGATAATTAGCATTATTTTCCTAAAGAAACACATTGAAACACTTTTGAACAAAATACCGGGCGGTTTATCTCTTGTTTGGAAAATTTTCTATTAATAATACTAACGTGGAAATTCATTATCAGATAACTTTCTGTGGGGATTTGCGATTCTAGTTCACAAATACACAGCCATTATCAGCGATTATCCAAACTACTTTTGCGTTTATTGCATTATCATAAATTGTTTTCGTTTCCATTATGTTGTGCAAGAAGTTCTCCTGAATTGTTGAATATTTACGTAATAAAAGGTTGTACATGTACATATTAAATTTCTATTGATGTTGGAAGTAGTTGTGTTACCTTATGCTTTCGTCTGTTATTTACTCATGACTAATAATGTAAATGAAGACATTTAGTTAGGTCTATCTAATACCGATAATGGAATTCTTTATTCGTTAAAAAAAGAAAACAAAAAGATTTCACATTTATGACTATCTAATCAATGATGTTGAAAGCAAATTTTTAATTTTGAAATATACATATTAAATAAGAAAAAAAAACGCGCATCTAGATAAATGCATTTAAATTAATCCTTCGATCGAAAGCAAAAATTTAAAACAATTAAGACTGAATATATTAACCTTTAACTAATGTGACAGAAATTGTCGCATAACTAGTGTGAAGCGGTCTGTCAGACCGCTCAATCAAAAAGTGAACAAAAGGCGCGATTAATTCATAGGATGGTGTTTTTGTACTTAACTTTTTGTACAGGACAGTTATAATTAAAATTCACCTATTCAAAAGTCTCCGGTGATAGTACTAAAGTTCCAAACGAAACAAAACTTCGGTGGTGTTTGTAGTTAAACTGAAAGTTACAAGTTAAACTATAAAAATTGAAAAAAAGCAGCGGTCTGTGAGACCAGTAATATCAGTTAAAGGTTAAAAATAATTTACTGCGGCGACTTGTTTTTAATCCAACAATTCTATTTAGAAATTCGCCTACGTGAGTATTTTTCATGAACATTTTTCCCCCCAAGTTGTTTATTATACAGACTAGGGGATCGTACCCGGGCTTCCCGGGTTACAGAATATAGGTGAAAACCAATTTTTTTAATTGAAAAGTGATATTTTTTTACATGAAATATATTTTTTAGATTGCTCACTAAAAATAAAAAAGCATTTTTCATATGGAAAATGTGAATTATACAATCAAATAAACTTTTGAAATTTATCAAAAGCGATTTTTTCGTATTAGCCGCATACTAAGAGTTATTAGCCCAAGATTTTGCTGCTTACGGCATCCTTTTATTTTCCGATCATTTCAGGGCTTTAAGCGCGTAGTTCAATTACATGGCTGTTAATTTTGTGTTTTATTTATATTATTTTATTTATTTAATCATAGAGGAAGTTTTACTTTTGTTTACGGAATATTAGTCGTAAGAAAATGATGAACTCTTTATGTTGTTTTAAGAGCAAACAGATTAATCTTTTGTGATCGAGCTCCACGCGATAGCGATAATTTAAAAATTAACCTCTCTTACATGCAATCACCCTTTTTAAAAAATTGGTATTTTAATTTGATCATTTTAAAATCATTTTAACTCAAAACGTGAAGTCACGATTGTCAACAAAATCTTTGCATGTGAACAGTCGCACTCTTAACTCGAGATTCTAATCTCAGTACCGGAGAGTAAAAACTGCCGTAATTTATGTTTTTTTTACGTATTTGCGTTAAAAAGCTTAGTTTTATCTAAGAAAATCATCGTTTTCTTTTAAATATGACGTCACTTTCACTTACTTAAGCATTTCACCTAGTGTCTGAAACTTAATACACATACAAAATATGGAAACTTTATGAGATAAATGCGTGTTTTCAAAAGCAGTAAGCAATTTTCCGTTCAACGTATTATGTCCCTAATATGATTTTGCGCCATTAAAACAATTTTTATCAACAATTTTGAATTTTTATCAGATAATCACATGAATAAAGATAAATAAAGCTCATTATTTCTCTCTTCTCTGCAATAGTAAAAGCTATCTCATTACCATCATTTTGAAGAAGTTTCATATAGAATACTTTTAAAATGGGATGAAAATGACGCACTTCTGCAAGGCATATTTCAGTTTTAAGAATTAAAATACATGCTTTTTTTTTATATAAAATGACGTCAATTGCATCCGCAGAAGTCATTCCTTTATACAGTAGCGCTCAAAAGTATTTTGACAACCTTATATTCTCTCTTATTTTATTTAATATACAAATGTAAAAGAAAATATATTCCCTATAATTGAGAACACTATGATTGCAGTTATTCAAATGTATCAAGTTTCAACTTGTTTGTTTACATTCGGCGCCACCAAAGAAATATGACTCTTCCTTAGCTCAAAAGTATTTTGACAATTAGTTTGCATTTAATTGTTGAAGGTGTCAGTGACTCTATAGCTTCGATTAGTGTTTATATTGACTTATTGTGATTATTTTTAAATGCAGAAATGTAAAAAATATTGAAGTGATTCTAGAAAAGACGCTGTAAATGCACTTAAGAAAGATAGACTGCAAGCAGAATTAGCTCGTTCTTTTAACGTGTCTCGGCACCTTGTTATTATATGGAATAAAATTTTTAATAAACAGAAATACATCGAAAATAAGCCTCAAAGTGGCCAACCGAAAAAACAACTTGCAATGTTGACTGTATTATAAAAATGATATCTATAAATGATTGTCGTTAGTCCGTTGTAATAATAAAAAATGAATTGAAAGAAAATTACGGCATAGACATATACGCTTCATCAGTCAAACGACGCCTAAACCTCTATGGTTTACATGGCAGACGACCAGCAAAAACACGTTTATTATCTACTAAGAACAGGAAGACTAGATTTGCATTTCTAAAACGCATAACCCTTTCAGGGGCAAAGCAATTCCATTGCTAAAGTGTTGATATTAATGATCGACACCGGAATTTGAAAACAAATTTATTTGAAATAGGAAAAATCTATATTTCACACACATAATAAACTGAATATTATGTAACCAAAATTCTGGTGTCAATCATTAATTTCAACACTTTAGCAATGGAATTGCTTTGTCCCTGAAAGGGTTATGCCGTTTTACAGATGCAACTCTAGCCTTCCTATTCTTAGTAGATAACAAACGTGTTTTTGCAGGTCTTCTGCCATACCATAGAGGTTTAGGCGTCGTTTGACTGATGAAACATGTATGTCTATGCCGTAATTTTCTTTCAATTCATTTTTTATTATTACGGTGGACTTACCACAATCATTTGTAGATATCATGTTTACAATACAGTCAACATTGCAAGTTGTTTTTTTCGGTTGGCCACTTTGAGGCTTATTTTCGATGTATTTCTGTTTATTAAAAACTTTATTCCATGTAATAACAAGTTGCCGAGACACGTTAAAAGAACGAGCTAATTCTGCTTGCAGTCTACCTTTCTTAAGTGCATTTACAGCGGCTTTTCTAGAATCACTTCAATATTTTTACATTTCGGCATTTAAAAATAATTACAATAAGTCAATATAAACACTAATCGAAGCTATAGCGCCGCTGACACCTTCATCAATTAAATGCAAACTAATTGTCAAAATACTTTTGAGCTAAGGAGAAGTAATATTTCTTCGGTGGCACCGAATGTAAACAAACAAGTTGAAACTTGATACATTTGAATAACTGCAGTCAGAGTGTTCTCAATTATAGGTAATATATTTTCTTTTACATTTTTATATTAAATAAAATAATACAGAATATAATGTTGTCAAAATACTTTTGAGCGCTACTGTATATTTTTTTTTAATTCGGAAAACGTAACTACACACGGATTAATAAAATTGCATTCTTTCATATTTTTGATACGAATTAAGCAAATGCGGAGAAAGTAAGTCACACAAATATTCTTTAAAACTCATTTTTGTAAAGAGAAAGTGTTGTATCGTTTGTAAAGTAAGTTTTCAATAAACTAAAAATCATTTAATTGATAAATAAAAACGAAATAAAGCCAAAACCCATCGGGTTTTGTAACAGAAGATATTCTTGACATAGCACGTATTTTAATTTCAATTTGTTTTCAGTTTTTATGAGAAAATGGCAACAAAAAGATATAGCAATCTACTATTTTCCCTTTTTTCCCTCTTTACTTTCAACAGAAACGGACAGAGGCGCGACAGCAGTATCCGGCGCCTGTGTGCAGAACTTTAATTGGCGCCCCATATTCCTAATTCACCTCCCCCCCCCCCCCGAAAAAAAAACTTCATAATTTTTTTTCAAGGAGTACAAATGCATAGCTGCCAAGTCAACCTTCCGGCGAGGGGGGGGGGGGTGTTCCACATCAAATAAACGAGTTCTGAACCAGAAAATTTATTTAATGAAATGTGTCTAGTTTCTACAGGGTTCTTTTTTATTTCATTTATTAAATTAAATTTCTGGTTAAAAATATTATTGTTTGAATTAAAAATAAGGAATGCTGTCAGTTATGCAAATAACATATATCCCTAAAAGGTGGGTGCCAGGGTAGGCTCAGCCCCCCCCCCCCCCTGAGAAATAGTCCAAGGTCAGCAAATGGACGGAAAGAGAAGAACGTGAAGAGATGAATTTAAGTGTATCATCTTTGGTTTAATGATACTCTTGAAAAAAAACGATAATATATTCAATCGATAGCTGAAATCTTACAATTTTTTGTTCTAAATGAACTAGCCTTATGGGATATTTACTGTATAGATGAGCCTGAGGAAATTAGTTTATTTAAAAACCTCTTTAAATGCACAGTCAAAAAGGACATGATGCTTGTAGAATGCGTCAAAGCTATGCCAATTAACGCAACGTACACATCACCTGAAATACAAAATATTGTAATACAAATCCTTGTTGAAATAGAGTCAGAGGATACATAAAATTACATTAATAATGCTGATGTTCCCTGGTTTTCAATTTTGGAAGACTGAACATATGATAAAAAAACAGGGAAAATGTTGCATTAAGAGCAAGATATGTGAAGAACGGGAAAGTAAAGGAATCAATTATCGCATTAACCCTCTAAGTGTTTGGGGCGTATTATTCCGTTCACTAAGCTCCAGGTTTCACTGCAATACAAGCAATATTTAAGATAGTATAAGTCAATAGATTTAATGAATTTTAAATACATTGAAGAATGATTAATACTCTCAAGGATTACATTCATATTTGTAATTGAGTTTTTTTTTATAATGTTGAAATAATCACATTTTCTTAGCATTTAAAACAAAATGCAGAGAAAACAACTTTACAATTTTAACCTTTTGCAAGACGCTCGAAGGGTTAAAAAATTGTTCTCAGGGATGTAGTGGAGGGTATACGGGGTATACGCCGTATACCCTCTGGATTTTTTTAAGGAACACCGTATACCTCTGTTTCTCAAGAAAGCTATAGTATATATATACTAGGGTATACCCTCTGCCTTGAGCGTATACCCACTGCTTAGAACGTATATCCTCTGTTTTTTTTACGACTACACCACTGGTTGTTCTGACTTGGATGCAAAAACATTTTCTGATTTAACTTTAAAGGTCCTTCATGATTGCAATTTAGATAATTCTAAAATTTTGAGTCAATATTATGATGGCACTGGAATGAGCTGCATGAGCAGTGGGAAAGGTGGTGTCTAAGCAATATTGCAGAAACATCTTAACAGGAACATCCCATACGTAAATTGCTGTAACCAAAGGCTTCATTCAGTAATCATAAAGGCAATAAATGAGGTAAGTGAAACCAAACAGTTTATAATCAATGTTTCATATTGTACAATTTTTGGGAAAAGGCAGCATAGCTAAGAAATATGAAGGTCAATCCCTTGCTCGTTTGTTAGCACAGTGATGGAGTGGAAATTTACATGTTACAGAAATTGTCTATAAGAACTATAAATTTTTTGTTGCATATACTAGAAGAATTTTACTTATTTAAGGTCAAATGAAATTTATGAAGAAATATTATCTAACGGCCACTGAATTTCTTAACATATTTAAAATGAAGTTATTATAAATAGTTTAATAAGAAACATAGTGCCTACAATATGAATATGCACTAATTTATCTTTTTATATAATACTTTGTTTGATTATATATATTTGTGTGTGTTTGTTTGTGCGTGCATGCGTCAGATAGAAAGAAAAAATATGAGCCTCCCCTACATTTTCTTTAGCACCCTTTATTATTAACTTCTAGCTACAGCCCTGGTGTGTTGCTTCAGCTGTTTTCTCCCACAATGGCATACCTTCTAAGTAAATCAGCTTCTTTTACCTCCATCACTTCCGGATTTTTTAAGATGCGACCTTTATTTATATTTATACTTAAAACAGTTCAAATAAACTTTAATTTTGAAATATAGCTTCGTTGAATTAATCAATGGTAGGACTATGACACAAAGAAAGGGGGGATCGTAATATGGTAAATACACATAAAAGTAGAAAAATATTTTCTCAAATTATGATGTTCGTAATGCACCGGAGCGCGTTTATGGTACTTTTATCTCTTTTAAAGTAATATAGCACCAATTAAGATGCGCCTTGAACAATTACCACACGTAGAAACTAATTAAGGGTGCATTCGAAAATGTTCCAGTCCCGGAACATTTGATTTTATATTAGCAAATATAGAACCCCTATGCTGGCTATATAACAATTGTTATGAAAAAGGCACATTCATTTCGCGTTTACATTGTTAAGAAGCTAAGCGAAACTTTACCTTGTCACACTGTTAACCCTTCTTTCTCTCTGAGATTTTTTTTATTTTTCGAATTCCCAATTTACGTGTAATGAATGTAAGTTCTAAATTAAAAATATCTATACTACTAATAAATCAAAGTTTCGCACTGTCTGTTTGTCTGTCTGTGAGCAATGGCTAGCAGAATCTACGGCACATACGAGGCTCAAACTTTTTGTGAGGATAGTTGAAAGCTTCTCCTGGTGCACTGTGCAAGTTTCAGAATTTTAAATCTCTAATAATTAGTCGAGAAATTAATTAAAAAGCCCAAATTAAAAGAATGAAAAGTATTCATAATTCAACAAGAACATAGATTTTTTTCAAACCGTAGACAACTTCTTCAAAAACTCGAAGACAGGGGGAGGGGCCAGCGCTGCTAGGGCGATAAATGTACTGGGCCTTTTTAAAAAGTACTGTACCTTAAATTCTACTGGGCCTGACAATTCGAAAATTGCACAGCCAGACACAAAAAAAATCCCCCTTTAAGAAACTCTAAAAATTATTCCGGTACGGTTTCAGGTAGTCAAAAAATCCACGAAAAATCGATTTATATATATATTTTTTTTTTTCCTTCGAAAGAAAGGTTCGAAATCTCTCACATGGACGCCAGTTGTGTTCATTGCAGACAACCGACGTCTTTCAATAATGGACATTTTCGAACGAATATAAAATTTTCAAAATATAAATTTACAGATTTAATTTTTATTCATCCAAATGAATTTTTCGCTGATTTCAGATATGTAAATTTCTTCACGGTCGCTCAATTACAAACTTAAACATTAATTATTATTTCATTAATTGGAAATTCTTTTCAAACTCTAAATTTAAAAGCCAGTCTTTCGAAACCACAATTGATTTTTATAGTATGATTCTCTAGAACGCCATCAATTTTTTTAAAATACACCATTTAGATATTTTAAAGTTATGCATCTAGCCCTATCTTTAAACGCTGTTTAATAATATCTAAATTTTATAAAAATCGATCAGCAAGTTTTTCTTTTATAAAAAGTTCGATTTTTAAAAAGGAAAAGAAATGCTTTGTTGAAACGCGAATTTGTTAAAATTTAAAAAAACTGACTAACCGATCGATTTGGAACTTTCAGATAGTTTATAACACAAAATAAAGATTTTAAAAAGTAAGGGGCATCAAATTTCGAGGGGTGGGTGGTGGGGGGGGGGGGGAGGCGATAATTTTTTTAAGGGGGTGGGAACAAATATTTAAAACCATACCATTTTCTATCGTTTTAGATGAGGATTTTTGACGGAGCTTTGCGATAAATATTACTTCAAATATATAAAAATTTCAAAAGTGTACTTACCACTATTTTCGAATAGTAATTTCAGCAAATAACTTAAATTCTTGCTTAAGTCCGCCACCCCCTTGACTTATATATACTAATATATGGCTAATGACTAATATATACTGACTATGTGTAGGTTGTTTAACAGAATTTCGTTCAGAAACAGTTTTGTTAAGAATAGAGTTCCTCCTGGTGTAGGAATGTGGAACTAAAAGATTCGAGATTTGTATTTTTGCAAGATTTTGCAGTGCGAACGCAGAACGCCTGCTAAACTCTCATGTGATATATCATCGGAAAACCCTCGAACCACTCTTTCATATTATGAACCTTTCTACCCTTCTCACTCAGATACCTCCCCCCACCTGGGGGTCAATTTTCAAACTGAGCTCCTAATTGAGCTGCAGCAAGATTTGGGCAGCTTATTTCAAGGCTTGGCCGAAGGTAAAATTTTTCACGGGCCTTGGATTGGTGAGGTCTATGTTTGACCCCAGATTATTAGGGAGCATTCCGCCGTGGGGGGGATAAAATGATTTTTTTCATGTGACATATCGTTTTAAAGCTTTTGGCCTGTACTTTACTAAGCACTCACTCCTCTCCTCTTAACTCATTTTTTCATCAGTAAGTAGAGGTCATTTTAAAGTTTTAATTTGTTCATTATTACCACATACAATTTTCCAAAAATCATGAAAAAAAATTACATAACAAATCTGAACAATTAGCAGCTTCTCCTCCATTTTCACACAGTGAGCGGGTACGTATTTCAGAAAAAATCGAATTAAAGATATAAAATTATACAAATTTAAGGTTCATTTAAAAATCATCAAAGGGGGGGATGGGTATCGTTCGAAAAAGCTCTTAAAACAGAACTAAAAATATGTTTGTTTTACTCTTAGATACTATTATATTTTCAGAAATTCGTCGAAAATGTATGGCAAAATTATGTCTCCCCCCCCCCCCCCATCCTATTTCCGAATCTATTGAAAATAAAATTACGGAAAAATTAGTAGTAGTTGGAATTTATTTAAATCTTGCAGGAAAACTATAGAAATTATCCTAGATCATATAGTTTTTCAGAAAATCGCAGTTTTCCGTTATACATAAACTTTATCTAGCGGGCGCTCAGCGGGGGAGTTGAGAGGAGTTCGATGTACCTATCGACGCAAAATCATCCGAGAACTGTAGATAAGGATTTTCCAAAAGAATTGTCGATAATTAGGCGATATATTAATAAAGACCTATCTAAAAAAACGTGGCACGGACCAAAGTGCCCATGCAACTTTGCGACCTCCTTTCAAAGCGCACTTGGCACAATGGCAAGATTAAACTTTGTACAAGGTCTTTGTTTTAGGTAAGACGGATCACAATGATAAATAGTCCGCGTTTTTCATTTTAATTGCATTCAATTATTGAAGGCAATTATTGAAGAATATTTAATAAAATAATTCCAAGTTTTTGCAAAGTCTTATTATTCGTTTAACGACTATATTTTGTAAGATTGCAGTTAGTAATTGATAAATTTATTCTATGAACTATCTGTACGCGAGTGAAACTCGCTTTTTACCGATTATTCTTTTTTCGAAGCAAATCTATAAAATATACAATTAAAATTTCAATAAAACATAATTCATTTTGAGGTCGTTCTCAAAAATATGTTTCCCGACTGTAAATGACATGGATCTTTCTTACATGTTCATGGGCTCATTTTTATGCGTTGCATACAATGATAGGCGTGACTATTAAATTTGTTTGTAATTGAATGGAGTTTTTCATTTTTTCTTTTTTTTTTTTTTTTTTTTTTTTTACATTCATTGCATTTTGAGCTACATCCTGTTTTATTTATTTATTGTTTTAGTAGTGTTTTGTTATGTAGCCGATTGCTATGATTGATTTGTGCTTTTTGCGGCAATTTACTTTTACATGGGTACCATGCATAACCTGGAGGCTTATGTTGCTTTACTATTCTGCAATATAATATCTACCCGTTTTTATATCGTCAGTATGTGTATCACTACCAATACTACAGTAAGATAGAAGCGTTATAGATTTTCAATTATTTGAATAATGGAGCCTTCCATGCTTGCCACCAGCTGTAGTGCGTCCCTGCTTTCTGAAAAGCTGGACAGGCCTGATCTAGAGCAGGGATGTCAAAAGGGACATTCGCGGTCGCCCTTCCGAATTTTTTATGTTTCTAGCTTTTTTTTTAATTTTAGGCGCTTGACGGCGCCTTTAAACCTTCCGTGGCGCCTTAAGACCTCGACAACAAGGCGCCTTTCGACCGTTACATTTCGACACCATTGCGCCTTTCGGTTTGAGACTCTCTCCTCCTCACACCCCTAAAGCTACGCCGCAGACGAGCATCTGCAAATTTCATATATTTCAAAAGTAAAAATGAACTCAGAAATGACGCACTTTCGATTTAAATGCCGCTTTAATAAATTTAAATTGGATAAAAGTTTTTGAAAATTTTCAGCTTCGACTAAAGTATTTGGCGCCTTTACTAATCTGGCGCCTGTGTGCGGTGCACACTTTGCACACTGGGTCGGCGCGCCCCTGGAAACGGAGTACTTCAGTTGCCACGGATACAAAAAAAGTAATAAAAACTACAAAAAAATTAATATCTCAAAATTAAATTTAGATACACCTTTAAAACAAATTGCATTTAAAAGAGCATTTTTTTTCCTTATACGATGGTATAAAAATTTAAAATTTGCGATGTTTAGAAGTTTTAAAAAATCCAGTAGAGAAAATTGCAAAACCAAAATTTTATATCAAATTTTAAAATGTTGCCATTCGCAAAATGACGCATGCGTTACGCACAGATATGTTTGTCCTTTATAATATAGATAGATAGATAGTTTCAAACTTAAGTAAGTGTGAACGGTGCGGAAAGAGTTGAACCAAACATAGTTTTATGTTCTTCGCACTTTCTCTGTTTAGCTTCAAATAATTTTCAGCTGCTTCAATATATTTAGGACATGCGTACTTTTATACACGACTTAATATCCTTCTTATTCCTATGCCTATCTTAACAATTATCTCATCCCCGAAAATTTTAATACTGACCAAGATTTTACGAGAAACAACTACTCAATATTCAAACAGTACTCTTTAAAATCATTCAAAAACTATTTAAATTATCGAGACAGAAATTATTTTAAACTGCCCCTTTTTTCATTAATACCACTATATTGAAATAAATATTTCAGTACAAAGATAATTTCAGTTGAAATTACTCGTATATGAAAGAATACGTGATTTTGCTTTAAGAGGCTACTTCAGCCACGCGAAAAGACCCGCTCGCTAATGAAAATCCTATGGAAGAAATTTTTAAATATATCTCGTTTAAATCTAGTATTTTTTTTAAAGATTTTTTTTGTTTTTTTTTTTTTTTTTTTTTTTTGCGTTGGATAGCTGAGATCGATCTGTACAAAGGCCGTTTTTTACCTTTTTCGATTTTATTTACAGATATTTCTAATTACGACACTTTCTTTTTCGGAATCGGTTTCGAAAGAGAAAGCATCCTCATAAAAATAATATCTGAAAGTAAATTGAAAAAGTAAAAAACGGCCTTTTTAGAAATCGATCTCAGCTATACAATGCAAAAATATCATTCAAAAATATTGAAATTTAAAAGAGTTATCTTAAAAGATTTCTTCTGTAGGATTCGCATTAGCAAGCGGCTCTTTTCACGTGACTGAAGTCAACCCCTTAATCCTCTCAGTGGCAAGTACTTGTATTCGCAAAGTGTTGCAATAATTGAGTGACATCAGCATTTGCAAGAAAATTTATTTGTAAATAAGTAAAAGTATATTTTCGCGTAGGGTAGACCGGGGTTAGTTGGCCATAGGGGCATGTTGGCCCAGTCGCGATATTTTTTTAACTTTGCGTTAGATGACATTGTCAGTCCAGTCAAGTATGCGTTGCTTCGCTTTCCTCCTCTAGTATCACCACCATTGATGTCGGAGCGTCCGTTAAAGAATTATTGAGAATTTCCTAAATTTTTCAAAGATGAGTAAATTTCCTCTCTTATAAATAATCGTTTTTTATTTGTTTGTAGATTACATTTTAGATTTTGATGCATAATAATTCAGAAAAATAATTGTTCGTAGTTATTTTAGGGCATGTTTTTTTTATTGAAATACTTTCAGAATAATTCTTTACAGTCATGAAAAACAAAAATGGCGATACGGGGTTAGTTGTCCCATTTGGCACGAGGCATAGGAATTTCACTCTGGGGTATTGAAATTTTGGTTGTTTTAATGAATTATTTTAAAGGAATTATTATTTCTTATTTACATTTCTTATTATTTTATTAATTTTTTATTAATTAATAGTAAGGAATCTTTTTATTAATTGAATTCCTGATTATTCCAGTCATTCTTGTAAAAAAATGAAGTTATAATGTTGTTTACCTCCTCCCCAAATTAAATCAGCTGCTCCTGTTGTACAAAAACATTTATAACTTTCATAATTATAGAAAAATCCCTGTTGGCTTGGCCTACAGGCGCAGGTAAAAATTTCGAAGTCAAGTACTAATTTCACCAAGAATTTAACGGATTAAGGGAAATGTGATTTTTTTATCTTATACAACCCCCCCCCCCCCCACACACACACACACACACACTTTTTTTTATTTCTTTTTGCTGCAAGAGTTGCTCCTATTAAAAACTTGTCAATACAAAAGTTGTAGATAATATTAAGAGGATTTATGATAAATTTAAATGAATTTGATATCTTGTGAATTGACGAAGTTATGAATTTTTTTTTCTTCTGAAAACCCTATTTTTTGCACTCCTTGAAGCCATTTTTAATTATATCAAAAATCTGGAACGCATAATTTTTTAGATCTTTTCCCAGAAGTTTTAAAAACTTTAAACTGATTGAATATGTTATCGTGTCCATAGAATAGTAAAATATATATAAATAGACAGATAGATAAAGTTTTGAACTGGGGGTGGTTTTGGGCTCTAGAGGTCATGATCGGTGTAGATCTGTAAAAGTTTTTAAAAAATTCCAACTTATGGGAGACTGCAATAGGAAGTATTTCTTACGAAATCTACCTAAAAGTTCGGCTTCCTAAAGTTACATACTACCGCTGAAGGTAACAAATCTAACAATCAAAATCTACCCGACTCTCACATTTCTCAATTATTAATAAAAATCCCTTTGTTCCCCCGTCCAGAGAAGAGTTTGCCACAAATAATGCTTTAATAACATCACATTTTTGAAGTGAAAACCTCTTACCTGGGTAGTTATTCGTTGAAACTAAATAATCCTTTCTGTCTTCATAATCCATAAAAAGGGCAGTTTCAGGAAACAATTTTTTAATTATCAAAAAATATCTTTTCCTTTAAGAGACATATTGTCCCTTCCACAGACAGAATAGAACTACACTTCCTGAACCGTTAATAAAGATCAGCAATTCAAACAAAAAATATTAAAACAATTATATTATCCAACATAATTATATCAAGCACATTCCTATATCCCAACTTACCTATTAGATTATCTAAATCTCATTATACCAATAATAAATCATGAATGTAATCAATAATATATATATTTCATGACAAACAAACTGGGTTTTTTTTTAATACTTGATTAGGAATTAAAGTTTTATATAAACAAAAATTATCATTATTTCAAAGGAGCTGGTATTACCCAAAGCATCATGAAGTAATATTACATTTTACTGACAGAAATTTGCAGGGAATGATGCGTTAGAAAAATATAATAAACGAAAGAAAAGAATTATTGCACTTAACAGATGTACAGAGGCCTTGATACAATTTATTTATAGTCTGGTGTTTATAATAAATCACCTAATTAAGGATGAATGATTTATTAAATTACTGTACTCTAAGATTTACGTTTGTTTCATCACCTAGAATGCCTTTATTGAAATGTATTACTGTTCCGTATTGTATTAAAGACATTTTTTATGAGAAAATAAAATCAATTTGTAAAGCATTTTTTGGTCGAAGTTAATATTAATTTGAATAACGCACAGTTTTAATATTTGAATTTTTTATTTTAATTTAGGAGGCTATGTTGTGTTTTCGTTCGGAAGAAATAAAAATTCAGATTTGGTAAAATTTTGATCATTTCTTAAACTTCTGCACTATCAGAACATTAAAAAGTGACGTGGGCCAACTTATCCCGCAATCGGGGAAGGTTGGCCCAAGCGACTTGGTGTCAATTTGAGCTTCTAAACTAATACTTATAGTTAATATTTTCAAGTTTAACTATTGTGACTTCTTCCTGAAAGTACACTGATAGTGGTAACATTAAAAGAAATTTAAAATGTTGAATTGTAATTTTTTTTAAATTATTAGAAGAAAAAGCGGGCCAACTAGCCCCGGTCTACCCTACTTAATAAAAGTGAAATTTTCATTAAAAAATTCGAGTACCAATGTGGCAATTAGGGATTAAAATTATGCGATGCCATAGCGGCATCAGCGCCTTTCAAGGGGTTACGAAACGAAATATCTAAAGACTAGCCTCATAACCTCTCTTGCTAAAGACAAAAATTACCATTATTTCGCTAAACAAGTAATTCATTGAAACTCTAGAAACGAAATACAAGGTTATTTTATACCTTGTTTGGAATTTTTTTCTAAAAATGGCATTAACGTATACAGATGCATTATCAAAGAATTTTCTGTAAGGGACTTTTGATTTTAGCACACAACACACAACCATTACCAACGATTATTCTGACTGCTTTTCGTTTATTGCATTAGCATAAATTGTTCTCGTTTCCATTATGTTGCACAAGAAATTCTAAGGACATCCAAAAATATCATTTTTTTTTTCTAAATTTCAATTTAGATGAAAAAAAGTTTACTATAATGTGTATCACAAAGATGAAAAGTTAATAAAAAAGTCAACAAAATTCATCTGTAAGTATTTTATTACGAAAATAAAGTAATTGTACAAAAAACACTATTTCTGCCTGTGTAAAAACTTTAAGGACAGCAAAATAAAAACAATACAGCAATGATGAAACAAATACTTAATATATTGTGCACCCACCGTTGCGTTTAATGACTGTAAATATCCTATATTTCATGGACATTATTAATTTTTGGAACAGTTCGGGGCCGGTTTTGTACCATTCATCTTCAATCGTAGATCTGAGTTCTGAAGCTGAGAAGAAATGACTTCCATTTTTATAATCTCGTCTTGCTAGATCGCCCTATAAGTTCTCTATGGGGTTTAGATCAGGACTTCTGGGTGGCCATTGCAAAACTTCAATATTTATCTTCTGGAACCAGAGTTTTGTCTCACGGCTTGTGTAGATAGGTGAATTGTCTTGCTAATAAATCCATTTTTCTCCAGCCAGAAGTATTGCAACAGGTAAAAGATAGTCAGAAAGAGTTTTTAGATATGCTTTGAATTAACTTTTCTTGAAAGATATGAAAGTAACCTCACGCCGTTGAACGAAAAGCAACCTCATGTCATAATCGATGCTCCACCTACCTCACGTTTTGATAAAATTTTCTTTTTCTTTTCTCAAATAATGCCAATAATATTTCCAGCCATGAGGACCATCTAAGTTCCATTTCTTTTCATCGGAGAAAATAACCTGCAGCCATTTGTCGTTCCAAGTCATCACTTGTCTTGCAAACTGTAAGCGCTGGGTTTTGTGACTAGTCAGTAAAGGGGGTTTACACAATTTTGCCGTACATTGGAAATTCTCAGACCGATTGATTGTATGGCAAATTGTTTTTTTACACACTTAAGGCCTAGTTGTCAGTAAAATTTCTTTACATGAGTATTTTCCAGTTTATGCTAACTTTAAAACTCTCCTTTAATCTCTGGATTAGAAGGCTTTTTGGTCTGTCTGCCTTCAGCCGTTTTTTCCCCCATATTCGTCTTTTAACCTTAAAAAATTGCTGATGACGGTTTTAGATTTTCCTGCCTTTTTTTGCAATAGACCTACAACTCATTACTGACAAAGCAAAAGATTCAACAGCACCTTTTTCATATTCAGTCAGTTTACTTGCTTTTAGACCCATTATTATACAATTAACAAAACTCTTAATAGAAAACGTCAGAAAAATCACTATACAGAAGAGTTTTTAATGGGCAATTGAATAATAATTAGAGGTCGACCGAAAATTCGTTTTCGTTTTCGGACCAAAATCCGAGTTTCCCTGAAAATTCGTTTTTGGCGAAAATGCGGCTGAAAATTCGGCCGGGCCGAAACTCGACAGAAACTGCAGTACTATTCCAAAAATAGCGTTTCTTCCTTCGGAAAATTTCAATATTACTCATCTTTATCGGCTCAAATAAGACTATTTATTGCTATAAACTTCGTTGTTTATAATTATCAGTCCCGAATGACTCAAGACGTGAATGCAAATTATAAAGCAAGCAATGCATATATAACTAAACTTTTTCATGTGCTTATTAAAAGCTCCAGACATAACAGTAATAGAAAATTTTCAGTTTGAAACCGCAGAAGTGTTTCGAATACTCTTTGAGAAAGTTCTAGTATAACAGATGATTATTTGCAGAAATCATTATAAAAGATAAATCGAGGTGTGTATACATAAAAATAAAATATTTTTTTAATTAAATGAAATTTGTATAATTAGAAAATCTTTCTGTACCGTTGATGAGTTAATTGCGTTTTATTTTATATGAAAAAAAAAAGTTTTTGGTCTAGGGCAAAGAGAGCCAATTTGGGCCACACGTATAATTAATTAAAATTATGTATATTTAATAAATACGCATAATTATTTAATAATTATGCATATATAATAAATACGTATAAATAATTAATAATTTTGTATATTTATGTATATTTATACATGTATTAATTCTTTAATTTACTTGCTTTCAATAAAACTTTTTTAAGTAATTAAATTGTATTAATTCTTTAATACATACAATTTAATTACTTAAAAAAAAAGTTTTGGACATTTTCGTTTTCGGACAAAAATAGGAATATCACTGAAATTCGGTTTCGGTTTCACCCTTAAAAATCTATTTCGGTTGATCCTTAATAATAATTACATTTCTATAAAAAAAATACTGGTGTCATTAAAGTTTTTACACAGTCAAAAATAGCGTTTTTTTTTTTTTTTTTTTTGCATAATTATTATATTTTCGCAATACATTTGATACGCAACATATACGCAAAAGATACATTTTGTTCACTTTTATATTAGTATTTCCACGTTATGATCAACATTAAATTACTATTTGACTTGTGGCATTTTAAATTTATCAAACTTTTTACAATTTTTTGCTGTCCTTAAAGTTTTTACACGCACTGTATTTTCCCTCCAGTGCTCTCGTGAATAGCACCATCTAGAGGCGTACGGTGACGTTTTCGGTCAAAGATTGCTATGCAATTCTCAATCCTTACGGTGTACCCTGCCTCCCCTAAAAGTTTGTCGTTACATTTTTGAGGCACCCAGTATATGACTGAGGTGTACTACAAGAGGCTCAATGTAGAATATGGTGTTTATAGCATTTATCATTTAATTACAGACACGTAGAAAAATTCGTTTACAGGACCGCCTATAAACAATAATTTCTAGAAGTACGTCTTCAGTTGTAGTATGCGTTTTTAAATTTAACTAATTTTTTGCCTGTTACGCGGTGTGTATAAATACTATCATACACAGATCAGCGCAAAAGATCTCGAGTACATTTTAGTTTATTGAAAGAAATTGCTGAAGGAGAATTTTCAGCTGTGCTATGCATTTCTTAACTGAACTAAATTTTAGGATAGTATGTAATACAGTAGAGTCCCGATTACCCGAGTCCCGCTTAACCGAGTTTCCGCTTTAACCGAGTTATTTTCTTCTAATGGACTGATGAATTCCATTATTATGAAACAGCCATTATATGAATGAAGTGGTAGGTGCAGATGAAAAAAAAATTATGGCCATTTTTTTCCCCCGTTCTGACCAGAAAATTAGAGTTCTAACTTTTTACGGCTGCTCTTTCATCTTCACCTAACACTTCATTTATAATGACTGTTCCATAATAATGCAATCCTTCAGTCTATTAGAAGAAAATGATCCATTCCAAAAGTATAAGTTCGATTGAAAAAACTATTTAATACTTTGAGCAAAAGAAGAGGCTACACCTGCAATTTTCATGACACTAATAGAATCACATAGCTGCCAATGTGTACGGTTTTGTTATCTCTAAAATTTAATACATATTTTTGCCATATTTAATCGTTGACAAGTGTTAGACTGATGCGATTGAATTAGGCAAAATTTACTGGTAAGTTTTAGTGGTACGAAAAAAATCTTAGAAATTGGTAGCTCTGCAGTAGAGTAATACTGCATCAAAAAAAAAAGAAAAAAAAAACTGCAGCAAAATTAACATTTAACAAATAAAAAACTATCAAGGGCTTTTTCAAATAAACAATTTAATTCTCCTTTTTTCTTAATAGTAACCGAAATGTTACTAGTACTATAAAAATTAATGAAGTAAATCAAAATTTATATTTCATCTCCTTAGTTGGTGACGTTTTGTGTAAATCCGGTTATCCGAGTTTTTTTTTCTTATCCGAGGTGCGCTTGGCCCATATTAACTCGGATAATCGAGACTCAACTGTTCATACATACTATATAAATCTATAGATCATATACAAGGCTGCAAAAAAGAATTCGGATATTTTTCCGATTAATAGTGTAATTCCTTTCATTGGGTTTTCAAATGTGTTACGCGTTTTCAAAATTATTGACTTAGATATCATTTTTCATTTTATTAAACGGTGCCGTTTCGTTCAAACATTGTTGAAGAGTTGGGAAGTATTTCATAATCTATGCTTGACGCACGATTTTTAGTTCCTGTTTTACAGTGTACCGACTGTTTAAAAACTTAGTGAGCCAATTTACGGTTCGGTAGAATTCAACGAAACTAATAGTCTTTCAGTTCTTCGAATTATTTTTAATATTATGAAGTTTTTGAATATACAGCGAAACCTCCTTGAACGGCCACCTCTAAACAACGAAAACCTCCGAATACTGACCACATGTTGATGGAACCAAACACGTTCCATAGCATTAACATTAGTTACGAACCTCTAAATAAGGAATTCTGAACAATGGTCACTCAAAAGTCACACGAAAAAAAAAATTTACAGCTCCTGGTACAATTTCATATTTATTTCCAAACTGAAATGCGAAGCAGATCAAACAAAATTTACTTCATATGTGAATAAACAAAAAATGAAGACATTAACAATAAGAGGGAAATTTTATATAATATTCTTAGAACGGCAGGCATAACTAACATAAAAGCCAGTTTGGTGGAAGATAGAAGAGAGGAAGAGGAAATAGATAATAGAATCACCCAATATTTCCAGTAGTAACACATATACCGAAGATTTGAAGAACCTCCGTGAAATCCAAAATTTCTCATTAAATCATTGTGGTATGGGGAAGAACCCCCACACCTACAAATGTTGGAGAAAGCCGCGAAAGCATCAGGTAGATACATTGCGCCCGCAAGGACCCAATCCAAGAGCTCGGATCCCGTGGCGAATCAAAGCTGAAAACATTTTGGTTTTGCTGGATCTAGGAAATTCAACTTAATTATTAACACACAGTCCATGTAGCACGAACAACTTTCGTTTATTTGACGATTCTTTACAAATTCCCAGCCGTAAGGCCAGGTAAAATTAAAGGCAGGGTGGTGTCACTGTTACATTATAGTTTTGTAGTATCTTCTGCCTCGAAATAGCCGTGTAATACAGTTTTGTTCATTTGGCATAACATCAGCTAAAACACGCCAAACGTTCACTAAAACATAAAAACAAGACACAATTTGGCGAAAATGAAAAATCACAGTGAAATAAATCTGAAGACATATAATTTATTACCTCATCAAATAACCGAACAACATTTTCAATAAATCATTAAATGATTTAGATTAAGAGTAATAGAAACAGATTCTATACTTAACTGACACCTTAAATTATTCTTTTTGATTTATGAATTGTTTTTATAAAAGGAAATTACAAGTTATCCTATGATTAATGCATAACGTAATTTTGAATTGCACAAAGAAATTATACCAGTTGATTTATCCGGCGTGAGATTAATTTAAACAGATTACTTGAAATGCGTTACATCTGGAGCTACTAAATTAATATTATAGCATAAAGTAAATAAAAGCATAATATATCACCGCGAAATCAAATGCATTATTTTTACCAACCGAGTAACGGTTTGCTAAATAATTTACAACCATTTCTCTGCCTTCTCTAAAGAATTAAAAATAAAATACAAAAAAAGAAAGAATGTTTAATGTTAGAAAATGGATTCATTTTCAGAAGAAAATGAGTCACTGATAAAAAGCTATGAAGTTTAATAATTAATGTTTCGTACGGAATTTAAGACAAAAATATGTGATCGACATCACATATATCTCCGCAACAACTGGATTTTGAAAAAAAAAACTGAAAGATAGGTGTGGAAAAGCCAAAATTGTGCCTCCTTTTTATTTACAGAGCATAAATCACTACTGCCATAACATTAAAATTATCTATTTTAGGAATTTTAAACAATTAGCAAAACACATAATAAATGTTATCTCTATTGGTATTTCAAAGGAATACCGTATATCTGTTACTACTTTTTATATTTGTATACGGTATTACTTTTGACAAATGGCAGATCATGAATGAAGTCATGTCTCAATAAACGCATGCATAATTTCAGCATGACAAATTGACAATGGGTACCACTTACATGTCTTAAATAATAAAAAAAAATGAGCTCAAAAATACAAAATTGGAATCAAAAATATTTTATATATATATATATATATATATATATATATATATATATAAACGATGTGCACAAAAGATTCCATAAACATTTTAACTTGTAACATTTGCAAGAATAAAAGCAATACATATGATTGCATAACGGTGGATTTTACCAACCGAAACTAGAGACATGATGTAAACATGATCGCCTTACAAAAAATAGCAATATGCGTTGTGCTGTACTGCCCATGTGACATATAATACAAAATTACACTAGTTATAGATCAAAAACCAAAATGAACTTCATACAATTAAACTTGCCTGTAAAATAACTATCTGCAATTATCAACAATGTAAAAAAAATATCCTACCAAGATGACTAAATAATAAAAAAAACAATGGCCAGTGAAATTTTATGAACATGAAAAAAGTAAAATTTCGAAGGTATGTGAACCTAGTTGCCAAATATAATGCTAAAATAAATACTTTTAAATGAAGAAGTAAGTACATTAAGCACTATGACAGTACAGAAAGCACGTGTGTACAAAAAAATCGTTGACCGTAGAAAATTCTCTCTTGTAATTGTGTAAAAATAATATTCAGTGCCTCTGTACACCATAAATTACCCAAAAACATTACCTAAGTGCAAAAAAATTTTAAGTTCTTTAAAAATGTAAAAATATATGGTAATATGTAAAAACTTCTAATGTTTCCTTGTACATATCCCTACCACTAGTGAAAATTATGTTTGTGTGCAAAAAAAAATATAATAATAATAGTAATAACGAATGTATCTGTGTAATATTCGAAAGCATCTAACAAATCTAAAACAAATATCGCTGAACTACTCTAACTTTTAATTTATAACTTTTAATTATTAACTTTTAATACTTAAAATTATTTTTTTTATAAAATGCAAACACCAGCAAATTAAATTTTAAAAAAACATGTAGTATTTATAGGTGTAGGATAATTCTCATGACATGAATTTGAAATTGTGTACCATTAAAGACTTTTATTTAAGAAACCTGTATAATAAATGTCCAAATGCAAAAATGCGTGCTCCAGTGTGACATGAAGTGTAATTGCGAATCAAATATTTAAAACTGTGAAAGAATATGAATCAGAATTATCAAAGAATATGAATCTTGTAACATATCGCCCAAAAATTTATTGCCCACAATATGAATTAATCTAAAGTAACCAAAACTGTGTATAAACAATATGGCATCATGTGTACAATTTAAAAAAACAAAGAAAAAAATGCCAGTAGTATAATTTGTAAATGAAAAACTCAACAGTGTGTGTGTAAACAAAAACCTCTGACTACAAGAGAGTCAGAATTACCATGAAATAAGTGTGAAAGTGAAAACAAAATCCTCTGGCTACAAGAAAGTCAGAATTACCGTGAAATACGTGTGAAAATGAAAACAAAATCCCCTGACTACAAGAAAGTCAGAATTACCATGAATTATATGTGAAAGTGTAAGCAAAAGAAAATACTGTTGAATCTTTCATTAAGAAATGCCAAACACGATATAGAATCCAAAATAAATTAAAAACAGTTAAATATAATTTGAAATTACCATTTAATAAAAAGAATGCTGCATATCTAAATGAAGAATCCAACACGCAGTACTTATGAATAACCATTGTAAATAACCTTTGTAAGAAGTAACCTTTGTAAGAAATAACCTTTGTAAGAAGTAACTGCCTGCTAAACTGCTCAAAAAGACAGGATCTGACGAATATTCACCAATGCTCAAATAAAACTTTAAATGTTTATCACCATTGCAAATTAAGCAACAGCAAAATACCCAACAGATGCAACAAATCGTATAAATGGACCAAAATAAAAGTTACGTTAATTTTAAGGGCAACAGAATATTAAATGACAAGAAATGGAAAAAAAATAAATTGTAAAATTTCTATATGATAGAATAACCCTTTTCTTTAAAAAGTAAAAAGTGAACTTTAAATTTAAATTGAAATGTTTTTATAATTGTAGCAAACAACCAAATGTTGCAAAAACTGTACCGAGGACCAATAACTAAACAATTGCACATGTAATGTATATATGTGTAAAGCTTCATCTGAATAGCATGCAGCAAAAAGTATACCTTTGTAAAAACCGTTGTAGCTGCTGCATGCAATCGAAGTTGTCGTGCGGTAGCGTTATTTGCAAACATCCATAAGTACTCCAAAAGAGAAAAAAAAAACCTTTATATAAATAACCTTTGTATGACTGAAGCACCCATGAACATTAGCATACACACTGCGTGTACAACGAAAGTGCAATTGATAATCATATAGACCTACAAAATACAGAACAGGTACATCAATTTATGACCCAAGAAAATGATGCACTAAAAACAATTTCTATCTACTAACGTAAACACATTATTAAATTTAAAATTTAAGTATTGTATGAAAAAAACCACAAACTGAGAAAAATGTCACCTCTGAAAAGCAAAACAAAACATTAACTTTTTTTAAAAAATATAACAGTTTAAAATCGTACAATCTGAAATGAATTAAAATGAATAGTCTAAAATTAAAATGAACTGTTACATATCTATCAAAATTTATATTATGAGTTTATTAGATTAGCATTGAGTCAACCAGTGTATAACCACAAATCCATGTAAATATAAAAAGAAAATGCATACCAAAATTACCACATTAAAAATAACTGTACCTGACATTACGGTAATATAACAAGCATAAAAACTCTCTCAGCTGTATTATTTTACCATCTAAAAGTCAAAAAGTAATATGAAAGTACAATTTATATTGCACATGAGAGATATTCTTTCCTCAAATAATTTTATGTGGGAGTTGTAAACATTAAACTACCATCAACTGTGCCTAATAGAATATCCAATAAAATTTTTTACAATGATAATGTAACAAATAAAAAAAAAAATTTACCTTTGACTGGTAAACTTACTGGTACGTGTATTTAGTGTATGGATGAGATTTTAATAAAAATTCAAAACCATTAAGGTTTGAATTAAGTCTGGGAAACCCAGAAAAAATTAATATTAACATGTTACAAATTTAACTCGTCTAAAAATGTAAGTGCAGGGTAAAATTTCCATAGCAAATGAAGAAAATGGCCAGTTTTCTTCGCTCACCATAAAACATATCTTCAACCAGCTAACCATCCGTGGTAATAGTCAACTGGAAGAAGTTTCCTGCACAACGTGTAAAAATTAAATTAAAACTGATACGTTAATCATGAAGATTTAATACTAAAATATACGTATTAAATATAAATGCACTAATAAATTTAAAAAGAACATAAAGTGTGTAAAAATGTAAAAAGTTACGTCAAATTGTGAATCATCACGTTTAAAAAGTGATTGACTCCAACTATGTAGATGAATATACATATAACAGTGTAATATAAGTTAAAATTTTTAAAACATCCCCGCAATAATACTTTGAAAAGTATTAAATAAGACACAAATGTCACACGGCAGTACACACAAAAATCTTACCTGATATTTTAAAACCTCCCTGCACTGTGCAATTTTTATCTGGAACTTGTCCCAGGAAGTCTGTCTCCCTCATATATGCACTGTGTTTTATTATTAATATTACTACAATTATTACAGTTTTAAAACTGCATAAAAATATCAGAATATTTTCTTTATTCAAAACTTTATTGCCTTCATCAAGAAAATTTTACCTTTATTCTTTATGTTATGTAATTTATCTGTTGTGCAATGCACGAATTTATCTCTGTATTACAGTGAAGGAACATAAAATTCTAATACCTTATATCTGTTATTTAATTATCACCTTTAAAAAATGCCTGTGGAAATGCATACCTAACAATATCTTCTTTTCTTTATACATCCAGGAAAGTATTATACTTAAGATTTTAACACCCATTAATAAAATTTTAAAAGATTACATTTAAATCATTGAAATTTCAAAGAAATCCAGATGAAATCTAACATCGGATTGCTAAACTTAAAATATATTACATTTACAAACCATGAAGATATAAATGAAGACGAAAGAAAGGAAAGGTTATTATTATTATTAGTAGTAGTATTAACTAAAAATTACCTTATGATTGAGATCTGAAAAAAATGCAATGCAATCTACAAAAAAATATATGCCTAGATCATATTCTTTACTTTATTTAATGCTGAACAAAAATACTAACAAAATAATAATAAACTGTTTGCACTCATTCCTGAAAAAAAAATAAAAATAAAAATAAAAACTAATATCATCGACTCAAAGCTCCATATATTACATCTCTGGTGATTTAGTAATCAACAAAAAAAAAATACACTTATCAACTGTAAATAGATATAGGAACATTAAAATATCTCTTAGCATTAAAAATGAGAACGTAATTTATCCCAATATAGCCGAAAAATTTTTCTACTGTAATGATGACAGATCTTTCTCAGATCTACTTTTTTTTTTTTTTTTTTTTTTTTTTTAAGATAAAAAAACAAAAAACAAGAGACTGCATTAAATGATTGTGAGTGATTTGAAATTTGTTTACGTATCAGCTGTTAAGATGATGTCAACATTGAATAAACCGTAAACAACTTTCACTCGGTTATCCAATTATAATTGTAGTTAAAAAAAAAAAAAAAATAAATAGATTCTTATATTATAAAATATAATATAGATAATAATTTAGATATCAAACCGCCTTATCTACATAAATATAAGCATGACCATGAATTTTATATCTTTATATTAGAACTGAAATTATTTAAATTTAAAATCCAAGAAAAATATAAAATGTTAAAAGAAATAATTTTTTCGTCATGCTCATAAAAATAAAAAAAAAATGTTACCAATTTCTGAGACACTGTGTGCCAGTTAAGTCCTATATTGATGAGTGAGCCATAGACAGGGTCCACCTAGATGCACAGTCTACTTATTCTAAATATTGGCCACATCTTATCTTAAAAGGCACAGAAATTATGTTCCAGGAGCAAAATTTTTCTTTCGAGTCGATCTAATAGCCGCAAACGGCAGACGAAAATAGAACAGTCTTTCACGGTCAAGCACTGAGGGAAGGCGAAACAGATGAGGAAATGCAGGTTAACTGTAGCATCCCATATCAACGAAGGGTCCAGGCAGCAATATGCAGTATACAGCAATTTCATTAAATTCAAAAGATAGGGCGCGAAGAGGAGAACAACCATGGTGACACGGTGATGTTAACTGAAGAAACACGACATCTGTTGTAACAATAACGTGCTGGTATCACAAGAGCCGGATTCGTAAATTTCAACTTTGACGTGTCATACAGATACTTGCAAAAATAGTAGAACTAGGCGTGGAAATTCCAATGACACAGACAACTGCAGTGAGAGACTGGGCTCCAAGAAGGATTTAAACCAGCTTTTGTACATATGTGTTCAGCATCACGTAGAGCAGACTGAAGAGCATGTAGTCCTGAAGAAATTCTTGGCAGTTCTTTGAATCCAGTTGTGCTATATATATTTTTTTTAATTTTAGGACACCTCCCTGCATTGATTTTTTTTTTAAACTGAGCTCATTATCCGTTAAAATAAGGCACCATTATGTGGTACGGGGAAGAACCACCATACCTACAAATTTTGGAGAAAGCCGCGAAAGCATCAGGTAGATACATTGCGCCCGCAAGGACCCAATCCATGAGCTCGGATCCCGTGGCGAATCAAAGCTGAAAACATTTTGGTTTTGCTGGATCTAGGAAATTCAACTTAATTATTAACACACAGCCCATGTAGCACGAACAACTTTCGTTTATTTGACGATTCTTTACAAATTCCCAGCTGTAAGGCCAGGTAAAATTAAAGGCAGGGAGGTGTCACTGTTACATTATAGTTTTGTAGTATCTTCTGCCTCGAAATAGCCGTGTAATACAGTTTTGTTCATTTGGCATAACATCAGCTAAAACACGCCAAACGTTCACTAAAACATAAAAACAAGACACAATTTGGCGAAAATGAAAAATCACAGTGAAATAAATCTGAAGACATATAATTTATTACCTCATCAAATAACCGAACAACATTTTCAATAAATCATTAAATGATTTAGATTAAGAGTAATAGAAACAGATTCTATACTTAACTGACACCTTAAATTATTCTTTTTGATTTATGAATTGTTTTTATAAAAGGAAATTACAAGTTATCCTATGATTAATGCATAACGTAATTTTGAATTGCACAAAGAAATGATGCCAGTTGATTATATCCGGCGTGAGATTAATTTAAACAGATTACTTGAAATGCGTTACATCTGGAGCTACTAAATTAATATTATAGCATAAAGTAAATAAAAGCATAATATATCACCGGGAAATCAAATGCATTATTTTTACCAACCGAGTAACGGTTTGCTAAATAATTTACAACCATTTCTCTGCCTTCTCTAAAGAATTAAAAATAAAATACAAAAAAAGAATGTTTAATGTTAGAAAATGGATTCATTTTCAGAAGAAAATGAGTCACTGATAAAAAGCTATGAAGTTTAATAATTAATGTTTCTTACGGAATTTAAGACAAAAATATGTGATCGACATCGCAATCATAATGATGATGAGTTGTATTTTGTATAGCAAATCAAGTCATATTTTTTTTTTCTTTGGAGAAAGACATTTGCAGCAAAAAAACAAAGCAACTGTAAATCACTGATTTTCTTATTATATTAAAACAATGAGGATTAATTAAAATGACTGTGTGTATTTCTATTTAAATTTATTTAATTTTGATTTTTTTAAGTGAAACCTCTGAATAACACCCACCTCTGAAGAGCAGTCACTTTTCTCCGGTCCCACAGGTAATCGTTATTCAGAGGTTACACTGTATTTTAATTCTAGGTAACATTGTAAATATTCTATTTCTTCTCTTTTACAGACTTGTACGCGAAAAGACAAAAGTGGACTTGAACATGAGAATAGGCATCCATTCTGGAAGCGTCTTGTGTGGCGTTTTAGGCCTCTATAAATGGCAGTTCGACGTCTGGTCTAATGATGTTACTCTTGCCAACCACATGGAGTCAGGAGGAATAGCAGGGTAAAAAAAAAAAAAAATCTTCTTTATTAAGTTAGATGACTTAGTAGTCTCCGATATGCTATTTTTTTAGGCCAGCAATTAAAGTGTCGTCTCTACAAAAATAACGTTCCGTTGTATAAGTCAGCCGTAAAGCAAAGCAGATGTATCATTGTACGGTTAAATACTCCACCGCAATTTTCTTAACTTCTAAGTATCGCGCATTTTCCATTTTTATATCGTCGTATTGGGAAAAAAAAGCACTTTTTAATTGCAATTCGTTTGAAAGCTACATCTCAATTTATTTTTGAGATATTAATTTTTACCTTCTTCTGTCTTCAATAGAAGAAAGTATTGTAATCGAAATTTTTTTCGACTTCCGGTTTTCGACGGATTTACGCATTTTAGGGGTCAGAGATCCCAAAAAACATTTTTATAGAAAATGTCTGTCTGTCCGTGTGTCTGTCGCCATTGTACCATCAAAAAGTATGAAGTTATGCATAGAATTGAACCAAATTTTTATTTTACGTTTTTGGCTATGGCAAGCAGGTCCTCCCTGAATTTGGAAAAAATCGGCCGGAAGGGGACGCTGTAATAGCGATTTTTGTGCGATTTTGATTTTTATACCATCGAAAAGTGCTATGCATAGAATTGAACGAAAAAATTTTTTTTAAGTTCTTGGCTATGGCAAGCAGGTTCTTCCTTAATTTGTAAAAAATTCGCCGGTAGGGGCTGCTGAGATAGCGATTTTTGTGCCATTTTGAATATTGTACCATCGAAAAGTGTATGAAGTTATGCATAGAATTGAACCAAATTTTTTGTGTTTATTTTTAGTCACGGCACGAAGGTCCTCCCTGAATTTGGAAAAATTTCGCCGGAAGGGGCCCTATAATTGCAATGTCTGTGCCATTTTCATTATTGTACCATCGAAAAGTGTATGAAGTTATGCATATAATTGAACCAAATTTTTTGTGCATGTTTCTGACTGTGGCAAGTATGTCCTCCCTGAATTTGAAAACAATCTGCCGGAAGGGGGCGCTGTAATAGCGATGTTTGAGCCATTTTCTTTATTGTACCCTTCAAACAGTGTATAAAATTATGCGAACAATTGAATCAAAATTTTTGTGCATGTTTTTGGCTTTGGCCAACTGGTCCTCCTTGAATTTGGAAATATTGCGATTTTTGTATACTTTTCTTGATTTTTCGTAGTTCTATTGTGCATCGACGGCTCGTGCAGCAGCGGGAACTCGCTTCCTGCAAAACCGGCGATTCGCAAACAGCTGATAACAACAGAATAAGGAAAAACTAATAATTTTTACAAACATCATGATATAGATTAACTCATTTTTAGTCCGTTTAATTGACTGAAGCAGAAATTTAAGATGAAAATCAAAGTTGGTATAGTATTGAAATAATAATATTGAAGTATTAACATCTGTAACTAGGTTTTGAAATATTAGATGTATAAGATAGAAGAAAGTTTTGAGATTGGCACATCCAACTAGTTTTTGTAGTTTTTAGTTCGTTATTGTTGTTCCAATTCGTTTAATGTTGGCAACTCAAGTACTCCATTTCTGTAGAAAGTAAAGGAAAAATAGTTGGAAAATAGTAATTATATCTTTTTGTTGCCATTTTCCCATTACTACTAAAGAAAAGAAATTAAAATACCTACTATTTTGAAAAAATATAATTGAATGATTTCTGATGAAACATGGAGCTATTATAAATTATATTTAATTTAATTATCTATATTAATATTACAGACAAATGAAGGCATATGTTTCATTAGATAGCCGATTTTTTTTGTCGAGTTTCTTGAATGACGGCATCTGGTTTTTTTTTGTTGTTGTTGTTGTTGTTGTTTGATTGCTTGTTTGTTTTTGTGTATTATTCAGCGATAGTTACATCGTATGAATACTTTACTGCAGATGTTGTTTAAGACTGGATCGTATCGTAAATATGGAATTCTTTAGCGGATGCGGATGGCGTCATTTTATATAAAATAAAAGCTTGTGTTTTAAGTCTTAAAAATGAAATATGTTTTCTATTATCTATATTTATATACATATATTTTTTTCCATCGGGGGCGACACTAAATTCTGAAAAAGCGGAATTCCTGTTTTCTAGTACATCTTTTTTTAACAGGACATTGTTTTTACTATCAAAATTGTTTATAATAGTTCTGCATACATCTCCGAATGAAAAGTGTTAAAATAAAGTTTTTTGTCAACCAGCGGTAAATAAAATTATACATGCCTCGTTGGTTTTTATAATTTTGCAAAATCACTATAATTATTTGCACGAGCATAAAAACAATTTCACATTCCAGTGTAAAACTTACAAGGAAGGTCTCCTTACTGGGCATATTCAGAATATTTTGAAAAAAATACCAATTAAAATACTTATGTATGTAATAAAAAATCAGTCAAATTTAGCGGCGGAATTACAGTAGAAAGTCTCTAAAAAAATAAAATACTTTCGAGTATTTGTCGCGAAAAGACGAAAGCGTCACGCGATTTGGCGAGCAGTACTTTTCCTCGCCAAAAGCAAACGATTTTAATGCACCTGAAAATTGTTTGTTAATTGATTTTTAGAATGCGTGTAAGAAGAATTTAATGAATTTAAACATAAACAATGAGACAGCTAAATACATGTTTTCGTGTTGCTTGTTATTTAATTTTATTACTTTTAAAACAATTTCATATATAAAAAATACTTTCATATATTTAAGCGTATTCCAAAATAAAGGCAAAATTCATTTACCAGTTGTTCATTTCAATATCAAAGAATTCGTCGTTTCCATAGCAACAAAATTGAATCAACAGTGCTCAGTTGTACTTAATTTTGAGATATTGAAACAATTTTAATTTAATTTTGTTTTAATTCATAAAATTTTATATTTAACTTTCATTATATAAAAATAAATATAAATATATATATATATATATATATATATATATATATATATATATATATATATATATATATATATACTGTAAGAGTTACTGTAAGTCAAAGTGTGAAAATCAGGAAGATGCAGATAAAGTATATTTCGTTATAGATTACATAGGAGGGTGCTACAGTAATGTAAATTACAAAAGGATTTTTAATAAATATAAGGACATGTTACCAATAAAAAATTTAAATATTGTTAAAGCATTTAAGTATGACAAGCCTTTAGGTAGAATGATCTTTAATTATAATTATTATTCTAAAAATATTAATAGGAACGAAAATGCAGACATTTGTAAATGTAATGAGGATGTGTACAACAAATATGTAGACAAACATTATGGACATGTAATAACTGGGAATCTAGATATCGTACAAAATGTCGAACTGAAAAATCAAATGAGTTATGGAGCAAAATACAGAATAAAACGAAATTTCACGAAAAGTAATGCAGTTAAACGGTTTAAATATAATATAGAAATCTTTATACAAAAGTTAACTTATAAATACAGACTACCTGGAGAATTATTTGAAGAATGGAAATATCATATTTTAAAGGAACTAGAGGAGACATACGTTAAAAACTTTGAGGGTTTGTCCGAAGAGAAATATATTGATTTAAGAAAAGCTATAAAAAACATCCAAGATGATTTTATAATAACATATGTAGATAAGGCAAGTACTAACTATGCAATTATCTGTAAAAAATTATATGGAAAAATATTAAGAGAAAGTTATGAAAACACAAATAATTATGAGTTAATTAGGGCAAAAATTAATGAGGTGGAGAACAGAATTAGGGCAATGTATAAAAAAATTAAAACAAAACAAGATAATTTGAATTTTCCTTATTTGGTTTTAATACCCAAGTTCCATAAATGCCCTGTGAAATTTAGAACCGTTACATGTGGTTATAATTCCTATATTGAATGTGCGAATAAAAAATTATTAAAGGTATTGAAGAGAATATTTGTGAAGATTAAAAGTGAGAATTCAACTTTTATAATAAGTAATAGTTATGAACTGTTGGAAAAAATAAAAAGGTATAAAAATAAGATTACAGGATTGTATGCATATGATTTTGCAGATTTGTTTAACAACATAGAGATTGAGGATTTGAGGGAGAAGATATTGGAGGTGTATAATAGGTATGGTGATTTATACATGGATTTAAGTGAATTTCAAAATTTGTTTCAATTGGTGGTTCAAGAGAATTTTTTATATGAGGGCAATAAGATATATAAGCAGATTAAGGGTATCCCCATGGGGGGGAGTTGCAGTTCAATTTTGGCCGACATGTATCTAGATATATATGAAAATATGGGTGAATTACATAGAGACATAATGAGTTTCAGATATATCGACGACGACGTTTTGATTGTCGAGCTGAATGGAATAAAGATTAACCATGAATTTAAATATTATCCTAAAAATTTAGAATTGAAACTTTCCGGTAGTCATAATAGTTGCAATACAAATTACTTAGATGTAAATCTAAAATTAGAAAACAGAAATTTAATTACATCGGTTTATGATAAAAGAGACGATTTTAACTTTAAAACAATTGCAATATTTAATTTCAATTCAAATGTCCATATATCGGTATTCAGAAACATTTATATTAACGGTTTAAACAGATTAAACCGATTGACATCGGATAGTGTCATTTTGAATGAGGATATGCTGAAATGGTACGTCACTGCTGTGAAACAGGGTTATCCTGTGAGTCTGGTCAAAAATATGACGTATAATTATGTTAGAACTTGCAAGAACAGAAGTGAATTGATGCCTTTACTCGAAGCGTGTGGTTTACGGAATGTAGTGGAAACAGATCGCTTATGATATGTATTGATTTCGGTCGGTCGGTTTCATTTAGCTTTAATCTTGTTTCATTTGTTTTTTCAATATGGTCTCGACAGGTAAATCTGGGGAATGTTGCATGCTTAAAAACAGTTTTAACCCTGCATTAGTGTGTCATAAGCCACACAGACCTGTCTCCATGTTTAATTAGTTATTTGCCTTGTTTCTTATGGTTGTTTTGTTTAAGTTAAAGTTGGTTAAGTTGTGTTTCTTTAAGTTTGTTTATTAAGTTAAATTATAGTTCTTATTTGGTTTGGTTAAGTTAATTTTGTACTTCAATTAAAGTTTACAGTTTGTGGTAATGCTTGAAATAACTATTGGAATTTTTTAACTATGTGTATCCGGTGAGATATGTTGGCGTGGCTACAGTTTCATTTGGCATTTGAAAAGTGTATGGATTATGTGGAATATTAATAGTTGCTGGATTTGTGTGTAGAGGCTACTAGAGGCGTTTTGTCAGGTATGTCTTTTCACTGAGTTTATAGTTGAGTAAAGATGTTCGTAATTACCACCGTTTGTAGCTCAATTGATTTTAAGTGCTTTTTATTGGATTTGTCAAGTTAAGAGGTTTTACTGATTTGTGTGGTTTTGTAATTTGTTGCGTTCGTTAACTAATTCTGTTAAGTGTTTTTTTAATATGTTTGATAGTTAAATAGGTGTTTGTTCTAGGTATATATAAAAATATGCTGCAATTTGCTCATGTCTCTCTTACGACTCCCCCAAAATGTCCCCTTTGGAGGGTTATTGTGTATGGCTATTTCAGTATGGTCATGGTGGCTAAAGTATGGTTAGTGGTATGTGCTGGAAACATAATTTTTGAATTTGAATTGGGAATTGAATTGTTTTGAAATATGCATAACATGGAAGGTAGAATAAATTATATGGAGACCGGCAAGAGACGGTACATCAAAGATGACCGTTGTGCTCGGTCGACTCTCAATAAAATGGTAGAGAGTGGATCGTTAGAAAGTTACCATAATTATGAGAGTTTGGAGCATAGTGATTGTGAAATAGATATAGTTGAAAGTGTGGAGAAGTGGGAGAGCGTGAGCGGTTGCAAAAAAATATTTGAAAATAAAAAAATAAATAATTGTGGAAAAGCTAATAAAAATTGTAGTTTTGATCGTGTTTCTATGAATTTGGTTAGCGGTGGTGGAGATGGTGAAAATTACGTTAAGTACAGTACTAGGTGCTTCTATAACAGTAGTCATATAATTAAGGGTACTGAAGGTGGTAATATAGGTATCAAATATAAATGTTATAAAACTAGATATTTTTACAACAGAAATTTTTATAAGAACAATAATGTATTAAATTTTGATAAGTGTACAGATAAAAGATGTAAGGTATGTATCTGTGCGGAAAACACGAAAAACGATTTTGGACAAAATAATGGGAAATGTTTAAAATTTTGTAAAGTATACAATTGCGTGCATAAGCTAAGATGTCAAGTATGTAATGTTGCATACATTGGTCAAACTTCAACTCCACTGAACAAACGCTTCAATAACCATAAGTCAGATATAAGAAATTTAAAAGTTAAGAGAGAGCATGAAGATATAGAAATAAAACACTTCGCTGAACATGGTATAGATAACATTAAAATATCAATTTTAAAAATCGTCCAAAATAAAATTAAAAGAAAAATATATGAAAAGGATATGATGATTGCACATGGTACACTATATCCCTATGGGTTGAACGTTATGTTTGGTGGGTGCAACATTATACAAACCTTTAAAAATCGAGACATGACTGACTCCATCTATGCAAAGATAAAGTGTGATATTAATGGTTATAACGTTTATAAAGATGGAAAAAGTAATCGTGATTCAGGGATTACTAGAGAAAAATTGGTTGGATTGAAGGACGGTGAAAGCATTGTAACAGCTTTAATGAATTGTAACGGTAATGACAAGTTCAAGAGTATCAAATATATCATATTCAATGTCAAAAAGATGTTGATACCTAAGGTTTTGATTTTGTTATCGCAAAAAATAGGAATACATAACATAGATCTGGGTATTGATCTATTAAAATATAGAATAAAATTAAATAATTGGCAGAGTTACTGTAAGTCAAAGTGTGAAAATCAGGAAGATGCAGATAAAGTATATTTCGTTATAGATTACATAGGAGGGTGCTACAGTAATGTAAATTACAAAAGGATTTTTAATAAATATAAGGACATGTTACCAATAAAAAATTTAAATATTGTTAAAGCATTTAAGTATGACAAGCCTTTAGGTAGAATGATCTTTAATTATAATTATTATTCTAAAAATATTAATAGGAACGAAAATGCAGACATTTGTAAATGTAATGAGTATGTGTACAACAAATATGTAGACAAACATTATGGACATGTAATAACTGGGAATCTAGATATCGTACAAAATGTCGAACTGAAAAATCAAATGAGTTATGGAGCAAAATACAGAATAAAACGAAATTTCACGAAAAGTAATGCAGTTAAACGGTTTAAATATAATATAGAAATCTTTATACAAAAGTTAACTTATAAATACAGACTACCTGGAGAATTATTTGAAGAATGGAAATATCATATTTTAAAGGAACTAGAGGAGACATACGTTAAAAACTTTGAGGGTTTGTCCGAAGAGAAATATATTGATTTAAGAAAAGCTATAAAAAACATCCAAGATGATTTTATAATAACATATGTAGATAAGGCAAGTACTAACTATGCAATTATCTGTAAAAAATTATATGGAAAAATATTAAGAGAAAGTTATGAAAACACAAATAATTATGAGTTAATTAGGGCAAAAATTAATGAGGTGGAGAACAGAGTTAGGGCAATGTATAAAAAAATTAAAACAAAACAAGATAATTTGAATTTTCCTTATTTGGTTTTAATACCCAAGTTCCATAAATGCCCTGTGAAATTTAGAACCGTTACATGTGGTTATAATTCCTATATTGAATGTGCGAATAAAAAATTATTAAAGGTATTGAAGAGAATATTTTTGAAGATTAAAAGTGAGAATTCAACTTTTATAATAAGTAATAGTTATGAACTGTTGGAAAAAATAAAAAGGTATAAAAATAAGATTACAGGATTGTATGCATATGATTTTGCAGATTTGTTTAACAACATAGAGATTGAGGATTTGAGGGAGAAGATATTGGAGGTGTATAATAGGTATGGTGATTTATACATGGATTTAAGTGAATTTCAAAATTTGTTTCAATTGGTGGTTCAAGAGAATTTTTTATATGAGGGCAATAAGATATATAAGCAGATTAAGGGTATCCCCATGGGGGGGGAGTTGCAGTTCAATTTTGGCCGACATGTATCTAGATATATATGAAAATATGGGTGAATTAAATAGAGACATAATGAGTTTCAGATATATCGACGACGTTTTGATTGTCGAGCTGAATGGAATAAAGATTAACCATGAATTTAAATATTATCCTAAAAATTTAGAATTGAAACTTTCCGGTAGTCATAATAGTTGCAATACAAATTACTTAGATGTAAATCTAAAATTAGAAAACAGAAATTTAATTACATCGGTTTATGATAAAAGAGACGATTTTAACTTTAAAACAATTGCAATATTGAATTTCAATTCAAATGTCCATATATCGGTATTCAGAAACATTTATATTAACGGTTTAAACAGATTAAACCGATTGACATCGGATAGTGTCATTTTGAATGAGGATATGCTGAAATGGTACGTCACTGCTGTGAAACAGGGTTATCCTGTGAGTCTGGTCAAAAATATGACGTATAATTATGTTAGAACTTGCAAGAACAGAAGTGAATTGATGCCTTTACTCGAAGCGTGTGGTTTACGGAATGTAGTGGAAACAGATCGCTTTTGATATGGATTGATTTCGGTCGGTCGGTTTCATTTAGCCTTAATCTTGTTTCATTTGTTTTTTCAATATGGTCTCGACAGGTAAATCTGGGGAATGTTGCATGCTTAAAAACAGTTTTAACCCTGCATTAGTGTGTCATAAGCCACACAGACCTGTCTCCATGTTTAATTAGTTATTTGCCTTGTTTCTTATGGTTGTTTTGTTTAAGTTAAAGTTGGTTAAGTTGTGTTTCTTTAAGTTTGTTTATTAAGTTAAATTATAGTTCTTATTTGGTTTGGTTAAGTTAATTTTGTGCTTCAATTAAAGTTTACAGTTTGTGGTAATGCTTGAAATAACTATTGGAATTTTTTAACTATATATATATATATATATATATATATGTATATGACAAAACTATAGTTAAATCAAACTGAAACTGACAAACTAAAGTTATTTACATTAAAATTATTTAAACAATTTCAATATGAAAAATTTTTATCTTAAAGAGTATTCGACATAAAAAAGTATTTTTCGAAATTTCATTTCATCGCCAACCGATGATAAATCGCCAAATAAACAAAATTTTCATTATTTTTTTATGGACGTTCTATCGAGGTTCCGCCAAAAAAAAATTTATAAACATATATATCCACATGAGAAGAACACTCTGTAATTTTTTCAGATTCTTCTGAATATGCCCGTATGAAGACCTTTCTTGTTAGTAACATGACAAATTTAATTTCATTAAAAAAGAGGCACAGTAGTAGTTAAATATGTGACAAAATCGAATAGTTACTTTTAATTATGGTTTTAGAATTAAATTCATGAACTCCCGTGCATAGAACGGGTTAAACAGCTAGTTTATGATATAACGAATTTAACAATCAATCTTATTTGTTTACAATTCTTTTGTTGCTACTTTACGGGGAAAAAAATCATAATATAATTCTTTTAAAATGCGTAAGTATCGTCTGCGTAAAAGTTTTCACATAATAAAAATAAATTGTATATTTGAATTCTTAACACTAAAAAATACTTTTATTATTGAATGTAAATAACTGAATTTTCACAAATTTTAATTCATTAAAAATATGCTATAATTTTCATAAAAAAGGTATTTTAAAAATTTCATTAAAAAAAATCGTGAAATCGTGAAACTATTTAATTAATCATGTTTCTATCCATAATGATTAACTCCATGATTTATTTTTTCTTCTGAAAATATACGTGTTTCATTTTTTATTTACAAAAATGCGTCCGTAATGAAAAAGCGTGTAAAATAAATTAATTAAAATAATACATTTTTTAAGGTTGTTCTGTATATATATAAAAAAATTATATTGTGCAAATCTACAGGTCATAATTTATTTTTATGTTTAATTTCAAGTCAAAATACTAAATAGTTTTTTTTTTTTTTTTTTTTTTTATAAAGCGTACGACAAAATGTAATTTGAGTAGACTAGTAGAGGATTCGTTTCACTCATCCTAATAATCGTCTGCAAGCGATAGAAATACATTAAAAAAAACATGCTTGAAAGTTATTTTAAAAACAATTAATATTGAGTAAATAAGCGATACAGTTTAAAAAAAAAAAAAAATTACGATAAAGTTTTCAAACAAATTGCATTTGAAAATACATTTTTCCCCTATTTGATGGTGTAAAAATTGAAAATGTGCGATAGTTTGACGTTTAAAAAATTGCAGTAAAAGCAAAATTTAATCATCTGCTGCTGCCACCGTCAAATTGACATCAGCGTTATGGACATAATATATACACTGCTCAAAACAATTAAAGGATATTGCAGTTTTAGGTGGATTTTGTATCTGGTAAACTGTTTAGCTGATTGATACATGGTCGACAGACATAGTAGGTTATATGAGAATAAATTACACATGTTTGGCAGAAAAAATGCATTTTATTGCGCATTTGTGTACTAAAGGAAAAAAACACAATTTGTGCATATGAGAAAAAAAGAATAAGAAAAGGTGTTTTCTTCAAAGAAAATCATTTTCAGTAGGGGGTATGATTTCCACGGGCGGCCAGCAACGTTGAACACCTTTGAGGCATGGACTCAATGAGGCTATTAATGACGAGTTGGGGTATTCTGCCCCACTCTTTCAGAAGAGCTCTTTCCAGTTCTTGGAGAGTTTGTGGGGGTTGTTGGCGGCCAGAAACTCGTCTTCCTAGAGCGTCCCAAACGTGCTCGATTGGATTCATGTCTGGAGAACACGCTGGCCATTCCATTCGAACGATTCCTTCCTCGAAAAGGAAATCCTCCACCAGGTTTGCACGATGTGGCCTGCAGTTATCGTCCATTAAAATGAAGTTATCTCCGATTGCTGCAGCGTAAGGGACTACAATAGGTCTGAGGATCTCATCCCTATATCGACGACCAGTCAGAGCTCCATCTCGAATGATGTAGAGGTCAGTGCGCCCGTCAATGGAGATGCCACCATACATCAACACTCCTCCACCGCCAAATCTGACACTTTCGTGCACGAACGCAGGATTATTCCTACTGCCACGGTCCCTCCAGATGAAAATACGCCTATTATCCGGATGCACAGAAAAACGGGACTCGTCAGAAAACAGAATATTGCTCCATTCATTTCTCCTCCAGTTGACATGCTCGGTTGCCCACTCCCTGCGGTCGCGACGATGCCTTGATGTTAATCTAACACATACCATCGGTCGGCGAGCATACAGACCTACAGCATGGAGCCGGTTTCGGACAGTCTGAGTTGAAATCGTGGTGCCTGTAGCCGAGCGAAGGTGTTGTTGGAGAAGAGTACCGTTCATGGTTCGGTGTCTCCGAGCTGTTAACGCTAAATACCGATCTTCATTGGGCGTTGTTGCCCGTCTACGACCTTGCCCTGGTCTTCGGCCTGCACATCCACTCTCCAAAAAACGGTTCCAGATCCTGGAAATGACACTTTGTGACACTCCAATGGCTTGCGCTACTTCGGCTTGAGTTTGGCCCCCTTCAAACCTACCAACAATTCTCAAAGCTTCTGAATCTGTCAAATGACTTCGCTGAGACATCGTACTCATCGAAACAAAGCAATCACTGAATGCCGATCATCCTTGTCTTCATTCTCTTTTATCCAGTTGAAAGTCAAATTTCATTCGCTGCCGCTGAAACGACGTTTCTGACGTCGAACTCAAAATTTGCATACTCAACAGTTTGAAAACCAGAAAAATTTGCATTTGTGATTCTCTTCTTCTGTTTTCGGCAAAAAAAATTTCGTTTATATCTTTATTTTATATAAAACTTAAAATATCCTTTAATTGTTTTGAGCAGTGTATAATGACAAGAGAAGAAAAGGGTAAAGTTCACTTCTTCAGTAGCGTTTAAAGATTATTGTTTTGTTTTCTTTTTACTTACCCATCATACGTAGTCTTGTAATCGTTTTAAAAATAGAAACAAAAATTGACGGATTTACACGTTTCAGACAATGGAGATTCCGAAAAACATATTTTTAGAAAAAACAATTGCCGTCCGTCTGCCTGTGTGTCTAAAACGCTCTATCTCCCGAACAAATTGAGATACAGACTTGAAATTTGGTGTGTACTTAGTATGTAATAATGGGAAGGAATCCTATTGAATGTCAGTAACCTCGATTATCCCGAACTATTTTTTTCGGATTCTCGAAATATTTGTCCTGATAAAATATAATTTTTTTCGAAATTTTTTATTTTAAGGGGTGAATATAAAAGACAATAAAAAAAAACATAAATTTTGCATAAACAATGAAGTCTATCGGATAATTAGTGGCCGAGATATTTGTAATCCTATTTTTCACACTCTTCGATTTTTCATGATCCTGTATTTCATTCTAATTTCACTCCAAACATATATTTTAATTGGAAATTAGACGCTTAATCTGATGCAGTAAACTATTAGTTAATATAGTTAATATGATTATCATTTTTGGAGTTATAAGGAGGTTTCTTTTACGCAATTCAGTACTACTCGATTATCCCGTCGGCAGAAAAACTATCGCCAAACTATAAGAGTAAATGCCGATAATGGCTTATCGTAAATGTCACATTCACTTGATATTAAATACGTTACACGTGTTTGTTGCGTCATCAAGTGACTTTTAATTCGACGTTTTATTTGCATTTTTATTAATCTTTTGCTAATTTATTTGTTCTTTCGTTATTTAAAATAAAAATTACGCCAATTTGTATAATTTTACGAGTAGTTTGACGATTTATATAATTTGTCGAAATGGGTCGACGGGATAATCAAGTAGTACACGCAATTCAGTACAATAGAGCATTAGTATGTATTAAAAATATTTAAGTATACGTTTAAATTTTATTTTGAAATTGCAATGCCTTTTATAAATAGTTTACACGTGTTTTATTTTCATATTTTATATCATGCATATTCATGATGGGTAAGTATTACAGTGGCCCCCAACGACTAGTTTTATTTGTTACTGGAAACAATTTCTATATATTAATGAATTATATTTTGCTTATGTTTTCAATTTAGGAAGGTCCACATATCGAAGGCAACACTTGATTACTTAGGCGATGCGTACGAGGTTGATCCGGGCCACGGTGAAACAAGAGACTCCTATCTCAGGACGCATGCGGTTGAAACTTTCTTGATTCGAAAGAGTCAACCTTCTGTTTCTCCTTCTAAGGTTATTTTCCTTCACTATTCTAATTCGTTAAAATTCTGGTATTTTTAATGATATTTTTTACGTTTCGTGAAATTGAATGAAACAATACACTGTTAAAAATTTGCAACAAACTGTCCAGTTATTAGAACGTTTTTATAGAAAACTGTTACATAACCGTTATTTATCGATATTCTAGCCAGGGTCCGTTTATCTAAAAGATGCGTGAAGCAGGTACAGTAGAGTCTCGATTATTCGAGTTAATATGGACCAAGCTCACCTCGGATAAGCGAAAAACTTGGATAAACCGGATTTACACAAATCGTTACCAACTAAGGACATGAAATATAAATTAAACAAAAACCTAATTTGAAGAACAAATTTAAAAAAATATATATATTTTCTACATTGTTTAAACCCTTTAAGACATATATTAAGATATTTTATTCAATTCGTTCATTTACATTTAATGTTAAATTTTTGTAGCAAATAAGTTAAACCAATTGAACATTAAAAAATAAAAATAAAATTCATACAACATAATGCTTTAAACACCCTAAAAACTTAGATTCCGTTCAAATGAAATCGAAATAAATCTTGGACTTTCTCCATTCTTAAGTTGTAAATATTTGAATTGCAGATTTTGTAATATGTTTATGACGATTGTACATAAAACGATAAGATACATATAAAATACAAAACTTTTAAAAAGTGTAAGATTTATTTCGATTTCATTTGAACAAATCTAAGTTTTTATAGGGTGTTTAAAGATGATGTTGTATGATTTTTTCTTTTTCTTTTTTTTTTTTTATGTTCAATTGGTTTAACTTATTTATTACAAAAATTTAACATTAAATGTAGAACGAATTGAATGAAATATCATAATATCTGTCCCTTAAAGGACTTAAACAATGTAGGAAATATTTTTTTTTCTAAGCTTCTTCTAAACACTCTTAAAACGAAAGCAAATAAAATCGATGCTACAAAGAAGTTTGCATTAGATGTGTTTTGAAATACGTTTATACGGTTTACTTTTATACATGAGGACGTGAGTTTGAAAACTCACTTTATTTAAAATTTAGAAAATCGAGTTTTCATTATCAATCTATTCTATTGGTGAACCTGCATCGAAAAAACACTACAATCTGCAAAAAAAAAAAAAAAAAAAAAAAAAAAAAATTATATCTTGTATTTCTGGCATTGTAATATCGTTTACGGTGAAAACAAATGGACGCAGTTAGAGGTTTCTCGCGATTTCCCAAAATTTGATTTTCCGGATAAGGTGAGTTTTGAAACTCACGTCCTCAAATGTAGTATTTAGATTTGATAGCTTTTTGATTTATTTTTTTTTTTTTTTTTTTAACCATGCTATTAAATGAAACATTTTATACAGAATTCAGAGCGATTTACTCTTTTTCAGTTTTGCCAATCCTTCCGTGGTCTCAAGAAAGCTGTGTGCCGACAAGACAGTCGCAGCGAAGAAGACGTTGATTGGAACCCAGAAATTCCTTTTGAAAACGTAAGATTTTTTTTATAATAATAACAATAATTATTAATTATTAATTATAATAATAATAATAGAGCTCCTCTTTATTATACCGAGCATGCCGGTGGTCAAGAATAAATATAAAAATAAAAAATAGTTTTATTTTTAAATCATCTTTTATAAGCATTCAGTGTTTATTTTGAAAATCACACCTAATTTCATGTCTGCAGTTCATGATTTTTCGAATAAAAATTTTGTTACCATACGATACTTTGGCATGGGAACCTGATTCAATTATGGAAGATTCACATTTATTTATTTTTTGTTCTTGTTTGTTTGTTTATTTTTAACTTGGTAGAAAGCGCGAGCTACTAAATTTAATGGAAAAATTATCATTTTTGTTGTGTTTCGTTTTTAAGGTAAGAAAACAGGCGAGAAAAAAAGCATTATTTAAACTATCTTTTTACGATTTCTAAATTGATTTCTCAACGTTTAATCATAATTTGATTAATATGAAATTATTAATTGTTTAAAGAGAATTTTTCTAACTATATTACACTCTTTATTTTTTATTTAGCTTTTCTAGTTTTAGTGTTTAAAATATTTCGCTGTTGCAGTTTTACAGTCAGATGGCTTATTTTGGAGGGAGTGGTTTGGCGCATAATTAAATCCATTATTGTTGTAACTCCCAAACAATTGTAACTATAAAGGATATCGGGTGATTTTTAACCTGTGGAACCTATCAGAATTTATCAGAAAAAGGCCTTAAAAGGAATTTATTAATTTACAATAAAATTCTAAAAATATTAAAACGTTATACTGCCACTGGAAACCCAACTGTTGACATAATTCCTTTTAATTCTAACATATCAAGAAGTGAGTGAAACAACATTTATAAAATTAACAATTTTTCATGCAAACCAAGTTGAGTTAAATAAAAGTGTGTAAAAAGGTGTGATATAGAAATTACGATTTAACCGAGAGCAATCTAAAATGAAGAAATATGATAAGCTACAATTATATCTTTTAACTTTATCATCAAACTGTTAGTTTTTGTCAATATTACAATATATATGTATGTAAAAAGCTAAGGTACATAGCAGCGTAAAAGTGATTATTTGTCTTTTGCCGATGGCAATGAGTCGTTTCTGACAATAAAAATTATGACGATATTCACAAATTGGCTAAAATTAAGAAAACTAATCAAGATATTGCTTCGAAATTTCAGAGCAAATGTAGAAATTTTCTTCACATCCGAATATCAAAAAACAGCAACAACAACAAAAAAAAATTTAACTGTCGGCAACGTTTTTTAATTTTTGCATAAAACTGTCTGCAACAATACGAAAATTCGGAGAAAGAAATCAGACAGAGACGATCATTCATTTTCAAATATTTGACAATAATGCAAGAAGTATGAACATGCGTAAGTACAAAAAGCAGATGAATATGATGTCATATTTGAAACAAATCAAACATTTTCAAATATTTGTAAATAATACAAGAAGCATCATATAATGATGTTTCTAAGCATCATTATACAACATCATCATCATTGCTATCATCATCATTATAGCTAAGCATCATTATATAAGCATCATTATACATCATTATACATTATTAAGATGCATCTAATGATGATGCTTCTGATGTAAGTACAGAAAGCAGGTAAATATGACATCATATTTAAAATGAATATATGGCTAATGCATGGCATTTACAAGACAAAGTGATGTCATGAAAGGATTTTCATTTATAAAACAATAAATTTTTATTTCTCCTTCACTTTTTTTTCAAGAATCAAGACTATATTTATTTAGGCTTAGGAAGCGTTTTTTTTCTTTTCTTTTTAAACTGGTATAAACGCAAAAAGTTAATGCTTTCAATATATAAAAAAAAAAAAGCATATTTGTGCAAAATATGTGTGTTTAAGGAGAAAAAAATATGTCTGTACGGAGTTGTATTTTGAAATTGATTTTTCTAAACAAACGTTCTTAAAATCACGGGCCAATGCCGGGTGCTTCAGCTAGCTTTAAATAAATGCAACGATAAATCATTATACTTATTGTAGCAGACATGGTTAGAAAATTACTCAAAAAATGCGTTAAAGTAAAATTTAATTTTTATTCGGAGACTCTAAGAAAGAGAGTATCAGCTTGTAAAAAACTTTTAATAAACAGATCTACCAGTTTCATATATACAAATGGGGACGTTCATGTTAAAATACTATTTTCGCAATATTTCAATTTTTTTTTTTGTAAATTTACTATTTTATCATTATTGATTTTGATACTGTTACCGTTTGTGAGCAGGAAACTAGTAGATCCGTTTATTAAAAGGGTTTTATAAGCCTTTAAGCATACTGTAATCACTTTAATTGTACTGTAATCACATTTACTTTCTTCTATCTATAGTAGAAAAAAAGTATTGCAATCGAATTTTTTTTGACTGAAAGTTTTCGACGGATTTACACGATTTCTGGGTGAAAGACCCCGATAAACGTATTCAAACAAAACGTCTGTCTACCCCTATGTCCTCATCGTATCATAGAAAAACGCATAAAGTTATCCATAGAATTGAACCAAATTTCATGTATATGTTTTTGGCTATGGCCAGAAGATTCCAGTCGAATCTGGGAATATTTTCCCGGGAGGGGGCGCTGGAATAGCAATTTTTGTGTAATTTTCTCGATTTCCGTAGTTCTGTTGTATATCGGCGGCTCGTGCAGCAATGGAAACTGCACATCCTTCTAAGCCGATGATTCGCAAGCAGATGACGTACAAGAGATTAACGAAAATATTGATTTTATTAAATATCATGATCGAGATTAACTCGTTTTTACTTCGATTAACTAACTGAAGTAGAATTGACGATGAAAATAAAATTTCGTGTAATTGAACGAATAATATTGAAGTATTAAAATGTGTAATTACTTTTCGAACAATATTAATATACATGTTTTGGTGTTGGCACATCCAACTAGTTTTACTTTAATCCTTTACTGCACGATTTTTTCTATTTTTATGGAAAAAAAATATTTGAAATCTATATATCGTTCTAATAATGGGAAAAATAGTAAAAAAATTAAATTTTAAAATTTCAGCTAAAATTTGATATTTTATGGCGTATATACTATGTACACAATTAGTTTTTAAATATTGTATTACTATATTTTACAATTAAATACGCTTACATTAATTAATTTTATCTGCTTAACACTCTGCAACTTTTTTTATATTAATATTTTTAAGTATTCACTAAAAATAATGAAAGTAAAATTTACCTTAACAGCTTGATCGAAATTTTTTTTGCTTCCGAAGAATAAATTCTAATTTTTTATTAAATGCATCCATCGGACATGGACAAAATAAGTGTTATTCCATTCTTTGGACTGTTCTTGATCAGGGATAGAGATATTATTGGCCAAATTCATGGCACATAATAAGAAATACAGTGTTTTTAGGTATGTGCCAGATGTGGCACGTCGTGCAGTGAAGGGAAAAACTTAACCCTTTATGTCCCAAATTATAAAATAATGAAAATTTCATCTTCTAAAGCATTTTTCGTGAATTTTTGAAACTACATTAAAAGATTTACACAGTCATTTAATAAATTTTAGAAGGATTTTGCCAATTAAAATTAATTAATTAAATTTGAATCTATAGGGATTTTCTGCAATATTTATAACTCCACTCATATCTTTCCTTTAAAATATTTTTTTAGTATTTTATAGAATTAGGAAATGTACAAATATAACTCTCTTACAATAGAAATATGGAACATATTTCCGAACTTAATCTTTCAACTTCTAGATAGCTGAAAAGAGACAAATGAAAAATAAATCATCCTTTTAAAAATATTTTTGTTTTGTGCAACCAATAATGCTCTTGGAACAAGATAAATTAAAGTATCTATAACTCATTCTAAACTGTATTACTACTGATCTATGTATTAAAGGAATTTTATAAAGAAGTTATTTTGATGGTACTTTAAAGTAACGTCGGGCCATAAAAGGTTAAGATATATTTTCATTTCTCAAACGAAAAATAAATGCGTTTACAAAATGTGCGAGCTAATAAATCTTTCTGGAAACAAAGTAAGACAGATTAGTGTTTCTAAAATATATAAGAAGTACGACAAGATAGATTAGTGTTTCTAAAATATATAATACGTAAGACGTATTATGTGCATTAAAATGCTTTTCAAAAATGAGAAGAATTATTTCACAACTCGTATCCCTTTTTATGCTTTCAAAGCTATCAAAGTAATGCTTTAATCTATTTTTTTTTCTTTTGTTGTGAATTGTCTGAATGAGAAATAAAAGAGCAGTTTGAGTTTCTTAATAAAATATATGGTTCAAATAGCTTGAATGATTTGACAATAGAAAGATGTAAATATGTTTGCTGTTAATGGACACGCGTGTTGTTGCTTGGCAACAACATCACTTGTAACATGTCTTCATTCTTATCACAGCTTGTCGATTTCGGCACAAGTAATCTTTCACAAATACTGATATTGAAAGAGATAAACTCATATAAAAGTAGTTGTAAGCCGCGTAAAAGTTTCGTGTAAAAAAAAATGAAATTCATTTTATCCTTCATTTATAGGTTATTAAAAATTTTACTAAATACATATCAATTAATACAAATTTGTAGTTTCATTATCAGGGCAGTCACAGGCGACTATTTTTCTATTCTATTAGCACCTCTATTTGAAAAAAAAAATAAATTTTATAGTATATTTCTCTTGCAAATATTGTCAAACTGTAGATCAAAAATTTTAGTTTTGAAAAAGTGATGTGAGGTAGAATTATAAAATAGTCCCCTGTGGCAGCCCTGCATCATCAAATAGAGTTTTCAAAAACCGGTATAGATAAGTGTTTACGGGCACAAATGTGTAAGGGTTTATAATTAGGGTCTCCTTTTGTTCAATTGAGGAAAAATAAACAACAAATCACTTTATTGTTAAATTAATGTGTATACATATGCTTATAGTATTGATTTATTATTATTGAGGATACGTCAAATTCGAATTTATGCCAAATAGAATCATTTTCTTGAAAAAATATAAATCGCCCTAGGTACAAGAGCACCAATGTACGTAAGATTGGTTTTGTTGTACCTAGAATCCCTTAATTACACTTCCTAAAATTCTGAATTTGTACTGTATAATAAAGAGGAAACATACATTAACTTTTATAACAAAAAATAAATAAAAATAAAAATAAATAAATAAATTAAATTAAATCATAATCGAAAAACATAGTAAAAAATCTGCTACCATAAAGTATGTTTATTTTTCATTTATTTATGTATTTTTGAATGTGGAAAAATAATATATCCCAAATTAGCATAACACTAACCCACCATATAGAAACTATTAAAATTCCAAAAATTTTACAAAATTCTAGGATGTACTATGTTTTTGAACCCATAGCTATTCTTTTGCTTCTAAATTTATAAAGGACGTATAGGTGCTTCATAAAGATTAAAGATTAGTAATATTAGATGTTTATAATCAGCTAAATGTTCTTATACGAATATCATAATATTCAAACTGTTAAACTCCATTAGCCACATCCATTTTAGAAATTATAAATAATTTATAAATAATACTTAGCTGTATGAAAATGTTACATTGACAAAGGCTGTCTTCTTAAAATTATCTTTTAAGAATTCTTAAATAAAATTAAAAGAGAAACAAAATGATTAAATTTAATTTAGGGTCATAAACCTGGGTAAAAGGCAATTATGTAGCCAACAATTCGCCGCATCGACTTCAACTCCGGCTTGGTAAACGCGACATGATAAATTAAAAATAAAAAGATTTTTTTATAATTTTATAATTTTGTATGATTTTTTTAAAAATACAAACACGAAAAGGCGAAGAATAAAAATATACTTTATTACTTTTATTTTCTTTGCTTCCTATTTGTATCTTTTTATAACTTTTGCAGATCGCACATGTGCTTTATTAGCCTCTAAATCTGGCCACTTTTTAAAAATATCTACAGTTACAAGAATATTTATTTTTCATGATTTTTTTTTATCAAGTAAAGATTTTATTCACTTTAGTAAATATTCAGCTGTGTATATTTGTTTTTAAATATATCCCGTTGGTAAAGTACTCTAAGTATATTTATTTGCAATTCTTAATAAATTATAAATTGCTAAGATTCGCTTTTCAACTAAAAATATAATTGTGCATAACTATTATTACCATATTTGTGAAAATATTCTTAAGTGTATTTCTTTGTAGCTTTGTAAACAAGTGAATAGTTACTAAAGTCCACATTATATGGAATAAAAAAGGCCAAAATATGCACTAAAAACTTTTAAATATGCAAAAATATGCACTAATGAATTCTCACTTACTTCTATTTTGCACACGAAGTCACGCATTTCCGCTCTAAAATAATGCATAAGAAAGGGGAAGCAAAGGTTAATAACGAATACAATTATTTTCCTTTATCGGAAATGATTTTGTTACAGTGTATAGTTATATATTTTTCTAAATTACACAAAGTGAAATTTTGTCTTTGATCGTCAGTGATGTTTTTTAGCGAGGAAAGTGTTCTTTTAACACCTAATATAAAGTATTTTAACATCAAATATAAAGTATTTTTCTTCTTTACTGCAATGAGAAAGAGGCATCGATAAAGATATCCCTTTTCTACTACATTATTCTCTTTATCAACAGGAATGGAGTAATTCGATCGCCACCCTTTTAGATACATTTCATTAAGGACTTTTTAAATTAAAAATAAAATATAAAAATGGAAATACTTTAAAAAAAATAGTTAGTGCTGGAAAGTGAATATGAATTCAGTTTGTTGGTCTGATAGTCTAACAGCTCATCTATCCGGGCTCCCACTTTATTAAAGATGCTACTATTGATTTGAGCACGCATCCTTTTTAAAAATCCAATTCTTCTAGGAACGCAAAATTTAGATAGCAATTAAATGAAATTGTATTGAGCATGGAATTGGAATGATTTTTGAACGAGGTACTACTGACAAAAATCATCATGGAATGCCCCGTCCGTTTACGAAGGGAAATCCGATTATGGAAGAGTGCCGGTGGACCCCGTTTACAAAGAAACCACAGAACATGCGCAGAAAGATGATGCCAGAACTTTAACGAATACCAGAATACTCACAGGCGGACAAAGAGTCAGACAGGGCTCCAGGATAGAAAAAAAGGTGTGTTATCTAAGTCCACCATAGTCTTTGAAAACGTCTAATTTAGGGTTTGCTGTTTATATATACACTTGCACAAAAGATAACAAATACACTTTTTACATTCTTGTACAGTTCACGGTCTGATATTTAGAAAAGTTTTCTCCGTCTTCTGACAATTACAACAGCAAAAATACCATTCTTCTAAAACCGGAAGTTACCGAGTTATGATACATTGAATTTTATTAAATTTCGAAACTTACCAGCATTGAAAACACGTTTTTCTGTTTTTTGGGGCAAGTTGGCATGGTTATTTTACTCTTTTAAACACTTTCCAACATAGTTCAAAAGTGCTTATGACCTCGGTTTTTGTCTGTTGACTACGGCATGTTTGCTATTGAAAATGGAGAGTGTAGAATTTAAAGTTCCTTTACAGGACACTGAAAAGAATCCCATTACATATGTACAGGAAGAAAAAATCGTTTGCGGTGTATTTTAATGCTGTTAAACTATTTTAAACATAATGAAATTCGTATGTATTTTTGATATGCACTAAAACATTTTTCTGTAGAATATGGTGTGCAAATTTATCGTTCATTTATAGAATCACTGAAAAGAATTCGGTTACAGGAAAATTATGGCCTACAAAAAAATTATTTGTAGCATATCTATATTATAAAGGACAAATATATCTGTGCGTAACGCATACGTCATTTTGCGAATGGCAACACTTTGAAATTTCAGATAAAATTTTTGTTTTGTAATTTTCTCTACTGGAAATTTTTAAACTTCTAAACATCGCACATTTTTAAATTTTTACACCGTCGTATAAGGAAAAAATGCTCTTTTAAATGCAATTTGTTTGAAAGCTGTATCTCAATTTATTTTTGAGATATTAATTTTTTTGTAGTTTTTAATACCATTTTTCTTATCGTGGCAACAAAAGTGCCCCATTTCTATTGAAAGTCATTGAAAGTAAACGGAAAATAGTCGAAAATAGGAGATACTGTATCTTTTTGTTGCCATTTTTCCAATAAAACCTGAAAAAAAAGTTGAAATTAAAATATGGGCTATGTCAAGAATATTGTCTGTTATTCCGTTATAATGACGTCATATGCATACTTTTCTATAGACGAAATTTAAATCTGGATTGTAAAAGTGGATTGATTTAGCGGATACGAATGACGTCATTTTATAAAAAAGCGTGTATTTTAATTCTTAAACCTGAATTATGTTTTGTAGAAGTGCGTCATTTTCACAGCCCATCTGCTTTGAAATTCTTCACAGGTGAAAATGCTTCACTTTTGAAAGTAATGTAATCGAAATCACACACTGATAAAACGCAATGTTTTACAAAAATTTAGAGTGTCTTTATAAAAGAGAGCTGACATGCAAATAATAGTGATTTGTATTACAGAAATTGATGATTCTCGCCTGGATGGATTTGCTTCGCCGAGTTAGACAAGCAAACAAATAATTCATGGTTTAAAATAATACCATGTTCCGGAAGTTTTTGTCCAAAATTATCTCGAAGAATAAAATTTTAATTTTATTCTTTAGGACATTCTACTATAATTTTATCAAAATAACATAATTTGCTTAATTTAATTTTTCCTAATTTTATATAATCTATATATTTAAAACAAATGTGTTTTTTAGTCATCTGCCCGGATCTTTCTGCTGAACCAATTTTACTAATATATATATTTTTTTTAACTGAAAGCTCTGCATTTGTAGATGTGATCGAACTATCTGTTTTGTTTTTTTTAAATATCCCCACTTATATATTTTAATTTAAAAAGCATTTTATGAATTTTTTTTTCAAAATGTTGAAAATTAGATAGTTTTCATTGCTGCAGACAAGAGAGATATAATGAGGTATTTTTAATCTTTATTTATGCTATTTTCTGATAAAAATTCAAAATTGTTGATAAAATTGCTGTATAGGGTTTAGTGTCGTAAAATCCCATTAGGAGCAGAATATTATGTTAGTGGCATAATAACGGAAAATGACATACTGCTTTTGAAATCAGGCATTTTTCCTCATAAATTTTCTATATTGTTTTTCCTTCTGCATGTGTACTGATACTAAGTTTCAGACCCTAGGCGAAATGCTTATTTAAGTGAAAATGAAGTCATATTTAAAAGAAAACGATCATTTTCTTAGATAAAACTAAACATTTTAACACAAATGCGTCTAAAAAACATAAATTACGGAAATTTTTATTCTCCGGAATTGAGATTAGAATCTCAAGTAAAGAGCGTGTCTGTTCACATAAAATATGTTGCTGACAATCGTGACTTCAAGTTTTGAGTTAAAATTATTTTTAAATGATCAAACCAAATACAATTTTTAAAAAAATGATGAATATAGATATGAGAAGTGCGTATGCAAATTTTGAGAAGGTGAAAATTGATGTTTTTTTTTTATTCTGGAATACCAAGCATAAGAACCTCAATTGATAAACACATCCTAATAACTGATCTTTATTATTATATTTTACTGATTAAGTATCTATATTATAAAGAACAAACGTATCTGTGCGTAACGCTAACGTCATTTTGCGAACGGCAACACTTCACGATCAAATTTCGGTCTTGAAATTTTCGCTATTGCAATTTTTTAATCTTTAGACCATCGTACATTTTCAATTTTCATCGCATAGGAAAAAAAAAATTTAAATGCAATTTGTTTAAAAACTGTATCTTAATTGACTGGTGTATTATATTTCCTAAAATAATTTTTAACCATGATTTTTTTAAAGCTTATCTTATGACGTGCCGGTTTCAATACATAATAATAATAAACTTTTTGCACATAAAGCAACAAACATTTTTCAGCATTTGTTTCTGACTTTTTGCATAACAAAATTAATACATCCTTTATAAACAAATAAAATAATAATATTAAAAAAACCCCACCAATATAATATATTTGTAAAAGACAAATTAACGAAATTAATACTTCTTTTATAAACAAATAAAGAATAATATTGAAAAAATCGAATAATAATAAATGAAATTGAATAATATTGACAAATCTAACATATTTGTAATCGTACAATTTAAATTTCTAGATCACCCAATAGGATTTTTTTTTTCAAATGGAATTTGTTTGCAAAGTTCATCTCAGTTTACTGATTGTCTATCTATATTATAAAGGACAAACATATCTGTGCGTAACGCATACGTCATTTTGCGAATGGCAACAGTTTGAAATTTTAACGCATACGTCATTTTGCGAATGGCCACACTTTGAAATTTTAAACAAAATTTTGGTTTTCCAATTTTCTCTACTGCAAATTTTTAAACTTCTAAACCTCGCACATTTTAAATTTTTACACCGTCGTATAAGGAAAAAAAGGCTCTTTTAAATGCAATTTGTTTGAAAGCTGTATCTCAATTTATTTTTGAGATATTAATTTTTTTGTAGTTTTTAATACCATTTTTCTTATCGTGGCAACAAAAGTACCCCATTTCTGTTGAAATTAAACGGGAAATAGTCGAAAATATGAGATACTGTATCTTTTTGTTGACATTTTCTCATAAAACCTGAAAAAAAATTGAAATTAAAATATGGGCTATGTCAAGAATATTGTCTGTTATTCCGTGGTAATGACGTCATATGCATACTTTCCTATAGACGAAGTTTAAGTCTGTAAAAGTGGATTGTTTTTAGCGGATGCAAATGACGTCATTTTATATAAAAAAGGGTGTATTTTAATTCTTAAACCTGAATTATGTTTTGTAGAAGTGCGTTATTTTCACAGCCCAGCTGCTTTGAAATTCTTCACAGGTGAGAAGAGAATACTTCACTTTTGAGAATAATGTAATCGAAATCACACACTGATAAAATGCAATGTTTCACAAAAAAATAGAGTGTCTTTATAAATTAGAGGTGACATGCAAATAATAGCGATTTATATTATAGAAATTGATGATTCTCGCCTGGATGGATTTGCTTCGTCGAGTTAGACAAGCAAAAAAATAATTCGTGGTTTAAAATAACATTAAGTTTTGTTCAAAATTCTCTCGAATAATAACATGCTATTCTTTAAGACATTCTACTATAATTTATCAAAATAACATAATTTGCTTATTTTAATTTTTCCCAATTTTATATAATCTATATATTTAAAACACAAGGGTGTTTTTTAGTCATCTGCCCTGATATTTCTGCTGAACCAATTCTACTAATATTTTTTTTTAAACTGAAAGCTCCTCATTTGTAGATGTGATCGCAGTATCTGATTTTCTTTTTTTAAATATCCCCACTTTCATATTTTAATTTTAAAAGCATTTTATGAAAGTTCTTCAAAATGGTGAGAATTAGATAGCTTTCATTATTGCACACAAGAGAGAAACAATGAGAAATTTTTATCTTTATTCATGCTATTTTCTGATAAAAGTGCAAAATTGTTGTATAGGGTTTAGCTGCGCAAAATCCTATTAGGAGCAGAATATTATATTAGAAGCATAATAACGGAAAATGACATACTGCTTCTGAAAACACGCATTTTTCCTCATAAATTTTCTATATTATTTTTCCTTCTGCATGTGTACTGATACTACGTTTCAGACACTAGGCAAGATGCTTATTTAAGTGAAAATGAAGTCATATTTAAAAGAAAACGATCATTTTCTTAGCTAAAACTAAACATTTTAACAAAAATGCGCCTAAAAAACATAAATTACGGAAATTTTTACTCTCCGGAATTGAGATTAGAATCTCACGTAAAGAGTGCGCCTGTTCACATAAAAAATGTTACTGACAATCGTGACTTCAAATTTTGAGTTAAAATGATTTTTAAATGATCAATCGAAATGCAATTTTTTTTAAAAAATGATGAATATTGATATGAGAAGTGCTTATGCAAATTTTGAGAAGGTGAAAATTGCTGTTTTTCATTCCGGAATACTAAGTATAAGAGCCTCAACTAATAACCACATCCTAATAACTTATCTTTATTATATTTTACTGATTAATTATACCTATAAAATCCTTACTGTGGAATGTAACGGCATATCATTTAGAGGTACACTCAAAAGATTTTGGTTACTGTACTGTCTATGAACGATAAAAACTGGAGGTGCATTTTAAGATGTGGTATGCGTTTTTATGTTTAACTAAATTTTTTCATACGTCGTACTGTGTACTATAAATTATATAGATCATATACAGGACTACACAAAATAATTCGTAAGCATTACGGTGTGTGAGGACGAATTGCATTTTAATTGAGTTATACATTTTCCAGCTGATCTATACTTAATATATTAAGAGATTTGTGTAAAATATAAATAAATCCGCTACGCAAATAACCGAATACATTACCGTCTATAGATGGTAATTTCTGAAAGTCTGTTTTCAGTGATATTGTACGTATCTTTTTCTGAATTAATTTTTATTTTAGTATTAGGAGTGTATAAAAATCTGTAGGTAATATACAGGGCTGTACAAAATTATTCCAGTCTATTTCCGCCTATTCATGGATATTGTTGAAAGTAAAATTTCGACTGTGTTATATGTTTTGTAACTAAGCTAAATTTAAGCACACTATGTAGTGTATGTGCAGATCTATAGATCATATACAGGCGTTCACAAAAGAATTTAAGCACCTTTCCGGCTACAGAGCGTATTTGCTGAAATTTGCTTTCACCTTTTTTAAACGGTGAAGTTTCTTTCCAGTATTCTGGAAATGTTGGAAAGTGTTTTATAATCTGTGTTTCACGCCTGATTTTTCTTTCTTGTTATACTAATGATGATTTGGAGTATTTCAGATAAAATAACTCTTTTTATTTATGGTTTCTTTTTACGCAGTTGGACTGTATGAGAGATTCGGTGGACGAAGAGGGCTCGCACCTAAAAGCCGAAAACAAGGGTACATCGATACGTAAAGCTTCCACCCACCGCCCTCTATCACCAACCATCTCCGAAGAGGTTGACGAGCTCATCCAGCAGTCCATCGAGATCGAGTCCAACAAGAAGATGAGGAAGGACCACCTGCACTGGTTTAGTCTCACCTTCAAATCTGGAGATGCTGAGACGAAGGTAGGCTCTGCACAACATGGATATGTCAAGGGGGAGATGGCAAGAGAGGATAACAGAGCCTCTTTGGATTTTCAAACTTAATTTTCTTTTCCTCTCATCATTATGAAACAAATAATGAAATTTATTCTTCTCCAATGATTTATAATAATTAAATACTACCCAAGTAGTACAAAGTGGTTAGGAGGCTAATGTTTGCTAATTGTAGGGTCCCACGGTTACCTAATGGCCTATCATTGACCAATAAATCATATGCCAAAAAACGTCCTATGATCGATTCCTACAAATACTCAAATGATCTATTCCTACAAATGCCCAACAGTCTATTTCGGCAAACACCCCATATTCTATTCCCACAATTGCCCAGAAACACCTAACAGTCTGTTCTTAGAAAAGTCTAACAACAAAAAACCAACAATCAAACCTAGAAATTTGGATGGTACATTAAAATAGACAAATGTCCAAGACATGTTGCTCCCTACCCCCTGAAGGTGGCACAAACTGAAAAGTTTGGGGTAGTACAAATCAATACTCTAAGATTAAGAAAAAAAAAAAGGTAATTACATCTGATAATAAGTAAAATAATGTGTCTAGGGAACTTTTGTATATACTGGCTAATTAGACATATATGCATATCCATGGAAATATTTATAATTTATTTCTTTTTAATTAAAAAAATATCCAGGATACTATTTAGCTCTATCTCAAGCTTTTCACATTCTGTCAGATTCAAACGATAGGAAACAACATGTCTTGAAAATTTTCCTATTTTAACGGCATCATCCAAAGTTGTATTATAATTGATGCCTTATTGTTGATGAAATTCAACATAGTTATACTTAACTCTCATGTCTCGATTTTTCAGATTTATAATTTAACCTTTAACTGATGGGACAGAAATTGCCACCCAACTATACTGTGAAACCGCTCCATCGAAAGATGAATAAAAGGCGCAATTAACTCATAGGACGGTGTTTTTGTACTTAACTTTTTGTACATGACTGTTATAATTAAAACTCACCTGTTCAAAAGTCTTTGGTGATAGTGCTAAAGTTCCAAACAAAACAAAATTTCTGTATAGTGTTTGTAGTTAAACTGAAAGTTACATGTTAAACTATAAAAATTGAAAAAAGCAGCTGTCTGTGAGACCGGTAACATCAGTTAAAGGTTAATACACCAAAGATGTTTAAATCTTGTACGAAAACTGATCCCACGGAATTCTTAAAATTAATGCACATTCATCAAATGTCATTAAAAAGTTCCGTAAAATTTGAAAATATATTATTTTTCTCCAATTTTGTTTCTTATGATCGTCTACGAAGAACAATAGTAAGAAGGATGTATTTATTACCTTGGTTAAAAAATAGGTTTTCCCTCATTTCGAACTTTTGTATACAAACCACTTCAGACTATTATTTCTTGAATTCGCACTGGCTGCCAGAAAAGCACGTTTGGCAATTTTGTTCACCGAGAGATAAAATAAAAATCCCTAAGATATTTTAACCATAAATTTTTACAAATTAATATCAAACTAATTATTATGCTGAAAATAATCCAGTAATTGTAATTTTCTTAATGGTTGGTTTAAGTAAAATTACTACATAATAGGTAAATATTTTCTGCATGTTTCACTATTACTCTTCATATGCATAATAATGTATTTTACATCATCTTACATCAAAATGTTGCTGAATGGCCGTCAGTTATCTCTGAAAAACCCTATTTTACCTGTACTAGAATCATTATCTTAAAAATTAATGTATTGCGTTCAAATTTCAGAGCGATTGCGTAAAATTGTGTTTTTTTTTTTTTTGTACAAAATGTGCGTAATGTAAATCCTATGGGAAAATGTGCGGGGAAAAAATGAAATGCGGTAAAAGCTACTTTCGGAAATGAATTTTGTTTTCAAAGGGTTAGTCCTCTCGCTGCGCATCCCGCGTTTTCTACGGGAAACATAAAAGTAGCAAAAGTTGCGCAACTTACGATTTCTGCTATCTTTTTTTTATGATCTAATTCTATATTTAAAAAAAGAACAATTTTATAAAAAAAATACATATTTTAACTCTAAAATTCGTGTAGATTTGAAATATGTAATAAAATAAATGCGAAATTTTTTAACCTATTTTGATTTTTTTTAAATACGCCGCGAGAGGGTTAATATTCATATTTTCCGAAACCGTAGGCGCCTTTTAAAAAGCTGAATGTATGTTTGCTAACCGTGTGCGGGTTTTTATTTTTCGCATTTTGATTAAAAATTCCGGGGTAAGAACGTGAAACATAAAAAAAAAAAAAAAATTGAATTCACGAAAGGGACTTACGGAAATAAACGTTTTTTAAAAGGTTAATATTGATTTGTCTTTTTTTTTATAGAATGCAGCGTTGTAAGGAAAAATGAACGTAAATATAGTTCAATATCTTTGGTTTGTTCGTAATTTGTTTTCCGAAACCGATCCTGCTGATTTTGAAACTTGGCACAAAGAAACGAATTTCGCGTAAATGAGTTTCGGAAACTAAATTTTTTCAAAAGGTTAATACTAATATTTTTCTAAACGGATTGCATATTTCGAAATAGGGATAATGTAGATATGACCTGATAATTTTACTTTTCTCCTATTTAGAACAAAAGCGCTGATACGGATTTTTAATGATTCCGGAAATCGCGAAGCAGCGTATGGAAAAGAACGATTTTGGAAGGGTTAATATCATTATTTTTTAAACCGAAACCTTCGTCTTAACTGGAAATGAACGGAGATGTGATTAGGTGTTTCTGGTTTGTTTGTATTTTAATTTGCGAAGCCGACGCACAATTTTAAAAATCGGAGACAAAACGAATTCGCAAAAATGAGTTTTGCAAACGATTTTTTTTTCAGAGTTAATATTCGTACTTTTTCAAAACGGATGGCAGATTTCGAAACGAAAATGAATGTAGATATGGCCTGATATATATATATATATATATATATCTTGATCTAAAATGCTATACGGATTTTTAAAAACTGTGGAAAAAGGAAAAATCGCGAAACGACGCGGCGTACAGAAAATAATTTTTTTTAAAGATGAATATTAACATTTTTTAAAACCAAACGCGGCGTTTTAATGAGAAAAGTACGATGTTTAATTTGGTGTAATCCTTTTTTTCCGTATTTTGGTTGCTTCGGCGACGAAAGCAAGGTTCATAAAATGGTGGGGGAAAACATGATTTGAGACTTCGTAATTAATTTTTTTGGAAGGGTTAACTTTAATACTTTTTTCGGACGAATTGCGGCTTAAAAAAGGGTTTAATAAAGTTATACTAACAGTGAGGATACGTATTTAAAGTAAGTGAAATATTGATGCAAAAAAAGACACATCCGAGGCTCGAAAACTAATTTTTTATAAACCATTATCAACGGTTAGTTGCACCTCGTATATTATCTTTAAATTCATGAAAATTTACAGTTATGCACTATAGATGATAGCCATTGAATGTCTGCAAAGTGGGATCAGCAGACAAGTTAACCCTTTGCAGTCGAAATACTCATCCCAGGCACAAGCATCTCTTACACGAATTTATTGGGTTCACACCACTTTTTTTTTAAGAAACATTTTTAGTTGTACTTTGACAACATGTGCAAGAGAAATTTACTAAAAATTATACTTTTAAAATATAGCGGTGCGAACAGAATATAAAAACAGAATCATTTATATGAAGCTTGGGCAGCTATAGAGGTCTGCACGGGCCGGAATTTCGAGGCCCGGGCCCGGCCCGGCCCGAACGAAAGCTATCTTGGCCCGGCTCGGTGTAAAAATGGGAAGTTCGGCCCGAGCCTGGCCCGGCCCGTTTGCATTTTTACAGTTCTCGGCCCGGCCCGGCCCGTACAAAAATCAGGGAAAACAGCCCCGGCCCGGCCCGACAGAATTTCTACAAAAAAAAAAAACAGAAAAAAAAATCCGTTTTTACTCAACATACAATTACGATTCTTTTAATGAATACTACATACATATTTATGGGAACATTTTACAGTATATTTTACATTACTATGATGTTCGCAAAACAGAAAACACACAATAGTAAACATTACCGATTACTTACAGTGTTTTAATCATCGTGTCTAGAGACATTTCAAAATGGAAATAAGGATTCATTAAAAGATTAATGTAGTTCATCAGAATAAAGGATTAAAAACATGATAACTTTTGAAGCTGTATAATAAAAAGTAGATTTGTGAAAATATTTCTCTCATTTTTAAGGCTTTTCTCCAATCCAAAGGAGCTACATTTCGACACATTTATGAATTCTTTTCTTTTCGGAAACGCGTAAGATTGGCAAGCATTCTTATTCAGAAGCTATGTAAATGTCGTTTTTTTTTTTCATAGATAAAAGCAATATATCTTTCTGAAAATACTGTCAAAGTTAGCGTTTTGAATCGAATTTCCGGAAGCGATGGCACAGGAAAGGAGAAAAACGTACAGTCACGTGACAGGAATCTCTTTTATCTCTGTAAGTAATTTATCAAATATGGAAAAAGCTATTCGTTTCCAAATGCCTTCAATAGGCAGGCCTCTCAATTTTATGCCTTTATAGTTAAATATTTTGTCAGAAAATGTGTCAGAAAGCTTCGCATTGTTGAGCAGTGAATATGAGAACCACCTTAAGGTATATTTCCAAAGATACTGTTAAGAGAAGTTCATTATCACTATTAAAACTACAAAACACAATGACTGTTCTACACATCCTGAGATCGATAGGACCAGTTCCGTCCTGGCACGAGTCTGCTGAAAAAAAATTAAACTCGGAATCAGACATCTTGCAACTGTACGATGCCGATCTCTATGATGGACATGTTACATTTCTGTATTGATGTTGTTAAACTCGCATCGGCTTGTGACGCACATTTATACTTCTCGAGAAAATCATATTCATTGAAAATGGCTTGTATTTTATCTGCTTCGCTTAAATTCTTATATCGGGCCGATAGGCCCGATTAATTTTTTTGCCGGCCCGTTTATTTTGTCTGTCGGCCCGGCCCGGCCCGTTGAAAAAATTGTCCTAATTTTGCCGGCCCGGCCCGTTTGAAAATTCGCCTTCATTCCGCCGGCCCGGCCCGGCCCGCGGGCCGGGCCGGGTACGGGCCTCGGGCCAAGCCCGGGCCCGTGCAGACCTCTAGGCAGCTATTTGCCGACACTCGACCGCAAAGGGTTAAAACGTTAAAGTGCGAAATTCAAGAATTGTGCCCTTTTTTTATTTTGTGCGGTTCGGCCATAGTGCGTTAAAAAAACAGCAAAGAAAATGAGCTGATTTCACGTTTTGCTTATTCTCTGCTAGTGGGCGTCGGAAAGCTCCGAACTGAGCATGCGCGGCCGCGCTTATCGATTTTCAACAAAAAAGGCAAGCGTTTTTCGTTTAGTTAGTTTTTTAATTAATACCTCGGCTAATTATCAAAAAATTAAAAATCGGAGCCTCGCATTAGGACCTGCCCTGGACTACCCTCATACCAATTTTAAGACCTCTGCGAGCGCCATATTTTCCTAAACATCTCAGGCAAAGCAACACACACAGAGCAAAACTTTCTTTTATTAGTATAGATATCAATCTGTTAAACTAGTAACGATTAATTCCCTTTCTTGTTTCAGTTCCACCAGATTCGAGATCGTGTTTTCCGTTCCAATACATCTTGTGCCTTTGTCGTGTGGATCTGCGTTGCTGTGACACAGATCGTCATGACGCCCAAGTGAGTAGCTGATATTTTTCCTCACAAATAAGTCATATTTTGTCTATATTAAGAATCTACACTAGTTACGGAAAGAAATTCTTAAGCTAACGTTAATGCTATGGGAGCGTTCTTTACACATTTCTCGCTTGTACGACGGTGTATCAATAAGTTTTTGCCCTCACATAGAAATATTTTTGTGAAATTTATGAAATTGCTACATTTTAATAGTTTTTCTGTATAGTCAGTGTGCACAGTAACTCAGTAACACTTTTTTAATTTTTACGGATATCCTTCATGGTCAAATTTGGAGGGGAGGGGCTCGGGAGGTGCATAGCATGAATAAGTGGTCACAGGCCTTTCCAACAATAAGTCATATGTGGGGGTCGGCAAAAGTTAGAAAAATGATCCCTTTAGGTCTACTATCACACCTCCTAGAATATATCCTCTCCCCCCTCTCTTTGAAATGCAGATTTCACAAATGTGTTACTGTGAACATTGACTATATAGAAAAGGACTCATACAATGTAGCAATTTCATAAATTTCACTCACTTATTTCTATGTGAGGGCAAAAACTTATTGATACACTCTCGTATTTTAATATTTTTTTACAAGATTTTTTTTTTTTTTTTTTTTTTTTTTTTTGCATAGGTACCTGTGACAGATATGTTTTATTGCGATTTTGTACCTTTTTCCATTTTAGTTTCAGTTTTTTAATATGCGGATACTTTCATTTTTTAACCGGTTAGAACAGATTCTGAAAGTGAAACTATCCTCACACACACACAAAAGAAAAGTGTAAATCAAAATCGAAAAAGCACAAACACAAACACACAATAAAATATATCGACTTCAGGTATCCTACGCATAAAAAATCCTTTAAAAATATTAAAATTAGAGCGAGAAATCTGTAAATATCTCTCTCAACTTTAGCTTTCCAGTTTCTCCGCGTGACTAGTGTAGGCTTCTAAGAGAGTGGTGAACTTCGAAAATAAAAAATGGATAAAATCAGCGATTAATTTTAACTTTCCTTTGATAAATTGTTTATATTCCCCTTAACTTCTTTACAATTTTGCAAATATTAAAACTCGAGCTAGAAATCTGCAAATATCTCTCTCAACTTTAGCTTTCAAGTTTCTCCGCGTCACTAGTGTAGGCTTCTAAGAGAGTGGTGAACTTCGAAAATAAAAAATCGATAAAAATCAGCGATTAATTTTAACTTTCCTTTGATAAATTGTTTATATTCCCCTTAACTTCTTTACAATTTTGCAAATATTAAAATTCGAGCGAGAAATCTGTAAATATCTCTCTCAACTTTAGCTTTCAAGTTTCTCCGCGTGACTAGTGTAGGCTTCTAAGAGAGTGATGAATTTCGAAAAAAAAAATCGATAAAAATCGGCGAGTAATTTTAACTTTCCTTTGATAAATTGTTTATATTCCCCTTAACTTCTTTACAATTTTGCAAATATTAAAATTCGAGCGAGAAATCTGTAAATATCTCTCTCAACTTTAGCTTCCAAGTTTCTCCGCGTGACTAGTGTAGGCTTCTAAGAGAGTGGTGAACTTCGAAAATAAAAAATCGATAAAAATCAGCGATTAATTTTAACTTTCCTTTGATAAATTGTTTATATTCCCCTTAACTTCTTTACACTTTTGAAAATATTAAAACTCGAGCGAGAAATCTGTAAATATCTCTCTCAATTTTAGCTTTCAAGTTTCTCCGCGTGACTAGTGTAGGCTTCTAAGAGAGTGATGAACTTCGAAAATAAAAAATCGATAAAAATCAGCGATTAATTTTAACTTTCCTTTGATAAATTGTTTATATTCCCCTTAACTTCTTTACAATTTTGAAAATATAAAAACTCGAGCGAGAAATCTGTAAATATCTCTCTCAACTTTAGCTTTCAAGTTTTTCCGCGTGACTAGTGTAGGCTTCTAAGAGAGTGATGAACTTCGAAAAAAAAAAATCGATAAAAATCGGCGAGTAATTTTAACTTTCCTTTGATAAATTGTTTATATTCCCCTTAACTTCTTTACACTTTTGAAAATATTAAAACTCGAGCGAGAAATCTGTAAATATCTCTCTCAATTTTAGCTTTCAAGTTTCTCCGCGTGACTAGTGTAGGCTTCTAAGAGAGTGATGAACTTCGAAAATAAAAAATCGATAAAAATCAGCGATTAATTTTAACTTTCCTTTGATAAATTGTTTATATTCCCCTTAACTTCTTTACAATTTTGAAAATATAAAAACTCGAGCGAGAAATCTGTAAATATCTCTCTCAACTTTAGCTTTCAAGTTTCTCCGCGTGACTAGTGTAGGCTTCTAAGAGAGTGATGAACTTCGAAAAAAAAAAATCGATAAAAATCGGCGAGTAATTTTAACTTTCCTTTGATAAATTGTTTATATTCCCCTTAACTTCTTTACAATTTTGCAAATATTAAAATTCGAGCGAGAAATCTGTAAATATCTCTCTCAACTTTAGCTTCCAAGTTTCTCCGCGTGACTAGTGTAGGCTTCTAAGAGAGTGGTGAACTTCGAAAATAAAAAATCGATAAAAATCAGCGATTAATTTTAACTTTCCTTTGATAAATTGTTTATATTCCCCTTAACTTCTTTACAATTTTGCAAATATTAAAATTCGAGCGAGAAACCTCTAAATATCTCTCTCAACTTTAGCTTTCAAGTTTCTCCGCGTGACTAGTGTAGACTTCTAAGAGAGTGGTGAACTTCGAAAATAAAAAATCGATAAAAATCAGCGATTAATTTTAACTTTCCTTTGATAAATTGTTTATATTCCCCTTAACTTCTTTACAATTTTGCAAATATTAAAATTCGAGCGAGAAACCTCTAAATATCTCTCTCAACTTTAGCTTTCAAGTTTCTCCGCGTGACTAGTGTAGACTTCTAAGAGAGTGGTGAACTTCGAAAATAAAAAATCGATAAAAATCAGCGATTAATTTTAACTTTCCTTTGATAAATTGTTTATATTCCCCTTAACTTCTTTACAATTTTGCAAATATTAAAATTCGAGCGAGAAATCTGTAAATATCTCTCTCAACTTTAGCTTTCAAGTTTCTCCGCGTGACTAGTGTAGACTTCTAAGAGAGTGGTGAACTTCGAAAATAAAAAATCGATAAAAATCAGCGATTAATTTTAACTTTCCTTTGATAAATTGTTTATATTCCCCTTAACTTCTTTACAATTTTGCAAGTGCACCATACATGTAAAAAGCTCTTGGTTGTTCCTTTATTCAAGGTTTTCGGATACCTCTAACCTTTAATTGTAACCTTCGCTTCGTTTATTGACGGATGTTTTTTTAATTAAATAAAGCAAATATTTTAGTTCGTAAAAATTTCTGTTTGCGCATAATTTTAATTTATTGTGATGAAAAATATACTGTTGAGGGGTTAAACCAATCCGATTGTGATTTCAATTCAGTCACATTTTTAACTAATTTTACGCATTTTTAAAATCTCACCTGTAACCAATAGTTAAAATGACTCCGGATAAAATTTTTCTTCAGCCACTTTCATATTAATCATAAACATTTTTTTATGATTTTATGTTTAAAATAAATGGATGTGCGTTTGTAAAGCAATGATTAATTACCAAAGTTGTAGCCCTTAAAAAAAGCAAAAATCGAAAAAAATTGTCCATCCTGCGTAAAAAAAAAAAAAAAAATGGTTCATAATTTATGTACATCAAAACTAATGCACAGATTTGCATATTTTAGAAGCTGGGTCGATATTAAAGTAATCAATTATTTTTCCTCATTTAGAAAAAGACCTGGAGGGTTTTTTCTGAAGCATTTCTGATGCCTTATTTTCTTTAATGAAAACTTTTTCGCGCAAAAAAAAAAAAAAGTTACATATTTTATTTCAAAACAAACTATATGCCAGAATGGCTCATCAAAGGAGACTCAGCCTCCTTCGTAAAACCGGTTTAAAATAAAATGAAAAAGTAAATAAAAAATTTTCTAATATAAATTAAATTTAAAATGATGGTATGGAACACTTATCGTTTTAAAATTTTCTATGAAAGGACCGTGCCAAATAACAAAACTGTGTATAATTCCTTTATCGGAAGAGGGGGATAGAAATGTGTTTGTCTCAACCATCGCCGTATAAAAGTGAACGAATTCGGAGGGGAATAGGGAATAAACCTTGTGCTATTCAGGGCCAAAACTAGGGGAGAGTGAGTGGGGCATATTCCCCGGGAGCCAGAGTAGGTGCGGAAACCAAAAGAAAAATTGGCAGTGCTTTAATGCGGACACTTTTATGTTTTACATGCTCCGAAAAAAGATTAAAAAATTAAAAATATGTATTGTACAAGAACATAACACCTTACTTCGGCAACATGTGCTTCAAATAGTGTTGCCAGGTGTCCTAACTAGGAGCATCACGATCCACACGTGACGTCAAATTTCATCGTCTTTTAAAAAATACTTAAAATTTAAGGAGACATTCTTTAAAAAGGCACTTCGTCGGCATCTGACATCTGCTTTCTAATGGTGGAAACTCGATTTAGACAATTATATTAGCTAATGAGTAATCACCTACTTAAAACAACGAAGTGGACACTTAACAGGTTTCACTCTATTTCTTAATACTGATTCCTACGCAATTTGCTATAAAACGATAATCATTATTAATTTTTCGATTGTATTTATTTTATCGCTTTCTATTTTAAGAAAATTGATGTCAGGAAATTAAGAAAATTGATGTTAGGAAATTAAGAAAAGTGATGTTTATATTTACTAAAATTCATAATTCGATGCGGAAGAAGATATAAAATTCATTTGAGATAGCCTTTTTAATATTAAATGCTATTTTAAAACTAATGACTTTTGAAACGATCAATAACATGTAAAACATTTATGTCATAAACTAATTACAATAGTCATGCTTAGCATAAAAAAGAAATAATCAGTTCTGTAACATAGGGGAAAATAATGATGCGATCTAATGAAGAAATGTGTATTTTTAATTGAAGTCAAAAGCCACTGTCTGGATTTCAATCAATGATCTTATTTCAAAATTTCCATGTTTAATTAAGGAAAATAATGGAGAAAATTTTATTTCGATTAATATTCGTTTTTACATTATTGAGTATTCGGCTGATTTCCTGTTCAAAATGCTTCCTAAATTCACTATGTACTCCTTGCCTACTGTTATTTATTTATTTTATGTTAAATCATTGAATTCATGATTTCGCAATTCACAGTAATAAAGTTTACCTATTAAAGAAACCCCTGATCTTACACACATGCAGCTTATTGTCTTCAAATACGATTTTCCGTAGTAAAAAGAGATTTAATTAAAGCGCATTCCTCTGATCTATTACTATGCAAAATGGTCGATGAGTGTAATCTTGTATAAAACCTGTGCCACTGATTAAGTCTATTTTGGAAGTAATTATTCACTATTAGGGCTCGAAATTTTGTATATGAGATCAATTTTGCAAATCCTGCAGCATTTTAGGATAATATTAAGGTTCTCATAAATAAAGATAGACCTGTAAAATCGAATAATAAACAAATATCTTATTAGTATGAAAGTTGTTGATATCACTGTTTGACATGCAAGACGCATACATCTATAAACACGATGCTTAGAGGTAAAATATAAACTAATATGTGTCTTGAGGGATTTCAATGGTAGTCAGAGAAGGCATGCAGATATAACTAGTTTTGCATTATAATAGCAGTTAATATTTTGTATCATTGTAGTTTTGTGTAATTGAATTTGCATGACATACTGTATAAATCTGAATAGCTTTATCTGGCGTAAAAATATTAATTTAAATACAGAAAACAATAGATTACATGATAATTTTACATCCGGTTTATTACCAAAGTATGTATAACATTTTAGTTATATCCTATCACTATGTTTTGTAATGTAAATCATTAAACATTTGCTGTTTTGTTTTATTTTATTTAATGTATATATTTGTTTTTTCTTGCGGCAGGAGGGGGGGGGTGGTATTTCTGTAGTTTTATTGAATATTTCAAAAGGTACCTAAATGCTTAAATCAGGTTGATAATAGCGCACATATATTATGTTGCAGTAGAACAATAATGTATTGTCAAAGATGTGAAATTTGAAAGGGAATTAATTAGCAATGAGTAAAGTTTTTTTTGAATTGCATTAATAAAGTACTAACATAATATTATATTTCTTGGGATATTTGTCTAACACAAACTTTAAATGCATACACAGTTAAATATTTGAAAAAAATATTTGAAATATTTTCATTGGAAAAGAGGTCGATATTTGAATCGGCCTAAGCATTGTAAAAATTATAAATGAATTTTCTCTTACGACGCGACGGTAGTAAGTCAAAAAAAAAAAAAAAAAAAGCAATATTATCACACGTCACCGCTATCGTAAATCTTAGAAAATAGAAATTCATCAGAAATCTGTGAAATAGTATCAAAATTCAAAAATTGTTAGATGTTGCATTAGATTAAACTGTGTTTTTATGATTCATGTTTATTTTATTTTTTAGATTTTGGTAATTTTTAAGTGATTTTTTAATGATGGATCGATGATCGTCATGGAATATCCCAGGCATTTTCAAGGGAAATTCCAACTACTACTACTATTTATATGTATATAATTTGCCTTCAGCTATTATGAAATTAATATTTATTTAATTTTTTATTTATAATTAATTGTGAAGGATTATTTTTTTTTTACACTGATTTGTTGCTCCGAACAAAATTCAGTGATCGGAGCTATCTTTTATTTTAACTAAACACTTTTCAAACAATAATCTTCATACTAGATTTCTTCAACATTTGCAAGAAAAATCTACTACTAAGTAGATGTCTAAAACATTTGCAAGAAAAATCTAAAACGAAATTCCTTATTTGGAAATAATGATAATTAAAAAGAATAAAAAACACTCTGACACCTGATTTTTTTTTTTTTTTTTTTTTTTTTTTTTTTTTTTACATTATTAAAGTCAAAGAAAGGCTGAAGGCAGTTTACTTAAAATACAGTAGAGTAGCGCTGTACATTAAAAAGAGTTTAATATTGCGGTATCTTTAGACTGATATTTAGCCTAGTGTTTGTGTACGTTGGTGCTCGTATTATGGTGTGCTGTAAATAAATGTGCAACAGGTTCTTTATATCTGTTTCATCTCATATTGTGTCCAGTGTTATATTTGTTAAGAAAGTAATTGGGTCAATCCATTTCAAGTGGTCCAGAAAATCATTAATTCGTTGCTCGACCATTTTTAAAAAATCTGAAATTTTTTGTACAACAGCCCTAACATGATGGAAGTTCAAAATGACTATTATTTTAATTTTATTAATTTTTGTTTGTGCATGGCGGCCATCTTTGTTTCATCGTCTGCAGCAATTTTCTCACAAGAAGGGTTTACGGAATTGTAAATAATTCATCGTTTATTTATCCAATTCAAGTGCAGATTGAAGCAATTTGTACAGAATACATTGGGCTAAAAATTTAGTAATAGAGTAGTTTCCGAAAATAAATCCTTATGGGTGAAATTTCAGCATAAAGTTTCAGTTTTTTTTCAAAAATTTGTCCGTTTAAAAAAGGAAATTTTTCTAGCAAGGAAAACTGTGAACATGACATAATTTTTTTTACAAATAGGCCGAAAGTACTTGTACTCACACGCCAAGTTCCAGACCTGGGACTTCGTTTCTCTTCGCTAAAAAAAAATCCCAAATTTTTCAAAAATGTCAAAAATTGCACTTTTTAGGCTTTGATATCTCTGGTGGGGAACGAGATAAAAATCTGAAGTTCTGGTTTCTGAGAGTATTGTATGGTAGTGCTAAGCACAAGAAATTTCAAGATGGAGATTTGACTACAAGCTGAGATATGGCAAGGGCAACATGTCAAAAGAATACTGCCAAACTATTGTTTTGTTGTAGTCACAGCTAAGTATTTATCTCCGAGTGCCACTTAAATTTATGTTTTTGATTATCTTTAAATAATAGTAACAGAAAATAAAGCCCTTTGCAAAGTTTAGCAATTAATTTAAAAAATAATTATGCCTAAGGCCATACATTTTGTATGGTTTCAGTAATTTTTGTTGTAAGTAATTTTAGTAACTAAAAAAACCTCAGCACTTTTACATAAAGAAAAAAAAATATTTTTATAGAAGACCTGAAACAAAAACAGAACAGGGAAAGAGAAAAGCTTTTAATGTTGTCATACTTGTTGAGACATGATCAAACATGTCAAAACACATTCTTACTTGTTGGTTTAAAAACCACAATTTTGATCTTTCTCAAAATTTTATTTGAAGGAACCAAGTCTTGTCATTTCTTGATAACTTGATTGAAGACCTTGGACCTGCTGGCTCATAGAAATAAACTTTGAAATCACTATGTGCAAATCTCAGCTCATTAATAATTCTTAGCTTACTTCTTATGCAAAAATGTCATTTTCTGCAGTATAAATTCTGAAAGGGCTTTGGATATCTTTACTTTCTAAAAATTACTTGTGGCTGATGCATGGTAACGTCGTATAATGTTTCATTTACAGGAATATACTTATGGTAGGAACAAGTTTCAGGGATTGGCAAGCAGCATTAAAATTGCGGTTTTTAAACCAACAAGCAGGAATGTGTTTTGACACATTTGATCATGTCTCAACAAGTATGCCAACATTAACAGCTTTTCTCTTTCCCTATTCTGTTATTGTGTCAGGTCTTGTATAAAAATATTTTTTTTTTCTTTACATAAAAGTGCTGAGGTTTCTTTTGGTTACTAAAATTACAAAAAACATTACTGAAACCATGCAAAATGTACGCCTTAGGCATAATTATTTTTTAAATTAATTGCTAAGCTTTGCAAAAGGCTTTATTTTCTGTTACTATTATTTAAAGATAATAATAAAAAAAAAAAATTTAAATGACTCTCTGAGATAAATACTTAGCTGTAACTACAGCCAAACAATAGTTTGGCAGTATTCTTTTGACATGTTGCCCTTGCCATATCTCAGCTTGTAGTCAAATCTCCATCCTGAAATTTCTTGTGCATAGCACTACCATACAATACTCTCAGAAACCAAAACTTCAGATTTTTATCTCGTGCCCCACCAGAGATATCAAAGCCTAAAAAGTGCGATTTTTGACATTTTTGAAAAATTTGGGATTTTTTTTAGCGAAGAGAAACCAAGTCCCAGATCTGGAACTTGGCGTGTGAGTACAAGTACTTTTGGCCTATTTGTAAAAAAAATTATGTCATGTTCACAGTTTTCCTTGCTAGAAAAATTTCGCCTTGTAAACGGACAAATTTTGGAAAAAAACTGAAATTTTATGCTTAAATTTCACCAATAAGCAGTTAGTTTCGGAAACTACTCTATTACCAAATTTTTAGCCCAATGTATTCTGTACAAATTGCTTCAATCCGCACTTGAATTAGAGAAATAAACAATGAATTATTTACAATTCCGTAAACCTTTCATGTGAGAAAATTGCTGCAGACGATGAAACAAAGATGGCCGCCATGCACAAACAAAAAATAATAAAATTAAAATAATAGTCATTTTGAACTTCCATTATGTTAGGGTTGTTGTACAAAAAATTTCAGATTTTTCAAAAATGGTCGAGCAACCAGTGCTGGACCACTTGAAATGGATTGACCCAATTAGAAATAAAATAAATGGCGACGAGGATTCAAATAAAAAATTTTGTGACCACCGGAAAGATTTAAAGGAAAATGATTGCGCCTATATATGAAAATTGCCACTTTCGATTTTCATTGTACTTCTAATTAATTAATTAATAAATATAACACTGGACACAATATGAGATGGCACTTATAAAAAGAACATATTTCGCATTTATTTACAACACATCACAATACCAGCACCAACGTACACAAACACTAGACTATATATAAAACTAAAGATACCACAAATATAAATCACTTCAAAGTCGTCAAATCATGAAAAAAAAGATTGTGAGAATTAAAATTCTGAGTTCCACATAAATAGTAAAATAAATTTTAATTCAAAAATTGCAAAGACAAGTAGTTTACGTTATTTAAATCTGATATTTTAATAATTTAAAAAAATTATACATTTTTACTTCCGATCTTCTTAATGTTTTCATAAGTTTAAAAATTACAAACTGAGTAACAGAAGTAAGGTCTACTATTCTGGTAATAATAAGTATTTCTTGCATACATACGCCTTATATTCATTTCAGAAGATTTCTCATGCGTAAATTTTCAGGTCTCTGGTGATTGTTTCGGTATTTCCGACAGTGACGCTCTTCCTCGTGGCCACTTTCGCAGCTGTATCAGCCTCGACAGCTCTAGCACCAACAGCTGGATGGGCTCGTGTACTAGGTTCTGCCCTGGATAACAGAAGACCTCTCAGAAATGCGATTTTTTGTGCCATAGTTGCAGCTATAGTGCTTGGTGCTACTGCTAATTTGGTATGTACAGTCCCATCTTACCAAAATAAATGCCAATATGCTGTAGTGATCACAAAACTTGTTTCTGTCTCGTTTATAAAACAATTTTTTTTAGTATAAATAATTCTCTTTACAATTCCAACGCCGCCTTGCTCAGTGTTTCATAAAAAAAAAAAAAAAAAAAAAAAAAGATTACTGTTCTGCAGGCTTTTGTTTGCGTCAATACCTCATCTAAAACTTTTGAATGCGGGAATATACAATAGGTGATTTATCACATTGCTAACGAAGCGTAGAACCAACAATGTGAAAAATGTCCAAGCCGGGAATCGAACCCAGAACCCTTGGAATGGCGCTCCAAGTGCTCTACCCTTTAAGCTACGAGGACGATCTCCAGCTTAACATTTCCCACATATGTTGGCAAGGCTGCAACTTCAGCACAAGATGGAGTAGTCTTCATAAGCACACAATCCTGCGGCGAAACATGAGACAGAAACAAACCCAGCATCGGTGAACACATATATAATTTTTAATTCATTTTTCAATTAATTTTCAGCAGTGAAATTACGCTCGAAATTATTGAATATATAATAGGTGATTTATCACATTTCTAACGAAGCGCAGAATCATAGAGGCATCGTCCTCGTAACTTAAATGGTAGAGCACTTGGAGCGCCATTCCAAATTTTCCGAGTTCGATTCCCGGCTTGAACATTTTCACATTGTTCGTTCTACTCTTCGTTAGCAATGTGATAAATCACCTATTATACATTCAATAATTTCGAGCGTAATTTCACTGCTGAAAATTAATTGAAAAATTAATTAAAAATTATATATTTTAAATGCGTTTTTTTTTTTCTCAAAATGATCTTTTTAAACTGGTGGGCAAAGTTAGTAATTGTGGAAAAGTTTGTAATTAAGCTATCGACTTCAAATATGGAGTGGAGTATGGAGTAGTGGAATAAGGCATATATTAATTGTCATGTGAACTATTAAACTATTTTTTGACAAACATGGCTTTTAAAAGCTTTTTGCATCTTTCTACTAATTTTGTCTTAGAAATAAGGCCAATATAATTTTTTGTGAAAATAATTGCTTTGTCTGATTTGTACATTCAGCTTAAAATTTTTAAAAACCTCTTATGTTAACGTTAATCTAATATGACTGTGATAATTTCCGTTTGCAAATAAATTGTCATTTTCTTTTCAAAAATCCGTTAAAATTATTTTTATTCAACGGGTGTTACACCGGAATTCCTCCTTAAATAGCGTAGTTGTGTTATTATCAGTATTGTGTGTGTCCAGGTTTCTGAATCTAATTCTTTGTTGTTGCCCCACCAGTGGCTGAGAGGTTCTGCTCTCGAAGCTGGTAGACGGGAGGTGCTGGGTTCGATCCCAATCGCGCCCGTCGGCCTAATCGTTCGGAGTTTTCGTGGTTTTCTTCGAACCTTGGATTTCCAAGTGTTAATACGGGTTAGGTTCCCTTAGAAGGACCCCCACGAAGGGCACTCCCCCCCTGGGCCTATATCCCTCGTGCAGATAATTGGCCGTCATAAATACAACCAACTAATTCTTTGTTATTATTAAAATCTGGACCGCTTTTGACTCCACTCACAAGACAGAAAACATTATATAAGGGTCATTTTCAAAATATGTCCATGTTTTGGAATAGCAAAATCAAATTTTTAGAAATAATCAGAAAGTTTTAATCTTTTGTAAATAACTACCTTACCTCAAAAACATTAATATAACAGTAATGAGCAGAGATAAAAATTACTAATTTAAAATTTTTAAAGTAATTTTTAAATTTTAATTAATTTGGTAATGAGATAAGTGAACACGGTAATGACATCTGCGGTAAAGACAAATTAAGCAAAATATTTTTATTTTTCCCCTAGGCATAAATGGCAGCCATTACATCTTCTGCCCCATACAATCATTTTCTATTTCTTATATACCAAAAGCAGATTGATAAATAAAAGTTCATTTAATTATTAATTAGAAGTGGGTATGATCATGACGTACAAAAAAATACTCGCCAAAACCTTCAAAGTCTTTGTTTGTTTTATTGAAACTATAAAACTATTTACTCTATTCACCTAAACCTGATAACAAGATAACTTTTAAGGAGTAATTTTGCCTTGATAAAAAGGCATGTGCTGCCGTCTAAAAAATTCCAGATAAATATTTGTCAGAAGTATGGCAATGACACTCTTTGGACACGGTTTAAAATAATTATTAAGCGTTATAGATAAGTTTAATTAATGAAAATAAATATTTTTTAATTAGTATCATCTTAATAAATTAAAATGTATTAAAAAATTATAACTATCTGTTTTAAATAGAACTTAGTCAAATCTTTACCTAATAAATTGCTTGTTGGGACATTTTGACTACAAAAGAATATATTTCTTATTTTAATTTTTTTTTTACAAATAACAATATATCTGTAAATTATCGTTAAAAAACATTATAGTTAAAATGCAATAATTAAAATTGTGATATTTAACTATTTTTCTGTGCAAATGTGAAAGAACAGTAAAACACGACACTTTTTGAAAATCACCCATAAATCATGAAAAACTTTTCATAATGCCACTCTCTTTCGATATTTTAATCCCATAAATAGTTCGCTTATGCATACATATTAATAAATATGAATATAAATTTTGGATACATTTATTTGAATTTAATTGCATCTACGATAACCTTTTTAGAATTTAAAAAAACATAGATTAACAGCGTCTTTTGTTGGATAACCAAAGCCGAAATTGGACCAATATTATATTAGTACTTCAAATATAAAATTTGGTGCATTTCTCGCCAACAGAAACTAGATGCAGCAATAATGAGCATCCAAAAAGTATATCATGGCAGCATTCTTTATTAATTAATCAAATACAAAGTTTGGATATGAACGTTTTCATATTAAGGTTGCTAGTCACCCAGCTTCCGAATTTCCCTCACTAATGTTAAGTCTATGGGCGTTTGATGCATTCGTATATTTAAAATATCTCATAGGAAAATTAATATTTTTCATTCCTTTTTTTCAGTGTACTCGTAGGAAGTCTCTGTTTTTCTTAGTTCTCAAAATATTTGTAAAATATAGGCACAATTTTAAAAGAAGAGTTAAAATCTTACTCACATTCCGTCAGGTTTTAACACATAAAATATTAAATTAAGTATAGACTTTAATAATATTTTGATAACTTAGAAAAAAGAGACGTCTTTTAAGAAGAGTACACAGAAAAAAGGGAGTTAAAAATATTAGTTTCCCAAGACGATTTTTTAAATATACGAATGGATTATACGTCCATAGACTTAGCTTGTGGGGGGGGGGGATTCGGAAGTTGGGCGACCATAGCAGCAGCCTTAAGTATCTTACCACGGCAAATATTGTTCAGGTTCGTGAAAATAGGGAAAATGTTCCGGTTCGTGGAAGTATTGAAAAATATTATTAGTTTCATATATATTTTCTAATTATTTAGAATCTTGAATGCATTTTTTTAAATTGGTTTTTCTTAGAAATTTACTTAGAAAAACGGGGAATAAAATTGTTTATTCGAAAAAGCCCTTGACAGTTTTTTGTTTGTTGAATGTCAATTTTGCTGCTTTTTTTTTTCTACAGTATTACGTTACTGCACAGCTACCCATTTCTAAGATTTTTTTCTTATCTCTAAACTTATCAGTAAATTTTGTCTAATTCGATCGCCGAAATCTAACAATTGTCAACGCTTAAATATGGCAAAAATTTATATTCAATTTCAGAGGTAACAAAACCGTACAAATTGGCAGCTATATGATTCTATTAGTGTCATGAAAATTGCAGGTGTAGCCTCTTCTTTCTGCTCAAAATATTAAATAGCTTTTTTCAATCGAATTTATACCTTTGGAATGGATCATTTTTTTTCTGATGGACTGATGGCTTCCCTTATTATGAAACAGTCATTATAAATGAAGTGTTAGATGAAGATGAAAGAGCAGCCGTGAAAAGTTAGAACTCTTTCTGGTCAGAATGGGGGGGGAAATGGCCATTTTTTTTTTCAAAAGAATGATTGCCATTTTTTCCCTATTCTGACCAGAAAATCAGAGTTTTAACTTTTTACGATTGCTCTTTCATCTTCCCCTAACACTTCATTTATAATGGCTGTTTCATAATAATAAAAGCCATCAGTCCATCAGAAGAAAATAACTCGGTTAAATAGCGTTCCGGTTCGTGGATTTTTCCATTTCGAGCTCTGTATCTTACATATTAAGAGGGCGTAATCTCATCGCATTCCAGAAAAATCGCATGGAATTCAGACAAAACATACACAGCTAGCACATACATAGTAAAAAGCATGGCATAGCAGAACCACATTGAGTCCAACTAAATATAAAGTTCTGTGGAATTTCATGAATTAATTTTTTTGTAACAAAGCCACAAAATTCAATGTAACCAGACAAATAGTCATATCGTATTCAGGACATTCCCAAAACGTGTAAATCCGTCGAAAACCGGCAAACGGAAATTTTCTCGAATCCAATACTTTTTCCTTGTGGATATTAGAAGAAAGTAATCTTTTCAAAATTTTAGCCTGCAGTGAAGTTTTACCAAAAAATATATATGATTAGAATTAATGTCTGTTCATTTCCTTTCATTCCACGTTTTTGTTGCTATCCAATTTTATAAACATAGTCGAAGGAATTTCTGTTTTCTGTATAAGTAATTTCTCTGAATCGATGAATCACAGAAGTTCTAAGCGCAAATGTATATAAATTTAAAAGCATCCTATATTCTTGTATCCTCTCTACATTCTTGGTTCTTTTTATTTTCTTCTATATATAATAGAAAAAATCATTGTAACCGAAATTTTTTTCAACTTCCTATTTTCAACGGATTTACAGATTTTAGGGGTCAGACATCCCAAAAAACACATCTGCCTGTCCGTCTGTCTATGTGTCCTATTTGTATCATCAAAAGGTATATGGAGTTATGCATATAATTTGACCAAATTTCACATATATATATGTTTTTGGCTATGGCCAACAGGTCCCAATTGAAACTGCGGATATCACCGGAAGAGGGAACTATGATAGCTATTTTGGGGCATTTTCCTTACTGTATCATCGGAAAATGTACTGCATAAAATTTAATCAAACTTCGTATATATGTTTTTGACTATAGTCGTCAGGTTCTAGTTCAAAATGGGGATATTCTCCCAGAAGGGGGCGTTGTGATAGCGATTTGTATGCAATTTTCTCAATTTTTTGCAGCTAAAGCGAAGAATATATATATACCATTAAATAAACGTTACCGACCACCAACAAAAACTGTGAAATTGTGAATGAAATGACATTAACAAATACAGTTCCCTCCCAACGCAGATAACATATATTCCAAAAACATTGTAAAAAACAGCAGAAATTGAATAGAAATGGAATTATGGAAATTTGTAGAACTTAGACAGAATCATCGGGTCCCAAATGCCTTAAGTTCCACAAATAAAATGTGTGGTTTCATCTTCATATTAGCCCTAAATTAGCTAAAAAATATGAATTTGGCACCACCACGCAAATAAAACCGAGAAATAAACCATTGAACACTAATTAAGTTCAAAATGAAGCAAGATTAAACAGGATAGAGGAGAAAAAATTACCAAATTAAAACCCATATTGTCATAGAATACACTCATTATACATTTTATTCTCATTTAAGATAGTATACTATTAGAAATTAATATGATATTTTCAGAGTAGGCTAAAATTTAAATACGAGTTAATTTAAATACAAGTACTTTATTAAAATGAATAAATTTAATATGAATTGATAAACATATAAATATAACTGCGCAATTATACATATAAAAGTATCGAATCAACATCCATTATAAAATGTGTATTAGCAACGTAGTTATAAATCAAATGCCCCATTTCTTTTTTTTTAAATAAATTAACCATTGCATATTATCCAGACAACGCCATCCTCCTCCGTACTCTAACATCTACCCACCCAACTGTCCTATAATTTTTTTTTATTATTATTTTACATTTTTTTATTTTTTATAATTATTTTCTTATTTTATATATTTTTTGTATTTTTTTACGGAAGTGTTAATTTTTTTTTTTTTTTTTTTTTTTTTTTTTTTAGATCTTTTAAGTACTAATTATATATTAAAGAATGTATGAATTCTTTTGGAAAACCATGATTTAATGCATCATAAATTAGTTTTTTAATATTATTGTTAATTAGATGAGAAGAACATAAACACTTTATTCTATATAAATGATTAAAGATCATATTACGATATACAGAATTATGAAGACAACATTTAAAATTAGTAAATGTATTAACTTTGAATTTAAATTCTTTACATTTATCATATAGATCAGTTATTGCTTTGTTTTCTTTTATTGTAATTTTAAGATCTAAAAAGTTAATTGTATTGTTAGATAGGAGGTTTTCCGTTAATTCTAAATTAGTAGGATAATCTTTTGGAAATTGAGACATATTAGTTGGATCAGTGGCAATTAAAATTATGTCATCAATATAACGATATAAATGTAGATTACTATTAGTAAAAGTACGTCCATAGTGATATAAGTCAGATAATAAACTGGATGTACATCCACCATGTGGTACACCGACGTTCTGTAAATATAATGTGTTATCTTGTAAAATATAATTATTATAGATAATGAAATTTGTTAAAGATTTAAAATAAGCTGTATCTATATTAAATGGTAAATCCACTTTATGATGATACTTTTTAAATAATGCATTTATAACATTATGTAGATCTAATAAATCTATATTATTAAAAAGATCTTTGAAATCATATGTCATTATATTGTTTACACATTTAAAACTTTTCATAATATTGACCAGTTGATAGATATTTTTTATACAATGTGTATTATCAGTGATAGTTGTCAGTATATATATTTGATTGAGAATTTTTAATAAATGTTTATTGGCTATATTATTATATGTATTGCATCCAAATTGTAAAAAACAATGAGGAATGTATATATATATATATATATATACATTCCTCATTGTTTTTTAAATTTCCACATTTAGTTACATAATACAAGGCTATATTTTACTATCTCAAAATATTCCTCACTGTTTCTTAAATGTTATTTATATTCTCATTTTTTATATTATAATATTTTGTCTTTAAATTAGTTAATTTAATCAATTGCCCTTCTATATTAATACATGGAAATTATTCCAGAGAGAAACATTCGCCTTGCATACAATATTTCAAATGAAATTTGAAATTTGATTTTCATTTGAAAAATTGCCCTTCTATTTATTTATTTTTATATAATTCTTTATTTTATTTTTTATTAATTTATTCCTATTCTTTATATTATATTTGTATTTACTCAGTAATTATCAAGTTTATTGTTATTATTGTATTTACTCAGTAATTATCAAGTTTATTGTTATTATTGTATTTACTCAGTAATTATCAAGTTTATTGCTATTTTTTCATTCTACTTCAACTAAATGTTAATCTAAGTCATTTCCTTATTTTTTCAATCAATTTTATTCTTTTTTGGGGGGGGGGGGTAAAGATGGCAGAACCAAACATTATTGTGAATCATCCAGTTCCAATTTACATTTTTTCCTTTCTCACAGCAGATGGCAGCAAAGTTATGGGTTTCAGTCAGATAATCAACTGTAGGCCCACATGTTAAAATAGTCCTAACTCTGTTTTACCATCCAGTCATGCTTCAGTTATGCTTCCTAGTATGTAATTTAGGTATTTTGCTCTATTGGTTTTTAGTGTCCTGTGTGGCGTGTATCTTTTTTGGATCTCTTGGATTTTTATTATCTTTTTTCTGTTATTTTTGCGTTATAAGGAGCTAAATTTTGTCATTTTAGGCTTATGCCGACAAAATTGGATGAGATAACGCATCTTCTATGAATGAACTCACAAGCTCCTCTGAAGATTCTGTGAGTTATTCATAGTTTCTTATTTTACATACTGGTTTCCTATGTTCATTTCTAATTCATCTTTGGAACTTTGCCAATTTATTCATATATTTGTGATATCAGTTTTATTATATATATATATATATATATATATATATATACATTTGTTATACATTTGTTATTAAGATCTAATGCCATTGCCCGAGCTTTTTACAAAATTTTGGAGAAAATCAGACTGAAGGTGTCGCTGTAATAGCGAATTTAGGTGCGGCTTTTTTTTTCTTTTTGTTTTTGTTTTTGTTTTTTTGGTTTTTTTTTTTTTTTTTTTTTTTTTTTTTTGTTTTTTGTTTTTTGTATCATCGGAAAGTGTATGAAGTTATGGATGTAATTGAACCAAACTTCATACATATGTTTTTAACTATGGACATTAAGTCCCAGTTGAAAATGGGAATATTCCCCCAGATAGGGGGCTCAGTGGTAGCGATTGCTGTTCAATTTTTCGCTACTTTTACCAGCTTAAGTGAACAAGTTATGAATATTTTTCGGCAAAATTTTGATATTTAAATGCAATATAATAGACCCAGGTTTGGATAAAAAATTCGAGAAATTCGGTCTGAAGGTGGCACTGTGATAGCGAATTTTTTCGATTTTCCGGACTGGCATGTTAGCTGTTTAAAAAGAAATCGTATTAAATTACCTAATTCTCCAGCCTGGGTTTAATATGCATATTTGTAATAAGCAAAAATTTTCACGTTTTTTGATATATTACACATTGATTAGACAGTGTTACGAAATATTTTTCCCTCCTCCCCATAATTTGAAAAAAATTGACAAAAATCTTGATAGTTTTTGAGATAGAGCTATTGCGGAAATTGTGAAAAGTTCTGCATAGCAGTGGCACCTGTTGAACAAGTTACACCAAAAATTTATCAGGATCAATTTATATCAGGAACTAACTGAATCTAAAGTTTCATGGACATCCATGCTTTAGTTCTTGAGATACAGCTATTCCAATAATCATGAATAGCAGAGCCACCTATTGGGCGATTTACACCAAAATGTTATCTGCACCAATTTATATCAAGTACTAACTGAATCTAAACTCTTATTAAATTCCGTTCATTAGTTCTTCAGATAGCAAAATTTCCCACAAAATTTGTGTCGCATATAGTCAAACAGACAGACAGACTCGCAGACAGACATTATGTAAAAAATGTTTTCCGGGATTTCTTACCCCTAAAACGTGTAAAACCGTCGAAAACCGGAATTCGAAAATTTTCACGAATACAATACTTTCTTCTTGTAAAGATTGAAGAAAGTAATAAATAACATATTTTTGAAATGCTAGTTTGAATGAGGTACAAGAAAGTTTTGGGATTGGCACATCCGACTAGTTTCATCTTTTAAATAAATCTTGAGAAGTGTAAGTGTGAAAAAAAAAAAATATTTAGAAATTCAGAAACACGTTCAAGCAAGTTAATGTTTATATAAGCAAGTCAAGTATCTGTTTAGGAAGAAATTGGGTCCTTTAAACGACTCTTTACACGAAAGGTTTCATCTTAAAACAAAACACTTCAAAAAACTTTTCATCTTAACCCCTTGAATGGTGATGGGATATATTATATCCCACGTACGATTAATGAAGTTTTGCAGCAGAAAAATTTCGTTAAATTTTACTTTTCTATCAGATTCTTTACTTTGGTGGAGAAAAGCCATAAAATTGCTTCCCCTTATTTTGCAATACATTTTTTTGAAGATTCTGGTGTGAATTCGACATTACGGAAACGCAATTACTTGCCCCTCAAATGGTTAAAGCAGGACCCTTCATAAAATTCTTTGTATTAAAAGTACTATTTCACAATTTTTTCCATGTTTAAACTGAACCTTTCACAAATTGAATCATTAAAAAAAAAAAAATCTGACCCCTCACTTTTACTTATATAAAGAAAATATATGTATTTTGTATACATACTAGAAAGGTAGCCCGTCAAAAATGACGGAAATTTAGATATAAAGATATATACAACTCATGTGCAAGAATATGAGTTTTCTCATTTGTTCCGCAGTGATAGATGAAAATAACACATTTTAAGAACGAAACACATTTATGAAAAACTGTGTACAGTAGAAGACCACCAATCTGCACAATTCCAAGTTTTCTGCAGATTTTTGCGGTCATGTCTATTCAGTCTTTGTTTACATTTTTTTTAAATTCATATATTGGACAATTTAGATTATTAAGCTTTAAAAATAAATAAATTACACACTTGAAGTAAGGTAAAAACTATTAAATTATCGTATACGATTTCATAAAATGGTATTATATGGTATTATATGTGTGTGCTTCACGATCTTGGTTACGACTTTGGCGAAATTGGCTGCAACTTGTCATAATTCTAATAGTGTGGGCCTCTATAACAAAAAAGTAACCAGTTTTTAGTACAATTTCTGATATAAAGTAGTTTTCAAAAACTTGTGTAAAATTGCAGGCCGTTCTCATGTTATGCCAGTCCTGGGAATAATATTTCTAACACTGAAGAGTTTCCATGTATATATGGAATTTAGAAAAGCTTCTCCAAAAGAAAGGTCCTGAAATGACACTGTAATTCCTCTAACTTCAAAGTTTAATCGGGCCCTGATGTTGTTTACTGAAATCTAATTAAATACAGTTATTTTGAATATTACAACAGAATTAAACAGCTAAACTTATTTAACTTAAACTCGCTGTTACTTCCCGATGTTATTTTTTAGTATTAAGAAAGAAAATTATTTAAATTTTTCAAATCATGCACATTTATAATTTTTTTCCGTCTTTAATAACTAAATAATGAAAAAATATGCTTTTATTCTGATCTCATAAATACGACAATAAAATAATGTAACTAAGAGAAATTGCAAAATTAAATCTTTGTGATTTCAAACCATAAACAAATGATACCGCCACCATTTTACATACTATGACGTCATTAGAATATTGTCCATTGATTGTTGGAGAACTTACTTTGTGAATGATTACCTCAATGATTTAATATTTTTTACGGTTCACGATGAATGAATCACTTGTGTTTGTTTAGGTTTATGGAATGAGATATTAAGCCGTGAACCCAATTTCAATTAAAGTTATCCAAAGATATATGTATTTTTAATCGAAATTAAAAACAATGCTTTAATCTCGAAATAAAATGTTTGGTACAGATGTCATATTCGCCCCATATTGGCGCGATTTTTTTCGGTTGCCAATTTGGCGAAAACATCAACAGCATAAACAACATAATCCGGGTTACCACATCAAGCAAAATAACCACACTTTGGCGCAAGTTAAGTACCTGTTGCCTATATGATATTGGCGACAGAAAAAAATCGCGCCAATATGGGGCGAATATGACATCTGTTCCAAATGTTTTAGTTTGTATAATTGGTTATTTCTGTTAATTATTTATTTAGGTACTTTTCCATTATAGCGCATTTTAAAAAAACTTGGCGTAATTCGGGCATCAGAAAGTGAGATATGTTGCCAAAATATACAGCTATGAAAACAACTCTAATGAACTTTTATTTTTGTTTATATATGCACTTATATACATAAAAAAATCGTTTCTAAATATATATAATATTTTTTTATATACAAATTACAGCACAGATTTCAGATATGAACCGGGATACCTATGGCGCTAAAATGGTGTTATTTTGCCGGCTATTGTTTTTTATTTATTAATAAATTGTTTAGGCACAGATGTCATATTCGCCCCATATTGGCGCGATTTTTTTCCGACGCCGATTTGGCGAAAACATCAACAGCATAAGCAACAACATCCGGGTTATCATATCAAGCAAAATAACGACACTTTGGCGCCGGTTAAGTAAACATTGCGTATATGACATTGGCGTCAGAAAAAAATCGCGCCAATATGGGGCGAATATGACATCTGTGCCATTGTGTATTTACTTTTATTTTCTGTTTTTAAATTATATAAACTGTTTTGTTCTATAGTTATTATTCAAACTTTTATTTATTTATAGTTATTTCCTTTTCAAAATGATAGCAAATAATTTAAAAATATATAAGTAACTGGTATTCGAAAGCGAGATTTCTGCCGAATTGGCGTCAGAGAAAAATCACGCCAACCCCGATGCGAATATGACATCTGTGCAAAAAATACTTCTGTTTCTTTATAAAAATGGATAAATAGTTTTTTTTACATTAAATAAATTGTATACATATGCAAAAAATTGCTTGTGAGTATGAAGCAGTAAATAGGTTGTCAGAAAATACGTTGGCAAACTTCTTTCTCGCCAAGAAACTTTTCTCCGAAGTATTGTACGTACATAAGTAATGATTGCTAGAAATGCATTTTTAATTATGATATGCGCTTTTATGTTTCACTACATTTATGCATACTATACCGTGTGTATAAATGCTACAGTTCATATGCAGGACTACACAAAAGAATTCGTAAGGGTTCCTGAGTATGAGAATAAATTGCTTAAAGGAGGTTTTTAAAGGAGTTATGCAGTTTTTCGCTGAACTGCATTTAGATTACTAAGAAATGTTTGTAGAATATAGATAAAATGATATACAGGGTCACGCAAAGAATTGGATACATAACCGTCTATGGATGATAATATCTGGAAATATGATTTCAGTAGCTTTAAGAGTAGCTTAAATTAAATTTTAGCTAAATAGTGGCATGTAATAACGGTACTATTGCTATGGACGGTAACTGCTGAAATCAATTTTTTAAAAAAATTATGCGTTTTCTAAAATGTTTACTTGGTTATCTTATTTACCTTATTTCCCTAAATAACGAAGTTTTGTTAAAGCATTCAGGATGTGTTGGAAAGTGTTTCATATTCTATGCTTAACGCATGATTTTTCTTTCTTCTTTAGTCTTATTTTGGATTTATTTTATTCTTAATTTTTAGTCTTATACTGCTTTATAGAAACTTTGGCACAGTTGTCATATATACCCCATATTGGAGCGATTTTTTCCGACGCCAATTTGGCGAAAACATCAACAGCATAAACAACAACATCCGGGTTACCATATCAAGCAAAATAACGACACTTTGATGACAGTTAAGTACCCGTTGTGTATATGACATCTGTGCCGAAACTTTAATATTTAATGTTTAAACTCTTCGCTCCACTCACCTTGCATATAGTATAAACTATAACACAGATAGCGCAAAATAATAGACAGTTTGATACTTTTCCACTGTAGGGGCTTTGGCATTTTTTAAAAAAAGTTTGGTGTAATTTGGGCATCAGAAAGTGAGATTTGGGTACTTTTCCGTTATGCGGATACCATTGTCGCCAAGCGTAATAGTTGGCGCAAAATGAAAGTCACGTGAATTAAGGCATTTGAAAAATAAAAGAAAAAATATTGTCGTACTAAAGTGAGCATTTAAAAAATATAACATTTGAAAATTCCAGACTTTTACGAACTATTTCATTAAATCAGAAATATATACTTAAAATAATTGAACAAATAACTGTTATAAAATAAAGAAATAAAATAAAACTCATATTAAACTGCTGGCATAAAATTACAAATATCTTTTAGCATTTTGAAATAATTGGCGCATTAGCATACATGGTACTTTTCCGTTATACGGACAGCATGCTAAAATGTATGCTAATGCGCCAATTATTTCAACCTTGATCGTAGATTTTTATTGTAAACCATGCGAAACATTGTGATTTGTTATTTATGAAACGTGAATCACGTGAATGATTATTGTTTAACCTTAACCTTGGAAAGCTTTTCAATCTGCTATTAATCGAATTAAAAATGATTTTTTTTATAAAGTTGTAGTTTACTTTTACTGCTGATGCTGAGATGGATTTTATCATTTGGCAATTACCAGATGATGAGAAAGTTGTGATAAAACTGTTTCAGGAATTTGGAATTCTGCATAATAAAAGATTGTGTTCAAAAAATCATGAAATGAAATTATGGATGAGTTCTGGAAATCCGAAATTAAGTTGTAGCTTACGATCATGCGAAGAAAGCGTAGAAATACGACAAAAAACTTGGTTTAAAGGATCGCGGGTGACTTTTCTTAATGCTTTGAGGTTTATATATTTATCGTGCAAAGAGTTGACATCGATTGAGTTTTGTGAGCTGCAACTTGATATGAACCACAACACAACAGTGGAATGGAATAGTTATTCGAGAGAAGTTTGTGCAAATGCTTTATGTTCTCGACCAAATAGAAAAATCGGTGCACCTAATAAAATTATAGAAGTAGATGAAAGTCATGTATTATTTATACAGATTGTTGGAAAGGATATAAAACAGATGAACTGCTAAGTGCTGGTTATGATCATTTCACAGTAAATCACAAATGCAATTTTGTCGACCCTAATACTGAATGTCATACTCCAAATGTTGAAAGATTATGGGGCATCGCAAAATGGCGCAACAAAAGACATCGGGAAGCTGTTCGTCATCATTTAGAGTCGTATCTCATAGATTTTATGTGGCTACACCTTCATTCAAAAAATGAAATGTTTACTGCAATGCTGAAAGATATTTATAATTTTATGGCAGCAGTTTAATATGATTTTTTATTTTATTACTTTATAGTATAACAGTTATTTGTTCATTTATTTTAAGTATATATTTGTGATTTAATAAAATAGTTCGTAAAAGTTTTTTAATTTTCAAATGTTATAGTTTTTAAATGCTCACTTTAGTATCGACAATGTTTTTTCTTTTATTTTTCAAATGTTTCAATTCACCTTATTTTCATTTTGCGCCAACTATTGCGCTTGGCGACAATGCTGTCCGTATAATGGAAAAATACCGCATACATTTTGGCATGGTGTCCGTATAACGGAAAAATATTGAGAATTGTTGTCAAATCATATAAACAGCTATGAAAACAAACTTGATGAGTGTTTTTTTTATATGTTTATTTTACATGTATATTATTCATGTTTTTATGTACAAATTACATCTGTTTCTGTATAAAATTAGAGAAACGGCTTTTTTAATCGTATAAATAAATCGTATAAATATCGAAAAAAAAAATGCATGTGTAAGTGTATATAAAATGAAACTGGATAGGTTCCGGGAAAATGTTGCCAAATTTCTTTTTTCGCCAAGGCACTTATACTGGAAAAGTACCTAAAGCACATTAAAATCGCGCAGTTAGGAGCTCATACAGTACAGCGTCGTCTATTGGCGGTTATTTTATTAGTAGCATCGGGAGGAAGATGTAAAGATGTACTTTAAATTCTCACCCATAGATTTTGAAAAAATATCTTAAAAGAGCGGAGTTTAAATTAAATTTTGGTGACCTCCTTTATGAAAGATTAATAGTTATAAATGGGAATTTCACCAAATCAGCCAGCTATTGCCAAGTTGGCCAACATTTGGCGCTACTGTGGTAACCCTGCATTAGTATTTTTCAACAATTACTCATTTCAATGAGGTGGTCCTACCGGAATCGTGAGGGACACACAGAGACTTGGATTTTATAAATAGATATCTTCTTAAAATGTATAAACAAGAACCGAACCTAAATGTAACGATCATTTCCATTCACAAAATTATTACTAGATCTTTCATAAATGCAAAAGCTGTTCACAATTTCACAAAAATAGGACCCTGGGAAAAAAGTCTGATCAGACCCCTGCAAGTACTAGATAAGCTAATGAAAGTAACCGCTTTATTATAGTAAAGATTTGACAATAGCGTTTCTTCACTTATGAAACTAATTTAAAAATTCAATAAATAATCATTTATCCACTGAATGCACAAATAAGTTACAGATTAAAAAAAATAATAATAAAGCCCCAAAAACTTCCTTTCATTTTTAACTCTTTCCAACAAAGTTGAAAAGTGTTTATGACTTCGGCTTGTCTGTCCGTCTGGACGTCTGCCCGTGCTCTAACTCTCGTAAATATACTCGGATCGTTCTGAAATTTTTGGATGTTAGTGACCTCTACCATAGCACGACCCCTACTTCAAATGAAGTTTGTAGCATGTTTAGTTCATTTACAGGAACAGTCAAAAATATTCCGTTACATTATGGCCAGTGGGAAAAAACAGTTTCAAATGATTTTTAATGGTGTTACGCACTTTCAACCATAGTAAAATTGATTTGCATTTATGAAGTCTACTAAAATATGCATTATGTAGAATATACGGGGCAAAGAATAGTTATTATTCATTTACAGGGCCACACAAAAGAATTCCGTTACATAATGGTATAGGGGGTGGGATTGTTTGCGTCGTATTTGAATTGTTTAAACTATTTCAAATATAATGAAATGATATACGTCGCTGAGCTTTAGTATCAGTTATTTCATGTATAATACAAAGTGCATAGTATTTACAGGGACACACAAAAGATTTCAGATACCATATTGTATCCGAAGTACTGTGCATTAGCAATGATTCGAATTCGAAATGCATTTTTAATTTTGATTGCGCTTTTAAGTTTTACTATATTTATGCATACTATATAGAGTGTATAAATGCTATAGTTCATATACAGGGCTACAAAAAAGAATTCGTAAGGGTTACTGAGTATGAGCATAAATTGCTTAAAGGTGGGCTTTAAATGAGTTATGCATTGTTACGCTGAAGTGCATTTAGTTTATTAAAAAATTTTTGTAAGATAAAATGATATACAGGGCCACGCAAAGAATTGGATACATGGCCGTCTATGGATGATAATTTCTGGAAATGTAATTTCAGTACTTTTAAGAGTGTTTTAGTTTGAATTAAATTTTAGCTAAATAGTGGCGTGTAATAAAGGTTATACGTAAACTACAGGGTTGTATAAAAGTATTCAACTATGTTTCCATTTATTAGTATAAAATGCTGAAGGAGAAATTTCATCCTGTTATGCGTTTTCTTGCTAAACTAAATTTCCCCATTATATAGTATACTATATATCAACCTACAGATCACATACAGGGCTGTTCAAAATAATTGGAATGCATATTTGCTATGAATGGTAACGGCTGAAATCAGTTTTTCAAATGTTTTATGCGTTTTCTAAAATGCTTACTTAGTTATCTTATATACTTTATTTCCCTAAATAACGAAGTTTTGTTAAAGCATTCACGAAGTGATGGAAAGTGTTTCATAATCTATGCTTAATGCATGATTTTTCTTTCTTCTTTTTATTTACATTGATTTAAAATATATATGTTTTGATCAATATATTTTAATGATTTCTTTTTCATGCTTTTTACTTTCAGTTTGCATGTGACCCAGTATTCATACATAATGCAAGCTCAAATGAAACGTCTTTAGATAATGATTCGTCGCCCTGTAGACATCCAGAGGTTGGGATTTTTTTTTTTTTTTTTGACTTTCTATGAAACTTTGTTTGTTTGTTTTTTGTTGTATTTTATGAGTAAAGTTTCAATGACGAATTCATATTTATTTATAAATATTGCTAATAAAACTTTTGAATCAAGTTCTTTAGCTGACAAAAAAATTAGCTAACAATTCTTTAGCTCAAAAATAAATTTAACAAAAGAATTAGCTAAATTCATTACAAAACTAGTCGGATGTACCAATCCCAAAACTTTCTTCTATCTCATACATGTTAATACTTCAAAATTCGCTATCACACTGCCAAAATTAAATGGCAATCTATGCACCTCATGAGGATTCTAAAGATATGAAATTCCGTGCATTAGTTCTTGAGATATGACTATCGCTGAAATCGTCTAAATCCAGCAAAATGCTGCCTAGCAGCGCCATCTATTAGATGATTTATACCAAATCCTAATCAGCAACAATTTATGTCAGCGTCTGACTGAACTGAAGTTTGGAGAAAATCCGTGCATTAGTTTTTGAGATAGAGCTATAGCGAAAATCGTGAAAGTTCCTGCATAGCAGCGCCACCTATTGGGTGATTAACACCAAAACCCAATTAACAACAACTTGTGTCAGCATACAACTAAATCTGAAGTTAGATGAAAATTCGTCCATTAGTTCTATAGATAGAGCTATTGAGGCAATCGTGAAAAAGGCAGCGCCACCTGCTGGGCGATTTACACCAACACATAATCAGTAGCAAGTCATATCAAGGACTAACTGAATCGGAAGTTTGATGAAAATCCGTGCGTTAGTTCTTAAGATAGAGCTATTGGGGAAATCGTGTAAATCCTACAAAATTCATCATAACAGCGCCACCTGTTGGGCGATTTACACCAAAACGTAATCAGCATCAATTCATATCAAGGACTAACTAAATCTGAAGTTTGATCAAAATCCGTGCATTAGTTCGTGAGATAGAGCTATTGCAAAAATCGTGAAAAATGCAGCATAGCAGCGCCACCTGTTGAGCGATTTACACCAAAAACTAATCAGCATCAATTTGTATTAGGGACTCACTGAATATGAATTTTTATTAAATTCCGTGCATTAGTTCTTGAGATAGAGCGCCCACAAAATTTGTGTCACATACACACAGACAGACAGACAGACTCACAGAGTCACAGACAGACATTTTGTAAAAACATGTGTTTTGGAATCTCTGACCCCTAAAACGTGTAAATCCGTCGAAAACCGGAATTCGAAAATTTTCATGAATCCAATACTTTCTTCTTGTAAAGATAGAAGAAAGTAAAAATTGGATACTTCTTAGTTATCCCGTCGACCAAATTACTATCGCCAAATTGTAAGATTAAATGCCAATAATTGGTTACCATTAATTAATTAATTGTAAGATTAAATGCCAATAATGACCAATAAAACCATTAATTCGACGTTTTATTTGTAGTTTTATCAATGTTTTACTAATTTCTTTGTTTTTTCGTTATTTAAAATAAAAATTAAGTCAATGTGTATAATTTGGCGAGTGGTTTGGCGATTTATATAATTTGGCGAAATTGGTCGACGGGATAACTAAGAAGTACCAAGAATTGTAACGAATGACCAAACTGCTATCATAACAAGCGAAAATCATTGATTCAATTGGTATGTTCAGGTTTTTTTATTAAAATAATTCAGATGCCCAATGGACACGATCAAATTGTTTAACGATATCATTATTTAAAAAAATTATTGTATGCTGTAAAAAATTTAACAGAAATTAATTTATAAAAACTTTAATCACTTAACAGTTTTTCCCGAATATACACAATTAACATTTCTATGGTAATAAACAATTCATTAACCTATAAAACTTCGCAACTAATAAAAATAAGCCTAAATTAATCATTTCAATGCTCGTAAGAATTGAGATCAATTGAGATCCCTGCTTTCAATTTCCAAAATCTGGTTCAATATAAAATGATTTATCGAAAATTTATTTATCTCATTTTTTTTTATGCGAAAACATTTTATAATCTCTCAGAAATTATTTGACTTTTTTTTTTTTCCTAGTTGAATGTTATATCACATTTAATACATTTAAGTATCAGATTTGATTGTTAACTTTCCTTTTAAACTGAGATATGCGATTAATCATTATTTATTTTCCTACTACATTTTTGTAGCTTAATTTTTTTTCTTGAAAATAAATGCGTTTAAATGAAATATGATAATACTTACTTTATTTATACTATAACTGTTACAGACAACAGATAAAATATTAAATCGAAATCGAAATAACGTTTTAAAGTTGGTAAAAATTTCTTCATTTTTTGATTTTTTAAAATTAATTTTAATATTTCTTGGTATTGTCAATTAATTCTATTTAGTATTCATTTATTAATAGCCAAAGTAATTTCAAAAGTTATCAACATACATTTTGTATTTTTGTTGTTCCCTTAAACATCCTGTGAAAATTTCTCTCATTCTAAGTATGATGGGCTGGTATTTGTTAGAACAATAGATAAATTTAAAATTTAAGAACTGGATTTCAAAGCTAGTTTTCATCTTTACACTTCTAAAAAAAGTGTGGTGGGTTGAACCAACTTTTTGTGTTGCAATATGGTGCTGCAACGATGGTATCGTGAAATCACATTCTAAAATTTGGATCTACGACTCAACGGAGCTCCAAGCGTTGGAACAAGATTTCACCATCGCATCTATTGGCAGCACCAAAAGTTCGTTCAGCCCAGCGCAAAATTTTTAACAGTGTATGTTTATTTTAATTTGAAAACTGTTATTAAAAAGTATCTGAATTGTGTTCAACATTTTTTTACTTTGCGATTTATTATTACTTTATGGTTTTATTTATTATTATTATTATTTTATTTAATATTTCGGCCATTTAAATGTTAATACTTGGCATGAATTTTTTTTAAACTCACAAAAATCAAATAATTTTTGTTTGGGTGAACATGGAAGCACACCTAAAAAGTTTTTAAAACAGATGTGTAAAATCTAACATTTTTCTGTAATCTAAGAAATAAAAATGAGCAAAGTATGCAAGTTTTAAGTTTGACAGAATTTCGATTTCAGTTGTAAAAAGAGCAAATTCATCTCATGCAAACAAAATTATTTCGTCTGTGTAAAACATTTAAAATTCCGTAAAAATGATGAAATTCATGTTTCCTCTTTTATGCGTCTACTGTTTGTAAGATAAGCAATTTAACAGTTCAGCATATTTTTTTAATATATATATAAGTTCAGAATTTTTTTAAAATATATATATAAGTTCAACATTTTTTCTACACATATGTATACAACAAGTTCGTATAACCAAAATGATCAAATCTCTAATTTAAATCTGACCTGTATCAATATTTTACTTTAATTGTTACAGTAATATATATATATATATATATATATATATATATATATATATATATATATATATAACCATTATATAATATTACAATTCATCATCTTTTTCTTTTTTTTATTAAAAAAGGACTACCGCAAGAACAAACTTCCACCAGTAAAAATGAATAGATATTCTTGACTTACTTATGACAGACATTTTGCATGACTTAATGCGAAAGAAATTTCTATTCAAATTTACTGGTGGAAGTTTGCTTTCGTGGTAATCAGAAGCTACAGAACCGGTAAGGTCGAAACATGACAATTTTGAGGACATGTTATTTCCTCTTTATTCATAGCTCCATGATAAATACAGATTCCAAAACTATTTACAAAATGCATTTATTATATCTTGCCGGTGTCAAAATGAATAATCTATTGTACTTTTCTTTTCATTCTCCAGTATTTCATTCTTAGTTGGATACTGACCATGGTCGCGTGCGTTTCCTTTCTGAAAGTGCATTATTTATTGAAACTTGGCCTGTTGTGCGTGATGCTCGCAATATATTTGCTGATTATGCTGTTGATCTTCCCAGACAAGTTTGACGGTCCTCTTACCACGTAAGATAACCATGCATTTTTTTTTTAACCCGCATTAATTTTCTGTTCATTAACATTATAGAAATAAGTGCATTAAAATATTGATAACAAATTTTACTTCATCTTCTTCTTTTTCTTCTTCTTATTATTATTAACAAAAATGATAGGAAATCTCCGTATGTTATTTATATTTTTTTAAAGTAAGCTTTAAAGAAGTATGAGATTAATTAATGTATAAAATTTATATGTAAATAATGACTAATAAAGATTTTCAGAAATTTAAATAGATAGATGCATATATATAACAAAAATTGGTATATGTATAGATATATGTGTTTGTGAAAAATATTCAAATCTGTAAAAAAAAAATATTTTATTTTATTTATTTATTTATTCATTTTTATTAGAATCTGACCAATCTATGATTAAGACAATAATGCATAATCAAAATTAAAAATAAATAAATTCAAACTCTTCTCCTTATTTTTTTCCAAATGCTGCTTTATTCAAACATTAGAAAACAGACCTTATGAATTTCGTTGTTCTTTACTTTCTGATAGCAATTATAACGCTAAAGAAAATTAATTATTGATCTTTTTTTTATTTCCCAGACGCTTTACGAAATATAGACAAAAGAACAATTGTTAATTGTGTAGCATTTTTTTTTTTTAAATCATACTCTTTAGTTTTAATATCACCTCTAAAGCATCGAAAGTCAGACAGTTTTGTCAGACACGATAGTTTATCAGTCCTTTAAATCTTTAACAAATAAATCTTTACGTCTAAATATTTAAGATTAATAAAACATTGATCACCTAAAAACAACGTTTAAACACACAATAAAATGCATAAGGTTTGAACAGACGTATACGTTTCGTGAGTTCCGGGATTCACATCATCAGTGTATAAAATCTATAAAAACAATATCCCCCCAACTAAATGTACGGTGATAACCCAAATGTCGAAACACAATACCAAAAGACCACCAAGTTACAACAGCCAATAAAATTAAAGCAGAAGTGAAGTGCCGTGACACAACAAATCCACCCAGAAAGTTGAGATGTATGGTACACTAGACAAATCATTAACCAAGGAGTTTTGAAATCTATGGATATGACCAGCTTCAAACAAGTCCAAATCTAGAGGAGTAATGCATTTCTTGATAATAGTAGCTGAGTCAAAAGTAAAATTATGTCCTTCCCCCCAGCAATGAGAGGCGATAGAGGATTTTTGCAAGTCTTTTTTCTTTACATAGTTTACGTGTTCTTTGACTCTGTAACGAAGTTTTCGTTTAGTTTGTCCAATATAGGACAAACCACATTGGCATTGAATGTTGTAAACACCCCAATAATTTTGAGGAGGAATTTGATCCTTAAGCTGTGAAAAAGTTAATTTATTAACTGGTTTAAAAATCACTTTAAAATCATAATGTCTTAAGATATTAGCTATTTTAAAGCTAATACAATTATAAAATGGTAAAATGATAAGGTTAGAAAAAGAAACCGCAGTAACAGAAGAATCAAGATTATTAACACATTTATTATGACTATGAGAAATTAAATTATTGATATAAGATAAACTAAACCCACGATCGATAGCAACAGATCTAATGTAATGTAATTCTGTTATGTCTAATGTTCTGGTATGAACTAATGTATTAAATTCTGTTATGTCTAATGTTCTCTAATGATCTAATGTAATTTATTACATTAGATCTGTTGCTATCGATCGTGGTTTTAGTTTATCTTATATCAATAATTTAATTTCTCATAGTCTTAATAAATGTCTTAATAATCTTGATTCTTCTGTTACTGCGGGGTTTTTTTCTAACCTTATCATTTTACCATTTTATCATAGTATTAGCTTTAAAAGAGCTAATATCTTAAGACATTATGATTTTAACGAGGTTTTTAAACCAGTTAATAAATTAACTTTTTCACAGCTTAAGGATCAAATTCCTCCTCAAAATTATTGGGGTGTTTACTACATTCAATAACTATGTGGTTTATCCTATATTGGACAAACTAAACGAAAACTTCGTTACAGAGTCAAAGAACACATAAACTATGTAAAGAAAAAAGATTTGCAAAAATCCCCTATCGCCTCTCACTGCTGGGGGGAGGGACATAATTTCAATTTTGACTCAGCTACCATTATCAAGAAATGCATCACTCCTCTAGATTTAGACTTTTTTGAAGCTGTTCATATCCATAGATTTAAAAACTCCTTGGTTAATGATTTGTCTAGTGTACCATACATCTTAACTTTCTGGGTGGATTTGTTGTGTCACAGCACTTCACTTCCGCTTTAATTTCATTGGCTGTTGGAATTTGGTGGTCTTTTGGTATTGTGTTTTGACATTTGGGTTATCACCGTATATTTAGTTGGGGGGATATTGTTTTTATAGATTTTATACACTGATGATGTGAATCCCGGAACTCACGAAAGGTATACTTCTGTTCAAACCTTATGCATTTTATTGTGTGTTTAAACGTTGTTTTTAGGTGATTTATATTTCCACACAAGTTTTGTATTTACTACTACAGGGTTTCCACGCTTCAGCGAATTTTCCAGGTGAAATATCAGTATTTGTTTATAGTAAAATAAATATAGGTTAAACGCACTAAATTTCGCCTTATTTAAGGAGAGATTTTCTATAAGAAAATACTGGTACCGAAGAATTTCCTGGTCTGGAAATTCCCTGAAGCGTGGCAACTCTGTACTAATAAAACATTGCTTTTGCTGATATATATATATTTTTTTAATATGCATCTTCAGTTAAAGAGTATAATTATTTTGTTGCTTTTGATGCTTTAGACTTTTCTTTGAATTATTAATTACTATAGATCTACGTTATTCTAACTTCGCTTATCAATTTATTAATTTAATTGAAATATATTACCAGCAAGAAATATATTGCTGTTTATTTATCTGTTTTTAATCTTTTACAGGCAAGCGTGTGTTCCTTTAAAAATTACAGCTGTAGCATTGTTAATAGTATTTTTCTACATGGTCAGCTATCACTGTAGATTGGTAAGTTACTGATAAGATTTGTACTATAAACAAATTCCAACGAATTATTGAAAGTATATTACGAAGCTATTTTAACCCATTCGTATCTGGTGTTCTATTAATAATGCATGTATTTTCATTATGTATTATTTTGTCCTAACAATTACTTTTATTGCTAGTTACATGTATTAATGATAGTATATGTCTATCTATTTCTTATTATGACTCCATGCATAATTTGTCATTTAATACAGTATAGGATCCGTTATCCAGAATCCTTGGGACCTGAGATATTCTGGATAAGGGGTTTTTCCATAATTCGGAGCACTTTACTATAAGTATTAAGAATAGTACACAAAATAACGGTGTGAAATGTTTAAAATATGAATAATATATGTAAATGCAGAATTACAATTTTGTTAATTTAATAACTTATTTACATAAAATAAAAAAACCTTCTAAATTACAATTCAAAAATTACATTAACATAACACTTAAGAGCAGAAATTTCTTGATTTGTATATTTTGAACGTTTCTATTAAAGTTGGTTGCTTATAGCATGTCTCTTGCACTAATTTCTCCTATATCCTGTATACTGAGATGATTTGTTGTTCATTGAAGTTGCTTCTTTGTTGCAATCCACAAATCAGTTGTTCAGTTGCAAAATATCAGTAGCTCATTTGCAATTATTTTACCCACCTCATTCTGCTGATCATTATTACTTCCATTAGACATATCATTTGTCATTATGTCAAAAATATCACTGCTAGTCATCGGATGACACACAGGAGTATCGTCATCAGCAATCAGACAATCTTCCACTGACTCCTAATCCAGCATTTGAGCTTCTGAACATGAAAATTCTTTAGCTTAGTCTAGCAGATCTGCAATAATTTCCTTTCCTATAGAAATTTTAAAATCTTCAACTTCATGCTTATTCACACCATAAAAAATTATTGCAAATGACCATAAATTGTATTACCCACGGTTGAGTGCATATCTGACTGCTGTATCCCATGCTTGAGATGAAATATAAGAAATACATGAAAATAAAGTTTTTACATTTTTGAAATGAAACAAATTATTTTTCGGTTGTCATTTTGGATTCTGGTTTTCGGAGAATTCCGGATACGGGGTTTCCGAATAATGGGGTCCATACTGTAATAATAATAATGATAGTTTGCCTGATTCTCTTTGCACCGTTGGCGATTCTTTTATTTTAAACATATATTTCACTCCTTAAATTTAAAATATCGGTTACTTTTCTGAACGAACCATGTGTGATAAAACTCAAAAAATATTAGAAAAATGTAATATCCTGTTTTAATATGATATTCTCCAAACGTCTCCAAAAACTCTTCCTTTAGTCTATTGTCGTATGAATATGAATTGAACAGTACGCAAAATAACTTCATTCGTTAGATTTCATACAATGATATGTTTATTAAACTTCAGTGAATATATTTGGATAGCTACCATTAACATTATTAACGTAAAAGTAATTTTTTCTCAAAAGTGAAAAAAAATCGAACCCGAAAGGGTTAAATTCATAGTTAGAAAGAACTGATAAAAATATCTTACATATCAAAGTACTTTAAATTCCTTTATTCGCCTTTCAGTGAGTTAGCGACATCTTTGTTTGATTATGGGCGAGGAATGGCGACTATTTTTATATTTTTACTCAGATAAAAGCCACAGTTTCGAATAGTAATTTCTACTTTATTTAATAACAGGTTAATTAAGTCGAACATTACTAACTGGAAATAGTAGTAGATATTTGAAATTAAAGATAAAAATCGTACTAAATTAGTAACACTGCAATTCTAACATTCTTTGTCTTGTATGTTTTTAGTGTAGTAGCGAGAGATGGACGAATTCAGGATGTACAAATACGTTATAAAATATATTATGGTTAGAGTCGATTATACCTGTTGTTAGTGAGGTTTTAAATGTACATTATATGATTACTAACATTTATATTGCATGTTATAGGCAAAATATATATATATAATAATATTAATAAACTTTTGAAGATTAAATAAATATGATTGCGGTTGTATAATTCTTTTATTTTTCCATGTTTTGTCTACTTTTTGCTATGCAAATAATATTTTTTACACAGAAATTAATAGGGATGTTTTTTTTTCTTTTTAATTAAAAATGAAGGACAGATAATAATGGTACTCATTGTCACAAGTACTAAATGCAGGGGTCGTACGATTTTGGAAATTTTTCAGGACAAATATCAGTATTTTTTTTATAGAAAAATAAATCTAGGTTAAACGCGCAAAATTTCGCCTTATTTCAGAAGATACCGAAGAATTTCCTTATCTTGAAATTTCAGGACAAGTACGACCCCTGTAAATGTGATTTTAATAACTGGATTGTGCATCAAAAATTAATAATTTTTCTTTGTGATAAAAAAAAATTACTCTAGCAGGTAAATCATTTTTGTTGTTTTATTTTTGGTGGTAATGTATTAATCTGCAATAAACCTGTGTTTGAATCCATATTTATTTTCAGTTATTATTCTAGTCGGTCCTGTAAAAAGAAACATGGAGTTAAAGTTGAATACAGTTAAATTTTATTCTAAATATACCAACCGTAAACATATAAATGAAATCTCTAAAGCTCATTTAGATGAATAGATGTGTAAATAAGCCCAGTTCTTGCAACATTATACAAATCAGGTTTAATACGCGATCCGGCTTATGCCCACCAACTTCACACGCGTCTTAATCGGGTTCAAATGTAGTTTGTTTACAAATGTAAAAACATATATCTTTGGGTAAAAGCTTCAGAAATGGAATATTCTTTTTGCATCAGATGGAATTGAGCATTTAGTTTCATGATTCTCCAAATTTTTTAATCGAATTTCGTGATTTAGAAAATCCACTGTACCTTTAAAAAGAATACATACAGAAAGCAGAAGTTAAAAACATTAATTTTTTGATGAAATATTTTAAAAATTAGAACGCATTTCACGTCCATAGATTTAACAATGGTGCGAGGAATTTGAGGTTTCACTGACCAAAACCTTTAAGAAAGATAATCATAAAGAAGAAATTGTTTCATAATTGCTAATTACATTTATTCTAATGGAATTCACGCAAGTTACTTAGAAAGGGCGATCAAAGTGGAATTATTATTATTATCCAGATAAAAAGAGCGATATATAGGAATAAACGATATACTGTGGCTCCATATAACGAGGAGCTACTGTATTGCGTTGCTTGGGTGAAGTAATTTTTTATGTCATCTATCAACTATAATGAATGCTTGTTATTTTGTCTTCATTAATTTAATATACTTTCATTTGCGATAGATTGAAATTACTTCTCGCTTGGATTTTCTCTGGAAACTACAAGCACAAAAGGAACTTCAAGAAATGCGTGAATTACGACAGCACAATCAGCAACTATTAAAGAACATCCTACCTGATCACGTAGCTTCGTTTTTTCTTCATCAAGACAGGAATTACGAAGTATGAATTCTTTATACATATACATATTGTTTTAACAGATTGCTTATGTCTTATGCTTTATAGGTATCTAGCTCTAGTAGCATGGAAGACCGAGCTACGCTCGCTTAAAATTAGCTTTGTGTTCTACCAAGAGAACAATAAATTATCGCTATATTATTGCTATAAAGCACCTGATTTTATAAAAGTATTATTTGCAGAAACAATCAATATTAAAACTATGTATATAGCATTTCTAAATTTTACATTACTTCCAAAATACATATTTAGTTGGACTCTGATTGACTGAATTAAGTATCTCATCTCCGATTAAGAATTTCTAGAAAATTCCTTCAGATTCTGAGAACCAATTTATTCGCTAAATTTCGCCAAAATATCGCCAAATTTGGCGAAATTCTTTCACTTCATACAGAGCATGTGTTTTTGGCATTGATAATCTTAAAAGTCTATTTTCTCACCAAATATCGCCCTTATTTCGTCAAATATAGCCAAATTTGGCAAAGTGTTGTCAACTTTCTAACTTCGTTTATTGCCTACTGTTCAAAAACTCAATAACAGTTTCAGCTTTCATTCCCACTGAAATGCATTGACCCCTAGTGATCCCAAAAAGACCCTCCTTTTTTTGACAAAATTTGCATACACACACACAGACACAAGATTTGCTCCTATTATAATCATAGACTTGATATAATTGACTTGATATATGAACCATCTTCAAAGGATATTATTTTCGCGAGAATAAGTATTAGGAGTTCGACAAAAGCTTTAATGCGACAATGGGCGAGAATCAGGAATGCAGATGCAGAACAGCTAGGAGGTAAGATTGGCCAGGTCCATCAGGAAGCGAAAAATTTCTGCCAAATGGCGGAGTAGTCTTGGGCGGGATAAGATGTTTTTGAGCCAAGTATCTGGGCAGGGGTTTGGGTGCCTAAGGTGCCAGGACGCTGTCCGTGTGCAGAAGAAATAGTAATCTGGGAACCCAAAAGCCCCACGCTCGCAAGGGTCCGTGCCAGAGTGTTTGAAATATTTTAGATATGTCCTGAATGGACCATGACCCGAGAGGAAAGCTTGTGTGGGAGGAGAGAAAGCCAAGAGATTATAGGAGACTTTGGGGATGACGGAATAGGTGTGCCTGCCTTTACTTGAGGCATCCCAGTAGAGTTGCCAGTCTGAAAGTATATTCCTGTTAAGGAATCTGCGAACATGGGATGGAGGAACAGGAATGGCGAGATCTATGTTTGGACGTGAGGTGGCCTCTTTGGACAGTGTGTCAGCCACTCATTGTCAGCTATGCCGATGTAAGCGGTGACATGGCCGAGAGAGACCCTATGGACGAGAGTTTTTAAAATTAATTTGATTTTGAGTACTACAGGGTGTTTAGTCCTATAGGCGTAGACTTCTTGCAGGCTGGAAAGGCTGTCACTATAAAGGTGAAAGTAGACAGGTTGAGGAAAGAAAGCAATCCATTCCAAGGCCCGCAGGGTGGCAAAGCGTTCCGCTTAGAACACTGAATTGTCATCTCCAATCCTGCAGGCCCACCGACGAGCCACAAGATCGTCTATGAAGACGCAGAAGGATGACGCCACTCCCGTCTCCGTGCGCGACCCATCGGTGAAAATGGCTGGGTTATTCGAGGGGGTATAAGAATGCTTATTAATATTTACTTGAAAATGAGATATCTCATCCGCCGGATGCACAGTCCAGCTATGGACTTTCCTTTGTAAATGTATGTTAGGGAAGAATGCTGACTGTGTTGGTTCGTGTTCTAGATGTAGTATTCTGTTTTTCTGGTATTCGTAAGTGAGTGTTAAGTGTATCCCCCGCCCAGATACTTGGCTCAAAATCATCTTATCCCGCCCAAGACAACTCCGCCATTTGGCAGAAATTTTCCGTTTTCCGCCAATCTTACCTCCTAGCTGTTGTACATCTGCATTCCTGAGACTCTCCTGTTGTCGCGTTAGAGCCTTTGTCGAGCTCCTGGCAGTCCTACCGCCCTTTATTGCGTAGGAGTAAGTCTCCAGTGCACATACCATCCGGACGATGTGGTCCAGAATCATGATACTATCCTCAAGTTTTTTCTTTGATTAATGGACTTTTATCTCCAGCATCAATCCACGTCGCCTGTCGCCTAGGAGCTTGTACTCCAGCGGTTAGTTTATTATGTGTTTCTATATGCTAATGTTATTTTTTTCTTTCCTCGTTGTCATGTGCCTTCTATCCAAGGATCGGAAGTTTCTGTAATGAATCCCCGCATGTCGGGAAACTTACCGCGGGTGGAGCAAATAAGGTCTACACCAGATCCTAGCGATCTGGTGATCTTGCTCCACTTAGGCATAAATAAATAAATAAATGTGCTGCACGAACCGATGCTAGTTTGTCAACATCAATACAGAAATATAACTTATCCAGTGTAGAGATAGGCATCGGACAGTTGTGTCGTGTTTGAGCCAGAGCTTACTTTTTTTTAGTAGACTCGGGCCGGACCGAGATCAGGCTTGCATTATTTTTACATTGTTAGTCGAACCGGGGCAGAACTGGACTTAATTGTTCCCATGATGTATCGGGCGAGCAATTTGTTTTGTAAAAATAGTATTTGTGATAATGAACTGCTGTTAATGGAATCATTGGAAATCTACTTAAGATGGCTCTCAAATTTTCTGCTCAGAAACGCGAAACTTTCTGACACATTTTCTGACTCATTTTTCCTAGTAAAGGCATTGTAATAGTATTTACAGGTCTCACTATTGAAGTCATTTGAAGTCGGGCAGGACCGGGCCTGATTTAACTGATTTTCGCAAGGGCCGGGCCTGTTTTCACTGATTTTCATACGGTCCGGACCGTGAAGTGTGAAAATATAAACGGGCCGACTCGGACTCGGGCCGAACTTTTAGTTTTTATACCGGGCCGGGCCAGCCCAAAATAGTTTTCATTCGCACCGGGTCGGCCCCGACCCGTGCAGACGTCTAATTGGCAAGGCTTGCATTTAAAATTAAGGTATTTTATATCTTGCTAAAACATAAGTGGAAATTGTGGAAATTATAAAATGTATATAATGAAATGTAAATTACCTATAAATAAATATATATAAAAAAGTAACCGATGTACAGCGGTAAAAAAAATGAAAATATGTTAGTGGATACTGCTGGACACGAAAGGAGAGGGGAGGGAAGAAAGATACAAAACGAAAAACTCGCGATACAATTGTCAACAAACTCGATTTTCATGATATATTTTATCAATTTGTTATATAAGACAGTAAAAATATTTTTTTATCATTTTAATTTTATCTAGCATTTCAAAATAATGTATTAATCGTTCACTATTTGTTACTATTATAAAACTGTTTCTTGGAAAAATGGTATGCGCTCGGGCAATTTGGATGTCATATTTAAATTTAGGAATTACTCGATCTGTATATATTAGCTATGCAGAGAAGAAAATCTTTTATTTTTTAGCCGATCAGCATTATTACCCTACTTCACTGAACTGATATATTTCTTGTATTCATTCTTAGTTCTAACAACACTGCAAAATTTTATTGAGTGTTCCCAATATCATTTTTGTGATTTAGATTTGTCTGAAAAGAATAATTACATCAAAATTATATTTACTGATCTGTATTAAAAAAATGAAATACACTATCTTACTAAAGTGCTTTATAATGATAACATGATACATATAATTTAATTTATTCCAGTAGTACACTACATTACATACCGAAATGACATAATAATTACGATACTCCAATTTCATTGTGGTACTGATATCGACAAGATTTCAAAATTGCGCCATCTGAAACTTTGTATATAGTTTTTTTTTTTTTTTTCAAAGATTTTTTTTTTTATCTGACATATATATACAGGGCGTTTCAAAAGTTCGGTGCGAAAGTAGCTATCAAAAATATCCATGGGTCTGAGAGACATGCGGTTTGCAGATAAATATTCAGCGTGGTACGATATTTTGCATGACACCAACAAAAAATTAGTTCAGAATCTCGAGAATAGAAGGCGCTACTGCAGATAATTCCATGAAATAATTCCACATTGCTCGCACGGAGCAAGATTTGGTTACAAAAAGTGTACATGCAGTATTCTCTAATGTTTTGTACCCAAATCTTGTGTTGTGTAGACAATGTGGAATTATTCCATGGAATTATCTGTAATAGCGCCCTCTATTGTCGAGATTTTAAACTAATTATTTTGTTGGTATCATACAAAATTTCGTACTACGCTGAATATTTATCTGCAAACCGTTGTATCTCTCCGAGCAATAAATCTTTTTTTATCGCGTTTTACTTTCGCACCGAACTTTTGAAACACCCGGTATATATTTATTGCTACAAATATGGTCACATTGGACAGGCTAACACAATGTTTTCTTTTTTTATTTGCAGGAACTATATTCTCAGTCGTACAGCTGTTGCGGTGTTCTCTTTGCCTCCATTCCGAATTTCGCTTCATTCTATTCTGAAGACATCAACAACGGCGTCGAATGCATAAGGCTTCTAAACGAAATAATATTCGATTTTGACCAGGCAAATATCTGATATTTTACGTTACATTATTCTTTTAACACAGTGTATAGACCTCTCCCAAAAACGTACTTTGTAACATTCTAATTTTGTTGAAAAGTTCGAAAAACTTAAGATTTCATCTATTATTAAAACTGTTTAAAACTTCTTTGTTAGATAAACACGAAATTTTTTAATTACTTACATGTGTATAGGCACATATTTTGAGCGTAATATGGCTTTAAAAGTTAGAATTCCCAAATTTTTAATTATGATAAAGTACTAAAAGCCTTCATACTCGTATAGTCACTAGCACGTCGTTTTAATACAGAGTGTGCATAAAAGAACGTCCCAGTTATAAATTTTAATAGTGTCAACTGTAAGCGTTGTAGAGTACTGGTCAAGGTCACAAATAAAGAGTAACTCAAACAGTTTTAGATAAGCGCATGCCTGAGTACTGCTTTGTTGTTTACTCGCTTGCAGTACCACATACGCAAAATGGCGACTGCTGCGCGTTAAGCGTTATTGCTGTTCTGAAGATTTAAAAGCTTACACTACCGACGTACGTCATGTAATTGTTTCCTTTGGGGCTTTATAAAAGATCGTGTCTATGTTCCGCCGCAACCTAATGATTTGCCAGAGTTGAGACACAGAATTGAAGAGGCTATTGCTTCCATGACTCCGGACTTGTTAACCGAAGTGGGGGGGGGGGGGAGAAATTGGACTTTAGGTTGGATGCGTGTCGTATAACTACAGCTCAGATTCAAAATATTACAATAATTACTTTTTTTTCACAAACTGGAAATATCCTTTGGTAATTTAACATCTTTTAATGCAAATATGCAAACGATATTTTTATTAAGAACTTATTGTTGATTAAACTTATTTATTATTTTAAAATTAATATCATTTCTGAAAAGAATAATTGAAAAAAAAAATTATTTTGAAAAGTCAAAATATTAGAATATTTATTCAAGTGGTTCAAAATATTAGAATATTTCGCATTAATTCTCCTTTAATTATCACCAATTCATAACTTGTGGCATCATTGATTAAATTCAGACGATTTTATTTAAAATCTGTGTTCTTTTTACAGTTTGTTTGCTTTTTCGTCTTAAAATGGGTCGTGTGGGTGATATTCCTGAATCTATTAAACTTCGCATGTTTGATTTGTATCGGCACGGTAAAAATCAATGTTATATAGGGAATTATTTACATTATTCGCAATCAAGCGTTAGTAAAATACTAACACAATATTCAAAAAATGGAAAATTTCAGAATAATCGCCGAAATGGCGGCCGAAAACCAAACGCATCTCCTAGAGCTGACAGGAAACTGAAGCGTATAGTTAAGAAAAACCGATTTTAAAGCGTGCAATTCTTGCACCGAAAATGGAAAGAAGAAGGAGTTGAAGTTTCTACATCGAGAACATTAAGACGTCTCCATAAATTTAAGTTTGAATCTCGTATATCGAAAACAAAATCCCTCATGACTGTAAAATAAAACGTATAAGATTCAATTGGTGTAAATCAAGACGTTTATGGAGCAAAGAAGATTTCAAAAACATATTAGTTAGGGATGAAATTATCTTGTATAGATACAAAACATACTTTCATCGCTAAATAATATATTTTCCCAATCTTCTTCGCTCCATAAACGTCTTGATTTACACCAATTGAATCTTATACGTTTTATTTTACAGTCATGAGGGATTTTGTTTTCGATATACGAGATTCAAACTTAAATTTATGGAGACGTCTTAATGTTCTCGATGTAGAAACTTCAACTCCTTCTTCTTTCCATTTTCGGTGCAAGAATTGCACGCTTTTAAATCGGTTTTTCTTAACTATACGCTTCAGTTTCCTGTCAGCTCTAGCAGATGCGTTTGGTTTTCGGCCGCCATTTCGGCGATTATTCTGAAATTTTCCATTTTTAGGTGCGTTCGTAATTATATAAATACGTAGCACCTATAGTCGTCGTTCAGTCCGTCCGTCCGTCCGTCTGTCCGTCCGTCTGTCCGCATGTAACAGAGCAAAAACTACCCAACCGAATGGTCTGAAATTTCAAATATATGATTGTTGCAAAATTTTGTCGAGCCATTTCAAATTTTATGGAAATCGGATGTATAGTTTAATTACAGGGACAGTCAAAAGTTTTTCTTTACATTACGGCCAATGGGAAAAATTATTGAAAGTGCATTTTAATGATATTAGAGCCTTCCGAATGATCTGAAATTTTAAAGATATAATTGTTGCAAAGATTTGTCGAGCCATTTCAAATTTTAGGAAAATCGGATGTATAGTTTAATTACAGGGACAGTCAAAAGTTTTTCTTTACATTACGGCCAATGGGAAAAATTATTGCAAGTGCATTTTAATGATATTACAGCCTTCCGAATGATCTGAAATTTTAAAGATATAACTGTTGCAAAATTTTGTCGAGCCATTTCAAATTTTAGGAAAATCGGATGTATAGTTTAATTACAGGGACAGTCAAAAGTTTTTCTTTACATTACGGCCAATGGGAAAAATTATTGCAAGTGCATTTTAATGATATTAGAGCCTTCCGAATGATCTGAAATTTTAAAGATATAACTGTTGCAAAATTTTGTCGAGCCATTTCAAATTTTAGGAAAATCGGATGCATAGTTTAATTACAGGGACAGTCAAAAGTTTTTCTTTACATTACGGCCAATGGGAAAAATTATTGCAAGTGCATTTTAATGATATTAAAGCCTTCCGAATGGTCTGAAATTTTAAAGATATAATTGTTGCAAAGTTTTGTTGAGCTATTTCAAATTTTAGGAAAATCGGATGTATAGTTTAATTACAGGGACAGTCGAAAGTGTTCCGTTACATTACGGGGAATGGGAAAAATTATTGCAAGTGCATTTTAATGATATTACAGCCTTCCGAATGGTCTGAAATTTTAAAGATATAATTGTTGCAAAGTTTTGTTGAGCTATTTCAAATTTTAGGAAAATCGGATGTATAGTTTAATTACAGGGACAGTCAAAAGTGTTCCGTTACATTACGGGGAAAGGGAAAAAATTATTGGAAGTGCATTTTAATGATGTATCAGACTATGCGCTTTATAAAGTGCAAAAAAGTATACATTCAGTACAATATGGGGTGCAAAAAATAATTATAAAACTAGTTATAGTACAAACGCACCTCATTTGCCACGTTTGACGAGCAATTTCCAACTTGTTTTAATATTGTGTTAGTATTTTACTAACGCTTGATTACGAAAAATGTAAATAATTCCCTATATAACATTGATTTTTACCATGCCGATACAAATCAAGCATGCGAAGTTTAATAGATTCAGGAATATCACCCACACGACCATTTTAAGACGAAAAAGCAAACAAACTATAAAAAGAACACCGATTTTAAATAAAATCGTCTGAATTTAATCAATGATGCCACCAGTTATGAATTGGTGATAATTAAAGGAGAATTAATGCGAAATATTCTAATATTTTGAACCACTTGAATAAATATTCTAATATTTTGACTTTTCAAAATAATTTTTTTTCACTTATTCTTTTCAGAAATGATATTAATTTTAAGATAATAAATAAGTTTAATCAACAATAAGTTCTTAATAAAAATATAGTTTGCATATTTGTATTAAAAGATATTAAATTACCAAAGGATATTTCCAGTTTGTGAAAAAAAAGTAATTATTCTAATATTTTGAATCTGAGTTGTAAAGGTGCACATATTGAACATTGTAAGAAAAACTAGGTTAGTTTACCTTCCATTTGATGTATGATTTGTTGTAAAAAGTTTCAATTAAATTGTTATAAAATACAGTAAAACCTCCCTAAAGTGACCACGTTCCGTTCCAATACAAATCGGTCACTCCGAGAGGTGGTCTCTTAATGGAGGTCATGTTTAAATCTAGGTTTTAATTGTTGAAAAGAGGTAACAATTAATGGTACTAAAATTTATTTTTCACATTAGGAAAAAATATAAACATTTAAGTATCAAAACAAAAGTTAATTACATAAATTAATTACTGCAGAGTTTAAAAAATGAACACATTCAAGTTTGCTTTGATTTTACTGTTTTATCTTTTGTAACTTTTATTTCCAGGTCCTATCGAAGTTCAGTAAATAAATGCAATTTTTTTTTGGACGGAAACAAATATGGCGATTTCATGACTGTCATTCTTAATTTGTGATCAGAGTTAAATTTATTGGCTAAAAAGGCACAAAGGAGTTTAAACGCTTAAAAGTTACCGGAATAATAATAAAAAAAAATCTAAACTTAGTTTAGAAGTTTGATGAATAATGCGCTCTCTGGAATTATTTTTCGAATAAAACCTATTTCAAGAGACCTGGAAAAAACGGAATTTGTTTCATCTTCTTCAAAAGGAAATTGGTCATGGAGGGAGTTCAACTCGGATGGTCTCTGAATGGAGGTAAAATTAGTGTTGGGCCTATGGGAATAAATTTCGTTCCAGGAAATAATGGTCGTTCAGGGAAGTGGTCACTCGATGGAGGTGGTCGCACAGGGAGGTTTCACTGTACCATTGAACCTTGCACATTCTATTATGGACACCCTGTAGTCTTGGCAATCCATCAGGCATTATAGACATGCTTTAACAAGTTGGAAATTCCACGTCAAACGTGGCAAATGAGGTGCGTTCGTACTATAACTAGTTTCATAAATATTTTTTGTACCGGATATTGTAATGAATGTGTATTTTAGTGCACTTTATAAGACCATATCAATTTCATTCTTTTCGAAAACCTGTAACATTACTAAAATGCAATTGAAATAATTTTGTCCCATTGCCCGTAATGTAACGGAAAACTTTTGACTGTCCCTGTAATTAAACTATACATCCGATTTTAATAAAATTTGAAATGACTCGACAAAATTATGCAATAATTATATATTTTTAATTTCAAGCGATTCGGATGGGTAGTTTTTGCGCTGTTATATGCGGCGGACGGACGGACGGACAGACGGACTGAACGACGACTATAGGTGCTACGTATATATATAATTACGAACGCACCTAAAAAAGGAGTTTTAAAAAGCTCAAAACTGATTGTTTGATTAGTTTTCAGTAAATCAGGTCATTTTATTTACACAAAGACCGGAATCTCCGGTTTAAAGTGCATTGTTAATAATTACAAACATACAAGTTTACACTAGCATGTTGAACTTAGGACCTTCATTCAAACTAGCAGCCTACTAAGTCCTACGATAGTTATGGCAGTGATTTTCAACCACTATGCAGTGTAAGGATCTTATTTGTGCCGCGGAAATTTTTAAATATATTTCATTAAATTAATATCTTTTGAATATTTTGCACAGTTAAAATTCCAAATATGGCAGTATTAGTAAGAGTAATAGAAATATTTTATCGTTCCCCATATCATCTGTGTGTGAAGTTAGCTTTACTGGAACGACTAAAGATTTTAAAACATATCCTAAAATACCTGGAAGAAATTTTATGATTAGGTCTGTCTATAATTCGATTTTTAAAAGAATTTATGAAATTATTCCCAGTTCATTTATCTCATTTAATGTTAAAATATAATAAAAGGTAAAAAATAATTTATAAAAAAGGTTTCGAAGAATTTCAATTGTTACTTTTTTATTACAAGTTACAATGAATTATTTGGTCTTATTTTATTTTTATTTTGTTGTTGTTGTTCTTACGATGCATTTTGTTTTTGTTATTAAATGTTTATTAAAACCATATTTTTCTTCCGTTTTTCCGTCGACGTAATTTAAGTACACCATGAAAGTTTAACAGTAGTGTTATCTATACTGTGACATAAGAAAAGTTTAAAATGCTACCTTAGACGAAACAGTGAACCCCAGAAATGGATACCTAAATTTTCATTAGGTTTTAAAAGAAAAAGAAAATCCCAAAATTTTTTTAAAAACAATTTGACATCTTTTTATGATACCGTACGCCTAGAGACCAGTGCAGCAAATACTCCAAATATGTATCCTTATTCAAATTGATATAAATTGTCCAATATCAAAAAGGAACCAGTAAAAGTAGATATCTTCACTGTTCAAATTTTCAATCTTTAATAAAATACTTATTATTCATCTACTCAAGTTCAAATACATTTTTTTTTAAACTTCTAGTGGATAACTGATGTGTAGTGATGTTAATACAGTTTTTCAAATATTAATTCATTAATTAAATTTAATTAATTTTAGTTTTATATGGTAGAAAAATGGCGGCCATTGGTTATTGAACAGCATTTAATGCATCTCCATACCTCCATACCATGGACCCTGTTCTGTCTCCAAATACCGCCAAGTTTATCGCCAAATTAGGCGACCAAAATGAGTCGTCAAAAGTGACGCCAACATAATTTGGCGAAATATTAGAGATATCTCCATATGGAGATATCTTTAATATTTCGCCAAATTCCCATACACTGTTAAAAATTTCTGTAAAATCACAGAAAAAAAATCGAGACTCTCTGTAAATTTACGCTAGTTCTTGGTTAAATCCATTCAATCGAGTTTCTAGGTCAAGACTCTCCGTAAATTTACACCAGTTCTCGGTTAAATGCATTCGATCGAGTTTCTCGGTCAAGACTCTCTGTAAATTTACACCAGTTCTCGGTTAAATGCATTCGATTGAGTTTCTCGGTCCAGGCTCTCTGTAAATTTACACCAGTTCTCGGTTAAATGCATTCGATTGAGTTTCTCGGTCAAGACTCTCTGTAAATTTACACTAGTTCTCGGTTGAATGCATTCGATTGAGTTTATCGGTCATCGATTTATAGACATTTCCCTTATCTTGTATCTAATTCCCTGTAGGGATTTCCATGTTTTTATTTTAAAATATTTTCAGCTTTGTTAAAACTTGTAATTCAAATACACACGTTTAAAATTCTTTTGCAATTTTATTAGAATTATTAAAGAAAAAAATTTAGTTTAAATTTTTTTTATTTTTTTTTCATTCATTTAGTTAGTTAGAATCATAATACATTTAAATGCATTGCTTTTATAAGAATTGTGATATAACCTTAAAAGTAATTTTGGTTAATTAATCTGATTATTTTTGTAAATATATTACAAAAAATGTTATAATTACCAATATATTTAACCAGTTTTAATGAAAAAATACACCTAAATTTCACATTATTATTATTTAAAAATTCCAGTATATCTTTAGATATTAAAGAAGATAATTATTGAGAAGAAGCAATTTCTTGAAAAATAATTCCGTAAATAAAGGATTAAAAAATTAAATTTGATTTAAAAAAATAATAGGTATTAAGTTTCGGTTCAAACTAAATTAAAATTTTTTCTAACGAATATATTTGAAGCGAAATGTTTGAAAATCACAAGTACAATAGATTTTTCCCCGCTTAATTATAAAGGACATCCTTTATACACCGCAGTAACAGCTCCTATGGCGCAGTCAGTAAGATGTTTTTCTCCTGCCCAGAGTTCTCGGGTTCAAACCCCAGGCCGGCCAGAAGTAAGTTGTGTAAAAGAATTAAATGGCACAGCAGTTCAAATTTGCCTGAATAACTCTGATACTTAGAAGCTCTAAAATTCACTGATTTCAAAAACTAAGTTACATTATTTTAATTAAAAGAATAAATTGATTTACAGAGTCTTGCATATTTTTAACGATGTTAATTTACAGAGTCTTGTGTATTTTTAAAGATGTCAATTTACAGAGTCTTGTGTAAATTTACAAAATAACTTCTCTGTTATTTAACAGAATCTCTGTTTTTCTAATCTCTGTAATTTTACATAAGACTTAAGATAATGGATTACCCGTAGATTCTCTGTAATTTCACAGGAAAATTTTTAACAGTGTAGACTTCCATTGTAAACCAAGAGGGTTTACTTGCTTATAGAAATCAACAAAGTGAGATATTTTAATGCAACAAAAACTAATATTAGCTTAAGGGATTATATTAAATTTTTCTTTGATGACCTAAGTAGGAATTGACTTTTTTAAAAAATATATATTACTGGTTTACCGACAAAGTTAGACGAAATCTTGAAATTAGGGTAATCGAAAAACAATCCAAGTTTTGAAAAACGTTACCAAATCTGAAATAGATACTAAAATTACTTTTTAATAAATGACAGCACTGTACTGTTGAAAGTCTCATAGCAGTAGAAATTTCAGTCGCTCTGTAAGAATCGTTTGCTTGGTGTAATAAGGAGATGAGAATTTCTCAAAGACGTAGAATTTTTATTATTGAGCATTATTTCGTAGCAACATCTTTCGTTAAAGTCATTGAAGCGCTTAAAAAGACATACACACATTTTTCTGAATCGAACAAGACAACTAAGGCTGTTCTCAAGTTCACTGCTCAACAAGCACCAAACTTTTTGACACAATTACGGACTCATTTTTAAACGTGAAGGTATAAAAATTGACAGACCTGATTCTGGAATCGACTTGGAATCGAAATGGTGTTTCATTGTTTTATAAATAAATTACCTATTTAGTTATCAGCGATTTTGATCATGTGACAAGACTTTGTCTACCTTCTATGACTAGTTTTTCAACTTTTGTCCGGAAATTCGCTTCAAAACGACAACTTTGACAATATTCTCTGAAAGATGAATTGCGTTCACAAAAAAACGGAAAACGTCTTTCGATTACATAGTTTCTGAATAATTATACCTGCCAGTTTCACGCATTTCCAAACAAAAATGAATTAAAACTTCTGTCGTAAAGTTTCCCCTTTGGATTGGAGAACATCCTGATTACCGTTTGGTAACGATTTCGAGTAAGTAAAGAGCGTTCACAATATAAAACGAAGCGACCTCCCATCTGTCTTTAGACTTCCCAAAATGGAGGAAGATGGGTACTTCTGGTTTCAACAAGCTAGAGCAGACTGCCATACATTTAATGGAACAATTTCATTTTTCAGACTTTTAGGAACGCTTCATTTTCAAAAAACTGTCTCCTCCACCGTCCACCGATCTGTTACCACAAACACAAATAGAACAAATCTGTTACCCGTAGAAACAAATATGTTTTTACGGGGTTACGGGGTGACCTAAAAACGTGCGATTATGCGAACATTCCGTATTCTTCAGCAAATACTGAATATGAAATTCAACAAATAAACTTCGAACATAGTAATTGCTAATCTTTCCTTCAGTTTTGTTTCCCATAATAGTCATTATAACAGTTTAGTTCATATTTTTAGTATGATTTATGTATTTGTTTTTTAAATTAAATATTTTTGCACGAGTTGAGCGATTTTCCGATCTCTCTCGACTTGGTTTAAATACTTCCAACTGATAATTTAGAGCGTATTGATTTTTAAGAAAGGATATACACTACTTTAACCTCTTCAGTTCCGAAGCTAAAAATATTAATACAAATGCTTATTCATTGGTTTTTTCCAAACAAAATGACATCGTAAATGACAGAAAAAATATCTTTTCTGAAATTGATCTTTTAGGCCCTTAGTAATTTAGGTTCAAAAATATGGATCTAAAACTACAAACCCCCTTAAAGCATCAATTTAATAACTATTAACCTAAATTAACGCAGTCACAACTTTAAGAGCTTTAAACAAGTAAATAATCTACAAATCTTCAAAATTTTTTATTGAAAAAGATTTAGGTTAAATACTCAAGAAAATTTCTCACTTTCTTGGTCATACTGTCTTTTGGACATTTTTTAGGCATTTTGAAAACTCAGATGAAAAAAACATTTATTTTATGTGGGAACAAGCATAGATGCTGCCATTTATTCGTTTGCTCTGAACGCAAAAAAAACATTCAGCTATTAAGAAGTGATGTGAAAATCTAAAAAAAAAAAAAAGACATTTTAATTTTTACAAGGAAAAGGACAGAGGGCCTTGTGGCATTACTAATAAATGTACCGTTAATAAAAGGGTAAATTAAATTGAAGTTCTTTTAAAGTAAACTGCGTTGTGTAGTATTGCAACAAAACCATTAGGTTCTTTGAGGTCAGCAACTGTAAAAAAAGAAAAAAGGAAACTTCTTACTTGTATATCTGTAAATAAATGATGAGGACACTTTTAAGCACAAATCAAACTTTTTATTCATCTTGAAGAAGAGAAGTAAGAGGCCTTTACCCGTTGGCCACCGATTTTCAAAATAAATACGCTGGCCGATAAAATAATTTATTCCTCTTTAAGAACATCTTTAGAATGTAATATGCAGCACTAGGTGAATTTTCTATAGATAAAAATCTCAATTAAAGCCTTTTTAAACCAACACGAAAATAAATTTAACAGGAGTTATTAAAATCGCAGACATCGTTTTCGAAAGCTCTTTACCGGATCCCACATCTGTCGGCAGACAGACCGATCGGAGCCCGCGGCCCCGCGATCTTTTTAAAACACAAACTAAGTCATGACAGATCGCCAACAAAACAGATTCTGATTTAAAATTAATGAAATTTTTAATTTATAGTAATAAAACGGGGACTTCAAAAGTTATGGAAAGAAAAGATTTAAATCTATTAGAGAATTTTAAAAAATTAAGCAATATCTTAATAAACAAATACGAAAGAATACATTTGGAAAGTTTTATTTTTATTTGCTCTACGATCGGCAATTAGACACACCTCCGAAAAGATCGACATCCATTCACTGCTTACTCCGCGAGACACTTGCTCCGATGACGTCATCACAATACGTGTAGATCCGAAAGGAGAAGCATCTCATGCCAGGCGCAGCGAAACGTGAGAGAATTTGCCGATGTGCGGTTGAAACAAAATCGCCCGCTCAAAAATAAATATGGATTTAAGTTTAAAGAACATCGATGTTCTTTATAAAATAGGCCAAAAGAAATAAAAAAGTAACCTGATTTAAACACTGTGAGATTTCATCTCACAGGCCTCGTTTTGGGACGCAGGGACCGAAGAGGATATAGCCAGTAATCACCGGACACTTTCAATTTTAGACATTTTGACGAATATTTAAAGATATGCTTGTCGGATTTTTCTAGAACTTCAGCAGGGTTCGTACGGGTAACGTTATTTTCAAGGCCAAATATCAGAATTTTTTTCATAAAAAAATAAATTTAGTTTAAATGGATGAAAGTTCGCCTTATTTCAGGATAGATTTTCCAAAAGAAAATACTGGTACCGAAAATTTTCTTAGTCGGGAAATTCTAGCACCCGTACGAACCCTGTTCAGGATTATGAAGAATATGTTTGACTTCATATTTATAAACGACGATTTGATCAGAAGGACAAATAAGGGGCCAACAAAAAAATCAAAGAAAAATAATATTTGGGATCATCCTGTAAAATAAAATGCACGAAATGATCTATCGCTATAGTTTACGAATATGTGGATATTGCACAATATGTGTATTCATTTGCGTAAGAATAGCACGTATATTCATGGAGATATGTCAATCTTTCTAAAAAGTTTTAAAAAATACTTGTAAGCTTTTTGGGTACTTTTCGGTTAGCCGGGCACCAGTGTTATTTATACATATTTATATACATACATATATGTAAATATACATATATTGCATATATACACATATAGATAAAAGTACCTTTTTTGTTTATATGACGCAGGGTTTTATACCAAATTTAACGCCAGTTTCAGAAAATTTGACAAAATGTAGTAGAAGTAATATAGTGCAATTGGAATGTAAATGTATTAAGTATTTGATGAAATATTTTTTATCTGCGCATGCGCGCGCGATAACAAATATTTTTCTTCACTAGCCGCCTTTGGCGACCAGTTTGGTCGCCCTTAAATGTATGCTAAGAATTGCAACATGTTACTTTTACTTATAATTTAATTTATTAACTTAATCTTTCGCCAAACCGGGAGATTCTGACCGAGAAATAATTTTTTTTTTTAAGATCATGGCAGCATTTCGTACATTTTTTGATGTTATGTATTTCATCTTTCTTTTCAAAAACCGCTTAACTCACTTAAGAGTTTTGTTTCATGTCCGGCTACGTATCAAATGTAATACGTTCACTAATGCGGGGATTTTAACCTAAAATTACTGCGAATTTATCATTTAAATTGCAAAAATCTACTGAGAAATGTTCGTAGCTTGCATCTCAAAGAAAATAATTATGTATAATTTCATGTTACAATTTTGATGCGCTCTTTCCTCATCAAATAAGTACTAAATGGTAATATCCACCTCAGAATCAACGGAAAATGTAAGTTATAGTGTAAACAAATAGTATATTTTCGAAATATAGTAAATAAGTTGCTTTGATACGATTAAATAATAATAAATGATTCACGTTCAATGAATAGCGAGCTCAATTTTAAATCTAAAATTTATTTCGTTGGTTCATAGGCGAATGACGTGACGAACAAAGCTGCATTCTGCCTCATGATTTTACAGCTATAAAAATCACAATCAGGTTAATTATTTTAAATTCCTCTCTGGAAAACTCGCTTTAAGAATGATTACCTTCATGGCTTAATATTTTTATTCGCCAGAATGAACGAATCGTTATTGTTTGTTTATTTTGAAGGAATGAGATATTGAGTTGTCTGCCTAATTTCAACTGAAGTTGTCTCAAAATATATCCATATTTTAATGTAATTTATCTCTTAAATATCAATTATTTTTGAACGATCTTTCGAAAATTTTAACTTTTATGCAGTTTCATTGGAAAAAATAATTTTGATTAAAAATGGCTGCTTATCATATGGAAAGCGAAGCTGTCGGCCCGTATTTGATTATAACAGCCGCATTAGTTAATCTTCTATTATTAGAGATGAAAGAAGTGTATTTTAAATTAGTCTGGTATATGTGTTTTAACCCTTTGAGCTCCGGGTTATTAAAATTTTAAAAATATGCTAGAAAAACACTTAAAATGTGATTAGGGGACTGTCTGAAATTGAACTATGCGATTAAAATTTTTTTAATACCCCCTTTAGGCTGGGGGACGTGGGAACATTTTCCACCATCAGAGCTCTAGGGGACAACACGCAAATACAAGAAATGACACCGCAAAGTTATTCTAAAATTACTATAATTGCTAAAATTTCAACATATTTTAAGCAGTTACATTGTTTAGACAAATTCTAAGACTATTAAAACATTTAAAAAAAATTATTAAATGAGAAAATTCAAAATTTTTAAATTTTAAAATCATAATATAAAAATACAAACTAATCAAAAATATATCAAATTTATGGATGAAACAGATGTTTAAAATATTTAATTTTTGTTTAGTAATATTTAAAACATCAAAAACTCGTCAATCTGCTGAAATTAAACACAAATTTAGATTCCTTGAAATTACATTATAAGCATCTAAATTTTGGTTCTGAAACGCTGTCTAGTATGTAATTTGTAGTGCTGCCACCTAGTGACAAATCACATTTTTCTAGTCCTTAGAGCTCTGGTGGTAGAAAATTCTACCATTACTTATTTCTATCCCCTGTCATTATTTAAATTTTCAGTTTAGTAATTTGCATGTAATTATTATTAAATGTTTGATGTGTCCAAGAGAAAAAAAGTTATCTTCTTTGAAAAATATTTCCTTATAATGCTTGAAAAATACAAAATTTCTAAACCTTCAAAATTGGAGTGTTTTTAAGATCGCCTTAAAAACCAACTAGATATTGGCAGAGAGTAGTGCTGTCATCTAGATTTGAAGAAGACAGGTAAAATCTGCAAAACCCAGTTTTTGCTTTAAAAATCGAGTCGTTTTTAAGGAAATTAAAAGATTTCGATTTTATGTGGGTGAAAATTCACCCGGCAGAGCTCAAAGAGTTTTAAATTAAAGTTATGTATTTTAAATGAAATGAGTGATAAGTTTATATTTTAAATGAATTGGTGGCAATGGAACAATATTTGGCGATTTATCACCTGCGCCGTGTTAACATAAATGTACCGAAATAGCCGCTTGGCATATAAAAAGTGAAGCGGTCATTCCGGAACTGTTAATGACAGTCAAATGCTTTACGCTTTTATTATATAGATGATGATTTAAAAGTGAATTCTATGGAGCAACTCATAAAAAAAGTCAGTCAAATATCGTGAAAATTCACAAGGATATCGGCGACAGCGTGAGCTGACTTTTAGTTGCTCTTTAAAAGCTGCTTAATGATAAGGGATTTTCCAAAAATTGTCATTTTTTATTAACTGGCTTTCAGCAAAGGAATAAGTACGTAATGAATGTCAACGAGTAGATTTAGAAGAAATTCTTAGATTTTGATACTTCTTTTTCTTCTTGGAATAAGTTCGTTCCGGTGGTTTTCCAAGTAGAACTAAAACATTAATAAAAAATTAAAATAAAAAACGGCAATTTATGGAAAACCCCTTATCATACATTTGTTCTTAGAGAACAACTAACTATCATCTCACTCTATTGCTAATATCTTTCTGAATTTTCACGATATTTGAATGACTATTTTTATGAGTTGCTCCATAGAGTTGACTATTAAATCATGAAAAAAATGTTTATATTTGTTAATGTGCGAGCAAGCGCAAATAAAAAATATTCCATACAATTGCTCATATTTCATCATATGTTAAATATATTTACATTCCAACAGCACTATATTATTTCTACTTTACTCTGTCAAATTTTCTGAAACTGACGTTAAATTTGGTAGAAAATCCTGCATGATACAAACAAAAAACTTGCAAGATTTTTTTTAACTTAAGAAAAAAATCAATGTATCGTCGTGAATATACGTGCTATACTTACACAAATCAATGGACATATTGTACAATATACACATATTCGTAAGCTATAGCGAAAGATCATTTTGTGCATTTTATGTTACAGGGTGATCCCAAATATTATTATTTTTCTTTGATTTTTTGTTGCCATCCTAATTGTCCTTTTGATTAAATCGCCGTTGATAAATATGAAGTCAAACTTATTCGTATTCCTGAAATTCCAGAAAAATCCGGTAAGTATATCTTTAAATATTCGACAAAATGTCTAAAATTAAAAGTCCGGTGATTAATGGCTATATCTACCCTATATATATAAAATCCTAATGAAACGAATTTATGAAACGGATATTATGAAACGACTGAATTGAAACGAATTTATGTAACGATTCTATGAAACGACTGATTAAACAACTGATTATGTTTCACGGCGATTTCTCCTAAAATATGGAATACTTTGCGATAAAATTAACACCAAAAATCCATATTGATCCACAGATCTCAAAACTGGTATTAGAATTTTTAAATTCGAATTAGTTTTCGAAATATTAATTTTTTTTTTCTAATTTTATATACTTTTCTATAATGATGGCAACTCAAATTTTGATCATAACAGATATTTTTTGTTCATATTTTAGAAAAGGTTATTATTTTAAACTAATTTGGCGACCAGTTTGGCCTCCCTTAAAGGTATGCTAAGAAATGTATCATGTTACTTTTATTCATAATTCAATTTGTATTTTATTATCATTTTATTTAATACAAAACTTTCATTTAAAACTGAAACCTTTAAAATAAATGGCTTTCACTTCTTTCTTTTTTTTTAAACAAAATGAAAAGAAAAATATTAGGCACAGATGTCATATACGCAACGCTGTACCTAATTGGTGCCAAAATGGCGTTATTTTGCCTGACATGGTAACACGGCTATTGTTGCTTATTTATTAATAAATGTTTATTTGAATTTATTTTCTTTTTATTTACAAAAAATGTTATAAATTGTATTGTTCTATAGATATTAATTAAACTTTTTTTTAATTTATTGTTATTTAATTTTAAAAATGACAGAAAATAATTTAAAAATACATATGTAACTGGTATTCGAGAACGAGGCTTTCGCCAAATTGTCGTAAAAAAATGCACGCCAAACCCGGTGCGTATATGACAATACAACAAATCATGACATTTATTTTCAGCTTCAAAGCAATGTTTTAAATGGTACTACTTCTCCCGTTGACCAATTTCGCCAAATTATATAAATCGCCAAACCACTCTCCAAATTATACAAATTGGCATAATTTTTTATTTTAAATAACGAAAGAACAAATAAATTAGTATAACATTAATAAAAATACAAATAAAACGTCGAAATAAAAATCTCTTGATGGCGTAAACACGTGTAACTTCCTTAAACTCAAGTGAAGGTGATATTTACGATCAACCATTATTGGCATTTAATCTTATAGTTTGGCGACAGATTTTAGATATAACAGGCAACAGATTGTGAATCAAACACGAAAACAACCATTGGAAGTCTTAACAGCAACTGATTCTACCTTAAATTTTTGCAATCAAAGGGAATTGAATGGAAACCCGTTTACAGGGAGATCACTACTGGTTTTTTTCAGTATAATTCAATCTTCTCTAATCTTTTTAAAAGCGATCAGATTAGCGTGCTTTTAGATTCTGGAGTGTCTGAACGGGGGTTGGCGAGCGTAGCTTGCAGGGGGCAGAGCCTCCTAGTAGTGTATATAATCTGTTTAAATAACAATACTAATGCAAATTTAGAGCATTGATATTTTGTTTGCATTTCCTAAGTTTTTACATATTTAGCCGTAAATATATAAAAAAGCCCCTGAAAAAGAGTAAATTTTAAACCAAAGCTTTTGATTTTTATAAAATATTTTATCAAGTCTTACCTTTTATTCGATTTAATGAAACAAACTTTCGTTTATTTCCCTTTTGAGTTGAAATGGATTCCAAGTCATTGTAAAGAAAAGCACGTGCCATTAATCCCAAGGTATCAAGAATTTATAAAAGCACCTTTTCATGTTCCAAATCTTCTAAGATCTCAGGATATTTTTATTCTTAAAATTTAAAGGTAAAAATAAAATTGAAAAACCTTCTCTGATACATATCATTTAAGCTTGTTTGATAACAAAAGGAAAAAATTTGAAAAATATTTTTTTTTTTCAACCTCAACATTTTAAAATAAAAAATAGTTTATTTAAGAGAGGGTTTTACATTTTTTGTCTAACAGAATGTGCGGCAATTTTATTAGCTAACATATTATTTTCTTTAAATTCGTTCTAAATTAGTAAGGCTTTTTTCTAATAAGGTTCCCCGAACATATTGTTTTGATTATGGAGATATTGTTGGTGGGATATAACAAACATACGAGGAATATTGACTGCATTATGACAGAAGCACACACTCTAGTAACAAATCAATATTGCCTCAATATATTGTTGTGTCTATTAGTTGTACATTGCAGATAAATCAGATACATGTATGTGAGCTGTGGTTAAACACTCGCGCTAGCAACAAGATGCCTCAGCTATTTCCCACGGAAGACCTTATGACGTAAAGCCCAACCCAAGCGCAAGTACTTGCTGAGATATAACTTTCACTAAGCTAGCCTGAGAACAATTTGAGATGACAGAGTAGAGAAAGGCTTTGTCTTTTGAACGGAAAGGACGCCCCGTTCGAATCTCTCGATAATTGCGGCCGTAGTGTCGGTCGGTGTCTGTTATTTCCCCATATCCACCTTAACTTTAAATTGTAAATAGTGTAGTTATCTTATCTAATCCATATTAATTAAACTATTATTTACCTTAACCGTCAGATTTATTATCTAACATGTATACAAAATTTAAGTATGGAATATACACACACAAACAATGATGAATTTGAGGGGTGTCCAGGGCAAAATGTCTGTTTCGAAAGGTTTGAGATTTTGTTAAAATCAATGGTCTAAATGTGCAAATTATTTCCCCTTTCTCCAGGAACTCCGTAATGTCCCCTCAAGAGCTGCCAAATTCCCTCCCGGAGAAAAATGTCCGAATTCAACACTGCACACAAAAAAGTAAAAACCAGGTAAAACAAACGTGACAATAACAATTTTGTGTAAATATTCCTAAGAATCAAACAACAAATAAGGAAGCGTGTCACTTTGTAGCACAAATGAATTACGTGATACGTCTGAAAGAATAGAAATAGATGGATGTGGTATACGAACCAAGTAATACTGCAACTCGGCTCATATTTTGTCATGTGTTATAAATACATCATGTTGCTGGTGGTTTGAAAGAGTTTGAATTTTTTCTTTCTGTTGAAAAATAATTGGAGATGCGTTGGATGCGTGAAGATTTATCAGATATATATTTTTACAAAGTGTATATTTTTTTTTGTATATTTACTTTTAAGGAGAGCATCGTAGAAAATGATTGAATGGAGTTTGTATTCAATCCACTAAAATTAAAGTACGCATGGTTCAGGACTTTGGTTAAAGTTATTCTTACTATGTAAACCGCTAAACTAAATACATCATGATTAATGGTCACATTAGAGCTGCAAACGCTCTATATTGGTGCTGCAATTGATAACCGTTATTCGACGAAAGTTACTGAAAGTGATATTTACTTACCTCGTGTTACAATTGGCGAAAGCATTTTTGAATCAATTATTCAGTGGGTGGCCAGGGAAGGAAATCGCCAATCACGAGAAATTTTGATTACTCTATCTGTTATATGATGTTACAATTATTATTTTATAACACTATTACATATGTGCAAATATCAATATTTTCATGTGTATAATATAACTGATCGAAAGTTTGGCGACTGTGCTATTATTGGTAACCTGGCTTAGAGAAGAGGGAACTGTTTTACCGTGCAGGTCCGGAAGGGAAGTACTCCAATATTCAGCAATATTTCTTCCCAATACTACTATTAATAACACGGTCATTGGGGAAATAATAATATAAAAACATAATCATACATTTATAGGATTCTTTATTTTTTAAATCACGGAAGACATAAAAATTTCTAAACCAACGAATGAAGCAGTCCGCGGTACTTCACGGATCTTGGCTGTTCTTGATCCATACTACTTCGAGATTTGTTGGAAGTCTAGTTGGATCTTGCTCACGTGACAGTCAAGGAGCGTAAAAGTATCGCGACCTGTCTTTTTCGTCGTCTGAAAAAAAATTATGTAGTATTTATTTGGATAAAAATATATTAGTAGTAGTTAATGGTATATTATTATTTATGTTATGTCAATATCCACCATAAATTTTGTTTATTGCACATCATTTATATTTATTTTTAAGTTAATTTTGTTTTGTTTTAGCTTTTAGATGAAGACCGTTTCAGACCGATAGAAAAGATCAAGACAATCAGCAGCACATACATGGCAGCATCTGGTTTAAATCCTGGACGAAAAGTAAAAACCAAAATTTTATTTTGTACAAGCTTATTATTAAGGGTGCCTTTTAAAGTCCTGTCCACCCCCATTAATTCTAAAACGGGTACAGCTATAAAAATGAACGTGGTATCTAGGTATTGCAAAAAGACCATGCGTTAAGTGATGTCACTATGCTTAGCGACAAACTGTGGATTTAGCATTCCTATCCTGAAAATGACACGAGATATAAGAAAAAAAAATCAAAATCCTAGAATATTCTCAATTTAGTATGAAAATATGCTTTACATAAAAAATTAACATTATTAGAAGCGCTGAAAGCCGTCGTAAAACATTTTAGACTTCTTCACATCTGTGAGAGCTTTTTTTTAGTCTTAATAAGAATTGAGTGTAGAATAAGAAAAGGGGAAATGATGATTTTAGGAATTTTTTAGACAGTCGCGAATTCATGAAGTGCCCTATCAGTATGTCCCACCTGGAAAATTTCGAATTTTGAATTTATTAACGGTCTAGAAATCCTAATTACGCCAAGGATCATGCCAAGGATTACGCCCTCGCCCCCCTCTTGATTTGAAAATTTCCCTCCCGAAGAGAAAATGTCTGAATTTAACACTGTGTTTAGTTAAAGCATAGACAAAAAGTGTTTGGAAACTAGCCCATTAAATGAAATGCGCTTTGTGAGAACTGCAGTGGGGCAACGCGTGATGCTTCTCTATACAGTTTTCTATACCTTGCAGGGCCCCGGTTATAGTGAGGAAAAGGAATCATAATCAAAAACAAGAAAATTGCAAATAGCAGCTCTTTGCACTTACACGTAAAAGTACTAGAGTCTTTGATGTCGAATTCACGTTTTTATAGCTCATTCGTTTCGATTCATTGAGCTGAGTACTTAGTACTTTGACATCTCGTATATCAGTTATTGAGTTTTAATAATGATAAGAATTCAAAGTTTAAAAAGTGCGAATTTTCGTTTATTGAAAACAATTGACATTAAAGAAATAAACATGATATAAGGTTAATTAAGCTATTTTCACTGTCATACATTGATTATAATCAACTTTTGCCACATTATTCTTCTCGAAGAAGCCATTAAAGAAAGATATATTTGTCGCAGTGAGCATAACTAGCAAGTGCATCTTATTCAGCTGACTCGATGACGCACTCAAAACAGGTCTGTTTCCTTTCTTGAATCTTAACCTCTAACTGATGTTACCGGTCTCACAGACCGGTGCTTTTTTCAATTTTCATAGTTTAACTTGTAAATTTCAGTTTATCTACAAACACTACTGAAATTTTGTTTCGTTTGGAACTTTAGTACTATCACCAGAGATTTTTGAATAGGTGAATTTTAATTATAACAATCCTGTACAAAAAGTTTAGTACAAAAACAACATCCTATGAGTTAATCGCGGCTTTTATTCATCTTTTGATGGAGCGGTCTCACAGACCGCTTCACACTAGTTATGCGACATTTTCTGTGACATCAGTTAAAGGTTAAGCAGTAGTCTGTTGGGGTGACGTAATTTTCATCTTTATCGGTATAAACTCCTTTGACAAATCCATACATAGGGACGAACTTAACTGATGCAAACTGATAGTGTACCAGTGATTGAAGTTTGATGACGTTATTCCTAGTCATGATGGAAATATTCAGTTCGTTGACAAAAATAAAGTCTTGAATGAATTTGACAGACTTTCCATGGACGTAAATGCATCAAATCCAGAAGTTGAATGAGACTCGTTGAATTTGTAGACATACACATCAACTTAATTCGCACGTCTTCAGCGTGGAATGAAGTAAGAATCGAAAACAGAGTTGTCGCATCATGCATGAGAACGGCCTTTTTACTTCCTAGTCTCCCTTCTGCCACAAAGACGTTGGTTGTTCCATTCTTTTAACAGAGGAATACTTAATTTTCCTGACTATGCGCAGACGACGTAGCAGTTGTTATGATTAAAAAGAGGTACAGGAGAATTAGTGGGAAATCCCTTTCGTTCTTGAAGACAGGTAAGCATAATGGAAAAGGGAATACCATTCATTGAAACTGTAGACTGAATGGTGTACGAATGCGTAATGGCATCTTTGGATTGAATCAAAACAGAGACGTCTTGGATGCCTTTGAAAGTCAGAATTCTTCCGGGATGCATTTCGTAATTGAAGGAAGTCTGATCACTGTTATATACGCATGAAAAAATAAAACCCTTTAGATGATGCCTTGACATTCAAAATATAATCTGCACATCGTACCCAAAGAGTGGGCCCTTTTTTTTTCAAATTAATGGAAGTTCTGACGCTAGTGATATTGCGACTGCACTCGATCGATGGTTTTAAACTTTCGAATACACGTCTTAGATGCTTTGAAGGTCGGTTCTTTGACAACCTGTTGTTGGTCGTAATCTTGTCCCCTACAGTAATCGAGGCTTTTGGCTCATGCTGATATTTCGCAAATAGAAGTCTAGCAGCTTTCTTTCGGTTAAATATGATGTTAGCGTAGATGTCGAAGTTCAAAACTTTATTTTTCAAGTTTCAAAACACTGATAACTTTAGAAAAAACTTGATATTATCTGAAAGAAAAGTTGGAGAAAATTAAGTTTAAAATTGAATAGCATACCAAAAATTAATCTGCAGTTACAATATCTTATAATAATCGTAATAAAGAATCATATTTTAGCTATCAGCAATGTATGGCAGTTTAAGAATAGTAAGTAAACTTAAATCATATTTATTTGGCGAAACTGTTTTTCAATGAAGGAACTTTGACCCAGTCTCTTGTTATTATAAAACTCAATAGCCGATATGCGAGGCAGGGCCGAAACTAAGGGGAGGTGGTAGAGGGGGCATGTGCCCCGGGCGCTAGAACGAAGGGGTGCCAAATGAAGAATTATACCTTTGGAATGGATCATTTTCTTCTGATGGACTGATGTCTTCTATTATTATGAAACAGCCATTATAAATGAAGTGTTAGGTGAAGATGAAAGAGCAGCCGTAAAAAGGTAGAACTCTGATTTTCTGGTCAGAATGGGAAGAAAAAAAATGGCCATAATTTTTTTTCAAAAAAAAAATTATGAAAGAGCAGCCGTAAAAAGTTAGAACTCTGATTTTCTGGTCAGAATAGAAAAAAAAATGGTCATAGTATTTTTTTTTTCAAAAAAAAAAAAAAAAAAAAAAATTATGGCCATTTTTGATTATCCATTTTTTTTTTCATTCTGACCAGAAAATCAGAGTTCTAATTTTTTACGACTGCTCTTTCATCTTCACCTAACGCTTCATTTATAATGGTTGTTTCATAATAATAGAAACCACCAGTCCACCAGAAGAAAATGAAGTAATGGAAATGCCGGGAGCGACACTAAATTCTGAAAAAGCAAAATTCCTGTTCTCTAGTTTTTAAGTTTAACCCTTAGCTGCTGTTAGCGGTCTCACAGATCGCTTTTTTTTCAAGTTTTATCGTTTAACTTGTAAGTTTTAGTTTAACTATAGATACTAGTGAAATTTTATTTCGTTTGGAGCCTATCCCTAGAGACTTCTGAATAGCCGAATTTTAATTATAACAGTCCTGCACATAAAGTTTAGTACTGAAACAATATCACATGAGTTAATCGAACCTTTTTAGCCCCCGGTATGCTATTTCTTTCCCCCAGCAAATAAAGTGTCGTCTCCAAAAAATAACGTTCCGTTGTATAAGCCAGCCGTAAAACAAAGCAGGTGTATCATTGTACTGTTAAATTCTCTACTGCAATTTCTTAAACTTCTAAGCATTCAGTTTTTATACCGTCGTATTGGGAAAAAAAAGTACTTTTAAATGCAATTTGTTTGAAAATTGCATCTCCATTTATTTTTGAGATATTATTATTGTTATTATTATTATTATTATTGTAGTTTTTAGCGTCATTTGTTTCATTTTGGCAACTCCAGTACTCCATTTCTGTAGAAAGTAAAGGAAAAATAGCAATTATATCTTTTTGTCGCCATTTTCCCATAAAAACTGAAAAAGGTACTTAAAATACGTGCTATTTTGAAAAAATATAAATGAATGATTTCTGATAAAACATGGAGCTATTATAAACTAAATTTAATTTTAAGTATCTATATTAATATTACAAACAAATAAAGGCACATGAATCATAAGATAGTCGATTTCTTTTTTTCTTTTTTTTTTTTTTTTTGTAGAGTTTCTTGGATGACGATTTCTCTTTTTTGGATTTGTGTATTATTCAGCGATAGTGACGTCATGTGCGTACTTTGCCATAGATGTTGTTTAATACTGGATCGCAAATGAGGAATTCTTCAGCGGATGCGGATAACGTCATTTTATATAAAATAAAATCGCATGTTTTAAATCTTAAAACTGAACTACAGTAGAGTCCCGATTATCCGAGTCCCGCTTTAACCGAGTTATTTTCTTCTGATGGACTGATGGCTTCTATTATTGTGAAACAGCCATTATAAATGAAGTGTTAGGTAAAGATGAAAGAGCAGTCGTAAGAAGTTAGAACTCCGATTTTTCTGGTCAGAATGGGGGGAAAATGGCCATAATTTTTTTTTCATTCTGACCAGAAAATCAGAGTTCTATCTTTTTACAACTGCTCTTTCATCTTTACCATATACTTCATTTATAATGTCTGTAGCATAATAATAGAATAATAGAAGCCATGAGTACATCAGAAGAAAAGGATCCATTCCAAAGGTATAAGTTCGATTTACTCTGATAATAGGGACTCTACTGTATCTATATATATATACATATATTTTTTTTTCATCAGGGGTGACACTAAATTCTGAAAAAGCAGAATTCCTGTTCTCTAGTATTCATACTTCGATCAAACAGTCTCGAAGACCGCTCACGTTAGCTATGCTATCATTTTTTCCACAACAGTTAAGGCTTAAGAAGACTGTTAAAATACGTTATTTTTTATACTAAAGTCTTTTTTCCCCTTTATTGCAGGGTCCTGATGAATGGGGTCATTTGACAGCTTTAGTAGATTTTGCTTTTGCAATGCGAGAAGCCCTTGATGAGCTAAACAAACATTCCTTCAACAATTTTAAGTTAAGAATAGGTAAGTAAACCTCAATGCTAAATATTTAGATGAACATAGTTTTTAAAAAATTAACAAATTCATAAGAAGTTTCGCACTGAAAATTTTTAATTTGATTTTATTGATATAAAATTTATTAAATTGCTAGATCGTCGACTTTTAATAAAGTCTTGATATCTCGAAAATCATTAGGAATAATGAATAATTTGCGATATAGCGTTTTTGAGATGGATAGACTTTGTTTAACGTAAAATCATTAATTTATAAAACCATGTCGATTTAGTACGTGACAAACTCATGAATTTCCATAATCGGAACTAACGCCACATTAACATATTGTAACATAATTTTTTATATATTTGTCAAAAAACTATGCACTTACTAAGATTTACGGTAATATATCATAACGGAATATCATATAATATATCATATCGTACGGAACACTCAGATTGCGAGTCCTGCTCATACGTATCCCTTTTTTATTCCTTTCATTGACTGAACATTTGATAAGATCTCCGCCCGAAAAATCTTCAGTATCGGATTGCAGGATTTTTTGGATTGCGACATTTCAACCCCTAATATCACTATCCCAGCACAAAAACCTTATAATATCATAATTGAAAAAAAAAAAAAAAAAAGAAGAAGAAAATGAAAAAACTTATTCAAAACTCTCTGAGATTTAAAAAGTACTTTTATGTAACTTTTAGGAAGAAATAGAATTAAAATTCCTAATTTTATCGAGCTAATACGCATTAATAAAAAGCTAATACTGTAAATATTATTCAATGCTAATATTAATAAAAATAGAATAACATGCTACAAAGTATGGTGCTGCTATAAATTTTTTTTTCCAGGTATCAGTCATGGACCGTTGGTTGGCGGTGTGATAGGTGCTAAAAAACCTGTATATGACATATGGGGCAATACCGTGAACGAAGCAAGTCGCATGGATTCTACAGGAACTTTTGATAAAATACAGGTACTGATGTTTCTTTTATTTATAACTAGTTAGTGTATGTGGGTTACATGTGGATTTGTGGAATCAAAATCACTACGCAAAAAAGAAGTATATTTTTTAGTAATTGCTGATATAGGGTGTCCCAAAAAAGCGCTTGTGGGAATTTAAATAACCAATACGCTAGTAAGATTAACACAAGAGACTTTTGAAATAGCCAGATGCAACACTGGAATCAAAATCACTACACAAAAATAGAGCTACATTTTTTTGTAATTTCTGATGGGTGTCCCAAAAAAGCGCTTGTGGGAATTTAAATAACCAATACGCTAGTAAAATAAACACAATAGACCTTATTTTTCTAACACGAAATCGTTCAAGCAAAAAGAAGGCTGTTTCGTGAGAAGTGTGGTAAACAATAAGTCTGAAGTTGCCATTACTCCATTGATGATGCGCTATCTGATTCGACAAATAACTCAATAATGCAGCAATTTCGTAATGATCATACAATAATCTGAAATGCTGAAATGAAAATCTTTGTGAATATGATTAAGTATGCCTATGCGTGTCTGGAAGTTGGAGGGGGACAATTTGAACACCTATTGTAATTTAGAACAGATTTTTAGAATTTCTATGTATTATTTTCAAAATTTCACAACTTTTTCAGCAGTGGAGTTAACGTCCTGTGTAATTAAGATTTCTTTTCGTCGATAAAGGGATTGAACTAAGATTTAAAAGATTTTCATGATTCCAACTGAAGAATGAAATTTATTTATATTATGTGTGGAAGATTTAAGCTAAGTTAATATACATAATTAGGCTGTATCAAAAGTATTTTTGTTTTTTGAATGCTCATACACAAAAGTCTGTAGTTTTCACTTGCTCACCACTATTCTTGAACATACAATGTTGCATAAGAATCTATATACCACTTTATATTCTATTATCATACATTTCTTGCATTTTTAAGTCACATAATGGGTAATACAAATATTGAAATTCTGTCTAATTTAGGGCATTATTTGAAACTAGACCTTAAAGCCTGAAGCTTTTCACAAAATTCGTGAAGTGGAAGGCCAGGACAAAGTTAGTGTCCGGATATCTCAAAACTAATTCAAACGTTTTAAGGAAGGAGATCTTTACCTTAAAACCAAATCCAGAAGTGATAAGCCATCAGATATGCATTTGTGCATCTTGAGAAGGTGAGGTCTTGATTGGGGAAGTGGGGGGAGAATCCAACCCTTAACACTCGAAAATTGGCGGAAGGACTAGGACACTCCAAGCACACTGTGCATCAACCTTTATATAAACATAAAATGACTTACAGGGAGTCAAGAGAGGGGACAAAACAAAAATGCTTTTAATACACCTTAATATATGTATTTTTTTTTACAGGTCAGCTTCTAATATTGATCTTGTAGCTATAATAATAAAAATATTCCTACAGTTATAAAAAGATATTATATGCCTTATTGTCTTACAGGTGCCAAAAGCTACTGCTCAGATTTTAGAAGCCCATGGATACCTCGTCCAGCTTAGAGGTTTAGTTGCTGTGAAAGGGAAAGGTGAAATGGAAACATTTTACGTAGTAGGCCGCCGAAAGATTGTTGGACGACAGATGTCTATGGGTCGCCATCCAAGTGTCCATAAGAGTTTAGCTGCTGTAGTGTACGGGTTAGTGAGAGCCAGAAAAAAGGGGCTGGGATCCAGTCTCAGTGTTCCGAGTCCACAGAGAAGATTGGGATCTGCTACGACTCCTACAAACCCTCCTAGGCACAAGCTACATCGAATTCTTTCAGAAACTCCTCATCCCAACCGGAAGAAAAACAATAGACTGAGAGAGAGAAGGATGACGGATGCAGGCGGAAGTAGCCACTCATATCCAGACATGAGAAATGTCATAGATCTCGATTTAAAAGGGGTGATTTCCTGACGAGATCTAGCAAAAAGTTCTCTGAAGAGTTCTGATGAGAGAGCCCAGCAGTGAACTTTTTGCGCTTCCTCGAAAACAAATTTTGTTTATTGAACCAGAATTTCAAGTGGAAACAAACGTCGATGATCAAATACAGGACATTCGACATATTCAAGATGGCGTTTCCTTGACTGATGTCGAAAAGTTAATATTACAGGGATTATGAAAGATCCTCTTTCAGAACAAGAGTTCAAATAAGAAAAGCGAGCTATGAACCATTTGTTTCTTATGTAAAACAAAATTTGTTTGTAGGTGTATTGTTCCAGATGAAAACAAATCCTGGTGATCAAATATAAGGCATTCGCTGTTATCAAGATAGCGTTTCCTTGTTTGAGCTCTGTTAGTATTACAGGGATTATGAAATATTCTCATTCAAGTTAGAATGAGAAAAGCCACCTGTTGTTTTGCTTTTCATATAAAGCAAATTTCGTTTATTAATCCATTGTTTCAGATGGAGATAAATAATGTTGATCAAATACATGTCAGATGCCTTCTTCAAGATGGTGTCTCCTTGCTCGATCCCCAAAAGTTCTTTGTTTATATTATAGGGGTTATGCAAGATTCTGATTCAGATCACATTTATACGTTCGCACTTATTATTTCAAGTTATTTTTTTATGAAAAAAGTAAAATTATTTGTAAAAGGAACTGTTTGCATATCTGTCTAAAATGAACTGCCTATCGTAAAAAGTTATCACCTTCTTTACTTGAGTGAAAAAAAAAATGTTTATAAAAGGCTTATAAGGTTTTTGAAGCAGTATAACATAATTAGTGTGTCGGCTATTGTTTATTAAGTTAAACCAGCATGTTTAACTGATTTTAAAAACACAAGAGGTTGAACTGATTTTAAAACTTTTTACTGTAATTAAAGCAATAGACTGTGTCATAAAGGCAGCTACGTCAAGAGGAAGATCCGGACAGATCAAAGTCTTTATGTTGTTATCTTCTTTCTATACTTATTTTCAAGCTTAATATTTTGTTAAAGTAGAAAATTGCATAATTAAATAATGATATTTCAGTCGCAAATTAAAGTGATAACTAATCTATATTATTATCAGAGAAAATTATATTAAGAAAGTTTTCTATCACTTTCTTATAATTTAGTTCATTTGTCTTTTGTTGTTTTACTTTAACCGTTAAAATGTCATTCTAAACATAATGCCTTCTGAAATAAATTGTAAAATACATTTTATTTCTTAAAAAGTGTTACAAATTTCAATAATCATATTTACAGCTATGGACGAAAAAATAGAAAACACTTTTTATTTTTCGAGAATTTAAAAATAACGCCATTTTAACTTTTACAATTTATTTTTAATGTATGTTCTTGTACCCATATATTATAATGTATTGATTCTGTAAGTATAATTATTGAGATATTGATGTTTTCGTGTCATGATGTTTTCTCTGAACTAGCCTAAAAATGCATTTGAAAAAAAACATTGGTAAATGAAAACAAAAAGGATTATTTATTAACAAAAAAAGATAGTTTTGTTAATAGTTAAATGCAAAACCTTAGTTTTAAAGAACTGCACTAATACTATTTGCACTGAAAAGAAATACCAATGTTTTTTAATCTAGAAAGATATAATGTCATTGCGAACGAAAATATAATATAACCACGAACGAAAATATACAATAACTTCTTCTGAGTTACCCAGGATTCTAAGAAAGCTTTCTTTATCTTTAGGAACCCCAGAAACCGATATACAGGGTTTCCCAAAAAGATCTGAACAACTTCAAAATTGTATTTTAAAAAAATGAATAGGCCCTACAACAAAGCTAGTAACAACAATAGATAGAATAATCCAAAAAGTTTTTTTTTTTGCTGCTGCCTTAGTAAACTTCAACATGAGATCATTTCGTAGCACGAAGAATATCAAGACGATATTCAATTTAAATTCGAACGTTTTAACGTGCTCACATCAAGTGTTCCATTTCGATCGACATCAACCGATCGACATCAATCGTTCGATAATTTCTTTGAGTTAAAGTATGGGATTTTGTTTCGATAAACCACTCGAAACATTGAGCTTTTTTCAAGGGATTTGCAGTTTTTGAATAACTGAAATCTTTAATAATCGTTTATGGGTTGTGCAGCACCCTCTATGACCAGAAACATACCGTAGAAAAAGAGTTTTTGAGTTATTCTATCTATTGTTGTAACTAGTTTTGCGGTAGGCCTATTCATTATTTTTAATAAAATTTTGAAGATATACAGATCTTTTTGGGATACCCTGTATATTCAAGATTTATAAAAGCATTTAATAAAACAGTGTTTTTTTTTTTTTTTTTTTTTTTTTTTTTTAGCTCCCCGGTATGCTGGTTCTTTCTCTTAGCTTATTTTCTGTCGTCTCCGAAAAATAACGGTACATTGTATAAGCCAGCCGTAAAACAAGGCAGATGTATTATTGTACGATTAAATACTCTATAGCCATTTTTTAAACTTCTAAGCATCGCACATTTTCAATTTTTATACCGTCGTATTGGGGGGAAAATGTACTTTAAAATGCAATTTGTTTGAAAACTGTATCTCCATTTGTTTTTGAAATATTAATTTTGTTTGCAGTTTTTAGAGTCATTTGCTTAATATTGGCAACGGAAGTACTCCATTTCTGAAGAAAGTCGTAGAAAGTAAAGGAAAAATAGTTCTAAAATAGTAATTATATATTTTTGTTGCCATTTTCTCATAACAACAGAAAGAAAATGTAATTAAAGTACGTGCTATTTTGAAAAAATATAAACGAATAATCTCTGTTAAAACATGGAGCTATTATAAACTATATTTAATTTTAAGTATCTATATTAATGTTGAAACAAATGAAGGCCTATGAATCATTAGACAGCCTTTTTCTTTGTCGAGTTTCTTTAACGACAGCATCTTTATGCTGCATTTGTGCATTATTCTGCGATACTGACGTCCTATGCATGCTTTATTGTAGATGTTTAAGAGCGGATCATAAAATGTGGAATTCTTAAGCGGATGCGAATGACATCATTTTACATAAAATAAAAGCGTGTGCTTTAAGTCTTAATATTGAAATATGTTTTGTACTATTTATATATACATATGTATTTTTTTCATCGGGGGCGACACTAAATTCAGAAAAAGCAGAATTCCTGTTTTCTAGTTTTTTTTTTCTTTTTTTTAAACCATTTGGAAAAATGGTTATTGCCCTCGTCAGGGTAGGAAATCAAAAGCATATCTGAAGCTTTTTATTGGTTTAATCCGCATTTTATTCGTTTTCTGATTGGTCTATACAGTAATCTGTATTTCCCTTTACTTTCAACAGAGGTGGATACTTCTGTTGCTACTATGACAAAAAAGTAATAAAAACTATAAAAAAAAATAATAACTCAGAAACAAATTGAGATACAGCTTTCAAACAAATTGCATTTAAAAGTACATTTTTTTCTCTATACGACGGTGTAAAAAGTAATATTGTGGTATGTTTAGAAGTTTATGAATGAAATTTCATTTAAAATGGGTCGTCAGATTTCCAAGAAATCTGACGATGGAAAAGCCTTTTCCCGAACAGCCAATGAAATGCTTGGATAATACATAAGTTTCAGGTGGATAATACGTAAGTTTCAGGAAATCTTGCAATTTGTACGTGTAATAACACTATTAATGTTTAATTCATGGCGTACGTGTTGTATGATCAACTCCGTGCGATTTTTTATGTCTTAAATTTTAGCCTTTAAAAAAATCCTTTTCCAAATGGTCGTTGTAATTTGTTAAATTGCTTTTTTTTTAATATTGTTTTTTTTTTTTTTTTTTTTTTGCTGACACTGCGGAAACGTATTCAAGCAGATTTTATAGTAATCAGTTTTCTCAACCCGGAATTTAGGTATTTCGTATATGCTATCTTTTTAAAAAGAATTTGATAATTTGTATTACTTTTTAAAGTATTTTTATATTTTGTCCTATTTATTTTTGTTATAGTTTAGAAAAAAATAGTTGGACATGAAAACATCACATTAATCGGAAACCCTACTTAAAAAATCAATAGGTACAATACTTTATTAGGGATCTAAACAATACAAAATAACCATGCGTTTTTTTTTTTAAAGCGAAATTTACGTTATTTTTAAATTTACAAAGAAATAAAAAGTGTTTCTATTATTTTGGCCACGGCTGTAGTTACGAAAGGAAATATTTACGATAGATTAACACCTTGAAATTTAAAATATTAATTTAATGGCATCATTGCAAGAAGAAATATCTGTTACACTAGATTAATTTTAACACAATTATTCTAACTGGTAAATAAATCATATCAGATGTAAATTTCCAACTGGGCGAAAAATGTTCGAACCAGGCTTCGAGCGAGGGATCTCGTGGCTGAAGTCGCCAGTGCTCTACTATCTGAGCTATCCCGGGTGAATCTGGTGATACTCTTTCACCGAGCTAACCTTAATGATTATAGAATCTGGTCTGAAATCTGGTTCAGCTCAACAGAATAAATCGCAGGTAATGGAACTCCAGAAAAAACTCCTCAGATGGCAGAGCATTGGCGGCTTCAGCCAATAGATCCCTGGTTTGAATTCTGGACTGGATATTTTTCGCCCAGTTGGAAATTTACATCTGAAAATATCTGTTACTTCGAATATAGATGCACAAAATTTTAAGACAAATTTTTTAAACAAGTTTTTATATATAGTGTTTCGTTCATTACTATTCTCAGTTGATTTTATATAAAATTTTATACATAATATATTGTACCAGTTTATATGTTTTCGATGCATAATTTTTTATTAGATTTTGCTTCTCTTCTCTTGCAAATTAATTTTGAAACAATTTTTTACATATAGTGTTTCGTTCATTATTATTCACAGTTGTTTTTGTATAAAATTTTATACATAATATATTGTACCATTTTATATGTTTTCAATGCATAATTTTTATTAGATTTTGCTTCTCTTCTCTTGCTCTTCATTCATTTTAGTTTTGACGTTGTATCCAACAATTTCCCACTGGAGTTCTTCTGACCCCTAAGCTTCTGCAAGATATCAATTTGTATCCCGTAATCGATTATTATCTTTTCAACAGATAATTTATTTTTGGCCTTTGCTTCTTTTGCCCGCTTCAAATTTAAGTTTCATCTCTCCAATCCAGCACTTTGCCAGTACTGTCCGTACTAGCACATTCTTACTAGCGAAACTGTAGGGTTTTGCTGATGTAATACCAATAAGTATTACATCATCGGTTGTCTTTTCAATAGATAAATTTGTATTCGACTTAGTTTATCTTGCACTTTCGGGATTAGTTTCGTTAGTCTAATACAGCATTTTTCTTCTGTGGTTAGTCGAAGTTTTAAGAGTTCTGAAGCTATCAATAGGCAATCTACCGAGTGTATCAGGAATTATCGTTCAGATTTGAAGGGGAGGTAGAAACTAGCAAAAGAAGACAATTTCAAATGGGAAAGTATGGACGCAAACGAACACATGATGTTGCAAAAGGCGCTGTGTATCCACAATTTCTGCTCATGCGCAAAGCTCTCTGAGGAATCCAGCCGGTCGTCCTTCAACAAGGTGACTTCGTTGCAGTAACATGAGTCATTATACGTAAAATGAATATGCAGACATGCATACAACTTACGGTGCAGAAGGGGGCAGAAGTCGGAGAATTGAGGAAATGTATGCAGAACGTTACTCCAACTGGCGCAAACCTCAGGATCAAATGTCTGTACGTGTTCATCAATAACTGTGCAAAACTAGATCGGTTACCAGTACTTGTCATGATAGAGGAAACAACCAATCAACACGGAGAGTTCCAATCGAGGAAGCTATCTTACAGCTTTCTGCATACGTTTGCGCAGCTATCCGACTACTTTCCTCTATCGAATCGTAAATTAGATGCACATCTGCATATTCATTTAACATTTAATGACTTATGTTACTTCTGCGAAGTCACCTTGTTTAAAGACGACCGGCTGGACCTGTCAGAGAGCTTTGCACGTAAGCAGAAATTGTAGATACACAGCGCTTTCTACAACTTCATACGTTCGTTTGTGCCTATACTTTCCTATGTGAAACTGTCTTCTTATGCTATTTTCTATTTTTCCACTAAATTTGAACGATCTTTCCTGATACACCCTGTATAATTGCTTGTCTTTTCGATCGATAAATTTTCGACGGAACCCTCTTCAGGTTTCAGTTTTGCCTCTCGAATAAAGTATTTTCCCATTGCAATTCCTCGTAACCGATAAATACCCAACAAATCAATAGAAATCTATGATCAGTTGGTTCTTGGATAGATAAAATCTCTTTAAATTTTGACTCTTTTGCCTTCTTTGGGTTTTAGATTTGCCATTTCAATCATTCGTCTACTTTAACTCTTCAACCACTCCTACCCATTACAATATGAATTTAAATTACTAACCTAATAGTAGAAGTAATTTTTAATAAAAATCTTCTTTTATTTGAAGTCACTGTTTGATACCCTATTTCATAGTATTTTTTTGCAAACAGGTCCTGGAACCAATACCTTTAATCTTGGAATATCTAAACAAAGACTGTCGAGATAAACTCGTAAAAGAACCTAATAAATGTAAATTAGAGCAGTTCAAGATTTACAAACGTGTTTTTTTCCCAAGTCAGTCAGAAGCAATTACCAACTGTACATATTAAACCACTCTTACTTTCAGTAATGTAACTTCCGTATGTTTTGTAAACTAATTTTAAATTTACATAAATCAGAAACAGGTACTGCGCTACTCTCGTGACCTTATTTTGACTTGATGTTCTAAATGTGATTCCATCTACATTTATGTTTTCATTTTACAATTTTCAGTCGTATATAAAACAGATACAGTCCTCAACAAAAGTTTAGACACCCATGACATTTAACTTTTAAATAAAAAATACGAACTCTTGGGTTATACAAATCGATAGATTTATTTTTAAATATAGTTTAAACATTTTAGAGCGGAAATAATAGTTTTAAGGTAGGATAATATTTAATTCAACTGAAAAAAGTGAAATTTGCATATTGCAAAAGTTTAGACTTGCTTTTCAGCAGCTGTTCAAGGGAAAATGCAAATTTCAAACTTATGACGTCACATGCATGAAGTATTTAAGTGCACCTCACGATAGCATCTGTTAGTGAAGATGCCGCGAGATAGAGATTCAATCAGATGAAATAATTAAAATATAGAAGCTGAAATCGAAAGGGAAGACTTGTAGAAATTTCAGCTACTTTGAATCGTTCAAAGCAGTCTGTCTATCGAGTACTGTCTAAAAGTGACTCCTACAAAGCAAAGCATAGATCTGGAACAGTGGCGTGGCGTCCGGTCATCGCTGGATGCGGCCACTGCAGTGCCGCATCCAGCGGCAACCAAGCAATGCCAAGCAATATTTTAAAACTCTTAATAAGCTTTTAAAACTCTACGATCCAGTTTTAGCAGAACATTTGGAGTTCATGTATAAGTGAAGGTAAGATTTAAAGTTTCTTTTTTGAACATTCAACCATTGAATTTTAGAGTTAATAATTTTTCACCACAAACTTAAATAATTGCGATGACCACCGAAAATTTTCACGCCACACCACTGATCTGGAAGACCTCGTGTAGCTAGAAAACGATGATAGGGGGATCCAGAAACTGGCATCTACACAAATGATGAGTGCTAGTCAGATTAAAAGTGAGTCAGGACTTTCTGTGTCAACTGATAAGATTCGTAGGTGAGTTAAGGAAAGAGGTAAATTAGTTTATATGAAAATTAAAAAACAGCCAGCTTTGAAATCTCAGCACAAATTCACGAGAATGCAGTGAGCTCGCAAACATATGCCATATGGATCCCAGTGGTGTACTGTGATATTCAGTGACAAAAAAAAAGGAATTTGGATGGCCCAGATGGGTGGACATACTATTAGCAAGACTTGCGTAAAGAGGCTAGGACTTTCTTTAGTCAACAACAGGGTGATGACCATTTAATGATTTTGGCCTCATTTGCTTGAATGGTTTAAGCTCAGGAGTTCCTCAATGGTCCCCAAACAGCATATGCCTACATACATACATTCGAGAGCAATTTAAAACCATTTGGGGAACTTTCAGCTGGTTCAAATTGTGTATTTTAGAAAGATAATGCGTCTATTCATGTTGCACATAAAAAAAAACTCGGTTTAACTCTCAAAATATTACTGCTTTCGATTGGCCCGTGTGTAGCTCTGATCTGAACCCAATCGAAAACCTTTCGGGCATCATGTCTCGTAAGGTTTACGCAAATTTTCGACAATACTCCTCTGTTAATGAACTTCGAGATGCTGTTGAACGTGCTCGGTACGAAATAGGCTCCCAAGTGCGATGCAGGATTTAGTTTCTTTGATGGAAAGTCGCATTTTTGCACTAATTGCAAACAAAGGAGGTGCAATTCGATTTTTATTTATGGTTATTTTTTTGTAAATATATAGATTGTCTATATTTTTGCCATAATGTTAATTTTGTTTTTTTGTTCTTATATATTATGTAAAGTGTATAATTTAAAATTTATTGTTTTTGAGTAAAGGATACGTCACAAGTAATATATGACAGTTGAGATACAACAATTCGTAACATACTTCTCAGTACAGAAGAGTAATCGACCATTGTCTAAACTTTTGCTGCGCACTGTATAATTCGATCATCTTGAAAAAGTTATTTTCAATTTTGAATACATTATTGGTGCTGTCTGCAAAGTTCATGCAAAGTTTTGGTAAGATATGTAAAAATCCATCATAATGAGACTTGTAGCATAAAATCATGTATGCATAATCTAAAATGCGAGTATCATTTATATATTAAAAAAAACGATTGGTTAAAATACTATTAAGAAATGCAAGAAACTATTTTCCAAGCGCTGCGCAGTAGTTCAGTTTCAATATTTTGTGCAAAAAAAAATTAAATTTTTGAATTACTTTTTTTTTTAACTAAACTTTCGGTTTTTGCATTAAAGAAGCGTAATATATACACATTTCCTTAAAATAATCTAAAATGTGCAAACAAACTCTGCTTAAAAATATCAAACTTATCATTCAGTTAGTAATTTATTGTTGCTCATTCCGTTGCTTCTTTCCGCAGTTACTGTCAAAATATTCTTAAAAAATTACGAAATTTTTATTAAAATAAGTTTCTTAAAGTAAAAATTCTTATTTTTTAAATTGGTCAGTAAATTTACTATCTTTGGAATTGTTAATTTGTACGTTTATATTGACATGCGAAAAATTGCATGGAATTCCACATATTGATATTAATATTTGACTTAAGTTTCACAATTTCTGAATGCATGGTGTTGCTCCCAGAAGAAAAATAAATAAATATCAAGAGTATTGAAGTGTATTTATTTGAATAACAAACGTTTTTGGATTTTTTTCAAACATTACTAAATCAAAATTTGTAACTGAATATTATTTAACAATTTTGATTAACAAATATATTTTACAATACCTTATACTGTAACAAGAAACAATATTATAGTAAAAAAATAGAAACGTGTGTAGTCTAGGCCAGTGTGTAGTCTATTTATTCCATAAGTGACTACACATAAAGAATGATTTTGACTAGTTAGTAAGATTTTGACTGGTTTTTAACACTTCCAACATAGTTGAAAAATGTTTATGAATTCGGTTTGTCTGTCGGTTCACCTGCGTCTCTCCATGCTCTAATTCGCGTAAATATAGTCAGATTGTCATGAAATTGATATACGTTATTGGGGTTTACCATGGCATGACCGGTATTGAAAATGAAATGTGTAGCGTCTACGGTTTAGTTACAAGGACTCTCAAAAGAATTCCGTTGTATTACGGCCTATGGGGAAGAATCGTTTTTGGCGTATTTTAATGATATTACACTATTTTAAGCATAGTGAAATTTATGTATATCACTGAGGTGTACTACAAGGCACTTATTATGGAATCTGGTGTGCATACAATTTATCGTTTATTTCCAGGGACACACTAGAGTATTTGGCTACAGTACTGCCTATGAAGAAAAATTGCTGGAAGTGCGTTTTCAGTTGTGGTAAGCCTTTTAAAATTTAACTTTTTTTCATATTACTTGGCGTGTATAAATTCTATAGATCATATACATCACAAAAAATCTCAAGTACGCTTCTGTTTGTTGACGGGATAGAAATTTTCAACTGTGCCATGCATTCAATTGAACTAACTTTTAGCATACTACCAGTGTTGTAGTCGTAAAAAAAGCAGAGAGTATACGGTTATAGGCAGAGGATACACGCTGGCGTCATGAATGTTCATAGCTAGGGTATACGCTAATGCTTTATTTGAGAAACAGAGGGTATACGGAGCTTCTTAAAAAATCCAGAAGGTACACGGCGTCCACCCACGTATACCCTCCACTACATCACTGCATACTACGTAGCATACATACAAATCTGTAGATCCTATACAGGGCTGCGCAAAAAATTCGGATACTTTTCCGACTGTTGATAATAATTGCAGTAATTGGATTTTCAACTACGTTGTGCATTTTCTAAATTGTTGATTTAGACATCTTTCACCTAAATATATTAAGTAGTAAATATTTGGAGTGAAAGTATAAAATCTGCCAATATATCAGTTCTATCTTCCTGTTTTTATTTTCGAGAGGTTGGAGAGGAAGCGCACTGTAAAAAAAATTCCGCAACGTTCCTGGGAAAAAATGGGCAGCTGAGTTGCCCATTATTTCCAGGAAACATTTCTTGAAAATGACTGGAACTTTACTGTATATGTTAAAAACATTCTACAGAAATGCCAGTAAGTTTCCTGCGAAATACCAGGAATATTTCTGTTGACAGCAAAACATTACTGACATTTCATAGCATGCGGGATCCGCAGACGATTTTTACATTTCCTGTTGACAATTTTCGCTTTATTATCATTATTTACTGGAATGAAAAAATATTTTGAAATTGACATCAAAATTATTATTTATATTCAAGGCTGGAGTAGCACAGTTGAAGTTTATTCCAACAGAGCGAAAAATGTTCAGACCAGGGATCGAACCTGGATACTCGGCGTGCCGTGCCAATGCCTTACCTGTTAGGCTATTCGGACCGATACCTGGCTGACATAATTCACTCTTATTAGTTGGACTTCGCTGCGAACTGCAGCGCTAGTTATTATTTATAATTTACACGAAAAAATAAATTTCCAGTTAAAATTCAATAAAGTAAATATATATATGATATATTGTTTCTGAACTTTGCTTAAAATATAAAAATATATAAATGTAAATAATAATTAGAAAAAAAATCTAGACATAAAATATTTTGGATTTTCATCAGTAATTATGTTAGTTTACAAGTTAGATAAAATACATATAAATTTTCATGAAAAAAAAAAATCCTAATCGTAATTGTATATTTTTTCCGAAAATAAAAAAAAATTCAAATTTGCAGCAATTCAAAGTGACAAATATATATCAAATTTAAATCAAATTGTAAAGTGTTAAAACATAAAATTAATTAAAAAAAAAAGTCGAGAGGTAGCATCGAACTCGGGCCGTACGGGTGGCGTGCGAACCTTCTGCGTCCACACTACGAAAGACACATTGAGAGCTGCAAACTAATGGGTATTTGAAACGTATGCTAAAACTCGGCATCTAATTTCTGAAAATCTAAGGCCCATTTGAAGAAATTCTTTCACAAGAATAATTAGAGATAAGAACTCTAAAACATACTTTAAATTAATCAAAATCGGTGAGAATAATATTTGATGGCCCCCTGGTTAATGGAGATCAAATAATAGGTGTATTTTTTTTTACACGGTCTGCTCCTTAAACATCCCACAGACAAGTACGAGAGATAATCTCTTAGCGATGTCGCAGAGGTATTGTATTTTCATCTGAATGGTCTTGGCAATAGAGACGTAAAGGATTATGTCGTCTATTGATTTATTTGCATTCCATATTAATTTTTTTTACATTCATTTAAGGAATTCGTTTTCGACACTCGCGCGCGAGCAACGGATTATAGCAAAAAAATAATAAATGGCGGCCGCAGCGTTTTGCTGTTTCCAAATTTTGTTCAGGAACGTTTCAGATAAGAAAACCAGAATTTCACAGGAAAGAGCTAAATTATTCTGAAAACCTGAGAAAAGGCGAAACGCTCCTGGATTTTACATGTAACGTTACCATTTTTTTTTTTTTTTTTACAGTGCGGTATAATTGGAAATTAATATATGCTATATCGAAAATCAAATGCCCTTCTTATAGATGTTCATCGAAAATCAACATGAACTTTCAAGACAACACAGAAAGTCTATTTTCTGGAGTAAATGTGCTTATCTTGAACTGTTTAACACTTAATATTATTTAAACCGGTTTAATATTTTACGATTTGGTTGCTTTCGTACATGTATTCAATATACTCACGCCGTGCAACATATTTTGGCCGTTATTTAACATCGAGTAGTCAAAGGGTCAATTCCACTTTAATTAAACAACTTTGTTCAGCTTGGGACCTCGCACTTTTATTTGTCCTTAAATTACACGATGCTGTGGGTCTTAGGTCGGCTATTCCAAGTAGCGTGAGTTTATTTAACAATTCACGACCGGAATAATCTGCGCTCTTCACACTACTCAATTGTTACTTGGTTTTATTTTATTCACTTCCTTCTTTTTAATTTTTCCCATATATGTGACAGAGTAGAGAAAAGGGGAAAAGTATTCTGTACTGTCTGGTCAGAAGAAAATGAGAATTACAGTTAATCAGCAATTTAATTCAAAGTTGGCTCGAAATTAATTTCTGAGCGTACTAATTGTTGGGTTGGAAAATCTACGTACCGAGAGCAGACTCGGAATTAAATACTAGATATTAGAAGGGGAATTTTTTAATGGAAATTTAATTTAAATTTGGAAATTTTTTCATTGATGGGAACAGGGAATAGTCACACGGGGCTAAGTCTGGTGAAAAGGGGGAATGTGCACATTAGTGCGAGTTTTGGAGAGGAACTGTTTTACCTATGAGGATCGATGTGATAGTGCGTTGTCATTCCGAAGGTACCAGTCGCCACTCTGCCAAAACTGAGGATGTTTATGACGAATGGATTCCCTCAAACGAAGTAAAATGCTTAAACCAACACAACATTTTCCGCGTTCCGTGAAATCGAAGGTCGTCCAACACGTTCATCGTCTTCGATAGATTCTCCGCCCTCTTTAAAACGCCGATGCCATTTGCCTTGGATCTCGCCATGGTACATTCACCGTACACCTTTCTTATCATTTCCAAAGTCTCCGTTGGTGTTTTACCAAAACGTTTACATAATTTAATGTTGCAGCGCTGTTCAAGAAAAGCCATATTTCTTACGTCGCGGAGCAAAGGTAACTAACTTCGGAAGATAACGGGCGGTTCGGTCACATGACATAGTCTAAACCAACCTGGGCAGATAGGGGAGGGTTGGGAGAATCCATTTCAAGCGGTTTAACTTTAGGTACTTGCTTTCGTCGTCAGGAATGGCCACAGTCCCCGAATTTTTTGATCGTACCTCGTATTCATTCACCCTCTAATCTAAGGGCCAGCATGCACACCAAGATTGGTGGGACTCAACCAAAAAAGACCGAGATTTTAAAAATAATTTTACCTATGATATATATATATATTTAAGATATTCAATTTGTGTATCTTATACTAACACAAGAATGATTGAAATATGGACTAAGAAACAAAACCTTTAAACTCACCTTAACAAGTATGTACAAGCAATTGACATTTTAACCATATATCTCTCTATTCTAAAAAAAAAGTGACTACTGCTGTCACCGCCGCCGGTTTTGAATTTTTTGTGACCGGAGGTCTTTCTTCATTAATATTAAGAAAAATAATGCATAAAAAAATATGAAAATCGGTGGTATTATACAGAAATGTTTGATAAATACGCTGATGCAGACAGTTTTCAAATCGAAGAATTATTTTTAGAGATATTTAATGCTAAAGTTGGGCAAAATCATTCCACTAAAAAAGTTTTATAGGAGCAAAAACTATTCATGGGAATTTAATCATTTTTAGATCATTTTATACGTTTGAAGTTCCGGGTGTGCAGACTGTATTTCTTTTTTTAATTTGACTCATTTTTTGAGGTTTTATTTCTGTTTTAAATTCAAATTTTCAGCATTTCTAGAGATATTTTTTACATTATTTTAGATTAGAAAATGGTATTAATTTAAACTGTTGCCAAATGTATAAACAGCGCAAACAATAATGTTTGCTTCAAATTAAAAATTTATTTACACGTGACTATTATAAACAGAAAAAATTATTTGGAATTAGAATTAAATAATTATGTACAAAAAGCAAGAACTTATTAAAAATTACGTCATAAAAACTATACACGTGAATTTTAAAAGAGAAAGGATATTGTAAAATAATAAATTCATTAACAAGCGTTAGAAGTCTTAAATAGGAGAAAATACATCATATTTACGTCACATTACAGTTATTACATAAAATGAACACAAAATAATATTGCAAAACAGTTTAAATTTAGAAATTGCGCTAAACATTTATTTGATATTTTGAGAGGATCTTTTCAACTATTTTTGTAAGGAAAGCGCAAATAATATTTCATTTCTAACAAAAGTATTTTCACGTGAATATTTAAAAGAGAAAGAATAGCTTGGTCGAAATTACGTCAGATTAAAAACGATTAATTTAAAATGTCTCATTTAAAAGAACTTTCTTTTCGCTTTGTTAAAAAATACCAGGTGACAAAGACTCTGTTTACTTAATTCCTTTTATATTAGCTTATTTTGGAATGTTTAACTTATTTTACTTAATCAAAGACGAAAACAGCGATTGTATCTTTGGCACTACTTAGTTATCTCGTCGACCAAAAATCTATTATTCGCCAAACTATAAGATTAAATGCCAATAATGGTTGATCGTAAATGTCACATTAACTTGACTTTAACCCCCGGACCGCCGAGCAAAAGGGCAGAATTGTAATGTTGTTTTCTCTGTAATTTTTTTAATGTCTAAAAAAAGATTATTTTTTCTAATTAGATATAAAAAATTTAATTACGTATTGGAGTATAAGTCTTGAGAATGCTAATCATCACATAATATTTTATAACTGCGTTATACTTGTAGAATTATATTAATTTATAAATCGCTTCTACTCTAGTCAAACCTTCAGCTTAGTGAACGAATATATCAGTTCGCGGCGGTGAGAAGGTTAAGCAAGTTACATGTGTCTACGTCATCAAGTTATTTTTATTTCGACGTTTTATTTGTATTGTTATTAATGTTGTACTAATTTATTTGTTCTTTCGCTATTTAAAATAAAAATTATGTCAATTTGTATAATTTGGCGAGTGGTTTTGGGATTTATATAATTTGGCGAAATTGGTCAATAGGATAATCAAGTAGTACCGCAGCGGATTTGGCGTTAAAATTCCTCAATCAAAGAGAAATGAATAGAAATCCGTTTATAGAGAGATCGCCACTGTTTTTTAAATTATAATTCAATCTTTCGAAATCTTTTTAAAGCCGATCAAATTAGCGTGCATTTAGAGTCTGCGGTGTCTGGACGGGTGTTGACGAGCATAGCACATAGGGGACAGAGCCCCCTAGTATATACTAAAAACATAGTGACAAATATATAACCCTTTTTTCAGAAATGAAACAAGAAATGCTAACACCAGTCATAACCAAATATCCTTAGATTGTTTCAACAATAAACACATTTTTAAGTGAAAATTTAAAAAAAAATGAAAGTGCAGAACTATAAGACTTTCGAATAAAAGTTTTTCTTCTTTTTTGATAGATTTATAGCTAGTTTCTTTTCCTTAAAGGTTTTATAAAAAGTAAAAAGAAAAATAAGGTACTTGTACCCAATATGGACAGTGCTCTCAATATGGACACCACTAATATCTTTAAAAGTAACAATTTTGATCGAGAGATGGCGGTACATGTCCGTGAAGAAAAGCAGTTGAAAAGATAATTAAGCCTGGAAAGTGTAAAAAAGCGCGCTGTTCGCCATTTGGAAGGAAACTTGTTGTTTCGTGGTTTGCTGATCGTAATTACAGGTAATTTTAAATTCTTATTAGATATGGTAAAATTACATTAAATATTGGAAAGTGGAGTATTTTAGAAAGCTGATAAAACATATTTTCGATTGCTATTGCATATATTGCTTAAAAATGTTTTCTTTGTTTATTTGTTACCTGATTTAATAAAACTATGCCCGATTCCCAATATGGACACCTTATGTCCACATTGGAAATACAGCAAGTGAATCTTCAGATTCACTTGCTGTATGCTCCAATCCTCCAAGAAAAAAAATCCTCCAAAAAGCCCTTGCAGAAAAATCAAAAGAAGCCTCCCCTCAATAGGGTATCTGTTGGCGAAATCGCAGGTACCAGCGATATGACTTCCTCCACAAAGGAGAGCTGGTACTGCTTCTTATGCAGTATTGGTGCTGTTGCAGACATGCGGCTATGCATCACATGCGGCAGATATGTCCATGAGGACTGTGTGGGACTTACCGCCCATGATGAAGAAGTGCTTATTTGTCCATCATATGAGGACTGAGTAATAACAGATGTAAATTCTGCAGACAGATGCAATAAAGCTAAACAAAACCAAATATATTACTTTATAATATTTTGTAGTAACTGAGGTGCTTTGCATGGATCTTCGAAGAGCCACAACCGAAAATAGCCCCCCCCCCTTTTTCTAAAGTGCATGTTCTGAAGATATTTACTGTCCCCCCCTCCCCCCGCAATACTTGATATATATCTTTTATCCCATCTCCTTTAAAATCCCTTGGAAGAGTGGCTCTTCCATATACCCTGTGTAGTAGGTCAATAAGGAGCCACCTGTCCCTAATATAGACATGCATGGCCATAATAGTGACAGGTGGTTCCTTATATGAACACTTGTAAACATTTTTTGTTTTTATCATTAAAATTAAAACAGAATAATTACTAGGTCGCTAATTTTAATAATCATAGTCAACAGTCCAGGGATAGTAGTCATATATTTTTGGAGTCCTATGACGTGTACACGGGGGTGAAAACAACCAATTTTCCTTAGGGTGTCCATATTGGGTACAGGTACCTTATATGAAAATCATGAGAGACGACAGTATCTCGAGTTACGCATTAAAACCCAATACTACAGAAAGACCGTCACTGTTATATATACAGCTAACTTGAGATCAAAGGAAACGCAAAAAGCTGCCATTTAATATCTCAGCAAATATGGAGCATATCATTCAGATTTTTTTAGAGTAGTCTCATATCTCCTGACTAAGTCTATCCTAAAATTTCTACATTTCTACATGCAGTATATTTTGATGTCTGGAATTCCGTTTTTAAGTGAAACGGGGCAGCGGCGTCGTGTAACGGTGTAATTTAAAAAACGTAAGTAAAATTTTTGTAAATGTTTGCTTTGCGTCATAGTATTTAAACTAAATGAAATGTATGCAAATGGATAGTTTGACGCAAAGATAACCTTCACATAAGTTTTACTACTAAGATTTTGGATATCGTGACGCAAAGTATAAATTAATTTATTGAAATAAATACATTTCAAGGCATAATATAGGATCAGTGAAAGTATGATATATTTAACAGTGTATTGGAAAATTCAAAATATTGTTTGAATGTGTAAATATTCCTTAGAAGACAAAATAAAAATAATTTTAATTGAATTTTAAAACAAGCCTTTAAAGCAGTGGTTCCCAATCTTTTTTTGATCGCGCCCCACCTAAGCATCTCTAAAATCACGATGTCCCTCCCACGATGTAAATCTTATTATATAAAAAATAAACCTCTATTTTCCCAGAAGAATCTGAAAAAAGCATTAACTCTGATAAGTGATTTCAAATTCCGTAATTTATCAAAATCGTAATTTTTTTTTTATTTTATTACAAGTATGTTTTTAACATAACTCTATGAATCAATGAGGTCATGGATCTTCGTCTTTACATCTACAAAAGTTTTATTTATTTTGGCAATCTACCTCAAATTTAAAAGTGATGAATAGTCTACAACAGTTTTATTATTTTGGCAATCTACCTCAAATTTAAAAGTGATAAATAGTCTACATTTTTATCTTCTTAAAATTTCTTGAAATCTCTCTCACATTTTGTATTACACCTAATAGAATTGATATACATTTTATAATGGATTTTAGTACTTCATTAAGAACAAGTTATATTTGTTTATTTCCGAGGCTGTATGAATAACATAATCCACAAGTAACATTTCCGGATTCACGCTTTTATCTATTTTAAGTAACTATTTTTCTTTCCCCTCACAACATGCTTCTTTGATAGCGCGCTTTCTGTTTCCCATTATTATTATTTGATCACCATGTTTTCTCCGATTTTAAATTTTAAAATGCATATGCATGAAGTATGTTTATATATTGCATATGTGGTCTGCAGAAGAGTTGTACGAAGTTTACTTTCTATCAATTTCCTTGCGTGATGCGCACGGAGATTTATTAATTTCATAAAAGTAGAACCTCATTTAGCTAATTCAATTTTTATTTAGGTTAAACATGTCCAAGTAGTCAACTTTAAATATACCCTACAAAATTTCATATGCGAAAGTTCCTTCATGGGGTATATTGCACTACGAATAGATGTAAAAGTTTTTAAACAAATGTATAAAAAAGAGGTGTGTTTTACTAAAATAATACTAAAACCAGAAAAATTAATGATTTTTTTATATATAAAAGATGTCAAAATACAAAACATCTAAAACACACACACACACACACACACAATTATTCCGATGTCACTGCATTTGAAACTTTTAAATGGGAACTTTTCGAAAATTAATTTTTATTCAATTATTTTTAAATTTTTTCATCTATTATTTCTATTTTTAAACTTGACACTACTTTCATTAGGAAAGAAAAATACAGAAATTTTGTTAGTAAGAAATTTGAAATTGCTTCCCTGTAAAGTCATATTGCCCCCCTGTGGGGCGTACGCCCCACGTTGGGAACCACTGCTTTAAAGTCACATCAAGGTTTCTCTCGAATTTTAATGTCAGTTTTTTTTAAACCCATATTTTAAATTTATGAGGGGTTTGTATTAAAAACAACAGTGAATAAATTTTAAACATCTTTTCGTGCTGAAAACAATGTTTGCACGTATAAATATAAATAGAACAAAAAAAAGGGAGAAAATGGTGAAATTAAAAAAAATAATTAATTGGCATAGCGAATTCTTAGAGGGATAAAGTACTGTACCACAAACTTTTAACCCCCTAATGATTTTTATACTGATGTAGAATACATAAATACTGCTTTCAATGGAGTGCATTTGTAACAGAATTTTTCATTTCATTGAGAAATAAAGTTAATGAAAGAATTTAATTAAAAAATAGTTCGAACAAAGCTTCACAATACACCAAAAATGTTTAAAAATCATTGTAATAAAAGAAAAGGATGACTAGAGAAGTTGATTTGTTAAGCTAACCACTTTTCTACCTTTTTCGCTGTTTGTGCATATACGTATTTTACCTAATGGAGAAGAGAATAAAATTAGTGGTTGGTCGACCTGATGCCCACAACATCATGTAATTAAAGAACAAGTAAGAGTGCATGTCCCGAAATGGACTAAGTCTATTTTATTAAAGTGGCATCCCCCCCTTCCCTGACTACTCCATGTTAAATAATATCGTAAATGTTCAGCATATATATAATTTCATTTTAACTGCACTATTTAAAACAGGTGTTTAAATGGTTGTATAGTTGTTACAGATGTATTTCCTATTATGAAATATAGGTGTTTAAAATACTTCTTTAAATACATGTTCCAAAATCATGAGTTAAAATTTAAGAAACAACCCTTTTTCTTTTTAAAAGTTGTCGATTTCGTTCCTTCGACTTTCATGCATTCAAATCGTGCATAACTTACTTCATTTTGACAAATCTAAATGTAAAATTAATTTTGTTTTGGCATACCATTTATATAGTCTGTAATGAAGTTATTCAGCCTTCGATTCTTTCATTTGTTTTCATCTAAAAAATTGGTCAATATTGTAATAATATTGCTTTTTCTTTTAATAAAATTCTGTTGTAAATCATAAACACCAGAAAATTTTGTGTTGAAATTTAACTGATATTTAATATTAAATTTCAGCATAACTGTTTAATTTAACACACTAAAATATTTTAAATTCTTCTAATTCTAATTGCTAGAGGGTGTAAATTAAAATTTTAAAAACAGTAAAAATAGGTTTATTTCGACTGTTTGCATGTTTCGACTCTACTCGAGTCATTTTCAAAACAAATAAATATAAATAATTTAAAATTTCACGGTCTATGAAACGTCATCATTCAATTTTCCACGTACACTTTCATATTATTCACGTTATTTTTTAAATTTACTTGGATGTTTTTTTTTAATTTTCGTAATCATTGATTATCTCGAGCCAAAATTTTGGTAAGTTTAATGAAGCTGCATCGTTACATATTGAATTTTTGCGTGTCACAATCTTTATGATTTCTGTTATAATGGATGGATAGTATAGACTAGAGGGAAAAATTATCTTACTTTCATTAAAATTTATTCGGATTAATTTTTCTTGATATAATCTTGCTAGGGCTGTGGTTTTTCTAGTATACAAAACCACTACTATTTCTATTATGTGTTTTTTAAGTTTTAATTTACACCTTTTAGGGATTAAAATTAGTATATTATTATAAGGTGTTAATTTTCTATATATCTTCTAATTCTTTTTAAATAATTTACTAACTATAACAATTTTACTGGTTATCAAAATTGTATAACATTGTAAAATAAAACTGTATATTTGGACATATAAATGTCAATGTTATAAATGTTTATGCAATTGACTGTATCTTAATGTTATCAAAATGTTTTAGCATCTTGTATGGAATATATTTTTGTGGAAACATAGTAGAGAAATTTCAAACTGTACAAACTGTATTTTTATCAAACCTGGAAATGTATATACTTTTAAGAAAAGATAATCTGTTTGAAAACATAAAATTACGTGCTGTATTTTTGTGATCCCTCGAGTTGTATAAATTATTTATTCACAGAAAATAAACCTACTAACTGTTTTTAAGTTATTTCTTTATAATTTTGTTTAACATAAAAACACTAAATATTTGAACACCTTGCTACAATTGTATGAAATGGAAGCTTTCAAAAATTTTCTTTACAAATTTATGGAAGTATCATTTCTGGCCTTTCGCATACTAATTTTGATATACCATATTTATTCGCTTATTTGCAATGTTATATATATATTTTTTTCTTTCACGCCCTTATTTTCGTAACTCCCGCACTTGAAAAGAAATTTCGTGTAATTTTTGCAGGAAAAATATGAAAATTTGTGAATTTATAAATGGGAATTTATATTATTCTAATCGTATGTATTCTGACATTTTTCAATATTTCAGATTGGTTCTTAGAAACAAATTATCTGACTTTTTTTCCGCGATTTTTCGTTTTACGCTGCTGCATGACTGTGTGCAGGTGGCGGTGACCCACAGATACAGATTTATTTATATTCGTAATATTTAAATAATAGTAATAACAAATTCACCGAACTTTTTGCGTTCATAATAGACTGCTTTGATGAAAAAATAGGGTACTTTGGGGTTATAGTGGTCCCCACAATTACAATTATTCCAAGATTATGCAACTACGATTTCTCAAAGATCATCAAAAACCTTACGTATGCATTATATATACGCATATACATACTTCAAACGCTCATATATGTGCCATATATGTCATTATATACATATTATTCACGTCTTAATATGCCATATATACATCCCGCACATCTTATACACATGTCATGTACCGGGTGTCCCAAAAATGACTGATGGATTTTAAAATTCCATAACTTGCAAACGGTGACAAATATTAAAAAAATTCTTGCAGGAGTGTTATGTAAAATGTCAGGAGTTTTTATGCTGTGATTTCTAGTTTTAGTTACAATTAGAAACGATATATGGCGCTGCAATCAATCACCGCTAAATCCAGGCTCTATTTTTCGGCCTCTCTCTTCTTCCATGCGAAAAAAAGAGATTAAAATGTATTGAATGGATCCCGAAGTACCAAAAATCGGGTCTGGACTGAGCGCCTATTGCTTTTAGCGCCATCTATTGCTTGAAATTCGAGCTAAATTCAAGAACCACAGTACAAAAACTCCTGACATGATACATAACCTTCCTGCAAGAATTTTTTTAATATCTGTCACCGTTTGGAAGTTATTGAACTTTAAAATCTATCAGTCAGTTATGGGGCACCCGGTATATAAGTGATATATACGTCACATATGACTATAACTTGGCTATATGCGTCACGAAATGTTCTATATATCCCATATTATTATAATGTTATAAATGCTTTATAATTTGGCGATAAATCTTGGTCATCTTCAGGGGCCGCTATAACCAAAAGTAATAAAAATAATAATAGGGGCAGCTGGAAATGAATTCGGAGAAAAGCATCTGACATTCATGTTTTAAAACATTTAGCACTCTTATACGTCTTCTTTAATCTTAATTATTTCTAAGTTAAAATATTACATTCTTATAAACAGTCATTTCACTTTTTATTCTAAGTTTTCCTTTTGTGAAAATTGAATTCGATAAAGAGAAAAAAAAAAAAAAAAAAAAAAAAAAAAACCTCGAGTAATATTTGCGCTCCCAATTTTTGGCACCGAAAAGAATGAGGAAAAATGCGAAAACAATGCCAGTGAAATGCATCACCCAATTGGTGTTATACCAAAATCGGCCAATGCAAAAGCAAATGGGAGGAAAAGATAGTTTGAATTGGGAGATATTCCACTATGCAGGTGTATCAGAAAGAATGATTCTATTACAAACGACAATAACTTCATTATAATTAAAGAACAGAAGAAACGTTTTAGCCCTTTCACGGGCATGTAATTGTATTCCTGTAATGTTTAATTCACACGGGAATTTTCGAAAAAGTATATTTCAAAATACGGAAAGCACTATTACAACTTTTTTCTACCTAAGTTATAAAAGTAAAATTTTATTAAAAGTTTTTGGTTCAAATCTTGATTAAAATTAGGTGAGATGTAAAATATCCCACCGCCTTTCAATGAGTTAACATAATCAGAATGAAGCTCAAAGTTTGGTTTGCGTACTTCATAACTGTTATCACAAAGTGGCTCATTTTAGCCACACATGAAACATCCAAGGTATCAACCAACCAATCAGTCAATCAATCAATAGATTTTGCCCAGATATTGTGAATCACGAGACCAACTGAATTTTTCAAATATCTTTACGGGTGCATTCTCCACACCCAGCCCCAATGGCACATAAAAACATATTTTTACCCTTTTATGTAGGTACCCTTCAGAGTACCCTTTGCATAAACATACACAATTACACATGCGGACGAATATATATATATTTAAGAAAAAAATAAAATGCAAAGTTTCTTTACAAATGCAAAAGCTGAAAAAAAAGACTTCTAATAAATGTATTTTTCAGCGCAAGCGTGTCTTTCAATGTTTTATTCCCAGCAGATATACTAAGATAAATACTATGCAGACTGAAAACATTTATTTTCTTTTTTCAGTTGAAATCAAGATCTATTAAACATGAGGGCAAAAAAGTGTATATATGCAAAAATAGGTATGTTTATAAGGCAGAATTAAAGGGTTGCTAGGGGCATTGTTAGTGACCTCTGGTATTGACACTGATATCAATGCATTCTCTCTCTATGCGCATCTTCAATTCATTCACTAATGTAGGCAAAGAATGCAAATTCCTATAAAAAGTACACACAAGGAGTCATGCACAACGAATTTACAATATCTGGCATGAAATGGACTATCACTTCGATGTTTTGTGTGTGGCTAAAAGAAGTCAAATAGAACATCAGTTATGAAGTACTCGAACGCAATTTCGAGTTTCCTTCTGCATTATGTTTACAGAATTTCTTCCTATTATTGTTTACAACAAACTTATTGTCACTTTTAATCTAGTCATTCATTCTGATACACCCTGTATATCAATAGATGCGGTTAACTCTGTGTACAGGAGTTGATAAAAATGTAAAATTTGTCAGTTTGTCGATCACTATAGATGGATACTTGTTGTGCTTCCCACGCATGAAAACGAAAATTAACATCATTGCGGGATAACTCGTTATACAGCAATCACAATACTCAAAACACATTAAATTCGATAATTACGAAACCCTTTCAACCGTGTTCCTATTGCACTTCTGTTGTACCCAGATTTTTATTAATTTAACTTAAAAATAGTACGTTGTATAATATTGCAATACTACACCAAGTCGTGCTATTATAGAATGCTATAAGTAAAGATAGAATGCTATATAATTTCATTCGGCCTGTTTTGCAACCAAGCCTATCCGGCTTCCATCACAAGGACTTTAAGTACTTTAAAGTACTTTAAAGTACTTTCTGTTTGTTTTTCATGTTTCAATATGTATATATATACATATGGCTATATACATAGATAGATGGATAGAAAGAAATATACAGTGAATTCCCGCTAGTGTGCTAACTTCCAAGGAAGGTCATTTTTTATCCGCTCTATCCAAAGTCCGCATTGGGTGATGTAAACATTTGAATGGTGTAAAACAATCTCATTCGTTGAATAAATTAAATTCAATTTTTGAGAGAATTAAATATTTAATGCTAAAGAAAAAACTTTTTTTTTTTTTTTTTTTTTTAGTAATTTCAGTTAAAAAGCAAGTTAGTGGCAATTTGTTAATACAAAAGAATAAATTACTGAAGACATACCAAATATGCAAATAATTTGCCTTGGTTACGTTATCGAACTTTAATTAAAGTAATTTCTCACTTTTCTTAGCTTTCTGGACAGCTGTTAATGCGATGGTTGAAAGAGATAGGTTGAAATGTTAAGTGTTTTTTTATTTGGAATTAGTAGATAAAAACTTAAACAAGTTGGTAAGTGTGATCGCAGATCGCACAGAGGGTTTCGTTTAATATTTCTTTCAAAACTCTTTATCCTTTTGAAAAATCTGTTAGTTACACATTTCGCAACCACGGGCGCACTCTATTCTAAACAACCCTCTATCCGAACGAAACTCCGTTTTACATACTAACCGTAAATATATTAGTCGAGGGGATTGGACCCATAGCGCCCGAGATAAGTAGGCGCCCCTGGCGGTAAAAAGTGGAACTAAAATATGTAAGGTTATGGTGCATAATATGAAAGAATGGTCAAAGGGGTGTCGGCAAAAGTTGGAAAAGTGCTCCCCGGGTGAAAAGGGCGGAGGTTAGAAAAATTGCTTAAAATACACAAGTTAGAGCCCGGAGGAGTAAATAATATAAGACTTTTTGAAAAGTTTATGATTTGTCGTGCGGTCTGGGGTATTCAGCTATACGTATGAAAAATTCATGTCTCCAACTTAATTAGGGGCTCTCTTAGAAAGAATTGCTTAAAATACATATGTGGTAGCTCAAAGTGTTAAACGTAAGACTTTTTCAAGTTTTAAGATTTGTTGCCTGGCCTCAGGTGTTCTGCTATAAGTATGCAAAATTTCAAATCTCCAATTTAAAAAAGGGCTCAGTTAGAAAGAATTGCTTAAAATATGCATGTGGGAGCCCAGAGGGTTAAATGTACGCCCTTTTACAAAATTTTATGATTTGTCGCATGATGGTGTTCAGTTATAAGTATGCAAAATTTCACGCCTCCAATCTAATTAGGGGCTCACTTAGAAAGAATTGGTTAAAATACACATATGGGAGCCCAAAGGGTTAAATGTACGACTTTTTCAAAATTGTATGGTTTGTAATTTGATGTAAGGTGTTCAGCTATAAGTATGCAAAATTTTACGCCTCCAACCTAAATAGGGCCTCACTTAGAAAGAATTGTTTAAAATACACATGTGGGAGCCCAAAGGGTTAAATGTACGACTTTTTTCAAAGTTTTATGATTTGTCGTTTGATGTGAGGTGTTCAGCTATAAGTATACAAAATTTCACGCCTCTGACCTAATTAGGGACTCACTTTGAAAGAATTGTTTAAAATACACATGGGGGAGCCCAAAGGGTTAAATGTACGACTTTTTCAAAATTTTATGATTTGTAGTTTGATGTGAGGTGTTCAGCTATAAGTATGCAAAATTTCACGCCTCCAACCTAATTAGTGCTCACTTAGAAAGAATTGTTTAAAATACACATGTGGGAGCCCAACGGGTTAAATGTACGACTTTTTCAAAATTTTATGTTTTGTCGTTTCTTGTGAGGTGTTCAGCTATAAGTATACAAAATTTCACGCCTCCAACCTAATTACGGGCTCACTTAGGAAGAATTGCTTAAAATACATATGTGTTAGCTCAAAGGGTTAAACGTAAGATTTTTTCAAGATTTTATGATTTGTCGCCTGGCCTCTGGTGTTCTGCTATAAGTATGCAAAATTTCAAATCTCCAATTTAATAAGGGGCTCAGTTAGATAGAATTGCTTAAAATACGCATGTGGGAGCCCAAAGGGTTAAATGTACGACTTTTTCAAAATTTTATGATTTGTAGTTTGATGTGAGGTGTTCAGCTATAAGTATACAAAATTTCACGCCTCTGACCTAATTAGGGGCTCACTTTGAAAGAATTGTTTAAAATACACATGGGGGAGCCCAAAGGGTTAAATGTACGACTTCTTCAAAATTTTATGATTTGTAGTTTGATGTGAGGTGTTCAGCTATAAGTATGTAAAATTTCACGCTTCCAACCTAATTAGGGGTTCACTTAGAAAGGATAGTTTAAAATACACATGTGAGACCCCAAAGGGTTAAATTTAGAACTTTTTCAAAATTTTATGATTTTTCGTTTGATGTGAGGTGTTCAGCTATAAGTATGCAAAATTTCACGCCTCCAACCTAAATAGGGGCTCACTTAGAAAGAATTGTTCAAAATACACATGTGAGAGCCCAAAGGGTTAAATTACGACTTTTTGAAAATTTTATGATTTGTCGTTTGATGTGAGGTGTTCAGCTATAAGTATGCAAAATTTCACTCCTCCAACCTAATTAAGGGCTCACTTAGAAAGAATTGTTTATAATACAAATGTGGGAGTCCAAAGGGTTAAATGTACGACTATTTGAAAATTTTATAGTTTGTCGTTTGATGTGAGGTATTCAGCTATAAGTATGTAAAATTTCACGCTTCCAACCTAATTAGGGGTTCACTTAGAAAGGATAGTTTAAAATACACATGTGAGACCCCAAACGGCTAAATTTAGAACTTTTTCAAAATTTTATGATTTGGCGTTTGATGTGAGGTGTTCAGCTATAAGTATGCAAAATTTCACTCCTCCAACCTAATTAAGGGCTCACTTAGAAAGAATTGTTTAAAATACAAATGTGGGAGTCCAAAGGGTTAAATGTACGACTTTTTGAAAATTTTATAGTTTGTCGTTTGATGTGAGGTGTTCAGCTATAAGTATGCAAAATTTCACGCCTCCAACCTAATTAGAGGCTGACATAGAAAGAATTGTTTAAAATACATATGTAGGAGTCCAAAGGGTTAAATGTACAACTTTTTCAAAATTTTATGATTTGTCGTTTGATCTGAGATGTCCAGCTATAAGTATGCAAAATTTCAAGTCTCCAACTTGTATAGTTTCTGAGAACGGGTTCTGTGACGGACAGACAGAGGAGCGAGACGAATAGGGTTTCGTCAGATGAACGAAACCCTAAAAAATGATAACATTTTATGACTTTTTTTTTTTTTTGAAATTATAAATTATTTAAATTTATACATTATTGGGGTAGTAAATATCCTCAACAATTCAAGTTAACAAACTTAATGGTTTAATTAATCGATACACGATATCGTATGGAAATAAAAAGCATAACACAACGAACGTACAGAAAGCGCAAGATATCAGTAAAAAAGATTTAAAAATTAAAGTACCGAGAGAGGTTGATGGATCTCAACATGAAGGTTTAAGTTCCGTTAAATGCCAGTTAAAAGATTTGAGCAAGAATTCTAGGAGAATTCCAATATTTATGTTTATTAGTGTATTATATTATCGATGTAGTTGAATTACCGTAATCTACTAAGCATATTATTTGCTTGGGTGAATTTTTGCTAGTTGTATAAAATTGAAAACCTAACAGATATATTCATTTAGTTATAAGCCAAGTGAATCTTTAAGTAGGTGTAAGATAAAATCCTACACATTTTATATATACCAATCTTTACCTTTTCTTAGCGTTACTTGCTAGTTGTTACCATCGAGATGCAAGGGGTCAAAAATATGTACTAAAATGACAATAAATGTGTTAAAGTGTTTTTCTAATTGGAATTAGTTGAAAAGGACTTAGAAAAGGGTAAGTTTTAATAAGATTCTTTTTTTAATTATAGATTATTTAGAATTTATACATTTATTTTCAAATTACTGAAAAAAAATTTTTCCTTAAATTTTAGAATGTCAAAAGTGAATTTTTAATAGGTTTTAAGGGGGAGGCAGAATAGAGCTGGGTTTTTTGCCAGCATTTGCATTTGGCTGCAAATAAGGGCTCACTTAGAAAGATTTGTTTAAAATACAAATGTGGGAGTCCAAAGGGTTAAATGTACGACTTTTTGAAAATTTTATAGTTTGTCGTTTGATGTGAGGTGTTCAGCTATAAGTATGCAAAATTTCACGCCTCCAACCTAATTAGAGGCTCACATAGAAAGAATTGTTTAAAAGACATATGTAGGAGTCCAAAGGGTTAAATGTACAACTTTTTCAAAATTTTATGATTTGTCGTTTGATCTGAGATGTCCAGCTATAAGTATGCAAAATTTCAAGTCTCCAACTTGTATAGTAATAAAGCTCAAAAGACAAGGGCGGCGCCAGAGGGGGGTCCGGGGGGGCATATGCCCCCACTTCGGGCATACCTCCCCCCCCCCGTCGGGGTCAAATTTAATCGTCGTCGGGGAAAATTTTTTGACTTGAGTGTAGAGTCCTGCATCGGGTCAGGTAATCCAATTTTTCCCGACCCGAGTCGTGTCGAGCCGGGTGCATGTTAGTTTTTTTAAAAAGATCTCTGGTTAGTTTATAAAAAACCAGACCCACGGATAAGTTTGCCGTTGATTTTTTTTTCTTTGGAAGTCGGATTGATTTGGAAATATTTTTTTCGGTGTCGGGATGAGTTTTGATTCTTGCGCGTCGGTCTTGTTTAAGCTGATTTTTCAAAAAAGTGCCTAGAATTACATCTCAGATTAGAGTCCTGCATCGATTCAGGTTGCCCGATTTTACCTACACCCGACCCGACCCACGGCTCGGATTGAGGATAACATTTTTCGTTGTGGTTGGATTGGGTTTCGGGTTGAGTTTTGATACGAGTAGTGTTGCCAAGTGTCCCGATTTACGTGGAATGTCCCGATATTTCACCATACCCAAATTTTTAAAATTTTTACGAGTTTAATCTAAATTAAAATTTCATTCCTTAGTCTGCGTCGAGAAAATTTAAGAATTTAACCACATGTCGATTACAGTCTGACGTCACAACGACCGGATGTTACCCAAAACCTTATACATTTTGTCTAGAACTCATGTTCACTCCTGTCCAATGTTTATTCGATTGACCGCAAACTTAGGCGCCTATAAGAAATACGATTTCAAGAAGAGACAGGACGTGGAAATTCATCTGCTCACTTCGATCGTCTTATTAAAAAGCGCAGGGTAAGTATTTTTTTTAATAAATGCATGAGTAATTAAAAAGGTAGTTTTGTATAATTATTCAAGCTAACTTAGTATCAAACTAAAAATTTCCTCTTTGTTCATTAATTTTAATATAGAGTAGAGTCTAATTTTATAATATGGATATTAATCTATATTTAATATATGGAAGAGAAATGGAGGGTATAAATGAGAAAATAATTATATAGATCCATAACTTCATTGTAAACTGTAGGAAGATGTATATTTAGAAACAACTGAAATATTATATCGGTTCAGATAACCCGATTCTACCCGAACGTGTTGGCCATTGGCTCTAAAATTTTGCTGCGGATCGGGTTGATTAGTGTTTCCATTTTCGACTTACTTGATAATTTAAACTTGATTGTATTATTAGACTGGACAATTTTAATTAATAACTTATCGTTAGTTATACTTTGTAGAGGTCTGTATGGGCCAAAATTGCCAGGTCCGGGCCCGGCCCGACTCATAGAAAGAAAAGTTCGACCCGGACCGGTATAAAAGATAAAACTTCGTCCCGAGCTCGGCCCGGTATAAAAATTAAAAGTTCAGCCTTGCCCAGCCTATAAAAGCTAAAAGTGCGGCCCAAGCCCGGCCCGGAAAACAGTTAAAATCTCGGCCCGAGTCCGACCCAGCCATATGGAATTTCTACAAAATATAGTTTTTTACGTCGATTCTCTTAAAAGGAGGATTTCTGACCAAAAATACTTATTTTAGCTTTTCTTTTCATGTTTATAATCTTAATTTTTAAAGAAGCGTCCTAAGTTGCGATATACATTTTTTTTTAATGAATCGCTATTTGTATGTAAATGTTTCAGCTATAATTAATATCGCTAATCGATATATTATATATTGGAGACTTAAAACTCTGAAAAATGCTATACAGTAAAATCTCCTAAGACGGAATCGCATAGAAAAGAAAAAAAATGCATTTTTAACAAGTTTCCTTCTTAGCAGGTGTAAATGTATTACATTATTTTCACACGTGTTATTATATTCATTTTGCATGGATCAATAAATTTTTCTGTATAAGACAGGATTCCGTCGTAGGCTGGTTCTTTTTCATACGTTTTACTGTATTTTAATATTATTGCCTAGAAATCTACTATTCTTTAAAATAAATATATTTTACTGTTTGCTGATAATTGTAGAATAATGTCGATTTAAAAATATATACACTTTTTGGAAAAAATTTTGGGCCAGGCCAAATTTTACTGATTTTTGCACGGACCAGGTCATGCCGAGACAATGATTTTCATAACGGACTGACTCCAGACGGGGACTGAAAATATCGGCTTTTGAAGACCTAGGAAGAATGAAACCTGTCCCGTCACGGTACGGAAAGAAGCTAGGCCCCGCCCAATCCTTTAGAAAAAAGTAAACCCCGAGCCCGGCCCGGAAAGAGTAGTGATTAAGCCCAGCCGGACCCGGCCCAAGTGACATGAATGAAAAGAGATCCGAGCCCGGCCCGTGCAGACCTAACTTTGGCTGTTTCGAAATAAGCATGAATTTAAATTTTTTTTTTAAACATCAACAAGACTTTGTTTTATGATTGAGCTGATATTAAAATAATGAACTTTTACATTCTAAGTTATTTTATAAGTTTTCCTTTAACTTACATTCTTCTTAAGAATTTTGTATTTCAGTTTTAGTCTCAGATTTAAATTCTGTATTCTGTATCTTATCAAATGTTGCAGGATCACGCTGTTTGGTTTCGATCAATATACACTGTAAAAAAAATACATGAGTTGAAAGTGTTTCTTCAATTGCTTTTATTATTAAAACACGAAAATGCCTGTTTCGATTTGCCCTTTTCCCTCCAAAATATAGAAAATTCGTTAATCTAACGTAAAAATTGCCTAAAGTTGCATTTTCGTCTAATCACAGGGGTGTTCCCGTAACTGTGCTCATGTTACTTTTGTGTTCCGGCAACTTGCTACCTGTGTTTTTTACGTTTGACGAAATGTTTTCTTGAGAGTGTACGTAATAATAATTGCACTCTTTCAAAAGCGGCTGAAATACAAAATAATGAAAATAATAAAATGCAGTATTTATAAAGTGAGCATTATTGTCATAAAATTAATGTTAATTATTTAAAAAACTCTAGTTCGACTAAATAATTTCACACCAATCCTTTATGAATAAAGTAAAATTCAATACGAAGAAAGGAAGCTATTTAATACAGAAACCTGTTAAGATAGAACGACAAAGAATCGGAAGAACTTTCCAATTTAGACAGGTTTTAATCTTAGCATTATAATAGTATAGCATTGTTTTAGCCGATATTGTGAAAATTTTCAGTTTAAAACATTATTCCGTTACACTGGATCCGTTTTAACAGGTTTTATTGTAGTGCTTAGGATGTTTCGATTTTCAAGCGCCTGTCCCTCTTTGTTTCTCTCTCTGGCCCGCTTTTTGCGATACTAGACCTGGCAACACTACTTACGAGCCAAGTTAAATTCGAGTTAGCTCAATTTTACAAAAAGAAAATCTAAGCTATTGTTTTAGATGAAAATTCATGTATTTAAATATGAATGAGTCACTTTACATGTTTATTTTATTTGATAAAAGATAGAATTGATATTAGAGATATGATTGCAGACTATTTTTTCATAACTGTATTAAATTATAGGTCTTTTTGTGTCGAGTCGGGTTCGGGTTAAAGTGTTTCGGTTTAGGGTCAATAGAAAAATTGTTGTCGGGTTTTGGGTCAACGGAAATTTTTAGTAGGTTTCGAATTGACTTTAAGTTGAATGTTTTAGGTCGGATATAATCCAACAAGCGCAGGAATCTATTTCAGATAAAAAACTACGTATTTGAATATGAATGACTCCTTACATGTTTATTTTTCTACATAAATTGGAGTGACGGGGGTGGGGGTGGGGTGCACGCTGTGGTTGTTAGTACTGCAGAATATTAGGGCTCCGATACTTTTTTTTGTTAGAAATTAAGCCCTGTCGCCTATGAAGATTAGGTGACTATAGGGTGTTTCCAAAATAACCTTAAGAGCTATTTTCACTTTATTTATCTACAATATTCTTTGACAAGCTCCGAAATTTATATTTGGAATAAAAATGTTTTGGCCCTGTGCAATTCATCTCTAATTTAAATAGCAGTGTGAGTGTTAGAGACCCGCGCGTTTCGGGATATGCCAAATCCGGACGCGAAACATATTCCACCTGTTATTAAAAAAACCGAAAAAAAAGGAAACAAAGAAATGTTTTATTGTTTATTTAAACCACTAATGAAGGAGAAGAGTTACCACGACATGGAAAAAATTAAATACAGTCCCGGTCCGGCCCGAATCAACAGAAAAAAAATATAAGACCCGGACATGTCCCTGGAAGAATGAAGTTCGAGCCCGGACCAACTTTTTTAAAGCTAAAATTTAGCTCGAGCCCGTACCGAGTTTTCAGATAAAATTTAATCCCGGCCCGAGTTTAATGAAAGAAACTTTTTCCGAGCTCGGGCTTCGAGATAATCTCGGGCTCGTGGAGATCTCTTATACAGTAGAGCCCAGATTATCCGGACCGGTCGGGACCGAGGCCGATTAATGAAAAATCCGTAGAATTGGACAACTTTTAAAAACACCTAATGGCAATGTTTTGCAGGTCACTTCCCTTCACACTTTTTCCAAACTTAGGACTGGCAATTGTGGTAATGCACATTTTAGCGTATTAAGGCGTCTTTAGAATTTTTTTTTCAAAAACAAAATCAAAATCAAAGGCAATCTCAGAAATAAAATTGTGCTGGTTGTGGACGCAATCATCCAAGAGCACTGTGCAAATTTAAGGATGTTGAATGCCATGCCTGCAAAAAGAAGGGCCAAATACAAAGAGTCTGTCGGAACAAATCAAATTTCGCTAGGAAAACAGTACATGAACAGAAGTTACAAAATAGTGACTCTGATTCCTCCAACACAGAAAGTTTATACACCGTCCATTTGAAAAATGTGCGCCTCAACAGTGTGGAAGCACCAAACATGAAAACAACCGTTCTGATTAACGGTACTCCGTGTGTTATGGAAGTAAATTCAGGAGCTAAAATATCCATCATTGACAAAGGTACATTTGACCAGTTATATCCTCACCATGTTCCACTGTTGGAAAAGTCTCCTTTCACTATCAAAGACTATAATAAACAACCAGTAGAAATTTTGGGTCGGTGCCAAGTTAGGGTTAAATATGCTTCATATGACAAGGAACTTCCACTTCTTATTGCTAAAGAGAAACGTCAAGGATTTCTAGGTCTAAATTGGTTCGAACCATTAGGAATAAAGGTAACAGGCATCCATAGAATATAGCATTCTACTTTGGATGATGTCCTGAGTGAATTCTCTGACGTTTTCAAGGAAGAACTGGGAAAGTTTACAGGTACACCTATCAAGTTACATTTGGATCCCTCAGTTAGTCCAATTCAGCTGAAAGCTAGGAATGTACCATTTGCTCTAAGACCAAAGATTGAGAAGGAATTGCAACGATTACAAGACCAGGGAGTTCTTGAGCCAGTTAGTTACTCTGATTGGGCAACTCCTGTAGTTCATGTCTTGAAATCTAATGGAGAGATTAGGTTATGTGGTGACTATAAATGTACAGTCAACAAGGCTTTGGGCACTCATCCATATCCAGTACCGGCAGTAAATCAAATTCTTGCAGATTTAACAGGAGGCCGACATTTCATAAAGCTTGATTTGTCCCAAGCATATCTGCAATTAGTCGTGGATGAATCTTCTGCCATGGCACAAACAGTTGTGACACATCGCGGAGCATTCCAGTGCAGTCGCCTCCAATTTGGCATTTCCACAGCTCCTGGAAGATTCCAACGGTTCATTGATACATTGCTCGCAAACATACCAGGAGTGTTTCCATACTATGATGATGTCTTGATCAAAGATTCTACAGAAGAAGAACTAACCAAGCGATTTCGTGAAGTTCTTGGTCGATTCTCTAAGGCTGGGTTACGTTTAAAAAAAATAAATGTATTATTGGAACTCCAAAAATTGAATTCTTAGGTTATGAAATCAACGAGAGAGGTATTAAACCCACAAAGGACAAAATAAAAGCTATTCAAGAAGCCCCTACGCCAACAAAGAGAGAGGAACTCCAAGCATTTTTGGGTTTACTGAACTTTTATCATGTCTTTCTACAAAATAAAGCAACAGTGCCAGAGCCTCTTCATCGCTTTCTAGACAAGGGAGCAGTGTGGAAATGGAAGAATGGCCACGAAGAAGCTTTTCATAAGGTTAAAAATTTCTTATCAAGTGATTCCCTCCTTGTACATTTCGATGAAAAGAAACCAATCATCCTGACATGTGATGCTTCCCAGTATGGTGTTGGCGCTGTCCTCAGCCACAAATTGTCAGAGGGAGTTGAAGCTCCAGTCGCATTCTATTCAAGAACGAAGAACCCAACAGAGCGTCGGTATGCCCAGATAGACAAAAAAGCCCTGGCCATCATTCAAGGGGTTAAGAAGTTTCACAACTACCTTTATGGGCAGAAATTCGAAATAAGAACTGACCACAAGTCAATCACTGGACCTTCTGGCCAACGATAAACCCACACCAACAATGTTGTCCCCAAGAATGCAGCGGCGGTCCCTAGCTTTAAGCTCATATGATTACCATCTTGTATACCAACCTGGTTAATTGATTTCAAATCAGGGTTGGCAAGGTTTTTCCCACCCCCGGTAAATACCATGGTAAAAACCGGTATTTACCGTCGTGGGAAATACTATGTTTTCCTCCATGGGAAAAACTGATTATTAAAAACATAAATATAAATTCAGAACAACCTTTAAAAATGTCAAAATTGGGTTAAAAAAATAGCTTAAAGGGTTAAAAAAAAAAAGAAAAGGAAGATCTACAAAAACAGACAATGGAGTGCATTTATTTAAATATTCACACACTAGTACACAGATTCCCAAACATTTATCAATCATAATCATATTCATATTCTTCGTCTTCCACATTGGATTTTAGCATCATATAACAAAATACTAATTTAGAGACTTTTTGTAAACCCAGTCTATTTCTAATCTTGTTTTGGGTGAAAGAAAATTTAGAAAAAAAAAACGCTCCAAAGATGCTGATGATGCAGGACATCCCTGAAGATGTTTTATGCAATAATTCTTATTTATTTATACAGTAGATCTTTATTGTTAATTATTATTATGAATTTGTTACATTAGTTCAACTTTACGCGCTTAATTTAGAACTTTAATGAAAAGAAAAATGGTATTATTACAATATATTACTCATTTTCAAAAATTTTTAATGAATGATTTGGTCCAGGTATAGTTGACGATGTTTATAAGGTATATTTAACAATATGTGGAATAATCAATGTTATTAAAAAGTTCATAATCTGGAAAACTCCTGTGGACAAGGAATGCAGTATAAAGATACTCTAATATATTTTCATATGTGTTTCAGATATATTTCGCCTTATTTCTAACCCTTTAAGACCGGACCCGCACGATCGTGCGGATTAGGCAATAACTAAAATTCTATCTTCCTGGGTTATTTATTCCATAAATGCCGGAATAGAGTGATTGTGCTGGTTAACAGAAACTATATTATATGAATTTTATCAACAGATAGTAAATTATCAGTTACAAATTTCAGTTATATCATTGTTTTCAAAAAAACACAAAAAGCTGCCCAGTCTTAAAGGGATAAGGTAAATTTAATGATGTGCGAAATGTGACCCATATAATGCACAACCTTGCATTTTTAGGTTTTCGTTATGCAGATCTTCTACTGTATTCCTTTCTTACAGAATAATTTTAAACCTAAAGGAAATTTGTAATAATTATGTATTTCCAACTTTCATTTTACACATCAGATTCAGAAAACCAGAATATTTCTTACATATTGTCATTTGAAAGTTTTTTCCAGTATTTACCACATTTTCCCGGTATTTACCACTTTATCCCGGTATTTACCAGTTTTTCCCGGTGGGATGGGAAAAACAAGTTTTGGACGGGGAAAAGCCAACCCTGTTTCAAATGCAGATGGACTTAGTCGTCTACCTCACCCGCAGATGATTCATCATGGGACATCTCCTAATGAAGTATTACTCCTGGAAGCTTTGGACAAGCCTCCCATCTCAGCCAAAGATATTGCACGGATGACTATGCAAGACCCTATCTTAGCTCGAGTGCTCAACTGGGTTTTGAAGGGGTGACCAGCTGAAAATCCAGCCGCAGAATTCACCCCCCATTTCCAACGGCGACTAGAAATCTCAACCCACAAAGGATGCCTCCTTTGGGGATGCAGGGTCATAATACCCAGGAAGGCACAAGAACACCTATTGGCCACTGTCCACAGTTCACATCAAGGCATCGTACGTACAAAGAGCCTTGCAAGAAGTTACATGTGGCGGCCAAAGATGGATAGTTAAATTGAAGACACAGTAAATAGGTGCAACATTTGCCAACAAACACGACATGCACCTCCTAAGACACTGGGAACATGGGAATGCATTAAAAAACCATGGTCAAGACTCCACATCGATCATGCTGGGCCTTTTCAGGGATCCCTCTTCCTCATTGTCGTAGATCCATACTCAAAATGGCTAGAGGTTATTAAGGTATCGTCAAAAGACTCACCTTGTGCTATTGAAGCTTTGAAGAAGCTTTTTGGCTCTCATGGTATTCCTGACACCATAGTCTCAGATAACGGACCTGGATTCACATTGTCTGAATTTGAACGGTTCCTTATGAGAAACGGAATCCATCATACATTCACAGCTCCTCCTGGACATCCTTCATCAAACGGACAAGCAGAACGGATGGTGCAGACAACAAAAGATGCACTTCGAAGAATTGTTTCGGGGAATTGGAATACTAGACTTGCATCATTCTTATTAGCACAACATGCTACGCCCAATTCTGCTACCAATGTTTCTCCAGCAGAACTGCTTATGAACCGCCGTTTGAAAACCTGCCTAGGTAGAATCCATCCAAATTTTTCGGAGCCTAATCCTAAGGATCTGTCTAATTCAAGATTCCGGATGTTTGCACCTCTAGACTTGGTATATGCTCGAGGATTCCACCCTCCCGACAAATGGGTACCATCTACAATAATAGAAGTAATTAGCCCCACAATGTATGAGGTTTTAACGGATAAAGGTCTTGTGTGGAAAAGACACATTGACCAACTAACACGACGCCTGGGCAGTCCTCCACATATGACAGACTCTGATAGTTCTTCAACATATCCATCTAAAGTCCCAACACCTTCACCGTTGATGTCAGAATCAGTAGGAGACAGCGAGAACTCTGAGCCAGCAGGAGGCAACCAGGATCCAGTTCTGTCGACAAAGGACGTGGTTTCAGAGCCTAAGAAGATGAACAGTTTAATTGGAACTGCACCTGCAGCGGTTGGAAAGTTGCCTGATGTTGCAAGTCCAGCGGTCCTTCCATCGAGACCAGTCAGAGCTAAACATCCACCAACCTGGCTAAAGGACTATGTTACATAGGGGGAAAGAATGTTATGTATTGTAACATACTTTTATGCTACCGGAGTGGCAACAGGCCGCACGAACGAACTATGTAAATATACTTGGTTGTCACTGCTAGATAGCTATGTTTCTGGCTAGTAAACTAATATAATAAATAGGTTTAAGTTGCATTAGTATTAACTATTTATGTCTCGGTTAATACATAATACGGAGAAACGTGAAGCTTTTGAAAGAGCAAGAAATAAAGGCACCATGCTCACTGCTTGGTTTCTACTTAACAGTTCTGATCCTTCAGCAAACATCTATCTCTATACACAAAATCCAAAGCACTTTGTATGGAAAGGCAATGCGTGGCAAAGGCGTGTTACATTGGGTGACTTCATAGTGTCAGGATGTATTCTGTAAAGCCAAAGGATATTGAGCGATTCCATCTTCGTATGCTGCTTTGTCATGTTCCCGGTGACATGTCTCTCGAGGAGTTAAGGACATATGAGAATACTGTCCATGAAACATTCAAGGGTGCATGCCGTGCTAAAAATTTATTAGAAGATGATGATGAATGGCAACATTGTATAACTGAAGCTAGTGGTTTTGAAATTCCACCCAAACTGAGACAACTGTTTTCGTTCATATGTGTCTTTGGCAATCCAAATTTACCGATTCAATTATGGGAACAGTTTAAGTCAGAACTCTCAGAAGATTTTGCTCGCCATCTGCGCTACAGGAGAGTAGAGACAGAGCCCTTCAAGACATAGCCAATCATCTACGCATACACAACTTAACACTTCAGAACCTTGAATTACCTGAACCCTCAAACCTGGAGAACTCTGTGGAATGCGATGTCTATGATTTACAAGAAGAAAGAGCAGAGGGGAAACGATTGTTAAACATGCTAAATCCGGAACAACATGTAATTTTTGATGCTGTTATTGAAAGTATTCAAAATTATTATGCTACTCTCGCTAAGGTTTTCTTTGTCAATGCTTTTGCGGGATCAAGAAAAACTTTCCTATTCAATACTTTGCTGCATTACGTCAGAGGAATGGGACATACTGCTATTCCCGTTGCATGGACAGGCATCGCATCGGTACTGTTGCAAATTGGAAGAATTGCACATTCTCAATTTAAAATACCAGTCCCCATATTGGATAATTCAGCTTCAAAAATTTGGCAAAATACATCTGAAGGAAGATTACTGAAAATGGCTAAGCTCATTATATGGGATGAATGTACCATGGCACCTATTCATGCTTTGAATACTGTTGACAGACTTCTGCGAGATTTGGATGCCAATGATGTCCCATTTTTGGGCAAAGTGTTTATTCTTGGAGGTGACTGGAGGCAGATTTTACCTGTGGTTATACATGCAAACAAAACACTCATTTTTGAAAGTTGTACCAAGAATTCTTCTCTTTGGCCAACGTTTTGACAGTTCAATCTGGTTACAAATATGCGAACGGAGTCGCAGGAACTTCATTTCGTAGAATGGCTCATTCGCCTGGAAGATGGTCGGTTGACTAATGATTATGAACTCGGAGAAGATATTATTGAAATACCTCCAGAATGTTTAGTGCAGTATTCTATAGTGGATTATATTTTTGGTTCGTCTGAAATTGATCTTGATGACCTTTCGGAAAGAGCCATTTTGTGTCCCAAGAATGAGGATTCTTTGAGATTGAATGAGGATTGATTTTTGGAACAGATGTCATATTCGCCCCATATTGGCGCGATTTTTTTCGGTTGCCAATTTGGCGAAAACATCAACAGCATAAACAACATAATCCGGGTTACCACATCAAGCAAAATAACGACACTTTGGCGCAAGTTAAGTACGTGTTGCCTATATGATATTGGCGACAGAAAAAAATCGCGCCAATATGGGGCGAATATGACATCTGTACCTGATTTTTTTAGATTGAATGAGGTTTTATGAAAAGTACCTGGCGAAGTCAAAACTTATTTTAGTGCTGATACAATACTTTGTGATGATGAAGAAGAAGAAAACAAGTTGCAAATGGATTTCATCAATAGTTTAACACCTTCTAGAATGCCACCACATCAGTTAAATCTTAAAGTTGGCGTTATTGTTATGTTGCTTAGAAACATGAATCCGTCCAGTGGTCTATGTAATGGAACACGTTTAATAGTCAGAAGGTTGTCGCATAATGCTATGGATGCAGAAGTTTGACAGGACATAGGAGAGGCACCTGTGTTTTCATACCGAGGATCCTGCTTACACCGTCGGATACCAGATTACCTTTCCAGTTACGCGCCGTCAGTTTCCACTTAGGATCGCCTTTGCTATGACTATCAATAAATCTCAAGGTCAAACCTTGAAAAAAGTTGGAATCTATTTGCCTCATACATGTTTTTTACATGGGATGTTGTATGTAGCCTTTTCAAGAGCAACTTCTAGAGGATGTGTTCCTGTTTGGGTCAAGGACGGACCGAAACAAGGAAAACTTTTTTCACAGTCTGATAAGGCATTTACACAAAACATTGTCTTCCGTGAAGTTTTATCTTAAGTCGCAACTATTTTGCTGTATTGTAAAAAACAAACAACAAACAAAAACGAGTCTACTGCACATTACCTCATGGATGACGTGAAAAACAATGCAAAGATGTTTTTATTTTAAAAGAATTTTTTTCAATTTTTTCAGGTTTTTTTGCAATGATGATGTACATTTCATTCTTTCTTACAAATTTTTGTTTGGTTGTGTAAATATCGACTTTATAACTGATTTCCTAAACTTTAATTTGGTTGTGTAAATACTCACTAAAGAAACGAGTCTACCGCAATTTACTGCATTGGTGACGCGGAAAACAGTGCAAAGATTTTTTTCCTTCTATATCTCTCTATTCTAAAAAAAGGTAACCTACGCTGTCACCGCCGCCGCCAGTTTTGAATTTTTTGTGAACGGAGGTCTTTCTCCGTTAAAATTAAGAAAAATATTGCATACAAAAATATAAAAATCGGCGGTATTATAGAGATATGTTTGATAAACACGCTGATGGAAACAGTTTTCAAATCGAAGAATTATTTTAAGAGATATTTAGTGGTAAAGTTGGACAAAGTCGTTCCATTAAAAAAGTTGGTACTTTTCGGTTAGCCGGGTGCCAGTGTTATATATACATATATATATATATACATACATATATCTATATATACATATATTGTATATATACACACATATATATATGCATATATATATGTATATATACATACATGTATATTTACATATATATGTATATATAACACTGGCGCCCGGCTAACCGAAAAGTACCAAAAAGTTTTATAGGAGCAAAAACTATACATCGTAATTTAATCATTTTTAGATCATTTTATACGTTATAATTTCTCGGTGTGCAGAATGCATTTATTTTTTAAATTTGACTCATTTTTTGAGCTTTTATTTCTATTTTAAATTCAAATTTTCAGCATTTCGAGAGATATTTTTTACTTATTTTAGAAAATTGTACTAATTTAACCTGTAGCCAACTGTATAAACAGCGCAAACAATAATGTTTGCTTCAAATAAAAAAAAATATTTACACATAAATAAAAATTCAAATTAAAAATTTATTTACACGTGACTATTATAAACAGAAAAAAAAAATACTTTCAAATTAGAATTAAATAATTACGTATAAAAAGCAGGAACTTATTGAAAATTACTTCATAAAAACTATATTTACACGTGAATTTTAACAGAGAAAGGATAATGTAAAATAATAAATTCATTAACATGCGTTAGAAATCTTTAGGAGAAATTACGTCATGTTTACGTCACATTACACTTATTACGTAAAATGAACAAAAGATAATATTGCAAAACAGTTTAAATTTTAAAATTGCGCGAGACATTTATTTGATATTTCGAGATGAACTTTTCAACTATTTTTGTTGGGACAGCGCAAATAATATTTCATTTCTAACAAAAGTATTTTCACGTGAATATTAAAAAGAGAAATAAAAGTTTGGGGAAAATTGCGTGAGATTAAAAACGATACATTTAAAATGCCTTTCATTTATTTATTTATTGAACAACAAACAGGGACTTGTGTGCTTGACATGAGAGCCCGCTTAAAATGTCTTATTTAAAAGAACTTTCTTTTCGCTTTGTTAAAAAATACCGGGAGACAAAGACTCTGTTTACTTAATTCATTTTATATTAGCTTATTTTGAAATGTTTAACTGGTTTTATTTAATCAAAGAGGAAAACAGCCACAGTATCTTTTAACAGCAGCTGATTTTTCCTTAAAATTCCCCAATCAAGGAGAAATGAATAGAAACCCGTTTATAGGGAGATCGCCACTGTTTTTTAAATTATAATTCAATCTTTCAAAATCTTTTTAAAGCCGATCAAATTAGCGTGCTTTTAGAAACTGCGGTGTCTGAACGGGGGTTGGTGAGCGTAGCTCATAGGGGGTCGAGCCCCCTAGTATATAAAAAGAAGTAACGATTTGGAAATGGACCAATAAAATTCTACGTAGATCTTCCGGGTACTCTTCTAGATCAGTATCAATATTTCTTATGACTAGGGGCGTTTCTTCGTTAGTATTAAGAAAACTGTTCCATACAAAAATATGAAAATTGGTGTTATTATAGAGAAATGTTTGATAAACACGCAGATGCAGACAGTTTTTAAATCGAATAATTATATTAACCCCTAACCGGAATCGTGGGTCCATTTTGACCGGACAACGACAATGTATAATTTCAAGATATATATGAATAAAAGTTGATATATATAGTACAGTAAAACCTGCGTAAGTTGACCACTTGCGGTGCCACACTTCAGTGGTCAACTTAGACAAGTGTTCAACTTATAAAGGGTAATGATAAATTTACTTTTTTTTACGTAATATTAATGCCATGTCATTTTTTCCCACAAAAATTTTATTTATTGACAGGGCTTTAAAATAATATTGTATTACGATGCATATTTCTAACACCTTATAAAAGAAAAGATTAATTACAAGAATGAATTAATAGTTTTGTATCAATTTTTAAATCAATTAGTATTAACTACTATTTATTTAAAAAAACAGTCAATTAATATACAGCCAATTAGTAATTCTTCAAATTATACTAGTTATTACACATAATTTATAAAAATCATAAAAAACACTTGTTTTTTCACATGTTAAGATAAATACACATTCTAAAATTAAATTTGTAATTTACATTACCTATTTATCCAAGAAAAACTCTGTTATTGTAGTTTGACGCTGATTTTTGGACTTTACATCAGCCCAATGTTTTTCAATGCAAACATGGAGATCCATTATCTTTTCAGAAATATCAGGCTGCTTATCAGAAGCATAGGACATTAATTTTTACACAGTCTAAAGCCTCTGAAAAAGTTAAAGGAGTCTTCCTTGTGTTTTCATTAATCGTCTTCTCTTCACTGTCTTCTTCTTTATTATCTTCTATTTCTAGAGGTATTTTCATCTTTGCTAAGATATTAGCAGCTATGTCTTCTGCATTCTCTTCAACTTCTTCGTGCACAACGATGTCATTGTCAAATGAGAGAAATGATTTTTCATCGACCAGCTCTTGCTGAATATTTACTGGCAAAGTTTGAATTTCATTCTTCAAACAAAATTCAATCTCTTCTTCGTTCAATATTTCATCCACACTTTTAGATCCTGCTTTATAAAACGATTTGGAAATAGTTGAAGAAGATAAGTTTTTCCAAGAATCATTAAGCCAACAAATTGCATCCAAAACATTTACTGATTTAGTAAAGTCTGAAAGATCATTGCAGTGTTCAATTTTTGTAATGAGGCACTTCAACATTAGTTTACGATAATGCAACTTAACTGCACAAATAATGCCTTGATCTAGAGGTTGCACAAGTGACATTAAATTTGGAGGCAAAAATGCTATTTCAATATTGGTGAACGATTTGGAAATTTTATGACTGGATACATTGTCAATAAATAAAATTATCCGCTTACCCTGTTTTTTCATTTGGGAATTAATATCTCGAAGCCATTCTTCAAAAATGGATAAATTCATCCAGGCTTTTTTATTATATTTCCATGACACAGGTAGATTCTCAACTTTAACACCATTTTTTAAAAAGCACGAGGGTTAGCAGCGTTTCCAATTACAAGGGGTTTCAACCCCTGTGACACTACAACAAAGTAAAATAGTTAGTCTTTCTTTCGGCATTTTGCCTCCAAAACATTTTTCATTTTTTGATACAAGGGATTTTGTTGGCAATTGACGGAAAAACAGTCCTGTTTCATCTGCATTGAATTGGTTTTCAGGCGGATAATCTTTCACAATTTCATTTAATTTTGCTTTCCAGTCTTCTGCAGCATTAGAATCTGCTGAAGCAGATTCACCACAAAGAGTACGGAAATTTGTGTTGTTTCTAGATCTGAAGGATTCTAGCCATCCATTACTTGCATTAAATTCAGAAATTCCCAATTCATTTGCAATATCTTTAGCTTTAGCTTGGAGCATAGGCCCTGAAACTGGAATATTTTTGGAAATATATAGCTTAAAAAACTCCCAAACTGCCAAATTAATTTCTTCATTTGATGTTTTTCTCAATTTTATTTTTCTATCACCACTACAGTTCTCTAGCCACAATTTAGTTATTTCTTCCCCATTCTTTGATATGTTAGACAAGACACTGTAGTTTTGGAAATTCCATATCTATCAGCTAATTTTCTCTGGCTTTCTCCTTTTCTAATTAAATTTAATATTTCATATTTCTTATCATTTGAAAGTTCAACTAATTTTCTTTTTTGAGCCATTTTAGGTTAACAAAATCTTCCTTGTTAAAAAGCAATTACAAAATATAAATGTCTTGAATACTGCCTCTACACCAAGTCTACTAGATGAAAATAATAATCCTTCTGTACTACAACACAGTTCTAGTATAACTCATCACTTGTTGTTACAATTGCCACAAACCATTGCAACTGGTGGAAATATTTCTGCTTACAAACTAGCACCTGGGGTTATTGAAAGAAGGGAAGGAATGATAAGAGAATGGAAAATAGAAGAAAGAAATCTAGAATCAAAGAATGGAGGGGAGGGTTGAAAAGCCAAATCCACAAGACCAACAATGTAAGAATAGATAAGCCTTGAATAATTTATCTACACCTATCCCTGCTAAAAGCATTCCCCAGGACAATAACTATTTCACCCTTAGGGAAATTCTAGTTAAAAAGAAAAAAAAAAATGTGAAGAGTTACTTTTTTTTTATTCATGATTTGTTAGCTTTTTGGGTGGTCAAGTTATAAAGGGTTTTGATGGGCATTTTATAATAGTTCTAGTCAAATTTGAATAATTTCAGTGGTCAAGATACAAGATAGACAAGTGGTCAGGTTACAAAGGGTTTGTCTTATAGTTTTGTATAGGATAAATTTGGTTCCTGACAACAGAGGTCAACATAGACAGGTGGTCAACTTACAAGGGTGGTCAACTTTACAGGTTTTACTGTACATGAAACTTTTTTCAATGCACTTATAACCCATCTAAGTGGTAATTTCATGTATATTAGAAAATAACTTGGATTTTAATTAAAGGGTCCATTTGGACCCAAGATTCCAGTAATGTGGAACAATTTAGCGATTCCGGTTAAGGGTTAAGATATATTAATATTAAAGTTGGTCAAAATCGTTTCATTAAAAAAAAATTATATGAGAAAAAACTATACATAGGAATTTAAACATTTTTACATCATTTAATACATTATAAGTTCTCGGTGTGCAGACTTCATTTAATTTTGTAATTTGACTCATATTTTGAGGATTTATCTCCATTTTAAATTCAAATTTTCAGTATTTCGAGATATATATTTACATATTTTAGAAAAGGCCATTATTTTAAAAACACCGCAATGAATGACATTTCCTTCAAATTAAAAATTTATTTACACGTGGCTATTATAATCGGAAAAAAACTTTCAAATGAGAATTAAGTGATTATGTGTTAAAATACAGGAAAATATTGAAAATTGCGTCATAAAACCTATATTTACACATGAATTTTAAAAGAGAGAGAACAATTTTAAATAATAAATTCATTATTAGGCATGAAATGTCGCGAATGGAGGAAATTTACGTCATATTTAAAAAGGCCAAATAATTGACAGCTTAAATAAAAAAAATATATTTGAGCGAGATATTTATTTCATATTTTGAGATAATCTTTTCATCTATTATCGTGAATTCTAAGACAGCACAAATAATATTCCCTTTCTAACAACAAAAGTATTTTCATGTGAACGTTAAAAAGAGAAAGAAAGCTTTGGTGAAAATTACGTCAGATATAAAACGATACATTTCAAATGTGTTATTTAAAAGAACTTTCTTATAGAGCTGTTAAAAAACCGAGAGACAAAGACTTTGTTTACTTAACTCATTTTACATTAGCTTATTTCAAATTTTTAATTATTTTTTTTTTTTTTAAATCAAAGACGAAAACAGACATTGTATCCCTTAACAAACGCTGATTTTGCCTTAAAAATCTCCAATCAAAGAAATATGAATGAAAACCCGTTTACAGGGGGATCGCAACTGTTTTTTTAAATTATAATTCAATCTTTTTAAAGCCGATGAAATTAGCCTGCTTTTAGAATCTTGGGTGTCGGAATGGGGGTTGGCGAGTGTAGCTCGTAGGGAGCAGAGCTCCCTAGTCGTTTTAAAATATTTTTTTCCATTCTTTTACAGTTACGATGTAAATTTCATTTTTTCTTACAAATGGTTGTTTGGTTGTGTAAATATTGACTTTATAACTGATTTTCATATTCCCAACTTTAATTTGTTTATGTAAATACTTACTTTTATTGATCTTTTAATACATACCTGATTTTTTGTGTACATACATATTTCATATCGGTTGTGTAATTACTGATTTTTAACAGATATAACACATTTTTATATTCATAAACTTAAATTTGGTTGTACCGATTTTAAATTTTAATTTTGGTTTTAGAATTAAATTCCTGAACACCCGTCCGTAGAACGGGTTAAACAGCTAGTATATATATTATTTTTTGTATATTTATGTGAATACTGAGACAAAGAAAACAACTTTAAGCAAGAAAATAAATCTATACATATAGTTTATGAAACACTTTTTAACATTACGAAAATACTGTTATAAAATTTCTTTAAGTAAGGTGAAAGAAGACTTGTAAAAAAAAAAAAGTTGACTCCCATTCAAACATACATTTTATACAGAAATTCTTCAACAATTGCGATGTGCTAATCACAGTTCGCATCACGGAATGCATGAAAAGTTTAATACAACAAGTGAAATGTAAAGAATCTCATAATCTCAAACCTCAGTCTCTTAACTTGAACCCAATTACCTACTAACAGATTTGGAAATAATTCAAGAGATGGACGCCGGTAAGGGACGGTAGAATAGCAGGGACATTACCCCTCATGGATTTCGAAATTTAATTAAGTAAATTTTCGCTACTAATTTTGAAAAAAAAAAAAGAAAGAAAAAAAAAGAATTAATTTTGATTTTTACCAAGTGACTTAAAAACTGTTTATTAAAAAAAAAAAAAAATCTCTAATAATGTATTAAAATTTCGTGAATTTTAAATTGCTAGTTGTATTCTCACTTCAAATTAAAATTTTAAATGTGTAAAATACAGTGGAATCTATAAGTTGAAAACCTAATTCCTAATACAAATTGTCCAAGTAAGAGGTATCAAAGAAGATTATGGACAAAAAGTGTCCAAGTACTAAATACAATATACAGCTCATATTCAAAATATTAGAATAATTGAGAAAAAGTAATAATAGTCTGAGCGAAGCGAAGGCTAATACTCAGCGAAATATTACTGTCCGGACACATTACTACTACGATGGATATTAACGCCATGTCCTACTAAAAAAAAAGCCTAATAAAAACCTTTCGTCAAGCATAACTCAAAAAATATTTGTCGGATTTCGTTTCTGATTGCACCAGAAGGTACCTATGAGGGTCCCCTACTGAATGCACCTACTATGAAAAATATGTTCCAAACCGTTTAAAAATTATATAGAAAAAACTGATAAAAAAGCACAATTTATCTGCATACGTCACAGAAATTTGGTGTGCGTCACTTTCACCGGTTGATGTTTTCGTAGACAACTGGTTTGAACACATGGAGCAAATAAAAAAAAAAAAATACGCACGCATTAATATTGAATAGATCAGTTTCAACCACGTGATCACAAACCTTGCAACAACCCGTGGCAACCAGTTTTGGTGGGCAAACAAATAATAATACAGTACTCCGTACCACGGTGACCGTTTTTAGCCTGTTGTATAAAATCTGGCCTGTTGTATGACATACAATTGTGGATGATTAAAACAAAAGACATGAGTGTTTATTGCTCCGGGAGGTTATCTTTCTCTGGATGTCTGTCTGTCTATCATACAGCATGCAATTTTCTTGTAAAGGATGATATTATTATGCAGTAAAACCTCCATAACGGACAGACCCGATTAGTGGACACCTCTATTTAGTGGGCATTTTTTCGATTACCAACCCTTAAATAACTGTACAAGTTTTACTCTCAGTAACGGACACCTCCAAATAGAGGACAAATTCTGCATTCTCCAGGTGTCCGCTATGCAGAGGTTTTACTGTATATAATATTGATAGTTATTTTACAGGGCCACACAAAAGAATAAGAATATATGAAACGAATATAAACTAAATTCGGGATTGGTAGATCGCTGATGGTAATGTAAATTTAGGATGTTGTTACAGTCATCCGCAGCATGTTTTTAGAGTTTCGTTCATCTAACGAAACCCTACCTGTCTCACTCCTTTGTCTGTCTGTCTGTCCGTCTGTCACAGAGCCCGTTCTCAAAAACTATATATGTCAGAGACTTGAAAATTTGCATACTTATTTACAGCCCCTAATTTAATTAAGTTCAAGACGTGAAATTTTGCATACTTATAGCTGAACATCTCACATCAAACGACAAATAATAAAATTTTGAAAAAGGTTTAATATTTAACCCTCTGGGCTCTAACTTGTGTATTTAAAGCAATTTTTCTAACTCAGCCCCTAATTAAGTTGGAGACATGAAAGTTTGCATACTTATAGCTGAACACTTGCGATAACACGATAAATCATAAAATTTTGAAAAAGTCATATTTAACCCTCCGGTCTCTAACTTCTGTATTTTAAGCAATTTTCCTAACTCAGCCCCTAATTAAGTTGGAGACATGACATTTTGCATACTTATAGCTGAACACCTCACATCAAACGACAAATAATAAAATTTTGAAAAAGTCCAATATTTAACCCTCTGGGCTCTAACTTATGTATTTTAAACAATTTTTCTAACTCAGCCCCTAATTAAGTTGGAGACACGAAATTTTGCATACTTATAGCTGAAATCCTCACATCAAACGACAAATAATAAAATTTTGAAAAAGGTCTAATATTTAACCCTCTTGGATCTAACTTGGGTATTTTAAGCAATTTTTCTAACTCAGCCCCTAATTATGTTGGAGACATGAAAATTTGCATACTTATAGCTGAACACCTCACATCAAACGACAAATAATAAAATTTTGAAAAAATCTAATATTTAACCTCTAATATTTTGTCTCGCGCAATTTTTAAATTTAAACTGTTTTGCAATACTATTTTTTGTTCATTTTGCATAATAAGTGTAATCTGACGCAATTTCTTCTATTTCAGACATCTAACGCATGTTAATGAATTTATTTTACAATATCCTTTCTCTTTCAAAATTCACATGTAAATATAGTTTTAATGGCGTAATTTACAATAAGTGCCAGCTTTTTATACCTAATTATTTAATTCTAATTTGAAGGGTTTTTTTTCTATTTATAATAGTAACGTGTAAATAATTTTTTTATTTGAAGCAAAGAATCTGAAGATTTTTTTGTTTGCGCTGTTTATACAGTTGGCAACAGTTTAAATTAATACCATTTTCTAAAACATGTAAAAAATATCAGTCATGATGCTGAATATTTGAATTTAAAATAGAAATAAAACCTCAAAAAATGAGTCAAATTAAAAAAAATTAATGAAATCTGCACACCGGGATTTTCTATTGAATAAAATGATCTAAAAATGATTAAATTCACATGTATAGCTTTTGCTCCTATAATTTTTTTTTTTAATGGAACGATTTTGTCCAACTTTAGCATTAAATATCTCTTAAAATAATTCTTCGATTTGAAAACTGCATGCAATTGATCAAACGTTTCGCTATAATACCACCGATTTTCATATTTTTGTATGCAACAGTTTTCTTAATATTAACGAAGAAAGACCTCCGGTCACAAAAAATTCAAAACCGGCGGCGGCGGCGGCGGCGGCGGCGGCGGTGACAGCGTTAGTTACTTTTTTTAGAATAGAGAGATATATAAAAATGAAAACTTATCTATCTGTCTGTTTGTAATTCTATAAAAATCCACAATTTGGAGGCCAAAATTGTGAAAAGATACGTACATGTGTATTAAAACATGGCCGAGGCAACTAAAGTAATCCGGAATTGAAATAATTTATAGTTAATTTTTAATTAATAAAAAACCACCAATTTAACAGCAATTTCTTATCAAATTTAAACATTTTTCGTTATAGCAGTTGCCAACAATTAAAAAACACAATAAAATTATTACTACAACAATTAATTTTCTACTGCAAGATTTCCACGTGAAAAATGAAACTGAAATAAATAGTTTAACGAATTTTTAAAAAAGGTGAATATTACGTTATAACTTTTCTATTGCAAGATATTCACGTGAAATATGAAAATGAAATAAATGGTTTGACGAATTTAAATGAAAGTGAATATAACTTCATAACTTTTCTATTTCAAGGTTTCCACGTGAAAGAGGAAAATATTACGTCATATTGGAAATATAAAGGACGTGGTGGATATAGTATAACGTCATATGAGTGTGAAAAATGTATTGAAGCATGATAAAAACCCGATTAGGGAAATATTGGCCTATTTTAACATTATTGCTCCAATTATAAATTGAAATAAGTTCATTTATAGCTGTATTCTTTTGCGTCTGTTATATACATTTATACATTTTTATATAGCGTTTTCATATGATTCATTCATACAATATTTCGACTGCTTTTTTTAATGTTTGTTTTGTGTTGTATGTTAAATTTTGAAATTGATTTTTCAGAACAAACATCCTTCAAATTCTGGGCAACGCCGGCACTTTAGTTTGTAACAGATAAATGGCTTTTGTATCTGTACATCTAATGCTAATATTATAAAGCGTTATAATATTATAAAGTATATAATATTATTAATGCTTGTACGTTTGTGAGGTGTTATCTCTGAAACTACATAGCCAACTTAAAAAAATGTTGGTGGCCATCTCTCCTCCGAAAAAAAGACTATTTTATGTCAGTGCAAGAACCTACATTGCTGCAGGAGCAAAAAAGTTCTAAAATTGCGATTTCTGTGATATTGATTGGGTTAGAAACTTTAAATTTGGTGCGGTAGTTACTTTTATGATGTAAATACTCGTAATGAACGCTCTCTAAAAGGTTCAATTTGACGGATAAACGTAAAAATTTCTAGAAAGTTTCTAAACTATGATTTATTTGGAATACTGCAATTTTTGGGATACTGTTGGGGTTAGAAACTAGAACTTTGGCATGGTAGTAATTAATAAGATGTAAATGCTCGTTGTAGAACGAATTCTAAAAAATAGAAAGACTAAACAAAGCGGAAAAAGATCTAAAGATGGTCTAAGTAACGAAGTATATGGAATTGTTAGGAATATAAACATGAAAATTGACATGGCTGTTTTTATCATGACGTAAATTCTCGCAATAGAACAATTTCTTAAAATGTCGCTATATAAAACAGTGCAAAAACAAAAAACTTTTAAAAAATTTCTATTTCTGTGTTACTGCTGAGCCCAAAACCTTGAAATTTTGCTTCGGGTTAGTTTTAAAATATACAATTGTCTCTATGAGTGGTTTCTAAAAAATTTAAAATTTAAAAAGATGAAATTAACGGAAAGCTATCTCAATTACCATTAATTTGGAATTATTAGGTACAGCAACTTTAAATATTTCATAATGCTGCATTTCCTCCGCAAAACATGCGATTTAAATGCAACAAAACTGATAGATACCCACCTAGCATTAAATAAATTGTGCAAATATTGAATAAAGACCTGTATGAAACAGTGAGTGGTTGCCCGAAAGTACTTGTTAAAGTGTTCCTTCTGTAGGCTTTTCTCTCTCTCGCCAAGGCCACTAACAGAGTGAAGTGCCGTTTTAAATGTGATATGAATTTTTTATCCGATTCATTTTTCTAGACATTTTATCATAAGGTCATATTCTCAATTATCATTAGTAGCTTTTTTATATATTAACTTATTCTGGTGAAATTTTATAATCGGGTTCATATTGGCGTATGTTAGCTTGCATGATTTCCTGAATAAATATGTATGGATTTGTAAATACTTCAAATGACACTTTGACAGCTCAAAAGTTATGCAGACGATATATTCAGATCTTGTGTCATACTTTATGTTGTAATCATTGCCGATTTCTTTTATTTAATACATGCTAAATACAGCTCAACTTGTGCAGAATATGTTTGAAAACAAAACAATACAGCGTATGTAGTGGCCAGCATACACTCATCATTTAAATCCGATCGAGCATATCTAAAACACACTCTAACGAAGCATTGCATGCCACTATTGATGTATTCGGTACTTTGATACTATATTAGATTTTGAGGAGAGAATTCCTTAAATGTTATCGACAACCTCATTGCATCCGTGGAAAACAGATATTGTACAATATTAACTATTCCGGGGGAGCACACACCATATAAAGTATAGTCCATTCTTTTTAAACATCATATGTTTGTCATTTAAAGTTACTCAAATTGGTGCGGAGCGTCTGATTATGCTCTTGACATCATTTAATACAGTTAAAATTCCGATATAAGTAATTTAGTGTTTCATTTTCTATTTTACTTTTAATATATTGCGTACTTTCAATTTTATATCCATGCATGGCTGTCTTGAATGGTTTGATTTCCCTTTTTTTAAAACAGTGTATACGAATTTATATATAAGATTTTGTAATTCTACGATTTGTTTATTTTCATCATTTCAGTTTATCGCAGAATATGGACAATTAAAGATAACATGTAACTTTCTTTGCTTCCACATGTTATTATTAAATCTATGTTCTCAGTAATATCGCTCAGACTAATCCCTCTGAGGGAAGTCCTAGTAAAAAATTATTTTTCATTTATTTATTTTTTATACTAAGTAAATGCAATTAAATTTCTTATAAATTAAATCTGGAATGTTTAGATAAGATTTTGACATTTACAAAATATAAAATACAGTACAATAAATTAGGTATACAGCTTTCTAAAACACATCAAAATATTAGAATAAAATTTAGATTGGGTCAAAATATTAGAATATTTTATTTTACGCCACAATATTACCTTATGAATATGAAGTAAAAGGTAGTTAATATTTTGTAACATCCCCTTTAACTTTCATAACAGCATACAATCGATCTTGCATACTATACAGGGTGATTCATAAAAGATGGGCAGAACTTTAAGGGGTTATAGTACACTTAAAGACAAATAATATTAAATAGGAGACTAAGGGTCCCAGACGTATTCCCAAGGAGATAGGGGGCATTAAAGTTTAGGGTCCGAAATTTCAAATGATTATAAAACATGGAAAAATTGGTCGATTCGTTTGCGGTTTTTGCAAAAAATTTTCTTTATGCCAGTATTTTCTTGAAATAAAATTTTAAAGTTCAATTTCAAAAAATGCCGATAGGGGGCGCTTTAGACTTTGGAGTAACAAACAACTATTTTTTAACGTTATTTTTTGTATTTCTTTAAATGATTTCGAAAGCTTAGATTTAAACTTAAATTTTGATCTAAAAATCTGAGTCCTAACGAGTAGTTAAGTAGCGTAAACTGAAATTTGAAACCCTTCTCCCCCCAGAACAAAAATCAGTTATTCCCGATCTTTGTGTCGTAGATTAGGCTCTAACTACTGCCGCGTTTTGCTAAAATTATTCTTTATGTCAGTATTTTCTTAAAAATAAATTTTAAAGAAAATTTTCAAAAAATTCCGATAGAGGGCGCTTTAGACTTTGGAGTAACGAACAACTATTTTATACCGTTATTTTTTGTGTCTCATTAAATGCTTTCTAAAGCTTAGACTTAAATTTTCAGCCCAAAATCTGAATCGTTAGACGTGGTTAAGTTTCTGGGGAGAGGGGTTTGAAATTTCTACTCCTGAGCACAGTTCAGTTTACCATGTCCACACATTGTGTGCTGTGATACGAGGTAAAAAGACACAAATTAGGATTATGTTACCAAAGCATATTTATTAACATGTAATTACAATAAATGTTCAAAATTGTGACCACCAGAGGTTATGCACGCAGAACAACGGCGAAGAATGGAACGGCGAACATTCGCGAAAGCATCAGGCTTTTCGAGCACTTCCCCTACAGCGGCGGAAAGTCTGGCGACCAGTTCCTCGGGGGATTCAATGGGTGTCTCATACATAAGAGCCTTCAATCGTCCCCAAAAAAAGAAATCGAGGGGTGAAAGATCTGGCGAGCGAGCAGGCCAAGCAACAGGACCACCTCGACCAATCCATCTGTTCGGAAATGTGATGTCCAGATAGTTGCGGACGTCTCGTACGTAATGGGCTGGCGCTCCATCGTGCTGGAACCACATGACCCGCCGGATGCGTGGAGGAACAACGTTTAACAGGTCTGGCAGCACATGTTGCAGAAATGTGAGGTATGTTTTACCGTTGAGGCGTTCAGGAAGAAGGTACGGTCCGATTAGGTGGTCTCCGAGGATTCCTGCCCAAACATTGATGGAAAAGCGTCTCTGATGAGCATGTGGATACGTAGCATGTGGATTGACATCCGCCCATACATGTGCATTGTGTGTGCTAAATGTACCTTCACGTGTGAAGGTACATTCATCGGTGAAAAGCACAGTTCGTCCAAAATGTGGATTTAGCGCGTTCTGCTGCAGAAACCAGCGGGCGAATTCAATACGATTTGGATAATCCCCTGGAGACAGTTTCTGGACTCGTTGCACATGAAACGGGAGCAAATGTTCATCCTTCAGTACCCTCCAAGTCATGGACTGTGAGGTATCCACCTGCCTAGCCACTGTTCGTGTACTTGTACTTGGCTGCGCCGCTACTACATCCAGAATGGCTTCTGCAACAACTACTGATTCGTCCTTTTTTGCACGACCTGCATTCGACCGGGAAGCGAGAAATGATCCCGTCTCACACAACTGTCTGTGCAAGCGCTCGAAAGTTTTGCGGTTAGGCAACCGCCTGTTGGGAAATCGCTCTCCGTACATTCGTTGTGCCTCTGCACCATTTCCATCTGCCGCTCCGTAAATTAAATGCATCTCAGCCTTTTACATATTCGTGAAGGGCACCATCTTCCGATTCATTACTACAGCGACTTACACTTGACTCACCGTTCAGTGGTTTTTATGCCTGAATCGTGTCGAAATTTTGCATACGTGTTCTTCTTCTTCCCCATTTGACATTTGCATACTTTCTGTTTCCTTCTTCACCCGGTGACTAGCGTCAGGAATGGAGCTTTAACGTTTGCATGAGCGACGTTTCCAACTGTGCCAGTGCCTTTATGAGTGAATTCCGACTATGCAGTCCTTGACGAAAGTTGTATTTTTGCCTCGTATCACAGCACAGAATCGTTGGGCATGGTTAAGTAGTGCAAACTGAACTATGTTCAGAAGTTGAAATTTGAACCCCCTCCCCTCGCTACTGAACCACGCTCAGCTATTCAGATTTTGAGCTGAAAATTTAAGTTTAAGTCTAAGCTTTAGAAAGCATTTAAGGAGACACAAAAAATAACGGTATAAAATAGTTGTTCGTTACTCCAAAGTCTAAGGCGCCCTCTATCGGAATTTTTTGAAATTTTTCTTTAAAATTTATTTTCAAGAAAATACTGACATAAAGAATAATTTTAGCAAAACGCGGCAGTAGTTAGAGCCTAATCTACGACACAAAGATCGGGAATAACTGATTTTTGTTCTGGGGGGAGAAGGGTTTCAAATTTCAAATTTCAGTTTATGCTACTTAACTACTCGTTAGGACTCAGATTTTTAGATCAAAATTTAAGTTTAAGTCTAAGCTTTCGAAATCATTTAAAGAAATACAAAAAATAACGTTAAAAAATAGTTGTTTGTTACTCCAAAGTCTAAAGCGCCCCCTATCGGCATTTTTTGAAATTGAACTTTAAAATTTTATTTCAAGAAAATACTGGCATAAAGAAAATTTTTTGCAAAAACCGCAAACGAATCGACCAATTTTTCCATGTTTTATAATCATTTGAAATTTCGGACCCTAAACTTTAATGCCCCCTATCTCCTTGGGAATACGTCTGGGACCCTTAGTCTCCTATTTAATATTATTTGTCTTTAAGTGTACTATAACCCCTTAAAGTTCTGCCCATCTTTTATGAATCACCCTGTATACAAGGTGTTTATAGACATTTCTATTAGCCCAAATAGACCCAATATTAGCCCAAATAGACTTTATACGTGCCGCTAACTGAGTTTTACTTGAAGGATGATTTTCTTCGAGTTTTTTCTTCATTATACACCATAAGTTTTCGATGGTATTAAGGTCTGGTGAGTTTCGTGGTTAAGGAAGTACCTTAATGTTGCGTTGGCTGAAGCAATTCTTAGTTGACACCGAGGTATGCGGTGACGCTAAATCTTGTTTAAAGATGAAATCATCTTCAAATAAATCTTCTGATGATGGAATCATGTAATATTCCAAAATTTCTTGATATATCTGAGCGTTAACCTTTTCGTAGACGATGCATAACTTTCCAGGTCCTTCTGCACTCATGCAACCCCAAACCATGATACTAGCAGCAAGTTTTACGGAACGTTTAAGGCATTCTTTATCAAATGCTTCTTGCTTCTTTCTCCAAACTCGAATACCTTCATTATCATATGAATCACAAAACATACTTCCATCACTAAATAATATATTTTTCCAATCTTCTTCGCTCCATAAACGTCTTGATTTACACCAATTCAATCTTATACGCTTTTGTTTTGCAGTCATGAGAGGTTTTGTTTTCGGTACTCGAGATTCAAAAATTTATCGAGACTTCTTAATGTTGTCGATGTAGAAACTTCAACTCCTTCTTCTTTCCATTTTCGGTGCAAGAATCGCACACTTTTAAAACGGTTTTTCTTAACTATACGCTTCAGTTTCCTGTCATCTCTAGCAGATGTTTTTGATTTTCGGCCGCCATTTCAGCGATTAGTTTGAAAATTTCCATTTTTTGAATATTGTGTTAGTATTTTACTAACTCTTGATTTCGAACAATGTAAATAATTCGTTATATAATATTAATTTTTACCGTGCCGATACAAATCAACCATACGAAGTTCAATAGATTCAGGAATATCACTCACACGACCCATTTTAAGACGAAAAAGCAAACAAACTGCAAAAAGAATACTGATTTTAAATAAAATCGTCTGAATTTAATCAATGATGCTATCAGTTATGAATTGGTGGTAATTAAAGGAGGATTAATGCGAAATATTCTAATATTTTGAACCACTTGAATAAATATTCTAATATTTTGACTTTTCAAAATAATTTTTTTTTCAATTAATCTTTTTAAAAATGATATTAATTTTAAGATAATAAATAAGTTTAATCAACAATAAGTTCTTAATAAAAATATCGTTTGCATATTTGCATTAAAAAACATTAAATTACCAAACGATATTTTCAATTTGTAAAAAAAAAATGTAATTATTCTAATATTTTGAATATGAGCTGTAGAATGGCTATTAAGAAATCCCTGTATATATTTATTTCTATTTATTTATTTATTTATTTGTTTGGGTTTTTTTTTAATGTTTGAGGGAAAATGCGCTTTTTTTTTCGTTTTATACAAAGCGTTTAAAGTAAAACGTAACTATTGTTTTTTGTTGTTGTTTTATTTTTCAAATTCTCCTTAATAATGTTTCACATTAAAAAAGAAAAAAAAAAAGATATTGGAAATTTTGCGGAGTTGAAACAAAACCCCCAAAATACCCCCGCCCCCCTTCCACCCTGTTCCCCAAGAGGTAGGTTCTACTTCTAGGTTATCTTTTCTTGATAGGGGAAATATACTGAATTGCAAACTTTCGGAACTTAGGGGGCGAAGTTGCAATTTGCCCCTTTCAATTTGGGGACCAATTTCAGAAACGGCGTTTTCATGTAGATTCGAAAAAAAATCCAAACCTAGGCTATGTACTTAGGGCTTTTACAAAATGCTGCCTGAATATACTTACTCAGCTTGAATGAGACACATTTTTAAACAAATAAATGGTTTGCGATCCTGGTTTCCAACTCAGAAATTGTTTGTGTCGACATGTAGTATCTATCACCTCTCTAAGGCAGGTCGCACACTGAGACGACAGAAGGCAAATGAAGAGCGACATAGGAGAAAAATCAAGTCGAAACAAAAGAGAAAGCCGTTTCAAACCTGTTTTTTCCCTGAAATCGTGCAACATGTTGCATACGTCGCCTCAGTGTGCGACCTACCTAAGTTTTTATTACCACAGTAGATCAACATCCTATATACAAGGTAGCCTAAAATGGACTGGCAGTTTTCAAAATCCAATAATTAGTAAACGATGACAGGTATTTTGGTTATTCTTGTACAGGGGAATAATATCCGGTTAATAATTCAGGTATGAGATTTCCGACTTTTTGCATACCAGTATAATCTTAGAGAAAATGTTGTTCTGCTAAAGCGCAAAAATGCTCCGATTAAATTAAATAACTTCTTCTCTAAGATTATACTAGTATGCAAAAAGTTGGAAATCTCATCCCCGATAATTTCTTAACTACATTTCCTTGTTTTAGTTTCAAATATCATCGACAGATATCGCTGCACTATCAGGGGCGAATCTACTGGGGGGGGGGCGTAGGGAGGCGTCTCCCCTCCTCCCAATGTCGGCAAATTCAAGGTAGTCAGTATCAATCGATACAACTCTCAAACAATCGATTTTTTTTTTACAATTTCCCACTTTTTTTTTCTTAAGACACATTAAAAAACACCAATCCTTAGAAATCCCTTGTCTTAAGAATTTCTTGCGAAAATCCGACTTTACGTGACTGTTCAAATTAAATTAAGAAAGAACCAGGAGTAACTAGTTTCTCAATATACAAAGGTTTCCTTCTGAGAATCCGCAGCGGATTAGTAGGGTTCTGAAGATCTAGATGATCGAACAGCACTGAAGATGATAACGACTTCGATGAAAGCATTCATATTACTCGTGGTGTATTCAAATGTGCTGGACGAATCATTTAGTTGACTGTTTAAACGATCGAAAGCCGCTTATTGAAAAATTTACCCAATCTGACGAATGGAGTGTTTTCTTGTTAGACCATAGATATAATTGTCAGGGCAAAAGAAAATTGTTCGTCTGCGTTAAGTATTTATTGTAAGATCGTGAAAGAAATCGAGCAGAACCGTAAATATGTTAGCGTTCCGGAAAGTGCGAGCGATTCCATCATTGAACATGACCCAGAAAAAAGGTCTAAAATGCAGACATACAATCAGAAGCATTATTTGATCAGTTTAGGTCCGTAGCATAGCAGCCAAAACTCAGCGATATCCCATAAATGGTTCCATCCCGCAGGATAGACAGCGACATTTCAACAGCCACTTGGTACAAAGAATAACCGTTTTTGGAACCGTTTTGGACAGAACTCGATGGTAATTTTTTTGCCTGTTTCATGAAGGACCTGGGAGAGAAAAAATACAAAATGCTTCGGTTGAGAGTGGTGTAAATAAATGGCACAAAATGAAGAGCGTAGGAAAAGAAAAGGACAGAAACTTCGCACAACATTTCTCTTTCAACTCTCATCAAAATTGCTGTTTCATATTTTGTCAGTTCATGATGACGCATAATCACTTACTCGACGAGAGCAAGTGCAAACAGATTATTCTGGAAGGGCAACATCTTGCATTCAACACTGAAGTTGTAGCAATGTTGATGGACATCACGCAAATACTAGGTAGACAAGATCTGGTTTATGAAAGTGACAAAGACGAAAACAGAAACTTTCGGCAAATTGTGAAATTACTTTCCAATACTGAGGAAATGCTTGAAGACACACGTTTCAGGCCATACTACATAACTTACCTTTCCGCTATTTCCCAAAACGAGATGATTTAATTTCTTGCGACAGCAGTGCGCAAAAATATAGTCAGGGATATTCAAGAAGCATAGCTTTATGGAATATTGTCAGATATTACACCAGATGCTTCGCACCATGGTCGATTACCCGTTGGAGTGAAATATGTCGACAAAGATGGAAAAGCTCCGAGCGGCTTTTGGAAGTTAAAAGAACTTTTTGGAAGTTTTGGAAGTTTTTGGTCGATAAAACTAATGTCGACCTTGCATGCAAGATATCGCACATCCTTACGAAGAATGAGCTGGGTATAGAACAGGACGTTTTCAGCCATACAATTTTAGAAGCAGCATGTCTGGAGAATTCAACGGCATCCAGGAGGCGTTATCAATCGTGAGGCGAACTATGCCCTATATTCCTTGTCAATGTCACAGACTAAACACTTTCGTTTTGCATATCTTCAACGCCAGCAATATTATAGCTAATGTTTTCTACGTGTTGGAAGAACTTTGAGTGTCTCACGCCAAATACTAAACTAAACAAGTCATTAGTACTAAACTAAAAAAGGCATTAGTAGACAAGCTCAGATAAATAGAAAATGATCTTCTACTGCGGAATCTTTCTAATCCCAGATGGACTGCTCGAGTGGAGTCATTGCAAGCGGTTTGGATCTCAAATCAATGAATCCTACAAAATTTTAAATAGTTGATTCCTCTACTTTTTTTAGCAAAAAAAAATCAAGCCACGAGTTTTAAAACACGGTCTAGCGTTCACCGATATCGGCCGATATTGGAAAAAAGGTTAGCCATCAAATATCGTCCGGTCCGCCTTACTCTGATAATGCGAAATCGCTGTTCCCAATATTGGCTGATATTGCTGTGCTACCTGGGTTAAGAAGAGAAATGTTGTCGCTCGACTTCATTGCTTCGCTGATGTTTCTCAAAAACGTTCAGTAAGTGCGCAAGTTAGTTACTGAAAAACTGAAGTCTAAGAATCTTAACATAATAGTCGATACGAAAATACTGAATACTTGTATTAAATCTCTGGAAATAATATACAATAACAATGAAAACGTGAATAGGGAAATACAGAGCGCAATTATCTTTTAAACAAATTAAGGTGCAGATCCGTTAAATGAATTTGCTCTGCAGTATCAACGAAGATGGGCACCAAAGAAATTAGACTATAATAGAAACAATCTCATTTTGCTCCCGAACTTCTAATGTTCTATCGCATGGAGATTAAAAAGGTGCTGGATACCCTTAAAGTAGTACTAAATAATAGTCTTAATTCTTGCATCAGCATAATCACACCACTGTATGCAATAATGTATCCTCCCATTACAAAAAAGAAATTAACACTTAGATATAGTTACAAAAGCGGCAGATTTCTTTCGTGAAACATTGACAATTCCTGATTTATAGCATTACATACAGAACTGAAAGTTTTGACAGACTTCTGCGCAGAGGCTGAAACAATGGACGATATTTACATGAAAACAAAATCTTTGAGATACATTCTGCCACTTGTGAACCATGTCGGTCGTCTGGCTTTAAGTCTCCAGTCACAGTTCCTTCGAATGAAAGAAAAATAAATTTAAAAAATATATCTAAGAACAATAATGACCAATCCATGTCTAAATGCATCATATTTACGTTTGAAAAAGATATTTCGGAATAACTAAATTTAGGCGCTGCCGTGAGTAGATGGGCTCGTCTAAAAAACGGTGGGGTAAAATGCATGTTATGCATTGAATTATCAAAAACGTAATTAAAATAAGTTATGATTTAATCCTTTTTAACGTAAATACAAAAAAGCTGATTGTGAATTAGTTGCAAGTAGCATTTTACTAAAAACTTCAACTTGTTTAATTAATACGAATTTCAAATTTCCGTCTGCATGCACATTCAGCAAAAAATAAACAAATTTTCTTTAATATCAAAATACTTTACTGTAATATTTACAGCAATGTAACGTAAGTGAAGGGGTAACGTGTACATTTTGAAACCTATCTTATATTAACCTCAATATTCTAAAATGTAAAGTATTCGACGTGCTAAAGTGAAAATGCTGATCCCGATGGGTTAACAATGTTTAATTTTATATAGAACATACCGGGTATCCTAAAATGGACTGACTAATTTAAAAATTCAAAAAACTTGCAAATAGTGCCAGCTATTTAAAAAAAATTCTTGCAGGGATATTATGTAATACGTCAGAAGTTTTTCAGCCATGTTAGAGACTCAGCAAAAGAACTGCTGAACTTTCACGGCTCCACTCGCGAAAAACAGCAAGTTTTTTCCAAAACCGTATGACGAAATTTTCATCTTGTCTATAATCCTTTGACGAAATTCTTGTTTTTCGGAGCCTTTTAACGAAATTCGTGTTTTTCTGCGATCCTTTGATGCAATTCGCATATGTTGCGCGATCCTCTGACGAAATTCATGTTTTATACAATCTTTTGACGAAATTTGCGTTTTGTCCGCGATCCTTTAATTAAATTTGCGTTTGTTGCACGAAACTTTGACGAAATTCGCATTTTTTCGTTATCCTTTGTCGAAATTTGCGTTTTGTCTGCGATCCTTCGACGAAAATCGCGTTTGTTTCACGATCCTTTGACGAATTTCGTATTTTCCCGTGATCTTTTGACGAAATTATCGTTTCACTCCGTGATCCGTTGTCGAAATTCACGATTTGTTGTCGAAAGTCTCATTTTTTTCGCGATCCTTTGACGAAAATCGTGTTTTTTCCGCGATCCTTCAGCCGCAGCAGACGATAGTTGAGTGACCTGGCCCTGTTTTCATGCTGTTCGTTTCTATACGCAGACTAAATGCGCTGTAGGTCTCGGAAAAGAGAAAAGGAGAAATACACTGAATTTGGCGATGTTCGTACTCGCTTTTTTGTTGTATTTCGTCCGCTACCATAATCCCCCCCCCCTCCCCTCCCCAATACACACACACATAAAAATGTCAATAAATTGTAATGCAGATTTGCATCGATCCCAGGGATGATAAAATCCAGTGCGAATAAAACGGAATTCCGCATTTCTGCGGAAAAGTAGCATGTCTGGTTTTTTTACTGTGATTCTCGATTTTAGTTTAAAATAGCAGAGGTATATGGCGCTGATAGCGATAGGCGCTAAATCGAGGAACGATTTTCTGTCTCTCTCCTCTCTCAGTATTATGCGAAAGGAGATTAAATATATGGGGTGAATCTCAGTCGCAAATGCAGCTTTGTTCTTCGGGGCCACTTCATATATTTTATCTCCTTCGTTCGCATCAATATGGAGAGAATAGAGAGGCCGAAAATCGGGCTCCAATTTAGTACCTACTGCTGGCAGCTTTATAACTGTCATTATTTTGAAGTTATTGAATTTTAAAATAAGTCGGTCCATTATAGGACACCCGGTAGATGCATACATACAAACACAGAAATATACTTTTAAAGATATAATTTTTTTAATTTAGTCGGCAAAATCGTCATATACGCCCCCCTAATGAATTCTGCTTAAATACGCCCCTGTGCACTATCTCAAACTGTAAAGCTTGAAATTTCAAAACTCAAACCAAATATTTGGCGCTTCAACAGCTAAATAAAATTAAGGATAAAATTTGAGGGAACTTTGACAAAAAAAAAAAAAAAAAAAAAAATACGTTTGTTTAACCTCTTAAGGGGCGGTAGTTTATATTATATCCCATGCAATTTTAATCAAGATTTGCACCATAAACTTGCAATTTAATTTTTCTTTTTTAACTTTAGTTGAAAAAGTTGTAAAATTGCTTTTCCTCATTCTTAAATTAAAGTTTTCAAAAATTCTGGCGCGAATTCAACATTACAGAAACAAAATTGCTTGTCCCTAAAAGAGTTAAGTGCTCCAACAGTTTGAGTCAGGGAAACGCCATCTATTGGTGATATTAGAAACTAAAAATGTTGCATTGTAGAGAAATTGACGAACTCGCATATTAATCTTCTGCAACAAAAACCTGAATATCTGCCATCGTTATCGTTCACTTGTCATCGCAATTCAGGATATTCATGTTTGCTAAGCAATGAATTGCAGTGATCTAATACGTTTGTAGATTGTTTCTTAAATGCACTTATGATAATAATATCAGCGAGAAATTTAATTAAAACACTTTCACAGGATATTACGATGCATAGTAGCCGATGGGAGCATTCTTGTATTAGTCCAGAAACAATGATAAATTCTATGCACGCTTGTGGAGGCAAATTGCATAAGTAATTATTTACTAATAGGGCTCGAAGTTTCCAATATTAGATTTCATTAATATTTTAGTATATTATGCCAATAAATAAATAATATCAGAATAATGCAAATGTGGATGAATGAGTAATCAGGATTCATTTTAAATCTGTTGAAAACTCAAATTAATGAAAGCGATGCATAAAATTAATTAAATCTTACATAGCTATAAATACAAGGTTAGCGAAAAATAAGTTATCCAGTTCAAAGGAAGTGGAGACTGGATGTATTTTATTACTTCGAAAGAGACGATATTTAAACAAATATACTTTTTCTGTTAATTCTTCCCTGAAGTCTGAAGAAAGAGGGGGGGGGGGGGATTCCGTTTATTCCTCGCACGCATGCGTATTGACTGCATTCATACTAAATTTCGAATTTATTTTTTAAATGAAAAACCGAAAATTCAATAAATTAAAATTTTGTATTTCATTTAAAAACAGACAAAAAAATAATGCTTTCGAATTTAATAAAGTAGCAATTTTCGCATTCATTTAAATTTATTCGCAATTTATTTTTTATTGCATTAAAAAATATATTCGCCTGTAAAATATTTTCTAAACGAAGACATTTAAAAAAATATATTGTAGTTCAATCAAGTTAAAAAAAAATAGATTTTATTTTTAAAAGCAAATATTTCTTCTCGAATTTAATTAAAAATATAATATTCATATTTTACATCTAAATAATCAAATTATGTCTTATTAAAAATATGTCTAATCTATATACTAATAAAAGAAAGTTTCGCTTTGTCTCTGTGTGTGTGTTTGTCTGTCTGCGTGGGATGACTAGCAAAATCTCCGGCACGTACGAGGTTGAAAATTTTTGTGAGGCTAGCCCAAAGTATATCCTGATGCACCTGAGACTCAGAATTTTAAAATTCTTGTAATTAGTTGAGTTAATTAAAAATCGCAACTTACTCTCTGTAAAAACTAATCTCGGTCCTTACGAAAGGGAAAAAGCTCTGCCGCATGCGCAGAAGTCTTGTTTACGCATCGGTTGAAAAAGAAGAACGAAAAGAAGAAATTTCGGAAGTATGTTGTCGTTATTTATTAACTTACGTCGTCCAAACCACTAAGTAAAGTTAAAAACGGAAGACATATTCTGAAAGATCGTATGTCTCATATATCTCAATCAATTAAAAATGTATCGCAGTTAGCCTCTTAAAAAAAAAAAGCCGTTTTTCTGAAAAACGTTTTTCTCCTTTATTGCAACGCCCCTCCAAGGCGCAACATAATCGAGTTTTAAAAAATATTAATTTTAACCCTTTCAAATACACCGGCGAACTCAGATCACTTCGCGCCTTACCGAGGCGATATTTTTCCTACGCTAAAAGTAACTAAACATCCGTATTTTAACCCTCTCGGCACCGATTTTTTTTTTCAATTTTGGGAAAAATTACTTTTACTCTAACAAAATTAAAAGTAGCTATCGAAATCACAGAAGTTACAGTTTACTGAAATTTAACAAATGTGTTCTTTACAGAAACCTAACGAATGTAGTTATGTTTCGTGTTTTTCATATAAAAATAGTCTAAAGAAGAATTTTTTAAGACATTTGGAAAATGTCGTATTACAACCAGATTAAATAAACATAAAAAATTTAGTAGTATTTTTTATTTTTTATCACAACTTACTAATTCGGAAAAGGAGTCCCTAATTTAAATTTAAAGAGTGAAACATATGTTTGAATTAAAAGAAACGCCACCGGTTTACTAATAATTAATAAAACTTTTATTAATATTATTATTATTAAATGCTGAAACATAAGTAAAGTCATAATAGTAAATGTATCGACATATGCTATCACTATTAGGTGCTGGAATTAACAAAAATATTTTTTTTTTCTTTCAAATATTGCAATTCGAAGTAGGATCCACATATGAGGATCAAAGTGACGAGAGGGTTAACACAATCTTTTTAGAGCTCACTCACTCACTCACACACAAACTTCTTTCTTTATTATTATAGAAGATATGCTATCAATAATTTTTATTCCTAAACAATTTAAAAAATGCTATAATACTTCAGTAGGTAAGTTTGAATGAATTTTATTTGAACTTGGCACCCACTTAGATATCACTTCTTTTCTTGCCATTGTCTTTACAGAACTTTGCTCCCTTTTTTCACAGTTATGTTTTTGTTAGATATCATTACTTTTTGTAAAGTTACAATACATTTAGACACTTTACTTAATGCTTTTTAATGTGACTATTTTATTCACCAAGCAACATTCAATTTTAATTTTAATCCTTCTATATATAAAAAAAGTTTTGATTTGGAAATGGACCAATGAAAATCTGCGTAGATATTCCGGGCAGATCGGCATCCAATTGAATGCTTATCATGGCCTTTCTTCGTTAATATTAAAAAAACTGTTGCATACAGAAATATGAAAATCGGTAGTATTATAGAGAAATGTTTGATAAACACGCTGATGCAGACAGTTTTCAAATCGAAGAATTATTTTAAGAGATATTTAATGCCAAAGTTGGACAAAATCGTTCCATTAAAAAAGTTTTATAGGAGCAAAAACTGTACATAGGAATTTAATCATTTTTAGATCATTTTATGCGTCAGAATTTCTCGGTGTGCAGATTGCATTTAGTATTTTAATTTGACTCATTTTTTGAGGTTTTATTTCTATTTTAAATTCAAATTTTCAGCATTTCGAGAGATATTTTTTACAAAATTTAGAAAATTGTATTAATTTATACTGTTGCCAACTTTATAAACAGCGCAAACAATAATGTTTGCTTCAAATTAAAAATTTATTTTACACATGACTATTATAAACAGAAAATATAAAAAGCAGGAACTCATTGAAAGTTACGTTATAAAAACTATACTTACACATGAATTTTGAAAGAGAAAGAATCTCTCTATTCTAAAAAAAAGTAACTACCGCTGTCACCGCCGCCGGTTTTGAATTTTTTGTGACCGGAGGTCTTTCTTCGTTAATATTAAGAAAAATAATGCATACAAAAATATGAAAATTGGTAGTATTATACAGATATGTTTCATAAACACGATGATACAGACAGTTTTCAAATCGAAGAATTATTTTAAGAGATATTTAATGCTAAAGTTTTACAAAATCGTTCCACTAAAAAAGTTTTATAGCAGCAAAAACTATACATCGGAATTTAATAATTTTTAGATCATTTTATACGTTATAATTTCCCGGTGTGCAGAATTAATTTATTTTTTTTAATTTGACTCATTTTTCGTGGTTTCATTTCTATTTTAAATTCAAATTTTCAGCATTTCGAGAGATATTTTTTACTTATTTCAGAAAATTGTACTAATTTAACCTGTTGCCAACTGTACGGAAACAATAATGTTTGCTTCAAATTAAAAATTTATTTACACGTGACTATTATAAACAGAAAAAAAACCTTTCAAATTAGAATTAAATAATTACGTATAAAAAGCAGGAACTTATTGAAAATTACTTCATCCATAATTACACGTGAATTTTAACAGAGAAAGCATATTGTAAAATAATAAATTCATTAACATGCGTTAGAAGTCTTAAATAGGAGAAATTACATCACATTTACGTCACATTACACTTATTACGTAAAATGAACAAAAAATAATATTGCAAATCAGTTTAAATTTAAAAATAGCGCGAGACATTCATTTGATATTTTGAGATGAACTTTTCAACTATTTTTTTTTTTTTTTTTTTTTGGACAGCGCAAATAATATTTCATTTCTAATAAAAGTATTTTCATGTGAATATTAAAAAGGGAAAGAAAAGTTTGGTGAAAATTACGTCAGATTAAAAACGATATATTTAAAATGTCTTATTTAAAAGGACTTTCTTTTCGCTTTGTTAAAAAATACCGGGAGACAAAGACTCTGTTTACTTAATTCATTTTATATTAGATGATTTTGAAATGCCATTGTATCTTTTAACAGCAGCTGATTTTTCCGTAAAATTCCCCAATCAAAGAGAAATGAATAGAAACCCGTTTATAGGGAGATCGCCTTTGTTTTTTTTAATTATAATACAATCTTCCAAAATCTTTTTAAAGCCGATCAAATTAGCGTGCTTTTAGAGACTGCAGTGTCTGAACGGGGGGTTGGCGAGCGTAGCTCGTAGGGGGCCGAGCCCCCTAGTAATGTAAAGTAATAAATTCATTAACATGCGTTAGAAGTCTTAAATAGGAGAAATTACGTCACATTACACTTATTAAGTAAAATGAACAAAAAATAATATTGCAAAATAATTTAAATTTAAAAATTGCGCGAGACATTTAATTGATATTTTAAGATGGTCATAATATTTCATTTCTAATAAAAGTATTTTTACGTGAGTATTAAAAAGAGAAAGAAAAAGTTTGGTGAAAATTACGTCAGATTATAATTGTCAGATTCAAATTATAATTCAATCTTCCGAAATCTTTTTAAAGCCGATCAAATTAGCGTGCTGTTAGAGTCTGCGGTGTCTGAACAGGGGTTGACGAGCGTAGCTCGTAGGGGGCAGAGCCCCTAGTTTCCTACAAGAAAGTATTTATTTGGCTGCCAATTTGCGGCAGAAATCTATATTTTAATACTGCTATATTGAATGCATGTTTTGAAATGAAATTATTATTATATTAAATTTTCCTATTAAATATTTCAATTAAATTTCCTATAGCTGGGCTTGATTTTTTTGTACTTAAAGTGAAAAATAAAGTTTTGTGCTTATGTCACACGACGTATCATTCATCCATGGGCGCCGGCAAAGAGGCAGTGCAGAGGAAGGACATTGCCCCTCCCTGGATTTTCAAATTTAATTAACTAAATATTCTTTTTCTCTGATGATTTTGAAATTAAAAATGAACTTTATTCTTCTCAAGTGATTTAAAATAATTAAAACACTGAGAAAAAAAAGGAAATAATTTTTTTTCTTCTAGCCGAAATTTTTTACTACAATTAACTGGATATTTCGTTTGCAAACTTTTCTCAAGTTTGTACCTTACTATCGCATTTGAGAGTTCTAATTTTTTATAAAATTTCCTGTTTTCGAAATGAACATTCCAGTTTTTGAAAAATAAGACCGCAACTGTTGATTGAAAATTTGATAAGGTTCGGAGAAAAAAACTTGACATTAAGCGTTTTCAATATTTCATAATAGGTGAATATTAAAGGAAGAAAGTAGTTACTCAATGTTAATCGGCTTCAGACCAGACTAGTTTCAAATGAGTCAGGCCTTATTCACTAAAGGAATATTTCAAGATAAAATGATTTTTAGACTTATTTTTTGTTAATTCGAGCAAATTTGCTTATTTTCAACGTCCCCTGCCTGCTTAAAATATCCCAGTACGTTTAAATAACCAACTCTCGGCAAATGTAACATATTATTGTTATTGTTTCATATGAAAGACTGTGCATTTAGCTATCCAAAGCTGTTTTTGTTTTCTTTGTACGATCATTGGAAGTGCAGCTATCAGTTTTTTTATAATTTCAGTTCTCAAACAAGAAGTTTTTATTTAAAAAACAGATATGTAAGTTTAGGTAATCTAAAGAAAAATAATGTCTTTCAATATTGAAATTAAGGAAGGTACGACGTATAAATCGAGAGATTTTTGAGGAGGTTGAATATTTCTAATAAATTTTACGAAATAAAAACTTTAAATGCGCTTTCTGAAAACATGATTTTTGTGAACAATCAGTTAAGGAAACAAACAGTTGCTGCATGTTTTGCTCGGATTCAGAATTTGGCGCTTCTTTTGGCAAATTAAAATTTCGCCTAATAGACGTAATGTTAATGTAAAAATTGACACCACCAGATAGGTAATTAATCTATTTTCACATTTTTTTTTTTATTCCTTAGTTTTATAGTGTAAACGAACTTCGCACCAAATTTGAAATTTGTATGTGCAGTAGGTACATGAGATTTTTTTTTTTTTTTTTTATGAGTAAGTGAGTCAATGATAAAATTATCGATTATCAGACATTTTCAAATGTCATTATCTCGTAAACTAATTATGTGTTATTTATAAAATTTTGGATTCTAGGTAATTAGGGTGGCCTTACTACGAATTTCGTATTACAAGTACGTAGGTCAAATACATTTTGGGTAGTAGAGTGTCGAAATTTGGCGAAAACAACTCGAAATGGTTCGTGTAATATAACACACGAGCATGTCAGAGGCTCAGAGGAACTTGGCTGACATACTGCCGTGTGTCTAGATTCACCAAGCAACATTCAATTTTAATTTAATTTTCGTACAACAAAGTATTTGGCTGTCAATTTGCGGTAGAAATCTATATTTTAATACTGCTGTATTGAATGCATGTTTTGAAACGAAATGCATTGATTCGAAATTTTTATTGTTTCTGAAAAAACAATATAATACCTCAAGCTAATATTAGAAAATTATTAAAATATCTCAATTTGTTGAGTTTCTGTAAGCAAGTAAACCCAGATAAATCCCCATTAAGTAGATAGGTTTACAATGGAAGTCTATGGGAATTTGGCGAAATATTAGAGATATCGCCAAGGTGGCGTCACTTTTGGCGACTAATTTTGGGCGCCAAATTTGGCGATATATCGCCATGTTGGCGAGAAACTTGGCGGTATTTGGCGACAGAACAGCATCCCCTACTACGGCAAATTAAAATTTCGCCTAATAGACGTAATGTTAAAGTATTTGGCTGTCAATTTCCGGCAAAAATCTATATTTTAATACTGCTGTATTGAATGCATGTTTTGAAACGAAATGTATTGATTCGAAATTTTTATTGTTTCTGAAAAAACAATATAATTCCTTAACCTAATATTACAAAATTATTAAAATATCTCAATTTGTTGATTTTCTGTAAGCAAATAAACCCAGATAAACACCCAGTAAGTAGATAGGTTTACAATGGAAGTTTATGGGAATTCGGCGAAATATTAGAGATACCGCCAAGGTGGCGTCACTTTTGGCGGCTAATTTTGGTCGCCAAATTTGGCGATATATCGCTATGTTGGCGAGAAACTTGGAGGTATTTGGCGACAGAACAGCGTAACCCTCCTACGGCTAAAATGTCGCCTAATAGACAATATAAAAATGGACACCCCAGGTGGGTAATTCATCGATTTTCACAATTTTTTTATTTTATTCCTGAGTTTTATAGTGTAAACGAACTTCGCACCGAATTTGAAGTCTGTAGCTGCAGTAGATATATGAGATCTTTTTGATAAGTGAGTTAGTCAGTCAGTGATAAAATTATTTTATGCCTAAGTGGAGCAAGATCACCAGATCACTAGGATCTGGTGTAGACCTTATTTGCTCCACCCGGTAAGTTCCCCGACATGCGGGGATTCACTACACATAGTTCCAGTCCTCGGACAAAAGGCACATGCTAACAAGGGAAAAAAAAAAAATTACATTAACACATAGATATACATAAAAACTAGCCGCTGGAGCACAAAGCTGCTACGCGACAGGCAGCGGTGGGTTGATCCTAGAGATAAAAGTCCATAAATCAAAAAAGAAAATTTGAGGATTGTAACATGATTCCGGACCACATCGTCCAGATGGTATGTGCGCCGGAGACCTGCTCCTGCACAACAAGGGGCGCTAGGACTGCCAGGAGCTCGACAAAGGCTCTAATGTCATTATCTCTGAAACTAATTAAGCGTTATTTATAAAATTTTGGATTCTAGGTAATTAGGGTGGCCTTACTACACATTTTATATAACAAGTGCATAGGTCTCATAGATTTTCGGTAGTAGAGCATTGAAATTTGACGAAAACAGCTCGAAATGGTTCGCGTAATATAACGCACGGCTATGTCAGGCGAACTGGCTGACACACTGCCGTATGCCTAGATACATCCGATTTTCATAAAATTTGAAATGACTCGACAAAATTTTGCAACAATTATATATTTAAAATTTCAGACCATTCGGTTGGGTAGTTTTTGCTCTTTTATATGCGGACAGACGGACTGAACGACGACTATAGGTGATATTTATATAATTACGAACGCACCTAAAAATGTATTTTTTACGGTAACCATTGGATTTAGGGTGGCAAAAAACATTAATTTCAATATTTATAAATTAACAAACGGTCAAGTGTGAGTATTACTCGCACTCAGAGGGTTCCGTAGAATAAATACATGAATTATTAACTGTATTATTAAAAAAAAAAAAAAAAATCGTTGCTAAAAGAATAATAAGACTTAGTAAAACTATACGACGTAGGGTTGGGTAAGCTGTATATACTAGAAAAGTATGAACGGGTATACCAGCTGCCAACTTTTACGCTTTTTTGTTATCACTAAAATTTAATAGAGATTTTCGCCTTATTTAAACGTGAGATTTCGACGATTAAATAAGACAATGATTACTATAAAATTTTAGTGGTAAGAAAAAAACGTAAATGTTGGTAGCTATGGTATACCATAAAAGTTCAAAGAGCCTAAATAATATCAAATATTGCTATTCTGTATAACACTTTTTTATATCTTATCCTAATCTGTTTATGATGAACTTAATTCGGTACCGACAGTAAAAGTAGAGTTGCAAAGGGTGGAAAAAACCGGATTTAATCCCGGGAATAAACCGGGTTTTTTGGAAGGTAAATTTTGAAAAATCCCGGCAGTTTTCGCAAAGTTCTAGGCATGAACATTTTTAATTTATTATTTTTAATGATTTAAATTTTTTTCAATGTAAAGAAAATGTTTTTTTACAAATGTAAACAACATAAATACAGAAAAATAGCTTCAGTTTACATGAAAACTAATGAAATACGTGCTTAAGTTGCAGAAATATTAAGTAAAATAAAATATCATAAGTAATTTGATATTTTAATCGTCGATAAGTAAAAAGTGACAAAGGTAGATGGCAGATTCGTCTTGTCTGGCATGGATATAGATGTAAACATCACCACTATTCTAAATATCAGCCAATGTAAACAAAAAGATAATGAACAAAAGTAAAATTAATCAATGGAAAAATAAAAGGAACTCGCTAGAAAATTAATATAGAGTATGCCGGAATAGTAGATATGCCATCTAGCAAACGTTAAACACAAAATCATAAGTTTTGTGAACTCATAATGAAAAATCTTCCTTAAACTTTTCAGAACAGCGCCTGAAATTCAGAAAAATAAAAATTTTAAATTTAAAAATTACTGGTTCTGTTTACCTTCAAAACTCCTGCAAAATTTCCAATATTCCCCAAAATTCCGGGTTTATTCCCTAAAATTCCCTGGTTTATTCCCGTCCCTTAAAATCTGCGGGTTTTTTGCAACTCTAAGTAAAAGTAGTGCATATTTAAACTTCATTTTGGCATTTCATAAAAATAAATTCAGCATAGTAGTAATCGTTTCTTTTCACAGTGTACCTAAAATAAAACTCTTGTTCAAAGTTTAAACTTGGCATTGTTCTAAGCGCGCTTCGAAAGGCGGTCGCAAAGTTGCAACGACGCCTTGGTCCGTGCCGCGTTTTTCCAGATAGATTTTAATTAACTTTTAAAGACAAGGGAGGTGTATTGAGATTGAGAGATCCACTCAATGCAAACTAGTTGCGAATTCCATAGTATTTATGTGATTAATTCTAATTAAATTAGTCTCTTTTTAACAAGTTTATTGCTTTAAGGGTTAATCTTTCATAACCGAGCTCGCCGCTATTTGATTTAAACTCCGCGCATTGAAGGGTTTTCTTTAAAATCTATGGGTCAAAATTCAAAGTGTAATATACGTAAATGTACGTCTTTACATCTTCATCCCGATGCTACCAATAAAATAACCGCCACTAGATGACGCTGTGCTATCTGAACTCCTAACTGCGCAATTTTAATGTGCTTTACCTAGCCGGATACAGAAATTAAATTCTCAGTATTTTTCCAGTATAGGGACCTTCGCCAAATAGAGAAAACTGCCTTGGCGAAGAAGAAAATTTGGCAACATATTTCTACAATTTAAAATGAGCTGTTTTCATCTATCACCGCAGAACAAGAGAGAAAAACTACTCATATTCTTGTATATGTATTGTATATAACTTTATGTCTCATTTTCCGTCATTTTTGACGGGCTGCCTTTCTAGTATATCATTAAAAGTTGTTTTCTAGGCTTTAAAAGTGTATAGTACATAGAGTACGCCGCCCCTGTCATTATGTATGCCCAAACAGTCTGTGTCTTTAAGTGTTAATATCTCGGCTAATTATCGACGACTTTTTTCAAAAATCATTATCAACAATGCTTTTACACTTTCGCTACGATAAGTACCTTCACCGCTTCTCACCACATTTGCTGAATGCCCGCAAATCGGAATTTGTGTGTAACGGGAAAATGCGCTTTTCTCAAAAACTACGTTAACTAAGGTAATCGCTATAATTTTTCCTGCAAGGTTTAAATTAACATCTACTACTACCTCCAATTTTTTCATAACTTTATTTTCAGTAGTTTCGGAAATAGAAGGGGGGGGGCGGGGCGGGACATATTTTTGCACTACATTTTCAATGATATCTCTGAACATATGATACATAAAATTAAGAGAGTTTGAGTTCAGCGTTACGAAAGCTTTCACACAATACCTCCACACGATATACAAAGATTTTCTTTTTTCAAGTAACATAATTAGCCCTTTTACATTTTTCCTAAATATATTTGTGAATGTTTAATAATCGGTAAATATGTGGGCCAATAGTCCTTATTACTCCCCTCAATTTGAACTTTCCACGTTCCATAGCTTACGAATAACATGGCTGTGACAGACGGACACAGGAGTGATATTATAATGGTTCCGTTTTTACTTTTTAAGTAAGGAACCCTAAAAATAATGAGATTTCAGGATAATAAATTTAAAAAGAAAACGAAAATTTAAGGAAAAAATATAAGGAATCTCCTTAAAAGTCATAATTAAATTTATAATCAAAAGTTCATTAAATTTGTAATGAAAAAATCTTAATTTCTAATTTAAAATATTTTAATTTCTAATTTATTTCCACTCAAGATAGTAGATGGTCCCAAAAATCAAATACACCCACGGAAACTACTTGCATACATCTTGGTATATTTACAAACCGGAACTTGCGAGAGCCTAAAGAAATAAGCACTCCAACATCACAACTTAATAACTTTTCAACGAACCTTGAATGTAAATGATATGCGCTTGAATTATCCTTTTTATATCATTATTTTTACTATCTATAAGTATTTAAAATATTATAATACTTAGTTTTAAGAGGGAAAAAATACTGACAAAATTTAGCAAATATTCAACAAGTAAATTTTTGAACAATTGTCTGTAGCAATATTGGCTTGATCCACAGAGTGAGATGTGATTTCTTTCACAGTTGACACAGATACGTTGGCAAATTTGAGAGACAAAAATTGGCAAATTTGTTACTACTGCGAACAATTTATTTATCAGAATTGCACCGTCTTGTTCGGAGTAGTATAACGCATTTCAGAGCCTTTTAAAGTGGGTAATTAATTTTTTTCTAAACTGAATATATATGAAACTATATATATTCAGACTATTTGAGTAAATGGATGTAACGAGAAAGTTAAAGTTATTCTGAAATACTAAATGACTACTTCGTGAAACATTTTATAAATTCATTTTTGTTCGCTAATGTATCAAATTGGCAGGTGAAGCCCTGTATATGGTCTACAACTTTTATAAACACCACGTAGTTTGCAACATTTTAGTTAAAAATGCATACCATAACTGAAAACACACTTCCAGCAATTATTGTTAATGTACAGTACTTCGGACAGACTCTCTCTGTGTCCCTGTAAATGAGCAATAAATGCCACGTCACATTCTACAGCAAGTATCTTGTAGTAAACCTCAATAGCATATCAATTTCATTATATTTGAAATTGTGTAACATAAATAAAATACATTCAAAGGTATAAATAAATTTATGTGTATGTATTATTCAAATATTGTTATGTATATGTAAAATGTATTATTTATGTGTGTATGTGTGCTTTAATATATATTGTAGTATGTGTGTTTTATTATATTTATCGTAGATCAATGTAATAATAGATAAAATACGATGCAAACAGTTTTTTCCGATATGCCATTATGTAACCAAATTCTTTTGTGTGGCCTTGTATAAAAATGATAAATGCTTTATGCTCCATATTCTACAGACAACATATTTTAATGTACCTCAGAAATTCATACCAATTTCGTTACGTTTGTATTGTAATAGTGTAATATGTTTAAAATAAACAGCAAATGATTTCTCCCCATACATCATACTGCAGGAGATGTGCAGTGGTAAGGATCGAACCGGAGAACACACGGTCAGAAAGCGAGATTTTTAGCGCTGAGCAAAAGGCTAGTTTGATCGCTTCCTGCGAGAAACTCATTTTAGTGGCTATGCAAGATGGTGTTGCCACAGTACTCCACCCCCAGTGAGAAAAGCATTTCGTTTGATGTTGTACAAGCGATGCACACTCATGTTGTGGTGGCGGTTGCCAGAGTGATGCTGCCATGTTGTGGAGCGCATGTATGTGCCTTTGAGACTTTGTGCTATGAGAGTTATCATAGGCTTTGCATGCTGCGAGCGTTTCACAGGCTTTGCTTGCTGGGGGTGTTTTCAGTGCTGCCATCTGTTGCTCTCGAGCGGAGGTGATGAAGTGCATGTTCGTTTGTCCAAGGTCACCAATGCAGGAGATGTGCGGCAGTAAGGATCAAACTCGAGAACACACGGTCATTAAGAGAGATCTTTAGTGCCGAGCAAACGGCTAGCTCGATCACTTCCAGCAAGAAACTCATTTTACTGACCGTGCAAGATGACGTCGCCACAATACTATAATAGAGCTCGTTTGAGTGGGTTTGTAAATTAACTATAAATGCTACGCATACCATACGCTATGATAATCATCTTGTAGTGTATTTCAGTGATGTCGATGTGTATCAATTTCCACTTATTTGAAATAGTGTAACATCATTAAAATACACTGCAAATTATTTTTCCTATAGGCCAGGGATGGCGAACTTATGGCACACATGCCATAAGCGGCACGGCATAGATTCAGATTCTACATAAAAATATTTGCAGAATTTCACAAAATGCATTAATTAATCTAGATGTTGTCCCTGTTTATCTGAACTCGATTAGTTCGGTTGTTGTAATTGTACACAGATTGCAGAAACTGAAATATAACTTAATATATCCCAATCTAGCTCAATATTGGCTCACAAAATTTTAAGAATAAGAGAGAATTAGGAGGTTTTGACAACAGAAAGATGAAAAGGGATTATAAGCAAAAATGCCGATGGTAAAATTATAACAACTTGGAATTCAATTCCAGACGCTAAAAGTTCTAAGGTTCTGCCACTTGCTGTTTTGACAATTTTTTCAGCGAGACTTTCTTTTCGACAACAAATATGTAAAATTAAAGTAAAAAAATCTTATCAAATGAGTCCATTTCAACTTGCATTCTCTTAAAAATAATTAAGTACGAAGCTGATATAAATTATTTGGCATCTAAGATAAGACAAAAGAAATAGTATTTTAAAAATAAATTTCTAAAGTATAACATCAAATATTACCCATATTTTTTTAATGTTAAAAACAAAATTTTAAGCAATTTTGATTCATTATTATTTGATCCATTAATTTTTTTTATTGTTGGCACGTCATGATCACGTAAAACATATTTTTGGAAAAATTTAACATGTGGATGCGAAAAGATTCGCCATCCCTGCTATAGACCATACAGAACTATAAATGCTATACTCACTTCATTTAACACACCGAACTTGCTATGATAAACCTCAATAACATATATCAATTACATGGCAACCCAAGTGTACTTAATGCCAGTTAAAGCAAGGACAGACAAATCAAATGCATAAACATCAATTATGTTGGAAAGGATTAAAAAAAAACAGAGAGAGAAAGAGATGAGATCTGGAAATAATGGATCAAAACTAAATATTCTGAAAATAACAAAATGTTTTAAAATAAATGCTTTTTTTCATTCTTATAATGGCAAAACCAATGATAATGTCATTACATCTAATTTTAGAATTTTTTTTTTTTTAATACACAACATGAAGACAAATTTAACAACAGAGATATTAATTATTTTTCAAATGTAGATATTTTTTGAATCAAGTTGAAAACAAAAAATTATTGTAGTAAAACTGCAACTATTTTCAAGTTTGGGACATCTAAATTATGGGGGCTCTGGGCAAGAGCCCCATTCGCCCATGCAGAAATCGCACAGTATTTTGAACTATGGTGGAAAATGGTGACAAAAGAAAAGGATCACATTGCAACTCCGCATTCCTATCTTCTGAAAGCTTGCAACTCTGCATATTTCCTCATTCACAGTATTTGATTTTTCTCAGCAAAATAATGTTGGTAATGATCTATATTTCATGTCTATAGCATCCTATTTTTCCTATTTGAAAATAAGTTTTTAGCACCCATCCTTCTCATCGTTAACTCTCATACATAATTCCCATGAACCTGGGAATTTTCATGAATATTTGCTTTCTTTATCTTTTGTATAAAATTAAAATGAGCAGCATTCCCTTTTACATATTTCAATGCCTTTCTAAAATAATAATTTCCGATGTACTACTGTTGTCCTACAGATGCAGCTTTTTCAAAAACTGGTAATTGGATGATTGTAATGGGGACATCTATTTCAGAATTCTTCAAAACAGAAATTGAAAAATTCTGAAATAGGTGTCAAAAATGCAGGTAGACTTGACTATACACGACAAGAGTTTTTAAATGTTTGCCGTGAAAGGATCTCACAAGGGAACCACTTTTGGTGTTGCTCGCACCTAGCATCGAGACCTGGTGTGTTTTGTAGCCCTATACATAAAAGTTAGAGAACAGAAAAAAATTCTCTGTTAAAATAATATTTCATGTACTTTTTTTTACTTTTAATTTTTTATTATTACATATTTATTTGTTTATTTCACGCCAAAAGTGAGTTAAGTCACCAAATATGGCGCTATAATTTTTCCGCCCGCTTTATCCAAAGAGAAAATGTACAGAACATATTACTAGAATCGTATCAGATTGCGATTTTTTTTTTTTTTATAATTGATAGCATAAGAAACAAATATTAGGTTTTTATTTTTTTTTTCTATACAGACGATAAATATATAAGTAATAAATATAATTCTATAAAAGCTTCGAAGATCATTGAAAACTATTTTTTAGTGAAATACAAAATAAGCAAACTATTTTCTTTTGAAATCGAATGAAATAAAGTTTCGAATGATTAAAATTAAATGTTGCTGTATTAAATGGTCCTTCGGTAAAAGTAATCATAAAGTAAATTAATATTTTTACACAAATTAGAAAAATTACTGTGGCGAAATAGGTCGGATATTGCAATCTCTAGCTATTACAAATTCAGCTATGACATTTGGCTAGGGTTGCCGGAAAGCTCTACTTTTGAAAATAAACGCCAACTGTTTCCCCGCCAAAAATATGAATGTAAAGTTGCAATTTTTCAAAATCAAATTCGTGGGTTTTTGAAGGAATTTTCAAATTTTTTTCAATATTTTATACTTATTATTAACTAATTTTTATTTTTAAATGCTTTTCTTTAAAAAAATTCAATGTTAATAGTCCGATAAGTGGTCTCGAAAATTGCATTTTCAGAAAGTTATGCTGCTGTATAATCAAGAAATATTATTTTAACAGAAAAATTTTACCGATTCTCAAACTTCATAATTGAAGGCTTTAAAATGCACCAGGTCTCAATGCTAGGTGCGAGCAACACCAAAAGTGGTTCCCTTGTCAGTAGTGCCTTTTGTTGCCAGGTATCCCGTGTAAATCAGTGTTCCAAATACTCTAGACACCACTAATTTCTTAGTTTATTTCGCTATCTTTAATCGCACATAATTCTGTCATTAGATAAGGTGAAGAAAATTTAAAATACTGGTGTCCAGAGCATTTGGAGTCCCAATTTACGCGGGACACCTATCAAAACTAGTTGTGTCACAAAAATATTACATTCTACAAAATTTTAAAAAGGATTATTAAATGATATCATTTATTTTATGACGATATTCACTATAAGAATGTGATAATATTTAGTATGGCATATAGAATTTCTTTGCTCCAAAAATACATCACAGAAATTACCCAACGTTCCCCCACTTACATGCTTCCAATATATTCTTTGCTTTTTTTTTCCTTTTTTTCCATTAATTCAGATTTTCCAAAATTGCTTTCAAAAAATAGATTTTTACCTTTTGGGAGAATTTTTTCATGTTTGGAGTAATAAGAAAAAAATAACATTCAGGCCCAATAGCAGAAAATTCTCCAAGTGTCTGCGACAGATCTTTCAGGGACTGAAAATAATCTGCAGGTAAAATGTTACAAATGAACCTTTAACTAATTAATCATTTACTTTTAATGTTTTTAAGCATTTTACTCATTTTTATTAATAATAATCTTAAGTTTTAGTAATAAATAATAAAGACCTAAACATAATATAAAGTTGGAAAAAGATCCAATGGAAAAAAAAATCTGCAAAAGGGAAAAGAAAATCTGCGACGCACGTCACCCACCCGTCAGGAACTTTCTGCTACCGGGCATTCAGGTAATGCTTGACCAAGCTTCTATGGCAGACCTTGGCATGCCGTAAAAAAAAAAAAAAAATAGACCATTCTGAAGAGAGGGAAGCATTGAATTAGGAGAGGACAAAGTTCAGATTTTGTGTAACCCATCCAACTGTGCTACTATTTCACTGGCTGTTCTTGTACCATTAATAACTTTCTATTTCATTTAATATTTTCTCTAAAAAAACACTTTTTCATTCATTATATGTTTGTTTTTACTTCTATAAAATGGATTTTGAACATCTATAAATTCTCAAGGAAAAATTATTCATAGTGAAATTCAAAATATCTGAAATAATATTGTAAAATATTGTGATAAAGATGCAGACAGTGGCAGCTCATGGCTTATTTAAAGGGGGTTCACAATCACATTATAAAATTTATTAATATAAAAATTGTACATAGGACCTAACACATAAGTTAGTATACGTTTGTGCAGTACTGAATTCAGAATCATTTTCTCGCGGTGGAATTTGCTGTTCCGAGGTTTACAATATGGATTTCGAAAGGGGTGTGCTTTAAATGGGAGAAATTCCTTTTTGCGGGAAATTTCCTCCCAGACATCCCCTGAATTCATCACTGAATTTTTGTCTTCCTAGGTTAATATTTTTTTTAAGTACAGTAGAGTGCCGATTATTGGATCTCCAATTAACCTAACTTCCAATTATCCGAACAGCGTATTTCTCTCAAAAAAAAATTTTTTTAACCGAACTTCCATTTATCCGAACAGCCTATTTCTCTCAAGAAATTTTTATAATGATGATGAGATTATGAGATTTAAGATGAAAAAGTAAGGGAAGAAATGAAAACGAATGCTCTAAAAATGACCCAGGTCCATCACATAACGAAGCCTTTGAATGTTTGGAAACAGCTATGAAATGGCTCGAACGGCAGAAGAACTCTGATCCTATTCAACTAACGTATTTAAGAAGAATTTGAGGTATGGCAACATTGGAAAGAACGTCTTCTTTGAAGCAAGCAACAATCAAAAGATTTTTTGCTTAAACTTTGGAGTTCAGAAAATTATAAAAAGAGAAAAAGAAAATTTTAAATGATAGAAAAGTAAACAAACAAAAAAAAACAGTTTTTAAACACACTAGCACTAACTGGTGCTGCCAGACCTAAGCCTGGATAAAGTGTGAAGGTTTTAGTATAGTCAGGAATATCCCTAACTGTCTGTCCATTTATCCGATCTTTTGCTTATCCGAACTAGGATCAGTCCCAACTTGTTCGGATAATCGGCACTTTATACATAAAAATTTTTGGTTTTATATATATATATATATATATATACAGTCAGACCTCGTTATCCCGACACCCGGTTTTCACGCCAGTGTTTCAAAGTCCCGAGTTTCTGTATATGATTTTAATGTAAATAAACTCAGGATATCCCGACAGTTTACTAAAATTGACCATTTTACATAATCCATCTTATAAGCACGGAAATTAAGCGGTAAGAAATGTCTTAGCCAAACTTTTCACAAAAGTGTCTAAAATACCCATTGAGATAAATAAGAAATTTTAATTCAATTCTTTATCTGAATGAAGGGCGCTTTCTTGTGGTTACACGGCGTTTTTCATCCGACTAACACTGAAGCATTGCTTTTCATTCAAACGATCAGAAATTATGTAACATCCGTTTCTGAAGCAACAAATGTTGATTACAATTCATTGTATAATATTGAAAAAAGAATTGTAGGAAGCACATTTAGGGATAAGCAAACCTTAATACATAAATATTTCATGTAACAATAAACAAACAAATCATCATAAATCTGATTTTGATTATTTTCAATTTTGTTTTTGTGTTTATTTTGTTTAATAATAATATTTAATTGCTTAAAACTACAAGAACAGTTATGAATTTAAAATTGTCTTAAATTAATTAAAAATACAGCTTTTTATAAACATATTTTCCTCCAACTCCAGTTACTGCGACACTCTGCTTATGACGACACTTTTTTATGGGCATTAGAGTGTCGGGATAACGAGGTTTGACTGTATATTCAAACAAAATGCACTCTCAAGATGTTGGCGAATACCTGCTTTCCCTATAGCAAGTTAAATTCTAATATGGAATTTAAATGAGATTGTGAGCACCTAAGTCTCTTTATTTTTTCAGTTAGATGTGATAAATCAGCTACACGTAACTCACCCAACTTGAATGACCTTTTAGTTTTGCAAATAAAAGATAGGGAAACAAAACAGCTTATTCGTTAATTCACATCCACAAATCCATAGGCATTTGTCATATCAGGCTTAAATTTCCTTTTGAAATTTCTAGTTTTAGATTTCGTCACCTGGATAAGAATTAAAAAAAGATTTTGGTTTATGCAATTTAATTTCAGTTTTTCTTTCCAATGGGAAACATTGAAAAGTGCTGCTTCTTATTTCCGAAATATTGATTTTACTATCTTCCATTTTAAATATTTGTAACTACTTCTTTTGCATAATAATAAAAAAGAAATTTAGAACAAAACAAACAGAGAAATTAACAATTAGCAAAAAAATATCCAAGTTAATATTTAAATCGCAAGAGAATCAAAACCAACAAGAAAATTCCGCCAAAAATACATGCTACCGCACATTGCAGATTGTGTAAACAAAAGAGGACCTGAGCGATCATGGAAGTAAGAAATAAATTAACCCTGTGAAAAAAAAAAATTCAAAAAGGGTGTTTTTTCCGAAAAACGTTTTTCTTCCTTATTGCAACACCTCCTCAGGATGCAATTTTAAAGGTACTGAATAAACCAAAAACATGATTATAAAGCTGAAACCTTCTTCAAATCGATGGTGTAATTGGTTTTTTAAAATATGCATTTTAACCCTTTCAAATACACCGTCAAATGCAGGTCACTTTGCATCTCATGTAGAGGATTTTTTTTCTACGCTAAAAGTAACTAAACATCTGTATTTTAATGCAATATTTTTGGAGCATCTCAATAGATCAGATTTACATATCACCTACAAAAATTTCGAAACGTTCGGATGGGTAGGAACTAGAGATGAGTTCAGGCTCACTTTTTGAAGCCCAGGCCCACCCTACCCCGATGGTTTTAAATCTGAGCCAAAACATTTTTGTCATTAAAGCCCAAGCCCGATACCAAAAAAATAAACCGAAAAAAAAAAAAGTTTAATAAAAATTGCATAGAAGTTGTTCTAAATGTAATATCTCTTTTTTTTTTTTTTTAACAACTTCGTGCATCACAATAACTGTTAATCACTAGCACAAAATTAATTTTATGACATTTACATTCAATCTTATCAAAAGTACCTAAAAAGATTCTCATATTTTTCTCTCGCAACAAGCAAATCTGATGGAAACATTAAGGAAGTGCGTTTTAGAAATAAATGAATGAATAAAATTTGCAGAAATTACGATTTATATGACGAAGAATCGAACAACGTTTCTCTATTTCCTACAAAAGGTGTACATCTTTCGTAATTATCGTGTTCTTGAAAATCTGCTTAAATTAAAAACTCAACACGATTATCTGAAAGATCCCATGCTTTTTATGGAAAAAGAGAAAACACTGATTGATTGTAATGCTTACTGACTAATAATAGAAGAGATTACTTTTTTCTGATTGATTGTAATGCTTATTGACTAATAATAGAAGAGATTACTTTTTTCGCCTAGATTGTCAAATAAAATAAAATAAATGATCCAATTTAAAAATATACTACCATTTTATTTGTCTTGGTGCCTTTTCGGATGATGGCACATTATCAACTATCCAGTGTATCCAGTGAGCATCAATGATATAAATCTGCAAATACTTCAAATTTCTTTTAAAATAGCTGTGATGTTGTAACATTAATCAATCATCACATATAATTAACTATACCCAATTTAAAACCAAAATTCTCCTTTTACAAATATATTTAACTAAAACTTCCTTCCCTTTTAAAAACATATATATATCTTTATCTCTTAGACAGCTAATAAATATTCCTTTTAATGTTTACCAAATTTTCAACTGTTAACCAAAAAAAAAAAATCAACTTTCTCGTCCTTATTAACAAACAGTAAAATTAAATGCTTTTATTTCTGTATTTTTTTTTTTTTAAGTAGTGCTCTTATACTAGAATAGAAAAACACTATTTCTGTTTTCCTTTCATTCTGATCAAAATAACATCACAATAATTTCTAATGGAAAATGTAATTTCAACACAGGCATCCTGTCCTTGAAGTAGGTGATAACAGACAGATGCTTCATTTATTTACTGAAACCACAGGAAACTGAAAGATTAATGATTATTATGAAAGGAGTGATGAAATTATTTTTACAAGAATAAAAGCTTTTTAACAGGGATAAAAATAAGGAATATTGAATTTATTTTAGAAATATAAATAGATTTTTAGATATTAACACACCTTAAAAAGCATTAACAGGTCAGGCATTAACATAATAATATAGGGAACACAAATTTTGAGGATCATATCTACTTATAATAAAATCTGAGTGCAGGAAACTGTCGGAATGGCCGGTGCGAACCACTCTGATCTGCGAATCGAATCGACCGTAGCTAAATGCCATGTTAGGCTTAATGAAAAACATATATGCAAACAGCTAAATGATAATTTTCTCTTCTTGAAATCATGTCTGTTAAGCATATTTTTACATAAAACACATGTATCATATCCATTTATAATGTATTAAGTTCTAAATTAAAATTAAGCTATTATAAACATAGAAATCAGATCTAAACAAACAATACTGTTGCTATTCAGATTCAAATTCTAGCAAATCTACAAACAAATTAATAACTCTTTGAACGCTTCATTAAAAAAATATATAGGTTGACGCCGATGCTGGTCTTAAAATATTTTAAAAGTATATTAAAACACTTTAATATTTTAACTTTGTTGGATGCGTTATGTCGACGACTTTTATTTTAGTTGATAATCCTTTTGATATTTCTACCATTCTTCATACTGTCAACCTCTATATATCTATATATACCTCTATATCCTCTATTCTATCGACCTACATATTCAGTTTACTTTTGAATTAGAAAATTGTAATAAGCTTCCTTTCCTTGATATTTTAGTTACCAAATGTTATTCTTCTTTCAAAACTTTTGTTTACAGAAAACCTTTTACTGTTTCTAACCCACCTCATGCTCTCTCAAATCATCCTGTCAACCAAAAAATCAGTGTTTTTTACACGTATGTAAATCATGCTCTCAAAATTTGTTCCGACTCTGCATCCCTTAAGGATGAACTTAATTACTTAAAAACTGTTGCTGTCAAAAGAGGTTTTAATCCTTCTGTTATCAATAATGCTGTGAAGAAATTCAATAGACCATCTAATAAATCTACTCTTTCCTAATTTGTCAAAAGCAAACCTGATAATTTGGTTGCCCTCTCCCTTTTATCCTCCTTTATGTTTCAAGTTAGCTAAAGTTTTATGTCGTTTCAATTTTAACATTAGCTTTAAACCTGTCAATAAATTCAAATTCCCCTCCACTAAATCTCCTGTTCTTAATCTTCGTAAATGGGGAATTTATAAAGTTCCTTGTAATGGTTGTGATTTATCTTATATTGGTCAAACTAAAAGAAATCTCGAAATTCGCTTAAAAGAATACTCTCATTATGTAATCAATCAAGAATTTTCTAAATCTTCTATTGCCAAGCACTCTTGGGATTCTGGCCATAGTTTTAATTTTCAAAATGCTAAAATTATCTTTAATGCCAATAGAATCACTGAATTGGATGTTCTTGAAAAATCTAGCTATTTATCTTAATTGTGATGTTATTGTTAATGATAAATCTGATTCCACAAACAATGCTCTCTGCAGCTTGGAAAAACCTTTTCAGTACTACCATAAAATTTATTTTTGTAATAATATTAGTCTGTTTTTCAATTCCTACTATTAGCTCACACTCTCCCTATATTTATTTATTTATATATTTATATATTTATCTTGTTCAAATTTTCAGTCGTTAATAAAATACTCATTATTCATCCTATCAAGTTGAAATAAATTTTTTTAAACTTGTACTGGATGACAATTGATGTTAATACAGTTTTTTCAAATATTAATTAATTAATTAAATTTTAATTAATTAATTTTAGTTTTGCATGGGAAACAAAATGGCGGCCATTGGTTATTGAAGGTCATTGAAAGTATTTTCAATAAGGGGTTACCATAGGAAGGACCCTGTTCTGTCGCCAAATACCGCCAAGTTTGTCAGCAACTTGGCGATATATCGCCAAATTTGGTGGCCAAAATAAGTCGCCAAAAGTGACGCCAACTTGGCGATATTTCTAATATTTCGCCAAATTCCCATAGAGTTCCAATGTAAACCTACTTGCTTATAGAAAATAAACAAATTGAGAAATTTTAATGCAACAAAAACTAATATTAGCTTAAGGGATTATATTAAATTTTTCTTTGATGACCTAAGTAGGAATTGACTTTAAAAACAAAATTTTTATATTACTTGTTTATATTTTATTCATTTACTTATTTTTTAACTTCATGTGTTCCCATATATGTATTTTTTTTCCTCCCAATTTTTGCCCTTTCTACTCTGTGTTCTTTCGTTTTGATTATACTCATCTGTGATTGGCTGTTGTCTTCTACTTTCCTATTAGCCGTTGATTTCTAATTTCCTATTGGCTGTTTCTTCAGCTTGTTTCCTTCCCCTTATCTCTCATTTCAGTCTTGCTGCTGCTTTCATAGTAGAAGCACGTCTTCTTTGCGCCTGATGAAGAAAGACTCAGATCTTTCGAAAGGCCTAGCTAATGTAAAAATTTTTAATGGTGTTTTAAGATTTTTTTTTTTTAACTTTGTTTAAAACTTTTAAAAACTATCCGGTTAAGTTCTAAATTTAAGGACCAAACCAACAACAAGTTCTAAATTAAAAATAACGAATAACTATCGTCATCTGGTGGAGAAAAGATATAGCTTTCACTCTAAGAAGGTCCATGCAAGCACATTGCACTACATGTATTTTTAATTTATTCAGAACGATTATTCTTTTGCACAATTTCAGATTTCCTGTAACACTTGTTTTCTGTCTTATATGACAAAGTAAAAATTATCTGAATATGAATATCTAAAACTTTCGAATGCATTTACAAAAATTATTTCAATGGCACTTTAGCATTATTTAAAGGGAAATCAAAGGGACCATTTTTTTCTGTACCAAAGTCTGCAAGCAGCGCCTCTGTAGGCCATTTTATTCCCAATGAATTAGGAGCTTATGTTTCTTGCTATAATTCTTTTGGCGTCAACTTTCTGTTGTAATCGTACTTTTTTTACAATGCATTTTATCATATTTGAAGGCATTGCAAAACAAAATTAATATTTCTTATCAGTACAACATATTTTAATTATCTTGCAGATAAAATTTTGAATTTTAACATAGTTTGTAGCGAAAAAAAAAAAAAAAGTCATGCTAAACAACAAATTTTTGATGTATAGGGATTCCCTTTAGAATTTTGATTGTAGAGGGAACCTAAACAAGCATTTTTGTCATAGAATGTGTAGCTGTAAATGGCACATTTAAGCGTTGGTGACTAAACTGTAGTTTACATAATTTCTTTGTTCTAATCATAAAAAATAAAAAAATAATACTTTTTGATTAACAAAATGCATGAGGCATCTTATAATTTTTTTTTTTTTTTTTTTTTTTTAAGTCAAAAATATCATTTAACTATTGTTTTGAAGATTTATCATTCACTTTCTGTCATTTTTGACGAGGATTATATACTAGTATTAAAAAATATATAAGAAGTAATCATATATTAATTAAGTTTTTCCCCTCATATGTGAATAAATAAAATTTTCAGGTTAAAAAAAATGAGCCGGAGCCCAAAGGCTGGTATGAAAATCGAGCCCATGTCAGGCTCGGGCTGAACCCATCTCATCTGTAGTAGAAACATTTTTTACAAAATGTGTGAAAACTTCGATAAACAAGAATTAGAAACCTAGGTATTTTGGTTAAATGTTTTTCCTCTTAAATATGCATACTTTTTTTTAAATGAAAATTTAAAAAGACTTGGTTTTAGTTATATTTATGATCAATTAAAATTTCAGAGAATTCGGACAACAATAACCCTCTATTTTGTTATGCTAATGAAATCAACACAAAAAAAAAAAAAAAAAAAAAAAAAAAAGGAACAAACCATTTACGCTTCAATAGGGAACCTTAATTTATAGAATCCATCGCATTATTTGTAGCTTAGTTGTCTAACGCCTTAGTTTTCTATATGAAAGGTCTCTGGTTCAAATTTCGGAGGACTAAGTTGAAATTTGAATTTGTACATTTTTGCTGTTTTAAGGATTTCATTTTTTTTTAAAAGGTATCTAAATTGAAAAAAGTTCCACGTTTGTAAATCAATATGGTAATAAGTAAATAAATACATACAGTAAATATTGTTAACTTTAAAATAATTCAATTAATTAAAGAAAAGAAAAAAAACTACACATAAATGAATCGAATTATTAAAAAAAATTACTGCATTTTATAAATCTCATTGTTCAATATATTTAATTAAAAGAAATTTTGAATTTTTTTTACAATTTTAAGGGTTTCTATTTATTTTTAATTTTAAATCAATTTAATTATTTAAGAAAAAAATTACACATAAATGAATCAAATAAGAATAATTAAAAAAATTTTAATATTTTTTTAAATGATAGAATCTTGGCTGTACAAAGAGTCTGCTCGTGCCAGTAATAATTCCAATACAGGGCACCCACCAGAAGTAAGATACAATAAAACCTGCTTAGACGGAAATGCAACGACCAGTGATAAATTCCGTTTTATGCAGGCTCTTTAAATTTAACAAAGCAAAATTGTTTTTTTTGTTGTTGTTGTTGGTTTTTTTTTGGGGAGGGGGGGGGGGGTAGGCACTTGTTTGTTCTTTTTTTTTTTTCAGTTTACTGCAAGATTTCGTTACAAACAGGCTTTATTGATCTATTAGAAAATAAATTTGCTGAATAAGTATCTTTTAAAAATCTATATAGTAGTATTTTCTTGCAATTTTATTATTTCTTTTTCGTACTACAGTTTATGATGTATTTGTAATTACTTTTTCACCTAAAGATTTTAAATAAAAATTTCAAATATTGAAAACATAATTAAATTTTAATTTAATTCATCAATTAATATTGAATAAAAGAGTTTTAAGTGAGACAAAAAAAATTCAAAACCTTAACCTATAACTTTACACAACTTTTCAACTGAGTTGGGCCCTGATAATTTGCACCGTCTCTCTCCTCCCTCTGTACGAACCTGCATTACAAATTTCAGGTTCATTTAACATGGCAATACTCGCGTGTCGGTCTTTTTGCCACCCATATTAATTATCTTCTCCTAACATGTATCACCTTACAAATAGCACAGAGAACTACCATGTATCTGACTTTAAATTATTTCTGTACCACCACAGTGAAGTATCGAGACATCTCTCTTTTTTGTTCAAATACATTTTTACAAGCAAAGTCGAAATTTGTGGAAATGTCTACGCAACAATCCATAATGTCAAATTATTTCTCCTTTTTCATTATTCCAAATCTCATTAATAAAATGTATAATTTAAGTAAACTGCAAATTTATAACTTCATTGAAATGTAATATTCGAATATTAATCTAAAAACGTTTCTTATTTTGCATTTTCTGTATGCGGGAGGGGGGGGGGGCGGCAAAAAGACAGAGTGTGACTAATAATGTTCTGAAAAAAGACAAGACTACTGCCATGTTAAGAATATTATTACAGGCCCAGGCAACACCAGGTGGGGCAGGGCAGCTAGTCTTGGATAAGTAAATACGAAATTGTCAGAATACTCCAATTAATCCCCCCAAAAATCAAAACTGGAGGAGACTTCCCTTTTATTACCCACTTTCCTATTGTCAAGAATAGACTTATCTTAGCCAGAACTACTACAAACGGCATATCATTAAAACTTGGCTCAGCCACAGTGTTAATGCTTTCTAAGAAAAATTATTGCTCTTGAAAGATTTATGTTTGAAACACAGCTGAGTGGTACAGTAGCAATAAACTTTCTAAAATTCTAATTTATGTGATACAGTTGGTATAGAAGCTTTGAATTTTGCATGGTGTCTACTTTTAAGATGATAATGTTTGCTAAGAATAGTTTCTAGAAATTTTGAAATTTAAAAGAATGAAATGAGCAGAAAACGTTCTTAAAATGTTTTAAATTATAATTTATTTGGAACTGTTAGTGCTACGAGCTTGAACATTGGGCTTTTTTATTAGACTAACTCGGCCAAAACAATTTTTTTTTTTCAAAATTTAAAAGGGTGCAGAATAAAAAACATTTTACAATTGCAATTTATGTGATACAGTTAGTATAAAAGCTTGGAATTTGGCATGATGGTTACTTTTAAGATGTAAATGCTCACTAAGAATGGTTTCAAAAAAATCGAAATTTCAAATAAAAAATGAAATGAGAGGAAAACCTTCAAAATACATTCTAAATTATTATTTAATTGAATTTAATTTTAGATTTTCTCATTAATTTAGGTCTTATGTTCGCCTAATGCAGCATAAGAATGATGTTTACTAAAAATATGGCTTAATAAGTAATTTTTGAATTATCCATAGCAGTATAATTTCTTCTAGTAAAAATAGGCACACAAATACTACTTAGCATATTTCAACAACTATGCTTGCAAAGCCATGGGTTTTGCTAGAATATAATACAATAATAACAAGGTTTTAGGAATTTATGATTTTTAAAGTACAATTTATAATAAAGAATCTTATTGGCAGTGAGTGTGCATTTTGTTTGTGCTTATAACAAAATTGAAAAAAGTATGTTCCTTAAATATGTTGTTCTCATTATAATTTAAGTACGCTGTGGGTGTATAATTATGTATTCAAGAGCACCAAGAGATAAAATAGGTTAAAAAAACTTTAATATAAGATATGAAAATATTCTTAAAGGATTCTTTTAATCTACTTCAAACATCTGGAGCCAGCTGTACCCATTCACTTTATCTTTCCTCCCAAAACAAAGTCAAACATTTTATTTAAATTTGTACATGCATTAATGTAACTAGTACATACTTAATAATGAATAAAATTTTACAATAAAGAAAATTATTGCTAAATGATGAAAATAAAAATAATGTATTACTCATGTTTTAGTTCACATTAAATGAAATCTAAGTCTTATATTGTAAATGTGGGTTGTGATGCTACACTTGACTTCAAATGTGTAAACAGCACAAGAGTCACTAGTACAAAATGAAACTTTCTGTCAAAATTAAGCCAGAAAAAAGCTTCAGTAGAGAGTTTGCTGCTGATGTGTAGTGGTTCCAAACTTTTCAAATCGCAAAAAGATGATTCAGTGTATAATGTCCTGTGACAGTTAAATTCTATGATATACAATGAACCTAGATTGGTTACGTTAATCCCAATGACAACCAGCAAAATTCTTTTATACATTTTAGGACTGTTTCCTAGAAATCCACACAAACTTTGTACTTATGTAAAATAGCAAAGGAATACAAATTAGGCAAAACCAGCGCATAAAGTGTTGTGTTATCATATATAAGGGCACGTCCATTAGCCAAGAGTTCGTTAAGTAATCTGTGTTTTCTAAAAATAGAGTCGAAAGAGGAGTGTCTGGGTATGCGCGTGTTCAAGTTCACTTGTGAACCATTTTTTTTTTTTCCAAAAATATTCCCAAACGATTTATATATGATGGTCTACAACATTACTAGAAGGAACACCTGGCCAAAAGACATCCGGGATCGGATAAGAAGGCCCAAAAACTCACTAAGTCAAAGTTACAGCCATTGAAACGTCTGTTTGGCAAAAACAACCGATTATTAATCCATCCCACAGTTGCTAAATTCAGTTTTTCACCTGGCCACCTACATAAGACAATCACCAAGAAGCTTAACAAATATCACAAGAAATGGGTCATACCAAAATGAACAGAAAAGCAAATGCTTGCTGCAAAAACGAAGTGTGATCACTTATTCAGAAAATTCTCTGATCAAGCATTCGCCTTGAATGACGAGTCATAATTCACGCTCTCTCTCGCTACTTTTAACGATAATGGTAACTACTACACATTTGACATCACCACAACACAATCTATCATCAAATTCACTTATAAAGCAAAATTCAAAGACAAGATCCTCGTTTGGATTGTGATGTGTCCGACAGGCTTGAGTTGCCCGTTGATCCTAAAGTCTGGGTTTGCTGTCAATGGAAAATGACATATAAACAAGTGTATTTGCCGTCATCTCATCCCCTAGATCTGTAGCAATTACAACAGCAGTGATTACATCTTCTGGAAAGACTTAGCCAGCCACCATTACTGCAAAATCGTTCTCAGCCATTTATGCCGGCAAAACATTACTTTTGTGCAGGTGTCCGACAATCCAGCTAACATTCCCAAAATTCAACTAATTGAGCGGTTCCGAGTGTATCTTAAGTCCAAAGTGCATGTTAAAGGATGGAAAGCAGATAAAATTCAGAAATTGATCAATGGAATCAAGTACTGTTTCAAAATTATGGACCTACATTTTGTACAACACCAAGCAAGTACCGTCAAAAGTAAAATCAATATCCTACGGAACGGTTTAATTGAAACCCGACAACAGTTTTAAAGGGTAATGTAGTTATTAAAGTTATCTTACAATGCCTATTTGTGTTCTCTGTCTCATCTTTTCATAGCTTTCTAGTCAAGAAAAGTTTGTACGGATTTCTAGAAAACAGTCCTTATATATGTTTTCCATCATTCTGTGCTTATTCTAATGTAAATTTTGAGCTGCTTCTTCAAATCTTTTCCATATAAATGACATTTTTTTAATGAAAGTTAATAAGATTTTCTCACTAGGAAAGGTTCATTTATATTTAAAAACGGAAGAGTCACCAATTCAAAAACAATTTGGTTTTTAATTTGACTTTGGTAAAATTTTAGTGATCAAATCTGTTACGAATCTGTAGTTCTAGTCAAATTAATTTTTGAATTAATGACTTTTCACTTGACTTCAAATGTGTAAACAGCGAAAGAGTCACAGTTGTACAAGATGAAACTTTCTGTCAAACTTAAGAGAGGAAAAAGCTTCAGTAGAGAGTTTGCTGCTGATGTGGTAGTGGTTCTAAACTTTTCACATCGCAAAAAGATGATTCAGTTTACAATGCATGTGAAAGCTAAATTCTATGATATACAATGAACCTAGTTCCATTACATTAAACCCAATGACACCCAGAAATAATTTTTTATACATTTATATATGTTTTTCATTGTTCTGTGCCTATTCTAATGTAAATATTGAACTGTTTCTTCAAATCTTTTCCATAAAAATGAGATTTTTTTAAATTAAGGTAAATAAGATTTTCTCTCTAGGAAAGGTTCATTTATATTTTTAAATGAAAGAGTCACCAATTCAAAAACAATTTGGTTTTTAATTTGACTTTGGCAGAAAAAATTTCAGTTAGATATTAATTAAAAGTTAGTTTGTTAAATAGTAAAAACAAAAGAATTGTTTCACGGTGAAAAAATGACTCCATTCCTTTTTCAACTGAGTAAAACAATGGAAGAAATTCCAATAAAACAATTTCTTTGTTTCATTATGTTTTTAGCAAAAATATAGTATGCAAGAAAATAAAATAAGCGTTTATTACTATATTAATTTCACACTTCAATATTAATACTATTCATAATCAATATAAAAATTGCTGCAGATGCAGACACACACACAAAAAAAAAAAAAAAAAAATGCTCTTAATATCACAAGTTAGCTTTAATTCAATTTAATTAAACAGTATTTATAAACTTTACAATTTAAAGTATAACACAGCAGCATATTTTTAAATGTCTACAGATGAAGTGACATTATCTATGCTTAATTTTCATTAAATGGATACAACTGTAAAAATTAGAATTGAATTTTCTTCTCAATAACATAATAGTATAACAAAGAATAAATAAAAACTTCTTTAAAAAAAGAAACAAGAAATAAAATATGAGTAACAACAAAGAGTCATGGTTTTACTTTACATAAAAAACATATTTTACACAAAACCCCATGCTTCTAGCGATTTAACTTCGAAATCTTGTTCGGCACATAGCGGATCATTAGCAAAAGTCTGACATGAATTGGTACGTCCACGAAATAAATCATCATCTAGCCACAAACCAAAGTGACCTCTACAAGAAATAAATATACAAATAAACAAATTGCTATCAACATAAATTTCTGATTCTACAATATACATTCAGTCTAAAAATAATGCACAAAAATAATCATAACAAACAAAATATTAGACAAAAAAATTAATTAACAATTTGAGTCATTATAATTTACAAAATAGAAAATATAAAACTAATATAATTAGGGTGACTCCTTAACCCTGTTTTTCTTCAAATAATTGATAAACTGTGTCAGCTACTCTAAGTAGAGTAAAATAGCTATATACTAGACAAAGCCTTGCAGTGCCCCACTAACAGTAAGTTTTAAAGTTAGAGATAGTATCTTAAAAAGTCCTTCCGGTTAGTGCCGGGAGGAACAGGAAGCTTTCAAATTCCTTATTTTTAAAAAGCTAGCTTATGTTATTCAAACACACAAAGCTCAATTTAGTGGAAACCGGTTATAGAAGATTCAGTACTAATTTTTATCAATACTAAATCCTTATGAATGAGAAATTCGCAAAATTAGTCAGCTTTATCCAAGCTGATTTTATTTAAAGTTATATTTGGTTTCCAAATTCGGCGATATCTTGAAGTGCCTGCCCTTTTAAAACAACATGGTGGATGAGGCTAACCAGTGAACTTGGTCGAGACCTTAGTAATTCCTATGCACATGCTCACTCACATCGGAATCGGTTGATATATACAAGTGCTGCCGCAGGCAAAAAATCAGATTTTTCAAAATGTCACCCACATAATGAAATTCAAACTGCTGTATCTGAGCCATTTTTTAAGATAAAGACAAAACAAAAAATGCTCCAGAATCTTTATATCAAAGTCAAATACTTAAGAAAGAAACATTTTTCAATTTCTAAATTTTTTGCACCTCACTTTAAATATAATTTTTTTTAATTTAATGGCCGCCATTTTGATTCAAGATGGCGGATGAAGCTGGCCAATGAACTTAATCGAGACATTACTATGTACTATCCAAATGCCAAAATAGGTCAATAAATACGTGTGTTATCACATGACAAATATCAGATCGTTTCAAAATGTCAGCCATGCTAGAAATTTCAAAGTGCTATAACTCAACCTTTTTTTAAGATGTAGACGAAATAAAACTGCCCTGAAATATTTGTATCAAGGTCAAACACAAAAAAAAACCTTTATCATTTTCCAATTTTTTCATACCTCATTTTAAATTTTAAATAATTTTTTTTAAATGTTCCCTTTTGAAACAAAATGGCGGATGAAGGTTGCCTCGGTCGAGACATTGATATGCACTATGTACACACCAAGTTACATCTAAATCAGTTCATAAATACGCCTGTTATCGCGTGACAAAAATCAGGTTGTTTCAAAATGTCAGCCACAATAGAAATTCAAAATGCTATAACTCAGCCATTTTTCTAGATATAGACGAAACAAAAACTGTTCCGGAATCTTTATAGTAAGGTCAAACACATTAGGAAAAAATCTTTTTCAATTTTTTGATACCTCGTTTTAAATTTTTAAATTTTTTTTAAATGGCCGCCATTTTGAAGCAAGATGGTGGGTGAAGCTGGACAATGAACTCAGTCGAGACATTGGTATGTACTTTGTACACACCAAGGTACAGTCGTGGGCGAAAAAAAAGTAAACACCCCCTACTAACTTCTCAACAAATTATCGTAGAAGAAAGTTACTGGCACCGAACGATTGGAAATAAAGTCTACTTTTAAATGATGTGTATAAAATTTGCTTAGGGGGCCATCTACATATTAAAACGAACCATAACTTTGTTTTTTTTCAATAGCAGTACACGATTCTGACAGCATAAATGAACTCTACACCTTTCAATTAGCCAATAAACAAATTTTTATGCAATTCGTGCCATAAGTTTCCGAGAAATTAATTATTTTAAAATGAGCGTATTTTAAGGGTTGTATCCAAATTGAAGTTCCAAACTCGATTGTTAACCGAGAGAGCCGCCTTCTTGATCAAGGCACGTTTAAGCCTCAATGAAACCTGTTTGATTACAGGATAGCAGAATAAATTTCAAAACTTTACTCACTGCTATCATAGATGGCCCCTTAAACCATCATTTTGCCGTTTTTTAAGCATAATTTAAAAACTACTTGGAAGAAAAATGTGAAATTTGGGATTTCCATAAAGTAGGACTTAATAAATCTAAATCCATCAAAAAAATTGTTGGTTGCAATTCATAATTTTTTCGAACATTAATTTCATAATTCATAATTCATATCATAAAATTATAAAAATTGCAAATTCAACGTATTTATGTTTGGGTATATTAGTATTATTGCTACACAAAAAATTAGCTCATTAGGAACATAATTTCAGGAGATACAAATAAAAATATAATTTAACATTAGAAGTACTAAATTTTGAATGTCTATAATTCAAAAACTTATCATATGAATGACTTGAAATTTGGTTTCTAGGCATATTTTGAACCGAAGATTTTAAATATATCGTTAAATTTGGGTACTGTATTGAAAAATTTGAAGTTTGGAATCGTTTTAATATGTATATGGCTCCCTAAGCAAATTTTATACACACCATTTAAAAGTAGACTTTATTTCCAATCGTCCGGTACCAGCAACTTTCGTCTACGATAATTTGGTGAGGAGTTAGTAGGGGGTGTTTACTTTTTTTTTTCCACGACTGTACATCCATATTGGTTCAGAAATACGCCTGTTATCGGGTGACAAAAATCAGGATGTTTCAAAATGTCAGCTACGCTAGAAATTCAAAGTACTATAATTCAGCCATTTTTTAAGATATAGACGAACGAAAACTGTTCCGGAATCTTTGTATCAAGGTCAAACACATAAGAAAATAATATTTTTCAATTTTCAATTTTTTGGTATCACATTTCAAATTTTAATTTTTTTTTAAAAATTTAAATGGCCACCATTTTGAAACAAGATGGCGGATGAAGCTGGCGAACGAACTCGGTCAAGACTTTGGTATGTACTATGTACACACCGAGTTTCATGTAAATTGGTTCATAAATACGCCTGTTATCGCGTGACAAATATCAGGTCGTTTCAAAATGTCAGCCACGCTAGAAATTGAAAGTGCTATAACTCAGCCATTTTTTAAGATATAGACAAAACAAAAACTGCTCCGTAATCTTTGTATCAAGGTCAAATACATAACAAAAAAATATTTTTCAATTTTTAATTTTTTGGTACCACATTTCAAATTTTAAATTTTTTTAAAAAATTTAAATGGCTGCCATTTTGAAACAAGATGGCGGATGAAGCTGGCCAACGAACTCGGTCGAGACATTTGTATGTACTATGTACACACCGAGTTTCATCCAAATCGGTTCATAAATACGAGAGTTACAGTATGAGACAAAGATCAGATATATATATATATATATATATATATATAACAACTTTTGAACGGAGTGTGGTTTCGGGGTCTGGGGGTCATGATCGATGAAAATATACCAAACTTTTTTGAAATCGCTTTCCTCCGAACAGCTGCAATAGGTATATAATTTTTGTAATGAAAGCTACCTAAAACTATAAGAGATATGACCAAAAGTTCAATCATGTTGCAGAGGACTATTAATTTATATTAATACATGGAAACCAATCTCCAGAGAGAAGCATTCGCCTTGCATACAATAATTCAAATGAAAATCAAATTTCAAAGTAATTGCTTAAAAGGCGCAAAGGCCAACATAGTGAAAAAGATTCCATGCCGGGACTTGAACCCGGGCCACCAGTATAACGCACTGACGTTCTACTGACTAAACCACATGGAACGATACCCAGCCTGGAAAATTTCACACTATTATATGTTAGCAGGACTACAAACGCAGCACAAGATGGAATACTTTATCTTGAGCCACCGACATGGGGCAAACATGAAATTTAATTAAATCCAGCATTGTTACATGTGGTTTAGTCGGTACAACATCAGTGCACTATACTGATGGCTCAGGTTCGAGTCTAGACATTGAAACTTTTTCACTATGTTGGCCTTTGCGCCTTTTAAACAATTACTTTGAAATTTGACTTTCATTTGAATTATTGTATGCAAGGCGAATGTTTCTCTCTGAATTGGTTTCCGTGTATTAATATAGTTTCTATTGATGCTGGATTTAATTAAATTTCGTGTTTTCCCCATGTCGGTAGCTCACGATAAAATATTCCATCTTGCGCTGTGTTTGTAACCCTGCCAACATATAATAGTGAGAAATTTTCCAGGCTGGGTATCGTTCCATGTGGTTTAGTCGGTAGAATGTTAGTGCGCTATACTGATTGCCCGGGTTCGAGTCCCGGCATGGAATCTTTTTCACTTTGTTGGCTTGTGCTTTTTAAGCAATCACTTTGAATTCTGATCTTCATTTGGACTATTAATTTCGCAAGAAAAAGCATATTGTGCACATGGATACTATAAATAGTTGTATGTAGAGACCAAAATATCTGGCACGTATGAAACATTTTGATTGTGAAAAAAAAATTATCTGAAAGCAAATAGAGAATTTTTTTCAATGTACAAAAATGCAATTTCATCAAATCAGAATGTGATTGTATGCAAATATGAAGAAAAAAACTAATGTAGTACAAACAAGGAAAAAAATAAAGAAAATAATAAAAGAGTTTATTATCGTTATTACTATGTGATAGCTCAGACATCTGTGAAGGTGAGTGCTTAAAATTATAAAATGAAATTGACTGCAATTACTTATTTTTCTCAAACAAAATATCTCACATTGATTTTTATAAATAGAATTTTATTTATAAGTAGAATGTGGCAAGTACTAGAAAAGATCAAACTGTAGGTACCAAATGCTATCAAACAAAAATGCATCAATCACAAATCTGAACATACAAAAATTATCTTAAAAACTGAAATATTTTAGAAAAATCCCAGTAAGTGAGGTTCAGATTGTTTCAATGGATAACTTTCAATATATAATTGTAAATTTCAAAATGATAGTAAAATGAATGTTAATTATTATAATATTAAACCTGATAATGATTTTTAAAAATGAACAGCTGTGTTTACCAGTAAAACATAAAATCATAGAGAAAATCCATATGCAGGTTTATTCAAGGCAACAAGTGCTATGCTTAAAAGACACTATAAAAAGAGCCTAACAATATCACTATCAAAATCTGGATTATGTGTAACTACATAAGGATATTTTCACTACATTTTTTAAGTATACATAAAGGTTTTCAAAATGCATTATAAGTACATATTTAAAAGCTTTTTCCTTTTCATAAAAAAATACCTTCTGTACTTAGGGGAGGGAGAGGGCATGTCATAAATAAGAAAAATAACATAATTTTCATCTTATCAAATTTTAAGGTACTCCAGGTAGTCTAAAATTTATAGCCAGAACTTACACATTAACATAGCAATAACTAGATAAAGCAATAACTAGAATATATAATGTCAAAAAAGATGCAACTTCTTAGACATAAAAACTGGTACTTAACATATACATATACTAATTACAAATATAATACAAGTACTTTTAATTAAAAATAATACTCTCATACTTAAAACCTATTGTCAATTTTTCAAAGACATGCAACAACAACAACAAAATTAATCATGAAAAATGAAATACACGTAACTGAGTAATTTCCACTGCACATAAGCTATGCTAATATCAGTTAGATAAACTTACTCAGAAGATCCAACCATAAAACTATCTGTATTTCCTTTAATAAAATAGTTATTCTCTCCAGACCATCGGAACACCTATAAAAGTTACAACAAATAACTGTGTTTTAATAAAATGCACATCAAATGAAAAAATAAACATAAAATGTCATATATTTCATATTGTACTAAATTTGTTGCACAAAATACTCTTACTCAATTTATGACACAGATTAGCAAGTGCATTCAGATAAATTTATATTGTATTCTATCTTATGTTGAATTATCAGATATTATTGTCTCAAACAGTTAATATTAAGTGCAAGCAAAACAAAATGGAGGCATGCAGAACAAGAAATAAACTTAACTAAGAATATTTTGCAGGAGCTCCACATGAAAGACAGTTTTTAAACATATCAACATAAAAAGCAATTCAGAAATGTAACAAAAAGGAAATATTAGAAATCCAAAAAAAATAAGTTTCCACAAGTTTCTTTCCAAAAAAAAAAGAACTAAAACTGTTAATTAACTTTTTATTAGAGGAATCTGTCAAACCCCTCTTAAGGTCAATTTTTAAAAATATGAATTTAAAGATAACTGGAGGAAGAGGAGAGGCATAGAATCTAAGTGATAAAAAATCCTTAATTTTTTTCTGTTTTATTTACATACCGTAAAGTACTGAAAGTAAGCCTCCTCCGAATAACCCCCCCCCCCCCATATGTGTGAATTTTTCCTTTTTTTTTTTTTTTTTTTGAAAAAGTGCCATTTATAAGCATTCCCCTTCAAGTTTTATTTTCAGGAAACTCCTGTTTTTTCAGGAAATTCTTGAAGTTTTTTATTTCCATATCGCCTAAATGAATATATCTTATGCAATTTATTTTTACCTAATCTCTTTACATATCACTGCATCAGAACAGCATATGTTCTCTATATCAGTTTTCTATTAAAGTTTTACCTGATGTTTATACATTGAGATTTAATAAATATCTATATTGAGTTTAAGTTTTATAATTTTGTCCATATTTCTTTCATATTTAAATTAATTATTTTATGTAAATTTGTTTCATTAATTTATTATTTTTACTAATGGAAACTACTTAGTTTCTATGGAAGGGAATTTTCAAACTAAAAAATGTTAATTTGATCTGATTTTATTTTGTAAATTGTATAAAACCTGTGAAATTTCATAAATTCCAAATATACCCCACCCAACCTCCCAATTTTCCTATCATTTTCACGAAAGTTCCAAATATAAACCCCCCTTAAAATCATTAGAGTTTCCTGTCTGCTAAAAGGGAGAGGTGGGGGTGGGGCTTACTTTGGGTACTTTAAGGTATATAGGTACATATATATATGACAGAAAAATATTTTTCAGATCCCCTATGGCACCATGAAAAGCCAGGGTATGGCAACCTGAAAGTCCAATCTGAGATCCAACCTGAGATCCAATCACACATGCTCGTGAGCACAGATTGATTGGATGGTTCAAGTGAGAATTGCATATTAAAGCAAGAATGAATTGATTTAAACCACAGTTGGTTGGTTTAAAGACTTTAAAAGAAACAAAATAAAAATAAAGGTACAATAAATGGTACTTTAATAAAATGCATAAAATGAAAACAAAAATGGAATTATAATGTCACAAAAACTGTTTAAAAAATTGAAAACTAAACAGTATCTAATTAAAATAATAAAACTTTGTAAAAAATCACCATAAAATAAAAACAATACATAGGACGCATTTCGAGCTAAAAATATAACAGCTCGTCATCAGCTACAGTAAACGTGTGTCCGTAAGCTGACAAGGTAAAAAATGAACTTGAGTTCATTTTTGACCTTGTCTGCTTACGGACACGTGTTTACTGTAGCTGATGACGAGCTGTAATATTTTTAGCTCGAAACGCGTCCTATGTATTGTTTTTATTTTATGATGATTTTTTTACAAAGTTTTATTATTTTAATTGCTTCATATCGCCAGTTTTCGGTGCTGTTTCGCTAAACAATATCTAATATTTATTTACATAAATTGATCAGCTTTATTTACACAAAGTCACAGATTGATCCACAACATAAATTCAGCTTCTTAAAATAAACTGCTTTAGAGATCTTTTTCACACTGACAATCTTAAGGAAATACATTTCTTGAATAATATGAGTATATGGGTGAAACCAATTTTACACGAGTTTTAAATTGTACAGTGTAACTTACATAATAGATACTCGTGAGTAGCAGACATCTCTATTTGTTTAGTTAACACTTCTTCAATCCCCAACACCTATATATTTGTATATTTATACTTCTGAAAAGTGGACACATCTGAATAGCAAACAAATTCTGTGTTCTCAAGGAGTCTGCAATTCAGAGATTTTACTGTATTTTTCGTCCTTTTTTAAGATATAGGCTTTATTAAATAACAGTAATATTGTTTAAATTGTGTGATCTTTATAAAATTGGCATTAGTATGAAAAAACTCAATTTTAAAATTAAAATAAAGACTTTTAAACTTGTGTTTGGGGTAAAAAAAATATATAAAAATATCAGAACAGGAGTTACATGTAACAAATCATTTACTTCTTAACAATTTTTTTATATTCAGAAATGGTATACAAATAAATAAATTTCAACTGTTTACAATTAACGGGCAGACTATTTTACTAACATAATTTTAACATTTTGTACCTCATTTTGAACATTTTAGAAATTTTGAATGCTTACTATCTCCAACACGTAAAAAGGTAAAGAGTGTTTCAACCTTTTGGGGACACCATGTATAATTCTTATACGCTAAAAATATTTATGAATGAAGTAAATTTTATCATTAAAGTGGAGCAAATTACAATGAATGAGCAATTTACATGTTTATGAGAAACATACCTTAAACTCGGGTGAAAAGGTGAACAGAAATGACTCTCCAGTACCATAAAAATGATCACTTATCTTGAGAGGAGATGACAGCAAAGCTCCAAATATCTATTGTAAAAAGAAAAAACTATAAAATTTGCATTTTAACTAACAATAAAGTTTCATGACAGTCACTGGCAGCAACTTATATAGGCACATATGGCCTGAATCCACCCAATATTTTGTACAAAAGGTTTAACAACATGTATGAACAAAATAAAAAAGAGCTAGCACAAACATAGAATAGATTATGAGAATTCAGCAGAACAACCAGGCAATATGCAACATAATTTTTAATGTCATGCAGGTCTGTATGCAATACATTGGGGCTTCTTTCCCTTTCTCTTTACATAAATTTGTATTTTTTTTTTTTTTTTTTTTTTTGTAATACAACGGATCAGCCGTTTTCGTTAGTCCCATAGTAGCAAACAGTGATACAACAGTATACCCAAACAGAAGGGAAAGAGGCTAATGGTGTTACACTCCCATTCACCTTCCAAAATGGTTGCAATAAAATGGGGGAAAAAAAAAAAAGTTGTAATTTAATAGACGACGACTATTTGGAATTTTTTTTTTACTTAATATTTACTTAGTTTTAATTTTGGGGCATTTCGACAAAAGAAGCTGAGAAAGATAAGAGGTTAAAAATCGAAAGCAGTTCCACTGAATCATCCACAGATCACGACAAATCACCTTCATAACAAAATTTAACCGAAAAATCTAAATTTCGTCCACCAAATTCCGTCACATCCTCTTCAACAACAGATCGCAAAGATCAAACTTCAGACGACCAAAACCTTCATCGATAAACTCTCCAAGTTCCATTTAGAGAAGAAAAACAGTTTACAAATTTAAAGCAGTTCCACCGAATCATCCACAGATTGTGACAAATTACCTACGTTGAGCTTAATTTTTGCCGGTTAGAATCGACCGATTGTAAAATGCCGTGGCTAGTGGATTGGAGCCCCTCGAGACATGGCATTTTACTATCAATCGATTAAACATTAGATTGTTTCCTTTTTTGCGTTTGTCTTTTATTCTGTAATCGATTTTCATGGGCTACATAATCAGTTGAAGACCTCGATTTTCATGGCCTACATAATGAGTTGAAGACCTTGATTTTTGCTTTGCAAGACGATTTTCATTTCGGCGTCGCTTTTTGGCTTTTTCCATATCTGATAATTTGCACCTACCCATTTTGTAACTTTTTCAATTTTTAACGATTTTATGCCTTTCGATTACCTATTCAAAAAATTTTTAACGATTTTATGCCTTTCTATTACCTATTCAAATAAAAATTCTTCTAAAAGTAAAGAACATCGTTGAATTTCATTAAAAAAATAAAATAAAATGCGAGCATCATTTGACTCAATCCGCGACCAAAAACAACAATCATTTCCAAATGGTTAAAAAAAAAGGCTTTTTCAGATAAATTTGTTTTATTTTCTGTCATGCAAAAAACTTGTTTTTCTTATTAAACCCATATCATTCTGAGTCTAAAATTACTTGGGACTTACTTGAAATCAATAGACAAGATCTAGAAGCCATTTTGACAAATCTAAAAACAATTTAATTAATTTAAGGAGTTGTTATGCATCTCCTACAGGTGATGCCATTATTGAGGAATATTAGTGCACAGTGTACAAAGATACCATTGATAATGTCATCACGATTTTAGATGTATTGGAAATCAGGTACACTATAGGTGCAGAAGAGCTCATCATGAAAGGTATTTATTAACTTTCATTTTCAAGGGTATCTCCATTCCACAAACATACTGAAAGATAGGGGACTGATGAAGGAGATACAACACACCGCACACTATCCCCCCCAACCCACCCCCCAAAAAATGGTTGCAGTAAAATGGGAAAAAATGGCTTATTTTGATTGTTGTTTTTTTATATAAATTTGCATTGTGTATATATATATATATATATATATATATATATATATATATATATATAATATATATATATAAAGGAATCCCCCTTTAAAATTCCAAATTAAATTTCAAAAACTTAAATTAAAATCCGAAGTCTCTTTCTTCTAACTTTAAATCTATTTCTAAAACCAGTTTCTCCCCTTGTAACTTTGTTTCCCAGCAATACATCTTATTACTTTCAGAGATCATTTTAGGACGATTCTTAAGAGTGAAACTGCTAATCTAAGCGCTTTTTGCTGGCATCTGTGGGTAGGGCTGATACGTCACAGTCCCTGGGAATTGTGCGGGCCTTGACCACAGATCAATCAAAACTTAATGAACCAATTAAATTAAATGTTCCTGACAAATTAACAATTCTGCCCTTTGCTGGAAAATATTAGAATCTCCACCATATTACCCCGAACACGTGCGAAAAAAGGGGGATTTTGGCAATTTGAGATGCTAGCTAAACTTATGCCAATGTAACCTCCCAAAATCTACGCTGTTGGCTCCAGGACCGGCGATCGACTTGCGAATCAGATGTATGATGAGTGGCCCAATAAATGAGTTCGATTCGCATAAAGGTTCCCGAGTCGATTTCTTAGTCATCATCTAGGACCATACCACTAGAATCATTATATTATTATTACAGAAGTCTGGTAGGATGAAATCCCCTGCCATGAAAATCCCAAGCCTTAACCCACACGAAGTGAAATTCCAAGATCTGAGATCGGCCACGAACGTTTTCTTTAGCCTAGCGAATGCTGAATTCGGACCGGACAGATCCTTCTCATCTGCTTTGAAAAGTCCCAAGCCTAACCCGTATCACCAATCCTTAAAATCCCACTAAAGGCCCGCCGAGAATCGTCGCCTGCTTGGAATCTCACGCTTACCACATGCCAACGATAGTTTCATTATCTGTGTGACTATGTCCGTCTACTAATGTGATAATCCTGATGGCAACGAACTGCTTCTTAAAAAATCACCTGCCGTAAGAAAAATAAATAGAGAAAACCAACTTTTTTTTTCTTTCCCGGACAACCAACGAAAAGAATACTTTAAGACAATTTCAACAAGCGCAATATTGCGTTCGGAGATTGAAAAAGAACAATTCCTTATTCTACTTGAGATGAAAAGAAACCACGGTTCTTACAAAGAAAAAAATTCACTTCTTTCGTATGCTATTCTTATTAGTAAAAAGAGAAACTTTCAGCCCAGCCTGAACTTTTCTGTTTCGCGGCAGTAGGTCAAGTTCACGAAATCTGTTTACCAGACCAAAGGTCACCAGTAACTCTTTCGTTCTTTGTGTTGGCAAATGATTCACCATCCTTGGATTGTAGACATTTTTTTTTTTTTTTTCAGTGGATAAATGATGAGATACGACGAGAAAAAAAAATTGACTTAATTCTTTATTGTTAAAAAATTATTTGAAATGATGAAAAAAAAAAAAAAAAAAAAAAAAAAAAAAAAAAAAAAAAGCAATTAAGTACGGTTTTATTTATTAGTTTTTCATTCTTTTTTGTAAAAATTCCTTGGATATTCTTTATTTACAGGTATGTTTCTTTTTATTTATTCATTATTATTTTAGATTGGTGTTGTTTTTGTTTAAAATTACATCTAAGTGGGGGGGGGGGGGGGGGAACTGACATGCTTTATTATAAAGATTATTTTCCTTTTAATTTTTTTTCAGTTTGTAAATTAGATAACACTACGGATTTCTTTTTATATTCATTTTATGAAATATTTTAGTAATAAGAAGAGTTTTCCTGTACATTAAACAAAGTTCTTCGTGATAATGAGAACTATGAATGAAAAAGATGGCAAAAAATACTGTTAGCATAGCAATATGGGTATTATATTAAAGGGATTTTAAAGATTTTAAACTTTCTTGTGAGATTTAAATTTTATGATTAAAATTATTGAAAAATTTGATGTAGACATATTGCTTGTGCGTTAAAATCGTAACAACTAAGGTAACAGCAGTTTTTGTTTTCTTAGTCATCAGGTGAAGCATAAGTGCGATCACCAAAAAGTAAACTTCATTGATGTGAATGTTTTTGGTATTGTGAATAACTTTTTTTTAACTTGTTACACATTTTTAAACTAAAAAGCATCAAATAACAGGCAATTGAATATTTTCAAACAATTAATGTCCTATTTCATTGAATCGCTTTTATAAATTCACATGACTACAGTGCCATTTCTACATGTTTGTAAATAGTAATTTGTGTAAGTTTATGTGCTACTTTTATCATTTTTTGAGTAAGTAAATTTTTTATGCACAATGAGAAAAGCTCAGTCTGTTTTTCAAGTATTTGTTTTTATATATAAAATTTTATGCCAATTATTCATTTTAGATTTTTGTGTATAGCTAAATATTATATTTTATATTGTTATATTTTAATATTTGAGTTTTTAATTTTTAATATTTTTATCCAATATATTTTTTTTTATAATAAATCCCATTTCACATTAACAAGTCCAGTGAGTTGGTTACCCCAACCACTTTTAAGAGACAAAATGGAAGGTCCCACCCTCACCATTTCATAAATACAAAATATGAGCAGGTATTTAACCCCTGTCACTTTTAGAAAACAGGTGAAGGTCCCGCCCCCACCATGTTCAAAATAGTTCCCATAAGTCAATCACTGGTTTAGACATGACTTTGGTAACCCCACTTTATCCATGGTAAATCCAATAGTGTCCAAACCCAGACATACAATTTTTAAAGATGACCATGGTTCCACCCCATTAAGTCTTTAAATCAGGGGTTTTTTTTAATTTATCTTCCACCAAAAATACCCCTCTACAGACAAAAGGGATTCAGTGACCTGAGCAATCTGATCAAATGTGACAACTGTTGATAAAATAAATGTCCGGACAATAAAAAAAATACAAGATCATTAAAAAAAAATTTGTCAACGGGTTGCCATGCACTTAGAAGTCTTGGTCATAATCCTGTTTGTTTGAACCAGGGTCTATTATTTTATTAATTTTTTTTATTTGTTTTATCTATTTAATTTTCCTGTTTTATTTATTGATTTTTTTTTCTTTTTGCCAGTAGTAAAATTGTTGAATTCTTAAAAATTTAGAGATTTTTGCTATTTGTCAAGAGCTGAGTGAGATGTAAATGTGGTTCATTAAATTATGACTTTAGTTTATTAATGCCACTGAGGAAAATAAATACCTCAGTCTGCAAAATAGTAAACACCATTGCTTACAGGTAAATTGCATCTGCATCTCCACACAAAAAATAAACATAAAGCTCATTTTTCTTTTTTTTTAATTTTTGCTAAAATCTCCATTGAGATTTAGGATATGCGAAAACCGTAAATGGTTTAGGATGTGCTAAAACCTCCCTGAGGTTTAGGATAAATATTATTTACCTTGTAAATAGTCTTCAATATATTTTTATTTATTTTCATTGTTCATTTCAATATTATTGTTATATTTCTTTAATGTTTACAGCTTTTTTTTAATCAATTTTATATTTCAACATATTTTTTACATTTTCACATTTCCAAATGAGTGAAGAAAAGTTTTCAATTTTTAAATATTTCTATAATTTGAATGTTTTGTGCATGAACCAAATTTTTTTCCCAGTAATCATATGTGAGTATAGTTTTATGTTTATCATATTTTTTAATATTAAACCTTATCTGTGTATTTTATAATAATTTCAATTATTATGGAAATCATACCAATTTATACCATAAGAGACCAAATACAGAACTTACCTCGGAAAATACGGAAAAGATTCCTATATTATGTGCATAAATTTATATTTTTACAGAGTTTAACTTTATAAAACAAGGTGAAATATGTGCTTAAATATTCTAACTGAAAAAAGCACAAACTTGAGGACTTTCAAGTAAGAAAATATGGTCACTACTTTAAATTGCATAATTTTATTATTATTTTTGTCCCATATATTTCTAGTATTATTATTACTATTGTTTGTGTTTTCAGCTTTTCTTCATATCTTATGTCATTATATTTTTCAAATATTATATGTACAGTAGAGGTCTGCACGGGCCGAAATTTCCAGGCCCGGGCCCGGCCCGACTCATTGAAAAAAAAATCGGCCCGGCCCGGCCCGATAAAAAAATTAAAAGTTTGGCCCGAGCCCGGCCCGGCCCGGAAAAAAGTTAAAATATCGGCCCGAGCCCGGTCCGGCCCGGGAAAAGCTAAAATCTCGGCCCGAGAAAAAAAAACCCGGCCCGAGTGAATTTTTTACAAAACATTGATTTTTACGTCGATTTGGTTAAAAATTTGTCTCGTACGAGGTAGCTCTGACCAAAAATATTTATCTTAACTTTTTATTCTCATGTTTATAATCTTCACTTTTAAAGAAGTGACACAGACTGTGATATTTATTTTTTTAACGAATCCCTATTTCTTGTATGTAAATGTTTAGGTTATCATTAATATTGTTAATCCATATTCCATGCATTAACATACATGTATTCCATGTATGCCAAAAATCTGAAAAATTCTATACAGTAAAATATTCTAAGACGGAATTGCGTAGAAAAGAAAAAAAAAATGCTTTATAGACAAGTTCCATTCTTAGCAAGTGTAAATGTATCATATATTGTTTTCTTATGTATTAGTATATTAATTTTGCATGAATCAACACAGTTTTCAGTTTAAAACAGGGTTCCGTCATAGGCAGGTTCCTTTACACACTTTTACTATATTTTAATTTAGCTATATTTTAATAAGCGTAGAAATATACTATTCTTTAAAAAGGATAAATTTTAATGTTTAAGTGTAGAATAATGGCAATTTAAAAATATATGCATTTTTTGCAAAAATTTTTGGGCCAGGCCTAATTTGACTGATCTTTGAATGGAGCTGGCCAAGCTGAGACAATGATTTTCATACGGGCTGAGTCAAAACTAGGACTGAAAAGCTTGGGCCGTGAAGACTAGGAATGAAACCAATCCCGACTCTGTACAGAAGAAATAAGTTAGGCCAGTCCCGGCCCGTGCAGATCTCTAATGTACAGTCTGATCGGATCATCTCGAGAGCCATATCCCAAACTTAAATACTTCAGCCTAAAAATTTATAATCTTAAATTTCTTCCTTAAAATTTATGCCTCAAAATTTAAATTTTGAATATATTTCCCAGCAGCAAAATTCAGTCCTCATATCTTAGCAAACTTAACTTTAGCGTTACATTTAATTTAAATTTACCTTTAGATTTAACTTTAACCCTAAACTGTAATATCGCACTTATCTCTTTTTGTATTCGCCATCCTCCGTGCGAGTCCCCCCCCCCCCCCCCCCGGATTTGCAGGCAATTCTGAGTGGACCTCTTATTGGAGGGGGGGGGGGGATATGAAAGGATAAAAACCCTTTAAAATTCCAAATTAAATTTCAAAAACTTAAAATCAGAAGTCTCTTTCTTCTAACTTTAAATCTATTTCTAAAACCAGTTTCTCCCCTTGCAACTTTGTTTCCCAGCAATACATCTTATTACTTTCAGAGATCATTTTAGGACGATTCTTAAGAGTGAAACTGCTAATCTAAGCGCTTTTTGCTGGCATCTGTGGGTAGGGCTGATACGTCACAGTCCCTGGGAATCGTGCGGGCCTTGACACAGATCAATCAAAACTTAATGAACCAATTAAATTAAATGTTCCTCCCAAATTAACAATTCTGCCCTCTGCTGGAAAATATTAGAATCTTCACCATATTACCCCGAACACGTGCGAAAAAGGGGGGATTTTGGCAATTTGAGATGCTAGCTAAACTTACGCCAATGTAACCTCCCAAAATCTACGCTGTTGGCTCCTGGACCGGCGATCGACTCGCGAATCAGATGTATGATGAGCGGCCCAATAAATGAGTTTGATTCGCATAAAGGTTCCCGAGTCGATTTCTTAGTCATCATCTAGGACCATACCACTAGAATCATTATATTATTATTACATATATATATTAATATTAAAATGAAATATTTCAGGAACCATGGCAGAATCATTATACCCAAATTACCATAGATTCCACAAAACATGTACGATTTCATTCTTACATAAACTATAATAAGCTAAAAATGTACAAGATTTGGGCAATCATACATTTTAAAAAGCAGAAATATATATCAATAAAACGGAATAAATACAGTGAAGTAATAGTTAGACTATAAATCATATCCACATGCATAATCCCAAACAGGATGCATGATCGACAAAACTACACACTGTTGCCAAAATATTTGCAAATTAGAAAAAAAAAAGGGAGGGGCAGTGATTTTGATAATTTTTAATTTATTATTTTCTTTTGTTATTATGGGGCTGAGCCCCCTGCAGGCAACACTTGCCAAACACCTTTTCAAATCCTATGGTCTCTAAAAATGCACTATTTGCTGTGTTTTAAAAAGACAAGAAAAAATTGCTGCAAATGTAGAAACTTGATAACCATTTGAAGATAAATATCATTTTAAAAAATGGACTTAATGAATGACACAATTAATAAATTAAAAACAATTTTAATTTAATTAAGAATTATTTTGTTCTATTCCCCCCCCCCCTCCCCATCACAACCACCACAAAAAAGAAAAAAAAGGAACAGAAAGAAAAAGAAAAATCTGGGAAAAGGAACTATGAATGGAAATGTTTGTGGAAGTTTTTCCACTTTGTGTAATTGTAATACCTAACTCGACCACTAAACATGGTGCACATGGGTTTGGCTGATTTTAAAGTATGTTGCAAAGATCTTACCCCTAACTATGGTGATGAAAGATTTTCTTCAAATGGGCCTTAGATTTTGAGAAATTGAAGGTAGAGAGAAACAGAGATTTTCAGGAGAAGAGATAATTCCAGTGACAGACTATTTATTTATTGTTACTATGTAGTATTAAATAGGTCAGAAAATAAATTTGAAGTTTAAAAGTTATAAAGGTTAAACTATGCATGTGTGGTACCAGAGGAGGTTAATGGAAGAAGCAATAATTTTGGGAGGGGGTTTAAATTGCTGATTATTTATTGTTACAATAAAATAACAAAGATGAAAAATTTTGAAAAAAATAATAATAAAGATTTTAAATTTTATGGGTTTAGGAAGGTGGTGATTTAGATGAGAGTTTTTTGTTTGTTTGTTTGGGGGATGAGGGGGGGGGGGGGTGTTGTTGTAGCGTCAATGTGCAAAAATACGTAAAACTTACACTTCTGAATTTATGTTTTTTACTTCTAAATTAATGATAAATAAGATTTTTTAATTTTTTTTTTTTTTTTTTTTTTTTTTTATCTTAGTTATAAGCCCTTTCTCAAATTCAACGGTTTTTGTTTTGGAAAAAGAGGGGTTTTTTTTTTGGGGGGGGGGGGGGGTTACAATTGGAATTTTAGGGTATTATTACTATTTAATGCCATTTAGGAAATTTATCTTATCTCAATGAATAAGAAACAATGAAGAACTCTTCATTCATTTCTTCAAAAGGAAGAAGAAAAACAAAGAAAATATATAAATATATTTTAACTACAAAATTGATAATTTAGTTAAGTACATATAATACATTTGAAAATGCTACGAATATATATAAATTATATTTGTCTCCTAATAAATGTGCAATATTCATTTCTAAAATACTTACAATTATTTTCAGTTGGCCAAAAATAATTAGAAAAGACTTAAATTACAAAAATGGATGTACATAAACTATATATGTCTATTGTTAAACAAATGTGCAACTCTCATTATATAAGATATTTCTAATAGTCCAAAAACAACCAAGAAAGATTTTTAGAAATAAATAACTTACATCATTATTTCGATTGGCTATAACGATAAGAACAGGACTATCGATTTCAGACATCTTACGATACATAGTTTTAAGGCTAAAACCGTGAGCTGTCGTTCCATAGATAAGTGACCAAGAATTCATGGCTCTGGCTGGCAAATGCTGAGCAATCTGAAATTAAAAAGACAAGTATTTAGTTATAATATAATTATACAGAAATAATATAATTATACAGAACTTTTTGAGAAAATAATAATTATTGGATTTTATTTTAAAGGGGATTAGGAAGCCTGTAATTAATTTAGACTTTTACTTATTTTAGCATTTATTTATTTATCTTTTATAATTTAAAAAAAAAATAAATAAATAAATAAAAAATAATCCTTAAATTGTACAAAACAATAAAAATTTTATTATAGTACAACAAAATTAATCTGGCAAAACTAGTTTTGCCTTGATTTCGAAGTTCAACTTCCATATTCTTGGAGTTGTCATCTTTTCTGTGTACTACTTATTACATTGTTTCTTGGTTACAAGTGCAACAGAAGAAAAAAAAATAATAATAAATTACAATAAAAGTTCAAAATCCATAAAAAATTTCATATATTTTGTTATTGAGCTGATAGAGCATGATACAGCTGTTATGCGTACACTCCAATGGTATCTTTGTACTCAACACATCCTAAACTGTTTGGCCGATGACCATGATTCAGCACAGTGCCCGTGGCCACACTGCTTAGCATGAAAGACAAAATCTGACACAAATCATGCCCTTAGAATAATTATAGTTTATAGTGTCATACACTGAATGTTGAAGTTGAAAGTGGATGTTAAGGCTGTTCTCAAATCCAAACTTACTATGGCAAATATACCTTTTGAGAAATTCACTGTTGACCAAGCACTTTGCTAGAATTATTCATGATACAACGTTTCCTTGCCAGTGCGTTAAAACTGCAATTAGTTGGTTCTAACAGCAGCAACTTTTTTGCACGAAAGTCCAATTTTGAAATGTAGCATCATAAAGCATTCAAAATTGCTTTATGTATATATATATATACCCTTACCAATGCAACTTATGGATAAATCTTATCTTTGTTTAAATACAATTTATTCAGTTTTACTTACTTTATTTTGACATTACTCCCTTTTCTCTCTAGAGTCTATAATCTTCATTTATCAGGGTTGGTACGTTTTTGTCGTAGGTGGGAAAAAAACATGAAAAAAAGTGGTTAAAACCGTCCCAGAAAAAAATAAGTTTTAGCTAAAGGGGTGGCAAAAATAAGCTGTATTTTTTTTTCTCAGAAAAAGAGAAAAAGTATTTCATAAATGAAAAAAGAAACTTAATACAGTAGACTCCCTCAAATCTGAAACCCTAAAATCTGCAAATCATCACAGATGTAAACAATGAAACTTTCAGTTCAGATGTAGGGTCAAAATTAGAGACTTTTTTATATTTTTATATTATTCTGTACATATTTTATACGTAATTTTAATTAATATGACTAAACTCATGGTTTTTCATGAAGGAAGTAAAAATTCAAGGTATTGCTGATATCTTTGGCAGTCACAATAATTTTTACCAAATATATTTATGTATTAATCAAGCTTTTTTAGTTATTAAGTCTGACTAAACCTGAAATAACTTCCTTATTTTATGATTTTGATGCGAGTTAGTAAGGTACCTTTATGAGGCAAGTTTCATTCAATAATTCAGGACAAATCTATCTCATCTTTTATTATGCATATTTAATTATACACTATTACCTTTACTTTTAATAATTTAATCATTTTTAAAACTATTACTTTACTTAATTATTTTTAATATTTTAGTATATTGTAAGCATTCATTATTATTTTGATTGCATTATTACATTCAAATTACTGTTTAAAAATGTTAATAAATCAATGACCAGAAATCTGCAAAATTCTACAATCTGCAAAACCTCTGGTCCCAAGCAGTGCGGCTTTGAGAGAGTCTATTGTACTTAGTTAAAAAATCAATATTCTAAATTTATTTTTGAATTCTTAAGTTAAATAAGTATAATTATGCATTTTATGAAGGAATACTAACTTTTATAGCAAAATTATAAATGAAAAAAAAAATACTAATTTTATATAAATAAATAGAAAACTTGATTATTTATTTATTCATGTTTATACAGTTATTAATGATTATTCACATAATAGAGGGAATTAAAAAAATTCTAGTTTCCTAACCAGACATGAGTTTTTTTTTCAATATATAGTTTTCAATTTAATTTGATTACTTTTTTATCTCATCTTTTGTAACAGACTAGTTTCATGAGATAAATAATTATAAATTAGTACCAAAGACTTAAATATTTACATATTTTTAAGACTCATTACATAAAACAAAAGTAGCAAGTTTATATAAAATCTTTTGATAATTAAAAAAATATTAATGGCAACAAAATACTTTACTTAAGAAAAAAGAATTAGTTATCTGATTTTTAATTTGGTTCTTAAATTCCTAAGTATTAGACTGAATCCCACCTATTTTATAAAGATTTAAAATATGTTAAAATATTTCATTATATTTAATTATTAGCAAATTAAATAAAAATATTAAATATGTTATTAAATTTAATTGTTTATACCATTTTATCCTTATTAGCTCAGATTTTATTACACATAAAAGACAAATAAGGATTTGCCATTTTTTCCCTGGTTTTTTCCAGTTTTTGTCACTGTTCTGGCAAAAATACCTTTTTGCCGGAAAAAATGCCAACCCTGTCATTTATTATACTTTTGCCATTGTACATGTTGAGTTCTGTTTCACTTCTATTTACAGTCATGATGCGAGTTTCTCAAAGTTTCTCCGCCGAATGATAGTAATTTCTTCTAACGACTGTGAGATGGTGTTTGTTATTTAGTTGTTTGTGTCTTGCCCTTGCGAATGACGTTTCAACTTCTCTCTTCCAGTAAGGTTTCAGAAGCTGACAGGCATTGCTTCCAAACTGTGCTGTAGTTTCTTTCCCACGTGTCTGGGTTGTATAAATATATCCCATTCACCAGGAAAAGGCAGTTTTATTTCTGAAATTTCTAGTTTGTGTCAGTCGTTGAGCATCATAACCTTTGGCTCAGGAAGTATGATGTGGAAGTTCGAGGCTTGCAGATAGTTTTTAATATGTTTTAAATATGCTTTAAATTAACATTAAGATTAGTTTTAATATTCATTTTCTTTTGAACATAACATTAAATGTTGGTAATCATGAAACTCCTTGTGTCATCTACAATGCTGTACGTCTAATAGGGGACTCATCTGCACAAGTTCTCTTTAGTGTTGGTTCTGTTATGAATTGCTCTTGAAATTAGAGGAAAAGTATTTAAAATTTTCCCGTTCTTAAAGAATTGTTTCAATAACTTGTCACATCAGAACTTAATGTTTAAATTTACAACTTCAAATTCTACCTTTTCAGATCTATGAGCATTGTTGATTTATGATGGATGGAGTAACATATAAGCAGCAGAAGTTTATGCTTTCATCTTGGATACATTTCCAAAATTTGATGTAAAGTAAATTTCTATAGCAGTTGTTGGTTTCTATATCATTGCACCAAAATGTGTTTCATCTTTTTCATATTAGAAGAGCTGGGGTGTGATTTTATTTAAGATGATGGCTTTACCACACTTTTGTTAAATTGACTAACTTAGCAGTGTTACATTAACCACTGTTGGTGAAATATTTTTATGGCGAAGTCTAGTTTTCAAAAACACCTTATTGTCTTTGTTATAGAAGTAACCATATCTGATGGATGGCTTCGGTTCATATGTTTCTTTTCAAATGATGATGATCTCTTTTATAAATCTGATTTAATGTCATGAAGTCTTATTGCAGTATTGGTATGTTAACTAAAGTAATTTTGCCTTTATCATAGAAAAGTTAAAGCATGTTTCTGTTTTTCAATAACTAATGATTTTATTTTTTGTTTTCCTTATGTTCGTATAAGTTAAATAAAGTTTTTGTCTTTTCAAATTTAGTATGTCTATTTTAACAACCACACATTTTCTTTTTCAGTAGTTTAATTAATTAGATATATTTGGTTTTGTTAGTATTAATGTTGACCCGTATTCTTGTCACTGTGCAAAACATATCTTGGTGCACATAAGCAACCATATCTTTATTAAAATATTTTTTTATTCATAATTTTATTTACCTGAATAAAAAGCTTTTCATTTTCTCTTCTCTTTATTGAAACATTCTTTTTATTTACAGCTCATACTTTTATTAACTAGCATATTTATTTAAATCATGGCATATCTCATACATTCCCTTAAACTATGCACAGAGTGTGATTGTTTACATCGGTAACTGTTTTAGTTCAGGTCATAGCCACGAGACAGCGTTTGATGTCTGCCATGATCGTCTTCATTTCTGTGACTCATGATGTCACTTCTGAACTTGTTGAGGAAGCTGGAAGGAACGTTTGTTTTGCTGCGTGGCTATTGCTTTTTCGCTGGCCTGGGATATTTAAATAGTTTAAATAGAGCGGTTGGCTTGCACGTAATGCAGGTGTATTTTTAGTTTAATTCAGAATTTTCCAGTAGTTATCACCTGTCGGCATTATCTTTTCAATGTATATCTAAGTTTTCATTTCATCCATTGTTATTAAAGATGTCTTTTAATGACTGTGTTAGTCAGCTATTGAGAATGTCATCTATAGTATTGAAGTTGTTCAGTTTTGTATGTGTTAATCAGCTACAGTAGAGCACCGATTACTGGAACTCCAATTAACCGAACTTTCAATTATCCGGACAGCCTATTTTTCTCTCAAAAAAATAAATAAATAAATAAATAAATAAAATAACCAAACTTCTATTTATCTGAATAGCCTATTACTCTCAAAAATTTTGGTTAATGATGATGAGATTGCGGATTATATTTAAGATGAAAAGAAATCGAAGAAAAGAAAACGAATACTCTGAAAATGACCCAGGTCCATCACATAACGAAGCATTTGAATGTTTGGAAAAACCTATGAAATGGCTCGAACGGCAGAAGAACTCTGATCCTATTCAACTAATGCATTTAAGAAGAATTCGAGATATGGCAGCATTAGAAAGAACGTCTTCTTTGAAGCAAGCAACAATCAGAGGATTTTTTGCTTAAATTATAATATCTGGAGTTCAGAAAATGATAAAAAGAGAAAAAGAAAATTTTAAATGATAAAAAAGTAAACAAAAAGAAAAACAGTTTTTAAACACACTAGCACTAACTGGTTCTGCCAGTCCTAAGTGTGATAAACTGATGGTTTTAGTACAGTCAGGAACATCCCTTAAATTGTCTGTCCATTTATCCAAACTAGGGTCGGTCCCGCTTGTTCGGATAATCGGTGCTCTACTGCATTGAGAATGTCATCTATAGTATTGAAATTGCTTAGTCTTGTTCTGTGAAACCCCAGAGGGTTGAAGCTTGTTTTTAGTTAGTTTTGGAATGAACTGATCAAGTAACGATGGTGAAATTGCTTCTTTAATTGTAGACAGACATTAGAATATAAGGCATTTAATATCTTCTGGATTTCAGCATTTAATGTGTTTGTTCTTTCGATACCCTTTTTCTTGTGACCATGAAGCATACTGTGAGTTCCAAGTACATCACATGTTTAATATTTCAATTGTAAAAGTGTATTTATAAATGCTGCTTTTATTATGAAGTTTATTGAAAGACGTTTGATTTAGTCACTACATGTCATGTCTGTGGTTCCATTATAGTAAATATGAATTTAAGTAATCTGTAAGAAATATAAATTATTTTTCATTTATTGTTTGTCATTTTAAGTTTTAATAAAAATATTTGTTTTTAACTTTTTGTTATCTTTTCTTTCCATCATAAATTTAGTTAATGTTTTTCTTATTTAAGTCATCTAAATTATCAGTGTTTTAAACTCAGTTTAAATGCTTTCAATTGCATCTTTTGCACTCTGCTTTTATTCACAAACCCCAGCCATTACTTATATAATGGTAAAATAGGTTTCAATAAGTTTTAACTGATTAATAGTATTGAAGTACTAAGTTTAGTGTTTCAGACATTACATTCCATAATGTTATCAATCTTAATGTTTATTTCAAAATTATAAATTATCAGAATTTCCTCAATGACATCAAATGAATACTTGCAAATTAGGAGGGGGCGGTTGCTTTTTGTTTTAAGTACTTTTTTCTTTTTCCTATAGTCTGTAGATTATTCCTCTGAAACAATTTGGCCAAATTTGAAGTTATTTTATAGTTATTTAGTGCTTTAGCGCAATGCATCTGTAGGCTTACACTGTTTTGGAACACTACAAGTACATTTTATGCAAAATGACTTTTTCAAACTAGGCAGGATTAGGACGCAGAAACTATTAAACCGATCTTCCTAATTTTTTTTTTTTTTTTTTTTTTTATTAAAGGTAATAGAATTTACTGAACTTGGACCACTTTCAGCCATTTTTATAAAAAATAAATATTTTTAGAAGCATGCCAAAGTGCAAAAAAAGGGTCGAAGCAGACCTTTATTTTAAAATGGCTGCCACTTTGTTGATTTTCAACTTTTTGACCTCAAAGTGCTTGAAGCACCAGACAACATTATCTATTTTCATAACAGTTAACAAAAATTGATGGCAAATGATTCTGGTGATCTATCGCATCCCTCTTGATTGGAAGTGCACAGCACACACACTAAGACATCACTTACACAACTTGAGCCACATTATCTATTTTTTATTAAAAAAATTTTATAACATATAACAGATTAACAGTCATTATCAAAAGGTCAACTGAGTGAACTGTATCTGCCAGATTTGTCCAGGATAGTTCAGTAGGCAGAACACTGGCAGCTTAAGGCTCCTGTCCCGTCCAGTGAAGACACTCGCAAGCTGAAGGTTACTTTCTAATATCTCATTTGAATTTCAATATTTTTTTTTTTTTTTTTTCATTGAATAGCTGAGCTTGATCCCTACATCTGCCCTATTTTACTTTTCTGATTTTGGTTACAGATTTTTTTTTATAAAGTTACTTTAACTTTCTGAACCGGATCCAAAAGTGAAAGTGTCATCTTAAAAAAAACTACAACCAAGGTTGAAAAAATGAAAAAAAAAAGGAAGATGTAGAAATCAAAGTCAGCTATCTAATGCAAAAAAAAAATAAAAAATAAATAAAATAAATAAAAAATAAAAATATCGAAATGCAAATGAGATACTGAAAATTAACCTTCCCATAGGTTTAGAGTCAGCTCGCGAGTGTCTTCGCCGGATGGGACGGTCCCTGCAGGCGAAGACACTGGCGAGCTAATGCTAAACCTATGGGGAGGTTATTTTCCAATATCTCATTTGCATTTCGACATTTTTAAATCTTTTTTTTTTTTTTTTTCATTGGATAGCTGAGGTCTATCTCTACATCGCTGCTCCTTTTTCACTTTTCGATTTTGGTCTAGACATTTTTTATAAAGTTACTTTCCCTTTCGAAACTGGTTCTGAAAATGAAACTGTCATTCTAAAAAAATATCTGCAACCAAAATCGAAAAAGTAAAAAAGGAGCGATGTAGAGATGGACCTCAGCTACCCAATGCAAAAAAAAAAAAAAAAAAAAAATTAAAAATATTGACATGCAAACAATATATTAGAAAATAACCTCCCATAGATTTGGCAGTAGCTTGTAATTGTCTTCACCTGCGGGGACAGGAGCCTTAAGCCAACGGTCCCTGGTTCAAATCCTGGCCTGGACACCTTTTTACTCAGTTCGAAAATTACAACTCATAAAATTACAACTCAAAAACCCCATGATATTACAACATACTACATTGCTACAGAAGACAATAAATTACATCAAAACTTTAATATATGTAATAATTTCTTAAATAAAATACATGTTAATACATGGAAATTATTCCAGAGGGAAACATTCGCCTTGGATACAATATTTCAAATGAAAATCAAATTTCTAAGTAACTTAGAATTTCTAAGTAACTAACTAAGTTACTTAGAAATTTGATTTTCATTTGAAATAAAATACATGGTTAAAACAAAAAAATAAATAAATAAATACTAATTTCTGATCTTACAATACAAGACATTCTTTTTAAATGGTTTTAACCAAATTAGGCAAACAGGAACTAATAACACTCAGAGAAAACAAATTAAAACAAAACATTAATGTATGAAAAATTTCTTAAATTACTTGGCAAAATTTTCCAAAAAGAAAGAAAAGGATGACAAAAAATTATTAATCATTTATTTCTGACCTTTAAATTAAAAATAAGCTACTCTGCCAATGAGAGTCACATTTGGGCAAACTGCTACAGTTTCTTGCTTTTGTTGAGTATTTTCTGAAAAATATCAGACAGCAAAGTGAAATTCCTTTTCTTTTTTCATAAATTCATTTTCAGATTGGTTTCTATGTGCTCTTTAATTGCACCCTAAAACATCTTTTTCCATAATATAATAACCAATGCCAGCACACAGTGTGCATTCCACTTTCCTGTAAAATTCATTTTTTCCCACAGAATTTCCATGGAGAGAGAGTTCTTTCAACCAGAAATACTATATTCTTTGTAGGTGGAGGTCAAAGTTGAACAAATTTCTATTTTAATAATTAATTTTCTTACTTTTATTGTCTGTTCTTCATTCAAAATTGTTGAAGGGGTAAGTAGTTCAGGAACAAGGACAGAATTAGCTGTTTTCCAAACACAGTCCAAAAACTATAGAAAGGAAATAACAAATATTCAGGCAATTTATTTTATGGTATGTGTATGTTAAAAAAAGAAAAGAAATTTATGCAAAAGGTAAAATTTTTAACTCAAAACTAATTTAAACAAGAATGAGAAAATTTCAATTTGATTTAATCACTGTTCTCATTTTTTCGAAATTTTAAGGACATTAAAAATTTATGTTTACAACAAAGAAGAAATGCAACTTTATGAATAATTAACAAATAAAATAAAATTACCTCCCAATCTTCAGGACTAGATGAAGTAACAGAAGTCGCTTCATTTACATCTTTAGATGATTTACGCCTCCATGGAAATGCCCAACTTGCCCTACGTTGATCATTAGAAGTTTTTGTTTCTTGCACATCCTGCTCTTCACTTTCAATACAAGTATAACCAAGTTCTACATAATTAATATTATCTATATCACCATATTTTTCTGGGCACCACCTCAGAAAGAAGTGATAAAGACTATCCACGCTGAAAAAGAAATGTTTTACACCGTAAATAATTATTCTAGTTTTAAAAGTAAAAAAAAAAAAAAAAAAAAAAAAATAATAATAATAATAATAAAAAGCTGATTTACAAGCAAAAACAGATTCCAAATCTCACATAATCTAGATATATATTTAGCTACAAAAATAATATTATTAGTTTTTAAATGCTGCAAAAAATTAACTTATAAAAGTATTTGGGGGAAGAAAAGTATAAAATTAATAGCAGAATTACTTAAAGTAATTCAGAAATAATAATTTTTTTATGAGATAAAAAGAACAAATGTAATAGAATTTATAGATAGTACATTCAATTAACTGGCATGATATTACAGGCTGCAAATTTAAAACACATAATTAGTCAGATGCACCAATCCCAAAACTTTTTTTATATCTTATACATGTTAATACTTTAAAATTCGCTATCACAGTGACAAAATTAAATGACAATCTATGCCCATCATGAGGATTATAAAGATACAAGTTCGTTAAATTCTGTACATTTAAAGCATCGCATTTTTCAAACAAATCATTGAATTTCAGCACCAATACTCTTAGATATCTGCAACCAAAATTTCCAACCCAAAGAGCATAAAAGCGACAACTGTTGGGCAGTATACACTCAAATCTAATAAGGATCTATTTATGTTAAAGTGTTACAGAATATGAAGTTTGATTAAATTCCATGCATTAGTTTTTGAGATATAGCTATCGCAAAAATCGTGAAAAATGCAGCATAGAAGCATCACTTGTTGTATGATTTACACTATAACCTGATCAACAGACCAACTTATGTCACAGTCTAACAGAATATGAAGTTGGTGGAAAATTTGTGCATTAGTTCTTGAGAGAGAGCTATTTCAGAAATCGTGAAAAATACAGCATAGCAGCACCACCTGGTGGGAGATTTACACCAAAACCTAATCAGTAATAACTTAGGTCCACGGCTAACCGAATCTGAAGTTTGATGAAATTCTGTGTATTAGTTCTTGAGATACAGCTATTGCAGAATTCGTGAAAAATGCAGCACAGCAGTGCCACATGTTAATCGATTTAAACCAAAAACTAATCATCCCCAATTTATATCAAGATAAGATCAGGGATGAAAATGCACTAAAGTCATTTTGTAGCAGCTTTGGAACAGCAAAAATCTATTTTTGTAGCAGTAACATCTATTTTTGTAGCAGCAAAAATCAGATTTTGTAGCAGTAACCCATTTTCGTAGCAGCAAAAACTAATTTTGTAGCAATAAAAGCTGTTTTTGGAGCAGATTGAAATTCTAATGCTAATAAATAAGAAAATAACGTATATATCGCGACCTTATGACTAAATTCGCATATTTCTCACGATCTTTTGACGAAATTCACGTATTTCTCGCGATCTTTTGGCGAAATTCACGTATTTCTCGCGATCGCGATCTTTTGATGAAATTCACGTATTTCTCGCTATCTTAAGACGAAATTCGCGTATTTTTCTGCGATTTTTGACAAAATTTGCATATTTTTCGCAATCTTGTGGCAAAATTCGCGTATTTTTTGCGATCCTTTGTTGAAATCAGTGTGCTTTTCGCTACCTTTTCCCGAAATTAGCGTGTTTTTCAAAATCTTTTAACAAAATTTGCGGTTTTTTGCGACCTTTTGATGAAATTAGCGGCTCTTTTTTAGTGATCTTTTAACAAAATTCGTGTTTTTTCACAATCTTTTGACACGGTTTTGTTCGTTTTTTGAAGTTATGGGCGATCTTTTGACAAAATTCACGTTTTTATTTCCACTATCCTTTGACAAAACTAGCATGTTTTTTGCAATCTTTTGACGAAATTCACGCGTATTTATCGCTATCTTTTGATGAAATTTACGTATTTCTCGCGATCATTTGATGAAATTTGCGTACTTCTCGCGATCATTTGATGAAATTTGCGTATTTCTCGCGATCTTTTGATGAAATTTGCGTATTTCTCGCGATCTTATGAGGAAATTTGCGTATTTCTCGCGATCTTTTGACAAAATTCACATATTTTTCGCAATCTTTTGATAAAATTCTTGTATTTTTCTTGATCCTTTGTTGAAATCAGCGTGTTTTTTCGCTATCTTTTGGGTTTTTCGCGATCTTTTGATGAAATTTTCAGTTTTTTCGCGATCTTTTAAAGAAATTCGCATTTTTACACAATCTTTTGATCCCGTTTTGTTCGTTTTTTGAAGAAATTAGCGATCATTTGACAAAATTCGCGTTTTTTTCGCGATCTTTTGACGAAATTCGCGTGTTTTTTCGCGTCCTTTTCATGAAATGTGTGGACTTTTTCGCGCTATTTAAACGAAATTGGAGTTTTTTCACAATCTTTTGACCGTGCTTTGTTCGTTTTTTGGCGAAGTTAGCTATCTTTTGACAAAATTCACGTTTATTCCCCGATCCTTTGACGAAATTTGTGTGTTTTTTGCGATCTTTTGACAAAATTTGTGGGTGTTTTTTCGACCTTTTGATGAAATTTGCGTTTTTTCTCGCCATCTTTTAACAAAATTATCGTTTTTTCACGATCTTTTGACCGTGTGTTGTTCGTTTTTTGACGAAATTAGCGATTCTTTGGCAAAATTTACGTTTTTCTTGCGATCCTTTGACGAAAGTCGCGTGTTTTTTGGCAATCCATTGACGAAATTCTCGTGTTTTTCGCGATCTTTTGTTTTAACGAAATCGCGTTTTTTAGCGATCTTTTGGCCACTTTTTGTTCGTTTTTTGACGAAATTACTTTTTATCCTTTGAGTTTGAATTATTTGTATTCACATCTTTTTTCGCGATCTTTTGACAAACATCGCGTGTTTTTAGAAATACTTTGACCGCGATTTTTTGCTTTTTTGACGAAATTGGCGGTCTAGAATTTTTTTTTGTTGTTGTTGTTTCTTGGATCAACGAAATCGTGCTAAATTTCATTTTGCACGAGTACGTTTTGGCGCAGGTTTGGCGCAAAATCGAAAAAAAAAATAGCTGTTTTGTAGCAGCTTGGTATAGGAAAGCGAATTTGGCGCAATTCGCGCGGGTTTTACATCCCTGAGATAAGATACAACTGAATCTATAGTTTTATTAAACTCTGTGCATTAGTTCTTGAGATAGAGTGTCCACTAAATTTTTGTTACAGACAGACAGACTCACAGACAGATATTTTCTAAAAAGAGTCAATCACAATTCAGGATCTTCTAAAATGCATAAATCCGTCATAAATCAAAAGTAAAATTTTTCCAGGAAACCAATACTTTCTTGTAAATATAGAAGAAAGTAACAACTAACACACTTTCTCAAAACACATTGAAAAATAGTTCTAATCAGGACTTAATTTCTAACAAAAAAAGTACCGGAGCCCGCGGTACTACAACCATTAATTTCATTATTATTTACTTATTTATTGCATATCAGCAGGATATGCCAAAAGGAAGCACTCTTAACTCAGAAATATACATTTTAATTAGTAATGAGCACAAGATTACTTCAAATGGCTTGAACATAGACAGCTGTGTTTTAGCAAGTACTGAAAGTGAAAACTTGAAGTTATATCACCAGGACAGCAAAACAGAATGAAGAAATAAAAAACATAGTCAATGTCTTTTTATTCAAAGGACACAGATAAAGGTGACATGATGCATTCAATAAAAAAGGGGGTTAGGCATGTCAATATTGTACATTTATAATAAAATTGTTGATTAAAATGAAATTAATAATAAGAACATGTAAATAAATAAATATATATGTGTGTGTCTCTCTGTGTGTGTGTGTGTGTATAATACATAACCATAATAAGAAAAACTTAGAATTTAACAAACACAAATGTGTAAAATAAAAATCAAATAATGATTGATGAAACTCATACCTGTTATGAATGATAGCAAAAAAATCCACAAAGGAAATATTGAAATAAAATTAAATATTTGTGGAACCATAGCAGATTCATCAGGCCCAAATTACCATAAAATATGCACAATTTCATCCTTGCACAAACTATAATAAGCTAAGTACAAGATTTAGGTTATTGTACATTTAAAAAAATAGAACTATATATTAATAAGATGGAATGTATATATGTGTGAGTGTGTGTGTTTTAAAATTAATAAAATACTTGAAATTTACCTAGCACTTAAAACATGTACTAATAATAACAAACAAATAATTATTAAAAACAACAAATAGTACATCAGAATTTTCAAAAAATTCCTTCTATAATAGGAAGTTTAAAATAAAGCCATACAAGATAAAGATATACAAAATAAAGATATGTAAAGATAAACATACAGATAAAGGTTAAGATAAAGACCTATAAAAATTAACTACAAAGGAAAGTTTTAATCACAATCTACTTATTTTTTTATTTTTGTGATAGTTGAACATATACTTTGCCTAATTGAATGGCAGCTATAAAATTATTGCTCTTGAATCTAATCTTTATTTTCATCTTTTTATTGTTATTTATTTACCAAGCATTTGTGTTGAGTGTTGAAAAACAATTTTTAATTAATACCACTTATAATAACATGGAAATTACACTTACTCGATCTTGCAATATTTTTGTATTAAACATTGTTTTTACTGGTGGATAAACTAAATTAGCAATTTAAATACTATATAATTATACTATAATATATAATAAATAATTAATGTCAAATTATAAACTAAAATCAAAAGGTTAAATCACATAATTAGAATCAACATAACCATAAAAGAAAAAAAAGACTGCCCTATTTTTAAAAGCAATAAAAAATGTATTTCATTAAATTAATAGGTAAACTTTTGAAACTAATAGTAATTTATTTCTTCAACTGTATGTTTACATTACTATTTATTTTATGCACTGTCTTTCTTTTTCTTCTTTTTTTTTTAACAATTTGGCAATGAGGTAAAATTCAAACTTTCATCAGGCACATGAAAAGAATAACATTAAAAAAATATATAAATAAAAATTTACAAAAAAACTTTTTAAAATAATTTTAGTTTTATTGCAGCATATTAGACAAAATCAGCTTTCAATAACACTTACTTGTCTTTTGGAATACTAAACCAGTATTCAGGTTTCATTTTTTGTCCAAAGTGAATAACAGGATTAGATCGAGGTACGCTTTTATCTATAGGTAAGCCCATTCTCAGACATAAGTAGAGTGGTGTATCACAAAAAGATTTAGCTGGCCGAGGAATGAGTTCTAAAAAAAGAAAAAATAATTTATTAAAAAATGATAAGCATTAAATTCAGTAAATATATCAATAATACATTAATCGCTATTAAAGGGTTTGAAAAAAATCCGATTTTTCTTTACTGACATAAAAGGAGTTTTAAGAATACATTAATATTTTAGCAGACAAATCTCAAATATGACCTGGATTCTTCCTCAATTAAAGATAACTTTTAAAAAACTGTACCTGATTAAAGTTACGCAGAATTAAAGAAATTCTCTCACTATATTCTTGCCTGCCTATGCTACATTTATTAATATTATTAGTAGTATTATTATCGTCATGAAAGTGCACAAACTTCCAAATAAAAAGACTATTTTTTCTTCCACCTATGAGAGTAGAAACTGAACAATAGGAAAATAGTGAAGGCCAATAATAAACAACTGACTAAAGATTCACTCATTTTTTACTATAAGTATGGAATTGAGTGTGAGTCTTATTTCATATTGTAAAACAGTACAACAGTGTAAATAAATTTTAAAAATACATCAAAAGTCATATATTTTATTCATTTATAAAGACATTTATTTTTTAGACATAAAAAGTTAAATCAAATTTTGAATTTGGTTAATTCAGTAAAGAGTAGTACTTAAGTATGATGTGTACAGGAAGACAGATTACCAAAAATGGTTGTCAATTTCCGTTTATCGTTTGCAATTGCTGTGTTCAAGTTTCCAATTGCTGTGTTCAAAACGGTAACTTAATGTACATTTAATAAATAGATAACATTGTTAAAAATACAAATAAAATAAAAGGAAACTAAAATAACACAAAAGAGTAATTAGTATACATTTATTAAATACATAACATCAAATTGACAGCTTTCAACAATAAATGATAAACAAAAGTAGTTTTATTTTCAGCAGATTGTTATCCTACCAAAATGCATGTAATATAAATATATTGTATCAATGAATATAATGTATTATATCTATGTTATATCATATTACATAGGGTACTCAAACTTTTTTGTAATGATTTTCACTTTCTCTATGATTTAAATTTAAATGAAAATTTTAAAAAAAAACCTATACGGTGTCAATTCAGAATACGGTTTAATTATCGTCTGCAATTAAAAATATGCTGATGGAAAATAAACAGTCGATCAAATGCTATGTATTTGTACTTTACAAGAAAGAGCACTCTTTTTTGATTATTTAAAAAAGGTGTCAAAAGCATGGTTTTAATATTTCTACACATAAAATAAGTTATATAATTAATAACTAGTTTGATGTGGCAATCCCAAAACTTTCTTTCATCTCATCATGTTAATACTTCAAAATTCGCTATCACAGTGCCAAAATTAAATGGCAATCTACGCCCATCGTGAGGATTCTAAAAGTATGAAATTCCATGCATTAGTTCTTGAAATAGGACTATTGAAGAAATCATGAAAAATTCAGCATAACACTGCCATTTGTAGAGCAATTTACACCAAAATATAATCAGAAATATTATTTATCAAGGTATATTTGAATCTAAAGTTTGATGAAAATTTGTGCATTAGTTCTTGAGATAGAGCTATTGTGGGAATTAGGAAAAATTCAGCATAGCAGCGCCACCTATTGGGCGACTTACACCAAAATGTAAACAGCATCGGTTCATGTCAAGTACTAACTGAATCTGAAATTTGATGAAAAACAGTGTATTAGTTCTTGAGATAGAGCTGTTCAGGAAATCGTATAAAATGCAACATAGCAGCACCACCTGTTGAGCGATTTGCACCAAAAACTAACCAACATCAATTTATATCAAGGACAAACTGAATATAAATTTTTATTAAATTTCGTGCATTAGTTCTTGAGATAGAGCGCCCACAAAATTTGTGTCACATACATACAGACAGACATTTTGTAAAAACATGTTTTTTCGAATCTCTAACTCTTAAAATGTGTAAATCCGTCAAAAACCAGAATTAAAAAATTTTAACAAATCCAATACTTTTTTCTTGTAAAGATAGAAGAAAGAAGTAAAAGAAATGTCAAACATTATATATGACTGAGAAAAAGATAAAACTAGTCAGATGTGGCAATCCCAAAATTTTCTTTTATCTCACACATGTTAATACTTCCTGATAAATGCAGCCGGTTAGATTATTTATACCAAAATCTAATCAGCAACAACTTATGTCAACTTCTAACTGAATCTGAAGTTTCGTGAAAATCTGTGTATTAGTTTTTGAGTAGAGCTATGGCGGAAATCGTAAATAATTCTGCATAGCAGCACCACCTGTTGGGTGATATATACCAAAACCTAATAAGCAACAACTTAAATCAACTTGATAACTGAATCTGAAGTTTGATTAAAATGCGTGCATTCTTTCTTGAGATAAAACTATTGTGGTAATCAGGAAAAATGCAGCATAGCAGTGGCACCTGTTGAGCGATTTAAACCAAAACGTAGTCAGTGCCAACTCATGTCAAGGACTAACTAAATCTGAAGTTTGATGAAAATCCATGCATTAGTTCTTGAGATAGAGACATTGCGGAAATCAGGAAAAGTGATGTATAGCAGCACCACCTGGTGGGCGATTTACACCAAATTGTAGTAAACATATCAAGGACTAACTGAATCTTAAAGTTTGATGAAAATCCACGCCTTAGTTCTTAAGATAGAACCATTGCAGAAATCGTAAAAAAATGCAGCATAGCAGCACCACCTGTTGAGCGATTTGCACCAAAAACTAATCAACACCAATTTATATCAGGGACCAACTAAATATAAATTTTTATTAAATTCCATGCATTAGTTCTTGAGATAGTGCGCCCACAAAATTTGTGTTACATACAGACTCACAGATAGACATTTCGTAAAAATATGTTTTTCGGGATCTCTGACCCCTAAAACATAGAAATCCGTCAAAAACCGGAATTTGAAAATTCATGAATCCAATACTTTCTTCTTGTAAAGATAGAAGAAAGTAAAAATGCATATCGAACAAAAGGTATGTTCACTGTTCATTATATGTAAAGCCACATCTCATGTTTTAAAAGAAAATCCACCTCCCAAAGAATTAATCCAAAATCTTTGAACATCTCAATAAGAACTGTAAACAAAATTATAAAATCTGATTTAACAAAACAAAAAACCATTATACATAATTATACATAAATAAGTCTTTTTTTTTTTTTCTGAATTGCAATGATATTTAATTAGAATTCAAATTACATGCTATTACTTAAAGTTAACATTAAAGTGTATATTACTTAATTATTAAAATATTAAAGATAATAAATAAATAAAAGCAGCATATAATTTTAACATTTACTTTATGATTTGTTTGACGAATGAATGATGACAGTCAAATATAAATTCAACTGATAATCAACACTTATCCTACACTAATAGCTTACTATTAACTATAAATTGAACATTGTAAATGACTGCCGGTTAGGAAGTAAAAATTTGAAAGGACCGCCAGCAGTTACAGATGAGTTTTGGGAAAAGAATACATACGACTGATTGCTAGTTGTTAGGAGGCAGCAAAAATGCTAAATCTAAAAATGCAGACAAAAATTATAAGCATTTCCATAGTGATAAAAACTAAATTTATATACAAACCTATATCTCCTATTTGAAATTAGATATAGGAGGCATGTGAAAAAAGAGAACATTTAAAAACATAATAACACATACACAGTTTAAAATTTTGTATTATACATATAATAAATAATGATCAACTTTCAGCTTGCTTTATTGTTAAAAAATACATATATAATCTTTTAAATGTAAAACTTCTGAAATCTTTTTGCAAACTTACCTCACAAAAATAAAAAATCAATTGAGAAATATAAGCACTTTCATTTATTTATTTATTTGGATCAGCGAAGGAAAAAAAAATTGTGTTTTTATGAACTCTTGGGAGCAATTTTTTTCAAAAGCAGGTAAATAATATTCCAAATATTTTTCATTTAAAGATTTGAGCAGATATACACTGACACAATCTGTGAAAGTGCTTTAAATTTATATTGTGAGGATTGCATACTTATAATGTGTAATACTTATAATGTAAATAAGAAGCATTAATGTAAAGCAGCATTTGTTTCAAAAGAATTAAAGGGTAACACTACTCTATGACACCTGAAAAACCCCAGATTCTTTTATTTTATTTATTTATTTTATTATTATTTTAACTATACATCGGAATGAAAACTGGTGCGAGGGTATTTCTTATAACAATCTTTAATAGCATTAAAATAAAAAAAATAATTAAAAATCAAAATGGCAGTGCTGGAGTTGTGGCAACATGAGAAGCACAGGTGCTCCCCAAATAACCTGGAATTTTTTTATTTATTTATTTATTTTATTATTATTATCATGTTAATTTAGATCATGGAAGACGGTAGTATTCCGAGTGACGCAGCCTAAAATCGTATCATATCGTATCGTAGAATTCGTAGATGGCGGAACTCATATATACAGCTAACTCGACATCAAAGAAAATGCGAAAAGCCGCCTGTTAATAACTCATCAAATATAGATCCTATTGTTCTGATTTTTTTAAAACAGTCTTATATCTGCAGTCTAATCCTATTCTGAATTTTTTACAATTCTACGTGCAGTATATTTTCAGATCTGTAAACCGATTTTGAAAGCAATTTCGATGGTGTAAGTTTGTCTTTTTTTTTTTCTCCGAAACGGTCTAGATTTTTTTAAAAACATTAACCCTTTCACCGTCTGTCCCGAGATAACTCGGGGTAAAAGCACTGTTTTCCCATACCATTCGCCGGTGAAGTGGTTAATATATAAAATGAATCTATTTTTGACGAAGTGGATAAGACTAACCTAGTATCTAGGAAAACTCTTAATTTTTATATAATCCGCATGAAAAAATGGACTTCTTAGGATCGCGGATTACATGTTATTCTATGGGCTAGCAGACAGAACGTTGCACATCGGTTTTGCGCGGTTTAGGTCACAGTTAAAAATCTGAATATTGGCAATAAATCTTTTTTTAAACTACGAAAACAGTTTATTATGTGCTTTAAAATACTTAGACTGATTTTTTAAAATGGAGCAGTATTTTGTAATTATAGGTATTTTATTTCATTGTTATTCATAGTAAGTAAACATTTTTTAAGGAGAAAATATTTCACATTTTTAAAAAAATTCTCGTATCGAAATTCGATATTTATCGAAAATTCTCGTATCGAAATGAAAATTCATCGCGTTCGCCATAAGACTTCGCCATGTATCACTACGCGATACGCGAAGTTGACTGAAGAAATAAGAAATATCAAAGATCTTGAAATGGTATTCCAAGGGGAGAAAGTGAGTACAATTTCTAATTATCCAGGCAGCATTCTTTGCAACCGATCCTTTCTAATTAGTATAATGTTCTGAATTGTTTTTATTTTCAACAATACTTATAACTGTTTTCCTTACAAAATAACGTTCATGTGTGGCATAGGTATTTCTTGTGATATGTGAGTGTAATACAGATAGATTACTAATTTAATTTTGAGTTTTCTTTTAAAGAAATTAAACAAAATCTTTCATTTTTAAAGAACGCACAATTTAAATAAAAGGTATGACGAAATCAAAATTAAGATTTCCAATCCCGTTTATAAAATGATTCATTTGCGAATCGTTTCTAATAATATTATAAACGAAAATTGACTTAAAATGACATCTTTCGTTCATTTTTTTTTTTTTTTTAATATAACTCTTTTCAGCTTCAAAAATTAAAGCATCGTAGTATTTTATTTTTATAAAATTTAACCTAAAGGGGAAAAAAATTCTTATTGCCGTTTATCTCTGTAACAAAATAAAAACAGAAGGAAAAAAACAACAACACCTGAAGCATTTCTTTTAGGCTAATTGATTACAGCCATGGGTGCAAGACCTTCAGTCTCAGGACTGATTTCAGTCTTGGACATATTTTTGACTGATAGTAAATTCTACTTCATATACTTAAATTATCACGATTAGCTCAAAATGAACCATTTTATCCTGACTGGTTGTTTTGAGCTCCTAAAAGTAAAAATTTTCATCATGATACTTTTCTTATTTAGTAATTAAAGTTTATAGATAAATAAGATAAAACAGCTTTTTTGCAAAAGTAAGATACTTGTTTTTATTTAATTTTAAAGTTAATATGCTTAAAAGAAAGCTTTAAATAACTTACTTTTAAAAAATATAAAAGTAGCCCCCTTATATGGTATTTGTGGTAATGAAGTATTATTGTAAATAAGAACAATTCAGAACATGTTACTATTTAGAAAAGATTGGTTTCACAAAATTTCATTAGCAGCTGCATTGTAGCTGTCATGATAATTAGACTTTGTATAAACTAATAAAGTGATTACTCAGTAACCATTTCAATTAATATATTAATCTGACTCGCATCTTAAATTAAATATTAAGTTTTTATTCTGCTTTCATTAAACCATTCACTATTCTGTAACATTCCGCATATTCCGACTACAAAAACTCTTTTTATCAATTCCACCTGTACACTGGAGGGTTGCCGTGCCACTTACAGAGTAGCACGTTTATCGCCTCATTGTGCAATAGCATTTGAAAGATCACCACACTAACATAAAAAAGTAGCAATAAAAGAAAAACAAAATTAATCAGTTGATTGTAAAAAACCCGCTCCATTCTCGGTCGGGGGAGGCACATCACAAGAAAAAAAAAAAACCTCGCGAAATTTGACAGTATGTCAAGGTGGGGTGGGGATCCAAAACTTCATGAAAATAGTTGTAACTTTTCTAATAAATATGTTACATATAACATATGGCAGTAATAATCAGTATATCTGATGAAAATACAAGTAATTTTTTAAAATAAACTATTTAATGATTTTTTTTTATCCCTATTACTGTATTTGATTAATAGTAGTTCAAGAGCCATAATTTTATATTGTAAAATCCTTAAAAGCACTCTGCAAGCAGTCCTTGTTCAATCACAAAAGCCTGCCACTAAAAAATTTTAATGCAGAAGATGTAATGTATTTCTCAGATATAAACAATGGATTTTTCAGTTAAGAAGCACATGTATTTTACAAATATTGCTATTTCTTGGAACACTAAATATGATACATTATCGCCTTTAACACATTATTTTGGAGTAATGAAAACATTGTTATTATATTAAAATTTTTTGTAAATGAGTGTTATAATCAGAGCAGCTCATGACAGGTTTTTCTTGCAGCACTAAAATGCATGCTTTCCAAAAGTTTTTTGGTGTTTTTTTTATAAATTTTTACCTTATTTAATGGAAGAAAATTCTGCTAAAAATAAGGCAAAGATTTCATTATTAAAAATAGTGAAAAAGAATAAATTGGCCAGCCAGGCATTTAGTGTTCCCAAAACTGTCAGTCATGAGTTACCACTGTTTATAATGATTTTGCCCAGGCATATTTGGATGTTATATTTCAAGGTAATATCTTTAAGGTAATTTAATAATGTGTGATCTATACCTATTATGTAAAATTTCATAATTTGCACATTTTCTGGTTCCAAGGAATGTAATTTAAAGCATGTATACGAAGTAAATTTAATGATGTATGAAATATGATCTATATAATGCAAAATTCTATAATACGCACAACTTCTCATACCAAGGTGTGCATTATAAAGATCTTCTACTGTATTCATATGTAGTTCACACATCAAAAGCCTTAAAGATTTAGTATCTGTAAGAGGACCTTATTACAACTTTATATTTTTTTCATTCTGTAGCACAAATTACTCAGCTTAGAATTTGCCAATCAAAACATTGCCATCTTGATTTTTTTCCACTGTCTTTATTTACCTCAGAAGTGATTAAGATTTCTTTATATTGTAAATCCTAAAGTATAACCTTTAGGATATCATGATAGCAAAAAAGCATCTTTAAGCCCTTGGGAATGAGCGACCGGTATACTTGGCCACTTAAGGTGTTCAGAATCCTCCATTATTCTCACCACTTATTTTTAATTGTAAAGTTTACCTTCTTTAATGGGAGCATTTCTATGATTCAATTACAGAAAATTTTCTGTTTTTAAAAACCTGTAGTAAAAGGTTAAAAATTAACCAAAGGGCTCTTGTCGCGAAGGGTTGGGTTGGGTTGATTTTTGACAGCCAATTATCTACACGAGGGATCTAGGCCCGGGGGGGTCTTTCTAAGGGAACCTAATCCGTATTAACGCATGGAAGATCCACGGCTCGAAGAAAACCACGAAAACTCCGAACGATTAGGCCGACGGGCGCGATTGGGATCGAACCCAGCACCTCCCGTCTACCAGCTTCGAGAGCAGAACCTCTCAGCCACTGGTGGGGCTCTTGTCGCGAAGGGGTTAAACATCTTGAATTACAGTGAACTTTAATAACCCTTGGCTTTAATTGCCAGTACTCTTCCAATTGAGCTATCTGTACGACAGCCCAGCCAACACAATATTCGCTCAGAACAACTATTATCATGACATCAATTGATTGTGTGAAAAATAATTAAAAGTGTACATGATTATATATTTTATTATTAAGCAACAGACTTTGCAGATCCGATTTTCTAAAAAGCTTTAAAGATTGAAATCTCTAGGCTGGAGTGGGAAAGTAATTTTGAAGAATAGGAGGATAATTTATATAGAAGAATTTTCTGTATAAAAATAAAGATTTAAATTTTTTTAATGTTGGGGAGTAGGGGGAGGGAGAAGAGGTGAAATGTACAGTCGTGGAGAAAAAAAAGTAAACACCCTCTACTAACTCTTTAACAAATTATTATCGTAGACAAAAGTTATTGGTACCGAACGATTGGAAATAAAGTCTATTTTTAAATGATGTATATAAAATTTGCTTAGGGGGCCATCTACATATTAAAACAAATCCAAACTTCATTTTTTTCAATGGCAATACCCAATTTTAACGAGATATTTCAAATCTCCGGTTCAAACTATGCCTAGGCACCAAATTTCAAGTAATTTGAATAATAAGTTTTTGAATTATAAACATTCAAAATTTAGTGCTTCTAATGTTAAATTATATTTTCATATTTTTATTCATATCTCCTGAAATTATGCTCCTAATGTGCTAATTTTTTGTGTAGCAGTAATACTAACATACCCAAACATAAATACGTTGAATTTGCAATTTTTATAATTTTATTATAAAAATTGATTTTCCACGTAAATGAGCGAAAAATTTATTATAAAAATTAAGGTATTCCACGTAAAATGAGCAAAAATTTAAAAAAAGTCGTGGCCACATAGTAACAGATTTTAATAAAATTTGATATACAGGTTCAAATCATATTCAAAAATGAACGAAAAATTTATTATAAAAATTAAGGTATTCCACGTAAAATGAGCAAAAATTTAAAAAAAGTCGTGGCCACATAGTAACAGATTTTAATAAAATTTGATATACAGGTTCAAATCATATTCAAATAGAGCTCTGCAAAATATCTTCACAAAAAATAAATTATTTTAGCAGTTATGGACATTTAAAAAACTTGTGATAAAGATTGGCATGTGTGCAATCGTCCAAAGTTGCAGGTTTGAAGTTCTGTATCTTGAAAACTATTTAACTGAAATGAATTTTTTTTTTAATAATGTAACCTCTGAAAAATTATCTTCTTATTTATTGAACAATAATAATCTGGTAACACCATGATTATTCTTTAATTGGTTGTAAAAATTGAAAATTTGCAAATTTTGAGAAAATTAAAAACGTAATAAAAATTAAAGGAATTCAAAAACATCTGAGAAATTAATGCCTGATGTAGTTTTACATATTAAGATCGAATTGCTAATGTTTTTAGGTTGCCATGTACTTCCTTCACCTTTAAAAAAATTTAGAAACTTTAAAAAAAATGACAAAATCGTAATTTTTCCTCTTATTGATAGGTAAAAGAAAAATAATGAAGGAAATGTCCCACATTACAGTTATTGCACAGACATAAAGATCAATAAGTCCATAATCTGCTAAAAAAATTTCAAGCATGCCTTTTTCATTCCTAACGTCACAAAATTGGGTTAAAAAAGGCAATATTAACTACATTCCATGAGCTATATTTTTTAAATTTGCGCGCGTTTCTTAAAATATTGCATGATTTCAAGGTGAAAAAATTTAGTGCTGCCATCTATTTTCTGTTTAGGTATTAATATATAATTTTCTGTTCAATTGAGCTTTTTTTTCTACTTTAATTAAAAATCTTCTTGAGGAAAAAATAAACTGAAAGCAAGTATAAAAGTTTTTATATTTAAAATATACACTGTTATCTAAAATATCAAAAGAATTAAAAGTTTAAAAAAGCTTTCTTTCAGATCGAAACAAGTGATAGAAATATTGCATTTTATCCTCAACATTTTTTACTATTTATTTTTTTTTCTCATTAAGGAATAAAAAAGGCAAGAATGAAAGTTTAAATATTTAATATATATACTTTTAGCTATAACGTCAAGCAATTTTGATATTATAGGAGGTGTCCTTCATCTCAATAGAAACGTTGCATTTTCCCCTCAATTTTTTTCAAAAATAATTTTTTTCTCATTAAGGAATAAAAATACAATTACTAACTTACGTCAATCTGTTACTTATTATTCATTCCTAATTATAAATAATTTTTAATATAGTCTTTGCATTCTTAAGGTTAATAACCAAAATTGAAACTTCAAGCATGTAGCCAAATCCACGATTTTGCATCCACTTTTAATATAAATTTTAATACTTAAATAAACAATCCTAAAATCTATTATTTTACATTTACACATAAATAGATATGATCTACTTACAAAATGATTTTCGTTAAAATCTGTGACATGTCTGCCACAGGTGATTTGCTCATTTTGTATGGAATGACCCTATATGAATTATGAAATTAATATTCGAAAAAATTATGAATTGTAACCTAAAATTTTTTTGATGGATTTAGATTTATTAAGTCCTGCTTTATGGAAATTCAAAATTTCACATTTTTCTTCCAAATAGTTTTCAAATTATGCGTAAAAAACGGCAAAATTATGGTTTAAGGGGCCGTGACTAGATAGAAGTGACTAGATATTTTGAAATGTCTTACGCTGTCCTGTAATCTAGCAGACTTCATTGGCTGCTTGAGTGATGCTTAAGGTGCCTTGATCAAGAAGGGGGCTCTCTCGGTTAACAATCGAGTACCGAACTTCAGTTTGGATACAGCCCTTAAAATAAGCTTGTTTTAAAATAATTAATTTCTCGGGAACTTATTGTACGAATTGCATAAAAATTTGTTTTTAGGCTAATTAAATGGTGTAGAATTCATTTATGCTGTAAAAATTGTGTACTGCTATTGAAAAAAACAAAGTTATGGTTCGTTTTAATATGTAGATAACCCCTTAAGCAAATTTTATATACATCATTTAAAAGTAGACTTTATTTCCAATCGTTCGGTACCAGTAACTTTCTTCTACGGTAATTTGTTGAGGAGTTAGTAGGGGGTGTTTACTTTTTTTTTTTCCATGACTGTACATTAGGGAAGTTAGTGCTTATTTATTTATTTATGTTAATGAGCAACAAATGTTGCAGATTTTTTTTTTTTTTTTTCAAACTCATTTTTGAAAGATTTTTTTATTTAGGTAAGCTGGAGAGGTGGGTGCAAAAGCAGAAGTGGAATCTTCGGAGCTCAGGGGATTATTTTATATGATTTATTATTATTGTTAATAAAGAATTTTAAATAGGGATGGTGAAAGATTATTTTATATAAATTAAAGAATGTTTAATTTTTTTGCACTAGGAATGAGAAAAGGGAGAAGCAGAAATTTGTAGTTTTGGATTTAATATAAATGTATGGAATTACTTTTATAAGTGAGCGATGATTGTTATATATATATATATAAAGGTTTAAAGAGTAATATTTCTTGCTATTTTTCTTAACAAAGTAATTTTTTTATATAGTAAAATTTAACATAGCTTTTTATATCTCTGAAGCAAACCAACAGAAATACCCTCTAAACATGCATGTACATTACTTCCATATCTTACCAAAGAGTTCTTATAAAAATCTCATTGCACGGTGCTCTTTAAAATTGAAGTATGGTCATCCTTTTTTGCGGGGAGGGAGGGGGGAGAGATTAAAGGCGAATTGAAATCCTGACTATGAATTCTTTGTATTGGTCTTTAATTATTTTTGTGTGTGTTTATTGTTTTATTTATTTTTTTCAATAACCCCAAAAAAGTAATATATCAATACAAAAACCCTTAACGGGTTAAAAGTTTGTGACGCAGCACTTTATCTTATGCTCTAAGAATTTTAAATATGGAACTTTCAATTTAAAAAAATGTATAAAAGTTTATTCATTGATGCTTTAACATTTACACCTCTCATAAATTCCAAGTATGAGTTTTAAAAGATATATGATATCAAAATTTTAGTGACGCTTTGATGTGGCTTTAAACGATTTGTTTTAAAATTAAATTTAAATTATTTTTGTTTTGGCTAAGATATATTCACACATCTAAATAATAGTTTTAATTTTCCAATATACTTTAAATATGTCACTTTCACTGAATTTATATAATGCATTTAAATGTATTTATTTGAATAAATTGATTTATCCTTTGTCCAATGCTATTAAAAATTTAAAATAAGATTTGCGTAAATAATTTTTTTGCCTCATAGTATCCATTTGAATACATTTCCCTTAGTTTGGATACAATGATGCAAAAAAATTATTTACGCAAATCTTATTTTAAATTTTTAATAGCATTGGACAAAGGATAAATCAATTTATTCAAATAAATACATTTAAATGTATTATATAAATTCAGTGAAAGTGACATATTTAAAGTATATTGGAAAATTAAAACTATTATTTAGATGTGTGAATATATCTTAGCCAAAACAAAAATAATTTAAATTTAATTTTAAAACAAATCGTTTAAAGCCACATCAAAGCGTCACTAAAATTTTGATATCATATCTTTTAAAACTCATACTTGGAATTTATGAGAGGTGTAAATGTTAAAGCATCAATGAATAAACTTTTATACATTTTTTTAAATTGAACATAATTTTTGCACATGCGATTATAAAAAAATAAAAAGATGAAATAAATAATATATAGAGAGATTATAATTAATAGCATAGCGTCACTCAAAATTTGATATCATTATTTTTAAGTTCCATATTTAAAATTCTTAGAGCATAAGATAAAGTGCTGCGTCACAAACTTTTAACCCGTTAAGGGTTTTTGTATTGATTAAACTTACAAAAGAAGTACATAGAACTAATTATTAAAAAATACTGATATTTGTAAAAATGAGATATGATTTTTCATATAAAATTTGTACATAGTTTAAAAATACTTGATCAATCATAATAATTCTTGGGTATTTCTCTAAAGATAAGTGCTGAGAATGTGGTTAAAATTTGAAGGCAATCTGATGAAATTGTTAAAGTTATGTTGAAAGCCAATTTTAAACACACCTTTCGAATGGCTGGGTAAAACTGCCTCTAAAAAAAGATTTTAATTACAGTATGACTTCAAAAATCCAGCATCAAAGTCATTTTTTCCTTCTTTTTTTTTTTCTACACTTCGAACTTACGGGAGAAGGAAAAATAACAATTGTTTACAAATTAAAAACTTCGAGATTGAAAGTAAAAAGGCAAAAAATAAATAACTGACTATGAAAAATACGTGTTTTCTTCATATATCAGGCCCGGTTAGTTCCTTGAACAACAGAAAGTCCAAAAAAGCATGGAACTGGGAATATATGGCCGCAATAGAACAGCAAGTAGCAGGTCAGATGACGAAATCGACAAAACGATAGAAGGAAAGGTATCACTGGAAAAATGCATAAATTTGATAGAGAATTATATCTTCTTTAGAGAAACAAGACTGTAATTCCAAAATAGGTGTTCTTTTCAGGTATAAAATGCAAGAAAAACTCATTAAAAACAGCCAAAAAACTAGAAGCCAATAACATTAATGATTACACGAGAAGGAAATGAATTTACTGTTTATTAGATTTTTTAAAATGATTATTTGTAATATAGAAAATATCAATTAAAGCAAGATTTTTTAAAATATTATTTTTTCTCTCTGTCACATAATTATCACTTGGTCATGAATTAAATTAGGAATAAAGGTGCCATTAGAAATATCGGAATTACTTTTGATATGCTTTCAGAAATCCTGAATTTTCAAAAATCCGGCTTAGTCTCGGTCCCAACGATGCCGGATTTTTGAGGTTATACTGTATATTAAAGATTGATATGACAAATAACTTCAAAACAATTTTCATTCCAATGTTTCGTTTTCTCGAAAAAAAAAAGGGGGGGGGGGATAAAAAATCAGTCATTTCTCAGGCATTGCAGGTAGTGTCACCCTTAAAAAAAATTAAAACATTGATTTAAATTTAGCAATAAAAATTGCAAGACAAACATAAATAGAAAAAAAACATTTTAATATTAGAAGCACTTTTGCATTTATATTGAGGCTGATTATTATTTTAGATAATAAGGAAACAATTGTAGAAAGAAAAGATTAGTTTATTTATATATTATTTCTTTTTCTAACATAAATATTAAGCATAGTTTAAACTTTTATACAAATATTTTAACCAAGTAATACTTCAACAAAATTTAAGTTGATCTTAAAATGGATTTTTTTTTTTTTTTTTTTAAGAAAGAAAAAAAAAATGCTCAGTTTATCTTTTTGTTTTTCATCAAATGATTTAACAACTTTAATTTTAAATTTTACTTTGACTGATTCGCAGATTTCTCTTTTACAAAAATTAGAGAAAGTGGGATTTTTACAGTTTATCAAAAAAGTTTATAAATGTAATTGGTGCAATTAAAACATAACAGTAGTTCTGCAGTTGTCAAACACATTGTGATTTTTTCAAGCATAAATAAATTATGCTGTCAATTTAAATTTTGCGTTAAGTAAGGTTGTTGAGCATTTGAAACATACACAACATTTTAGAATAAGAACTAGTTCAGCCTTTATAAAGATGAATAAGTAGATTAAACTAGTAAGAAAGAATTTTTTTTCTTTTCTTTTCTATTGAGATCAGAAAAGCAGTAATTCTTTCACATTTATATTTTGTACAACAGCAATCAAATTTTACATTGTCTAAATTTAAACACTGTTACTAGATTGTAAAAGCTAGTTCAACTGTTAAATAAACAGAAAAATAGATACTTGAATTAACAAATTTTGAACGCAGTAATAAATTTTTCTCCCCCCCCCCCACTTCTTGCAAGCTTTAAATATATATATATATTTTATTTTTTAATCAGATTATTAACAAATAATGTCCTTAAGGAAAATATCTATAATATCTCATTAATAAAACTGAAATACAAACACAAAATAAGTCATTGTAGTTCTGTATTTTTCTACATACACATAAAATGTAACTAGAAATTGGCTCCCTTTATAATGAATCAAATTGTAGTTTGCTGTAAAACCATTAAAACAAAAATAGTTAATGTTTTAAAAGATATATCAGTAAATAAATATTTTTTAAAAACTAGGGGGCACTGCCCCCTACGAGCTACGCTCTCCAACCCCCGTTCAGACACCGCAGACTCTAAAAGCACGCTAATTTGATCGGCTTTAAAAAGATTTCGAAAGACTGAATTATAATTTAAAAAACAGTGGCGATCTCCCTATAAACGGATTTCTATTCATTTCTCTTTGATTGGGAAATTTAAAGGCCAAATCCGCTGCGGTACTACTTGATTATCCCGTCGACCAATTTTGCCAAATTATATAAATCACCAAACCACTCACAAAATTATACAAATTGACATAATTTTTATTTTAAATAACAAAAAAACAAATAAATTAGTGCAACATTCATACAAATACAAATAAACGTCGAAATAAAAAATAACTTGATGACGTAGACACATGTAACTTGCTTAAAGTCAAGTTAATGTAACATTTACGATCAACCATTATTGGCATTTAATCTTATAGTTTGGCGAATGATAGATTTTTGGTCGACGGGATAACTAAGTAGTACCAAAGATACAATCGCTGTTTTCGTCTTTGATTAAGTAAAATAAGTTAAGCATTTCAAAATAAGCTAATATAAAAGGAATTAAATAAACAGAGTCTTTGTCTCCCGGTATTTTTTAACAAAGCGAAAAGAAAGTTCTTTTAAATAAGACATTTTAAATTAATCATTTTTAATCTGACATAATTTTGACCAAACTGTTCTTTCTCTTTTTAATATTCACGTGAAAATACTTTTGTTAGAAAGGAAATATTATTTGTGCCTAACAAAAAAAGTTGAAAAGTATCCTCTCAAAGTATCAAATAAATGTCTAGTGCAATTTCTAAATTTAAACTGTTTTGCAATATTATTTTGTGTTCATTTTATGTAATAATTGTAATGTGACGTAAATATGACGTAATTTCTCCTATTTAAGACTTCTAACGCATGGTAATGAATATTATTATTTTACAATTTTCTTTCTCTCTTAAAATTCACGTGTAAATATAGTTTTTATGACATAATTTTTAATAAGTTCCTGCTTTTTGTACATAATTATTTAATTCTAATTCCAAATGTTTTTTTTCTGTTTATAATAGTCACATGTAAATAAATTTTTAATTTATTTATGTGTAAATATTTTTTTTTTATTTGAAGCAAACATTATTGTTTGCGCTGTTTATACAGTTGGCAACAGTTTAAATTAATATCACTTTCTAAATTATGTAAAAAATCTCTCTAGAAATGCTGAAAATTTGAATTTAAAATAGAAATAAAACCTCAAAAAATGAGTCAAATTAAAAAAAGAAATACAGTCTGCACACCGGGAACTTCAAACGTATAAAATGATCTAAAAATGATTAAATTCCCATGAATAGTTTTTGCTCCTATAAAACTTTTTTAGTGGAAAGATTTTGTCTAACTTTAGCATTAAATATCTCTTAAAATAATAATTCTATTTGAAAACTGTCTGCATCAGCGTGTTTATCAAACATTTCTGTATAATACTACCGATTTTCATATTTTTGTATCCATTATTTTTCTTAATATTAACGAAGAAAGATCTCCGGTCACAAAAAATTCAAAACCGGCGGTGGCGGTGGTTACTTCTTTTTAGAATAGAGAGATATTTTTGGAAAAAAATTACAAATAAAAATATTTAAGTCAGCGGGAAAAGGAAGAAAATTTTGTGGAAAAAAAAAATCATCGGCAAATTTTGTAGTATTACTCTAATTACAGTCTCAATGTGAAAATGAAAGAATTCTTTTTTTATCCCAGTAATTGTTACTATGCAAAAAGTACATACATAAATCAAGAATTTGCTTTATAGAATATTGCAATAATAGAAAAATATACAAAGTGCCGAAAAATATACAAATAACCAAAAACATAAAATAACAAATTTATCACTAAATTTAAATTAAAAAAAAAAAAAATCTTCTAAACTCACTGTCAAGAGGAGCAAACAGTTCAGGCTTTTCATCAACCATATTTACATAAGTAGGACCACTTGGTACATTTTTTTCTTCTTCAGAAGATTTATCAGGCTTATCTACAGATGAACATTTTGACCCTGAACTTTTATGTTTGAAATCAGGCAGAGCTGTAAACAGAGGTAGAGACATTCTCCTACCACTATTAGAATTAGAAAATAAATTATCAGATATAGAAAGTCTTTTAAATCCTTTGTGAATTTTACTCTTAGTCTTTTCAAAGTTTGATTTCTTTTTTGGGGAAATAGGGTCAAATATAATAGTTGCTTCATCATCCGACATTGAAGTTTTGCGAGATGATGGTCCTTCATCTGATTCAACGGAAGAGGAAGAATTCAAAACACCTTTTACTGCCCAATTTTTATTTTCATCAGAAGTGCTATCTGCAGTTTCTACACTCTGAGGAATATTTGAAGATTCTCCCTCTCCATCCTCTTCTGCATCACCTGTACTTTCACAGATCTTAGAAAGATTTTCTTGAAATGAACTGCTGCCACTGACTCCAAATTCAAGTCGCTTAGATCCAGCTTCTGCAGTACTATAACGATGAGCTTGTTTACTCGAGGATGAAAAATTATCATGTGATTTACTTTTCTTAAAACTTTTAGGTACAGAATGATAAACATTGACAGTTTTGTTCCCGCTAAAAAAATATATTAAAGCACATTAAAAATATATATCAAGTGATTTAAAAGAAATAAATAGAATAAGCACAATTTCACATATTTAATAATAAAATCACAATACTAATTCGTGTATTTATGCATAATAAATCCATTATAAAAATTCTTATTTTCTAATACATCCATACTAATAAAAAAAGGTGTGTGTGTGTGTATCCATGAGATGGTTAGGATAATCTACAATACTTAGAGGTCTGAAAATTTGAATGAGGATAGTATAAGGCAGGTACAAATAAATCTGAGATCAAGATTTTTTATTTTTTGTTAATTAACTGAGATATTAATTAAAAATCATAATGAACAACACAAAATAGTGCACTGCCACTGATCGCAACAAATTCTATAGTTTACCACTGATCCACCATTGTTCGCTAGCAGAGAAGATCCGATGGGTGAAAACGTCTTTTTACGTTTCTGAAATTCAAATGACGAAAAAAACAAAATATACATGCTTAAATTTTGTACTTTATCCTTTCTAATGGTGTTAAAAATATATGGATATTAAACCTTTCAAAAAAATTTAGAAACTTTAAATTAGTGTTTTTTGAAGAGTGCATTGGGCTTAACTAGTTAAAATATGAAAAAACAAAAAATATCCGCCTATTCAGTATACTTCTTCCTTTCTAATAGCATATTCTGTTTTTAAAAGTATTAATATTAACCTTTCACAAAAGTTTGTTTCCAAATGCGATTTTGGGCTTTTTGTTTTTTCTTCAATTTGTAAAAATCTGCATCCACTCTAGAAATTCAGCTATGAAAAGAAACAAAAAATACCAAACCATATCTATGTACATTTTTCTTTTGAATAATGTCCTTGGTTAAAATAATATTAAACCTTTCAAAAAAATTTCTTTTCAAAAGCCACTTCTGGGATTTTAGTTTTTTCTGCAATATTTCTAAATCTGCATTGCTTTGAAAATTAAAATACAAAAAAAAAAAAAAAAAAACTAAAAATACCCACTTAACCAGTATAAACTTACCTTTAACTCTGACTGCCCTGCAAATGGGCAAAATCGTAATGTTGTCTTTCCTGTAATTTTTTCTTTTAAAAGGCTAAAAAATTAAGATTTTTCCAACATGATATGAAAAACTGAATTACATATATGACTATAATCCTTGATAATGTTAATCATTACTTAGTGTTTTAAAAATGCATTATATCTGAAGAATTATATAAATTAAAATTATGCCTATATTGCAATGAAACCCACAGCTTAGTAAATGGATATATGAGTTCACACTGCTGAGAAAGTTAAAATGGTGTCTTTAATTTTTTTAAAATATTAATATTAAACCTTTCAAAAATATTCATTTCTGGAACTCACTTTGCAATTGGGTTTTCTTCTTTCCATCATACATTATAAGTGGTTTGATGTTTTAGTCTACTTCTGATTTCTTCAAGCAATGTTTTTAGAACTAAATATCAATATTTTAGCACAAAAATTATACACAGGCTACAGAAACATATTTATAATTCATAAAAATTTCAAATAGTTTGGACAGTAGAATATGTATGTAATTTTTAAGTTGAATTCATTTGATGGAGAAAAATAAAATAAGAAGAAAAACACTTCTCCAAACCATTTTACCACTAAATATCAATGTTTTAATGCCAATTTTTTACATAATCATCAAGTATATATTTTAAATAACACTAGATCCAGGAAGATGGCTTATTTGTAAGGAAAGATTTTCATTTAAACATATAAAATCACACAAATTCAGAAGGTGTATGCTGCCAAAGACAGTGGGATGGGGAGGCACCATTTATTTGGAAACATTTTCGTTTAAAAATATAATTTCATTCAACACTGATTTCAGGTATATTTAATGTTATTATCATGGGCCAGGGCTATGCCCAATGTACCCTGCCGAAGGAAGTGGGACCACCAACTTTAAGTTTGTTTTCATAGATTTTTGTTTAAAAATACAAAATCATACAAATTTGAAGCCATACACTGGCTCAAGGCTGTTAGGTTAATTTGGAAAGATTTTCATTTAGAAATGTAAAACTGACAAAAAAAATTCAACAATGATTTTAGGTATATTTAAGGTTATTATCATGGGCCTGGGCAACGTCAGGCAGGTCAGCTAGTACCATAATGAAATAAGATAAAATATACCCTCCCACTTCCTTAGAAATTCATCTGACCTTTCAAAAATAATCAGTCAAGAGCGAGTTTTACTCACACACAAAGGGTTCCATACAAAAAATTTATAAATTACTAATTGCAATATCACAAAAAATCATCGTTAAAAGAATAATAAAACTTTGTAAAAAACTTGAAATTATTCTAAGAATTATTTTTCAGTAATTGAATTCAATTAGAATGAAAAAAGTTGACTATTTATCACTATGACTTGCCTTGTCTAAAACAAACAAAGACCTTGTACAAAGTTTAAACTTGGCATTGTGACAAACATGCAAAGGCAAAAAAAAGTTGCAACACAGTCTTATTCTGTGGTGCGTTTTTCTAGATATTTTTTTTATTAATATCTCAACTAATTACAGACAAATTTTTTAGAAAACCATAATCAACAATTCTTGGATGATTTTGCATCGATAGCTACCTCAAGTGCTTTAATATTAAATTGTTAACACTGCTTAAAAGTAATAAAACAATTAATTCTCTAATTAGGAAAATAATATACAGTTTTATGCTTTAATTACTAAAATGCTAATTAATAATTTATTATTCATTACAGAAAGAAAAAAGAGATAGGGTGCTATTTAAAATAAAAAGACACTAGTTCAGCAAAAAAGGGTAATATTTCCATGAAGAAATACAGAGTGTCCCAAAAATAATGGGTGCATTTGAAAAATTAAATACTGAAAAACAGAAAGCGATAGAAATACACCTTTTGCTGCATTCTACTTAAGAAACCAGTAAATTTTCAGTGACATAGAATTGTTTCGAAGCAGGAGATCTCTGAGAACTGCAAAAAAACACACTCTGTCAGATCTCCATTCTGTACTTCGTCATCTATGCTATCTAGCATGTGCTAGTCAGAAATTGCCAGTTTCTGAGCAGAAATGATTTATTTGTTAAAACAGCGGATATTTCTTTTCTTGGGATTTCACCACCTGGACCATAGTATTATTGAAACAAAGTGCAGTTTTCAAGAGAATGTTTAATGGCACAAAAGTACATAAAAAGGATACAATAAAGGCTCTGCTTGAAAATTTTCAACAGACTGGGGATGCTAATGACGATCATGTTGGAAACGTTAGGCATATGTGTGCGTCAGTTACAGAGGCAGATGTTGAAGTCGTTCAGCAAGTGATTGAACAAAGACTTTTTGTTTCTATTCACCATGCTGCATCTTAGACTGGACTATGACAAATGCCAAGGCACTATATCAAAAGTGCCACAGCCTCCACCAGTTTCCATACATGATTCTGACTTGCCAACCATTCAGTGCTGCAACTCTTAATGAATGCAAGATGACCTCAAATGCTATGCTGCATTAGCTGCATGCTGGTAAAATCGATATGGGAAACATTTGGTTCTTCAATTTAGCGTATTTTGCCCTGGACAACATTACCAATAAGCAGTACTGAAGCATTTGGGGAACTGAAAGTCTCCAAGTTTATGTATTACCATCACTGCATCCCCAAAAGCCTTTCAAAGGACTCATTGGGTCATTTTCTGACACTAAACAATAACAGCAGGTCTCTATCTGGATATTCTGCTTCAATATGTGTCATACAAAATACTTTGGAGGAATATGGAGACGCCTCAAGGTTTATGCAAAACGGTACCCAACTACATCAAACCACTGAAATCTTTCATTACCTCAACGAGTATTTTAATGATTGTGTCATTGCCCTGGATTATTGCAAGTATACAGGAAGTGGCATGGATTAGCCTCTCTATTCACTAGATTTGACTCTCTGTGACCTTTCTCTGCAATTTTCTACCTGAAAGACATAGTGTACAGACATTAACCGCAAAGATTGTGGAACTGAAACAGTACATTTCTGCTGCATACGAGACCATTCCAGCTGTTACTTTAGCACAAGTTTTTACGAATTTTATTCACAGGCCTAGACTTGCTATTCATACAAATTGGTGGATATACTGAAAATATTGTTATTTAGTTTTTGCAGAGTTCTTCACAACATGTTCGTACACTTTTTCTCTCTTTTTCTGACTTAGCAGCACCATCTGTTGGTAAACTTTATAAATAAATTTGAAATTCTGTATGGCTGAAAATTTACTGTTTTCCCAAGTAAATTGCAGCAAACAGTGCATTTATATCGCTTTCTGCTTTCCTGTATTTCATTTTTCAAATGCACCCATCATTTTTGGGACATCCTGTATATGAAGAAAAAAAAGTAATTTTTTAATTTGATAAATAAAGTAACATTAATTTTTAAATGATTTTATAAATTATGAATTGAAAAAATACAATTAAATTGCAACATGATTTAATAATATCCTGTTTTTATAAAGAGATAAAGTTCAATAATCTTTGCAAGGTCTTAGGGACACATATTTAAAAATACTGTGGTGTGGTTGGTTGATTGATATGGTTTATGATGGCCAATTATCAACATGAGGGATATAGGCCTTAAAGGGGGGAGTGCCCTCCATGGGGGTCTTTCAAAGGGAACCTAACCCGTATTTATGCGTGGAAATCCACAGTTCGAAGAAAACCACAAAAACTCCGAACAATTAGGCTGACGGACGTGATTGGGTTCAAACCCAGCACCTCCCATCTACCAGCTTCGAGAATAGAACCTCTCGGCCACTGGTGGGGCTACTGTGGTATGGAGAAGTTTTTTATAAGATATCTCTGGGTACAGCTAACAATAAATTTCACTATTTAAGGAAAAAAAAAAAAGGGGGGGGGGGTACATTTTTCCAATTTTAAAAAGAACAGGGTGCTCTTAAAAAATGGCCTAGACAGATATTAAGTAATTGCAGAGTTAATAAAAACTTAAAATAGTTCATAGCGCAAACATCATTGGCAGCTCGTTTTGCATTTGTACTTAGAAAAATTACTGTTAATCGCCTAAATCTAAATTTACACACATGTATGAGAATATGGTAACTCCCCAAAAATAAAAAAAAATGAGTTAACCCATTCTTACACACATACAGAGTAAAATATAAGTAATAGCCAGTTGCATCTGAAATCCTCAAAATATTAAATAGCATTATTACTAGTCAGTGGGAATTATTAGCACTCAGTGTTTCAAAAAAAAAAAGTTCTGCTGCCTTTTCAATCCCTAACAATTTTTTATTTGGTGTATATGAGTTCAAAAGTAAAAACAAAGAAAAAAACATTAATTCAATCTTTACTGAAGAAGCTTTTGCTGTGCTCAACATTTCTATACAATTAGTCCTTTTTTTATGCATTCTTTTGCAATAGTGATTCAGCCGACATAATTCCTTCATCAAGCAGTAAATTTACAATGGCAAGAGTAGAATGATAAAAAAGACACTAGCTATCGATTCTTTAACTTGCAGGCATTTATTGCATTTGGTATGCTTATTTCATATAAAATGATGAATAATTTGATTACTTAAAAGAAATTATGACATTGCAAGATTTAAATATTTTTAAATGAAATGCTTTTTATACCAGATAAAAAATTGCTTTTTATAAATGTACTGTACTTAAATTTTTACAAGCCTAAGAAATTAAACTTATAAAAATTATTTAAAGATTTTTTTCTTGTTGTTGTTTATTCATAAGGAAAAATACCCATAAAAACTATCTAAATTATGTTCATCTTAGACTTTAATACTTTTTTATGTCATTTTAAACATTTAGAAAATTTATGATTTTAATCAATGATTTAAAAAAAAATCAGTTGATTTAAATCATCTGATTAAAATCACTGACAACACACGAACAATCTTATAATGGTTCTGTTTTTACTTTTTAAGTATGAAACCCTAAAAATAGAAATAAATTTAGAAAATTTGCTACATTTAACAACGTAATTGAATGTCTTGCCCAAACACACCTTGTTTTGCAGTTGGTATGCACACATTAATGGGACTCTTTAGGTGAAAGTGGCTATTAAAAATTATACTTTGTCAACATATGGAGAAAAATAATATAACATTTTAAATAACAAACTGGAAATATTTGCAATCCATAAATCAGAAAATAATACACAAGGTTTACTTGCTTTATTATTTTTAAATTGGTAAAATCTTCAAAATCAACAAGTTTCTCCTTTAAAAAGGGATAAAAAATATTTTAAACATCAAAGAAGAAAAAAAAGGAAATAAAAACACAACCTAAATGTTTGCTTTTTGGCAAGAAACAGAGTAACAATTTATTCATAAATTTTTAACAATTTTTAGTGCAATTTTCTAAGCAAACTGATTGCTCTAAATGTGCAGATGAATATAATTCTAGCTGTACTATAAGCAAAGTAGGGGAGGGGGTGGGGGGAAGAGGATCAAAGTCACTGAGACTAGTATCATGAGGAGTGAGACGTAAGTTATGGCCCTTTTTAGTGATCAGCGTAGGAATCCTCTGAAATCTTTTTTTAGAAAGGAAAATGTAGTTTTGTCAAAAACTGATCTTATATATTGACTGATCAGTTTCTTCCTGTTTTGTTTCAACCATATTTCCTTTTTTATAGTTTAAATTCATTTTTGGAGATCTAATATGCCAGTTTCTATTAACTGTATTCAGTCATTTATTATACAATTAACTTATTTTTTAATTCATTTATTTCTCGTTTTAAATATCCTCCTATTTAAACTTCAGGCTTGATTACGGATTCACTGGACACAAAAAGAATTTTCATTCATTTGTAAATCATGTACACAGTAATTGGAGATAATAAAAATAAGTGTCTAATCATTGCAATATTGTGTTCATTCTGTTTCACATAGATTATTTTGTACTATTTTATAGCATACTACTCCAGAACAGTGCCTGAGATATGTTAAACCGAGGCAGAAGGATAGTTTGTGCTTTCCCCTCTTAATATCAATAAAAAAAGTAATTCTGGGCCAAAATAATTTTATTACTATAATTTAATCAAAACATCAAATGATGCAAAGTAAGATTTCAATAACAACACAATGAGCACATCATACCAGCTAATGGATAACAGGGAGCAAGAAAATACAAAAAGAAATAGGCATTGCTTAATTACTTGATTACAATTGAATAAAACTACAACAATGCATAAATTTGAAAATGTATTAATTCAAGTTTAACCTAGCACCTAAATGGAGATTCATAATTTTCTTTGACATCATATTTTTAACTTTCCTCTATCTTTAAGAGAAAAAAGTACTGGATTCGTGAAAAATTTCTACTTTCGGTTTTCAATGATTTATACATTTTAGAAGGTCATTAACACAATTTGACTGTTTTTATAAAATGTCTGTGCCAGGCTTGGCATTTTTGCCGGCAAAAAGGTATTTTTGCCAGGACAGTGGCAAAAACTGGAAAAAACCAGAGCAAAAATGGAAAAAACCGGCAAAAATGGCAAATTCTTATTTGACTTTAATGTGTAATAAAATCTCTAAGCTAATAAGGATAATAATGGTATAAACAATTAATTTTAATTACATATCATTTAATATTTTTATTTAATTTGCTAATTAATAAATATAATTAAATATTTTTACATATTTTAAATCTTTATAAAATAGGTAGGTTTCAGTCTAATGCTTAGGAATTTAAGAACCAAATTAAAAATCAGATATCTATTTTTTTTTCTTAAGTAAAGTATTTTGTCAGGCATTAATATTTTTTTAATTATCAAAAGGTTATAACTTTGTTACTTTTGTTTTATGTAATGAGTCTTAAAAATATGTAAATATTTAAGTCTTTGGTACTAATTTATAATTATTTATCTGATGAAAATAGTGTGTTACAGATAAAAAAGTAATTAAATTAAATATTATATATTGAAAAGACTATCTGTTATGTCTTGTTAGGAAGCTAGAATTTTTTTACCTCTTTCTTACACTCCAAGAAAAGGATAAAAAGTTACATTCTTTACTTTCAGTAAGTAGTCTATAGCCATTTTATCTTTTTGTATTATATTCACCCCCCCCCCCCCCACACACACACACACCCAATTCTCTTTTGATATTCTCAAATCCAGCAGTCTATTGTCAAATGACCATAAGACAGATAACAAAATACCAGAGTATTGCATCCTGCTTACCACATTTTTCAAAATCCAAAAAGCAATTTGAACAAGCAGTTTTGCCGTGTCATCTTGTAGCATATTTGTTACATCCAAAGTACAGAGGTGAACTTTTAAATTATGAACAAAAGGAAAACTGTAAAGCATGGTTGTGTAAAATTAATCCCGACTTTATATCTTATGTTATTAATTTCGAGCTAAAAGAAAAACCCTTCCCTAATTCATATTTCTCAGAAGAAGTGATTAGTAGTGTCAGTGCTCATAATTGGTGTAGAAGTATCGAAAAAGCTTGTGAGATTTCAAAAGACTTCTGTTCATTAGTCGCACACCTTCAAATATGTCTAGCAAGTAGTGCTGCTATTGAAAGATTTTTTTCAAATTTTTCATTTGTGCAAACTAAAATTCTAAATAAACTGTCAACAAATACTCTATCTAAACTAGTTTATTGTTATGCTATGCTAAAACAGCAAAAATTAGGTTGTGATGGAGATACCACTGAATTATTTGAAATTGAATAGTTTTCTGCTTTAATTTTATATAAAAAAATTGAATTTAGAATATAATTGTTTATTTGAATTTCTAACACATATAAACATAAATGCTTTACTCATTTAGAGCTTCCACAGTTCTATTATGTGAATAGTCATTAATAATTGTATGAACAATCAAGTTTTTTATTCATTTGTATAGAATTAATATTTTTTTCATTTATAAATTATGTTATAAAAGTTGGTATTTGTTCATAAAATGCATAATTATACTTATTTAAATTAAGGAGTTCAAAAATAAATTTAGAGTATTGATTTTTTAACTAAGTATTAAGTTTCTTTTTCTTTCATGAAATATTTTTTTCTCTTCTTCTGCGAAAAAAATTAAATGGACAGCACCACGTTGGCAAAAACCTATTTTTGCCGGGTGATTTTTTCCAGGTTTTTTCCGCGGTTTTTTCCACCTATGGCAAAAACTTGCCAACCCTGTGTCTGTCTGTAAAGTATGTATTTGTCTGTATGTAATATAAATTTTGCAGCCGATCTAAGTCAAAAAACTAATGCACAGTATCAATATAATCAAACTTAAGATTCAGATAGACTCTGATTAGATTTTGAAGTAAATCGCCCAACAGGTGTGACATTTTTCATGATTTCTGCGATAGCTATATCTCAAGAATTAATATACAGAATTTCATCAAACTTCATATTCTGTTAGACCTTGACATAAATAGACACTGAACAGCAGGGGTTGGAAGTAGCACACTAAAAGTAGAAAAACTACAGTACTCACTACTTTTTTGAGTGACATTTAAAAAAAAAAATTAACATAGCAAATAGTGCAATACAAAAGATCAGCAGTTTGTAGCAAGCTTTTGTGCTACTTTTAATGTTACTTTAGAAGTAAAGGAAAAAATGCTATTCTTCTAATCGCATGTTCATAATTCACTTCTTTTGCACAAAATGTGTTCTGTGCAACAATTTGTGAATGTCAGTGACAAATCTCAGTTGCAGTGTTATAGATTTGTCCCTTGACTGTTGCTGATAAAACAAACCAAACTGCAAACTCACTAAAAATATAAATTTTCTTGCTAGCATCAATTTGTCTATATAAAATTTTGTACATACACATTAGAAATTTACAGAAATTGATTTCTTGAAAATATTTATAGGTTAATCGAATTTGAAAATATTTATAGCTCCAATTTTTTTTAATATTAATTCCCTATTTCATACAATAGAATTATGGAAATTAGATAAAAGAGGTTCCAAAACTTTCAGTCCAGATTACTTGAAATTTGGTATATGGGGAAAAATTTCAATGGACACAAATAAAAATATTTTTAGACTAGCAGATCCACCCGGCGTTGCCCGGGGTCCGTAAATAATAACTTTAACAAAACTCAAGTTTCTATGATTTTATATCTTTTGAAATTCTTTTAAATGAACCAAATTTCGGAAGACCCATTGCCTTCCACATCGTCTAGTGCATTCCCAACAAACTTCTTTCCGAACGAACCTGTAACCTGGGTCCACGCTACATAAGGCAGCATGTACCGGAAGTGTTCCGGAGACAATCGAAAACCAAGATGAGTAAGCCAAACCTCGTAGTAATCAAGCGCATAGAATCGAAAAAAAAGAATGCATCATAAATGTTAGAAAATGTTGGTAACTGAAGTCTAAGATAAAATTTCATAATACAGAAAGCAGTTGTAGTTGTAATCTAAGTTGAATGAACCAAATCCCGTTGAAATTAGGTCCTTAGAATTGGAGGAAAGAATGCGCCCCCAAGTGGTGGAAGATGACCTCTCCCCTTGTAAATTTCATGAATTACTTTTAACATTAACACGATATGTATTAAACTGATGAAATCCATTTTCTAAAGTTACCTTTAAATTAACGCGATTTTTAATGTAAGGCTGTAAACGTAAGTTGATGCTAAAAAAGGAGATTAAGGGCGCTGGTCACTGCCGAAAAATATCGCGTTCAGCTCATATGCTGGACCGTTCCTATCCCCCTGCCAGCTGTCAGAGAGGCGTGTACCTTTAATTGGCGTGAAGTCCAAGAGATCTTATCGGTTGTCTGTTGACAAAATTTATGAGCCAGTAGGAACAGAAAGTTCTCCTATTAGCAGCTATTTTTGTTAGTAGGGAAATATTAGTACTTCAATTTCTTTTGCAGTTTTTAAAATACAGGAGATCACATTGAACAATTTTACTGTTATTATTATTATTATTATTATTATTACAGCGACGCAACCAGGAATTCCATCAAGGAATAAGTTTCAATTGAATAATTTCGACTTTTATAAATGCCTAAATTTTAGAAAATGTTTGATAAAAATTTAAATATGCAATAAAAAGTGATCCAATGTCATTTTGCTGTCTAAAATGATTTTGATGTTTCACCTTACTTTATATTCTGTTTATTATATGTTCATGTTTACCTTCAAATTTAACCATCCTAAATTTTAAACAAATAATTATTAAATCAACTTGTCTATGACTCGTTTCCATAATTTATTACGTAATATTCAGTGTTTGTGATTTTTTTCTTTTGTTTATGTAAAGCAACATTAATTTACTACTGAAAAATCAAAGCACAATTGATTATAATTAATTACTGCAATATGTATTTTTTTTTTATAAGTTTGTTTATAGATAAAAATATTGTTATAAATCATCAGGTAAAGAAAATATGGACAGAGTGAAGATTTTAGTGTGAGTTACACATTCATTTTTTCTATATGATATATTTAAAAATATTCCACAAATTTATTGAACACTTTAAAATTCGGTATTTCGTTGAGATTTTGGACCTATTTTTATGAACGATAATAGATACAGCCATCGGTATTTCTCACTGGGTAAGACAAAGAAAATCTGTTGAATTCTCAATGTATCCCCCCCCCCCCCCCTCTCCACATAAAAGCGTCCAAAAAATAAATAAATAAATAAATAAATAAAAGGTTGTAAGAGAATTTTATCAAAATATCTCCGATTATCGAAGTTATTCAATATATTGGCACGTATTTAAGTATTTATATAATGAAATTAAACTACAGTGCAAAATGAACATAAATAACACAAAAAATACTTCAAGTAATGTTTTTTAATACAGCTTTATTTGACAAAAGCATAATATAAGATTTCCAATAACTCATATTAGCGGTCATAAATTCAAAATTTGAAAGTTATTTCATTTAATTTTGATCATCTTTTAATAAAATTAATATTATTAAGAAATATTAAAAATTACGAATTCCAATACATGTAATGATATCTTCATTAATTCTCTATTCAATCAAAGGATACAATATTAAATATAGATACAACATACATGCAGCAATGTATATACGATTCACAAAGACAAAATATCAAAGTATAATATTAATATGTATAGAAATGAGGAAAAAATCATTAAATGAATATTAGTATTGCGCATGCTAAGTACCCCCCTTCCCCCCCCTACTCAACCTTGCTCCCACCCAAAATATCCATAACAATATTAACTGAAAGGAAAGTAAAAACATAATATGTTTGCTCTGCATATTTAAATTTTCAAATAATATTCGTTTTTTTTTTTTTAATTACGTGATTGTAAATTTTAATTAAAGATGTGGAATGCTTCCTCAAAAAATTATTATTATTATATTTTCCACCGAAGCTTTGTTAACCTTGCTTTGAGTTTGTAAGAATTTTGTTATATTAAACAAAGAAAGTACTATACTTTTTGTATGTATATAGTTACATCCGAATGTAAATATTACCCGAACTTTCTTTTTTTTTTACAGAGTATTTAAATAAAGCACATATTATTTTTATTTTATTTTTTTTTATATGTAGATTAAAACTTAACACTAAAAATTATTTTTAAAACATTAATTACCCAAAATATACCATAGTAGTTTTCTCATACATTAGGAAAATTCACAGCTATTTTCCACACATTTTAACAATTCTTTTCTTTTCTTTTTCTGATCATTTTTCAAAAAAATTGACATTATTAACAAATATCCAAAATTTCTAAGCGCAATACATATAATTAATTTTCAGTTAATTCTGACATTGTCATCTATTCAATTAAAGGATACAATATTCAATATAAATGCAACAAAGGTGCAGCAACATATATGATTCTCAAAAACAAAATGCCAGAGTATAGAGTGCATATTAATACATTGTACAAGTGAGACAAAAAAAAATCATTGAATGAAAATTTGTAATGTGCATGCTGAGTTCCCACCCATCCCTCGACTTACTTCCACCAAAAATATCCACAACAATGTTAACTGAAAGTGAAAACAAGAAACATAATATGTTTGCGCTGCATATTTAAATTCTCAATTAATATTCATTTTTTTTTAAATTATGTGATTGTAAAATGTGTATGTTTAAAAATGTGTGTGTTTAAAATGCTCAAAAAGGAAACAAAAAAGAAAAAGTTGAAGTGATAGTGTGACGCAACGTATACAGGGGGTTCACTCTCGATTATGTTCAATGGCTGATTCCTAAACCGTTATACATAGACATATAGTTCCAATTACAAAAATGTTTTAAATGAAGTAAAGAAGTATTTTAAAAGCGATTTCGGTCAATAAAAAGATTTTTTTTTTAATATGAAAATTTATTTTTTATGCGGTCCCCCGCCCCGGGTCCTATAAGTAATATTTAGTAAATTTTTCCTATATTACACTGACAAGTAAGACAAAAAAAAAAAAAAAAAAGAGCCATTATCCCACGATTAAAACTGACCAAATAATAGCTGTTTAAAGTTGGAGCATGTTTTTTGCTGCGAAATAGCGGTCATTCACAAATTTAGTAGAAATATCGTCAGCTGTATTAAAAAAAAAAAAAAAAAAAAGTTGAGAGAAAAATTGCAATATAAATTTGAAATCTATAATCATTCCGACATATTAATGCAAAATATACAATTTGTACTAAACAAATAAGAGGGGAAATATAACTGAATTTTTGTTAAATAATATGGTGAACAGCAATAGCCTCATTTCTTTACAAAATTATACATATTATAAAATGCTATTAGGTTGCAAAATTTGAGTTGTGATATGTTCCTTAGCTTTTGATAATTGACTCTATCTTATATATATATATATATATATATATATATATTCAATTAAAAAATAAATATAAGAGTATAGTTTTAATACGTAAAAGTAAAAATATATATATTCAGCAAATAATAAGAAAGAAAAATCATGCTTCAAACATAGATTATAAAAGACTTTCCAACACTTCCAAAATGCTTTATCAAGACTTCGCCATTTAATAATGTAAATAAGAAAACCAAGACAGCATTTTAGAAAGCACATGGCACATTTGAAAATCGGATATCAGTAATTACCATCCACGGTCGAAAAGGTACTTGAATTCATCTGTGGAGCTCTGTATATGATACATTTGTACATTTTTGTACATGTTCATGTTATTTGTATATATTCTACACAGTCTGCTAAAATTTAGTATAATAAAAAAACGCATGACACAGTTGAAAATTCACTATCAATATACGGAAACATACTTGCATTCTATTGTACAGCCTATTTTAGCACATTACCTATACATTTTTATGCATGTAATATATTAAGATGAAATTTAATTCAAGCAAAAACACCTTTGTCCACTCCTCATTTTTATTTATTTATTTATTTTGATACTCTGCCACAACCTCCTTACCTCTTCCAAAATGTTTACCCCCCCCCCCCCCCCCCACGCCATTTGAATGCTTAAGTACTGTATTTAAGAAATTGCGACCCTGTATTTTAAAATTACCTAGTTCAATAGTTTATAGATCTTTAAATATTTTTTGTTTTGATCCTTGAAACTCCTTGATTTATATTTAAAGAAATGGATTTAAAAAACATTTTGTGAAAAAACATAAAAGGTTCAAATTAAAATTATTACTTTAAAAATAAGAGCAATGAGAATTAAGAATTTTTTTTTTTTTTTAAGTTAAATGCAATTTGATGTATTTTTCCGTTATAATAACTAATCTACATAGCTAATATAAGTAATCTAAAATTGAATATAAGTACTTACAACGTAAACTATGAAAAACTATAATAGAAATTATTAAAAATATATTGGAAAATTATTGAAATGAACTATATAAAGATTTAAAATAATCAATTTAAAAGCATGGAAAGAAATTTTGGTTATAAAATTACGATTTCTTAAAATTAAATGCACTTAGGCAGGGCCCGACCTCCAAAGCTATGGGAAGCACAGCTTCATTTCGGTACCCCCTTTCATCCAAGAAGAGTTTTCGAAATTCAATATACTTGGAAACTCACCAATGCTATAAATATTATTCAAAAGAGTGCCTCATTCGAGTCCACATATAGCTAATAAAACTTTTTTTTTTATGTTCCCTTATATATACTATGAGCAGGAAAATTGGACACAATCAAGAACAATATGCAAAAATGATTTTGCATAGTATCAACATAAAAATGTTGAATTCAGCAAGTACCGTATTTTATGGAAGAAACGCCGCACCCGTCGTAAGCACCGCACCCCTCAAAACTGGTCTAAATAAGATTAAAAATATCGTAAACGCCGCACCTGTGGGAACACTACTTTTGTCGACAGTGTCTCATTGACCTAGCTTTAATCAAAGTTTACTGAACAGTGTAGAGTGCCTCATTTTTAATAATTTAGGATTTAAAAATTTTATTTAAAATATTTAAATCAGGTTTTAAACATTTTTATGTAATTTTTTTTTAATTAAGAAGACGTCAATTGGCATTAAATCCATCCACAGCGCGGGACGCGGACCCTCTCCTTAGGCGCTCCACATTCTTTTAAGTAGCCGTCGCAACTTAGCACGCTTTTTACGTCGCATGCACTTTAGCCCTTTTTAGCTTCAACTTGAAACACTCAAACTCTGAGTTGTCAATATCTGAGTGGAAGAGTAGTAGATTTTCTTTGTCCACCTGTATGGTTCGGTTGTTCAGTATCATCATCCGAAATGTCACAGTTTTCATAATCGGTGAAGTCAGAAGGTTTCGCGTTGTTGAGCAGGGGGCTTGGGAACAGTCTTATAACAATATATATATTATTATTCATGGGATTAATGAATTTTTATTTTATCCCAATTTTATGCGCGAAAAAAAAAATCGTAAACGCCGCACTTGAAATAACTTTCAAACTCGTAAACGCCGCGGTGTTTCTTCCATAAAATACGGTATATGTAATGCTCAGTATAAAATATCAATATTTTGAAATACTTCTTTCAATTTTGCCAATGGTTTAAATTACTAATATTTTAATGTTGTGCATATTCAACTCAAATTAAATATTATTCAAATTCAATATGTAAAATAATAAACATACATTTAAAATAATGGACAAAAAACTGAAAAATTGTGATCATGTGGTTTAAACTACTGGTGTATTACATGAAAAATTAATTTGCTATGAAAGATATTTTTATGAAACATATATATATATATATATATATATATATATATATATATATATATATATATATATATATTAATGGAATTAATTCAATATAAATTTTGGAGTCCGCTGCTTTCTCAATTCCGTGTCTCTTCAAAATTTTCTAAGGGAAGCAAAATGCGTCTTGTGTTGGTTGAAACCTTCTGTCTACTTCCCCTACCTACTCCCCCCCTAGTGTCAAGAGTCGGAGCAGACGCGATGGGGCGTCCTTTCACGTAGAATGATGAATTGCATCGTGGGGGAAGACACTGAAATCATCAGAATAGAAATATATGCGTTTTGTTTTAATTATAGCTCCCTCCCTAATTAATTGAAATGAAATATTTTTATATCAGTGGATAAATTAGAAACTGTACATTTTTTTGTGTTTTTTTAAATTTCCAAACGACCTAATAGAAGTGCCAGAATTTACAGTTTAATGAGAGGTAGAAATTATTTTGGTCATGCTCCAAATATTTCATGTAAAATCAAATATTTAAAATTATTTTTAATATAAAATGAAAACTAGGATGAAAAGTGACAAGTTTTAAGAATTGCATACAGAAAACAGAATTCAAAAATCTCAATTTTTTCATGAGATATCCTTAGGAAAGTGAGAGAAAATATTCCCATAGGTTTACATGGAGAACGGAAAACGAGATTGTAAGTGATCAGCACCCTTAATGTTCGAAAAAAGTGGTAATTGAGGTATAAAGAAAGACCGGGCCCTGGTGGCCAGAGTGGTGCAACAACTTCGAGGGGGGCCAGGGACATAACTGGCATGTAGTTGGGCATAAAGATATTGTTATTAGCTTTTAAAGTAATCGGAAGATGCTACAACTATGTTACAGAAAATTGCAAGCAATTCGGAAAATTTTTAAAGAAGCTTCACTAAGGGCCCCCAAGAAAGCGATTAATATTCAAAATTGGTGGTAGCTGAAGCCTGAGAATTTTTTTTTTTTTTTGTCTCTTATATAGTGTCTGGAAGTCCTAAGAAGTTGTTAGAAAAAAAAGCTTCTGAATTGGACCATTTTTAAAGGAGCTGTAAAAGGGGGCCCAAATGGGGCCAACTGATAATTAAAAACAGGGCCCTAACATGAAACATGTTAAAATGTCTCAGTACTTAGCGCTTTAGATCTTCAATTAGTTAAAATTAAGCATAGGGAATAATATGAATTATTTGTTAAAATAATATTTTAAAGAAATGCACCAAAAGGGGGTAAATGTTTGAAAAAGGGCCCTGGGGCCACAATAAAAATATGAGGGTATTGGTCTGGGAAGAAGACTCTAAGACTCAACTTTAAAATTATGCACTGAGAAGCCCATAATAACATTCTTAAATAAACCGGAAATTTGTATCGCAGGTCGGTACAGAATGGGGCGGGGGAGGAGGTAGAGACTTTGCAAATTACCAGAGCCCGACTCATGTTCAGTTGGAAAGTTTGAATTTTTATTTATCTCGCGTTTTAAACTCTTTTATTCAAAATTAATTGGTGAACTCAATTAAAATTTAATTATGTTTTTAATATTTTAAATTTTTATTTAAAATCTTTAGATGAAAAAAAGTAATTACAAATGCATCCGAAACTGTAATACTGAAAAAGAAATAATAAAACTGCAAGCAAATATGCTATATAAATTTTTAAAAAAGGTACCAGCAAATTTATTTTCTAATAGAATAAAGCCTGTTTATAATGGAATCCTTGGAACATTCTTTCACTTTAGATACCCTTCAAAGAAAAATAAAATCCTTAAAATAGAAAAAATCTACTAATTAAAATTTCAACTTTTGCCCTACCTAGTTTCGAACCTGGGTCTGTTTGTACAGAAAACCAAGGGGTTAAGCCACTACGCCACAACTGCTATGAAAAGTTTAGTAAATTAACGTTCCATATCGGAACGTAAATAGTTTCTGTCTTTATTTTTTTCCATGTCGCGTCAGTTTCATTAGCATAATAAAATAAATGATTATTGTTGTCCAAATTCTCTGAAATTTTAATGGATCGTAAATATTACTAAAACCAAGCCCTTTTTAAAATTTCATAAAAAAATATGCATATTTTAGAGGATAAACATTTAACCGAAATGTAAATCATCTTTATGAGGCGGAAAGTGACCTGCATTTGGCAGTGTATTTGAAAGGGTTAAAATTTAAATTTTTAAAAACCAATTACACCATCGTTTTGAAGAGGGATTCAGCTTTATAATCATATATTTGACTTGTCAGTACCTTTAAAATTGCATCCTGGGGAGGTGTTGTAATAAGGGAGAAAAACGTTTTTCAGAAAAACGATCCTTTTTTAACTTTTTTTTTCAAGGGGTTAATAGCGATATATTTTTTAATTGATCGCAGCATTTGAGATGTAAGAGCACAATCTTTCAGAACATGTCATCCATTTTAAACTTTACTAAGCTGTTTGGACGATGTTAGTTAATAAATAATGACAAAATGCCGCCGAAATATTTTTTTCTGTTCTTCATTTGCGTATCAGCGCCTTCAGTGCATGCGTCAGAAATTTTCCCTTCCGAAATGGATTTTTAATCAAAGTGAGTGACGGTTGATAATTAATAACTCAGCTGTTAATTAGAATATTAAAATTCTGAAGCTATGGTGCATCATGAGACACTTTGGGCTAGCTTCAAAAAAATTTTGAGCCTTGTACGTTCCATAGATTTTGCTAGCCATCGCACACAGACAGACAGACAGACAAACAAACAGTGCGATTTGTTCTTTTATTAGTATAGATAAAAATGAATAAAAGTATTTTTTTACAATAGGATGATGCCATTGAAAGTTACTATTGACCCAACATTTCGAAAGAAAGTCCTGAATATTTTTTTAATGAAAAAAACTATATATTTGAATATTAACCACTTCACCGCCAACGGGTATACAGAAACCATGCTTTTACCCCCGACTTATCTCGGGGCAGCCGTTGAAATGGTTAATGAGTACATATATGTTCATTTTTACACAAAAAAATTATAAAATTGATATTAGACTATGTTGAGACTACTTTTTCATAATTGTATTAAAATATGGATTAATTTTCTTTAATTTTCGTTTGGGTTCGGATTTTAATATTCTAGGCTTTGGGTCAGTTTAGGATTGATGAATTTTTTTTATGAGTTTGGGCAGAGTTTCAGGTTGACTTTAAGCAGAATTTCAAGTTTGGTTTAGGTACAACCTGACGTGTGCAGAACTCTAATTCTGTGCCATCAATTTAGAATGTAGAATGAATCTTTTGACAAAATCTAAAAGCATAGTGATTACTTTTGAAAAGTAGTTTGTAGTCACCACTTTTTAAAACAAATACTTGTAGTTAACTACAATTTTGATAAAGTAGTTGTAGTGCTACTAAAAAATAGTATTTGTATCATCTGCTGCAAAGATTTTGGGTAAATTGCCCAACATGTAATACTGCTATTTTTTTCACAACTGAATCATCAGAATTTCACCAAACTTCATATTTTGTTAGACCTTGACATAAATAGTTTCTTACTAGGCTTGGATGTATAGGATCCAACAGATGCCACTTCTATGCTTTGTTTTTCACGATTTCTGCGATAACTATCTCAAGAAAAAATGCATTGTCATTTAATTTTGGTTGTAGATGATTTGAATTTCATTGTTTCAGTTTTATGATAGCCGCAACATAGTTTAATTTGCCTTTATTGAATAAATATGTTTTACATAAACTTTGTTAAGATTAATTGCTAGCATTGTGTGATATAGAATTTATGGGTATTTTTCGTCCCTTTTTGGCTAATTTTTTATATTCATGTGGGTTTTTTTTTTGTTTGTTTGTGTGCTACTTTACCTGTTTTGGCTATCATATAAATCAAACATCTTCTACTTAAATTTTTTAATTCACTACAACAAAAATAGCTAGAATGAAAATAATGCATCATTGTAAAAGAAATTATAAAGTATTTATAAATTAAGGATTTTTATAAATAAAATTTTACCTTGTTATTGGATCTTTTTTTATCCTAAAAATATCAGTATAGAGAGCAGCTTTCACAATGCATCCCATTGGTGCTTCTACACCATATTTATCCATACCATATTCAATAACTAGAGGATCAGAGACATTGGGGTCAAATATAATGTGGTTTGTAGTGACAATTAAAACACCACTCACAACACCCTATACAGCAGAATAAAGAAAATCATTATCAAATAACAAAAATAACAATTGCAAAATAATATAATTATTTTTTATAGATACTAATAAAAATTAAACCCTGAAAAAGAATCAATAAAATATAAAAGTTCATAGCTGTATCAAGTGTAGTGGAATTTGGTTTAAGTGGCTACTAAGATGAAGGGAGCAATTTGGTCAGTTCCAAAGACAGTCCCATTAAGCAGACTCTATTAAATTTTTAGCATACGAGTAAAATGACCATTTCTACAAGGTGACTAATTTAGTCTGTATCAACGGTGGTCATCACATTAGTCAACATATTGTATTTTTTTTAATTCCAAATTTTAACCAAGCGCAGTGATATAGCACATTTTGATTATACAGATCCCTCTTTACAAAACATTACCTGGGTAAGACAAAGATATCGGCCAATGTCCTACACATTATTGGCCAATATTTCAAAAATCGCTGAATGCTGTATGTCAAATTTACAACATTTGCCAATATTCATTGATATAATTTAAATTAGTTTTTAAAAGAAAACATCCAAAAGAGATTGTAGCATTACTTTTAACATTATAATATACAAATAGTATTCTAAACAATGAAATTCAATAAGTTTGCCATTTTTTAATGCCTTATTTTTAATATTTGGTTTACAATGGCCAATGTCATAAAAATGACATCACTATTACAACATTAAGGATATAAATCGACATTTGTAAGAACAACATCATTTTCTCATGCATTCTGAGATATCTGTCGACATTCAGCGTATGTGACGAAGTTTGTAATCTTGACTAAAATGAACAGAAAGTTCTGAAGAACAGGTCATTTTTTATAGTTTTTGTTGAAGAGCATTTGACAGAGACATCTGCATGAAATTTGCACAGAAAGAAAATACCTAATATAAAAAATTTCTGTGGGAATCTAATGGGTATCATAGCCATCAAGTTATTTCCTTATTTTAATTTTTATCATTTCTTGAATTGTTGACATGATTTTTTTCCCCTTAACATTAAAATGAATCAATACTTCAAAAATATTCTCATTTTATATGAAAAATTTTAATCCATGAAATATTGGTCATCTCTGTTTCACTTTGACTGTTTAGCTTGTTCTCTGTCTCTTAAATTAATAACAGAGTGCATTTACTTTCATTTTTATTTAGAAAATGTATTTTTTAATTTAAATATTATTAAAGTAACATAAAATATGAAGTTATTTTTAGGAATTTAAAGAAAATGTGCTGCACAAATGTCTTCATATTCATAGACAATATAAATTAATGCTTAAAAGATCAGTACTTGACAATAGCAATCAAAAGTTATATACAGGAGATATTAATCAAGTCATTTTGGATGTTTTTTACTTGTTCATTTTTTTTCTGTTACAGTTGTGAAGTTATTTGCTGATAAAAGTAGAAACTGCAGATTATAATGATTAATTTATCAAATCAATGGTTAAATAATTGAATAGGCATGACAGAATTGATTTCCCTACCTCATAAATTTGGTTTAAGAAAAAGACAAAAAATATTATTATATATTCATAAAAATTTATTTAACAACACAAACAAAGTTAAATATTCTCTGCCAATTTCTGTGGCAACCCAAATGATGTTGCATTGTAGAAGGCTGAGACATGAGAATTCAAAATGGTGAATGCACAAGAGAAAGCAATGTGCATATTGTGGTTCTTTGAAACAAAATCAGTCACACACCACTACACATAATTCATAATATATTAATAACTTTTTTATAAATTTCTCAAAATTTTAATATTAATTGTTATTTTATTATAATTATTATTTTATTAATAACATTTTTAGTAGCAACTTTATGCATATGTAACTTTGTTTTTGTTATTAAAAAAACTTTTTGAGTTGTACTTTACAAATATGTAATAATATTTTCTATCATGTTCTTAAATCAAAAGTTATGAGGTAAGGAAATCACGACAATAATTTTTGGACACCCTGCATTACATTTATTTTTAGCTAATAGGAAAATACATATATATATATCAAAGCTCAGTTTATTTGCTACAGGTCCTTAACATCCTAACTCAATTTTCTAACAAAGAAAAAACAGTAATTTCATCATGCCCAATAACTGTGCGACTATTAAAAATCATAGATACAAAACACAATTAAATAATTATTTACAATTTTAAAAAAAATACTATAAAAATTGCATTTTCTGCAGAGTTATCCAATTTGTCCACACAATTATTACATAGAACACATTTAACTTGAAGTTTATAGGAATTTATCAATCAGAAAATTTTGTTTAGAAGGTAAAGAATGTGCATAATATTTAAGGACAAAGTGACAAATAGTTTCATAAGAAATTTTTGGTTCATACACATGAAACAGGGTATCCTAAAATTACATAAGTATTTCCAGCTGTTAGAGGCTGAAAATCCACACAGTAGTAAACACTGAAAACTTTTTCATGCTTTAATAAGTGCTATATATGTGTAGTGGCCGTGGATCGCCTTAGTGGTTGTCTGAAAATTAAAATGGATTGGCAACCAATGAAAATATTAAGAATTAAAGTTAAGCATTAAAAATAATTTAGAAAATGTTGCCATAAAATATTCAACAATGGAGGCTGAAAAGTAAGAAAGTGTAAAATAACTCACCCGGACATTGAAGGTACAGTTGACACATATTTTATTGCAAAATTATTTTATATGTACTGAAATAATATATAAAACTAATAATGACGAAGTAAAATATTTTCCTGGCCAGGAAATGACAGGGTGATGAGGATATATTATTAGATTATATTAAAAAAAGGTGTTTATTTCCATTGACTAGCTGGCGGTGATGTGGAAGGATGTTTGGATTGTTCATTTAAAACAGGCTTGAGATATATTGTCCGAATTTTAATTCATGTCCACAGTTCTTTCTATTTAAAAGTTCAGTATTCCGAAAAGTTATTGGTTGAGAAGGATTCTGGATAAGTTGTAGCACTCAGATGCTTTGAGAATTCACACAGAGAAAAAAAGAATTTTATAAAGGGATGGTTTCCTTCCTGCAGTTGAGGCTGTAGATAATTTATGAGATTGAGAAGAAGTACTTAAGAAATTATGAAGAAATTACAGGGGACAGTTGTCATCATTCTGCCGCATCATTGGAAGTGACAGCAGCTGTTGGTTGACATCGTCTTTGAATAATAGAGAGAGCAGCAGATAGCTCCTCAAGCAGGTTTTATGAAGAAAAACAGCAGACAGGTCCTCACATCCTTAACATAACACGTCACTGATGTTGCTGGAATTCTCTTGTTGAAATATTGAAAGAAAATAAAATAAATGGATCGATGTTCTTAGACGTGAAGCTGACGAAAGTTTTTACCTAAAAATTTTGCTCGTTACGCACAGAACTCTGACAGAGCGACTGAGGCCAGAAAAACCCCCGCCGCCCGACAACAACCTCCTGCTACATCGTCCCGAGAGAAAGTGAGTAAAAACAGATGGCCCGAAAAGAACGTTAAAACTGACGCTCAACTTAAATTCGCCAATCAGCGACCGGCACGTGCACATCTGAGTCATCACGATAGCGATTTTTATCGCAATTGAAATATCGATAACGATTTGTATCGTAATCGAAGTTGCATTCCCCCTGCATTCCTGAGTACCAGCGATGTCACGCCGTGATACCAAAATAAGATGGAGGATAGAGTGACGTCACGACGTTCTTTTCTGCGAGGAAGAAAGATAAAAAATGTCTAACTGCGTCGGGGAAAAAAAAATGGATCGCGCGTCTTTTAAAACTGACAGAAGTGCTTAAATTTTGTAATGCGGATATCTCGCTAAATTACGGTTTAAAATTAATGAAATTTTAGCAATCGCTTAGAAATAAATAGTAGCATCCAATAAAAATAGTTTTGGAATAAAATAATTAATATTAAATAACTTTTTAAATTTATATTTTCGGAAGTTAGCGCTTGTAAGAAAAGCATTGTGAGTTACTTTAACGAACGATATGCCGTAATGTTTATATTTTAAAAGATCTGTACACTATTAGAATTATATATAATTGCATATTATAATATTTATTACTTTGAATAATTATTAATTATAGGAATATTAACGGAATATAAATTATTTAGAATGCTTTTTATTTATTTACTTAATACGTTTTTAAAGTTGTTTTTGAACTTAAATATTTAAATTTAAATAGAGAAATAATGCAGACGATAAATTAATAATCTGAAATATTGAAAATGTAACAATAAGGTAAAATTTTGTCTTTTGTTAGTTAAATAACATATACTGCTAATTTCAACAGCATTGCATCAATTTAGCTGCTGTATCTGAATTCTACTGAACAACTGTTGCAGTATTTTGGAGCATTTGAACACCAGTAGGAATAATTGGAACACTTGACAAATCAAATAATCTAATAAAGAATGCTGTTTTACTGAACCGACATACAATTTCAAACGCATCTTAAATACCAGGATAAGGACTCACTTCAACTGTGTCACACAGATAATAATCTAAATTTAAAAAGTAAAACAGCAAATTTATTTATTTATTTATTATTTTGTAAAAATAAATGATTAAAAAAAATTAAAATATGTCATGCATATCTTTTTTTTTATAACTTTGAGTTTTCTTTTTATCTCATTGCTGATACTCCAAGCACTTTATATAAGGATACAACAAAATTAGATTTATTAGCTAAGAAAATTAGCCTGATTATAAAAAAAAATACATAAAAAGGAAATTGATGTCAGTTTTATTTGGGAGAGGATTTATTTTTCATTTGAAAGCTATGAAATATTTTTAGCATGCCTGATGTTTGACAGGGAGTTAGACAAAAGCCAGGATCTGTGGCAACCTTTTGTGTAATGGGGTATTGGAGATGTATCTGTAAAACTTACACATATATTTAATTGAAATTTATAATTATAATTAATTTACAAACAAAAATGCTACAAACCTCTCCATCTGTAACATATTTTGAATTTATTCGCAGAGATTCTTTACTAACATCTTCAATATTACCCTTGACTGCAGCAGAGACATCTACTGCTTCTTTTTCAAAAGCAGTAGTTAATAAAATATTATCTGCACTTGCTACAGTTCCAGATATTCGTTCAACATGACCAGGCTTTGGACTACCTTGATCATTTGAAGCATTCTATTCATAAATACAAAACAGCATAAATTTGACTTACAAAAGCTCAAAGAAATATATGTGAAATTCAATAGAAAAACAAATGATTACAATTAAAAATATTGAACCAATTTCAATTCCCCCCCCCCTACCCCCCCCCTCTCCCCGCTTTCCTCTTTTTGTATTTTTTAACCCAATCCTTATATTTTTTAATTCACATTATTATAGCATAACATAATGAGAAAATTCAACGTGGTTTGCTATATCAACTACTGTACTCATTGGAAAATCACCAATATAAATATAATATTTTTCCAATTAAAAGTGGTTACTCTATCATATATATATGCTACTGTAAAAGCACAAAGTCTAATTCTATGTTTTACTGGTAAATTTCAACTATTTTCAATGTGAGTCAGAAAAAAACCAAAATAATAAAAATAGCTTCTAAATGCTTCCGTTTTGGGCTTTTACCAAACCATTTCGTTGAATGCTAGGATTTACCAACTCCTTTTGTAAAAGTGTGAAATTATTAATAAACTTGGCATAGGATTAGGGAAATGTCTGGTTAACATATTGTATTAAACCTTGCACAGATATCTGGCATATTTAAACAAGCACTCAATATATATATTTTTAATTACATGAGTTGATTAGTAAATTAAAAAAACTTTATTTCAGATTACACTTTAAAATTTCTTCACTAAACTTACAACAATTTGTTTTAACATATTAAATTAAAACAAGGCCTAGAATAACATTAAAGTTGTTATATTTTACTGCATTTAACTAATTAAAAATATATATATCATGGAATTGATGGAATTTATTATTCAGAATTTTCTCCAACATTATCAAATTATAATTAAACTTGTCTATTACAGCAGAATTGACTACTGTAGCATTTTGAATTACAAAGTAGAGATGGACAAAAACAGTTACTTTCTGTTAAGAGATTCCATCATTACACCACCAGCTTTGTAACAGATTATAACCTATTCATTTTGAAGCTAATTACCAAAGAATAATTTGTTGAAATTTACATTTTAAGCGCCTCTCCCTTCCCTAAAAACCGAAATATTAAAATCCAAACACTTCCAAATCTCCACAACCCTTACGATTATAACTTAAAACATTGATATAAAAATCATTTCTTTCCTACCGTAATCTTAAAATTCTTGATTAAAATATTACAACACCAAAAACAATGCTTTCAAAGTGAAAATATCTTTTTACAGCATGTAACTGGTTCACAGTTTTCCATTGTAAGTAACGGCAATCTCTCAGAAGGCGATAAGTTTTTTTTTTTTTGTTCATCAAAACTGAAAGAACTACAAATTACTACATTTTTAGAAAAACATAATATTTGAACATTTAACAGTCTAAGTAGAATACTTATTCCTAAAACACATCACAACTGCTAGCTAATTTTTATTAAAAATAACACTAACACCAGGCAAAAACACTAGACCTGGCCGACTAGTTTTAGACTGGCTATACTCAGTTTAGACTATTCATGTTTGCAGGTGTGAAGGTATTAAATACATAGGATGAACGTATAATAAAATTCCAATGAGGGATATTGCTGGTTTTTTTTTTTTTTTTTTCATTAAGAGTTGAATGGTTTTCAATTTTGTGTTTTCACTAAAGTACAATTTTGTTTTCTTTTCTGTGATAGTGTAATTATTTTTTTGCTCTTTCCTGGAGCATTATAAGCTAGAAAAAAGATTTCACAATTTTATTTTTATTGCAATATAATGTTTGTGTTTCAAAAGCATTTTTTTTCCTTCTCAGCCTTTGCAAGCGAAAAGGATTCCAAAATTAATAGTGTTTTCAATAATCTGTTCTGAATAATAACTTTAAATCAATAAGTGTTTTTTTTTGTTGTTTTTTTTTTTTATTATTGTTATGTTAAATAATGCCCACCTCTCTTAAAAAGTAAATTGGCTTACATCTTGGGATACATTTTTTTTTTAACAGTTGCATTTTCTGAGTACTTGTTCTCCAACTGAAAGAGAAATTGATTTACCACTTTGTGTATACTTATTTCCTCTGTGCCTATTTCTATAATGCTAAAAAAAAAAAAAAAAATTGCAAAAGATAAAGAAGTTACTTGTGAATGACACTTTTAGTTTACCCAATTTAGTATTAAGTACATAAAATTGATTGTCTTTAATAACTGTGATAATGGTTAGTATTGATTTTGGATACATTTTCGCCCTGTCAGTATCAGGCATTTTTATTCTTGTATTTTGGCCGACAGTAAGACAGCCTCTTGAAATGCATTCACTTTTTGACTTGTGTTGATAATCGCAACTTTTGTATCAGGTGTTTCAAAGTATGTTGTAAATCTATAACTTGAAATCCTCTTTGGTGATCATCTTAATAGCTAAATTATATTGAAAAATTGAGTTGGTGATTCCCAGTTTCATAGCAACATTAAAGATAACTTTTAAGTTGAACATTTGATTCCTGATGAGATGCTCTGTTTTACTCGTAAAAACTGTTTTGCTTGTAAAAACTCTCGCTGTTTTGTTTGTAAAAACTGTAATCTTTCGGATCACTTTGTTGTGTTATTTGTTTCCATCCATATTGCCAATACTCAACATCTTAGTTCACCCATACAACTGAATCTTGAGACACAACATCTACCATGAACTATCTTTATATCATTCCACATTTCACAAACATTTTATAATTTGATTTCAAACTCCCTCAAGTTGTCAGATTGGAGAATGTTTGACACTCCATAAGTTGAGAAAATATCCAAAAGATAATATTTTACTTCATCAGCTCTCTTACTGTGCAAAGTTCAGTGAACAAAAAACTTTGAAAGATGATCCTGGTACACTAAAATAAATGCCAGATCATGAATAGCATTGGAATGCATTGGCAGCAAGAATTCCTTTCATTATGCACAAATAGCTTGAAAACTATTCCATTTTTTAAGATTTTTTGTCTTTTCTGTGACATGGTTCACATAATAATACATAACAATAGATAGTCATGTTCTTGTACTTATGATTCAGTTATTCAAGTTCTACAGTTAAGGGATATCCCACAGGCACCAGAATCAGCTAGAATATGTCTCCTTCTCTCTGATAAATAACAATTCAAATCTCTTTCAAACTGATTTTTAACAGATTGTAAAACATTTTAAGAAACAAACATTTTTATTTCTCAAATAGCAAGTTTTTTCTTTTTTCAATTTGTGAATAAATAAAATTTTCCCTTTGAGCCCAGACCAGAAGATTGGTATAAAAATAGAGCCCAAGACTGTTTCAGGCACGGGCTTGGGCTGAACCCATCTCATATCTAGTGACTAGCCCCTCTGCCCCACTTTTTCTTTTGTTATTGTTGTTCTTTTAATTTACAGTACAAAAGTATAGACGAGCAGACAGACAGAAAATTTTCATATTTTTATCTTAACAAAATTTAAACAGGACACAAGGAAAGTTAGTTTTGCTTAGTTACTAAAAGAATTTTTTTTGTTTCATGTACTTAAGCTTATACAGTGTGAAAGAAAAAAAAAATAAAGATTTGCTAAAAATTTTAGAGTTCCATGAATTTTAGGACCTAGTTAGAAACAGAAACAATAACAAAACCTTCTGGGAGTAATTTTTGTAAAATTATTCTTTTATTATTAAATGACAATTATAATGATTATAATATTACATATTATATGAGGACGTAAGTTTCAAAACCCGCCTTATCCAAAATTTAAAAAATCGAGTTTTCTCTATCAATCTATTCTTTTGGCATACTTGCACCAAAAAAACACTACAAACAGCAAAAAAACTAGTTTTACTCTGTATTTCTGGCATTGAAAAATCTTGATTTACAATGAAAACCAATGGATACATTTAGAGGTTTTTTGCGATTTTCCAAAATTTGATTTTCTGGATAAGGCGAGTTTTGAAACTCATGTCCTCATATATACACCTAAAATGATCACTCATATAAGGAAAGGACATGTTTAGAAACAAGCACTTCTGGCTAATCTACCAACACATTTTTTTCGTAGCGATCATTGCAGAAATCATCTTGGCGACATAGGCCAATCCCATCATAGACCTGTTATGCATAGACCAATCAAAGCCAAACTCATGTGTACAGTAAGAGTCATAAAGAACGGACAGGTGTTTCTTTCTGATTCACCATAATTTGAGCAACAGTGACATCAGCTGCTTATACAGTAATCCCTTAATATTTGCAGATTTAACATTCACGAGCTTTGATTATTCGCGAAGTAAGAAATTAAGAACATTTCAACATTTGCGAATACTTAACTTGGTTATTCACGAATTTTATTTTATAAAAGAATATTTTTTTACAAAATAAACTTGCTTTGTTTTACCAATTTCATAAACTATTGACACTAGACAGCTGCATTGTACTGTGTAGCCTAAGTACCAAGAACTTCAACCCTTGGTAATGAGGCAAATAAGTAATTCCAAGAAACCCAAAACATGATTTGATGCTTAAAAAAAAAAAAAAAAAATCCTAAATTTTTATTGCAAGTGAAATTATTTTTGCAAAAATTGTATGGGAAATTTTAAAGCATCAACAACAACTAGTTAAGAAAGCAATAGAATGAATCCTTAACTGGTGATGAACCTTAAATTTAAAGAGAAATCGAAACCGGCAATTTTTTCTTATATGGAAATTCATAAACAAAAAATCTGTTTTTCAAAAAACAATCATATAAAATTTTTGCCATCAACTAGCAACTTAACCTTGTACAATATATTTATAATTATTCAAATTTATTTAGAGTAGGTACTTTTTAATGCTCACTACAGGGATCACTCTAGAGAGGTTTGGCGGGGCGGCCCGCCCTCGTGCCCTTTAAAAAAAAAATCCGGCCCTTCTTGCCCCTTTTCCAGGTAGAAATCCGCCCTTCTTTTTTTCTAGGGTAGAATCTTGCCTTCTTTGTATTGTACTTTCAAAAATTCCCCACTATCATTCCTTTTTAGATTGATAAGTCTGGAGTAATTCTCCCCTTTTCCTCCCACTCTCTTTGTACTCTTCTCTGTGGTATGTCACTAGACCTCCATTGAACAAAACTTAAAGGGGTAACTGAAACAAAAAATTCTTTGTCATTGATTCATCTCACCAGCTCTGGTGAAATAGTATTATGACCACTTGTTCTGATCTTTGACCACATGACAGCTTACAGGAAGTCTATAAAAAAATCGAGAAAAACAATTTTTACTTTTATTCTGTAGTCAAATCAACCCGTTTTTCTAAAAACAGGAAGAAGTTACCTTAAGTTTTAAAAATGTCATTCAAAAATCATAGGAAAAGGGAAAATGAACGTGAATATATTAAAGGCTAATGTCAGACGAACGTCTTTTTGCACGCTTTTTTGCTTACGTAATACGTAAGCAAAAAAGCGTGCAAGAAGACGTTTGTCTGATATTAGCCTAAATACACAAAGAGATGTGCTAAAGTAACGGATTATTTCACAGAAAAGATCGAAAAGGTACTTCCATTATTTTTAATGCTTTTCATACGGTAAAATTACGTAAATTACAAATGTTCTTATAAGGAAGGGCGGCTTTAATATTTACGTTTTTCTTTTTTTTTTTTTCGGCGCCCTACGGTCGATATATTGTAAAGAAACTTAAATTTTAATCAAGAATTTTGTGTATTTTCCTTCTCATAGTTTTTAGTGCCCCGAGCAGCCCCCCCCCCCCTCACTAATTACAAGAGATCTAAATTCCGTCCGAAAGGAAGCCTTTTCATGATTAATTTATTATCCCAACACAAATTAAACTTCCACTCGGTCATCTTTTTCAATAGATAAAATCTTTCTCTTAAGTCTCAAATATCTTCATTTAAAAAAAGAAAAAAGCAAACAAAATCGTAAAATAAAAAGCGGCCTTTGTGGAGATTGACATTAGCTATTTAACGCAAAAAAAAATCATTTAAAATGTATTGAAATGCAAACTAGGTATTTCAAAAATTTCACGCATAGGATTAACATTAGCGAGCGGGTGCTTTTGCGTGAGGGAAGTAGCGTCTTAAAAGTCTTACGGCCGCCCTTCCTTCTCTACTCGATATCTTGCAAACTATAAATGCGATTTTTAATCATGAATTAGGCGAAATCTACAAATTAAAATTATTGATAAAAGGAATTTATGTATTAGGGATGCGGAATATTGATTCCGCATCCCTAATAAATAAATTCCTTTAGGCGCAGGGGAGACGGGATGGCGGAATTCACGGCAAAAATGTTAACTAGGAAATTTACATGAGACAAAAAAGCTGCATCAGAAGGCAGTTTGGTTCCCAAATCTCTCGGCAGAGCGCAAAAATAGCCTACTTTCAAAAGAAAAAAAAAAAAAAAAAGCGGCGTTCTGTATATATATTTTATCCAAGTACGGGATTTTTACAAAATAAATGTTTTCCACCCATTTATTTATTTCCATTTTTACCCTCCTATCGTCCTATCTTTCACATATAATACAACCAAAAACAAAACTCCTAAAACATACTGCTCAACTGTTAAACTACTTTTAGATGCTTATAAATTAAATCATGACAGAATGAAATACATAAACTACATTCTCATTCTCAAGTACTCTAAGATTATTCATAATACGCATCAATAAACAAACATTTTTCTTGAACGTGGTATATCACGTAATCAGAATCTGCAAAGTCAGATAAAAATAAACGATAGTTGAGTTAGAATTTACTATCAGAAGAAAGAAAAAACAAAATTAACTATGCATTGGAAGTAGAGGTCTGTGCGGATCATATTTTTATGCTTCGGCACAGTGTGAAAGAAAAAACTTCGATTCGGTCCGTCCCAGCCTATAAAGAAATCAGTTAAAACAGGACCGACCCGGGCCGTGCAAAGTCGATTAAATCGGGCCCTTTCCAGCCCGACTCAATTTCTGCAAAAAAAATTCCAATTTTCTTTTAGATACGCAATTAAGATTATTTTAAGGAATACTGCACACATATTTATGGGAAAATTTTACAGTACGTTTTAGATTACGTGTTATTATGACAAAAAATACACAATATAATAGTTTAGAATAAAAGAAAAAGGTAGCTTTAAAAACATCTTAACTTTTTAAGCTGTATACAGGGTTCGCACAGACTCCTTAGACTCCTTGGAAACTCCTTAGAAATGAAAACATTCCCAAGTAGTACTTAGAACTACTTAGAAACTCCTTATATTCTATTGCGGCTTCGGACGCAAGCGATATTGCTGCCGAGGGGAAAAAAATCGCGATTGAAAAATTCACGGTAAATCCTTTATGCACGTCATTCATCTGAAGCACAACATTAATTGGGTAGGGTAATCTTAATAGCAGGGCTCCCACTAGGTCCGTTTTTCAATTATTAGGTCCGTAAAGTCCGTTTTTCGACACTGTTAGCCGATCTTTATTTTAAATTTTATCGATGTTTGGCATTTAGCCAAGAATCTCTGAAAAATCGCGTTTTTCGCAAATATGTTCCAAAAAAATACAGTCAAATTTCGTCATTCGATCGCGGGAAAAATTCGTAAATTTTGTCAAAGGATTGTGAAAAAACGTGAATTTCTCTTACAGATCGCGGGAAAACTCTTATTTCTTAAAAAGACACGAATTTCTTAAAAGACAGCGAAAAAAACACGAATTTACTCAAAGGATCTCGAAAAAACGCTAATTTCGTTAAAAATCGAGAAAAAAAAGCAGATTTCCTCTAAAGATCGCGAAAAACACGCGAATTTCCCCAAAAGATCGCGAAAAACACGCGAATTTCCCCAAAAGATCGCGAAAAACACGCGAATTTCCTCAAAAGATCGCGAAAAACACGCGAATGTCCCCAAAGCATCTCGAAAAACACGCGAATTTCGTCAAAGCATCTCGAAAAACACGCAAATTTCGTCAAAGCATCTCGAAAAACACGCAAATTTCGTCAAAAATCGTGAAAAACACGCGGTTTCCATCAAAAGATCGCGAAAAAACGCCAGATTCGTTAAACAATCAAAATAAAACGCGAATTCCATTAAAAGATCGCGAAAAAAGCGAATTTTGCCAGAAAGTCGCGAAAAAAAAACGGAAATTCTCCCTGTTAATCGCGAGGAAAAAAACGCGAATTTCATCATAAGATCGCGAAAAAAATGCGAATTTGTCAAAATTTCACCTTTAAAGAAAGCGATTACCACTGTTCTAAAAAAATAAATTGAAAACTTGTTATATTTTTTCTTGTATAGCATTGAGCATTTTTTTTTTTTTTTTTTTTTTGTCTTCTAAAATTTTCTTTAAGATGTATCATGCATGTGATATACATAATAAGTGTTTAGGGTTTGACTAATCTCTATTTATATGACCTAGGGATGATTTTAGTCAGAATTTTCCGAAAATGTACGGCATTCATTTCCGAAAAATTTAAAAAAAAATCGGTCACCAATCCGAAAATTCGGACATAGTCGCCGAAAAAAATAAATTTTGTCAATCGTTTGCAGAAAAATAGCCAATTTCGTCAAAGGATCGCGCGGTGAACGCCAATTTCGTCAAAGGATCGCGAAAAAATGCAAATTTCGTCAAAAAATCGCGAAAAAACCCACAGATTTCGTCAAAAGATCGCGAAAAAAACCCACAAATTTCGTCGAAAAATTGCGAAAACCCTCAAATTTCGTTGAAAGATCGCGAAAAAACAGCAAATTTCGTCGAAAGATCGCGAAAAATCGACAAATTTCGTCGAAAGATCGCGAAAAATCGACAAATTTCGTCGAAAGATCGCGAAAAAACCCACAAATTTCGTCGAAAGATCGCGAAAAAACCCACAAATTTCGTCAAAAGAGCGTGTATAAACCCACAAATTTCGTCAAAAGAGCGTGTATAAACCCACAAATTTCGTCAAAAGATCGCGAAAAAACGCGAATTTCGTCAAAGAGCCAAGGAGAAAACGCATAGCTAGTGTCGGGAGTAGATTTCATCCCCCCCCCCCCCTCTCTCTGGTCTAACTTTTCAGAAGATTTGCTGTGAATTTCAGAATTTTTTTTTTACTCAGATCACCCCTGTGACATGACCATTGGTAACTGCATAAAAAAGTAGATTGTCAATTTTGTATTTAAACTTACGAAATCAATAAGCAATATATTGTGAATACTGTGCAATTTCAGCACTAACAATTATATTCTAATACAGTAAAGTTTGTTTTTGAAATGTTTTTCTCTACAAATTGGGCATTAAAAATTGGAGTGTGCATACCACATAACGATGCAGCACATTAAAGCAACAACAAAAAATGGCAAATCCTTAAAAATTTTTGGACTCCTTGGATTTTTCGGGTACTCCTTGGATTTTTTCTTCCCAACCCTGTATGAACCCTGTGTATAATAAAAACATTTCTGAAAATATTTCGCCATAATTTATTAACGCTGAAATCTAAAAGATCCACTTTCTGACACATATCTGAATTCATTTTTTTCAGAAACGCAAAAAAAAAAAATAAAAAAATAACAGGTGCCCTTATTCAGAAACTATGTAATCGAATGGCGTTTCGATGTTTTAATACAGACAAAAGATCTTTCAGAAAATACTTAATTTTCTTATAGGCCCGTTTAATTTTTTCGTCGGCTCGGCCTGGCACGATCCAAGGCCGATTTTTTCATTATTAGATTCGGGCTGGCCATTAATCTTTTTTCTGCTGATATCGTCCGGATCTGGATTTCTTTGGCCATATCAGTCTGATAATTGTTTTTCAAAGTTTTTTTCAAATTGCAGGGCTCCCAACACATTTTAGTCCTCAAAAAGGGGGAAAGGGGACCATTTTTATTTAAAAAGCGGACTTTGGGGGACCATTTTTATTTAAAAAGGGGACTTTGGGGGACCATTTTTATTTAAAAGAGGGACTTCGGGGGACCATTTTTATTAAAAAAAAGAGACTAAAAAAGAATCATGAGTAAAAACATTGCACTAATTTTCCTAAATATGCAAGTAAATTTTTAAAATTACCCCAGAAAATATGTTAGAATGTTATCTTTATAAGGTGTCATTAAACAATGTACACAGTTTCATAGAAACACATTTAAATATCCTACTGCAAGAATATAGAAAATATTCTATATTTCGGCATTCACATTGATAATTCTCTTTAAAGGTAAAAAAAATAATGATCAGTGAATAAAAAGAGCACAGCATAATAACGATTCCTGTTGAACAATAAAATTAGATTAAGATATATGTTATTAATTACTATCCTCAAACATAAAATTTAGTTTCTTTTTGCACAATAGAGAAGCTAGGATAAGCTATAATGTTCATAGGAAAAAGTTTACTATGGAAAAGCTCCGTGGGGAGTGATCAAAACCAATATTGAATCATCAGTATTCATAATTTTACATATCAAATCTCGTGAAATTTAATTCCAAACATGCCGTGATCTGGCTTTCACAGAAATAATTAAAATTGCAACCTAGTAGTGCCTGCCACCTGTCACGAAATACACCAAATTCTAATCAGTGCCAATTTATGTCAAGAATTAAATGAATGTGAAGTTTGATGGAATTTCACCCTAACGATGCTAAGGTATAATTATCATGTAAATTGTGAAAAATGTAACATAGCAATGCCACCTGTTGGGCCCATATACACCGAAACCTAATCAGCACCTATGTGTGCTAAAGTCTAATTACATATGGCATTTGATGAAATTCCATGCTTTAGTTTTGAGATAAAGTAGCTACAAATTTTGTATCACAAATAGAGAGAGATTTTTAAAAAATAGTCAAATCGTATTGAGGGTCAATCTAAAACATATACATCCATTAAAAAAATGGAAATTTTTTTTTCATGATTCCAATACCTTCTTCTGATAAAATAAGGGTCTCTGCCCCCTACGAGCTATGCTCGACAAATTCCGTTCAGACACTGCAGACTCTAAAAACACGCTAATTGGATCCACTTTAAAAAGATTATGGAAGATTTGAATAATAATTAAACAACCAGTGATGATCTCACTGTAAACAGATTTCCATTCATTTCAACTTCACTGGGGGATTTTAAGATATAACAACTGCTGTTCAGACATTTAATGGCTGTTTTCGTGTTTGATTAAATAAGATCAGTAAACAGCATTTGAAAATCAGCCTATATAAAATGAACAAATCAGAGTCGTTGACTTTCGGAATTTTTTAAATAACATTATAAGAAAATTGTCTTAAATAACACATTTTAAATCTGACGTAATTTTCACCAAAAATTTATTTCTCTCTTTAACGTTCACGTGAAAATACATTTGTTGTTTGAAAGGGATAATTATTATTTGTGCTGTCTTAGAATTGACAACAATAGTTAAAAAGATCACCACAAAATATGAAATAAATCTTTCGTGTAAATATATTTTTTAATTTAAACTGTTTGGCAATATTATTAATTGTGCATTTTAAATGTTGTGTAATTTCTCCTATTTATTGCTTTTAACTAGCACATATTAATATTAATTTTTAAAACTTTTCTTTCTTTTTAAATATTCCCATGTAAATACAATTTTTGTGACGAAACTTTAAATATTTTCCTGCTTTTAAAACGTGATCATTGAATTCTTATATTAAAGTTTTATTTCTATTTTTGATAGTCACATACTAAGACATTTTTAATTTAAAGGAAATAGTACTTTTTGCGCTGTTTTTACAATTGGCAACAATTTAAAATAATAACTTTATCTAAATGTGAATAAAAATATCTATTAAAATGGTGAAAATTCAAATAAAAAACTGAAAAAAAAAATATCGTAAAAAACTAAAATAAAATAAATGCAGTCTGCGTACCACAGGCTTGTAATGTATATCGTTAGAAAAAAGGATTAAATTCCTATGCATAACTTTTGTTCAGCTATAAAACTTTTTTAATGGAATGATTTTGACCAACTTTAACATTGAATAGCTCTTAAAAAGGATTCTTCGATTTAAAAACTGTCTGCACCAGCGTGTTTATCAATATTTTCTGTATAATATGAGGACTACCAATGCTCATAACTGCAGTGGCAGTGACAGAGTTAGTTACTTTTTTTTCTAAGAATATAGAAATATATACTGAAGAGAGCCTAAGGGGAAAAAAACAAGAAGACATTGTAATTAAGAGTTCCTTTAATAGATTGGCTATACTTCTCCATCAAAATTGAAAACAAAACTACATCTATAATAATAAAGGTAAAAGTTTGTGTACTAAAGAGATTGTTGCACATAGAGCTACAAGATTTGGCAGGAAGATACCACCCGTATATCTAAATTTGTTTTTGGATTTTGTTTTAATTACATTTTTTTATGAGATTTTTATTTTTTAGTCAAATGTAATATTTTTTTTTCCACTTTTCAATAAAGTTTATTCGATATTTGTACAACATTTAAAAAATCTTTCACAAATTTTTAATGTGAATTTCAGCCTTTTTTTGCATTCTGCGGCAATTTTTTGGCATTCATAAAAGAAATTCAGTTTCAAACATTTAGCCCTAATGTAATAAATTTTGCCCTAATATGATTGCGTCATCAGATTTAAATTTTTAACTAATTTTAACCTTTTTTTGTACGTATATATGTGTATTCTGCAGCGATTTTTTCCACATTAGAATCCGGTTTTAATGTTTTAGCCCAGTATAGTAAATGTTGTCCTCCTTTTAATGAAGTTTATTCAAAATTTGTACAGCAATTTTCGAATTTTTATGCAATTTTTTAATTCTTAAAAGGAATTCAGTTTCAATATTTTAGCCCAGTTTAATAAATTTTGTCATATTTTGAATACAATTTATCCAGAATTGGTAAAGCCTCTTTTAATTTTTTTTATGCAGTTTGAGGTTTTTTTTTTGTTTTTTTTTTTGCGATAATTCTTTAACATTCGATTTCAAAAACTGGTCATGTGAGTAACAGGTCTGGCTAAGACAAGTCTATCCTTGATAAATGGAAAGTGTGTAATAATAGAAAAGTCTCCCCTACATTTTGTTTTGTGGAGGATAAATAGGAGAATTCTGAAAATTTCGTATAGTTTCCTTGAACATAAAAAAGGATTTTTCTTTTTATGAGGTAATAATCTGTTAGCAGGGCCGGCGCAATATTGCACAAGGAGGTTGAAGTAATTTTTTTTTATTTTGTGGGGATTTTTTTCAGTCACTGAAAAGGGGACTAGGCGGACCAAAATGCATAAAAGGGGACTAAAGGGGACCTTTTTTTAAAAAGGGGACTTTGGGGGGAAAAATGGGACCATTTGGGAGCCCTGAAATTGTGACAAAATGCCCCTTTAATAAAGAATGGAAAATGCAAACGATAAGACGGAATCCCGCCCACCCCCCACCCCCTTCCTTTCTTCTATCTTTACAAGAAGACATTATTGGATTCGTGAAAATTTTCGACTTCCGGTTTTCGACAGATTTATACGTTTTAGAATGTCCTGAACACGATTTGACTGTTTTTAGAAAACAGTCTGCCGGTCTGTCCGTACGTGACAAAAATTTTATGGGTGCTCTATCTCAAGAACTATTGCACGGATTTTAATAAAACTTTAAATTCAGTTAGACCTTGATATAAATGGGTGCTGATTAGTTTTCAGTGTAAATCGCCCAACAGGTGGCGCTGCTATGCTGCATTTTTCGCGATTTCCGCGATAACTATATCTGACGAACTAATTAAAGGAATTTCCTCAAACTTCATATTCTGTTAGACGTTGACACAAATAGACGCTGATTAAGTTTTGGAGTAAATGCCCGAACAGGTGGCGCTGTTATGCTGTATTTTTCACAATTTCTGCAATAAGTATATAGTTTGAACTTATGTACAGATCAGGGGTGATTATGAGTAAAAAAAAAAAAAAATCTGAAATTCACAGAAAATTTTCTGAAAGGTCACAGCAGAATTGGGGGGGGGTATCCCCTTGCAACATTAACTATGCGTTTTTTCCGCGGCCTTTTGACGAGTTTCGCGTTTTTTCCGCGGCCCTTTGACGAGATCCGCGTTTTTTCCGTGATCCAATAACAAACTTTGCATTTTCTCTGCAATCCTTTGAGTAAATTTGCTTTTTTTTTCGTGATCCTATGATGAAATTTGCGTTTTTTATCGCGATTTTTTTGATGAAATTTGTGGAAGGTTTTTTCGCGATCATTTGACAAAATTTGCGTTTTTATTCGCGATCCTTTGACGAAATTTGAATTTTTTCGCGATCTTTTGGCGAAATTTGTGTTTTTGTTCACAATCCTTTGACGAAATTTTGTTTTTTCCGTGATTCTTTGACGAAATTTTTTGGTTTTATGCCTTGATACTTTGACAAAATTCGCGTTTTTTCCGTGATCCTTGAATGAAATTCGCGTTTTTTCGCGATTCTTTGACGAAATTTGCGTTTTTCCGCGATCCTTTAGCGAAATTTGCGTTTCTCCCGTGATATGAAAGTGTATTATTTCTGAGATTATATAAAAGTAATATTAATGTGTTTTCTAAACAGTATGCAGTTATTACAAAAATGCCCTTTTTTTTAAATAATGTGCCCTTTACAAAAAAAAATTGCCCTTTTTTGTAATATGCGCCCTGCCCTTTTTTATGTTCTAGAGTGATCCCTGCTCACTAAATATATTTTTATGTTTCAATTGCATTTTTCCACTTTCTAAAAATCATAAAACCTAACCTGCATTTATGCACGCAAAGATAGTCTCAACATTTGCGATTTTGACATTCGTAGAGGTTTCCGCGAACCTAACCCTCGTGAATGTTAAAGGATTACTGTACTAAGATTTAACAAAAGATTTCTGAACATATGAAAAATTATAATGATTAATTGAATTCCATATGAATTACACTTTTCAGAACTTAATATTATATATCTCTTTTACAATTCAGAGAAGCAAAAAAGTTATTTTAGACTTTTTCTTAGTTTTGTTTTAAATGCTCTGCGAAAAAATACACAATATATCAAGAATTAGTTTACATGAATTTCAGTTTATATACCAAATAATATAGCACTGAAACGTACAATAGAAGCAGCACTTTCTTTCAAAATTTGCTCCAAAGCTTGTAAACTATTTTCCTCAGGAATGTATATAATCTAAAAGTAAAAAATAAAAATGATATATACCAATAAAAACACATTTTTTTTTCCTGTCACATAATCTAACTTAGTTTTTAAATATATTACTATATAGCAAAAAAAAAAAAAAGTATTAATAAAAGCACCTTTCACTCTAAATACACTAATAGATATATAAACTACTTTTATAAGTTTAATTATCTTTCAAATAAAATGTCTTGAAAAGAAGAAAAAAAATGTGAGAAATGTATTTTAACACTTTTCACAGAATGCAGTATTTTAATTCTGAATTTTAACAAAAATATGCAAGTTTTGTGATAAAATTACAATACATCATTTTTAAAATCCAGGTTATATTTTCCAACAACTTGCATCAAGGTATGCAAAATGTAATTGAGCAAAAGAGAAATCTCATACTGTTACTATTACAAATCTCATCAGTTACTACTGAAGCAAGAAATTGTCCCAGAGAAACACAAAATATACCATTCGGCTATAAAAAATAACACTGGTATCTGGATACATTTGATCATATGGTGATACATGTACATACTGTGAATTACAACTTATTAATAGAATTTAAATATACAAGAAATAAACACACTAGTGAAGAGAACTGTGCTCATACCTGACCAGAAAAGACAGTTCTTGTAATAAGTTTATTCAGTTTTGTTAATTCTGATGGCATAATATTATATCTAGCAGCAATCCCTTCTAAGGTGTCTGATGGTTGCACCTGTAAAGAATAAAAATTGCCATTTAACACAATGAGAATAGCTTAACATAGTCTTTTACGATAAATTCCAAAAAAATTAATGCACAGCAGAATCTCAGTTCTTGAACACCCCCAGTTATCAAAAACAACTTGGTTCATGAACAAGAAATTTGATTCAGTTCTTAAGTGCTGATACTGTCATCACAAAATTTAACGACTGAAAAAAAATATTAAAAGAAGCCTGTGATGAAAATAAATTAGAATTACTAATTTATGTGCCATTTTAAATTAAACTTTCCTGAGAAACTGCATTGAGATCGTTAGAAGATTACTGAAGAATTAAGAAGTATTCTAAAGTGCATTGTGAATCGCAAAAACTCACAGTATAAACTGACTGCATAGTTCTTTTGGTCAAGTTCAATTAAAAATTATGAAGAGAATATAAAAATATAAAGGATGGGTATTACTTTAAAAAAACATGCAAATGTTGAAGATGTAATCTTGATAAACAAACTGAGTAAACAGTATGGTTGAACAAATACTCATTTATTGATTTTCAAAATCAGAAGTAAGAAAAATTTATTACTCCCACCAATTGGTCACTGCCTGGTTGAATTGAAAACTTATTTGAATTAAAATCTTGAAGAAAAGCTTTAAAATATTCCAAATGAAGACAGCATGGGCAATTTTATTAATCAAAATATCATTAAATGGCCCACATCATTATGCAGTATCGACTTTAAGTATGAGAATAAGCATTTTTAGCCACTTACAAGTCTGTATCCGAAGGCAGACAAAAGCCTGCATTTTGATGAAATTAAATTGCGCTAAACTTTTAGATCTTGACAACCACTCATAAAAAATGGCAGAGTCCAAATAAAATCAAATGAAAAACTGTAATTAAAAAAAGAATTTTTGATTCGCAACGTTAAACAATCATGCCTCCCCAGAAGGAAGAGCCAAGTGTGATGCTTGCAGCATTGAGAAAAGAGAAATGCTTTAAATAGTGCATGTGCAATTCAAATAGAAACGAGAGATCATGAGAGAAACACATCAGTTAAAATGCTCCTCTGAAATGCTGTAGCAGGCAAAAGAAAGATCTCCGCTATCAGCGAGGAAAAGTATGAGCTTAGGGACATAATATGTAACTAAAATTAGAAAATACCGATGCTAAAAGCTGAAAAAGGAACAAAAATTTAATTTAAACAATGGAAGAATTTATCTCAAGGCCATTTTTTTTCCCAGGATGGGGGGGGGGGGCGGGCACACAAAGTGCACATGTATAGGATAAAGTGATTGAAGCGTTATTGCAATTTATGCTATTCCAATGCAGCTAAATCTGATGTCTTTTGTCTCTTTCCTTTTGTACATTTAAATATTGCCTTTAAGTAAATGCAATCTAAAGTTAAATACAAACAGCAAATGCTATATACAAAATACATCCATGAATATACAGTAGCAAAATTTAGATAAAGCATAAGCACATCTGAAGGTAAACAGCTGGAGTTGAAAACTAAGCATAATAGGATGACACCATAATTCTTGTAAACAGCTAAAACTTACATTTTTTTTTTCTTTTTTTTTGGTGGGAGGTGGGTTATGCTATGATACTTAAGTTTAGAATATGCATTTTAACCTCATACACAATAAATTTTAGCACTCACAGTAAAAGTTTTTTTTTTTTTTTTTTTTTTAAGGACATTTTGCAATATTGGATTATTTTACACAATTTTTTAAAGGGTAAAACTTTTTAAGCATGAAAAGTACATTTACATTATTAATAAAACATGTGTAAAGCATATGATCACAAAATTTATAGCTGAAATTTAATAAAAGATACCAGATGAGTACTAAATAAACAGTCAAGTGCAAGTATTACTCGTGCTCAGAGGGTTCCCTACAATAAATATATAAAATATTAACAGTAATTATTTTAAAAAATTGTTGCTAAAAGAATAATAAGACTTTGTAAAAAAACTATACAACGTAGGTAGGGTTGGGTATAGCTGTATATACCAGAAAAGTATGAATGGGTATACCGTAAAAGTTCAAAGTGATATGAAGCTTAAATAATATCAAATATTGCTATTCTGTATAACTCTTTTTTTTTTAATCTTATTCTAATCTGTTTAATGAACTAAATTCGGAACTGACAATAAAAGTAGTGCATATTTAAACTTCATTCAGCATTTCATAAAACTAAATTCAGCGTATCCTCCTTGTTCAAAGTTTAAACTTGGCATTGTACTAAGCACGCTTCGAAAGGAGGTCACAAAGTTTCAAAGCTGCCTTGGTCCGTGCCGTGTATTTCCAGACAGGTTTTTTATTAACTTTTAAAGTCACGGGAGGCATATTGAGAAGGCCACTCAATGCAAACTAGTTGCGAATAGAACAGTATTTATGTGATTAATTCTAATTAAATTAGTAGTCTGTTTTTAACAATTTGATGTTTATTATTTTTATACTGCTACTGGGCTACTTGCTATTACACATACATATCATTAAAAGTTGTTATCTAGGCTTTAAAAGCTGATGGTACATAGAGTACGGTACGCTGCCCCTGTCATTATGTAAGTTCAAACCGTCCGTGTCTTTAAGGGTTAATATCTCGGCTAATTACTGATGATTTTTTTCGAAACTCATTATCAACAATGCTTTTATACTTCTGCTACGATAGATACCTTCATCACTTCTCAATACCTTTGCTGAATGCCTGCAAATCGAAATTTGTGTTTAACAGAAAAAATGCGCTTTTCTCAAAAACTATGTGACGTAGAGTAACCACTATAATTTTCCTGCAATGTTTAAATTAACGTCTACTACCTCTAATTATTTGATATGTTTAGTTTCAGTAGATTCGGAAATAGTGAGGGGGGCGGGGGGTACTTATTTTTGCACTACATTTTTGACGATATCGCTGTAAATATAATACCTAAAATTAAAAGAAATGTATTTTTGTGTTCAGCATTATGAAAGCTTTTACATGATATCCCACATGATATACAAAGATTTTCTTTTTCCAAGTAACATAATTAGCCACTTTACATTTTTCCTTCAAGTTCTTCCTACAACTTCTTCCATTTTAGTTTCAAGTGTATGAGAATTACAACTCTTTTTTCCCCAAAAAAGGGAGTATTTTAGTGTATTTCAACATATTTTGCAAAAGTTTTTCGTTTAAATTTTTTAAAATGTTGATAATTTTTCTTTCTTCTTCAACAAAATTAATACATAAATTTCCAAATGCTTTATTTAGTAAAATCTCTTTTCCACACAAGACAAAGTAAAAATATTTTATGAGGGTGGTTCAATAATTATTGTCCCTGGTGTATATAAAATATTTGTACTGCGATGGTTGTTGTGGAATATTGGACCCTAATGTCTTAGATGCCTATATGCTCAATTTCAGAACCATAGCTGCTATATTCACATAGTTTTGGAGGGAGGAGTGAAAGGGGGGGAGTGGGAGTGAAAGGCTGATTTTTAGCTTATGGGGCTAGATTTGTGACAGTGGATGAGACGTAACTACTGTCGTTTTGACTTGCGATCATAGTTATGTAGCCACATCTCATCCACTGTCCAAATATAGTCTCATAAGCTCCGAACCAGCATTTCACCCTCACACCCCTTCTTAAAAACTCCCCCAAAAATAAGTCTTTAAAACTTCATCCCTCCTTCTAAAACTATGTTAATATAGTAGCAGCTACAGTTCTGAAATTGAGCATATAGGCATTTAAGAGATTAGGCTTCGAAATTCCACATCAACCATCGCAGTACAAATATTTTATATACATTAGGGACAATAATTATTGAACCACCCACGTACTACATTAAGGCATATTCTAGTGAAACATAGTTGTTGTGCTGATGTAAGATGAACATGAGCAATAAAAATAATTTATTTGAGATATAAAAGAAAATGTTTATCAATTATCGCCACTGAATGATTGAAATATGGTTCAAAAAGTTTTAGATATTAAACTTGTTGGCAGATTTCATCAAAAATATATAGTTTTTGTGAAAATGGCCTGTAATATATTAAAGCAAATGGGAGCTCAATCGAAAACATAGTTCATGTTCACTCACAGACATACAAATAAAGTAGAATCATCAAAAAACCACCAAAAATGAGCTCTGGGGAGCTGAAAATGTGAGGAAATGCTAATATACACACATACATACTCACATGTATATGGAATAGCTTTGAAAATAAGGAAAATGGATCGAGGAAACCTTGAAATGTAAAAATATAGCAATATTTCTATAATCAGGTTTTTATCCTGAGTACAATACTTTCCTTAAACTATATGTGTACATAAAGTAGGATGTAAAAAAATCATGATTTTTTTTTAAATAAAAAAAATCGGTTTTTTTATTTAAATCGGATTTTTTTTTCTGTGTTAAAATATTAAACATCTACCAAGAATTAAGCATTTCAAAAATGAATAACCCTCCAATTACTAACATAATCCAGGGGTGCAGAATATGTCCGATCAGGCGATCTAGGATCGAGGGAAATTTTAACCACCTGGGGAAATTTTGCAGAAACATATACAATTGATTTCGATTTTAACAACGAATTCATAGTTCCTCGCAAATTCACTACAAATAAAAAGATCCGTATGGCGATCTTCACAAAATCGATCTCAGAATAACATGATTCTGTTCCGAATTTTCCGAAAATTTAAGGCATTTGGTTCCGAAAATTAAAAAAAAAAAAAAAATCAGTCATCAGTCTGAAAATTGATATAAAAATACCGCGAATTTTGTCCAAGAATTACGGAAAAAACGCTAATTTCGTCACAAGATCGCAAAATAACAGCAATTTTTTAAAGGAATGCGAAAAAAAAAACCGCGAATTTCGTCAAAAGATCATGAAAAAACAGCAAGTTTCATCAAAATATCAGGAAATGAACGCAAATTTTATCAAAGATTGCAAAATAAACGCACATTTCGTCAAGAGATCACGAAAAACCCCACAAATTTCGGCAAAAGATCACGAAATGAACGCAAATTTCGGCAAAAGATCACAGAATGAACACAAATTTTGTCAAAAATTTGTGAAACAACTGCAAATTTTGTCGAAAGAGCGCAGACTTCATTAAAAGATTGCAAATTTCGGCAAACGATCGCAAAACAACTGCGAATTTCATCAAAAGGAAGCAAAATAACCATAAAACTCGTCAATAAATCGCGAAATAACCGAAAATTTCGTCAAAAGATCGCAAATTTCGCCAAAGGGCCACGAAAAAAACATAGTTACTGCTGGGAGTGTATTTCCCCCACTCTGCTGTAACCTTTCAGAAAATTAGCTGTGAATTTCAGATTTTTTTTCTTTTAACTCAGAATCACCCCTGCCATATATATACTTGCACATAAGTTGAGAAATATTGGAAAAATAAATTTTCTATACCTACGGTAATACAGAATTTACCTATAATATACTGTAAAATTTTGCGGAAATTTTCATGTGGATTGGGAGAAATGTTGGGAGTAGAAACATTTTCTGCACCCCTGACATAATCTATGTTTTTTTTCTTTAATTAATAAAATTTTAATTATGTAATTATACAAATTACAAAAAACTGCAAATAAAAAATTTCTTTAGTAACATACAACATTATGTGCATTAATATTTTGTAATAATTATGTAAACCAATATTAAATACTGTTTATATTTTAAAGTTATTGATAAATTGCATTTAATTTTAAATTGATGATACATATTAAATTTTGTAATTATTAAACAATTAATTGTTTAATTAAGAACACAATCTACATTTTTGAAAAAGTGGTTGAAAAAAGGTGATAAATAGGGCCACCTGGGGTAATTCCTGGTCAAAAAGTATCAACATCTAATTATTATAAAAGCTATTAAAGGTATTGTTCTCAATTTTTTTGTGGAATAAGCCTTCTCTCATGTCTGTATTATAAAATGCTTACTTAAATATATATGCACTTATAATTAAAATAATTATTATTTTTAAATGACCAAGAATTACCCCAGAAATGGGGTAATTATCGGTCAGCATGCTTTTTCATGTAAATAAAGTAGTACAGTTAATTTTTTTATGACTGAGTAATAAAATAAGTAGAATCAATCTTCTAAAAGTTTTGTTCATCTCTTAATTTTGGAATAATAAAGCATAGACTTTGTTTTGGGCATAAATACAAAGTTATTTGATGTGTAAAAGACTTTTGTACCTTTTACAAAACATAAATTAGCCAAAGAATTTTTATGCTTTTTTATAACATTTATAAGCAGTATTTATTGCTTAATTAGTATCCACTGTGAATGGATTTATTAATAACTTGCAAATTTATTGATCCATAAAAAATATAACAATGTTATCAATTTTATTTTATTTAGGCCAACTGAAGTTTTTGGCTCCCATTTCAAGAAATTTCCAATACAGACCTTTAATATAATACACAGCATGATAATTAGGTTCGTCTATTGCAGAGGTTCCCAAAGTGTGCTCCGCGGAGCCCTTGGGGCTCCGCCTATACTTTTCAGGGGCTCTGCGGTGTTCCAGGAAAATAAACAAAACATGAAAGAAATTAGCATATTGCAAGGGAAATTTTTTCGAAAATATACAGGAATTTGTGTGTGTGTGTGTGAAAAATAAATACATCACTGGGAAAAATAAAGTTGAATAATACTATATTGATATACTATAATATACTATAAAAAGTTGAAAAATAATATATATTCTTTAAAATTACATACGACGACAACGACTAAAAATTTGCATTATACATATAGCTATTTTCTGTATAATATTTTTGGTTCGGACTACTTTATTTTATATATCTGCATTTAATGTGTTTTAAAAATTCGATTCAAAATAAGTTACAAGAAATAGTATTCCGAATCGAACGCACAACGCGAAATGAAAGAACAAAGGCGCTCCGGTGCTAACCTCTGCTTGCCGAACAAAAGAGAAAACAGTTTCGTCCTTTGGAACTCTGCCTATTCATATGTTTATATTGTGTGTGAATTTACATTTGTGTATATTGTGTATATATATTTATTTTTTTATATAACTTTAATTTCTTAATCTGTTTATGTTACTGCTATATACTGTTTTTCATAGTAAAACAATGTTTGTTGATGAAAACGCCTCTTTTTTGTAACATCTTGTATTATTTAATAAACCTCTCATTAGATTCATTTAATATTTGTATACGTTGTGTATGTAGTTTTCTTTTTACTTTTTGTAACATTAATTCATTCAATCTGTTTATTTTATTTTATTAATTCGTAGTTATTTAAATTTTCTATGCTGTTTTACATAATTGTACTTAATTTTTAAAGCAATGTATGTTGCTGAAAACGCATTTTTACTTTTTTTTCATATCTTGTATCACTTAACAACCCCTCTTTAAAATTTTCTTTTAATTGGTCTCGGCATTGGCTAAGATTCTTATATTATGATGTCCCTTTTTGCTATCAGAAACAAGGCTGTAGCAATTAAAAAATATATATTGGCTATTTACATTTGTCATCACACAAACAATCTAAACTTTTGCTCCCATCCACTCCTTGCTTAGACTATTCGTCAATGAGTACCCGCCGTGATATAAATTTAATCCCATCCATATATCCCGTTTTGTTAGTTAGTAAAGTTTTTCTACTAGTTGTAGTTCTTTTAACATGTATAGTTTTTAACCGTATATCTATTTTGATGCAAAAACAATGGTGAAAGAAAGTTTTTTCAAAACTATAATTAATACATAGCTGCCAACCTTTCACTAATCTTCCGTAATGTCTGGATTAATTTGAACCAAGTTAACCACGTTTCGAACCAGAAAATTTATTTCATGAACACTTATTTATTTAATTCCAGTTTTCTACGAGGAACGTACTTAATATCATTTCTTAAAAAAATATCGTATTAAACCAGGGTCAAATTAACGCAAGTATTACGGAAGATTAGTTTGAGGTTGGCACTTATGTAATAGCTAAATACTTCAAATAAAACATCCAAAAAAAGTGAACGATGGTGCACTTAACAATACGGGATATAGATTTTGCCTCGCCCACTTAAACACTAAAAAGATGATCAGCTTCTAAATGGATTTTTAAAAAAATGGTTCAAAAGAAGGAGCTCAGAGGCGATTTATTTTCGTTGCATGTTTAGAAGTACCAGAAACGCAAAAAACGAAAAAAAGAATTCGTAATCACATGATTCTATCACGGGTGGGCGGGACTAGCAAAAAAGTGTTATATAATTACTAATGGGCGACTGGGCCCATGCGTTTTCTTTCTTTTTGCTAGTAGCCTATTGGGATTATACAGAAGTTTCTCTTTGTAAACAAAAACTGAATAACTTACCCTTTTTTCTGTGTGTGTGTGGTTTTTGCCATAAATAATAGTTTCACGCAAGATCCAGTACAATGCATGAACCAGAAAGGGTTAACATTTTCATCTTTAATTCAGAGTTCATACTGGAAATCCCGAAAGAACATTTTTTATTTTAAAAATGGATATCATTAACTTCTTAACAGTATTGCTAGAACGTCACCCGGGTAAGGAGAGTTTGTTTTCTTCATTACTAACAGCTTTCAGAAACCACAAATTTTTAACTATAATTTTTGCTGCATTTGGCGAACATACCAGGCAGATAGTTTAACACAAAAAAAGTGGTTTTTAGTCCTTATTTGTAATTTATTGTGTCCAATAATAGTAATATTAAATAAAATGTTAAGAGGTTAAGTAATAGAAAATTTTATTTTCAAAATTTCTAGTATGAATTCAGAATTTCTGTATCAAGAAAAGTGCCAAACTGGGAACCTTGACCCCATGTTGGAAACTACTGGTTCAGACTCTTATCCAGCAGATCTTTCTCTACTCCATAGGCATAAAAAACATTAATTTGTAAACCATACAGTGCCGCGGTGTTAAGGGGCTCCGCCTTAGAAATTCTTCCCAGAAAAGGCTCCGCGAGCCCAAAAGTTTGGGAACCACTGGTCTATTGCATTATGTATATTTTTATGCACCATTTTGGCATTTTGCAATGAGATAGTATTTCAACTTAAATTGTTCAATCATAGGGTGTGTCTTATTCTCTGAGCACTTACTGTTTTCTTCTTTTAAAAGTGTTTAATATAGTAGAGGAAAATTTTATAATCTTTTAAAGACTGTGATATGTCATTAGTTGAAATAAAATAATTAAAACTTCAAGAATGACAATGATCTGCTGTAAAATGTGTAAAAATCAAGATCGATGTTTTGCAGAAATTTGAGTAGCAGTTTTGAATATATATATTTTTTTAATATTTAATTTCAACTAAATGAACAATTAAAGCATATATTTCAAAGCAAAGGATTCAAAATATCTTTGAGATTTTTTACTGTTCCATAAATTGTTATTTTTATAACAAAAGCGAAAACTATCAAGAATTACCTCAGAAACTCAGTGACCAGGAATTAATTTGGGTGACTCTATTTTATTAAGAACTACAATTAACTAAAATGTGGTGAACAGTGTGGTTGCAGTTAATTCTCAAAGGATTTGCGACAATTAAATCACTAAATATGACAATAGAAAGGAATAAAATGATGATAAAAAAATTGACCAGGAATTACCCCAGTGACCAAGATTTACCCCAGATACATGGGGCAGTATTTGACCAACTTTTGTAAATTATTTAAAATAGTATAAAAAATTTCAAGACTATTTTTTTATAGCTAAAATAGCTGGTAATTGAACCAAAAAGAAAGAAAAGAAAAATATTTAAAATTTGAGATGTGACAAAGATCTTTGTAAAAATGTATCATAACTAAGGCCAATGTTATTTTACAGAAATTTAACAAGCCATTTCAAAAAGATTTTTTTTTCAAAATAAATAAACAATAAACTCATAATTAAGTAATAAATTCTAATGAGGATAGTTCAGAGTACCTCTATGATTTTTTTTTTTTTTTTTTTCATTTTGGTGAAGCATTCTTAAAACATAAAAAGGACTGTGACCAGGAATTACCCCAGAAACTTGCTGACCAGGAATTACCCCGGGTGACCCTAATAGTTTGATAAATTCATAAAGCAGCCAGTAATTTTACACAGGTTCTAAAGCATATCTATATCAAATTGATCAAAAATTGTAGCAATGTATACAGCAAACTCACACATAATTTATAAATAGATTACAAAAATTGTATTTTTGAAATTTAAATCAGATTTTTTCCCCACAACATTAAAATATTTGAATAGCTACTAAATATTATAATGTTTTGAAGTTATTTAACATTTAGTTAGATGTTTTTTAAATGTATAATACATCTTTTTACACAGTTTAATACTGTTATAATTAACAATAACAAATATTACATTTTTTACAAGTGATTTAGTGATCATTTTCATTATTGATTATAATGCTTTTTCAAGCCATTTTAAAAAATCAGAAAATATGTGACTTTATCATCTGATTTAAATCAATTAATTGAAATCATTGACACTCTATTGCTGTGTTATTGTATATAAAAAAATGAATAACTTGATTATTAAAAGGAAATTATGACATTGCAAGTTATATTAGATTTAAATATCATTTTTTAATTAAATGCTTTTTATGTTTGTTAGATAAAAACCATGCTTTTTACAAACTTACTGTACTTAAAATTTTTCACAATACTCAGGAATTACGCTTAGAAACAATTATTTAAAGCTTTGTTTTGTGTATTCATAAGTCACAATACCTGTAGAAACTTTCCAAATTATGTTCATCTTAGATTTGAATACTTTTTTTATGTCATTTTAAACATTTAGAAAATTTTTGATTTTAATCAATGATTTTTTTTAAACCACTTGATTAAAATCATGATTTAAATCGCTGATTTAAATCAACTAATTTAAATCGTTGACACTCTAACAGAAAGTAATAATACTATCCATCTAAACAAAATCTTCAAATGTTATAAATTATCCACCAAATTATAATTACAATTTATAAATGTAATTAAAATTTGATGAATAATTTATTATTTATTTTAAACCTTCGTATACAATTGCTTTGTCAATAATTATCTCACCTGCTTTGTCATTTAAAAAGACAATTTTAATATTCATAAATATTTCGGATAATAAAAATTTTAAAAGTGTAAAAAGTTACAGAAATTCCTAATTATATAAACCCAAAAATGGATGAATTGCCAAATGACCAAGATATATTGCCAAGTTATATAATGTATAAATAAATATATACATTGTGAAATTTAAAATTTTGCCCTATATTAAAAGTATTCTATAAGATTTCCCATCTAACATAATTTTACAACTCTAGTTTAATTCTTCCATGTCTTAAAAATATTTCAATAATTCATTTTACATTACTATTAATTTCATCTAAATGCATACATTACTATTTTATTTCTCTTTTCAAATTCCTACTTAAAAACACTTCAAGTATTACTTAGTTTCAAGGTCTTTTAATTTTTATTTCAATCTAAAACACCAATATGAATTCTACTAAAATTATTTGTTCTGCAAATCCCATTTTAATTTACCTTTTTCTTTCTGTATTCTAAGCGCCCTTTGACATTCTTTACCAGAAGTACACATCACTGCATTTTTCCTATGCAACCACAAAATATAGTTTGTTATTTTATGCTTTCTCATTCGGCAAAAATATATTCTGCATTGCAGTAAAAAATCATTCACCTGTAGTATTTATTGGGGTTTATGAGTTTCAGAACAGGATTTTTGTGTGTCTTTGACTTGTAACATCTTAATACATCACCAGGAAGAACATCTCCTTAAGAGCCATTATTTTGAAATTCAGACAAAAAAAATGATATTTTGATAGTTGTATTTTTTAGTTGGCTTGATTTGTTTTTATGTTGAAGTAGATCATATTTAATGGATATTGTGCAATTTTGAAGCCCTGAAAAAATTTCCTGTTTCCTGTAGAAAATGTCAAAGTTCAAGATCATTAATCCCTTTTTTCATGAAAATTGAAATGCCAGTATGTTGGATTGCTATATTTCTGGAAAGCAACAACATCCCAAAATTCTTTTGTCATAAACTGTTAGTGTAACACTTGCTTAGTAAAATTTACTTGGTTCTATGGGGCATTGTTAATTTTCATTGTTATGTTGCCACAAAATGCAATCAAAATGATGTTTTTGTCCCTTTTCTGCACTTGTTATCTTAGTTAAGCAATAGTACCCCAAAATTATTCTTATAGAATATGAAAGTTTACTATTAGGACAAGCTAAGTAAAATAGAACTTTACCGGGATATTGATGCTGTTAGCAGATATAATCTGTTAAATATTCAAAAGTTTCAAAATCTGCAACTTTTGAATTAGTTCCATCTCAAAACAGCATCACAGTTGAATAAAACAAAATATATCAGGTAGTAGTTGAACATAAGTACAAAAACATGGAAACGAAAAATAAGTGGGGTCTCATGCTATTTTCAGAAGAAAAAAAATGACAAATGTTACAAAAAGCAGTGTCAATATCAGGTTTTCTCTCTATCAGAAAATGATTTATCCCGTTTCTCTTGCCCTTTCCTATGTTTTCCGCTATGAGGAAATGGAACATCCCTTTTCTCTTTCTAGGGGAAAAGCCTGACCATTTCACTGCCTTCTTGTAACTTTTTAAATTTTTTTTCTCCTGAAAATAGCATGAGACCCCACTTATTTTTCGTTTCCATGTTTCTGTAATTTGATAATAGATATTTAAGATAATCCTAATATAATGGAGAAAGATATAGCCCTAAAATATAGTATCCCTCCCAAAACGCTATCTACCATACTAAAAGATAAAGCATTTTCAAAAGACATAAGTCAAGTGTCAACTCAAAATGCAAAAGGAGGAAGACGTGTGCCTTTCCAGATATCGAAACAGCCCTCATAAAATGGTTTACATATTACAGGACACAGAAGAGTGTAATTCCTTTAAGTGGTGCGATGTTACGTGAGAAAGCTTTGGATTTTGCAAAATTATTGAATGTGGAAGGCTTCACTGCAAGCATGGGGTTGCTTGAAAAGTTTAAAGTCAGACACAACATAGTGTTTCGGACATTACACTGTGAAGCAAAAGATGCGTTTAATGCACGAAATGATGTGATGAATGGAAGACAGTTTTATTACCCAAATTTCTTGCAGGTTATAGGGCAGATGACATTTTCAATATTGATGAAATGGGAATTTTCACAAATCTTTTCCTAACAAGATGATGATGTTTAAGGTGGAATCATGTTCCGGTGGAAATTATGTAAAGAACGTTTAACTGTCCTTGTCAGAGAAAATGCTTCTGGAATAGAAAAATTACCTTTACTGGTCATTGGTAAATACAAAAATCCTCGCTGTTTCAAACATAAAAAGTCACTTCCCATACAGTACAGATCTAATCGCAAAGCTTGGATGGCGCTAATATTGTTCGAGGAATACATCAGAAATTTGAATGTAGTGTTTCATGCAAAAAAGCGTGAAGTGTTGATCTTCGTTGATCAGTGTACAGCTCACAGTCAACTTTTGAACTTGAAATCTATCAAATTAGAATTTCTCCCTTCTAACACAAATTCTAAGATACAACCAGCAGACCATTTTAAAGCATTTATACAGGAAACGTCTAGTGCGGAAGGCAATTGAGGATGACGAAAATGTAATAAATCAAAAGTGCAATATGTTAGAAGCAATCAGACTAATTTCGAGTGCCTGGAACAACAATATGAAACAAACCACTATCATAAATTGTTTCAGTAGTTGTGGCTTCACTGCAAGCAATACGGACTCGTGTGTCGTGAATGAAAATCTACAAGATCAAGTTATTTCTGAAGATGACGATACTGAGTTTTTGAATATTGACGAAAATGTTGCAGTTTGCAGAGAACTTAGTGAGTTAGATATAGTTGAAGCAATAAAAAAGGTAGAGAATAATCCTGAATCTGAAAATGATGACAAAGAAGTAAATTGCGTTTCACCACCAAATAATCAAGAAGCACATGCATCAATGACGACACTATAGCAATATCTCGAAAGTAGAGATCATGAGGACGATTCTCTTTTCCTTTGTTTACAAAATGTAAGCAACTGTCTAACCAATGAAAGACAAAAAAGTTCCTTCAAGCAGTCATCATTAACAAGTTTTTTTCCCAAATTTTAAGTTTGTAAGTACCTTATATTATGTACTATTAAATTGTATTTTTCTTTAGTGCTCATTTTGCCAGACTCCGGTATTACAGTATAATTGCAATTCCTATCTATAAGATTGAATTATTTTTTATATTTTTTCTGTATGTATTTAAGGATTTTCGATAAGTCGAACTTACCATAACTCTAATATTTTTGACGGCCCCTTCGAATTCGACTTATCGAGAATTCATTGTATAAATATTTCACTAAGCAAACATATGTTTCAGTTGCAGACTATGCGAGACCATTTCCTTCCTTCTAGGATACAATTTTTCTTGCAATTAATTCAGAAAGTTCAGAGAAAAAAGTTACAATCCTTATTGAGAAAAACATTAGAGAAGGCACAAGATTTAGAGAAAACTTATCAATTTTTAGTGCTTGGACATTTTTTAATTTTTATTCACAGTCACAATAAATATATATATATATGTGTGTGTGTGTGTAAAAAGTTAAAAAGATAAATAAAAAGTTACTTCATATGGAACCGTTCCTTTAGGTTGTGGACGAAAAGAGCCTCTCCTCTCTGAAAAAAAAAAAAAAAATCAATTTTTTAAAACAGACTTTTAAAAAATAGTATATAAATTAAATAATAAGGAAAAATTATTTTCTTGATAGATAACAGTGCAATCCTTTTTTTAAACTCTAGAACGCCCGGTAGGAGTTGATCAGACTCCAACCATATGATTAAATATCAACTGGAAACAGAAATTCTTTCATAAAATAAGTTAAATTTAAACTACACAGATTTATGTTAAACAAATCAGTCAAATAATTCTAAATAAAAATTCTGGTGTCAAATATTTTTATGAAACTTAAGTAAAATTTCTGGTCACACTAGTGTTAAATAATCATGCACAATTAGTACCAGAATTAATATTACAAATTTTACAATATGAATGCAGCAAGTAAATAAATGTAAACATAAATTCATCACAGAATGAAACTTCCAAATAACTTCCTCAAAATGTTTTTCTAAAAACTACAATTCATCTAAAATTACAAATCTCACAAAAAGTAGTTTCAGACATCAAAACTATCTTGCTTGACAAATGGCCAGACTGTTCAAAATTACATGCCAAAATATACGTGGGAGAGAGAGGGCTGCAACCCCCCACCCTACCTCCTACACGGTAAGGCCACATAGAACATACGTAAATATTTCGTCTATTTGGCAGCGTTTGCTAGGGATATGACGAATATTTGGACAATATTTGGTATTTGATCCTTTTGCCGAATACTAAAGGCTAGTTGGTCGAATGCTTCGGACAAATGTTGCGAGATATCTCATCGAATGTTATTGATATTATACCAAATATTGCTAGATATCTTGACAAGTAAATTCAGGATAATTTTTTTTAACCCTCTTGTTGCTCTAATCCAAACTGGCTACTTTCCAATATGTTCATAAATTCATTTTCATTCTTAATTGCACAAAATGTATAGTTATTCGGATACTAAAAATCATATAGCATTTCTCTATTCCCTATAAAAGTTAAGGATCTTTTAGAAAATGGTGTCCAAATTGGAGATTTAAACTGACTCTAGAGACATAAATGTCAGGGAAAGTGTCTTCATTAGAAAATGATAGATTACAACCCAAGATGTAAATACCCTTATAGAAAAATAAAAAACTGGGATTGTAAAACTCTTGACTATTCATTACTATCTGCAAATTCCATGCATGCACATAAAAAGGGCTTTATTGAATGTGACAGAAAAGATTTATTTGCAATGTCCAGCATTTTTTAAGAAACATTTAAAATTGTATTTAATAAAAAATATTGCAAGTATATATTTCATCATATTACTAAAAAAAGAAAACAAAAAAAAAAAGAAAGAAAGAAAAAATTGCCTAACACTAACTTACTTTTATTTTGTTTATAAGTTTAGATTCTATTAAATTTTTTAGAAGCAATTTCTACTTTTTTAAGTCAAAACTTTGGATTTTTTTTTTTTTTTTTTTTTTTTTTTTTTTTTTTTTTTAATAATTTTTTTTACATTTTCTAAATGTGTAGATTTGTTACCCTAAAGCAGTGACCACCATTTTGCCAAAAATCAAGTTTTTAAAGTAAATTTTCGCGTAAGCTCTAGAGAATTTAATGCTCTTTCATAATTTGATGAGCAAATTTATTTCAGATGTTTGTGACCAGAGAAAAATGATCATCCAATGGAAAGGCCACAGTACGCACCTTAAGATACTCCATATCACGCAAGGAATTTATTAATTTCTTTTTACATGCAAAAATTTAATTTTGAGGATGCGAATTTCAAAACTTGCCTCATCCAAAATTTTTAAAAATCGAGTTTTCTCTATCAATCTATCTTATTGATCAACTTGCACCAAAAATCACTACAATCAGCAAAAAAACTAGTTTTATCCTGTATTTCTGGCTTTGTAAAATCTTGGTTTACAGAAAACCAATGGACACAGAGGTTTTTTGTGATTTCCCAAAATTTGATTTTCTGGATAAGGCAAATTTCGAAACTCATGCGAAATTTGTATATATAAGTGATATATAAGTGAAATGTCAATAAATATAATGGAAAAAATCCTAATGGAAAACATAGAACTCAAAATGAGCTCAGAGTGGAATGACACATTAACCTTGCGTTAAAATAACAGTTTTAGTAAACAGTTTTTAATTTTAGTTAAAATCCTAATGTATCTCTTTTCGTCTCTGGACATTGTCATCATTAGAGTTGCCAGATTTATCTCTCAAAAAAAGGGAGATTTTTACTGACAAATCTTCTCTTATATACCATGCTATGACTAGTTTATTTTGGGTTTTATCACAGTACAATTAATTCTCACATGCTTTTAAATTACACTGAATGTTCCAGTATGTCTTCTTTTAAGATTTTTATATCAAAATGATCAGATTCTTTTGATTTCATTCCCACATGCATTCTTAGCATGACACACACCCCCAAAATTTGCGCCATCCTTATCAAAAATGATTTTTTCTTCTGCTTGATGTGCATGCATGATGCATGTAATGTTTTGGGGGCAAAAAGTGCATCAAAAAGTGAATTTTCTTAAGCTAACTGAAAATATAAAGTGAGAAAAAAAAGGTACTTTTCGGTTAGCCTTGCGCCAGTGTTATATTTACATACGTATATACATGAAAGGATAAAAACCCTTTAAAATTCCAAAAATTTAAATTAAAATCCTAAGTTTCTTTCTCCTAACTTTAAATCTAGTTCTAAAACCAGTTTTACCCCTTGTAACTTTGTTTCCCAGCAATGCATCTTATTACTTTCAAATATCATTTTCCGACGATCTTTAAGAGTAAACTTGCTGACGTTCGGAATATTCTCATTCAGTTGTGGTTAGCTCATCCCCGAGCGAGCCAAGCCTAACTTTGGCATCTGATCCCGGACAATCAATCAAAAGCTAATCAGCCAATTAAAGAAATGTTCCTCCCAATTTTACAACTGTGCCCTCTGCTGGAAAATATGTTAAACCCCAAGATATTAGCTAAAACCCGCGCCAAAAACGAAGGATCTTGCAGATTTGAGAAGCCTGTCAAACCTACCGCCATGTAGCACTCTTATAATCAACGTAACGGGCTCGAGGACCCCCGGCCGAACTCGCGAAACGAACTGTAAGATGGAGCGCCAAATAAATGAGTTCGGTCCAACAAGAGGTTTCCGAGTCCAGTTATTCTCCAAATTATTTATCTACAATTTATGTCAACATCAAGATGTCCTTTTATATGAGAAACCGGCTGCACGGACACCATGCCGGAAAGTAAACGGCTGCGACTACGCTATACAAGTCCGGGGAACGCTCCCGATGTTTATACGTTACATTTTAAAGTCGGCAGGATAGTTTCCTGCCGTGAAGATCCCTCTGCTCTGCCACGAGAAATATGACTACAGTGATAAAAGAAAAAGAAAAAAAGAAAATATCTGGACTTATGCGATTCGGACAATTCCCTACGAAGATCCCTCTGCTCGGCGCGAAAAGTATGTTACTACGGTGAGAAAAGAAAAAGAAAATGACTTTAGCTTGCCTGCATTCTGAAATATTAGAAAGAATAGAAAAAGTAATAACCTCAGTGCCGAGAAAGACTATGCACCCTAAATTTCAACCGAATCATCGAACGATCGTGAAAAGAAAGAAAAAGAGCATTTCACTCCGAAATTTATTTCATCTTCAATGATGCCTGATAAAGGAAGATATAATTTCAGACTGCAATTTTAAACATCTATTTAACTTCTCTATCCACTCTCCGGTAAAACTTCTATTTAATTACAGCTGTGATTTCGCGTTTCCTAAAGATGATTCAAACACAGAGTTCTTCATTTGGATTTTCGCTAATCAAGCGAGTGAAAAAGTGGGTCAGACTTTTCAAGGTTAAAGGTCGCAATCGCGAGTAACTCTTTTTCTCCTGTATCAAAGCAAATGAGTCACTCATCGGTAGAAACTGATTTAGTTTTATTTCCAGCAGAGGAATAATTGAGAAGCGAGGACTAGAACAGTTTTATTTTGTTCTTTATCAGAATTTATTAGACAATGAAAAAAAAAATAGTGATAATAATTAGGTAGCGTTACAAGTAGTTTTTCTTTCTTTTGTAAATTTCTTTGGATAATCTAATTCACAGGTATGTTCCGTTTTATTTATGTTTATTTCAGTTTGATGTTTTTCAGTTTAAAAGTAACTATAATTGGAAAAAAAAAAAAAAAAAAAAAATACGCGGACTTTATTGGGAAGGCTAAGTATATTCCTTTTATTTTTTTTGTGAAATAACTTAACACTGCAGATTTCTCATGTTCATTATTTATTTTATGTAATATTTTAGTTACAAGAAATCAGTTTTGTTGTATTAAACAATGTTCTTACTAATTTTTATTTTTAACTTTAAATATTGACTACGAATTTGTTATTTCCGAAAATACTAAAGAAAAAATGGGAAAGTTCTCACTGCGAATGGGAATTATTTTAGAATGAAAAAGAAAACAAAAAATTACTGTTATCAATGTGTAAATTTTAAAATTTCGACAGCGTTCATGAAGTCAAAGTAGTTCAGTTAAAATATGGTACTGTACTAAAGGGAGTTTAACGATTTTAAACAAATTCGAATTTATTTTTTTTTTAATTTTTATTAGCTTTATTTTTATTTCTTGCGGGATTTAAGGTTTATTATTAAAATTATAGAAAATTTGGGATTGACATTCTGCATGCGCGTTAAATTCGTAGCAAACGAAAATAACAGTAATTTTGTTTTCTTATTCATCCGGTGACGCATACGTGCGATCACCAAAAAGTAAATTGATTTGATTTTAATGTTTTTGCATACTGTGAATAAGTTAGTTGACTTAGTTACATATTTTTAAACAAAAAATTATCAAATAATCCTGTGCAAATGAGTATTTGCGTAAGTTTAGTAACCTATTCCATTAATTTTTTTTTAAATACAGATGAGCACACTGAAATTTCTAAATGTTTGTAAATAGTTATTTATGCCAGGTTGTGTGTTATATTAATCCATATTTGAATCATTTTTGTGTAGACAGTTTTTATTTTAATGAGAACGTTTTCAAGTATTTCTTTTTATATATAGAATTTTATACAAATCATTATTCATTTCTATATTTTTGTGTATAGCTTGAATGTCATATTTTACCTTATGTTATATTTTAGTATTTGAGTTTTAATTTTTAGTATTTTTATCTAGTATTTTTTTTAATAAATTCCATTTCATATTAAAGAGTGAGTTGGTTACCCCAACCATATTGAAGAGACAAAATGGAAAAGGTCCCGTCCTTACCATTTCATAAAAATAAAATTTAAGCAGGTATTTAACCCCTGTCACTTTTAGAAAACAGGTGAAGGTCCCGCCCCCATCATGTTAAAAATAGTTTCAATAATTCAGTCATTGGTTTAGACATGACCGTGGTAACCCCATTTTAACCATGGTAAATTCACTAGTGTCTAATTCCACACATTCATTTTTTAAAGATGACCATGGTTCCACCCCATTAAGTCTTTAAACAAAATATTTTTTTTAAGTAACTTAAAACCGAAAATACCCCTCTACAGACAAACCGGATTCAGTGACCTGTATAATCTGAACAAATGTGGCAACTGTTGATAAAATAAATGTCCGGACAATAAAAGCTAGCTAACAAAAATTTGTCAACGAGTTGCATGCACTTAGAAGTCTTGGTCATCATCCTGCTTGTTTGAACCAGGGTCTATTATTCTATTAATTTTTTTGTTTGTTTTATTTATTTAATTTTCCTGTTTTATTTATTGATTTTTTTCTGTTTGCCAGTAGTAAAATTCTTGAATTCTTAAAAATTTAGAGATTTTTGCTATTTGCCAAGAGCTGAGTGAGATGTAGATGTGGTTTATTAAATTATGACTTTAGTTTATTAATGCCACTGAGGAAAATGAATAATACCTCAGTCTGCAAAATAATAAACACCATTGCTTACAGGTAAACTGCATCTGCATTTTCACACAAAAAATAAACATAAAGCTCATTTTTCTTTTTTTTAATTTTTGCTAAAATCTCCATTGAGATTTAGGATTATGCGAAAACCGTAACTGGTTTAGGATGTGCTAAAACCTCCCTGAGGTTTAGGATAAATACTACTTACCTTGCAAGTAGTCTTCCATGTAAATAAGGCTTCAAGATATTATTTTTCTTTATTATCATACATATTTTAACGTACTTATTTCAACATTATTTAATATTTGCTATAATAATATATTATTTTTAATTTTGCTAATTTTATGTATCAACATATTTTTAATATTTCCACATTTTGAAATAAAAGGTGAAGAAAATTTCAACTTTTTATAAGTTCACATTTTTAAGTATTTCCCTAAGTTGAATATTTTTATATTTTTCTGTACATTATTTTTTCTTTTGAATACTATATGAATATTTTGTACTTAAAACATTTTTTCCACAGTAATCAGGTGTACTTTTATATTTTTATTAAAATAATTTTAATTATTGTGGAAAACATAATTCATGACTGGAGGAATCTCTTACAATACATGAAAAGTAATCTTATATTGTGTTTTCTTTATAATTATGGAAAAGAATTTTGTTTTAAGTTTTCCTATGTTTATTTTCAATTTCAAATATTACAGTTGTACCTAAAGTTATTTTACATAGTTGAATTTTATATAAAAATGTGAAATATATGCTCAAAGACTTTAACAAAAAGAGCATAAACTTCTTGACCAAAGGACTTCGAAAAAAGAAAATTATGGTCAATACTTAAACTATATTATTTTATTTTGTGTTTTCCCATATATTTCTTATATTATTATTGTAATTTGTTTTTTCAGCTTTTCTTTATATTCTATGGTATTCTTATATTTTATGTCATTAATTTTTTCAAGTATTATGTAAAGTTCGGTCAGGTTGTCCCGAGAGCCAAATCCCAAACTTAGATATTATTGCACAAAAACTTAAAATGTTAATTTTTTCCCTTAAAGTTTATACTTCAAAATTTAAATTTTAAATATGTTTTCCAGCAGCAAAATTCAACCCTCACGTCTTAGCAAACTTAACTTTAACGTTACATTTAATTTAAATTTACCTTTAGATTTAACTTTAACCGTAATCTGTAATGTCGCACTTATCTGTTTTTGTATTCACCATTTTCCGGGGTGAGTCCCCCCAGATTTGCAGGCGAATCTGGTGGACCTCTACTTGGAGGGGGGGGATATGAAAGGATAAAAACCCTTTAAAATTCCAAAAATTTAAATTAAAATCCTAAGTTTCTTTCTCCTAACTTTAAATCTAGTTCTAAAACCAGTTTTACCCCTTGTAACTTTGTTTCCCAGCAATGCATCTTATTACTTTCAAATATCATTTTCCGACGATCTTTAAGAGTAAACTTGCTGACGTTCGGAATATTCTCATTCAGTTGTGGTTAGCTCATCCCCGAGCGAGCCAAGCCTAACTTTGGCATCTGATCCCGGACAATCAATCAAAAGCTAATCAGCCAATTAAAGAAATGTTCCTCCCAATTTTACAACTGTGCCCTCTGCTGGAAAATATGTTAAACCCCAAGATATTAGCTAAAACCCGCGCCAAAAACGAAGGATCTTGCAGATTTGAGAAGCCTGTCAAACCTACCGCCATGTAGCACTCTTATAATCAACGTAACGGGCTCGAGGACCCCCGGCCGAACTCGCGAAACGAACTGTAAGATGGAGCGCCAAATAAATGAGTTCGGTCCAACAAGAGGTTTCCGAGTCCAGTTATTCTCCAAATTATTTATCTACAATTTATGTCAACATCAAGATGTCCTTTTATATGAGAAACCGGCTGCACGGACACCATGCCGGAAAGTAAACGGCTGCGACTACGCTATACAAGTCCGGGGAACGCTCCCGATGTTTATACGTTACATACATATATATACACATATATGTACATATATATATACATATGTGTGTATATATTTATGTGTGTGTGTGTACATATATATATGTACATATATGTGCATATATATGTATATATGAATGTAAATATAACACTGGTGCCCGGCTAACTGAAAAGTACCAAAAATAATTCTAAATATATGAAATAATAATAATAATAATAATAATCTGTAGAAAGATGAGTAAAGAAAAGAAAGAAATCATTTTTGGGAATAGTTTAAATATACATTGTATAATAATCCTTAAGAAATCGCTTACGGGGGAAAATATACAATCTGACAACCCTAGTAATCATGCAGTGTCACTCTTTTCCTCCCTTTCTTTACATTTGGATCAACAATAAACTGAAAAAAAATAAATATAAAAATTTTACATTCTCTTAACAAATAACTACAAAGTTTGCAAACTTAAAAATGTCGCAAGTATCTCTCTAAATTAACCTATCTTCATCCGTCTAGACAGTTGCTTGGGGGAGAGGGCCCAGCTGCCATAAGAAACATATAACAACCCCCAAAGTGATGACCCTTGTAGTCCTAACAACCCCAAAGTAGACTATTTTGCAATGTTCCGCAAAAGTAAAAAAGAAAAACACAAGGAGATGTGTTCTTGTATATGTAGGACTGCAATTTCATCTTTTATAGGAATACAAAAGACGCTTTGTAAAGCACAGACACACACACAAAAGAAACATTTTGGGGTGAGATTTATTTTTAAAACCATGGCATTGGCAAAGAATTTAAAGTTCTGTCAATAGCTTTAGAAATGACATATTTTGAGATATCACTATTATGGAGGAAATGCCTTTGGGAAATTGGTCCATGCATAGTTAAAAGACCATGTTTTAGAAGCTTTCAAACAGATTTATGTCCAGGTGGCAATCCATTAAAGTAAATAAACATACGTTTAGTCTGTAGTACCAATGGTGGTTTCATCTCCATTGGCTGTATTTGGTCTTTTAGAAAGGGTTCTGTCTACAATCAATCCTCGTGACTCCCATATGGCTTCAGATGTGGGAATGGACAAAATGTGAATTAGAAAACGTAACTAATTTAAGGATCTCTGATTTTAGTGCTTGAACAAAATGTTTTAGCATGAACTTAATTTGGAAATATGTTCCATTCTGTTAGCACTCTAATATTCTCAAAAACCCAGCTAAGAAATATATATTCAAAAAACAGCTTCTTCCTTGCCTCTATAGAGGGAGGAAAGATGATAAAAACTTTGATCATTATTTAAAAATTAGAAAGATCTAATATTTTGTTTTCCACATCTGAACAAAGAAACATTGCGTTCTGCTGTTAAGATGATTGTATCAAGTTCTGTAGATTGTTCAAAATAAACATTGTATTGATGCAGCAAAGAATTCATGTAATTAAATATATCTTTGATATCACTGATAAAACATGACATGTTTGAGTTATCATTAGTTGATCTGAGGATTTGAGTACTAATTGGAAGATCTGGTAGTGATACTCATGAAAAGTGCTTTTCCCTGAAAACATTTGCAAAGAAATTTTCATATTCCTGAAAAAAAAAAACATTTTGGTAAGGATTTGATAGTACCAACAAATTTATCCATGTTCTTACAATGCTTGTCAAACGGCATTTCATGTTGTGCAAATAAAATTTACAATAAAATCAGGGTATTCCCAAAAAAGATCAGTTACTTGAACACATTCTGGTGTTATAGCAAGTACAAAAATTATGTCAGCAATCAGTCCATGTTGAAAATGTTTCTCTTTGAAAGCAGTTTGCCCTCAAACTTTCATTTGCCCTTTATTTAGAAATCGAGACTAACACTTTATAGTCATTCAGAAATGTTTGAAAACATGCAAACTGCAAATAGTGAAATACAAATTTCATAGTTTTAAAAAGTCTTGAATTTGTACATATAATTTTCCAATGCATCTGCACATGATTTTCCCCACATGCCCCTTTCATGCAAGTATTTTAATAAGTGTTAAAGAATCTTGCACAATTTTACTATTAGAATGTACCTGAACCAACTGCAGTCTGTGCATAAGGTCCCAGCGACAAAAGAAAAAAACATTCCTAGTGTCCTTCCTTGCTCACAGAAAAAAGCTCCATTGTCAAAAATGGAATTGCTAGTCATTTTGAAATAGGAGAAGTGGGGGAAAGGTGAGGGCCATCTCACAACTTTCCTGCATTTTCCTGAAAGGATTCTAACGCATCTACAGCGATACTTACACCTCACCCCCATCTCCATATTCTTTTTTACACTAACACCAGGCTGCATTTAGTTAGTTTTTTCCCTCTCCAAAGTTGAAAAAGAAAAAAAGTTATAAAACATTTCACTTGAAATATTCTGAAGAGAAGGAAGCCCATTGTTCTGTGACATATGTCACACTTTTAAAGCATGTTCTGCTTTGGGGCCAAATAATGACACCCAAAGAGCATTTTGCATGCAAATAAAAAAATAAATGAAATGAACTAATAAAAACATCAAAAAAGCATGTAAATAAATATTTCCAAGGAAAAGTTCTTTCTATTAATTCAAGTCAATGAAAATATTCTCTACATCTTTTTCTTACATCGGTAAAACTGATTCTTTTAGATATTATTACACGTTTGAAAACAAGATTGCACAAACACTGATATTATTCTTTATGCTTTTTTTTTAGTGTTGACAAACACAGCTATTTCATTTGAGTTATTTTCTAAATATTAGCCACAATACAATCTCAGCATATCATTATCAAAAATTAATGCCATAATCTTACTGCGTCATGTGATGAGAAAGTAAATTAAAGTAAATTAAGGAAGCAGAAACAATACATTTTCGTAACACGCAAGCTTTAAACAAATTTGAATCTATTTGTTAAAAAATAAACCAACAAAATGTTTAAATGAAAAAAAATACATCATTCTTCATTTTATATACAAAACTTGTAAGTATAAAAACCTTACCCTAACAGAGTCCATCTGATAATGTGTCCAGCAAAGAAAAAATGCAATGTACCAAAGTTTGGTATATTTTAACATTGGATGCATTCATTATAAAGGGATTCATTTTCATTGAAAGTGGCTGTCTAATCAAATTAACTGCCTCAGCTAGAAAGATTATCAACAAAGCAAAAAAAATTAAATCATTTTTGATGCTGCAATTATTTCCAGCAATCCAGTAACAGCCTTTTTAAGAAGTAATCCCCTGTTTTTCCACTTCAGAAATCGATCTGCAAAAAATCCGAATTGACTTGCTTAAGACTTCATTTTCTAAAACTAAAACTAATTTCATTGGTTCGTGGGTCATCAAAGGTATTTTGTGATTTCATTTGCAGACGAATGAAGTGTGTATTGTTGTTTACTAGGGAAGCACTGAATATTCAGTATCTATTCGGTATTGGGCTTATTCGGCCATGTTACTGAATATTCGGTTTGGCCAAATATCAAACTATTCAGTATGCTGAATATCGAAATAATATTCGGCCGAACCAAATACTTAAAACATTTTTAAAAACCTTATACAACTTCTACATTTAACAGTCAACTTATAAAAATATTCATAATAATTAGAAACAGAATCATATTTAAATAAAAGAGAATGTTTTTACATTATTTATTTCTGCTTGTTATGTATTATTTAAAAAAATTAACCAATCACAAGAATTTTCATAGGAATTAATTATGTACAAATGCAAGTTCCTGAACATTGTCCAGTAAATAATAACCTGTTTCTTGCTAAGATTTTAAGAACAACATTTACAATCTCTGAAAATGATCACCCACACCAGACACCGATGTAGGATGCATTTAAAAACGTCCTTGCTTAATCAAAGGGAGTAGAACAGTTATTCTTGTCGAGTTGCCACCATATAAAATTTGAATAGATTGTATTATTTACTTTTACTTTAGTCTCTTCCTGACAAAGAAATAATATATGATCCTGTACAATTTTTCTTCAATTTTTTCGCAATTTCTCTTTGATTTTAAAATGTTTGTTTTAGAATTTAAGAAAATTTTATTCATTTGTTTTAATTCACAGAAGAAGCCATGAAATTTAAAATTTTATTAATTAGAAAAGTTTTATAACTAATCTCTTCTTAAATATCTCAAAGCAGATTATTTTCAGCATAAAGTTTACTTGAAAAAAGCTCTTGTTTATCAAAATGAAAGTTTCTGTTTTAAATATTATGTAAAATTGTTTTAAAATTTAACATTTTAATGCTTTTAAACTTTGAAATATAAAAGAATTCGACAAGCCGAATATTCAGTATTTGGCCAAACAGTTACTATTCGGCTGGCCGAATATTTGGTATTCGGCTAGCCAAATATTCGGTATTCGTGCATCCCTATAGTTTATCATGGTTTTCTGAAACTATAAAAACCACAATCAATTCAATTCTTTTGAAAGCGGTTTGTTTATGTCAGAAATTAAATTTTGAATGCCGATAACTCCAAATGTATACATTTTAGAAACAAACTTTCTAAAAATGTAGCTTTTATGCTGTTTTATTCGAAAAAATAATTTTGAGTAAAAATGGTCACCTGGCATATGAAATGCGAAGCGGTTATCTGTTTATGATAGTCACATGATTTGCACCATTACAATACAGTAAATACTTTATATAGGTGATTATTCACACAGTTATGATTTTCTTAAATAATGCCTTTAAGGTTCCGGTGCACTGAAACTCCGCAATCGTGAAATCCCATGTTAGCCTATGGGAAAATTTTGAAGCGTGATCACTCTTTACCTAATATAATTATTAAAATACTGTTTTCATCATCAGAAAGTAGACATCAGATGCCGATGATGTGCATTTTTAAAAATTATCTCCATAAATTTTAAGTATTTTTAAGAAGATGATAAAGTTTAATCAAATGAAAATTTCAAAATTTATAGGAATTTTTTATATACTTAAAATTTACATAGATAAATTTTAAAAACGCACATCATTGGCATCTGACATCTACTTTCTGATGGTGAAAACGGTGTTTTAATAATTATATTAGGTAATGAAAGATCGCTCTTCAAAGTTTTCCCATAGACTAACACTAACATGGGATTTCGCGATCGGGGAGTTTCAGTGCAGCGGAGCCTTAATTATTAGAGTTCTGCTTCTGTCGAGCACTGTTTCAAAAAAAAAGATACTATTAAAATCCAGTTTCTATAATTCTTTAATTACTACTGAATAATGGTAACTGCAACAGCTTGAATTACAGTATTTCCCAATGTATAATGCACACTAGGGTGGAGCGAAAAAAATGAATTTTTTAAAATCAAAAACGGGTAAGTGCCAAAAGTTGCCTTTATACTAGTACATCACCTGCATGCAATATTACCGCTGAAAAAAAATGGCTTGAGTCTGCGCTTTTGGTCCAAAAGTCGAAATTTTGGGTAAAATTTGACATTTTGTCAAAAAATTAAAGAAAATTCTATAGAGATGGTTATTAGTTAAAAGTGTTATTTAAACTTTTATTATTAATGACTTAACATATTTAAATTATAAAACTATATCTTTGTTCTGTATAACTGGAGCAAAACTGACAACTTTTGGTGAAAAAAAGGCATTGCCACTCCGTTGTGTCATACAACTAATTATTGTTTAGAATACAGCTCTTATCTAGTTGCTTTCAAAACTACCCATGATGCACCACGTGGCATTTCATGTCACAACAGTGCATAGCTCGACCACCCTACCATCTGAACTCAATGTTTTATTTATACATTGAATTGTGATTTTTTATCAAAGACTGGCATGACTTTACTATGTATCTACCTTTGGATGTGCAGACTTTGGATGCTGCTGCTGTGATCTCCTTTACGTATTTTTCTGCTGTTTGTGTAAGATAAGACAAACTGTGTAATGCAGTGCAGATAATATTAATGTAGTCTATTCAGCCGTCTATTATCTCCACGAAGATTGCACTTAATAAATGTATATTGATTAGAGGTTCTGCTACCACAACACTTTTCCAATGAATTAGATTCATATAATTATCCGCTTCAAAGTTGATTCTTAATATTTCAGATTTGCGTATGACATCATTTACTCTCATCTTTCAACTATTACGTGCTGAGCAGCTAGCTGTTTAATATGATGGCAATCGTCAGAGAGCATTGAAATAAGAATTTACTCTGCGTATGCAAAGCAACCATTGTCCTAAATAACTTTTTTTTAGTATTTGTTTTATTCTGTTTTGTGTGTTGTTTAGTAGCCGAGTAATTTCCCATGAGTTTTTAGATCCCTTCTTTAGCTGTGGATTACATTTGATTGTAAATTATCCTGGGGCCAAACTTGGATACCATAGTACTTTTTGAGTGAACGTAGAGACTCTGGTGGGCATTGAGTGCTCTTCGAAGGCAGAAAATTCTGTTAGTCGTTGTCATTCACTCTGCGAGGGACATGTTTAGAATGAATCATTACAATTGATCATATGCCGCCTCCAAGTCCAGTGAATTTTATTTTGCATCATTTATTAGATAAGATCATTAGCAAAAATTAGATTCTAAGCCACAGGATTCGCCGGACCAATAGAAAAATCTTTGTCCACGTGCTTATTCCCTTCTTATTTCAATTTTCGAAGCCATAGAGAGTAATTTTCAAACATTATTTCCTGAATTTGAGAAAAGGGTACTCAGCACGTACCAGAAATACATGCTAGACATTTGCAAAGTTATTTCATCAAGATATTGCTCAGAAGAACTAGCGAATAGGAACCCAAGAAACTTGTCCTACGCAAGATGGCTCACAAAGGCGCATAAAATTATTCACCCTTATATAAGCACTGATTGATCATCAGAGTCTGGTTCACTCACAAAGTATGCCAAGTTTAAGCCGCAAGGTGGTTCACACCAAATATAATCCACATTTAAAAAGTTGATGCAAAAACATATAAGAAATTACTCGGCTACTAAACATCACAGAAAATGGCAAAAAACAAATACTAAAAAAATTTATTTAGGACAATGGTAGCTTTTCACATCGAGAGCAAATTCTTATTGCAATTTTGATGGTGATCGCCATCACATTAAACAACAATCTTATCAGCATATAAAAAATGCAAGAGGTAGAGTAAATGATGGCATACTCAAAGATGAAATACCTAAATGTTGTAAAATGTTGTCGGAACAGAACTCATAATCACTATGCAATAACTGGATGCAATTTTGGTGAAGATACTAGAGGGCTGAATAGATTTAATTAATTCCACTGCATTATTCTGCTTACCTTATCATACACAAGCAGAAGAAATATACATGAAGGAGTGTCACAGCAGCATCACCCAACGTCTGTGGATACACAGAAGAGATGGACTAGGTTGATACATAGAAAACTTATGCTAGTCTTTGATAAAAAATCACAATTCAATGTATAAATAAAGCATTGTGCTCAGATGGAAGGGTGGTCGAGCTATGCACTGCTGTGTCATGAAATGCAGCCACCTCCATGTGATACCTCCTGGGTAGATTTGAAAGCCACTATGTAAGAGCTGTATTCCAAACAACAATTAGTTGTATGACACAACAGAGAGGAAATGCCTTTTTTTCACCAAAAGTTGTCCGTTTTGCTCCCGTTATACAGAACAAAGATATCGTTTTATCGCTTAAATATGTTAAGTCATTAATAACAAAGGTTTAAATAACACTTTTAAATAATAGCCAGCTCTATAGGAATTTTTTCATTTTTTTTGAAAAAATGTGAAATTTTATCCAAAATTTCGACTTTTGGACCAAAAGCGCAGACTCAAGCCATTTTTTCTCAGCGGTAATATTTTTAAATAATAGCCAGCTCAATACCATAAAATCCCGTTAATCCGCCCTTCCCGATTAAGCGCCCCCCTCCCACTTTGTAAACAAATTGGAAAATTCAAGAAATCCTGAGAAAGCGCCTCCCCGCAAAAAAAATTCGGTGCGCACGTCAAGATCAATACCAAAAATTTTATCTTGCGAGTGATTTTTTTTTTCGACGGATCAGAAAGGTGTAATTCTTTAATATATCGCAAATGTAAATAGTAAAATACATACTTTCAGCGTTTGCACTTACCTTTCGTTTTCATATCATCGTAAACCCCAGAGGAAGCCATAAGCGCAGTTCAGTTATTCGTTTTACGATTAGATTAAGAATCGATTCACGTCATTGAACCTTTCACTACTGATCGATATTTCCATTCTGTACAGCTACGTAAGTTCATATTTATACGAATAATTAATATTTTTCATAATACTATTAGCCTTGTATGTTATTATTACTAAATATATAAAATAATAGTGATAATAACAATTTACAGCCTTTTTTTGGTAACTTTCGGAATTAATTTTACATCGTGTTGTTTTTCTTTCTTCTAAGTTATGGTAGATGGCGCCAAAATAATGCGAAATCGGATTTATTGGTATTATTTATTTTATTATTATTAAGTATTGAATTGGTGATTAATTTGAAGGTGATATATATAATATTTACTTTATATATCACTATTTAAAATGAGTTAATGTAGTGATAAAGTTATTTTTTTAAATTAATTCTATGTCAGTCTGATTTAAATTTCCCATTATAACACATTTCTTCTTTTTTTTTTTTTTTTATTAGTTTCATTTAAAATATTTTCCATGTTATTATTGTTATTTTTGTGATTTGTATTATTTATTTAGCCTTTATAGAACAGAAATGATGATTTTTAAAAAAAAAAGGTTATTTGGTCTCCCTAATTTACAACAGATGGCGACACCACAGAAAATGTTACTGGTTATAGAAAGAATTTTAGGACATTTCCAAACGCAATTTCTTAGTGTTTTCTAATTATTTAAAATTATTAAGTTCCTTTTATTTTCTGTTACCATATTAATGACAAATATTAGTGTTGTTATTTATCTTATGACAGATATTACTGTTATTATTTATCTAAATGCATTCCAGTTTCAAAGCTTTTGAAATCCAGAATTTTCTATAATTTGAAATTGCCGTTAATCGCAAAGTTATACTGTTTTTCTATTTTGTATATAATTTTTTTTTCAAAATGTTTTTCTTTCCTCACTTTATTTAAATAATGCATATTTTGCGATGATCGGCCATTACCATCTCCCACCCCACCACCCATAGATAACATTACTACAATTTTAATACCGTGTAAGCGCCCCCTCCAATTTTTTTATGATTTTCCGTCATGTTTGGGGGGCAGATTAACGGTATTTTACGGTAGGAATTTTTTCATTTTTTTTTTTTAAATGTGAAATTTTATCCAAAATTTCGACTTTTGGACCAAAAGCGCAGACTCAAGCCATTTTTCCTCAGCGGTAATATTGCACGCAGATGATGTACTAGTATAAAGGCAACGTTTGGCACCTACCCGTTTTTTATTTTAAAAAATTCATTTTTTTCGCTCCACCCTAATGCACACTTTTTACCAGGGTTGGCCTTTTACCGGTAAAAACTGGTTTTTACCAGGACATGGTAAAAACTAGGTTTTTATCGGTAAAAACCTAAATATACAATAAACTCTACTAGTCATTAAACTTTATTTTAATTCTGTCAATAAAAACTCTATTTTTAAGTAATTGATGTGTTTATCTATATATATAAAAGCCGTTCTCTGTATGTATGTCCTTTATACAAATCTTCAGTTTTTGACCGATTTGCACAAAACTTCATGCACATACGTTTTAGAACGTGGAAAAGATCGCTGTCTACTTTAAAAAACCATCAGACCATTATTTATCCCTTTTTTCTAAAACCTTCCATAATTTAATATTGTAGAAATATCCCTTTTATTTAATTTTATAATTCAATCATTTCTTTCCTGTTGCCACAACTTAAAAAACAGTGCAATAATCAAAAAAAAATTTTGATAACACGCGTACTTTCTTTTTATACGCTAATAAAAATTCAGACTGAATCGCTATATTTTTGCATTTTCGAAATTGTTGTCATTCTAATCAGGAAATGCACATTTTTCCCATATAAAATAAAAACTAACTAAATGTGTGTTCAAATGACATAGTATATCTTCATTTCAATGTTTTTGAAGCTAAAAAATCTATTTTAATACAGGCGTTTCAATCAGGCTTCGAGTAATCGTAATCGTATAATCGATTACAAAAAATGCATAATCGCATTGTAATCGTAATCATAAATTTTGATTTTGAAGTAATCGCAAAATACTCATAATCAAGAAATTTCACTCAGATTACAATCGTAATCTAATCCTAATCGCAATATAAGCTAATCTCTATGTAACCTGTATCGAAAAGATGAATAATCATAATTTCGTACAAACGATTATGATTGCACCCTTGTTTTTCGCTTTTTGCTCCCTATCCAAAAAATACTCGCCTAGCTAAACATTGTAACATAGAGGATATGTTTTTAACTCATTAGGTTCATGCTGAAGTGGGGGTGAGTCGTGAGTTAGGGTCAGAGATTAGGGTGACAGTATCGGTAAATGTGGCGTAGAAGTGAAAGGGAATTCCAGAAAACAGGATATGGTCGCTGCAGCGGTCAAATTTCCAAGCTATCCAAGTCATAAAATGGGAGTCAAGAAAGAACATAGAATAACAAACTATTACTACTTCCATGGTCAAGAAGAATAAAAAAAATTAAAACGGAATGGAAAAAATACTATTTTCATGGTTTTATGGGCACTTATGTCAATCCTCCCGCAAATGTAAGAATCTGAGATGGAAACTTTCTTAAAAAAAAAAAAATGTTTTAAATTGCATCAGTAAACAACTCATTCTCACTTTGCTTTTCCTAGTGCATGTTTATCTTTTCAATTTTCAGTATACATTAGAGAAATGTCAAAGAAAAACCACAAAAAAAATTAAGACTATTTTAATGACTCATATGAAAGAGAAAGAAGTAAAAATTTTAAAATATACTTCAATATATAATACTCGCCAGATGCCCATGTATCGATGAAAGTTAGATTCAACATAAACTTTAAACATCATATGCAGCTAAGGATTTCTTTTCTAATATACATTCCACAACTATTAGCAAATTATTATCGCAGTGAAATATTTTCCGTATTTAATTATGCATAGCGTTTTTAATCCTAGTTGTAAAATTATTTGTTTATTTAAAATATGCATTTTAAGATATGTAGATACACAATATAGATTAATTTTCTAATGACATAACCAATAAAAGATGGTTTCTTTATCTAATTTAAATTTTAATAGAATCGAAAGAAAAAAAGAAAAGAAAAGAAAAGAAGACACTATATTCTCCAGGAACACAGATATTTGAGTATTTTTGTTAGGTATGCTTGGAGGAGATAATGGTATCTGTTTTGTACATTCTCTCAGCACAAATGCCAGCAAAAGAAGCAGCGCAGTACCATTACCCCTACCCGAAATTTAAAATTTAATCAAGCAAATTTTTATATGTGATTATTAGAAAAAAGAACTCTTGGTTAATTGCTAATAAGAAAAAAAATAACAGTATTTTTCGTTCAAATTTTAACATCACTGCCCTGGAAGGTAGTTTATGATTATTTTCTATTTTTAACTGTCATGTGTTTCAAAGTAAATTATAGGGTTAAAACGGGGAAGGGGAGGGGGGAAAGTCAAGAAAGCATAAAAACTTTGAAAAAAAGATTTTCCTTAATTTTCTGTTTTATAAAATTTTAGCAGAACGTTATTTTTGAATATGTAATATTTCTTAATTGTTAATATTGTGTATTGCTTTTTATGTTGATAGGTTTAAAAATTGTCTTGCAACAGGAGTTCTGAAGAAAACTCTTAGTTTAACTCATCTAATGTTTATATTCTGCATTAAAAATGTAGACCGTGCTGTGGGCGACCACTATCACATGACTGATGTACTGTATATTTTTAAACACACACGGATGAGACGGGGAATTTTTTTCTTTTTTTTCTTTACTATAACAAATAAAAGAGAATCTAATCCTTCGTAATCGTGAATGTGAAAGTCAGAACATCAGAACTCTTTACTCATGCATTTTCTGAATATTCAATATTAATATGTATTTTCATATAAAAAAGTGTACGTTTTGTGGAATTTTTCTTATCCTAAGAATTTTTTATGGTAATAATCAAAACTGAAAAGAACTAGGGGTATTTTGATTGAAATGATACTTTGAGATAAAGCTTCACTGCTTTTCAACTGTAAGCACACATACATATAAATACTAATTCAGTTTTTTATTCAGATTTGTAAAATGTGAATATTACATAAAGATAGTTTTAAAAATAAATTCGAAAAAGAGGAGCTCGTAATATGCAGATTATGAAATCAGTGTAATCAAACTGTAATCGTAATCGGCTATTGCAGTAATCGTAATTCAACAAAATTTATTTAATCATAATCTAAATGTAATCGTAATCTAAAATTTTAAAAAAAAAACTGATAATCGAAGATGTAATCGTAATCTAACTTGCACAAATAGAGACATAATCGTAATCTGCTTTTAGAAATTCCAAGTAATCGTAATCTTAATCGATTACAGTCCTCTGTAATCGACTCTAAGTCTGGTTTCAATATCAAGAAAATAATTTAGGGAAAAGATAATAATAATAAAAATCGTTTGCTAGATATGACGTCAATTTCTAATTAACTGACACTGCTTTCTAATGATGTTTTATTCTGAAGTTTTTACATATATATATGAAAAATGTGCATTTTCTGTTTAGAATGACATCGATTTCAAAAATGCAAAAGTACAGCGAGAGAACCTGAATTATTTTATTGTGTTGCCACACCCTAAAAAACGGCACAAATGATTTTAAAAAAAGGCAAACACGTGTAGTTTCTTTTCATAAACCAATACAAATTCAGTCTCTCTCGATATATTGTTACATTTTTTAAATTGATGTCTTTCTAAGCAGAAAATGCACATTTCTCATATTTTAAATAAAAACCTCAAGGCTTTGAAAAAACTTAACACCTTCATTTAATATATTTGAAATTACAATTTCACTAAAATATAGGCTTTTCTATTCCAAGAAAAAGGATCAGAGACATAAATAACTAAATACAGCGTCACTTTCAATAAATTATGACGTCAATTTCGATAAATATGGCCTCAAACTGGCTCTAAAAACCAGTTGCTATGATTTATTTCCTATTTCGTTATAATGTTGTTTCTTTAATTATACCATTTAGGTAAATGTTTTAATATTTTAAATGCAGTGATAACATTCTACGATTTACATCAAATACCATAGTGTAAAATCTACTTTTATACGATTTATATTAAATTGAAATTAAAACATAACTATTTTTTTTTTTAGAGTTAGCTTTCTCATTTTAAACAAAGCTTCATAGAGTGACGTCATTTTCATATTAAATGCTGTGGATTTGGATTTCATGATTAGTGTGAGTTTCCGTTTAAAAATTATAGGCAATGAATCTTAGGATACCCGTGTTTAAAGGTACCTGATATACTGCAGATTAACAGAACATAAATAAAAATAGTTTTTAATTTGAAACACTAATACATTTAGCGTATTTTTTAGATTTCTCAAAAACTACATGAAAAAGCATTTTTGGTACTTTCGTATTATAGCGAGCAATTAATCGTGAATATTTTCACTTTAATTCCCTTATAATCTGAGTAGCACATTTCGCTCGCTGTGCTGGTCGGTTTCTCCAAACGAATCTTGAATTAAATGAAATATATCGGTGAATTTGATCCATCATTTTAATGCAATATGGGTCTTTATCTGAAACATCCTTCCGCATAGATGAAAACGTTACTAATGCCACTGCATATTATACTTTCTAATGTTTAAGACAAAACTTCGGTTGTTAAGGACCAAATTTTTTAGTTGATGATTTACAGTAGAACTTGGTTTAAAAATGATAGACCGATATGCAATATACTAAAACTATCCCTGAAAATTTATCTAACATTTTAAAAGGCTAATCATTCATAATGGAGTTCAACTGATTAGTAACTTTTCAGCTAACTCTATAACAAAACATGTAGAGCAAAATGGGATATACTAAAACCATTACAGAAAAATGCGTGCATAGTAACAGCGCAAATTCCGTCAAAATCTGTCCTGTAGAACTTTTTAAAAAGGTTAATCTTTCATAATTGGCCTCATCTGATTATTGAACTTTCTTCCATAATTTTATATATCTGCCTGACGCAAATGCAATATTCTAAAACCATCCGTGTAAAATTATCTAAGAAACGATAAAAGTTCCAAGGAAGTCCATTAATAAAAATCTCTTTTAAAATACTAAACTTTCATAATCAGGTTCACATGATTCCCTATAATTCTATGACTAAGCAACATAAAACGATATGTTATACACTAAAACCTTTCCTAAAAAACTGATAGTCGCATTGAAATCCATTCGGAAGAACTCAAGTTATAAGCAGCCGGAACGAAATTCCCATTTGCATTTTCTATACATAATAGATTATTTTGCGTAGTTCAATTTGATATCTGTTAAATTCGTGTTTAATTTTATTTTATTTTATTTTGGCGTTTTATTTCGTTTACCAATTTAGTTATGAAATATTACACGAAAACAAACAAGTACTGAATTATTTGCAGCGTTTTTGAGCAATTGAGTTAATCTCTTGTAATTGCACGCACATTTAAAAAATATTCATGCTTGAGAATTACTTTAAAATCTATATAAAATCTATAAATTGACATAAACTTTACAAACAAATATTATTGAAAGTTTTTTTTTTTTGCTGTTTTCTATTAGACGTTGGAACAATCGAATGTGCGATGTTTAAAAGTTAAATTGCAGTAAAATCGAAATTTGTAGATAGATTAGGTTGTTGCCACCAATAATATGATGACAAAGTTACACATAGACATGCCTTTTCTTCATAATATTGCATTAAGAGCAAACGGGTTCATCTTTCGTAATGGTTTCATTGGGCTGCACGTACATTTAAAAATATCCATGTTTGAAAATTACTTTCAAACCCATTAAAATAAAAAAACTGAGATACAGTTTTCAAATAAATTTCATTTGAAAGGAATTTTTGTTCTATTCGACAGCTTAAAAAATTAAATTTGTGCTGTTTAGAAGTTAAGAAAAATTGCTGTAAAGGAATAATTTGTCTGTTAGATTGTTGCCATCAACTGTAAGATGTCAGCGTTACTCACTGACATATTTTTACTTTATAATGTCGATATACACAATACAAACGAGAATTTCACTGTACGATATGCCATTTGGTGGATTTGTTTTTCATACTGTCAGAAAATTACAAGTTTTTCTATTTACCAGCCGAAGAAAACAGGTATTGTTATATTAAAGCTCAGACATTTTATTATTGTGGCGAGACAATAGCGTATGTTTTCTAAATCTCATTTTAACGATTTGTGGATTGGAATGCAGAAATCTCAGTTATTGTGATTACTATAGTAGTTCATTTTAATTTATTACTTTACATGGAAGGTCTCTTATAATTTACACGGGCGAAGCCGGGTAGTTCTGCTAGTATATTATGTACAGGGTGCAATATGTTATCTATCGCCGACCTTTAATTTCTCAACCGTTGCTCGTAGACATATAGTTCCAGTTACAAAAATGTTTCAAATAAGGTAAATATTCATGTTGTGGCATTATTTAAAGTAAAAAATCAATTTTATAAAAATTATGAAATCTAACTTTTTATACGGTCACCCAGTCCCTAAAGTTATATTTAGTAAAAGTTTACTCATATAACACATATAACACAAAAAGTTTGACATCTGTACTACAAAAATTGACAGAGTTATTAAATTTCAAATTTTGAGATTTTTGCACATGATTTTGTCTTTCTTTGAGGGATCAGTTAAAAGATGAATTAAAGTAATTTGAGGTAAAAATCAGGGTGCTATGTCCTTTTTACGGCGAAACCACCTTTAGCCGGTATCGCCAAATCGGGGTATAACCGAAGAGGGTTATTTCATCTAAAAATTTGAGCTGACTTTTAGGGGTCATATACAAAGCTAATAATGAAATATTGAAATTAAACAGAAAAATAAATATCAATTTATTATAATATCAGAACACGGTCAAGTATAAAAAATGAATACATAAAACACCGAAATCTGCTAGAGTTACTGCTCAAAGTGTTCTCCATTGGTGACAATGCACAATTGAATGCATGACAGTACTGCGTCGTGGACACGTTAGAGCATAGCAGGTGTGCAAACTGTGCGATAATCAAAAGGACGATGCGAACTGGAAACCTCCACATCGCCCGGGCAGTACGACAGTTGTGGTGCAATATATGGGAAACCTAGATTGCTGGATCCATCTTCTATGATGGGACCTTAACGGGCGATCGTTACCTGCATCTGCTACAAAACACGGTACGTGACTGGTATGAACAGTTGCTCTCTGACAAGCATGCCGGGTGTGGTTTCAGCATGTTGGGGCCTTCTCCGCATAAAACATCAAACGTCCGGGCGTATCTGGCCATTGAATTCCGTCTCAACAGATTCTTGGATATGGTGGTTCAGTAGACTGGCCACCGCATTCACCGGACTTGACTTCCATGGACTTCTAAAACTGGGATTACATTAAGGCATTAAGTCTATGTGACTGAGCCTACTTCTATGGTTTATCTGAAGCAGCGCATCATCCTTGATTGTCGCACAGTTTGCACACCTCCTATGCTCTAACGTGTCCAGGACACTGTTAGATTAAAAAAAATGAGACTGAACGTAAATAACAATATTCACATTCAATCACAAAATAAAGATAAGGTAAAGCTCCTTACCTTTTAATTGTAGATCGTCCACTTCGAAGCAGCTAAGTTTCTTCAACATATCCAATGAAAAGAAGATGATTAAATCCAAGATAAAACTGAAATATTCAGCGATGTGTCACCTATAAGAACTGGTGAATTTATTTTATTAAAAGATTGTGTATCCTTTTTGTGTGATATATATTTCAGGAACATTGTGAAGATTCTGGTTTTAAACTATATTTTATCTACGCTTATAAATACAAACTGGAGCATACATATTTGCTCCCTTCTCATTACATTGCAGAAAACACACTGAAGAAATTATAACATACACAAAAGGATTATTGATAAATGATTAAAATAACAAATAAAAGGAATCTTAATTATAGATATGAATAAAATACTTAAAGTCATAAATTAAGAAAATAGTTCTTTCATGTGTCACAATAATAGTCATTTAATTTGAATGTTTTGTTTCTTATCCACATATTCACAAACAGGAAGTAATCTTAGTCTTTATTTATGATAGCTAAAGTGTTTTTTGAATGACAGGAAAAAACAGTTTATCTTGATTAATGATGAGTTTATATAATTTTGAAAGAGATTAGCTTGTCTAACATGATTGAAAGTGTTTATTTAATTCTGAAAGAGATTAGTTTTTCTAACATGCCCCCTTAATCTCTTCAGATTGATGAGTCAAACAAGTTCATTGAATTTCTGTGATTCACTAATTCAGGTTTGGGGACTGGTTTAGTTAGTGCATCAGCAATCATATATTTCGATGGGCAGTACTTTAATTCAATTATTCCATCTTCTTTGAGTTGTTTTATGGCATGGAAACGAATGTCTATATGCTTGCTTCTTTTTGAAAATTTCTCACTTTTAATCATTTTTATACAACTCTGGTTGTCTTCATATAAACAGATAGGTTTTGTTTGTGCTAAGTCTAAATCTTCCAGGAGTTTCAATAAATAAATAATTTCTTGCCCCGCACTTGTGGCTGATACATATTCAGCCTCTGCTGGTGAAAGAGCAATGCATGACTGTTTTTTTGTAATCCATTGAATTGGATTATTTCCTAAGGTAGGGGTGCACAACCTTTTTAAGAGAAGGGCCACTTAGAAAAATTTCTGTGTTGTCGAGGGCCACATCAGTAACAAGCAGAGAATTCTATTTCGGGGATGCCTCAGATAAAAAATATGATTTCAGAGGAGGGGATGGGAGTTTTACCCCTCTAGGTTCCCCTACCCAGTCAACATATCCAATTCAGTTGGCAAGAGTATATCAACAGTTTACGTTTGTATATTTACGTTTGTATATATACATTTGTATACATAGTTTGTATACATACAAGGATTATTTTGGAGGAGTGATAATATTCATTGACTTTATTTGGGGAAGTGAATTTTGTTCTATTAAAAGTGCTAAAAAACAAACATAGGCATGAAAGTGGCTAGTGCCGGAAAAATGTGAATTTTATGACGAAGGGGGGAAGGAGGGGGAGCCGATCAACGAAATTTGCGATTTTTTTCGTGCCTGATCAACGAAATTTGCGATTTTTTTCGTGCCTGATCAACGAAATTCGTGATTTTTCCACGTCCGAACGTTGCGAACTTTCCACGCCTGATCGACAAAATTCTAGATTTTTTCGTGCCCGATCGACGAAATTTGCGATTTTTCGGCGTCCCATCAACAAAATTCGCTATTCTTAACTGACTGACGAAATTTACTATTTTTCTCGTAGCCAATCAATGAAATTCTTAATTTTTAAGCGCATTTGCGAGAAAATTCGCGAGTTTGCTGTTCCTGATCAGTGAAATTTGCGATCTTTCCGCACCTAATCGATAAAATTCGTGATTTTTTAGTCCCGACCGAAGAAATTCGTGATTTTTCGGAGCCCGATCAACAACAAGCGAGATTTATCCGTGCCCGATCAATGAAATTCGCGATTTTACCGCTCCTGAATAACGAAATTCGGGATTCTTAACTGACTTTGACGCGGAAAACTGACGAAATTCGCGATTTTCCGCAGCCGACCAACGAAATTTGCAATTTTTTCGCACATCAGCGAGAAAATCTACGATTTTTCCGTGCCTGGTGAACGAAATTTGCAACTCTTCCGTGCCTGATCGACAAAGGTTGCGATTTTTTGCGTCTCGACCAACGAAATTCACGATTTTTCCGTGCCCGAAAAACAAAATTAGCGATTTTTCCGAGCCCGATCAACGAAATTAGTGATTTTTCTGTGCCCGATCAACGAAATTGGCGATTCTTAACGGCCCTTGACGAAATAATCTTTCCTGCGGCAAATTGACGAAATTTGCGATAACCAGACGAAATACACGATTTTTCCGCAGCCGATCAATGAAATTTGAGATTTTTCTGCTCCTAATCGACAAAATTCACAATTTTTCCGCAATCGACGAAATACGCGATTCTCAACCGGCTGACGAAATTTGCAATTTTTTCCCACGGCAAAATGACGAAATGGATTTTTTTCTCACGAAACTAATGATTTTTCTGTGCATCATCAACTAAATTTGCAAATTTTCCGAGCATCATCATCAAACGTAACGATTTTCTCGTGCCCGATCAGCGAAAATTTGCGATTTTTCCGCTCCTGATCGACAAAATTCGCGATTTTCCGTGCACAACCAACGAAATTCGCGCGGTTTTTCCGTCCCTATCAGAGAAATTTCCAATTTTTTTCCCACATCATCGAAAAATTTTGCGATTTTTTCATGCTTGATCGACAAAATCTGCGATTTGTCAGAGCTTCATCGGCAAAATTTGCTATTTTTACGCACCCGATCAACGGAATTCGCGATTCTTAACTAACTGAATTTTCAATTTTTCCTGCTTCAAATTGACGAAATTCATGATTTTTTCTTGCGACCTATGGACAAAAATTGCAATTTTTTCCAGTTAGAAATTGACGAATTCGCAGGCCACTTTTGGCCCGCGGGCCACAGGTTGTGCATCCCTATCCTAAGGTAAAAAGGTTGCCACTGGTTGATTTTCTTGTACAAGTATCACCTGCCCCGTCAGCATTCGCAAAAGCCTTTAAAATCGGTTCTGCTTTTGTGTCAATGCGCAAGTTTAATTCTTTAGTACAGTTTAAATATCGTATTATTCTTTTAGCTGTCATGCAGTCTTTTTGACGTGGTGATTCATTTCTTCTACTCAATATATTCACAGCAGCAGAAATGTCAGGTCTACTGACAGATGCGATATAAAGTAATGAACCTATTGCCTGTCTGTATTTAACATTATTTGGCAATAAATTGTCATTATCTTCTAATCTATTAAAATTAGGTTCCATCGGTGTACCGACTGGTTTAGCATCCTCTAAATTAAACTTTTTTACTAGTTCTTCGATTTTAGCCTTTTGATTTAATTCGTAACCTTCTGCTGTTTTTTCTATTTTGATTCCTAAATAATAACTTAGTTCTCCTAGATTTTTTAATTCATATTCTCTCTTAAGTTTTTCTATTATATCTTTAATTTCGTCATCTTGTCCTGCAATCAGGATATCATCGACGTAAACAATAATATACGTTTTGCTTTCTCCTTCATTTCTAATATATAAACATGTGTCTGAATTAGACTGTTTAAAATTTAAATCATTTAATGATTTTGTTATCTTTGTGTGCCATACCCTGGCTGCTTGCTTCAAGCCATAAATGGATTTATTTAATCGGCATACTTTGTTTTCCTGATTTCGAATAATATAGCCTTCTGGCTGAGTTATGTAAATTTCCTCATCTATGTTTCCATACAAGAAAGCAGTCTTGATATCGAAATGATTAATTTTTAATTTGTGGTAAGCTGCCGCTGCTATGAATGATCTAAGTGTCGTATATGAAACAACAGGGGCAAAAGTTTCTTCATAGTCTACGCCATATTTTTGATAATATCCCTTTGCCACTAATCTCGCTTTGTATTTCTGTATTCTTCCTTGATCATCATATTTAGTTTTAAAAATCCATCTGGATCTAATTACTTTTTTACCTAGTGGGGGATCGACTAGTGTCCATGTTTTGTTTTTATTAAGAGAATTTATTTCTTCTTGTGTCGCATTTAACCAGTGTTGTTTTTCTTCTGGGTTTTCAATATTTATTATGTCATTAAAATTTTCTGGTTCTTTTATATGTTCTTGTGTTGTCATGTAAACGAATCTGTCTGGAGGGATTCCTTTATTTGATCTGTCTGGCCGTCTTGGTTCCGGTATTAATTGTTTTGACTCACTTGGTGTGTCTTCAGTGTTTGTCACTTCAATTTCTACTAAGTTTTTGTTCTGTGATTTGTCATTTTCATCGGATTGTTTTTCTCTCAAATTTAACTGTGTTTCTACCTTTTCTTGTGTATTTTTGTTTTCTAGAAATTTAACAGTTCTTACGATTATTATTTCTTTACAACTTGTGTAGATGCGGTAACCTTTGGAGTAATTGTCGTAACCGACAAAAATACCTTCAACTGCCTTATCATCTAATTTTTGTCGTTTATTTTTGTTGATATATGCAAAGGCTTTACAGCCGAACACTTTAAGATAATGTAAATTTGGCGGTCGTTCATTCCAAAGCTCAAACGGGGACTTTTCATTAGCTTTCGTTGGCAAGCGGTTTTGCAGGTGATTCGCCGTACAGATAGCTTCACCCCAGAATTTTGAGGCACGTTTGCTTCGCTAAGCAAAGCTCTCGTCATTTCAATTAAAGTTCTATTTTTGCGTTTGGCTACGCCATTTTGGCTCAGAGAGTACGGAACAGTGTGTTGGTGCTTTATGCCGTTTTTTATGAGATAGTTATCCACTAAATCATTGTTAAATTCCCCTCCATTATCTGTTCTTATACTTTTCGGCTTTTCGCCAAATTTATTACTAACTAAGGCAACAAATTCCTTAAGTTTTTCATAAACTTCTGATTTCTTTGATAATAAATACAGAATTGTAAATCTTGAGTATTCATCTATAAATGTTAAGAAATATGTTTTTCCCCCTATTGTTGGTACTTGGAAAGGCCCACATACATCAGAGTGTATCAACGCTAATCGTTTAGTGGCTCTATAATCTGCTAATTTTGGGTAAGGTGCATCTGTTAGCTTTGTTTTGATACAAGTTTCACAAGTTGTGTCATGTATACACTTATTTATTTGTATTCCTATTGCTAGGTGTTTTTCTTCGATTTGTTTGATAGATGCAAAATTTTTATGGCCAAACCTTCTGTGCCATAATTCTATGCAATTATTATCCTTACAAATGTAAGTCTTATTTACATAGTTTATGTTTGCGCTTTCATTTGCAGTTTGAATTTCATATAAGTTATTTTTCTTTACCGCTTCCAGACGAGTTATTCCATTATACGTTAACTTACATATATCATTTTTAAATAAAATCTCGCATCCATTTTCTGTAGCTTTACTAACAGAAAATAAGTTTGATTCAATATCTGGAACAAACAACACATCTAGTGTTATGTTGTGTATTTCTCCGTTTGAAGTTACAGTTTTTATTAATGTATTTCCTGATCCATAAGAAACTAATTTGTTTCCGTTTGCAATTACAACATTAGTTTTTTCATTTGATTCAATTTCTGTAAATAAATGTTGATTATTTGTTATACGACTGGAACTGCCACTGTCAACTATCCACGCTTTGTTATTGCGCGGTTTTATGATAAATGCACAATGTTTATTACCTTGATGACTTTCAGATTTATTGCAATAGGCATTTTCATCCGAATTTGATACATAATCATTTCTTACAGATTTATCATCCTTTTGGAAAACAAGCGAAGAATTAAAATTTCTTTTGTAGTTTTGTTTATAGTTCGTATTATGTGAAGTATTGTTTTGTTTATTTTTATAGTTGTAATTATGCCAGCAATCTTTAGTGTTATGGTTTTTTAATTTACAATTTGAACAGTATTTTTGTTCCTTCTTGTATCCCACATTATTGAATTTGTAACCCGTATTGTTAAATTTCTTTGTAGTTTTAAATGCTCTTGCGGTGTTTTCAGAGGGTTCTGAACTATCGCTTCTGTGATTATATTCATCAATCAATTTACTTTTAATGAAACTAGGTGTCAACTCTTTTTCATTACGGGACTCTAATGCGGTAATTAATGTATCATACGAAGCTGGTAAGCTACACAGTAACAGCGCTGAAATATGATTGTCCTTTATTGTTTCTCCGATTGCATATAATTTATCAATTAATTCTAGTATGTTTGTGATATGCTTTACCATATCACCACCTTCAGGTAATTTTGTGCTATACAACTTACTCAAAAGGTATAGCTTACTTGATAAATTGCTGCGTTCATGAATTGCCTTTAATGTGTTCCAGGTATCTCTAGCATTGTTAATATTTTTTACGTGGACGATCTGGCTATCCTCAATGCTGAGGTTAATTACAGCCCTTGCCTTCCGGTCCTTTTTGGACCAATCGGTTGTAATTGGGTTTGGTGGTTCATCAGTAATGAGCTCAAAAAGATCTTCTTTAATGAGAAGCATTTCGATTTTAAATTTCCATACATTATAATTGTTCGAATTAAGCTTCTCTATTATCTGTGCGTCTTTTGATGTCGTCAATTTTGACTTCTATTACCACCTTTTAATTTTCAAATAAACCCTTCAAATTATCATATACTAATATTTAATATTTAAGGAAGGCAGCGCGTCAGTCTCATAATCATTGTTAGATTTAAAAAAATGAGACTGAAGGTAAATAACAATATTTACATTCAATCACAAAATAAAGATAAGGTAAAGCTCCTTACCTTTTAATTGTAGATCGTCCACTTCGAAGCAGGTAAGTCTCTTCAACATATCCAATGAAAAGAAGATGATTAAATCCAAGATAAAACTGAAATATTCAGCGATGTGTCACCTATAAGAACTGGTGAATTTATTTTATTAAAAGATTGTGTATCCTTTTTGTGTGATATATATTTCAGGAACATTGTGAAGATTCTGGTTTTAAACTATATTTTATCTATGCTTATAAATACAAACTGGAGCATACATATTTGCTCCCTTCTCATTACATTGCAGAAAACACACTGAAGAAATTATAACATACACAAAAGGATTATTGATAAATGATTAAAATAACAAATAAAATGAATCTTAATTATAGATATGAATAAAATACTTAAAGTCATAAATTAAGAAAATAGTTCTTTCATGTGTCACAATAATAGTCATTTAATTTGAATGTTTTGCTTCTTATCCACATATTCACAAACAGGAAGTAATCTTAGTCTTTATTTATGATAGCTAAAGTGTTTTTTGAATGACAGGAAAAAACAGTTTATCTTGATTAATGATGAGTTTATATAATTTTGAAAGAGATTAGCTTGTCTAATATGATTGACAGTGTTTATTTAATTCTGAAAGAGATTAGTTTTTCTAACAGACACAGCACTGTCACGCATTCCATTGTGCAATGCCACCAATGGAGAACACTTTGAGCAGTATCTCCAGTAGTTTCCGATGTTTTATGTATTAATTTTTTATAGTAGACCGTTTTCTATATTGTAATAGATTGACATTTATTGTTCTGTATAATTTCAATATTTCATTCTTCGCTTTGTATATGACCCCTAAAAGTCAGCTCAATTTTTTAGATGAAATAACCCTCTTTGGTGATACCCCGATTTGGCGATACCAAATAAAGCAGGGCTGTAAAAAACCAGGGTTTTTTATAAAAAACCCAGCCCGGGCAGGTAGCTGGGTGGGTACCGGGGCAGCTACCCACTACAACCCTTATAGTTGTAAAAAACCCGGGTTTTTTATAAAAAAAACCAGCCCGGGTGGGTAGCTGGGCAGGTAGCCGGGCATTTACCCACTACAACCCTGAAATAAAGGTGGTTTTGCCGTAAAAGGACATAGCACTCTGATTTTGATCTCGAATTACTTTAATTCATCTTTTAACTGATCCCTCAATGAAAGACAAAATCATGTGCAAAAATCTCAAAATTTAAAATTTAATAACTGTCAATTTTTGTAGTACATATGTCAAACTTTTTTTGTTATGTGTGTTATGATATGCGTAAACTTTTACTAAATATAACTATAGGGACTGGGGGACCATATAAAAAGTTAGATTTCCTAATTTTTATTAAAAAAATTTTTTACTTTAAATAATGCCACAGCATGAATATTTACTTCATTTGAAACATTTTTGTAATTGGAACTATATGTCTACGATCAATGGTTGAGAAATTAAAGGTCGGCGATAGATAACATATTGCACCCTGTATATATATATATATATCTACCCTATATATATAAAATCCTAATGAAACGAATTTATGAAACGGCTGAAATGTAACGATTCTTTGAATCAACTGATTAAACAACTGATTATGTTTCACGGCGATTTCTCCTAAAATATGGAATACTTTACGATGAAATTAACACCAAAAATCAATATTGATCCGCAGATTTCAAAACTGGTATTAGAATTTTTAAATTCGAATTAGTTTTCGAAATATTAATTTTTTTCTAATTTTATATACATTTTTCTAATGATGGCAACTCAAATTTTAATTAAACAGATATTTTTTTTTTCAGATTTTAGAAGAGGTTACTATTTTAAACTAATTTGGCGAGAAGTTTGGCCTCCCTTATATGTATGCTAGGAAATGTATCATGTTACTTTTATTCATAATTCAATTTGTATTTGATTATCATTTTATTTAATACAAATAGAAACATTTAAAATAAATGGCTTTCACTTCTTTATTTTTTTTTAAACGAAATGAAAAGAAGAATATTAGGCACAGATGTCATAGACGCACCGGGGTACCTAATTGGCGCCAAAATGGGATTATTTTGGTTGACATGGTAACCCGGCTACTGTTGTTTATTTAATAATAAGTGTTTATTTACTTTATTTCCTTTTTTTAAATTACATAAATTGTTTTGTTCTATAGTTAATTATTTTTTGGTTATTTTCCTTTAAAAATAAAAAATAATAGAAAATAATTAAAAAATACGGTACTACTTAGTTATTCCATCGACCCATTTCGCCAAATTATATAAATCGCCAAACCACTCGCCAAATTATACAAATTGACATAATTTTTATTTTAAATAACGAAAGAACAAAGAAAATAGTATAACATTAATAAATATACAAATAAAACGTCGAAATAAAAATCACTTGATGACGTAAACACGTGTAACTTGCTTAAAGTCAAGTGAATGTGACATTTATCAACCATTATTGGCATTTAATATTATAGTTTGGTGATAGATTTTTGTTCGACGTGATAACTAAGTAGTACCAAAAATACATATGTAACTGGTATTCGAAAACGAGGATTTCGCCAAATTTTCGTAAAAAAAATCACGCCAAACCGAGTGCGTCTATGGCATCTGGCCAAATATTAAATGATGTAACAAACGATGACATTTAATTTCAACTTCAAAGCAATGTTTTAATTTACCACTCGAAAAAAAAAAAAAAAATGCTAACTGGCGAGTTGAAAAATAGTTATTGGCGAGATTTGCACCCGGCTAGTGTAACAGTACCAAGAATTCTTTGCGACAATGCTTTTATGTGGTATTCTTCAAAAAAAAAAAAATTGATTTTTTTAAATTGAAATGGAAAACTTTCGGCAGACGCCACATACGGTCCCATATTGGCGCTATTTTTTTCTGACGCCAATGTCATATACGCAACGGGTACTTAACTGGCGCCATAGTATCATTATTTTACTTGATTTGATAAGCCGGATGTTGTTGTTTATGCTGTTGATCTTTTCCCCAAATTAGCGTCGGAAAAAAATCGCTCCAATATAGGGCCATATATGATATGTGGGCCAAACCTTCATATGAAAAGCGAAGGGATCAGAGCGTATTTATTTATGGCAGTTACATGACTTGGACTATTATAATATAGATGAAATGATGGCGATAGAATAATATTTGGCGACTTATCACCTGTACCTGGCTAATATTAAAGTACCAAAATGGCACCAGGAATATAAAAAGTGAAGTGGTTCGCCTGGAACTCTTGATGATAGTCACATGACTTAGGCTATTGTTATAGAAATTGTTTTAAAATACCGGGAGACAAAGACTCTGTACACTTAATTCCTTTTATTTTTAGCTTCTTTTCAAACGTTTAACTGATCCTCTTTAATCAAACACGAAAAAATCAGATGTCTTAACAGCAACTGATTCGGCCTTAAATTTTTGAAATCAAAGGAAATTCAATGGAAACCCGTTTACAGGGAGATCTGCACAGCTTTTTTCAGTATAATTCAATCTTCTATAATATTTTTAAAACCGATCAGATTAGCGTGTTTTTAGATTCTGCAGTGTATGAACGGGGGTTGGCGAGCGTAGCTTGCAGGGGGCAGAGCCCCCTAGTATATATATAAAGATATGGGAAATAAACAATTAGTCAGTTCCCTAAAGCTGTTGATACAGCACTTTAACCATACAGATTTTATCATATTTTCTATTCTCCATCTATAAATAGAACAACAACAGATGTTTACTATCTGTTTTACAAAGCAGGTTTCCATTCTACTTGTACTCTTGTAATTTCCAAGGAGCTTCTTTAAAACAAAAGATGTAAAAGCCAAAGTTTGGTGAAAAGCGTTAAATAACAAAGTAGTAAATCCCAAATTCATACATTTAATGGTGAATCTTCACACCATACCTTGTACTTCACCCATTGAGCGAATTTTTTCGAACTTTTCACTTATCCACAATAAATTAAGAAATAGACTTGGTGTACAAAAAGCTATAAAGCTTGTATTTTGTTATAGTGCTAAGAGACTCCAAAGACATACCTATATTGGTAAAATGCACCTACTAACATTTGTTCAAACTACATTATGTGACAATATTTGTAAGCTTTTGGTTTTTATTAAAATGATTAAGAATGTTTTTAAGTGTGAAAAATGTGTACTTGTAATTTTTCTTTTCCTCTTGCTTTAAGTAAAAATTAGTAAACTAGTCTCTATTTAGATAAATATAATAAATATTGTAATGTTCATTCTCATAATAATAGTTATAATAATTTTTAGGCCTAATAATGATATGTACAATGATTGTATCTTTAAAATTTTGAATTCTTGTAGGAGGAAAACACGGATGAAAGTTATACGGTCTGTTTATATTCCTTAAAAACCACTATTTTTGTCTAGTATTCTTTTACTTACCTAATCAGAAACTAAATTAGGTGAATACTGTTATACAGAATTATTGGTGTTAAATATCTGGAAAACTTTAAAATTGGGAAAATGAAAAATTAGTAGATAAATTTTTATGATAAAAGGGACAAAAACAGTCAAACTAATAAGTTTTTCATAGGTGGTAAAAACATGTTTTTCCAAAGACAGTAAAAACCATGGTAAATACCAGCCAACCCTGCTTTTTACCCGAAAAATTTAAGCTTAAAAGTAAGGTGCAGATGCACATTCCATGCCACGAGTGGGGCAGCTTTTCTGCGTGTTACTACTGTTTTAACAACGTCATTATATCCTAAAATTAAAACAACTATGCTAATATAATAATTTAGGGTTTTTGGTTATTTTTAATGCATAGTTTATATTTAAAAACTTATAAGTTAATAGACATAGGTATTTATGTAAGTGTCAGGCACAGGACATTTTTTCTTTTTTTCATGGGAATGGACCAGAAACGGCTAGACTTCTTAAGGTTTAGGATTTAAAATGAGAAAATTTTTAAATCGATTAAAAACGGGCAACTTATTTAGGTCTAGGGTTTAAAATGTGGAGATTTTTAAACCTATTAACAGGGCTGCAGAGTCAGAGTCGGGCCCATTTTTGAATGAAAGAGTCGGAGTCGGATCTGTTAAAATTCCTTGAGTCGGAATCGTCCATTTTCAAGTAGGTGTACGTTGTTGGAGTCAGAGTCGTCCATTTTTCCTACTGACTCTGCAGCCCTGCCATTAAAGGGTCATTCCATATCACATGTGAGACAGCTTTTCTACACATTACTGCTGTTTCAACAATGCTACTGTGTCCTCAAATTACAACTATGCTAATATGAAAACCTAGGGGTTTTTTTTTTTTTTTTTTTTTTTTTTTTTTTTTTATGTATAGTTTATATTCTAACAACTTATAAGTCAATAGATATAGGTATTTATGTAAGTGTCACATAGAGGACATTTTGCCAGTTTTTCATGGAATGGCCCAGTATAGAAATATCTCCTACAGATACATGAAATCACACATTTTTACAAAATCACTGAATGCAACACTGACATTACCAAACAATTGTACAAATATAGAAGTAGTAAGTAAAATAAGGTTAAATAATTTCATTTTTAAGTGCTATAATTTATAGGCAAATTCACAGTAATTATTCACTTCTGTGTTTTCTGACAAAATCACTGGAAAAAAGAATGGTTTTTATCTTATCCTAAATTGGCAAAACTAAATAAAGTCAAAACTTATCAAATAGAAATCACAGCAAGAGTAAGATTTTCCAAAATTTTAGGGGGAATTTTAGAATTTTTTTCACAAAATTTTTAGGGGCAATTATTACAAATTATAAAACATATTTTTTTAATAGACATTACATATTTAAAGAAAATATACTTACAAAGCATTAGCCATTAATTGATTTACATGACAGTAAAATATATTTAAAGAAGGGAAAATTTTTAATTCAATTTAAAGAAACTCTAATCCATTATTATACACTTTTGCTTTTGCAGCACAGTATGAGTTGATTACTTATTTTCTTACTATGGCAAAGTAAAAAATAAGACAGATAATGCCAAAAAAAGGGGCTTTAAAAGCTCTTAAAAACTTGTGTATTAAGGGAAAAAATGGGGTGAGCAAATCAGACATTTCAGTGGATATTTGAATTATACAAATCATTCCAACTTTTATAGCTAGATATTTGATGTTACTGCAAAAAAAGATTAGGGAAAAAAAATTGGTTTTAAAATTTTAAACATTGTGCACTGAAAGGAACAAAAAGGGAGGGGGTAACATTTCAAGGAATCTAGATTATTTTTATTGCCTAATTAAAAGGTAAGAAAATGTTTTAAAAAATAAAGAGTTTTAAAGATTTAAAGAGAAAACTTGTGGGGGAGGTACATAAGAGGGTAGAGGAGAGAATGGTTGGATAAGTGACTCATTTTCATTTGATATTTTTAAATCCATTATCCCCCTTAAATGGGAAAAAAACAGTTAATTGATGTTTCAAGCAACGAAACACTGTGCATTCAGTTTAAGACTCTGACCTGCCAAAAATGTTTGTTAATGACTGGAAACGAATACGTCAATTTGAAGAAAAAGGTAATTAATATTTGGATTCAGTCATTTTTATGTGAAACTGGCTTTTCAAAATTAGTTTTCATTAAAACAAAATATTGATCCCAATTGGATCCAAAGGATGACTTAGGGAGGGCTAAAGATTTCCAATACAGATTCAAACATAGAAGCAATCTTGAGCTCTTTGCAAGTGCATACCTCACATTGAATTCTTATTATGTAAAATTTTTAAGTATTTTTCAATTAAAAAATATTTATTACTAGGGGGCTCTGCCCCCTGCCAGCTATGCTCGCCAACCCCCGTTCAGACACTGTAGAATCTAAAAGCACGCTAATCTGATCGGTTTTAAAAAGATTAGAGAAGATTGAATTATACTGAAAAAAACCTGTAGCGATCTCCCTGCAAACAGGTTTCCATTCAATTCCCTTTGATTGCAAAAATTTAAGGTAGAATCAGTTACTGTTAAGACATCCAATGGTTGTTTTCGTGTTTGGTTAAAGAAGATCAGTTAAACATTTGAAAAGAAGCTAAAATAAAATGAATTAAGTAAACAGAGTCTTTGTCTCTCGGTATTTTTTAACAACGTAATAAAATGATTGACATAATACAATTACTAAAATTTGCTGCTTTAACCCCCTTCAAGGGCAGTGGTTCATTTTTGGACCACTTAATTTTAATTCTTAAATGCCACATTAGCATCAGAATATTGGGATGAAAATTTCCCTTTTATTAAGTAAGTGAACAAAAGCATTTTTGTATTTCGAAATTTGTTTGTTAATTCTGGTGCCATTCACTGATTTCAAGATTTTACGAATAGAAGTGGCTTGTCCATGAAAGGGTTAAACGCATATTAATGTATTTATTATTTTAAAGTTTCCTTTCCCTTTTAATATTCACGTGTAAATACAATTTTCAGGACATAATTTTCAATATTTTCCTGCCTTTAACACGTACTCATTTAATAGTAATTTTGAAGGTTTTTTTTCTGTTTTTAATAGTCACGTGAAAATAAATTTTTAATCGTTAGGAAATATTATTCTTTGCACTGTTTTTAAAATTGAAAACAATCTCTATAATAATAGCCTAAGTCATGTGACTCTCATCAACAGCTCCAGGCGGATCCCTTCGCTTTTTACATTCCAGGCGGCCATTTTGGTACTTTAATGTTAGCCAGCCACAGGTGTGAGAAGTCGCCGAATATTATTCTATCCCCATTATTTCGTTTATATTATAACAGTCCAAGTCATGTAACTGCCACAAACAACGGGCTGATTCCTTCGCTTTTCATAAGAAAGGTTTCCATTTTGATTAAAGAATCAAAATAATTTTTTCGAATAAAACTACATAAAAGTTGCCATGATCACAAAGAATTCCTGGTACTTTTATGTTAGCCGGGTGAAAATCTCGCCAATAGCTTTTTTTTAACTCGCCAGTCAGCATTTTTTTATTTTTCGAGTGGTAAATTAAAACGGTGCTACTTTGTTATCCCATCGACCAAAAATCTGTCGCCAAACTATAAGATTAAATGCCAAAAATGGTTGATCGTAGATGTCACATTCACTTGACTTTAAGGAAGTTACACATGTTCACGCCATCAAGTGATTTTTATTTCAACGTTTTATTTGTATTTTTATTAATGTTATACTAATTTATTTGTTCTTTTGTTATTTAAAATAAAAAAATATGTCAATTTGTAAAATTTGGCTATTTATATAATTTGGCGAAATTGGTCGACGGGAGAAGTAATAACATTAAAACGTTGCTTTGAAGTGGAAATTAAATCTCATGATTTGTTGCACTGTCACATGCGCATTGGGTTTGGCGTGATTTTTTTTTTTTACGACAATTTGGCGAAAACCTCCTTATCAAATACCTGTTACATATGTATTTTTAAATTATTTTCTGTTATTTTTAAATTGAAATAACAATAAATAAAAAAAAATTAATTAATAACTATAGAACAAAACAATTTATAACATTTTTTGTAAATAAAAAGAAAATAAATTCAAATAAACATTTATTAATAAATAAGCAACAATAGCCGGGTTACCATGTCAGGCAAAATAATGCCATTTTGGTGCCAATTAGGTACCCCGTTGCGTATATGACATCTGTGTCTAATATTTTTCTTTTCGTTTCGTTTAAAAAAAGAATGAAGTAAAAGCTATTTATTTTAAAGGTTTCAATTTTAAATGAAAGTTTTGTATTAAATAAAATGATAATGAAATACAAATTTAATTCTGAATAAAAGTAACATGATGCATTTCTTAGCATACATTTAAGGGAGGCCAAATTTATTTAAAATAACCTTTTCTAAAATATGAAAAAAAAATATCTTATGATTAAAATTTGAGTTGCCATCATTAGAAAAAAAGTATTTAAAATTAGACAAAAATTAATATTTCGAAAACTAATTCTAATTTTAAAATTCTAATACCAGTTTTGAGATCTGTGGATCAATACGGATTTTTGGTGTTAATTTCATCGCAAAGTATTCCATATTTTAGGATAAATCGTCGTGAAACGTAATCAGTTATTTAATCAGTCCTTTCATAGAATCATTACATAAATTCGTTTCAATTTGATTCATTAGGATTTTATATATATAGGGTAAATATATTCTGATTTAGATATCAAAAATTCCACTTTAAATTATAGTTATGGTGGAAAAGTTCCCTCCTGTTTTCTTTCCAGTGTGGAAAAACGACTTCTGTGATAATATTGATAAAAATAATAATTGGAAGGAAAACTCACCAGACATAATTTTTCGTATATATTCTTCTTCAGATTCTGAAATGGTGTCTGAATCTCTATAGTCGAAGGAAGAGGCTCCTTGTCCATTAGAAGATTCCTTTAAGGAAGATTTACGACTTGAGCTTTCATACACCTTTTCTTCCTGGTCAGACTTTTCTGTAGCAATAGGTGTCTCACTAAATAACATACATGTAAGAGAAAAGTAAGATTTAAAACTTTACATTCAAATTTCATAAGTAAAAAAAAAATTTAAACAGAAAATAATTATTTTTCCAAAATTAAAAAATATAACAAAGATTTTATTAAAACAGCACATATGTTATAAACCAGCCATACTCAGCCTGCATCCCGTGTGCCACATATGACCCAGAGACTTTTCATGTGCGGCTCGAGATACATAACCATTAATCCATATTTTAAAAAATTAATTGATGTACATAAAAAGTATTTAAGGCCTTAAATGTTGTTTTATTTATTTTCATGGGAAGACAAAATCTGCCCCACTTTTCATAATTTAAAATTATTTTTAAACTTTTGAAATTCCGTTTGCATAGTCAAAATTTCATTTTAACCTCTTAAGGGGCAGTGGCTTGTGTTTTAACCCACCTAATTTTAATCAAGAATAGTGCCAGAATTTTTTATTAAAACTTTTCTTTTATAACTATGGTGGAAAAAGACTGTAAAACTGCATTTTCCCATTTTTAAATAAATAAATATATATATATGTAATGTAAGGATGATATTAAGATAAGATCGTAGTTAATGAAAAAAGGAGTTTAATGATTCTAGGTTATAGTTTTACATATTAAATAGAAATTATATTTACAAGTACGGGAGGGTAGGGGGTTTCTCTGCAGCATACGCACTCACAGAATCGTCGAGATTCCATATCGGCCTCTGCTCTTGTCTAGAGCAAGAAAGATACATCTACCATCGGCCGTGTCAGAATGAAATCTGCTCTCGGTTGTTACTTGTTTCCAGGCGAAGAGAATGCAAAGCTGCATATCAGCAAATTCAATACATCTGCTATTCTGCGGTTACAAGTTCTCATGGAAAAGCGCTGATCATATCCTGTTGCTATGAGTAGGGTTTTATGGGAATCTAAAACCACAACTCACACTCTGCCATCTTGTCCGCTTGTCGACCTCGACAGCGCGTTAAATAAGCAACAAGATATGTCAAAAACAACAACAAAAAAAAAACTATCTAAAAATAATTAAAATCCAAAGGAAAAAAAACTGTCATTAAATAATTAAGAAAATTGAGCTAAATAATAAAAAAAAAAATTAAGTCTAAATTTTATGTAAATTAATGCTGAGCTGCCATGGGATATCTCCAAAGAAAAAAAAAAGCAAAAGAATAAAAAAAAATCTCAGGATAACATCAATTTGCATCATCAGGCCGTCTTTCTCATGAGCCATCATCAGGGATGAAAAATATAATCTGAAAGGCCGTCTGCCCATTATATTATCATCAAGAAAACATACTAAAATCTGCCTCATCTTAGGTAGAATTTCGTAAAAAAAACATCTTTATCCCAACGTCATTCGGGAATAAGAAATAAAAAAAAGAAGTTTGCCTCGTCTAAGCAAACAAAAGAAAAAAAAAAAGGATTTCCCACCAAAAGGTTTTTTTTTTTTCGACAGCCAGCTCTTACTTCTGTAAAAAAATATGCGAGGTGGAAGGGGGGGAAACACATACATATATATAGCAATTCAATAAAAAGTTTACACATAAAATACAGTTTTAAAAATATAAACACAACAATATTCTTTTTCTTCTTGTCAAGAGTGAGTGTTCAAAAAAAAAATAAATAAAGTCCTGTGTAGATAGTCATTTTAAATAAAGTTGTTGTTTACGCAACATAAAAAAAAAGCATGTGTTGCGAACAGGCAAATGAAAAAAATAAGACACCATTGCAGTCCGAGAGAAAGATAACTTGCCATGCACAAAAAAAAAATCACCGCATGGGTTCAATAAAAAAGTTTTGAGCAGATATATATCGCTCAGAGATTTTAAAAAAATGTTGAACAGAACTTCGAAAAAAAGGCACATAAATTCTGTTAATATAAGCTGAAAAAATAAAGAATCTGTTGCATATTCCACAAACTAAGAATAATTAAAAAAAACACTGTTGATAAAAATGCTTGGTACGCGATAACTACTTTAAAAAAAAAAGCACTTGAAGTTTATTGCACTGTAGGATGGCATGACACACAAAAATACGAAGAAGAAAAAAACGTTCTCTGTTGAAGATTTTCATCCATGACTGCACTCAGTCACACTTGTAAATACCTCATTTTAATGTTTCATCCAAAAAAAAACAATCGTGGCTGCTTGCTGCAATCGTAAAAAAACAAAGATATTGAAATAAAGTTATTAAGAAAGTCACAGATAGTAGCAGTCGATAGTCTGTACGATATAAATGTTCTCTTAAATAAGCAGATATATTGGTGTCAAACACAGAATATATAAAAACACAGTTAAAAAAAAATAGTAGTAATAATAAAAAACACATTTATGATAAATTCGTTGGTTGCACTAGTGACCCATATACGTGAAGCATATTTCTTTTTGGAAATTTAAGTCTACTTTTTCTCTTTCTCGTTGTTGACTTCACAAAATGTCGGCGTATAAAAAATAACAAGTGGGTAAGTGTGATCACAGATCGCACAGAGGGTTTCGTTTAATATTCCTTTCAAAACACTTTATCCTTTTGAAAAATCTGTTAGTTCCATATTTCAAAACCAGGGGGCGCACTTGATTTTAAACAAACCTGTATCCGAACGAAAATCCGTTTTACATACTATCCGTAGATGTATTAGTCGAGGGGATTGGGCCCATAGCACCCGAGATAAGTAGGCGCACCTGGCAGAAAAAAATGGAACTAAAATATGTAAGGGTATGGTGCATAATATGAAAGAATGGTCAAAGGGGTGTCGGCAAAAGTTGGAAAATTTCTCCCTGGGTTAAAAAGGCGCAGGTTAGAAAAATTGCTTAAAATACACAAGTTAGAGCCCAGAGGGGTAAATAATAAAAGACTTTTTGAAAATTTTATGATTTGTCATGTGGTCTGAGGCATTCAGCTATACGTATGCAAAAATTCATGTCACCAACTTAATTAGGGGCTCTCTTAGAAAGAATTGCTTCAAATACATATGTGGTAGCTCAAAGGGTTAAACGTAAGACTTTTTCAAGATTTTATGATTTGTCGCCTGGCCTCAGGTGTTCTGCAATAAGTATGTAAAATTTCAAATCTCCAATTTAATTAGGGGCTCAGTTAGAAAGAATGGCTTAAAATACACAAGCTGGAATTGAAAGGGTTAAACATAAAACTTTTTCAAAATTTATTATTTGACGTGAGATCTGAGGTGTTGAGCTATAAGTATGCAAAATTTTACCCTAAATAAGGGCTCACTTAGAAAGAATTGTTTAAAATGCACATGTGGGAGCACAAAGGGTTAAATCTACGACTTTTTCAAAAATTTTATGATTTGTCGTTTGATGTGAGGTGTTCAGCTATAAGTATGCAAAATTTCACGTCTCCAAACTAATTAGGAAGCTCACTTAGAAAGAATTGTTTAAAATACACATGCGCGACTCCAAAGGGTTAAATGTACGACTTTTCCAAAATTTTATCATTTGTCGTATGATGTGAGGTGTTCAGCTATAAGTACCCAAAATTTCATGTCTCCAACATAATTAGCTGCTCACTTAGAAAGAATTGTTTAAAATACACATGTGGAACCCCAAAGGGTTAAAGTACGACATTTTCAAAATTTTATGATTTGTCGTTTGATGTGAGGTGTTCAGCTATAAGTATGCAAAATTTCACGCCTCCAAACTAATTAGGAGCTGACTTAGAAATAATTGTTTAAAATACACATGCGGGAGCCCAAAGGGTTAAATGTACGACTTTTTCAAAATTTTATCATTTGTCGTATGATGTGAGTATAAGCTATAAGCTCAGCTATAAGTACCCAAAATTTCATGTCTCCAACATGTATAGTTTCTGAGAACGGGCTCTGTGATGGACAGACAGACGGACAGACAGACAGACAGACAGACAGAGGAGCGAGACGAATAGGGTTTCGTCAGATGAACGAAACCCTAAAAAAGGAATGATAAGGACACGCAGAATTTCGGTCCAATTAGTAACGTCACTCGAATCTGGAGATGGTTGGGACGTATGGAACGCCGAATGCTGATAAATGAGTCCGTTGGCAGATGTAAACAGTAATAAACAGATGGTCAATAAGACAAGCACAGTCATGAACAGCTTGTAGGATAAGAAATTTAAATCGTAGGAAAAGCAGTCTGGCGATAATGTTGCGAGATGTTTCTGATATGCTGAGTCAATCACTGGGTCAACTTCTATGTCAGTAGGAATATTTTCATTCGAAAAATCTTTATTTACTCTCGGCGGTTTTAGATCTTGGGGGAAAGAATTTGAAACAAATGTTTCCGTAGTGCATCTTGCGTCGGGAAATGAAGGTACATAGGATTTATCTTGAGATTTCGTTGCAGATACATTATCAGACACAGTAATGCAGCTTATAAAAATACTTGTGGGTGGAGATTTAGTTAAAGTAGCGCCGTTTTTGTCGCATGTGAGAGTACCCTGAAATATGACATCTGTCCCTATGATAAGTGTCATGGGCATCTGAGAAGACTTAACTACGTAAACAGTAGTAGAAAAAGTATTATCGTCTATTTGTATATTGGTAAAAAACGATCCTATAGGTTGAATAACACGGTTACCGATGCCCAACAATTGTACAGGAGCTCCGGTGAGGGGGGGGAGACCCAATTTGTTCATAAATGTCTTCTCTCGGTATCGTCAGTGAGCTTCCAGTGTCCAAGATTGAAGTTATTTGTAAATTTAAAATTTTTACAGGTTTCTGCATGCGCGGATGAGAATGACACATTTCGACTACGTTAATTTGTTTGTCTCTGTGCGGCGACGTCTTGCGTGAAGGGGAGGTGCCTTGAGTCGAACGCTTATGCTCTGGCGTTTGTTCCGTACATTGATTGGAAACATGAACAAAACGTGCACATTTCATACACTTTTTTCCTTTATTTAAATGCACACAATGGGTAGATAGGTGCCCTGGGGCTAAACAATTCCAGCAAGTTAATGCAGTTTTCTCCGTCTGCTTAATCTTAGGAGTGTTGGGTGTAGTCGGTGACTTTGATTGATAAAATTTAGAACTCTGTTCACAAATTCTTTAGAAAATTTGGAGCTTGTTTTTAAATTCGGCAAGCGTGGCACACCCGAATAATATAGCTTTATTATGTGGTGTATCGTTAATCCCATTAATTATATAGTGAATTAAAGATATATCATCGATGTTTCCTCTTTGTGCTATTTCTTTCATTTTCAAAAAATATTCCAATAGTTTTTCATTTGGGCGGCAGCCTCTAGCGGCTAGTAATTGATGTATCTGGGCAGACGAAGCTGATTGTCCAAATTCGCGAAACAATGCTTCTTTGAGCGATGTATATGAAGAAATGTTATTTTCACTACGTACATACAATAATGCTAAACTTTTTAATGTCCGCTCAGCAAACACAAATTTCTGTATGTCGGACAGTTGAAATGAATGGGCCAGAGATTCAAATCTCTGAAACCATGTTTGAACGTTTTCCGTTTTATCACCACTAAACGGTGTAATTAAATGATCAATGTCATGGAAAGAAATTGTCTGTTTGGGCGCGGAGTGTGTACAGTGTACACGCGCCTGGTCTGGCTGTACTGCCCAAGGGGAAGATAAACCAGTGCCTCCAGTACTATTGTGGCTATCATCAAATTCTGTATCCGATTCAGAAACTGCCGTAAACATGTCTTTAAAAGCCGAAATATCAACTAGTGCGCTTAAAATACGTTGTCCTATATCTTCTTTTCATCCATGTATGTCAATGGATAAGATATTAGCGATAGTAATCAATTGTATCTGATCGTAATCATCCTAAATTTCGGTGAGTTTATTCTGATACTCATCGCTTTTGTCAGTAAAAGAAAAACCTTTAAATTTCCTTAAATTCGCTCTATTCTGGAGATTTTTATCGCAACCAAATATAAATTCATGCAATAGCTTGATTTTATCGGTCTTAGCCGATTTCAACTGGCTTTTAATACATTCAATTTCTTGTAATTCCATATCAAAAGGCAAGAAAGGAAAGAGAGAAAAAAAAAACTTACTTCAAAGGAGATATCCAATTGAAAACAAAATTCTTCGGCACGATATATTGAAGTAATCCAATTAATGATCCGTAGAAAAAAAATATACTTGCAGTCGAAGATTCATTTCTTGCAAAACCACGACTATCTTGTAAAAATAAAAGGAAGATTGAGCTTCAAACAGATGGCTCACATCAGCTGAAATGCAAGGGTTGATAACGGAACGAAAGAGTTCTCTGATTTTAAACGTAGATCGGTAAGAAAGCCTAGGGGATTTTAGTTATTTCTTTTTAATTCGTTTCGGATTCAAATCGGCCTAGAGCCCACATGTAATATAAGGATGATATTAAGATAAGATCGTTAGTTAATGAAAAAAGGAGTCTAATGATTCTAGGTTATAGTTTTACATATTAAATAGAAATTATATTTACAAGTACGGGAGGGTAGGGGGTTTCTCTGCAGCATACGCACTCACAGAATCGTCGAGATTCCATATCGGCCTCTGCTCTCGTCTAGAGCAAGAAAGATACATCTACCATCGGCCGCGTCAGAATGAAATCTGCTCTCGGTTGTTACTTGTTTCCAGGCGAAGAGAATGCAAAGCTGCATATCAGCAAATTCAATACATCTGCTATTCTGCGGTTACAAGTTCTCATGGAAAAGCGCTGATCATATCCTGTTGCTATGAGTAAGGTTTTATGGGAATCTAAAACCACAACTCACATACATATATATATATATATATATATATATATATATAGGGTACTTGTTAGTTATCCCGTCGACCAAATTACTGTCACCAAATCGTAAGATTAAATGCCAATATGAGTTGATTGTAAATGTCACATTCACTTGACCAACACGTGTTTACGTCATCAAATGATTTTTATTTTGACGTTTTATTTGTATTTTTGTTAATGTTGTTACTAATTTATTTGTTTTTTCGTTATTTAAAATAAAAATTATGTCAATTTGTAATTTGTATAATTTCGCATGTGGTTTGGCGATTTATATAATTTGGCGAAATTGGTCGACGGGATAACTAACAAGTACCATACATTTTTTTTTCCCGTTTTTAAATAAATAAATAAATATATATATATATTTTTTTTGAAAAAACTGATATGAATTCAACATTAGATAAACACAATTACTTGCCACTAAAAGGGTTAAATATAGTTCTATTTGTGCTTCAGTGGTGTACACATTTCTTAATCTCCAACACTAATAAAACATTATTGCAAATTGATTTAATTTGCACTAATATTTCTATATTAAAAAAAATAATAAAGACTTTGCATTGAGCAAAAGACAGATTTATTAGAAAAAAATCTCCCGATTTTTTTTTTTTTTTTTTTTCGGATTTTGAAATTCTGCATTGTTATATTATTAAGTTTTATACTTATTTGTATACCTAATACTGCTTTTTACGGTTGGACATTTGTCAAAGAAAAAATTGGCAACAAAAAAATTTTATGCCACTATTTCCAAACAAGAAACTTTGCAGCATATTTCTAAAACATTTGCAATAGAAATCAATCACAAAGTTTGTTGCTTGGAAATAGTGGTGTTGAAAAACAAAAAATAAATTTGTTGTATTGCTTTGTTATACTACTTATGTTATCTTACTATTTTAACTACTCTTTTTTTTTACCATTTTATAATAAATAGTGTTGTGGCCCGCCTATGACACCAGAATTTATAAACGAATTTATTAGAAAATACGAACTTGCTTATTTTCACGTACATGATAAAAGGAAAATTTTAATTAAATATTCTTGGTGCCGTTTGTCTGTTTTGGAATTACAAGTAGGTGTGCTTTTTTTAAGGACACTGCCCTCGAAAGGTTTAATTAGAATGAATCACATAAATACTGTGGGATTCGCGACTAGTTTGCATTGAGTGTATCTCTGAATATGCCTCGAGTGACTTAAAAGTTAATTAAAAACCTATCTGGAAAAACGCGGTACTGACTAAGGCAGCATTGCAACTTTGCGACCTTCTTTCGAAGCGCACTTATCACAATTCCAAATTTAAACTTTGAACAAAGGTTTTGTTTTAGCTACACTGTAGAAATATAGGTTATTTCTAGGCTGAATTTAGTTTTATGAAATGCCAAATGAAGTTTAAATATGCACTGCTTTTATTGTCAGTACCGATTTAAGTTTATCATAAACAGATTAGGATAATATTAAAAAATGAGTTATACAGAATAGCTATATTTGATATTATTTAGGTTCCATATCTCTTTGAACTTTCATGATATATTCATTTACACTTTTCTAATATATACAGTTATACCCAACCCTATGTTGTATAGTTTTTTACAAAGTCTTAGTAATATTTTAGCAACTTTTTTTTTTTTATAATATAATTACAAATTCATATATTTATTCTACGAAACCCTCTGTGCACGAGTAATACTTGTACTTGACCGTATATTAACATTTGTATTTAATATACCACTTGATAAATAAATAAATAAAAAATAGAAAATTCAATACAAAGATATTTGCAATTGTATTAAGTACACACAGGTAAGAATAAATTTGGGAGGATTACATTACTACTTAGTATAAAAATTATAATTAAATAAGTTAATTACATATGTTTAAATGAAATCTAAATTCCATAAATTAGTTTTTTCACCTTATTTTTATTTTAATATAATTCGGCCTTAATGAGTCTATATGATATATGCTTTTAACATCTGCAGTGATGGCACCATCTATCGAATAATGAGAAAAATATTGAAAATCAAACAAGCATTATCCCACAATACACTAATATTATATTTCCTGATAAAAAATAAATAAAAAACATATGAAATGAAAAGATGTTTTAATTTAATCAAAGGTCTTCATTTAAAAATTAATGCAGATTTAATAAGTTGCACTGTTTTTAATATTTATTCAAAAATTATAATTATAATAATGAAAATAGAAACTTACCCATTACATTACATCATAAACTTGAACGGCAAAAATATAAACAATACTTAATAATTCATTATATAGACGTAAAAAATCGGATGCTCTTAATAATAAAAAAATTTAATTAAATCCATCAAAATCAGAATCCGAAAGGGATTATTCTCATCACCTGGTGAATATGAATCAGGTAGTGCCATCTACTGATTCTTAAGGAAGATATTTGTAAATTTGCTTAAAAAAATTAAATTTATTTACATTTAGGAAAGTATCGCGTAAGAAAAAAACTCGTAGATAATCCGCGGCGGCGTATAATCTGCATTACATGGAAAATAAAGTTTTTTAACGTATAATCCGCAGATTATAGGCAGAAAATTAGGGTAATCATTAGGGATTGACCGAATACCGAATAGTCGATTCGGTATTCGGCATGTAAACCGAATATTCGGCTTCGGACGAATACTTAAAAGTATTTGGCCGAATAACTGTGGATAGGTATTTTCTTAAAAGTACAAGAACTCTCTTTTATTTAGAAGTAGAATAGGCTAAATGGTGAGTTTCAATGTTATGTGCATGAGTTCAGAGTTTAGCTGCACTACAAAAAACAAGTCAAAGGCCAATTTTAATAAAGAAAAACTTTTTCCTTCCTAAAATAATCTAGATAGAGATAAAATCAAAACAACTATCTGCAATAGAGAGAAGAAAAGTAAGAAGGATATGGCATCTTTCCCTTATTTTTTTTATTTTAATTCTTTCTACATTAGTTTTTTTTTTTTATTATTATTTAAATTAATTTAATGGGTATTTTTTTTAATATGTACATCAAATAAGTATGCCCCTATGCCTATACTATGGCTTTTATGTCCATTAAGTTAAAATCGCTCAATTTTTTTATCTTCATCACCACAAAGTTAAATCATTATCTAAATATCAATAATTTGACAGAAAATAGTTAAATGTACAAATTGATCTACCTTTTGTATTTCAAAACATTTCTATTCAATATGTTTATAAATAGATTTAGACAATCAGTAAATCAGCTTAATGACAACATTATTTCTTTTTATTTGAATGAACTTTTGTTTTCTGACAGTCTTTATCCCTAATAATAGCCTGTATAGTTAAATTAATGAATTTGTGAGTAGAAAGAAGTCATTTTTGTTTTTTGTCTAATTGGATTTAAGAATAAAAATGTAACTGAATTAAATTATTAAGAATTTAATTTTAATTAAAGTTTATTTAAAAAGGTAATACTATATGATAAATTGTTTATTAAAACTTTATAAGTATTCGGTTGCCGAATACCGAATATTTGGTGTACACTTTGACCGTAGCTTCGGTATTCGGTAAAATTCCTGCTTCGGTCAATCCCTAGTAATCATTTTCAATATTTGTCTGGTATATATGTCAGCTAAGATGTGTTATTATCCCACCCTCCGCGATGTTGAGTATTTGGTGATTTTTATCGCTCTGGCAACACCGGCGTTTGGAGTCTAGTAACTTATTATGGCAACCCCTTTTTTACGACGCGAGAGCGTGAACATTCATTTCACTGCCGGGTGTCGTTGCTGACGGTTGGTTGACTCTTGTACCAGATACTCTTTGATATCGTGTTCTATGGCTGTCTTTTTATTTTTATGTTAAATTTATTGGATGTATTTCATTGACTATAGTTTCTGTAGTCCGTTTAAACGCTCTTGCTGAAGTAATTAAGAAATATGAGGAAATTTTGACATGAAAGGGGGGTTTGTTTATAGCGTGTCAATCAGGGTTGCTGGCTTTTAGCCAGGCCAAAAAAAGCCGGCCGGCTTTTTTTGGTTTTAACCACTTAAAAAAAGCCGGCTTTTATTAAAAAAAGCCAGTTTTTAAGTTGGTTTACAGTAAATTTGTTTTAAATTTGGATCAATTAATTTTTAATACACTTATAAATATTTTCTACTAAAAAAAATAATAGATTTCTATTAAATTTTATCAAATAAATAAGTCTTTATACCTTCTAGAAGACAACTGTGAACACATTATGTCTGAAAAAAAAAAATGTATATAAACATTGAAAAGGATATAAGTTATACTCCGAACTGGTGTTTTGAAATTCTATATTATATAGCTCCACATATACTACACATTTTAAAGATTATATTTAATTAAAACTGTTCTTAACTGCTCTGCTCAACAAGCGCAAAATGTTTTGACACATTTACAAATTCATTTTTTAATGGAAAGATGTAAAATTCGAAAGCCTGACCATGGAAGCGATTTGGAATCGAACTGTTTCCATTTTTTGATCCATCAATTATCTATTGAGTTATAAAGAGATTTTGATCAAGTGACAAACATGTTCCTTCACCCTTTTCTGGGTGGTTTCTTCTTTTGTGCGGAAATTCTGTTAAAAACGCTCACTTTGACACTATTTTCTGAAAAATCTATAGCGTTTTCAAAAAAACCCAGAAAAAACAGTGCAATTACATAGTTTCTGAACAACATCTGCTAGTTTCATGCATTTCTGGACAAAAATAAATTAAAACTTATGTCAGAAAGTTGCCCTTTTGGATTTAACAGCCTTAATGACAAAATGTAACACATCAAAATGGAAACGAGGAATTAGAAAAGATGTTTTATTTGAGGAGAGTGGTACATAAGTGTATAAAAAAATAGAACATTTAAACAAGAAAAAAAATTTTTCTCAAAATAAAATTTTGAAAAGCTTGTTGCTATGCATATTCATGCATATGCTATTCATAATGTTTTTAATAGTGAGAAATTGTGGTGTTTTTATTAATATGACTATGTATAATTTTAAATGTTTGCTAGAAATAAAATAAGACTTGTATATTAATAGCTCTTAAAATTAAGTAATAAAACATATAACTAAGTAACCATTGTCCTCTTTAATTTTATAAAGCAGTAAAAATGAAAAAATTGGCAGTTGGTATGGCCCTTTTAAAATTTAGCTGACATATTTGCAATTCTGAATACAAATCACTGGCAAAATCATCTAAGTTTTATTCCAGTATTAATGTCCTCATTATTGAGAAATTGGGTTTCTTATTAAACTGCAAATCAATTAAATGTCATTAAAACTAATTAAAAATACTTTAAAATGTGTAGTTCATAATTGCAATGCTTTATTGTATAAAGGCCAATTATGGCCAAAAAAAGCCAATTTTGGCCAAAAAAAGCCGGTTAAAACCAATAAAAGCCACCGGCCTGGCTTTTTTTAATTTTAGCCGGCTTTTTTGCAACCCTGGTGTCAATGCGTATTAAGCCTATTTTGGAAAATGACGGCGGTGTTATATTTTGTGCTGTAGGTTTCAAAAAAAGCAGATGTCTGTTAAGGTATGTTGATAATTTTATGTATATTTTGTTGCTTTAAGAGTTTTTTACATTTTGAGATTGCTACAAAACGAGAACTACTGAATTTTGAGAATATTATATCGCGAAAAATGCTGAATTCGGCGATGTTTTTTTTTCGGAAAATGAGCGCGAAGCGCTCATACAACTATTGCTGATTGCCACTTTAGCGAGTCTCGTTTTTTAGGTATATTTTGCCGTTTTAAGAGTTTTTTACATTTTGAGATTGCTACAAGGCGAGAACTGCTGAATTTTGAGAATGCTATATTGCGAGAAATGCTGAATTCGGCGATGTTTTTTTTCCGTTAAATGTGCGCGAAGCGCTCATACAAGGATTACTGATTTGCCAGTTTAGCGAATTTTGTTTATTATTTACATTTTATTTTCGTTGAGCCAAACATGCGTAGAAACGGGTGCTTGGCGACATTTACTACTTGGCGGAAAAGGGGTTTTCTCGCCAAAAAAAATCCAAGATGGCGGAGGGTGGGATAATAACACATCTGTTCCTATATGTCTTTCATCAGTCTAATAGACTAATTTCTGTCATATTATTTGTTTTGCACAAAAACTGATTAAACTCTTCAAATTTGTCTTGAAACTTCAATCTGCTGGGTTTTAACTAAACATGAATACTTCTCTTTCATAAATAATAATACCAATGTTGTGCAAAAATTTAATTTTTTTCCCTGGAAAATATGGAACTAACCGAAATGAAAAAAACAATAGATCCAATACTTGCTTGTACTTTTCATTAAATCTTTTACATACCACTCATTTAAATTTATCATTGGATTTTATTTTCTAAATCTTTCCATAAATAAATTGCATTGAAAATTGAACAACTTGTCATTTGCATGTAAACAAGCTACACAAACTACAGAAAGTGAAATTAAAACTCATTCTAGTTAAATATTTTTTATTAACTTTCGAATAGCCTAGGATTTTTATTTTACAGTTTGATATTTGATTTAAAAGCAAAATTCAAAAAGCGTGAATTTTGTGTTTTCAGTCTCTCCTACTCCTAAAATTTGCAATATATTTTTGGCACAACATATTTTTTAACAAAATATTTTAATCTAAACTTTAAATACAAATTTTTAAAAAGTTTATTTAAATCAATGATTTAAAAAAATCAATTGATTCAAATCAAGCTAATTTAAACCAACCAGCTTGATTTAAACCAGAAATTTTATTTAGTGAAAGAAAAGTTATCACTACCTACTACTAGTGGTGTACCGAGTAGTGCTTTGGCCGAGTAGCCGAGTACCGAGTACTCGGCCACTGACTACTCGGCCGAGTACCGAATACCAAGTACCGAGTAGTTGGATAATAAGGAAACAAAATGCTGATGTGCACATAATGTGAGCTTAGGTGTACATATGTGTGTACATACATATATATAATATACATATATAGTATATATAAACTAATTAACTTTGAAATTTACTTGTGCACCTTTTAAAGATAATTTTTGACAATTCAAAACAGTAGCAAAAACTGGAGAATTGACACATAACAAGTACAATTATTAACCAATATAAAATTAAAACATTCTTTCAACCCTCTAATTTATCCCGATACCTGAAATCTGTCTATCAAAAATAAAAATATTTATTGGTTACTGTAACAATTCATTGAATAATGCAAAACATTTCATATTTATTTTGTAAACTGTACCTTATTTTCTTTTGATTAAAAATAAAAGAGAGAAAAATACAAAGAGAGGTACAAAAAGCGATACAGGATTTCTTAACAGAAGACTTATGTAAAACTGACACTCTATTTGCATGGTGGGGGGGAGAACTTTTCCGATTATGTGCAACCTTGCAAAAAAATTCTTATGTGCACCTTCAACCACTGTTTATTCTGAACGTATATTTTCAGAGGTAGGCCAGATTTATAGTAGTAAAAGAAATGCCCTATCTACTGATAATGTAGAACATTTGGTTGCTGTTTTTGCGCCATTATTTGAAATATACTAAATTTAATTATTAATTTTTTTATTACATTTATTGTATTTTCAGTTTCTTTATCCAAAATAATAGTCTTTTCTTTTTTTCTATATATTTAAAAAGAACTTATTTTTCTTTGTATTAATCTGAAACTAAATTTTAATCTGGAATTATTTTATGAGGGTTTTTGTTCTTAACTTTTCTATATTTTGTAGACATATTGTTAAATACCGAGTAAATAGTTTTATGAATTATTGAATATATTATACATTGATATTTGAATAACTTTTTACAGATCAGTTTTAAATTCATATCATATGCTTAAAAAATGAAATTCTTACAACTACTCGGTATTGGCCGAGTACTCGGCCAAAATTTCGCCGAGTACCGAGTACTCGGCAAATTGGCCGAGTAGGCCGAATACCGAGTATTTACCGAGTACTCGGTACAGCTCTACCTACTACTAAAAGGTAATATTTTATTGAAAAATATTTCTAGTTCAGACAAGCACATCAGATTTAGAAACATAAATAAAACTGGAAAATTAACAGTTATTCAACTGCTTTTATCATTGTACCATAAAATATATATGGCTATCATGACTATATATTAAGCATCATTCTAAAAATATTTTTTAACTCATTACACAGTTAATACATTAGTACCTGGTAGTCCAAACCTTGCTTGGTAGTTTTTTGAACATTTATTTTTTTTTCCTGATAAACATAAAAAAGCAAAAGTTACGATATACTAAATATCAATAGGTTATGGAGGTGGAGCATATACTTATACCTACATCTCGTAGTCTTATCATAGTCGAAAGTGAAAACTCTGTGAAAATGATGTCATAGTGGTGCAAAAGTGATAACATATTTCAGTTTTAAATATAAAAATGCTTGTTTTCTTTTGAATATGAAGTATTTTTCTATGCAGAATTTAGATTTGAATTCTGAAGTGTTCACTCGATCATGTAAAATAATAAAAACTTTGGGTACTTTTCCAGTATAGGGGCCTTTGTAAAAAAGGCCTTGTCGAGAGAAGGAAATTTGGCAACATTTTCTGGTGCAACCTCACTGTTTCATATATATATTCAATGTTTTCAATATTTAAACAATTTATTTAGTATAAAGAAGTCATTTATCTATTTTTATATCTATATATAAACAGAAATAAACTGTGTGTAAAAAATAATAATAATATTTAATATATATACATAGGGGACAGTGGGTTTTTCTGTTTATGTATCATTCTAAACATTTCATCAATTATACATTAGATGAAGCAATGGTACCCCGACCTTCAGTTGAAAAAAGTTGCTGAAGCTTGCAATTGTAAATAGAAAAACATTATTTTAAAAATCAAAAATAAATTTGTTTCATATACTTTTTATGCTTTCTGTATATTAATGAAATGACTTGTTTATGTGTATATGTAATAGTTTCCTTTTTTATGGAACATTATGCTGCCTGCATATTATCCATAATTTAAACTATGCCTAAAAGCAGCATTTTTGTTTATACAAGAAGTTTAACATAAAAGAAGGTAGAGGGAGGAATGGGACATTCCAGCAAAGGGAGGAAAGGTTCAAGTCTAATTCCTTCTTTTTAATAAGTCAGGGTTGGAAAAAAAACGGGTTTTTTTGTAAAAAAAAAACAAAAAAAACGGTTTATTTGATTTAAACCAGGTTTTTTTGGTTTAAACTGGGGTTTTTTAAATATAATTTCCTATTGCATACAGATGCATATCTGTTGATAAAATAAATATTTTTGGATATTATATAAGTAATATAACTTTCGAAAATATTTAAAATAATTACAGTCAATTATATAGAAAATTGAAATAATTTCTAATTTAAACATTATTAGTAACAGCTATGTCTTATGTTCAAAGTAAACTGCTGTAGACAGTGAAACATTGATACCTTGAAAATCGTATGAAGAATCATTTGATTAATAATCAATCAATAAACATTTGATGCAGTTTCATGAATGTAATATATTATTCTGTTGTTGTTAGTTACTATTATTATTTTTTTAATATCCAAATACTTCTGGTTATTTTGTTTTCTAAGTGATAACTCCAAGTGTCCAAGTCAACATTTTTGGCCATTAGATTCAGCAACTAACAGAAAAGATTGATTGGTATTATTGAAATGCTATAACTAGCACTCAAATTTTGCAAGCTGTGTTATTCAACTTCATATCTTAAGTTATTCTTTTAAATCCTTTAAGGATAATCTTCCCCAATCCGGAAAATTTTCTTTTACAACTTTACCAAAATCTTACAGATCAATGTATTTTGTTTTTAACTACCTGTAAATAATCTGCATGTTTTAAATGAAAGTATTTTATGCTAAATATTGAATATTATTGAACTATTTTATCTTTTCTAATTTCATGTTTTAAGATAAACTTTAGGGTACCAGACATGTTCATCATCACATGCTAATTTTCATTCTACATGCATAGAAACATGACCTTGGCTCATTATGTATCATGTTGACTAGTGAGATGAAGTGTGAAAAGTAGAAATTACTTCTATTAATAATTTAAAACACTTAAATTATAAAAAAGAGAAAAATATTAAGTTAGATTTGTTGTAAAAAAAAAACAATTGGTTAAAACCATGCCAACCCTAAATAAGATTAAAGTAAATTGCTAATATGCAAATATTTTTAGAGGGTAATATATTAATTATAACTTGCAAATATATTCATTTACTTCAAAATGCAAATAAATTGAACTGATGATTTTTTAATGTCATCTCTGATTGACAATCCTGAATTTTTCTTCCAGTGATGAAAATACTGGAATTTGATATTGCAGCACAGACATTATCAAACTACAATCTTTGTTAGACTCTATATATATAGCCGCCACTAGACTATTTATGCCTTACCATACATTGTTTTATAGCTGTCCCATACCTACCTGTTAGTGGGGAAGTACCGGACACATTTTGAAACTTACAATTTCCTTAATTATAAAATTGTTTCTGTAAATTATGTTTCTATATTGTTCAAGAACATTAAAAATAGAGATGCAACGAATATTCGGCCGAAGCCGAATATTCGGCCCATTCGGCCTGTCTGCCGAATATTCGGCTTCGGCTGAATATCAAGTCCATTATTCGGCCTTGGCCGAATAATTAATTTGACAATTTATATTCATCATGTATAATGAAATTTTTTTTGAAATTAACTAACACCTTTTTTGCCATTAACTTTCATACCTCAAATGGGTTTTATCTACCCATTTTTATATAAGAGGTTAATTTAGGAATCATGTTAAAAAAATTTTATGCTGTATCAGTAAGTACAAAAAATATCTGCTTGTAATAAGCTAACATAATCTGTTAAATTTAAAATTAATCTATTCAAAATTGTTTTAATACAGCTGTACAAGCAAATTCAAATTTTATTTTTATCATAATGGGAAGTTTAACATTTATCCCTTGTTACATAAAAAAAATATTTCTTTCAATAATATTTTGAATTATACCTATAAAGAACTCTAGTGCTATATGCTGACAGCAAAGAAAAAAAAATAATGATAATAATAAATGATAAAAATGTTTTTGTTAATTGTGAGCTTTATAAAGTCTACAATGATTTCTTTCCACCATTTTAGAGGATATTCCTTTCATCCTTTCTCTCAGTGGTTTTTCGTAAGATATTAAGATTTCTTATTTTTTATTTTATTTCATCTGAAAGTTGAAACTTATGTTTCCTAGTACGTTTCAAATTTTGTCATTATTTTAAAGTGTAACAACACACATAATATCTATTAAAATGTAACTAGACAGTACCTGATGAGGAACTTTTGCTAAGAATTATTTTGGGGGGCTGAATTATATTATTGAGGCAATTTTTAGGCCGAACATAGCCGAATATTTTTTCAGAGCAAAATAATGCTTTAAAAAATTAAAAATTTGTATATAAATAATTTTTTAAAAGAAAACAATACATTTTAATTGTGAAATATACAAGAATTGTGCATACTATGTTTTGGTTTTATGCAAAAAATAAGTTCATTATTCGGCGGCCGAATAGGCCGAATATTCGGCTGTAATTTGGCCGAATATTCGGCCAAACCACTATTCGTTGCATCACTAATTAAAAAATGTTTCATCTTGTATTCTGTAAATCGAAATTTTTGTTTTTGTGTCAAACAAAGTTGATTTTCTTATTTTTGTGAAAAATGTCCCATTCTACCCCACTCTCCCCTATATATATATAAACAAGCGTAAAAGCTCATCAGGTTAGTTTTCATAGACCCTTATACTGGAAAAGTATCAAACTTTGCATATAGCAGAAGATTTGGTTTGTCATTTATAAAAGTAAACTTTTTTTTATATGAATGCAATTATGTCTGGCATATCCCACTGAGTGCTTTTATCCATGTTTTATAAAAATTTAAATTCTTCTTCTTCAACAATCTTTTGGTTTTTTTGAAAACTAGGAGATATTTCATAATTATAACTCAAATATCATCTTCTCAGAGGTGATAAAAATTCAGATGGAAAAATATGCACTTTGGTCTAGTTTTTCAATTTTTCAGTTATTTACAATGCGCAAACACACACTGAATCCCTAATAAACAAGCTACATGAAGTGGCACAGACAGAAATGGAGGGGAGGAATCTCCAGAGTCTAGTGGGAAATGGGGGGAGGCATTTTAAGTTTTATACAAATTTATGGATGAATACATTTTTAGAACTTTTTCAAAGATTACATTCTTTTTTTGTGTGCATTAGGAATGAAAACATACACTATTTAAAACTAGGTATATATTCTCATTTAAAATAGTCTGTTATAAGACTCATATAAACCTCTCTCTCATAAATCCCACCCCACTTTTTCCTTTTTAATGTGAATACATATAGGATGGCCCCTAAGAAACTTTATACCTGGGGCCTAAGTTAGCAGTACCTCTGTGCTTCTGGTGACATGCATTTAGTGAAATGCCATATTTATTAAACCATACAAACATAATATAGAAACTAGTTTAGAGAATAGACATTAATATTAATAATGTTTAAAAGCGTAATCATACCCCTCATCTTCCATTTCAAAATCCATGATATCCAAATATTTTTCAATATACAACTCTCTGACACGAGAGAAAAACAAAATAATAGAAAACTCAGAAAATGCATTCTACATGTACAGCAGCTATCCATAACTGAACTTGACTTCTGTTTTTCTACAAGTAGTCGTAAATCTGAGCGGCGGAGCCACCCGACCGAAACCATGCAACAATAGACATTCCATTCTTTTGCATAAAACTGTTTATGACAAGAATGGTTTAAATTTAAAAAATATCGTGTTTACATCTTTTCCTAGTGTTTAATTGCACAAAATAAAAAGTATCTGTGTGAATAAGAACCCTGACAGTATGATGAAAATATGTTTTTAAAATAGTTAATCAATTAAATAATTACTAGTAAGTTTTAACTTGTATGAACGAATGAAAATAGGAACCAAGAAATTGAAATTGAGTTACGATGCTACAATCCTGTCATTATGATAATTTACAACAAATCTTATCACAGTTTATGCTTCAGAATCAATCTTAAATGTTACCTGTCAAATTACTAAATTGTAATTAAAATGGAATAAAATGTTTGACTCACCAAATTAGCAATGTTTACAAAATTATCTAACCAATGAATTAAATACAGCATCATTTATTAAAAGGCAGTCTGATTTACCAATGTGATTTAGACTGTCAAAATCGAATTAAATCATTAAATACATTTCGAAACAACATCACAACGCCCACTACGCAACGAACCGGGATTATTTTCTGGATGGGAAATAAACAAATACAAAACAACGTTGATAACGTATTATGGTTACAGTTAATGGAATAGTAATCTGTAGATAGATCCAAGGAGGTAAAACACAGATAGAAATCTACGAGGTCGCGAATCCATGTTTTTAACAACTTAGTCCTTTCCGTTCTGACCATAGAGAAATATAATGAAATAATTATACAGGGTGTCTCAAAAGACCATGGCACATTTTAAAATTCAATATAAGATCAAATAATTGTCGTACAGAAGTGCAGTTCGGACTAAATTGCTTCTCACGATGAAAAGTTTTCTTCAAGCGAATGAAAATAATAAGTTCCAAATAGTGGTGTAGTCGAGGGGGGACGGCGTCCCCCCACTTTTTTATTTTATTTCAAGCGTCCCCTTACTTTTTTATTTCAAGGGGGACGCTAAGGATGTGAGGGGACGCAGACCTTCCTGATTTATTAAATGTTTAAAATAAAAAACACTTTAATAAATTAACAATTTTATGAAGTAAAGAGTTGATTTTTTAAACTATTTTAGTTTTCTTAACAACGGACATTCAAAAAACAAATTGAAAGTAATTGGGAAGAAAGAGATGTTTACTTGCTGTTTCATCATAATTACCAGTAGTGAAATACTGCGCTAACATTAGTTCCTTCATGTGCATACATTACTTTTACTTGGAATTCTCTAATCGAAAACTATTATCCCCTCCTGTACAGAAAGACCGCACAAACTCTCCGAAAAGATCTTTATACACCGCAGTCTCAGTTTAAAAATATTCAGATGTTTCAGTTGGTCATGTTTTTCTTATACACTATGACGCAAAAGTTTAGACAATGAAGAAATTCTTACATACTTTGAAAAATATTTATTCAATTTTCAAATCACTGCTTGAAATTAATGTGCTGTACATATAAACAATATTTATAACAAAGAAAAGTGGAATTGTGCATATTGCAATAAATTAAATGGTAACAAAAATAAACTGCTGTCTCAAAAGTTTAGACACAAATTAAATAAAATCGAAATAAACAATTTTTAAAACCTGGTTGCGCATCCATGCTTATGTATTACGTCATATACACGAGATTGCATGGAAGAAACTAAATCTTGCATAGTTTGTGGATCGATATCGTACCATGCATTCTCAATAGATGTCTTAAGTTCCTTTTCAGAAGAGTATTGTCTAGCAATTAAAATTGCAATTTAATTGCTTCATATCGCCAGTTTTCGGTGCTGTTTCGCAGTATTGTCTAGCGTTGCTATAAACTTTGCGACACATGATGCTCCAAAGGTTTTCTATAGGGTTAAGATCTGGGCTACATGCTGGCCAGTCGAGAACTCTTATATTATGGGAATTAAACCAAGATTTTGAATGTTTTGCAGTGTGAATTGAAGCACTGTCATGCTGAAATTCCCACTGAGGACCCCCTAGAAGCTCAGCAAATGGCAGTAGGTTTTCTTCTAATGTCTGTGTATAATGCTGTGAAGTTTGACGACCACTGGTGAAGGTCAGAGATACTTGTCCATTATAGCAAAAGGCTGCCCAAACCATCACCGAGCCCCCTCCTTGTCTGCGACTAAAAAAACGTCGAGGTTCCTTCCGCAAGTCATGCCAATACGATAAACAACCATCTGGACCATCCAGATTCCACTTTTTTTCATTGCTAAATATGACTGACTGCCATTTCTCTCCATATGACATATGCTTTCGAGCCCACATAAGTCTTTGTAACTTATGATATGGTTTCAGAGCTGGTTTCTTCTGCATTTTGCTATAAACGATTGTTCCTTTTTCCAAAATTCGTCTACGAATCGTATCCTTTGATACAGAGAGTCCCGATGAGCTTTGAACTCCACGTACGCTCATTTGTTGAGTACTCGCTAGTCTTTGTATCAGGCGATCCTCTCGTACATTTGTCACACGTGGCCTCCCAGACCGACATTTTGCTTTATATTTGGAACCACTCGATAAAACTCGATAAATAGATTTTTTTGACCTATTAATAATAGCAGAAATTTCAGAAACGCTCTTCCCTTCACCTTTCAACTGCCAAATCCTTGAAACCTCATTCACTTGAATTTCTTTAGCTCTCGGCATGTCCACTATGAAGCGCAATCGTTTGCAGAACTTAAGTACTCCAAATTTGTGACATCATCGATTCTAAATTTGCATATGCCAGCGAATATTCAAAGAAATTTAGAATAGTGTCTAAATTTTTGCGACAAGCACATTTGAATTTTTATGAAAAAAATTAGTATTATAGCAAATAAAACGACTGTCTTTTGTACATAGCATTTCAAATCAGTTTTTGAATATATTTACAGGTTTTTGTAGTTCTGACGTCATAATTCTACATTTTAAAGCTGAATGACGTCATTGTCTAAACTTTTGCGTCATAGTGTATGACAATTAACAACAACATGCTTCCATTAGTTAGTACATAAGGTCTTTAAAGATATTCAAGGTAATTGTAATAGCTGTCACATACTGTTACTTAGTAGGAGTCCTCAGATGGCCGGTATGCGGGGCTCCCACTCAACTTTTGTAGTAAAAAATGGAAAAAGGGGACCAAAAGGGACCTATTTCAACAAGTCACGAAGTAAAATAAACGCAGAAACCTGCTGTCTGTCCTTTATTTGTCACGTATTTATAAATGTTCGAAGTATAATTTGTTATAAAGAAAACGTTTGCTCTTATCCAAATTCATTTAATTCTGAAATTCATTATTTTAAAGTCATTGTTATTGACAATGATTAAAAATCTTATATTGGAATTGCTTCATTTGAACTACATACATACCTCATCCTTGTTTCCCAAGTTCACCCCAGTCTTCTCTTTCCAATATTAGTATTATTTTAAATATAACAAAAATAGATGTTTGTGTCTGTGCTGTTTTCTGAAGAGACCACTTCACGCAGAGTTGTAACATTTGGCAAGCAGGTACCTGTATGCCTGAAGTTATGCACCTCCAAGCATGTTTTTTAATTAGATTTTCTTAATTTTTTATGCTTTTCTTCGCAGCGAATTTTTCCCATTAGCTAAAGGAATCAGGTTGCAATGTTTTAGCCCAATATATTAAATTTTGTTCTCTTTTAGATAAAATTTATTCTAAATTCCTACAGTTTTTTATTTGATTTTTAGAATTATTTCGTGTTTTGTAGTGATTTTTTGACATTAATAAAAGGAATCCCATTTCAATCTTTCAGTTCAATATCTCAAATTTTCTCCTTTGCAAATTTTATTCAATTTTTAGAGTTTATCCTAGTTTTGTGCTGATTTGTTGACATTCGTACAAGAAACCTCATTTCAATATTTAAGCCCAATGCAGTAAATTTTGTTCCTTATGATTTTGAGGATTTTTGTGTTTCAAAACGATTTCGATATATATATATTTTTTTTCTGAAATGTAAAAAATTCTCCATACAACAAGTTGCAACAATGCAAAAACTTGAAAAAATCAAAGCCGACCCTACCCATGCACAACGAAAAAAAGCAGCGTCAATCTACCCAATGTTGGATTCTGAGATAAAAGGCTCGGTAGATTTCTGAATTGTATGGATTTTAAGTCACAGCCTGAAGAGGAAGACAGAAAATTATTATTGAATTTATTATTATTATTATTATTTACAAAAAATCAATAATGAAAATTTTCTTACCCCTATGGAGCATAACATTGGAGTTTTTTTGGATCTTATGATGAAATTCGATTTTTTTTTGTGATATTTTGATGAAATTCGCTTTTTACTTCTAGACTTTTTGAGGAAATTCGCGTTTTATTTCAAGATCTTTTAACGAAATTCGTGCTTTATTTAGAGACCTTTTGACGAAATTCGCGCATTATTTAGAGATCTTTTGACTATATTCGCACTCAATTTTAAGATTTTTTGACAAAATTTGCCTTTTTTGTGATGTTTTGACAAGAATAGTTAGTTTTACGCTATGTTTTGACACGAATTGGCAGTTTTACGCTATGTTTGGGGGAATTTCGCGTTTTTCCCGCGATCTTTTGAGGAATTTCGCGTTCTTCCCGTGATCTCTTGGGGAAATTCGCGTTTTTTTCGTGATCTTTTGGGGGAATTCGCGTCTTTTTCCGCGATCTTTTGGGGGGAAATTAGCTTTCTTTTATGAAAAGCTAGCTCTTAAAGAAATTGACGTTTTTTTTTCACAATCATCGTACGAAATCCGTGTTTTATTTTGATCTTTTGACGAAATTCACATTTTTTCCGCGATCTTTCGACGAAAATCGCTTATTTTTCGTGATCTTCGGAAAGAAATTTGCGTGTTTTTCGCTAACCTTTGGCAAAATTTGTGTATTTTTCGAGATCTTTTGAGGAATTCGCGTTTTTTGCGCGCTCCTTTGACAAATTCGTGAAAAACGGACTTTTCGTACCTAGTAATGAAAAAACGGACCAATACGGGCTTGAAGCAAAAAAAGAACCAGTTCCCCCCAAAAACGGGCCTTGTGGGAGCCCTTATAGCGTTTGCAGTCGAATACAGAATAAATCAACAAAAGGGACATCGATGCAGACCGGCAACTCCTGATACTCCGCAGTGCAAGAATCCCCAAAACCATTATCCCCCTTCTCCCATCTTCGTTTAGCATTCACATTGACAATTATTTCCTGATTAGATTCGAAGATTACCTCTTTAGACAGGAAAAAACTACAAGCATTGGATTAGTTTGAATTCGAGCGAGTATCTCTGACGTATCTCTTTTTTAAATTCTAGCCGTAGGTATTTTGCATCAAAATTTCAATTTTTGAAGGATAAAATAACAATGAAATGAAACAATATAGGCAGCCAGAACTGGAAAGTTTTATAATTGTATTTTAATGATGTTACACTACTTCAAGCATAATGATTTTGATATATGTCACTGAAGTACACAACAACACGCTTAATATAGAATTCGTATTGTGTAGCTTCTATCGTTTATTTACAGTGATACACAAAGAAATTACATAGCATTACTCATGGTATACAGTAATTGTTTGAAAAGCGTTTTGTGAAATTGATATACGTTATTGAGGAGTGAGATAACGTCACCCACAGAAAACATAGGGAATGTATCATATCAAATTTCGTTAACAGTTTATGAGCAACATTGCAGGATGTACGTTTTCATTCTTAACTAATTTTTATTACATTATGTAGAAGGAATTCTATAAATCATATGCAGTGCAACAGTTCGAATTATTTAATTTGTGTGGGCGGGATTTAAGGAAAATGCATTTCAAGAGTGCTCTGTTTGTTTTTAGCACAACTAAGTTTTACTGTGTGAATATAATATAAATAAATTCGTATATAGGGCTGCACAAAATATATGGATACACAAATACTGTCGTCAAAGAACGGTAATTGCAGAAAAGCTTTTTTTAGTGGTTTTATGCGTTTTTCTCTCTAGTCAGACTTTTAGTTTTACTGCGTGGTATGTACAAAATACTATGATTATATACTAAAGAATTTGTGTTTTAAGAGGCTACTTTACTCACGCGAAAATGTTCTAATGTTATTCCTAATAAATTTCTAATGTTAATAATATGGAATAAATTGTTTTTAAATATCTTATTTGACTTTCAATGCTTTTAAATGTTTTTTTTTTCATTAGATAACTGAGGTTGATCTCTACAAAGGCCGTTTTTTTTTTAAATTTTTAGATTTTGTTTGCACTTTTTTTTTCAGTTTGAATAATTTCACTATCGAAAGTTTCGAAAGTCGACGTATCGTCATAAATAAATTTAAAGAAATAAAAAGACTGCGAACAAAATCGAAAAAGTTAAAAACGGGCAGTTGAATGGACCCTCGCTATCCAATGAAATAAAAATATAGACATGCAAAAGAGATATTTCTTAAAAAAACTCTCCCATAGGATTAACATTGGCAAGCGAGTTGAGTTCCGCACGTGAAGTTCACTGACACGACCGAAAATTACTTTTGTTCAGACATGAAAAAATTTTCATTTTTTTAATTCTACAGTAAGCTATTTAATGTCCGAGGAAAAAAAACTTTCATTAAATTAATTTTAATTGCATTTAAATTTTTTAATTTAATTTTTCATTTCCTTTTCCATGCGTTGAAAATGAAAAGCAGGATTCAAAATCAAGTTTGCCCTATAGGTGATAAAGACCCTAATGTTAGAAACTATGAGCGTCCCCCCACTTTTTTTTCCAGGACTACACCACTGGTTCCAAACTTCGATTATAGATGGCTCCATTTGTCCGTATGTTTAATTTCAAACATGCGTTTGTTCTGATTAGTTTTGACACTGTGACACAGGAATGACGACTCCCAGCGAAAAAGTTAATTGCGTACATTGGTACTTCGAAAACAAATCGATAATAATCAGAAAAAAGCATATTTGAAAGCAAACAGGGGGACAAGTGACGCCATCTATCTACACAAATGTAAGTAACAGAGTAAACGAAAGACACGCGCGTAGTAACACAACAGCACACGAAGGTTTTACCGACGGGTTCCAATGTGTCCACCTTGCTTTAGGGCCAACACCTGAAACCGTGGTTGTGTCACCTTTTCCTTACTTTAAACCGATCGCAGCGCCTAATTTTCCCCTAGTGGCCTTTGTTTAAACCTTTTTTTTCCCCCCCAATCAATTTCCCATGGCCTGATAACACTATCCAACAGCAAAAATGTTTCGGGCTCAAAAATAGTTATTTCCGAACTATTTTGTCTCGCTAAACACGAAAATCAACATAAAAAGTTGATATTAGCTCTTGTTTTCAAGATATGAACCAACTTGAGAAATCTCACTACGGCTGTTTTATGGGAAATCGAATGTTCTGAAGTTGGTACTCCTAATAGCTGTAATTCCCCTCAACATGATTTGGCCTGAGCCAACAAACCACGTTGACAATTGTTATTTCTGCATGACACCCTCCATAAATCGAGGTTGGACAAAAAAGAAGGAATCGGTACAGTATTCCAGTGTTCCATCAGCCATTCGGCCCGTTCCTCACTCGGCTAATCTGCCAATTCCTGAGCCACCTCAAAATTATGAGATTAAAGAGGATGATGCTGTAGAAGTCACTAGACCTGGGACTTCCCATGACGGAGATTTCGAGGCAGAAGATTTGAATGAGCCTCACACACTAAATCAGACAGAATTGTCACTTGCCAAAGGAGAAAGCAGAGCTTCCGGTATCAAGACTGAGGCAATGGCATCTACTCCAACTAGAAGTCAAGATCACAGAATAAAGGACTCGTCACAAGAATCTTCATGTCTTTAAGAAGAAAGAACATGTTGCTTGTACTGATGTGAATGGTTTGATGAATTCCATGAACATAACTCATGATCTACGGAAGTGGAGGTTATTTATAGACTCTTCCAAACTTAGTTTGAAAGCAGTCTTACTACACAACGGCAACATTATTCTTTCCATTCCCATTGGACATTCCGTTCACATGCAGGAAACTTACGAGAATGTGAAATTACTTCTCGAGTCAATCAAATACCAGGATCATAAATGGCAGATTTGTGGTGATTTGAAAGTAACTGCTTTACTCCTGGGAATGCAATTAGGCTGTACGAAGTACTGCTGTTTTCTGTGTTTGTAGGACAGTCGAGATAGAAACTCTCACTGCATAAAAGACAAATGGCCTTCAAGAAATCTAAATCCCGGGGAGAGAAATGTCCAAAATGAGCCTCTAGTTGATACAAAAAACATTCTGCTTCCACCCCTGCACATTAAGCTGGGATTAATGAAGAACTTCGTAAAAGCCATGGACAAGGATTGAGAGGCTTTCCAGTACCTTAGAGCGAAATTTCTAGGACTGGGTGAATCAAAGGTTAAAGAGGGAATCTTTGTGGGCCCTCAAATACGCACAATAATGAAGGATCCTGCTTTTGATAAAGTTTTGGAAGGGGAAGAGAAAGCAGCCCGGGAAGCCTTCAAAGGTGTGGTACGAGGATTTCTAGGCAACAGAAAAGCCGAGAATTACCAACAGTTGGTGAAAGAACTCCTACAAAAGTACCATGACCTTGGATGCAACATGTCTCTGAAACTTCATTTCCTCCACTCCCATCTAGAATTTTTCCATAAAAACTGTGGAGATGTAAGCGATGAGCACGGTGAAAGGTTTCACAAAGATATCTCTGTAATGGAACCCAGATATCAGGATCGTTGGGATGAGTCAATGCTGGCCGACTACTGCTGGACTGTTATAAGAGATGCTCCGGCGTTGACATACAAGAAGCAATTCAAAAGGAAACGTTTTCAAGAATAGGCTAGAAACAACTACTGCTTTCTGAAAAATGAACATTGTTTAATGAAACATGTCTATTGTATTGTATTTATTACATAGGAATTTTTTTTTCTTCTTCAATTTGCTTTTAAATCGATGTGTGGATGTTGTGTGTTAACCTCCAGTGGGATGTATTGTATCTTGAAAACAAGAGCCAATAAAAACATTTCATTTACATATTATTTTTTTCAACAAAAAATTAGTAAGAATTGACTATCTAGAACCAGGAAACTGATGAAAATATTTTTTTTGTTGGGTAGTGTAATCGGTTTAAGGTAAGAAAAATGAGATATAACCACTGTAACATGGTTTCAGGTGTTGGCCCTGAAGCAAGTGGACACATAGAAACCCTACTGTGAAAACCTTCGTGCGCTGTTGCGTGACTACCCGCGTGTCTTTCGTTTGTGCTGTTCTCCAAATATGAAGACGTTACATCCACTGATTCTCTCGCTAGGACGTCCCAAACAGGGATACTTTAATTTGAACCACCCTGTATATCTGACTTTTGTCATACGATTGATGAAAACTGGGAATCTTCTGTAATCGGGTTCCACGAATTTTAGCTTCGTGTATTTGAGTAGAATTAGATGATTTCTTAAAAACAAGGAACAGAGATGCTAAATTTTCCTCGCAATATAGGCCCGAGGGATTTTTTTTCTTTTTTAATTTTTGGGTGGTTGGAGGGGGGGGGGGGGTGGAATTCGCAGAAGTATTTCGTCAAAAATTCTCTCAGCCAGTAAAGGTTAAGACAGCATGGTCTGTGGTGTAGTCGAGGAGGAGACATTAGGGATGGGGAGGGGGAATCAGATCTTCCAAACTTAAAATTTTTAAAAAGAATGAACATAGGAACATAAATTAACACTAACAACTTTTGAAAATAAGGCATTTGATTTTAAAACAAGTATTTTAATATATCGAGATCGAATGTTATTTGCTTTCGAAACTCTATTTAAACAAGAAAGAAAAAACCATGCGTCAGACATAATTTATGAAACACTTTCCAACACATTCAGAATTCGTAACAAAATTGGACACTTTAAAAAATTTAAATATTACGTCTAATTCAACCACATGGAAACGCATAACACATTTCAAAACCCCATTTCAGTTGTTCCTATGTACAATCGGAAAATTATCCGAATTTTTTCAGCAGCCCTGTATATGATATATAGATTTGTATCTACTAACTGCATGCGTACCAAAATTTAGTTCACTTAAGAAATACATATACTTCAGTTGAAAATTCCCCTTCAGCAATTTCCTCTAATAAGGAGAATGGTACGAGAATACTTTTGTGCAGCCCTGTATATGAGGTATAGAATTTATATATAGTGAGTAACATGCAAAAAATTAATTAAATTTTAAAGCGCATACCGAATTTTAAACCGTACACTCCAGCAATTATTACTCAAAGACAGTGTAGTAACGGTCTTCTTTTAGTACTGTAATGGATTTCTTTTGTGTGTCCCTGTAAATGAATAAAAAAATGCTATGAATGCGCTGTTCTAACGTAATCGTAGTGAAATTCAGTGATTTATATCAGTTTCAATGCATTTGAAATAGCGTAATGTCATTAAAATACTCTGCAAATGATTTTCCCCCATATACCATAATGTAATGGAATACTTTTGAGTGCCCCTGTAAATGAACTGTTAATCCTACATACTTCATATACAATACCAAACATGCTTTGGTGACCCTAAATAACCTTTATCAATTGCATGGAAATCCGCGTATATTTACGGGAGTTAGAGCGTGGACAGACGGCCAGACAAAGAATGCATAAACACTTTTCAACTTTGTTGGAAAGTGTTAATAATTAAATTTAAAAGCGCATAACAAATTTTAAACCGTACATTCCAGCAATTATTACTCAAAGACTGTATTGTAACGGACTTCTTTTAGTATTGTAACGGATTTCTTTTGTGTGTCCCTGTAAATGAATAAAAAATGCTATGAATGCCCTGTTCTAACGTGATCGTAGTGAAATTCCGTGATTTATATATCAATTTCAATACATTTGAAATAGCGTAATGTCATTAAAATACTCTGCAAACGATTGTTCCATATGCCATAATGTAATGGAATACTTCTGAGTGCCCCTGTGAATGAACTGTTAATCCTACATACTTCATATAGAATACCAAACATGCTTTGGTGACCTAAATAATCTTTATCAATTGCATGAAAATCCGAGTATGTTTACGGGAGTTAGAACATAGGCCGTCTGACAGATAAATCGAATACATAAACACTTTTCAACTTTTTTGGAAAGTGTTAAAAATGTTAAAGAAAATATAAAAGTGCAGTAACTTTGCGTTTTGTTAATTCCAACCAACGAAAAAGACAGACCACGCATTCTGCCGATTTCGGTTATTTTTTAGCCTAACTTCATATACAGCAGTTCGAAAATTGATTTTGTAGAATTATTAATCCGACAAAAACAGTGTTACGTGAAATTACACGTGACAACCAAGAGGGTGGATTGGTTGTATTTATGTCGGCCAATTATCTGCACGTGGGATATAGGCCCTAAGGGGGGGAGTGCCTTCTAAGGTCTCTTTAGGGTGGAGGTCTTTCTAAGGGAACCTAACCCGTATTAACGCTTGGAGAACCAAGGTTCGAAGAAAACCACGAAAACTCCGAACGATTAGGCCGACGGGCGCGATTGGGATCGAACCCAGCACCTCCCGTCTACCAGCTTCGAGAGCAGAGCCTCTCGGCCACTGGTGGGGCAGCCAAGAGGATGGAAGTATCGCGGCCTGTCTCTTTCCTTGGTTGCGCTATCAATTGACTACTATAGGTTTAATTAGGGCTCCTATAATACGGATTATATAGGAGCCTTAGGTTTAACGATGGTGTCTCCTTCTCCACCAATTTCTAAAACTAAACTTTGTAGAATTATTAATCCGACAAAAACAGTGTTACGTGAAATTGCTGCTGCCGTTTTCTAAAAATTCTATTCTAAAAATATTTAAGCATGAAATAAGACTTTTAATTTTTAGTTTACGAAAATTTCTTTCCTTGGTTGCGCTATCAATTGACTACTATAGGTTTAATTAGGGCTCCTATAATACGGATTATTTAGGAGCCTTGGGTTTAACGATGGTCTCTCGCTCTCCACCAATATCTAAAACTGAACGTTGTAGAATTATTAATCCGACAAAAATAGTGTTACGTGAAATCACTGCTGCCGGGTTCTAAAAATTCTATTCTAAAAATATTTAAACGTGAAATAAGACTTTTAATTTTTAGTTTACGAACGCGTAATGCAAATAAAGTATTGTAATTATGATGACGTATGCGTGTGAGAAAGCGAATGTTGAACACGACAGCTTCAAAATGGTAATTCCGACTGAGCTCCCATTCGGCGAATATATTACAGATGACGATTGTCGGAAGAACTGCATAGATTTTTTGTACAAATCGGCCGAATGATTAAATATTTAAACCGTTTTCAAACCATTTTTTGAGCGATTCTATAGAGAAAATCAGCAACGAAAATATCAACGCAACGAATCAGCAACGAATAATTATAAATAAATTATAATTATTGCGGTGGTGAATTAATGGCTCAGTGGTAACCTTTCCAGTTTTGAAACGGTAGATCCGATGTTCGAAACTACAGCAACAACAGCTGATTAGTTAAAATAACAGCTGATTTTATTGTTTAAGAAATTTATCTGCATTCAGAATATTTCTCTATTCTAAAGTAAAGTAACTAACACTGTCACCACTGCCGTAAATGAATTTTTCATGACAGGTCTTTCTTCCCTAACATTAAGAAAACTACTGCATATAAAATTATGAAAATTGGTAGTATTATATAGGAATGTTTGATAAAAGTACTGAAGCAGACAGTTTTAAATCGAAGAATTATTTTAAGAGCTGTCGATTGTTAAAGTTCATCAAAATCGTTCCATTAAAAAGTTTTATGGGAGTGTGATATCGTACCTTCACCACAAATTTTCGACAGGGGAAGCAACAGGCATTTCCGTGGAGGACAATAGTCTTTTGTGTATATGTAAAGGCATGCAGGGGAAATAGCTGGCATACCTCTGCCTTTGGGATCTGCTCAACAGAGTATTTCCACTTTTCCAAGAAATAGGGAGGACTGGACAATGTGTGGCAACTCGTCCCCAAAGTGAAAGAAAGAAAAGGCTCAGGCAGGAGCTGGTGAGGAGGCTGAGCAGTAGACTGGAGATACTGATGAAGTCAGGTGGTTTTTTACCAACGGAAGAGATGCGAGTAAAAATCGTTTACTCAGGTTGGCTATGAGAAGTATAGAACTGTTAATAAAAAGTGAGAGTGTCTACCTATGAATGGTAAAGTTTGTTATTACATTTTTCAAATCTATTTTAGTTGTTCTAATAAAGGACTTTGGTAAGAAATGTGTATTATTTTTCACCGATCATCTCACAAGAGCTTAGTGAACCAAAAAGCTCTGGCCCACTACATCACAGCTATAGTATTATAAATGGTGGCAGCTTACGGATTAATTACCCAGATAGCAATTTTAGTTTGCAGAAAAATTTCAGCAATCTTACTTTGCAGACTTGCAATCTTGCAGCAAGCTCAGCATGACAAGTCTGAAAGTTCATAACAAGACTGCAACAAGATTATGCAAACTCCGAAGTCACCATACTTTGAACTTGCAGCTAAGTTGTCGTGCAAGTTGCAATCTTGTTGCATCAATCTTACTGCAAACTCATAGCAAACTAGTAATATTGCGATGTCAGACTATTTGCAAACGCATTGTAAATTTGCAATATTGTCATGTCAGAACATCTGCAAATGAATTGCAAACTCGGAATCTTGTCATGAGAAGTATAGCTGCAAATATGTAGTAATTTCATTGAAATGTTGTCAATTCTCTGAATTTTGCGTGTAGTACACAGGTAAAATAGGATTTTTTGAGACAACAGATGCCCATTCACCCAAATTTGGGAAGAACTTCGTTTTGATACTAAAAATGAAGATCCAATGAGTACTAAAAAAATAAAGTTGTTTTATCATGTTTTGTGCGCAAAAGCGGGCATTGTTAGCTCAGGGAGGGGGGTAACTAAAAATAAATAAGTAGGTGAAATGGGATATTGTTTATTATGTTTTTTATAATTCCGAATCAGGTGAAATCATCAGCAAGTCAATACGGTCATTTCTTACAAAGTTACGGCAGGTTTTATTAATACAAAGTCTTTTGCAGGTAAAATAGGTTTTTACAGTAACAAGTGATTGCTATTCACGAAAGCTTGAGGCAAACCTCGTTTTGGCATTACAAATTAAGATCCGATGAGTCTCCAAAATGTAAAGTTGTTTTACCGTTTTTTTTTTGTTTTTTTTTGGGGGGGGGGGGGGGGAGGGGTGGCATTTTAGCTCGAGAGGGCGAAATTCGTTTTTTTTTTTTTAAATAGGTCAAGTGGGATATCGTTTCGTATGTATTTAAATAACATTATTGGCAATTCGATACGAACATTTATAAAAAAGTTACAGAAAAGATTTTATCAATTCAAAGTGGAAAATTATATTTTATTTTTTAGCATAGTTTTGTCACATTCATTTTACGTTTAAACAGAGTTTTTTATATCATATTAAGTCATCTCAAAACTATTAAATGTCTTCAAAATAGCAATAATCAAAATCAGGATAATTTTGAGTTTATTTCAAAGTCATTAAATTTACCAAAATCCACTACATATAACCTGGCCTAACTTTGTAAACAATGATCGTATCGGCTTGCGTGCGAAAGCATTTGATTCAGAATAAAAAAATTCATAACAGATGATACCTCATTTGACATTTTAAAAATAAGTTCTGTTCGCCCCTGCCGTGTTAAAGTCCCCCACCCCTCCTCAAAAAGAACCCCACGGTGAAACAACTTTATTTGGGGGGGAGGGGGGACTCCTCTTATCTTCATTTCTAGTGCCAAAATGAAGTTCTTACCAGATAAATTTTCTTGAATGGCTATCAGTTGCTGCTGTAAAAACCTACGGTACCTGCACCAAATTATAGTTTTCGACTTCGTATTCATAAAACTTGTCGTAACTATGTAACAAATAATCGTATCAATTTGCAAATGGTAATCATTCGATAAAAGAAAAAATAAATAAACGATACCTGTCTCTTAACATACTTAAAAATTTTTTACTTTGCCCTTTCCGCTCCCTGAGTTAAAAATGCCCCCAAAACATGATAAAAGAACTTTATTTTTTAAGGACTCATCGAATATTCATTTTTAATATCAAAATGAAATTCTTCCCAAACTTTGGTGAATGGTCACTAGTTGCCACATTTCTACTCAATTTTTGATTGTATATTTTTTATCTGTACGCTAATAGTCGTACTTTTGAAGGTTGTGCGAGTTTTGTGCAGGATTCCATATAATCGGAGGTTTGTCAAATGCTTGACATTTTTATGCTATATAGACCGAGTAAACAAGACTTATAGTTTAAAGTAGATTCCAAATCACCACAAATACGTTACCACACCCGCAGGAATTAAACCCGACATAGTTGAATCGGAGGCCACAGGGCTAACCATCCAATTACCTGGTAAGCCCCAATAACTTCCAATAATTTGTTAAGTTTATAATTTGTTTATAATAAAATGTCCAATGTCCAATAATTTGTTTTCCTTAACTTGTTTAGAAGTTTTATTAGACTCGCCAATTCTCAATTAGTTGCTTATTACCTTCTAATTCTTAGAAGGTAATTAAAAACATCTAAAAATAAGTGGTCCATGTACATAACCAATGCAAAGCAAACCTAGATGAGTATAAACACACACCCTCAATTTTAATTTCATATATAATTTTATTAAAGAAAATATAATTTATTTTCATTTCTTTTTGGCCAGAGTGGAATATATTGCTAAAGCTTATTTACTTCCAAAAGGAAAAAAAAAAAACTCATTTTAAAATTGAAATTTCCCTATTCTTAAATCTGAATAAATATAATTCCACAAAAACAAAATATTTGAAAAGTTTCAAGAATTTAAAAACAACAAAGTTATAATGAAACAATACAGTCTATAAAATTACAAAGTTTATTTTCACACAGTTACAAATAATAGTTTCTAACACAAAGTATTAACATAATATTTACCAAATTAACATACAATTATTTAACATTCTTCTCTATATTATTTCCGTGTCTTTGCATCCTAAAAGAGAGAAACAATAGAGGGCATTTTAAAAGTTACAAGTTAAATTTTTACTGTTTTCAAGAATCCTGCTTAGAATTAGTTCTAAAGGTGATCACAAATTATAACTCTTCAGGCAAAATGACCGAATCGCTAATGTTAATCCAACGAGATATATATTTTTAAATATCTTGTTTGTATTTTTATATTTTAAAAAGACTTTCTTTTGCATTGGATAGCTGGTGTAAATTTCTGCAATTGTGGTTTTTTACTTTAAGTTCGTTGAAATTTTTATTTTATTTTCTTTTTTTCTTTTTTTTTTTTTTTTTTTTTTTTTTTTTTTGTGTGTGTGTGTGTGGACACTTTCACTCTTTTCACTGTTTATACCGGCTCCAAAAGTGTAAGTTTATAAAAAAAAATCATTTAAAAATATTGAAATGCAACCGAGTTACCTTAAAAAAATTCTCTTATTGAATTAACATTGGCGATTGGGTGTTTCCGCTTGACTGAAGTAGTCTCTTAACCCTTTAAGCCCTGACCCACACAATTGTGCGGGCGATACTAAAGTAAAAAAAAAAATGACTATTTCCTTTTTAGTGCGATTTAAAACCAAATCTGCACATTTATATGCTTTAGATGTTTTGATAAAACACAACTAGGGGGTACCAACTACAATACAGGGTTAGATTTTCTGCTTTAAAAAGACTATATCATCTGGCAGCAATAGACAAAAAGTATGTACTGTCATAATTTCTTTTAAATATGATTTATAGTGCTTACTTAGATTTAATATTTCTTTTCATAGTTTATTAATGATTTTAATTGATTTTGTCTTTGATAAATTTGATTAGGCTTCACAAAAGTTGAAAAACAAATGAACCACACAATTGTGCGGGTCCGGCATTTACCATTTCCAAAATAGATACAATTCCTAATACATAAAATTTTTATTTTTAAGTGATTTTTTTAAACTTATGTTTTTAGCAATTTATTTTTTATTAATTACATTTTTAAAGCTGACCAATTTTAAATTAATAGGTTTGTACTATTCATGATTTCTATTTAAAATGGATAGTATTAGATATATAATATGCACATGTAACGAACTGTATGTTTCTACTCTGAGTTATAGATGCCATATAAGATTTATAAGTTTTATATGAGTTATATGCATACCACGAGATTGATTTTTAAGTTTGATAAATTCATTCCATTTTGTCGACACAGCAAGTAAACCACCAGGAATAAATAATAAATTATGGAAGCTTCAGCAAATGCTCGACAGATTCCGTAGTGTCTGCTTGAATTTACCAGGAGATCAGGGAAAATTTTCCATAGATGAGCAGACGATTCCTTTTTTTAGGATGTGCCTCAGTAAAGCAGTATATAAAAAACAAACCACACTCTGTTGTAACAGCATCATCTGGGATAGTTTTAAATTTTATATTATACCAGTGGGAAAGTACAGACCTGGTCCACAAGGGTCTAGGCTTAGGACCTGCTGTAGTCCTTACTCTGGTTCAGACCTAGTTTTATGTACTTCGATCGGTATTTCAAGAAAATACCGCTACTGGAAAAACTAAAAAAAAAAAAGAAATTTGAAGGATCAGGCATAATCCAAACGAAGTGAAGGCCATACCGTTTGTCAAAGTCTCTTAAGAAGGGTGCGAGCATTGAGCACGTCTCAGAAAATGAAATTGTAGTGGTTTGTCCAAAAACAAAAATTGTTTCAAGTATTTTCATTGTAGCTGATGAAAGTTCTCAATAAACAACAACTTTTTTGCTTAAAATTTTATTTTTAGATATTTGCACACATAATTCCAAACTACACAATTGTGTAGATTTAGCCCAAAAACGGCTGCATTAAAAGGCTGAACCCACACAATTGTGCGGGTCCTCTCTTGTCATAACCTGACATCGGGTATTTTTTAGGTAGATTTCGTAAGAAATACTACCTATTGCAGTCGTTACCATGGTGCGACTTTTGAAAAATTCCTTCATAACTTTTCATTATAGGACCCCAGGAACCCAAAACCACCCCCACCTAAAAAGTTTATATATATATATATATATATATATATATGTATGTATGTACTAAATTTTGTCCGCACGATAAAAGTCGCAATTATGCACGAATCATCTTCAAACTCGCCAACAACTTTGAGATGGCTAATATCTCGGCGGGGATTGAAAATGGGCGAAATCGGCCAAGAGGGTGGAAATGGGGAGGGTTCAAAATTTTGAATACTGTCTTAACATGATTCTGATAAAGCCAGCTCTTACACAACAATGGCAGGAAAAAAATAAAAGTTTTTCGTTATAGCAGTTGCCAACAATTAAAAAAAAACAAATAATAAAATTCTCACCACAACAATTACTTTTCTTTTGCAAAATTTTCACGTGTAAAATTAAATAGTTTGACAAATTGAAAACAAATTGAATATTACGTCATAAGTTTCCTAGAGCAAGATTTCAGCATGAAAACTCAAAATAAATAGTTTGACGAATTAAAAAAAATATGTATATTGCGTCATATTGGAAATATAATGGACCTCAGCAGGTGAATATGTAACGCCATGTAAGTTTGAAGAAACGTATTAAAACATGATAAAAACCCGACTATGGAAATATTAACATATTTTAACACTTTAAGGTTCTCTGAATTTTTTGTAGCCATTTTTTAAACCTATTCCATATATATGTGTGTGTGTATTCGTGTATATTACAATTTTCACAAAAAAGTTTAGCTCCCTACAGCTCGCTCTTTGTGAAGAAACTGGGTTTTATCTCTAATCTTGATTTAAGTTTTGTTGGAGAATTTAGTACTTAACATCGAAATCTACCTCCGCCTGTAGGCCCGAGCCGGCAGGGATTTTTTTTTATATATATTTTTCAATCAAATACGATCCTATCGATAAGGGGAAACCACCCAAACTTTCAATTTCTACCAAAAAAACTCCCGGTCTTAAAGGGTTAAGAGCCCATACTAGTCACTTGGAAAAAGTCGAACGCTAATGGTAAGTCTATGGGAGCGTTATTTTCAAATTTCTCGCTGAAATTTTAATATTTTTGATTTTTTTTTTTTTTTTTTTTTTTTGCATAGGAAACCTTTGCATAGCTGAGGATGATCTACAACCGGACTAGTTTTTGCTTTTTCGATTTTGTAACCGGTTCCGAAAGTAATTGTATTTGTTAAAAAAGAATCTGAAACCAAAATCGGAAAAGTAAAAACTAGCCAGGTTGTAGATCGTCCTCAGCTATCCTATGCAAAAAAAAAAAAAAACATTCAAAAATATTAAAATTTGAGCGAGATATTTGAAAATAACGTTCCCTAGCATCAGCGTTTTCCTTTCCCCCCTTGACTGAAGAGAGTTCTTAAGGCCCCTGTCCCTGCCTTCGGAGACACTCACGAGCTAATGCTAATCCTATGGGGAGGGATTTTTCTAATATCTCTTTTGCATTTCGACATTTTTAAATATATATATATATATATATATATATATTTGCATTGGATAGCCGAGATCCGTCTCTACATCGCACCTTTTTTATTTTTTCGATTTTGGTCGCAGATATGTTTATAAAGTTACTTTCACTTTCAAACCCGGTTCTGAAAATTAAAGTGTCATTCTAAAAAAATACCTACAACCAAAATTGAAAAAGTAAAAAAGGTGCGATGTAGAGACGGATCTCGGCTATCCAATGCAAAAGAAAAAAAATTTAAAAATGTCGAAATGCAAACGAGATATTAGAAAAATCCCTCCCCATAGGATTAGCATTAGCTCGTGAGTGCCTTCGCCGGCAGGGACAGGAGCCTTAAGGGTGTATTCCGATCCAAACTGCTTATTTTCTGATTCCTTTTAAAATTCATTTTTGCTCTCAAACGCATCAAATTGGGAAATTCTCTTATTTAGAAACTATATGATGTGTCGTGCTTCTTAATTTTTTGATAAATGCAGAAAATACTGTAAAAAACGCTGTCAAAGTTGGCGTTTTGAACCGAATTTTCCGAAGCGGGCGATCTGGGAATGAAAAAGATGGTCATACTGAGAAAATAATTGTTTAAAAATCAAATTCTAATTAATTGAGCTGAAAATGAAATCACACGGTATGTTAAACATGTCTTCAGAAATCACCCCAGCAAGTTTCATGTTTTTACTTATAAAAATGAGTCTGAAAATGTCTCAGAAAATTTCGAGCTGTTGAGGGTGGAAAAATATTTTTTCGAATACACAATTAAGAATCAACATTAGTCATGCGAAGAAACTCGAACCCTAATGTTAAGTATGTGGGAGAAATCTTCACAGCGATAAAGCTATACAGCTTAAATGAGAGAGAAATATATGCATAGGATACCTGAGGTCGATATATATAGTTGTGAGTTTGTAATTTTTCGATTTTGTTCAGTTTTTTTTTTTTCTTTTTATGCGGACATTTTCACTATTGGAACTGGTTGAAACGCGTTGTGAAAGTGAAACTATCCTCATATAAAAAAACAAATGCAAAAAAAATAGAAAAGTACAAACTCACAACAATAGATATCGACCTCAGGTATCCTGTTTAACGAAAATTTAAAAATATTAAAATGCGAGTGAGAAATCTGTAAAGGTTTTTTTTCGTAGATTTAACTTGAGTTTTTCCGCGTAAAGGGTCTACACTAGTCACGTGAAGAAATTTGATCACTAATGTTCAACTTATGGTTAAAAACTTTTCAAATTTATCGCTTGCGTTTTAATATTTTTACACGATTTTTTTTCCAGGATACCTGAGGTCGATATCTAATGTTAGCGTTTGTGTACTTTTTCGATTTTGGTTACAGTTTTTTTATACGAAAATAGTTTCACTTTCAGAACAGGTTCCAACCTCTTCCGAAAGTGAAAGTATCCGCATATTGAAAAACTGTTACCAAAACCAAAAAAGAACAAACGCACAATAATTTATTTCGACCTCGGGTATCCTATCCGAAAAAATAGCTTAAAAATATATTAAAATGTGAGCAAGATGGGACAAATCTGATTTGTCTCATAGGTTTAACGTTAGAGTTCGAGTTTTTCCGCGTAAAGGGTTAAAACTAGTAACGCGAAGAAATTTTAACGCTAATGTTAAACCTGTGGGAATAATCTTTTCAGATTTCTCGCTTGCATTTTAATATTTTTAAAAGATTTTTGGCATAGGGTACGTGAGGTCGATAATTTTTATCATGCGTTTGTACTTTTTCGATTTTGGTTACAGTTTTTCATATCCAGATAGTTTCACTTTTGAAACCGGTTAGAATTGGTGCTGAAAATGAAACTGTACTTATATAAAAAAAACTGCAAACAAATTCGAAAAAGTACAAATGCACGATAAAAGTTATCGACATGAGGTACCCTATGCAAAAACTCTTAAAAATATAAAATGCAAGCGAGAAATCTGTAAAGAATCCTCCCATAGGATTAACATTAGCGTTAGAATTTCTCCACATGACTAGTGTAAGAGGCTATTTCAGTCACGTGAAAACACTTGTTCGGTAATGTTAATTATGTGGGAGAAATTTTTAAAAATATCTCGTTTTCATTTGATTATTTTTAAATGATTTTTAGGTGCGTTCGTAATTATATAAATTCGTAACACCTATAGTGTCCGTCTGTCTGTCCGTCCGCATATAACAGAGAAAAAACTACCTAACCGAATGGTCTGAAATTTTAAATATATAATTGTTGCAAAATTTTGTCGAGTTATTTCAAATTTTGTAAAACTCGGATGTATAGTTTAATTACAGGGACATTCAAAATTTTTCCGTTACATTACGGCCAATGAGGAAAATTATTGCAAGTGCATTTTAATGAAGTTACAGCCTTCCGAACGGTCTAAAATTTTAAATATATAATTTTTGTAAAATTTTGTTATTTCCAATTTTATGAAAATCGGATGTATAGCTTAATTACAGGGACAGTCAAAAGTTTTCCGTTACATTACGCCAATCGGAAAAAATATTGCAAGTGCATTTTAATGATGTTACAGCCTTTCGAAGAGAAAGAAATTGATATTCACTTATGAAGTGCACTAAAATATACATTCAGTAGAATATGTGGTGCAAAAAATATTTATAAAACTAGTTATAGTAAGAACGCATCTCATTTGCCACGTTTGACGAACAAATTCCAACTTGTTTTTTTCGCATATGACAGCTGAGGTCGATCTCAAAAAAGACCGTTTTTTACTTTTTCGATTTTGTTTGCAGGATTTTTTTATGAGGATGCTTTCACTTTCGAAACCGATTCCGAAAGTGAAAGTGTTCTAATTAAAAATACTTGTAAACAAAATAAAAAAAGTGCAAAAGGATCTTTGTACAGATCCACCTCAGCTTTCAAATACAAAAAAAATTAAAATATTAAAATGCAAACGAAAATACCTTTAAAAAATTCCCCCATTGTATTAATATTAGCGAACAGCGTCTTTTCGCGTAACTGAATTAGTCTCATAACACTACATATACTTAACCCACTACATAATTATACATAACCTACACTAATCACGCGAAGACACTCGAACGCTAACGTTAGTATATGTGAGAAATCTTTACAGTTAAAATGCTATACAGCTTAAATAATATATATATTTGAATAGGATACCTGAGGACTACGAGTATATATGGGGCATTCTCACAATCTTTTTGACTTTCGGGAATAAAAATCTGGTGAAATTGAACATGCTAAAATCACATTTTAATCTGATAGACAAATGCCTTAATGATTCAAAATAAAGAAAAAATGGCCAGCAGCGAAAATTTTTTTATTTAATTGCGGTTTAAGTTAAACTTGCGAGTTTAATTTTCCTTACCATTTTACCACTATAACTTTTTATTTTCTTCTAAATTTTTACTTATAAGGAATTTGCATAGTACCCACAGGACATTCAAATAAGAAATAATAAAAATGTATTACTATTAATACAGAATTTTTGTATAACATTGTCTTACAGGGGTGTTAAAGAAGGGACGGTAAGATAAAAAAAAAAGGGGGGGGCGGTATAGGAAAAAAGGGACGAAATGGAAAAAAAAGGGACTGTAAGGATGGAACGGTAAGAAAAATTATCACCTATTTTTAGGAAAATCATGTTAAGACTAAGTCATAGCCACAATGTTCATTGATTTCTAGAAACAGTTGTTAACATTGGATTAAATAAATTTTTTTTCTTAATTTACCTCGAAAAGTGCAGAAATAAACTTTGGGGACGGTAAGACTACCAATAAAGCCACGATCTTGAAATTGATATTTAAATGCTGATTTAAATTCTGCAGTAAATTTCCTGTCAAAGAATTTTAGACATTCTTTCTCTAGCATACTTCTGCATGAGAAAAAACTTGAAAAAAATTCTGTGGTTGCATCTGAAGGGATTTTCTGTATAAGTTTAGCAAGAGGGACGGTAAGGATGAAAAACCCAGGGACAGAGTTCAAAAAATAATACCAACCGTAAAAATGTGTGCAGGTTAATTTTTTGCACAATATTTATATTAAACAACTGTCCCAGTTTCGGAAAAAAGTTACACCGAATTACTTTTATTGAAACAATTTTATACAGACAGCTCCAAATTTAAAAATCAGCATCAGGGACACGGGACGGTATAGGAGTTTTCCTGTTATTTGGACCCCCAATATCTTCCAAAACTTATTTATCTCGTTAATATTGTTATGCAATCATGCAATGGAATGTTCCCCAGTATATGAAATACAAAAAAAACATTAAAAAATGTATTAAAATAAAAATTATTATTCAGGGACATAAAAGTCAAAAGATTGTGAGAATGCCCCATATATTGTTGTGCTTTTGTACTTTTTCGATTTTGGTTAAAGCTTTCTTTTATATGAGTGCAGTTTCACTTTCAGAACAGGTTTCAAAATTGAAAGTATCTGCATATAAAAATTAGCATAAAAGCTCGAAAAGGTACAATTGCACAACAATATATATCAACCAGATGCATCCTATGCAAAAAAAAAATATATATATATATTAAAAAATATTAAAATGTGAGCCCGAAATATGCTAAGAACTGTCCATAGAATTAACATTAGCTTGAATGTTAAATTTTACTTCGGGTGACTAGTGTCGGTTCTTAAGAATTACATTTTATTAAAGATTGTTATCATAGAAGAAAATAATAAATAAAGATGCAGTTGAACACTATTTTACATGTGAAAAAGGATTCAAAACGAAACATCTTTAATAATAACACAAATAAATAGTCTTCGAATCTGAAATTAACAATATAACAATGGAATTAAGGTTTTAAGGTCCTAAGTTTTAATTATCACAAAAAACTATTTTGTAACTATTAAAATAATATTTTGGTGCTATGGTATCCGAGGTTTTAAGTATCACACAATACTATTTTATAACTTTTTTTAGGGGGGGGGGGCGGAAGGGTTTAAGTGATTATTCAATGCATTTTAGTTATTTAGCTCTAATTCATTGAAAAAAAACTTACCAATCAAGTTTCAGTACAATTGTTTGTGGCAGGACTCGAAATGGAAAAATTCACGAGCCGGAAATCTATTTTTCAAAGTTTGACAATTTTTTTTTTAAGTTTTAGGCAAACTTATGTCTAACAATAAAAATCAATTTTAAAAAATGCATTCAAAATTCAAAATAATCAAAAAAGTTATAGTCAGCACAATAAAAGCTATATGTATAAAACTATAATAATAATATGTTTTAACGAATCGGAACGATATTTACCATAATTTCACAAACCAGCCGGAGTGTATTGGATGGTATACGGAGGTATACGCCGTATACCTTCTGGATTTTTTTAAAAGCTCCGTATACCCCCGGTTTCTCGAATAAAGCTATATCGTATATACTCTAGACATGACGTTCATGACTTTAGCGTACACCCTCTGATTTTTTTACGATTACAACACTGCAAACCAGATCAATATTTCGCATAATTTTACGAACCTGGATATTGTTCCGATTTGCTCCGGCAAATTTCAAGCCCAGGTTTGCTGACGCGAAAAATTAACAATTTCAAAATATTCGTATTTAAAATTTAAGAAAAATAGGAAATAAAAAGACTTATACACATCCGATTAATAAGCAGTTATGTCAAAAGAAAAGAGAAATTTTTAAAGAATTAAATAAAACTGACGCCGGAAGGAAATACTGTTAATAACTTTAATAAAAATTAGAAAATAACGATACAATAGAAGTCCATGATAAGAAGCATTGAGAATAGCACACTAAGACACTGTTTAAGATACTTAACATTTATATAGAGAAAATGGTTTAATGGCCATGAAAAGATAATTTAAATTTAAAAATACATTTGAACGCACTGCTGAATTCAAGAGGAGGGGCATTCAAGAGGAGGGAGCGAAGGTTTGAGATTTTATGCTTTTTAATAAGCAATTTCCACACCGAATCTCTAAAATCCTCTCCACCCTCCAGAACCGCAGAAATTGCTCCCGGAGAAAAATATCTGAATTCAACACTGCTCGATCGGCGTGAATAGCAAGAAAAAAAGCTAATATTAATTAAAACGATACCTTAGAAATTCCCCTTAAAGTTGAGAAAAATTCATTCAAAAATTAAAATTTTCAGTAATGCCTTAACATGGACCAAAACCAAACTATTTTAAAAATGTAAGCATTCCTCAGTAAATAAACATAACTTTTTAATTTATAAGAATTTCTGTACGAAATAAGTTGTACTTTGTACAGAGAAAATACAAAAATATCCGAATCACATTTGAATAATTAAAATAATAAATACCTTTATATCTGGGTTCTTTACTTGAACGCTAATCCAATGGCGCTGCTAATGATGGGATTCAATAAAGAAGTGTTGTAATTTTGTCTTTGTCAAATTTCCGCGCATGCGCGTTCAAATCTGTCCTTCCAACAAAAGGAATTTTTCGCTTAAGGCTCGTTTACACGGAGCTAGTTTACTAGCTACAAGCCGGCGAGAAAAGTAGCGAGCGAGTCAGCTAGCGAGATAGTGATCGTTTACACACGAACTTGTTTGCTCGCTCAGTAGCCAACTCGCTATTGCGTCACTTGCTGTGTTCTAAAGCTTTCTTTTATGTTTTTTTCTGAAAACAGTGTTTGTTTTTATATTAAGTGCCGAGTTTTCCTGTCTGTTTTTTTTTAATGTGTGTGTGTGTGTCCTTGGAAAATTGAAGTGGAACGCAAATGATATTGCCGAGTTTTTAAGTGTATACCAAGAATGTTATAAAAAATAAAACACACAGATTACTTCAATACGAAATTAAAAGATGAAATTTGAATTTTATATTCTAATGATCATTTATAAAATTTCATTAATTTTTAAGGTTTTAAGACCCGTGTCCATTATTGTAACGTTTAATTAGTCTATTTTCAGTAATGGGCACCCCATGTAATCGTTGCTAAAACTGCAATTTCACTGATGTTTAATAGGAACACCAAAATTTTATAAATAGTGCTGCTTTTAATTAATTTCATGTGGTTAATAAAATTTTCAATATTTTAATCACATAATTTTTTTTATAACTCTGCCCTGTTTAGTTTATCTGCCAATCAATGAAACAAACCAGGAAGTAAAGCATATTGTTTAAGGGCATATGGAAAAGAGAGGCTCATAGGGCTCAGCCCCTCCCCATTTAAATAAAACCTAAAGCGCGTAATTTCGCGTCCATCTGCCGCACCTCGGATAAATCAATTTCCTTTCAGAGTTTATTTTAAATAAAATGTGACTTGCTTCTGCTTGTCACTTATTTGACTTCTTTTTTTCAATAAAATTTCCGGTCTGAAAAGACTTAACGAAGCCGTAGCGGATACGCGGGAAATTACGATAAACTATATTTTAACACAATCAAACTGATTGCTAAAGCTATCATACGAATTGAATATTTCCAACTGAGCGAAAAATTGCCCAGGCCGGGAATCGAACACAGATCCTTGGCTTGCAGATATGCTCACCGGTTGTCGGCCTAATTAGCTTATACGGTAGAGCATTAGCTCTGTAAGCCAATGACCTGTGTTCGATTCCTGGCCTGGGCATTTTTTCGCTCAGTTAGAAACATTAAATTTGTAAAAAAAAAAAAAAAAAAAAGTTACTGAAGTTGTTAAAAATCTATTATTATCTGTCTTAAACATTTTTACTTATTCATCTCTCACAAAAAATGATTGTAATATTAATAAAATCTATGGTAATAACTGAACTAGTAAATCCGCAGATCAGTAGCCTCAAACTCGATCATAGTTCTGCAGTTTTATTTTGAAATTATTTTATTTAGAATTTGAAACATTCAACCCTCAGTATCATTCCTATCATATTTGTAATACTAATTACTAAAAGTACTTTCAGGTAGTTTAACTGAGAAAAATAGTGGAAAATATACGAATCTATTCACTAATACGCCAAAACTTTTTTTTTTCGATTTTTTTTTTTCAATTATTGCCCTCTAAACCCTGTACAGTCTCAATAATTTGATAACTGCAATTCCCCGACATTAGTACTTTCAACTATCTATCTAAAATAATTAAAATATTCACTTTGTGATAATTACGGTAGTTATTTCAAACAGTGAATAATTCTCAAAAATATTTTAATTATTGGTATCCTAATTGTTAAGTTTATTCGAAAAATATATTTTGTTCATTCACGCCGACACGAACTGCTTCAGTCGACATTGTTTACATTTACAGAACCCCGAACCACCGAATACTCGCAGCGATTTCACTAGCAACAACGTTTACACACAGCGAGTTTACTAGCCAGATAGCTGACACGCCAGCGAGTAGCGAGAAAAGTAGCCGAGCTTTCAACTTTTTTCGCACTCGCTGAGCTGCCAGATAGTTCGCTAGCCAACGTGTTTACACGGGGCGAGTTTATTAGCAGCTAGTGAATTCGCCGGCTTGTAGCTAGTAAACTCGCTCCGTGTAAACGACGCTTTACGTCCTTATTTTATGACAGTGTTGTATCAGTTTTAGAGCAAAATTGCGTTGCAAGGGAGCGATTGATTATATTCCGTCTACCTAGTAGTGTCCTTGCGGCAATATTATTACTTCAAATTTGTCGTGACAAGAGAATATCAAGAAAAAATTAATCTTGCTGCAATTGTTCATGCTATCTGGGTAGGTCTAACATAAATTAGACTGGACCCACGTGAACTTGATGTACAGAAGGAAACTGTGTTAGAAACAAGGACAGTCGGTGATGAAATCTTGTGTTTGACGAGAAAGATTTTCAAGTGTATCCGGTGAGGAACTGTGAAATCTGGAGTGTCGAATATGTTAGCTGGTATGTAACAAGGACTAAGGATCCGACGATATAGAAAATTTCTTCAGTAAACGTCCAGTGCAGTGGATAGAAGACTATTCATCGATCGACCTTAGGAATCCATGGAGACAGCTTGTGTGTAAATTTCCCGGCGGAAATCAAGTTAGATCCGGAGATACGACAGTACCTGGGAAAAAAAGTGCAGGAAAGCCTTGGAGCACTGTAGAGAAATGTCTACATTTGAAGGTAAGCCCTTTTATGAAATTTTCCAGAGAGGTCTGTTAGGATTTAATATTGTATATGTCTGTTCTTGGTAATTTGTATATGTTTAATAGATAAAAAGTCTAGGCTAGCTATTAATTCGGAATCGAAATTTTTAGTTAGAATTTTTATATTAAACGGGTTTCTTAAGGTCTGTACGGTAATTCATTTTGAAAATTTAATATTTATGTATTTCATAATTTACTTGGGGATAGTAAATTACGGTTGATTAATAAAAGAATATTAATCATTAAAATTAATCATAGTTGTGGATGTAACTTTTAGTTATAAAGTTGGGGCATATATATACAGCTTTTGTTTATCACAGCAATAAAGTTATTTGAAATTTTATGGGTATGCTGTAGGAAAAAGCGGGATTAATTGTTTATATATAAATTGTATTTATATGGTACTGTGAGTATCAAAATAATTTTGAGGATTGACTCACTTTTAAAGGATATAACAAGTGCATGAAAATTTTCGGTAGGAAAATTGTATTATTGTTTTATGCATTGAAATATATCTAAAGGATAAAATCCTATTCCTTATTGTTTTTTTTTGTTTTTTTGTTTTTGGTGTTTTACAAATTGCATATATTTTTGTATTTTTGTGATTAGTATATTTTGAGGGAAAATCATGGAAGAATTTCTAGGGAAATATACTAAAAATATCTTGCTTTTGCTGGCAGAGGAATTTGAGACCAACGTGTCGGCAACTGATAAGAAAAAAACTATAATTCAGGCTATTTTAGAAGCATCGGATTATAATGAGAGTTTTGCTAAATCGAATTTGGAATGTATTCTTAAAGAGGATGCAGAACGTAAAGAAAACGAAGGACGTGAAAAAACAAGACAATTTGAGTTAGAAAAATTAAGAATTCAAAATTCTTCGGAAGCTGTTAGTCTTTCGTCTAGTGATATGACTGTAGGTTCGCATAGGAATCCAAAAATTAATTTGAAAGAATTAGTTCCACGCTTTGATTCTAAATTAATTGTCATCACTCTTTTCTTTATGATCTTTGAAAAACAGGCGGAAAAAGCTAAAATTTCGCAAGAGGATATGGTTAGCCAATTAATTCCCTTATTGACATCAGATATCGCGGAAATTATAGTGAAACAACCAGCAGAATTAGGAGATGATTTTCAACATGTAAAAAAAGTTTTATTAAATCGTTTTAGATTGGGAACAGGTGCTTTAAAACAGAAGTTTGAAAATCATCAAAGGAAACCTGGAGCGTTATGGGTAGACTTGGTATATGAATTAAGGGGTTATTTGGATAATTGGTTGGAATCATTAGAAATAAAGGATTTTGAGTCTTTAAAAGAACTCATGCTCACTGAGCAAGTAAAAAAACGCGTTCCTTTTGAAGTAAAAGAAAAATTTATGGATGAATGGGATGAAATGAAAGAGGCTTCGAAGCTCACTGATAAATGTGACAAATATGCCCAGATAGCATGAACAATTGCAGCAAGATTCATTTTTTCTTGAGATTTTCTTGTCACGAAAAATTTGAAGTAGTAATATTGCCGCAAGGACATTACTAGGTAGACGGAATATAATCAATCGCTGTCTTGCAACGCAACTTTGCTCTAAACCTGATACAACACTGTCATAAAATAACGACGTAAGCGAAAAATTCCCTTTGTTGGAAGGAGAGCAGATATAAACGCGCATGCGCGGAAATTTTACAAAGACAAAATTACAACACTTCTTTATTGAATTCCATGAAGCAGCGCCATTGGATTAGCGTTCAAGTAAAGAACCCAGATATAAAGGTATTTATTATTTTAATTATTCAAATGTGATTCGGATATTTTTGTATTTTCTCTGTACAAACTACAACTTATTTCGTACAGAAATTTTAATAAATTAAAAAGTTATGTTTACTGAGGAATGCTTACATTTTTTAAATAGTTTGGTTTTGGTCCATGTTAAGGCATTATTGAAAATTTTAATTTTTAAATGAATTTTTCTCAACTTTAAGGGGAATTTCTAAGATATCGTTTTAATTAATATTTGCCTTTTTTCTTGCTCACGCCGATCGAGCAGTGTTGAATTCAGATATTTTTCTCCGGGATTAATTTCTGCGGCTCTGGAGGTGGGGGGGGGGGGGACATTTTAGAGATTCGGTGTGGAAATTGCTTATTAAAAAGCATAAAATATCAAACCTTCCGGGGGGAATCCCCCTCCTCTTGAATTCAGCAGTGCGTTCGAATGTATTTTTAAATTTAAATTATCTTTTCATGGCCATTAAACCCCTTTCTATATATAAATATCAAGTATTTTAAACAGTTTTCTTAGTGTGCTATTCTCCATGCTTCTTATCATGGACTTCTATTGTATCGCTATTTTCTAATTTTTATTAAAGTTATTAACAGTATTTCCTTCCGGCGTCAGTTTTATTTAATTCTTTAAAAATTTCTCTTTTCTTTTGACATAACTGCTTGTTAATCGGATGTGTATAAGTTGTTTTATTTCCTATTTTTCTTAAATTTTAAATACGAATATTTTGAAATTGTTAATTTTTCGCGACAGCAAACCTGGGCTTGAAATGTGCAGAGCAAATCGGAACAATATTCCGGTTCGTAAAATTATGACAAATATTGATCTGGTTTGCAGTGTTGTAATCGTAAAAAAAAATCAGAGGGTGTACGCTAAAGTCATGAACGCCATGTCTAGAGTATGTACGATATAGATTTATTCGAGAAATCGGGAGTATACGGAGCTTTTTAAAAAAATCCAGAATTTTTGCAATGAATTAGAGCTAAATAACTAAAATGCATTGACTAATTACTTAAACTCTTCCCCCCTCCCCCCCCCAAAAAAAAGTTACAAAATAGCTTTGTGTGATACTTAAAACCTCGGATACCATAGCACCAAAATATTATTTTAATAGTTACAAAATATTTTTTTTTTGATAATTAAAACTTTGGACCTTAAAACCTTAATTCCATTGTTATATTGTTAATGTCAGATTCAAAGACTATTTATTTGTGTTATTATTAAAGATGTTTCGTTTTGAATCCTTTTTCACATGTAAAATAGTGTTCAACTGCATCTTTATTTATTATTTTCTTCTATGATAACAATCTTTAATAAAATGTAATTCTTAAAAACCGACACTAGTCACCCGAAGTAAAATTTAACATTCAAGCTAATGTTAATTCTATGGACAGTTCTTTGCATATTTTGGGCTCACATTTTAATATTTTTTAATATTATTTTTTGCATAGGATACACCTGGTTGATATATATAGTTGTGCAATCGTACCTTTTCGAGCTTTTATGCAATTTTTTATATGCAGATACTTTCAATTTTGAAACCTGTTCTGAAAGTGAAACTGTACTCATATAAAAGAAAACTGTAACCAAAACGGAAAAAGTACAAAAGCACAACAATATATGGGGAATTCTCACAATCTTTTGACTTTTATATCCCTGAATAATAATTTTTATTTTAATACGTTTTTTTGCGTTTTTTTTAAATTTCATATACTGGAGAACATTCCATTGCATGATTGCATATAACAATATTAACGAGATAAATAAGTTTTGGACGATGTTCGGGGTTCCAAATACCAGGAAAACTCCTATACCGTCCCGTCCCTGATGCTGATTTTTAAATTTGGAGCTGTCTGTATAAAATTGTTTCAATAAAAGTAATTCGATGTAATTTTTTTCCGAAACTGGGACAATTGTTTAATATAAATATTGTACAAAAAATTAACCTGCACACATTTTTACGGTTGATATTATTTTTTGAACTCTGTCCCTGGGTTTTCATCCTTACCATCCCTCTTGCTAAACTTATACAGAAAATCACTTCAGATGCAGCCACAGAATTTTTTTCAAGTTTTTTCTCATGGAGAAATATGCTAGAGAAAGAATGTCTAAAATTCTTTGACAGGAAATTTACTGCAAAATTTAAATCAGCATTTAAATATCAATTTCAAGATCGTGGCTTTATTGGTAGTCTTACCGTCCCCAAGGTTCATTTCTGCACTTTTCGAGGTAAATTAAGAAAAAAAAATTTTTTAATCCAATGTTAACAACTGTTTCTAGAAATCAATGAACATTGTGGCTATCACTTAGTCTTAACATGATTTTCCTAAAAATAGGTGATAATTTTCCTTACCGTTCCATCCTTACAGTCCCTTTTTTTCCCATTCCCCCCCCCCCCTTTTTCCTATACCTATTATTTTTGTTTCAAAAAAAAAAATCATGACCATTTTTTTTCCCCATTCTGACCAGAAAATCAGAGTTCTAACTTTTTACGACTGCTATTTCATCTTCACCTAACACTTCATTTATAATGGCTGTTTCATAATAATGGAAGCCATCAGTCCATCAGAAGAAAATAATCCTTTCCAAAGGTATAATCCTTCATTTGGCGCCCCTTCGTTCTGGCGCCCGGAGCACATGCCCCCTCTGCCCCCCCCCCCTAGTTTCGGCCCTGACAGCAGGTCCTAAGCCTAGATCCTTGTGGACCAGGTCTGTACTTTCCCACTGGTATAATACAAAATTTAAAACTATCCCAGATGATGCTGTTACAACAGAGTGTGGTTTGTTTTTTATATACTGCTTTACCGAGGCACGTCCTAAAAAAAGGAATCGTCTGCTCATCTATGGAAAATTTTCCCTGATCTCCTGGTAAATTCAAGCAGACACTACGGAATCTGTCGAGCATTTGCTGAACTTTCTATAATTTATTATTTATTCCTGGTGGTTTACTTTCTGTGTCGACAAAATGGAATGAATTTATCAAGCTTCAAAATTAATCTCGTGGTATGCATATAACTCATATAAAACTTATAAATCATATATGGCATCTATAACTCAGAGCAGAAACATACAGTTCGTTACATGTGCATATTATATATCTAATACTACCCATTTTAAATAGAAATCATGAATAGTACAAACCTATTAATTTAAAATTGGTCAGCTTTAAAAATGTAATTAATAAAAAATAAATTGCTAAAAACATAAGTTTAAAAAAAATCACTTAACATTTATATATATATATATATTAGGAATTGTATCTATTTTGGAAATGGTAAATGCCGGACCCGCACAATTGTGTGGTTCATTTCTTTTTCAACTTTTGTGAAGCCTAATTAAATTTATCAAAGACAAAATCAAATAAAATCATGAATAAACTATATGAAAAGAAATATTAAATCCAAGCAAACATTATAAATCATATTTAAATGAAAGTACGACAGTTCATACTTTTTGTCTATTTCTGTCAGATCATATAGTCTTTTTAAAAGCAGAAAATATAACCCTGTATTGTAGATGATACCCCCTAGTTGTGTCTTATCAAAACATCTAAAGCCAATTAACTCATATAAATGTGCGGATTTGGTTTTAAATCGCACAAAAACAGGAGGTAGTCATTCTCTTTTACTTTAGTAATCGCCCGTACAATTGTGTGGGTCAGGGCTTAAAGGGTTAAGAGGCTACTTCAGTCAAGCGGAAACACCAATTCGCCAATGTTAATCCAATAAGAGAATTTTTTTAAGGTAACTCGGTTGCATTTCAATATTTTTAAATGATTTTTTTATAAATACTTTCACCTTTCGAGCCGGTATAAACAGTGAAAAAAGTGAAAGTGTCCGCACAAAAAAAAAAAAAAAAAAAAAAAAAAAGAAAGAAAATTAAATAAAAACTTCAACGAACTTAAAATGAAGTAAAAACCGCAATTGCAGAAATTTACCTCAGCTATCCAATGCAAAAGAAAAAGTCTTTTTAAAATATAAAAATACAGACGAGATATTTAAAAAAATATATCTCGTTGGATTAACATTAGCGATTCGGTCATTTTGCCTGAAGAGTTATAATTTGTGATCACCTTTAGAACTAAATCTAAGCAGGATTCTTGAAAACAGTGAAATTTTAACTTGTAACTTTTAAAATGTACTCTATTGTTTCTCTCTTTTAGGATGCAAAGACACGGAAATAATATATAGAAGAATGTTAAATAATTGTATGTTAATTTGGTAAATATTATGTTAATACTTTGTATTAGAAACTATTATTTGTAGCTGTGTGAAAATAAACTTTGTAATTTAATAGACTGTATTGTTTTATTATAACTTTGTTCTTTTTAAATTCTTGAAACTTTTCAAATATTTTGTTTTTGTGGAATTATATTTAATCAGATTTGTGAATAGGGGCCATCCAGAAATGATGTCACGCTTGGAGGGTGGGAGGAGGGGTTCGTGAAATTGTGACAGTTTGTGACAAGGGAGGGGGTAAGAAGAAGTCTGACATCACACATGTTGGTTAAACATTAGAGGTCTTACTAACATTGCATAGATATTAGAGGACTTACTATTCCCGAGGATGAGTGCGATGCCAAAATGCCTGTGTACTCTATGGACGAGCATATATTTTCTCCAAGGGAGGAAGAGTCGTTATAGTAAATGATTCGGAGTAATTTCTTTTTTATGATTTAATATATAATTTTATAAATGTTCATATTAATATGACAAATGAAATGTTATGGCAATTCCATTTAAGTAAAACTAATATTGAGGCTTCTTCTTCAAAATCAATCTGTTTTAAAGTATTTTATGTTCATAAAGTAAATATAGGATTTAAAAACCATATTAAATTCCATTTCAAATTCTAAAATACTACTGTTTTCAATTGCTCTTTCATATTAATATTTTATTATTATTGTATATTATGTTTTTTGTTGTAAACCGTAATCTTATTTCATACAAAATAAATACACGAATCAGTTTTATTGTTATGCTCACAAATGTCATTAAAACACATAGTTAAAGTTCAAAAATAAAATTTGAAATAGGACCTATAACATAGTGCTTTGTTTCTGAGCTGCAAGTATATATTTACGTAATATAGCGTGACATGTGACAAGGGGAGGGGAGGGGGTATGGTGAAGAGTGACATTTTGTGACAAAGGGGAGGAGGGGGGGTTAAAAATGTTAAAAAAAAGTATGACACCATTTATGGATCGCCCCATAGGGAAATTTTAATTTTAAAATGAGTTTTTTTTTTCCTTCTGGAAGTTAATAAGTTTTAGCAATATATTCCACTCCGGCCAAAAAGAAATGAAAATAAATTATATTTTCTTTAATAAAATTATATATGAAATTAAAATTGAGGGTGTGTGTTTATACTCATCTAGGTTTGCTTTGCATTGGTTATGTACATGGACCACTTATTTTTAGATAATGTTTTTAATTCTTTTAAGAATTAGAAGGGAATAAGCAACTAATTGAGAATTGGCGAGTCTAATAAAACTTCTAAACAAATTAAGGTATATTATTGGAAGTTATTGGGGCTTACCAGGTAGTTGAATGGTTAGCCCTGTGGCCTCCGATTCAACTATGTCGGGTTTAATTCCTGCGGTTGTGGTAGTATATTTGTGGTGATTTGGAATCTACTTTAAACTATAAGTCCTTGTTTACTCGGTCTATGTAGCATAAAAATGTCAAGCATTTGACAAACCTCCGATTATATGGAATCCTGCACAAAACTCGCACAACCTTCAAAAGTACGACTATTAGCGTACAGATAAAAAATATACAATCAAAACTTGAGTAGAAATGCGGCAACTAGTGATCATTCACCAAAGTTTGGGAAGAATTTCATTTTGATACTAAAAATGAATATTCGATGAGTCCTTAAAAAATAAAGTTCTTTTATCATGTTTTGGGGGCTTTTTTAACTCAGGGAGGGGCAAACTAAAATTTTTTTTAGGTATGTTAAGAGACAGGTATCGTTTATTATTATTATTATATATATTTTTTAATGGAATGATTACCATTTGCAAATTGATACGATCATTTGTTACATAGTTACGACAAGTTTTATGAATACGAAGTCGAAAACTATAATTTGGTGCAGGTACCGTAGGTTTTTACAGCAGCAACTGATAGCCATTCAAGAAAATTTATCTGGTAAGAACTTCATTTTGGCACTAGAAATGTAGATACGATTTGTTCCCCCAAAATAAAGTTGAATCATCGTGAGGTTCTTTTTGAGGAGGGGGGGGGGGACTTTAACACGCATGGGTGAACAGAACTTATTTTTAAAATGTCAAATGGGGTATCGTTTGTTGTGAATTTTTTTATTCTGAATCAAATGATATCGGAAGCAAGCCGATACGATCATTGTTTACAAAGTTAGGCCAGATTATAAGTAGTGGATTTTGGTAAATTTAATGACTTTGAAATAAACTCAAAATTATCCTGATTTTGACTATTGCTATTTTGAAGACATTTAATAGTTTTGAGATGACTTAATACAGGGCTCCCAAGTGGTCCGCAAACTGAATACCAATATTATTTTAGAAAAAATTTCTTTTTAGATTTTTCCTACAAACCGCCCCGGAAACACATTTGAAAGTTAATTCTAGCGCAAACCTACCATAAATTTTTCTGTTAAAATTTATTGGTATTCAGTTGGCGGACCATTTGGGAGCCCTGCTTAATATGATATAAAAAACTCTTTTTAAACGTAAAATAAATGTGACAAAACTATGTAAAAAAATAAAATATAATTTTCCACTTTGCATTGATAAAATCTTTTCTGTAACTTTCTTATAGATGTTCGTATCGACTTGCCGATAATGTTATTCAAATACATACGAAACGATATCCCACTTGACCTATTTAAAAAAAGTTGAATTTTCCCCCACCCTCGAGCTAAAATGTCCATCAAAAAATGCCCCCCCCTCCCCCCCCCCAAAACAAACAAACAAACAAAAAAAAACAGTGAAACAACTTTACATTTTGGAGACTCATTGGATCTTAATTTGTAGTGCCAAAACGAGGTTTGTCTCAAGCTTTCGTGAATAGCAATCACTTGTTACTGTAAAAACCTATTTTACTTGCAAAAGACTTTGTATTAATAAAACCTGCCGTAACTTTGTAAGAAAGGATCGCATTGACTTGCTGATGATTTCACCTGATTCGGAATTATAAAAAACATAATAAACAATATCCCATTTCATCTATTTATTTATTTATTTTTAGTTACCCCCTCCCTGAGCTAACAATGCCCCCTTTTGCGCAAAAAACATGATAAAACAACTTTATTTTTTTAGTACTCATTGGATCTTCATTTTTAGTATCAAAACGAAGTTCTTCCCAAATTTGCGTGAATGGGCATCTGTTGTCTCAAAACATCCTATTTTACCTGTGTACTACACGCAAAATTCAGAGAATTGACAACATTTCAATGAAATTACTACATATTTGCAGCTATACTTGTCATGACAAGATTCCGAGTTTGCAATTCATTTGCAGATGTTCTGACATGACAATATTGCAAATTTACAATGCGTTTGCAAATAGTCTGACATCGCAATATTACTAGTTTGCTATGAGTTTGCAGTAAGATTGATGCAACGAGATTGCAACTTGCACGACAATTTAGCTGCAAGTTCAAAGTATGGTGACTTCGGAGTTTGCATAATTTTGTTGCAGTCTTGTTATGAACTTTCAGACTTGTCATGCTGAGCTTGCTGCAACATTGCAAATCTGCAAAGTAAGATTGCTGAAAATTTTCTGCAAACTAAAATTGCTATCTGGGTGAGAGTATTAGAAGTAGTTTCAGGAAATCAGAAAAAAATCTTGGGAAAAAAAACCTTATTCAGAGATGCAAAGAAGCAATTTAAATCCGAAAATTAAGGGTGAAGTAAAAGCTAAATCGGAGTTAGAGAATAAAACGGAAAATTTCAAAAATGATAAATTTAAACAAGACCAGCTTTTTGAGAGGAAAAGGCAGATTAGGTGTTTTTTTGTAATCAACCAGGGCACATAAAACCAGATTGTGCGGATTGGTTAAAAAAGAAAAATCAGTTCAATACAGTTAATCATTTAGGTAATGATGTTGATTTAGGGGATTGTTTTAAACCTTATCTAAAAAAAAGCTCTAATAAATGGGGTTGAAAGACACTATTTGAGGATACGGGAGCAGGGATTGATCTATGCGATAGAAATTGGGTTAAAACAGAGGATTTTACTGGAGATATAACTTGGGTACGTCAACCTCTTGATAATGAATGTAAATGTTTACCATTAGCATGGGTGACTATAAAAGGGGATTTTGGTTGCATCACCAATAAGGCGGCGATTAAACCATCGGAGTCGGAACAAGGTTACTATCTCTTAGGTAATAAAACTGCGGAGCTTATTGAGCAAAATAAAGGAAATGGTGTTCCTATAAATATGGTAGTTTCCCGTAGTAGGACGGATTCTTTAAAAAAAGAATGGAGCAATGGGATGCTGATAATGAAATGTCGTTTATTGAGTATGCAAAGTTAGAAGAGCAACCAGGTAGGGTAGATAAAATTGGGGATTGCTCACAGAACAAAGAAACGCAGGTAGTTCAAATGGATGAGAATAGACAGGATGAAAGTCAAATCGAAGATCTTATGTTATTACCGAAATGGGAGGTGAAAGATAATGTGGGATTGAATAAAATTACAGCGAAAGATTTCAGCTTAGCTCAGAAACAGTGCTTATCTTTAAAAACATTATGGGGAAAAGGCGAATAATGTAGAAGAAAAGGAATTTAAAATAATGGGAAATAAATTAGTAAGAGTTTCACATTCAAATAGTGGGGATGAGAAATTACAATTATGTTTGCCATTAGAATTTAGAGAGAAAATAATGAAAATGTGTCATGAGGAAGTTGCGGGACATTTAGGGGCGACTAAAACAAAAGATAGGGTAATTAAATGCTATTTTTGGCCAAATTGTTACAAGGAAATTGAGGTATTTGTAAGAACTTGCGATCTGTGTCAAAAGGTTGGTAAAAATAGAGATAAAAAGAAAGCTCCCTGGAAGCTCGTGCCAATAATTTCAGAAGTTTTCTCCAGGATAAATATTGATGGTGTAGGCCCTTTGAGTTTAAGCGAGAAAAATAATAGATACTTGATTACTTCAATTTGTGTTCCGTCAAAATATCCAGATGCGATTCCAGTAGAAGATTTAACTTCTCCGTCAGTGATTGAGGTGCTAATACAAATATTTTCTAGGACTGGTTATCCAAAAGAGGTACAATGTGATTTGGGTAGGTCATTTACAAGTGAGTTGGCTTCGGAATTTTTTGATAGGTTCAGTATTAAAGTTGTGCATAGTTCAGTTTGCCACCCAGAATCGAATAGCGTTGAACGGATGCATGGTAGTTTAAAAAAGGTTATAAAGACATTATGTTTCCCAGATAGCATGCACGTTTGCAGTAAGTTTGATTTTTTCTCGATATTTCCTTGTCTTGACAAATTTGACACAACAATTTTCACTCAAAAGTACTGCAAGGCAGATGAAACAAAATCGATCTCTCCCTTGCAATGCCATTTTGCTGTAAAACTGCTGCAACACTGTCGTATTTCAACGACGTCAGCAAAAATTCCTTTTGTTGAGAGCAGAATAGATAACAGCGTATGACTGGAAATTCAGAGCTCAGAGTCAAAAGAAAAAGACACATCGTTATTGAATCTCGTGATTAGCGGATCATTGATTAGCGTTCAAATAAAGGAACCCAGAAATAAAGGTATTTCTTATTTTAATTATTCAAATGTGGTTATTTTCTCTAAAGTAACATTTCTTTATAATCTACAACTTATTTCATAACAAAAATTCTAATAAATTAAAAGTTATGTTAATTTTCTAAGTAATGCCTACGTTTTTCAATAGTTATGTTTTGGGTCATGTTAAATATTTTTTTAATAAATTTTTCTGAACTTTACAGGGAGTTTAAGATTTCGTTTGTTGTTGCCTTTCACGCTGCTGGAGCAGTGTTGAATTCAAACGCTTATCTCCGGGAGAGATTTTTGTTGCTCCGGGATGAGGTGGAGGGGGGGGGGCAGGGGCGTCGCGATAGGGGTTATGGGGGGAGAACCCCCCCCCCCAATATATGTGAACTTGGGAAATTTGAGCTTAGAGTTAGGAAAGTATAGATTTTTGAAACACTTATTCTTTTTTTTTTTTTAAGTAAAAATAAAAAAAAGAATTATTTATTGTTTTGCTGACGATCTTTCTGAGTTCTGTAATAGTAAAATAGTTCAACTTTCAAAATAAATACAAAAAGCAGCCAGACTCAATTTCTCATCCTGTTTCTCTGTGTAACGAAAATATCATACATCTACCAGACATGAATTTCTCTACTGTTGTCCATCAACAGTGTCTGTAATACCTTTCCTCCAAAACTTTGTTCCTTATTCAAAAATCTAAAAATATGAGACTATTTTCTATAAAGTACAATTATGACTCGTACACAATTGAAGACAAAAACTTTCAGTAAATGAACCAATAATTATAATTTTTATGTTTTTAGTTTCAGCATTTTTTTTTGGCGGGGGGGGGGGGGGGAGATTTTTTTTGCATATAAGTATCATTATCATTAAAGACACATTGAACATATTATTTTAGCTGGAAAATAGATCATTTTTTTTTTCATGTTGGGAAAATTTTTAACTCCCCCCCCCCCTCCGAAATTTTTTTTGCAGCTACGCCCCTGGAGGGGGGGGGGGACATTCCGAGGTGGAAATTGCACTTTTGTCCATTAAAAAGCAAAAAAATTCAAACCTTCCGGGACGAGATTTCAAGGTTCCGGGGGGGGATGTCCCCTCTCGGTCACCCCCTGAATTCAACACTGCGTTCGAGAGTATGATTTTAAACTTTAAATTATTTTTTCATTACCATTAACATTTTTTTCTCTATTTAAATATTAAGTATAATTTTAAACTGTTTCTTAGTTGGCTCTATGCTTATCTACCTGGATTTCTAATGTACCTCTTTTTTCTAATTTTTATTGAAATTACTAAAAGTATTTCCTACCGACGTCCATTTTATTTAATTCTTTAATAATTTCTCTTTTCTTTTGACGTAACTGCTTATTGATCGGATGTGTATAAATCTTTTTATTTCCAAATTTTTGTAAAACTTTTAAATATGAATATTTTAAAATTTTTAGTTTTTCACGCCCGCAAATCACGCATGTACCGGAGCAAATCGAAACGATATTCCGGTTCGTGAAATTATGACAAATACTATTCTGGTTAGTGATCCGTGAAGTTATTAAAACATCTTATTACAATTTCATACGTATGGCTTTTATTGTGCTGTCTATAACTTTTTTTATTATTTAGAATTTTGAATGCAGTTTTTAAATTGTTTTTGTATGATTAGACATAAATTCGTCTAAAGTTTAAAAAAAAAGTTTTTAGTCAACGATAATTTTGAAATAGCGTCTCTATTCGTGGATTTTCCATTTCGAGACCTGCCGCAAAAATTTTTACTAATATTGATTGGTGCATATTTTTGTAATGAATTGAAGCTAAATAACTAAAATGCATTGAATAACCACTTCAAAATCTCAATGTTATAGTGTTAATGTCAGATTTGAATATTGTTTATTTGTATTCTTATTGAACATGTTTTGTTTTGTTTTGTTTTTTACATGTAAAAAAGTGTTCAACTGTAGAGTAGGTGGGGGCAAAGATACGCACTGCCTGATTTAATATGAAGAAACATTTCTACAATCATGACCGCTCGGTAGTAGTTTGGTCTCATGTGTAGTAGTTTGGTCTCATATGTGTAGTAGTTGTGTGATCAAACCTTATGAAAAACGTAGCACTCCATGCCAAGAAAATGAGGTAAGTTTAAATTTTCGAATTTTGATCTAATATTTTAAAATTTTCACTTTATTGTTTAGCTAACACTACTTCGAATTTTTACAAATCCAAAAGTTCAGTGGAGAACGGAAGCTCTATAGCTTCTAAATATCGTATAGTTTATCTCGATTGCATTTGTTTAAACTTGTAGGTAGCCGGTTAAGTAAAATGCTGCAGAATGGGGCAAAAGTACGCAACCGTCTTGGGGCAAAGATATGCACAAGATTAAGATTCGGGGCTTTGCCTTATCGTTTTAGCTAGATGCAAAGCTTTCCACAATTACTACATTTTCCTTTTTCTAGTTAAGTTTTTTAAAAATATAGAACGTAGATATCTACTTACCTACTTTTTAAAATCAATATTCTTGTTTCATAAAACGATTTTGTTTTAAAGTCTTAACCCTTAACTCCTATTAACGGTCTCACAGACTGCTGCTATATTCATTTTTCATAACTTAACTTGTAATTTTCAATTTAACTATTGATGTTAGTTTAATTTTGTTTCATTTGGAAACTTTATAGTATCGCTAAAGACTTCTAAATGAGGAGAACTTTTATTATAATAGACCTTTACATAAAGTTTAGCGCAAAAACAGTATCTTATGAGTCAGTCAACCCTTTTATTCATTCTACGATCAAGGGGTCTTTAAGACCGCTCACAGTATTTATTCAACAATTTTTGTCACAGTAGTTTGAGGTTAACTGCTATTTGCGATCTCACAAACCCCCTGTTTATTTCCTTTTTTTTTCGTGGTTTAACTTACAATTTTCAGTTTAACTATAAATACTAGTGAAATTTACTAATACTTTTGCATAACTCATTCGTTTTATCGGAAATGGGGCAAAAACCCACAGTAAGTGGGCAAAAATACGCACTGCGTATCTTTGCCCCAACCGATGGGGCAAAGATACGCAGAGCAATGTTTTTTAAAAATTGCAATTTCTCTCAGAATTATAATTTGACAGAATGTCGGTTGATGTAAGCACTTGCCTAAGGTTCTAATCTAACATTTTAATCACTCATTACATAAGTTTAGACTAATGTGTGTGTTAAAAATGAAAATGTGTGGAAAGTGCGTATCTTTGCCCCCACCTACTCTGTATTTATTTATTATTATTTTTATGGTAACAATCTTTCATAAAAGGTAACTTCATAAGAGCCTACACTAGTCACGCGAAGAAACGGTCAAGTTAATGTTAATCATATGGGAGATATTTAGATTTCTTTCTCGCATTTTAATATTTTTTAATCCTTTTCATGCATAGGATACCTGAGGCTGAAAAGTTTTATTCTGCGTTTGTACTGTTTAGGTACTAACTAGTTAATGTTTAGTTTGTCTCTCTGACTAGATTAAAGTTGATAAATTAGGTTGAACTAATTTGAGGAGATAAATTAGATTAAACTGATGAAATTTTACTAGATAAATTAGACTAACTGACTAGATAAACTAGTTTTGATTTTAGTTAAATTTTTTGGCTTCCGCACTTAAAATGTAAAAACTGAAGAATTGTAAACATCACTTGTGTGTCTCTCTGTCCGTCTGTCATAGTCAATTTTACGAAACTACGGAACATGAAAATTTCAAACTTGCCAGAGTTATAAGGTTATTGACCAACATACTTATTGATTATTAGCGATTCGCAAGTATTTTTAGAAAAAAAATTAAGGAAATAAGCTACTTATTTTTATTTTCTTTTGTGTATGTAGTGTGTGGGGTATCGTTCGAAAGATCTTGTAATACGGAAACCAAAAGTATATTTGTTGTAATTTTAGATATTACAGTTTCAGAGATATAGTCGAAAATGTACTGGAAAAATGTGTCCCCCCCCCCTCCTTCCCCGCTATTACCAAATCTACTGTAAATAAAATTATGGAAAAAATAGTACTAGAAGTTTATTTAAGCCATACAGGAAAACTATAGCGATTATCCTAGTCACATACTTTTGAGAAAATCGTATTTTTTCGTTACACACTGACTTTACTTGGCAGGTGCTCAGTGGAGGTGTTGACGGATGCTCGATGTACCTATCGACACGGAATCATAATCGTTTTCGCAAATATTTAATAAAGGCGCTGGTAATGCTTTGATGACTGCTTAAAGAATTTAAAACTTTATACTAAAGAATGTTCTGATTTCTACTAGTTTATCTTGTTTGCTCTTGGAAAAAACAAATATTTCAAGAAGTAAAATTATTTTAAATGGTTAAATCTTTAAAAGTTTAATTAAACTTTACGTTTAATTTCGATACGCTCATTCTTACGGGATAACGCATGGGATAAAAATTTCACATTAAATGTCAAACCAACTGAATGAATTATCTTAATATGTTCTTCTCGGGTCTAAACAATATAGTAAATAAATTGTTTATGCTAATTATGTCTTTGTTTAGTCATCTTTATTCTTATGTATTCTGTAATTTGCCAGAAGCGTAACCCATATTACTGTCGAGTCTGGTTTGCCTGAAAGTTCAGTATGAAAGATAAGGCTTATCGCTCGGTAAAATCGATTTAATTGTTTCTATTAAGTTTTATTACCTCCCGGCAATTCCACCCTTAACATCAAGGTAGTTTTGTTAACTGAGAAGTTGTAGTTTATGATCACCTTAAAAACTAACTGTAGACAGAATTCTTGAAAGCTGTAAAAAATAAACCTGTGATTTTTAAAAATTTATTCTTTTTTTTTTTTCCCCTCAGATGCAGAGACATTAAAAAACATGGATTAGAATGTGGAAAAATTGCATGATACAACAGACTCAGGTGGGGGAACAGGAAAGTGTTAAATATATTTAAATATTTATTTTTTCAATTATTTTTTGTGTGTTTTGTTTAGGGAACAATCTCTTAACTCAAAATATGTAGAAAATAATGCTTTATAATACTGTTATTTATAAACTGTTATTTGTATTTGTGTAAAAATAAACTTTGTAACTATTTTATAAGTAGTATTGTTTTATTAAAACTTTGTCTTTTTTAAATTTTTGAAGCTTTTCAAATAATTTATATATATATTACATTTTGGCTCAAAAACACATAAATTATATTATCTTTGATAAAATTAGCTAAAACGTTCATCAATAAACAGGCAAGCATGCTTATTTCCTGAAAAACCTTTAAATTGTATTTTTCTGTTGTATCATTAAAAAAATCTTAGCAAAAAAAAATCTTTTGAAATGCAGTGATAACCTTTAACTGATGTTACCGGTCTCTCAGACCGCGGCTTTTTTCAATTTTTGCAGTTTAACTTCCAATTTTCAGATTAACTACAAACAATATCGAAATTTTGTTCCGTTTGGAACTTTTGTACTATCACCAGAGACTTTTGAATAGGGGAATTTTAATTATAACACTTCTGTGCAAAAAGTTTAGTACAACAACACCATACTATGAGTTAGTCGTGCCTTTTTATTCATCTTTCGTTGCAGCGGTCTCACAGACCGCTTCACACTAGTTATGTGATAATTTCTGGGACATCAGTTAAAGGTTAATATCCAGAATGTGTGGTATTTCTAATAAACATTTATTTATGTTACAGTAAAAAAAGTAATATCTTACTAAATCCGTAAATAAGTTTTATTTGATGAAATACATGGCTATTAAGTTTGCAAATTCAATTATCCTATTTTTAGTTTAATTTTCTAATTATCTTAGGATGTTCTTTTGCCTTTTTAAATTTATTACAGTTTTCTTACTTGCCTTTAAAAACATTTAATATTAATGTATGCAAATTATTAGAGAAATGTTTGTGTGGTGTGTCCAGTAAAAGTTTGTATATTGATAGCTATTTATGAAATTTATTTCAGAACGGAATGAGTTCCGTTAATTTTTCTTAATGACAAGCAATAAATAATATGTATACGTTTGTTTGGAAAATCAAACCTGCTAGCATTTTTTTTTTTTTTTTTTTTTTTTTTTTTTTTTGTGCATATTTTTTGAGGGCGTAAATAAGAAACAATTCTTTGATTCTGAGATAAAATGTTTCTGTTTCTGTTATTTTTTATTTTGTGTTTTAATTGAGGCAAGTCAAAAACAATGTATTTTAAGTTTATGATACATTTTTTTTTTTTTAAAGGAATGTATTTGAAATGAAAGCTGTGTGTTTTAAATGAAATGAATGCGATATGAATGATGGTAAGGGAAACAATATTTGGGGATTTATCACTTTTCCCGGCTAACTCAAAAATAACCTATCTTTCCTTAACCCTTTGAGGGGCAAGCAATTGTGTTTTTGAAATATCGGATTCACGCCGGACTCCGCAAAAAGATTTATTGCCAAATAAGGAAAAGCAAGTTTACGACTTTTTCCCACCAAAGTTAGAAAAGTAAAATTTAATAAATTTTTTCTGGTGCAAATCCTCATTAATCGTAGGTGAGATAAAATATATCCCACCGCGCCTCAAGGGGTTAATATAAGTTAAATGCAAATAAATCCAGCACCTGTAAAAATCGTTAATTAATAAAATTTTAAAACGAATGATCAACTCATTTTCTATTTATTTGTTATTCAACTCGAGAAGATAGATCATGCAAAATGATGATTGTTAATTGCCGAACACACTTACCATTCTTATTGACCAAATGCATTCAAAACAATAATTTGATATGCATTTGTTAAGTACATAAAATCAGATTGATGAATTTCAGCTAAGATATTTGATTACCTAATCTTCCGTAATCGAGTTTACTGCCAAGATTAAAGTGCAATAAAAAGAATATCAGCAACAATATAGCTTAATGTAAATGTAGCTATCATTAAAGGATTTTCACAAAAAACATTCCATTGCACCAAATCTTATTAGCTAAAACACGCCAATAGGCCATTGACCCGATTACGGAAGATAATAGGTTTAAAAATCTGCGTTATCGAACATATTGCAATTGATAAGCAAATGGACATGAAGCATAAATGCCTAAGTGATTGTATTTGTAAAGAAAGATGAAATACGTAACAACAAAAAATATATGAAATGTTACCATGATCGCAAAGAGTTCTTGGTACTTTTATGTTAACCAGGTGCAAATCTCGCAAATAGCATTTTTTATTTTTCACGTGATAACTTAAAACAATGCTTTAATGTTAAAATTAAATGTCTTGGTTTATGTTATTTATCAGGGTTTTTTTTTTATTAATTCTTTTGAAATAAGTGAAAGTCTTGGATTTAAAATTTTTCTGTTTTAAATTAGTTATGCATTTTAAGGAAATGAATGAAAGGGTTATATTTTAAATGAAATTAATGCAATAAAAAAATGCAATGGGATTTTGGATATTTGGCCATTATCACCCACATCCTGCTGACATAAAAGTACAGAGTTCTTGATTTATCTATCAGAATCTTCTGATTTGGCGAAGACTTGAGCAAGTAAATTGAATTACGAATAATAAAAAAAAGCATGATACAATGATACTATATATTTTAAGGAAAACCAAACAGGTCGCCAGGGGCAGCTAGTTGTACAAGAAATTAGAATTGCTTTCGAATCTACTTTAAACTATAAGTCCTTGTCTACTCAGTCTATACAGGGTGTATCTAAACTCTTGGGCAAAACTTTAAGGGGTGATAGTATACATCAAGACAAACAATATTAAATAGGAAACTAAGGGTCCCAAACGTCTTCCGAAGGAGATAGGCGCCATTAAAGCTTAGAGTAAAAATTTTCAAATGATTATAAAAAAACGGAAAAATTTGTCGATTCGTTTGCGGTTTTCGCTAAAACTATTTTTTATGTCAGTATTTTCTTGAAAATAAATTTTAAAGGTAAAGTTCAAAAAATGCTGATAGAGGCTGCTTTAGACTTTGGAGTAACGAACAACTATTTTTTACCGTTATTTTTTGTATTTCATTAAATGCTTTCAAAAGTTTAGACTTAAACTTAAATTTTTAGCTCAAAATCTGAATTGTTGGGAGTGGTTAAGCAGCGCAAACTGAACTGTGTTCAGGAATTGAAATTTGAACCCCCCCCCCCCCCCCCCCGAACACAGTTCAGTTTCCACTACTTAGCCACTCCCAACGATTCAGATTTTGAACTCAAAATTTAAGTTTAAGTCTAAACTTTTGAAAGCATTTAATGAAATACAAAAAATAACGGTAAAAAATAGTTGTTCGTTACTCCAAAGTCTAAAGCGCCCTCTATCGGAATTTTTTGAACTTTACCTTTAAAATTCGTTTTCAAGAAAACACTGACATAAAGAATAGTTTTAGCGAAAACCGCAAACAAATCGACCAATTTTTCCGTTTTTTATAATCATTTGAAATTTTGGACCCTAAACTTTAAAGGCGCCTATCTCATTCGGAAGACGTTTGGGACCCTCACTTTCCTATTTAATATTGTTTGTCTTGATGTGCACTATCACCCCTTAAAGTTTTGCCCAAGAGTTTAGATACACCCTGTATAGCATAAAAATGTTTAGCATCTGACAAACCTCTGATTATGCGGAATCTTGCACAAAACACGCACAACCCTGAAAAGTACGACTATTAGTGTACAGGTAAAATATATATACCAATAAGTGAGTAATATACGACAACTGATGGCCGTTCACCAAAATTTGGGAAGAATTTCGTTTTTACACAAAAAAATGAAGATCCTTGAATCCCCCCAAAATAAAGTTACTTAACCATGTTTTGGGGAGCATTTTTAAATCAGGGAAGGGGAAGGGCAAAGCTAAAAAATTTTTAAGTAGGTCAACAGAGGGTTATCGTTTATTATGTATCTTTTTATCGAATGATACCATCCGCAAGTCGATACGATCTTTCGCTACATAGTTACGGCAGGTTTCATGAATCCGAAGTCGAAAATTATACTTTACTGCAGGTAAAATAGGTTTTTACAGCAGCAACTGATGGCTATTCACGAAAATTTGGTAAGAACTTCATTTTGACACTAGAAATGAAGATCCAATAAGTTCCCAAAAAGTGAAGTAGTTTTATTGTGTTTGTTTTTTTTTTGGGGGGGGGGGGGGCGCTTTAACTCTGTAAGGTAGAAGAACTGAAATTATTTTAAATAGGTCAAATGGGGTACCGTTTGTTATGATGTTTTTAATTCTGAATCAAATGACACCGTACGCAAGCCGATTCGACCATTCATTACGAAGTTAAGGCACTATATAAGTGGATTTTGGCAACTTAAATGGCTTTGGAATAAACTCAAATGATTCTGATTTTGATTATTGCTATTTTGAAGACATTTAAGGATTTTGATATTATAATGATTAAACTTAATGATTTAATATGATATAAAGAACATGTCTTGAACATAAAATAAATGTGACAAAACTATGGTAAAAAATAAAGTATAATTTTCCACTTTGTATTCATAAAACCTGCTGTAACTGTCTCGCAAATGATCGTATCGACTTGCGGATGGTTTTATTCGAATCAGAATTAAAAGATACATATGAAACTATATCCCACTTGACCTATTTAGAAAATATTGAATTCTGTCCTCCCCCCCCCCCCCCTCTCGTGTTAAAATGTCCACTTTTGCCTCCAAAATACGATAAACAACATTAATTTTTGGGGACTCAACGTATCTTAATTTCTAGTGTCAAAACGATGTTTTTCTCAAATTTTCCTGAATAGGAATCAGTTATTACTGTAAAAACCTATTTTACCTGCACAAGTATAATTTTCGACTTTGTATTCATAAAACCTATTTAACTTTGTAAGAAATGATCGTATCGACTTGCAGATTATTTTATTTGATTCGGAATTATAAATTACATAATAAACAATGTTCTACTTCACCTGCATAAAACTTTTTGAGTCCCCCCCCCCCTCCCTGAGCTAAAAATGCCTCCGTCTTTTGTCCCCAAAACAGGGTACAACAACTTTATTTTTTAGCACTCATCGGATCTTCATTTCGAATATCAAAACGAAGCTCTTCCCAAGTTTTGGTGAATGGCCATCATACTTGTCTCAAAAAATCTTATTTTACCTGTACTACACGTAAAATTCAGAGAATTAACAACATTGCTATGAAATTACAGCATACTTGCAGATAGCTTGACATGACAAGAATCCAAGTTTGCAATGCATTTGCAGATAGTGTGTCATGGCTAGATTGCAAGTTTACAATGCATTTGCATGGCAATATTACTAGTTTGCTATGAGTCCGCAGTCAATTTGAAGAACAAGACTGCAACTTGCACGACAAGTTAGCTGCAAGTTCAAAGTATGGTGACTTCGGAGTTTGCATAATCTTGTTGCAGTCTTGTTCTGAACTTTCAGGCTTGTCATGCTGAGCTTGCTGCAACTTTGCAACTTTGCAAAGTAAGATTGCTGAAAATTTTCTGCAAATTAAAATTGCTATCTGGGTTGGAGGCAGAAAAAGACTGGGAAGCAGTCTTACCAATGGTTTTATTTGCTTTGAGGACTGTAAGTCATGAAAGCACGGGATTTAGCCCTGCTGGGCTTGTACATGGTAAGAATTTACGAATGCCACATACTCTTGTATATGAAAATTGGATGGAAAAGGAAACGGTAAATCAGAATGTAGTGGACTATATTTTGAACTTAAGTAATAGATTGAAACATTGTCAAGAATTAGCGTGTAAAAGAATGAAAGAGTATCAGGAGAAACGAAAACAATGGTATGATAAGAATGCGGTGTATAGAAAATTTAATGTTGGAGATAAAGTGTTAGTTCTAGCTACTTCGAAACCAAATAAAATGGCGGTTAATTGGATAGGGCCGGGAACTAGTACTAGTGTAATATCTCAAACTAATTATACTATTTATCATGTTAATTTAACTAAACCATATTATAGTAGACCTGAATTTGTAAATTTGTTGATTGATGAGGAGTGTGAGGAAATTGAGGATCAAACGAAAATTCCTTATCCCATTGCGGATCCCACTCAATTAGACTTTTGGGAACTAGTAAAAGAAAGTAATTTGGAAAAACGCGTTTCTAGAGAACAAATATGAGATTTCAGGACAATGATTGCGCGTCATATGAAAGTTTTTTCTACGGACCCTGGGAGTACCCCGTTAGTTAAAATGGACATTGTTTTAAAGGATGATGTGCAGGTAAGATCAAAACCATATCGTATATCGCCGAGGCAATTAGAGATTATGCGTGAAGAGATTTGGAGGCTTTTAGATTTGGGTGTGATTGAAGTCGGACAATCAGATTATGCTTCGCCTATGATTTTGGTTGAGAGTGCGGGTAAAGACGCTCGTCCTTGTGTGGATTATAGGAAATTAAATGCAAAGACTAGAACTGAATTTTTCCCTTTGCCAAACATTGAAGAGGTCGTTGAGAAAGTGAGTGCAGCGCCTTTTATTACTATTATGGATCTGACGAAAGGTTATTTTCAGATTCCTCTCACGGAAGAAGCTCAGAGATATGCGGCTTTTGTAACACCATTTGGAACTTTTTTACCTAAAGTCATGATGTTTGGACTTTTAAATTCAGCATATTATTTTTGTAAATTGATTGCCATAGTTTTATAAGGGTTAGAATCATTAGCGGTTCCATATATCGATGATATAGCTATATTTTCTTTGACCTGGGAACAGCATTTAAAAGATGTGGAGGCGGTTCTTAAGCGGTTAAAAGAAGCAAATCTAACGGTGAAACAATCCAAATGCCAATTCGCGCAAGATCACGTAAAATTTCTGGGACACGAAGTTGGGTCAGGAAAAAGGTCTCCTAGTGAAGCTAAATTGCAGGCTATTAAAGATTTTCCAATTCCGACGACGAAAACACAGTTAAGAGCATATCTGGGAATGGTAGGATATTACGCGAGGTACATAAAGAATTATGCTACCATAGCAGTGCCGTTAACAGATGCTTTAAAAGGGAAAAGAAAAAAAGAAAAAAATCATATGGGACGAGAAGTGTAATAATGCATTTGAAGAATTAAAGTTAAAATTAATGAAAAGTCCTGTGTTATATGCGCCTGATTTTAAGCAGAAATTCATTGCGCAAACAGATGCGAGTTTGTATGGGGCAGGAATTGTTTTATCTCAAATTATTGCAGGTGAAGAGCATCCAATTTTGTATCTTAGCAAAAAATTTTCTCGTGCGGAGCAAAATTATAGCACGATAGAAAGAGAATTAGAGGCTATAGTATATGGATTAAAAAAGTTAAATTATTATTTGGATGGGCAAAAATTTGAAATACAAACGGATCATAATCCATTAGTGTACTTAAAGAAAATGGTTGGTACAAACTCTCGTTTGACACGTTGGGCTCTATTTTTGCAGTCATTAAATTTTGAAATTACACATAAGCCAGGAAAATTACATGGAAATGCAGATGGTCTAAGTAGGACGATTTAGAATCAGAATTGGATTTTCTGTTTGGAATTTAGTATTCAAAATTTTAATGCTTGTAATTTGGACGTTTTATTAAGATATTGTGCTGTATGTAAAAATTTAGTTACCTAGATTGTGTTACAGTGTTTTTTTTTCTTTTTTGAGTTAGTATTATATTCAAATATTTTAAATTTAAATTAATTGTTCTAGCATCAAAAATGTAAATTCTTTTTATTCTTTTGATTAACTATGTGTAAGGAAAATTCTGAAAATTTCATATTTTTGGTATGTCCTTTGAAACTGAGAGTGGGTATTCTTGAATTTAAGTAAAACTTTCATAATTGGGTCAAAAGTCTAAATGATATTTTATTGCTGATTTAATGGTGTGCTTGACCTCTCGGGAAATCTATTAAAAGGGCTTATTACGTGAATTCATGCCAAATATTTCCTGTGGAAATCTCTTTTGGGGGGAGGTGTTGTGATATCGTACCTTCACCACAAATTTTCGACGGGGGAAGCAACAGGCATTTCCGTGGAGGACAATAGTCTTTTGTGTAAGGGCATGCAGGGGAAATAGCTGGCATACCTCTGCCTTTGGGATCTGCTCAACAGAGTATTTCCACTTTTCCAAGAAATAGGGAGGACTGGACAATGAGTGGCAACTCGTCCCCAAAGTGAAAGAAAGAAAAGACTCAGGCAGGAGCTGGTGAGGAGGCTGAACAGTAGATACTGATGAAGTCAGGTGGTTTTTTACCAACGGAAGAGATGCGAGTAAAAATCGTTTACTCAGGTTGGCTATGAGAAGTATAGAACTGTTAATAAAAAGCGAGAGTGTCTACTATGAATGATAAAGTTTGTTATTACATTTTTCAAATATATTTTAGTTGTTCTAATAAAGAACTTTGGTAAGAAATATGTATTATTTTTCAACGATCATCTCACAAGAGCTTAGTGAACCAAAAGCTCTGGCCCACTACATCACAGGAGCAAAAACTATGCATAGGAATTTAATAATTTTTTCTAAGGATGTACATTACAAACTTGCGGTGTGCAGACTGCATTTATTATTTTTCAATTAGACTAATTTTCTGAGGATTTTTTTTAAATTTATTATTCAAATTATCATCATTTCAAGAGTTTTTTTTTTCATATTTTAAAAAGATTATTATTTCAAATTGTTGTCATTTGTAAAAACAGAGAAAGGAATAATATTCCCTTTCAATTAAAAACTTATTTACACGTAATTATTAAAAACAGAGAAAACACTGTAAAATTAGAACCAAATGATTACGTGTTAACTGTTAAAAGGAGGAAAATATTGAAAATTGCGTCATAAAAATTATATTTACACTCGAATATTATAAGAGAAAGATAACTTTAAAATAACGGGGGAAATTACGACCTATTTAAAATGGCCAATTAATGATAATCCCAAACAGTTTAAATTTAAAAGTATTTTTACACGAGACATTTATTTTATATTTCAAAATGATTGTTTTAACTATTGTTGTAAATTCCAAGACAGCGCAAATAATTTTTTTTTCTAACAACAAAAGTATTTTCACGTGAAACATTAAAAATAGAAAAAAAGACTTTGGGGAAAATTACGTCAGATTTAAAACGATACATTTAAAATGTCTTATTTAAAACAAATTTCTTATAGCGTTGTTAAAAAATACTGGGAGGTAAAGACTCTGTTTACTCATTTTACATTACTCTGTTTAGTTCGTTTTCAAATGTTTCACTGATTTTATTTAATCAAACACGCTAACAGCCATTAGCAGTTGATTCGGCCTTAAAATTCCCCACTCAAAGGGAAATGAGTAGAAACCCGTTTGCAGGGAGAGCGCCACTGTTTTTATTATTATTATTATTATTATTATTATTATTCAGTCTTCCGTAATCTTTTTAAAAATGAACAGATTAGCGTGTTTTAAGAGTGTGCGGTGTGTAAAAGAGGGTTGGCGTGCGTAGCTTGTAGAGGGCAGAGCCTCCTTAGTTTTATAAGCAGCTAAAAAACTTGGCAGATTTTTTCTCCCCAGTTTTGAGCTATTTCACATTCTACGTGTAAAGAAACTTTAATTTCATTTCATTTATCGTTCCACTTCATTTCATAAGAAAGAAATTGAAAATAAAGCCTGCTCCTAATGAGACAAACACTAGTTGGAAGACTATAGCGTCGCCAATCCCCCACCTTTTTTCCCCATCAGAACCAGGCTCGGACTCGCCCATCGGCCTGAGGGCCGGTGCGCTCTCGTCCAGGTAAAACGTCGCGACCCTAAGTGGCCAAGCATTACCGTCGCAATACTCATTTGTTGAGACGGTTGAGAGTATTGAAACGGTAATGGCCTAAGGTGCTCCAGGATCCCCCCCCCCCCCGTTGTACACATGCATCCTGACTAGTGTACTAAATTTCGAGAATTCGTTTAGAGAGTAATCACCAATCACTAGACAGACAGCACAAGAGAGATATTTCCTTCTATATATAAAAAAAGTAACGATTTGGAAATGGGCCAATGAAAATCTGCGTAGATACCGCAAAACACATCTAATTGGTCAGAGCTTACTGACGCTATAAGGGGGTTACCAAGGCGGAGGAGCTCTGTCGCGAAACGTCGCCAATTTTGCCTCCAACTTGGCGATATATAATTTGGCGACCAAAATTAGGCGCCAAAAGTGACGCCAACTTGGCGCTATTTCCAGTATTTCGCCAAATTTCCATAGACTCCCATTGGAATCCAATAGGGTTTACTTGCTTGCAGAAAATCAACAAATTGAGATTTTTCAATGCAACAAAAACTGATATTAACTTATGAATAGAGTTTAATTGAACTATTTACATTATTTTTAAACAGAAACACTGACTATTTACATTATTCGTAACACTATATATATAATTTTATATTTAATAATTCTTATAATTATGAAACTCTGTAAGCTCTAATGATTATGTGCTTGGAGATAAGGAAATAAAATTGTCAGGAGTTGGGGCGGTATCGCGAAGCTATTACGCAGAGGTTTGGTGAGCGTAGCGAGCAGGGGGCCGGAGCTCCCCTAGTATTATTAAAACAAAGAAATTAAAAATACATCGAAAGAATTTCAGGATCGGAAATCAAAGTGGGCACCATTGGATGCGATTGACAGAGAATTTTTGGTTAGCAATCTTCGCTTTATTTAATGACAGACTCTCCGTGGTTAAACAACTATTAGGAAATTCTAGTATGCATTTTGAATTTTAAAAAAATGTTTCATTTAATCACGGAAAAATCTATTGTCAAATAAAGTGACGATTACTACTTATAAAGTATGATAGTTTTTAAAAAAAATAATTAGGAGGCTCTGCCCCTACGAGCTACGCTCGTCAACCCCTGTTCAGACACCGAAGACTCTAAAAGCACGCTAATTTGATCGGCTTTAAAAAGATTTCGGAAGAATGAATTATAATTTAAAAAACAGTGGCGATCTCCCTATAAACGGGTTTCTATTCATTTTTCTTAGATTAAGAAATTTTAAGGCCAAATCAGCTGTTGTTAAAAGATACAATGGCTGTTTTCGTCTTTGATTAAATAAAATCAGTTAAACATTTCAAAATAAACTAATATAAAATGAATTAAGTAAACAAAGCCTTTATCGCCCGGTATTTTTTAACAAGGCTAAAAGAAAGTTCTTTTAAATAAGGCATTTTAAATGTATCATTTTTAATCTGACGTAATTTCCCCCAAACTTTTCTTTCTCTTCTTAAATTTATGTAAAAATACTTTTGTTAGAAATGAAATATTATTTGCGCTGCCCTAGCAAAAATAGTTGAAAAGTTTATCTCAAAATATCAAATAAATGTCTCGCGCAATTTTTAAATTTAAACTGTTTTGCAATATTATTTTTGTTCATTTTACATAATGAGTGTAATGTGACGGAAATGTGATGTAATTTCTTCTATTTAAGACTTCTAACACATGTTAATGAATTTATTATTTTACAATATCCTTTCTCTTTCAAAATTCACGTGTAAATATAATTTTTATGACGTAATTTTCAATACGTTCCTGCTTTTTACACATAAATATTTAATTCTAATTTGGAGGGTTTTTTTCTGTTTATAATAGTCACGTGTAAATAATTTTTTGATTTGAAACAAACATTATTGTTTGCGCTGTTTATACAGTTGGCAACAGTTTAAATCAATACCATTTTCTAAAATAAGTAAAAAATATCTCTCGAAATGCTGAAAATTTGAATTTAAAATAGAAATAAAACCTCAAAAAATGAGTCAAATTAAAAAAATAAATGCAGTCTGCACACCGGGAACTTTAAACGTATAAAATGGTCTAAAAATGATTAAATTCCCAAGTAAGATTTTTGCTCCCATAAAACATTTTAATGGAACGATTTTGTCCAACTTTAGCATTAAATATCTCTTTAAATAATTCTTCGATTTGAAAACTGTCTACATCAGCGTGTTTATCAAACATTTCTCTATAACACCACCGATTTTCATATTTTTATATGCAATATTTTTCTTAATATTAGCGAAGAAAGACCTCCGGTCACAAAAAATTCAAAACCGGCGGCGGCGGTGGTGACAGCGTTAGTTACTTTTTTTTTTAGAATAGAGAGAAAAACAGTTGCCACAGGATTCTGAAAATTGGATGAACACAATCACTGGGTCATTTCTCTGAATTACATAAACTTAAATATATCCATTGATATCTAATTATGATAAGAATTTTGCAAATCATGGGGAGAGTGTGCTGAGAAAAGTAAATTTACTCATTTATTTGAGTAATTTGAGATTAATAAAACGACTTTTTTCCTGTACTTTTTCTTATACGAGTAGAAAACTTTTAATAACTAGGGGGCTCGGCCCCCTACGAGCTACGCTCGCCAACCCCCGTCCAGACTCCGTAGACTCTAAATGCACGCTAATTTGAACGGCTTTAAAAAGATTTCGAAAGATTGAATTATAATTTAAAAAACAGTGGCGATCTCTCTATAAACGGATTTCTATTCATTTCTCTTTGATTGGGGAATTTTAACGCCAAATCCGTTGCGGTACTACTTGATTATCCCGTTGACCAATTTCGCCAAATTATATAAATCGCCAAACCACTCGCCAAATTATACAAATTGACATAATTTTTATTTTAAATAACGAAAAAACAAATAAATTAGTACAACATTAATAAAAATACAAATAAAACGTCGAAATAAAAATAACTTGATGACGTAGACACGTGTAACAACATTTCAAAATAAGCTAATATAAAAGGAATTAAGTAAACAGAGTCTTTGTCTCCTGGTATTTTTTAACAAAGTGAAAAGAAAGTTCTTTTAAATGAGACATTTTAAATTAATCGTTTTTAATCTGACGTAATTTTGACCAAACTATTCTTTCTCTTTTTAATAGTCACGTGAAAATACTTTTGTTAGAAATGAAATATTATTTGCGCTTTCCCAACAAAAATATTGGAAAAGTATCCTCTCAAAATATCAAATAAATGTCTAGCGCAATTTCTAAATTTAAACTGTTTTTCAATATTATTTTGTGTTCATTTTATGTAATAACTGTAATGTGACATAAATATGACTTAATTTCTCCTATTTAAGACCTTTAACGCATGTTAATGAATTTATTACTTTACAATTTCCTTTCTCTCTTTAAATTCACGTGAAAATATAGTTTTTATGACGTAATTTTCAATAAGTTCCAGCTTTTTGTACATAATTATTTAATTCTAATTCCAAATGTTTTTTTTCTTCTGTTTATAATAGTCACGTGTAAAGAAATTTTTAATTTATTTACATGTACAAATAATTTATTTACACGTATATATATATATATATATATTTTTTTTTTTTTTTTTGAAGCAAACATTATTGTTTCCGCTGTTTATACAGTTGGCAACAGTTTAAATTAATATCACTTTCTAAAATCTGTTAAAAATATCTCTAGAAATGCTGAAAATCTGAATTTAAAATAGAAATAAAACCTCAAAAAATTAGTCAAAATAAAAAAATTAATGCAATCTGCACTCTGATTCTAACGCATAAAATGATCTAAAAATGATTAAATTCCTATGAACAGTTTTTGCTCCTATAAAACTTTTTTAGTGGAACAATTTTGTCCAACTTTAGCATTAAATATCTCTTAAAATAATTCTTCGATCTGAAAACTGTCTGCATCAGCGGGTTTATCAAACATTTCTGTATAATACTTCCGATTTTCATATTTTTGTATGCATTATTTTTCTTAATATTAACGAAGAAAGATCTCCGGTCACAAAAAATTCAAAACCGGCGGCGGCGGTAGTTACTTTTTTTTAGAATAGAGAGATAAAATATCAATTCAGCATTTTATGGATAACATAGTCATTTTTAACCCTCTAAACGGTTTGCCCGTATTTTTCCGTTTCCCCAAAATCATTTAAATCTGTTGTAGACAAATATATTTTAAACAGAATTGTATTTTTAAATGTATGTCCGACAAATGGGCAGAAGTGTATTTTAGAAACAAACAGGGAAAGAAAATTTTAATTAAGGTTATTTTTATAAGCACTTTTATGAAAATACAGGAAAGCCCTCAGACGCTGGAAGAGCGTTTTATGGATACAAAATGTCTCTTCCTATAAAATACCTGAGTCGCAAAAGTAATTACTTTCAGATTGTAACAGAAATTGAATTTATCTCAGTTTTAACTGGCTGATAACTAATTCATATTACATTAAAGAAAACGTACTTTTTAAAAAAAGTTGAAGCACCGCAGAAACTCTATTTGGCGCCTAGTGAAAAAAACCTTGTCAATTTTTTCTACCAATTTTCAGTGCGTCAATGGTGATAAGTGGAATATAAGTGGTTATCCCTTACTAATTCCGCTACAAATAATCATCAAGAAATCTATAGGAACCAATCGACTGGAAATAATGTCTACTAAATATTGTTATGTATAAAAAATGCTTCCGAAGTCGTTTACGTTTTGAAAATTGTACCAACTTTGAATTTTCAAACAATAACATCCGTTTTTGACACCTTTATTGAGTTTCTTTGATCGAGACAGCCATAGGAAAAAGGGCATTTTTTATACACATTAACTTAAATCTTGATAGAGTTATAAGAGTTTAAGTTTGTGGATGCTAAAGTTAAACCCATTTGGAAAACATTAATTTATATCTTTCATAAAAGTCATCTGATTGATTTTTTTATTAATTTATTAAAGAGATACACTGAATAGACCGAAACATACAGACTGTTTTCTCTTTTACCAATTATCAGACATTATTGTATATTTTAAAACAACCTTACTATCGGTAAGACATACAGTCACTTTTTATAAAAAATATTTTAAAGTATGTTATACATAAAATTAATCGACGTAACATTTAAAAGAACATATCTACGAGTTTACATATAAAATAAAATATATGACACATGCTCTAATATATTTTTTTATATATATAAAAGCTGACCTGTATGTCTTACAGATAGTAAGATTGTTATAAAATATACAATAATGTCTGATAATTGGTATATAAATGGTAAAATTGTAAAAAAAGACATTACAAACTAAAAATTTGGATATATACTCTTTTTTTATACATAAACATTTGTTTTAATTATGAAAACTATTAATAAATTTATATTAAAAATTATGAGCAACATTATTTTTTGCATACAACAAACCACAATCAGAGAACACGATACAGAAATTTTCGCTTTCCATAATTTAAGGAAAACGTCTTCTTTTATCTAAGAAGCAACAGAAAAAAAAAAACGTAACACCGTACCAAAAACATTTTGTAGGATTTTATTTAATGTAAAGAAGTTTATTTAAAACTTAAAATTCCTTTATAATTTCACTGGTCACTAATTAAGTGTTTTCAGTTCTTCTTCTAAAATCTTCATTTTATTTTCCGAAATTTAAGGATAAACTCCTAACACTTTTGGTTATATAACCGTATTAAGTTTTTAGAAAATTATATAAACTATATATCTTTCCTGGCTGGCAAGAAATTCAAATAGTGTGTCAAAAGTGGATATTACCATTTGAAAATTCAACGTTCGTGCATTTTTTATATGTAGGCAATCCCTAAAGCAAAATTTATGACTAGCAGTTAATAGTAAGATATTATTCCTAATCAGTTGGTACCTACGTCTTTTTTATACGGTCATTTGCAGGAGAATTGGTAGCAGTGATCACTTTTTCTACATCATTCTTATAAGGTATCTATTCCCAAAAGAATAAAATAAAAAAGCCCTAATCTTGATATCAGTCATCTACTATAAGCCAACCCGCGTTTAACTTTCTAGAACTTTTAGATATTACACTAGGGGGCGCTGCCCCCTACGAGCTACGCTCGTCAACCCCCGTTCAGACACCGCAGACTCTAAAAGCACGCTAATTTGATCGGCTTAAAAAATATTTCGGAAGATTGAATTATAAGTTTAAAAACAGTGGCGATCTCCCTATAAACGGGTTTCTATTCATTTCTCTTTGATTGGGGAATTTTAAAGCCAAATCAGCGGCCGTTAAATGATACAATGGCTGTTTCCGTCTTTGATTAAATAAAATCAGTTGACATTTCAAAATAAGCTAATATAAAATGAATTAAATAAGCAGAGTCTTTGACTCCCGGTATTTTTTAGCAAAGCGAAAAGAAAGTTTTTTTTAATGACACTTTAAATGTATCGTTTTTAATCTGACGTAATTTTCACTAAACTTTTCTTTCTCCTTTTACTATTCACATGAAAATAATTTTATTAGAAATGAAATATTATTTGCGCTATCCTAATAAAAATAGTTGAAAATATCATCTTAAAATATTACATAAATGTCTCGCGCAATTTTTAAATTTAAATTGTTTTGCAATATTATTTTTTGTTCATTTTACGTAATGTGTAATGTGACGTAAATGTGACGTTTTTTCTCCTATTTAAGACTTCTAACGCATGTTAATGAATTTATTATTTTACAACATTCTTTCACTTTTAAAATTCACTTGTAATATGGTTTTTATGATAATTCTCAATGAGTTCCTGCTTTTTATATTCTCTTGTTTATAATAGTGACGTGTAAAATAACTTTTTAATTTGAAGTAAATATTTATTATTTGCGCTGTTTATACAGTTGACAACAGTTTAAATTAATACCATTTTCTAAAATGTGTAAAAAAATATCTCTCGAAATGCTGAAAATTTGAATTTAAAATACAAATAAAACCTCAAAAAATGAATCAAATTAATAAACTGAGTACAGTCTGCACACCGGGAAATTCTGACGCATAAAATGATCTAAAAATGATTAAATTCCGATGTACAGTTTTTGCTCTATAAAACTTTTTTAATGGAACGATTTTGTTCAACTTTAGCATTAAATATCTCTTTAAATATTTCTTCGATTTGAAAACTGTCTGCATCAGCGTGTTTATCAAACATTTCTCTATACTTCCACCGATTTTCATACTTTTGTATGCAATATTTTGCTTAATATAAACGAAGAAAGACCTCCAGTCACAAAAAATTCAAAACCGGCGGCGGTGACAGCGATAGTTCCTTTTTTTTTTAGAATAGAGAGATTATTCGCTTTAAAAATTGCGTAACATTGCGTAGATTTGATGGATTTTTAAGCACGCATGGGGAATATAGCGAAGTCTTCTATCTAGACTCAAATATATAATATTAAGCCATTTTCATACTTGGTGCTGTGTGAATGTGCTAAACTTTGTCAAACCAGTAAAATTGACGTGAATTCTTTTTTGCGCCCTCTGAAAATCCAATGTCTGCGCACTTTACCCTTGCCCAGTCCGATCCTGGATTGGGAATTTTACGCAAAGTGTGTTAAAAAACAATGAGTTGCAGAGTTCTTGAAGCTCCACTTAGGCTCCTAATCTACAGATTTACTAGTTTAAAAAAATATTGGCATCTATTTATATAAAATCCAAGTCTCTGTGTGTCCCTCACGATTCCGGTAGGACCGCCTCATTGAAATGAGTAATTGTTGAAAAAAACTAATGCAGGGTTACCACAGTAGCGCCAAATGTTAGCCAATTTGGTGATAGCTGGCTAATTTGGCGGAATTCCCATTTAAAACCATTAATCTTTATAAAGGAGGTCACTGAAATTTAATTTAAACTCCGCTCTTTTAAGATATTTTTCAAAATCTATGAGTGAGAATTTAAAGTACATCTTTACATCTTCCTCCCGATGCTACTAATAAAATAACCGCCAAAAGACGACGCTGTACTGTGTGAGCTCCTAACTGCGCGATTTTAATGTGCTTTAGGTACTTTTCCAGTATAGGTGCCTTGGCGAAATAGGAAATTTGGCAACATATTTTCCGGGAACCTATCCACTGTTTCATTTTATATACACACGCATTTTTTTCGATATTTATACGATTTATTTAATATAAAAAAGCCGTTTCTCTAATTTTATACAGAAACAGATAAAATTTGTACATAAAAACATCAATAATATACATATAAAATAAACATATAAAACAAACAAAAACGCTCATAAAGTTTGTTTTCATAGCTGTTTATATGATTTGACAACAAATCTCGATATTTTTCCGTTATACGGACACCATCCCAAAATGTATGGTAATGCGCCAATTATTTCAAAATGCTAAAAGATATTTGTAATTTTATGCCAGCAGTTTAATATGAGTTTTATTTTATTGCTTTATTTTATAACAGTTATTTGTTCACTTATTTTAAGTATATATTTGTGATTTAATGAAATAGTTCGTAAAAGTCTGGAATTTTCAAATGTTATATTTTTTAAATGCTCCCTTTAGTATCGACAATTTTTTTTTCTTTTATTTTTCAAATGTTTCAATTCACGTGATTTTCCTTTTGCGCCAACTATTACGCTTGGCGACAATGGTATCCATATAACGGAAAAGTACCCAAATCTCACTTTCTGATGCCCAAATTACACTAAGCTTTTTTTTAAAAATCGCCAAAGCTCCTACAGTGGAAAAGTACCAAATTATTTTGCGCTATCTGTGTTACAGTTTGTACTATATGCAAGGGGTGTGGAGCGAAGAGTTTAAAAATTAAATATTAAAGTTTCGGCACAGATGTCATATACGCCCCATATTGGCGCGATTTTTTTCTGACGCCAATGTCATATACACAACGGGTACTTAACTGGCGGCAAAGTGTCGTTATTTTGCTTGATATGGTAACCCGGATGTTATTGTTTATGCTGTTGATGTTTTCGCAAATTGGCGTATATGATAACTGTGCCAAAGTTTCTATAAAGCAGTATAAGGCTAAAAAATTAAGAATAAAATAAATGCAAAATAAGACTTAAGAAGAAAGAAAAATCATGCGTTAAGCATAGAATATGAAACACTTTCCAACACATAAATATAGTGAAAAATAAAAGCGCATATCATAATTAAAAATGCAGTTCTAGCAATCATTGCTTATATACAATAACTTCGGAGAAAAGTTGCTTGGCGAAAAAGAAGTTTGCCAACGTATTTTCTGACAACCTATTTACTGCTTTATACTCACAAGCAATTTTTTCCATATGTATGCAATTTATTTAATATAAAAAAAAGCTATTTACCCAATTTTTTATAATAAAGAGAAGTAATTTTTTCATGATATCATATACGCATCGGGGTTGTCGTGATTTTTCTCTGACGCCAATTTGGCAGAAATCTCGCTTTCGAATACCAGTTACTTATATATTTTTAAATTATTTGCTATCATTTTGAAAAGGAAATAACTATAAATAAATAAAAGTTTGAATAATAACTATAGAAAAAAACAGTTTACATAATTAAAAACAGAAAATAAAAGTAAATAAACAATTTATTAATAAATAAAAAACAATAGCCGGGTTACCATAGCAGGCAAAATAACACCATTTTGGCACCAGTTAGGTATCCCGGTTCATATCTGAAATCTGTGCCGTAATTTGTATATAAAAAAAATTATATATATTTAGAAACGATTTTTTTTATGTATATAAGTGCATATATAAACAAAAATAAAAGTCCATTAGATTTGTTTTCATAGCTGTTTATATATTTTGGCAACATATCTCACTTTCTGATGCCCGAATTGCGCCAAGCTTTTTTTAAAAATGCGCTATAATGGAAAAGTACCTAAATAAATAATTAACAGAAATAACCAATTATGCAAACTAAAACTTTTTATTTCGAGATCAAAGCATTGTTTTTAATTTCAATTAAAAATGCATATATCCTTGGATAACTTTAGTTGAAATTAGGTTCACAGCTTAATATCTCATTCCATAAACCTAAACAAACACAAGTGATTCATTCATCGTGAAACTTAAAAAAAATTTAAATCATTGAGGTAATCATTCACAAAGTAAGTTCTCCAACAATCAATGGACAATATTCTAATGACATCATAATAGGTAAAATGGTGGCGGTTTGAAATCACATGTTTATGAATCACATGTTGTTTATGGTTTGAAATCACAAAGATTTAATTTTGCAATGTCTCTTAGTTATATTATTTTATTGTCATATTTATGAGCTCAGAACAAAAGCATATTTTTTCATTATTTAGTTATTAAAGACGGAAAAAAATTATAAATGCGGGATTTGAAAATTTTAAATAATTTTCTTTCTTAATAATAAAAAATAACATCGGGAAGTAACAGCGGGTTTAAGTTAAATAAGTTTAACTGTTTAATTCTGTTGTAATATTCAAAATAACTGTATTTATTAGATTTCAGTAAACAACATCAGGGCCCGATTAAACTTTGAAGTGAGAGGAATTACAATGCCATTTCAGGACCTTTCCTTTGGAGAAGCTTTTCTAAATTTCATATATACATGGAAACTCTTCAGTGTTAGAAATATTATTCTTAGGACTGACATAACATGAGAACGGCCTGCAGTTTTACACAAGTTTTTGAAAACTACTTTATATCAGAAATTTTACTAAAAACTGGTTACTTTTTTGCTATAGCGGCCAACGTCGTAACCAAGATCATGAAGCACACACATATAATACCATATAATACCATTTCATGAAATCATATACGATAATTTAATAGTTTTTACCTTACTTCAAGTGTGAAATTTATTTATTTTTAAGGCTTAACAATCTAAATTGTCCAATATATGAATTTAAAAAAATGTAAACAAAGATTGAATAGACATGACCGCAAAAAGCCTCAAATCTGCATAACACTTGGAACCAAACTGTGCAGATTAGTGGTCTTCTACTGTACACAGTTTTTCATAAATGTGTTTCGTTCTTAAAATGTGTTATTGGCACAGATGTCATATTCGCCCCATATTGGCGCGATTTTTTTCTGACGCCAATGTCATATACGCAATGTATATTTAACCGGCGCCAAAGTGTCGCTATTTTGCTTGATATGGTAACCCGGATGTTGTTGTTTATGCTGTTGATGTTTTCACCAAATCGGCGTCGGAAGAAAATCGCGCCAATATGGGGCGAATATGACATCTGTACCGTGTTATTTTCATCTTTCACTGCGGAACAAGCGATAAAACTCATATTCTTGCACATGAGTTGTATATATCTTTATATCTAAATTTCCATCATTTTTGACGGGCTACCTTTCTAGTTTCTAATTAAAATTGAATTAGAGCGGATCGGATCGGATTTGACCTGATTCCATTTACTTTTGCGCGTGTAAAGTTGGGTCCTGAATTAAGATAAACGAGGCTGACTGTAAGCGTATACTCAGATAGCATGAACTGAACATTAGCAACAAGTTTGATTTTTTCTGACATTATCTTGCCGTGACAAATTTGAATTGAGGAATTCGCAGCAAATTTCCCGCAAGGTATACCATCCCCCACTTACACGAGTAGTTCGCTGTGAAACTGATGGCAAGACTGTCTTTAATTCACGAAAGTGACGAAAGCAAAAACTCCCCCAGATAGCATTTTTAATTTGCAGAAAATTTGCAGCAGACTTGCTTTGAAAATCTGCAAAGTTGCAGCAAGCTCAGCATGACAAGACTGAAAGTTCATAACATGACTGCAGCAAGATAACGCAAACGCCGAAGTCACCACACTTTGAACTTGCAGCTAACCTGTCGTGCAAGTTAAATTCATGCTGTATCAAATTTATTGCAAATTAACGGCAAACAAGTAAACAAAAATATTGCAAAGTAGCAATCTTTCCACGCCCCACTATCTACTTACAACTGTTACACTATAATTTTAACCCCTTTGGAGGGGTCCATAGGTCTGATCAGGTCTATTGATGCAAATACACCGTCAGAAGGTGCATGTATCGTTTTCATCACCATAAACAAGTTAAGGCAATATTTGTACTTTTCAATATGAGCCTAATTTGGTATTTGATAAATATAGCGTTTAGAAAAAGCGGTGCCAACCGAATAGCATTTCTGGAATTTCTGCGTATGTGCTGATTGTCTATTCTCTCAACAAAGGGATTTTTTGCTTTCGTCACTTTCGTGAATTAAAGACAATCTTGCCATCAGTTTCACAAAAAACTATTAATGCAAGTGGGGGATTGTGTACTTTGCGGGAATCTTCTGCAAATTTCTCAATTCAAATTTGTCACTGCAAGACAATGTCAGAAAAAATCAAATTTCCTGCTATGTTCATGCTATCTGGGCCCTCTGTTGAGAGAATAGAAATCACGGAAATTTTATTCGGATGGCATCGTTTTTTCTAAACGCTATACTTATGTAATACCAGAAAAGGCTCGTACGGAAAAGAACAAATATTACTTTAACTTGTTTATGGTGGTGAAAACGATGCATGCACCTTCTGACGGTGTGTTCGCATCAATAGACCTGATCAGGTCTATGGACCCCTCCGAGGGGTTAAACTTATAGTGTAACAGTTGTAAAACGATAGTGCGATGTGGAAAGATTACTACTTTGCAGTACGTTTGCAGTATTTTTGATTACTTGTTTGCAATAAATTTGATACAGCATGAATTCAACTTGCACGCAAGTTAGCTGCAAGTTCAAAGTGTGGTGACTTCGACGTTTGCGCTATCTTGTTGCAGTCTTGTTATGAACTTTCAGTCTTGTCATGCTGAGCTTGCTGCAACTTTGCAGGTTTTCAAAGCAAGACTGCTGCAAATTCTCTGCAAATTAAAAATGCTATCTGGGTACTGACTTAGACTTTACAAGTTTTTATACTGTGCAATCCAAGCCTGAAAATTTAGGTCCATACAGACCTTTTGTTAGATTTCCACACGAAAAATTTGGTTCTGATGACAGTAAGAACATTTCACAGTCCACCGTACACGCATTTACATTTGTCCTCCAAAGTTAAATAACAATTCATATAACATATCCGTTATTTTTTGCATGAACAAAACTATTTCTTTTATCAGTCATATTCATAAGGCAAAAATAACTCATTTGTTTGCATAACATCTGTCAGCTCATCATGAAGTAAACTTGAAGTTTCCTGGAAAAAAATTATGATAATGGTGCATAAAGAAAGAGAAGGAATCAAAAGAATTTCAAACGAGAACTAAATAAAAAAAATAAAAAAAGATGTTTTGTTTTTTTCCCAATAAGCCGCAACAAACTTTTTTCCTGTATCTTTTTAGCGTAGTTGAAGTTTTCATTTGCATTATTTTCACTCTGTTTCATAGTGCCCAACCTCCCGATTTTTTTTCAATGTTAAATAAACAAGTTTTGAACCTGAAAATTTATTTAATAAAATGTGTCATGTATCTAGGTGGTATTTATTTGATTTCATTTTTTAAGTAATATTTCTGGTTCAAGTTGTGTTTATTTGACTTAGCAAAAAAAAAAAAAAAAAAAAAAAAATCCTGAGATTGGCTATTGTAGGGATTTTAAAAGATTCAAGGTTCCTTTTGGACATACTCTTGTATATACATATATAACTGATGTCATTTTGATTAAACCTACGCATTATCTGATATTTGTACTTTTAATCATCACTATAGTTATCTTTTATTCTATTGTGGCATATGAAAGATTCTTTCATTAATTATGCTATTGTGATACGATTACAGATTTAACTACTATTCTTATATAGGCAATAGTTAGAAGTAGCGAAACTATAGTAGCCGCTATTTTTTCTGGTAGTTTGTAGTGCAGGGTTGGCGAACCTTTTTATAGGCGCGTGCCAATTTTTTTTCAAACAATATTTTACTTGATCTTGACGTGCCAACTAAAAAACAAATTTAGTGGATTGAAATATAATGAATCAAAACTACTTGAAAATTACTATTAAGATATTTTCTAAAATGAGTAACATACATGTAAGTATTACACTGCAATAATTATAGGAACAATTATATTTAAAAAAATGAACTAAAAACACATTGTGATTGTTATATCTTGGATGAAAAATAATTAATATCATGTTCATGTTCAGTTAATTTCAGCAGAATGCAAACTAAAAGATTTTATATGACAATCACTCTCTATTTGATTTTTTATATTATAAATTTGCGAAAATGATGACTCAGGTATATAAATCGGAGAAAAAATTATTAAAATTGAAAAAAAAAAAAGGCAGTTTATTTAAATAGTTCCGAAATTAATTTCCAAATTGCAATAATTTACCGTCAGTAATAATCTTACCTTTTGGTTAGTTTTCAAATATTTTCTTTGTTTGATAAATTTTCGAAATTATATTGAATAAGATTAAAATTCTTCAATTTGCCATTAATCAAATTTAAAATCGAATCAGATCATCAAAGTTCGTGTATTTTGTGTCAAATCGCTGTATCCTCATTTAGAGACATAATCAACGCCGCGCAGTGCCAAAATTATTCTTTGGCGTGCCGAAAGTGGCACGCGTGCCATAGGTTCGCCGACCCTGTTGTAGTGTAACGCGCTACATTTTGAAGAATGTAACTGTAGAGAGTTGCGCGGTACAAAAAATTAGCCATTTGTACCGAACACAGGGCTGCCACTGGCGACTATTTTATAATTCTATTTCACACCCCTTTCTCAATACAAAAATCTTTTACATACACTTTGACAACATTTGCAACTACAAAATAAACTTTTTAAAAATAGCGGTGCAAATATAATTTTAAAATAGTCGCCAGTAGCAGCCCTGCGAACAGTGACGCTACTTCCTTAGGGGGAGGGGGGGAGAGCCATTTAGTCACCTGATAGTAACTTATTTATTTTGTGCAAAATGTGTTTTGCATAATAATTTACGAATGTCAGCAACTCAGCTGCAGCGTTTAGCAATTCATCGTAAAGTGTCATGTATTTTACTATTGACCACTTGCTGATAAATCCAAGTGTCAAAATCCCAAATCAAAGAAACTAATTTTCTTGTTTACTTGTAATACATCTTTCCTTCCTCATTGTTAGACCTTTATGATTTAATGCCGCGTTTCTTCCTTTGGAATTGTTTTATTTACCGATTTATTATTTTTTAGCGTTATGACAGACTATTGGATTAAAAGACTAAATTGGATGCAATATTATGCAATCCAAGAGCTATGCACGGGCCGGAATTTCCAGGCCCGGCCCGGTGTAAAAATTAAAAGTTCGGCCCAAGCCCGGCCCGGTGTAAAATTTAAAAGTTCGGCCCGAGCCCGGCCCGTTTACATTTTCACAGTTCTCGGCCTGGCCCGTACAAAAATCAGTGAAAACAGACCTGGCCCGACTCAATTTCTACAAAAAATTCCAGTTTTTCTCGGCATACAATTAAGATTCTCTTAATGAATACTGCATGTATATTTATGGGAACATTTTACAGTATATTTCAGATTACTATTCGTTCGCAAAATAGAAAACAAACAATAGTAACATTAATGATTACTTACAGTCTTAGACGCTTCAAAATTCAAACAAGAATTCATTAAAAATTTAATATAGTTCAGAATAAAGGGTTAAAAACATGATAAATTTTGAAGCTGTATAATGAAAAGTAGATTTGTGAAAATATTTCTCTGTCATTTTAAGGCTTTTATCAAATCCAAAGGAGCTACATTCGGACACATTTCTGAATTCATTTCTTTTCGGAAAAGCGTAAGATTGGCAGGTGTTCTTATTCAGAAACTATGTAAATGGCTAATTTTTTATTTATTTTTATTTATTTTTTAATATAAAATTCATTTATCTTTGAGAAAGTACTGCCAAAGTTAACGTTTTGAATCGAATTTCCGGGAGTTCACGGGAAAGGATAAAAACATACAGTCACGTGACAAGAATCTCTTATATTTTAGTAAGTAATTTATCAAAAATGGAAAACGCTATTTGATTCCAAATCCTTTTAATGCCAGGCCTTTCAATTTATGCCTTTACAGTTAAAAATGAGTCAGAAAATATGTCGGAAAGTTTCGCGTTGTTGAGCAGTGAATTTGAGGACCACCTTAAGGTACATGTAACAGTTTCAAAAATACTGTTAACAGAAATTAAAATAATAAAACTTTGTAAAAAATCACCATAAAATAAAAATAAAAACAATACAGGACGCGTTTCGAGCTAAAAATGTAAGAGCTCGTCATCAGCTAGTATTTATTATTTTAATTGCTTCATATCGCCAGTTTTTGGTGCTGTTTTACTGTTAACAGAAATTCATTATAGCTCTTAATACTTTTACAAAACATAACGCCTGCCCTGCCCTACACATCCTGAGAGACCATTTTCGTTCCGGCACGACTACGTAGGGAAAAAAATGCGAGCCTGTAATCTCGGCCCGGCGCGAGTCTGCTGAAAGAATTAAACCCAGGATCAGATACCATGAAACTGTCCGATGTCGATCTCTAAGATAGACATGTTACATTTCTGTATTGATGTTGTCAAACTCGCATGGGCTCATGACGCACATTTATACTTCGCGAAAGTCGTATTCAATGAAAATTACCCTATTCTATCTGATTTATCAGCCAGGCCCTGCAGGCCCGTTCAAATTTCTTGACTTCAGGCCCGTTTATTTTGTTTGTCGGCTCGTTCAGCGGGTCGGACCCGTGCAGACCTCTAAATGCAATATACTGCATAATATTGGATTGCTCTGTTCAGCATATAACGAGCAATATGTGCTTAAAGCAACATTTTAGAGAATAATACAAAACATTTTCTTTCTTAATTTCTTATTACCCTTGGTCTTATTGCATTTATTTGATTGTATCACGGCAAACGCGAAATAATGAGGGGCCATCATTGTATTATACTTAATCCATGTCTTCAATTTAAAGTGTAAGATTAATAATCCTATGACAAATTATGAAAGCAGCGAAGTAGAGACAGCTTTTGAAAAGTAGTTTGTATAGTGGCTACTTTTTTAAACAAGTAGTGGTAGTTGTAGTTATGAAAATGTATATATACATTTTCGATATAAAGTATTCGTAGTTCGCTACAAAAATTGCTTTTTTTTGCCATTGCGTTCCACGCAATGTCATACGTTTTATCCGAATAATCGGCAACACGAAAATACATTCGACTTTTTATATGTAACGCTGAAAGACAATTATGTACACTACAATAATATATTTTTAAGTACTATACTGTAATGTTTTTTAATTGATGATCCGTTGACTGGTTCCAGTCAAATTTCTTACAACTATCTCTCTATTCTAAAAAAAAGTAACTACCGCTGTCACCGCCGCCGCCGCCGGTTTTGAATTTTTTGTGACCGGAGGTCTTTCTTCGTTAATATTAAGAAAAATAATGCATACAAAAATATGAAAATCGGTAGTATTATACAGAAATGTTTGATAAACACGCTGATGCAGACAGTTTTTAGATCGAAGAATTATTTTAAGAGATATTTAATGCTAAAGTTGGACAAAATCGTTCCACTAAAAAAGTTTTATAGGAGCAAAAACTGTTCATAGGAATTTAATCATTTTTAGATCATTTTATGCGTTAGAATTTGCCGGAGTGCAGATTGCATTAACTTTTTTATTTTGACTAATTTTTTGAGGTTTTATTTATATTTTAAATTCAGATTTTCAGCATTTCTAGAGATATTTTTTACAGATTTTAGAAAGTGATATTAATTTAAACTGTTGCCAACTGTATAAACAGCGGAAGCAATAATGTTTGCTTCAAAAAAAATATATATATATATATTTATACGTGTAAATAAATTAAAAATTTATTTACACATGACTATTATAAACAGAAAAAAACATTTGGAATTATAATTAAATAATTATGTACAAAAAGCAGGAACTTATTAAAAATTATGTCATAAAAACTATAATTACACGTGAATTTTAAGAGAGAAAGGAATTTGTAAAGCAATAAATATATTAACATGCGTTAGAAGTCTTAAATAGGAGAAATTACGTCATATTTACGCCACATTACAGTTATTACATAAAATGAACACAAAATAATATTGCAAAACGATTTAAATTTAGAAACTGCGCTAGACATTTATTTGATATTTTAAGAGGAAACTTTTCAACTATTTTTGTTAGGAAAGCGCAAATAATATTTAATTTCTAACACAAGTATTTTCACGTGAATATTTAAAAGAGAAAGAATAGCTTGGTCAAAATTACGTCAGATTAAAAACGATTAATTTAAAATGTCTCATTTAAAAGAACTTTCTTTTCACTTTGTTAAAAAATACCAGGAGACAAAGACTCTGTTTACTTAATTCCTTTTATATTAGCTTATTTTGAAATGTTGTTACACGTGTCTATGTCATCAAGTTATTTTTATTTCGACGTTTTATTTGTATTTTTATTAATGTTGTACTAATTTATTTGTTTTTTCGTTATTTAAAATAAAAATTATGTCAATTTGTATAATTTGGCGAGTGGTTTGGCGATTTATATAATTTGGCGAAATTGGTCGACGGGATAATCAAGTAGTACCGCAACGGATTTGGCGTTAAAATTCCCCTATCAAAGAGAAATGAATAGAAATCCGTTTATAGAGAGATCGTCACTGTTTTTTAAATTATAATTCAATCTTTCGAAATCTTTTTAAAGCCGATCAAATTAGCGTGCATTTAGAGTCTACGGTGTCTGGACGGGGGTTGGCGAGCGTAGCTCGTAGGGGGCCGAGCCCCCTAGTCTCTCTATTCTAAAAAAAAGTAACTACCGCTGTCACCGCCGCCGCCGCCGCCGCCGGTTTTGATTTTTTTTGTGACCGGAGGCATTTCTTCGTTAATATTAACAAAAATAATGCATACAAAAATATGAAAATCGGTAGTTTTATACAGAAATGTTTGATAAACACGCTGATGCAGACAGTTTTCAAATCGAAGAATTATTTTAAGATTTATTTAATGCTAAAGTTGGACAAAATCGTTCCACTAAAAAAGTTTTATAGCAGCAAAAACTATACATGGCAGTGTAATCATTTTTAGATCATTTTATGCGTTAGAATTTGCCGGAGTGCAGATTGCATTAATTTTTTTATTTTGACTCATTTTTTCAGGTTTTATTTCTATTTTAAATTGAAATTTTCAGCATTTCTAGAGATATTTTTTACAGATTTCAGAAAATTGTACTAATTTAAACTGTTGCCAGCTGTATAACAGCGGAAACAATAATGTTTGCTTCAAAAAAAAAAAAAAAAAAAAAAAAATATATATATATATATATATATATATATTTATACGTGTAAATAAATTAAAAATTTATTTACACGTGACTATTATAAACAGGAAAATAACTTTCAAATTAGAATTAAATAATTACGTATAAAAACCAGGAACTTATTAAAAATTACGTCATAAAAAGTATACACGTGAATTTTAAAAGAGAAAGGATACTGTAAAATAATAAATTCATTAACATGCGTTAGAAGTCTTAGGAGAAATTACGTCACATTATAGTTATTACATAAAATGAACACAAAATAATATTGCAAAAAAGTTTAAATTTAGAAATTGCGCTAGACATTTATTTGATATTTTGAGAATTAATTTAAAATGTTTCATTTAAAAGAACTTTCTTTTCGCTTTGTTAAAAAATACCAGGAGACAAAGATTCTCTTTACTTAATTCCTTTTATATTAGCTTATTTTGAAATGTTGTTACACGTGTATACGTCATCAAGTTATTTTTATTTCGACGTTTTATTTGTGTTTTTATTAATGTTGTACGAATTTATTTGTTCTTTCGTTATTTAAAATAAAAATTATAACAATTTGTATAATTTGGCGAGTGGTTTGGCGATTTATATAATTTGGCGAAATTGGTCGACAGGATAATCAAGTAGTACCGCAACGGATTTGGCGTTAAAATTCCCCAATCAAAGAGAAATGAATAGAAATTCGTTTATAGGGAGATCGCCACTGTTTTTTAAATTATAATTCAATCTTTCGAAATCTTTTTAAAGCCGATCAAATTAGCGTGCATTTAGAGTCTGCGGTGTCTGGACGGGGGTTGGCGAGCGTAGCTCGTAGGGGGCCGAGCCCCCTAGTATATTCTAAAAAAAAGTAACTACCGCTGTCACCGCCGCCGGTTTTGATTTTTTTGTGACCGGAGGCCTTTCTTCGTTAATATTAACAAAAATAATGCATACAAAAATATGAAAATCGATGGTTTTATACAGAAATGTTTGATAAACACGCTGATGCAGACAGTTTTCAAATCGAAGAATTATTTTAAGAGTTATTTAATGCTAAAGTTGAACAAAATCGTTCCACTAAAAAAGTTTTATAGCAGCAAAAACTATACATGGCAGTGTAACCATTTTTAGATCATTTTATGCGTTAGAATTTGCCGGAGTGCAGACTGCATTAATTTTTTTATTTTGACTCATTTTTTCAGGTTTTATTTCTATTTTAAATTCAAATTTTCAGCATTTCTACAGATATTTTTTACAGATTTCAGAAAATTGTACTATTTAAACTGTTGCCAACTGTATAAAAAGCGCAAGCAATAATGTTTGCTTCAAATTAAAAATTTATTTACACGTGACTATTATAAACAGGAAAAAACTTTCAAATTAGAATTAAATAATTACGTATAAAAAGCAGGAACTTATTAAAAATTACGTCATAAAAAGTATACTCGTGAATTATAAAAGAGAAAGGATATTGTAAAATAATAAATTCATTAACATGCGTTAGAAGTCTTAGGAGAAATTACGTCATATTTACGTCACATTATAGTTATTACATAAAATGAACACAAAATAATATTGCAAAAAAGTTTAAATTTAGAAATTGCGCTAGACATTTATTTGATATTTTGAGAATTAATTTAAAATGTCTCATTTAAAAGAACTTTCTTTTCGCTTTGTTAAAAAATACCAGGAGACAAAGACTCTCTTTACTTAATTCCTTTTATATTAGCTTATTTTGAAATGTTACACGTGTATACGTCATCAAGTTATTTTTATTTCGACGTTTTATTTGTGTTTTTATTAATGTTGTACGAATTTATTTGTTCTTTCGGTATTTAAAATAAAAATTATATCAATTTGTATAATTTGGCGAAATTGGTCGACAGGATAATCAAGTAGTACCGCAGCGGATTTGGCGTTAAAATTCCCCAATCAAAGAGAAATGAATAGAAATTCGTTTATAGGGAGATCGCCACTGTTTTTCTAAATTATAATTCAATCTTTCGTAATCTTTTTAAAGCCGATCAAATTAGCGTGCATTTAGAGTCTGCGGTGTCTGGACGGGTGTTGGCGAGTGTAGCTCGTAGGGGGCCGAGCCCCCTAGTACAAGAAAATTTTCGAATAACATTAGCGGCTATGTGATTCGGGCTCTATATTTTTGCGAGGCAAGATGAATACTGCATATTGCATAATCAGGGCTTGACATATGCGTCGACTACGAAGGAGGGGAAGGGCATGTGGAAACCAACAACACTCTTTGTCCTCTTTGCTTTTCTATTACTGTAGAACTACTTTTCTCAACAATGGAAAGTACTTTCTGACAATTTCCGCCGTTTTAATTTTGAAAATAGTTGAAACATCGTAAGAATGAAATCCGAATAAAAATTAATATTTTAAAGTAGTTCACGCTATATTTTGAAATATTTTCGAAAAATAAGCCTTTCTTCTGGAAATTTTTAGAAGTGGCGCTCAGAGGCCTCGCTAAGGGGGGGAGGACCCCCCCCCAAACATTCACGAATGTTATTATACTTGGTAAATTTACAAACTTAACTGTCAAATTTGTTTAAAATTTTAATAAAAACTATAATGTATTTTCTATTTCTGACGGACTTGGCAAAAATTACAAACTAATTGGGAATATTATTAAACTTTTAACATATAAGAACTATATTATATTTTCTAACTGTGATAAGTTGGCAAAATTATAAAACGAGTTGCCAAATACTGAAATTTGACTTGGCAATTTAAGGTTCTCTCCCCCACCAATAAAAAGTCTTAGCGATAGCACTAGTAGCGCTGACCCCTTGAAAACATAAAATAAATAATGGGAGGTCTGTCTTTTCAGCTCTTCGATTTCTACGACCTCCCTTATCGAGTGTGCCGTCTTTCTGAAAAATGTAAAAGTCGACACACCTGAGATCTGATTAGCACAACTGCAAACGAGGAAAGTGCCCCGGGCCCCATTTCTTACTAGACCTCCCAAAATGCGAAAACTATTATTATTGAAAACGCACCTTCAGTTTTTTCTGTAAATAGGTGCAAATGATGTCACAAAAACGTGCAAACAACCAAAAGAATCGATGCCCCAGGACACGAAGTGGGGTTAATTCGACCCTGTACACAATAACAAGTGTGGAGAAAGTGAAAATATTAAAAAGCCATAAAATGAAAATTAAATTACTATAGTAAAGATAAATTTGCTATATTCATTTAAAATATAAATAAAAATCTATATAAATAAAAATTTACAAGCAGTCTTTCTTATCGTCATAAAATGCTTATTATTCGAAAATATTTCAAAATATAGCGTGAAACACTTTAAAATATTAATTTTTATTCAAATTTCATTCTTACGATGTTTCAACCATTTTCAAAATTAAAACGGCAGAAATATCAGAAAGTACTTCCCAGTGATGTTACTATCATTGTTAAGAAAGTAGTTCTACAGAAATAGGAAAAAAAATTCCTGCCGGCTCGGGCCTACAGGCGGAGGTAGATTTCGAAGTTAAGTACTAAATTCTCCAACAAAACTTAAATCAAGATTAGAGATAAACCCAGTTTCTTCACAAAGAGTGAGCTGTAGGGAGCTAAACTTTTTGTGAAAATTATAATATACACGAATACACACACACATGTATATGGAATAGGTTTAAAAAATGGCTACAAAAAATTCAGAGAACCTTAAAGTGTTAAAATATGTTAATATTTCCATAGTCGGGTTTTTATCATGTTTTAATACGTTTCTTCAAACTCACATGGCGTTACATATTCACCTGCTGAGATCCATTATATTTCCAATATGACGCAATATACATATTTTTTTAATTCGTCAAACTATTTTTTTATTTTGAGTTTTCATGCTGAAATCTTGCTGTAGAAAACTTATGACGTAATATTCAATTTGTTTTCAATTTGTCAAACTATTTAATTTTACACGTGAAAATTTTACATTAGAAAAGTAATTGTTGTGGTGAGAATTTTATTGTTTTTTTTTTTTTAATTGTTGGCAACTGCTATAACGAAAAACTTTTATTTTTTTTCCTGCCATTGTTGTGTAAGAGCTGGTTATATCAGAATCATGTTAAGACAGTATTCAAAATTTTGAACCCTCCCCATTTCCACCCTCTTGGGCCGATTTCGCCCATTTTCAATCCCCACCGAGATATTAGCCATATCAAAGTTGTTGGCGAGTTTGAGGACAATCCGTGCATAATTGCGTCTTTTATCGTGCGGACAAAATTTAGTACATACATACATACATATCTATCTATCTATATATATATATATAAACTTTTTAGGTTGGGGTGGTTTTGGGTTCCTGGGGTCCTATAATGAAAAGTTATGAAGGAATTTTTCAAAAGTCGCACCATGGTAACGACTGCAATAGGTAGTATTTCTTACGAAATCTACCTAAAAAAAAAAGATTGTTGTAAGGATTTCGGTGAAAACAGGACATTGTCACAAATTTGGCCAACACCAAAAAATATGTAATATATTAAAGAATTAATCTGATATATTCCTCATAATAAGAATAAAAATTTACAAGCAGTTCTTCTTAGCAAAAAATCTTCTTTGTCACAAGAGGTTTATTATTTCGAAAATAATTCAAAATATAGCGTGAAACACTTTGAAATACAGTCGAACCTCGTTATCCCGACACTCTAATAGCCAGAAAAAAGTGTCGTCATAAGCGGAGTGTCGCGATAACCGGAGAACCGGAGAAAAACATGTTTATAAAAAGCTGTATTTTTAATTAATATAAGACAATTTTAAATTTATAACTTTTCTTGCAGTTTTAAGCAATAAAACATTACTATTAAACAAAATAAACACAAAAACAAAATTGAAAAGAATAAAAATCAGATTTAAGATGACTTGTTTTTTTTTTATTGTTACATGAAATATTGATGAATTAAGGTTTGCTTATCCGTAGATGTGCTTCCTATAATTCTTTTTTCAATATTATACAATGAATTGTAATCAATAACCATTGTTTCAGAAATGGATGTTAGATAATTTCTGATCATTTCAATGTAATACAATGCTTTTAGCGGGTGAAAAATGTCGTGTAACCACAAGAAAGCGCCGCCTGACCAGAACAAAAAGACCGCGAGTAGACTGATACGTCTATCTGGAGCTTAAGTGGGTCATTCATGGTGTGTGGGTTTATTTATTCAGATATAGGATTGGATTCAAATTCCTCATTTGTCTCAATGTGTATCTTAGGCACTTTTTTGAAAGTTTGGCTAAGACACTTCTTACTGCGTAATTTCCGTGCTTTTAAGATGGATTATGAAAAATGGACAATTTAATTTAACCATCGGGATATCCGCAGTTGAAAATTATTCAACGATGTAAAATCCGGAGTTTATTTACATTAAAGCCGTCAGAAAATCGGTACTTTGAAAAACTGACGTGATAAGCGGAGTGACGTGAAAACAGGGTGTCGGAATAACGAGGTTCGACTGTATTAATCTTTATTCAACTTTCATTCTTACGATTTTTCAACCATTTTTATAATCAAAATGGCGGAAATATCAAAAAGTACTTTCCAGTGATGTTACTATCATTGTTGAGAAAGTAGTTCTGTAACGCGCGCCACCCGTTTTAAAACAAATAGACTCTACCGGCAGTCACGTGACCGTTTTCCGTGAGCTTTGCCGAATGAGATATGCTGTGAGTTCGTTGGAGCTCTGTTCTGTGTTTGAGTTGTGCTAACATGTAGAAAGTTATTCGCGCTTTTATTATTTTGTGTATATGTGTTATGTGCCGTTCTACTTGTGATGTGCCGTCTTATCAAGTTTAAATAAAAAATATTTAAAAAGTTATACCTCGAGAAAGTTATATTTTGAAATTATGTGAAATTTCTGAGTGAATTGAAACTGAGCTAGCCTGACAATTGGCTACCCAACTCGGGCCACGAATTCGAAGAATAATGTTCACATCCAAATTTTTCAAAAGTGTTCGCAATATTATTTCATCATTCTCCAAGTCAAGTGATATAGTGATATATTTTTATTCAAGAAGTGTGGTTTTCAACTAGCAGAGAAAAAAAATGGCACGACCGGTCTTGTGGAAGTGAAATATGTTCCTAAAATTCTACGGATTAGGTCGTGTGCTTGAGAAATATGTTCTGAATCTGAAATGTTTCGTTATCTTTGTTCTTATTTTCTCAAGTTAAAGTTCTACAAAATATTTCGTTAATGTCCTAAAGAAAGTTCTAGGATGTTTGTGCTTTAAGGGACTCTCGCTTCATTTGTTCTTAGAACGGTGCCTACAGTGTTTGTGCCTATAGTGGTTTATTCTACAAGATTTGTTTGTTCTACAAAATATTTTTACCAAGTAAGCGTTTTAAATAGAATGGATCCATAATATTTTTATTAAAAAGGAATGCATTCTTCAGATTCTTGACTTCGTAACATTGATATTCTAAAAATTCTAAATATTTTTGACATTATTAAATTTTAATTCACTCTATTATTTTCCTGTCATGTTTGTATTGCATATTTCCCCTTCCCCCCTCCCTCACCCATTATTCTGAAAATTTTACTTTGATTCTGTTCATGTATGTTTAATTTTTACTTTGTTTTAAGTAAAATATTTTGATTCAAAAAAAAAAAAAAAAAAAAAGAGTGAGTGCGAGAGAAAGCGAAAGAAATATTCATTTACGTTTTCGTTGATTTTTTTTTTTCTTTTCTTTTTAAAAGAGGAAAATAAACTGTTGTCAGTCAAATTAGAAGTTGTTAAGATGATTCATAATTTTATCCCAATTCTCATAAAGATATGTGCTTATTTTTATTATTTTTTTTATTGGTTTCGTAAGAGAAATGATTACTATTTTTATTTAAGTGTTTGTTATTATTTAAATGCTAAACGTAAGTATTTACTTTTGAGTTGCTGATTTATTGATAAAAAAAGCCTTGAATGTGATTCATTTCCAAAACGGAATGAGTAAGTTTTTGTATTTATTATTTGTTTATAAAAGAAACTTTATTTTCTTTTAAAGTGATATTGAATGAAACCGATATTAAGTAGCGTTAGTAATATAATAATAATATTGGTTGAAATTTTAATTATTCAATTATGTGTTTTATATTATTTAGAATATTGTTTGAAAGTGTTAACTATTCAGTAAATGGCTTTATATTGGTTAAAATATTGTTTTGATTAAATGTCGCGTTATGACAATCCAGTTTATTTATACCTGCAGGGATTTAAAGTTTGTTTTGTTTTGTAGTCAGAGTTTTGCTAATGTTAAACCTTACTGTTTTGCTTTATTAAAGTCTTGTTTATATGAGTTGTAACGGCAAAGCTCACACGTTTGGGGAATAATTTAAACGAATTTTCGGCATTTGTGGGGTACTCGTTTTGTTGTTTTGCTAAAGTTTAAAATGTCTGAACTTAATAAAGCTCGTAAAGAGGATTTATATCAGGTTGCGTTAGAAATGAATTTAGATGTTCAACCCTCTATGACAGTTGTCACATTGCGTGAAAAAATTAAATCCTCCCCCTCGTACGAAGTTGATTTTGTAAATTCATTAGTCAGAAACCAAATTTCGACTCGCGAGGAAGAACAACGCAGACGGGACTTAGAGGAAAAACAAAAAGCAGCTGAGTTAGAACAGCGCAAATTAGAATTAGAAGAAAAGCATAGAGCGGAAGAGTTAGAGTTAAAAAAGCTTGAGATGAATTTTGAGCTTGAGAAGCTCAAGTTACAGGCTCAGAGCCAAAGTGTTTCCAGTGGAGCGGTAGGTGGTAATGCAGCAGGGGTAATGTCTCACCCGGAGAGTAAGATAGATATCCAAAAGCTGTTGCCTACATTCAGGCCAGAAACTGATGATGTAACATTGTTTTTGGTGCTCCTGGAACGTCAATTAAAGCTCTCGAAGGTACCAGAGCATCTTTGGGTTTCGTACTTACTCAGTGTTGTACCATCTTCTATCTCTACGCTTATCGCTCGTGAATCAGAAGAAAACGCTTCAAATTTTTCACATGTTAAAGATTTACTTCTAAAAAGGTTTAAAATTAGTGCCGAAAAGTTTAGACAGCTGTTCTTTACTCATCGTAAGTCCAAAGAAATTACTTGGCGAGATTATTATTTCGAACTTCGAGCTTATTTTGAAAACTGGCTTAAAGAATTAACTGTAACGTCTTTTGAAGCTCTTCAGGATCTTATCATAGCTGATCAAATGAAAAGGCGCGTGCCTGTTGAATGCAAACAACATATGTTAGATGATTGGGAAAATTTAAATTCGCCAGTCGACCTTGCCGAAAAATTAGATGCGTATTATATTATAATCTACGTTTCCTAAAAGAGATCCGGTTGTACCCCAAGATAAAAAAGAGTTTTCTCGTCGAGAAAATAATTGGAAGCAGAGTAAGCCTCCAAAAGAAGACAGATCTTCCCCTAAGTTTGCTAATCGGCGCATAGAATCCGATATTGTTTGCTATGGTTGTGGTAAATTGGGATTTATAAAGAAGAAATGTCCAGATTGTTCCCCTACGGTTAAAAAACAAACTGTTCAAGCACATCGTCTTGAGCTATATAGTTTAAATACATCAGCAGTTTCAGCTCCAAATGTGCCTATCACGATCTGCAATAAGAAGGTGTTAGTCTGTGCAGATACGGGAGCGAATCGTTCTATTGCGGGAGAACGCATGTATCAATTATTTTTAAAAACTGGTGTTGCATTGAACCCTCATACTCATGAAGTAACGTTAGCTGACGGAATTACGGTGGTTAGAGACACTTTGTCTGCCACTGTGCCCGTAGAGATTGAAGGCCGAGTCTTCGAAACGGAGTTCATAGTATTGCCAGATGCCAAAGGTAATAGAACTCTTTTAGGTATGGATTTCTTACATAATGCTAACATGGTGTTAGATACTGCCAACAAAACATGGTATTTCAGCGATAAACGTCGGGAAAAGTTTTGTTTTGTAGATGAATACAAAGAAGAAAATAGTACGTCAGCTGGTGCGGTCGAAGTCAGTCCGTATGCTTTACGTGAAGATGAAGGTAAAAATCTAAATTCCGATGAAAGGAACAAAATTAATGATGTTCTAAAAATGTATGAAAAGTGTTTTCAACCAGGGGGAGAGACAACCCCGTTTGTGGAGCATCGTATGAATACAGGTGATAGTGCTCCTGTTGCTGCACCACCTAATCGGATGACTCCTGCTAAGAAAGAAATTCTTAAGAAGAAAATAGAATATGAACCTGGAAAATCAAATGTTGTGGCTGACATGCTGTCATGCCCTGTCTGTAATCATCAATCTGCTTTCTGTGAGACATGCAATTTTGTCAGCATAGACATGCCAACAAGAAGTCCAAAAGATATCAGAGAAGCACAGTTGCAAGATGAAAACCTTAAAAAGATCATAGATTCTTTTGAAGACGAACAGAAAAGCGAAGATTTCGCAAATTGGACCGATAGAGGATTCCTGATGAATCAAGGTGTGCTTTATAGGTATGCTCCCGAATCAGATGCCGAAGAAGCGCAACTGGTCATTCCAATACAAGAAAGACAAAATATCTTGAAACTTCATCATGACGACTCCTCAGCCGGACATTATGGTGAAGCAGGAACTTATCAGAGAATTGCTAAAAGATATTATTGGACAGGCATGAGAGCATACATTTCTGAATATGTGAAGCAGTGCCCAGAGTGCGCCCGTTATAAAGCAACAAATCAAAAACCGGCCGGTTTATTACGAACACCTGCTTATGCTCAGCGGTTTGAGACCCTCAGCATTGATCTCTTTGGACCATTGCCTCCTAGTAAAGATGGGCATCGATGGATTTTTATAGTAGAAGATTTTGCCACTAAATGGGTCGAACTATTTGCCTTAACAACTGCTACTGCACAAGAATGTGCGACTACTCTGATTGAAGAGATCTTCCTTCGTTATGGTATCCCAAGAAGACTCATAAGTGATAACGGCCCTCAGTTTGTGAGCGCTGTTCTACAACAAGTTTGTTACATTCTTGGAATAGACCAATCATTGACACCTTTGTACCATCCTCAGGCCAATCCAGTCGAACGCAAAAATAGAGACTTGAAACCTCGACTAGCAATCCTTGTTGGGGATGAACACACTTCCTGGATTGATAAACTTCCTTTTATTAGATTTGCTATGAACTCTGCCAAATCTGATACAACTGGTCAAACTGCCGCCTATCTGCAATTTGGTCGAGAATTAAGAACAATCGATGATGTGGTGAACGATTTTAGAGCTGTTGTGGAAAATGACAATTTTGTTCCGGAAATAACCCCATATCTTAAACGTCTTGCAAATATTTCAAAAAGTGTGAAAGAGCGTGTTGAAATGAAACAAGATCAGCGGAAGAAATATTACGATAAAAATCGTAGACGAGTGTATTTCGCACCTGGTGATAAAGTATGGGTTAACCTACATCCTGTGAGCAAAGCAAGTAAAAATAAAACAGCCAAATTTATGCCTAAGAGAGATGGGCCATACATAGTTTTGACTCAAAAGTCACTAGTGACGTATGACATTGCTAGCCTGGACAATCCTACTGAGCGAATTGGGTCTTACCATGTTTCCGCTTTGTCACCATTTCAAGAAACTGAAACTATTCCGGTTGCACCCTTAAGGAAAAGAGGAAGACCCAGAAAGCATCCTGTTTCCTCTCCGAGACGTAAATCGGAAACAGAGGGGGAGGATGTAACGCGCGCCACCCGTTTTAAAACAAATAGACTCTACCGGCAGTCACGTGACCGTTTTCCGTGAGCTTTGCCGAATGAGATATGCTGTGAGTTCGTTGGAGCTCTGTTCTGTGTTTGAGTTGTGCTAACATGTAGAAAGTTATTCGCGCTTTTATTATTTTGTGTATATGTGTTATGTGCCGTCTTATCAAGTTTAAATAAAAAAATATTTAAAAAGTTATACCTCGAGAAAGTGATATTTTGAAATTATGTGAAATTTCTGAGTGAATTGAAACTGAGCTAGCCTGACAGTTCTACAGTAATTGAAAAACAAAGAGTGCTGTAAGGATTTCGGTGAAAACAGGAACATAGTCTCAAATCTGGCCAAAGCCATAAAATACGTAATATATTAAAGAATTAATCTGATATGTTCTTCATAATAAAAATTTACAAGCAGTTCTTCTTAGCAAAAAATCTTCTTTGTCACAAGAGGTTTATTATTTCGAAAATAATTCAAAATATAGCGTGCAACACTTTAAAATATTAATCTTTATTCTTATTTCATTCTCACGATGTTTCAACCATTTTCAAAATTAAAACGGAGGAAATATCAATAAGTACTTTCCAGTGATGTTACTATCATTGTTGAGAAAATAGTTGTACAGTAGTAGAAAAACAAAGAGTGCTGTAAGGATTTCTGTGAAAACAGGACCATAGTCACAAATCTGGCCAGAGCCATAAAATACGTAATATATTAAAGAATTAATCTGGTATATTATTCATAATAAAATAAAAATTTACAAGCAGTTCTTCTTAGCAAAAAATCTCCTTTGTCAAAAGAGGTTTATTATTTCGAAAATAATTCAAAATATAGTGTAAAACACTTATTTATTTTCATGTGAAATATCTTTTCTGTGATATTTCACCTGATTCCAAGATTAACAAGACAAATAAATTGGAAATTGTACATCAAACGTGGCAAATGGGATGCGTTCGTACTATAACTAGTTTTATAAATGTTCAGATTTTGGTGCAAAGCTGTTGCACTCTGATGCGAAAATGCATGGATACAAAATTTATTACGATTATATATATTAAATGCAATGATACGGAAATAATATGACTCCTTCTTAAATAGGACGTAATCACCATGGCAACCTAGAGTCATTACCTATCATGGGATATCATTGCATTAATTACGTATGATAGGATTTAATAGAATGAAGAAAACTTTTATTAATATCGTTTAAAGTTTTGATTCAATTTTCATAAAATCGGAAATGACGCGACAAAATTCTGCGACGATAATAAATTTCAAACCGTTCGTTTGGGTAGTTTTTGCGGACAGACAGACGGACGGATCAGACGACGACCGACTATAGGTGCTACGTATTTATATAATTACGAACGTACCTAATAATCCGGTTTCAATTTTTTAGCCCACTATAGTAAATTTTGCCCTCTTTTCAATAATGTTTATTTCGTAAAAATCACCCCGTAATTAATCCAGATATTAATTACAAACTCATTAAAGAGACTCATAAAAAAGCCTTTTTTCCGAAATGGCAGAAGAATGGCATACCTGCTAGACTTGATTTCCAAGTGAAAATGAAAAATAATGACAATTTTCCCTAATTGGCTAAAAAAAAAAAAAAAGAAAAAAAAAAAAACTAATCAAGATGTAGATTTCAAAATTTCAGAGCAAACGTAGAAATTTTTTATATCCAAATATCGAATTTTAAAAAAATCGGTTTGTGATTTTTTTTTAATTTTTGCAAAAACTAACGTCGATTGTACAAAAATTCGGAGAAAGAACCAGACAGGTACAAGCATTAATTAAAAACTGAACTTTGAAAAGTGATCCGTTTCAGCAGATAAGCCGACCCACTATCTAATTTGGGAAATGAAAGGATATTAATTATTAAACGCTGCCAAATGCTAAAACATAATTAAAAAGGTTTTTATCAACTTAATCGAAGACTATTAGTATGTTCTCAGGCAGTAGTCCCTTGATATGAGTTAAGAGTTTGTCGATAAGGGTTTCTCCTCCTTTATTTTAATTACTTTCCTAAATATAGACTTCAGTTACCACCATTTTTAAACAGTAGCATCACATTCTTTTCTCAGGTTCTATGTGTCCGATTTCAACGAGAATTGATTCATTCAACTTAGCTTCCTATTCTCTTACAGTTTTTAGTGCCATTTTCCAACGCTCGGGGGCGCTTTATAATCTCGGGTTCTATGGGCCTGATTTCAATAGGGTTATGTGCGTCATTGTATCCAAACTAAACGAAATGTAATGTAAATGGATAATATGACGCACAGAAACCATTTAAATAAATTTTACTTTTGATTTTGGATAGCGTGGCACAAAAGATAAATCAATTTATTCATATAAATACATTACAGTGCATTGTATAGGTTCAGTGAGAGTGATATTTTTAACAGTGCATTGGAAAATTAAAAGTTTTGGTTAGATGGGTAAATATATTTAGCCAAACCGAAAACAATTAAAATTGAATTTTAAAACAACTTGTTTAAAGCTACATCAAGGCGTTACTTAAATTTTGATATCATATCTTTTAAAACTCATATTTTGAATTTATGAAAAATGTGAATGATAAAGCATCAATAAATAAATTTTTATACATCCTTTTAAATTTAACATAATTCTTACACATGCAATTATAAATAAAACAAAAAGTAAAATGATGAAATAAATAATACAAATGTATACACACACACACACACACACACATATATATATATACATTAATTAATAGCATAGCGTCACTTAAAATTTCATATCATTATTTTTAAATTCCATATTTAAAATTTTTATAGCAATGAGATAAAGTGCTGCGTCACAAACTTTTAACCCGTTAAGGTTTTTTTGTATTGATTCTACTTACACGGCCTTTTTGAAAAATTGCCTTCATTTTCCGGGCCCTTCCAGACCTTTGTACCTCGGGTTCTATCCGCAAACCCCAAAAATACGAGAAGATGTACTTATATACTAAATGTAAAATATCTACTACAGTAATGAATTAAAACAGTTTTCATAACAGTTTTTTCTACTCTGTACATGGGTACAGGGTATCCCTGTACCTGTCCCTGTATCTACTTTGTACACCGCAGTAAATCGATCATCTTTAACTTGAGTAGTCTGATATAGTCCAAAAATAACAATAATAATTAATTTTATAGAATTAAAATTACATATAATTAGTTTAATTTCCCTTTAAAATGTCTAGCAAAAAATCTGGAGTCGGAGGCGGAGTCGGATTGTTTTTTAGCGACTCCGACTCGGACTCTTTTGCTCGAAAATGGATCCGACTCCACAGCCCTGCTATATAATCGATAGTTGCTGGAAATGCGTTTTCTGCTGTTGCATGCATTTTTTAACTTCTCTAATTTTTAGTACATTACCTGGTGTTTATAAATTCTATAGATTATATACAGGACTCCACGAATTAATTCTCAAGCATTACCGGATACGGTCAGCAATTCTTTAAAATGTATTTTCACTGAGTTATGTGCGTTTTAAGTTGCTCATTTAGATATTTCATTTCATTAAAAAAAAATGAATTTTTTTAATAATATTCTGTTATAGTTGGTATGGTTTTCATAATCTATGCCTGATGCATGATTCTTCATTCTTGTTAATTTCATAATGTTTTAAGTATCTTAACATCATTAAAATGCACCGCAAAAGATTTTCCCATAGATTGTAATGCAATCGAATTATTTTGTGTATCTCTGTATATTTTTAATTTTACTACAAATAATACTTATTCTATACTTCTGAGAAAGCATGTTGTAGTCCACCTCGGGTATTTCAATCAATCTCGTTATGTTTGAAATATCGTAACATCAACAAAATTCACCATAAACGATTTTTCTAAATAAACTATAATGCAACGGAATTCTTTAGTGCGTCTTTGTAAACGAACTTTAAATGCTACATACTTTATTTTCCATACCAAATATTCCATAATAGGCTCCAATAACGTATACAAATGAGAGAATTTATGAGAGTTAGCGCACGGACAGGCGGCAGACAGAACGAAGCCATAAACATATTTAAACTACGTGGAAAATGAAAAAAAAAAACTAGAACTATCAAACTATTCCCCGTTGCTGCTGTTATTATTATTCAGAATTTCAGAAAGAAGAAATAGAAAAGTCAAGGAGCACTGTTATGGATTTCTGTGGAAACATGGCCTCATGGTAACGTTTTTATGAGTGAACTAGAGGGGCGGTGCCCGAATCAAAAGTCTTTATTCAACCAGAGACACCGTAATTGCAGAATCTGAGCGATCATATATCTTTATTTATTTATTTATTTTTACTTTACGACAGAAAGAAAATATATATATTTAGAATTCAGGGGAATCATAATGTATAAAAATAACTGGAATCCCTGTTAGTGTACAGTTTGTCTGTTTTTTACATTATTAGTAATTTTGACAAATTATTTCAGAATTATGTTACCGGAAATTAATTAAAATCTTTGAATTCATAGATAATTTTGCTGTAGGTTGATAAAAAAGAATATAATATGAATATCAACATATTCCGTTCTATGACCGCAAGACAGTAAAAATTTTCCGCAGCCGAATACTTTTAGAAAATTAAATAAGTGAATACATAAACGTTAATCAGTAAGAGAGGCCCGGAAATAATTCAAACAGCGTCCTCAAATATATTAGAAGGCTCTATGGCTGTGGCCATAGTGATAAATCATTTAACGATCTTGACGACTAAATTTTGCACCAATTGATCTCTCGAATTACGCAGATGTACTCGGGTAATTCGAAAGATCAAAACCCGGCTGAATTAGAATGTGAGATGTCGCGTTATCTCATAATAAAATGACGTGATACATATTTCAGTGCACATCATTTTGCCACGTTTTAAATGTAAAAGAAGAACCGCAGACAATGTCAACTATTTTGAGAGCTTTTATCTGAGAAGCTATTTCAAATCTATGTGTCTATGTCAAGCACTCTGTATCTCAGAGATATTCTATTTATTATATATCTTAGTGTTCGTCTGATTTTTATTATTTCAAATTATGGCTGGTGTTTTGTGACTCTAAAGATGCGTTTAATTCATATGAACCATTGTTTTCATATACAAATCACCTTTCACATTACTGAAATACAGTAATTGTTACAATATGGAAAAAAAATATGTACTCGATAATATTAAAATGAAAAGAATTTTTAGCGAGAAAACGGGGAACTAAAAACATTAAGAAGGGAAAGAAATGTTTTAGTAAATACTTAGAAGAATAATATTCAAGTTAAGGAGGCTATTTCCAGAATAGAATATCAACAATCCACAATGACTTCATGACACGAATCATATTTCAGCCTATTTTATGATTCATTGTTCTCCCTTTTTATTCCCACCGAGGTGTTCTTTGTATCAAATTAGAAAATAACTTTATGTAGCTTTAGTTGACATATAAGTTCTGAATTGAATAAATTCCTTTCTTGCCATACAACCAGAAAAAAGTAGATGCAGTTATTGTATAAAAAAAGAAACAGAAGGTTAATGAGAATATTACAAAGCCGTGCACAAGTGAGGTGGAGTGGAAGTGGGGGAGGTATTAAACACTCCCATTCTTTTTCCCCCTTTTCTATAAAATTTACATCTAGAATATCTTTGAGCTAGACCAAACTTGACAGAAAAAGAAATGAAAATTTGTAGAGAGAAAAATTCCCACACTTTTATCCTTTTCTTCTATTTATTCAACGCCTTAGACCAGGGCTGTCCAACGCGGCGCCCGCTAAGGATTTTTTTGGTGCCCTTTCGAATGATTCCTTTAACTAGATTCCTATTTCCAGAATTTTTTTCCAGAGAGTTTTTTAAATAAACAAGTAATATAAAAATTTTGTTTTTAAAGTCAATTTCTACTTAGGTCATCAAAGAAAAATTTAATATAATCCCTTAAGCTAATATTAGTTTTTGTTGCATTGAAATATCTCAATTTGTTGATTTTCTATAAGCAAGTAGGTTTACAATGGAACTCTGTGGGAATTTGGCGAAATATTAGAGATATCGCCAAGTTGGCGTCACTTTTGGCGACTCATTTTGGCCGCCAAATTTGGCGACATATCGCCAAGTTGGCAACAAACTTGGCGGTATTTGGCGACAGAACAGGGTCCTCCCTACGGTAACCCCTTATTGAAAATACTTTAATTGATCTTCAACAACCAATGGCCGCCATTTTGTTTCCCATGCAAAACTAAATTTAATTAATTAATTAATATTTAAAAAACTGTGTTAACATCAATTGCCATCCAGTACAAGTTTAAAAAAATTTATTTCAACTTGATAGGATGAATAATGAGTATTTTATTAACGATTGAAAATTTGAACAAGATAAATATATCTATTAAACAAAAACCTAATTTGCAGATCAAATTAAAAAAACAAAATTTATTTCCTAAATTGTTTAAGCCCGAGAAGAGGGAGATATTAAGATATTTCATTCAATTCGTTCTACATTTAATGTTAAATTTTTGTAACCAATAAGTTAAACCAATTGAACATTAAAAAATAAAAATGAAATGCATACAATATAATACTTAAAACACCTATATACTTAGATTCCGTTCAAATGTAATCGAAATAAATCTTAGACTTTTTTTTAAGTTTTGTATTTTGCATGTATCTTATCATATTATGTACAATCGTCATAAACATAATGCAAAATCTGCAGTACAAATATTTACAACTTAAAAATGGAAAAATTCTAAGATTTATTTCGATTTCATTTGAAAGGAATCTAAGTATATAGGTGTTTTAAGTATTATATTGTATGCATTTCATTTTTATTTTTTAATGTTCAATTGGTTTAACTTATCGATTACAAAAATTTAACATTAAATGTAGAACGAATTGCATGAAATATCTTAATATCTCCCTCTTCTCGGGCTTAAACAATTTAGGAAATAAATTTTGTTTTTTTAATTTGATCTGCAAATTAGGTTTTTGTTTAATATGTCAAGTTTTTTAATAACTACTGCATTCAAACGAACACATTTCAAAATTAATGGAGGGTATCATCATCAGGCTTTGATTTGTGCGATATCGCATCACAATTTGTGATGTAATTTACCTGTGTATGATTCAAAAATTTTCACCAGTGCAGTAATAAATATTGCTGTAGTTTGCACGAAAAATTCCAATCTGAACATAAAAAATCTGCTTGAAAATGTCATTTTTATTTCCACTATGACGTCATATTCATATTCTTTTTAATTCTTAAAAAAACTCCTTCAGTTTCATGTTTCACGTGAAATTCATTCAACGAAAAATAGGCAAATTATTATTACGGCTTTTGAACTATTTACCACAATGAAAAAAATAATTTAATTTTATTACAAAATGTCCGTTGAATCTCAATGAAAAACGCGAAATTTGGAATTATTAAGAAAAATATTTGAATAATGTATATAAAAATTAGCCCATGTTACTCTCTAGATTATAATCCATCTATATGCAAAGGCATTTTATGATCCGTTTTGACTCTGACGTCTGGCAAATGTTTTTACACTTTGAATTTATAATATTATTAGAATTAGCAAGGAATTAAAAATGAGTGGCATCAGCGACAAAAAGGTGGGAAGAAAAAATGAAAAAGTTACCATCTCCATAGGCTTTTCTATGTTAAATTAACATTGAGAAGTGACACTGGAAATAAATAAGTATTGCGCTGCCGCGCAATACTTAAATATCTATCTATACTCATATTATAAAGAGGTAAAAATTGTTTATTTGTAGGAGGTAAGCTCTGGAACTACCGAACCGATTCCAAAAGTAATGGTATCAAAATGATGGTGTTAGTCCAACTTAGAACATAGGCTATATCTTATGTCCATGCCACTGTCCAAAAGGGGGTGCAGGAGCAAAAAACGTTCTAAAAATACGATTTTTGTGTTACTGAAAGGCCTAGAAACATGAAATTTGGAATGGTAGTTACTTGTAAGATACTAATGATCTCTAAGAACATTTCTTAAAAAATTCGAAATTTAAAAGGGGTGAAAATGCACAAAAAGCGTTCTAGAAAACGTTTTAAATGGCGAATTTTACGCAATATCAAGAAGTAACAAACCGATTTCAAAATTAATGGTGTCAAAATTATGGTGACAACACCTGCTTCAACATAGGCTATATTTTATGTCGGTGCCACTACCCCTAAAGGGGGTGCAGGAGCAAAAAAAAGTTCGAAAATGCGTTTTTTGTGTTACTAAAAAGCCTAGAAACATGAAATTTGGCATGGTAGTTACTTATTAGATATAAATTAACTCTAAGAACATTTCTTAAAAAATTTGAAAATTAAAAGCGGTGAAAGTGCGCAATAAGCGTTCTAAAAAACGTTCTTAATGGCAATTTTTACGCAATCTGAAAAAGTACCGAACCGATTTCAAAACTAATGGTGTCAAAATGATGGGGACTACCCTTGCTCCAACATAGGCTACATTTTATGTCGGTGTCACTACCTCTAAAGGGGGTGCAGGAGCAAAAAAAAGTTCGAAAATGCGATTTTTGTGTTACTGAAGCGCCTAGAAACATGAAATTTGGAATAGTAGTAACTTATAAGATATAAATGATCTCTAAGAACATTTCTTATAAAATTCGAAATTTAAAAGAGGGTGAAAACGCGCAAAAAGCGTTCTAAAAAAGGTTCTAAATGACGATTTTTACACAATCTCAAAAAGTACCGAACCGATTTAAAAAATAATGGTGTCAAAATGATGGTGACAACCCTTGCTCCAACATAGGCTACATTTTATGTCGGTGCCATTACCCCCAAAGAGGGTGCAGGAGCAAAATCGTTCGAAAATGCGATTTTCGTGTTACTGAAGGTCCTAGAAACATGAAATTTGGAATGGTAGTTACGTATAAGATATAAATGATCTCTAAGAACGTTTCTTAAAAAATTTGAAATTTAAAAGGGGTGAAAATGAGCGAAAAATGTTCTAAAAAACGTTCTAAATAGCGATTTCTACGCAATCTCAGAACATACCCAACCTATTTCATAAGTAATGGTTGGAAATTGATGATGACAGTCCTTGCTCCAACATGGGCTCTATTTCATATCGGTGTCACTACCACCTAGGGCTTTCTGAAACAAAAAACGTTATAAATTGCGATTTTTGTGTTACTGAAGGGCCTAGAATCCTGAAATTAGGCAGGGCAGTTATTTGTAAGATACAAATGATCTCAAAGAATGTTTCCTATAAATCGAAATTTAAAAGGGGTGAAAATGAGCGAAAGCGTTCTAAAAAACTTTCTAAATTGCGATTTCTACGCAGTCTCAGGAAATACCGAACCGATTTAAAAAATAATGGAGTGAAAACGATGGTGACAGCCCTCGCTTCAACATAGACTATATTTCATGTCGCTGCCACTACCCCAAAGGGGGTGAAGGAGCAAAAAACGATCTAATTTTCGTTTTTTGTAATGCTTCAGGGGCAGGGGCGCCATTTGAGGGGGTAAGGGGGGGGGGCCATGGCCCCCCCCCCAAGGAATTTGATATTTTAGAAAATTTATCTGTCATCGCAGGTCAGACTCAAAAGAATTTAAAAAAATTACTCAAAACCTAAAATAGCTTGTCAAATTTTATTGCAATAAAAACACGTATAAATAAACAATTTAGGTACATAAACTAACAATTATAAAAAAAAATTTCTAATTTGCCAATTTATCTATTTTTTCCAAGTCTAATTTGCAAATTTCGCAATTTTTTTCTGCGGTCAATTGACAAATTGATTTTGCGTTGCTCTGCAAAAAAAAAAAAAAAAGCAAATAAATAAATAAAATAGCATGGTCTTCCCTTGAAAATTAAACAAGAGAGAAAAATCATGCGTCAAGCATAGATTATGAAACACTTTCCAACACATCAAGAATGCTTTAGCAAAACTTAGCTTTTCAATAAGGTAAATAATGTATCTAATTAAACATTTTAGAAAACATAAGGACTTTTTCCTAGAAATCCGCACAAACTTTACAATTATGTAAAATAGCAAAGGAAATCGAATCAGGTGAAACTTGCGCGTGAAGTGTTGTGCTATGGTATATAAGAGCATGGCCATTAGCCAAGAGATCATTAGGTCATCTGTGTTTTCCAAGAATAGAACCACAAGAGGAGTGTCTATGTATTATTGTGTACAAGTTTTACGAAAGCAATATACATCAAGGAGCAAGTCCATCGTGAACTATTTATTTTCCGAAAATATCACCAAACGAACTACATACGATGTTCTAGAATGTTACTAGGAGGGACTCTCGGCCAAAAAAGAACTGGGATCGGGTAGGAAGGCAAAAAAAAAATCTCCAAGCCAGAGTTAGAGCAGTTGAAAGGACTGTTTGACGAAAACGACCGAATATTAATCCATCCCATGCCTTCGAAATACAGTGTTTCACCTAACCACCAACAAAAGACAATCACTAAGAACCTGAACATCAAATATTACCGATAGGGGGAAACGTACTTAAATTCTTTTGTACAGCCCCATATATGACATACAGATTTTAATCCACGCCGCATATTAATGCTGAAATTTAATTCAACCAATGCTTAAGCTACTTAAATTACGCTTCCATGAGTTAATATCCATAGGCGATTATATATCCAGTTCTTTGCATAGTCCTGTATATGATTTATTTATATGCAGCAAACTTACCTTAGTATATAGTTGAGCTTGAAAGACAACTTGAAGCTGCATAACTCAAATTAAAAATAACATCTTTAAGCAATTCCTGCTCTTTCTCAATAATGCTTACAAATTTTTCTGTGTGTCTTACAAATTTAAAAATTGCTCTGTATATTTTCTATTGAATTTATGCACACTATGTAGTATTCAAAAATTTAGTTAAACTAAAAAACCATACCATAAGTGAAAACGGACTTGCAGCAATCATTCCTAATAGCCAAACTTCGCATACAGATTTGTTCCCGAAATCTTTTATGTGTCCCTGTAAACGAATGATAAATGCAATCCCCATCCTATTTTACTGCAAGCATTTTGTTGTTAGCTTCAGTAATGTATATCAGTTTCATCATGTTTGAAATAGTGCAACATAATTGAAATACGCTGCGAACAGTTTTTACCCGTAGACCATCATATAATCGAACTCTTTTGCATAACCTTGTAAATGAGTGATGAATGCTTCGCACCTCATATTCTACAGAAAGTATGTATTAGCACCAGAGATGAGACGGACTTAACCCGGACCTGACACGGGTTTGATTTTTATACTAGCCTTCGGGCTCGGGCCCATTCTTTCTCAAATTGGCAATTTTCTTTATTCTCGTACTCGTATAGAAACAAAAAATAATTTTTTTACCCCTTAAAAATTAATTATCCCATTGCAAGTCTTTTTAATGCTATTATGATCAGGAGGAAAGAGAAATAGATTTTTTTTTCTTTAGTATTTGTCGAACATTATTTTGAAAGAAAACTTGTGATATTTGATGAGTTATGTCTGTAGTTTAATGCGAGTAACGACCTGCTGATGTTGGTGGCAATCAGAATATGGCGCCATTAGGATAATGTTTAATTAGAATGTTTATTTATTATTACTTTTTTAAAAGATCTAACACGAAATAAATATTTTCTTTTACGCCAATCAGCATTAGCCTAAGATTTGCAAATTTTTAGTCGCCTATTGTCTGCGATTGTAATCGCTCTTTATATGAAAATAATGTTGGTGATTTTATTCATGCTTCTTCTTGAAGTCTGCTCATTCTGTGGCTCTGTTCTTCATATTCATACAATCACTTTCATACGTAACTAGATAAAATTGGCATGCGTTGTTATTCCCGATTGAAAGCAATCAAGCAGCGTTTCCTCTTTTTCTATAAAAGCATCGGATCTTTTCGGTAACGGTGTCAAATTTATAATTTAAACTGATTTTAAAAGCCATGATAAATGCGAAAGTACACCTTCTATAGGAAACAGAAAACGCTGTTCGATTCTTCGTCATATAAATCGTAATTTCTGCAAATTTCATTAATTTATACATAAAATGCTCTTCGTTATTGTGTCCATCAGAGATACCTACTTGTTGCGGGAGAAAAATTAAAAAATCTTTTTAGGGAAGTATATTTCTATTTGACACTAAACGTCTCTTTTGATACGATTTAATGTAAATTTCATAAAACTAATTATGTGCTGGAGATTAACAGTTGTTAAAAAATGAGATCTATTACATTTAGAACAGATTTAAATATGTATTTTTGTTAAACCTTTTTTTTCCGTGCATATTTTCGGTATCGGAATCGACTCTGATGGCACAAACTTTTTCGGATTCCGATTTAAAATTGTTGGCCCCGGGCTCTGAAAAATGAGCCCGAACTCATCTCTAATTAGCACATCTCAGAAATTTTTATCAATTTCATTATGTTTGTAACGGAGTAACATTATTAAAATACGTCACAAATATTCTTTCTTCATAGACTATAATATAACGGAATACTTGTGAGTTCTCCTGGACGCGAACTGTAAGTGCTAAACACAACATTACATGTAGTAGTCATCTTTTAGTACGCCCCAATAATGTATATAAATGCTATTATGTTGAAATACTGTAATACAACAATATTAAAATGTACCGCAAATGATTTTATTCGATAGACCATAATCTAACGGGATACTTTTGAGTCCTCCTGTAAATGAACTATGAATGATACACACTTCATTTTGAATACCGAAGATTCCATTGTAAACATTAATAACATATATCAATTACGCGTCAATCTCAGTATATTTACGTTAGTTAGAGCATGACCAGACGGGCAGACAAACCCAATTCACTTTTCAACTGCGTTAGAAAGTGTTAAAAATATTTCTTGAAGAATCCCATGCTTATGAAAATGCTAAGAATGGCATGCTATTTCAAACCCTTCCCCTCAAACAAAATCTTGCCTCCTTTCCCCACTCTAAGAAACTTATTAAATGGCTCCCTGTCCTGTCCGTAAAGCCTGCAAAGTAAAAAAAAAAAAAAAATCTCCGTTTTAGACAGGTACCCTTCTTAGCAAGTATAATTATATAGTGCTTTCTTCATAGAAACTTAATTTTTTTTTCCGTTTGCGAAACAATTCTTTTTTTGACAGGTTTCGTATTCGCAAGTTTTACAATAAATGTAATATACCTATACTCTACAGAGGTATACTATAGAAAGGATGTTTTAAATGCCTTTAAGAATACTTGTAAAAAGGGAAACTGCCTATAATAGAATACTGTCTTAAACGGAAAAAATGTTAGTCACTATCTTGAAATTATACCTGCTAAGATAAAAAAAAACCTGCTTAAAACGGAATTTTTCATAGGTTTTCGTTTTGATGGAAGAGTACAGGCTCCCCCCCCCCGCCGCCGCCGAACCCCCCCCCCCCCCCTTGGCTATGCCACTGTCCTCAAAGACTGCTTTGCCCCCCCTAAGAAAATTCTGAAATGGCGCCCCTGTTCAGGGGATAGCAACTTGAAACTAGACACGGTAGTTACAAATAAGATATAAATAATCTCTAAGGACATTTCTTAAATAATTCGAAATTTAAAAGAGGTGAAAATTGACGAAAAATGTTCTAAAAAACGTTCTAAATTGCGATTTCTACGCAATCTCAGACAGGTACCCAAGTGATTTCAAAAGTAATGGTTGGAAATTGATGAAGGCAGCCCTTGCTCCAATATAGGATCTATTTCATGTCTGCGTCACTACCACCTTGCGGTTGCATTTTAAAATAGTTCTAAATTGTGATTTTTGTGATACTGAAGCGGCTAGCAACTTGAAATTTGGCATTTTAATTTCTTATGAGATGTAAATGCCCTCTGAGAAGAGTTCTTTAAAAATTTGAAATTTAAAAGGGGTGAAAATGAACGAAGAGAGTTCTAAAAACGTTCTAAATAGCAATTTCTACGCAATCTCAGGAAATATAAACCGATTTCAGAAGTAATGATTTAGAATTGATGGTGACAGTCCCCGCTCTAACATAGCCTATATTTTACTTTGTTGTCACTACCACCTGGGTGTTACAGGAGTAAAAAATGTTCTAAATTGCGTTTTTTGAGTTACTGAGGGGGGTCTGACATTTTAAATTTGGAACGGTAATTACTTCAAAGATGCAAATGCTTTCTAAGAAATGTCGAAAGAAACTTCCAAATTTAAAAGGATGAAGTGAGCGAAAAGCGTTCTATAAGCTTTCTAAATTACGATTTTTATGCAATCGTATAAAATACGAAACCGATTTCAAACATAATGGTTGCAAATTGATAGTGATAGAACCTGCTCAAACATAAGCTATATTTTATGTCGATGCCATAACCCCTAGAGGGTTCCAGGAGCAAAAAAACTTTCTAAATTGCGATTTCTGCGGTATTGAAGAGGCTAGAAACTTTAAATATAGCACGGTAGTTACCTTTAAAATATAAATGTTCTCTAAGAACAGTCGAAAATAAATTCGAAATTCAAAAGGGGTGAAGCGAAGGAAAGGAGTGAAAGCATTCTGAAAGAGTTCTAAATTACGATTTCTAAGAAATCTCAGGAAATAATAAGCCGATTACAGAAGTTATTGGTTGCGAATCAAGATTGATAGTCCCTGATCCTATACGGTCTATATTTCATGCCAGTGTCACTACCTCCTGGTTGGCAGGAACAACAAGAAAGCCTTTAAAAACACCTAAATTCCGTTTTCTATAGAATATTAGGATATACCAAGCGATTTCAAGATTAATGTTGGCAAATTAATGATGACAGTCTCTGTTTCAACATTTTTCGAAACATTCTATTTCAACTCTATTTAGGCATTTTATGTTAGTGCCACTAACACCAGAGAGGTGGTAGACTGTTAGACAAGAAGCTTGAAATTTCACATGATGATGAATTTTAAGATGTAAATGTGTTAAGTTGGTTTCTAAAAAATTCAATACTTCAAATGAATACTGAAATGAGCGTAAAAGTTACAAAATACTTTCTAAATTATCATTTAATTGAAATTAGTTTTAGTTATTTTTATTAATTAAAATCTCATTTCTGTCTATTACACTTTTATAATGAAGTTTAGTCAAACTGTAACTTAATTTGTAATTGTTGAATTATTCCAAAATTGTCCTTCTAATAAAAAATAGTCAAGCAAATATCATTTGGCATATTTCAACTATTACGCGAGCAAAGCCACGGGGTTTGCTAGCAAATAAATAAATAAAAATTAAACAAAAACATAATTTGCAGAACAAATAAAAAAAAAAAACAATTTATTTCCTACATTTTTTAAGCCCGAGAAGGGACTGATATTAGGATGTTTCATTCAGTTAGCTCTACGTTTAATGTTACATTTTTGTAATAAATTAAACCAATTGACCATTAAAAAATAAAAATGAAATTAAAACAATATGATACTTTAAACACCCTAAAAACTTGTGTTCCGTTCAAATGACAGCGAAATAAATCTTAGGCTTTTTTTTAAAGGTTTGTATTTTAGACGTGCCTTATGATTTTATGTACAATCATCATAAACATATACTACAAAATCTGCAATACAAATATTTACAACTAATAAATGGAAAAAGTCTAAGATTTATTTCGCTTTCATTTGAACGGAACTCAAGTTTTTAGGGTGTTTAATGCATCATATTGTTTGAATTTTATTTTTATTTTTTAATGTTTAATTAGTTTAACTTATTTGTTACAAAAATGTAACATTAAACGTAGAGCTAACTGAATGAAACATCCTAATATCTGTCCCTTCTCGGGCTTAAACAATGTAAAAAATAAATTGTTTTCTTTTTTAATTTGTTCTGCAAATTATGTTTTCGTTTAATATGTGAAGTTTTTTAATAACTACTGCATTCAGATAAACTCTCAGATGAACTCATTTCAAAATTAACGGAATGTACCATCATTAAGGTTTGATTATCGCATCACAATTTGTGGTGTAATTTACCAATGATTAATCCAAAATGGTTCATAAAAACAATAATACAGGTTGTCGTTGTTTGGACAAAATCTTCCAATCTGAGCATAAATAATCAAATATTACTTAAATTTAGTTACCCCCATTTTCCACTTGGGAACGCTATGAATGCAAAAATAGTGTTATATCTTTAATGCTAATATTTAACAACAGTATAGCTGTTATACAGTAAGAGATAAAAAATACCCGCCAGTTTTACTTAAATTTTTTTTTACTGTTTTTCCTCGCATAGGAAACGATGTAAACGTAAAAGGAAATTGTTACCTAAGTTAAACTTTGGTATTTATTTTGCGGCAACACCAGTCGTTTCTGTGCCAGGCAAAAAAATGACAAAAGACCTTGAGGAAAAATGTTAGATAAAAAATGCCATAGACATAACATTAAAAGTCCCCATCTTTTTAAAATTTACAAATAATGAACCCCATCAGTGGTGACGTCAAAGGCAACTCAATTCCGTGTATCAACCATAATTTGGATCCAAATAAACCACAGAGTTCAGAGACAGATTGGGAGGACACTTGATGGTTCGGCATGAAGCTAAAAATGAAATCTTGAAATCAATTAAAACCTATCACAATTCGGTCCAAACAATTGCGGGCAGCTTTGAAAACTTCTCCCATCTATATAAAAAAAGCCGAAGTCATGTGACTGTCATCAATAGTTCCGGGCTGACCGCTTCACTTTTTATATGCCAAGCGACCATTTTGCTACTTTTAATTGAGCTGGACGCAGATGATTAAATTGCCAAATAGGGTTCCTTCGCCATCAATTCATTTATTTAAAATACATAACTTTCATTTAAAATACACAGCTTTCATTTACCTCATTTAAAATACAATAAATAAATAAATAGATATTTTTTTAGTATAGGTTCTTGGCGAGAAAAAAAAATGGCATCGAATTTTCCGGCAATCTATATCCTATTTCATATGCATAAGCAATTTTTTCCATATATATACAATTGACTTAATCTAAAGAAGCCAATAATCTATTTTTATATAGAAACAGAAGTAAATTATATGTAAACAAATACCGTATATGTATGTGTAAATAAAATGTTTATATGCAAATAAATACATATAAATAAAAATAGAAGTTCACCAGGTTTGTTTTCATAGCTATTTATATATTTTATCAACGTATTCCACGTTCTGAAGCCCGAATTGCGCCAAGCTTAAAGAAAAATGCCAAGGCCCCTGTAATGGAAAAGTACCTAAATAAACAATTAATCGTAATAATATTTCATTTCAACATCAAAGTATTGTTTATAATTTACATTCAAATAAATATATATTCCAAGATTTGATTTCAATTGAAATTAAGTTGACAGCTTTCTATTTCACTTCATAGAGTAAACAAACAAAAGAGATTCATTCATCATATAAACGGTAGAAAATATTAGACCATGGAGGTAATCATTCGCAAAGCAGGTTCTTCAACAATGAATTGGCCAATATTCTTATGACGTCATAGTAGGTAAATTGGCGGCGCTAACGTTTGTTAACGGCTTGTATTCACGAGTGTTTTATTTTGCTATTTCTCTTAGTTACGTTAGCATATTGTCATATTTATGACCTCAGAAATCAAATCTATAAAAACAAAAGTATATATATTCATTATTTAGATACTAAGTAATGAAAAAAAAATTATAAATGCATGATTTGTGAAATTTAAATAAATCTATTAATATTAAAAAATAACATTGAAGTAACAGCATGTTTAAGTAGAATAAATTTAATTTAGATAATTTATGAACAAATCTCAGTTTAAACACTTGAAGTTTCACTCATTTTTACAGCTACGGAAATTATGAGGTATTTGTCAAAAAAGACGAAATACGCATAACAACAAAAATGTATGAAATGTTATCACGTTCGCAAAGATTTCTTGATTTCTCTATCAGAATCTTTGGACTCGGGGAAGGATTGGGCAAGTCAATTAGTTTCAGAATGAAAGTAACATGATGCAATGCATTTAAGGGAGACCAAACTGGTCGCCAGAGGCGGCTAGTTCCAAATAATTCAACCCTGGTTCCACGTGGTCGTCTTGTTGGGCCGAATGATTTGAGCGATATCTGGCTTGATATTGCAAGTTCTTTTGACGCATAGTGCATCTCTTATACACTCTGAACTTTCTGGGTTTGTATGGATCCAATTTGCGGTTCATACGCGGATTAAGTTGCCTGTGACGTCACACTGATGGGGTCCATTATTTTTTATTTCTTGTTGATACAAAAAGAAATTGCCTTTAAACAATAAATATATTACGCATCAACAATGTCCATGTGTAACACTGACGTCATATTGACGATGTAATCGGCAAAATAAATTTCCCTTATTTGAAAATTTATTAACTTCTAAACGTCGGAAAAATTCAATTTTTACGCGGTCTTAAAACAATAGAAACAGTTCAGAATTGGTTTCCAGCTAATATTCCTTAACTAAATTAAAAAAACTTCATCTATAAATAAATAAAAGAAAAAATAAATAAATCACAAAGTCAACACCTTTTTAATCGAACTACGGGCTCATCTGTATGTAACTTATAATCCCGCTTAAAAATCAGTATTGGTAAAATTTATTTAAATTTTTTGACGTCATATTCACCTACTTTCTGTATTTACTCATATCATTGTTTCTTGTATTACTTTTATTTCCACTCTGACATCATCCCAACATGACATCTGACCCATTCATCTTATTTTTAATTCTTAAAAAAAAATTATTTTAATTCCCTTTTTTACGTGAAAATTTTTCAACTGAAAATTAATTGCTGGAGACAAAAATTTATCACGGCTTTTGAATTTTTTGCAACAATAAGAAATAATGTTAAATTTTATGGGAAAATGTCCATTGATTCTCAATAAAAATAGAGAAATTTGTAATTATTAAGAAAAATATTTGAATAATTTGAATGAAACATAGCCTGTGCTACTTTCTGAGTTATAATCCACCCATATGCAAAGGTATTTTATCATCCGTTTTCTGTCTGATATCAGGCAAATGTTTTTAAACTTTAAATTTATAATATTATTAAAATTAACAAAGAATAAAAAATGAGTGGCATCAGGGACAAAAAGGTGGGAAGAAAAAATGAAAAAGTTATGATCTCCATAGGCTTTTCTATGTTAAATTAACATTGAGAAGTGACACTAGAAATAAATAAGTATTGCGCTGCCGCGCAATATTTAAATATAAGAAGAGTGTGAGCTAATAGTAGGAATTGAAAAAAAAACCAATTTTAAAATAGGCTTCTTTAAAATCGATAGTGTTCCACATGATTTTTACTTTCTTCTATCTTTACAAGAAGAAAGTATATTGGATTCGTGAAAAATTTGGACTTCCGGTTTTCGACGGATTTATACGTTTCAGAATGCCCAGAACACGATTTGACGGTTTTTAGAAAATGTCTGTCTGTCACTGTATCACTCTGTGAGTCTGTATGTGACAAAAATTTTGTGGGCGCTCTATCTCAAGAACTAATGCACGGAATTTCACAAAACTTCATACTTAGTTAGACCTTGATATAAACTGGACCTGATTAGTTTTTGGTGAAAATCGCCCAACAGGTGGCGCTGCTATGAGGCATTTTTCACGATTTCTGCAATAGCTATATCTCAAGAACTACTGCACGGATTTTCATAAAACTTCAGATTCAGTTAGTACAGGATATAGTTTGGTGCTGATTACTTTTTTGTGAAAATCGCCCAACAGGTGGCGCTGCTATGCTGCATTATTCATGATTATCGCAATAGCTCTAACTCAAGAAAAAATGCACGAATTTTCATCAAACTTCAGATTTAGTTAGTCCCTGATATAAATTAGTGCTGTGTTTAATTTTTGGTGTAAATCGCCCAACAGGTGGCGCTGCTGTGCTGCATTTTCACGATTTTCGCAAGAGCTGTATCTCAAGAACTATTGCACGGATTTTCATGAAACTTCAGATTTAGTGAGTCCTTGACATAAATTGACGTATAAATTAGTGCTGTTTAATTTTTGGTGTAAATCGCTCAACAGGTGACGCTTCTATGCTGTATTTTTTGCGATTTCTGCAATAGCTTTATCTCAAGCACTAACGCTTAGATTTTCAACAAACTTCAGATTCAGGTATACCTTGATATCATTTAGTGCTGTTTATTTTCGGTGTAAATCGCTCAACAGGTGGCGCTGCTATGCTACATTTTTCAGAATTTCCGCTATAGCTCTATCTCAAGAACTAATGCAAGAATTTTCATCAAACTTCAAATTCAGATATACTTTGATATGAATTGGTGCTAAATTCATGTAATTTCTTGTACTATTTAAATGATTTAATTGACGTGATTTATATAGAAGAAAGTTTTGTGATGGCCACAACATACTAGTTTATTGTAGGCGCAGTTAAATTTTCGGCTCCTTTCTCTACCAAATATTTTGATAGGTTCTCAGGAAAATGTAATTCTAAACTTACTATGATTTATGCTTTTTTTCTGCCGACACACACAAACTTTTCACATCGAGTTTTGCATAGTAGGGGGCTTTATGACTCACATGGTTCAGTGTCAGTGCATCTTAAGACGATCTGCATATCGTTACTCTCTACCACGGTTGCCTCTATGACCTCTTTTGTTATTAAGAAAACTTGAATTCATGCTAGAAATTGCGAATAATAATTTGTACTTTATTTAATAGACCGGGAGGTGGTTACACAAGCCTTCGCCTCATTCAGTTGACGGCTTAAATTCCCGGATTAGTTAAAACTCGATTCGCATATTAAAATGCAACGGGTCTGCCATGTCATATCTTGGTGGAAAACATCTACAAATCCTATTTTAGTGGTTGACTGGAGATTTAACATTGTGTTTTGCTGCTCTCAGTCCGCCATACTTTTATACATTTGGGTGCAGAAAAATACTATGATCAATCGCTAAAATCGGGTCTGCAGGTGGCTTCCACCACGATATGACTTGGCAGAACCGTCGCATTTTAATATGCTACTCGAGTTCCGCCCAGTGTTCTCGCTGGCTTTTGATCAACATTAGCTATTTGGCGAATAAGAAATAAAAAACAGTAGCCAAATGAACAGAAATGTTAGCAAAATAGATTCGGCTTGAAACACTGAAAAATCTATCTTTAACCCTTTATTGTGTCTCTTTTTTTCAATATGTTCTCAAATAACCTAGTTTTTGTAATTGCTTATACAATAGAAATTCGAGTACCCGCTACAGAAACTATTAAAAATAAGTACATTCTAAATGACTCCTAAATGTGTAAATGTTTCAGACATTCTTTTAACTGTCTAAATAAAAATTAAATACAGCAATTTTTGATTTACCGTTGTGAAAACATACACTAAAAGTGTCTATGAGATTTCGACTCTTAACCGAGTGAAAAAATTTGACCGGCCAATGATACTTTGCATATATTTAATAAATAGTATGGTAAATGGCTAATTTCAATACCGCATTACAGCAAAAAATTTCTCTATTTGGCGCTTAATGCGAGTAACTTTGCTTGCGTTTTTACTGCCGCGACGCTGGCGCATAGATAGTGATTAAATGACTATAGAGAAATACCTATCGCATAATCCTTTCTGTGTCTTTGCCTGTTGTTAAACTAAATTGGTATTGAGCCAGTATCTCTATAAATAGAGCAATCTTTCAGTAACACGCCTAAGAATATCGACTGTATTGGCACACCACACACACAAACACACAAACTGGGCAATTTGGCGAATTTGACTGTTGGTTTACTCGCCAAATGAAGAATTTTGTCGTGATTTGGCGCAATGGCGAGCGGCAGCGAGAACCCTGGTTCCGTCTAATTCTAGAATTTCAGCAATCAACTTGATGAGGTGATGATCTGTGCAGTCGCCTCCCGGTCTATAGTGAGAAACATTTTAGAATTACTTAACACGTTGAGTACAGTGCCACGTCAGTCACCGATGACTGACATTGAACTTTCAGTTTATACCGCGTCAGTCTTCGGTGACCGACACTTATAGATTTTGTAACGGGAATCTTATTTCGTGGTCCAAACGGAAAGACAGACAAAATAGACTTGGCATTCAACGTGTTAAAACTAGCTCTCGTAGCGAAGCTGCGAGCCTAAAAGAAAAAAAAAATCAGAATTTCCGATATGAATTCGGAATTTCTGAATAAAAAAAGGAGGGCAAACTGGTACCCTGCCTTATAGTGAGGTAATATTGTTCTATATTTACAGAAATGTGAATAATGGCGCCCTTCAATGTTTGACACTTAAATGAGGTGTGCCCGGGAATACTGAAAGGTTGGATAGCCCTGCCTTAGACAATGGGTAGGCGACCTTTTCTTCGAAATAGGTGGAGGAGAGAAATTTTATTTTTACAAAATCTGAAGTAGCTTAAAATCAATACATTTTTTCTCAATGCACACACTCTGTATACTTCGAATTTCTTTTTTCCTGAAAATATGTAAAATTCTCTGCTGCTCATAGAGGAATAGAATTTTATTTACTTTTTTAAATCAGTAAAGCTCCGGGGAAGAGAATGGGTGGAAAAGCGAGGAGATCGTCGAAATCGTAGATGTTTCCAAGGTTTCACTAACATTACCTCTAGCTTACGAAAACAGATTATTATTATTATTATTATTATTATTTTGTATGTTTGTACGGAAGTCCCCCGAATACCATCGCATGCGGAAACACCAACTGAAAATATTTAAAAATGTGCTCCTTTTGTATATTTTTCAAGCATCGGTGTGCAAAATATGGCTTTTAAAACACAAGTTGGAAATTGCTCGTCAAACGTGGCAAATGAAGTGCGTTCGTACTATAACTAGTTTTATAAATATTTTTTTCGCCGCATATTGTACAGAATGTATATTTTAGTGTACTTCGAAAGTCTATAACATCATTAATTTGCACTTGAAATAATTTTTTCCCATTGGCCGTAATGTAACGGAAAACTTATGACTGTCCCTGTAACTAAACTATGCATCCGATTTTCATAAAATATGAAATGACTCGACAAAATCTTGCAACAATTATATATTTATAATTTCAGACCATTCGGAAGGCTGTAACATCATTAAAATGCACTTGCAATAATTTCTTCCCATTGGCGGTAATGTAACGGAAAACTTTTGATTGTCCCTGTAATTAAACTATACATCCGATTTTGATAAAAATTGAAATGACTCGACAAAATTATGCAACAATTATATAGTTTAAATTTTAAACGATTCGGTTGGGTAGTTTTTGCTCTGTTATATGCGGACGGACGGACAGACAGACGGACTGAACGACAACTATAGGTGCTACGTATTTATATAATTACGAACGCACCTAATAAAAGGCATAAGTATTTATTGAATTTAGGTGCTCTGATAGGGATGGGAATTATTTAACTCATTGGGATAAATAACACTTCTACTCTGCTGAAACCAAATACAGCATACATACGTTACAGGAAAGTTCCTATTAATTAAACAACATACAGCGTTTAAAAGAAAGCGTCTTCGTTCATTTGTCTTAGGCAAGACTTCAACTATGTGCCTCTAAAACAGAACAATATTCACTAAAAGCATTCTCAATTGCTTCTTTTGAGGCTGCGCGCCAAACTTGTTTATATTCTCATCCCCTAGTTACGGTGCTCAGCATCGCGACAACTTTCTTTGGTATATGGTGCTAAAATTTTATTTTGTATTTCCATCAATCTATCTATACCTAATTGTGATGACGTCATCGGAGCAAGTGTCTCGCGGCGTAAGCTTTGAATGGATGTCGATCTTTTCGGAGGTGTGTCTAATCGCCGATCGTAGAGCAAATAGAAGTAAAACTCTTTAAATGTATTCTTTCGGATTTGTTTATTAAGATATTGCTTAATTTTTAAAATTCTCTAATAGATTTAAATCTTTTCTTTCCATAACTTTTGAAGTCCCCGTTTTCTCACTATAAATTAAAAATTTCGTTAATTTTAAATCAGAATCTGTTTTGTTGGCGATCTGTCATGACTTAGTTTGTGTTTTAAAAAGATCGCGGGCTCCGGCCGTGGATACGGAGTCTAGCGAATGGTATCCGAAGAATGTCTTCGTTTTTTTGAAATCCTGTTTAAATTATTTCTTGATGCCGTGGAAAAGATTTTAATTATGTTTTTCATCAATACTAAATTTGATTTGTGCTGCACTTTAATTTTTTAAAAGAAATATCTGCAAGTGGAGTCGATTATTATATTGGTAAAAAATAATTTATAAACGGTGACCAACGGGAAGCCTTTTCTTCTCTTCAAAAAGATGGAATAAAACTAAATTATACGGTTTTCAAGTCTCCTCTTCATTTATTTACAGACAACACGACCCAAGTAAGAAGTTTCCATTATTTCTATTTTTTTTTTTTACAATTGCTGACCTCTAAGAACCTAATGGTTTTATTGCAATACTACACAACGCAATTTAATTAAAAAGAACTTCAATTTAATTTACCTTTAATTAACGGCCCATATTATGGATTATAATATCACAATTTATTAGTAATGCCACACTAATGCATGAGTAGTAATAGCTTACAGCGCTATTTAAATACTTTTTCGGCTTGGCGCCTGGAGTTAGGTCACCACCATCAACACACTTTTCCTGATTCTGATGGCGCAACGCAGAGCATAAAAGAAACACTGAAACAAATAGTAGATCAGGGAAATATCTGAAAATTTATACAACTAGGGGGCTCTGCCCCCTAAGCTACGCTCACCAACCCCCGTTCAGGCACCTCAGGCTCTAAAAACTCGCTAATTCAGTCGGTTTTAAAAAGATTATGGAAGACTGAATTATAATTAAAAACCAGTGAAGCGATATCCTGTAAACGGATTTCCATGCATTTCCCTCTGATTGGAGAATTTTATGGCCGAATCAGTTGCAATTAAGACATCTAATTTTCGTGTTTGATTAATTAATATCAGTTAAACATTTGAAAATAAGCTAATATAAAATGAACTAAATAAACAGCCTTTGTCTCCTGGTATTTTTAAAACAAAGCTATAAGAAAATTGTTTAAAATATAACACTTTAAATGTATCGTTTTAAATCTGAAATAATTTTCACCACCGTTATTTCTCTTTTTAATATTCCCGTAAAAAGACTTCTTTTTTTTTTTTTTTTTTTTTTTTTTTTTGTTAGAAAGGATTTTTATTATTTGCGCTGTCTTAGAATTGGCAACAATAGGCGAAAAGATCATTTGAAATATGAAATAATTGTGTAAATATATTTCTAAATTTAAACTGTTTGGCAATAATATTATTTGGCCATTTTAAATATGCGTAATTTTCCCCATTTACTGCTTTAAACGCATATTAATGAATTTATTATTTTAATGTTTTCTTTTTCTTTTTAATTTTCACGTGAAAACACTTTTGTTGTTAGAAAGGACATATTATTATTTGTGCTGTCTTATAATATGCAACAATAGCTAAAAAGATAATCTCGAAATATGAAATAAATTTCTCGGGTAAATTTATATTTAAATTCCAACTGTTTGGCAATATTATTATTTGGCCATTTTAAATATGATATAATTTCCCCTATTTACTTTTTTAAACATATATGGCTAGTTCTTAAATTAAGTGGAAATTTCACTTTGGTAATTTGTAAAAAAAAAAAAAAAAAAAAAAAAAAAAAAAAAGTTCAAATTGTCGCGTTCAAGTTGTGTTTCCAATTTTCTTAAGGTTTTAGAGATAAATAAATCATAATTAGAGGTCAAGGTTAAACTTTCTTAAATTTAAAATTAAATTTCATTTTTCATAGAAACATGGAGGTGGCACATTAATCCATGGAGGTGACAACCTTTAATAGTAGTGATGAATATAAGTTTTATTGTCCATTTACTAGATTGAAAAATATTTATGGTTGCGATTGCGATATTAGTTTGTTTTATTGTTTAAGAGATATAATATGTTATTTCAATGAAATACATATACTCAAATAACACATGAAAACAAAAACTGGATTACAATACAGGTAAAGAAAACATATTCTTGAGTAACATGTTAACAAAAAAGAAATTTTTTATTAAATAATGTTGCAGTTTTGAGGGATTAAATGAAAGATATATTGTAACCGTTTATTCACTTTCGGCTGTTCAACCACACAAATCAATTCTTAATATCTAATGATTGCTTCTGGTTCTTTACTGAAAACAAATTTGTTCTTGGATCCCGAACATTTTGCATAATATGAACTTCTATGTAATCTTCAACTGTGGTCACTTTTGCTAAATACAGCTGAACTCAACAGGACACTAAGTGGAATCTTGCGGAACTTCATTATTTTTTTTTTTTCAGAAAGAACAAGTCCAAAGGCTTTCTTTGACTTTTGAGACTCCTCAATTTTTTTTTTTTTTTCTAAATTTTTCTCAATCTGAGTATTTAAATGTTGAACCGAATTCAAAACATTTTCTGACTTTAGAAGAAACATTTTCGACTTTCAATATTTTTTGTACCTTCTTTTTTGTACTGTTTAATTTTTTTCCTTTACTTATGTTGTGTTGATATCTTTTCTTATATTTATCTTTTTCTCTTCTATATTTCAACTTTTCATAACTTTCATTTTTAAGCTCTTTTTCAAGCAATTTTATTCTTCTGTATGCCTTTGTTTTATTTCTGTCAACAATTTTTCGACCGCTTACCCGACTAGTACCTGCTCTACCTATCACATCTTCAGCATTAGCAATAGGATTGTTTGTACTTTCTGGATTATCATCTGTTTCTAGAGTAGTAGAATTTAAGAGAACTTGCTGTATTTTTTCTTCATTAACCATTTGGAAAAATGGTTATTGTCCTCGTCAGGGTAGGGAATGAAAAGCATATCTGATGCTTTTTATTGGTTTAATCTGAAATTTATTCGTTTTCTGATTCGTCTATACAGTAATATGCATTTCCCTTTACTTTCAACAGAGATGGACAACAGAGTGTTGTCACTATGACAAAAAAGTAATAAAAACTACAAAAAAAAATAATAATAATAACTCAGAAACAAATTGAGATACAGCTTTCAAACAAATTGCATTTAAAAGTACATTTTTTTCTCTATACGACGATATAAAAAGTAATATTGTGGGATGTTTAGAAGTTTAAGAAATAAATTTCATTTAAAATTGGCGGTCAGATATCTTGGAAATCTGACGATGGAAAAGACTTTTCCCGAACAGCCAATGAATTGCTTGGATAATACTCAAGTTTCAGGTGGATAATATGTACGAGTCGCAGGCGATTTCTGTCACTTGCAACTTTTACGTGTAATAACACTATTAATGTTTAATTCATGGCGTACGTAATGTATGATCAACTCCGTGCTATTTTTTATGTCTTAAATTTTAGTCTTTGAAAAAATCATTTTCCAAATGGTCGTTGTAATTTGTTAAATTGCATTTTTTACTTTTATTTTTTTGCTTTCTTCTCTTGACTTTTCCTTGTTCTTTGTACCCAATTCTTTCTTTGCGCACGCTTCTGTTGTTCACTCAATTGAGAAATAGCTTTAATTCCCCCCGCCCCCCTTCTTGTTTTATCTTGTAATACATTTTGCGTTCCTTTTTCTTACATTCTTCATACAATTATGGATTTTCTTATCCCGTTTTTCCGCTCTGCTTCTCGTTTGATTTTTCTGTACAGAAATCTAATCTTTTTGCTTTTTGGTCAAGCCATGATAAATAAAAATATTTTGAAATATTAATGCACAATTAGATAAAGATAAGTAGATTAATAGATAAATAGACAATACAACACTTTAAATATATGACTGCCCTAGTGGGGCCATATAATTTTAATATATTAAATATTAAACAAATATTTTGTGTGTTTTTTCATTTATGAAATTGCGTAGAACAGAAAAATTGAAAATTTAAATTTAGTTCTATTTTTATTTTATTTTTTTTTAAGTTTAGGAGATCAGGAAATTCGAAAGAGGCTTTAAAATAAAGTTTAATTAAATCTAAAATTTAACCTGCATTGAAAGAAATACTGAAAGGCACTAATAAATCAACGTTATAAAAAATTGAATATTTTAGAATTAAAAATTTTCAGTTTCAAAATTTCTTTTTATTAATATAAAATTATTCTAAAAATAAAAATATAGATTCAATGATTAAAAATATACTCTAAGCACCCTTAAAATATTATTTATATCAATAAATGTCACATCCATGGATCATTGTCACCTTCATGCTACAACAATGGCATGGAGGTGACATATCTGAGATTAGGCCAAAGATTTTCTAAATTATGCACAACATTAAGATAATGTTTCTTGGATACAAAATTAAATAAAGCAATTTAAAGCTACTTATCAACAGAATTCTGCTATTTTCAAAACTGATATAATTAATAAAGCCATGGAGTTGACATCCAATTAAAGTACTCTATGGCAATTAAAAGTTTTTAAATTAAAATTAGATGAAATAACAACTTACCATGATTCAGAAATATTCCATCCAACAAGTAGCTTCCATTAGTTAATTTTAATTCCAATTTCTGGATTATTCTGCCATCTAGTAGATTTTTATATAACTATAACTAATATGTCATGGAAGTAGCTATAATTCTGGGGACAGAAGTGTCTTGGTTTGTAATTTAAAAAAAAATAAATATTCAAAATTTTCTTTTAAAAAATAAATAAAGTATATCCATTTTTTAACTTAATATATTTTATACGGTTCTTTTCCTTTAGGATACATTCATGTTGTAAAGTAAAATCAGGCATGGAGGGACATACCATGGAGGTGACATTTAGTATGATTTTAATTTTATTAAAATAGTTTTAAATTTCAGATTTATTCTAAAGTATTTTTTTTTTAATACGAGTTTTAGATGTGCCTTCATAGATTATCTATTTAGTAGAACAATTATTTGCATAAAAGTACAAAAAAATTGAGTGGGACTCAAATTTCCACTTAATTTTAGAACTACCCATGTATTATTATTTACAACATATATAAAACTATTTTAGTGGAACGATTTTGACCAACTTTAACATTAAATATCTCTTAAAATATAATTCTTCGATTTAAAAACTGTCTGCTTCAACGTGTTTATCAAACATTTCTCTATAATAATACCAATTTTCATATTTTTGTGTGCAGTAGTTTTCTTAATATTAGCGAAGAAAGACCTAGGTCACAAAAAATTCATTTACTGCGGCGGTGACAGCGTTAGTCATTTCTTTTAGAATAGAGAGAAAAGAGCGCATGCTTGTTTTGTTTTCTTCTCTTAAATCAAATAGACATATTGTATTCTTTTAGAATTTTCATAACAAAGAGTCAAGTTTGACTCATAAAAGTCAGCAATGCATTGTCTAATTTTTTTTTTTTTTTTTTTTTTTATCCGAGCAACTGCATTTGGACTAAAAATATGTTCTCGAGTTTTGTATTTCTTTTTTTAGGTGCGTTCGTAATTATATAAACTAGGGGATCATACCCGGGCTTCCCGGGTTACAGAATATAGGTGAAAACCAATTTTTTTTAATTGAAATGTGATATTTTTTTACATGAAATATACTTTTTAGATTGCTCACTAAAAATAAAAAAGCATTTTTCATATGGAAAATGTGAATTATACAATCAAATAAACTTTTGAAATTTATCAAAAGCGATTTTTTCGCATTAGCCGCATGCTAGGAGTTATTAGCCCAAGACTTTGCTGCTTACGGCATCCTTTTATTTTCTGATCATTTCAGAGCTTTACGCGCGTAGTTCAATTACATGTCTGTTAAATTTGTGTTTTATTTATATTATTTTATTTATTTAATCATAGAGGAAGTTTTACTTTTGTTTAAGGGATATTAGTCGTAAAAAAATGATGAACTCTTTATGTTGTTTTAAGAGCAAACGGATTAATCTTTCTTAATTGAGCTCCACGCGATAGAGATAAATTTAAAAATTAACCTCTCTTAAATGCAATCACCCTTTTTAAAAAAATGGTATTTTAATTTGATCATTTTAAAATCATTTTAACTCAAAACGTGAAGTGACGATTGTCAACAAAATCTTTGCATGTGAACAGTCACACTCTTAACTCGAGATTCTAATCTCAGTACCGAAGAGTAAAAACTGCCGTAATTTGTTTTTTTTTACGCATTTGCATTTAAAAAGTTTAGTTTTATCTAAGAAAATCATCGTTTTCTTTTAAACATGACGTCATTTTCACTTACTTAAGCATTTCACCTAGTGTCTGAAACTTAGTACACATACAGAAGGAAAAAAATAAGGAAACTTTATGAGGAAAATGCGTGTTTTCAAAAGCGGTACGCAATTTTCCGTTCAACGTATTATGTCCCTAATGGGATTTTGCGCCATTAAAACAATGTTTATCAACAATTTTGAATTTTTATCAGATAATCACACGAATAAAGATAAATAAAGCTCATTATTTATCTCTTCTCTGCAATAATAAAAGCTATCTCATTATCATCATTTTGAAGAAGTTTCATAGAATACTTTTAAAATGGGGTGAAAATGATGCACTTCTGCAAAATATATTTCAGTTTTAAGAATTAAAATACATGCTTTTTTTTTATAAAATGACGTCAATTGCATCCGCAGAAGTCATTCCTTTATATTTTTTTTAAATTCGGAAAACGTAATTACACACGGATTAATGAAATTGCATTCTTTCAGATTTTTGATACGAATTAAGCAAATGCTTGGAAAATAAGTCACACAAATATTCTTTAAAACTCATTTTTGTAAAGAGAAAGTGTTGTATCGTTTGTAAAATAAGTTTGCAAATAAACTAAAAATCATTTAATTGATAAAAACGAAATAAAGCCAAAACCCATCGGATTTTGTAACAGACGATATTCTTGACATAGCACGAATTTATTTTCAATTTTTTTTTTTTCAGTTTTTATGAGAAAACGGCAACAAAAAGATATAGCAATCTGCTATTTTCCTCCATGGAGGAATGAGATAGATGGAGATGCAGTAAGGTGATTGGGGGTGACGCCAAAAAAGTAACCCTAAAATCGGCTACAGAAAGACCAAACAAAACCACGTGATTTGACACGCCTATCAGTTCAAACCGGTTTAAACCTGTATTTCTTTACTTTCATTTTTTACCGTCCGAAATATTAAATTGTTATTAAAGATATGATTAAAATTTCGATAAAAAATGACTTATGCGCTGTTATAGGATGTAGTACTAGTAGTCCAGGCAAATTAAAGTAAATACACCTTCAACCTGAGCAAAATTGCAATAGAAGCTCTGTTAACTGATTTTTAATCCGTAACCATTACTGAGAAATATAACCAAAATCAGACAAAATCCGATCACGGGAACACCCTTAAAAACGGATTTCAAAACGGACTGAGTCATATGCCATTTTGCGTTGTTGTGCTGTTGTATAGCTTTTAGTTGAGACGGAAGACGACAGAGGGCAGCACTAAACAATTTGGACTGCAAATATTCATTTTTTATCGAACAACTGACAACCAATAATGCTTTTGGAACAAGATAAAGTAAAGTATCTATAACTCATTCTAAACTGTATTACTACTATAGACCGATCTCCTAACAGTCATCCAGTATGCGGTGAGTTTTTCAAGCTCCGGCGATGGTGAGATATATCTCCGGCCTCAGGCAAGCCCTATACTATATTTTCTTTCTACATATTAAGTCTTCCTGAACATTTTAAGCCCTACCGCATCAAAATCGGTCCAGTGGTTCGCGAGATATAGTTCTTTTAAATTTCTCTACTTTCTGTTAATCCCGTTCCTCTATCTCATGTATCCGCAATTGCAACTGGCTCCGAATCGATTCCAGTGCTTATAAATGCTAGTTGTGCATAACTTTCCCAGGCATCGGAACATTTTCAATAATATGCTTTAGGGAATTTTTCAGGGCAAATATCAGTATTTTTTAATAGAAGAATAAATCTAGCTTAAACGCGCGAAATTTCGCCTTATTTAAGAAGTAATCTTCTATAAGAAAATACTGGCTGGAATTTCCTGGCTATAAAATTTCAGGACACGCACGACCCCTGCATATATGGACATTTCATCACCAATTTACTATGTAAAGGAGACTTTAAGCAAAGATATCGATAATTTTTATACATGCTGTGCTGTGATTGTGATCTGACCAGAGTAGTTTGTCATGTCAGTGTTTTTCAAGATTATATTTATGGTGTTAAATGATTATTTAACAGCGGATTACTACATTATTTGTGTAATTTGAAGCTTATACAACACTAGTGAGTGAGTTTTAGATTCTTTTTATAAATTTTAGTATTTTAATGAGCCTCTGAAAAGTACATGCTTTACCATTGGCGGCCATTTAATATTGCATCTCTGTGGAGATTATTGTAATGTTAACCTTTTTTAATTAATCTCTAACCTGTAACGTACATAATAAATGCTATAAACAGCTCCATACTGTGCTTTTTATTAACGTAAGTGTATATACTTTGCTCTGTTGCCAGTTTCAATTCAAAATATCAATTTTAAGTGTACTAAATGATGTTTTGAAAATAGTTAAAAATTGTGTTCTATGCTAACTTTTAGCTTCAAACTCCCATAGGAATAACATTGGGAGTGTGTAACTTTTATAAAATTATCAAAAATACCTATAAGAGACAGCAGACAGAAGAGGAGCAGCAATGACATTTAAAAAGTGGCCGATGTACTGGAACACATATCGCCATTTCATTCTGATTCTTCTCTACGCAAAATTGTTACAGGTGTAACAGCTAAAAAAGAAGTTAATGTTGATGAGTTGCACTTATTTGGTATGATCATCATCTCCAAATTGATAGGGAAGGATATATTTAGGTATTCAGCTAAAAGGTCAAAGAAAGTGAAAACTCTAGGATCTGCTGCCGCCATTTGTAGTTATAAAGATGACTTAGATATACAAATAGATCCAGCGCTCCTCTTCCAAAGAATGATGATTACTGGCACTTGTGGTGAAATGAATCTCGGAGATATCATGCGTTATGAACCGTGTGCGTACCCTGCAGCATTATTTGAATCACCAAGTATGATGAGGAATTCAGACAAATCTCAGTTAGCTCAAGCACTAGTCAAACACATTAATTGCCGAAACGTCAGTGAAGGCTTACTGTGGAGACACGAAAAGTTTTGGTTTCCGTTAGTCTGTCTGTCTGTTCCGCGATAACTGCCGCAAAAAGCATCCGATCGGCTTGAAATTCACTGGGCATGTTGATGAGCTCCCCGGATTTAGCTGTATAGTTTTGGGTTAAATTTGGTTCATTCGTTCGGAATATACAGAACATTTTATTTTGTGATATAATGCTTTTCTATGGGAAGTCAGACGATTTTCAAATTTTCATTTGTTGAAAGAAATCGCTCATATGAATAATAGATTTAAATGGTAAATTTTGGATGCTGAAATTTTTAAATTAGAGTATTAAATTATTCTTATTAGTTTGCAATTTTGTCAAAACATTTGTCAGAGCTTTTAAATTAGGTGTATAACTTATGATAGAATTTTATACATGTGTTCGAATAATATAAAACATTTTATTTTATGAATTTACTTATATTTCATTTTTTCTTTTAACCGTTGCGTAGCAACAGCATCTCATCTAAAAATATCATAAATGTGAAAGTATGTATGGTTTTTCGAAGTCAAATCAAAGCAAAAGGAATGTATTAATGAATGCCTTTGTATAGATATTTGCATATAGATTTATTTAAACGCAGAAATGAAAATAGTATTTATATACTATATAGAATAATATTTTCATTTATTTATTCAACTATTTGATTATAAATGAAAAAGTTCATTATTTTCATACAGAATAAACTGACATTATTCTGTTAAATTTTATAAACTTTATTGTTGCCAAAAAAAAATGAATAACAATTTCTCCCAAAGAGTTAATTTTAATTTGTAAGATTTTCACGTGCAAAAGAAAAATGGAATAAGCAAATAAAAAATTTAAAAAAAGGATATATAGGACAGGAATGAATACATATAAACATTTCACACCAAATACCACCTAAAATAGTTTTTGTAGCAGTATTTTCCCAGCACTACGAAGAAAGATTCCTCGATTTACACGATTTTACTTGGCCTTCCTTTTCTCATTCTTTGCGATTTCATTTTCGCAATTGCGTGCATTAATTGGCACAAAATTTTACATTTTTATGACTCAGATATATGTAAGGCCATACAAATAAGAAATTCCGTATTGTCTCCTATAAAATGTGATAAAGTGTTGGTTAATCATATATGTTTTTATTAAGAGGAGCAGAGCTGCCAAGCCTCCGGCGTTCTGGATACCAGTATTTTAATACAGAAAATGTTACTTTATTTAATTGAAACATTTGCGCGATTTAAAAGAACATTTTCTCTAAGATAATAGTGATGTGCAAAAAGCTTGAGACTTGGTATGTCTGGTGGGGAGTGAAATGTTTTACTTAATGCATGTATCTCTATTTTAATGCTACGTGAACAACGTCCGTGTAACAGCTTGTAGAGTGTAAAATAAATTAAATTATTAAAATAATCCTTATTACGAAAAATGAAACAGAAAGTCCGGCTAAGGGAAATGAAATGTTAGTTAACCTTTCGTAATTTGACCTGAACATAGGTTTGCGTCAAATTTCAACGGTATTTGTAACATCACGATTTTAAATTAAATGTAGATACTATTAAAAGAAAATCACAAAAAATACTTAAAGGCGCCAAATCATGTTTATCTATTTAACGATGATGAATTATTAACTGTTAGGTTTAGAAGCCCCCCTACTTTAGGGTGATTTTAGTAAGTTAATCCTATCGAGTACATTTTTTGATATTTAGATTAGATCTTAGATATAAATATTGCAGAATGGTAATCAAAATTATTTTTTTATAAACAAAATTTATAAAGGTATTAGATTTCTAAATTAGATGTTTCAGTTTACATTTCCAAAAGTTCTTTATCCATTAGATACAGGTATTTGTGGTTAGCAGGCAAGTAAATACTGCTGTATGGATATTAGGATAACGGAAAATGCTTGACCGAATTATTGCTTATACTTATAAATCGCAGTGTAAAAAGAAATCTAAGATATAGGGTAATCATTAACTCAATCAGTAGAAAATTACAAATGCAAAATAAATTACACAACGGGGGGTTCAGGGGGGCAGAGCCCCCCTGAAGAAATTTGCTTTATTATATAAAAATTACTAGAATAAGTAGCTCGTGAGAATTTCAGAATATCCTTACATAACAACGTGTTTAATTTAACGCTTTTGATGTCTGAAACCATCGAAATATTTTTTTCCTTTTATAAATGTTTGTGTAATTTAAATAGTTTAAATTTTGTTTTTGTAGAAAGATTAATATTACGCAAAGTTTGATAAAAACAATGAGTTGCAGAGATGACGTTGAGGCTCTTGATCTGCAGATTTACTAGTAATTTACACAATGAAAAATATGACAACGTGGAAAGTACAGAAAGGTACATATTGGATGGAGGATCTTTCTTGCGTCGCATTTCCTGGTGTAAAAAATGATACATATGAAAACATTGCTATGTCTTACGATGATTTTATTGTTAAACAATATGGAAAACCTATCATTGTTTTTGATAATTACATTGGGTATCCTACAATCAATGATGTGGCTCATAGATGACGCTACAAAAAAAAAAAAAAAAAAAAAAAACAGTAGAGATATTAATTTCAGCCCATACGTGAAATTTATTGGAAAAAAGGAAGTGTTTCTGGATAATGAAAAAAACAAGCAAGCAATGACTTCCCTCATAGGCGAATTGCTTAAGAAACAAGGCTATACTGTTCCCAACACAGATGGGAATGCCAATATAGACATTGTTCGTGCTCCAGTCTCATCTTCAGAACATGCACATGCACATACCACTGTAATAGGTGAAGATACCGACTTGCTGATTCTCCTTCTTTAACAGGCAAAGGATAATGGCTTCAAGCTATACTATCGCAGTGACATAAGACGAGATCATGTTCCAAACCAGTCTATCATATCCTCAACATGCAGTCTCTGTTAGGTCGTGAAAATTGCAACTTCCTTCTGTTTCTGCATGCTTTCACGGGCTGCGATACAACATCCAGAATTTTTTCGATTGGGAAATCCTCATCATTTCTCAAACAGACAGACAACAAGACAGAGCTCCGTTCTATTGCAAAAGTATTTTGTTCAAATTCAAGCCTACATTCAGATATGGCTGAGGCTGGAAGAAAAGCAATGCTTCTGTTTTATGACTGCAAGGCACTGGATTCTATAGACAAACTACGTCACCAAATGCTGGTAAGGAAAGTAACTACAGTAAAAACACCTGAACCCTGAACGTTTGCCTCCGACCGATTCTTCTACAAAATATCATAGCTATCACACTTACTTACAAATAAATATCGGAAGAAAGAACCAAGCCAGCAGAATGGGGCTGGTATGTAAAAAAACACTCGTGCTACCCAATACTCTGCGAGTGACTACCAGCTACAGATTATTTACTTAATATGATTCCATGTTCTTGAAAGACAAACTGTGCTACTTTACGATGCTGATGCAAGCGTAATTGATTGCCCTGTTCTACAGCTTCTGGGGTGTGCCAAGTCAATGGATGTAACAAGAAGTACCTAACTTCTAACTATAAATATGATGAAAACTATTGATACGTTTTTTTCTTCACTGGAACATTTCTGTAAAAATGAACTTAAGCAGTAATTTGTCAGAAATAGTAGACTTTTGTGTACTGTTTATCGTTTTTGACTATACTTCAAAGTTAAATTGGGAAAATAAAGCGATATATTTCCGTAAGCGATATATTCTCTGCCTTAGTTCCAGAAAATCCTCTCCGCCATTTTGAAATCCGTATATAGGGGTGTTCCCGTGCTCAGATTTTGTCTGATTTTTATTATGCTATTAAGCAGTAGTTCCTGATTAAAAAATTCTGTAAAAAGCTTCTATTGCAATTTTGCCCATGTTCAATCACAAAATGCCTGGACTATAGATCAGAATGTATCGAAGATACTAATATATCACTTCACAGAATTATTTGATTATTTTATCATATGCATTTTAAATATAAGTATCAGAAGCGTCTTTTAAGATTTTACTTGAAAGGGTAACATTCTTTCGATATTGTCCTAAAATCGTTTGCACTCTAAAATCTAGATTTTTGATTAATATTTGTAATTTAAGTTTTCATACATAATTTTAAAAGAATGCTTTCATCATTATATTTTATCTATTTACATGCAATTATTAATATGCTATTAAAAACAAATAAAGACGTTTAACTAAATTAGTAGCGATTGATACAGTCAAAAATGGGGACCTATTTGAAGCGCAATCACAAAATTTCATTCCATCAAAGAAACTCCATTAATTAGTTTGAATTACCTGAGTTTTGAAACATATTATTATTTGCAAAAAAAATAAGTTCACCTGATAGGAAAATTTTAGCTGTAAGAATGAAATAATTAATATTAGTAAATGCTTGGCTCGCATTTGAGTAATTGGACTTGAGCTTTCGATATAAAGTTTTATTTTTCACAAAATTGTTATGCATTTCTCAAGAATAACTTTTTCTTTTCAGAAAATTGACATCAAAAGAAAAACAAAACTTCCATCTATACCAATCCCAAAACGTTCTTCTATCTCATACATATTAATACCTCAAAATTCGCTATCACACTGCCAAAATTAAATGGCAATCTATACCCATCATGAGGATTCTAAAGGTATGAAATTCCGTGCATTAGTTCTTGGGATATGACTATCGCTGAAATCGTGTAAATCCAGCAAATTACAGCCTAGCAGCACCACTTATTTGGTGCTTTACACCAAAACCTATGATACACCAAAACCACCAAACAACAACATATTTGTCAACGTCAAACTGAATCTGAAGTTTGTGGAGAATCCGTGCATTAGTTTTTGAGATAGTTATTGCGAAAATCATGAAAATTCTAGCGTAGCAGCGCCACCAATTGGGCGATTAACACCAAAATCTAATCAGCAACAACTTGTGTTAACATCTAACTAACTCTGAAGCTAGATGAAAATTCGTGCATTAGTTCTTGATAGAGCTATTGCGGAAATCATGAAAAATGCAGCACAGCAACGCCACCTGATGGGCGATTTACACCAACACGCAATCAGTACCAAGTCATATGAAGGACTAACTGAATCTGAAGTTTGATGAAAATCCGTGCATCAGTTCTTGAAATAGAGCTATTGCGGAAATCGTGTAAATTCTACAAAATGGAGCTTAGCAGCCCCATCTGTTGGGCGATTTACACCAAAACGTAATCAGCACCAACACATATTAAGGACCAACTGAGCCTGAAGTTTGATGAAAATCCGTGTATTAGTTCTAGAGATACAGCTATTGCTAAAATCGCGAAAAAGGCAGCATAACAGCGCCACCTGTTGGGCGATTTACACCAAAAACTAATCAGCACCAATTTTTATTAGGGACTACATGAATATAAATTTTTATTAAATTCCGTGCATTAGTTCCTGTGATAGAGCGCCCACAAAATTCGTGTCACATACTGACAAGTACTTTAGATACAGTACTGTATCCGAATCTTTTGTGTGTCCTTGTAAATGAACGATAAATGCTATGCACATCAAATTTCACAGCAAGTACATTGTAGTAAATCTGAGTAATTTATGTCTATTTCATTATATTTCAGTAACATAATATCGCTGTAAACAGCCCCCATATATCATTATATGACGGAATTCTTTTGTGTGGCCCTGTAAATGAATAATAAATGGTTTGTAAACCCCATATTCTACAAAATGCATGTTTTACTGCAGGTTATAAATGCATATAAATTTCTTTATGTTTTAAATTGCCTAGCATCATTAAAATGCACTTGAAACGATTTTTCCCATTGACCGTAATGTAACAAAATGCTTTTTACCGCCCATGCAAATGAACTATAAGTGCCACATATTTTTTTTTTCAATAGCGATCACGCTATAGTAAACGTCAATAACATATAAAAAATGCAGGGTGATTCCAGTACATTTACAAGAGTTAGAGTTCGGCCAGAAGGCCATACAAACCGAAGACAAACATTTTTCATCTATGTTGGAAAGGGTTAAAGAAAGAAAACTTTTAATAATACAATTTTTAATTCTTATCAAACGTTTTCAATGTTTTATTTAATCTTATTTTGACATTTATTTATTGCTAATTTTCCAATTCTAATTATTTTAAAAGAAAACATTTATTTTAATAAATAACAACACAACAAAGACTCTTTAAAAAATGTACTTTTTTTTTCTTAAAATATACTTCAGCTGTAATTTATCTCTTTGAATTCGTCTTATTAATACAAAATCCCTTCCACGTGCTTGTTTTGTTTGGGCCTTCTTGGACATTTAAATTTGAGCGATAAATGGTTTCATATTGCAAACCTTTTTTACGGCATACTGCAACTCCATCTATCTCTTTCCTCCATGATTTTCCCCCTTTACTTTCAACAGAAATGGAGTACTTCAGTTGCCACGATTACAAAAAAAGTAATAAAAACTACAAAAAAATTGATATCTCAAAATTAAATTGAGGTACAGCTTTAAAACAAATTGCATTTAAAAGAGCATTTTTTTCCTTAAACGACGGTATAAAAATTTAAAATGTGCGATGTTTAGAAGTTTTAAAAAATCCAGTAGAGAAAATTGCAAAACCAAAATTTTATTTCAAATTTCAAAATGTTGCCATTCGCAAACTGACGTATGCGTTACGCACAGATATGTTTGTCCTTTATAATATAGATACGTAGCACCTTTAGTCGTCGTTCAGTCCGCATATAACAAAGCAAAAACTACCCTACCGAATTGTTTGAAATTTTAAATATATAATTGTTGCAAAATTTTCTCGAGTCATTTCAAATTTTATGAAAATCGGATGTATAGTTTAATTACAGGGACATCCAAAAGTTTTCCGTTACATTACGGCCAATAGGAAAAAAATAATTCAAGTGCATTTTAATGATGTTACAGCCTTTCGAATAGAATGAAATTGATCTGCACTTTTAAAGTGCACTAAAATATACATTCAGTACAATATGCGCATATTTAAAATGGCCAAATAATATTATTGCCAAACAGTTTAAATTTAGAAATATATTTACACAATTATTTCATATTTCAAATGATCTTTTCGCCTATTGTTGCCAATTCTAAGACAGCGCAAATAATAAAAATCCTTTCTAACAAAAAAAAAAAAAAAAAAAAAAAAAAAAAAAAAAAAAAGGTCTTTTTACGGGAATATTAAAAAGAGAAATAACGGTGGTGAAAATTATTTCAGATTTAAAACGATACATTTAAAGTGTTATATTTTAAACAATTTTCTTATAGCTTTGTTTTAAAAATACCAGGAGACAAAGGCTGTTTATTTAGTTCATTTTATATTAGCTTATTTTCAAATGTTTAACTGATATTAATTAATCAAACACGAAAATTAGATGTCTTAATTGCAACTGATTCGGCCATAAAATTCTCCAATCAGAGGGAAATGCATGGAAATCCGTTTACAGGATATCGCTTCACTGGTTTTTAATTATAATTCAGTCTTCCATAATCTTTTTAAAACCGACTGAATTAGCGAGTTTTTAGAGCCTGAGGTGCCTGAACGGGGGTTGGTGAGCGTAGCTTAGGGGGCAGAGCCCCCTAGTTGTATAAATTTTCAGATATTTCCCTGATCTACTATTTGTTTCAGTGTTTCTTTTATGCTCTGCGTTGCGCCATCAGAATCAGGAAAAGTGTGTTGATGGTGGTGACCTAACTCCAGGCGCCAAGCCGAAAAAGTATTTAAATAGCGCTGTAAGCTATTACTACTCATGCATTAGTGTGGCATTACTAATAAATTGTGATATTATAATCCATAATATGGGCCGTTAATTAAAGGTAAATTAAATTGAAGTTCTTTTTAATTAAATTGCGTTGTGTAGTATTGCAATAAAACCATTAGGTTCTTAGAGGTCAGCAATTGTAAAAAAAAAAATAGAAATAATGGAAACTTCTTACTTGGGTCGTGTTGTCTGTAAATAAATGAAGAGGAGACTTGAAAACCGTATAATTTAGTTTTATTCCATCTTTTTGAAGAGAAGAAAAGGCTTCCCGTTGGTCACCGTTTATAAATTATTTTTTACCAATATAATAATCGACTCCACTTGCAGATATTTCTTTTAAAAAATTAAAGTGCAGCACAAATCAAATTTAGTATTGATGAAAAACATAATTAAAATCTTTTCCACGGCATCAAGAAATAATTTAAACAGGATTTCAAAAAAACGAAGACATTCTTCGGATACCATTCGCTAGACTCCGTATCCACGGCCGGAGCCCGCGATCTTTTTAAAACACAAACTAAGTCATGACAGATCGCCAACAAAACAGATTCTGATTTAAAATTAACGAAATTTTTAATTTATAGTGAGAAAACGGGGACTTCAAAAGTTATGGAAAGAAAAGATTTAAATCTATTAGAGAATTTTAAAAATTAAGCAATATCTTAATAAACAAATCCGAAAGAATACATTTAAAGAGTTTTACTTCTATTTGCTCTACGATCGGCGATTAGACACACCTCCGAAAAGATCGACATCCATTCAAAGCTTACGCCGCGAGACACTTGCTCCGATGACGTCATCACAATTAGGTATTGATAGATTGATGGAAATACAAAATAAAATTTTAGCACCATATACCAAAGAAAGTTGTCGCGATGCTGAGCACCGTAACTAGGGGATGAGAATATAAACAAGTTTGGCGCGCAGCCTCAAAAGAAGCAATTGAGAATGCTTTTAGTGAATATTGTTCTGTTTTAGAGGCACATAGTTGAAGTCTTGCCTAAGACAAATGAACGAAGACGCTTTCTTTTAAACGCTGTATGTTGTTTAATTAATAGGAACTTTCCTGTAACGTATGTATGCTGTATTTGGTTTCAGCAGAGTAGAAGTGTTATTTATCCCAATGAGTTAAATAATTCCCATCCCTATTAGAGCACCTAAATTCAATAAATACTTATGCCTTTTATTAGGTGCGTTCGTAATTATATAAATACGTAGCACCTATAGTTGTCGTTCAGTCCGTCTGTCTGTCCGTCCGTCCGCATATAACAGAGCAAAAACTACCCAACCGAATCGTTTAAAATTTAAACTATATAATTGTTGCATAATTTTGTCGAGTCATTTCAATTTTTATGAAAATCGGATGTATAGTTTAATTACAGGGACAATCAAAAGTTTTCCGTTACATTACCGCCAATGGGAAGAAATTATTGCAAGTGCATTTTAATGATGTTACAGCCTTCCGAATGGTCTGAAATTATAAATATATAATTGTTGCAAGATTTTGTCGAGTCATTTCATATTTTATGAAAATCGGATGTATAGTTTAGTTACAGGGACAGTCATAAGTTTTCCGTTACATTACGGCCAATGGGAAAAAATTATTTCAAGTGCAAATTAATGATGTTATAGCCTTTCGAAGTACACTAAAATATACATTCTGTACAATATGCGGCGAAAAAAATATTTATAAAACTAGTTATAGTACGAACGCATCTCATTTGCCACGTTTGACGTGCGATTTCCAACTTGTTGTTTCCTTTTTCGATAAGAAACTTTAAAAATCTATATTTGAATAATATTTCCAAACATATAGCTCAGTTACACACGAGCAATTAGGAATAGGAATTTCAATGATTCAACGTATATCTCTCAACATGGAGATAAATGGTAGTCCCCGAACCAGGTACAAATTTCGTCAGTTATTTCCTCTCGGCCGATAATTTGTAAAATGCTTCAGAGAGTTGTATCATGAAGCTGTGGTTCTGTGGGTGGGTTGAGCGGCGCTAGCCTCCCACGCACGTAAAAAAAAAAAAAAAAAAAAAAAAAAAAAAAAAAAAAATAGTCATTTTCTCCCGATTGAAAATTTGTCAAATTATAGCTAATCCAATATCTTGAAGAAAAAAAACGTCAGCTGATTATAAAGTGGTGGTTAATACGTCAGCTGGTCACACGAACATGAAAAAAATATACAGGGTGCAAAGGAAAGTCCCTTTAGCCTGAAAATACTTGCGAACGGAGAGAGCTACAGCTATGCAAGTGAGGTAACGATATAGTAAAGCGACTACGCCCGACCTAATTAAAACGACAGCAGCGCCCCTTAGTGGCGAAATTTGGAAGATAGCTATTGAAAATCGTAAACGAAAAGAGATAGAGCAAAATTTCCAGTTTGAAAGTTTTAGAGCATCAATTAATTAGTACTAAACGACATTTAGTTCACACGGATAAGATAAATCATCGCCTGTATACCAAAAAATGTCCGAAATCAATGAGCGACGATGTGCGGGATCCTAAGAAGGCGGTAGCGGTGAGGGAGGGCTTTACTTCGGAGGCAATAACAACCAATATTCATTTAGATTAAAACAAATGGTTTTATTTTACTAAGACAAATAAAGTATCTCTTGACTAAATAATTGGTGGTTATATACAGCACAACAATATTATAAAGTTGAAATGATTTTATGCAAAGTCAATAAAAGTTTATGAGAAGGTGGCAGCTTGTTGCATAAGTCCTTTTAGCAAATATAAACTGGATATTTCCTCACTGCAATTTTTGAGGTAGTTGATTAGTGTCTCTTTGGGTTCATTAATAATCAGTAGACGATTGTCCTTTTCAAGGATAAAGATATCTTCGCTGCTATGGCACCCTGTGCCAACGCCGCAGTTACCTTATATCGGTCACCGGCCTAGGAGCCGTATCCTAGCCGTTTCGGCTGTCATTTCTCCTCGAGTCGATCCCCGTGAACTTTTCACTCGCCCCGCAGAGAGCTTTTCTCTCCCGATTCAGGTTGTGTCCATGAAAGTCACTCTCTGGAGTCCAGCAAATTACTAACTAACATTTTTATCATCCTCGTCTCTTATATATTTAAATTATTTCTTTCTAAAACAATAGTGAGTTTCTCAGCCACTCATCGGCTCCTCCATTCAAGAACCTGTCAAGGATCTGCGGCAGCTGTTCCCTGAGTGGTTGCCAGGGGTCCTCCTATTTTTTACACACGGAATCCGCCAACAAATGTTTTCCCGTGAGAAAATATGTGTGCTATTTCCCACGCTGCAGATCAAATGCACTCCCGGTGGTCCTCTGCATTAGCGAACTGTTGCAGACTGTCAAACGTCGTAGATCGATGGTGATTAACCAGTTTACTTTATCTTGCCGTCCAGATTAGCGAACTTTGCTATATTTTTGCTCTATTATAGAAACACATTAGGTTTTCTTATATGGCGAATCTGTGCCACTGAGGGTTTTTCTGCGGGGAATATAGTGATATAGTTCAAATCTGTACAGCGATTCTACTTTGCTTATTAACATTCCGTAAATGTAGCAGTGTACAATTCCTGATTATAACGTTGTACTGTGCTGCAGTGTCTGTAAAAATTTAATTTCCAATGCGTTTAAAATTTTAGATTAACCCTTTCAGGGGCAGAAGAATTCTGTTCGGAAACTGATGAAATAATTGACTGACACCAGAATATTCAAACGAATTTTTTAGAAAATAAAAACCGGCTAATTTTCACTTTCATTACAAAAGCAAAATTTTATTAAAATATTCCTGCTGCCATTTGTCAGTTTTGGAATTAAAATTAGGTGGCTAGACCGTCTAGCCACCACCCTTGAAAACGAGCGTCTGGGGAGAGAACGACTTCTAATAGTAGCACTTAGAAAAAATTCGGCTGCCGTTTCAACAGGGAAGAAAGGGAGAAAACAGTCTGCGTTCTTCCCTCAACTTTGTGTAGCTTTCCCGTTTCGCTTGTATTTATTATTCGGTTATGAGAACATTAAAACAAATAACGTAGAATGTTAATTTTATAATTTGATTCTCATAAAAAAGGGATTTTTTTTTCAAAAATAAATAACATAATTTTAAAAGGAAATAAATAAAAAAGAATAATATCTGTTATTTATATATATATAAAAAAAAAAAAAAAAAAAAAACCTTTTATATATAAATCTGCAAAAATTATTTTTATAATTATAGCTTCATATTTTAATATATAATACTAGGGGGCTCGGCCCCCTACGAGCTACGCTCGCCAACCCCCGTCCAGACACCGCAGACTCTAAATGCGCGCTAATTTTATCGGCTTTAAAAAGATTTCGAAAGATTGAATTATAATTTAAAAAACTGTGGCGATCTCCCTATAAACGAATTTCTATTCATTTCTCATTGATTGGGGAATTTTAACGCTAAATCCGCTGCGGTACTACTTTATTATCCTGTCGACCAATTACGCCAAATTATATAAATCGCCAAACCACTCGCCAAATTATACAAATTGATATAATTTTTATTTTAAATAACGAAAGAACAAATAAATTCGTACAACATTAATAAAAACACAAATAAAACGTCGAAATAAAAATAACTTGATGACGTATACACGTGTAACAACATTTCAAAATAAGCTAATATAAAAGGAATTAAGTAAAGAGAGTGTTTGTCTCCTGGTATTTTTTAACAAAGTGAAAAGAAAGTTCTTTTAAATGAGACATTTTAAATTAATTCTCAAAATATCAAATAAATGTCTAGCGCAATTTCTAAATTTAAACTTTTTTGCAATATTATTTTGTGTTCATTTTATATAATAACTAAAATGTGACGTAAATATGACGTAATTTCTCCTAAGACTTCTAACGCGTGTTAATGAATTTATTATTTTACAATATCCTTTCTCTTTTAAAATTCACGTGTATGCTTTTTATGACGTAATTTTTAATAAGTTCCTGCTTTTTATACGTAATTATTTAATTCTAATTTGAAAATTTTTTTCCTGTTTATAATAGTCACGTGTAAATAAATTTTTAATTTGAAGCAAACATTATTGCTTGCGCTTTTTATACAGTTGGCAACAGTTTAAATTAGTACAATTTTCTGAAATCTGTAAAAAATATCTCTAGAAATGCTGAAAATTTGAATTTAAAATAGAAATAAAACCCGAAAAAATGAGTCAAAATAAAAAAAATAATGCAATCTGCACTCCGGCAAATTCTAACGCATAAAATGATCTAAAAATGATTACACTGCCATGTATAGTTTTTGCTGCTATAAAACTTTTTTAGTGGAACGATTTTGTCCAACTTTAGCATTAAATAACTCTTAAAGTAATTCTTCGATTTGAAAACTGTCTGCATCAGCGTGTTTATCAAACATTTCTGTATAAAACCACCGATTTTCATATTTTTGTATGCATTATTTTTGCTAATATTAACGAAGAAAGGCCTCCGGTCGCAAAAAAATCAAAACCGGCGGCGGCGGCGGCGGCGGCGGTGACAGCGGTAGTTACTTTTTTTTAGAATAGAGAGATTTTATTATACACACACACATATATATATATATATATATATATATATTAAAAAAAAATAAGTACATTTGTCAATTCTGCGTTATATTTATATATAATGTAATTATTTGGCAATTAATATTATATATAACATATATTCAAAAATGTGTGTCACGAAATACTGTTTTTTTTTCTTTTTCACCTCGGAAAATTCATTTTTTATTAAGTTTTATATATTAATGATTTACCTTTCTGTGTGTTTACTTATTCTTTTTTTAAATAAGGCCAATTGACGTAAATTTTTAATATTTTGTTAAGATTAGCACAAACCTCATCGTATCCTACTTTTTTTTTTCTTTTTTGCAAGTTGGTTTCCAGTTTGGGGAATTCGATTTGAATATTTTACAATGGCTTTTTAATTTATTATTAAATGATTTTATGAAGGAGGTATGAGATAATATATTTTTTAACGATTACGTTTAGCAGATTATGTAGGAAGGAGGGGGGGGGGGTTACATTTTTTTACTTACATAAGGACGAAAATATCAATTTTCCCGTTTAATTTACTGCATCTATTTGACATTAAATGAAATTTCCCTTCCAGAGTTGCAATTTTTATAAGTTCTTTTTTCTTTTCTTATATATATATATATCAGTGTGATTAAAATGCTAAAACTTCGATATGTTTTTCAATTAACTCGATTTTTAAATGGACAATCCTCGTGGTTCATAAAATTAAAAACAGGATTTTCCTTAATAGAAATTGACTGTTGAAGAGTATTTCCTTAGTATTTTTTTAAAATAAAAATATTAAGCAAACAGTCATTTGTTCATTATTTTTACAGCATGTCATGACATTTCATTTATTTTTTTTAACTCTTTATGTCCCAAATTATGAATTCATGAAAATTCCATCTTCTAAACTATTTTTTGTGAATTTTTGAAACTACATTAGAAGATTTACACAATCATTTAATAAATTTTAGAAGGATTTTGCCATTTAAAGTCAATTAATTAAATTTATATTTATAGGAATTTTGTGCAATATTTATAACTTCATTCAAATATTTTATTTTAAATATTTTTTTTTTTAGTATTTTATAGAATTAGGAAATGTACAAGTATAATGCTCTTACAAGAGAAATATAGGAACAATTCCGAACTGAAACTTTTCACCCTCGAACTTCCAACGTCAAGAAAGCTGAAGAGGTGCAAATGAAAAAAAAAAAAAAAAAAAAAAAAAAAATCATCTTTTTTAAAATATTTTTGTTTTGTTCAACCAATAATGCTTTTGGAATAAAATAACGTAAAGTACCTATAACTCATTCTAAAATGTACTACTACTAATTGATGCATATTTTATATCAAGTTATTTTAATGGTACGTTAAAGTAGCGTCGGGGCATAAAGGGTTAAATAATTAATTATTCGGATATCTGGTCCTTACACCTGTAGAGCACATATAGCATTAAACATATGAAAGAGAATGTTGTAAGAAAATAAAAAGAAGTGTTGTTTTAAAATCTTCTTAATAATTTTTAAATTAACTTTTCAAATATTATTACAATAATTAAACTTTTTCTTTATTAAGTCATTTTCCTTCATAAAAACATTTAATAATGTGTCAATAAGATATTATGAAATATCTTTAAAAAAAAGCACAAAAGTTACAAAAATCCTTTAACCGTAAAATTTTACATAAGCTTACCCCCCCCCCCCCCCCCCCCCACACACACACACACACACACAAGAAAAATAATAGGATATGAAAGTCTGTTACAAAAATATATTAAAATTTAATAATAATAAATATGAAGCTATAAAAATATTTTTTTCAGATTTATCTAACGAAAGATTTTCAGATAAATAACAGCCATTCTATTTTTTTTTTTTTTAATTATTATTATTATTTCCTTTTAAAAACATTTCATTTTTTGCAAATTCGATGCTTTTTTTTGTTTGTTTGTTTGTTTGTTCAAATTATAAGATTCAGCATCCTTCGTTGTTTATAATTTTAACAATTTCCATAATCGAATAACAAATGCAAGCGAAAAGGAAAAGCTACATAAGGCTGAGGGAAGAACGCAGTAGTTTTTCCCTTTTCTCCACAGCTGAAAGGGAAGGAGAATTTTTTTCTAAGTTCTACTGTTAGCAGTCGTTCTCTCCCCAGACGCTCGTCCCTTGAAAGGGTTAAATCTATGTCGTCGTATTGAAGAGGCTTGCAATAGACGTTCCATGCTGAGAAATGTGGCATGTAGAATTACTCTCACGAATACAAACGTGTATCGTGAGCAATGGCGAACTTTTCGAACATACTGAATATGAACTTTTTATCACTGTGAGAGAGTTTGTCTTTTTTTTTTGTGTGTGTGTGTGTGTGTGTGTGATATTAACAGAATATATTGAGATAAGCACGTATTTATACCATAAATTGAGCCTATTTCTTCATACTTCTGGCTATTCCATTCAAACGTTTACACAAAATAGAGTGCATCGATTTCGGCCATTTTTGGGTATACATGCGAAGATTTATCTTATCCATATAAACCAAATGTCTTTCGTACTAATTAGTTGATGCTCTAAAATTTTCTAACTGAAAATTTTGCTCTATCTATTTTCGTTTTCGATTTGCAATAGCTATATTCCAAATTTCACCACTGGGCAGCGCTGCCGTCGTTTGCATTAAATCGGGCGTAATCACATTACTATACCGTTACCTCACTTCCACAGCTGTAGCTCTGTCCGTTCGCAAGTATTTTCAGGTTAAAGGGACTTTCCTTTGCACCCGGTATATTTTTTCATGTTCGTGCGACCAGCTGACGTATTAACCACCACTTTATAATCACCTTACTTTTTTTTTTTTCTCCAAGATATTGGATTAGCTATAATTTGACAAATTTCCAATAGGGAGAAAATGACTTTTTTTTTTTTAAACGAGCGTGGGAGGTTACCGGAGCTTCATGATACAACTCTCTGAAGCATTTTACAAATTATCGGCCGAGAGGAACTTGGTCATCAAAATCTGTTGTTGGCTCGCGGACTATGTGGTCAGCGGATGAAAAAAGGATAGTAAACAGAGTCCATGTTTGGTGTACAAAACTAAAATTGTACAAACACTAGGGAATCGCACCCGGGTTAAAGAATATAGGTGAAAACATTTTTTTAAATTGAAAACTAATATTTTTTTTTTTATTTGCAATAATTTTTTTAGATTGCCCACTTACATTAAAGAGCATTTTTCATATGGAAAATACGAATTATACAATCAAACAAATTTTTGAAATTTATCAAAAGCCATATTTTCTTATTAGCCGCAGGCTAAGAGTTATTTGACCAAGATTTTGCTACTTACGGCATCCTTTTATATTCTGAGAATTTCAGAGCTTATACATGTCTGGTAAATTTGTGTTTTATTTATATTATTTTACTTATTTATTCTTAGGAAAGTTTTTTTTAATGGATATTAGCCGTAAGAAAATGATGAACTCTTTATTTTGTTTTAAGGGCAAATGGAGCAATAGAGCTCCGCGCGATATGAATAAATTTAAAAATATTTCATGCTTTAAAATTGTTTTTAAAATCACAGACAATCAGTAAACTGAGATGAACTATGCAAACAAATTCCATTTGAAAAAAAATCGTATTTGGTGATCTAAAAATTTAAATTGTACGATTAGAAATATGTTAGATTTGTGTTTTTTCAATATTATTCTTTTATTTATTTATAAAATAAGTGTTAATTTCTCTTTCACGAATATGTTAGATTGGTGGTTTTTTTAATATTATTCTTTTATTTGTTTATAAAGGAAGTATTAATTTCGTTATGCAAAAATAGTCAGAAACAAATGCTGAAAAATGTTTGTTGCTTTATATGCTTTATGTCAAAATGTTTATTATTATTATGTATTGAAACTGGCACATGATAAGATAAACTTTTTTAAAAAATCATGCTAAAAACTTATTTTGGAAAATATAATACATCAATCAATTAAGAAACAGTTTTTAAACAAATTGCATTTGAAAGTAAATTTTTTTCCCTATGCGACGAAAATTGAAAATATACGATGGTCAGAAGATTAAAAAAATTGCAGTAGCGAAAATTTGAAGACCGAAATTTGATCGTGAAGTGTTGTCATTCGCAAAATGACGTCAGCGTTACGCACAGATACGTTTGTTCTTTATAATATAGATACTTAATCAGTAAAATATAATAAAGATCAGTTATTAGGATGTGTTTATCAATTGAGGCTCCTATGCTTGGTATGTCGGAATGAAAAACAGAGCAATTTTCACCTTCTCAAAATTTGCATACGCACTTCTAATATCCATATTCATCATTTAAAAAAAATTGTATTTTTTTTTTTATCATTTAAAAATCTTTTTAACTCAAAACTTGAAGTCACGATTGCCAGCAACATCTTTTATGTGAACAGATGCACTCTTTACTTGAGATTCTAATCTCAATTCCGGAGAGTAAAAATTTCCGTAATTTATGTCTTTTTAGGCACATTTGCGTTAAATTCGTTTAGTTTTTATCTAAGGAAATGATAGTTTTCTTTTAAATATGACTTCATTTTCACTTAAATAAGCATTTCGCCTAGTGTCTGAAACTTAGTATCAGTACACATGCAGAAGGAAAAACAATATAGAAAATTTATGAGGAAAAATGCGTGTTTTCAAAAGCAGTATGTCATTTTCCGTTATTATGCCCCTAATATAATATTCTGCTCCTAATGGGATTTTGCACCACTAAACCCTATACAACAATTTTTATCAACAATTTTGAATTTTTATCAGAAAATAGCATGAATAAAGATAAAAATACCTCATTATTTCTAATGAAAACTATCTAATTTTCACCAATTTGAAGAAATTTCATAAAATGCTTTTAAAATTAAAATATAAAAGTGGGGATATTTAAAAAAAAAACAGATAGTGCGATCACATCTACATATGAAGAGCTTTCAGTTAAAAAAAAATATTGGTAAAATTGGTTCAGCAGAAAGATCAGAGCAGATGACTAAAAAACACACTTGTGTTTTAAATATATAGATTATATAAAATTAGGAAAAATTAAATTAAGCAAATTATGTTATTTTGATAAAATTATAGTAGAATGCCCTAAAGAATAGCATTTTATTATTCGAGAGAATTTTGGACAAAAACTTCAGGAACATGATATTATTTTAAACCACGAATTATTTGTTTGCTTGTCTAACTCGGCGAAGCAAATCCATCCAAGCGAGAATCATCAATTTCTGTAATATAAATTGCTGTTATTTGCATGCCACCTCTCTTTTATAAAGACACTCTAAATTTTTGTAAAACATTGCGTTTTATTAGTGTGTGATTTCGATTACATTATTTTCAAAAGTGAAGCATTTTCACCTGTGAAGAATTTCGAAGCTGCTGAGCTGTGAAAATGACGCACTTCTACAAAACATAATTCAGGTTTAAGAATTAAAATACTCGCTTTTTTATAAAATGACATCATTTGCATACGCTAAAGCAATCCACTTTTACAATCCAGTCTTAAACTTCGCCTGTAGCACATGATATATAGTCGTATGCATATGACGTCATTATCACGGAATAACAGACAATATTCTCGACATGGCCCATATTTTAATTTCAACTTTTTTTTCATGTTTTATGAGAAAATGGCAACAAAAAGATACAGTATCTCCTATTTTCCGTTTACTTACAATAGAAATGGGTTACTTTTGTTGCCATGATAAGAAAAATGGTATTAAAAACTACAAAAATATTAATATCTCAAAAATAAATTGAGATACAGCTTTCAAACAAATTGCATTTAAAAGAGCATGTTTTTCCTAATACGACGGTGTAAAAATTTAAAATATGCGATGTTTAGAAGTTTAAAAAGTTTCAGTAGAAAAAATTTCATAACTAAAATTTTATTTCAAATTTCAAAGTGTTGCCATTCGCAAAATGACGTATGCGTTACGCACAGATATGTTTGTCCTTTATAATATAGAAGATATGTAATTTAAATTAATAAATATAAAATTTCGTACATTTCTACAGAATAGAAACTGAAATGCAGCTGTAAAATTCATTGGAAATAGCAGAGGATAACAGCATCCCCTTCCCCTCCCGCTATTGAATAATCAAAGCCAAAACTGAACAAGAAGGAAAAAAATAATGCGTCAATCATAGATTACGAAACACTTTCCAACACATTCAGAATAATGCAACAAAACTGCACCGTTTAATAAGTTAAAATATTATGTCTAATCCAGCTATATGGAAACGCATAACACAATCTTTGAAAACACAATTTCAGCTGTTCCCATCTACAATCGGAAAATTATCCGAATTCTTTGATCAGCCCTGTATGATTTGTATCTATTAACTACATGCATGCAAAAATTTAGTTCGGTTAGGAAATACATACCTCAGTTGAAAATTCCCCTTCAGCAATTCCCGGTAATAAGGAGAATGGTACGTCAATTCTTTTGTGTAGCCCTGTATACGATTTATAGAATTTATATACAACGAGTAACACGCAAAAAATTAGTTACATTTAAAAGAGCATACAGAAATTGAAAACGCACTGCCAGTAATTATTGTTCAAACACAGTACTGTAACCGATTTTTTTTTCGTGTGTCCCTGTAAATAAACGACAAATGTTATGAATGCCCTATTCTATCGTAATCATTTTGTAATGAAATTCAGTGATTTATATCAGTTTCAATACACTCGAAATAACGTGGTGTCATTAAAATACTCTGCAAACGATTCCCCCCCCCCCCATATACCATAATGTAATGGAATTCTTTTGAGTGTCCCTGTAAATGAACTATTAATACTACATACTTCATATATAATACCGAACATGCAATGGTAAACAGCATTAACAGATTTCAATTGCATGAAATCCGAGTATATTTACGTGAATTAGAGCATGGATAGACGGACAGACAAATCGAACACTTTTCAACTTTGTTGGAAAGTGTTAATCAGCTTGGATTTTATCAATAAGTATTACAAATATTGAATTTTGTGCAATGCCATACCATAGATACCAAGATAGTGAAAAATTCATAATAGTATAACCACTTGCAGGACTATTTACACAGAATCTAATCGGCAACAATTTATAACAACATCTATCTAAATACGAATTTTAATGGAATCCTATGCTTTAATTTTGAATTACAGCGCCCACAAAATTTGAGTAACACATAGACGGTTGACAATTTAAAAACTAGTCGGATGTGGGAATCCCAAAACTTTCTTCTATCTCATACATATTAATACTGTAAAATACGGTGCCAAAATTAAATGACAATCTATGCTCATCATGAAGATTCTAAAGATTCATCATGAAGATTTTAAATTCCGTGCATTAGTTCTTGAGATATGACTATCGCTAAAATCGTGTAAATCCTGAAAATGCAGCTTAGCGATGCTACCTGTTAGAAGATTTACACCAAAACCTAATCAGCAACAACTTATGTCAACTTCTAATTCAATCTGGAATTTCATGAAAATCTGTGCATTAGTTTTTGAGATAGAGCTATTGCGATAATAGTGAATAATGCAGCATAGCAGCGCCACCTATTGGATGATTTACAAAAAAAAGTAATCAGCACCAAATTATATCAAGGGCTAACTTAATCTGAAGTTTGATGAAAATACGTGTATTAGTTATTGAGATTCTATTACGATAATCATGAATAATGCAACATAGCAGCACCACTTGTTAGGGGGATTTACCCCAAAAAGTAATCAGCATGATACGTTGCACCTGCAGCGTAGATCTATAGCTGAAAGCTAAAAAAAGGCAGAACCATATCACTACACTACAGTGCGTGGGTGTGGAGCTAAATTTAGCCAGCTTTGAAACTGTCAGTTATGCTCGAATTTTATTGAAGACAACTATTTGTTTTCCTTGGCCGAGGAACATAATATCGTGTCCTCGGAATCTTAGAAGTTTTGTAAATTTAAATATTGTGTGCTCTACGACATGATATTAAAATAGAACAAGAAAACAGAATACTAATTCTACATTTAAGCACATTACACCTATTGAATTATAGTTATTCACGACGGAATTACACGAGTATTTTTTTACAAGAATGTTTCTACAACAATTAATTTAAATCTTCTCCAACGATAAATTTCCATTGGATACATCAAATATTTTGTTCTCGGATATTTTTATTACTTCGAATATTTTACCCAGATAGCTGTAATATTTCATTGTGTTCTAGAATTGTTAGAAGTAATTGTTTCCAGGTTTTAAACTGGTGCCGAACAATGGGATTTAGATTTAGATAGCGAATTTAATTTATCAGTGCTCATATGATACTACGCGTCTTGTCAGTAGATTTAGCTTTCGGTTCAGGATTTATTGGAATACTTGGTTATAAAATTGTCGTCGCGGATAGAAAAGGTACTGTAACAATTTTATTCTAAGCATGGATATTGAGAAGTTAAAAGGAAAACGAATGGTGATGAAAACCACCATCACCAAATTTATAACTAAAATTGAGACATACATAGAAAGTGTTAACTTTGAAGATAAAAATAACTGTGAACAACTAAATGAATATTTAAGTAATATAATAGAAAAGCAAAACGAACTAAAATTAGTAAATAATCAAATACAAGATTTGATTTCGGAAGGAACAGTTTTTGAAAATGAAATTCTAAATTGCATTGAATATGACGATGTAATAAACGAAGCAAAATTTAAGATTAAATTGAATTTGAAGAAATTTGAAACGGATTCTGATAAGGCTTATACTACTTCTGTATTAAACGCGAGTACAATTCCTTATCCTTATTCTAGGCCGACAGCAATAATGCTCGTTTACTGATGAGGGCTATGAAAATAGCCGAAACGTTTATATATATTTTTAATTACATTTTAATTGTTTTTAATAAAATTTTAATATGTGTATGTCTGTAGCTATGTAAATTTTGTTAATCGACAGCAATAAATCTGCCAAAAATAAATATCCCAATATTTAAAGGGGATCCAAATACGCTTTTGGAGTTTATAAACAGTTTTAAAAGTACAAGTGATAAAAATGAGAATTTAAGCAAGATCGATAAATTTATTTATTTAAAATCATTTTTGTCAGGTGAAGCACATAAATCGATTTCCGGTTTAGCTCTAATCGAAGAAAATGACCAGCAATCACTCGAACTACTGCAAAATAGACATGGTATAACAGAATTTTTGATAAGCGTGTTTATAAAAAAATTACTTGAATTAGAAACTGTAAAATCAACCTCGAACATTAAACTGTTACGGGAGTTGTATGACGAATGCGAGGTGATCATTCGAAATTTACAAGCTATCGGGGAAGTTTCGGATAATTTCGGATATTTATTGATTTCAATAACTTTAAAACAGATACCCCATAATTTGGTAATTTAATTTCAGAGAAAAAAAGTGCGGAAAAAGCTGGTGACGTCAATGAATTAATTTCATAAAGTTTGAGATAGAGTCGCGAGAGGCGGCTAATGCGGTGTCGGGGATCTCCTTAAAAAATCAGAAAGTAACACGATAGGAAAGATGTGAATAAGTGTGATTACAGATCGCACAGAGGGTTTCGTTTAATATTCCTTTCAAAACACTTTATCCTTTTGAAAAATCTGTTAGTTCTAAATTTCGCAACCAGGGGCGCACTCTATTCTAAATAAACCTCTATCCGAACGAAACTCCGTTTTACATACAATCCGTATATATATTAATCGAAGGGATTGGGCCTATAGCACCCGAGATAAGTAGGCGCCCCCTGGCGGTAAAAAGTGGAACTAAAATATGTAAGGCTATGGTGCATAATATGAAAGAATGATCAAAGGGGTGTCGGCAAAAGCTGGAAAAGTGCTCCCCGGGTGAAAAGGGCGGAGGTTAGAAAAATTGCTTAAAATATACAAGTTAGAGCACGGAGGAGTAAATAATATAAGACTTTTTGAAAATTTCATGATTTGTCGTGTGGTCTGAAGTATTCAGCTATACGTATGCAAAAATTCATGTCGCCAACTTAATTAGGGGCTCTCTTAGAAAGAACTGCTTAAAATACATATGTGGTAGCTCAAAGGGTTAAACGTAAGACTTTTTCAAGATTTTATGATTCGTCGCCTGGCTTCAGGTGTTCTGCTATAAGTATGCAAAATTTCAAATCTCCAATTTAATAAGGGGCTCAATTAGAAAGAATTGCTTAAAATACACATGTGGGAGCCAGAAGGGTTAAATGTACGACTTTTTCAAATTTTTATGATTTGTCGCATGATGGTGTTCAGCTATAAGTATGCAAAATTTCACGCCTCCAACCTAATTAGGGGCTCACTTAGAAAGAATTGTTTAAAATACACATGTGGGCGCCCAAAGGGTTAAATGTACGACTTTTTGAAAATTTTATGATTTGTCGTTTGATGCGAGGTGCTCAGCTTTAAGTATGCAAAATTTCACGCCTCCAACCTAATTAGAGGCTCAGTTAGAGAGAATTGTCTAAAATACACATGTGGGAGCCTAAAAGGGTTAAGTGTACGACTTTTTCAAAATTTTATGATTTGTCATTTGATGTGAGGTGTTCAGTTATAAGTATGCAAAATTTCACGCCTCCAACCTAATTAGGGTTCACTTAGAAAGAATTGTTTAAAATACACATGTGGGAGCCCAAAGGGTTAAATGTACGACTTTTTCAAAATTTTATGATTTGTTGTTTGATGTGAGGTACTCAGCTATAAGTATGCAAAATTTCACTCCTCCAACCTAATTAGGGGCTCACATAGAAAGAATTGTTTAAAATACACATGTGGGAGCCTAAAGGGTTAAATGTCCAACTTTTTCAAAATTTTATAGTTTTTCGTTTGATGTGAGGTGTTCAGCTATAAATATGTAAAATTTCACTCCTCCAACCTAATTAGAGGCTCACATAGAAAGAATTGTTTAAAATACACATGTGGGAGCCCAAAGGGTTAAATGTACGACTTTTTCAAAATTTTATGATTTGTCGTTTGATGTGAGGTATTCTGCTATAAGAATGCAAAATTTCACGCCTCCAACCTAATTAGAGGCTCACATAGAAATAATTGTTTAAAATACACATGTGGGAGCCCGAAGGGTTAAATGTACGACTTTTTCAAAATTTTATGATTTGCCGTATGATGTGTGGTGTTCATCTATAAGTATGCAAAATTTCAAGTCTCCAACATGTATAGTTTCTGAGAACGGGCTCTGTGACGGACAGACAGAGGAGCGAGACGAATAGGGTTTCGTCAGACGAACGAAACCCTAAAAATTTAATATTTAAAAAGTTAAAATTTCGTATTAAAATATGCTACTATGGATAACCGCAGCGTCGTTATGTCTGATAGCTGCTTTCCCGCGGAAATGAAATCTTTTTTCCTTGTCTTTCCAATTAAAGAAATTAAATTTTTCTCGATCGATTTTTAGTGGATATTTTAACTTATACACATCGCAGAAATGTGAACTTCATACCAAATGAAAGTAGATTTTTTTCCGCGTCTATCTATTCCATTTACAAATTTCTCGGACCAATATTTTCTGATATGAGATTTCGCTTTAAAATGTCCACTTCATTTTTCGGCTTAATTTCCTCCGTAGTAACCGTGCATCGACTGATTTGACTGGCAACCCTTAGCAGAAACTCCGAAGATTTGGAGAATGTCCGTTTGAACCTGCGTTAAAAAGGTGGATTGGTTAATTTTAGAAGTTAATTAGCCCGTAATTCGGTTAATTACCGACTTTTTCAAAATTTTATGATTTGTTGGTGGATGTGAGGTGTTCAGCTATAAGTCCCCAAAATTTCAAGTCTCTAACATGTATAGATTCTGAGAACGGGCTCTGTGACTGACGGACAGACAGACAGACAAAGGAGTGAGACAAATAGGGTTTCGTCAGATGAACGAAACCCTAAAAATGGTCAAAGAGGTGTCGGCAAAAGTTAGAAAAGTGCTCCCCAGATGAAAAGGGCGGAGGTTAGAAAAATTGCTTAAAATACACATGTTAGAGCCCGGAGGAGTAAATAATATAAGACTTTTTGAAAATTTTATGATTTGTCGTGTGGTCTGAGGTATTCAGCTATAGATATCCAAAAATTCATGTCTCCAAATTAATTAGGGGCTCTCTTAGAAAGAATTGCTTAAAATACATATGTGGTAGCTCAAAGGGTTAAACGTATAAGACTTTTTCAAGATTTTATGATTTGTCGCCTGGCCTCAGGTGTTCTGCTATAAGTATGCGAAATTTCAAATCTCCAATTTAACAAGGGGCTCAATTAATAAAGAATTGCTTAAAATACGTATGTGGGAGCCCAAAGGGTTAAATGTACGACTTTTTCAAATTTTTATGATTTGTCGCATGATGGTGTTCAGCTATAAGTATGCAAAATTTCACGCCTCCAACCTAAATAGGATGTCACTTAGAAAGAATTGCTTAAAATGCGCATGTGGGAGCCCAAAAGGTTAAATGTACGACTTCTTCAAAATTTTATAATTTGTCGCATGATGGTGTTCAGCTATAAGTATTCAAAATTCCCCGCCTCCAACCTAAATATCGTCTCACTTAGAAAGAATTGTAATTGTTTAAAATGCACGTGTGGGAGCCCAAAAATGTTAAATGTAAGACTTTTTCAAAATTTTATGATTTGTCGTTTAATGTGAGGTGCTCAACTATAAGTATGCAAAATTTTACGCCTCCAACCTAATTATGGGTTCACTTAGAAAGAATTGTTTAAAATACACATTTGGGAGCCCAAAGTGTTAAATGAACGACTTTTTCAAAATTTTATGATTTGTCGTATGATGTGTGGTGTTCGCTATAAGTATGCAAAATTTCAAGTCTCCAACATGTATAGTTTCTGAAAACGGGCTCTGTGACGGACAGACAGAGGAGCGAGACGAATAGGGTTTCGTCAGATGAACGAAACCCTAAAAAGAACGTCTAGAATAAAACCTAATGTTTCCACTTCAGTCGCGCTTAACACGATTGTAAAAAATGTTTGCGTATTTTGTAAATCGAATCATTTAAGTTTTAAATGTAACGAGATTACCGATGAACAGAAAAGGCATAAGTTAAAAAAAGAGGGAAGATGCTTCTTTAAGAACCACCTAAGTATCCTCGTGTAAAGTAAAAATAAGCCCTTGTGAATTGTGTAAAATTTGTCAACAAAATTATTTATTTTGTCCCACTAAACACGGAGAATGCCGATGCTTCTAAAAATGTCGAAAGTCAAGCCGTGTTCTCGTATGTAAAAAACTAATAATTCACCTGAAAAGTATGCGACATTATTAGATTACAAACTGCCTGTGTACAAGTGCAAGGTACTGGTAATAAATTAAACATGAGACTTTTATATGATTCTGCGTCTTCTCGAACATTTATTACTAAAAGTTTATCGTCAGCGTTGAAATTGAAACCTGTTACTAAGGAAACGCTTCTGGTTTATACATTTGCGAATCGCGACGCCATAAAAAAGGAATTTAATGTAGTAAGTTTAACTATCACTAGTTGTCATTCTCCTTATGAAAAATAAATGTAAAGGCGCTGGTTTCTGAAATTATTAGCGGTACTAACAAGGAAGGTCTCCATACGGGCATATTCAGAAAAATCTGAAAAAATCACAGAGTATTCTTCTCATGTGTATATGTTTATAAAAAAAATTTTGGCGGAACCGCGATAGAAAGTGCGTAAAAAAATAAGGAAAATTTCGTTTATTTGGCGATTTATCATCGGTTAGCGATGAAATGAAATTTCGAAAAATACTTTTTCAAGTCGAATACTCTTTAAGATAAAAATGTTTCATGTTGAAATTCTTTACATAAATTTAATGTAAATGACTTTAGTTTTGTCAGTTTTAGATTGGTTTAACTATAGTTTTGTCATATATATATGTACCGGGTGTCCCAAAAAGGACTGACTGATTTTAAAATTCAATAACTTGGAAACGGTGACAGATATTTAAAAAATTCTTGCAGGAGGGTTATGCATAAGGTCAAAAGTTTTTTTACAGTGATTTTCGATTTTAGTTCGAATTACAAACAATAGATGGCGCTGCGATCAATAGACGCTGAATTCAGGCTCGATTTTTGGTACTTCGTGGCCCGGATAATACATTTCCATCTCCTTTTTCAGCATGGAACAAGAGAAAGGACCAGAAATCGAGCCTGTATTTAGAGACTATTGCTATTAGAGACTATCAACCCCATTCGTCTCGCTCCTCTGCCTGCCTGTCTGTCCGTCTGTCACAGAGCCCGTTCTCAGAAACTATACATGTTGGAGACTTGAAATTTTTCATACTTATAGCTGAACACCACACATCATACGACAAATCATAAAATTTTGAAAAAGTCGTACATTTAGCCCTTTGGGCTCCCACATGTGTATTTTAAACAATTCTTTCTAAGTGATCCCCTATTTAGGTTGGAGGCGTGAAATTTTACATACTTATAGCTGAAAACCTCACATCAAACGACAAATCATAAAATTTCGAAAAGTCGTATATTTAACCCTTTGGGTTCCCACATGTGTATTTTAAACAATTCTTTCTAAGTGAGCCCCTATTTAGGTTGGAGGCGTGAAATTTTGCATACTTATAGCTGAACACCTCGCATCAAATGACAAATCATAAAAATTTGAAAAAGTCGTACATTTAACCCTTTGGGCTCCCACATATGTATTTTAAACAATTCTTTCTAAGTGATCCCGTATTTAGGTTGGAAGCGTGAAATTTTGCATACTTATAGCTGAAAACCTCGCATCAAATGACAAACCATAAAATTTTGAAAAAGCCGTACATTTAACCCTTTGAGCTCCCACATGTATATTTTAAACAATTCTTTCTAAGTGAGCCCCTATTTAGGTTGGAGGTGTGAAATTTTGCATACTTATAGCTGAACACCACATAGCATACAACAAATCATAAAATTTTGAAAAAATCGTACATTTAACCCTTTGGGCTCCCACATGCGTATTTTAAGCAATTCTTTCTAACTGACCCCCTTATTAAATTGGAGATTTGAAATTTTGCATACTTATAGCAGAACACCTGAGGCCAGGTGACAAATCATAAAATCTTGAAAAAGTCTTACGGTTAACCCTTTGAGCTACCACATATGTATTTTAAGCAATTCTTTCTAAGAGAGCCCCTAATTAAGTTGGAGACATGAATTTTTGCACACGTATAGCTGAATACGTCAGACCACATGGCAAATCATAAAATTTTGAAAAAGTCTTATATTATTTACTCCTCCGGGCTCTAACGTGTGTATTTCAAGTAATTTTTCTAACCTCCACCCTTTTCACTCGGGGAGCACTTTTCCAACTTTTGCCGACACCCCTTTGACCATTCTTTCATATTATGCACCATAGCCCTATATATTTTAGTTCCACTTTTTACCACCAGGGGCACCTACTTATCTCGGGTGCTATCGGCCCAATCACCTCGACTAATATATCTACGAATATTATAAAACGGGGTTTCGTTCTGATAGAGGTTTGTTTAGAATAGAGTGCGCCCCTGGTTGCGAAATGTGGAACTAACAGGTTTTTCAAAAGGATAAAGTGTTTTGAAAGGAATATTAAACGATACCCTCTGTGCGATCTGTGATCACACTTACCTACTTGTTTAAAACATGTTTTATAATGTCTAAGGCCCGAGTGGCCCCGTTGAGGAAAATAACGTTACCGCGACTTGAATTACGATGTGCTCTAATAGCTGCTAGAACAGCAAATCACCTTAAATATATTTTCAGTAACCTAGAAAAAATAGCACTGTAGACAGACTCTATCATAATATTGTATGGGATCCAAGGAGCGGCGTCCGAATGGAAGCCTTTTGTTGCAAATAGAGTAACAGAAATACAGGGGATGAGCGACCCAAGTTCTTGAGGGCATGTAATTAGCAGGGATAATCCTGCTGATATGCGAAGGGCTCTATAGACCTGATCAGGTCTATTGATGCACACGCACCGTTAAGGTGCGTTTTTACCTTCGCTGTGCTCCTGCGCATCGTTTTTACCACCATAAACAAGATAGGGTAATATTTGTACTTTTCATTTCGAGACTTCTTTGGTATTTAATAAGTATATAACGTTTAAAAAAAGCGGTGCCAGCCGACTAAATTTCTGTGTATCTGTTGATTGTCTTTTCTCTCAACAGAGGGATTTTTTGCTTTCGTTATTTTAGTGCATTAAAGACAGTCGTGCCATCAGTTTCACAACAAACTACTCAAGGAAGTATGGGTGATGGTACATCTTGCGGAAGATTTGCTGCGAATTTCTCAATTCAAATTTGTCACGGAGAGTTAATATCAGAAAAAATCAAACTTGCTGCTAATGTTCATGCTATCTGGGATATTATAAAGGACAAACGTATCCGTGCGTAACGCTGAGGTCATTTTGAAATTGACAACACTCGACGATTAAATATCAGTTTTACAATTTCCACAACTGAGAATATTTAAACTTCTAAACATTACACATTTTCAATTTTTACACCATCGTATAAGAAAAAAATTACTTTCAATTGCAACTTGTTTGAAAACCGTATCGCAATTTACTCATTTGTTGTTTACTCATTTATTGCGGTTTTAAAAATAATTTTCAAGCATGAATTTTTTTAAATCTATCTCTATCGAATGCAGGCTCCATTACGAAGAATAATAACCCATTTGCGCTTAAAACAAATAAATAATGCAACATTTGTCGTCGGTTAATTTTAGATAACAAAATTAAAACTCCAGCAATAAATAAATAATACAAATAAAATAAAATACGAATTTAACATAGAGGCAATCGAACAATTTCAATTTTACACCGCCAAATAGGAAAAAAAAATGTACTTTCAAATATAATATGTTTGAAAACTGTATCTCAGTTTGCTGATTGTTTAAAGTTTTTAAATAATTTTCAGGCAGGAATTATTTTTTTTAATATCCCTATCGCGAACAGCCCGATTACGAAAAATTAATCCACTTGCACTTAAAACTAAATAAATAATTCAGCATATGTTTTTGCTAACATTTAAGTAAAATGTATTTATTTATAATTTAAAAGTTGATTCTCAATTTTCTGCAGAAAATCTCTACTTTAAAATAACAAACAATATTTTGCTAGATTCAAATAAAATGCATGAATTTATAATTTTTTAATTAATTAGCACATTTTAGACATGTACATTTGAATTTCAAATTGATTTGAATTGAAAGCAGAAATTAAAAATAGCAGAGAATTCTCTAATAAAAACTTTTATACATTTAATTATAACTGTCGAATAAATCAATTTTTGCTGATCTAAACATACCAAGTGAATATTTTATGGTTGGCTGCCTAAACTATATGAAAAACTAGTCGGATGTGCCAATCCCCAAACTTTCTTCTATCTCGTACATGTTAATAATTCAAAATTTGCTATCACAGTGACAAAATTAAATGACAATCTATGCCCATCATAATGATTGTAAAGGTATGTAGGTTCGTTGAATTGGATGCATTTAACAAGGAGATATAAGTATCGCATTGTTACAAACAAATCGTTGAATTTCGGAACCCACCCTCTTAAATGTCAGCAAACAAAATTTCCAACCCAAAGAGCATAAAATCAGCACCTGTTGTTCAATATACACCCAAGTCTAATAAAGATCTATTTACGTGAAAATGTAACCGAATATTAAGTTTGATTAAATTGCGTGCATTAGTTTTTGAAATATAGCTTTTGCGAAAATCATGAAAAATTCAGCATAGCAGCGCCACCTGCTGTGCGATTTACACCAAAATCTAATCAGTAACAGCTTACGTCAACGTATAACTGAATCTGAAGTTTGATGAAAATCCGTGCATTAGTTCTTGAGATAGAACTATTGCGGAAATCGTACAAAATGAAGCACAGCAACGCCACCTGCTGGGTGATATACACCAAAACCTAATAAGCAACACTTTAAGTTAACTTGTAATGGAATCTGAAGTTTTATGAAAATCCGTGCGTTAGTTCTTGAGGCAGAGCTATTGCGAAAATCGAGAAGAATGCAGTATAGCAGCGCCACCTGATGAGCGATATACACCAAAAACTAATCAACACCAGTTCATATCAAGCTCTAACTGAATCTAAAGTTTTGTGAAATTCCGCTCATTAGTTCTTGAGATAGAGTGCGCACAAAATTTTTGTCACATACAGACAGACATTTTCTAAAAACCATCGAATCGTGTTCGGATCTTCTAAAACGTATAAATCCATCGAAAATCGGAAGTTGAAAATTTTCACGAATCCAATACTTTCTTCTTGTAAAGATACAGATGGGTGACAAAATAATACGAACACCTATGACACCAATGTCTTACGAATTGCAACTCTTCCATAAATGTTCGAAGCATGAAGTTCCCTTTGAACAGTTCTTCCTGAAATGGGATTCTGGAAATGACTATCTCTGACGTTATCCGGGATAAAGATTACCTGCACTTTCGGACCACTATACGGATCAACTCTCTTTTATAAGTCTCAGAAAGGTTTCTTTTCCGCCCACTGTTGCACTTCGCAGATGACACTTTACCGCATTTCGTGTATGCTGTCATAACGTCTGATACAGTACTCCTTACATGCCCTAATTAATTGGCTGTTTCCGTCACGGAGCAAGCAGCGCACCCCATTCCAAAAATCATACCGTTTTCGAGCGCTGACAGGTCAGTCATTATTGAGTTTTCCAGAGCGTGTGGTAAGCGCATGCAGCACCTATGAATGATGTTGAAAGACTGATACCATACCTTTCATAACCACTAGGTTGCAAAATTGAGTGCAAAGTGACATGCGCTTTCTGCTTCTTTGAAATGGACCATGCCTTTTTAATTGGTGTTCGTATTATTTTGTCACCCATCTGTAGAAGAAAGTAATAATGGTTACTAGAACGATATAGTAATTAGTAGTCTTCCCGATTGTGGTGTATTTTAAACAAAAACTTGCTGAGCGATATGTACAACCGAGTTTGGATGATTATAAAAGCCATTGATATTTGATTAAAAGCTTATAAATAATATTTTTCATGTTTTTGTGAAAGAAAGGGTTTTACTTTGGACATAATGGTACAGTCGTGGAAAAAAAAAAAAAAAAGTAAACACCCCCTACTAACTCTTCAACAATTTATCATCGACGGAAGTTACTGGTACCGAACGATTTGAAATAAAGTCTACTTTTAAATGACGTATATAAAATTTGTTTAGGGGGTCATCTACATATTAAAACGAACCCAAACCTCATTTTTTTCAATGGCAATACCCAATTTTAACAAGATATTTCAAATCTTCGGTTCAAAATATGCCTAGACACCAAATTTCAAGTCATTTGAATGATAAGTTTTTGAATTATAAACATTCAAAATTGAGTGCTTCTAATGTTAAATTACATTTTCATATTTTTATTTATATCTTCTGAAATTATGCTCCTAATGTGCTAATTTTTTGTTTAGAAATAAAACTAATGTGCCCAAACATAAATACGCTGAATTTACAATTTTTATAATTTTATGATATGAATTATGAAATTAATATTCGAAAAAATTATGAATTGCAACCTACAATTTTTTTGATGGATTTAGATTTATTAAGTCCTGCTTTATGAAAATCTCAAATTTCACATTTTTCTTCCAAGTAGTTTTCAAATTATGCTTAAAAAACGGCAAAATGATGGTTTAAGGGGCCGTCTATGATTGAAGTGAGTAGATATTTTGAAATTTCTTCTGCTGCCTTGTTATCTAACAGACTGCATTGACTGCTTAAGGTGCCTTGATCAAGAAGGCGGCTCTCTCGGTTAGCAATCGAGAACCCAACTTCAATTTGGATACAGCCCTTAAAACAAGGTCGTTTTAAAATAATTAATTTCTCGGAAACTTATGGTACGAATTGCATAAAAATTTGTTTTTAGGCTAATTGAAGGGTGTAGAGTTCATTTATGCTGTCAGAATTGGGTATTGCTATTGAAAAAAAAATGAAGTTATGATTCATTTTAATATGTAGATGGCCCCTAAGCAAATTTTATCTACATCATTTAAAAGTAGACTTTATTTAAAATCGTTCAGTACCAGTAACTTTCTTCTACGATAATTTCTTGCGGAGTTAGTAGGGGGTGTTTACTTTTTTTTTTCCACGACTGTACGTTGAATAAATATGGAGGATATGAATTCGCAGATGTTTCTCTCTATTCTAAAAACTAGTCGGATGTACCAATCCCAAAACTTTCTTCTATCTCATACATGTTAATACTTCAAAATTCGCTATCATACTGCCAAAATTAAATGGCAATTTATGCATCTCATGAGGATTCTAACGATATGAAATTCCGTGCATTAGTTCTTGAGATATGACTATCGCTGAAATCGTCTAAATTCAGCAAAATGCTGCCTAGCACCGCCACCTATTGGGTGATTTATACCAAATCCTAATCAGCAACAATTTATGTCAACGTCTGACTGAATCTGAAGTTTGGATAAAATCCGTACATTAGTTTTTGAGATAGAGCAATAGCGAAAATCGTGAAAATTTCTGCATAGCAGCGCCACCTATTGGGTGATTAACACCAAAACCTAATTAACAACAACTTGTGTCAACATACAACTAAATCTGAAGTTAGATGAAAATTGGTCCATTAGTTCTATTGATAGAGCTATTGAGGCAATCGTGGAAAAGGCAGCAGAGAAGCGCCACCTGTTGGGCGATTTACACCAACACCTAATCAGTAGCAAGTCATATCAAGGACTAACTTAACCTGAAGTTTGATGAAAATCCGTGCGTTAGTTCTTAAGATAGAGCTATTGGGGAAATCGTGTAAATCCTGCAAAATTCATCATAACAGCGCCACCTGTTGGGCGATTTACACCAAAACGTAATCATCATCAATTCATATCAAGGACTAACTAAATCTGAAGTTTGATCAAAATCCGTGCATTAGTTCTTGAGATAGAGCTATTGCGAAAATCGTGAAAATGCAGCATTGCAGCGCCACCTGTTGAGCGATTTACACCAAAAACTAATCAGCATCAATTTGTATTAGGCACTAACTAAATATCAATTTTTATTAAATTCCGTGCATTAGTTCTTGAGATAGAGCGCCCACAAAATTTGTGTCACATACACACAGACAGACAGACAGACTCACAGAGTCACAGACAGACATTTTGTAAAAACATGTTTTTTGGAATCTCTGACCCCTAAAATGTGTAAATCCGTCGAAAACCGGAATTCGAAAATTTTCATGAATCCAATACTTTCTTCTTGTAAAGATAGAAGAAAGTAAAAAGTAACTACCGCTGTCACCGCCGCCGCCGCCGGTTTTGAATTTTTTGTGACCGGAGGTCTTTCTTCGTTAATATTGAGAAAAATAATGCATACAAAAATATGAAAATCAGTGGTTTTATACAGAAATGTTTGATAAACACGCTGATGCAGACAGTTTTCAAATCGAAGAATTATTTTAAGAGATATTTAATGCTAAAGTTGGACAAAATCGTTCCACTAAAAAAGTTTTATAGCAGCAAAAACTATACATGGCAGTGTAATCATTTTTAGATCATTTTATGCGTTAGAATTTGCGGAGTGCAGATTGCATTAATTTTTTTATTTTGACTCATTTTTTCAGGTTTTATTTCTATTTTAAATTCAAATTTTCAGCATTTCTAGAGATATTTTTTACAGATTTCAGAAAATTGTACTAATTTAAACTGTTGCCAACTGTATAAAAAGCGCAAGCAATAATGTTTGCTTCAAATTAAAAATTTGTTTACACGTGACTATTATAAATAGGAAAAAAACTTTCAAATTAGAATTAAATAATTATGTATAAAAAGCAGGAACTTATTAAAAATTACGTCATAAAAAGTATACACATGAATTTTAAAAGAGAAAGGATATTGTAAAATAATAAATTCATTAACATGCGTTAGAAGTCTTAGGAGAAATTACGTCATATTTACGTCACATTATAGTTATTACATAAAATGAACACAAAATAATATTGCAAAAAAGTTTAAATTTAGAAATTGCGCTAGACATTTATTTAATATTTTGAGAGGATATTTTCAACTATTTTTGTTAGGAAAGCGCAAATAATATTTCATTTCTAACAAAAGTACTTTCACGCGATTATTTAAAAGAGAAAGAATAGCTTGGTAAAAATTACGTCAGATTAAAAACGATTAATTTAAAATGTCTCATTTAAAAGAACTTTCTTTTTGCTTTGTTAAAAAATACCAGGAGACAAAGACTCTGTTTACTTAATTCCTTTTATATTAGCTTATTTTGAAATGTTGTTACACGTGTCTACGTCATCAAGTTATTTTTATTTCGACGTTTTATTTGTATTTTTATTAATGTTGTAGGAATTTATTTTGTTCTTTCGTTATTTAAAATAAAAATTATGTCAATTTATATAATTTGGCGAGTGGTTTGGCGATTTATATAATTTGGCGAAATTGGTCGACGGGATAATCAAGTAGTACCGCAGCGGATTTGGCGTTAAAATTCCTCAATCAAAGAGAAATGAATAGAAATTCGTTTATAGGGAGATCGCCACTGTTTTTTAAATTATAATTCAATCTTTCGAAATCTTTTTAAAGCCGATCAAATTAGCGTGCATTTAGAGCCTGCGGTGTCTGGACGGGGGTTGGCGAGCGTAGCTCGTAGGGGGGCGAGCCCCCTAGTATTGTGAAAAGCATTAACACTTAAGCATTAAAAAATTTTTGGGGTTCATCGGCTGTTTATAAAAGATGTTTTATCGGTCAATTGAATGTGTAGTAGATGAAACAGCACCGAAAAAACTGGCGATAAACCACAATTAAATAATAAAACTTTGTATAAATCACCATATAATATAAAAACTCACAGGACGCGTTTCGAGCTGGAAAATTTAACAGCCCGTCATCCGACGAAATAAACACGCGTCCGAATATATATATATATTATTTCTTTTGTTGTTGTTGTTTTTTGTGATTTTTTTTATTTACCTTTTTTTTTTATTATTGGCTTATTTTTTTCTTTCTATCATTTTGACAGCACTTTCTGCTGCATGCTCTGCTCTGTGATTGGAGTTTACCTTTCAGTTAGCGCCGCCGTCGCATTCTTTGTAAGCCCTGTTCTCTACCTTTTAGTTCATTTGTGGCCTTGTCCTCTTTCGGACACGTGTTTACTTCTACTGATGACGGGTTGTTAAAATTTGCACTCGAAACACGTTCTGTCTGTTTTTTATATTTTATGGTGATTTATACAAAGTTTTATTATTTAATTGAATGTGTAGTAGTTTAATCTATTTACAGTTAGTTTTATCTCTTGTGCTGAGCTGGAATTTTAATTTTTGTGATCATTTTTTTTTTTTTTTGCAAATAATTCAGAATAAAAAAAGAACTGGCATTCTCTGGAAATATGTTACGGTTAACCCTTACCGGCGCGGAGTAATTTTGTTTATAAACTGATGAAATAATGGACTCACACCGCAATTTATAAATGAATTTATTAGAAAATACGAACTTGCTTATTTTCATGTACATTATAATAGGAAATTTTTAGTTAAATATTCTTGGTGCCGTTTGTCAATTTTGGAATTAAAATTAGGTGTTCTTTTTTAAGGACACCGCGCCAGAAAGGGTTAAAAAAGGGATTCATGGGAAATTTGTTGTCAATGTTTATTTTTTAGATAACTATAGAGGATTTAAAAATATATTGAAAAATGCTATCCAACAATCTATTGCTTTTAATAATTGAGCGTTTCTCACATTTTAAAACAAAAAATTATGAGAGTATGTTTTTTTTTTTTAAATGCTAAATAATTTTTTTCACAGTAATTATTCCTATCAAACTTCATTTTCCTACGAATCATGTTGTTAAAAATGTGTTTTATTTTTATATAGGGTGTCTCTTCTTATCGTTGACTAATAGCTAATTCCTAAACTTTTAGTTTTAGTGTTACAGTTCCAATTGCAAAATTGTCACAGATGTTGCTCTTCATCATATGAAAATAGATTTGTCAAACTAGTTACTTTTTAAATAGTTGCGAAATTAAAATTTTTATACGGTCTCTGGGTCTTATAAGTTTTATTTAGAAAACCTTGCTCCATGTATTAACAAGTAAAACAGGATCAGCATCACTCTGCCAGGGAGCCAACCAAAAATGGCATAGGCATGAACCCCTGACAGAAAAGTACCCTCTGCGACCTGCAAAACCACAGCTGGGGAATAGCCCAAGAAATACAATGACAAAAAATAAAAGTAAAACTCACAAAGAGCGCCCTGGCGCTTGAAAAGTGGTTAAAATAAAACAAAAATTAAAAATCAAAATTTATATTTTATAAACGAAAAATGTTTATTTAGTTCGTTGTAAATAAGTCTGAGTCTGTGATAATTTGATTTCGAAAACAGTATGTTACGCATGTTCCAGCTAAGTGTCCGGTTACGGATAAAGTTAAATGAAGTAGGCATCAATGGACATTTACCAAACAGATAATGTTTAACATCCAGGGGTGTAGTGGGACGTATACGGGGGTATACGCCGTATACCTTCTGGATTATTTTAAGGAACACCGTATACCCTCTGTTTTTCAAGAAAACTATAGTATATACATTCTAGGGTATACGCTCTGCCTTGAGCGTATACCCTCTGCTTTGAGCGTATACTCTTTGTGCTTTTTACGACTACACCACTGTTAACATCACCGATGTTTCCACATAGGCATTTATCACTCTGGCGTTTTCCCCTTTTATAAAGATAAGTAGGAAATGCCCCATGTGCAGATATAAAATAGGCATGGACTTGCGAGAAACACAAAAATGAGGTATCCACTTTTTTAATAATACGTGTCTCTACCCTTATCGCTATAAGACCATTTGTTCTGCCAAATTTTAATAATATTGCTTTTATAGAACTGCTTCACAAACGAAACAGGGATAGGAATGTTTATTTCAGCATCAAATGTACCAGTCTCAGTGACTGATTTGGAAAGGTAGTCTGCGCGCTCATTTCCGACGAAACCAACGTGGGATTTAATCCAGCCTATATTAATAGTTTTATTATGCAATAATCGTAAATTCGTATAAATATTATATATATAATGGCGCAAAGTGTATAACGCTTCCGGAGTGAACTCATCCGGATCTTGATAATCTTTCGTTAAAATCAGCCATTTTATTTCGGCCATGTTAGGCTTAAGCATTCCGATGCCGTATTATAAGTCGAACAACTGCCTTATTTAATCTACGTTGTATAACATCGATACTTCTTCAGTTTTTTAAAACCTTCAAAAACTATAAAATCATCATATATATTAAAACGCAAAGGTAAAGTTTTAAGTAGACCCATTTCGGGACATCTGGACATGCACCAACCCTGTTCAATTTAGAGGGATTGAGAGCGAGTTCTCGGTGGCTGAGTGGTCTAAAGCAGCAGTTTACAGCGCTGATATTTTGTAGTGGATAGCAGGTTCGAACCCAACGCCCGGCAAAATGATTTCTGTAACATTTTTCGCGATAAGTTATTTCAATAATGACATATTTTATTAGGAGGGAGAAGTTATATGATTTTTATTTTATTATTATTATTTGAATGATTTATAATTAAATAAAATTTAACGCTAAACAATATTTAAAATAATAATAATAATAATTTTATATTTAAAATATTTAAGCTAAAATGTTTTTAATGTAATTATCAATTAAATAAATTGAACTGATCTACAATTTTTGCTATATCTTCTGACCATTATCAAGAATGTATGTGTGTGTGTGTGTCAGAAAGAAAAGTTTGCCTTTCTTTTCCTTAAAAAAAGAAAACGAAAAGAAAGAAAGATATTCACATAAGAACTATTAAAAAAATTACCTTGATATCCGTTGCTTAATATTTAAAAAATGTAAAATAAAATTCAAGTAATAAAAAATATATGCTGCACCAAGTTTCAAATTTAGGCTTTTAGAGAATGAGACTGATAAAAATAAAAATTCATGGCAGCTTTTAATGGTCATGTAGTTAAAAAATCATAATAAATAAATAAAAATAAATACTGTTATTTTTTCGAGAAAATGGGACCATAGTAAATAAAAATAAATACTCTACCCACTATTTTTAGTTAAATTTCTGGTAAAAAGAAACATAATTGGTTGTAAATTATAAAGTTAAAATTCTGTGACTTCATTGAATAGGTTTGGCTGACTGTACCATCTATATCGCTTTAAAGAAATAGGAATCACTTATGCAATATAGAAATTTGTCACAATTTCAATAAATAATTTAAAAGCAATTCATTAAAAATTCAAGAATTTTTCTAATGAAACATTCAAGCTATTTACCGTCAAATCTTGACGGGTACCATCTAGTTAAAAAGAATTTCGTCCGTTGGAAAAAGATTTTGAAGCGCTTGAACTGAGGACAAGCTGTCTGTATAAATGTGGAATACACTGTATGAGGAGTCTCTACACCACTCAATTGCGGAATTTAAGGCGGTAAGTTCAGCCTGGTATACCGTATTAAATAATTTAAGTCTAATTCTCTTCTCAAAGATAATATCTTCTTTCAAAAATACCACAAAAGCAGCTCCAACGCCCGTAGGCATCTTAGAACCATCTGTATATAAAACTGGGTGGTTGTACAAAGGGACCTTCTCAGTAATAGCACGTACGAAATTGACATGATGATCCTAATAAAAGTAGGGATAGTGAAAAGTATAAACTTTTTTCATCAAACGATCTGTTGAAACATAAACATCTTCTATCCAATCTGAACCATCATTATTCTGAACTTCAAAACATAAAGCCAGTTGTTTTAATTCTACTTCGATTGGAGGAACTCCTGAAAGTACACAAAGTGCCTGTGTTGATATTGACCGATATGCGCGAATGATAGATAAGAGACATAGCCTTTGGCATGAGGATAAACGCTTAATTCCATGGCTCCGTAAATCGTTAAACCAAATTTCGTAACCGTAAGTAATCTGTTTCTTTAGCACTGAATTGTACCAAATTTTTAGAAACTCAAGTGGTAATCCTTTATCACGAATTCTTGTCTTTTGGATATTACAAGTAAAATCTTTTATTTTATCGCGGGCCATATCGAGATGCTCCAACCAATGGAATCTACTGTCAAGATAAAATCCCAAGTACAGCAAATTATCCTTAACAGATATGCTCCTACCCTGGAGTTTAAAAATAGGTCGACGCTTTCTTGATATATATTTTCCAAAAAGCATTGAAGCAGATTTTTCAACACTAATTGACAGATGTAAACCACTACAGGCTGCATAACAAGTAAAACAGTAAACATCTATTGTCCTACGACTAAAACTAACCAAATTATGATACTTATTAGAATTTTATGAATTTTCGGCATTTTCTATCACACGCACAAAAAGTATCATAACCCGGTAAATTTTTGTCGCTCAAAAATGGAACTTTTACTGTGTAAACAGATTTTAATAGTGTGGATTCTTCTTAACAGAAAACAACGTCCATACTTTAACCCGTTCAGGACCGGCATCTTTTTTACGAATTTTATTCGTTTGGCACCACTTTTTGTTAATTATTTGAATTAACTTCGTAAATCACAAAAATGTCGTAATTAAATAAAATCCATTTTACTCTTCTTTTTTACTGGTATCAAACTCAAACGTTTAAAGTACTTTTTGAGGGTGCATATATGCACCCATGGTCCCGAACGGGTTAAAAAATTATTTCGAATTTTCTCTTTAAAGGCCTTTTAATTTAAACATCCGCCGGTAACATACTTAGCGACTGATTATAAGTTACAAATTAACAGTTTATTGAAACCTAATAAGATTGCTATTGTGGAACGACGTAACCAAAAGTAATTATTTCTCATCTCTACACCCTGATGCGTAAACTGGCAGTAATGCAGATTTAAAAAAAATACTGTTTAGCAAGTTCCTTTTATCATTAAAACTCTACTTCAAATGAAGGGCAAAATCGTTTGCACGATGAAAGAATAACTTTTTTTTACTATATCACGACATATCAAAATGCGCATCTAAAAACGAATTTGGGAAAATTTCCACACTCATAATTTACTCATTGCACTATTAAGGGAGACATTTACTATTGTTTTCTTCACCGGTTTTGTCGTTGAGTTAAAAAAAATGCAAATGTGAAAAATAGAGAAAACAATATTAACACAATGGAACTGTTTTAAAGCAAGATCCAAAGAGAAATTTATAACACACAGAGAAATTCCGAAAGCATTAGATATTACTGAGCTTTCAACGCATCTGAAGCTGCTGTTTTGTGTTTTAGAACCACCATAAGTTTTACAAAATTGGAGTATTCCGACTCTGTTAGCTGATAGTCGAAATGAATGTGAAGTCAAATTAATTTAGTTTTAAAATTAAATGATTCCGTAATGTTACAGAGTAGGCGTTATGAGATATATATTACAAGGCCGGATTTAGAGAGAACAAGAACAACTCTACAGTACATATCGTCGCCTCAGAGAAACAGTAGGACATCTAGTAATAATAAAAAATGAGAGGTCTGACTTACTGCTATGAATCTAGTGGAACAACTTATGAAACACAAAGTTATGTTTAATACAATATCTCAGATGTATTTAAAAAAAATTCCCTACTGTTCCACTAGATGCAGACACTGTGTTTCACAGCAGTAAGTCAGACATCTCATTTTCGATTTTTACTAGATGTCCTACTGTTGCTCTGAGGCGTCGATATACAGTAGACGATCGTTATAAAAACCGTTTATTATAACGATTTTCTTATTATAACGACCGATCGAACAAATCCTTTATGTAATCATTTACGCGGAATTATTTTTACATCTAATAGAATGACTAATAAGACCAGCACTTTCCAAACAAAGTATGAGTCGCTATCCGCCAGTGGGTCACAGAATAACCGATCAGGTTTTCAAAAATATTATTAATTTTATTTTTTGCACAAAATGTAATGAATACAATACGTAACACCTAAAAAAAGTCCTTCCGGCCAGTGCCGGGAGGAAGAGGTAGCTTTCATATTCCTTATTTTAAAAAAGCCAACTTATATTATTCAAACACATGAAGCTCAATTTAGTAGAAAACGAATATGGTAGATTCAATACTAATTTTTATCAATATAATGAATGAGAATTTCGCGAAATTAGTCAGCTTTATCCAAGCTGCTTTTCTTTAAAGTAACTTATATTTGGCTGCCAAATTCGGCGATTTCTTAAAGTGCCTGCCATTTTAAGACAACATGGTGGATGAGGCTAACCAGTGAACTTGGTCGAGACCTTAGTAATTGCTGTGCACATGCTCACTCACATCGGAATAGGTTGATATATACGAATGCTGTCGCAGGCAAAAAATCAGATTTTTCAAAATGTCAACCACATTAGAAATTGAAACTGCTGTATCTGAGCCATTTTTTAAGATAAAGACAAACAAAAAATGCTCCTGAATCCTTATATTAAGGTCAAATACTTAAGAAAGAAACCTTTTTCAATTTCTAATTTTTTTGCACCTCACTTTATTTATAATTTTTTTTTTAATTTAACGGCCGCCATTTTGAAACAAGAAGGCTGAATAATCTGGCCAGCGAACTTGGTCGAGATATTGATGTATACTATCCACATGCCTTCTTACATCGAAATAGGCGAATACGTGTGTTATCGCATGCCAAGTACAAGATCGTTTCAAAATGATAGCCATGCTAGAAATTCAAAGTGCTATAATTCAACCATTTTTTAAGATATAACCAAAAGAACAAATTTACAAAAACAAAAACTGCTCCGGAATCTTTGTATCAAGGCCAAACACATAAAAGAAATCTTTTTCATTTTCCAATTTTTTAATACCTCATTTTAAATTTTAAATTTAATTTTTTTTTAAATGGCAACCCTTTTGAAACAAGATGGCGAATGAAGCTGGCCAACGAACTCGATCGAGACATTGGTATGTATATATACAGACCAAGTTACATCCAAATCGGTTCATAAATAAGCCTGTTATCGCGTGACAAAAATCAGGACGTTTCAAAATGTCAGCCACGCTAGAAATTCAAAATGCTATAACTCAGCCATTTTTTTTTAAGATATAGGCGAAACAAAATCTGCTCCCGAATCTTTTTATCAAGGTTGGTGGATATGATGTGGACTGTAGACGTTAATTTTCTTTTTAATTGATTTTATTCATACTTAAAACTGCACAAGACACTTACACAACATAAATTTCACAAATTTGAGTAGATTGCAAATCATAATTAATATCCATCGCGTACTTTGGATGGAGTGTTTTTTCAGACGTGTTGATGCTTTGACGATCAACAGCTTAACTAACTTTTTTACAGACTGCTCGCTAGGGGGAGCTCGTTCTATTTCCGGAACGGAACATGCCGCCCGGGGATGAAATATGAAATATTTCAGCATTTACTATAAACATAATACAATAGATAACTAATTAACACTAAAAAATGATACTTAAATACAAAATACTAATATACAAAACAATCAGGATAATTACTTAAAAATAATATATATAAGAAATACAATGATGCATAAACATTATTTAAGAGTCCTTAATGGGCAACAGGCACACTTTTGAGATGCCTCTTAAAAATATACCACATGCAGTTTTGACTTTGACTGCACGAACCCTATTGACCTTGCCTGGAATTGTTTCCAGAATTCGGGCAAGAGCCCACTTACATGGTGGGAGACTTTCTTCTTTTAATAACACTAGAGATCCTAACTTTATGTTTTCTTTTGTAAATTGTCACTTACCGCGCTGCTGCAAGTGATTTAAGTAGTCAATAGACCAACGTTTCCAAATGCATTGAACATATTTGGTAATTAATTGCCAATGGGTTAATCTATTTTCAGAAATATTTATAACATTAGGCTCTGGAATACTATTAATGGGTCTGCCAATTAAAAAATGCCCTGGCGTAAGCACTTCAAACTCATTTATGTCATCAGAAAGCGGAAATAAAGGTCGGGAATTTAGGATCCCCACAATTTGGACTACTAGAGTTTCAAAGTCCTCTAGAGTAATTTTATTATTACCTACGGCCCTAAGCAAATGATGTTTGAAGGACTTAACGCCAGCTTCCCACAGACCGCCAAAATTAGGAGATCGTGGTGGGATAAATTTCCAAGTTATGAATTCTTCGGCAAAGAAATTTGATAATTCCTCGTTGGGAGTGGCCAATAATTTCTTAAAGTTATTTAATTCTGTTGACGCACCTTTAAAATTAGTGGCATTGTCAGAAGTTAGCGTATTTACTTTGCCTCTCCTGGCACAAAATCTTTTAAGCGTAGCGATGAATGCAGCAGCGGATAACTCGCTTACTATCTCTAGATGAATAGCCTTGGTAGCCATGCATATAAATATGGCCACATAACTTTTGGAATAAGTGCCCTTTCTCTGATTTTTGTACTTAATGTGGAAGGGGCCACAAAAATCGACTCCTGAATTGAGAAACGTATGGTTAGGTGTTACGCGTTGCGATGGGAGGTCTCCCATTAACTGATCTAGTGTTTTGGGGTTATGCCGGAAACATGTGACACAAGTGTGCACTGTTTTTCGGGCAATGCTTTTAGCCTTTATAGGCCAATATTTCATCCGCACTTGATGAACTAATCCCTGAGCACCCATGTGAAAGTACTTTTTATGAAAGTATTCAAAAATTAATTTAGTGAGCTTATGATCATTGGGCAGAATTAATTGGTGCTTAGCATCAAAAGGTAAGTCAGAATTTATTAATCTGCCCCCTACACGAAGTAATCCACAGTTGTCAATGAAGGGGTCTAATCCCTTTAACTTACTGCAAGAAGGAACAGTTTGTCCCTTTCTGAGTGCTGCTAATTCAGAAGCGAACTTACCTTCCTGGGCCTTTTTTACCAAAAAATGTGTACTATATTTTAATTCTGTGCCCGAAAGCTGATTCCGTTTTATATCTCTATGGCGGCTGTTATTGATGAACCTAAAAATAAAACTACATACTCTAATTAATCTAAGAAAATTATTAGAAGAATTATATAAAACATTAAAAAAATCGTTAGAGTCCTTATTAATAGTTAATAAATTAAAATCAGTTTTTAGTTCATGATCACAGTCAATGTCCTTGAGGGTAGGAAATTGTTTGGGAACTATAATTTCCGTTTGAAGAAATTCCGGACCAAACCACCACAAATCATTATTGATCAGATCCTTGGCTGTTGCACCTCTGGAGATGATATCTGCTGGATTGGATTTTGAAGATACATGGTTCCAGTGATAATTCTCAGAAATAGACTGGATCGTGGTGACTCTATTGGAGACGAAAGTTTTAAGTTTGTGGGGTGGTGTGTTAAGCCAAAATAGAACAATCGATGAATCTGTCCATAGCCACACCTTTTCAAAGCACAGCTGTAGGATGGGAATTATTTTTTGAACCAGTTTTGTCAAAAGTAGAGCTGTACACAACTCTAGTCGCGGGATGGTCATTGGCTTTAGGGGGGCCACACGGGACTTGCTGCACAAAAGATTAGACTTGAACTGTCCAGTTGTGGAGAGAGATCTTATGTAGATGGCTGTTCCATAGGCCTTTCCAGAAGCGTCTGAAAATCCGTGTAAATCTAGACTTGCAATGTTGTCAGACAAAACATATCGCGGAATTGTAAGATGATTCATTTCTGTCAATTTAACCAGAAAATTTTGCCATTCCCGAAGAGAACTGGCAGGCAGATGTTGATTTCAATTTATCTTTAATTCCCATAAATGTTGCATGAAAATTTTTGCTTTGGTTAGAATAGGGCCAATTAGGCCTAAGGGATCGTAAATTTTAGCAATTTGTGCCAAAACTTCTCTTTTAGTATAAACATCTTTGGGTTCGATGCTAATTTTAAAAATAAAATCATCTGATTCAGGTTTCCAAAGCATCCCTAAAGTTTTTACAGAAATTTGCTGCGAGTGTTCGTCAAATGCATATTCTGATATGACTGCGTCTTGTAATAATTCAGGATGATTAGAAACCCACTTGTGTAGCTCCATCCCTCCCCTTTTTAAGATCAGAATTAGTTGAGATTGCAAGTCCTGTGCGTCTTGTAAGGAACCTGCACCAGATAAACAATCATCAACATACATGTCGTTATGAATCACTTCTGCAGCTTTTGGAAAATCTTTTCTTTCTTCATCAGCAAGAGCTTTCAACGTTCGCGTGGCAAGAAAGGGAGCACTAACAGTGCCATATGTAATCGTGTTGAGTTCATATATTTTTATCGGGGCGTCCGTACTGGACTTCCAAAGAATTTTTTGCAAATTTCTCTGTTGTGGGTCAATTAGTATCTGCCTGTACATTTTCTTAATGTCTGCACAGAATGCATATTTGTGGGTACGGAATCTGGTTATAATCGAAAATAAATCTTGCTGAACCGTTCCCCCATTTAATAAAACAGAATTAAGTGAATAACCACTAGATGTATTTGAACTTGCATTGAAGACAACTCTCAGGGGAGTGGATAATTTTTCTGGTTTATACACAGCATGATGTGGAATGTAATAAGACAGCTTATTTTCGTTTTCACTTTTAATTTGTGTCATATGCCCCAAAGTTTCGTATTCTTCCATAAAAGCTGTATATAAGTTAGCCATTGTTTTATTTTTATCTAATTTACCCCATAAACTATTTAATCGCCTAGCTGCAATTTCTCTAGAACTTCCTAACACTGATTCTGCATTTTCTTTCAATGGTAGCTGTACTGCAAATCTACCGGTGTGATCGCGTTTATAGGTTCTTCTAAAATGTTCCTCACAAAATATTTCTTCATCCGCTTTGACAGTTTCTTTATTATCCCCAGGTAAAGATTCTATTTCAAAAAATTTCTGTAAAGTATTGTCTAAGCTATTTTCAGTTAAGAGGCAACAATATGACTTATTTTTAACTTGTGGAAGTGAACCTGCGATTATATACCCAAATACTGTATTCTGTAACATACAATTAACATTTGCTAAACGAATTTGCTCACTCTTTAAAATGTCAAAAAATACCTCGCTACCAATCAATGCATCAACCTGACCAGGTATATGAAAATTATTGTCCGCTAATTCTATGTAGTTAGGGATGCATAAGTTTGAAATGTCTAATCTTTCAACAGGAATATTGTTTGTTATTTTTGGTAGAACTGCAAACTCTAATGTTTTAGAAAATGTTCCTTTTTCATTTGATATTTTTGCATTGATAATTTGTTTTATTTCTTGGTGTGATTCGTTAATACCGGAAATAACACCCTTGAATGGCTTTGGTTTTAGATTTAATTTCTTGCATGCGCTATTACTTAAAGCGTGGATAGACGACCCATTATCTAGAATTGTTCTTAATCTAATTTTATTTCCATACACATGTCACTAAAATTATAGCTGTGTTTAATATTGCGCAATTTCTTTTATCTTCTAGTAACAAATTGGAACCAATTAATGGCGTTTCTTTAATCTCAGGTTCAGAAATGCTTATTTGTTTATTTTTAACAAATTCGTTATTTTTATTTATTATTGCCGTTTCCGACATGATATTTTCATTTACTTCACATAGTAAGGTGTTATGTACTAATTTGCATCTCATACAGGTAAATTTAGAATTGCATTGACCTTGATGTAATCGTAAACAATTTGAACATAATTTATTCTTACTTACAATCATTTTCCTTTCAGGAATATTCATGTTTAAAAAAGCAGAACATTTGAAAAGGGGGTGAGGCGAATTGCATAACACACATGGCTTTACATTATTTTTATTTTTATTATCGTTGATAAAAAATGATCTGGATTTATTTACTGCGTAATTGTTCTTAGATTTCGAGGGCTTCGTTACAGACATTCCGGCGTCAGTCGAAAGTTTTATCGCTTCTAAAACTAAGCATCTTTTTTCCAAAAAAGCAATTAAATAGTCAAAAGTCGGAACATCTGAGTTTTGAAGAGATAATTCAAACTGCTTTCGAGTTTCGTTATGCAATTTTTTCAGAATTATATTTATGAATACACTTTCTGATAAATTATTTTGTGTGTATTCCATAATTTTGAGTGCGCGAATGTTTTTGTTAACACAATCAATAAAATTACGCAATTCTTTAGGGGATTCATATTGCATTTTTTCATAATTTAAAATTGCAGAAATATGTGAATCGATTAACAATCTTTTATTTTCGTATCTGTGTATCAGAGCTTGAAACAATGAATTGAAATCATCATCAGGTGATTCTAAATGTTTAGCTTCGTTTTTTAAAGAAGCTTTTAAATAAAATAGCTTCTGATTATTATCTAATTGAGGATTAACAATCAAGTTAGTAAACTGCGTTTTAAAATTAGCAAAATCACAGTAATCACCTCCGAATGAAGGCAGTGGAATTTCAGGGAGGCGCACCTTTGTTTTGTTTTCATTTGAATGATCATTAATATTTACACTTGCGATATTACATTTATTTTCAAAAGATGCTAATAAAACTTTTAATCTTACCTCAACTTGTTCGAGCCTTTCATTAGCAGTGTCAATATCCTCCTCTATATCTTGCACTTGTTGCGCAGATAATTCTTGGATGTCAAAATACTGTTCTCTAATTTCCTCTAATTTATTTTGAAGAGCTTCTGTCTTTTTTAATTTTACTTCTAATGTGCTCACATTCGTTGTTTTTATATCGGTCGTATCTGTTATAAATTGCTCTAATCTTGTAATAGCAGCCTTTACGGTGCCTTTTAATCGATTAAGCTTATCCATAGTAGCTCTCAGGCTCTCTCGGACCACAATGGTGGATATGATGTGGACTGTAGACGTTAATTTTCTTTTTAATTGATTTTATTCATACTTAAAACTGCACAAGACACTTACACAACATAAATTTCACAAATCTGAGTAGATTGCAAATCATAATTAATATCCATCGCGTAGTTTGGATGGAGTGTTTTAGGTAGCTTTCTTTACAAAAAAGCTACCTATTGCAGCCGTTCGGAGGAAAGCGATTTCAAAAAATTTTGGTATATTTTCATCGATCATGACCCCCAGACCACGAAACCACCCTCCGTTCAAAATTGATATATATATATATATATATATATGACCTATGTCACACTGTAACTCCCGTAATTATGAACCGATTTCGATGTAATTCGGTGTGTACATAGTACATACCAATGTCTCGACCGAGTTCGTTGGCCAGCTTCATCCGACGTTTTGTTTCAAAATGGCGGCCATTTAAAATTTTTAAAAAATTTTAAAACTTGAAATGTGGTACCAAAAAATTAAAAATGGAAAAATATTTTTTACTTATGTATTTGACCTTTATACAAAGATTCCGGAGCAGTTTTTGTTTCGTCTATATCTTAAAAAATGGCTGAGTTATAGCATTTTAGGTAGCTTTCATTACAAAAAGCTACCTATTGCAGCCGTTCGGAGGAAAGCGATTTCAAAAAATTTTGGTATATTTTCATCGATCATGACCCCCAGACCCCGAAACCACCCTCCGTTCAAAAGTTGATATATATACTATATATATCTGATCTTTGTCATACTGTAACTCTCGTATTTATGAACCGATTTGGATGAAACTCGGTGTGTACATAGTACATACAAATATCTCGACCGAGTTCGTTGGCCAGTTTCATCCGCCATCTGGTTTCAAAATGGCGGCCATTTAAAAAAATTTAAAAAATTTAAAATTTGAAATGTGGTACCAAAAATTTTAAAATTGAAAAATATTTTTTTCTTATGTGTTTGACCTTGATACAAAGATTCTGGAGCATTTTTTGTTTTGTCTGTATCTTAAAAAATGGCTGAGTTATAGCACTTTGAATTTCCAGCTTGACTGATATCTTGAAACGACCTGATTTTTGTCACACGATAACAGGCGTATTTATGAATCGATTTGGATGTACCTTGGTGTATACATAATACGTACCAATGTCTCGACCGAGTTCGTTGGCCAGCTTCATCCGCCATCTTGTTTCAAAATGGCGGCCATTTAAATTTTTAAAAAAAAATTTAAATTTTAAATGTGGTACCAAAAAATTGAAAATTGAAAAATATTGTTTTTATATGCGTTTGACGTTGATACAAAGATACTGGAGCAGTTTTTGTTTCGTCTATATCTTAAAAAATGGCTGATTTATAGCACTTTGAATTTCTATCGGGGCTGACATTTTGAAACGACCTGATTTTTGTCACGCGATAACAGGCGTATTTATGAACCGATTTGGATGTACTTTGGTGTATACATAATACGTACCAATTTCTCGACCGAGTTCGTTCGCCAGCTTCATCCGCCATCTTGTTTCAAAATGGCGGCCATTTAATTTTTTTTTAAATTTAAAATTTAAAATGAGGTACCAAAAAAATTGGAAAATGAAAAAGATTTTTTTGTATGTGTTTGACCTTAATACAAAGATTCCGGAACAGTTTTTGTTTCTTCTATATCTAAAAAAATGGCTGAGTTATAGCATTTTGAATTTCTATTGTGGCTGACATTTTGAAACAACCTGATTTTTGTCACGCGATAACAGGCGTATTTATGAACCGATTTGGATGTAACTTGGTGTGTACATAGTACATACCAATGTCTCGTCGACCGAGTTCGTTGGTCAGCTTCATTCGCCATCTTGTTTCAAAAGGGCTGCCATTTTTTAAAAAAATTAAATTTTAAATTTAAAATGAATTATCAAAAAATTGAAAAATGAAAAAGATTTTTTTTATGTGTTTGACCTTGATACAAAGATTCCGGAGCAGTTTGTGTTTCGTATATATCTTAAAAAATAGTTGAATTATAGCACTTTGAATTTCTAGCATGGCTGACATTTTGAAACGATCTGATATTTGTCACGTGATAACACGCGTATTCATTAACCTATTTCGATGTAAGAAGGCATGTGGATAGTATATCGTAATGTCTCGACCAAGTTCGCTGGCCAGCTTCATCAGCAATCTTATTTCAAAATGGAGGCCATTAAATTAAATAAAAAATTATATTTAAAGTAAGGTGCAAAAGAATTAGAAATTGAAAAAGGTTTCTTTCTTAAATATTTGACCATGATATAAGGATTCCGGAGCATTTTTTGTTTTGTCTTTATCTTAGAAAATGGCTCAGATATAGCAGTTTGAATTTCTAATGTGGGTGACATTTTGAAAAATCTGATTTTTTGCCTGCGAGAGAACTTGTATATATCAACCGATCTCGATGTGAGTGAGCATGTGCACAGGAATTACTAAGGTCTCGACCAAGTTCACTCGTTAGCCTCATCCACCATGTTGTCTTAAAATGGCAGGAACTTCAAGATATCGCCGAATTTGGCAACCAAATATAAGTTACTTTAAATAAAAGCAGCTTGGATAAAGCTGACTAATTTCGCGAAATTCTCATTCATAATGATTTAATATTGATAAAGATTAGGATTGAATCTCCTATAATCGGTTTCCACTAAATTGAGCTTCGTGTGTTTGAATAATATAAGCTTGCTTTTTAAAAATAAGGAATATGAAAGCTACCTCTTCCTCCCGGCACTGGCCGGAAGGACTTTTGAATGTCTAGCGTGGCTGACATTTTGAAACGTCCTGAATTTTGTCACGCGATAAAAGGCGTATTTATGAACCGATTTGGATGTAATTCAGTGTGTACATAGTACATACCAATCTCTCGACCGAGTTCGTTGGCCAGCTTCATCCGCCGTTTTGTTTCAAAATGGCGGCCATTTAAAATTTAAAAAAAAAATTTAAACTTGAAATGTGGTACCAAAAAATTAAAAATGGAAAAATATTTTTTTCTTATGTATTTGACCTTTATACAAAGATTCCGGAGCAGTTTTTGTTTCGTCTATATCTTAAAAAATGGCTGAGTTATAGCATTTTGAATTTCTAGCGTGTCTGACATTTTGTAACGTCCTGAAATTTGTCACGCGATAAAAGGCGTATTTATGAACCGATTTGGATGTAATTCAGTGTGTACATAGTACATACCAATCTCTCAACCGAGTTCGTTGGCCAGCTTCATCCGCCATTTTGTTTCAAAATGGCGGCCATTTAAAATTTTTTTAAAAATTTAAAATTTGAAATGTGGTACCAAAAAATTGAAAATGGAAAAATATTTTTTCTTATGTATTTGACCTTGATAAAAAGATTCGGGAGCAGTTTTTGTTTCGTCTATATCTTAAGAAATGGCTGAGTTATAGCATTTTGAATTTCTAGCGTGGCTGACATTTTGAAACGTGCTGATTTTTCTCACGTAATAACTGGCGTATTTATGAACCGACTTGGATGTACCTTGGTGTGTACATAGTACATACAAATATCTCGACCGAGTTCGTTGGCCGGCTTCATCCGCCATCTTGTTTCAAAATGGCGGCCATTTAAAAAAATTAAAAAATTTAAATGAGATACCAAAAATTGGAAAGTGAAAAAGATTTTTTTTGTATGTGTTTGACCTTAATACAAAGATTCCGGAACAGTTTTTCTTTCGTCTATATCTAAAAAAAATGGCTGAGTAATAGCATTTTGAATTTCTCTTGTGGCTGACATTTTAAAACGACCTGATTTTTGTCACGCGATAACAGGCGTAATTATGAACCTATTTGGATGTAACTTGGTCTGTACATAGTACATACCAATGTCTCGACCGAGTTCGTTGGCCAGCTTCATTCGCCATCTTGTTTCAAAAGGGTTGCCATTTAAAAAAAATTAAATTTAAAATTCAAAATGAGGTATTATACAATTGGAAAATGAAAAAGATTTTTTTATGTGTTTGGCCATGATACAAAGATTCCGGAGCAGTTTTTGTTTCTGAAAATTTGTTCTTTTGTTTATATCTTAAAAAATGGTTGATTTATAGCACTTTGAATTTCTAGCATGGCTAACATTTTGAAACGATCTTGTATTTGTCACGCGATAACACACGTGTTCGCCTATTTCGATGTAAGAAGGCATGTGGATAGTATACATCAACACCTCGACCAAGTTCGCTGGCAGATTCATCAGCCATCTTGTTTCAAAATGGAGACCATTAAATTAAAAATATATATATATATTTAAAGTGAGGTGCAAAAAAATTAGAAATTGAAAAAGGTTTCTTTCTTAAGTATTTGACCTTGATATAAGGATTCAGGAGCATTTTTTGTTTGTCTTTACCTTAAAAAATGGCTCAGATATAGCAGTTTCAATTTCTATTGTGGGTGACATTTTGAAAAATCTGATTTTTTGCATGCGACAGCACTCCTATATATTAACCGATTCCGATGTGAGTGAGCATGTGCACAGCAATTTCTAAGGTCTCGACCAAGTTCACTGCTTAGCCTCATCCACCATGTTGTCTTAAAATGGCAGGCACTTTAAGAAATCGCCGAATTTGGCAGCCAAATATAAGTTACTTTAAATAAAAGCAGCTTGGATAAAGCTGACTAATTTCGCGAAATTCTCATTCATTATATTGATAAAAATTAGTATTGAATCTCCTATATTCGGTTTCCACTAAATTGAGCTTCGTGTGTTTGAATGATATAATTTGGCTTTTTTAAAATAAGGATTATGAAAGCTACCTCTTCCTCCCGGCACTGGCCGGAAGGACTTTTTTCAGACGTGTTGATGCTTTGACGATCAACAGCTTAACTAACTTTTTTACAGACTGTTCGCTAGGGGGAGCTCGTTCTATTTCCGGAACGGAACAAAGGTCAAACACATATGAAAAAAATATTTTTCCAATTTTCAATTTTTTGGTACCACATTTCAAATTTAAATTTTTCTTAAAAATTTAAATGGCCGCCATTTTTAAACAAGATGGCGGATGAAGCTGGCCAACGAACTCGGTCGAGACATTGGTATGTACTATGTATAAACGAAGTTACATCCAAATCGGTTCATAAATTCGCCTTTTATCGCGTGACAAAATTCAGGACGTTTCAAAATGTCAGCCACGGTAGAAATTCAAAATGCTATAACTCAGCCATTTTTTAAGATATAGACAAAACAAAAACTGCTCCGGAATCTTTGTATAAAGGTCAAATACATAAGAAAAAAATATTTTTCTATTTTCAATTTTTTGGTACCACATTTCAAATTTTAAATTTGTAAAAAAATTTTAAATGGCCGCCATTTTCTTTCAAAATGACGGATGAAGCTGGCCAACGAACTCGGTCGAGACATTGGTATGTATTATAAACCCACCACGAGATGAGACTTGGGAAACACCCTCTTTTAGATGAGTCTATTTTACGGAATGTGTGCAAGGCCATACTGGAGGGGGAAAATGACCCCGCTGTTTTCGTTTGACCATTCCCCCACTAAGAGCTAGGGGTTGCAATGAAATAATTTTCGCGCCAATAACTTGCTCATTCCTTGACATAAACCTGTTTTCCCTCTCTCGATTAGCTGTGTTTTACTGTCTCTCTCTGTCATTTAGTTTATCTTGCCATTTTTAAACTTTTTTTTTTTTTCAAAACTATTTTTTTTTTAATATTAAACATGTCCTCAAAAGGGAAAACAATTCATTCTAAAGAAAGAATGATTGTACATAAAGTACAGCACAAAATTAAAGAAAAGAAGTTCTGCCATTCTGAAACAGCAAGTCGCTTATAATTTTACAGCAGGAGCCCCCCCCCCCCCCTTTTTTAAGTGCATTTCTTAATTTAACTTATTTCATATATGTATTCTTCATTTTAAAAAATACGGTCTGGGCTATGGATTTTAGATGCATCTATTTTTTAATATTTCCCTTCGTAGATTTTTTTTTCTGTCCATAGAGCAAAAAATAAACGTAGAAAAGATCAAAACAGGCGTTTTGAACAGAATTTTCGGACGTGACAGCATAGAAATAAAGAAAAAAAAATACTGCCATTCTGAAACAGCAAGTCGCTTATAATTTTACACCAGGAGCTTCCACCCCCCCTCCTTTTTTAAAGTGCATTTCCTAATTTAACTTATTTCATATAGATATTCTTCATTTAAAAAAATGCGGTCTGGGCTACGGATTTTAGATGCATCTATTTTCTAATATTTCCCTTCGTAGATTTTTTTTTCTGTCCATAGAGCAAAAAATAAACGTAGAAAAGATCAAAACGGGCGTTTTGAACAGAGTTTTCGTACGTGACAGCACAGAAATAAAGAAAAAAAAAATACTGCCATTCTGAAACAGCAAGTCGCTTATAATTTTACACCAGGAGCTTCCACCCCACCCCTCCTTTTTTAAAGTGCATTTCCTAATTTAACTTATTTCATATATATATTCTTCATTTTAAAAAATGCGGTCTGGGCTACGGATTTTAGATGCATCTATTTTCTAATATTTCCCTTCGTAGATTTTTTTTTTTCTGTCCATAGAGCAAAAAATAAACGTAGAAAAGATCAAAACAGGCGGTTTGAACAGAATTTTTGGACGTGACAGCACAGAAATAAAGAAAAAAATACTGCCATTCTGAAACAGCAAGTCGCTTATAATTTTACATCAGGATCCCCCCCCCCCTCCTTTTGTCAAGTGCATTTCTTAATTTAATTTATTTCATATAGATATTCTTCATTTTTAAAAACGGACTACAGATGCCTCTATTTTTTAATTTTTCCGCTCGTAGGTTTTTTTTTTCTGTCCATCGAGCTAAAAATAAATTAAGAAAAATGTCATAGTTGGATCATTAATTTGCCTTAAAATTTTTTAGTAATTATATTATAAATTAAGCTGGTAAATTAAAAATAAAATCTTTAATTATTACTTTATTTTATTTTTTAAATTTTTTATTGACTATTGATTTAATTGCTAAATTATATCTTTATTGGTTATTAAAAGTATTTAAAAATACATTAAGTTTCAAGATAATATAAGTTAAAAGTCCAAAATATGATATTATTACCTTTACTATTAGTACCGATACAAAAATACACAATTCAATTGATTATTCTTAAAATGAAAGATGTGCTTAAATAAAGTAAATTAGTATTTCTTAACTATTTCGCTATTACAAAAAGTCGAGATGTAATTCATTCATTAAAAAAGAAAAAATACTATTTTTTAACAAAATTTTTAATAAATTATACTTAAACAAAAATAATTAATTCTCTGTATTATCGTAATAATTAAAAAGTAACATAGTTTATATAAATTTTTAACGCTTTTATGTAATTCCCCTTTAAAGTCAATATTATATATATAAATAGCGCCAAAACCTCGCATATTTGGGAAATATGACAACCTTTCCCTTTTCCTCTACGGCGCGGCGTAGAGAAGACAAATCCCCGCTCCGATTTGGAAGAAGTGGGTTCGTCTTAGACTACGTCACGTATGATTGACAGGTCTCTTCTCGTCGTGGGTCTATAATACTATGTACACACCGAATTACATCGAAATCCGTTCATAAATACGAGAGTTACAGTCTGACAAAGGTCAGATATATATATATATATATCAATTTTGAACGGAGGGTGGTTTCGGGGTCTGGGGGTCATGATTGATGAAAATATACCAAAATTTTTTGAAATCGCTTTCCTCTGAACGGCTGCAATAGGTAGCTTTTTGTAATGAAAGCTACCTAAAAAAGTCCTTCCGGCCAGTGCCGGGAGGAAGAGGTAGCTTTCATATTCCTTATTTTAAAAAAGCCAACTTATATTACTCAAACACACGAAGCTCAATTAAGTGGAAACCAAATGTAAGAGATTCAATACTAATTTTTATCAATACTAAATCATTATGAATGAGAATTTCGCGAAATTAGTCAGCTGTATCCAAGCTGCTTTTATTTAAAGTAACTTATATTTGGCTGCCAAATTCGGCGATTTCTTAAAGTGCCTGCCATTTTAAGACAACATGGTGGATGAGGCTAACCAGTGAACTTGGTCGAGACCTTAGTAATTGCTGTGCTCATGCTCACTCACATCGGAATCGGTTGATATATAAGAGTGCTGTCGCAGGCAAAAAATCAGATTTTTCAAAATGTCACCCACGTTAGAAATTGAAACTGCTATATCTGAGCCATTTTTTAAGACAAAGACAAACAAAAAATGCTCCTGAATCCTTATATCAAGGTCAAATACTTAAGAAAGAAACCTTTTTCAATTTCTAATTTTTTTGCATCTCACTTTAAATATATTTTTTTTTATTTAATGGCCGCCATTTTGAAACAAGATGGCTGATGAAGCTGGCCAGCGAACTTGGTCGAGATATTGATGTATACTATCCACATGCCTTCTTCCATCGAAATAGGCGAATACGTGTGGTATCGCGTGACAAATACAAGATCGTTTCAAAGTGTTAGCCATGATAGAAATTCAAAGTGCTATAATTCAACCACTTTTTAAGATATAAACAAAAGAACAAATTTTCAGAAACAAAAACTGCTCCAGAATCTTTGTATCAAGGCCAAACACATAAAAAAAATCTTTTTCATTTTCCAATTTTTTAATACCTCATTTTAAATTTTAAATTACATTTTTTTTTTAAAATGGCAACCTTTTTGAAACAAGATGGCGAATGAAGCTGGCCAACGAACTCGGTCGAGACATTGGTATGTACTATGTACAGACCAAGTTACATTCAAATCGGTTCATAAATACGCCTGTTATCGCGTGACAAAAATCAGGTCGTTTTAAAATGTCAGCCACAATAGAAATTCAAAATGTTATAACTCAGCCATTTATTTAGATATAGACGAAACAAAACCTGTTCCGGAATCTTTGTATTAAGGTCAAACACATACGAAAAAAATCTTTTTCATTTTCCAATTTTTTAGTATCTCATTTTAAATTTAAATTTTTAAAAATTTTTTTAAATGGCCGCCATTTTGAAACAAGATGGCGGATGAAGCTGGCCAACGAATTCCGTTGAGTTATTTGTATGTACTATGTACACACCATGGTACATCCAAATCGGTTCATAAATACGTCTGTTATCACGTGGCAAAAATCAGGACGTTTCAAAATGTCAGCCACGCTAGAAATTCAAAATGCTATAACTCAGCCATTTTTTAAGATATAGACGAAACAAAAACTGCTACTGAATCTTTTTATCAAGGTCAAACACATAAGAAAAAATATTTTTTCAATTTTCAATTTTTTGGTACCACATTTCAAATTAAAATTTTTCTTAAAATTTTAAACGGCCGCTATTTTTAAACAAGATGGCGGATGAAGCTGGCCAACGAACTCGGTCGAGACATTGGTCTGTACTATGTATAAACGAAGTTACATCCAAATCGGTTCATAAATACGCCTTTTATCGCGTGACAAAATTCAGGACGTTTCAAAATGTCAGCTTCGCTAGAAATTCAAAATGCTATAACTCAGCCATTTTTTAAGATATAGACAAAACAAAAACTGCTACGGAGTCTTTGTATAAAGGTAAAATGCATAAGAAAAAAATATTTTTCCATTTTCAATTTTTTGGTACCACATTTCAAATTTTAAATTTTTTAAAAATTTTTAAATGGCCGCCATTTTGAAACAAAATGGCGGATGAAGCTGGCCAACGAACTCGGTCGAGACATTGGTATGTACTATGTACACACCGAATTACATCCAAATCGGTTCATAAATACGAGAGTTACAGTGTGACATAGGTCAGATATATATATATATATTGATATATTACCATTAATTAAACATAACCTGCCACCGTCAATTATTATGAATTAAAGCTGTAAGTATTAAAAAATATTATAAGAATTATTATGGAAGAAAAAAGAAAAAAGTGGACACCGACAAAAATTGAAAAGCTTATACATTGAATTACGTTATCGAGGGCACAGAATTCAATGATATAAGCAAAATGGTTGTTTTCTGTTGGAAAAATAAGCTAAAGCTAAAATTAATTTTCCCCTGTGCCCGAACAACCACTAAAATCAAGTGAATTGATTAAAAATGAAAGCAGAATAGAAACAAATAATATGAAATGGAAGAATCAATAAAACGTATTTAAATATTTATAGGATATAAAATAGAAATAATAAACACCATACCGATTAATATTTCAGTATTTTACAAAAATCCATGTGCACATGTCTGCCAGTATATCAAAGAGATTAAGGCGAATAAAACAGTTAAGAAATCACAGTAAATGATACCAAAGGATGCAGTTAATACATTTTAAAATAAAATTTGAAATACCATGTAAAACAAATTAAATCTAATATAAAATAAATAGATATTAATTACATTATTTAAAATGCACTATTAAATTAATAGATAACAGTTTAACAATATCGTCAAAATTTAGCTAAAAATACAACCTGGTGTATTATTTGTAACTGAAATGGAGCTAGAATAATTAAAAATATAGCAAACTGAAAGATACAATTTTAGTGCTGCCATCTATGAATAATTATATTAAACAACTATCGCAAGATAAAAATTTGCAAGCTTTTGAATGTAAATAACTGTTTAAACAGCAAAACCAAACAAATCCTTATACATAGAGAATTATAGAACAACCACTAAAATCAAGTGAATTGATTAAAAATAAAAGCAGAATAGAAACAAATAATATGAAATGGAAGAATCAATAAAACGTATTTAAATATTTATAGGATATAAAATAGAAATAATAAATACCATACCGATTAATATTTCAGTATTTTACAAAAATCCATGTGCACATGTCTTCCAGCATATCAAAAAGATTAAGGTGAATAAAACAGTTAAGAAATCACAGTAAATGATACCAAAGGATGCAGTTAATACATTTTGAAATAAAATTTGAAAGACCTTGTAAAACAAATTTAATCTAATATAAGATGAATAGATATTAATTACATTATTTAAAATGCACTATGAAATTAATATATAACAGTTTAACAATATTGTCAAAATTTAGCTAAAAATACACCCTGGATGTATAAATTATAACTGAAATGGAGCTAGAAAAATAAAAATTAAAGCAATCTGAAAATACAATTTTAGTGCTGCCATCTATTAATAATTATATTAAACATCTATCGCAAGATAAAAATTTGCAAGCTTGTGAATGTAAATAACTGTTTAAACAGCAAAACCAAACAAATCCTTATATATAGAGAATTATAAACCTAATATAAATCACACAAAGTATTTAAAACTATTGTTAATAATATTTAAAAGCATACAATATGTTCTATTAGCTAAATTATTTAAAGTAAACTAAGAGTTTAAATAATGTTAGAACATATCAATTTTGAACGGAGGGTGCTTTCGGGGTCTGGGGGTCATGATCGATGAAAATATACCAAAATTTTTTGAAATCGCTTTCCTCGAAACGGCTGCAATAGGTAGCTTTTTGTAAAGAAAGCTACCTAAAAGAAAAGGAGAGAAAATATGATGGAGTGCGTATTGTTCGAGCGTTACACTACTTATTTTTTTTTTCGATTATATAAATTTTTGTTTATGTCTCTGATATGAATCTGACCCTGTTCTCCTACTTGCCAATGAATTACACACCCCTAAAAAGCATCTTATATCAAACCCGTGTTAATGCCGTGCAAAAGTAGAAATTCATTTTACCCAAAAACTAGACATGACATAAGAAAACAAGACTGCAGATTTGAAATCAGCATAAAAATCTAGTCTAGAAAAACATTACGTCAATTCTGTGTCAACTATTTTAAAGTTGATAGTGATGTAAACATTACACCATTGAAAAACATGTAAATTTGGCTTAATAACTGATAAATAAATGTTAAGAATATGCAAATCGTGACATTTATCTGAAGCAAATAGTCAAGTAGTCATTATCTAGAAAACGTAATTAGATGTGACATATATTGTATCTGAAATTTGCATAAAATAGCACAAAAAAGCTTAAATTTGCATAAATTTAAATATGCAAATTTCTCAAAACCTGGACCACCTAGAGATAAACGGAAAGCATATTCGGAATCAGCGCCAAAAACTGATCTAGAATAAACTAATTTTAGTTCTGGGACAAAACCACTGTTGTACAGTGCTATCGACACTCCCAACGTCTGTTCTGTCGATACGTAACCAGAAAACTTGATTTGTCATTCGCAAAGAGCGGTAATTGTGAATATCTGTTTTTTGGCTCTCCTGAAAAATCGTAAATTTCCCATTATATCATAAAGTATTCCAGCAATCAGGGGCGGACTGGCATAGTTTGGCCCACCCCGCTAGACTCATGCGCTGGCCCACCAATCGACAACTCCATTGTTAAAATGTTTGAATACTGACTGCCCTTTGTACATTGATTAATGTTTGTTTATAATATCAACTAGGGGGCTCTGCCCCCTGCAAGCTACGCTCGCCAACCCCCGTTCAGACACCGCAGAATTTAAAAATCAAAAAACATGCTAATCTGATGGGATTAAAAAATATTAGAGACGATTAAATTATACTGAAAAAACCTATGCAGATCTCCCTGTAAACGGGTTTCCATTCAATTCCATTTGATTGCAAAAATTTAAGGGCGAATCAGTTGCTGTTAAGACATCCAACCGTTGTTTTCGTTTTTGATTAAAGAGGATCAGTTAAACATTTGAAAAGAAGCTAAAATAAAAGGAATTAAGTATTCGGAGTCTTTGTCTCCCGATATTTTAAAACAATCTCTATAACAATAGCCTAAATCATGTGACTATCATCAACAGTTCCCGGCGGAACACTTCGTTTTTTATACTCTAGGTGCCATTTTGATACTTTAATGTTATCCAGGCACAGGTGATAAGTCGCCAAATATTATTCTATCCCCATCATTTCATCTATATTATAATAGTTCAAGTCATCACATGCCATAAACAAATACGGTCTGATCCCTTCGCCTTTCATATGAAGGTTTGGCACAAATGTCATATACTGGCGCAATTTTTTTTCCAACGCCAATTTGGGGAACGCATCAACAGCATAAACAACAACATCCGGCTTAACATATCAAGCAAAATAAAGATATTTTGGCGCCAGTTAAGTACCCGCTGCGTATATGACATTGACGTCAGAAAAAAATCGCGCCAATATGGGGCCGTATATGACATCTGTGCCGAAAGAAAAAAAGCCGGGTGCGAATCTCGCCAGTATCTTTTTTGCAACTCGCCAGTTAAAATTTTTTTATTCGTCGAGTGGTAAATTAAAACATTGATTTGAAGTTGAAATTAAATGTCATGGTTTGTTACATAATATCGCGAACTATAAGATTAAATACCAATAACGGTTAATCAAAAATATTACATTCACTTGACTTTTATCAAGTTACACATGCTTACGTCTTCAAGTGATTTTTATTTTGACGTTTTATTTTTATATTTATTAATGTTATACTAATTTATTTGTTCTTTCGTTATTTAAAATAAAATTTTTGTCAATCTGTACAATTTGGCGAGTGGTTTGGCGGTTTATATAATTTGCGAAATTGGTTGACGGAATAACTACGTTGTACTTTATTTTTTAATTATTTTCTATTATTTTCAAAAGGAAATAGCAAAAAAATAATTAATAACTATAGAACAAAATAATTTATATAAATTAAAAAATAAATAAAAGTAAATAAACGTTTATTATTAAATAAACGACAATAGCCATGTCAATCAAAATAATGCCATTTTTGCGCCAATTAGGTACCCCAGTACGTATATGACATCTGTGCCTAATATTTTTCTTTACGTTTTTTTTTTTTTTTTTTTTTTTTTAAGAAAGAAGTGAAAGCCATCAATTTAAATGTATTAAATAAAATGATAACAAAATACAAAAAAAGCATTGTTCTTAGCATAGATTTAAAGGAGGCCAAACTGGTCGCCAAATTAATTTAAAATAGTAAACTTTTCTGAATTATGAAAAAAAATATCTGTTATGATTAAAATTTGAGTTGCTATCATTAGAAAAATGTATTTAAAATTAGAAAAAAAAATTAATATTTCGAAAACTAATTCGAATTTAAAAATTCTAATACCAATTTTGAGATCTGTGGATCAATACGGATTTTTGGTGTTAATTTCATCGCAAAGTATTCCATATTTTAGGAGAAATCGCCGTGAAACATAATCAGTTGTTTAATCAGTCGATTCAAAGAATCGATGCACATTTCAGCCATTTCATATATTCGTTTCATTAGGATTTTATATATATAGGGTAGATATAGTACCTGAAAATTGATTAGTTTGTTTTATACTCTCACTACTAATTAATTAGAATGTCAGATATATGGACAATTCTTTTGAACTTGAGGCAACTCCATCTATTATCTTATCATAATCGTAAGTTGTTGATTATCTCCAGAATTACTGGGTAGATTTTAATGAAATTAAGTATGTAAGTAGGCTGATAAAATGCAAAAAAATAACCATTCAACAGTTCTCGAGTAAGACTCATCAGCGTCAGAAGGTATAAAACAGAGCTTACAATATTGAACTAAAAAATGGGTTAATAGGGGTATGTTCCCCTCTTAGATTTATACAGCTCCCACAATGTGAATTCATATTGGAAATCAGGCAGTTTATGAGTCCCTGTGGCAGTTAGTCTCACTCCTCCAGCAACGCTGTTTTCAAGCACTCAGTGGTTCTGGAAGGTAGAAAAAGAATTCCAATTGTCCTCCCCAGAGCGTCTTAGACATGCTCTATAGTAGGGTGGGCCGAAAAAAACTTTTTTTTTGATTTTCGATGATGGGTAGTGCGGAAAAGTGGCCACTAGTGCCACCAAGTTCACACAAAAAATTTGAGATTTTTAGGACAATTCCTATATTTGCCGCTTTTGACTTGAAGTTTTGCTAAAAGGCTGATTTTTGAACTTTTTTAGCAAAAATTTTAAAAATGTTAAATTAAACTTATTTTAATCGTATTTACTTGAAAAGGCATATTTAATGTTCCAAATGTATAAATGTCCTCTGATAATGTATTATTTAATTGCTATGTGTATTTTAAATTAGACGATTTTTATAGCCTTTTCGTGTTTAAGTGAGCAGAAGTTGCATGTATTGTTTGAATCTTTCAACAGTTTCTCTCCTTTGTCTTGTTTATGTCCCTTGGTCTTCCTTATTTTTTTCGATGCTTTAAGGGTCATATATTTGGGTGACGCACAACAGAATCCCCCAGAAACAGATCTGGAAGGAGAGAAGGGGGTTAGGCGAGAACTTAAGCGAACGCAGTGACTCATCGCGTTGTTGGGGGAGTGAAGGAGGAAATACAAGAGGGGAGAAAGTGCGATAAGGGATGTTTATTATTTTTTAGTGCTCGGTTTCCCTGTGACATTTGTTCAGTGTAAAAGTAAAACCTTTTTCTCGTGCAATACATTGCTTTTTGGATCGTTTAACGCGACTTTACTGTGTTTTGTGCGTTTTATTACGACGAGTTTAGAAATGGCTAGTGCGAAAGTTCATGATCATGTAAAGACATGTGATAGCGTGAAAAGTAGCCATTTTGGGGCACCATGCAAATTGAAAGACTTGCAATTGCCAACTATTGCTGACATCATGCGCCACTACTATTGGTTGCGAAGCGATATAGAAGAAAATCGAGATATTTATCTTCAATCAGTGGATGATATTATTAAAATGGCAGGTGAAAAAGTTTCCGAAATCTGGATAAAATCTTCCATACAAGTGGTTTCCCAACGAACAATTAACGGAAATATTAAAAACTATTACAATGAGCGTAGATCATTGGAGAAATCTTGTAATCATACGGGCGTTAAATGCAAGGCGATCTGCGAAGATTTCGTACGAAATGCAGAAACCTCTCTCTTTGACATCGCAGCTTGTAATTGTAGAGGCTTGAACAAGTGCAGCTGCGACATCAGACGTAAAGTTCCACATCGGGAAGTGAACTTCTTGAAGGATCAAAGAACTGTTCGAAAAATGTTTATCGGAAATATTGATTTAAAAACAAGCAAACCTCTTGCAAAGAAAATATCGCGGAAAATGAAGAGGGGTACAATTTCAACGATTAACAGTGGTTCTGCGACAAAGCCTTCAACGAGTGGAGTTAGATCAAGATGGAAGACAGTTATATTGTTGGAAGATTCAAGTAGTGGGAGCTTTCAAGCAAGCAGTTCGACTGAATCTGAATTTGAACCATGCCCTTCAAAGCCAAGCACTCCTAAACGCATATTCCTGTCTCACAAAGCATCCGGCATGTCTCAGAGAAACGGAACACTGAAAATAATAAGCATCCCTTATCGCACTTTCTCCTCTCTTGTATTTCCTCCTTCACTCCCCGAATATCGCGATGAGTCACTGCGTTCGCTTAAGTTCTCGCCTCACCCCCTTCTCTCCTTCCAGATCTGTTTCTGGGGGATTCTGCTGTCCGTCACCCAAATATATGACTCTTAAAGCATCGAAAAAAAAGGAAGACCAAGGGACATAAACAAGACAAAAGAGAGAAACCGTTGAAAGATTCAAACAATACATGCAACTTTTGCTCACTTAAACGCGAAAAGGTTATAAAAATCGTCTAATTTAAAATACACATAGCAATTAAATAATACATTATCAGAGATTATTTATACATTTGGAACTTAAAATATGCCTTTTCAAGTAAATACGATTAAAATAAGTTTAATTTAACATTTTTAAAATTTTTGCTAAAAAAGTTCAAAAATCAGCCTTTTAGCAAAACTTCAAGCCAAAAGCGGCAAATATAGGAATTGTCCTAAAAATCTCAAATTTTTGTGTGAACTAGGTGCCACTAGTGGCCACTTTTCCGCACTACCCATCATCGAAAATAAAAAAAAAGTTTTTTTCGGCCCACCCTACTCTATAGGGTTTAGGTCTGGAGATCTGACGGACCAATCCATCAAGTGAATATCCCCACTTTCCAGAAATTCTTCGACCAGATGAGCTCTATCTGGGCGCGTGTAGTAGTCATTAAAATGAAATTAGGGCCAACTGCATCCCTGAAAAGGAAAACATAGGGTACAAAGATACCGGGTGTCCCAAAAAGGACTGACTGATTTTAAAATTCAATAACTTGCAAACGGTGACAGATATTTAAAAAATTCTTGCAGGAGGGTTATGCATAAGGTCAAAAGTTTTTTTACAGTGATTTTCAATTTTAGTTCGAATTTCAAACAATAGATGACGCTGCGATCAATAGGCGCTGAATTCAGGCTCGATTTTTGGTACTTCGTGGCCCGGATAATACATTTCCATCTCCTTTTTCAGCATGGAACAAGAGAAAGGACCAGAAATCGAGCCTGTATTTAGCGACTATTGCTTACAGCGCCATCTATTGTTTGTAATTCGAACTAAAATCGAAAATCACTGTAATAAAACTTTTGACCTTATGCATAACCCTCCTGCAAGAATTTTTTAAATATCTGTCACCGTTTGCAAGTTATTGAATTTTAAAATCAGTCAGTCCTTTTTGGGACACCCGGTATCATCATTACACCTCAGACCAGTCACAGAGCCTTTGCCAAACATAGGGAGGGGTGTGCGCACATCCAACATGATGCATGCCCAGACCATCAAACCTCCGCTGATATAGTGGTCTCTTTCTCGGACGTTGGGAGGCAGGTATTGTATTCCTGGTTTTCTCCAGATGAAACTACGTCCAGAATTAGTGTTTAGGCTGAACCGAGACTCGTCAGTGAATAGAACAGTCCCTTAATGATCCATCGTCCAAAGTCGATTATCTCTGTATCATGATAAACGGGTTTTCCCGTGCGCAGAAGTGAGCTGACGCAAGCAGCAGGTCTTATAGCAAACAGTCCTCTTTTCATGTAGTCCTCTGCAAACAGTAACCCTTGAAACTCTGCTTCCTGTAGCCACATAAAGATCACGAGAGGCCTGGGAAGATGCTGCACCCCTGTTACTCCTCGCTGTAATAGATAAATAGCGACCTTCATTGGGCGTCGTGGCTCTTGGACGACCTTGCCCACGCTTTCTCTCGATGGATCTAGTATCCTTAAACTGTTTCCATAAGTTCGATACGACGTTGGGCGTTACATTAAAGTCTCCAGGAATCTGCACTTGAGACTGCCTTGTTTCCAGTCTCCCCGCTATTCGACATCTCATTCCAGCATTCAAACGTTGGTGGTTACTCATTTTTACTGTTTGCTTTTGAATTTCACCGTATGTAGCAAAAAAACACCCAGATATTCGGCGAGGTGTGCCAGCGAACAAAACGTGAAAATTGCCACGCTCACTTACAAAGCCTGTTCTTCTATTCGCAACTCGCTCCGCCCATACACACATGTACGTTTGCGTATTCGACACTGAATAAATGTTCAATAAATAAATGTTCGACACGTCTTTGTTTTGGATAAATACGACCATAGGCATTCCACTCGCACAATAATTCTAATGCACAAGCTAGGTCTTTTTTACATTTCTTATTAACTTTACAGCGATCCTAATCATCTTTAATGAGTTTTTCTGAATAGCTCTTTTTTTTGCTGTAAGCGGCGTAGAGTTCGCTACGTCGAGATTGTTGCTGCAATAGCGACGGATTATAATGAGTATAGTGCCGGGAAAATAGCAGCAATTCTTTTCTGGCATAGTCTTTCATGACTTTCGCAAAGCCAGAGTACTAAGAGCTTCTTCAGCAAGTTCATTTAAAAATTTAACCTCACTGAAGCAGCGAGGATCGAACCACGCAATGTCTTTCATGGGCAAGTTATTTCCAGTAAATCATGTATTCAACTGCTGAATAGCTGTGTATAAATTGACATCATAAACGTTTCCCTTAAATAAGTTAGATGGGGATCCGATAATACTTCTTGCCTCATCGTGAGAATATTCACCACATCGACATTTCGCCATATATTTTCTTTTCCGGTAGGAAACTCTCAATTTCAATGGTTTACTTCTTTTCTATTACTTGCTTCCGAAGATGTTCCGCAAATTCAGAAGTATTTTTCATATCCATATCAAAATTATGTCGTTTGTGTAGGAGATTGGATTACAGGATTTGGATTTTGTTAGCAGGGATTAAGTATCCCAGGCCACTTATCTATGCAGATACTTCGATGTGAGCATATCACTGTAAATAAAGTAGTCTTAAAGTAAGACAGATAAACGACTGAAAAAGCATTTAAGACACGTAAATGTCTTAATATAGAGCTTAGACATAATAGATACCTTAATTTAAGATACTTGTGTGTCTTAATGGACCGGTAGTAGAAATGAACTAATATAAAGTGTCTTAATATGGTGAAACGTCTTAAATTAAGATATCCAATTACAGACATTCCCTGCACGGTGTTATCACCGCAGCCATATTTGTTGTTGTGTGCCGTGCGCGAATCGAAAATTAATTTCATCATCCTTTGTCGATTTCTTTGTCGATTGGAAAATAACATTATATTTATCTTGTCTACAATGTTGAAAGAGTAAGGAATTTCGTTTTTAATTACATTGAATCTATGAAAAAATAACATAAATAATAATCCCAGATATGGTTTGTATGTATGCCTAATAATTTCAATTGACTAAATGATTAATAAACTTCTTCAATTATTTTCTAAAGTAAACAAAGAAAAATTGATATTTTTAAATACTTAAAAATGGATTAATATATCTTGGCATCGAATCTGATGAATGTAAATAATAATAATAATAATAAAATACGTAAATAAATAAAAATAAATAATGCACTCTGTTGTAGTCTTCCATAATTGGCAAAACATTTATTTTGCTTTGTAGCTTGTAAGTCTGAGTTTTAGCTTGCTGTCAATGAGACAGTGTAAATAAGAGAAAAATAATCTTCTAGGATGTTTCGAGTGTCTTAAAAGACCTCATTTTAGATGCTCAAATGTCTAAAAATGGCGGCTTTTTAAGACGTTTCAAGGGTTTTTAAAAATGGCGGCTTTTTAAGGGATTTCAAGTGTTTTAAAAATGGCGGCGTTTTAAGACGTCTCCAATGTCTTAACTTCAGATGCAAAAAGGTGTCTTAAAAAGTAAGACACTTTTTTTTTTTTCACTTAAAATGTGACCATCCATTTAAGATACTTTTTTAACTGAATTTCAGACGTTTGCGTTTACAGTGTAGATATATTGAATAGGTCGCTTAAAATGGTTGCTATTATGCTAAAACTTGCACCAATCATCATTCGGTGAGATCTTGCCGAAAAAGATACATGTGACGGGAAATCGTCCATTTCGGTGATACTTTGTAGACACTTAAGCAATGTTAAAAACTTATATTGATCTTTAAAAGATTTCGAAGATTCGCCAAAAATGCTATTAAGTGCTCGATCCTTAATCCACCACTCAGTAGCGTTAACTTTTTGTAATCGGCGAAGAAGTTTATTTCCACCTACAGGCTCCTTATTCAATGAAGTCCATGCTTTCATTCGCTCATATCACTCTGAGCTAAACATGGTTGTAGCTTACATTAAGACCAAGAAGTCCGTTGTCAATTTGCAACATTCTGTTGCCAGGAACAAATTAAGCACATGTGCATATCAATGAACATGCTGTATATTTGGATTGTCTTTTTCAATTGTGCCTGCAGACCTTTATATCTCCCACTCATATTTGCTGCACCATCAAAAGAAGTGCCAACTATTTGTGATGAAGGGAGTTTAAACTTTAAGCTCTTCTTTTACTTGGAGATAGAAGGCTTTCCCTGTTGTTTTGGGGGCATCAACTAATTTTAAAAACTAACCTTCATTTTACCACTTTGCTCATAACGAACACAAAGTGCCAACTGCTCCATTACCGATATATCTTTTGTAAAATTTACTTCCATACTAAATGGACCTGACTGTTTTGCATCATCGGCAATGTTTATTTGGATCTGAATGGAGAGATAAGCACTTAACTGATTTATAAATTACTTGGACAGGAATGTGATCAACAAACCTCTTCCATGCCATTTGGGATTTTCATTTTGTTCTTTTTTCAGATTTATTCTAGAGTTCATCATATTTTCTGAAGATCCTCTTTCTTGACTTCTCTCCATAGCCTGTGCTACATAACCGTGCAAAATTTTATTATATTTACATAACAGCATTACCAAATGTAAAAAATTGCCATGTTTAACGTCCCTATTATTCAAGTCTGTCGCTGCCTCCTCTTGTTTTTCTCTATAAGCTAATCCATGCCTCCCGAGATCCTTGATCTGTAGATTATTCCTAGATAGGTAAGCAAATCCTTGCCTATCTTTTGCTACTACGCAAGTGTCCGCAGGTAGACCCAACTCACCCAACAACTTCCCAGCCATCACTGACCATGTGTGCTTTTTACTTTATCCCCTATCTCTCGGCTTTTATACAAAATGAGTAATTTGCACAGATCTGTAAAAAATTGCTGATGGGAGAGGGAAGGTAGAAATTAAGACTTACCCAATCAAAAAAAAAAAAAAAAAAAAAAAAAAGGGGGGGTGGGGGGGGTGGGAGAATGCTTCACGGAAAAAAAGGAAAAGAAAAATTGAGTTACATAATTTGTTTTGCTTTATTAAAAAGATAAAAAACTACAAAAATGTTTTTTTTTTTGGCCCACTACACCCATTTGGCCCACCTTGCTACCAAGAAAAATTAAATTTCATATATTTTTTTTTGTTAGTTTTATTGAACAGAAAAAAAACTTAAAAAAAGTATTTTTTTTTTGGGGGGGAGGGCCTACTACACCCGTTTGGCCACCTTGCTACCAAGAAAAATTGAGTTTCATAATTATTATTATTATTTTAGTTTTATTGAAAAGACAGAAAAGTAAAAAAAAAAAATATTTTTTTGGCCCACTACGCCCGTTTGGCCCAACCCGCGATCGCGGGGTAGCGGGTTGGGCCAGTCCGCCCCTGCCAGCAATTTTGATAAATTTTTCGGGGTGGTAAAGTATAAATATAAGATCATATGTGGCAGACAATTAAAAAAATAATAATAATTAGTTTCAGAAAAAAAAACAAATCTAAAAAATGGAAAATTTCTGAAAAATTGCCATTGCTCTAAAGTAGAAAGTTTTAGTCACAGAAAAAAACTGTTTGCCATAATTCTGTGAATATGGATTCCAAATTTCATCAAAATCGGTCGGGTAGTTTCCGAGCAAACGGGTCTTAAAGCTCGCATATTTCCCATAGAATTGCACTTAGTCTTGTCTTCTCTTAAAACTGATACATTTGTCTTTCTGATTCTTTAGTGCATAAAAAGGTCTAAAATGTGACTATTACCAGAAAAATTTTATAAAAATATTTAATACAAGAAAATTACGTGTAAAATACTTTGTTACACCTTCTCCGATTATATAATAAATGAAATTTAGAATGAGTCAGACGGCCAGAAATTAGCTCTTAAAACGATAAGTTTCCATAGAGCTATTTACCCCTTTGTAAACTTTTTTTCTACCATCGCCCACGCCTCCTTCTTTCTTAAATTTAGCATCTCTTTCTAACACATTCACAAAGCTATATTTATGCATAATAATAATTGTATGCTAAATAATATTTGCCTTTTGTAAGTAAATTATTATTTAGCCTCAGATAAGAAAGCTGCATTACAATAATAAATTTTAACCGGTGCAATAAGCTCATAAAAATCAATACTAAAAACTAAAAAGATGTGCAGCGTTTTATTATGAATCCGCTTAAAAAGTTTAATGATAATTTTAAACTTTTTTAATAAAGATAAAATTCCTATTAATTAGCATTCTTCAATTTTTATGTTTAAAACAAAAGCAAAATTTGAAAATAATCTAATAATATCCTTACAAATTTTATTCCACTTTCATATTCAGTATAAATTTCATCCTAAGATTTGTAATATAATTTTTTTTTAAATTGTCTCTTAAAATAGAATGAAAAACATTTTTTTCCCTCTATGTTCTTTAATAATTATAAACAAATCCACATTTTCAGTTACATTGAAGAAATTGTTTTATCCCATTCCTATAATCTACATATTTTACAATTTCGTTTCCAGTTAATTGATTTATATGTCAAATTAAATTATAATTTAACTTATCAAGACTATAGTATGCATTATGAATAACTGGTGAATAATAATAATAATAAAATCCATTCTGAGACAACAATTGGTTGTAATTAATTTGCCGGGAAAAAAAGCTGTTCGATTACAAATCCCTTAAAAAATCATGGCTGCAAGTAATCCTGTTTCTACGTTTAAAAACGAGCTCCGTTTAGAAAGTTTCCCGCTGTTGAGCGAGGAAAAATAGTTTCTTGAGCCTTAAAAAAAAATAAAAATAAAAAAATAAAATAACTTCTTTTATCCGTTTTATTTTTCAAAAAAATATTTTTCTTTCGTTATTTTAAACATTTAATCAGTGTGTTTGGTATGCACTTGGGGTAAAATTTTCCGAAACATTCGAATCCATCGAAACCTTCTCTATCTATATTATAAAGGACAAACATATCTGTGCGTAACGCATACGTCATTCTGCGAATGGCAACATTTGAAATTTTCTTTTTGCAATTCCTGCAACAGCTAATTTTTAAACTTTTAAACATAGCACATTTTCAATTTTTACACCGTCGTATATGGGGAAAAATGTACTTTTAAATGCAATTTGTTTGAAAGCTATATCTCAATTTATTTTTGAGGTATTAATTTTTTTTGTAGTTTTTAATATTATTTTTGTAATCGTGGCAACAAAAGTACACGTATTTCTATTGAAAGTAAATGGAAAATAGTCGAAAATAGGAGATTACTGTATCTTTTTGTTGCCATTTTCTCATAACACCTGAAAAAAAGTTAAAATTAAAATACGTGCTATGTCAACAATATCGTCTGTTATTCCGCGATAATGACGTCATATGCATACTTTTCAATAGATGAAGTTTAAGACTGGATTGTAAAAGTGTTTTGCTTTAGGGAATAGAAATGACGTCATTTTATAAAAAAGCGTGTAATTTAATTCTTAAAACTGAAATATGTTTTGTAGAAGTGCGTCATTTTCATCCCAGCTGCTTCCTCAAGTTTTTGTCCAAAATTATAGCGACTAATAAAATTTTAATGCTATTCTTTAGGACATTCTACTATAATTTTACCAAAATAATATAATTTGCTTATTTTAAAGAAAATAGTTCTTGTTCTTCTTCTTGCTTATTTTAATTTGTCATTTTTTTATAATCTATATATTTAAAACACAAGTGTGTTTTTTAGTCAGTTGCCCTGATCTTTCTGCTGAACTAGTTTTACTAATATTTTTTTTTAATTGAAAGCCGTTCATTTATAGATGTGATCGCACTAGCTGTTTTTTTTTTTTTTAATTATCTCCATTTTTATACTTTAATTTTAGAAGCATTTTATGAAATTTCTTCAAAATGGTGAAAATTAGATAGCTTTCGCACTATTGCAGAGAAGAGAGGTTTATTTATCTTTCAAAACTAGTTCAAACGAGGTTTATTTATCTTTATTCATGCCATTTTCTGATAACAATTTAAAATTGTTGATAAAAATTGTTGTATAGGGTTTAGTGGCGCGAAATCCCATTAGGAGCATAATATTTTGAACAGAAAAATTGCTTTTGAAGACATGCATTTTCCCTGATACATTTTCCATTTTGTTTTTTCTTCTGCGTGTGTACTGATACTAAGTTTCAGACACTAGGCGAAATGCTTATTTAAATAAAAATGAAGTCATATTTAAAAGAAAACGGCCATTTTCTTAGATAAAACTGAATATTTTAACACAAATGCGCCTAAAAAACATAAATTATGGAAATATTTACTCTCCGGTACTTGAGATTAGTATCTCAAGTTAAGAGTCCGTCTGTTCACATAAAAGATGTTGGTGACAATCGTGACTTCAAGTTTTGAATTTAAATGATTTTAAAATGATCAAACAAATTAATTTAAAAAAAATGATGGATACGAACATTAGAAGTGCGTATGTAAATTTTGAGAAACTGAAAAGAATGTCGGGTTTGGATTTCATCCGGAAAAAATTCTACGATAGTGTCAGAGTGGAATAAATTTTGCTCATTTTCATTCCGGAATACCAAGCATAAGTGTCTCAATTTATAACCTCATCCTAATAACTGATATTAATTATATTTTACTGATTACGTGTCTATATTATAAAGGACAAACGTATCTGTGCGCAATGCTGACTTCATTTTACGAATAGCAACACTTCACGATCAAATTTCGGTTTTGAAATTTTCGCTACTGCAATTTTTTAAACTTCTGACCATCGTACCTTTTCAATTTTCGTCGCACAGGGAAAAAATCTACTTTCAAATGCAATTTGTTTACAAACTGTATCTTAATTGATTGATTTATTATTGGGTTTTTTTTTAAATAATTTTTAAGCATGATATTTTAAAGTTTATCTTAGTACGTGCCGGCTTCAATGCATAATAATAATAAACATTTTGCTCAAAAAGCAGCAAGCGCTATTTAGCATTTGTTTCTGCCTATTTTTGTATAACGAAATTAATACGTCCTTTATAAACAAATAAAAGAATAATACTAAAAAACCACAAATCTAACATATTTGTAATAGTCCAATTTAAATTTTTAGATCATCAAATAGGGAAAAAAATTTCAAATGGAATTTGTTTGCAAAGTGCATCTCAATTTACTGATTGTCTATGGCTTTAAAAACAATTTTAAAGCATAAAATATTTTTTTTTTAATTTATCTATATCGCGCGGAGCTCCATTACGAAAGATTAATACGTTTGCCCTTAAAACAACATAAAGAGTTCATCATTTTCTTATGGTTAATATCCATTAAAAAAACTTCCCTTTGAACAAATAAATAAAATAATATAAATAAAACACAAATTTAACAGACATGTAATTGAACTATGCGCTTAAAGCCCTGAAATTATCGGAATATAAAAGGATGCCATAAGTAGCAAAATCTTGGTCAAATAACTCTTAGCATGCGGCTATTAAGAAAATATCGCTTTTGATATATTTCAAAATTTTATTTGATTGTAATATTCATATTTTTCATATGAAAAATGGTTTTTTAATGTTAGTGGGTAATCTAAACAATTCTTGCATATAAAAAATTATTAGTTTTCAATTTAAAAAAAAAAAATGTTTTCACCTATATTCTGTAACTCGGAAAAGTCCGGGTACGATCCCCTAGTATATTTAATAGTTTAAAAAATGAAACTTTCGATCAAAAACTTTCAATGTCTGAAAAAGGCAGGAGAATTATCTATTGTACATCACCCCACAGAACACTAGGGAGTCCTAAGGTTGCCTAGTCAGTTACTTCTACCGCGCCAAATTTTCGCCAACTTTTGCGCGGATAAATACGTTTCTTTGATTATTATTTGATATTTATCATAAAAATGAATATATGTTAAGCTCAATCGACTTTGATTAATGAGTCAACCATTTTCATATGAAAATGTAGAAAAAAAAGAGATTAAATATGTCATGTCTTTCAGATTCTGTACAGCACTATTTCTTTTCGCGGACGTACACTCCTCTGTAGTATAATACCCATTGACAAGTAAGCTATGCCCCAAGATTAGACCGTTTTCTGATATTACAATAAATTGATATTTATTTTTCTGTTTAATTTCAATGTTTCATTCTTCGCTTTCTATACGACCCCTAAAAGTTAGCTCAAATTTTTAGATGAATTAACCCTCTTTGGTGATACCCCAATTTTGCGATACCGGCTAAAGGTGGTTCTGCCGTAAAAAGGACATAGCACCCTGATTTTGATCTCGAATTACTTTAATTCACCTTTTAACCGATCCCTCAATAAAAGACAAAATCATGTGCAAAAATCTCAAAATTAACATCTTTAAAATTCATTTGAAACTATTTTTTCCCATTGGCCGTAATGTAACGTAATACTTTTGAATGTTCCTGTAAATGAACTAAACATGCTACAAACTTTATTTGAAATAGGGTTCATGCTAGGCTAAACGTCAATAACATCCAAACATTTCAGGGCGATCCGAGTATATTTACGAGAGTTAGTGCGCGGACGGACAGACAGACAGACAAACCGAAGTCAATAACACTTTTCAACCTTGTTGGAAAGCGTTTAAAAAGCCTTAAAACTGGTTTAGATATGTTGGCTTGCAATCGCCTAAAGGAGGCGATCGCCCCTCTTGGGGGGATGAGGGGTGGGAAGAATAAAGAAACAAGGAATGTTATTTTAAAAAAAATAAGAAAATATTCCACGGGTTTAGTTTTAATACTGGCGACGGGAATTTGAGACGTGGCCGACCTAAAGTAAACTAAACACCCTTAAGTAATTAAATGTAATAAATATAACAAGTTGGAAATTGCTCGTCAAACGTGGCAAATGAGGTGCGTTCGTACTATAACTAGTTTTATAATTATTTTTTGCACCCCATATTGTACTAAATGTATATTTTTTTGCACTTCATAAATGCATAGCCTGTAACATCATTAAAATGCACTTGTAATAATTTTTTTCCCATTCCCCGTAATGTAACGGAACACTTTTGATTGTCCCTGTAATTAAACTATACATCCGATTTTCATAAAATGTGAAATGTCTGGACAAAATTTTGCAACAATTATATATTTAAAATTTCAGACCACTCGGAAGGCTTTAACATCATTAAAATGCACTTGCAATAATTTTTTCCCATTGGCCATAATGTAACGGAAAACTTTTGACTGTCCCTGTAATTAAACTATACATCCGATTTTCATAAAATTTGAAATGGCTCGACAAAATATTGCAACAATTGTGTATTTAAAATGCACTTGCAATAACTTTTCCATTGGCCGTAATATAAAGAAAAACTTTTGACTGTCCCTGTAATTAAACTTTACATCCGATTTTCATAATATTTGAAATGGTTCGACAAAATTTTACAACAATCATATATTTAAAATTTCAGACCATTCGGTTGGGTAGTTTTTGTTCTGTTATATGCGGACAGACGGACTGAACGACGACTATAGATGCTACGTATTTATATAATTACGAACGCACATAAAAAAAGTTGGAAATTGCTCGTCAAACGTGGCAAATGAGGTGCGTTCGTACTATAACTAGATTTATAATTATTTTTTGCATCCCATATTGTACTGAATGTATAATTTTTTGCACTTCATAAAGCGCATAGTCTGATACATCATTAAAATGCACTTCCAACATTTTTTTCCCATTCCCCGTAATGTAACCGAACACTTTTGACTGTCCCTGTAATTAAACTATGCATCAGATTTTCCTAAAATTTGAAATAGCTCAACAAAATTTTACAACAATTATATCTTTAAAATTTCAGACCATTCGGAAGGCTGTAATATCATTAAAATGCACTTGCAATAATTTTTCCCATTGGCCGTAATGTAAAGAAAAACTTTTGACTGTCCCTGTAATTAAACTATACATCCGATTTTCCTAAAATTTGAAAGGGCTCGTCAAAATTTTGCAACAGTTATATCTTTAAAATTTCAGATCATTCGGAAGGCTCTAATATCATTAAAATGCACTTGCAATAATTTTTCCCATTGGTCGTAATGTAAAGAAAAACTTTTGACTGTCCCTGTAATTAAACTATACATCCGATTTTCCTAAAATTTGAAAGGGCTCGACAAAATTTTGCAACAATCATATATTTGAAATTTCAGACCATTCGGTTGGATAGTTTTTGCTCTGTTACATGCGGACAGACAGACGGACGGACAGACTGAACGACGACTATAGGTGCTACGTATTTATATAATTACGAACGCACCTAAAAAGGAAAGAAATTGTGCGATCAATACATATACATGTGTAACACATATAAAATTAAATAGTTAACAGACTTTTTTTTTTTTTTAATTACAGCAATCAAAGAGTCAAATTATATTTATAATCCCTTACCTTTCATGTAACAATTGACCCAAAATATCAGTAAAGAGTAGAAATCCTCAAAAATCGCACTGTCAAATCAAAAAAGACAACCCATGCATTAAAAATGAATTTGTTTACATACAACTCAATGTTATTATTGGAAATCAGAACTCACATAAGCACATATAAAGTTGGAGACATTTGATGAAGCTTTTTTAGGGCACTTAGAAGCCAAACCAGTGTAACCACATTATTTCAACGGCCAGAGAAAGCAATAAGTCATGTTCATCCTTCTGGTAAAACATCAATCAATATTGATAACTTTTTAACAAAACAGAATTCGATTAGGTATCGCTATACAGGGTGCAGCGTTACAAAAAGTAATTTTTATTCAATCAAGCCTTGTTCAAAAATTAAACGATTAAATGTTTTCAAGCAATGTTCCTTCTCAATTAATATCTATCTTCTATATATATATAAGGGTTTGTCCTGACTGACTCATAATCAACGCACAACCCAAAATACTGAACCTAGAAGCTTGAAAATTGGGAGAAAATACTTATGACATAAGCGTGCACTAAGAAAGGATTTTTGTAAATTTCTCCCCTAAGGAGGTTTAAAGAGGGTTTCGAAAATTATAGAACGTCAAGGCCACACCTCAGCAGCTGTTATAGGCAGGAGCGTGAAATTCTAGAAAATAAATCTTCTAAAAAAGTAATTAAACTCGTATTGCAGCGATTTTAGACCCCCACCCCATCTCTTAAAGGTGTTAAAAGGGGGGGGGGGTCGAAATTTTTAGAACATTTGGCATAGCAGCCGTTTTAGGTAGGCGCGTGAAATTCCAGAAAATAAATCTACTAAAAAAATTAATAAATACATGCTTCAGGGATTTTAGAAATTCCCCCTTTAAAGGGGTTAAAGGGGGGGGGGGTGAGGGGTAAAAAATTTGACATATATCAGCAACCGTTTTATGTAGGAGAGTGAAATACCAGAAAATAAATCTAAAAAATAGTTATACACGTATTTCAGCAGTTTTAGAAATTACCCTCCCCCTAAAGGAGAGATGGGGTTGAAAATTTTAGAACATTTGGCACATCTCAGCAACCGTTTTAGGTAGGAGAGTGAAATTTCAGAAAATAAATCAACTAAAAAAAATAATTTAACATGTATTTCAGCAATTTTAGAAATTCCCCCTAAAAGGGTTAAAGGGGGGGGGGCAAAATTTTAGAACATTTGGCATATCTCAACAGCAGTTTTAGGTAGGAGGATGAAATGTCAGAAAAATAATCAACTAAATAAATAATTAAACACGTATTTCAGCAGTTTTAGAGAAAAATGAAAGTTTTGTAATCCCTGTATATGAACTACAGATTTATCATATAATTCAGAATATGCTAAAATATAGAACAGCTAGTGAAGTACGAATAGCACAGTTGAAAATTCCTCGTCAGCAATTTCCGTCAATAAACGGAAATGTACAGATGTTTTGTGCAGCCCTGTATATGATTTATAGAATTTATACACACTAAATAGTATACAGTTTTTATAATTTAAAAAGGGGTTCCACAACTGAAAACGCACTTCCATCAATTATCGTTCGTACAGAGAAAAATATAATTTATTTTGTGTGCCCTTGTATATGAAAGGCACATCATATTCAATAGTAACCATCTTATAGAGTACCTCGGAAATATATATCAATTTAAATACTTTTGAAATAGTGTAACATGGACGAAATACACCACAAACAATTTTTCGCTATAGACCGTAATATAACAATTATTTTTAGTGTCCCTGTAAATGATCGATAAATGTTATCCATACCATATTCTATGACAATCATCTTGTAGTGCACTTCATAGATATGTATATAAATTTCAAAATGTTAGAAATTATGAAACATCATTAAAAACTACCGCAGACGATTTTTCCCCATAAGCCTTAATGTAATGAAATACTTTTGAACGTCCCTGTAACGAAATTTTGACTTCTACGCGCTACATTTTGCAATACCTAACATTAGTGAATATCGATGACATTTTTCAATTTCATGGCGATGCGACTATATTGACACCAAAAATAATTTTGGCCAGCTAGAATAGGAAAATCACCCATCGTGCAGCGTAGTCGGCTGGTCTATATTATAAAGCAAAAACATGCTCATGAATAACACTGATGTGATTTTGACGATGGAAACAGTTTGATCAATAAATTTAGCTTTTACTGCATTTTTTTTTTTTTTTTTTTTTTTTTTTACTTCTAGACATCGCATAATTTCAAATTTGATATTGTCGAACAGGCAAAAAACGTGCTTTCAAATATGATTTGCTTGAAAACTGTATCTCAATTTACTGGGGTTTTTTAATATTTTTATACTCTTCTATTTAACTCAACCTAATTTTTGTACGTAACGATGGAATTTCGTAATCGATTTTTAACCCACTTCCCGATAGGCTAGAATTATAAAAATAACGTTCATAGGTATATTTCCGATGACAATACAGCATTTTAATATTTTTAGAACTTAATTATAAATTAAAACATTAATTTTAAGGTATTTTTAGTAACTGTAGTTGTCTGTAACTCGTACAATTGTAGACGAGTTGAAACAACAATGGGTGTAATGATGCGCCAATAAACGCTTGCCAAAAGGCTGTGAAGCTACAACAATGAAACATTTTAAAACTAAAAAGGATAAAATAAATTATTTATAATTTATTTGAATCAAATTATTTATAATTTATTTAAAATGAAAAGTGTAATATAAAAAAACATTACGTTTTTATCAATTAATAGTTTAATATAAATTAATTTACGATTATATGTTTCGAAATCAATTTAGAAATCCTAAAAGAATAGTTTAAATAATGTTTCATTTTTTCCTTCTCTGATATCTTACAAAAGAAAAAAAAACTATACATATTAAAAAATTATACATAAATTAACTTACTTGAGCTTTTTACCAAGTATATAAAAAAAGCTAATTTTCATAATCGAGTTCGGTTTCCACGCCAAATTAATGTACCATAACGGAAATTATTTGTTTAAACTTTATCTATGATAAAACTAAATATTTTAATATGTATGCGTCTAAAAGACATAAATTACACGATTTTTTACTCGTCTGTTCAGAGATTAGTACTTAGAATCTCATGTCAAGATTTCAAATGCTCACATGCAAAGTTGTAGCCGGCAAAGGTGACATCTAATTTCGAAATATATTTATCGTGGAACAGGCTTGGAAAAAAGAATTATGCTAAAAGCACTAATCTTGGTTACATGTTACTGATAATTTATATGAACAAAATTTTTCTATAATTTGAAAAATTTAAGTCAATGTAAATAGTATTTTGGTAACTTTGGTTAAAAATAATAATTGTTTTGAGAGTTAGACTAGCCAATGTATAAGATAATTTTTTTATTGTAATTACTAGCAGGCTACACCCGCTTCGCTGGTCCATTTTCCAAATGGTCATTGATCAAACAAAATTATGAATTCGACCTTGTATTTAAATTAATATGGACCTTCACCGGGAAAATCTTTCCGCATTTGCTGAATACTATGCGAACGCTATTTAGCTATTATAATATCTTAGGGGTTAGGCAAAAATCGGACTATTCAGAAGAACATATATAGAAGTATAACATCTATACTTCTTCAGTTTTTTAAAACCTTCAAAAACTGTAAAATCATCATATATATTAAAACGCAAGGGTAAAATTTTAAGTAGACCCATTTCGCGACATCTGCACATGCATCAACCCTGTTCAATTTAGAGGGATTAGGAAGGAGTTCTCGGTGGCTGAGCGGTTTAAAGCAGCAGTTTAAAGCGCCGATATTTTGTAGTGGATACCAGGTTCGAACCCAAGGCCCGGCAAAATGATTTCTATTATATTTTTCGCGATAAGTTATTTCAATAATGACATATTTTATTAGGAGGAGAAGTTATATGATTTTTATTTTATTATTATTAGTATTTGAAAGCTTTATAATTAAATAAAATTTAACGCTGAACAATATTTAAAATAATAATAATAATAATTTTATATTTAAAATATTTAAGCTAAAATATTTTTAATGTAATTATCAATTAAATAAATTGAGCTGATCTACAATTTTTGTTATATCTTCTGACCATTATCAGGAATTTATGTGTGTGTGTGTCAGAAAGAAAAGCTTGCCTTTCTTTTCCTTAAAAAAAGAAAAAGGAAAGAAAGAAAGATATTCATATAAGAACTATTAAAAAATTACCTTGATATTCATTGTTTAATATTTCAAAAATGTATAAAAATGTAAAATAAAATTCAAGTAATAAAAATTATATGCTGCACCAAGTTTCAAATTTGGGCTTTTAGAGAATGAGACTGATAGAAATAAAATTCATGGCTGCTTTTAATGGTCATGTAATTAAAAAATCATAATAAATAAATAAAAATAAATACTGTTATTTTTTCGAAAAAAATGAGACCATAGTATATAAAAATAAATAAAAATGAAAACCCACAATTTTTAGTTAAATTTCTGGTAAAAAGAAGCATAATTGGTTGCAAATTATAAAGTTAAAATTCTGTGACTTCATTGAATAGGTTTGGCTGACTGTACCCTCTATCACTTTAAAGGAATAACTTATGCAATATAGAAATTTGTCACAATTTCAATAATTAATTTAAAAGCAATTCATTAAAAATTCAAGAATCTTTCCAATGAAACATTCAAGTTATTTACCGTCAAATCTTGACGGGTACCACCTAGTAATAATAATAATAATAAAAATTGTTACTCACAAGGAAGGTCTCCTTAAAACGCATACTCAAAATATTTTGAAAAAGGAAATGCTAATAAAATGACTCATGTATGTAAAAAAGATCGGTAAAAATATAGCGGTCGAATCGCAGTAGAAAATCTGTAAAAAAATATTTTTTTGAGTATTTGGCGCGAACAGACGAACGCTCGACGGTCTTTGGCGAACCAATAGGTTTCCTCGCCAAATGCAAGAGATTGAAATGCATTTATAAATTCCTTGTTAAATAAGTAATTAAATGCCTAATGTTCAATGAATTTAAACTTAAACTGTGGATTAGTTTACTATTTTTGCTGTAAGCTTATATAATATATGCAAATTGCGTGTTACTTTTATTGAGCTATTTAATTTTATACGGTGTCACCGGCTGGATAAGTTTTAAGGGTATTTTAATTAAGAATGCTATCATTAAACATTTCGATATTAAATTGTTGTTTCCATGGCAATAAAACTCTCTTGTTGTCTCTGACACTAACAATATCGAAGTCAAATTGACAATGCTCAGAATCGGACCTTAATTTGAGTTTGAAACATTTTTAATCCATTTAAATTTCATTGTAAACGGCATAAATACGATCGTTAAATTTCATTGTTACATATATTAATGTATATGACAAAACTGCAGTTATAAATATGTATTTATTTAAGTTAAACTTACTTAAACTAACTTCGTATCGAGAGTTGAGAAAGTTTTTCTTAAAGAATATTTATCATAGTATTATTCTAAATTTTATCGTGTCACCATCCAGCGCTAAATCGCAAAAAATTGAAATTTTCATTATTTTTTTAGGAATGCTAAATAGAGGTTCTGCCGATTTTTTTATGGATATATATATATTTATGAGAAGAATATTCTATATTTTTTTTTTCAAATAATGCTGAGCATGCGCTTATGGGGAACTTCCTTGATATCATTTTATCAATTTTCAGATGCATTTTTCTTAACCTGATGCAAAAGATAAATCGCCAAATATTATTTCAATTGCAATATTTCAACTGAGTAATTCTTTAAGTATTACGAACATTCTCTTTCATGTTTAAATTAAATATATTCGTTTTTTTAATATTATCACTTATTAAAATGGATTTCTTTTTTCTTCTTTTTTGAAGATTTTAAATAAAATTAGTAACAATGTTTTGTCTTTTATTTTTCTAGGTGTAATAGCCGTTTGAATTTTTTCAACAACAAAAAACTTCGCCAAGAAATAAAATGGTAACCTTATCGTCCAAAATAGCCGAACTTTCCGTCATACTTCTATAAATAATCTAGGTAGAATGATGTGTTATAGCTTAAAACCTTCCCTGAAACGATACCTATCTAACGGTATAAGTTCCGTAAAAATCCATGCAGTAGAACTCGAAATCTAGGGGTTCGGAACGAAATTTCCGTTTGGATTTTATATATATAATAGATAATAGAATAGATAATAGATTTTATATATATATATAATAGAATAGATAATAGATTATGTGTTATGAACTATCTCAAAGTTTAAAACAGATCGCATTTTAACAATATAATAATTTTAACAATATCGCGTTATGTTAGTTCCACATTCCACCACCAGGGAGCGCACTCTATTCTTAATGAAAGCGTATCTGAACGAAACTCCTTCATGCAACCTTTCCGTAGATACATGAATCGGGAGGGTGGCGGTCTTAACCAATAATTTAAGATAATTGCTGAAATTACTACGAAAAATATTTTAAAGGGGCCCTACGCGTGCCCCTAATAGAGTTAGAGGAAATCAGACGACTGCAAAATAATCGCGGGGAAAAGTTTGCTTGGGTGCTTCGGAGCTACTTTTGGCGCGAGATCTAAGCTCTACGACCAATAGGAGCCCAGATATTTAAGGAAATATGAAGTAACAAATTCCAAAATAATAGAATTTTCCGTAATAATTCTATAACTAATCTAGGTAGAATGATGTGTTATAGCTTAAAACCTTCCCTGGAACGATACCTATCTAACGGTATAAGTTTCGTAAAAATCCATGCGGTAGAACTCGAAATCTCGGCGTTCGGAACGAAATTTCCGTTTGGATTTTATATATATAATAGATTTTGTTAGGTTTATTATATATTCAATCTAACAAGTCTTGTTTAACCGTTTGAGTTCGGAACAAATCTTGTGGATATATGGGGCATTCTCACAATCTTTTGACTTTTATGTCCCTGAACAATAATGTTTACTTTAATACATTTTTTGTGTGTGTGTGTTTTTATTTCATATACTGGGGAACATCCCATTGCATGATTGCATAACAATATTAACGAGATAAATAAGTTTTGGACGATGTTGGGGGTCCAAATACCAGAAAAACTCCTATACCGTTCCGTGTCCCTGATGCTGATTTTTAAGTTTGGAGCTGTCTGTATAAAAATGTTTCAATAAAAGTAATTCGATGTAATTTTTTTTCGAAACTGGGACAATTGTTTTATATAAATATGTAGCAAAAAATTAACCTGCACACATTTTTACGGTTGATATTATTTTTTCAAATCTGTCCCTGGGTTTTTCATCTTTACCGTCCCTCTTCCTCTTGCTAAACTTATACAGAAAATCACTTCAGATGCAGCCACAGAATTTCTTTTCAAGCTTTTTTCTCATGCAAAAGTATGCTAGAGAAAGAATGTCTAAAAATCTTTGACAGGAAATTTACTGCAGAATTTAAATCAGCATTTAAATATCAATTTCAAGATCGTGGCTTTATTGATAGTCTTACCGTCCCCAAGGTTTATTCCTGCACTTTTCGAGGTAAATTAAAAAATTATTTTAATCCTACGTTAACAACTCTTTCTAAATCAATGAACATTGTGACTATCACTTAGTCTTAACATGATTTTCCTAAAAATGGGTGGTAATTTTCCTTACCGTCCCTTCTTTAACCCCTTTAAGACAATGTTATACAAAAATACTGTATTTAAAAGTACGACATTTTTATTATTTCTTATTTGAATGTCCTGTGGGTACTATGCAAATTCATTATAAGTAAAAATTTAGAAGAAAATAAAAAGTTATAGTGGTAAAATGGTAAGGAAAATTAAACTCGCAAGTTTAATTTAAACCTCAGTTAAATAAAAATCAGTTTAATAAAGTTTTAAAAGTAATATTTCAAGTTTCTACCCCTAACAGTAACAATTCCATAGAAATCGTAATTTAGAACGCTTTTTGCGAATTTCACCCTTTTAGAATAAAAACAAAACAAAAATCCACTGTTCAGGGCGAGCATTTTGTGTCTTAAAATTAACAGCCATGTCAAATTTCAAGTTTCTATTCCTAACAATTCCATAGGAACCGTAATTTAGAACGTTTGCAGCTGATTTCACCGTTTAAATTTCGACTTTTTTTTGAAACCGCTTAGAGCATTTACATCTTATAAATAACTGCCATACCAACTTCCAAGTTTTTAGCCCCTTTAGTATCACAAAAAATCGTAATTTTAGATCGTTTATTGACATACAATATAGCCTATGTTGGAGCAGAGACTGTCACCATCAATTTGCCACCATTACTTCGAAATCGGTTCGGTACTTATAGAGATTACCAACTGCAAACAAAGGTATGTTACTTCTTCATAAGATTAGTATAGATTAAATAAATACAGTTTTGACTATATTACCACTAAATAAATACAGTTTTAAAAACGAAGGTTACAATTTTTAGAAATCGGTTTAGCGAGATATAAACATAATAGTCTAAGAGCAAAAAAGGAAATGTGATTTCAGTAGTTTTATAAGCGTTTTAGTTTTAATTAAATTTTAGCAAAATAGTGGCGTGTAATAAAGGTACAAGGTTAACAACAAGGTTTTACAAAAGTATTCAAGTACGTTTCCATCTATTAGTATAAATTGCTGAAATAAAAAATTTCAACCTGTTATATGCGTTTTCTTGCTAAACTAAATTTCCCCATTATGTAGTATATATATAAACCTAGGATCAAATACAGAGCTGTTCAACAGAATTGGAATATACTGGGTGGCCCAAAAAGGACTGACTGATTTTAAAATTCAATAACTTCCAAACGGTGACAGATATTAAAAAAATTCTTGCAGGAAGGTTATGCATAAAGTCAAAAGGTTTTTTACAGTGATTTTCGATTTTAGTTCGAATTACAAACAATAGATGGCGCTGTGATCAATAGAGGCTAAATTCGGGCTCGATTTTTGGTACATCGTGGCCCGGATAATACATTTCCATCTCCTTTTTCTGCATGGAACAACAGAAAGGACCAAAAATCGAGCCTGTATTTAGCGACTATTGCTTACAGCGCCATCTATTGTTTGTAATTCGAACTAAAATCGAAAATCACTGTAATAAAACTTTTGACTTTATGCATAACCCTCCTGCAAGAATTTTTTTAATATCTGTCACCGTTTGGAAGTTATTGAATTTTAAAATCAGTCAGTCCTTTTTGGGACACCCGGTATATTTGGCTATGGGCGGTAAATGCTGAAATGAGTTTTTCAAATGTTTTATACGTTTTCCAAAATGTTTACTTAGTTATCTTATATACCTTATTTCCCTAAAAAACGAAGTTTTGCTAAAGCCTTCAGGAAGTGTTGGAAAGTGTTTCATAATCTATGCTTAATGCATGAATTTTCTTTCTTGTTGTATTTATAATAGACTTTTGTTTAAAAATTGCAAACAACCTACGGATTTTTGGGACCTAATTTTCTACCTATTTCAACAAATTAGTGATTTTAAGGATCTTGGAATGTGCTGACTTGATTTAAGCTTTAAGAAATGGATTTCTGTTGAAATTTTTATATAGTCTCTCGAAAATCTGCACTTCCAGAATCCACATGCATTTCAAAATGCAAACAGTGAAATTTGCAAATTTGCTAGATAGTACCCGTCAAGGTTTGACGGTAAATAATTTGAATGTTCCACCATTAGAAAAATTCTTGAATTTTGAATTAGTTGCTTTTAAATTAATTACTGAAATCGTGACAAATTTTTATACTGCATAAGTGATTCCTATTTCTTGAATTCAAGCTAGAGGGTGCTATCAGTCTAACCTATTGAATGAAGTGAAAGAACTTTAAGTTTATAATTTACAATCAATTATGCTTGCCTTTTATCAGAAATTTACCAAAAAATTAGGTTGCAGGCGTGGAATTTTGCGTATTTATAGATGGACACCTCAGATCAAACGACAAATCATAAAATTTTGAAAAAGGTCGTACATTTAACCCTTTGGGCTCCCACATGTATATTTTAAACAGTTCTTTCTATGTGAGCATCTAATTAGGTTGGAGGAGTGAAATTTTGCATACTTATAGCTGAATACCTCACACCAAACGACAAATCATAAAATTTTGAAAAAGTCGTACATTTAACCCTTTGGGCTCCCACATGTGTATTTTAAACAATTCTTTCTAAGTGAGCCCCTAATTAGGTTGGAGGAGTGAAATTTTGCATACTTATAGCTGAGCACCTCGCATCAAACGGCAAATAGTAAAATTTAGAAAAAGTCGTACACTTAACCCTTTGGGCTCCCACATGTGTATTTTAAACAATTCTTTCTAAGTGAAACCCTATTTAGGTTGGAGGCGTGAAATTTTGCATACTTATAGCTGAACACTATCATGCGACAAATCATAAAAAATTGGAAAATTCGTACATTTAACTCTTTGGGCTCCGACATGTGTATTTTAAGCAATTATTTCTAACTGAGCCCCTTATTAAATTGGAGATTTGAAATTTTGCATACTTATAGCAGAACACCTGAGGCCAGGTGACAAATCATAAAATCTTGAAAAAGTCTCACGTTTAACCCTTTGAGCTACCACATATGTATTTTAAGCAATTCTTTCTAACAGAGCCCCTAATTAAGTTGGAGACATGAATTTTTGCATACGTATAGCTGAATACCTCAGAACACACGACAAATCATAAAATTTTCAAAAAGTCTTATATTATTTACTCCTCCGTGCTCTAACTTGTATATTTTAAGCAATTTTTCTAACCTCCGCCCTTTTCCAACTTTTGCCGACACCCCTTTGATCATTCTTTCATATTATGCACAATAGCCTTACATATTTTAGTTCCACTTTTTACCGCCAGGGGCGCCTACTTATCTCGGGTACTATCGGCCCAATCCCTTCGACTAATATATATACAGATAGCATGTAAAATGGAGTTTCGTTCGGATAGAGGTTTGTTTAGAATAGAGTGCACCCCTGGTTGCGAAAGTAAAGAAATATTAAACGAAACCCTCTGTGCGATCTGCGATCACACTTACCCACTTGTTTTTTTTTTTATGAGGTTGCTTTCTATTTCGAAACCATTTCCAAAAATGAAAGTGTCCTCGTTAAAAATATCTGTAAACAAAATCGAAAAAGTAAAAAACAGCCTTTTTACAGATCGATCTCAGCTATCCAATGCAAAAAAAAAAAAAATCATTTAAAAATATTGAAATGCAACCGAGATATCCTTATAAATTTCTTCTATTGGATTCGCATTAGCAAACGGGTCTTTTCACTTCACTGAAGTAGCCTCTTAGCATATATGATTCTTTTAATCTTTATTCCAAATAACAGTGAACGAAAATAAAATAATTTTTAACGTAAATTTATGGGAAAATAGTAATGACACAGGATATTACACAAATAAAACGCTTTTATTTCACAGAAACTTACACACAACAAAAAGTAAAATAATAGAAATCGACGAGAGATGTAAACAAGTGCAGAAAAGTTTTAGTAGTGGCACCATCTATCGACCATTAAAGAAAATAGCGAATTAATCTACAGGGTGGCTACTAAATACTGATACACTTCAAAAAATAAGAATTAATTTTAATCGTTTGGTAAAATAATTTATTTCTGTATTTCAGCGTTTGGCAATTTTCTATTAGTGCAGACGATTTTTGTAAAAATCAAATATTTAGAATTATTTTTAAAATGGAAGCTAAAAGAATGATGATTAAACAGCTCTTTGATCGCGGGCTTTCCGCAGGTCAAATATTTAAGCAATTGAAATGCCTTGGTTTTAATAGATTATTTATATATAGAACTATAAATCGATTATTGGATACTAATAGCTGTAAAGATCGACCTAGGTCTGGTCGCCCACGATCAGTTCGCACAAAAGAGCGCATCAAAAGAATTCGTGAAAAGATACGAAGAAATCCACAACACTCTGCAAATAAAATGGCTGCAGAAGAGAACGTGAGTCGCAGAACTATGCAAGTTATTATAAATGAAGATCTGGGTTTTCGTCCTTATCGGAAAAGAAAAGTTCAAGGTTTGACTGATGCCCAAAAGATAAAAAGATTACAAAGATGCAAGAAATTGCTGAAGCGGCACGGTAAGAAAAATATTGACAGAATGATATTTTCTGATGAGAAGCTATTTTGCACTGAACAGTGTTATAATGCTAAAAATGATGTCGTATATTCAGCAACGTTTGAGGATATACCTGAAACTCTCCGAACTGTTAAACGCTTTCAGAACAAGAATTCTGTTATGGTTTGGGCTGCAGTGTCAAACAATGGGAAATTGCCTTTGAAATTCATAGATAAAGGGGTAAAAATCAATGCGGAATATTACAAACAGAACATATTGGCTGCACATTTATTGCCACATGCTGACAGGTTGTATCCAAAAAAGAATTGGATATTTCAGCAAGATTCTGCACCTTTACACCGAGCTAAATCAACACAAGCTTGGCTCCAGGTCAATTGTCCGAATTTTATCATGCACGAAGATTGGCCACCTTCTTCACCAGATCTAAATCCTTTAGATTATTGTGTCTGGGGGATTTTAGAGGCTAAAGTAAATAGCAAACAACACAGAAGTTTGGACTCTCTCAAAGCTTCCATATTGCGTGAATGGGACAAATTACCTCTTAAAATGATTCGTGCCGCCCTCGGACAATGGCATAAGAGATTATCTTTGGTAATTGATAAAGATGGTGGTCGATTTGAGTGAATTTGTTTACAGGTAAACTTTCATGTATGATGTTCATCATATTAGTGTAATTATTTTTTTCTATTTTATATTTGTAAAATAAAATGTCTAAATATTTGTATCAGTATTTAGTAGCCACCCTGTATTTTACATTTCATGCAAGGCTTTAATTAATGCATGACATAAAATATGGCCTGGCTCTTTATTTATCGAAAATGAGAATGAAGATAAAGATTTTTCAGTTAACCTTACCACAAGCTAAAGCATCTGAACTCTGTTGAATTATGCAAAAAATTTCAACCCAGGTTCACAAGAGTTTCTGAAGAAGAAATTGTTGAATGGATGAATAATAAAGATGAAGTCTTAAAATCATGATGCAAATGAAGAAATTATTTTGTCAATAATGAACCCACCTGAAGATAGTTATAACTGAGTCTGACAGTGGCTGTGAGAAAATTTTTTGAAGTTCTTGGAGCAGCAGAGTTGTATAGACCAACAGGAAATGATGACTATTTACAGAATTCAAAAGAAACATCAACAAGAGAAAACGGAAGCTCTCAATCAAAAGGACTATATAAGAAATGTTTAAAAATTGTAACAAAATATAATTTTGGGTATTAAAATGATAATGTAGGTAAGAAAAAGAGATTTGTGTTCTAATTTGCTTAAATTGAATTATTACACGCTCTTGGAAATAACAAAGGGAAAGTTGAAAAAAAAAATCAATAATTTAATCCAAAATTTACAAAACTCTACAATCTACAAAATTCCAAAATCTGCACAGCCTTTGGTCCCAAGCTGTGTGGATTTTTGAGACTCTACTGTATTACAATACATATATTTTCTAAATATGAATTTCTTTATTTTACATAATTTTTAATTAATATAGAAAATATGTATATATGTATTGTAACCTATAAAATTTTAACAGAAATTGATTTCTAGATGTTTCAAATATGCAAATTCAAAATTACAGTTCATTCCACCAAGTCATTTTTGAGTTCTGCTCTGCATTGCAATTCGTTTTACAAACTATAGTACTAGAACCCTGGTTATCAGAAAATCAAACAAAACCTTAAAACTCTCTCTTTTAACATGAAAAATTTTATTGTTAAACAAGCATGTTTATGAAATACGAGGGGGTATCAATAAGTTTTTGCCCTCACATAGAAATAATTGAGTAAAATTTATGAAATTGCTACACTGTATTAGCCCTTTTCTATACAGTCACAATGCACAGTAACACATTTCTGCAAACGGTATTTCAAAAAGAGGGGAGGGGGGAGGATATATTCCAGGAGGTGTGATAGTAGACCCAAAGGGGGGCATTTTTCTAACTTTTACCGACCCCCCACATGTGACATATTGTTGGAAAGGCCTGTGACCACTTATTAATGTTATGCACATCCTGAGCCCTCCCCCCAATTTGGCCTCTGAGGGGGGGGGACTTTTCTAAATTTTGCAGACACCATTCATGCCCCCCGGGGGCCAAGTTTGGGAGGAGGGACTCGGAGGGGGGGGGGGGGTAACACGAATAAGTGGTCGCAGGCCTTTCCAAAAATATGTCACATGTGGGGGTCATTAAAAGTTAGAAAAATGCCCCCCTTTGGGTCTACTATCGCGCCTCCTGGAATACATCCTTCACCCTCTTTTTGAAATATCGTTTGCAGAAATGTGTTATTGTGCACAGTGACTATATAGAAAAGGACTGATACAATGTAGCAATTTCACCCAATTATTTCTATGTGAGGCCAAAAACCTATTGATACCCCCTCGTAAATAAATAGAGTCAACTTATTTACTTGAACCAATGTGTAAATGCAGCACTTTATTACATACATACACAACACTTCATTTTTTTTACAAAATATGTTGCGATTTTCTTTTGTTTATCAAATTTGAATATCTTCAATGCTGCTTTATCATGCCACCTTTTAAACAACAACACATCTGACACCATTGCATCTTCTTGCACTTCAATATTAGCCCAGGAATGAATATGCTAAGTTTTCCCCCTTGTAGTAGGTGAGCATTAGAAAATTTAGAGTAAAAAAACACGTTTTTTTAGGTACCATAACAATATCTCAAAACAGCTAACTCTGTCAAAAACATTGTCAATACAAATGTTGTAGAGCTTAAAATTCTGAGTAAAATGAGTACCTACACTGAATATTTTTGTTGAACATTAAGGTTACATTTATACTTTAAAATTTTAGACCCGTGGTCAGGGGGTTGAACTCAGAATTAATTAGGAGAAAACTGGAAATTGTTTTAATCCCTTCAGTTTATGTCTAAACTGAACATACTATGTTTTCTTCCTCGTACTTGGGTGAATGTTAGAAAATATGTACATATTTATTTTCAAAAAACACCTTTTTTTTAAATTACCTTACAATATCCCAAAACAGCTAACTCTATTCTGAATAAAATGAGTACCATCATTAATATTTTTGTTCAACATTAAGGTCGCAATTCTATTGCAAAATTTTTCAAATCAAGAGCTTGAAGCCAGGAGAGACCAAGTTAACTTAACAATATTTCAAAATTGCGGCCTTAATACTGAACAAAAATATTAAGTGTAGGTACTCATTTTACTCAGAATTTTAAGCTCTATAACTTTCGTATTGACAATGATTTTGTTTGATAGAGTTAGTTGTTTTGAGATATTGTTAAGTTAACTTGGTCTCTCATGGCTTCAGGCTCTTGATTAGCGATTAAGGCAAAATTTTGAAATAGAATTGAGACCTTTATGTTAAACAAAAATATTAATGATGGTACTCATTTTATTCAGAATTTTAAGCTCTACAGCATTTGCATTGATAATGTTTTTTATAGAGTTAGCTGTTTTGAGATATTGTTAAGGTAATTAAAAAATCAGTGTTTTTCCAAAATAAATATGTACATATTTTCTAACATCCACCCAAGTACGAGGAAGAAAACATAGTACGTTTATTTTAGAGCTAAACTGAAGAGATAATTTTCAGTTTTCTCCTAATTAATTCTGAGTTCAACCTCCTGACCACAGATCTAAAACTTTAAAGTAGAATTGTGACCTTATTGTTCAACAAAAATATTAAGCGTAGGTACTCATTTTACTCAGAATTTTAAGCTCTACAACATTTGTATTGAAAATTTTTTTGACAGAGTTTGCTGTTTCGATATACTGTTATATGTAAAAAAGCGTGTTTTTTGAATATAAATCTATATATATTTCCTAACGTTCACTTAGTACGAGGGGGAAAACATAGCATATTCATTCTAGACCTAAACTGAAGGGATTAAAACAATTTCCAGCTTTCCCCAAATTAATTCCGAATTCAACCCCCTAACCACTGGGCTATATATCGAAGTGCCCCATTTAGGATTTTAGTAGCCTCATTGTGTGTAATCATGGCATTCATCTCTTCAGCATCAATATCTCCTCGATTCACCACAGCAACTATTTCAGCATCTGTCAAATCTTGCTCAACAGTGGATGGGCCAAGCCAGGCCTCAACCTTAACTTCTGATTTTTCCCCAGGAAGCTACTTGAACATGTGCAAAAACACTTTGGTGTTAGTATCGTCATCATTTCTATCCACAATTCCAATGACTTCAGTTTCCTCAAACTCCTCTCAGACAGCTCTCCATTATCAACTCTTTTCAACGAACTGAGCTTGTCCTTTAAGGTTATAACAACCCATTTACAACTTTGCATCAAAGACTAGTGACTCAACCTTAGGCCATAACTTACGCCAAGATTTCATTAATGTTTTACTTTGAACTTCATTCTTTAAAGAAGCTACTCAGTAGCCAACTTTCTTCATATCTAAAAGTTTCAAACATTAAACAACTTCTGCTCCATCAGCCAGACCTTCAATGAAAAACCATATTAGCCTTTTCCTGCAATGCCTCTTAATGTTCTCAATAACTTCTTTGTCTATTGGTTGGATTAGAGAAGTCACAAGAAAATCACTCTAATACCATCCTTCACAAGCTCACTGTCTGCTGGGTGCGATGGTGCATTATCTAACAAAAAAACAGTCTTCTAAGGAAATTTCAATTTTTTTCAAAAAGCACTTAACCTCTGGAACAATTCTTTCAGAAACCATTCGCCAAAAATGCTACATGTCATCCATGATTTTTTTTTCTGTGACCAGTGTTTTACTGGAAAAGATTTCATGTTGAGATTCTTGAACTCTGGGCTTGGTCGATTACCCAATTAACACAATTGGGAGTTAATGAGATCTGGATGCATTGCTGTCAAATCTATCGGATTCAACCAACAGTCAACCACCTGCAAATAAAAAATGTTACTCTTTGCTTGGCAGTCTTAAAACCAGGAGCAGTTTTCTCTGCCAGAGGCCAATATGTGGCTTGGCAACATATTATAATTCAAACTTGTTTCATTAGAATTGTAGATTTGATCAAGGCTTATGTTTATCTTTCATAATAATTTCTGAAAACTCACCTGGAAACTACTTGCAAAGAATCTGTAGAGCGTTTTCCACCATAAATACTGATCTGACGAATGCTGTGCTGTCTCTTCCATCAATCTAACACCCCTAAGCTGGCTGAAAATTGTGGATCTCCATCCATTTCCTTGTTTAAATCTTTCATCTTTTCTTGAAGAATAGGCTCACTTAGTAGCAGCTCTTTTAAACGTACTTGTGTGAACCATAAAAAGAGCCCCGTCCAGTTTCAAATTTTCATATGGTTTCATCGTACCTCTGCTAGTTATGCCTGCAAGCAGACCTTCCTAAAGCTAAGCCAGAACAAATATTCTTCAGCAACTCTCATTATCAACTCTTTTAAATGCATTGAGCTTGTCCAGGCTTATAAAAACCATTTGCACTTTAAAGTATCACTCATCATATACCATGTTTGGAAGAAATTAAAACATGTGTAAAATAGGAGAAATTACATAGAATATGTACCCTTGCTGCACCTGCAGGCATGAATGCATTATCTGACTGTTGGGGGGGGGGGGGGGGTGAGAAAGGTGAGTAGTTCTATCTGTTAGAATAAATAAAGGAAGCCTCCCGGTTATCCAAAAATTCTTATGGAACCCCGGTCAACCGAAAATGCTTTTCGGATAACTGCCATTTTACTGTATTAGTTTAACTCTTTAAATCTGCATACCTATAAAACTACTTCACTAAATGACTTACCTTTAGGTATCCTAGACTAAAATTTTCATTACAATCCAAATATGATGTCAAAATTACATGTTCATATTGAAAATTTTAAAGTTTGTTACAATTTGTCTATGAGGCCCCCTAAACTTCAAACACCTCCCGAAAAAAAAAAAAAAAAAAAAGAAAAAAAAAATAATAGAATTGTTTTTGTTTTCCCTGATAACAATTTAGTGATTAAAATGTATGAGGTGTTGTCCCTTTTATTGGCCCACAATGCATTAAAAAAAAATTATGAAAAATTTTATGCGTATTTTCACAATTTACAATTTTATGCTAAATTTTTAAAAACAAAAATTTAGCATATTTTCTTCCTTAAACTTTATCTTAATTTCTTACAAAAGAGAAGCCATGGGTGAATCTTCCATCTTATAACAGATAAAAAGATGCATATTATGCAGTTCTGAGATTATTTCCCTATTCCAAAAGAAAAAGTTACTAACGCTGCCACTGCAGTTGTTAGATTCAGTGATTTTTTTTTTTTAACATTCTCAGCTTATCTTGCAAAAACTATTGCATATAAAAACACGAAAACTGGTAGTAATACAGAAAAAGTACGATAAACATGCTGAAGCAGACAGTTTTTAAATCAAAGAATTATTTTAAGCACTATTTAATGTTGAAATTGGTGAAGATAACTTAGATAAGTTTTATTTGGATTTGAAACTGTGCATAGAAATTTAACAATCTTTTGCAGGCATATACTTGACTAGATTGTAGCATGCAATCATTTTTTAAATTTGTATAGCTTTAAGGGTTTTTTTTTTTTTTTTCAAATGTTTTATTAAAAAGTTTCCTCATCTGAATAATGATTAAATTCATATTTTCAAATAACAATAACTGTTTTATATTTACTAATGCCAGATTTAAAAAAATCCAAATAACATTTCCAAACACTATAGTTTCAATTGACATATATATTTAGGGGTTATGCATACATAACGTTATCGCTTTAGGAGGGAGGGGGGGGGGGGGGGTCTGACACATGATATCATAAGATATTTCTAGGAGGAGGGGGGATTTGTTTTTTGATACCAACCAAAATTTTCTCTTATAACTGTAACTACCTTTATATTCAGGGTGACCACAGAAATATAATTTTCAATTTCCCTGATATATTTAACTTTTCCCTGATATATTGCTCGCTGAGCAATGTCACCATTTTCCAGCCAGCGTACGGCACAAAATTTCTTCGGAAAGCATTTCGATCCGGATAATTCAGTATAAATTGCCCGACATGCAGGCACATCCTTAAATAAATTAAATAACACTCTCAAAAACCCTACAACAGACCAATTTGTTGATCGCATGGTAGCTTTAAAGGCACCATGCATTATATGGAGACCACAGGTACCAATATTTAAAATCTCTGAACTATGTTCACTTTCAAATCTTTAAAAAATGAATGGTTCACATTTGGGCCATCCATTGAAATTTGTAAAATGGATTTCATATTTAGAGGAGAGAGAGCTTTCTTAAAAGCTTCTCTTATGTTGTCAGAAGTGGCACGACCCAAAAATGAAGAAGTGAATAATTTTGTACTTGCCCCAGAATCATCTTTATTCTAAAATCTGATATTCACATCCATTTGGGTCTTTTGAGAAACTTTATTCAACGATTCGTCAAATCCAGTGGTATAATACATTGAGCAAATTTTGTTAATGAACAATCTTTTAAATAAGGGACTATACCATAAAGGATGGAATATGCAATCTTTGTTCTTTGCAATTGCATTTTTTGTGCTACTTCGCTATCGGAAAACATAATTCTAAAAAGCATCACATCTTTACTTGCTGATTGCATGGATTTGTGTGTCATTATTTGAATGCACCAAAGAATTTCTGCTTTTGTTACTTGGTCATTAATGGAAAATTTCTGTAAAGTTTCAGATGCAACAGCTAATTTGTTATCGGATGAGGAACTCTAAGTTGTTGGCTCAGAACAGAGCGACGTATTTGCAGTAGTAGGGTCAGTTTTTGGTTCTTCTACTTTCAAACTCTCCTCATTTGCAATTTTTTTGGAAAGCAATGAATTTATTATATTTGGCTGTGATGCAGCTTTCATCCTTTTTTTATGTTCAGCTCCGTTAGCATGACTCGTAAGTGCTCTCCGACCCATATTACTTAACATAAATGAATAGTGGCATTTTATGCATTTTGCTCTATACACATCATTAGGCACTTCTCTAATCCAATCCTTAAACTCTGGATTATTAAGCCAATCAACTTGAAACTACGTCACCATAAATAACTAGTGTTTCTATTCGAATCCAAGTAAGAGAAAATATGACCGTCTGCACATTCGATCGCGAGTGGAGCACGATCCAAAATAACACGCGGTATGCAGACGCGATTTCGTTTTGTAACGTTGAGGTGTATAAGTGCATGAACAGTTATTGAAAAATGATTATTCCATATTCAGGTGCGAAGTCACAATAAAAAAGTAATACCATTTAGCGATGCAATCACATTTTCAATACAAGATAAACAAGGCATTGCAAGACAGAGGGAGCGGGCTGAGGCGGGGCAGCAACTGAGTTGCCCATAACTGAAGAAGTGGCTTCATGACATCAGTACCAATCAGATAAAAGCGTTTTCTCCTTCACCGCTCCAAGTTAAATTGAGACGTAGCCGCGCTTTGAATGGAAAATGCATAATGAAAGACCGTTCGTACTATTACAGAAAAAGAAAAATGACAACACATTTTCCCCTGATTTTAAGCAGAATTCCCTTATTTTTCCCTGATATTTCCGGAAATCTTAAATTCCCTGACATTTCCCCGTTTTCCAGGTCTGTGGTCACCCTGATATTAAAATACCGTTATCTTTTTTTGTCTGTTATCTATTTTTATGAAAATACAAAGGTTATCAAAATCATTAAATGATTGTAAAATTACTATATTCCAAAATGTGGAATACTCCAACATTCGGAATTCCTATTCTTCTGTCATATGTGTAGGTATATATAATATCTGCTGTTCGAGAGACTACTTCCGAAGAATGTTTGAAATTGTACTTGTTGTGTGTTTACTCGTAAAGAAAGGTAAAAGAATGTTATCCACTTGTTTTGTTGATAAGAAGTTCAGCCTGTTCCATTCCTCCATACATAATTTTTGAAAAAATTTAAATTTTGGTGATGGGTTATTTTTTCAAAAATTTGCTATTAATCTTTAAACAAGACAATTACGAAACTTACATAACATATCACATATATCTTTCAATAGTATCCTAACCAATAAAGCTTAATTTTTTTTTTTTTTTTTTTTTTTTTTTTTAAATCTTGATGTTAATAAGAATATAGTATTTATAAAATATAGCTTTTAAAAAATACATTTTTGGATAATTTTTTTGTGATAATAATTTTTTTTGATTTATGTGCAGATATTTACATAGTAACTCTAGAAGGTATTTAATATGTAAATACTTATTTTCTGAAATTAAAGCTTTGCAACAACGCAATCTACTTAATTTTTTAATAAGATTCTAAAATCTTTTTTTCTGTAACAAATAATTGACTTTTAAAAGAAACTCTACACACTAAATGAGCCCAGTAGCAGAAACAGTGCAGCACGGCAGCGGGCGCTGCAGATTATTTTAAACCTTGCAGATTAATCCACCAGCTTAAAAAGAAATGCTAGGTTTAGAAAATAGCTGAAATTTACTTTAAGTCTCTAGATTTATGATATATGTTGTATCTTTTATTATATTTTCTTTATAAATGCAAAATTTTGCTTATTTTATGGGATTTTATTATTTCTTATGGTAGTAAGCTTAGTCTAGCATTCTTAGGTCGCAGATAAATTTTACTTTGCTGCAGACTGACATAGAAAATTCTGTTTCTGGGTAAATGAGAATAATAAAAAATAAAATGATAAAAATTAATTCTGGTATTGTACACAAAAAATTAAATGCAAAAACAATAGCTAAAAGAAAGAAAGAAAGAAATCAAGATATGCCAGAAATGATGTCAATAAATATCACCAAATCTTTTATTCATGCTTTCATTCTTCAGGACATGTTCACTATTTCCAGCCATCATTTATACATATTATTCTACAATAGTTCATGAACTAGTTCAAAGCATAATTTACATAAAACTAAAAGAACTAGTTCAGGCAGATCTATGTATCCTGAAATTAAGTGTAGTATGCTCAGAAGAAAAGTTTTAAAATGTTTGTTAATATTTATTAATATGAACGGAGAGCAGGTGGAACTTGCTTGCATTCATTGGAATCCAAAGTGTTATCCATAACAGGTCTGTAGTCTAGCTTTACCTGTAAAAAAAGATTAAATATTAGCTGCATATCTCATGTGATAAAAGTCTATAGAGCAGTTAATAAATAAAACTCAGAGTTTGAAAAAGGTAAGCAACTAACTTCTATAGGCTGATAAAAAACATTTGAATTCAAAGTTTCCAATTAGTAATAAAAATTTCTCTGATAATATTGAGATTTTTATTTTATTTCCTTTAATGGTTAATCTCTTTCATGCCATACATGCTTGAGAAAAATGATTACACAGTAAAAACTCTAAATAACGGACACCTCGGAGCGTGGAAACTGTCCACTATTGGGAAAACCTCAGAGATTCAAAAATTGCTAAGAAATGCTTAATGTTTCATTAATTGACTTTTATATGTCCTAAAACCGCTACTATATGATTAATCACAAATTAAAATTATTTTTTAAGCAATAAAACTGAAATAAAATTGTGCGTACCTTTATCTACTGTTTATTATATTCTTACGAAAAAAATCTGCTACAAAAGTTTGCTTTTGCTTGCGATTACGTGTAATTTGTTTTTCAATGTGAAGTTTTAACTCTGTCAGCAGTTTTAATTCTTCTGAATCATCTTTTTTTACAAAAAAATTGTCTAACTGCTCACTGTATTTTGCCGTTCCTTGGAAATTCTCGATATTACAGGAAGCATCCCGAATTTCAGTATCTGTTTCATCCTCACTAACAGAGTCTAGTTTTTGTCGAAAATCCTGAAGGAATATAATAGTATTGTTCAACTGATTCTTCTTCAGTAGGTAACTCATTATCAATGAAATTTTCAGTAGTTTCTTTGTTCCTGATACATTTCATTAATTCACTTATTTCGCTTAATTCTTCATTTGTGTCGGAAATGTTTGTTTCATTTTCTTTTAATATAAAGCCTGCTTTTCTGGAACATTGTCGTACGGTTTCCAGTTTTATGTTTTTTACAGCTGAGGATATCCAAATTATAGCATCGAGAGCATTAACTAATTTTAGGCAGTTCTCAAGTATATTCATAGAATTTAACTTTGAAAGAATGTGGCTTAATAAAAGCTTTCTGTACCAGGTTTTAAAATTGTATATTATGCCTTGATCAAGTGGCTGGCATACTGAAGTTGTGTTTGTGGGAAAGAACACAATTTTAACATTGTCGAATTTCCAATGTTTTGGACGAGAACTTGCTTTGTCCAAAAACAAGAACTTTTCTTTGCTGTTTTTTCATCCTATTATCAAAGAAAGTTAATCATTCGATCATTAAAGGGCTACTCATTCACGCCTTCTTATTCGCTCTCCACACAATAACAAACTGATTAAATTGAATGTTCTTTGGGAAACACCTGGGTTTCAGAGATTTTCCAAAGATAAGAGGGATTTCAAATCCTCCTAACACATTGCAACATAATAGAATAGTGAGTCGTTCTCGACATTTTTCTGCCAATACAGTCATCCTTTTTAAAACACAAAGTCTTATTCAGAAAAATTCTGAAAAAGACTCCGGTTTCATCGGTATTAAAAATGTTTCTCTCCTCATAACCTTCACAAATTGATTGCAGTCGTTCATGCCAATCTTCCACTTCCTTAAGATCTACAGATTTTGCTTCTCCACATATTGTTTTGAAAGAGATATGTCGAGATCGGAACTTTTCCAACCACCCACTGGGAGCCTTAAAATCGTGTAATCCGAGATCTTTAACATCATCTAAAGCCTTTTCCTGAATCAAAGGCCCACTGAATGTTTTTTGAACGAACTGAAGTAAACCAATTCAGAATTATAGAATAAATTTCAATGGAATTTAGTCTTCCTCATCCACATTTTTGGTGTTCTCACTAGAGTTAGTAATCTACAATTTTTGTTATTTCTTCTTTATTTCGTAAAATTTCTCCCACCTGCATTTTACCTATTTTAAAACGTTCAGCAAGTATCTGTAAACTCAATTTCCCTTTCTCACATGCACTTACAATTTCAAATTTTTCTTTTAAAGTTAATCGTTTTCTTTTTGAGTCCATTCTCGAAATATTAATTACAAACAAGAATCACACAGTAATCGACATTGTGAAATACATTTTTTCCCTGCTCTCCTCGCATTATTGGCGCCTTTAATTATCTCTGCCCAAAAATATGCAATTTCCCAATAAAAAAAAAAATAGAGTAACTCTTTTCTTTGTTTTATAAAAGAGTAAAAATAAATAAAATCGTATGTTATGTTTTCAGTGATTAATTTTTTTTTTGCTCAGATTATATGATGTCTTTGATTTCTCTCTTCTATGTTATGCAATGATGCAATGCAGTTAATTTTTGGATTTTATGATCCAGCCCTACTAAAAGGATTTTTTTGTTTTTTTCTTTGATTCTTGACACTTGACACATTGCCCAGATAAATTTAGAGGGTTTTTACTATTTTTCCATTTTTTTTTTTTTTTTTTCTCGTTAAAACATAATTTTTCATCCTTTATTACCAAAATTACTATCCGATCCGCTATTCGGAATGTCTGTTATTCAGAGGTTAAACATACAAGAATTTAAGTTTTGGGAGTAGGGATTGGAAAACTGCCCATTAAATAGAGGTGTCTGCTAAGTTTTACTGCACAAGCAGTATTATTCATCGCGGAAAATATAAGTTACATTATTTTCCACTCTTGTATACTTCAATTAAGTCATTGTTCAACACTAAATTTTGTTTCGTGATAATTTAAGGAATTATAAAAGAGTATTTTGCTTATCTAAGAAGTTCTGTACTCCTTAGAAACTTTTTCATTTCTAAGTAGTCTGTACGAACCCTGTAACTACCCACCACCCCTCTCCCTTTTTAAAAAGCTAAACTTATGTTTTCATCATTAATTTAGATGGTCACTCAACAAAAGTTTTATTACACAAAATGTGTTACCCATGACTTTATTCCTGCAAGATATGAAGGAGAACAACTAAGCAAAAAGTTCCTTCTCAAAAAAGAATGACATTTCAATCATAGAAAAAAAAAATAAAATCCTGTTTATTGAAAAAGGGTGAAAGAAATTTCAAAGGCTAAAATGTTGTTTATTATAGATTGTATTGGTGACACCCTTTCGTATTTTTTGTGTCTGAATAAAAATAATATAAAAAATTTTACTAATACATATATATTTTTAAAAAGATGAAAAATAAACTACAATTGCTACAAAAGCTAGAATTACAATGTTTGTGCCTCTTTCTAATTTACAATCAATTTCAAAGTATTTGAGTTTTAATGAAGAATTTTCAATCATGAATCAAAGAAAAACACACCTTTCCATTTTCTTTATCTACCCAAGAAAGTGTGTGTTTCCTCCAATGGTCACTCAAAGGTTTCTTTTTCTGGCCCTCTAATGGTTTTGAATAATCATATTCATCCATTCGATCCTGAAAAGTAAAAATAAGTAAATACTATATATAAAAACAAAGAAAACTAAATTGATTATTTTTTAGAAAATAAAACACAATCATGAATGATTCAAAATAAGGTAAAATCAAAATACAATGAGCTCCTATTTATATGTGATTGGAGGAATAAATTTACATACAATCGAGAACGACATATAAGTGACATGCTTTGAAATGCTCTTATGTTTTAAGGTTAAAGTTAACTAGTAAATCTCAAAACCACCACTCAGACACATCAATATAGGTCAAAAATCGAACAGTGCTGGTAAAAGAATTTTGACAATAATAAAATTAATTATTTTATATAATTAATATTCAACGTTATAATTTTATTAACAAATTTATTTATTTTACTATTATACCTGTATTCAGAAAATAGAGTATAATAAATAAAATATCAAGATTGATGAAATAAATTTAATCTATAACTAAATGTGTAATTCCTTGCTCTTCAATTGAATACTCATAAATGAAGGGAAAATAACTTACCACTTAGGTTGATGTAATCTGATATAAAAAGAAATAATTCACAGATTTGCAAAAGAACACTATTTATTACATACAAAGTTTTCTAATATTATTATCATTGAAGAATGACAACTGAATATTGATGGGCACAAATATAAACTAAAATATCAAATTACATTTTACATGAAATCAACTCACTTTTTATTTTTTCAAATATTTGATGAATTATTGACACGTTGAAATCAAAGTTGTTACTTGCGAATTTTATTTCAATTATGGAATAGTTATTAAGACCCAATATTGTTCTAAAATTGTCCATAGGAGTTCTTATGCAGTTTACTGAATAGAAAGTCCAACTTAGTTGAATTTTCGATACTTTGATTACATACACAAGCATTTGCACGTAACGAACTTTCAAGATAAATTTGAATTTTAAATATTCTTATTTCTTGTCTTATTATAGTCGTAATTCTCCAAAGAAGTAGATATTATAGGATGTAAATCATAATAGGAGATTGCATTTTAAAAGAATCAATAGATTGCTGCCAGCGCAGATAGTCATTATGCGAGTCATCCATTGCAAACTTCCTGATGAATCTGTCTAAAGACCAAACGGCATAAGCTCGAGCATCACCTTCACTAACGGCTATATTTTCACTACTGATTGTTGATTGAGAAGAACCATACGAGAAAATCTTGAATAACAACACCATGTGTGCCAAGTGACCCACCGGCCTTAGTGCCCTTAGTAACCACACTATTACTTGGCCAAAGTTGCATTATTACTTAGTCAAAGTGGTAAAATGTCATGCGATCGTTGACCCTCAAAACATATGTCAGAATATTGCAGGGTTGGCGAACCTATGGCACGCAAGCAATATTTTCGGCACGGTGTTGATTAAAATCCTAAAACAAAATAGAATGAAGTTAAAGAAAACGCGAAACTTATACAAATTGGGCTTTTCTTTCTTTTTTTTATTGGAAAGCAATTAACTGAATTTCTAAATTATTCCAATGTGGGCTCAATAAGTTATCATATTAAGAGATGGTCGGGAGGGCGAACATCAAAAAGAAAAATATCAGGCATTATAAGTAAAACTCCCAGTGATGAAACTAAAACGAGTTAGTATAAAATATGTAGTTTTCACAATTGTTTGCTCTATTTATTCCTTTGGGTTATTATTTTCGGAAATGATACAAAAACCTTAAACATTAGAAACTCAAACAACTTTTTAGATAACTCGAATTTAGCTTGCATCCTTAAAAGTAGGTTGAACACCATATTAATATTTGGAATAACCGACATCGCATTCACCATTTTATTACTTTATAATATATGTTAATCTAATTATTAGATGTACATAGTCCCATATTTTTAAATCCCAATTAATAAAAATCCAGAAATCCACTAAATTATTTTTGGTGCTTGGCACGTCATGATCATGCAAAATCTTTTTTGAAAAAAATTAGGAACGCAAGTGTAAAAAGGTTCGCCGACCCTGGAATATTGCATGCACACTATTTAAAGTAACAGAAAATAAGAAAAACTTTTTCATTTAACTGCTTTATTTTTTATCAGGTTTTGATGAAATTTTAACAGTGAATAGAGGAGAAATATCTATCTCTTGAATAAATATAGTATTCGAGAAATTAAATTATTTGTAGGATGAAAATTTTATTTAAAAGTCATACAAAAAAGCAAATTATTTTATTTAGGGTAATAATATTGAAGAATACTTAATAAAATAGTGAAAGAAAGTATAAATAAATGATAATTTATTAATTAAATATAGGAAATAAATATAATAAATTACAAAAATTAGGAAAGTTTATTTTTTGAGATTGTTTACAGATTTGAATTATTAATTTTCATTAATTGAGCTATTTAAAATTTATTTTAGAAAGGAATATCCTAACACCAATATAAATCTTAAAGTTAAATGACATCTTATTTTGAGTTTCTCTAGTCATCCCTAGAAAATCAAAAATTTCTTAATACCCCAATTTTAACGAAATAAAGCAATTCTCCGATGAGTTAAATTAGAACTTGAACAATAATTTGTGTATTTCATTAATTTTTGCTTTATATGATATTTTGTATAACAGGGTTCATACTCTATTTTAATAACAAAATTCCCTGGCTTTTCCAGGTTTTCTAGGCCATATTTCCTACAATTCCCTGACCAAAATTCACGACATTTTTAGAAATACGAATTACAATTCAAGGTCTTAATGATTAAACTTACATCTGAAAATTAAAATAATGTATAAAAGTGAAACTAAAAATCTATATCATTTGACATTTACAATATATAGTACAGGGTCGACGAGCTAGGCAGGCCCTCCTTCAGGAGTCTCGGCTCTTGCTATGTTGATGAGTACCCTGGATGTTGGCCTCGTTGCAGTGCTAGAATGTGCCAGTGTTCGTTGGCTGTCGTGATGGTGAGATGTCAAAGTAGTAAATAATTTAAGGGAGCGAAGTTGACCCATGCGGACGTGTGGGTCCGATATTCCCAAAAATTGTGCAATACCGGAAGGAAGCCTAAGGGGGGTCCCTGCCTTGGCGATCTCATATCCGGGTTTTGACCCGTTCACTTGGTGGGCCGTGATACTGATGTCACGGGCCCTAAGGGAGGTAGCGACCCTTTGTGAGCGGGTCCAAGCGCATATGAAAGATGGTCCCCTTGGTAGCTTGGACGCCGTGGTGGCCCTTTCCAGATGCACCGTGTGGTGACCAGCAGTGGTCAAGTACACGTATGTAGTTGCTTTACAATATATATATATATAAACAAGAAAAATAAAATACAGCTCAGATGGATTCAAAGTAACTTTTTATTTACATAACTGAATTTACACATATTAAACATTCAACATTTTTTAGACTTCTACTACTAAGCCATTTATTTGTGTTGTTTCAGAAGCAGTTTGTTGTGTAAAAGTTTCAATTTTTTGTCTTTTAACATTTTAACTTCAAATACAGCTTTCTTTTATCAATTTTTTTTTTTGGTCTTGCTTCATAATTTTCATTCTTTTTCTTATATAATTATTCATGATATCTCATCCTAGCCACCTTAACAAAGCTCAACATTTCTTTCGCTTAAGTACCGACTATTTGGCGACAAATTTGTATAGCTAAAACATCTTTATGTTAAAAATGTGAATATAGCAAAAATTCTCCTTTTAAGGGAAAAATCTGAACTTTTTTGTGGACGCACCGTGAACTCAGGAGAATGTTGACACATGATAGTGCATTAATAATAATAATAATAAAAAAAAAAAAATCCCTCACTTTTTTAGCTTTTAGAAATTTTTTTTTTAATTTTCCCTGACTTTTGAGCACTTGTCATTTTCCCTGACAATTCCTTGTTCAAACAGCCACCGAAAAGTATTTTTTAAAAAATAAATTAATAATGCAAGTATTAAAATTTCATAAATAGAATTTTTTTCCCATTACCATTAGAATTTACATGATCACAGACACCCGCCCCACTCCTTCCCACCACCTAAAATAAATAGAAATACATTTTTGCACACTTCAGAAAATTAGTTGTCATATTATCATGAAATATCTAAAATTAACAACATCAAAGGACTGTATTTTAAATTAAAGCTGAAAATATATTTTCTGCTATTTTTCTTATAAGGCAAAGTTCCTGCGAGACCAAGCGTTGCTCTTTAGTTTATTCAGCTTCATATTGTATTTGAGTGAAAACAGAATTTTATTATTAATTTCTAAACAAAAATATCCTCTTTAGTCTCTCTCTAAAAGTTATAAAAACAAATGCTGACAATTAATTTGAGTTTTTCTACATTGTACTGTATTCAATTTTTCCATGTTATCGAGATAACATTTATGATTTCTGTTATATAATTCGAGAGCCGTTAATTATCAAATTGGTTTATTGGCAATCAAAATTTTATTTTATACAATATCATGTGTGCAACAAGATTTTTTTGTGTGTAGAAATATCAAACTGTTTTGCCTCTTAAACCTGGAAAAAGCAACGTAGGACATTCCATACATAAAACGAATGCATATCGCAGTTCACAGGAAACAACCAAGATAAATTCAAACTGTCACACTTTGGTCAGATGTATTATTAATGAAAGCTTGAACATGAGGACTCCACTGTAAATGACAGTATGTCAGCAACATATTAGTGTTCAGTTTGTTTTATCATGTCAAAATGAACTTTGCTGAAATTTATGCAATTCGTATTAGATCGGTAGATGATCACAGAAAGCCCTAAGTCATTAAACATCATCACAATTCATACAAGTATTACTAAAAAGACAGTGATGTCTGGTATGCCAATTGCCCGTGTTCAATCTACCCAATGGCTGAGCCGAAGCTCAACCTAGGTCACATCTTCCTTAGAATAAAAATCCTTTGAATCATTATCAATTACCAATGGTATTGGCAAGAATGCCAATTATGGAAGATTAATGATAAAAAAAATAGTTTAAATGTATGAAAACTATTTTTTTTTTTTGAGCTGAGACCTAGTTAGACTGTTTTCTCACAATTGAATAAGTACATAAGGAAACCAGAATTCGAAAATTTTCATGAATCCAATACTACTTTCTTCTTTTAAAGATAGAACGACGTGATAATGTCGCTTTTTCCCAGGATGGGGAGATGTAGAATTTAGATTTTGAATTCTGAAATGTTCATTCAAGTACATAAAAGCATATTTATATAAAAAAAAAAGGAACTTCTATATAGCTGGAAATTTGCATTGTCATTTAAAAAAATAAACGTTTTTTATATGAAAGCGATTAGGTCAGGCATATCCTGAAAACTATTCTGCATGTTTTATAAAAATTAAAATTATTATTTTCAACAATCTTTGTTCAAGTCAATAGTTGGCAGCAAACATGAGCTATTTTACCAATGATGTGGTAATTTTGGCAGAAAAATTGCTTTTAAAATTGCTACTTTTGCACCATGGTGTATTGCCATGGCATTAAACTACAGCAGTGTTTGTAACAATATGGTAGTAGTTTTAAAGATAAAAGTATAAACGCAGTTACCTATCAAGAAATGGTAGCATATTTACAGAATGCTTAAGATCAATGACTAATAGTATTGGCAAGAATTCTGATTACGGAAGATTACATATACAAAAATTGCTTAAACCTATCAAAATAACTTTTTCCGAAGTCGAGACTTAGTTGGTTAGTTTTCTTGTATTCAAATAAGGCTTATTTCATAAAAATTGTCAGAATTGTTTTCAATTAATACTATCATTTTGAATAATGAGCTTGATTTAACAATATAAAATGAATTTTCCTAAATTAGAAATTTAGCTAGATAGTTTTCTCATGCCCGAATTAATATGGAAGCCAAGTTTTGTGAAAATCATTACAGCCGTTTTCAATATATAGCAGCATTTTCAGTGCTGAGTTTGTTTTTCAAAGTCAAGACCTTGCTAGTTCATTTTCTCATTCTTGAATTAGAACAGGAAGCATGTTTTGTATAAATTGCATGAGAACTTTCTGATTTATAGCAAGCAGAATTTTCAGTGCATAGTTCCTTTTAACCTATCAAAACAAATTTTCTCGAATTCGGGACTTAACTAGATCATTTTTTTTGTGCTCCATTTTGTATGGGAGGCTGGTTTCACGAAAAATTTCCCCGTCATTTATGATATCATTCATAATCGGAAAAATTGCTTTCTTGTTTAATATATATGATTTAGATTCATATATGAGTATTTGCTGACAGGGAATATGTAATACCGGTTAAGTCAAAATGAATATAGCGATTACAAACGGCTATAACTATTTAATGTAAAAAAAATTATCGATAAGATTAACACAGAATGTAGACGGAACTTCAAAATTTTGTATACATACGTCATAGATGTTTGATGCAACTTCCCCTGGTCACAAGGACAACATCTAGGCGATAGTCCATCTCACGCCATACATTTTGAAGCATTTGTTCAGTCACCGAAATGGACTACCACCTAGATGTTGTCCGTGTGACCAACGGAAGCCTCATAAAACATCTATGACATATGTATACAAAAATTTTGAAGTTCTGTCTACATTCTGTGTTAATCTTATTGATAAATTATTTTCCATTAATTAGTTATAGCCAGTGACTGACAAAAGTCAAAAATTCTCAGGCATGAGGAAAAACTCTTAGGAGCCAGCTTGAAGAATCTTTTCTCTGACATTAACGCATTCACTGCAAAATGGAACACTGGCTACTCATAATCATATTCGGCTATTTTTTGAGTGATATGTGTCCTTTTGCAGTGAACAAGTTAACTATTCAATAAAAAAAAAAAAATCAAACTGGGCAAAAATTTTAAGATAATACCACTTTTACATTGTGAAAATTAAACAGAAACAAAAACAGTAGACAAATTAATATCCTTACCTTTAATTCCCAACAAGAAATTATATACATAAATAAACAATGCCTTTGTGATTTTGATTTGAAATACCATTTGTCATTTTTGTGAAATACATCTGACAACTGTACAATTTAGTACATTCCATTTAATGAAACATCATTTAATTTTTTTTTCATTTTCTGCTGGAGTACTTTTAAGGTTTTTTTAATCTAATCAGTGCTCTTTCAACATGCACTTTAGTTTGGCTTAGCAAAAACTCTGATTTCTGAAAAATTAGGGAGAGTTGTTCCGCCAATATGGTGTATGCTAATGATGTTAAATGCTAACATATTTTCTTCCACTGCAAATAATCGCACAATTAAAAATAAATATTTTCACACATTTCGCAATTTTTTTGGTTAAAGGAAAAAAATTTAAATTAATAAGTAGATAAAAAATTTAGTCGCCCGGGGTTTGTCAGACCCTGGTTATAGCTGTTTGTAATCACTATATTCATTTTGACTTACCCGGTATAAATTTATTTTTTGTATAAAGTATATTGCTTATTTTTCTTTAATAATGAAAAGTAAACAATAGCATTGGTAGTTGTTTTCTTTAGTAAATAAAAGGGTGCTTTTTACACTTTATTATTTTCTTTATCATGTCTCAAATATTCCCAGAAATACAACAAATCTTAGTTTGCATAAAAGTAATGTGTGTATGGTCCCAATAATTGTATTAAAAATCATAAACAAGGCATTTTTGTATAAACAGCTTTATCATGTAACTTTTAGCAGGAGTGTTATAATTTGTATTCAATTTCTTCTATTTTACTTACTATATCTCTTTTAATAAAACTAAATTTCTTAATTTATACAAATTTAAAAATGAGTGCACTAAAAATCTACTATACATAACAAAATAAAAATTTAAACCTTGAAATCTTCACGAGCATGAGCACCCCGACTTTCTTTTCGTGCTTCAGCAGCAGTCATAGTTTGTACAGCATTCAACATCAAATTTTGAAGTTCTAAAGTTTCAACAAGGTCTGTATTCCAGATCATTCCCCTGTCAGAAATCTTAAAAAAAAAAAAAATTATATATATGTATATATATATATATATATATATATATATATATATATATATATATATATATATATAAAGTAAAAATGTTAAAACATTCAATGACTAAAATATGCTCTATATAGATTGGCACCTTTAAATCTCTTAGCCCCTGGAAACAATCACCAATCCTTTGCACTCCTTCTTTCAAACTTTCACCAGTTCTGAATACAGCAGCATGATTCTGCATTGTCTGCATTGAAAGCACAGTTTAAAATCAAAGAATTATAAATAAAGGAACTAAACACATATAAAAGTGAAATATACAAAAACAAAATATAAAAACTGATAGTTCCACATTCTAGTTTTTAAAACTATTTTTCAAAATATGCAATTGCACTAATGCCAATATTACTATCCTCAGTTAACAATCAGCCCTCATTTATTCATAAATGACAATTTAATGAGCAGAAATACATTTGAAAGGAACATTTTTAACCCTAGTTAAAAGTAATCTTTAGATGCTGCCACAAACATTACTTTCATTAAAAGCTTTTACAGATCAAATTCAGGTACAGGCATATTTTAAATTCTTTTTTGGCATATTTTGCCTTTAAATGCTTTACTTTAAAGACATTGGTCATTTAAATTTGGGGGGAAAAAGAGGAATTGATATATGCGATATTTATGGTGTTCCAATTTGGACTATTGGCCACTTCTGGCCATTCATTTAAACGGGATTCAGAAATAGAACATAGCAATGAGTAAATTAAAAAGGTAAAATAATGAGGAGTAATGAAATATTTATTTTTATATTTAAGAACTGGTATGGATTATGTTAAAAATTTATAAATTTAAATGAAAATAGTTTTTGTGAAAAATGGTGAAAAAGGCCATTTTATGATTTTCTGTACATTTTCCCTTTTATGATAGAAATGTTTTTATAAAATTAAAAAAAAAAAAAAAAAAAAAAAAAAGCCATCATTCTGTTAAATCTGCTAATTTTTTTGAAGTTGATATGAATGAAATTCAATGTCCCAACTGAGAATGTTGATCAGTAAAAGGATGTATGAAAATAGTATACACACACGCAATAATTGCTTGAACATTCCTAATATCAGCAAATAGAAACAAATAATACTCATATTAAAAAATTGCAGTTTGTTAATAACATTATTTTTACTAGCAAAATTCTTCATAGAAGCAATGCAACAAGAAAGATATATAATGAAACACTTTACAACCTTTACAGAATACTATAAGGAAACTTCACTGTTCAATAAAGTGAAAGAAGTATAGTTAAGCAAACAATTTGAAAAACACATAACACATTTAAAAAACAAATTTCAGTAATTACTGTCTGTAACAGGAAAAGTACTCAAAATTCTTCTGTACACAACTAAAAACACACTTCCAGCAATTACAATCCATAGACAGCAATGTGTCCAGTTATTTGCATAGCCCTATATATGAATTTATTTTTAGTCTACAAACATCTTTTGTCAATTTTCCCTTCACTATTGTCACCAAGACATATTTTTCTCAACTGTTGCCATTAAAGTTAGAAACGTAAGAAAAGGGGGGAGGGGGATTCAATGTTCAATAAATAGTGAGTCACATTGTATGGGACAGTTTTCAATAAAAATCTTTTGCAGAGTCAGGGTTGAAATAAATGGTGCATTAGCATACATTTTGGCATGGTGTTAATATAACGGAAAAGTACCCATCTTTTAGTATAATAAAGATAATTCAGCTGAAAAATGCATTGCATAGTTAAAAACCAGAACTAAGCAATTCACTCCCACAGACAACAATGCTTTTGAATTATTTTGTGTAGCCCTGCACATGAACTATAGAATTTTTACACACAGTAAATAAATAATAAATGCTTTGTACTCTATATTCAGAAAGCATGCTTTAGAAGGTACAGAAAGCATGCTTTAGTGTACCTAATCAGTACATATAAATTTCATGTTTGAAAGAGCATAACACCATTAAAATAGACCCATGAAATTTCCCGATAGACCGTAATGTAAGTGAAATCTTTTGATTATCCCTCTTAATGAACTATAAAAGCTACATACTTTTGTTTTCAATGGAATATGCTATGAAAAATCTCAACAACATATATCAATAACACAGAAATTGAAATATATTTACAAGAGTTAGAGCATGAATAGAGTGAAAAATTAATTTATAACGTATTAAATGATTGATCATAATATACAGTAGAACCCCGTTAATCCGAAATTCCGGTTAATCCGAATCGATTTTATTTTCTAAAATTATACTTGAACAAATTATGAATACTGGATGAATGTCGGGGAAAATGTGTATAAGTTAGAATTAAACAAAAAATGGCAGTAAAGCATGTTTTTTATCCTTTCAACAGCTTAAATAGAATTAAAAAAAACACTCAATAATTTAAAAGTACAACATATGTACACGACAATAAAATGAAAATGTGCATTGTAGGCCTACTCGTAGAAGCCATCTTAAAAAAATCTCGACTATCAGTTTGCTTGCCAATCACTATAAAATTCTTTTCTAAAATTCAAAAAGTATATAATTCAGATGATAACAATTTGTTTTTCCTTTCAACAGTTTGATTATCTACAGAAACGTTTTTTTCTTCCCCCCCCCCCTTGTCAACGTGGTGACTGAGCTATTTTATATAACACGATTTTGAAACGTTTGTAATGGGTCATTAGGTAATTCCTCATTCTGAAGTTCCATTGGATCATTATAACCATCAGGAGTGATTAAAGAAGGAATACTATTTTTTCTGAAATTCGTGCCAGATTAGAGTATGTTTACTGTATTACTGAGTACTTATAACTTACATTTTTTTTTAGCCCGCATCTTTTTCTTTTCTATTTTTATCGGACTTTCGGGTAATCCAAATTTTTCGTAATTCGAACAGGCACCAGTCCTAATTAGTTCAGGTTCTACTGTATTTAATTTTTTTTTTCTTTCAAAATTGCAAATATTTTACTTAAAGATGTCTGAATCTATATTACTTCCTACTGTGTAGCTGTGGAAAAATTCTGTGAACAGAGTTTACGTTCCAGATTTATCAATATTTCTTATCCCAGTTGCTTAATTTTTTTTTTTTTTTTTTTTTTTAATAAGAAACACTAATTTTCTTACAACTCACCTTCTGCATTTGAAGTCTAAGTTGTGATGTAGGAGTTGAGCCATCAGCCTGCCTTATTCTATCCAAGTTAGCGACAGATTCTTCCCCATCAGTCTGGAAAAACATTGAATAAAATTATCTTAGAATAATAATCGAAGCAATTCACTTGTACTTGTTTACTTTCCCATCGATCATTTATGATTAGCAAAATCTGCTGCCAAACAATGTATATACTCCATTATTACTTAAGTGTGATGTGATATTCATTGTTGTCAATTGTTTAGTTTTCGTAATAAAATATATGTTAACTGTTATTTCTCTGTTTTTCTGACTCAATTTGTGAGGGCGGCCACATTTTATAACGGTTTTATAAGAGGACTTTTCAAAGTTTCATAACTTTAAAATTCATCACTTTTTTAGTTTTATAGATTTATTTTGTTGCATGAATTTATCACCTTCTAAAGATATAAAAAAGTGCTTTAAATTAAAAACTGCACAAACTGTGCTAACTACAAATGCACAAATTTGAGGACGTTCTCAATTTGCAAAGATGTTTGATTGCCTTAGTACATGAAAGTGTCTGGGACAATTTTTGTTTAATGCGTTTGTGACGGTGTGCGCATCTGAGGACAGAGCAGGAAAATTTAATTTAACCTTCTGGGCTGAAGTATTCTGCAAAGCTAAGCCTAACTCTTGCAAAGTGTTCTTTAAAAAATTATAAACGATTCATTTTCCCATATAACCTTTTAAAATTCACATAAATGAAATAAGTTATTATATATTATATATATATATATTCGTGAAAAAAAAAATTGAGGGATTTTCTTTAATATTTTAAAATTAAAATGACTTTTTAACTATATATAATGAATATTTTAACCACATTTTTAGATTAAAACATAATAATATATACAATAAAAAATATTTATGCACTTTAAATATAGTAACATATGAACCATTTTGCTCTAATAAAGAATAATTTTGTTGCTAAATTTTTAAAACATTCAGTAAACAAAATAATTGTTTTGAAAAACCTGATCTATTCACAAATAAAAATAATTAAATAAAACCTGCAAGCAACTTGTGCATGTTACCTTTTAACACTTCTTACACAGATATACATAAAACAGACAGAAAAAGGTTTAATTTAATTTCAAATATTTTTGAAAATGTAAAAATATATGTAAATATATAATCAACCACAAAATATCTATAAAATAAAAAGTATTGAATAATAATAAGTAAAATAGAATAATAATTTAAAAATATATATTTGTAAAAAGTTGTTGACACTAAAAATATTATTGAAAATGAAAGAAAATATATATATTAATGCATAATAAAACGAAATATTAAATAATAATAATGAAAACTGAATAATAATTTTAAATATACTGATAAAAAATGCCATTAACGTTAAAAGTATTTTTGAAAGTGGAAATATATACATAAATATATAATTAAATATATTGAATAAATGAGGATGTAATTTTCAAAACTCAACTTTCCCAAAAAAGAAAAAAAAAAAAAATCATGTTTTCATCATTAATTTTTATCAATGCACCGAAAAAACACTAAATCAGTTTTATCATGTATTTCAGGCATTGTCCAGTCTTGGTTTACAATGAAAACCAATGAACGCAGTTAGAGGTTTTTCGGGAATTCCCAAAATTTGATTTTCTGGATAAGGCAAGTTTTTAAACTCAAGTCCTCAAATGTATTCAATTATAAAAGGGTAAAACTGACTATCAATTTTAAATATGCGCATTAAATTATGTGCTTATTTATCAAAATAGTCAAGAGAACAATTATTGTATTAGAATCACTTTCATTCTCAGAAATTTTACTTTCTGAAGACTAAATATTTTTTACAATCTCCACTATTTCTGACTGACTAACTGAAGTCACCTAACACTTTATCAAACAGCAGAGTCCTAACATTTCAGATTTACACTTGTGCATTATGGAAGCTGGCTGAAGATATCATAACTCTGAGTAAAAAGAGAATCTGGAAAAACTGATGTTGTGATAAGCAGTAATAAAGTTAAAAAGTGATGAAAAATGACAGAGAAATATTGATGGTAACTTGAGCACTTTACTTGAAGAAATAATCACAAACTTGGTTAAGTGAAGAAACAGCTTTAGGTGATTTGCATAATTGACACAATCTTCTTTAAAAATACAATAGTTTAAAATAGTTTTTAAAACATAACAGATTGAAAAATGACTAGATGATATTTACTAGAAAACCATTTGTGAAAAGTTGTTTAAATTTAAAGGTTACGTAAATAATTCATCATTGCATAATCGACAAAAATAAACCTTATAATGCATAAAGAAAACGAAAACTTATTTAGAAAATGTAGATACATGTCCCCAGTAATGCAAGACAATTACCGTAACTTGAATCATAAGATAACAACTTATCCAAGACAAGCGTGCGTCCGCTGAAACAGTAATTGACCGCAGTATATATATACTCTACGATCTAAGACACGTGCCGGGATACACCTATTCGCTAGAATGTTCCCGGAAGTAACCCCAGTAGCAGAAACAGTGCAGCACGGAAGCGGGCGCTGCAGATTATTTTAAAACTTGCTTTAAGTCTCTAGATTTATGGTATTTGTTGTATCCTTATATTATATATATTCTTTATAAATGGAAATTTTGCTTACTTTAAGTGTTTCTGTTATTTCTTATGATAGTAGGCTTATTGGGTCGCAGATAAATTTTTGTTTGCTGCAGACTGATGCAGAAAATTCTGCTTCTGGGGAAGTAACGTGAACAACAAGTTTATGAATAATTAACAATCGTCAGCGAATCAGCTGTTCAGACGTCTGCCGTCATTTGGTGCCGATACAGCAAACCAGTATTATTCGATTACGAAGTAATTGATGAAATATTCGAATGTTACGACAGCAAACGTAAGATATAAACGTAAATAAAGTTTTAATTTAACAAATACTTTAAATAAAATTAAAATAAAACTATTATAAAACAAGACATATAAAAAGGATAAATGAGCGTTTAAAGGTAAGTTAGCTATTATATTTAATAAAGAAATGCTTTTAATAAAAGTGAAATTATACTGTCTATTGTATACAATTTATATGTATGATATAACGAACTTTAACCAAAGATATGACAAGAGTGTAATGACTAGAAATAAGTGAATATGAATAAGTGTGAGTGTATTAAATATATTAGAGTGTATGAGCAAGGTTTTGAGCAATGAGACTTAACAAAAACATTGATTAATTTCTATCAATTTCACAATCAGTCAAATACCTGCATTTTTAGGCATTTCAATGAGTTTACAAAATACGATACATAAATATAGATAATTTAATTTAAAAGAATTAATTTGAAATGATGTGTAAAATTATTGAGGGAAAAAATCAATAATAAGACGAAAAGAGTACAAAAAAATCCTGCTAACTTTGCTGTAACAAAAATATTCAGAGTGTTTAAAGAATCACCAAGTTTTTTTTACTGCGCAATTGAATTTGCTGCAACAAAACAAAAGTACCGCTTTCATTCTCAAAGAGCAAAAATCCAAAGCCCAGTAATCACAATGACACAACAAATAAACATATATAAATAAACAATTTCCAACCAAAATAAAAGAAAAAAAAAACTAATAGAAAGTATGCATCATCTGAGACCCTTAATGAAGCATACATCATATGTTTACAATTGATCAGCTGACACAGACAGGGTGGTCACAAATATCTTATATTAAAATTCCCTGATATTTGCAGGTTAGAATTAAAGTGCATATTTAAAGTGCATCATAATATAGTGAGTGCTTAAACAGTAATGCTCACAAAAAGTTCAAACTTGACTTGATTAGTTCACATTTTTTAGCCAAGGATATAAAATTTTCCATTATCTGAGAATGACTCGCATATGAAGTTTTGTCAATCATAGATTTGTACAAGGAACATACAATCATTCATTTTCAACCTAGAAATAAGTTCAGACTTTATTTTCTTTTCTTTCTTTGGTTGAGACTGATACCGAATTTTTATCATGAGCTTGATCTCAAAGACTGGTATAAAAATAAGAGTCCAAGCTAGTTTCAAACAGACTGGGCCAAGAGTAGGGATTATTTTTTTCCTTTTCCAGATCACCACAATCATGATGGGAATTAACATTTGTTTCAATGAATTTCCAGATTTAGTTTGAATTTGCCTGATATTTCCAGGTCAACAAAATTCCCTGATATTTCCATGATTCCCAGGTCTGTGACCACCCTGCACAGACTCCCTTTCAATTCCCATTCAATTGATTTTCCCTTCCAAATTCTCTAAAAAAGTTTTATGATAAGATAAATAAAAGATTTATCAGACACGTTAAAAATTCATGATGAATCAGGTGAAGTAAACAAAATTTATTTCACTGCAATATTTTTTTGTAAATCAAATTAATGAAAGGTGTTGCATAAAAATAGATCATTTAATTTCAAATGAATTAATTTGAAACTATATGAAAAATTCTTGAAGGAAAAAATCAAAACAAAAGAAGAACACAGTAAAGCCTTCTTTATACTTGATGATGCCGAAAATATTCTGAGCTTTCCTCACCCCCAATTGGTATGTTTTTTTTTTTTTTTTTTTTTTTTTTCCCCTTGCGTAACAGTAATAATGTAACAATTAACTGCATAACAGTAATAATGTAAATAATTTTTTTTTTCCAAGGAAATAATATTCTTTGCACTGTTTTTAAAATTGGCAATAGGACTGGGCGATGTAGAAATTTCTTAAATCGATTTATCATCCATCTAACATCGCGATTTAACACCGATTTTAACATTTTAGAATATAGAAGCCTATTTTTTAAATTTTAGTAAAAAAATACAGTCTTTATGCAGCCCCACCCCGCCTCCTGTATTATTTAGCATACTTAGCTTTTATTTTTTCAAATATCTTTGAAAAGAGGTATATTTTACACACACACACACAAAAAAAAACTGAATGCCCCAAAACACTAGTTCCCCCCCCCCCCCTTTTAAAAAGTCACCTATTTTAATACATTTTATAAACTCATTCTTTAAGAAATAATATAAAAGGATTTTTTTTTAGGGGGGGGGGGTCTGAATTGTTATGCCTGCTACAATCTAAATTACTTAAAGGGGGGGGGGGTGACTTCCCCTAGCCCACCCAAATAGCACTTCATTGCTAACAACCTAGACACTTTTTTTAGAGGCAGAATTAAAAAGTTATTGAAGTAAAACAGAAGCAGATTCAAAGAATTCAATGATGAATTAAACTGTTCATTTATCACGATGAGAAAAGTAGTTTAAAAAAAAGGGGGGGGGGAGATGAGAAATAAGGTGCAATTTTATATCTTTGTAACATTTAGATTATAATAAGATTTATTTAACATAAAAGCTGACATTCATATAAGAAGATGGAGAAGGACTGAAAGTGTGAGCCTTGGAGCCCATTATTGAAATTCCTGATTTTTTTTCGCGGCTGTTGCCACTCCGTAAGATTAGTAATAAAATATAATCTTAAAATATATCTCTTTTTAATGAGAACAAAATGTCAAAAAAGCAGAAAATCGCAGATCTGTAGAAAAATCTAATGCAAGCCCCCTTCACCCCTCCCTCATTCTATTGTAAAAATAAAGTTATTTGACTCATTACAGAACTTTATTAAAGTATTTTTAATTAATTACAAAATAATAATAAATTAAAACTAAAATATTCCCATAATACCAAAGCATATGAAAATTAATTTTTTTATCAAAATAACGCACAAAAATGTAAACTAAAAATGGCTTAATTTGGATATAAATAGTGAATCAATTTCAGCAAGATACTCAATCCACATGGCTGGCATTGAAATCCGCTGTCAAAACTGCTGCATGACTATTTTAAAATATTTTAATTATTAATTACAGAATAATAGAAAATAAAGAATATATATTAAAATATTACCCAAATATGTGAATAATGAATTTTTCATTAAAAGAGTGCATAAAAATAAAAACAAATTCGATGAATTAGGATTTTAGATATGAAATTTTATTCTTTTCCTTTTTCAACCATAAATACTCAATTTCAGAAGAAAAAAAAAATCTTATTAGCATAAGAAAAATATTTCATGCAGATCTCGGCCAAAATGGGGATACACAAAACAATGCATGCCTATACTTTAAAATAATTTCATTAATTACTAAACAACAGAAAATAAAAAAATATATGTTAAAATGTTACTAAAACATGTAAAAAATGAATTTTTCATCATAAGAATGAATAAAAGTACAAACTGAATGTCGATGAGTTTGGATTTTAAATATAAAACGTTATTTTTTTTAATCATATAAATACTGAATCAATTTCAGCGAAACAATCTTTTGAAACAATGCAGGATTCTACTTTAAAACATTTTAATTAATTACAGAATAATAGAAAATAAAAAATACATATTGCAATATTACTCAACTATGTGAAAACTTAATTTTTCATAAAAAAATTCCATTAACATATAAACTGAAGTTCAATGAATTTGGATTTTAAGAATTAAACATTACTTTTTCTTTTCAACTTTCCACCTTATAAGTTCTTAATTTCTGAAAAATACACATTCCAATCTTGTAAACTCAATCTCATTTACAAAATAAATAAATAAATATCAGTTTTTAGTTAAATTGCCGTTTTCTTAAATCAGGAGGATTGAGGCTCAATATTTTTTTAAATCAGATCCTGCTAAATAGATTTAACACCTGCTTGCCTTGTTTTTCTTAATTCGGAAAGTATTGAGGCTAGCGATGTTTGCTTAAATCAGATCCTCCTAAATCGATTTAACACCAGCTTGCCTTGTTTTTCTTAAATTGGAAAGCATTGAGGATTGCAATGTTTGCTTAAATCAGATCATCCTAAATCGATTTAAAACCAGCTTGCCATATAAGCGGTAGATACATCATTTTTCCAATGTTAGTTCTGAATCAGTATTTTGTTTTAAATCAATTTAAAGCCAATGACTAAATCGCGATTTCCGATGTTAGCTTAAATCGATTTAATACCAATGGTTAAATCGGATTTCTGATGTAAGCTTTAAATCGATTTAAGGCCCAAGCCTAATTGGCAACAATTAAAAATAACAACCTTTTCTAAAATATGAAAAAAGTATCTCTGAAAATGCTGAAAATTAAAAATTTTTAAATGAAATAAACCCTCAAAAAATGAGTCAAATTAAAAATAAATGCAGCCTGCACACAGTGAGTTCCTAATGTATATCCTTAAAAAAAATTATTAAATTCCTATGTATAGTTTTTGCTCCTATAAAACTTTTTTAATGGAACAATTTTGACCAAATTTAACAATTAATATCTCTTAAAATAATTCTTAGATTAAAAAACTGCCTGCTTCAGTGTGTTTATCAAACATGTCTCTATAATACTACCAAATTTCATATTTTTGCATGCATTAGTTTTCTTAATATTAGTGAAGAAGGACCTCCAGTCACAAAAAGTTCATTTACAGCAGTGGTGACGGTGTTAGTTACTTTTTTTTAGAATAGAGAGAGATACATTGACAAAGTTTACAATTTTTTTTTCTGAGATACATTGATGAAGTTTGAGATTTTTTTTCCACGACAACCTGACAAAATTTGCTTCCCCCCCCCCCCTTCATAATTAGTAGGAATTTTTTGAGATACGTAAAAATTTTTAACATTTAGTTAGTTATTTTCTTGCACCTATTAATTCCAAAATACTGATTTTTCGGAATTCTTCAAAAAATAAATGATTTGCAGAATTTGGCAATGTATAAAAAAATGTAATCGAAGAAAAATCCCATTGCAGATTGACGGACTTCATAGCTTACAGGGAAACTAAAAACGAAGTTCAATAGGCACTTTTGTTTTTTTCTTTATAGGTGTAGATTTCTGTATTTTATACTGCATTACTGTACTATCATATTTTATCCTACATTTCCAGATAAACTCCAAAATTTCTGGAGATATTGGTATCTATGCAAGTTTATAAACAATTATTTAACACGTTGAGTGCCATGATGACTGACACTGAAGCTTTGAAAATTTACGCTGTTAAAAGTAATTTTTAAGAAAGTATAATCCTGTAATAAATAACAGGTGGGTAAATTTTAAATATTTGTTCAGTAATTATTTAAAACAATGTATATTTTTTCAGTTTTGTATCATATTTTAGACGTTAGCCATCGATGCATGACGCATTTTAAACAGAAAGTTCGCTGTCAGCCACCGGTGGCTGACGTTGCACTTAACGTGTTAAAGGGTTTTTTGTTTATTCATTAGGCAAAATACTTACAGAAAATTTCCAAATTATGTTCATCTTAATTTTAATACTTTTTACAGCCTTTTAAAAATTTAGAATTTTTTTAATTTTAACCAATGATTTAAATTACCTGATTAAAATTGTTGACACCCTAATTTTCAACACTATAAAGAGTAAATTTCTGATTTTTCAATAATACAGTCATAACAAAATAAACATTTATCACTGTATTGCCATAAGATCTAATCATAGAAATTTTTCAATGGATTTTTCTAATATGAGAAACCTTTTAAAATACAATAAACTTAGAAGGAAAAGCATACATACAGGAGTCAATTCCATAACAGCATCACCAGGTTTATCTGTTTCAGCAACAGTATGAGCACATGCTCTTCCAAATACAACCAAGTCAAGCAAAGAATTTGCTCCCAAGCGATTGGCTCCATGGACAGATGCACATGCTGCCTCTCCACAAGCATACAGACCAGGAACTATTTTGTCACCTTGAACAGGATCATAAGTTATAACCTAACAAATATATAATTTAAATTTTCAAATTTTAATTTCTTGCATGGCATTTCTTTTTGTTAAATTTCTACAAACATTACAAAAAATGATAAGATCTTTATATATATATATATATATATATATATATATAAATTACCTTTGAATCAAAATTCATCTTACAAGTTCATATAACAATATTAACCAAAATTCTGAATGAAGATGGCATGTAAAAATATAATACATTATAGTAGAGCTAATCGGCATACAGAGCCCACAAAGAAAACTCAAAATATTGAAAAACCCAAATAGTTTAATATCATAATATCGTAAATCTTATAAATTATTTGAATAAAATAACAGAGGAAAAATTTAATTTAAAAAATTGGAGGAGCAATATTAGAGTAAAAATTTACAACAGGGATGCAAAGAAAAATGAATATCAAGAATATGAATAACACTTACATTGTGGAACTTTTCATCATGGGCAAAATCCCAAAAATATAAGCAAAACACAATTGATTTCTAATTGAGAAAAGCATGCATTGTATTTAAGAGCTATTTCTCATAGTGATGGACGATAATGAGATGTTTTCATCGATTTTCTTGATTGTATGGACATCTCGATATTTTTCGATTGTGTAAATTTTTTCTCGATGACTCCAATTTGCCAACTGCTTTTATACGTCATATATTATATATTATATACGTCATACATTTATCAAGAATCATCTGTGGGTGAACTGGAATGAATCGGTGTTAATAAGGACTAGGTGACTTCACCCGCTAGCGGGCACCTCCTTTAATTGGGGCCTCTAATTTATTCGTAATCTTGTAATATGAAATCTCGAAGAGGTTACCCGCTATATACGGCACCGTATAACAGGCGTGGTGTGCACGCACTGCAAAATCTTGTAAAAAAATATAATCTCGAACCGAACAAACCTCGGACCAGATCTCTGAGGGGAGAGGTGAAAGTGAGGGGAGGGGCACAGCAGCTGCATAATATGAATAAGTCGTCACAGGTCTTTAGGCCTTTCCAACCATGTGTCACATGAGGGGTCTCTATCTGAATTTATAAAAATGTCCTCCCATGAGGGCAAAGTGTGTGTGTGAGGGGGGAGGGGGGAGAGGTGGATAACATGAGTAAGTGGTCACAGGCCTTTCCAACAATATGTCACATGAGGGGTCTCAACTAAATTTAGAAAAGTGCCCCGTGGAGCGAGGGACACCAGAGGTGTCAACATGTATAAGTGGTCACAGGCCCTTCCAGCGATATGTCCAGACCTGCCAACTACTACGAAAAAATCGTAGTTGCTACGATTTGGACCTATAAATTACGATGTTACGAAAATTGGTCTTAAACTACGATTTTTTTTTGCAAAAAATACAAACACACTTTTTGTTTATAGCTGTAATTTTTATCCCGCACAACATATTTTTCAAGAGTAATTCTGTTCCGAAATTTCAAAGTATTCATTTCCGAAAGTTTTAAAATAAAAGGTTATTAGTCCAAAAAATTCAGACATTAAAAAATGCTCATGGGGGGGGGGGGGGGAATCTGTGCTGCAAAACAAACTTTTATAGCATAAAACCCTCTTTATGTATATATTAACCACGAGTGATTCGTGTTTCTGTAAATATTTATACAGGAATTCCCTTCCTTAGAAACGGGGTGCTATGTTAAGAGTTTCTGGAGGTGGGGAGGTGGTTCTTTGAGGGGCAAGGTTTGAAATAGTGTGCAAAATCGCACAATTTGCACACGGAAAAGGAAAGTCCTGCATAATGAAAAATGCTGTGCAGTATTTCCCTTGCAAATTCTTCCACAGACTTATAATTCTTTTGTGAGTATGTTTTAAAATTTCTTGGAAGTCCATAATTTTTTTTTCTTTTATGGAACTTCTCTAAATTAATTCATGAATCGGTCGCTGAAAAAGTTGAGAATTTCTTTAAATGATCGTGTAAAAATATCGGGTATTTCTTCAAATATCTCAAACAAATAGTAATTATCTTCAATTGGTCGCTGAATAAAATCTCTAATTTCGTTAAGAGTTCAGAAAGAAATAATGAATTTCGGTAAACTATCGAGGGAAAATTTTTTCAAATTTCGTCAAAAGGTCGCAGAAACGAGTGGTGAATTTTGTTAATTGGTCGCGAAAAGATATCGAAAATTTTGCCGATCGGTTGCGATAAACTATCGCGAATTTCGACAAATGACCGTGTAAAAAATTGATTTTGTTAATTGGTTGCAGAAGAAAATTAATTTCATCAAAGGATCGTGGTAAAAATGCAGATTTTGTTAAAATATCGCCGAAAGAAAACGCTAATTTCGTCAAAAGATCAGTAAGAAAATGCAAATTTCATCACGAAAGATCAGTAAGAAAACGTAGATTTCACCAAAAGGTCTCCGAAAGAAAACGCAAAATTCGTAAAAGGATCGTGGTAAAAAAAATGCGAATTTCATGAAAAGTTTGTGGTAAAAAGTGCGGATTTCAACAAAGAATCGTGATAGAAAAATGTGAATTACGAATGTGGCATAAAAACTGAATATCCCGAAATGATTGCGGGAAAAAAAAATCGCAAATTATCTCAAAATTTACTGCACTAGGCTGAAAAATTGGAACCAAACTCCTTTTACAAATGTAAAAAAAAAAAAAGGCTTCGAAACGAGAAGAAACTCTAAAAATCGTGTGTAAAAATTTTCAGAGGAAAAAATTTACTATATTGAGTTGAAAGACTGAAACCTTATTCCTTTTACGAATCTCAAAAGATGGCTGCGAAACACGAAAAACCAACCAGCCAACCTCTAGATTAATTTTAATTTTGTGTGCTACGATTTCTCATTTTCAAAGATTGGCAGGTCTGTATGTCACATGAAAGGTCTCGGCTAAATTTATAAAAATTCCCCACATGGGGCAAAGGGCCGCGGGAGGTGCTTAACATAAGTAAGTGGTCATAGGCCTTTCCAACAATATGTCACATGAGAGGGTCTCGGCTGAATTTAGAAAGTGCCCCCCGTGGGGGAAAAGTGGGGGGGAGGGGGGAGCAGACACCGGAGGTGCATAACATCAATAAGTAGTCACAAACCTTTCCAACGATGTCTCACATGAGGGGCCTTGGCTAAATTTGGAAAAGTGTCCCCCGGGGAGGGCAAAGTGGGGGAACGGACACCGAAGATGCATAACATCAATAAGTAGTCACAAACCTTTTCAACGATATGTCACATGAGGGGTCTTGGCTAAATTTAGAAAAGTGTCTCCCTGGGTGCAAAAAGGTGGTAAGGGTGCAGGAGGTGCATAACATGAATAAGTGGTCACAGGCCTTTCCAACAATATGTAACATGAGGAGTGTCAGCAAAATTTAGAAAAGTGCCCCGGGGCAAAGTGGTGGGAGGGACACCAGAGGTGCTTAATATGAATAAGTGGTCACAGGACTTTCCAATAATATGTCACATGAGGAGAGGAGTGCCGCAAAAGTTAGGAAAGTGCTCCCCCCAGGGGACCAAATATCACACAACTCTGAATACAACCCCCCCCCCTTTTTGAAATTTCTCATATTATAAATAATATTTATCGGAGGGCTCCATAAAAAAATCTGATCTAAAATGATAAAAATGAAAAAAAACTACCCCTCCCCCAGTGGGGGCCGAATTGGGGAGGAGGGAGAAGAAAGTCTTATAATATGAAAGAGTGATCCGAGAGCATTCTGATGACATATCACATGACAGGTCCAAAAAAAGTTTGAAAATTGCTCCCCCTCCCTCCCCTCATGGGCACACTTTCGTCCCGGAATCCACGCAGCTCACCACTTTAAAATTTTTATGTTTAATAAATAATATTTACCAAAAGACTGCATAAAAAACCACACATCTAAAATTATATTTATTATAGAAATCGGCTATGGTTTTAAAAATTTGTTTCCGTTTCTTCTACCTTTTCCAGACCCATCATCTAATACCACGTTGGTAAGGATTGGAAGATTAAAATTATCCAAAATCAAATATAATGATCCAATCAAAAATGAAGTCCATTGAAGTTTTATTTTAGTTACAGAATTTCCTATTAGCGGATATATTTGTCTGTTTATCTTTCTATTTTTTGATAAAACTCCTTTGTTTTCGATAAACGGAGAAATTCAACAGCATTAGACAAACTGCTGTTGAATTTCAGTCATTTAGGGAATGTCATTCAGACATTTAGGGAACTTTAACTTGTATCAAACCTTCTGCCTTTATCGAAAAGAGGAAAATGCTAATCGATTCAAGCTAATGTGCCTAAAATAAAAAATGAGTTTGTAAATGTGTCAGAAAGTAGCTACTTTGGATTTCGATACAGACTTAAAGAGTCATGTTGGACTCGCTAGGCACTGGAAAACAATTTCCATGTTAGACAGGTTCCCTCTTAGCAGTTATACTTGTCTGGTTATCCTTATGTTTTTCAATAAACAGAGAAATTCCAGAGCATTTGACACACTTTAGACATTGAGGGAACTTTATGTTGTGTCAAACCTTTTGCCTTTATCGAAAAGAGGGAAATGCTAATCGATTCTAGCTAAAATGCGCCTAAAATAAAAATGAGTTTGTAAGTGTGTCAAAAAGTAGCGACTTTGGATTTCGATACAGACTTAAAGAGTCGTGTTGGAATCGCTAGGAACTTGGAAAACAATTTCCGTGTTAGACAGTTGCTTCTTAGCAGGTGTATTTGTCTGGTTGTCCTTACGTTTTTCGACAAAGCTGTCTTGTTTTCGATCGATGGGGAAATTCCACAGCATTTGACATTTAGGGGAACTTTAGACTGTATCAAACTTTTTGGATTTATCGAAAAAGTGGAAAGGTTATTTGATTCATCAAATGCGCCATAGTTACGCAATTTGGACATTGCAGTTCCATAAAGAAGAAAAGCAGGGTTGGTAAAAATCACGATATAAAAAAAAATAAATAAAAAATAAAAAAATCCGAATTATTTGATTTAAATCGGATTTTTTTTTTTATTAATATTATTTGTGTACTTATTTATGTACGTGCATGTACTTATTTTTTTTTCTGTATAGATTTACACATTTCTACTAATTTCATTACATTTCCTAGATAAGAATTCAAGATATTTTAATTAAAAATTAAAATTTTTCAAACAAATTTAAAAGATTCACCTGAAACTTAAACTTTGATTATTCTACTATTAAATTTAAATTGTTATACATATATCTATGCATATTCTGTGTATAAATTTCTAGTTAAAGTTATTTATTTTTCATTAATGTATTACTCCAATAATATATATAACATATAAACACATAATAAATGTAACAAAGAATTTAAAATGTATATGTATGTGTATTCCATTGCTGATTCAGATTCACGAATGTTATCTTTATCACATAGACTGCAAGTTTCTTTTTGTTTTACATTCTTGCCATAATCCTCTTTATTTTATCACTGCACTATTTGCATATTGCTATTACACCTTTTCCAAAAATAGTATTTTTTTTCTGTAAAATAAGGCCACATTGGAACTTTTTTCTGCAAACCATTTTTCTTATGTATCAACAAAACCAAAAGCTTTCTGTAACTGTACCTAGTATTAATAAATGACATTATTGTTTCAACTTTTGATTCAGAATCTAATGATTGACAAAATAGTTACCAGATGAAAAATAATCACATAACAGAAAGCCTAAAACTATCAATTGTCAGTGTTATATCCCCAGCCAGGGGTGTAAAATTTTTTTGAAAATCTAGGAGCCAGCTCAAAAAACTAGGAGACAGTTTCTATCGATAACAAATTTGTAAAATGAAATTACAGTATAAGTTAATAATAGTACATACAAATTACTCTTTTTAATTAAATGTATCTGACACGACATAAATTTTTCTTGTATAAAAAGTAATGTTACATAAAATTATAAATATTGATATAAAAAAATTGGAAGTGCTGATGTAAAATACAAATAATAATCATTAAAAACTTCTTTAAACACCTCAAAAGTACAAATATGTATGCACTTCAAAGACTATAATATATGCCATAAATCAATATTGTTAACTTATTGTTTGTCCTCATTTGCTGTTAAATTTTTATGATGCTTATGACCGCTCATGTGTCTTGTTTTTGATGTAAAGTACCAGCATTCAACTGCTTTTGTAGTATCAAATGCTTCTACAGAAGGTCCATTTAAATTTATTAATAATAAATCATTTAAATTTTGTGATGTCAGCAGTGTGATGTAGAGCAAAACTTGTTCTTGATAAAATTCATTGTGCTGAATCCTCGCTCACAGGATGCAGTTGCCACAGGTATTACAGATACAATTTGTAGTGATTTTGATAAAATTGGAAATTTAGAATAATTTTTTATTGATTTGATCAAAAGCTCACTAAATTTCATGTCTTTGCATAGTAGTACCTGAAACTCGTACCATTCGTCAAGAGCAATACTTTCAGTTGTTTCCAAATCAACATTCAAAGTGACAAAAAATTTCTGGAAATGACTTAATAATAATTTTAGTCTAGTTCAGTGAAAGAGAACTTCATTTTTTTTTTTTCTTTCTTTGCACATGGAAAAAAAAAGAAAAAAATCCATAAATAATCAAGGTTATATGAATTATTTTTCATTTCCTAAGACATATCTAGGCGCCAGTGTCGAAAATTTAGTCGCCCGGGCGACCTGGCACCCGGTATTTTTACACCCCTGTCCCCAGCCATTGACAATTTCAACAATCAATCATGCTTACTGGACAGTAGGAATGACTGCTTAGTTTAGAAATAACAGGGATTTGTTTAGGAAAAATTTGAGTCCTTTAAAGGGCCTTTCACAATTTTTTAAATATTTAGACAGGACACTTCACATAAATTTTCATCTTAAAACAGGGCCCTTCACAAAATTCTTTGTGTTCAAAACAGACCTTCCCCTAAACTTTTCTGTTGCCAGACTTAAACTTTCGCAAATTATTTTAAAATGAAACTTAACCTGTCACAAAACAGTTGAAGTCAACAAAGTACCTATTACATACTCTTTTTTTTTAATATAAATAAACGATCTTGTTAAAAACATAAACAAGAACCTATATATAATGATTTTTTCAAATTCACAAAATTGCGATTAGATTTTTCAATAAAAAAAAAACTTCACAAAACAAGTCACATAAATCCTGGACAGACCCATGAATAGACTTGTATTAAACCAAAAACTTTCCGCACACATAAATATTGGGTCAAACATTTTCTGCAAAATAATTTAATTTTTAATAAAATTACGTGTTATATTATTTTGATGATAGGAATTGAAAACTGTAGTTTAAAATGAATTCTTTTCGATTATTTTGTCAATGCATTTAGAAATAGCCCAAACCTTAATATTGTGATCTCTTCGCACAAATAATACTATGAAATTATTCAATTAATCATGAGCTTAATCATTGCAGTTGCCGATAGAAAACCGATCGGTAACAAGTTTGTCTGCGAAAAATAGAAATAAAATGGTCTGTGATGGCACAACAATGTTTTGAGTCTTTAAACTTTGAATTGTAGACAAACAATACATAAATCGTACCTAAAATTTGGGAACAGTTTAAATTTTCGGTAATAAAAAAAAGCTACAAAAACAAAATATGTTTTCCTTTTCTTAACTTTTTTCTGCAAAGTTCCGAATTTTTCAGAAAGTTTTCTGCGCATGGCGTTCGCGCATGCGTCTATATTATACAACTCTGCCCATGAATAAGGTACAGTAATATTCCTTATATTTTCAATTGAAGTAAGCAATGAATTCTAGGAAAAGAGGATTAGTCACAGCTATTAAAGTATTTTCTCTCTATTCTAAAAAAAAGTAACTACCGCTGTCACCGCCGCCGCCAGTTTTGATTTTTTTGTGACCGGAGGCCTTTCTTCGTTAATATTAACAACATTAATGCATACAAAAATATGAAAATCGGTGGTTTTATACAGAAATGTTTGATAAATACACTGATGCAGACAGTTTTCAAATTGAAGAATTATTTTAAGAGTTATTTAATGCTAAAGTTGGACAAAATCGTTCCACTAAAAAAGTTTTATAGAAGCAAAAACTATGCATGGCAGTGTAATCATTTTTAGATCATTTTATGCGTTAGAATTTGCCGGAGTGCAGATTGCATTAATTTTTTTATTTTGACTCATTTTTTCAGGTTTTATTTCTATTTTAAATTCAAATTTTCAGCATTTCTAGAGATATTTTTTACAGATTTGAGAAAATTGTACTAATTTAAACTGTTGCCAACTGTATAAAAAGCGCAAGCAATAATGTTTGCTTCAAATTAAAAATTTATTTACACGTGACTATTATAAACAGGAAAAAAACTTTCAAATTAGAATTAAATAATTACGTATAAGAAGCAGGAACTTATTAAAAATTACGTCATAAAAACTATACCCGTGAATTTTAAAAGAGAAAGGATATTGTAAAATAATAAATTCATTAACATGCGTTAGAAGTCTTAGGAGAAATTATGTCTTATTTACGTCACATTATAGTTATTACATAAAATAAACACAAAATAATATTGCAAAAAAGTTTAGAAATTGCGCTAGACATTTATTTGATATTTTGAGAATTAATTTAAAATGTCTCATTTAAAAGAACTTTCTTTTCGCTTTGTTAAAAAATACCAGGAGACAAAGACTGTCTTTACTTAATTCCTTTTATATTAGCTTATTTTGAAATGTTGTTACACGTGTATATGTCATCAAGTTATTTTTATTTCGACGTTTTATTTGTGTTTTTATTAATGTTGTACGAATTTATTTGTTCTTTCGTTATTTAAAATAAAAATTATATCAATTTGTATAATTTGGCGAGTGGTTTGGTGATTTATATAATTTGGCGAAATTGGTCGACAGGATAATCAAGTAGTACCGCAGCAGATTTGGCGTTAAAATTCCCCAATCAAAGAGAAATGAATAGAAATTCGTTTATAGGGAGATCGCCACTGTTTTTTAAATTATAATTCAATCTTTCGAAATCTTTTTAAAGCCGATCAAATTAGCGTGCATTTAGAGTCTGCGGTGTCTGGACGGGGGTTGGCGAGCGTAGCTCGTAGGGGGCTGAGCCCCCTAGTCAGTTATAGAAGAAAGATGAAATTGGAATTCTATAATTCTGTGTTAGACAAATAGTTGAAGTATTTATTATATTGTAGCCCAAGTATTGATCATATTATTTGATCAATATTTGAATCACCAACATATGGGATACAGTAATTTGCAGGTCTAAGCAACTAAGGATAAAACAAACTCGTGAATTGTGTGTAATCTCCTTCTGAGAGAGTAACTCTGCACACTGAAAGAACTATTATATTAAATACATTATTTTAAATAGATTTAACTGAAGCTTAAGCATTTAGCTTGCAAAAATGAACTGATCATTTAAAAAAGAAAACAATTTAAAAACGAGAGAGCATTTATCAATATTTTTTCATACAATTGCATTTACTTTCATAAAATAATAGTATTTTGAACTTATAAAAGTTTTATTTAATGTTATTAAAAGGTAATTTTTAATATGAAATGAATTATGGCTTTTTTTATAACATAAATGATGAATTTGATTCTTATTTAACCTGTAAATATCGATGCTAAAAACAATTGATTTAAATCAAAGATTTTTTTTTTAAAAATCATTTGATTTAAATCATGATTTAAATTGTGATTTAAATCAAGATGATTTAAATCAAACAACCCTGAAGAAAAGGGAATTTATTCCGAAGCAAAATGTACAAAAAGAAAAATTTTTTAAAAACATTTAAATAATGTTTTAAAGATAGATAAACGAGTTGAAAGTATTTTCTTAATGTATTTAGCATTCCAATCGATCGTTATTTTTAAGAAGCATGTTTCTTGACAGAATATTGGATCTTATATTTGAAAAAAAGTGTTTTGAAAAATTCTGAGGGGCGAGCGGGGGTGGGGACCAGTGTTCAACTCATTTTGCTGGCATCTGTAGCACAATTAATTTACTGGACCTTAGGGTGTCAACGATTTAAATCAGTTGATTTAAATCAGCAATTTAAATCATGATTTTAATCAAGTGATTTTTTAAAAAAAATCATTGATTAAAATCAAAAATTTTTTAAATGTTTAAAATGACATAAAGTATTCAAATCTAAGATGAACATAATTTGGAAAGTTTCTACAGGTATTGTGACTTATGAATATACAAAACAAAGCTTTAAATAATTGATTCAAAGCGTAATTCCTGAGTATTGTGAAAAATTTAAGTACAGTAAGTTTGTAAAAAGCATGGTTTTTTATCTAACAAACATAAAAAGCATTATAATCAGTAATGAAAATTATCACTAAATCACTTGTAAAAAATGTAATATTTGTTATTGTTAATTATAACAATATTAAACTGTGTAAAAAGAAGTATTACACATTTAAAAAACATCTAACTAAATGTTAAATAACTTCAAAACATTATAATATTTAGTACCTATTCAAATATTTTAATGTTGTGGGGGAAAAAAAATCTGATTTAAATTTCAAAAATACAATTTTTGTAATTTATTTATAAATTATGTGCGTGTTTGCTGTATACATTGCTACAGTTTTTGATCAATTTGATATACATACGCTTTAGAACCTGTGTAAAATTACTGGCTGCTTTATGAATTTATCAAACTATTATTTATCACATTTTTTCAACCACTTTTTCAAAAATGTAGATTGTATTCTTAATTAAACAGTTAATTGTTTAATAATTAAAAAATTTAATCTGTATCATCAATTTGAAAATAAATGCAATTTATCAATAACTTTAAAATATAAGCAGTATTTAATATTGGTTTACATAATTATTACAAAATATTAATGCACATAATTTTGTATGTTACTAAAGAAATTTTTAATTTGCAGTTTTTTGTAATTTCTATAATTACATAATTAAAATTTTATTAATTAAAGCAAAAAAACATAGATTATGTTAGTAATTGGAGGGTTATTCATTTTTATATGCTTAATTCTTGATAGATGTTTAATATTTTAACAAAGGGAAAAAAATAAAAAAAATCCGATTTAAATAAAAAAAAAATTGATTTAAATAAAAAAAATCTGATTTTTTTGATTTTTTAAAAAAAATCATGATTTTTTTACACCCTACTGGACCTACGCATACATGAAAAAATATTTGATAAGTTATGCAAAATTCATAATACTTATTACTATGCTCATACAATGGGAATTTTACAGCGTTTTAAACAAATATTAGTAACTATGCACATTAAATAAATTTATATAGAACATAATTTATAGATATTAATCCTTTAGAGTTTATTGGATTGTATTAAAATTTAGTATGGCACATAATATTCAAAGGATAAATACTATAGCGAAGATGGTGTAATATTAAAGTTTATTTCTTGAAAGAACACATTTACAATAATATTTTAATTGTTATAAACCACTAGTGCAGAGAAGGAGGTAGGTTTAGGGATATTAATATCCAGGGGTGGAAAATTTTCAGAAAATCTTATCAGCCAAGGATTTATTTTACCCACCAGCAAAATGCAATTTCCTGTTATAATAAAACTTAGGCAATTGCAAATATAGTTGATTACTATTGCCACAATACATTTTCACATATATTTTTTCCCCTGTAAAATTAAGAAAAATATACACAAGAGAGAAAAGTTTAATAAAGAATAGAACTTAGTACCAAGTTTACATCGCAGTAATTTGGAAAGTTGTAAAATATAGCTAACTAGTACAAAAAAATAAAGTTCTTGGCATATTTTTTGGCATGGAGTTTTTTAAATACTGCCTACAAATTCACTCGCCAGTGGCGAGTAAAATGATGTATTTCCCCACCCCTGTTAATATCAAAGTGAGCTGCAAGTGTTTGGGCCGAATTGTAACCGGTTTTAGGGTTGCATTTTTGGCTTCAAGCAGAAGCAGCACATTTCATCAACATTAGTCTTAGGATTCTTTACTCTGTGCCTAGTATACTTAAGTCCTGCATCGGGACGAGCAATCCGATTTTACCCACACTTGACTACACGGGTCGGATCAAATGGTTAAGCTATTTCCTCTTTCTCATTGAGAGGCTACTTCAGTCAAGCAAAAAGACAAGAACCGATCACTAATGCTAAATCCTATGGAAGAAATTTATAAAGGTATCTTGTTTGCATTTCAATAATTTTTAAATGATTTTTTTTTTTTTTTTTGCATTGGATAGCTGAGATTGATCTGTACAAAGGACGTTTTATAGAAAAAAATCTGCAATCAAAATCGAAAAAGTAAAAAACGGCCTTTGTACAGATCGACCTCAGCAATTCAACATAAAGAAAATGATTTAAAAATATTGAAATGCAAATGAGATATCTTTATAAATTTCTTCCATAGGATTAGCATTAGCAAGTGGGTCTTTTCACTTGACTGGAGTAACCCCTTAAACCTAAATCAGGAGCAAATAATTGCAATAGCAGAATTATCGAGTAAGCCCTATCAATACTATGAAATTTTCTGCCAGAATAATAGCTAAGTTTTCCAACAACTGTTTTTAGCTTCTCTCGTTATAATCGATTGTAAAACATCTCGATTGTAGATTCTGGAAATTAATCCATGGCTATATCGATTGCGATTTTTTACGATGACGATTTTTCTCAATTGTCGAATTCTCGAGAATCGCCCATCACTAATTTCTCAAATTGCCCAATCAACTGTGCAACCAGATTTACAAATAAACTAAAATGGAGAAAATTAACAAAAGCAAAACAAAACAATTAAATTCCATGAAACATAATGAAAAAATTAATACAACTGTGAAATAAATTATTGGATTAATAATATTCAACCTGTTGCATTCTTTAAGTTTAATTAACTATGTGAAATAATTTTAAAAGAAATCTTGTATAAAATGATATTATAATAAATTTTACATGTATCTTTAAAATAAATAATTAGATTAAATATTATACCGAAATAATGTAACATACTTTATACTAATAATTTTAATTAACGTTAGAATTTTATCTTATGAAATTAAATAAATTTTAAATATTTATTATACTAAAACACATGTGAAAAATAATATACTGTATTATATTTAGTAATATATTTCATGAAAATTCTTCACATTATCCAAGTAATATAATTAATCATCATAAAGTTATGTATAGTTTACATTCCTCATATTAAAATAATAATAACTAAGATTAATACTTTTATTTTTATTATTTCCTCCTAAAAAACATTGATAAATAATGTATATATTTAATATTTATATATAAATCCTATTTTATTTAAATGAAACTTCATATAAAGAATATACAACATAAAGAAATATCAGAAATCCTACAGTGAAAGTAAACACTTATATATAACTTCTTATTTTATTAGGAAAATTTAAATAAAGTCCAAATCAACAACTTACGGTAGAGTAGAATCTCGGTTATCCAACATTAACGAGCTTGAAAAACATCAAATAAGCGAAAATGTTGGATAATATGAAGAGAATAAGAAAAAGCTTATTAAACGTCAAACTATGGTGTAATTTTACACATCACATTTTACAACAAATCAACAAAAAGAAAAAATACCTACAATTTAAAAAAAAAAAAAAAAAAAAAAAAATCCTAGTCTACTTTCCCGATGATTGTCGTTTCTTTGCTACTAAGTCTTTCCATCTTAGAAGTATCATTATGTCAATCCCTGCAGCTTATTTTTGTTGCCCAACGTATTTCAGGGAGGATTCTAAAGCTTTAACTGCATCATTATGCAAGATTCTGAGAAGTTCAACTGTTCATGCTTGATTATCAATTTTGTCGGCATCGCTACTGATAAAAGTGATGATACCTTCATCAGTTAATTTTATACTGATCCTCTACCTTCATGCAACTGTGAAGAGACATCCTCATATCCAGGGACTAAAAAAAAGACTAAGGAAAGAAGGTTTTCTTCAGTTTTACCTGTGCTTTCTGTTTCAATAATTTCATCTTCAACTTCACCTAACAGCTTCTTCCATGATTCCGCAATTGTTGTAGCCCTTTAGTAGCCCAGGCCTAGCAACCAAATAAGCAACATCCTTTTAATTATGGGTTTCAATCCTTCAATCATAAATCTTGCCCTTTTCAATTTTTCCTCCTGCTGTAGATAGTAGCTTCTTGCAAGGTTTTATTTTAGAGCGTTGGATAAAACAGAATGTCGGGTAATCGAAGGTTGGATAAGCGAGACTCTACTGTATTCAGGATCAGGACATACATTAAATATAATTATATTATGTCATACTTGGAAAAATCAATTACACATTTTTTCATTCTTGCACGCAAATTGGAAATGCGATTACACATCAACGATTTTATTTACAGGGAAAGAGTTTATGCAATTTTAGCAAAACAAAAAGGTGTTTTACAATGTTTATGCACAGAATTATTGCAACTAGCAATGTGCTTATGAAAGAATGTCAGGAATATACGATACAAATTCCATCAAGGCTTGAAAAGAGTATTGTTGTTTTCAACATGAATGAATAAGACAGTTTGATTAATCAATCATTCTGCTTTTATCTGTCTGATTTCATACATTTGGAACATTTGAGTTGGATCATTTAAAGAGCAATCGATCAAATGACCTCCGGTAATAATGTTGCTGAATACTGAATTTCTTCACAGAAGAAATTCTTTAGGAAAAGCAACCATCCATTGATCAAGCAATAAGATAAAGGCCTAAACAACAGTGACAGTTATGCTAAATTTCCTGTCAAAAGAAATTTGAATAAAGATTGACTTCTATTTTAATCAATATCATATCTTACTAAATAATAATAACAAAATAAACACTATCTTACTCAAAATATGCACTTAAATATCTGAATTAATTAAATCTAAATGTAACAAACTCTAAAAAAGATCAATACAAACTAATCCTCAGGAAATTCTGCTTAGTAGAGTTTAATTTAGGCTTTTTCTCCAAGGGAGAAATCTATTTGGGGAGAAGGGACTATTCATTCTTGATTTCCTGGAAGATTCACTTTTCCAGGACATTAACACAGTATCATATTCAAAATCTATGAGTGAAAAGGGTTGGTTGGGGAAAAGGGGGTTGGGAAAAGGAGGGTTTGTTTAATTTTTCTCTTGGACCATCCCTTAAATTCATAATGCTTGTACCTAATAGTGTTTTCGTAAGTTAAAAAAAAAATAAAATAAAGGTGGTTACTGAATAAATTAAGCCTTAGGGCATGATAAGTCTGGAGGTCAGTGGCAATGAATATTGAGTAATTAATGGGGGCAGAATTTTTTCATCAATGTAAGATTCATTTAAATTTTCAAGATTAAAAAAAAAAAAAAAAAAACCTTAACAAAGAAGAAAAATTCATTATTAATTCAAATGTAAAAACTTTAAATATAAATTCAAAGTGTTCACAATAAATCAGAAAAAAAAACCCCTAAAAGATCTAAGAACACCCCCACCCCCTAGCCAACTCTGCCGCTAGCATTAGTTAAAATTAATTTAAGCATTTTATTTTTAAGATTGAAAACAATAAATCGGAAAACAATAATAATAAATATGCAAAAAAGTAAATGGATAAGAAGACAACTTTTGCATTTTTCCTTTGGTTATGAACCAATCGGAATTATTTGACCAGGGTTCAAACCAAAATATTAAAAAATTAATTTACTTTATTTATGAACAAATCCACAAACAAGCCTATTTTTTTTTTTTTTAATCTCTTTTACCAGAGCAATAAGAGAACTAGAGAGCAGGAATTCTGCTTTTTCAGAATTTAGTGTCGCCCCCGGCATTTCCATTACTTCATTTTCTTCTGATGAAATTTACTTCTGATGATGGCTTCTATTTTTATGAAACTGCCATTATAAATGAAGTGTTAGGTGAAGATGAAAGAGCAGCCGTAAAAAGTTAGAGCTCTGATTTTCTGGTCAGAATGGGGGGGGGGGGGGGGGGGGAAAATGGCAATAATTTTTTTTTACGGCTTCTCTTTCATCTTCACCTGACACTTCATTTATAATGGCTGTTCCATGATAATAGAAGCCATCAGTCCACCAGAAAGAAATAACTCGGTTAAGCAGGACTCTACTGCAGTACAAAACATATTCAATTTTAAGACTTAAAGCACCCTTTTTATGTAAATTGACGTCAGTCGCATCTGCTTAAGAATTCCACATTTACGATCCACTCTTAAACATCTACAGTAAAGCACGCATAGCATCAAGGGCAGCGCCAGAGGGGAGTCCGGGGGCATATCCGTAGGGCACACCTGGCCCCCCGTCGGGGAAATTTTTTTGACTTGAGTTTTGAGTCTTGCATCGGGTCAGGTAATCCGACTTTTACTGCACACGACCCGAGTCGTGTCGAGTCAGGTGCAGGTTAATTTTTAAAAAAAGATCTTAGGTTAGTTTATAGAAAACGCGACACACGGAATTTTGATGCAAACGTTGCGATAGTGAATATTCCATCTACATCAAAACAAAAGCATCCAGGTAAACGTAAACAGAAAAAAGTGAAAGCTTCAAACTCTTCAGCCAGATCCTTCTTGGACAAAGATTATTGGAAATGTTTCTCTGCCTGAAAGTGTTTTATCATTAAAAACACCATATAAATAATTTTTGTATTTTTCCACCCAGTATGTTTCGAGCATATTGTCAGGTTCCAAGAAACATCTGCTTTTAGAAATGATGTTCTATATTATTTTTGTCTTAATATATTATATATTGTATGGGCTGTGTACTGGAATTTCAAAATAACAGTCTTTCCTTATCTAAAACTGGATCTAAGCTGGTGAAAATGTATAAGTGGAATGAAGGGGAAAAAAGATAGTTGGAGAGGGCGTGCCCAACCTTTTGAGATGTCTGTGGAAGATGGGAAGACAAAAGAATTCCACAAACGAAGAAAAGGGCTTGAATGGGAGCCAGGTAGAAAACTCCGGAGGGATGACGTTGAGAAAGAGCAAGGGGTTCCTCTGGAAGGCAGTCTGTTCTGCTGAGAGAGTTGGAGCGGAGCGTGCAAGGTGGAGAGTAGTTCCTTGGATCGCTCTGAGAGAGTGCGTAGGGTTGAGAGAGGCTCGGATAGCTTAGGCCTAGAGCCCATGTGTTGGGAGATCGAAATTGATCTCCGGAAAGCTAATTTAACGTGTGTAGAGTGAGAGTGATTTAACGTAGTTTAACAGTACACAGCCAGTATTTACTGTATTCAATTTAATGTTGAACCGGATCATCTATATCAGAGTTTGTAAGTGTAAATAGTGTTTGTTGTTATGTAAATAGTGTGTAAATAAACTGTTAATTTAGTTAATTGAAAGCGTTGGTTTTCATTTAAATAATCCTCTCAGTGCGTGACCGATATCACATAATCATATCGGTGGTGGCAGCATATAAATAATAAGGATTTTTTTCCAAGTTGTGTGGACTAAGAGGAAACTCCGACACATATCTCTCAACAAACAAGCCTGTATAGTGTTTTAAAACATGTTCAAAAGCCACTCAATATGTGCTCGAAAGATATAAAAAATTATCTAAGGATTTGTATCTTGAGTAGCATGGCAGACTTTAAAATCATAAGATTGTCTGGGAACCCTGTCATTGGTGTATCACCAGGTAGTCGCACTAGGATCTTGAATATGTTTGAAAGTATACGGTATACGACAATTTTCCCATCTGAACAATAATACATTCTCTAATGGGAAAGATAAGTTATTAAAGTTGAGACCAATAGTCGGTACCCTGAATGGAAATTCTTATCCATTCCTATCAAAAAATCTCTGTATTTATGAGCAATTAAGTGTGCCAAAGGCTCGTCACCATATGAAGCAGTATAACCCCCCCCCCCCTCCCCCCCAAAAAACCCTCACATAAATGTAGTTTTAAATTGTTATTTTTCGCAGGAGTATAAAGATTTGCGTACTGTTGAATCCATATCAACTCAGGCAGGGGGGGGGGGGGGGTACCTTCATAGTCTCAGAAGTTTTTGAATTGAACATATGTTAAAATTTAAGAAAAAGTAAGATACCTGTATATTTTTGTTTTGTACAAAAAAATTCCTGGCCCGAAATACAGGCCGCCAAAGATGACGTCCCCGGCACCATTTCCCATTCGCAATTTTCGATAAAAATTTTAAAGTACTCTATCTCTAGAATGATGCGAGATATTTTCTTGCTTTTTTTTTTTTTTATTTTAAAGATAATATTCTTCTGTTCAAAATGATATACCCAATTTTGAAATATGTATTCAATTTTTCTTGTGGCAGCCTTTTGAAAAAAAAAAAAAAAATAAATAAATAAAAATATTTTTTTTTTCTTTTTTTTTTTCAAAAATGCCAATCCCAAAAATGTTGATTTTTTTGCTGTTGAGCAATACCATTGCGAACCACCTTCACTGTAAAGGAGAACTTTTGAGTTTAACAAGTTTTAGAAACATTTAAAAAATTCAGAGAATTTTACAGAAACTGTATATATACAGTTCCAGTAAAAGTCACTGAATTTTTGCTTATTTGTATCATATTTGTAAGGGTAAGCTTACTATATATCCTAAACAAGTTGGAAATTGCAATATCAAATGTTGCAAATGAGGTGCGTTCGTACTATAACTAGTTTTATAAATATTCAGATCTTGATGCAATAAGTGTTACACTCTTGAGCAAAAAGGCATGAATACAAAATTTATTATGATTCTATATATTAAATTCAGTAATATGGAAGTAATATGAATCCATCTTTAAAAGGACTTAATCACCATGGCAATCTAGAATCATTACCTATCATGGTATATCACTGAATCAATTATGTATTATAGGATATTTAAATAGGATGAAGAAAACTTTTATTAATATCTTTTTAACTTTTAATTCAATTTCATAGCATTTGAAGTAATACATACTTTATTTTCATTACCGAACATTGCATAGTAAAACAATCTCAATAACATATATCAATTACACAGCAATACAACCATATTAATGCAAGTTACAGTTCAGACAGACTGGCGGAAACCGAATCATAAAGACTTTCGACTATGTTGGAAAGTGTTAAAGACACGTAAATAGGTTGGAATTTGACTTTTAGAAATTTATATCAATAGATGGAAGCATACTTGAATACTTTCATACAACCCTGTATTTTACCTACTATCTTTATGCATGCCACTATTTAGCTAATATTTAATTAAGACTAAAACACACCTAAAACTAGTGAAATTACACTTCCAGAGTTTATCATCCATAGTCGGCCATATATCTAACTCTTTGCGTGGACCTGTATATCATTTTATCTATATTCTACAAACATATCTAAATGGAGTTCAGCATAAAAATGCATAACTCATTTAAAAATCACCTTTAAACTTCTTTTGTTCATACTCAGTAACCCTCATGATTTCTTTTGTGTAGCCTGTATAGGATCTACAGCATTTATACACACAACGTAATATGGAAAAATTTAGTTAAACTTAAAAACTTATATCACAACTGAAAAAGCACTTCCAGCAATCATCGCTAATATACAGTATTTCGTATACAGTAAAATACCAGAAATCTTTTGTGTGTCCCTGTAAATAATATGCACTTTCTATTACACAGGAAGTAACTTGTAAACCTCAGCAACATATATCAATTTCATTATATGTGAAAAAGTTTAGCATAATTAAAATATGCCGCAAACAATATTCCTCTTATACCATTATCCAATAGAATTCTTTTGTGTGGATCTGTAAATGAATAATTAATATTCTTTGCACCACATATTTTACAGAATGTATATTTTAGTACACTTCATTTAAGCACATAGTTAAGATATTTTGTTCCCATGTTTTGTTTTATGCTTCCATTCACCATACTTTTTAGACATACCCTGTATAACTTGTCAAAATCAAAAGTGGAAATTCTCCATTACAGGGAAGGTAGTACTCAATGGTATTGATCAACAGCAAAAAAATCAAAATTTTTAAGATTGGCATTTTTGAAAAAAAAATATATTTTTGACAAAAAGAAAAAAAAATCAAAAGGCTGCCACAATAAAAGTTAAATACATATTTCAAAATTGAGTATATCATTTTAAACGGAAAAATATTATCTTAAAAAAAAAAAAAATGCAACAAAATATCTTGCACCGTTCTAGAGATAGAGCACTTTAAAATTTTTATCGAAAATCACCAATGGGAAATGGTGCCCAGGATGCCATCTTTGGAGGCCTGTATCTCGGGGCCAGGATTTTTTTTGCGCAAAACAAAAATATGCAGTTATCTTATTTTTCCCCAATTTTAACATATGTTCAATTAAAAAACTTCTGAGACTATGAAGGTAAGATTTTTTTCTTTGGCTGCCTAAATTGACATGGACTATACCGTACAATTTTGATATTTATTGCGAAAAAAATACAACCAGTCTGCCAGGTGGACATGACTTGGGGGTTAGCGTTTGAGTCAATGCTAGAATAACTCATCCAGTTTTTGAACCTGTAAATCCTGAACTGTATTTTGATAACTATTAAACAGCAGAGAACATAATGACACTTTTAAAATCAAAAGTAATTTTGTGCCTTGGCATAATAAGAAAAAACAGAACCCCGAGCTGCAAAATGCCACCCGACAATTAACAGAAAAATGACTTGAAAAATATCATAGAATATGCTTAATGCATGGTGTTGTCATTTGGCAACCATTTCAAAAAATCCAAAATAATAACACAGTTTTAACAACATGATTTCTAACCCCCCCCCCCCCCCCCCAAAAAAAAAATCATGAATACAGAATAGATTATGAAATAAATCACTTTCCAACACATTCAGAATACCATATCAAAACATTGCTATTTACAAAGGTGGAAGATAACATCTTCACCCCTTGAGGGGCAAGCAATTACATTTGTGTAATGCTGAATTCCCACCGGAAATTTAGAAAAAAAAAAATTGAAAATAAGGAAACACAATTTTCCGACTTTTTTCCCACCAAAATTAGAAAAGTAAAATTTCATAAAATTTTTCTGGTGCAAATCTTCCTTAATCGTAGGTGGGATAAAATATATCCCACCGCCCCTCAAGGGGTTTTAATGAACAATTTGGAAAATGCATAATGCATTTGAAAACTCAATTTCTGTCATTACCATGAATAGTCGTTAAAATATGTGATTTTTTTGCACCCCTGTATATGATCTACAGATATGTATGCATACTACTACATAGTATGCAAAAAGTTACTTCAGTTAAACGCATGATACATTTTAAAATTTCCGCTCAGCAATTTCAGCCAATAAACAAATGTTGTTGAGAACTGTTGTTCGACATTGTATATGACCTAGAATTTATACACACCAAGTAATATTTAAAAAATAGTTACATTTAAAAACGCATACCACAATTGAAAACGCTCTTCTAGCAATTATTGTTTGTGGCTTCAATAGTTCAATTATTGCTCATTTTCCTCTATATCCAAATACTTTTGTGTGTTCCTGTAAATAAACGATAAGTTCTATGCACACCATATTTTATAGTAAGAACCTTGTAGTACACCTTAATGATTTATATCAATTTCAATATGTTTTAAATACTGTAATATCATTAAAATACACAGCAAACGATTTTTCCCCCATATACCATAATGTAACTGAATTCTTTTGAGTGGCCCTGTAAATGAACCAAAAATGCTATACACACTTCCTTTATAATATCGAACATGACATACTAAACCCAAATAAGATATATCCATTTCATGGCAATCGGACTATATTTACGCGAGTTAAAGCAAGGACAGACAGACGGACAGACAAACTGAATTCATAAATACTTTTAACTACATTGGAAAGTATTAAAAAGAGAAATTTGATCCCTGACTTCATAGCAGCCATATCTATCAACGCATATTCAAAGCTAATTTCACAAGAACTATTATTTATATACTTTTAATCAAATGCAATTCATCCAAACAAATTTCGTTCGTATAAATGTTTTTCGAATTAATTACAACTGTACTAAAATTAAGAAGTTTTCTCACAAATTATAGGAGGCTATTTTCTTTCTTTTTTTTTTTTTTTTTTTTTTTCCCCAGCAAATTAAAACAATGACAAAACAAAAATAAAAAAAATCTTGGCCAAAAAACAAAATTTATAGTGCGAGAATCCTTCTCGCCTCCACCCCAACCCTTAAAAAAAAACCTCCATGAGTACGTAGTGAAAAAACCTCCATGAGTACGTAGTAAAAACTTAAGTATTCAAATAAATCGCCCAACGTAAAATGCTCTATTCCTTCCAAAAACACAAAGAGTAAATAAACAGTCTTAACCGAATACCTTTCACTCAGACAAAATTATCCTTTCAGATAAATTTATCCTTTAGCGTATTTTTTAAAATTTAAAACACTTTCGTAACAAATGTTTCAAAATAAGCAAATGTTATATTAACCGCAGAAAATTTTAACAGATAAATAATTGCAAAGATGTTCTATTATCTCTGCTTATTCAAAAACTTACTAAACGATAAAATAACTAGATGTACTGATTGCATGATTGAAAATGAATTAAGGAATTATCTGTGGATGGTTTCAACTGTTGCAGCTGCTTTCAGTTGAAATCAATTGAAGTTTTAATGTACACGTTTTAAATGCGCTAATGAATAATAAAATTATAAATTCATGAATTTTATTTGAATGTAGCAAAACAATGTTTCCTTATTTTTGGAAATAGATTTTCTATTTAAAATCAAGAATTAAAATTTTTAAGAGATAAAATTATAAATAAATGTATTTTACTTAAATGTTGCAAAAGATACTTTTAATAAATTTAATGAATCTGAACTCGTGTTTCGCTGCATTATATTTAAGGGGAGGGGGGTATTAATGCTTTTTTCTTTTACATAATATAAATGAAATATATTGCAAAATTCAACAAAAACACTCGTTGAAAATTAGAAGCAAGCAAAAAAAAAAAAAAAAAAAAAAAGCAATATATACGATTCATGAATACAAAACATGTCAAGTATGAGCTTTTTTCTTAGAAATTTTCAGAGGTTTTTCTGATTTACTATTTGTGCTAGTGTTTCGTTTATGATCTACTTTGCGCCATCAGAATCAGTGAAAGTGTGTTATGGTGATGCTGATGACTCAGCACCAGGCACCAAGCCGAAAAAGTGTTTAATTAGTGCTGCAAGTCATTACTATTCATGCATTTGGGATTGATGAAATGCAAAATAAATTTTTAGCACCACACACATAACAGAGTTGCCCATAACTAATGGGTGAAAATGGACTAAACTAGGGACGCATGTCTGAAAAGAAACGATTGAGGACATTTTTACTATTTCAGAGGTACAAAATTGAATTTTTGATTAAGGCAAATGAATGAAGACGTGCCATTTAAAACCATATGTTATTTAATTAACAGGGACTTTTCGGTAACATATTAATTCAATATTACGTACCAGCATTACAGGGTGTCTAGAGAAATAGTTAAAAAAAGTTTCCTGATTTTTCCATGATTTCCCTGGCTATCTTTATCAGACTTCCCTGATTTCCATTATTAACAATACACATACGGTATTTTTTCATGTATGCCAATTCCCTGTATAACACGCTTATCCAGCTTGCCAATATCCCATTTGGGAGAAAAAACATAAAAATTGCCTAATATTTATTAAGTATTGGTTGACAATTTTATAAATCCAAACTCAAAATTTAGTCCAATAACTTCATATAGTGGCCAGTGGATACATGGTGGGGTGAAACCAAAAATACTTGTGCTTTTCATGTCCAAAACTTTAATATTTTTTTTCTCATTCAATATACAAAGAAATTATAAATTTTTTATGCCATCTTTTAGAAAAAAATTATTAACTGGTCTAAAGTTTGTTCTAGTCAATTTTATTGTATTTATTGCACAATTTATGCAATTTATCCATCCTTAGCCATGAAAATTAGCTGTCCAAATGACTACAGATACAACTTTAAACAGACTACAATTCTAAATATTATGCACAACACAATATTTATCTGTTTTTATTTAAATAACAGATATAGTAGTTTAATAAATTTGTACTCATGAATTAAGATATGTATTTTGTAACTGCATAAGTTTAATTTAACATTTGTACATGAAAATGAAACCTCTGTTACTTTATTTACATTTGGCAGAATAAATAATAAAAATTTTGTCCAACGAATGGCGCTACTAATCTGTATTGCTCAAAGAACTTTCTAGAATAGAAGTCAAGTGCCATTTTCACTTTGTCTGCCACATGTTTAGAGTATAGAGCAGTATTATGAAGTTCTAAGGTGAGTGTGTTTCTCTTTGTAACTTCTGTTACTCCAACTTTAGGTTTAAATATTGTTTTAAAAATAAAATTTCTCTTTAAATCACAAAACACTAAGTAAAATAAGTTTATATAAGTAACAGTTATATTTTAGAATATTATTATTTAAGAAAATAAAATTATTTTTGCTTAAATGTAACCTCTGTTACAACTTTTGGTAGCAGATGTTACATACAAATAACAGAGGTTACATTTTACCCCAGAATATACATTTTTTGTGGTACTTATTGTCATTCTTATTACTTTCTTCTATCTTTACAAGAAGAAAGTATTGGATTCATGAAAATTTTCGAATTCCGGTTTTCGACGGATTTACACGTTTTAGGGGTCAGAGATTCCAAAAAACATGTTTTTACAAAATGTCTGTCTGTGACTCTGTGAGTCTGTCTGTCTGTCTGTGTGTATGTGACACAAATTTTGTGGGCGCTCTATCTCAAGAACTAATGCACGGAATTTAATAAAAATTGATATTCAGTTAGTGCCTAATACAAATTGATGCTGATCAGTTTTTGGTGTAAATCGCTCAACAGGTGGCGCTGCAATGATGCATTTTTCACGATTTTCTCAATAGCTCTATCTCAAGAACTAATGCACGGATTTTGATCAAACTTCAGATTTAGTTAGTCCTTGATATGAATTGATGATGATTACGTTTTGGTGTAAATCGCCCAACAGGTGGCGCTGTTATGATGAATTTTGCAGGATTTACACAATTTCCCCAATACCCCTATCTTAAGAACTAACGCACGGATTTTCATCAAACTTCAGATTAAGTTAGTCCTTGATATGACTTGCTACTGATTAGGTGTTGGTGTAAATCGCCCAACAGGTGGCGCTTCTCTGCTGCCTTTTCCACGATTGCCTCAATAGCTCTATCAATAGAACTAATGGACCAATTTTCAAACTTCAGATTTAGTTGTATGTTGACACAAGTTGTTGTTAATTAGGTTTTGGTGTTAATCACCCAATAGGTGGCGCTGCTATGCAGAAATTTTCACGATTTTCGCTATTGCTCTATCTCAAAAACTAATGTACAGATTTTCTCCAAACTTCAGATTCAGTCAGACGTTGACATAAATTGTTGCTGATTAGGATTTGGTATAAATCACCCAATAGGTGGCACTGCTAGGCAGCATTTTGCTAAATTTAGGCGATTTCAGCGATAGTCATATCTCAAGAACTAATGCACGGAATTTCATATCGTTAGAATCCTCATGAGATGCATAGATTGCCATTTAATTTTGGCAGTGTGATAGCGAATTTTGAAGTATTAACATGTATGAGATAGAAGAAAGTTTTGGGATTGGTACATCCGACTAGTTACTTATTTATATTTATTTTTGCAGTAGCATGTATTATTTATTTGTGGTATTTTCCAGATCTAAAAATGTCTCCTAAGAAAACAAGTTTTCAAGTTCATGAATCTACTGCTGAAGAAAATTAAATTAAAGAAATAACACTAGATAAATAAATTAAAGGAACATACATACTAGTAGAATTTGTAACTGAAAAAAAAAAGAAAAAAATGAAGTATTACTACATAGCCGTGACACAAGATGATTAGAAGATGGTGAAGTGCAAGTTATGTTTTTGAAAGCTTGTGATGATGCATTATCTATTTTTAAATTAGATGACAATGATATTGCATACATACAGTTCAAACATATCCAAAAATATTTGCCCATGCCAACTGTAGTACAGAAAGAAGGCAGAATATTTTACAAGTTTCCTCACCCTGTTACGCATTTGAAAAATTAATTGCAGTGTTAAAAATTTGTGGAAATTTCTTTGGAAAATAAAATTACGTCTGATTTATTCAGTGTGTCTTTGTTAGTTGCTAAAAAGTCAGTTTGTTTACATCTTGTAAATTTTTGTAACCTCTGTTACTTGAAGAATTTTTCTATTTCTTTTTAATAATTGTAAACTGATAATAAACCAAATGTATTTAAAACAAGGAACATGTTATGCACTTTAAATACAATTAAAAAAATATTTTCTTTAAAACTAAAATAAGTGGTAATTATGAACTTTAACTTAGTTTTTTTTCTAAACGAGATAAAATTACACATGTAATGATAATTAAATTTTATTATTTATTATTCATCTTTCTAAAACTATTATTTTGAACTAAAAGACATTTTTGCTAAAGTAATATATAAAAGTTATATTTTTTGCTGAAATATTTGTATAATAAATTAAGCAAATACTGTCCGGTAACAGAGGTTACATTTTTCACGCTAGATGTGACTTTGCAAGGTTATATTTTAAGTGTAAAATTGATTTTTTTTCTGTGCGGATGCTAATTTTGTGCAGCTTAAATATATATTTAAACAATATTATTGTTATTTAGTAAAATCTAGATAATAAAAAATGACGAAAAAAAATCTTGAAAAGCACAAAGAAAATTGGTTTTACCCAGTGACAAGAAAATTTCCTCTTTTTCTGAAAAATATTCAGTTCTAAGACTAATCTATATCTGACATGATACCTACTAATTGGATAGCTGGCCACCTGGTCAGGTCAGGTTATCCTAATGTATCATTTAAAAATTTTAAAAATGGGTAAATTGTATCAGCGCTATCTACAGAAAATGAGGACATCTGATCACCCTAATTTGCGTTAAATATCAAAAACTCATATCATGTGTATCTTTTCTAAAATATTGGGAAAGACAAATCAGAATGTGAAAAAATTTGGTATATAAAACAGATGAATCGGCCTCATTGGCAAGGTGAAAATGCAACTATTTTCGAATATAGATAAATTTCCCTGATTTTTGAGTACTTTTACAAAGTTCCCTGACTTTTCCCTGATTTTTCCAGATTGATAAACCTCCTTGATTTTTCCATGATTCCCTGATTTCCAGATTTTGTAGACACCCTGAGCATAGTAACAGGGTCTTTTATCCTAATACGTTAAATAATGCCCATCCCTACCAGGTGTACTACTTTTTTCATCTGCGATTGTTTACAAAAATTTGCAATTTTTTTTCCACGATCATTTGCCGAAATTCCTCATTTTTTTTTTCCCGCGATAGTTTGCTGAAATTTGTGATTTTTATCTGCGATCGTTTGCTGAAATTCCAGATTTTTTTTGCTATCGCATACCGAATCGAAACTCGCAATTTCTTTCCGCGACTGCAAAAATGATTCGCATAACTCCACACAATATATATATATACACGGAAAAATCATGACTGTTAACAAATAACTAATCATGACTGTGCTATAGTACAAAACTCTCGAAATTTCAGGACACATTACCATATTTCAGGACATTTAAGGATTTTTTTTCATTTCCCAGGAACTTTAGGAATTTTGGGACAAGTACGACCCCTGCAAATTGTCTATAAAAAACACAAAATTTGTCAAATAATCTCAGGGGAAAAAAAAATCATGAAATTCGTCAAATTGCCTCAGGATAAGAATCACTAAATTCGTCAAATGGCCTCGGGATAAAAATCTCGAAATTAGTCAAATGGGTGCCGGAGGAGAAATTGTGAAATTCGTCAAATGGTCTCGGGAATAAGTACCGCAAAAATCACCTCACACTCTCGGATTCGAAATTCGTCAAATGACCACGAAAAAATGGCTAATTTTATCAAAGGAATGCAGAAATAGCAAATTTCATCAATCGGTCAACAACAACAAAAATCGCGAATTTCGCCAGATGATTGCAAAAAAAGTAATTAATTTCGTAAAACTACTGCTACAAAAAAATCTATATTTATGAAGGATAAAAACAATACATCAGCATTCTGAAATCATTTTGCATATTCATATAAAATAGACATATTGAGCCATAAGAAAAAAAATACTTATTTGCATTTCATTCAAGGAATGAGAAAAAATATCCTATCTTAGGTATCAGTAATAAACATACTTTCAGAAAATATTGATTTCAAGCAAGAAATTCTCATTTTTAGAGCTATCATACACTGACCTGTCCTTTGTAATTTGTTGGAACACCACCCATATTGTAATGTACAGTAGGTAAAACAGGAATTGGCTCGCGTGTTACATCAACACCAGCAAATATCATAGCTGTTTCAGAAATTCCAGGCAAACGAGTAGCTAGCTGCTCAGGAGGTAAATGATGAAGTTGTAAATAAACATGATCTTTCTCAGGGCCACAACCCCTAAAACGAACAATATTTGAAAAATAAGAAAATGAATATCAGAACTGATTTCCTGAATCAAAAGATTATTTGACATTTAAATCTTATTTCATCAATGAAAATATTACCTAATTTACATTTATAGATGAATAAATATAACATCCATTATATGAATATCCGTTTAAATAATAACTTCATTTAAATTCTTGATTTTAATTTAATTTTTTAAAATTTTGTATCTTTAAAAGAGTATGAATGGGTCATGCCAGTATTCAAAATGAAATTTAGAAAACATTCACAACTGACAAACCAAATCAAGGTAAATTGTTAAACTGTTCAAACAGTATTTTTTTTAAAGACAGACATTTCAGCATAGACATACGTAAAAGATTTCTAGTTATGTTCAGCATATGTTTTCCAATAATTAGAAAAATAAATCATATAAAAATGAAATTTAAATGTACAACTTTGTTTTTAAATATATTTATAACACTAGGGGGCTCGGCCCCCTACGAGCTACGCTCGCCAACCCCCGTCCAGACACCGCAGACTCTAAATGCACGCTAATTTGATCGGCTTTAAAATGATTTCGAAAGATTGAAATATAATTTTTAAAACAGTGGCGATCTCCCTATAAACGGATTCCTATTCATTTCTCTTTGATTGGGGAATTTTAATGCCAAATCCTCTGCGGTACTACTTGATTATCCAGTCGACCAATTTCGCCAAATTATATAAATCGCCAAATTATACAAATTGACATAATTTTTATTTTAAATAACGAAAGAACAAATAAATTAGTACAACATTAATAAAAATACAAATAAAACTTCGAAATAAAAATAACTTAATGACGTAGACATGTGTAACAATATTTCAAAATTAGCTAATATAAAAGGAATTAAGTAAACAGAGTCTTTGTCTCCTGGTATTTTTTAACAAAGCGAAAAGAAAGTTCTTTTAAAGGAGACATTTTAAATTAATCGTTTTTAATCTGACGTAATTTTGACCAAGCTATTATTTCTCTTTTAAGTATTCATGTAAAAATAATTTTGTTAGAAAGGAAATATTATTTGCTCTTTGCTAACAAAAATAGTTGAAAAGATCCTCTCAAAATATCAGATAAATGTCTAGTGCAATTTCTAAATTTAAACTGCTTTGTAATATTATTTTGTGTTCATTTTATGCAATAACTGTAAAGTGACGTAAATATGACGTAATTTCTCCTATTTAAGACTTCTAAAGCATGTTAATGAATTTATTATTTTACAATATCCTTTCTCTTTTAAATTTCACGTGTATACTTTTTATGACGTAATTTTTAATAAGTTCCTGCTTTTTGTACATAATTATTTAATTCTAATTCCAAATGATTTTTTCTTTTTATAATAGTCACGTGTAAATAATTTTTTAATTTGAAGCAAACATTATTGTTTCCGTTGTTTATACAGGTGGCAACAGGTTAAATTAGTACAATTTTCTAAAATAAGTAAAAAATATCTCTCAAAATGCTGAAAATTTGAATTTAAAATAGAAATGAAACCTCGAAAAATGAGTCAAATTAAAAAATTAAATAAATTCTGCACACCGGAAAATTATAACGTATAAAATGATCTAAAAATTATTAAATTCTGATGTATAGTTTTTGCTCCTATAAAACTTTTTTAGTGGAACGATTTTGTCCAACTTTAGCATTAAATATCTCTTAAAATAATTCTTCGATTTAAAAACTGTCTGCATCAGCGTGTTTATCAAACATTTCTGTATAATACTACAGATTTTCATATTTTTGCATGCATTATTTTTCTTAATATTATCGAAGAAAGACCTCCGGTCACAAAAAATTCAAAACCGGCGGCGGCGGTGACAGCGGTAGTTACTTTTTTTTAGAATAGAGAGATTAAGCTACTTTTGACTACATTTTGTTTTTGCATTATAGTTTTGCAAATATAGATATGACTAATTTCTAGTCAGCTTTAAAAGAAACATATGTAAAGAAAACAATGATCTATGATTTGCAAAACTTTCAGTCACACATACTGCAGATTTCACAGAGTTGAATGTACTATTTTTTTTTTTGTTCTAGTAACAGTTAGCATATCTATTTAACTTTAACCCTTTCACCGTCCGAGGGTTAATATTTTTATAAGAATGCTTGTAAAATTCCAGGATAAATATATTTATTAATCACAGTTTGATGCTATAATATCTTTAATATCACTTCTTTCTATATATGGTTCAAAATAAAATTCTGTTTAAAATATTTTTTCCTACAGCCATTTTAACATGATTTCTAGAAATGGAAAAATCTGGACCAGTTAGTTAAAGGGTTAAAGCAATCACAACAAACAAAAAAATTAAGTGCATTTAAATAAATAATAAAAATAAAAAAAATCACAAAATGTACACAAATTATAAAAATTTAACATTACCTTCCTTCTCTAATTTCAATAGTCATAGCCCTGGAAACAACATCCCTAGAAGCAAGATCTTTAGCAACAGGAGCATAACGTTCCATAAATCTTTCACCTTCACTATTTATTAAAAATCCACCTTCACCTCTGCATCCTAAAATAGGGAAAATTAAAACTTAAGCACACATTAGTAATCTTACATTGTTTAGAACAACAATCATAATTCATAACATTTAAAAGGGAACAATTAGAGGAAAGCTAAAATGCTCGCAAATATTTGTGAAAATCTCACATATCCATGTGTACATTTATGAGAATAAATGAATAATTTACAAATTGGTATTTTTAGCATAAAATTATTTAAAAACTATAAAACATTTTTTATCACAAGAAAAATAATAAGTAAATAAAATAATTTCAAATCAGTATATGTGAGAGATATCCAAGCAGTTATAAGCGCTTCTTTTCTTGTGAAGCACTTTTGCCATAATCAAAATATTTCAGAAAATTTTAGTAAGAAAAATTTTAAGCCTTTCATGAAAACAAAGATGCTTAAAGGAGAAGGATTAATAAGGTTTTTAGCCTATTATGCAATAAAAATATTTTTCTTGTTGCCAGGCTTGTTATGATGTGAGCTTTACTGGCAGACACATTCGTGCTTTATATATCAATAAGTAGAATTTTAATGTATGTAGTGCAAGTTTATTTTATATATTCATATGCACACTTGCCAACATGTCTATTATGGAAACTTTAGATGCAATATTATATACATATATATATATGTGTGTGTAATGTAATATGTACTCTAATAAATGATTTGTTATACACAAACTATTAATAAATTAAAATATTCAGCAAAATTAAATGACCTTAAAAAATCATTTTCTTATAGCTGTATTAAAAAATACCTGGAAGCAAAGACATTGTTGGCTTGGTTCATTTTACATTAGCTAATTTTCAGACGTTTAACTAATCTTATTTAATCAAACATGAAAACAGCAATTCACAGCAGCTTTTTTGACCTTAAAATAATTCATTAAAAGAGAAATAAGTGGAAACCCGTTTACAGGGATAGCGCCACTGGTTTTTTAATTATAATTCAATCTTCCGTAATCTTTAATCCAATCAAATTAACGGATTGAACGGGGGTTGGCGAGCGAAGCTCGTAGGGGGCAGAGACCCCTAGTTTTGTAAATAAAAATACTAAATTTAAATATAAAAACTGGATTTCTCAAAAATAGCTCTAATGATTTTGATAAAAACTATGGATAAAAGCATTTTGGATTTAGAAATCCATCTTTCAGAATGTTACATACAGGGAAAATAGATTTCAAGAGAAAATCATTGCACAAAGCATAAAAAGTATACAAGTACTTCAAAAAATTGAAGCGAAATCTAAAAATATTGTAAATAATATGTGGCATGGAAAAGAATATAAAAGAAATAAAGGCAAATAAAAGAATTTATTATGTTATACCTACTTTGCACAAAGAAAATAGATAATATCTTGTAATTGGATTCACATGCAAGGTTGGCGTTCAACAAGAATGATGTTTGTAATAATATTGTCTTAATTGAATGAGAGTTATAAATAAGGATATTAAATGTGCCAAATGAGAAAAATCTGCCATTTTGTTTTTTATTTGATTACAGAAGTTTCCACAGGAAAATAACTACAGAAGGAGTTTTCTAATTTGTTCCAAATGAAGCTAGGTTGATCATGTACTAACCATTATAATAAATGGGACAAAAATCATTAAGGCTGCTAGTCACTCAGCTTTCGAATTTCTCTCTCTAATGTTAAGTCTATGGGCGTGTGATACATTCGTATATTTAAAATATCTCCTCGGAAAATCAATATTTTTAACTTATTTTTTCTGCATACTCTTCTTAAAGGATGTATTTTTTTTCCTAAGCTGTGAAAATATTTCTAAAATATATATTTAATTTTATGTGAAATGTTAAAATCTTACCCACAGTTCGTCAGTTTTTAACACATAAAATATTGAATTAAGCATAGATTTTAGTAATATTTTGAAAATTAAAAAAAACAGACATCCTTTAAGAAGAGTAGACAGAAAAATTAAGTTATTTCCTGAGGAGATATTTTAAATATATGAATGCATCACATGCCTATAGACATCATTAGCGAGGGAAATCCAGAAGCTGAGTGACTAGTAGCCTTAAGAGCTATATAAAAAAATACTGTACAATTATCTAACAATTTTGTACATTAAAAGTGGTATCACAATAAAATACCTTCTGTTATGAGGCAACCAGCACCATAAATACCAGTGGGGTGGAATTGTACAAATTCCAGATCTTGGTTCGGAAGTCCAGCACGAGCAACAAGTGCCATACCATCACCTGTTGATGTGTGAGCAGACGTACATGAAAAATACGCTCGACCATAACCACTGAAATCCAAAAATAATGGAACTTTAAATCATATTTTATAACAAATAATTACAAAATTATGTTCCATTTACCCAATAAATGAAATATTAATTTAAAATTTTACTTTATACTATTGATTATGTCACAAATTCTAACATATTTATTTAAGCTCTTGTGATAGTCTGACTTAATTTGCCTTCACTAAAGCTTATTGCCTAACACCTCAGGATGTCAAAGGATATAAAAACTTGCTTGTGCTAGGCAGGAGCATTTTAAAGTTACATAAACACAAACTTAATACATTTATGAATAATTTCTAATGAAAATTACGATTTAAGAAATTAAATTATTATTTTCTATATTTTTTGTTGCCCATATCAAATATAATGAATATATCATTAACAATATTAAATACACTAAAACTATCATTTATGGAATTTTGTAACTTAAAAACACACTGAAAGTTGAATTACACTTTGAAATGGATTGAGTTCAACTTCTGAAGGGCTATTGAAAATTTTATGCAATCGTCTAAAAGGCTTGCATAAAAAAGTCTTTGGATTTTATGTTGCACCCTCTTCCTAAACTATTCTCATTTTAATTACATTTCATAGCCAGATTATAGTCAGTAAATATTTCATCCCCTTGAAGGAATAGACAAATTAATTGAAATTTTTGATCCAAATAAAAGTTTGACACAAATTTAAGAAAAACCGAATTACTGTATTTTAAGTTTAAAGTGTTGCATGCTAATAATATATTAATAAAATATAATACATTAATAAATTAACTTAATAAAATAGTCCAATCTTGAACGCCAGATTCACCTTTGTTTATTATATAAAAACATGGAAACATTCAAATGCTTCATTTAAAACACATTACTAAATAGGTGTGATAAAATATATACAAATGTTTTTTAAAATTAAAAACATTAGATGTCAAAATGATAAAAAGCTACTTCGAGCGCTTTCGGCTAACCTTAAGCCTTTGTCAAGGAGAAGAGAATTGACTGATAAAAACACTCGACGCACGATGTTTACTGCTACACATTGACCGGAAACTCACTTCAGGAAGCCCGCAGGTGGTCGTATCCATTAAACTGAAGGAGGGGGAAGGTAGAGAAAGCTCAATCCTCCGAGAGACCGAACTTTCCAGTAATATTAAGTAAATTAAACCAGATACGCGGAATTTGGTATGATAATACGTCATTACAACAATTTTCTGCTTGCGTTAAAATTTCCAAAGACTCTAAAATAGCACAACTATTAAAATCAGAAGCCTGGATAATGACTTTTGCTCTACTGAAAAGGATGTCAATATCTTTAGTTTGAAACAGCCTTGAGAGGACGGTAGCCGGTCTATTTTTATTAATATCCTGCATATGCTCTTTAACTCTTGTTTGGAATTTTCTTGTGGTCATACCAATGTAATTGAATATTTTATTTGTTTCTTTACTTCTGTATGAGATGATATAAACTCCTGACTTACTTTCCATACTAATAGGATCAACTGTTTTTTGCACAAGATTAATTAATTTGGTGTTATCTCTAGCTATTAACGTTATACTATAATTCCTTAGGATGTATTTTAATTTTTCATATAAACAAGGAATGCAATCAATTGCCATAAATTTAACTTCATTTTTACTAATACACTCTATTTTAGCTGGTTCTGCGTGCTTAAACTTATAAATCAACTTATCAATAAATTTAGTGGAAAAACCATTACTATTAGCAATTGACTTAATTTTATCCAGTTCTTCTTGCAGGTGAGTATCAGAGCAAACTTCAAATGCACGTCTAATATAAAACCGGTAAGCTGAAGCTTTATAATGAAATGGAGAGTGGCTATTATAAGGAATTGTATTGTTTGAACAACAAGATTTTCTGTAAACTGTCCTATGAGTTAGTTCATTCCTAGTGAGGGAAACATCCAAAAACGGTAACGTTCTATTTATTTCTAATTCCAAAGTGAATTTTATCTTATTGTCACTATTGTTGGCATGTTCAAGAAAATTCATAAGCGCTGGAAGGCCATGATCCCATATAATTAATGTGTCGTCGACAAATCTGACCCATAAACTTGGTTTAAAAACGGAATTTGAAATAATCTTGGTCTTCAAAGGTCTAAGTTTTAATTCGGCCAACAAACCAGAAATTGGTGAGCCCATGGGGGCCCCCTCTGTTTGTTTGTAATAAATATTGTTAAACACAAGCGTCGAGTGTTTTTATCAGTCAATTCTCTTCTCCTTGACAAAGGCTTAAGGTTAGCCGAAAGCGCTTGGAGTACCTTTTTATCATTTTGACATCTAGTGTTTTTAATTTTAAAAAACATTTGTATATATTTTATCACACCTATTTAGTAATGTGTTTTAAATGAAGCATTTGAATGTTTCCATGTTTTTATAAAATATAATACATCATACAATTATAGGTTTAAGGAAAGATTTCCACAATGGAGGTGACCTAAAAGTTTAATTGTAGAAATAAAAGCTATGCACCTAATTTCCCATGAATATTTTTACTTTCTTCTATCTTTACAAGAAAGAAAGTATTGGATTCGTGAAAATTTTCAGCTTCCGGTTTTTGATGGATTTATACGTTTTAGAAGGCCATGAACACAATTTGATGGTTTTTAGAAAATGCCTATCTGTCACTCTGTGAGTCTGTATGTGACAAAAATTTTGATCTGAAATTTCAAGATTTGAAATGAAATTGCAATGATTTTGATTTATTGTAACCTATATCTTTTTTAAAAAGAAATTGATTTCTCGAAGCTTCCAATATGTGAATCCAAAATTACAGCTCATTCAAGCAAGTTGCTTTTGAGTCATGTTTTAGAAACTATGCTCATTACCATCTGTGTTGCAACATTTGCAAATGATTCAACATTAGGGCAGTGGCTCCCAACCTTTTTTGGCTGCGCCCCACCTGAGCATCTTTAAAATTGTGATACACGCCCCCCCCCCCCCACACACACACACCACCCCTCGCCTCTGTAACATATAATTTTTATTATTAAAAAAATGAACTTTTATTCACACGAAAGAAGACTAAAACAGATAATTAAGTATGATAAATCTTTTCAAATTCAAAAGAGTTAAAGGGTCACATTTTTGTTATAAATATAATTTTAACATAACTCTTTGAATTTCAATGAGGGCATATATCTTCACATTTACATCTAGAAAAATTTTTCTGTTCTTTGGTAGCTTACCTCAGACACAAAAGTGTTATATAGTCTGCATTAATATCTTCATGAAAATTCTTGAGCAAACTCTCACATTTTGCATTACATTTGAAGACACCAAGACTGTATGAATAACCTAATTCACAGCAATTGCCAGATTTGCAACTTTATCAATTTTAAGAAATCGTTTTCCTTTACCCTCATAATTTATCTGATAGCAGACTTTCTTATTCCAATTATTGTTAGTTTGCCACCACGTGTGATCCTATTTTAAATTTTAAAATGCATATGTCATGTTGTATGTGATCTGCACAAGAACCATAAGTTTCCTTTTTACCCATTTCCTTCTGTGATGCTCATTTGGAGACTTATTAATTTTATAAAAGTAGTACATAGTTAAGACAGTTCAAACATTTTTTAGTTCAAATGTGTTCAACACAGTCAATTTTAGATATACCCTTAAGTAATTTCATATGTAAAAGTTTCTTCATGTGACACATTGCACTGTGATTAGAAATAAGAATTTCAATAAATACTAAAAAAACAAAGAGATGTGAAACACTAAAATAATATTAAAACCAGAAAAATTGTAAAAGTTTTTAATTAGTTAAATGGAGTCTAAATATCCAACAAACATTTTCATATAATTATTCCAGTAGTAGTTGAGATTTGAACCTTTATTTTTAATAATCTCTCTGGAATAATTTCCATGTATTAACCTTTATTTTTATTCAGGTATTTTAAAATTTTCATGTATTATTTATATGTTAAGTCTACAACATCAATTTTATTAAAAAATGTAAAATCCGAGAGAATGGGTTAATAACAAATCTGAAATTGCCCCCCTGCGGGGCATACTCCCCACGTTAGGAACCACTGCATTAGGGGGTTCCGAATTTTAAACTTTCATAATAACTGAACTACTTGACCAAATGATTTTCAGTTTGATATAGTAAGGTCAAATTTATTAAAAAAGCCAAATATGATGTCAAAATTAGGTGTTTGTACTGAAAATTTCAGAGTTTAGTACAATTTCAGTATAAAGAGATTATTTTTTAAACATAAATTGAAAGAAGACATACTTTCCAGTTAAATAGCTATTTCAGATTTTTTTCAATAATTTGGAAATTAAACGTACACGATTTTTTTTTTTTTTTTTTTTTTTTTTTTATTATTAATTTGAAAAAAAAATTGTTTGTTGAACTAACATCAGCTTAAAATTAATTATCAATTGTTGTTAAATTTTTAGGGCACGCACACAAAAAAAGATCATGAGACCTCACAAAAGCATAAAATTTTTATCCCCCAAAAGATTTCCATTGAAAGATATTTTTTAAAGAAATGACATAAGTAAGATATTTTGCTCAGTATATTGTTGTTTGTGAAATAAGCACACACGGTCCGTAACAAACTTTTCTGTATCAAATTGCAACAAACAAAAATTTATCTGCTACTTAACAATGCCGAACCAAGTCTACCTACTATCATAAGAAATTAAAGTAATCTATAAAATAATTTATATTTACAAAGGAAATAGCATAATAACAAAATACAACAAGAACAATAATCCAAAAGGAAAAAAATTGCTAAAAAGAAAATTTTAGTAATTTTTTTAAGCCCAATATTTCTTTAAGCAGTTAAAATTAATCTGCTATGTCTAAAATAATCTGTAGTGCCCACTGCTGTTCTGCACTGCTACAACAGTTTCTGTTACAAGGAGCGTGAGTAAAATTTAAAATTGTACATCATGGAACATTATAAAGATATACAAAGATCGGCTGTAATTTTTTTTTTCTTTTTTTTCAAATGTGAAGTGATGCATGAGTAAATTTTAAAATCATAAATATATTTCATGCTGGATAATAATCTAGTTAGCAGTGTGAAATGCATTTGATGAATCAGAGAAAAAGACAAATGAAGCTGGATTATACTAGCAGTTTAAAATATGATGCAATATTGTCTTTTATCATACCCTGTAGCTAAAACTGTATTTTTCGCTCTGAACCTATGTAAAGTTCCATCTTCAAGACACAGTGCGATAACGCCTTTGCAAGAACCTTTCTCCATTAGCAAATCTAATGCAAAATATTCCACAAAAAAGTTGCAATCATATCGCAGAGACTAGAAGAGATAAAACAAACAAAATAAATACAAGATATATTAGAATTAAAAGCTATACTAATAACAAGCATTTACTCTTGTAAAGGTTTAAAGAAAATTTTTTTAAATTTTCCATGAAAACAGAATTTTCTTATAATTAAGAATAGTGTTGGAAGAGTGCTAGTCACTAAGTTCAAGGCAGGTGGTGCAACTGAAGCTCAGATTTTTTTATTTTTTGATAATTAGTCGAGATATCAGATATTAATTAAAAACTCAAAATTTTTTTGCAAATCAGAAAACACACCCATGCACGCTCAGTTCAGAGGTTACCGAAGTGACTGTGCAGAGAATAAGCTAAGTACAAGATCGACTTTCAGGTAGATTTCGTAAGAAATACTACTGCAGTCGCAGATGCAACTGCGACTGCAATAAATTGCAGTCGTTACCATGGTGAGACTTATGAAAAATTCCTTCATAACTTTTCATTATATGACCCCAAGAACCCAAAACCACCCACATCTAAAATGTTTATGTATATATATGTATGTATGTACTAAATTTTGTCCACACGATAAAAGTCGCAATTATGCACAGATTGTCTTCAAACTTGCCAACAACTTTGAGATGGCTAATATCTTGGCAGGGATTGAAAATGGGCAAAATCGGCCCAAGGGAATGGAAATAGGGAGGGTTAATAATTTTCAATACCATCTTAACATGATTCTAATAAAACCAGCTCTTACACAACAATGACAGGAAAAAATAAATAATTTTCATTACAGCAGTTGCCAACAATTAAATAAAAAGCAATAAAATTCTCACCACAACAATTGCTTTTCTATTGCAAGATTTTCACATGAAAAATTAAATTAAATAGTTTGATGAATTGAAAACAAATTGAATATTGCATCATAAGTTTTCTAGAGCAAGAGTTCCGCATGAAAACTCAAAATGAAATAAATAGTGTGACGAGTTAAAACAAAAATATCTATATTGCATCATATTAGAAATAGAATGGATCTCACCAAGTGAATATGTAACATCATGTAAGCTTGAAGAAACGTATTAAAACATGATAAAAACCCGACTATGGAAATATTAACATATTTTAATACTTTGAGGTTATCTGAATTTGCTCTAGTCATTTTTAAACCTATTTCATATACATGCGTGTGTGTATTTGTGTATATTAGAATTTTCACAAAATGTTTAGCTCCCTACAGCTCATTCTTAGTGAAGGAACTGGGTTTATCTCTAATCTTGATTTAAGTTTTGTTGGTGAATTTAGTACTTAACTTCGAAATCTACCTCCGCCTGTGGGCCCGAGCCGGCAGGGATTTTTTTTTCTTTGCATTTTTCTTAATGCACTATGGCCAAACCATACAAAATGCAGAAAAACTGATGAAATATTCTTAAATTTCATACTATTACATTTTAAATGATGCAATGTTTCTGAAAAGATATTAACATTAAGCCTGTCAAAAAACTTAACCTCAAATTCATCTTCCTCTGCCTCCCTCGTTTTATGAACGTTAAATCTGCCGAAATAACCAAAATGCAGAAAAAACGATTACATCAAATTAACTTTTCTCAAGCTGCTGCCTTCAGTTATAAAAAATATTAATAAAAACCCTTTGAAAAAATTTATTTTCTGTACATAGTTTTGCGATTTCCACAACCTTTAAAAATCTGTATCAGCACTTCTGATCGAGATATGAAAAAACTAAAAATACTAGACTATATCTATATTCATTTACATTTCAAACTACACAATACACTTCAAAAAATACAAACCTTTGAAAAAAATTCATTTGTAAAACTCATATTTTCAAATTCCTTTTTTTCCCCCCATGATTTTTAAAGTCGTGCATTGGCTTCATAAGTGAAAATATAAATAAACAAGACCCTTACACTCACTTTTGTTTACGGCAAAGCTTTTGGTTTGAAAATTTAAAAAATCTCCACAGGATTCCCATATGAGGAAAAAAAAAATACATGTTAGAAGAAAAACACTATTTTATTATTTAACTTAAATATCAATATTTTAGCACAGAAATTATTCACAAGTTTCAGTAATATTATATTTATATAACTCAAAAAGTTTCAAAATGCTTGGTCAGTAAGTTTTTTTTTTTTAATTAAATGTCTTAATGTGGAAAAAACATTTTTTAGCTGTCAAAGGCAGTGAGTGGGGCCATCATTATTAGGTTTGTTTGGAAAGATTTCATTTAAATATATAAATTCATTCAACACTGATTTCAGACACATATAAGGCTTGGGCTACATTGTTTTTTTGCTTAAAAATATAAAATGAAAACAGACCAGAGCATGCATAGTATGCCCGGTGTACACTACCAAAGGCAGTGGGGGGCCCTCGGTTATGCAGCTCAACAGTTATGCATATCAATACCATTATGTATGAAATATAGTAATCTCAATAAAATGCACCGTAAATGATTTTTCTCCCAATGACCATAATGTACTGGAAATCTTGTGTGTCCCTATAAATAAACTATATATTTTATACATTACAATTTCAATGCCGAACATTCAACACTAAATCCAAATAACATAAACATTACATTTGTTAGGGAGGTAACTGTATGCTTAACTGCGTATTTTAGTTATACTGTGAATGGCAACAGTGGATGTAGTACATGTAAACATGGGGAATGTCCAGATGTTTTGAGGTCGTGTCATGAGGTGATGTATGTTAGATGTGTACATGTTTTAATAAAGGTATCTTTAAGTTAGTGGTTCTTGTGATAACATATGAACAATATTCAAACGACATGACAATTCAAGTATATTTACGAGAGTTAGAACTCAGACAAACTGAATTCATAAACACTTTCCAACACATTCAACATTTTGTAACAAAACTTCACCATTTAATAACATGAAAGATGTCTAAATAAACTGGAAAATGTATACACATCTGAAAATCCAATTTCAGGAATTCCCGATCAATAGTCGGAAAAATATCTGAATTCTTTTGTGAAGCCTCGTAAATGAACTATAGATTTACATATATATACTAAATACTATGCTAAAATTTAGTTCAGGTAGGGAACGCACAGCACACTTGAAAATTCTTCTTCATCAATTTCTATGAACAGATATGCTCTTGAGATCTTTTGTTCTGCCTTATATAAGATCTATTATAGAGACTTTATACACAACAAGTAATAGGCAAAAAATTAGTAAAATTTTAAAAAGCATACCACAACTGAAAATACACTTCCAGCTATTATTGTTAATACTGAATTTTGTGTGTCCCTATAAATGAACGATACATGCTATGCACGCCACATTCTATAGTAAGCCACCTGTAGTGTACCTCAGTGATGCACATCAATTTCGATAAGTTTTAAATAGTGTACCATCATTAAGATATACCAGAAATTATTTTTCCCCCATAGACTGTAATGCAATGGTATTCTTTTGAGTGTCTCGGTATATGATCTATAACTGCTAAACACTTCATTTTCAATACCTAACATGCCATAGTAAACCTCAATAACATATCAATTGCATAGCAATCCGAGTATATTTATGCGAGTTAGAGCATGCATGGGCAGACACACAAACAAACCAAATTCATAAATACTTTTCAACTATGTCGGAAAGTGTTAAAAAGTACAATTAAATTTGACAATGACTGAATAATTTCCTGTGTTTTTCCTAAAGAAATGTAAGAATTCTATAATTTTTGCAAGTTCTCAGGCACACAGATTCAGAAATACTGGTGCAGATCAAACAAATTTGTGGCAAATCTTGTACCATAAGATTTCCACAGATGTTTCAAAATATATCAGGATTTGAATTTTAGTAGGGGGTGGAATTAGCTTCTTTCAGTCGAAATTTTAGCAAGAGTTTTTATACTACAGATTTTCATAATTTAGTTTCTTAATTACTGTATATACTCGCGTATAAGTCGAGGAATTTCTGACAATTTTCGGTAAGCAAATTCGGGGGGTCGACTTATACGCGAGTCAGTTAAAAAAGCAAAAACAAAAACTTTGAATACTTCAAAAATATAGCATTTTATGTGTATGAATAGAAAAATATGTAAAATATACAAATAACAATAATTTATCATTTGAAAAAATTTCAATGATTTGCTTTTGTTAACTTACTACCTTTTTGCATTGACAAGTGAAATCTTTGGTTTGATTTTGTGCAAAATTGAAGCAAAAAGTTAGGGGGTCGACTTATATGCGGATTTTTGATTTTTTTCAGAATCTGCATTCGAAAGTTAGGGGGTCGACTTATACGCGAGTATATATGGTATTCTGTTTTTTGTATTATTAAAGTTCCATATTATATTTACAGTAATTTATAAATCATTTGTTTTTTTAATCACATAAGATATATTTTGCTTAATATCATCTCTCATTTTTATCAAAGTCTTTATAGCTCTTGCTACCATGAATAATGTTAACAATCAGGGCTAGTCGTAAAGGGTGTGTGGCAGGTCCAAATGTACCTATGCTTATAACTGCCGCCAATGAGACTCACTAAAAGACTATTTTTCATCTTTTGAAAAATCTATATTATAAAGGACAAACTATGCATAACATTGACATCATTTTCAGGCTGGCAACACCTGACGATTAAACCTCACATTTGAAATTTTCGCTATTGCAATTTTTTTTTTAACTTCTAAACATCACACATTTTCCATTTTTAAACTGTTGTATGGGAGAAAAAGAACACAAAAAAACTTTCAAATGTAATTTATTTGAAAACTGCATCGCAATTTACTTATTTATTGTGGTTTTAAAAATAATTTTCAAGCATGCATTTTTTAAATCTATATCTCTGTGCACGTTTCATTATGACAGAATAATAACCCGTTTGCATTTAAAACAATATAAAAAGTTCAAGATTTGACTGCACCTAATTTTTCATAATGAAATTAAAAATTCATTAATAAATAAATAATAAACACAAATTTAACATATATTAGCATTAAAGGTAAGGATGGATTGAAACAGGTTTTTAAGACAAACAGAATTTTGATAATCTTATTCTCAGCCGAAAACATCCAAATTAAAAAAAAAATAATTAATACTTACATAAACTTGAACAATTTTAACTCAAATGTAAAGTTTAGTCAGGGTGACCACAGAAATATAATTTTCAATTTCCCTGATATTTCCCTGATATATTGCTCGCTGAGCAATGTCACCATTTTCCAGCCAGCGTACGGCACAAAATTTCTTTGGAAAGCATTTTGATCCGGATAATTCAGTATGAATTGCCCGACATGCAGGCACATCCTTAAATAAATTAAATAACACTCTCAAAAACCCTACAACAGACCAATTTGTTGATCGCATGGCAGCTTTAAAGGCACCATGCATTATATGGAGACCACAGGTACCAATATTTAAAATCTCTGAACTATGTTCACTTTCAAATCTTTAAAAAATGAATGGTTCACATTTGGGCCATCCATTGAAATTTGTAAAATGGATTTCATATTTAGAGGAGAGACAGCTTCCTTAAAAGCTTCTCTTATGTTGTCAGAAGTGGCACGACCCAAAAATGAAGAAGCGAATAATTTTGTACTTGCCCCAGAATCATCTTTATTCTAAAATCTGATATTCACATCCATTTGGGTCTTTTGAGAAACTTTATTCAACGATTCGTCAAATCCAGTGATATAATACATTGAGCCAACTTTGTTAATGAACTATCTTTTAAATAAGGGACTATACCATAAAGGATGGAATATGCAATCTTTGTTCTTTGCAATTGCATTTTTTGTGCTACTTCTCTATCGGAAAACATAGCTCTAAAAAGCATCACATCTTTACTTGCTGATTGCATGGATTTGTGTGTCATTATTTGAATGCACCAAAGAATTTCTGCTTTTGTTACTTGGTCATTAATGGAAAATTTCTGTAAAGTTTCAGATGCAACAGCTAATTTGTTATCGGATGAGGAACTCGAAGTTGTTGGCTCAGAACAAAGCGACGTATTTGCAGTAGTAGGGTCAGTTTTTGGTTCTTCTACTTTCAAACTCTCCTCATTTGCAATTTTTTTGGAAAGCAATGAATTTATTATATTTGGCTGTGATGCAGCTTTCATCCTTTTTTTATGTTCAGCTCCATTAGCATGACTCGTAAGTGCTCTCCGACCCATATTACTTAGCATAAATGAATAGTGGCATTTTATGCATTTTGCTCTATACACATCATTAGGCACTTCTCTAATCCAATCCTTAAACTCTGGATTATTAAGCCAATCAACTTGAAACTACGTCACCATAAATAACTAGTGTTTCTATCCGAATCCAAGTAAGAGAAAATATGACCGTCTGCACATTCGATTGCGAGTGGAGTCCGATCCAAAATAACACGCAGTATGCAGACGCGATTTCGTTTTGTAACGTTGAGTTGAGGTATATAAGTGCATGAACAGTTATTGAAAAATGATTATTCCATATTCAGGTGCGAAGTCACAATAAAAAAGTAATACCATTTAGCGACGTAATCACATTTTCAATACAAGATAAACAAGGCATTGCAAGACAGCGGGAGCGGGCTGAGGCGGGGCAGCAACTGAGTTGCCCATAGCTGAAGAAGTGGCTTCATGACATCAGTACCAATCAGATAAAAGCGTTTTCTCCTTCACCGCTCCAAGTTAAATTGAGAAGTACCCACGCTTCGAATGGAAAATGCATAATGAAAGACCGTTCGCACTATTACAGAAAAAGAAAAATGACAACACATTTTTCCATGATTTTAAGCAGAATTCCCTGATTTTTCCCTGATATTTCCGGAAATCTTAAATTCCTTGACATTTCCCTGTTTTCCAGGTCTGTGGTCACCCTGTTAGTATATATAGTACACTAATATGTTGTACACTTTAAACAGAATTAAACCAAAGTCAGAAAATATTCTTTTCTAATGAAGCTGTATATCACTGATTATCTAATTTAGACAGTTTATCTTTCGATGGCTGTTATGAATTATGTCCTGCATATTTTGAAAATAAATATAAAAAGTAGTCTCTCTATTCTAAAAAAAAGTAACTGCCGCTGTCACTGCCGCCGCCGGTTTTGAATTTTTTGTGTCCGGAGGTCTTTCTTCATTAATATTAAGAAAAATAATGCGTACAAAAATATGAAAATTGGTAGTATTATACAGAAATGTTTGATAAACACGCTGATGCAGACAGTTTTCAAATCGAAGTATTATTTTAAGAGATATTTAATGCCAAAGTTGGACAAAATCGTTCCATTAAAAAAGTTTTATGGAGCAAAAACTGTTCATAGGAATTTAATCATTTTTAGATCATTTTATGTGTCAGAATTTCCCGGTGTGCAGACTGCTTTTGGTTTTTTAATTTGACACATTTTTTGAGGTTTTATTTCTATTTTAAATTCAAATTTTCAGCATTTCAAGGGATATTTTTTACATTATTTTAGAAAATGGTATTAATTTATACTGTTGCCAAATGTATAAACAGCATAAACAATAATGTTTGCTTCAAATTACAAATTTATTTACACGTGACTATTATAAACAGAAAAAATCATTTGGAATTAGAATTTATTTATTTAACTGAATAACAAACATACGACTTGTATGCTAGACATAAAGCCCGCTTATAAGTCGGAGACAAGATAGCACAAGTAAATATTACAACATAAGAGAAATACACCCTGGGAGTTCCACACAAAGTGTGTGTGCAATGGAACCAGCGGGAATCGAACCCACAAACTCTTACACACGATAAATAATTATGTACAAAAAGCAGGAACTTATCAAAAATTACGTCATAAAAAGTATACACGTGAATTTTAAGAGAGAAAGGAAATTGTAAAATAATAAATTCATTAACATGCGCTAGAAGTCTTAAATAGGAGAAATTACGTCATTACAGTTATTACATAAAATGAACACAAAATATTGCAAAACAGTTTAAATTTAGAAATTGCGCTAGACATTTATTTGATATTTTGAGAGGATCTTTTCAACTATTTTTGTTAGGAAAGCGCAAATAACATTTCATTTCTAACAAAAGTATTTTCACATGAATATTTAAAAGAGAAAGAATAGCTTGGTCAAAATTACGTCAAATTAAAAACGATTAATTTAAAATGTTTCACTTAAAAGAGCTTTCTTTTCGCTTTGTTAAAAAATACCAGGAGACAAAGACTGTTTACTTAATTCATTTTATATTAGCTTATTTTGAAATGTTGTTACACATGTCTACGTCATCAAGTTATTTTTATTTCGACGTTTTATTTGTATTTTTATTAATGTTGTACTAATTTATTTGTCCTTTCATTATTTAAAATAAAAATTATGTCAATTTGTATAATTTGGCGAGTGGTTTGGCGATTTATATAATTTGGCGAAATTGGTCGACGGGATAATCAAGTAGCGGATTTGGCGTTAAAATTCTCCAATCAAAGAGAAATGAATAGAAATCCGTTTATAGGGAGATCGCCACTGTTTTTTAAATTATAATTCAATCTTTCGGAATCTTTTTAAAGCTGATCAAATTAGCGTGCATTTAGAGTCTGCAGTGTCTGGACAGGGGTTGGCGAGCATAGCTCGTAGGGGGCCCGAGCCCCCTAGTAATATAAAAAGTAGCAAAATAAAAAAGTATATGAAAATATTCAAAACCTTGATATTTTAAAAATAAACATTGGATATATATGATTATATATAGCCATTGATATATATCAACAAACCCTGAGAACAGCAATTTTGAATTTTATTTCATTGAATTAATGAAGTATCAAGTTCAAAAAAGAAAACAGTTACTTGTCTATTTTTCTAGCAAAGAATTCGTTCCTGTACTAAACACAGGTTTGCCAAGGTCTGTGATTCACCAGACTTTTCCAGAGCGATGGGATGATACACAATTATCTGAATAATTTTGGGTCCAATTTGCTTTCAAATATTCATTAAAACATGAAATATTCAAGCAAACTTTTTCAGATAAAAGAAATAAAATTCATATAAAAGTAAAGTATTGATATATTAATTTGCATAGGAGAATCTTGAGACAAAATGATAAAATAAAGGTTATTTATGCATATTCAAGAATAGCAGGCTTTTAAGCAAGAAATAAATAATTGCTCCCACAAGGTTTTTTTAAAGGAAGAATTACACAATTTTTCTTTTTGCAAAGCAAAAAATTCTTTACTTTCCTTTGAATTTACTTCTTAGTTAATTTAGTAAGTCACAAAAGTTTAACAATAACTAAATAGCAAATTTTCAAAAGAATTATTGACATTAAAGTTTAATAATATTTTCAAGTTTATTTTTCATAAAAATCTTCGTAACTTTCATAAATTGAACCATAAATTGAACAAAACTGAACCAGGAATGAAATTATTTAAAAGATTAGCATTTAATTGGTTTCCACATTTTACTTTTAAGCTGATTTCACATACTAATGTCTGACACAGGTGGAACTAAATGGAATGCCTAGAGTTATTTATTTCATGAACTATAAAAAAGCTCCAATCCATAAAGATATAAGAAAAAGACGCAACATTTTTAAGTGACAAATTCGTAACTATATATATTATATATATATATATATTAAATGTCTATATTTTCTTAACAGATCTTGAGAATCAAAAAAATAATAATGTCCCAATTTGTAGATAAAGTGTGACGAAGAATTTATCTTAAGTAGTATTTTTAAAATTATTATTGGAATATCATGCTCTTATGCAAATGTAAAATTATCTTACAGAATTTAAATAATAATGCCGATACTAAAATAGCTATGTTCTTACATTAGTACTTTTAAATTATAAGAAAACTGATATTAGCAAACTGGAAGCTATAAAACCATTACCATACAAATATATGACGATGTGATTAAAATACAGAACATAAGTATCATTAAGAAGTTACTAAAAAAATTATATTAAAAGTTGTGAAAAAACTTAAACATACCTGACCATAAAGTGTATGAAGCAGCGAATGCCCAGTTCTATCAGCTACACAACAACACCGATGAGCTTGCCCACCTTTGCCAAAGTTGTAAGACTGACCACCGAAAGCTCTTTGGTATATCTTTCCATCTTGTGTACGACTAAATGGCATGCCATAATTTTCAAGCTGAAATCATTAATGAAATAAAATTATGAGATTAAATCACGCTTTTCAGCAGCAACATAAGTTACTAAGAAACAAATTTTAAGTAGAATCTTTTGTCCAAGAGACATGTAAAAAAAAGTTATATAAAAAGGTGCAATATAACAGAAGAGGCTGAGTTATTGTTAAAGAGAAACCCAACTTATCATCTATTAAATTGTAGAAAGAGTAGGTCTAGTATAAAGTATAAAGGACTCTAGGCATGTGCCTAGGGTCCTAAAATTTTGAGAACCCCAAAGAAATTTGAGAGTTTCAATCTAAAATCTTACTTATAAAAAATATAAATACAGTGGAATCTGTTTAAGAAATTTTATATCTATGGTTCCAATTGGTTTTCTATTTCTTTAATGCTAAAATTCACTCTTTAAGAAGTTTTAATTTTGAAAATCTTCCTGCTTAAGGAGTTTTTGTTTCCCGAAAATCCTCTTTCTGAATTTCACTACATGAAAACATTTTTTGCATATGCAACTTTCTTTCTTTCGAAGAGGATAAAAAAGTATCCAAAATCTACATATGAAGAAAGGAATTGTAAGCGGAACAGCAAAAGATGTGATACATGTCCCTCCAGAGTACATGGTAGCCATTGTTCAGAATTCAGAGGAAGTACCAGCCAACTGATTTGAGAATTTCATTCTTGTAAGGCAAGGGGCTTTCTTTTCTTTCTATGCCGGACTTTAGCGGAGGGGGAGGGGGATTATTGCTGTGATGAATTTAAGTTAAATTTGAAAACGCAAGCGGTATTGCACAAAAATGCAGTTTGAAATAAAAAATATTTTTTGTTGTTGTTGTTTCATTAAAGGAGCTTTTGCCTTAAGTTATTTTTAAGTGACCTCACAAGCTTTATTCACAGAAAGAGTGTTCAACTGTTCAAGTGCAAACAACTGTTCTCATTGATATTTTCAAAGTAGTACTTTTAGACATATGTAACTGTTCTGTAGATGTTCTCCCAAACACAAATTATATTCTGCTTGCACTATCAAGCTCCATTCTTATGACTAGCTTGGCAATTTTTTTTAATCAAAGTGTATTTCTATGTCATAGTCCAGCAGTACTCATCTGTGTACTCTTATCCTTAAAGCAAAAGGCTTTAACTGTTGAGAAAAAACAAGTTTTGAAAGAAGTAGATGAAAATGTGCCTCTAACACACATTCAAATTGCAAAAAAGGTCTGCGAAAAGAATCTGCCAGTGACCACTCAAAATGTCTTTATTGCTAAACGAGAAATCATATCTTAATTGCATTCTTCAAATGCAAAAAAAAAAAAATTACGTAAATATGAAGAAATAGGAGAAAAACTGATTATTTGGTTTAAAGAATCAAGGTTAGCAAACATCCCTATCAGTAGAATAATTCTAAGAGAAAAAAAGCTGAAGAAATTGAAAGAAAATGAATGTTGAATCAAATCAAATAAGACAGCAAACGGCTGGATTGGCAAGGTGAAAAGCAGCGCTGGATTAGTTTATCTATACTCCTATTATAAAGAGGAAAAAATTGTTTATTTGTAGGAGGTAAGCTCTGGAACTACCGAACCGATTCCAAGAGTAATGGTATCAAAATGATGGTGTTAGTCCAAGTTAGAACATAGGCTATATCTTATGTCGGTGCCACTACTCGAAAGGGGGTGTAGGAGCAAAAAACATTCTAAAAATGCGATTTTAGCGTTACTGAAGGGACTAGAAATATGAAATTTTGAATATTAGTTACTTATAAGATATAAATGATGTCTAAGAACAGTTCTTAAACAATTCGAAATTTAAAAGGGGTGAAAATGCACAAAAAGCGTTCTAAAAAACGCTCTAAATGGTAGTTTCTACACAATCTCAGGAAATACCAAACCGATTTAGAAAATATTGGTGTCAAAATGATGGTGACAACGCTTGCTCCAAGATAGCCTCTGTTTTATGCCGGTGCCACTACCCGAAAGGGGGTGTAGGAGAAAAAAACGTTCTAAAAATGCGATTTTAGCATTACTGAAGGGCCTAGAAATATGAAATTTTGAATATTAGTTACTTATAAGATATAAATGATGTCTAAGTACAGTTCTTAAACAATTCGAAATTTAAGAGGGGTGAGAATGCACAAAAAGCGTTCTAAAAAACGTTCTAAATGGTGGTTTCTACACAATCTCAGGAAATACCATAGACTTGTAATATAACTGGACTCAGAAATGGCAACCTTTTCTTGAGGCACATATCATGCTCCCCACCATCACGTTTTTCCCGCATCCCACCAAGACCTATTTCGTTTGCGTTCATTTTGGAGCGTTTCTTTTATCACGAGAATGAAAACGGAAAATTGTCAAGAAAGGGATCACCGCCAAAAAATGACACCCTTTTGGCGATGAAATCTCCGACATTAGTGCAGCAGGGTTCGACGGATGAGAAGAATGGGATTCGCTCTCTATTCAATTCCTCCTCTAAGGGAAATACCAAACCGATTTAAAAAATATTGGTGTCAAAATGATGGTGACAATGCTTGCTCCAAGATAGCCTATGTTTTATGTCGGTGCCACTACCCGAAAGGGGGTGTAGGAGCAAAAAACGTTCTAAAAATGCGATTTTAGCGTTACTGAAGGGCCTAGAAATATGAAATTTTGAATATTAGTTACTTATAAGATATAAATGATGCCTAAGAACAGTTCTTAAACAATTTGAAATTTAAAAGGGCTGAAAATGCACAAAAAGCATTCTAAAAAACGTTCTAAATGGTAGTTTCTACACAATCTCAGGAAATACCAAACCGATTTTAAAAATATTGGTGTCAAAATGATTGTGACAATGTTTGCTCCAACATAGGCTATGGTTTATGTCGGTGCCACTACCCGAAAGGGGGTGCAAGAGCAAAAAACGTTCTAAAAATGCGATTTTTGCATTACCGAAGGGCCTAGAAATATGAAATTTGAAATATTAGCTACTTATTAGATACAAAGGATGTCTAAGAACATTTCTTAAAACAATTCGAAATTTAAAAGGGGTGAAAATATGCGAAAAGCGTTCTAAAAAACGTTTTAATCGTGGTTTCTACACAATCTCAGGAAATACCAAACAGATCTAAAAAATAATGACGTCAAAATGATGGTGACAACCCTTGCTCCAACACAAGCGATGTTTTATGTCGGTGCCACTAACCCAAAAGGGGTGCAGGAAAAAAACGTTCTAAATTGCGGCTTTTGCGTTACAGTAGGGCCTAGAATCGTGAAATTTGGAATGGTAGTTAATTATAAGATATCAATGATTTCTAAGGCCATTTCCTAAAAAAATCGAAATATAAAGGGGGTCAAAATGCGCAAAAAGCGTTGTAAAAAACTTTCTAAATTACGATTTCTATGCAATCTCAGGAAGTACTGAACCGATTTCAAATATAATGGTGTAAAAATGATGGTGACAGATTTTGCTCCAAGATAGGCTATATTTTATATCTGTTTCCACTACCCCAGAGGAGATGCAGGAGCAAAATGCACGAAAAGCATTCTAAAAACGTTCTAAATGCCGATTTGTCGGCAATATCTCAGGTAGAATGAATCTGATTTCAAACTTAATGGTAGTAAATTGATGCTGACAGCCTCTGCTCTAACATAGACGCTATTTTATGTTGGTATCACTATCACCAAGACGTTGCAGGAGCAAAAAAGCATTCTAAATTTCGATTTTTGTGATCGGTAGGGGCTAGCAACTTAAAATTAGGCAAGGTACATATTTATTAGATATAAATTATCTTTAAGAACAGTTTCGAAAAAAATGGAAATTTAAAAAGGGGTGAAAATGCGCGAAAAGAGTCCTAAAAAAGTTCTAAACATTCTGCGATGTCTACTCAATCTACGGAAATACCAAAGCTATTTCAAAAGTAATGGTTACAAATCAATGGTGATAGTACCTGCTATAACATAGGTTATATTTTATGTTGCTGTCACTACCATTTGAGGGTTGCAAAAGCAAAACATGTTCTAATTTGCGTTTTTTGCACAACTGAGGGGTCTAACACTTTGAAGTATGGCATGGTATTTACTTACAAGATGCAACTGCTTTCTAAGAACAGTCGAAAGAAAATTCCAAATTTAAAAAAATGAAGTGGGTGAAAAGCGTTATAAATTACAATTTTTAAGCAAACTTATAAATTACCAAACCAATTAAAAAAATAATGATGACAAATTTTGGTGATAGAACCTGCTCAAACATAAGCTATATTTTATGTCTGTTCCACTTCCACCAGAGGGTTGCAGGAGCTAAATACTTTCTAAATTGCGATTGCTGTGATACTGAAAAGGCTAGAAACTTCAAATGTGACATGGTAGTTACTTATAAAATATAAATGCCCTCGAAGGAACGTCGAAAATAAATTCGAATTAAAAAGGGGTGAAGCAAAGGGGAGGTGCGAAAAGCATTCTAAAAAAGTTTTAAATTACGATTCTATGCAATTTCAGGGAATATAAACAGATTATAAAAGTAATAGTTGCGAATCAATGCACAGTGTGGTATTTAGCCCCAAAACCTGGCCAAAAATGATTATTTTAAAAATAGGTTTCCTACCCTGCTTTATTATTCCTCATTATGTTAAGTAGTTTCTGCACCTGATTGCGAAACGCTCAATGCGCTTGCGTGCCACAGCGAGTCACGTGATCAGTCGGAAGTCGCCGTTCGCCTACAGTGGTCGTGTGATTTTCGGATGCGCTCAGATTTTAGTGTTTTGAAATCTTTTGTAGTTTTGCGTTTTAACAAGTTAGTGATTATTGCTGTGATGGACTATTCTAAACCAGGTATGTACTTTATAAACACTATATTTGCGTAATAAATATCCAGCTGTTTTTTGTAGTTATGGTCGATAACTTAGATGTAATTAACAGTGTCATAAATATAATTATCTGTGATATTTAGAAAGGATTTTGTTATATTTCTAAACATATCTAAGCTATGAAAACTATTGTGTAACATGCAGTACTTAGTATACAAGATAGTTATAAAAAAATCAGCCGCCCGAAACCACCCCCTTATTTTTAAAGAATTTTTTTGTTAGGTTCTACAATTTCTGATATAAATTACTGCTATTTAGTTTTTATTTATTTTGTTAACAGGGCCTTTTGGATTGAGGTCTATGACTCGAAATGAGTTGTATGCCATCATGAAACACTCAAATGAGTGAACATTTGATGGAAAGCTTAAATTTGTGGAGGAAGATTTATTAAGAAGTTATTCTGAAGGTGATCCAAGGATAGCTGAGATGAAGCAAAAGCTCTCTGTTATTAAAAACAAATTCAAGCAAAAATGGTTAGCTGCTCATAAAACAAGGTCAAGATTCAAAGAAAACAATGTCGAATGGTTAAACGGCACTATATTGCTGCCAATTGCAGGTACGTGAAACAAAACAGATGTAAACCCTTTGCTTTATTATTATTGTGTGCTTCGTTTTTTGCTTATATTTCGTTTTCTGTGCAGTGAAATGAAACTTGTTTTTATTATTAGAAATATATTTAGTAAGTAATTGTTATTGTTGCAGGAGTTAATCCCGGTCGTCCTCAAAAATTTTTGTAGAATCAAGTGAAAGAAGCAAACGCCGCAAAACCAAAGACCTTCGATCAAAAGACGTGGAAGTATTGACCTACGCTACCCAAATGAAATTGCGGGAATCAAGCAAAGTAGATGCTTCCAATATCGTAAAAGATCTTACAAAAAGTCTCCGAAGAGCAAAAAAATTTATAAAGGCCATGAAAAAAAGTAGTGAAGAACAAGAGCAACCTCACCAGTTATCACCTTTACATGCTTTGTCCATGTATACTGAAGCAGGACTTACTAAAGCCCAATATGAGAGAATACGAGAAACGAATAAAAGCTTTTTTCCGTGCTACTCTGTTCTTCAAAGGGTAAAAAAAGAATGCTGTCCAGAAATTCACAGGGTGACAGAGACGTGTGCCGAAGTAAAAGTGCAAAAGTTGATGGATCATGCGGCAACGCGACTCATTTTACATCTAAGAGAAGTTATAGAACCTTTGAGTGATGACGAAAAACGTTCTTTAATTTTAATAAGTGGGGTTGTAACGGGTCACAGCAGATGCAATATAAAATGAAGTTTGAAAATGAAGCCGATTCTGACTCCAATATTTTTCAAAGTTCTGTGGTTCCTCTTCAGTTACTTTACGGGTCCGAAAAGAAAATTCTCTGGCAAAACCCAACACCATCATCACCTCGCTACTGTCGACCTATAAGAATTCGAATCAACAAGGAGACAAATGACGTTACAAAAGAAGAAATAAAAGATATCAAATCACAAATCACAGCACTTACCAGCACAGAAATTGACGATGTGTCCATAAGACATAGAATGTTATTCACCATGGTGGATGGAAAAGTATGCAATGCCGCAACACACACCAAATCTACGATGAGGTGCTACATATACGATGCTACTTCATCCGAGTTTAATCACTTATCAAAGAAGAGGGAGTGTAAGAAAGAAAATTTAAGTTTCAGGCTTTTTTTGCTACATGCTCGTATACGATTTTTCGAGAGTATATTACACGTAGCATATAGATTACCTGTAAGAAAATTGAACGCCTGCTTTTCTTCTGAGGAGAAACAAGTGATAGAAATTAAAAAAGAGAAATTCAGGATAATTTCAAACAAAAACTCGAGCTCTTAGTGGATATTCCCAAAGCAAATTTTGGGAATACGAACGATGGAAATACCAGCAGAAGGTTTTTTGAAGAATATGAAATATCGGCAGCAATAACCGGAGTCGATAAGATTTTGATATATCGACTAAAAGTGATATTAGATACATTGTGTTGCAGATATAAAATTAATACAGATCAATTTGAAAAATATTGCCAAAAAACTGCTGAAATGTATGTGACGCTATATGGTTTTTATCCCATGTTCCCTACAATGCTCAAGGTACTTTGTCATGGAGCAGATGTCATAAAAGAAGCTATTCTGCCAATAGGTCAACTAAGTGAAGAGGTTGCAGAAGCTCGCAATAAACATATTAGGTCGTTTAGATTAAACTACACAAGTAAGTTTTCGCGCGTGGCCTGCAATATGGATGTCCTGAATAGGCTTCTTTTAACTTCTGACCCCCTAATAACGGGCATGAGATGCAACACAAACAAGAAAAGAAAGCCCTTATCTTCTGAAGTTTTAAATTTGTTATCAGAAAGTGATATCACAAATGTTAATATTCTTGATGACAGTAATTGTGATGAAATTTATGAATAAATGTTTTGATTTATAAATAAGACTTTTTTTTTACCATTTTTACTCCATAATTCAAATAAAAATGCAGATCTGTAGCTGTTAGAGGAAAATAATACTTTTGGTCAGGTTTTGGGGCTAAATACCACACTGTTTGCTCTTCCAGCAGTTATTGGTCATAGACTTCAATAATTAAATTTATTCTTCAGCCAAATTCTTTTGTGTGTCCCTGTAAATGAATGATATATTCTATGGGCACTATATTCTACAATAAATGCCTTAGTACAACCCTAGCGATGTATATAAATTTCAGTACGTTTAAAATAGTGTGATATCGTTAAAATACAGAGCAAACGATTTCCCCCCCCCCATAGACCATAATGTAAGGGAAGTCGACTATATTTACATAGAAAAATATTTTTGGCCAGGATTTCGGGTCAAATACTCCACTGTGCAATGGTAACAGTCTTTGATCCTAAACAGGCTATATTTTATGCCGGTGATTCTACCACCTGGGGTTCAGAGAACAACAAACGTTCTAAAATAGGGCTTTAAAAGCTTTTTAAATTACGTTTCTGTGGAATATTAGAAAATAACAAACCGATTTCAAAATTAATGTTGGCAAATTAATGGCGACAGTTCCTGTTTCAACATAGCCCTCTATGTTGAGAGACGTGGTAGGATTTGGAATTTGACATGATGGTTAATTTTAAGATGTAAGAAGATGGTTTCTAAAAAATTCAAAACTTCAAATGAATACTGAAATGAGCGTATTAATTGAGCATAAAAGTTTCAAAATATTTTCTAAATTATCATTCATTTAGTTTTATTTCATTTTATTAATTTAAGTCTCATTTCTGCCTAATGCAGTGTAATAATGATGTTTAATCAAACTGTGTTTTAAATAGTAATTTTTGAATTATTCCTAAAAGTAATAAGTACCTTTTAACAAAATAAAAATTTAGTTAGTACCTTTTAATAAAAATTAGACATGTAAATATCACTTGGCATATTTCAAATATTACGCGAGCAAAGCCACGGGGTTTGCTAGTAAATCTATAAATGGAGAAAGTAAAAGCACCTATATGCAAGATGCAGATGAATGAAAATTGAACATCTTACCAAGTTTAATATTCGGCTATAAAGAAAAAGACATTTAATTTCGACGAATATAATTCTGTAACCTGCTACCTGATAAAACTTTTGCATTTAAAGGAAAAAATTGCTATGGGGAAAAATCGAGTAAGGACTAAAGAGCGTTTAACAATTTTACTAGTTACAGTACAGGACCTATTATCCGGAATCCTCAGGACCATAGGCTTTCCGGATTTTGGAATTTTCTCAATTTTGGGTCCTCCCATAATGTGGAATCCCCCTTCCCACCAAAATCCTGAATTATTCAAAAACATAAAAATAGCAAAATTTAAACAATACCATATAAAATATAAATAAAACATCTTTTGCATTTTTTAAAATTATTTAAACAAAAAATCGTACACTATTAAATGGTAACAATAAATAAATAAATAAATAAAATTGGTAACTAATTGGAAAATTTTTTCTATGACGATTTTTAACCGTATTTGTGAATTCCACCAGGAAAAATCTGGAAACCGAGAGCAGATCGTTCTGGAATGTGTGAAAAGGGAGGGAGGGAACAAGCAAATAAATAAAACTCTGCTATGTCTATTTAGGGTCTCAACGATTTTAATCAGTTGATTTAAATCAGCGATTAAAATCATGATTTTAATCAACCGATTTTTTTTAAAAAAATCACTGATTTAAATCAAAAATTTTCTAAATGTTTAAAATGTCAAAAAATATATTAAAATCTAACAAACATAATTTGAAAGTTTCTACGTGTATTTTGACTTATGAATAAACAAAAAAAGAGCTTTAAATAATTGTTTCCCCGGTAGCAGAAAGTGTGTGACGCGCGACGTGCGTCGCAGATTTATTTTGGACCTTGCAGATAAATTTGCCAATTTGAAGAAAAGAAAAAAGTATTTCCTTTAAAAAAAAAAAAAAAAAAAAAAAAATAGAGAGAAAATTCTGACAAAAAATATTGCGAATTCGACAAATGGCCGCCGAAAAATATCAATTTCGACAATCGTTCACATAAAAAATCAGTAATTTATAGCCAAAGAGTCTTTATAAAAACGCAAATTTCGTCAAAAGAGCCCGAAAAAAAAAAAAAAAAAAACATGAATTTCGTCCCAGGGTTGAGGAAAAAATGCAAATTTCTGTCACAGGATCGCGGAAAAAACACGAATTTCGTCAAAGGATCGCGGAAAGAATGCGAATTTAGTAAAAGGATCGCGGAAAGAACGCGAATTTAGTCAAACGATTGTGGAAAAAAATGCAAATTTAGTCAAATGATCGCGAAAAAACGCAAATTTCTGTAAAACGATTGCGAAAAAATGCAAATTTCTGTAAAACGATTGCGAAAAAATGCAAATTTCTGTAAAACGATTGCGAAAAAATGCAAATTTCTGTAAAACGATTGCGAAAAAATGCAAATTTCTGTAAAACGATCGCGAAAAAATGCAGATTACTGTCAAAGAGTCACGAAAAAAAGAAAATTTATGTTAGAAGATCGGAATTAAATTTGCAGAATTTCGTCAAAAGATCGCGAAAAAGCAAATTTCTGCCTAAGGATTGCTGTAAAAACGTGAATTTCGTCAAAAGATTCCGCGAAAAAGGTGAATTTCGTCCCAGGGGCGCCGAAGAAACGCAAATTTCTGTCACAGAATTGCAGAAAAAACACGAAGTTCGTCAAAGAATCGAGGAAAAAACGCAAATTTCGTAAAGGATTGCGAAAAAAAGCTCATTTTTGCCAAAAAAATCGCAAAAAAACGGCAAATTTCATCCAAAAGATCGCGAAAAAAACCCGAGAAATTTCCTCATAAGATCGCGAAAAAAATGCAGATTTCGTCAAAACATCACGAAAAAAAGGGCAAATTTCGTCAAAAGATCACGAAGAAAAACACATAATTAGTGCCTGTAGTGGGTTTTCGCTCCCCGTCTCCCCCCTCTCTGTTGTAACCTTTCGGAAAATTTGCTGTGAATTTCAGAATTTTTTTTTACTCAGAATCACCCCTGGTATTAAATCAGTAAGAACGCTGTTTATTTTAACACTCATAATATTTGTACATAAGAAAATGTAACATGCTACTCCCGCAGACAATTTTCATCCCACTAAATTGCTGTCACAGACACAACCATAACTTTCTGCTACTGGGATTGTTTCTAAGCTTAATTCATGAGTATTGTAAAAAATTAAAAACAGTTGAGTTTATAAAAAGCATTGTTTTTAAATTTTTATCCAAATTAAAACAGTTTAATTTAAAAATGATATTTAAATCTAATATAATTTGCAATGTCATAAATTCTTTTAGGTAATCAATTTATGCATTATTTTATATAAAATTACACATAGCAAGTGTAATACATTTCTACAAGTAAAAGAATAAATAGTAATTAGTAGCAATCTCAAGTTAAAGAAGAATGAAAGAATGACATCTTCTCGAAGCTAAATTGTAAATGAATGCATAAGAGAAAAATAATTGGTATAAAAATGCTAAGCTTACAAAGAACTTCTTCGGTATAGGTTGAATAAATGTTTTTAACTTTAACTCGCATAATACTAAATAAAAAATAATGATTAGGGATTGAAAAGGCAGCAAAATTTTTCTTAAAAAGAAAAAAAAAATTGAACCATTGAAAGCTAATAATCCACACTGGAAGGTTATAATGCTGTTACTTAAATATTTTGAGGATTTCAGATATAAGTGGCTAACTTTATCCTATATGAATGGGTTTAACTCATTTTCATAATTCTTTTGGTTATCATACACATAAATGTGTGTAAGTTTAGATTTTGGTGGTTTACAGTAATTTTCCTAAATACAAATGCAAAACAAACTGCAAATAATATTTGTTATTTGTGTTATTAACCAATGAATTACTTATTTGCAGCTTTTATTAATCCTGTAATTACTTATAATATTTCTTCTAGGACTTTTTAAAATGGTACCGCACCATGCCCCTTTTGAAAATAGCAAAATGCATCATGCCTTAAAAAAATAGTTGAAATTCACCTGTAGTTGTAGCCAGAGATTTCTTGTAAAAAACTTCCCCATTCAACAGTATTTCTAAATTCATGTGGCCAAGATCTCGAAAAAACATAGAACTTTATTTCTTTAGAAAATACAGAATATTATTAAAATATGTTATTTAATTGTATTTTTCAATTTGTTATTCATAAAATTAAGGACACTTTATTCATCATACTAAAATTTTTTTTTTTTTTCCCGCCGTATATCATTACTAATATATTTCCTCATGAAATAGTGCCCTTTTTTGGAGCTAGCATCCTGTCCCTTTTCCTTTCTAAAATGAATACTACTACATTATTATCATTTTAATAATTAAGTCTTAAAAATGTATGTTTCTAATTAGAGAGTTAATTGTTTAATAGTTATTAATTTGAAGTAGTGTTAACTATTTAATATAAAATGCAGTTAATAATTTTAATAAATGTTAAATATCACTAGTATTTATAAAGTTTTACATAATTATTACAATATTAATGAATATAACATTATTGTATGATACTACCTAATGAAACTACTAATTTGCAGTTTTTATAATTTCTGTAATTACTAACTAATAATTATAATTTTATTAATTAAAGTGTAAAAACATAGATTATGTTAGCAATTAGTGGTTTAATTGTTTTGGAAACCTAAAACTCTTGGTAGCTATTCTGTATTTGAACGCTGGGAAACAAATCAAAAATGCGATTTAAATGAATTTTTTTTTTTTTTTTTTTTTTTTTTTTTTTAATCATGATTTTTTTACACCCTATGTCTATTCAAGTGACACAATGGCATGAGAGAGGAGTGAAATATCCGACGATTAAAAAAAAAAAAAAAACTAATTGTAATATAAACTAGTAAATCTGCAGATCAGGAGCCTCAACGTCAGCTCTGCAAGTCACTGTTTTTAGACACACTTTGGTAATATTCAGTTTCCTGCAAACCGCAATTTAAAGTTTCCAAATTATGCAATTATTTATAAGAATAAAAAATACGAAGTTTTCAGACATTAGAAGCATTAAATTAAAAACATTGTTATGGAAGGATATTTTGAAATTTTCATGAGCTACTAATTCTGGTATTTTTTTAAATAATAAAATAGATTTCTTCAAGGGTAGGGGGGGGGCTCCGCCCCACTGAACACCCCGTGGTCTCATTAATTTTCATATGCAACTTTTTATTGATTGCGCTAATGGTTATCACAAATCTTAAATTTCTTTTTACACTTTCGAGCCTTAATTTTCAATACTGGTGGATGGAAAATGATTTACATTGACGCAATTATATTAAAAGTTTAGGTTTTATGAATGAAAATGTAATTTCCTTTTAAAAATAAAATAATTTTCATTCATATTTTCTGAAATGGGGCAGCATTAAGAAGTAACACTCATCATAAAATATTTTTTCAGGCAATCTAGTTAATGCTTGGTTTTTAGGAATGAAAATATTTATTTCCCGATACAATGACGTCATTTTCGACAGCGATAATTTTGCGGTGTATATTTTTAACATTTTCTATCTATTTGCTTTTCAAAAGCTTTTTTTTTTTTTTTTTTTTTTTTTTTCTCATTGAAATTTTTCATTAAAAATTAACATTTCTGTTATCTGTGTGCAGACGATAAACCATGAGATATTAGTAACATTTCTTTTAATAATAAGAATTATCATAACACAAGCCCTTTTTATTTCAACCTCAAAGCATATTCGTATTATTTTTGATATATGAAATCAAATTCACCATCTTTTCGTATTTCAGTTTTATTTCCAATATGAAGACGTATTCATGTCTATTTTTTATTTCATTTTCCTCTTGCACATTAAAATCTTTCAAATCAAAATTAACTGTTTAGGATAAATTATTATTCTGGGATCGGATTTTCTTGGCAATGGTAAAAAAAAAAGATTGTTAAATTTTACAGCAAAATGTCAATTTATTCCTTATGAAAATAATGAACTTCTTAATTTAAAAGAAAAATATTTGAACAAAATAAGTAGAACATAGTCTTGCTTTATTTCTGGGGTAAATTCCATCTATATGTAAAGTCACAAAGGCATTAATTTGTCCCTTTTGACTTTGATTTGACTTCAAACAATTATACATACTTTCACATTTACGATATTTTTAGGTGTAGTTCCACTGCTAGGCAACAGTTAAAAGACAATAAAAACAATGAAATATGTGCTTTGAAAAAAAGTAAATTTATAAAAAGATATATTATTGGAACACATATATAAAATCCCTCCATAAATTAAAAATCGAATTTAAAAACTCTGACCAATATATACACAAAATTTCAAACTAATATGAATAATGTATGGTTCTAATTAGGAAATTTCATCATCCATAATTTACCATTTAAATCCTTCAATCATATGAGCCATTTCCTTTCAACAAATAAAAATGGAAAAATCGTCTAAATTGCTATAGAAAAGCATTAAGTCGCAAAATAAAATGTTCTATATATTCCGAACGAATGAACCAAATTTAACCAAAAACTATACAGCTAAATCTGGGGATTTTACCAACATGCATCCTTAATTTTAAGCTAATCAGATGCTTTTTACGGCAGTTATCGCGGAACAGACAGACAGACAGACAAACGGAAATAAAAACTTTTCGTGTCTCCACAGTAAGCCTTCACTGACGTTTCGGCAATTAATTTTTAAACTAAAATTTGAGAGAAAAATGATCTAAATGATTTTTTTCTAATTTCAGGAAGGGGGGGGGGGCTCTGTGTTCCCCCACCACTGAAGTAACATATTTTAAATATTTACAGGTAACACATTGAAACAATACACACACACAAAAAAAATAGGAATCTGTAAAATTCAGAAAATTTCAGAAATTGCAAAATTTTTAGTAAAAATTTACAAATTTAGAAAATTTTTGAATAAAATTTTCTTTCCGGATTTTGGAATTCCAGATATTGGGTCATATACTGCAGCAACATGGATGGTAGTGAAAAACTTCCACTTTTTTTAATTGGAAAGGGAAAACAACCATAGTAACATGTAAAATTCGATCACATTAAGAGGGCTTGAATTTCGAGGCAGGATTCACACCCAAAAATTTTAAAGATAAATATTTTGCATAATTATTCTAAATTACTGATATAAACTTTCAGTGGTATTTTGTCATGTCTGTATTAATGTAATTCTTTAAGTGACACATAAAAAGTAGTGGGGTAATTTTTAGATATTTTTCCAGTTCCGCAACGATTTTTTACATTTGTAAAAAAAAATTTTAGTTTTATAACATTTTTTTTAAACATTTTAGTTAACATTTATCCCAATATAGTAAAATTATGTCTTCCGTGATTTTTGAAGTTTTAGAACTAGTAAATTTTGTACTGAGCAATTTTTAATTTTTTTTTGTTGTTGTTGTTTTGTGGTGCTTTTTCGCATTAGTTAAAGAAATCTGGATGGAACCAGTCAAAACCTGACGGCAAACAACTTGATGGTACAATAGAAAAAAGTTTAAACCACAATTTTGGATGTTCTTACAGAGTAATTCAAATTTTATAAAAAATAAACTCCTCTTTTCAAATACAGGCTGGGGACTGGCAATTGGCAGAGTTACACTTGCATGTGTACTCACAGAATTTCTCTCATCTGACACTTTCCATTTATTGGCATAACACCACCAATAAATTGTGCACTATTTTTGTTATCCAAATAGGTAAACACAAAATGCATTCATATTACACTACATGCTTTTAAACCATACACACTTTTAAACGAACTGTTTCGGTGATTATTTTGTAATTACACTGTATATAAATGCATTTTGTGAGCAAACGATGTCAGATAATGACAACCGTGTACAATTCATCAGCGTTTTGTCGGGAAATGGAAAAGCACTCGTAAGTAAACATGCATAAAAGTTTGCACCCAGCAAAACACACTACATGAATAAATATACATATACAGTAGACTCCCTCAAATCCGCACAGCTTGGGACCAGAGGTTGTGCGGATTTCTGGTCATTGATTTGTTTACATTTTTGAAACATTAATTTGATTGGTAGTTAAGCTACGGAAATTATAATGAATGCTTACAATAAAGTGAAACATTAAAATAAGTAAATATTAAAATAATTTATTAGTTTAAAAGTAAGTCATTATTAAAATAATTATGTAAAATAAAAATTTAGAAAAATATTTAATTATTAGGAATGAAATCGATTCAATTCGATTACAAAAGTCCTATGCTGCCATCTAGTGATAGCAAGGAGAACAGTGTTAATGCTATTAACAGTATATATAGCTTATTGTGCTCACTGTAACTTTTTCCATTGTTATTTAGAGTCTTAAATGCTTTTCTTATACTGCTTTGTATGTTTAGAAATAAATTTGCCTATAATTTACAAAAAAAAAAAAAAAAAAAAAAAATCCGCGAACAATAATTTTAAAATAGCGTTCCGGTTTGTGAATTTTTCCATTTCGAACCCTGGAATTTTTAATATAGATATGCTAATTTATATCAAAATCAAAAGTAATGTAAATTTATTTAGTAATAAATCAGCTGTAATAGCCAAAAGAGAATGATTAACAAAAAATTTAGCAAAAAATCATTGCGGTAGTCGTTGATTTCGGCGCCATCTTTAATTTTGTTCCTGCAATTTAACTGTAAATTTCATTGTTTACACCCGAAAAAATACGCGGATTTTAGGCGTTCGCGGATTTTAGGGCCGCGGATTTAAGGGAGTCTACTGTATTAAAATTATCTTCCTATGCATACTAAATTCACAATTTTGTTATGATTTTGCCTTATTTGAATTGTTACAGTGCTTTTTTATTAATCGATATGACACTGATTAATCGTATATGATTGCCACTATCCATCATCGATTTCATGCAAAATGCAACCATTTACACTCTGACGGCAAAATCATCATCGAAATCAGTAGGGGAAAAAGCAGGTGGAGCATATAAAAGAATTTTGGATGCACAGATGTCAGTATTGTGCCGATTAATCAAAAAGCGCTTTTAAGTTCTTTGAATTGAAACAACAGATATGCACCAGACAAACCACCAACATCAATAAAAGGGTTAGTATACATTTCTTTAAATAAAAATCAAGGACTTTTAAGGACTTTCAAGGACCAAAACCAAAAAAATGCAAGGACCTAGAAATTAAATAAACTAATAAATTATAATATGCATTTTTTAATAAAGAGTTTCATTTTCGTAAATACAAGTTTTAAACATTCAAATGGCCAGGAAGGGGGGAATTTCAGCGTGTGACAGTAGAAATTTAGAAAATTTTAAAATAAATACAGCAGAAGAAAAAACTAGTTGGGTGTGCCAATCGTAAAACTTTGTTCTATTTTATACATGTTAATGCTTCAAAATTCGCTATCAGGGTGCCAAAATTAAATGACGATCTATGCTCATCATGAGGATTCTAAAGATATGAAATTCTGTGCATTAGTTCTTGAGATATGACTGTTGCTAAAATCATGTAAATCCTGCAAAATGCAGCAAGGCAGAGCCACCTGTTGGGTGATTTACACCAAAACCTAATCAGCTCATGTCAATGTCTAACTCAATCTGAAGTTTGATGAAAATACGTGCAATACTCTTTCAGATAGAGCTATTGCTAAAATCTTGAAAAATCCATCATAGCAACGCCACCTGTTGGGCAATTTACACCAAAACATAATCAGCACCAATATTTATCAAGGTATACCTGTCTGGAGTTTGATGAAAATTCATGCATTAGTTCTTGAGATAGAGCTATTGTGAAAATCATAAAAAAGGCAGCATAGCAGCACCACCTATCAGGTGATTTACACCAAATGTAATCAGTACCAATATTTATCAAGGTATACCTGAATCTGAAGTTCAATGAAAATTCATGCATTAGTTCTTGAGATATAGCTATTGCGGAAGCCGTAAAAAAATGCAAGTACTTTTTAAGTGTGGTGGAGCCGGAGCAAAGCAAAAAATACCAATTTCAGGTGGAAAGAGAGATCTTCGTGATTGACTATTTATTGCGACAATAAAATGACAAATAGAGCAGATTATTTTTTTTTAATTAAACAGTTTTAGAGTTTTTAAACTTTGAGTACTGTGTGTGTGTGGAGAGAAGACAAAAACAAGGAAGCAAAATTTTGAGAGGGTGAAATTCAGATGAAGTTTTAATGAACTGAATTGTCAATGAAATTTAGGGCTGATTATTTATTCACTATAAAGTAACAAATAGAGTAGAAAAAGTTTACAAAAATTAAGTTTTAAACATTTTAAACTTTGGTATTGTGGGAGAATGAGCAAAAGGAGGAAATGAAATTTGGGAAGAAGGAGAGGCAAGGGGGGTTAAGATTTATTTTAAAATCAGAAATTCAAAGAAATGCAGAAGAGTTTGAACCCTTATTAAGAAATACAGGAATGAAATTAAGCACTTTTAAGGCTGTTCTTAACTGCTCTGCTCAACAAGCGCAAAACGTTTTGACACATTTACAAATTCATTTTTTAACGAAAAGGTATTGGAAAGCCTGGCCATGGAAGCGATTTGGAATTGAACTGTTTTTTCCATTTTTTGATCAATCAATTACCTATTGAGTTATAAGGAATTTTGATCATGTGACAAATATGTTTTTCGCCCACTCAAGTCTCTTTCTTCCTTCGCATGGAAATTCGGTTCAAAACGCTCCCTTTGACATAATTTTCTGAAAGGACCTATTGCGTTTGCAAAAAAAAAATGGAAAAAACAACTCAATTACATAGTTTCTGAACAACAACACCAGCTAGTTTCATGCATTTTCGAACAAAAAGAAATTCAAACTTATGTCAGAAAGTTGCCTTTTTGGATTTGAGCACTCTTAAGGACTTTTTGCAGATTTTGCATGAAAATAAGTACAGCACCAAAAATTTTATTTGAAAAATGTAAGCACTTTTAAGGACTTTCAAGGACAGTACGAATACGAACACTAAATAAATATGTACTAAAACTTATTATCACAAAACATAAATTAAATGCTTTTAATATAAACAACTAATGACAACAATATTTAAAATATAAAAAAACAAATTGCTTTATAAATGTACTTTTATTTCATTTTATTGGTTTTAATTTATTTTTAAGTAGTGGTGTACTGAGTACTGTTTTGCATGAGTGCCATGTACTCACTCAGCCAACTGCAGAGTAGTAGTTTGTACAGAAAAATACTCATGTACACACAAAAGCGAGATTAGAGGTAAAACTTTGAGGATAAGAAAAATGTTACGAACACAACCAATTAGATGCAAAGTTTCTGGACTGCTTAAAAACATGCATTTTGAACATGTATATTTTAAAATTTTACTTTCATTTTAAATTTAATAAATCATCCACACCATTTAAAATAACTTTAATATGTGATAAACAAAAAGTACAACTAATTAAAAAAAATTCCATCCTACATGACAATTTTCACATTTATACATTTATAAATATTGTCATTAAAACTCTTTTGAAAATGAGATAACATGCAAAAAATACTTTTATGAAGATGGACTAAGATATATGTGTACACATCTAAATAAAAATCCTTATTTGCTCAAAATGTAGTATTGACCTATGCATGATGGAAATTTGGTTGAATATAAAGTACTTGGCAAATTGGCTAAGTGAATATTTGACACACCTCCATTTTTAAGCATTAACAAATAAATTTAAAGCACGATTTTATTAAAGTATAAATTTTCAAAATGTAAGCATTAGACAATCATTAAAGAGCTGACCTGTAATCTGCAAAATATTTGAAACCAAACTGTACAAATTAGCGTTCTTTTACTATACTAAAATTCATTATAGGACTTTCTAGTGTACTGTTGCAATATCGAAAGAACAGAAAAGGGTTACTGCAATTAGCATTACAACCACTATTATTGGCGCGGTGCACGTGTATTTATTTGGTATAGATCTTAGAAATTAAGCATAAAGGCCAAAGTCAGTGAGTTACACAGTTATGAAAACTGTAGTATGCAGCCTGATTATTACACATTATCCAAAAGACAATTAGAATAATGATACATTTTTCTAATCTTCCATAATCGATTCTACTGCCAAGGTTACGATGAAACAAACAGATATTAGCAACAATATGAATGTAAATGTGGATATCAATTGCTTTTCACAAAAACCCTCCATTGTACCAAATTACATAAGCTACAATAATACACCATTTGGCAGTGGTTCCAATTAAGGAAAATTACTTAATAGGTTTAAAAATATCTGCATTAGCTAACGTATAACAACTGATAAACAAACGGACATTAAGAGTAAATGCCTAGTTGAATTAAGCGGTATTTGTCTAAAAAAACGAAATACATAACAAATAATGTATAGAATGCTACCATGATTGCAAAGAGTTCTTGATTTCTCTATCAGACTATTCTGATTTGGGGAAGGATTGAGCAAGTAAATTAAGAATAAAATAATATGATGCAATGCTTAGCATACATTTAAAAGAGACCAAAGTGGTCACCAGAAGGGGCTAGTATTCAATAGTAAGCATCTTGTAGTGCACCTAAGTGATGTCTATCAATTTCAGTATGTTTGAAAGAGTAATATTATTAAAATACACTGCAAATGATTTTTCCCCATATATACAGATCTGCCAACCTTTGAAAATGAGAAATCGTAGCATACAAAATTTAAATTAATCTGGAGGTTGGTTGGTTGTTTTTTTGTGTTACACAGCCATCTTTTGACATTCATTGCGTTGAATAAGGTTTCAGTCTTTCAACTCAATTTAGTAAATTTTTTTCTCTGAAAATTTTGATACGATTTTTAGAGTTTCTTTTGGTTTGCAACATTTTTTTTTACATTTGTAAAAGGAGCAAGGCTGCAATTTTTTAGTCCAGTGTAGCAAATTTTGACGAATTTGCGATTTTTTTCGCACGATCATTTCAGGATATTCATAATTTTTTTCCCAAATCGTAATTCATGATTCTTTGTTGAAATCCGCACTTTTTACCGTGAACTTTTGACAAAGTTCGCATTTTTTACCACGATCTTTTGACGAATGTTGCGTTTTTTACCACGATCATTTGACGAAATTAGTGTTTTCTTTCTGCGATCTTTCGGTAAAATTTGCGTTTTCTTACTGATCTTTCGGTAAAATTTGCGTTTTCTTACTGATCTTTCGGTAAAATTTGCGTTTTCTTACTGCGATCTTTCGGTAAAATTTGCGTTTTCTTACTGCGATCTTTCGGTAAAATTTGCGTTTTCTTACTGCGATCTTTCGGTAAAATTTGCGTTTTCTTACTGATCTTTCGGTAAAATTTGCGTTTTCTTACTGATCTTTCGGTAAAATTTGCGTTTTCTTACTGATCTTTCGGTAAAATTTGCATTTCCTTACTGATCTTTCGGTAAAATTTGCATTTCCTTACTGATCTTTCGATGAAATTTGCATTTCCTTACTGATCTTTTGACGAAATTCGCGTTTTTTTTTTTCTGTGGTATTTTGATAAAATTCACGTTTTTACCACGATCCTTTGACGAAATTTATTTTCTTCTGGGACCAATTGACGAAATTGATTTTTTTACACGGTCATTTGTCGAAATTCTCAATAGTTTATCGCAAATCGTGCGATTTTGCACACTATTTCAAACCTTGCCCCTGAAAGACCCGCCCCCTTTCCAGAAATTATTAAAATGGCACCCTTGTTTCTAAGGAAGGGATATAAATGTTTACAGAAACACGATTCACTCGAGGTTAATATACATAGAGTTTGTTTTATGTTAAGAAGTTTGTTTTGCAGCCCAGATTTTTTTTTTTCCATGAGCATTTTTTAATGTCTGAATTTTCGGACTAATGGCAATTTTTTAAAACTTTCTGAAATTAATACTCTGAAATTTCACTCCTGAAAAATATGCTGCGCGGGGTAAAAATCACAACTAGAAACAAAAAATTCATCTGTGTTTTTTGCAAAAAATCTTAGTTTAAGACCGATTTTCGTAGCATCATAATTTATAGGTCCAAATCGTAGCAACTACGATTTTTTCGTAGCAGTTGGCAGGTCTGTATATACCACAATGTAACAATTCTTTTGAGTACCCTGTAAACTGACTATAAATGCTATACACTTCATACAGAACAAGATATGGTAAATCTCAAGATCTTATACTAATTTCACGGCAATCTGACTGTATTTGCGCAAGTTATAGCACAGATGGCCAGAGAATCTGAATTCATAATCTCTTTTCAATTATGGTAAAAATGTTAATTAGTAAAACTTTTAAAAAAAAGGGGGGGGGGAGGCTTACCTCAATTACAGCTTGAGGTGCTTCACGGGTCATATAATGAATGGCATCTTGATCTCCAAGCCAATCAGATCCCTTTACAGTATCATACCTATGAAAAAGAAATTTTGGTAAATTGGATGAATGATAATTAATAGAAAATCCTTATTGAAATAAAATGTAATTATGTTTCAAGTTATGTTATACATGTTTAATGCTATTGTGTGCTGATTGTAAATTTGTTTTTGCTGATGTCACTTAAAGAGCTAAACATGTCAGATATACTATGATTATACAAGAATAAATTCAACACATTACATAAGATTTAAAGTCTTGGGAACATATTTTGAAAGTATCATGAAAGGTTAAGTATCTTTTTAACGTATTGAAAGATTATACTACAAATTATTTGAATTAAGATAAAGTCATTTAAATGTACAATATTTATTTGAATCAATACAATTTATGTAATATTTCATTTGAATTAAAACACTGGCTGGTATGTTGGAGCTATTTTCATTTAAAAAATAAAAAACATGATCATGTCCTCATTAGCTTGAAGAGGCTGAGACTCAGAATTTGAAAAGATACATTTCTTAAAAACACTAACAGTCATCAAGTATGTCTATCATAAAACTAATGAAAATCTCATTTGTTTTTTAACCGACTTCAAAAAGAAGGAGGTTATCAATTCGACCTGTATGTATGTTTTGCCCATGTTCACGCATAACTTTCTTAAATAAGAACCGATTTTGATAATTTTTTTTTTTTGTTTGAAAGTGTAAGTCACCCATTTGGTCCCATTGCAATTTCATAAAAATCTGATGATTAGAACACTTAAAAAAAAATAAAAACTTTAAAATTCAAATCCTTTTTTAAGCAGCCGCCCAGTTATAAGCACCCATCTTTCATACTGTTACTCTTACAGAGATAAGAGATCTTTCAAAGTGCGGAAACTTAGCTGGACAAAGGCCGAGATCCAGATAGACTTTTCGCTGGTAGTGAAACGAGATCGACCAATCAGAAGCCTCCAGTTTTGCGAACTTTTCGCTGTTTGCAACAAAAATACACCCTTCTGATTGGATGATCTTGTTTTTCTAAGAGCGAAAAATCTATCTGAATCCCGGCCATTCTGTCGTCTGCCATACCGGAAAGGCCCACAAAGACACAAACCGATATCGAAAGTCTGTGTCGAAAAGTTGAAAATCAACCTTTAAAGTTTCTCATGTATCAGAGCACAAGTACAACGCCTAGAATAAATAGTGTGTAAATCTGCTATCCAAACAGCACTAAACAAATGTATCCCTTAAATGTGCAATGATGCTGTAAATCCAATGAGCCGATCGCAGCGACATCTGTGTTATATTTTCAAATTTCTGTGTAAACATTGTCTTATAACAGCGTCTAGATCAAATGGTCTTGGGGTTTTAGAAAATATCCTCAGATGTCGCTCCGATCGACTCTTTGGATTTCAGCATCGTTTTACATTTAAGGGATACAATATTTTAGTACTTTCTAAGTACTGCTGCTACAGTGTCTAGAACATATAGTATGGAAATCGACTATCCCAGTAATACTTAGAAAAGTGCTAAAATATTGGATGCCTTAAATGTCAAATGATGCTGAAATCCAATGAGTCGATCACAGCGACATCTTCAGAACATTTTCTATAACTCCAAGACGATTTGGTCTAGACGTAATAATACGATGATGTTTACTTTGAAATTTGAAAATATATCGCAGATGTCGCAGCGATCGGCTCCCTGGATTTCAGCATCATTGCACATTTAAGGGATACAACTTTTAGCGCTGTTTGAATAGCAGATTTCCACACTATGTATTCTGGACACTGTACTACTGCGATAGTCAGTCATTATGTTTCCGACATCTGAATCTGAGGAAACAATGCGAACGGCTCAGGATGGGAACCCAGTAGGTATTGGGAACATACTTACAGCATCTAGAGCTAGACCAAATTACAACGTCTAGAATACATAGCGTGGAAATCTGCTGTCCAAACAGCGCTAAAAAGTTCTATTCCTTAAGTGTGCAATGACGCTAAAATCAAGGGTGCCGATCGCAGAGACATCTGCATATATTTTCAGATATCAAAGTAAACATTGTATTATTACAGTGTCTAGACCAAATCGTCTTGGAGTTTTAGAAAATAGCCTGCAGTTGTCGTTGCCATCAACTCATTGGATTTCAGCATCGTTTGACATTTAAGGCATCCAATATTTCAGCACTTTTTTTAAGTATTACGGGGATAGCCGATTTCCACACTATATATTCTAGACGCTGTAACCATAGAGAAGAGATAGGGGTGGAGTGTGCTTTCCGTAGAGAATTCCGTTATAGCGACTAGAATACACACTGTGGAAATCGGCTATCCCTGTAATACTTTTTTAAAAAAAGGCTAAAATATTGTATCCCTTAAATGTGCAATGATGCTGTTGCAATATGCAGATCGCAGCGACACCTGCAGGATATTTTCTAGAGCTGCAAGAAATTGCTAGTCTATACAATGTAATACTAGTAATACGAAAATTCCACAGATGTCGCTGCGATCGACATTTAGGATTTTAGCAGTATCGTCGCACATTTAATGGATGCAAATTTTTAGCACTGTTTGGATAGCATATTTCCACACTAGGTATTCTAGACGCTGTAATTCCGCTGAAAAGCGGCATCAACATGACCGGCCCTACTCATGTAAAGGTTTCCATATTTCACTCGTTATCGCTTGCTTGGCAATTTGAAAATTGTTGCCGGTCGTGAAAAAAATATGTATAAAAATACTCAGCATCCACATTATGCATGTGAAGTAGTGCAAAAATATAAACGAAGTAAAACAAAGCAACGTAAAATCTGTTTCAAATTACTAAAAGAAGATTCTCACTTTAATTTAACGATGCAGTAATTTGTTTATTTTCCTTTCACAAACATATGCTAGACTTTGGCAGTAAAAGTCACGTTATAAACTATTAAAACTATTGACTATTATAAACACGGGACTATTATGTTGGTTCCACTTTAGGATTACCAAAGCTATCCACCCCTATCTCTTCTCTATGGCTGTAACCAAATCGTCTTGGAGTTTTAAAAATTATCCTTCAGATGTTGCTGGGATCGTCTCATTGGATTTCAGCATCATTTGACATTTGAGGGATCCAATATTTTAGCACTCATGTAACCTTTAACTGATGTCACACGGTCTCCCAGACCCCGCGACTCCCAGCTGTAAACTCTTTTACAGCTTTTTACTTTTATGTACTGAGGTTAAATAATATGAATAAAATACTTTTTCATGCAATTTAATTCACATGCTCCTAAGAGAGGTACAACAATATTGTTAGGACAAAATTTAAGTAAATTCAACCATTTGAGTTATTTTTTTGATTCATTTTATTTGAGGGGTCTGAGAGACCGGATCACATCAGTTGTGTGACAAATTTTAGTCACATCAGTTAAAGGTTAAGTATCACTGTGATAGCCGATTTCGACACTATATATTCTAGACGCTGCAGTTATGTAAGAGAAAATGCCTAGGTTTGCTATAGCTTGGACATAAGTTTCGCTTAAAGCACTTTTGCCGCGCTCTGATGTGTAAACTTTATTGACGGATTGTCAGCTTTTCCACACCCAATTTCGATGTCCGTAGGTATCGATGTGGATCTTATAGTTTACTGGATGTGGTAAATTTCCGAAGTGCGAGATCTTGTCTAGAAAAGATGCTGCATTCAGAAAAACCCAAATGTCTAAAATGATGCTAACCGACATCGGAAGTGGGTATCAAAAAGCTTACAATTCAATAGCAAAGTGGCCTTATACATCAGAGTTCAGCTACAGCGTCTAGAATGCCTGGTGTGGAAATATGCTATCCAAACAGTGCTAAAAATTTGTATTCCTTAGATGTGCGACGATACTGTTAAAATCCCAAGTGTCGATCGCAGCGACATCTGCGGGATTTTTGTATTACTAGTGTTACATTGTATAGACAAGTAATATCTTGCAGTTGTAGAAAATATCCTGCAGATGTCGCTGCGATCTTCATATTTCAGCAGCATCGTTGCACATTTAAGGGATACAATATTTTAGCTCTTTTTTAATTATTAGAGGGATAGCCGATTTCCACACTATATATTCTAGGCGCTATAGTTCAGCAAAGTGTCTCCATTAGTCGGTGCACTGCAAAGTGCATCCATATACAGCAGGGTTGGCATTTTTGCTGGCAAAAAGGTATTTTTGCCAGGACAGTGGCAAAAACTGGAAAAAACCAGGGCAAAAATGGAAAAAACCGGCAAAATGGCAAATTCTTATTTGACTTTAATGTGTAATAAAATCTCTAAGCTAATAAGGATAATAACGGTATAAACAATTTTAATTACATATCATTTAATATTTTTATTTAATTTGCTAATTAATAAATATAATTAAATATTTTTACATATTTTAAATCTTTATAAAATAGGTAGGTTTCAGTCTAATGCTTAGGAATTTAAGAACCAAATTAAAAATCAGATTTCTATTTTTTTTTCTTAAGTAAAGTATTTTGTCAGGCATTAATATTTTTTTAATTATCAAAAGGTTATAACTTTGTTACTTTTGTTTTATGTAATGAGTCTTAAAAATATGTAAATATTTAAGTCTTTGGTACTAATTTATAATTATTTATCTGATGAAAATAGTGTGTTACAGATAAAAAAGTAATTAAATTAAATATTATATATTGAAAAGACTATCTGTTATGTCTTGTTAGGAAGCTAGAATTTTTTTACTTCTTTCTTACACTCCAAGAAAGGGATAAAAAGTTACATTCTTTACTTTCAGTAAGTAGTCTGTAGCCATTTTATCTTTTTGTATTATATTCACCCCCCCCCCCCCCCCCAATACTCTTTTGAAATTCTCAAATCCAGCAGTCTACTGTCAAATGACCATAAGACAGATAACAAAATACCACAGTATTGCATCCTGCTTACCACATTTTTCAAAATCCAAAAAGCAATTTGAACAAGCAGTTTTGCCGTGTCATCTTGTAGCATATTTGTTACATCCAAAGCACAGAGGTGAACTTTTAAATTATGAACAAAAGGAAAACTGTAAAGCATGGTTGTGTAAAATTGATCCCGACTTTATATCTTATGTTATTAATTTCGAGCTAAAAGAAAAACCCTTCCCTAATTCATATTTCTCAGAAGAAGTGATTAGTAGTGTCAGTGCTCATAATTGGTGGAGAAGTATCGAAAAAGCTTGTGAGATTTCAAAAGACTTCTGTTCATTAGTCGCACACCTTCAAATATGTCTAGCAAGTAGTGCTGCTATTGAAAGATTTTTTTCAAATTTTTCATTTGTGCAAACTAAAATTCTAAATAAACTGTCAACAAATACTCTATCTAAACTAGTTTATTGTTATGCTATGCTAAAACAGCAAAAATTAGGTTGTGGTGGAGATATCACTGAATTATTTGAAATTGAATAGTTTTCTGCTTTAAATATAATTTTATATTAAAAAAATGAATTTAGAATATAATTGTTTATTTGAATTTCTAACACATATAAACATAAATGCTTTACTCATTTAGAGCCTCCACAGTTCTATTATGTGACTAGTCATTAATAATTGTATGAACAATCAAGTTTTTTATTCATTTATATAGAATTAATATTTTTTTCATTTATAAATTATGTTATAAAAGTTGGTATTTGTTCATAAAATGCATAATTATACTTATTTAAATTAAGGAGTTCAAAAATAAATTTAGAGTATTGATTTTTTAACTAAGTATTAAGTTTCTTTTTCTTTCATGAAATATTTTTTTCTCTTTTTCTGCGAAAAAAATTAAATGGACAGCCTATTTTTGCCACCACTTTGGCAAAAACCTATTTTTGCCGGGACGGTTTTTTCCACCTATGGCAAAAACTTGCCAACCATGATATACAGTATACATAAAAGTGCCTTCTTATGTGTAGCAGCACTGTCTTCGGTTATCAGATTCAGACAAAACCCCTAATCACTGACGCTCATTTCTGATGTCTTTACTGCCTAAGAATGGGGAGTACTGGTATGAGAATGGTGACATACGGAAAAAAATTATTGATTGATTGATTCTAGACAAAAGCTATTGCCATGAATCTTGAAGAGCTTGCCATTATTGACAAACTAATGCTTGCTAAATGGAGGATATTCCATCTACGTTTTGATGACGTGGTGAAGGTAAAAACTTCTAGCGTAAAGAAGGGAAGGCTCCGTAGACATAATGAAAAACCCTCGCCTGCCAGTGAAATAGTTCATGCGGAAAGCAGTAGTATTTTCCCTTTTTATCAGTTAGAAGTTCTTTGGATAAATGTATGATATTCCATCTCCGTTTTGATCACGTGGTCAAGGTAAAAACTTCTAGCGTAAAGAAGGGAAGGCTCCGTAGACGTGTAATATAAATCCCCGCTAGCCAATGAAACAGTTCATGAGGCAAAGCAGTAGTATTTTCCCTTCTTATCAGTTAAAAGTTCTTTGGGTAAATTACCGGTATCACATGACTTTTTTCAGCCTCGAACACAGATTTGGAATAAAGCCCATTGTCCGTCACTCGTATAATCAAACTTGTCCAAGGAGTATCGCCAAGTTCTGGAATAGAAAATGTCTAGTTTTGCCGTAGTGTAGGCAAACATGTATGTATAATCAGAGTCTGAGCATTGTATGTCGCCACTCTCAAATAGAGGCACCTTACAAGAGGAAACAACTGATGAAGATTATCGGAAAAGAATAATGTAGAATGGACTTTATATCAAATCTGGGTTCGAGGCTGAAAAAAGTCACGTGATACCGGTAAATTACCCAAATAACTTCTAACTGATAAGAAGGGAGGCTACTACTGCTTTCCGCATGAACTGTTTCACTGGCTGGCGAGGGTTTTTCATTACGTCTATGGAGCCTTCTGTTCTTTACGATAGATGTTTTTACCTTGACCACATGATCAAAATGTCGACGGAATATCCTCCGTTATGGACCACATGATTAGTTTATTGAATACATATATCTGACCTGTGTGCTTGGCGTCATGCGTCCGCTTATAAGTCATTGTCAATATACAGGAAGGAGATAGCTCAAGGAAATTTACAGCACCACAGAATTACATCCGGCAGCTCCACAAAGAGTGTGCAACGGAGCCAGCGAGATTCGAACCCGGAGCCACCTACGCTTTCAAGCGATTAGCGGCGTGATGCCTGCACTAACACTCTAAAGCGAAAGCTGAGTTCCCGAGGTGGTCATCGCTGACCACTCAGCCACGGTGGCCCCTGGACCACATTTTCAAACCTGACAAGTCTACAACTTTTTGGATGCCAGCATTTTAGTACAGAAAATTTTGGTTTTATTTGATAGAAGAAATTTTGAAATTTAAAAGTACACACTCTATAAAAATTACAAGTTCGCAAAAAGGCAGGGTTCTGATTGGTCAGTCTCATTTCGCTAACAGCGAAAAATATATCTGGGTCCTTGTCAATATACTTGAAGAGTCAATGTAAATATTGCTACATAGTCTGCATTTTGCTGTTGACAATTGAGTCCCACAAAAAATAATTCTTGAATGTAGACCGTGGCTGAATGGTTAAGGCATAACACCACTAATCGCCTGAGAGCGTAGTTGGGCTGTGGGTTCAACTCACGTTGGCCCCGTTTCACACATTTTGTGGAGCCCCCAGATACAATTCTCTGGTGTTGTAAATCTCCTTGTGCTATCAAGACGACCCCCCCCCCCCCCAAAGCTCAAAGCCCGGCTAAGATGTGTTATTATCCCACCCTCCGTGATGTTGAGTATTTGGCGATTTTTATCGCTCTGGCAACCCCGGCGTTTGGCGTCTAGTAACTTATTATGGCAACCCCCTTTTTTACGACGCGAGAGCGTGAACATTCATTTCACTGCCGGGTGTCGTTGCTGACGTTTGGTTGACTCTTGTACCAGATACTCTTTGATATCGTGTTCTATGGCTGTCTTTTTATTTTTATGTTAAATTTATTGGATGTATTTCATTGACTATAGTTTCTGTAGTCCGTTTAAACGCTCTTGCTGAAGTAATTAAGAAATATGAGAAAATTTTGACATGAAAGGGGAGTTTGTTTATAGCGTGTCAATGCGTATTAAGCCTATTTTGGAAAATGACGGTGGTGTTATATTTTGTGCTGTAGGTTTCAAGAAAGCAGATGTCTGTTAAGGTATGTTGATAATTTTATGTATATTTTGTTGCTTTAAGAGTTTTTTACATTTTGAGATTGCTACAAAACGAGAACTAAAGAATTTTGAGAATGCTATGTCGCGAAAAATGCTGAATTCGGCGATGTTTTTTTTTCGGAAAATGAGCGCGAAGCGCTCATACAACTATTGCTGATTGCCACTTTAGCGAGTCTCGTTTTTTAGGTATATTTTGCTGTTTTAAGAGTTTTTTACATTTTGAGATTGCTACAAGACGAGAACTGCTGAATTTTGAGAATGCTATATTGCGAGAAATGCTGAATTCGGCGATGTTTTTTTTCCGTTAAATGTGCGCGAAGCGCTCATACACGGATTATTGATTGCCAGTTTAGCGAATTTTGTTTATTATTTACATTTTATTTTCGTTGAGCCAAACATGCGTATAAACGGGTGCTTGGCGACATTTACTACTTGGCCGAAAAGGGGTTTTCTCGGCAAAAAAAATCCAAGATGGCGGAGGGTGGGATAATAACACATCTGTTCCCAAAGCCCTTGTGTTATTTCGTACTTGTATATTAACGATGACTTATAAGCGGGCCTCTTATGTCAAGCACATACGTCAAGTGTATGTGATCAATAAATAAATGAATGTAGACTGTTCTGAATACAATTTACTTGTTTAAAAAAACATATGTATTAAATGCTAATAAAATCAATACTTCTAATGAAATTATAAAGAATTTATTAAAAACTATTTGTTTAATAAATAATTTTTGTAAATTATAATTTATTTGAAAAATAAGTTACTTATTCAGCAGATATTGAAATCCGGATAATTATGTGTTACGGTATGAATAACTAAAAAGTAGGAAATAAAATAATCTTTAAAAAAAAAAAAATATATATATTAACTGACTTCAAAAAAGCGCTAAAAAGAACTAAATAATTCTTTAAACTTCTCTAATGACGAAACCTTATCCATTAACTGCACATCGGATTTCATGTATCGGCATAAAAACGTTAAATTTAATATATAGAATTTAATAGCTACCAAACATGGATTTTCTAGAGAATATTTTTTACAAAAGATTAATTTACATATTTATGATTTAATTTACGAATATATATGTATAAAAAGTAATCAATTACTTTTTGAAGTTGGTGCCAAACATTCACAATCGATAATGATTAAAAAAATAATTATCTGAAGAAATAGAGCATTTTTTAAATTTTATATCATATTTTCCATCATCACTTTATTCATGGTAATAGCTACAATATATTCACAATTTTACTATACTTAAGATAGGTTGGCACCAACTTCAAAAAGTAATCGATTACTTTTTATACGTATATATTCGTAAATTAAATCATAAATATGTAAATTAATCTTTTGTAAAAAATATTCTCTAGAAAATCCATGTTTGGTAGCTATTAAATTCTATATATTAAATTTAACGTTTTTATGCCGATACATGAAATCTGATGTGCAGTTAATGGATAAGGTTTCGTCATTAGAGAAGTTTAAAGAATTATTTAGTTCTTTTTAGTGCTTTTTTGAAGTCGGTTAATATTTTTTTTTGAAAAGATTATTTTATTCTTTTTACTACAAGAAGTGCCATACTTATACTAATATTTTAAATCTGCAAAATTAAATGTACCAGATATAAATAAATATTATTTTATTTATTATAGTTTTTCAAATAAAAAGCCTTTACATATTGTTAAATGAAATAATAGCTATATCCCTGTATCAGGCATCCCAAAATCTACATGAATATGCCTAGTTTAATAAAATTCTACATCAGACAAAGGAAATCGACCAACATTTAAATTGAATTCACATCGAACATTAGAGTCTATTATCCCAAAAATATGATAATATGAAACTTTAGTAAAAATTAGTTTTATTTCCACAACACTGTCTGATAAAATAATAACTCAGTAAAGAAATAAAAATAAATACTCACATATGCCACTTCCAATCATCTGGTTCCATATTCCCCAAAGCAGCATTGATACCTCCCTAAATGGAAAAAGGGGGGGGGGGGGATATATAATTTTTTTTCAAAAAATGTGTATTTTTGTTTTTAATTTAATAATCATTTTTTAATAAAATAAATCTCAAAACATAATAATAATCTAACATACCTGTGCTGCGACAGTGTGAGATCTGGTTGGAAACAATTTTGTAATGCAAGCTGTTTTAAAACCTTCTTGTACAAGACCGAATGCAGCACGAAGACCTGCACCACCAGCACCAACCACTACAGCATCATATGTATGATCTACTACAGGATAATCAGTTGCAATCTAAACAAGAGAAAGTACTAATCTATTTTTTTTCTTTTTATTTATTTATGCATTTATTTTCATTATTCACTAAATAGCTATTTACTTAAAATGTTTCACATAATTAAACTCTGCATAATATTATTAAAATTGTGAAAATATTATATTATCTGATAACATCTTTAATTTATTTACTCATTTTGAAAAAAAAAAAAAAAAAATACAACAAAACTTGTATATGTTTACTGGGATATTTTAAAACTCCAGAATTTAGAAGTTATTTGTGACATAATTATATGTTAATTATATACTTAAGAAATATTTTATAAAGAAGAATACTCCTTATTAGAGGCATACCTTGTTTTTAATTTAGATCCAAGTAAGAAAGGAGTTTAAATTATGAAATCGCCGTAATTTGGCACAGGTGAAGCCAACGACCATGCTCCCTCATCCTCCCAAAACATTAGACCTCTAATACAAATGCATTGTAAATCTTCATGTACAAAAGTGCTTTATTGAAAGATTTTTTCATAATTTTTCGTACTTAAAGTTGAATTAAAAGCTAAAGTTTTAGACATTTTAGACTCTATTCTGTGACGTCTTCACACTTTATATTTAAAATAATTTATAAATTTTGAAAGCACATGCTGGGGTTTGACAGAGATCATGGTAAAAAGATTAGTATTGTGACAGCCTTTTCACACATGTTATCATGTTTTTGAGGGGAATATATTAAAGATTATTTTATTGCACTGGAAATAATGAAATTATGACAGGTTGTTCAGTTCAATGCTTGGGAAAGTAAATAAAACTATTTGAAAATTTTAATTATGTAGAGATGAAAATGATTTTGTTAAAAGGTAACAAGTTGGGATTTAAAAATTAAAACCAATTTGAATTTTTTTTTAACGAAAAGAAATGGATCATTCTTACTTAAAATGCTTTCAGTGAAAAAATTTCATAGTGCCAGCAAATATAATATAAATGGTAATTTGTCTATAATTAAATTTTTAGTCTGTTGCAATTCCATCTTATAAAGTTTTATTAAATTTAATTCTTAAAATATTAATAATGACAGTCCAGTGAGAAAAAATCTGAGAAAAAAAAAAAAAAAAAATCAAAAGAAAACATAAGAGAGTTTAATGAAAAATATAAATGTGAAATAACCAAACTTAAAATTTCTCAACAAATCTCCATGCACAAGACAATTTTGAACATATCAACATAAAAAGCAATACATAAATGCAACAAATAACTGTACTTTGCCAAGTATAAAGGTCTTGGGGAGATACAAAAAATGATCTTTGCAAAAGGAGGAAATTCGGCAACATATTTTCTGGCAGCCTATTCACTGTTTCATATACATAAGCAATTTTTTCAATATTTTTACAATTTAATATAAAGAAGCGATTTATATTTTTATATACAAACAGAAGTAATCTAATAGAAAACAACAATAATACATACATATATATATTATATATACAGTAAACTCTACCTAAGGCAGAATAGATCGGACCAAGAAAATTTTCCGCAGCAGAGAATATTCTGCCTTAAGACAGTTTTTACTCTATGTTTATGGATTTGTAGGAACTTGAAAATCTTTCCGAGTTAGACAGATTTCCGTCTTACACAGAGTCTGCCTTACAGAGAGATTACTGTACATATACATACCAGTGAGGATGACCGAGTTATGCTCGGTCAAAATTAGCTTTGTGTTCAACTCAATATATTATTCTCACTGCATCATCCGCGCTCTATTATTGCTATAAAGCATTTTATTTTATAATAGGGATGCAACGGATATCCGGCTGATTTTTCAATATCCGAAATACCGTCGGATATCCGAATCACAATCACCGGATATCCGACTTCTCTGCCAGATATCCGGCAATGCATAGCAAAGCAAATATATAAGGATAAGAGAAATTGTTTGACAAAAACAATGCCGAACAACTTTTGTTTGCAATGCAAAATATAAAAGTAAGTCCACTATTCATGAGTAAAAGGTAATTCTCAAAAGTTTAAATAATTGCCAGCTCTCCTAACATTGGTATTTGAACTCTTTATAATAAATTTAAGAATTTGTGTTTACATATTTTAGAAAATTGTACCTTTACTTTCAGAATGTGAAACAAAATCTGAAATTGTTTATTAAAGTATGACTTTATTAATTTTCTTTCTCTCTTTTAAGTTTAACAATTAAACAGGCCTATTTTTACTTTCTTCTATCTCAGGGCTCCCAAACATTTTAGTCTCCTAAAAGGGGAAAAGGGGACCATTTTTATTTTAAAAGGGGACTTTTGGGGATCATTTAATATTAAAAAAGGGGTCTTTGGGGGACCATTTATATTAAAAAGGGGGACTTTGGGGGACCAAGTCTTAAAATACTGCACAGAGTTTTCCTAAATATGCCAGCAAGTTTTTAAAAATTACACCCAAAAATATGTTAATTGGTTATCTTTATAAAGATGGGTCACTAAAAAGTATACTCAGCTAAATATTCTACTGCAAGAAGATAGGAAGTATTCCAATATTCAGTACTCACATTGATAATTTTCCTTAAAGGAGCTTTTAATTTAAATTGATGCTTTATTACCCCTCTGACTGTCTTGGAAAAGGGCAAAATTGTAATGTTGTTTTCTCTGCATTTTGTTTTAAATGCTAAAAAGAAAAAATGATTCTTTGAACATTTTATAAAAAAACTTAATAACGAATATGATTGCAATCCTTGGAAGTATTAATGATTATTCAATGTATTAAAAATACATTAAATCAATAGAATTATATTACTTTAAATATTGCTTGTATTGCAGTGAAACCTGGAGCTTAGTGAACGTATTAACACGGGCTTGTCAGTGAGGGGGTTAAAGGAAGACAAGACAGGTTGCAATCCTATGAGAAATATGCAAGCTTTAAGACCTGTTTTCTCAAAATCTACCTGACCGATTTTGATGAAATTTGGAATCCATATTCACTAGATTATGCTCAAGACTTATGGCAGACAGTTTTTTTTTTTTGCGACTAAAACTTTTTATTTTAGAGCAATGACAATTTTTCAGAAATTTTATTAAATTTTTTTTTTAAACTGTCTGCCACATATGTATGCTGTTATCTTATATTTATACTCTACCACAAAAAAAAATATATATATATAATTATATATATATATCAAAATCGCTTGAGTACTTTATGAGATAATGGGATTTTTACCTGAAAAATAAGATTTTTCAAGAAATCCAAAAAACATAAATATTCACAATTCTCCTTCTTTGCGAATGACAAATTGAGTTTTCTGATTATGTATCGACAGAACAGATGTTGGGAGTGTCGATGGTCAAATGTTTGTACACCTTTTTAAAATCTTTTTATTGTTCAATCAAAAGATGCCAGCTTTTTGTATTTTGTTTTGTGTTGGACTGCAACTTGTATTTTTTGAACTTGCACTTTGTGTTACAAAATGACAAAGTCGAAAAGAGTTTTTGAGGGAAGACAAGAATAGGTGCAATCATAGGGAGGAAATTCAAGTTTTAAGACCTGTTTCCTCAAAAACTAACAGACCGATTTTGGTGAAATTCTGAATCCTTATTCACTGGATAATGCTCAAGACTTATGGCAGACAGTTTTTTTTCTGCGACTAAAACTTCTAATTTTAGAGCAATCGCAATTTTTCAGAAATTTTCTATTTTCAGAAATGTTTTTTTCAGAAACCAATTAAAATTTTTTTAAACTGTCTGCTACATATGATCTTATATTTGTACTCTACCAACAAAATTTTTTTTATCGAAATCACTCAAGTACATTAGGAGTTAATGGGGTTTTTAGCTGAAAAGTACAATTTTTCGAAAAGCTACAAAACTTCAGATACTTCTAATTTGTGTGAAGTTCTTGCAATGTTTTATCAAATACATGAATTAAAGTATATATAAACATTTGGATAAAGTTTAGTTACATATAATAAATGAGTATAAAATGCTAGAGTAAAATTAATATGAGTAGGCGTGGCGTCCCAGTTATGTCTTCCCTTAGTTTGAGTAGGTGTGGCATCCCAGTCATGTCTTCCCTTGAATTTTTAAAATTATTTCTAATGGTCAGAAAAAAAACTGGGCATACCAATAGATTCAGGACAGTTCAAAGAATTTTTTAAGCCAATAACAAAAAATATCATTTTTTCAAAGAATTTCACTGATGTCTCCCCTTAATATTTATAAGAGCAAAAAAATGATTTGCAATAAAATATAAACACTAAAAATCAATGCATCTAAGAAAATATCAAATCAATTGTTAACAGAGTTGCACACTAGCAATTACAAAGTATAGTGCATTTCTTTGAATTTAACATGGAGTAACAGTGATCAGTGAATAAATAAAAAGAAAAGTGCCCAGTCAAACTGATAGCATTGAACTCACAGCCTATTCACAATAATTGTAAGGTATACACTTATTTCAAAGAATAAGGCCCCTTGAAAAATAAATTAAGCCCCCCCCCCCCTGCTTCACATCTTTATACTTAAACAATGAGCCTTCAAATCTCATCAGGGAAGTGCCTTATCAGAATAAATTGGTATATCAAATTAGAAGCAAATTGGATAGAAAAACCCATTTATCTAAATTAATGTTTGAATTAGCCCCCCGTTCCCCCATTTATACTTAAACAATTAACCTCCAAATCTAATCAGTGAAGCGCCTTATCAGAATTAACCAGTATACCAAATTTGAAGCAAATTTTATAATTCTGCATGAAAAAAACCATTTATCTAAGTTAAAGGGGGATTGGCTCGTTCCCCTCCCTTTTTATACTTAACCGATGAACAATTTTTGCAATTTTTTCAATGGTTTTACTTTTTTTTTTTTTTTTTTTTTTTACATTTTATGGCGATTTTTTGAAATTCGGTGTCAAATTTCTTAATGTAGCAAAATTTTGTACTCTAACTTGAATTTTTAGGGATTTTTAATGAGATTTTCAATGCGTATTTTAACATCTTTTCACATTGTGCGGCAATTTTTTGACATTCATGAAAGAATTCCAGTTACAATGTCTTAGCTTGTTATAGTAAAATGCAATATTTGAACTTTTGTGATTTTTAGAGTTTTTTGAGTCTTGCAGCGATTTTTCCACGTTAGTAAATTTTTTCCAGCCACAGAAAGGGGACCCCAAATGCATAAAAGGGGACTAAAGGGGACCATTTTCCAAAAAGGGGACTTTGGGGGGAAAAGGGGAACCATTTGGGAGCCCTGCTGTCTTCAATAGAAGAAAGTATTGTAACTGAGATTTTTTCAATTTCTGATTTTCAGTGGGTTAGACGTTTTAGGGGTCAGAGATCCCAAAACATGTTTATACAAAATGTCTGTCTGTTTATACAAAATGTCACCATCAAAAAGTGTATGAAGTTATGCATAGAATTGAACCAAATTTTTGTGAATGTTTTTGGCTATAGCCAGCAGGCCCTCCTTCAATGTTGGAACATTCCACTGGAAGGGGGCACTGTAATCGTGATTTTTTTGCCATTTTCATTATTGTGCCATCAAAAAGTGTATGAAGTTATGCATAGAATTGAACCAAATTATTTGTGTGTGTTTTTGGCTGTGGCCAGCAGGTCCTTCTTCAATATGGAAGCATTCTGGCAGAAGGGAGAGCTGTAATTGCGATTTTTGTGTCATTTTCATTATTGTACTATCGAAAAGTATATGTTAAATATGTAATGAGAAGTTATCCGTATCATTAAACAAAATTTTTTGTGTATGTTTTTGACTATGTAAAGCAGGTTCTCCTTTAAATTGGAAATATTCCGCCAGAAGGGTGCGCTGTAATAGTGATTTTTGTGCCATTTTCATTCTTGTACCATCGAAAAGTGCATGAAGTTATGCATAGAATTGAACCAATTTTTGGGAGAATGTTTTTGGCTATGGCCAACTGGTCCTCCTTCAATTTGAAAATATTCTGCTGGAAGGGGGCGCTATGTGGTGTAATTATTTTAAAGTTATTGCAGTAGAAATAATATGAAGCATTAAATAAATAAGAAGAGTTAATTTGCTGTTGGATAAAATAAACAATCTGGAGTGCCGTAAATGGATCGTATAGCTAAGATAAGATTGACTTGCAGTAAAAATAAAAGAAGGATGAATAAGTAAATGTAACGTTCTTACTTAGTGATGAGAAAACACACTGAAGAGACAGCAGTTATAAAAATCTTCTTTATTCGTTGATTCACTTGTGAGGTGGAAGGTAGAAGAAGTAGGTAGGTCACCGTACACATTTAAAAAAAAAACATTCCATGTAGTATTATTAAAAACTTGAAGTAATTCCATGATAAAACTGAATGCTGGCTAAAATCCTTTCTTAGAGAATGTCTTGAAGATAAAAAGAGTCCAAATTGGAAAAGCATTACATTAAATTTCATCGGCGATCTGCGACGAACTTTTACTTATTAAATGAGCACCTTAGAATACATGATCGCTGAAACAGGTTCGCAATCCTTCAAACAGGCACTAGGCCTGATTTGAAAAAGACAAATCACGTTGTCAAAAATAATACATATTAAAAACTTTCGTAAATCTTAAAAATCTCAAAAATCTGTTAAAAAACTGGTTACATTGATATATATACTACATAAAAGGGGTTTACAAAACTACTTCCAGAAATGATTTAAATCTATTCGTTAAATTAAATTTGCGTATGAACTGTAGAACGAATGACAGCACGGAGAAAACGAAACTATGGTCAAAAGGCAAGAGGAGACACACCTCTAATATGACGCGGTCGACATCACACTGATTCTAAAAATAGAACAGAGGAAGGGGAAAATCTGAAATAAAATGTTCTGTTACTTGCAGTAAAAAGGAAAGAAAAAAAGCGATTGATGTTCGAATGATGTTTTGCGTTGAAAATAAATAGTTTAAAACGTGAGATAATAATGCTGCATTACAATTTAAAAAATAAATAATAAATGTGATTGCTACATCACATTACCCCCATTCGCCGAACAAAATTATGGATGACCAAAAGGTGAAAAAGGTAAATCTTGAAAGAGCTTTTTTAACAAAAGGAAAACAAAATTTTAAAAGCCAAGGAGCAAAAAAATGTAGAATAAAATTTAAGTTAAAATTTAAAAGTCATAATAAAAATTTTTAAGTGCATGTGCACATTTAGGGAATGTACATGTACAGTGACCTAAAGAGAAAGAAAAAGAATATACACCAAGCAGTACATTCAACTTTCAATAGTATACATAACATGATAGTATACAATAATATTAAGCCCCATTGCAATGACAGGCAAAGAAAGGCACCTTCCTGTGTAAAATGATCTCTACAAATTAAAATATTACTCTATATAATATTTCAAAATTAATAATAAATCCAAAAGCTAAATAAATTTTTAGCCGAAAGAGACCACAAAAAAATTTTGAATTCAATAAGTTAAAAATAAGGTACACTTATGAATCAAAATTTATAAAGTTGCAAAAGTAAAGCAACATAAAGTCAGAAGTACCCTCTCTAAATATTCTGACTGCCTAGGAAAATAAATCATAAATTGAAACATTCGAAATGAAAAATCATTTCCACTAATCAATTTTCTCATAATATTGAAACATTCAAAATGAACAAGTCATTTCTACTAATCAATTTGCTCATATATTGAAACATTCAAAATGAACAAGTCATTTCTACTAATCAATTTGCTCATATATTGAAACATTCAAAATGAACAAGTCATTTCTACTAATCAATTTTCTCATAAATATTGAAACATTCAAAATGAATAAATAAATCATTTATACTAATCAATTTTCTCATAAATATTGAAACATTCAAAATGAATAAATAAATCATTTCTACTAATCAATTTTCTGCATATTTATAAAAATAAATTGCAATGAGAGAGTCGAGAATATTTTACTTTATATTCTGACAACCTAGGACTTAAATTTCATTAATTATAATAATAGTAATTATAATAAAAAAATTGTCATAATCAGGAAAAAATTTAAATTACCAAACAAGTGTACCATAAAAATATTTAGTTTAATTCCTTCAATAGTTTAATAGTAAAATTTAAATTTAAGTTTCTATGCTTGTAAAGAAAAATTATATTAAATTAACTTTAAACAACAGCTGAAATTAAAGAGCTGCAAAAATTTAAAAAATATTGTAGAGTAAACAGACAATCCTTCATGATACCTTGATCAGTGGACACATTCTGTAAACACATTTATACAAAACACAAAAATACAGCAGACTCCAATGCGCATAAGAGACCTCTGAGATCTTGTGCAAGAGATAATCAAATAATCAGCATAGAAAAAGAAAAAAAAATAGTGTATTTTACAGATGTAAAGAAGCTCTTGGTATAAACCACAAATGGTTGGATATGAATAGTACTGTGAACTATTCAAACACTTCTATTTTGTTGAAAAAAAGGCACAGTTAGCAACAACATTATCACCAATTATGAACATTAGCAAAATATGGTGATATACTTTGAAGGAAAAATCGGTAGACACTGTTGGCAAAAAAGACAAACCATGGTGGTACATTTAGGAGCAACACTTCACTTAAGGATGATATAAACACATACATCATGATGAGTAGAGGACAACATCAGGTAGACAAAATCGGTAGTCAAGAAGCACTTTTTAATTATGATTCTTAGAGAATTGTTGAAGATTCACTGATGAATACTTCAAAAAAAAAAGATGCGCTGGTAAATATGTTCACTGAGAACTAGTGCTTTTCTTCATATGAAAGGTGCAACTAAAAATTTTCTTCATTTTAAAAAAAATATATCTTCATGATCAATTTAAAATAATTTTCTTGCATAAATTGAAAAAGTGAGGTATATGGCAGATTAAAAAAATTTTGAAGCAATTGGGTTATGAAATAAGGAAAAGGCACTATAATAATAATTGACACATAAAAATCTTCAGAAATAAGTAAATAAACAAACATTCTTGAGTTTAAACATTTGCTGTGGATCAAATAACAGTAAATTTTATAAATATTTGTAAAATATGGTATGATGTAGAAGTCAAACACTTGCAATGCGAGGATGAAACTTTGCTGCTTACCCCTACGTAAGGATGAAAATTTTCTGCTCACAAGTAAACGTTGACTCGGAAATTCTATTGTTTATGAAAAATAATATATATACTGATTTAGCTTCAAAACCAACTTCAAAAACACACTGGAGAAGATCAGAGATGAATGGATTTTTTTTACTACATAAATTACTGATAATTCACCAGGAACAACAAGGCCGAAAATGGAGCACAAATCTTTATTGGTTGCTGTAAATGAGGAACAGAATTTTTTTTCTGCAGGTATGTATAATAATATTTTCAGTACTTTCAGAACAACATTTCCACACACCAGAGAAGCGTTTCAGAAAATGGATTAATAACAACACTCTTGAAGGCAACTTCAGCAGGTAAGTAAAGGTGAATAAGAAAGTTTTAAATTAGAATAAAATTTTATCAAACTATTTCAGACATGAGGATGATACAGGATTTTTTTTTTTTTTAATTTCTTCTTTAAGCAAAAAAAATATGTCATTAAATTTTGATGAAGCTACATAATTCTGGAAAATTGAAGCACTGAGAGTTACGATGAGAACAGTTTGTAGAAAGCAAACGGAGTTCTTGAAATTTAAATTAGTAAAAGAACACTGCACTCACCAAACACCAAAATCGATATTAGCAGTCAAATCGTGCACTAAATGACAAAAATATCTTGAGACAAAAGTGGAAGGTGGTACAACAAGTTAAATATATATATTTTTTATAAAAAAGTTATTGAAGGTATTTTTGGAATAAAAATTATAAATTGATACATTTAAAAGCAGAGAAGACTTCAAAAAATCATGCAGGATATATTACAGCTACGAATTTATGAAGAACTTCAGCTCCTTTGCAAGTAATAGATAAGAACAACTTCAGGAAATAATTTAAACTTCAATAATTATCACAGATTCCAAGGGGAAAAAATTTTCTTCAATAAATATCTTAATTTTCATAATATATCTTCAAATTCATTAAATATTTTACTTCAATATATTAGGGCCATAAAATAAAATTTAAAAACCCAATATAAGAATAAGTATAAAAAAAACCATAGCCTCATGTTAAATAAATTTGTTCTTAAAATCAGAGAACAATTTTTAGAATTCATTTCAGAATTTCAAAATTCATTAAAGATTTTCTATGATAAATATCTTTTAATGCACCATAAGAATAAATAAATTAGAGAATAAATAAATAAATTTCTTGATTTTTAAAATAATATTTCATTCTTCAATTAAAAACAGCAATAATTTTGTCAAGACATATCTCAAAATGAAAACCAGTAACAGATTTTTTTTTTTTTTTAATTATACTATGCTCAAAAATTTTAAATCATGGAATCACAAATAAAACTTGAGAACAAAAATTTCATTATGATGTTTGATCGATCTTCAGCCGTTAAAACAGCAAAATGTTCCATCTGAGAACAGCGGAATATTATGATTTTCTTAAAATTCCATATTAAAAAATAATAATTTTAAAACAAATTATTTGAATTTACGTCGGTATTTTTCTATAAAAGTAACAAATCTGCAAAATTTTATGCAAAAGAAAATTCAGTCAGAACAAAATTTCTTCTAAGATAAAAACTTACGTTTTCTTTTTATAAGAACAGAAAATATTGCAAAAAAAGAATAACGGCAAATATGATGTTGAAACATTTTCAAAATTTCATTAAAAAGATCAGTTCTTCTATTTGAGAACAAAAATTTTCTTAAAAAAGAATGCATCAATCGTCAAAAAAATAAGTCATTAAGTTATTTTTTAAGGCATTGTGTTGTATAAATAAAGCAAAAACGCCGACTGTTCTTTTTTGTCACGAAAACCAAATGTGGCGCAATTATTTTAAAGTTATTGCAGTAGAAATAATATGAAGCATTAAATAAATAAGAAGAGTTAATTTGCTGTTCGATAAAATAAACAATCTGGAGTGCCGTAAATGGATCGTATAGCTAAGATGATAAGATTGACTTGCAGTAAAAATGAAAATAAAAGAAGGATGAATAAGTAAATGTAACGTTCTTACTTAGTGATGAGAAAACACAATGAAGAGACAGCAGTTATAAAAATCTTCTTTATTCGTTGATTCACTTGAGAGGTGGAAGGTAGAAGAAGTAGGTAGGTCACCGTACACATTTAAAAAAAAAAAAAACATTCCACGTAGTATTATTAAAAACTTGAAGTAATTCCATGATAAAACTGAATGCTAGCTAAAATCCTTTCTTAGAGAATGTCTTGAAGATAAAAAGAGTCCAAATTGGAAAAGCGTTACATTAAATTCCATTGGCGATCTGCGACGAACTTTTACTTATTAAATGAGCACCTTAGAATACATGATCGCTGAAACACATTCGCAATCCTTCAAACAGGCACCAGGCCCGATTTGAAAAAGACAAATCACGTTGTCAAAAATAATACATATTAAAACTTTCGTAAATCTTAAAAAATCTCAAAAATCTGTTAAAAAACTGGTTGCATTGATATATATATACTACATAAAAGGGGTTTACAAAACTACTTCCAGAAATGATTTAAATCTATTCGTTAAATTAAATTTGCATATGAACTGTAGAACGAATGACAGCATGGAGAAAACGAAACTATGGTCAAAAGGCAAGAGGAGAAACACCTCTAATATGACGCGGTCGACGTCACGCTGATTCTAAAAATAGAACAGAGAAAGGGGAAAATCTGAAATAAAATGTTCTGTTACTTGCGGTAAAAAGGAAAGAAAAAAAAGCGATTTGAACGATGTTTTGCGTTGAAAATAAATAGTTTAAAACGTGAGATAATAATGCTGCATTACAATTTAAAAAATAAATAAATGTGATTGCTACATCACACGCTATAATAGTGATTTTTGTGTTATTTCCACTATTTTACCATCAAAAAGTGTATGAAGCTAAGCATGGAATTGAACCAATTTTTTGTGTATATTTTTGGCTATGGCCAGCAGTTTTTCCTTGAATTTGGAAATATCACGCCAGTGGCACTGTGACAGCGTTTTTTGTAAAATTTTCTCAATTTTTCGCAGTTTTTTGTACTGTATATTGGTGGCTCGTGAAGCCATGGGAACTTCGCATCCTGATAAGCTGGCTATTCACAATCAGCTGATGTACAACAGAATAACGAAAAAAATTATTGATTTTAATAAATATCATGATCGAGATTAACTTATTCTTATTTTGATTAATTGACGAGCAGAAATTTTAGATCAAAATCAAATTTGGTATAATATTGAACTAATAATATCGAAGTATTAACATTTGGAACTACTTTTTGAAATATTATGAGATAGAAGAAAGTTTTGGAATTGGCACATCCAATTAGTTATTTTTGTAACTTCATTATAAATAAAATATTTAAAATTAAAACTAATTTTTTTTTACTTATAAATATCACAGTAATTTAACTTAAAATAAAACTAAATGTGACTCAAAGCAAAACAGTATTAAATAATTAAAACAGAAAAAAGGCATCAACTAAACCTAAATTTGGAGAAAATAACTCTTTAATCGTGGGTATATTAGTAGATATTTTATGTTTAAATTATGAAAAGAACGTATGTATTTCTTGGTGAAAATACTCTACAATTATAGGCATATTAATTGGTTAAAATTTGTTACACAAATTATTAGCATTTCATTGTACAAATTAATTATTAGCAATTATCAATATAGTCAATCCCATATCCAAATCGAGTAGCAATTATCAGCATTTCATTGTACAAATAAACAGAATATTTTAATGTTTAAATTACATTTTTTATACAACATTATTGATATACATTACACGGCTTGAATGGCAGATACATGTCTTGAATTTCGAGATCAGGATTTGTACCCTAAAGAATGTTGGGGACGGGAGGCTCCTGTTTCTGAAAATGTTTCTTTGTGAAACGACGATGAAGTGTCAGCACCGACTGACAAATTTCGTGATATTTTCCACTGTCGATTTGCAGATTTCACAGTTTCTTCTTACAATAAATTGTCAAAATTCATGTTTGTTTTTCTGCATCTGACCAAAAAAGTTTGCGATTTTTCTCCACGACCGACTGACGAATTTCTTGATTCTTTTCTGGAGATCGATTGGTGAATTTCATAATTTTTTTTTTTTTTTCGCAATCAATTCACAAATTTAGAAATTTTATTCTGTGACCGATTGGCAAATTTCCCTGTTTGTTCTTGTGACACACTGATGAAAGTAACGATTGTTTTTCTGCATCCGATTAAAAAATTTCGCATTTTTTCTCTGCGACCGGCTGAGGAATTTCACGGTATTTGCTCGTGACGGACTGGCAAATTTCACGGTACTTTTCCATGATCGACTGACGAATTTCATGATATTTTCCCACTGCCGATTTCCCATGAACTTCAGTTTTTTTCTCGCAACCAATCGACAAATTATTTTAACCATGATTGACGAAATCAGTTTTTTTCTATGACCATTGCACGTATTTTGCGATGTTTTTCCTGTGTGCCCGAAATAGGAAATAACTAAAACAGCAGCAATGGCCACCGGAGACTAAGCTCTACCAAATTGGACAATAGTCAGCACTAAACAAAATCAGATTACACTTGTGGTGCACATGAAAAAAAAAAACTTTGATGAACTTCAAAAAAATATATTTAGAAACAACAAACTAGTTGTTTCTCGCAATTAGCAGAAATTAGGACATGACTTTTTGAAATCATCCTTTTCTCGTGTAAAAGAAGAAATCAATTGACTATTCCCTTTTCAAATTTTGAATATAATTCCATTAAGGATATAATAAAAAAAATTTGTTCAGAAATGACATACCATCACCGATGTGCATTATTCATATAAGTTATAAATAAATGCACATCAGATTTTGCAAAGTTTTCTAAAACTTTTTAAGAGGGCATAACCGTGTGTTTCTGATAATTTCTAAAGTTATAAAAGTCGTTCTGTGCTGTTTGTCAAAAGTGTAACTTGTGAAAAAGGCTAAAGTATGCAAAATGGAATAAAATCTAAATTAAGAAATTCATTTAGCAACCCGATTGTTAATTGCCCATAACATTAGGTGAAAGTTGAAAAATAGACATGGTATATATAAAGCTTGATTCTGTTCCTTTGTTTTAATAAAATAAAATTTTGAATAATTATCTTGAGTTGTTAATTTAAATTGTTTCAATGGTATTTTGTCATGTCTATATAAATGTAATTCTTTAAGTAGCACATAAAAAATAACGGGGTTTAAAGATTTTTTTTTTTTTTCCTTTCTAACAGTTCAACTCCCCTGCATTTATAAATTTTGGGTATGAAACTCCCCTCCTAGGAAAACTTGAATTGCATATTTTGCAAGAGATATAGTTTTTGTAAATTATATTTCAAATACATTTAAAATGTTTTAATGATGTGTGAAACATGTTTGTAATTTATTGTTCTGAGATGACATTATATAGAGAAATAATTCACTATATAACTAAAAACATATCTAGTACCGGATATCCGAATCCGGCAGGCGAAGGAGCTTTGGATATCCGGTATCCGGCAAAATCAATATCCGGTGCATCCCTATTTTATAACAGTGTTACACAAACAATATGAAAACAATGTACATACATGTTTTAAATTTTACATTACTTGCATATTTACAATGAAAGGACATCAGTCCAAATTACATTTTTAGTTCGACTCTGATTGGTTAAATTCCTTCACATTCTGAAAGCCTATTTTTTTGCTAAATATAGCTAAATTTGGCAACATTCTTTCATTTGGCGCTAAGTATGTGTTTTGGCATTGGTAATCTTGAAATTCATTTTTTTGTCTAAATGCCACCAATATTTCACCAACTTATCAACTGTAGCCAATTTCTGACTTCATGTACTGCCAACAATTCAAACAACTTGATAACTGTTTCTTAATTCTTAATATATTGGCATGTAGTTACCCCCAAAATAACCCATTAATCAAATTTTCTTGAACATCTGATTACTACAATGTTTTTCGCGCAATCCAAAATAGCAGGATACAAAATTTAGTCAAAATTGTTAGAGCCGTTTTGAGATAATAGCTTGACCCATAATGACAATAAAAATACACACCAATTGAATTTTCTTGAACATACGACTTAGCCCAATGGTCGTCTCGTAATCCATAATGAAAGGATGCAAAATTTAGTCAAACTAGTTTGAGCTGTTTTTTAAATAAAATCAGTCTGACCCTGATTCATATGGACCAAAAATTACCCACTAATTAAATTTTCTCGAATATGTGACCCAGTCCAATGGTCTTCTCGTACCCTAAAATAGTAGGAAGTCAAAATCATTGGAGCCTTTTTTAGATGAAATAAGCTTGACTCAAAGTGACCAACTAATTGAATTAACATTTCTCGAACATATGACTTAGCCCAATGGTCTTTCACATAGTTCAAAATGATAGATTACAAAATTTAGTTGACTTCATTAAAGTGTTTTTTAGATAATAGTAGCTTGACCTGTTGTGACCCAAGATGGCCAACAAATCGAATTTTGTCAAATATATGATTTAGCCCAATGGTCTGCTCATAATCAAAATAGTAGGACATAAAATTTAATCAAAATCATTTTAGCCATTTTTTAGAGACAATTAGATTTACCCTGACCCGTTGTGACCCAATAATCAAATCAGCTTGAACATGTGATTTAGCTCAATAATCTTCTGGTAATCCAAAACGGTAGGATACAAAATTTAGTCAAAATAGTTTAAGCCATTTCTTAGAAAAAATTAGCTTGACCTGCGGTGACACCAAAATGATCCACTAATCTAATTTTCGCGAACATGTGACCCAGCCCAATGGTCTTCTTAAGACCGATACCGAAAATGGTATAATGCAAAACTTTGTCAAAATTAGCTTGACCCACAATGACCCACTAATCGAATTTTCTTAAACATGCAACTTAGCACAATAGTCTTCTCCTAATCCAAAATGGTAGAATACAAAATTTAGTCAAAATCGTTAGAGCACATTTTTTTAGATAAAATTAGCTTGACCTGTAGCCACTAATCAAAATTTCTTGAACATGTGACCTAGAGATGCAACGAATATTCGGCCAATTCAGCCTGTCCGCCGAATATTCGGTTTCGGCCGAATATCAAGTCCATTATTCGGCCTTGGCCGAATAATACTGTAATAAATGTTTTTATATTTACACAGTATAACTTTTTAATTTGACAATTTATATTCATCATGTATGATGAAAATTTTATTTGAAATTGACTAACACTTTTTTTCCCATTAACTTTCATACCTCGAATGGGTTTTATCTACCCATTTTTATGTAAGAGGCTAATTTAGGAGTCATGTTAAAAATTTTTTATGCTGTATCAGTAAGTACAAAAAGTATCTGTAATAAGCTAACAGATATTCAAAATTGTTTTAATACAGCTATACAAGCAAATTCAAATTTTTTTTTATCATAATGGGAAGTTTAACATTTATCCCTTGTTACATAAAAAAATATTTCTTTCAATAATATTTTGAATTATACCTATAAAGAACATAAATATATGATTGTTTGGTATAGATGTATTATATGTATAAGATATTTAAGTCGTATATGTTGCAATACTTAAGGGTTTTTTTTAAGTAAAATATGCTTAAAAGTTAAATATAATTTAAGTGATTTTTTTAAGTTTACTATTTCTTATTAAATAATGAAAGAAATGTAAGTACTAAATTCTTTTAATTAGTATGCATTTACGTTTTACATATTTTTTTCCAAGAATAGCATTGTAATGTTTATATTTGCCTTAAAAAACAGTTAAAATGTTTTCAATAAACGTAGATTGTGATACAGAAATAATAATTCAACATTCTCAGGTGATAGTCTATTTCTTTTTTTTTTTTTGCGTAAATGTTACCTGCTTCTGAAAATAATGAGTGGCAACATTCTTCCATGTATATAATTTGGCGAATAGTTTAACGATTTGTATAATTTGGAGAAATTAATCAACTGGATAATCAAGTAGTACACATTTTTCTTAACCTGGCCCAAGCGATAAATCGCCAAATGTTGTATCTATTGAAATATTTCATATTCACTCGAGCCGAATTTTTAGAGCTTATTACTTTAGAATATATATGATGATATAATAAGGGAACAATATATATTTTTTTGCTGTATAGTATGTATAATATATAAATAATGTAATATCGCATATATTATACTTTCGAAAAACCCCGAAAAAGTCCATGTGGGTTGGGCTTAAAAAAAAAACGGGTTTTTGCGAACCCTGATTATGAGGGGCTTGTTACTTTTGAGAGAAAGAAAAGAGAAAAGTATATCTTGGTAGCAGAAAAGAATAATTATATTTTAATGGAATGAATAATTATATTTTAAGGAAACAACCCTTTTCTTTACATACAGAATGTAAATTTACTAAGTTTAAGTTGATTGAGAAAGGATATGAAAAGACAGAGGACACATGCAAGTTCCTATTTTTGGGGGTGTGAAATGATTTTACTAAAATAAAAAGTTTCATTTTTACAGAGGTAATGAGTTTCTATTTTAGATAAAATATATATAAATTACTAGTACTATCTATGGATTAAATAAAAAACTATGAATTAAATTATTATTTACATTTTTGAAAGTCATATGTTCAGGGTTGGCAAGGTTTTGGACACAACGGTAAAAACCACGGTAAAATCCATGGTTTAAACCGTACTGTCCAAAACCCTTCTGTCTAAAACTGTACAAAACTATATTTTGCAGTAAAATTGTATTTATCAGAACAATGCTAAAAGTTTAAAAAATTGGCAAAAAGATTACAATACGAAAATACCAATTTAGTATTAACAACTTAATTACCCTACGTTCTACTACCTAACAATTTAGTAGTAACAACCTAATTGCCCTACGTAACAAAGTAATTACATAAAAAAGATATTAAACTTAATTATGTATCATAATTTTAATATTATTCATTTAAATAATAGTAGTTAATAGAAGTACTAATGATTTTTATGAAAAATACATTCTGATTCTGTTACTGAAAGTCCTGTTACTGGAAATAATTGATAAATGGTGTTCAGGTTCAGCATACTGATTAAACCAGCTTACTGCTGGAAACTATGTATATGTGTAATATTAAAAAATAGTATAAATAAAAATAATTGATTTTGTTTGATTATGAGATATTTAGATATTGACTATTATTATAACACTATATTATATGACTATTATTATAAAAACACTATTTAGCTCTTAAGAAATAGAATGTTCACTAGAATTAGATTAAATTCATAATAAAAATACATATTTAAAAAAATAACTTCTAGATTTTAAATTAAATATTTGTGTTTTCTTTTATTATCCTATAATCTAGAAAAGATAATTTACAATGAAACATTATTTAAAAGAAATTTCTTAGTAACATTTTCTTGCACAAAAATTGGAACAAAAGCAAATCTCCCCTCCCTATACTACATGTGTGGTATTATAAATAATTTCTTATTATTATAACTTAATTTAACTGAATGAGAACTTTTTATGTTATATAGATATTAGAAAAATTTGAACTTTTTTTCATTTACCAAAGAATTAAATGGAATGTTAGTAAAATATATTGTGAGATATTTATATTTATTCATATGTTTAATAAGCGTGCAGTAGTTACATGTGGAATGTTGCTTTTTTTTAAGGTTTTGGACCAGGGTTGACAGGTTTTTGACACATGTCAGTTTTTGACAGTTTAAACCGTCATGTCAAAAACCTCGTCAAAAACCTCAAATACTTACAGTGATCTGTAAAATTTCACATTAAATGTCACACATTAGATGTAATATTTAAAATTCACTATTACTGTAATTGTATAATTAGTATATAGTATTAGTAATAATTACAGGGTTGGCAGGTTTTTGACATGTGTCAGTTTATGTCGGGTTTAACCCGTCATGTCAAAAACCTCAAATACTAAATTGATCTGTAAAAATTCAAATTAAATGTCACACATGACAACATTACATGTAATATTTTAAATTCACTCTTACTGTATATCAGTAATTAGTACATAGTAAAGTATTATTGTTAAGTACAACTTTTTAACACTAGAACGGCGGTAGGGGTCATTTTGACACCTGAGTACTTTCGTCCGTTGATTACTTTTGTTTGCTTGGGCGAAATCGTTTGAAATTTTTTGACTTTTCCTAAATAGATAACATATTTCTAAAAAAAAATTCAGCTTTCTAGATTTGTTAGTTTTTGAAATATGAACTTGTATTCCTAGAACGGCGGACGGGGGTCATTTTGACCCCATTAGTAAAATACTCTTTGTACTCGAAGCTGCTTTTGTTGCTATACTATATGTTCGAGGAGCAATAAAAAAAATGGTTTAGATTTATATTCATTGTCGTCCAAGGCATGAGGAATACTATTTTGCAAATAAACTATCTCAAGAGATAGATTCAAAGAAAGAAAAATATTTTTTAGGTTTGATGAAAAGACAACAGGATCTAGCAGGCTACAGACTGATAAATTTGCTCTTGCATCTAAAATGTGGAATAAATTTATTGAAAATTGCAAAACATGCTACCGACCAGGACAAAATATTACAGTTGATGAACAATTGTTCGCATCTCAGGATAGATATAAATTTACGCAATATTTGCCAAATAAATCGGATAAATTTGGAATAAAATTTTTGTGATCCGTTGACGTTGATACTAAAAACCTCTTGGATGAATTTATTTATCTGGAAAAGGATGAAACAGCAAATCCTTAATTACGTTTATCGGAAAATGTTGTCGTGAAATTAACAGATCCCCATCTAAACGAAGGGAGGAATATTACGACAGATAGCTATTTTACTAACATCAAATTAGCAGAAATGTTAAAAGCTAAAAATACAACTTTGGTTGCACAATGAAAAAGAACCGAAGAGAAATTCCTATATCAGTGAAAATATGCGCAGTACTCTTTATTCATCGAAGATAGTGGAATGTGATAAGATGACACTTACCATCATCTACCAAGCCAAAAAAAAAAAACGTGTTTTTCTACTGAGTTCATTACATTCTACTGTAAAAACTGAAGACTGTCTCAAGAAGTTGCACGATTCAATAGAATATTACAACGCAACGAAGTATGGTATGGATATCCATGATCAGATGTACCAAAAATACTCCGTGAAATCGGCTTCTGGACGATGGCCTGTACATATCTTTTTCAATATTTTGGATCATGCAGCTTTAAACGCCTGGATAATATATAAAACTGTAACAGGCAAGCCTATCAGTAGAAGAGATTTTCTAAATTTAAGAGATGTGTTCAGAATGGATCTTATGGTTTCAAATCTCCCAAAGATCTTTCCTAAGTCTTCAGAAAAAAAAAAAACACGAAAATAAAATAGATATCAAGAGAAAAAATGTCAAGTACAGACATGCAATGGCAACAAATCTCAAGAATTTTGCACGCCATGTTTCAAAGTTGTGTACTGGAAAAATTGCTATTTTTTTTTTTTTTTTTTTTTTTTTTTTTTTGTTACAACTGAATTAATTCCTAATACGTGTGAACAATTTGGAGTAAAATGTATTGGAAAAATTATTTTTTTTTGTTTCAACTGAATTAATTCCTAATACGTGTGTACAATTTGGAGTACTATAAGCATTAAATAAAATTGAAAGAGAATGCTTAACATATTAACCATTCAGCTACACTTATAATGAAATAACGAAAACAACAGAACATATTTCTCATTGATGGATTTAGAGAGTGAATCATTCGGCGAGTAAATAGATGAAAATATAAATATATATTATTTTATAAATTGTGTTTTATTTTAGTTAACATTAGTTTGTGAAAACATTAATTTTAAATCGATTTTTATATCAAATTAATGAGTTTTTTGAGTAGTCGTAGTATGATCCAATTAATCGCCCTGTTGGCGTTACATATACAGTACTTTAAAAATTCAATAAATTATCGAGTAATATTAAATATAAATTATGAAATACACGTAAATTACATATTTTTGCCAATGTATGGCATTTAAAATTATTTTAGCGTTGTTATTTCAGTAGTTTCATCGAGGGGTCAAAATGACCCCTTCCCGCCGTTCTAGTGTTAACAGGGTAAATTTTTTTTTTTTTTTTTTTGTAAAATTGTGTTTTTCTAAAAAGTAGACATTAAGCTCACCTGAGCTGTACATTTTTTCTCTTACTTAAAATCGTTTTAATTTCACTTACTTTTGAGAGCTTAAAGCATTAGCTAGCTTTTTTTTATGGGGAAAAAAACTTAGAAAAGTGTAGATTTTTTTGTATATATAACAAGATAATGTGCATCAATGTTATTCTAGTCTAGGCAATAACCATTCCATTCAAAATTGAAATTGGATTATTAATTTTAAACATTTACAAAATAAGAGATTAAAAAAAAAAAAAAAAAAAAGCTTAAAGTCAAAATCTTTTTAAAACATACTTTCTTTCAATATATAAAAATGTTTTTGATTTTAAAACTGAACAAAATTGGCTCAGTCATCTAAAAGAAAATTCCTGTAAGCCCATATTGAAAAAGTAAATAATAGAAGGGATCAAATCATGAAACCATACCATTGTTTGGCTTATACTTTGCATCCCAACCATCAGGGGCAAGGGTTGACTGCTGTATCAGTTGATTCAGCTCGCGCTTGAGCTATGGAGAGAGTTTATGGATGCTTACCCATACTGATTGTGTATGAAGCTAAAGAATCCCCTTTCCAGTCTTCCTATTTCAGTGCTATAGGAAGGACTCCATTGTTTGGTAGAAAGATATCACTAAATGCAACAGCTTTTTGAGCCTGCTTCAAAACTTGCTCATCTAGCAATGCTTTTGCTATCAAGTCCTACTAGCTCAGCATCAATTAAGAGACATACTATTTTCTAACGCTTCATACACTCTAAACTCAAAAATCTTTTGGGTGTAAATAAATGTGCTAAACACGTGGTGTGCTGCAGCATGCTGCGGGGTAAAATTGATCCGGATTATTTAATTGTACAAAATTATTTTCTTCTGGTTGAAAAATCCAAAAAAAAAAAAAAAATATATATATATATATATATATATTTTATTGCAAATAATATATTTTTTAAATTATTAAATTTCAATAAAAGATCACATAAATCATCGACTTATTTAATGTTTATCTATTGTTAAAATGTTTTAGCGTGTTACATGTATTTGGCAGTTTTCGACGGTTTAAACCAGTTTTTGACAGTTTAAACCAGTTAATGACAGTTTAAACCAGTTTTTGACGCTTGTCAAAAACTGGTCTCAAAAACCCAAACCTGTTTTGGACACTTTAGTACAGTTTTGGACAGTAAAACCCACATGTCCTGTCCAAAACTAGTTTTGGGTATCCAAAACCCCAACCCTGCATATGTTATCTTATTGGCACCAAAGTATTTAAAATATTACAAAAAATACATTCAGCTGTTGAACACTCAAACAAAAAATTAATTTCAATTAGTCCTTAATTTAATTTTTGATTTTAAAAATTGAAAAAAAAATTAAAGTCAGTATTCGGCCTAAAACTTGGCCGAGTATTCGATATTCGGCCAAATCACTATTTGTTGCATCCCTAATGTGACCTAGCTCATTCGTCTTCTCGTGCCCGAAAACGGCTAGGTACAAAATTTAGTCAAAATCGATTGAACCTTTTTTTAGATATACAGTATGGAACCATTTATCTGGAAACCAGTTAACCAGAAAACCAGTTATCCGGAATGATATTTCTGATTTCAGAATCTTTGCACAAAAAGGTATCACACACTGCCAGTTTGACATAGGCTTTGCTTAAACAATTTTATAATTTGGTGACAACATCTAGTATTTGAAATGAAAACATGTTTAGTTGTATTTTAAATGTTTCAATTTTCATGCAGAGGAAGCAGAAGAATTTTTTATCTTTCTTGCATTTATTTTTAATCCAAGTAATCTAATAATTTAATATCAGAAATAATGCCACAACCACATATATTCCACAAAACTTATCAAATGGATGTTGCTTTCATGCACAACCAGTTAACTGGAAAAACCAGTTATCCGGAATACATCTGACCCCAAGCATTCCGGATAAATGGTTCTGTACTGTAATTAGCTTGACCCTGACCTGTAATAACTCGCTAAACAAATTTTCTCGAACATGTCTCCTAGCTCATTGGTCTTCTTGTACCCGAAAACAGTAGGATACAAAATTTTGTCAAAATCGTTAGAGCCGTTTTTAAGATAAAATTTACATACACACACAATTTTTGATTGTATTTATAAGATATATATGTGAAACTCCTGTGACGATCCTGCATATAGCATATCTACGCAAAAGTAGTATAACAAACCTCACGCTATAAACTTTACCAACCCTAAGTTATTTCTGAGAATAAACATAGTTCAGTCATGGTGGTGAAGTAGAAGACAGGACTCAATAAACATTGGAAAGAATTTCCCTATCAATCAAAGAATAGAGGCAGCATAATCTTTAAAGACATCTATTGTGAAAACATCTCATAACATTTCTACTAGAAAATCAATTGGCCCTTGAATTTAGCTGTACCACTTCATAAGAAAGTTCGATGTTAAAAAGACATTGTAAAGTCACATATTAAAAAGCTGTTAGAGCCGTTTTTAAGATAAAATTTACATACACACACAATTTTTGCTTGTATTTATAAGATACATATGTGAAACTTCTGCATATCTACTAGTGATGCAACGAATAATGGTTTGGCCGAATAACCGAATACCAATTAATCGGCCTAGTTATGGCCAAATATTCGGCTTGTTCGGCTGCCGAATAATGAACTCATTTTTGTCTAAAAACAAAATATAGTATGCACTATATGTACAATTCTTGTATGTTCCACAATTGAAATATATTATTTTCTTCTCAAAAAATTATTTATGTGCAAATTTAATTATTTAAAGCATTATTTTATTCTGAAAAAATATTTGGCTATGTTCAGCCTAAAGTTGCATCAAAAATTCCCCTCCCCCCCCCACGGAAAAAAAAAATTAACAAAAGTTCCTTATCAGTTACTGTCATAGTTATATTTTAGTAGATACTAGTGTAAATGCCCGTCCTAGGACGGTGGGTAAAAATTGTGTTTTTCTCTTAAAATTTGAAAAACTGATAAAAAAAATAATTGACAATATGGAAGCGTTTAGATGAGCAAAGTTCAGCTAGTTTATGTTCTAATAAACACACAATTAACATTTACAATATTTCTGGGTAAACCAGGTTTTCTGGCTAATATACTATAACAAAATTAAGTAAAACAAAAATTTAATAAATATGCAATAAAAGTGCGTAATTAAAACAGTCTGCTGCAACTATTAAAATATTATTTTTTTAATAACACTTCGAAATTGTATTTTATCGTTTACCCCCCCCCCCCCTACCTCCCCCCTCCAAATTTTTTAAAATAAAGTATAATAAATAAGTATTTCGGGTTGAATCCCAACCGTCTAATCCCCTAAGCTTCTGTCCTCCTGATGCAAAGCTATAAATCAAAAATTATTAATTTTATTCTTCGTATAAATATTAATTTTTTACTTTTAAAATATGGGATATGTTTTTTTTTTCTTTAAGTTTAAATTTACATACACCTGTATATAGAAAAGGAAAATGTATAAGTAATGTGTAATTTAAAAATAAGTTACAAAATACCAGGATATTATTTGAGGGGGGGGGGGGGTCTAATCCCCTAAGCTTCTGTCCTCCTGATGCAAAGCTGTAAATCAAAAATTATTAATTTTACTTTTCGTATAAATATTAATTTTTTACTTTTAAAATATTGAATTTTTTTTAAGTTTAAATTTACATACACCTGTATATAGAAAAGGAAAATATAAGTAATGTGTAATTTAAAAATAAGTTACAAAATAATAAGCCTAAAATATTTAAATGATTACTTTTTTAAAAGAAAGTCAGTTTTATCAATTTTTTGCAGGAAAAAAAGGATATTTTAAAAAATACCATATCATTGTTTTCCGTGAATCACTTTATATGAGAAATAAATTAAAATTCCTTACATGTCGCAAAGAAAATTTAATATGATTGCAACTTAATACTTGAAATAATCTCAAGTGACACTTGGCGATTTATTTTGGTGGTGAAATGCGATGTGCCTTGCACTGATTTGTTAGGAAGAAGTGACTACCACTGCTCAATTATCAGGACTTGTAACCTTGAGAAGTAATCGCGGGATTCTTGTTTCTTGTCAACCAATGGGAGAATGGTTCCTTTTCCCCTTGAGTCTCTTCCTCGGAGACAGGTAAGATTGATGGATTCGCCCCGCCATGCGTTACACTGCCTTTTATTATATAGAGATTATGTATGTTGTAGATACATTTTAAAAAAATGACAATTTTATAAAAGTATTAGAAAACATAACTTTCAGATGAAAAAAAAATAAAAAATAAGAAATCTTATTATCTTAAGAAAATTACTGATACAAAGGAATATCTTCTAAAATGGTGGAAAGAAACAAGTGTAGACTTTATGAAGCTCACAATTAACAAAAAAGACATGAAAGAAAATAGCGACGTAAAATATACATACCAATTAAAAAATTTAGTACTTGCATTTCTTTTATTATTTAATAAGAATTAGTAACAAACTTTAAAAAATTACTTAAATTATATTTAACTTTTAACTTTAAGCGCATTTTATTAAAGAAAAAACTATTGTAGCATATACCACTTAAATATTTATATCCTTTATAGGTCTAATTAAAGATATTGAAAAAAAGATTGGTACTTTTCGGTTAGCCGGGCACCAGTATTATATATACATAAGTACGTATATCTATATATACATATATATGTATACATACACACACACATATATATATGTATAAATATAGATATATATGTATATGTAGATATACATACATATTAGGGTGTCCCAAAAAAATCAACTTTTAAAATTGTGAACTCTCACCCACTAAAAATGTTCTTCCTGTGAATATAAAACACCTTGAATAGTTTCAGAATTAAAAAAAAATATTTAGAGGTCCCCCAAGGTCATTGAACTTACATAAAAATGGCCAAAATAATGTGAAATGCGGAATTTTTTTTATTAGCTACATTAAAAGCCATTAATGTTCAAATGATTTTTTTTTTTCATTTATGAAAGCTTCTTACATATTGTTTCAAACAAATTTTGTATAAATTATATTTTTGCTCTGGTAGGAAGAGATATAATACAGTGGAGGCCGGTTAAGACGCGTATTAAGCGGGATCGTGTATTAAACGTGATTTGTATAATTTTGCAGTAACTGGGCTTATTTACGCATCTCATTGTCTGAACGAACTTTAGAGCTTTTATTTAAAGTGTACTGCCGAAAGTTGTGATTTTTAAGTATATTTAAATTAAAATTTAACTGTATTCAATTTTAACTCATTGCTTCTTTTATATAGGACACTGGAATAATAACTGAAAATAAATAAAGACTACATGACTTTATAGTTCCAACATGACTTTATAGTTGATTAACGTTACAACAAAAAATAAAACAACAAATATATGTAATTTTCATGCTATGCTAATGTTTTTAACACTAAGAAGAAATGTTAAATTTTTGAAACCAGTTACAAAAATTATTTTTAGTAATTGTGGTAATGAGTATCATTATAAACTGTCCTTCATTTTTAATTTGAGAAAAAATACCATCCTTATTAATGATTGTGTAAAAAATATTGTTAGCCTAGCAAAAACTAAACGAAACTTTGAAAACATAAAATAACACAACTGCAATCGCATTTGCTTAATCATCAAAAGTTTCATTTTTTTCTTTGCCGATAACATGCATTATAAAACATAGTAGTGATATAACGTGCATTTAAAACCTGACTAACAACAGGTATAATCATAATTTTTATGACATATCAGAGCAAGTTGTTCAAGGCATTTTTCGCAGCGAATGCTTTATCAATCATTAATTGATTTCTTTGATGAACAATCCGCATTTAATCAGTTTTGCTCATTTAGCAAGTTATTTTCATTCAAATATCTACCACTATTTCATGTTAGTAATATTCTCCTTAATTAATCTGTCATTAAATAAAATAAACATTACTATTTGGAATGAGTGGTTTTTATCTTAATAAAATAATCCTCTAATTTGGCAACATGGTAGAGGAATTCGCATTTTGATTTATGAATTTGCGTCTTAAGCGTGGTTTTTTACTTCAAAGGACTGAAAATCTATCGCGTATTAAGCGGGATCGCGTAATAACCGTTCGCGTATTAAACGTGATATTTTTACATTAGCCTTATGGACGACGTCAAGTGACCGAAAGAAATCCGCGTATTAACCGTGAGCGTCTTAACCGGATTCGACTGTATATTACCGAAATCAAGAAAAATGTGATTTTGCAGACATTTCTACCTTCTGTATAATTATGCACAAAAAGTGAACTTAGGTAAACGATTACCTTACAATTAGTAAATAAGACCATCGAAGAGGAATGTTTTAAAGTTATTACATACTTATTTACATATTTTTATACACACAGTTTTTCTCCTTAAAACATATGACCTTTAACAAAATTATTTCTCTTAAAAATAGACATTTCAGAATTTTTTTACTATCTCCAAATTAAATCCTTCACAAATGTAATGATTTTAGAATTAAAAAAAAAAAAACAAAAAAAAACCTGTTTTATAATAGCTGCAATAACCAATGAATCTATTATCTAGCTGTTTATATGTACAAAAGACTATCTCAATAATGTCTAAATAAGAACTTAAATATGATAATTTCTAATTTACAAAATTTTGGTTACATTTTTTACATTTCATTCACAGTTTTTACAAGTTCACAATTTCGCAAAAACATGATTACTGTGTGAAAAAAAAAAAAATTCCAAGCAAATCCCTGGTAAGATAATTAAATGCAACTTCTCTTGTTAAAAATGAAAATTCATGTGCAAAAGTATTTCAATATTGTACCAATATATGAAAATGGTAAGATGGAAAATTTAATGTAAAATTTGAAATATGCATTTATTTTTATTCGCATGACTGTAATTTTTCACTATTGTTAAAAAAATTTCTTTTGATTATAACATGCAGTTGAAATTATGCATCATTTTTTTCTTTTCTTGAAATATAGATTCTAAGAGTTGTCTAAATGTATTTTCAAAAAATATAAATACATACAAACTTTGCAAAGAAAATGTAAGCAAATCTGTGAAAAATCTAGTTGAAAACAACTTTTACGCATATGAAAAAATCCACCTGTTTTAAAAGTTTCATTTAAAAAAAATATCGCTTTCAATATTAAGGATCTAAATCTTTCTAAAACATAGTTTGGGTTTAGTCTGGAAAGCTGTACCAAAACAACATATACAGGAAATGAAAATTGTAACTGTAAGGGGGGGGGGGCGGGGGGAGTAATATTGTAAAATAATACCAATTTTTAAACAACGGAAGATTTGAAAATGATAATAGTATTTATAATACCAGAACTACTATAATTCGTTTCTTTTACACTGGCATCCTTTATGTATTTGAAAACCAGTACTATGTAGATGAGATGTACAATACAGTTTAAAACAACAGTGATATTGGTTGAAACTAAAGATTTTTTTGTTGTGGTTTTTTAAATTAGTTCTACTGATATTATTAAATAAGTGCTACTGAAAAATCATTTCAACAGACGCATGATATATTACAAACACTGGTGTTAAAATAAGCAAAAAAAGCTACTGTCAGAGTTCTGAGACTGAAAGGATAAACTTTTAAAGGCTGGCTTTTTTTCTCTCTCTCTCTCTTTTTTTTAATAACATATTCACATGTAAAGGGAAAATAATTTTTTTAGTGTGCATAAATAATGAAGAAGTTTATTATTGTATACTTTTTAAGAAAATATAACTTATTTTTGAGAAACATTTATAGGAAATCAATTTTCCAACTTTTCCAGAAAAAAAACTGAAAAAAAAAAAACTTTTTTTCCATCACTTCAAATTTTCCGGAAAATTTACATCTCTACACCCGGCTAACCGAAAAGTACCTTATTATGATAAATAAAAGCACTTTGATTTCAATTATAACTGCTTTATCCATGTTTAATTATTTTAAGTCAAATGGGTAAAATAAATCTAACAAAAACATAGCTGTTAAAAAACGGAGCCAAGTTCTGTAAAGACAATGGCAAGAAAAGAAGTGATATCTAAGTGGGTGCCAAGTTCAAATAAAATTCATTCAAACTTACCTACTGAAGTATTATAGCATTTTTTAAATTGTTTAGAAATAAAAATTATTGATAGCATATTAATAATAAATCTAGAACTTGGCAAGTTTTTACCTACGAGTCATTTATTTTTAATAATGACATTATTATATCAAATCTTGTTATTTCATGATTAGAAGCCTTAATTTGAGTGAGCTCCTTCCCCTTGAAGCGCGGTGGGATAAAATATATCCCACCTAATTTAACTGCAAAATGCCACATTGACACCAGAATTCAGGACTAAAAAGTTTAATTTTATTAAGTGAAAAGAAACCTTTACCCATTTTGAAGTAAATTTGTTTTTAAATTCTGGTGTGATTCAATCATTTCAGCATGTCACGAATAAAAGTTATTTGCCCCTGAAAGGGTTAAAAGGGTGCAGTCTCTAGAGTAATGACCAAGAACAAGCGTAATTATATCTGTCTCTCTGTCAGGCATCTTAGACTGTTTGCATTGAGGTTTCTGGAGGGTGGGTGCTAGAGTGATAAAGACGAGCGGGAGTGTATCTGTGTATTTATTGGTTTATCAAATCTTTGACATGAGTCATTTGTTTATAATAATAACTATATTAATTTTTTTTGTAATGTCATTGAAATTAATACTAACATCACCATTTTATTAAGACATGAAATTGATAGACATAACATTTATCAAAAACTTGCCAAGTTCTAAATTTATTATTAATATGCAATCAATAATTTTTATTTCTAAACAATTTAAAAAATGCTATAATACTTCAGTAGGTAAGTTTGAGTGAATTTTATTTGAACTTGGCACCCACTTAGATATCACTTCTTTTCTTGCCATTGTCTTCACAGAACTTGGCTCGCTTTTTTCAAAGCTATGTTTTTGTTAGATATCATTACTTTTTGTAAAGTTAGAATATATTTAGACATTTTACTTAATGCTTTTTAATGTGTTTACATGTGACTATTTTATTCACCAAGCAACATTCAATTTTAATTTAAATTCCCTACAACAAACTATTTGGCTGTCAATTTGCGGCAGAAATCTATATTTTAATACTGCTACATTGAAAGCATGTTTTGAAACGAAATGTATTGATTCAAAAATTTTATTGTTTCTGAAACAATTCCTATTAAATTCCTATATTAAATTTTCTTATTAAATTTTCCAATTAAATATCCTATAGCTCGGCCTGCTTTTTTGTACTGAAAGTGGAAAATAATGTTATGTGCTTATGCCACACTATGTATCATTCATCCATGGGTGCCGGCAAAGAGGCAGTGCAGAGGAAGGACATTGCCCCTCCCTGGATTTTCAAATTTAATTAACTAAATATCTTTTTCTCTGATGATTTTGAAAATAACAAGTGGGTAAGTGTGATCACAAATCACACAGAGGGTTTCGTTTAATATTCCTTTCAAAACACTTTATTCTTTTGAAAAATCTGTTAGTTCCACATTTCCCAACCAGGGGCGCACTCTATTCTAAACAAACCTCTATCCAAACGAAACTCCATTTTACATACTATCAGTAGATATATTAGTCGAGGGGATTGAGCCCATAGCACCCGAGATAAGTAGGCACCCCTGGCGGTAAAAAGTGGAACTAAAATATGTAAGGCTATGGTGCATAATATGAAAGAATGGTCAAAGGGGTGTCGGCAGAAGTTGGAAAAGTGCTCCCTGGGTGAAAAGGGCAGAGGTTAGAAAAATTGCTTAAAATACACAAGTTAGAGCCCGGAGGAGTAAATAATATGACTTTTTGAAAGTTTTACGATTTGTCATGTGGTCTGAGGTATTCAGCTATATGTATGCAAAAAGTCATGTCTCCAACTTAATTAGGGGCTCCCTTAGAAAGAATTGCTTAAAATACATATGTGGTAGCTCAAAGGGTTAAGCGTAAGACTTTTTCAAGATTTTATGATTTGTCGCCGGGCCTCAGGTGTTCTGCTATAAGCATGCAAAATTTCAAATCTGCAATGTACGACTTTTTCAAAGTTTTATGATTTGTCGCATGATGGTGTTCAGCTATAAGTATGCAAAATTTCACGCCTCCAACCTAAATAGGGTCTCACTTAGAAAGAATTGTTTAAAATACACATGTGGGAGCCCAAAAGGTTAAATGTACGACTTTTTCAAAATTTTATGATTTGTCGTTTGATGTGAGGTGCTCAACTATAAGTATGCAAAATTTCACGCCTCCAACCTAATTAGGGGCTCACTTAGAAAGAATTGTTTAAAATGCACATGTGGGAGCCCAAAGGGTTAAATGTACGACTTTTTTTAAATTTTATTATTTGCCATTTGATGTGTGTTCAGCTATAAGTATGCAAATTTTCACTCCTCCAACCTAATTAGGGGCTCACTTAGAAAGAATTGTTTAAAATGCACATGTGAGAGCCCAAAGGGTTAAATGTACGACTTTTTGAAAATTATATGATTTGTCGTTTGATGTGAGGTGTTCAGCTATAGGTATGCAAAATTTCACGCCTCCAACCTTAATTAGAGGCTCACATAGAAAGAATTGTTTAAAATACACATGGGCAGTGACCCGGAGCCGAACAATTTTTGATGCTCCGGCTCCAGTCCTAGAGAAAATACTGTGGCTCCAGCTCCAACTCGGCTCCGACTTTGCGCTTTTCAGTTGCAGATTTTAATTTACACGTTTAATTTTTTGCACACAAATACTTTCTACCTCATTAAAGATCTGACAAAATGCATTTTTCTTCTCATCAAACTTCAAATGATTGTTCAGAAAGTATGACATCTTTTAGCTTTTGCTTTTAAAATAGAAAGTTTGGTGGAATTTTAAACACAAAAATCTTAAATTTCTTCTACACTTTTCAAACAGCCAAAATTGTACAACTACACATGTAAACAACAGGCGGCCATATTTGTTTTCGAATAGTGTTGTCACTTAGTTCAAGTAGAAAGTAGAAGTAAAGTAGTGTTACCATGTTTTGAGAAGGTTTCCTTCTCTAATAATAATAATAAAAACCTAAAAAATGATAATTAAAATACTGAATAATGATGTAAATTAAAATATTTTAAGCCTAGAAATTTAAAAGACTGAAAAAAAAAAAGATTTAAAAGAATATTAAAAACTAAAGGAGCCCTGGAGCTGGGGAAAATTTAGAGCCCCAGCTCCGGCTCCAGCTTCAGGGAAAACATAGCTCCGGGGCGCTCCGGCTCCGGGCTCTAGCTCCGAGTCCCTGCACATGGGGGAGCCTAAAGGGTTAAATGTATGACTTTTTCAAAATTTTATGATTTCTCGTTTGATGTGATGTGTTCAACTATAAGTATGCAAAATTTCACGCCTCAAACCTAATTAGGGCTCACTTAGAAAGAATTGTTTAAAATACACATGTGGGAGCACAAAGGGTTAAATGTACAACTTTTTCAAAATTTTATGATTTGTCGTTTGATGTGAGGTGTTCGGCTATAAGTATGCAAAATTTCACTCCTCCAACCTAATTAGGGGCTCTCTTAGAAAGAATTGTTTAAAATATCTCAATTTGTTGATTTTCTGTAAGCAAGTAAACCCTCATTCTGATAAACCCCCAGTAAGTAGATAGGTTTACAATCGAAGTCTATGGGAATTTGGCGAAATATTAGAGATATCGCCAAGGTGGCATCACTTTTGGCGACATATTGCTATGTTGGCAAGAAACTTGGTGGTATTTGGCGACAGAATAGCGTCCCTTCCTACGGCAAATTAAAATTTCGCCTAATATACGTAATGTTAAAGTAAAAATGGGCACCCCCAGGTGGGTAATTCCTCGATTTTCACAATTTTTTTATTTTTTTCCTTAGTTTTATAGTGTAAACGAACTTCGCACCAAATTTCAAGTCTGTAGCTGCAGTAGATATACAAGATCTTTTTGATGAGTGAGTGAGTGAGTGAGTCAGTCAGTGATAAAATTATCGATTATCAGACATTTTCAAATGTCATTATCTCTGAAACTAATTATGCGTTATTTATAAAATTTTGGTTGTTGGTTGTATTTATGACGGCCAATTATCTGCACGAGGGATATAGGCCCAGGGAGGGAGTGCCCTCCGTGGGGGTCTTTCTAAGGGAACCTAACCTGTATTAACGCTTGGAAATCCAAGGTTCGAAGAAAACCACGAAAACTCCGAACGATTAGGCCGATAGGCATCGAACCCAGCACCTCCCGTCTACCAGCTTCGAGAGCAGAACCTCCCAGCCACTGGTGGGGCCATATAAAATTTTGGATTTTAGGTAATTAGGGTGGCCTTACTACACATTTCGTATAACAAGTACGTAGGTCTCATAGATTTTCGGTAGTAGAGCATTGAAATTTGACGAAAACAGCTCGAAATGGTTCGTGTAAATAACACACGGCTATGTCAGGCGAACTTGGCTGACACACTGCCGTGTGTCTAGATTACTTTAATTTTTTTTTCCTAGATACCTAGATAAAATAATTTTTTTTTCCAGTTATTGAAAAAAAATTAAACTTCAACGTTCAAGGGTTTGGAGTTGATGCTCTCCCACAAATGCAGTTATACAAAGAGTTTAATAACTTAATTTTATGTGTTACATATTTTTAAACATAATACTTATCTCAAGAAATGCATGCTATTAATATCTGATTTTATTTATTTACTTTACATATAACCTTAGGATTTGATGAATGCTTAGCTAAAAATAATTTTGTATGGTGTACCTCTTCCCATTGAAGTTGTCACAAGAATATGAAATAATCTGTAATGAGGTGTACATCAAATTGTTTTATTAATATTCATATAATTTTAGGTAGATTTCGTATGAAATACTACCTATTGTGATCGTTCCTATGTTGGAATTTCTGAAAATTTTTTGCAGATCTACACCGATCATGACTTCTAGAACCCAAAACTACCCTCAGTAAAAAACATATATATTTTTTTCTTCTGGACACGATAACTTTCGTAATTCTGCACCAATCTCTTCCAAACTGATACATAAAATCAAAGGGCATAAAATCTCGGTCAAGTTCGTTAATGGGCAAAATCGGACCAAGGGGATGGAAATAGGGAGGGGTTTTGTGAAAACCGAAAACCCCCCATTACTTCTTAATTTTTGTACATATCGAATCAGTTTAAAGTTTTTATTACTTCTAAAAATAGGGCCAAAATTTTATGTATCACAGATTTTTGATAAAGTTAAAAACGGGCTCAAGAGGCACAAAAAATAGGTTTTTTGGGAGAAAAAAAATTCAAAACTTCGTCAATTCTCAAGATATCAATTCCAATTAATTTTATTATAAATCTCCTTAATATTATCTACAACTTTTATATTCACAAGTTTTTGATAGGACCAATTTGTACCGCAGAAAAAAAAAAAAAAAAAAAAATTAAAAACAAAAAGGGGGTTTGAAGAAGTAAAAAATCCATAACTCCGTCAATTCAAAAGATATAAAATCCCCATGAATTTATCATATATCTTCTTAATATTGTCTACAACATCTATATAGACAAGTTTTGGATAGGACCAATTCTTACAGCAAAAACAAATAAAAAATACATAGCGGTTGAAGAAAAAAATCATGTAAGTAAGGGTGTATTCAAATCCAAACTGCGTATTTTCTTACTCATTTTACAATTCATTTTTTCATTCAAAGGCTTCCAATTGGTACATTTTCTTATTCAGAAACTATATAATGTACCGTAATGGTCGATTTTTCGATAGAGGCAGAATATATTTTTAAAAATGCTGTTAAAGTGGGCATTTTGAACCGAATTTCCCGAAGCGGATTGTGTTGGAAAAATCATTACATTAAGGATGCACTTAAATCCAAACTGCTTATTTTCTGACTCATTTTTAAATTCATTTTTGCTCTCAAACGCATTTAATTGGTAGATTCGCTTATTCAGAAACTATATAATGTACCGCAATGATCAATTTTTTGATAGAGGCAGAATAAATTTCAAAAAATTATGTCAAAGTGGGCATTTTGAATGGAATTTCCCGAAGCAATTGTGTTATCACTTTTTTCTGGACACGATAACTTCCGCAATTCTGCACTGATAAATAAAATCTTCCAAACTGATAAATAAAATCAAGGGACATAAAATCTCGGTGAAGTTCGTTAATGGGCAAAAGCGGACAAAGGGGATGGAAATAGGGAGGGGTTTTGTAAAAACCGAAAAAAACCCATAACTTCTTAATTTTTGAACATATCAAATCAGTTTAAAGTTTTTATTACTTCTAAAAATAGCGCCAAAAATTCATGCATCACAGATTTTTGATAAAATTTAAAATAGGCTCAAGGGGCACAAAAATAGGGTTTTTGGGAGAAAAAAAATTCCTTACTTCGTCAATTCTCAAGATATCAAATCCAATAATTTTATTATACATCTCCTTAATATTATCTACAACTTTTATATTCACAAGTTTTTGATAGGACCAATTCGTACCGCAAAAAAAAAAGGGGGGGGGGGGGGGGGTTGAAGAAAAATTTTCATAACTCTGTCAATTCACAAGATATAAAATCTAGATGAATTTATCATATATCTTCTTAATATTGTCTTCAACATTTATATAGACAAGTTTGATAGGGCCAATTGTTAAAGCAAAAACAAATTAAAAATACATAGCGGTTGAAGAAAAAAATCATCTTATTAAGGGTGCATTCAAATCCAAACTGTCTATTTTCTTACTCATTTTTAAATTCAGTTTTGCTCTCAAACACGTCCAATTGCTAGATTCTCTTATTCAGAAATTATATAATGTACAGTAATGATCGATTTTTTCATAGAGGCAGAATATATTTCAAAAAATGATGTCAAAGTGGGCATTTTGAACAGAATTTCCCCGAAGCCATTGTGTTAGAAACGAAAAATATTGCCCTACTGAGAAAATAATTGTTTATTAATTAAGTTTTAATTAATTGAAAGAAAAATAAAAACACAGGTCGCTTATAAATGTTTTCAAAAATCACGTCAGCATGTTTCATATTTTTCTTTTTTTATTAAAAATTAATCTGAAAATGTGCCAGAAAATTTCGAGTTGTTGAGTATGGAAAAATATTTTTTTAATATCGCCTTAACATGATTCTGATAAAACCAGCTATTTTATAAAAAGGAAATAAAAACTCGTCAAAAGCAGACAGATAAAACTGTTAAAGTGGATTTATATCTAATAATGATTTAGTTTTTGTTGGTGAAATTAGTATACTTAACTTCGAAATCTACCTCTGCCTGTAGGCCGGGCTGGCAGGGATTTTTTTGAAATTGTTATACCTATGTGTATATTATTAGTAAAATATGCATCGTTACTTTCTTGTATTTTTGAAAAATAGTGAAGAATAAAATGTTTTTTAACTTCATTTTATTTATTTATTATTATATGTTACAATTATTTTTCATTAATTATACTTTTTCACCAAATAAATCAGTTGACTTATTCAAAAAGACGCTTTGTTACTGACTAATAATGTATTAATTTGAATTTAATATATAATATCTATAAACAAAACAGGGCGACTACTGTTTATTTATTTTTTTTTCACTAACCACTATTTCTAAAAAAATCTCTCTCAAAGATTAGTAGAGATATTCAATGGTCATTGTTTTAAAATTATAGTTGTGATCATCCTAAAAATAAAAAATAGTTACCAATGGCAGTGCTGTGTAAGTGATATTGGAGAATTATTTTCTTTATTTTTAAATCTGCAACCATGCATCTATAGCGCTGTCTTACACAACTTCTTGGAAATAATATTCCATAAACATAAAATCTCCAAACGAATTGGATATTGATTATTAAATTGATTTTATTTGAATTTCACACAACACTTTTGACAATGCATCGCTATGCGTTTTTCAATGTTTTGAGAGCATGAGAGGATGTGGCAGACTTCACTCTCCTAGCATTGAGTAGCATAATGAGGGCTACTCCATATTAGTTTAATCTCCTTGGATCCAAGCTTACAGTAACACTGGGAGTTGGAAATTGGCATTCTGATGTAAAGTTACAGTAAATGCATAAATAAAATGAAATTTACAGTCAATATGACATTATTGTTAATATTTACTTAAAGAAATGTAATATTATTACCTGACTAGTAGCAACTCCAGCAGGTTGTCTTCCTTTTATGGAGAAATGAAAGTTTCTAAACTATAAAAATAATTTAACAATATTAAAGCTAAAATTTTGCAGAGTAGAAAATAATTAAATAAAATTTGTAACAGTTGTACATTTCCAAGTAGGCAAAAAAGCCCGGGCCAGGATTTGAACCAGGGATGTCTTGGCTGAAGCTGCCAATGCTCTACCAACTGAGCCATCCAGGACTAATCTGGAGGACTAATTCATCCAACTAATTTTCAACGATCACAACATTTGGTCTGATATAATGAATCAGCTCAACAGAATAAATCGAAGGTTACTTTTGAAACCGCAGTAAATGCTGCATATGCATTTACATTTAATTAATCTTATCTAAGATCTTATACTAATCTAATGTAATTGCGCATACAGCATTTACTGCAGTTCCAAAAGTAACTTTCGAATTATTCTGTTGATCTGATTCAGAAGTCAGATCAGATATTGTGATCGTTAAAGGTTAGTTGGGTGAATTAGTCCTCAAATTCATCTAGGATAGCTCAGTTGGTAGAGCAGCTTCAGCCAAGACATCCCTGGTGGCCCGGACTTTTCTCGCCCACTTGAAAATTTACAACTTATAATTTTATCAATTGAATAATTATGTTAAAAAATAAATAATCTAAATACATTTTGGTTTGAATACAGTTTAGTAGCCCCAGAAGCAGAATTTTCTGTGTCAGTCTGCAGCGTACTAAAATTTATCTGCAACCCAAGTGCTAGACTAAGCCTACTAAAACAACAATATCCCATCATAAAATAAGAAAAATTTGCCTTTATAAAGAAAATATAATGAAATTATGAAACAAATACCATAAATCTAGAGACTTAAAAGTAAATTTCAGCTTTTTTCTAAGCCCAGCCTTTCTTTTTAAGCTAGTGGATTAATCTGCAAGGTTTAAAATAATCTGCAGCGCTCGCTGCAAAGCTGGACAGTTTCTGTTTACTGGGAGTTAACCCTCAATTAGTTTTATTTTAATTTTTAGCATTGTTATTATATAAAGTGTGACTGGAAGTTTTCCAGTTTGATAAGTAACATAAGTAGTGATAAGTAGCAGAGAACTGGTTTACAGCTGGGTATAGGTCAAAATTAACATTTTTACCCACTGGCCACTACACTGATTTTTTTCACTGGCCAGTTTTTTTTTTAACCACTGGCCAGTAACAAAGTTATGTATGCTCCATACAAAATTGTGTTTTTTCTAACTATCAACATTGTAATTTACTAATATATATTACTTACCATTCGATGTGATTACAATCAACTGAAAAACTTCATTTCTACTATTAATTGCAATGAAATAAATTCACAGGAAATTTTCAGAAAGGTTACAGCAGAGGGGGATCCCCCCCCCCCCTCGGCACTAACTAATATGCATTTTTCTGTGACCATTTAACGAATTTCATGTTTTCCCACGATCTTTTGACGAAATTCACGTTTTTTCGTGATCTTTTGCAAAATCTGCGTTTTTTTCTCGAAATTTGTGTTTTTTTTGTGATCTTTTGACGAAATTTGAGTTTTTTTCTGCGATATTGTCATGAAAGTTGCATTTTTTCTGCAATCTTTTCACAAATTTTGAGTTTTTTCCCCCGCGATTTTCTCACGAATTTTGTGTTTTTCCGCGATCTTTTCACGAAATTTGTGTTTTTTTCCTGGATTTTTTTATGAAATTTTTGTGTTTTTCCATGATCTTTTGACGAAATTTGCATTTTTTCCACGATCTTTTCTCGAAATTTGTGTTTTTTTCCGCGATCTTTTGACGAAATTTGTGTTTTTTCGCGATACTTCTAAGAATTTTGGTATTCTTTTTCGCGATCCTTTGACGAAATTTGCGTTTTTCCGCGATCTTTTCACAAAATTTGTTTTTTCTGCGATCTTTTCATGAGATTTGCATTTTCCCGCGATCTTTTCATGAAATTTGCATTTTTTCCGCGATTTTGTCACGAAAGTTGCATTCACTCTGCGATCTTTTCACGAATTTTGCGTTTTTCCGCGATCTTTTCACGAATTTTGCGTTTTATCCGCGATCTTTTCACGAATTTTGCATTTTTCCGTGATATTTTGAAGAATTTTGTGATACTTTTTCGCGATTCTTTGACGAAATTTGCGTTTTTTCGTGATCTTTTCACGAAATTTGTGTTTTTTCGTGATCTTTTCACGAAATTTGCATTTTTTCCGCGATTTTTTGAAGAAATTTGCATTTTTCCCACGATCTTGTCACGAAAGTTGCGATTTCTCTGCGAAATTTGTGTTTTTTCCGCGATGTTTTAAAAAAATTCGCGTTTTTTTACGTGGTTTTGGGGCGAAATTCACATTTTTTAGCGATTCTTTGACGGAATTGGTGATTTTTTTCTGCGAACGATTGACGAAATTGATTTTTTTCGGCGACCATATCGAAATTAGCGATATTTTTATGTCCAAATTATCGGACTGATGACCTTTTTTTTTTTTTCGGAACTGAATGCGTTAAATTTTCGGAAAATCCGAGACAAAATCACCCCTGCTATTGTCTTTTCTTACGTTAGGGAGAATCGCCAATTTGGACGCCGTAAATTCTGAACGAATTTCACCCCTTTCCTCCCTGGCATCGATCTTTCAACCATCGTGTTTGGCGAGTGAGGACAATAAAGTTAATCGCCACGTTTGAAGTGTTACTCGACGCCTGGCGAGTTCTAATTTTGTGCTACACAGCTGGGGTGAAAAAAATCTTTTTTTTTTTTTAATTAAAAAAAATCTGATTTATTTTTTTTTAAATCGGATGTTTTTTTTTTGTTTTTTTTTTCAAACGTTAAAATATTGAATAGACAGCAAGAGTTTTCGGTTTCCAAAACAATTAAACCTCTAATTGATAACATAATCTATGTTTTTATACTTTAATAAAATTTATTAATTAGTAATTACAGAAATTATAAAAACTGCAAATTAGTAGTTTCATTAGTTAGTAGAATACAATAAAGTTGTACACATTAACATTTTTTAATAATTATGTGAAACTAGTATATTAAATACCAATGATATTTACCCATACATTTATTAAAAATATCAGTAACTGCATTTAATATTAAATTGTTAACACTATTTAAAATTAATTATTAAATAATTATCTCTAATTAGGGGTATATTACATACATTTTTATGCTTTTATTACTAAAATGTAAATTTATAATTTAGTATTCATTCTAGAAGGAAGCAGGGGTGCAGAATATGTCCGATTCGGCTATCTAGGATCGGGGAAAATTTTAACCCCCTGGGGAAATTTTTCAGAAACATATACAATTGATTTCAATTTTAACAATGAATTCCATAATTCCCTGAGATAGAACAATTTCAGTACAAATAAAAATATCCATATGGCGACCTTCACAAAATCGATCTTAGAATAATATGTACCGTATATCAGGGGTGATTATGTTCAGAATTTTCTGAAAGTTTAAGACATTCGATTCTGGAAAAAAAAAAAAAAAAGGTCATCTGAAAATTCTGACATAAAAATACCGCGAATTTTCGCGAAGAATTACGGAAAAAACGCGAATTTCGTCACAAGATCGCAAAATAACCACACACATTTCGTCAGAAAATCACGAAAGAAACGCAAATTTCGTCAAAAGATCATGAAAGAATCGCAGGTTTCTTCAAAAGATCGTGAAATAGCCACAGGTTTCGTCAAAAGATCATGAAATGAACGCAAATTTTGTCAAAAGATCGCAAAATAAATGCACATTTCGCCAAAAGATCGCAAAATAAATGCACATTTTGCCAAAAGATCGCGAAACAATCTCAAATTTCGTCAAAAGATCGCGAAACAATCTCAAATTTCGTCAAAAGATCGCGAAACAATCTCAAATTTCGTCAAAAGATCGTTAAACAATCGCAAATTTCGTCAAAAGATCGCGAAACAATCGCAAATTTCGTCAAAAGATCGCGAAACAATCGCAAATTTCGTCAAAAGATCGCAAAACAATCGCAAATTTCGTCAAAAGATCGCAAAACAATCGCAAATTTAGTCAAAAGATCGCAAAACAATCGCAAATTTCGTCAAAAGATCGCAAATTTCGTCAAAAGATCGCAAATTTCGTCAAAAGATCACAAAACAATCGCAAATTTCGTCAAAAGATCACAAAACAACCTCGAATTTCATCAAAAGATCGCAAAACAACCGCGATTTTCATCGAAACATGGCAAAATAACCGCGATTTTCGTCAAAACAGGGCGAATAACCTTGTATTTCGTCAAAGAAAAGTGAAAAAAAATGCAAATTTCGTCAAAAGATTGCGAAATGAATGTAAATTTACTCAAAAGATTGCGAAATAAATGCACATTTCGCCAAAAGATCGCAAAATAAATGCACATTTTGCCAAAAGATCGCGAAACAATCTCAAATTTCGTCAAAAGATCGCGAAACAATCTCAAATTTCGTCAAAAGATCGCGAAACAATCGCAAATTTCGTCAAAAGATCGCGAAACAATCGCAAATTTAGTCAAAAGATCGCAAAACAATCGCAAATTTAGTCAAAAGATCGCAAAACAATCGCAAATTTCGTCAAAAGATCGCAAAACAATCGCAAATTTCGTCAAAAGATCACAAAACAATCTCAAATTTCGTCAAAAGATCACAAAACAACCTCGAATTTCATCAAAAGATCGCAAAACAACCGCGATTTTCATCAAAACATGGCAAAATAACCGCGATTTTCGTCAAAACAGGGCGAATAACCTTGTATTTCGTCAAAGAAAAGTGAAAAAAAATGCAAATTTCGTCAAAAGATTGCGAAATGAATGTAAATTTACTCAAAAGATTGCGAAATGAACGCAAATTTTGTCAAAAGATTGCGAAAAAACCGTGCATTTCGTCAAAAGGGGCGAAATAACCGCAAATTTCGTTAAAAGATCGCAAAAAATCTGAAAATTTCGTCAAAAGATCACGAAAGAATCGCAAATTTTGTTAAAAGATCGCAAAGAACTGCAAATTTCGTCAAAAGAATCGCTAATTTCGTTAAAAGATCACAAAAAACTGCAAATTTCGTCAAAAGATCACAAAAGAATCGCAAATTTCACCAAACGATCGCAAAACAACTGCGAATTTCATCAAATGATGGCAAAACAACTGCGAATTTCGTCAAAAGGAAGGAGAAATAACCGCAAATTTCGTCGAAAGATCACGAAATAACTGCAAATTTCATCAAAAGATAGCGAAAAAACTAACTGCGTCAAAAGATCCCTGAAAAATATATAGTGTTAGGAGTGGATTTCCCCCACTCTGCTGTAACCTTTCAGAAAATTTGCTGTGAATTTTAGGAATTTTTTTTTTTTACTCAGAATCACCCCTGCCATATATACTCGCGCATAAGTTGAAAAATATTTGAAAAATAAATTTTCTATACCTACGGTAATACAGCACTTACCTATAACATACCGTAAAATTTTGGGAAAATTTTCATGTGGATTGGGAGAAATGTTGGGAGTAGAAACATTTTCTGCACCCCTGGAAGGAAGAGGGGCAGGATGCTAGTTCCAAAAAAGGACACTATTTCATAAGGAAATATATTAGTACCTAATGTGTTTAGTAACAATATGGAAAAAAAAGATAATTTTTTAATACGATAAACAAAAATCTATTAATTTTATAAACTACAAATTGAAAAATACAATTAAATAACATGTTTTAATAATATCCTGTTTTTCTTTCTCAAGAAAAAAAGTTCAATCATGTTTGTAAGGTCTTGGGAACACATATTTATAAAAATACTGCATTATGGAGGAGTTTTTTACAAAAAATCTCTGGCTACAACTACAGGTAAATTACACTATTTTCTAAGAAAGCAGGGTGCATTTTGTCAATTTCAAAAGGGACAAGGTATGGCGCTCTTAAAAAATAGCCTAGAAGAAACAGTAATTAAATACAGAATTAATAAAAACTGCAAATAAGTAATTTTATTAGTTATAGAGCACAAATGACAAAACAAACAAATATTATTGGTAGCTCGTTTTGCATTTGTACTTTGAAAAATTACTGTTAATCGCCTAAATCTTAACTTGCATGATGTATGTGTATGCTAACCAAGAAAAATTATGAAAATGAGTTACAACCATTCATACACACCCCAGTGGCAGAAAGTTTTGTAGCTGTCTGCGACAAGCTTTTAAGATTTCATAATCTGTCTGCAAATTTTGCATGTCATTTTAAAGAATAAATAATAAATTAAACTAGGAATTTTTTATCATTCTATTTAAAACATGGTAAGCATGATGCATTCTCATTAATTTTGCTTATAACATTTCATCATCTAACTTCTTGTAGAATTTCTAAAGTGTGAAGGATAAACAGAACCACATATCGGCAATAACGATGCTTTTAAAAACCTTCGGAAGCTTCAGAGGCCTCAAGCGTGAAAAGTACTGAGTTTTTTCTAAAACCCTTGAATGAAATCTGTGGCCATTTGAGGAAATTATTTTTTTGTAATTCTTTGGTGAAATTTACATTTTTTCCATGGCTTTTTGACGAATTTATCATTTTTTCTGCTTCTTTTGGACGAAATTTGCAGGGTTTTTTACATGATCCCTTGACAAAATTCGAATTTTTCTTTTCTGCGTGCTTTTGAGGAAATTATTTTTTTTGTAATTCTTTGGTGAAATTCACATTTTCTCCATAGGCTTTTGACAAATTTCACGTTTTCCTGCAATTTTTGGACGAAATTTGCATTTTTTTTTTTTTTTTTTTTTTTTGTCATCTTTTGACAATATTCGCGTTTTTTCCACAATCCTATGACGAAATTCGCGCTTGTTCCTCGATCCTTTGACGAAATTCGTACTTTTCCACAGTCCTTTGATGAAATTTGCATTTTTTCATGATCCTCTGACGTACTTCGCATTTTCCACGATCTTTTGATGAAACTTGCCTTGTGTCCGCGATCCTTTGACAAAATTTGAGTTTTGTTCGCGATCCTTTGACAAAATTTGCATTTGTTTCACGATCCTTTTCCGAAATTCGCGATTTTTTGCCGAAATTCATGCCTTTCACCCGATCTTTTGTCGAAATTAAAGCTTTTAACGCGATCTTTTGCTGAAATTCACACTTTTTACGCAATCTTTTGCCGAAATTCATGCCATTAACAATATAAAAGAATGAATAATTTGATTGCTTAAAGGAAATTATGACATCACAAATTATATTAGATTTAAATATAATTTTTAAATTAAATGCTTTTTATGCCTTTACAAACTCACTGTACGTTCAATACAATGTTTTACAAGACTCGGGAATCAAGCTTAGAAACAATTATTTAAAACTTTTTTTTCATTTATTCATAAGGCAAAATACTTGTAAAAACTTTCCAAATTATATTACTCTTAGATTTTAATATTTTTGTGTCATTTTAAACATTCAGAAATTTTTTTATTTTAATCAATGATTTTTTTTAAAATCAGTTGATTAAAATCACGATTTAATCGCTGATTTAAATCGTTGACACCCTAGTTATTTACAATTAAATTTTAATTAATATTGGGAAATGAGACTATGAGAATGGTTAAATATTGTTGGGAGATTAATATTATACTAGCCACCCTTGGCGACCAGTTTGGTGTCGCTTAAAATTTATGTTTGGGAAAGCATGCTAAGCATTATATCATGTTACTGTTATTCATAATTTAATTTACTTGGGATCCCTTAAATATAATTAATCCCTTAAGCTAATATTAGTTTTTGTTGCATTAAATATCTCAATTTGTTGATTTCCTGTAAGCAAGTAAACCCCATTGGTTTACAGTGGAAGTCTATGAGAAATTGGCGAAATATTAGAGATATTGCCGAGTTGGCGTCGCTTTTGGTGCCTAATTTTCACCGCCAAATTTGCCAATATAGAGGAAAGTAACCAGTGTTTGATAATTTTCAACAGAATTACTTATTATAAGGTTTACAGACCATGGAGTCGCATATTCTTCATTCCTTGTTATAGTTCATGCCTTTATTTTTATTTACAACTAAGTTTTGTTCTTCTTATTTAAGAAATTGTTTTGGAATTAAGTTGCTGAAAAATTAGTCTAGCATTTTGCAGTCACTGCAGTTAGTTGTTATAAGAAATCTGAGAGGTAAGTTTTGTTATATCTATTTTTATCCTTGACAATTTAATCACTGGGCGATAATGTGACATACTATTGTGTAGAGCTTTAATTCTTTTTTCTTATGGTCCAAGTTTCCATTTTCTAACCCTAACCTGAAAACAGAGAGGGCACATTCAATTACTGGTTTAGAAAACTTCCACTTTAACTAGTGTTTGATAATATATTTGAAACATTGGTTTTTTAATTTTACAGTGATTGAGACCTTTAATTTTACTGTTAAAATTAAAGAATTTTGTAGCTGATAAAGAATTAAGACAGAATAACATACTTTTATGTTTATTGATAGGCCTGACAGGGTTGTTTGCTCATAGGAAATTTTCTATTTCAAGAATTTTTGGAACTATTTTTTAATTATTGTTATTAGAAAATTATTGTTGGGTAGTGAAAACTTAAAAACTATCTAGAATATCTATTTATAAAATATTTTCGGTATTTAAAAAATTTCTTAGTTATATATTTTATTGTTTACAATTAAAAAAATTTATAAAAATGTTAACTGTACCTCCAGGCCTTTTTTTTTTTTTTTTGTAATATTGATATAAATTCAGGATTCTTTAAGTTGAGCTGCAAACACTTCTGGTTTATGTCATACACTGCTGAACCCAGTGCTGCATCCAATTGGTGGGCTGATGTGGGTGCATCCCCCCCCCCCACCCACCCACCACCACCACCGAAATTTGCAGAAAATATGTCATTACAGCAATACAATTTAATTACGAAAGTTTAGCAAAACATAAGGAAACCTGGTAAGATTAAATTCAAAAGGAAGCGGAAATATTCTGATTTTGATAGGTTTTCATCTTAGAAAGTGCATTATTTTGAAGAAACCATGAAATTTTCCATTTCAGTCAAGGTTCCGTTATATACAGAAAAAACAGCTATAAGAAGAACTTATGTTTAACGATGAAGGAGAGTGGATCTGTAAGATCTGCTGCAAGAGTTATTCTTCTAAATTGATTTTAAACATTCGGAGACATTGGATAGAGTGTGATAATTGTAAAAGTACATTTCACTACAAATGCATTCCAAAAACACATTTGGAGGCATTTGGGATTGATGAGAGCGATGAAAATGAACTCCAGTTTATCTGCCACATTTGTGCAACTGATATTGACTCTGAGTCTAACATAGAATAATTTGGAATCGAAATTGATTCAAAAGATGAATGATCAGAAAATATCTGACTTTTCATTAAAATATTTGTATTAGTTCTTTACTTTTTATCATATTACATTGATTTTACGTTTATATCATAATTTTGTGTAGCCATAAGCTCAAAGTAGTCGACACTACCAGTATGTATAAGCTTATGTGTATAATTGTTTGAATAGTTAATAAACAGAATAATTTTTGAAAATAACCTTCTCTTGAAGTTCCATTTAACTGTGTAACTTAAATATACTGATTATTTACTTTTAAAATGGTTATTTTGAAAGAAAATCTGATAATTAACAGATATTAAAATGCCTATCAAACACTGGATACAGCATATCAAACATTGGATACAGATTATCAAAAACTGGCTATATTGATGCAGGGTTGGGTTTTTGACGTCAAAAACTGGTTTTTGACATGACAAGCGTCAAAAACTGGTTTAAACTGTCATAAACTGGTTTAAACTGTCGAAAACTGGTTTAAACCGTCGAAAACTGCCAAATACATGTAACACGCTAAAACATTTTAACAATAGATAAACATTAAATAAGTCAATGATTTATGTGATCTTTTATTGAAATTTAATAATTTAAAAAATATATTATTTGCAATAAATTTTTTGATTTTTCAACCAGAAGAAAATAATTTTGTACAATTAAATAATTTGGATCAATTTTACCCCGCAGCATGCTGCAGCACACCACGTGTTTAGCACATTTATTTACATCCAAAAGATTTTTGAGTTTAGAGTGTATGAAGCGTTAGAAAATAGTCTGTCTCTTAATTGATGCTGAGCTAGTAGGACTTGATAGCAAAAGCATTGCTAGATGAGCAAGTTTTGAAGCAGGCTCATAAAGCTGTTGCATTTAGTGATACCTTTCCACCAAACAATGGAGTCCTCCCTATAGCACTGAAATAGGAAGACTGGAAAGGGGATTCTTTAGCTTCATACACAATCAGTATGGGTAAGCATCCATAAACTCTCTCTGTAGCTCAAGCGCGAGCTGAATCAACTGATACAGCAGTCAACCCTTGCCCCTGATGGTTGGGATGCAAAGTATAAGCCAAACAATGGTATGGTTTCATGATTTGATCCCTTCTATTATGCACTTTTTCAATATGGGCTTACAGGAATTTTCTTTTAGATGACCGAGCCAATTTTGTTCAGTTTTAAAATCGAAAACATTTTTATATATTGAAAGAAAGCATGTTTTAAAAAGATTTTGACTTTAAGCTTTTTTTTTTTTTTTTTAAATTACTTCTGTTATTTTGTAAATGTTTGAAATTAATAATCCAATTTCAATTTTGAATGGAATGGTTATTGCCTAGACTAGAATAACATTGATGCACATTATCTTGTTATATGTACAAAAAAATCTACACTTTTCTAAGTTTTTTTCCCCATAAAAAAAAGCTAGCTAATGCTTTAAGCTCTCAAAAGTAAGTGAAATTAAAACGATTTTAAGTAAGAGAAAAAATGTACAGCTCAGGTGAGCTTAATGTCTACTTTTTAGAAAAACACAATTTTACAAAAAAAAAAAAATAAAATAAAAAAATAAAAATTTTACCCTGTTAAAAAGTTGCACTTAACAATAATACTTTACTATGTACTAATTACTGATATACAGTAAGAGTGAATTTAAAATATTACATGTAATGTTGTCATGTGTGACATTTAATTTGAATTTTTACAGATCAATTTAGTATTTGAGGTTTTTGACATGACGGTTTAAACTATGGTTTAAACCTGACATAAACTGACACATGTCAAAAACCTTCCAACCCTGTAACTATTACTAATACTATATACTAATTATACAATTACAGTAATAGTGAATTTTAAATATTACATCTAATGTGTGACATTTAATGTGAAATTTTACAGACCACTGTAAGTATTTGAGGTTTTTGACATGACGGTTTAAACCGCAGTTTAAACTGTCAAAAACCTGCCAACCCTGTATTGATGTGACATTTTAAATTTTGATTTTTTTTTTTTTTACAAAAACATTTTAATATTTTTTAACAAGTACTGTTTTGAAAAGAAAACGATCTAAGGGATATATTCCAGCAATCCTTATTTTCCTAAGTTGAAGGGCAGAGTTACCATTAAATGTTGCAGTACAAATCCAGCTTAGATTATCATACACTGGGTACTTTCCCCTATCACCACATGTTGACAACAAATTTGGCGACAGAACAGGATCCCCCCCCCCCTATGGTAAACCCCCTTATAGGTATGGAGATGCATTCAATTCTGTTCAATAACCATTGAGATGCGTTTCATTCGAGTGCTGCCATTAAACAATTAACAAATAATCGTGATTTTTGTGCCACGTACGATAGCATAATATATATAGATTGAAAAAACTGGAATATAGTAATAATTATAACTATAATTAATAATAATAATTAATAATAATATAATATTATAATTATAATATTACAGGGATGACGCGGACGCGCTATAGCGCGTAAATTACGCGAAAAATCAGAGACGGGACGCAAAAAAATAGCTCTTACGCGTCCCAAGGTGACGTGTAATTTCGTCAAAACATCGCGGAAAACAGCCGATTTTCGTCAAAGAATCACAAAAAAAGCACAAATCTCATCAAAAGCAGCGATTTTCGTAAAAGGATCGCGAAAAATTAGCGTATTTCGTCAAAAAAACGCAGAAATAAGCGCAAATTGATGTCATTAAATTAATGACAATAATTAAATTAGCAGAGTTTAATTAAAAGCACGATGAAAGCTTACGCTAATAGTCCCGATAAAGTATTAAATAGTTATGAAAAGAATAGAAACGTATGGTGGCAAAATAAAAACAAAGTAAGTTTAAAAACAAACTAACGTTTATTAACTAAAATATAAAAATAAGTTTGAATATAGTTCAAACAATAAACCAAATCTTTAAATTCAATAAACACATTTAAGCTGTCAGATTAAATATAAATACATATCCAGAAAACCAACTGACAATAAAAGAAAACTGACCTCACAGCAATAAAAAAATGAAAATGATCACAGAGTGACCGGTCCTCCTCAAAGTTCCATGTTGTTCACAAACATCTAACATGCCGATGGATCTAAACTGAAATACCATGAATCATATCTGTGCCGAAACAACTCCAGGAAAAATACTTCTCTATAGATGAAGTTACGTTGTAGATAATCATTAGGAAACGTCAAAAGATAAATGCCGGTAATAAGTAGCGAGTAAAACATCTCTGAACTTCATCATAACAATAGCCATCTTGACTCACACATCAGTGTATCCATTTAAATACGATGTACGCAGAGTCCACCTTTAAAGAGTCGAGACGAAGTCATAAACTATCGAACTCATAACAATCAACTTATAAAATGGCCGACGAACGATGAAGCAGAAGTTAAGTAGAAACATCAACTAATTAAAAGCACACAGCAACTTAAGAAGACATCTCCAGCCATAATATAGCACTATTGAAATGTCGTGGAAAACCAACACTGTTAGTAAAAAAGATGAGACGAAACACGTAGACAAACACAGAGAAAGAAGGCAACGAGTGCAGGCGAAGAAGGAAGGAAACGTATTTCAATTTATATCAGCCGGGCGTTCAAATAACGCCTCATTACGCAATGCAAGGAGCAACTGCAGACTGTTTCAGAATGAGACCATCATGACGAAAGAACGCAGAGCCGATGTGTCGTAGACTCAAACGAGCGACGCCATCTGGCGGCGATCGTAAAACTATAATCTATGATCGTCATTCAAACGAAATGTGTGCTCATGTTTGCATGGAAGCAGACAACTGAAAAACGTGAATATGAACGGCAAAGAAAGATAAACATCGTAAAAAGGAATTAAAGATAGAATAACAGGAATGAATAAAAAGGTAAGTGAAATGACTTTATATATTGTTAATAAAAGAAATAATTTAATAGAGGAAATATATTTTAATAGAGGAAATATATTTTAATAAAGGAAATATATTTTAATAAAGGAAATATATTTTAATAAAGGAAATACTTTAAGTGTTAAATAAATATAAAAGAAATATGCAGTGTTAAATAAATATAGAGGAATGCAGAGGAGATATATATCTGGACAGTGTCAAGACAGGAAATAAGGTATTTACTCTTATCACAAATTTCATCAAAATATTGCGAAAAAACGTGATTTTCGTAAAAGGGCAGCGACAAATCAGCGTATTTCGTTAAAAGATCGCGAAAAAATAGCGAATTTCATCAAAAAATCGCGGAAAAAAAGCCGAATTTTGTCAAAGGATCACAAAAAAAGCGCAAATTTCATCAAAATATTGCGGAAAAAAGCCGATTTTCGTCAAAGGATAGCAAAAAAATAGCATTTTTCGTCAAAGGATTCGCCAAAAATTGCAAATGTCGTCAAAAAATAACGTAAAAAAGCCGATTTTCGTCAAAGGATCGCGAAAAAAGCACAAATTTCATGAAAATATCGCGGAAAAATGCTATTTTCGTAAAAGGGCTGAGACAAAATAGTGTATTTCGTCAAAAGATCGTGAAAAAATAGCGAATTTCGTCAAAAAATAGTGTTTTTCGTCAAAGGATCCCCAGAAAATAGCAAATGTCATCAAAAAATAACGTAAAAAAGCCGATTTTCGTCAAAGGCTCAAAGAATCGCGAAAAAAGCACAAATTTCATGAAAATATCGCAGAAAAAACGCTATTTTCGTAAAAGGGCTGAGACAAAATAGTATATTTCGTCAAAAGATCACGAAAAAATAGCAAATTTCGTCAAAAAATCGCGATAAAGCCGAATTTTGTTAAAGTATCACAGGAAAAAAACACTATTTTCGTGTCAGGCTCGCGAAAAAATAGCGAATTTCAACAAGAGGATTGCGGAAAAACGCGAATTTCATCAAAGTAATGCGGAAAACACATGAATTTAGTCAAAGTACCAAAAAAGATGTACAAACTAGTTAGAAAATTCATAAAATGGGATTTAATTTTTTTTTTATGAGATTCTTAAAAATACAGCATGATTTCAGTGTACTTTGATAATATATTCAGTAGGTGGACCAGTGAAAAATCCCCCCCCCCCCCTCGTTCTTAGTGCATTGAAATGTCTCCCGCCTTCAGAACATTTAAGATTTGATGCTTATTAGTGATTTAGATGTAAATTTCCCTTCCAATGAAAATGTATGATTCCAACACAGATCTATGCTGACAAATAATTCAATGGGAAGTATAATGAAAGCACCCATTCATTCAACAAAAAGTACACCTTTACTTAAGTATTCTTTTTTTCAGCAAAAATATCTTTTTCAATAAACCCGTCTTGCCCCTTTTTAAAAGAATGCGAACTATAGTGGTCCTTGTTAGTGGAACTTGGTGTCTTCTACTCTCAAATAAATATTATTTTACAATTAAAATTGTATCTTGCATTTTTACTTTTAAAAAAGTAAAGAAAATTTCTCTTAATATTTTTTTTTTAAATATCTTATTTGAGTGCAAATAATACTGGTTTTAATTCATTATTTTAATTATTGTTAAAACAATAATTAATGCATTTCATTTATCTTTTCCAAATAAACAAGTTTCATTTATTCCTTTAAAATATAAATTATTGATGGGGACCCGCTTTTGTAAAAAAGGGACCCAGATTTTTAGAAATCCTGGGTCCCGGGGACCCAGGTTTTTTCAAGTACAGCAGCATCACTGTATTATAATTAATAATAATAACATAATTAATAATAATAATAATTATAACTATTAATTAAAAAAAAATATTTTAAGAAATTCCTTAAGGGTGGCCATTACTGGTACATCTATCCTATATTATTTTATAAAGGAAATTTCAGTTTTTTCCTATTTGGAAAAATTGAAAATAACCGCATTTGGAAAAAAAAACAGAAAAAACTTTCCCCAAAAATTGCCAAATTTTTACTGAGCATTCCCATCTCTAGTTATACATTGGTTTTACTGTATTAATTCCCTTCCAGGTCAAGGTCAAGTTGACAAAAATAGATTTTGTACAATCAGGGCAATTTGCAGATCAATGAAAGTTATCTTTTATCCAATTTATGTGTGGGCTCACTTAGAAGACTGTACTAATGTCAAACAGAAAAATATATGATAATGGATTTTTAAAAATTTTCTTTTCTCCCTCAATGTGTATATTACGTACAGCTCTTTTTTCTATAAATTTTATGCCCACCAAGGACCAAGTTTTGTTTATGAAGAGACAGATAAGAATTAAAAATATAAGTTAATCTGCAATTAAAATATTTAACAAGCAATGCTAGTCACACCTAACGCATATTACTTCACAATAGACATAAAATTGATGACGTGACTTATGAAATTAAAAATCTTGCTCATTTGAAAATCTATCTAAAACTTTACTAAGCAAACAAAAAATAAAAAGTAACTTAATATTTCAAGTGTGATCATTTGTATGAAATAATGTTGTTTGTAATTTTTAAATCATTTTTATTCTTTATAAAACATTGTTTATTGTTATGTTAAAGACCATAAAATCACCTACAAAAATGTTTACTGAATACTTATCAATAGATGGGTTTTCTAATAAAAATACGTAGTCTAGTTACTTAAAAGCCTGAAAATCATCTACAAAAATATTCATGTAATAGTTATTACTCATTAGCTTAATTACTGACAAAAATATGATACAGGTTTGATACAGAGTAGCACAAAATTTATCTTTTATTAAGCCGAGAGAAATCAGTGCTAAATTGCATAAAATCTAATTCAAATTATAATTTTGGGATTTAAAAAAACAAACAAACTTAGCGATATAAAATCATAATTTAAGAAGCATCTATAACAATTAAAAACTGCATTCGCTTTTTAAAACTTTATGAATGTTCATAAATTTGTATGAGTAAAAAGGTATTTTGTATTATCCTAAAATTAATGACATCTACGGCTGCTACAATAATTAAAGGGTTATCTTATTTTTTAAGCGGACAAAATAAAGAGAAAAATTGATCATGTAAAACATTTTTACAAATGCTTTGTAGGGCGCTTAAGGTCAAGCATGTCAATCATAAATTAACATGTACTTCATACATTAATACCTTAAATCTACAACTCTTTACTTTTAATGAACTAAATTAAATTTCACGATTTACCAATTTTTAAGAAGAAAAAGAGAAAACATACTGATTTACTGTTACGTAGAAAGTGCATAAATCTGCAGTCGCATAAGTTTCGGACCATCTTCATCATCAAGCTAGTTTAGCTGATAGAAGTTAGATTTATAATGAAAACTTAATGTATTTTATAAGCGCTGAACGCATTACAAATTGCTATCGAATATTTTATTTATAGCTCTAGACAAATTTAGAATATTCTCTCTAACACCGGTGTAATTACAGTCGCACAAAACGCGAACTACACAAACGCTGCCAACTTGTTATATAAACTCCGAAAATCTATCTGTTGTAATAGCACCTCAGGTAACAGCCAATGAACATTCACACTTCTCTAGTGGGTCGATCGATAAACATTCGTTCATATTTTTGCAACATGTCAGCCAATCACGCACCTGCAAGTTTTTGGCATAATGTAAACTTTAGCCACATCCACATCAATGTTTACACTGGTTGCTTGGGAAACCACTGGGAAACACATGCCTTCTGGGGCTGATAATGACGAAAGCGCAACAAAGTTGAGGATAAATTAGCAAATATATGAAAAATTATAAATTTTACAATGTATCAGATCGGTTTATTGCTTTTAACTGGACCTTTCCGTGTAGTGATTGAGTCAGTTTCTCAGTACCTGAAGTTTGCCAATGAAAATATTATTAAATGTTTATATGTTAAAATTGAACCCGAACTCTGTAAACCCGTCTCGAAGTCACACCCTGTTAATTTAAAAAAACTGTCATATTTCGTACCGCTAGTATACAATAAAGCATCATCTTTGTGCCAAAATTTGGATGTACGCGTTCTTTTATCTGATACTAAAAAACGTAAAGCAGAACTTGGCGAGACTTCAAAATTCGATGTTATTTTAACTAACTGCACAGATGAAAATCAGGATATTATAAATTATACGGATCACATTTTAAAAAGGAAATGTGATAACATAATTAAACTACATGAAACTGATGTTTCACAGTCGGATGTTTTTGACAACAATGAATCAGCATCAGACTTCAAGATTTTTAAAACTGTTTGTTTAGGTGGAACATTTGATCGTTTGCATAATGGCCATAAAGTCTTATTAGGCGAAGCTGCATTAAGAGCTACAGAGCAATTAATTGTTGGAGTAACAGATGGTTCAATGCTTAAAAGTAAATAAATATATATACTTCAGATTTCATTTACAGAATTTGTTTGCTTTCATTATGAACTGCTCTTTGAAAAATTTAATTAACTATTTCATGGAATCCTTTAAGTTTTGTTTAAAAAATGAACAAATAGTATTAAGCGTCAACAGTATTTTACCTAACCTATATATACAAATTGAACACTTTCCGACAAGTTTAAAAAAGGGCAGAGTTCTGCCGGTGAGAAAAAGGCACTTTTTATATCCTTAAGGTTTTTTTTTTAGATTCTTAAGTGCGCTTTTTAGATTCTTAAGGACATTTTTTAATTGTTAAAGGCATTCTTTTAATTTTTTAAAGCCACTTTTAATATTTAAAATTCAGGACACTTTTTTCGAGACAACATTGAGTCAGTTTTTACTATGTAAATAAAATTTTTAATGCAAAAAGAAGAAAGAGCACTTTTTGTTACTGAGGGGCAAGAAGGGTGCTAATTTTGTAAAAGAGGGGCAAGAATGCTTCTGTTTTGTCAACCAAAGGGCAGGCAGGGTGCAGCACCTGTATGAAATTGTCTGGGAGGAAACTATGAATTAAACCTGAAAAACAAAGTATTCTACAATGAAGATAGTCAATCTTACAAAAGCAGAGGCTATATAAGTTTAAAAACTCCTTACTAGTATAAGGCACAAAGAAAAAGATTAGTTATTTAATTCTGAACAGGTCCATAGCTAGATGAGCTTGCACCAGGTATGTAGTGGAGGGTATGAACTGTATACCTTCTGGATAACTCTATACTCTCTGTAGCTATAGAGTATACCTACTCTCTGATTCACCTTTTGCCTATATACCCTCTGTTTTTTTACAACTACACCACTGGCTTTGACTTCTACCCATACTCTTAATTATCTGATCTTTCTTCTCCTTCAACCCCCCCCCCCCTCTCCACACACACACATACCTCTTTATCCTTTACATTTCTTGTACACCCCATTTCACATTTTTTTTTCCCCCACAAAAAATCCAATAATAATTTTACTGCTTAATAAAAGGTTTCAGAAAAAAAATACAGTAGAAGATCTTTAAAATTATGCAATTCTATATATAACACACAACTTCTTAGATATAAACTATGAATTTTTCAGTTAAAATGCACTTGTACTTCACAACATAAAAAAATTGCTACTCTCTAGAGGACTAAATTTAACACGCATTATTTCATTGTCTTATTAATTCAGAGCTTTTTAATGAAAAATTGCTATTATTATAATAAAAGTTTTTGAAAATGAGTAATATAATGAATAATTTGGTCAAGGCATATTTGGGCTATGCATAAAATAAATTTAAAAATGTGTAAAATGGTCTACATTATAGAAAAATTTATATGCAAAATTCTATATAACACACAACTTTGCGTTTTTAGGTTTCCGTTATAAAGATCTTCTACTGTAGTTACTTTAGTTTCTCATACAGATTAATTTATGGTTTGGGGCTCCTATCACAGCTTGCTATCTACAATATATTAATTCATTAATTTTTTGTTTGTGCATTTTATGTTTTATCTTTTAATTTATTTTTCTTTCCAAAGATAAATGTATATATACAGAGCTTGAAATTCATTGTGGGATGTCAGGATTAGGGATTTACCGAATAGTTTATTCGGTGGTTCGGCATGTAAACCAAATATTTGGCTTCGGCCAATAATTGCAGATAAGTATTTTCTTAGAAGTAGAAGAATTCTCTTTTACATAGCAGAAGAATAGGCTAAACAATGAGTTTCAATATTATGTGCATGAGTTCAGAGTTCAGCTGCACTACAAAAAACAAGTCAAAGGCCATTTTTAATTTTAAAAAAACTTTTACCTTTCTAAAGTAGCCTACATAGGTGTGAAATCAAAACAACTATCTACAACAGAGAAAAAAAAAGTAAGGAAGATGCACATCTTTCCCTTATCATTTAATTTTATTTACTTCTACATTAGTTTTTTTTTTTTCAATTTAAATTTATTTAATGTGTATTTTCTTTAATATACACATTAAATAAGTATATCAGAGTTCATCTCTGTATATCTAAGGTGCATATTAAAGAAAATACACACATAAAGTAAGCATATCCCTATGCCTATCCTATAGATTTTATAACCATTTATATCAAAATCACTCAAATTTCTTTTCTTCATCACCACAATGTTAAAATATTAATCAAAATATTAATATTCTATCAATAATTTGACAGAAAATAGTTAAATGTACAAATTGATATGATACCTTTTATATTTTGAGAACATTCCTATTCAATATGTTTATAATTAGACTTAGACAATCGGTAAATCAGCTTAATGACAACATTGTTTCTTTGTATTTGAATGAACTTTTGTTTTTCTGACAATCCTTATCCTTAATAATACCCTGTATAGTTCAATACTTTCATAGGTTATTTTTGGGTATTGACTAGTGATAAAATAATAAAAAATAAGTGATGGGTTAATGAATTTGTGAGTGAAAAGTCATTAAAAATTTTTTTGTGTAATTAGATTTAAGAATAAAAATGTAACTGAAAATTAAATTATTGAGAATTTAATTTCAATTAAAGCTTATTAAAAAAGCTAATATATGCAAAAATGCATATTAAAAAGTTTCAAGTATTCAGTTGCCGAATACCGAAGCTTCGGTATACACTTCGACCGAAGCTTCAGTATTCGGCAAAATTGCTGCTTCGGTCAATCCCTAGTCAGGATTCACCCCAAAGAGATTATATTGCAGGCAAAAGCTTTCTGCCCAAGGACCATTATAAACTTATGGCCATCTATTATGAGTTCTGAACAGTAATAATTAGTCAAATCAATGCATATTTTTTTTTTAATTTTTTATTGTTTCCTGTAAAAATCTATTGGCTGCGTTTATTTATATCTGCCTGTTCCAAAACTTTAACTATCGTCCTTTTATCGACAATTTCTACATTAATTTTATCAGAAAAATCTTTCTAACTCTGGTCGACTTTTGCATAAAATTCACAATTAACTTTTTGTCAGTTTGTACTCTTTTCCCAATACCAACATAACATTCAACAAAATTCCTTTCTGATATAAATTCAACAAATAATAATTGTTAGGTGCAGGGCTTAATTTCTAACAAAAAAAGTACCAGAGTACTAATATTCTGCAGTACTAACAACCGTAGTGTGCCCCCTCCCCCCCCCCCCCCCCCGTCACTCCATACTTATATTTCATACATTATTTGCAAAATTTAAAGCATTTTTTTTCTTTAGCAAAATAATTTTAAATATATCTATCAGCATACACTTATAATGCATAATTATTTATTATACTTAGCTGTCAACTAATCCACTTTTTAGCTATCACTCCTTCCGAAAAGAAATCTTTGCGTAATTTTAATGTTAATTAATTGTAGAATTCTGGGATTAAACATGGTAAGGATTATGATTCGGAAATAGCGCTAATGCAAAAAAGGAATAGTTCGCCAGTTATGCCTTTTCATGAAAAAGTGAATGAAATTTATAGAAATTAATATTTATATGTTGAAGAATGGAACAGCGTTTTTCAATTTCCTATAAAAGGTGCATATTTGAAACTATAATCGATTCCTTCTGTTTAACAATCTTTTGTGGTGAGTCCCTGAAAATCAGATTAAATTAAAAATTTGACACCGTTATCGGAAATATTCAATACGTTTATACAAAAAGGAGGAAACACTGCTCGATTGCTTTCTATCAGAATAACAATGCATGGTAATTATATCTACTTATAAATGAAAGTGACTTCGTAAATGTGCAGAGCAGAGCCTTAAAATGGGCAGCGTTCATAAAAAAAAAAAAAAAAAAAAAAAAACGCTGTTGCTTTGGGCCCCGGAGCCCTGCATTTATGAGCTCCGGTGAATTCCGACCAATATTTAAATATTTACTGAAAACAGAGAAGTACTGGGGCTCAGCTCCGGTGCAAATTAAGCCCTGGTTAGGTGTGAGGTCTCCAATTTTTCCTTACTGCTTTTCTCATCAGAGTATATCTCATCTCATGCACCTTTAATTGCTTCCAACTTGCAATATCTAACATTTATTAAGAAAATTAATTATTTATAATTATTAGAATAATGAATTATTAGAAAATTTGCATAAGGCAGTTCTCAAATCCTCTTCTCAACAACGCAAAACTTTCTGACTCATTTTTAAACGTATGAGTTTTCCATTTTTTGATAAATATATTACTTATTGAGTTATAAGCGATTATAATCATGTGACGACCAGTTCTCCTGTCTCATAGTATCGCATCTGGAAATTTGGCTCTAAACACAAACTTTGACAGTATTTTCTGCCTTTACCAAAAAATAGAAAATGTCTTTTGATGTCATAGTTTCTGAATAACATCTGCCCTTTTATGCATTTCCAAACAAAAATGAATTAAAAAAATGTGTCAGAAAGTAGCCCTTTTGGTTTAGAGAACAGCCATAAGAAATTTTATATATCTTGGACTTCATCTTCGGCTAAGGATTTCTTTATCCTGCTTGCAACTTGATATATTGATGCTTAATATTGGCCACATGTTGCCTATGTTGTCCAATTAGCATTATAAACTTCGAAAATAATTCATGCTTAGTACAAGTGATTTCCTCTTTGCATGTATTTTGTTTGGTTTTACTTCCAAATTTAGCCTCTTTCCTTACTCTTTTTGTTAACTAATGCTCATCGTCATACTTAACTTCATCTTTGAATTCATTAATAATCTGAATTCGATTATTGTTGTAGCATCCAACTCAAATTTTCTCCAAACATTTGATGCCAATTTTTTTTTTTTTTTTTCACATGTTACTCTTTGAAAGAATGGATTAGGAGATCTTCAATCATTCCTAGCAACTTCATTTTTTCATACCATCCCAAAATTTATCATACAAATTACAATAGCAGGTATTTCGCTGTTTACAATCTGGGAAATAACCTAAAATGGACGTCCTTAACAAATCTCTGTGTACTTAGGTTCTTTTTATTCTCGAAATGAGTTTGTAAACTCTTGGTGCAAGTTTTGCAATGGGTCTGATAATAGTCGCTTTTTCTTTTTCTCCCTCCTCTTTATTATCGTATCCTTTTTCCCAGGACAGAGTCTGCTGCCGTCATTTTTTTCATGAAACAATTAAATTTTGAAGTTTTTCTTTCTGGTATTTTGTTTTCTGAAGGCCACCTTTTGGTTTCAACAAATTTTTAGAAGTCAAAAGAGAAATCTTTGCTTAAATCTGTATTTCTTAATTGTTTTTCCTTTTATCCATAGCACTTACTAAGTTTTTTTCATACTCAAAACTACTTCTTAACGTTTCCCTTCTTAACTATTTCTTAATGTTTTCATCAAACGGTTTTTTAATGCTGCTCCAAACTTAAGGTTTTCATGAATTATCTCAGGAACCTTTTTACCACTGACCTTTTTTTTTTTACATCTTTCTTTGGAGTAATCTTTCTTTGATACTGCTCTAAAGTACAGTCATGGAAGAAAAAAGTAAACACCCCCTACTAACTCACTCCTCAACAAATTATCGTAGAAGAAAGTTACTGGTACCAAATGATTGGAAATAAAGTCTACTTTTAAATGATGTATATAAAATTTGCTTAGGGGGGCATCTACATATTAAAACGAACCCAAACTTCATTTTTTCAATGGCAATACCCAATTTTAACAAGATATTTCAAATCTTTGGTTCAAACTATGCCTAGACACCAAATTTCAAGTCATTTGAATGATGAGTTTTTGAATTATACCTAACATTTAAAATTTAGTGCTTCTAATGTTAAATTACATTTTCATATTTTTATTAATATCTCCTGAAATTATACTCCTAATTGTGCAAATTTTTTGTGTAGCAATAATACTAAAATACCCAAACATAAAGGGTGACCTGGGGTAATTATGGGTCACTCTTTTCTGGTGTAATTATGGGTCACCTAGTTTTTATCCCTATGATATCTACTAGGACAAATTCTAAAATAGTGGATAGGTTCTCTTATTAGTCTACTTTATTATGTATAATAATTTTTTATTTTAACTTAGCTGCATAATATGAGTCGATGTTTTTGTAACATGCTATAAAATCATCTTTCAAAAAGATTGCCTTTGAAAATTGCACTTTTTACCAAGATCCATGCCACAGTTAAATAAATGTTTGGATTTTTTTTGTTTATGCTTTTTTTAAATACAAATACTATAAGGTTTTTAAATACATGCACATTTTAGTCCTATTTGTTTTCAAATAGATTCTAGATGCATACCCAATTATGTCACAAATATCTGGGGTAATTATGGGCCACCGGGGCAATTCTGGGTCAGCATGTTTTTTCCATTTTTTATGGCATTTTTTTAATTTTAGACATGCAATGCAATTGTTAATTTATAATTTTAAGGGTTTTCAAAAAAAAAAATAAATGTACAGTATTGTAAACCTAAAGTAACTTTTGAAGTAGGCCAGATAAAATATTTTTATAATACCTATTTTTTACACTTTAATTGTTAACTATTAGCACATGGTAAAACATGAGTGTTGGATTCATATCTTTATAGTGTGGAGCAATTAATTAGATACAAATCATTAAGAAAATATAAACCCCAATAAGAATCCTGTAGCTTAAAAGAACAAAGAAGTATTGTAAAAAAACAAAATTATTTTTTCAACTAACGGATAAAATGTTTTTAAAGCATGCTTTTTCCTTTAACCATATTAGACTATGTAGGGTAACTGTCATTGTTTGAATATTAGTTTTTAGGCCTAATTGTTAGAACATGATGAAACACCTGTGCTAGATTCATATTTCTATAATGTAGAGCAGTTAATTTGAAGAAAACTATAAACCTAAATAAATCGGTCAAGTGCAAATTTTATTCATGCACAAAGTGTTCCATATGATGGCTATTTATCAGTATGATTAACCTTACCTATGGCAGAGACCTTGTACAAAATTTAAACTCACCTTTGTGCCAAGCATTTTTCAAAAGCAGATTGCAGTGACACATTTTTCTAGGTTAACATTTTAGCTAATAGCCAACAAATGTTTTTTAAAATCATTATTAACTATCCTTGAATGATTCTGCATCAATACTTACCCCAAGTGTCCCTCAGCTCTCTTGCTAAGCACCTGCAAAGTAAAGTTTGTGTGTAACAGAAAAATGTGATTTTCGTAAACATCCCATAAAAATAAATGGCATTTTCATTTATTTTTTATATTTAAAAAAAAATTAAGCTTTAATGATGAAAATTTCTACTTTAGAGGTAATTTCCAAAAACTTACAAAAATATTTTATTTAAAAAATATGCATTAATACTTCATAAAGACAGTGACCCATAATTATCCCGTTGCCGGGGTAATTATAGGTCACTTAAAAAATTCAATTAAAAAATAAATACAAAATTTTGGGTAAACTGAGTGTTTTATACAAAAGCTACAATATTAAGTCAACTTCATGCCAAATTTGAAAATTTCATCTTTTATATTTTCCTAGATATTGAGATCTTATTGTTTCTTGACCCATATTTACCCCGTGTCACCCAATACGTTGAATTTGCAATTTTTATAATTTTATGATATGATTTATGAAATTAATATTCGAAAAAATTATGAATTGCAACCTACAATTTTTTTGGAACAGATGTTATATATTCCTGCAGACGCCATCTTGTATTTTTTTTTGCCGTGAAAACCCCTTTTCTGCCAATGTCGCCAAGTAGATTTATGCACATGTTAGGCTTTATGAGGTTGCCAGAACACGTCACATGTCGGAGTTGCCTTTATCGATAAACGCCAACAAAACATCGCCGAGAAATCCAAGATGGCGGCCACGGGAATATATAACATCTAAGCCATTTTTTTTAATGGATTTAGATTTATTAAGTCCTGCTTTATGGATATCCAAAATTTCACATTTTTCCTCCAAGTAGTTTTCAAATTATGCTTAAAAAACGGCAAAATTATGGTTTAAGAGGACATCTATGATAGAAGTGACTAAATATTTTTAAATTTCTTACGCTATCCTGTAATCTAGCTGTCTTCAGTGACTGCTTGAGTGTCACTTAAGATGCCTTGATCAAGAAGTGGGCTCTCTCGGTGAACAATCGAGTACCGAACTTAAATTTGGATACAGCCCCTAAAATACGCTCGGTTTACAATAATTAATTTCTTGGAAACTTATCGTACAAATTGCATAAAAATTTGTTTTCGGGCTAATTGAAGGGTGTAGAGTTCATTTATGCTGTCAGAATTGTTTAGTGCTGTTGTAAAAAACAAAGTTATGGTTCGTTTTAATATGTAGATGGCCCCCTAAGCAAATTTTATATATACATCATTTAAAAGTAGACTTTATTACCAATCACAAGGTACCAGTAACTTTCTTCTATGATAATTTTTTGCAGAGTTAGTAAGGGTGTTTACTTAGTTTTTTCCACGGCTGTATCTTTGTTTGTACTTTCTCATTCACCTCTTCTTTAAATTTACCTAATTCTTTTATCATTAATTCTCTGTTTTGCTTCCTTTATTTACAGCCACTGGCAACTCTAGAACAAAATGGTCTGTTTTCAAGCTCATGATGTTCAGGGCTTTCAGGTGGTATCCTGACAGTTAACAGTGCTGGTTCTATCTCTTTTTTCATTTCTCTGTGTTTTTCTTTCTTTTTTTAAAAAAAAGCTTGTTTACACCAGCTTTCCTTAACTATCTCTTTTCATGATCACTCATTTCACTAACTTTCTTCCTTATGGTTTCTTTATTTCATTATCTTTCTTTTTAGTTTCCTTATACTTCTCAGAATCAGTTTTTTATTTTTCTCTTGCACGCCTCATACTTTGTGGTATTGGAAAATTGCAGAACTGGAAGTTTGCATGATTTCTATCAAGTTCTCCAATAGGGAACCACTTATTTTAAAGATTTTGACAAAATCAGCCAATCCATTCGGGTACAAACTTTCAAATACGCACTAAATAAATTTTAAAACATTTCCAAGATGGTGGACATATAGAATAAAATGGTTTCAAATTTCCCACAAAGTGTGGAAGAGCTGATTGGATCTCTTTTTAAAAGATCAGCATAATCAAGCAACAAAATAATAGAAAAACATAAAAAAAAATAACAGAGTAATTTAGAAAAATAAACAAGCAACAACAAAAACATGCATATCAATTACTCCTAGTTTCTTATTTCAAGACATTATGTCTGAAATATATTATTACACTGTTTAAATTTCAACCAAATTGGTATATTAAAGTCACATCCATGGATACAGTGTTACATCCGTAGGCACAGACTGTCAACGGATGTAATAAAAACTACCATTTTCTACATTTAGGAACATTTGCTTTTGAGTTTATGATATGAAAGATGAAAAAGAAACATTTTATATCTAATATTATAAATTTATTGAATTATTTTATTATCTGACCTGACTATTTGAAACATGTATGTGCCACAAATGTGATAAGTTGATCTTTACCTTTTAGAAATAAAGACCAAAATCTTTAAATGAAACTGCCCAAATCACAAAGCATGTTTCTGTTTTTTGCATCACTAAACAAAATGGCTGCTTGTGTGTTGATTCTTTAACAAATACAGTACGGTACTGCCAATTGGAAGAATTTATTGCACTTTGCTTCTGTCCACATAGGACAAAATTAGCACTCGCCAATCACCGAGTAACATTGAACAATTGGCGATTGACTTTATTGCCACCACTGGCCAAACTTAATAGTAACCACTCGGCAATCACGATGATTGAATGAAAAATGTACGAAAGGGGGGGGGGGGTAACTTTGTTTGAAACGCACCTCACACTAATCACAGCGCCCATCTCTTGCGTCATCATGATGTACCCATCTCTTCTCCTATGGGTGATTCTATTCCGAATATTCTGAAAATTTAAGACATTCACTTCCGAAAATTTTTAAAAATTGTTCATAAATCCGAAAATTTGAACATAAAAAATATCGCGAATTTCGACAAATGGTTGCCGAAAAAATCGATTTTGTCAATTGTTCACAGAAAAATTGTCAATTTCATCAAAGGATCTTTGGGAAAACTCAAATTTCATCGAAGGATTGCAGAAAAACACGAATTTCGTCAAAGGATATTGAAAAAAACGCGGATTTTGTATAGCAATTGTGGGAACAACGCAAATTTTCTCAAAAAATTGCAGAAAAAGGCAAATTTCGTCAAAAAATCGTAAAAAACCCCACAAAATTCGTCAAAATATTGCAAAAAAAATTACAAAATTTGTCAAAATATCACGAAAAAAATGCAAATTTCGCCAAAAGATCACGAAAAACCCACAAATTTCGCCGAAAGATTGCAAAAAAAACCCACAAATTTCACCGAAAGATGTAGAAAAAATCCACATGGTTAGTGCCATGGTTAGTGCCCCATCCCCCCTTCCTTCTCTCTGTGGTAACCTTTCAGAAAATTTGCTGTGAATTTCAGAATTTTTTTTTTTCCTCAGAATCAATCTTCAGAATCTTCAAGCCTCTGACATCGTCCAAAGGCACACCCACACTTCGGCCAATCCGAGATTAAGTCAGAAGAATGAAGAAAGGGAGAAAGAATTGTTACATACTGATTCAGCTGGGCACGCGGATAAGAAAGAAATGTGATAGGATTCCTATCACATTTCTTTCACATATCAACGGCTATCCTAAATAAAAACCAGAAACACAAATTGCTGATTTTCCTGGGAATGACCCAATTATTAGTGCCTGAAATTATGTTTGTGAATTAGGCATAAATGTGTGAAATAATATTACTATATACACTGCTTGACAATTTCTAAGGAACATCTGGGTTTTGCAGCGTATCGTTCCCAACAGCCGGCCAATAATAGTAAAATTAAATGTAAAGAGCATAGTAGGGCAGGACCTGTTAACTGCTTAAAAGGCAGTGCATGAAGTTAGGTGTTTGACAAAAATACCACCTTAGATTGTTGAACTTATTTCTGTGAAATTCTGTGTAGTATGGCAATAATGAAGTGCAAAAAGTCTGCAAGACGTCAATTGAATGCTTATGATCATATACAAATAGTTGAATGGCTCGAAGCAAGTCAAAATGTCATTACTGTGGCCACAGTAATGGGAGTGTCAAAAAGTGTCATCTCGCGATTAAAAAAGGCCGCTGATAGTGGAAATGGTATGCAAAAGCATGCCGGTGGTCGTAGAAGAAACACCACACCTCAAGAAGATAGATATGCTTCCCTAGTCGCGAAAAGGAACAGAAATCTCACTCTTAGTCAGATTTCTGCAGACATTGCAACTGATATACATGTATTTGCCAGAACCATTTCTTGGCGATTAAATCAGGGTGGTCTGCTTGCACAGAAATCTGTTCAATACATCCCACTTAAACCACATGATCATCGAGAAAGATTGTGTTGAGGTAAGGAACATATTGGTTGAATCTCAGCAACAGTAGTCCAGAGTGATGTTCTCCGACGAATCCCACTTCACTGTGACAAATGATTCTGGCCACTAGTTAGTGTTGAGTGAGAAAGGGGAGCACATCACACAATGGCAGAACACCACTTCACATCTTTGATTGATGTATCACTTCTCGCTACATCACCTAGTGGTATTGCATAGATATTATTCTGGGTTACATTAGTCTTTTTAAGGATACAGTTGGTCCAGACTTTGTTTTTATGGAGGACAATACCTGCCACAGAAATCTGTTCAATGCATCCCACTTAAACCACATGATCATCGAGAACGATTGTGTTGGTCTGAGTAACATATTGGTTGAGGTCAGCAACAGTAGTCCAGAGTGATGTTCTCTGACAAATCTCACTTCACTGTGACAAATGATTCTGGTCACTAGTTAGTGTGGAGTGAGAAAGGGGAACACATTATACAATGGCAGAACACTACTTCACATCTTTGACCGATGTATCGCTACATCACCTAGCGGTATTGCATAGATATTATTCTGGATTATGTTAGTCTTTTTAGGGGTACAGTTGGTCCAGACTTTATTTTTACGGAGGACGGTATTTGCCCACACCAGTGGTGCCAACTTATATGGGCCCATGGGGTGCGAGTCCGCCCAATAATTTGATCTCTTCGCTCACCCAATTTCAATTAATTTAATTCATAATTTATTTTTTATTTATTTAATTGCTGAAATGAAATTTGGTTTTATTAACGTTCTCAAAATAATTTTGTTTGAAAAATTAAGGACATCAATTAAACTTACAGGAGCACTGAAAACCCCTTCAGCATAATGTATGGTTAAATTTCTTACAAATTTCCTGCATATTTTGCCATCTGTTTTGATGTCTTGAATTGATAAAGCACTTAGATGACTAGAATGTATGTTTTTCTTAATATGAAGTTTTTTGCACCCTCAATCGTTAGCAATTCTAATGTTATTTAAAATGAATAATGTATTTATAAGAAAGAACTTATAAGAATGTAATTTAATAAAATTATTTATAAAATTACAATTAAATTATAGTAATTTAAAAATTTGCTTAGAAAAAACACAATTTAATTTCGAATTATTCTCTTTAGACATTTGCTCCTCCCCCCTCTCTCTTCACACACATACACATTAAGGGAAAAAATTATATGTATTATTTTACTCAAAAATTTTTGAGCCTACCCGATATTTTTGAAAAGTTGGCGCTACTGGCCCACACGGGACTGCTGAAGTATAGAATACACTAGAAAGTGAAAATATTGAATGTATGGAATGGCCTGCTTGTTCTCCAGACTTAAATCCAACAGAGCATGCCTGTGATGCTCCTGGCAGAAGTTTTTCTCAAAGAACTCAACCTCCACGAAACTTACAAGAACTGAAAGACGCCTTGAGAAAGGAGTGGAACGATATCACCTAAGGACTTTTCAATAGTTTAGTATATATACAGTGTGTGTTACAAATATTTTTTCGGGGGGGGGGGGGGCAGAATTGAAAAATTTCCCAACTTGAAACAAATTGCTTTAGTTTTCCAACTGAAATGATATGCGCAATGTGTATTTATGATAATGATACTTATACTACGTAAAAAATCCTTTCCAAAGAAAAATATTCAAACTAAAAGCATAAATAATTATAATTATTGGTTTGTTTAATGAAAGTTTAAATACATTACTTTCCTTTAAATAATTAAAATCAAAACTAGTTTAATTTCTATTTTCCTATTTTGGAATCATTGAGCATGAAATAATAAGATACCCCATTGCTAAATGAATAGTTAAGGAAATGATTTCAAACAATACAGTAAATGTAAGACTTAAACCTAGAAAAATTGCGTATATTTAGAGAAAACCAGCATTAATTTAATGTTTGCAAATTTTATGTCTTCTGTATAGTACGAGTCATAATCGCACTTTACATGAAAATACATGTAAGATATTTTCGTAGCACAGAGAAATACAATGACAAAGTGAGTCTGGCTGCTTTTTGTACTTCTTTTGATATTTTAACTTGTTTACTATTACAGAACTCAGAAATGTAGTTAGCAATACAACAAAAATTTCATATTTTTTTACTGTTATTTAAAAGAAAAGAAAAAGGTCTTTCAAAAATCTAGAATTTTCCAACTCTAAGTTGAAACTTCCCAAATAACCCCCCCATCGCGACGCCTCTGTATACAGCATGACTAACAGATGCAGAATGTACACTGGTGTCCGAGGAGGGCATATTCCTTACTGAGAGACTGATATCTCTCATCCTTCCATCTAGAAAGAACATTTTTTTTGTTGCTCCAAAATTTTTCAAAGGAGACATTTATTTATTTTTTTCATTATCCTGCTTTCCCATATGGTGTGACATGTACTATTTTGCATGATAAATATAACGATCAACCCCCATTACATCTATACTTAGTTTTATTTCCTCAGTCATTGGCTGTGATTATTTATTTTAAAAAAATGTCTCTGTTCCTTAGCAATTCTCAAGCAGTGTATTTTTTATAAATCAGACACATGAGAACTAATTACTATAACTGCTAATTTGCATGAATAATTATTTCATTTTTTCCCTGTTTTTACTTTCTTCTCTATAAAGAAGAAAAGTATTATAATCAAAATTTTTTTCTCTTCCAGTCGTGTGTGCGTATGATATATGTCCTCTTTGTATTATCGAAAAGTGTATGAAGCTATGCATAGAATTGCACCAAATTTCATATATAGGGGAGAGTGGTAATGAATGGGCCAATTTTCGGTTTTTAATTTTTGTAATTTTTTCTAATTTTTTTTTTTTTTTTTTTTTTTTTGGCTCAGATTTGGCTCTTTAGTTACTTTACTTATTTGGTTATTTAAAAAAGTCATAAAAATTGGATTAGAAAATGTCTATAATGAATGATAATAGAAAATAAAAATATAGAAATTTGGCCCATTCATCCCCACACATGGGGCTGAATGGGCCACTAAATGAATTCAATGAAAAAATGTGAATTAATCTTTTATTCACCAAATATGAAAAAATGAATGGCACTTGACATGATATGATCAAAAGCATACTGAAGTAGTAAGTAATACACAATGCTTATCAAATTTTATAAATATGAAAAGTGATATTATTAAATCACATAATGACATAATTGTAGCAGAAAAATGATAAAATAATGAGATTATAAGAAAGAAAGAACATAAAATATGCATAAAAATAATAGATAATACACATTATGATTTAACAAAATTTATATTTTTCAAAATTAATATTAAACGACAGGGTTGAACTGCCTGTTAATTGACTATTTAGTGTAAATTTCTGGTATTATTTATTCTACCCATCAGATTCAGAATATAAACAATTATTCTAGTTTTATATCAAATGGGAAAATACTGGTAGGTGTGGTCAACAACTGGACAGTTCACCTTAATCATTTATACAATTTAACTTATGTTTCTAATAAATAACTAATATTTCTTAGGGTGAAAATGTGCAAATTATTTTTTAGACATTTATTCAAACCTATTCTAACTAGACACAGTGCTGTAGTTGGGTGGGAACGCCGTTCCCAAAAATATTTGGTTTTCTACTGTAAAAAAAAATATCGTACACGAACACAAACTTTTTTTTTTCAAGCGAAACGATAATTATTGCTATTTATTATAACGATAATTATCAAGTTTATTGATACTGGAGATGAACCTAGAGACCTAAAACCCTCTTCTCCAAACAGTGAAAACTATATACCCATTTCCACGGCTGAATGCGAAAGAGTATTGAGCTGCGTTCAGCTGTATGAATAACATCATGACCAATGCCAGAAATTCACTCCTTATTGAAAAAGCCAGTTCACTTATATTCATAAGCTGTGTAGGACATCACTTAAAAGAATTTTGCCCAGAACTATATGTGAAATTTTGATTGCAATTAGGAAGAAGATTAGCAGACGAGGCAGCTTGTCCTAAATCAAAGAGCATAGAAAACACCTCTCATTATCGTTCTTTAGGGAGACTTCTGCGATAGATGTGCCAGTAAGTAATATAGGGATTTATTTCTGTTATTTCAAATAAATTTTGATTCATGAAAGAAAATGTTACTATGAAATTGATAAAATATTGCTTTTAGATGAATATACAAATACAATACTCTAAAAACTAGAATATAGTATTATAACTGTTAATTAAAAAAGTCGGCTTTTGTCTAAATGTTCTAAATTGGCTTTTTGCTTTGCAAAAATCCCGGTAGCATCAACATCTACTCTATGAAAAGGTGAGTTCCCACAAATATTTTTTTCCAACTACAGCGTTGACTAGACAGTAATTTAATCTAAATCCATGACAACCAGTTATGTTTCATATTAAAGAGAAAATCAGAAAAAAGAAAGAAAAACCATATTTTCATGACCATGATATAGTGGCCCATTCAGCCCCACCTTTACTTCTGGATATACTCAGTTTTTTTTAGTACATTAAATTCAGATAACATCTAAATACATCCTAAAGTTAGTTTACAGATATGCAAAGACTTGCTAATACACATAGCTGCAATGAAATAATAGATACTTTTTAACTTAATTATTTTACTGAAAAGGGAAAAAAATTTACTTTTCAATCAGATTCTTGACTATCTTACTCTAGTGGAAAAATGGCTTCTCCCAAACAATGGAAAATTTGATGAGTTTGGTAGAACAAATACCTTCATCTATTGGTGGCATCTAAAATAATTTTATGCAAATACTTTTTCATATTTTGTTAATGGCCCATTCATTACCACCCCTATGTTTTCGGCTCTAGCCAGCAGGTCCCCCTTGAATTTGGAAATATTCGGTCGGAAAGCAGTACTAGCAATTTTTGTGCCATCTTCATCTATTGTATCATCAAAAAGTGTACGAAGTTATACACAGAATTGAACCAAACTTCATGTATTATGTTTTTGACTATGATCATCAGGTCCTAGTTGAAAATGGGGATATTCTCCCAGAAGGTGATGCTGTGATAGCAATTTTATCGATTTTTTGTAGTTCTGTTGAACATCAGCTGCTTGTGCAGTGACAGGCACTTCGCATCTAGCTAACCCAGTAATTCGCAAGTAGCTGATGTACAATATAATAACAAAATATTGATTTTATTAAACATCATGATCGAGATTAACTTGTTTTTTACTCCGATTAATAAAATGAAGCTAAAATTTAAGATGAAAGTCAAAGTTGATATAGTATTGAAGTTACAACATTGAAGTATTAGCATATGCAACAACTTTTTGAAATATTAACATGATTGAGAAAGAAGAAACTTTTGGGATTGACACACCCAACTAATTTAATCTGACAGGTCAAATTCCATTGTTTTTTTCCTTAAATTTGTGCATTTTGTTAAAAATTTTAAGCCACTAATGAATTCTAATGTGATTTTTATTGGTGGTCTTTTGAAATAATAACATTTAGTACTTTTATGTTAGTTAGGTGCAAATCTCAAAAATAGTATTTTTCCCATCACTAACAGCAGCTTCTATTTTTGCTTTGATGTTGAAATAAAATGTTTTGCTTTATGGTATTATAATCATATTAATTTGTTTTCTAATGAACTGAGTGAAAGGCATCTATTTTAAAATTATGCAATATATGTATCTTAACCCTTTGTATCAACATGTTGCAGATCTGCTACATACCCAAAAGTCATAGTTACTTACACAGTAAGCTTTAAAGTAGGATTTTATTTATTGCTCCTATTTCCCAACACAACAGTTAATATAAATTGATCACAGAATTCTCAACAAATGGCTATACTGAGTTAATTTTTCATGCGAAAGTTTTTTTTTATCATTTGAGCAGTTTCACGTCGATATTGCTAAAATCAACATCTTAAATTATGTCTGAAAATAGATCTTTTTGAAAGGTAATTTTGTATTAGAAAATGGACAATATTTATGAGAAGTATGTAAATTTCTGTTTATTGTAGGTGTGAAAAAAGTACCTTTTAGTCAATAATTCTTTCAGTTTATGTTCTAAATTTTTTTAATATTTCTTACATGCTTAAAATGATGTTCTAACATCTGAGTAAATAATTTTCAAATTGGAGTTGTTGAGCCACAAAGGGTTAATGTAAGTAGTATTTTAAATGAAATTTATGTATTTTAAATTAAATGAATGAAAAGTTTATATTTTAAATAAAATAAATGCAATATAAATGATGGTAATGGAAACAATGTTTGGTGATTTATCACCTGTGCCTGACTAACATAAAAGTGCCTAATATTCTCTAAAAGTTGTTTTTCTAAGATTAATTTATCATAATTTTTAGGGAAAGTTTTATGGGAATTAATTGAACCTATTCAAAAGAGAATTGCTGTTGTCACTGAATTTTTACTTGATGTTGATCCATCTCTTCACTACGAAGTAGTACCTATTACTGATCCTTATGGCCCAACTATTACTAATCCAGATATTGACTGCATAATTGTGAGTGCTGAGACCAAATCTGGAGGAGAAAAAGTAAATGCTGAACGAAAAAAACGAGTGAGTTTCAATTGCATATTAATTTATAAGATTTATTGTTCAATAATGTCTTATAAAGTTATACATTATCATGAGACTTTACAGATCCAGACAGTAAATATGACTTACTCTTTATTTCCTCAAAACATATAGTTTTAATTAAATGTATAGTTTATATCGAATTAACTTGAATTAGAATTATACACAGTCTTTGGACAACAAGAAATGTATTTTTTTAACATTGCCCTCTGCCTCCTTAGCCCGTTGCAGTTATTTTGATTGTTTTACTTTTAAATATGGTTTTTTTTTACCGATATTTCACACAGTCAACAGACACAAATTTTATATAACATATCTAAATCTTAAAGCATTTGGACAATTATAGGTTGTGAAATTTTTTTATATTTTTGTAAAAATAGGGTTTGATCTAGAGCTAGCCAAAAAGCTAACTGGAAGTGCTTTTTGCCCCAAAGCATTTAGTGAATTAGCCAAATAACGACAGCCAAAGAAATATGCTATATCATTCCCATTTTGTTGTTTCGCATTTCGTAAACCTGCTGCCGTTGCACAAAAACAAAAAAAAAAAAATCTCATTGCATCCGTGCTGCGGCAACACTTCAAAATTTGTCTTGTGCTCTCTATGCAAGCGTCTTCAAACAGTGTGACGTCATTTACATCAGACACGACTCCAGCATATGGCGAAAATGAAAATCGCAGATTGTATAAGTGTGGGATAGGATCTGCACTAGCTTTGAATCATCAATGTGCCAGATGCATGTCATATAAACTTTTCAGACTTGAATTTATGCGGGTTCTGGCTACAACGTGTAAAGAAATGAAATTAGCTTATTGTATTATTTTTTTTTTCTCATAAAAATGACATTACTGGCATGTTTCCCAATGTGACTTCTTTGTATGAATTTGTAGCACCACTTTTGTTGTCTACAGCAGACTGTGAAGGGGATTCAGTCTCATGAATATAACAAAAACTGACTTGAGAAACAAACTGACAATCAAGAAATTAAGTAATTTAATGATGATTAATTTGGAAGGGGAATTTTGAAAATAATTTAAATTAAAAAAAAGCATTTGCTGTGTGGTATACAGCCAAGTCTCGAAGGGTCAATCTTACAGAGTGATGTATTTGTTTGTATATTGCATAACTAAAAATAATACTCATGTATATAGAAATTTTGTATAAATAAAGCTTTTTTTTTCCTTGGCTAAAGCTACTTTTATTTGGCTAGAAGTTATTGGCTGCAATTAGCCAAAAAGCTAAAAATTCCTTTTTCCTAGATTAAACCCTAAAAAAAAAACTTTTTGTAACAAAAGGTGAAATCCTGTAACTCAAATTCGAACCAAACATTTATTAAGAATAACTTCTTTAAACCCTTTCGTTAAAATTTTCAATCTTTTTTCACGAAATTTTTACATGAGCTGCAAAAACGTTATATTTATAACTGATAAAAAATTCAAAGAGTTTGGACAAAAAAAATATTTTTTTTTCTTTTATTATAAAACAACCAAACATTAAAAAAAAAAACAAAAAAAAAAACAAGAAAATGTCCTCTTACGAGCACTTTTATCACTAAAAATCAAGATTTTTTCATTTAAAAATATAAATTTTGACAAAATAGAGTTAAAGATAGAAAATCATATAAATTTGAGGTTCATTTAAGGCTATTATCATGGACAAAGGCAACACCGGGTGGGTCATCTAGTAATAATAATAAAAAATAATGGATGTTATATGCCGTGAAGATGTATCATTATTAAATTGCATATATCTGAAAGTATTTTTCATTATTTGTATGCATACAAATAATGTTTGTGTGCATGTATAATTATAATTAAATTTATAAATCCTTCTTCTATATGTAGGGTATGAATGAATTGGCCATGTGTGTAATAGATTTGGTTGATAATACTGATAGAATACCTGGAGAAGAACAAAAATTAAGTTCGTCAACAAACCGAATGCATATCTTAGGAGTTTGTCTGAAAGCACCTGAGGTAATAATATTACGTTCTTGTTAAAATATTTTATATTATGCAATTATTTGAATATGTCTTAAACATCTTTAATATTTCTTTTCTTGAGTTTAGAACATTACTATGTTTAACTGAAATATTAATTATGTTGCTTCTTGTAGCATACATATAGACCCGGGCGCAGAATCGGCGCAACGTCTTGAGAAGGTCTGCGGACTATTTTTGAACTGTTAAAATTTAGAAAAAAAAAAAAAGTTTGCTAGAAATTATTTGCCATGTGCCATAATAATACGATCCACGCCACATGCGATTGACGAAGCTCCGATTCCCTTTAAAATATAAATAATTCACGGAGAAAACTCTAGACACGCGATCGTGAAACGCCCATTATTAAATGAGTCAATCCTCGTAGGGGTGATTTATTTAGAAATTTAAAAAAAATCGGTCATTAGTCTGAAACTTCGGACGTAAATATCACGAATTTCAACAAATGTTCGCCGAAAAAACGATTTCGTCAATTGTTTCAAGTTAAAATAACCTATTTTGTCAAAGGATCGCGAAAGAAAACGTGAATTTCGTCAAAAGATCGCGAAGAAAAAGCAAAATTTTGTCATAAGATCAAGAAGGAAACGCCAATTTCGTCAAAAGGCTGCAGAAAATAGCAACTTTCGTCAAAGGCTGGCGGAAAATGCGGCTTCAGTCAAATGATCGCGAAAAAAACACGAACTTCGTCAAAGGGCTACGGAAAAATTGCAACATTCGTCAAAGGATTGCAGAAAAACGCAAATTTCATCAAATGATCGCGTAAAAAACACAAATTTCATCAAAGGTTCGTTAAAAAATGAGATTTTCAACAAAAAATCGTGGAAAATAGACAAATTTCGTTAAAAGATGGCGAAAATTTTGTCACAAGATCGGAAAAAAAGCCAATTTCATCAAAGGGCAGCGGAAAAATAGTAACTTTCCACAAAGGATGGTGGGAAAACGGTAGTTTCGTCAATTGATCAGTAAAAAACGTTAATTTTGACAAATGATCGTGGAAAAAGCGCGAATTCTGTCAAAGGATTGCGGAAAAAACGCGAATTTTGTCAAAAGATCGCGGAAGAAACGCGAATTTCGTCGAAAAATCGCGGGAAAAAGCGAATTTCGCGCAAAGATCGCTAAAAAACGCGGATTTCGCTAAAAAATTGCGGAGAAAAATGTATATCGTCAAAAGACTGCGGAGAAAACGCGAATTTTTTTCAAAAGATCGGCGACAAAACGCGAATTTCGTCAAAAGATCGCGAAAAAAACGCAAGCATCATTGCAAGATCGCGAAAAAAACACGTACGTCGTCGAAAGATCGCGAATAAAAGCGAACATCATCGAAAGATCGCGGATAAAAGCGAACATCATCGAAAGATCGCGAAAAAAAACGCGAGCATCATCGAAAGATCGCGAACATCGTCGAAAGATCGCGAAAAAAACGCGAACGTCGTCGAAAGATCGCGAAAAAAACGCGAACGTCGTCGAAAGATCGCGAAAAAAACGCGAACGTCGTCGAAAGATCGCGAAAAAAACGCAAACATCGTCGATAGATCGCAAAAAAACGCGAACATCGTCGATAGATCGCGAAAAAAACGCGAACATCGTCGATAGATCGCGAAAAAAACGCGAACATCGTCAATAGATCGCGAAAAAAAACGCGAACATCGTCAATAGACCGCGAAAAAAACGCGAACATCGTCAATAGATCGCGAAAAAAACGCGAACATCGTCAATAGAACGCGAACATCGTCAATAGACCGCGAAAAAACGCGAACATCGTCAATAGATCGCGAAAAAAAACGCGAACATCGTCAATAGATCGCGAAAAAAACGCGAACATCGTCAATAGATCGCGAAAAAAACGCGAACATCGTCAATAGATCGCGAAAAAAAACGCGAACATCGTCAATAGATCGCGGAAAAAACGCGAACATCGTCAATAGATCGCGAACATCGTCAATAGATCGCGAACATCGTCAATAGATCGCGGAAAAAACGCGAACATCGTCGAAAGATCGCGAAAAAAACGCGAACATCGTCGAAAGATCGCGAAAAAAACGGGCATTTCGTCAAAGGATCGAGGAAAAAAAAGGAGAATTCCGTTAAAGATTCGTGGAAAAATTTGCTGCAACATTGATGTTTTCACGAGATTTTTTTACAGCTGAGTGGCAGGTTAAATATTAGTTAGCCATGTTTTGAGTGAAAGCATGTTAAATTTTGAATTGCACAACTAGCTAAGATTGCTAAATAAAACATTGCATTAAAATTATTTATAGTATTTGCATGAATTACTCAAATTTGATTTTCTAAGAATTTCAATCTGCTCCAATAACAGGTTTTATTGCTAAAAAATTAGATTTTTGCTGCTTCAAAGTGGCTTTAGTGCACTTTCATCCCTGTATTATCACATAGCTATATATAATTTTTGATATTACAGTGAAACCTCGATTTTACGTTTCTCAAGGGACTGAGTAAAAAAACGTAAAATACGGAAAAAACGTAAAATGCGGGAAATACATAGAAAGCAAAAAATCGTAGAAAAAAACTAAAGGTAGTAAAGATGACTCTTTCAAAAGGTATTACAATCTATATTTTACGAAAAGAACATTATTATACATACCATTTTAAGATCATTTTACTAACACATTTAATTGCGAATCCTGGCATTTAGGTTGAAAATAGTCCGTAATAGTGGATTGTTTTTTAGTCATTGAGTTCAAAGTGAATGCAGCATCTTCCGGGATTGAAATACTTTGCAAGTTTTTTTCCTGGTCCTTATGAGAAAGAAAATAATCTTCCACTGTTTGTAAGCTCTTCAATGCAATATTGAAAGAAAGGACTGGCTGTGCTTCTGTTTCTTCTTCTTCATTTTCATCGGTGGACGAAAAGTTCATAACGTCAGGTACGGATGGAGCAGTAGCTCTTTCAGCTTCACATGTTGCTAAATTTGCCAAGATGTAATCATCGAAATCATAGATAACTGTTTCGTTGTCATTCTCTGAGTCTACCGCAACTGATTCCTCATCTGTTCTCGGTTCATTAGATGCTACGAATCCGCTTTCTTCAAAACAATGGGAAATGCACTGTTGTGTAATGTTTATCCACGATGCAGAAATAAAATGCATAGCCTCTAGAACACTTAACTTTAACTTGCAGGCGTCATTTAGATTTCCATTTTCTATTTCAGCTACAGCTTTCCGGACAAGTTGCTTTCTATAAAAAACCTTGAAAGATCGAATAATGCCGAGATCACAAGGCTGCAATTTCCTGGAAAAAATTCGACATGCACATTAGAGAGCTGCAAAACCAGATGTGCACTGCACTGATCAATGAACAAAATTATTTTACGATTCTGCAACTCCATTTCTTTGTTTAGTTTACGCAAAAAGTCTTTGAAAAGGGGTTTGGTTATCCACGTATTTTTGTTTGCTTCGTACTTTGTCAGATAACTTCTCACGTTTTTTAAGCATCGTGGGTTGCGCGACTTTCCAACAAGAGGAGTCAGCTTCTCGCTTCCATCAGAATTACAGCAACGTAAAACCGTAAGGCGCAATTTAGACATCTTCCCTCCATGGCAGGAATCTCCTTTAGCAACATAACTTTTATCCGGTAGGAGGTTAAAGAAAAGCCCGGTTTAATCCGCATTGAATATGTCCCTTGGCTTGTATCCTTTGGTCAAATTTGGTAGATTTTTCTTCCAATCTTCTATTGTAGCTTCGTTTAGACTTGATGATTCTCCCGAAAGCGATCTATACACAAGATTGTCTTTTTTTCATTCGGTGAATCCAGCCATTTGAAATTGTGAAATCTTTCAAACCACCAAGCCTATCGGCGATTTCTAGAGCTTTATTTCTTAGTATCGTGCCATTTACAGGTACATTCGCGGCACGAGCTTCTTTAAACCACTTTAATAAGATACCTTTCAGCTCGTCGTACGGCGATTTTTTCAATGATCTCCGTTTCTTGGCATTTTTTCTTCGACTTTCTCGATTTTTTTTTCAATGCATTCTTTTTTCTGTAATATGGATTGCAGGGTTGTCACGGGAATTCCTTGCAACTGAGCGAACGCAACTTTGGTTCCGTGGAATTTATCAAATTGTTTAACAATTATGGCTTTCTGAGCAACAGAAATTTCTTTGCGTTTTTTACTCAACATTTTGGCATAAAAAGGTTAGAAATGCGACCACCGCGTGCTAAACAGCAACTGAATTTGAAAATGTAAAGAAAAGTAAGGAGCCTTTTCCCTCCCTGATGAAAGAAATGAACCACCACATCTGATTGGTAACTGAAGTGTCTCTTCCCCAGCCCATCTCATCCCTACACCAATAAAGTGTGTTGTTTCTTTACTTTGCTGCCCTGCCAGCAAAGTCGGAAGGGAAGGGAGCAGTCCGCAACAACATGTGTTCAACAAAGGAAGGGGGGAACCAGTTTCAGAAGACAGGATTCTTTAGAATGCGTTTCTGTTTTCATAGATTGCATAATTTTTAACAACGTGGATTAACTTTAAAAAAGAACAAAAGAAAAAATTATTGCTTATTCTAAAACATTTTTTCCTTTTTCTTACTTTCCAGAGAAAACGTAAAATGCGGGAAATTCCATGGATAACAAACTTACGATCCGGGTTAAATTAACATTACAATTATACGGAAAAACTGGGACCTGATGAAAAAAACGTATAATGCGGGAAAAACGTCGATTCGGGGGACGTAAAATCGGGGTTTCACTGTATCACATTCTATCAATCTTTTCAAAAATTTTAGAAATTGGTGTTCACATGTTACTTTTACTGTTATTCTGTTTTCTAACTTCACAGAAATTTTGACAAATTTTATGAAAGATTTTTCAGATAGTGGTGTTAAAAATTTTAAGAACAAAGGTAAATTATTTAAAAAAGTACTTTCCTTTTATGTTAATCACAAATTCAGGAGGGGGGGGGGGGAGCGCATGAGGGATTGGAAAGAGGGCGTTTGTCCTTAAGTTCTGCAGATTGTTTTTAAAGTTTCTACTTGTGTTGCAGACTGTAGAAAAAAATTCTGCTGCTGGGCATATAGAGTAAACAGTGATTTAGAATTTTTGATAATTTTCCAGTGTAGGGGAATAAGGAAGTTTGACAGCATATTTTGTGGCAATCTATTTATTCACTGTTTCATACGCTAACAATTTTTTTCAGTATTTGTATGATTAATTTAATATAAAGAAGCCACTTATTTATCTTTATGTGCAAACAAAAGTAAATTACATATAAAAAACAATAATATATATATTATATATATATAGAATTTTGGTTAACACTGTTATATGAACTTGTAAGATAAATTTTGATTCAAAGGTAATTTATATTTATATACAGTGAAATACGTTTAACACGAAAACGCTTAACATGAAAAATCGTTTAACATGAAATGATATAGCAGCCCGAACAGTATGCTATGCAATTTAATATAATTTTTTTCTTTTAACACAAAACAAAAATCGCTTAACATGAAAAAAAATTAACTTTCGAGCTAGTTAGTTTGAGTTCAGATTGGTGAATTTTGTGTTAAAACCAGTGAATTTTGAGTGAAAATCAATGACTTTCGTGTTTTTTGTAAATTAGCTTATGTTTTATTAGCACTATGGCTAAAAAATCAGTGCAAAAAAAAAAACTGCTATTTCGCTCCAAATGAAGGTGAAGCTGCTTAATACAGTTGATGGAAAAGGATGAAAACAGGAATCTGCAAATTGTTAATTCTACTTTATCAACAATAATAAAAAACAGAGAACCCATTATGTTAATGTTTGAGCGCAGTGTGCTTAAGCCAGAGATAAAATGTATGAGACCTGCTAAGCACAAAGATTTACAGACAGCTTTGCCCAGGCCCGTAGCTAGGTGGGGGCGAGGTCGGGCAATGCCCGACCTGGAAAAATATTTGCCCGACCTAGCACAATTGACTGGACATCCTAATCCCTGATCGACACATTAAATTTCCAAACTTTTTTTTTTGCCTCATTTAAAAAAAAAAAAAAAGAAAAAAACTTTTTTTCAGAATAGACCATAGCCTAACAGACACCCATCTCTAAAACTTTTCAATTCAAACATTACAATTTAAACAAAAAATTCACCTGTAAAGACATTTTTTTCCTTTCATTCCAAGATCTGTAGGAAATTTTTCGTTTTGTTTCTTTGTAGAAATTTACATTACCGCCTCCCCAAAGAGTCAAACTGCAAGAATAATGGGGTTTAGAGATTATCCTCTTCTCAAACTGGTTCGGATGTCCGCGAAAATCGTTTTCTTTGTACAACTGTCATACGTGAAATTTATTGTAATCAGGTAAGATTGAAACCAAATGCTTGGATTTTCAGTTCCACAAAACAGGCAACTATCATGTGTTACAATCATGTGGTTTTGCCATCGTTAACTTCACTATATTGCTTTTAGGGCTCTGCAACAAAAGTGAGAAATGTTCTTTGAGACAGCTTTCTTGACACTGTTGCAACTCATAAAAGTTTGTAAAATCATTATCACACAGAACTGCAATATCTAGGAAGGGTTTTTCAGAGTAAAGGGGTTTTATAATCATTGTAAATGTCATATATAACTATTTGAATATAAAATTTTTATATTAATTAAATGATTTAAATGTAATTTAGCAATGCGAATATTACTGAATTAAATTATTATTTTTATTACAAAAAGTGCTTTTTTTCATGGTGCTTCCCCCAACCCTTTTTTTTTAACGAAGATATCACCTTATTTATTCTACTTTTTAGTTGTTTCCTTCCTTTTTTCCTATATATGCGATATAAATATCCAAATATTACATAGTTTCTGTATGGAAAAGGGAAATAAATGTAAAATTGCGAAGTGGAAAGTGTTTTCTTTTATGGTGCTTTCCCCAACCCTTTACTTTTAACAAATATATCATCTTATTTATTATACTTTTTTGTTGTTTTCTTCCTTTCTTCGTATATATGTACTATAAATATCCAAATATTACATAGTTTCTGTGTGAAAAAGGAGAAATAAATGAAAGCGGTAAGATAAATTGAAAAATTAAGAAATACTAAACGAGCATTAATATTTTTAAGCTATGAAATACTCATTTTTATTTTGGTATTTCCCTAATTTATAGCTGCTGTTTGCAAACAATAATTACGTACGGCTGTTTGTAAAAAATATTTTTGTTCACTCGACTTTGCGAAACTTTATAATGCGTTTGCGGATTTATTTTTAAATGTAAAGGCATGACATTCGCAGGCAAGATTACTGAAGTAGTGTAGAAAAGAATAGCATTTTTCATTTTTTGACAAATGCATGGAATTTTGAACTTTAAGCTATAGTGTCTCAGACGACCTTTCCTAGACACAAAAATTGGTTTATAACACCATGTTCCATTTTTTTTTTTCTGAAATATACTTTGTTTTTATAGAAAACAGAAAACGCTATTTGCTATCGTGGGGTCAGAATAAAAATAATTGTAACTTTATGGAACTTAAGCATAAAAATGTTTTCGTGCTTGTGTTAGAGAATGGAGAGTTCGAATGGAAACCGTAATAGGGAATTATATTGACATACATTATCATGATAGATTTTATTTGTATGATACTTGCTGACCAGCCCGTTGTCGCCTGTGATGTGATAATATTGACCTTAAATTTGTATTAGTTTATCTTTAATCAGATTTTTTTTAAAATTTATACTGAAAAAAAAAAAAAAAATCAAAACGAACCTCATATCGGTGGCTCCGCAATATTTTTATCGAATGAACCCGTGAATTTCATCAATTTGTCGCGAGCAAATTTCGTCAGTCAATTAAAAATTGCGAACTTCGTTAAGCGGCCGGCCAATACCATAAATATCAGCATAAAAAATTCCCAAGTTGCATATTCCATCAGTCGCTAAACGAAAAATAACTCTAATTTCGCCAATCAAGCATGAAAAAAAGTTGTATTTCGTGGATCAAGCATGGAAAAATTGAGTTTCGTTGATCGGGCACGGAAAAATTGCGAGTTTCCTTGATCGAGACCGGTAAATCGCGATTTTTGCCGATTGGGAACGGAAAAATCACGAGTCTTGCCGATCGGAACTTGAAAATTCGCGAGTTTCGTCGATCGGGAACCGAAAAATCGGGAATTTTGTCGATCGGGAGCGGAAAATCGCGAATTTTGTTGATCGTGCATGGAAAAATCATGAATTTTGCCGATGAGGCGCAGAAAAATTGCAAATTTCGTTGATCGGCTGCGGAAAAATCAGGAGTTTCGTCAGTTTACTACGAGAAAAAATCGCAAATTTTGTCAATTTGCCGCGGGAAAAAATTGCAAATTTCACCAATTTGCCGTTTAAAAATACAGTAGAACCTCTTTTATCCGAAACTCTTTTAACCGAATCTTTCGGTTAACCAAAATCCATTTTTAAAGCTTTTTTTTCTACTATCACATTCTTTGTGTGCAAGTCCATTTTGAAAGCTTTTATTTATTTTTCTTTTTAACTATCATATTCCTTGTGTGCTAGTGGTCCTTCCCGAACTACGAGTACATGTAAATATTTTCGATCCCCTTTGTTAGAGTTCCTTTGAATTTAACTTGAGTCCCGTAAGCTGCGGAGTGGAACGGAGAAAACGAAAAAAGTAGCAATTCTGAAGCTTTTGAATGCTTTGCAAAAGGTTTGGCATGGCTGGAGCAACAGAAAGGCTGTGATACTGGTGAACTAATAATATTATAAATCTCCGTGATAGTTTCAAAGTAAAGGCAATCGAAACTGTGACAAACAGAACATTGTTTCAAACCCTTGTGATATATGTAAGAGGTACTTAATTTCAAAATTAAAATTCAGGTAATTTATTCTTGTTTCTATTTTGCTATTGCTTTATTTTTATTAAGCACTTGTAACCATAATAACAAATATTGTATATATTTCCCCTTAATCTTAAAATTGAAGCATTCTCGATTATCCGAAAATTTCGATTTTCCGAAAGATGGTCAATCCCAATTACTTCGGATAATCGAGGTTCTACTGTATTCCAAATTTCGTCAGACAGTTAAGAATCGCGAATTTCGACAATTTACCGCGCAAGAAATTCTATATTTCATCAGATTCAGTTAAGAATATCGAATTTCGTTAATTGGGGGGTGGGGAGGGGGGGTGTGACAAACTCAGAATTTTGGTAATCAGGTGTGAAAGAACCGCGAATTTCATTGATCGGTCGCGGAAAAATTGCCAACTGAATTGGGTATGTTGACTAGGTGGGGGAACCTAGAGGGGTAAAACTCCTCCTCCTTCTGAAATCTTCATTTTTATCTGATTATAAGCCACAGATTCCCTCCCACCTCATTAAAATAAAATTCTCTCTGTGTTACTTATGTGGCCCTCGACAACTCAGACATTTTTGTTCCTTCTCTAAAAAAGGTTGTGCACCCCTATTTTAGGTAGATTTCGTAAGAAACACTACCTATTACATTCTCCCCTATGTCGGAATTTCTGAAAACTTTTTGCAGACCTATACCGATCATGACCCCTAGAACCCAAAACCATCACAGAGTTGAAAACTTTATCTATCTATCTAGTATCTACCTACCTATATATATATCACTTTTTTATAGACACGATAACTTCCATAATTCTGCACAAATCTCTTCTAAACTGATACGTGAAATCAAGGGGCAGAAAATGGAAAGGATTTTTGTGAAAACAGAAAAAAACCCCATGATTTCTTAATTAGGATACATATCGAATCCGTTTAAACTTATTATTACTTCTAGGAAAAGGGCCAAAAATTTATGTATGGCAGATTTTTGATATTATTAAAAATGGCCTCAAGAAGCGAAAAAAAAAAACCAAAAAAAAACAGGGTTTTAAGAAGAAAAAAATCCTAACTGTGTCAATTCACAAGATACGAAATCCACTTAAATTTATTATAAATCTTCTTAATATTGTCTACAACTTTTATATTGACAAGTTTTTGATAAGACTCTTACAGCAAAAAAAAAAAAAAAAAAAAAAAAAAAAAGAGGAGAGGGAGGGGGTGTGAAGAAGAAAAAAATTCATAACTTCGTCAATTCACAAGGTATCAAATCCGCTTTAATTTATTATAAATCATCTTAATATTATCTACAATTTTGTATTGACAAGTGTATGATAGGACCAACTCTTACACACACACAATAATAATAGAAAAAAAATAATAAAATAAAAAAGGGGGTGTTGTAGAAGAAAAAAATTCACATCTCCGCTAATCTACCACTAAGGCAACAAAAAAAGTATCATTGGCGTGATGAACATTTTTGAGAACCCTTAGAGGTGCCTGTATATAGGGTTGTATTATTAAACGTGCGCGTGCATCAATATATAGAACGTCAGAATTTGAAACCCAGTGTATGGTTCATTTAATGAAACAATCACCACACGGTGTAAATTTATTATATAAATCTTCTTAATATTATCTATAACTTTTGTAGTTACAAGTTTCTGATAAGATGAAAATCTACTAATGGGTGATATTACCAAAAATATTCTCAAAGGGTGAAAAAAATCGTGGTTGAAGAAAAAATTATCGTATTGACATGATTCTGATAAAACCAACTCTTACTGAAAAATGAAATTAAAAACTCGTCAAAAGCGACCAGATAAAATTGTTAAACTGGGTTTATCTTTCATCTTGATTTAGTTTTTGTTGGTGAAATTATAGTACTTAGCTTCGAAATCTATCTGTGCTTGCAGGCCTAACCGGCAGTGATTTTTTTTTTTTCTATTGTCCAAACTGTTTGAAAATGTTATCAGTTATAAACGCATATTATGGTTTTAAAGCATGTGTAAAAAATCCGTGAAAATATATTTTAATATTTAGTTGCGAGAGGGTTACCTCCTTTTTAAATAAGTGACGAATCTATCAACGTAATTACCAAGGCGTTCTTTATATTAAATTTTAAATCATATAAAATTCCATAAATACTATAAAACCTGTGTAAATAGAACCTGTCTATAACAAAATGCTGTCTTACATGAGAGCATCTCGTGGTCCCGTTGAAAGGAATACCATACAATAAGCAGGGGCGCGCCAGAAGTATCCGGCGCCTGTGTGCAGAACTTCACTTAGCGCCCCATATACCCAAACCCCTCCTCCCTCCCCCCCCCCCCCTCCCCCACCCCCCCAAAAAAAAAAAAAAATCAATAACTATAAATACATACCTGCCAAGCCAACCTTCCGGGGTTTTCTCCAGGTCAAATAAACAAATTTTGAACCTGAAATTTTGTTTAATGAAATGTGCCTTGTTTCTATGGGGTTCTTTTTTATTTTATTTAATAAATTAAATTTCTTGTTCAAAATATTTTTGTTTGACTTTAAAAATAAGGAATGTTGACAGCTATGTAAATAACGGACATCCCTAAAAAATGGGTGCTTCAGCTGCTTGCTACCTCCCACCACAATGGCATACCTCCTAAGAAATTAGCTTTTACCATCTCTCCCCGAATTTTTAAGCGTTAGTCTTTATTTATATTTGTACTTAAAGCAGTTCAAACAAACTTTAATTAAGAAATATAAATGTGTTCAAATAATTAATGGTAGCACCATGACACAAGGAAAGGGGTGCTCGTAATACGGTGAATATACATAAAGGTAGAAAAATATTTTCTCTAATTACGGAGCGAATTATAATTTTTTTATTGTAAGATGCGATTTAAACAATTACCACACGTAAATCATAATTAGGGGTGCATTTTTAAATGTTTCCCCCCGTCCTAGAACGATTGGTTTTATATTAGCAAATATAGAACCGCTATGCTGCTTATATAATAATTGTCAAAACGTATCTTTATCTTGTCACATGCTTAACCCTTCCTTCTTTTTCGGATTTTTTTATCTTTTTGATTTCAATTTTTTTTTTTTTTTTTTTTTTTTTGCTGAAAATTAATACAGTGAAACTTCTTTTAAAGGCCACCCCTATCCAAAGGCCACCTCTATTAAGGGCCAATATTTTTAGGAACGAAAATTTTTCCCATAGACATAATGCTAAATTTACTTCTATTAAGGGCCGCACCTACCCCTCATAAAGGCCATTTTTTTCACATGTGCCTTAAATCTTAAACAGGTGTATTGAATTTCTGAACCAAAAGGTAAGAGTTCAGCAGACAACTGCACTTGCAACAAAGAAGGCAGGGGGAGATGGGGAGGATTTAGAAACACAATGAAGGACGACAAACATGTGTTCCTCACACTTTGTTAGACCTTTCAACCTGTAGGGGTTGGGTTGGAGGGAAAACTTGACCCTTTGTTGTGGGCCCACAAAGGATAACAGGTTATCTAGAAAAACTGATTCCACATTTACTAAAACTGTGAATGCATATTGAAGCACAATTTTTGCACTTGTGTGTAAAAACGCTAGCATAAATAAATGAACTAATATCTCATTCAGGCATTAATAAATTATGCAAATTTAAGTAATTTGTTCCATAAAGTAAAAAAATCATGAGAAACCAAAATTGTCTGTGAAAAAATTATGAAAAGTAAACAAAATTCAATAGAAAATGTTTTCAATCATATATATAGAGTTTGAAAATGTTAATAAACAGTTTTTTCACCTACATAGGTTGTGATTTCCTTCTTTTAGTTGTTTTTTTGTCACCCCTATTCAAGGGCCACACCTCATAAGGGCCAATTTTCGATGGAACGGTATGTAGCCCTTACAGAGATGTTTCACTGTATTATGTTCTATCCCGAATACGCAAACGCAAAATAATTTTGTCATTAAGCAAGTAAGCAGCATTATCCTAGGTCAGGATCGGCGAACCTTTTTACGTGCGCGTGCCAAAAATTCACCAACAATATCTATCAATGGTGTAACGTGCCACATTTTGACATAAAATAATTTTGCAAAGTACGATGTTTATACAAAACGCTAGTTAAAAAATCAGATGCTATTTCTCTGCATATTTGAATAAACCATTAAATTAAAATTTTAATTCGTAAATATGATTCATTTATGTAATAATTTTCACTATGATAAGGAAATAAAAATACGAAATTTTATTTTAGAAATTTTTGACCTTATTATTTATGCATCTAGTTATGATTATCCAAGTTGCATTAAGCATTGTATCAATAAATTATTGATGAGATTTTTACTGTTGTATGTTCGATGGAGAATGCTTTATACCTGATTCATATTTTGATAGTTTTATAAATTGGATCCATTTGCCATCTTACTGAAGGGACTGTCTAAAAAAATTAATTTGAAAAATACAGCATTTTAAAAATCATACAGAAGGGCAAAATACATGTCGCAAACGCTGCATAACATCGCAAGAAAAGAAAATTCTTTTCATGCAAAAATAATTGCCTTATTTGTGATAGTCTGTCCGTATGAAACACAATTTTATTCATTATAATAGAAATTAAATTTCATCTGTATAATAATTATAAACTTTATTTTTTCGCGTGCCAGAGAAATTGTCTTACATGCCAACTCTAGCACGCGTGCCACGGGTTCACCAACCCTGTCCTAGGTCATATAGTTTTTCAGAAAATCGCACTTTTCCGTTATACATAAACTTTACTTTGCGTGAGCTCAGTGAGGAAATTAGGGGGAGTTCGAGGTACTCATCGTCACGAAATCATCCAAGGATTGCTGATAATAATTTTCAAAAAGGATATTGGATAATTAGCAGATATTAATTAATAACCTTTCTAGATAAAGGCATCACAGATCAAGGTGGCGATGCAACTTTGCAACATCCTTTCAAGGCGCATTTGCCACAATGTCAACTTTAAACTTTGTACAAGGTCTTTGTTTTAGGTAAGGCGAATCATAACGATAAATAGTCACCCTTTTTCATTAGAATTGAATTCAATTGATGATAAACATTTAATAGAACAATGGCAAGTTTTTTACAAAGTCAACGCTTAAATTTATTGTACGGAACTTTTTGTACGCGAGTGAAACTCGCACTTGACCGATTATTCTTTGTTCAAAGCAAATCTAATAAATACAATTGAAATTTCCATGAAACGTAATTCAGTTTGAAGTTGTTCTAAAAAATATTTTTACCTCCTGAACAACATGAAACTTTCTTACATATTCATGGGCTCGTTTTTATGCGTAAAAGAAATAAAATGATAGGCGTGACTATTAAATTGGTTTGGAATCGAATGGCGCTTTTAATTTTTTTTTAAGCATTACATTTTAAATTATATCCTGTTTTACTTATTTATTGTTTCAGTTATATGTAGCCGATTAATTTGTGCTTTTTTCGGTAATTTACATGGGAACCGTGCATAACCTGGGGCTTATGTTGCTTTATCATTGTGCAATACAATTACATTCAAAATTGCATTTATTCATGTATAGGGGGGGAAAAAACCTTTCCTCCTTCAAAATTACGTGTTATATTCTATTTCAAATCATTTTAATGCTATTTTGATCAAAATGAAGGGAAAACAGAAATGATGTTTTTCTATTTCAAATTAATTACATTCATATTTATGTCGGCGACGTGTTGATACGGCGCCACTCAAGAGACTGAACGATGAATTTGCTTTCAGTTCGATTTTCTTTTGTGACAGTAGGGTAATTTTTTATTGGCTTTTTTTCTAATATTTAGATATCATATCTAAACTGAAAAGAATATTTTCTGTTTTTAGCCAACGAGCATCAGTTTGAGGTTTTTTGTCTTCTGTTGCGTACGAGTATAAAAGACACGTTAGTGGTTTTTCTATTTATTTTGTATCATGAACATTGCCTATGCTAAGGTTCTGCTCTGCAGATTTACGAATTCAATTTCATTTGTAAGTAGATATAATTGCCATGTATAGTTATTCTGATAGAAAGCAATCAAGCAGTGTTTCCCCTTTTTTGTATAAAAGCACCGAATCTTTCCGATAACTGTGTCAAATTTTTAATCTAATCTGATTTTCAGGGACTCACCACAAAAGATTACTACTGCTAATCAGAAGGAATCGATTATAGTTTAAGATATGCACCTTTTATAGGAAATTGAAAAACATTAGTCCATTTTTCAGCAAATAAATATTAATTTTGGTAAATTTCATTTTATTTTTTTTCTTAAAACTGCGTATCTGCAAACTATCCTTTTTTGTGTTAACACTATTTCCGAATCATAATCCTTACCATATTTAATCGAAGAATTCTGCAATTAATTAACATTAAAATTAGGCAAAGATTACTATTTAAAAGGAGTGATAACTAGAAAGTGGAATAGTTGACAGCTAAGTATATGCTGATAGATATTATTTAATTTTTACTTTCTTCTATCTTTACAAGAGGAAAGTATTGGATTCATGAAAATTTTCGAATTCCGGTTTTCGACGGATTTACACGTTTTAGGGGTCAGAGAACCCGAAAAACATGTTTTTACAAAATGTCTGTCTGTGAGTCTGTCTGTGTGTGACACAAATTTTGTGGGCGCTCTAGCTCAAGAACTAAAGCACGGAATTTAATAAAAATTTATATTCAGGTAGTCCCTGATCAGAGTTGGGCAAAATATATCGAAAAGTCATTTTCGATACAAAATACAAAATACATTAGTTTTAGAACCTAAAATACAAAATACAAAATACTTTTCGAATTTTAAAATATCCAAATAGAAAATACATGTATTTTCAAAATACATTGAAAATACAAAATACATTTAAAATTTTAAAAGTTCGGGCATAAGGTTACAGGTCTGCACCGGCCGTGCCTGGCAGGCCAATTTTCATTCAGAACACTCTGATCGAGACGGACCTGGATTTCACTCTTTCCGGGTCAGGCACGGGTTTTATGTTTTTCTGAAGGCTTGGGCCGGTCAGGACCTCGACATCATTCTTTCCGGTCCGGGCCTGACTTCTTTTTTTACGGACTGAATCGAGGCTTAGTCCCTTGGGGATGAGCATCTTATACAGAATTTTTAATCTTTTATCATCGGTTTTCATAACAGAAAATTTGGCCTAATTGGATCAAGAAAACGTCCTGATAAAATATGGCAAAATTTACAATAAAAAAGAACTGGTGGGGATAATCAAGATTCTGAACTTCATTCTTCATAGAGGTCTGCACTGTCCAAAATTTTCAAGCTCGGTCCCGGCCCAACACGTATGAAAATGTTTGGCCCGTCCCTGCCCGGTCTGGCCTATGCAAAAATCAGTAAAATCTGGCACGGCCCAACAGTTTTTGCACAAAATGTATATTTTTAAAAATCGCCATTATTCTACAATTAAATTGCTAAATTTATTATTTTTAAAGAATAGTACATATAGTATCTCTAGGCAATGAAGTTAAGGCACAGAAAAAGAAACTGTGAAAAAGAACCTGCCTAAGACGAATCATGTGTAAAACTGAAAAATGTGTTGATCCATGCAAAATGAATATAATAATACGCGCGAAAAGAATACATTTACAACAAACTATGTACCTGCTAAGAACGAAACCTGTCTATAACGGATATTCTCCTTTCCTGTCGATTCCGTCTTGGAAGATTTTATGCTATAGCATTTTTCATATATTTAAGTCTCCACACCATGGAATGTGGATTAGATTTTAAATGATAACTAAGATTTTTCCATACAAATACAGATACATTTAAAAGATAAATATTGCAGTCCAGCATGTTTTCTTAACCCTCCGTCTACCAGACGGGTCCATTGGACCCGACAGGTACATACAAAATATTCATTCAAACCAGAAATTTCTTTAAAATAAACTAAGTATATAAACCAGACAAAAATAAGGTAAATAAATAAGTTAAATAGTTTTAAATAAAAATTCTGGTGTAGAACGTTTTATTAAAACTTGAATAAAATTCCCGGTAGATCTAGGGTTAAAAATGAAAAGTATAAACATGAAAAAAAAGCTAAAATAAGTATTTTTTGTCAGAATTCCTCATACGAGACGATTTTTAACCATATTGGCGTAAAAATCAATATTTTGTTGAAATTCAGTTGGACCGGTTAATCAAGGTTTTGTACGAGCTGGGATCGGGCCGAACTTTTAGCTTTTATACCTGGCTGTGCCAATATTTATTTATTTATTTATTTATTTTTTGTACAGGACGGGACGGGCTAAAAAGATTTTTCTACGGGTTGGGCTCGGGCCGAGACCTGTTATTTCGGGCCGTGTATGTTTGCGTAGTAACAGTTAGACAAAATAATAGTTTTTTTCATTTTAAACAATATAGTGAAGTTTATTTTTAAAATAGGTTAACAAACCAGCGATGTAGTGGAGGATATACGGAGATATACGCCGTATACCACCTGGATTATTTTTAAGAAGCTCTGTACACTCTCTGTTTAATCAATAAAGTTACAGCGCCTACCTCTGTTTTCACAGACTAAGAGAGACTGCTCAGATGAGGATATTAAGAACATAGATTCCCCCCCCCCCCCTCCCGACAACTCTTATTAAGGATTTTAAAAGTGCAATTTTTTCAGCTGGAACTGAATCCGCAGGAAACCGTGACTTTTTTTCTTACGGTTTCAGCACTGTTTCAAAGCCATCTCGCAAGTGTCAACTAGAACAGACCAGAACTCGAATTAGGGTCAAACCAACTCAAACCCGACCCACAATGAAAGAATGAGCTTCCACCTGACCCAAACGACATCTCTGGTTGATGTACGTTCGGGTAAAATCTGGTTACTTACTTGGTGCAGAACAGTAATTCACGTTCATTTTACTTAATTCCCTTAGCTATTTAATATCGCTCATTTTGACGTGCAGTACACGATGGATGATATATTAAAATTTCGTGATGATAGCTTCATTTTTACAAAAGTTAATGCTTATAAAACCAAAAAAAGGTTTATAGTATTGTCCTGTTGAAATCGAAACGTTGTTAGCTTCAAACTAAACCCTTTCTTTAAAAAAAAAAAAAAAAAAAAAAAAAAAAAAAAGTAGAAGAAGAGTGAGCGAGATTGAAAATCGTAGCATCAGTTCAAGAGTTATGCGTGGATATACACGAATTGCATAACCCCCTTTGTTGGAAGTCTGTATATATATATATATATAGATAGATAATTCATTAATGCCTCGATCACTGCAACTCAAATATGAGTGCTTCACATGAATAAAAAATAAGAAATAATTTAAAGAGAAATATAAAATAAACAACATGCTAAATGTTTTTGTTTAAGACCTAGGAATATCATAATATGCGGAAATGACACACAAATAATGTTTTTTCTTATTTTTTTCTTTTAGTAGTGAGCTTTAGTAATGATCTTTTAGAGTTTAATAAATTACAAGTGCCTGTAATCAATGCATCGCTCTTCGTCGTGGTCTGTCGTAAAGTTTCATCAATCTTGAATAAGTGATTTTATTAAAATGACTTTAAATTTTCATAACGTATTGAATATCTCATTCATTTATATTGTAAAACTGTATTTAAACACATACATACTGTATTTGTAATAATAAATATATCATTAATTAGAACTATATTTATGTAATAAAATTCATTCTCCATTTAATAAATATCACGAGTGGGGTAAATTACACCTGAACATTAATACAATGAATACAAAGGAGCTATAAAAAAAATAATGTTTCAATCAATGCATAACCATTATAAAACCAAAAATCTTACCTTTAAATGAGTTTTAAAGTTAGTTGTGGCTTGAAAAGTTCCACTTATAAAAGTAGACCTTGTTTTACACATGCATAATGCGTTAACTTTTTAACAACATTATCAACAGAAATTATTTTTTTAAAAATTCCCGCGCAACTGTATTATCCCAAATAATTAATTCACTTGATACATTACCAGCGGAGGCTGAGTCATTCTTTCATGAGTCTCCTAAATAACTAACCGCAGTATATTTCTATGGTATTTAAAAAATAGAATACACAGCAATACTCTAAATGATTCTTCCTGTTTATCACACAGTAGTTTTTCATTCTCATAGCAACTTTAGAACTATAAAAACTAGAACGTTTTGTAATCATTCAGCAAAAATACTTCAGCAGAGCAGATGCATTCATTATAATCCTAAGACGAAACAAAACAGTCAGGCACGTATTTTGCTTTTGTGAATCTTAGATTTTGCGGTTTTAAAAAAGCAGCTTGAAATCGACAGAAATGTATTTTGAGTATTTTTAAAATACAAAATACTTGGAAAAATCATTTCAAAATACATTACCAAAATACTTTCCTTTTTCCTTTAGTCCGTTTAAAATACAAAATACAAATGTATTTTGAAAATGTATTTCAAATACATGTATTTTCGATACTGCCCAACTCTGTCCCTGATGAAAATTGGTGCTGATTAGTTTTTGGTGTAAATCGCTCAACAGGTGGCGCTGCTATGCTGCATTTTTCCCGATTTCCGCAATAGCTGTATCTCAAGAACTAATGCACGGATTTTCATAAAACTTCAGGTTCCGTTAGTCCTTGACATAAATGGATGCTGTTTATGTTTTGGTGTAAATCGTCCAACAGGTGGCGCTGCTAGGCTGCATTTTGCAGGATTTACACGATTTCTGCAATAGCTCTACCCTCGGCTCTATCTCAAGAACGAATGGACACATTTTCATTAAACTTCAGATTCAGTTACTCTTTGATATGAAATGATGCTGACTACGTGTTGGTGTAAATCGCCCAATAGGTAGCGCTGCTGTGCTGCATTTTGCACTATTTCTTCAGTAGCTCTATCTCAAGAACTAATCAACGAATTTTCATCAAACGTCAGATTTAAGTATAACTTGATTAATATTGCTGCTGATTATGTGTTGGTGTAAATCGCTCAACAGGTGGCGCTGCTATGCTGCATTTTTCATGATTTGCGCAATAGCTCTATCTCAAGAACTAATGCACGAATTTTCCTCAAACTTCATATTCAGTTAGACGTTGACATAAGTTGATGATAATTAGGTTCGGGTGTAAATAACTCAATAGGTGGCGCTGCATTGCTGCATTTTGCTGGATTTACACGATTTCAGCGACACCTCGAGAACTAATGCACAGAATTTCACCTTTTTAGAATTCTCATGATGAGCACGGATTGCCATTTAATTTGGCACTGTGATAGCGAATTTTGAAGCATTGACATGTATGAGATAGAAGAAAGTTTTGTGATGGCCACAACATACTAGTTTTATTTTGCTAAATAAAAAAAAATGCTTTAAATTTTGCAAATAATGTACGATATATAAATATTTAGATTGGAGTGACGGGGGGGGGGGGGGGGAAGGGAAACGGTACGGTTGTTAGTAGCGGTACCGCAAAATACTAGGGCTCCGGTACTTTTTTGTTAGAAATTAAGCCCTGATCGTCAGTATGTCTATCGCTACCAATACTACAATAAGATACAAGTGTTACATATTTTCAGTCATTTGAATAATGGAGTCCATCCATATTTGCCACCAGCTGCAATGCGCATCCTGTTTTCGGAAAGGTTGGAAAAGCCTGATCCAGAGCAGGGATGCCAAACACGGCATTCGCGGTTTCCTTTCCGAATTTGTAAAGTTTCTAGCTTCTTTTTTTTAATGTATTTCAGTCGCTTGAAGGCGCCGTTAAAACTTATGTGGCGCCCTTCGGCCGTTAACATTCAACTGATCTTTCGACACCTTGGCGCCTTTCGGCTTGAGACTCTCCCCCCCCCCCCCCCCCCCCATCCCTCCTAAAGCTACGCCGCTGAAAAACATCTGCAAATTTTATATATTTTTAAAATAAAAATAAATTCATAAATGTACCAGAAATAAACCACTTTCGAGTTTCTACTCCTCCACAATTAACTGGACTTTTTGTGTGATCCAGCACACTCCACGCTCACCCATTCTGCTCACCCGCCCCTTGTCGCGAGGGAGCAGCCTGTGCTCCGGCGGGAGGAGCTTGTACTGTACATATTATTCTTTTTTTTTTTTTTTTTTTGTTAACGAATCCCCGCGTGTCGGGGAGCACTCCGGGTGGGGCAAATAGAGTCTACATCGGACCCTTGAGGTCTGGTGATTCTGTCCCACTTAGGCAATAAATAAATAAATAAATAAATTTAAATTAAATAAAAAAATTTCAAATATTTCAGCTTCGCCTAAAATATTTGGCGCCTTTAGTATTCTGGTGCCTGTGTGCGGTGCACACTTTGCACACTGGGTCGGCGCGCCCCTGACAATAAGTACGCAATTCAGGTACCTGGGAGGAGAGTTCTCCCCTGAGCATCGAAATGTCACTCCCGGAAGCTTTCTAATTTTGTGCTTATTAAAGTTGTAAAAGTGCAATTCCCACCCTAAAACTCCATTCTATCTACCACTCCGGGAGCATCAGTAATTTCTCCCGGAGAAAAGTGCCTAAATTCAACACAGCAGTTATACCTCATAAGATGGAAACTTTCTAAAACGGAATATTTTTTCTATCCTTTGTGAATCCATTTTTACTGTTTTTACTGTAAATGAATTTCTTGGAATATTGTATTATTAGTTTATTATTAATAAAGCATAAAAATTCAAGTATCCAGATTTTTCTACGGACAACGGTGGGAGAGGGGGGTGTCCGCAGACAACTGGCTGATGACGCAGTTGTAGCAATCCTCAACAACATCTAACATTTTTGTGGAAATCCATATTATCTTAACCATATTTACAAAAATTAATTTATGGATTGACAGCAAGATGAAAGAATGTCACTTTTCAACTACTTTGGGAAGAGCTATAAACTTATACTGAATATGAATACGTAATATATATTTTTAAAGGATCGTAAAAGTCTAAAAAAATGAAGAAGTAATTTTGCCCCTCTTGGAAAAACATTTGCCCGACCTGGAAGCATCGTCTAGCTACGGGCCTGGCTTTGCCTATTTGGTTCAAACAAGTTAGATCTCAGAATGATGAAAAAGACACTTAAAAAATATATATCTGATTTTTCTCCACCAAAACAATATTTTTTCACTTGCTTTTTATCCTAATGGATGCAACTTACTAGTAGTTTAACAGGAAATCGAAATAAAATTTGATGGTGGCGAAAATATTTGTGAGTTTGGTTCTTTTTTAACAAATCTTTTAACGGAAAATTCTTTTAACACGAAAAAAAATTTCGATCCTCTCAGTTTCGTGTTAAACGTATTTCACTTTAAATCATATATATTAAACAAGCAAGCAATTTTGGTGATTATAAATGGTCTTGAGAATGGCTGGAACTATTTTCATGAAACTTGTCTCCTATACTAAATTGATAATGACAAACAATTTAGCTAGGTTATTAGCTATCCCAAATTCAAGAAAATTTGTTTTGACAGATTAAAACAAACTCGGTACTAAAAATACTGCTTCTTATAAATAAAAAAATCCTTAAACAATTTATATGAAATGTGCTTATTATACTAATTTGAGCACAACAAAACAATCAAGATTGAGCTAGGTGCCAAATTGAGGAAAGTTTGTTTTGACTGGTTAAAACAAACTCAGCACTAAAAAAGCTGCTATATATCAAAAACGGCTCAAATGATTTCCACAAAACTTGACTCCTATATTAATTCAAACACGAGAAAACAAACTTTCTAAGTTCCTAATTCGAAAAAAAAAAAAAAAAAAAAAAAACGTTTTAACAAGATAAAACAAAATGACTACTGAAAATGACGCTATAAATCAAAAACAGTTCTGACAATTTTCATGAAATAAGCTTTATTTAAATATGAGAGAACCTTCCAACTAAGTCTACACTTTGAAAAAATTCATGTTGATGGATTTAAGTAATTTTCTATAATTAATCTCCTGTAATCCAAATTCTCACCTATGCTATTGGTCATTGATCATCAACATGATTACAGATGATCTTGAAGATGGTACTATTGATTTGCCTTCTATACTAAATAGTGATGGGATTTGAATCCCAATAAAAAGGCATGAGTAAGTGATAAATTGTAAATTGGGACTTACCCTTCTTCAGGATACTTATCCATTTCGGTGTAAATCCACACTTTGTTTTGATCCCATATATATTAGTTATCTTAATTTTAATCAACCACTCTTTATAACCTCCTTTGACAAAAAAGATTGTAGAATACTTGTTATATCAAATGAATAAGCAGAGGTAACACTTTAAGCTATTTAATTCACATTGTTTAAATTGTAAAAGAGAGAGAGCATTTTTCATGCCTCTTCTCTGGAGAAACTACATGTTGAGAATGGAAAAAATGTTTACATTATAAGATAATAAATCAGTAATAATAATTGTAATGATAATATCATAATAATAATAATAAATCAGTTTAATGTAGTCTATGAGTCTTAATGCAGTCACTCAACAAGTCATTATCTTTATCAAAGGATTTTCAAGGTTAAATACATTTGAAGAGATTTATGGCTGAGTTGAAAGGACCTATTATTTATGTAACCAAAGAAATTATCTTTAGCACAGTTATTTAGCTTGATTTATGTCCATCAACTCCTCCTTAATTTCGGAAGTTTCATTGTCACACAAATTTAAGTTCCTTCTATGGGTTTGAAAAACAGCTTTGGGAACTGGTTTCGTAAACAGGTCTGCTATCATCAATTTGGTTGGGCAGTACTTTAGGTTGATAGTCCCTTCTTGCTTTAGTTGTTTTATCAGGTGGAACCTAATTTCAATATGTTTAGTCTTACTTGAGTGCTTTTCTAATTCTATCATCTTAATCGTGGATTGGTTGTCTTCATATAGGTCTATAGGTAAGGTTTGCTTTAGGTTCAATTCTTCCAGTAGATTGACTAGCCACTTTATTTCAATTGCTGCATTTGCTGCTGACACATACTCGGCCTCTGCTGATGATAATGCAATGCAGGATTGTTTCTTGGTCGACCATTGTATGGGATTTCCCCCTAACAGATATAGGTTCCCACTCGTTGATTTTCGTGAATCTACATCTCCTCCCCAATCTGCATCCGCATAAACTTCAAGTATCGGTTTCTTTTCTCCGCTTAGAACTAGACTATAATTTTTTGTAGTCTTTAAATATCTTATAACTCTTTTTACTGCATTCCAGTCTTTCATTCTTGGTGATTCATTTCTTTTGCTAAGAATGTTTACTGCTGCACAGATGTCAGGTCTGCTTATAGTTGCTAGATATAGAAGTGCTCCTATGGCTTGTCTGTAATATGTGTTGTTTGGTAAAATGTTATCCTCATCATTAAAGCGTGTGTAATTTGTTTCCATGGATGTGGTACACGGTTTTGCGTGTTGCAAATTAAATTTATTGATTAATTCCTCTATTTTCTGAGTTTGATTTATCATGTAGCTTTTATTTACTTTAACATTCATGGATAGGTAGTTACTGATGTCACCTAAATCTTTTAGCTCGTATTCTTTATTTAAGCTCGCGATTACTTCCTCTATTATTTTGTCTTTTCCGGCAATTAAAATGTCGCCTACGTATGTTATTATGTATGTTGTGTTATTGCCCCTTTTTCGCATAAAAAGGCATGAGTCAAATTTGCTCTGACTGAAATTCATCTTTTTTTTTAGTGTTTCTGTAATTTTATTATGCCACGCTCTCGTGGCTGGTTTAAGTCTGTATATGGCTTTGTTTAGCCTGCATACTTTATTTTCCTCATTTGGTTCAGTGAAACCTTCTGGTTGTGACATATATATTTCCTTCTCAAGCTCTCCATGTAAGAATGCGGTGTTATTATCAATATGTTTTACATTTAAATTTTGATGCAATGCTGCTATTAATAATGCTCTTATTGTTGTATATGACACAACTGGTGCATAAGTTTCATCATAATCCTCCTGAATTTTTGTGAAAATCCTTTTGCAACTAAACGTGCTTTATATTTTTGGATTTTTCCTGTGTTGTCGCGTTTTAGTTTATAGGTCCATTTGCAACCTATGATTCTCCTATTTGGTGGAGGTTCTACAATTGACCAAGTTTTACTTTTCATAAGGGAGTTCATTTCGCTTTTCATCGCATCTATCCAATTTTGTTTATCCTTAAAATTTTCCATGTTTTCAATTTCCTCATAATTTTTTGGTTCAGTAGTGTTTTCGTTCTTAACCATGTATATTAACCTATCAGGAGGTACACCTTTATTAATTCTTTCTGATCGTCTAGGTTCTGCTACTGGTTGATTGGACGTGGATGGTGTCTCATTGCTATTTGAAATTTCTATTTCTACAAGGTTTTCACTAACCCTGATTTTCATCTTGTTTTGGTTTGTTTTCTACTTTCTCGTTTCTATATTTAAATTTGTTTTCGAGAAATTTAACGGTTCTCGCAATCTTTATTTCATTTCCTCCTACATATATTCTGTATCCTTTGGATTCATTATCATATCCGATGAAAATTCCCTCTATAGCTTTATCATTTAATTTTTGTCTTCTGGCTTTACTGATATATGCGAAGGCTTTGCAGCCAAATACCCTAACATAACTTAAGTTTGGCTGTCTGTTTGTCCATAACTCGTATGGTGTTTTTTCATTTGCTTTTGTCAGTTGTCTGTTTTGCAAATGATTTGCTGTGCAAATTGCTTCCCCCCAGAACTTTAATGGTGAATTTGATTCACTTAACATTGTCTTTGCCATTTCAACTAATGATCTATTTTTCCTCTCTGCCACACCGTTCTGGCTTGCACAATATGGGACTGTGTGTTGATGTTTTATCCCATTAGCCCTGAGGTAATTTTCTATTTCATCTGATGTGAATTCCCCTCCATTATCTGTTCTAATTGCTTTCAGTTTTTCTCCAAATTTGTTGCTAATTAACGCGATGAATTCTTTAAGTTTTTCGTAAACTTCACTTTTTCTAGACAATAGGCATATGATCGTAAATCGTGAGTGGTCATCAATAAAAGTCAAAGTATGATTTCCCCCTATTGTCGGTGTTTGAAAAGATCCGCACACGTTGGAGTGAATGAGCTGGAGTCTTTTAGTTGCTCTATACTCTGCAATTTTTGGATAGAGTTCATCAGTTAATTTTGCCTTAATACACGGCTCACAATCTATGTTATGCTTACAGTTGTTTATTTGGATTCCTCTAGCTAATTCCTTTTGCATAATTTCTTTAATTGATGTTAGATTTCTATGTCCTAACCTACGATGCCATAATTCTAGGCAATTTTTGTTGCAGCTTTGTGCTACGTTTGCATAGATTTGGAATGCTAACTGAACTTCGTATAGGTTATTTACTTTTCGCGCTTCTAAGCATATTTCTCCGTTAAGTTTGAACATACATCTGTCATTTCTGAATATAATTTCACAACCATTTTGCGTTGCTTTGCTAACCGATAATAAATTTGTTTCGATTTCAGGTACATCTTTAAGTGTTATTTCATGAACTTTGCTGTCTGATGTTCGCGTGTTTATATTTACGTCACCTGACCCGTAACTGATAAGTTTTTTTCTGTTCGCGATGGTTACATTTGTTTTTTCGCGTGATTTTATTTCTGTAAACATTGATTCTGAACATACAATATGGCTTGAGCTGCCGCTGTCTACTATAAATGTTTTGTTTTCCATTCCTTACGTTATAAAGGCGTAATTTTTATTTTCGCTCGCCCTCCATATATTGTTTTCATTTTCAGAGTGACTGTACCTACGGTTTGATTCCGGTGTTTGTTCACTTCTAAAATTGTTTTCACTCTTTTGAAAAACTAGTGATGTAGAGTAATGTTTTTTGTTTGGTCTAATGTGTTGATTTTGTGGTGTATTTTGTGTTTTGGCCAGAGTTGGGCAGTATCGAAAATACATGTATTTGAAATACATTTTCAAAATACATTTGTATCTTGTATTTTGTATTTTAAGTCGATAAGATCAAAGTATTTTTGTAATGTATTTTCGGATGGTTTTAGAATGTATTTTGTATTTTGAAAATACAAAATACATTTTTTCCAAATTTCAAACTGCCATGTTTAAACCGCACAGAGAAAAGTTGCGATTCATTAAAAGGAAATACACGACTATCTGTTTTGATTAGTTTTCAAATTCTGTTCTGGAAGTTAATATAAACATACTTTTTGACTATTGCTGAGACAAGGAGGTTGATGAATATGATGTTTTGATACAGCAAACGGATTCTTGCTGATTAGTTACAAAAATAACTTTTATATATCTTAATGTTGCTGTGGGAATGTCAAGAAAAAAAAAAAAAAACATTTATTGTGATAGACCAGAAGGATCTTTCAGAGTTACGCTGGTGCAGCGCTCTGTTACCGACAGTTGCTCATTGACCACACATATAAGGAGTTCAATTTTTTTTTGGTCTAGCAGTTTTATTTAAAGATATCGAAAAAGGATTCCTTAAAAATTCACATGTTTCATTCATTAATATAAATTTCGTTAGACAGTAACCGCAAGAAAATTGCTACAATGAACTTTTAAAGGAACGATTTGACTATGAAAAAATGAAATTTGACTTTCCATTTTTTGCATTCGAATTATTCCTACTTTTTAAGAAGATTTTATAAGTGCTTTCTTTTTACGAATGTACGAGCTGTCATATTTTTTCTGCTCTATATTAAAAGTTTCAAGACTTTCATAGTAAGTGCAAATGATTTCTTATTTCTTTGCGCTTATATATGATTTGATATTTTATCTGAGTGTTTTAATTTTAAAACTACATTATACGAATAATTCGTACTTTTTTTTAAATAATAATAATTCAACTTGTGTTAAAAATTATCTAATTTTTTTCATTTATATTTTTGCACTCAGTAATACATATTTCAAATTTCGTATGCATTATTTCTAAAATGCACCATAACCGAAAAGTTGTGCCCCAAATATTTTATTAGTGGAAGGCCTAAAAAATCTTGCGTAGTTGGGAACTCTTATTAAACACATGCGCAGTATATAAAAAGAAAAAAAAATACATTTAAACACATTTAAACAATTTATTCGGTGCCATTGTACATATAAGATTATTATAAAATATGTTCTTTTGTGTAGATATATACTAAGAAAGACTGATACTAGACCAATTTGTTTTTACATTCTTCTAATAAATAAGAAGTAAGTATTGGAATCGAGAAAATTTTCGACTTTCGTTTTTTTGCTTGATTTACACGTTTCGGGATGTCTTGAATGCGATTTAACTATTTTTGAAAAATGTGTGTATGTCTGTTAGTCTGTGTGAAACACAATTTTTGTGGCCCTTCAATCTCAAGAACTAATGCATGGAGTTTAATAATAATAATCAAACTTCAGATTGAGATAGACCTAGGTATAACTTAGCTTTGGGTTTATATCGCCCAACAGGTGGCACTGCTACGCTTAATTATTTTATTCCATGATAGCTATATTGTAAGAACCAATATATAGAATTTCATTTAACTGCATATAGGCCTGAACAGAAATACTTGCCGATTAAGTTTTAGTGTATATCGCTCAACAGGTGGTGCTGCTGTGTTGGGTTTTTCATGATTTCCATGATAACTATATCCAAAAAACTAATGGACAAAATTTAATCCAATTTCATATTATCTGAGATCTTCAAGTAAATTAATGCTGCTAAAATTTGGGGTGCATCGCTGAAGAGGTAGCATTTTTATGCTTATCGTAACATGTACGTAAAATTCTCATGTTTTGTTTGTTTGTTTGTTTTCTTCCATGTCAAAATTATCATATTTGTAAATCAAATTTAAATGAAATGAGTTTCACATAGATTAAAGGTACCTTTTTAAAATAAATCTTCTGGTTCGTAATGCTGATTTTTAAAAAATCTGAAATCGGCAGGTGTGCCGTGAGAGCTTATATCTCAAGAAGTAAACCACGGAATTTCATCAAACTTCATCATATTCAGTTAGTATGAATGACATTTTGGTGTATATCGTACTACAGATGATTTTTTTTCTGTGCTGTTTTTTTTTTTAGGATTTTCGAGATTTTTATATCTCTGCACCTATTGAATAGAATTGCACAAAACTTTTTATGCTTTTTCTGAAAATCAATACTGTCTCAATTTTGGCTTAGAACACTCAGTAGCGGGCGATGCTATCCTATGCTTCGTGAAAGAGATTCCTTATCGGATCCACAATCTAGAGGTCTGCACGGGTCAGAATTTCCAGGGCCGGGCCCGGCCCGTGCAAAAATCAGTGAAAACAGGTCTGGTCCGTTGAAAAATCAATTAAATGAGGCTTGACTCAATTTCTATGAAAAAAAAAAATCAAATTTTACTAAACATATAATTAAGATTCTTTTAAAGAATATTGCATACATATTTATGGGATAATTTTACAGTATATTTAAAAATTACTATGTGTTCGCTAGACAGAAAATACACAATAGCGACATTAATGATTACTTAGTCTTAAACGTTTCAACATTCAAATAAAGATTCATTAAAAAATTAATGTAGTTTAGAATAAAAGAAAAAAGGACGGTTAAAAACAGAATAATTTTTGAAGGCGTATAATAAAAAGTAGATTTGTGAAACTATTTTTCTGCCATTTAATAAGGCTTTTCTGAAATCCAAATGAGCTTTCTGATACATTTCTGAATTCATTTCTTTTCGGAAACGCATAAGATAGGCGGGTGTTCTAATTCAGAAACAATGTAATCGAATAACGTTATCATTTTTTGATAAAGGCAATATATCATTGAGAAAATACTGTCAAATTTAAAGTTTTGAATCGAATTTCCGGAAGCGATAGCACGGGAAGGGAGAAAAATCTGCAGTCACGTGACAAGAATCTCTTACATCTGACAAGTAATTTATTTATAAAAAAAAGGAAAAGCGCTATTCTATTCCAAATCCCTTCAATATTCAGGCCTGTCAATTTTAAGCCTTTACAGTAAAAAATTAGTCAGAAAATGTATCAAGAAATTTCTCATTGTTGAGCAGTGAATTTGAGAACCACCTTGAGGTATATTTCCAAAGATTCTGATAAGAGAAGTTCATTATCATTATTAATATTTTACAAAACATATTGCCTTCCCTACACAACACATTCTGAGAACAATAAAGTCCAGTTCCGGCCCTGCTCGACTATGTAGAAAAAAATGCAAGCCTGATCTCGGCCCGGACCGAGTCTGCTGAAAAAATTAAGCCATGGCTCAGACACGATGTAACTGTCCGATGCTGATCTCTACGCCGGACATGTTACATTTCTGTATCGATGTTGTCAAACTAGCATCGGCTTGTGACGCACATTTATACTTATTACTTATTCTCGCGAAAGTCACATTCATTGAAAATGACTCATATTTTCTCGCCCCGGCCGTTACTTTTGTTTCTCGGCCTGGCCCATTGAAAAAATTGTTCTAATTCTGCCGGCCCGTTTGAAAATTCGCCTTCGTTTTGCCGGGCCGGTTACAGACCTCAGGCCAAGCCCGAAACCGTGCAGACCTCTACCACAATCAATTCATGCAGTTATTTCTAATGAGTAACTATCTTTAAAGGGTAGTTTATTCATTATTAGTTATTCTTGCAACTTTCATACACTTTTAAGCACATTGTTTCACTAATCTTTCAGTTTTGTTTTTGTTATCTTTTGTTGAGTTTTAATTAATTTTACTTCTTTTTTTGGAAAATTTAATAAGTTTTGCAAACCAGCTTTGCATTTGACTAGTGCTATTTAATGCACGATCGTTTTTATTTATTTTTTTAATGTATTTTGTATTTTAAATGTATTTTCAAAATACATGTATTTTGAATTTTTGAAATTTGGAAAGTATTTTGTATTTTAAGTTGAAAAAACAATGTATTTTGTATTGAAAATGGTTTTTCGATGTATTTTGTATCGAAAATGGTTTTTCGATGTATTTTGCCCAACTCTGGTTTTGGCTTTGTTATGCCAACATTCCTGTGTATAATGGTTTCTCATCCGACAATTGGAGCAGTATTTATTACTTGTTTTGTTGTTGTAATTTTTCTGTGCTTTAAATGCTCTGGCAGGATTTTCTGTTCTCTCATCATTATCATATCGTTAGTTATATTCGTCAATAAGTTTAGACTTAATAAATGATGGTGTAAGTTGATTTTCTTCTCTCGATTCAAGGGCAGTGATGAGAGTATCATAAGATTAGGGTAGGGAGCACTGTTATTAAACAGTGCAGAAATGTGATTATCATTTATAACTTCTCCTATGGCCGCTAATTTGTCTACTAATTCCATTATTTTTGTAATATGATTAACAACGTTGCCACCTTCCGCTAATTTAATCCCGTAAAGTTTTCTTAAGAGATAAAGTTTGCTAGACAAATTATGTCGCTCATGGATTTCATGCAAAGCTTGCCAAGTTTGTCTGGCTGTTTGTAAATTTTTAACATGAGTAATTTGATTATCATCAATTGTTAGATTAATTAGTGCACATGCTTTCTTATCACTTTTGGACCAAGCATCCGTAATTGGATTAGGCAGTTCTTCCGTTATTATGTGAAATAAGTCTTCTTTAGTTAACATCATTTCTGCCTTAAATTTCCATACTGAATAGTTCGTAGCTGGGAGTTTTTCAATTGCTAAATTGTCTTTAGAAGCTGCCATTTTCTTAACTTTTGATTACTTATGTGTTACCGTAAAAAGTTCTTCCAACTTTTCTTTTTGAAAGTTTAAAAGTTTATTTATCAAATATCTGATATTTCAGATTTCAGTGGAGGCTATTTAATTTATTTATTTTTATTCAGTGATCAGTAATCATAATCTTGGTGGGATTTGAATCCCAATAAAAAGGCGTGAGTAAGTGATAAATTGTAAATTGGGACTTACCCTTCTTCAGGATACTTATCCATTTCGGTGTAAATCCACACTTTGTTTTGATCCCATATATATTAGTTATCTTAATTTTAATCAACCACTCTTTATAACCTCCTTTGACAAAAAAGATTGTAGAATACTTGTTATATCAAATGAATAAGCAGCGATAACACTTTAAGCTATTTAATTCACATTGTTTAAATTGTAAAAGAGAGAGAGCATTTTTCATGCCTCTTCTCTGGAGAAACTACATGTTGAGAATGGAAAAAATGTTTACATTATAAGATAATAAATCAGTAATAATAATTGTAATAATAATATCATAATAATAATAATAAATCAGTTTAATGTAGTCTATGAGTCTTAATGCAGTCACTCAACAAGTCATTATCTTTATCAAAGGATTTTCAAGGTTAAATACATTTGAAGAGATTTATGGCTGAGTTGAAACGACATATTATTTATGTAACCGAAGAAATTATCTTTAGCACAGTTATTTAGCTTGATTTATGTCCATCAAATAGAGCATGAGAAAATGGTATAGCTAGGTCCCAAATGCAGTAAAATTTGTTTTAACTGTTTAGAACGAACTCAGTACTAAAATTCATAGGCGTAACCAGCCTTTTGAACGGGGGGTGCCCAGACTTTTTAACCTGAATATGTTGGATAAAAACGACATCTTATATAGTAAAATCTGCTAAAACGAAACCCCATGAAACCGGTCGAATTTCCGTTTTAGACAGGGTTTGCTCTTAAAATTCATAATTGTGTGGCATTTTTTTTTTTTTTTTTTTTTTTTTTTTTTTTTTTTTTTTTTTAAGGCCTCAAACGTGATTTTTGTTTGCGTGAAGGGATGTGAGTAGAAGTTCAGAACATCAAAACTGAATCTAATGGTAAAAGAAAAAAAATGTAAATCTCCTTGCAGCAGTGAAATAAGACAGTGACTAAGTGTGATCACAAGTGTAAAACCTTTTGGGCACCCTTACTTCCTATAAAGATTAAAAAAGGCCTTTAATCATGCTGGGAACTTCTATAGGCACAGGGGCATTGCATAAGACCTAACATTATCTATGTCAAAGTCTTGTAGATGAAATTTTGCCAGATGATAAATCAAAGATAATACATGCTATACATCAGTACATACCCACGAAAGTTTTTCAGAATGTGACTCCATGACTTTTTAGGGATCCCCAGGGAGGACCCAAGAAATTTTGGAGGAAAGTGCATATAAATAATAATTATAATACAGTAGACGCTCGATTTTACAAACCTCTTTTTTACGAATTATTTGTTTTTACGAACTGAACTACTGGTCCCGACCAACATCCCATTGAACTAATGTTACTCCCATTTGCGAACTTTCGATTTTACGAACACATTATATGGGTCCTATCGAGTTCGTAAAATCGAGCATCTACTGTATTATAAATAATCACAATATTCATTAATAATTCATGTTTTTACCTCAGAATGTGTCCAATGTATTAGGTAAAGCAGGTCATGATAATATAGTAGACGCTCGATTTTAAAAACTCGAGTGGACTCATATAATGTGTTCGCAAATGGGAATAACATTAGTTCAATGGGATGCTGGTCGGGACCAGTACATCAGTTCGTAAAAACAAAGAATTCGTAAAAAAGAGGTTTGCAAAATTGAGCGTCTACTGTATACACTAAATTTTGTCAAGAGGATAAAAATTATATTATCATGATAAGACTGTAATAATAATGATAGGTGCTTGTCTGTCTCTATGGGTGAGTGTGTGTGTGTGTACGCGCGCACAGAACTCTGAAAAAACAATGCAGTCCTCACAGCCGCAAGATTGGACAGGAAAGTACCTGTTCGCCTGAAGTCATGCATATCGAAGACAATTTCTGAAATTTTTCAATTAATTTTTTACGCAAATTTTTTCAAATTAGTAAAAAAGAATCCGATTTATATGTTTTATCCAGTAAACTTTGTCTTCTTTTCAATAAAGTTTTTTCGAGATTCTTACAGCGATTTTTCAATTTGTAACAATTTTTTAATGTTATTTTCAGAGAGTTTTTTTTCACGTTCTTAAAAGGAATCCGGTTTAAATATTTTACTCAATTAGTTAATTTCGTTCCCTGCTGTTTTTTAATATTTTCCGAATTTTTAACGCGATTTTTAGCGGGGTTTTTTGCCCTTTCTGGCGATTTTTTGACTTGTTTTTTAAACAAAAAACTGTCTGGTAATTTTTGCAATTGCCGTGATTAAATTCTAATTAGAAGAATGTCAAATCAGTTCTTATAAGAAAGCTGAAAATTTAGTTTGGCTCGAAATAAAAAAAAAAAAAATTGCGATAATTCAGGATTTGTTTGTTTCGAGACGGAAGCGGTCGTAACTTGGTCGGGGGTACGTTGCCGAACGCAGCCCCCCCCCCCCCCCAAAAAAAAAAAAAAAAAAATCCTAGATTCCTTTAATTCTATGTTCGTTTAAAAAAAAAATCAACCAGCGAAACTCTACTAGTAATGAAGTTTTCTTTCAGGCGCAGGGTTTGAAATAACGCACAGAAAAGGAAAGTCCCGCATAATAAAAAATGCTGTGCAGTATTTCCGCCCTCAAAATTCTTTCACATTTCTGTGAATTTTCAGTGAGTATTTTAAAATGCTTTTGAAGCCCGCGATTTTTATTTCTTTTGTGAAATTCGTGATTCGGCCCCGGAAAAATTTGAGAATTTCTTCAAACGATCGTGAAAAATATCGTGAATTTCGATAAAAGAGGGCAGAAAGAAATCGCGAATTTCGTCAAAAATTGCGCAAAAAAATGCGAATTTCGATAAATGATTGACGAGAAAATGTTGCAAATTTCGTCAAAAAATCGCGGAAAAGAGCAGAGGATTTTGATAATTGGTATGGAAAGATATCGAAAATTTTCCCGATCGGTCGCGCAAAACTATCGTGAGTTTCGACAAATGACCTCTGTAAAAAAATCAGTATCGTGAATAGGTCGTCAAAAAAAAAAATCGTCAAGGGATCCCAGTGAAAACGAGAATTCCGTCAAAGGATCGCAGAAAGAAAATGCTAATTTCGTCAAAAGATCGCGGAAAGAAAAAGCGAATTTCGTCAAAAGATCGTGCAAAAAAAAACACAAATTTCGTCGAAGGATCGAGTTAAAGAAATCGCAATTTCGTCAAAATATTATGATAAGAAATGCGAATTTCGTCAAAGGACCGCGGAAAAACACGAATTTTGTCAATGGTTAGTGGTGAAGAGTGCGGATAGCGACAAAAAATTGCGGATAGCGACAAAAAATCGCGTAGAAAGACGTGAATTTCGTCAAATTATTTTGGGGGAAATTGTAAATATCATGAAATGATCGCAGATTAAAATCACGAACTTCATCAAAATTTACTGCACTGGGCTAAAAAATTGAAACCGGGTCCTTTTCCTAGTTTCAAAAGAACTCCGCGAAACGAGAAGAAACTCCATAAATCGCATAAAAATTTTCAGAGGAAAAAAATTACTTTATTGACTTGAAAGACTGTAACCACATTCCTTTTACGAATGTCAAAATATGGTCGCGAAACATGAAATTCAACCAACCAACTCCAGATTAATTTTAATTTTCTGTGCTTTCTCATTTTCAAAGGAGGCAGGGTCTGTGTACCCCCACCTTTCCCCCGGCTAATCGCATTTTACAATTACTATTTCATGTCTGCATACCCTTTAAAATTTTTTTGCTCCTTTCTAGACTTTAGACTGCGAAATCAAAGAGACAAATAATTTCCCTTTCTATCCTCATCAAGAACTTGCTTTAATTTCTCATGAAATTGCAGAAACATGCAATAGAAAGAACGGTGTTAAAAAAAATCTCCCACAAAAAAGACGTCATAGTGGGATTATAAAACCTCCTTTTTGACTTACTGTGAGTAATACAGATTCTTGTAAATATTCTAGTTTTAAAAAAGATAAAATAACATAATTTTAAAAAAAAGAACGTGGGATTCTTTTTTTTCATCAGAGTTCAAAACTTAGGCTGTTAGTTTTTTGAACTAAACTAATTGAACTCTTCTTTCACTTCGTTTTTCTTTTGTAGATTTCGATTTTTTTTAAATAGTTGTGTTTGAGTCTGCGCAAGCAGGGGGGGGGGGGGGACCCAGGGCACCCCCCCCCCTGGTTACGCCTATGAAATTGCTGCCATAAGTTGAAAATGGTTTGGATGATTTTCATGATATAAGCCTAAAATACAAATTCTGACATGGAAAAAACATCTAAATCTTTTGAAAACATGTGCTCTAATAGGTTTAAACAAATTTTTTGGTTGTTAATTTTCTGTAATCAAAGTTTCCACCAATACTGTTTGTCATTGATTAACACACAAATATAGAAGATTTCAACTCTATGGGATATGTAATGTAATTTTAACTTCAGGTCGAGGTTTAGGTGTCCAGCCAGATCATTTAGTTTTTCCATAATTAATATGAATTTCAAATGATGCTCAAAGACTTAGATTTTCCTGTGGTCGCCTTCCAGTTTAATACTATTTATATTATAAACCAAAAACATGCTTGTGAGTAACATTGATGTCATAACAACGTAGGGTGTAAAAAAATCAAGATTTTTTGATTTAAATCGGATTTTTATGATTTTTTCCCAATGTTCAAATACTGAATATCTACCAAAAATTTTCAAGGTATCCAAAACAATTAAACATCTATGTTTTTTACACTTTGATAAATAAAATTATAATTTTTAATTAGTAATTACAGAAATAATAAAAATTGTAAATTAGTAGTTTCATTAGTAGCATACAATAACATTATATACATTAATATTTTGTAATAATTATGTAAAACTATATTAAATTCTAGTGATATTTACATTTATTAAAATTATTAATAATTGCATTTAATATTTAATTGTTAACACTACTTAAAATGAATAATTATTAAACAATTAACTCTCTAATTAGGAACATAATATACATTTTTATGCTTTAATTATTTCATGAGGAAATATATTCGTAATGTGTTTAGTAACGAAATAAGAAAAAAATATACATATAATTTTTTAGTACAATAAATAAAGTGTCATTGATTTGTAACAATATTATGAATTACAGATTGAACTAGTTGGATGTGCCAATCCCAAAACTTTCTTCTATCTTATACATCTTAATATTTCAAAAACTAGTTACACATGATAATATTTCAATATTATTAGTTCAATACTGTACCAACTTTGATTTTCATCCTAAATTTCTGCTTCAGTCAATAAAACGAACTAAAAACGAGTTAATCTATATCATGATATTTGCTAAAATTAATAGTTTTTGCTTATTCTGTTGTTATCAGATGTTTGCGAATAGCCGGCTTAGCAGGAAGTGAGTTCCCGCCTTTGCACGAACCGCCGATGGACAATAGAACTACGAAAAATCAAGAAAAGTACACAAAAATTGCTATCACAGAACCCCTTTACTGTGCAATATTTCCAAATTCAAGGAGAACCTGTTGTCCAAAGCCAAAAACATGCACAAAAAATTAGGTTCAATTGTATGCATAACTTCATACACTTTTCGATTGTACAATAATGAAAATGGTACAGACATCGCAATTATAGCGCCCCCTTCAGGCGGAATTTTTCCAAATTCAGGGAGGACCTTCGTGCCATGACCAAGAACAAACACAAAAAAATTGGCTCAATTCTATGCACAACTTCATACACTTTTCGATGGTACAATATTCAAAATAACACAAAAAACGCTATTACAGCGCCCACTACCGGCGATTTTTTTCTAAATTAAGGAAAGACCTGCTTGCCATAGCCAAGAACTTAAAGTAAAAATTTGGTTCAATTCTATACGTAACTTCATACACTTTTGGATGGTACAATATTCAAAATCGCACAAAAATCACTATTACAACGCCCCCTACCGGCGAATTTTTTCCAAATTCAGGGAGGACCTGCTTGCCACATCCGAAAACTTAAAATAAAAATTTGGTTCAATTCTATGCATAACTTCATGCAATTTTGGGTGGTACAATATTCAAAATCGCACAAAAATTGCGGTTACAGCGCCCCCTACCGGCGAATTTTTTCCAAATGCAAGAAGGACCTACTTGCCATATCCGAAAACTTAAAATAAAAATTTGGTTCAATTCGATGCATAACTTCATACACTTTTGGATGGTACAATATTCAAAATCGCACAAAAATCGCTGTTACAGCGCCCCCTACCGGCGAATTTTTTCCAAATTCAGGGAGGACCTACATCCCATATCCGAAAACTTAATATAAAAATTTGGTTCAATTCTATGCATAACTTCATGCACTTTTGGATGGTACAATATTCAAAATCACACAAAAATCGCTGTTACAGCGTCCCCTACCGGCGAATTTTTCCCAAATGCAGGGAGGACCTACTTGCCATATCCGAAAACTTAATATAAAAATTTGGTTCAATTCGATGCATAACTTCATACACTTTTGGATGGTACAATATTCGAAATCGCACAAAAATTGATATTATAGCGCCCCCTACCGGCGACTTTTTTCCAAATTCAGGGAGGATCTGCTTGCCATAGCCAAAAACTTAAACTAAAAATTTGGTTCAATTCTATGCATAACTTCATACACTTTTTGATGGTACAATGGCGACAGACAGACGGACAGACGGACAGACGGACGGACGGACAGACGGACGGACGGACAGACGGACAGACGGACAGACGGACACACAGACAGACAGACATTTTCTATAAACATGTTTTTTGGGATCTCTGACCCCTAAAACGTGTAAATCCGTCGAAAACCGGAAGTCGAAAAAAATTTCGATTACAATACTTTCTTCTATTGAAGATAGAAGAAAGTAAAAATACATTAAATAGCAACATGTTTTACTAATATCCTATTTTTACTTTCTTCTATCTTCAATAGAAGAAAGTATTGTAATCGAAATTTTTTTCGACGGATTTGCATGTTTTATGGGTCAGAGATTCCAAAAAACATGTTTATAGAAAATGTCTGTCTGTCTGTGTGTCCGTCTGTCCGTCCGTCCGTCTGTCCGTCTGTCTGTCGCCATTGTACCATCAAAAAGTGTATGAAGTTATGTATAGAATTAAACCAAAATTTTATTATAAGTTTTTGGCTATGGCAAGCAGGTCCTCCCGGAATTTGGAAAAAATTCGCCGGTAGGGGGCGCTGATATAACAATTTTTGTGCGATTCTGAATATTGTACCATCCAAAAGTGTATGGAGTTATGCATAGAATTGAACCAAATTTTTAGTTTAAGTTTTTGGATATGACAAGCAGGTCCTCCCTGAATTTGGAAAAAATTCGCCGGTAGGGGGCGCTGTAAATGCGTTTTTTGTGCGATTTTGAATATTGTACCATCGAAAAGTGTATGAAGTTATGCATAGAATTGAACCAAATTTTTATTTTAAGTTTTTGGCTATAGCAAGCAGGTCCTCCCTGAATTTGGAAAAAAATCGCCGGTAGGGGGCGCTGTAATAGCGATTTTTGTGCGATTTTGAATATTGTACCGTCCAAAAGTGTATGAAGTTATGCATAGAATTAAACAAAATTTTATTTTAAGTTTTTGGCTATGGCAAGCAGGTCCTCCCTGAATTTGAAAAAAATTCGCCGGTAGGGGCGCTGTAATAGCGATTTTTGTGCGATTTTGAATATTGTACCGTCCAAAAGTGTATGAAGTTATGCATAGAATTAAACCAAATTTTTATTTTAAGTTTTTGGATATGGCAAGCAGGTCCTCCATGAATTTGCAAAAAATTCGCCGTTAGGGGGCGCTGTAATAGCGATTTCTGCGCGATTTTGAATATTGCACCATCGAAAAGTGTATGAAGTTATGCATAGAATTGAACCAAATTTTTATTTTAAGTTTTTGGCTATGGCAAACAGGTCCTCCCTGAATTTGGAAAAAAATCGCCGGTAGGGGGCGTTGTAATAGCGATTTTTGTGCGATTTTCAATATTGTACCGTCCAAAAGTGTATGAAGTTATGCATAGAATTAAACAAAATTTTTATTTTAAGTTTTTGGCTATGGCAAGCAGGTCCTCCCTGAATTTGGAAAAAATTCGCCGGTAGGGGGCGCTGTAATAGCGATTTTTGTGCGATTTTGAATATTGTACCGTCCAAAAGTGTATGAAGTTATGCATAGAATTAAACCAAATTTTTATTTTAAGTTTTGGATATGGCAAGCAAGTCCTCCATGAATTTGCAAAAAATTCGCCGTTAGGGGGCGCTGTAATAGCGATTTTTGCGCGATTTTGAATATTGCACCATCGAAAAGTGTATGAAGTTATGCATAGAATTGAACCAAAAAAAAATTTTAAGTTCTTGGCTATGGCAAGGAGGTCCTCCCTTAATTTGTAAAAAAATCGCTCGTAGAGGGCGCTGTAATGGCGATTTTTGTACAATTTTTGTGCCATTTTGAATATTGTACCGCCGAAAAGTGTATGAAGTTATGCGTAGAATTGAACCAAATTTTACGTGTTTATTTTTGGTCATGTCAGGAAGGTCCTCCCTGAATTTGGAAAAATTCTGCCGGAAGGGGGCACTATAATTGCGATGTCTGTACCATTTTCATTATTGTACCATCGAAAAGTGTATGAAGTTATCCATATAATTGAACCAAATTTTTTGTGCATGTTTCTGGCTATGGCAAACAAGTCCTCCCTGAACTTGAAAAAATTCCGAAAGAAGGGGGCGCTATAATTCCGATCTCTGTGCCATTTTCATTATTGTACCATCGAACAGCGTATAAAATTATGCATACAATTGAACCAAAATGTTTGTGCTTGTTTTTGGCTTTGTCCAATAGGTTCTCCTTGAATTTGGAAATATTGCGCAGTAAAGGGGCTCCGTGCTAGCGATTTTTGTATACTTTTCTTAATTTTTCGTAGTTCTATTGTGCATCGGCGGGAACTCGCTTCCTGCTATGCCAGCTATTCGCAAACAGCTGATAACGACAGAATAAGGAAAAATTAATAATTTTAACAAATATCATGATATAGATTAACTCGTTTTTAGTCCGTTTAATTGACTTGAGCAGAAATTTAAGATGAAAATCAAAGTTGGTATAGTATTGAACTAATAATATTGAAGTATTAACATATGTAACTAGGTTTAGAAATATTAAGATGTATAAGATAGAAGAAAGTTTTGGGATTGGCACATCCAACTAGTTTCTAAAGAAATAAAGTTCTATCATTTTTGGAAGGTCTTGGGCACATGGATTTAGAAGTACTGTGGAGTGTGGAATTTTTTTAAAAGAAATCTCTGGCTACAGCTACAAGTTCATTTCAATATTTTTAAAAAAGCAGGGTGCATTTTGCCAATTTCTAAAGAGGCTCTTAAAAAATGGCCTAGAGGAAATAGTAAAGAATTACATAATTAATAAAAACTGCAAATAATTAATTTCATTAGTTAGTAGCCCAAATAATAAAACTAACACATATTATTTGCAACTTGTTTTGCATTTGTACTGTTAATCGCCTAAATCTAAACTTAGACACTTGTATTTGTATGCTAACTAAACAAATTATAAAAATGATTTAAACCCATTCATACCCACATACGAAGTAAATATAAGAATAGCTAATTATAATCTGAAATCCTAAAAATATTCAATAATAGCATTATTACCTCTCAGTGGGGATTATTAGCTTTTAATTGTTCATTTTTTGTTTTATATTTATTTAATTTTTTTAAGAAAGAAGTTTTGCTGCCTTTTCAATCCCTAATTATTATTATTTTTTTGTTTGATGTATATGAGTTATAAAGTTAAACAACCTACACTGAAGAAGCTCTTTCTGTTCTTAATATTTTTATACCAATTCTTTTTCTCTTATACATTCTTTTACAATAACTGTTGAGCAGATGTCATTCTTAACTCCAATATTTGCTATAAATTTATTATTGCAAAAGTAGAATGAGAAAATAAAATTATCGCTATTTTATTCTTTTACTTGCAGAAATTTACTCTACTTACTGTGAATGAATCATTTGATTACTTAAAGAAAATTATGACATTGCAAATTATATTAGATTTAAATATTTTTAAATGAAATATGCTTTTTATGTCAAATAAAAACTATGCTATTTAAAAACTTATTGTACTTAATTTTTTTTTACAAGACTCAGGAATTAAGCTTATAAACAATTATTTAAAGCTTTTTTTGATGTTGTTGTTTATTCATAAGTCAAAATACATGTAGAAACTTTCCAAATTATGTTTATCTTAGATTTTAATACTTTTGTATGTCATTTCAAAATTTAGAAAGTTTGTGATTTTAATCAATGATTTTTTTAAAAAATCAGTTGATTAAAATCACGATTTAATCATTGATTTAAATCAACTAATTAAAGTTGTTGACACCCTATAACAACCGTAGCAATAACTTGAGATAACAATTTATTGTTATCGCAAATTTTATAACTTCTAAACATTGCATAACTTAAATTTTTACACCATCAAATGGAAAATTTATAAGCAGTTTTAAACCTATCTCAAGATTGAATGCGCAAACCGATTATGAAAAATTAAACAGTTTACACTTAAAACGATGTAAGTAATTCAGCATTTGTTTGTTTCTGTGTAATATTTCGTATTTAAATTGTCAAACGAAATTAAAACTTCACAAATAAATAAAACACAAAATTAAATGTTTTGATTAATTTTGTAGAGCTAAATATTAGCAAATTTTTAAAGATTAATGTAGTTATTTACTATGAGTAATTATTATTATCATACAATGGAATTTTCAGAAGAGAAAAGTTAGTTTTCTTGAAAGAGAGGCAATCAAAACGGGATTTTTTTTTTTTTCAGTTTTTTGTTTTATCTGCAGTAAATTTGTTTTCAGTTTTAAAAGTAAAATTTTTTTCTTTTGTTGCTTATTTTAGCTTGCTGTAAAATGTTTTCTTGTAAAAACAGTTTTTATACCTGTTTTGTCTGAGTGAATACAGATACAAAAACATTTTTTTTTTTTTTTTACCTGCTACAAAAATTAATTTTGCTGCTCCAAAATTTGTTTTTTGTTGCTACAAAAACTGATTTTGCTGCTACAAAAACTGATTTTTCTGCTTCAAAAGTTGTTTTTTACTGCTACAAATTTTCCCGAGTGAGTGTGACCCCTGATTATTACTAACATCGCTATTGTTTGATGTTGATGCCATAGCAATACACTGCTTATGGCACTTTAGCTATGATGTTAATATGGTGCAGTAGTAAATAGTTCACTAAAGGCAAAAGTTCTTTAAATGAAACAACTCCATTTTGAATCCTTTTCTTTTTAAAGTTTTGAGACTGCTCTTTCATGATTGGGGTCCTCAAAAAATGGCCTAATTTAGCATGTATTTGTTTGACAGCCTAAGGGAGATTGCTCATACAAAGAAAACAAGTCTTTAGAGCATAATGTGTTCCCCGGCATTCAGGGGCTGGCTAAACTCCAGTTTGGTGCAAAAATTAGCATCTGTTTTAAAACCAAAAGAATTTTTCTACCAAACATACCACATTGTTGCCAAAGTCCCTCATGTCTGCCACCAACTATTGACTGGGATGCTAACTGTGGAAGAAGAAGAATTTTTATAAAACATGGAGCATAGCCGGGATACGCGTGACTTCATGACGTTCATATAAAAATGTTTATTTTTATAAATACCAATTCAAATTTTCTGTTGTATACAAAGTTTTCTTTTTCTTTTTTAATGAAAATAAGTATTGGATACTCCAACAAATAATCAAACTTAAGACATAATGACTGCACAAATATAAGGCAAAAAGTTATAATTTCCTGGACAATAGTGAAAAAATGGATATAGAATTATAGATAAATAAAGCTAAAAAAGAATTGCTAGCATTTGTTATTGTTAATTTCAGAAACTGGAAATGACATTTTCATGTAGAAATAAATAAACTTAAATAATAAATAAGTAGTAAAATATTTTCCATACAATATGAACAGAGAAAAATCACCGAGCTAGGTTCAGTCTACTCAGGTACAACATATGTATTAACAAGCATAAAAAATCATTAGGTTTGTTTTCATAGCTGTTTATATCATTTGGCAACAAACCTCATTTACTGAAGCCAGAATTGTGCCAAGCTTTTTAAAATAACACCAAGTCTCCTATAGTGGAAAGTACCAATTTTTTAATAATCCTAATTAGTGATTTGGCCGAATACCGAATATTCGGCCACGTTTTAGGCCGAATACTGAATATTTGGCGGCCGAATACTGACTTTAATATAAATTACTTTTATTTTAATTGTTTAATTTTTTTTTTCAATTTTAAAATAAAAAATTAAATTAAGGACTAATTGAAATTAATTTTTTGTTTGAGTTTTCAAAAATCATAACAGCTGAATGTATTTTTTGTTATACTTTAAATGACTTAAAAAATACTTTAAAGATAACATATGACTTTTTAAAATGTAAATAATAATTTAATTCATAATTTTTTATTTAATCCATAGATAGTTCTAGTAATTTATATATATATACTAAAATAGAACTCATTACCTCTATAAAAATGAAACTTTTTTTATTTTAGTAAAATCCTTTCACCCCCTAAAAATAAGAACTTGCATGTGTCCTCTGTCTTTTTATATCCTTTTTCATGCAACTTAAACTTAGTAAATTTACACTCTGTATGTCAAAAAAAAAAAAGGGTTATTTTCTTAAAATATAATTATTCATTCCATTAAAATATTATATATTCTTTTCTGCTACCAAGATATACTTTTCTCTTTTCTTTCTCTCAAAATTAACAAGCCCCTCATAATACTTCCTCCACCCCATACTTCCAAATGAGATCTTTTTCTTATAATAATTAATGTATTTAGGTATAATTTTTTAATATTGTTTGTCGAAAATATTTAAAATCATATTTTGTTTTGATTTTCTGGAACATATCTAGCCAAATATCTTAAAATATTCGGCCAAATATGCCACTATTCGGTCAAATGTCCCACTATTCGGCCACAGGTATTCGGCCAAATATCTGTTCAATATTCGGCCAGCCAAATATTCGGCAAGAGGGCCGAATATTCGTTACATCCCTAATCCTAATAATATTATAAATGGGAAAGTGTGTGTGAACGCTTGAGTCCAGTGTCCAGTCAACGTCAAATGGATGAATTAATGCTTTTGTATCTTTGCATGTAGATGGATTATAACTCAGAAATCAACATATGCTATCTTTTATTTATTTTATTCAAATATTTTTCTTAATAATTCAAAATTTTATTATTTTCATAGAGAGTCAATTGACATTTTCTATGTGAAATTTAACCATCTTTCTTTATCATTGCCAAAAATCAAAACTTGGAATAATAATTTCTCCTCAAAAATTAATTTTCAGTTGAAAGATTAATCATGTCAAAAAGGAAAATGAAGTGTAAAAAAAAAAAGAGGAATATGACATCATGTTAGAAATAAAACAGAAATTTTTCAGGTATTTTTTAACAGTAAACAGGCCACTGATGCATTTATGCGCCATTTATAAAATTATCGTTAAGAGCCATTCACACACTTATGCATCATTACATTTATAATTACAATGTTATCGGTCATTTAAAACAATAACATTGATATTATATCATTAAAGTTGATATCAAAGATTTGATTTAGATTCTGATAATAGGTTTTTCATTTAAAAAAATCTCCAATTTAGTGTAATTACTCCAAAAGTTATAGCAATTTTAAGAAAGTGTTTAAAGATTATGATATTTGCATAAAAAACACCAGCCACTTGTGCATGAATATTTGCAGGCCTGTGTAGTGTTAATAATACAAGGTGCATGAATATGAGTAAATGTGGAAAGCAGACAAATATTATATCATATATGGAAAATAAAATGGATATTCTTTGATGTTGAAATAAAATTATCTTTGGTTATGGTATTAATTCTTATTATTTAAAGAAAATTATTGTCAATACTTGACTTTAAGGACAATTATTGTCAATACTTGTGTCTGTCCGCAGCTAATATAAAGATTTAATTTTTAATTAAAAAAAAAAAAAAAAAAAAAAAAAAGTAGTGAAAATGGATAGTAAATGTCAATAATATACACTGCAAAATTATCCATGTCAAAAATGATGTCATGATTAGTGGGAAATAGCTATTTTCATTCTTAAAAAATAAGAAGATTAACTAGATTGCCTGAAAAAAGCAATTTTGATAAGTGTTTTTTCTTAAAGCTGTTTATTTCAGAAAATATGAATAAAAATTACTTTTTTTTTTAAATTGCATTTTTGTTTATAAAACCTAAAGGTCTGATGATTGCGTCAAAGTAACATCATTTTCCTTCTGCTTTTATCGAAATTAAGGTTCAGAAGATAAAAGTATATTGAAGTCATATTTGTAAATTGTAGTTTGGCAACCGAATTTTAATTCTACGTTTCTTTTACCTTTTAAAAGAGTAAAAATATGTTGTCATTTTAAAAAATGGCTTTTTTTTAATAATAGATTTTTGTAATGTCTGATAGGATGCATTGCATATATACAAATTTCACACCAAATGCAACGTAAAATACACTGACATAGTAGAATTCTCCCAGCACTGTTTTTTTCGTTTTGCAAAGAGAGATTCATCGTTTTCCACGATTTTATTTGACCCTCCTTTTTTTCATTGGTTGCAGTTTCATTTTCGCGATTGTTTATATTATTTGGCATAAAATTTCACTTTTTTATGCCGAGTTATATCAAGGCCTTTATAAATAAGAAATACCGTATTGTCTTGTCTCCCGTAAAATGTGATAAAGAGTTGGTTCATTATATATATTTCTAATTATCGAACATGAAATGTTTTGCTTAATTAATGCATTTATATTTCCTTTAATGCTGTGTGAACTGCATCATGGGTAACAGCTAGTAAAATATATGTATCTTAAAATAGGTTTTATTGATTGAACGTATTGATGAAAAAAGGAGGCAGCTCCATTTTTTAGATGTTCAGAGTTATGTATTCCATACCAAATATATATATATATATATATTGATTGGTGCAAAAAGGATTATTCTACTAATTCATTATTATTTAACAAATAAAGCTGTCTGGTTATAATTTAACTTCCTTGTTTCCTAAAATTTGTTAAAATAGCTCTTGTTGTGTTTGTGAATTTTGTTTTCCTTTGCTTTTGCTACAAATTGGTTTAAAAAACATTTATGGAATAAGGCAATTTGTATCACAGCTATTCTTTTTTTTTAGATGTTCAGAGTTACGTATTCCATACAAAAAAAATATATATATATATATATTGATTGGTGCAAAAAGGATTATTCTACTAGTTCATTATTATTTAACAAATGAAGCTGTCTGGTTATAATTTCTAACTTCCTTGTTTCCTAAAATTTGTTAAAATAACTCTTGTTGTGTTTGTGGATTTTGTTTTCCTTTGCTTTTGCTACAAATTGGTTTAAAAAACATTTATGGAATAAGGCAATTTGTATCACAGCTATTCTTTTTTATACAATTACTTCATTTTCATACATGAAATGCATATGTTTTCATTTTCTACTACAAGATTATTACTTAGGTGCTCATATATTATATGTATGGTCATAAAAAAAAAAAGGGAGAGGGATAGAGATAACACCCACATACTATTTCAAATTATCACAGAGAGATGTGAGCATTACCATTTGATTTGAAATAGAGGTTGTTTACATATTTAAAGTTGTTGCAACTTGGATTTTTCAAATGGTAACACACACACTTTTGACACTTTTTTGGAGTTCCTTGGATCAAAGCAGTCCTGAAAAAGGTATAATTTATATATTTTTTCTTATATCTTCATAGAGTTACAAGATGTCAAAGTTTAAAGGGATACAAATGTTAAATGCAGATGACAAACTAATTTATACCTTTCCAAAAAAAAAAAAAAAAAAAATCATTCAGTTGAAATTTTTTTTTTTTTTTTTTTTTTTTTTTTATGTAATGAGATGAAAACATAGTACAGGCCTTACTTTTGTTCAAAAACCAATGTTTCATTTTGAAAATTTTTAATAAATTCATATTTAAAAAACTATGAATTATAACCCGCATTAATTTTTACTTAAAATGGATCACAGTTGTTAAAAACACGAGTGTGAAACTCATTCAAATCATTAGTTTTCGAGGTATAGGTAAATTTTACTTTTTAACAGTGCGACAATTATTTTAAAGTCACATATTCTATTTCAAATTAATTAATTATACTTTTTTACTCTCAAAAATTTATTTAGCTGTTTCTAAGTTTTATTCTAAAAACATTCTGTTTTCCGAAACTATTTAACTTTCCCAGTATTGTCTGTCTTGTGCTAAAATGAAATCATCCATTACACTCATTTCAATAACTTTTTTGCAGCCTATGCTTTTCTGTACATAGCAACAACAAAAAGATTAAAAGCTCTCTTTTTATATTCAACACTGTTGAAAACACAAGTCACTCTTTCCTAATAAGAATGAAAGAAATTACAACACCCATACACCTGTAATGAACTTCAAGTTCTCCTGTTCCCCCCCCCCCCCCCCCAGAAAGAAAAAAATGTCAGTTTGCCTTTTTATGCATTATTTGTAATGAACTCATACATTTAATGCTTCATATATGTCTACAACTACATTTTCTCACATTTCATAGCCTTGTGCAATACGCATTATAAAACCACGTGAATTTAGTCTACATAAAAGTACGTTAAGCTTTAATGGTGCCTCTACTCCCATCGAACAAAATTACATTATTTATCAAAAAGCTGTTTGCTAATTTTCTTGCAGTTAGATAAAGTCTGTTTTTCAGCTTTTAAAGTGTGTTCGCTGAAAGTTTATCCCATGGCCAACCTGTAACATTTACCCTTGCCCTGTACAGCAATACTGGAATTGCATACCTATCCGTTGGCTATTTTAAAACATATTTGCTTCACTTAAATTCTAAGTAACACCCTAACACTCTGCATGTCTGTGTCTCTTCATCTTTTTCTCACTAAATCATATGTTACTTCGCCATTTTGTATCTGCTTTCACCAATTCCTGTAATCAAGTGAGAAAGTTTTTTTCAGAACTTGTTGCTCTGCTCTCGACATTTTTTAATTAAAGTTTTCTTGTTACAACGGCTTATGCTCTCTGATGTATTCTTAACCTGGCACAGCTATCTTTTCGCTTGTGGATATATAAGTAATATAACTTCATTTAAAAATAATTTAAATTAAATAAATACAATCAATTGTGTAGAAAATTGAAATCATTTAAAATTTAAACATTTTTAGTAAAAGCTATGTCTTATGTTCCATGAATAAAATGCTCTACATAGTGAAACATTGATTCCTTGAAAATCTTAATAAACAATCTTTTGATTACTATAAATAAATGTATGGTGTAGTTTCATAAATATAATATAGTTTTCCATGGCTATTCAAAATAATTTCTTTGAAATATTTGCAAAATAAGATATCTGATTTTTCTGTTAGAACAAACACTACATGAACAATTATCTTTTATTGAAAGTAATGCTTTTTATAAAGAATTCCTGGAATGATTTGAATTTCGCAGTAGGGTCTTTACATGTTTCAAGAAGTATTGTGTATTGTCGTTTGACACTTCTCAGAAACTGCCATGTAAAAAAAAAAAAAGGCAACAGTAAAATAAACAAATACCTATTTACCAGCTTTTTAGACTTCTGAAAACATTGATCTTAAAATGGAAAGTAGATTTATAAAAGTTGTCCTCCAATAAAACATTTAAACAGCCATCTGACTTAATACACAGGATTTTTTTCTAAGCTATTTTATAATACCTATTACTTTTATATGTCTAAACTAAAAATTAATAATATATATTTTTAGGCATTTTTATGAGACTTTTTGCTGTTATGTCTCACACGAACCTTATCTCGATTTTTACCCATATTTTTGTCAGATCTAAATAGTGGATTCGATTATGCAATAGGCGATTTTAAATATCTTATTGCATATTTTAGTTAAAAGTAAACAGGTGCTTCGCTAGCACCCAAAGTTTTAATGACCTCTTATTTGATTTCATATCTTGAGTTTCTTTTTTATTCTTAAGGCTGTTCTAAAATCCGAAAGAGCAACTTTATTACATAAGTTTTAATTTATTTTTGTTCGGAAATGCATGAAACTAGCAGATGCTGTTGTTCAGAAACTATGTAATAGAACTGTGTTTTCTGGTTTTTTTTGCAAACGCAATAGATCTTTCAGAAAATAGTGTCAAAGTTGGCATTTTGAACCAAATTTCCGTGCGAAAGAAAAATAACTACTCAAGGAAGGTTAAAAACATATTTGTGGAGCAAACATTCAAACCGTGTTTTCTCACAAAAAAATAAAAAATGAGTTTATTGTTATTTTTATGAACTCTGTGTTAAATTGCACAGAAATAAATGGTATTTTTTACTAAAAAAAAATTTTCTCCGATTATAAATCAATTTTAAAACTTGACGTTTCAATCAAAGAGTGTTTCCTCCAAAGCCTGCATTCAATCAAGCAGTGATTTCTCCAGTCTGCCAATCACAGTTGTCACTTAATGTGTACTTTCGAAACCTACCATACATATCACAATTGAAACGGATTGTTTTAGAAAAAAATAAGAGAACTGTGAAAGTTAAAGGCTTCCAGAATTATAGATTTCAAGATCTAAATGAAGAATATGATGTAAATCTTCTTAAAAAGGGAGTTACTGTTGCCTTGTTCAAAGGGTTGTTTTAGAATATCTTCCTCTTAGCCACGCCATACCAGTTGAAAAGAACAAAGATGTTAAAAAACTTTTGAAGGTAATGTATAGTGAATAGTGGCAAAATCAACCTGATGATATATTCAAATGATACAACCACATTATCCAAGATTGATAAGCCTGCAATAAAGAAGAGGGATATGTGTATAACTGTCTAGATGAAGATATTGGTTTTAAAATTTGAAGTGGATTTCTGGCAAACGAGTATTTATTTAGTATATATTTAATGAATACTACTAGGTACCATAATCTGTCATTTTATTTTAACAATAATCAACTGAAATTCGGTATTTATTCAAATAAAATAATTCTATTGTATTATTTGTGAGTTAGAACTTATTTCATTCAAAAAGCGTTTTATCCACTTGTCAAACAATCAAAACATGTTTCCTCCTCTGAATTCGGTCAAAACGCGATTTCTCCAAATATTAAATGCATTTTATTAATTTGTTTTATGTTTAATATCTTAGGTATGCTTGCAATTCTTTCTAATAAACAGTAATAAAAATACACAATAAAAATGAGAAATAAATACAAGTTATTTTCTTATTTATCAGTTTTTTGTGTTTTTTGAAAATTTGTATCTGAAGGAGAAAGCATGGTTTGCATGTTTGCTCCACATTTGTCACGTGATCAAAATTGCTTATAACTCAATAGGTAATTTATTTATAAAAAATGGAAAACACAGTTCAATTCCAAATCGCTTCCATTCAGGCCTTCCAATTTTATATTTCCATTTAAAAATGAATTTGTAAATGTGTCAAAGCGTTTTGCGCTTGTTGAGTAGAGCAGTTGAGAACAGCCTTAAAAGATAATCTCCCCAATCAAGAAAATTTTCTTTTGCAGCTTGACTGAAATCTTAAAGGTCATTTTATGTTATTAATCATAAATAATCTACATTTTCTAAAAGGAAAATATTTTTTTCAAAATATTGTATATTTTTAATCTATTTTACCTTTGCTACATTCACATGTTTTAAATTTTATCTTTAGAACTTCAGATATGTTCATCAACACATGCATACAAATATAACCTAGACTCACTATGTCTCATGGTGACTGCTGGGATAAGACTGTTAAAAGTAGAAATTATTTATATCCAATAATTTGAAACACTTAAATTACAAAAATGAGAAAAGATTATATTAGATCTTTTCTAAAAAACCAGTTGGTTAACCAATTGATTTAAACCGTGCCAATCCTGCTGGTAACAGAATAAAATCATAATGCAAAACCCCAATTCCAATGTAGGAATGCAAGAAAAACAAAAGTTTACTAAACCCAATAGCTATGATACAGCAAAGAAAACTCACAGCCAATCATTCATTAGCTCAGAACAAAAAGTGACCAATGGAGAGAGTTACTTATGATTATGTCATCATTGAGGCATATGTAATTCTTAGTAAATCTTAACTAATCAAGCAATCTAAGTAGTAAAAGTGTATTTTTAGCTCAAATCTGCCATTTTGGCTATTTTTAAAAATAAAAGGCTTAAAAAAAGAAGAAAAATAACTAACTACTTGTTTTTTTCTTCCCGGCTAATTTTAGAAAAATTAAGCTTATAAGAAAAGTTTGATTGATTAAAAATATTTGTCACCTTTACAAATTTATTAATTCATCATTTTTCTAAAGCTTTGCTTGTAGCTTCTGCATAACTTGGATTTTGCATATTTCAATAATTTGTAAAATAAAAGAAAACATTAGGGAAAAAGAGAAAAAAACCACATAAAAAAAACCCAGCATGGTTAAAAAAAAAAAAAAAACATTTGGTTTAAACCAAACAACCCTGGAACTACTTGAATGTTTTCAGTGCTTTTTCTTTGTAAGTTCTTAATTTTATTTTCTGAAATTTATGGATAAACACACATTTCTTTTATAACTCTATGAAGATTTCAGAAAAGCTACATAAACTGTAACTTTTTTAGGGCTGTTTTGATCCATAAAACAAAAAAAAGTGGTATTATCGTTTGATAAATGAAAGTTAATGCAATTTTTATTCTGTAGACAACTCTTATTTTTAAAGTTGCATCTATATTTGAAAAATAGACGCAATTCCCTGTTGAATTGAACCCCTCACATCTCTCTGCGATAATTTGGTGATAAAATATTATGGAGTGTTCTTTTTTTTTTTTTTTTTTTTTTGGATGGCTATACATTTTATGCCATATTCTACATTTTAATATATTTAATATTACAGATGGCTTCAAATGAGTTTTATACCATCGTACTTCAAGGACAACCTTTAACTGGAAAATCTTATGTTTCCACCTCTTTTGCAAATTTTGGAGCTGTTGTGATAAACTGTAATGAAGTAATCTCTTCGATTATGAGTTGCAGTGAGGATCTAAAAAAGGCATTCTGTCACAAATTTAACAGCAAAGTGACTAATGATAATGGAAGTATAGACTGTAAAAAGCTGAAATGTTTGTGCTTGAAAGACAAGGTAAGATAATTTAACTATGTATTAAAACAAGAAAAATTTGCTTTGCTAAACTTTTTCATGTGGTTTACAAAATTAAACAGGCTGTAAAAACAGCTTTTGAAATAAAAACGTTTGTATATTAAAATAACTGTTAGAACTTTTTTTAAAATTCATTTTAATAAACATACATGGGGCTTGTATATTGTAGGTAATTGCCAAATTTATCAAATCATGTTTTACTTATCAGTGTACATATTTTACAGCATGCTAATAATAAAGTTGATTATTTCTCAGTAAAAATAACCTAAAACATAAAAATTTCTATTTTTTTTCTGTAATATTTTCATGCTTAATATACTTTTCCCTTGAAAATTTTTCATTGCAAATTTTAAATATTTATTTATCTTTCTAAGAGGAGTATATGTTTTGCAGCGAAATTCATCACTAACTTTTAAGTTGGATAATGATGTCTGAGAAAAGTACACAAGTAGCAATAGAGTAGAATCTTGATTTTTTGTGTAAATTACATCTCAAAAAGTTCAGGTAAACTTAGAATTTCAGATAAAGCAGAACACCGAGAAATTTGGGAAAACATGTGGCTATATTTCTTGAATTTACTGTGTTCAAATGTAAAAATAGAACTTGGAGAAACCACTATATACACTGTTGTATGTAAAACACTGCTTTATATGAAATCTTTTTGTCTTAAACAGAAAAATATGGTCAATATTCATTTACTCTACTGATTGGTATTTTTTATTTTCTATGATATCATATTATTCATAAAATATTATACTATCCTTTTTTTTTTCTATTGTTGTCCTGTTGTTTTTCTATATATGTAGAGGTTTTATTCAGTTATATTAAATCCCTTATAATGTATAATTTTTTTCATCTTTTTCGTATAACTTTGACAATAATCAAAGAATTCTTCTTGCACTAGTTATTTTTAAAAGAAACGAAGTAATACTGTCGATTCTCACAACTGTTAGAAGTAAAATTTCTATCCCTTACAAAATGGAAATTTGATGTACAATTAGTGAAAGGCTAGAGTGGTGATTCTGTTACTTTACAGCGATAATTAAATAAGTTCTTTTGTTTTAATTATCATATCATGCACATAATTTTCAGTAATTAGACTCCCATGTGGTTGGTAATTTAAAATGCTATAGATCAGGGGTTCTTAAACAGTGGTCCATAGACTTCAAGGGCATAGCAGTACGTTTTCAGGGTGTCCTCAAAGACATCACTTCAATGTACAATTTTTCGGATATGTAGAATTTGAGAGCAGTCTTGTGAAAGAGATGAAAGGAGAAGCTAAAATTACTCTTTAAATGTGATGTATAATTATTTTACATATTTCTATTAGATTATATATCTTGTATTGATATATAGAATGGGTTAGGTCTTTTCTTTTGCACTACTATTTCTGAATAGCAATTTTTGAGTTATTTAATTGCAGAAAATTGTTACAAATTTTATGATAAAATAAGAGGCAGATTACTGCTCAGAAATAGTGGGGTTTGAAAGTAAAGTTTGTATGCATCTTGGTTTGTATGTATTCTCTTATTAATGAATATCAGTAACTTGGTTTTATATTCTGGGGATACGCAAAGCTGCCGAAAGTATGAAAAAGAGTTTGTGGTAACCGAGAATTTAAGAACCGTCACATACTTTCTTCTCAGTAAACTATATGTTGTGCAAAAATATTGTGTTTTAATTTTCATTCATCAGAACTGTATTACAATCAGGCATGGTTGTCACATGTTTTTCAGATTGCATCAAAGAGTAAAACAGCTAGACACATCTTCATCTTGCTGATATTTAAAGAATTAAGTAATAATAATTTGCATTAGAAACTTTTCCAGCTTTATAAGGTGTGTGGTAGCATCGCATTATAATATTAGAACATATGTATGCACTTTATTTCCTTGATTTAATTTTATTACTCTGATAGTAGAAAAAGAATTAATTGTCGAAGGGCAATTTGTCATGCAAATTAATATTTTTTCTTTTTTCTATTTTTTAAGAGTTTAAGTTTAGATAATAATGATCTATTTTCATATTTTAGAGATTGATCATACAATTTTAAATGTTTTTTTTTTTTCCATTTCAGGAAATCAGAGAATGGGTTGCTGAACATTTATCTGAAAAGGTGAATGAAGAAATCAAACAGAAGATTCAATTTTACCATGAAAAAGGTTGCCTAATGCTTGGAATGTAGAACATTTTAAAATTTTAATTTGTCAAAAAAAAATGAATTATCTAATGTACTTATGTTTTTATCTTTTTCTGTTACTTTTTAATAATTAATCCATGAAAAATAGTCCATTTTTAATATTGTTTAGGCTTCATTTGGAAAAAAAAGTCATGTGCATATTTTCTGTGAACACTTTTATTTATGATTCTAAAACATTTAACTATTTGTCATTGTTTCTTAAATTGGTAATTATTGTTATTATTTAATATTTAATGTCAAATGTTAATTAATCTATTGTCACATCGTTAAAGATTTTGATATCCAATAGTATTTGACTTTTGTTCCTAGTGGATAAAAGTTCTTAAAAAGTGTGTATAATTTATTTATTTATTTACTTAATAATTTTCTTTAATCCTTTCATTTATTAATCCTAAAACATCTAAACATGAATCATTCAAGTGGTGAAATTTAACAGTTGTAATTTTGTAGTCAAAGAAAAGAAGGAATTTTCTCTAAGAATCCTTTCTGTTAAAATTTATTTTTAGAAATTAATGCCATGCGAATAAAAATTTGATCATCTGTCGCTATATTAGTTATTATGATCAAACCTCCATAATGTGCTCTCCCAAATAGCAGACACCTCTTTTCAGCATACACTTTTTCAATCTCCAACATCTATTTAATGTGTATGATTTTACCTCTGAATAGCGAATGAATTCTATGATCCTGGGGTGTTTGCTATTTAAAGATTTTACTGTACTAGGGGGCTCTGCCCCCTACGAGCTACGCTCGCCAACCCCCGTTCAGAGACACCAAAATCCAAAAAGAACGCTAATTTGTTCGTCTTTAAAAATATTGAATTAAAATTTAAAAAAAAAAAAAAAAAAAAAAACCAGTAGCGATCTCTCTGTAAACGGGTTTCCATTCGTTTTTCTTGGATTGGGATTTTTAAGACCATATCTGCTGCTGTTAAAAGATACAATGGCTGTTTTCGTATTTAATTAAAAAAATTAGTTAAACATTCGAAAATAAGTTAATGTAAAATGAATTAAGTAAACAGTGTCATTGTCTCCCGGTATTTTTTAACAGCGCTATAAGATAGTTCTTTTAAATAATTCATTTTAAATGTATCGTTTTAAATCTGATGTAATTTACACCAAAGTTTTATTTCTCTTATTAATATTCACGTGAAAATACTTTTGTTGTTAGAAGGAAATATTATTTGCGCTGTCTTCGAATTCACGATAGTAGTTGAAAATATTATCTCAAAATATCAAGTAAATGTCTCGCGCAGATATATTTTTTAATTTAAATTGTTTTGCCATATTTTTTTGCCATTTTAAATATGACGTAATTTCCTCCATTTACAGGTTTTAACACATAGTAATGATTTTTTTATTTTAACATTTTGTTTCTCTTTTAAAATTCCAGTGTAAATATGGTTCTTATGACGAAATTTTCCTGCTTTTAACATGTAATCATTTTATTCTAATTTTAATTTTTTTTTCTGTTTACAATAGTCCCGTGTAAATAAATTTTTAATTTGAAGTAAACATTATTGTTTGCGCTGTTTATACAGCTGACAACAGTTTAAATTAATAACATTTTTTAAATTTGTAAAAAATATCTCTCGAAATACTGAAAATTTGAATTTAAAATAGAAATAAAACCTCAAAAAATAGTCAAATAAAAAAAGATAAATGCAATCTGTACACCGGGAACTTATAACCTATAAAATGATCTAAAAATGATTAAATTCTCATGTATAGTTTTTGCTCCAATAAAACTTTTTTAATGGAACGATTTTGTCCAAATTTAGCATTAAATATCTCTGAAAGTAATTCTTCGATTTGAAAACTGTCTGCATCAGCGTGTTTATCAAATATTTCTTTATAATACCACCGATTTCCATATTTTTGTATACAACAGTTTTTTTAATATTAACGAAGAAAGGCCATGCTCAAGGTATACTTAGATACTACTACAGGCAGACTGATTTGCGTTTAATGTATGAAGTCGCTTGCCAGAGGACTCTGATACCCTGCCCAAAATTGAAATTTGACTCTGACCATAACTGAAACAACCTGGGAAGGGTAGATATGTAAACAAACACCAAAATTACGTCATGTCGCCATGGTTACGTTTACAATTCTGCTGACATTCCAATCAAGCTTAGAAATGACAGCTAATTCGAATACAGCTGTTAAGGGTTATTATAAACTGTCCATATCAATGTAAATGTAAAGTTCTATTTATTTAAGTGACTAATATAATGTGTTTCTTTTTAAAACTGTTAAACCAACACGCATAAAAATATATAAATAAAAAACACATGCTTAGTCTAAAACATCAATATCATAAATTTATTTGGTACCACTTAGTTATCCCGTCGACCAATTTCACCAAATTATATAAATCGCTAAAACACTCGCCAAGTTATACGAATTGACATAATTTTTATTTTAAATAACGAAAGAACAAATAAATTAGTATAACATTAATAAATATACAAATAAAACGTCGAAATAAAAATCACTTGATGACATAAACACGTGTAACTTGCTTACAGTCAAGTGAATGTGACATTTACGATCAAGCATTATTGGCATTTAATCTTATAGTTTGGCGATAGATTTTTGGTCGACGGGATAACTAAGTACCATTTATTTACTATTTTCACTGCTGAAACAATAAAACTGATAGAATTTTTTTTAATATATTAAAATACTCATAAAATTCCTTGTCATAATTAATAAATGTAATTTATTAAGTAACAAATACCCTTACATGATTTAATCAAAATTGCTTGGATAACATAGAATATTGCAACGATATTTAAATCTGTGATCACCATTTCTTTCTCTGATTAAAAATAAGAATATTTAAGGAAGATCGATTTTTTTTCCCCTCTTCTTCTTGGTTCGGGCGATATTAAAAACAAATATTTTACCGGTAACAGTAAATTAATCAAAAATAGCTGCTTCAAGTCAGTTATGAGAACTGTAATTTGATAAAAATTAAGTTTTAATTTTAAAACGTGTATATGAAACCAAGCTATTTTTATATAAATACGGGACATTCAAAAAAGAATAACAGAACCGGCATTTTTCATGAATGAACCAAACGATCAAGATAAACAATAAATAATTTAGCTAATCTTAAAAGTATGTGTAACACTAAAATTCTACAATTTGTGTAAAATAGCCTTTTAAATTGAAGGAAATTGAAGAATATAAATATTTAATTTATTACATGAAAATACAATCAATGATTCTGAAATCTCGACGATGAGAAACAAGCTTCTATCTGGGCAGGGTATAAATGTAAACAAAGAGCACGTTGTGAAGTTTTGGTTCAGGGTTTGAAGTTGGATCCGACTTCACTTTTTCGGCGAAATGCGCGGGCCGTTATATATCATAGTAGGCTATGGCCATGCTTAAGCCAAGACTCCCTTATCATAAAACAGACTTGACAATCCGGAGAAAGTCTATGGGTGAAAATGTCCCCGATAATTACCAACTTATTAGCTGACTTTGTCCCTTAAGTTACGCCACCTGGTGTATACTCCTGGTAATACTCCATAAACAAATGCATAGTAAAAAATTGAAAATGTTGTGTTATTGGCAAAATTGTATAAAATATTTTTCAAATTCCAGTAAAATAAAGGCGTAAAAAAAATATTTCACACAATTATGTTCTGGCTTTAAAAAATGAAACATATCAAAAATGAAGATTTAAATATAAGATTTATTGATATTTTTTCAGGGTACTTGTTAGTTATCCTGTCGGCCAATTTCGCCAAACTGCTCGCCAAGTTCTACAAATTGACACAATTTTTTATTTTAAATAACGAAAAAACAAATAAATTAGTATAACATTAATAAAAACACAAATAAAACGTCGAAATATTGGTTTTATTGGCCATTATTGGCATTTAATCTTAAAATTAATTAATTTATGGCAAATCATTATTGGCATTTAATCTTGCAATTTGGCGACAGTAATTTGGTCGACGGGATAACTAACAAGTACCATTTTCAGTATATAGGACTTTGCGGGTTATTTTTTTTTAAAAATCTTGGCACAATTTGGGCTTCGGAAAGAGCGATTTGTTGCCGATTGATATAAACAGTTATGAAAACAAAACTTATGAACTGTCAGCTTGTTTTATAAGAATTTACAGCACAGATGTCATATACGCCCCATATTGGCACGATTTTTTTCCGACGCCAATTTTACGAAAACCTCGTTACCATATCATCTATATCCGGATAACCATATCAAGCAAAATAACGACACTTTGGTGCCAGTTAAGTATTCGGTGCGTATATGACATTTACGCCAGAAAAAAATCGCGCCAATATGACATCTGTGCCGAATTTACATGTATAAATTTAGTTTCTAGATATTATTATTGTTTTTTATATACGATTTGTTTATATTTGTACATAAAATAGATAAATGCCTTTTTTATATTAAATAAATTGTACAAATATTGGAAAATATTGCTTCTTTATGTGAAACAGTGAATATGCTTCCAGAAATTACGTTGCCAAATTTTCTTCTCTCGCCAAGACCCCTATACTTGAAAAATACCGATTTATTATTATATAATGTAGTATTAGCTAATGTTCTGTAATCTGTTCCACAGTCAAAGTTGACTGCAAAAACGCGATGCTGGAATAATGTGGTATCAAGTATACGGTTTAAAAATAAAATTAATTTTGCGCCAAACTATGCTTACGCCAATTGGCTCTAGGTTTGATTAAGGAAGAATACTCAAATTAAGATTTACAAACACCAAAATCGTAGCATGACAAAAATACGGTATTTGCGGAAAGTTGAGGCACATGTATAAATTTAAGTGATTATTAAACTTTATTTTTCCAATTTTTTAAGTGTTTATGACTTCAGTCTGTTTTTTTTTTTTTTGTGTATCTATGCGTGTTTTAACTTTCCTAAAATACTTTGATACATTTTAGTAAAACTTACATAACATATGTGAGTTAAAACAAGGAAATTAATTACGCACCAAACTATGCCCGCCAAGATATGCCAATTGGCTGTGGAACCAATTATGAAACTTTCCATAGATTAATACATACAAACTTTATATGAAAAAACAGTGAAGCTTTCATCTAAATTATGTTAAACTGAAATGATCCCCCATACCTTCAAAACTAAAACAAATGATAAGCCAATAAATAAATAAATGAGACTGTGCATTGAAACAAATTGAAGGAGCGATGTTAAATTAATACTGTGAGGTGAAATTAATTGTGAAAAGAAAAGAAATCGCAGAAATAAAATAAATCACATATTTGAAAATATAAAAGAGAAAATGAAATATTTTACATTTTCTGGATCTAGATGCTATCCATTTATTTCAATAACTAATATCACTGAGAAATTCATGGTAAAATAATTTTCTTTCCTGATTATTATTATTATTATTATCATCATTTATTTACATAATGGAATACAGCAGTAAACATTTTTTGTTTAACAGTAAAATAAGTTCATTTTTTAAATAAAATGTCTAGAACATATGAAAATTTTAAATTTAGCAACTATCATTTGCAAACTACAAAGCACATCGTAAAGAAAATGGTAAAAGATAAATGGAAAACAAATTAAAAAATATTTCTGTTTCTCACGCTAGATGGCGCTAGTCACGGAAACCATGTGGTTTCTAACCACGTGTACAGCGGACAAAGGAAACTTAGCGATTGCGAGGCCTGTTATTTCGATAAGGAGGCCTTGGCTTAAGCATTTAAATTGGATGAGTTCTACCCGGAATATCTACGCAGATTTTCATTGGTCCATTTCCAAATCAAAACTTTTTTTTATATATAGAAGGATTAGCTACAAAGGATATAGTCCAGAAGTGATTCATTATAAATAAGTAACAGCTTTTAAGAATCTACTATCCCTTCATGAATGAGATAAAAAAAAAAAAACTTGATCTAAACTAATATATATACAGATAATATATTATTTTAAGGAGTGATCAAATTACTGATATTACAAATTATGTAACTTATTACACGCACCTGCCTTATCAGTTACAATTATTTGCACTGATAAGGCAGGTGCATGTATAAAAATTTCGATCTAAAAACACTTAAATAAGTAGAATATGCAAATATAATTATTTTCAGTTTACTATAAGTATGGCCTTTTAGCCTTAGTAATATTGAAGTATGAAAGGAATATTTTGAAATTGACATTTCTAGATAAGCTAAAAGAAAATTCTAGAAAACTGTCTAGATTTATTAATAACTTTATTTTTCTTTTTTTTTTTCTTTTTTATAATCATCTAATTTCTGAGGCAGATTAGTCTTATCATCTTTAATTGTTTAATGTTTTTCAAGATCTTTCTAAATTTAGGATTTCTATGTCGTTATTAATAATAATTTTTAATGGTATAAAAGTTAAACAGATACAAAAATCTCATTATAAGTAAATCCTCGTAAATCCTCAGTAAATCCTCATTATAGGTAAATCTTGCTCACTTTCAGTGTCTGATTTGCGGTCTGTAAGGGACCATTCTATTCTATTGCCAATGAAATTGTCTGCATCCAATCCATTTATGAAGTCACTAAATATATATATATACAGTAGAGCGCCAATTATCCGAACTCCAATTAACCGAACTTCCAATTATCCGAACAGCCTATTTCTCTCAAAAAATATTTTAAACCGAACTTCCAATTATCCAAATACCCTATTTCTCTCATATTTTTCCTTTCGGATTTAGCTTCTGAAATCGAATCCCGGATTAGTCTATCGTTGGGAGCAGTAACAAGAGAATAAAAGGCTTGGGAAAAGGGGTTGAAATTGAAGAAAATGAAAACAAATGGTCTGAAAATGACCCAGGTCCTTCACATAACAAAGCCTTTGAATGTTTGGAAATAGCTATGAAATGGCTCGAACGGCACATGAACGCTGATCCTTTTAAACTGATGTATTTAAGAAGAATTCGAGGTATCACAGCATTGAAAGAATGTATTCTTTGAAGCAAGCAACAATCGAAAGCGTTTCTGCTTAAATTATAATCTCTGGAAAGTGATAAAAAGAGTAAAAGAAAATTTTAAATGATAAAAAAGTAAAAAACTAAAATAAAAAGACCAAAAAAATTAAACTACCACTGACAGCATCATTAACTGGTGCTGCCAGTCCTAAACCTGGATAATGTGTGAAGGTTTTAATATACTTAGGGACATCCCTTAAATTCTTAAATTATCTGTCCGTTTATCCAAACTTTTGCTTATCCGAACTAGGGTCGCTCCCGATATGTTCGGATAATCTGCGTTCTACTGTACTAGCTGTTTAACACGTTCTACACGTGGGAATTAAAAATTAAAATCCTTAGTAAAAAGTAGTAGTACGTAAAAAAATCACACTAAATAGACATAATAATAATGCCATATGAAACGAAAATTGGCATAAAAATGCAATAACAACAAACAACTTTAAAATATCTAAATAAGAATTTCCCTGTTAAAGTGTTGAGTTGTTCAATAACTATTCCATGTAGAAAAATATTTTTCCACTACTGTGCATTTTTAATGAAATTTAATTTAACATGTTGCCATGACAGCAGACGATAAAACAATATCTTTGGAATAAGGGAATAAATAGAATAAAAAGTTTTGTTGATGTTTGTGATAAAATGTTTTTCTTTATTTTTAAAAAAAGGTAATAACTAAGCACAATTAAATAAGCTCTAATTATTTGCATGTGAGGTAAAACAATTATCGTAATACCCGCTACAGATTCTTTGTATTGCAGCATGGTGTACGTAATATTTATATCTCACATTTACGGTTTGAACATAAAAAAGGGCAAAAATGCATCAAAAACATTAAAAAAAAATCTATTTAAAATTTTTTAATTTTTTCCCCCAATCATTCATGGGCCCCCTACCAGCAACCTGTGTGCCAAATTTCATAGCCCTGCGCCCTTTGTTTTTGAGGTTACATAGATATGTGTACAGATTTTAATAGGGTAGATTTTTTAGTTTAGTAATGAGTAAGTGAAATGCTCTACCATTCTGCATGAACCAGTATCTCCGAATCATGTTGTGACAATGAGGGTCAGCTGCAAAGTCTCTTTTGTGTACCTCATTTTTTTTTATTTGGTGACAATACCTACAATAAATCATTTGGGCCTCTGATTTAGTTGGATGATAATTCACACCCCGCAGTAAACTTTTGTGAATGCAAAAGTAGAATTATACCGAGATGGTGGGGTTCTGTAACTGTTGTGACCAGACTTAGTACAAGTAAAAATATTCTACCAGCTAGCTGCAAAAACTTGCAAGCCATAAATAAAAGGAGGAGAATCTGTTACAATGTAATGATTTATAAGGTTTTAAAAAGAGACCTGTATTATTACAAACTTATTACATAATACAAATTTTACTTTCAGTTATTTGCAAAACAAATCATATGTTATATGTGATAAGGTACTATTGTACTATTAATAGATATAAAGTATTAATAGTACTTCACTAGTTTTGTGGATAAAAATCATCAATTCATGAAGAAAATTCTATGTTGTACTGATTGGGATTATAAATCTCAACTCCATCATTTTGATAATATTAGGGAAGCATTCTGCATCTTTCTTGACAGCTATTCTAAAAAATAATGATTCATTTTGCATCTTTCTTGGCAGCTATTCTAAAAAATAATGATTCAAAAGAAATTTGTTTGCCTAATATAAGGTTATTCATACATATGTTAAACTTGACTATGCCTTTGCCCCTAAATTTCCAGAATTTTGTTCATGAAAATTAAATGCCAACAAAACTTTCTTATGACCTTCATATTCACTGGTGTAAAATGTCTAAATGTAGCAAATATGTTTTTGTTTCATTATTCCCTTATATTTTAGGAGTTAATCCACGAATTGGTCACCTGCCACAATTACTGGTATTGGTAAAATTTTAGCAGCCATATTTGCATTAATTTTTATTTGCATTCGCCACTTGGAAGCCTGATTATGATGCTTTTTGTATTGATGTAGATGATTGTTTCTGGAAGATTTGAGAACTTTCCTTATGTTATCATCTGTAGTAACACTACATTTTCTTTCAGGAGTTTCCCTTCTTGGATCCCAAACACTTCTGGGTGATTCAAATCGTGTGATCTATATAAAAAAAAAATACATTTATAAACAGGCATGAAAAATTAACAATCCAGCAGGTAGAAATACCCCCGCCTCCCTCTCCCACATTAAAACACTTTATACTAATGTAAAATAAGCAATTCACTAGAAGTCTTTTATCCAAATTCTTTGTGGCAGGCTTATTTAACCATGCATTACATAGATAGTTTTCATAAAATTTTCTTGCTATAAATAATCATTCTTGAAGAATATTTCATTTCTAAAATCTTCTGAAATAAAACCCAAATAAAAAAGCCATGCATATAAAAAGTTTTTATATATACTTTAATAATAAAAAATCATTGAAATTGCAGTTGTGACAATAAAATTGTGTTATTTGGGCCATTCTATTTGACAACTTTAACACAACATACAATAATTTGAAAACAGCAGGAAAGAGTAAATGGCAATGAATATTAAAACTATTTAAATTTTCAGATAAATAGGTCTAGAAATTTATAATATTGTTTATGAACAGTGATCAATGAAATTTAAAATCAAGGAAAATTGGCTGTAAACAGTAGACAGATTGTAGCATGAATAAAAATACAAATGTTTATTTGGACTTAAGATTATGTAACTGTTAAATAAGATATTTTTATAGATTGCTATAAGTTATCACAAATATAATTATTTTCCAGTATTTATTCCATTTTTCCTCCTTAAATTAGGGACAAAGTTGCTGCTCATACAAGATTCGTTACTACTAGATGGAAATTTGAAATGTGATGAAGTAAATGAATGGTGGTGTACTATAATGCCTACAACTGAAGTGAGTTTAAAAACTTTCATTTAAAAAAACCTGTAATTTTCATTAAGTTTATATGATAATTTTTCTAATAATGATTCTGTAAGTATATAATTTTAGCTCTAATTTTATATCATTGATATAAATTATAATATTAGATCTATACAAAATGAATATCTATTCATTAAAGATCTTTTTCTGTGTTATTATTTATGTTAAGGATAAATTTCATGTGAATTATTATAAATTTAGAAAAACAAATAACCATTACAATAAGTTACCTATGTTTTTATGCAATAGAGCTTTTGAATCATTTAAAAAATATAGCCAATATCTCAAGGGTCTTGTTATATATTTTATATCAAATTGCAAGCAGACATGACATGACATAAATGCTGCATAAGTTCAGAGCTTTATTAAAGCACATACCACATTGATTAAATTGGATTTAATATATACTAGGATTTCCTTTAAAGGATTAGTCTGAGCGATATAGCTGCAAACATATATTTAACAATGATTTCTGATAAATAATAAAAATGAGATGCAAGTTTTAATTAATTAAATATTGGTACAAATTCAAATAATTAAAATGAGCAAATTAAATGGTAGAATTGCAAATTACCATATATAATTTCTTATACACTGTTCAAGAAAATTAGGGAAGCAGTCAAACAAATAGAGAAAACCATGCAAGACACTCATGTATGTGTATAAAATTGAAAGTACACATAATACATTACAGGTAATACAAAAAATAAGACACTAAAATATCACATATTGGAATTTCAACTCTTTGAAATGATGTAAAGATCATGAAGAGATGCTCTGCGCCAATTTAAGTACCTGTAAATGACAAAAAATATGTTGTTTGAAGAGAATGGTAGATTTTTTTTATATGATGTGTGGTCCCCTCAAACAGTTAAGACTGAAGCACATCTATTTTTCAAGGATGTGATGGGAGTTGAATTCTGTACCATTTTTTCCAAAGTGCTATCTCTAAGTTCCGAACAGTGTACAGAGGCATTGTTCTAGTGTGCCCCAGACATGCTCAATCCGATTTAAGATTTAATGCCAATTTAATTTCATTGATGTATTTGTTTGTGTGGGGATAGGGGTGCAAATATTTATAATTGGACTTAAACTCTTTCCTCCATGTTTATTTTTATATAACTATTGTTTGTATAAATAATTAGTACCTTTGATGAGGAAATAAGCTGGTGTGATGTGATAAGATCAAAAGAACTTCTTAAAAATACCATACACTTACCAAAATTTGCAAGGCCTTTTGAAAAAACTTAGTCTTTCTTTGTCAGGCACAAAGAATACGTGCTTCTACTTTGAAATGCAAGAATGATGCAAGATGCATTCTTGCTGTAATGTATCGCTCTAGCGTGCCCCAGCATAGGCGTAGCATGACCAGAAATTTCGGGGGGGGGGGGGGGCACCAGGACCGTGCAAAGTGAAAACTGTGCGCCGCCGGGGCAAATTTTCAATTCCCCCCCCCCCCCCCCCCCCAAAAAAAAAAATCTTTCTTTTTGTGACGGGTGTTATAAAATTGATAAAGTGTCGAAACATAAATAAATTCTATTGAATAAATATTTTGCATTTATTTTGGAACTTTAAAAGGTTTCATTTTAATTTAGAAATCCAAAACAACTAAATAACATAAAAGAAAATTGCACTTAATTGTTAGAGAGTTTATGAAGTTTTGCGACAGGAAAAAATATATATATCGAGAGAGAAAAGGGAATTCTCCGGAAAATGATCGACGGCCAAAAAATGACTAAATAAACAAATAAAACCGTGGCATAAATTTCGCGCACGAGGCGACCGCTCTTTTGCCCCCCCCCCTCCCCTCCTCCTCTTTACACGGCCATGGAAGGCACTCGATCTGCACGGACCGGAATTTCCAGTACCAAACCCATCCCGGCCTGGTGTGAAAATTAAAGTTCGACCCGAAACCGACCCAATTATATTTTCACTGTTCACAGCGAGTCCTGGCCCGTGAAAAAATCAATTAAATCAGGCCCGTTCCGGCCCGACTCAATTTCTCAAAAAATTCAGATTTTTCTTAACATACAATTAAGATTAAAATGCTTTTAAAGAATACTGCATACATATTAATGGGATAATTTTATAGTATACTTTACTATGTGTTCACAAGACAGAAGATAACAACATTAATAAGCAACAATAATATAAGCATTAATAGCAACATTAATAATTATTTAGACACTTTTCAGCATTCAAATAAGGATTCATTAAAAAAATAATGAAGTTTAGAATAAAGAAAAAAAGTTGGTAAAAAAAAATCGCAACTTTTGAAATTGTATAATAAAAAGTAGATTTTAAAATACGAGGATCATCCAAAAAATGAATTTTCTACGTTCCGTAAAAAGAAACAAAACATAATTATCTGGAACATTGGATTCTGTTGGAAGTACCCGTTGCCCTCATCGTGGTATCGCTGTAGAAAAAAAGTGAAAAAAAGATCGGCTATGCATGAAATTATCACGAAACACCTGTTGTCCTGGAAATTGTGTGCCAGGTTGGTGCCGAAGAAACCTACACCCGATCACAAAACCAAACGTGTGGGAGCATAGCATTGAGATTTCTGTAGCAATACCACGATGAGGGCAACGAGTACCTTAACAGGATCATTATGGTTGATGAGACGTGGGTTGACAACTGTGACAAGCTCCTGGTTCCATTCCCAGGTGGCAGACTTCTGTGACACTGGATCACAAAAACTTATCCCATGCTATGACAAGTGTTTTAATTCCAGTGGTTCTCATGTTGAGAATTACATGAAACATTGCTGTATCTTTTGCAATAAATCCTTCCAGTTAATTATGTTTTGTTTCTTTTTACGAACCATGGGAAACTTATTTTCTGGATGGCCCTCGTATTTCTCTGTAATTTATTAATGCTGTTCTCAAATCCAAAGGAGCTAATTTCTGACACATTTCTGAATTCATTTCTCTTCAGAAATTCATAAAATTAACAGGTGTTCTTATTCAGAAACTATGTAATCGAATGGCAACTCCCATTTTTACTTTCTTCTATCTTTACAAGAAGAAAGTATTGGATTCATGAAAATTTTCGAATTCCGGTTTTCGACGGATTTACACGTTTTAGGGGTCAGAGATTCCAAAAAACATGTTTTTACAAAATGTCTGTCTGTGACTCTGTGAGTCTGTCTGTCTGTCTGTCTGTGTGTATGTGACACAAATTTTGTGGGCGCTCTATCTCAAGAACTAATGCACGGAATTTAATAAAAATTGATATTCAGTTAGTGCCTAATACAAATTGATGCTGATTAGTTTTTGGTGTAAATCGGTCAACAGGTGGCGCTGCAATGCTGCATTTTTCACGATTTTCGCAATAGCTCTATCTCAGGAACTAATGCACAGATTTTGATCAAACTTCAGATTTAGTTAGTCCTTGATATGAATTGATGATGATTACGTTTTGGTGTAAATCGCCCAACAGGTGGCGCTGTTATGATGAATTTTGCAGGATTTACACTATTTCCCCAATAGCTCTATCTTAAGAACTAACGCACGGATTTTCATCAAACTTCAGATTAAGTTAGTCCTTGATATGACTTGCTACTGATTAGGTGTTGGTGTAAATCGCCCAACAGGTGGCGCTTCTCTGCTGCCTTTTCCACGATTGCCTCAATAGCTCTATCAATAGAACTAATGGACCAATTTTCATCTAACTTCAGATTTAGTTGTATGTTGACACAAGTTGTTGTTAATTAGGTTTTGGTGTTAATCACCCAATAGGTGGCACTGCTATGCAGAAATTTTCACGATTTTCGCTATTGCTCTATCTCAAAAACTAATGTACGGATTTTCTCCAAACTTCAGATTCAGTCAGACGTTGACATAAATTGTTGCTGATTAGGATTTGGTATAAACCACCCAATAGGTGGCGCTGCTAGGCAGCATTTTGCTGAATTTAGACGATTTCAGCGATAGTCATATCTCAAGAACTAATGCACGGAATTTCATATCGTTAGAATTCTCATGAGATGCATAGATTGCCATTTAATTTTGGCAGTGTGATAGCGAATTTTGAAGTATTAACATGTATGAGATAGAAGAAAGTTTTGGGATTGGTACATCCGACTAGTTTGTTAAAGGCAAAAGATCTTTGAGAAAATATGTCAAAGTTGGTGTTTTGAATTGAATTTCAAGACGCAGTAACACTTTAAAGGGGAAACACCTGCCGTCACATGATAAGAATCGCTTATAACTTGAGAAGTAATTTATTTATTTAAAGAAATGGAAAACACTACTCGATTCTTAATCACCTAAATGCAAACATCTGAAAATTTTCAGGCAAATAGGAATGGAAATAAGTTTATGAATGTGTCAAAAATAATCACATTTTTGAGTGGAGATTTTTGTTTTTTCTGAAAACATTATTAATTTACTAAAACAAACAATTCTGTGTATTTTTACCTTCTTTTCCATTTTTGCTCTTCTGAAGCCAGACTTTCTACGTGAATTTTGAAGCATGTAGTGCTTCTTGACATCTGTTTTTATAGAGTTTTATATAAAAATGTCCTAATTTTTTATCCCGTTTATTTTTGGGTTTGTCAATCATTCCTGATCAGTTAAAAAAAATAGCAACAACATTTAACTATGAGCACATTCCCACAAATGACCACATCAGACCAAACCCAGTGTATGTCGGAGTATAGGGGTTAGGTAGCTTTTATAACAGTGTTACTTTAAGAGTTCTAGGAAACATGTAAAAAATATATTTATTGAGTTAGAATTTTAATTTTTTCTCTTTTTACTTTCTTCTATCTTTACAAGAAGAAAGTATTGGATTCGTGAAAAATTTCGACTTCCGGTTTTCGACGGATTTATACGTTTTAGAATTCCCAGAACACGATTTGATGGTTTTTAGAAAATGTCTGTCTGTGAGTCTGTCACTCTGTGAGTCTGTATGTGACAAAAATTTTGTGGGCGCTCTATCTCAAGAACTAATGCACAGAATTTCACAAAACTTTATATTTAGTTAGACCTTGATATAAACTGGACCTGATTAGTTTTTGGTGAAAATCGCCCCACAGGTGGCGCTGCTATGAGGCATTTTTCACGATTTCTGCAATAGCTATATCTCAAGAACTACTGCATGGATTTTCATAAAACTTCAGATTAAGTTAGTCCAGGATATAGTTTGGTGCTGATTACTTTTTTGTAAAAATTGCCCAACAGGTGGCGCTGCTATGCTGCATTATTCATGATTATCGCGATAGCTCTAACTCAAGAAAAAATGCACGAATTTTCATCACACTTCAGATTTAGTTAGTCCCTGATATAAATTAGTGCTGTTTAATTTTTGGTGTAAATCGCCCAACAGGTGGCGCTGCTGTGCTGCATTTTCACGATTTTTGCAAGATCTGTATCTCAAGAACTATTGCACGGATTTTCATCAAACTTCAGATTTAGTTAGTCCTTGACATGAATTGACGTATAAATTAGTGCTGTTTAATTTTTGGTGTAAATCGCTCAACAGGTGGCGCTGCTATGCTGTATTTTTTTGCGATTTCCGCAATAGCTTTATCTCAAGCACTAATGCTTAGATTTTCAATAAACTTCAGATTCAGGTATACCTTGATATCATTTAGTGCTGTTTATTTTTGGGGTAAATCACTCAACCGGTGGCGCTGCTATGCTACATTTTTCAGAATTTCCGCTGTAACTCTATCTCAAGAACTAATGCACGAATTTTCATCAAACTTCAAATTCAGATATACTTTTATAAGAATTGGTGCTAAATTCATGTAATTTCTTGTACTATTTAAATGATTTAATTGACGTGATTTATATAGAATAAAGTTTTGTGATGGCCACAACATACTAGTTTTGTGATGGTTAACCATATAATTTGCAAACAAAATCACATCCTAAAATTTCTCATAAAGTAAAAATTTTAAATGGTTAGTGTTTTTTTAAGTGGGGTAATTTAAAATTGTTCTAACCCGAAACATTTTTCATCGGATTTCAAATTTTTTTCATTTAATTAAAGAGGAAAGTATAATTTTAGTTTTATTTCAGGATTTTTTTAAAATATTAATTTTAAAAATATAAAAAATATTTATTTAAAAAATGATGTAACTTATTTTTAAAAAAATCATATTTTCAAAAGTAAATATTTTTTCAAATTTGCCGAAACAAAATTAATGTAAAATAATCAAAACAGACATGTTCCAAGTTTTGCACCTTTTTTAATTAACAATTCTTAACCTCTAATGGCTTGTAATAAAATGTTTAAATGCTTTTTAAAAAATTACATGTGAAAAAGTAACTTCTTTCTGTATCTTAAACTTCCGATTCAGTTGAACGTTTGTTGTTTCCACCTCCTTTCTGTACTGTTTAAATGTCAGTAAATAAATGTTAAATGTGTAATTTAAAACAATGCTTTTTCTAACATGCAGATTAAGAGTTTTTTCATAATTTTAGCCCTCACAACTTCAGTCTTTTTATCATACCAGAGAGGCCGTTAAAAAAAGTCTGTATTCTAGGGCCGGGCAACTTTTTTCTGAGGACTCGGCCAGTCCAGGCCTAACATATTTTTTCAAACCGGGACTGGCTTCCTTCTTCCTAGGTCTGTACGGGGCAAAATTTTCAGTCCCGGTCTCGACACAACCCGTATTAAAATCATTGTCTCTGACTGACCTAATCCATGCAAAAATAAGTAAAATTTGGCTCAGCCCAAAACATTTTACAAAAAATGCATACATTTTTAAATGACCACTATTTTTCAATAAAACTTTAAAATTCATTTTTTTTAAAGGATTGTAGATTTTAAGGCAAAAAAATTAAAGTACAGTAAAACTAGTGAAAAAGAACCTGCCTAAGACGGAATCCTTTCTTAAACGGAAAAATCTGTTGATCCATGCAAAATGAATATAATAATACCTAAGAAAACTAGTATGTTGTGGCCATCACAAAACTTTCTTCTATCTCATACTTGTCAATACTTCAAAATTCATTATCACAGTGCATCTATGCTCATCATGAGGATTCTAAAAAGATGAAATTCCGTGCATTAGTTCTTGAGATATTACTGTCCCTTAAATCGTATAAATCCATTAAAATGCAGCATAGCAGCGCCACCTATTGGGTGATTTACACCAGAACCTAATTATCATCAACTTATGTCAATGTCTAACTGAATATGAAGTTTGGGGAAAATCTGTGCATTAGTTCTTGAGATAGAGTTATTGCGCAAATGATGACAAATGCAGCATAACAACGCCACCTGTTGAGCGATTTACACAACCACATAATCAGCATTAACATTTGTCAAGGTGTACTTGAATCTGAAGTTTGATGAAAATTCGTGCATTAGTTCTTGAGATAGAGCTATTGAGGAAATAGTGCAAAATGCAGCACAGCAGCGCCACCTATTGGACGATATTCACAAACACGTAGTCAGCATCACTTCATATCAAAGAGTAAATGAATCTGAAGTTTGATGAAAATGTGTCCATTAGTTCTTGAGCTATAGCTATTGCAGAAATCGGGAAAAATGCTGTATAGCAGCGCCACCTGTTGAGAAATTTGCACCAAAATGTATAAAACGTCAATTCATATCAAGGATTAACTGATTCTGAAGTTTGGTGAAAATTGTTGCATTAGTTCTTGAGATACAGCTATAATGGAAATTCTGAAAACTGCAGCATAGCAGCGCCACCTGTTGAGCGATTTGAACCAAAACACAAACAACACTAATTTATATCAAAGTATACTTGAATCTGAAGTTTGTTGATTTTCCAAGCATTAGGTGTTGAGATAGAGCTATTGCGGAAATTGTGAAAAATGCATTATAGCAGCGCCACCTATTGAGCGATTTACACCAAAATGTTCAAAACTTCAATTCATGTCAAGGACTAACTGAATCTGAAGTTTGATGAAAATCCGTGCATTAGTTCTGGAGATTGAGCTACTGCGGAAATCGTGAAAAAGGCTACATAGCAGCGCCACCTGTTGAGAGATTTACACCAAAAACTAATCAGCACTAATTTATATCAGGGACTAACTGAATATAAATTTTTATTAAATTCCGTGCATTAGTTCTTGAGATAGAGCGCCCACAAAATTTGTGTCACATACAGACAGACAGACGGACAGACAGACAGACAGACAGACAGACTCACAGACAGACATTTTGTAAAAACATGTTTTTTGTAATCTCTGACCCGTATAACGTGTAAATCCGTCGAAAACTGGAATTCGAAAATTTTCATGAAACCAATACTTTCTTCTTGTAAAGATAGAAGAAAGTAAAAATAGACTACATTTATAACTCCTAAGAATGGAACTTGTCTATAACGCATTTTTTTCTTTCCTATGTGATTCCGTCTTAAAAGATTTTACTGCATAGCATTTTTCAAAGTCTCCAACACATGGAATATGGATAAACGATATTAAAGGATAAGTGAAACATTTACATATAAATAAAGATTCATTAATAAAACAAATAATCACAGCTTTTGCTGCTTATTTAAAAGCAATAATTATAAACATGAAAAAAGAAAAGCTATAATAGGTATTTTTGGTCAGAACTCCTCCATACGAAACAAATTTTTAACCATATCGATGTAAAAAACTATGTAAAAATTCAGTCAGGCCAGGCTGGGCTATGATTTGAACTTTTTTCCAGGCTGGGTCAAACTTTTTTTCGTATGGGTTGTTCAGGATCGGACCTAGATATTTCGACCGTGCAGGCCACCAGCATATTTTGAAGCAGGTTTAACGTAAAATCTATTCGCTGCTATTTTATGTCCAAAGGAGTGGCACTGTCTTAAATCGACTTTTTAAAATGTACAATTTGTGGATGATCCCTATCTTGCATTCAAAATTAGTCTTAAGCTCGTCGTTCAGAGGCATGGATAAATGGTGTAAGTCATGAATTTTGCATTTTAATATCTCTGCGAATTTTGAAGATATCGAGATGAATTTTTTTGTCGTTCGGAAAATAAAAGACTGGACTCTTACTATTAATTTAAAGATCCTTGGTATACACAAAATAAACTATTTCTGATAATTACATAATTTCCAATTAATTAAAATGAATATTTAATTAAACTCAGGAATTTTAAAACAATTGCTTAAATGACACTTTAATCTCAGAAGGGATGAATGGTTCTGATGGTGAAAATGATGTTATTTTTGAAAGAAAGGATTTATTCTCATATGGACTGCAAAAGTATCATGGCATATGGTAGAATTCTTTCAAACAACCGATTTCTAGAAAAATTTTCCATAGTGTGAAGGAGTTACCTCACGGAAAAAAACACAGAAAAAGTCAGGAAATGCACAGGAATGGTTTATTAGGAACTGCCAATGACGTCGTGAGCTTTAGAGTCAATGTAAAACTGAAATATTTTAGTACAATTTTGTCAATATTAACTAACCTTTACATCTAATTCAGCAAATTAAAATTCAGAGCAGGAGGTCTTTTTAAACACAGTATGATGTTTTGGAAGATGTAAGAATAGCAATGGCCATTGGTTCATTTTACGGTCACGTGATGCATTCAGAAAATCAGCTTTTTGATTAAAAGTTTCTTTTAGACACATCAAAAAACGTGTTATTTACGTTTTGATCATTTGACTAAGTGTCTGAGAGATATTGTATTTTTCATGTCAAACGAACTTTAGATAGTGTTTGTTGATTTATATTGAACTATCTTGGTATCAGGTAGTGTTTTTCCAAGAGTTTTTAGAAAGAAATTTAAGCCATGCTGTACAATATTATGCACAATAAGTTTTAAATTGTGTTCCAAAGTAATTTTTTTTCAGTTAATTATTTTACATTTCAAAAATTAGTAAATTTCATAATGTTAAAATGATTTATACCTATTGATAGCGCCAACTAAATGCATTTTTAATTGTGATTTCAACGTAGTTTTCAATTACTGTTTTTTTTTGCCGTAATTTTTTTTTTAAATTTTCATAAGTTTAAAAGATTTATAATAGTAATCATTATGGCTAGAGTTGCTGCAAAAAGTGTTGAGCAAGTAAAGCGAGCTGGGAACGTGTAGCGCTTCCAAATTGAATTGTGTTGCAATTCACAGGGGTTAGCGAATGTTAGTAAGCAGAGGGCAGAGCCCCCTAGTTTAAGGAAATAGCCTATTGTTTCAATATTTATGAATCGCACTGTATATAGACTAAACTTTTCATTCATCCTTGCATAAACCTGTTTGATGGTCATGTTAATAGTATAAGAAATACTTATAAATATTTACTGAGAAGTAGAATTTGCTGTTTAAACATATGAAGGTTTTATTATTTATTTATTTTTTTAGATTATAAATTATTGATATATTTTTAAAGACACAATAAAATGAATAGTATCTCTAAAATGTAAACAAAAATTGAGATTTTATTCTAATTTATTTTTTATTAGGTTGCTAAAAGGCTGAGTAATTTCTATGCTTTATCTGAAGAGGATGCAATAAATGCTGCCACATTACTGCCAAGTAATGAGTATTATGTGGAGAAATGTCATAGAATTTTTTGTACTCGGTGGTCTAAAGATATTACTGAACAACAGGTAGTGCACATTTTATATATTTGTTTTAGAAAAATATTATAAAAACTTTCATTTTTTTTTAATGAAATAGGGATTGTTTAAAAAATTTATTGCCAGTCTCTCAAACAATTGCTTGATACTCTGTAAAATATTAATAAAAAAGTTATTTATTTATTCCTTTTATAATAGATTTCAAGAGCTTGGTCAGACATCAAGACAAAAGAATGTATAATTTCAAGACTGTGATTGCCAGAACACAATATTTATCAAAACACAATGTTTACCAGAACACAATATATATTTACAATAGTTTTGTAAGATAATATTTTATGAAAAATATACAAAATGAAATTTGATATTAAAGTATTTTTATAGTTAATGTCTTAGATTTGTCATTTCAAAAGTATCCTAATACAAGAGTAAGATATAGTAGCCTCTTATTATATGTTATTGCTTGTTAGCCCCCGGTATGCTATTTCTTTCTCCCACCTAATAAAGTGTCTTCTCCAAAAAACAACGTTGTGTTGTAGAAGCCAGCCTTATAAAAAAGCAGATGTATGATGGTGCGATTAAATACTCTATAGCAATTTTTTAAACTTTTAACCATCACACATTTTCAATTTCTATACTATCGTATTAGGAAGAAAAAAATACTTTTAAATGCAATTTGTTTGAAAACCACATCTCCATTTATTTTTGAGATATTAATTTTTTTTGTAGTTTTTAGCGACATTTGTTTAATTTTGGCAACTCAAGTACTCCATTTCTGTAGAAAGTAAACGGAAAATAGTTTGAAAATAGAAATTATATCTTTTTGTTGCCATTTTCTCATAACAACCGAAAGAAAATGTAATTAAAATACGTGCTATTTTGAAAAAATATAAATGAAGGATTTCTGATAAAACATGGAGCTATTATAAACTAAATTTAATTTTAAGTATCTATATTAATACTACAAACAAATGAAGACATATGAATCATGAGATAGCCGATTTTTTTGTGGAGTTTCTTGAATGACGAAATCTCTTTTTTTGGATATGTGTATTATTCAGCGATAGTGACGTCCTATGTGTATTTTACTGTAGATGTTCTTTAAGATGGATCGCAAATGAGGAATTCTTCAGCGGAAGCGGATGACGTCATTTTATATAAAATAAAATTGCGTGTTTTAAGTCTTAAAACTGAACTGCAGTAGAGTTCCACTTAACCAATTTGCCACTTTAACTGAGATATTTTCTTCTGATGGACTGATGGCTTCTATTATTATGAAACTGCTATTATAAATGAAGTGTTAGGTGAAGATGAAAGAGCAGCTGTAAAAAGTTAGAACTCTGATTTTCTGGTTAAAAAAATTATGGCCATTTTTTTCTCCCATTTTGACCAGAAAATCAGAGTTCTAACTTTTTACAACTGCTCTTTCATCTTCACCTAACACTTCATTTATAATGGCTGTTCCATAATAATAGAAGCCATCAGTCCATCAGAAGAAAAGGATCCATTCCAAAGATATAAGTTCGATTAACTCGGATAATCGGGACTCTACTGTATCTATATTTATAACTAAATTCTGTAAAAGCAGAATTCCTGTTCTCTAGTTTGAATATATCACTCTTCTTATGTGTCTTCCAAAAAATATTTAGTTTTACTTTAACAATACCTTTTAAACAACATCTATATAATTTAATTAGAAATACAGTCAAACTCGGTTATAGCGTCATTCAAGGGACCACAATAATTATGACGCTATAACCGAGTGACGTAATAACCGAGGTCGAGACAGAAACATGGGTATAAGTAAAGGACGCATGCACACTACCCTATTTTACACCTTGTGAAATGATAATGGTGGTATAAATTGTATAATAAATTATAAAATGAATAAAAAATACACTTACTATATTTTTTCAAGGAAAAAGAATTTATTCCTGCATAACATGATAATAATAGGCCTAGGAGGGCATATTCAGAGAGAAAAAATATTCAATCTTTTTTTGTTTATTTTTTGAGCAAAATAATTTGTGTTCTATATCATCTTCAATGTGTCCGATAAATATAAAGATCGTTGTATCTGTGATTTGGGATTCATAAAAACATGACAACAGTCTTATTGCTCGCTGAGATGTGATACTACTTCATCAATTTCTTGCCCTTTTTCGTCATCACTGACAGCTTCCTCTGTTTCCTGCACATCTTGGACAATTTCCAAATCAGATTTAAGTTCCAAAGTTACCACATCGTCATCTACAGCAACAAATTTGTCCAAATTTTCATAAAAAGGCAAATCGTCAGATCTTCCGAATCAACGATTCCACTCTGACAAAGGCAAATCTTCTTCATCTTCTTCTTCTCTTTGTAGGATTTCACTAACACTTTCTTCTGTAGAAACAAAACCGGCATGTCAAAATGCGTTTCGAATCATTTTTTCTGTAACACGTCTCTAGGCTTTATAAAAATAAATTAATTGCATTTAAAAAATTTATACTGCAAACCTTATTTTTGTCTGAGCATTCTAAAATGTTCATAAGCACGCACTTCCGATAGTTGTTCTTGAGGCTTCTGATTACACCTTGATCCATAGATTGCAACTTGCTTGTACAGTTTGGTGGCAGGAACACTAACTGTATTCTCAGGAAAATTTTCATCTCTGGATGGGCAGTACAGTTATCTACTAAGAGTAGAATCTTTCGCTTTTGTTTGCAGAGTTCCTTATCCCATTGCCTCAATTCAGCTTCAAACAACTCGGATGTCATCCAAGCGTTTCGGCTGTGTTGGTAGTTGACTGGAAGCGTTTTAATGTTTTTGAAACATCATGGATGCCTAAATTTTCCAATCATGGTCAATGTTTTTTTTTTTTTCTGTTCCAGTCATGTTTCTGCTCACAAGAACTGTAATTCTGTCCTTTGACAATTTCCACCAGAATATTTTTCGTTCTTAAATGAAATAGTTTTGTCGGGAGTAAACTTAAAAAAGAGGTTCGTCTCATCTGCGCAACCTTGTCGAACTTTTGGCTATACATTGCTTAGCCAATCCTAAACACACTTATCATCAATACTTTTTTCTTCACCACATACCTTGTGAAATGCTATGCTGTGACACGCCTTAAATCGAACTATCCAATTGTTGGAGTAAACAAAATTTGCATGCTCAAGCAACTTGGTCAGCTGTTCTGCCTTTGTCATCAGCGTTGTACCACTGATTGGTATGTTCATAGTTCTTTGCTTTTTAAGTCATTTTAGCAATGCCCCATCAAGGTCTTCCTTATCAATCTTCCTCATTCTCTTAACATTATTGCCATTTTGTTCAAAGGCACTTAAAATTTTCTCGTTGTTTTTCCAGATACAAAATACAGTTGAATTTATTAACCCAAATTCTCGACAAACTTCAGTTTTCTTCTTCCCTTAATCCAATGCATTAATAATGCTAACTTTATCTCCCAAAGAAAGAACTTTCTTTTTTTATGGATGCCATAATGATCAATGTTTCTTACTCAAAGCATGAGAGAACTTAAAACTAAACGAATGATGTTACTGTCAAGGTCAAAAGTGCTACACTCTTTTATAATTTTTTCAGTCATTCGATTCCTCCCAGCTTCTCCACCTTATTTAATCTAACTGGCCTTCTACGCTATTTGTTTGGACAGATAAGGAGCAAAAGTTTCACCCTGTTCCCTGCTTACCCCTCAGAGTTATTTCCTGGCCGATACTGCAGGACAGGTTCGAAAATTTAGATGTAGGCGTGAACTTGAGCCAGCTGTGATTTCAATTTGTCCCATCGGTAACGAATTGGACTTCCTTGTTGTGAAAACAGATTATACTGTCCATTTTCTGAGAATAAATATATTATTTTATGCATATTTTTTGACACAATAACCGGGGTCACAGCTTAAATTATGTCGTTACTTCTAAGTTACTATAACATTAGTGTCTATGGGAGTTTCGTGGTGACTTCAGAATTTGACGTTATAACCGAGGACGCTATTACTGTGTTCGACTGTAAGTGCAATTATTTATTGCTATTTTATTAAGGAGAGTATAATATGTGTATAAACATAAACAAATTCTAAGAATATTTTCTTGTTTTTTATCATATTTCTTAATTTTTAAATCTACTTGGTTATATCACAAATTTGGATGTATCACACTTTTGTGTCTCCCAGTTTGTGGGAAATAATAAGATGGCTACTATATATATAATACATTAACAAATTGACAAAAATACAGTTCCCCCCCCCCCCCCCCAACACACTTAACATAGATTCCAAAAACAGTAAAAAACAGCAGAAATTGTATAACATAAATGGAATAATGGAAATTTGTAGAACTTAGACAGAATCGTCGGGTCCCAAATGCCTAAAGTTCCACAAATAAAATGTGTGGTTTCATCTTCATATTAGCCATAAATTAGCTAAAAAATATGAATTTGGGACAACCACACACATATCACATAGAAATAAACCATTGAACACCAATTAAGTTCAAAATAAAACAAGATTAAAAAGGATAGAGGAAACATAAAAAACAAATTACCAAATTAAAATCCATGCTGTCTTAGCATTAGGCATAACAAATACAATCATTGGAGATCGCCAGCACAATATATGTATATATATATATATTACTTCCATTAGATATTTGTGAATTTTTTTTCTTCAATTGATACCTCATTCATACCTGTTGAATCAGTTTTTGAATAGATTAGATGATCTTTACAACAGAAACAATGTACGTGACCAAGGTGGGCATGAGATTTTATTTCAGAATATCAGTGGCATAGCAATTAAAAAATTATGGTGAAAGACTCAAGTAGGTTTTTCAAACAAATTTAAGAATAATGATTATCAATTTAATAATTTATAAAATATTTTTGAGAATAATTAATCATTCAAATTGATTATTGTCATTATCACAAAACTCTTTTATTTATCTTAGATTTAAAAAAATAATAATAATGAGTTTTAAAGAGCTATGATTATCAAATTAATGAAATAGCAGGGGTTTCAAGAAAGGCTGTCGCAGAAAATAAACAGCCTTAGAGTATCAGTGCATATATAATTATTTTTCACATTAAAAGTCGCAAGAGTTAAATCTCTTAAAACTACTTACAAGGAAGGTCTCCTTACCGAGCATACTCATAATTTTTAAAAAAAAATACCAATTAAACTATTAATGTATGTAATAAAGGATCAGTCAAATTTAGCGGCGGAATTACAGCATAAAGTCTGTAAAAAAATAAAATACTTTCAAGTATTTGGTGTGAAAAGACGAAAGTATCAGGCAATTTGGTGAGCAGCACTTTTCCTTGCCAAAAGCAAATGATTTTAATGCATCTGCAAATTGCTTGTTAACTGATTTTTAGAATGCATGTAAATAGTATTTAAAGAATTTAAAGTTAAACAATGAAAGGGTTTTATAATACATATATTTTGCATTGCATATTTATGATGTTTGTTGCTGCAGTTGTTTAATTTTATCACTGTAAAAACAATTTCATATATAAAAAATACTTTCATATTGAAAAATATATTTTCATATATTTAAGCATATTTTAAAATAGAGGCCAGATGAAGAAAGCTATAGTTATACATTTAAATATTGAAGGAGTCATTGTTTCTATAGCAACAAAATTGAATCGACAGTACTCAATTGGACTTAATTTTAAATTAAAACAATTTTAATAAATTTTAATTTTGTTTTAATTCATAAAATTTGATAGTTAGCTTTCATATGAAAGTTTTAAATAAATATATATGACAAAACTAAAGTTATTTAAATTAAATTTATTTAAATAGGTTTAACATAAAAATTTTTAACTTACGGAGTATTTGACATAAAAAAGTATTTTTTGAAATTTTATTCCGTTGCCAAGCAGAGATAAATTACCAAGTAACGAAATTTTCATTATTTTTTACTGACGCTCTATCTAGTTTCTGCCGAAATTTTTTTATAAACATATCTGTTATCATGAGAGCAACATTCTATAATTTTTGCAGATTTTTTGGAGTATGCCCATGTGGAGACTTTCCTTGTTAATAAAATTAATTCAAAATGAAAATGAAACTTGCAGGTCTGACGTTAAAGCTCCTGATCTGCATGTTTACTAGTTAAACCAATATTTATAGCACTTCTTTACATACAGAATCGTTTTTCAGATATGAATTGCATCATCAAATGTTACGGGCAGAAAATAAATCTGGAACTACTCTTTTGACTTTAAAAAATTGTATCCCTTGGAATGGGGAGGGTTTAAACCCCCTGAACTCCTCCCTTTCCTCTGTCCCCATATAGTATGTGCAAAATATTATATGGTACACTTTGAAAGGGAAAAAAATTTTTTTTTTCACCTTTTACAAAAATTATGATGCATTTTAAGTTCATGCACATTTAGGAAGGAAAAACAAAACAGAACACCCCATACATTCTAATCCCCAAATTGTCACAGAAAAAATAAAATAGACATTCGATTGGGAATTATGACTTTTTTAACTTTATACAGTCAAACCTCGTTAACACGAAATCGCTTAACGCGAAATTTCGCTTAACATGAAATAATACTGAGGTCCCGTCAGATAAGTCTGAAAACCAATGTAAATTAATTTGTTTAACATGAAATAGAATTTCGCAAAATCCCGCTTAAGGCGAAATTTTTTTTTGCTCGAAAATCAAAGCATTCTTTCTTAAGCGAAGTTTTCAATATTTCAAACTTACATGTCACATCTTATTTACTAAAAATGGAATTTTTCTCACTGTTTGAAAATGACAAAGAGGAAAAGGGTTTCAAAAAATGGTGAAATATTTGGCTAATCTCTGCTTTTCTTTATCCTCTGACATTCCGCATCCCCCCCCCCCTTGCTTAAGTTGCATATATTCACATCCTGAGCAAGTATGCCTGAGATGGGAATCAATCATATGTCTTCCTATTCTTTTCGAATTACATTTTGTGGTCATCGACAAAAGAAAGGAGAGGTGAACAAAAGAAAGGGGAGGTGATCAATAGCGGTCAGAAATTGCGGCAAAGTATGAAATACCCAATAGCACACTCTCTACGATTTTAAAGACTCGTGAAAAGATTGAAGCGGCTTATTCTGTCAGTCAATTCGAACCAGCAAGAAAACGGATGTGCACAGGAAAAAATGATAAAATTAAAATTGCTCTCTTATGGTGGATAAAAGAAGCAAGAAGCCAGAACATTGTTTTAACTGGTGCAGTTTTGCAAGAGAAAGCAAAGGCTTTTGCTGATGCTCTCGGCTAAAACGATTCCATATGTTGTAACAGATGGCTGACAAGATTTAAAGAGCGTCATAGAATAGTCTGCAAAAAGATATGTGGGGAAGAATCTGCCGTAGATGAGAATTCTATACTGTCTTTTTTATTAGGAGAGTGGTTAGACGTTAAGAAAAATTATGCACCCTGTGACATTTTTAACGCCGATGAAACGGGGCTTTTTTTTTTCAAAGCACAATCCTCACGAACACTTACTTTAAAAGGAGAAAAATAAACTGGAGGAAAATTCAGCAAAGAAAGAATTATGATATCAGCTGCAACATGGACGGAAGTGAAAAATTACCATTGCTCGTGATCGGTATGTCGGCGAAACCATGTTGTTTCAAAAACGTTAAAACTTTGCCAGTTTGCTACGCTTTCAGCAAAAATGCATGGATAAACAATGTTATTTTTTTTAGGAAATGATTACTTGATCTAGACTTAAAGTTCTACCGAGAAAAGAGAAAAATCTGCTTATTGCTGGACAATTGCAGTGCTCATAAAGATGTTCCTGTATTAAAACCAATTGAATGTGTCTTTCTTCCTCCGAACACTGCAGCAAAACTTCAGCCTTGTGACCAAGGAATTATCCAATGCTTAAAAGTGCAGTACAGAAAAAGAATTGTTCATAAAATGATTCAATGTTTTGATAATAAAACGGAATTATCTGTAAATTTACTAGAAGCTATAACTTATCTAAGAAGTGCCTGGAACAGTATCACTACTGGAACAGTGAAAAATTGTTTTCGACACACAGGATTTACGCATGAGATAAATGAAGAAACTAATGAAACAGAATCTGAAATGACGACTGATTTATTAGAAGAAGCCAAAAAACGGGGAATTATCTCGCAGACATTGTTTGTCGAGTATATTTGGATAGATGAAGATGTGCTGACTTCGGATGTGACGACAGACGAAGAAATAATTGCTTCATTAACTGAAAAAAAAGATGACAACATCGACATCTCAGACGAGGATGAAGAATTCGACACAGAACTGAAAGGTTCAGTGTCATTAAATGAAGCTACCACAGCATTAAAAACTGTACAATGTTTCCTTATGGAACAAGAGAATGCTTCCTGAGCTTTAAACAAATTAGATGAGGTCCATACGTTTCTAGAACAAAGTAGTCTACAAAAATTGAAACAAAAGTCAATAACTGACTTTTTAAAAAAATGATTAGCAGGTAAATAAACTTATTATTGCCAAAAATGATGACCAATTTGTTTTATTTCTTAATTAAATTTTCTATTTCTTAATTAAAATTTCGATTTCTTATTAATTTAGTTTTTTTTAATGTAATATAGATGGCACCACTATTTTGATGGTTAACACGAAATCCCGGATAACACGAAAAAATTTCGCAGCCCCTTCAATTTCGTGTTAACGAGGTTCGACTGTATTTTGCAATTGAGCTTAATGGGCCGTCTTCATAGATCTAGTAATAAACTTTAAAATTTTCAATGCTAGCAGTCAAAACTGACTTTATTTATTGAACCTCGGGTAAATTTTAACTTTAGATAAAAATTTTAAGCAATTTCGTGAAGATATTTAGCAGTTATAATGATGTAAAGTCTGAAACTCGTAATGTTAAATTAATTTTTAGTATTTTCACTCATATCTCCTTAAATAATTACTTTTTCACACTGATATTTTCTCTGGTGTTAGTATTTAGTAGACCAAATGCAGTTGTTATTTTCATGCATTTAAAAAAACGTTTGTGAAATATTTTTGAAAATATTAAAAAATTAATTAACCTATGAATTTTTTTAAAGAAATTTATTTTTAAAAGCTTCTAAAATGCACATACAAAATTTCAACTCTATACGATAAGTAGTTTTTGAGTTATGCTTAAAAAACCATGACCATTACAATTTAAGGGGCCATATAAATTATATTTCATAAAAACTACTAATAAATATAGCAGCTTTCTCAATTATTTGTTAGAATATCTGAATGATTTATTTAGTGTTTTTTGCTAATATTACATAATATGCATGCCATTGAAAAATATTAACAAAATTGATATTAAATTAAATCCTTAAAGTACAAATTTCAATTTGAAGACAACCTCCCAAAATAACCCTTTTATTATTATTATTATTATTATTATTATTATTGATGATCTTCAAAACTAAACATAGAAACTTTGTGAAATTTATAACTATGCTAATCTGAGGTCTGTAGTTGTATCCTGGTGTCAAAATTTGTTGTAATGAAAATTTTAAAATGTGTTTGTTTTTCAGTATGAAGATAGCCAAAGGCAAAATTCCCAATTGATGACTATTTTCGTTTTCTCTGCAACGATTTGATCGTTAAAATATACAGGTTGTCTTTTTTTTTGGCCAACTTACACATATTGTAATATGTTAATTTTCACTCGCTGTGTTACTAGTCTATCACCATAACATTAAAATAGTAACATACTTAATCAAAAGATTGTTAAAGCAGTTTTCATCCATAACTGACAAAGAAATACAAATTTTCAAGCTGTTGCTTAGATTAGATTAAAATTTTCTCCAGTAGAAAAGTTCAAAAGGTTCATTTCGTTATCCTGTAAAAAATATATATATATGTAATTGTTAAAATGATAATATTAAGAGTTTAATATATTCTAAAATGACAAATATTATATAAATGTTAAAAAATATTTTTATAGTGAACCTTCTTAAAACTGGCATGAAAGAGACTTTAGGCAGAAATCTGCCTTTTTGAGGATGATTTTGGTCATTTTTTCGATCAATGCAAAAATACAATGAAAATATGGCAATTAATTCAAGGTGGTGCAAGGAGAAGTAATGAAGCTTAATTCTCGTAGTTTTACCCCCTCAAATCCTTGCAATGTTTTGTTATTTTCAACTTGGAAAATGTTCTTTTAGCTTTAGCACTTGAAACAAGTTTCATGCTCTAAAATATTACTCACCTTACAATCTTATATAAGATTGCAAAATCTCCTTTGATGGAATTCTTTATTAAGAAATCGAAACAAGTTTTTAATAAACATTGAAAGTTAGCAAGCAGTAAGAGTTAATTTTTTTTCCTGACATTAGAAACTGTTGTTGATGATGGAAATGTATGTAGTTCTTTTAAACATCTGAATATATATGTATATTCATTTGGACCCTAATTTAACGAATTCATCAGGACTGAAAATTTTATTTGTTAAATCGGGTGTTATTCATAATATCAGGGTCCAAAATGAAAAATAAAAAAATTCTGCACTTACCTTATGAAACAGCCCTGTTAAGCAACTACACAAAAATATCCATAATTAGAAATTGTACACTTCTTATTGAGCAGCTAAAAATACAGTGAATAATTTGCACGAATTAATTTGAAATTTTAAAGTACAGTAGAAGATCTTTATAACGCAAACCTAAAAACGCAAGGTTGTGCGTTATATAGAATTTTGCGTTATATGCATCACATCATTAAATTCACCTTGTTAACGTGGCCAAATATGTCTGAAACATATCAAAATACATTAGAATATCTTCATACTGTATTAACTTGTTACCAAGAGTTATCCAAATTATAAATTTTTGCATAATATAGGTCAGGCATTGAAAAATTTACTTTATAAACATGATCCAAATATAACTGACACAACACTCCCTTATATTAGACATTTTCAAAAATGTTTATTGTAATAATAGCATTTTTTTCAGTAAAAAGGTCTTAAATTAGAAGATAAAGTTGAACTAATGTATCAAATTTAGTCCTCTAGAGAGTAGCAATATTTTACAATGTGAAAATGCAGGTGCTTTTTAACTGCAAAAGTCATTGTTTACATCTGAGAAGTTGTGCGTTATATTGAAAATTGCGTTATAAAGATCTTCTACTGTACCGAGTAATAGATTTTTGACAATTTGTTTGATTCCTGACTTGAAAAAGTTCTTTTTCGACTTTATGGAGAGAAGAAAATTCTGTGTCATTCTTATCCTGCTGCATGAGGTATGTTTTCACAGCTTCCAAACAATGTAAAGCATGCGAAAAAGTAGCAGTTTTAATAGGAGTTTTGTTATCAATTTCAGCATCAGAATCGCTATTCATTGATTCCGACAAATCAACAATTTCATTAACTTCAGTTGCACAGACAGAGAGTTCGTCATCACATGTACATAATTGTTAAAGTCTATCTCCGGAACAACTTCTGTCCGACGACTGTCTGTGTTCTTCTGAAGGGGCGATATCTTAATAATTTCTATCATTTTCCACGACTTGTGTGCCTGGAAATCCCGCTTTCTGAAAGCAATCTTTCAATTGGATTTTTAGAAACTTTGTCACAAGATTGCCTCACAAAATATAGAGCATTCAAAACATGGCTTTGTATCTTTTTTCTGCATTTTTGTTCAACAATGCTGTAATTTTTCTCATAAGCAACTTTCTGTAATTAACTTTTACAGAATGAATGATATGAAGGTCTAGTGGCTGAAGCACACATTATGGTTTAACTGCCCTTCCTTGTGCAATTTGCAGAGAAAAACAAGATTTTGATGTTTTAAAATTGTAAATTGGAGAATGAGCGGGACATTGATGAATAAACAAATCAATTTTTCTCTTTTGTATCGTCATAGACTTATCTGAAGACGTCAAAAAGCCTGTAAATAGGGAAGAAGTCATCCAGGATTTTCTGTTTGCTATGTACTTTGTCGGTAAGGTCTTTACGTTTATAAAACATTATGGCTTTACTGCCCTTCCTATGATAACAAATGGCTTCAACTTGTCAGTTCCGTCAGCATTAACCACAAACAAAACCATAATCCTCATTTTGCTTTTTTTCCTGCCAAAGCTTTTTTCATTTCTATAGAAAAGCATTTTGTCAGGTTGTAAGTTTTAAAACAATCTTGCTTCATCTGCATTGTAAATGTTAGATGTTGAATATCCTGCAATCAGGCTGAGCAACTTTTTTTTTCCAATCTTTTACTACATTTTCATTTGCCTTTTCTCCACACACTTTCTTTTGGACTACGTCATATCTTTTCTTAAAATGGTCGATCCAACTATTGGATGTAGGAAAAGTCTTTCACATTATGCTTTTTGGCAAGTTGGAGGGCTTTTTCTTTGATCAGAGGCCCACTAATGGCTATTTTCTTGACACAAACGATGTTGAACCATTTTAATAGATCAGATTCAAAAACAGAAAAAAGATTGGCTTTCAATACCTTTCTTATTGTTGACAATTTTTTTCCACATTCTGCTGATTCTTTTTAAATTTCTGCTTGTTGTTTAACAATAGTAGCTAATGTCGACGTGGAGATTTCAAGATGTTTTGTGGTCCAACGTTCTTGTCAAATTTGCATAAAATGTTAAGCTTTTCCGTCAATGAAAACCGTTTGGGTTTCCGACAATCTGCCATGCCTCACAAAGTTTCAAAAATCAAATGTTCTGGAAAACCGAGCATCCAATACACTTCACTTCCCTCAAGAAAGAGAACAATTGGTAAAAATTCTTAAACTGTATCCTCTGCATTGTGAAGTTGGAAGATATGTGAAGGAATTTCCTGTCCTAGTTGAAACCCGCATGACAGATTACACTTATGACTTTATCTGCATCTGTGAGGTCTAATAATGGGCTGCACCCTCAGAACAAAGATGACAAGAGAGTGTATCCTATTGTTATTTGGAATGAAAGTTGAGGCAAACATCAGGTCCTTTTTGGTGCTCTAAAAGTTATCCCTTTTGGAATGTCATTCGCTTAAAGCAAAAGTGCAGTCAATTCTATAGAAATGCCGATGAATTAAAGTTTTGGTGAGAATCTGAAGGGAAATTCCAAGGAGATTTTCGTGGGAGAAAAACTGGTTTGGAGCACTTCCTCTGCCCACCATCATGTGATGGTGGGCAGTGATCCTTGCTTCAAGAAAAGATTACCAATTCTGAGTCCCTCCCTCCCTCGTCAAAAATTGCTGGTTACAAGAAAAGTATTTTTCTGTTCCAGATAAGATGGATATGTCATTTGAAAAGCAATCCAATATTTTTCTAACAAAAACTAACAGCAAAAAAAATTTTTTGGCTGTTGAAAAAATTTGTTAAATAGTGGTTCTTGCCTTCATTTTAATCAGGGAAAAAGAAAAAAATTATTAAATCACGAAATTTGGTAAATAGAGGTTTGTTAAATCAGGGTCTGACTGTATACATATTAATTATGTAAAATTTTGTAAAAAGTAATTCTTCATTCTTGATGAATGGTAATTTTTGTTCTTAAAAAAAAAAAAAGAAAGAAACAGGCGTCTTTAGGGGTGTGCGACAGGTATGACCATACAGGCACTCGAACTTACTAGGGCCTCATGCCTAGGAGGACCTCTCGCCGAAAAAAAATATTTAATACATTATAACAATTTAATAATCATGGGTGGCTGTGTTCTTTCCATGTCTTGCCATTTTACAAGATCGTAATAATCATTAGCACCAAAGTTCAAATTTGGTATTGTAAAAATTCTAATGTCATTCTGCCTAGCAAATTTAATTCTTCTAGCAGTACCATATTTTTTTCTTTTCATCCACCAACATTGACAATAATATATTTTCTCGATGGGGTTGTGTGAACTTATCAACAACTGATAACAGATCATCAGGAAGGATACGTGACAAATGAATCCTTTTCCACAAATGTCTTGCTCCCATCTAACATTGAGGTTCCAGTTTGATTAAAAACCAGACGGGACTATAAACTTTAAGAATGTAATCAACAAGTAACTCAAGTCCTCTGGATGTAGTTTCCGTTGAGACATAGAGGCGAAGAATTCGATTTGCTGTGGTTAGCCACTTAGAATGGACCATTGCTACAGGTTCACATTTCTCCAAACTTTCTGAAACCAGTTCCTTCTCTACTGCTTTACAAAGATCAAATAGATATTTTTTATCCTTACTTATGAACAGTGCATTGGTATCCTTTAAACTGTCGGATAAATTGTTCGGCCTCGCTTTAAAATTAACAACAGGCTACATGTGGTAATGTGCAAGTGATTTACCCAAAACTCCAGTAAACACAGTAGGACCAGAAGTAGTACCATCTAAGTGCATAAATAAGTGTATCAAGGGTAATTCATTAAAGTGAAACATACATATTAACCATGTACTGGATGTCCTAAATGTAATACCAATATTCTTATCCCACCTTCCTTGGAACTGGTGTTAACATTAGTCCCATCTGCTCCGATCGCTGTTATGTTCTCCATAGACATATTGTTCTCCTGGAAAAAAGTTTACTATTGCATTTCTAGTATTTGCAACTAATGAATTTGATGGAGTGACATAACCTAAAAAAATAGTTTTGGTTTCAATATGTTATTTAGTAAAGCTGCCTTTAGAATTTACCATAGGTGAACAGATGGTATGATCTTTTATCCATCAAACAAAAGTGACAAGGACATTTAATTGATCATGATGACCTTGCTTCCTAAAGTAAGGTGTGTCGAAGTTTCTCTCTTTGACGCCTAAGTTTTGCACAATCTATCACTGCTATTTTATCGAATTCACTTATTATTCCACAATCAGGAAGAGCTGCTGTAGCAATTGCTGCTCCCGCAGCATTTGAAACCACGTATCTATCACACTCTCTTGCAACTGTAGGGAATCTCATCATATTTGTTTGAGAGGGATGATCTGATAAATCAGAATCTGATGAAGGTTTACTAGAAATATTACCTTCATTCACATAACTCTCGTCGATCATCAGAAATTTCCATGTCATTGTCCTAGTCCACAGTATCAAAACTTGCCTCTTGACAGAGATAATCATAGTATTTCTGCCTTTTTAAAGCTCTGTCACTCTGCTATAAAAGTTCAAATGTTGTAGATTTGCCTACAACTTATTTAATATATATAGATATATTTACACACATCTACAATAAACTAGTTAAATTTCAGTATATAACAATATTTTCTATAAATTCACAATGTTGCCATCAGGTGTTTCTTAAATTTTAGCCTTTTTGTATGGACGGTAATATGAAATATGTAGCTGTAGGTCACCGGAAGTGACCCTCAAGTCACCTGGCTCATTTTCATTTCTGGTGACACAGAAGCTCATGAAAATATTTGAATATTGAACGACAGCAGAGTATGATAATAATTAAAAGGATATGGTACTCACATATATTGAATACCACATTTAGTTTTTGAGTCAGCTGGATCACTTCCAGTAATACAGAGGTACAGAAACATAAACTTTTAGAATGGGTCAGCTACCCTAAATATGACACAAAACTGCTTGTCGAAATGTTTTTCCGTACCTGAGTTATAAGCATTTATATATAAGAATTATAGGGCTTATTTCAAGTATAATATTGTACCCTGTATAATGTTGAAATTTTTATGCCCCTGGCAGCAAAGGGAGACAATACTTTTTTTTCAAAAATGACTTTCGTCCCGTAATAAGTAAATATAGGAACAACATTTCCGCACTATCGAAAAAAATTTGTTTGTGATGATGCACCCTAGTTTACAATGTAACAACACAGATTTGCTTTCCTCATTGTGTAATCAATTTTCTCTTTTTATTATATGAATACTGGTTCACACACATATGTATATCTTGTTGCGAGGGAGACAAGAGAGCTGGAACCCCCATCACCCAGACTAAACTAAAGAATTAAAGTCTGCAAAAATTATAGAAAGTTAATGTTTCTAATGATTTTTTTTTTTTTTTTTTTCCAAGAAATATTGATTTTGACTCAAACTTTCCCTATTTTTAAATTCTCTTATTAAATTAAAAATATTAACATGTTTAATATTTGCTAATGATATCAAAAACTTTAAACATGTTACAATTAACGAAAGAAGGGAATTTATAGGTAAAAAATTTCATCTATATCACATTCATTACTGCCATAATATGAAGTGGACTGATCAAGTAATTTCGTCAATTAACCCTTTGACTATGAATTTACTTTTTTCTGTTAGAAAATGGCGACTATTTTCTTTTAATTATATTCAACCAACTTTTTCAAAAAAATAATTTTTGCCATATACTTCTATGACAATTTCAAGATAAAGCTACCACAAAGAAAATTTTTTGTAAAGAGTAGTATGAATAGAATACAAAAGTACTTGATAGTGGCTGTCCTGCTATTGGTTCATGGGACCTATATGTTTTGTTGTAGTGAAATATATTAATATATTACAAATTATCTTTGATTTATGTTTTTGTTTAAATTATCAGGAAAAAGGAATTAACATTTTCTCTACCAAATTGTTTTAAAAATTGCTTGATTTTCCATCCCATGCAATTTAGGCATCTTCCCTCCAAGGCAGGAGTCTCCTTTAGCAACGTAACTTTTATCTGATAGGAGGTTAAAGAAAAGTCTGGTTTCATCCGCATTGAATATGTCCTTTGGTCAAATTTGGTAGATTTTTCTTCTAATTTTCTATTGTAGCTTCATTTACACTTGATGATTCTCCCGAAAGCGGTCTATACACAAGATTGTCTTTTTTTCATCTGGTCAATCCAGCCATTTGTAGCCATGATTTCTTCCAAACCACCAAGCCTATTGGCGATTTTTAGAGCTTTTTCCCTAAGTATCATGCCATTTACAGGTACATTTGTGGCACGAGCTTCTTTAAACCACTTTAATAAGATACCTTCCAGCTTGTCGTATGGCGATTTTTTCAATGTTCTCCGTTTCTTCACATTTTTTTCTCCCACTTGATGTTTTTTTCAATGCATTCTTTTTTCTGTAGTGTGGATTGCAGGGTTGTCACGGGAATTCCTTGCGATTGAGCAAACGCTACTTTGGTTCTGTGAAATTCATTAAATTGTTTAACAATTTCGGCTTTCTCAGCAACAGAAAAGTTTTTGCATTTTTTACTTGTCATTTTGGCACAAAAAGGTTAGAAATGCGACCACCACGTGCTAAACAGCAACTGAATCTGAAAACATGAAGAAGGGTAAGGACCCTTTTCCCTCCCTGACGAAAGAAATGAGCCATTCCATCTGGTTGGTAACTGGAGTGTCTCTTCCCCTGCCTATCTCATTCCTACACCAATAAAGTGTGTTGTTTCTGTACTTTGCTCCCCCACCAGCTGTCCGGGGGAAGGGAAGGGGAGCAGTCCGTGACAGGTGTTCAACAAAGGAGGGGGGGGGGGCAGTTTCAGAAGACAGGAGTCTGTAGAATGCGTTTCTGTTTTCAAAGATTGCATAACTTTCAACAACATGGATTAGCTTTAAAAAAGCACAAAAGAAAAAATTATTGCTTATTTTAGAACCTTTTTTTACTTTCCAGAGAAAACTTAAAATATGGGAAATTCCATAAATAACAAACTTGCGATTCAGGTTAAATTAGCATTCCAATTATACGGAAAAACTGGGATCTGATGAAAAAAACATATAATTCGAGAAAAACGTAGATTCGGGGGATGTAAAATCAGGGTTTCACTGTATTATATATTTTTATGAGCCATTTTATCACTAAATATCAATATTTTTCTGAATTGTTTGACACAGACTACAAAAATATTCTGTTTTTAACCCCTAAAAATTTAAAAGAGTTTAGACGATAACACAGCCATTTAAAAAAAAAAAAAAACATTTAAAATACCGGACGACCCCTGCCTCTCCCTCCTTTTTTTAGGCATATTTCAAAATTACTCATTGACACCGAAAAACAAAATATACAAGAAAAAAAAAATACAAAGCATCATATATACTTTCAATTCTCTTTGCAACACTGCTAACTTTTAGCTAATGATCGAATATCAATTTGGTTCAAATATAGTCAGATTTAAGGGTGAAAAAAGCAGTTTGAAAATCAAACGATTTCACTCAAGATTTTGATATGGAAAAAAATAATAAATAATTATACATAAATCAGTGATTTTTTACAGTTAATTATCAATATATTAGCACTAAAATTATGCAGTCGTTGGAAAAATATCCCCCCCCCACCCTCTGTTGGAGTTATTTTTAGCCTTTTAGCGCTAAATTTCAGTAGGCGTTTTTTTTTTACTGATTTTTCACACAGTCAGTGGGCACGTATTTCAGACAAAATCGAGTTAAAGAATATAAAATCATACAGATTTAAGGTTCATTTAAGAACCAGCTTGTTTGGAAACAAAATCACTTATTTTATTCATATGTGTGATACATAAAACAATATTAAAATAGAATTATTTTAATATTAAATTTCTATAAAACATATTACACTAAATGAGATCAAAATCTTTGATCACATTAATAAGATTGCACTTAAAAAGGCTACTTCACTCATGTGAAAACACCCGTTTGCTAATGTTAAACCTATGGGACATTTCTTTAAAATATTTCATTTGCATTTCAATATTATTAAATGATTTATTTTTTTTGCTTTGATAATTGAGGACAATCTCTACAATCACCATTTTTTACTTTTTAAATTTTGTTTGCATATTTTTTATGAGGATACTTTCACTTTTGAAACTGATTCTGAAAGTAAAAAAAAAAAGTATTTTTATAAAAAATCAAGGTACTTTTCGGTTAGCCGGGCGCCAGTGTTATATATACATATATATACATCCGTGCATTAGCAGCAATATTTACATATATATATGTGTGTATATATACAATATGTGTATATGTATACATATGTATATTTACATAGTATATGTATGTTATATATACATATGTATATATAACACTGGCACCCGGGTAACCGAAAAGTACCAAAATCAACAAAGTAAAAAACAGCATTGTAGAGATTGACCTCAGATCCAATGAAGAAAAACAAAAAAAAAAAAAACATTCAAAAATATTGAAATGCAAACGAGATATCTTAAAAGAATTGCCCCACAGGATTAAAATCAGAAATGGGTGTTTTCACATGAGTGAAGTAGCACCTTAAATTCTTTCTTCCTCATATTTTATTTTTTATTGCCGTAGATGTCTCAGATGCACCAGGGTTGGCGCAATGTTTCTTTGTGTTACTTTGGCAAGAAAACCCTGTTTTTGGATATCTATTAGGCCTAGCTTGCAAAAATAGCATGTTAGTTTTATTTATCATATTTTATATAAGAAACACAATTTGATTATAAAACACACACAATTTTCATTATAAGTACACACAAATTACGTTATTATAAAACACACAATGTTAAATTTAATATAAAACACAAGCAATCTGTCCTATCAGGTTGCCACACAAAGCAAAATCTCACCAAAATCGTTGAGTTGCCCAGACATAAAATTGCCCCTTTGGTTCCAAATAGGCACCCCGGTACGTCTGAGAGATGTGCCTTTTTATTTTAAATATTACTATGATTTTCTTTTAATATAAAGTTTCTTGAGAAGCATTAAAAACAGTGGTGTAGTCATAAAAAAAACAGAGGGGTGGTCAATCCATGTGAAATCATCCAGAAAAAGTAAAAAATGTTGCTCAATATTTTTGATTTTGTTTATTCTTTACCACTTAATTTATTGTACTTTTAGGAGTCTAAAACAATGATTAAAAAATTTTTAAACCTTTTGAATTTTTTTTTTTGGCATTCATTTTTTGTCATGTCAGAAATGGTTTTTCATGAAAATAGTACTTTACGGAAACTCTTATAACTTTTTTCTTTCTAAACATATCAAAATGATTTAAAAACCATTATATAGAGTAAAGAATGAACTAAATTTTGATAATAGGTATTTTTATGATAATGATTAAAAAAATTGCATAAAATAAGATTAAGTGTATCATTTTTACAGCGAAAAATTGAATTTTTGACATAAAAATTTCAATGGAAGAAAGAACGTCGCACCTTTATATATTTTTTTCTGAATATATACCTTATTGAACTATTCTCAGAAGAAATATGAAACAGTTTGAGTTATTCCTTCTTTTGCTATGATTAGTCAAACTTGGCATCTCAGCGCCAAAATGCTAAGTTTGAAGTTCAATATCTAAAAAAGGACTGGATAAAATTTTATGAAAATTTAGCAGGATAACCTTCTTATAGATGTAAATCTGTAGCAAAAATATTATGAGTGATATTTATGTAGTTTTAGAAATACGGAACTTCGAAATTGGCTTGAAAATTAGGGATGCAACGGATATCCGGCATATCCGGCAGATTTTTCAATATCTGAAATACCGTCGGATATCCGGATCACAATCACCAGATATCCGACTCTGCCGGATATCCGGCAGAGTGCAGCGAAGTGAATATATAAGGATAACAGAAATAGTTTGACCCCAAACAATGCCGAACAATTTTGTTTATAATGCAAAATATGAAAATAAGTTCACTATACATGAGTAAAAGGTAATTCTCAAAAGTTTAAAGAATTGCCAGCTTTCCTAACATTGATATTTGAACTCTTTATAATAAATTTAAGAATTTATGTTTACTTCTTTCAGAAAATTGTACCTTTACTTTCAGAATGCAAAATAAAATTTGAAGTTGTTTATTAAAGTATGACTTTATTAATTTTCTTTCTTTTTTTTAAGTTTAACAATTAAACAGGCCAATTTTTAGAAGAAAGTATTGTAATAGAAATTTTTCCGGTTTTCGAAGGATTTAGATGTTTTAGAGGTCAGCCTTCTTCAATATGGAAACATTCCACTGGAAGGAGGGGGGCCACGTAATCGCGATTTTTGTGCCATTTTCATTACTGTACCACAGAAAAGTGTATGAAGTTATCCATATACAGTGGAACCCGGTTAAGACGCTCGCGGTTAATACGCGAAATTTGTCCAATTCCTTGAACATCGCCCATAAGGTTAATGTAAAAAGATCACGTTTAATACGCGAACGGTTATGACGCGATCCCGCTTAATACGCGATAAATTTTCGGTTTTTTAATGGAAAAAATCACGCTTAAGACGCGAATTCATTGATCAAGATGCGAATTCCTTGTTACCGATTTAGAGGATTTTTATTATTCAGATAAAAAACAATGTTTCCGAATAGTATTTAATTTATTTTACAACAGATTAATTAAGGAGAAAATTACTTATCGGAAATAGTGGGAGATATTTCAATTTAAAAAAAAAAAAAACCCGCTAAATTAGCAAAACTACAATTCTTCTTTGATCTCATCTACTAACATTCTTTGTCTCTCGCTTCGTGTATATTTTTCTGTAGTAGACAGAGATAGACGTATTCAGGTTACTCAGATACGTCATAAAAATTATTATGATTAGAGTTGTTCATATGTGTTGTTGGAGATGTTTAAAATGTACGTTATTACAAGTACTAAATATGATTTAAAAAACTGGGTTGTGCTTCAAAGATTTAATATTATTTTCCTTTCTGTTAAAAAAACGAGTCTAGCAGGAAAATTATTTTTGGTTGCAACGCATTAATCGACAATAAAGTTATGTTGGAATCTATATTTATTTTCCGTTGTTATTCCAGTTTGTCCTATAAAAAGAAACAATACGGATTCAACAAAGTGGGATACAATTAAATTTCAATCTGAATATATGTAAAAGATACAATTTTCCACCTTAAACGTATAAATGAAAGCTCTCTAGTTCATTTAATCGATTAAATGTGTAAATAAGCCCATTTCCTGCAACATTATACAAATCCCGTTTAATACGCGATCCCGCTTAATACGCGACTTTTGACCACTCCCTTGAAACGCGTCTTAACCAGGTTCCACTGTAATTGAACAAAATTTTTTGTGTTTGTTTTTGGCTATGTCCAGCAGGTTCTCCTTTAAATTGGAAATATTCTGCTAAAATGGGGCGCTGTAATATCGATTTTTGTGCCACTTTCATTCTTGTACCATCGAAAAGTGTATGAAGTTATGCATAGAATTGAACCAATTTTTGGGGGTATGTTTTTGGCTATGGCTAGCAGGTCCTCCTGCCATTTGAAAATATTCTGCTGGAAGGGGGCGCTATAATACGGATTTTTGTGTTATTTTCAGTATTTTACCATTGAAAAGTGTATGAAGCTAAGCATAGAATTGAACCAATTTTGTTTGTATATTTTTGGCTATGGCCAGCAGTTTCTCCTTGCATTTGGAAATATTCCACCAGAAGGTGGCACTGTAACAGAGATTTTTGTAAAATTTTCTCAATTTTTCGCAGTTTTTTTTTTTTTTTTTTTTTTTTTTGTGCTGTATGTTGGCGGCTCATGAAGCGAAGGGAGCTTCGCATCCTGCTAAGTTGGCTATTCACAAACAGCTGATGTACAACAGAATAACGAAAAAATTATTGATTTTAATAAATATCATGATCGAGATTAACTTATTCTTATTCTGATTAATTGACTGGAGCAGAAATTTTAGATCAAAATCAAAGTTGGTATAATATTGAACTAATAATATTAAAGTATGGTAACATTTGGAACTACTTTTTGAAATATTAAGATGTATGAGATAGAAGAAAGTTTTGGGATTGGCAAATCCAACTAGTTATTTTTGTAACTTCCTTGTAAATATTTAAAATTAAAAGTAATTTTCTTTTTACTTATAAATATCAAAATAATTTAACTTAAAATAAAACTAAACGTGACTTATAGCAAAAACAATATTAAATAATTAAAACAGAAAAAGGGCATCAATTAAACCTATGTTTGGAGAAAATAACTCTTTAATCATGGATATATTAGTAGATATTTTATGTTTAAATTATAAAAAAGTATGTAGTATTTCTTTGTGAAAATACTCTACAATTATATGCATATTAATTGGTTAAAATTTACTATACAAATTATCAGCATTTCATTGTACAAATTAATTAATTATTAACAATTATCAATATAGTCAATCCCATATCCAAATCCAGTAGCAATTATCAGCATTTCATTGTACAAATAAACAGAATATTTTAATGTTTAAATTACATTTTTTATGCAACATTATTAACATACATTACAGGGCTTGAATGGCAGATACAGGGCTTGAATTTCGAGACAAGGTGGCAGGATTCGTGCCCTAAAGATTATTATTGTGTCCTATTTATTATGCCCTATTGCGGGCGGGCGGCTCCTGTTTCCAAAAAATCATTTTCCGAAAATGTTTCTTTGTAAAACAACAATCAAGTCTCAGGACCGACCGACAAATTTCGTGATATTTTCTACTATCGATTAGCAGATTTCACAGGTTCTTCTTACGACAGATTGACAAAATTCATAGTTGTTTTTCTGCATATGACTGAAAAATTTTGTGCTTTTTCTCCACAACCGACTGACGAATTCCACGATTTCTTCTAGAGACCGATCGGTGAATTTCATAATTTTTTTCTCGAGATCAATTGACAAATTTAGCAATTTTATTCTGTGACCGATTGGTAAATTTCCCTGTTTGTTCTTGTGATATACTGATGAAAATAACGATTGTTTTTTGCATCCGATTGAAGAATTTCGCGTTTTTTCTCTGCGACCGGCTGAGAAATTTCACGATTTTTACTTGTGACGGACTGGCAAATTTCACAATATTTTTCCATGATCGATTGACGAATTTTGTGATATTTTCCTGCTACCGATTTCCCATGAACTTCAGTTTTCTTCTTGCGACCGGTCGACAAATTTTGTTATTTATTTTCACCATAATTGACGAAATCGGCGATACTTTTTTATGACCGATTTATGTATTTTGCGATGTTTTTCCCTGTGCCCAAAATAGGAAATAACTAAAAGGGCAGTAATGGCCACCGGAGACTGAGCCCCACCAAATTGGCCAATAGTCAGCACTAAACAAAATGAGATTACACTTGTGGCACACATGAAGAAAAAAAAAATTGGTGAACTTAAAAAAAAACATGTTTAGAAATAACAAACTAGTTGATTTTTGCAATTCACAGAAATTAGGACATGACTTTTAAAATCAACCTTTTATCGTGTAATAGAAGAAATCAATTGACTATTTCCTATTCAAACTTTGGATATGGATTTAAAATTCCAATGCATTGCAATTCCATGCAAAAAAATCTGCAACCGAAATCGAAAAAGTAAAAAACAGACATATGAAAGATCGAGCTCAGCTACCTTATGCAAAAAGAATCTTTTAAAACTTTTCAAATTTAAACAATTAAAAAAACTCTGCCCATTGGTTTAACATTACGGAATGGCCATTTTCAAGTTAGTGAAGGGTCCCCTTAAGTGTTTAACTGTGTGATGTGAATGAAAAAAAAATTAAATTTGGTAACAATATTATGATAGTGTTAGAAAGTGTTTTATAATGTATGACTAATATATGATTTTTTGTTCTTGCTAAAATTTCCCATGGGTTAATATAGAATTTCATGATTTGAGAAGGGAAAACCAGTTTCACTGGAATGTCCCCTTAACAAAAAAAATTACTTTGAGGAAATAAATGTTTCTTAAAATCTTACATAAATAAATAAATAGGAAGGATTCACAAGGAGTTTATTTAATATTATTAATCCATACTCAATAGATTGAAAAAATTTCAATATAAGCATAACATTTATTCATTAATCTTTCAAGTACAGTAAAACTCCGGTTATCTGAAAAACATGGGACCAAAACATTTTTGTTGACTGGGGTTCCATAAGAATTTTCAGATAAATGGGAAGCCTACCATATTTATCTTATTTACCCTACCAGATGCCACTACTCAGCCTTCTCTCCTCCTCCCCCTTCCCAATCTATAATTGCAATGAAACAGATTTGAATAATGAAATATTGCCAAGCTACACATTAGCTTCTGGAGCAGAGAACGGCTCCTTGAGAAAATTAAGAGACATTACAGGAAAATGTTGATACTGTTTTTGATTGAAGGACTGATTGATGGAGCAGAAGTTGTTGAAAATTTAAAACTTGTGGATATGAAGAAAGTTGATTACTGATTAGATTCTTGATGGGAGTGAATGAAAGTGAATTAAAATTAAAACGTTAGTAACATTTTTACATAAGTTATGGCCTAAGGTTGAGTTGCTAGTCTTTGAAACACTTGCAACAGTTGAAACAGTTGCAGTTGGCAGAAACTGATGTCACTGGAATTGTGGACAGAAATGATGACAATATATACACTGAAGTGTTTTTGGACATGTTGAATGCATTTAAAATTCCATAGTTCAATTTTAACGAAAATACCAGGGATTACAGTTTTGACTATAATTCCATTAAGGATATAATAAAACAAGTTTGTTCAGAAGTGACATACAATCACCGTAGGATATTGACAATAGAGTGACCGATATGCATTATTCATGCAAGTAAGTTAAAAAATAATACACATCAAATTTTGCAAAGTTTTCTAAAATTTTTTAACAGAGCATAACCGATTTTTTCCGATAATTTCTAAAGCTATAAAAGTTGGTCTGTACTGTTTGTCAAAAGTGTAACTTGTGAAAGAGGCTAAAACATGCAAAATGGAATAAATTCTAAATTAAGAAATTCATTTAGCAACCCAATTGTTAATTGCCCATAACATTAGGTGAGAGTTGAAAAATAGACATGGTATATATAAAACTTGATTCTGTTCCTTTGTTTTAATAAAAATAAACATTTCTGATAATAAATTATCTTGAGTTGTTAATTTAAATTATTTCAAAGGTATTTTGTCATGTCTGTATAAATGTAATTCTTTAAGTAGCACATAAAAAATAACGGGGTTTAAAGATATTTTTTTTCCTTTCTAACAGTTCAACTCCCCTGTATTTTTAAATGTTAGCTGGCAAACTCCCCTTCTGGGGAAAACTTGAATTTCAAGCCCTGATGTTCAAAGAGATATAGTTTTTGTAAATTATATTTCAATACATTTAAAATGTTTTAATGATGTATGAAACATGCTTATAATTTATTGTTCTGAGATGGCGTTATATAAAGAAATAATTCACCATATAACTAAAAACATATCTAGTGCCGGATATCCGAATCCAGCAGGCAAAGGAGCTTCGGATATCCGGTATCCGATATCCGGCAAAATCAATATCTGGTGCATCCCTATTGAAAATAACATTTACTTACACAATTTTTCACAAGAAGAACTCTTAATGCATAATTTATTATTCTCATTACTTCAAATGCTGCTTTTTAAGGTACACATATTTTTCTTACATAGAATATACAATACTTAAATTTACTTTACACACATAGAAATAAATATCAGAGATATTTCATTGCAAAGTGTCTCGGTAATATTGTAGCTGTGTCCAGTGACTGGAGTTAGTTTCCGAAGCACGTTACTTAGTGGTACCCAAATTGTATCATTTTTGGACAGCTGAAAAGATGTTTTCAGTCCATAAGGGTGAAAAAAAGTGAAGGAATAGGTCACTGTTTTCTTCACTTAGCTCAAGAATTTTTCCAACCCACCACTTTTTATCATAGATGCATGCAATATAATTGCAAAGCAATTCAATTACTTTGAATGATAGGGAGCTTTTCCAAATTTTTGAAATATTGTGATCATTATATTGTTCACATGTAGATGTTACAAAGCATCTGATAACACTTTCACTTAAGGGTATAAATTGGTGATATGCACATGTTCCTGGAATCCGTTGGCAGAATTCAAATCCATTTTAATAATTTTTTCTCATTTTCTTCTTTTGAAATATATAGATAAGTAACCCCAGAAATGTTTTGAGAACAACACTCAAACGTATCTTTTGGTGTTAAAATTTGGTTTGTGTATGGTTGCTGTAAGGAAATTCTTGTTATCTCTCTCTCTGTCATTCCACCTATCCCATCACAGTTTTTTTTTTTTCCGTGGGAAGAGGCGAAGAAATTCCATTATGATTTTATTCCAAAATCCTTCAAATGATGACATACATTCACAAAATTCTTCTTGTTTTTATGCTGGCTGCTTGAACCATCAGTAACATAAATATCTTTTTCAATGACAGGAGGGACAATGTTTTTGATGTCAATTAAGTGTTTCTGAAAAGTGTGAAAAGCAATTGTATCATGTACCAAATGATCGCTAATTATGCATAGATTCCTGCAACAAACTTTTGTCTCATTTTTGTAATAGTATACAAATGGATGTATTGTAGCCTGTTGATTATTCCAGAGGTAACTCTGGATTTCATCTTGAATCGTAAATGTGTAATTTTCAGCAAAATCTGCTGGAACAATACATTCTTTTGAAGTTAATTTCTTTTAACTCCTGGAAGTACTGAGACTGTGTTTTATCAGTAAAATGGTGAGTTTTAAAAGCCAGTAACTTTTCTACTAAAGACTCTAAAAATTCATCAGTTGCCTTTATCTGGGTTGCAATTTAAACTATAACATATTTATAAACTGGCACATTAAAAATAAATAGGGCGGGATATGAAAACTTGTTCTCAGTCATAGAATTTAATAGAAGTTTACAAGTAAAGACATGATATTATTTGTAAATTTGTTCTTAATCATAAAATTAATACTTACTTTCAATTAATGCTAGCTTAAAATTAAATAAAATATTAAATTTGTGAACATCAATTAAGTTTTAATATTATCACTTTTATGTAAAAAAGTTATTTATACTTATAAAAGAGGCATTTGAAGAAATGAGTAGAATATATTACGCATTATGAGTTCTTCATGGTGTGAAAATACATGTAAACAAACGGATTTTTAAGCCAATTTCGAGGCTCCATATTTTTAAAACCACATACATATCACTCATAATATTTTTGCTACATGTTTACATCTATAAGAAGGTTATCCAGCTAAATTTTCATAAAATTTTATCCAGTCCTTTTCTAGGTATTGAACTTCAAATTTAGCATTTTGACGCTGAGATGCCAAGTTTGACTAATTATAGAAAAAGAAGGAGTATCTCAAAATGTTTCATATTTCTACTAATTATAGAAAAAGAAGGAGTATCTCAAAATGTTTCATATTTCTTCAGAGAATAGTTCAATATCAATAAGGTATATATTCAGAAAAAAAATGTAAAAGTGAGTTTTACTTTCTTCCATTAAAATTTTTATGACAAAAGTACACTTTTTTGCTGTAAAAATGATACATTTAATCTTATTTTATGCAATATTTTGAATCATTATCATAAAAATACCTATTATCAAAATTTATTTCATTCTTTACTCAATAAAATGTTTTTTAAATCATCTTGATACATTTAGAAATAAAAAGTTACAAGGGTTTCCGTAAAGTACTATTTCCATGAAAAAACACTTGTGACATGACAAAAAATGGCTGCCAAAAAAAATTTCAAAGGTTTACATTTTTTTTTATCTTTGTTTTAGACTCCTAAAAGTACAGTAAATTAACTGGTAAAGAATTAAAAAATTTTGAGCAACATGGTCTGGATGATTTCACATGGATTGACCCAGGGTATACGCTCAAGGCAGAGCGTATACCCTAGAGTGTAGGGTCACCCAGGGTAATTCCTGGTCAAAAAGCATCAACATCTAATTATTATAAAAACTATTAAAGGTATTGTTCCCAATTTCTTTGTGGAATAAGGGAATAAGCCACCTCTCATGGCTATATTATAAAATGCTTACTTAAATATATATGCACTTATATTAAAATAATTATTATTTTTAAATGACCAAGAATTACCCCAGAAATGGGGTAATTATTGGTCAGCATCCTTTTTCATGTAAATAAAGTAGTACAGTTAATTTTTTTATGACTGAGTAATAAAATAAGTAGAATCAATCTTCTAAAAGTTTTGTTCATCTCATAATTGTGGAATAATAAAGCATAGACTTTGTTTTGGGCATAAAAAATCAAAGTTATTTGATGTGCAAAAGACTTTTGTACCTTTTACAAAACATTAATTAGCCAAAGAATTTTTATGCATTTTTACAACATTTATAAGCAGTACTTATTGCTTCATTAGTATCCACTGTGAATGGATTTATTAATAACTTGCAAATTTATTGGTCCATAAAAAATATAACAATGTTTGTTATCAATTTTTCATTTAGGCTCCCTTTTCAAGAAATTTTCAATACAAACCTTTAATATAATACACAGCATAATAATTAGGTTCCTATATTGCATTATGTATATTTTTATGCACCATTTTGGCATTTTGCAATGAGATAGTATTTCTACTTAAATTGTTCAGTCATAGAGTGTGTTTTATTCTCTGAGCACTTACTGTTTTCTTCTTTTAAAAGTGTTTAATATAATAGAGGAAAATTTTATAATCTTTTTTAAAGACTGTGATATTTCATTAGTTGAAATAAAAAAAAATTAAAACTTCCAAGAATGACAATGATATGTTGTAAAATGTGTAAAAATCAAGATCGATGTTTTGCAGAAATTTGAACAGCAATTTTGAATATAATTTTTTTTTAATATTTGTTTCAACTAAATGAATAATTAAGGCATATATGAATAATTAAGGCATATATTTCAAAACAAAGGATTCAAAGTATCTTTGAGATTTTTTACTGTTTCACAAATTGTTATTTTTATAATAAAAGCGAAAACTATCAAGAATTACCTCAGAAACTCAGTGACCAGGAATTACCATGGGTGACTATTTTATTAAGAACTACAATTAACTAAAATGTGGTGAACAGTGTGGTTCCAGTTAATTCTCAAAGGATTTGCGACAATTAAAATCACTAAATATGACAATAAAAAGGAATTAAATGATGATAAAAACATTGACCAGGAATTACCCCAGTGACCAAGATTTACCCCAGATCAGGGGTCGATTTAGAAAAAGAAAGTTGCATAGCAGTAACTGCTATACAAAGTCAGTTTTGAATAGCAGTTAGACACTTTTGTATAGCAAGTAAAAAATAGCTAACGTAACTTTCAAATCTTGAAAATTTACAACAATTTAAAAAAAAAAAAAAAGCGTACTTCCATTGTAAATAAACACTTGGGGAGGGTGAAAACACAACGTATGTCGTGTAAAAACACCTTTAAATTTTAACTTTTTAAGTGTACATGACATAACAAAGAGTGTGGGAAATATGCATCGCAATGATTGCGATTTAATGCATTTCTTGGATCGCATTTTAGTTAAATTTGAATCGCAAATTGCGATGCGATACCGCTTAAATCGAACCCTGCCCCAGATACATGGGGCAGTATTTGACCAACTTTTGTAAATTATTTAAAATAGTATAAAAAATTTCAAGACTATTTTTTAATAGCTAAAGTAGTTGGTAATTGAACCAAAAGGAAAGAAAAGAAAAATATTTAAAATTTGAGATGTGACAAAGATCTTTGTAGAAATGTATCATAACTAAGGCCAATGTTATTTTACAGAAATTTAACTAGCCATTTCAAAAAGATTTTTTTTTTTCAAAATAAATAAGCAGTAAAATCATAATTAAGTAATAAATTCCAATGAGGATAGTTCAGAATACCCCTATGATTTTTTTCATTTTGGTGAAACGTTTTTAAAACATAAAAAGGACTATGACCAGGAATTGCCCCAGAAACTTGCTGACCAGGAATTACCCCGGGTGATCCTATATACTATAGTTTTCTTGAGAAACAGAGGGTATACGGCGATCCTTAAAAAAATCCAGAAGGTATATGGCATATACCATCCACTACATCCCTGATTAAAAATATTTTAATGGATTGATTATTAACATTTCTTACCAGTACTCTCATTCTAGGCATTTCAAAACACATGTGCAAATATATTTTAAAGAATTTAAAACTTATACAAAAGCCCCTTATTTGCTACTATTTATGCATATTTCAGTGATTTTCTTAATTTATAGAGCTGTTTCGTTTTCTGTAACTATTTCCCCTTATTTTAATAACTGAGAATTGTTAGAATAACAAAATCATCATAATAATAATAATGTAGTTTAAACAGTTTGTAAATGATACTTTATTAGAGAAGTAGGCAATAAATACACATTTGTGAAAACAATGTTTTTGAGCCTCCTGATATAAGATCATAAAGATAGGTGTAAGTTTTCTTACAAAATAGTCTAATCTTCTCCTAAAACATGGGGATTTTCTTTCCAGAATTTATTGCCAACAATGTCAATATGCAAAATATAGAGACCATTATCTGTACCATTGGAATTTTCAATATTTACTGGCTGCTTATGCAATTTTTCTCTTATTATAAAAGTACCTTTTCTAAACTGTTCGTGCTCATTCTTATAATTAATTCCAAACTGTGAAAATAATATTTCATTCTTCTCTGGCGACATGGTATATCTTATTTTTTCTTCAGCTTCCTGTCTAGATAAATTTCCTTTTTGTACCAACGCCCAGAAAGTTGTATTATACAAATTATTGATATGGCAATCAACTTGCCTCCAACTTAAATAATCTCTAATATTTTTATTTGTAGGGTAGACAACAATTCTTCCATCAAATGATGGTGGGTAGTTCATATTAACATCAGGAAAAAAATCTTTCCAGAAGAATACAAATGATGATGTGAACAAACTACAAACATTTGTGAGAATTTTACTTAATCTTCTTTTATACAATTTAGTGTCTCTTCGAAACACAAGACTGTATTCATCGCTCTGTCCGTACGCCAAAATAATATCGTTAATTTCAGACATGACACTCGTAGCAGCTTTATTCATGAGATCAAGCGATCTTTTATCATTAGGCTTTGAAAAATGATGGCTGTCTGAAAACTTATGAAAATTCTTCCCATCAATTCTGACAACTATCCAAGTGTTCGGCAATATTTGGTCGTTGATTTCAAAACCTTTAACATATTCATATGCACTTTTTGCCATTCTGAATCTAAATTTTTAAATATTTATAGCTGACTAAACTCATTTGTATCATTCAAATTTAGAGTAGTTATAAAATTCTTTCAATGAAGCTTAAACAGATAATACTAAACTAAATAGATGGAAATCAGATGTTTGAATAATTACATCAGTTTTGTTACATCGCCATGCCAACAAAACAAACAGATGAATGAAACACGAATGAATCTTTGAATGATTCAAAGAAGAAAAAAAAACGACGCTGGATTATTGCTTTGATCTAGTTACATCATAAACTATTGGATATAAATATATTTCATTGAAACATTTTATAATTATTCATTGCAGTTGTAAGTAATTATTTAGTGAAAATAATTATTTTCAAATTTTTTGAGTTTTGATTTTAACTGCGACTGTTTAAGACTTGTAACCATAGAAACGCAATTTCAATAAAGTGTTTATTTACGATCGCGGCCGCGGCTTTTATTTTAAAAACATACAGACAAAATTTGTTTATGCCCTGGGATGTCTTAAGTATATATATTTCAGATAGTGGAAAAAAATTAATAGATTTATATTAATTTAATTTCATAAAATTTTCCAGTACTTTGTTATCTATAATTTGATTTCAAAATGATTCGATTTTTCGAAGAACAAGAACGACAAAGAAGCTTGCAAGTCGGAAATGCGCTTAGAAAAAGTGATTTGGTACTGCATGAAAGAGTTTGTACAGATAACCGAAAAGAAAACTCCTTAAAAATTCCTTATCAGAATGAATTCGTTAGAAAGGAACTTCAAAATACACTTGCCAAAAATGACTCAAAGATTTGTAAGGATAACTTGCGAATTTGTGAAGAATCCTTTGGAAGACGTTTAGGTGCCTATATTTTAAAGGGTTCCTATTTTATTTATATTAGATTATTATTACTTGTTTAATGTAGGTGAATATGTTTTTTTTTTTTTTTTTTTTTTTTTTTACTTTATAATTTACTCCAGTTTATAGATAGGAATATTTGTAAAGATGCTAAATTAACTACAGTAGCTATCCAATTTATTGTCTTATACTAGTTGGCAATTTTTATTGAGATACTTTAATTGTTATTATTAACTAAATTAATTAGCTGTAGTTATACTAAAATTAATATGGCAGTTTTTATTCAGATACTTTAATTGTTATTATTAACTAAATTAATTAGCTGTAGTTATACTAAAATTAATAGTTATTTAGGTAGTACTTGTTTGTTAGTATAGGGGCCTTTACGCTTTTACAAAAAGCTTGGCATGATTCGAGCTTAAGAAAGTGAGATTTGTTGCCAAATGATATAAACAGTTATGGAAACAAATCTGATGAATATATGAAAACAAACCTGATGATATATATACAAAATATACAAATTATTTCTGTTTGTATATAAAAATAAATAAATGGTTTCTTTATATTAAATAGATTGTATAAATATCGAAAAAAAAATGCTTGTGTATAAAAAACAGTGTATAGGCTGCCAGAGATATACATAAAAAATTTCCTTCTCTTGTCAAGAACATTTTATCTATCTCGCCAAGGCCCCTATAACGGACAACTATCATTATTTATACTAACTTCATAATTAATTCCATAAATAAAAATTGTAAAAGGGCGTGGAAATTAAATAATTATTGGGAAGAGTTCCATATCCTGTGTTGCTTAGCGCAATTGACAAAAATAGCAAAAGTCCGCTTTAGTATCTTACCAAATTTTCAAGATGGCAGAAAAACATGGTTTTAAAATATTATAGACATACGTTTGTTAAACAATGTTTTTGTGCCATCTTAAGAAGTTAATGTGCCAAAACAACGTTTTATCACCATTTTGGATATTTTAACAAGTTATTAAAATAAACAGGGCTTGAAATTCAATTTTTCCTGGGAGGGGAGTCTTCCTACCAACATTTATAAATGGAGGGGAGTTGAGCTATTTGGGAGGGAGAAAAAAAATCTAAAACCCACTGTTATTTTAAGTGCTATTTAAAGATTTACATTAATTATTTTGTCCTGCCTCTATTAATACAGACATGACAAAATACCATTGAGGCAATTTAAATCCTCAACTCAGAATAATTATGCAAAATGTTTTTTTATTTAAAAAAGTAAGAGAGTTAAAGCTTTTATATAGTCTATTTTTCAATTTTCAACCAAATATCATGGGTCCTTAACAATGGGGTTGTTAAATGAATTTCTGAATTTAGATTTTATTCCATTTTGGGCCCTGAATCTTCTTGCACAAGGTAAACTTGTGACAGACAACACAAGCACAACATTTATAACTTTGGAAGTTATCGGAAACGTATGGTTATGCTCACTTAAAAAATTTTCAGAAAATTTTGGAATATCCGACATGCCTTCATTTTTAACTACTTGCATGAATAATGTATATCCACAGTGATGGAATCATCAATATCCATTTTTGAACAAAATTGTTTTATTATATCCTTAATGAAATTCTAGTCAAAACTTGACTCCCTGGTATTTTCTTTGTTTAAAATTTGAATGCTTGCTCAATCAAAGTCAAAAGTTTGAAATAGATACTGATTCATTTCTTCTAATGCGAAACTTATTTTTTTCTGCAGCCATTTGACAAAATATGCGTTTTATCCACGATCTTTTGACGAAAATAGAGTTTTTTCGCGATCTTTTGGCGAAATTCGCGTTTTTTCATAATTTTTTGACGAAATTCGCGTTTTTTTCGTGATCTTTTGATGAAATTCGTCTTTTTTGCGATCCTTTGACAAAATGCACGGTTTTTTTTTGCGATCCTTTTTTCGCATTTTTTCCTCAATCTTTTGACGAAACGCGCGTTTTTACCACGATCCTTTGACAAAATTCGCATTTTTTTCGATATTTGATGAAATTCGCGTTTTTTCGAGATTCTTTGAGGAAATTTGCGGTTTTTTTCAGCGGCCCTTTGACTAAATTCGTGTTTATTCCGCGATCCTTTGAAAAAATTTGCATTTTTCCAAGATCCTTTGACGAAATTCGCTTTTTTCGCGATCCTTTGCCGAAACTCACGTTTTTTCCGCGTTCCCTTGTCGAAATTTACGATTTTTTTGTTATCCTTTGATGTAATTTGCATTTTTTTGCGATCCTTTGATGAATTTCGAGTTTCTTTTTCGCGATCTGACAAAATTCACGTTTTTCGGCGATCCTTTGACAAAATTTGCGTTTTATTCGCAATCCTTTGCGACGAAATTGTCGATTTTTTCCTCGAACGATTGACGAAATCGATTTTTTCGGCGATCATTTGTCGAAATTCGCGATATTTTTCTGTTGAACCGATTTTTCATAATTTTCAGACAGAATCATCCCTGAATTTGTCAATCGGTCGCGGAAACTTGTCGACCGATCCCGAGAAAAAAATAATGAAATTTGTCTATTGGTCGCGTGAAAAATTCGTGAATTTCAACGATCTTTCGCAGTAAAATAAATCGCAAAATATGTCAATCGGTCGCGCGAAAATATCAGGAAATTCGCAAGGCGTTAGCGAGAGTTGATCGTAATTTCAAAATGCAAAAATTTCAGGAAAATTGTGAGATTTTTTTTGGACGGAGCCTCCCGCCCACGATATTCTTTTGGGCGGGATTTCAAAATTTTGGGCGCGAATCCCGCCATCCCGCTCTGAAATTCAAGCCCTGTCAACATATTTAAAAAACTTGAGGCCTTTTTGTGATTAGTAATTGTTTGGATGGGGAGGCTCTGCTCCCTGAACATCCCATTTTCTGTATAATTGTAAACGATTAATAACGACAAAAAAAAAAAAAAAAAAGGTACTTTTCGGTTAGCCGGGCGCCAGTGTTTTATATATATATATTTATATGCATACATATATGTAAATATACATATACAGGGGTCGATGCAGGGTTTTATTCTTGGGGCCTATTTTGTGAAAAGTAAAAGTTATTTTTGTGAATTTTATAATATTTTTGTGAAAAATAACATTTTGTAATGAAAGCTGAAATCCGGTTACTCAAATCTGAACCAAGAATTTATGAACAAAAACATTCTTTAAATGCCCTTGCTAAAGTTTTTGTTTCTCGTGACCTGGTTTTATTTACAAATTACATATTTTAAAACTGTTTTTATGAAAAAGAATGTTACATAGGGAGCCTGTTTTATGAAAAGGAATTTTGTGAAGGGGCCTGTTTTATTAAGTTCATTTTTATGAAGGGGCCCATTTTATTGCATTTATTTTTGTGAAGGGGCCCATTTTATTAAATTTATTTTTGTGAAGGGGCCTATTTTATTAAATAGATTTTTGTGAAAGGGCCCTAAATAGGCCCCAAATTTTGCCTGGATCGACCCCTGATATATATACACATACATATATTGAATATATACATATAAATATATAATACATACATGTATATATATATGTATATAGAACACTGGTGCACAGCTAACCGAAAAGTACCGAAAATAACATGGAAATCTCAAGGAAGGTTACCTCATATAAATAGCACTTAAAAATCGTGAAATGGAGAAAAGGGGTCCATGTAAAAATGCAAAAGATAATGCAATTTATATAAATCTTTGTTATTTAATATTTCTGAAGGAATGGATAAAAAGGTAAAAATTTTGTTCACAATTGCCATTACAAATATATATATATATATATGTACCTAGTAAATGCAAAAGAGAAAAATTCCTATAAAAAATACACAAAGATATATTTACATTACATTACATCTACAGAAAAATATCGTTTAAAAATAAAGATAAATGATACATTTTCCTGAAGAAATATGCAAACAACCACATTAAAGCATTTATCGCCAAATCTTTCAGCTCAGGTTATGGGACTTTTCCCTAGTAATTATGTACATAACAACATAATAAAAAAGCAGCTTGAAAAGGTAATTTTTACACAAAATATAAATGAAAATATTAAAAATTTAACTGTAGGATGTCAAACTTTTACATGTACAGTCGTGGAAAAAAAAAGTAATCACCCCCTCCTAACTCTGCAACAAATTATTGTAGAAGAAAGTTACAGGTACCAAACGATTGGAAATAAAGTCTACTTTTAAATGATGTATATGAAATTTGCTTAGGAGGCCATCTACATATCAAAACTAACCCAAACTTTTTTTTTTTTTCAATAGCAATACCCAAGTTTGACACCGTAAATAGATTCTACACTCTGCAATTAGCTAAAATCCAAATTTTCATGAAATTCGTTCGATTAGTTTCCAATAAATTAATTATTTTAAAATGAGCATATTTTAAGGGCTGTATCCAAATTGAAGTTCGGAACTCAATTGTTGAAATGCTTCAGAATGACTATATCACTTCTGTTAATGTATTATTTCTTGCCAATATGACCATTTCACTCGCTTAATATGTTTTGACTATTGCTAGCCCAAATATTTCAATAAAATGAGTAAAATATATTTTTTCAAATTATGTTTTTCTGTATGTCGTAGGCGGTCCCTTAACTCCTTCAGGATGGCGTCTTTTACAGAATTTTTTATCTTTTATCACTGGTTTTTCAAAACAGAAATTTTTGCCTACTTGAATCGGGAAAATGCTCGGATTAAATAAGGCAAAATTTACAATAAAAATTTACTGGTGAGAATAATCATGAATTCTGAGCACCTTACGCAGCACCTATACCGGTCGCTCGTCCCCAAGGGGTTAAACAATTTTGATGTTTATTAATGATAATTCAAAAACTATTTGAAAGAAAAAATTGAAATTGAGAATTCGCATAAAGCAGGACATAATAAATATAAATCTATAAAAAAAAATTGTATGTTGCAGTTTATATGTTTTTCGAATATTAATTTCATAATTCATACAAAATTTTTAAAATTGAAAATTCATATATTTATGTGGTTTTTTTTTTTGGTTTTTTTTTAGTGTTATAACCACATACAAACTTATCGCATTAGGATTGTAATTTCAAGAGATATTAATAAAAATGTGAAAAAATGTAATTTAACATTAGAAGCTCTAAATTTTGAATGTTTATAATTCAAAAACTTATCATCAAATGACTAGAAATTTTATTTCGAAGATTTTTGTTTGAACAAATTTTTTGTTTTTCAAAAATACTATTTAGAAATTTAAGTGTTAATTTAATGATTATTTGAAAAGAAATATTTTAGGCTGATATTATTCATTGTATTTAGTTTTTATGCAAATCATTCAAATATTATTTTTGAAATAACAGAGCTGAAGAACTAAGAAATTAAATCTTTTTTAGTGTCTCTTAAAAGTCGTAAAAATGAAAAATGTTTAACAATAAATTGTTATAGAAATTAAATACTGGATTCTTACTTATTTTTATTAAAAAGTTATGTATTTATATATTTATTTATTTTATATTAAAAGCTGCTTGAAACTACATTCTTTATAAAGTTCTATATTTAATACACTTGACTAATTATAAATATTTTTCTAATAAAGAGCGAATGTAAATATTGTGGAAGACACCAGATTAAAATCACAGTTAATACTCCAAGTTGGTTAAAAAGTATTCATTTTCTATTATTGCAGATTTTGGATAACGTAATAGCTAAATTTAAATCCCCGTGTTTTAAAAATCTGTAAATAGTAATCAATTTTTTCACTTATAAAAAAAGTTTCCTAGTTTGATGAACATTAATATTTTGTATGTTCACACATAATTTTGGCTTTCCTAAAACAATGTATAAACATTTATATATTTAAAAGGCAAGGCTGTTTTTTAGTCATCTGACCTCAGCATTCTACTGAACTGATTTTGATAATTTTTTTTTTTTTTTTTTTTTTAATGAAAGCAGTTTATTTGTAGGCTAGCTAATCTGCCCGGGTCCGTCAAAAAACAGCACGAATTGCGAAACAGATAGGAAAATCACAATAAAAAATCGCGAAAAATTTAAAAATCGGTGCACGAATTTCTAATAAGCTTAATCGGGAAGAGAAAAAATATATATATTGGGTTAGAAGATTGAAACTGCATTTATTTTACTAATGTGTAAAAATCGTAGCAAATCGGGAAAACACTAAAAATCATATAAAAAATTCACGAAAAAATTGAAAATTGCGGTGCAAAATCCGAATAAACTTTACTGAAAAGAAGGCAGAATTTACTATAATATCAAAAAATCGTATTAAAATTCGCAAAAATTTAAATCACCAAATTTACTATATTTGGTTAAAAGTTTCAAATCGGTCTTTGATGAATGCCAAGTCGTGAAACGCGGAGAAACGCGATAAAAATCGGTTAAATATCAAAAATCGCACAGGAGAAAATTTATTATATTAGGCTAAAAGTTTGAAACCTAATTCCTTTTCCGTATCAACCGTACAATAAAAAATCACCGCGAACTCTAAAATAAGAAAATAAACGCTAAATATTGTATTAAAAATCGCTACTTTTCAAAAATAGCAGAGCAGAACATTTCCCATAATAGGCTTAAGGTTTGAAATCAAATTCCTATTAGACTAGAAGTTTGAAACAGAATTCCTTTTAAAAACGTCAAAAAGCCATTGTGAAACCCGAAAAATCGTATTGAAAATCGCTTTAAAAGTCGCTAGGGTAAAAATTTACTATTAAAGGATAAAACATTTAAATCGAAGATTTTTCTAAAATAGGCAAAAAGTTTGAAGTCTAAATCAGTTTCCGAATATAAAAAAAATAGGCACTTATTGTCACAATCGCTAAAAATCGCATTAAAAATCGTAAGGGTCAAAATTTATTATAATAGGGTAAAAAACTGTAATCGGAAATCTTTTATGAATGACAAAAAATCAACTCAAAACGTAAAAATTCTCTAAAAGTCGCATTAAAAATAGCTAGGTGGCAAAATGTACTATATTAGCTAAAAGTTTAAAACCAAATTCCATTTCCGAATGTCTAAAAACCGCCGTGAGACTCTTAAACCCGTTTAAAAGTCGTATTAAAATTCGCTAAAATTCAAAATCGTAAATGGCGAAATTTACGCTTAATATTTAGTTAATATATTAAGCTAATATATTATAATTAGCTTAATATATTAAGCTAAAAGTTTGAAACCAAATTTTATTTCCGAGTGTCCAAAAACCGTGTGAGACTGCACTGTTAAAAATTTGCAGCATTCTGGCAGGTCATTTGACCGTTTTTTCCGAAAACGGTTACACAACCGTGAATTTAACACTTTTCTGACCATATTATTGGCCATTTTATGGTCAGACTATAGTTAAATTATGGTTATGAAACCGTTTTTTCAAAAAACGGTCGAATGACCTGCCAGAATGCTGCAAAATTTTTAACAGTGTGTGCATTTATGTGCATTATGCTAAATCCGTCCATTGAAAATCGCATTGAAAAATGTATTAAAAATCGCTAAATATTAAAAAATTGCGGAAGTCAACATTTACTGTAATGGGTAAAACATTGCAATCGGAAATATTTCGTAAATGATAAAAAATCGACGTGGAACGTAAAAAATCGAATTGAAAAGCGCATGAAAATGCATTAAAAATCAATAAAATTCAAAATCGTAAATGGCGAAATTTACTATATTAGTCTAAAAGTTTGAAGCCAAATTTTATTTTCGAATGTCAAAAAATCGCCGTAGAACTCGAAAAAACGCTCAAAATCGCATTGAAAAATGCATTAAAAATCTCTAAATATTAGGGATCAAAATTTTCTGTAATGGGGCAAAACATAGTACGCTAAAAATCGCTGAAATTCAAAAGTCGTATAAAAATTGCAGAAGTCAAAATTTACTATAATGGGTAAAACATCGTAATCGGAAATCTTTCGTAAATGATAAAAAATCGACGCGGCACGTAAAAAAATCTTCAAAAATCGCGTTTAAAATGACATTAAAATCGCATTAAAAATCGCTAAAATTCAAAATCGTAAATGGCGAAATTTACTATATTAGGCTAAATCAAATTTTATTTTCGAATGTCCAAAAATTGCCCTCGAAAAAACTCTAAAAATCGCATTGAAAAATGCATTAAAAATCGATAAATATTAAAAAATCGCAGGGGTCAAATTTACTCTAATGGGATAAAATATTGTAAACGGAAATAATTCATAAATGACAAAAAATAGACGCTAAACGCAAAAAATCTCTAAAAATCGCATTGAAAATCGCGGAAATTCAAAATTCATAGCATACACAATTTTGTACGTTACGCTAAAAGTCTGAAACCAAATTCCTTTTACCAATATAAAAAAAAAAAAATAGCCGCAAAATGCGAAAAAAACACTAAAAATCGCATAAAAAATTCGCTAAAAATTCAAAAATCGCTGTACGAATTCCGAATAAACTTTATTGAAAGGGGAACATAATTTACTATATTGGGTTAAAATAATGAAACCGTATTCCTTTCACTAATGTGTAAAAATCGCCTCGAAACTTAAAAAATCGCTAAAAATCGCATAAAGAATTAAATAAAAAATTCGAGCTTCAAGGTGCAAAACTTCATGTATTGAGGTACCTTTTCCCCAAATTTTGTAGCTCTACGTGCAGCGGTCTCTTCAGAACACCGTCGACACACTCACACACAAACTTTATCTTTCCTTATTATTATAGATATGCCCGCCCCGCTATTTTTTAAAATAATACCATTTTTATATTTTAATTTTAAAAGTCTTTTATGAAATTTCTTCACATTGGTGGCAATCGTATTTACTTACATTGTTGCAGAGAGAAGGGAAACAACGGGAATTACCATATCATTACTTATGCCATTTTTGCATTACAATTAAAAGTAAGTTTTTCTAAATTTTTTAACAGAAAATGATGTCACGATGGGAAAAAAATGCATTTTTACTCATAAAGCTTTCACATTTCAATATTACTTACCCATCATACGTAGTATAGGGTAAGTCTTGTAATCGTTTTAAAAATCGAAAAAAAAATTTTGATGGATTTACACGTTTCAGACTTTCAGACACTGGAGATTCCGAAAAACATATTTTTAGAAAAAAAAATTGCCGTCCGTCTGGGTGTGTGTGTGTGTCTGTAAACGCTCTATCTCCCGAACAAATTGAGATAGAGACTTGAAATTTGGTGTGTACTTAGGAAGTAATAATGGGAAGAAGCCTATTAAATATCAGTAACCTCGATTATCCGGAACTATTTTTTTCGGACTCTCCAAATATTCGTTCTGATAAAAGGTATACAAAAATTTTTGAAATTGTTTGTTTGAAGGAGTGAATATAAAAGACAATAAAAAAACATAAATTTTTCATAAAGAATGAAGTAGATCGGATAATTAGTTGCCGAGATATTTGTAATCATATTTTTCTCACTTTTCGATTTTTCATGACCCTGTATTTCATTCAAATTTCAATTCAAGGATATATTTTAATTGGAAATGGGACGCTTAATCCGACGCAGTAAACTGTTAGTTAATATGATAATAATTTTTGGAGTTATAAGGATGTTTCTTTTACGCAATTCGGTACTACTCGATTATCCCGCCTACCAAAAAACTATCGCCAAACTATAAGATTAAATGCCAATAATGGCTTATCGTAAATGTCAAGCATTTAATGCATCTCCATACCTATAAGGGGGGGTTACCATAGGGGGGACCCTGTTCTATCGCCAAATGCCGCCAAGTTTGTCGCTAACTCGGCGATATATCGCCAAAATGGCGGTATCTCTAATATTTCGCCAAATTCTCATAGGCTTCCATTCTAAACCTATAGTGTTTACTTACTTACAGAAAATCAACAAATTGAGATATTTTAATGCAACAAAAAGTAGTATTAGCTTAAGGGATTATATTAATTATATTTAAGGGAGTCCAAGTAAATTAAATTATGAATAAAGTAACATGATACAATGCTTAGCATGTGTCACATGCTTTATTTTCATATTTTATATTATGTATATCCATGATGGGTAAGTATTACGGTGACCCCCAACGACTAGTTTTTTTTTTTTTTTTTTTTCATTCCGCTGAGATACAGGGGTTGAGACGCTCATCTCAGAGGGCCTCTGTGAGTGAAAATGACATATCATAGTAAAAAGGAAATGAGTATTTTCTTTAATAAAACTAATTATTTTACTACGAATGTGTCTGAAAGAGTAAATTTCTGGATGGCGAATGTTTACATACAAAATATTAACAGGAAAGCGTGCCATTAAGTTTGGAAATATATTTATTAATAATCTACTGCACTTTAAAATAGTGAATATAAATCTGAAAAGTATGTAAGTAAATTTTGTGACGGAGAAAGCGACGCTGTTTTTAAATTTCCTTGAAAAAAAAATGATTTTGCCATAGTGGCGTAATTTTTATTGATTTTTCATTACGTAATACGAAAGATCAAAGCCTCAATTAATAACTTCATAATTTTTTATCTTAATTCCATGTTACTGATTATGTGTGGGTATAAAGTTTAATTTTTCAATAGTTTGAAAAGTTTAAATTAAACTTTAGTTCAAAAAAAATATTTGTTTTAAGAGTTAGGCCAGCCAATATAAGAGTGATTATTTATTAACCATTTGGAAAAATGGTTATTGTCCTCGTCAGGGTAGGAAATCAAAAGCATATCTGAAGCTTTTTATTGCTTGAATCCGTATTTTATTAGTTTTCTGATGGTTGGTCTATACAGTAATCTGCATTTCCCTTTACTTTCAACAGAGATGGATACTTCTGTTGCCACTATGACAAAAAAGTAATAAAAACTACAAAAAAAATTAATAACTCAGAAACAAATTGAGATACAGCTTTCAAACAAATTGCATTTAAAAGCATTTTTTTTTTCTATACGGCGGTGTAAAAAGTAATATTGTGGGATGTTTAGAAGTTTAAGAATGAAATTTCATTTAAAATTGGTCGTCAGATTTCTTGGAAATCTGACGATGGAAAAGCCTTTTCCCGAACAGTCAATGAAATGTTTGGATAATACGTAAGTTTCAGGTGGATAATACGTAAGGTTCAGGAAATCTGAGGAGTCGTAGGTGATTTTTGTCGCTTGCAATTTTTACGTGTAATAACACTATTAATGTTTAATTCCTGGTGTACGTAATGTATGATCAACTCCGTGCGATTTTTTATGTCTTAAATTTTAGTCTTTGAAAAAATCATTTTCCAAATGGTCGTTGTAATTTGTTAAATTGCTTTTTTTAAAAAATTATTTAATTTTAAAGAACAGGAACGAAAAAAAGTACGGCCTGAAATTGAAGCTCTGGATTTGAACAAAACAGACAGATAACAGATCCTTGATAAGTGAAGTTATTTTCCTATCCGATGGCTAGCAGTAAAAACCTTTCAGTATGTCTTTTCTACTTAAATTAAAGTGTTGTAATTATTTTTGGGATTTTTTTTATAAATTCAGGCAATCGCAGTTCTGTTAAACATTTTCATTCGTTGAATTTGACGGATTTCGACTCGTAAAAAGTAATTTGATCAAAATGTAATTATGAGATTTTTCATTGTAGGCCATTATAATCAAATATTCTAATTTTGATAATTATTCCTTTTTGGGGGAAGAAATGTAGTAAATAAACACATTTTACAGCTGTGTCTAGTAACTTTTGTTTATATTTTAGTGATATATATACTTATTTATATGTATGTTCATCCATATTCTATTTCTAACTGCTATAAAACCTAACTGATTTTCATAAAACTTGAATATATTTGAAAACAGAATTTACATTTCTGAAAATGGTATTGTAAAGAATATAATTAATTTTGCATGGAAAAGTATGAATGTATTATTTATAGAAAACCAATCAGAGCAGCAAGGCGACGACACCCTTAAAAAATTATCACTTTTTCGTCCGCCATTTTACGATTAACAGATTCGGATATCATTAAAATTATTCTTTATGGGATACATAAAATAAAGGTAAGTCTTATTTAATTTTAAGCATTTATCCGTGTAGATATGTGAAACGTTAAGATTATTAGCTAAATAGTTGTATGTTGTATAGGAAAAGATTGATCGTTAGAGTGTTCAAAAGCGATTGTTTGTTATATTTCTTCATGTAGCGGTTTGAAATATAATTCTTTTAACAATTGAATACGCACTAGAGATCTGCACGGACCGGCTCGGGCCGATTTTCACTCACGGAACTCGGGCTGGGCCCGGGCCACATTTATTTCTGAAGGTTCGGGCCGGGCCTAACTTATTTTTTCTGTACAAAACCGGGACTGGTTCATTGCGAGTCTTCACGGTCAAAATTTTCAGTCCTAATTTTGACCCAGCTCGTATGAAAATCATTGTGTCAGCGTGGCCTGGTCCATTCAAAGGTCAGTAAAATTAGGCCTGGCCCAAACATTTTTGCAAAAAATGCATACATTTTCAAATGGCCATTATTCTACACTTAAACATTAAAATTTATTATTTTTAAATGACACTAGATTTCTGCGCTATTAAAATATAACTAAATTAAAACATAATAAAACGTGTGAAAAAGAACCTGCCTATGACGGAACCAGTTTTAAACTCACTAACATGTTTCCATGTATAATTAATATTCTAATACATAAGAAAAGAATATATAATATAATACATTTACACTCGCTAAGAAGGAAACTTGTCTATAAATGTATTTTTTTTTTTCTTTTCTATGCAATTCCGTCTTACTGTATAGCATTTTACACATTTTTAATACTTCAAAGAAAAAAAAATCAATGTTTTGTTGAAATTCACTCGGCCATGCTTTTAACTTTTTTTTCGTGCCGGGCCGGGGCCAAACTTTTAAGTTTTTTACCGGTCCGGGTAGGGCCAATATTTTTCTACAGGCCGGGCCGGGCCGAATTTTTCTATGAGTCGGGCCGGGCCGGGCCCGGGCTTGGAAATTTCAGCCCGTGCAGACCTCTAATACGCACAATGCTTAGCAAATCATTAGTTCGGGAAATGCGAATAAAAAAAAATGAGTAAATATTTTATTCTTCTCTTTCAATGCTGCGTTGCAAATTTTTGCCAATGATCCAAACAAAAAAGTTTTATCTCTTTCGTTTGAAAGGGTGATTCACTCATAAGAGAAGTTATCTGGATTTTCTCTCAATTCGTAGCAGACACATTCGAAAACATTAATTTGTCGTTGTATGAGATTTTTTTTTTTTTTTTGGTTTATTACTCGGATTTCGGATTATATACAGTTAAGAGTATTTATTATTCTTTCGGAGTTAAATATCATATTTGATGTGTATGATATTACGAAAACGTTGGTGCAGTGAAACCTCCCTGTGCGACCAACTCCATTAGGCGACCACCTCCCTGAACGACCATTTTTTCATGGAACGAAATTTATTCCCATAGGCTCAATACTAATTTTACCTCCGTTCAGAGACCATCCCAGTTGAACTTCCTCCATGAGAGACCAATTTCTTCGAAAAAAAAATGAAATAAATTCCGTGTTTTCCTGGTCGTTTGAAGAAGGCTTTATTAGAAAAATAATTCCGGAGAGTGCATTATTCATCAAACTTCTAAACTAAGTTTAGATTTTCTTTTATCCCGGCAGCTTTTAAGTGTTTTCAAGAGTTTTTAAGTCCCTTTGTGCCTTTTTAGGAAATGAATTTAACTCTGATTACAAATTATGAATGACGGTGAATAAACTCCTCTGCTCTATTCTGTCGGAAAACTTTCATAGAAATAGATAAAGTAATGAAACCGTCATTATTTGTTCCCGTCCACAAAAAAATGCATTTATTTACCGAACTTCGAAAGGACTTAGAGATAAAAATTATAAAATATAAAACTGTAAAATTAACGCAAAGCTCACATACAATGTATTCATTTTTAAAACTCTACAGTAATTAACTTTTATTTTGATACTTAAATTTTTATATTTTTTCCAAATGTGAAAAATAAATTTTTGTTACCATTTTTAAACAATTAAAATCTAGATTTAAACATGACCTCCATTAAGAGACCACCTCTCGGAATGACCCAATTTTATTGGAACGGTACGTGGTCGCCTTAGGGAGGTTTTACTGTATATTATTTATTTTTTAATTGTATGTAAATATTTTTCTGCGGGTTATGATTTTAAAATTTCGAGACTGAGTAATATAAAAAATTTAATTATAAGTATACTGCATCAGTTATTAAATTTCTTTCTATTATAAAAACATTTTCTACGTTTTTGATACACGTAATTTTTGGCGCTAAACAATATAACATGATATTTAAGCATTGGAATAAAATGTTTGTTTTTTTTATGCCTGTTTTGAAGTTTATGAATAAGACTGCTTTAGTATATTTTTTTAAATGCTCATATTTGCTTACATAATAGAGGACTGAATATTTTTTTAAAGAGATTAATAACCACTTTTTTACACTAAAATGTTTTAAAAACAATAAGAATATTTCTAATGAAGTTATTTACTTTATTTTTAAGTTTCCTTTTTTTCTATTTCCGAGGTCAATCTTTTCCTATAAAACATATAAAATCTATTTTGCTCATAGTCACAAAATACAATATCTACGCGAATAAAAAATTTAAATTAAATATGGCTTATCGTGGCTTATGGCAATAACGGACGAAAATTATCAATCATGAAATGATTAAGTTAAGGAATATGTTTAAAAGAAAAAAATATACATATTCCAGAGAACTCAAAATTTAGACTTCATGTTCATACTAAATAAAACAAAAGCAAATCACAGCGGATAAAAAAAAATTACACATTCTTAATATTTAAATCATGCTTAGAACTTATTTAAAAAAGAAGTGAATTTATAAGCATTGCGTTTAAATGTAAAGATTAAAAATATTTTAGAACAATAGCACTTTGCAAAAATAGCAGTAATTTAAAGAAAAAGTACGGTTTTATATTTAAAACAAAAATTAAAATGAGATCAAACATTGTTAAACATATAACATCCATCTATTAAAAAGTTATTAATAAAACTTTAAAAGTAATATCTTTATAGGGCATGCAATAAAAGCAAACATAAAGGATAAGATTCTAATAAAATATTTTAGTTTATTTCTGTCAGTAATCTAATTTAAATTCGTATGTAACTTTAACTGAATTTTTCCTTAAAAGTTCAATTAGTGTTATAAACTATGAATTAAATAAATACTGCTAATAAAGTATTTTATTACAATCTTTACCACGCTTGTATCTATTTCCATTGCATGCCGTAAAAGGTGCGATTCTTTTAAAATGACCATAAAAGCAAAATAAAAAAACCACCCACTACAAAAAAAAAATGAACATTCACTCCTATGAAAGAGTGACTATTCACTCCTACCAGGGGTGAAAAACTCCACACCTTTAGAAAGAGTGAATAGTCACTCCTCCGAAAGAGTGATTATTCACCCCTGTTTAGAGTGGATATTCACTTTCAAGGAGTGACTTATTCACTCTTTCAGAGAGTCAAAAATTTCACTTTGGCTCAGAGTGAATAGTCACTCTAAAGAGGTTGGGCATATTTTGACTCTGCGATAGAGTGACTATTCACTCCTCTGGAGTGAATAGTCATTCTTCTTTATTTAGAGTGTAAGTTGAGACATTTGTCATACCCCTTTATAAGCTTTAAGAAGCGCTCCTTGAAGATATCAGGGCTCTCATCATTCTGCTTCTGCTCCCAGTAGATATGGAGAGAAAGTGCATTTTGAATTCGTGGTCAAACGAGGAAGTGAGAGCGGTTGTCCGTTATGAATGGGCAAGCGGAGTATTGGGAGCAGAAATCCATAACCGCCACGTGGGGTCTGTGGGTCAGATGTGATGTCGAAACAAATGGTGCAGCCCATGGAAATAAGAAAAGTAAGTTCTTGTATAATTCTATGGTGCATCTGCAGCCAATTCAGTGAGGGGCCTCAGCAAGTACTAGACAGACCGAGACCTAGACGGAAGTGCACGGCCACTACAGATGAAAGCAATACTTGACTACTGCTTTGGAAGCAATGCTGAAGTCACAAAAGCCGTTCAACGCTATGCAGAGCCTTGTTTATTTCTTGGAGGGCTTTATGAAGCTTATAAAGGGTATGACAAATGTCTCAACTCACTTGGCACTTATGTAGAAAAATAAAGTTACGTTTTATCTTTAATGTTTCATTACATTTTTATCTTTCATACACACCTCTGTCCACAGTCGCCAGGGGAAACTTATTTTCCGACTCACCCTCGTACATGGTATTAGCAACATAAAACTGCAAGTAGTCATGAAATTTCTGTACTGATTATGTATAGAGGTTCATAAGAGAATACCATACCATACTTAAAATTATATAGATCAGCGGTTCTTAAACTGTGGTCTACGGACCAGGGGCGTATTTAAGCCGAAATCATTGGGGGGGGGGGGGGGGGGTATATGACGATTTTGCTGACTAACATAAAAAAAATTCTATCTTTTATAGCACGTTTCTTTATCTGTGTATATACATATGTGTCTGTCTTCTATATAAAATTCAGCATTATTAACCAATCAGGATCAAATTCTGTACTTTAGAACGTCGAATACTTTACACTGTAGAATATAGCTGATAATATAGGGTACGTACGATAAAATTTGCTATATCTGGCTGAAAGTTTGAAACCAAATTCCTTTTCCAATGTCAAAAAATCGCCGCAAAAAGCGAAAAAAACTCTAAAAATCGCAAGAAAAATTCGCGAAAAACTTAAAAATCGTTTTACGAATTCCGAATAAACTTTATTGAAAATGAGACAAAATTTACTGTATTGGGCTAAAAGATTGAAACCGGGTTTCTTTTATTAATGAGTAAAAATTCAATAATCGCGGCGGACAAAATTACTACGTTAGGTTAAAGTTTGAAACAGACCTTTAATACGAATGTAAAAAAAAAAACCGCACCGGAATTTAAAAAAAAAAGCCCGCTAAAAATCGTGTTGAAAAGCGCATTAAAAATCGCTAAAAATTCAAAAATCGCAGAGGACAAAATTAACTTTATTAGGATAAATGTTTAAAACCGAATTTCTTTTACCAATGGTAAAAAATCTCTGTAAAACGCGAAAAAAAAATCTAAAAATCGCAGAAAGAAATTTGAGAAAAATTAAAAAATCGCTTTACGAATGCTGAATAAACTTTATTGAAAAGAAAAAACAAAATTTACTATATTGGGCTGAAATACTAAAACCGGATTTCTTTTACTAAAGGTGGAAAAATCGCAGCAAAAATTAAATAAAAAAATCCAGAATTAGGTTTCGAGGTGAATAACTACAGGGATAGAAATATTTTCCTACCATATTTTGTTACTCTACTTGCAACAGTCTCTCCAGGCCCAGACACAGCACACAGATATACAAACTTCTATCTTTATTGTTATAAATTAATTAATAACATAAAAAAAAATTTAATCTAACCGTATCAAACAAACAAACAAAAAAAAAAAACTTTATTATAACAAAAGTTTAGTTTTTGTCAAAAAATTACAAATTGAGCTACAGATTTCAAACTTTATTTGAAAGTCCATTTTTTTTTTCTATTCGATGGTGTAAAGATTGAAATCATATGATACTTAAAAGTTAATACATGTGGGATAAAAACGAAAGCTATATCGCAGGTAATTGCCATAATCGTTATGGCGTCAGCGTTAGTGTCGGACATGTTTTTGCTTTATAATATACACTGCTGGCCATTAAAATTGCAACAGCATGAAAGAAAGAAAATAAAAAAAAAGATATTTACTGTACGTAAGTAGTATGGCATGAAAACAAAATGATTAAATTTGTAAGCACTTTGGTGGTTTACAAGTGTGCGAAATGAGTAGAAACAGCTGCTCCCCCTGTCAGCTAAAACGGCTTTTACCCGGTTAGGCATGAAGTCGAACTGGGCTTGGATGACAGAAACGAGCAACTCATTCCATGCTGCTTCAAGTCTATGCCACATTTCATTAACCGTATTAGCTGGAGAGGGGTGGCGGGCCAGTCTCTCAGCTATCCATGACCAGGTGTTTTCAATGGGTGACAGATCTGGAGACCCTGCAGGCCAGGGCAGCAATCGAATGTCCTGTGTATCGAGGAAGTTCAGAACACGACGTACAACATGTGGTCTTTCGTTATCTTCTTGAAAGATGGCATTTGGCAGGCCTCGAAGACTGGGCACAGCTACTAGACATAAAATGTCAGAAATGTACAGATCTGCGTTCAAATTACCGTTGATCCGAACTGTAGATGTGCATGTCGTGTCGTGTATCCGATGTCTGCTCAAACCATCACACTAGGTGCAGGGCCCCTATGCCGATATCGATGGCAAGAAGGCAATGGGCATTCTCCTCGGAGCCTCCAGACACGTATACGGCCATCAAAATACTGCACCCAGAACCGGGACTCGTCTGAAAAGACGACATTGTGCCAGTCCTGTATCCAGCTTTGTCTTTCGGCGCACCAGAGTCGCCGTCTCTTTCTATGCTGCATTGTCAAGGAAAGCCGCAGTAATGGTCGCCGAGCTGACAGTCCACTCTGCTGCAAACGTTGTCGCACCGTACGAGTGGATACTGGGCGCGCTGCAAACATGCCCATTTCCTGACTAATGGTGCATGATATGGTTGTACGGTTTTTCAGGGCCGACCTCACAGTATGTCTGTCCTCTCGGGCGTTCGTCATGGGAGGGCGTTGTGATCCTGATTGCCATTCAGTGTAACCCTCAGCAACCCATTGATTCCATATTCGCATGACAGTGGTTGGATTTCGACAAATGCGACGGGCGATATCACGGAACGATAATCCACACTCTCGATAGGCAACGATTCTGCCTCTATCGAAATCCGACAGTTGCTGGTAAGCATTTCTTCTTATTATTAGAGGTATATATAGCACGATATTCTGCACAAACGCCGACCTTACAAAGCACTATCCAAATAAGAAATCCACTATGCAACTTTTCTTTTATGCAGTACTTCTGATGTCGTTTCTCCCGCCTGGATCGTCTAAATGCGCTGATATACTAATCATTTGTATATTCCAACCTCTTCTTCCTTTCATGTGATTTTGACGTTCGTCAGATCATTCCTTCCTGGTGTTGCGATTTTAATGGCCAGCAGTGTAGATTGCTGATTCATTTTATGTATGCATATTATATGTTATTATTTTTTTTTTAATTCTTAGTAATACGAACAAAAATAAATCTGCATTTGTGGATTTTACGCCATTTAACTTTTACACTTTCGAAATATCTCATGCAGACTTAGCAGACACATCATTTCTACTGCGTAGTAAGTGATTATTTTTTTTTAATTTAGAGTTTTAAAAATCTGTTTTATAAAATCTTCATCTTAAAGAAAATGTTTCCTATAATGGTGTTTTTGTCTTTATTAGATAAAAGCTGAACCATGTTTGATATTTTTATTTCCTTTTACGAAATCAAACCAAAAAGTTTCTTTACTATAAGTTCTTATAAAAGTTTATCTCACTGTTATCATATTTTGACAAACTAGGTGAAATCAAATCGAAAGCAAACCGCGAAGAGAAAATGAAGCAACTCTTGTGGGAAACATCTCCAGAACTGAGAGAGTTGCGCAAACTAATGCTGACGGCCGATGTCACCAGGGACCAAGCCATGCAAATTGCTCAGAAGCAAGCTTTGGCCGAATTGAAAAAGCAAGAAGAAGAATCTTTGGCAGCTGCTGCCGAAGAAGAAAAGAGAAAATACGAAGAGAAATTGAAACGGAAAGAAGAGTTAGAATTCCAAGCTAAGTTGAAATATCATAAGGATTTAGATTACTTGAGGCAATTCAGAGCAGCAAAAGAAGGTAAAGACGAAGAAACTTTAAAAAAAGAGAGAGATGCTATTGATGATATTAAAAAGCAAATTGAAGAAGAGGATAGAGAGATTGCCAGAAGAAAGTTGGAGGTAGTAAAATAAATTTTAGAACAGAAATAATAGAAATGTGAAGCATTGTTTTCTGTAATTTTTAAATAATTAAATTTTTTGTAATTTTGAAGTCTGATAGTGCTTTTTAGGTGCGTTCGTAATTATATAAATACGTATCACCTATAGTCGTCGTCTGGTCCATCCGGCTGTCTGTCTATCCGCATGTAACAGCGCAAAACTACCCAACCGAATGGCTTGAAATAATATTTATAATAGTTGCAGAATTTTGTCGAGTCATTTCAAATTTTATGAAAATCGAAACAAAAGTTATAAAGATATTAATAAAAGTTTTCTTCATTCGATTAAATCCTATCATACGTAATTATTTCAATGACATCCCATGATTGGTAATGATTCTAGGTTGTCATGGTGATTGCGTCCTATTTAAGATGGAGTCGTATTGTTTTCCGTATTACTGAATTTATAATATATGTAATCCTAATGAATTTTGTATTCATGCATTTTTGCCTAAGAGTGAAGCTATTGCACCAATATCTGAATATTTATAAGACTCGTTATAGTACGAACGCACCTCATTTGCCACGTTTGACGTACAATTTCAGACTTTTTTTAAATCTTAATGCTAGAATATTTCTGAAAAATGTTTTTTTCAAAAATTATATTTTTCTAGCTTTTAGGGAGATATGTTTTTCACATTTCTGTTGTTTCATATGTTTATAACATATTTTCATGTAGCTTTTTGGTGATTATTATGATGTAATTCCAGTTTTAAATCGTATTAATGTAAGAGAAAGAGGCCCAACGTGTTGAAATTGTCTTCTGACAATAGTCATATATGCATCACGTAAAGTAAGAATAAGATTTTTGAACTTTTTTCGTACACTCAAGTTTATTTCCTATAAAAAATATATTAATATTAATTAATGATTATACTTAGAGAAAACAATTTAAACATTCTTAATAGTTAGTTTAAATAATGCTTTTTTTTTTTTTTTTTTTTCTATCCTGCTTCCATATCTTAAAAATAAGCTGAGCAAAAATTAAAAATTTTATGAATCTGATATCATGTAACTCAATAATAAATATTTGTTTGTTACAATAATGAAACAATTGCTGTAATATAAAAACAAGAACAAAAAATCATGCATCAGGCATAGATTATGAAACATTTTCCAACACTAACAGAATAATATTAAGAAATTTTTATTTTTTCATACTGTGAAATCGATCATAGCCCAACCTGTAACCGAATCATTTTTGTGTGTCACTGTATATGCAGATAAAGGCTACGCACTATAGAAAACATGTTGTAGTACACCTTTGTCTTTTTAACTTCATTATATTTGAAGTATTATAAATTCATTAAAGTGCATCGCAAACGATTTTTCGCCATATATCATAATGTAATGGTAATGGAATTTCTTGTTCGTTCCTGCAGACGAACTGTAAATGCTACTTATTCTATACTCCTAAGAAAGCATGTTGTAGTCCACTTCAGTGAGGCATATCAATTTCATTATGCTTGAAGTAATATCGTTAAAATGCATTAGGAACGATTTTCTCCATAGACAATATTATAACGCAATTCTTTTATGTGTCCCTGTAAACGACCTATAAATGCTATACACTTCATTTTCAATACCGAATAATAATATATAGTAAATATCAATAACCTATGAAAATTTCATGGCAATCCGAGCACATTTAACAGAGTTAGAGATCGGACAGACAGACAGACAAACCGAACTCATAAACTCTTTTCAACTCTGTTGGAAAGTTTTAATGCTTTTCTTTGTTGCCATATCTTGAGCAGAAACTGAACAAAAACAAAAAATACACTAGTTCGCGATTTTTATCAAGCATAAATAAAGCTGTGAATTTTCCATAATCGGGGCCCACGTCAAATTCACTCATTGTAAGAGATGTTTTGGAACAATATGAATTGCAGTCATGAAATTAGGCGTAATTTTTAATATGAACATTGAATGCTTATAACAGCATGCTTAAAAAAAATATTTTTAATGTTGTATTTAATTATTATTATTATTATTTGAACTGGTACAAATGAAAATTTTTGTAATTTGTGGCATAAGAGTAATTTTTTAGGTAGATTTCGTAAGAAATACTACCTATTGCAGTCGTTACCATGGTGCGACTTTTGAAAAATTCCTTCATAATTTTTCATTATATGACCCCAGGAATTCAAAACCACCCCCACCTAAAAAGTTTATATATATGTATGTATGTACTAAATTTTGTCCGCACGATAAAAGTTGCAATTATGCACGGATCGTCTTCAAACTCGCCAACAACTTTGAGATGGCTAATATCTCGGCGGGGATTGAAAATGGGCAAAATCGGCACAAGGGAATGGAAATGGGAAGGGTTCAAAATATTGAAAAATCCCTGCCGGCTCGGGCCTACAGGCGGAGATAGATTTCGAAGTTAAGTACTAAATTCACCAACAAAACTTAAATCAAGATTAGAGATAAACCCAGTTCCTTCACTAAGAATGAGCTCTAAGGGAGCTAAACATTTTGTGAAAATTCTAATATACACGAATACACACACGCATATATATGGAATAGGTTTAAAAATGACTAAAGCAAATTCAGAGAACCCCAAAGTGTTAAAATATGTTAATATTTCCATAGTCGGGTTTTTATTATGCTTTAATACGTTTCTTCAAACTCACATGACGTTACCTATTCACCTGCTGAGGTCCATTATATTTCCAATATGACGCAATATATATATATATATATATATATATATATATATATGTTACGAAACAATTTAATGGGTGTAGTTGAAATCGTGCTTATTACGTATTACTGGAGTCATACCACATTTTAATCAGCCGTTGGTGATGTTGTGAGCAATCCTACCACTTAGCACAAGCATTGCTAGCGGAGGTATCAACTCTGAAAATATAGCAGCTGTAGAGCGATGATAATATTGGTATAGTCCAATCAAACACTTATTATTTCATTATAAAAACAAGGCAGCTTGAGTGGCGAAAAAAAGGCGTATGAAGAAATATGGGGTTTTCCCAATTAAACACATGGAAACGTAGTCATAGAACAACTGTTTATTCCATCAGAACATACCAACACTGAACAATTCCCGCAGATGGGAAATCAGAGCATTTCACTCGAGCATAAACTAATTACTCATGCTAAATAGATGTTAATTTACGAAATGAATATTCCACATGGCTAAGGACACCGGGTAACAGGTTTTGTAAACAATCACAGCACAAAAAATCTCTCGTTCTGAGTGCATGCTCTCGCTATTTATGAGAATGCGCGGAGGAATTCCGATTGAAATGACAACTTCAAGCTAAACCAACGAAAATCACGAACGAGCCTCGAAGTGAAACTGGGATCCGACACTCAGCAAATGGAGAGCGATCAAGAAACGTCACAGGAAAGAATCCCAGCGCCGCTAATGGAATGATTTCGATGTGAAAAGGCTGGTGCCTCGCGGGCGGGAAAATGAGGTGAAATAGAATAAAAAAGTAAAAATGGCTTTGATAAATATTCGAAAAATAAGTAACTGCGTTCAGAACTTTACAGTTTGGTAGACGATAAAAATTAATGAAGGGATTAAAAGTTTAGATTATGTTTTGGAATAAATCTATTATTAAGATACGCGTTTTAAAAATATAGGAATTTAGCTAGAAATAAATAATAGAGCGTATTTATGATGTAGTTATTGTATAGTATCCATGTCGATGAAGTTCAAACATATGACATTTTGCTTTGTGAATGCAAATAACACCAGTTCGTTCAATTACTATTTTATTCGACTCAGAGGTGAGGGTGCAGAGCAAGGGTTACATAGGCGGTTGCAAGCAGGGAAGTGAGAGCGAGGCAGATACATTACATTTCTTCTGACTTACATATTCTCGCCAAATAAATCGCCAAAAGGGTTACAGCACTTTTTTCTGATAGGGAGATCTTCATATAAAGATTGGCGTGTTTATCGCCTTCATTCTTGAATTCAATTCCAAATCCCATAAGAATTTCATACTGCGGTTTTATAGACAAAACCTATTGTACTTGGATTGAAACTCTCAATACCAAAAAAGGATATGATTTAAGGTTTTTGTTAAGCTTGCAATTCTCTCGGCGAATATGGCCTGCGATCAATACCCATATATGGTCATGAAAAAAGATCCGCTAGCAGCATCGAACTAAGTACGCATCTGGTTTTTAAACGGTTATTTTGGAAGGGGTTTTTGTAATTATTGCGAATTTTAAAGATAGGGATTGTATTAAAATAAAAGGGGTTATGTTAAAGGTTTCATAAGATTTCTTCTAATGATTTAAACGGAGCTGGAGGTAAGACTAAAAAAAAATAAACTAGGGAAAAATAAAGAAAAGGTACCGGACTAGGAGATTCACAGTACTAGGTGAAAGGGGTGGCCTTGGTTTCTCAGCATTTTCGAAGCGATGTGGATTTTAGCAATCTTCGGCACTGTCGACCCTCGGAAAACGACGCGGCTGCGAAGCGATGTCATGGCATGGGGGGGGGGGTGGCATTCCAGCCCTTTTTTCTTAATGACCGTGATTAAATCCGGCGAAAAGTCCGCATTTGCACTTAGCGTCAAAGCAAACGATGCAATGGAGCATTAAGCGGACGCTGAGCTAACACAAATAAGGCGCGGCTCCGCAGTTGCTGGGACGTGCCGGGAGATGGTACGGGACTTCGTACTCGGCGATCATCGTCGATTCAGGTGAAAAGATAGTCGTTGAAATCCACTAAAGCTGGCAGCAGGGTTAAAGCTACCCTCACCTCTGATAGGTGCAGGCACCATATATTTTATGATGTAGTTATTGTATAGTATCCATGTCGATGAAGTTCAAACATATGACATTTTGCTTTGTGAATGCAAATAACACCAGTTCGTTCAATTACTATTTTATTCGACTCAGAGGTGAGGGTGCAGAGCAAGGGTTACATAGGCGGTTGCAAGCAGGGAAGTGAGAGCGAGGCAGATACATTACATTTCTTCTGACTTACATATTCTCGCCAAATAAATCGCCAAAAGGGTTACAGCACTTTTTTCTGATAGGGAGATCTTCATATAAAGATTGGCGTGTTTATCGCCTTCATTCTTGAATTCAATTCCAAATCCCATAAGAGTTTCATACTGCGGTTTTATAGACAAAACCTATTGTACTTGGATTGAAACTCTCAATACCAAAAAAGGATATGATTTAAGGTTTTTGTTAAGCTTGCAATTCTCTCGGCGAATATGGCCTGCGATCAATACCCATATATGGTCATGAAAAAAGATCCGCTAGCAGCATCGAACTAAGTACGCATCTGGTTTTTAAACGGTTATTTTGGAAGGGGGTTTTGTAATTATTGCGAATTTTAAAGATAGGGATTGTATTAAAATGAAAGGGGTTATGTTAAAGGTTTCATAAGATTTCTTCTAATGATTTAAACGGAGCTGGAGGTAAGACTAAAAAAAATAAATTAGGGAAAAATTAAGAATTGAAAGGATGAAAGGGAAGATTATTTTAATATATAATTTTGATATTATAGTATTAAAAAAAGGAAATAATGAATAGGCCGGCGATTTAGAATAATTTAAATGAATAGTAAAAGGTAAAATTTTTATATAACATATATATATATATATATTAATTCGTCAAACTATTTATTTTATTTTGAGTTTTCATGCGGAAATCTTGCTCTAGAAAACTTATGACGTAATATTCAATTTGTTTTCAATTCGTAAAACTGTTTATTTAATTTAATTTTTCACGTGAAATCTTGCAATAGCAAAGCAATTGTTGTGGTTAGAATTTTATTACTTTTTTTTAATTGTTGGCAACTGCTATAACGAAAATTATTTATTTTTTCCTGTCATTGTTGTGTAAGAGCTGGTTTTATCAGAATCATGTTAAGACGGTATTCAAAATTTTGAGCCCTCCCCATTTCCATTCCCTTGGGCCGATTTTGCCCATTTTCAATCTCCGCCGAGATATTAACCATCTCAAAGTTGTTGGCGAGTTTGAAGACGATCCGTGCATAATTGCGACTTTTATGGTGCGGACAAAATTTAGTACATACATACATATATATATATATATATATATAAACTTTTTAAGTGGGGGTGGTTTTGGGTTCCTGGGGTCATATAATGAAAAGCTATGAAGGAATTTTTCAACTGTCGCACCATGGTAACGACTGCAATAGGTAGTATTTCTTACGAAATCTACCTAATACCGTCTTAACATGATTCTGATAAAACCAGCTCTTACACAACAATGGCAGGAAAAAATAAATATTTTTCGTTATAGCGATTGCCAACAATAAAAAAAAAAAAAAAAAAAAAAAGCAATAAAATTTTCACCACAACAATTGCTTCTCTATTGCAAGAATTTCACGTGAAAAATTGAATTAAATAAACAGTTTGACGAATTGAAAACAAATTCAATATTACGTCATAAGTTTTCAAGAGCAAGATTTCAGCATGAAAACTCAAAATGAAACAAATAGTTTGACGAATTAAAAAAAACAAAATATTGCGTCATATTAGAAATATAATGGACCTCAGCAGGCGAATATGTAACACCATGTGAGTTTGAAGAAACGTATTAAAAGATGATAAAAACCGTGTGTGTATTTCATGTATATTAGAATTTTCTCAAAATGTTTAGCTCCCTAGAGCTCATTCTTAGTGAAGGAACTGGATTTATCTCTAATCTTGATTTAATTTTTGTTGGTGAATTTTAGTACTTAGCTTCGAAATCTACCTCTGCCTGTAGGCCCGAGCCGGCAGGGATTTTTTTTATAGTACATACACTTTTTAAAATTTTTATTTTACTTGCAATTACTTAAATGAAATAAGAGCCAACCGAAGTATTAAAAACGAACTTATTTCAGTTCGGTTTCAAAACTTGTTCTTATTTAATTTATTCGTACATAATTAAAGAAATTGCTAAATGTACACCATTTCTAGATTGTCATTTAAAATGCAGTTTTAAACTTAAGAAATTGCAAGTAATCTTCTGTTTGTTTGTTTTAGTCTCAAAAAGAACTTTATCAACAAGCAGTGGAGCTCCAAAAAGTACGCGAGAACATGAAACTGCTGGAAAAGCAAAAAGAGATAAGCATGGACTTGAAAGCGGATGAATATCGAAAAGCACATGAGCTGAGGGCAAAGCAGCTGGAAGGGGAAAAACGATTTAACATGGAACAAAAGTTACAGCTTCAAGAAGAATTGTTATTTTACTTGGAAAAGATGTACGCTGAAAAAGCTCAACAAGATCATCTTTGGACTGAGCTTAGTATTGTGGAGAAAGAAGCTTTAGAGAAGGCAAAGACATCAGTCGCCGAGAAACGCCAGGCGATTCTCAAAGAAGAACTGCAACAGCTCTATGATATGCAGATGTATGTCAAGAAACAGAAGGAAGGTTGGTAATTTAAATTTTGGCGTATTCCAATCAAATAACTCTACTTTGTAAAAATTACAGCAATTTTCCAATCGACTGTGTGCATTATTTTTAATATTATAATAGCATGACGAACATAACTTCACTGGGTGGCATTTTAATTAATTGGACCTTGTCCTAAAAGGAAGGATACCCGGCATTTTGCCTAGTGTCATGGAAACAGTAATCTTGACTATGAACAGTTAAAGCACCTTGAGGCAATAGCTTCAGATTTATTTCGGTATTTTCTTCCTCAAACTTTTCATTTTTAACTTAGCAGGCTATGCCACCTACCCTGGTCGGTTGCTTCAAACGAACCTTGAATAAAACGAAATATATCTGTGAATTTGGCCTTGTGTTTTATAGCGATATGGACATTTACCTCCAATGTTCTTCCGCATTGCTGTAAACGATAGAACGCCATTCCGCTATTGCATTTTCAAATGTGACAGACAAAATTCGGGCTATTTAGGACCAACTCTTTTAGTTTATCATTTGCACTAGGATTTGGTAAAGAACAATACTACAATATAAAATATACTAAAATTATTTAACTAACAATGCTCAAAATCATGCAAAATCTGCCCAGTAGAACTTTTTAAAAGGTTAATCTTTCATTCGGTTTCACCTGATTATAGAACTTTTTACATATTTCTTTAATTAAGTAACATAGAACGAGGTGTTATATACTAAAAGCTTTCCCTAAAATTTATCTAACAATGCAAGTTTCATCAAAATCCATTCATCAGAATCTTTTAAAAGGCTAATCTTTCATAATTGGGTTAATCTGATTATAGAATTTTCTCCATAGTTCTGTAGCTGAGCAACCTAGAATGATATTATGTACTAAAACCTTCCCTGAAAAATTATCTAACTAACAGTGCAAGTCGCATCAATATCCATTCAGCAGAACTAAAGTTATAAGCAGCCGGAACGAAATTCCCATTTGTATTTTATGTATATAGTAGATAGATTAAGTACAGTGAATCTAAAAAGAAAGAGCTAGTACTGTGTGTGTGTTTTTCTACAGTTTTTAATAGTTTCATTAAACTCTGTATATATATATATATATATATATATTTAAAAACTTTTTTGCACACTAAAATGGTAATGTTTTATAACATCAATAAAGTAAATTTAGTATCACTCGGACTTCATCATTTTTGTTGGAGTACCTTTTACCATTTAGATTATTTTTTATACAGTCGAACTCGTTTATAAGTCAGCTTGGATCCATCGACAAACTGTCTTAACGGATAAATACAAGTGAAATAGTTTCTTTAATATAAATTACATTGCAGAAAACTCGGGAAATTCTCTTTTAACGAGTCAGTTTATTAGTTATTTTTTAAGTATTATTAATAATAACGGGTAATATTTTGTAAGCTCACATTTTTTCTTTCGAATAAGCAAAATATGTTATGTGTATGCTACAATTTTAATGAAGTGAAAAATCAACGTTCCAGAAAACTGATTTAGCCATTCAAAATTGTGTAAGCTTACACATTTTTTTTTTCAATTTTCTCTCTTTTAGTAAGCAAAATATGTTATGTGTATTCTACAATTTAGATGAAGTAAAGTAAAACATTTCAAAGAGATTATCATTTATGCAGTTATCCTCCTTAAGTGTTTTAGCTTCATTTTTACAAAGCAAATAAATTGTAATTCTTTCTTTGTTTGACGGCATTGAATAAAATTGAACAGGATTTTCCAAACTATGATACATGTACCAGTGCAGGTATGCTCACCATACTAGTGCTGATACGCGAAACGCGATCCTTCCAATATTGGTACGCCAACATTCTATTCTGAATAAAGAGTTTCCAGGGTCACAGTATCTTTTTCATATCATGACAAACAAGAACGAAAAATCATGCATCAGGCATAGATTATAAAACACTTTCTAAAACTAACAAAATATTAAGAAATTTAATTTTTTTCACACCATAAAATGAGATTTATACTAATAAAATAACAAATCGCTCTGTGTGTCTGTGTGCGATGGCTAGCGAAAAGTACTGCACGTAGAAGTCTGATAATTTAGATGTGACTAGTCCAAGACAAGTCCTGATGCATCTGAGACTCAGATTTTTAAGTTTTTAAGGGCCGGGCCCCTTTAAATTTTTATGCACTAAATTGTTAATAACTTGCCCCCTTTTCATCCAATCTTCTTCGTTTTGAAGGACCTATCACCATTTAGTGATTATGGCCTTTCAACATTTCAGTTAAGTCCCTGGCCCTTTGGGGCCCGATACAGGGTCCCTTGAAGTTTTTGGACAAATAAATTGTTATTAAATTGATTCCTCTTAATCCGATCTTCATTTTTGGTATCCCTTTTTCATTTAGTTATTCTCACGTTTTCACATTCCAATTAAGACCCTTGCCCCCCCCCCCCCCCGGTGTGCGTAGGGCGGGTCCAGGGCCCCTTGGACTTTTTATGTGCCATTCATTTTTAATCCCGTATTTTTTTCATTTTCTCAGTGTATAATTTTAAAGTTGAGTCTTAGACTTCTTCTCAGACCAATACCCTCATATTTTTATTGGGGCCCTATTTTTGTGCATTTTTTAGAAATATTATTTTAACGAATAATTCATATTATTTCCTATTCTTAATTTTGACTAACTGGAGATCTAAAGCGCTAAGTACTAAGACATTTTAACATGTTTTCATGTTAGGGTCCTGTTTTTAACTATCAGTTGACCCCTTTTGGACCCCCTATTATAGCTCCCTTAAAAATGGTCTGATTCAGAAGCTTTTTTTTTTTTTTTTTTTTTTTTTTTTTAAAGAAATTCTTAGGTCTTCCAGCTATTACATGAGCGACGAAAAAAATTTCTCAGGCTTCAGCTACCACCAATTTTGAATATTAATCGCCTTCTTGGGGCTCTTGTTGAGGCTTCTTTAAAAATGATCCGAATTGCCTGCAACTTTCTTTAACATAGTTGTAGAGTCCTCTGATTACTTTAAAAGCTACTAAAAATATCCTTATGCCCAACTACATGCCAGTTATGTCCCTAACCCCTTGGGGCCCGGTACAGGGCCTCTTGAAGTTTTTGCACCATAAATTGTTAATAAATTGCCCCCTCTTAATCCGATCTTCATTTTTGGAACCCTTTTTACATTTAGTTATTCTTACGTTTCTGCATTCCAATTAAGACCCTGGGGCCCCGTATGGTCCCGTAGGGCCCAGTCCCTTGAACTTTTTGTGCGCCATGAATTTTTCACTCCCGTATTTTCTCATCTCCTCAGTGCATAACTTTTAAGTTGAGTCTTGGGCTTTTCTTTCAGGACCAACACCCTCATATTTTTATTGGGGCCCTAGGGCCTTTTTTGAAGCAGTTACCCAATTTTTTGTGTATTTCTTTAAAATATTATTCTAACGAAAAATTCATACCCTATGCTTAGTTTTGACTAATTATAGATCAAAATCATTAAGTACTAAGACATTGTAACATGTTTATTCCATGTACATGTTTCCCTGTTTTTAACTATCAGTTGGGCCCCATACTATAGCTCCCTTAAAAATGGTCCGATTCAGAAGCTTTTTTTCCTAACAATTTCTTAAGTCCGTCAACTACTACATAAACGACAAACAAACAAACAACAACAAAAAAAAAACAGACTTTAGCTGTAACCAATTTTGAATATTAATCGCCTTTTTGGGGCCCTTGGTGCAGCTTCTTTAAAAATGATCGGAATTGTTTGCAATTTTCTTTAACACATTTCTAACATCCTCTGACTACTTTAAAAATTACTAAAAAGTCACTTTATAAGCAACTACATTCCACTTAAGTCCCTGGCCCTTTGGGGCCCGGTACAGGGCCCCTTAAAATTTTTGCAGCATAAATTGTTAATAAATTGCCTCCTCTTAATCCGATTTTCATTTTTGGAACTCTTTTTCCATTTAGTTATTCTCCCGTTTCTTTATTCCAGTTAAAATACTATTGGCATCCTAGGGTTCCATAGAGCCCGATCCAGAGCCCCTTGAACTTTTTGTGCGGCATGCATTTTTCACCACCTAATTTTCTCGCATTATCAATGCAAAATTTTAAAGTTGAGTCTTGTACTCTTCTTCCCTGACCAACACACACTTATTTTTACTGGATCCCAGGGCCCTGTCTTACGCATTTCCCCCTACTTTTTGCACATTTCTTTAAAATTTTATTCTAATGATTAATTCATACTGTATGCTTAATTTCGACTAATCTAGCCTATATATATAAAATCCTAATGAAACGAATTTATGAAACGGATATTATGAAACGACTGAATTGAAACGAATTTATGTAACGATTCTATGAAACGAATGATTAAACAACTGATTATGTTTCACGGTGATTTCTCCTAAAATATAGAATACTTTGCGATGAAATTAACACCAAAAATCCGTATTGATCCACAGATCTCAAAACTGGTATTAGAATTTTTAAATTCGAATTAGCTTTCGAAATATTAATTTTTTTTTAAATTTTAAATACTTTTTTCTAATGATTTTTAGCCTTTTAGCGCTAATTATCAGTAGGCGTTTGTTTTTTTACTGATTTTTCACACAGTCAGTGGGCACGTATTTCAGACAAAATCGAGTTAAAGATATAAAATCATACAGATTTAAGGTTCATTTAAGAACCAGCTTGTTTGGAAACAAAATCACTTATTTTATTCATATGTGTGATACATAAAACAATATTAAAATATAAGTATTTTAATATTAAATTTCTATAAAACATATTACACTAAATGAGATCAAAATCTTTGATCACATTAATAAGATTGCACTTAAAGGGGCTACTTCACTCATGTGAAAACACCCGTTTGCTAATGTTAATCCTATGGGACATTTCTTTAAAATATTTCATTTGCATTTCAATATTATTAAATGATTTTTTTTTTTTTTTGCTTTGATAATTGAGGTCAATCTCTACAATCACCATTTTTTACTTTTTAAATTTTGTTTGCATATTTTTTATGTGGATACTTTTCACTTTTGAAATTGATTCTGAAAGTTTTAAAAAAAAAAGTATTTTTATAAAAAATCAAGGTACTTTTCGGTTAACCGGGTGCCAGTGTTATATATACATATATATACATCCGTGCATTAGCAGCAATATTTACATATATATATATCTACCCTATATATATAAAATCCTAATGAATCGAATTGAAACGCATTTATGTAACGATTCTATGAAACGACTGATTAAACAACTGATTACGTTTCACGGCGATTTCTCCTAAAATATGGAATACTTTGCGATGAAATTAATACCAAAAATCCGTATTGATCCACAGATCTCAAAACTGGTATTAGAATTTTAAAATTAGAATTAGTTTTCGAAATATTAATTTTTTTCTAATTTTAAATACTTTTTTTCTAATGATGGCAACTCAAATTTTAATCATAAAAGATATTTTTTTTTCATATTTCAGAAAAGGTTATTTTAAACTAATTTGGCGACCAGTTTGGCTTCCCTTAAATCTATGCTGAGAACAATGCTTTTTTTTTCCATTATCATTTTATTTAATACAAAACTTACATTTAAAACTGAAACATTTAAAATTAATGGCTTTCACTTCTTTCTTTTTTTTTTTTTTTAAACGAAACGAAAAGAAAAATATTAGGCTCAGATAGCATATACGCACCGGGGTACCTAATTGGCTCCAAAATGGCGTTATTTTGCCTGACATGGTAACCCGGCTATTGATGCTTATTCATTAATAAATGCTTCTTTACATTTATTTTCTTTTTATTTAAAAAAAATGTTATAAATTGCTTTGTTCTATAGTTATTAATTATTTTTTTTATTTATTGTTATTTCATTTTAAAAATAATAGAAAATAATTTAAAAATACATATGTAACTCTGGTATTCGAAAACGAGGTTTTCGCCAAATTTTTCGTAAAAAAAAAAATCCTGCCAAACCTGGTGCTTATATGACATCTGTGTTAAATATTATATTGGGTTGGCAACTAAGTTCCCGCAGTTTGTTTAAATACACTTTTTCTACCAGAATCTATATTCTGTTTTTTTTGATGGAATTAATTTATGTTAAAGTTCAGATCATTAAAATGGAATGTCAACTATAGAATGACAACAGGATTGGCAACTACGTTCCCGCATTTTTAAGAATACATTTATCCTGTCGTAATCTGTATTTTGTTTTTTGATCGAGTTAATTATGCTAAATTTCAGATCATTAACTCTTTTCACTCGTATGTCCAGCCTGACTGGACATCATCTTTCTTTGAAAAATTTGATATTAGCATCAGTGATAAAGGAAAATAAAATTTGCCTTATTCAATTAGAGCATTTTTGAAATTGTGTACTTGAAGGAAACTTCTTTTTAAAAAGTGTTGTCAACCGAATAAAATTTGTATAAGAGACTCCCGAGTCGAAAAGGGTAAAATGGAATGTCAACTATGGAATGCCAACTGGGTTTGTAACTAAGTTCTCGCCCTTTTTTTACATTTTTTTTTAAGTTTATTTTTCAATAAAATTAACAACTAATTAATCAACAATGTATTCTTCCTTGTTGTTTGCAACTTCTTCCCAACGTTCAACAAGATTTTCAATACCTCGTTGGTAGAAATCCCCTCAGTTTCGACTCGAAAAATTCATCCAACCAAGCTGTCAAATCTGCATTAGTATTGAAAGAAACTCCGCTCATAGCATTTGCAAGAGATCGAAAAGGGTGGAAATCTTTTCATGCCAAATCGGGATAGTACGGCGGATGCGGAGGCACTTGTCAGCTATGCATTTGATTGGCTTCCTTGGTCATATTGACGATATGAGGGCGGGCATTGTCGTGCAGCAAAAGAGCTCCATATTGCGATTAGATCTTTTTTCTTGAATAGCCGTGTTGAGATGTTCCATCTGTTGAACATAGAGTTCTACGTTAACCGTTTGGTTCCGTTCAAGCAATCCGTAATGGATAATCCCTTCCCAGTCCCACCATACACACAACATCGTTTTACGTGGATGCAGATCTTGTTTCAAGCGCGGTGTTAGTAATTTACCGGGACTAAGCCATTCCCTGCGCTGCTTCAAATTAATGTGCAGGCACCATTTTTCGTCGCCAGTAACGATTCGGTAAAGAAATCGTTGCTTGTGTCCATGAGTTGAGCGGTGACGAGCAAGCAAACCAGCGGAGATTGTGGCTAGCTGAGTTTTGTTGTTGTCACTTAAAGCATGCGGAACACATGCTCTACACTTCTGAACCTTTCCGATTAAGTAAAGATGCTTCTCTATAGCAGTGTGGGAGAATTTCATTTACTCTGCGAGTTCCCTTGTTGTTTGATGCGAATTTTCGGGCAAAAGATGGTTTAATCGCTCTGCATCGAACTCAACTGGACGGCCAGAACGAGGTGCATCTTTGATATCAAAATTTCCATTTTTGAACTTGGCATACCAATCATGAGCGGTTCTTTCAGCTATGGCCATACACAACACAAATGCTGCGAACAGCTTTTGCGGCCAACAACCTTGATTAAATGCAAAGAGGAGGAGGTGTCGAAAATGCTCCTTTTTCCCAAATTGACACTACATTTTACGATCTGAATTTTAACACAAATTAACTCTATCCTGAAAACAAAATATAGATTCCGGTAGAAAACTTCTATTTAAAAAAAATGCGGGAACTTAGTTGCCAACCTAATATAATGCAACAAATCATGACATTTAATTTCAAATTCAAAGCAAATGACCAATGTCGCCAAATTATATAAATCGCCAAACCACTCGCCAAATTATACAAGTTGACGTAATTTTTATTTTAAATAACGAAAGAACAAATAAATTAGTATAAAAATACAAATACAAATAAAGGGTCGAAATACAAATCACTTGATGACGTAAACACGTATAACTTCCTTACAGTCAAGTGAATGTGACGTTTACGATCAACCATTATTGGCATTTAATCTTATAGTCTGAAGTCTGGCAATAGATTTTTGGTCAATGGAATAACCAAGTAGTACCGTTTTAATTTACCAGTCGAAAAATAAAAAAATGCTAACTTACGAGTTAAAAAAAAGCTATTGGCGAGATTTGATCCCGGCTAACATAAAAGTACCAAGAGTTCTTTGCGATCATGGGAACTTTTATGTAGTTTTATTCGAAAAAATAACTTTGATTCTTTAATGGAAAATTTTCTTATGAAAAGCGAAGAAACTGTTGATGATAGTCACATGACTTAGGCTATTATTATAGATTGTTTTCAATTCTAAAAACAGCGCAAAGAATAATATCTCCTTAACGATTACAAATTTATTTACACATGGCTATTAAAAACAGAAAAAAAACTTTAAAATTACTATTAAATGAGTACGTGTTAAAAGCGGGAAAATATTGAAAATCATGTCTTGAAAACTGTATTTACACGTGACTATTAAAAGAAAAAGGAAACTTTAAAATAATAAATACATTAATATGCGTTTAACCCTTTCAGGGACAAGGTACTTCTATTCGTAAAATGTTGAAATCAGTGAATGGCACCGGAATTTACAAACAATTTTCGAAATACGAAAATGCTTTTGTTCACTTACTTAATAAAAGGAAAATTTTCATTCCAGTATTCTGGTGCCAATGTGGCATTTAAGGCTCCTGTCCCTGCTTGTGAAGACACTCACGAGCTAATGCTAATCCTATGGGGAGGGATTTTTCTAATATTTCGTTTGCATTTCGACATTTTTAAATAATTTTTTTTGCATTGGATAACCGAGGTCCGTCTCTAGAGCGCACCTTTTTTACTTTTTCGATTTTGGCTGCAGATATTTTTTTAAAAGTTACTTTCACTTTCAAAACCGGTTCTGAAAATGAAAATGTCATTTAATGAAAAAAATATCGAAAATGAAAGTGTCCCTTAAGAATTAAAATTAAGTGGTCCAAAAATGAACCACTGCCCTTGAAGGGTTTAGAGCAGTGAATTGTAGTAAATTGTATTATGTCAATCGTTTTATAACGCTGTTAAAAAATGCCGGTCGACAAAGACTGTTTACTTAATTCATTTTATTTTAGCTTCTTTTCAAATGTTTAACTGATCTTCTTAAATCAAACACGAAAACAACCATTGGATGTCTTAACCCCTTCGGGACGGAGCCTTTTACGAAATTTTTAATCTTTTGTCACCGTTTTTTAAAAACAGAAATTTGGGCCTTCTTGAATCCAGAAAATGCGATGATTAAACAAGGCAAATTTTACAGTAAAATTTTACTGGTGAGGAAAAACAAGGATTCTGAGCGCTTCATGCGGCACGTATACGTGTCGCTCGTCCCCAAGGGGTTAACAGCAACTGATTCGGCCTTAAATTTTCGCAATCAAAGGGAATTGAATGGAAATCCGTTTACAGGAAGATCTCTATAGGTTTTTTCATTATAATTCAATCTTCTCTAATCTTTTAAAAACCAATCAAATTAGCGTGATTTTAGATTCTGTGGTGTCTGAACGGGGGTTGGCGAGCGTAGCTTGCAGGGGGCAGAGCCCCCCTAGTTGAAGATCTAAAGTGCTAATACTTAGACCTTTTAACAAGTTTTCATGTTAGGGCCGTGCTCTGTACTATCAGTCGGCCCTCTTTGGGCCCTTCGTTATAGACCCTTTAAAAACGGTCCGATTCACTAGCTTTTTTTTAACAACTTCTTAATCCTCCTGCTACTACATAAATGGCAAAAAAAATTCTCAGACTTCAGCTACCACCAATTTTGAATATTAATCACCTTCTTGGTCCCTTTGTTGCAGCTTCTTTAAAAACTATCCGATTCTATTACATTTTTCTTTAACATAGTTTGAGCGTCCTTCAGCTACTTTAAAACTACTAACAGATTTTCTTATATCCAACTACATTCCAGTTAAGACGCTGGCCCCCAGTGCCCGGTCTTTCTGTATGCTTCAGCTACCACTTTTTCGGACATTAATCTCATTTTACAGCCGTAAATTAAACATCGCGTTAATTTAAAGGTAACTTTAGATAATGGATTTCATTAGTTTATTAAATATCGTGTTAATGTTAAATGTAATTCATGAAATTTACAAGAGGAGAGGTCATCTTCCACCGCTTGGGGGCGCATTCTTTCCTCTGATTCTAAGGACCTAATTTCAACGAGATTTGGATCATTCAACATAGATTACAATTCAGCTACTTTCTGTATTATGAAATTTTATCTTAGACTTCAGTTACCAACATTTTCTAACATTGATGATGCATTCTTTTTTTTTTGGATTCTATGGGCCTGATTACTACGAGGTTTGGCTCACTCAACTTGGTTTTCAATTGTCTCCGGTACGTGTGGAGCACTTCCACTACATGATGCCTTAGGTAGCGTGGACTCAGATTAGAGATTCATTCGGAAAGACGTTTGTTGGGAACACACTAGACGCTGCGGAAGGCAATCGGCGCCTCCGAAATTAGGTTCATTTAAAAGAATTTGAAAAGATATAAAATCATAGAAACTTGAGTTCTGTTTAAGGTTATTATTTGTGTTGTCTAGTTGCAAAACCGGCCAACTCCTCAAAAATTGAAAATGTGTTTTTTTTTTCAGTTTTTTTAGTTCTAAGTAAAGGTCTCTATCATCTGGAAACGCTAAACCATGCAAAAACCTGTCAATCCCTGTGTTATATGCGTTTGAAAATCATGATGTGGTGCAAAAGCGACCAAATCCTTCAGCCGGTGAGTTTCAAAACCGGCCATCTCCATAACCGCTAGCTGACGCTTCTGCTCGACCCCACAATAACTTCTCACTTGTTGATTAGATTAACTTGGTTAGATTAACTTGATTAGATTAGATTGTTGATTAGATTCTACTAATCAATCAAGGAAGCGGCAAAGTGGATCTACAACGTGGTAAAGGAGAAAACCCAAAATTCAAAGGTAATGTACACCTTTTGATAATCAGGGGTGATTTATCATTTTTTGACGCCCTAGGCCAAAATACTTTTCCGCGCCCTCCCCCACCCCCCTTCATAAAACTGTAAGTTAATTTTCTTTCAAATTTAAGAATTTTTTAATCTATTTAATTAATTAATAATACATTTAAATTTTCCTTTATAAATTTTAGTATTTTGAGGATTGTACATTGGAAATGAATGGCCTTTTGTTACATTTAAAATCTGAGAGAATTTTGTGTTGGTGTATCGAGAAGTAGAAAAATTGTTTTAAATGTAATTATTACAAATTCATTTTTTATTTAACACTTTTTATTAAAATTTTAAATTGTTCTTATTTCATTAAATTTAAAAACTTTAAAGTTCTTAATTTTGCGAACCCTACCTAACGTACGCCCCTTGGCCATAGCCTAAGTTGCCTTATGGGTAATCCACCCTGGAGATAATATAATACATAATTAATTGATAACATAATAACATCATAGTTAGCATATTTTGATTAATTAATTATCATGATGCCATAATATTTTATTAATCTAATTACTTGCCTACGCTGATTCAGTATTCTTTTATCCCTCCAACCGTGTTTCAGCTCAAATTGAAAGGAGATTGAAGAAAATCGAGTCCTTCATTCAGCCCGCAAAGTATGAAGAAATTTTATCTGAATATGGAACAGTTTTCAAGTCGGGAAGAGACCGACCATGTTTGGAAGAAGACCAGCAATTTCTTCCCCAAACCACCTGCACTGTGACATTTCAAATTTGCTCCTACGGAAAAAAATTTCATAACAGAATATAAAAATAAGTTGTTAGTGCAATGGGAGGTCTTCTACAAATCTGAGGTAGAAGTCAGAAAGTCTGTTGCCAAGAGTAAGAAAAGTATTATGAATAGCAAGCTCGAGGACGTGGCTCCGGATATCGTGGTGAAGTCTCTAAAACTTCGGGGTATCCAAAACTTACTGACGAAACATTTCGGACTAAATTGGGATGCTGGCAAGCGGTTATTTTTTTTACAAAAATATATTGGCATCAGCTGCTTAAAAAGCAGAAGGCAAAGATGATGAAGAAAAAGACGTATGGACGGACCGTCATGACGAAATTTGTGAGACTATCGAAAATGATGAGACCACTAAAGTTTGAAATTGTATGCACATGTACATAGTATGATTTTTGTTTAAGTTTTTAAATTTTAATAATTTTATTTAAAATAATATCATGTCATTTAAATCATTTGTTTAGTGACATTCAAATCAGTTTTAACAGCTAGTCTGTTAGTTTTAACAATCAGTAACTGTGTAAGAGTCGTTTTACGTTAATAACTTTCTTAAAGTTCTTTTTGTTAAATAACATTAAGCTGAACAAAACATTTTTGTGTATTTGCAACCCCTAAAAACCCAATGTCAGATTAAATTTAGCAAAAATTAATTTCTGGTTTGTTGCAAAACCGGCCAACTCCAAAGTAAGTTGCAAAGGCGGCCAAATCCAAAACAAAAACCTAAATAACCCCTTCCCTTCATGTGCCCCTGCCACCTTATTTCGTGTTTTCAAATATACTGCCCTAATGACTATAAAACTGAAGAGTTTTGGTTCCAAACTTTATTTGGCTAAGTGTGGTAAAAAATCAGCGTTTTCTCAAAATTTTATTTTTTGGAGATGACCGGTTTTGCAGCTAGACGACACATTTATGGACTCCGGGCAACGCCGGGCGTGTCTGCTAGTATTTAAATAAACAACTTAAAAAAACACATAACTCAGTAAAAATCCATTTTCAGCTGCCATTTCTGGTAATGTGTGTTAATTATTTCGTGCAACCCCTGTAATACGATCTATAGAATTTATGTACACCACGCAATACACTAAAAAAAGAGAAGTTTAAAAAATAATTAGTACAGCGGAAAACGCACTTCCAGCAATTATCGATCACTAGGGGGATCCAACCCGGACCTTCCGGGTTACAGAATATAAGGGAAAACAATTTTTTTTTTAATTAATATACATATATATTTTTTTTTAGATTGCTCACTAACATTATCAAAAAGCATTTTTATTTGAAAAGTATCTGTTTTGCATTCAAATAAAGTTTTAAAATTTATTAAAAGCGATACTTTCGTATGAGTTAATAGCCGAAGAAATCGCCAAAGATTTCGTTCCTTACAGCATCCCTTTTTATTTCTGATCATTTCAGTTGTTTAAGTAAGTAGTTCGATTACATGTCTGTTAAATTGCCCTTTTATTTATATTATTTTATTTTATTGATGAAGTTTTAACTTCGATATGGAATATCAGCCGATAACAAATGTTGTACTATTTATATAAACTTAAGTGGAAACGGATTTATCTTTCCTTATCGTCTGCACGCGATAGAGATGGATTTTTTTTTTAAATCATGCTTGAAAATTTATTTTAAAAATCTTAAAAAAGTGAGTAAATTTCGATAGAGTTTTCTAACAAATTGCAATACAGTTTTGAAACAATTGCATTTGTAAATACATTTTTTCTCTATTCGTCGTCTGTTCGACGGTGTAAAAATTTAAAAAGTGTGCAATGTTTAGAAGTTTTAAAAATTGCAGTGAAAGCCGAAATTTAATCGTCTTCTGTTGCCAAAATCAAATAATGTCAGCGTTATGGACGAATGTGTTTGTCTTTTATAACATAGATAGTCAGGTGCTGTAACAGACTTTTTTGTGCATCTTTGTAAATGAAAGATAAATGCTAAGCTCACCATAATCTATAGAAAGCATGCTGTAGTGCATCTGAGTGCTTATTTTTAACTTAATTACGTTAGAATAGAAGCATCATAACATCATTAAAATGTAGCGAAACAGATTTTTCCCTATGGATCATAATATAATGAAGTTACTTTGTGCGTTCCTGTAAACGAATTATAAATGCTACTTATTCTATACTCCTGACAAAGCATGTTGTAGTTCACCTCAGTTATGCATATCAGTTCCATTATATTTCAAATATCGTAACGTCAATAGAATGCAAAGTATACGATTTTTACCCATAGACCATAATGTACCAAAATATATTTTGTGTGTCCCTTGTAAACGAACTATAAGTGCTATACACTACTATTTCAATACTGAATATTCTATACTAAACCTCTACATATAAAAATTACATGGCAATCCGAGTACATTTACGAAAATTACAGCTCGGACAGACAAACTGAATTCATAAACACTTTACAACTTTGTAAAGTGTAAAAAAGAAACAAGAAAAAAAATTATGCGTGAGGCATAGATCATGAAACACTTTCTAACACATTCAGGATACTGTAACAAAACTTCACCGTTTAATAAGGTGAAAGATGATGCCTAAATAAACAATTTGAAAAACGCATAACGCATTTGAAAACTTAATTTCAGCAATTACTATCTATAGTTGGAAAAATATCCAAATTATTTTGTGCAGTTTTGTATATGATCTGTGTAAATGGACAATAATTGCTTGGGCCACCCACTATATTCTATAGTAAGCATCTTATAGTGCACCTCGGTGATGCACTTAGTTCAGCTGGAAAATGCATAACTTAATTACAAACACCCTCATCAACAAGCACATATGCAGTAATGTTTCCGAATTATTTTGTATAGCCCTGTATATGATGTATACAATTGATGCACACCACGTAGGATGCAGAAATGTAGTAAAACTTAAAAACGCATGCCACAGCTGAAAATGCATTTTCAGCATTTATTGCTCATAGGCAGTATTGTACTGAGATGTTTTGTGTGTCCCTGTAAATGAACAATTACTATTATGTTAAGAAACAAACGGTCAACATGAAAAGAACACAAATCAAAATATGTGTGTATGGGACAGACAGCTGTTTCGGAGCTTCTAAAGCTCCCTCAGTGCAATAGTTATATACTTACCTCTGATAATTTTAACTATTGTACTGATAATGGCGCTTTAGAAGCTTCGAAACAGCTCATTGCTCCTTTTCTATGCACATATTTTTTTGTGCTGTTTTTCATATTGTGCATTTAAAAAAAATAAATAAATAACGGTATAAAGTTCAATCTTCCCATTTCAACGATTAGTGTTTTACACGTCATATTTTACGTGTACAGTAAGCATCTTATAGTGCACCTTTTGCACTACAGTTCCAGATTCACAATCGCCACATGGCGACAAAATTTTTTGCTTTCGCCACTAATTTCCGGTGTTTAAGTCGCCATATGTTTTGCAAGGATTTGAAAATGCACGCGTTCAGTGTTTATTTTCAGCTATGAAAAATACTTTTTTTTGTGTGTGTGTGTGCGTGGCGGGGGGGGGGGGGGGGGGGGGAGATTATCTATGGAGAAAAAAAAAACTGAAGAGAATCGTTTATTCATAAATACTTCTAGTTCACTAATAAGATTTGTTTTAAAGATAATTCTTCTTATACAAAAACAAATGTTTCATGTGTATTTTGATTTTTATAGTGCAAAAGAATCCCCACATTCAATATGTTTTTTATATGTACTTTCGTATGACAAAATCAAAATAAGAAATATTGTTTTCTTAATATCCCCCACTGTCATGTTTGCTTAGCTTATACGTATTTTTTTTAAACTGTAATTTAAGATTTATATTACATTTATTTCCAAATTAAAATAATTGTATGATTAAATTAAATATGCACATTTGATGTAATTAGTCTGTGTTTTGTTGTACATGTGAATATATTAAATATATTATTTTTCACTTTAAATTCCGGAGTTTTTTCTTTATAAATGCGACTGTTTTTATGCATTTCTTTCACAACGTGGCCAGTGGATTTTTTGGGTTTAGGAGCCACTGGCTCCTTCGAGATTTTGGGAATCTGCACCTATATTTTGCCCTCAATATTCTGCAGAAAGCATTTTTTAGTGCACCTTAGAAATACATATTAATTTCTTTATGTTTCAAGTAGGGTAACATCATTAAAATGCACCGCAAACTATTTCCCTCCCCCCCCCCCCCCCCCTAGATCATAATGTAACGGAATTCTTTTGATTTCCCTTGTAAACGAACTATAAATGCTACACATTTCATTTTCAGTACTGAACATGCCATGATATATTTCTATAACATATATTAATTACATAGAAATCCAAGTATTTACACAATTTAGAACACAGAGAGACAGACAGACGACCAGATAAAAAACCGAATTCATAAACACTTTTCAGTTGAAAAGTGTTAAAAAAGAAAACAGAAAAAATCTTTTTGACTTGGGTCTCCTTAGATAACAAAACGATAACATCAATTTTACTATTTTATAATTTTATAGGTAAGAATGAAATAATAAAATACACTCTGAATTGATAAGTGTTGTATATGAATAGTGAGAATACTGTATATTGTATTTCAATTACTATTTTTCAGAAAATTAACAACTGAATTCTTATCAGGATTTTTTTTTTGTCGTTGAAGGTGTTCTGTTTGACGAGGGAGAAAAAAAAAGAACTTATTATATCCTGAGATGGATTTCTTGAGAATGTTTCAAAAAGGTTGAATTAATGAAGTTTTGTTTGCTGAGGCGAACAGAATAAATAATCTGTGATTTCAGCAAAAGGTGTAAAATATGTGCTTACATTTAGCGCAATTTATCTATGAAGTATGCATTTCCTTATCTTCTTCAGATGAATTCTTTTATTATCTTTTCGATATTAATAATATATTATGATGCTACTACTTATGTGAATTTGAAAAGAAGATAATTTAAGTACCATTTTAGGAATATAATCATGCAGTTTTAAATATTAGCATTCAGGGACTAATTTATTGTTGAAATGTCACTTGAGGCTTACCGCGTGGAGACCCGAAAAGTTTTTGGTTCCTGTCTGTTTGTTTGTCTGTATATGTCGCGCGATAACTTCCGCAAAATGCAGCCTATTAGCTTGTAATATTGTTGAGGTACCCGGAATTAGCTGTATAGAATTTCGTTAAATTTGGTTCATTCGTACGAAAAATTTGGAACTTTTTTTTTACGTCATAATAATGCTTTTTTTCAGGGATGTCTGAAATTAATTAAAATCGGTGTGAAATTTTGTCAATAATTATCTCGGCCATTCGCAATTCTCTGTCTAGTTTTTTATGAAATTTTCTTAAGATGTTCCAAAAATATAAAACATTTTTCTTTATATTTTATACAATTTTGAAATAATACGCATGTCTTTTCTCTCCCGCCCTATTTTCATTTAACGGTTGCCTAGCAACTGAATTTCATAGCATATAAAAGAAAAAGAAAATTAAACAAGCAGGAAGCAGGAATTCTGCTTTTCAGAATATAGTGTCGCCCCCGATGAGGAAAAAAAAATATTATTATTATTATTATTATTACGAGGTGGAGCCCGTCGAATTTCGACGAAAGAAAATGTTTAAGAAGGAACTGTTTCTTTAATCTATACTATCATAAAGAAGTAACGTATGTTTGTTCGACGTAATCTCTGGAACTACCGAACCGATTTCAAAAGTAATGGTATTAAAACGATTGTGTTAGTTCCCGTTCGAGCATAGGCTATATCGTGTGTCCATGCCACTAACCCAAAGGGGATGCAGGAGCAAAAAACGGTCTCACAATGCGATTTTTTGGTTTATTAAAGGCGGGCCTAAAAACATGAAATTTGGCATGATAGTTACCTATAAAATATAAATGATGTCTAAGATCATTTCTTAAAACATTCGAAATTTAAAAGGGGTGAAAATGCGAGAAAAGCGTTAAAAAAAAAAAACGTTCTAAATGGCGATTTTTGACGCAATCTCAGGAAGTACCGAACCGATTTAAAATATAATGATGTCAAAATGATGGTGACAGCCCTTGCTCCAACATAGGCTATATTTTATGTCGGTGCCATTACCCCAAAGGGGGTGCAGGAGTAAAAACCTTCTAAAAATGCGATTTTTGTGTTACTGAAGGTCCTAGAGACATGAAATTTTGCATGGTAGTTACTTATTACATATAAATGATCTCTAAGAACATTTCTTAAAAAATCCGAAATTTAAAAGGGGTTATAATGCGTGAAAAGCGTTCTAAATGGCGATTTCTACGCAATCTCAGGAACTATCAAACCAATGTCAAAAGTAATGGTTGGAAATTGATGGTGACAACCCTTGCTCTAACATAGGCTCTATTATGTCGGTGTCCTCTACCACCTTGGGGTTGCGCGAGCAAAAAACGTTCTAAATTGCGCTTTTTTATGATACTGAAGGGCCTAGAAACATGAAATTTGGTATGATAGTAATTTATAACAAATAAATGATTTCTAAAAACGTTTCCTAAAAAAAATCGAAATTTAAAAGGAGTGAAAATGCGCGAAAAGCCTTGTAAAAAACGTTCTAAATTGAGATTTCTACGTAATCTTAGGAAGTATCAAACCGATTTCGAAAGTAATGTTTGGAAATTGATAATGACAGCCCTTGCTCCAAGACAAGCTATATATTACGTCGTTGTCACTACCCCCAAAGAGGGTGCAGGAGCAAAAAACGTTCTTAAAATACAATTTTTGTGTTACTGAAGGACCTAGATACATTACATTTGCCATGGTAGTTAATATAAATTATATCTAAGAACATTTCCTAAAAAAATCGGAGTTTAAAAGATGTGAAAATGCGCGAAAAGCGTTCTAAAAAACGTTCTAAATGGCGATTTCTAGGCAATCTCAGGAAGCATTAAACCTATTTCAAAAGTAATGATAGAAAATTGATGGTTACAGCCATTGCTCTAACATACGCTCTATTATATGTCGATGTCGCTTCAACCCAGGGGCTGCAGGATCAAAAAATGTTCTAAATTGCGATTTCTGTGATACTGCCAGTGGCTAGCAACATGAAATTAGGTTTCTTGAAATTACAGTTTCTAAAGAATTCAGTATTTAAAAGGTGTGGAAATGTGCGAAAAACGTTCTAAAAACGTTCTAAATATTGCGTTTTCTACCGCAATATCAGGAAATATCAAACCGATTTCAAAAGTAATGGTTGCAAATTGATGGTGAAAGTACCTGCTACAACATTGGCTATATTTTATGTTGTTGTCACTACCACTTGGGGGTTACAGGAGCAAAAACTGTTCTAAATTGCGTTTTTGTGATACTGAGGGATCTAACATTTTGAAATTTGGCATGGTAATTACTTAAAAGATGCAAATGCTTTCTAAGAACCGTCGGAAGAAAATTGTAAATTTAAAAGGATGAAGTGAGTGAAAAGCGTTCTAAAAACGTCCTAAATTACGATTTTTATGCAATCTTAGGAAATACCAAACTGATTTAAAAAATAATGGTTGCAGATTGTTAGTGATAGAATTTGCTCAAACATAAGCTATATTTTAAGTCGGTGCCACTACCACCATAGGGTTGCAGGAACAAAAAACGTTCTAAATTGCGATTTCTGTGATACTAAAGAGGCTAGAAACTTTAAATATGGCATGGTGATTACTTATAAAAAATAAATGCCCTCTAAGAACAATCAAAAATAAATTCAAATGTAAAAGGGGTGAAACGAAGGGAAGGAGCAAAAAGCGTTTTAAGGGTCCTAAATTACGATTTCTATGCAATCTCAGTGAAATAATAAACCGATTACAAAAGTAATGGTTGCGAATCGATGGTGACAGTCTTTGATCCTACACAGGCTATATTTTACGCCAGTGCCACTACCACCTGGGGGTTGGCAAGAACAACAAACGTTCTAAAAAAGAACTTAAAAACTTTCTAAATTACGTTTTTTATGGAATATTAGGAAATACCAAACCGATTTCAAAATTAATTTTGGCAAATTAATGGTGACAGTCCCTTTTTCGACATAGGCATTTTATGTCGGTGCCTCTACCACCAGAGAGGTAGTAGACCGATAGACAAGAACCTTGGAATTTGACATGATGGTTAATTTTAAGATATAAATGCGTACTAAGAACGATTTCTAAAAAATTCAAAACTTCAAATTAAACCTGAAATGAGCGTATGAAATGAGCATAAAAGCTTCAAAATACTTTCTAAATTATTATTTATTTAGAATTAGTTTTAGTTCTTATTAATTTAAGTCTCATTTCTGCCTAATGAAGTTTAGTCAAACTGTGGCTTAATTAGTAATTTTTGAATTATTCCTAAAAGTATAATATCTTCTAATAAAAATTAAACATACAAATATCACTTAGCATATTTCAACTATTATGCGAGCAAAGCTGCGGGTTTTGCTAGTTTATAATAAACATACAAAATTAGTTACAATAAAAAATGAATCTTATATTAGTTAGTCTAACTCTCAAACAAATATTATTTTAACCTAGAGGTCACTGCTCTTGTATAGAGACACTCTAAATTTTTGTAAAACTTTGCGTTTTATCAGTGTGTGATTTCAATTGCGTTATTTTCAAAAGTGAAGAATTTCAAAGCCGGTGAAGTGAAAAGGATGCACTTCTACCAAACTTATTTCAGGTTTAAGACTTAAAATTTAAAATACACGCTTTTATTTTATATAAAATGAAGTCATTTGGATCCGCTGAATAATTCCACATTTACGATCCGATCCAGTCTTAAACAACATCTATAGCATATGACGTGACTATCGCGGAATAATACACAAACCCAGCAAAAAGCGATGTCGTAAACTCTACCAAAAAAAAAAAAAAAAAAAAAACGGCTGTCTAAGGATTCATATGTCTTCATCTGTTTGTAACATTAATATGGATACTTAAAATTAAGTATAGTTTATAATAGCTCCATGTTTTATCAGAAATCATTCATTTTTATTTTTTCAAAACAGCAAGTATTTGAATTACATTTTTTTTTTCAGTTGTTATGAGAAAATGGCGACAAAAAGATACAGTAATCTACTACTTTCCAACTATTCTCCGTTTACTTTCTACAGAAATGGCATTAAAAACCACAAAAAATTAATATCTCCAAAATAAATTGAGATGCAGTTTTCAAACAAATTGCAGTTAAAAGTATTTTTTTTCCTTATACGAAGGTGTAAAAATTGAAAATGTGCGATGCTTAAAAGTTTAAAAAATTACAGTAGAGATTATCAGTATTTAACCATACAATGATACATCTGCTTCTTTTTACGACTGGCTTATGTAACGTAACGTTATTTTTTAGGGACGACACTTTAACTATTGCCTGAAAGAAATGAAGTAGCCTATCGGGGGGCTAATAAAATCAGGCTAATTTGATATTCTTAAAAAATAGATTTTCTGAATCTTTGAGTAATCTTATATGCTTAGAAATATACAAATTATGTAACATTATGAATTGCGCATTTCAGGATATTAGATATTATATGAAGTGAGGTGAAATCAAAATGTCTTTCAAAATTAACGTTGAAGCACCTGATCTTGAAGATTTATTAGTATTTATATACATACATTAATTATTTTGAATTAATTACATACATTAAAAACATATATTAAATACATATATTAATTATTTTAAATTAATTATTTTAATCTATTTTAAAGTTTGGGGGATCCTTGAAGTAATTCCCCCCCCCCCCCCCCCTCTGAGATTCAAACATTTTTGTCACTTGTTTCTTTAGGGTTTTTTTTTTCCTTAACTAAAGATTTTCATTTGTTTTTACTAACATATTAATAACTGCATGTAAATAAATTAAAACAATAACAATATTTCTTTGAAATCTGAATGAAAAATGAATGCAATAAAAATTGTCAATTTCAAATGGACAGAAAATCTGGATTGTACGATGTCCAACGAAAGCATTTTCCATCCTGCAGGCAAAACCTAAAATATCGTTCCTGCATCGTCAACTGGTGGTATAATAAAAGTATATGTCTCGATTTAATGGTAAGTTTGGGAACCCTCGAATTCGAAAAAATAAATGTACATGTTGTGAATCTAGCCCCCCAAAAAGAAAGAATGAAAAAAATCTGAAATTCTTTTTAATTGATTTATAATGTTGAGAGTTAGTTATGTCGGTTACTTTCAAAGAATTTTATCTTACTTATAAATTTAGAATTGGGAAAATTATTGAAATAAATAGCAAGCTACCATTAGCAATAATTTAATTTCGTCTTAGAAAGGTAAAGAGTGATTATGTAATTTTTAATAATTTAACTTTTACTTATTTTCATGTGTTTCCTGTGACAAATCTTAAACTTAATTATTGCAATAACTCTGTTATAACTAGCAATTGCTATGCTCCATGCTTTCTTTTTTTTCTGGCGATTATGATTATCTTGTTAAATATTTTTGATGCTGCAATATCCTTGAAGTTTTTCTTGCCATCTGCAAACTATCATTGTTAGAAGATTTCACAAGAAATGTTATTTGTCATTTCTTCTTTACTTTTATCTGAAACTTCTTTATCTTATCCCTCAGAGCTTCGTAAGAAAGAAGAGGAACTCTTCAGAGAGAATCTGTTGGGTCAGCTTTACGAAGAAGAAAAATTAGAGCAAATGTGCTTGCAAAAACGCCGTGTGAAGCAATGTGAACATAGGCGCATTGCGCAGGTAATTTGCGGTTTAACATTATTTATGCTAATAATATATTAAATAAATTTATTTATCCAATATATATATATATATATATATAAGCAGGATCTTCCACTAAAATGCTTTACTAAAATATTGATGTGGCAAGATAGAAATGTTCTTTTAGTTAGTTTCCATTACAAGACGTAAGTTGCAGCAGTCCGGAGGAAAACAATTTCGGTATAGTTTCACTGATCATGATCCCCATATCTGATCTTTGTCATACGATAGCCCTTATTTTTATAAACCTATTTTGATGTAACTAAGCATGATCAAACTTTCCAAGATCTTTCCGATCGAGTTCGTTTGGCTGCTTGGTCCGCCTGTTTCAAAATAGCGCCCACTTAAAGATTTCAAACTTAATAAAATTTACAAAAAAATTAGAAATACAAATTTATTTTTTGATTAAGTGTTTATACGAGAATTCCGAAGCATATTTATTTATTTATTTATTTATTTTTTTTTTTTTTTTTTGGCCTCTGTTTGAAAAATGGCTGAGACAGTTCTAGGGTGGATGACATTTTGAACTAGTATGTTGTGGCCATCACAAAACTTTCTTCTATATAAATCACGTCAATTAAATCATTTAAATAGTACAAGAAATAACAACTATTTAGCACCAATTCATATAAAAGTATATCTGAATTTGAAGTTGGATGAAAATTCGTGCATTAGTTCTTGAGATAGAGCTATAGCGGAAATTCTGAAAAAAATGTAGCATAGCAGCGCCACCTGTTGAGCGATTTACACCAAAAGTAAACAGCACTAAACGATATCAAGGTATACCTGAATCTCAAGTTTGTTGAAAATCCAAGCATTAGTTCTTGAGATAAAGCTATTGCGGAAATCGCAAAAAATACAGCATAGCAGACCCACCTGTTGAGCGATTTGCACCAAAAATTAAACAGGACTAATTTATACATCAATTCGTGTCAAGGACTAACTAAATCTGAAGTTTGATGAAAATCCGTGCAATAGTTCTTGAGATACAGCTCTTGTGGAAATCGTGAAAAATGCAGCACAGCAGCGCCACCTGTTGAGCGATTTACACCAAAATTTAAACAGCACTAATTTATACATCAATTCATGTCAAGGACTAACTAAATCTGAAGTTTGATGAAAATCCGTGCAATAGTTCTTGAGATACACCTCTTGTGGAAATCGTGAAAAATGCAGCACAGCAGCGCCACCTGTTGGGCGATTTGCACCCAAAATTAAGCAGCACTAATTTATATCAAGGACTAACTGAATCTGAAGTTTGATGAAAATTCGTGCATTTTTTCTTGAGTTAGAGCTATTGCGATAATCATGAACAATGCAGCATACCAGCGCCACCTGTTGGGCGATTTTCACAAAAAAGTAATCAGCACCAAACTATATCCTGGACTAACTGAATCTGAAGTTTTATGAAAATCCGTGCAGTAGTTCTTGAGATACAGCTATTGCAGAAATCGTTAAAAATGCCGCATAGCAGCGCCACCTGTTGGGCGATTTTCACCAAAAACTAATCAGTTCCAGTTTATATCAAGGTCTAACTAAATATGAAGTTTTATGAAATTTCGTGCATTAGTTCTTGAGATAGAGCGCCCACAAAATTTGTGTCACATACAGACAGACAGACGGACGGACAGACAGACAGACAGACGGACAGACAGACGGACAGACAGACAGACAGACAGACTCACAGACAGACATTTTGTAAAAACATGTTTTTTGGAATCTCTGACTCATAAAACGTGTAAATCCGTCGAAAACTGGAATTCGAAAATTTTCATGAAACCAATACTTTCTTCTTGTAAAGATAGAAGAAAGTAAAAAAGATAACAGATAAAAGAATAAAGTAGCTTCCCGATTTCTTTGTTTGGCTAAATTTACTCGAAAACGCGAAGCTAAAATACGAGAACCTGATTATAGAAGATTCATTCCTAGTTTTCGTCAATTCGAATGAGAATTTCGGTAAATTAGTCAGCTATAGTCAAGTTGGCTTCATTCATGACGATTTATTTTTAGTCTCTAAAATTGGCGATTTTTTACCATGTCTTGCTAAACTTGGCGATATGGATATGAATATGTATTTTTAGGCGTATGGAAGATGGAATAATGATTGCAACAATGGAATAAAATTTGAGAGGAACAACGTTCACTAAAACTTGTAGATTAAATTCTTTATGGGAGGGTATTCCTTATTTTTAATCTGTTGCCTTATTTCTATATGTCAGCCACCCTAGAATTTCAAACTACTATAATCTCAGCCATTTTTGATATTTTCCCTTATAGTAAGAAGTTACCTATTGCAGTCGTTCGGAGGGAAGCAATTCCGGAAAATGTCGGTATATTTTCACCGATTTAGTTTTTCTTTTAAAGAGGTTTTGATGATGCTCCTATTTAAATTTTCTTCGTTATCTATTTCAAGATGAATATTATGCACAACTTCTTTGGCATCAGTAAAAGGATTAAGAGATACAATATCCAAACTTAATAAAATAGTAACCTTGGAAATATGAATACCATCAATTTTGCGAATGAAATCTCCTGTATAGTATATGGCTGTATTTTAAGTAGTCAGGTACCTTTGAAAGTGCCAAAAAATCAATTTTTTTTAATAGCTTATATTAAAATTTGATACTTTAGGAGTATATTAAAAGAAATCCCATGCTAAAATTCGTTTTAGAAAGGAAGTTATATTCAAACACTGAAAAAAATGGGTACTGAAAATTGAGTAAAAAGTACTCAATTTTAAATACGTCGCATACTCAAAATAGCTCCGATCCAAATGTACTAAAGATTGAGAAACACATGTACTCATTTTTGATTCCATGGCTGTGTTCAAATATAAATCGTTATGTACTGCCCTCGTGAACATAAAAATTAACGTAAAAATGTACTGACACTTATTTTGAGTTCAAGGTTATTAACAAGAAACGTTTAATTGATTATTTATTAAGAAAAATATTAACAAGATACCCAAATCGAATATTTTATGACAAGCGCATTATTTCCAAAAACTTTTAAATTATTTTAAAATACTGTGCAAAATTTAATATTTACATTAATAAACATCATTTATGCCTCCATAAATTAAATAAACCATTACGGGTACAAAATTATGGTTTTGTTTGGGTCTGATAACATGTGATGTTTCAAAATTGAGAAAGCATAGGTTCATTTTTTTTCCAAAAATACTCAATTCGATGAGTACACTGATTTACTCATTTTTGAGTACTTCATTTTTTTCAGTGAAGTAGTTTGAGCTGTACCCGACCCGAACCAAAAATTCCATTTGAAGCCAACCGGAACCCGAAAAAACAAATTTAATCGACCCGAACCTACACTGAAAGGAAAGTAAATCATGTCTTAATGCAATCGTGAAAAGTAATGTAAAATTGTACCTCCTAATACCATTTGTATGTTTTACAAAGAAAAATGAACAAATCTGCATTATTTAATATTCAAATATAGTAAAATCTCTGAATAGCGGACATCTCAGGATCGTTGAATAGAATCAAACATCAGATAAGGTTGCCCCGAATTTTCTTTTTTCGGCTCGGAATGAATCTAACTCTCTTTTTGCGGGTCGGGTTTACAGACTATAAGAATTCTTGCGGGTCATATTTAGGTTGTTGCAAGCCAGGTTGTTAGGATTTTCACAAAAAGTTTGAATACAACTATGTTTCAAATGAAAATAAATATGTATTTGAATATGAATGAGTATATATTTAATTTACAGCATGAGAAATAAAAAGTATATAAAATATGTGATCTAGATTTAGATTATTCTTTCTTTAAGAACCATTTTTCTTCTTCCGAAATATGAAAATTGCCAACATTTCGTTTTTGATTTGCACAAACATAGTGTCATATTTGTGACAGTTTTATGCACACATACACATATTACGTGTGTGTCGATTTAGAGGTATACCCACTATTCAGAGGTGTAAGCGTTCAAATATATATATGACGTGGAATTGAAAAAATGTTCGCTAAATAAAGGTGTTCGCTTTTCGGGAGAAAAACCATTATGGAGTTGTTATTGTATATATATTTTTAACCGGAAAAAATGTTTTGGACATTCGAAATTTGGTTCAACCCGAACCCAACACGCGAGACTCAAAACCCAACCCGAAACAATGAAAATCAACCCGACCCGCAGTAAAAAAATGAAAGTCAACCCAACCCGAACCGCAACGAAAACTAGTCGTTGGGGGCCAACGTAATACATCATGGATATGCATAATATGAAAATAAAACATGTGTAAACTATTTATAAAATGCATTGCAATTCCAAAGTAAAATTTAAACGTATATTTAAATATTTTTAATACATATTAATGCTCTATTACTAAATTGCGGTTACTACTTGATTATCCCGTCGACCAATTTCGACAAATTATATAAATCTCCAAACTACTCTGAAAATTATACAAATTGGCATAATTTTTATTTTAACACTAGAACGTCCGGAAGTTTTTACCAACCTTAATAAAAACATTTTAACTCCAGAAGTTTTATTTAGAACTACTTCACTTATTTATTTAACTGAGTTTTCTCTAGTTAAAATTTAACCCTTAAATGCCTGATTTTTCAAAAATCACTGTAATAATGTTTTTCGACTTTCATTTTTTAAATAAATCATATGAAAAATTACTTAAAAAAATCATATTTTGTTTTAAGTATGGTTTACGGCTAAAAAACAGTTTGTTACTAATCGGCAATACTGGTCTTTAATTGAAAAAATAATTTTGCTTGATAAAGTTCTATAATATTAAACATACAAGAATTTTAGGAACTATAATAAGAAATAAATTTTACTTGCTCACTGCAGAACAAAATAGGGTATTTCGTAAGCTTCCAAACAAAACAAAAAGAACAAGTAGCAACAATTGAAAAATAAATCTATCTTTATTCTTAAACAGCACAAGTATTGCCATCTACGTGTTGAAAATCGATTTAATAATACTTTCAGAATGTATTTTATTGGCAACATTAGGCATTATAGCTTCAATATTATTCTAATAGTATTTTAGAGCCTAAATTGGGTATGTTGCCGAAAAGCAACATCCGGCATTTAAGGGTTAACTGATTTTACGAAAAAAAATTCTGGTTCGAATCAACATTTTATCATTTGATCGGTGTCGAATTGACACCAGCTGAACGTTCTAGTGTTAAATAACGAAAGAACAAATAAATTAGTAAAAGATTAATAAAAATACAAATAAAACGTCGAATTTAAAATCACTTGATGACGCAACAAACATGCAATGTGTTTAATGTCAAGTGAATGGGACATTTACGATAAGCCATTATTGGCATTTAATCATATAGTTTGGCGATAGTTTTTTGGCCGACGGGATAATCAAGTAGTACCGAACTGCGTAAAAGAAACATCATTATAACTCCAAAAATGATAATCATATTAACTAACAGTTTACTGCGTCGGATTAAGCGTCTCATTTCCAATTAAAATATATCTTTGAATTGAAATTGGACTGAAGTACAGGGTCATGAAAAATCGAAGAGTGTGAAAAATATGATTACAAATTTATCCGATCAACTTCATTCTTTATGCAAAATTTGTGTTTTTTTTATTGTCTTTTATATTCACTCCTTAAAATTTACAATTTCGAAAGTTTTTATGTACCTTTTACCAGAACGAATATTTCGAGAGTCCGAAAAAAATAGTTCCGGATAGTTGAGGTTACTGATATTCAGTAGGCTTCTTCCCATTATTACATACTAAGTACACAGCAAATTTCAAGTCTCTATGTCAATTTGTTCGGGAGATAGAGCGTTTACAGACACACACACAGATGGACGGTATTTTTTTTTTTTTTTTTCTAAAACTATGTTTTCCGGAATCTCCAGTGTCTGAAACGTATAAATCCGTCCATTTTTTTTTTTTTCGATTTTTAAAACGATTACAAGACTTATCTATACTACGTATGATGGGTAAGTAAAATATAGCGCCAACCCGACCCGATGCAGGACTCTAGTTTGAGCTCTCTCTGTGTGATCAAGGAATAATTTGATCTTTAATGTCATTTTTTTCAAAACGGTGGTTTTGATCATTCATCAGTATACGCATTAAATAAAAAGCAATTAAAAAAAAATTATAAAATCACATAATTACAACGAATATACGATTACAAAAGTCACTTTTATTTCTTTTTATTAACCATTTAGAAAAATGGTTATTGTCCTCGTCAGGGTAGGAAATCGAAAGCATATCTGAAGCTTTTTATTGGTTTAATCCGCATTTTATTCGTTTCCTGATTGGTCTATACACTAACCTTTACTTTCAACAGAGATGGGCTTTTCTGTTGCCACTATGACAAAAAAGTAATAAAAACTACAAAAAAAATTAATAACTCAGAAACAAATTGAGATACAGCTTTCAAACAAATTGCATTTAAAAGTACATTTTTTTTCTTTATTCGACGGTGTAAAAAGTAATATTGTGGGATGTTTGGAAGTTTAAGAATGAAATTTCGTTTAAAATGGGTCGTCAGATTTCTTGGAAATCTGACGATGGAAAAGCCTTTTCCCGAACAGCCAATGAAGTGCTTGGATAATACGTAAGTTTCATGAAATCTAACGGGTCGCAGGCGATTTTTGTCGCTTGCAATTTTTACGTGTAATAACACTATTAATGTTTAATTCATGGCGTGCGTAATGTATGATCATCTCCGTGCGATTTTTTATGTCTTAAATTTTAGTCTTTGAAAAAATCATTTTCCAAATGATCGTTGTAATTTGTTAAATTGCTTTTTTTTTTTTTAATTAGTTTTGTTTTAGATTCTGGCATCTTCAGGGAAGCTATAGGATGACAAATAAAAATTTAATTTGAGCATCTTGTGTCTCTTAATAAATTCTATCGCCAAATAGATAAAATGTGGGAGGTGGAATTGAAAATGAAATCCAGTGTCCATTGTTGTGATCAGAACCACAATAAGTTATAAAGTGACCTTGCATTTAACTAAAGTACCTATTACAAAATAAAGTTTAAAATTTCGTTACTTATTAAAAAAGAAATTTTGTTTTGTTTTGTTTTAGGAACTTATTGAACAAAACCGCAAGAAAAAAGAAATAGAACAAGCTAGAGAGAAGGCTGACATCAAACTGCTGAAAGATCGTGAGGTTGAACGCTTGAGATTAGTGGAAGAAGAACGAAGAAAATTTCTTAGCGAACATGCTAAAGAACTACTTGGTTTTTTGCCGAAGAAGGTGTTTCGGGACAAAGATGAAATAGAACGTCTTGGAGAAGAATTCAAGAAATTCTACTCACGAAAAAATTGCAGCACTGTGTACCAAGTTGGTAAATGACTTTACACAGGCTGTCATCTCATTCAATTCATCTTTGTAAATGCACCAGACTAAAAATTGTAGTTTCATTTTTAATAAAAAATGTTTGATGATTAAATACGCTTTTACTTAATTTATTTAGAAATGTGTCGAATTTATTTAGAAATGTGTCGAATCTTCTTTTTTTAACACATTCACTGAATTCACTTGTTCAGACTAAAGGTTTTAAATTAGTTAATTCTAAGTCCAGTGGCGTAGCTAAGTATACGGCGCCCCTGAAGCAAGTAAAGTGGTTTGTGCCTTCTTATCTTTCAAAAAAGTTCTTCCAAACTTTGTTTTCAGATTTAGTAATAAGTGTAAAAGTAAAAATAGTTTTAGAAAATACTCTTTTATAAGCAATCAGTGTTCCTCGTGAAATTCACGCCTTAATGTTTTGACTGCAATTCATGTCCCCCCCCCCCAAAAAAAAAAAATTCCCGTTATACAATACATTAATTTGAAGTGGACACCGAACTCGATTATGAAAAATTCACTGCTTTTTTTACGCTTGTTAGAAAGAGCAAAGAAATGTATTTATTAAAAAAATATATAATTTCTACTGTCTTCCTTTTGGCAACTGAAAAGAAAAAATGAAACATTATTTAAGCTATCTTTTTGGATTTCTCGTCGTATAAACGTAAATTAATTATTATGGAACTATTAATTGATTTAAGCTTGTTTTTTTTTATGTTACACTCTTTTTAACACTTTCCAACAAAGTTGAAAAGTGTTCATGACTTCGGTTTGTCTGCCCGCGCTCTAACTCCCGTAAATATACTCGGATTGCCCTGAAATTTTTGGATGTTATTGACGTTTACCATAGTACGTTCCCTATTTCAAATGAAGTTTGTAGCATGTTTAGTTCATTTAAAGGGACAGTCAAAAGTTTTCCGTTACATTACGGTCTATGGGAAGAAATCGTTTAAAATGATTTTTAATGATGTTACACGCTTTCAAACATAAGAAAATTGATATGGCATTTATGAAGTGCTCTAAAATATACATTCTGTAGAATATGCGGTGCAAAGAATAGTTATTATACATTTACAGGGCCACACAAAAGAATTCCGTTACATAATGAGATAGGGGTGGAGGGATTGTTTGCGGCTTATTTTAATTATGTTAAGTTATTTCATGAATTTATTTTATTTTATAATTATATTTAATGAAATTGATATACGTCGCTGAGGTTTACTATAACTTATTTCATGAATAATACGAAGTACATAGCATTTACAGGGACACACAAAAGATTTCATATACTGTATTACTATATTGTATCCGAAGTACTGTACAGTAGCTATGATTGCTGGAAATACATTTTTAATTATGTTATGCACTTTTATGTTTCACTATATTTATGCATAGTATATGGTGTGTGTAAATGCTATAATTCATATACAGGGCTACACAAAAGATTTCGAAATGGTTACTGGGCTGTGCAAATTGCTTAAAAGTAGCTTTTAAATTAGTTGTGCATTTTTACGCTGAACTGCATTTAGTTTAATAGGAAATGTTTGTAAAATATAGATAAAATGATGTACAGGGTCACGCAAAAAATTGGATACATGGTCGTCTATAAATGATAATTTCTGGAAATGTGATTTCAGTAGTTTTAAGAGGGTTTTAGTTTGAATTAAATTTTAGCTAAATAGTGGCGTGTAATAAAAGTACTATGTTAACTACAGAGTTCTACAAAAGTATACAAGTATATTTCCATATATTAACATAAACTGCTGAAAGAGAAATTTCAACCTGTTATGCGTTTTCTTGCTAAACTAAATTTCCCCATTATATAGTATATATATGAACTTACAGATCAAATACAGGCTGTTTAAAAGAATTGGAATACATATTTTCTCTGGATGATAACTGCTGAAATCAGTTTTTCAAATGTTTTATGCGTTTTCTAAAATGTTTACTTAGTTATATACCTTATTTTCCTAAATAACGAAGTTTTGTTAAAGCATTCAAGAAGTGTTGGAATGTGTTTCATAATCTATGCTTAACGCATGATTTTTCTTTCTTGTTTTTTCTTTATAATTTATTTTATTTTTTTAGCATCTAAAATGTTTAATTATTGCAGTTTCACAGCCATTCTGCATATTTTGGTGAGCATAATTAAATCCGTTGTTTCAATTCCTATACCATTGTACGAGTTACAGTAAATATTTGCGATTTGTGACCTGTGGCTGGATATCGGAAAAATGCCTTAAAATTGATGTATTAATTTATAATTAGCTTCTAAAAATACTTAAAATGTATTGTCATCGAAAACACACCTGTGACCGCCATTTTTTATAATTCTAGCATATCAAGAAGTGGGTTAAAATTAAAAATTGATTACAAAATTTCACCTTTATATACAAAAACCAGGTTGGGGGCTGTCCATAAATGACGTCACACTTTTTTCAATATTTTTGACCCCCTCATCCCCTTTGTCACAAAGTGTCACACTTCACCATACCCCTCCCCCCCCTCTTGTCACATGTCACGCTATATTACATAAACATATACTTGTAGTTCAGAAACAAAGCACTACGTTATACAGGTTGTCCACTCTCAACAGTGTCCAATGGCTAATTCCTAAACCGTTAGTCATAGACATATAGTTCCAATTACAAAAATGTTTTAAATGAGGTAAAAAAGTATATTAAAAGCGATTTGTGTCAATAAAAAATTTTCTTAAAAAATTATGAAATTTAATTTTTATACAGTCCCCCGGTCCTATAAGTTATATTTAGTAAAATTTTCCTGTTGCACTGACAAGAAAAAAAAAGTCCCGTTATTCTACGATTAAAATTAATCGAGTAATAGCTGTTTAAAGTTGGAGTACATTTTTGCTGCAAATTAGGGGTGATTCACAAATTTAGGAGAAATATAATTTCGTCAGATATAATAAAACAAGTTGGAAATTACGCGTTAAACGTGGCAAATGGGATGCGTTCATACTATAACTAATTATAAATATTTTTTGCACCGCATATTGTACTGAATGTATATTTTAGTGCACTTCATATGTGCATATCAATTTCATTCTGTTCGAAAGGCTGTAACATCATTAAAATGCACTTGAAATATTTTTTTCCCATTGGCCGCAATGTAACGGAAAACTTTTGACTGTCGCCATAATTAAACTATAGATCCGATTTTCATAAAATTTGAAATGACTCGACAAAATTTTGCAACAATTATATATTTAAAATTTCAGATCATTCGGTTGGGTAGTTTTTGCTCTGTTACATGTGAGTAGAGGGAAAAGGACAGTTTTGCCCCAGGAGGAGCAATGAGCAGGTGGAGGTGAGTGGGAGTGGGTGGAATTGCTCCTCTTGACCGGAAGTGTTTTTTTCTGTTGTAGTAGGAGGGTGCGAAAAGGTATACTATAGGAGAGTGGTATTTTGAGCGGAAGTGTGTTATAAGAGGAGGGTGTAATTTTTTTAAGGTTTTAAAATAGAAGCATAAAGAAACTAACGTCTTGTAACATGCATAGGAAAGGGTGGTAATGGAGTTCAAACATACCCCCTCCCCCCTTGCCCCCCACTGCCCTCCTGCCCCCCCCCCTGATAAAATTAAGATTTTTTTTTTAAAAGTGTCGGCCTCTCTCGATGAGAAAGTTTTCATGTGTTGTAACATATTTAATTTTTCGATTGTTTTGAACTTTGTCAAAAATGGTAGGTTAGTTTTGATGGAATTAAACTGGAACTGTATTATTAGATGAGGGTTCTTTTATAAATTTAATTCGTATTCTTATTGAAAGGCTTTTATGATCAACTCTGTTTTTGGAAAAACTTTAGTGAATCTTTGAAAAAAGGAGAAATGTTATGCTTTGCATTATTGAAAAAACAGTAAAAAAATTAGTAGTCTCATCTAGTTTTAAGTCATTTGATGAAGATCTGATTGCAGTGGAAAGGATTAAACACAGTTTAATTTTGCATCGTCCTGTATACGTTGGGTTTGTTATATTAGTACTGTTTTCCTTACGAGTTTCGAACCCTGAAACTCCCCATTATTCGAATTTCTGCAATGGGAATCTAGACGGAAACTTGAAAAAATTTCATTTAGAACTGAAGATTGCCAATTATTATTATCCTCTTGCTGCAAAGTTCATACATCTCTTTACATAATCGACTGGTTTCGAACCTACAATCTTCCCATTATTAGATTATTTCTATAACCATTGGGATGGGCGGGTCCTATTGTTTTTCACTTGAATTTGCTTTCTTTCAGTTTTGCATCGACTTCTTTTAAAAATCAGTGGGTTAATGATTTTGCGTTAGTTGAAATTTTAACAAAGTGTTGCCATTGAATTTAGAAAAAATGAGAAATAAACATTATATATTTTTAATATCATGCACTTCGAGAAATTATTTAATTTCAGATGAATAGGTTTTGCTAGCATTTATTCATTTTAGAATTTATTTAAACATTGTGTGAAACTATTAACAGTGTGTTGCTACTGTATTACATACTAAACGAAATTAAAGACTGTTCCCATTGAATTTAGAGAAATAAACATTCAATTTTTATATATTATGTACTTCGAGAAATTAATTCAATTTCTTAGATTTAATAATGTCTACTTCAACTTCGGGAAAGTATGGTAATTTGAACGAAAAGATAATTTATAAGCTGGATTTTAGGAAAGTAATGAAATTTTACCGTAATGATATTTTTTCAATCAGGATTTTCTTGTGCAGTTAATTCATTTTTTCATTATCACTCACCCAAAATGTTTCTTTTTACTTATACTGTAACAAAATTTATGGATTTTAGTTTAAAAATATTCGCCTTTGGATGGATTCGAACCATCATCTTTTGGTTAACAGCCAAACGCGTTATCCAATTGCGCCACAAAGGCATTAAAATGATATACAATTAAACCAAAACAAGTTTATTCCTAAGCTTTTAAAAACTAACCAGTTCTTCAATTTTCAAAGATTTGTGGTCATATCTATTTGTGTGTTTGTTGTTCCGATCATACATAAACAGGATGTACTGTTTATAATCTGGATGTAATGATAAACCGTATTTCCGCTTTATGTGAAAAACAGAGATAATACTTCTTTTTTTCCATTGTATTAGGGAAAAAAAATTTCTTAATGGGTCGCTATTTTAATTAACTAACAATTAAGAAATGAACCAGATTTTTTTTTCATAACACTCGCATTTTAGTAGGATTCACAATAAAGTCAATCATTTAATGATAAAAACAGGTTAATTCAAAAGAAATGAATTTATAAAATGATTCATTTTGTACACTTGCTTATTAAATGAACACAACAGTTTATGTATTAAATCGTTATCACATGATCTTCTTTTTTTCTGATGCGCCACCTACATTGATTTAAGTTTAGTTGGATTTCATTTCATGCCATTATTCTGTTTTCTACTGTTTTGAATACGCGTGCTATATTTTTTGTCATCGTAAAGTTAAAAGAGATTTTAAATGAATATGGATGTTATTAATGATACACAATCGACTACTGTCGACAATTTGGATAAGATGAGTGAGCAGGAGATAAAAGATGTGCCCGTTTCGATTAGTAAAAGTATTCCTGCTTCATCAGAAATGTTTAAATTGCCTTATATTTGTGGAAAATGTAAAGCAGAATTTTACGAGAAACATGAGTTTTTAAAACATATGAACATTCATTTAGAAAAAAAAACTTTTTATGTGCGACGTTTGTGGAATGTTGTTTTTTCGAAAGAGTTCTTTAATGGAACATATGATAATTCATCGCATGACATCTACCATGTACCAATGTGAAATATTTGGTAAATCTTTTTCAAGAATGAGTGTGTTAATCAGACACGCAAAGTTTCATTTAGAAAAAAGGCCTTTGAGTTGTGACAAGTGTAAGAAAACATTTGTTCAACAATGTGATTTACGAAAGCATTTGCTAATTCATATTAAAGCCGGAAAATTTCATAAATATGAACAATGCGAAGAAAGGTTTTCGAGAAAGATGGACTTAAGGAATCATCTTAAAATTCACACCATTTCGAAGAAATGTGAGCTTTCCAAGCAATTCAAATGTGATGATTGCGACCAAGTTTTTTATGATATATTCGACTTAGCTGAACACAGAAAAAGTCATCTTTCACCCACAAAACTTAAATTGGAACAGCGTAATGGATTGATTAAGCAATTAGAAGAATTAACACTTCAATTAAGAACTTTGCAAAATGAAATGTCTTCATCAAATATCGAATTTTCATTGATTTGAAATAGACATATGTTTTCATTATACATATGCAATCATTTTCGTAACTAACGAAAAATAAAATTTTTCTCAATTGAAAAAACTTGTATGTTTTCATTTTAACAAGATGTTTTAGTATTTTATTGCTCCCACTACAAATGAACTTGATTTTTTTTTCTAAGTGAATGAAACTCTAATAATATTTCAGAAATACAATTTTTTATTTTTCTTCACTTAACTCACTTTATTAATTTGAAATCATTTCAAAATTGAAGTATGTTTTAATAAAGTTAAAATAATAAAGTTTTAATGATAAAGTTTTAGTAATATTAATGAGTAGCATTACTAATAATTGTAAATGAATTTAATCATCTACTAATTAATTTAATCAACTATCAACATTTTTGAGGGGACATATTAAATGACATATACCACTCATTATTTTATTCAGTTTCATATGAGTATGACTACATTGTAATAAAAACTATTTTAAACAATCAACTTCTATTACTTTTGTTTAGAGGGATTAGAAAATAAAGTTATTTAAATTATTGTTATCTTTATTACACATTTTTTAAAGTTTAATTAACAAATAATTAATTTAATTAATTTGAGTATAATTATCATTTGATTATATTTATCCACTCATTATTTTAATCCATTTTATATAAGTTTAATTATCCACACACTATTTATTTTAATCAATTTCATGAGAAAAAATATAATGAACTTGCGTTTCATTTTCCATGTGTTGCCATTCACAAGTTTGAAAAATAGCTATCATAATGAAATATTCATGCTAGCATTAATCATGCTTTTCGGTTTAATCATCAATTTGAAAAATTTACTTGATACCGACTTTTAACTGAAACCGTCACTGATTTGAATTCATATAAATATAATTAATCAATTTCATTTGAGTCTAATTAATTTAATTTGAGTATAATTATCATTTGACTACATTTATACACTCATTATTTTAATGCATTTCACATAAGTATAATTATAACTTCCATTATATATTTTAATTTCATATGAATAAAATTATTATTTGTAGTGAACTTGTGATTCACTCATCGCGTGTTGCGATTTTCAAGTTTGAAAAATATCTAACATGATGAAATATTCATACTAGCCATAGTCATGCTTTTCGACTCAGTTGACGATTTGAAAATTTAGTCGCTCACGGTTTTTTTTAATTAATGTGATCGTTTCTAACTGAAACCGTCACTGATTTGAACTTATGTTAATAATCGTTTCGAAATCATCTCAATCAGTTTACTGTTGACTTTTGATCAGACTACACCACATACTGTTTGCTATTTAAAATGGCTTGTGAATTAAATATGCTGAAAAGATCTCGCCTAGAAATCAATTGCGTAGCAAAGTATCAGCGTTTAGAATCATCTTTGGATACTGATATGAAGGAATTAAATCTCCCAAGTTTAGAATTTTGTAATTCAAACGAAAACTGTTCAACATTACTCTCAAACAAGGATTTACATGCTGCAGAACCCAAGTTCGATATGGATTCGACGACCCCAATATTCACTCATAGTGATGACGAGGCAACTTCTACTATGAATTTTTTGGACACTATTTTTAATGACCTAGATTTTAAAAATTTGGAATCCTTCATTTCCCCAAGTACCTCAATTTCATTATCACAAGAACCAACAAATGCTGTTTTGAATACAATACAAGGTCCCCTTATGAAAGACATTCCCAAAAGCAAACCACGCAATTTTAGCGTGATTGAAATCAAGTTGAGTGATTGCGTTTATTTAATTTTAAAATATCGCATCAAACGATTTTATGTGTATATCGGGGAGTTTAAACGCAATGTGATTAGTAATGAAGAAATGATGACGAAAAATAGACTTTTGATGGACATTAATACGTGGTATGAATTTCAATCGAAACTTTTTGCTTTTAATTTGAAATATAAATCCTCATCATTTATTGCTAATAATACTTTGTTGGTAATGAATCACAATAATAGCACTATGCGAATTAAAAACTTGATGAATTTTTCACATTTTGACTTAAACGATTGCCAATTATTAAATTTGAAGGATAAAGTTCATCATTTTAACAAGAAGCTTTTGCAACACATGCATACAAATCATCTACCACGTTTAATTAAGCAAAAATGTACACTAGGTGACGCAACCATCGAAAATGAATCTGCTTTATTTTCAAAGCTCATTAAGTGTATTGAGAGTAATGTAGTGACTATTTTAAACCAAATTTATGAGTGCGTAGGTAGGATGTATTTTTGAACACGAAAGCATGAGTCTTCATACATGTTTCACATTTAATAATCGCGAAAAGTTTAATCAACTACGGGACACGGTATTAATGTTAGTGAATTTCGATTATGTTGTTTCTATGTTTTTAAACGGAACTGGATGTGTTAGTAAAAACTTTTTATGTAACATCAATGTAGAAACTATACAATACGTATTGTTCAAATAATAAATTTTGTTGTTTTTGTTTGTTAAATGTATATGTTTATTCATTTAGTCTATCATTTAATTATGACAATCTATATTGGAAAAAAAGAAATTAACAATTACCTAATCAAAATGTATATATATATACAAGTTTTTATTTTTGAATTTAAAATGAATTCCAAGTTATTAATATTTTTAATAATGAAAATAAAAGTTTTCTACTTTTGCAATTTAATAAAATTATATTTACAAGTTAAAAAAATATTTTTGAAATAAATTTCAAATCTAGTGGAAATACATTTTTCAAGTTTTACAGTTTTAGAAAAAAGTTTTCACTTCAAGTTAAAAATATATTTTGAAATAAATTTTTTCAATTCAAGTTAAAATTAAATTTTAAATTTTACAATTTCAGAAATAAAGTTTTCAATTAATCAATTTTTTTTTAATTAAACTATTCGTTGTAAAATTTTTTTATCCATGCTTTTATGTTTGCATACAAAATATAGATATGTAGTATATACTATGTTTTATGTAAGAACAATTATTTAATAGTTCAAAATTATTTACAAGTTAGAAAAATATACTATGTAAGAACAAATATTTTATTAGTCGAATTATATTTACAAGTTAGAAAAAAATTTACTAGTTTTCAATTTAAAATAAGTTTTCTAAAAATTGCAAAAATATTTTATCAGTTTTAAAAAATTATATAAATTTTTTTTTTTATTTTTTTACGTTTTACAATTTAAGAAATAAAGTTATAAAAGTTTTTAAAAATTTTCATTAGTTAAAATTTTTTTTTTGTTTGTTCAATTCATTATATAAATTTTTTTTAATCATGCTTACATACTACATATAAATATGTAGTATGTTCACAATGTGATATATTGTATACTATGTAGCATAGTATATATTATGTTTCATATAAGAACAAAGATTTTTCTAGTTCAAAATTATTTACAAGTATAGGAAAAAGTTTTATTAGTTTTTCAATTTAAAAAAAGTTTTCATAAGTTCAAATCAGTGACGGTTTCAGTTAGAAACGATCGCATTAATTAAAAAAAACCGTGAGCGACTAAATTTTCAAATCGTCGACTGAGTCGAAAAGCATGACTATTGCTATTATGAATATTTCATCATGTTAGATATTTTTCAAACTTGAAAATGGCAACATGCGATGAGTGAATCACAAATTCACTACAAATAATAATTTTATTCATATGAAATTAAAATATATAATGGAAGTTATAATTATACTTATGTGAAATGCATTAAAATAATGAGTGTATAAATGTAGTCAAATGATAATTATACTCAAATTAAATTAATTAGACTCAAATGAAATTGATTAATTATATTTATATGAATTCAAATCAGTGACGGTTTCAGTTAAAAATCGGTATCAAGTAAATTTTTCAAATTGATGATTAAACCGAAAAGCATGATTAATGCTAGCATGAATATTTCATTATGATAGCTATTTTTCAAACTTGTGAATGGCAACACATGGAAAATGAAACGCAAGTTCATTATATTTTTTCTCATGAAATTGATTAAAATAAATAGTGTGTGGATAATTAAACTTATATAAAATGGATTAAAATAATGAGTGGATAAATATAATCAAATGATAATTATACTCAAATTAATTTAATTAATTATTTGTTAATTAAACTTTAAAAAATGTGTAATAAAGATAACAATAATTTAAATAACTTCATTTTCTAATCCCTCTAAACAAAAGTAATAGAAGTTGATTGTTTAAAATAGTTTTTATTACGATGTAGTCATACTCATATGAAACTGAATAAAATAATGAGTGGTATATGTCATTTAATATGTCCCCTCAAAAATGTTGATAGTTGATTAAATTAATTAGTAGATGATTAAATTCATTTACAATTATTAGTAATGCTACTCATTAATATTACTAAAACTTTATCATTAAAACTTTATTATTTTAACTTTATTAAAATATACTTCAATTTTGAAATGGTTTCAAATTAATAAAGTGAGTTAAGTGAAGAAAAATAAAAAATTGTATTTCTGAAATATTATTAGAGTTTCATTCACTTAGAAAAAAAAATCAAGTTCATTTGTAGTGGGAGCAATAAAATACTAAGACATCTTGTTAAAATGAAAACATACAAGTTTTTTCAATTGAGAAAAAATTTATTTTTCGTTAGTTACAAACATGATTGCATATGTATAATGAAAACATAACTACATAACATAAACTATTTCAAATCAATGAAAATTCGATATTTGATGAAGATATTTTATTTTGCAAAGTTCTTAATTGAAGTGTTAATTCTTCTAATTGCTTAATCAATCCATTAAGGGGTCAGGTAACCTTTGAACCAATAAAGAACATGGAAAAATGACCTCTGTAAGAATTGCAGTCACTCTTTAACTAATTAACTTTTAATTATAAAATTGAAAACACATGTTAGGAACGATTAATTTTATCAATTAAAGTTGTTATAAAAGGTATACACACATATATATTTTTTAAATTTATTTTTAAAAATAATACAATTTTTACGAAAGAATTATTCTTGCATACATTGCGCGCATGATTTTTCCCACTTGAATGGCTAAAACAAGCCAAAATTTTTTGAATGAGTACAGATATAATGTGTTTTCAAAATGACCTACAATGAAAAAATAAAACGTGTAGATCCCGAGAAAAAAAAACTTCTTTAAGTAATTCGCAGTATCGAGATTTTTTTTGTACAAAAGTAGTCGTGAATTCTAAACTTCTTACTTGAGAAACATAATAATAGGTCATTTTGTGCTTCTGTACATTTAATACATTCACCAAAAATTTCATGAAATTCTAGGTAACCGTTTTTCAGAAATCGTGCGCGCAATGATCAAAATCGCTGTTTTGAGAAAATTGGCTTTAAAGATTTAATCACCCGTTGATCATATAGCAAAAGCTCAAAGTGTTTTAGACATAATTTCTCTTCTAATGCGAATTTTTGTATGGGGTTTGCTTTTAAATGTTCCTAAAGATTCATATTTAAGTATAAGCTATTTATAAAAAAAAAATCGATTTTTGGACGCTTCAAAGGTTACCTGACCCCTTACGCTGTTCCAATTTAAGTTGTATGGGTGAAAGATGACTTTTTCTGTGTTCAGCTAAGTCGAATTTATCATAAAAAACTTGGTCGCAATCATCACATTTGAATTGCTTGGAAAGCTCACATTTCTTCGAAATGGTGTGAATTTTAAGATGATTCCTTAAGTCCATCTTTCTCGAAAACCTTTCTTCGCATTGTTCATATTTATCATATCAAATTTTCCGGCTTTAATATGAATTAGCAAATGCTTTCGTAAATCACATTGTTGAACAAATGTTTTCTTACACTTGTCACAACTCAAAGGCCTTTTTTCTAAATGAAACTTTGCGTGTCTGATTAACACACTCTTTCTTCAAAAAGATTTACCACATATTTCACATTGGTACATGGTAGATGTCATGCGATGAATTATCATATGTTCCATTAAAGAACTCTTTCGAAAAAACAACATTCCACAAAAGTCGCACATAAAAAGTTTTTTTTCTAAATGAATGTTCATATGTTTTAAAAACTCATGTTTCTCGTAAAATTCTGCTTTACATTTTCCACAAATATAAGGCAATTTAAACATTTCTGATGAAGCAGGAATACTTTTACTAATCGAAACGGGCACATCTTTTATCTCCTGCTCACCCATCTTATCCAAATTGTCGACAGTAGTCGATTGTATATCATTAATAACATCCATATTCATTTAAAATCTCTTTTAACTTTACGATGACAAAAAATGTAGCACGCGTATTCAAAACAGTAGAAAACAGAATAATGGCATGAAATGAAATCCAACTAAACTTAAATCAATGTAGGTGGCGCATCAGAAAATAAAAAAGAAAAGTGCCCAGCTAACTGATGGCATTGAGCTCACAGACTATTCACACTAATTGTATATTATACTCTTATTTTAAAGAATAATGCCACTCAAAAAAATAAGTGAAGGGGAATTAGACCCCGTTTCCCCCTTTATACTTAGCCAGTGAACCTCCAAATCTAATCAGGGAAGCTCCTTATCATAATAAACCGGTATACCAAATTTGGAGCAAATCGAATAATCTTGCAAAAAAAAAAAAAACATTTATCTGAATTAAGGGGGTGGACTAGCCCCCCTTTATCCTTAACCAATGAATTGCCAAAACGAATCAGGGAAGCTCCTTAACATAATAAACCGGTATACCAACTTCGGAGCAAATCGAATCATTCTGCATGAAAAACCCATTTATCTAAATTAAGAGGTGCGGGCTAACCTCCCTTTTCCCCCTTTACCCTTAAGCAATGAACCCCCAAAACTAATCAGGGAAGTTCCTTAACATAATAAACCGGCATACCAAATTCGGAGCAAATCGAATCCTTCTGCATGAAAAACACATTTATCAGAATTAAGGGGGGTGGACTAAACCTGTTTTCACCCCTTTATCCTTAACCAATGAACCCCCAAAACTAATCAGGAAAGTTCCTTAACATAATAAACCGGTATACCAAATTCGGAGCAAATCGAATCATTCTGCATGAAAAACCCATTTATCTGAATTAAGGGGGGGGGTGGACTAACCCCGTTTCCCCCCTTTATCCTTAACCAATGAACTCCCAAAACTAATCAGGGAAGTTCCTTAACATAATAAACCGGTATACCAAATTCGGAGCAAATCGAATGATTCTGCATGAAAAACCCGTTTATCTGAATTAAGGGGGTGGACTAACCCCCCCTTTTCCCCCCTTTATCATTAACCAATGAACCCCCAAAACTAATCAGGGAAGTTCCTTAACATAATAAACCGGTATACCAAATTCGGAGCAAATTGAATGATTCTGCATGAAAAACCCATTTATCTGAATTAAGGGGGTGGACTAACCCCCCTTTTCCCCCTTTATCCTTAACCAATAAACCCCCAAAACTAATCAGGGATGTTCCTTAACATAATAAACCGGTATACCAAATTCGGAGAAAATCGAATGATTCTGCATGAAAAACACATTTTTCTGAATTAAGGGGGGTGGACTAACCCCGTTTCCCCCCTTTATCCTTAACCAATGAACTCCCAAAACTAATCAGGGAAGCGCCTTATCAGAATGAACCTAGGAAAAATTTTTGAAGCAAATCGGATGTTTCTATCAAGAGTTATCGCGTTACGTAAGTACATACATACATACATACATACGTACGTACGTACGTACATACATACATACAGAACGGGCGGGCACATTAGCTCTCAGGCTTTGATAGCTGATAGCCTGTGAGCTAAAAAGAAGATCATGTGATAATGATTTAATACATAAACTGTTGTGTTCATTTAATAAGCAAGTGTACAAAATGAATCATTTTATAAATTCATTTCTTTTGAATTAACCTGTTTTTATCATTAAATGATTAACTTTATTGTGAATCCTACTAAAATGCGAGTGTTATGAAAAAAAAAATCTGGTTCATTTCTTAATTGTTATTTAATTAAAATAGCAACCCATTAAGAATTTTTTTTCCTAATACAATGGAAAAAAAAGAAGTATTATCTCTGTTTTTCACATAAAGCGGAAATACAGTTTATCATTACATCCAGATTATAAACAGTACATCCTGTTTGTGTATGATCGAAACAACAAACACACAAATAGATATGACCACAAATCTTTGAAAATTGAAGAATTGGTTAGTTTTTAAAAGCTTAGGAATAAACTTATTTTGGTTTAATTGTATATCATTTTAATGCCTTTGTGGCGCAATTGGATAACGCGTTTGGCTGTTAACCAAAAGATGATGGTTCGAATCCATCCAAAGGCGAATATTTTTAAACTAAAATCCATAAATTTTGTTACAGTATAAGTAAAAAGAAACATTTTGGGTGAGTGATAATGAAAAAATGAATTAACTGCACAAGAAAATCCTGATTGAAAAAATATCATTACGGTAAAATTTCATTACTTTCCTAAAATCCAGCTTATAAATTATCTTTTCGTTCAAATTACCATACTTTCCCGAAGTTGAAGTAGACATTATTAAATCTAAGAAATTGAATTAATTTCTCGAAGTACATAATATATAAAAATTGAATGTTTATTTCTCTAAATTCAATGGGAACAGTCTTTAATTTCGTTTAGTATGTAATACAGTAGCAACACACTGTTAATAGTTTCACACAATGTTTAAATAAATTCTAAAATGAATAAATGCTAGCAAAACCTATTCATCTGAAATTAAATAATTTCTCGAAGTGCATGATATTAAAAATATATAATGTTTATTTCTCATTTTTTCTAAATTCAATGGCAACACTTTGTTAAAATTTCAACTAACGCAAAATCATTAACCCACTGATTTTTAAAAGAAGTCGATGCAAAACTGAAAGAAAGCAAATTCAAGTGAAAAACAATAGGACCCGCCCATCCCAATGGTTATAGAAATAATCTAATAATGGGAAGATTGTAGGTTCGAAACCAGTCGATTATGTAAAGAGATGTATGAACTTTGCAGCAAGAGGATAATAATAATTGGCAATCTTCAGTTCTAAATGAAATTTTTTCAAGTTTCCGTCTAGATTCCCATTGCAGAAATTCGAATAATGGGGAGTTTCAGGGTTCGAAACTCGTAAGGAAAACAGTACTAATATAACAAACCCAACGTATACAGGACGATGCAAAATTAAACTGTGTGTGCCGTGTCCTAAAAAGGCGGTAGCGATGGTCGGGGGTGTTAACTTCGAAGGCTTAACAACTTATACTCTCTTAGAATATGATAACATGAAATTTATTTTATAACACAATAAAAGATATTCTGGAGTAATGATAAGTCGCTATGTACACAACAATGTAGATTTTGTTGAATAAAAGTTTATGTATCAGAAATAGTGTCTATGAGAAGGTGGCAGCTAGTCTATTAAGTCCACAGGCATTGCATTACTTGAACGGAAAACGCTTGTCTAGTCTCAGAGATTAAGATCTCCTTTTCCGCGACGGCACCCTGGTGCCCTGTCGCCGCTTATTCGGGTATCATTCCCCGGTACTAGGGATCGTAAAGTCCGGCCCTTTCGGCCTTCAAACTCTTCCACTCCAAAAGTCGCTCTTCCGACTCCAGCCAAAATCTAATCTCCCCTCTGCATCCTCCTCTCGTATATATATATATCAATTATCTCCCTCTAAAAACAATAGTGAGTTTCTCAGCCACTAACTGTCCGTTCTTTTCAAGAACCTCCCAGGGACTCTTTCCGGTATCTCCTGAGTGGACACCTTGAGCACCTCCTCTTTTTTTGCACACGCACTCTCTAAACATCTGTTCATGTGAGAAGGTCTGAGAGATATTTTCTCACGCTAAAGTTCACAAGAGTTCCGCCTGTTTTTTTGCATTAGCAAACTGTCACCGATTGTCTAATGTCCAAGATTGATGGTGACTGAGTATTTTACTTCATCTTGCCGTGCGTCTTAGTGGACTTTAACATATTTTTACTCTGTTTTAGAAATGCATTAGTTCTTTCTATATGGCGAATCTGATATAGTTCAGATCTTTACATTAACTGCACAAGAAAATCCTGATTGAAAAAATATCATTACGGTAAAATTTCATTACTTTATAAAATCCAGCTTATAAATTATCTTTTCGTTCAAATTACTATACTTTCCCGAAGTTGAAGTAGACAGTATTAAATCTAAGAAATTGAATTAATTTCTCGAAGTACATAATATATAAAAATTGAATGTTTATTTCTCTAAATTCAATGGGAACAGTCTTTAATTTCGTTTAGTATGTAATACAGTAGCAACACACTGTTAATAGTTTCACACAATGTTTAAATAAATTCTAAAATGAATAAATGCTAGCAAAACCTATTCATCTGAAATTAAATAATTTCTCGAAGTGCATGATATTAAAAATATATAATGTTTATTTCTCATTTTTTCTAAATTCAATGGCAACACTTTGTTAAAATTTCAACTAATGCAAAATCGTTAACCCACTGATTTTTAAAAGAAGTCGATGCAAAACTGAAAGAAAGCAAATTCAAGTGAAAAACAATAGGACCCGCCCATCCCAATGGTTATAGAAATAATCTAATAATGGGAAGATTGTAGGTTCGAAACCAGTCGATTATGTAAAGAGATGTATGAACTTTGCAGCAAGAGGATAATAATAATTGGCAATCTTCAGTTCTAAATGAAATTTTTTCAAGTTTCCGTCTAGATTCCCATTGCAGAAATTCGAATAATGGGGAGTTTCAGGGTTCGAAACTCGTAAGGAAAACAGTACTAATATAACAAACCCAACGTATACAGGACGATGCAAAATTAAACTGTGTTTAATCCTTTCCACTGCAATCAGATCTTCATCAAATGACTTAAAACTAGATGAGACTACTAATTTTTTTACTGTTTTTTCAATAATGCAAAGCATAACATTTCTCCTTTTTTCAAAGATTCACTAAAGTTTTTCCAAAAACAGAGTTGATCATAAAAGCCTTTCAATAAGAATACGAATTAAATTTATAAAAGAACCCTCATCTAATAATGCAGTTCCAGTTTAATTCCATCAAAACTAACCTACCATTTTTGACAAAGTTCAAAACAATCGAAAAATTAAATGTGTTACAACACATGAAAACTTTCTCATCGAGAGAGGCCGACACTATTAAAAAAAATCTTAATTTTTCAGGGGGGGGCAGGAGGGCAGTGGGGGGCAAGGGGGGAGGGGGTATGTTTGAACTCCATCACCACCCTTTCCTATGCATGTTACAAGACGTTAGTTTCTTTATGCTTCTATTTTAAAACCTTAAAAAAATTACACCCTCCTCTTATAACACACTTCCGCTCAAAATACCACTCTCCTATAGTATACCTTTTCACATCCTCCTACTACAACAGAAAAAAAAAACACTTCCGGTCAAGAGGAGCAATTCCACCCACTTCCATCCACCTCCACCTGCTCATTGCTCCTCCTGGGGCAAAACTGTCCTTTTCCCTCTACTCATGTGGACGGACAGGCGAACCGAACGACGACTATAGGTGCTACGTATTTAAATAATTACGAACGCACCTAAAAATGAGTAAAAGTAAAATTAACATTGCAATATAAATTTGAAATCTTTAGTCATTATGAAATATTAATGCAAAATGTATAATTCGTATAATAAATGTATAAGGAAAAAAAAAAAAAACAGAATTTTTGTTAAGTAAGATGATGAAAATTAACAGCCTCAATTCTATACAAAATGATACATATTTTAAAATATTATTAGAATACACTAGCCTGCAAAAGTTGGGTTATGTCATGTTTTTTAGCTTCTGATAATTGATTCTTGTGTATTCTGTACCGCTGAATCCGAAATTGACCTTCATTTTTTACCATCAATGTAAAGATTTTTTGTAAATCGTAAATTTTAATGTTAAAAAAAGGAAAAATAGCGAAAATTTGATATTATAAAATGGATGTGATTGTTGTGTTTTTAACTTTTGATAATTCATTTTTATGTATTAATTACCGCTGAATCCGAAAATGGCCTTCATTTTTAACCATCACGTCACGAGTTTTCGAAATTGTAAATTTCAAAGTTAAAAAGTTCAATGTTAAAATTTAATCTCCTCCCCCATCTCATCGGACCCCTCAGCTGTTTAGCTGTAAGAATCCCAGTATTAGACAAAAATGTTAATAAATTATTGAATAAAATAAAATTAAAAAAGTTTTCCATCTGTTTTATAGCATCAGATTTTCGCTATATTTAAACTTTGACATTTACGATTTGAAAAAAAAAAAAAAAAAAAATCTAACGTGATGGTTAAAAATGAAGGTCATTTTCTGATTCAGTGTTTAAAAAGTACATAAAAATCAATTATCAAAAATTATAAAACAGCCATCTCCTCTATATTATAGTATCCGATTTTTGTTATTTTTTTAGCTTTTTCAATTTATGATTTGGGAAAAAGCCTGACATGATGGTTAAAAATTAAGGTAATTTTCGGATTCAGTGCTAAAAAATACATAAAAATTAAAAAACTCAATCATCGCAGTCTTGTGTTTATCTAATCTAAAACTTTTTCTTAAACTTCTTGCCAGTAATCTATCCGAAATTTTTTGTGCTATCATGCAAAATAAGTATGAATGGTAACCATCGAAAATCGTGATGATATTAGATTGTCATCGGATTCACATCAGTATGTAAAATTTTATCGCGATCGGATATTTGAAAGTGAGTTAAAGTTCGAGTACAAATTTTGAACTGGAAAAACATACATTCGATCGTTAAAGTTAAATAAAAATTTAACATAATTTTTGTTAAAAGAAATTATGAAAAGAAACATTATCAAATCCTTACAAAATAAAACATATGTTAAAATATTTTATCCAATCTGAAACTTAATAAAACTTAAGTCAATCGAAGTACATGTACGATTTTTTTCAAAGTGCAGATACACCTGAAATAAGTTCTTCGAATACTTTAAGCACTTGGTATATGACCCCTTAAAGCATGGCCGAATTCATTTGTGTTCAGATGCAGAAAAGTGGTATAAGTCATGCATCTTTAAAGTTTCATAACTCGGTCAATTTTAGTGTTTTATGAACGGAACTCTTTTTTTTGTCTTACGTGTCAGTGTAATAGGGAAATTTTACTAAATATAACTTATAGGACCGGGGACCGTAAAAAAATTTAAATTTCGTAATTTTTTAAGAAATATTTATATTGACCCAAATCGCTTTTAAAATATTTCTTTTCATTTAAAACATTTTTGTAATTGGAACTATATGTCTATGACTAACGGTTTAGGAATAAGCCATTGGACACCGTTGAGAGTGGACACCCTGTATAGATCATATTTCAAATTTTGTTTTTTAAACTTTAACTATGTGTTTTAATGATGTTTGTGAGCATAACAATACAAATGATTCGAGTACTTATTTTGTATAAAATAAGATTAAGGTTTACAACAAAAAACATAATTAATATACAATAGTAATAGACCGGGAGCCGGCAGCTCAAACAATCAACTCATCGAGTTCACGGATAAAATTATGGGATTAGTTAAATCTTGACTCGCATATTAAAGCGCAATCGGTCTGCCAAATCTTATCTTGGTGGAAAACACCTGAAAACCCGATTTTAGCGGCTGACTGGTAGGTTTACCATTGCGTTTTCCTGCACCAAAAGGTATGAAAACATGGAGGACTGAGAGCAGGAAAACACAATGGTAAACCTACGACTCAGCCGCTAAAATCGAGTTTTTAGGTGTTTTCCACCAAGATAGGACTTGGCAGACCGATTGCGTTTTAATATGCGACTCAAGATTTAACTAATCCTAGAATTTCATCCGTGAACTCGATGAGGTGATCGTCTGTGCTGCCGACTCCCGGTCTATAATAAAATATTAATATGAAAGAGCAATTGAAAACAGTAGTATTTTGAAATTTGAAATGGAATTTAATGTATTTGGCTTTAAATCTTATATTTTCTTTATGAACCTAAAATACTTTAATTTCAAAATAACTTTAAAATTTAATCTGCTGATTTTTAATGTTTTAATTTTAACCAAAATGTATGATGTCACATTTCTTCTTACACCCTCCCATCTCCTTGTCACAAACTGTCACAATTTCACGACCACCTCCAACCCCCTCCAAGCATGATATCATTTGTGGACGGCCCCTTGAGTGTAATAAAAGAGTGAAAAATGGTAGTGTGCTTATTTCGATTTAAAACCTTAATTACAATTTATTTAAAATTCAAAACATTTTAACTACAAGATATTCAATTAATAAATACAAATGAGGACGTGAGTTTGAAAACTTTCTTAACCAAAAAGAGAAAAATCGTGTTTTCTCTGTTCATCTGTTCTGTTAGTAAACTTGCACCGAAAAAAAAAAAAAAAAACAGCAATCTGCAACAAACTAAATCGAAGAGCTATTTAATGTTGAAGTCTGTCAAAGTAGTTTCGTTAAAAAAGTTTTATAGGAACAAAAACTATGCATAAGAATTTAATCATCGTTGATAGGGACATGCTTCACAAGCTTGCGGTGTGAAGTGTGCAATTTTTTTTTTAATTTTACTAATTTTTTGAAGGTTTTTAACCATTTGGAAAAATGGTTATTGTCCTCGTCAGGGTAGGAAATCAAAAGCATATCTGAAGCGTTTTATTGGTTTAATCCGCATTTTATTCGTTTTCTGATTGATCTATACACCAACCTTTAATTTCAACAGAGATGGATACTTCTGTTGCCACTATGACAAAAAAGTAATAAAAACTACAAAAAAAATTATTAACTCAGAAACAAATTGAGATACAGCTTTCAAACAAATTGCATTTCAAAGTACATTTTTTTCTCTATACGACGGTGTAAAAAGTAATATTATGGGATGTTTAGAAGTTTAAGAATGAAATTTCATTTAAAATGGATCGTCAGATTTCCAAGAAATCTGACGATGGAAAAGCCTTTTCCCGAACAGCCAATGAAATGCTTGGATAATACGCAAGTTTCAGGAAATCTGACGGTCGCAGGCGGTTTTTGTCGCTTGCAATTTTTACGTGTAATAACACTATTAATGTGTAATTCATGGCGTATGTAATGTATGATCAACTCCGTGCGATTTTTTATGTCTTAAATTTTAGTCTTTGAAAAAATCATTTTCCAAATGGTCGTTGTAATTTGTTAAATTGCATTTTTTTTTCCTTTACAATTTTTCATTCAAAATTTCATTATTTCAATAGAGATTTATTTCATTTATTTATTGAACAACAAACATACGACTTGTGTGCTTGACATGAGAGCCCGCTTATAAGTCGGAGACAAGATAGCACAAGGAAATATTACAACACAAGAGAAATACATCCTGGGAGTTCCACACAAAGAGTATGTGCAATGGAACCAGCGGGAATCGAACCCACAATCTCTTACGCTCGCAAGCGATTAGCAGCGTGGTGCCTTGACCACTCGGCCGCAGAGACCCCAGAAAATATTCACTTTTTCATATTGATGCCAAATCGTAAAACAGCGCAAATAATATTTCATTTCAATTAAAAAATATACACGTGACTATTAAAACAGAAACAAAGCTTTAAAATATTAATCAAATGATCACGTGTTGAAAGCAGTAAATGAGGAAAAATTACGTCATGAAAAATTTATTTACACGTGCATATTAAAAAGAGAAAACTTTAAAATAATAATTAAGTTATTAGTACGCATTAAAAGCAGTAAATGAGAAAAATCACGCCATATTTAAAATGCTCTAATAATAATATTGCCAAACAGTTCCAATTTAAAAATATAAATACTATTTCCACTAAAAAACGTATTTTCACGTTAATATAAAATAGAAAAAAAAAAAAAAAGGTTAAAATTACGCCATATTGAAAACGATACATTTAAAACAATTTTCTTACAACGTCGTTATATAATTCAGGGAGGAAGCGACATTGTTTACTTAGACATTTCATAAAAGCTGATTTTCAAATATTTAATTTCCTCTTATTTAAACAATTACGAAAACAGTCATTTGTCGCGATAGCAGTTGATTCCGCCTTAAGTTCTCCCAGTCAGTGGGAAATGAATCGAAACCCGATTACAGAAGATCGCCACTGGTCGCTTTATAATTCATTCTTCCACAATGTTTATAAAACAAAGCAAATTAGCGTGTTTTTAGAGCCTGCGATGTCTGAACGGGGGGGGGGGGGGGGGGGGGGGGGGAGTTGCCGAGCTTAGCTCGCAGGGGCAGAGCACCCTAAGTACTTATAAAACAAAGAAAATTCGACCCAGAGTAAAATGGGTTTACCCGATCTAGAGTCCTGCATCGGGTCGGGTAGCTTGATGTTACCCGATCAGCGATTTGTGTCGCATTCAGTTCGGGTTGACTATAATTGTTTCATCTTCGGGTCGGTTTTGAGTCGAGTTTTGATATTTGAGGGTCAAGCTCGATTTGAACTGATTTTTCTAAGGAAAAATCAGAATATTATTGTTTCAGATGAAAAAATACATATTTGAATATGAACAATTGTTTACATTTTCAATTTGAACATAAAATTTATATTAGGTATATCCTTTATTATTTTTAACTCCATCATACTGATTGTAAAGATATCACACGAACTTAATTTTTCTAATTGAGCGAAAAAATGTCCAAAACGGGGTTCCAAGGCCTTTCACTTAAATTGCCAACGCTTTATTTAATGAATTACCGAGTCGGCAACCGGCGCACGGTGGGTGATTTGCCGATTCTAGCTGGCCAAAAGTCGATTTTTAAAAGTTTATCCTAGCGCAATTTATATTTTGCCTGTTATAGCTCAATAGTTACGGCGTTGTACCCTGCTATTAGTTTTTATATAAATATAATTGTATGGTTCATAGACTAGCGCAAAGTTGATGCTTCTTAGTTGGGAATGAATCAATCAATTTGAGTATAGTTCTTTAATCTGTTACTTGAAGCGGAATAAAATATACTGCTCGATTATGGACGCTTCCAAACAAAATATGGCCTTTATTTTATCGGATTTATGTGCATAAAGTTTGCACATATCAGCTGTTATTTCATATTTAATGTCGCAAAAAAACTCTGTATTTTTTTTTTTTTTACAATTTTTCCGTTTTAATATAGAAAAAGTTATATGATAAGGCACGATTAAGCTCAATTTTTGATGTGATTAAATAGTTTAGATTATTATCTTTTCGTTCCAATTTAATTTGTCTGCCCTTAGGTGCCCTCCCAGTTTTTAGAATTGTTTTTAGCTTATTAAGTCTAAATAATTTTTTTTTTTGAAATTTTAGTTCAAGTATCATTTTCTTTTTATCAAAGACAGCAGAATTTAAAGTTAGTCACATAAATAAACTTTTGAACCATTATGCAACGGTAACAAGATTTAAAATTTAACAAAAATGTGAATTTGGTTGAAAATATTTTGTTTATAGAGGGAAATTACAATGAAGAGCACATGAAGTTTTGCAAGAGCGAAGTGTTTAAATTTAAGACTAAATTTGGACAAAAATTGTCAGTTGTATATAGATATCTCAGGACAAAATGATTTAAAGTATATTACTTGGCTGCAAATTTCGAGCGGTTACAAATTTGATCCAGATAAATTCTCCAAATTCAGATTTAATACAATGTAAAACATAATGTAGGCATTTTTCCATGATATCTTATGATTCCCATTCTTTACATAAGGTTCCTCTGTGTAGACTGTAGAGATAAATATAGATATACAACAGAATATACAGCACAGCAATTTTCATTAAAGCTGGTCGAATGTTTGTCCCGTATCTTAAATTTTAGAAAAAGAAATTTTAGGATTTGTTATAATAATACAAAAATAGTTTTATCACTTTAGCTTCCATACTGTTAAGAAAGTATCATTAAAATTGTCAAGAAGAACGTAAAATCATGCGTCAATCAGATTATGAAACATTTTTCAACGCATTCGGACTACTATAATAAAACTTCATAGCTTAATAACGTGAAAAACGATGTCTGAGTAATAATTTGTAAAATATATAACACGTTTGAAAACACAATTTCAACCAAAGTCGAAAAAATAGCTGAAAATTTTGTACATCTCTGTATATGAACTATTGATGTATCATATAATTCACAATATGCTAAAATTTAGAACAGTTAGGGAACGCATAGCACAGTTGAAAATTCCTCGTCAGCAATTTCCGTCACTAAACGGAAATGTACTTCAGTTGTTTTGTTCAGCCCTGTATATGATTTATAGAATTTATACGCGCAAAATAGTATGCAATTTTTATAATTTAAAAAGGTTTTCCCCAATTGAAAACGCACTTCCATCAATTATTGTTCATACAGAGAAAAATATAACTGATTTATTTTGTGTGCCCCTGTATATGAAAGATGAATGGGTCATCATATTCAATAGTAAGCATCTGATAGAGCACTGCGGAGATATTTATCAATTTAAATACTTTTGAAATAGTGTAACATGAACAAAATACACCAGAAACAATTTTTCTCCTTAGACCGTAATGTAACATAATTCTTTTTAGTGGCCCTGTAAATGATCGATAAATGCTATCCATGCCATATTCTGTGGCAATCATCTTGTAGTGCACTGCATAGATGTATATAAATTTCAAAGTGTTTGAAATTATGAAACATCATTAAAAACCAGCGCAAACGATTTTTCCCCATCCCCATAGGCCGTAATGTAATGAAATACTTTTGAATGTCCCTGTAACGAAATTATGGCTGCTACGCGCTACATTTTGCAATACCTAGCATTCAATAGTGAATATCAATAACATTTTTCAATTTCATGTCGATGAGACTATATTGACGCCGAAAGTAATTTTGGCCAGCTAGAATCGGTAAATCAACCACCGTGCGACGGACACATTTCACGATAACCTGATTGGCATCCTGCATGGCATCTGGTCTGCCATGTAGACAGTTCAACAGGATATACCACAGATAATGGCATTCCATTAAACGATGGATACGTAGATGCACTTTATTATTTTTAACACAATCATACTGATTGGTAAAGATATATAAAAAAATGAATTTTTCTAAATGAGTGAAAAAATGTCCAGGCAGGAGTCGAACCCAAGACCTATGACTTAAATTGCCAAAGCTCTACCTATTGAGTTACATGGGTCCCCAGGTGGGGGATTCGACCCAACCTGGGCATTTTTTCGCTCATTTGAAAATATTCAGTTTGTATTAGATATATGAGTATTAAGGATCGATCAAAACAAGTTTTTAAGACCGAAACCGAATTTCGGTAGGTAGAAACAAAAATGCCCAAAATTAAAAAAAAAAAGTAATTAAGACATACATAAATATACATAATTATTAATTAATTATACGTGTTTATTAACTACACATAATTATTAATTAATTATACGTGTTTATTAAATACACATAATTATTATTTAATTATGCATGTGGGCCAAGTTGCCTCAGACCAAAACTTTTTATTTTCATATAAAATAAAATGTAATTAATTCATCAAAGACAGAGAATGATTTTCTAATTATACGAATTTCATCCAATTAAAAAATTTTATAGGTATAAATACCTCTATTTATCTTTTATAATGATTTTGTATGTTATCATCTGCTATACTACCGCTTTCTAAAAGAATATTCGAAACACTTCTGTGGTTTCAAACCAAAAATTTTCTATTACTGTTAAGTCTGCAGCTTTTAATGAGCACGGCAAAAGCGTATTCAAAGTTCAGTCATACATGCATTGCTTGCTTTATAATTTGCACTCACGTCAGTGATGACTGATAATTGTAAACCGCGAAGTTCATAGCAATAAATAAAGAGTGTCTCATTTGAGCTGATATAGCTCAAATCAAAGAGTAATGTTGAAAATTTCCGAAGGAAGTAACGAGATTTTTGGAATACGGATAGTTTCAGTCCGACTGAATTTTAAGCATTCATTTTCGCCGAAAATGAATGCGAAATTCAGATTTTGCGCCGAAAACGAAACCGAATTTTCGGTCGATCTAAATGATTATAGACTTGTTTTCGATTACCTTAAATAGTGGATCCGTTTTCTCCAATAGCGCGTTTCCGATGCGATTAAGAAAATTTGGTTGTTGGGTTTCGGGTAAAGATCTGCATCGAGTCGGGTGACCTGTTATTACCCGATTACGACCCGACCCGCGGTTCAGGTAGAATTTACTGTTTCGGGTCGGGTTCGGGTTGACCCGAGTTTTCAAAAGAAAGTCCTGAATATTTTCAGATAAAAAAATTATGCATTTGAGAATATTAATGAGTACATTTATGTGTTCATTTTTCTAACAAGAGGTAAAATTGATAATTAGAGATATAATCGTAGACTATTTTTCCATAATGTATTAAGATATGGATTAATTCTGTTTTATTTCGGATTGAAGTGTGTCTGGTTTGGGTTATTATTATTTTTTTTTATCAAGTTCGGGTAGGTTTACGGGTTGACTTGAAATAATATTCGGCAGGACTCTTGTTTCAACGAAAATGTTGTTATTGGGTTACGAGTCCACGATTTTTTTTTTGTGTCAACAACAACAACAACAACAAAAAATAAATAAAAATAAAATAAATAAAAATAAATAAATTCATAAGGTCTCGCTTCGCTTGCGGGTTGATTTTTAATAGGTATTGCGGGTTTGCTCACCACTCGCCCCGATCTGTTGCAGGATTCTGCTTTTACGTAAAAGAAAATTTATCAGTTTTCAAGAAAGATTATCAATTAAAACCAAGATAATTAAAAACGTGCTTATTAAAAGAAAGATAAAAACATCGCACTGCTTGCATGAGATTTTCCCTCACAGGAAAGAAGATAGTAAATATCTGAGGATTTTCCTGAAGCGAGAAGTTGCATCTCTTCTTCACTAGATGGCATATTCAAGCGCTTTAATGTAGGATCTCTACTTGAAAAACGCCAGCTTTCCATTGTTTCCAATACATTTTTTATTCTGAATTATTGATCTACAGATTAAATAAAAGAAAGGAAGATAAAGTTTAAGGAATACAAAGTTGAAGTAAATATCTGCGGATTTTCTTGATTCAACATCAACAAATGATCAGCTGATACAATTACCTGGAATGACCATGACCGCAATCACAACAATCCAATACCACAACAGTTGCAAATGAGAGGGAAGGCATGGCGAGAAGTGTTCGAATTTCTAATGATACCTCTGTTTATGATAACTTTTGTTATGTAAATGAGAGGCCAGTAGATGATATATCACTTGAATTCTTTTACAAACCCCATACTATTACACTTTTAACAGTAGCCGTGGGGGCTGTGTTATATTCAGTGTTTACCCGGTAAGTTTTATTATACCTTGGTTACGAGAATATCATTGTGAAACTAACAAGTCTGCTGTGTGAAATTAATGAGATATACGATTTTAATTGTTCTCTTTCAAATTTTCTAGCACAATATTTTAGAATGTTTCATATATATTAATATGTGATGTAAAATATGCAATAAACAATTTTATTAAAGATAGACTATATAATCGATTTTTAGTTTGTTATATTTTCATTTGTTTTATCCACAGAAATGATGACAATTTACAGAATAATATATGGGATGGAATTCTGTGTATGTGTTTCTTCTTCTTGATAATTAGTGTTTTAGCTTTTCCTAATGGTGAGTTTGCATTTCTATATTGTTTACATTTCGATAAATGAAAATTGTTGCTTACTTAGATGTTAAAAATTGTTACTCTTTATAACTGTGATTAGCTTTTGCATTATTAAGTAAGCTTATCTATTTGCCAATTGAAAATTTCATATTAAATAGCAATTTTGTCTCCTGATTTCGGCTGAAAACTCCTGATTTTTGCTTGTTTTTCAATACTCCTGATTTTTGACGTATTTTTTCTCATTCTTATTTTATACTTAAATGTGCTAGAAAAGTCTTGGATATTTATGTTTATATCTTCTCTATGTTTGAATAGTGCTATTTGGTGTGATAGAAGTTCAGATCAAATATACAGGATGCCTCTTTAAAACTTTGTGACTTACTATGATCAAATTTTCAATTTTTATTCTTAAATGCAAAAATCTGGTACTATTAATTTTATTTTCTATATATTGAATAAATTGTAACTTTGTTGCAAATTGTTTTTATGAAATCATAATTTATCGTTTTATTTTTATCATTATTAATTTCTTTATTAATGAAGAATTATCATTCATAACTTTTATAATTGTTCAGAGAGACAAAATTTATATGAGAAAACTTTATCCTCTATTCCTGGTATTTATAATGATGAATTTTAAATTGTTTTAAATTTTTTATGTTGTTTGCTTAATTAAAAGCATTTTGAGGCCCTTAATTAAATACATTTCTAATTTATTAAGTATGTATAGCTGCCCTATTATTTTAGATAAATTAATTTATTGTTATCTGTTTACATTTAAAAAATGAAAAAAAAAAAAACTTCATTAAAAAGTCTCCTGATTTCTTCTTAAAAATCTACTGATTTTTGTCCTCCGGAACATGGCAACTCTGAAATAGTCAGATAATTCTTAATCAGAAGTAGCTTAACTGTCTCGGATCTCCAAGTAGTTGATTTCTACACTGCCTTTCTTTAAGAAAATCAAGACTTAGACATTAGTTTTTATTTGTAAAACCCATTGTGTGGCCCCTTCCCATCCTTAGAAGCATAAGGTTCCTTGTGATTTTACTCTTCATCTGCCCTTTAATAGTTTTGAATTGATAATTAAATTGTGTTTTAGAAACATATAATTAATTTTTAATTGAGGATGGGAAGATGGAATGTTATAAAATTTACTCAAGTAAAATAAAAAATATGTATCCTTCTGTTATTTATTAATTATTATTATTAAGCTGTACTGTAGATATTTAAATAGTACTGACATAAAAAAAATATATAATTTATCAGTTAATTATCTGATAATATTCTATATGTGAAATTTTTTTGTGAGGAGGGTTATGGAAAGTTCAATGGAGGAAAACTAAGTTTTTAATTTTCTTGCATTTTGAATATACCTTCATAGCCTAGGCTGCATCAGGCACATGAACTGAATGCGAGTTGTTAAGATGTCTGTGCTGATGATGATTCTGATAAACTGTTTGCTATTATTTTAATAAGTGTTTACAATAGGCTGGGTCGTCAAATTAAAAATTTCATGATATTAAGTTTCGATGGCTCTAGATAGTTGCTCTCACATGTAAAAAAGTTGCTTGAAAATAATTATGAAAATCAGATCATGGTGTTGAGCCTTTGAGTTTAAGGTATCGCTATTTTTGCCTATGGAAATTCATAGGGGCAAATACACTTAAATGCAGTTTTTACACAAATTCATTAGATTTTCTTTTCTAAATGGTTTCATCAGTATAGGTTTTTGAAAAATACCTTTGTACATTACGTTAATGAAGTGAAACACTAAAATTTGCATAATTATACTGTACTTTACTAAAGAAAAGATTTGTAAACCTATAATTTATACACAACTACACAGTGGTTCTTCTCATTACTTGATAATGATTTAGTTAGTATTTCAGTCTTTTTTGAAGCAAATTCTGGCATGTTTTTCCTAGACAGATTTTTTTTTTTCTAATCTAACCATCTCTTCTTAATTCGCCACAAACTGCAACTGCAGCAGTGGTGAAAAGCCTGTTGTGCCGCTCCATGCTTTGGGAAAGCCCACCTTCTCTGCTGTTTTAATGGTGGTATTAATTTCAACATAAATTATTTTAACCATCATGCAGGGTTGGGTTTCTTCCAGGACAGTGGAAGAAACTGGAAAAAAAAACGGAAGAAATGGAAAAAGCTGGAAGAAATGGAAGAAACCAGCAGAAAACAAAACAATGCTAAAATTTAAAGTATATTAACTATGTAAAAAAATTAAACTCAAAGTATAATTATATGTAATCAAAATAGGAAAATTTAATATAAAAAATATTATTTTTGGAAAAATAAGTTATTTTTTTAACAACAAACTTCATGTTCAGTAGACATTTTCAGGTGTTGGTTTTTACAACTTCAGATGTAGAGGGTTTTTTTTTATTAATTACACCATTTATGTAAAAAAAAAAAAAAAAAACTACCTACAAATTGTTTATTTTTCATATAAAAATACATTATTTTCATATAAAAATGCATTATTTTAAACTGTGCAACACAGTAAGTAAACAAATTTATAATTATTTATACTAGCATCTAGCATGCATATCTCAATGCTGATTTTAAAAGATTAATGTTCTAAAAATATCTAAGGATATGTCGAAATGCTTTTAAACTATCCTGAAGTGTAGGACTTAAAAGAATATTTTTCATATTTTGCATTCGCCCATTCTAAGTTGAGAAACTGATTGCAGCATCCTACTGCTAAAAAACTTTTTTGCTATATTATTCTGCATTGTAATAAGGAAAACAAGGATTTTAATGAATTTTTAATACAGTAATTATTGTACATTACTTATCTTAATAAAATTGATGTAAATTAAAAGCACTGTTTTTTATTTAAATGAGTTTCATTCTACCGTTGGTAAATGATCCCTACTATTTACTACTAGTTTCAAAAGTTTAAATAATTAAAAAATATATTGGTTAAATTGAAATGGATAATATTTAATTGATTTTGTGTATTTTGGATAAAATTTCTTTTCTTCATTCAGCCAATGGTTGAAGATCTTTAGACAGGTGTCATGTGTGATCTTGGCTAAAAACTGATTTAATTATTAATTTAGCATATATACTTAATTAAATTTGTTTTGGTCAAATGGAATTAATTTATATATGATTATAGGAAGGAGATATTTATTGTATGTTACAAAGTTGAAAGTTATATGGTAAATTCTTAAAGAATAACAGTTTCTTCCACTTGGAAGAAACCTATTTCTTCTGGCCAGTAGGATGTCAGCGATTTTAATCAGTTGATTTAAATCAGCAATTTAAATCATGATTTTAATCAACTGATTTTTTTTTTAAATCATTGATTAAAATAAAAAATTTTCTAAATGTTTAAAATGTCAAAAAAAGTATTAAAATCTAAGATGAACATAATTTGAAAGTTTCTACAGGTATTTTGACTTATGAATAAACAAAAATAGAGCTTTAAATAATTGTTTCTAAGCTTAATTACGGAGTATTGTAAAAATTTAAAAACAGTTAAGTTTGTAAAAAACATTGTTTTTATCCAACACAAAACAGTTTCATTTAAAAATGATATTTAATATAATTTGCTATGTCATAATTTCCTTTATGCATTATTTTATATAAAATAATAATAAACATAGCAAGTATAATAAATTTCTGAAAGTAAAAGAATTAATGGTCAGTGACTTAGTTTCTTGTTCTACTATTGTAATAATATATTAATAGCAATCTCGAGTCAAAGAAGAATGAAAGAGTAACATCTGCTCAACAGCTAAATTGTAAATGAATGCATAAGAGAAAAAGAACTAATTGGTATAAAAAATTTATCTCAGTAATTATTTTTTCAAATGTGAAAATATTTTCAAGATAGCAATCATTTTAATTTTTAGGAGTTTATTAGCATAAGAATTTGAGTCTGCTCCAAAAACAGAATTTTAATTTTATTGCTACAAAATTAGATTTTTGCTGCTCCAAAAATGGATTTTACTGCTCCAAAAGCAGATTTTTGCTGCTCCAAAATGGCTTTAGTGCACTTTCATCCCTGCATCAGTTCTCTTTAATGGTGATACCTATGAATAGACCTCTCCCTATAAAATGCGATTCAGTTGTTTCAGAAGCAATGCCGTATTCTTTCTGTGAACAGAGTGACCGGTATTTTGTGCAAATAGATATTAAGGATTGGGCTGTTTCTAAATGCATTGACAAAATAATCGATAAGAATTCCCCTTTTCTTATCATGGATTTTTAGCTTTATTATTTTTTTCAACTAAAATAATTATACTTTAATTAATATCGATTAATTTTTAATTTAAGTGGAAATTACTTTAAAACTACTGTTTTTAATTAATATCATCAAAATAATGTAACACATTATTTTATTATACATTAATTTAATTTGCAGAAAGTTTTTGACCCAATATTTGCGTGTGCAGAAAGTTTTTGGTTTTATACAAGTCTGCTGTTATCTAGATAAACTTAACTTGACCCACGGTGACCCAAAAATGACTCACTAATCGAATTTTCTCGAACATGTGACTTAGCCCAATGGTCTTCTCGTAATCCAAAACTGCAGAATATAGAGTTTAGTGAAAATCATTAGAGCTGTTTTTTAGAAAAAAATAGCTGACCCACAAATTGAAATTTCTTGAACATGTGACATAGCCCAATAGTCTTTTCGTACCTGAAAATAGTTGGACACAAAATTTAGTCAAAATTGATTGAGCCTTTCTTTAGATATAATTAGCTTGACCCTGATCCATTATGATCCACTAAACGAATTTTCTTGAACACGTGACCCATCCCAATGGTATTTTCATGCCCGAAAACGGTAGGGTGCAGAATTTAATTAAAATCGGTAGAGCCGTTTTCAAGATAAAATTTACATACACACACAATTTTTGCTCTCATTATAGTATAAGATAACTTGCTCTCTTTACATTTATTATGTATGTGTGTATGAATGGATTTAACTCATTTTCATAATTTTTCTGGTTAGCATACACATACATGTGTGTAAGTTTAGATTTTGGTGATTAATAATTTTTCTCTAAGTGCAAATGCAAAACGGGCTGCAAATGATGTTTGTTATTTGTGCTTCTAACTAATGAAATTACTTATTTGCAGTTTTTATTAATTCTGTAATTTCTTACTGTTTCTCCTAGGCCATTTTTTTAGGGTACCACAATCTGGCCCTTTTGAAATTGGCAAAATGCACCCTGCCTTTTTAAAAAATAGTGAAATTTACCTATAGTTGTAGCCAGAGATTTCTTGTAAAAAACTTCCCCATTCAACAGTATTTCTCAACTCATGTGCCCAAGATCTTGCAAAAATAATAAAACTTTATTTCTTTAGAAAAAACAGGATATTATTAAAACATGATGTTATTTAATTGTATTTTTATGTTTGTGATTCATAAAATTATTAAAAATTAAGGACAATTTATTTATCATACTAAATATTATTATTATTATTATTTTCTTATATCATTACCCTCATGAAATAGTGCCCTTTTTTAAAACTAGCATTCTGCCACCTTTTTCTTTCTAAAATGAATACTACATTATTAATTATCATTTTAATAATTAAAGCTTAAAAATGTATATATTCCTAATTACAGAGTTGATTGTTTAATAATTATTAATTTGAAGTAGTTTTAACTATTTAATATTAAATGCAGTTAGTAATAATTATAATGAATGTTAAATATCACTAGTATTTAATAAAGTTTTACATAATTATTACAATATTAATGTATATAGCATTATTGTATGATACTAACTAATGAAACTACTAATTTGGAGATTTATAATTTCTGTAATTACAAACTAATAATTATAATTTTATTAATTAAAGTGTAAAAACATAGATTATATGTAGCAATTAGTGGTTCAATTGTTTTGGAAACCTAAAACTCTTGGTAGCTATTCAGTATTTGAACGCTGGGAAAAAAATCATAAAAATCCGTTTTAAATCAAAACTGATTTAAATAAAAAAATCATGATTTTCTTACACCCTACCGGCTGGTTTTTTCCATGTTTTTTTCTGCATTTTTTTCACCGTGGAAGAAACATGCCAACCCTGAAACCCAGTAGCAGAAACTGTGCAGCATTACAGCAGGCAGTGTTAACTACACTACCAGTGTTTAGCACTACTTTTTCTAAACATATCAGAATTTGCTTAAAAGCAGGTGCAGCATATTTCCTTTTGTGGGAAAAATATGCTTAGATTTGCTGAAATATATTTAAATGTATTTAATAGGGTTTGCAAAGCTGGACCCAGTTTGGAAAAACCCAGTAGATTTTTTCAGACTGGGCCCACTTGAAAAAGCCCACCGAAAAACCCACAATGTGGGTTTTTTCAATTTTTAGCAATACAGTAGACTCCCACAAATCCGCACAGCTTGGGACCAAAGGTTGTGCGGATTTTGGAATTTTGTGGATTTCTGGTCATTGTTTTTTTTACATTTTTGAAACATTAATTTGATTGGTAGTTAAGCAAGAGAAATTATAATGAATGCTTACAATAAAGTGAAACATTAAAATAAGTAAAATATTAAAATAATTTATTAGTTTAAAAGTAATTATTATAATAATTATGTAAAATAAAAATTTAGAAAAATATTAAATTATTACCGATGAAATCGATTCAATTAGATTCCAAAAGTCCTATGCTGCCATCTAGTGGTAAGTTCTTTGTTCGTAAGGTCTTTGTTCTTAGCACTTTTAACTTTGGTAACTTTTTTCATTGTTATTTAGAGTCTTGAATGCTTTTCTTATACTGCTTTGTATGTTTAGAAATAAATTTGTCTATAATTTAAAAAAAAAATTCCGCGAACAATAATTTAAAAACAGTGTTCCGGTTCGTGGATTTTTCCATTTCGAACCCTGGAATTTTTGATATAGATATGCTAATTTATATCAAAATCAAAAGTAATGTAAATTTATTTATTAATAAATCAGCTCTAATAGCCAAAAGAGTACGATTAACAAAAAATTTAGTAAAAAAAAACATCGCAATACTCGCTGATTTCGGCGCAGTCTTGAATTTTGTTCCTGCAACTTAACTGTAGATTTCATTGTTTACATATGGAAAAATACACGGATTTTAGGCGATGGCGGATTTAAGGGAGTCTACTGTTTTTAAAGTTTTAAATATATACATTTAATGAATTTAAGTCATTTTAGTTAATTTTGAAAAAAAAAAATTATACATATAAAAGACATTACATAAACACCTGAAGTGTAGCACCTGTATTTTAGCACATTGAAATATTTTACTAACATAGAACATAATAAGCAACATACATAGCATAAAGGGTTGTACAAACGGGGATCTCAATCCCCCTCCTCCTCTGCATTGGAAACTTTTTTCCCCCTTTCGATTATAGTGTTTCTTTTAAAGTAAACTTTAAATTCTAAACATTGAAAAAAGGATTTTTCCTTTTGCTACGAAATTGCTACCTTTTTCAAATCTATCTTATTGTTGCAGTTTTTCATGTATTAGGCAAGCAATGTACCTGGCCACTTTCAGAATTTTCGGAATGTTGCCAGAAATTAAAAATATACTAGTAAGAGGGTTTTATATTGGGAACCAATGCAAGAAATTCTGAAATTCCCCCAGAGAACGTTCTGTCTCTGCTCACATTCTATTTACTGTGATTAATCGAACATTCTTGATGTATCTAAAAGTTCAACAAAAATGGATTTCCTTTCAAAATCCATATCATTGGAGTTGGTAGATATTTGTGCTGTTTGAGGGTATGGGGGATTGGGAGAGAGTGCAAAAAAGACCCCAGAGCCATACATTTTTTTTTTCTTTGATGCTCTCCTGTCATGTTTCACAAAATTATAAAATTTAATTTATTCCTTAATGTCTATTTTGAAATAATGCACATGAACATTTCTAATTATGAATAAAATTAATTTTTAATTAATCTATGTAATTACTCATTAATGAGATGCTTTATCATTGTTTTTTTTCTGTTTTACTGTTATTTTGATCATACTGAGTTAAAAACTATTTGAGCCTCCTCCTATGATTTTTAAATTGCTCCGCTACAGATATTACGTAATTATTGGTAAAGGTATATGATAAGAATGTCTTATATAAAAAATTCAAATCAACTATATTCATTAAAATAAAACTTCTAACTAGATCAAAATTTTACTTTTTATTTACTTTTTTATGCAAATTAACAATTTATATTTTATGTTAAAAACTAATTTGTGAGAAACACTATCATTTAATTAATTTAACTTCATATAATTTATGCAATTTGTAATTTGTAAAATAGCATTGCATTTTACGAAATTTGTGTTTTTTCCGCGATTATTTGACAAAATTTGTGTTTTTCCATGATTCTTTATAGAAATTTGCATTTTTTTGTGATCCTTTGATGAAATTTGCGTTTTCTCTTGCGGTGTTTTGACAAAACGCCTGTTTTTTACCGCGAACCTTTGCCGAAAGTCGCATTTTTTCGTGATGCTATGCTGAAAGTCACGTTTTTTCGTGATTCTAAGTAGAAAGTCGCGTTTTCAACGATTCTAATGCCAAAAGTTCTTCTGCGATCCTTTGCCGAAAGACGCGTTACTTCTGCGATAATTTGACGAAATTTGCATTTTATTTTCGAACCTTTAACGAAATTAGCGTTTTTTTTTCCGCGTTCCTTTGCAACAAAATTGATTTTTTTCAGCGACCATTTGTTAAAATTCATGATTTTTTCAATTATATTTTTTATGTCCGAATTTTCAGACTAATGACTGATTTTTGATGAATTTCGGAGCCAAATGCCTTAAATTTTCGAAACATTTGGGACAGAATCAGCCCTGAATTTGCAATCAGTCTCGGAAAATAACGCGAAACTTGTCAATCGATTTCGGGAAAAAAAATCATGAAATTTCTCTATTAATCGCAAAAAAATCATAAAATTTGCAAGGCATTCGCGAGTGTTGGTCGTAGTTTCAAAATGCAAAATTTTTTGGAAAAGGGTGAATTTTTTTGGGCAGGATTTCAAGGTTTTGGGCACGAATCCCACCATCCCGCCCTGAAATTCAAGCCCTGAGTAATATAACTTCATTTGAAAACATTCAAATTAAATAGTTACAGTGAATTAAGTAGAAAATTGGAATCATTTCTAATTTAAACAATATCTATAATTAGTAACAGCTATGCCATATGGTCAAAGAATAAACTGCTCTACATAGTGAAACATTGATATTATAAAAATCGTATGAAGAATCTTTTGATTAATATTATAATAATCAATAAATATTTGATGCCGTTTCATGAATATAATATATTATTCTGTGGTTGTTATTATTATTAGTTTTAAATATACAAATACTTCTTTATATTTTGTTTTTTGAGTGATAACTCCCAAGTGTCCAAGTCAACATTTTTGACCATTAAATTCAGCAAGTAACAAAAAAGATTGATTGGTATTATTGAAATGCTATAACTGGCACTCAATTTTTGAAAGCTGTGATATTCAACTTCATATCTGAAGTTACTTTTTTAAAAATTGTTTAAGAATAACCTCTCACAATCCAGAAAAATTTTTTTCACAACCTGACAAAATCTTAAATATCATTATATTTTGTTATTAACAGCTGTTAATAATCGGACTTTTTAATGTGACTATTTAATGTGGCTAGTGGGGTTAAGTCCTCGCACTTAGAGTTCTATTTGATAAGTAGTTAAAGTTTCTCCACTGAATTTCTCTCATACGGACTGGGAACATGGCTGTATTATATAAGGGTAAGCTTTGAAACACTGTTTCTAAACTTTTTGAATTTGGCTCTATATCTTAGTGTGTTATTAATTTCTTAAGAGTCTGAGGTGATGACACAAAGAAGTCTAACAGTAATTTCTCTCCCTAAATGTGCAATTATTTACTGAAGAATGAAGATTCATCAAAAGTCATTTGTCATCAGCTGGGGACTGCATGAATTACTTCTCTCTCACAGAGAGACCTTTTCTTGAAAACTTTTCTATCCATGAAAAAAGTACTAACTTTTTTCTTCTGTTCTCTCCCCCTCTCTGTCTTCTGGTGTGGGTGGTAAGTTGGGGGATGGAGGGGGGATGCTTCCCTGTCCACTTTTGATTTTCTAGGGATAATTTTCAGCCAAACACGATACTATTCGAGTTTGGTTTTCTCACTCTTTCTGCTGTCAGAACATTACTGTTCCCTTTGATCTGGTGAAGGTCTTCTCCACTCTGCTCCTTGAGATTTGTCTAGACATTGTAGTTTTTGCTCTTTTATTCTGTTGCATCAAAATAATGTTTAAACAATGATGGACCTGTTTCTTTTGATCTCATCTCCATGAGAACAACAGTTCGAAATTTTCTGGCACAAAACATCTTATACATAGGGACTATGACGAACATAGATCTGTTGTAAATTAAGCTTGTAAGCAAAACAACTTTGCTCGAGTACCAGCTTTGAAAGGCTGGTGTGCCAATACTGGTGCACATACCATAGTTGCCAACTTTCATATTTTTTAAATCAATTACTGCCAGAAATTTTGTAAGTCTTTTATTTTTATGTAGCTCTTCAGTTAATTCTACTTAAAATAAGAAACTTAAAAAAAAAAAAAAAAATTCTGGTAGTAATTGATTAAAAAAAAAATACGAAGGATGGGAGCTGTACTTTTGCGCATGCCCAAATGATTAAAAGGAATACCAAAATCATTCATTCATTCTGCCCATCAGTAGGTAACAGTTATGATTTTTTCTGCACCTTTTGTTTTGCAATGTTTTTTTCTACTGTTTAGTGCATGCAAAATAAACAACAATATTCAAACAAACAAAAAATTTCTTAATTTTTTATGTCACCAAGTTAATAAATTATAGTATTTTGAGTTGTGGTATAGATGTTCAATCTTTTAACTCATTTTAAAATTTTAGTGGAAAAATTAATGTATTCAAAGTTTATTTCCATTTTTTTTTTCTCATCTATGTATCAGGATCATATATATATTTTTTATCCTTTATTAATGAGTGATTTTTATTTGCTTTTCTTTTTTAAATATAAATAGTTTACAAACTTGATTAATTTAATATTTATTTGGAATATAACCAGGACCTCCTCTTCTCACTTCAAATACTTCAGACTCCTTTGCTTTCTGAAATTCAATGAAATATTTTAGATTTTTATAATTATTTTGTTTGTTCTCTAATGCATATTTCTACAAATTTTAGGTCCTTTTATCAGACCCCATCCTGCAATTTGGAGGCTAGTATTTGGTAAGTAAAATGCAGTTAATCAACAGTATTGCAAAGTGATAAAAAAAGAAAAAAAAAACAGGGATGCCGGCTTTTAGCCAGGCCAAAAAAAGCTGGACGGCTTTTTTTCGACTTTAACCACTTAAAAAAAGCTGGCTTTTACTTTTCAAATACGTGTTTTATAGATAATTCATATAAAATTTGGATTAATTTATTTTTAATGCACTTATAAATATTTTCTACTAAAAAAATCTAAACCTCTATTAAATTTTGTCAAATAAGTTCTTATAACTGCTAAAATGCAACTGTAAAGGCATTATGTCAGGAAAAAAAAAAATTATAAATATTCAGAATACATTAAATTAGACTCTATGGTATTGGTTTGGAATTCTTTATTATAGCTTTACACATACCATACATTTTAAAGATTATAAGAAAGAATAAGAAAATGTCACACATCGAAATAGAAACATTCTTACATATTGATATTTACTTTTAAAATTGATTAAAACTAAATAGCATATGTATTTAATAACTGAAATTCTCTTATATAATACTTGAGAACACCCAGTAATAAGCAACTGATATTCTAACTTATAAAAATGATATATGTAAAAGGTTTTTCTGCTACTAAGTTGTTATGTAACTTATTCCAGATATGTCCATACGGACAGATTAAAATTGTAGAATGAACAATGTTGAAAGAGAAATTAGGAAGGATATAACATTTGGGAAAATTTTAGTACATGTAAGTGCATTAAAAAAAAAAAAAAAAAAAAAAAAAAAAAAAATCTCCAAATAAAATTTGTTGAATTAGAATTTTGAAAAGCTATTTGCTATTTAAAATAGTACATATTCATGCATAAATTAATGCGTATATGTTATTCATAATACTGTTTTAATAGAGAGAAATGTTTTTATTAAATGACTTTATGTGTAATTTTAAATAAATGTTTGAGAAATAAAATAAGACTTGTATATCAATATCCCTTTAAAATTAGTTAATAAAATTTATAACTAAGCAACCATTGTCCTTTTTAATTATATAAAGCAGTAAAAATGAAAAAAAAAGGTGTTAAGGTCAGTGTAAACCAGAAAAAGCCATTGGCCATGGCCTTTTATTCTAATACTAATGTCTTCATTATTGAAAAATTGGGTTGTATTGATTTCTACTTCAATTAAATGTCTTTAAAGCTAATTAAAAAACACATAAAAATGTATCATTTATAATTAAAATGCTTCACTGTATAAAAGCCAATTTTGGCCAAAAAAAGCCAGTTAAAACCAATAAAAGCCACTAGCGTGGCTTTTTTTAATTTTAGCCAGCTGTTTTGCAACCCTGAAAAAAACCCTTACTATATTTGTTACTTTTTTGTTAAAACCGTACCACCATGCTTTTTCAGTGTCGTAATTAATATGAATTGTCTTGCGGCTTTGGCTTTTGAATATGAAAGTAAAACATACAAATATGGGAAACAAATATTTATTGGATTTTAACCCTTTAATCGGCTGGCCCGAATTTTTCCATTTCTAGAAATTATGTGAAAATGGCTGTAGACAAAAATATTTTGAGCAGAATTTTATTTTGAATCATATATAGGAAGAAGTGATATTAAAGATATTATAGTATAAAACTGTGATTAATAAATATATAAATCCTTGAATTTACAAGCATTCTTATCAAAATACAGAAAACCCTTGGATGGTGAAAGGGTTAACGAATAATTAAAATTCGAAAACTGAAACATAACAGTAAATAAACATTGTATGAAACACTGGATACAGCAGATATAAAATTGCAACACATACAAGTACAGAATTGTAAAGGGCAACCGGATGGTCGCGTGTGGGCTTTTTCTATAAGGATTGGCCAATTATCAAAACAACACAAACGTTTATTATACACATAGGACGGGACGGTGAACACAGACTGGGACAAACAAAAGTACACATGACACTAAGTCGTATAAAACAAAACTTATAGTTTCATCTTGTTTCTTTACGGCTGGCACTAGCCAAAACCGTTCTCAGTAGTTTTGGATCACCTTCTTAGGCGAAGCCATCCCAGATTCTGCTCTGTTTCTTCTCTTTTGGCCACAGATGGCGCTTCTATAGGTGAGAGGGGTTGTACAAACATCACACCTCCCCCATTCAAAGTTTTGATTTAGTCTTTAAAGACTAATCAAAATCTAATGGAATCTCTATAAACATTTTAGCATACACACTATTAATAAAAATCAAAATTACAATACTTACTTAACATAAAGATAACTAAAAAGAATAACTAAGATACTATGCAATATGAGATTATGATACTAGTACTAATACGTTAAAGTTCTAGAATAAATATTTTAAAGTTCAAATAATAATGTTCAATCAATTAATGTCCACAAAAGTCATATTCAGAAAAGTCTTGAAGGAAACATATAATCACAAACAAAATAAATCAAAAGTTTATCGTGAGTTTTTTTTTTTTTGAACGGCAAAGTCTCTTTCGTTTAAGTCCAGTGTGAGGCATATAGTCTGCTTAAGGAATCTGCATTAGTGTGGAGATTTCCACGTCGATAGGCTATGTGGGCTTGAAATCGCTGCAATGCCAGAGCCCACCTCTGAAGGCGCGCACTTTGGGATTCACAATCGGTCAAGAATTTCAAAGGGTTGTGGTCACTCACAACAGTCACTTGCGAGCCATATATATAATGTTTAAACTTTTTTAGAGCGAAAATAACCGCATAGGCTTCCTTCTCTATAGTAGCATAATTTTCTTGGCATTTCGATAGTTTTTTGCTAATGAAAGCAATGGGATGTTCTTGGTCATTTTCATCTTTTTGAGATAGGCAAGCACCTATCGCGTACGATGAAGCATCTGCATGTATGATGAAGGGTTTTGTAAAGTTCGGTGAATAACAAATGGGCGTTTGGCTGATTGCCTGCTTCAGATCACGGAAAGCTGTTTCACACTGCTCAGTCCAGGTAATTTCATTAGGAGCACGTTTTTTTGTAAGTTCAATTAATGCTCGGGCTATTTCAGAGAATGTCGGGATATAGGACCTATAATAGGACAGAAGGCCTAATAAACTTCTGACATCTTTCTTGGATTTCGGCACTTCTAAATTTTGGATGGCTGCTACTTTCTCTGAATCAGGAGCATGTCTGCCTGATCCTACCACATGTCCTAGGAATTTTATCTGGGATCGTGCAAAGACACATTTCTGAAAATTTACTGTCAGGTTTGCTTCTTCGAGGGTTGTCAGAACAGCGTCTAGGTGCTTGAGATGGTCAGTCCAGTTATTAGAAAAAACTACCACGTCATCTATGTATGTTTCGGCATATTCTTTATGTTGGACTAAAGTGCGATTCATGGACCTTTGAAACATGGCTGCCGCGTTACGTAGCCCGAACGGCATAACTACGAAGGAATACTGTCCTCGGTGTGTGACGAAAGACGTTAAATGTTTAGAGTCTTCACTTAATCTTATCTGCCAGTACCCTTTCAGTAAGTCCAACAGGCTGATGAATTTCGCTGGAGCGACTTTGTAGAGCAAGTCGGTAGCGTTAGGCATAGGGAATGAGTCGACTTCTGTCTGGGAGTTTAAATATCGATAGTCCACACATAATCTAACTGAGGAGTCCTTTTTGGCTACACATACGATCGGATGAGCATATTCACTCTCCGAGTGCTCGATTAGTCCTAAACTTAATAATTCTTCGATTTGTCTGTCGACTTCACTTTTGAGTGCCTCTGGGATTCTGTAGGGCTTCTGACGTTTTGGTTGGTTATCAGGTTTTAATTTAATTTTATGTTCTCCTACATTTGCAATTTTAGGGATTCCCGACTGAAGGTTGGAGTGTCTACATAATATGCTGATCAGTTGCTCCCTCTCATCTTCTGTTAAATGGTCCAAGTGTAATTTTTGGTGGAGGTTATTTGGATCGTCTTTACTAATCTGCGGGATGTTTTCGATCTCACCGAAATCGATATCATCATCATAGATGACGCCTATGTGTGTTGTCTGAGCTTTTAATTCTCTGATTTTATTCGCGTGTAAATGCTTTATACTATTATCTGGCAATTGTACTAAATAACTATAGGGAGATTTCTTTTCAAGTATCGTAGCTGGTGCTGTCCACCTAGCGTATATTTTGTGATTACTGTCCGGAATTAATACAATAACTTGATCATTCGGTTTAAATTCTTTATGTCTAGCTTTCCTGTTGTGATAATAAGCGTAAGCCTGCTGCTGATCCTTGCAAGAAATTCCGGCATGCACGGCTGCTTTTTCCAACTTTATTTTCAGGTCATTTAAGTAATTGGTAACTGAGCCTAACTGGCCAATTGGTAGAGGTGTTTCGTTGGTCCATGATGACTTTAATATGGAAAGAGGAGCAGTTGGACGCCTACCATATAACATTTGGAATGGACTAACGTTCGTTGTAGCATTTGGTACCTCCCTGTATGCCCACAACAAAAAGGGTATGTGTTTATGCCAACTTCCGGCATTTTCTCTTATAACATGGTGTATCATCCCTTTAAGTACCCCATTCCATCGTTCCACCAATCCATTCGACTGTGCGTACCCCGGAACGGAAAAACGCGGGGACGTCCCTAAACGTTTCACAAATTCTTTCGTGAGGGCCGAAGTGAAGTTTTTACCCTGGTCGCTAGCTATTAATTTAGGAATTCCGGTCCGTGAAAATATCTGCAAAAGGGCATCGCATGTGGATTTTGCAAAAAGATTTCGTAAACAGACCGCTTCCGGCCAACGCGTGCACTGGTCTACCGCGGTTAGTACGTACTTGTACCCTCCACTAGCCGGTTCTATTGGGCCTATTACGTCTATATTTACAATCTGCATTGCCTCGTCAGGACGAGTGACTGGGGTTATTGGTATATCATCAAATTTATTTGCTTTCGCTCGAAGCTGACAAGACAAACATTTGTCGCAAAACTCGCTCACATCTGTCTTAATCCCAGGCCAAAAAAAAGAATATTTTAATCTTTCAGTGGTCTTTCGTTTTCTTAAATGTCCACCCCAGGGGCTTGAATGAGCGAGCTCTAGCAACTGCTTTCTACGCAGCTCGGGCACGAGCAATTGATGTACCGTTTCCCCTAATATTTTGTCACGATGGTATAACAGATCGTCCTGAACAAAATAATTATTACGCTCATTTTTGGCATCTGTCCAACACTAATTTAGTGATGCATCCGTCTTTTGTTCCCATTTAAATTTTTCCGAGTCGTTCGTGAAATTTCTGGTATTTTCATTGCCATCGTTATCAATATTGTCGTTTACATTTCCTATTTTAACCTGCTCGGCCTCCGTAGCAGCGCAAGCTAAATCTAAATCTACTGCGTTGTTTTCACTCGTACGGGGCAAATTTATAGTACTAAAATCATTTATTGTGGTGTCGGGTTCGTTACTTTCGCTTATTGTGCTTAATTCCTTATGAGCATTTAAAGATAACAGTAAATCATTAATTAAATTATCAACCATCGCGCACGTTATTACTATTTTTGGGAACACCCTGCAATGTACTTTATCTGCAGCTATGCTTAATGGAATGTTTATTAACGGTGCTCTTAACTCGTGTCCGAAAGCTGATTTAAGTATAATTGAACCGCATGGTACTTTAAAATGCTCCGGTACACAAACGCTCTTTATAATTGAAATCTGAGTACCGCTATCGACGACCCCTCGTAAAATTTTATTCTCAAATTCTAAGTCTATAAATTGGAGTGGTTCAATTATTTTTTTCTTTTCTCGCACCCGTTCTAAATCAAATACATTCCGCGACATTACTCGGGCTGTCAGCGCATTTTCATTCGTATTTTTTTCTGATTTATTACCCTTCCCAACTAAAGAATTACAAATTGACACGTGATGTAATTTAGAACACAGCCTACATTTAGTTTTTTCCGTACAATATTTAATTATGTGTTTTCGCTTCAAGCAAGCGAAGCATCTACCCTCAGCTTTTAATTTATTAATCCTTTCCTGAATTGAATATCTGTCACATTTTTCAGTTAGATGATTATCTGACCTGCAAAACAAACAAACATTCTCTAAAGCAAACACTTCAGCTACGCCAGATGTTTTGTTAATCTGTTTACATTCCGGTAATATTCCTGATAAGTACTTTGGCCTTGAATGGTCAGAAGATAAATTTATAATTTGAGTTTGCTTTTCCCTAGCCTCCAAATCATTTCGGATAAATGATAATAATTTATCCAAGCTGTAATTCTCTTCAGAATTTTTGACACTTTGTCTATTGAACTCAAGCGATAAACTATACGGTAATGCTTTTAATATTATCGGAGTCAATAATGCATCAAAACTGTCCGCTTCCATTTCTAATGACCTTAGACTACGAATCTACGTTTGAATAGCGTCATATAATTTACGTAATGACATGACGTCATGCGATTTTGTAACCGGTTTTAAAGTTAACAGCGTATTAATATAACTGGTAATAATTAAATCTTTCCTACCAAATTGTCTTTTAAGTAAGTCAACTGCTTCTATGTAATTTTTATCAGATAACGCAAAACCCGATATAGAATTATACGCACTCCCTCCTAAATAACTGAATAAATAATTCATTTTCTCAATATTTGAGAGGTGTTCATTGTCATGTACCGCTGTTTTAAACGAGTTCCAGAAATTCTGGAAAAGTTTAATATCTCCATAATATTTCTCAATTTTAAGTGTCGGTAGTTTGACCGTGTTAGGAAATTCTACGCACCTATTTGCGGGACATACAGGGGGTGGGGGTTCTTTTTGTTTTAATTTTTTATTCACTCTGAACTTCCAGAGCGTAATTTTTTCCTGGTACTCTGCCGACGCCTTGGCATCTTTCTCGACTTCAGATAAATCATCAATTAATGTTAGGATTTCGTTATCCTCTTGTTTCAAATCACTACCTTTCTGTTCTAACATCGCCAAATTTTCTTCAAGATCGTCTAAGTTTGGCGTGTCGGACACAAAATTGTCTTCGATTTTTTTAATTATTGACGTAATAGAACTTTTAGTGACTCCGCGAGCTTTTTTTAATTTTGATAACTTATCTGCCATACTTAAAGTAATGTAATAAAATCTTATCTCCGTAAAAATATAATCCAATACGGATAATATAAATCAAAAATAATCCGCACGTCCAGGGAAAAAATAATCCAGGGATAGGGTATCTTTAATGCACATTAAATTCACTTGTTGAATTCACTTTGGCCAAATCCCACAATACTTCTGACGCCAGTGTAAAGGGCAACCGGATGGTCGCGTGTGGGCTTTTTCTATAAGGATTGGCCAATTATCAAAACAACACAAACGTTTATTATACACATAGGACGGGATGGTGAACACAGACTGGGACAAACAAAAGTACACATGACACTAAGTCGTATAAAACAAAACTTATAGTTTCATCTTGTTTCTTTACGGCTGGCACTAGCCAAAACCGTTCTCAGTAGTTTTGGATCACCTTCTTAGGCGAAGCCATCCCAGATTCTGCTCTGTTTCTTCTCTTTTGGCCACAGATGGCGCTTCTATAGGTGAGAGGGGTTGTACAAACATCACAAGAATATTTCTTTTTTGGAAGCAGGTAGGTTTCAGAGAGTTTACTTAGAAAGGGAACAGATATGAAAAATTTCCAGTGGAGTCCTTTTGCATGGTTTGTGTATTTTCTTATGCAAAATGAGAAAAATTAACTGAAATTTCAAAGATCCAGGAGGTTTTATTACCTCCTTTATATAACTGTCATTCTTTGGAATCCATGCAACACCACATTAATTCAATTAAATAAGAGTATGTCAATTTCATGAGGTATTTATTCGAATATAATCCTTGTAACAATTTTTTAAGAAATTGTATGTTAGCATGTTCATTTTCTGGGAAATTTTAAATCATGAAATTAAAAAAAAAATTGTTCTATGCATTAGAGTACTTTTACTATAATAAATACTTTAATAAGTTTACTATAATTCTATTTTTATAAAGTTTCCTGATTTGTCAATGTTTGGGGATTGTAGTTCCTGAAAGTTTGCCTGTGGGGGAAGAGCAATGTTACAAATTCTGAAAATAATTTTAAATTTTTTGCTGTTGAGTATATGCTCTAAATACTTCTTTTTTACAATGGCTTTTTTGACATAAACAGCCTCGATAAGGGAAGAAAAATATTCAAACATTTTGATAACCCATTCACTAATTCATACACGCAAGCACAATCGAGCCAAAGAGAGACCCATATCTTAATATTCATTCCTCCTCCCCTCCTCTTACTTTAGTGTCAAAAGAAAAAATAAATAAAGCATTTTCGATGCTTTAGAATATATGAATATATAAACACGTATATTCATGAATATATAAATACATCTTTAGATAAATATATTTTTGCTTTTTAATCTTATCCTATTTTAAAAGTACAAAACGTTGATTATAAATAGTGCAAGATTAAAACTGATTAACCCTCACAGTACTAAGATCAAAATACTGCTTAAATGCCTAAAATTTAAAAAGGGGTGACCCTCCTATAGGTAATTTAGGCACCAATAGGTAATTATGATGTTCATACGATGTGGCAATTCATTTAATTAAATAGCAAAATTTACACACAACTGAACACAAGAACAAAGAAATAACAAAATGAGGTAGGCACCTACACTCGCTTTTATGATAATGCTCTACCCACAGCGCAATCTAGTGAACTACATTTGGCATTGAAAACATTCTCTTTCTTTCTCTTGAAATGTGATAAATGATAGAAAGTTTTCATTTATTCCCTGATTGCCTAAGATGGGGTCTGTGTGACCCCCATTAGCAATTTTTACAAATAAACAAAAAAAATTAACTGTACAAAACTTACTAAGTAGACAAAATCATGAAAGAGACCTTTATAGTACGAATTGAATATTTCCAACTGAGCGAAAAAATGCCCAGGCCGGGAATCGAACCCAGATCCTTGGCTTACAAGGCCAATGCTTTTTTCCATTTAAGCTAACTGGGCCGACAGCCAGCCAGCATATTTCGCTCAGAAAACCTTATTGGTAGGAACATCTGATCTGTCATGTAGACAGCTCAACAGAATAAACCGCAGGTTAAGGACCTCCATATTAACGATGGATACGTAGATGAACTATTATTTTAACACAGTCAAACTGACTGGTAAAGTTATCATACGAATTGACTATTTCCAACTGAGCGAAAAAATGCCCAGGCCGGGAATCGAACCCAGATCCTTGGCTTACAAGGCCAATGCTTTTTTCCATTTAAGCTAACTGGGCCGACAGCCAGCCAGCATATTTCGCTCAGAAAACCTTATTGGTAGGAACATCTGGTCTGTCATGTAGACAGCTCAACAGAATAAACCGCAGGTTAAGGACCTCCATATTAACGATGGATACGTAGATGAACTATTATTTTAACACAGTCAAACTGACTGGTAAAGTTATCATACGAATTTAATATTTCCAACTGAGCGAAAAAATGCCCGGGCCAGGAATCGAACCCAGATCCTTGGCTTACAAGGCCAATGCTTTTTTCCATTTAAGCTAACTGGGCCGACAGCCAGCCAGCATATTTCGCTCAGAAAACCTTATTGGTAGGAACATCTGGTCTGTCATGTAGACAGCTCAACAGAATAAACCGCAGGTTAAGGACCTCCATATTAACGATGGATACGTAGATGAACTATTATTTTAACACAGTCAAACTGACTGGTAACGTTATCATACGAATTGAATATTTCCAACTGAGCGAAAAAATGCCCAGGCCGGGAATCGAACCCACAAAGGCCAATGCTTTTTTCCATTTAAGCTAACTGGGCCGACAGCCAGCCAGCATATTTCGCTCAGGAGCGAAATATGCTGGCTGGCTGTAGGCCCAGTTAGCTTAAATGGAAAAAAGCATTGGCCTTTGTAAGCCAAGGATCTGGGTTCGATTCCCGGCCTGGGCATTTTTTCGCTCAGTTGGAAATATTCAATTCGTATGATAACTTTACCAGTCAGTTTGACTGTGTTAAAATAATAGTAGACCTTTATAGGATAATTCCTAGAAAATAATTTTAGCACACATATTCTAAATGAGAAAAAAAACTGCAAAATGTCCAGATGGGATCAATTAGCACTGCGAGGGTTAATATGAGCTTTACAAAAATTGGATAGCACATTTGCCCTCTACCAAATCATGTGCCCCAGGGCTTCAATCCAGCTTGCCCATGCTTTAACACTAGAAAGACGGGGAATTTTTCTCAAATTTTATAAAAATATTTGACACCAGAATTTTTATTTTAAATTATTAACATATTTATTTGTTTTTTTTCTTTGTATCTTTTAAACTAGTTTTATAAAGAAATGTCTGGTTCGAAACGAAATATATTCATTTGGTAGCGGTCAAAATGACTGCTCGCCGTCTTTCTAGTATTAATCAGGCCTGTATCACACAGTTGTATATTATAGGCATTTTCACTGATTCTTTCAAAAGGAGAAAATGGCAAATAGCAAATATAATGGAAATTTTAGAAACGAAGTTTTCTAAATAATTTAGCTGATACAATTCCCAAGCTGAAAAATCAAACTATTTGTAGATTAGAAATTTTCTCATTGGTTATCATTTCATTTCAATGCTATTTATAATTGGCAAGAAATTGCATTTCATATATACTGGGTTACGCTATGCCTTAATGGGTGTATCTGATATTGCTCTACATATGTTTAGTAGTTGAAAGTTTTAATTTGCCTGACTAAAATACTTCAGTTATAGAAGAATCAATGTTTGTGCGAACAAAAAAGAAAACGATAATATTGGGTTTGAAGATAATTTTCAGTAAATTGGCATTCTTGGCTTATTTTTGATGTGAATATTTTGCTAAATGTTTTGCCAAAGATCTGTTTGAACATAGTTGAATGACTGATATTAGAAAAGACTCTGCATTCAATTGATAATGGTAATATAACCCAATTATTTTGTATGGCCATGCATTTAACTGTTATACAACTGTGGTGGTTCTACATTTTCATTTGGGAAGTGCTGTTATTTTCCTCAATAATATATTTGAATTTCATTGAGTTTTTAATAGAAGGTATTTTAAACAGTTGCTATCAAAATATTATGCATACAAAAAATATCGTGCTGCCCCATAAAAGAACACCAGATACAATACACGCCATTTCCATTAGAAGACATCTTTAGGTGATGTGTAGGTTGGGTGTCATCTTCAATTTAAAAACTCATTTAAAGCACTGGAAATTAGTCTAAAAAAGTATTGTAAAAATGTTTGATTTCATATATTTGGGGTTGATAAATTTTAATTTCTTGTCAAAGCAAAAGTTATTAGAAGTATGGTAATTATCTTTTTACTTCTAGAACACATTAATCACATAAATATACATAACATAAAAAGTTAGTGTAGTTTTAAAATTTTACCTGAAGTAAGATTTTTTTTCTTTCTTGTTACTTTACTTACTCCAACTCAAAATATTAGAATAATGAAAATCAAAGTACAATGTCATTTAAGATTTACATTTATTTCAGTAGAAATGAATGCTTGGCAATTTTGATGTGTAGTATCACATTTTACCTATTTATAGATTAACATAACATTAAAAAAAATTGTATTATAGTTAAAGAAATTTTATAATGAATTTTTTTTAAAAATTAATAAAAATAGAATAATTGTCACAGCAGTTCAAAAAATTAGAATAACACAGAAAAATGGTATAATTCATTTAATAGAAAAACTTTGTGTATAGTTAACAATGCCGGCCCAAGGATATGTTGGTGCCCATGCGAGCACCCATCGGGTCGCCCCCCTCCCCCCTGACACACACACACAAGAAAAATGGCTTGACTTATGTTCTTAATTTTTTTTTAAATATTCGTAATTTTTATACATACTATAATTTATTATTTAAGATATTAATTTAAAATGTTTCTAAATTTAATGCCATCTTTGAGTTTGTGTTTGGTAAATTGTAAAATTAGTGTCATAAGGGAAATTTTAATTTTACAAATATTATTACTTTTAATGTATAAATTGCGATCCAAAAGTAAAACACAAGGTACAACACATGGTATTGGACGAAAATAACAATAAGTTAATTATAATAAAAAAAGTTTGTCAGAATATAATGTTTAGAATAATTCGATAATTAAAGAAGCAGAACTACTAGTAAGTAGCACTATGAAAGATAAAAACTGTAATCTTGTCTCGTTATTTAGTGGCTGAATCCATATCAACTCAGGCAGGGGGGTTACCTTCATAGTCTCAGAAGTTTTTGAATTGAACATATGTTAAAATTTAAGAAAAAGTAAGGTACTTGTATATTTTCATTTTGCCCAAAAAAATTCCTGGCCTGAGATACAGGCCGCCAAAGATGACATCCCCGGCATCCTTTCTCATTCGCGATTTTCGATAAAAATTTTAAAGTGCTCTATCTCTAGAACGGTGCAAGATATTTTGTTGCGGTTTATTTTATTTTAAAGATAATATTCTTCTGTTTAAAATTATATACCCAATTATGAAAAATGTATTCAACTTTTCTTGTGGCAGCCTTTTGAAAAAAAAAAAATTTTTTTTTTTTGGAAATGCCAATCCCAAAAATTTTGATTTTTTTGCTGTTGATCAATACCATTAGGAACTACCTTCACTGTAAAGGAGAACTTCCACTTTTGAGTTAAACAAATTTTAGGAACATTTTAAAAATTCGGAGAAGTTTACAGGAACTGTATATATACAGTTCCAGTAAAAGTCACTGAATTTTTGCTTATTTGTATCATATTTGTAAGGATAAGCCTACTATATATCCTCAACAAGTTAGAAATTGCAATATCAAATGTGGCAAATGAGGTGCGTGCGTACTATAACTAGTTTTATAAATATTCAGGTCTTGGTGCAATAAGTTACACTCTTGTGCAAAAAGGGCATGAATACAAAATTTATTATGATTCTACATATTAAATTCAGTAATACGGAAGTAATATGAATTCATCTTAAAAGGACTTAATCGCCATGGCAACCTAGAATCATTACCTATCATGGTATATCATTTAATCAATTATGTATTATAGGATTTTTTAATAGAATGAAGAAAACTTTTATTAATGTCTTTTATGTTTTAATTTGATTTTCATAGCATTTGAAGTGATACATACTTTATTTTCAATGCCGAACATAGTAAAACAATCTCAATAACATACATCAATTACACAGCAATACAAATTATATTAATACAAGTTAGAGTTCAGACAGATGGGCAGACAAATCGAATCCATAAAGTCTTTCAACTATGTTGGAAATTGTTAAAAACACATAAATAGGTCGGAATTTGACTTTTAGAAATTTATGTCAATAGACGGAAGCATACTTGAATACTTTCATACCCGGTAGCAGAAAGTGCGTGACGCGCGACGTGCGTCGCAGATTTATTTTGGACCTTGCAGATAAATTTGCCAACTTGAAGAAGAAAAAGTGACAAAAAATATCGCGAATTCGACAAATGGTCGCCGAAAAATATCAATTTCGACAATCATTCGCATAAAAAATCGGTAATTTATAGCCAAAGGGTCGCTATAAAAACGTGAATTTCGTCAAAAGAGCCCGGAAAAAAACATGCATTTCGTTCCAGGGTTGTGAAAAAAATGCAAATTTCTGTCACAGGATCCCGGAAAAAACACGAATTTCCTCAAAGGATCGCGGAAAGAACGCGAATTTAGTCAAACGATTGTGGGGAAAACGCAAATTTAGTCAAACGATCGCGAAAAAACTGAAATTTATGTCAAGGGATCGCGAAAAAACGCAAATTTATGTCAAAGGATTGCAGAAAGAACCCGGTATTTCGTCAAAAGATCTCGAAAAACGTAAATTTCTGCCAAAGGATATCTGTACAAACTTGAATTTTATCCAAAAATCCTGAAAAAAAAACGTGAATTTCGTTCCAGGGGCGCGAGAAAAACGTAAATTTCTGTCACAAAAATGCGGAAGAAACTTGAATTTCATGAAAGGATCGAGGAAAAAACACGAATTTAGTCAGACAATCGCGGAAAAATGCAAATTTCTGTAAAACGATCGCGAAAAAACGCAAATTTCTGTAAAACGATCGCGAAAAAACGCAAATTTCTGTAAAACGATCGCTGAAAAACGCAAATTTCTGTCAAAGGATCGCGAAAAACGCAGATTACTGTCAAAGGGTCACGAAAAAAAGAAAGTTTATGTTAAAAGATCGGAATTAAATTTGCGGAATTTCGCCAAAAGATCGCAAAAAACGCAAATTTCTGCCAAAGGATTGCTGTAAAAACGCGAATTTCGTCACAAGATCCCGGGAAAAAGGTGAATTTCGTACCAGGGGCGCCGAAAAAACGCAAATTTCTGTAAAACGATCGCGGAAAAACGCAAATTTCTGTCAAAGGATCGCGAAAAACGCAGATTACTGTCAAAAAGTCACGAAAAAAACAAAATTTGTTAAAAGATCGCGAAAAACGCAAATTTCTGCCAAAGGATTGCTGTAAAAACGCGAATTTCGTCAAAAGATCCCGGGAAAAGGTGCATTTCGTACCAAGGGCGCCGGAAAAACGCAAATTTCTGTCACAGAATCGCGGAAAAAACACGAAGTTCGTCAAAGAATCGAGGAAAAAACGCAAATTTCGTAAAGGATTGCGAGAAAAAGCTCATTTTTGCCAAAGGATCGCGAAAAAACGGCAAATTTCATCAAAAGATCGTGAAAAAAAAACGAGAAATTTCCTCATAAGATCGCGAAAAACAGCAGATTTCGTCAAAAAATCGCGAAAAAAACCCGGCAAATTTCGTCAAAAAATCGCGAAAAAAAAAGGCAAATTTCGTCAAAAGATCGAGAAAACGGTAAATTTCGTCAAAAGATCGCGAAGAAAAACACATAATTAGTGCCGGCAGTGGATTCTCCCTGCACCCCCCCCCCCCTCTGTTGTAACCTTTCGGAAAATTTGCTGTGAATTTCAGAATTTTTTTTTTACTCAGAATCACCCCTAGTATTAATCAGTAAGAACACTGTTTATTTTAACACTCATAATGTTTGTACATAAGAAAATGTAACATGCTACTCCCGCAAACAATTTTCATCCCACTAAATTGCTGTCGCAGACGCAACCATAACTTTCTGCTACTGGGCTTTCATACAACCCTGTATTTTACCTACTATCTTTATATACATGCCACTATTTAGCTAATATTTAATTAAGATTAAAACATCCTTAAAACCAGTGAAATCACACTTCCAAAGATTATCATCCATAGACGGCCATGTATCTAATTCTTTGCGTGGACCTGTATATCATTTTATCTATATTCTCCAAACATATCTTAGTATACTAAATGTAGTTCAGCGTAAAAATGCATAACTCATTTAAAAACCACCTTTAAGCTACTTTCATTCATACTCAGTAAACCCTTAAGATTTCTTTTGTGTAGCCCTGTGTATGATCTACAGCATTTATGCACACTATGTAATATGGAAAATTTTAGTTAAACTTAAAAACTCAAACACAACTAAAAATGCACTTCCAGCAAAATACCCTTACGATTTCTTTTGTGTAGCCCTGTATATGATCTACAGCCTTTATACACACAACGTAATATGGAAATATTTAATTAAACTTAAAAACTCATATCGCAACTAAAAATGCACCTTTAGCAATCATTGCTAATGTACAGTATTTCCAATAAGGTAAAGTATCCGAAATCTTTTGTGTGTCCCTGTAAACACTATGCACTTTCTATGACACAGAAGTAATTTTTTGTAAACCTCTGCAATAAAGTATGTATCACTTCAAATGCTATGAAAATCAAATTAAAACATAAAAGACATTAATAAAAGTTTTCTTCATTCTATTTAAAAATCTTATAATACATAATTGATTCAATGATATACCATGATAGGCAATGATTCTAGGTTGCCATGGCAATTAAGTCCTTTTAAGATGGATTCATATTACTTCCGTATTACTGAATTTAATATATGGAATTATAGTAAATTTTGTATTCATGCCTTTTCGCCCAAGAGTGTAACACTTATTGCCCCAAGATCTGAATATTTAGAAAACTAGTTAATACTATGCACGCACCTCATTTGCCACATTTGATATTGCAATTTCTAACTTGTTTAGGATATATACTAGGCTTATCCTTACAAATATGATACAAATAAGCAAAAATTCAGTGACTTTTACTGGAACTGTATCTATACAGTTCCTGTAAAATTCTCTGAATTTTTTAAATGTTTCTAAAATTTGTTAAACTCAAAAGTGGAAGTTCTCCTTTACAGTAAAGATAGTTCCCAATGGTATTGATCAACAGCAAAAAAATCAAAATTTTTGGGATTGGCATTTTCGAAAAAAAAATTTTTTTTTTCAAAAGGTTGCCACAAGAAAAGTTGAATACATTTTTCAAAATTGGTTATATCATTTTAAACAGAAGAATATTACCTTTAAAATAAAAAAAAACGCAACAAAATATCTTGCACCATTCTAGAGATAGAGCACTTTAAAATTTTTATCGAAAATGGCGAATTGGAAATGGTGCCCGGGATGCCATCTTTGGCAGCCTGTATCTCGGGCCAGGAATTTTTTTGGGCAAAACCAAAATATACAAGTATCTTATTTTTTATTGAATTTTAACATATGTTCAATTCAAAAACTTCTGAGACTATGAAGGTAAGATTTTTTCTTTGGCTGCCTGAATTGACATGGATCATACCTAGTACATAAAAAGTAAAATATAAATTTCATATTTAAATAAATACCAATTTTCGTAAAGGGCTGACTTTTCATAGTGGAAACTTTCAAAAAATGGAAAACCCAGTTTTCTCTTCAGCTAATATAAAGCATGAAATATAAATATTCTTATTCTTTCTTTTTATTTTTGTAATGGTTCTCTTTCTCTTCTTATAAAACTAAATTTTCTTTATCGGTGATGATTTTTACCAAACTGGAAAAAAAAAAGAGTAAAATTTATTTTTTTTTAAGTACCCTAAAATAATAAAACACTATGATTGAGAATAACAGTTGTATTTACAATAATAAGGAATACGCTTAACAAAAAATGTCCCCCCCCCCCCCCCCCAAAAAAAAAAAAAGTTTGCCCTTTCCTGAATTTTGTTCTACTGGCGCTCATGCTAGAACTAAACAAACCATTCCAAAGAAAGCTATATATGTTTAAGTACAGCAAATTTAGGTTGTAAGCGCCGCTCTGAAATTAGATAAACAAAGTGTCATTATAATTGTATGAATCCAGTTAAATCATAGGGTACTGGTGTAGGACATCATGAAGAAAACCAACATAGCGGACATTACAGGCAGAAAAAAAAGTTATTTAACGATAAATGTATAAAATAAAATATTTTCTGAAGACGATTACAAAATCAAATTTATATACAGATAAATTATTATTTAAAAAGGCTCCAGTTTCACAATTCTGTCTCATATTGATTTAATCATTACGTTAGAGCTCTTGGCTCCTGTGAATGAGAAATCAAGTTACCATAATTCTACTCAACTTCTGTAGATTTGCAAATAATAAAGTGCATGTCATGGGTGAGGGGGGCAAGGAAGAGCCTTTGCCCCACTATTTTGAAAAAAAAAATGCTATCTTGGATGATTTTTAGAGAAAGGTCGGGGGGGGGGGGGGGGTTAAAATGTACTGTTTTTGCTTAGTTTTAAATAATAAATGACTAAGAGAAAAATTGCGTTTGGGCATAAGTCTGTACATATTATAAAAAGGCTTAACGCAATATTATTTCAAGTGACTGCGCCTGCCATATGTGCCTGAAAAAACCCCGATCAGCCTGAGCAAGGGCAAACAAGGCAGCTGCCCAGGATCTCAACTCTAAAATACCCCCCTTCCCCAAACTCCAAAATTGTTTTTTTTTAAAGAGGATTTGCTTTTTTTCGATGAAAAAATTTATTTTACATTTTTCTATTTCCTATAGTCTTGTAGATTATCCATATACAGCAATTTGGCGAAGACCTTTTGTAGATATTTAGTGCTTCAGCTCAACGTATCCGTAGGCTTACATTGTTTTGGAGCATTACAAACTCATTGTATGCAAAAAGACTTCTTTCAACTGTCCGGGATCAGAACTAAAAAACTATTAAACCGATCTTGTTTTTTTTTTTTTATTATTAAAGGTGATATAATTTATTGGAGCTTGGGCCAATTTCAGCCATTTTTATAAAAAATATTTTTAGAAACACGGCAAAGTGCGAAAAAAGGGGTCAGAAATAGATCTTTTTTTTCAAATCGCTCACACTTTGTTGATTTTCAACATCTTTATCTCAAAGTGGTTGAAGCTCCAGGCAATATTTCCTAACTTTTATAATCCTCCTGGGAAATTGATAGCAAGCGACTCTGTCGATTTATCGGATCCGCCCAATTGGAATTACGCGGTGCACATGCTAGGCCATCCACCCACGAAACTGCAGCCACATCATCAATTTCTTATTTAAAAAATCTTAAGGCTGTTCTTAACTGCTCTGCTCAACGAGCGCAAATTGTTCTGACACATTTTTTAACGGAAAGATATAAAATTGGAAAGCCTGGCCATGGTAGCGATTTGGAATTGAACTGTTTTTTCCATTTTTTGATCCATCCATTACAGGGTTGTTTGGTTTAAACCACGCTGGTTTAAACCAAATGGTTTTTCTAAAAAACCATACTGGTTTTTTTTCATCTGTTTTTTTTTCCCTTTTTACCTAATGTTTTCCTTTATTTTACACATTATTGAAAAATGCAAAATCTAAGTTATGCAGAAGCTACAAGCAAAGCTTTAGAAAAAATGATCAATTAATAAGTTTGTAAGTCTTTCGCATGAAAATTCGGTTCAAAACGCCAACTTTGACAGAATTTTCTGAAAGATCTATTGCGTTTTGAAAAAAAAAAAAAAAAAAAAAAAAAAAAAAAAAAAAAAAACGGAAAACACGGTTTTATTACATAGTTTCTGAACAACAGCATCTGCTAGTTTCATGCATTTCCCAACAAAAATAAACTAAAACTCATGTCATAAAGTTGCCCTTTCGGATTTGAGAACAGGCTTAAGAATAAAAAAGAAACTCGAGATATGAAGTCGAATAAGAGGACTTTGAAAAATTGGGTGCTAGCGAAGCACCTGTTTACTTTTAACTAAAATATGCAATAAGATATATTTAAATCATCTGTTGCATAATCAAATCCACTATTTAGATTAAAAAAATGTGGGAAAATCAAGATACGGTTCTCGCGAGACATAACAGAAAAAAAGTCTCATAAAAAAGCCTAAAAATATAAATTATTAATTTTTAGTTTAGACATTTAGAAGTAATACGTATTATAACATAGCTTAGAAAAAAAGCCTGTGCATTAAGTCTGATGGCTGTTTAAATGTTTTAGTGGATGACAACTTTTATAAATCCACTTTCCATTTTAAGATCAACATTTTCAGTAGTCTAAAAGCTGGTAAATAAGTATTTCTGTTTATTTTACTGTTGCCTTTTTTTTTTTTTTTTTTTTTTTTTTTTTTTTTTTTTTAACCTGGCAATTTCTGAGGAGAAGTGTCAAATGACAATACACAAAACTTCCTGAAACGTGTAAAGACTCTACTGCTAAATTCAAATCATTCCAGGAATTCTTTATAAAAAAAGCATTACTTTCAATAAAAGAAAATAATTGTTCATGTAGTGTTCTAACAGAAAAATCAGATATCTCAGATTACAAATATTTCAAAGAAATTATTTTCAATAGCCATGGGAAAGTATATTATATTTATGAAATTACTCCATATATTTATTTATAATACTATTAGTAATCAAAAGATTGTTTATTAAGATTTTCAAGGTATCAATGTTTCACTATGTAGAGCATTTTATTCATAGAACATAAGACATAGTTTTTACTAAAAATGTTTTTATTTTAAATGATTTCAATTTTCTACATAATTGATTGTAATTATCTAATTTAAATTATTTTAAAATTAAGTTATATTACTATTGTATTATTATTTGTATTGGGTATTATTATACCCAACAATGTTTATTTTTATCAAGAAATATACATGTATATGAAATAGGAAAATATGTTTTAAAAAACCCGGTTTAAACCAAAAAAACCTGGTTTAAACGAAAAAAAGGGTTTTTGGTTTTTTTTTTTTTTTTTTTTTTTAATTAGTTTTTTTTACCAACCCTGATCCATTACCCATTGAGTTATAAGCAATTTCGATCACGTGACAAACATGTTTTTCGCCCGCTCTTGAGTGATTTTTCTACTTTCGTGCGGAAATTCTGTTCAAAACGCTCATTTTGACTCTATTTTCTGAAAGATCTATTGGGTTTGCAAAAAAAATGGCAAAAACAACTTGATAACTTAGTTTCTGAACAACACCAGCTAGTTTCATGCATTTTCGAACAAAAATAAATTAAAACTTATGTCAGGAAGTTGCCCTTTTTGATTTGAGAACAGCCTTAAATGTCATCAAATTATAACAAATAATATGCAAAAACCTGGCGCTAAAATCTTCATTTCTATTTTTCTTAAATTGCTAAAAAACACATTTTTTCGGCCTTCTACAGGCAACCTCCCCCACCCCCCTTTAATGAATAGGAATTCTGGCTAAAAGTATGTTAAAGGCGAATCCATCTGAATCTTTGCCCCATTTACCAGGGTGCCATATGGGGTTAGTCCGGCAATAGTTTGCCGTGCTCAGTTTAGGGCACAACATCCTTCATAATTTCAAGAACTGACAATTCTCAAATACTATGAGCAGGCATTGTAACTTTAGTTATTCTACTATGTTTCACATTCGCATGTAAAATACTCATTTAAATGAAATAAATACATGAATGAAGCTACTTGAAAAATCTTTTGTTATTCATTTCTGCCTATTAAATATTCCATTTATAGCAGTTTATAAAATAATTAGTGAACGACCGAATTGTATTGTCCCGATACTTATGGTCATTTTAATTAGAATTATTTACATGCATATCTTTAGTTACATGCCCTTTTTTCGTTTTTTATATTTGGCAACATTTCTGACACTGACACCATTGACTATTAGCAGAAGATGAGTTCATGTCCAAAGACACTGCTAGCAAAAAACTTTTTCAAAGACGTTTGTTTTTCATTTTTAAATTTCTGCACCTTCAAGCTCCTAACGGTTTCTCTTTTCCCGTCATCTGGGGGCCAGTCTCAGATCCCTGTGGTACAAGAGGACTCTAGAATAATGCGCTCAAAGAGCCGGAAGTAATAGAGCTCATCACAAATATGTCAAAGTTGAAATTAATTAGCATCACGCAAGGGAAACAGATTTGAATTGGGTGGCTTCTGTTTCTTTTGTCAGTATGTCGAAGCAATTTGAGCATTAATGGCAAAGAACAGAAGCCGCTGTCTGCATGCGAAAATTCAGCACCCTTGAATACTTTCTTAAACACAATGAAGAATTCTTTATCGAGCAGGCTCCAGCCTAGCTATAGAAAATGCAAAAGAAAAAAAAACGCAGAATATAAAATAATTTTTATCGGTACTTTTGTAGGCAACCTTTCATCTGGTTGGCGCCCCGTGCGGTGGCACACTTCGCACATGCCTTGGGCCGGCCCTGATATATTTAGTAACATCTCACTTGGCCTTAATAACGTCACATACAGGATCAAGCATACTATTTACTGATGTTTGGCACTTATCTTTGCTGATATTTACTCAAACGGATTTCGCACGTTTCACAAGTTCATTTTTGTCCTTAGATGTTTCTTCGTTTAACCCCATATATTCTCCAAGGGATTTAAATCGGGAGAATTGCTCGGCCAAGGAAGTAATTTTTTCTTTTTTTTAAGCCAAGCAGTGGTGCGCTTTGACGTGTGGCAAGATGCAGAGTGTTTATGGAAGATAGTCATCCTTAAATAGATATTTTGATGATCGAAGCATAAAATGCTCAAGTACTTCTGCATATACTTCTAATTTTATCCTTCCTATCAAAATGTGCAGCTTTCCTAAGCACTCAACTCTCATACTACACCATCAAATCATGACAGAAGTATTAAATTTCACTGATCGTTTCAAGCACTCTCTATTAAACTTCTTGCTTCCAAAGCCAAACACGGATACATTGATGACCTGGCGAAGTGCAAAACATTGATGCATCACAAAAAATTGTTATTCCAGTCTGAAAACCTCATTCCAGTTTGTTTTTGCACCACCTCAATCTGCTCTTTCTTGTTTCAACTGACAATTTATCTTTGGCACACGTGATTAAAATCAAGTTTGTGGACAAGTGAAAATGTGGTAAAAGTTGAGGCATCCTCTCCTTCTCGCCATTTTCTGCTTATGAATCTGAGGCTCCTGAAGCGGTTTTTTCTCTCAATACGTTTCACCATTCTGTCTCGTTTTAGTGTGGCTATTCATTTAAGACCATTATTTGCATGATTATTTTTAAAATTTTGATTTTCAGAATAATATTTTAAAACCTTACTCATAGATCCTTGATTACAATTCACTTTTTCGGCAATCATATCTCGAATAAGTCCCTCATTGCAAAGAGTGCCAGTTGCAGTCTCTGTAGAGTCCTATATGTATTTCGTCCGGCCCATTTTGAACTACCAACTAACTAAAGCTGGCAGTAAAACAATCCTTTACATGCAGGGGTGGGGAAATACATCATTTTACTCGCCAGTGGCGAGTGGATTTTCTTGCAGGTGAGGGAATTTTTAGGTAGTTTTTGAAAAACTGTAGGCTATAGAGATAGACCAAAAACATTTTTTTTAAACAGATTTTGTAACTTTACAAATTATAAACATGGCACTAAGTGCTATCCTATATTAAGCTTTCCTGTGTTGTGTATATTTCTTAGTTTTATAGAAAAAAGAATTATGAAAATGCATTGTAGTAATAGTAATTAATTATTTGTGCAGTCGCGTACAGTTTTGTCACAACTATTTTCAACTCTATGTTGCATCTTTTGGCTGGTAAGATTTTCTAAAAATTTCCCACCTCTGTTTATATGCATATTAACTCTGCAGAGGTGCCTTTTATGCAAAAATTATCATCACTGCTGAACCAGTCACAAAATTTTACAAATATTCTAATATTTTGAAACTCCTCTGGAAATATTTTAATTTTTTGAATAAATTCATTATTTTTTTTAATAAAATTTTTATGAATTCTTTAGTCAAGTAGGAACATTATATCGTACATCAGATCTTTTTGTGAACACTTTATAATTTTTTCGTTCGTCACCATTGTTTATTTTTTCAAATATCATATTTTATATGACAATGCAATATTTTTTTGGTTATTCTAAAATTTTGAATGGAGTAGTATAATCAGATTGACTGGTCCCGAAATTCCATGTTTTTACTTATAATGGTTAAAGTGTCAAACAGTAGTCAGTGGTAAAGTATGTTTAATATGAGTTGCAAGGCTTAATTTTGAAAATTCAGACTTTTAAAAAGGTTTTCACATTTGTTTCGAATTGTTTTTCATCACTCAAAGAAAACTGAAGATCTTTTAGTATTCACAGAATAGAATATTTGAACTGCATATTTAAAACTTTTTAATTTGCTATTTAAATTTTATATATTTTATTTATTATTTTAGGCTTGAGTGTAATTTATCTTCTTGGACTCCTTTTCATTTTATTCCAAAGCTATGATACTATTAAAGGCATCATGTATTGGTTTTATCCTGATCTTATTGATTTTCGGATTGATACTGAAAAGGTAATTTTAATTTTTCTGTTAAAGAGTTTATTAATTTTATCTTTAGAATTAGTAGGATTGAAATCGCAAGCTTAAGGAATATGGTTATTTGTGTTTTTTGAACAGTAAAATATGTTTACCAGACTTGATGATAATTATTATTAGGTTGGCAGCTATGCATTAACTAGTCAATCTGAAATTGAGAATTTTATTTTTCTCTCTTTTTTGTAGGAATATGGTGTTAATTGCTCTGATATAACTTTTGAAAGAGTATGGGGCCATTTTGATGTTTTTGCCTTTGGCCATTTTTTTGGTTGGGCAATGAAAGCGATGCTAGTAAGACATTATGGAATATGCTGGACTATAAGTGTGACTTGGGAAATAACTGAGGTATGTTTTCTTTTTTAAATTAATTTCTTAATGTAAAATTCATTTGTAACATTACATTATTGCCAAGTAATGCGTAATTATATTAGATTAATTTTTAACACAATTATTCAATTTGTAAATAAATCATAACAGTTGTAAATTTCCAAGTGGGTGAAAAGTAAAGGTTAGAAAAGGTTGAATAATTATGTTAAAAATTAATCTAATACTAGCTGGCTTCGCCTGCTAGCGGGGCCCTCCTTTTCATGAGGCCCTCATCTTCATGAACCTCTTTTTTTTTATAAAATCTCGAAGCGGACGAACCTCGACTCGGGTCCCCGCTGCCTACGGCACCGTATAGCAAGGGTGCTGCGCACGCACTTCATACCCCCTCCATTTTATGAACCTCTAATAATATGAAATCTGGAAGCGAACGAACGTCGAACCGGGTTCCCGCTGCCTACGGCACAGTATAGCAGGCGTGCAGCACACGACTGCAAACTCATTAAAAAAAAAGCCTATCACGCTCAAAAGAAAGTCGAACGGGTCACCGCTGCCTCCGGCACCGTATTCATGAGCCCTTCATCTTCATGATCCTCCTTTTTTATAAAATCTCGAAGCAAACGAACCTCGACTCGGGTCCCCGCTGCCTACGGCACCGTATAGCAGGCGTGCTGCGCACACACTGCATACCCCCTCCTCTTTATGAACCTCTAATAATCTGAAATCTGGAAGCTAACGAACGTCGAACCGGGTTACTGCTGCCTGTTATATGAGACTACCCATATAACTAGTGCTTAAAAATGATCTATTACTTTAATAAAGCACTTCAATAATACATCCTAAAACTAAGCAGATAAAAATTTGCAGTAAGAAGCATCCGCTGAAAAGTAAAACCCTAAATATGCAGAGAGAGAGAAATGGTTGTTTTATGCAGTAAGTGTAAGAAGAAATGATGACCAGATAAATAAAAGAAAAACTTAACTTTATTAAAATTCTTTCATAATAAAATACGATAGTATAAAAATAAAGGCTTTGAAATTAAACAAACAAATATTGATTAAACTTTATATCTTGCAGAAAAATAAACGTAATAAAACAATACTTTAAGATAATCCCTCCAGAGCTCATGCCATAATATATTCCTTCTAAATCAAATTGCAAACGAAAAATGTCACCTGTCGTACACGAATTCATCACTTTATTTCATCTTTAAACTTGAAGAAAAACATCGTAGAACTAGCAAAGATCCAAAGATTAAAAACATCCTCTTAGCAACTCCATCGTACGTAAAACTCAATAACATAAACTTCATATCCGTTAAATAAACATCAGAGCGGCAGACATCAAAAACACAGAAAGAAAGACAACCAGCATGCATCAAAAACCAAACGTTCCACCAACAGCTATCACGCCGTTCCTTTTATCTATATCGGCAAACACCGAGAGCTGCTCCGCAGAGAAGCTGCAATCGGAAACACCCTCCTTCCATCGCACGTGGAAAAAAGTAATTTGCATAGGCACGTGCCGCGCCAAAGGCGAAAAAAGAGCACTCATGGACGGGCAACGCCACCTATCGGCCAACGGAGTTACCGCTCAGTTCGAAAACGATATACGATAGAGCTCGGCTGGAAAAACATCGCAATGTGAAAGTCCGATGAAAGTTCTCTTTAAAACAAATAAATAGCTGCACAAATGGACAAAAAATAAATTAGCTGTAAGGATGAAAGGTAAGTCATAACTAAACAAGTTTCAAGATAAAAAAATATATTTAGTTGAATAAAATAAAGATAATGCAATTGATAAGAAAAGTGGGAATATGGCTAACAAATGCCCCCCCTCTTATCAATGCTACCAAATACCAAGAAGGCAAAGTCAATTACATGTCAAAAAAAAACTTAAAGTCAACTGAAACAAGTCTAATAAAACAAAAACTACCTGCAAAAACTACCCAAAAGTAAATTCGAAAAACATGAGCACCAGAGCGACTAACAATCCATGCGATTAATTTCACTGTAAAAATAAAAGTTTGTATCATACAATAACAATATCACTATTAACAATATCAATAAAATCTTCAACCAACAACTCAATTCAAAATTCCAAAATTTCAATTAAATAGCTATTCTACAACAAACATTATACAACATCAAACTTTAAAACAATTAAACTCTTAAAAACAATTCAACATTAAATTCCAAAATTTAATGCTTCAAGAGAAACAGAACTTCCAAAACAGTTCAAGATATCAAAAATTTCAACAACATCAAAAACCATCTCAACATAGCAATTCCAGTCTTATACTATCACCAGAGATAGACAAACAGTGCCAACATTTTCAATTTCCAAACAAAAATCTATAAAGATTAAATTCAATTCAAAAATCAAGCAAATATGCAAATTCATGATATTTAAATGCGAAAAGTTTAAAAAGTAGGTGCTGAAACAGGATAATCTTCCACATGTCCGTACGACATTTTGTGAGCTATAATATAGTGAGCTATAATCAAAAATATTTTTACAATAATGGCTGTCAATACAAGATTTTCTTCCACATGTCTATAAGACATTTAGTGATTACAATTAAAGTCACAAGGTACCTACACAAAAAAAACTTAGAATACAATACATATCATTCATTCAACTTTCATACAACCTTACATGGCGCCACGATTTCATCAACTCATATTCTCACATACAGACAAGGAACCTGTAACAATATTGTAAATTATTTAAATCAGGGATTTTTCACACTTTGACAGAACCACTATACTTAAAGTAAACCATTATTTCAACAAAAAGAAAGGAATCCTTCAACATCCACCATTGTAACATACGAATATTTATACATTTCTGCCTAGGCTCCCGGGATGCCCAAGCAAAAAAATTTAAAATTTTAATTTTCTTATACATAAATCTATAAACCCTAATAAATTCAAACACATACATATTATCAAAAAGTACAATCTTTAAATCAGCTGGTAATTTGCAAGGTAGACGGGAATTAGTGACAGTTCCATATATTAACATAATCAAAATGGGACTTACAAAAATAAAAGTTAACCTGCCCGCGAAAAGACCCTCCTGTGGCAATGGTCAACTCGAAAATCCACCCCCAGATGCCACTCAGACAGATTACAGTGGCACCCCTGCGAGACGCTTCCTTGGGGCCGTTCGGACACCCAGAAATGGACCTCGAGAAGTATCACCACATTCAGGCGGGATTTAAATGTCCACCAAGCAAAAACCGTAAAGAAAAGTATACATATATATATATATATATATATATGATACCAACAATATAAAAAAATATATATATACATTATAATTCAAAAACAGTAAATTTCAAGAAATACAAAACTTCAAAATTATCTAAAGATATGCTCAATAAATCTTTTTAATTCAAACTTGGTGAGCGGCTTAGTGAAGACATCAGCAAGGTTATCCTTGCTGCGGACAAAAAGTAAATCAAAAGTATTTTTATCAACCAGATCCCGTACAAAGAACAGCTTAACATCGATATGACGACTTCTATGATTCTCAATAGGCGATTTTACAAAATCAATAGTAGCCCTATTATCTACATACAAAACTGACTTCATCTTTTCCCCAGTGACAACCTTTCTACAAAAACATTCACTTAGAATCCTGTCAAACCAAAGAAGTTCTTTTGTCGCTTCGGTCATTGAAATAAACTCAGCTTCCATAGTTGACAAACTCACACTTTTCTCTTTAAATGTTCGCCAAGAAATGGGAGAGTTTCCTAAAAATACAATTTGACCACCCAGCGAGGTCCTATCATCTCGATTTGCAGCAAAATCCGCATCAGAAAAAGTTATCAACTGAGGTTTTGTACAAGATAAATTAAGTGTCATATCAATAGTGTGTTTAACATATCCCAACAATCTAAGTAAGCCATACCAATGTGTCATTCCTGGATCTGATTGAAATTGACTCATTATATTTACCGCATATGAAATATCGGGACGGGATCTATTAGCAATAAAGGACAAACAACCCAGTACACTTCTGTATGGTAACTGTGACATCTCTCTACGCTCTTCCTCAGACTTAGGACAATCAGATTTAGAATAAACAGAGCCCTTGCTTATGGGTAAGGAGGAAATGGGAAACCTGTACGACTCAAACCTTTTGCAAACATCTTTAATATAGGATTGCTGGTGAATCCGCAAGCCTTCATCACTTTCCTCAAACTCCACACCAAGCAACTTCTTAGTTTTGCCTAAGACCTTTAAATCGAAATATTTGCTTAAAAGTTCTAAAGCTCTATTTATAATCCTTTGATGCTTCCCAAATAAAACAATATCATCAACATACAATAATAACACTAAATCCGAGTCTAAAACGTAAACACAGTTACACCACTCTAATTTCTTAAACCCAATCTCCAAAAGAACACTGTTTATCTCAAAGAACCAAACTCGACCCGACTGATGTAGACCATAAATAGCTTTATCCAACTTACAAAATAGACTTTCTTTACCAACCTCAACAAAACCCGGGGGTTGCGACATATAAACATTTTCAGTAAGAGGAGCATAAAGATAAGCACATTTGACATCACATTGGGTGTGTAACCAGCCTTTAAAGGATACTAATAAAGAAAAGAAAAACCTGATGACACTAAAATTAACCACAGGACTAAATGTTTCCTCATAGGATTCTCCTCTAATTTGCTTAAACCCTTGAGCCACTAAACGGGCTTTAAACCTGGCAATTTTCCCCATGTCATCTTTCTTTATAGTGTACACCCATCTACAACCTACAGGGCTGATGTTTGAAGGTAAAATTTCTAAATGCCATACGCCTCTATCATACATAGTATTTATCTCCTCTTTCATAGCTTTTTGCCATTCATCCCTTTGATCAGATTTTATTGCTTGTTTGTAAGTTCTAGGAATAACTGGGTCATATAGTCAAGATTGTGACTGACAAATATTCACATTAGAGTTAACAACATTAGGTTCAGAAACTACTCCCTCAAAAGTATTGCTCCCTTTAAAATCAAACAAGTTAGGCTTAAAAATTAAATCATTCTCCTTACAATAATCCTCCACTTCCCTTGCAGACCTTAACCTATCGGAATCATTATCAATATCAAAATAATAAATATCCCTACGAATACCAGTATTTCTGGGAACAACTTTTCTTCTCCAGTGAGTATCTCGTAATGTGGTGTGAGGTTTACTAGGGGAATCACTTTCTGAAGAGGACCCCTGACCATCACTCTCTGCCCCAGAAGATGATCCGAGGGAGTCGTTGGAGCTGTCAGTGGTGGCTCTGACCTCCTCAACAACGTCTTCATCCTCGATATCATTCCTAGTAGCAGGAACCCACTGAAACTCACCTGGAGTATCGCCCAGCACTGCTCCATTTAGCGCATCCCTATAACTGGATTGTTCGTTAAAGGAGACATTAATGGTCTCAACAATTCTGTCACTATCAGGCAACCAAACTCTATAACCTTTTGTTCTAAAAGCGTAGCCAACAAGATATCCTCTACTAGCCTTTGAATCCAGTTTTTGCCGTTTCTGACGAGGGACACCAACATACGCCAAACACCCAAATGGTTTTAAATGCCTGACAGAAGGTTTATAATTACCAAAAAGTTCAAAAGGGGTTTTGGTCTGATTTTTGTGACATAAACGGTTCCAAACATAGGTGAAGTGGAGAACTGCCTCTGGCCAAAAATTCAAATCCATGCCACTTTCTTTTAACATGGTTCTAGCCCCATCTACTACAGTCTGATTGTACCGTTCAACAATACCGTTCTGTTCTGGAGTAAAAGTATTTGTAAATTCATGATTTATTCCCCTTTCAAGACAAAATTCTTCCATTTTGTTATTATCAAACTCTTCCCCATTGTCGGATCTTATGGCCTTAACCTGTCTACCCAAAAATCTTTCAGCACGGTTAATATGTTGCCTTAAAATTTCAAAAACTTCCGACTTCTCTCTCATAGGGTATAAAGAAGTTTTACGGGAAAAATCATCAATTATAGAAACGAAATACCTTTCTCCTTGCCTGCCTTCAACCTGACTTGGACCCCAGACATCAGTATACAAAAGTTCCAATGGAGATTTGGATCGAATAAAATTTCTAGATTTAAAAGATGTCCTCCTAAACTTGTTAAGTTTACATGATTCACATTTAAATTCCCCCTCTCTTAAATTTGGCAAACCCCTAGCACCCGCATTTCTACATGTATGAGCTATCAAATAAGGGCTAACATGTGCCAGCCTTCTGTGCCAAACATACATATCATCATGCTTACTGGTAGAAGATGCTTCAAAACTAACTCTCTTAGTAATTTTGCTAGGAATTTTGGGGTATAAATAGTAAACACCATTTTTAAGAATGGCTTTAAAAAGGGGTTGTCCGTTGCATGATATCTTCACCTCGCCACTCTCACCAGAAAAACATGCCCCATTTATATCTAAACGAGGACCAGATATTAAATTACGCCTCAATTTAGGAGAAAACATTACATCTTTAAACATTAAGATTCTTTGCCCAAACTTTAATTTAATAGTTCCACACCCTTCTATAGGAAAAGTTACACCTTCAATGGCTACAGCCATATGCTCATCATTTAAAGGAGTAAATTCAATAAAAAGATCTCTATTTTTACAAAAATGATGCGAAGCTGCTGTGTCGAAGACCCAGTCAGCATCTCCATCAACTAAGTTAGCTTGAGACAAAAAGAATGAAGTATAGGACTTACGTTCTGGACTGTTCGACAGATAGGACTTACGTTCAGGACTTCTCTGACGAGTGTCTCTAGATCGGCCTCTTTTCACTTTGTCATCAAGTCTACGAGAATCACTGTGTTGATGCTTAGCAGGAGATCTTGTATACTGTCGTGGGACTCTCTTATCACTATGAGGGCTAAAGGATCTAACTAATGAAGTATCACGATGAGATGAAAATTCGGCTGACGGTGAACTATCTCTGTTACAGGACAACATACTCCTTCGGAAACTATGGCACTGGCTTTTAACATGACCTGGCTTTTTGCAAAAATAACAGCTCAACTTCTTTCTAGCTTTTCTCTGGTACTGTAATGATTGAGCTTCAGGATACACTTTACTATGATCACGTTCTCTCAGTTGAAGCCTAGTTTCTTCGGCTACCAATGAAGTCACTACATCGTTAAAAATGAACTCCTCTTCTTTCCATCTGAGAATTGCCTGTACCATGGAATCAAACTTTGGAGGCAAGAATCGCAATAGTTGAAATGTCACATAAACGTCATCAAACTTTTTATTTATATTTTTAAGCTGGTTCGCCACTCGTAAAAGCCTGGCAGCATATAAATTAATACTCTCACCACCGGCAATTTTGCATTCACATAACTCAGTGAAAACTTGCATATGACGGCTTCTTGTGTCTGGGTAAAAATGAGTATGGAGCTTTTTCCAAGCATTTACTGGATCGCTACACTCTTCTATAATTTTCCTAAAATTAGGCTCCACGTTTAAATAGATCATAGACAGTGCTAATTTCTGTCTAATATGATAATCTTTAGTATCTTTATCGGTGACACCATTACTATCTGCATTGAGCTCAGGAGGTTTCTCTATTTCTGCAACTATATCCCAAACATTTCTTTCCATCAATAAATATTTCATGTCAGATTGCCAATTGGCATAATTACTAGCATTTAATTTCTGAATCTGATTCTGCATCATCATTTTGAAAAATTTATACTTAAACCAAAAAAAAAAATTTCACCAGATTGGACCAGATTTCACCAGATTGGAAAAATTGGACCAGCCAAAAAAAATTTATAGTTAAAACATTTTGTATTAAAAATTTCTTAAAAACTCTCCAATTCTAACCTATTTCCTTTCTCTTTTCAAATTATTACTTCAAAAACGAAATTATTAAAAAAAATTTCTAATTATCGGTCATCGTACGAAAACTAACGGCCCCCCCTAATAAAACTATCTCTTAATCCTCCTTGGGCCGTAGTTAAACACTTTACTGCAGTAATATAAAGCACAGCTAAACAGAAACTATCTCTGCATGGGCATTTAATGCCCATAACCAAAAAAATGTTATATGAGACTACCCATATAACTAGTGCTTAAAAATGATCTATTACTTTAATAAAGCACTTCAATAATACATCCTAAAACTAAGCAGATAAAAATTTGCAGTAAGAAGCATCCGCTGAAAAGTAAAACCCTAAATATGCAGAGAGAGAGAAATGGTTGTTTTATGCAGTAAGTGTAAGAAGAAATGATGACCAGATAAATAAAAGAAAAACTTAACTTTATTAAAATTCTTTCATAATAAAATACGATAGTATAAAAATAAAGGCTTTGAAATTAAACAAACAAATATTGATTAAACTTTATATCTTGCAGAAAAATAAACGTAATAAAACAATACTTTAAGATAATCCCTCCAGAGCTCATGCCATAATATATTCCTTCTAAATCAAATTGCAAACGAAAAATGTCACCTGTCGTACACGAATTCATCACTTTATTTCATCTTTAAACTTGAAGAAAAACATCGTAGAACTAGCAAAGATCCAAAGATTAAAAACATCCTCTTAGCAACTCCATCGTACGTAAAACTCAATAACATAAACTTCATATCCGTTAAATAAACATCAGAGCGGCAGACATCAAAAACACAGAAAGAAAGACAACCAGCATGTATCAAAAACAAACGTTCCACCAACAGCTATCACGCCGTTCCTTTTATCTATATCGGCAAACACCGAGAGCTGCTCCGCAGAGAAGCTGCAATCGGAAACACCCTCCTTCCATCGCACGTGGAAAAAAGTAATTTGCATAGGCACGTGCCGCGCCAAAGGCGAAAAAAGAGCACTTGTGGACGGGCAACGCCACCTATCGGCCAACGGAGTTACCGCTCAGTTCGAAAACGATATACGATAGAGCTCGGCTGGAAAAACATCGCAATGTGAAAGTCCGATGAAAGTTCTCTTTAAAACAAATAAATAGCTGCACAAATGGACAAAAAATAAATTAGCTGTAAGGATGAAAGGTAAGTCATAACTAAACAAGTTTCAAGATAAAAAAATATATTTAGTTGAATAAAATAAAGATAATGCAATTGATAAGAAAAGTGGGAATATGGCTAACACTGCCTACGGCACCGCATGGTAGACGTGTTGCGCACGCACTGCAAACTCATTAAAAGAAGCCTATCGCGGTCGAACGAAAGTCGAACCGGGACACCACTGCCTTCGCCACCGTATAGCAGACGTGCTGCGCACGCACTGCAAACCCCCTCATTTTTATGAACCTCTAATAATATGAAATCTGGAAGTGAACTAATCTCGAATCGGGTTCCCGCTGCCTACGGCACCGTATAAAAGGCGTACTGCGCACGCACTGCAAACTCTTATAAAAAAGCCTTTCGCTATAACGAAAGTCGAACCTGTTCCTCGCTGCATACGGCACTGAATGGCAGGCGTGCTGCGCACTCACTGCAAACTCTTTTTAAAAGGCTTATCGCGCTCGAACGAACTTCGAACCGGGAGCACGCTGCCTACGGCACCGTATAGGAGGCGTGCTACGCACGCACTGCAAACACTTTTAAAAAAAGCCTATCACGCTCGAACGAAAGTTGAACCGGATGCAGAGATGCATAAACATAGTAGCAAGAGGGGGGACAAACTGGGCTCGTGATGTCCAACAGTTTGATATGAAACACCGCTGAGTTAAGTCAAAACCAGAAGAAGTTGCAAAAGTTAACCCTTTATGGGCACGCTGAGAGGGGGGGAGGGGGGAAAAGAAAGATGGGGACAAACAGGGCTCGTGATGCCCAACAGTTTGATGAGAACTTTTTCTAAGGCGGAACTTCCTACTTATAGGGGCAAGAATTACCGAGTTATTGTCTTTTGAAAGAAAAATTTTGGAGAAATTTGCTTTTTTTGGCCATAACTTTCTGGAAAGACCCCGTAAAGCTTATTTAACATGATTTTCAGTTCGGAAATTTTAATACCTTTAATTTAAGGTGTATTATGTAAGGGGTAGTGGCTTAAATTAAAAAGTTCAATAAAAACGGTCATAACCTTATGGTCGTGCCTTGTAAGTCTAAGCTTGTATGTTATTCAGTTCGGAATTTACTTTACCTTTATTTTAAGGTGTATATTGAGGGGGTGCAAAGGAAATTTAATGCTGTCGAGTCTCAGATTCAATTTTGAAAGGATTTTCCATCGATAATGAGTTGTTAATTAGCTAATGACGTCCGTAATTACGGCGGGATTTTCTCGAAACCACAAAGTCCGTTTTTCTCGGAAAATGGCGGCCCGAATTGACATATTATAAGACCCTCTGCGTCGCCTGTGAGAAAAGTAGTTCCGGCGACACGGGCGAGTGTTACCAACACACAGACAGACGATTACGGACATTAATAGTAGTAGAGATGATAATGCAAAGAAATCCTATATTTTTTTCATATTTCCTTAAATATCTCGGCTCCTATTGGTCGGAGAGCTTAGATCTCGCGCCAAAAGTAGCTCCAAAGCACCCAAGCAAACTTTTCCCCGCGATTATTTTGCCATCTTCCAATTTCCTCTAACCGTATTAGGGGCCCGGGTAGGGCCCCTTTAAAATATTTTTCGTAGTAATTTCAGCAATTATGTTAAATTATTGATTAAGACCGCCACCCTCTCGATCCATGTATCTACGGAAAGGTTGTGTGAAGGAGTTTCGTTCAGATACGCTTTCGTTAAGATTAGAGTGCGCTCCCTGGTGGTGGAATGTGGAACTAACATAACACGATATAGTTAAAATTAGAAATCTAACAATGCGATCCGTTTGACACTTTGAGATAGTTCATAACATTTAATAAAAAGAACTTTGCGTAGATACATGGGTCGGGAAGGTGGCGGTCCTAACCAATATTTTAAGAAATTTAGAAAAGTGCCCCTCTAGGGGTGGTGAAAAGGAGGGGATGAAAACCGAAGATGCATAACTTGAATCAACCTTCACAGACCTTTTCTATGATATATCACATGGCGGGTAACAGATAAATACAGAAAAGTGGGGGGGATGGACACCGGAGATGCATAAACATAGTAGCAAGAGGGGGGACAAACTGGGCTCGTGATGTCCAACAGTTTGATATGAAACACCGCTGAGTTAAGTCAAAACCAGAAGAAGTTGCAAAAGTTAACCCTTTATGGGCACGCTGAGAGGGGGGGAGGGGGGAAAAGAAAGATGGGGACAAACTGGGCTCGTGATGCCCAACAGTTTGATGAGAACTTTTTCTAAGGCGGAACTTCCTACTTATAGGGGCAAGAATTACCGAGTTATTGTCTTTTGAAAGAAAAATTTTGGAGAAATTTGCTTTTTTTGGCCATAACTTTCTGGAAAGACCCCGTAAAGCTTATTTAACATGATTTTCAGTTCGGAAATTTTAATACCTTTAATTTAAGGTGTATTATGTAAGGGGTAGTGGCTTAAATTAAAAAGTTCAATAAAAACGGTCATAACTTTATGGTCGTGCCTTGTAAGTCTAAGCTTGTATGTTATTCAGTTCGGAATTTACTTTACCTTTATTTTAAGGTGTATATTGAGGGGGTGCGAAGGAAATTTAATGATGTCGAGTCTCAGATTCAATTTTGAAAGGATTTTCCATCGATAATGAGTTGTTAATTAGCTAATGATGTCCGTAATTACGGCGGGATTTTCTCGAAACCACAAAGTCCGTTTTTCTCGGAAAATGGTGGCCCGAATTGACATATTATAAGACCCTCTGCGTCGCCTGTGAGAAAAGTAGTTCCGGCGACACGGGCGAGTGTTACCAACACACAGACAGACGATTACGGACATTAATAGTAGTAGAGATAATTACGCATGCAGCATTTTCTGCAGTACCAAAAATAACCTTTGATTTATTCTGCTGAGCTGATTCAGATATCAGACCAGATGCTGTGATTGTCAAAGTTTAGTTGGGTGAATTAGTCCTCCAAATTCATCTGGGATGGCTCAGTTGGTAGAGCATTGGCAGCTTCAATCCCTGGCCTGGACTTTTTTCACCCGCTTGGAAATTTACAACTGTTATGATTTATTTACCAATTGAATAATTGTTAAAAATTAATCTAATTACCCTTTATTTTTTATTTACATTTTCTACTTTATAGGGTTTTAAATATTTTGCCATTAAAGTTTCACAGGCAATTCGCATATTTTGACAAGAGTGGTTTGGTAAATAATTAACTCCACCGTTTTTGTAACTTTTAAACAATTGTAACCATAAAAATTATTTGATTTATTACCTGCGGCTGGCTAATTGGAAAATGCCTTTAAAATTAATACATTAATTTACAATTAAGATGTTAATTAATTTACAATTAAGTTGTATGGTCATCAGAAATATCCCTGTACATTTTTTAATAGTTCTAGCATATCAGGAAGTGTAAAACCAGTCACAAAATTTCATCTTTATATATAAAATCCAAGTTAAATAAGAGTGTATAAAGAGATATAGTAAAATGAAGATAAGATATTTCTAAGTACAAGTACTGAAAAAGTAAAAAGTTGCATTTTATATTAAACAGTACTTATATTTGTCCTAAGCAATTATAAACACCAAACATAATACTGCTGATTACATCTTATGTAAATAAAAAAAAAAAAAAATTAAATTAAATCTTTTGTACTTTTTTTCTTCCCTTTTTGATTTTTCTAATGCTATTTCATAACAATTCATGAAGGGGGATAAACATATCTCTAAAATACATGAAATAAGCAGTTTTAAAAATTACAACAGGCAATATGATAGTTAAATATAACCTTCCCAAACTGAAATAAAGCAAAACTAGCACTTGTCTTCTTTAAATAAAAAATCTACCTCAAAAGCAAACTGTTAGAGAAAGTAAGTAGATCAAAGTAAAAATCAAGTGTCATTGCCTGTGTTCTGGGAATACAGTATAGGATCTGTTATATATAGAATGCTTGGGACCTGAGAAATTCCTGATAAAGGGTTTTTCCATAATTTGGAACACTACCATAAGTGTTAGGAATTGCACAAATTAACAGTATAAAATATGAATAATACATGTAAATACATAATTATTATTTTTTTATTTAATAACTTATTTACACAAAATAAAAAACATTGTAAATTACATTACAAATTTAAAAAATTACACTAATATATAAGATGTGAGAGCAGAATTCTTTCATTTGGATTTTTAGAATATTTTTATTAAGATTGTTTGTGCTTATAGTCTCTCGCACTAATTGCTCCTGTATCCTGTTATGATTTGCTGTTCATGGAAGTAGCTTCTTTTTTGCATTCGCCAAATCAGTTGTTCAGTTGAAAAATATCAGTAGCTCATTTGAAATTTTTTACCTACCTCATTCTGCTGGTTAACGTCATTATTTCTATTAGCCATATCATTTGTCATTATGTCCCAAATCTCACTGCCTGTTATCTGATGACTTTCAGGAGTATCTTCATCAGCAATTAGACAATCTTCCACTGAATCTTGATCCAACAATTGCGCTTCTGAACATGAAAGTCATTTAGCTTAGTCCTGCAGATCTGCAATAATTTCCTTCTCCTTGGAAATTTTAAAGTTTTCAACTTCATGCTCATTCACACCATAAAAAAAAATATGTGATGACCACAAATTGTATCACCAATGGATGAGTGCATATCTGCCTGCTGTATCCCATGCTTGACATAAAATACTTGACTTTAGTTTTTTCCTTGAAGTGAAACAAATTATTTTTTATCATTTTGCATTCTGGTTTTCGGAGCATTCCTGATACAGGGTTTCCGGATGACGGGTACTATACTGTATAATAAAATGGATATTTAATATTTTCTCTCGTGAGTTATGAGAAATTCAAAGGAAAAAAAATCATTTTGTGAATATGCTATTGTAGATAATGTAGAAAAAAAAAAAAAATAAATAAAGATTTCTCTCACATATGATGTTTAAGAGGTATCATTCAAAATGAAGATCGTTTGAAAACCAATTTACAGTTACTGTTTTCTGTAATTTGAGTTAGGAGTCTTGTATGAGATCTGAGGTAATAAGAAAGTTGAAAAAATTCCTGAGTTACTATTTTTTTCATTGCCAACATTGTAATTTAGTATCATACCTGGAAAATACCCTTTTTAACATTTCATGTGACAAGACATTCAGAGCCATAGAATTTTATACTGTTAGTATCTTGTATTTAAAATATTGCATTATTTCTTTGTTAGTTAACATTTTTAATGGAAAAATATATTACAATATGGTATGTTAAGTCAACCTCTATTATAGTTGCATATTAGATGAGTTAGATAATTTGTAACATCGGTTTTTCTGTACTTTGCGTATGAACCTTTCTTGCTAAAGCTAAATGATTAGACTCACTGAAAAAATTGCAATATTAATCTTATCAAATTCCTCATAAAATTTTAAATGCTCTCTTTTGTTATTTTTGCTGTATCTCTGTTAAAAATACAGAGATTTACCAAACTAAATATTTGATATTTATTTAAAGTCTCGTCACTTTTTGTGCAAAATCATTTTTAGTCATGTGTTCAGTTCAAGAACACATTTAGAGAAAACTTTAAAGAAATGAGCATCCTAATTTGCATAAGGCCAGTAGTCTATCTTTAAGGATATATTAATGAATTCATTTAAAAATTATGGAAGATAGATTTTGTCTGCTACATAACAGAATAGAAAATGTTATATGTAGTTTAATTCTTTTAGAGGGAAGTTTGTTAATTTTTTTTTTTAAGTAATGCATGACTAATACCTTATGCATGAAACCTAGTTTTATGGTAATGAATTTTTCTATTGTAGCAAGTAGCAGTCTCATGGAGTTTATTTTAAAGAAACTGATTCTGCTGCATATTTTAATGCATTCCCAACTTTCTTTTTTATATGCTTAAATTCTTTGAACCTATTTTAGGTGGCTTTTGCTCATCTCCTTCCAAATTTTGTGGAATGTTGGTGGGATGCTCTGATATTAGATATATTACTATGTAATGGTCTTGGTATTTACTGTGGATTGGTATTATGCCGTAAATTAGAGAATGAAACTTATGAGTGGGAAAGTATTAAGTAAGTTGTTTAATATTTTGAAAATCTTTGTTCTATCAGCTTCTGGCATGCTTTAGATTTGTGTAGTTAAAAAACAAACAAAAAAAGTTAGCATATTAGACCATAATTTTTATTTTGTTGTATTTGTATGCTTTTAACCCGTTGAATACGTCGTCGAAAACAGTGAATGGCTTCCACCTACACCAGTGTTGCTGCATCTGGTGGATTTCTTATTTAGAAATATTGAATTCACACCAGAAAATTTTGAATAGCAATTTTCTTTTACTTTATTTATGGAATATCTATCATCTTATAAAGCAAAAATAACTATTAAAACTTACTGGTGAGAATTCGGAATGCCTAAATAAAAAATTAGCCAGATTCAATAACACTTGAAACCATGTATACAACGTACATTGCCATCATTATGCACATATGTATGCATCGTACGTGGGTGTACTCAAGGAATTAATTAACTTTTAGGCGAAAATTTAATTAATGGTATGCATTTGTGATATATAAAACACAATTGTCTTGTTCTATTTTTTTTCATCTGAGTTATTTCTAAAAATAGTTAAAAAGTTCTTATTCTGTAAATGATAATTAAAATTTATTTGATATATGTTGTAATAAGTATTTTCAATATCTTTATAAACCGCCATTTAGAAAATGCTAGTGGGATGTTAAAAACTGATACTTTTTCGTCTGCTGCAATGAGGCAGTTCTTTTTTCTGAGTACTGTAATATTGCATAGGCTATTATGGAGTCTCCTGCGGAAATAGTTAGTCATATATTACATATCTTCTATAGTTTTTCTAAGTCGTAGCCTATGCATTTCTTTGTGTATAAATTGTTACTTTTTTAATAATAGATTTTTAGATCAATAGCTTCTAGCCAAGTTTCCGCTGCTGATCACCATTGTGCCAATTTGCAACAAAATACTTCATTTGGCATCATGAAATAATCAAAATTGCCAAATTGTGAGAGCTGATTTTTTTTTTTTTTTTTTTTTTTTTTTTTTTTGTGTACATTCGCACATTTCTTCACGTTACTGAATTATTTATCTTGCTTATCGCACTTAATCTTACTGTAGCATTTACATCACTCTATATTTGTAGGAAAGATTCTTTTGCATTTCGGTAGATTTTCCTTTTTTTTTTAAAAGTTTATTAACCCCCAGTCCACAAAGTTTTAAAATCTTTAAAACTCTTCATTTTTTATAACCTTTTTTTCCTTATTTTAAAATTTATTGTAGCAATAAATAATCATTTATCTCATTCCCCCAAGCAACCCTTTCCCTTTTGCTGTGCCTCTCTTATCACTTGACGCACAGTATAAAATATCTAATTTTTTTGTCCTATTTGTTCTCTATAGTAACAGACAAATAACCAGGGTTGGCAAGTTTTTGCCATAGGCGGAAAAAACCGTGGAAAAAACCGTACCGGCAAAAATAGGTTTTTGCCAAAGTGGTGGCAAAAATAGGCTGTTCATTTAATTTTTTTCGCAGAAAAAGAGAAAAAAATATTTCATGAAAGAAAAAGAAACTTAATACTTAGTTAAAAAATCAATACTCTAAATTTATTTTTGAACTCTTTAATTTAAATAAGTATAATTATGCATTTTATGAACAAATACCAACTTTTATAACATAATTTATAAATGAAAAAAATATTAATTTTATATAAATGAATAGAAAACTTGATTGTTCATACAATTATTAATGATTATTCACATAATAGAACTGTGGAGGCTCTAAATGAGTAAAGCATTTATGTTTATATGTGTTAGAAATTCAAATAAACAATTATATTCTAAATTCAATTTTTAAATATAAAATTATATTTAAAGCAGAAAACTATTCAATTTTAAATAATTCAGTGATATCTCCATCACAACCTAATTTTTGCTGTTTTAGCATAGCATAACAATAAACTAGTTTAGATAGAGTATTTGTTGACAGTTTATTTAGAATTTTAGTTTGCACAAATGAAAAATTTGAAAAAAATCTTTCAATAGCAGCACTACTTGCTAGACATATTTGAAGGTGTGCGACTAATGAACAGAAGTCTTTTGAAATCTCACAAGCTTTTTCGATACTTCTCCACCAATTATGAGCACTGACACTACTAATCACTTCTTCTGAAAAATATGAAATTAGGGAAGGGTTTTTCTTTTAGCTCGAAATTAATAACATAAGATATAAAGTTGGGATTAATTTTACACAACCATGCTTTACAGTTTTCCTTTTGTTCATAATTTAAAAGTTCACCTCTGTACTTTGGATGTAACAAATATGCTACAAGATGACACGGCAAAACTGCTTGTTCAAATTGCTTTTTGAATTTTGAAAAATGTGGTAAGCAGGATGCAATACTCTGGTATTTTGTTATCTGTCTTGCGGTCATTTGACAATAGATTGCTGGATTTGAGAATTTCAAAAGAGTATTTGAGGGGGGGTTGGGGGGATATAATACAAAAAGATAAAATGGCTACAGACTACTTACTGAAAGTAAAGAATGTAACTTTTTATCCCTTTCTTGGAGTGTAAGAAAGAGGTAAAAAAATTCTAGCTTCCTAAAAAGACATAACAGATAGTCTTTTCAATATATAATATTTAATTTAATTACTTTTTTATCTGTAACACACTATTTTCATCAGATAAATAATTATAAATTAGTACCAAAGACTTAAATATTTACATATTTTTAAGACTCATTACATAAAACAAAAGTAACAGAGTTATAACCTTTTGATAATTAAAAAAATATTAATGCCTGGCAAAATACTTTACTTAAGAAAAAAAAAATAGATATCTGATTTTTAATTTGGTTCTTAAATTCCTAAGCATTAAACTGAATCCTACCTATTTTATAAAGATTTAAAATATGCAAAAATATTTAATTATATTTATTAATTAGCAAATTAAATAAAAATATTAAATGATATATTATTAAAATGAATTGTTTATACCATTATTATCCTTATTAGCTTGGAGATTTTATTACACATTAAAGTCAAATAAGAATTTGCCATTTTTGCCGGTTTTTTCCATTTTTGCCCTGGTTTTTTCCAGTTTTTGCCACTGTCCTGGCAAAAATACCTTTTTGCCGGCAAAAATGCCAACCCTGTAACTGTATTGGTTTACTTTAAAAAGGCATATTTAAATTTTTTACTTGTCCAGAAACATGTCTGTTTTTGATTTTTTTAAAATTTAATTACAGCTATTCTTTATTTTGTACAAATTTTTGTTAGTTGCTATTCAGTGATCTGGACTTTGCAAATTTTATGTTTGTGTGATTTCTTTCCAATGTTATACATATTGTCTGACCTCCTTTAACTTGTAATAACCACACATTGAAATCTGTAGGGAACAGTGGCAAAATATGTATATGCTGGTGGAAAACAATACAATTCCAGAAATAAACTGAAACAAGCAATTTTTTCCCAGTGGCGTGCACTACTTATGAAAACTAATTAATTCAATGCTTAAAAAAAAAAAAAAAAAAAAAAAAAAAAATTAAAAAAAAAGTACTGATTTTGAAGAAAAGAGAGCAATATTCCTCTTTAAACAAATTTTATAACTATGTTTCATTTGGTGGACCTATTTTTTTTTTTTTTTCTTTTTTTTTTTTTTTTTTTTTTTTTTTTTTTTTTTTTTTTTTTTGCAAGAATCGGTTTTTATATATTGTTTTCATTTTTATAAATATAATTGCTGTAATTTTTTTTTTTTTTTTTTTTTTTATTTGGTAGTTTGCTGTTACAAAAGTTTTATAGTTTATACAAAATACTATTTAATGTTATAATATAATTCAATAGAAATCTTAAAATTGTGGTATGATCTTTTCCTTTGCCATGCACTGTACCTACCATCCTATCGCACACCAGCCTTGAAAAATGACAGGAATGAAGTTTTATCATTGTGGAAACTCGAAAACTTTATCCTTACAACATATTGTATTGAAGTTTTACCCAGGAAGCGTTTTAATTATTTTTGTATTATTCTGCAGTGTTGTAATTAGTTTTTATAATATTCGCCAATATTTTGTTCTGAAATTTATTTGTAGGATTGAATTATGTATTAAAAAAAGATGGAGAAATATTTTGCTTATTTCGTGTTTTGGTCGAACACTGAAACAGAGATGCTTAAGAAACAGTTAATTTCCATATAATAAAAGTCTAGTTTTTAAAATTTAAGTATTGGCAGTTCTAAATATGATATTGTTTGCATTTATTCACTCTTTAAAAATATGAATTTTTTAGTGAGCAAGTCTAGAACCCCCCCCACCTTCAATATGAAAATTACTTTATCCTGTCCCTCTTACTTTCTAACTTTTCACTTTTAACTCAGTAGTATTATTTTTTATTTATTTTTGTGTGTTTCTGCATTTATTAGCTGACCTTTGCAAATATTTAATCCTTAATTTATTTTTTTTCTTTTCAGGTCCATACCAAGTACAAAAGGGAAAATACGCCGAGCATTTTTACAGTTTACTCCTGCAAGGTATAAATTTATTTTCTTAATTTTCTCAGTATGTTGTTTGCATTTCTTACTTTTATTGTTGAATTTTATAATTTAATTTTATCTAATTGCTAATGCTTCCTTTATAGTTGGACTCATGTTAGATGGTTAGATCCAAATTCTACTTACATGAGAATATTTGCTGTTTATCAGCTCGTCTTTTTTTGGCAGGTAAGTATGTATTTTTTTATGTTTATTAATTCTTAAAAAATGTAAATATGTGATAAACTAATTTAGCTGTCTGATATTTTTATAATTTAGCAAGATTTTGAAGACTTTAATGCTGTAATTTTTATGTTTAAAACTCTTGAACGTGCCTCTTGATTTAATTATAGCTTTAACTTGGTTGTCATAAAAAATCCTTTAACCATCTGACTGCTTATCCCCAATTTTCACAACCAAGACATGTGTAGCAAAATTTAAAAAATGCACAGTATGTAAAGCGATTTTGTTTAAAAAAAGTCCTCAGTCAAAGAGTAAAAATGCAAATAATAATATCTGTAATGGCAGACCTGCCAACCTTTGAAAATGAGAAATTGTAGCACACAGATTAAAATTAATCTGGAGGTTGGTTGGTTGGTTGTTTTTTCGTGTTTCGCAGCCATCTTTTAATATTCGTAAAAAGAATAAGGTTTCAGTTTTTTAACTGAATATAGAAAATCTTTTCCTCCGAAAATTTTTATACGATTTTTAGAGTTTCAACTCATTTCGAAGCGTTATTTTTTACATTTGTAAAGGGAGCCTGGTTCCAATTTTTTAGCCCAGTGCAGAAAATTTTGACGAAATTCATGATTTTTTACCTGCGATCATTTCAAGATATTCGCAATTTTTTTCCCAGAAACGTAATTCACATTTTTCTATCACGATTCTTTGTTGAAATCCATGGTAAAAACTAGGGATTGACCAAAGCAGCAATTTTGCCGAATACCGAATACTGAAGCTTCGGTCAAAGTGTACACCGAATATTCGGTATTCGGCAACCGAATACTTAAAAATTTTTAATATGCATTTTTTTATATATTAGCTTTTTTAATAAACTTTAATTAAAATTAAATTCTTAGTAATTTAATTCAGTTACATTTTTATTCTTAAATCTAATTACACCAAAAAAATTTAATGACTACTTTCCACTCACAATTTCATTAATCCATCACTTATTTTTTATTATTTTATCACTAGCCAATACCCAAAATAACCTATGAAAGTATTAAACTATACAGGCTATTATTAAGGGTAAGATTTGTTAGAAAAACTAAAGTTCATTCAAATAAAAAGAAACAATGTTGTCATTAAGCTGATTTACTGATTGTCTAATTATAAACGTATTGAATAGGAATGTTCCCAAATACAAAATGTATATCAATTTATACATTTAACTATTATCTGTCAAATTATTGATACATATTTATATTTTGATTAATAATTTAACATTTTGGTGATGAAGATAACAAATTTGAGCAATTTTAATGGTTATAAAAGCTATAGGATAGGCATAGGGGTATACTTATTTGATGCGTTTTCTTTAATATACACCTTAGATATGCAGAGATGAAATCTCACGTATTTATTTGAGGTGTATGTTATAGAAAATACACATTAAATAAATTTAAATTAAGAAAACTAAAGTAGAAATAATTAAAATTAAATTATAAGAGAAAGATGCCCATCTTCCTTACTGTTTTTTTTTTCTCATTGTAGATAGTTGTTTTGATTTCATCCCTATGTAGGCTGTTTTAGGAAAGAAAAAGGTTTTTTTTTTTATATTAAAAATGTCCTTTGATTTGTTTTTTGTAGTGCAATTGAACTCTGAACTCATGCACATAATATTGAAACTCATCGTTTAGCCTATTCTACTTCTAATTAAAAAAGAATTCTTCTACTTCTAAGAAAATACTTACCTGCATTTATTCGGCCGAATACTTAAAAGTATTCGGCCGAAGCCGAATATTCGGTTTACATGCCGAATCACCGAATACCGAATCGACTATTCGGTATTTGGTCAATCCCTAGTAAAAACCACGAACTTTTGACGAAATTCGCATTTTTTACCGTGATCCTTTGACGAAATTAGTGTTTTCTTTCCGCGGTCTTTCAGTGAAATTTGCAGTTCTTGCTGATCTTTCGATAAAATTTGCATTTTGTTACTGATCTTTTGATGAAATTTGCGTTTTCTTTCCGAGATATTTTGACAAAATTCACGTTTTTACCACGATTTTTTGACGAAATTAATTTTCTTCTGCGACCAATTGACGAAATTGATTTTTTTTACACAGTCATTTGTCGAAATTCACGTTAATTTATCGCAACTGATCGGCAAAATTTTCAATATCTTTTCGCAACCAATTAACAAAATTCATTACTCATTTCCACGACCTTTTGACGAAATTTGCAATATTTTTCCCTCGATAGTGTATTGAAATTTGTGATTTTTTGCGCAATCTTTTGACGAAATTTGCAATTTCTTTCTGAACTCTTAACGAAATTAGCTATTTTATTCAGCGACCAATTGAAGATAATACTATTTGTTTCTGAGATCTTTGATGAAATACCCGATTTTTTTACCCGATCATTTGAAGAAATTCTCATTTTTTTTTTTCAATTTGGGAAAATTACATAAGAAAAAAAAAAAATGCGGACTTCCAAGAAATTTCAAAATATACTCGCAAAAGAATCATAGGTCTGTGGAAGAATTTGCAGGGGGAAATACTGTACAGCATTTTTCATTATGCAGGACTTTCTTTTTCCATGTGCAAATCGTGTGATTTTGCACACTATTTCAAACCTTGCCCCTTAAACAACCACCTCCCACGCCCCTCCAAAAATTCTTAAAATGGCATCCCTGTTTCTAAGGAAGGGAATTCCTGTATAAATATTTACAGAAACACGATTCACTTGTGGTTAATATACATAAAGAGGGTTAATATATACATTAAGAAGTTTGTTTTGCAGCCCAGATTTCTCCCCCCCATGAGCATTTTTTAATGTCAGAGTTTTCGGACTAAGGACCAATTTTTTAAAACTTTCAGAAATGAATACTTTGAAATTTTTAAACAGAATCACTCCTGAAAAATATGCTGCATGGGATAAAATTCTCAACTAGAAACAAAAAATGTGTTTTGCAAAAAAATTGTAGTTTAAGACCGATTTTCGTAGCATCGTAGTTTATAGGTCAAATCATAGCAACTACGATTTTTAAGTAGCAGTTGGCAGGTCTGGTAATGGTAATATACTAGATATTTTAAATGCATGGTGATTGAAAATATGTAATGATAGTATATTACATATTTGAAATGTGTAGAAAAATATAATAAACGAAATACATATTCGTCAAAGGGATGATAAAAAAAAAAAAAAAAAAAAAAAGAAAAAAAAAAAAAAGCAGACAGAGGGTTGATTAAAATTATATTAGATACAGTAAAATTTTTGGTAGATACAGTAGCCAGTGCTTACATTGATTGCTGATTATAAGAGTAAACTTTATAAGAATTGAAATCCCAAAAACAAATAGATGCACTTTAAATACTTGTGATTTTTTTTTTTTGCTTATAACAATCACTCCACTGGCTATAAGAATCAAGATGTGCTTTAGAAATAATGTGAAACAGAGAGAAAATAATTTTCTTTGTAATAATTTCTTTTTAGACATGTGAAAGTGATTAATCAAAATGAAATCTTAACTAAAAAAAATAAAAGGAATGCATGCGATCTGATTAAGGAAGGCTAAGTGAGTCAGAAACCTGATTTCAAACTTTCTTAGGAGTGACATGACCTGGGTCATTAAAAAGAATATCTTTAATTTCTGGCTAAATTCGGGGAAAGCTTTGAATTTACACAGAGATTTAGAGATTAAAAAGAGAAAATTGGTCTGTAAGTCTTATCACCCAACAGAGACAACAAAGCTTTCTTTCTTCTGGTGGAAAATGAAAAGTGTAATCTTTTGGCATTTTAAATGTTATTTGATAATTTTAATTCTGTAATCATTCTGTTATAAAAAGTAAGGTCTGTTATAAAAAAATATTCAGATATTTGCTATTTTAAATAGAACTTATGACCTTATGTTCATTAGTTAAATACTAACATTATGAATATGTACATAGATAAATACAACAAATTTTGTAAAAATCATTATAAAATTTGGTTATAAGAATAAAAAATAGTAACAGCAAATGTGATTTTTATAAGCAAAATTTACTGTAAGTAATACCTGTAAGAAATAAAATTTGTTTCATTGAATGCTCCTTTGTTCATATTTAATCAAAGTGCAACAGAATCTGAATTAAAATTGCTAATATCCCTGAATAGTATACCTTAAAAAGCTTAATAAAAAATTGTTTCTTTTTCAGATTACTGAGCTGAATACATTTTTCTTAAAGCATATTTTTGAAATTCCGCCAGGTCATCAACTAAGTGTTGGAAGAATTATCCTCATAGGGTTAATTGTTGCACCTACATTAAGGTATGAATCATTTAAATTTTATTTTAATATGTAAATATTTTATGTTAGGTAGGATTTCTTTTACTATGATACTGACTTTTAAGTTATTTTTTAAATATTAAAATTACGAAATTTTAATATTTTGTATTAATTTGTGATATATTTTCAGGCAGTATTACAGTTATGTAACAGATCCTAGGTGTAAGAGAGTGGGCACACAGTGCTGGGTATTTGGGTAAGAGTTTCATTTTTTATTTCAAAATGCTTTAAATGTGTTAATGCAGTTTTTGAGATTTAAGTTTTAAGGTATTCATTCTCTTTTTTATTCATAATTTGCCTCCTTGTTCTTTATCAGATAACTAGAGTTATAAATGAAATGAATTGAAACATGATTCTGTGTTTTATATATATATATATATAGTAGATATCTTTCATAATTGTGTTCATCTAATTATAGAACTTATTATGACAGGATTAGATTATAATGACCAGAAAGAAAATGTTCTATATTTTTCAAACAAGTCAAATTAAATGAAAAACTATACAGTTGACTCAGAATTCCTAACCAGCTTATTTTCTAAATATCAAACTAATTGGTTGTTTTGACAGCTATTGCGGGACATAAATGCATGAGTGCAATACTGACAGACATCGAAAACTTTTCGTTTATGCAGAAAATTTTGTGAAGAGCCCTGTTTTGAAATGAAAATTTTGTGAAGGGTCCTTTAAAGGACACAATGTTTTTGTAAACAGGTCCCTGATATATATATATACACACACAGTGCGTGTAAAAAATTTAACGACAGCAACAAATTGTAAAAAATGTTGGTAAATTTAAAATGCTACAAGTGAAATGGTAATTTAATGTTGATCATAAAGAGGAAATACTAATATAAAAGTGAACAAAATGTATCTGTGTCCTTTTTATTGCAAAAAAATAATAATTATGCAAATAAACGCTATATTTGACTGTGTAAAAACTTTAAGGACACCAGTATTTTTTTAAAAAATATTATACATAATTATTATTAAGGATCGACCGAAACAGGTTTTTAAGGACGAAACCAAAACTGAAACCGAATTTTGGTGATCTTCCTATTTTCAGCTGAAAACAAAAATGTCCAATTTTTTTAAAAGTAATTAAATTGTATGTATTAAAGTAATTAATACATGCATAAATATCCATAATTATTAATTAATTATACGTATTTATTAAACATGCATAATTATTAAATAATTATGGGTATTTATTAAATATACATAATTTTAATTAATTATACGTGTGGCCCAAATTGGCTCTCTATGCTTTAGACCCAAAACATTTTTTTTTCATATAAAATAAAATGTAATTAATTCATCAACGATACAGAAAGATTTTCTAATTATTCGAATTTCATTTAATTATAAAATATTTTAGTTATACGTTTACACACCTTGATTTACCTTTTATAAGGATTTCTGTAAATGATCATCTGTAAATGATCATTTATTTTTAGTTATTTATTTTTAGATCATCTGTTATACTACAACTTTCTCAAAGAGTATTCGAAACACTTTTGCGGTTTCAAACTGAAAATTTTCTATTACTGTCATGTCTGCAGCATTTAATGAGCACATGAAAAAGTTTAGTTATATATGCATTGATTGCTTTTTAATTGGCATTCATGACTGATAATTATAAACAGCGAAGTTCGTAGCAATAAATAGTCTCATTTGAGCCGATGAGTAATGTTGAAAATTTTCATAGGAAGTAATGAGATTTTTGGAATACTGTAGCTTCTGTCGAATTTCTGCCCGATCGAATTTTCAGACACATTTTTGCCGAAAACTGATTTTTGGCGAAACTCAGATTTTTGGTTGAAAACGAATTTTCGGTCGATCTTTAATTATTATTCAATTGCCCATTAAAAACTCTTCTGTATGGTGGTTTTTCTGACGTTTTCTATTAAAAGTTATGTTTGTGTAATAATGGGACCAAAAGCAAGTAAACTGACTGAATATGAAAAAGGTGCTGTCGAATCTTTTGCTTTGTCAGGAATGAGTTATAGGTCTATTGCAAAAAAGATAGGAAAATTTAAAATAGTCATCAACAATTTTTTAAGGTTAAAAGACAAGTGTGGGGAAAAAACAGATGAATACAGACCAAAAAGCCTTGTAATCCAGAGATTAAAGGAGAGTTTTAAAGTTAGCATCAGCTGGAAAATGCTCATATAAAGAAATTCTACTAACGACTAGGCCAAAAGTGTGAAAGAAAGCAATCTGCAATACAATCAATCGGTTTGGGAATTTCCAATGTACGGCAAAATTGTGTAAACCCCCTTTACTGACTAGCCACAAAACCCAGTGTTTACAGTTTGCGAGACAAGTGAAGTGATGACTTGGGTCGACAAATGGCTGCAGGTTATTTTCTATGATGAAAAGAAATAGAACTTAGATAGTCCTTGTGGCTGAAAATATTATTAGCATTATTTGAGAAAAGAAAAAGAAATTTTCTCAAAATGTCAGTTAGGAGAAGCATTGATTATGGCATGAGATTGTTTTTCGTTTAACGGCGTAGGGTTACTTTAATTTCTTTCAGAAAAAGTTAATTCAAAGCATAAAAAAAAAACCTCTTTCTGACCATCTTTCACCTGGTGCAACACTTCTGGCAGGAGAAAAATGGATTTATCAGCAATACAGTTTGCCTCTCTACACAAGCCGTGAGACAAAACTCTGGCTCCAGGAGAAAAATATTGAAGTATTGCAATGGTCACCCGGAAGTCCTGATCTAAACCGTATTGAAAACTTATGGGGAAATCTAGCAAGGTGAGTTTATAAAAATGGAAGACATTTTTCCTCAGCTTCAGAACTCTGATATATGATTGAAGATGGATGGTACAAAACCAGCCCCGAACTGTTCCAAAAATTAATAATGTCCATAAAAGATAGAATATTTGCAGTCATTAAACGCAATGGTGGGTGCACATTATATTAAGTGTTTGTTTCTTCATTACTGTATTGTTTTTACTTTGCTGTCCTTAAAGTTTTTACACAGGCAGAAATAGTGTTTTTTTGTACAATTACTTTATTTTTGTAATAAAATACTTCCAGATTAATTTTGTTGACTTTTTTCTTAGCTTTTCAACTTTATGATACACATTGTAGTAAATTTTTTTTCATCTGATTTGAAATTTAGCAAAGAAAATAATATTTTTGGCTGTCCTTAAAGTTTTTACATGCACTGTGTGTGTATATATATATATATATATATTACAAAATTTAAATTTTTGCGCCAAGTTTAAAATATTTTATGTAAATTTTCCTTTTTCAGTAATATTCCGTATATTATACCGGCTTATTAAATTAAAACCCTAGTCTATTAATCTCTAAGATCTTAATTCATATTTATTCCAAATTGCGTAAATCTAAAAATGGCTCAATTATTTATATTTCTTTAATAAAACTTTTATCTATTAAATTCCGCTATTAAATCCCGGTATACCATATTCCCCTTAAATCTTTATTTAACTGCTAAAATATTATTCTGTCTTAAAGAAAAAACCTACTTATTTCAATTTATTCTTTTATTTAAAATATCCAGGTGTAATTAAAATATTTCAAAGATTAAAACTTCGCAGTCATAAATTCATTTCTTTTATCGTCTGAAGAGGGAAAAAGGGGTTATTTTTGCATAATCTCGACTACAGATTTTAACATTTGTTTATGCTTTAGATAGCTGGTGCGAGGATATAAGAATTTTCTAGAACAATCTTTTCAGCAGAGTATAAATACGAATGGCGGGAACCAGAGAGAAGGATAAAGCATATGGCATATAGCAGATGGGCTGTGAGCTTAGAAGCTTTTTCGGTTTTTAGCATGTAGAGGTGAACGTGGTGGATTGCAGTCGTAGCAAACTGGATATTCAATGTGATTGCTCGATGGAGGTAGTAAAATGTTGGATGAATACTGTTTATTATGTGAGTAGAATGAGGAAGCAATGGTATCGTAATGGGTGACAGATGTTAGATATTAACGGATTAAAGACTAGAACGCAGTCAAGAGATGGAGTGATTTTAAACTAATTGTGACAGGAAGAATAGACTTTATTCTTTTTACCATGGAAGGAGAGAGCATCTTCCCTAGATTTAATCGAGAGTGTGGAAATAAAGTGAATAATGTTCCAAGCGACTGCCTTATGTTAATTCTTCATTTTTCTTTAGTATTTTAAAACCAATCGGCTGCTACCTGTGTTGTGTAGGAATGGAAACCCTCATTTTTTTTTTTTTGACAATACAAACTACTTGCCGTCAAAACGTCACAGAGAAAAGAAAAGTCCGACAGGATTTAGAAGTGACGGCAATAAAAACGAGTGTGTCTCCAAAATTACAAATGTGTAGTGGTACTGGTACATGATAGCTTATGATAGTTACTAAAGATCAGTGCCGGAAAGTTAAAAATTTACATCGCTAATGTGAATAGCAATGTATAGTGCTGGTGATTGTGAGACAAGATGACTGGAGTGAGTTCTTTTCAAAATATTTTTACACCTCTTATATTATTATTTTTGTTATTGTTTGTTATTTATTGAGATTTATTTATTATTAAGTATATAAACAAATTATCTTTTATTCCTATTTATTTTCTTTATTTTACCATTCTAAGTTTATCAAATGCACGTCTATTCATAAGAGTATCAGAGAGATAAATTGTAAAGAAATACTGGTTGAGAGTCCACTTTCTAAATATTTAGAGTTAAATTTATTTGGACTTTGGAATTGTTATTATTATTATTTTTTAATGTTTCGGCTGGCGAAAATACTTTCTTATATAAGTAAAAAATAAGAAAATTATTAATTGCTATGTATTATTTTTATCCTCAACCATTATTTTCCTTGTCAATAAGTAAACAATCTGTGATATTTTCTTAGAATATAATATTGTTATTAAGTATTATTATTGCTATTATTCAAGTATACTTTTGAGAATTTTATTATTATGATTATGAATTGAAAGTATTATATTATTTATTGAAAGATTCATTATTTATTAAAGAAAAAGAGAACATAACTTATAAGTGAAAAGTTATGATATTTACTAAAACAAGTGAGAAGTTTTAAAAGATGGTGAGTCCCAATTAAAATGGGAAAAGGAGCTCAAAAAAGTAGTTGATAAACAAATGTTAAAAGGTAGTTGAATAACTACTAGGAATTTGTTTATTAAAATAAAACTACTATTGTGATGACAAATAGTATTTAAACATAATGTAAAGAGTTTAGTAGGTAGAGTAGTCGAAACAAATTTAGTAAAAAATATTTATTGCAGCTGAACTTTTTACTTAAGGACTGTATCACTATTTTTGCTAAAGGACTTTTATGACCTACGAACTGATTAAGCCAATGGGACTTAAAATTTTACTTGAAGTAAATAAAGTGTTAAGCATTAATGGATTGGAAATATGTTTGTGATAAGAGAAATGGAAATACGCTAAATTTTCATAAGATAAAAGAATTTGTTGTTATTTATTACTATAGTTTTATTATTTCTTATTATTTATTTCTTATTGTATTTATACTTATTCTTTATTTATTATTGTGTTTATATTTTCTTATGCACTTACAAATGGTAAGTGATGTTGTAACCATTATTTGTATTCTTTTACAGGGGAAATGCTCTCAGCTAAATTTAAATGCTCTTAGTATATTTTTTTTTTTCTCTTGCATTGCTAAAATTTTACTTTTCCATCTCTTCGCTGACGTCTCTAAAATTTTCAATAATCAAAAATCAACTTCCAAATTTATTACAAGTCTGTTGTCTGAAATTGTAGTTAATTAACCACAAATTTCATACAAAGTCTTTGGGGAGGGGGGATAATATTACAAAATTTAAATTTTTGCGCCAAGTTTAAAATATTTTATGTAAATTTTCCTTTTTCAGTAATATTCCGTATATTATACCGGCTTATTAAATTAAAACCCTAGTCTATTAATCTCTAAGATCTTAATTCATATTTATTCCAAATTGCGTAAATCTAAAAATGGCTCAATTATTTATATTTCTTTAATAAAACTTTTATTATTTAAATTCCTATTAAATTCCGCTATTAAATCCCGGTATACCATATTCCCCTTAAATCTTTATTTAACTGCTAAAATATTATTCTGTCTTAAAGAAAAAACCTACTTATTTCAATTTATTCTTTTATTTAAAATATCCAGGTGTAATTAAAATATTTCAAAGATTAAAACTTCGCAGACATAAATTCATTTCTTTTATCGTCTGAAGAGGGAAAAAGGGGTTATTTTTGCATAATCTCGACTACAGATTTTAACATTTGTTTATGCTTTAGATAGCTGGTGCGAGGATATAAGAATTTTCTAGAACAATCTTTTCAGCAGAGTATAAATACGAATGGCGGGAACCAGAGAGAAGGATAAAGCATATGGCATATAGCAGATGGGCTGTGAGCTTAGAAGCTTTTTCGGTTTTTAGCATGTAGAGGTGAACGTGGTGGATTGCAGTCATAGCAAACTGGATATTCAATGTGATTGCTCGATGGAGGTAGTAAAATGTTGGATGAATACTGTTTATTATGTGAGTGGAATGAGGAAGCAACGGTATCGTAATGGGTGATAGATGTTAGATATTAACGGATTAAAGACTAGAACGCAGTCAAGAGATGGAGTGATTTTAAACTAATTGTGACAGGAAGAATAGACTTTATTCTTTTTACCATGGAAGGAGAGAGCATCTTTCCTAGATTTAATCGAGAGTGTGGAAATAAAGTGAATAATGTTCCAAGCGACTGCCTTATGTTAATTCTTCATTTTTCTTTAGTATTTTAAAACCAATCGGCTGCTACCTGTGTTGTGTAGGAATGGAAACCCTCATTTTTTTTTTTTTTTTGACAATACAAACTACTTGCCGTCAAAACGTCACACATATATATATATATATATGAATGGAACATCACCTTAGTCTTTTCCAAGTTTTTTTTTAATCTCACATTAATGCTAGCTTCTGCCAAATCTTTTAGGATATTTTCCAATTCTTCAGGACTGTTACTGAAAATTAAAATGTCGTCAGCGAGTTGGAGATCACTTAAATATTCCCCATTTATTCTAATCCCTTTGTTTTCCCAATCCAGCTTCTTGAAAATATTTTATATATATATGCAATTGCAAACTATGGGAGGGGATTGAAAAAAGGGTAAAAAGTGGTTTGATGATTTTTTAAATTTGACAGTAATTTTATTCTTGTTCTAAAACATATGTATATAAAATTTTGTGTAAATTGATCAAAAATTGTAGATTTGTGTAAGGAACAAACAAACCAGCAATGATTAATAAATATATATATAATAAAACACACTAATATTTAACGTTAAATGAATAAAATGTTTGTTTAGAATATTTAATTGCAGATACAAAGTAATTTTTTCATAACTAAAGTTTATTAAAAGTAACTAATATTAAAAAATAAATGAGGTATACTTCAAAATTAATGTAATAAACATTGTGATTTCAATTCAAATAGATAAGTATAACAGAAGTACTAGATAGTAGGGTGTAAAAAAATTATGATTTTTTTAAAAAAATAAAAAAAATCAGATTTTTTTGATTTAAATCAGATTTTTGATTTTTTTCCCAGTGTTCAAATACTGAATAGCTACCAAGAGTCTTATGTTTCCAAAACAATTAAACCGCTAATTGCTAAATATAATCTATGTTTTTACACTTTAATTAATAAAATTATAATTATTAGTTTGTAATTACAGAAATTATAAATCTCCAAATTAGTAGTTTCATTAGTTAGTATCATACAATACTGCTATATACATTAATATTGTAATAATTATGTAAAACTTTATTAAATACAAGTGATATTTAACATTCATTACAATTATTACTAACTGCATTTAATATTAAATATTTAAAACTACTTCAAATTAATAATTATTAAACAATTAACTCTGTAATTAGGAACATATTATACATTTTAAATCTTTAATTATTAAAATAATTAATAATGTAGTATTCATTTTAGAAAGAAAAAGGTGGCAGGATGCTACTTCCAAAAAAGGGCACTATTTCATGAGGGTAATGATATAAGAAAAAAAAAAGAATAATATTTAGTTTGATAAATAAATTGTCCTTAATTTTTGATAATTTTATGAATCCCAAATATAAAAATACAATTAAATAACATTATATTTTAATAATATCCTGTTTTTTCTAAAGAAATAAAGTTTTATTATTTTTGCAAGATCTTGGGCGCATGAATTGAGAAATACTGTTGAATGGGGAAGTTTTTTTACAAGAAATCTCTGGCTACAACTACAGGTAAATTTCACTATTTTTTAAAAAGGCGGGGTGCATTTTGCTAATTTCAAAAGGGCCAGATTGCGGCACCCTTAAAAAAATGGCCTAGGAGAAACAGTAAGAAATTAATTAATAAAAACTGCAAATAAGTAATTTCATTAGTTAGTAGCACAAATAACAAAACTAACAAACATCATTTGCAGCCCGTTTTGCATTTGCACTTAGAAAACTTATTGTTAGTCACCAAAATCTAAACTTACACACATGTATTTGCTTGCTAACCAAAAAAAAATTTATGAAAATGAGTTAAAGCCATTCATACACGCATACATAATAAATGTAAGGAGAGCCAGTTATATCTGAAATCGTCAAAATATTTATATAACAGCATTATTACCTCTCAGTGGGGATAATGAGTTTTCAATGGTTATTATTATTTTTTCTTTTTAAGAAAAGTTTTGTTGCCTTTTCAATCCCTAATTAGTTTTTTTATTTATCATATATGAGTTACAAAGTAAAAAAAAAAAAAAAACATTTATTCAACCTATACCGAAGAAGCTCTTGCTGTGCTTAACATTTTTACACCAATTAGTTCTTTTTCTCTTATGCATTCATTTACAATTTAGCTGTTGAGGAGATGTTACTCTTTCATTCTTCTTTGACTTGAGATTGCTATTAACTTATTATTACAATAATAGAACAAGAAACTAAGGCACTGACTATTTATTCTTTTACTTGCATAAATTTATTACACTTGCTACGTTTATTATTATTTTATATAAAATAATGCATAAATGGATTACCTAAAGGAAATTATGACATTGCAAATTATATTAAATATCATTTTTAAATGAAACTTTTGTGTTGGATAAAAACAATGTTTTTTACAAACTTAACTATTTTTAAGTTTTTACAATACTCAGTAATTAAGCTTAGAAACAATTATTTAAAGCTCTTTTTTTGTTTATTCATAAGTCAAAATACCTGTAGAAACTTTCAAATTATGTTTATGTTAGATTTTAATATATTTTTTGACATTTTAAACATTTAGAAAATTTTTGATTTTAATCAGTGATTTAAAAAAAAAAATCAGTTGATTTAAAATCACGATTTAAATCGCTGATGCCCTACTAGATAGAAATGCATGGAATGTCTCGTTGGCAGTTCACAAGTTCACTTATACTCAAATCCAACAGTACAGTAAGAAGCATACATTCAGCTTACCATTTTTCTAACTCTGGTCAAGAAGGTTTAGTTAATGCAGTCAACATCTTGAAAACACAACTATATTAATATGTATCTTCAAGTGTGAAAGTAATATCATGCAGTAGGTGAAAAACTTGCAAGTTTCTTCGTATATTTATGTATATACCACATCATTACATATATACAATGCTTTATCGCTGCTCTCCATATGACCAGCCCAGTGCAGAATTACGGCTACAGTGTCACAGAATGGGGAGGATTTCTGGGAAAAAAGATATTTTTTGTATTTGAGAGGGAGAGAGAATTCATGCAGTAGCAAAAAAATCTTCTGTGTATGTTTAAATACAGTAGAGCGCCGATTATCCAAAGAAGTTGAGACCGACCCAAGTTCGGATAAATGTGGAGAAAATTTAAGTGATGTTCCTGACTATACTAAAATCTTCACACTTTATCCACGCTTCGGACTGACAGCACTATAGTTAATGCTGACATGTTTAAAAATAGATTTTTGTCTTTTAATTTTTTTTTTTTTTTTATAATTTTCTGAACTCTGGAGATTATAATTTAAGTAAAAAATCTTTCGATTGTTGCTTGCTTCAAAGAATACATTCTTTTTAATGCTGCCATAACTCAAATTCTTCTTAAATACATTAGTTGAAGAGGATCAGTATTCTTCTGCCGTTTGAGCCATTTCATAGCTGTTTCCAAACATTCAAAGGCTTCGTTATGTGATGGACCTTCATCATTTTCAGAGCATTTCTTTTCCTTTTCTGCAATTTCTTTTTCGTCTTGAATCTCATCCACAATCAGAGAGAAGTAGGCTGTTCAGATAATTGGAAGTTCAGTAAAAAAAAAAAAAATTGAGAGAAATTGGCTGTTCGGATAATTGAAATTTTGGTTAATTGGAGTTCCGATAATCGGCACTCTACTGTATTATAAAAAAATATTTAAAAAGTATTTTAGCCCCATTTGTTTGTTGTCTTGTCTTAGTGCCCTGGTTATCTTATTTCTTACTTTGGAGTAACAAAAATAATCATTATAAATTCCCTAAGAGAGATTTCTAAATATGAGGGGGGGAGGGGGGGGAGAGTAGCAAAATATTTAAACTTTTTTGTAGTTTGTCTTATTATTACTCTTGTTTTGATTTTGGGGGCTGTTTGTGCAGAAAGATTTTACTGTTATTTTCTCGCAGAAAGTACAATGATTTTCTGCCACAGGGAATGACCAGAGTCTTTGATTTAAAATCACTATTCTAAATAACTTGAGTAAAAACTGATTTCCATGAAATGGGAAGAAACTCATACAGTTTGTATAACAGAAGAGAAAAAATTGAATCAACATAATTAAATAAATTCTGAATTATGTTTGAAATACATATTTTATTTCAGTACCTGCTATAATCAACAACAACAAAAAAAAAGGTTGTAAATTATACTTGGGGGTGGGGGGGGGGAGATTCCTTTTATCACAAAATTTCATCTAATTAAAATTGTTTCACTAATTTTAAAATGAGGTGTTTAATTATAAATTAAAATTTTTTTCACATTTAAATCTAAAAATTGCATGTTCTGGAAAACCAATTGCATCATAAGCAGTATGTTCAGATTTTAGAGAGTCTGCTATAACAAACATTTCTAGTACCCCCCCCCCCCCCCCCTCAAAAAAAAAAAAAAAAGCGTTTATAATTTCTAAATAACATTAGAAAATTTCTAGGATAATAAATTTGTTTTTGATTCCATAATAATATACCTGCCTTAAAGTACACGATAGAAATATATAAAAAAATGACACTGTATTTAAGAATATTTTTAGTTTTTCTTTTACTAGATTTCTCTCAAAATTACATAATTAAAACATTTTACGTTGAGCACAAGTCTTTTGCGTATCTTTTGAAAATGTGTTGTGAACTGCTTGAGGATCACATACCACAATTTAAAAACTATTAGTATTTCTAACAAAAGTTAAATATTTGTTTTAATATTGAGAAGTTAAAAAACATTTTCATAAGTATTGTTTGTTCAAAAATCTAATTAAATATGTATCTTTATATTTCAGCGCCATAACTCTCACTGAAGCCATTATATGGGCCAAATTTGGTTTAGAACTTGTTGCTCGTACACAAATAATAAATATTCTCATTTGGTTGTTAATTCAGGTAAAATTTCTCTAGATTTTCCGGTTTTAGTATTTGTGATTTTGTACAAACGAAATATCAATTTTATTTTTTATTTTACAGTTGGTCATGACTTTTATATGTCTATATGTGTGTGTGCTGTTTGCCAAAAGGAACCAAGTAAGTCTCTGTATTATATTTTTGTTAATATAATTTTGAAAGCCACTCTGTCATTTTCAATATTTTACATTTTTTCTATTCTCTTTAATTCAGCAACTCTTTGAAAATAAGAGACTACTTATTATGCTGTTCTAATACTTTTAAGTTCTTGCATCATGTTTGCTTGCTAATGCTGTTGGATATATTGCTCTCTTTCTTTTTTATTCTATTACTGTTTCAGTTTATTGATTTGTGAAATCATTTTAACATGATTATATGCTTATGGTTTATTTTGTGATTGATTAATTTTGTTATTTAACTATAAATGCTCCATGAGTAATTATGCATCAGTTTTTGCTAGCCTGCGTTTATAAATATGTTACAACTTTCTATACTGGGATCCATATCTCTACTTTATTTTTTTTCGTTGAATTTCTCTTAATAAAAGCATTGTGAAAATGTATTTTTAAAATTGTTTATTTTTACAAGAGATTGGAAATATGTTCCCATTTGAATATATTTAATAATATATACGTTACATTTATGTACATGGCCAAGAAATCCTCATTATTTCTTTGATAATAAATGGTAACAAACATAATCTAGAGTGTTATCTTGATTTTACATTTGTTTGCTGTCATCATAGGATTTCAAAATATTAAGAAAAATACTTTAAAAAAATAACATTGTTTATTATTGAAAATTTTGAACAGTCTGAATTAAGCAACCAATCGGGTCAATCAGAGTATAGAAAAAGTTTGTGATCATCAAAATAGGTATAATACAGTCCCTAAGTAATTGAACAACTTCAGATTTTGTTTTTAATAGGCGTAATTTTGGACAGTTACAGTTTGCCAAGAAATAACTGACAAATATTATAGCTTACAACTTTTTAAATAATTGAAGAAATCAAGATCAGTTTGCTAATACATGAAATACAAACTTGTGAGTTGTGACTTACAGAAAAACTAAGTTTCTGAAGTGGCTGCCTGTTTGCTTTTAAGTAGAAGCAAAATCTTTTGAAAAAAAGTTTGTTTTGGGCCACAACTCATCACTCAATATGTTCTCCCAATCTTTCTGAAGAGATATTTTTCAAGTGTTCAGAACTTAGTGGGACTTAGTAGAAATTCTTCTCTGTAAAAGATCATGCAGAATAATTCGCATTATCAAGATCTAAAGGATACAAGGGCTGTTTTTAGGCACTCAAGAAGTCTGGCAGATGCGACTTGAATCATTCCTGTTCTCGTCATGTTCTGTATGCTTAAGCACAATCTTGTTGGAGAGCTTACTTTTCAGTTTTTATGTGTTGCAGGTACAAACTCTCTTATAGAAGTTTTAATGGTTGATTTTTGCACCTTCATTGACAAAAGGAAGTGGTGAAGCCAGTTGAACAATTTTCACCCCAAACTGTAATGGACTAGAGGTTTTGCCATCTTTTGGTAGTGGCTGTGCACTAAGAGTGTGAAAAATGAATTCTGTATACAGGGATGCCACTTTTCTGCCAAATGGCAGATTTCCGCCTTTTTTTTTTTTTTTTTTTTTTTTTAAGAATCTGCGATTTTTGTCAAATGATCACAGGGAAAACTGTGATTTTCATCAACTGATCACTGGGAAAAGAACTGTTTTTGTCAAATAATTGCAAAATCGAACAGCGATCTTCGTCAAATGATCGCAGTGTTCCAAATCCTTGGTGGTTTGCTGGTCCAAGACCACCATAAATTCAATCAGGTCTGCAGGACCAGTAACTCGCCCCCCCCCCCCCCTCTCACAGGTAAACAAATTTTCCCGTCCCTGAGAAAACCGCAACCAAACATGAATAACACAATAATAAATAAAAATTGCATTAAGCCTTAGTCATTTCAAATAAATAATCAGAAATAAAATATCTAATTAATTATTTTATAGTTTTTTTATGTACTGTTTAATTTTTAATAAATTATAATTTTACATTTTATTATGCTGAAAATTTTAAATAACTGTAAAGGAAGTTTTGTTTATATTCTAGGAGGGGGGAGGGGGTCACTCAAAGGGTTAAAGGGACTTAATAGAATTTTATGTAGTGGGCCAGTGATGATGACTGCGGATTAGTGATGTCTCATACTGGAAGGTACTTGGGACCAGTGACTTTTTTTAATCAATTCTACCGCTGGATGTGGAAATCAAACACCAATCTTCGTCAAATCATAGTGAAATCAAACAGTGACCTTCATTAAATGATCGTGAAATCAAACTGCGATTTTCGTCAAATGATCACAATATCAAACTGTGGTTTTTGTCAAACGATCGTAAAATAAAAACATCGCTTTCTGTGAAACAATCATGAAATAAAATGGCGATTTTCCTGAAATGATCACGAATTAAAACAGCAATTTTCCTGAAACGATCATCAAATAAAACAGCAATTTTTCTGAAATGATCACGAAATAAAACAGCAGTTTTCCTGAAACGATCGGGAAATAAAACAGCGATTTTCCTGAAACGACGGGAAATAAAACACCGATTTTCCTGAAACGATTGGGAAATAAAACAGCAATTTTCATCAAACGATCGGGAAATTAAACAGCGATTTTTGTCAAATGATCGTGAAATCAAACAGTGATTTTTGTCAAATGATCGTGAAATCAAACAGCGATTTTTGTCAAATGATCGTGAAATCAAGCTGAGACTTTCGCCAACTGATCATGATATCAAACAGCGATTTTCATCAACCGATAGAGAAAAAACCCTGCAAAATTTTGCTACTTGCTCATGGAATAAAACAGTGAAGTTCATCAATCGATCACAGAAAAAATTGTGAATTTCGTAACAGTGATCTTCATCAAATAATCACGAAATCAAACTGCGATTTTCATCAAACCTCAAACGATCGCGATATCAAACCACAGTTTCTGTCAAACGATTGCAAAATAAAACAGCAATTTTCGTCAAACGATCGTGAAATAAAACAGCGATTTTCCTGAAACGATCATGAAATAAAACAGCGATTTTCGTCAAGCGAACGCGATGTCAAACAGCGATTTTCGTCAAACAATCGTGATATCAAACAGTAATTTTCATCAAACAATCGCAAAATAAAACTGCAATTTTCTTCAAACGATCGCGAAATAAAAGTGCAATTTTCTGCAAACGATCGTGAAATAAAAGTGCAATTTTCACCAGACGATCGCGAAAAAAACCTGCAAAAATTTTCTACTCGCTCACGCTCATGGAATAAAACAGTGAAGTTCATAAATTGATCAATTGAAAATTGTGAATTTCGTCAAACAGTGACTTAAAAATAAAAAATTATGTTATTCATTCGCGGGAAGTAAATCGTAAATTTCGTCAGTTGGTTGCAGGAAAAAACATAAAATTTCGTCAATCAGTTGTGGGGAAAAAAATATCGCAAAATTTGTTGAGTCGCAGAAAAAAAGTTAAAATCATCAGTTGCTCCCAAAATTTAGAACTTATTTTCTGCATAGGATTAAAAAAAAAGAAATCTTTAATGATTTTGTGCCAACAAAAGTTGCAACAAGAATTAAAGCGTTTGATTTTGCTCTTTCTACAACATGAGCATCAGAAATCATTAAATTTCTTTTATTAAAATCTAAAACCTGAAAGAAAGACCTTTAAATATATCTTGCATATATATTTTTTATAGTCATTTTTTGTCATTCTAATAGAAAAATTCATCACTGGGCTCATTGATTCTGTTGCTGGGTCACCTCAGTTTAATTAAAATCATGCAATATAAAATTCACTGAGTTCATTGCATCTGTTGCTTGATTACCTCAAAAGATATAAAATATTGTGAATTAAAGAATAACCCTGTTTATTTACTCGTATAAGTTTTCATGTACAATGAATTAACAGCATACTTCAAACTATTTGGCTGACAAGCATTTAGAAAGACACAAGTGTTAAAGATTTAGAAAAAAAAAAATTGGGTTTGCTTTCATTTTTTTTTTTTTTTTAGATAGTTAAAAAATAGCTTGTTATAAATTTTATTCTTTATAATTTATTTAGTTTATTATAAAAAATATAGTTTACAAAATTCACGCATAAATCTTGTGAAATGTTGTACATTGTACTTATTGTATTTTCTTATCTATGTAAATAAGACTTCAGCAGGTGTTGCACAGTAGAATCTAAATTACGTGGAAATGCATATGAGTGGAAGACTTTAATGAATGAACACAGCAGGAGTAGATTTAAATATTCAATGATGAACTAGAAAAATATACACATGAAGAATGTTGTCAGCACGACCCCGCTGAACCAACCCAAAATAACCCAAGACATGAATAAAACCTCATTTACAAAACAAGAAAAACCACCAGCAGCCTTCATCCTGATGTAGCAAAGCCACAACGCCCCAATCACATGGCCAAAACAAAATTAAACGCTGCTTACAAGCAAGCGAAGGCAAGAGAGAGATGCAATGTTACATTCCACTAGATATACCAGTTTGTTGTGGATGTTGCCATTACATGAAGTGCAATATATTCGCAGAATGCCATTGGCTCACAAACGATGACGTCAAACATCGATGAATCAGAAAGCATGAAACATCGCGTAAGCCGAGAACAGCGAGTAACAGTGATTCAAGATCACAGCTGTTACGGTGTGACTGAATCGCGTATTTACCGGCAGAAAGCATGTGAAGCAATGGCGTCCGGTCGTAATTTAAAGTAGACATGGGGATGGTAAAAACATAAGGTATGTCATGTTAAACAGGATTTAAATAAAGATATTAATTTTAAACTTTAATATACATGACATAACAGTACTTATGTGTAATTTCCTCTCTATTCTTTTTTGTTATTTTCTGAGTGGCATCCCTGTTTATAGCAATGTCAATCGAAAAAGATTGTAGCCCGATCAAGGTGAACCAGCACAAACATCTGCTGAAGATATTTATCTTATCAGTTTAGTGGGAGTGCAAAGGAATTTTCTTCTTTGAAATTTTACCTCAACCAGGCGATCAGTTCAGATGTGGGCATTTAACAACTAACAAAACTGAACAATGCAATTCAAGAAAAGTAACCAGCATTAGTAAATTGAAAAGTTATTGGTATTGTGTTCCACCATGACAATAAGTGGCCACACATTTACTAAAAAATCCTAGCCTTCATCTGACAGATTACAATTTATTTAATTCTTTGCAGAACTTCTTGAATGGTAAAAATTTCAGTAACAATGTTAAATCAACCTTATTTGTTTTTGCCATTAAAAATCAGAAGTCTGTGGAATGTGGAATTATGATGCTGCCTGAAAGATGAGAAAAGGTCTTTGCACAAATGGACAATATTTTACCTATTAAAGTTTTTTTGCTCCATTTAAAAAAAAAAATCCTCAATTACTTAGTTGCCAAACCAATATAAACCTGCATTTCATTTAAAAATGTGATTTAAAAGGTTTTTGTGTGTGTGTGTGTGGGGGGGGGGGGGGTGCTTCGATATTTATAATTAGTTTTTAAATTCTAAAATATAATACATAATATTATTTTATCTGATCTGCCCCGACGTAAAAAAAAAAAAAAGCACAAAATGCAAAAAAACTTAAAATCGCTGCACGAATTCCGAATAAATTTAATTGAAAAGAGAACAATATTTACTATGTTGGGCTAGAAGACTGAAACCGGATTCCTTTTAATAATGTAGAAATGTTGTGAGAGAATGCTAAAAGTTACAAAAATTTATTTCAAAAGTCGCCGAAAACAAAGTTTGCTACATTGGGCAAAAAGATTAAAACAGGATTTCTTTTATGAATGTTGGAAAATCGCAGCAGAATACAAAAAACTCTAAAAATCACATGAAATATTAAAAAATTGCAGTATAAATTCCGAATAAACTTTATTGAAAAGAAGACAAAATTTACAATATTGTGCTAAATGATTAAAGCTGGATTATTTTTACTAATGTAGAATAATTGCTGCAAAGCTATAAAAAAAACCTGCTAAAATTCTCAAAAAGTTTATAATAACACAACTCACAAAGGACAAAATTTACCACACTGGACTAAAACATTACAATTGGAATTCTTTTATGAATGCAAAAATAGACGCAAAACACGAAAAAAGGCTAAAAATCACATTGAAAATCGTAGAAGGTAAAATGTTCTATGTAAGACTAAAAGTTTGAAAACAAATTCCTTTTACTAATGTCAAAAAATCGCCACAAAATGGCAAAAAAAACAAAAAAAAAAAAACCCTCTGAAAATAGTATTAAAAAATTCAAAAATTTCTGTATGAATTCCATATAACGTTTATTGAAAAGAGGGCAAAATTTAGAATATTGTGCTAAAAGGTTAAAACTGGATTCTTTTTACTAATGTGGAAAAAATTGCTGCAAAATACACACACACACACACAAAAAACTTGCTAAAAATCGCCGCAGAACTATAAAAAAAAAAGCCTACTAAAAATCTAAAAAAATTTATATAAACGCAACTTACAGAGGACAAAATTTACTACAGTGGACTAAAACATTACAAATAGAATTCTTTTACGAATGCCAAAATAGATACAAAATATGAAAAAAATGGCTAAAAATCACATTGAACAAATTCCTTGTACTAATGTGAACAAAACGTTAAAACCCTCTGAAAATAGCATTAAAAATTTCAAAAATCTGTATGCATTCCATATGACCTTTATTGAAAATAGGACAAAATTTAGAATATTGAGCTAAAAGGCTAAAACTGGATTATTTTTACTAATACACAAAAAATTGCTGCAAAATACACACAAAAAAACTTGCTAAAAATCACTTAAAAAAATTATCGCAGAGAACAAATTTTACTGCAGTGGACTAGAACATTGTAAATGGAATTCTTGAAACAGAATTCTTTTTACAAATCTCGAAATTTCACCACAGAGAGCAAGAACATGCTAGAAATAGCTTTGAAAATCACATAAACAAAGCGCAAAAATTCGAAATATTGCCTAGATCAATAATCAATATTTACTATATTAGGCTAAAAGTTTGAAACCAAATTCTTTTTACGAATGTCGAAAAATCACAACAGAATGCGAAAAATGGCATTAAAAATTCAAAAATCAATGAAGGACAAAATTTACTATATTGGTTAGTTAGTTTGAAACCAAATTTCCTTTCACAAATATCAAAACATCACCGCAGATCGCGAAAAATGCAAAAATGTGCAGCATTAAATATCGCTTAAATGAAAAAAATCAGAGAACAAAATTTATATAGTGAACTAAACCATTATGTGACCGATATTCTTTTACGGATGTAAAAAAACATCGCAGAATTGTCACAGAACGCTAAAAATACCAATAAAAGTGTTAATATAAATCGATACAAATTTAAAAATGAAAGATGACAAAAGTTGTTATAGTATAAGGCTAAAAGTTTACAACAAAATTCCTTTTACTAATGTGGAAAAATTGCCTCAAAATGCAAAAATTTTCTAAAAATCACAAAAAATTCAAAATTTACCGTGCGAATTCCAAATAAACATTATTAAAAAGGGGACAGAATTTACTATTTGTTTAAAAGAATGAAATTGCATTTCTTTTATTAATGAGAAAAAATCAATACAAAACATGAAAAAACACATACTAAATAAAATGTATAGAAAAATTCAAAATTGGGCTGCAAGTTGCATAACTACATACATAGAGGTACCTTCCTATCAAATTTTGTATGATGGACTCTCCCACATACACATTTTTTTTAAAGGTTTTATTCATGGGTGATGCTGAATGTGTAATTTTTTTCAGTGTTCCTAATTAGCAGGAATTTCTTTTCCTGTTGATTAAACAAAAAAATTTAATAAATATTACTTCTATTTTTTTTTCTGCTACATAATGCATATCTTAAGCTTTTGTGCATTTTAAGGAATTTTCTTGTAATTCTTTAATCAACAAACTTTAATTAACACACACACAAATTTCTTTCCTGATTATTATAGATTAATGTATGAGTATTTTATTTATTATATCAGTCTCACAAATCAGTGTCACTCTTTCTTCACTACATTCATGTCGTGTTATTGGCCATATTTATACTAATTTTTATTTTTTACATTAATGTTAATTTTTTGAATAAATAGATTTCTGCCAGTTATTTTATTACATTTCTTTTTGTTTTAATTTAGAAGTTGGAAACTAGTGATGTTAAAGATAGTCTGTCCTCTTCATCACAAGACGAAAGCATTGTAGTAAAGTCAAGCAGCCAACATCATGTATCTAAAGCATCTAGAAGGAAAAATAAAAGTGTTAATGGACCAGTTAAAAATTAAATTGGCTCAGCAGTATGACTAAATTGATATGTAGGTCTTTACAAAGTTTCCCCACCATTTTCAATTAGTTTTGAAACTTGCCTTAAAACTTTAAATATATGCAAGCTTCACCACACCTGTTTCACTAAGTGATACAGTAGACTCTACTTTAAATTAATAGTGAGGAAATTATTTTTGTTCTACTTATGTAATAGTCTTGTAGTTAATATTATGTAATAGTCGATTAGTCAAGATTGTTGTCAAAGGTGAATGATGAAAATATCAATATGTGATTAATTTTTTGCTAGTTAGCCAACGAGCTTCAATGTTCTTTCATTGTTAAGAATGATAATTTTGTTGTAAAATGTTATGCTGTTTTTTTTTTTTTTGTATCTAAGAAATTTGCATTTTTTTTTAAAGGTTTTATTCATGGGTGATGCTGAATGTGTAATTTTTTTCAGTGTTCCTAATTAGCAGGAATTTCTTTTCCTGTTGATTAAACAAAAAAATTTAATAAATATTACTTCTATTTTTTTTTTTCTGCTACATAATGCATATCTTAAGCTTTTGTGCATTTTAAGGAATTTTCTTGTAATTCTTTAATGAACATTTAGATTACAAAAATTAAGTTTTTAAATTGACTGAGTCCATAAAATTCCAATTGTAAGTCCCCCCACCCCCCCCTTTTTTTTTCAAAAGCAAACACAGTTACATTTGGAGGGGCCTTATATTCAGGATTAAAAAAAAAAAAAAAAGCATTAAAAATTTTGTTTTTAATCATTAATTTAGAAGTATAAAAGGTAAATACAGAGGATGAGAATATTCTGTATTTCAGGAGATTTCAGCTTAAAAAAATACTCTCCCGCCTCTCCCCCTTCCCCCTAATCCCAGCACAAAATTTGAAATCTTTTTTTTGCAACAATAAATACTCAATCATCTAAATCCCCTCCACCAAAACTACTGCTTCCCACTTTGCCCTCTCTCTGGTACCAAAAAAGTATTGTTTAACCTTTGTAACTCTTTAAATTTCTTTTTTGACCTATTTAATACTCTATAATAACCATAAAATAATCTATCGCCTAAATTATCCCATCCTTTCAAAATGTCTGCTTCTCTCCCCTTGCCCCCCTACCCTTATCTCATGAAGATCACCCCCCCCCTTCCTCCCACACACACACATCTCCTTGAGTTCAAAATCCTTAAAATTCTTTAATTTTTTTTTCTGCTTTATTTGTGATTTTGTTGTAAAAATATATAAATAACCATCTGAATTATTAATCTGATTATTCATTTATTGTTACTAGAGAGCAACAAATATAGCAGATTTTTATATATATATATAGAATTTTAGAGATTTTAAATTTTGTATGGGGTAGGGTAAACATTTTTCGGATAGAGATAGTTTAGGTAGCAGATTCATTATCTATTTTTATTAGAGAGCAACAAATAAGATTTTCATTCTTTGTATTCTGGGTTGAAATGAGGGAGAAACATGGATTTTGAAGGAAGGTTTTCTTTAAAAATTTAGATAATTTTTTATTTATTAATAAGAGAGAGCAACAAATAGGACAGAAGTTTTTTATTTTTTTTATGTAAATAGCTTTAAACATTTTTTGCTAGGGGTGGCAAAGGAGGGATGCAGACATTTAAGGGTAGAGAGATAATTAAAATGCTTATTTGTTACTAGAGAGCAATAAATAGGAGAGAATAATATTCTAAAATATAATTTTAATTTTTTTTTCTTTTGTTGGGTGGGGGTGGAGGAGAGAAGCAGACATTTTGGGGTATAGGGATAATTTAAATTGGTGATTAGTTATTTATTCTTACTAGAGAGCCAGAAGTAGAACATAATCTTTTTTTTTTTTTTTTTTTATAGTTTTAACAATTTTAAACTTTGTTGAGGGGAAGGGGGAAGCGTAAATTTCGAATGAAAGATGAGGTTATAATTTAGATGATTGAATGTTTACTTATTGTTATTAGCGAGCAACAAATAGGAGAAAAGAATTTAAGATTCTCAGTTTTAAACTTTTGCACTAAGTATGGGGGGGGGGGGGGGGTTACAGAAGGAAAATGGGCATTTCATGTGGCGTGTGTGTGTGTTGAGGGGTGTCATTGAGATTATATAAAAACATAAGTGGAAATCTGTCAAAATAGAGAATATTCTCTCCCTTGGATTTTTTAAATCTATTTTTTGCACAATAAAGGTTTGTGGGACAATTTTTCAGAATGGAGAAAAAAATCATAATTGCTTAAAAGTGGGTAGGGAGCTTGCTTTTGAAGGGTGGCTTACAATCGGGATTTGAATAGTATAGTTTTATTTTTAATAAAGAAGAGTCTGCTGTATCTGGTTTTCCTCATCAAAATACTATTTCAGATAATTGTCATTTTTCCTCTTTAAGTTATAATCATTAGATTTTTTTCTTGAAATATTTTCGCTTGTACCATATTTAACATTTTTCAAGATTGCTGACTGATGTGCACAGACACTACATGTATTTTTTATACATATATACATGTTTGTATAAATGTTAAGTATTAGTATTACAGAATCTGTCTTCTGCCATCAATTTTTAATGTTTAAAATGTATAGCTGTTGAATTTAGATGTTGTTTTTATCATAGTTAATAAGTACTCATAATTTTAAATGTGTTTATGCATTATGATTTCTAGAATATTTTGCATTAACTCTTTGCAGGGTGGTGGGATTTTTTTTTAATCCCACCTAATTTTAATTAGGATTTGTACCAGTATTTTTGAACAAAATTTTATTTTTATAACTTTGGTGCAAAAGCTATAAAACTAGATTTTCTTATTTTCAAATATTTTTCTTCAAAAATTCTGGTGTGAATTCAACCTTACTGAGACACAGTTATTTGCACCTCAAGTTTAGATGAACTATCTATTTTGCAAATAGGTTATTCTAATTTGTCTATATTTATTGCTAGTAAAACTAATTTTAGTTGTATATCAAGGTAAACATATAATGTTGAATTTTCAGTGTTGTTTTAATTTTTTTTGCACTTAATATATTAATGAAGTTCTAAAACATCAAAGTCAGGTTTAGAGTTTTATTGGGTCAGGCAACCCATTTTTACTTGAACCTGACTCAGCCCTTTTTCAATTGTTACATATTCCATATCTTGTCATAACAAAGCAAGGTAGAATAAACTCTTGATGTGAATCAATTTTATTCTGGTTTTGAAACTGCAATTCATCATTCTAGTTTTAAAATGAAATCTACAATGCTAATTTTCAATGCTGAGCATTTTCTCACTTAATATAATTGTAAAGTTCTAAAACATCTAAATCAGGCAGCTCATTTTTATGTTCACCTGGGTCAGATTATTGGTTACATTTTCCATTTCTTGCTAGGGCAGCAGAGAGAGTCTGCAAGCCCCAGTAGTGATTAAAACATGGACCCTTAAGTGTAACATTATAAAGAAAAGTATTGGATAATTACTTTTTTAAAGTAATACATATTTGTTTCCAATTCTAATGTCCGAATATTGACAAAATATGGAAGAAAAAAAGTCCACTGTCAAAATTCCCACTTTCCTATACCAATATTTAGGTATTGTGGGGCCATTTGAAACTGGGTTCCCCTAATTTTTTGCCAGCTTATCCTCTTTATATTTGTATCACTGCTAAAGATTTATTAGTAGATGGGATTTTCTTTTTTCTGTTGTTCCTATTGCTTTTTGTTAGTGCTGTATAATAATATTAATATGCAGAACTCAAGTTCTGACTTTTTAATTTTTTAAGTATTTTAAATTGAAAATTTTACCTTATCAAAAATATTCTTGAGCCTATTTCGCTGTTTTATTTGGAAAAAAAAAAAGACCTGAGATGCGCCCTTTAAAGAGAACACGCTCCTGATAATTTGTATTGGCTCTACCCCCCTCTCTGCAGTTCTGTATCTTGATCTAGGGTTGTGATCTCCAGGTAAGACATTGACTCCGAGTAAATCTGATATATCCTTTAAGTAAGGTTTACTCTTGTTGTGGATCAAGTTTACTTAAAAACCCCTATAAATTGAGTCGGATTTAAAATATTGACTGCCAGGTTGAAGCTAATATTAAGGTGTGCAGAGTACATTTTTTTTTCTGCCACAGCCTGTTGTTACCAATAAATTTTTTTACAGTTTCCAAGGTTTTTGAAGATATTGTATAAATGGATATTGCATTGTTTTGATCATTTTCAACTAAATTGCAATCTGTTGGATAAAAACTAATACCATCCAAGTTTGTTATTAAAAAAGATAGCACATGATTCCATTGTCATTCCATTTGCATATTTTAAAAGATTACTATATTAATCAGTTATGTATTGAAAACATATGAAATTCAAATCTGTGGTCTACTGTGTGGTGATATATAATGCTGTTTTTCTCAAATTGATATCATGCTGTTTACTCCATCATTTTCCCTAAAGTATATAAAATAGTCTCATAAAATGTTTTGTTGTTGTTGTTGAAAAGGCATACCCTTTCCTCAAATATTTATAACAGCCAAAAATGTCTGTTGGATAATGATTTTATATTTATATATTTTACTGTTATTTATTAATTTTTTAGCTTAATGATTTATACACATGTTTTTTGTATTTTTAGTTTTTAATTGTCTCTTTGTTGAGTATGTTTATCTGAAATGTTTGTATTATCCATTAATATTCTTAAATCTGTTAACTAAACAGTTTTGTCAAATTTCAGCCAAATTTGATTCTGTCATGACTTTAACAACAAACCAAATACTCTACTGCACATTTAAACAGGAGTTGTATAGTTTTAAGCATATTCTGGATTATTAAGTTTCAAATTTGGCTGCATGATTTAATTTCAAGTTAACAGATGAAAATATTTTTGTGTTTACAATGTTCAGTGAACTGTTTTCTTTTGTGTTTTGAACTTTCATCCGTTTCATGTCTTAGTCATTGTGTAACATTAACTGTAGCAAACTGTACTTTGCAACTAGTCAGTTTGTTTTTGTTTAATCTTATTTCATGATTTAAGATGTTTTTATTTATTCATAGAATGGACTAGTCGACAAATGCTGGTTTTGCCCTTCAAATAAATCCTAGTCAGTTAGCTTTTTTTAGCCCTGAATGTTCTTTTAATATATTCTATCAGAAAATTAATGTAAATGAATAGCCCATTGCCCTTGGATATGGCAAATAAAATATAATTTTTTTTCTCCTCATATTAGGGTTGCCATATTTTTTCACTGTGAATGCAGGATGCGCATGGTCAATAAATAAATAAAACTTAAAGCAAATTTAACATACTTGAAATACATGTTATTTTTGCATTTAAAAATATATTAAACTTACAGTATACTTAATTACTTGACTTTTTTTATTAATAAGTGCTTCAGGAACTTCACAAAACTCTTAACACCAATTGATATTTATCAGCAGTCTTCATTGGTGTATTTATCTGCTGATTTGGCATTTCTCAGCAACTGTTTGTCAACATATACTTATAAAATTTACTGTAAGTCATATTCAATAACACTGCAAGATGAATTCCATTGATGTCAGGCCTAATCTGTTTCTCTTCTTACTCTGCTGTACACAAATCAATGAAAATATACACACTGCATTAGAATTATGTACAGTCGGGCCCACTTAATCGGGTAACGGATAATTGCATTCCCGCTTATATGCATAGAATGCTGTGGAACAAAAACACTCCCCATAAGGTTAATGTTAAATATACTCGTTTTATCGTATAACAATCCCCGGTTAATTGCATAAATATCTCCAATCTAGTAATCTGCATTTTATGAATTCCTGTTATTGTAATGAATGGGAAGAAAGGAAGAACTTTTTTTGTTATTGTAATAATGGTTTATTATATTTACGATCGAAGAACAGAAAACGTTGTGAAAGACAACTTTATTATCTTAATTCTAGGAAACGCATAAGAGTGTTGAATTTGGACAATTATGTTTTTCTTTTAAAGCTTGTGGTACATACAGTGACTCGATGCTGGTGGTACTTTTTGGAAAATCCTGCAATCAGAGGAAACTACAATCTGGACGGTCAAGAGAATAAAGGAACAATATTTAGTGCCAGAAGTGGAGAAATGCAGTGTCTGAAGTAGGAAAACACAAAATTCCCTATAGGATTTTTTGTGTAGGCAACAACAAAAAAAGTGATAAATTGACAAATAATTGAAAAAATAAAATGAATTTCTGCAGAATTTATCTATTTTCAAAGGTATGATTTAAAACAATTTTTTTTTATTTTACTTTCAGTTTAATTTTCACATAAATTATAATGAAAAATTAAACCATGTAACGCAAATAGTGTAATAATACAATATACCTTATTTCATATATTGTTATATAGAGTAATAATAAATTATTTATTAAAATTATTAATAGAATAATTTTTAAATTAATAGGTAAATAATGTCAATTTATATTTATCATATCTCAGGTACTAATCAAATGATAACGTATACTGATAACATTAATTGCTGTCCTCGCTTAAATGCATACAATTCAGTGGAAGCAACTGTATGCAATTAAGCGGGGCCAATTGTACTGGGATGCTGGACATAAATTCACTTAAGTTTTTTTTTTTTTTTTTTTTTTTATGCAGCTGTTAAAAATATATAAATTTTTATTTTACACATATACATAGAAGTTTTATAAAGAATTACAAAAAATAAATTAATTAAAAAAAAAAAATTATGGCGATATGAGCCATTGGACCCTCTTTTGAAAATCCTTGCTGATGGTGTAATTTTTTTCTCTGTAAGGTATCGCCTGAAAGATTAAAAAAAAAAAAAAAAGTACCGCATCAGCATCTTGAAACCAAACATTTTTAAAAATTATTTCAATCTGCAATTCCTGAACCGTGCATTACATCTTCCAGTGATACGGCGATGTCTTCGGGCTCCTTTTGAGCCGCTTTTCTCAATTTCCTGGCCCTTTTAGTTTTTTGATAAGCTCTTGTGTTGGTTATAGATGCCTGCCAAGTTTCAGATAATTGCAGCACGATTCTGCGGAGTGTAAGGTTTAATAATTGCATCATTTCTAATGCACTAGTATATCCATCATTAAATACACTAGCTGCAGTATAAGATGCAATCTTGGCAATTTTTGAGCCACTGTAATGTACTTTTTAGAGCCATAGACCAAATGACAGCATTTAGACGTTCGTTGTTTTTTTTTAGTGTATATTTCTAAGTAGCGTTCTTACAAATTGGCATCAGTTAATGCATCGTATACTGGTTCAATTATTTTTTGGACAACAACAGGAATAGAATTTTTGTGCTTATAAGAATCCAAAGTTTCAGAGGCCTTTGCTTTCCACATTCACTTCTAATTGTTCTAATTGTCCACATTCACTTCTTCCACATTCACTCTGGAAATTGGAATGTTGAAATTGTTAAACGCTTAAAATATTCTTAAGTATAAATAATTTATCTAGTAGAAAAAATAAAAAAAAAAATTGATTTTTTGAAAATCTCAAGGTAGTGTACTCTTTAAAGTCACAAGTTCACAAAATTGATTTTTGAATTAAGTTTTGTAAAGAAAAAATTACATTTTTGGCAAAGTTTATTCCAATTATCTAATTTTCTTTAACTGTGTTTGTTCATTTCTCAAACAGTCCTGGCTCATTTATATGTATATATTTTGTTGTCTTAAATGGGCACAAAATATGAATATTTCCTTAATTTTTATTAGTAAACAATAAATACATTTTAGTTTTTATTAGTCTTTTATTAATAAACAATACAAAACAAACATGTGTCTTGTACAGCTTTCAAACAGGACAGGGAAATAGATTGTAAAATTTAAGACAATCCTGTATATAAATACATCGGGCAACCCTACATCATACATAATTTTCTGTAAAAATTTAATTTTTAGATATTTATAGTGCATTTGTTGTAGAATTAAAATTTACACATATTTTTATAGTTAAAAATACTGAAATTATGACAATTTAGGATTAACTTACAGCTAAATAAAATTATATTAAATTATATTGAAATTATATTGCTTAATATGCTCATTTAAAAAACTACATAGAAAACAGTATTTTTCTAAAGAATAAATGTAAATTCTTCAGTTATGCACTGTGTATAGATTTGTTTTCAAATGAGATTTCTCATCTCATTTGAAATGACACTCAATGATACTTAATGGAAATTAACAATTTAATGTTCAATACAAATTTTTGTAATGTATCAATATTTATAGCTATTAACAGGGTAAATAAATGTTGTATGTTATTTCTTACTAGTAATTATTAGATCCCTTGATATATGCAATTTTTTATGGGTATTTTTTTATCATTGTCTTATTTTATTTCATTATTGGTTTTATTTTTATAATTCTTGAACAAAGTTTTCCGGAAAATGTTTTTGTAGTTTATATTTATTACTTTAGTATGGATAAATATCATGTTCAATGTTTAATTAAAATTAATTTTACTTTTTAAGTATCTAGATTTTTTTTTTTATATATTTTCATAAAGAAATTAAATTTTGCTTAATATTTTCAGAAAAAATTAAAATATTGAGCAATTGTAACTTTGTTTTTTAATTTCATTTCACTATGTAAAAATATCTATGTTTTTTACTCTTTTTATACAAGGTGTCACAGGATTATTCGGACAAACTTTAAGGGGAGGTAGGAGACATTACAAGGAGTGATGACTCAAAACACAAGAAAGACAGGACACAAATAAGAGGAGAAAACATGTTTATTATCCTTAGTACAGCAAAAAACTAAGAAAAAAGAACATTAAAGAGACAACGATCATCTTCAAAATAGGTGTTTAAAATTACGACCCCAGGGCCGTGATGCATGGAAGTGCATCTCTGGCGCATGGAAGATCTAATGTTCTCGAAAATTCCGGGAGTGTCCCGGACTTCCCCAGCAGCTGCCATGATGCGTGCAACAAGTTCCTCAGCGCTTTCCAGCATTGTCCCAGCACTAAGAATAATAAACGTGTTTTCTCTTCCTGTTCATGTCCTTTCTTTCTTGTTTTTTATTGTCACTACCGTGCCAGGCAAGCATTTCCGATCATGGCTTGCTATGCAAATCTGAACCCTTTTGATGTCCCTTACCTCCCAATAATCCTGAGACACCCTGTATTTATTTGAAGTTTATAATGCAGTAAAAGTTTGTATTTATAAGAAATCGGGGTATCTAGAACTGAAGAATTTTAAAGGAAATAATTTTTAGTGACATTTCAAGTTTAGAATATTAGAAAATGACCTTTAAGAAAAAGATTTTTGACACTAGGTGTAGGTGGGAGAGGAGGAGGAGGAGAGTTGGTTTAAAATACAATTGTACATAGTGTTAATATGTATAGAATACTACACATGAATTTTAAATATACTTTAATTTAGTCTTTCAAATTTTTATTTTTATTTTTATTTTTTTACTTTAAAAAAGTTTTGTTACATTATAGTATTTTTTTGTATGGTTATTATTTTTAAATATAGTTTTCTTAAACAATAAAAATTGTGTCATGCAAGAAAAAATTACTTTTTCCATAATATTGGATTTAGTTTTCTAAATTGAGCTTTAATTTTTAGTCCCCCCCCCCCCCCTTGCCTGATTTCCAAAAGGGTATTTAAATAAAACTGTGTTTTAAAGTATTTGCATTTTTTGTTGTGGAAAAAGTGTGTGAACCTTAAAAATGAAATTTGTAACTTTAGAATGATTTCTGAATACATTGTTACTGCACAAAATATTTTTTAAAATATAGGCTTATATTACTGAACTGAACTTGTGTGTTTTTAAGAGCTTTTTTTGAGATTATTTTTTTTCTAAAAGTAGAGGGGTGCAAAAAATACTTTTTATTATATATTTTTCTTAAAGGAAAACTCAGAATGGAAAGGGAAATAAGTATCTATAACATGAGTATAACTATGACATTTTAATGAATGAATAATTAAGTAAAATGTATATGTTTTAATGTTTTATGAACAAGGAGAAAAAAATCACAGGAGGATTCTTATTCTAGAATATGAAACAAAAAAAAGGCCCCTCTAAGTTTTAACATCAAATATAGGAAGGATTTTAATGTATTCGATAAAAACATGTAATTAAATCTTTTGCTCTTTTAGACATGAGCAAAAGCCTCTTATTAAGATATATTATCCAGATTCAGGAATACAAAATGCTCACAGTTTTAATTGCTTTGTTTAGTCATATAATATTTTTTGAGCTAATATCTCATATTTATTCCCAAATTCTCTTCCAGCTGCCCTATTGCTGTTCATATATTCTTTTTTCAGCAGAGTAAGTAACCATGAATATTAACAAAAGTAAACAAATCAGCACAAAAGTAACATAACCTGCACATGTTGCAACTGAAAAAAAAGTCAGAATGAAAAAATAGAGAATTTATTTCTAAAATTCTAATTGAAATATTGTAGTGTAAAAGTCATTCTGATACAAGTGGTGATATTAATCATTTCATTAATTTTTCTCAATCTTCACATATGCAAATCTTTTTTGTAAAAATTTTATTTCAAAAGTAAGGTGTGCAAAAGATACAAAGAAGTGTAAATTATGGAAGTAAATGTGGTATTCTATTACTATTAATAATAATCTGTGAAAAATTGTGCTAAATATTACAAAATTTTATGGTAGTTATTTTGATTCTGCATATTTATTGTTTATTAATGTTGCATATATGGGCACAAATTTTGGAATCATTTTTAACGCAAATATCCATTGTCTCCCAACTCAACCAACTTTTGACAATAGTAGAAATAGTAATGTTAGACGAGTTTTATTTCAAAGAAAAGTAATTTGAATAAGCTGTGAATTTGAGGATGAAAAAGATGAAGTAAATCTTTGAGGATTTGTGAATATTTGTTTTTACACTCACTGTCATAAACGAAATATTCACATTAAAAAAAATTTCATTTTCTTGCTTTGTACCAAAATCTTATGTTTCTGACTTTATTGACATTATTTGAAATTATTATGTTATAAAGAAAATGTTTGGATAATAGAATATAGTAAAGATCATACAGTAGCTCTCAAAAATTAGTGAATACTTAGAAAGATAAAAATTATTGAATAATTAAAGTAAGGACTCCCAGTGTCATGGAAAGTCAAGGAATTTCAAAGTAGTCAGGAAAATTTCAAAATATATAGGAAAAGTCAGGGAATTTACAAATATTTTCTAAAAAGTCTTGAAGAAAAAGTGTAAAATCTCGAAATTCATCAAACAACTGGGGAAGGGGGGATTGAGAAATTAGAAGAACAATTGCAGGAAAAAAATCGCTAATTTTGACAAGGGATTGCAAAAGTAAGTAGCAAATTTCCTTATATGCCCGTTTGGTCAGGGAATTTTTTGAGATTTGGTCAGGGAAAGTCAGAGAATTTGCCAGTCATGTTAGCTGGGAATCCTGTATTAAAATAATTTAAAAAGTTATTTCTGCTGTTGTAACAAATCATTCACATGCTTATATGTTATATATCTTTTGAAGAACAAATAGAAAATTTATCCTTAACATTATTTATTTTTAAAAAAGCTAGAAAATGTCAAGTCTGCAGTCACTTGTGAGACTTTGAACAAAACCACAGGTTATGAATACAAAAAGAAAATTTATTCAATTATTTTTTATTAATAATAGTTGGCTGTCATTTTTCATTAACACTTTCCAACATAATTGAAATGTGTTTATGAATTGGGTTTGTCTGGCCATCTGTCTCCAATCTTTAACTTGTGTAAATATATTTGGATTGCCATGTAACTGGTCAACCTTAATATATATTATTGAGGTTGACCATGGCCTGTTCGGTATTGAAAATTGATAGATAACTAACTGTATGCTGGGTCTTATCACCCTACAAACATATCATCATCTATACATAATTTATCTTTTATTTATTTTGCCTTTATTAACCTCTTCGATCCCTGAGTCCCCATATGGGGACCTCTGTTCTTTTCCTTATAAAAACTAAAATGTCAGAATTTTTTACATTTTCACATCACTTCTTAATAGCTGAATATTTTTTGCATTCAAAGCAAACAAATAAACGACAGCATCTAAACTGATTCCCATGTAAAATAAATGTTATTTTCATCTAAGTTTGCAAAAGGCCTAAAAATGCCCAAAAGACAGTATGAACAAGAAAGTGAGAAATTTTCATAAGTGTTTAACTTAAATCTTTTTCAATAAAAAATTTTGAGGATTTTGTAGATTATTTACTTGTTTAAAGCTCTTAAATTTGTGATTGCATTAATTTATCGTATTTTTGAACCTAAATTACTAAGCGCCTAAAGGCTGAATTTCAGAAAAGATATTTTTTCTGTCATTTACGATGTCAGTTTGTTTGAAAAAAAAACCCCCATTAAATAAGCATTTGTATTATTATTTTACCTTCAGAATTGAAGAGGTTAAAATATTCTTTATTTAAAGTAATATGCAAGCTCTATCAATAGTCCACTTATTTCATTTTCTCTTTATATTTATGTCCTTAATATTCCGTAACATCTGTTTTATCTTATTTATCATATGCATTTTTGTATACTTTCTCCTGCCATGCTTCTAGGAAGACTTTACTAGCTCAAATGGCATTGTTTTCATGGCCACCACAAGATGGTCTCATCTGTCCAGGTTAACTCAGTTTTGCTTGTGTTTCAATATCACAGTGTCGTTATTCTGACACGTATAGGTAGCTGCCTTTTACACTGCGTAATGAGCTAGTTTTTTTTCTTTTTCTGGATTGTATAAAATGTGGTTCAGCGGGTCTAACTATTCCTTGCCTTATGTTGAACAGCTAACCCAACTGGTACAGATGAACTGGCAGGGAGATGGCAAATTAAAAAGTTTTTGGTTTTAATGGTCTGCCTGATCGCCACAGATTTGAACTCTGATACACTGAACGGTGTTTAACTGTGTCAAAGATTGTTATACCCTGTATATTCAACATTTCAGCAATTTTTCTGATTTCCTTCTGTCTAAATGCAAATTAAGAACCATATTACAAAAAATTCAGTGAAATGTCTTCAGAACTGTTCTTAACACCAGAACATCTACACCCATGTTTCATCTAAAATCATTTAATCAAATTAAGCAGACACAGCAGTTGAACAAGTGTTTCCACTTACTTTTAATAACAATTAATATAATACATTTCATTTGTGCATTCATAACAGATGGTTTTGTTTAATGTCTCACGAATATTTTTTGATTTATTTGTGACATTTTTGACCTTTTTGAAACAAATTAGTAAAATTTTTTTTTTGTCCTCAAAAAAGATACATCTGAAGATATGAACAATAAATTCTTATAACCCTTTTCTTGCGAATTATGAAAAAATAAAAAAATCATTCTGTGTATTAGTGCACCTAAAATGCTATTCTAAATTGTGTAGAAAAAGATTGTTTAGTATGATCTTATTAACCCTTTATGTTCCAAAGGTACTCTAAAGTACCATATAAGAAAACTTGTTATAAAATTCATTTAACTCATTGATTGGCAGTAATGCAATTTAGGATGAGTGAGTTATATATACTGTAGGTGTTCGGTTTACAAACAAATTGGTTAACGAACACTTTCCTGAGAAATTTTTATGTTCAGATAATGAACACCTCACAAATCAAAGCCAAGAAGGAGCAATGCTGTATTTTAGATTTTCAGAGCTGCATTTATTTGCATCGATTATCGACTTAGAGAATACGTATATTGCCTAATTAATTCATGGGGTATCGGAAGTTCGGGTCCTATATTTTAGGATCTCCAAATTAGAATGAATGGATTCAAAACATTAATTTTTATAATTTGTGTCCCTTTTTAAAGAAATATTTTTAATTGCAAATTAATTATTTTAATTGAAATTTAGTTCACAAATTACTAACAGGGTCTAAGCCCCACTTGAGCTTTATCGGGTCCTGTAATAAACACAATCTTTTAGAGAACTAAGTAGTTTTTGAAAGGTCAAGGTGACAAATTGATATTATTTAATGCTGTAGTCAAGAAATGAATCCGAAAAGTTTTTACAACGGAAATGTCATTTATTTTTTTAGTACACAATGACACGTACAAAGCCATCAAAATACGATCTCTCCAAATTAAATTAGGAAGTATATTGACCCTATTATAACGGAAAGATTTATATTTTTTTGTATATATTATTTAGCTTTTAAGAACGAATTAATTGAATTCCCATACAAATCTATACTTAGTCTGTGATCAGTTAACGAACAATTTGGTTAGCGAACACTGTTGTGGAATAGATTAAGTTTGTTAACCGATCACCCACTATACTTAATTTTATCATGTTCCAAAAGCATCATTTGTTGTAGAAAGCAAAAATATCTTTAAGCAGATAATTTTTTCCCCAATTATACCTATGCTTTCCGGATGTTAAGACATTGATTAGAAAGTTTCAGTTTTGAAAAAAAAAAAACCTTGTGCAGTCAGACATTATGAAAAATTAAAACGAATTTGAACTTACGCATGAAATCTAAAAGGTTAGAGATGTCAAGTTAAAAATTAGTTGAAAATTTTCAAACTACTGTTTTTATATCTCATTACATGCTCACTAGAAACTTCATTTAGAAAGGAATGAAGCTTAAGTGAGTGAGGGTTAATACTTTTTAATTAATCAATAAATCTCAATTTTCAGTGTGCCTTCTCACTTTTGAGATCTACCGTATTTCAGTAAAGGAAATACACACACACACATTCACATTTTTGCTTCAAGATTACTATGTATGTATATAATGTATTAAATGTACTTTAAATTTTTGTTTTTGTAGCTCAGTATGTTGCAATAATAATAATAAAAAAAAAATCATATTTGGGAGAAAAGTAACTTGGGTTATATTGTAGTTTAGTGCATATATACATATTAATTTTTAATAATACTGGCATCTAGTTAAAATAATTTAATCTGGAATACAATTTTCTCTTCACTGTTTTGTTAGCTGTCATTTTTTTTTACTTGCTTTTTTCTTCTCATCATTGTAGATTTAGAATTTACGTAAGTAAATTGCTAATTTTAGAAATCAATGCGAAAGTTTTAGAACACCCCCTCCCCCCCCCCCCCCTTTTTTTTTTGTTAAATTAATGGATTGTAGTAAATATTGCTCATGTGTGTGAGTTCAGACATAGTTTGCACTGCAATAAGGAAAGTGCAGAAACTCAGACTGTAAAATTTTATATGATGTTAAATTCTTCACCATTATTAATATAAAGGATTGCATCTAAAAATTAAAGTATTACATACTTTACTGCATTCTTATTTAGAAATAGGAAAAAAAGGATTTTTTTTTTTTTTTTTTTTTTTTTTTTTTTTTTTAACTGAATCTGATTCTTGGAAAATTAAACTTTTGCTTTGCCCTGTTAACAAAGCTGTAAAATATTTTGATGATCATTGGCCTGATTTCATAATGATTTTATGCTTGAAGGAAAAAAAAATATTGTAACATGTTTGAATGAAATTCTCAGACTATTTTGAGAAGCAAATCAAATAACGTTGCATGTTTTTTTAACCTACATGTTTTCATCGTGTGTTGATTTTGTGGTGCATCAGAACTTCAATCATGTAATATGTAATATATAACTTACATTACATTGTCTTTTCAATTTCTATAGATTCGATATTTTTATGTCACATTGTAAAATGACTATGTATTATAGTAATAATTTTCTTGTCTAGAATAAGGAGAAAAATAAACTTTTGTTGCCACTTTTAATAATTATTGTAATTAAAACAGAAATTTTAACTTATCTTGCTTTATTATTGAAGTAAACAAGACTTGGTCATCTTAATATTGTGTTTATTGATAGAAAAATTGCAAAAATAGAAAAGAAACAATCATTCTTTCAAATATGTTAAAAAGTAGTCTGAGAAATACCGGATCTGACATATAGATGGTGGTAGTTGTTTGCAAAAATAAAATTCTAGTGTCAAAAGTACCAACCTTATAAAGCTTAAATTTGAAGTATGAAGATGCTACTTGTTTAGTATTTATTTGACAACCATCAATAGTGAACGCTCTCAGTGAATTTGTAAACATAGAAAAAAATCGATCATCATTATGTGACACAATATTTTCATTTGAAAGGTTCGAGTCCAACCAATATAAAATTTGAACTAGATTCTATTCTGGGGGTGTTTGCTCCTTTGTTTACAACAATAAACATCGTAGTGATCGACCAAATGAGGCGACCATGCCAGAAGTAGCGATGAAAATCCACAAAATGGTATTGTATGATCATCGACTGAAAGTGCGTGAACTAGCAGACATGATAGGCATTTCAGAAAATCCCTGCCAGCTTGGCCTACAGGTGGAGGTAGATTTCGAAGTTAAGTACTAATTTCGCCAACAAAAATTAAATAAAGATTAGAGATAAACCCGGTTTAACGATTTTATCTGTCTGCTTTTGATGAGTTTTTAATTTTTCTGTAAGAGCTGGCTTTATCAGAATCATATTAAAACGATAATTTTTTTTGTCAAACCCTATTTTTGTTTAATTTGTTTTGTTGTAAGAGTTGGTCCTATCAAAAACTTGTCAATATAAAGGTTGTAGATAATATTTTTGAAGATTTTTGATAAATTTCAGCAGATTTGATATCTTGTGAATTGACAAAGTTATGAATTTTTTTCTTCCTCAATACCCCCCCCCCCTTTTTTTTTCAGTAAGAGTTGGTCTTATCGAAAACTTGTCAATATAAAAGTTGTAGTTAAGAAGATTTATAATAAATTTAAGTGAATTTGATATTTTGTGAATTGACAAAGTTATGAATTTTTTTCTCTCTAAAACCTAATTCTTTTCGACCTTTGAGCCCATTTTAAATTGTATCAAAAATATGTGATACGTAAATTTTCGGCCCTTTTCCTAGAAGTAATAATAACTTTAAACTGATTTGATATGTATTATAATTAAGAAGTTATGGTGTTTTTTCGGTTTTCACAAAACCCCTCCCTATTTCCTCCCCCTTGGTCCAATTTTGCCAATTAACGAACTTGACCGAGATTTTCTACCCCTTGGTTTTATGTATGAGTTTGGAAGAGATTTCTGCAGAATTATAGAAGTTATCCTGTCCATAAAAAGTGATATAGATAGATAGATATAAATATATATAAAGTTTTGAATTGGCGGTGATTTTGGGTTCTAGGTGTCATGATCAGCATAGGTCTGCAAAAATTTTTCAGGAATTCCAGCATAGGGGAGAATGTAATAGGTAGTATTTCTTACGAAATCTACCTAAAACTGCTGTACATCGCATATTGACTGAAAATTTGTGCATGAGAGAACTGTGCTCAAGTTGAGTGCCGTGTTTGCTCACAGTGGAACAAAAACAGCGTCGTAAGGATCTTTAATCGAGTTTTTGTCGATGTTTCACAACAATAAAGATGAGTTTTTGCATCGATTAATAAACATGGATGAAATGTGAGTCCATCGCTTCACACTTGAGATGAAGAAACAGTCAAAACTGTGGAATGATATGAAAGAATCTGCTCCAAAAAAGGCGAAGACATTTTCATCTGCTGGAAAGGTCACGGCTTTGGTTTTATGCACATGGACTAATTTTCATTTATTATTTTCAAAAAAGAAAAACAGTCGGCAGAGGGTATTATTCTAACTTATTGCTGCATTTGAGTGATGAAATCAAGAAGAACGTCTGCATTTGGAGAAAAAGAAAGTTTCATCAAGGGAACCCATCAGTTCACATATCCGTTATCGCGATGGCCAAATTCAATGAGTTAAATTTCAAACTGCTTCCTCACGCACCCTATTCATCCGATTTCGCCTCCTCGAATTATTTTCTCCTTCCCAACTTCAAAAAAATGGCTATGTGGTAAAAGTTTTGAGAACAATGAAGAAGTGGAGTCTGCGTTTAACACATTAAGCGCCATGTCAGCCACTGATGACTGACACTGAACTTTCAATTTAGAAAGCGTTATTCACCGATGACTGACGGTCTAAAATGTGATATAAAACTAAAAAACATATATATTGTTTTAATTACTGAAAATTTATTTAAAATTTATTCACCTTTTATTTATTACAGGATTATACTTTCTTAAAAATTACTTAAAACATTGTAAATTTTTCAGCTTCAGTGTCAGTTACCGTGGTACTTAATGTGTTAATGGCTATTTGAGGGACTCGGTGGTTCTCACTATAAACAGGGTGTTGAACCTATTGAACGTCTATGGGAAAAGTTTATCGAGCTAAATAAAAACTATGTTGATAAATAAAGATGTCTTTTCCCAATTTTTTTGTTTTTTCTTTGTTAGATCAGGTGCTTCTGGGACTACCGTCGTAATTATCGCCATAGATTCAGTATGGTCAGTTTACTATAACACAAATGCTTTTTAACATTAACCCATTGAACTATTACTTAGAACCCATTCACATAAAAATATATTATCTCAAGAATACAATATTTTAAGGTTGTAACATGTCTTTAAAAAGGTAATGAAGTTCCACAACTAAGACTAGATTAAGGCATGGAAACTTGGGGCATAGACCAGGCCCCCCCAAATCTGTCACAAAGTAAAAAAAAAACTGCTCTTAAGTTTCATGATTTACATACTTTTATATTGTACTGTCGCAAGTTGTGCTAGAGGTCTGCACGGGCCGGAATTTCCAGACCCGTGCCCGGCCCGAACGAAAGCTATCTTGGCCCGGCCAAGATAGTTCGGCCAAAAGTTCGGCCCGAGCTGTTCAGGTAGACCTTTTGAAGTGTTTACTAATCAAAGGTCTGTCTCATTCATGTTTGACAAACATCATTCTAGCAAAATCAAGAATGAAAAGATATTGCATTGGAAACTTGACTTGTCTTGATATAATTTACCGCCCTGGCAATAAGAATGCTAATGCAGATGCATTTTCATGAATAACTGCTACAATTAATCCAGAAGTGAATTTAAGACAGCTGCATGAAGACTTATGTCATCCTGGTATTGTTAGAATGCATCACTGAATTAGATCTAAAAACTTGCCCTTTTCCCTGGAAGATGTGAAAAGTCTCATAAATGCCTGTCCTGTCTGCTGTGAAGTAAAACCTAGATTCATTAAAAATCAAGGGAAATTAATTAAAGCAACATCTTCATTCGAAAGATTGAACATAGATTTTAAGGGCCCCTTGCCATCAAATTCTGGAAATCTCTTCCTCCTCACAGTGGCTGATGAGTACTCAAGGTTTCCTTTTGAAATTCCCTGCACAGATGTTTCCTCAGATACAGTGATTAGCATTTAAGTAACATCTTCTCATTATTTGGTATGCTAGCATACATCCATACAAACAGGGAACCGTCTCTCATGTCTAGAGAATTAAAAATGTTTCTTACATCACATAGCAACTAGTCGTACCACTGCATATAATCCACGAGGAAACAGACAGGTCAAAAGCTACAATGGCATCATTTGCAAAACAATTCAGTTGGCTTTGAAAACTAAGAACAAGAAAGTTGAACTATGGGAAGAGATCCTACAATCAGCATTACATCCTGTTCGTTCTCTCTTATGCACAGCAGCCAATGAAACACCACATGAACAGAAGGTCTCATAATGGAAGTTCAATACATACTTGGCTTACTCAGCCAGGACCAGTGTTGATGAAAAATCATTCACGTACTAATAAGTATGAGCCCCTTGTACAAGAAGTTGAACATGTGGAAGCTAATTCAGAATATGCTTAGTTACCAGATGGACGTGAGACTAGCGTGTCTATACGACATTTAGCTCCAAGAGGGAAGATAATCGAAACTACCTATGAGAGTAATGGTGGAATGGAGTCACCTGTTAACCAGAACAGATGGTCAGTGCTTGATGGTCATTTGAAACAATCAACAGAGGTTTTAGAGGGGACCGAAAAAAATCATGAAGAATGTACACTGCCTGATGAAAGTTTTCTACCTGAGCAGAAAACTGTTGATGAACAGCTGCGTCCCAGTAGACTGAAATGTAAACCTGCCTATCTGTCAGATTATGTTGTAAACTAACTTTTTGGTTGGGGTGAATGATATATATATGTTATTGCAGTGTCAACACTATTTTTATCATTGCAACAGGACTGTATGTTTTTTGTATCCTTTGGTCTATGCTGATTAAAGCCTTAAGTTATCGTTTTAAAGGTTAAACTGTTTCGTATACTTCTTTATTACATTACAATGGTAATATACAAATTGTGTATACTTTTTGTATTGTCAACAATAATTTTGAAATAACATTCCGATTCGTGGATTTTTCCATTTCGAACCCTTTGGTTGAGCCGGTTCTGCTGCTGACCCGCCAAAGAAATTAATTTTTTTGCTGGCAGCACTTTTCTACTTTATGGATAGGAACTTATGTTACCATCTAAGGCATACTTATTCGTAATTAGGGCTTTAGGTTTTAATGCCGGGTTTCTTAATTTGTAATTTATTTACAGATTTACTTAATATTTGCATTTAGAGTTATTTTTTCTGTAATTTTCTAGATTATAAATTTATACAATTCGATATAATTAACTCTCAACAAAACCCAATGCAATTAACACATTAAGAGTATGCCGTAGAGTTAAGCAATAATTACTGTAGGAATAGTAAATAAAATTTATATAGTGTATGATTGTGCATAAATATGCTATATACAATAGTAGTTCGTCATTATGTCGTTCGTTGCTTTGTTTTCCTGCCTCTCGAAAAAATAAGCTGTTGTTTAATTGCATTTTTTATCTAACTATAGTTAAATTTTGATTGTATTAAGTATCTCTCTTAATTTAGTTTAAAAAATTGTAATATGTGTACAAACTAACATTTTGGCGACAAATACAAAACATTTTCTTGCATGTTAGCCTCAAATTTGTAATGTTTTCGGTTATATGTCGCACTTAATTGATTGTATCCAGAACCGATATAACGAAGAGTCACTGTGTTTTTATGTTCTTCTATCTTTACAAGAAAAAAGAATTGCATTCAGGAAAATTTTTGACTTCCGATTTTGGATGGATTTATACATTTTAGAGGTCAGAGATCCCGAAAAACATGTTTTTACAAAATGTCTGTCTGTGAGTCTGACTCTGTATGTATGTGACACAAATTTTGTGTGCACTCTATCTCAAGAGCTAATTTACGGAATTTAATAAAAATGTATATTCAGTTAGTCTCTGATATAAATTGGTGATGATTAGTTTTTGGTGTAAATCGCCCAACAGGTGGCGCGGCTGTGCTGTACTATTCACGATTTCCGCAATAGCTCTATCTCAAGAACTAATGCACGGATTTTCGTCAAACTTCAGATTCAGGTGTACCTTGATAAATATTGGTGTTGATTATGTTTTGGTGTAAATCGCCCAACAGGTGGCGCTGCTATGCTGTGTTTTTCACGATATCCGCATTAGCTCTATCTCAAGAACTAATGCACGAATTTTCATGAAACTTCAAATTCAGTTAGACGTTGACACAAGTTAATGCTGATAAGGTTTTGGTGTTAATCGCCCAATAGGTGACTCTGCTATGTTTCGTTTTTCACGATTTTCGCTATAGCTCTATCAAAAGCTGGTGCACGGATTTTCATCAAACTTCAGATTCAGTTAGACGTTGACAACAGCATGGCCACCGCTAAGACTTTTTATTCATGGGGGAAAGGACCTTAAATTGCCAAGTCAAATTTCAGAATTTGCCAACTAGTTTTATAATTTTGCCAAGTTACCACAATTAGAAAATGTAATATAGTTCTTATTTGTAAAAAAATTAATAATATTGCCAATTAGATTTGAAACTTTTGCCAAGTCTCTCAGAAATAGAAAGTGTATTATAGTTTTTATTAAAATTTTAAGCAAATTTGCCAATTATGTTTGTAAATTTGCCAAATTTAACAACATTCTCGAAAGTTTTTTTTTTTTTTTGGGGGGGGGGGGGATTTTTCCTTATCTGCAGCCTTTGCGAGGGTCCTGGACATCAGTTGTTGCTGATTAGGTTTTAGTGTAAATTCCCCGGCAAGTGGTGCTGCTATGATGCATTTTTCAGCGATTTACAGAATTTTAGCGATAGTCATATCTCAAGAACTAATGCACGGAATTTCATATCTTTAGAATCCTCATGATGGGTATAGATTGCCATTTATTTTTGACACTGTGATAGCGAATTTTAAAGCATTAACATGTATGAGGTAGAATCAAGTTTTGGGATTGGCACATCCGACTAGTATAATTCGTGTCCTCAGTTTCGAGTTTAGACTGTATCCTTTGACCAAGACCGCCTTATCATAACTTGGTATATGCTTAGGGAGTCTTGTCTTTGACAATCTGAAAGTAGTGATTACTTTTGAAAAATAGTTTGTAGTTTTGCTGCTTTTTTTTTTAACCTTTTGTATCCTGTTACTGTTGGTACGAAGTTGTTCTCCATTCAATTCCCATTTGAAAATTACTTTATCAGGTGTTACAAAACATCATTTTAGCATGTAAAAACTGCTAAAAAATTGAGAACATAAATAAATATTGACTAAAAACTAAGAGATTTACATCTGCAACAAACAGAAAATTACACATTTCTCATAAATATTGTCAATTATCTAGTACAAAATTGTAAAGTATACGAAATTACCTTAGCAAAAAATCTATATTTGAACGTCTCCATCCTTTTCAATCTACCGGGTGTCCTAAAAAGGACTGACTGATTTTAAAATTCAATAACTTTCAAATGGTGACAGATATTTAAAAAATTCTTCGATTAAGCTTTATGTATGATGTCAGGAGTTTTTTTACTGTGATTCTCGAATTTAGTTAAAATTACAAACAATAGAGCTGCGAGCAATATGCGCTAAATCCAAGCCCGATTTTTGGTACCCACTCAATACATTTTAATCTTCTTTTTTGGCATGGAAGAAGGAAGGGTAAAAAATCCAGCTTGAATTTAGAGCCTATTTCTTCCAGCGCCATCTATTGTTTGTAATTCGAATTAAATTCGAGAATCACGGTAAAAAAACTCTTGACATCATACATAACCCTCCTGCAAGAATTTTTTAAATATCTGCCACCGTTTGTGAGTTATTGAATTTTAAAATCAGTCAGTACTTTTTAGGACACCCGGTATATATATATATATAACGCTGTGCGTGGCGCGAAAAAGCAGTTATTTCTCTTTTGCCGATGGCAACAAGTGGTTTGTGACAGTAAAAATGAGAACAATTTTCACTAATTGGCTAATATTAAAAAAACTAGTCAAGATATTGATTTGAAAAATTCAGAGCAAATGTATTTTTTTTTTTTTTTGTCATCCGAATATCAAATATTTGAGAATATTACAAGGAGTGTGAATATGGGTAAGTACAGAAAATAGGTGAATATGACGTCATTGGAAAAACTAAAAAGAAAATGAATATGGCTTCATACAGGAAGTGTAACGGCCAAAAAACAGGTGAATATGGTGTCATATTTGAAATAAAACGAACAATTTCAAATATTTGTATAGGACTCTATGAATTGGTGTTGTCTGGGTTTGAACGTGGGACCTAATTTACTGTATGGAAGGCGAGAGCACAGAGAAAAAGGCTAGCTGGATTATTTGGCGCCAGTGACTCATCTTATATGTTGCTTATTGAAGTTTTGTTGCGAGAGATGACGTCGCTACACACTCCAACCCTTGTGAAAGCGTCTCATTTAGACATTGACTTGCGCTCTTTCGCTATTTGCTGTGATACTTTGCGTATTGGGGTGAATTCGTTGTGGTGCTGCCATCTGTTGTGAAGGTTGCGTGTTACTTTTCCGGGTCACCAATGTAGAACTCCAGGAATTGTCGTTGGCAGGACTTGAACCTGCGATCTACTGTATGGAAGACGAGCGCCGTAGCACAAAGCAAAAGGTTAGCTCTATTGTTCTGTGCCAGTGACTCATTATATATAATATTGTTTCTTGAAGTTTTGTTGCGAGAGATAACGTCGCTACTATTTGTAAATAATACAAGAAGCATCAATATAAATAAGTTACAGAAAACAGGTAAATATGACACGATATTTAAAACGAATATCCTGTTAAGGGGACCAGGTAAGCAAAATTTGGGAAAAAAATCTATTTTTACTTTTTATATTATTAACCCTTTGTTGCATACTCTAAAACTGGCAAATTCCCAACGTTAAATTTAGTATTTTTCTACTAAAAGGATCATGCTGAATGAGAAAAAAATTATTTTATGTGTAGTGAATTTTTTATTATTTAAGTTACAGCTTGTCCACTATAGTGGACACTATGAACAAAGAATTGAAATGTAGTGTTGTTAGGAAAATAAGATTTATGATAGTTTTCTTTTAGAATATTATCGTATTCTAAAAATAATTGTGGTGAAAATTGAGAACATTCATTGCTGGTGAAATTTGTAAAAACAATCAGTTTTTGTATTGATGCAAAGGTAAATTTTACATTTTACACATGAAAATGTTGACTTCTTTTTACGTAGTTCCATCTTACATCGTTGTGCACTTTGGGATATTTGACAGGGAAAGGGTTCCACCTTCTTATATCTAGTGTCCTTGTGTACAGAATTTGCTCTTACTGGCAATTTTCTTCCAGCACATCACATTGTTCAGAGTCTGGAATCAAATGCGGTTCCCCAGACTGTCGCGTCACTGACTGAATGAGTACATTTGCTACAGCCAGTTTACATTTTCCAAATTGTATGTCGCGATTTGGAAACAAGCTTCTGTATAAAAGACACGCATTGACAACAGCTACATCAATTAAATGAAATATAATTCTTTTATACCACTTCTTCGTTTTGAGGTGAGTTCCGTGTAATGCCAACAACATGTCACATTTATCTACTCCTCCCATATTTTGGTTATAAGCTTAAATCAGAGCTGTATTTTTTTGTTCTCACTCCCATACTTGGATTTCGGAAGATAATCTTCATCATCAGCATCGGAGTAAGGACGATACTTTACTAGCATACATTCATCTTTACTAGCTGATGAGAAACTTCATTCATAAGTCTTTCTATTTGCTCTTGGGTCAAATATTCCCTTTTCTTTCGCTTTCTCCTGTAATATAAACAACCCATAAATAAAAAGTTTTCATATGAACAACAATAAAATTTCTTTAATTCAAATACGTTTTCATTTAAAATTTTTACAAATATTTAAAAAAAGATGTTTCATGGATATCAATTTTAAAATTGTTTATTGTTATTTTATTGTTTTTCAATATTATCATACAGATCTATTTGAAACAGAACATATATGCGATTGTTTTAAACTAATAAATTGCATAAATAAATGAAATCAGGCAATTATGACTTTTAAAAGTGTGAAAGAGACGAAAATTTATATAAAATATGCCTGTTTAAAAATCACAAACACGTCAAAATTATATTTTAAAATTTTCACTGTTCGCACTCATGACGTCCACTATAGTGGACATTATGTAAAACCTTCCATAAAATAACCGATAAAAGTATTTTTATACTTGTTTTTCAATTGTCTATTAGGCCAAGACATCTAAAAACAATAATTAAAGAACAAAGTATCATTTAAATACTATTATTATAGGTTTAGAAACATTTTAGTTCACGCTGAACAACTTACCGGCATTCTGATGGGACATCCATATTAATTCTATCTCAAGAAGTAAGTTAACCGACTTGTGGCACCATCTCGATTTTTTCCCTGAAAGCATGAATGTCAAAAAGTAGCATAAGCTTTAAATAGGAACTGCGAATGAAATAGGTAGGATAAGAAAAAATTGGCAATTTTGTCCACTGTAGTGGACAGTATGCAACAAAGGGTTAAATAGTTTAACCTTTTATCTTTTCAACGATGTGTCACACATATTTATATATATAAAAGAAATATTGGAATTATTCATTCTTTCTAAAAAGTACTTCACATCTTAACACGTTAACGCCGGCGCGGTGGGTCACACTCGACTGTCTCAGAGCTGCCAAGTCTCCGGCTTTTTGGATACCTGTATTTTAATACAGAAAATGTTGTTTTATTTAATTAGAAAAATTAGGCGATTTAAAGAAACAACATTTTCTCTAAAATAACAGTGGTGTGCAAAAAGCTGGAGATTTGACAACTATGAGACAGTCGAGTGTGACCCACCGCGCCGGCGTTAACGTGTTAATGGCCATTTAAATCTTTAATTGACCTTTTCTCAAAAGTTGGATTTTTCATGTTTTTGTTCCTTTTTTAGCTCACAGGCTATCAACGCCTGAGAGCTGACATTCCCGCAGGTTCTGTATGTACGTACGTAGGTATCAGGCGCGGATCCACGGGGGGGGGGGGGGGGGACAACCACCCCAAAATTATATAAATCCACTGATTATCGCGAATTTCGATAAATAATCGCCGGAAAAAATCAATTTCGTCAAGCGTTCGCAGGTCAAAGGATCGCAAAAGAAATGCGAATTTCGTCAAAGAAGCGCGGAAAAATGCGAATTTCATTAAAAAATTCCGTATTTTGTCAAAGGGCCACAAAAGAACGCAAATTTCGTGAAAGGATCGCAGAAAAACGCGAATTTCGACAAAGAATCGCAAAGAAAAGCGAATTTTGCCAAAGAATTGAGGAAAAAACGCTAATTTCGCGAAAGAATCGCTCAAAAAAAACGGTAATTTCGTCAACAGACCTCTGAAAAAATGCGAATTTCTTCAAAGAATTGCGAAAAAAATATGCGAATTTCGCCAAAGAATCGCTGAAAAAACGCGAATTTCGTCAAAGGACCGCGAAAAAAACGCACAATTAGCACCGGGAGGAGATTGCCCTAAGCCCGCATACACGCCGGGGGAGCGGTTCGATCGGGGCAAAGAAGGGAAGAACAAATTTACCAAGTTGGTTTTTAAGAAATCAACACACTATAAGCATTTTAGCTTCTAACTGACTAGGATCAGGACATAATCCTTTTTTATTCATTCGTCAAATACCACTTGAAATTTACCAATGTGGGCAGCAATAACAGTACAATTTTTACACATTAGTGGCTTTCTTCAGAAAACATTAAGATGCTTGAATTTTTCAAAGGTCCTTTCTTTTTCTTGTTTCTTTCTTTCTTTGGAAATTGCAATGAATCCCATTCTTTTCTCAAACAATAAAGCAATCCTCAAAAATTTCGTTATACAGAAATTAGAATTGCAGCTTCTTTGAAAGAGCGAAAAGTTTCAACACTTTGAAGGAATCCGCATAACGTTGTCAATTTCTGTTGTAGAGATTCAACAAAAGGTACACGAAGTGGCATCGTCTCCCTCCTCAACCCATAGTGTCAAAAATTATAGTGCCATATGCCTTTTGACAGGACATAATCCTATTTTATTCACTAATTTCCGGAACGTCAGTGAAGTTTACCATTGACACCTGAAAAGTGTTTGGTTTTCGTTTGCTTGTCTGTCTGTTCCGCGAAAACTGCCGTTAAAAGCGTTGGATTTATATCTTGGGGAGGGGGCGACCGCCCCGATAGAGCCCCCTCTCGTCGATGGGGGCCTAGGGCAATCTCCTCATGGTGCTAATTGTGCGCTTTTACCGCGGCCCTTTGACGAAATTCGTGTATTTTTTAGCGATTTTTTGCCGAAATTCGCATTTTTTCCGAGATCCGTTGACAAAATTCGCAATTTTTGCGCGATTCTTTCGCGAAATTAGCGTTTTCCCCCGTAATTGTTTGGCGAAATTAGCGTTTTTTCCTGCTATCGTTTGGCGAAATAAGCGTTTTTTCTGCGATCCTTTGGCGAAAATCGTATTTTTTGCGATCCTTTGGCAAAATTCGCGTTTTTTCTGCGATTTTTTGACGAAATTCGCGTTTTTTCTGCCATCCTTTGACGAAATTCGCGTTTTTTGTGCGATCCTTTGATGAAATTCGCGTTCTTTTCTGAGACCCTTTGACGAAATTCGTGTTTTTTTCTGCAATCCTTTTACTAAATTCACGTTTTTTTCGTGATCCTTTGACGAAATTCGCGTTTTTTCCGTGGTCCTTTGATAAAATGCTCTATTTTTTGACGAAATTCGTGTTTTTCGCGCTTCTTTGACGAAATTCGCGTTTTTGTGCGATCCGTTGAGGAAATTCGCGTTTTTTGCGCGATCCTTTGACAAAATTCGTGTTTTTTGCACGATCCTTTGACGATATTTGCGTTTTTTTGACCTGTGAACGATTGAAGAAAATGATTTTTTTCGGCGACATTGTCGTCGGGGCGATCTCCGCCGTTCCTTGGATTCACGCCTGTGAAGAGGTATACACACCACTTAGATGACACATTTTAACTTTCAAGGATGTTAAGGCCTCTTCAGATTTCTGAAGGGGATCCTTTTTCAGAGATTATCCTCTTTCAGACAGGGTTCGCAAAGCTGGGCCCAGTTCGAAAAAACCCGGTGGGTTTTTTCAGAATGGGCCCACTTGAAAAAGCCCACTGAAAAACCCATAATGGGGGTTTTTTCAATTTTCAGAAATAATTTAAAAATTTAAACAACATATACATTTAATGAATTTAAGTCATTTCAGTTAATTTTGAAAAAATATTAATATATAGAAGCCATTACATACACATCTGAAGTAAAATAATGTAAACTTAAACTATGTGCAAAATTACTTAAAAGATGAGAAAATATTAAAAGATGTTATTTTAATACCTTAGTACTTTCAACTATAAAAAACACAGTCTTCGTCAGAGAAATATAAGAAATACAATTGTTATTGACGTTTAATTTTCAAAAACCACGTAGATGGTGAAAACGTACGTGGTTTTTGAAAATTAGACGTCAATAACAATTGTATTTCTTATATTTCTCTGACGAAGACTATGTTTTTTTATAGTTGAAAGTACTAAGGTATTAAAATAACATTTTTTAATATTTTCTCATCTTTTAAGTAATTTTGCACATAGTGTAAGTTTAACTTTTTAAGGATGAATTAAGCATTTCTATCTGTTTATTTACTAAAATAATGTATTTCAGCACATTGAAATACTTTACTAACATAGAACCTAGTAGGCAACATACATACGTACATAATTATAGTTAAAGGTTATATCATAAGAATGTCTCTATATAAAAAATTCAAATCAACTATATTCATGGAAAAATAAAAGATATGTATTTTTACTTTCTTCTATCTTTACAAGAAGAAAGTATTGGATTCGTGAGAAATTTTGGCTTCCAGTTTATGATGGATTTGTATGTTTTAAAAAGGTCCTGAAGACGATTTGATGGATTTTAGAAAATGTCTGTCTGTATGTGAAAAAAATGTTGTGGGTGCTCTATCTCAAGAACTAATGCATAGAATTTCACAAAACTTGAGTTAGAACTTGATGTAAACTGGTGCTGATTAGTTTTTGGTATATACTACCCAACAGGTGGCGCTACTATGCTGCATTTATCTCAGTTTTTGCAATTTCTTTATCTTAAGAACTAATGCACGGATTTTCATAAAACTTTAGATTCAGTTGCAAGTTAAGTTGTTGCTTATTGAATTTTGGTGCATATCGCCCAACAGGAGCGCTGTTATGCTGCATTTTTCGCGATTTCAGCAATAACTCTTATCTCAAGAACTAATGTACGGAATTGAATAAAAATTTAGATTCAGTTAAACCTTGATATAAACTGGTGCTAAATAGTTTTTGGTCTATTTCGCCCAACAGTAGCGCTGCATTTATCTCACTTTTTGCAACAGCTTAATTTCAAGAACTAATAATGCATGGATTTTCACCAAACTTCAGATTCAGTTAGATGTTGACGTAAACTATTACTGATCAGGTTTTGTTGTAAATTGCACAACAGGTGATACTTATATCTCCTTGTTAAATGCATCCAATTCAACAAATCTATATTTTATAATACTCATGATAGGCATAAATTGTCTTTTAATTTTGGCACTGTGATAGCAAATTTTGAATTATTAACATGTATGAGATAGAAGAAACTTTTGGGATTGGCACATCCGACTAGTTTACCCCTTTTTTTCTTTCTACTTATATATTTTAAATTTTAATATTCTATTCATTATTTGATTTAAAGAAAATTAACAATTTTATATCTTCTATCTTATTTAAAACTAATTTGTGAGAAACACTGACATTTAATTTAAATTCATATAATTTATACAATTTATAACTTGTAAAATAGCATTACAATTATATTGTATATAAGGGAACAATGTATTTTTCTATGTATAGTGTATATAATATATAGAAAATATAGTATACAATAATGTAATTACGCATACATTCTACTTTTGAAAAAACCCGATTTTCCCCGGGGAAAACTGGGTTTTTCATGAAAAAACCCATGTGGGTTGGGTTTTTTCAGAAAAACCCGGGTTTTTGCGAACCCTGCTTTCAGAAATCTGATATTAAAAAATGGATGCGATGGTTGCATTTTTTGCGATCCTTTGGCAAAATTCGCGTTTTTTCTACGATTCTTTGACGAAATTCGCGTTTTTTCTGCCATCCTTTGACGAAATTCGCATTTTTTCTGCGATCCTTTGACGAAATTCGCGTTTTTTTCTGAGACCCTTTGACGAAATTCGCGTTTTTTTCTGCAATCCTTTTACTAAATTCGCGTTTTTTCCGTGGTCCTTTGACGAAATTGGAGTTTTTTCCGTGGTCCTTTGATGAAATGCTTTATTTTTTGACGAAGTTCGTGTTTTTTCGCGCTTCTTTGACGAAATTCGTGTTTTTGTGCGATCCCGTTGAGGAAATTCGCGTTTTTTGCGCGATCCTTTGACGAAATTCGCGTTTTTTTCACCTGTGAACGATTGATGAAAATGATTTTTTTCGGCGACATTGTCGACCTGGCGATCGCCCCCCTTCCTTGGATCCGCGCCTGTGAAGAGGTATACACACCACTTAGATGACACATTTTGACTTTCAAGGATGTTAAGGCCCCTTCAGATTTCTGAAGGGGATCCTTTTTCAGAGATTATCCTCTTTCAGAAATCTGATATTAAAAAATGAATGTGATAGTTATCTTTTTCAGCTTTCGATAATTGGTTCTTATGTATTTTTTAGTGCTGAATCCAAAGATGACCTTCATTTTTTACCATACCATCACTTCACAAATCGCAAATTTTTAAAAAGTCGAAATATTGCGAAAATCTGCTACTATAAAATAGACGTAACTTTTTTTCATAATAATTTATTCATTTTTACTTTCTTCTATCTTTACAAGAAGAAAGTATGGGATTCATGAAAATTTTCGAATTCCGGTTTTCGACGGATTTACACGTTTTAGGGTTCAGAGATTCCAAAAAACATGTTTTTACAAAATGTCTGTCTGTGACTCTGTGAGTCTGTCTGTCTGTGTGTATGTGACACAAATTTTGTGGGCTCTCTATCTCAAGAACTAATGCACGGAATTTAATAAAAATTTATATTCAGTGAGTCCCTAATACAAATTGATGCTGATTAGTTTTTGGTGTAAATCGCTCAACAGGTGGCGCTGCTATGCTGCATTTTTCACGATTTTTGCAATAGCTCTATCTCACGAACTAATGTACAGATTTTGATCAAACTTCAGATTTAGTTAGTCCTTGATATGAATTGATGCTGATTACGTTTTGGTGTAAATCGCTCAACAGGTGGCGCTGTTATGATGAATTTTGCAGGATTTGCACGATTTCCCCAATAGCTCTATCTTAAGAACTAACGCACGGATTTTCATCAAACTTCAGATTCAGTTAGTCCTTGATATGACTTGCTACTGATCATGTGTTGGTGTAAATCGCCCAACAGGTGGCGCTTCTGTGCTGCCTTTTTCACGATTGCCTCAATAGCTCTATCTATAGAACTAATGGATGAATTTTCATCTAACTTCAGATTTAGTTGTATGTTGACACAAGTTGTTGTTAATTAGGTTTTGGTGTTAATCACCCAATAGGTGGCGCTGCTATGCAGGAATTTTCACGAATTTCGCTATATCTCTATCTCAAAAACTAATGCACGGATTTTCTCCAAACTTCAGATTCAGTCAGATGTTGACATAAATTGTTGCTGATTTGGATTTGGTATAAATCACCCAATAGATGGCGCTGCTAGGCAGCATTTTGCTGGATTTAGACGATTTCAGCGATAGTCATATCTCAAGAACTAATGCACGGAATTTCATATCTTTAGAATCCTCATGAGATGCATAGATTGCCATTTAATTTTGGCAGTGTGATAGCGAATTTTGAAGTATTAACATGTATGAGATAGAAGAAAGTTTTGGGACTGGTACATCCGACTAGTTTTGCTTATACTTCGGATTTTTACAGTTAAACAAGTAAAATATTGTGTATTTAAAATCTTTATAATTTTATTCCATGCGTGGAAGTTTCTTTCAACCGCTCATGCTCTGTTTCCCGCTTTTCTTTTAATCATCTGTATGGGGTTCATCTCGGTATCCTCTTTTATTTTGGTGGTTGATATGATAAGGCTGGGAAATCTGTCGCAGATGCATTTAAAACATTTACCTTCTTTTGTTAAGGCATTTTTCACAAATTGCTGTGTGGGATTTCGCTATTTCTTACTTTTGAAATTTACGATTTCCGAAAATCGTGACGTGACGGTTAAAAATGAAGGTCATTTTCGGATTCAGTGCTAAAAAATACACCAAAATCAATTATCAAAAGTTAAAAAACACAATCATCGCAGGCTTGTGTTATTAACGTTGTTCACTATAACTAAAAGAACAAAAAATAAGATACATAATTACCATAGTAGAAGAGTAAAAAGAAAAAGAAAAATAATAAGACATTTAATAAATATATTCTGTTATAACGTTTTTAATTTTACGACCTAATAAGTAACAATAAATCATATTTTGAGGAGAAGGCGGGATTATATAATAAGAGTGTTGGATAACCGAGTGTTTCGGTTAATCGAATGTCGGATAATCAAGAGTCTGTAATATTTTCAAATCACATTAATTATTTCATATTCATTTAATAATTAACTGCAAGGAATGAATTGAGCAACAGAAGTTATGACTACGTTGATTATATGTCACTCGGGATCGCCCCCCCCCCCCCCCCCCAAAACGATTCTCTGGATCCGCCCCTGGTAGGTATGTATGTACGTAACGCGATAACTCTTGATAGAAATATCCGATTTGCTTCAAATTTTTTTCTAGGTTCATTCTCATAAGCTCCCCTGATTAGTTTTGGGGGTTCATTGGTTAAGTATAAAGGGGGGGGGGGGTGTCGGGGGGCTAATTCCCCCTCCCCCTTAACTTAGATGGGTTTTTCATGCAGAATTATCAGATTTGCTTCAACTTTTGTATACCAGTTAATTCTGATAAGGCGCTTCCCTGATTAGATTTGGAGGTTCATTATTTAAGTATAAGGAGGGATCTGGGAAGGGGGTATACCCCCTTAATTTAGATAAATGGGTTTTCTTATTCGATTTGCTTCAAATTTGGTATACCGGTTTATTATGATAAGGCGCTTCCCTGATTAGATTTGGAGGTTCATTGTATAAGTATAAAGGGGTATCTGAGGGGCTATACCCCCTTAATTTAGATAAATAGTTTTTCTTATGCGATTTGCTTCAAATTTGGTATACCGGTTTATTTTGATAAGGCGCTTCCCTGATTAGATTTAGAGGTTCATTAACTAAGTATAAAGGGGGCGAACGGGGGTTTAATAACCCCTTAATTTAGATAAATGGGTTTTTCTATGCGATTTACTTCAAATTTGGTATACCAGTTTATTCTGATAAGACGCTTCCCTGATTAGATTTGGAGGTTCATTGGTTAAGTATAAAGATGTGAAACAGGGGAAGGGGGATAATTTATTTTCCGAAAGGGATTATTCTTTGAAGTAAGAGTATAATATACAATTAGTTTGAATAGACTGTGGGAGTTCAATGCCATCAATTTAACTGGGCACTTTTCTTTTTTATTTCAATATCTATTAAACTTAAGATCTCAGATTTTTTTTAAATACTTATATTATGTTATATTGTATACTTTAACACGGGGATTTAATGAGTTGTTGAGAATTATTTATTTTAGGCAGTGAAATCTTACCAAAAATGCTAATTTAAAAATGACTTTCAATAAATAATTAATTTTCAGTTTCCCCTAGAAAGAAAACCGTTTGTTAAAATACGCAAAGCATGTTATTTTAACTACTCAAAAAAAAAAAAAAAAATCTAGATTTTTATCTTTCAGCATTTCTGAGAAAAAGGTATATAAGGGTCATTCTCCCAGAAGTGTACATTTTCAATACAAATTTTTCCCGTAAAAAAATTTTGTTTTTCAAGACAAATGTTATAATTTTTAGAAACTTACCACTTACTGGAAGTAAAAAATCCCTGCCGACTCGGGCCTACAGGCGGAGGTAGATTTCGATGTTAAGTACTAAATTCTCTAACAAAACTTAAATCAAGATTAGAGATAAAACCCAGTTTCTTCACAAAGAGCGAGCTGTAGGGAGCTAAACTTTTTGTGAAAATTGTAATATACACGAATACACACACACATATATATGGAATAGGTTTAAAAAATGGCTACAAAAAATTCAGAGAACCTTAAAGTGTTAAAATATGTTAATATTTCCATAGTCGGGTTTTTATCATGTTTTAATACGTTTCTTCAAACTTACATGGTGTTACATATTCACCTGCTGAGGTCCATTATATTTCCAATATGACGCAATATACATATTTTTTTAATTCGTCAAACTATTTATTTTGAGTTTTCATGCTGAAATCTTGCTCTAGGAAACTTATGACGTAATATTCAATTTGTTTTCAATTTGTCAAACTATTTAATTTTACACGTGAAAATTTTGCAAAAGAAAAGTAATTGTTGTGGTGAGAATTTTATTATTTGTTTTTTTTTTAATTGTTGGCAACTGCTATAACGAAAAACTTTTATTTTTTCCTGCCATTGTTGTGTAAGAGCTGGTTTTATCAGAATCATGTTAAGACAGTATTCAAAATTTTGAACCCTTCCCATTTCCACCCTCTTGGGCCGATTTCGCCCATTTTCAATCCCCGCCGAGATATTAGCCATCTCAAAGTTGTTGGCGAGTTTGAAGATGATTCGTGCATAATTGCGACTTTTATCGTGCGGACAAAATTTAGTACATACATACATACATACATATATATATATATATATATATATATATATATATATATATATATATATATATATATAAACTTTTTAGGTGGCGGTGGTTTTGGGTTCCTGGGGTCCTATAATGAAAAGTTATGAAGGAATTTTTCAAAAGTCGCACCATGGTAACGACTGCAATAGGTAGTATTTCTTACGAAATCTACCTAAAATCAGCAATGGCCCAGATACATTATATTTATTTTTTTTTCAGAAACATAATTTTTTTTTATTAACCCTTTATCGGGCAAGTCAATTCTGTGTTTGAAATGTTGAAAAGATTCATTGCCATCAGAATCTACATACAGATTTATTTGAAAATAAAATGCGGCTTTTTTTATCAGCGGAATTATAAAAACAAAATATTTTACTAAAACTTCCGGTGCAAATCGACCAGTTTTCAATAAAAATTAAGTGGTAAGTATATTACCATTGCCCGATAAATGGTTAACATCATTCACGGAGGTGAACTTTATGCTACAGTTAATGTTTATGTAGCGCGACAAAGCATAAAAAACTATTTATTATATTAGATATATAACTAAGGAGCAATTCTAAAAGAAAAAACACAAAAAATCCATCTCCTATCTGGAGCTTCTTTTCAACACCCATCTTTTATATATTATTCAATTCTTCTCTTTTAAAGTTTTAAAACAATCTTTTTGGATTTGCAGTCATTGTAAATTCTTGTCTGGGAGCACGGCAGTGCGTCCGCACAAGCCGTAAGCTTACCTTTTCCTGAACCATTTCAGCATACTTTTCACCCCCTCATAACGTCGTTTTAGGGAGAGATATAGAAATTTTTCTTTTATACACATGTTCGTATGGTCAAACTGAACTAAGGTTTCACGATTTCATGTTTCTATATTTAGTAGTTTTCGAAATATTAAATTCCGAAAAAGCGCTTTTAGTCACTGACTCACTTCGCATCATCAAATAACTAAGGTACTTCTAAAAGTCGTAGAATTATGAAATTTCACAAGTAAGTCGGGTTTGTAGCACAATTAACCAGAAAAATCTGAAAACACAGAATTTTTGCCTCTCAACCCTTCAAACAGGGGGTGTTCATTTGGCCGTAAACAGTTCCTTAACACATTCAATTGTGCCAATGTTGGTCGCCAAAACTCTATTACAGAGTTTTGAAGGGGGTCACGTGATTTCAAGCAGAATCAGTGGCGTACCCAGGATTTTATTTCGGGGGGGGGGGGGCTGACTTAAATTTCCATAATGTTCTAAATCTTACGAAACACGTTGAATTGTGTTGTAAACAGAAATCATTTTTGACAATTAGGCCGTAGCCAGAAGGGGGAAGGGGGGGGGGGGTGATTTTGTTCCGGCTTTTACGAAAATTTAAGGCATGAGGTTCTGAAAATTTAAAAAATTCGAACATCAGTCTGAAAGTTTGGACTTAAAAAAATATCTAGATTTTTGACAAATGATCGCTGAAAAAAAAAACATTTTCGTTAAAAGATCGAGGAAAAAAAACCGAATTTTGAAAAAAGGGCCCGAGGATAAAATACGAATTTTGTCAAAGGATCGTGAAAAAAGTCAAATTTCATCAAATGATATCGCGGAGAAAGCGTGAATTACACCAAATGATCATGGAGGAAACGCGAGTTTCGTCAAATTATCGGGGAGCAAAAGGGAATTTCATCAAATGATCCCGCATGAAACACGAATTTCGTTAAATGAGCACATAAAAAACCCGAATTTCATCAAAGGCCGCAGAAAAAATGCGAATTTCATGAAAAGTCGCGGAAAAAACGCGAATTTTGAAAAACGCGCACTCCGTCAAGGGGCAGCGAAGAAACGCGAATTTCGTTAAAGGATCGCAAAAAACGCAAATTTCGTCAAAAGTAAACAGAAAAAACGTGAATTTCGTCAAAAGGCCGCAACGAAAACGCGAATTACGCCAAAAAAGACCAAAAAAAGCGCGAATTTTGTCAAAAAGCAGCGGAAAACACAAATTTCGATGAAGGATTGCGAAAAAAAAAAAAACGAAAATTTCGTCAAAGGATCTCTGAAAAAACACGCATTCCGTCAAAGGGAAGCTGAAAAAACGCGAATTTAGACAAAGGATCGCAAAAAAATCCCCGAATTTCATGAGAGGGCTACAGGAAAAAAAAACATGAGTTTCGCCAAAAGGCTGCGGGAAAAAGCACATTAAGACAGAAAGCCGCGAAAAAAGAAAAAACGCGAATTTCATAAAAAGGCTGCGGAAAAAAGCAAATTAAGACAGAAAGCCGTGAAAAAAAACACGAATTTCGTCAAAAACCCGCGGAAAAAAGCAAATTTCGTCAACGGATCTAAAAAAGACGAATTTCGTCAAAGAGTTGCAGAAAAAACCCAAATTTCGTCAAAAGGTCACAGAAAAAATGCGAATTTCATCAAAAGTCGCGGAAAAACGCACACTCCGTCAAAGGACGGCGGAAAAACGCGAATTGTGATAAAGGATCGCAAAAAAAAGTGAATTTCGTCAAAGGGAAACAGAAAAAAACGCAAATTACGTCAAAAATAGGAGAAAAAAGCGTGATTTTGTCAAAAAGCCGAAACAATCAAATTTCGACAAAGAAAAGCAAAAAAAAAAAAAAAAAAAAAAAAAAAAAAAAAAATGCGTATTCAAAGGGCCGCGTAAAAACGCGAATTTCGTCAAAGGATCACAAAAAAGCAAAATTCATGAAAAGGCCTCAGAAAAACGCAAATTTCGTCAAAAGCCTGAATAAAAAATGCGAATTTCGTCAAAGATCTACGGGAAAAAACGCGAATTTCGTCAAAGGCCCGCAGAAAAAACTAGAATTTCGTCAAAGAGCCGCAGAAAAAACGTGAATTTCGTCAAAGAGCCGCAGAAAAAAAAGCAAATTTCGTCATGAAGCCGCAATAAAACTCAAATTTTGACAAAGGCTAGCAAAAAACACTTATCCCTTCAAAGGGCCGCGCAAAAACGTGAATTTCATCAAAGGATCACAAAAAAACACAAATTTCGTGAAAGGGCCTCAGAGAAAACGCGAATTTCGCCAAAGGGCCCCAGAGAAAACGCGAATTTCATCAAAGGGCCCCAGAGAAAACGCAAATTTCATCAAAGATCCGCGGAAAAGACGCGAATTTCGTCAAAGGGCCGCGTAAAAAAGTAAATTTCATCAAAAGATCACGGGGAAAATGTGAATTTCGTCAAAGCGTCTTGATATAAACCCTAATTTCATCAAAGGGTCGCGGAAAAAACGCATACAAACATCTGTGTTTATTATTATAGGTATAGTTTTTAAACTGAAATAATATGCTGAACAAACTTTTTAAAAATCTGGTTAACCCGAACCCAACTTGCAGGAATCTACACTCAGCCTGATATTGACCTGAAATGAAAACAGAGTTAACCCAACCTGCAACAAAAATAATTAGTGCCTGGAAGGGATCCCCCCCCCCTTCCCCCCTCTGCTGTAATGTTTCAGAAAATTTGCTATGAATTTCAGAATATATTTTTTTTTACTCAAAATCAACCATGAGGGCGGGGAGGTACGGGTCCGATCCTGAGGCCGTCCCACGTCGAAATAAGTTGAAAAGTGTTTCTGGTTTTTTTTTTTATATACTTTCATTTAAAAGAAAGTCATTGTAGCTTAAAATCTATAAAATTGTTCTTCCCACCCCCGAAAGTAAATTCTGGCTACGGTTCTTGTTTTACAATAAATTAATATTGTAACAAACACAAAATATTTTTTGTATACACAAAATATTTTTATACACATATATAAAATAACGACTGTTTATTATTTGTGCACAAGTAATAATAATGACTTTAAACCGTTCCAAATGAAAAATACTGGCTGGAAAGTTGGGACGGAAAAGGAAGATAAGTGGGAGGAGGGAATTTTTCGCGGTCCTTTGACGAAATTTGCATTTTTTCCGCGATCACTTGACGAAATTCGCGATTATTTGACGAAATTTGCATTTTTTCGAAGCCCTTTGATGGCATTCTCGTCTTTTTCGCTACCTTTTGTTGAAATTCTCGCTTTTTTTCGCAACCCTTTAACGAAATTTGCTCTTTTTTTCACGATCCTTTGACAAAATTCACGTTTTGTCCGCGATTATTTGACGAAATTCGGAGTTTTTGTTTTACGAAATATGCATTTTTCGCAGCATTTTGTCTAAATTCGCGTTTTTCCCGCGATCCTTTGAAGAAATTTGTGTTTTTTCGCGATCCTTTAAAAAAAATTGTCGTTTTTTTCAGCTAGCCTTTGACAAAATTAGTGTTTTTTTTTTTTTTCTTTTCCATGGCTCTTCGACGAAATTCACGTTTTTTCCGCAATCCTTTGACCAAATCGACATTTTTCCTGCAATACTTTGGCAAAATTGGAGATTTTTTCTGCGAACGAGTGATGAAATTGATTTTTTACGACAACCATTTGTCAATATTCGCGACTTTTTTGTAGCTGAATTTTTTGAATTTTCGGAACCGAATGCCTTAAATTTTCGGAAAATTCGAATCAGAATCATCCCTACTTTTAATTGTGCGCGAGCAATAAATAAATCGTACATAAAGTTGGGAAATATTTTCAATTTTTTGGAATTTAAAAAACAATGTTACAAAAACAAAAAAAATGTTTGTTTTTTTTTTCAATTTTTTTTTTTCATTTTGAAAATAGTTTTTGTGTTTCCAAGTAAATTTGGTCGCAGGACTCAGGATATTGGATTAACGAAAAAGACAAATTCGTAGCATGCCAGAAAATAAACAAATTTATCTCAAAAAGAAAGCCTTTTCCCTTTCACTGCGATCCTTTCGGAGGCGAAATGGAGCTATAACGTCATAACCCCTGTCTCCATCAACTTTGGGTATTGTATGCTGGGGCATCACTGCACACTAATATGTGGAGCTAACGAGAATAGCTGCATGGCAGAGAAAAAATACAAATTTATCTTGAAAGAAAGGAAAAAATCAGCATTTTTTTTCATTTCATTTTTGACTATTTCGAAAGGGGACTTGTAATCCCATGAGCCCCCCTCCCCTCGTTGGGTATACTGTGGTATTGTAACTGTGCGCTGATATGAGACTAACCAGAATGGCTAGTTCGTTGTATTGCAGAATACAAAGTTACAAATTTATCTCAAACAAAAAGGAAAAAAATCAGCAATTTTGGGGGGCAATAGGGCTGTAACCCCATTATCCCCTTTCCACTTCTTTGGGTGTAATGTGGTGTCACTGTGCATTAATATGGAACTAAGAGAAGAGAGCGGCTAGTCTGTTGAATTATAGGAGAAAAAAATACAAATTTATTTCAAAGAGAAAGAAAAAAAAAAGTAATATTTTTGTAATATTCTGTAACCTCATCAGCCGCCACCCCTCTCCTTTGGGTATGCTGTGATGTTAATGTGAGATTTGTCTAAAAAAAATAAGGATTGCAGAAAACAAAATTACGAATTTAGCTTAAACAAGAAGAAAAAAAATATTTCGAGAGGAGTGGCTTTAATTCCATCACCCCCCCCCCCCCCCCATCTTTGAGTATGCTGTGATGTCAATGTGGACTAACACAGGGTTAACGATAATGGCTATTTTGCTGTATGACAAAAGAGAAAATTACAGATTTATCTAAAAAAGTAAAGGATAAACACTTTTTTCATTTAATTTTTCGACTATTTTGGGAAGAGGGGGAGGGGCTGTAACCCCATCAGCCCCTTTCTCTTCTTTGGTGTCAATGTGCACTAATATGGAACTAAAGTGAAGGGAGCAGCTAGTGTGTTGAATGATAGGGAAAAAATTGCAAATTTATCTCAAACAAGAAAAAAAATCAGCACTATTTTTTTAATTCATTTTCGACTATTTCGAGAGGAGGGGGCTGCAATTCCATCAGCCCCCTCCCCATCTTTGGTTATGCTGTGATGTCAATGTGGACTAATATGGTGTTAACGAGAATGGCTATTTTGCTGTATGACAGAAGAAAAAAAATTACAGATTTATCTAAAAAAAGTAAGGAAAAACAATTTTTTTCATTTAATTTTTCGACTATTTTGGGAGGAGGGGGAGGGGTGGGGTTGTAACCCCATCAGCCCCCTTTTTCTTCTTTGGTGTCAATGTGGACTAATATGGGAGTAATGAGAATGGGTAGTCCGCTGTATGATTGAAAACAATTAATTTTTTTTCCAAAAAAGAAAGAAAAATATTCGGCCTTTTTTCACATCACTTTCGAAAATTTCGGGGGCTCCCCCTTGGGTACGCCCATGAGCAGAATAACATTTTATATATATGCTTTTCCAAAGATGTTTGTTAAATAGAAAAAATGAATATACCTACAAATTTTAATCAGTATAGGTTATGATATATTTACGATATTAAAACAATAAAACATTTAATAAAATATAACCGCAATTCGGTACGTTTCCGATATAGTAGTCTTGGTGAAATACAGAAAATAGCCTTGACGAGAAAAGAAATTTGATAATAACGTATTTTCTGGCAACCTATTTACTGTGTCATATACATAAGCAATTTTTTCGATATGTATACAATTTATTTAATGTAAGGAACCCATCCGTTTATTTATTTTTATATACCAACATAAATAATTTGTATATAAAAAATAATATATATAAATACATATAAAAATAACATAAAAGGGTGCTTCTTAGTTATCCCGTCGACCAAATTACTGTCGCCAAATTGTAAGATTAATTGCCAATAATGGTTGCCATTAATTGTAAGATATGCCAATAATGGCCAATAAAACCATTAATTCGACGTTTTATTTGTATTTTTTATAATGTTTTACTAATTTATTTGTTCTTTCGTTATTTAAAGTAAAAAATTATGTCAATGTGTATAATTTGGCGAGTGGTTTGACGATTTATATAATTTGGCGAAATTGGTCGGCGGGATAACTAAGAAGTACCCATAAAAGTTCACCAGGTTTGTTTTCATAGTTGTTTATATCATTTGGCAACATATCTCAGTTTCTGAAGTCCGAATTGCGCCAAGATTTTTATATGAAAGTTTAAAAATCTCCTTTTAATTAAATGAAATGTGTAACTAATAAACTGTCTTTAACGATGTGCGACAGATGCGGCATCTAAAGTCCGCTGCTAATGTTGTTATATTGTATTATTAGCCTAGTTACTGTTAATTTATTGTTAATTTTAAATCTGTAAAAGAAAGATTATAGTTATAGATAAGATATATTGGTCGCCAAAAACCGATTACAGAAAATTAGCCTGAGTTATAAAGGTGTTACATGATTTCAAATTGAATGAATTTTTATATGCTTTTACAAAAATCTTAATAAGGCAAATCGTTCAGTTTATCTGTCCGTCTTTCTATCTTTTACTTCCTTAAAACAAATTTTATTAAAGACCGGAAGGCGTCTGCACAGATCATCACCTCATCGAGTTGACGGCTGAAATTTTAGGATTAGTTAAATATCGATTAGCGTATTGAAATGTAACTGGTCTGCCAAGTCATATCTTTGTGGAAACCACCTACAGACCCGATTTTACAGATTAATTGGTGGATTTTCCATTGTGTTTTCCTGCACTTATTCCTCCATGTTTCCAAACTTTTGGATGCAGAAAAATACAATAGTAAACGTATCAGTTAACCACTAAAATTAGGTCTTCAGGTGGTTTCTACCAAGATATGACTTAACAGACCAGTTGCATTTAAATATGCTAATCTAGTTTTAACTAATCCTAAAATTTCAGCTGTAAACTCGATGAGGTGATGGTGTGTATAGACGCCTCCCGGTCTATTATAAATGTCGGAATTCTAATCTCAATAGCACTCTGGTCAATCTGGCAATTATCCCTACTATTTATGGAACACTATTCCTTTAAGTTCGTTTTAGTGATGTTAATGAACTTATGCCTATGCATCATACATATTATACATATCCATATAATACGTAATACATTTGCATCATACATATTATAGGTATGTGTATAATACATAATACATATGCATCATTATGACGTCAGAATAAACAAAACATTTTTTGTCGCCAAATTTGAGAATTGACATGATATATTACCAAATTTGGTGAAACTCTGGTAAATGTCGCCAAGCTTGGCAAATATTTGACGCTAGTGGCTATTTTTCAATGAGTTACTTATTAATGCGAGCCATCTATTTTCATTTTTCCGCATATCATCTGAATAGTTAAATGATATAACGTACTAATATTTCCAAAGTGCTAATAGTTTCGCCACTGCCCAAAACCTCTGCTATTGTTATTATATTGTACTGATATTATATTTACTGTGACTATGTTGTTAATCTTTACATCGTTAAAACTTTCTGTATTATATAAAGAGAATTTACGGAAACTATTAAAGCATTGAAACTGCCAGTTCTCTTTATGATTATTATAATTCTAGAATATGTAACCTGTTAATCGATACGTATGTTAGAATGAATCTTCTACAATCCGGTTCCTCGCATTTTAATTTCCAGGTTTCGAATAAAATTAGCTAAAATCTTAAAACCATGGCACATTGACTAATTCTTCAACACGATCAGATGAGAAGAATGATAGATTTTCAAATTGATCATGATAGTGAGCCGGTAGACGTTCTATTCTTCCGTAATCGAGTCTATTGAAAAAGTTAACGTGAAACAAAAAGATATTAGCATCAATATGGTTTAATGCAAATGCAGATATTGTGAAAGGATTTCATAAGAACCATTTCGCTTGTACCCAGTCGTATCAGTTAAAATACAACAATTGGCAGTGAGCCCAATTAGAAAAAATTACTTAATAGGTTTAAAATTTTCCGCCTTAGAGAACGAATCGTAACTGCTAAGGAAACATGTATAAGCGAGTTAAGAGATATTTGTCACGAAAGATGAAATACATAACAACACAAAATATATGATGTCTTTCCATGGTCGTAAAGAGTTCTTGATTTCTCTATCAAAAGCTTCCGACTTAGCGAAAGAATGGGCAAGCAAATTAAATCATGAATAACAGTAACATGATGCAATTAATAGAGTATATACTGCTTGCTAGAGGCGGCTAGTACTTTAATATAAAAAGAAATAAAGTATGAATTTGTAAAGCTCGATAAGATAAATTTAGGTATTTTTATGCTAGCCGGGCGCGAGTGGCAAATCGCCAAATACTGTCCCCAACTCTATAGTTCATATTGCATTCATTTCATTTAAAAATATAAACTTTTCAGTCATCTCATTTAAAGTAGATGCATTTCCCTCATTTTATTTAATAGAATATTTAACATAGAAATAAATGAATAAATAACAAATAATAACATAAACCAAAATATTTTATTTGAAAATCAAAGCATTGTTTCGAATTTACACATGTGAAAAATGAAAACTGCTATTGGCGAAAAAACAAAAGGCGAATGAGGAGATTTGCTCCCGGCTAACATAAAAGTACCGAAATTTAAGTTTTTTCATATTAATATAGTTTAGAATAACAAACTAGAAAAAACATACAAAAAGTAGTGATATCCCAACAAAAAGTTTCCGGTAAAAAAAAAAAAAAAGCGCCAAGTTCTCTTTAATGTTTCGGCCAGAAAAAGTAGCGATATCTGAAGTTCGCACAAGTTAAAAGCCAAACATCCCAAATCTTTCATTGAAAATGGCTTCCTGCGACTTGGCCGTTAATGCCTTCGAGAGGGTTTTTCAAATTTTAAAATATGTACAAATGAGCTACATGCCAACTACATTTTTTGATTATTTTAGGCATTTTATGGAACAAAGTACAGAAATAAAATACACATTTGAAAAGGCATTTAAACAACTTCAGTTTATTTAAATGCTTAGAAGTTAAAAATAACAAAATACTTGTATTCCGGAGATAATATCCCTAATTGCTAAAACATAATTAGTATCAGCTTTTAACAGTTTATAAATCGAATACCTCTTAATGTATGCAAGCAAACTATAATAAATGTTCAAACGAAAAAAATCTCTTTCGTCACTACACAAGATTTTAATATTATACAATAAAATATAATGTAACATATTGTGAGATTTGAAGTAAGTAAATTTTGTTTTATTTCTTGGGTATTACGTTAATGACTTTAGCTTTAGACCGTACAAAATGGCAATTAAACCACAAGTGGACTAAATGATCTGTAATCAAAACTAATGTTTGTTGAAACTGAATGGTAGTTATCAGAAATCTTTTACTTATAATGTCTTTATGTGAATTTGCCTCTTTGCATCCTAATATTACTTTTAATATTTAAATAATTCATAAATGCGTAATTTTCAATCATTAATTTTGAAATGCTGTAGAAGGCATTAACGGCCAAGTCGCAGGAAGCCATTTTCAATGAAAGATTTGGGATGTTTGGCTTTTAACTTGTGCGAACTTCAGATATCACTACTTTTTCTGGCCGAAACATTAAGGAGAACTTGGCGCTTTTTTTTTTTTTTTTTTTTTTTTTTTCTTTAGCCGAAAACTTTTTGTTGGGATTAAGCATTTTTCTCTGAAATATACATTTTCAAAATTAAGAGATTCACAGAGGTGATAATCACGGAGATGAGGAACATGCTCTAAATATTAACCTACATATTTATTTTTTTGAGAATTTTTTTTTTTTGTTCTTTTAATCAACATCTGTTGATATAATTACATAAGCAATATATAAGCAAATATCTTAGTGTTGATTTTTGAAACCTTGAAGTTCACGGAGGTGAGAATCTCCAATAACCATCGTTGCTTTTACCGGGTGTCCTAAAAAGGACTGACTGATTTTAAAATTCTATAACTTGCAAACGTTGTCAGATATTTAAAAAATTCTTGCAGGAGGGTTATGCATGAGGTCAAAAGTTTTTCTACAGTGATTTTCGATTTTAGTTCGAATTACAAACAACAGATGGCGCTGCGATCAATAGACGCTAAATTCAGGCTCGATTTTTGGTACTTCGGGACTCACTCAACACATTTTAATCTCCTTTTTCCACATGGAAGAAGAGAAAGGCCAAAAAATGGAGCCTGTATTTAGCGCCTATTGCTTACAGCGCCATCTATTGTTTGTAATTCGAACTAAAATCGAAAATCACCGTAAAAAAAAAAAAAAAAAACTTTTGACCTCATGCATAACCCTCCTGCAAGAATTTTTTAAATATCTGTCACCGTTTGCAAGTTATTGAATTTTAAAATCAGTCGGTCCTTTTTAGGACACGGTATATAACAAATTCTAATACCTCAGTATAAAAACAAATTTCTGACTTATAATTTAACAACAGCAAACATAATGGCTAACTTTTGCATCATGGGAAACAAAATCTGATGATAATTTTGCCATTTTTTAAGATGAAAATGCAACTTAATGTTTGGTTCTTGGAGGTGAGAATTTATTGTGTGACACTCGTTTCCGAACTCACAAGGGAACTCACTTCACTTCCGAACTCACTTTAGGTGTTGCTCGCACCTAGTATTGAAACCTGGTGCATTTTAAAGCTCTATATTCGGAAGTTTGGGAATGGATAAAATTTTTCTGTTAAAATAATTTTTTTTGATTTTACAGCAGATTAACTTTCTGAAAATGCAATTTTCTAGACCACATTTCAGGCTTTTAACGTAAAAGTTTAAAAAAAAAAAATAGTTAAAAATATAAATTAGTCAATAATAACTATAAAATGTTGAAAAAAGTTTTAAAATTCCTTCAAGAACCTACGAATTTGATTTTTAAAAAAATACTATATTATATTTCCATATTTGGAGGGGAAAGATTGGCGTCTTTTTCGTCCCGTGCAGTTTTCCGGCAACCCTAGCTCAGTATTTTCGCCACGCTCCGTGTTGTAATGGTTTGGACGTAAACCTAACAGATATAAAGCTAGTGAAAATTTTGAAGTGCCATATCTGGCGACTTAACTCTCTTTTGGTGTAAAATTAACAAATAAAATTCCAATAATAAAAAATTATAACTATAAAAAATATATAAAATATGATTTTAACAAAGAATTTTTATCGATGTTCTAACTTTTATACATAGGGCTACAAAATGCACCAGGTCTTGATTCTAGGTGCGAGCAACACCTAAAGTGGTTCCCTTGTCAGAAAACAAAAATACAAAGAAAGTAATTAACTATGCTAAGTTACTTTGCTCTTGAGATAGTAGTAGCTAGAATAATAATTATTTAACTATTTTATTTTCAAGTAAATAAGTAATCAATCATTTTCTTTAGTAACATTGGGTGTGTGACATGACACGGACTCACATACTGTCATACGGATCTCACATACTGTGTACTAAGAAATAAAAAAATATAAAGAAATTATAAAAAAATGTATGCACATAACACATTTAGTCTTCTTTCACTTTCAATAGAAAACATAAATTAATTCAAAAATGTTCATGTCAAATACTGAAAAAGGCTTTGTGTCTTTGTGACTGGAATAGTACACTTCATGGAGAATGACCCATAAAGTTGGTAAATTTAACATGGCGGGGATAGGGTTTTCCCGGTCCCCTTAACGGCTTTTACGAGGGAAAGGGATGCCATGAATGATTTTTAATTTATAAAACCAGAATTTTAATTTTAATTTCTATTATTATTTTTTTTTATTTATTTTTTTTAAAAGAATCAAGACTATATATATTTAGGCTAAGCACACATAAAAAAAAAAAAAACAGCAAACATTTTTAACACTTTCAATAAATTAAAAAAGCAGCATATTTGCGCAAGATTCATGTACTGAAGAAAAAGAAACAATCTACTGACAAGTATTAATCAGTACGGAGTGTAATTTTGAAATCGAATTTTCTAAATATTCTTAAAATCCCCGGCACGGCCGTCTACGTCTGTTAGTTTTACAAAATTTACGAACTTTATTTTAGCAGTAACCATATGAAGCGGCTCAAATGATAAATAAAACTTTAATAAGAAAAAACAGCTCAGTACTATCACCGTCTGTTGAGAATGCTATGAACAATTTATATTAACTGCTATGTTGGAAGATAGCAGCAATAAACAAAATCGTCTTTTAAAGTCCGCTTATTAAGTAAAATTGACTTTTGGATATGTTGCATATATGCAACCAGGTGATAAAAAGGGTTAAACAAGTAATTGCAATTGTAGTTAACTACATTTTCGATGAAGTAGTTGTGACCGTAGCTCGCTACAGTAAAAAAATCTAGCCTTTGCAACCACTGGTCTTGTCTTATGAGATACAGCGCTGTAATATGCTTTTATACTTTACTGTATTGTGCGAAACAGATAAATGCATGCAGTAACTTGGAGGGCGGATGCCAATTAATCTAATTTTCATTATTTCTTGTGGAAAAATTGAATTTTTTCCGAACAATTCTTTGGAACGAATTCTATTCGAGAACCGAGCTATCATTGCATAATGAAATTGATAAAAATAATTACACGATAGAATCTTTCATATAGAAAATGGTACATTGAGCATTTATTGTTCTTTAACAGGACCGCACAAATGAAGTCCGATATATAATTGTCAATGAGCGATATTGCTAGAAGTGCGTTTTTAGTTGTGTTGTGCGTTTGCAAGCTTAAATAAGTTTTAGTATACTATGAGGTATTAGAGGTCTGCACGGGCCCGGGCCTGGCCTGAGACCTGTACCCGGCCCGGCCCGGCGAAATGAAGGCGCATTTTCAAACGGGCCGAGCCGATAAAAAAATTATCGAGCCTGACGGCCCGATATAAAAATTTAGGCAAAACGGATAAAATATGAGTTATTTCCAATGAACATGACTTTCGAGAGAATAAGTATAAACGTAAGTCACGAGCTGATGCTAGTTTGACAAGATCAATACAGAAATATAACATGTCCAATGTAGAGATGGGCATCGGACTGTTACATGGTGTCTGACTTCGGCTTCATTTTTTTTCAGCAGACTCGTGCCGGGCTGAGATAAGGCTTGCATTTTTATTTTTTATTTATTTTTTTTTTTACATTGCCGAGCCGGGCCGGAACTGAACTTTAATTGTTCTCAGGATGCGTAGGGCAAGCGGTACGTTTTGTAAAAATATTAATAGTAATAATGAACTTCTGTTAACTCAATCTTTGGAAATATATCTTAGGGTGGTTATCAAATTCACTGCTCAACAATGTGAAACATTGACGCATTTTCTGACTAATGTTTAACTGTAAAGGCATAAAATTGACAAGCCTGACTATGGAAGAGATTTGGAATCGAATAGTGTTTTCCATTTTTGATAATAAATTACTTGTCGAGTTATTTGAGATTCTTGTCACGTGGCTGCAGGTTTTTCTCCTTTCTCGTGCTGTCAATTCGGGAAACTGGATTCGAAACGCTAACTTAGACAGTATTTTCTTAAAGATATATTGCTTTTATCAAAAAATGGATAACGTCATTCTATTCATAGTTTCTGAATAAGAACTCCTGCCAATTTTATGCGCTTCCGAAAAGAAATGAATTTAGGTGTCAGAACGTAGCTCCTTTGGATTTGAGAAAAGCCTTAATAAATGACAGAGAAATATTTTCGCAAATCTACTTTTTATTATACAGCTTCAAAAGTTATGATGTTTTAACCCTCCTTTTTTTCTTTTATTCTAAACGGCAGTAATCTTTTAATGAATCCTTATTTGAATGTTGAAACGTCTAAGAATCTAAGTAATCATTAAAGTTACTACTGTGTATGTTTTGTCTTGCGCAAACATCGTAATTTTAAAATGTACTGTAAAATTATCCCATAAATATGTAAGCTGTATTCTTTAAAGGAATCTTAATTATATGTCGGGTCACATCCGGTCGGGCCTGTTTTCCCTGATTTATGTACGGACCGGGCCGGGCTCGAGCCGAACTTTTGATTTTTACACCGGGCCAGGCCGGGCCAAGATAGCTTTCGTTCGGGCCGGGCCGGGCCCAGGCCTGGAAATTCCGGCACGTGCAGACCTCTTTGTGGTATATGTATGAATCTATAGATCGTATACAGGTTTGCACAAAATTATTCGAATGCATTATTGTCTATGGACGGTAACTGCTGATAATGATCTTTTCACTGTGTTATCCATTTTCTAAATTGTTTATTTAGATATATTTTATCATCTTGTTAAAAGAAGTTTCGTAATAATATTCGGATAGCATTGGAAAGTGTTTTATTGTTATGCATGATGACGATTTTTCTTCCTTTTTAATTTGTAATATCTGTCTTCCTATTGCAAAGTGCATGGAAATGTTGATTTTTTTTTTTGGAAGTTATTGTTTCTTTCAATAACATTGAAAATTTTCAAGAGTACGTAATGCATTAGCAATTTCAGAACTGCAGCCACCAGCTGTGCTTGTCATGTCATTAGTTTATCTGCTGAAATCTGCTGTGGCAAACTGGTAAGGAAGCAATATTTCCAGGGTACCATGCAACAGGTGGATTGCAATCGCATGCTGATAACAGTGGGGGTTTTCTAAAAACAAAACTTTCCACAGGAAAATGAGTGATTTAAAAACAAAAAATTTGACAGGATGCAGTTGGCTTTTTAGATTAGATAAGTTAAGTGTAAAAAATAAACTTCCTAAATCAATAACAAAATATTCAGGAAATATTTATCAGATTTGATAATCTACTTGAGCAAATAAGAAAGTTTAATTGTGAAATACTTTTGTTTCTGTTCCTGTACAACAGATTAAAACTTAAAAAAATGAAAACATGACTATCATAAAACTTCATTAATCCAGAATAATTGTTCCTCTGTGCCGCCCTGATTAAATAAGAACTTCTATAATGAACGTTGGTATAATTAACATACACTATATACTATTAAAAAATGTTTTAAACATGCAAGTTATGCTAAAGGTAGGCAAGAAGTAAAATGTACTGGTCTCCGTGAGTTACAGGGCAAACACAAAATGCTGACATGACATTGATGACACACACGACTTTTAGAACACAAAAAGAAAGGGTTTATCGTGAGCGGTAATTAAAAAAACAAAAACAAAAAAATTATATAAACGGAAGTTGTAGCAAATAGATACTACCCTAATAACACAGCCTATTGATGCGACGTCATAGAAAATCGAGAGCATCATAGTCGCTACGATGAACCAAAATGTGACATCTTTTATTCATCTCATTATAACTCTCAAGTGATGTCATTTGAAGAGTTGAAATCACCGTGACTGTTGCTTTGTGATGAATCATTAAGTGAAGTTACGATGAAGTCACTTGTTGTCTCATATGGCCTTCATTTGGAGATGCTACTGTGAAATTCGCATTAGACCTCTAGTGTCACGTGACGCTCTTTTCGTACACCTGTGTTCGAGCATCGCATAACTCATGCGGTCCGAAAAAAAAAGAGATGTGTAGAACGCTCCTGCGCAGATACCGGGTGTCCTAAAAAGGACTGACTGATTTTAAAATCCAATAACTGGCAAACGGTGACAGATATTTAAAAAATTCTTGCTGGAGGGTTATTCATGAGGTCAAAAGTTTTTTTTACAGTGATCTTCGATTTTAGTTTGAATTACAAACAATAGATGGCGCTGTAAGCAATAGGCGCTAAATACAGGCTCAATTTTTTGGGCTTTCTCTTCTTTCATGCGGAAAAAGGAGATTAAAATGTATTTAGTGGGTCCCGAAGTGCCAAAATTCGAGCCTGAATTTAGCGTCGACTGATCGCAGCGCCATCTATTGTTTGTAATTCGAACTAAAATCGAAAATCACTGTAAAAAAACTTTTGTCATCATGCATAACCCTCCTGCAAGAATTTTTTAAATATCTGTCACCGTTTGCAAGTTATTGAATTTTAAAATCAGTCAGTCCTTTTTAGGACACCCGGTATATTCACAATACCTACTCTGTTCAGATCTCGAGCCGTTCTCATTGGCTCGCTAGCTTCAGACATTACTGACTTTTAATGTCTTGGCAGTGTCGATCGCATCATGCAAGGCGTATTTTTCATGCACACAGTTTAAGGATGATGTTTTGTTTTGTTTGTTTTATTGAACACATACATCAGACTTGTGTGCTTGATTCCAGGGCCTGCTTATAAGTCATCGTCGATATACAGGGACGAGATAGCACAAGGAAATTTACAACACCAGAGAAATACATCCTGGGGGCTCCACAAAGAGTGTGCAACGGAACCGGCGGGATTCGAACCCGCCCCCACCTACGCTCTCAAGCGATTAGCGGCGTGGTGTCTTATCCACTCAGCCACGGTAGGCCCTTAAGGATGATTCTGAATATATTAGAAATATGTAAATATGTACATAAATAATTTAAGAACATTTGTCAAATATATTTTTTGCAATTTCTACAAACGCAGTGAAGCATATTGTGCCCTTCGCGTGCTTTTAACAAAGTTAGTATTGTTTCTGCAAACGTTTGTAATTTTTTTTTGTTCGTCATTTATGAGAACTTTGCGCCTATGAAAACAACAATAAAAAAAAAGAAATAAAAAACATCACTGCTTGGGTTGCATCAACCTCTATGTGTAGAAATCACAAAAATGCATGAAATTCATTAAAGCCGCAATCACTGTAACGAATATTATAAAACATTTTGATTATAGAAATTTCTAATATTGTTTAAAATTATTTTTATAACTTAATCAAATACTGAAAAAAAGAAACTTTGCATTTTTTCATTCAAATAATTTTTTATAAGTTAATTAAATATTAAAAAATAAAAATTCAAATATTTTTTCAAACTTTCCGCTGCTTGGATTAGAACTGAGGTTCTTCAGTACTGGAGACAGCACATACCTCATACCGGGTGTCCCAAAAAGGACTGACTGATTTTAAAATTCAATAACTTGCAAACGGTGACAGATATTAAAAAAATTCTTGCAAGAGGGTTATGCATAAGGTCAAAAGTTTTATTACAGTGATTTTCAATTTTAGTTCGATTTACAAACAATAGATGGCGCTGTAAGCAATAGTCGCTAAATACAGGCTCGATTTCTAGTCCTTTCTCTTGTTCCATGCTGAAAAAGGAGATGGAAATGTATTATCCGGGCCACGAAGTACCAAAAATCGAGCCTGAATTCAGCGTCTCTTGATCGCAGCGCCATCTATCGTTTGTAATTCGAACTAAAATTGAAAATCACTGTAAAAAAACTTTTGACCTTATGCATAACTCTCCTGCAAGAATTTTTTAAATATCTGTCACCGTTTGCAAGTTATTGAATTTTAAAATCAGTCAGTCCTTTTTGGGACACCCGGTAGATACTACGCACTCACTCGAAAATAGCTTAAAACAAAATTTAAATTCGCCGACCACCACTTCCAATGCATACAAAGTCAGTATGGTCTGGATTTTTTATTCTGATGAACCAATCAGAACGGTTCGGGATATGAACGGAGTAGGTATTGTGAACCATAGATTAACATCCAAGATCGGACATTCCCAGAGCGTAATGGTAATACGATTGCGATCGTAGCGCCCTTAAGTGACAATGAGGAAGAAACTCCCCATCCCTGTAGTATGCTTATTATTGAGTATCTACCTTATTGTGATCTTTTTTTTTAATGTTGCATGTTTACGTTTTCGATAGAATCTTACACCGATACATGAACATAGAATAGACATTCTATTTTATATATCTAATATCTATTCTATGTTCATGCACGGATATATGTTTTTTTTTTTTTTTTTTTTTTTTTACATGATTAGTGAACGGTTTTAAGTGCAACGAATACTAGGTAAAAATTTCGTCTTGAATGCTATATATCAAAAGCAATGGTGTAATATAAAAATATACGAAATGTTGAACTCTACAAGTCCCAGAAAATTTCATAATTATTCCCCAGTGGCAGGAAAATTTTTATAGCTCGTGTTTTATAAATTTATGAAGTTTAACGTATTAAACAATCGTTACAATACTCTTTTAAAATTTATGCATTTTCACTTCCTTACAGATAAAATAAAATTATTGTTTTTAATGTAAATAACGTACAATCAATTCAATAATGTTTATAATATTATCATATAAGAAATAATAATAATGATATTACAGATAGGGAAAAATTCCTTTCGACAAATTTTTAGAATTGTATAAATCTAAAAGTTAAAAATTAATAGCGGTACTGACATTACACTCAATAAAATTTTATTCGATATGAATAAATTGACACAATACCTGAATTTGATTTTTTACAATTTAATCTTATAAACTTACATATTTGCATTCTTAACAGAATTTTCTGGCGGCTTTCTTTTATATTATTAGTCTAATTATTATTTTCTAAGTTAAAAATGAACAATACAAGTACGGTAAAAAAAAGCAGCTAAATAAATAAAGCAAGCATGAATAGAATATCGTCTGACACCTGCTTCGTTTTAGGAACGAATAGATATTCAAACCATAGAGGACAAACATAGTTCTTCAACATAGGTAAATTTCGGAGGTTTGTTATGGTGTTATTATGGTGTTATTACACGAGGAGTCAAAGACGCTTGAAATCCCAGGCGTCTAGCGACAACAGCCGCCTCACGACCCGTCTTTTCCAAGCATTTCATTGGCTGTTCCGGAAAAGGCTTTTCTATTATCAGATTTCCAAGCATTTGATTGGCTGTTACTGGCGACTCGGCTCGTTTCGGGCGTCAAAGATGCTCCGACAGAAAAAAGACGCTCGCTCTCCAAGCGACTCCCCTGCAGCCATACGATAACATGGAGACGCCTGGAATTTGAAGCGTCTTTGATCCCTCGTGTAATAACACCATTACACGAGAGGTCAAAGACGCTTCAGATTCCAGGCGTCTCCATGTATTCCTATGGCTCCAGGGGAGTCGCTTGGAGAGCGAGCGTCTTTTTTCTGTCGGAGCATCTTTGACGCCCGAAACGAGCCGAGTCGCCAGTAACAGCCAATCAAATGCTTGGAAATCTGATAATAGAAAAGCTTTTTCCGAAACAGCCAATGAAATGTTTGGAAAAGACGGGCCGTGAGGCGGCTGTTGTCGCTAGACGCCTGGAATCTGAAGCGTCTTTGACTCCTCGTGTAATAACACCATTAGTTCTTCCCCCTTGCCGATAGTGACGCTAGTACTGTTGCCATTACAGATTTTGCCGTAAATGTCCCATCTTGGTCCTTAATCTATGTTGTGAACATGCCCCCGGCAGCCTGTCTTTTTCGTTAGCTTCGCCATTGCTTTGTGAAGAATCCCCCAAGTGACATCACAACGAGGATTGATTTCAAGTGTCGGATTGGCGCTTGGAAAAGTGCGTAAGACCTCGGATTTTTACACGGCACACAGGTAAATAGAATGCTGAATATTTAGCTGAATACTTCTATTATTTCAGAGTTTAAAGTTATTAAAAAGTTAAGTAACAATTTTACATAATACTTAACACAGGTACTTCCATTTTAACGAACAAGTCTTTTTACAAGTAAATTTTATACACACACACAAAAAGTATATTATTTAAGAGTCATTAAGTTAAGTAAGTAAGTTAAGTATGATTTGTTATTTAAGAAGCGTTAAAAAGTTTTTAATTAATAAAGCTTTAAATTTCATGCCTTCTTTCGTGAATTAAAATAAATAAGCAAAAGTTTCGTATATTCTAAAACAAATATTTTTAAATCAAGCAGGAAATTTGAAGGAATTAGAAGGATATTTTTACAGTCATATAACGTTTATTTGTTAGCAAGGATTTAAAGTAGTAAACAAATAAACAATAGAATCTATTTAAATGATGGCAACTCATCAAAAAGAACTTTCTTGCCCCTTTTGATTTAGCAAGGATCCAGAGAGAAAGTCTGGCAGAGAAAAAGCACCAGAGAGAAAGTCTGGAGTGGGCGATCATTTTCAGAACTTGTAAACACAGAATTGCCAAGTCTCCGGCTTTTTAGACACAGGTATTTTCTTATAGAAAATATTTTCCTGTTAAATCTCAGAAATTTTCTATTAGATAAAAAGAAAAACTGTGTACTAAAATACTGGTATATGAAAAGCCGGAAACTTGGCAGGTCTGTAAAAGTACAGGTTGTTCCTAAAATCGTGGAGCAAATTTTCGGGGGAGATAATGTGGTCAAGATGAAAAAAAAATGTACAGGAAACCAGCATCTCAATCCATTTATTCCATTCAATCAAACATACAGGGTGTCACTACCAATTGAAATCGAATTTTCGTTCACAACTATAACAATAATGAAGATATTTTAGTGGGATTTTCATCATGTTAACTTTGCTTGTATGAAATTTGATGCCATCATTGGAAGTGACTGATTTTTGGCCAGTGACGCAATATATGTACTGCGAGATGCATTCTGAATAATGGAATGTCCGCTCAGTGTTATTTATATTTGAATGATGTCAATTTCAAGAACTTCTTATCATGCCATCATATTTATCAGAAATCAAATTAAGTCTGTTGAAAATATCATTACAATATCTCCAATATTGTTAGAGTAACAAACAAAAATCCAACTTCGGCCTGGAATTTCACTGTACTTTTTGACTGAATAAGGGGCTTGCGATGGTTTCCGGGATAAAAAAATGTTTGTCTTCGTGCTTATTATCACGCCTGAAAGTTTTTTCCATTTTATTTAGAAATACCCTGCTTGTGAAAAAAAGAAAAGCAAACAGATTATTTACAAGAAAATATTTAGGATCTTGCATATGTACATCATTAATTCCTATGAAGGTCGTCATTAATGGTTAATTTTCTTAAGTGTCGCTTTTCGAACAGTGAAGATTCGCCAACTGATGCTTGATTTCAAGTGCCGGGCCGCCCCAGAGAAAAGGGCGCAGAGTTCGGATGTTCACAGGATGCAAATATTATAACAAAATTGGGAATTTACCAAATATTCGGCACACAGTAAACCGATTACTGAATATTTGGCTAACCGAACAGTAACTATGAAGCCGAATGATGCTATTTGGCTAAATACTTCTATATTTCAGAGTTTAACCCCTTGGGGACGAGCGACCGGTATACGTGCCGCGTAAGGTGCTCAGAATCCGTGATTATTCTCATCAGTAAATTTTTATTGTAAATTTTGCCTTATTTAATCTAAGCATTTTCCACATTCAACTCGGCGAAAATTTCTGTTTTGAAAAACCAGTGATAAAAGATTAAAAATTCTGTAAAAGACGCTCGTCCCGAAGGGACTAAAAGTTCACTTTACAGAATTTGTTTTTAATGAAATGTGAACTGGATTTTTTTAAAATCTTAAATCATTTCTATCAACTATTTTCATTATGCTACATACAGTTACCACATCTTTCAGCAGAAGAAATAAGAATATAACTAGGGGGCTCTACTTCTCTGCTTGCTAACCCCTGTGAATTGCGACACAATTCGTATTTAGACCGACCACTATGCAGTTCCAGCTTGCTTGCCACTTTTTGCAGAAACTAGCCATAATGAGTACTACCATAAATCGTTTTAACATAAGATAATTATTGTCTTGTTTTTTAAATTGTTTTATTGAAATTGTTTTAATGTAAAAAAAAAAGTAATTGAAATTGTTGAAAACACAAAAATACATTTTGTTGGTGCCACCAATGGCCATAATCATTTTAACACTATGAAACTTACAAATTTTTGAAATGTAAAATAATTCACTGAAAAAATTACATTGTAAACACAATTTAAAACTTCCTTGAAAACACAATTAAAAATATTTTTAGTTGGTGCCACAACTGTGTTTTGATCTTCTGGCATTAGTTTCCTTCAATATCTCATTGTCACATTCAGCCCTTCTTTGTTCAATGCATCTATTGTACAGCACGACTTAAATCCATTTTGAAAAACTCTTGGAAAAACAGTATGTGATAGCAAGATAGTAAATCGTAGAACAGTAATAAATATATAACTTTATAAAATCTTTTCAAAAAACCGCAATTGTTAAAATATTTTGAAATGTTATTAAACTAGGCAAAAAACTATCAATCGTTGCGTGCCGCGATAAAAGATTAACAATTCTGTAAAAAAAGCTCGTCCCGAAGGGGTTAAAGTTATTAAAAAATTAAGTAATAATTTTACATAATACTTAACATGGATGCTTCCATTTTAATGAACAAGCCTTTTTACAAGTATATTTTACACTAAAAAAATGTATGCTTGTGCTGCGTTTGTAGCCTTGCTAACATGTAATAGTGAAAAGTTCCAGGCTGGGTATCGTTCCATGTGGTACCCGACCGGCCTTGTGGTGTTTGCTCACTGCACCCCGGATATTTATACCTTTTTCTCCCCATTTTGGTTCATTCGACCGGCGGTGCTCAGGCATCCCGGTCACGAAATTCATATTCCAGTATAGGGCAACCAATGAATTCTTGGATGCCTTATGCGCCCCTTTTTCTGGAGGTTATATTTAACCTCGTGCTTCCAACTCTGGAATGGCCCTCGGGACTCCACCAGAGCTTCCAAATTATACTTTTAGGCCGTGCATTGTTTCGAAATTCATCCTTAGTTCATTTTCATATTTAGTTGGAGGTTACGCGCGGCGGCGTTGCACGCCGCGTTGGCACTCCTTAAGCACCGCGATGTCATGTCCATGTGGTTTAGTCGGTAGAATGTCAGTGCGCTGTACTGATGACCCGGGTTCGAGTCCCGGCATGGAATCTTTTTCATTAGGTTGGCCTTTGCGCCTTTTAAGCAATTAATTTGAAATTTGATTTTCATATTAAATATTGTAGCAAGGCGAATGTTTCTCTCTAGAAAAATTTCCAAGTATTATTAAAGTATACGTGTGTAAGGATTTTAAAAATAATTTTTAAAAGTTTTTTTTTATTTTTTTTAAGTTCGGTTTTACCGAATAATCGGCAGCGAATACATCGCAGTGTGGCCGAATTCAGAGTATTCGGTGCATCCTTTAACAACATAAGTCATTTCACCTGTTTGTGTAGAATTCGACATTACAGGGTTTGAACACATGCGCATAGAACCAAGTATGGCTTGGTATTATATGTCTGAAAGGAGTCCCCGCTACACTCGCCGTACATATTTGAAACTCCATCTAATTCATTTGTTATGCCATTTTCTATGACAAATCCTTTAGTATTCAACAACTCTAGAAATTAGCTGAGCAGATATTAAGTTCTAGCAGATTGACAGATATCACTGCTAGGACTTTCTATTTTACTTATTTTTGTTATTCTCTTGTATGGGTCTGTATCACAAAATACGAAAATTTCAGTCCGCACAATAAAATTTCTATTTAATGTTATATAATGCAATTTTCTTTTTTACATTTAATAAAAAATATTCTTAGAAGTATTTTAAAAAGATATTATATTCATAATAACTCAAAAATAAAGCAATTAAAAGATTTAAAATTTCAGATTGTCATTTTCCTGGCATGTCACACTGTGATATGTGCAAAGTAAAAGGTTTTCTGCTATCATGTACAAATATCTTTTTCTAGTTTTTTTAATTTCTAATTTCGAATTACATCTTATATAACACATATATGTGGAAGGTAACTAGTCCTGTATTTCACAAATAATTTTCCATAATTAAAATATGATTGTCACTGAAAATGAATGTCATTATCCTGACCTGCTCATTTTAGTTCTTTATGAGGTATAAAGATGGCGCTGCAAAGTAATTCTTCTCGTTCTTGACATAGTTCCAATCAGAAGTAGAAAAGTCATTACTACCACTAAGATCCTTTAGATATTTGTTTGAAAATAATATGTTTAACGGCTTTGTAAATATTAAGTAGACTTTTATTATTTCATTTTCCTGGCTTCTAATAAATTACAAATAAAACTGAACATTACACTGAATTTGAAGTACTATAGAGGAAACATGTTACTTTAAACAAAATTAAAATGTTAGATCTAAAAATAAAAAAAACAAGAATGTGAAAAATGTTTTAGAATGAAATTGTCATTATCCTGGCATACATATGCCAAGAAAAGGACATATAATTATAATTACAAAAAAATGAACTTAAGCTCTTCAAACTTTAACAATTTTACATATAAATTCCTTTATTCAGCTGTTCAACCAACATTTAAAAAAAATCAAAAGCTTTGAAACGATTTAAATTTTCAAAATTTTTGTTTTCAAAATCTCACATTTTGTGATATCCACCCGTATACACTGTAAAGAAAAAAAAGATGTAAATCTACAAAACTAGTTTTTGTAAAGCTACAGAAATCTGTATGCTTTTAAAATTTTATCTATAACTCGGGTATAATATTTATTCTTTGAATGTGATTTTACATGAATTTTTTGTTGTTGCAGTTACATAAAAAGTTCTAGGCCTCTCAGCCTCCTAGAAAATTCTTAGTAACCTTAAAGATTTTTTTTTTTTACAGTGTACGTAAGAAAAAAATATTGGAATTATGAAGATTTTCTATTCTCGTTTGTTGGATGGACTTACACGTTTTGGAATGCCTGATTATTTTTAGAAAATGTCTGTCTGTGTGTGTGTGACACAAATGACAACAATGTGGCCACCTTATTTCAAGAACTAACGCATGGAATTTCACCAATCTTCATATTCTGTTAGCCCTTGACATGAACTGTTACTGGCTAGTATAAACACAAACCTAATTGCTGATTAGGTTTGGTGTATATCGGTCAATAGGTGGCGCTAGAATGCTGAGTTTTTCACAATATCCGCACTAGTTATATCTCTGAATCTATGGGATGGAATTTTATTAAACATCGTATTCGGTTAGATTTGTGTGTATATATCTCAACAGTTGGTGCAGCTATGTGGCGTTGTGCGAGATTTTCGTGATAGCTATATCATCTATGAGGAAGAATTTCGTCAAATTTAATATATAAGATATTTATTACCAGCAAAACCCGTGGCTTTGATCGCGTAATAGTTGAAATATGCCCAGTGATATTTGTATGTCTAATTTTTATTAGAAGAAATATACTTTTAGGAATAATTCAAAAATTACTAATATAAACCAGAGTTTGACTAAACTTCATTATTACGCTGCATTAGGCAGAAATGAGACGAAAATTAATAAGAAGAACTAAAACTAATTCCAAATAAGTGATAATTTAGAAAGTATTTTGAAGCTTTTATGCTCATTTCAGTATTCATTTAGAACCGTTCTTAGTACGCATTTACATCTTAAAATTAACCATCATGTCAAATTCCAAGCTTCTTATCTAACGGTCTACCACCTCTCTGGTGGTAGTGGCACCAACATAAAATGCCTGTGTTGAAACAGAGATTTTCACCATTAATTTGCCAACATTAACTTTGAAATCGGTTTGGTATTTCCCTGTATATCATAGAAAACGTAATTTAGAAAGTTTTTAAAGGCTTTTTTAGAAAGTTTGTTGTTCCTGCCAATCCCAGGTCGTAGTAGCACTGGCATAAAATATAACCTGTGTGTATTCAGAGACTGTCACCATTAATTCGCAACCATTACTTTTGTAATCGGTTTATTATTTCCTGAGATTGCATACAAATCGTAATTTGAAAAATTTTTAGAACGCTTTTCGCTTCTTCCCTTTGCTTCCCCCCTTTTAAATTTCGAATTTATTTTCGACAGTTCTTAGAAAGTATTTATATTTTATAAGAAAATACCACGTCATATTTCAAGTTTTTAGCATCCTATGTATCACAGAAATCGTAATTTAGAACGTTTTTTGCTCCTGCAATGGTACCGACATAAAATATCGCTTATATTTGAACAGGTTCTATCACCACTAATTTGCAACCACCATTTTTGAAATCGGTTTGGTGTTTCACAAGATTGTATAAAAATCGTAATTTAGAACGCTTTTCGCTCACTTCATCCTTTTATATTTGGGATTTTCTTTCGACGGTTCTTAGAAAGCATTTGCATCTTTTAAGTGTAATTACCATGCTAAATTTAAAAATGTTAGACCCCCTCAGTATTACAAAAACGCAATTTAGAATATATTTTGCTCATGCAACACCCAGGTGGTAGTAACAACAACATAAAATACAGTCTATGTTGTAGCAGAGACTGACACCATCAATTTGCAACGATTATTTTTGAAATAGGTTTGCTATTTCCTGAGATTGCGTAGAAATCGCAATTTAGAACGTTTTTAGAACGCTTTTCGCGCATTTTCACCCCTTATAAATTTAGAATTTTTTGGAAACTGTTCTTAAAGAGCATTACATATTATAAGTAATTACCATGCCAATTTTCAAGTTGCTAGACCCTGCAGTATGACAAAAATCACAAATTAGAACGTTTTTCGCTCCTGCAGGGCTGCCACAGGCGACTATTTTTTAAAATTCTACCTTGCACCACTTTCTCAAAACAAAAATCTTTGACATACCGTTTGACAACATTTGCAAGAGAAATATACTACAGAATTTATTTTTTTTTAAATAGTGGTGCGAATAGAATAGTAAAATACTCGCCTGTGGCAGCCCTGCTCCTGCAACCCCCAGGTGGAAGTCACACCGACATGAAATACATCCTATGTTGGAGCAAGGGCTGTCACCATCAATTTACAACCATTACTTTTGAAATTGGTTTTGTACTTCCTGAGATTGCATAGAAATCGCCATTTAGAACGTTTCTTAGAACGCTTTTCGCGTATTTTCACCTCTTTTGCATTTCGATTTTTTTAGAAATGTTCTTAGAGATGATTTATATCTTATAAGAAACTATTATTTCGACTTTCATGTTTCTAGTCCCTTCAGTACACAAAAATCTCATTTTTAGGACTTTTTTTTTGCTCCTGCACCCCCTTTGGGGTAGCGGCATGGACAATGGACATAAGATATAGCCTATGTTCGAACAGTTGATACCATTACTTTTGAAATCGATTCGGTAGTTCCAGAGATTACCTCCAACAAACAAACAAACTTCACTTCTTTATAATATTAGTATAGATAGATAAAATACGTTGATTAAATTTTGCCCTTTTGTACGACCATTGATGCTGTATCTCGGTTTTTATTGGGTAGAAATACACCAATTTTTATCACTTTCGAACAAAGTTGAACTGTGTTTATGAATTTGGTGTGTCTGCCTGTCCACTCTCTAACTCGTGTAAATATACTCGGATTTTCATGCAATTGATATATGTTATTGATTTTACCATGGCATGTCCAGTATTGAATAGGAGGTGTGTAGCATTAATGGTTCATTTACAGGGGCACTCAAAAGTATTCCGTTACATTATGGCCAATAGGGAAAAACCATTTGCAGAGTATTTTAATGACATTACGCTATTTCAAATGTATTGAAAGTGATATAAATCACCGAATTTCGCTACAAGATAATTATTATCGAACAGGTTGTCGTTCATTTACAAGCACACACAAAATAAATTGGTTACAGTAAAGTCTTTGAGCAATAATTGCGGGAAGTGCGTTTTCAATTTCGGTATGCGCTTTTAAATTAAACAAACTTTTCGCATGTTACTCGTTGTGTATAAGTTCTATACCTCGTATACAGGCTGTACAAAAGAATTCACGTACTATTCTCCATTAGCGGAAAATTGCTAAAGGAAAGTTTTCAACTGAAGTATTTATTTCCAAACTGAATTACATTTTTGCATGCATGTATTTAATACATACAAAGATGTATATCATATACAGGGCTGCTCAAAGAATTCGAATAATTTTCTGACTGTAGATGAGAATTGCTGAAATAGGGATTTCAAATGTGTTATGCTTTTCCAAATGGTTCAATTAGGCATCCTATTTCAACACAATAAACGGCGAAGTTTTGTTACATTATTCTGAATGTGTTGGAAGGTGTTTCATAATCTATGCTTGACGCAAGATTTTTCTTTCTTGATTTTATTTGAAGTTAATAATTAAAAATATACAGATACTGCTGAACTTTGTTTTTTTATTCACTGATCACTGTAACTCAAAATTAAATTAAAAAAAATACACTATACTTTATAATTGTTGGTGTGTAGCGGCGCTATTTAAATTAATACGACATAGAATAATATAGAAGAAAGCTTTGCGATGGCTACATCATATTAGTTTCGATAATTATCTAAATATATTATCACATTTGTCATAACTTGATCCATCTATGATTGCATACATTAACACAGAAACATTTTCTTGGGTTCGCATTCTTAGCAACATGTATTAATAATTGACACTATATTAATTAGAAAAATCAATTAATTTGTTTATTTCCTAGCAAAATCTTTAGAATTAGAGATGCTCTTATAATTACCGATTAAAATTGCTTAAAATTTTATTTCGTTAATTTTTAAGAGTATTTAATTAATTGTTTTAATTTGTATTTTAACAAACATTTCTAAAATTAATACGTAAATAAATTGTTTATATCTTTGATAAATTGATTATATCGACTTTCGTTTACTAAACTTCACTTGCGATAAAAGAAAAAAAAAAATGAAAGTTGAAACAGTTTTCGTGAAAATTGTGTCATTTTACAAAATTAGCTTAATCAATTAATCAACAACAACAAATTGTGGAAATTTACACTGCAATAAACGTTCAACCCTAACCACGTTTATTATTTTTCTTTTTAACATTATTTCTTTACAAACAAAAATGATAATTGAGTATCATTTCATAAGTATTTCACACTTGCCAGTCACAAGTGTATATGTTTCCACAGCACTTTATGAAAACTTGTATTCAGTGCTGAATTTTGATAATTAACTTTAAGCTAAGATTAATAAGTAATATAATGACCGTGAAGGTAATTTTATGGAGAATTACTAGTTTAAAGATTTAAAGAACAGTATTACTATAAATATTATACGTGAGAAAAGGGAATCAAGCTGTAAAGCTACTACTATAGGATATACAGTAAAGCACCGATTATACGTCTTTCAGGGGACTGTTCTAAAACGACGTATATCTGAGAAAGACGTGCAATCGAAATAGTCACCTACGGTGTAAAATCTTTTACTGTAGAAATATAATGCTGAAATCACAAAAAATTAATTTTGATACCCTTTTCGATTGTTTAAGATGCACTATATATTGAAAAAAAAAATTAAATAATCATTTCTAAAATTGAAAAATAAAAGTGAGAATTATCAAACCTGATATATCAGTTGCACACCTTGAATAACACTTTTTTTTTATTCCATTATCGAACATAAAAACAGATTTTAATTAAACAAATCTTTGTGCATATTTACTTTGAGACTTAAGAAAAGTATTATGCATGGAGTTAAGTTCCTGGAAAGTTTCTCACTGGTATTGTGAGAAACAATAAATGTTCTAAGTGCGTTAGTGTTAATGCAGTGCGCCTACTGTCCTTTCTTCTCCTCCCAGCCCCTCCACAAGTTCCACAAACTTAAAAGAACTCATATAGAAGTCACACATGTTCTTTGTATTTCATCTTTTCCCAAATATTGGCAGCAGAAAAGAAAAAAAAAGAACGATGCCGGGAGAAAAAATTCTGATAAAATCAGTTACAACATGAAAGAAACGACGTATAACCGACATTATATGTCGTATAAATGAAACCTTACAACATTTAAAATACATAGGGATGAATCGGGACCGCACTTACACGACGTATAAATGTAAAAGGCGTATAAATGAGAAACGTACAAACGGTGCTTTACTGTACATAGATATATTTAAATAGTTCTTTTAAACTGCAAATTAGACAATAAAAAAGTAGAATTGAAAAATTTATAAAGATTTACATTAATAAATAAATTTTACTGAAAAAACAGTTTGAATTTTTTATTTGGTTTAGTTGCACATTTTTATGAGTCACATTTTCGTTTTTTACTTCTCACTTGATGACGTTATTTTTAATCAGTAAAAATTTTTGGAATCGAAATCGATTTTCAAAATTTGGTTATATGCTATTCAAAGAGTTGCTCCAGAATGTTTCTACCAAGCTATGCATTTTTCAACTCACTCGTTGACCATGAAGCTGCAAATTATTTTAAAATTACAATCAAGTTTATTTATGCCTACAAGGAAGATGCGTTCGTGAAAACTAGCAATATTAGAATCATCCTTCAAGAATATTTACAGCATTTTAATCTTTTTGTATATTTTTTATTTGCCCAGTGTAGTACAAAGGAGGTATTTTGTCAGTCATTGCTTCTTTTAATTTTGTTTTAACCTTCAAAATTTACTTTCACTTTGAGATTTTAAAAGCTGTTTCATTTCTGAGAATCTTGGCTTTCTCGTTTGTGACGCAACTTTGCTTTTCGACCAATAACAAGCCGTTGTCATGGGGCTACTTAAACACACTTTCTCCGTCTCTTAGACGCAAAGTTTCATTTCTCATTTTCAACTCTCAAAGATGATGCTGTGGTTGATCCTAGCTTTTACATCTCTCGCACAGACTGTAGTAAAGTCTGAACGTAAGTATTTTCTTCTGTCAATAATGTCACTGGCATCTGAATTTATATAAAAGTATATAATTTTCATTGTTTTCTAAATTAAAAATTCTAAATAAATAAATAGAAAAAAAATTAAAAGTTTGAAAGAAATAAAATAAATAGTTTAAAGATCATTAACAAAGCTTATTATTAAATTAAATTAATTGTTATTTTTAAAATGTACGTAATTTTATGCTATTTCTAAAAATAGAGTTGTTTTCATACGAAAATAATTTCTTTTAACAATCACCATTTTAAAACACAAGGCAAACAAATATTTTAACTATATATTTTTTAATTATAAAGCATAAACATTTTTAAAATCTCGGAAAATAATTTTCTTTATTGAAATGTTTAAAATTTACACACGCAATTGCAAGTTTAGATATGGATTAACACGATTATTGAATGATGCTTTGTTTTTGAAAAAATTAAATTTTTTAAAAAAGAAACAATGTGCGTCGCACGGCTCTCTCAAATGTATTTTTGTATTATTTTCACTCAAATAAGCTCAATTACAGCGATTTCCTATGTGTTAATATGGTTGAAAAACTGAATTATGTACACTGTGTAATTTGTGTGATTTTTATTTTTACTTCTTAACCCTTTACGTCCGGACGGTACTTTAAAGTACTATTAAAATAATTTGTTATAAAATTCATTTAATACATCTATTAGTAGTAATACAGTTTAGAATGAGTCATAGATGCATTACTTTATCTTATTCCAAAAGCATTATTGGTTGCACAAAACAAAAATATTTTTTAAAGAATGATTTCTTTTGCCTTTGCATCTTTTCAGCTGGGGGGGGGGGGGGGGGTAAAGTTTCACTTCGGAAATATTTCTATATTTCTGTTGTAAGAACATTATATTTGTACATTTTCTGATTCTGCAAAATACTAAAAAAATATTTTAAATAAAAGATTCGATTCTAGTTATAAATATTCCACAAAATCCCTATAAATTTAAATTTAATTAATTAGTTTTAATTGGACAAATCCTTCTAAAATTTATTAAATGATCTTGTGTAAATCTTGTAATGTAGTTTCAGAAATTCACGAAAAATACTTTAGAATATGAAATTTTCATGAATTCATAATTTAGGACTAAAGGGTTAAATTGATATTTACTGATAGATTGTCATGCAAGCATATTTTTATATTATATACAAACGTTCAAAATGTACTCATACTCATACGAATATTGAGTAATAGTAAGTAGATTTGATGTCTTTTTCTCCAATATTTTGTCAATATTGCGCATTTTGTATTAAAAAAAATTAATCTCTCATAATTAATTTAGATTAGATGTTTTTTTTAGAAATTATTCATGCTTGGGCAATAACGAATCGGTAAAAATGAGAATATATTTAATTTATATTTCTTACTAAATGATCGAAGAAAAAAATCAAAGTCGTATATATTTTTCCCAAGGAAAATTGACGAATTGTATCTTGATGCATTATATTTTCACATGTGGTGATATATGAATTTAAAAATTTGCTTACATTTGAATAACTTTAAAAATCTGTTAAAAAATTTGTGTCTAGTACTTGGATTGATGTTCAAAATGTACTTATACCAATATTGGGAAATAATAACTAGATTAGATGTCTTTTTCTCCAATATATTTAAATATTGCACATTTTTTTATTAAAAAAATCAATCTCTCAAAATTTATTTAGATTAATAACACTGGATTGTTTTTCTTAGAAATTGTTCAGGTTTGGATAATTACGAATCAGGAAAAAAGAGCATTTAATTTATATTTCTTGCTAAAAGATTGAAGGGGGAAAAAAATCAAAATCACATTTATTTATATTTTCACACGTGGTGATAGTTGAATTAAAAAATTTGCTTCCATTTGAATAACTTTAAAAATCTGCCTAGTACTTGGATTGATTCACTATTACCCCATGAGTTAATTTGGTTGCAACGTACGCATAATTAATGTTCAGTATGATCTTTTCAAAAAATAATTTATTTTTAAAAGTAATCCAAAAAATGTCGTGATAACGTACTTCTTGTTATAAGAGAATGAAAATACCTTATAACTGTATTGCAAATGGCTCGTAATAGAATCCATTCTCGTTATAAGCCGTAACGCGTTACATCGGGCTTTTATTGTAATTACTGATTGAGTCTTATAAGTGCACATTGGCAAATATATAGGTACTACAAAGTTATGTGCGATTGGAAGTTTTCCAATATTAAAAATAGTATACTACAGTCGGACCTCTATTTAACGAAGTCGCTGAATCCCGAAAAGAAGTTCGTTATGTGGAAAATTCGTTAAATAGAGATGAACCCTTTTAAATACTTTAAACTACACAAAACAGATTTTTAATTCATAAACACTAAACATTATTAAAAAACTTAACTAATCACACTTTTTTTTTGTAAATCATATTTATTTGTTTTATTATTATTCATTTTACCCATAAAAAAGAAACCCATCGGTAAGGGCAACAAGAATTTTAAAAAATATTGTCCGAAAATACACTGTATTTTCAGTTTCAAGAAAATATTTACATTAAAATTAATGAATTTTAATGACATTATCGTATTTATTATAACTAATAATTTTAAGCATTGTATTATTACATGCTTCTTTAAATTTAATTACTGAAACTTATTTACTACAGAACAGCCCTTTTGTGTGTGAAAGGGGGATATTGAAAATTTGCATTTCCCGGATGAAATGCAAAGAATGACAGGGATTTTACTGCTCTCGTTGAGTTAGGCGCCTGGTAAAACTAATTCAAGGTTATTGAGCATTATAAAATGTGTAAAAGAAAGAATAAGTTTGAAGTGTCCGGAAATATTTTGAGAAATAGGAAGAAAAAAAAAATATATCAGAAGAAAAAGTTCGTTTAAATAGAGAATAAACTTCGCTGTTTGGAGGTTATTTTACGAAGAAATTTGCAAAATTTTGTTGGTTCCGAGGAAAAGTTCGCAAAATAGAGAAATTCGCTAAAAAGAGGTTCGTTAAATAGAGGTCCGACTGTATTTAAAAATTGTACTCATAAAATTTTCTTAAAAATTTTACCTTATTAGTTGAATCTTTCCTCAACTTTTAATATATATATTAGGTAAATATAATTTTGTTTCTAGAATGCATTTCCCAATTAGGAATCTGTTAATCTCTAATTCAATTTATACAGAAAATATTGCTTTTTTAACGCCTTCAAAAGATAAAATAAATTTATGTTTTTGGTCATTATTATGTGTGTATGTATATGTGCGTATGTATATTTTCTCAACAATCACTGAACGGATTTGAATGTAACTGTTACACTACAATTAATTTTGCAGTGTAAAAACATTCGAACACTAAGCTAATTCATGCAAAAAGTTTATAGAATTTTTCTATATTAAGGTGTATCTGTATTAAAGAATATATTTTGTAAAATATACATTCATATCTTATTCCAAAATATAGCTTTAAAATATTTATGGCACAAGCACTGAAATAATGTTTTAATAGGTAAAACTGTCGCTTTCTCCTTATTTTTTCATATTTTATTAAAGTTTTATTAGTGTTACATTATATTTATGTTATATTATTTTACTAGTGGGCTCTGCCCCCTACGAGCTACGCTCGCCAACTCCCGTTCAGACACCGCAGACTCTAAAAACAGGCTAATTTGATCGGCTTAAAAAAGATTGCGGAAGATTGAATTATAAAAAAAAAAAAAAAAAAAAAAAAAAAAAAAAAAAAAAAAAAAAAAAAAGAAAGAAAACAGTGGTGATTTCCCTGCAAACGGGTTTCCATTCATTTCTCTTTGATTGGGGAATTTTAAGGCCGAATCATCTGCTGTTAAGAGATCAAATGGCAGTTTTCGTTTTTGATTAAATAAGATCTGTTAAACATCTAAAAATAAGCTAATATGAAATGCATTAAGTTAACTTTTTGTCTCTCGGTATTTTTTTAACAACGCTATAAGAAAGTTGTTTTAAATAAGACATTTCAAATGTATCGTTTTAAATCTGACGTAATTTTCACCAAAGTTTTCTTTCTCTTTTTTATATTCACGTGAAATTCTTTTGTTGTCAGAAAGGAAATATTATTTGCCTATCTTAAAATTCACAGCAATAGTTAAAAGGATCATCTCAAAATTTGAATTTAAATGTCTCGTGTAAATATATTTTTAAATTTAAACTTTTTTGCAATATTTTTATTTGGTCATTTTAAATATGACGTGATTTCCCCTATTTACTGCTTTTAACGCATGTTAATGACTTTATTAATTAAAAACTTTCTTTCTCTTTTAAAATTCACGTGTAAATATAGTTTTTATGAGGTAATTTCCAATATTTTACCGCGTTTAATAAGCAATTATTTAATTCTTATTTGAAACTTTTTTATCTGTTTATAATAGTTAGGTGTAAATAAATTTTCTATTTGAAGGCAATATTATTCTTTGTGCTGTTTTTACAATTGGCAACAATTTAAAATAAAAACCTTTTCTAAAATATGTAAAAAATATCTTCCGAAATGCTGAAAATTTGAATTAAAAATGGAAATAAACCCTCAAAAAATGACTCAAATTAAAAAAAAATATATAAATGCAGTTTTCACACTGGGAGCTTCTAATGTATATAATTAGAGAAAATTATTAAATTCCTATGTATAGTTTTTGTTCCAGTAAAACTTTTTCAGTGAAACCGATTTTGACCAAATTTAACATAAAATATCTCTTAAAATAATTATTCGTTTTAAAAACTGTCTGCATCAGCATGTTTATCAAATATTTTTCTATAATACTACCTATTTTCATATTTTTGTATGCACTAGTTTTTTTTTTAATATTAACGAAGAAAGAACCCAGGTCTCAAAAAATTCATTTACAGTGGCGGCGACAGCATTAGTTACTTTTTTTTTTTAGAATAGAGAGAAATAAATGTCTATTGTTACGTCACGTGTTGATAGATAAATTTACATGCCTAAAAATTACTTAAAAAATCAGCAAAAATCGGCAATTTAAGTTATAGTTTCTAAATGAACTTTGCTTGAAAGTACAAGTATGACCTATTTGATGGAGTAAATATTGACATTATGTGATATTTAGAAGCGAAGATAGATGCAATTTATATGTATGGCATATCGCAGAACACAACATTTAGTGTAACGTTTGAGCAATAACGAATGGCACTACCGTGCTCTTTAATATAGATATTTATTACTTTGTTATGTGTCAATACTATTTTAATTTCCCCGTGGTGTGTTAGTATACACCAGGGTGGGCGAACCTATGGCACGCGTTCCAAACTTGGCACGCGGTAGAATATTTTCGGCACGGCGTTGGTTGAAATCCTAAAACAAAATAGAATTAAGTTAGACAAAACACGCAAACTTACACAAGCTTGAATTTTTTTTCTTTTCTTTTTTTTTTTTTTTTTTTTTTTTTTTTTTTTTTTATTGGAAAGCAACTAATTGCATTTCTAAATTATTTCAATGTGGGATCAATAAGTTATCAAATTAAGGGAAGGTTGGGAGAATATCAATAAGAAAAATATCAGGTATTATAAGTAAAACTCCTAGTTATGAAACTAAAGTGACTTGGTATAAAATATGTAGTTTTCTCAATTGTTCGCTCTGTTTATTCCTGTGGCTCATTATTTTCGGAAATGACACGAAAATCTTAAATATTAGAAACCCAAACCACTTGTTAGATGACTCGAATTCAGCTTGCATTCTATTAAAAGTAAGTAGATTGAAAACCATATTAATATCTGGCATAACCGACATCACATTCATCATGTTATTACTTTATAATATATGGTAGTGTAATTATTAGACGTATCCATATTTTTTAATCCCATTGAATAAAAATCCAGAAATTTTGATCCACTAAGTTATTTTTTGGTGCTTGGCACGTCACGATCACGTAAAATATTTATTGAAAAAAAAATGGCACGCAGAGGTAAAAAGGTTCGCCGACCCTGGTATACATCAAGTAATTCCCACAAAAATATTTACTGACGTAACATCACACAAAACCCATTGATTCGAAGACTTATAGTAAAAAAAAAAAAAAAAAAAGAAAAACCATTTATCTTAGTGAAAGCTTATAAAATTTGGAGCACATTTAAAATTTCCGTCTTGTTTCATTTGCTAAATCACAGAAACGTGAAATGGAAACATCAGAAAAAGAAGTCTGCATGGGTTCTGGCAATTTTCTTTCATTAAACTTGCAGGCCGGGTCTAAACCTAGATTTCATTCATTCCTAGTATTGTCGGACTGGCTTTCTTTTAAAGAAATAATACTAATATTGCATATTTGTTTAACGGAACCTATCAAAATTTATTTTAGTTTTATAAATAAAAAATAGATATTTTTATTAGCTATTTTTCTTTATGGAGCTTCAAAGGTAAGATTTTCTTTAACAATCTTTGCGATTATTCTAAACTAAATAAATATATATATATATATATTTAATAATTTTTTATTTGAATGCAATTTTATAAATGATCATTAATGCTATTGTCAAATATTGCATGGCTTGCGAACATATAGTCTGAAAATTTTTTTGCCTTAAAATGTTCGCGTATATATCGCTCACCCGCAAGAAAATTGACACATCTCGCAAAAATTCATTTTGAGTTTTATTCCACTAATAGGTCTGTCATAGGTTCGCCTTGCTACACAAAAAGTTTCATGTGTAGTTATACGGGAAATTACTTTATTACGCTATATGTCCATTTGTGACCACAGAACAGGGGTGGATTGCGTTAGGAGGTAAAATTACCTAATCCTCCAAACCTTATCCAACATTTTCATTCTTAAGAGCTTTATGCTTTTATGCACGTTTTTATTCCTGCATGAAGAGCTAAGTGCTGTAATTTCTCGTTACAGTAAAATCATGCAAATTTTCTTTTGCCTCTCTTGTGAAATATACTTTTACCGAGATATGTCACTTTACTTGCGGGTGGGCGATATATACATACAACATTATTCTTTTGAAATAATTTTAATTATAGGATAGTGCTGATTAAGAAACATAGCAATTTTTTTAAAGAAATTGAATTTATCCGGACTGGGTCAGGCATGATGATATTGATTTTTGAAAGGTCTAGGTCGGGTCCGGGCGTGATAATTTCGGTTCTCAATAACCTGTACTACTAGGAACATCTAGAGAGAAAAATGTGTCTATAGAAGAAAGTAATAGACGATTTTAAATTTTCGGTTGGGATGGGTTCGAAATTGTGCTTAATTAGTGTATTTTTTCTTCAAATCTCAGATGAAGCCATGCTGATAGTTAATAAGCGATAATTTCTACATGAAAATGTACAAAAGACGTCAAGGTTCAGACCATGTTTTACGCAAAATTAAAAATTGATATTCTCCAATTTGTTATTATGATTACCCGCTACGCTACTGCACAAGTGAATTAGGATTTCAAGCATTCTATGCAATTTTTAAGGTATAGTTACATATAGTAAATTGAAAAATTACAGGTATTTGAACATTCGAGCATTTAATGGACTGAAATAGCAGCCCTACAGGAATATAAAGATAATGGTAATTCTCGACGGACTATTTTCACTAAGATGAATTTCAACTAATAATTGTATAATTATGAGTCGTAGTAATTGTTACGATGTAGGTTAGAATTATGGGAGACTCGACATTAGTCACTATTACTTTCCTTTGCTTAAAAAAAAGAGTTGTTATACCTATCCTATGTAATGAACACAAAAATATGGAAAATGAACATAACTTTTAGAGAACGGCACCTGTTGCAATGTTAGGTAGCTAATTTTGCGATGAAGATTAAACGTCTTTATTAAGTGCGTGGCTACAGAGTTGTAGCGTTATTTGTGAGGCAAATCGAAACTGACACTCACAAACACATTAGCGCTGAGCTTCAACTAATACTCTTACTAATCATGAATTTTACATGAAAGGTACATTTTATAATGTAGATACACACATTAAAGATTTTGTAAAACTTTAAAAATAAGAAAAATCTACAAATAAATAAATAAATAAAAATTGAAAATTAAAAAGTATTTATGTATCTCAACCACTCTTGTTCGTCTAAGAAAGTTTCATTTTGAAGATTTCAGAGCAGCCAGATACAATTTTTACCCACCGAAAAATAACAAAATACAAGAATTAAGCCGTGCATCTTGCACAGGATATACCAAATTCGAAATATGAAACATTATTAATTTGTACAATGTTATCAATGCTTATTTTTTAATATATTCAGTGGAAGTGTGTTACAGTCACTTTAAAACAAAAAACATAAAAAAAATTAGTTTTACCTTCTCGTATAACTCGTCTCGTCTCAACTAGTACCATATAATTTTTTAAATTTTAATAAGGGCACGCCAAATATTTTATTTTAATATACGATTGTCTAATATGTTTCAAACTTGAGCGACGAGCAACAGATTCCTTTCATAAATGTGAGGAAGGTGGCATTTGATTGGTCGAGAAGACTTTGGCTAAAAACTTAAGAAGGCTTAAATAATCTCCAAGATAATATTTGTTGACTTGTCTCACTGGTTTAATATAACTTATCCAGGTGAGAACTGCCAATTTCTGGAATGCGGGGAGGAATAATTTGAATAAATATTTCCGGTCTGAACATGCGCCCTGTGCGTATGCTATCACTCTTATCTTTCTAAAGACTCTCAAATGAAAACAACTTAGATTAGACTGAATGTTAATTGCCACAAAAATATTCTTTTGTACCAAATTACTCTTGCTAAAATACCCCACCTGGCAATCAAAATGTAAATAACAAAAATAAAGGTAATGTTAATAACATGAGATTTTTCTAAAATTACAAGCAAGTCGTTTATTAAGAATAGTCACTTGAAGTTGCACTTATTGCTTTTTTTTTTCGAAATTACTTGTTTTCTGTAAAAATTTTAGATGATTAGCAAAATTAGAAAAAATATCGTGCAGAAAATTCATTTACTTTTCAAACTGAAAGATTGAAAAAAGTAATTTTGTCAAATATTTTATTTATTTTTCAGACAGGAAATTATTGAATTATATTTGAGACTATGTTTCAATGCGTTTTTAGTCTGATGTTTTCCAGAATTCAATCTTTTGCACTCGCTTCTTTTATCTATCTATCTATCTATATCGAATGCGAATTTTGCCGTCACAATAACGTCCGAAATACTGAGCCATTTCTAACGTAATTGGGACGGCATCTTGCCGGCCAATATCTTGCATGAGTTCGTTAACCAAATGTGTAGCCAACGTGTGTAACTTTTATAGTTTGTTTACAAGAACACACAAACGCAAAAAAAAAAAAAAAAAACTATACAAAACTTGTCATGACGATAACATCCGAAATACTGAACCAATTTAAATATAATTGATATATTATATTTAAATTGGTCTTGCACATATCTTGAAGAAGTTCGTTAATTAAGTAGGTAGCTCTTAACGTTTTCTTACAGGGGCACATAAAACCAAAAAACATGCAAAATTTGCCACTACGATAATGTCAGACATACTGAACCAACTGAAATCTAATTGGTATATTGATCTTACAAGTATCTTGAAGAAGTTCGTTAATTAAGTAGGTACAGTCGTGGAAAAAAAAAAAAAAAGTAAACACCCCCTACTAACTCCTCAACAAATTATCATAGAAGAAAGTTACTGGTACCGAACGATTGGAAATAAAGTCTATTTTTAAATGATGTATATAAAATTTGCTTAGGGGGGCATCTACATATTAAAACGAATCCAAACTTCATTTTTTTCAATGACAATAACCAATTTTAACGAGATATTTGAAATCTTCGGTTCAAATTATGCCTAGACACCGAATTTCACGTCATTTGAATGATAAGTTTTTGAATTATAACCATTCAAAATTGAGTGCTTCTAATGTTAAATTACATTTTCATATTTTTATTTATATCTCCAGAATTTATGCTCCTAATGTGCTAATGTTTTGTGTAGCAATAATACTAATATACCCAAACATAAATATGCTGAATTTGCAATTTTTATAATTTTATGATATAAATTATGAATTATGAAATTAATATTCGAAAAAATTATGAATTGCAACCTACAATTTTTTTGATGGATTTAGATTTATTAAGTCCTGCTTTATGGAAATCCAAAATTTAACATTTTTCTTCAAAGTAGTTTTCAAATTATGATTAAAAAACGTCAAAATGATGGTTTAAGATGGTTGAATTCTGTGCTAGAAGTGACTAGATATTTTGAAATTTTTTCTGCTGTTCTGTAATCTAGCAGGCTTCATTGACTTCTTAATGTGCCTTGATCAAGATGGGGGCTCTCTCGGTTAACAATCGAGTTCCGAACTTCAATTTGGATACAGCCCTTAAAATACGCTCATTTTAAAATAATTAATTTCTCCGAAACTTATGGTACGAATTGCATAAAAATTTGTTTTTAGGCTAATTGAAGGGTGTAGACAGAAGGGTAAGACGATTTATGCTGTCAGAATTGTGTACTGCTATTGAAAAAAACAAAGTTATGGTTCGTTTTAATATGTAGATGGCCCCCTAAGCAAATTTTATCTATATTATTTAAAAGTAGACTTTATTTCCAATCGTTCGGTACCAGTAACTTTCTTCTACGATAATTTTTTGAAGAGTTAGTAGGGGGTGTTTACTTTTTTTTTTTTTCCACGACTGTACCTCTTAAAGTTTGCTTACAGGTGCGCATAAAACCAAATAAAAAAGAAAAGTGCCCAGCTAAACTGATGGCATTGAGCTCACAGACTATTCACACTAATTGTATATTATACTCTTATTTTAAAGAATAATGCCACTCAAAAAAATAAGTGAAGGGGAATTAGCCCCCGTTTCCCCCTTTATACTTAACCAGTGAACCTCCAAATCTAATCAGGGAAGCTCCTTATCATAATAAACCGGTATACCAAATTTGGAGCAAATCGAATAATCTTGCAAAAAAAAACATTTATCTAAATTAAGGTGGTGGACTAAACCCCTTTATCCTTAACCAATGAATCGCCAAAACGAATCAGGGAAGCTCCTTAACATAATAAACCAGTATACCAACTTCGGAGCAAATCGAATCATTCTGCATGAAAAACCCATTTATCTAAATTAAGAGGGGCGGGCAAACCTCCCTTTTCCCCCTTTACCCTTAACCAATGAACCCCAAAACTAATCAGGGAAGTTCCTTAACTTAATAAACCAGTATACCAAATTCGGAGCAAATCGAATCATTCTGCATGAAAAACGCATTTATCTGAATTAAGGGGGGTGGACTAACCCCGTTTTTTCCCCTTTATCCTTAACCAATGACCTCCCAAAACTAATCAGGGAAGTTCCTTAACATAATAAACCGGTATACCAAATTCGGAGCAAATCGAATCATTCTGCATGAAAAACCCATTTATCTGAATTAAGGGGGAGTGGACTAACCCCGTTTTTCCCCCTTTATCCTTAACCAATGAACTCCCAAAACTAATCAGGGAAGTTCCTTAACATAATAAACCGGTATACCAAATTCGGAGCAAATCGAATGATTCTGCATGAAAAACTCATTTATCTGAATTAAGGGGGTGGACTAACCCCCCTTTTCCCCCTTTATCCTTAACCAATGAACCCCCAAAACTAATCAGGGAAGTTCCTTAACATAATAAACCGGTATACCAAATTCGGAGCAAATTGAATGATTCTGCATGAAAAACCCATTTATCTGAATTAAGGGGTTGGACTAACCCCGTTTTTCCCCCTTTACCCTTAACCAATGAACCCCCAAAACTAATCAGGGAAGTTTCTTAACATAATAAACCGCTATACCAAATTCGGTGCAAATCGAATCATTCTGCATGAAAAACACATTTATCTGAATTAAGGGGGTGGACTAACCCCGTTATTCCCTCTTTATCCTTAACCAATGAACTCCCAAAACTAATCAGGGAAGTTCCTTAACATAATAAACCGGTATACCAAATTCGGAGCAAATCGAATCATTCTGCATGAAAAACCCATTTATCTGAATTAAGGGGGGGGGGGACTAACCCCGTTTTCCCCCCTTTATCCTTAACCAATGAACTCCCAAAACTAATCAGGGAAGCGCCTTATCACAGTGAATCTAGGAAAAAATTTTGAAGCAAATCGGATGTTTCTATCAAGAGTTATCGCGTTACGTACATACGTACATACATACATACATACATACATACAGAACGGGCGGGCACATAAGCTCTCAGGCTTTGATAGCCTGTGAGCTAAAAACATGCAAAATTTGTCACTACGATGATGTCAGAAATACTGAACCAATTTAAATCTAACTGGTATATTGATCTTGCACGTATCTTGAAGACGCTCGTTAATTAAGTAGGTAGCTCTTATAGTTTGATTACAGGGGCACATAAAACCAAAAAACAAGCAAAATTTATCACTACGATAACGTCAGAAATACTGGACCAATTCAAATCTAATTGCAATTCGGACAGTCTATTGATTTTGAAATTATCTTCAATGAATTTATTAATCATGTATGCAGCTGTTATAGCTCGTTTACAGGGACAACGAAAGCCAAAGAAAAGTAGAATTTTTTTTTTTTATATCACGGTAAGGTCCGAAATACTGAACCAATTCTAATCTAACTGGAGCAGACTATTGATCTTGCAAGTATCTTGGATGAATTCGTTAATTAAGTATGTTGAACTTCTATTTTGTTTACAGGTGCACGCAAAATTTTCCGATGCCATTCATTGAATGGTTTGAGTTATACTACATCCTACGGGCGATTTTTAAACTGTGATTTCAAAATAATTCTAACAGTTTCGATATAATTGGTCTGCTATCCATTCAATTATACCAGAGAATCCAACCTGAGTTTCCCGGATTCCAGAACTTAGCGGAGAACCATTTTTTAATTGAAAATTTTTATACATTTTTTACTTTTAATATCTATATTTTTTCAGTTTGCCCACTAATAACTCGAAAAGCATTTTCATACGGAAAATATTAATTATGTATTCAAATAAAGTTTTGAAATTTATTTAAAGCGATACTTTCGTATTCACCGCATACCGGAGGTTAATATTTACAGTAGTATGTTGATTCTGATTATTTCAGTGTTTAAGCTAGTATTTCTATAACATAGCTGTTAAATGTGTGTTTTATTTATATTATTTCATGTAATTACGAGGTGTTGATTTTGTTATGTAATTTTAGCCGGAAACAAACGGGAAACTTTATATTGTTTTAACCCCTTGGGGACGAGCGACCGGTATTCGTGCCGCGTAAGATGCTGAGAATCGGGGATTATTCTCACAAGTAAATTTTTATTGTAAATTTTGCCTTCTTTAATCCGAGCATTTTCTCGGTTCAATTAGGCAAAAATTTCTGTTTTAAAAAACCGGTGATTAAAGATAAAAAATTCTGTAAAAGACGCTCGTCCCGAAGGGGTTAAGTGCAAATGAGTTAATCTTCCGTAATCAAAGAGCACGCAAAAGAGATAGATTTAAAAAAATAATGCTTGAAAATTATTTAAAAAAAAATTAGTGAATTGAGGTACAGTTTTTAAACAAATTGATTTTGAAGCACACATTTTTTTCTAATTTGACAGTGTAAAAATTAAAATTATTTTATCTTTATAAGTAATTAAATTTGCGAAAAAAAAGGAAATTGGTGACCTACATCGTTGCCACAGTCAATATAACATCAGCATTAAGTCGCGAACATAACACTTCCCAACGTAGTTAAAAAGTGTTTGTGACTTCGGTTTGTCTTGCCGTTTGTCCGTGTTTTTATTCTAGTAAATAGATTCGGATTGCTGTGTAATATTGATGGCTGTTTCTGACTTTTACTATGCCATGTTCGCTATTGAAAATATAGAGTGTGCAACTTTCATAATTAGTTTACAGGATAATTAAAAAAAAAAAACGCTACATTATGATCTCTCATGAAAAAAAGTTTGGTGTATATTTTAAATATGCTGCACTATAGACGCTTTCAGTCGTGACGTCAGATATGACGTTTTCCTTGGATACTGACTCCAAAGAAACAGTTGCTATGCTGTATTTTCTACTTTTCTTATATATTATAGCTCTATTTTACAGCTGTATCGCACAGATATGCGTTGTAATACTTTATATGCACTGGTAAAATTTTCTATGATTTATATTTAATAAGAAATGAAACATAGCAACCGTTTGTTTGGAGTCAGCTTCCAAGCAAAACGTCATGAATGACATCACACTGAAAGCGTCTATTTCAAACATGATGAAACTAATAAGCATGTCTGAGGTGCACTAAAACATGCTTTCCGTAGAACATGGAGTGCTAAGCATTTATCATTTATTTACAAGGTCACACAAAATACTTAGCTTACATTTTGGTCTATGTGGAAAATTTGTTTACAAGATATTTTAACGATGTTACTCTGTTTAAAACATAATGAAATTTATATATATTATTGAGATGCATTAAAAGAGGCTTACTGTAGAATATGCTGCACATAACAGTTATCGTTCATTTGCAGGGTTACACAAACGATTTCGGTTCAGTATGAGTGATAAATGCTTAAAGCACTTTGTCAGTTGTAGTATGCACTTTTAATTATAACTAAAATTTTTCACACTTACGTGATGTGTATAAATTCGATAGATCATATACAGGTCCACAAAAGAATTCGTAAGCTTTACTGAGTATGAGCGTGCATTGTTTAAGGGTGTTTCTTAATTGAATTATGCATTTTCCAACTGAACTAGATTTAGTGTACCAAGAAACTGTAGAATATAAATAAATTCATATACGGGCTACGCAAAGAACTGGATACATTGCCGAAGATGGATGGTAATTTCTGAAAGTACGTTCTCAGTTCTGTTACGCGCTTTTTTCTTAAATTAAATTTTAGTTTAATACGAATCGTGTATGAAGATCTGTAGATAATAAATAAAATTTCACAAAATCATTCGAATGCATCTCCATCTATTAGTGGCAATTGTTGAATTTGAATTTTGCCTGTGTTATTGCGTTTTGTAACTAAGCTAAATTTTAATACATTGTGTAGCGTATATACGGATTTCTAGATTATGAGGAGGGATGCGCAAAAGAATTTGAGTACATTTTCGGCTATGGGGAGTTATTGCTGAAATTCGTTTTTCAAATGTATTATTATTTTTTTTTACATTGGTTACTTAGGTGACTTCTTTTACACTTTTAAACGGTGAAGCTCCATTGCAGTAGTCTGGAAGTGTTGGAAAGTGTTTCATAATCCACGCTTGATGCATAATTTTCCTTTCTAGTTTCTTTATAATGTAGATTTGCAGATGAATTTGAAATTACCCTGCAAATTACCTTTCTCTCTAAAATAGCAAACTTCGAAAGAGTGAGATCAATTTGTTTAATTTCTATTAAATTTTATTTATGTACCTTAAAAATGAAATAAAATGAAATAAAGAAATCAACATACTCTCCTGGTTGTGACTGAGCCGGAAGGACTTGTTTAGATGGTCTGCGAAGTTTTAATGTAAATCTAGATATTGAACTCGAAACCGCCAAGTTCTTTTGCAAAATCGATATTTATTATTAATCGATATTTATTTATTAATAGATAATTATTTATCAATCTATATTTATTTATTTTCTTATCCTTGTCATATTTTATAAGTAAGCATTAAATCTTATAGAAAAACTTTTTTTTTGTGGAGGGAGGGGGGGGGGGGAATCAACATTCCTTTTTTTTTTTTGGATTTTTAATTAAAAATTTTGAGGGGTGAATGCAGTCCAATTTTGACGAAATAAAACTTAAAAGAAATATTTAAAAAGAAGCATGAATCCATTCAAGATTAAATATTTCTTCCGTTTTCACTATTTCATTTACAGTGAAAGTAAAATCACTGCATTTTTATGTCATACAAAGTTCCATTGTAACTTTATACACAAAAAGAACTAATTTGAAAATATATCCTGATTTCCAAAATAGTAAATTAAAACTATAGTAAGAAAAAACAACGACAACAATATAATATAAAAATACTTGTTTCTTTTTTCTATTTCATGTAAAAAAGAAAAAATCTTACATTTTCAGGTTGGGCAGATAAGGGTAATATTTGGATTTTTTTTTTTAAGCCATTTTTATTTATTTTCAAGCATTGGGAAATGTTCAATTTCCATTAGGCATAAATGATCAAAGACGAAGTTTCCCAAATCTTCTCCGTGTATAGGCACAATTAAAAGCAGAATCTATATTTTTAGGCGCGTTCGTAATTATATATATACGTAGCACCTATATAGTCGTCGTCTGTGGCGTAGCCAAGTGGGGGGGGGAGGGGGGGGCCCCGAACCCGAACAAAGAACTAGTTTATTGAATCATGGATACAACAGTAAAAACGGCTAAGACGGAATCACAAAGAACCTAGGAAAAAATCAGCTTTAAACAGGTTCGTCTTAGAAGGTATAATTTAAAGATACGTCATCCGCTGTGACTACGAAAATTTCCGTTTTTCACACGTTTCCGTTATAAACACTTTCCGTTTTCACTTTATCCATTAAAACTGCTAAAACGTACTCACTCTATAGTACACATCTGAAGAGCATAAATGTATTACAGTAAAATCTGCGAAGATGACCTATCTCAAAAGAAAACAATTCAAGATTCGACGAAAACAACACTATGTATTTATGCTTGCTAACGTTTGAAACCCATCTGAAATTAAACCTGTTCCAATTATTATTCCTTCTTGGCAGGTTTTCTGTGAACACGATATCCTCTCGTAAACGGAAACATTTTAATGTCTCGAGACGGAAGGATAACTATGCAAGTATACCTGCTATTCCGTTTACACAAATTTTGTGTAACTAGATAAAACGTAAAACGTCTTTATCTTGGACTTCGATGGGACCAACTGTTGCCGACACTTATAGGAAAAGACGAGTTTACTCGAACGCAATAATGGCACATTGGTTGAATTTCGCGACCGTTAACTTTGTTTACTTTATAACGGTCAATATTATCAATTATTTTAAATCTGCTGCAAGCAATTAATAAAAGTAACTTTATTTTTGGACTGGTTATTTGTTATTACTTTCAAAATACACTGGCGAGAAAAATTAAGGGAATAACCATAAAAAGGTGCTTTGTGTTAATTCTATTAAGGGAACTTCAATGAAAGGTGATTGATTGGTAACTCAATGTCAACGTTATCACGTTGTCCAATGGAATTAACCTTCGCTACAGAAAAATATGCAAATTTTTCAGCCCATTCCTTCGGTTCACGTGTGAAAAGGATTGCACGTGGGTGATTTGAAGTCTAATTTCAAAGATTGCATGTGGGTGATTTGAAGTCTAATTTCAAGGATTGTACGTGTAGTTGGGTAAAATTTTCACTTGCAGTAGGTGGAATATGTCATCCAGAAGACATCTGATCGTTTGCAAGAAATGGCGTGCGATTGGTAGAATGGAAGCAGGACAGACACTCTCAGGGGTCTGTAAATACTTAAAAATACCCAAAAGCGTCATCTAAAGAATATGGAAACGGTTAACAGACACTGGTAATGTGCACAGACAACCAGGTCAAGGTAAAAAACGTGCCACAATAAATTCTCAGGAAACGTTATTTGGCAAAGATTGCTAAAAGAAAAAGGCAACTGACGTCAGTTCAGATTGCATGGGAATTCGCTGCAGCAACAGGAACTCGACTATCCAGATTTACTGTGAGTAACAGGCTGTATAAAAAAGGGCTGCATACAATGAAATCCATTATTTGTACTCCACTAACTCCGACAGTGAAATGCGCCCGGTAAAGTGGTGCAGAGATTATCGTCATTGGAGTACCACAGGCTGAAGCCGAGTTCTCTTTACCGATGAATCCTGATTTTGTTTGGAGAATTATTGCAAACGTGTTACCATATGGAGGGAAAACACATGCAATAAAACTACAAACATCCGTGAAAGGCATCGATACAAAGGTCTTGGAATCATGGTACGGATGGGCATAATTTTGAATGGCCACACTGGCTTACACATTTTTACCAGTGTAACTGTGAATGTTGGAATATATAGAGATGAGGTTTTTGATCCTCATGTCAAGTTGTTTAACCCCTCCGGGACCACGGGTGCATATATGCATCTTCAAAAGATACTTACAGAACTTGTTTTTAATACCACTAAAAATTAAATGTAAAATTTTCCTCATTTAATTAAGACATTTTCTCGATTGATAAACTAAATTTAATTATTTGACAAAAAGTGGTGTCAAAGGAATAAAATTCATGTAAAAGATGCTGGTCCCGAACGGGTTAAGGGTGCAAACGAAAGATTTGTGATTTTATGCTTATTAATGGTCTAGAAGTGCTACCCCCTCCACGGAACTCCAAAGTATCTCTTCCAGAGTGCAGAAATCCCCCACAAAAAAAATGTCTGGATTCAACATTTCCTTTGACCCCAGTTACTAATTGTGAACGCCCAGTTTAACATTGCTTCAAGAAATTTCATGGTGGCAATAATAATCTTGTGTGTGGAGAAGGTCTTGGGTGACACTTTGTCTTTAACAATAAGAAATCGAATTGAAGCTAATCCACGTACCAAAGTCTGGAGCTTACTGCGGAACTTGGAAAATGCTCTAAAACTGTTTCGAAATATCTAAAATAAATTGGTTGTGAAGTACAATAACAGAAACCATCATTATTTTTTACACATCCTGATACTTCCAAAAGCGTGCTAATCCATCCCAAATAAATTTGTTACGAAAATTTAACTTCCAAAGACGACCAGATAGCGGAAGCAACTATTAGATTGAATATGGTATCAAAAATGGCGAAACTTAAAAATGAAAAAGAATTATGGCTGTTTTAGATAATTGTAACAAAACTATTTTTTACAGCATTAACCAGGGTTGCAGTTTGGCCTCCATTTTTATTAAGAAAATCTAAATTCGCACCAGAAAATAAAAATAGTATTTTTTGCTTTCTGACAGAAATTGTGTGATTACAAAAAGTAAAGATTCTTCTTTCAAAATTTTCGGTGTGAATTTGAAATTTCGAATTAAAAGTGGAGGCCAAACTGGTAACTCTGGCACGAACTAATATTTGATGTGTGTGCTTCTTACATTACTAGCTTGTGTAGCTGAAATTGCAAGATCTTTTTCTTAAAGATTAATACCTTATCTTAAAAACTCGCAACTAACGACTCACTGACACTTATGTGAAATCATTATCCAATGTTTATTACAGTGCAAGTTCATAATTCAATGGCAAGAAATCAAACATGGAAATTGCTGTTTTAAACTTAACCACTTGATCCTAACTTTATTGTAGGCAAATGTTATGTATTATGCAACTTGATTTAAGTAAATTACAAATAATTGCTAAATAAATTAATACTCTTCATATGCGCTCAGTTTTTTACATCATAATGTTTGTAAATTTTTTTTCACTGATAAATATTAATGTAACTCCAATGTATTATTAAGTGCATTTATAGAGATTGATCTTACTTTTCTTAAAATTAAGAAATTAAATAAGGATATACCTAAATTCTTAAAGTTACTCGAAATACTTCTGTTATACATACACAGTCAATCCTGTCAAGACGTGATCGAAAGGAACTGGAAAAAAGTTCCATTTTAGACAGGCTTCCTTTTAAAGAAGTGTAATTAATTACACTTCTAAGATACACTACCGCAATAAGATCTATTGCTCGTTTCGTCGGGAACCTGAAACTCTTCCGTTTGAGACAGGATTACGTTATAGAAAGATTCCGCTTTCAGAGGTTTTACTGTGCTTCACTAAAGAGAGGTGAAAATCCCCTTTCAGACAGGTTTTTAGCAAATTTAATTGTTTGGCAATACATATTAAGACCATGTAACGCTTCCGTTTAAGGCAGGATTCTATTAGAGATAATTACTATTTTGAAAGGTTTTACTATTCATATAATATAAATTAGTATATTTATATAAATACACAAAACTTGTAAAATAGAACCTGCCTATAACGGAATTCTGTCTTAAACGGAAATGTTCCACGGTGCTATCGGAAAGAATGCTATACAATTACACCTGCAAACACAAAAACCTATGTAAAACGGAATTTTTCACCAATATTTGCGATTTCATCTTGACAAGTTTTACTATATATAACCTGAAGGAAAATTTTTGGATAGCCCCCCTCCCCCCTTGAAAAGAAATCCTGGCTACGCCATTGGTCGTCGTCTGGTCCTTCCGTCTGCATATAACAGCACAAAAACTACCCAACCGAATGGTTTGAAATCTAATATACATAATCGTTGCAGAATTTTGTTGTGTCATTTCAAATTTTCTGAAAATCGAATCAAAACTTAAAAAGATATTGATAAAAGTTTTCTTCATTCTATTATAAATCCTATCGCATGAAATTAATTCAATGATATCCCATGATAGGTAATGATTCTAGGCTGCCATGGCGATTACGTCGTATTTAAGATGGAGTCATATTATTTCTGTATAACTGAATTTAATAGATAATGTGCATGTGAGTCATGCACCCCCAAAAAGACGTACTTCTCAACTATGTGTAGGCAGAAAGTAACAATTCTCGCAGAGTTAGTAATTTATAACGTACTATTTACTACATATAATACAATATATTATAATTACGTGTAAAATTACGATCATTTTAGCATAAATTCAAGCAATTTAGTTCGAATTTTTGCCTATATTAAGTTGAGTAGTCACGCAACAAGCCATTTTGCTGACAAACATGAACATTATCTACATATATAATCGTAATAAATTTTGTATTCATGCATTTTTGCATAAGAGTGCAACAGCTATTGCACCAAAATCTGAATATTTATAAAACTAGTTATGGTACGAACGCACCTCATTTGCCACGTACAATTTTCGACTTGTTTCTAATTCCTTTTGAGTATTTTTAATAGTTCCTTTTGATTGTGATTAGCCTTTAAAGTTTTTATAATAAAATATTAAAGGTGTTATAATAAAATCTATATAATAGTGGCTCAGTCAGAATTTTTGCCTGGGAACTGTTGTACCATTATTCAGGCAAAACACAGAACATGAAAAAAATTTATTTCTTTACTTCACGTTTCTTCAGTGTAGTATAAATATTATTCGGAAAATTTCGCATTAAAATTAGGAATTAATAAATAAATAAATACAAAACATAAAGTGTAAACGCGCAATTTTGTACAGAATAATTTTGCTGATTAGGAGTCTATCCTTAATGTTGCGGCGCTGTTTGCTTAATGTAATGTGATATAACATATCGTAACCGTAAGTGAAGTTTTGACACAAGACACAAGTGCAATGTTTTAATGCTTTTCACTAGAAAAAAGACAATCTTATCTACGTTAATTGAGGGGTAGTAGATCATAGTAGATCAAGTCCATTTTGAAAAGAAAAAAAAAACTAGTCGGATACGCCAATCCCAAAACTTTCTTCTATCTTATACATGTTAATACTTCAAAATTCTCTAGTACAGAGCCAAAATTAAATGGCAATCTATGCCCATCATGAGGATTCTAAAGACATGAAATTCTGTGCATTAGTTCTTGAGATAGGACTATCGCTAAAATCGTGTAAATCATGCGAAATGCAGCATATCAGTGCCACCGGGTAGGTGGATTTACACCAAAATCTAATAATCAACAACTTATGTTAACGTGTAACTGAATCTGAAGTTTGATGAAAATCCGTTCATTAGTTTTTAAGATAGAGCTATTGCGGAAATCGTAAAAAATTCCACATAGCAGCGCCACCAGTTGAGCAATTTAGACCAAAAACTAATTAGCACCAGTTTATATTAGGGACTAACTGAATCTGAAGCTTGATGAAAATCCATGCATTTATTCTTGAGATACAGCTATTACGGAAATCGTGAAAAATGCAGCACGGCAGCGCCACCTATTGGGCGATTCACACCAAAACTTAAACAGCATTAATTTATATCAGGGACTATTCAGATCTAAAGTTTGATGAAAATTCGTGCATTTTTTCTTGAGTTAGAACTATTACGATAATCATGAATAATGCAGCATAGCAGCGGTACCTGTCAGGCAATTTTCACCAAAAACTAATCAGTAGCTAACTATATCCTGGAGTAACTGTATCTGGAGTTTTATGAAAATCCGTGCAGTAGTTCCTGAGATATAGCTATTGCTGAAATCGGCAAAAATGCCGCATAGCAGCGCCATCCGTTGAGCGATTTTCACCAAAATCTAATCAGGTTCAGTTTATATTAAGGTCTAACTAAATTTAAAGTTTTGTGAAATTCCGTGCGTTAGTTCTTGAGATAGAGCGTCCACAAAATTTTTGTCACATACAGACTCACAGAGTGACAGAGTGAGAGACAGAGTGACAGACAGACATTTTCTAAAAACCATCAAATCATGTTCAGGACATTCTAAAACGTATAAATCCGTCGAAAACCGGATGTCGAAAATTTTCACGAATCCAATACTTTCTTCTTGTAAAGATAGAAGAAAGTAAAAAAAAAAGTCCATTTAGAATGTATTAGAGGCATACAATTTGTTTTATCCACTCCCACAATAAACCAAGTCTGTTTTCACATGCTTTCTCATATATGTCATCTGTTTACAGACTTTGTTTACTCTGGGAGTGGTTAAAACAGATTTTATGAACCTTTTAAATGGACTATCTCACTTTTTTTCAAAATGGACTTGGTGTACTATGGTTGTGAGCTCCTCAATTATACTACGTTAATCAATTATCTACGTTTCGATAATAGAATAAAACACAACTCATGATTGTAGAATGCTAATTTTATTATTAACTTTTAATTCTCTAAAAGTTGTTTTAACCTCTAAATCCTATTTTTACATTGTATTGTATATATATATCAAGAATTTAAAAAAGTTTGTTTAATAAAAATAATATTCTAACGGATGAAAGGGAAAAAACAACTATTTCAGCAGTTTTCTATGTTTACATAATGTTAACCTTATATCAGTTGATATGTGTTTTGACGAAAGTAATTTTCATTATATTAGTATATAATTTTAATTAATTTTTTTTCAACTACTTTTCAGCAGTGAAATTACGCTTGAAATTATTGAATATTAAATACGTGAATAATCACATTGCTAACAAGCCGCAAACAAACTTAGTTAAAAATGTCCACAAAGATGGAAAAGTCTTCATGAGCACACAATCTAGTGGCGAAACATGAGACGCAAATGAACCCAGCATCGGATTTCCATCTGGTGCTGCGGTTGCAGCCTTACCGACTTATAATAAGTGAGAGATGCCAAGCTGGGCATCGTCCTTGTGGCTTAGTGGTAGAACACTGGAGATCTATTCCAGGGGCCCGGGTTCGATTCCCGGCTTGGACATTTTTTTCTAAGTTGGTTTACGGCTCGTTAGCAATGTGATTATTCACGTATTTAATATTCAATAATTTCAAGCGTAATTTCACTGCTGAAAAGTAGTTGAAAAAAAAAAAAGATTAAAATTGTATATTCACCGATGCTGGGTTCATTTGCATCTCATGTTTCGCCACTAGATTGTGTGCTCATGAAGACTTTTCCATCTGGTGCTGCGGTTGCAGCCTTACCGACTTATATAAGTGAGAGATGCCAAGCTGGGCATTGTCCTTGTGGCTTAGTGGTAGAGCACTGGAGATATATTCCAGGGGCCCGGGTTCGATTCCCGACTTGGACATTTTTCACTAAGTTGGTTTACGTCTTGTTAGCAATGTGATTATTCACGTATTTAAGAGGCTACTTCAGTCAAAGGAAAAGACCCGTTCGCTAATGCTAATCCTATGGAAGAAATTTATAAAGCTATCTCTGTCGCATTTCAATATTTTTAAATAATTTCTTTTGTATTGAATACTTGAGATTGATCTGTACAAAGGCCGTTGTTTACTTTTTCGATTTTGTTTACAGGTATTTCTTATGAGAACACTTTCATTTTCGGAACCGGTTTCGAAAGTAAAAGCATCCTTATAAAAAACATCTGCAGTCAAAATCGAAAAAGTAAAAAGCGGCCTGCATACAAATCCATCTCAACTATTCAATGCATTTCATTTAAAAATATTGAAATGCGACCGAGATATCTTTATAAATTTCTTCCATAGGATTAGCATTAGCGAATGTGTCTTTTTATTTGACTGAAGTAGCCTCTTAATATATTAGTATATGTTATATTAGTTAAATAGATCCTATCATTAACTGAAACAAATTTCGTTAAGCTGAAACCGAGAGATCTAGTTTCTAACCAGAATAATTACTCTTTATCAGTACTTAACTGGGAAACGCATTTTTTGTTTGCTTGTCTTTTTCGATCTGGTTAATTTTATTTTTGTTCTGATCTCTATGGATTTTGTTAAAAACTAGGGGGCTCGGCCCCCTACGAGCTACGCTCGCCAATCCCCGTTCAGAAACCGCATTTTCTAAAAGCACGCTAATTTGATTGGCTTTAAAAAGATTTTGAAAGATTGAATTATAATTTATAAAACAGTGGCGATCTCCCTATAAACAGGTTTCTATTCATTTCTCTTTGATTGGGGAATTTTAAGGAAAAATCAGGTGCTGTTAAAAGATACAATGGCTGTTTTCGTCTTTGATTAAATAAAATCAGTAAACATTTCAAAATAAGCTAATATAAAATGAATTAAGTAAACAGAGTCTTTGTCTCCCGGTATTTTTTAACAAAGCGAAAAGAAAGTTCTTTCTGACGTAATTTTCACCAAACTTTTCTTTCTCTTTTTAATATTCACGTGAAAATACTTTTGTTAGAAATGAAATATTATTTGCGCTGTCCCAGCAAAAATAGTGGAAAAGATCATCTCGAAATATCAAATAAATGTCTCGCGCAATTTTTAAATTGAAACTGTTTTGCAATATTATTTTTGTTCATTTTACATAATAAGTGTAATGTGACGTAATTTCTCCTATTTAAGACTTCTAACGCATGTTAATGAATTAATTATTTTACAATATCCTTCAAATACAAAATTCACGTGTAAATATAGTTCTTATGAAGTAATTTTCAATAAGTTCCTGCTTTTTATACGCAATTATTTAATTCTAATTTGAAAGTATCTTTTCTGTTTATAATAGTCACGTGTAAATAAATTTTTAATTTGAAGCAAACATTATTGTTTGCGTTGTTTATACAGTTGGCAACAGGTTAAATTAGTACAATTTTCTAAAATGAGTAAAAAATATCTCTCGAAATGCTGAAAGTTTGAATTTAAAGTAGAAATAAAACCTCAAAAAATGAGTCAAATTAAAAAAAAAATATGCATTCTGCACACCGGGAAATTACAACACCTAAAATGATCTAAAAATTATTAAATTCCGATGTATAGTTTTTGCTCCTATAAAACTTTTCTAATGGAACGATTTTGTCCAACTTTAGGATTAAATATCTCTTAAAATAATTCTTCGATTTGAAAACTGTCTGCATCAGCGTGTTTATTAAACATTTCTCTATAATATCACCGATTTTCATATTTTTGTATGCAATATTTTTCTTAATATTAACGGATAAAGACCCCCGGTCACAAAAAATTCAAAACCGGCGACGGCGGCGGTGACAGCGTAAGTTACTTTTTTTTTTTTTTTAGAATAGAGAGATATATAAAATACATTCCCAAGTAGCGAACTAACATCTATCTAATGTTACACTAATGTTGTAATACTCTTTGATTTTGCATTAGAAATATTTAAATTTTAATAGTAACGTTGCAGAAATACTAATATTATGTATTAAACACTTGCAGCACATTTTTAATATTGCAAAAATATTGGCCATTTTAACCGAGTTTAAAGAAAGGAGGCTATATCATTCAATTTTTTAAATGTATGCTTTGTTTACGTAAAATTTTCGAACAGCTGCTGCAGTTTTAATTATTATTATTTTGTTGGAAATGACTCTCATGTTTCTGGCATAAGGGGACGATATGTTCTTTTGATATATATATTTTTTCATTTCTACAACATCAATTACTTTCTTTTGATGATTATATATGTAATACTGATAAATGTCCATTAAAATGTGAAGCTGTAATTAAAATTAAAAGTATGGTATATGACAGAAATTTCTCTGTTTTTATTGATCATGTTTCTTACTTTGTTTTAATTATAGAATAAAAGTAAAAATTGTTTTCTTTTTTGCACAATTGTTTTTATTACAATCAGTACATATATATGTATGTATGTATGAGGCATGTATTTATGCATGTCTATATGCATTAATATATTTTACAAGTTTATTTATTTATATATTTACCTAAACGGGTTCGTCTATCATTAATAATTTAATAGCTAAAATTTTAAAGAATTTGTATATTTAAAAAATTTTTAATTACAGCGGTGCGAATATGCATTCCCTCATCTTTGGCCACCTCCTGTGCTCAGATGGCCGAGGACCTCCCCGAGACCTTCACCTGTGTCGTCGCACCCGACTCGTGAGTGTTACTTCTTACCTTTTTCTGAGAAGGTGGTTGAACCTTCTTTTAAGTCTGGTTATGCAATTTATTTCAACATCTTCTTATGTCTCCGGTTTTTTAAATTACTTTCCGTGACCTTCCAATAGCAAAAATAAGTAAAAATATCTACCAATTTGCATAACTTAATTCACGTTTAAATTCTAAGAAACGCGTTTGTTCTGTTTCCAGCTGAAGCGTCTTTTATAATTTATTTTTAGAACGTGCTATCCATACGAGTTATGCACCTGTGGGGAGTTACCAAAATTTTAAACAGCTTATTTTTCATCTTCTGATGCTATATTTAGATAAAGAGATAATCGTAGGAAGAAAAAAGGAAAAGCCCTTTTGTGTAAGCATTTTAAATGATAATCTTCCCAAGTAGGTACGATTATTTTAAGCATTTTTATTTGACTTAGTACAACAATGCTCGCTTATTGAAGAATCCTTTCAGCCAAAGTACATTATTGCAGCGTCAGGAGAAAAGGGGGGAGGGGAGGGGCACAGTCAAACTTCCATTACCTTTTCAGAATAATAATGGCCTCTGTATTTATAGCCAAATTTCTGTCTTAAATTCTATTCGGAAAAAGTTCCTTGTCCCCCCCCCCCCCCCTTAAACACACTCTCCTGATGCTTAGAATTGTAATAAGCAGGATATCAACACATTGTTGATCATTAATTTAATGATAATTCTGTATTTTGGAACTGTACGCCCCGCCCTTTTCTGAAAGTCTTTGAAACGTTGGTTGTATAAGTTACTTTCAAATTTATGCATTAGTAAATGCTTTACAATGTCTAACAAAATATTCCCATACATATGATATAAATTCATTTGTTTTAGATAAATGTTTATCAAACTTTTATGTAAGAACAGGTGGAACAAAGGATTCATAACGTGTCTTTACTCAATAATGTTTGTTTTAAAACACTCGAAACCGATCAACAAAGTGATGAAATATTCGGTATCGCATAATCATATTTCTTTAGAAATAATTAAGAGTATTAAAATACAGCATACCTTAACTCTTAATTGCTGTGACAGAAATTGTTCCATAGCTAACTGTTAGCAGTCTCTGAGACCGCTTGATCGAAAGATGAATAAAATGCTCGATTTACTCATAGTATACAGTTTTCTGTACTAAACTTTATATACCACACTATTATAATTAAAATGTAACTGTTCAAAAGTCTCTAGCTCTCTAGGGTTCCAAAAGAATCAAAGTTTCACTAGTATCTTATAATTTTCAGTCTACGCTTTCTGAATTTGATCGAGCAGAGAGTTTTGTGTAGAAAGAAAAGTAAACTTTTATTAATAGACAAAGTAAATAAATTTTATATTAGATTTTCTTCAATGGTACTTAAAAGTACCGTCAGTGCATAAAGTGTTAAACAATGAGCTTTATTTTTAAGTAATAATTTTTTTAAATAACATAAATAATTCATTTTCAGCATTTCTCTGTGTATCTGAAGGAAAGTTCTCTAAAACTGCAGGTGCTATTAAAAGACAATAGAGTGACAGGGACTACAGTACCTGAAAATTTTTTTCAGGGACTAGAAAATTCCCTTGAAACTTTGAAAATTTCTGAAGTTTTGACAGAAAATCTGTAGGCGCGTCCCAGCCTAGCTCGTGCGAAAAACAATGAAATCGAACCTGGCCCGACTCAATTTCTACAAAAAATACCGATATTTCTTTGCCAAATTTATCATAAAATTTGAATTCTTTTAAAAGAATCATATTTGTGAAAAAAATTTAACATACAGAATTTTCATATTGTATGTATGTGAGCCATGGAATACGGAATGACAATATTAATGATCGCTTAGATATTTACATATACTCATTAAAAAGTTTAATGAAGCTTAGAATGAAAGGAAAAAAGTCCTTCCGGCCAGTGCCGGGAGGAAGAGGTAGCTTTCATAATCCTTATTTTAAAAAAGCCAACTTATATCATTCAAACACGCGAAGCTCAATTTAGTGGAAACCGAATATAGGAGATTCAATACTAATTTTTATCAATATAATGAATGAGAATTTCGCGAAATTAGTCAGCTTTATCCAAGCTGCTTTTCTTTAAAGTAACTTATATTTGGCTGCCAAATTCGGTAATTTCTTAAAGTGCCTGTCAATTTAAGGCAACATGGTGGATGAGGCTAAGCAGTGAACTTGGTCGAGACCTTAGTAATTGCTGTGCACATGCTCACTCACATCGGAATCGGTTAATGTATAGGAGTGCTGTCGCATGCAAAAAATCAGATTTTTCAAAATGTCACCCACAATAAAAATTGAAACTGCTATATCTGAGCCATTTTTTAAGGTAAAGACAAACAAAAAATGCTCCTGAATCCTTATATCAAGGTCAAATACTTAAGAAAGAAACCTATTTCAATTTCTAATGTTTTTGCACCTCACTTTAAAAAAATATATATTTTTTAATTTAATGGCCGCCAGTTTGAAACAAGATGGCTGATGAATCTGGCCAGCGAACTTGGTCGAGGTGTGGATGTATACTATCCACATGCCTTCTTACATCGAAATAGGCGAATACGTGTGTTATCGCGTGACAAATACAAGATCGTTTCAAAATGTTAGCCATGCTAGAAATTCAAAGTGCTATAAATCAACCATTTTTTAAGACATAAACAAAAGAACAAATTTTCAGAAACAAAAACTGCTCCGGAATCTTTGTATCAAGGCCAAACACATAAAAAAAATCTTTTTCATTTTCCAATTTTTTAATACCTCATTTTGAATTTTAAATTTAATTTTTTTTAATGGCAACCCTTTTGAAACAAGATGGCGAATGAAGCTGGCCAACGAACTCGGTCGAGGCTTTGGTATGCACTATGTACAGACCAAGTTACATCCAAATCGGTTCATAAATACGCCTGTTATCGCGTGACAAAAATCAGGTCGTTTTAAAATGTCAGCCACAAGAGAAATTCAAAATGCTATTACTCAGCCATTTTTTTTAGATATAGACGAAAGAAAAACTGTTCCGGAATCTTTGTATTAAGGTCAAACACATACAAAAAAAATCTTTTTCATTTTCCAATTTTTTGGTATCTCATTTAAATTTTTTTATTTTTTAATTTTTTAAATGGCCGCCATTTTGAAACAAGATGGCGGATGAAGCTGGCCAACGAACTCGGGCGAGATATTTGTATGTACTATGTACACACCAAGGTACATCCAAATCGGTTCATAAATACGCCTGTTATTACGTGAGAAAAATAAGGACTTTTCAAAATGTCAGCCACGCTAGAAATTCAAAATGCTATAACTCAGTCATTTCTTAAGATATAGACGAAACAAAAAAAGCTCCCGAATCTTTTTATCAAGGTCAAACACATAAGAAGAAAATATTTTTTCAATTTTCAATTTTTTGGTACCACATTTCAAATTTAAATTTTTCTTAAAACTTTAAATGGCCGCCATTTTTAAACAAGATGGCGGATGAAGCTGGCCAAAGAACCCGATCGAGACATTGGTATGTACTATGTATAAACGAAGTTACATCCAAATCGGTTCTTAAATACGCCTTTTATCGCGTGACAAAATTTAGGACGTTTCAAAATGTCAGCCACGCTAGAAATTCAAAATGCTATAACTCAGCCATTTTTTAAGATATAGACGAAACAAAAACTGCTCCGAAATCTTTATATAAAGGTCAAATACATAAGAAAAAAATATTTTTCCATTTTCAATTTTTTGGTACCACATTTCAAATTTTAAATTTTTAAAAAAATTTTAAATGGCCGCCATTTTGAAACAAAATGGCGGATGAAGCTCGCCAACGAACTCGGTCGAGAGATTGGTATGTACTATGTACACACCGAATTACATCCAAATCGGTTCATAAATACGCCTTTTATCGCGTGACAAACTTCAGGACGTTTTAAAATGTCAGCCACGCTAGAAATTCAAAATGCTATAACTCAGCCATTTTTTAAGATATAGACGAAACAAAAACTGCTCCGGAATCTTTGTATAAAGGTCAAGTACATAAGAAAAAAATATTTTTCCATTTTTAATTTTTTGGTACCACATTTCAAGTTTTAAATTTTTTTAAAAATTTTAAATGGCCGCTATTTTGAAACAAAACAGCGGATGAAGCTGGCCAACGAACTCGGTCGAGACATTGGTATGTACTATGTACACACCGAATTACATCGAAATCGGTTCATAATTACGGGAGTTACAGTGTGACATACGTCAGATATATATATATATATATATATATATATATATATATATATATTGATATATATATATATATATATATATATATCAATTTTGAACGGAGGGTGGTTTCGGGGTCTGGGGTTCATGATCGATGAAAATATACCAAAATTTTTTGAAATCGCTTTCCTCCGAACGGCTGCAATAGGTAGCTTTTTGTAAAGAAAGCTACCTAAAATAGTTAAAGAAAATCATAATTTTAAAGATCTACAGAGAAAAAAAGTGGATTTATAAAAGCATTTTAATATCTTTTAATCATAAATTTATACGGGCTCAATTAAATAAATGTACAATATCGCTGTTTTTAAAATAGAGAAAAAGAAAACTCCACTCCGATGAGGACCGTAAAGAATGAAATACAAACCTGATCAAGTCTTTACCGGAATTTGCCAAAGGATTTATTTGTAAATATGAAAAAGCTTATATTTCACATACTTATTAAAACGAAAATATTTTCTGGTGCCGATTGAAATAACTTGTGATTACCTACAATTTTTTTGATGGATTTAGATTTATTAAGTTCTGCTTTATGGAAATCCAAAATTTCACATTTTTCTTCCAAGTAGTTTTCAAATTATGCTTAAAGAACGACAAAATGATGGGGCCATCTATGGTAGAAGTGACTAGATATTTTGAAATTTCTTACGCTATCCTGTAATCTAGCAGTCTTCAATGACTGCTTCTGGGGCGCTTCAGATGCCTTGATGCCTCTCTCGGTCAACAATCGAGTACCGAACTTCAATTTGGATACAGCCCCTAAAATACGCTCGTTTTAAAACAATTAATTTCTCGGAAACTTATCGTACGAATTGCATAAACATTTGTTTTTAGGCTAATTGAAGGGTGTAGAATTTATTTATACCGTCAGAATTGTGTATTGCTATTGAAAAAAACAAAGTTATGGTTCGTTTTAGTATGTAGATGGCCCCCTAAGCAAATTTTATATACATAATTTAAAAGTAGACTTTATTATCAATCGTGTGGTACCAATGACTTTCTTCTATGATATTTTTTTGCAGAGTTAGTAGGGGGTGTTTACTTTTTTTTTCCCACGACTGTACATGGAACGATTCCAGGGTAGGAATCTGCTGGATCTCCAAATATTTCAGCGTATTCATCGGGAGTTGTATGCGAGTGGTTCATTTTATGTTTCGAGGCGTGATACGGGCACTGAAAGATATCGCAGAATTCATGCAGTGCAAGAAGCAGTGTCAGAGTTGTGAAACCAGCGGACAAACTTAAATGTCTAGAATGGACTTTTTTCTTTAATTCACAGTCTGCCGTCGAACTTTTAGGTAACACAACTGGCAACGAGAGGAGACTGAGGATCGTGAGAGCTGATGCAGAAGAAGTTGGAAAGGGTAGAAGGTGGAAGAGAGTTTTATGTAATGTCTGAATTATTGTTTTTCATTTTAAAAGATATGTGATGTTTATTGAGTTAAACGTGTTGAGTTTTAATTCTGTGTGGTTTTCAAGATTATACGAGTAGTGTGAAATTATTTAATGGCTCCATATATGAGGTTAATGATACTCGGCTGCGAGTTTGATGGTTAAAGAAGCTACGTATAGCAAAAACCTTACTAGCAGTATTACGCACAGTAGAGGGAGTCCTTCGACAAGCTCGAAAGCTGTTGGACGTGCGTTGGGTGTGAGTTATTTCCTTGCGCAGACCCAAACATGAAATGCGTGTCAGCAAACTCCGCGTTGGTGTAACGATGCATGCTGCCCGAAATCTGTGCGGGAAATGACGACTCAAGTCAGCGAAGCGCTTTCATCCGCCTAACTTAACAGCGCCCTCTACTGCCTCAACGCTACATTTCCGCACACACATTCCTATACGAAATCTGCTTATTTAGGTCCCCTCTACCTGTCTTTACATTTTTGACATATAGTTCGGAACCATTCCGTATAATTGTCACATTTAATATTTAAATGAATATATCTAAATATCTAAATATTTAAATGATAAAAATGATATTTTTGATGCAACCAAACATTTTTTTGCACCCTTTATAAAGTCATTTGAAAAAAAAGTACGCCTAGTAGCCTGCAACAGTGATAAATTCTAAAGCTATACTTTTATCTATAGTATATCTCCAAGCTATATCTCCAGTTTTTGTTAAATGCAAATGAAGCAAAGCAGTTGTTTTCTTTCTTCTGTTTTCAGTCTTTCTGTTTTCAGTAACTTCATGAGTTTCCTTTCAATTTTTTGTGCTTTTAAAATCTTTCAAGAGGAATTTCCCGTATTTATTTATTACAGTGATAAAGCAGACTAATACATATATATGCACACAACACTTTAAAACACGAACTTTTAACAGTTTCTCACTTTTAACTTATGCAAGTCGCTTAAAAGTTTACATTAAGTCTGTTATACTTAAAACTCCATGCCTAGTTTTGTGTAATTAACATATTTCAACGAATATCTGTACGAAATTTGGAGCAAAAGTTCAAAATGCTAAAAATTTATTAGCAAACTAGCTGACGCATCCAGCGTTGCCCGGGCCCGTGATGAATGACCAACCCTTAAATTAATCTAAAATTTGTATGATTTTATATCTTTAACTCCATTTTATCTGAATTTATATTTTTTAATGAAAAACTATTGAATTGAAAGTATATGCTATTTGGTATATTATTTTCTGCATAATTTGATTTTTGGAGTCTATACGCCTAGAAAGCGAGCGAAACCACGACGAAACACTCAGGTTTTTACTGATTTTGTCGAAATTTTCACACATTTTATTTTGTAAATCATATTAATGTTAAAAAAAAAAAATGTAGGTGATATAAATCTGCCTTATCGTGATGTTTTAAAAAGATTATTTTAAAATACGGACGTTTAGTTACTTTTAGCGTTAGAAAAGTATCATCGACTTTTGAGGCGTGAATTGACCTGAGTTCGTTTTTATTTGAAAGGGTTAAATTCACATTTTTTAAAACCGATTACAACATCGATTAGAAGAAGGTTTCAGCTTTAAAAACATTTTTTGGTTTGTCGGTATCTCTAAAATTGAGCCCTGGATGGGCGTTGCCATAAGTGAGAAAAACGTTTTTCGGAAAACGACACTTATTTTTTTTTTCAAAGGGTTAACTTCGATATTTTTTTGAATTGCTTGCGGCATTTGAGACGTAGGAGTACGATCATTTCAAAATATATTTTCCGTTTTTAACTTTACTAAGCAGTTTGGTCGATGTACTTAATAAATAATGACAAAATACCTCCCGAAATTCCTTCTTTTCGAACTTCATTTTCAACCTATTCGTAAATAAGGGTGATTCGTGCGTGCGCCTGTGCTATTTCGCTCTCGCAAGGACCGAGATGAATTTTTATGAGTGTGAATTGCAATTTTTAATTAATAACTCAACTAATTATTAGAATTTTAAAATTTTGAATCTCAGGTGCATCAGGAGACACTTTGGGCTAGCCTAATAAAAATTTTCAGCCTCGTACCTCCCGTAGATTTTGCTAGCCATCGTACACAGACACACATACGCACAGACAGAGCAAAACTTTTCTTTAATTAGTGTACTAGATATATGAAATGCAATTTCGTCAAAAATAAGGTTCAAGCTTCCCCAAATATAGATTTTAATACATAATTTTATATTAAGGTACATTGAAAAATGTATAGAAACTGAGGAAATAGATAAATTGTATTATAAAACTTAAATTTAAAACTTTTTTCCAAGAGTACTGGGCCCTGTTTAGACAAAATATTACATTGATTATTGAAAATAACAATGTTCATAAGTTAATATAACTTTTATCTTCTTTTTTCTGACAAAAGTTTAACATATCCAAATTACTGATTGTACGGTCTGCTGAACTGAAATATGATTTACGGAATGCTAATATGGGGCACTTATGCTAATAACGAACAGACCAAGCGTAAATTATATTTATATCCGTAAATGAATATTCCAGAAGGTTAAAGGTTTAGTTGCATGCCGACCTCATTATGTATCGAACCATACATAAAAATCTTTTAAAGGAAAATTTTTTACGCGAAAATGAGAAAAATCAAACTAGTTAAGGCCTTGAACTATGGAAACTTAGATAAAAAATATTTTCAGCCACTTATGAAGTTTGAACTCGATATTTTTTATGCTTTGAGCTTGTTACCATTTAGTTCATTCCCTTTGGTTTGTGAAGAAATTTGCTTCAGGTTAGCAAATTTTAAGATTTTTCAATGCATTTACTAATTCGCCTTAAAAATTCACTTAATTTAATCGTGCTATTAAATACGGCGAATTTGCCTATAACAAAATACTGGTATTTTCCCTGAAAAAATTCCTGACCGATGGCAACCTGCAAGTTAAACATTTTAAACGTGTGATACTTTCACGTGTATCATAAAATGTGTGCAATCTTTATAAGATTTTGCCGATACTTTTTCATTAATTTTTAATTAATAGCAATTTGTATCTCACAGGCTATCAAAGCCTGAGAGCTATTATGCCCGCCGGGTCTGTATGTACGTACGTACGTAACGCGATAACTCTTGATAGAAATATTCGATTTCCTTCAAAAAAAAATTTTCTAGGATCATTCTGATAAGGCGCTTCCCTGATTAGTTTTGGGATTTCATTGGTTAAGTATAAAGGGGGGAACGGGGGCTAATCTCCCCCCTTAACTTAGATAAATGGGTTTTTCATGCAAAATTATCAGATTTTCTTCAAATTTGGTATACTTGTTAATTCTGATAAGGTGCTTCCCTGATTAGATTTAAAGGTTCACTTTTTAAGTCTAAACGGGGGAACGGGGGGCTAACACAACCTTAATTTAGAAAAATGGGTTTTTCTATCCGATTTGCTTCAAATTTGTTATACCTGTTTATTTCGATAAGGTGCTTTCCTGATTAGATTTGTAAGTACATTAGTTAAATATAAAGGGGGAAACGGGGGTCTAATACCACACTTAATTTTGATAAATAGGTTTTTCTATCCGATTTGCTTCAAATTTGGTATACCGGTTTATTTCGATAAGGTGCTTCCCTGATTAGATTTGGAAGTACATTGATTAAGTATGAAGAGGGATACGGGCGGGAGCTAATGTCCCCTTAATTTATTTTTCAACAGGCATTATTCTTTGAAATAAGAGTATAATATACAATTAATGTGAATAGCCTGTGAGCTCAATGCCATCGGTTTAACTGGGCACTTTTCTTTTTATTTATCAAGCAATTTGTTTTAACGAAATGTGAGTGTACAATGTCAAAAAGCTGTTCAAGTACCCCGTTCACCGTTGCGCGTTTTGAAGGTGCGTTGTGGTATAGGGAAGAACACCATACCTTTTGGAATATAAAGATTATTAGCCGATATGTACATGGGGTACATCACCTTGCCGCAAGAAACCCAAAGGCTCCAATCCTGCGTTGGGACCACCTGCAATCATGTTAAGCCTGACAGAGAATAGCAAACTCGATAAAAGAATCAGTCCATTAGCACAACAGGTGTTTATTGATGTTGGTGTTCCATACATGTTACCAGCCTTAATGCTGGTTAGCAATTTTAACGACAGGGAGGTGTCATTGTTACATCATACAAATTTTGTAGAATCTTCTGCCTCGAAAGCCGTGTATTACAGTTTTTGTTCATTTGGCATAACATCAGCTAAAACACGCCAAACTTTCACTGAAACATAAAAACAAGACACAATTTGGCGAAAATGAAAAATCCTAGTGAAATAAATCTGATGACATATAATTTATTACCTCATCAAATAATCGAACAACATTTTCAATAAATCATTAAATGATTTAGATTAAGAGTATTAAAAACAGATTCTGTAACCAACTGTTAGATTAAATTATACTTTTTGATTTATGAATTGGTTTTCATAAAAGGAAATTACAAGTTATCCTATGATTAATGCATAACGTAATTTTGAATTGCACAAAGAAATGATACCAGTTGATTTATCCGGCGTGAGATTAATATAAACAGATTACTTGAAATGCGTTACATCTGGAGCTACTAAATTAATATTATAAATAAAAGCATAAAATATCACCGGGAAATCAAATGCATTATTTTTTACCAACCAAGTAACGGTTTGCTAAATAATTTACAACCATTTCTCTGCCTTCTCTAAAGAATTAAAAATAAAATACAAAAAAAGAAAGAATGTTTAATGTTAGAAAATGGATTCATTTTCAGAAGAAAATGAGTCACTGATAAAAAGCTATGAAGTTTAAATTAATGTTTCGTACGGAATTAAGACAAATATATGTGATCGACATCACATGCGTAGAAAAAGAGATGTTGACATCAGAAATAATATGTATGATAATACATAATCTAAAAGTATACCGAAAATTCAATATACAATCTCAGATGTGGGCAAAAAACCCTATCCAATGATACCTCATTCATCATTGTACACTAGACGTTAGTTAAATTCAGTATACTATGTCAGATGTGAGCAAAAAATTCTGTCCAATGGTACCTCATTCAACGTTATACGCTACATATTAGTTGAGATAAACGGATACTGACAATAGAAATACTACACTAGTATAAGTATATATATACGAGTATAAGTATAAGTAATATATATCGTATATGATGATTGGAAAATTCCTTTGTTGGTCATAGTTTTTGACACCGACGATCTTTATGAGAGTTATTGCAGGTATAATATTGCTGTCAATATGTTATTGTTCATTATAAAAATACAAATTATCAATACCTGCTTAACGGCATCAACTAATGCTTTCTCTTCCAGCTCAATTTTGATCAGGTCCCGCATGCGTTTTCTTAGTTTTAGGATGAATTTATCCATCGATATGGATATCAAACGGAAGACCTTGTTACGATCTAGAAGTTTAGAAAAAATACATAATATATTCTCAGGATTCGCGCCAAAAAAGAATGGGGTGGGATTTTCAGATCCTAACCAAAATTCTGAGTGGAATGTTCGAAAAGAATGGTTATTTTAAGGGAGATTGAAAAAAAAAAATACTGGCGGAATTCCGTATTTTAAGTTTGAACCCTGAGTACATACTTTTAGATTAAAATCAAACTTAGACAAAAATCAAATAGTCTTCTATAATGAAACTCTATTTTTTTCAACCGATGAACTTTATAATTCGATTCATTAGCATATGTAAATTCTGTATACTTTTTTTATATTTAGAAATTAGAGGTCTGCACGGGCCGGAATTTCCAGGCCCGGGCCCGGTGTAAAAATTGAAAGCTCGGCCCGAGCCCGGACCGGCCCGTTTACATTTTTACCGTTCTCGGCCCGGCCCGGCCCGTACAAAAATCAGTGAAAACAGGCCCGGCCGGCCCGACTAAATTTCTACAAAAAATTCCGTTTTTTCTCGACATACAATTAAGATTCTTTTAATGAATACTACACGCATATTTATGGGAACATTTTACAGTATATTTTAAATTACTATGTGTTCGCAAAATAGAAAACACACAATAGTAAACGTTAACGATTACTTACAGTGTTTTAGTCAACGTCTCTACAGACGTTTCAAAATTTAAATAAGGGTTCATTAAAAGATTATTGTAGTTTAGAATAAAGGGTTAAAAAACATGATAACTTTTGAAGCTTATAATAAAAGGTAGATTTGTGAAAAGATTTCTGTCATTTTTAAGGCTTTTCTCAAATCCAAAGGAGCTACATTTTGATACATTTATGAATTCATTTCTTTTCGGAAACGCATGAGATTGGCAGGTATTCTTATTCAGAAACCATGTAAATGCCATTTTTTTCTTAGATAAAAGTAATATATCTTTCAGAAAATACTGCCAAAGTTATCGTTTTGAATCGAATTTCCGGAAGCGATAGCACAGGGAAGGAGAAAACGTACAGTCACGTGACAAGAGTCTCTGTTATCTCTGTACGTAATTTATGAAAAATGGAAACGCTATTCGATCCCAAATGCCTTCAATACTCAGGCCTGTCAATTTTAGGCCTTTATAGTTAAAAATGAGTCAGAAAATGTGTCTGAGAGTTTCGCATTGTTGAGCAGTAAATATGAGAACCACCTTAAGGTACATTTCCAAAGATACTGTTAACAGAAGTTCATTATCGCTATTAATACTTTTACAAAACATAATGCCTGTCCTACACAGCCTGAGAACGATTAAGACCAGTTCCGTCCCGGCACAAGTCTGCCGAAAAAATTAAACCCAGGATCAGGCATCATGTAACTGTACGATGCCGATCTCTACGATGGACATGTTACATTTCTGTATTGATGTTGTTAAACTCGCATCGGCTCGTAACGCACATTTATACTTCTCGAAAAAGTCATATTCATTGGAAATGACATTGTATTTTATCTGCTCCTCTCAATTTCTTATGTCGGGCCGATAGGCCCGATTAATTTTTTTTATCGACCCGGCCCGGCCCTGCAGGCCCGTTCAATTTTTTTGCCGGCCCGGCTCGTTGAAAAGATTGTCCTAATTCTGCCGGCCCGGCCCGTGCAGACCTCTATTAGAAATTCCGAATTCATATCAGAAAATTTTGGCTAATGATTTTCTTTTAATTTATTTATGGAATATCTATCATCTTATAAAGTAAAAAATAATCATTAAACAAATGTAAAAGCGACTTGTTAAAGAGTAACAATTATTTGTTAGATTAAGATAATTCACATTCAAAATAATAATGTTAAAAAAAAGGTGGTGTGGGGACAGTGCATTTGGCCGTTTTTTTTATTTAGAAATTACGAATTCTTACCAGAAAATTTTGAATAGTAATTTTCTTTTAATTCATTTATGGAATATCTATCATCTTATAAAGTAAAAATTACTATTAAAACTTTCAGGTGAGAATTTGGAATTTCTAAATAATAATAATAATAATAATAATAATAATAACAATAAACCAGCCAGAAGTGGCAACACTGTATCCCACACCGTTTTTTTTTTTTAAACATTCTTATTTCGACTATGAATTATCTGAATCTAACAAAAAATTATTACTCTTTACTAAGTCTCTTTTAAATTTGTTCAAACTTCTTTAATGTGCGTGCAGTGCCCATTTTTTGAAAGTGTCCAGTTATATTCTGACCTTGTAGACAGAGTTCCACTGTTAATCTCCACCCTCATATAGCATTAAAACATTTTCCAAATCACCAAACTGTGTAATTTTACATAGCTTATTGCACCATGCAATATGAAGATAAAAGCATGGTCTTTATTTTCGATAATAAGTCACGAGAGACGTCAAAGTTACTTAAGTTCCGAATGATTCCTTTCTCCTTTCTTTCCTGTTTTGGTTGCTAAATAAGGGTTATCATCAAAGAGTTATTGTTAAAAATTAAAATAAATTTTCTTTTAACCAGACTTTTTCGCAGGAAGCTTTGCAAATAATTCAAAGTGGGGAGTTATACAATGATAAATGTGTTAGTCAAATGCAGGCGTAATAATTATTTACAAACGAATAAGTGATTAAAAAATATATATGTCACAGATTCGAAATTGTTCAAAATCAATAAAACTTACGAGTGCTAGATTTATTTTAAAAGAACATTGTTATGCTCACTATATTTATTAAATCTTTAAATTTAGAAGGCAGTGGCAATATCAGTTTTGAAGATAATATCAATAATTTAAAGATAAAAACACGGTGTTTATATTCGATAATAGGTCACGAGAGATGTAAAAGTTGTTTAACTATGACATGATTCCTCTCTCCTTTCTCTTTTGTTTTGATACTAAATAATAATCAGAGTTATTGTTAAAGCATAAAACAAACTTTCTTTTAACCAGACCTTTTCGCCGGAAGCTTTGTAAATAATTCAAAATGGGGGAAATAATTCAAATAATCCAATGATAACTGTGCTATTAAAATACAAGTATAATCATTATGTACAAACGAATCAGTGATTTAAGAAACTGCATAAGTCACAGATTCAAAATTGTCACAGAATCAACAAAACTTGAGCTACACACATATACTAGATTTTTTAAAAGAAAACTGTTATGCTCACTACATTTCTTAACTATTTAAATTTGCAATGAAATGACAATATCAGTTGTTTATTTCATAAGAAATGAAACGATAAAAAAATACTTAAAAAGTACGTTTGGACGTTTGGTTGATTTTACTACATATCAGATTTACTGCCATACAAATAATAATAATAATAATAATAATAATAATAATAATAAAAGGTATTTATTTGTACTAAGTGTTTGACAAATATACAAAAGTATTTAAAGTCTGCATTTTAATGGTTGACGCAAAGGCCCAATATTACGGATCTGCCACTATTGATAATAGTAGCATTATTGGAAAATATCATTAGTTTTTAATGTTCGCATTATAAAATACCTGAGTTTTGAGATTAAATAAGACAAATATTATTATTCGGAAGGGTCTTTGGAAAAACATACATATTTAAAGTATAACGCCGGGCGAGTCTACTAGTTGTAAGTAAAAATAAAACAAATTTGAGGGGAAAATTCTGTAAATACTTACATTTTATTTTCTGTCCTAAGACAAAATAAGCGAATTTCAAGATAAAAATCGCTTTCGCTTTCTCTCAGTGATTTTCTTGCAGCAAAATTTCGGATTTAAACACAAAGAACGAGCATTACGTTTGCCCTTTTCTGATTTCCAAACCATGTTTTAGACAACGAAATATAGAATATTCAAAGGTGTTTGTTGGTGAGAATTAGATTTAAGAAATTTTCAGATCTTTTTTAAAATGATTGCGTTAACAAAATTATCTATCATTTAATAAAATGTACAATGTATTGGAATAATAAATTAGTATTTTATTCATTTATTAGCATTTTTACCGTGTTTAAAACTTTCTATTTTTGATTGTAGGCGAAAAAAAAAATAGTCCAGAATTTTGAAATGTGTTGTGAAATTTGTGAGGGGTATCTGTTAATCAAGTGCGTCATACAATTAAACGTCAGAAAATCCAGAGTCTACTGTATATTGCAAACCTGTCTATAACGATAATTTTTTTTTGGCATAAACCTATCCATAATGATAATTTTTCTTTTCGAACTGTTGGTTTGTTGTATCTATGTACTTTGAAATCTATGAAAACTGATTCAAATTTGAGACTGTCGAGCTAAAGTCAGCCTTACGAGTTTATTTTGAGCAAAGCGTTTTTTAACACGTTTCTTGATTCTTAGAAAGCTAAGTGGAATGAAGTTGATAAAAGTGCGTTAAATCGAGAAAAATGTGCAATCCTTTAGTTTACAAATTAAAGAATCATTTACCACTCCTTAATTCATGACATTCTTCGGATACTGAAGCACAGAATTAAAATTATAGTAAAAATATTCTGTCACATACACACACAAAAATCTTCTTTTCGGACATTTTTAAGATGGACATAAAAATGATCACACTAACTTTGAAAGCTCGAAATGTAGGCTTTTATTTATTTTTTTCTTAAATTCAGCAGCTAAACGCGATAAAGAGTATACGCCAAATAAACTTTCATCCAGTTTTGTACTTTAGTTTAAGCATTCTTAAAGTGGGAAGCAACGCAGAATCATCTACTGACGAATAGATGAAATATTTTTAAAGTTACTATGTATACAGGCAGTGGTGGGATTCAAATAATTTAACAACCGGTTCGCTACCCGAATTATTTTTTATGTGTAAACATGATAGGAAAGGAAAGAATCCTACATAGATTATGAAACATTTTCCAATATTATAAGAACATTATTAAAAAAACTTTAATCTTTTGGTATAGTGAAAAAAACAAAACAATTCCTAAAAAGATTTTCCCTATAAAAGGACGCAATATATTTAATTAATATTAGTCAATCATGAAACCCTGATCAAAATTTTTAATCAGAAAATGCATCAAAACAGTTTATTATAATAAGGATAACATAAAAGTAGCGGAAATTTAAGCTTAAGAATTAATCCTGCCCGTGATCTAAAGTTGCAATCAGTTAGATATTAAAAATACTAACTGTAGGAAGAGCTCAGGTACAGCGTCTAGAACAAATAGTGTGGTAATCTGCTATCCAAACAGTTCTAAAAATTTTAATCCCTTAAATGTGCAACAATGTTGAAATACAAAAAGTCGATCGCAGCGACATCCGCGGGTTATTTTCAAATTTCAATGTAATCATCCTATTATGGCAACGTCTAGTCTAGACTAGCAATCGTCTTGCAGTTTATTAGAAAATATCCTGCAAATGCCGCTACGATCGACGCTTTGTATTTTAGCATCGTTGGACATTTAAGGGATTCAACATTTTAGCATTTTTTTAAGTATTACTGGGATAGCCAATTTCCGCACTATTTATTCTAGACGCTATAGCTCAGGTATTGCAATGTCAAGCATTTCTATTTGCATCCTTGCTTTGGTGACAAATACTGATTTTTTCTTCAAAGTTAATCTGGATAAATTGGCTCTTGTGAGTGTTAGGGGATTCATTTCTGGATTTTTTTAACCCCTTCGGGACGAGCGTCTTTTACAGAATTTTTAATCTTTTATCACCGGTTTTTTAAAACGGACATTTTTGCCTCATTGAATCGGGAAAATGCTGGGATTAAATAAGGCAAAATTTATAATAAAAATTTACTGGTGAGAATAATCACTGATTCTGAGTACCTTAAGCGGCACGAATACCGGTCGTTCGTCCCCAAGGGGTTAAATGCGTATTTCATGTTAGATTTTGTCACCAAAGTAAATTTCACCGAGAGATTCGTCAATCTCATCTTCTATAATTAGTTCCAAGTTATTCTCTAAAATTATTTTGTACATTATTAGAAATTTTTCTCTGAAATTACAGAGAATCTACTGGCAATTTATTATCTAAAAGTCTTATGTAAAATTACAGATATTAGAAAAACAGAGATTTTGTTAATTAACAAAGAAATTATTCGGTAAATTTAAAGTAGACTATGTAAATTTACATAGATAAAAAAACACATGACTCTGAAAATTCATTTACTTTTAATAATAATAATTTATTTTTCTAAATTAGTGAATATTTGAACTTCGAATTTTTCGAGTGAATTTGAACTGCTGTAACATTTAATTTAATTTCGTCAAAATGTATTTCTAGCCAGACCGGGTTTTGATCTCGAATCCTCTGGGTTGTAGATGAATACCTTACTGACTGCGCAGTAGGAGCTGTTACTAGTGTATACAAATGATGTACTTTATGATTCAGTGCGGAAAAACTTTTATTATACTTTTAATTTATTTTTATTATTATCAAGCTTCATGCACATTATGGATGAAACAACTACGATGTGATTGTCCATAAAAATCCCCTTTAATTCGCAAAGACGAATTTTCCCTTTTAAAAATATTCTAATTTTTAATAAAACAATTTTTAAACCAAATTTTCTTGTTTAGTATCTCTAGTAAACTTTTAAAAGAATTTTAAAAGTGGTGTGTATTTTGAATTACAGATTATAACAAAGATAAAAATATTTTTTAGGGTTCCGTACTTAAAAAGTTAAAACGGAACCATTATAAGATCACTCCTGTGTTTGTCTGCCTGTCAGGAACATTTCACTCGCCAACTATGGAACGTGGAAAGTTCGAATTGGGGAAAATAATAAAGACTATTTACCCACAGATTTACAGATTATTAAACATTTACAAATATTTTTAAGGAAAATGTAGAGGGACTAATTAAGCTACTTGAAAAAATTATTTTCTTTGAATATCGTGTGAAAGCTTTCGTAACGCTGAACTCAAAAATACGTTTCATTTAATTTTAGGTAGTATATTTTCAGAGATATCGTCGAAAATGTAGCACAAAAATATGTCCCCCCCCCCCCTTATCTATTTCCGAATCCATAGGTGCCAAGTTGCCACTAATCCTCCGTAATAGGTAGGTTAATTTAACCCTGGTTTAAAACATTTCGTACCGGAATTTTTTTTCAGAGATGAAATTAAATAAGTTCAACGTAGAAAACTGGAATTAAATAAATAAAGATTCACCAAATAATTTTTCTGGTTCGAAACATTGTTAAACTGGGTTAAATTAATCCTCGCATTACGGAAGATTAGTGCGAACTTGGCACCTCTGCGAATCCATTGAAACCAAAATTATGAAAAAATTAGAGGTAGTAGAGGTTAATTTAAACCTTGCAGGAAAATTATAGAGATTACTCTAGGTCACATAGTTTTTGAGAAAACCGTATTTTTCCGTTACACACAAATTTCGATTTGCGGGCATTCAGCAAAGGTGTTGAGGAGCGCTGGAGGTACCTATCGTAGCAGAAGTATAAAAGCATTGTTAATAATGATTTTTTTTTTTAAATCGTCGGTAACTAGACGAGATATTAACCCTTAAAGACTCAGACGGTTTGGACATACATAATGACAGGGGCGGCGCACTGTATGTACCATCGGCTTTTAAAGCCTAGATAACAAATTTTAATGATACATTTGTGTAATACAGTCAGTAGCAGCATAAAAGCAATAAACGTCAAATTGTTAAAAACAGACAAATTTAATTAGAATTAATCACATAAATACTATGGTATTCGTGACGAGTTTGCATTGAGTAGATCTCTCAATAAGCCTCCCGTGTCTTTAAAAGTTAATTAAAAACTATCTGGAAAAACGCAGAACGGACCAAGGTGGCGTTGCTACTTTGCGACCTCCTTTCAAAGCGCACTTAGCAAAATGCCAAGTTTAAACTTTGAACAAGGGTTTTGTTTTAGCTACACTGTAAAAAGAAAAGATTATTATTGCGTTGAATTTTGTTTTATGAAATGCCAAATGAAGTTTAAATATGCACTACTTTTATTGTCAGTGCCGAATTAAGTTCATCACAAACATATTAGGATAAGATTTAAATAAGAGTTATACAGGATAGCAATATTTGATATTATTTAGGGTTCCTATTTCTTTGAACTTTTACGGTATACCTATTCATACTTTTCTAGTATATAGAGGAAAAGGTCCAAATACCGGCTACCACTTTTGTTTTCAATCTAGATCATACAATTTTCAAAATTAATAAAATAAAAAGTGACAGCAGGGTACCTTGACACGTCTTACACCTGTTTAGAGAAAAAAAAAATCAGTTTAAAAGGCGTTTTCTGTTTATAAGAAGCAAAATTCCGAAAGTCTTCAAATTTTGAGTTTTTAAAATGGGGTCTAAATACCGGCTACCAAAGTTTTTTCCCAAAACCTCACACAAATAGGGCTAATGACAATTATTTAGCAATAAGAATATTATTTTAATAAATTGTATTGATTAATAATATTTCTTATGCAAAGAAAAAATACGCAATTTTTAATAAATATGTATTTTTGTCAAATTTCTAAAATTCTTTACGACTATCTCTCAGTCTTCTTCCCATTATGTTTCTAATTTTGTTTTTTAACGTGTAAAACAACAACAAAAAAAGCTTGCTGACTGAAATGAGAATTATTTTATCTGAAAAAAATCAAAAGCATAAATTAAAATGAAATTTCTGCCTCTTTCGCCTGGTTTACTCCGTCATTTTTCCCCCTTCTTTTCACATTTATTACAGGCAATTTTGTAGTGTCCAACAGCTCTTTTTTGAAAAGTGATCCGGTAACCAGTGTCGGTCCTGAAGAATTACGGCCATGGTTGCTTTTTTCATATTGCGAAATGGGACGGGGACTATTTCCGAACCATTTAAATTAATTTATTAATTATGGAACTATTTAAATAAATTTATTTTCCTCCCCTTCAAGCAGAGCAACCGAGAGAGGTCCAAATACCGGCTATCCGGTATTTAGACCACTCTAGGTAGCCAGTATTCGGACCACTGCTATTTTTACGTTAAAACAGGTATTACTTATTCATGTAATAAAATACCAATACTGTGCACGTGGCAATTGAGAGCTAAATATGTCTAGAAAATAACTTAATCAACAATTCAAGCCAATATATGATCAGTATATTATAAAAAAATGAGAAACACATATCTGAAAAACTTTTGATGTACCAGATTACGTAGATTCGACACTTTTGCATTTACTATTTGTAAATGACACAGACTTCAGCGACGTACTTTTCGTAACTTTCTTCTCTCAATTAAAGTTACAAACTCTGCCTATCACAGCTAGGCTGTGCTGCGCCCAGTTCTCAGAACACACTGTAAAAAAAATTCCGCAACGTTCCTGGGAAAAAATGGGCAGCTGAGTTGCCCATTATTTCCAAGAAACATTTCTTGAAACTGACTGGAACTTTACTGTATATGTTAAAAACATTCTACAGAAATGCCAGTAAGTTTCCTACGAAATACCAGGAATATTTCTGTTGACAGCAAAAGTTGGTTGTATTTATGTCGGCCAATTATCTGCACGTGGGATATAGGCCCTAAGGGGGGAGTGCCTTCCGTGGAGGTCTTTCTAAGGGAACCTAATCCGTATTAACGCTTGGAGAACCAAGGTTCGAAGAAAACCACGAAAACTCCGAACGATTAGGCCGACGGGCGCGATTGGGATCGAACCCAGCACTTCCCGTCTACCAGCTTCGAGAGCAGAACCTCTCGGCCACTGGTGGGGTTGACAGCAAAAGATTACTGACATTTCACAGCATGCGGGATCCGCAGACGATTTTTACATTTCCAGTTGACAATTTTCGCTTTATTATCATTATTTGTTGGAATGAAAAAATATTTTGAAATTGACATCAAAATTATTATTTATAATTTACACGAAAAAATAAATTTTCAGTTAAAATTCAATAAAGTAAATATATATATGATATATTGTTTCTGAACTTTGCTTAAAATATAAAAATATATAAATGTAAATAATAATTAGAAAAAAAATCTAGACATAAAATATTTTCGATTTTCGTCAGTAATTATGTTAGTTTGCAAGTTAGATAAAATACATATAAATTTTCATGAAAAAAAAAAAAATCCTAAACGTAATTGTATATTTTTTCCGAAAATAAAAAAGAATTCAAATTTGCAGCAATTCAAAGTGTCAAATATATATCAAATTTAAATCAAATTGTAAAGTGTTAAAATCACAATATAAAATTAATTTAAAAAAAAGTCAAGAGGCAGCATCGAACTCGGGCCGTACGGGTGGCGTGCGAGCCTTCTGCGTCCACACCACGAAAGACACATTGAAGGCTGCAAACTAATGGGTATTTGAAACGTATGCTAAACCTCGGCATCTAATTTCTGAAAATCTAAGGCCCATTTGAAGAAATCCTTTCACATGAATAATTAGAGATAAGAACTCTAAAACATACTTTAAATTAATCAAAATCGATGAGAATCATGTTTGATGGTCCCCCGGTTAATGGAGATCCAAATAATAGGTGTATTTTTTTTACACGGTCTGCTCGTTAAACATTCCACAGACAAGTACGAGAGATAATCTCTTAGCGTTGTCACAGAGGTATTGTATTTTCATCTGAATGGTCTTGGCAATAGAGACGTAAAGGATTATGTCGTCTATTGATTTATTTGCATTCCATATTGATTTTTTTACATTCATTTAAGGAATTTGTTTTCGACACTCGCGCGCGAGCAACGGATTATAGCAAAAAAATAATAAATGGTGGCCGCAGCATTTTGCTGTTTCCAACTTTTGTTCAGGAATGTTTCAGATAAGAAAACCAGAATTTCACAGGAAAGAGCTAAATTATTCTGAAAACCTGAGAAAAGGCGAAACGTTCCTGGATTTTACATGGAACGTTACCATTTTTTTTTACATTGCACCTAGTAGCCGGTATTTGGACCTTTTCCTCTATACAGCTATACCAAACTCTACCTTGTATAGTTTTTACAAAGTCTTATTTTTATTTGATTAACGATGTTTTTAAAAATACAGTTAATAATTCATTTATTTATTTAAGGAATAACCTTTTCAGCGCGAGTAATACTCGCATTTGACCATTTATCAAATAAAGACATGATAATCCCTAATGGGAATTAAATAGTATAGATGATGACCAAAAAATTCAATCGAGTGCATATAACTGAGAACTAGTGTAAATTTACAGAGAGACTCGGTATTTTTTCTGTGTTTTTACAGAAAATTTTAACAGTGTAGCAGTAACAATAATCCGTTCACGAAGAGATATATATCTGAAAATTTGTATCAGTAATAAAATTGAGTTCAGTTTAAAAACATGCAACATCTTTAAAAAACTTTTCATGCAATAACTGCCATGGATAACAATTGCCGATGAAATACATCAGCACACTATACCATTTCAAATTGAAACCAGCACAAATAATTTCGATTTATTTTGGATATCCTGTACTGAAAATAAATTTATTATGTTGAAAATTTTACAAAGCTAGTATATTATTTCATACAGTTAATGCTTAAATAAAATAATAAAGGATGTAGAAAAAAAACTAGATTATAGTATAGAAAAGAGTTTGGAATATTAAATAACTTGTGTTATTTGAGATATTTACATATAGCCTCTTGACAAGCGTTCGAACTTTCAATTTTCTTTGCTTTTACTCGTACATTATCGGATGCTGGCTTCTTTCTTAACGTACATTCACTATAGAATTTGGAACTCGTATTTTAGAGGTTTTTAGGCCAATTAGACTAATCGCTATTATGTTTGATTCATTAGAAATGGTTAATGGACTTCTCTTTTCTGGCCATATTATGTTTATTTTTAAAAACCGCTTTCCATTCCTGCTGAACTTGCAGCAATTGTTCTGGCAATATTTTAAGCTTTTTGAATACTTTAAAAAACGCCATAGTTTTAGAAAACTATTTAAAATATAGTAAAAAAACCCTCGATAACCATTAATATTAATGACAAGTGTCATTAAATATAAATAATAGTTCTTCAGAGGCTTTCCAGGGAAGTATTACTTCTCTAAATATTCCAATTATCTGACGGAGAAAAAACTATAGTTTGTTCCTGGATTCAAATTAGCTACAACTTGGTTTTAAATGTTCAGAATTCAAAAGCTATCATTTTTTACCGTTACATTGTTTTTTAAAAGCATTTTCCCGATCTCACTAAAACATTTATGATCTTCTACAAATTTGATATCTTTCCACGTTTTTGAAGTAATAAAATACTCATCTCTTTCTTTAGTATGTGCTTTTTTCTTCCGAAGCATTTCAAATGTTTGAATAAATTAATTTTATCATAATTTTTCATTCTTTATGATGCTTTTATTTCGTGTTTAGAGTGCTTTAAAAAAAACGAACAATTTCGTTTAAAATATACAGTTATTAAGGCAATATCAGTTAAAAAATATGTAGGACGTCCCTTCTGATGGCTGACCAAGAACTAATTCTTAAGTCGTTATATGTAAAATTCTTCTAATTTCAAAAATATTTTAAATGTTGTTCTTTACTTTAGAAAAAAAGTTACAAAATTAAAATTTTTATGCAGTCCTTTGGCTCCTGTAACGTATTTAGAAAAACCTTATCTGTGTGAGTGTGTATCTGTGAGTATCTGTGCAAGTGAGAAAAATTTTTGCACGACCAAAATTTCTCAAGTTATGATATTTAGAATTTTAGGAGTTTTTACTATTTTTATGGTATACAAAAACGGGCTAGACAACGATAGAAATTTGTAAAATACAAAGTATCATGACCCGGAAAGTTTAGACCATACACTGTTTTTTTCATTTGTTTGAGTGTGGAAAATATTTTAGGACTCCGGGGTCTTATAAAAAATTAGAATTTGTTACATTTACGAAAATAAATGTTTTGATTTAAATGACTTCTAAAATATGAAGAACATTAGTTTTTAAAAAATACGGTTGGAAGTATACATTAAATCTAATGCAACAATTTAAATATTAGCGATATCAAGGAATATTCCGTGCCAAAGCAAAGTTTCTTTTATTCGAATATACGTAGTCGTTGTCATGTTGAATATAAGCATGCCATATAACTAGGGTTAGCCTAGGATGCCAATTTGGATCCTAAAATTCTTCAAAATTTCATTTTTTAAAGTTGAATTTGCTTCTTACAGGGCTAATGAAGAAAAAAAATATATGCTTTTTGGAAATGAAACATTATTTTATTAAATGAAATAAATCTGAACATGTCACATTGTTGTGTGTAGAACAATCTGTTGTGCAGATAAACATTTAAACAAAGTATAGTACATGTCATAATAGATGTAAATTTCCAACTGGGCGAAAAATGTCCGGACCAGGATTCGAACCCGGGACCTCCTGGCTGAAGCCGCCAGTGCTCTGCCATCTGAGCTATCCCGGACGATTCTGGTCGAACTTTTGCACCCAGCTAACCTTGATGATTACAGCATCTGGTCTGAAACCTGGTTCAGCTCAACAGAATAAATCTCAGGTAATGGAACTCCAGAAATCGCTGGATACGAAATTACACTAGATTAATATTAACACAATTATTCTAATTGGTAAACAAATCATAATAGATGCAAATTTCCAACTGGGCGAAAAATGTCCGGACCAGGATTCGAACACGGGACCTCCTGGCTGAAGCCGCCAATGCTCTGCCATCTGAGCTATCCCGGACGATTCTGGTCGAACTTTTTCTGGTCTAACTCTGGTCGAATCCTGGTCCGGACATTTTTCGCCCAGTTGGAAATTTACATCTATTATGATTTGTTTACCAATGAGAATAATTGTGTTAATATTAATCTAGTATAGTATATGTCGTTTTCGCATTTGAAGTATCATTTTAACAACCGATTCGCCGAACTCAACACAACTTAACAACCGGTTCTACCGAACCGTTACGAACCGGCTGAATCGTACTACTGTATACAGGGTGTCCACTCTCAACGGTGTGTAATGGCTAATTCCTAAACCGTTAGCCATAGACATACAGTTTCAATTACCAAAATGTTTTAAATGAGGTAAAGGAGTATTTTAAAAGTGATTTGGGGCAATAAAAAAATTTCTTTAAAAAAATAAGAAATTTAAATTTTTTTACGGTCCCCCCGCCATATAAGTTATATTTAGTAAAATTTTCCTATTACACTGACAAGTAAGACAAAAAAAGGTCCCGTTCATATAACACTAAAATTGCCCGAGTTATGAAACTTTAAAAAATGCATGACTTATACCACTTTTCTGCATATGAACACAGTTGAGTTCGGCCATGCTTCGAAGGGTCATATACCAAGTGCTTACGGTATTCGAAGAACTTATTTCATGTGTATCTGCGCTTTGAAAAAAATCGTATAAGTATTATGATTGAGTTAACTTTTATTAAGTTTCAGATTGGCTAAAATAATTGTATTTTAACATATGTTTTATTTTGTAAGGATTTGAGACTGTTTCTTTTAACATAAATTATGTTATTCTTATGAGTTTTATTTAACATCAACGATCGTATGTATGTTTTTCCAATTCAAAATTTGTACTCTAACTTTAACTCGCTTTCAAATATTCGATCGAGATTTTAAATGTTACATACTAACGTAAATCCGATGACAATCTAATATTATTAGGATTTTTGGTGGTTACCATTTATACTTCTTTTAGAGGACAACACAAAAAAATTCGGATAGATTACAGCCAAGAAGTTTAGGAAAAAGTTTTAGATTACATAAAATAAGATTGAGATAGTTGTGTTTTTTAACTTTTATGTATTTTTTAGCACTGAATCCGAAAATTACCTTAAGTTTTAACCATCATGTCAGGATTTTTCGCAAATCATAAATTGTCAAAATTAAAAAGTAAAAAAAATCGGATACTATAAAATAGAGGAGATAGCTGTGTTTTGCTTTACTTTTGATAATTGATTTTTATGTATTTTGTTTGTTTTTTTGTACTGAATCTGAAAATTACCTTCATTTTTAACCATCACGTCAGAAGTTATTTGAAAATTGTAAATGTCAAAGTTAAAATATAGCGAAAATCTAATACTCTAAAAAAGATGTAAAACTTTTTTTAATTTAATTTAATTTAATTTAAGTTTATTTAATTCAATAATTTATTCAATTTGTTTTGCTTATACTGGGATTCTTACAGCTAAACATCTGAAGGGTCCGATAAGGTGGGGGAGGAGATTCAATTTTAACTTTGAATTTTTTAACTTTGAAATTTACAATTTGCGAAAAATCGTGACTTGATGGTTAAAAATGAAGGCCATTTTCGGATTCAGCAGTAAAAAATACATAAAAATCCATTAGCAAAATTTAAAAACAGAACAAGCACATCAATTTTATAGTATCAAATTTTCGCTATTTTTTCTTTTTTTAACTTTAAAATTTACGATTTGCAAAAAATCTTTACGTGATGGTAAAAAATGAAAGTCGATTTCGAATTCAGTGGTACAGAATACATAAGAATCGATTATCAAAAGCTAAAAAACATGACATAACCCAACTTTTGCAGGCTAGTGTAATCCAATAACATTTTAAAATATGTACCATTTTGTAAAGAATTGAGGCTGTTAATTTTCATAATTTAAAAAAAATTCTGTTTTTCTTTTCTTCTTATATGTCTATTACAAATCGTATATTTTGCATTAATATGTCAGAACGATTAAAGATTTCAAATTTATATTACAATGTTCATTTTACTCTCAACCATTTTTTTTATTATATCTGACGAAATTATATTTCTACTAAATTTGTGAATGATCCCTAATTTGTGACAAAATTTTTTCCAACTTCAAACAGCTATTACTCGGTTATTATTCGTAGAATAACGGGATTTTTTTTTTTTTTTTTTTTTTTTTTTTTTTTTTTTTTTGTCTTACTTGTCAGTGTAACAGGAAAATTTTTACTAAATATAACTTACAGGACCGGGGGACCGTATAAAAATTTAAATTTCGTAAATTTTTAAGAAATGTTTTTATTGACCCAAATCGCTTTTAATATACTTAGTTACCTCATTTAAAACATTTTTGTGATTAGAACTATATGTCTATGACTAACGGTTTAGGAATTAGCCATTAGACACCGTTGAGAGTTGACACCCTGTATATAAAATTTATGAGTTAAACGTGTCCCCCGCTTCATTTTTATATTTGTTATAGTTAATGAATTACTGAATTTCAAAGTTCGGAGGTTCTTTTTCGGAACCTTGATATCTTAGTTTATTTATTTGACTTTTGTATTTCGTAATCGGTATTGGTTTTAAACTTCTATTTTTGCAGGTTTGGTTGTTTAGAGAAGATCACTTCTGGTGAAGCTGATATAACGAGTGTTGATCCAAACGGTTTATACCTGGCGGGAAAATTTTTCAATCTGAAGCCCATTGTTACCGAGCTGGTTGATGGAGGTATGTTTAAATATTTCGATTTAAAAGGAGGCTAATTCTTTTATTATTTAGAAAATCTAATATATAAAAATGAAAGTTTGTCTGTCTGTAATTCTATACAAATCCACAGTTTGGAAGACAGAATTGTGAAATGTAACGTACATGTGTATTAAAACACGGCCTCGACCGAAGCAACTAAAGTAATCTAGAACCGAAATAATTTATAGTTAAATTTGAATTAATAAAAAACCCACATTTAACAGCAATTTCCTATCAAATTTTAAAATTTTTCGTTATAGTTATTGTCAGCAATTAAAAATCTACAATAAAATTCTTACCACAACAATTGCTTTTCTATTGCAAGATTTCCTCGTGAAAAATGAAAATGAAAAAAAAGAGTTTGTCGAATTAAAAAAAAAGTGAATATTACGCCGAACCATTTCCATTGCAAGATTTCCGCGTGAAAAATGAAATTTAAATAAATAGTTTGACGAATTTAAAAGAAAGTGAATAATACGTCATATTAGAAATATCATGGACGTTAGCAGATGAATATATAACGTCATATGAGTTTGAAAAACTTATTGAAACAAGATAAAAACAGGACTATGGAAATATTGGCATATTTTAACATTTTGAGGTTCTGTGAATTTGTTTTTGCCATTTTTAAACATATTCCATATACATACGTTTATGTATGCGTGTATATTAGAATTTCCACAAAAGTTTAGGTCCCTAGAGCTCATTTCTTATTGAAAAACTGAAAAAAAGATTTCCTTTTTCTTTTTTAAATAAAAATAAAATTCATAGAATTTTTGTACTTGCCATTTTTCTTTAATCATAAAAAATTATTTAAATAACAAAATACTCGGAAGCAGCTTTTTATCAAAATACTTTAATCTCGGTCTCAATCCAGATTAGATTATATTTAACAAGTAAGTAGGTAATCTGTCGTCCGGATTAAATGAAAGAAAAGAGTGAAAATTACGTAATTTAACACCCAATCCTTGATTTTTCAAAATTGATTTTATAAACAAACATTCTTAAAATTCCGGTCAAAGCCTGGTACTTTAGCTAGTCATCTTATAAAATTATATTCAATTTCTGTTAACCTAGCCACCCGTTGTTGACTGAAATGAAAAATATCTGCAGCAAATTTGGATTTTTTTGTCAACTTGAAAGATTATATGGAAATGTTCCAAATTTAGCATTTTAAGAAGTTAAATGTAGCTTAAAATTTTGAATAATAATGCATATTTAACGGATTTTTTTAGTTCAGAAATGTACCACTATTTCCAAGTAGTAATATTCGCCTTATTCAATGACAAATAGGATGAATATTACTATTCGGGAATAGTGGTATAGATTGTTTAAATAAAAAACTATGCTAAACTGGCAACACTGATTTTGATTCTCCATTGAGTATTGAAAGTGAAATAATTAATATACAGTGCTGGAAAAAGGTTTAAGACCACATGCTAATTTTGTTGTTTAGAATAAAATTCCGAATAGAGTTATATATGTTGAATTTAGACGCATGTATCTCATACAATATGTGAAGTTAATTCAATTGTAAATGTAAAAAAAGTATTTTTATCTACAAGTGTAATCTACAAGTATCTTGTAATATTAACAAATGGAAATAAGTTTGGTAGCTTCTTTTAAATCTAACATAATGAGATGAAATCATTATTGCAGTGTTTTATGCTGGATTAATCTGTGCCGATGCTTATAGATTAGTAGTCACTAGATTTGAAGTTTTGGGATGTGCAGCTGCTACTTTGATCGTGGGTCCAGGAAAATCATTGACTGAAGAAGAAAAGGGTACGACTTTTTTGGATTTGGGCTGAGCGAAAAGCAAATTGCTTTAAAAATAAATAAATTTAAAACTATTGTTTACATTTTTTTTTCTGATTCATTGAATTATACAAGCAATAAAAGAAGAGGACTGCTTTCAAAGCTCTCAGCCCGGTGTAAACGGTTTGGTCATTCCAGCTGAAATTCCTGGCTTAAATCCCATAGAAACTAGTGGGGAATCTTTGTTCGTCAAGTTTTTGACAATGGAAAGCAGTTTAATTCGATTGTTAAATTGAAAGTAGCCATTTTAGAAACATGGAACCAAATATCCATTTCCACATGCAAACATCTGGCGAAATCCTTTACAAGCCGTCTTTTAGAAGTTATCTGTATTACCGTTAAGCAAACAAGGTACTGGAAATTAATGTACGAATCTTTTAGATATGTAATTTAAATATTAAATTTATTGGTCCTAAACTTTTTTCCCACTAAGTTGTGTTAAGTAGAAATTAGTTTTTGCTAGTTTTTAGGATTCCGTACTTAAAAAGTAAAAAATTATTTTCTTTGAATATCGTGTGAAAGCTTTCGTAACGCTGAACTCAAAAATACGTTTCATTTAATTTTTGGTATTATATTTTCAGAGATATGGTCGAAAATGTAGTGTAAAAATATGTCCCCCCCCCCCTCTATTTCCGAATCTACTGAAAGTAAAATTATGAATAAATTAACGGTACTAGACGGTAATTTAAACCATTCATGAAATTTATAGCGATCACCCTATAGGTCACATTGTTTTTGAGAAAAGCGCATTTTTCCGTTATACACAAGTTTCGATTTACGGGCATTCAGCAAAGGTGTTAAGGAGCGCTGGATGTATTCATCTTAGTAGAAGTATAAAAGCATTGTTGATAATGATTTTTGAAAAAATCGCCGGTAATTAGCTGAGATATTAACCCTTAAAGACACGGACGGTTTGGACATACATAATGACAGGGGTGCGTACTCTATGTACCATCGGCTTTTAAAGCCTAGATAACAACTTTTAATGATATATTTGTGTAATGCAATGCCCATTAGCAGCATAAAAGCATTAAACGTCAAATTGTTAAAAACAGACTAATTAGAATTAATCACATAAATACCATGAGATTCGCGACTAAATTGCATTGAGTGGATCTCTCAATACGGCTCCCGTGCCTTTAAAAGTTAATTAAAATCCTATCAGGAAACACGTGGCAGGGACCAAGGTGAGGTTGCAACTTTGCAACCTCCTTTCGAAGTGAGCTTACCACAGTGTCACGCTTAGACGTTGAACAAGAGTTTTTGTTTTAGCTACATTGTAAAAAGAAATGATTAGTACTACGCTGAATTTAGTTTTATAAAAGGCCAAATGAAGTTTAAATATGCTCAACTTTTATTGTCAATACCCAATTAAGTTCGGCAAAAACAAACAAACAAACAAACAAACAAACAAAAAAAAACCAGATTAGGATAAGATATAAAAAAAAGAGTTATACAAAATAGCAATATTTGATATTATTTAGGCTTCATATCTCTTTGAACCTTTATGGTATACCCATTCATACTTTTCTAGTATATACAGCTATATGCCCAACCCTACGTTGTATAGTTTTATACAAAGTTTTGTTATTCTTTTAGAAGCGCGAGTAATACTTTCACATGACCGTTTATTTAAAACACATTATTGTAATTAAAAAATATATCACAAAGCTTGCATAATTTTGCGTGTATAATTTGGTAATGATATTTGTTTTTCACCCACCCGGTATAATCTGAATGCTTCTAATTATCGTAGAGATAAAAATAAGTTATTTTTAGAAAGGTAAATGACGAGTAAGTTATAAAGAAGCAGTAAAATACAAAAAAAAGAAGCAAAAATGTATTCCTATACCCCTTAAATTCCATGTATACTGATAGCTAATCAAGAAAGCTTGGAAAACGCTATCTGCCTTAATATACTGTCATTGGTGAAATGAGTATTGTAATTGTCTGAAGTTTTGTAATTTTCCAATTTTGATGGATTTATGAATCTATTTCTTACAGAACCATACCGATACCAAGGAATCGCCCTCGTGGCCAAAGAGAACCCAGCCATTCAGTCTGCAAATGATTTGAAGGGCAAGAGATCGTGCCACACTGGTTTCTGGAGAACAGTTGGTTGGCAGATTCCTGTTGGAAAGCTCTTAGCCGAAAATGTCATGGAACCTTCCTGCGACGGAGGAGAATTGGCTGCTGTTAGCAATTTCTTCAATGGTAGCTGTTTAGCCGGTAACTGGTCATTAGATCCTGTTGTCGACAAAATGCTTAGTAAGTAAAGTTTCTCATCTTTACCGGAATTTAAACTTTCTTTCCTTCTATAATAATAATAATAATAATAATAATAATAATAATAATAACTAGTTTTCTTATTTTTTATAATCTCAAGATTTAAATTAAAAATTCAATAGCGGACTAAGTTAATAGCAACTGCTAATGTTACATTGAGCTAATGTTTACATGGGCTGGGTCGCTCTTGCATTTGTCGGATTCCTAGAGAATTAAAAGGTGTCGCATTTCTGATCCAGAACGGCCTATACGAATCCTTACTAAATAAAAGTATTTAATTTAATATATAAATACGGTCGAGCCTCTATTTAACGAAGTCGTTAAATCCCGGAAAAAAGTTCGTTATATGGAAAATTCGTTACATAGAGATTTACCTTTTAAAATACTTTAAACTACATAAAACAGATTTTAAATTCATAATCACTAAATATTGTTACTAAAAGTAATCAATCACATTTTTTTAAATAAATTATATCGATTTGTTTTATTTATTTTACCACCAATATCCATCATCAATTCATTTTTTCTATGTGTTTAAATCTTTGAAATCTGCAAGGAAAACAAAACATTGTCCGGGAATACACTGTACTTTGTGTTTAAAGTAAATAGTTTTACATTAAAATTAACGAATTTTAATGACATTGTCGTATTTATTATTATTATAACAAATAATTTTAACCATGCATTAACATATGCGTCCTTAAATTTAATTTATGATAAACTTTGTTCGTTTTGTCTGAGTTTTTTCTTTTAAAAAGGGTTTTCTCTCATAATACGCCTCGCATCTTTGCAATGCACCAAAAACCCCTTCATGCGTATTTTCTTCTAACTATAATCCGCGTCGGATTCTTTCAAATGATTCTAGCATTTCATCATACGAAGTTTTGTTAATTCCTGCATCATGTTCATTTCCATCATCATCATACTCGTTATCAGATACACAATAAAACCTGTGATTCAAATCTATAAAGGTAAGTAAAAAATGCTTACCGATCCAAGGTAGGCTGCCTTCTTTAGAATCAGAACTTATTCATTCCAGGATAGATTCGGCAATTAACAATAATTCACATCAAATAGTCGGAAATGAAGAAACATCTCTTGTCATTTTAGATTATTTATATGGCTAACTTATACAAAAGAATATTTACATTATATACATAAGATGAATTAATATCGAATTCGGTTTGATGGGGAAACCCACATCTCAAAATCGTTCTTCTTTCGTTCTAAAAAACAAAAAGTTTCTGTTGCCAAACGACAAAAATAAATAGTCTTCATTCGAAGGGAAAATGTCCGTGGAGGTCGTGTTTTGTAATATCCTCCCACCTTTGAGGTTCAGGATGATGAAGCTCAAAACTTCATAGATTTAGTCGCTGCGGCTGTTTCAGTTTTCTACCAGCTCGAGATCGTCGATTGTCATCCTCAGGTATGGAAGACTGGTGCACAGGAGCAGGAGCAGAGGTGATATCCAGAGGATCAGCTACAGAAGGGGAATCTGAAGACACTGGCACAGGAGCAGGAACGCTATCCAAAGGTTCAGCTACAGAGACAGGATCTGATGACTCGGGCACAGGAGCAGGAACAGAATCGTCGTCTATAGGAGCAGGAATTCTGTCTACTAAAAAAGGAGGCATTAGTTCATTATTGATTTCAAGAGGATATAGTCTTTTAAGGGGTCTCAAAAAAGAACCCGTTTTGGTTTTAACATTGGCTACCCGGAATTTTCCGTCTTTGCCGGGATATAATTCTTCAATTTTTCCTAAGGGCCAGTTAATTCGTTTTGAATTATCGTCCCCAATTAAGACAATATCGTCTTTTTTTAACACAGTTTCCCTATTTCTTCCCGCATTTTCTCGAAGTTGCCCCAGGTATTCTATTCTAAAGCGTCTTCTAAGATCTTCTCGGATTTTTTGCTGATAAGCAAATCTTCTTTTCATTTTTGTTGAATCAATTATGTCAAATTCAGGAACTCTCGAATCTTTGATATCTTGCAAGAACATCGCGGGGGTAAGAGGGTCAAGATCATCATCATCATCTGCGATATATGTCAGCGGTCTAGAATTGATTACACTTTCCGCGTCACATAACACGGTGTATAATTCTTCATAATTTAGGCTGGCCTTTCCAAGCACTCTTCGTAAAATACCTTTCAACATTCCTATCATGCGCTCAAAAAAACCTCCCCACCAGGGAGCTGAAGGTGGATTAAATTTCCACTGTATTTTTCGTTCAATAGCAAAATTTTGCAAGCTTTCAAAATTTATAGACTTCAATTCTGATGATGCTTTCACTAGATTTCTTCCGTTATCAGAAATAATAATAGAGGGTCTCCCTCTTCTTGAGATAAATCTTCTCATAGCTAATAGAAGATTTTCCGTTGAAAGTGAAGATACCAATTCAAGATGAATTGCGCGAAATATGGCGCACGTAAAAAGAACTATCCAAACTTTCAAGCCATTTCTTAAAAATAACGGTCCGCATAAATCTAGACCAACACTTTCAAAAATTGAAGCAGCTTTGACTCGTTCTTCAGGGAGAGGGGCAGTAGGTGTCTTAGCGGGTGAGGCAGTGAATCGTCTACATGTCATGCAACTTTTTATAATTTTTCGAACTGTACGCCTGCATCTTAATACCCAAAATTGTTCGCGCAAAACTGACATTACAATTTGTATTCCTGCATGAAAAAGTTCAACATGTTTTCTTCTTATAAGTGAATACGTAATATTATGATCGAAAAGCAGAACTATCGGATACCGGAAAGAATGGAAATCTTTTCGCATAGAGATTCGTGTTTTTACTCGAATTAGACCTTGCTCATCAGTAAAAGTCTGTAAAGAGGTGTAACATGGTTTAGATTCACTTAATAAATACCTCTGAGCATATTTCAATACGACGTGTTCTGCGTGATTTATTTCCTCAGATGTTAAAATTTTCTCTAAGTTTCGCTCATTTGGTGTCTTTCTGATATTTCCAAAAAATCTATACATCCAGGCAGTAACTTTTATCATTTTCAAATATGAAGATGTATTTTCATATAACTCAATTGGAGTTTGAGAGATATTTACTGCACTGACAACTGTCTTTCTTTTTTCAGAGTTAATTATTTCAAAATCTGGATTCAAATTACTTTTTGGCCAAAATTCTTGAGGTTTTTTCAACGAATCAGGTCCCTCCCACCAGAGGGATTGTTTAAGGGATTCCGCGGAACATCCCCGGGAAGATAGATCGGCCGGATTAAGAGTTCCGGGCACGTAGTGCCAATTTTCTGGATTACTAAGTGATCGAATTTCTTTAACACGATTGTATACGAATGGAGCCCAGTTTTCACATCTTTTTATCCAGTACAGCGCAAGCGCATTACTAGAATCTGTCCAGAAAAAAGTTGGAAGATTTTCTAATTTTAAGTCGGACTTAACCCCTTTAGATAATCGTGCACCAATCGTACATGCGAGGAGTTCAAGTCTGGGGATGGTAACACATTTTAGTGGGGCTACTCTGCATCGTGCTTGGATCAGTTGACATGATGTTGATTTTTCGTTCTCATTTCGTAAATATATGCATGTAGCATAAGCTACCTTGCTCGCGTCACAGAATACATGCAAACTTAAATCACCGATGTTATCTGGGTCGCTTATTAAACATCTAGGTATAGCAATATCTTTAAGTGAGCTCAATTGATTTTTCCATTTCTGAAATTTTTGAGCAATCGGGGTTGGTAATTCAGAATCCCAAGTTATTTTCTTTTTCCACAAATCTCGTAGAAGTATTTTGGGGAAAAGAGTTACTGGACAGGTATAACCGATGGGGTCAAAAATTTTATGAACTTCCGACAATATTTTCTTTTTAGTGATGGGTTCATCATATTTATTAATTTCCCTTACATCTATGGAAAGAACATCTGAGGGCAACAGCCATCGTAGGCCTAAAACTGGGACAATTTTGTTTTCTAAGGAAAAATTTGGTTTCATTGAGGAGTTAGAGTAACTGTGTTCCCAACCTCTGAGGTCAAATTTAGCTTGGCTGAGAATGTATTTTGACTCTGTTATAAAATTATTGAGTTGCTCTTCATTGTCAACACTAGTGACACAATTGTCAATATAAAAGGATTCGGAAAGTTTAGAAGCTGTTTCCTGCATAGAGGGAAGTGACTTTTTTAAGTGGTGTTGCAAAGTTGCTCCCAATAAATAGGGACTGCATGTAAGCCCGAAAACAACTCTTCGATGTTGGAAAATTTTCGTTTCTTTAGAATTTCCCTCCTTCCACCATAAAAACCTTAAAAATGCTCTGTCATTTTCATTTAAGCAAATCTGTAAAAATGCTTTTCTTATGTCTGATATTACACCAATTTTCTTCAATCGGAACCGATTTATCAATGAAGGGATAAGTTCTACTAAATTGGGGCCTTTCAACAAACAATCGTTAATAGAGGGTGAGCCTTTTTTCCTAGCGGACCCATCAAAAACAGGGCGTATTCGGGTAGTGGAATTTTCTTTTATTACTGCTCTGTGTGGCAGAAAAAATTCAGCTTCCGTTCCTGGAGTTGATTCGACTTCCTCAATAATGCCCTCTTGAAGCCACTCATTAAATACTGCTTCATAGGCAGCTAAATTGCCGGATTTCTTTAATGAATCTACGCAGTTTTTTAATCTACGTTCTGCAATTTTCCGAGCACTGGGGAGAGGGGGGTGACCAACAATCCATGGAAGACTAACCTGATAACGTCCTTCATTGTTTATATGAATATTTTTATTGAAATGTTCTTTTACGGCTTGTTCGAGTTCTAAACTAGACCCTTTGTCACCTGGATCAAGAATTCCTAAAGTGTCTAATCGCCATAAATCTGTGAGTTTTGCTTCATTTACATGTAAGGATAAAACAACTTTTGTGGAATCGTTTGTATCTTTTTCATTAGTTTTACCCATCAATGTCCACCCCAATTTGGTATGTATAGCAGTTAAATTACTATCCAAGGATTTAATTTTTCCCATTAATAATTTTCCATAAATATCTGCTCCGATAAGTAAACTTATCTCTTGTTCATTTGTGATTTTTTGCTTCCCTGTATATGCATCGAAATCTGAGAATTTTATCCCATATTTTTTAGCTTCCTTTATCCAAGGCCCATTTTTTATTTTTGGAACCTCAGTACATATTTTGTCTTGATCATAGATATCAAAATTACATTTAAAAGTATCTTCTAAATTACTTAAATATATTTTATATCGCTTATGAAAGTGTGTTTCTTGAATACCACCAAAAAGACCGTGAATCATTTTTTCTTCTCCTGTTGCTTCGTATCCCATTCGATTAATAATATCTTTACTCAGATAAGAACGTTGACTACCTGTGTCTATCAAACAATGTACTAACAAGTGTTTATCTTGATCCTTTGATTCTAAACGGACAGTTAAAGTCTGCATTAATACTGCGCGATTACAAGTTTTATTTGATAATGTCGTGCTTTCATTATTTTCTTGTGGTCCAGTATTTTCTTTTTCGGGACATAAAATTTTATAATGCCGTTTTAAACAATTGCTGCATTTAACAAATTTTTTACAATATTTTGCTATGTGCCCTGCATTTTTGAGACAAACAAACAGTAACCGCACTGCTTTAAAGTTTCCTTTTTATCCTGTAATGATTTATTTTTAAATAACTCACATTCGATCAAAAAATGTTTTTCTTTACATTCCGGGCATTTACTTTGTTTGGAAAATGATACCGTTTGATTTATTAAGCCAGATGCTGAAGGAATTATTTTCGGCGACTGCTTGTCGCGCACTGGCCTCCCAGACGCAATGTCTGTGCTCGAAGAATCTTGATTAGAGATTAAAAAAGCAGTTCTTTCTCGGGAAATAACTTCCATTTTCAAATAATCAATTATTTCTGTAACTTTTAATTCTTCATCGTTACCACATTTTTTTGTTATTTGTAACACTATGTCAGAAGGTAATAATTTAATTAGAATGGGAGATAGTAATGCTGAATAATTTTCAATCTCTAATCCGAGAGATTTCAGATTTCTGATTTCAGTCTGGCAAGTGTCCAGCAATTTGCGGAGTGCATAAACGTCACTGGATTTCTTTACTGAATTAAGTGATAAAAGTTTTTGAAGGTGTGAGGTAATTACTAATTGTTTCTTACCGAAACGTTCTTTTAGAGTTTCTATTGCAGATAAATAGTTACTATTAGTTAAACTATAACCTTTTATAGAGTTAGCAGCATTTGAAGTCAGATATGACTTCAAATAATTGAATTTTTCTACTTCAGACAATTCTGCATTTTTATGAATCGTAGATTCGAATTGGTCCCAAAATCTTTGCCAGTCCGAAGGATCGCCGTCAAATTTTTCAATTATTAGCTTGGGTAAATTTATGCGAATGGATTCCAACCCCCGAATTACAACTGTTTCGTCAGATTTGTTTATTGTCGTAGTAGAAACATTCGAATTAGATTTAGTTTCTAATTTCAATTTAGCCCTTTTTACTTTCGTTTTCCAAATTACCAAATTCGAATTACACTCATCACATTTCAAAACTTCAGCTTCTAATTCATCTATTTTACCAGATTTTTTAATTTCAGTATCTAGATAATTAAGCTCTTTTTCTTTGAAATCTAACTCAGCGAGAAACTGTTCTAATGTATCTTCATCGGCACTATTTTCTGAAATTGCCGCTTCTATTCTATTAATTAATTTCGTAGTTTGAGACCTCACAGTAGTGCGTTTTGTTTTATTAACTGCTTCCATTCTCTTAAATCAATATTATAACTAATAAAATTTATCAAAAAACAAAAATGGTTGCAATTATCGTATGTAAACAAAGTGCTTCAATAAAGATTCTAATTCAACGAAATTCTTATTATTCTGATTCAAATACTTTAGGCAGTCGCTGTTACGGGCGCCAGTAAATATCAGATACACAATAAAACATGTGATTCAAATCTATAAAGGTAAGTAAAAAAAAATACTTACCGATCCAAGGTAGGCCGCCTTCTTTAGAATCAGAACTTATTCATTTCAGGATAGATTCGGCAATTAAGAATAATTCACATCAAATAGTCGGAAATGAAGAAACATCTCTTGTCATTTTAGATTATTTATATGGCTAACTTATACAAAAGAATATTTACATTATATACATAAGATGAATTAATATCGAATTCGGTTTGATGGGGAAAAAAACCCACATCTCAAAATCGCTCTTCTTTCGTTCTAAAAAACAAAAAGTTTCTGTTGCCAAACGACAAAAATAAATAGTCCTCATTCGAAGGGAAAATGTCCATGGAGGTCGGAAGAAAATGTCCGTGGAGGTCGTGTTTTGTAATACTCGTCTTCATCGCAATTCATTGCTGTATCGTTTTTATTGAAATATCCAATTCGGATAGTGTTTAAGAGGTCTCAATTTCAGAATTAAGAGAAATACAATCATCAATCAGCACACCATGGTTAATTTCTTCTTTTTTTCTCATCTGTATCCACATTTTTTTTAAGTTACTCTAAGGGATTATCGTCTCCGTCTTCCGTACTTACCGAATTCTCACTGCTGACAAAGAAAGAGACTGGTGAAAACAGTTCAAGGCCATTGAACATCATAAAATGTGTTTAAACAAAGAATAAGTTTGAAATGTCCAGAAATATTTTGAGAAATGGGGAGGAAAAAAAATTTAGATCACAAGAAAAAGTTCGTCAAATAGAGAATGCACTTCGCTATTTGGAGGTTATTTTACGAAGAAATTCGCAAAATGTTCTTGGTTCCAAGGAAAAGTTCGCAAAATAGAGAAATTCGCAAAATAGAGGTTCGTTAAATAGAGGTCCGACTGTATATACATTTGATGTTTTACTGGGACCTATGACTAGGAAAATCTCTGTGTGAACTAGTGTCACAATCTTTTTTTTATGGCATTTTATTTTTCTTTTTTCCCACACTTCATTTTCTTTCTACTTTTACATTCTTCATTTTTATGAACTTTTAGATTTCTGTGAGGAATTTTTTTTTTAACTTGCTACCGTCACTTTACAATTTTAATTAAAACAAAAATGTAACTTCCTATTTAAGAAAAAAACATCGAAATACTTGCTTTTAAATAATCGTTTGAAATAAAATTACCGATAGTTATTTAAAGTGAAAAAGATATTACGTCTGTTCATAATTAATTAGAAACAATTACAAAAATACAGACAATTAATTAAATATTTAAAAAGCACATAAAATTCAATTTAAATAACGTTAAAATGATTTGTGGCACATGCTCTCAATTGCAAGTTGAATTATGTTATCTCTCGTCATTTTGTGTTTATTTATATTACTGAAGAGGAACTTTGAATAAGTTCGAAACGTTTAATGTTTTTTAAATGGATTTTTATGTGCTTTTTAACCATTTAATTAAATTGTCTGTATTTTTGCAATTGCTTTCAATTACCGATAGTGTTTGTCATTAAATAAACATTCACTTTGCAGAGGAGCAATACCCAAGCTTGTGTAAACAGTGCAAGGATCCAGCTTCTTGTTCGGATGATGATCCCCACTATGGCTATGAAGGTGCCATTAAATGTCTCGTTGACGGTTATGGAGATGTTGCATTTACTAAAATTCCTGTCTTAAGGTTAGTGCCATATATTCATTCTACTTATACAGAATGATTTTTTTCCAATGATTGTTCTATATACATGAATCTTATGCATTAAGCCACCATTCATATATTTTTCAAGAGATCATCTAAAGCAACCATACTTCCTTTTCTTCTCGCTGGCCGCAAACATATGTTTGCTACGTTAGGCGGGCCGCAACACATTTATATAATAATGTAAAAAATAGGGAATTGAAATTATTCAGATAACAAAAGTAGTATAATAAAGCAATATAATAAATTTAATATAATAAGTAGGATTGGCTGTTTATAACAGAAGAAATGTGACCAAGAAAATTTAATACCACTATTTCCAAACAATATCTTTCGTGTCTGATTTCTATTTTAAATGATGTAGAAATGTGCTGAAAAGATTCTTGTTTGGAATTAGTGATGTAAAACAAAACTTTTTTGTTGACAGTTTATTTCAGTGACAAATCTGAAAAAAAAAAATCTTTTTGATCTCTAATAGATCATTATTAGCCACAACGCATAGCGCAAATCTAATAAATTTGGAATGATGTTTGATTATAGTGTTAAAGATTTAAAAAAAATATAGACCACTGTGGCACAAATAGGACTGCATGTAAAAGGAACTTTTCACCTAGGAAATGGCATTTAAGATGTTTCGATCTAATTCTAAATTAGTAATTATAAATAACAGGACATATTTTACCTTCCCATGAAAATATACATTGAAAAGTGAAGGTCTTAAAAACCTTTTATGCACATCTCTATTAATTTTAGAAATAGGGATTAATGATTATGTGTCTCGGGTCAAAAATAAAAGGTCTTCGGGCACGAGTATGACTGATCTAAAGAAAGATGGAGAGAAAAGCATAAAAGAAAAAAAAAGTTATATTAGAATCTGTGAGTAGAAACGAAATATTTTACTAAAAATAAATTTTAAACTTGAAATTTATGGAAGAAATATATATAACTAGTTGGATGTGCCAATCTCAAAATCTATCTAATACATCTTAATATTTCAAAAAGTAGTTACAGATGTTAATACTCCAATATTATTAACTCAATACTATACCAACTTTGATTTTCATCTTAAATTTTTGCTTCACTCAATTAATCGGAGTAAAAACGAGTTAATCTCGATCATATTTATAAAATCAACAGTTTTTCGTTATTCTGTTGTATATCAGCTGTTTGCGAATAGCCGGCTTAGCAGGTCGCGTGTTCCTGTCGCTGCACGATCCGCTGATGAAAAATATAGCTACGAAAAATCGAGAAAATTACACAAAAATCGAAATCACAGCGCCCCTTTCCGGAGGAATATTTCCAAATTTAAGGAGGACCTGTTGGCCGTAGTCAAAAAATATACACAAAAAATTTGGTTAATTTCTATGCATAACTTCATACACTTTTCGAATGTACAATGGCTATACACGGACAGGCAGACATTTTGTATAAACATGTTTTTGGGGATCTCTGACTCCTAAAACGTGTATATCCGTTGAAAACCGGAGTTCGAAAAAACAATTCGATTACAATACTTTCTTCTATTGAAGATAGAAAAAAGTAAAAAGGCTTTATCTGTGTCGTATTTTAGCATCAAGAAATGAATTTAATTCAAAGCTGAAGTACTTATAAACTAGGGAAGTGCACAAAATGGAGCTGAGCGAGAAAACATTCATTTGATGTCATCAAGAAAACATTGATAATTTCTATTTTTGTAATGAACGGGACTTCCGGCAAAGCGAAATTTATTATTCAGGTTATTGCATCGTCAATATGACATCAGCGTTACTCAAGTACATGTTTTTGCTTTATAATATAGATATTGCCATACGCAGTTTCTTTTTCGTGGCAACAGGAAATAATAATAATAAAAAATGGATTTTGAAATTTAAAAAAAAGATAGTGACTTTTAATGTTAAGTCTGTGTCACTTATGATCTATATTATTCAGGTTGTTGCATCGTCAATAGGACATCAGCGTTACTCAAGGACATATTTTTGCTTTATAATACAGATATTGCCATACGCAGTTTCTTTTTCGTGGCAACAGGAAATAATAATAATAAAAAAATGGATTTTGAAATTTAAAAAAAAGATAGTGACTTTTAATGTTAAGTCTGTGTCACTTATGATCTATATTATTCAGGTTGTTGCATCGTCAATAGGACATCAGCGTTACTCAAGGACATATTTTTGCTTTATAATACAGATATTGCCATACGCAGTTTCTTTTTCGTGGCAACAGGAAATAATAATAATAAAAAAATGGATTTTGAAATTTAAAAAAAAGATAGTGACTTTTAATGTTAAGTCTATGTCACTCATGATCTATATTATTCAGGTTGTTGCATCGTCAATAGGACATCAGCGTTACTCAAGGACATGTTTTTGCTTTATAATATAGATATTGTCCATACGCAGTTTCTTTTTCGTCGCAACAGGAAATAATAATAACACAAAATTGGATTTAGAAAATTTAAAAGAAGATAGTGACTCTTAATGTTATGTCTATGTCGCTTATGATCTATAATTATTCTGCAAGGACACGATTTTTGTCAAGTTTTGTTTACTAAAACTATGATGGCCATGGCGTTTATCACTGGACGAATTAGATGATCACCGCCTAATAGTTTAGGAGGGGTAGAGTCGCAAAAAAAAAAAAAAAAAAAAAAAAAAAAAAAGGAATCGCTGCAAAACAGCTTAGTTTGGCCCACCTCAATGAAAATAAGTCTTGGTTGGGCCATAAAAACATAACCCAAAACATTTTATCACCAGTATGCATAGGATTGAATATGTTGAAACATGTATAACTGAAAAAAGGCTTTCAGTTTTTTCAGAAATTTTCAGTATTTTTTAAAAATCTAAACAGCATCTGAAAGATAAAACTAATTATTCCATTTGACTAATAGTAAAAAATTAGTTTTGTTAGTTAAAAAAAATACGCCAGTAAAATTTACCAAATATAAATTCAATACCTCAAAAAAAAAAAAAAATGCAATTTAACAAATTACAACGACCATTTGGAAAATGATTTTTTCAAAGACTAAAATTTAAGACATAAAAAATAGCACGGAGTTGATCATACATTACGTACGCCATGAATTAAACATTAATAGTGTTATTACACGTAAAAATTGCAACCGACAGAAATCGCTTGCGACTCGTACGTATTATCCACCTGAAACTTACGTATTATCCAAGCCTTTCATTGGCTGTTCGGGGAAAGGCTTTTCCATCGTCAGATTTCCAAGAAATCTGACGGCCAATTTTAAATGAAATTTATTTCTTAAACTTCTAAACATCCCACAATATTACTTTTTATATCGTCGTATAGAGAAAAACTTCTAAACATCCCACAATATTACTTTTTATATCGTCGTATGGAGAAAAAAATGTACTTTTAAATGCAATTTGTTTGAAAGCTGTATCTCAATTTGTTTCTGAGTTATTAATTTTTTTTGTAGTTTTTATTACTTTTTTGTCATAGTGGCAACACTCTGTTGTCCATCTCTGTTGAAAGTAATGGGTAATACATATTACCGTATAGACCAATCAGAAGACGAATAAAAAGATGATTAAACCAATAAAAACCTTCAGATATGCTTTTGATTTCCTACCCTGAGGAGGACAATAACCATTTTTCCAAATGGTTAAAAAGAAAAAAAAATGTCGTCAACTAATAAAACAGTGAGAAGAAAGGCAGCTTCATTAGCTATTGTCACCACATACCTTTCGGATAAAAAATTGCACTTATCCTTCCCCAAATGCAAAAATATGTGCATACCAAACATGACAGTTTTATTTTGTGAGGTGCTTCCTGCCAATACTTGTATTTTGTATCACAGAAAATTTTTAGTACGAAAGGCATCTCACAGTTTTAATTGTTACACTGAAAGGCTTTTACTTGTTTTATACTAACTCAGGGCATTTTACTGCTTTCAAAGTTATAACATTTTTGCGATTTTTTTTTTTCAGAGACTATCTCTCAAAGCATCCCGAACTCTCTGAGCAGGCTGAGCTTTTGTGCTTTGGTGGCGGCAGGAAGAACGTCAACGATGAGGAACCCTGTATATGGGGAGTGAGGCCAACAAATGTCTACGTATCCAGAGCCAGTGAGTAAATTGTAATGATAATACAGTAGAACCTCGTTATCCCGACACTCTAATGGCCAGAAAAAAAGTGTCGTCATAAGTGGAGTGTCGCGGTAACCGGAGTTGGAGAAAAACATGTTTATAAAAGACTATATTTTAAATTAATTTAAGACAATTTTAAATTCCTAACTGTTCTTGCAGTTTTAAGCAATAAAACATTATTATTAAACAAAATAAACACAAAAACAAAATTGAAAAGAATAAAAATCAGATTTATGTTATGATGACTTGTTTTTTTATTGTTACATCACATATTGATGATTTAAGGTTTGCTTATCACTAGATGTGCTTCCTACAATTCTTTTTTTCAATATTATACAATGAATTGTAATCAATATTCGTTGCTTCAGAAATGGATGTTAGATAATTTCTGATCATTTCAATGCTTCCGTTTTAGTCGGGTGAAAAATGCCGTGTAACCACAAGGAAAAGCCGCCTGACCAGGACAAAAAGATCACAAGTAGACTGATATGTCTATCTGGAGCTTAAGTGGATCATTCATAGTGTGTGGGTTTATTTATTCAGATAAAGGATCAAAGTAAAATTTCTCATTGAACTCAATGGGTATTTTAGACATTTTTGTGAAAAGTTTGGCTAAGACTTTTCTTACCACTTAATTTCCGTGCTTATAAGATGGATTATGAAAATGGACAATTTTCCTAAACCGTCGGGAATATCCGGAGTTGAAAATTATTCAACGACGTAAAATCCGGAGTTCGTCTACATTAAAATCATATACAGAAAATTGGGACTTTGAAAAACAGACGTGATAAGCGGAGTAACGTGAAAACCGGGAGTCGGGATTACGAGGTCCAACTTACTTATAAATATAATGATAATACAATCGATCCCGCTCACCAGAACACCAGTTTAAGCCAAGGCGCACATTGAGACGCAGCTATCACAGGCAAGTGTAGCGACACTGATCAGAAAAAACTGCCCGAGGCAGGGTGAGCGCAGTTTTTCATCGCGTTTGTTGACATTGTTGAGGAAATTTGGCATGTATATTTACAAACATTTGAATTTGATTCAGTAGATAGATTTAAATTCAGAATCAGATTCTGATACAAAATTAATACAGGCTAAAATGATCATTAGGGTTTTAATTTGCATTTAAACGAATGTTATTAGTTGCATATAATATTAATAATGTTGTTCCACCATTAAACAAATTTTTTATTTCTTTAGTAATGAAAAGACATTTAAATTCCAATGATTTTCAACGACACATTTCCAACAATCAGTTTCCAGAAAATTGCCTGCCTCTAAAAGGATATAATGGAATCAAAGAAAAAATGTCAAAAGTATAGAATAGTGAATTAAGTTCTATTATTCACTTAATGATAGTAGCCTTCCTAAAGTAATTTTGAACAGTTTACCGTGTTTTTAAACTTGCCTTTCACTTAAAATAGTAATTATGCACTTAAAAAGAGTAATTTTGTACAGCATTTATTAATTTTTGTTTTAAAAAAAAATCAATGATATTTAGAAAGAATTGGATTTTCAATGCCATTTTTAAATTTGAGCAAAATGTTTTGTAAATTACAGAAAGAAGCATAAAAAAGGAGTGAATTCATGTTTATTATTGAAATATATACTTATATATATATACATATCTGTGTGTGTCTGTGTGTTCTAAATTTCAAACTTAAAAATAATAAATTTAAGAGATTCCGGATTATTTAAAATGTTCTGATATAAAATTTTTCTAATTTACAATAATTTATCGAGAAAAAGAACATTTATACAAAAGCAATTAAAAACATTTATTAAAATAAATCTTACTAATTATGAATTATATAATTCGACATAATTAATCACACTAATTTAACATCTTTAATAGTATAATTTTAAAGAAATTGCTTTGAATTATCCAATTTGTTCTATGAAAGCAAAATTAAATACGTGCAGACTCACGCTCGAAACTGCGTTAGGAAAACTACCGTGTTTGCTCGCGTAATAGTCGCACTTTTTTTTTTAACCAAATTTTCATTGTGTAAGTCTAGGTGCGTCTATTATGCGGGAAAATCTACTACACAATATTGTACACTCTAATGCTAAAACATTTCTGGCATAAAAAAAGCCCATTGTAATAAAATTAGTAACTTACCAAATGTTTCCAGATTACGTGGTGTTTATTAAATACCATTCTTCTTTTTATGGTAATATTGAGATGACATGTATGGTAATACAGACGTAAAATTTACAAATAATCTTTGTGAAATTTTTGACAAAAAATTCTCATAATAAATCATTTTAACTGAAGACTGAAAGTATCAGTATCACTATTGTAATATGAATCGGTGTCTGAAGAATCTCCGTCATTCAGTAAAATGTCATCTTCGGCTTCCGTCCAAAGCGTCGGAGATACCCGTCTTCTTAAAACTTTTTAAAATTATATCGCTTTTTATTAAAGTCAAGTTTTTTAATATGCAACTACACATTAGTTCCAGGGATGGACTCCTTACGTTTCCATTGGGAGTTTTTTTTCTTTGTTCCCTTTGACCATCAATTATCCATATACTCGTCTTATATTGTCTTTAAACGGTTTGTTAACCGATCGACCAATGGTTACAGAATCGATGTGAGTCATCCAGGAATTATCCAAAGATCTGTTTTGCCTTCTGAAAATTATTTTTTACATCATCAACAAGATGTCCTCGGAAGCTATCGAGTACCAGCATGGCTGGTGTTTTGAGCAATGCTCCAGACCTTTTCTTCCAAACATTGCGAACCCAGTCTTTCATCATTTTTTCATCCATCCAATTTATGTGAAGAAAATATTATTTTGACGATTTTTTCTGCTTCAAATCGGCTCTCTTACGTGAGTAAACACGGTACGCTTGAGTCAATATGCGCCCTTTCATTCATTTCAATGATCTGTGGGTAATTGCGCTGAGTGTATTAACAAAATTTACAATATCTCGCGATATAATTACCGTGTGGGTAAAAATGAGGTGTCAAAATATTCACAATTAAACAGGCTTTCATTTAATATTAAAAAAGAAAAATCGACTTTTTGACCAATTTTAAGGTAAACTGTCCCCTAAAACAAAGTTAAATTGTCTAGGAATCATACTGTGACGCTTTTCTTTAATAATAACTAAAATCATAATAAGTTATGCTTTTGCACCAAATGCAATCACTGAAATACACCCAGTGGCAGTGGAGTCGAATATGGGAAGTTTATTGATTTTACTATGCCCCATAAAGAAACAACATATTATTATACAAGGTTTGCCTAAAATGTTTTATGAATGGCGCGCTTCAAACAAACGAGGAAACATCGACATATGAGAACGTATGTGAATCTGTGATTATTTAATTAACAGAATATCAATTGTACTAACTTCTGTTTGAAGCTAAGGAAAGCAGCAATGGATTTTCCTGAAATGTTAGAAAATATTATCGGAGACTATCAGATTTCGCCCGCTACGCTGTCAGTTTTTCTAAAAGAACCTCCCAGTAATGTTAACTTTTATTTTTATACGAAAATCTTTCCAAATGAACCACCTTTTTAAGCAACCCTAATGTTCGGGGCCCCCCTACCTCCGGCAGTGCACACCCCGTCATGCTGCGTATGCTCTGGTCTGTTTTAGCGAACAAACCCCGAATTTGTTTCATTTTTTAATTTTTAAAGAAAAATATATCCAAGCGAACCTAGTGTTGGGACACCCCACCGCTTTCGGCAGCGTACACCCCGGCGTGCGACTCCTGCACCGATGGGTTTTTGCAACCCTAATGTTCGGGGCCCCCCTACCTCCGGCAGTGCACACCCCGTCATGCTGCGTATGCTCTGGTCTGTTTTAGCGAACAAACCCCGAATTTGTTTCATTTTTTAATTTTTAAAGAAAAATATATCCAAGCGAACCTAGTGTTGGGACACCCCACCGCTTTCGGCAGCGTACACCCCGGCGTGCGACTCCTGCACCGATGGGTTTTTGCTAACGAACTTCGAATTTGTACAATTTTATATGTTTAAACGAAATTCTTTCCAAACGAACCTAGTTTTGAAGATCTCCGAAGCCTTCGGCATCCGTGCTTTGCTACTCACGTTCGGGTTGTTTTTGCAACAAACCTCGAATTTGTATGAATTTATATTTAAAAATGGGAGTATTCCCAAACGAATCTAGTGTTGGGATCACCAATGGCTTCGGCAGCGAAGAGTGGGCGGGCTGTAGGCCTGTCTTCAGCCCGTATGGGGCCCCATTATATTGATTGATGATTTAATTTTGAAAAACAGCATTCTAAAACTTCGATTGTTTTAACTAAGTAATTATTTAGACTCTAAAGGGTTTAGAGATAATCTACCTGAGAGGTTTGATGTGTTGCAAAAAAGATATTTCAAAATAGTTGTTTTCGTATTTCATTTCATCCTAAAATTATCGTATTCCCTCTAAGCGGTTTGACCGTATTTTTTTTTTTCCGTTTCACTATAAAACAACTTAAATCGGTTGTAGACAAAAATAATTTTAACAGAATCGTATTTTAAGATGTATGTCAAATAAAGGGCCATGAAGTGTATATTAGAAGCAATCAGGGAAAGAAAATTTAAATTAGCATTAGTTTTATAAGGATTTTTATGAAAATGCAGGAAAGCTCTCAAAACGCTCAGAATGTTAAAAGATAAAATCAAATTAAGATGAATACTAATACTATTTTGGTACTTTAGTTCTCAATTAGCCTCAAATGATTTGAATAAATGACGAAATGCGGATTAATTATAGATTGAATAAATTTAAACAGCATGATATGTTTAATAGTGCTAGATTTTTTAAATAAATAATTATATAATAATAAAATAATAAAATTGTAATTTATTTTCTCTTTTTCAGATAGCGAAGAAGAAACTGAAAGATTAGTAACTGCTATGCTAAATACTCAGACGCGTTATTCTGTTCCACAAGTTAGAATACCTCAGTGGTACTACAAGACTTTCCTCACGCATCCGAAAGTATCTGGCATAAGACGAACTGTAGAAGAGAGAAGAACTTACATTAGTTATCTGGGTACGTAACGGTATATTGTATATATTTTTTCCTAAAGATGATCATATCACCAGTTAGATATTTGCCGTTATATAAGAGACAGTTGACCAAATTATTAAAAATCTGTTGGCTATTTTGATGATGCAGGGAGAACTCATTTCACCGTTCCGTCCTTACAAAAAAAAGTCAATTTAGAATAAAAATATTAGGAGTGCAATGGATTAATGCGATTTTCCCAGTATTGCTACTAGTTTAGTATACTTTATAAATGCCTTACTAGCGCACTCAGACAATTTAAAGTAACAGTAATTGCACAAATGATCACAAGTGTGACAGCCGCATGATCAAAAGTCTCTTCTTTAGTTAATCATATTGATTCTCAAACGACTGTTATTCCGTGACTTCAGTTTTAAGGGACTACTCCAGTCACGCGAAAAGACCCGCTTGCTAATGTTAATCCTATGGAAGAAATTTATAAGGATATCTTGTTTGCATTCCAATATTTTTAAATGATTTTTGATTGGGTAGCTGAGGTCGATCTGTACAAAAGCCGTTTCTTAAATTTTCGATTATGTTTGTAGATTTTTTTATGAGAATGAAAACAAAATCGAAAAAGTAGAAAATGGCTAATGTAGAGATCAATTTCAGTTATCCAATACAAAAAAAAAAAAAAAAAAAAAAAAAAAAAAAAAAATCAATTATAAATATTGAAATACAAACGAGATATATTGAAAAATTTCTCCCATTGGATTAACATTAGCGAACGAGCGTTTTCTCCCGACTGAAGTACCCTCCTAAGGTGTCGTGACTGCTTCTGTGTGACGCGTCATCAGGTAACATCCGGTTTAAAAATAATGCCGTGATAAATTTTTTACCTACACTATAATAATAATCAAATACAGAAAACTTCTGAATAACGGGCACGTCGGGAGAGTGTAATTTGTCCGCTATTCGGAAGTGACTGCTATTGAGAAGTAAAAATGCACAGATATATAATTGTTAGGGATAGGGGAAAATGTACTTTAATAGAGGTGTCCGTTATCAGGGAGGGCCTGTCATAGAAGTTTAACTGTACTTACAGAAGTAGAGGACAAGTTCACTTGCCATAATACCTTTGATTAAAAAAACAATAATTATTTTTATTGTAATACAAATGCTGATTAGGAATTACTGACAGGCTTTTTAAAAAATACCAACGAGCCTTTGCCTGGTAAAAAACTTATTTTGCAACATTAAAAATAAACATACATTAAAAATAAATAAACAAATAAATTCCTATTCAAATTGCAAACTTCAAATGATAATGGAATAATTGAGTATCCATTTTCTTCAGTTCGAATATACTACATACATTCCACACAGAAAAGAAATAACGCAGGAAAGCATCAATCAATCTTCAGGGCGTCAAATGAAACCCAACCCTAACGAAAGGGTTGCCGAAATTAACCGGTAACATTAAATCGCCAAAATCTCGTCAACATGTAATCTCGTTAATATCATGATAAAACACCGATAAATTGACTAAATCTCTGAAATATAGTTGCTGTTCATAAAAGATATTGAAGCTTGGTACTAACCTGAATTTTCGAGACCCATATTAAATTTTTTGGAGCCTATTTACCAGTATTTAAAAATTGAAAACATACAGGAAAGATGTTATATGGAACATTGCTTTTACTTTTGAAAGGCAGATGGCAGCACCAGCAAACGCTAATTTCAATAATTCAGAAATGTAAACAGGATTGATTTTAGTAGATCTAGCTAAAAAATTTGAAGATTATTAATTATATGCTGAATATATAACAAAATAAAACATATTAAATGAAAATTTAGATATTATATTTCACTAAATGCCAGTTGTAAAGAATGTGTATCAATCGTTTAATTACGAAAATGAGAAGTAAAAATCCATAGTCAAAAACTGGAGGGTACCCGTCCCCCTTAACTTCAGTTTTGACTCGTCACAAAATGGGGTATCTATGACGTCAGAATTAGTGTTTTAGATTCGACTCAATTTCTGCCTCGCATGACGACAAAAGGATTCATAAGTAAAGACGTATTTTAGTCATAATTCTATAAGGGTTTTAACTTTGATCCATGAACATACTGATATTTCTGTCTTGATCGGCGCTAGTTTAGTTTTACTGGAGATGAGTTTTAAGCATATCTAAATATAGCAGATAGTTTGAAGTGTATGGAAACGATTTTCTCAGTTAAAGTCTATGCATAAATTCAGTACTTATTGTGACGTTTTTATCCTATTAGATACATATGATTGATTAAAAAACTTAACTCTTGGCTATAGCTCAAGCTCGAATATCCCTTGATAGTTGATTTTTTATTAGTTCAATAATGAAAATTTTTTCCTCTTTGGCTTTATAAAGTCTTTACAGTATTCGTAGATGACATCTGCCTGACGCTCGATATAACAAGTCAAAACACGAAAGTTCATAGAAGAAGCTTTAGGAGATTTTATAGATTATTTATTCAAATGAGACACAATTTATTTCCATTTATTATACTTTTTTCACCAAATATGCGGCGGAAATGTTACTAGAGACTTTTTGCACACGAAACTTGACTTTACTGATGTCTTTCCAATGTGAAACGGTAATTTCTTCTTCGAGAATGAGTTTTAACACATTTTGCTGATAACAGAGTGAATTTACTTCAGCTTTCTTTATACTTTTTTTAGATTTAATTTACCTTCATAACAAAATACAGCACAATCATGAATCCCGTTGAAAACTTTTTTTTACATTCACGAATTCATTTCTTTGTATTTTTTCTTCCATTGATTGATTAAAAAAATGCACTGTTTTTATTACAACCACTTAAATGAAGCCATTTTTCACCCAGTGGTACCACATATTTCCATTTGTCATTCACAAACATTGAAAAGACTTTACGAAGCTGCCCAAGAAGTGTGGTCGAAAATTGACTGTACTAAGAAAAAATATACCAGGGAAAATTTGAGCCAACAGGCTAAAGTCAAGGCTATTCAATAGAGTCAAACTATAGTAATGAACACATCATTTATGAATGGAAATTAATTTAAAAAATAGTTTCCCTAAAGTGCGAACAATTTTCTGTAAGTTATCTTTCAAAAGGGGAGAGATTACGGAGAGAAGTTAAATTGTATTTTGAGTTTGTGTTTACCGGACAACCTGCAATGTAGATTTTTGATTGAATCTGTAGCAGTTGAAACACTTTAGGATTCATTTTTGACGTATGGTACAGATGGTACAGACGTATGGTACAGGTACATCTTTGACGTATGTACAGACTTAATAAGTTAGTGTAAAATATTTAATACATAATAGACCAGTTAACTGATGTGTGAACAAGGTGATACGATGAACTGGATTCATTTATTAAATGGAACAATGTTGTCTTTTATAAGGGACTAGCAAACCCCACAGCTTTGCTCGCGTAATATTTGAAATATGCCAAGTGATATTTATGTGTCTAATTCTTATTAAAAGGTACTAACTAAATTTTTATTTTATTAAAAGGTAATATTTTATTTTATTAAAATGTTTTTTACTAAAAGGTACTTATTACTTTTAGGAATAATTCAAAAATTACCATTTAAAATACAGTTTGATTAAACATCATTATTACACTGCATTAGGCAGAAATGAGACTTAAATTAATAAAACCAAATAAAACTAAATAAATGATAATTTAGAAAATATTTTGAAACTTTTATGTTCAATTAATACGCTCATTTCAGTATTCATTTGAAGTTTTGAATTTTTTAGAAACCATCTTCTTACATCTTAAAATTAACTATCATATCAAATTCCAAGTCCTACCACCTCTCTCAAAATAAAAGGGCTACGTTGAAATAGGAACTGTCACCATTTATTTGCCAACATTAATTTTGAAATCGGTTTGTTATTTCCTAATATTCCACAGAAACGTAATTTAGAAAGCTTTTAAAGGCCTTTTTTAGAACGTTTGTTGCTCCTGTAAACCCCAAGTGGTAGAATCATCGGCATAAAATATAGCCTATGTAGGATCAGAGACTGTTACCATTGATTCGCAACTATTACTTTTATAATCGGTTTATATTCCATGAAATTGCATAGAAATCGTAATTTAGGACTTTTTTAGAATGCTTTTCGCACCTCCCCTTCGCTTCACCCCTTTTTAATTCGAATTTATTTTCGACAGTCCTTCGAGGGCATTTATATTTTTTAAGTAACTATCATGTCATATTTAAAGTTCTAGCCTTTTCAGTATCACAGAAATCGCAATTTAGAAAGTTTTTAGCTCCTGCAACCCTCTGGTGGTAGTGACACAGACATAAAATATAGCTTATGTTTGAGTAGGTTCTATCACCAACAATTTGTCATCATTATTCTTTTAATCGGTTTGGTATTTGATAAGACTGCATAAAAATTGTAATTTATAACGCTTTTCGCTCACTTCATCTTTTTAAATTTGGAATTTTCTTTCGACTGTTCTTAGAAAGCAGCTGCATCTTGTAAGTAAATACCTTGCCATACTTCAAAGTGTTAGACCCCACAGTTGTTCAAAAAACGCGAATTAGAACATGTTTTGCTTTTGCAACCCTCAGATGGTAGTAACAGCAACATAAAATATAACCTATGTTATAGCAGGGACTGTCACCATTGATTTGTAACCATTACTTTTGAAATAGCTTTGGTATTTCCTGAGATTGAGTAGAAATCGCAATTTAGAACGTTTTTAGAACGCTTTTCGCGCATTTTCACTCCTTTTTAAATTTCCAATTTTTTCGAAACTGTTCTTAAAGATCATTTATATCTAATAAATATGTCTTGCCTAATAAAAAAACCTTGCCTACCCGTACCGATCACAAAAATCGAAATTTAGAACGCTTTTTTGCTCCTTGAACGTCTAGGTGATAGTGATACCGGCATAAAATAGCGTCTATGTTAGAGCAGAGGCTGTCAGCATCAATTTCCTACCATTACTTTTGAAATCAGTTTGATATTTCCTGAGATATTGCTGACAAATCGTCATTTAGAACGCTTTTCGCGCATTTTGCTTCTGAATCTCCTCTGGTGTAGTGGAAACAGATATAAAATATAGCCTATTTTGGGCAAGATCTATCACCCTCATTTTTACACCATTATATTTGAAATCGGTTCAGTACTTCCTGACATTGCATATAAATCGCAATTTAGAACGTTTTTTACAACGCTTTTTGCGCATTTTGACCCCCTTTTAAATTTCGATTTTTTTAGGAAATGTCCTTAGAGATCATTGATATCTTATAACTAACTACCATTCCAAATTTCACGATTCTAGGCCCTTCCGTAACGCAAAAACCGCAATTTAGAAGATTTTTCTTCTGCACCCCCTTTGGGGTAGTGGCACTGACATAAAACATAGCCTATGTTGGAGCAAGGGTTGTCACCATCATTTTCACGCCATTATTTTTTAAATCGGTTCGGTATTTCCTGAGATTGTGTATAAACCACCATGTAGAACGTTTTTTAGAACGCTTTTCGCGCATTTTCACCCCCTTTAAATTTCGAATTGTTTAAGAACTGTTCTTAGAAATCCTTAATATCTAATAAGTAGCTAATATTTCAAATTTCATATTTCGGCCCTTCAGTAACCTAAAAATCACATCTTTAGAACGTTTTTTGCTCCTGCACCCCCTTTCGGGTAGTGGCACCGACATAAAACATAGCATGGGTTGTAACCGTCATTTTGACACCATTATTTTTTTAAAATCAGTTTAGTATTTCCTGAGATTGTGTAGAAACCACCATTTAGAACGTTTTTTAGAACGCTTTTCGCGCATTTTCACCCCTTTTAAATTTCGAATAGTTTAAGAACTGTTCTTAGAAATCCTTTATATCTAATAAGTAGCTAATATTTCATATTTCTAGGCCCTTCATTAATACATAAATTGAATTTTTAGAGCGTTTTTTGCTCCTGCACCCCATTTGGGGTAGTGGCACCGACATAAAATATAGCCTATCTGGGAGCAAGCGTTATCACCATCATTTTGACACCAATATTTTTTAAATCGGTTTGGTATTTCCTGAGATTATGTAGAAACTACCATTTAGAACGTTTTTTACAACGCTTTTTGTGCATTTTCATCCCGTTTAAATTTTGAATTGTTTAAGAACTGTTTTTAGACATCATTTATATTTTATAAGTAACTAATATTCCAAATTTTATGTTTCTAGGCCCTTCCAGTAACGCAAAAATCGCATTTTTAGAACGTTTTTTGCTTCTGCACCCCCTTTGGGGTAGTGGCACCGACATAAAATATAGCCTATGTTATAAGTTTGACTAACACCATCATTTTGATACCATTACTTCTGAAATCGGTTAGGTAGCTCCAGAGATTACCTCTAACAAACAAACAATTTTTACTTCTTTATAATATTAGTATAGACAATACAGTTTTGATCCGCTCAAGAAGCAACTATAAGTATATCTTGAAAGTTTATCTTTGTGTACTGTTTACTCACCCATTTACAATTGAGGTTATTTATCGCTTTATGAGTCATTCTACGTAATTAATTTACTGTCGCAAATTTAGATTACTAAAAAAATATTTTCTACTTATTTTGTAATCCTATCTTTGAAATTAAAATAAACTTTTATTATCTGTATCATTCATAACTCCATTACTAGTAAAATATTGATTAAAAAGGAAAAAAACTAACAATTTGCGAAGATCTACTATCAGATTGTCGAACAAGTTACAATTTATGATTTTGAAACATGCATAATTGATAGAACAAACTACAGAAAATACTACGATAGAAAATACTACGTAAACATAAGAATTTCGTAAATACCACATTTACAAAATTTGTAATTATTTTTTATACACAAACACATGAACACACATACATTTATTATTAAAAGAGCGCACATATACTTAAGAACAAGCACACATATTTATGCAATGTATTTTACACACACGCTCTCATTTTTTTTCATCCTTTATTGTTGTGTGAGGGGACAGTCGCACTTTGCAAATATTCAATGTGTGTGAGTATCGTTGAAAATTAACATTAAACTGTTTGCATGGATATTTCACTAATTTTTGCAAACGACAGAGTCTGTCAGAAGTGTTTCGATGGGTTTTATATGCTTTGACTGTAACTGACTGAAGCGCATTTACCAGATAAAGGTCTTACGCGTGGAAGATTACGCTTTTTTAGCCAGCGCATCCAGCGGTTGTGCCAGTGAAGCTGAACTGTAAAGGAAGAATCGTGAAGCTTGTTAAATGTTTAAAGCTAATTAATCCGTTAGAGGAACATTTCTGTTATAAACCACTTTTTTTAGATAGGTTTGTAATAAACAGTTATTTGTTTTATATCAGAGTTCTTAATTATGACAGAAACACAGCAGCATGGTACGGTTGATAGTTTAATAACATACTGCAGTTAAATATTTTAACAATTACGGCTTATTGAAAAGATTTTATAAAATTATATATGTGGGATTACGTTGAGTACATTACCACAACAAGGATTACGTTTAAATACAAACAGAAACACTAAGGTTTAATAATACAATTAAATATACAGATAGTAGTTAAAGAGATTTTAAATAGATGATCATTAAAGGAATCATAACGACATTTTGCCTGTTTGATAAAAACGCATCTCTGCAACCTTCTTAAGCCTTGCTTAGAAGAATTCGGCTGAAATCTATTGAACTCCTCATTTGTTGATCGGGCGTTTCCCTCATGCGTATCGTGCATTCATAATACTGCTTGCATGCAGCTCGTAACTGTTATTACTTTATTAATGTATTGATTGTCGTACTAATGTGGCTGTTGACACGGAGGTAAGAGATAGATGGAGAAGAAATGTGGTGACTGGCTGTGATGCCGAAAATGCAACCTTCAAACCTGTTAAAAACGGTTAAAATTAAGTCCAAATGCTTGCAGCTCCACAGAGTCTGTGTGCGGTTGGGCTGAATGGGGGTATTTAAATTTGAGCGATAACCGCCTTCATATTGCAAACCATTCATAATACTGCTTGCATGCAGCTCGTAACTGTTATTACTTTATTAAGGTATTGATTGTCGTACTAATGTGGCTGTTGACACGGAGGTAAGAGATAGATGGAGAAGAAATGTGGTGACTGGCTGTGATGCCGAAAATGCAACCTTCAAACCTGTTAAAAACGGTTAAAATTAAGTCCAAATGCTTGCAGCTCCACAGAGTCTGTGTGCGGTTGGGCTGAATGGGGGCATTTAAATTTGAGCGATAACCGCCTTCATATTGCAAACCATTTTTACGTCATACTGCATCTCCATCTATCTCTTTCCTCTGTGGGCTGTTGATCCTTAATCATTCCCACATTTATTTACCAGTAGACTCGTCCGAGGATTTTGCACTGCTGTCTAATATTTTTTAGAAATAGCTAAATAGCTAACATTTTTTAGATGCAGGTTTAAACTTCTAAAGAAAAATTAAGGATACAAACAGCATTAATGAAGCTAGAATTTCCTCTCATTTATTACATCAAAGTTACAGGAAAGACTGATCGAAGATAGCAATTTCAGTTTGCTTTTTAATCATAAATATAAAATAAAACTGTACAGGGACATCCACGCTTTATCTTTTTTGTACTATTTGTTTTTTTATAATCATTGCTGAGCATTTAATGCGGTATTTTATTTTTCCGACAACATTGATTTGAGAAAAATCTTTCATTTCATTTATAAAAAAAAGGCTGGTTTAATTTTTAATTAACTGCAATTTTTAATTAAAAAAAAAAACACATTTTAACGAAGTGTGGGTGTACCATAACAGTAGCCGGTTCAAAAACCTCTCGAATGATACCTCATTCGTTGTTGTGCGTTTTGTAAATGCATAGAAAAGGGGATCTTGACAACAGAAATAATATATATGATTACTGTTCTATGATTTACAGGAGAGTTCATCAACACAATCCGCAAACCAAGACCAGGATGTACTGACGAGGAACAGCACGACGTGAGTTACTGTGCAACCACAGATGAAGAGGAATTCAAGTGCCAAGATTACTCCAAAGCTTCAGAGGCTAGAGGCTTCTGGCCTAATATCCGATGTGTTAGAGCTGCGTCCAAAGCTGCCTGTATGGAAACACTAAAGAATGGAAACGCACACATGGTTACGCTTGATGGAGGCGATATGTATAAAGCCGGAAGGTAAATAAATTACCTTCGTCAACTATTTTTTTTCTTTACGATTTTACGCTTTTTTTTTTACAACTTTTAAAATTAGTTAACTACGACAACAACAGCAACAAAAAAATCTTCGTCTTATTTAATAACAGAGATTCTGCGATAAAAATAAGCTAAGATTTCTATTCGAAAAAAAGTAGTAACAAAAAAAGCGTAAAAGTTGGAAACTATGCCTGTTTTATCTCTTTGTAAATTCAGACTACTTTAAAAACCACTAGCAATGATTCTGACAGTGCAGGCTAGTGCAAAATTTAATTAGATTAGCGATTAAAAGTGAATGATTAGATCTTTAATAGTGATTAATGATTAACCAGTTATATTAATAGAGTAATGATTAATGATTTAATTAATTTAAATCACTTTTTTGATCAAAGATTAAATTAGTCATTAATCTAATAGCTGTAGCTAATTAATGATTAATAACCAATAACAAAGTTACGTGTTTTGGGCCAAGGTTTCACAAAGTTATGTTAGTTATTAAAATAAATTTGATTGTTTTGTATCTGCAAATAGCAATTCGGAAGTATGCCTGAAATTTAACGCGTATTTTATCTTTCGAAATTATATGAGCAAAAAATGACCTTAGCACCTTAAAGCAACTAACCGACCAACTCTAACAAGACTGAATTTTTTTATAATTTCGACTGTTACGCATTAATATTAGACTTAGAGAGGAGAACTAAATAGTATTCTTATAAACATCTGAATAAGAAAAGAACATGTTGTACTTAAATATATAAATGCAGTAGACTCTTGATTATCCGGCGTAATGTGGCGGAAGGGCAAACTGGATGAAAAAGCCGGTTCTATAAATACTCATATCCTGCCACACCCACAGCATTAAAAACATACTTTTTACACCAAAATCAGCTCTAATTAATGTTTGTTGTCCTTTTAATAACGGCCTCTTCTTTACAAATTATAAGTTACAAATGCATATAGTGTACTGAACTCTTTTAAAATTTATTACAGAAAAAGGAAGTTTAAGAATAAATATATTGTATAGATTTCAAGATTATTATGTCTGAATTTTATTATGTCTAACTTAATTGTTGAAAACATAAAATCATACATCGAGTAACGTATCAATACAGTACATACAATTTTAAAATAAACAAAACCTTAACGTGAAACGTAAGCCTATTTTTTTTAATGGTTTAAACTCATTTACTGTTCATTGATAAATGATTACTCAAATTGGAAAAAATAATAACAAAAAGAAGAAAATAAGCATATATCCCAGTTTTGTGTTAAGTTATTAAATTACTGATATTGCAAATATATACTTGACCATAGGTGACAACTTCACGGGGATGAAATAGACAATAGGCATACTTGTACCACTAATTTTAAAATATTTTTTGTCCTATTTAATCACTCACTATGATTAATTAAGATAAAAATACCATTGTAAAATTAGTGGTGTTCTTGTCGCGAGGGCCTTATTATCCAAAAGGCACATGAAGCACAAGCTTCCCCTTTAAAATTCAAGAAGCCACAAGTCTCTAATTCCCTATTTATATTTTTTTACATTGCTTTTTTCAATTTTTTTGGAGGAGAAAGTTTGTGTAATGCTAAGAGAAAACTCACACTACTTCATGAAAGATATCTAACTGTGTAATTTGAATGTAATCAATAGGCTTTTAAGCAATCCTAGGGCATCTTGATCTGCTGGTTAGAGTAGAAATAACCTTGTACCTCAACTCAACATACAATAACTATATATTCTATAAATATACTCTATCTTCATTATATACAGGGAAAATAGGAACAGTAGTCTTTTGACGAAATATCAGAATTTAGCTAAGCCCCACCTTTGTTGCATTGAAAAGTTTCCATGAATTTGGAATTTAGAAAACTTTTCCTGTATGAGGGCCTTCAGAAGGATAATGTGATTCCTATACTTTAAGAGATTAATCTGACCCTGCCTGTCGCATGTCGCTCCCGTTAAGTTGGCACCTATGAACCTGTCAGCTGAATTTAACTATAAAAAATGGTATTTGTCATTTTTTCTTTAGGTATTACAATCTCGATCCCTTGGCTGGCGAAGTGTATAACGGCTCAGATACCATATATTACGCAGTGGCTGTTCAGCGTTCAGTATCCGATGTCACGAAGCTCGCAGAATTAAGAGGTAACATCATATGTATTGCTTATTGTGTGTGAAAAAGGATGTATGTAATTTTTTTACGAAATTGGTTTTGTGCCAGATTTTTAATCTGAATACCTCAAAATATCCTTATATCAAAAGATAAACATAATTTATTTCCTCTAACGGCCAGAAACTCAATTGTAGATAGTTTTACGACCATCCGTAAACATTGCCTTGATTTGAATGAGAAAGTGCTTGTTTTGGCTTATATTTCACTCTCTCTAGTTACTAGTGTGTAAAAAAAAATCATGACTTAAAAAAAAAAAATCTGATTTTTTGATTAAAATTGAATTTTTTTTATTTAAATAGAATTTGTATGATTTTTTTTTTCTCTGCTTTAAAATGCAGAATAGCTGCTAAGAATTTTAGGTTTTAGAAACAATTAATGTTGTAATTACTAACATAATCTATGTTTTTATGCTTTCATTGTGTCTTCTAGTTGCAAAACCGGCTAACTTCAAAAAATAAAATTTTTGGGGAAAGCTGATTTTTTGCCACTCTTAGCCAAATAAAGTTTGGAACCAAAGCTCTTCAGTTTTATAGTCATTAGGTCAGTATATTTGAAAACACGAAATAAGGTGGCAGGAGCACATGAAAGGAGTGGATTATTTAAGTCTTTATTTTGGATTTGGCCACCTTTGCAACTTACTTTGGAGTTGGTCGATTTTGCAACAAAACATAAATTATTTTTTTCTAAATTTAATCTGATATTGGGATTTTAGGGGTAACAAATACACAGAAATGTTTTGTTCAACTAAATGTTACTTAACAAAAAGAACTTTAGGAGAGTTGTTAACCTAAAATGACTTTTACACAGTTACTGATTGTTAAAACTAACTGATTAGTTGTTAAAATTTACTTAAATGTCACTAAACAAACGATTTAAATGACATGGTATTATTTTAAATAAAATTATTAAAATTTAAAAACTTTAACAAAAATCATACTATGTACATGCAATTTCAAACTTTAGTGGTCTCGTCGTTTTCGACAGTCTCACAAATTTCGTCAGGATGGTCCATCCATGCGTCTTCTTCTTCATTATCTCTGCTTTCTGCTTCTTGAGCAGCTGATGCCAATATATTTTTGTAAAAAAAAAAAAAACTGCTTTTTAGCATCCCGATTTGGTCCAAAATGTTTTGTCAGTCAGTTTTGGACATTCCGAAGTTTTAGTGGCTTCACCACGGTACTCGGAGCTACGTCCTCAAGCTTCCTGTTCATAATACTTCTCTTACTCTTGACAACAGACTTTCTGATTTCTACCTCAGATTTGTAAAAGACCTCCCCTTGCACCAACACATTATTTTTAACTTTTGTTATGAAATTTTTTTTGTAGGAGCAAATTTGAAGTGCCACTGTGCAGGTGGTTTGAGGAAGAGATTGCTGGTCTTTTTCCAATCATGGTCGGTGTAATCTCTTCTTTGCTTGAAAACTGTTCCATGTTCAGATAAAATTTCTTCATACTTTGTAGGCTGAACGAGGGACTCGATTTTCTTCAATCTCCTTTCAATTTGAGCGAAAACACAGTCTGGAGGGATAAAAGAATACTGAATTAACGTAGGCATGTTATTACATTAATAACATATTATGACATCATGATGATTAATTAATCAAAATATGCTAACTATGATGCTATTATGTTATCAATTAATTATGTATTATATTATCACCAGGGGTGAATTACCCATAAGGCCAACTTAGGCCATGACCTAGGGTAGTACGTTGGGTAGGATTCGCAAAATTAAGAACTTTAATGTATTTAAATTTGATGAAATAAGGACAATTTAAAATTTTAACGAAAAGTGTTAAATAAAAAATGAATTTTTAACAATTACATTTAAAACAATTTTTCTATATTTCGATACACCAACACAAAATTATCTCAGATTTTAAGTGTAACAAAAGCCCGTTCATTCCCAATTTACAATCCTCAAAATGCTAGAATTTATAAAACAAAATTTAAATGGATTATTAATTAATTAAATAGGTTTAAAAAGTCTTAAATTTATCAGAGGAAATTCACTTACAGTTTTATGAAGGGGGGGCGGGGGGAGGTCGCAGAAAAGTATTTTGGCCTAGGGCGTCAAAAAATGTTAAACCGCTCCTGGTTATCAAAAAGTGCACATTACTTTGAATTTTGGCTTTTCTCCTTTTGCACGTCGTAGATCCACTTTCCCGCTTCCTTGGTTGATTAGTAGACACTTCTTCCACAAACTTTTCCATAGTCGGAGAAAACACGATAATGTTAATCTAATCAACAAGTGAGAGGTTTTTGTGGGGTCGAGCAGCAGCGTCATCGGATATGGAGATGGCTGGTTTTTAAACTCACCGGCTGAAGGATTTTGCCGGTTTTGCAGCACATCGTGATTTTCAAATGCATATAACACAGGGATTGACCGGTTTTGGCATGGTTTATCGTTTCCAGATGGTAGAAACCTTTACTTAGAACTGAAGAAACACATTTTCCATTGTTGAGGAGTAGGCCGGTTTTGCAACTAGACGACACAATTAATAAGATTATAAATATTAGTTTGTAATTGCACAAATGATAAAAAAAACTGCAAATTAGTAATTTCATTAGTTAGTAGAATATGTACATTATGTTACGTTTATGTTACTTTATGTACATTAACACTCTGTAAAAGTTATGTAAAACTATATTAACAACTACTGATATATAAGAATAAAGCATTTAATATTAAACTATTAACACTGTTAAAAATTAATAATTAAACAGTTAACTCTCTAATTAGGAAAATAATATATATCTTCTTGCTTTAAATACTAAAATAATATGATAATTAATAATTTAATATTCATTCTAGAAAGAAAAAGGGCCAAGGTGTCAATTCCTCAAAAAAGGCAATGCTTTAGTAGTTAAGGGCATTATTTCATGAGGAAATACATTAGAAATGTGTTAAGTAACAATATAAAAAAAGTATTTACTTTTTTTAAATGCTAAATTATGTGACATTAATTTTTAAGGATTTTATGAATTACGAATTGAAAAATACAATTCAATAACAACATGATTTAATAATCTCCTTTTTTTCTAAAGATATAAAGTTCAATTTTTTTTTTTCAAGGTTTTGGCATACGGATTTAAAAATACTGTGGTATAGGGAAATTTTTACAAGAAATCTCTAAGTTCTAAAGGTGAATATTATAATTTTTTTAAAAAGCAGGGTGTATTTTGCAAATTTTAAAAAGGACAGGATGCTGCATCCTTAAAAAATGGCCTAAAGGAAACAGTAAGTAAATACAGAATTAACAAAAACTGCAAATAAGTAATTTCATTAGTTAGTAGCACCAAATAACAAAACAAATAAATATCATTTGCAGCTCGTTTTGGATTTTTAGATGGAAAAATGATTATTAATCACCTAAATTTAAACTTACACACTTATATGTAAGGAAATCCGGCTCCCTGGGTTGGTCCTCTGTCGCTGTTTCGATCGGTGCCGGGCCGGTGGATGCAGGGGCGCGAACCAAAGACAGGTCCGTGCCTACGTCGGATCGCTCCCTCTGAGTTCTTAGTATATTCCTGTTGTCGTGGGCCGTAAGCGCTATTCGGGATTCAGTTAAAATCCGAAAGAATATGCATGTCTGATAAAGGAAGACACCATCTGTTACGGAACCTGGTTATTTCTTTTGGTTACATAAGTCCTTTTAAACCAAGCCCAAACTGGCATGAGAGATGAGAGCTGCTACTTTAATCCTTTCCGGACATTGGGAGTTAGTTTTATCGCAAGGCGACTCCTGGAGAGCATAGTGGCGTGAACTTAGTGCATTATTTAGATGGTAAAAACTTCGCTCCTGAGACCCGTGCAGCGATATAAATATGAGGTATTTTGCATTATTCCTGCTAGAGGTCGTCAAAGTCAAAAGAGGTGTATTTCTAATTTAATTGCCCGTGAGCTGACTGATTGATTGCCCGGGCAAGACGTTGGCTCAAATTCAGCCGATGGGATGCCACGAGAATTTAATATTGCACTTATCTCAGCAAAAGTATTCTTATGAAATGTGACAAAATGATCTTTGAAAGTTATAAGATGCGATTTTGGAAAACTAATTTAACAGTGGCAACGGCAGTTTCAATCAATTGAAACAAAATTACTAAAGCATTTAAGAAGTTTTAATTTTAATTTCTAAATTTAAATTTCTAATTTTTAAAACGGGGATTTCAGATTTTAAAAGGTGCAAAAACTGATTTTACATTTTAAGAAGGGGCTTAGCTTTTATCGTTACATATATGTGTATTCTAACAACAACAACAGCAAAAAAAAAATATGAAAATGAGTTACAGTCGTTCATTCACACGTACGGCAAAAATATAAGAAAAATCAGTTATATTTGAAATTCTCAAACTATTAAATAGCAACATTATTATTATTTACTGTGGGTTATTAATAATCAGTGTTTCAAAAAAAAAAAAAAAATGCTGTCTGTTCAACCTTTAACTAATTTCTTTATTTGGTGTATATAAGTTTAAAAGTAATAATAATAATAATAATAATAATAATAATAATAATAATAATAAATTCAACCTCTTCTGAAAAAGCTCTTGCTGTGCTTAACTTTTTTTTATACCAATTAGGTATTTTTCACTGGTATACTTTTTCACTGATCTTTTTCACTGGTATTTCACCTTTTACAGTAGCTGTTGAGGAGATGTCGGGTTGATTTTTGACGGCCGATTATCTACTCGAGAGATATAGGCCTTAGGGGGAGTGCCTTCCGCGGGAGGTCTTTCTAAGGGAACCTATACCGTATTTACGCAAGGTTTACCAAGGTTCGAAGAAAACCACGAAGACTCTGAAAGGTTAGGCCGACGGCCGATTAAGGAGATGTCATTCGTTCATTCTTCTTTAGCTCCAATTCACTTCCCTATAAGTTTAATATTGCAAAAGTAGAATGAGAAAAACAAGTACTGGCTATTTATTCTTTTATTTGGAGAAATTTATTTTACTTGTTATGCTTATTTCATATAGAAGAATGAATAACTTGATTACTTAAAGTAAATTATGACTTTGCAAGTTATATTAGACAAAGGCTTTTTATTCCAGATAAAAACTTGCTTTTTACAAACTTACTGTACTTAAATTATTACAAGCGTAAAGAATTAAACTTAGAAACAACCTACATACATAAGCCTTTCTTTCTTTCTTTTTTACTTTCTTCTATCTTTACAAGAAGAGAGTATTGGATTCATAGAAAACTTCGACGGATTTAGAAGGTCCTGAACACAATTTCACTGTGCTTAGAAAATGTCTGTCTACATGTGGCACAAATTTTGTGGGCGCTCTATCTCAAGAACTAGTGCACGGAATTTAATAAAAATTTAGATTCAGTTAGACCCTTGATAGTAGTAACAGTTCACTTTGTAATTCAATGGTATCGACAAGTTCTGGAATGCAGGTTTGCCATAGTTTGGACAAACGCGTTTGTCCAAGCACAGTCTGAGCATTGTATGTCGCCACTCTCATATAGAGGTAACCTAATAAAAATAAGTTTTGTTGCACGTTAAAAAATATTACCTACATACATATATTATATTTTTCAGGAGTGCGTTCATGCCACACTGGAATGGGTCGTACGGCTGGTTGGGTCATGCCCATTGGCGTTTTGTTAACAGAAGGTCTGCTGTCGTCAGAAGACGGTGTTTGTAACCACGCCAATGCTGTCGCTGACTTCTTCTCGGGAGGCAGTTGTGTACCTGGAGCCAATGACACCAAATACAACCCTGGAAGAGTAAGAAGTGACGACCTTTGCAAACAGTGCATCGGAGATGAAGAAAGCCAGCACAGGTATGAATACATTTTGCATTTTCCCGAATGATTTACTCTTGTAAATCTTTGTAAATATACAGGATTCCAAAAACTCATGTACAAACTTTAAGATGTGATCAACTCACAACAAACAAATTTTATATAGGAAACCAGGATTTATTTATTCAGTCAAATATACAAAATGTCTCGCTCCAATACGAGCCTATATATATATATTTCATAACTCAAAAAAAAAAAAAAAAAAAAAAAAAAGAAGAAGATATTTTAATGATTTTTTAAATATTTGCATGATTTGTGTAAAAAACGATACTATCATGAAAAGAGCCGGAGCTCAAAATATTTCGGTCAGTGAATCGTATGTAGTGTCAACTATATTCCGAAATACAAAAAGTACAGTTCACCAATGTTTGAACGCGTATGGTGGCCACATCATGTTATATCGCTACATTTCACTCAAAGTAATATAAATTTATAAATATCTTGAAAATAACATTGTTGAAATACCTTTATTTTTGTTATGAATAAAAATCTCGATTAGGAAATAAATGAGGCATTCGTACTTTTGACTTTATAAATGCATTTCTATCCTAGTTTCCTGTATAAAAATTTTTGTAGTGTGCTGGTGCTCTACCTTCTCATAAAAATTCTGTCCTGTATAAATGAAATAAAAAATAAGTTTATTTGATACTTTCGTCTTCACACAAAAATCCCCTAAATTTTACCTAATTATGTTTTATCCCTGTGTCCGAATTATTTCGCCCCTGCAAAGTGAGTGTAAATGATGTGCATACCATTTTACATGGGAAACATATTTTGGTCATCTTAATAATGCATACCATTTCATTACATTTGAAGAAGTGCAATGTCATTAAAATGAACTTCAAATATCTGCCACTCAGAGACCATATAGAGAGAATATCTGCCACTCCAAATCTCTTGTGTGGCCTTGCAAATGAACGACAAACACTAATCACATAATTTTCGTTTGAGAGCATGCTGTAGGTATATTTTCACACACATATTTCTAACATATTTTTGTATTTTACAAATACAAATTAGGACACGGTAGAAAAATAATCATTACAGCCTAAATTATATTTTATAGTGGCGCCATCTATTATAATAATGTACAACTATATCTTGAAATTGTTGTCAAGATATGAAAAATTTGCGTCTACATCTTCCATACTAGTATAATATAAAATTTTTGGACACTTAAATTACTAGAACGATAGGTAATCTGGATTCTTTCATGGTTAAAATTGTTTTGCAGTTTAATTTGATATGTTTGTTTGCTTTGCTTATGCCTAACCAAACTAATTTTATTTTACTTCAATGTCAAAATTCATGAAATGGGGTTTGCCAAAGAATATTGTAAATTACATTGCAATTAAAATTTATTAAAAAATTCATACTTATTTCCTCATCTTACTATAGGCTGCAGTTTCAAAAGATAATTTAAAGAAAATAAAGATTAAATAATGAAATTTAATTGTTCCAAGTATAATGTAAAGCGACAATAGATGGCAACACCATAATTCATATTAAGATTTTTTTTTTTTTTTTTTTTTTTTTTTTTAATTATTATTACAGCGATTCTTCAACTTTTGCGGTGTCCCTTTTAATGTCCAGCGTATTTTGCTGGATGTTTAAAATATTTTGCTGCATACATGGTAATACGTCATGGGAAATTATTTTAATATATACAACCTATTTATTTTTCCTTATATAGATTGTTAAAATTCCAAATTTAGTTTACAGCGCTGGCAATAAACAGCTACATTAACAAGATTTTTTTTTTTGCTCTAAAAATGTCAAGGTTTTCATTTTCATTTCATTAATTTCTTGGTAATAAAATGGATCTCTTATCCTCCCACTTTCTGAAAAAAGAAAATAAAATCTGAAAGTTTCTTCGATGTACTTAGGGTGTGTACCAAAATTTGAAAATGAATTGTAGACCGGCGAACATTCGAATTTTAAATCCTTATAAAATTTATATGGGAGTAAGAACTAAGATGAAACCCCCCCCCCCCCCCTAAAAAAAAAGAAAAAAAAGCAAAATCGGAGCGCCCAGTAAAAGAAAACACATAAAAACCTAAAAAGAAAGTATACAGACGAATTGCATAGCTGTATTTTTCCTTATCTTGGTTAATAAATTCCCATTAATAGTGATAGATCATATTTGATACTAAAGTGATTGGTGTTGGTGTTATTTATGTCGGCCGATTATTTGCACGAGGGATATATAGGCCCTAGGGGGAGTGCCCTCCGTGGGGGCCTTTCTAAGGGAACCTAACTTGTATTTACGCAAGGTTTCCCAAGGTTCGAAAAATCCACGAAAACTTCGAACACTAAAGTGATTGGTTTAGCTTGCGAATCCTTGTCTGTAAGCTCGTGGGCCCCTAGGAATCCGAACATTAAAATGTTGACATATGGTACCGATGTTTTACATTTAAAAAACTGTATGAGAAACAACAACTGTAATACATTATTGTACAGCATACATCAAGAGCGGTTTTTGTTTCTCTCCTTTTTCACTCGGCAACAAAGAAGGGCAGCCACATACATGTATAACCTTGAAACATATGTATGCTAAATTTATATCTGCGCTCTTATTACTTTTTAATTTTTTAAAGAGCCTTTTCCTATTACACTGTTTTTCCTTTCCCCTCACAGACCGTGGAAACCGATTTTTTTATTATATTTCAACGCAATCATCATAATTTGGAAAGAAATCACACTAGTCACAATTTTAACAGCTGAGTGAAAACATGCCCTGGCCGGAAATCAAACCCAGAGCCTCCGACTCCAATTAGGGCCAACAAAGATTGAGTGGTTTTGCTCCCAAAGCTGAAAGATGAGAGATGCTGGATCCGAACTAGTGTTGAATTCAGGGGGTGGCCCGGTGGGGGGAAGGACACTCCCACCGGAACAATGAAATGTCCCTTCTCGGGAGGGTTTGACATTTTATGCTTTTTAATAGACAGATATGCAAACCCCCACCCCCCTCGGAACTCTAGTATAGGGTGGTCCACCTGCTGGTCCTTTTTTGAACAATGAATATTTTATAGGTTTTTTGTGTCAGCTGTCATGTGTCATGCATGTATGAACTATCAAATGTATGCCATTTGTAATTATGTATGCCATTTGTATGACAAGACGGTGCAACGGCACACACTGCTCGCCAAACCATCAACTTATTGAACAAGAAATTTTCAGATCGCGTAATTTCAAGAAATTTTGATGTGAATTGGCCGCCAAGATCGTGCGATTTAACCCCAATGGATTATTTTTCTTTGGGGGGTTTCTGAAAAGTAAAGTGTACGCCAATGCCCCCCGCACAATCCAAGATCTCAAACGTAACATCCGTGCTGATATTTTGGCCATGGAACAGCTCATTCTGGGAAAAGTCATCGAAAATTTTGATGTTCGGATGATGGCATGTAAGCGTAGCCGCGGTGGCCACATGTGCGATATTGTATTCCATACATAAATGCCATAGACCCACCTTCCATGTTCAATAAAGAATTCCGATTTTCACTCATAAAAAATGCGTTTTCTTTCATAATAAAAAAAGAACCAACAGATATACAAGCCAGTATATCCCCCCGGAGCCACAAAAATCCTTCCCGGAGAAAAATGCCTGAAATCAACATTTGATCCGAATCCATGTAGCGCTTGTCGGCCTAACCGTTTGGAATTTTTTTGTGGTTTTCTTCGAACCTTGCATAAATACCGGTTAGGTTTCCCTAGAAGAACCCCCCCCCCTCCCCCTTGGCCTATATGTCTCTCGCAGATAATTGACCGTAACAAACACCACAATCAATTGAACTACTTTTTTTACTCAGTTGTACAAATTACAACTTGTATGATTTCTTTTCCAATCAGTATGGCTGTGTTAAAAAATAATAAAAAGTGTAATTACTTATCCATCGTTTACTGGAGTTCCTTTACCTGCGTTTTATTCTGTTGTGCCGTCTCAAATGGCAAAACAGATGTTATTGCTAAAAGATAATTGTGTCGGTCGCATGTCACATAGGTAGCTGGATTGGTATATCACTGGCAAATTCAGATAGAGTCTCCGGATTTGACTCCCGGCCTGGACATTTTCTCCCCCTATTGGAAAAATTGCAACTCGCATATCTCATTCATGAGAAACTTAATAATTAATATAATTCGCAATGGTAAATTTTAAAATAGAATTATTCGTTATCGAAATCATCTTTCAAAAATGGGAATTCATCAGTAAAAAGTTGACGTCTATAGCACCGACGTATTGCATTTAAAAAATTGGCTCCTTGCATTTTAATGAAGCAATACATTTAGAAAAATTTTGCACTAAAACAAAAAATATTGTCTTTTTCATATTGCAAAATTCTGAAGAATGCATTAAGTAACGTAACGTGTAACTTCCTACCAGCATCCTCCTTAATCTGAGGTTTTATTATCTATGATGGAAGTATATAATCCAATATCCTCTTTAAAGCTATTCAATATTTAAACTTTTTTGTTTTTATCTTACATATATTTTTTAATACTGTACATTTATTTCATGTTTAATTTATCTAAAACATTGATGATTTTATCATTAAATTATTTATGTAACTTTCATGTTGAACATTATTAATACTACAATTGCATATTTTGGTGTTGACAACATAAGTTCTTATTGTTTTGAAAGTTTTTATTTATCTATTTATTATTAGTATTCTGATATCGTGATGTAATTGTGTTTGTATTGTGCAATGTTCTTTTATCGTAAATAAATGTTAGAAAGTGCTCTTTTGGATTATTAACCCATTTATGGCTGAATTTTTGTTTTCTCAAATTTGTTGGTTAAATCACTTTACAATGTTACAAAATGCACTGGAAAAATACTAAAATAAAAAATTACGCTATTTTTTTTTTTTTTTTTTTGTATTTATTTGACAAAATGTAAAAGTATTAAATATGGGAATATGCATAATATTTATATTAATATAATGTGCATAATTATATGTTTTGTCTAAATTTATATAAAATAAGCTTTTAAATTGTAGATTATATACTATAATTAGTACTTTTATGAACTACTAAAAAATATATTTACTTTTTTACAGAGACTAATAACATTATAAGTATTATTAATAATAAAGTAAAAATAATAGTATTTGAGGCTTAAAAACAATTTATTTCATAATCATCTTGAAAAGGACTTTACATAAATAACTGTCCCCTAAATGGCTAATAAAAATATGTACCCATTCGTGCCTAGCGCCGTATATTTTGTGCGTTACAAACATGCATAAAAAATAGGCTTGAACAGATAATTTCACAATTTAAAAAATACTTTTTTCAAAGAAGTCTACAAGATAAGATTATGACTTATTTATTTGGATCCTTGATAGAAAAAAATAGAAATAAAGTTACTTTTTACATTTCGCCATCTTGAAAAATGAAAAATCTATAAACATCGAAAAAAACCTTCATTTAAGCAAATAAATATCCATCTTATGCTGTCATCTCTCGGTAACAGATAAAGACATTTATAGATAATTATTTCATACAATTTTCATATTGTAAAGAAGGAAAAAATTATACAAATTTATTAAAATTCGAAACGTCCCCAAAACGGGGTGCTAGGCATTAATGGGTTAAGGAATATTGGAATTAATGAATTTGTTATATTAATGAATTTGGATTATTAATATAATACCTCATTTACATCCATTATTTCAATAATTCCTTATAAAATTACTTCTTATTGCTTTCACATTTATAATTTCTTTTTAAAATTTTTGCTGTTTAAATCAATACAGGTGTGCCAGAGATTCCCACGAACGTTACAGTGGTTATGGCGGAGCCTTCAGGTGTGTCGCAGAGGGCAAGGGCGACGTCGCCTTCGTGAGGCACAGTACTGTTTCTGAGTATTCCGATGGGAAGAGCGAAGTACAGTGGGCAAAAAATCTCCTCTCCTCAGACTTTGAACTGCTATGTAGCGATGGTGGAACCGCACCAGTTTCTGACTATCTCAAGTGTAACTTAGGAAAAGTTCCTTCACATCATGTAAGTTATGAATTATTTAATTTACAGGCCTCAAAATGTACCGGAGCAAACCGGAACGATGTTCCTGTTCGTGAAATTGTGACAAATATTGTTCCGGTTCCTGAAAGTATGGAAAATATTGTTCCGTTTCGTGGAATTTTTAAAAAACATTATTACAGTTTCATACATATAGCTTATTATGCTTTCTGTAACTTTTTTTTTTTTTTTTTTTTTTTCTAAATATTTAGAATCTTGAATGCATTTTTTAAAATTGGTTTTTCTAGGGTTAACTATAAATTTGTTATGCAGTAAAGTGCCGATTATCCGAGTCAATATGGACCAAGCTCACCTCGGATAAGCAAAAAACCCTTATAAACCGGATTTACACAAATCGTCATCAACTATGGAGATGAAATATAAATTTTCACTTAATTCATTCATTTTTATGGTACTAGTGACATTTCTTTGATGTGCACTTCCATTATTTTTAAGAAATACGGGAAATGAAATTGTTTATTTGAAAAAAACTCTTGATAGTTTTTTGTTTGTTGAATGTCAATTTTGCTGCAGTATTATGCTATTGCATAGCTACCAATTTTTAAGATTTTTTTTTTTTTTTTTTTTTTTTTTTTTTTTTTTTAACCTCTAAAACTTACACCAGTAAATTTTGTTTAATTCAATCGCCGAAATCTAACAATTGTCAATGTTTAAATATGGCAAACATTTCTATTCAGTTTTAGAGGTAACAAAACCGTACAAATTGGCAGCTATATGATTCTATTAGTGTCATGAAAATTGCAGTTGTAGCCTCTTCTTACTGCTCAAAGTATTAAATAGTTTTTTTCAATAGATCTCATACCTTTGAAATGGATCATTTTCTTCTGATGGACTGATGGCTTCCATTATTATGAAACAGCCATTATAAATGAAGTGTTAGGTGAAGATGAAAGAACAGTCGTAAAAAGTTAGAACGCTGGTCAGAATGGGGGGGGGGGGGGGATGGCCATAATTGAAAAAAAATGGCCATCCCCCCCCCCCCCCCCCATTCTGACAAGAAAATCAGAGTTCTAACTTTTTACGACTGTTCTTTCATCTTCACCTAACACTTCATTTATAATGTCTGTTTCATAATAATGGAAGCTATCAGTCCATCAGAAGAAAATAACTTGGTTAAGCAGGATTCGGATATTCGGGATTTTACTGTACTTTAAAATACATAGATAAATAAATCGACAATAATTTTGAAATAGCGCTCCGGTTCGTGGATTTCTCTATTTCGAGCCCTGATAAATTTTCATTAATTTACGAGATTAGAAACCTTCGAATCTCGACAAAGGAGAATGTCTTAAAAAGAACTGTTACATTAATTCGTAATAAACCTACAAAACTAATTACAATAAAAAGTTCGCCTTGCATTGGTTAGTCTCTTGGTTAGTAACTCTTAAAACAAATATTATTTTAATCTAAAGTTATCAGAATACTATTTCCATAAACTTCAATGGTTCAAATTATAGAAAAATTAAAATGATGAAGTCATCAATTGAGGTTCTTATGCTTGGCATTACGGGATGAAAAATCAACAAAAATGATTTCATTTTGACATAATCATAGAATTTTTCCCAGGATAAATATAAACATTTGCACCGTCTCAAAAACTTAGGCATTTCTCTACTCATATCCGTATTCACCGTTTAAAAAATAGTTTAACATGCATATATCATATTCTTAATAAATATATTTCCAAACATTAACTCTCGTTTGTCAACTAAAACTTTGCATATGAAAAGGTTGAATATTTAGTTTTATGAAATAAAATTATTGTTTTCGTTGAAATATGGCGTAATTTTTTACTCACTTAAGCATTTCGTTTAGCGTCTCAAACAGCAACAGCGGAATGAAAAATATTGAAATGTAACAGCTTTATGAGGGAAAATGCATAATTTTTAAAGCGTTTCTGTTCAAATTTTTAAATTCTAATGAGAAAATGGCATCAATAAGGATATAATGAATAAAAGATTAATAAACCGCTTTATTTCTGTTTTCTCTTCAACAACATGAAAGTAATCCGATTGCCACTATTTTTCAGATATTTCATAAAAATCTTTTAAAATTAAAGTAAAAATATAAAAATGGGAATATTTTTAAAAGCAGCTAGTGCGGGCACATCCAGTGATGTAGTCGTAAAAAAAAACAGAGGGTATACGTTCTAAGCAGAGGGTATACGCTCAAGGCAGGGAGTATAACTTAGTGTATATATGCTATAGCTTTCTTGGGAAACAGAGGGTATACGGTGTTCCTTAAAAAAATCCAGAGGGTATACGGCGTATACCCCCGTATACCCTCCACTACATCCCTGGGCACATCTACAAATGAAGAGTAAAATAATAATTATCTAATAATAATTATCACTTAAAAAAATAATTATCAAAATCGGTTCTGTAGAAAGTGCAGGCCAGATGACTAAAAACAGCCTTGTTTTTTAAATAATAGGTCATGCCATTGTGTTTTTCACTACCAAATGGCTTAGAGGTAATTTTTAACACTTTCCAACATTGTTGAAAAATGGTCAGCTTATCGAATGGAATTTTGTGACATTCACGCAAAGTATTTTTTTTCTTTGGAAGGATCAGTAAAAAAATCACGCAACTGTTATCCAAGCAAGAAATGATTGAAATTTATGACTCCAAAATTTTCTTTAAGTTCCCATGTGTTTATTTTACGTTACAGAAATTTCATTTTATTGAATGTTACATATATTTTAGATTATGACCACCAGTGGAATTCCAGCTGGAAGACGAATACACCTCTCTAAAATAGTAGCCGACTCAGCACGTTATTTCTCGAAGGATTCACAACTTTTCAAATTGTTCATCAAGAGAAACAACCCTGATCTGCTGTTTAAAGATTCCACAACTAGTCTGAAAGTGGTACCTCCTGGAACGACTTACGAGGAAGTCTTGGGCAGGCGCTTCTTGGAAGCCTCAAGAGCCGTTGATCCTAAAGCATGTGCTTAAGTAATCGTGAAATGATGTTCTGAATAATCATACACGGACGATCTGGGATGAACATAAAAGTATAGTATGCAAATAGCGATGAATGCTCTGGTTGGCTTTGAAAGCCATTATTAGGTTTATACCGGTTGTTTTGAGAAAACTGATGTATCAAGGTTTTTGTTAAGGAAATAATAAAATTACATTTTTTTTTTAAATGAAGCAATGTCTCTCTTTTTTCATAACAATACAGGAATTCTTCGACTTACGTAATACGCGACTTACGTAATAAATATCGGAAATTACATTTAGGAACACACTAGCGCTTTTGATACGTATTTGTATACTTTTGATAGTTGTTTTAAAAATAAAATATGCAGATAAAAACCACAACCATAATATAGTTTTATATATTAAATAGAGTTATATTTTTTTGGGGATATACAATCAAATCTTTAACAAAACAAACACAAATCTGTTTAAAATGAGACCAAAAAAAAAAAAAAAAAAAAAAAACTGGTTTAACCGTTACAATTTTGTTAGCTGAATTGAAACCGTAACGAAACCTAATTTTAAAGTTTGGATGAAGAGAAACGAGTGTATTTTTTCTTCTAGCTTCAGCTGTTCGTTTGATGTAGATTCAAATTGATATAAATTAATACATGAATGTTAAATTTATAAATCCCATATTCCACAAGATATTTTTTATTTGAAAAGTGTTATTTTAGTTTGATTTTATATTTTTTCATACTTTTATAGTTTATATCCAAGTAAATACTGTTGCACGCTGCTTTATTTATAAAATAATACTGTGTAAATAATGTATATATTATATGTATATAATAAATATCGCAGTTTCATACGAAATTTTACCTAAGCAATATACAAATTCGACTTACGTAAAATTCGAGTTACGCAAATGTTTACGGAATGCATTACTTACGTAAGTCGGGGATGCCTGTGTACAGTATAACCTAAAAAACCCGGCATCGTGAAGACCGGGACCAAACCGAATTTTTGAAAATTCCAGATTTCAGAAAGAATATCAAAAGTACTTCCAATATTCTTAATAGTGCTTGTATTCATAATTTAAGTCAGGCAAGTTACATTTATGTAAGAAAAAGATAAAATTAAATGAAAAAAAAAAACAAAACAAAAAAACACTCGCATTAATTGATATTTTTTATCCTTCTATATATATATATAAAAGTTTTGATTTGGAAATGGACCAATGAAAATCTGCGTAGATATTCCCGGCAGATCGGCATCCAATTTGAATGCTTAAGCATGGCCTTTCTTCGTTAATATTAAAAAAACTGTTGCATACAAAAATCGGTGGTATTATAGAGAAATGTTGGATAAACACGCTGATGCAGACAGTTTTCAAATCGAAGAATTATTTAAAGAGATATTTAATGCCAATGTTGGTCAAAATCGTTCCATTATAAAAGTTTTATAGGAGCAAAAACTGTACGTAGGAATTTAATCCTTTTTAGATCATTTTATGCGTCAGAATTTCCCTGTGTGCAGACTGCATTTAGTTTTTTAATTTGAATCATTTTTTGAGGTTTTATTTCTATTTTAAATTCAAATTTTCAGCATTTCGAGAGATATTTTTTACACATTTCAGAAAATTGTATTAATTTAAACTGTTGCCAACTGCATAAACAGCGCAAACAATGTTTGCTTCAAATTAAAAATTTATTTTACATGTGACTATTATAAACAGAAAATATAAAAAGCAGGAACTCATTGAAAATTACGTCATAAAACTATATTTACACGTGAATTTTAAAAGAGAAAGAATATTGTAAAATAATAAATTCATTAACATGCGTTAGAAGTCTTAAATAGCAGAATTTACGTCAGATTTACGTCACATTACACTTATTACGTAAAATGAACAAAAAATAATATTGCAAAACAGTTTAAATTTTAAAATTGCGCGAGACATTTATTTGATATTTTCAGATGATCATAATATTTTATTTCTAACAAAAGTATTTTTAAGTGAGTATTAAAAAGAGAAAGAAAAGTTTGGTGAAAATTACGTCAGATTCAAATTGTCAGATTCAAATTATAATTCAATCTTCCGAAATCTTTTTAAAGTCGATCAAATTAGCGTGTTGTTAGAGTCTGCGATGTCTGAACGGGGGCTGACGAGCGTAGCTCGAAGGGGGCAGAGCCCCCTAGTTTGTTACAAGCAAAATTCTAAAAAACAGTGAAGTCATTTTTTCTTTTGTAATTTCCGAAACATCGATTTCAATTTTAATTTGCTTCAATTTTTTGGCCGTACTTTTACAAGTTTTTTTTAATTTTATACAAGTGAAGAATGTCGATTTCGGAAAAGCAGTCTTGTTTGTATAAAGCGGATATTAATTTACTCCTCAATATCAAGCATTTTTCCAGTGACAGTTTTTTTCTGCCTGCTCCTTCTCGTCGTTCGAGCTGCTGCAATCGTTGTCAATTGTTCTATTTAGCACAGGGTTACCGATTTTGCTGTCTGCTAATACATGGCTTTCGATCTGAAAGTTTTTTAATTCGTAAAAACTTGCTATTTTTTCCTTTTCCCATTGGAAGTGTAAAAAATAAAAGTGGGGGAGATGACTTTGAAGCCGGATTTCTGAATGCCGGATTTTCGAGGTCATACTGTATTTCGAGAAGTCAGTTATTTATGTGAAAAATATTAATTGATGCAATCTAATGCTAAATTATTTTCGATCTCTTGAAATCCATTACAATCCATCCATTAGGTTTATATCCGTTGTTTTGAAAAAACTGATGTGTCAGGTTTTTTGTCAAGGAAATAATAAAATTATATTTTTTTCAATGAAGCAATGTCTGTATTTTTTTCATAACAATGTATTTCGAGAAATCAGTAAATTATGTGGAAAGTATTAATTAATGCAATCTAATGCTATCTTATATGGACCAGTTAGGGCGCAAGCCCACCCAGAAAAATTGATCTCTCAGCATACCCAATTACAATTGATTTATTTAGTTATTTATTTATTTAATCACTGAAACGAAATTTGGTTTTATTGACGTTCTCAAAATAATTTTGTTTGAAAAATAGCAAGGACATCATTACAAGAGCGCTGAAAGCCCCTTCAGGGGACGCATAATAAAATTTATCCCAAAAACATTTTGCCGTCTGTTTTAATGCCTTGAATTGATAAAACATAGGATATTAAAATGCATGTTTTTCTTTACATTTAGTTTTTTGCGCTTTCAATAGTTGGCAATTTTTATAATAAATGTAATATATATAATAAATATTAATATATTTATAAGGAATAACTTATGAGAATGTAATTTAATAAAATTAGTTATTAAATTATAATTAGATAATAATAATTTTGTATTTTGCTTAGAAAAAACATAATTCAATTTCAGATTATCATCTTCATTCATTCGCTCCTCCCCCGTCTCTCTCTCCTCACATACATGCACAAACGAAAAAAAATTGTATGTGTTATTTTACAAATGTAAGTATAAATAAGAGTAATAAGTCTTAATTACGTCCACTAATAACGATATCACAATATATATTCCAAACGGAAAAGTCAAAACATATATTAAAATATTTATTTGCTTACAAGACATTAAAAGTATATTAAAAATCTATATTGACATGTTTCAACTCCTTCACTGAGTCGTCACCATGCATTGTTGTATTGTCGCAATACATCGTCATTCTGATGACGCACAGTGGAGTATTTGACCCGAAATCCTGGTAAAAAATATTTTTCGATGTAAATATCGTCCGATTGGCTTGAAATTCTTAGATGTTATTGGATATCACTATGGCATGTTTGGTATTGTAAATGAAGTCTATATCCTTTACGGTTCATTTACAGAGACACCCAAAAGAATTCCCTTACATTATGGTCTATGGGGAAAAATCCTTTGCTCTGTATTTTAATGGTATCACACTTTTAAACGTGCTGAAATTTATATTCATCACTAAGGTGTACTAAGGCACTTATTGTAGAATATGGCGTGCATAGAATATATCGTTCATTTACAAGGACACACAAAAAAATATGGCTGAAGAATAAATTTAACTATTGAAGTCTATGACCAATAATTGCTGGAAGTACGTTTGTAGTTGTTATAGGCGTATTAAAATAGAACATTTTTTAAAAAATATTACTTGGTGTGGATACATTCTACAGATCATATACAGGGCTGCACAAAGTTCTCAAGTGCATTTCCGTTTATTCACGGAAATGGCTGAATGGACATTTTTAACTGTGCTATGCGTTTCACTGAACTAACTTTGAGCATACTATGAAGTATACAGACAAATCCATATCTTAGTTTAATCTATACTCATCTATATCTATACTCATCTATACTCCTATTATAAAGAGGAAAAAAATGTTTATTTGTAGGAGGTAAGCTCAGGAACTACCGAACCGATTCCAAAAGTAATGGTATCAAAATGATGGTGTTAGTCCAACTTAGAACATAGGCTATATCTTATGTCGATGCCACTACCCCAAAGGGGGTGCAGGAGCAAAAAACGTTCTAAAAATGCGATTTTTGCGTTACTGAAGGGCCTAGAGATATGGAATTTGGAATATTAGTTACTTATAAGATATAAATTATGTCTAAGAACAGTTCTTAAACAATTCGAAATTTAAAAGGTGTGAAAATGCACAAAAAGCGTTCTAAAAAACGTTCTAAATGGTAGTTTCTACATAATCTCAGGAAATACCAAACCGATTCCAAAAGTAATGGTATCAAAATGATGGTATTAGTCCAACTTAGAACATAGACTATATTTTATGTCGGTGCCACTACCCCAAAGGGGGTGCAGGAGCAAAAAACGTTCTAAAAATGCGATTTTTGCGTTACTGAAGGGCCTAGAAATATGAAATTTGGAATATTAGTTACTTATAACATATAAATGATGTCTAAGAACAGTTCTTAAACAATTCGAAATTTAAAAGGGGTGAAAATGCACAAAAAGCGTTCTAAAAAACGTTCTAATTGTTAGTTTCTACATAATCTCAGGAAATACCAAACCGATTTAAAAAGTAATGGCATCAAAATGATGGTGTTAGTCCAACGGAGAACATAGGCTATATCTTATGTCGGTGCCACTACCCCAAAGGGGGTGCAGGAGCAAACAACGTTCTAAAAATGCGATTTTTGCGTTACTGAAGGACCTAGAAATATGAAATTTGGAATATTAGTTACTTATAACATATAAATGATGTCTAAGAACAGTTCTTAAACAATTCGAAATTTAAAAGGGGAGAAAAAGCACAAAAAGCGTTCTAAAAAACGTTCTAAATGGTAGTTTCTACATAATCTCAGGAAATACCAAACCGATTTAAAAAATATGGTGTCAAAATGATAGTGACAACGTTTGCTCCATGATAGGCTATGTTTTATGTCGGTGCCACTACCCCAAAGGGGTGTAGGAGCAAGAAACGTTCTAAAAATGCGACTTATGTGTTACTAAAGGGCCTAGAAATGTGAAATTTGAAGTATCTGCTACTTATTAGATATAAAGGATTTCTAAGAACAGTTCTTAAACAATTCGAAATTTAAAAGGGGTGAAAATGCGTGAAAAGCGTTCTAAAAAACGTTCTAAATGGTGATTTCTACACAATCTCAGGAAATACCAAACCGATTAAAAAAATAATGGCGTCAAAATGATGGTGAAAACCCTTGCTCCAACATAGGCTATGTTTTATGTCGGTGCCACTACCCCAAAGGGGGTGCAGGAGAAAAATGTTCTAAATTGCGGTTTTTGCGTGACGGAAGGGCCTTGAATCGTGAAATTTAGAATGGTAGTTCGTTATAAGATATCAATTATCTCTAAGGACAAAATGCGCAAAAAGCGTTGTAAAAAACGTTCTAAATTGCGATTTCTAGCAATCTCAGGATATACTGAACCGATTTCAAATATAATGGTGTAAAAATGATGGGGACAGATCTTGCTCCAAGATAGGCTATATTTTATATCTGTTTCCACTCCCCCAGAGGAGATGCAGGATCAAAATGAGCGAAAAGCGTTCTAAAAACGTTCTAAATGCCGATTTGTCACCAATATCTCAAGAAGGATCAAACTGATTTCAAAAGTAATGGTAAGAAATTGATGCTGACAGCATCTGCTCTAACATAGACGCTATTTTAAGTCGGTATCACTATCACCTAGACGTTGCAGGAGCAAAAAAGCGTTCCAAATTTCGATTTTTGTGATCGGTAGGGGATAGCAACTTAAAATTAGGCAAGGTACATATATATTACATATAAATGATCTTTAAGAACAGTTCCGAAAAAATTGGAAATTTAAAAAGTGTGAAAATGCGCGAAAAGCGTTCTAAAAACGTTCTAAATTGCGATTTCTACTCAATCTCAGGAAATTCCAAAGCTATTTCAAAAGTAATAGTTGCAAATCAATGGTGACAGTCCCTGCTATAACATAGATTTTATTTTATGTTGCTGTCATTACCATCTGAGGGTTACAAAAGTAAAACATGTTCTAATTTGCGTTTTTTGCATAACTGAAGGGTCTAACACTTTGAAGTATGGCATGGTATTTACTTACAAGATGCAACTGCTTTCTAAGAACTGTCGAAAGAAAATTTCAAATTTAAAAAGGTGAAGTGAGCGAAAAGCGTTATAAATTACAATTTTTATGTAATCTTATCAAATACCAAACCGATTAAAAAAATAATGATGACAAATTGTTGGTGATAGAACCTGCTCAAACATAAGCTATATTTTATGTCTGTGCCACTACCACCAGAGGGTTGCAGTAGCTAAAAACTTTCTAAATTGCGATTTCTGTGATACTGAAAAGGCTAGAAACTTTAAATATGGCATGGCAGTTACTTATAAAATATAAATGCCCTCGGAGGACTGTCGAAAATAAATTCGAATTAAAAAGGGGTGAAGTGAAGGGGAGGTGCGAAAAGCACTCTAAAAAAGTCCTAAATTACGATTTCTACGCAATTTCAGGGAATATAAACCAAATATAAAAGTAATAGTTGCGAATCAATGGTAACAGTCTCTGATCCTACATAGGCTATATTTTATGCCGATGATTCTACTACCTGGGGTTCACAGGAACAACAAACGCTCTAAGAAAGGCCTTTAAAAGCTTTCTAAATTACGTTTCTGTGATAATTAGGAAATAACAAACCAATTTCAAAATTAATGTTGGCAAATTAATGGTGACAGTTCCTATTTCAACATAGCCCTTTATGTTGAGAGAGGTGGTAGGACTTGGAATTGGACATGATGATTAATTTTAAGATGTAAGAAGATGGTTTCTAAAAAATTCAAAACTTCAAATGAATACTGAAATGAGCGGATTAATTGAGCATAAAAGTTTCAATATATTTTCTAAATTATTATTTATTCAGTTTTATTTCGTTTTATTAATTTAAGTCTCATCTCTGCCTTATGCAGTGTAACAATGATGTTTAATCAAACTGTGTTTTAAATAGTAATTTTTTTAATTATTCCTGAAAGTAATAAGTACCTTTTAATAAAATAAAATATTACCTTTTATTAAAATAAAAATTTAGTTAGTACCTTTTAATAAAAATTAGACATATCACTTGACATATTTCAAATATTACGCGAGCAAAGCCGCGGTGTTTGCTAGTCATCTATACTTACTATTATAAAGAGGTAAAAATTGTTTATTTGTAGGAGGTAAGCTCTGGAACTACCGAACCGAGTCCAAAAGTAATGGCCTCAAAATGATGGTGTTGATCCAACTTAGAACATAGGCTATATCTTATGCCCGTGTCACAGGCCAAAAGGGGGTGCAGGAGCAAAAAACGTTCTAAAAATGCGATTTTTGTGTTACTGAATGGCCTAGAAACATGAAATTTGGAATGGTACTTAATTATAAGATACTAATGATCTCTAAGGACATTTCATGAAAAGTTCGAAATTTAAAAGAATGAAAATGCGCGAAAAGCGTTATAAAAAACGTTCTAAATGCCGATTTTTACGCAATCTCAAGTAGTACCAAACCGATTTAAAAAATAATGTCGTCAAAATTATGGTGACAATCCTTGCTCCAACATAGGCTACATTTTATGTCGGTGCCACTACCCCTAAAGGGGGTGCAGGAGCAAAAAAGCATTCGAAATTGCGATTTTTGTGTTACTGAAGGGTCCAGATACATGGAATTTGGAATGGTGGTTACTTATTAGATATATCTGATCTCTAAGAACATTTCTTAAAAAATTCGAAATTTAAAAGGGGTGAAAATGCGCAGAATTGCTTTCTAAAAAACGTTCTAAATGGCGATTTTTATGCAATCTCAAGAAGTACCAAACCGATTTAAAAAATAATGGTGTTAAAATGATGGTGACTACCCTTGCTCGAACATAGGCTACGTTTTATGTCGGTGCCATTACCCCCAAAGGGGGTGCAGGAGCAAAAAATGTTCGAAAATTGCGATTTTTGCGTTACTGAAGGGCCTAGAAACATGAAATTTGGAATGGTAGTTGCTGATAAGATAATTGATCCCTAAGAACATTTCTTAAAATATTCGAAATTTAAAAGGGGTGAAAATGTGCGAAAAGTGTTCTAAGAAACGTTCTAAATGGCGATTTCTACGCAATCTCAGGAAATATAAACCGATTTCAGAAGTAATGGTTTCAAATTGATGGGGACAGTCCCCGCTCCAACATAGCCTATATTTTACGTTGATGTCACTACCACCAGGGGGTTACAGGAGCAAAAAATGTTTTAAATTGCGTTTTTTGTCTTAAAGAGGGGGTAACATTTTAAATTTGGAATGGTAATTATTTCAAAGATGCAATTGCTTTCTAAGAATTGTCGAAAGAAAATTCCAAATTTAAAAGGATGAAGTGAGCGAAAAGCGTTGTATAAGCGTTCTAAATTACGATTTTTATGCAGTCGTATGAAATACGAGACCGATTTCAAACATAATTGTTGGAAATTGATGGTTATAGAACCTGCTCGAAGATAAGCCATAATTTATGTCGGTGCCACAACCCCTAGAGGGTTGCAGGAGCAAAAAATTTTCTAAATTGCGATTTCTGCGGTACTGAAGAGGCTAGAAACTTTAAATATAGCACGGTAGTTATAAAATATAAATGTCCTCTAAGAACAGTCAAAATTAAATTCAAAATTAAAAAGGGGTGAAGCGAAGGGAAGGAACGAAAAGCATTCTAAAAGAGTCCTAAATTATGATTTCTATGGAATCTCAGGAAATAATAAACCGATTACAGAAGTTATTGGTTGTGAATCACGAGTGATAGTCCCCGATCCTATAAGGCTCTATTTTATGCCGTTGTCACTACCACCTGGTTGGCAGGAACAACAAGAATGCCTCTAAAAACATCTAAATTCCGTTTTCTATAGAATATTAGGAAATACCAATCGCTGTCAAGGTTAATGTTGGCAAATTAATGGTGACAGTCTCTGTTCCAACATTTTTATAGACATTCTATTTCAACTCTGTTTCGGCATTTTATGTTGGTGCCACTGACACCAGAGCGGTGGTAGACTGTTAGACAAGAAGCTTGGAATTGGACATGATGGTGAATTTTAAGATGTAAATGTGTTAAGATGATTTCTAAAAAATTCAAAACTTCAAATGAATACTGAAATGAGCGTATGAAATGAGCTTAAAAGTCTCAAAACACTTTCTAAATTATCATTTATTTGGAATTAATTTTAGTTCTTATTATTAATTAAAATCTCATGTCTGTCTGTTGCACTTTTATAATGAAGTTTAATCAAACTGTGGCTTAATTTGTAATTTTTGAATTATTCCAAAAAAGTGTTGTTCTACTAAAAAATAGTTATGCAAATATCACTTGGCATATTTCAACTATTACGCGAGCAAAGCCGCGGGGTTTGCTAGTCATCTATACTTCCTATTATAAAGAGGAAAAAATTGTTTATTTGTCGGAGATAAGCTCTGCAACTACCGAACCGATTCCAAAAGTAATGGTATCAAAATGATGGGGTTAGTCCAACTTAGAACATAGGCTATAAAGTATGTCGGTGCCACTACCCCAAAGGGGGTGTAGGAGCTAAAAACGTTCTAAAAATGCGATTTTAGCGTTACTGAAGGGCTTAGAAATATGAAATTTTGAATATTAGTTACTTATAAGATATAAATGATGTCTAAGAACAGTTCTTAAACAATTCAAAATTTAAAAGGGTTGAAAATGCACAAAAAGTGTTCTAAAAAATGTTCTAAATGGTAGTTTCTACACAATCTCAGGAATTACCAAACCGATTTAAAAAGTATTGGTGTCAAAATGATGGTGACAACGCTTGCTCCAAGATAGGCTATGTTTTATGTCAGTGCCACTACCCCAAAGGGGGTGTAGGAGCAAAAAACGTTCTAAAAATGCGATTTTAGCGTTACTGAAGGGCCTAGAAATATGAAATTTTGAATATTAGTTACTTACAAGATATAAAGGATATCTAAGAACAGTTCTTAAACAATTCGAAATTTAAAAGGGGTGAAAATGCACAAAAAGCGTTCTAAAAAACGTTCTAAATGGTACTTTCTACACAATCTCAGGAAATACCAAACCGATTTAAAAGTAATGGTGTCAAAATAAGGGTGTCAAAATGAGGGTGACAACCCTTGCTCCAACATAGGCTATGTTTTATGTCGGTGCCACTAACCCAAAGGGGGTGCAGGAGCAAAAATCTTTCTAAAAATCCAATTTTTGCGTTACCGAAAGGCCTAGAAATATGAAATTTGAAATATTAGCTACTGATTAGACGAAAAGGATTTCTAAGAACAGTTCTTAAACAATTCGAAATTTAAAAGGAGTGAAAATACGCGAAAAGCGTTCTAAAAACGTTCTAATGGTGGTTTCTACACAATCTCAGGAAATACCAAACCGATCTGAAAAATAATGGCGTCAAAATGATGGTGAAAACCTTTGCTCCAACATAGGCGATGTTTTATGTCGGTGCCACTACCCCAAAGGGGGTGCAGGAGCAAAAAACGTCATAAATTGCGTCTTTTGCGTTACGGAAGGGCCTAGAATCGTGAAATTTGGAATGGTAGTTAGTTATGAGATATCAATGATCTCTAAGGACATTTCCTAAAAAAATCGAAATTTAAAAGGGGGTCAAAATGCGCAAAAAGCGTTATAAAAAACTTTCTAAATCGCGATTTCTATGCAATCTCAGGAAGTACTGAACCGATTTCAAATATAATGGTGTAAAAATGATGGTGACAGATCTTGCTCCAAGATAGGCTATATTTTATATCTGTTTCCCATACCACAGAGGAGATGCAGGAGCAAAATGCGCGAAAAGCGTTCTAAAAACGTTCTAGATGCCGATTTGTCGGCAATATCTCAGGAAGAATGAATCTGATTTCAAACGTAATGGTAGGAAATTGATGCTGACAGCCTCTGCTCTAACATAGACGCTATTTTATGTCGGTGTCACTATCACCAAGACGTTTTGCAGGAGCAAAAAAGCGTTCTAAATTTCGATCTTTGTGATCGGTAGGGGCTAGCAACTTAAAATTAGGCAAGGTACATATTTATTAGCTATAAATGATATTTAAGAACAGTTTCGAAAAAATTGGAAATTTAAAAAGGGGTGAAAATGCGCGAAAAGCTTCCTAAAAACGTTCTAAATTGCGATTTCTACTCAATCTAAGGAAATACCAAAGCTATTTCAAAAGTAATGGTTGCAAATCAATGGTGACAGTCCCTGCTATAACATAGGTTATATTTTATGTTGCTGTCACTACCATCTGAGGGTTGCAAAAGAAAAACTTGTTCTAATTTGCATTTTTTGCACAACTGAGGGGTCTAACACTTTAAAGTATGGCATGGTATTTTCTTACAAGATGCATCTGCTTTCTAAGAACAGTCGAAAGAAAATTCCAAATTTTAAAAAAATGAAGTGAGTGAAAAGCGTTATAAATTACAATTTTTAAGCAAACTTATAAATTACCATACCGATTAAAAAAATAATGATGACAAATTTTGGTGATAGAACCTGCTCAAACATAAGCTATATTTTATGTCTGTTCCACTACCACCAGAGGGTTGCAGGAGCTAAAAACTTTCTAAATTGCGATTACTGTGATACTGAAAAGGCTAGAAACTTTAAATATGACATGATAGTTACTTATAAAATATAAATGCCCTCGAAGGAACGTCGAAAATAAATTCGAATTAAAAAGCGGTGAAGCGATGGGGAGGTGCGAAAAGCATTCTAAAAAAGTTCTAAATTACGATTCTATGCAATTTCAGGGAATATAAACCGATTATAAAAGTAATATTTGCGAATCAGTGTAACAGTCTCTGATCCTACACAGGCTATATTTTATGCCGGTGATTCTACCACCTGGGGTTCACAGGAACAACAAAAGTTCTAAAAAGGGGCTTTAAAAGCTTTTAAATTACGTTTCTGTGGAATATTAGGAAATAACAAACAGATTTCAAAATTAATGTTGGCAAACTTATGGTGACAGTTCCTATTTCAACATAGCCCTTTATGTTGAGAGAGGTGATAGGACTTGGAATTCGACATGATGGTTAATTTTAAGATGTAAGAAGATGGTTTCTAAAAAATTCAAAATTTCAAATGAATACTGAAATGAGCATATTAATTGAGCATAAAAGTTTAAAAATATTTTCTAAATTATCATTTATTTAGTTTTATTTCATTTTATTAATTTAAGTCTCATTTCTGACTAATACAGTGTAATAGTAGCAAGTGTTATGATGTTTAGTCAAACTGTGTTTTAAATAGTAATTTTTGAATTATTCCTAAAACTAATAAGTACCTTTTAATAAAATAAAAATTCAGTTAGTAACTTTTGATAAAAATTAAACATATACATATCACTTGGCATATTTCAAATATTACGCGAGCAAAGCCGCGGGGTTTGCTAGTCTATACTCCTATTATAAAGAGAAAAAAATTGTTTATTTGTCGGAGGTAAGCTCTGGAACTACCAAACCGATTCCAAAAGTAATGGTATCAAAATGATGCTGTGAGTCCAACTTAGAACATAGGCTATATCTTATGTCGGTGCCACTACCCCAAAGGGGGTGTAGGAGCAAAAAACTTTCTAAAAATGCGATTTTAGCGTTACTGAAGGGCCTAGAAATATGAAATTTGAGTATTAGTTACTTTTAAGATATAAATGATGTCTAAGAACAGTTCTTAAACAATTCGAAATTTAAAAGGGGTGAAAAGGCACAAAAAGCGTTCTAAAAAACGTTCTAAATGGTAGTTTCCACACAATCTCAGGAAATACCAAACCGATTTAAAAAATATTGGTGTCAAAATGATGGTGACAATGCTTGCTCCAAGATAGGCTATGTTTTATGTCGGTGTCACTACCCCAAAGGGGGTGCAGGAGCAAAAAACGTTCTAGAAATGCGATTTATGTGTTACTGAAGGGCCTAGAAATATGAAATTTTGAGTATTAGTTACTTATAAGACATAAATGATGCCTAAGAACAGTTCATAAACAATTCGAAATTTAAAAGGGGTGAAAATGCACAAAAAGCGGTCTAAAAAACGTTCTAAATGGTAGTTTCCACGCAATCTCAGGAAATACCAAACCGATTTAAAAAATATTGGTGTCAAAATGATGTTGACAACGCTTGCTCCACGATAGACTATGTTTTATGTCGGTGCCACTACCCGAAAGAGGGTGCAGGAGCAAAAAACGTTCTAAAAATGCGATTTTCGCATTACCGAAGGGCCTAGAAATATGAAATTTGAAATATTACCTACTTATTAGATATAAAGGATTTCTAAGAACAGTTCTTAAACAATTCGAAATTTAAAAGGGGTGAAAATGCGCGAAAAGCGTTCTAAAAAACGTTCTAATGGTGGTTTGTACACAATCTCAGGAAATACCAAACCGATCTAAAAAATAATGCCGCAAAATGATGGTGACAAACTTTGCTCCAACATAGGCTATGTTTTATGTCGGTGCCACTACCCCAAAGGGGGTGCAGGAGAAAAACGTTCTAAATTGCGGCTTTTGCGTTACGGAAGTGCCTAGAATCGTGAAATTTGGAATGGTAGTTAGTTATAAGATATCAATGATCCCTAAGGACATTTCCTAAAAAAATCGAAATTTAAAAGGGGGTCAAAATGCGCAAAAAGCGTTGTAAAAAACTTTCTAAATTGCGATTTCTATGCAGTCTCAGGAAGTACTGAACCGATTTCAAATAAAATGGTGTAAAAATGATGGTGACAGATCTTACTCCAAGATAGGCGATATTTTATTTCTGTTTCCACTACCCCAGAGGAGATGGAGGAGCAAAATGCGCGAAAAGCGTTCTAAAAACGTTCTAAATGCCGATTTGTCGGCAATATCTCAGGAAGAATGAATCTGATTTCAAACGTAATAGTAGGAAATGGATGCTGACAGCCTCTGCTCTAACATAGACACTATTTTATGTCCTTATCACTATCACCAAGACGTTGCAGGAGCAAAAAAGCGTTCTAAATTTCGATTTTTGTGATCGGTAGGGGCTAGCAACTTAAAATTAGGCAAGGTACATATTTATTAGATATAAATGATCTTTAAGATCAGTTTCGAAAAAATTGGAAATTTAAAAAGGGGTGAAAATGCGCGAAAAGCGTTCTAAAAAACGTTCTAATGGTGGTTTGTACACAATCTCAGGAAATACCAATCCGATCTAAAAAATAATGCCGCAAAATGATGGTGACAAACTTTGCTCCAACATAGGCTATGTTTTATATCGGTGCCACTACCCCAAAGGGGGTGCAGGAGAAAAACGTTCTAAATTGCGGCTTTTGCGTCACGGAAGGCCCTAGAATAGTGAAATTTGGAATGGTAGTTAGTTATAAGATATCAATGATCTCTAAGGACATTTCCTAAAAAAATCGAAATTTAAAAGGGGTTAAAATGCGCAAAAAGCGTTGTAAAAAAAGTTCTAAATTGCGATTTCTGTGCAATCTCAGGAAGTACTGAACCGATTCCAAATATAATGGTGTAAAAATGATGGTGACAGCTCTTTCTCCAAGATAGGCTATATTTTATATCTGTTTCCACTACCCCAGAGGAGATGCAGGAGCGAAATGCGCGAAAAGCGTTCTAAAAACGTTCTAAATGCCGATTTGTCGGCAATATCTCAGGAAGAATGAATCTGATTTCAAACGTAATGGTAGGAAATTGATGTTGACAGCCTCTGCTCTAACATAGACGCTGTTTTATGTCGATATCACTATCACCAAGACGTTGCAGGAGCAACAAAGAGTTCTAAATTTCGATTTTTGTGATCAGTAGGGGCTAGCAACTTAAAATTAGGCAAGGTACATATTTATTAGATATAAATGATCTTTAAGATCAGTTTCGAAAAAATTGGAAATTTAAAAAGGGGTGAAAATGCGCGAAAACGTTCTAAATTGCGATTTCTACTCAATCTATGGAAATACCAAAGCTATTTCAAAAATAATGGTTGCAAATCAATGGTGACAGTCCCTGCTATAACATAGGTTATATTTTATGTTGCTGTCACTACCATCTGAGGGTTGCAAAAGCAAAACATGTTCTAATTTGCGTTTTTTGCACAACTGAGGGGTCTAACACTTTGAAGTATGGCATGGTATTTACTTACAAGATGCAACTGCTTTCTAAAAACAGTCGAAAGAAAATTTCAAATTAAAAAAAATGAAGTGAGTGAAAAGCGTTATAAATTACAATTTTTAAGCAAACTTTTAAATTACAAAACCGATTAAAAAAATAATGAAGACAAATTTTGGTGATAGAACCTGCTCAAACATAAGCTATATTTTATGTCTGTTCCACTACCACCAGAGGGTTGCAGGGGCTAAAAACTTTCTAAATTGCGATTTCTGTGATACTGAAAAGGTCAGAAACTATAAATATGACATGGTAGTTACTTATAAAATATAAATGCCCTCTTAGGAACGTCGAAAATAAATTCGAATTAAAAAGGGGTGACGTGAAGTGGAGGTGCAAAAAGCATTCTAAAAAAGTTCTAAATTACGATTCTATGCAGTTTCAGGGAATATAAACCGATTATAAAAGTAATAGTTGCGAATCAATGGTAACAGTCTCATATCCTACACAGGCTATATTTTATGCCGGTGATTCTACCACCTGGGATTCACGGGAACAACAAACGTTCTAAAAAAGGCCTTTAAAAGCTTTTTAAATTACGTTTCTGTGGAATATTAGAAAATAACAAACCGATTTCAAAATTAATGTTGGCAAATTAATGGTGACAGTTCCTGTTTCAACATAGCCTTTTATGTTGAGAGAGGGGGTAGGACTTGGAATTTGACATGATGGTTAATTTTAAGATGTAAGAAGATGGTTTCTAAAAAATTCAAAACTTCAAATGAATACTGAAATGAACGTATTAATTGAGCATTAAAGTTTCAAAATATTTTCTAAATTATCATTTATTTAGTTTTATTTCATTTTATTAATTTAAGTCCTAATTTCTGCGTAATGCAGTGTAATAATGATGTTTAATAAAACTGTGTTTTAAATAGTAATTTTTGAATTATTCCTAAAAATAGTAAGTAACTTTTAATAAAAAAACCCTTTTAATAAAATAAAATATTACCTTTTAATAAAATAAAATATTACCTTTTAATAAAATAAAATATTACCTTTTAATAAAATAAAAATTTAGTTAGTACCTTTTAATAAAAATTAGACATATAAATATCACTTGGCATATTTCAAATATTACGCGAGCAAAGCCGCGGGGTTTGCTAGTCTATACTCCTATTATAAAGAGGAAAAAATTGTTTATTTGTCGGAGATAAGCTCAGGAACTACCGAGCCGATTCCAAAAGTAATGGTATCAAAATGATGGTGTTCTCCCAACTTAGAACATAGGCTATATCTTATGTCGGTGCCACTACCCCAAAGGGGGTGCAGGAGCAAAAAACTTTCTAAAAATGCGATTTTTGCGTTACTGAAGGGCCTAGAAATATGAAATTTGGAATATTAGTTACTTATAAGATATAAATTGTGTCTAAGAACAGTTCTTAAACAATTCGAAATTTAAAAGGGGTGAAAATGCACAAAAAGCGTTCTAAAAAACGTTCTAAATGGTAGTTTCTACATAATCTCAGGAAATACCAAACCGATTTCAAAAGCGATGGTATCAAAATGATGGTGTTAGTCCAACTTAAAACATAGGCTATATTTTATGTCGGTGCCACTACCCCAAAGGGGGTGCAGGAGCAAAAAACGTTCTAAAAATGCGATTTTTGCGTTACTGAAGGACATAGAAATATGAAATTTGGAATATTAGTTACTTATAAGATATAAATGGTGTCTAAGAACAGTTCTTGAACAATTCGAAATTTAAAAGGGGTGAAAATGCACAAAAAGCGTTCTAAAAAACGTTCTAAATGGTAGTTTCTACATAATCTCAGGAAATACCAAACCGATTTAAAAAATATTGGTGTCAAAATGATAGTGACAACGTTTGCTCCAAGATAGGCTATGTTTTATGTCGGTGCCACTACCCCAAAGCGGGTGTAGGAGCAAAAAAACGTTCTAAAAATGCGATTTATGTGTTACTGATGGGCCTAGAAATATGAAATTTGAAGTATCAGCTACTTATTAGATATAAAGGATTTCTAAGAACAGTTCTTAAACAATTCGAAATTTAAAAGGGGTGAAAATGCGCGAAAAGCGTTCTAAAAAACGTTCTAAATGGTGATTTCTACACAATCTCCGGAAATACCAAACCGATTAAAAAAATAATGGCGTCAAAATGATGGTGATAACCCTTGCTCCAACACAGGCTATGTTTTATGTCGTTACCACTACCCCAAAGGGGGTGCAGGAGAAAAAAACGTTCTAAATTGCGGTTTTTGCGTGACGGAAGGTCCTTGAATCGTGAAATTTAGAATCGTAGTTAGTTATAAGATATCAATGATCTCTAAGGACATTTCCTAAAAAAGTCAAAAATGCGCAAAAAGCGTAGTAAAAAACGTTCTAAATTGCGATTTCTAGCAATCTCAGGAAATACTGAACCGATTTCAAATATAATGGTGTTAAAATGATGGTGACAGATCTTGCTCCAAGATAGGCTATATTTTATATCTGTTTCCACTACCCCAGAGGAGATGCAGGAGCAAAGTGAGCGAAAAGCGTTCTAAAAACGTTCTAAATGCCGATTTGTCACCAATATCTCAGGAAGAATCAAACTGATTTCAAAAGTTATGGTAAGAAATTGATGCTGACAGCCTCTGCTCTAACATAGACGCTATTTTAAGTCGGTATCACTGTCACCTATACGTTGCAAGAGCAAAAAAGCGTTCCAAATTTCGATTTTTTTGATCGGTAGGGGCTAACAACTTAAAATTAGGCAAGGTACATATGTATTACATATAAATGATCTTTAAGAACAGTTTCGAAAAAATTGGAAATGGGGTGAAAATGCGCGAAAAGCGTTCTAAAAACGTTCTAAATTGCGATTTCTACTCAATCTCAGGAAATTCCAAAGCGATTTCAAAAGTAATGGTTGCAAATCAATGGTGACAGTCCCTGCTATAACATAGGTTATATTTTATGTTGCTGTCACTACCATCTGAGGGTTGCAAAAGCAAAACATGTTCTAATTTGCGTTTTTTGCATAACTGAAGTGTCTAACACTTTGAAGTATGGCATGGTATTTACTTACAAGATGCAACTGCTTTCTAAGAACTGTCGAAAGAAAAATTCAAATTTAAAAAGATGAAGTGAGCGAAAGGCGTTATAAATTACAATTTTTATGTAATCATATCAAATATCAAACCAATTAAAAAAATAATCATTACAAATTGTTGGTGATAGAACCTGCTGAAACATAAGCTATATTTTATGTCTGTGACACTACCACCAGTGGGTTGCAGTAGCTAAAAACTTTCTAAATTGCGATTTCTGTGATACTGAAAAGGCTAGAAACTTTAAATATGGCATGGCAGTTACTTATAAAATATAAATGCCCTCGAAGGACTGTCGAGAATAAATTCGACTTAAAAAGGGGTGAAGTGAAGGGGAGGTGCGAAAAGCATTCTAAAAAAGTCCTAAATTACGATTTCTACGCAATTTCAGGGAATATAAACCAAATATAAAAGTAATAGTTGCGACTCAATGGTAACAGTCCCTGATCCTACACAGGCTATATTTTATGCCGATGATTCTACCACCTGGGGTTCACAGGAACAACAAACGCTCTAAAAAAGGCCTTTAAAAGCTTTCTAAATTACGTTTCTGTGGAATATTAGGAAATAACAAACCAATTTAAAAATTCATGTTGGCAAATTAATTGTGACAGTCCCTATCTCAACATAGCCCTGTATGTTGGGAGAGGTGGTAGGACTTGGAATTTGACATGATGGTTAATTTTAAGATGTAAGATGATGGTTTCTAAAAAATTCCAATCTTCAAATGAATACTGAAATGAGCGTATTAATTGAGCATAAAAGTTTCAAAATATTTTCTAAATTATTATTTATTTAGTTTTATTTCGTTTTATTAATTTAAGTCTCATTTCTGCCTTATGCAGTGTAACAATGATGTTTAATCAAACTGTGTTTTAAATAGTAATTTTTTAAATTATTCCTAAAAGTAATAAGTACCTTTTAATAAAATAAAATATTACCTTTTAATAAAATAAAAATTTAGTTAGTACATTTTAATAAAAATTAGACCTATAAATATCACTTGGCATATTTAAAATATTACGCGAGCAAAGCCGCGGGGTTTGCTAGTCATATTATAAAGAGGTAAAAATTGTTTATTTGTAGGAGGTAAGCTCAGGAACTACCGAACCGATTTCAAAAGTAATGGTATCAAAATGATGGTGTTAGTCCAACTTAGAACATAGGCTATATCTTATGTCTGTGCCACTGGCCAAAAGGGGGTGCAGGAACAGAAAACTTTCTAAAAATGCGATTTTTGTGTTACTGAACGGCCTAGAGACATGAAATTTGGAATGGTAGTTACTTATAAGATACAAATCGTTTCTAAGGACATTTCTTAAAAAAATTGAAATTAAAAAGTGGTAAAAATGCGCGAAAAGCGTTCTAGAAACGTTCTAAATGGCGTTTTGTACATAATTTCAGGAAGTACCAAACCGATTTCAAAACTAATGGTGTCAAAATGATGGTTACAACCCTTGCTCCAACATAGGCTACATTTTATGTCGGTGCCATTACCCCCAAAGGGGTTGCAGGAGCAAAAAATGTTCGAAAATGCGATTTTTGTGTTACTGAAGGGACCAGATACATGGAATTTGGCATGGTAGTAACTTATTAGATATAAAGGAACTCTAATAACATTTCTTAAAAAAAATCGAAATTTAAACGGAGTGAAAATGGGCAAAAAGCGTTCTAAAAAACGTTCTAAATGGCGATTTTAACGCAATCTCAAGAAGTACCAAACCGATTTCAAAACTAATGGTGTCAAAATGATGGTTACAACCCTTGCTCCAACATAGGCTACATTTTATGTCGGCGCCATTACCCCCAAAGGGGTTGCAGGAGCAAAAAATGTTCGAAAATGCGATTTTTGTGATACTGAAGGGCCTAGAAACATGAAATTTGGAATGGTAGTTACTTATAAGATACAAATGATTTCTAAGAACATTTCTTAAGAAAATTGAAATTAAAAAGGGGTGAAAATGCGCGAAAAGCGTTCTAAAAAACGTTCTAAATGGCATTTTTTACATAACATCAGGAAGTACCAAACCGATTTCAAAATTAATGGTGTCAAAATGATGGTTACAACCCTTGCTCCAACATAGGCTACATTTTATGTCGGTGCCATTACTCCCAAAGGGAGTGCAGGAGCAAAAATGTTCGAAAATGCGATTTTCGTGTTACTGAAGGGCCCAGATACATGGAATTGGGCATGGTAGTTACTTATTAGATATAAATGAACTCTAATAACATTTCTTTAAAAAAAATCGAAATTTAAAGGGGGTGAAAAGGGGCAAAAAGCGTTCTAAAAAACGTTCTAAATGGCGATTTTAACGCAATCTCAAGAAGTACCAAACCGATTTAAAAAATAATGGTGTCAAAATGATGGTTACAACCCTTGCTCCAACATGAGCTACATTTTATGTCGGTGCCATTACCCCCAAAGGGGGTGCAGGAGTAAGAAACGTTCGAAAATGCGATTTTTGTGATACTGAAAGGCCTAGAAACATGAAATTTGGAATGGTAGTTACTTATAAGATACAAATGATTTCTAAGAACATTTCTTAAGAAAATTGAAATTAAAAAGGGTGAAAATGCGCGAAAAGCGTTCTAAAAAACGTTCTAAATGGCGTTTTTTACATAATATCAGGAAGTACCAAACCGATTTCAAAATTAATGGTGTCAAAATGATGGTTACAACCCTTGCTCCAACAAAGGCTACATTTTATGTCGGTGCCATTACTCCCAAAGATAGTGCAGGAGCAAAAAAGTTCGAAAATGCGATTTTGGTGTTACTGAAGGGCCCAGATACATGGAATTGGGCATGGTAGTTACTTATTAGATATAAATGAACTCTAATAACATTTCTTAAAAAATTCGAAATTTAAAAGGGGTGAAAATGGGCAAAAATCGTTCTAAAAAACGTTCTAAATGGCGATTTTAACGCAATCTCAAGAAGTACCAAACCGATTTAAAAAATAATTGTGTCAAAATGATGGTTACAACACTTGCTCCAACATAAGCTACATTTTATGTCGGTGCCATTACTCCCAAAGGGGGTGCAGGAGTAAAAAACGTTCGAAAATTCGATTTTTGTGTTACTGAAGGGCCTAGAAACATGAAATTTGGAATGGTAGTTACTTATAAGATATAAATGATCTCTAAGAACATTCCTTAAAAAATTCGAAAATTAAAAGGATTGAAAATGCGCAAAAAGGATTAAAAAAAAAACGTTCTAAATGGCGAATTCTACGCAATCTCAGAAAGTACCCAACCTATTTCAAAAGTAATGGTTGGAAATTGATGATGGCAGATCTTGCTCCAATATAGGTTATATTTCATGTCGGTGTCGCTACTGCCTAGGGGTTGCAGAAGCAGAAAACGTTCTAAATTGCGATTTTTGTGTTACTGAAGGGCCTAGAATTCTGAAATTAGGCAGGGCAGTTATTTTATAATATACAAATGATCCCTAAGAACATTTCGTAAAAGATCGAAATTTAAAAGGTGTGAAAATGAGCGAAAATCGTTCTAAAAAACTTTCTAAATTGCGATTTCTGCGCAATCTCAAGAAGTACAAAACCGATTTTAAAAATAAGAGTGTGAAAACGATTGTGATAGGCCTCGCTCCAACATAGGATCTATTTCAGTTCGGCCGTCACTACCACCTTGCGTATGCATTTAAAAAAAACGCTCTAAATTGGGCTAGCAACTTGAAATTTGGCATGGTAATTAATTTTGAGAGATAAATGCTCTCTGAGAAGAGTTCCTTAAAAATTTGAAATTTAAAAGGGGTGAAAATGAACGAAAAGCGTTTTAAAAACATTCTAAGTAGCGATTTCTACACAATCTCAGGAAATATAAACCGATTTCAGAAGTAATGGTTTCGAATTGATGGTGGCAGTCCCCGCTCTAACATAGCCTATATTTTAAATTGTTGTCACTACAACCTGGGGATTACAGGGGCAAAAAATGTTCTAAACTGCGTGTTTTGTGTTACTGAGGGAGCTAACATTTTAAATTTGGAATGATAATTACTTCAAAGATGGAAATGCTTTCTAAGGATTGTCGAAAGAAAATTCCAAATTTAAAAGGATGATGTGAGCGAAAAGCGTTCTTAAGAGTTCTAAATTACGATTTTTATGCAATCGTATGAAATACGAAACCGATTTCAAATGTAATGGTTGCAAATTGATGGTGATAGAACTTGCTCAAACATAAGCTATATTTTATGTCGGTGCAACCCCTAGAGAGTTGCAGGAGCAAAAAACTTTCTAAATTGCGATTTCTGCGGTACTAAAGAGGCTAGCAACTTTAAATATAGCACGGTAGTTACTTATAAAATATAATGTCCTCTAAGAACAGTCGAAAATAAATTCGAAATTAAAAAGGGGTAAAGGGAAGGGAAGGCGCGAAAAGCTTTCTAAAAGAGTCCTAAATTACGATTTCTATGGAATCTTAGGAAATAATAAACAGATTACAGAAGTTATTGGCTGCGAATCAAGAGTGATAGTCCCTGATCCTATACGGTCTATATTTTATGCCGGTTTCATAACCACCTGATTGACAGGAAAAACAAGAAAGGATTTAAAAACATCTAAATTCCGTTTTCTAAAAAATATTAGGAAATGCCAACCGATTTCAAGGTTAATGTTGGCAAAGTAATGGTGACAGTCTCTGTTTCAACATTTTTCGAGGCATTCTATTTATACTGTGTTTCGGCATTTTATGTTGGTGCCACTAAACCAGAGAGGTGGTTGACTGTTAGACAAGAAGCTTGGAATTTGAGATGATGGTTAATTTTAAGATGTAAATGTGTTAAGATTGTTTCTAAAAAATTTCGACTTCAAATGAATACTGAAATGGGCGTATGGAATGAGCATAAAAGTCTCAAAATACTTTCTAAATTATCATTTATTTGGAATTAGCTTTAGTTCTTCTCATTAATTAAAATCTCATTTCTATCTATTGCACTTTTATAATGAAGTTTAGTCAAACTGTTGCTTAATTTGTAATTTTTGAATTATTTCAAAAAGTGTTCTTGTAATAAAAAATAGTCTTGCAAATATCACTTGGTATATTTTTACTATTACGCGAGCAAAGCCGCGGGGTGTGCTAGTATTTTATATCTTAAAAGCTGACGAAGTGTACGTAAGATTTTAACACTTCACATACTAATAAAAAAACATTTTATAAATATTTTGACAATTAAGAAAAAAAAAGAGTCATCATTTAAGAAGAGCACAAAGATAAAAGAAGTTAAAATATTAATTTACTAAGTAGATATTTTTAAAAAAACGAATAAATCACATATCCATTTACTTAACATTACCGAAGGGAGTTTGAAAGTTGAGCGACTTGTAACCTTAACTATTTACTGATTTTAAGAGGAAAGTAATTGTTGATAGTTTTGATTTATTCACTATTAATGTTTAATTAAATGTATTTTATTTTACTATACATAAAATTTATTATTTATATTTAATAAAGCCATATTTAATAAATCATAATAAATCATTTAATAATATCATAATAAATTACATTTAAATTACATTTAATAATAATTATTGCATTTAATTTATGTTTAATAGTGTTATATTTAATAGTAGGTTCAGTAAAGGGGAGTCTATATAGTATAGATTGCTAGTTTTTGAATGTATTTAATATATTACCAGTTTCAAAATGATTCTTCAGAACTCTTCTTCATCTTCTTAATCACTCTCTTCTTGGCTTTTATCGGGACTACCATCAGACCTTGCTGGAAGAAGAAGTTGTAGGGTCTCGCTACTGTATGGCTTGCTGTTTTTAGTAGAAAAACGAAGTTATCAAAAAATATGAAGTTGCTTATTTTCACGTACATTATAAAAGGAAAATTTTAATTAAATTTTCTTGGTGCCGTTTGTCAGTTTTGGAATTAAAATTAGGTGTACCTTTTTAAGGACACCGCCCTCGAAAGTGTTATTCCCCTCCTTTATCTCCTTATGTTACACACATGAGCCTCAAGAACTAATTAGGGAACCCTTTTTCAATAAATAAGTATATACAATTGGAAGGCGATCGGATATTTCTATCAAAAGATATCGAGTTGCGTGCATATGTAAGTACCTACATACGTACATACATACAGACAGAATATGTAGGTGCAGAAGCTCTTCAGTAATATCCTGTCAGCTAAAAACCTGCAATACGACAGTACATATATAGTTCTTATCTCTTCAATTCGGTGGCCGAAAAATAGAGCATTTAAATAATCACCCCGAAAAAAAAAATTATAAAAAAATGGCAACAATATGCGGAAGATTTTTTTGCAGAAATTGACACTCAAGACTATAAATAATACGATTATAATTCAAACGTGGCTGGGCAAAGTGCGGCACATATTTAAAAAGCTTTCGATATGTATAAATTAGAGCCAAAAATGCTTTAAAAATAACCCTTTTACACATTTAATGTTTTTTTATTACATTAAAAACGAAACTATTTAAGTTAAAACATAGTTTAACACTAAGCGCTGACCTTTGTTAAACACGTAAGCCCTGTTTAGTTTCAATTCAACAATTCATTGAGCCACAAAAAAATTATATTTAAACATAACAACAATGCCAAAAAACAACAACAACAACAAAAAAGAAAACACGTCTTCTCAGAAAGGAACTTACTCTTCAGCTGATGCCAGGAGCCACCAGATATAACTCAGGTTCCTAAAATAGGCATAGATCGATGCACCAATTAGTTAGCTATTAAAAAATATCATTTTTACAATTGTTGACGAAATTTTAATTTTTGCATTTTTGGCCAGGTTTTTGGGTCAAATATTCCACTGTGTGACGGCTCAGTGAAGGAATTGAAACATGTCAATGTAGGTTTTTAATATACTTTTAATGTGTTTTTAGTAACGTCTTTTAAGCAAATAAATATTTTATTATATGTTTTGACTTTTCTGTTTGGAATATACACTATATGGCCAAAGGTGACCGGCCACTTGCGATTTTTGACGTTTTGTTAAATATCTAGAAAAATAATTGAGGAATTAACCTGAAACTGCAGGTGTGTAGACAATATAGTATAGGTCCTATATTTCAGCGAAGATTTTTTCTCGAAACTCCATAGGAGACCGTCAACAAATTGAAGAAGAGAGAATATCTTTTGGATAACCCTGTAAAAACTAATGTAGCAAAAGCATTCAAACTCGAGATTATTATTAAGTGGCTTATTGTAATATACTGTGTTCATTTTTATGAAGATAGCATGTATACTCGTAGAGAAATTAAGGTTTTCGTAAAAACAGTCCCAAACTGCGCTAAGTTTTTTTGCTTATAATTAGCAGAGTTCTTAATATATAAAAAAGTTCTTTTCAGAAAATATGACAAACAACATTGTACACAATAGCCTGCAATCAGAATTAAAAAATAATAAAAACTGGATGAAAAATGAGCAGGTACTAAAAACTGTTTCACTGCGCATGCACAAATGCAATCAAAATATAGTGTGCATAATGTAATAGCTAAGTATACAGAGAAACTTTTGTGAAAGTCTCAAAATCATAGCTTGGAAATTCTGAAAATTATCGTCGATAGAATAAGCTCGAAATCTGTTGTTCCCAAAAGGAAGCAAAAAGATGAGGGGTTGTATCCAAATATTATAATATTTAATCTCTATATATGTTTCTCTTACGTACCGCTAAAATATGGCTGAATTTGTAACTTGCTGTTTGGCAGCAATCGTTAAAATTAATTTACTTATTACATTCCACGAATTTGAAGCGTAATTTCACTACTGAAACTTGCGTCCTATTTAAAAGAAAAACTTCAAGGATTTTGATGAAATGTAAACATATTTAAATGATTGCGTTTAATTATGCAATAATTGCGGAAGAGCAGAACGCAGATAATTTATTGAGAAATAATATGAAATAATCTGTGTAAATAAAATAACTATAAATAATCTATTTTAGTAAGTAACATGTAATACTCCGCAACTGAACACCGCTTGCGCATGCGTACTATTTTGTTTTTGTTTTTAAAATTTATTTTCTATTCAGTCAGTCATCCCTCTCTTTGAAAATGAACGTGTGTGTGTTCGAGAGATCTCGGGGTTGCATTAAATAATATTTTTATATGTTTGTGTCACCTTTTAAGTAGTTATAAGTATGTTGCAAAGTTTAGTAACATGTAAAGCGAAATGTTTCCGTTGAAAAAAATAGCGTCATTCTGAAAACAAAAGATGAATTTTCATTCATGAATATAAATAGTTTACTATAATAAATAAAGACACAATATTGCTTAATGGTACACAAAATACGAACTTTAATAAGCTAAAAGTTGATTTCTACGTTTCGAAATTAAATTCTTTTTAGAAAAGGCTTTCGTGATCTTCTTGAAATCAATACTTCCTGATTCAGTTTTTGCTATTGAGTCTACAAAAGATTTTATTGATAAAGTTAAACAATTTCAAATTAATACAAACACCATTATGGCAAGTTTAGACGTAGTATCTCTATACCCTTCTATCAATATGCATGAAGTCATACAATACATTAATATGATCATAGATAACAATTCAAATTTATCCCAAGATATAAAAACCTCACTAAAATCTGGACTTAACCTCATAGTTTACAGTAACATCTTCATTTTTAATAAGAATATTTATAGACAACTACATGGTGCACCGATGGTATCACCAGTTTCCGGTTTATTTGCAGAGTTTGCATTAAGGCCTCTAGAACATAAGATCTTTGATACGTTCAATTTGAGACCCGAATGTTGGTTAAGATATGTCGATGATGTTTTCATCTTATGGAACTACAGTTTATCTGGTTTAACCGATTTTCTTCAAGATATTAATAAATTAAGTAACTGTATAAAATTCACCCTTGAAATCGAAGAAAATGCTTCACTTCCATTTTTAGATGTTCAAATTAATAGATGCAGCTCTGGATTAAACTTTTCAGTTTATAGAAAACCTATTAAAGAAAACACCGCTATCCCCTTTTCAGCAAACGTACCGTTTCAATATAAAATCTCTGCATTGCAGTCATTCATTAAAAGAGCATTTATGATTTGCTCAGATGACCAATTAAATGAAGAAATCGAGTTCATACAGAAAATAGCATTTGATCATGGTTTTCCAGCAAAATATATAGATAAGATAATTCAGAAGTACAACGCTCCCCCTCCTTCAGGTCAACGACAGGATAATTATCAACTTATGGCGTACAGAAAATTTCACTACATTCCCACTATATTCGAAAAGATAAAAAAGATCATACAGAAATATAATATAAAATTGGTCGCTATTCCACCTCCTTACCTCAATGATATCGTCAGTAACAAAATCGATAGGATCCCAATGGATTAGAAATCTGGTATATATGAAATCCCTATAACTTTATCTAATAATGTTGAAAAAGTCTACATCGGCATGACAAAACGTAAGTTATCAGTAAGGATTATGGGACATCGCAGAGACATTAAACAGCGTAAACAGAATCCAGCTCTTTCTAGGTTCTACTTGGCTAATGAAGTCTGCCATATTAACTTTGATGAATCAAAAATTATAGTTCCGTGCAATAACCCCTTTGAGAGTAAAATTAGAGAATCAGTTGAAATCATTGCACGTGAAGATAAACCTTGTTACGATAATTTATCCTATAATATCCCAAAAATCTGGCATAATATTATAAAGTCATAGTTCTCCATCCATTTACAATATTTCAGCTTGAACTTGTATTATATTGCCAAAACTTGAATGAAAACTCAGTTGAACGTGGTTTTGTCCCTCATGTCTAGATAGCGGCACGCGTGGTTTCTTTAATCGACCTTTTGGATTCATTTGATGTCAGTTCATTAATAATTATTTATTTTCACTAGATAGCAACACTACATTTTTGGTATTCAAATCATTGATCAAGTTTCGACTAATTATTTCTTGCACAGGAAGCTTTCGTCTCTGAACTTTGAGCCTTTTTACCATCATATTTTCCTGAAGACGGCTGCAGAAACAGCTCGAAACGTAGAAATCAACTTTTAGCTTATTAAATGTCGTGTATTCAAAATTAACATTATGCAATTTTATGGCAACACGTAAATAACAACTTTTACTTGCAGATATTGGCAATGGTAAAAATAACGGATCTAGGATAAGAATTATTGAATATGCTGTTTTATGTTTTATGTTAGTGTTTGTTCCTGTAATTTTGTAATAAATAGTGAATGTTTACAAATGAATATTTACTTGGTAAATATAATACACATAAGCGTATACCACTAACGAGAAACTTTCACACTGGCGACGAGAAATGGGATTGATTCATCAAATTTATAAAATTGATACGTTAGAATACTTCTACGATTTCGCAAGATTGCCAAGGTAAGAAATTTCTTATTATTCTGTAAAAATGGAAAAGTTGATTGAAGAATTAATTAATCAAAATAAAGCGTTAATGGATGCGCTAAAAGGGGAAAGTACCCAAAAGAATAATAAGGTTTCTGGTGTGCAATTCGAGAAATATGATGAATCATTAGAAAGTTTCGATACTTTCATGGATAGATTTGAAGCATTTTTAGACATACAAAATGTGCCAAAGAAAAAACACGCAAAAACTCTAATATCAAGTTTATCCGCTAAGTTGTATAGCTTGCTCAAAAATCTTCTTGCTCCACAAAATCCCAGTGATCAGGAATATGAAATGCTTAAAAATATTTTACAAGAGTATTTGAATCCTAAACCATTAATAATACCCAGTAGACATACGTTTTTGAACAGGAAACAAAATGAAGGGGAAAGCATTAGTTCTTATCTTGCTGAACTTCGCTCTTTAGCAATTCCTTGCAAGTACAATCAAATTATGTTGAATACTGTGTAGAGAGATGTCTTCGTTAGTGGTTTGCGAGATAGGTCAATCTTAGATAGGCTGTTTGAAGAAGACGATATCGATCTCGATAAAACCGTTCAGATCGCTTTAGCAATGGAACGAGCCACAAAAGGCGTTAATGATATAATGAGTAAGCCTCAAGAAATTAAAGCTGTTGGCGTATATAATGGGAAAAATAAAACAACACAACCTAGGAACACACAAAAGAAAAGTAACGTAGTATATTGTTCTAGATGTAACGGATCAAATCATAATAAATATAACTGTAAGTTTAAAACTAGTAAATGCAGAGCGTGCCAACGCATTGGCCACATTGAACAAGCTTGTTGCTTCGCTAAACAGGCTAAACCAACTAGATTTGTGAAACAAAAACAGTTTCATGTAAGCGAAACAGAAGTTCAAAATTTAGTTCCACTTCATAGTTTAGAAGCTGAGAACATTTCTATCAAAGAAGAATTTCCTAAGAGACACCCCATAATAGTAATTGTGGAAATTGAAGGTAGATCTGTTGAAATGGAAGTTGATACGGGCGGTACGGTATCGGTAATGAGTTTGAAGAAATTTAAAGCGATTTCGAGAAAGAAAATCTGTCCTACGGACTTGACATTTAAGACCTACAACGGGGAAATCCTTAAACCCCTAGGTTACTCAACGGTTAAAGTAAAATATAAGAATCAAATAGAGTACTTAAATTTGTATATTGTTGAAGAAAATTTAGACACCATCTTGGGTCGGGAATGGCTGTATAAAATCAATTTAGATTGGGCGAGAATAAAAGCTCTTACAGTTATAGAACAGGGAAATCTTACAAAACTATTAGAAGAATACGCAGAGTTATTTGATGAAAAATTGGGCGAAATAAAAAATTATGAATGTAGTCTTGAGTTAAAACCGGATGCCTTTCCAGTTTTTTGTAGACCGAGACCATTACCTTTTGCAATGAAAAAGCGTGTTGAAGAGGAATTAGAAAGACTTGAGGAAGACGGAGTTATTAAAAAATGTAATATTTCAGATTGGGCGACTCTAGTAGTACCAGTAGTTAAAGCAAATGGGAAAATTCGATTATGTGCTGATTATTCCGTCACTCTTAATAAAAATCTAAGAATTCAAAGACATCCTCTTCCAAAAACAGAAGAAATTTTTGTTTCGCTCAATGATGGTAAGATATTTTCAAAGATTGACTTTAGTCAAGCTTATTTACAAATGAAGGTTCACCCTGACAGCCAAAAGTTATAAACGATTAATACCCATAAGGGACTTTACGAATGCACAAGATTGATGTATGGAGTTAATTCAGCACCTGCTATCTGGCAGAAATATATTGAAAGTGTATATCATGATTTAGCAGGAGTTGAAGTATTTTATGATGATGCACGGATAGCAGCACCAGATTTCCAGACACATTTGTCACGATTACGGAAATTTTTCGACAGATGTCGTCAACGAGGATTGAGAATAAATAAGGATAAGAGCGAATTTTTCCAAAATGAAATTGAATTTTTGGGATTTAAGATAAATGCCCAAGGCTTATGTAAAACAGATGAAAAGATTGCTGCAATTAAGAATGCTAAAATTCCTAAGAATGTTCAGGAAATTCAATCTTTTATGGGATTAGTTAACTTTTATTCTAGATTCTCAAACGAAATTGCTACATTAGCATATCCATTGCATAACTTAACTAAAAAAGGAACGTTCCAATAACGTTCCGTTGTAATAAATAGTGAATGTTTACAAATGAATATTTACTTGGTAAATATAATACACATAAGCGTATACCACTAATGAGAAACTTTCACATTAAAGTTCGTATTTTGTGTACTATTAAGCAATATTGTGTCTTTATTTATTATATTTTATGGTGCAATTGTCAAGTATGTATTATAGTTTACTATAATTGTGTCAGTGATGATGTCATATTCACTGATCTGATTCTTATTCCTGCATCTAAATAGCCTGAACTCTTGCTATTTATTTAAAGATCCTTGGTATGCACAAAATAAAGTATTTCTGAAAATTACATAATTTCCAATTAATTATTATAAATATTTAATAAAACTTAGGAATTTTAGAACATCTAATCTATGAGGGATGAATGTATCTGATGATGAAAATGATGTCATATTTGATAGAAAGGATGCATTCTCATGCAGATCCCAAAAGTGTGCTGCTACACGGTAGAATTTTTTCAAACAAACAACCGATTTCTGGATAGGTTTTCCACTGCGTGAAGGCGTAGTAACAGCCAGAAAATACACAGCGACGGTTTATTAGGAATATATTTTAGTAAAATTTTGTCAATATGACTTCATATTCAAAAGTTTTTCGAAATGAATTTAACTGCACAATATTGTGCTGTACAATATTATAGACGCATGGGTTTTAAATTAATTGTATTTCCAAAGTAATTTTTTCTAGTTAATTATTTTACATTTCAAAAATTTATAACATGCAAAATGTTAAAATGATTTATGTCCATTGGTAACCAACTAAACGCATTTTTAATTGTGTTTTCGACAAAGTTTTCGATTATTGATTTTTATATTTAAAAAGAAAATGTAAATTTTATGTGTTAAAATGATTTATAATAGTATTCATTTTGGCTAGAGTTACTTCAAAAAGTTGAGAGCGAGCGAAGCGTGCTAGGACCGTGTATTGACCGGAATGTGAATTGCGTAGCAATTCACGGGGGTTGGCGAACGTCAGGGAGCAGAGGGTGAAGCCTCCTAGTAATATTACAATTATAAATTAATAGAGGTGAGCGGCCTCTTTCCGTACGCAACCCTTTAACCTTGCCTTCTCTTATTCCGACTCTTTTACGGAAGCCAGGTTCATAGGTCCCCAGCCACGTCCCGAGTATAAGAGACTCTTTTGCGGAAGCCAGGTTGAAAAAAAAAATCAAAAATTAAAACCGGACAAAATTAAAAGGAAAATACACCGAAAAGCGGGAAGGAAGGGCCAAGGGCCCTGAAGTTACCGAACGACCGCTACTGCGTCGAGCTTATTATTAGATCTACGTGCACTATTGTGTACGCTATCTTGGCACTAATCAACAGATATTTGATACAACCCCTCATCTTTTTGCTTCTTTTTGGGAACAACGGATTTCGAGCTTATTCTATCGATGATAATTTTCAGAATTTTCAAGCTATGATTTTGAAACTTTCACAAAAGTTGTTCTATATACTTAGCTAATATTATATGCACACTATATTTTGATTGCATTCGCGCATACACAATGAAACAGTTTTTAGTAAACGTGCTCATTTTTCATCCAATTTTAATTATTTTTTAATTCTGATTGCAGGGTATTGTGAAAAATGTTGATTGTCATATTTTCTGATAAGAACTTTTTTTTATATTAAGAACTCTGCTAATTATAAGCAAAAAAACTTGGCGAAATTTGGGACTGTTTTTATAAAAAAACATAATTTCTCTACGAATATGCATGCTATCTTCATAAAAGTGAACACAGTATATTACAATAAGTCACTTAATAATAATCTCGAGTTTGAACGCTTTTGCTACATTAGTTTTTACAGCGTTATTCAAAAGATATTCGTTCTTTTTCAATTTGTTGACGGTCCCTTATGGGGTTTCGGGAAAAAAACCTTCGCGGAAATATATGACCTATATTATACTGTTTACACATCTGCGGTTTCATATTAATTCCGCAATTAGTTTTCTAGATATTTAAGAAAACGTCTAAAACCGCAAGTGGCCGGTCACCTTTGGCCATATAGTGTATGTGATATGTGTTATTTTACTCACAAAATTTTGATCCCATCCAATATTTTCAAAAAGTTGGCGCTACTGCTAACTTACTTTCGATACACTAGAAGTTTTAATCGTAATTTATACCAGAGGAAAATGTCCTCTCCAAGCTTGGGTCATAATTCGCCGATTATGATGACTCTGCAGCGTTTTACTTTAGTTTTGTATTAGCTCCCGTTATGTTATTTCTTTTGGCCAGCAATGAAAATGTCGTCTCTAAAAAATAGCGTTCCGTTACAGAAGCTAGCCGTAAAATAAAGCAGATGTATCATTGTACTGTTAAATACTGATAATCTCTATTGCAATTTTTGAAACTTCTATGCATCGCACATTGTCAATTTTTATATCGTCGTATAGGGGGAAAAAAGCATTTTTAAATGCAGTTTGTTTGAAAGTTCCATCTCAATTTATTTTTGAGGTATTAATTTTTTTTTTGTAGTTTTTAGCGCCATTTCTTTAATGTTGGCAACCTCCATTTCTGGAGAAAGTAAAGGAAAAGTAGTTGGAAAATAGTAATTATATCTTTTTGTTGCCATTTTTCAATAACAACTAAAAAAAAAATTAATTAAAATACATACTATTTTGAAAAAATATAAATGAATGATTTCTAATAAAACATGGAGATATTATAAACAATATTTAATTTTAATTATTTATATTAATGTTACAAACAAATAAAAGCATATGAATCATTAGATAGCCGATTTTTTGTGTCGAGTTTCTTGTATGACGACATCGGTTTTTGCTGGATTTGTGTATTATTTAGGGATAGTGTCCTCATATAAGTGACGACTTTTCTATAGATGTTGTTTAAAGATTGGATCGTAAATGTGGAATTCTTCAGCGGATGCGAATGACGTCATTTTATATATAAAAAAGCCTGTGTTTTAAATCTCAAAACTGAAATATGTTTTGTACTATTATATATAATGTACTAATAATATTATATTTGTACTATTTGTATAATGTATATTTATGTACATATATATATATAATTTCATCGGGGGGGGGGGGGACACTAAAGTCTGAAAAATCAGAATTCCTGTTTTCTAGGATTTATTTATTTCGTTTTACATTATTCTTATAAATATATGTTTATAGTTACACCAGCGTTGATAGATTAAAAGATTTTAGAAATGAAGGTATATGCGTTCAAAGCGAAAGCGATAGCAGATGTCGCGACATTCTAGTGTTAGTATTTAGCGTAACTGATGGCCGATTTGTACTTTATAATGCTGATGAAACATTTCTTCAAAGTAAAGATGCAAAGGAGTAAAGTTACTTTCACTTTCGAAACCGGTTCCGAAAATGAAAATGTCATTCTAAAAAGTACCTGCAACCAAAATCGAAAAAGTAAAAAAGGAGCGATGTAGAGATAGACCTCAGCTATCCAATGCAAAAAAAAAAAAAAAAAAAAAAAAAGCCGAAAAGTAAACGAGATATTAGAAAATAACCTGCCCGTAGGTTTAGGATTAGCTCTCCAGTGTCTTCCTGCAGGGACAGGAGCCTTAAAGACTGAATGCGTATTATCAGATCAGGCTGGTTTGATGTTAACTCTGTTTTTGATTCTCTACTATACTGTATCTTTACTTACTCTACTGTATATCTTACTCTACTGTATCTCTTTACTATATTGTATCAGAAGTACTGTACATTAGCAGTGATTGCTGGAAATGCATTTTTAATTATGGTATGCGCTTTTATGTTTCACTATATTTATGCATACTATATATTGTGTATAAATGCTACTATTCATATACAGGGCTACACAAAAGAATTCGTAAGGGTTACGTTACTGGGTATGAGCGCAAATTTCTTAAAGGTGGTTTTTCAATGAGGTACGCATTTTTACGCTGAACTGCATTTATTTTACTATGAAATGTTTGTATACTATAGATAAAATGATATATATGGTCACGCAAAGAATCGCATTGTCTATGGATGATAATTTCTGGAAATGGGATTTCAGCAGTTTTAAGAATGTTTTAGTTTGAATTAAATTTTAGCTAAATAGTGGCCTGCAGGTAAACTACAGGGCTGTACAAAAGTATTCAAGTATTTTTCCATCTATTAGTATAAATTGCTGAAAGAGAAATTTCAACCTGTTATGCGTTTTTTTGCTAAACTAAATTTTCCCATTATATAGTATATATATCCACATACAGATCAAATACAGGGCTGTTCAAAAGAATTGGAATACATATTTGGCTATGGACGGTAACTGCTGAAATCAGTTTTTTAAATATTTACTTAGTTATCATATATTTTTATATCTTATTTCCTTAAATAACGAAGTTTTGTTAAAGCTTTCAGGGAGTGTTGGAAAGTGCTTCATAATCAAATCATTATTTTTCGTTATTGTTCATTATCGTGTCAGGATTTTTCACAAAGCACAAGTTTTTAAATTTTTAAAAAGTCGAAATATTGCGCGAAAATTTCATCTATAATAATAAAGAAAGAAGTTTGTGTGTGAGTGAGTGAGTGTGTCGACGGTGTTCTGAAGAGACCACTGCACGTAGAGCTACAAAATTTGGGGAAAAGGTACGTCTATATATGAAGTTTTGCACCTCGAAGCCCGATTTTCGATTTTTTGATTAGTTTTTTTATGCGATTTTTTATGTTTCGAGGCGATTTTTCCATATAAGTGAGAAGAATATGGTTTCTTTCTTTTAACCCAATATGGTAAATTTTGTTCTCTTTTCAAAAAAGTTTATTTTGCATTCGTGCAGCGATTTTTGAATTTTTAGCGAATTTTTTATGCAATTATTGAACAGCATTTAATGCATTTCCATACTTATAAGGAGGTTACCGTAGAGGGACATAGTTCTGTCGCCAAATACAGCCCAGTTTGTCGCCAACTTGGCAGTATATCGCCAAATTTGGCGACCAAAATGAGTCGCCAAAAGTGACGCCAACTTAGCGATATCTCTAATATTTCGCCAAATTCCCATAGACTTCTACTGTAAAACAATAGTGTTTACGTGCTTACAAAAAATCAACAGACTGAGATATTTTAATGCAACAAAAACTAATATTAACTTAAGGGATTATATTAATTATATTTAAGGGAGTCCAAGTAAATTAATTACGAATAAAAGTAACATGATCTAATGCTTAGCATGATTTCCAAAACATAAATTTTAAGAGGGCCCACAGGTCAAAAGAATTAGATTTGAAACTTTTATCCAATTATAGTAAATTTTGACTTTCGTGATTTTTGAACTTTATGGGATTTTTAATGCGATTTTTACGTTTCTTCGCGATCTGCTGCAATTTTTTGACATTCCATATTTGTCCTAGAGTACATTCTGCCCTCATTTCAATAAAGTTTATTCGGATTTCATATAGCAATTTTCGAATTTTTCGGAAATTTTGTATGTGATTTTTAGTGTATTTTAGCGATTTGCTACCATTTTTCCACATTAGTGAAAGGAATCAACTTGCAATCTTCGAACACAATATATATATACATTTTCTCTTTTTTGAGAAGCGATTTAAAATTTTTTCGCGATATCTTATTATGATTTTCAGAGCTTTTTCGTAATTCCTGGTGTTTTTTGACGTACCCGGCAACGCCGTGCAAGTTCGCTAGTACTATAAAATAGACGTAAAACTTTTTTTTCCATAATAATTTATTCATCTTATGGATTATACTATGTTTTTTTACAGCTGAATATGTTATGTATATTGTGTATTTAAAATCATTAAAATTTTATTTCACATGTGGAAGTTTATTTGAACCGCTCATGCTCTGCCTCGTATCTTTCTTTTTATATTGTCTATGAGGTTCATCTTGGTGTCCTCTTCTATTTTGGGGGTTGATAAGGCTGGAAATTTGGCGCAATTTAAAACATTGCCTTCTTTTGGTAAGGTTTTGACAAATTGCTTTGACTTATTTTCGCTATTTTTTGACTTTTTAACTTTGAAATTTATGATTTGCGGAAATCCTGAAGTGATGGTTAAAAATAAAGGTTATTTTCGGATTCACCGCTAAAAAATACCAAAAAATCAATTATCATAAGTTAAAAAACACAACCATCACATCTATTTTATAGTATCAGATTTTCGCTATTTTTGGACTTCTTATCTTTTTAAATGTACAACTTGCGAAAAATCCTGACGTGATATTTAAAAATGAAAGTCATTTTAGGATTCAGCGCTAAAAAGTAATAAAAATCAACTGTCAAACGTTAAAAAACACAACCATCGCAGGCTTGTGTAAAACCAAGGTAAGTCCCAATACTCTAGAAACTCAGATTTTTCATATTTTGATAACTGGCTGAGATATAATTCAAAGCCACAACAAACACTCGTCAAAAGACATACTTTTTCTGAAAATGGCGCTCTGTGCCTCTTCCGAAAGATTACTAGTAGGAGAGATCCGAAAGTCGGAAACGATGTTTTTTTTTTTTTTTTTTTTTTTTTTTTCAGGTCGTCTTTCGAAGCCCCCATCGGTCAAACCGTTAAAAATATGCAAAAATTGAAAATACAAGATAAAAAGCTGCACTTTTTACTTTTAAATGGCGCAATCCGTTTAGAAAAAAAAAAAAAAAAAAACGAATTTTAACCTTTTCATTTTTTTAAAAGTTCAGTTTCGTTTTTCCCCTTCTTTTCTGGAAGTTCGCATCGGCTTCATTTTTACCGATATAAAAAAACGAAGAATACCCACTTAATCCGAATACCTTCTTCTCTGCGACGTTGTTATCCGGTTTTTAAAGGAAAATACGGATATTAAACCGTTTTAAATATTTCGTAACTGTATGTCACTTCGTGATTATCGAGACACTCTTTTTTCTGCTAAAAGGAACTAAATGTTACGAAACTTATAGTGTTATTACGCGTAAAAATTGCAAGCAACAAAAATTGCCTGAGATTCTTCCGATTTCCCGCTTTTGAAAGCCACTTTTTACGTTTTCCAAACGTTTCATAGGCTGTACGGGAAAAGAGTTTTCCATCGTCAGATTTCCAAGCATTTCATTGACTGTTACTGGCGACTCGCTTCGTTGAGCCATAGAAATAACATGGAGACGCCTGGAATTTCAAGCGACTTTGACTCCTCGTGTAATAACACCATTACGTTATATCACTTATAAAAATATCGAAACTTTCAGATGACTAGAAGAATTTAAAACCTCAGTGCCCCCAATATGAGATTCATTTGTAAAGATTTTTTTTTTTTTTAAACTGTAAAATCATACAAAATCGGCTTAAAGATATAACATCATACAAATTTGAGGTTAATTTAAGATTCTTATCGCGGACCCGGGCAATGCCGGGCGGGTCAGCAAGTTTTCAAATAAAAGTTTTTCAAAGACTGCAACTTAATTTACCAAATTTTTGTGATTTAAAAAATAATCTTTAAGCATGAAGTTTATATGATATTAAATTTATCTCAAAAGTTAGCATTTGTTTGCTACAATAATGTAAAGTAACAATTATATTAACATAAATAATACAAAACTAAGATAATAGTGGCAGCGTTAAACAATTGGCAATTGATTGTCAATGTTTCATGAGACTCTTTTACAACGATTGCACATAATCAGAGAAAAGTATTTTTTTCATAAAAAGGAAAAACGACTGAGATAATTTCTTTTAAACTTTGCATATAAAAATATTATAAAGGAGATTGAACGGCAGTTTGATTATTTCATTTTAAACGCATAGTTCCATAATAAGTTTCTAAACTTTATTATTGGAATACATATTTGATATTTTCCATATGAAAATGATTGCTGGTTTAGTCCGTGGACAATCTAAGAAATATAAAAAGTGTATTTTTTTTTCACGTTTCTATAAAAACGATTTTGAAGTATGTTCTGTAGTTCGTATAGGTCTGGTTATATGTTATATCCTTTGGTTAAATTTAACACAACTTCAGTTGGAAAATAGTAAAAATAAAAATAATTTGCTTGCGTGCAAAATTCTTTAATTTAAAAACTATTTTTATTACATTTTCTTCAATTCATTTCCATTTTTCATTGAACATGTAGTCATAATAATACACTTTCCATTATTTCGTTTAAGTTGCCTATTTATCTTTCTTATCATCTTTTTTGTCGTCATCTTTCTTGTCATCATCCTTTTTGTCATCATCTTTCTTGTCATCTTTCTTGTCGTCATCTTTTTTGTCATCGTCTTTCTTGTCGTCATCTTTTTTGTCATCATCTTTTTTGTCATCATCTTTCTTGTCTGCAGCTTTACAATGAAAATCGTATTCAATTTTGCCCAGATTAAACTAAAGAAAAAAGTAATAACGTATTAAAAATAATTTTATAGAAAAAATATTTCCGTGAAGAACATAATGTATCGCTAACATCAGATCAAAAATAATTTAGGAAATAATGATGACACATATTGAGGAATTCTTATAGAAAATTAACGTATCTGAATCATTGCTAAAACATGGAATATACGAGTATACTGGTAGTATACTGGTGTCCAAAAGTTGAGTTACAAGCACAAGATTCAAATAGATTAATTTTTGAAACAATTATTCTAACTGGTAAATAAATCATATGAGATGTAAATTTCCAACTAGGCAAAAAATGTCCGGACCAGGATTCGAACCAGGGATCTTTTGGCTGAATCCGCCAATGCTCCACCATCTGAGCTATCCCGGACGAACGGATGAATCTGGTGGATCTAACTCACTCAGCTAACCTTATTGATTACAGCGCCTGGTTTGATATTTGAACCAGCTCAATAGAATTCCTTCGCCCAGTTGGAAATTTACATTTCATAAGATTTATTTACCAATTAGAATAATTGTGTTAAAAATTAATCTAGTGTAATTACGTATCCAGGGTTTTCTGGAATTTCATTCCCTGCGATTTATTCTGTTGAGCTGAATCAGATATCAGGCCAGATGCTATAATCAATGAAGTTAGTTGAGTGAACTAGATCCACCAGATTCGTCCGGGATAGATCAGATGGCAGAGAATTGGCGGCTTCAGCCAAGAGATCCCCGATTTAAATCCTGGTCTGGACATTTTCCGCCCAGTTGGAAATTTACATCTCATAAGCTTCTAATGTTTGATTTTGCAAGTACTCGAAAGAAAATGATAACAGAAAGTGCAGAAAATAGGTACTGACATAACAGCACAGACAGTTGATGTGACGTCTCCTTGGGGTCATAAATGGTCACAAATGATATAATTACTATAGTGAACTGAAATGTAACATCTTTCATCCATATATCTTCTTATTACTCTCAAGTGACCGTCATTTGGTCACTCCACTGAGAAGTTACCATGATTGCTACTTTGTGGCGAGTCACCAGCTGACTTTATAATGAAGTCACCTGATTATTCTCTTGTGACTATCGTTTGGAGTCTCGATTGTAAAGTGACCATGGTAGTTGCTTTGTGAGGAGTCCCCACGTGACAGCAAAATCATTTTCACAAAAGAGCGCTAATGGTGACTTCACAGTAGGGATCTTTAAATGTCGATCATCTGAAAGCAGGGTGATGCTAAATTTAATTAGATTAACAATTAAAAATTAGTTATTAGATTTTTGATCATGACTAATGACTGAATGATAATTAAATTAATTTCAATCGCTTTCTTTGCTTAGCGATTAAAAAACGTCATTTATTTAGAACTGATCGGAAATTAAAAAATGTATTTAAATATCTTTTACTTGCCTTTTTACTTTCTTCTACCTTTACAAAAAGAAAGTATTGGATTCGTGAAAAATTCCGACTTCCGGTTTTCTATGGATTGTATGTTTTAGAAGGTTCTGAACACAATTTGATGGTTCTTAGAAAATGTCTGTCTGTGAGTCTGTCTGTATGTGACAAAAAATTTGTGGGCGCTCTATCTCAAGAACTAATGCACGGAATTTCGCAAAACTTTAGATTCAGTCAGGCCTTGATATAAACTGGCGCTGATTAGTTTTTGGTGTATATAGCCCAACATATGGTTATGCTACGCTCGCATTTTTCACAAATTCCGCAATAGCTCTATCTCAAGAACTAATGCACGGATTTTCATCAAACTTCAGATTCAGTTAGTCCTTGATATGAATTGGTGCTGATTACGTTTCTGTGTAAATTGCCCAACAGGTGTGCTCTATGCTGCATTTCGCATGATTTATACGATTTTAGCGATAGTCATATCTCAAGAAGGTATTTCAGCTCAGGTATTTCATATTTTTTGAATCTTCATGATGGGCATAGATTGCCATTTAATTTTGGCACTGTGGTATCGAATTTTAAAGTATTAACATGTATGAGATAGAAGAAATTTTTGGGATTTGCACATCCGACTAGTTTACTTCTGTAATTATGCTTGAATAGCCATGAAATTTATGTCAGCTTTTCAGGCACTTAAAAGCACTTTTCCCCATGAAAATAAATAATAAAGGAAAATAACATGTGTAGCATTTACAGTTCGTTTAAAGAATTTCATAGAATACAAAATCTGCACATAATACAGTGATATTGATAGTAATTGTTTTTAGTACTTTTTGAAATTCAACGAAATTGATATTCGATATTATACACGTATATTATTTAGACACTCTACAAGTTCATGCGTATATAATATAATACACATAATAATATACATAACGTGTAGTTCTTTACAGAGCCGCACAAAAGTATTTGATCGTATACCGTCTTAGATCGGTTTTTGATTTCAAGTGCATTTCATTATGTTTTGGTCACTATTTAAGAAAAAAGTTTAGAATGCTACGCGATATATAAAGCATCTATTGTTTATATTCAGGGCCATGCAAAATAATTCCCCGAATGTGAAATATTGCGTGAAGTGCTATTCAACGATGTATTTTCTTTAGATGAGCAAAATTATCGAATAATAATCAATATAAAGAGAGTCTATAGTTCTTATACAGGGCAGCATAAAAGAATTCAAATACTTTACTCTTTATACCCAATTCTTGCTTCAGGCCTATTTTAAACTCGTTATACTTTCCCCATCAATCAGAGTTGATGATCAAGTCAATAAAAGATTAATTAATTATCAAGGGAAATTTTACCGTTAATATTAATCAAGTTTTTTTTTCCCATTTTATTATTTATTATGAATAACGGATAGTTAAAATGATACATTCAATTCTTAACTATTACAATTGTGTATATGTTCGTTAGTTCTTAAGTAAATAAATAAGCTTTGATTCATTTATTTGTGGGATCAGCATCAGAATTGTGAAAAGATAAATAGTGTTGTATCCAGGGGCAGCTCATAATAGTAGGCAGAGAGGTTAAGTCTTCTTTGTAAATTTCTTTAAAACTAACAAAAGTTATATTAGATGTAAATTTCCAACTGGGCGAAAAATGTCCGGACCAGGATTCGAACCCGGGATCTCCTGGCTGAAGCCGCCAGTGCTCTGCCATCTGAGCTATCCCGGACGATTCTGGTCGAACTTTTTCACCCAGCTAACCTTGAAGATTACATACCTCTTCCATTACCTGAGATATATTCTGTTGAGCTGAACCAGGTTTCAGACCAGATGCTGTAATCTTCAAGGTTAGCTGGGTGAAAAAGTTCGACCAGAATCGTCCGGGATAGCTCAGATGGCAGAGCACTGGCGGCTTCAGCCAGGAGATCCCGGGTTCGAATCCTGGTCCGGACATTTTTCGCCCAGTTGGAAATTTACATCTAATATGAATTGTTTACCAATTAGAATAATTGTGTTAAAATAATCTAGTGTAACAAAAGTTAATTTAAAATATTTCTAATATTAGTAAAATATTTTAAGATTGCAATTTTGAAGTAAATTTCCAAGTAAATTTATAGGAACATACTTAAAAATCATTTTTTACATTACAATTGTGTATATGTTCGTTAGTTCTTAAATAAATAAATAAGCTTTGATTCATTTATTTGTGGGATCAGCATCAGAATTGTGAAAAGATAAATAGTGTTGTATCCAGGGGCAGCTCATAATAGTAGGCAGAGAGGTTAAGCCTTCTTTGTAAATTTCTTTAAAACTAACAAAAGTTAATTTAAAATATTTCTAATATAAGTAAAATATTTTAAGATTGCAATTTTGAAGTAAATTTCCAAGTAAATTTATAGGAACATATTTAAAAATCATTTTTGTGTTTTTAAATTAATTATAAAATGTACTAGATTTTTAGCACTGACTGCATTTTGAAATGTTTTCCTTTAAGAGTCTTAAATATTAGGTGAATGTGGATAACTTAAAAATATTAAAGGAATTTATAATTCATCGAGCTTCGAATTAAATGATGGCGATTTTCTTATTTGAAAATATCTTGCTATATTAAGAGATCTATGGTACTTGGATTGTTTTGTAAAAAGCTTAAATTATTGCTATATACATGAAATTGCTTTTCACAAAACCATAATATTCATTGCCTACTTTGACTTTCATTAAGGCATTCTATGAGAAAAGTATATTTCTGATTTTGCATTGACATTTTGTCTAATTAAGTATCGATTTTCTAAAAATGTTACGTGAGATTTGCGGTTTTACATGCATCATTTTCTTATTGAGATGTTTCATGAATGTAGAATTTGGCTCTAGGCTCACAGTATAAATTGACAACAACTGGAAGCAGGGAAAAAGAAAAGGTGAGAAGGTGGAGACTTTGTATCTCTCTATTCTAAAAAAAAGTAACTAACACTGTCACCGCCGCCACCGCCGCCGGTTTTGAATTTTTTGTGACCAGAAGTCTTTCTTCGTTAATATTAAGAAAAATATTGCATACAAAAATATGAAAATCGGTGGTATTATAGAGAAATGTTTGATAACACGCTGATGCAGACAGTTTTCAAATCGAAGAATACTTTTAAGAGATATGTAATGCTAAAGTTGGACAAAATCGTTCCATTAAAAAAGTTTTATAGGATCAAAAACTATACATGGGAATTTAATCCTTTTTAGATCATATTATGAATTAGAATTTCCCGGTGTGCAGACTGCATTTATTTCTTTAATTTGACTCATTTTTTGAGGTTTTATTTCCATTTTAAATTCAAATTTTCAGCATTTCGAGAGATATGTTTTACATATTTTAGAAAATGGTATTAATTTAGACTGTTTCCAACTGTATAAAGAACGCAAACAATAATGTTTTCTTCAAATTAAAAATTTATTTACACTCGACTTTTATAAACAGAAAATATAAAAAGCAGGAACTCATTGAAAATTACGTCATAAACCCTATATTTACACGTGAATTTTAAAAGAGAAAGAATATTGTAAAACAATAGATTCATTAACATGCGTTAGAAGTCTTAAATAGGATGATAAATTACGTCACATTACACTTATTACGTAAAATGAATAAAAAATAATATTTCAAAACAGTTTAAATTTAAAAATTGCACGAGACATTTATTTGATATTTTGAGATGATCTTTTCGACTATTTTTGTTAGGACAGCGCAAATAATATTTCATATCTAACAAAAGTATTTTCACGTGAATATTAAAATGAGAGAAAAAAGTTTGGTGAAAATTACGTCAGATTAAACACGATACATTTAAAATGTCTTATTTAAAAAAAACTTTCTTTTCGCTTTGTTAAAAAATACCGGGAGACAAAGACTCTGTTTACTTAATTCATTTTATATTAGCTTATTTTGAAATGTTTAACTAATTTTACTTAATAAAAGACGGAAACAACCATTGTATCTTTTAATAGCAGCTGATTTGGCATTAAAATTCCCCAATCAAAGGGAAATGAATAGAAACCCGTTTATAGGGAGATCGCCACTGTTTTTTAAATTATAACTTAATCTTCAGAAATATTTTTAAATCCGGTCAAATTAGCATGCTTTTAGAGTCTGCGGTGTCTGAACTGGGGTTGGCGAGCGTAGCTCGTAGAAGGCAGAACCCCCTAGTTTTCTAAATTAAAACAAGCGCTAAAAATAATGCATCACGGTATAGATTATGAAAAATTTTCAAACACTATAGGTAAGGTCTTAAGAAATTTAATTTTTATTCTTACAATGAAATGCCATATCAAAATAAACATTTAAAAAAAGTGATTCAATAAAACTTCATTTTCATCAATTGTTGTCCACAGCCGGTAACGCATGACATTTTTTTCGGGTAGCCCTATATGTCATCTGCACACCTCGTAATACACTCAAAATTAGTCCACCTTTAAAATGCATATCACAGCTGAAAACTTACATTCAGCAATGATGGCTCATAGTCAGTCCTTTAACCGAATTCTTTTCAGTGTCTCTCTAGAAAAAACATTAATTCTACGTACTCAACAGTCTATAGAAAACATGCAGTGGTGTATCTCAATATAATTAATGTATAACAATTTCCTTGAAATACACCTCAAACGAATTCTCCATACAGATCGTAATTTAAAGGAATTATTTTGTGCATCGAATGAACTATGATCGCTACTTACTCTACAGTCTTTAGGAAGCATGCTGCTATTCCCCTCAGTGTTGCATATAAATTTTATTATGTTTGAACAGCGTAACAATAATGAAATTCACTGAAAACATTTTTTCTCACATTGACCGTAATGTAGCAGAATTCTTTTGAGTGTCCCTGTAATCGAACTATAATCGCTATTTATTCTATATTCTATAGAAAACATTCTATCATCCACCTCAGTGATGCATATCAATTTAATTTTGTTTGAACGAACTGTTCCTGTAAACGAACTGTTGCTGTATTGAATTGTATTGCTGTATTCTATGCTGTATTGAAAACATTATATCATACACCTCAGTTATGTATATCAATTTCATTTTGTTTGAGATAGTGTAACATGATTAAAATTCATTAAAAACCCTTTTCTTTCCTCATTGACAGTGAGGTAAAGGAACACTTTTCAGTGTCCGTGTAAACTAATCATAAATGGCACATATTCATTTTCAATACCGAATATGCTAGGGTAAACCTCAATAAGATATATCGACTACGTGGAAATGAGAGTATTTTTACGCGAATTAGAGCGTGGACATATTAACAGGCAAATCAAATTCATAAACGCTTTTCAACTATGTTGGAAAGTGTTATAAAAAATTTCATGTTCGATTCTTATGTAACAAAAGATAACTTAAATTTGTTAAAGAAAATAATACTGAAGGTAAGTCTGCTTTTATTTATCATTAAGTATTATAACACTTCACACAATTTTATTTCAAATAATATTGATCCCTCCCTCCCATAGGAGTTTTGTTTGCCTGAGCCGACTATTAGAAATAAATTGGAACAAACAAATCTTGCTTCCTCAAAACTTCAAGAGTCTACAGTCAAAATCTGAGTTAGTGATTAATGCTCGTATTCATCATCTACCTCAACACCTGGCTAAAAGCGAAAACTTCCGTGAAATGATATTCACTATTAAACCGATTGGATTTTATTGCGGGCGAAACCCAACCAGGATATGATTATACCATTTGAGCGTTTGGCCGAGATTTTCGTGCTTAACCGGCAGATGAGATTGATGGTGAGTACGAGCGTAAGAGTCGATTAACAATCTGGCATGCAAATAGAGTTTTTGAGAACGTAAGAAGTTAAAGTCCAAAAATAAAAAATATACTGAAAAAGGATTTAATGTATGCGACAGTATGGACTTTTTAAAATCTTTGAATACAAACCCACAGACGATATTTTGATTCGATGTAATTGATCTAATATATCTTTTTAATAATAATAACATATCTTTGCTAGACCATTGAATCTATTGCCATAGATGCATGTTACCTTATGCATAAATATCCAAAATCATTTTTCGAGAAGTTTACAGGTATACTTATGTTCTAAGCACCTCCAAAATAAAACGTTTGAATAGCATTAAACATGAGTCATGACATGCTCAATCTTTTAAACTCTTCTTTAGAGAAAAGTTGGCACACATTAAATAACTTACACCTTTAGACCGCAATATATCTGAATTGTTTTGTGTGACCTTGTGAAAAATACAAAAATGATACGCGTATCATTTTCAATAAGAAAAATGACCCTTAATAACAGGTATAATTTCCGCAGCAATGAAAGCAAATATAAGAAAGTTAAAAGGCGTCATATTTAATTTTCTTCTAAGTAGTAGTAATAATAAAATGTCACGTTTGAATTAATCCTGATTAAATTATTCACGAAAAGTTCTTTAAAAGCGTAATTTCTTTTATAATTTCAATCATGATTGAAATTCGCATGATTAACAATTTAATCGACTAATCAACCGATAAAAAAAAAATAATAATAATCGATCGAACCCAACGCTTTCTAAGACTCTGAGAGTCACCAGTCTGAGTGAATTCATTGTGAAGGTATTCGTGGCTCACCAAAATTCAACGTTCATAACGACTCTACGATGGAATCTCCAAATGACTATCATATGAGAATAACTACATTGTTAAAAATATCGTGAAAAATTACCTCTGTTTTTAAAGACTATCTATTTTCTGACCAGAACGCTCCATAGGCGTTTATGCAGCGTTCTCATTTGTCAAAAAAGAAATAGTCTTTAAAAACAGAGGTAATTTTTCACGATATTTTTAACAGTGTAGGTGAGTTCATTGTAAAGTCTCCTGGTGACTCGTCGCAATGTAACAGTCACAGTGGCTTCTCACTTGAGTTATCAAATGACGATCGCTTGAAAGTAATAATGAGATGGATTAAAGATATCACATTTTGGTTCACAGTGGCGACTGTGACGCTTGTAACCATTTGCGACACCAAAGTGATATCACATCGACTGGCTGAGCTTTTTGGCCAGTACCTATTTGCTACAACGGATATTTACATCACTTTCTTTTGAGTGCTCTCTATTAGCATTTTTATCATTTTATGTTTGTTACTTAACTTTTGAACACCAGTATATAATTAACACTGCGTTTCTTACTTTAGTGAACACTACATTTGAGGGTGGTCATTGCCGATATATGAGTCTCTAACAAACGCATCATTCTTGGAATCGAAATAAAATTTGATTTGTAGGTATTTTAAATTATGCGCTCGAGAATGTAGTAAATAAAAATCGAGCTTTCACGATTGTCGATTGCGGTCACAGTGACGAAATTTCAAATAGCATACGCTTTTTCTCATCGCAAAGGTGATCGCTGCCGTGAAAAACCACGAATGCTTTGGACAATATTTGAAACACTAAAAAAAGGTGGCATATAGCACAGGCAAAGAAGAGAAATGTGTAGTCAACGTGTGCTGAAGGGTATCTTGGTGAAGTTTAGAGACCATGCCATCAAGTCCGGGCCCAGCCTGCCCGGAAAGAGTGACGACCAGGCCGGCACGAGTATCGTGAAAGAAACTTTGACGGTTTTCGGGTCAAGACCGTTAAAACTAAGACTGAGCAAACCTCTAATGTCGATTTGCAGACCCTTTGATAGTCCAAGGGGGTGGGAGCTATCATCATCCCCCGACCCCTAGATTCGTCATTGACTTTGAATTGTAATCAATTACTATCTCATGACAACCTTTCTTCAGTCGTCGCGTCCAGAAATACACTTGAAAACGCTAACGTTGATAGCATTTTCTGAACTTTCAGTTTACGTTTATCAAAAAATAGAAAACGATTTTTGATTTCTCAGCTTCTAGATACAAACATGTGCCTATTTTATGCGTCTGCGAATAAAGTGAATGAAATCTGTCAGATAATAGCTACTTCAAACTTGAGAGCAGCTTTCAACATACCATGGGAATCCCGCACTTCCTCGCGTTAGTGATGTTAAAACTGTTAAAACGCGCTGTTAAAACTATACGAAACCGAGAGATGTAAAAATTATATTTACCAAAGATTTCTGTGGTACGCAGCTAAGTCTAGGAGCACAAGGGCAAATATGAAAATTATATCGTCAAATTTTTAATAATTTCTTGATCCTTCATACAGCTGTCAGTTACTAGCTACTTCAAATTTGAGAGCAGCTTTTAACATACCATGTGTATCCCGCACTCCCTCGCTGTTAAAACTGTTACCCTGTTAAAACTAAACGGAACCGAGAGATGTAAAATTTATATTTACCAAAGGTATCGTCAAAGATTTCTGTGGTACGCAGCTAAGTCTAGGAGCACAAGGGCAAATATAAAAATTATATCGTCAAATTTTTAATAATTTCTTGATCCTTCATACAGCTGTCAGTTACTAGTTACTTCAAATTTGAGAGCAGCTTTTAACATACCATGCGTATCCCACACTCCCTCACTGTTAAAACTGTTACCCTGTTAAAACTAAACGGAACCGAGATGTAAAATTTATATTTACCAAAGGTATTGTCAAAAATTTCTGTGGTACGCAGCTAAGTCCAGGAGCACAAGGGCAAATACAAAAATTATATCCAGTCAAATTTTAATGATTTCTTGATCCTTCATACAGCTGTCAGTTAGTAGCTACTTCAAATTTGACAGTAGCTTTTAACATACCATGTGTACCCGCACTCCCTCGCTGTTAAAACTATACGGAACCGAGAGATATGAAAATTATGTTTACCAAATATATCGTCAAAGATTTCTGTAGTACGCAGCTAAGTCAAGGAGCCCAAGGACAAATGTAAAAATTATATCCACTCAAATTTTTAATGATTTCTTGATCTTTCATACAGCTGTCAGTTAGTAGTTGCTTCAAATTTGAGAGCAGCTTTTGACATACGATGTGTATCCCACACTCCCTCACTGTTAAAACTGTTACCCTGTTAAAACTATACGGAACTGAGAGATGTAAAATTTATATTTACCAAAGGTATCGTCAAAGTTTTCTGTGGTACGCAGCTAAGTCCAGGAGCACAAGGGCAAATATAAAAATTAAATCCAGTCAAATTTTTAATGATTTCTTGATCCTTCATACAGCTGCTGTCTTAAAAAAAGAAAGAAAAATATTTTGCTGTAACTGAAACTTGAATAAACTTTTAACAGTATGATAATAGAATATTTTTAACATACTTTTAACAGTAATGATAACACTGGTCAACAAATTTGAACTTTTGCTCGGTCCCAAAACAGAAATTAGTTGTTTTAGGCAGATTTCATGAGAAATACTACCTATTGCAGTCGTTACCATGGTGAGACTTTTGAAAAATTCGTTTATAACTTTTCATTATCCAGGAATCTAAACCATCTCTACCTAAAAAAATTGTATATATATATGTATGTACTAATTTTTGTCCGCACGATAAAAGTCGCAATTATACGCGGATCGTCTTCAAACTCACCAAAAACATTGAGATAGTTAATATCTCGGCGGGGATTGCAAATGAGCAAAATCGGCCCAAGCCGTTGGAAATGGGGAGGGTTGAAAATTGTGAATACCGCCTTAACATGCTTCTGATAAAACCAGCTCTTACAGAAAAATGAAATTAAAAACTCTTCAAAAGCGGTCAGATAAGATTGTTAAACTATGTTTATCTCTAATCTTGATTTAGTTTTTGTTAGTTAAATTAGTACTTAACTTCAAAATATACCTCTGCCTGTAGGCTGAGCCGGCAGTGATTTTTTTGTGCTAATTCCGACTCTAGTTTTAGATTTACTCCAGCAGGTCTTGTTGTTGAAATATTTGCATATTTTGATTTATGAAAATTTAAGGTATAAAACAATATCAGACTGGCTTTTCTGTTTTATGCAATGGTTACTTTCTAGTTTACTTCACAAAAACGTTGTTACTGAGATTATACTGATATGTGACCGTTAAATAGTGCGCCTAATTTGCATATTTTTCATGTTTTCCTAATCATGTTTCTTGACGTTCAAATATTTCTGCAACATGAGCACGCTAAACCAGTTTTTTGCGCTGATTTCAAATCTATGTTTTCTTCTATCATGCCTAGTTTTTGAAAAATGTGAAATTTTATTTATTTTTTGGTCAAAAAAGCCAGCAATCGCTTTTTATGCTACTTTTTGATGTACTTCAACTATTTAGGATAGATTCTAGTACTTTTTTTAATTTTTTTTCGATTATATAAAGTTTTGCTTATGCTTCTGATAGGATTCGGACACTGTTCACCCTATTGACAATGAGTTACACACAGGGTTCTCGCTGTCGCGCGCCATTGAGCCAAATCACGACAAAATGCTTCATTTGGCGAGTAAACGAACAATCATACTCGCCAAATTGCAAGTGCTCAGTTTCTGCTCTTTTGTGTGTGTGTGTGCCAGTACAGCCCAGATATTTATCCGCGTTATTGGACGATTTATGTCTGTTTTCGCGTTCAATCGCACCGTACCATTTACATTACTCTATTTATAGAGACACTGGGTCAACACCAATTCAGTTTAGCAACAGCCAAAGACAGAGAAAGGATTAAGCGATAGGTATTTCTCTATTGTCAGTTGATCACAATCTATGCATTGGCATGGCGTCGAGCCGCTAAAAACGCGAACAAAATTGCTCGCATCAAGCGCCAAATAGTGAAAAGTTTGCTGGAATGCGGCGTTGAAATTAGCCATTTACCATACTACTATTTATTAGTTGTATGCAAAGTAATATTGGCCGGTCAATTTTTTCGATTTGTTAGAGTCAAAATCTCATAGCAATTTTTAGTGTATATCTTCAAAACGATAAATCAAAGATAGCTGTTCTGAATTTTCATTTAGACTGCTTAAAGAATGTCTGAAACATTTACACATTTAGGAGACGTTTAGAATGTACTTATTTTTAATAGTTTCTGTAACGGATAGTCGAATTCCTATTTTATAAGTAAACACGAAACATTGGGTTATTTTATAACATATTGAAAGCGAATCTATTTTGCTAACATATTTTTTTTTCATCTGGCTACTGTTTTTTATTTCTTATTCGCCAAATCGCTAATGTTGGTCAAAAGATAACTAGAGCACTGGCCTTACACACCCCTAAAAATAAATTATATCAAACTTGTGTTCATGCCATGCAAAAGTAGAAATTCATTTTACTCAAAAACTAAACGTGATATAAGGAAAACAAACAGGTTGCAGATTTGAAATAAGTATAAAAATCTAGTCTAGAAAAACATTGCGTCAATTCTGTGGCAACTACTTTAAAGTTGGTAGTAATATAAACATTACACCATTGAAAAATATGCAAATTAGGCTTAATGACTGACAGATAAATGTTAAAAATATGCAGAGAGAGACATTTAAAGCAAATAGTCCAGTAGTCATTATCTAGAAAAGGTAATTCAATGAGACATGTATGGTATCTAAAATTTGCATTGCACAATAAAGCTTAAATTTGCATAAACTTAAATATGCACATTTCTTAAAAACTGGACCACCAAGTGAAAAACTGAAAGCATATTCGGAATCAGCTCAAAAAACTGATCTAGAATAAACCAATTTAAGTTCTGGGACAAAACTATTGTCATACAGTGTATTAGGAAACTGTCAGAGTTCTTATACTAAATCTAGAATTTAAGGCTGTTTTCAAAGTCTTCATTTTCACGGTCATACAACGTGAATTTCGATACAAAATTAATTTCATTAATTTGCATACGTGAAATTTTAGAATATTCTCAACCAGGAAAAAAAAAATCACCTGTTTTTATTTTCTTCTATCTTTAATAGAAGTAAGTATTACAAAATTTTTTCGACTTCAGGCTTTCGACGGATTTACACGTTTTAGGGGTCAGAGGTCCCAAAAAACATGTTTATAGAAAATGTCTGTCTGTCCGTGTGTCTGTCGCCATTGTACCATCAAAAAGTGTGTGAAGTTATGCATAGAATTAAACCAATTTTTTTTTAAGTTTTTGGTTATGGCAGGCATGTTCTTCATTAATTTGGAAAAAATCCGCCGGAAGGGGGCGCTGTAAAAGCGATTTTTTTGCCATTTTCAATATTGTACTATCGAAAAGTGTATGAAATTATACATAGAATGGAACCAATTTTTTTGTGTATATTTTTGGTCGCTGCAAGAAGCTCCTCCCTGAATTTGGAAAAATTCTGCCGGTAGGGGGCGCTGTAACTGCGATTTTTGTGCCATTTTCAATATTGTACCATTGAAAAGGGTATGAAGTTATGCACAGAATTCAACCAAATTTTTTATGTATGATTTTTGGCCATGGCAAAAAGATCCTCCCTGAATTTGGAAATATTCCGCCGAAAGGGGACACTATAATAGCGATTTTTGCGTATTTTTCTTGATTTTTCGTAGTTGTATTGTACACCGGTGGCTGATGAAGCGACGGGAACTTCCCATCCTGATAAGCCGGCTATTCGCGAACAGCTGATATACAGCAAAATAACGGAAAACTATTGATTTTAATAAATATCATGATCGAGATTAACTCGGTTTTACTCCGATTAATTGACTAAAACAGAAATTTAAGATGAAAGTCAAAGTTCATTTAGTATTGAACTAATAAAAATGAAATATTGACGTCTGTAGTAACATTTTGAAATATTAAAATATATGAGATAGAAGAAAGTTTTGGGATTGGCACATCCAAATAGTTTTTTTTTATATTTTCCGAACATTGGTCTTCTTGTCTCGAACACCTCTCATTAAAACAGCAATTTTCATGGAAGTTTTTGAAAGATGCTTTTTATTTTTACGGAAAAATGCACTACAACAACAGCAACAACAAAAAACCCTTGTTTATTGTTTGGAATATCTTAATTATTATTCTTGTAAAGATGAAAAGTGAGTCCCTACAACAGAATATGTGGAAGAGAGCCAAACCTTTCAAGTTTCAAGGGTGAATAGATGAGACGGGTTCAGGCTTGAATTTAGCTAGGCATGTACCGAATATTTGTTTAATTTTCCTGAATTCGGCTTACTAGGCCATATTACCAAATATTCCATTTGGTCGAATATCAAAATATTCAGTATGCCGAATATTAAAATTTTCGGTCAGACTGAATACATAAAAAACAGAAAAAAATCTTACAAAACTGGTATTTTTAATAAAGAATAATAAAGAAATGTAATACGAATAATAAAGAAATATGATTATTTAAATTAAAAAAAAATGTTTTAAACATTATTTATTTTGTTGTTTAAAAATTAAAATCTTAGAAAATAATCATTAATGACAATTATAATAGCAATTATTGACGCTTAAAAATGGAATTTTTTTTACATATAGCAATAATTACACTACGACTATTGATGAATAAATGTAATTGAATATTGTTTGTAACAATCTATTTCTTGTTTTTTCACATACAATATCTTTCCTAATTATCGAAAAAAAAAATTTTCAGGGTTGATAATTGGTATCTAGACAAACAAATTTTGCATAGGAAACCGACATTGCAAATTGCAACCGACGTTTTCGGTAAAAATAAAAAATAACAAACAGAATATCCATTCCAAGACTAAATCGGACTTTTATTTCTAACTTTAACAATAATGAAGATATTGTAACGATATTTTCAACATACTTATTTGCTTTATTTAAAATTTGACATTGCGAACAGTGTTGGAAATTGTCACCTTTCACATGTAAACAACACTAAGCTGTATGATACATTATTTGGAATACAGCTGACAGTACATACTGTGTCACTAAACAAAATTCAGTGCATTTATTACGATGTCATCACATTTACTCAATTAAAAGTTAATCTAATAAATATCTTTATTATCGTTAAGGCTGAGAACGAAAATTCGAATTCAGTTTTAGTGAGACACCCTGCATTTTTGACTGAATAAATTAATTGAGATCATGGTTTCTTGTACAAGACTTGTTTTCCTTGACTCATTATCATCGCTGAAAGTTAGTACCATTATTTTAGAAATGTCCTAGATATTTTCAACGCCTGAAAATAATGACTCGATGCACACACTGCATGCTGATGCACTTAAAACTTTTCTTGCTAAATCAATAGGAGCAGAAATGCAATTTTTGTTTAGTTGCCACCATTTGAATATATTGTTTCTTTTTTTTTTTTTTTTTTACTTTTTACGTTAGTTTTTTCTGGCAAATAAAAATTGATGTAAAATTTTCCACCAGTCAGTCATAAGTAGTGTAGAGAAAAAGGGTTTGGGAAATAACTCATAAATTTTAACTGTTTTAGAGAAAAAAAATCATCGATGTTAAAATATTTGCTTAAGAATATGCCGAGCTTTTATTTATTTCTTTTAATTCAGAGAGGAAGCTACCGGGTGTCCCAAAAAGGACTGACTGATTTTAAAATTCAATAACTTCACAACGGTGACAGATATTAAAAAAATTCTTGCAGGAGGGTTATGCATAAAGTCAAAAGTTTTATTACAGTGATTTTCGATTTTAGTTCGAATTACAAACAATAGATGGCGCTGTAAGCAATAGTCGCTAAATACAGGCTCGATTTTTGGTCCTTTCTGTTGTTCCATGCAGAAAAAGGAGATGGAAATGTATTATCCGGGCCACGAAGTACCAAAAATCGAGCCTGAAATTAGCCTCTATTAATCGCAGCGCCATCTATTGTTTGTAATTCGAACTAAAATCAAAAAATCACTGTAAAAAAACTTTTGACTTTATGCATAACCCTCCTGCAAGAATTTTTTTAATATCTGTCACCGTTTGGAAGTTATTGAATTTTAAAATCAGTCAGTCCTTTTTGGGACACCCGGTATGAAGCTAAAGTTTTATTAACTAAAAAAAAGTTTTAAGAATATTTTTTTTAAAACAATAACTAAAAGAATATTATATATATATATATATATAACCATTAATTAAACATTACTGACCACCATCAATAATTGTGATAGCATGAATGAATTTACAACAATACAGTGTCCCCAAACACACTGAATGAATTAAAAAAACATAACAAACAAGCTTATATATATATATATATATATATATAGTACATATATTAGTGTAAAGTTTACTTATCAAAAGGTCGCGATCACTAAAATGGAAGTTTTTGTCTTAAAGCAGCAAAAACTTTTTAATATCTTAAATCCTGAAATATAGGAGTATTCGGCCGATCGAATATTTGGTGTTCGGTGTATCTAAATATTCGTGTTCGTATTCGTCCAAAATCACTATTCGGACCTCCCTATTTTTATGACAGTTTTTGAGGTTGGGTGGACTCAAAATCTGTGTGCCAAATATTCGGTATTCTGTATTCGTCCAAAATCACTATCCGGACATCCCTATTTTTATGACGTCGGGTTGACTAGAAGTGAAAATTTTATTTATTCACAGATTGAAGCAAAAAAGAAAAACATGCGTCAAGCATATATTATGAAACACTTTTCACCATATTCAAAATGATGGGAAAAAACTGGTGGAAAAAAGGTGAAAGGATCATATCTAAGTCAACAAGGATGACAGGGATGACCAGCCCAGGAACCCAGCTTTCGCTTTAGCATTTAAGTGCGATCCTGGGGGTGGGGGAGGGGAAATGTCTAAGTTAACAATTTCATAACACATTTAAAAACAAAATTTCATCAATTACCATCCATAGTTGGAAAACTATTTGAATTATTTTGTTCAGCTTTGCATATGAATTATAGATTTGTATGTATACTACATAGTATGCTAAATTTTAGTTCAGTTAGGAAACGCATAATATATTTAAACATTCCGTTTTAGGAATTTTCGTCAATAAACGGAGATGTATTCGATTTCTCTTGTAAAGCCCTATGTATGATCTATAGAATTTGTACCCTCCAAGTAATAAGAAAAAGTTATATTTAAAAACACATACTGCAAATGAAAATGCACTTCGAGTAATTATCGCGTATAGATAGCACTGTAACCAAATTCTTTTGTGCATTCCTGTAAATGAACGATAAATGCTATGCACACCATATTCTACAGTAAGCATCCTGTAATGCATCTCAGTAACGTATGTGAGGCATTCTCATAATCATTTGACTTTTCTGGAATAAAAATCTGGTGAAATTAAACTTACTAAAATAACATTTTAAACTTACAGACGAATGCCTTAATGATTCAAAATAAAGAAAAAAGGGTCGGCAGCGAAAAATATTTTATTTAACTGAGGTTTAAGTTAAACCTGCGTGTTTAATTTTCCTCACCGTCCCCTTGACATTTTACCTCTCTAAGTTTTTGTATTCTGCTAAATTTTTACTTATAATGAATTTGCATAGTACCCATAGAACATTCAAATAAGAAATAATAACATGAAGTATTTTTAGTGCAAAATTTTAGTATAACATTGCCTTAAAGGAGTGTTAAAGAAGGGACGGTAAGGAAAAAAAGGAGACGGTATTGGAAAAAAGGGATAGTAAGGATGGGACGGTAAGGAAAATTACCACCTATTTTTAGGCAAATCATGTTAGGACTAAGTAATAGACACAATGTTCCTTGATTTTTAGAAACAGTTATTTACATTGGACTAAATTAAAAAATAAATAATTTACCTCGAAAAAGCGCAGGAATAAATCTTGAAAACGGTAAGACTACCAATAAAGCCACGATGCTTGAAATTGATATTTAAATGCTGATGTAAATTCTGCAATAAATTTCCTGCCGAAGAATTTTAGCCATTCTTTTTCGACCATACTGGCATGAGAAAAAAGTTGAAAACAATTATGTGACTGCATCTGAAGTGATTTTCTGTATAATTTTAGGAAGAGGGGCGGTAAGGAATCTAAAACACAGGGACAGAGTTAAAAAAATAATAACAAACGTAAAAATGCCTGCAGGTTAATTTTTTGCTACATATATATATAAAACGATAGTCCCAGTTTCGGAAAAAAATTACATCGAATTACTTTGATTGAAACAATTTTATACAGACGGCTCCAAACTTAAAAATCAGCGTCAGGGACACGAAACGGTATAGGAATTTCGTGGCATATTTGGAACACCAACATCGTCCAAAACCTATTTATCTCGTTAATATTGTTATGCAGTCATGGAATGGGATGTTTTCCAGTATAAGACCCCCCCCCCCCCCCCCCCAAGAAAATGTAATAAAATAAAATTATTATTCAGGGATAGAAAAATACAGAAAAGTCAAAAGATTGTGATAGTGCCTATATCAATTTCAATGTGTTGAAATACTCTAATGAAAAGTGCGCGAAGAGGTTAATCTTTAAAATAAACCGCAAATATTTTTTTTCCCGTATACCATAATGTTACAGAATTCTTTTGAGTGTCCCCGTAAGCGAACTCTAAGTTCTATAGACTTTAGAGAAAATGTCATAGTAAACCTTAATAACATATATAATTTACATGGCAATCCGAGAATATTTACACGAGTTAGAACACAGACAGACGGTCAGACAAACCGCAGTCATAAACATTTTTCAACTATGCTGGAAAGTGTTAAAAAGGCAGACTTAAAAAAAAAAAAAAAAAAAAAGGCATGTCAGGTGCCATTTGAGGAACAAAAATGCAATCTGTGTTTGTTAAAGCGTTTTCTAATTCTCTAAAAATGAGTTTTAAAGGTAATTGAATTGTTATTCATAGGATATAAGGAGACATATTCTGTTTAATTTTGAAGCTTTGGCACGATTACGAAGAAATTGTGGGATACCTTTCGTTTGTCTTTCTGTTTGAAGTCCTTTCTCTGAATTACTAGAAAGCAGAATTTGTTATTCTGCTAAAGTTGTGCAATGATATTTTAAAAGAATGAGAATGTGATTTTTGTAGATTTTTTTTTTTTTAAATTAAGAATTAGGAATTGGTGAGTTTTTTTAAAAAAGTAATTTCTTTGGAAAGTTTTCAGGTAAAATTTTAAAAACTAAGAAAATACAATACTAGAAGTACAAATAAATGAAATACGATAATTTTAAGGGAAAAAATATGCAAAAGTTTTTGAAGATTTTTTCCCTTAAATATTTTGATGTAAGTAATTTTATATAGAAATAGATTATCTTATTTCTTCTGATGGTGAGAAATTTAATTTTATGCTTAAAAAAAGAAATGACTGAATAAAATATTCATTAAAATAATTGCTTAGCTATTAAAAGAAAAAAAACGGCTATTTATTTAAGCCATAGTATAAATAGATTTCTTAGAACCGTAGTATAGCTAGAAGTTTTAAAGGATAGGATTTGCACAGCTAGATTGCAATGTTAAGTGAGATTATTTCTCCTTATAGAATGTATAAACAATTAAAACTTAAGAAATTTCGTTTAATTCAAAGAATAAATATTGCTAAAACAAAACTCAACAGAACATAAAAAAAGAAAAAAAACCTGTAAGCGCATAGAAATTCATTTGGATTTCCGTATACGATATCACTATAACTAATCAACAGAAGATCATATCACATCCGGTTATACTTAGCAAAATATTAGCAAGTGACCAAATGATCGAAAACTAGTAGGCTAAAGCTTCAAAACTTCTCCAATAGTAGTTGGGACGCGATGGTCAAGAGATGGTTTCCAAGCGGACAAGACACAAGAAAGCTTTTTAGTTCAGGGAAAATGTACCAAAAAAAGGGGGTTACCTTGCAAACGGTCGGGTAGAAGATTTTATCTTTTTAATTTGGTTATACTGAGGCAAGCATGGAAAAATCAAGTTTCCTAACAAAATTTCTTAAGGCTAAATTTTCTGTGGCCAAAAAACAACAAAATTTTGGGACTATTTTAAATATCTCTAGACTCGTTGCCGTAGCATATTATTTGTCAGTTACAATATTAAAGAGGACAAAATTCTCTACAACTCTTATATTTACAACTTTTTTATACACTCAATAGCAAGCGCAGTACGCCATTTCAAAAATAAGACATTTTTTTCAATTTTCTTAAAAACCGTGAAAAACGTAGTTCTGCCCCGATTATTCAAATGTTTTCCACGGATTTAATCGTGTATGTCAACTTCTATATTCCAATGTTGGTTGCAGTAAATTATGTGTTTCAGGGCCGAAATTAGCCTTTTTTGCACCCGTGGCAAACATAGATTTCGGCCGCCTCCACCCCTTTAAAAAGAAAATTTACCATGAGAATTTTAATAAATCTCCAATAGCCGGATTTTGAAATTTTTAAGTGTGTAATCATAGAATACGTAATGCTGAACTACGTTAATCAGCTTTGCCAAATATTGATTCATTAAAACTTTGAAAACCGAACCGAAATCTATTCCACTTTAAACAGGTTTCCATCTTAGCAGGTATAATTGTTCATATTATTTCTCTTTAAAATATATAATATATTTTTTAAAGACCGGATTCCATATATACATATTTCCTTTTCAAAGATTTTACGGTAGTTGTAGTATTGAGGCGTTTAAGGTCACATGAATTATGAGACTAAATTAGTCACACGAAGACATTCGCAAGGTAATATTAAACCTATGGAAGCGTTCTTGACAAATATCTCGCTTGCATTTTATTACTTTTAAATATTTCTTTTTCATGGGATACCTGAGATCAATATCTAATGTTGTAATTTTGTACCTTTTCGGCTTTACCTCTACATGAACATAATCCAAATATATCTTTTTATTCAGGATAAGGATATTCCTTTGAAACGGGATGCTAATAATCCTACAACAGTGCTATCAAAGAGAAAAAAAATTGTTAAATAGCCCTGTAGAAATTATTATTATTATTAAAATAATTTTTTTCATTTAGCTTATGCAGTCATGTTGCGTACATTTTTTTATTGTGTAGGGAAAGTGAAGTTGAATGAGACAGGTGATCAATGCGAAAACAAAAATGTTTATGTGGTCTGCAATCATAAATAAATTGGTATTTAATTTGATAAGTAGTATCAGTGAGATCATTAAATAAATATAGTTTCAAAACAATACATATTACAGAAGATTAGAATATTCTACAAAGTGTATTTTTCAACAACCAAAGTAGTTTTTCTGTTTCAGCTTTAAAGCAATTAATGGATAATCCTAAAGTTTTACATGTTTTTGCAAAATGACAATCTCTTGTTATATTTATTGATGTAAGTGGAATTTTTTGACAATATTTATTAAAGCTAATCTTTTAAATATTTTCATGAAACTAGTGATCTCAAATATTTTACTGACAGAATTTTAAAATTTTACAAGAGATAAATACATAACATTAGTTAGTGAAATAATCTGTTGTCATTTTTATTGTAGCTATTTTATAAGGTAAAAATATTTCTTACGTAAAATATATTTATTTTTTGAGCCCCCTCTCTCCTTTTATATGGAACTACAATTCAATGTTTGCTATCTTTAAAAAACTAAAACATTGAAACATATATTATCAATAATTGGAAATAAAATATATCATTGTAGTGTGGAATAAAATATGTTTTTCACAAATTTTCATATCTATCCCATTAATCCCTGAAAAAATGTAATGCATTAAAAAAATTATGAAATTATAATAATTAAACAATAATTCTTTCTTAATTGAAACTATCGTGCCAATAAGTTACTAAATATTGAAGTAGTCTTTAAAACAATGCTTTGAAATTAATTGTATCACTCAAAGTTACTGACTAAATATGAAAATTGTTTTATTCATCTATATTCTGCCCTACTTTTAAAATTATATAAATTTATTGAGTATAAAATGCCTGTTGAGATAAAAATAAAGACGTGGGTGGGAAAATGGATAATTTACTGCTATCAATTTTCAGAAGTCGACATACAGGATTAAATCCGAGGGGAACATTTGAATAATCAAAAAATAACTACTTTTTTCACGGTTTTTAAAAATATTGAAAAAATTGTCTTGTTTTTGAAATGGCGTACTGCTCTTGCTATTGAGTGAATAAAAAAGTTATAAATATTAAAGTTGTAGAGAACTTTGTCTTCTTTAATATTGTAACTGACAAATAATATGCTACGGCGACAGGTCTCAAGATATTAAAAAAAAAAAAAAAAAAAAAAAAAAAAAAAAAAAAATCCCAAAATTTTGTTGTTTTTTGGCCACAGAAAATTTAACCTTAAGAAATTTTGTTAGAAAACTTGGTTTTTCCATGCTTGCCGCAGTATAAACAAATTAAAAAAATAAAATCTTCTACCCGACCTTCTTTTGTAAGGTAAAATGTACATTTTCCCTGGACTATTTCTGCCATTCCCGAGAATTGAGTTCGTACGGACGAAAAGTATCCCAGTTAGAACATTCAGCCGAAGTTGGGAGAGGAACTATTTGGTACTTCGGTTATTACTTCACTATTTTCGGATACTGATCCCGAGGTCTCTGGCTTACAGAGCGATAGCCTGTATTCTGTGGAATCAGGATTGTTCTTTCGCATTCGCCTTTCTCCTTTGCATTTTAGGATTTCCCATACTGTTTTTTCTTGTCCGTGATAATTGCTTCTTCGATTCATTACTGTTTTGTAAGAAGATTTCCAAAATAGAATTAGAGTGAAACTTTCCAATAATTGACACCTTAAGGCTGTTCTCAAATCAAAAGAGTCAACTTTCTGACACAAGTTTTAATTCATTTTTGTTCGGAAACGTATGAAACTAGAAGGTGTTGTTATTCAGAAGCTATGTCATCGAACTGTTTTTTCCGTCTTCTTGTAAACACAATTGATCTTTCAGAAAACACTGTCAAAGTTGGCATTTTGAACCGAATTTCCGAACGAAAGAAGAAAATCCAGTCAGTAAGCGGAGAAAAATGCCGTGTCACGTGATTAAAATCGCTTATAACTCAACAGGTAATTGATTGATCAAAAAATGGAAAAAACAGTTCGATTCCAAATCGATTCCATGGTCAGGCTTTCCAATTTTATATCTTTCCGTTAAAAATTGAATTTGTAAATGTGTCAAAACGTTTTGCGCTTGTTGAACAGACCAGTTAAGAACAGCCTTAAGGATTCTTTCTTGTTCAAATCACTATTACAAAATTTTAAATCCATTTTATACTTATTTTTCTTTTTGAAAGGATAGAAGAGATACGTTAAAAAGTACTGTTGACAAAATTCTCAAAAATTATACATTATATTATTAAAAATTATTTTTTTTCGTAAATATAGTCAATAACTCCAAATAACTGACAGCAACATCACTTTGAAAAGCCGATAACTGACACAAAGTGAATCAGTGTGTGACACTTGACTTACAAAGATAAAAAATAAAGTTATTTTATATTTCAAAGACTTTATGCTTTAAAAATATTTTAACCCTTTGCACTCCTTTGTCGCGTCTGACGCGACATGCGTCAGACGTTCTTCGGCGTCTCTTTTTGCAAAATTCGTTTTTGGCACCAGTGATAAAGGAAAATAAAATTTGCCTTATTTAATCAGATCATTTTTGAAATTGTGTACTTGAATTAAATTTCTTTTAAAAAAGTGGCACCGAGCTAATAAAATTTGTGTAAGAGACGCCGGAGTCGAAAAGGTTAATATTTATTGTAAAACAAAATATTTAAAGCCTTTTTATGTATGTATCATACTATAGATGCATGTGTCCATTTTTTCATGTTTTAAATTATTAGCAATGCAAATATCCAACAACTGACATTTATGAACCAGTAACGACAAATGGTCACAGGCCCGAACAACTTAAGTTTCAAAGATGTTGACTACAAGATAAATTTAATTTATTATTATTATTTTTTAAACAGTTCAAATAAGAGATATCAACTTTCTTTAATATTACCAATAATTGGCACCCCTGTCGGAAACTGGTGAAATGAAATTACTGGAACCAATAACTGGCACTCCCTCATTAAGCTAAATTAAATAACTATAAACTAGAAATCATGGTCCTAATGTATCATAGGCATCTTTTAACTAATTTCTACATATCTTTAAGAAAAAGTTAAGGTAGTTGAATTACAAATTGATTAAAAAAAGCACTTCCTTAACTTCTTGCGCTCTGTGACGTACATCATGCTATTTTGGTCATTTCCGACAATGACGTACGCAGCGTACGTCATGATATCTCGCGGATTTTTTACTTAGACATTCCAAATTCTCACCAGAAAGTTTTAGCTGTAATTTTTGTTTTACAAGATGATCGATTTTCCATAAATAAAGTAAAAGAAAATTACCAATTGAATTTTTGTGGCGTGAATTTAAAATTTCTAAACAAACAAACAAACAAATAAATAAGCCAGATTCGGCAACACTGGTGGCTAGTGACATAAATCCGCTAACAGCACCAGAGAGCAAGGGGTTAATTTTAGAAATAAGATGGATACCTCAAAAGGGTACTTTTTGTGTTCTGAAAAGTTTCTTCCTCATTGAATATGTTCTTAGCCAACTAGCGATGAATAAATTGATTCCAAAATGAAAATAAGAGTCTAAATTACCTCTCAATGGCATTACTTTGCAGAATTTTACAAGAAAATGCTTATTTGAGTTAGATTGTTGCTGAAGTGTCAGTTACTGGTTGGATCGTTGGGTGTCTCAATAACTGGGGATTTCATCCTATAATCGAAATGAATTTAGGCATTTCGATCCTATTTTTCAGTTCAGAACAGTGTGAGAGGTTTATTTTGACAGAGAATTCTAAGTGAATTAAACTAAAATGTGAGTACCTTCAGCCAAAAATTTTCCACACACTGTGCCGGTAATGAATGGGAAAATACCTATGGCGACACAACATCCGCCAGGACAATCTTCGTCTTTCTTGCACTCTTCTTCGCAAGCATCAGCAATCTGTTTAAAAAAGAATGCAATGAATAACCACTCTTAGCGTAAAAGTCCATTCAGAATAAATAGATTATTATTTATTCGTTATATATACACATTTAAAGAAATCCAGAAATTCCTCCAGATTTTAGCAACCACTCAAAGTGTCTTAGATGCTTTAAATTACGGGTGATACTGAAAATGAAAATATTATAATTTGACGAAGGGTGTCCCAAAAAGACCCGGACAACTTCAAAAATTTATTTAAAAAAAAGAATAAGCCTACATTAAAACTAGTTATAACAATAGATAGAATAACTCAAAAAGTGTTTCCTACAGTATGTTTCTGGTCATAGATGGAGCTGTACAACACGTAAACGGTTGTTAAAGAATTCAGTTATTCAAAATGGCCGCCCTAGCACTAAGGAAGAATGTATGGAACGAGTACGTGAAACATTTTCTAGCAGGTCTACAAAATCAATTAATGAAATTGAAACAAAAGATCCAAACAGCTGTAGCTGCTGTTGATGTTAGCATGCTAAAACGTTTGTGGATTGAATTGGAATATCGTCTTGATATTCTTCGTGCAACGATCTCATGTTGAAGTTTACTAAGGCAGCAGGAAAAACCTTTTTACTTTATCCCGTCTATTGGTGAACTAGTTTTGTTGTAGGTCTATTTATTTATTTATTTTTAAATAAAATTTTGAAGTTGTGCGGAAGTTTTTGGGACACTCTGTACATCAAAATAAAAGTATATAGGCAGTGATAAACAGTACATTTAAAAGTTTATAAATACCTTCCACTAAAATGATTTACATATTTCGTACGCGCAATCTAGTGCATTTTCAAGATCAACATTGATAAATGAACTATTTTCACAAAAATTTGAAAAAGGAACTTGATAAACAAAAATCCCGAGATCAGAGGCATCATGAAACTGGGTGCTATAAATAAAATTGGCCATCTGTAAATGCGAATTATTTTATCTTATTGTTTTTAATTTGTAAAGCATCTCGCGCCAAATTCTAGGTAACTCAACGGAGACTGATTCATTGCATATCTTCTCTCTGCGTGATAGGCTTAAGTCATTCTTGTATAACGATAAATAGAAAGTTTAGAACGAGGATAAAAGTAAATATAGTATATAGATATCAAATACAACAAGAGAAGTACCGCTTTAGCCAGACTACACAACATAGATCCTCTGCAGATTAATTTCAGAATTAGTAAAACAATTTATCTATCAAAATTTTATTCCCCAACCATTATCGGCGAATTAATATAAATAAATATACATGCGCAGAGAGAAGATAATCAATGAATCAGCCTCCTTTGAATTATTGGCGCGAGATGCTTTATAGATAAAAAAAAAATAATAAGATAAAATAATTCACTTTTACAGATGACCATTTTGATTATAGCACATGCTTTCCTTGTACCTGTGATGTCGTGTTTTTTGTTTATCAAGTTCGTTTTTCAAATGTTTGTGAAAATAGTTTATTTATCAATATTGATCGTGAAAATGTCACCGATTATGCGTACAAAACATGTAAGATTTGTTTATTAAACCGCTAACCAGTTTCGCCCGTACCTCATATGGGCAGCGCATTTTCGCCCAGAGTGATTTGCCCGTCACGTACGGCCATCGCATTTTCTAGGCTTACACTTTTGTTTATCGGTATTTTTCAATCTAGTTGACAATTTTTCTCATAAATTGCAGAATTTTGCTCATAAATTTATATTTGCATGTATCATATTTATTTTTGATCTGTAATTATTTTTTAAAATATATTTCGTTTAAAAAAATGGCATGAAAATATGATTTTTTAAATTAGCACGTACATTTTTATTTTAATGATAAAAAGTCATTTTCTTATATAATTATAGAAGATAACACGCAGGTTAACTAAAAGATAAAAATTACATCAAGTGTTTTATTTTTACCTCCAAAAATTAACCAAGGAACCAACACATATTTTTGGGAGAAATTGAGAAATTAATTAGGTTTTCTTTTATTATCTTTCTTTATTAAATCCGAAGACCAGTGGCGCGCGTAGTGATCGGATCTTCTGGCTACTACACAACATCTCGGCACTGTGCTGGACAAGGTTTACTTAGTCTTTCAACCCTTCGGGGTCCATGAAATGAGTACCAAGCTTGCTTGGAACTAAACATCGAGGGTCTCGCGTCAGGCTGAACACCTGACCGGGACATATGCTGTACAGATCTGAGGGCCCATGGTCAAGAAAACAAGGTTGGACAATGCAGACCCTAATCATTAATGGATCGTAATGCCGCAAGTTTTTTTAGTTCTTTATTTTATCTACTATATTATTATATTTTGCTTGTTCTTATTTTTTGTATCAAATATTTTATTTTTTCGCAATCAAAATATCATCTAGATGCTGAGCTTTGTAAAGTCTAAATTAGCAAGTTCTGTTATTATTATTTATTTAATATATGTGCATTGTAATTATTTAAGCAGCATATGTATACGAAGCTGCCTGATACTGTGGATTGGTTGATTTGAAATTATTTATACTTCATAATAATAGAAATAGTGGTTTGTGCCCGCGTGCTTGACTTATTGGTAACAATCCCTCTTGTTCCTCAACTACACGTGACTGATCTCAATAGAGTGCCCTAGATTGCCTTTATAAAAGAGTGGCGATTCACGGGGAAAAAAAAAAAGTTGATTTTGCCGAAAGCATTTTAAAGAAAAACTTAGAATCTTGTCATTATCTCGTAAACTTATGTTTCTTTTCTAGGTAAATTGGTATAAACGATCTTCTCCAGGCGAGCATCATTGAGTTCTGCAGTGCAAGTCGCCGCAGTTGAACAAAAGCTTCCTATTTGAAGAAAACGCATATACGAACACTGGTATTTGAGTACTTAATAGCAACATATAAAAGCAAAACGTATTAAAGATGCTTTCCTCTATCATATTGTATACATTATTTAATGTACTATAAACTGCTAACTGCTAACTCTAACTAAAATGCTGTGTAAGTCTGATAACTCATTTATTTGTATAAAAATTATCGTTAGAATAATTACATTTTATGTTCGCCCGAGCTCTTTTTTTCTAAATGATTAAGAAAAAAAAAATAACTTCACGCTCAGCATAAATCCAATACAATTTACACAAATTACATTGGATGTTGTTTAACCAACTATTTAACATTTGAAATGATCTCTATATTCTTAGTCTGCTAATCCATACAAAACTTATACAGTTTTTTGAAATAAATGCAAAAATGATGTTTTTTACATGCACACGCGTTAAAAATGGGCAAATCAAAATTGTTAGTTACTTATCGCAATTTTGTACGCTTGAAAAAAAAAAAAAGTGAAATTATAGTTTTTGATTCGTTGCAAAAATTGCAACGTGCCTGTGCTTTGATAAGTGTTTTTCATAAATAATTGGAATCTCTATAAATTTTTATACGTTTCGGAAAGCGATTGTGTAAGTTATATGTTTGTTTTCATTTTTTATAAGTATCTAATTACATCTAATTCTTTTACAATCCTGTTGATAGTGCGTTTCGTACTATTTTAGGTAGTTTTCATTACAAAAAGTAAGAAGCTGCCTATTGCAGCCGTCCAGAAGAAAGCAGGAAAAATCCGATACTTTTTCCAATCGCGATCATCAGGTCCCCAGACCTCAAAATCACCATCAGCTCAAATTTTATAATATATATATATATAACCATTATACTATAATTACAAATCATCATCGATTTCCTATTACTAAAATTAAATAATAAATTCAGCTACAATTCATAACACTGGCATTATACAAAATAAAGATGGAACCTTTAACTAGTAATACAGAATCAAGCACAATATCACAGCATATTACGGACGATAAATCCATATAAACATATTGTACTATCCGAATAATATCCCATTACATTCTTCAAATCATGTATCCTAAAGAGAGATACTTTGAATGTAACAGCTATAATGCTATATATATATATATAGAGAGAGAGAGAGAGAGAGAGAGAACCGACTGACTTAGCATGTGTACTACACTTTCCAAGGTCTCGTTCGAGTTCGTAGACCAGCTTCATCCCCCATGTTGTTAAAAAATGTCCAGTTAAAAAAAAATGTACAAAAAATTTAGAAACCCTAAAAGGTTTTCCCTTAAATGTTCGGCCTCGATACACGTTTTCCTAGTCATTTTTATCCTTCCGAAATTTTTGTGAATGCCTACTAGTTGCTGTCTACTATTTAATTATTGGTCTTTTTGTCTGTACTAATATGGAGGAATGAGGGATCGAGCTATCTTCGCGCTTTTAAAGAAAAATGTCAGCAAGATTAAAGCTACGTTATTGAGAAACTTGCTGGAAAGTATAAAATTTACCACGAGCTATAAGCCTGGAAGAGAGCTCCAGTTTACAACAGAAAATTCTAAACTCTAACGACATAATTGATAATGTTGTCTTGTGAATTAAAGCTAAAAAATAATACAATTGTCTTTCTATTACGCAGTTGAGATGTTTCAGAAGGACTTCGCAGTGCAAAAGGCTAATTCTGAAATAATATTTTAATAACAACATCCATAAAAGATTATCATAGGAGAATATTCAGCTCAAGAAGTAGCAGAGATGGTCTTGGATGTACGGTGCAGAGACATCAATTCCCTGTAAAGCTTGTGTTTGAAATAAATATACACAACAGGGTTAAGATACGAAACAGTTTAAAAGCACTTCTACCTACTGAAAATCCTTGTCACTCTCGTAATGTTGAATGAATAGAAGCAGGGCCCGACTTAGGCTATGGAAGGCCCCGGGGCAAGCATCATTCTGGGGGGCCCCCTTCTTTCTATCTATAGAATATTTCTGTGAATAATGTGGACGTAGCTAATGCTAAACTTCATACATATTGTATGAATGCATAAATTTTGTATCCGTTACTGGTTACATCTGTATACAGGGTATCATAAAAGAGGGTCACAACTTAAAAAATACATACTAGTAAGATAATTGTAGAAAAAATGATAGATTGGTTGACTGGAGTATTTCTTTGCAAACTTTTACTTTGCTTATCTACGTACGTTATAAGATGACTAAAAGAAAATGCCCCAAATTGGTCATAATGAATGGTTTTAACTTGACATGTTACGAGGAAAATGTTAATAAAGAATTTCTTTTGAAAACAATATAATACTAAGTTGTTGTAATAAAACTTTAATCATTAACTTTCTAACAATATAGTTTGTTTTTTGCATAGGTGGAGTGGGTACTGGAAGCAGAGAGGGGAAGGGGGACCGCACTCTCTTCCTAAATGTTAGAAATATATGAACTTTAATCACTTTTGGCTAATTTTAATCTTTTGGCACCACAAACAACCAATTTAGTACTCAGTGACTGTAGATACAAGCTAGAAAAATTCATAACTGTTTTCTGGACAGTACTGAGAAAATGGGTTCAGAAAGACAGATAAATGTAAAGCTCAAAAATCCCATTGTTAGCATTTATTATTATTACTTTTAGAAACTAGAAATGCCAGTTTCATGCAGAAATAAATACACTTAAATAATAAATAACATTTTTTTAATACAATATGAACGTTGAAAAAAATCACCTAAGCTATGCTCGGTCTACCATGTACTTAATATTAACTGTCTATACATGCATCCGAATACTTATGTGAGTTCATTTGTAGCACTTTTTAGTTCAAATGTTATTGAATAAAACCGTTTCAATGTATATATATATTTAGCAAGACGTTTTTCAAATAGATAAAGAGCAGTATTTAGCTAACAAAATGTGTTAAGCATTTAACGAGATAATTTTAGAAAATGCATTTCAAAATTTAAAATGCTCGAAAACAAGTGTGAGCCACCGATTCTTATTTTTGACAAATATTATTGATTAATATCCATATATTGATTAATATATAGATTTTTTAATCCAAATTATTACGTAATTCATTTTATTTCTCCATTATGAAAAGAGGGACTAATACTGTCGCTGACGTAATTAAATTTGTTGTGACCGGGGCACTTCCTTGGCTATATTAACAAAATTATTGCATATAAAAATATGAAAACTGTTAATTCAATGCAGAAATTTATGATAAACATGCTGAAGAAGACAGTTTTTAAATCGAAGAATTATTTTAAGAGCTATTTAAAATTGAAGTCGGCCAAAAAAGTTTAGTTAAAAAAAATTATAGGATCAAAATTTATGTTTAACAAATTAACCATATGTTGCAGGTACATACTGGACCAGGTTGCGGTGTGCAATGTTGGATCATTTTTTTTATTTGTCTAGTTTTTAAATTTTTTATTTTTAAAAATTTATTTAAAATTTCACTATCTCAATACATATTTATTTCATATTTCGAAAAAAGTCATTTATTTAACGGCCGTTGTCAAAATTAAAAAACACAAATAATAATATTTTCTTTCAATTAAAAAATACATTTATAAGTGAATATTAAAAAAAAGGAGAATTTAAAATAATTAAATTATTACGTGCGAAAACATTAAATGAGGGGAAATTCTGCCATAAAAACCCAAATAATACTTCCAAACACTTTTATATTAAAAAATATATTTTCATATGAATATTAAAACAGAAAGAAAACATTAAAACAAATAAATTGCAAAGTGCGAACAGAATTCAATGGGGGAAAATTACTTCACATTTAAACAATCATATATATTATTTCTGTTGTCAAAATCCCTTTTTCCATGCATTTACAAAAAGCAGAACGATGAATGAGGTACATTCGAAAAAATTTTGAACCGGCTTCTGACATAGCACACTCACATTTCGTTAAGACATGTTTTTAATTAAAATTTATTGTTAATTAAAAATTAAATCGGCATTGTTTCCATAAATGAAACGAACGTTTTTCCGAAATTAGTGTTGCCACAAAAATAGAATGCTGCATTATATCATGCTCAGCAATGATTATAAAAAAAAATAGTACAAAAAAGGTAAAGCGTGACGTTTCAGCACGGGTTTATTTTATATTTATGATTAAAAAGCAAAATTGGAATGCTTAAAAGAATAGATACCATCGATCGATCCAGCAGTGGTATTTGGGCTTTGTTATATTAGATTAAATTGTATTTTATATGTATTCAATTTATTTTTCTTTGTCCTGTGTTTTTCCCGTAGCTATGGAATCACCTTTTAATACAGATAAAATATAATTGTTCATTTTTTTTCTAGCGCGTGCCTTTTGCTAACTTTGATCATTTTTTTTACAGTAACTTTGATGGAATAAATAAGATGATATTCTGGCTTGACTAATGTTGTTTTCGGATATTTTTATGTTTAATTTTTCTTTAAGTTTCAACTTGCGTCTAACAAAATATTAGATATTCATAAAAAATATTACACAGAAGTGCAAAACTCTCGCACCGGTCCACTGATATATATTTTATTTCCGATGTCAACTTCCCTTTTCCTATACGCATACAAAACGTACAACGATGAATGAGGTATTTGAACAGTTTTTTGACATAGTACACTCAAAGTTCGTTAAACACATTGCTTGATAATTAAAAATTGATGAAAAAAGTATCGGCACTGCACTCGGACAAGATTGCACTCGGGTCCACTGGTATCTTTAAAAAGCCATATTTTAAACGATCTTCTAGCATCTGAAAAAAAAACTTTATTGCAAAAGTCCGGGAGGCAGCAACATTTTTTACTTAACGATTTTATACGAGCTGATTTTTAAAATATAGGATAGATTTTATTTAATCAATCACTAAAGCAGCCCGTCTCCTGTCACGATAACCGCGGATGTGGCCTTGGGAGCAAATAATATCCCAAATAAAGGGAAATGAATAGGAACCCGATTTCAGAAAATTGCCTCTGGCCATTATAATATCATTCAATCTTCCGTAATCGGGTAATCTTTTTAAAATAGAGCAAACTAGCGTGTTTTTAGAGAATGTGGAATTTGGATGAAGGTTGGCGAGAAAAGCTCATTTTTCTTCAAAAGCTGTTTAGCAGTTTCTTATTTTAATTACTATCACACAAATGAAATATTCTTGCTTAATAACTAACTAATGTTAGTTATTTTAACAGCATAAGATAGTATGTTATAAACGTTTTACCTTTAATATAAATGAAAATATAAACTTACCGCAAAAGATATAAGCACAATACCCAAAACAATGTTCTTTCTATTTTTCATTTTATCGACTTAATAGGGAATAGAAATTTTCTACTGTCTTCCAATATTCTCACTATTTCTAAAGCAGACAACAAGAATAAATGCAAAATTCCTGTTCTTCATAAAAGCATAAAGCTACGCAAAATATCTCGCGTAATTCTATTTGGTTTTATTCGAAAAATGATTTTTTGGGATTGCATAGGCAATAAAACACATTGTGACAATAGGACATATATTTTAAAAGACAGAGGATGCAGTGGATGAAACTTGCAAATGGTGAATATTGTGTAATTTTCGATGCATTTAATTATATTCGTTTTGAAATGCCTTCGGTGCCAACAGTTATGTATCATCCGAGTTCTTTCGTGAAGAATAAGAAAAGTTTTCAAGGCAACAGGATATTGAAAGGAAAGATATAGTCTTGAGAAATTTTTTGAATTTTATTAAAAATGTCAGTTTTTATTTTACGGCACATTATTTTAGGTATCTGAATACACCACGCGATGATATACTGTGCGATATACAACATCTGAAAGATATTTCTTTTCTCTTTTGTAACACTTAAATGAAGATAAATTACCTAAAACACACCATATTTTACAATTTTTCGATTCGTTTTGTTGTCTAGAGATATTACTATTTAAATATTTTTAATCACATTATTAATTTTTAATTAAATATTTTAAATTATATTATTAATTTTTAATTAAATATTTGTAATTCTTTTTTAATATTAAATAAATTTGTCTTTTTGTCGGACCTGTTTTTGTTCTTTTGAAAGCCCGTATTGTAATGATTATGAGCACGTTCTGCATTAGTAGTTGCTCAGAATCCTGGATTATTCCTACCAGTTATTTTTTATTGTAAATTTTACAATAAATTATTTAAATTATTACATTAAATTTTTTAATCAGGGCATTTTTCCGATTAGATTAGGCTAAAATGTCTGTTTTGAAAAACCGGTGATAAAATATTAAAAATTCTGTAAAAGGCGCTCATCGCGAAGGGGTTAAACATTCAGTGTTTACATTTTTTAGAGGAAATTTACTTTGCTTCTTTTTCATCCATTATACAGTGGTGGTCGAATTGTGGACATTTTTTGAAATTTTCATGTTTTATAACATTGTGTGCTTGAAGAATACAATAAATTTCACTTAAAATACAAATGTTTATATATCAAATTCAAGGAAATTTAATGTATAATTTAATTAAAAAAATAATTAATATATGTTCATTACAAAAAAGTTACGCTTACAAAAAATAAGATCTTAGATTTCATTGTATTTTAAAGTTGCACTTACACATTCAATATTTGGTATAGAATAACCCTTGTTTTTTATTACAGCTTCACAGCGTCTTTTCTTTGAAAGAACTAGTGTTTGGAGTTCATCCTTTTTAATCACATGATGCCAAGAATCAATTATAGCTTTAATACGGTCCGTTTTATTAGATAGACGCTTTTTTTTGTACAAGGATTTTCAAACGTCACCACAAATTTTACATACTTCAGATCAGGGCTGTTTTCTGGCCAGGGTAATAATTGTATGCTTTTATTTTTAAGCTTTTCTTTGCATATTTTTGCCGTATGGCATGGAGCTGAATCCTGCTGAAAGATAAACGATACTTTATTGGGGAAGCGATCTCTGATGGAAAGTATCAATTTTGGTTCCAGGACAGTTTTGATGTATTTTTTTGCATTCTGAATGCTATAAATCACTTGAATGCAGCTCACACCATCTGCAGACATACAGGCCCAAATTATGCCATTTGTTAGGTTCTTTGTAGTTGCATTCTTTGTAGTGGTTCAATGAAATCAGGATGCAGCTCTTCCCCTACTCTACGTCTCACATATTTTCGCCCATCCCTACCGAGCGATATTTTGCTCTCATCGCTCCAAATTATTTGCTTCCAATGATTTCACTGACCAACTAATACGTTCTTTTGCCCACGGAACTCGTTTTTTGCGTTGCTGGAGATTTTAAAATGGTTTTTTCCTCGCAATTCTACCTTTCAGTCCAAAAACAGCTAATCTTCTCCTTATTGTTCTTGAACTAACTGAAATATTGCATTCATTTCACATCTAACAGCATCCAATGAAATTCTTCTATCTTTGAGGCATTTAAAAAAAAAATATTTCTATAGTAAGAAACACTTGTGCATTTTTTTTCGGCATGATCGTGCCTTATTGATCACTGATTTAGTTTCTTCATAACGTAAACACAACTTTCGTACGCCAGATAAAATGACTGATCCACCAACCTGTCTTGCAATTTCAGCATAAAAGAGACCATTATCTCTCAATATGGCAACTCTGCTTCTTTTTGTAAGTGTCCAATCAGTTCTTGTTGTTGATGACATTGTTTTAAATTATTTGCATTAAGAAAAAGATAGAAAATAAAGCATTATTCTATTTAGTTACACTAATATTCACCCTTCTGCAAAATTCATTCCAGCAAAATACCGCTTTTACAAATCAGAATATACTACAGTTTAGTTATGACATTTGATTGGTTCTCAGAACAGTCATTGTGATTGGTTAAGAAGCTTTTATTACAATACACTTCAGCATTCATGACTAATTGTGTTTGTATTTTAGACTAAAGTAACCGCAACTATTTTTGTAATGCAGATATTTTAATTCTGTTTTTTTTATTATTATTAAATTCTACATTAAATTTTCGTAAATTTGATATATAAACATTTGTATTTAAGTGAAAATTAATATATTCTATAAGCACACAAAATTATAAAACATGAAAATTTCAAAAAATGTCTACAATTTTGGCTACCACTGTATATTAGTTCTCTTAAAAGCACGTGTTTTAGTTATTATGAAATATCCTGTCTGTAAACATTTTTACAGAGTTCAGACTTTGTCGGTCTTCATTCTATTGAAAACAAATATATCAATAATTATTAAATACCCATTATTTACACATTTTTAGAGAGCTTATATTTTATCCATTTGTTTTTCATTATTTTCTCGTTCTACTGAAAGCACATTTTGCATTAATGATTATTACCAAACAGCCAGTTTTTACATGTTTTTAGAAAATTCAGACTTTGGTTATTATATCGTCATTCTCTTGAAAGCATGTGTAGTAATGTTTGTTGAATGCCCAGTGTCCAAACCACATTTTTAGGCAGTTTATACTTTGTCCATGCTCACTATTTACTTGTTTGCGTTGAAAGCATGTGTATGATTATTAAATGCTCAGTGTTTTTACACATTTTCCGAGAATTCAAATTTCTTTGTTAATCAACATAAAAAAAAAAAAGTTGCTGGACTCTTTAACAATATTTTTAATGCTTTAGGGTGAATGTATTAATTTTGATATATATTTTTTTGTTGTTGTTTAAGCCATTTGCATCCGAAGCGTGCATTTCAGGCATTTCTTTTTTTAGGCAGAAATTCAGAATTCACACCAAAAATTCTCAATAGCAATTTTTGCTTCATTTAATTGCAAATGTTTCGTGATTACACAAAGTAAAAATTATTCTTCCAGAATTTTGGGTATGAATCGGAGTTTCTGAATAAAAAATAAATTTCTTAAATGGGCGTATATCCGCTAATGATGCAAATGGATTAAGAAAACTTATTTCCTGTCAGTTTTATTGGGTTTCAATTATAGAATATCTATGCTATCTATTTATTTATTTGTCTTTCCGTGTTCAAACTTTCGCAAAAGTTATACAAAAGAATTCTGTTACAGTACAGTACCAGCACAATAATTGCTGGAAGTGCTTTTTAAGTATGTGTTTTTAAGTTTAACTAACTTTTTGCATATAACTTGGTGTGTATAAATTCTATAGGCCATATACACAGTTGCACAAAAGAATTTGAGTATATTTCCGCTTTTTGACGGAAATGGCTAAGGAGATGCGTTTCCTAAGTGAACAGAATTTTTGCAAACTATGTTTAGTGTGTATACAAATCTAAGATCGTATCGTATATAGGGCTGCACAAAAGAATTCGGATATTTTTCTGACTATAAATGGTAATTGCTGGAATTGGATTTTCCAGTGCGTTATGCGTTTTCTAAATTGCATACTTAGGCAATTCCCGGGGCGGTCATCTATTGCCATCCCTTGGATACTTAGGCATAATATTTCCCCTGATTTAACGGTGAAGTTTTTTTTTTTTTTTTACAGAATTTTGAATGTGTTGGATGGTGTTTCATAATCTGTACTTGACGCATGATTTTTCTTTCTTGTTTTAATTTAAGGGGACTCTGAACCCTTTGAACGATTTTTTTATTTGAGTATTTTAAAATTCTTTCTGGGATGTTATTAAATGGCTTTATGAAGTAAAATTATTTAATAAAGAAAAAATGCAGTGTTATGGTAAAATTTGAAAATTTTAATTTTTGAAAAGAGCGAATTCAAGAAAATTTTGAAATCACAATTTTAAACTTAATTTTATTCCACATTATATTTATTACAAGTGCGCTTTATAACTGTAAGGACCACACTTCCTGAAAGAAAGTTAGTTTATGAAGAAATAAATAAAATGTGAAGACATATACGCTAAGAGTAACTATTTACTTAATATTTTTAAATTGAAATAATATATACGATTTTTACGAGAAAATCTCATCGTTAATCTCATAAGGCATACCCATGAAACTGGCATGGAAAACAAGTATATGGAAAAAAAATCATGTAAAATTGAGAGATATATGCTAAAGTTTTATCACTTTGAACATACTGATGTATAGAAAAACACAGAAAAAAATTAATCTAAAGTTTGGAACTCTGAATCCTTAAAAGGAAAATTGATGCACTAAAACCCCCTTTTCACATATTTATAATGAACAAATCTGTACATAACTTAGCCAGAATATAGTTGCAATGTCTAAATACAGTTTAAGTAAAAATTTGGAAATCGATATTTTCGTTAAATGAAAGATAGTCGCCAGATGAAGAGGCCCCCTTAGTTATTTATTATTAACGCCGTCAATGCTTTTGTATAATGGCCGGTCTGCACGGCTCAACTTTTACGAATAGCACGATCGTAATTTTATTAATTTTCCTGTCTGACCAACCGTATCACATTCTTAAGGGGACAAGGGACCTTCAAACTCATTTTGTTATTCAATTCCTACTAATAGTTCACACTCTCCCTATATATATATTGTTCAAATTTTCAATCGCTAATAAAATACTTATTATTCATCCACTCAAGTTCAAATACATTTGTTTTAAACTTGTAGTGGATGACACTTGATGTTAATGCAGTTTTTTCAAATATTAATTCATTAATTAAATTTAATTAATTAATTGTAGTTTTATATGGGAGAAAAAATGGCGGCCAATGGTTATTAAACAGCATTTAATGCATCTCCTCTATAAGGGGGTTACCATAGAGGGAACCCTGTTCTGTCGCCAAATACCGCCAAGTTTGTCGCCAATTTGACGATATATCGCCAAATTTGTCGACCAACATGAGTCGCCAAAAGTGACACCAACTTAGCGATATCTCTAATATTTCGTCAAATTCCCATAGGCTTCCATTGTAAACCAATAGGGTTTACTTATTTATAGAAAATCAACAAATTGAGATATTTTAATGCAACAAAAACTAATATTAGCTTAAAGGATTATATTAAATTTTTCTTTGATGACCTAAGTAGGAACTGACTTTAAAACATTTTTTTTATATTACTTGTTTTTTTTTTTTTTTACTTTAAATACTATTCAAGGGCACCCAATATGCATTTTGGCATATATTTATCATACAAGAAATAAAAAAAAATGTTTTTGGATAAAAATAAGGAATTTTCCTGAATATTTTAAGCATTATGAAGAACTTTCCAAAATGCTCCATGCGCTTTCCATCTCATTTAAAATCCCCAATATTTTTTTTTAATGAAAGTTTGGTTTATATATACAAATGAAACTGTGCATCTTTTTTTCTATATTTGAATATAAAATTCTTATGTGAGGAAACTAGAAAGAAAAAAAATGATGAGACTCCTTGGATATTTCAAGCAAACGCTAATCATACATTATTCAAGAGTTAAAAGAAATCAGATTTTTCATGAGTGAGTTTTCAAGAGGTATCCAAAGGTTGTCATCGTTCTCCCTTTCTAGTTTTCTCACATAAGAATTTTCTAATATACGTACAGATGTGAAGTATTCTTTTTCGCTTGCAAAAGAAATTTAAGTTATTTCTGAAATCGATACTATGTATTATGAATTAATTCATATATAAATCAATTATTATTGTAATTAATATAATTATTAATTAACGGAAATGATTTTGTCCAATTTGTCCAATGATTTTGTTTCAATTACCTAATCTAATAAAAATATAAATATATGAGAAATCAGATTTTGTTTGACTAAGTTGTCATAAAATATGCAAAGACATTCATCCATCTTTCTTTCATGTTTTCTCAAACATGAATAATTTTTTAATTAATATAATTATTAATTAACGGAAATCCTATAATTATAATTAGTAATTGATTGTTTCAATAATCTAATCTAGCACAGTAATTAAAAATAAATTAGGTAACAAAGAAGCAACAACAAGTTTAGACAAGTACAAACAGTTTTAGAGAAGTTTGGACGAGTTTAGACAAGACATAGATAGCAGAGACAAGCATGCATGCCCACTCGAAACCATTGATGAAAATGCCGCGAAATCTGCTTATCTACTTGTTCTTATCTAGGTGGTGACGCCACTGATAAGGAATCACTTGATTGCGCTATCATCCAATCAAACGGCAAGAAGTATTCACGTGACATCGTGTCTCCCTGATAACATTAAGGTAAATGTTGAATATTTTATGATTTTAAATTAGTTAGATGATAGAATTTCAGTGTTTTAAAATTAAATTGTTATAGTATGTAATTATTTATTAAAAATAATAATGGAACTATTCAACGAAAATTTGAAATAATAAACTAACAGAGTAAAAATTAAAGTTCTGCAGGTATATTTCATGAAACTAAGTTGAACTGAAAATTGTAAAAGGTTTATCATAGAAAATCTGCAAAAGAAATTTTTAAGTTGGAATGTTGTTAATCCTAGTTAGCAAAGAAATATTTCAAGTTACTTATATTGCAAACTAATGTGAAATAGTGAGAATTGAATTAATTTAAATATAACATTGTAGTGATTTTTACATATGTCCAAAAATGCATAAGTGAGTTTTCGCGGGAAATGAACAGACTTTGCAAATTTTCATTCGAAATCTATGTTAAATGAGTTTCTGAATCTAAGTTATTTAAGAGATGTTAATTAAAAATGCACGAATAATAATGTTTTCTTTTAATCTAAAGGTCACCATTTAAGTTACCGACTAGCCGAAGAATGAAAAGGATACGTGGAAATGAAAGTTTTAACAAAACGCAATGGAGAAGGGAAAAAAAGGTGACAGGACGGCATATGACAAGTTCAGCATTCAATTAGTTGAGATGGGCCGTTCTCCAGCCTTGAATCATTCTAAGTGCGAAACCGCCGCAGTGTTTCGGTGATAATGATTGATCAAATCAACAATGTTTGATTTGATAATGATAGTACGTTGTGGAAAACTCATGAAAATTTTACGCGCATTTACGTGTTTTATTGATTTACTGATCAGCAATGTCTTTCCGTACCTCCCCAGACCATCAAAATGTCTCCCGAGAAAACTTGAGACGTTGTGTTTGGTAATGGTTTAAAAGTACAAATTCATTCTTCCCGGAACTCCACATTGTCCCCCTCTCATGAGCAGCAAAATTCCCTCTCTCAGAAAAATGTAATTCAATATTGCGCTCGATTTAGAAAAATAGACTTCGTAAATTGCATGTCAATGCTCCCTATCTGCAACTTTTTGAACTACAATAGTTATTGTTAAATTAAAAAAAAAATCCGATGTTTCTTTGATTCCAATCGTACAAACCGATTTTTTTTTTAAATCTTCATTCGTTTTTTTTTAATTACTTTCTAAAATTGTGACGAACTTTTGACACACCTGATATATAAGTATGGAGATAATGCACTAAATAAGGATTATTCAGCATGTAAAAAAAAAAAAAAGTAGATATATTTTCAACTCTAGCGCATAGATAAAGTGTACGAATAAGGTAGATTTTTCCCCTATTTTTCTTATCTAATAGAGGAAAAAAAATATCTTCTAAACATTTTTTTTCAGCTAATCTCGTTTGCTTTGTGTATTTCTATTTTCTCGGATTTTTTAAAAAAATCTAATAGAGGAAAAAATGTCTTCTAAAGTTTTTTTTTTTAAACTAATTTCGTGTGCTCTTTGTGTATTTCTATTTTCTCGGTTTTTTTAGGGTTCCGTACTTAAAAAGTAAAAACGGAACCATTATAAGATCACTCCTGTGTCTGTCTGTCACAGCCATTTTACTCGTAAACTATGGAACGTGGAAAGTTCAAATTCGGGAAAATAATAAAGACCATTGACCCACATATTTTCAGATTAATAAACATTCATAAATATATTTAGTAAAAATGTAGAGGGGCTAATTATGGTACTTGAAAAAAAAAACTCCTTTCCTTGTATATCGTGTGAAAGCTTTCGTAACGCTGAACTCAAAAATACATTCTTTTTAATTTTAGGTATTATATTTTCAAAGATATTGTCGTAAATGTAGCGCAAAAATATGTCCTTGCAGACGTTACCAGTTGGTCTAATTTCTTTAATGAAAAATGGCCTTCGAACCTACGGCAGATATGTGTGTGAAAATAGGTCAGACAATGTCTTTCGTTGAATTCACAGGTGCTTAAGCTTAAGACTTTTTTTTTTCAGATCTAAGGATTAATTGTGGATATCAATCATCTTGTCAAAGGAATACGAAGTTGGAGCAACCGGAATATATAGACTGAGTACAGCATAAATTTTTAAAGCAATTGCAGATATCAATGACAAAATTTTACGTACAGTTTACAATACGAAGAGATGTAAAATTTTGATCATAGGGTTGCCACATCATCAAGAAAAAAAGTAAAGCATGCAAAAATCACTCAACAGTGGCAGGATGCTATTCTTGGTTTCCTTATGCTTTTTACTTACTGGTGTGGCCGCATCAGATCAGCGTTTACATTTTTATCATATTGTAATGTGTCTGTAAAAAAATTTTATTGAAATCTCAAATCCCTTTAGAAATTCTCCCCGTATGAAATACGGAAATTACGGTTGCTCTAATCTCGCATTTATTCTACATGATGATTGCTATCAGAATTTAATACTTAGAAATCGGAATAAATTAAATTTATTAGAAAAGACGAAATAAGGTGATACACAAATATTGTCAATTAATTGTGCACATCATGTATATGTGCAGTATTGGAAGCAGTCGTATATTTCATGTATTGTAGAATCAATCAACATTGTGGCAACATTTTTCAACGGTTATTGCAAATGTCCTACATTCGACGAATCTAATGTCAGACATATAAGATGAAAGACTGAAAGGAAGAAAAAAAACTGGAAACAGGAAAACACAGATATTCCTTTATTCGGCCTTCTGAACTCATCATATATCTAAATTATAAAGAGAAAAGAATTTTATCCAAAATCTGAAACAAAAAAGTAACAATAACCGTTTTTTGTTTTTTCTTTTGACTTCTGAGTAGCTGAATTCAAAAGCAAAATTCATACACTCTTCTTTCTTCTGAGATTGCCAGTTGTGTTGATGGCTGTTTCAAAGTAGTGCATGGTGTTTGAAATAGACTTCGTCATATCTTCCCATACTTGTTTAAGTGCATCTGGTGGAGCACTGTGAGCAGTAGTTAGTGTGCTAATTAAGGAAATGAAAGACAATAATTTAAAAATAAGAAACAATGAACAGATTTCATTTAAATCTTATGATTGAAACATATCTAAAATTATGCAATAACTTAATGACATGGTGTTTGAAATAGACTTCGTCATATCTTCCCATATTTGTTTAAGTGCTGTCCTTGTTTAAGTCCCATACTTGTTTAAAATTTATGGCTGAAACCGGTTAAAAATTATTCCATAACTTAATAAGTAGGTATTAATTTATATGTTTAAAAATATATTATATATATTTGTTACTGCATATATATGATAGGGAGATTTTTGCACTCAAAAAAAATTATATATGTAAGTTATGCTCAATCACCTTATCCTCTCATCATCTTCAACTTCCAAGTACCTTTTGTGCATTCATGTAGTTAACCATAAAATAAAAATTAATATATCTATATTATGATCGTATTAAGACTTCTTGTAATGGAGAATACATCCCCTGATCAACATCTAGGTGTTCCCCTAGATTAAACAAAATTGAAAATAAGATTAAGAATTTTAATTAATTAATTTGTTAAAATTTAAGTAGGTTAAAACTTTGCGCTGTGTACTTTGCTAGTCACAAGAATCCTTATTAAGTGGGGTTAAGCGCAATGCACCTTTTCTGCTAACTAGGAAAGGTCCCCAACTGCCAGATCGGGATTTTGTCAAGAGTGGTGTCGTTGGAAAGCTCTTACCAAGGTAGATCAAGGAAATTTTTACAACTACCCGTTCGAATGCAACTGATGAACAGTTATAGGTCGATGTATTACTGTCATTTATTGGTTTCTCCTGGTCACTAACTATGCAGGAAAGGCACTCTGTGTGGTAGAAACGTAAGCTTGCGCTTCAGTTACATAACCTGTTGTTGCCAGGGAGAAGCTTCTGAAGGTTCCATGTTCCCTCTAGTAAGAAATAGAAGATTGTGACCACATTTTCACAATCATATATTGAGCTGCACTGACTTGGAGTATGTTTTAAAGAACATCAGGAATTAACTCCTTGCCTGATCCTACGGGATGAAAAGAGGGCATGGGCAGGGCTTACGGGGGCAGTCACGAGGCACTCAACCATGGAGAATTTTAGCAATACCTGTGGCTCGCGTTTTAAGCGCGCTGGTTCAGGTGAGGTGGACGCAACCCTGTGACAGACGAAGTCGGGCCCTGTTCTGATGGTGTCTTCGGCGAGTCTTCAGGCTGTAATGCTATCACCGGCAAAGAGAAGACTGCAAAACTCCTTAGTTTGCAACTGCTAGAATATTTTGGGGAATCCAAGGAAAAGGAGTTAAAGACTGAAGAGAAGACCGTTCGTCAGTGACTATTCAATACACTGAAGGGGATGATCGAAAACGAAATTTTCCGGTTGCTCGATATTCTGTATGAGAGAAGCATAGACGAAAATGAACTGAAAAGTAATTTGGAAATAAATACGGACCCCACCTTCGAATATGAAGAACCTGAGAAAAACAAAGCAGGCAGGAAGTGAAGGAGTATCCGTAGAAATAATGGAGAAAGCGGTAGAAACGTATAAGAAGGCAAAGAAAAATAAAGGCTATGCAACATATATGTAGGAAGGTAAACTACCACAAGATGATTCAACGGTGGGCACAATAGGTAGAGAATGATGGAACATGCAGAGCAAAATGAAATGAAATTCTAAACACTTGTGGTCGCAATTTTATCATCATCACAGACATTTACAAGCCACCGTTCAGGAGAGGGGCTTCAAAATGTGGGCCATTGACAAATCATTGGAGCTTGGAATTTCCCGGATTCACAGAAAGCTCACATTTCATCAAGAATTTCAAACATGCACATAAAATAACAAGTCGAAAGGTGATACAAATCGTAACAAAAAAAGATTTGTTTCCGGAAGTGTATTTGGAACCTGTGATCGACGAATTACGGGAAAACGTGAAAAAAATGATTGAGCAGCGAAAGTGTCCACAGTCCAATGTCCTGAACACCGATCAAAGTGGCTTCTAACACGAGATTTTATCTAGCAGAACTCTCGATATGAAGAGATCATCGGTAATCAGTATAAAAAAAGTGTCATTCTTATACCATGCAACTGTGTATGAACGCCGCTGGAAAATTTATGGGGCCTTTACTACTTGTAACACAGGAATTTCAGGGACAATGTGCAACGAATATCATCTTCAAATTTGCTCATTACGTGCTCAAAGTCAGGAAAGAGCACAAAACAAATAACTGCGGCATACTTCGATAAACTAAAAGAATCGATTGGTGATCAGGAAACAACCATGCTGCTGGATAGTTGGAGTGGCCAAATGGATCCACGTTTATGCATTGAGAAATTTGGATTCAATGTGGAGCCTATTTTTCTCCCATCGAGTGCGACAAAATTCCTTCAGCCGTTAGATGTTTATTTCTTCTAACAATACAAGTACTTAAAGAGAATAGTGGAAAATTCAAAACTCATCAGAGTGTTTTTGGAGATGTCGACATGACCACTAGAGAAAGCATAGTAAAATTTCATAAGGTGGCCTATAACCAATTCTCCTCGCCCTACTTCGATTACATGCGTCGGTATGCCGTTCAAAAGGCTTTAATTAGAGACACGGATTCTGTATTTCGATCAGTTAGACAGGCATGCTTTAACTTAACTAATAACACCTGTGAGAACTGCCAAACTCCCTATTTCATTGTGTGTACCTGGTGTTGGAAACACTCGTGCTTCCGCCATTTCTATTCAGAAATGCACTACCATCCGTGAAGTTAGTTTTTCCACCAAGCATAAACTGTCTTCTGTGTAATCTCTGTAATCCGTCAACTCTCTTTTCTACCACACAGAGTGTCTTTCCTGCATAGCTAGCGACCTGGAGAAATCAATAAATGACAGAAATACATCGGCCTATAAATCTTCACCAGTTGCATTCGGACGGGTAATTGTATGCATTTCTTTGATCCCCATGGTAAGAGCTTTCCAACGACACCACCCTCGACAAAATCCCGATCTGGCAGTTGGAGACCTAATACTATTAAGAGTTAAAATTAATGTACAAATAACGCCATTAAACCGATGTTTTAGAATAAAATCAAAGACAATATTTACAACATATAAAATAGGACGCAAACAAACAACAACATAAAGAAAATAATTACATGAGAATATGTTAATCATATGATCCTAAGTTTCCGAACATTTACTACTTTTTTTTGTATCAGACATAATAATTGACACTTCTAACAGGTCTAATTTTATTTTCTTAATTTAGATATATATAACACAATATTTCTCATTATTATTATACAACATTAGATATTTTCCTCATTATTTTAATTAAAGCACACAACACATAATTTTATTTTGAATATTATTCATATCTATTCTAAAATAATTATATATATATCCTTCAAACCGATCCATGGCTTAGCAAGATGTTTGCCCATTAAAATTCATAAGTATTGAAAATAGCAGTTGGGAAAATTGAGTTTGAGTCTTGCTGCTGTTTTCATAGTAGAAGCACGTCTTTTTGCGCCTGACGAAGAAAGACTCAGATCTTTCGAAAGGCCTAGCGCATTTAAGGTTTTGATGGTGTTTTAATAAGTTATTTTAGTTCGTAGTTGGGAAAATATTGTAAAATTATACCTTGGTTCCAATAAGAAGAAGGAAGTCAACCACGGATCTACAAGTACAGGTATGTGGCGGCGAATTTCAATTTGTATAGCTCATTCGATTCGCCTCATCGCGCTTAGTAATTTTATACCTCGCATATGGGCTATTGATTTTTTATAATGACAGGGGGCCGGGTGAAAGTTCAAAATTTCGTTCATTGAAAAACAGATGCCTTCAAAGAAATAAGTGCGATTTAAGTTTACTAATTGTTTTTACAGTGCCATACATTGCCAATAACTACTATAAGGTTATATTATTGCTGTTATTATGAGAAAATAAAGACGAAAACTACGTCACCCCTACAGAGACTACTGTTTTAACTCTCTGCATTCGTATGTCTAGTCTGACTGGACATCATCTTTCTTTGAAAAATTTGTTTTGGGCACCCGTAATAAACGAAAATAAAATTTGCCTTATTTAATTAGAGCATTTTTGAAATTGTGTACTTGAAGGAAACTTCTTTTAAAAAAGTGGTGTCAACCGAACAAAATTTGTATAAGAGACACCCGAGTAGACAGGGTTAAAATTCAAGAAAGAAAGTGGAGCTGTTTTGAACGTGTCGTCGAGTCAGCTGAAAAAGCCTTTGCTCGTTGTGCGCATTGTGAGAAATATTTTTGTTTCACTCACTTCTTCCGAATGAACAATGTGCGAAAAATTTACTATAATTAATGCATGTCAGTGTAAGAACCATAAATAAATTTAAATCTTACTTATTTCTTTGACGGAAATTGGTTTTTAATGAACGAAATTTTAAACTCTGACCCGATCCACTATTATTATTAAAACTCAATAGCCGATATGCGAGATAGCAAATTACTTAGCTCAATGAGTCGAATCGAATGAGCTATAAAAACCGAAATTCGCCGCCACAGATTTTAGTATCTTTACTTGTTAGGGATTTATCCATAATTATGGGCTTTACACGTAAACGAAGAGACTCTACTTTAATCACACACTCTCTGCTCTCTAATAAGTACTGATCTCTCAGAGAATATAGGGCCAGTAGTTGATCAAATAAAGTCAGCGCTACGAGGTTTTTATTACATTTCCTTCCTTTTAAGTATTAGAAGTAACTAAAATAATTGCTACAACTCTTAGTGAATGTCCTATAACGGACATAAATGAAATCCGTTGAAATTAAATAGCAATAAAATTATAAATAAATAGTCTTATTGATTGCCATTTTCCCAGTAGTTGATCAGGCGAAAGAAGTCAATCGAAAATCTAAAAATTAATCTTTAAAATATCATCCTTGGGCTGTGATTAACAATAATTCTTATAAAGATATTAGTTGAAATAAGCAAGGTAGAAGTGGATTATTTTAACTTACCGCCATTGTCTCCAACTAATCAAAAACTAAACGTTTACACTTTCTAATAAAAAAATTTCATAAAATGGTTTCTCTTTCAGCAGACAGCTGACAACAATGTGACAACAGGTGCATAAACATTCAAGCAAAAATATTATGACTAGTGCTACGTATAAAACTCATTTCCGCCTGAAATGGCACCATATTTAAAACATTTAATAAACTACTGGAAGGGTCACCCTATATATATATTTTTTAGTTTTCTAACATATTATTTACATACAGTCTAATTGTGTTTCTTGGTGGACCATCCAGAGTTCATCTCATCTCATCCTGGTTCCACCTTTTTGGCTTTTTTAATGGAGGTCTTAACGTTATCTGGAATCAGATAGCCTGATTATTGCTGATTGGTTCTGATTGCACGGCTCCTGAATGGTTGCTGTTTTGCCAAATTTTGTTACCATAGCATATTCATAATGCATTCTTTTTTTTTTTTTTTTTGGTAAATACAGTCGAACCTCTATTTAACGAAGTCGCTAAATCCCGGAAAAAAGTTCGTTATATGGAAAATTCGTTAAATAGAGATTCACCTTTTAAAATACTTTAAACTACATAAAACAGATTTTATATTCATAATCACTAAATGTATTTACTAAAAGTAATTAATCATATGTTTTTTAATAAATTATATCGATTTGTTTTATTTATTTTACCCATCAATATCCATCATCAATTCATTTTTTCTATGTATTTAAATCTTTGAAATCTGCAAGGAAAACAAAATATTGTTCGGGAATACATTGTATTTTCTGTTTAAAATAAATAGTTTTACATTAAAATTAACGAATTTTAATGACCTTATCGTATTTATTATTATTATAACAAATAATTTTAACCATACATTAACATATGCGTTCTTAAATTTAGTTTCTGAAAAACTCTGTTAATTTTGTCTGAGTTTTTTCTTTTAAAAAATGCTTTCTCTCATAATACGTCTCGCATCTTTGAAATACACCAAAAACACCTTCATGCGTATTTTCTTCTAACTATAATCCGCGTCGAATCGTTTCAAATGATTTTAGCATTTTATCATACGAAGTTCTGTTAATTCCTGCATCATGATCATTTCCATCATCATCATATTCGTCTCATCGCAATGCATTGCTGTATTGTTTTTATTTTTCACACTGTCGAAAATATCCAATTCGGATAGTGTTTCCGAGGTCTCAATTTCAGAATTAAGTGAAATAGAATCATCAATCAGCACATCATGCTTTATTTCTTCTTTTTTTCTCATTTGTATCCACATTTTTTTAAGTTACTCTAAGGGATCTTCGTCCTCCGTACTAACCGAATTTTCACTGCTGACAAAGAAGGTGCCTGGTAAAACCAGTTCAAGGCCATTGAACATCATAAAATGTGTTTAAAGAAACAATAAGTTTGAAATGTCCAGAAATATTTTGAGAAATCATGAGAAAAAAAAAATTAGATCACAAGAAAAAGTTCGTTAAATAGAGAATGCATTTGGAAGCTATTTGGAGGTTATTTTACGAAGAAATTTGCAAAATGTTCTTGGTTCCAAGGAAAAGTTCACAAAATAGAGAAATTCGCAAAATAGAGGTTCGTTAAATAGAGGTCTGACAACCCTTTGGCTCATTTTATTTTAAACACTTCCTTTCATTAATTTTATTTAAATATAGCTGCCCGGGTACGTGATAATAACCTTAAATGAACCTCAAATTTGTATGATTTTATATCTTTTTCACCATTTCGTCTGATTCTATACTTTTAAATGAAAAAATCCCGAAAAATATTGAATTATAAGTATACAACTTGGTATTTTCTTTTATGTCGATATTTTCACACATTTATTTATTTATTTATTTGTAAAGGATATTTTTAACCGTCCGAACGTTTTGAAAATTTATTAGGCAATGTAAATATAGTGTAATGAGATGCTTTAGAAAGATTGCGTTAAAATACGGACGTTTAGTTACATTTAGCGTAGAAAAAATATTATCTCCGCGTGGCGCAAAGTGACCTGCGTTCGCCAGTGTATTTGAAAGAATTAAAATTCCTATTCCTGGAAATCTGTTCTCAAAATGCCCTCCAAAAAAGGTTTTTATTAAAAAAATCATTTTTTTATTGTTTTAGGGGAAAAGTATCTAGAAATTCATAAAGTAGACAAAATTTGCAACAAATTAGATGTATGACATTATGACTTAGGATGAAGGGAAAGGGGTGATCTGCCTCGGAACATGCGCCGCGGTGCTGCAAGGACTAAGTTGCGCAATTCCACTTAACCCCTCGCACTTTAAGATTTTTGGGTCGCTGAATCCGAATTTTCAACTTTCCCCCAAAAATTTCCCCCCCGAACCCCCCCCCCCAAATAGTTTAACATAAAGTAAACCTTATAGAGAAAGTTCGGAGGGGAGATGGGAGGGCGAATGTAAACGTGTGAGTGGTTAAGTGGAATTGTGCAACTTAGTTCACGCAGCACCGCGCGCATGTTCCGAGGCAGATCCCCCCTTTCCCTTCATCCTAAGTCATAATGTCATATATCTAATTTGTTGCAAATTTTGTCTACTTTCTGAATTTCTAGCTACTTTTCACGTAAAACAATAAAAAATGGAATTTTTTAATAAAAACCTTTTTCGGGGGGCATTTTACCAAAATTTGGGGGGGTTGCCGGGGGAAATTTTGGTGGGAAGTTACAAATTCGGATTCAGCGACCCAAAAAACATAAAGTAAGCCTATTTCCAGAACTTCATTAATTTTGCTAGGTAGAGTTCCTATACGGTCTCTATTGCCTGGATTAATAGTCTTACGAATTATATGCTTTTAGTTAGTAATTACCTGTAAATATCCCATAAAGGTGGCATTGGAGGATCATCAGTGATGAAGCTCGGCTCATGAATCAGCGGCACATCTATATGTTTTGCGGACACTCCAGTCAAAAAGGCACCATCTTCCGGAAATAATATTGGTTGAACTTCTTTGATTGCGCCGTACAAATCGATCGCTGTTTGAATGGACATCAGATATGAACTGGAAGCATAAGGTGGAAAGTCCTTCTGCAGATAATTGTCCAGGTTTAGAATAATTTCCTGCAAGTTAAGGATAGTTTAACATTATTTATTTATTTGCGTGGGTGGATTAAGATGTTCACTACTTTTTTTTTAATGCCTGTTCAGTAAAACCCACTTAAATGGAATTATAAGAGATCGAGGAAAAATTCCGTTTCACACAAATTCACGTTCTACAAGTACATCCTCATTTGAAAATTTATTGTATTTTTTCACCAGGACCTTAGAATTGTACACAAGTCTCGTATTAACAGGTTTTACTGTATGCTTAATTTATAAAATGAATCAATTGAAAACTAAAATGACAAATGTAAAATCTGACTTAGACCAATAAACACTAGATGTTTTATCTGAACCTTCATTTCCATTTTTTTTCTTTAAAAAAATATTTTATTGGCTAACACTGCTGAATTTTTATTAAAATAAAAAGGACAAAATGGATTTTCTTACTTTAAGTTTAATACACTAGGGGGCTCGCCCCCCTACGAGCTACGCTCGACAACCCCCGTTCAGACACCGCAAACTCTAAGAGCACGCTAATTTGATTGGCTTTAAAAAGATTTCGGAAGATTGAATTATAAGTTAAAAAACAATGGCGATCTCCCTATAAACGGGTTTCTATTCATTTCTCTTTGATTGGGGAATTTTAAGGGCAAATCAGCTGCTGAAAAGATACAATTACTGTTTCCGTCTTTGATTAAATAAAATCAGTTAAGCATTTCAAAATAAGCTAATATAAAATGAATTAAATAAACAGAATCTTTGTCTCCCGGTATTTTTTAACAAAGCGAAAAGAAAGTTTTTTTAAATAAGACATTTTAAATGTATCGTTTTTAATCTGACGCAATTTTCACCAAACTTTTCTTTCTCTTTTTAATATTCACGTGAAAATACTTTTGTTAGAAATGAAATATTATTTGCACTGTCCTAACAAAAATAGTTGAAAAGATCATCTTAAAATATGAAATAAATGTTTCGCGCAATTTTTAAATTTAAACTGTTTCGCAATATTATTTTTTGTTCATTTTACGGAATAAGTGTAATGTGACGTAAATGTGACGTAATTTCTCCTATTTAAGACTTCTAACGTATGTTAATGAATTTATTATTTTACAATACTCTTTCTCTTTTAAAATTCACGTGTAAATATAGTTTTTATGACATAATTTTCAATGAGTTCCTGCTTTTTATATTTTCTGTTTATAATAGTCGAGTGTAAAATAAATTTTTAATTTGAAGCAAACATTATTATTTACGCTGTTTATACAGTTGGCAACAGCTTAAATTAATACCATTTTCTAAAATATGTAAAAAATATCTCTCGAAATGCTGAAAATTTGAATTTAAAATAGAAAAAACCCCTCAAAAAATGAGTCAAATTATAAAACCAAATGCAGTCTGCACACCGGGAAATTCTGACGCATAAAATGATCTAAAAATGATTAAATTCCCATTTACAGTTTTTGCTCCTATAAAACTTTTTTAATGGAACGATTTTGTCCAACTTTAGCATTAAATATCTCTTAAAATAATTCTTCGATTTGAAAACTGTCTGCATCAGCGTGTTTATCAAACATTTCTCTATAATGCAACCGATTTTCATATTTTTGTATGCAATATTTTTCTTAACATTAACGGAGAAAGATCTCCGGTCACAAAAAATTCAAAACCGGCGGCGGTGACAGCGTAAGATACTTTTTTTTAGAATAGAGAGAAAATTACAATTATTTCTGGGACAATTTATCGTTATTATTTCTTGAAAAAAGATCATAATTTGCACTGTTATTTAATTGATAGGTAAAAAATCATCAAGAAACAACTTCTTCATTATTTTACATGCGGAAAATAAAAGAAATCAAATATATCATTTATTAACACAAAGATGGGACTTCCTGCCATTATAAAACAGCTAAAAATAGCGAAATCAACTGTATATTACACTATAAAACGATTTTACTAACTTTGAATGAAAAAAAGTTAGTCGAAGATCTGGCAGAACACTCAATTCAGATGTGTAAAATGCAAGAGAAAAGTTGCAATTTTGGTTAAAGAGAACTCCCTGACAATCGCTTAAAAAAATCACAATAGAGATAAATCTTCAATGAAAATTTTTACATATATGTCAAACTAAGACCTTTGCAATTCAAACCACATAAACTTCTGAAAGCTCATTTGCTGAGAAATAAAATGAAGCAAGCCAAGATTGAAAGATAAAAAAAAAGGCTACTATGTATACAGCGTGTTCACGTATAACTTGACCGACCTTTATTTTCGCAACCGTTGGTCCTAGATGCATACTTCCAATTGCAAAAATGGTTTAAATAAGGTACAGAATTATTTTTAAAGCGATTTGGTTCAAGAAAAACATTTATTAAAAAATTGCGAAATTTAAATTTTTATACGGTCCCCGGGTCCTATAAGTGATATTTACTAAAAATTTACTGCGACACTAACAAGAAAGACCAAAAAAAGAAAAAAAAATTCATCTAACATTAAAATTGACCGAGTTATGAAACTTTGAAATGCATGACTTATATGCATGACTTATTTTCCATATCAAAACAGATGATTTCGACCATGCTTTCATGGGTCGTGTATAAAGTACTTAAACTTATTTCAAGGTATTTGCGCTTTGAAGGAATTCGCACAAATATTACGATTAACTTTTATTAGTTAAGTTTCAGATTATTTAAAATAATTGTATTTTAACATGTTTTATTTTGTAAGGATTTGAGGCTATGATTTCTTTTAACTAAAATTATGTTATTTGCATAAGGTTTTATTTAACTTGCAATGATCGTCTTTCCAGTTTAAAATTTGTACTCGAAATTCAAATGTCCGATCTAAGTTAAATTTTACATACTGACTTAAATCCGATGACAATGCAATATTATTATGATTTTCGACTCTTACCATCTTATACATACTTATATTAGAGGATAACACAAATAAATTCGGATGGATTACCGTCAACAAGTTTAAGAAAGAGTTTTAGATTAGATAACATAAAACTGCGATGGTTGTGTTTTTTAACTTTTATAATTACATTTTACGTATTTTTTAACGATGAATCAAAAAATTAACTTTACTTTTAATCCTCATGTCAAGATTTTTTGCAAATCGTAAATTTCAAGGTTAAAAAATAGCGAAAAATCTGATACTATAAAATAGATGTAAGACTTTTTTATTCAGTTTAATTTTATTTAATTCAATAATTTATTATATTTTTTGGCTTATAGTGGGTTTCTTACAGCTAAACAGTTCGGGGGTCCGATGAGGTTGGGAGGGGAGGGAGGATCAATTTTAACTTTTAGCTTTTTAACTTTGAAATTTGCGATTTGAGAAAATTCCTGACGTGATAGTTTAAAATGAAGGTCATTTTCGGATTCAGTGCTGAAAAATACATAAGAATCTATTTTCAATAGCTAAAAAACATGCCACAACTCAAAAATTGAAAGACAGTGTAATCGAACTGCATTTTAAAATACGTATCATTTTGTAAAGAATTGCTGCTGTTGTTTTTCATCCTTTTATTTAACAAAAAATCTGTTATTTTTATCCTCTTACAATGTTCAGTACAAATTGAACATTCTGCAGTAATTTGTCAGAATGATTAAAGATTTCAAATTTATATTGCCATGCAAATTTTACTCTCAACGATTTCTTTAATATATCTGACGAAATTACATTTCTACTAAATTTGAGAATGACCCCTAATATGCAGCAAAAATATACTCCAGCTTTAAACAGCTATTACTCGGTCAGTTTTAATCGTAGAATAAGGGGACTTTTCTTGCTTTACTTGCCAGTGTAACAGGGAAATTTTACTAAATATAACTTACTAGCAAACCCGCGGCACTGCTCGCGCAGTAGTTGAAATATGCCAAGTGATATTTGCATGACTATTTTTTATTAGAAGAACACTTTTTGAAATAATTCAAAAATTTACAAATTAAGCCACAGTTTGACTAAACTTCATTATAAAAGTGCAAAAGACAACCATGAGACTCTAATTAATAAGAAGAACTAAAACTAATTCCAATTACATGTTAATTTAGAAGGTATCTGGAGACTTTTATGCTCATTTCAGTATTGCTTTGAAGTTTTTAGAAACCATCTTAACACATTTACATCTTAAAAGTTAACCATCATGTCAAATTCCAAGCTTCTTGTCTAATAGTCTACCACCTCTCTGGTGTTAGTGGCACCAACACAAAATGCCGAAACAGAGTTGAAATAGAATGCATCGAAAAATGTTGAAACAGAGACTGTCACCATTAATTTGCCAACATTAACCTTGGAATCGGTTGGTATTTCCTAATACTCTATAGAAAACGGAATTTAGATGTTTTTAAAAGCTTTCTTGTTGTTCCTGCCAACCAGGTGGTACAGACACCGGCATAAAATATAGCTCGTATAGGATCATATAGGATCAGGGACTATATCACTCTTGATTCGTAACCAATAATTTCTGTAATCGGTTTATTATTTCCTGAGATTCCATAGAAATCGTAATTTAGGACTCTTTTAGAATGCTTTTCGCTCCTTCCCTTCGCTTCGCCACTTTTTAATTTCGAATTTTTTTTCAACTGTTCGTAGAGGACATTTATATTTTATAAGTAACTACCGTGCTATATTTAAAGTTTCTAGCCTCTTCAGTACCACAGAAAACGCAATTTGGAAAGTTTTTTGCTCTTGCAACCCTCGAAATAAAATATAGCTTATGTTTGAGCAGGTTCTATCACAATCAATTTGCAACCATTATGTTTGAAATCGGTTTCGTATTCCATACGATTGCATAAAAATCGTAATTTAGATCCCTTATAGAACGCTTTTCGCTCACTTCATCCTTTTAAATTTGGAATTTTCTTTCGAGAATTGTTAGAAAGTATTTGCATCTTTGAAGTAATTACCATTCCAAATTTAAAATGTTAGACCCCTCAGTAACACAAAAAACGCAATTTAAAACATTTTTTGCTCCTGTAACCCCCATGTAGTAGGGACAACAATGTAAAATATAGGCTATGTTGGAGCGGGGACTGTCACCATCAATTTGAAACCATTACTGTTGAAATCGGTTTATATTTCCTGAAATTGCATAGAAATCGCTATTTAGAACGTTTTTAGAACGCTTTTCGTACATTTTCACACCGTTTAAATTTCAAATTTTTAAGGAACTCTTCTCAGAGAGTATTTACATCTCATAAAAAATTACCATGCCAAATTTCAAGTTGCTAGCCCCTTCAGTATCACAAAAATCACAATTTAGAACATTTTTAAAAATGCAACCGCAAGGTGCTAGTGACGCCGACATGAAATAGATCCTATATTGGAGCAAGGGCTGTTATCATCAATTTCCAACCATTACTTTTGAAATCGGTTGGGTACTTTCTAAGATTGCGTACAAATCGCAATTTAAAATGTTTTTTAGAGTGTTTTTCGTCCATTTTCACCCCTTTTAAATTTCGAATTACTTAGGAAATGTTCTTAGAGATCATTTATATCTTATAAGTAACTACAATGCCTAGTTTCAAGTTGCTAGCCCCGGCAGTATTACAAAAAACTCAATTTAGATCGTTTTTTTGCTCCTTCACTTCCTTTGGGGTAGTGGCACCAAAATGAAATACAGCCTATGTTGGAGCGAGGGCTGTCACCATCGTTTTCACAGCGTTATTTTTTAAATCGGTTCGGTACTTCCTAAGATTGCATAGAAATCGCAATTGAGAAAGTTTTTTAGAACGCTTTTCGCTCATTTTCACCCCGATTTTTCGATTTTTTAGGAAATGTTCTTAGAGAGCATTTGTATCTTATAAATAATTGCCCTGCCTAATTACAGGATTCTAGGCCCTTCAGTAATACAAAAATCGCAATTTAGAACGTTTTTTGCTTCTGCAACCCCTAGGTGGTAGTGGAACCGACATAAAATGTAGCCTATATTGAAGCAAGGCTTGTCACTATCATTTTGAAACCATTATTTTTGAAATCGGTTTGGTACTTCTTGAGATTGCATAAAAATCGCCATTTAGAACTTTTTAAAAACTCTTTTTGCGCATTTTCATCCCTTTTTAAATTTCGAATTTTTTAAGAAATGTTCTTAGAGATAATTTATATCTAATAAATAACTACCATGCCAAATTCCATGTATTTGGACCCTTCGGTAACACAAAAATATCAATTTCGAACGTTTTTTGCTCCCCCTTCAGGGGTAGTGGCACCGACATAAAATGTAGTCTATGTTGGAGAAAGGGATGTCATCATCATTTTGACCCCATTATTTTTGAAATCGGTTTGGTACTTCCTGAAATTGCGTTAAAATCGCCATTTGGAGCGTTTTTTAGAAAGCATTTCGCGCATTTTCACCCCTTTTTTATTTCGATTTTTTTAAGAAATGTCCTTAGTGTCTTATAAGTAACTACCATTCCAAATTTCATGTTTCTAGGCCTTTCGGTAACACAAAAATCGCATTTTTAGAACGTTTTTTGCTCTTGCACCCTGTTTTGGCCAGTGGCACGGACATGAGATATAGCCTATGTTCTAAGTTCGACTAACACCATCATTTTGATACCATTACTTTTGGAATCGGTTCGGTAGTTCCAGAGCTTACCTCCTACAAATAAACACTTTTTACCTCTTTATAATATTAGTATAGATAGATAGGACCGGGGGACCGTATAAAAATTTAGATTCTGTAATTCTTCACTAAATTGTTTTTTCGCTTAAATTTTTTTTTTATCTTAAACCTGCACCTAATTGTGACCATTTTTGTAATTGGAAGTATGCATCTAGGACCAACGGTTGCGAAAATAAAGGTCGGTCAGGTTATACGTGGACACACCGTATAATACACTATATTGCCAAAGATGACCGGTAACTTGCGATTTTAAACGTTTTCTTAAATATCTAGAAAAATACATGAGGAATTATCCTGAAACTCCAGGTTTGTAAACAAAATAGTACAGGTTATATATATCCGTGAATATTTTTTCCAGAAACCCAATAGGGGACCGTCAACAAATTGAAAAAGAACTAATATCTTTTGGATAACCCTGTAAAAACTAATGCAGCAAAAGCATTCAAACTGTAGATTATGATTAAGTGCCTTATTGTAATAAACTGTGTTCATTTTTATGAGAATAGCATGTATACTCGTAGAGCAATTAAAGTTTTTATAAAAAGAGTCCCAAATTTTGCTAAGTGTTTTGCTTATAATTTGTAGAGTTCTTAATAGAAAAAAAAGTTCTTTTCAGAAAATATGACAAACAATATTGTACACAATACCCTGCAATCGGAATTAAAAAATATTAAAAATTGTATGAAAAATGAGCAGGTTTACTAAATAATGATTCACTAAGCATGCCCGAATGTAATCAGAATATAATTTGCATAGCGTGTTAACTAAATGTATAGAGAAACTTTTGTGAAAGTCTCAAAAACATAGTTTGAAAAGTCTGAAAATTATCGTTGATAAAATAAGTTCAAAATCCGTTATTCCCAAAAGGAAGCAAAAAGATAAGGGGCTGTATCCAAATACAGTAGTACGTACAATATTGTGTATGCTATATTGTCACTAATCAATGGATATATGGATGCAGCCCCTCATATTTTTGCTTCATTTTGGAGCAACGGATTTTGAGCTTATTCTATCAACGATAATTTTCAGAATTTTCAACCTATGTTTTTGAGACTTTTACAAAAGTTGCTCCATACATTTAGCTAACATGTTATGTATATTATATTTTTATTACATTCGGGCATGCGCAGCGAAACATTATTTAGTAAACTTGCTCATTTTTCATACAATTTTAATTCTGATTGCAGGTTATTGTGTACAATGTCGTTTGTCTTATTTTCTGAAAATAACTTTTTTTTATATTAAGAACTCTGTAAATTATAAGCAAAACACTTGGCAAAATTTGAGTCTTTTTTTTATGAAAACTGGAATTTTTCTTCGAGTATGCTGCCCTGATAAAAATTAACACAACTTATTACAGTAAGCCACTTAATCATAATCTACATTTTGAACGCTTTTGCTACATTAGATTTTGACAGGGTTATCCAAAAGATATTAGTTCTTTTTCAATTTGTTGACTGTACCCTGTGGCGTTTCGGGAAAAAATTCTTCGCAGAAATATATGGCCTATACTATTCTGTTTATGCACCTGGAATTTCAGGATAATTCCTCATGTATTTTTCTAGATATTTAAGAAGACGTCTAAAATCGCATATAACCGGCCGTCTTTGGCCATATAGTGCATATAGTAGCTCTAATCAAAATTGCTTCACATGGATGTCGCAGAAAATACTGGAAAACAGTTGTGTTCAGTAACAAAGAACATTTCACACTAGGATAGGCAATAAACAAACAAAATGATAGTGTAGGGCAGGCATGTCAAACTCGTTTACCGCCGCGGGCCAAATTAAGCATTATATACTAAGCCGCGGGCCACATTAACCCGTTCAGGACCATGGGTGCATATATGCACCCTCAAAAAGAGCATACAGAATTTGTTTTAGGCACCAGTAAAAAAGAAAAGTAATATTTAGTTTCTTTAATTAGAAATTTTCGTGATTGTTTAAGGCTGTTCTCAACTGCTCTGCTCAACAAGCGCAAAACGTTTTGACACATTTACAAATTCATTTTTTAACGGAAAAATTGCAAAGCCTGACAATGGAAGCGATTTGGAATCGAGCTGTGTTTTACATTTTTTGATACATAAATTATCTATTGAGTTATAAGCGATTTTGATCACGTGACAAACACGTTTTTCATCCTTTCTTCAGTGGAATATCTTCTTTCGCGTTGAAATTCGTTTCAAAACGCCCATTTTTACACTATTTCCTGAAAGATTTACTGCGTTTGCAAAAAAACGGAAAAAACAGCTCGATTACATAGCTTCTGAACAACAACATCTACTAGTTTCATACATTTTCGAACAAAAATAAATTAAAACCTATGTCAAAAAGTTGCCCTTTTGGATTTGAAAACAGCCTTAAGTAAAGGTAACTTTTAAAATAAAAGTGGTATTAACCGAATAAAATTTGTGTAAAAGCCGCCTGTCCCGAAGGGCTTAAAAAAAAAAAAGATAACATTATCGTTGCATAGAAGAAAATTTGTCTGTACAAGACACAGCCATGTTAAAGAAATTTTAATGCAAAGTTCCAACATTAAGTACATAATAAGTTTATGTTAATTTTTCGAAAAAACACTTAACAATTACTTTTATCAACCTCCTCCTCCCAATAAATAAATAAATAAATAAATAAATAAATAAATAAAATTGAATATTATAAATTGCGTTTATTTTAATAATTGATTGTACACACTAATACAGATTTAGCATAGGTATCGCTGTCAATCTTCCGTCCTTTCTCAAAGTAAATATATATATTTCTAAAATAATATCGGGGTTTTAACGCTTGGTAGTATTTATTACATTAAACTTAAAATTATATTTAATACATAAACTGAAAGAGCAACTCAAACAGATTTACCTACAAGCTTACAAGTGTTCAATGTGAGAACCTTTCGTCACACTGCACACATCAAGTCGATAGCTCAGTTCTTACCAAACGTTGATTAGTGATTGTGGGGTCATTGTTGCAACATCTGAAATGGTCAACTGGTAGTGGAGGCACATGCACACGATTCTTTATGAACCCCACAGGTAGAAATCACATGGCGTCAGATCGGGTGAGCGTCAGAACAGAACTTCTTTGCTAATCAATGTTTGGGAAAAACTGAGCTATCGACTTGATCTGTGCCGTATAACAAAAGGTGCTCACATTGACCCCTTGTAAGCTTGTAGGTAAAACTGTTTGAGTTGCTCTTTCATTTTATGTATTAATCATAATTTTTAGTTTTATGTAATAAATACTACAAAGCGCCAAATCCCCGATATTCATTTATAAATACCCCTTATTTTAAATCAGAAAATCTATTTAATAAAACATGTCATAGTTATTTACATGTCGCTACTTTTTTATTTCATTTATTAAATACATTTTCTGGTTCAAATTAATTTATTTGACTTGAAAAATAATAAATGGTTGCATATTGTATTTCAAATAAACGGTCAAGTGCGAGCATTACTCGCGCACAGAGGGTTCCGTAGAATAAATATATGAATTTGTAATTGTATTATATAAAAAAAAAAAAAAAAAAAAAAAAAAAAAAAAAAAAAGTTGCTAAAAAAGTACTAAGACTTTGTAAAAAACTATACAACATAGGGTTGGGTATAACTGTATATATTAGAAAAGTGTAATCGGGTATACCATGACAGTTCAAAGAGATATGGAACCTAAATAATATCAAATATAGCTATTCGTATAACTCTTTTTTTTAAATATTATCCTAATCTGTTTATGATGAACTTAATTCGGTACTGACAATAAAGACAGTGCATAGTTAAACTTCATTTGGCATTTCATGAAACTAAATTCAGCGTAGTAATAACCTTTATTTCTACAGTGTATCTAAAACAAAACTTTTGTTCAAAGTTTAAATTTGACATTCTGCTAAGCGCGCTTCGAATTGAGGTCTCAAAGTTGCAACGCCGCCTTGGTCAGTGCCGCGTTTTTCCAGATAGGTGTTTAATTAACTTTTAAAGTCACTCGAGGCGTATTGAGAGATACAATCAATGCAAACTATCGCGAATCTCACAGTATTTATGCGATTCATTCTAATTAAATATTTCGAAGGCGATGCCCTTAAAAAACGGACACCTAATTTTAATTCCAAAACAGACAAATGGCACCAAGAATATTTAATTAAAATTTTCCTTTTATCATGTACGTGAAAATAAGCAAGTTCGCATTTTCTAATAAATTGGTTTATAAATTCTGCTGTCAGTTCATTATTTCATAAGTTTTTAAATAGAATTACTCCGTGCCGGAAAGGATTAAGTGGTCGTAGGACTCTTAAAGCTTCAAAATTTAAGAAATTTTATTTTTTTTAGATGTTAAACTCCTATCTTTTCTGAATATTTTGATATAATTGTTTCCTTGAAATTCCCATTATAACAGAATTTTTGGCTTTTAGAATTATACCCGCTCAATAGCTGAAGCGGCGTTTCCGAAACTTTAAAGTCATTATTTTCCAAATGGCGTTTTTGTGTATAACGCGCAGGATACCTCAAAAAGTTCTGAATATTTTTTCATGAAATTTTCAAAACATATATTCCATGTTATTCTGTATAAACTGAATCTAAAATTTCCTTTTTATTGTTCAAAAAAATATTTTTTAGGTGATTTTACTGTTGAAATTTTGAAAATTTTGTAATAGCTAAATGCAGCATTGCATTAAAAATATAAAAGTGCTTTAAATACAAATTTATTTAAGTTCAGGGAAATTATTACAATCTGAAGTATAAATAAGCACCAAAATTTTCATTCTAGTTGCAATATTTATTTTGTAATCCTGCGCGTATACTGTTATGCCAATTTTTTGTTCGACAAATGTCTAATAGTTTCAAGCCCCCTATAAATACTAATTCTGTATCTTGCAATTTTTTAAATACATGAAACGAAAGAACATACTTATATCTTTCATTCCAATTAAAATTGTGTTTTAAAATCATATACATTTTAAGACATTAAATGTTGAAAATGGTCTTTTTTTCCACTTTTTAGAGTCCCGAGACCCCTTAAATTAGTATGTTTTTAACAATTTGACGTTTATTGCTTTTATACTGTTACTAGACATTACATGACACATGTATATCATTAAAAGTCTTTAACTAGGCATAGAGTACGCCGCCCTGTCCTTGTGTATGTCCAAACTGACCGTACCTTTAAGGGTTAATAGCTCAGCTAATTAACGATGATTTTTTTCGAAAATCATTATCAACAATGCTTTTATTCTTCTGCAACGATAGGTATATTCAGCGATGCTCAACAATTTTTCTGAATGCCCGTAAATCGAAATTCGTGTATAACAGAAAAATGCTAATTACTCAAAAACTATGTGACCTAGGGTAATCGCTATAATTTTCCGGCAAGGTTTATATTAACGTCTACTACCTCTAAATTTTCATACTTTTAGTTTCAGTAGATTCGGAATTAGATGAGGGGGAACATATTTTTGCACTACATTTTCAACAATATCTTTGAAAATATAATACCTAAAATTAAACGGAATGTATTTTTTAGTTCAGCGTTACAAAAGCTTTCACAGGATACCCCACATGATATACAAAGAAAATATTTTTTTTTCAAGTAGCATAATTAGCCCCTCTACTTTTTTACTAAATATATTTATGAATGTTTATTAATCTGAAAATATGTTGGTCAATGGTCTTTATTACTTCCCCGAATTTGAACTTTCCACGTTCCATAGTTTACGATTAAAATAGCTGTGACAGACAGACAGACAGACGGACAGACACAGGAGTGATCTTATAATGGTTCCGTTTTTACTTTTTAAGTACGGAACCCTAAAAATTAGTCGATAGATGAATAATAACAGAAATTTTGAAACTCCGTATTCATGGCGCTAATATGGAATCGTGCTGAATTTTCATTAGCTGCAGTAATAAATTCTGAACAATAATTTGAACATAAATTATTAGAGGTGAGGGAAACAGATTAAACTGCTTCTTGAAATTCAAAAATTTTCTCCTGAAATCATTTTTGAATACATTTTTTATAAATGTCCACCCTGATGATTTTAGTAATAATGCAACCCGATAGGTCCCTGGAAAAACTGGACTGATGGCAGGCACTATGCAAGGGATAACTAAATAAATGTAAAATGGCAAAGGCTTCGCGGGCCACAGATAAATGGTCGTCGGGCCAGTTGTGGCCCGCGGGCCGCGTGTTTGACATGCCTTGTGTAGGGTGAAGAGAAACTTTTTCTCTGCTCCCCATAGCAACGAAGGGCGCGCGATGAGCGCGCATCCTACCTCAGAATGCGACTTCGTTTTTTATGGCTGGAATGATAGGAGGAGATGTTTTGATTTCAAAAGCATGATCGCTGTAATTTTTTTACAGTTTGTTCATGAGGCTAAACCTCCCTTTTTCGAAAAACCAGATTAAGTATTTGATAATACTTATTGTAAATATGTATAGAACCATGTATCTGTAAATATTCATTAAATATTTCAAGAAAAGAATCCAGAAAGCACCTCCTTCATTGATTCTATGTTCGAATGATTTGAAATTTTCCACATGGTGCATCACGCCGGGAAAGAAAGAAAAAAAAAGTATTAAGTAATAAGAAGACGGCAAAGGTATTATAAGTCTTTCATATTTTATTTCGAAATGTCTGATTTAGAAAAGTTGAAAAAGAACCGAACAGTTTTGAGAACAGCAGTAACAAACCTGATTAATAATATAGAAAATGTTATGAAGGATAGTCCAGTAGATTTTGATAATTTAGAAGAATTATTTATTCAGTTAGATATTAAAGCAGAATTATTGAAGTCAGTTGACGAGAAAATTGAGCCCCTTTTAGGGTTAGACGACTATGAAACTGAAATCAATTCTCTTTATGATTACGCGGATAAAATATCAGTTGCAAAATTCCGTGTGAAGAAAAAATTAACCGAAAACAAAAAAAAAAATGTTAATATTGATTTAAATAACAGTCAAGATTTAAAATCGAATGTGATTAATGATGAAAACTCAGTTGTTAAATTGCCAAAACTCAATATACAAAAATTCTATGGCGACTGTACGCAATTTATTTCATTTTTTAATACCTTTAAAAATACAATTCACGAAAATAAATCGCTTTCGAAAATTGAAAAATTTCATTATTTGAAGAGTTATTTATCTGGAGCTGCGGCTAATGCTGTAGAAGGTTTTGAAATATCAGAAGCTAATTATGGCGCAGCATTGAAAGTTTTAGAAACGCGTTATGGTCAAAAAGACGTGATAATTAATCATCACCTGAACAAGCTTCTTAATTTATCCCCTGTTTATAAGGCTAACGAAATTAAAAAATTGAAAAAATTGCACAGTGATATAGAAATAAATGTTCGATGTTTGTCCACATTAGGACTCGAACCAGCAAATTATGGCTCCATGCTTATTACCGTAATTTTAAAATTAATACCGGCAGAATTAGCTTTGGAATATAATAGACAAAATGTAGATAATTTAACACATTCAGATATACATAAATTATTAGATTTTCTGCACACTGAAATAAAAAGCAGAGAACACACATTTTTTTCGAGAATGAAAGCATTTGAAACTAATAAAACAAAAATGAAGAGCCAAACAACAAAATCTGAATTTAAATCTACTTGTGAATTTATGAACATTTCGAATGATAAATCGACTTCAGATAGGCAGCTGGCTCATTGCATTTTTTGCAACGATAGTAAACATTCATCTGATTTGTGTGAGGCTGTTGATGTAAACACTAAAAGAAATTTGTTGAAATCTCAAGGAAGATGTTTCCTTTGCTTAGGCAGGAAATACGTTATCAAAAATTGCAACTCTAAAACTAGTTGCAAGAAGTGTTCAGGCAGACATAATCAAACGATATGCCTAAAATCTAAATTAATAAAAGAAGTTAACACACCCGAATTAAAAGGTAATGAAAGTGAAACTAGTGAAAAAGTAATTTCGGCTATTTCCTCTACAGAGAATAATAAAATTATTCTACAAACTTGTTGTGTAAAAATAAAATCAAACGGAAAACAATCTCTAATCAGGTTACTTTTAGATTGTGGGAGCATGCGAACCTTTATATCTGAAGAAATTGCAAATAAATTGAATTTACAGGCAATAAGAAAAGAAAAATTGTCGGTTTTTACATTTGGAAATAAGAACCCCATTGAAAAAAACCTTTGAAGTAGTTAAACTAACTATTGAAAATAAAAATGTACCTAATTCAAAATTAGATATAGAAGCGCTAGTCACCAATCAAATATCAGCTACTGAAATCCCCCCACCTGAAATCAATGATTTGATGAAAAGTAAACAATTTGAAAACTTAACCCTTGCGGACACACCCACATCCAAAGAACCCATTACATTACTGTCAGTCGTAATAACGTAACCGCCGCGGCGAGCGGCCCATCTTCGTCCGCAGCCCTTTATTCTTCCACTTATTCCGACTCTTTTGCGGAAGCAAGTTTCATAGGTCCTCAGCCACGTCCCGAGTAAGAGACTCTCTAGCAAAAGCGAGATTGAAAAAAAAAATCGAAAATTGAAACCGGACAAATTTAAAAGGGAAATTACAGAAATTAAAGACACCGACTGTATTGACAGGTGCTGTCTATTATTATGATATTGTTACTGGAAATATAAAACATTTGAATAAAAAATTAGTAGCTGTCGACACCATTTTTGGTTGGTGTCTACAGGGAAAAAACAACTGACAGTTATACGCCTTTATCATTTAATGTAATAGTAGGAAAAAATTTTTTTCTGAACAGATTGAAAAATTATGGAATATCGAATCATCTGGCCTTTTTAATACTAAACAGGATTCAGATTTTTCAGAAAACAACGTTGTGAAGCAGTTTTAATCAGAAATTAAATACAATGATAAGCGATATACAGTTCGATTTCCGTGGAAGCTTGAAAGGGAATGTTTAAATGACAATCGGAAAATTGCAGAATATAGATTTTTTAAACTCAAACAAAGATTGATTAAAAACCCTGAATTATTTTTTGAGTATAAGGAGGTGTTAGCAGATTATTTGAAACAAGGTATTATTGAGTTAGTTACAGATCCTGAAGAAAAACAAAATGTAACTTTTTATTTACCTCATCGAGAAATAATTAGAACTGATAGGACAACGAGCAGATTACGCATAGTTTTCGATTCCTCTGCTCATGACACAGGGTCACTGTCTTTGAATAATTGCCTGCATGTAGGTCCAAATTTGTATCCTGAAATATTTGATGTTTTGTTACGGTTTAGATTTAATCCCATAGCTTTTACAACTGATATAAAACAAGCATTTCTACAAATAATTATAGATGAAAACGATCGTGATGTAACACGATTTTTATTTTCACAAGATTTGTTTGATAATTCTAAACCCTTTGAAATTTATAGATTCACCAGAGTGTTATTTGGAATTAGTAGCAGTCCCTTTTTATTGGCTGCAACAATTAAACACCACTTGAAAAAATACACCGAAAAATATACAAACACAGTAAAATTTTTAAATGAAAATATCTATGTTGATGACGTTATAGGAAGTCATGAAAATATTGATCAAGCCCTATCCACGAGTTTGCAATGTATTGATATATTTAAAAATGCAAGTATGCATTTACACAAATGGCATACGAACTCTTTACCACTTAGTGAACTATGAAAAGAAAATGGCATAACTTCAGAAGTCAATTCTGAAGCTTTTGGAGAACAAAACCTCCCTTATAAAGTTTCAGGAGTCGCTTGGAATAATTCCAAAGATTTACTTTATTTTGATGTTCGAGATTTAGTTGATTTCGTTTCAAAAAGAATAGACACCAAAAGATTTATTCTACAAGTTTTAGGCAGGATTTTTGATCCACTTGGATTCTTAGGACCATTTACATTAAGACTAAAATGTATAATTCAACAAATTTGGAATTTGGATCTAGATTGGGATGACACCTTACCCGAAGATTTACGTATACTTTGGAGTAGCTGGTGTAACGAACTCCCTCATTTGAAAAACTTTTCAGTACCCAGATACTATTTTCCTGACATCATCAATTGGCATGATTATGACCTACAATTGCATATTTTTGCCGATTCGAGCATGAAGGCTTATGGAACGGTTGCTTATTTACGTGTAGCAACAACCACCAAAAATGTTCGAACAGTTTTTGTTGCTTCGAAAAACAGGGTTGCTCCACTGAAAGCGCTTACCTTACTAAGGCTTGAATTGATGGCCGCATTGTTGTCGGCCAAGCTAAGTAGTAACATTTTGAAAGCTCTAAAATTTAATGTACCGACTTATTACTGGACGGATTCAAAAATATTCTATTTTTGGATAAAAGGATCCCCTAAAAAGTTTAAGCCCTTTGTCAGAAACAAAATTGAAGAGATCCATAAATTGACCTCACCTGATAACTGGTATCATTGTCCTGGTACTGCCAATCCAGCTGATATAGTTTCTCGAGGATAAAAAATCTCTCGGATAATCAATGATACAACTTGGTTACAGGGACCAGAATGGATAAGTTTACCTCCTGAGTGTTGGCCAATATCAGAAAAAAAGAAATCGCTTACTCAGATGAATTAGAAAGAGATGATACAAAAAAAATCCTAACGATGTTTTTCAGAGCGAATGCTTAGTCAAAAAACTTGAAAATCCCATAAACATTTCAAAATATAGTAATTTAGAGAAACTTTTGAGAATTACCGTTTGGGTAAAGAAATTCATTATGAAGCTGAAAAAATCCACTGAAGTGCAAGACGTAGTAACAACCGAAGAATTACTCGAAGCTGAAAATTTTTTGATACAATCTGAACAAAAACAATTTTATAAGGAAGAAATAGAATCTCTAAAAAATAGTAAATCAGTGGATAAGACGTCATCCTTATCAAATTTCATGCCCTTTATTGTCAAAAACGGGTTGATGAGGTTGGGCGGAAGGCTCGAATTTTCTAACCTGTCCGCAGAAGAGAAAAACCCAATAATTCTCCCCAAACATTCTTGGTTAACTACTCTAATAGTTCGTCAAGAACACGAGAAAATTATGCATGGAGGTACAGCCAGTACTTTGGCAAAAATTAGATCTCGTTTTTGGATACCTAAAGGTCGTCAGTTGGTCAAGAGTGTTATCAAGAATTGTATAATATATAAAAAATATTTCTCCAAACCAGCAGACCAGATCACCGCACCATTACCAAAAGACAGAGCTAGTGAAGCACCGCCATTCGCAATCTGCGGTTTAGACTTCGCCGGTCCGATCTATATCAGAAATTTTAAAGAAACGCAAAAATCTTACATTGTCCTGTTTACTTGCGGTGTGACTAGAGCCATTCACCTGGAACTTGCGTCTGATATGACAACAAATTCTTTTTTGATGGCATTCAGAAGATTCACAGCTAGACGAGGAAATCCCAAAATTATTTATTCTGACAACGCAAAAACCTTTAAAAAGGCCAAAGGTGAACTCGAAATTTTATACAACATACTGACAGACAAAGTATTATTAAATTTTATAACAAAAGAGAGAATTATATGGAAGAATATTATAGAAAGAGCTGCATGGTGGGGAGGCTTCTATGAGCGACTAGTAAAGTCAGTTAAAGACTGTTTGAGAAAAGTAATTGGTAGAGCACTCTTAAGTTATGATGAATTAGCGACTCTGTTGACAGAAGTGGAAGCAGTTTTGAATACGCGACCACTGACGTATGTATATAGCGACAGCGATGAACCAGAACCTCTTACTCCAATGCACTTTTTAAATTTTGGAAAAGAACTTTCATTTCCTATTAATTTTTTGAAATAATTGAAGATTGTTCAAAGAGATCAACACTCTTGAAAAGAAAAAATATCAATCTTTACTATTGAAACAATTGTGGACCAAATGGAAAAAACAATATTTGATGGATTTGAAAACAGCCCATTCCTTGAAAAATCCTAATGCCCATACGCCACTGAAAGTGGGCGATATTGTTTTGATTCAAGATGACGCAAAAAATAAGTTTCTTTGGAAACTTGGTAAGATTCAGACTGCCATTCCTGGAAGAGATGGCAATATTCGTTCATACGAAATAAAAACAGCGCGTGGTGTCTTAAAAATATCCATTCAGCACTTGTATCCCTTTGAAATACAAAATGACTAACAAATGACTTTTTGCAGACTTTTTATAAACATTCATAAACTTTTATAGACATTTATTTAGTTTGTTTTTTCTGCATTTAGGACTCTAAATATTTTTTTTCTCTTTTTTAATTTTTAGTCTTATTTATATATAGAATCTTTTTGAATTTTGGTATAAGTAAATATATGATTTAACTGAAAAAAAATGTGTGTGTTATTTAACTGTCATTATTTTTACTTTGTTTAAATTTGAAGTGTTTTATTTAGAATTTATTGATATTTTGAATTTGACTAATTAAGTGATTAATTAGATATTGTTTGAATTCTTATATTTAGTATTTTGTATTCGAATTTTAAAAATTGTATTAGATTACTGAACCACTGATACGAAAAATTGAATTTTTATGATTTTATGATGGAATTTTGATTTGTGAACTCTTTAAGAGTTCAGATGGGGAGTGTGAAGAGAAACTTTTCCTCTGCTCCCCATAGCAACGAAGGTCGCGCGATGCGCGCGCATCCTACCTCAGAATGCGACTTCGTTTTTTATGGCTGGAATGATAGGAGGAGATGTTTTGATTTCAAAAGCATGATCGCTGTAATTTTTTTACAGTTTGTTGATGAGGCTAAACCTCCCTTTTTCGAAAAACCAGATTAAGTATTTGATAATACTTATTGTAAATATGGAAAGAACCATGTATCTGTAAATATTCATTAAATATTTCAAGAAAAGAATCCAGAAAGCACCTCCTTCATTGATTCTATGTTCGAATGATTTGAAAATTTCCACAAGGGATTCAAAATATGTACCTAGAGAAGAAACTTCATCCACCTTTCAACCTATTCCAAATGGCCTGGCTCTGACGCCCGCATTGACTCCTCAGAGGCTTCACAATCATTTTGCTACCGTAATTTTTGTATTTAAAATTTGACCTCATGTAATCGTTGGATATTTTACGATTAAACAAAGAAAAATTCAGTTTACAAAATTGCTGGTAGTAAAATCATTCTGAACTTACTGACGAGTCACTACTGTTCTGACCTCCAATGCCGAAACTCTGTTGCATTTTGTCGATCCTGATTTAAAAATCAACAAAGAATACTATCAAAAGAACATGCTAAAGAACGCTTTATTTTCTTGGGCTAGTAACAATTTTGGGAAAATCACTAGACGAAAGTCTAGTCAACACAGCTCTGCGTCAGTCCATAAAGATAAAGCTACCGCATATTGTTGTTGAGCCAATCCGTCATGTTTTACTGATTAAAAAAAAATGCACTCTAATTCTTCCTATTCACACTCCTGAGGTTTTTCTGTTCAAGGGCTTATTAGAGAGCAAAGATTACTTTAAACCCCATAAAAATATTTAATCTTTAAAGGACGATCTCAAGGCTGTTTGGGAACAAATAAATAGTAATTCGTTACGTTATATCCGTGAAAAGTTTACAGAACGTTTGAAGGCTATGAGATCGAAGCTATAGCGCCTAGAATATGTAGTGTGGAAATCGGCTATCCCTGTAATACTTAAAAAAGCGCTAAAACATTGTATCCCTTAAATGTGCAACGATGCTGCTGAAATATGAAGATCGCAGCGACATCTGCAGGATATTTTCTACAACTGCAAGATATTGCTAGTCTATACAATGTAATACGAAAATCCCGCAGATGCCGCTGCGATCGACGCTTGGGATTTTAGCAGTATTGTCGCACATTTAAGGGATACAAATTGTCAGCACTGTTTCGATAGCATATTTCCACACTAGGTATTCTAGACGCTGTATGGAAGCTAAAGATAACCCTTTGAAAATTAATACATATTTATACAAATATACTTATAATAAATACATTTAAATAAAGGAATTGTGAGTTTTCACTCTCTAAGGCAGGCATGTCAATCTCGTTTGCTGCCAAAGGCGAATGGAAAACAGTATAGTGTAGGTTGGGTAAAGATATGCACGAGGTAAAAACATGTAAACTGGCTGATATAATATGAAGCAACATTTCTACAAAAATGATCGCTAGGTGGCAGTTCGGTTTCAAGTATAATAGTTGTGTGTTCAAACTTTGGGAAGAAAATAGCAGTCCATGTCAAGAAAATGAGGTAAGTTTCAATTTTTGAATTTTGATGTAATATTTAAAAAAATTGACGTTATTGGTTAGCTGACAATACCTCAAATTCTTATAAATCCGAAAATTCAGTGGGAAACGGAAGCTCTTTAGCTTCTAAATGCTGTGTAGTTTACCTCGATCGCATTTGTTTGAATTTGTAAGTAACCGGTTAAGCAAAATACTGCCGAATGGGGTAAAAACAAGCATCCGTCTTGGGGTAAAGATACGCACAAGTTTAAGATGTGGAGCTTTGCCCATAGTTTTAGCTAAATGCCAAGCTTTCCACAATTACGTCGTGTTAAACTTTATATTTTTTTCTAAGTTAGTATTGTATAAAATATAATAGCTACTTAACTAACATAATCTACTTAACTACTTTCTAGTTAAGTTTCTAAAATATAAAACGTAGGTATCTACAAAAATTGTGATATCAAACGTTCCGATTTTGCCAACCACTGCTGATCCAACAACCATAATTTTAAATTTTCCGAAGCCTCCATAATACAGAAATGCTCATCAATGTACGATCTTGACTTCTGAGAAGCTTATTACATATGGAAAAATTCAAACAGTTTAGTTAACGATTTATCCAGTACGCCCAATTTTTCAAAGATATGGTTTAATTTTCTATAATTCGTTTTCTTCAATCCCCTCCCCACTTTTATCTCTTATCAGTTTGAATTCTTCCGGAGCAATCGGGCGACTTTGATTGGTCTCCCTGTGTGTGCGCGTGAGATCGACTCCGTGGCTGTTTGTCAGCCGTATGTCGCATTTCACCGTTGACAGTAGAGCTGTAAGGTACGCCTTTCTGACTCTCCCCCCTTCTCACTCAGAGTTTTAATTTTATTTTTGATTTTTAAGCACTGATGATGAAACCTTAGATGTTTTGAAACACCTGTATGCTTTTAAAGCATATTTATATTTGTGTCTTTATACGTTGTTTCTATTTCTTAATATATCGGCACAAAATACCCCACTTTTTATGAACCAAAGATATCTTTGAAATCGGTTCTACACAAATTCGATCTTGAAAAATCGGAAATTTCAATTTATCTGAGTTTATTTGAGAGGGAAGCGCGAAAAGCCCAAATTGAAAAAAAAATCAGTTGATCACTCATTTATTAGGATTGTTACCTACGGAGTTAAGGGAACTGATTCTACGAGAATCGCCCTCGCATTCAGACGATTTCGATCAGGTCAAAAAAGTATTGCTAAAAGATTTCAACTTTCGGCAGAAGGTTTTAGATTAAAATTCGTTACATCACAAAAATCTGAAAACAAAACTTGGAAAGATTTCGTGTACGAGGCTTCCAATTTCTTTGACCAATGGTTAAGCGGTCTAGAAATAACGACGTATGACGCAACTTAGGGAATTGATTATCACGGATCAATTAAAGCGGGAGGTTAGTCCGGAGGCTAGGCAGCATTTATCAATGTATGGAGAATAATCACTCCATTTGAGTTAGCAAAAAAATTAGACGCATATGATTCGGCGAGAAAGGTTGTTAAGCGACAAGGACCCCCTAAATTCCAAACCCCCCCGAAATCTTTAGACCGAAATAAATTCGCAGGGTAATCAAAAACCGAAACTAGAACGGAAGAGAGTAGGACAAATTGGAGGGATAAAGATAACTCTAAGAATTGAAATGCAATTTTCGATAAAAGGAAGGAAATTACACTCTTTACGTACAAGAAATTAGGGCACTATAGTTATTGCTGTCCCGAGTTAAAAAAAAACAGAAAAGGCCGAAGCAATTTACCATATCGCGGGTCTCCAAGACCTAGAAGAAGCTTTTGGACCCTACGTCAGACGCTGGTTAATTAATGGGAAAGAAATTACCATTCTACACGATTCCGGGAGCACTCTTGATTTAATATCTGCTCACGATGTGACCGCGGACTAATTTAGGGGCGAAAAAGTGCGGGTCAAACAAGCATTAGATAATAAGCTTAGTTTACCTATAGTTCAAGTAGAAATAAATCTAAGTACCGGTGATACTATTCGGACAAAGGCGGCCGCATTGTATAAAGAAACTGACATGATCCATTATTTGTTAAGGAACAAAACGCAGCAATTATTTGATAGGCGAAAACAAAACCCGCGTTCGATTAACGCAGCATTCACAAGACAGAGCGCGCGCCAGCTGAACACGTAAAACGAAACTGAATCGAAAAAGCCACCCGTTTCTCCAACGACGCACAGTGTAAGATTTTGCAAATCTAGCGGGAAAAAAGTCCAAAAATCGACTTGCAGTAATTTCACTTTTAGATATTTCAAATAACATCTAACACATTGGAGAAAAAAAATGTAAAGTGATAGCAGCCTAACTCCACAAAAACACCATCAAAAATCGGCTCAAAAACTAAATTTTCTTTTAACCTTTTTAGAATGGCGATTTTGTAGTTGTAATTGCCATTGATATTTTTTGGCTAAAAACATACTTATTTTGTAAATATTTTTTAATGATAGTATGGAATCTTTACAACAATGTAGATACTTTATATTTTACAGTTACAATAATTATTTAGAAGCGTTATATTTAAAAAATGATTTTTTAAGTGAATATAAAAATCATTTGAAAATTTAATAGCATATGATAAACTTTAAAAAGCTACCAAAAATTTTGTACACGCCGGTACATTGTAATATAATTTTTTTGTAATTATGTATACATATAGATATAGAATAAATCAATTTCAGCTGCCACTATTTGCAACTCTTGAATATAAGTAATTTTTTTATCAGGTACGGAAGTGTAAATTTCGAAAAGAGAATTATATGAGATTTTAAAAAATTATGTTACTAGACATGAATCATTCCCTGTTAATTCTAAAAATATCCTGATAGACTATTATTGCACAAATATAATCTTCAACATTGCTCATCTGATATGTTAGACCAGATTAAGCGACTGATCCATTAATTTATAATTGGCAGTAATCAAAGATGGAGAAACTTACATCACTTTTTTGAAGCGATCTTTTCGCAAGAACGTTTTTTGAAATAAAATAAGAGATGGTCAGATTCGAATATTAACAATAAATATATTTATAGGGCGGAAGTAATAAATACTACCAGAAAAAGGTTGGACAACCAAAAATTTTTTTTATTTAAGTGGACTGAAATCAAAAGACAAAAGGTTCATTCGTTATTCCCGGAACACAAATGAATAACCACGCGCCACGTTTAAAACTGAGACAATCTGGAAAAAAAGGATGCTATGTATGTGTTAAAAAATATATCTGAAAGCTTTTAAAGAGCAACGACATTTTAAAAAATCGTTCAAAAACCCGGATACTCGTCATATAAAAAAGGGCTGTAATGAAGAAAATCAAAATTTTATAATGGGTAAATCGACAGCCGTCATCTACTTCTTACTCTAGAGCTATAAAGTTTAAGTTCATCATAGAAACTGATCAGTCAATAACAGAAGAATTTGAAATTGTCAAAAATTAAATCTTTACAGATCTTGCACTAACTGTAGTAGAATTCAATGTTCAGACGTATGACATAGAGCACAAATTTGAAGACACAGTGGTAGATAGCACAATGTGCAGCATTCTATCTTCAAATAAAGCAACTTAAAAATGCAATGCCTGTAACGGAAAATTTAAGGAGGTGAATAAAAAATGATTCGATAATATACGAATAATACTCACAAGTTTTCTTGGAGCTTATCGGCACAACATGCACAATTAAGATTTACGGAATATTTCTTACATATTGGTTATATATTTGATGTAAAGAAATAGCAGTTCCGAAAACCTGAAGAAAAAATAAAGTATTGCAGAAAGAAAAAAAAATATAATTGAAAGATTTAGACTTAAAAGAGAATTATTATTAAAAACTCCAAAACAAGGGCGAGATAATATTAATGTAGGAATAGAAAAAGGAAGATTTTTTAAGGATGCTGCAGTGGCCGCTAGCATAACAAGTGTTGATAAGCTCTTCTTGAGCGATTTGATGTAATTTTATATGACATGTGGATACAAGATAAATATATCTGCCTTTAAGCATTACAAATTGTGACATTAACATCTCAATAAAACTATAGAGCGGCTGTAGCACCCTGAAGTTTTAACATTTATACTGTCACCGAATATACAAATAATAAAATAATAGCAAAGAACGGGAAATGACAGTTATTCACTTTATAACACTGGTAACTTTAGCAGTATGTAATTAATTAATTACTATTTTTTAATACAAGAAACCCTCCTAATTGAAAGTAATTATGTACTATATTTTTAAAAATCTGCGCTGAATACCATAACACTAGGCAAATGTCAACGCATGAAAATGACAAAACATCTTTTTATTACGATTATGATGACGGAATAACAATGACGTACATTGCAGAATGTAATGCGTAAAGATATACAGTAAAACATCCCTAAAACGACCACGTTCTGTTCCAATAAAAATTGATCGCTACGAGAGATGGTCTCTTAATGCAGGTCATGTTTAACTCTAGATTTCAATTGTTGGAAAAGGGTAACAATTAATGTTATTAAAATTTATTTTTCACATTGGGCAAAAATACGAAAATTTAAGTATCCAAACAAAAGTTAATTGCATCAGTTAATCACTGCAGACTTTAAAAAATGAATGCATTAACGTTTGCTTTGATTTTCCGATTTTATTTTTTATAACTTTTATTTCCAAGTCCTTTCGAAGTTCAGTAAATAAAAGCAGTTTTTTTTGGACGGGAACAAATAATGACGATTTCATTAATTTATCTATTTTTTTAGAGTTTCCTGACAGAATAGGGCAGATGAGTTTATTGACCGTCATTATTAATTTGTCATCAGAGTTATATTCATTGGCTAAAAAGGCACAAAGGAGTTTAAACACATAATAGTTACAGGAATAAAAAAAAATTCTAAACTTAGTTTAGAAGTTTGATGAATAATGCACTTTCCGGAATTATTTTTGTAATAAAACCTTCTTCAAGCGACCAGGAAAAAACGGAATTTGTTTCATTTTCTTCAAAGAAATTGGTCGCTCATGGAGTCCAACTAGGATGGTCTCTGAATGGAGGTAAAATTAGTATTGAGCTTATGGGAATAAATATCGTTCCATGAAAAAATGGTCGGTCAGGAAGTGGTCGCTTAATGGAGGTGGTCACACAGGGAGGTTTCACTGTGTTTTTTTCATAATACATAACCATTTTATCTCTAGTAAGATCAATTTTATTATTTTAATATCGATAGTTTTCATAAATTGAATTTTGACCCGCTAGATTCGCAAAATCTCACACTGTGCGATGACGATTGAATAGCCGATTCTCCGCGACGAGGAAGAAAGAGGGATCTGTAATTGCGGACCCTCCGATGCTAGAAAGAGAACGAGAGGGGACATCTTTGTCGAGGATGCAAAAGGGAATTTTCTACCTGTAGTTGAGTGCGGTCCACAGGCGCCGATTTTAGCTCACGTTAGTGAACGGGATTTGAGCTTGGCTAAAGAAAGCGAATTGGCGGTGGGGAAAGTCGAAACTTTAAAATTCAACCCCCGGACGCTGTGAGAGAAGTACGCACCAGCTTCTTAACGGGGAGAGAACAAGGAATTTTTCGACAACTAAGCGAGACCGTACCACGGTATGAAAACTTGGCTCAAGGGCACAAAGAAAACGTGTGCGACGCTCAGGAGAATGTCAGGTCAGATTGTATTAGGCAGAGAGCGGATGAAGCGAAATCGCATTTCAGAACGAAAGATGGGTTGCAGTTTAGGAAAATAGAAGATCACAGGGGATTCGACTGAGAACAAAATGTAGTCCCATCGAAATTCAGAGGAGGTATTTTATCCTTATGTCAGGAGAGTGCAGGCGGACACCTGAATATAGAGAAGTTGAATTATAAATCTTGAGTAATTATTTTTGGCCAAATACCGTGAACGGAATTAAAAGGTTATAAGAGAGATGGAAAGAAGATGAACTTTCGAAAAGTTTAGAAAACGTACATGTATTTGATTTAATGAAACGTATGAAGCGATTTCAAGACTTAGAGGTAAAAAGGGTGACGAAAACTCGTGATGATATGAAAAGGTGGGGTGATAAAGAAATCTCGGAAAAGATTTAAAGAGTAAACATACTGCATCGTAGAACGCCTAGCCATATTTATTAGGTGAAGTTAATTGAACCGGATTCTCATTCAGTAAATTTAATAATGGAAGGGCGTTCCGAGCCTAATAAAAAGGAAAACGATTTGGAGGTTCCCCAATTAACTTGTAGCCCGGAAGAGTACGACTTCCAAACTATAGTTACGAATAGCGCGGCAGAAGAAAGATGCACCACGAATCAGATAGCCAAGTTATCCGAAGTTTTAGAGGAAAGGAGGGGTGTTTTCCATATTCATCCGAGAAAAACCTATTTGAGTACGCACGAGATAGAATTAGGAGCGATTGGGGAAGACGAATCAGAATATGATTCTCCTATTATTTTTAGTCTTCTGTGTTTAGACAACGCAGCAAAAGTTTCCGATGATTGGAATGATCATATGGGACAGAGAGGGATTGTATTAGAACGCATCAGAGGAATAAAAAAAAGAGAAATTATCAAGGTGCAAATCTGTGCGGCGTACAATTAAATATTTGGTAAGGTGGCTCAAAAAAAAAACGCCGAAAATAATCCACGATTAATCCGTTGGTCATTGGTTCTTCAACCTTATCATTACACTATCAAGCACCGCCCCAGTAAGGAGATAGTACACGTTGATTGCTTGAGTAGGGTTGAATAAGCGTAGGCACAAACTAAACTTGTATAAAAATTTTAATACTGTTTGCATTGTATATTATTTGTGATTTAAATCTGAAATTAAAATCTGTAAATGACTATCCGTCATAACTAACCATATGGCGATAGGATAATAGGATGTAGGTTTTTTGGTTTATTATTTTGTAAAAATATATATATATATATATATATATGAAAACAGGCTGCGAACCTCTGTTGTGAACGAATGTAAGTCTAACCTAGTCTCAACTTCATATTTTTCCAGCCGTGCGAAAAATCTCCACCTCAGGAAGGAAGTGCTGTAAAGTCTTGGAGTAATTAAAGAATTAATTAACAGAACTATGCCTGCACCAAGATTTCACAGACGGACTGCAATTCTCACGGGCTGGAAACCATTTATCTTAAATGGACAATAGGAAAATTTCTTGGGATATTTTAGTTTCTATACCCAATGACATTAAAATTCGTCACGGCCCGGCCTTTATCAAAGGATTTATCCTTTGGCCGACTTTCGCTGGCCGAGAGTTTCAAGCTTTGGGAGACGCCGTATGGCAACACGGCACCGGGAGGAGAACAAAGAGGTCCAATCAGAGTGCTGGGGCTTCGCCGATTGGAAGTGCGGAAGAGGGGACGTGCCCCGCCCATTTTGGGAGGAAAACGAGGATGAGAGATGAGAAGTTGATCAGATCGGAGAGAGTTTTGGATTGTCGCAGACAACATCAGCTGGCGAAATCCATTCTCCAAGAGACATTCGGACTCTATAATTTAGAGACAGGGCTATTTGTTTTTGGCTGGCTGCTAAATAGCTGGCAAGTCCCATTTCTTTCCGAGACATCAGTCCCAGGTGTTAATAAGACATATGTAATTTTCATAGACTCAGTGGCTGATGAATTTTAATATTATAATTCATGGACGAACCCAGATTTATATTTGTATAATCTTAAGTAAACCCAGAATAATCTTCAGCGCTACCAGATTAATTTTGAGGACAGCGAAATCGTTATATCTCTATTTTGGAAGAACTTTGTTAAGCAAAATAACTCGATGTCTCGTTATGAACAAAGAACTCATAAAACTTTTTATATTCTGTAAAATCCAAAATTGTGTTCGTTACTATATTGCATATAATAAATTTTCGGTGACAATGAAATTTATGTAGGAAATTCAAATATTCTCAATATATATTGACAAGTAGATTTACAATTATCAGTATCTTGTTCTTCGTTGAAATATTTTATTAAGGTTAGGGGAAGTAATCCGTGCTTCTCGGGTTGGACGTAAACAAGACATATCCCGTATAAAGTTTTACAGACCAGTATAAAAATTTTATGAAAATAAAAATGGGAGATCCACCAACAAGTTATTTTCTTCTGTGGATTATTGTTAACGATAGATATTAATGATTAAATTATTCAGTTGATTAAATTCAGAATTAAAATGAGGTGGTCTCGCCGTGGGATCACTGCCCTTGAAAGGGTTAAAAAGAAGAAAATCGTGCGAGACATAATCTTTTCCCTTGTTTTCCGATGTTATTTACCTGTATAAAATTTTACGAAAATAAAAATGAAAGGTTCATCAACAAGCATTTTTCTGCAATGGATCCTCGTTAACAATAGATGGTAATAATTGAACCCTTCAGTCTACAAGTTTAAATTATCTTACCGTTAGTGCCAACTTCACTGAAGGTTCTATGCTTTTGAAGTGTCCTGCTATAAACCTATCTTCCGAGATGTAAGGTTCTTTGTTCAAAATGTCAGTAACACTGCGTATGTAGACGAAAGTGTCGTCTTCGGTTTTCAGAAAGTACTGTGCGTGGGGGCACATTTTTGCTACCCATTTGAGCATGAGGATGATTTTGATAGCTAACATTTGGAAGCTCTCAATAAAACCGATCTGAATGATGTCTTTGAATTGAGAGCTTTCTTGATGAATAATAAAGTCGATTGTCTCATTATCTGAAAGAAACCAATAGTCACTGTCAAGTACGAAACCAAGGCGCACAGGAACTAGTGGTCTAGAAAAAAAAAGTAATGTCACTAATTTTTATTAAAAATGTAGTTTAGTAACTCATATGGTTTTAAATATATACATATATTTTAAAATTAACACGGTTTGTTAGTATTTTATTAACTTATGTATTAAGATGTTGAAGTAGTTTATTATTTTACTTCATGATTATTTATAATTTTGTAGATATTTTCAAAACAATGAAAAAATATATATTTTGTAATTTGTAATTAGACTCACGGAGATAATCCTTTTACATAAACTAATCCACTGTGTACTGCATAAGGATACAATCGTGTAAAAATACCGATATAATCAATTATCTGATATATTTACAAATCATCGGTATTCATAAATTATTGTCTCTTACCGGATTATTTTTGATTTAAGATCATGACGAAAAATATTATTACATGTTCATAATATGCAACTTAAAAACATTTTTTTAATAACAGAAACAAAGTTACAAATGCATAAAGTTGGAACTGAAAACGTTCTTAATCAAATAACGATTATAATATAATAGAAATTAATATTAAAATTTTATCAAATTTATCAAAAGTTTTTAATAAAATTAGATACATAGATATACATAATTCAATAATAACTTTGAGATAAATTTTATGAAATTTTAATATTCATTATTATTTGATTGAAATAGTTATTTGATTAAAAACATTTAAGTTTCAACTTTAAGCATATGTGGGTGATTTTCAAAAAGTCCTTCCGGCCAGTGCCGAGAGGAAGAGGTAGCTTTCATATTCCTTATTTTAAAAAAGCCAACTTATATCATTCAAACACACGAAGCTCAATTTAGTGGAAACTGAATATAGGAGATTCAATACTAATTTTTATCAATATAATGAATGAGAATTTCGCGAAATTAGTCAGCTTTATTCAAGCTGCTTTTCTTTAAAGTAACTTATATTTCGCTGCCAAATTCGGCACTTTCTTAAAGTGCCTGCCATTTTAAGACAACATGGTGGATGAGGCTAACCAGTGAACTTGGTCGAGACCTTAGTAATTGCTGTGCACATGCTCCCTCACATCGGAATCGGTTGATATATATGAGTGCTGTCGCATGCAAAAAATCAGATTTTTCAAAATATCACCCACAATAGAAATTGAAACTGCTATATCTGAGCCATTTTTAAAGGTAAAGACAAACAAAAAATGCTCCTGAATCCTTATATCAAGGTCAAATACTTAAGAAAGAAACCTTTTTCAATTTCTAATTTTTTTGCACCTCACTTTAAATATATATATATATATATTTTTTTTAATTTAATGGCCGCCATTTTGAAACAAGATGGCTGATGAATCTGGCCAGCGAACTTGGTCGAGGTATTGATGTATACTATCCACATGCCTTCTTACATCGAAATAGGCGAATACGTGTGTTATCGCGTGACAAATACAAGATCGTTTCAAAATGTTGGCCATGCTAGAAATTCAAAGCGCTATAATTCAACCATTTTTTAAGATATAAACAAAAGAACAAATTTTCAGAAACAAAAACTGCTACAGAATCTTTGTATCAAGGCCAAACACATAAAAAATCCTTTTCATTTTCCAATTTTTTAATACCTCATTTTAAATTTTAAATTAAATTTTTTTTAAACGGCAACCCTTTTGAAACAAGATGGCGAATGAAGCTAGCCAACGAACTCAGTCGATACATTGGTATGTACTATGTACAGACCAAGTTACATCCAAATCGGTTCATAAATACGCCTGTTATTGCGTGACAAAAATCAGGTCGTTTTAAAATGTCAGCCACAATAGAAATTCAAAATGCTATTACTCAGCCATTTTTTTAGATATAGACGAAACAAAAACTGTTCCGGAATTTTTGTATTAAGGTCAAACACATACAAAAAAAATCTTTTTCATTTTCCAATTTTTTGGTATCTCATTTTAATTTTTTAATTTTTTAAATTTTTTTAAATGGCCGACATTTTGAAACAAGATGGCGGATGACGCTGGCCAACGAACTCGGTCGAGATATTTGTATGTACTATGTACACACCAAGGCACATCCAGATCGGTTCATAAATACGCCTGTTATTACGTGACAAAAATCAGGACGTTTCAAAATGTCAGCCACGCTAGAAATTCAAAATACTATAACTCAGCCATTTCTTAAGATATAGACGAAACAAAAACTGCTCTCGAATCTTTTTATCAAGGTCAAACACATAAGAATTTTTTTTTCAATTTTCAATTTTTTGGTACCACATTTCAAATTTAAATTTTTCTTAAAAATTTAAATGGCCGCCATTTTTAAACAAGATGGCGGATGAAGCTGGCCAACGAACCCGGTCGGGACATTGGTATGTACTATGTATAAACGAAGTTACATCCAAATCGGTTCATAAATATGCCTTTTACCGCGTGACAAAATTCAGGACGTTTCAAAATGTCAGCCACGCTAGAAATTCAAAATGCTGCAACTCAGCCATTTTTTAAGATATAGACGAAACAAAAACTGCTCCGGAATCTTTGTATTAAGGTCAAATACATAAGTAAAAAATATTTTCCATTTTTAATTTTTTGGTACCACATTTCAAATTTTAAATTTTTTTTTTAAATTTTAAATTGCCGCCATTTTGAAACAAAACGGCGGATGAAGCCAACGAACCCGTTCGAGACATTGGTATGTACTATGTACACACCGAATTACATCGAAATCGGTTCATAATTACGAGAGTTACAGTGTGACATAGGTCATATATATATATATATATATATATCAATTTTGAACGGAGGGTGGTTTCGGGGTCTGGGGGTCATGATCGATGAAAATATACCAAACATTTTTGAAATCGCTTTCCTCCGAACGGCTGCAATAGGTAGCTTTTTGTAATGAAAGCTACCTAAAAGTGTCGTGTTTTACTGTCCTTTCACATTCGCAAAGAAAAGTAGTTAAATATCATAATTTTAATTATTGCATTGTAACTATCGTGTTTTTTAATGATAATTTACAGATATACTATTATTTATAAAAAAAAAAAATAAAAATAATAAATATATTCTTTCGTAGTCAAAATGTCATTACCGTAGGTTGTCCCAACAAGCAATTTATTAGGTAAAGATTTGACTAAGTTCTACTTAAAACAGATGGTTATAAGTTTTTAATATATTTTAATTTATTAAGACTAGGGGGCTCTGCCCCCTACGAGCTACGCTCGTCAACCCCCGTACAGACACCGCAGACTCTAACAGCACGCTAATTTGATCGCCTTTAAAAAGATTTCGGAAGATTGAATTATAATTTGAATCTGACAATTATAATCTGACGTAATTTTCACCAAACTTTTCTTTCTCTTTTTAATATTCACGTCAAAATACTTTTGTTAGAAATGAAATATTATGATCATCTTAAAATGTCAAGTAAATGTCTCGCGCAATTTTTAAATTAAAACTGTTTTGCAATATTATTTTTTGTTCATTTTACGTAATAAGTGTAATATGACGTAAATTCTCCTATTTAGGACTTCTAACGCATGTTGCTGAATTTATTATTTTACAATATTTTTTCTCATTTAAAATTCACGTGTAACTATAGTTTTAATGACGTAATTTTCAATGAGTTCCTGCTTTTTATATTTTTTGTTTATAATAGTCACGTGTAAAATAAATTTTTAATTTGAAGCAAACATTACTGTTGGCAACAGTTTAAATTAATACAATTTTCTAAAATTTGTAAAAAATATCTCTCGAAATGCTGAAAATTTGAATTTAAAATAGAAATAAAACCTCGAAAAATTATTCAAATTAAAAAACTAACTGCAATCTGCACACCGGGAAATTCTGACGCATAAAATGATCTAAAAATGATTAAATTCCTATGTACAGTTTTTGCTCCTATAAAACTTTTTTAATGGAACGATTTTGTCCAACTTTGGCATTAAATATCTCTTAAAATAATTCTTCGATTTGAAAACTGTCTGCATCAGCGTGTTTATCAAACATTTCTCTATAATACTACCGATTTTCATATTTTTGTATGCAACAGTTTTTTTAATATTAACGAAGAAAGACCTCCGGTCACAAAAAATTCAAAACCGGCGGCGGCGGTGACAGCGGTAGTTACTTTTTTTTAGAATAGAGAGATGCTACTCATTAAAAAATATTTATTTTCCTTAATTAAACTTATCTATAATTCTTAATAATTCTTTTAAACCGTGTCCCAAGAAAGAGTGTCATTGTCATGCTTCTGACAAAAATTTCATCTAGAATTTTTTAGAGGGTAGCACATGCCTTTTTATCAAGGCAAAAATACTCCTTAAAAGTCAACTTGTTATCAGGTTTAGGTGAATAAAATAGTTTTATAGTTTCAATAAAACAAGCAAAGACTTTGAATGTTTTGGTGAGTATTTTTTTGTACGTCATTACTGTACCCACTTCTAATTGATAATTAAATCAACTTTTATTTCTTAATCTGCTTTTATCATATAAGAAATAGAAAATCATTGTATGGGCCAGAAGATATGATTGCTGCCATTTATGCCTGAGGAAAAATACAAATATTTTGCTTAATTTGTCATTACAGTAGATGTCATTACCGTGCTCACTTATCTCATTAAAATTAGTTAATTAAAATTTAAAAATTAGTTTTAAAATGTTAAATTAGTAATTTGTTCTCTGCTGATGCATGTATATTAATGTTTATGAGGTAAGAAAATTACTTACAAAAAATTAAAACTTTCTGATGATTTCTAAAAATTTGATTTTTGTTATTCCAAAACATGGAGAGATTTTGAAAATGACCCATGTAACTTTGTTATAAAAAACTTTTTGAGTTCTATTTTGCGGATATGTAATAATTCATCATGTGATATGTAATGTTTCATCATGTTCTTAGATCAAAAGTTATGAGCTAAGGAAATCCTGACAAAAATTTATGGACACCCTGTATATATTTTAGAAACAATAAATAATACTGCATGTTTTTAGTGATCGCAAAGTAACAAGATGCCATTCCGTAGAATAATATATCTAATATGAATGGTTTTAATGTGTATTTTTACAAAAAAGAAAAATAAATAAATAAACGAAGGGCAATTCAGGAGATTTAATACAAGGTAAACCAATTAACATAAAAAACAAAAGCAAATTAAAATAAATAAGTCAGAAATTTTACGTCAAACATTGCAAATGAAGTGCGTTCGCATTATAAATAGTTTTATAAATATTCAGATCTTGGTGTAATAGCTGTTGCACTCTTATTCAAAAATACACGAATACAAAATTTATTTCGATTATATATATTAAATTCAGTTATACGGAATTAACATGACTCTATCTTAAATAGGACGTAGACACCACGGCAACCTAGAATCATTACCTATCACGGAATATCATTGAAATAATTACGTATGATGGGGTTCAATAGAGTAATCACCATAGCGATCTAGGATCATTACCTATTATGGAATATAATTGAATTAATTACGTATGATAGGATTTAATAGAATGAAGAAAACATTTATTAATATCTTTTTAAGTTTTGATTCAATTTTCATAAAATTTGAAATGACTTGACAAAATTCTGAAACGATTACATATATTAAATTTCAAACCATTCGGTTGGGTAGTTTTTGCGCTGTTATATGCGGACAGACAGGCAGACGGACGGGCCAGACGACGACCGACTATAGGTGCTACGTATTTATATAATTACTAACGCCCCTAAAAACCAAAAACTTCACAACTTAAAAAATAAGCGATGAATTCGTTACGTATCGTATAAAACTTACACGATAACATATAAATAACACGATAACAAAATAAATAAATAAATAAATAAAAACCACCAATAGTTCCATATAAAATTTGAAACGGCGAATATGACAGATAGAAAATGGTATAAAGTAGTTGGTATAAAATTGGTAAAGTAATAGTAATAAAGGAAGGAAAAAAACTATTATTAAAGGAAAAGTGAGAAAGGAGAAAACGGAAACAATTGAGGCTATAATTAGGCTTAAATGTATATTGATTGCTTTATTTTTTAAAAATTCCCTTTACACAAAATAACGGGAACTGTTTAACTTGAGAAAGTATTGATATAAGACTAACCTTTTTGCAACCTTGCCCCAAGTACTTCTGATAGCTTTTCTTTCTTCAAAATGGTCTGCAGCAGATTCCACTAGTACAAGTAGCTTCACTTCGGTGTTTCTTTGATATTCCACTGAATTCGGAGGATTTATGGTGGCGCAGAGATTTGCAGGATTTCTCACGAACTCGAAATTCCAAGGATTCACATTATCTCCCTTAAATGAAATTGAATTTTTATGAGCATTATGCAGCGAGTAATAACACTGATGATTAACCAGAGTGCATAGACGTGCTTATGTTTGACTACCTCTTCCTTCTGAATAGTAATCTATCTGCCTTATTTAAGCACAAAACTGATATTTAAAAAGGCCATGATACTATTCAAAGATAGTGGTAGTCAAATGTAAGCACCTCTATGCACCATGTTAAACTTGTTAAACCATTTAGAATTTTTATACATTTCCATCAATAATGCAGCGACCATGCGTATTTTAATGGTGATGAAATAATATGTGCTGCTATTTATATTTCTTAACAATCTCATTATTCAGGAATAATTAATATTTCAAAACTATATATATCCAAAATGTGCATGTACGTTATGTTTGGGATTTTGAAATTTAGGGGGATTTTGAAATTATAAAATAATGAATTACACGTTATTGTTCGAGTTATGTCTAAATAACGGACATTTATCTTTAACATTGATTAGTTCATTTGTCAGTAACATATATCTTGCTAACATTATTCACAACCAATGAACCTAGTTTTTCCCTTACTTTTAAAGTGATTTTTTAAAGGTTTAGTAGTTTCAGAAATGACTTAAAAAAATAAACAAGAAAAATAAATCTGCGTGAACCATAGATTATTAAACACTTTAAAACACTTTCAGCATATTTTAACAATACTTCGCTGTCTAATAAGGTAAATAGGATACTTATGTAAACTTTTTAGAAAACGCATTGCATATTTGAAAAACAAGATGTAGCAATCATCGTCCATAGCCCGAAAAGTACTTAAATTCTTTTATGAAAAAATATTTGAGTACTTTTGTACAGCCCTGTGTATTAGCTATAGATTTTTTTACAGGCCACGTATTAAGATAAAGTTTAATTCAGGCAAAAAAGATGCTTTGAACTGCTGAAATCACACTTTTAGAAATTATCATCCATAAGTGGTCATTTATGCAGTTTTTTGTGAGGCCCTGTACATGACTTTATTTATATTCTACAAACATCTTTTAGTAAGCTAAATATAGTTAAGCTTGAAAATACATGACTCAATTAAAAACCACCTTTAAGCAATTCACGCTCATATTCAGCGATGTTTACGAACTGTTTTGTGTAGCCCTGTATATGATTTATGTCATTTTTGCATGCCTCATAATATGCAACATTTAATTAATCTTAAAAATGTATATAATAATTGTAAACGCATTTCCAGAAATATCGCTATTAGACAGTACTTCGGATACAGTACTGTAACCGAAATCTTTTGTATGTCCCTGTAAATGAACGATAAATGATATGCAAAACATATTCTGCAACAAGTATCTTGCTTTAGTAAATCTCAGTAATGTATATCAATTTTAGTACATTTGAAATAGTGTAGCGTAATTAAAGTACACTGCAAACAGCTTAACGCCGCCGTAGGCCATTATGTAATGTAATTCATTTACGTAACCCTGCGAATTAATCATAAATGCTTTGCATTCCATGTTCCGCAAAATGCATGTGTTAGTGCACTTCATAGATGCATATCAATTTCATTATATTTAAAATGGTGCAACGTCATCAAAATGCACTTGAAACGATTTTTTCCATTGGCCGCAATTTAACGGAATATTTTAACGTGTTCCTGTAAATGAACTATAGGGATAATTTTCAATAAGGATCATGCCATAGTAAATATTAATAAATTTCAATAACATATTAAAATTTCAGAGCAAACCGAGTATATTTACAAGAGTTAGAGCACGAACAGACGCCCATACGGACAGACAATCTGGAGTTATAAACACTTTTGAACTACGTTGGAAAGTGTTAGAAACAACTTAATGCGTACTTTAAATTGTGAAGTGTGTTCTGTAATTGGCTTTATTTCCGTATTTTTCCTTAAAAAATGCGCCATACGGCGATCGTACAGTGATACGGAAAACAGTTAATTTGCTAAAATGAAAAACTACTTATTATAAATCAGACTTCTTGGTTGACTTATTCCGAATACTTTTAAGAATAGAGAGTCATTTGATGGCACCCCAGAAATACCAGTTATCATTATTTCTTAAAAGCTATTTTAAGAATTTAAAAATATTGCTAAAAATAGCAGATAAATCTTTTCACTTGGATAATTCATTGCTTATTCTCTTATCACAATTCGTTGTTGAAGTCAGTTTGAATGTCTAAATTATTCTCATCTCAAAAAATATGCCTGTAAAGTTAATTTTTTTAAAGTTAATTAAGCTACCTAATTTTCCTAAAAAGAGACATAGTCTCTTTGTTGAGATGTGCCGAAGAGCAATCTATATCATCGTTTCCGTAGCTATAAATGTAGAGATTAGCTGCAATCACTTGCAACCTTGCCCGCTGTTTGAGTTTGAAAAAATAAAGCGAGCAAGTAGATACAGTCGTTGAAAAGAAAAGTATAGACCTTAATAACTCTGCCGAATATCATCATATAAAAATATGATTGGTACCAATCGATAAGTAATTACGTTTACAATCTTATAGTTAAATATTCATTAGGGAGGGTCGCCTACATACAAATACAGTAACAAATATTAGAATTTTAAAAACTAGCATCTAATTTTGATTCGAATATTTTTGACATCATATTTGGATTATTCGATAAACTTTACCTTCAATTTGAAAACGGAAAGTCATTCTATTTAGTTGCTTAGGGATCATGCAGGTTTAAAATTTGAAACTCCTAATATTAAATTCATTTTTAATCCTTTTAAACCGAATTGCGATGTGGGTAAATTTTTGCGGGTACATCTGCATGTTTTCTGTGATAAATTGCATGCATGAGATAGACCATGTAATATTTGCACCACAGTGGACAAACACATTCGTAACCAATTTTGCCAAAATTCCAACAGCAAATGTTTAATAGAAACCCAAGACAATTACAGCAGAAGTGAAAAGGAACAGCAAGAATTAATAAAGAAAATGTTTTTATTTGAAGTTTCTGACTCTTATTATGAATAATGTAAGCGCTAATTCATATCATGTCATGGCTTTCATGTTTGAAAGGAATCAATGTGCAGATAGCAGTTAGCGTACTAAAAGGTAACTACACTGACAAAAAAAAAATCTCAACACCAAGAAAGACTTGTGTTAGATAAACGAAATTTGGTAGGCGTGTTTATACATCTGAAAGTTGACATCGATTCAAATTTCGTGCTCCGCGCATATTTGTAGCGCTAGTAGCGCCACTCAGAACTTGCAAATCAGGTTTGCTTTAAAAGCGTGATGTAAAGTTCGTGAGCGTTATTTATCTTCGAAATTTGACGTTTTGAGTTGATATCAGCCAAGAATGCCTTTAAAAAGACGAAGAAGCCTTTATCAACAGCTCGCCAAGTTGGAACGAGGTCGTATAATAGGCCTAAGAGAAGGTGGATTTTCTTTCCGCGATATTGCAGAAAGACCTGGCCGGAATGTATCCACTGTGCATGATTGTTGGGAGCAGTGTCAAGGGATGGTACTACCTCAAAAAGACCGGGTTGCGGGAGGCCACGTGGCACTACTGAGAGGGAAGACCGCCGTATTCTGCGTACGGCTGTGCCGCACTGTGTCTGCGGTACTGTGTCTGCGGTAGAAATTCGAGCTGTAGTTGGTACCACTGTGACACAACGAGCTGTTAAATCGGTTATTTTATGAGCAGCTGCGAGCTAGACGCCCTGTGTAGGCCCAGTGTGTCTAGGCCGCAGGCAGTTTGGTTGCAGGCGTTCCCCTGGCCTACTTCTGACCAACACACGGCCATCACTGACACCAAGGCAGAACTTGCTTTCCTCAGAAAACACAACAGATCTCCACTCCGTCCTCCAATGAGCTCTGGCTTGACACAACTGGCATCGCAAACGCAATGGTTTGGAGTCAGTGGAATACACGCTACAGGGCGCCTGGTTTGGAGCTGTCCTTGAAGTAACCGATTTCTAAGAGTTTGTTGTGTCACTGTGGTACCAACTGCAGATCGAATTTTTGCCGCAGACGCAGTACGATGCGCCACAGCCGTACGCCGAATACGGCGGTCTTCCCTCTCAGTAGTGCCACGTGGCCGCCCGGAACCCGATCTTCTTGAGGTAGTACCATCCCTTGACCACTGTTCCCAACAACCATGCACAGTGGATACATTCCGGGCAGGTCTTTCTGCAATATCGCGGAAAGAAAATCCACCTTCTCGTAGCCCTAATTATACGACCTCGTTCTAACTCGGTGAGCTGTTTACAATGGCTTCTTCGTCTTCTTAAAGGCATTCTTGACTAACATCAACTCAATACGTCAAATTTCGAAGATAAATAACGCTCACGAACTTTACAACACGCATTTAAAGCAATCCTCATTTGCAAGTTCCGAGTGGCACTACTAGCGCCAAACTTATGCCCGAAGCGCGAAATTTGAATCGATGTCATCCTTCAGATGTGTAAACACTCCTATCAAATTTCGTTTATCTAACACAAGTCTTTCTTGGTGTTGGGATTTTTTTTCCGTCAGTGTATTTCAAAAAATGATAATTTCTTTAGACGTTCGCCAACTGCTTACCATAAAGTACACAAATAGGTCTTCATCTCAAAGGAATTATTAATTCGAAGCATCTATCTGTTTAGTATTTTGATAAATGATTAAAACTGTTAAAAACATCTTCATGGTTAACTTAAATTGTAAAAATACTATACTTATAACACATCCTATAATCAGTTTTAAAATTTACTGAAATATATCACATTATGACAAAAAATTACCGGGTGGTTTTCTCCATTGACAGCACTTTCTAATTTTGAAGGAATAATTCTCCCTTCTATTGGTTCTTCACGGACTAGGATCGTAGGATCATCAGAAGGATACAGAAAGTAATTAATCACAAGTAAAAACAGGATAAGCAGTACTGATGCTAGAATCCAAGTCAGAGTGAATCTTGAACAAACAACTAGAGATAGAAATTTTAATTTTTTACATGCAAAATCTTTCTAAAGCATTATACTGCCAATACAAAATTCTAACCGTTGCAAATGTTGACAATTGATTCTCTGCGCACAGTTTGTACACGACAATCATAAATAGGGACGGTCTGTATTAAAAATCAACTTGGGTGCTGAATTGAGCAATTTTTTGGGATATTTGATGATTCGCCGATTTTGAGGCCAAAACTTGAAACCAATATCATCTAGAAAATTCTATGTAAATTAAACCTCTATGACCCACAAAAACCGAATCTTCATTATATTTCAGTAAACTTCATGTGACATGTTGAAGGTCCTCGCCACACTAAATTCCACAAAAGTATATGTAGAAAGAACGTGTCACTGGTGTCAATATCGTTGCTAGCTAGTTGTCTAAAAGGGAGGTTTAAACTTTGGACGGTTGTTAGCATTCTGCTCATTGTATTTATACTATATTAGATATTAGTTATTAAAATAACAACATAATTTAATAAAGGTAGTACTGGCATATGGCACATAAAACATACTTTTATTTACACTATGTGTAATAGGACGTGCAACAATCACGCTATTCTGAAAACCATTTATATCATCAGGGAAATAAAGATCTTTTAAATGGCTGCAGCATGAATATTTATCTGTTAATTTGGATGCTGCCTGTTGTGGAGAACTAGATTACTATAACTTAACCGCTCAGCTACCACTCACATATACAAATTAATGGAGAAAAATGGGCGAATGTTGAATGAGGGGGGATGTTAATAATGTGAAACACAGAGGCATATAAAATAAACTTGGGATAGGAAAGCTGTAAGAGGGAGAGACTCAACATCTTCAATTATCCAAAACCCCAAAGTAAATTAGGTTAGCAACTCCTAATTCACAAACTGTAGTATTCATAGTGTCAACTTCAAATTAATAATAAAATAAATTGTGATCGTTTGGTCCTGGCTAGCTTGTGAGATAATACCTATAAAATTATCCCGAAAGGGGGCGGGAGACATCGATATCAACACTACCCCAAATTGCGTTGTGAATTTTTTTCGAATAAGAAGTAGCTTTTAGACCACTCAAAACTAAATTAACCATACCAAAATTAAACATTCATAATTCTTAAGGAATTCGGATTTGACTTGGAATAAAATCTAATATTAAAGTAATTTACAAGACTCATGGTTGAAAAATGAAATAATCAAATTTTAACAATTAACAAAAGATTTATTTACATAAAGTATACAATTTTGGAATATGTACCGCAAGACTCTCTTGCTCTAAGTAATACATCAAAACAGTCATTTTATTCTAGAATTAATTTTAAGTTACTTATCATAAAATTGTTCGAATACCTGGTTACCTGTTTTAGAATAATCATTCCTAATCAATGCAAAAATACATAAACTTATACAGGGAACAAAAGATAGTAAAATAACAATACCTTCATTAATTACAAGCATAGTAGAAGACCAAGCTCATCGGATTCAGGCAAGAGATACGTAATCCTTGATAAAGTCTTTCACTACATACGTTTAGCACATAAATAATTCTTGTGGAGGTCATCATAAAAAAATAGCTCTTCAACCGAGCATCGTGAAGAGATCCCACTACTAAAATAGTGGACCGGTCAACCTAAGAATATAAATATATCTCCCGGGTTGGTTTACGGGACAGGCTGGGAGTCATTAAGCACTTGGGGAAATCGTAAAAAAGCTACATGTTACTTCAACTTTTTGAAAACTCTCATCTAAAAGTCTTCTTCTCTTACTACAACTCTTATGTAAGTAGACTCTACTGGACACTAGGGGGTCGGTCTTAAACGCCCCTCATTCAATCAGCGGACGGGTATAATTGCCCCTCTCAACAACCTCCCCGCAAAGTGTCTGATTTGTTGCTTTGGGGCTGACGGTGTCTACGGAGCTCCACCATAAAAGGGGTGCACTATGGAAGAGTATGTGCCTGATTAAAAGTGTGTGTGATCTATTTTACGACCCGTAATAAATTTTTCTATAAATGTACTTTTGACTATAACGTCAAAGTATTGTTAAATGGCCGACTACTTGGCTCCTACTCAAAGATCCCCTTAACAGATAGCCTCCACCTGCTGCTCTCTACTTAAATCGTAAACAACTTAATACATTACATATATATACATAACCATCTAATACCTTTTCATACATAGTTTAATAAAACATGAAAATAATAATAATAATACTTCTGAATTAGCCTAAATATAATACAGGTACGTTAATAATACAGGAAAATGGCTTTAACCTGTTGGAAACATTAGTGTTGCCAACACTGCCATATACTTTTAATTGAAACATAAATACTATAGTTTTAAATCTTTTTCATGCATTCCGTTATGACCAAAACTGTCATCAGTATGTTGCACTTCTGAAATAATCCTGGCATAAAGAAAATTCTTTGAACGAAAACAGTTATATTAAGAATCTTGTTTCACCATACGAAAGGCGGAAGTTTTTCAACGTTAGGCCCCCTACTTGAGATTTTTCAACCAATGCTCTTTATCAAGAACGTAAAGTTCAGAATGAGCAATATTCTTGAAGATTTAGGTGCAGAGTTACAGGAAATGAAAGATGAAATTGAAACTCCTCAATAGCAAGTGAATGAAAACTGTACTGTTTGACGTGCAATTTTCGACTTGTTTTAATGTAAGTTAAAGGAAGACATATTTTCTAGTCGTATTCAATTTCCGTTTTTTGCGACAAATTAGTAATTAAAATGCCCTAGACAGGATGTTCTCTTTTTTTTATATTTTGACCAACTGTACATCTTTATCTTCTTCTACATTTGCAATAAGGTATAAATATCATAAATAATGAAATTGTACCAATAAATTCTTAAATATTTTAATTATATCCATTAAAAACTTATAACAATAGAATGTCGTCATAAATTTATTCTTCTTAATTACAAACTGTTTGTATCCCCAAGATTTCCTATACTTTAATACTCCTCAACTATGTAACAGTTCAAACTCAGGTATTAAAATATTTTGGGTTATTCAATATTCATCTAAATTAAAAACCTCACAAAAAAAGAAAGGAAAGGAAACATACAGGAAACAATAGATAAACCTGGGAGTGATGTAAATACAGTACTGAATTTGAAACAGTTGTCGTTGACGGCGATGATGATGATAATATATGTACTACGGGGCTCTGGGCCTGCACCGTTAGTGCGGTTGGTTGATTGGTTGGTTGGTTGTATTTATGACGGCCAATTATCAGCACGAGGGATATAGGCCCGAAAAGGGGAAGTGCTTTCCATGGGGATCTTTCTAAGGGATCCTAACCCGTATTTACGCTTGGAAAACCAAGGTCCGAAGAAAAACACGAAAACTCCGAATGATTAGGCCGACGGGCGCGATTGGGATCGAACCCAGTACCTCCAGTTTGCCAGATTCAAGAGCAGAACCTCTCGGCCACTGGCCCTTAGTGCGCAAACGCTTGAACTTTCAGCAGCGACTCAAAAGGTATCCGTTTATCCAGTGAAATACACATCAATTATTAAATTTTTCCTTAGTATTTGTATATATATATATATATATATATATATATATATATATATATTTAAAAAAATATGAATCGAATTTATGTAACAATTTTGTGAAAAGAATTTATGAAGCTTCTTTTAACGCAAAAATATGACGTTAGTAGAATGCTGGTAATGTATCTTAGTATGTTATTACAATCTCCAACAGCATATTTTTTTCCTGAAGGGGGGACGTATAGAATTTATTGTACAAGCCCGGACAAAAGAATTCGAATACATTATCGTCTATGGATGAAAATTACTTGAAATGCATTTTAGTTCCATTATGTTATTTGAAGTTCTACGAAATTTGTATACTTTACGAAGAGTCACTTGAGGCATGTTCTCTAATGAAAATATGTGGTTAACATTTATAGTTGTTTTACGAGACAACACAGTAGAATTCAGACGTATTACATTTTAACGCCAATTACTATTCCAGTTCGAAGAGCTATTTTCAACGACGTTAATTTAACATAAGATGCTGCATGTATTTATGCGTATATCTGTGTCTTCAGCTAACTATTCGAACGCAATTTAAGCTCACTTTGCATAAACAAATTTTGCTCAAATATTCAAATAAAGCTTACGCCTATGTCAAATTTGTGTATTGAAAAAAAAATCAATGGCTTTTTTATGTTGGTAGAACTACTGGTGGGAAATTTCATAACGAAAATTAAAAAATGATATGGGATTACTATATGGATACTTTTTAGGTTTATATAAAACAGTGAAACGCAAAATATATGCAATTAATCTGTGTGCCTGTCCGTCGAAACACAATTTAACTTTTCTTAAAAGAATCTTAAATGGAAGAATTTTAAATTTGATATTGAGGTACACTGTTAAAAATTATGCAGCATTCTGGCAGGTCATTCGACCGTTTTTGGAAAAAACAGTTTCATAACCATAATTTAACTATATTCTGACCATAAAATGGCCAATAATATGGTCAGAATAGTGTTAAATTACGGTTGTGTAACCGTTTTCCGATAAAACGGTCAAATGACCTGCCAGAATGCTGCAAATTTTTAACAGTGTAGATTACAGCGTATTTCCGCTAACTGATGAAATATAAACAAATTTGCATCTTGGAAGTCTGTTAAAATTCCGAGAGTTTACATACTAAGTACAGAGCCTAACAGTAAATTTATTTCTTTAAATACTGAATACTTACTTATATTTATTATGTACGGACTTGATTTCCGCTTTGTCTGTGCCCATGTGCTCATATCATTTGTCATCATCGGCCGCATCAACTGCGGACAATCAACCTCTATTGTCTGTTTCAAAGACTTCGAAAATAATATATATTTCTAATAAGGAAACACACTATAGTGGAGAAATTTTAAATTTTGAAAGCATATTACTTCAACCATTTCGATGGAAAAAAGTGCCTATACATCATTACAATGCAGTGATTGTATGTGATTGTAACCATACTTGTTGGTATTAGAGCCTTTGTCCGTTCAATCTTAAAATTCCTTGATGATGGCCAAGTGGTTTTGGCCGAAACTGTCAGGAAGTTTTAACATCTTTTTATGGTTTTAAATGTCTTGTATATTTTTATTTCCCACTTTACCCTATTTAGCATATAGTTTGTAACTATTTCTGAGTTTTAGCTCATTACTTGCATAGTAATATTTGTTATTTCATTTGTTTTGATTCTGAACCGAGTTAAATCGTTGATGCAGCTATAACATAGTCGGCTTTGGATTGCTGCGTCTTACTTAAAAGATACAAAGAAAGATGAGTCGCAAGGAATTAACTTGTTTCATATTTCTTTCTATTCCCCCCCCCCCCCCATCAAAATTAAAAAAACAAAACATTTTTATCTTTATCATTATTACAATATACTTTGCTTCGACCAAATTAAAAATAATTTTTATTTAAAAAAAACTTTTAATTTAAATATTTAATTTACATGTTTATTTACATTTACATTACACATTAGCTAGCACTTAAACAATTTTTATGAAAACTTTTTAAAAAGTAACTCTTGAAAAAAATACTATGCTTTAAAATTTTTTCAATTTGAGATAAGTTTGCTTTTAAATCGAACATCTCGTTTATTATTTCTTAGATATTTAATTAAATTTTATAAAAAAAACACTTTCACAATGCTTGTTTGAAAAGTACTATATACCACCATTCTTTTAGTTCGAAACTAATTAATTTTAACATGGATTCTTAAGAACAAAACAAAAAAAACTAGCCTAGTTGTTTGGTTAATTCTTATGAAGATCATTGAAATGCGTGCTTGAAGCATGCTATATTCCAATGCTTTTCTAGTAAAAAAAAAAAAAAAAAAAAAAAAGTTCATTTCATGCAATTAACATTCAATTCATACAACAACTCTCCTTTTTTAGATTAGTTAAATAATTTTAATAACAAAAGTTCTTAAAATGAATTTCCAAGAAAAACAATATTACTTGTAATGAATATTATAAAAAATACTTACCTTTTCCTCGTTGATTGTTGTGATAATCAAATAAAATATTACTCATGCGCCGATCTGAGGTTTTAGTCCAAAATAACTTTTTGATGTTCATCCTCTCGTCTACTCAGGAGTATTAATGATAGCCCATTGATTCATTTTATATATTATGTATAAACACCTGATCCAGATGTATTTTTAAACCCATCTACAAGCGTATTTCATGCACTAAAAATAAAAGATAGAAGAATCTTTCAAGTAGGTCACTTCATAAGTCATAGGTTTAAAAATTTCAAAATAAATAAAAAGAGACACACAAACATCAATTATTTAAGAAAAATTTTTGTTACTTAGCAGATCTTTAAACTTATAAATGAATTAGTATCTGTTACTCATTTTATGATCAATAAAACTTTAAAAACCAGTTAAAATTTTTGACAATTTTATTTTCGTTGTTGCCAAAAATGGGATTTAGCACACTATAAATGAAACAAAATAGGTATTAGTCACATATTTATTAGAAATTTGACAAAGAGGTTGTTAAATATTGACGTTTCTATTTTGTATTAAGACACGTAAGCATATTTACTATAGTTACAAGGTTGTTTAATTCAGTTCTTTTTGTTGGAATGTGTATTACTATAACGGTATATGCTTTCTTAAAGCATTAAAAATATTATTCTGGCCTAGCGTTGCCAGGTACACTGTAAATTGAAATGTCTGAAACGGAGTGTCCAATTTTAAGGCAATTTAAAGTGTCTTATTGTTTTCATTCTCATTTTGCGTCTGAATTTCAGACACTTTAAACGTTTGAATCGCAGCCCCTTTTTTTAGCTCCCGGTATGCTATTTCTTTCTCCTAGCGTATTTCGTGTGGTCTCCAAAAAATAACATTACGTTGTATAAGCCAGCCGTAAAACAAAGCAGATGTATCATTGTACGATTAAATACTCTACAATAGCAATTTTTTTAACTTCTAAGCATCGCACATTTTCAATTTTTATACCGTCGTATAGGGGGAAAAAAGTACTTTTAAGTGCAATTTGTTTGAAAACTGTATCTCCATTTATTTTTGAAATATTAATTTTTTTTGTAGTTTTTGGAGCCATTTGCTTAATATTGGCAACGGAAGTACTCCATTTCTGTAGAAAGTAAAGGAAAAATAGTTATAAAATAGTAATTATATATTTTTGTTGCCATTTTCTCATAACAACCGAAAGAAAATGTAATTAAAATACGTGCTATTTTGAAAAAATATAAATGAATGATTTCTCTTAAAACATGGAGCTATTATAAACTATATTTAATTTTAAGTATCTATATTAATGTTACAAACATATGAAGGCCTATGAATCATCTGATAGCCTTTTTTTGTCGAGTTTCTTTAATGACGGCGTCTTTTTGCTGCATTTGCGTATAACTTGCGATAGTGACGTCCTATGTATGCTTTACTGTAGATGTCTAAGAGTGGGTCGTAAAGGTGGAATTCTTAAGCGGATGCGAATGACGTCATTTTACATAAAATAAAAGCGTATGCTTTAAGTCTTAAAATTGAAATATGTTTTGTACTATTTATATATATATATTTTTTTTTTTCATCGGGAACGACACTAAATTCTGAAAAAGCAGAATTCTTCTTTTCTAGTTACTGCTATTCTCTTGGCAGAAGTGTGTATTTTAATATTATTGTGTCTGTAAATTACAAGCGGTTAAATATTAGATAATTAATTTAAAAAAAATAATTTAGTTTTAAATTTTATTGCATCACAATGATTATAATGAATTCTTTCTCATTAGGAAGTACGAAAGTATAGTATGAAGTGAATTTGTTTGAGTTTTACGTACGAAAGGAAAAAAAAAATATTTTGCTAAGACGGAAATTAACCCCAAATGGAATTTTCTTCAAATTTCTTGAGATTCAGCCTCAGTAGGTAATAAAAGTCAATTCTGTTTAAACAAAGAAACAAACGATAAAGGTTTATTTATTTATTTATTTATTTATTTTCTAAGCATTGTACGTAGCCATTTTTGACAGTCCTAGTTGAGTTCTAGAAAAATATTTGACCTTAGAGCAGCGCTGCGTTTGTTACAGAAGCAGAACCTGATTGAAACTTATGCAAACTGAGCCATGTTCCTGCCCCCCCCCCCCCCACACACACACGCACACACAGTCTTACTTTACGGCTGCCAAATTCGGTATGCAATTTTTATAAAGCTGATAATTTTAATCTTTTTCGGTATTGTACTGGTTATAATCAATATTTTGAACTTCTAGAGAAGAATAAGATTAAAAATATTTATCTAAATACAGTAAAAGCTCTCAATAGCGTGTACCTTGGGACCGTGGAAATTGTCATCATTCGGAGGTGTGTACTTTTCTGAGGTAAGAGTATATAAAAAATGTGTACGTTTTTAATAAAAAATTTGTTTTCTAAATAGTGGTGATCTCTATTTAGAAGAGCCCGTTATGGAGATTTTACTGTTAAACCTTCATACGGACAACTTTATTTAGCGAACACTCACATTTTTCAACATAAATATATATTTGTACCTCAGAAAAGGAAACATCTTCGAACAACAGACAAATTCAAAATTCCCGAGGCGTCCGCAATTCAGAGGTTTTAGTGTATTTAGATTCAATTATTTATTTAGTTTTTAATCTTATTCTACTTTAAAAGTTCAAAATAATGTCAATACAGATTTAAAACATAAGCTTTACAAAAATTGCATACATAATTTGGGGCCCCTAAAATTGTATGGTGAGGGGAGGGGACACAGTCCAGTTTTCCCATGCTTTAATCAAGCCTTTTTGCGAAAAATCCAACGTTGCTTTACGGTTCGTAAAATAGGAATAGGTCTTGTATTCGGGAGTGTCTGTTACGGAGGTTAATGGACATTTCCTAATACCGGACATCTCTATTTAGCAAAAATCTTTTTAATCTACAATGCATACATATTTGTATATTTTTACCTCACAATAGCAGACACATCCGATTATCGAACAAATTTTGCAGTCCCAAAGTGTCCACTATTGAGGGCTTTTACGGCATTTGGATAAATATATTTTTTGTTTTTAATCTACGCCTAAACTAAAAGTTCAAAATATTCATTATACTCAGTGCAGTGTCAAAATAGATTCCAAATATCAGCTTTTCAAAAATTGCATACGAAATCCCCCCCCCCTCCCTTCCAAAATAAAAAGAAAATTGGTATAATTTAAAAATTAGATTTAAAAATTTTTTATATTGCCACATGCGATCAGATGAGCATCACTAAAGCTATTTAACTATCAATAAAGGAATAATAATAAATATTCTATTTTAATAATAAGCAGAAATTTTTTTTCTGATTTCAAAACTTCTTTTGTCTTAAATGTACATCTTAAAATCTAACATTCATTTTTGTGATTTTCATGTAAATGCATATAAATAAAGTTATAAAAACCGCAATTTTAAATGTAAAATCTAGTTATGTAAGTAAATATATAAAGTTCTAGCTTTTTACTAATACCCATTTTAAATTTCAATATACTTTTTTACAAAAAGTAATCTAACAATGAATATTAGACTTGATTTCAAATCAAATATATATGTATATCTTTACTGGTATTTTTACAGTTAAATTAACAGCAGATAGTTACATGATTCTAAGAATATATATTTCTATATTTTTCTAGATATATTTTTTTATTTTTCATGTTTTTTTCGCAAAAGGATTCAAAACTAAATTGAATTTCATGCCATATTTTATGTAGTACAGTGCAACCTCGACAGCTCGAATCTGGGGGGAAGGTAAAAAAATTCGAGATATAGAGGTTTCGAGTTATCAATGTTTTGACAAAATTTAAAAATCTAATCTCACAAACTGCTTTTTGTAGCAAAAAATAAGATTCGTCGAAAACTGCACATAATCTAGTAATAATTAACAAATTACACTTCTCTAAGTTTTAATAATTTCAAAATTGTGTTATACACAAACTTGTTTTGATTAAATAATATCTAATTTGTCAATAAGAAATGAGGAATTGGATATTATTCAGAAGTTTCTCACAATTTGGGCTCAATCATCAGCGTTGAAGCTGTGGATTATCTCCTAGTTGAATGGTTGTCGATGGTTGTCCTGGTCGAAACTTCGAAGTCGTGTTTGGCAGCAAAAATTCAACCGCGATATTTTTTAGCGTTGGAAGATTAGAGTGGGCTTTACAATTGTCTATGAAGAGGAGAACGTGTATTTTACTTTTAGCCATTGTTTTACCGATTCCTCTCAGCCAATCAGCAAAATTTGCGTTTGCCATCGAAGCCTTTATATTTCCCCTGTACAGCATTAAAAATAACTTAATTTTAGCAAAGCACCTCGGCTTTTTAGATCGTCCTATCATAAGAGGAGGAAGCTTTTCTTTACCACTTTGATTTGCTGCCAAAAGCACAATTACTCAATGTTTACTTGGTTTGCCACGTCGAATTTCTTCAACTTTAAATGCAGACGTTTTGTTGGGAAAACTATGGTACAATAATACAGTTTCATCTGCGTTAAACACATCATCTGCTTTATAGTCTTTTAAAAGAGAAGGAAGTTCTGAGAGCCACTCCTCACAGGTAGCTGAATCACCTGGTGCACTTTCCCTGCAAAGTTTCCAAAAAAGATGTTTTCCCTTTTTTCGGTTTCAAAAGCCTTCCATACTTAAAGGGTAACCTTTAAGTTTTTTGTGTATCAACAAAGAAATAAAAGAATGTGAAACCAGCATACAGATCAAACTAGTTCTACAGCTGACAATAGCCGAAAGTAAAAAGTCAAACTAATTTCTGTGGAAAATATTTCGACATATCAAGGGTTTTGGAAAATATATTTCGAGATAACTATGGAAAATACATAAGAATTTTGATGGAAATGCAGGGGAAATTTCTTTTTTCGAGATATCAAGGTTTTCGAGATAAGGAGGTTCGAGATATCGAGGTCCGACTGTACTATAAAAAAATATCAAGAAAACGATCACACTGATTTGAAACGCTGTCGCAATCAATATGGAGAATTCCTCAGTTTGAAGAACCGTCATAGTCAATAAGAGGGAAAAATACTTGCATCTTTTAAAAAGAAACTGCATTCATTTATCCCGTACGTCAAAATTATTATTAAACGTATTAGTAAGTTAAAAAAAAATGAAATTTTTTCATTCTCAAAACATAACGCGCGGAACGTTAGTTTTGGTTTACCAAGCTTTGACGAGACGTATAAAACTATTGGGTCGTTCGGAAAGTCGTGTCCGTTTGGGAAAATCAATTCGTACCGGAAAATTCTATCATTTAATTATTAGACATTGATTCCGATATCTAATGTCTAATAATTACCGGACAGAATTTTCCGGTACGAATTGATTTTTTTCAAACGGACACGACTTTCCGAACATCCCAATATATTATCGAAGTAAAGTAATGCGAATTAACACTAAGTAGATTTCCGTTGCACACTCTTTGTGGAGTTCTCGGGTATAATCTTCAAGTGTTGTCAACTTGCTTGTGTCTATCCCGTTATTATATCGACGACGGCTTAAAAGCCGGCATTTGCCATTAAGCACACAAGTCGGATGTATGTGTTCAATAAATAAATAAACTAGGGCAATATGAATTAAAATCACAGAACTTCACATTTCGCAAAAATGAATCAAGTAAAAATAAATTATTAATTAAAATCTACGCTTACATAATGACAAACATTCAGTTTGAATTACAAGGAATATGAAGTTCGAGCGAAAGAAATCTAAAACCCATTCGCAACTGAAAATGTCCCTTGGTGGTTAGTACGGAACAGAAACAACAAAATGTCTTAAATTAAGACGTTTGCTGATTTTTCAGATATTTTTCTCAGTTCGTTTATACCATGATCGTAGTAAGACACTAATGAGTGTTAAATTAAGACATCTATAATGTCTTAATTTTCAGATGCAGACACTTAAGTGTTTGAAATTCTTTTTCACACATGTGTCTGAATTTCACACGCCTCTATTTGCATTGTAGGACTTCTGAAACTCGTCTCGCGGAACTCCTGTGCGGAATGCTGACTGTCCCGCTTTTCCACTATGCCCAAATTTTTACAGGTTTAATTTAAATTAAAATTTTATTCCTTAGAAAGACGTCGATCCGGGACGCGAGAATTCAACCGCATTTTCGGTCAAATTTTGCAAGTTTCAGCATTAAATCCTTACGAAACTCAATATCTAAACTACTTTCATGTATTTATACGATAAAATTAACATGGCTAAAAGAAATTCAACCATATTCCTGTTTAGAAGATAAAGTAGAAATATGAGTACCACTTCTATCAATTTCCAGTGTTTTCATGCGGTATCTGTGTTCATAACTTAAAGGACATGCAACCATAAAAGGACGAAATGGACACTACGCCCTTAATTATTAGCAGATATAACATTAAATAGAAGTATTTAACTTGATTTATATCGAAAAAGAGAAAATTTGAAAAATGGAAACGTGTATAGTTGAAATAGATTGCGAAGTATTAAAAAGGTACCGAAACCTCCGGTATTTGCAGAAAGGTGCACGAACTCTTTAAAACGTTGAACGACAAGTCTATTTTTTCTGTCTATCCGCTTGGTCCATGAAATAAGATTCCCGTTACACAATCTATAAGTGCCGGTCACCGATGACTGACGCGAACTAAACGGGAAGTTCAGTGTCAGTCACCGGTGACTGACGTGGCACTCAACGTGTTAAGAGGGGAAACTTAAGAACCATAAGGAATCAGTACGCTCAGTCATCTTGAAATGTGCTAGACCGACATATTTCATTGAAAAGCTTTCGTGTGTCTTTTAAAAATGATTCTTCCTTATTCAAATGTATAATCAATAAATCAATGGAGAAATTCATTAACAGAAGAAAGGGTGCCTAATTTAAGGTGAGTATAATAGCCAGTTTGGATATAGTTTCGCTATAAACCATCTATAGATACCAACGAGGTACTTCGTAGCATTAATGAGAGCATCGAAAGTATCCATAGTTTAAATGCTAATAATAAATTAACATTAAAAGCCTCTCTAAATAACATAATATACAGAAATCTATTTATATTTTATAACAAATTTTACAGACAAGCATCGAGCGCACCGATGGGATCACTGATTTGAAGGCTTTTGGCAGAATTTAAATTGAATTGCAATGGAAAAATTTATTTTAAATGACGTTAATTTGATCCCCACTATCTAGTTAAGATATTTTGATGATATTTTCACAATCAGGGACCAAGGTCACACGGAATTAAAGAAATTTCTATACAAAATTAATAATTTGGATAGTAGAATTAAAATTACCTTGGAAGTTTGGGAGGACAATTTCCTACCGGTATTAGATGTTAAATTTAACAATCATAACTTGTTTAAACTAATTAAAAATCATGGAGCAATGGACCGCACCGTTTATATAGGAAATCTGTTAGAACGAACGCCGTTATTCATCCAACCTCGCATCAATAAAATTGCTTCTACTATTTTTTTTTATTAAAAGAGCTCTTCTGATCTGTACTGGGAAATATCTTCAGGAGCAATTGAGCTTTATAAATAGTATTGTAACTGACTTTAGCTTTTCATGGCATTATACAATGGACAGTAAAAAAGTTTACAGAATTTCGTTGTAACTCTTTAATACCAAAATATAATTAACTTATTTGTTTACTATCTTTATATTTTTGTACAGCCAGACAGCGTGACTGCAGTGCAGCTGAAAATATGAGTGTGTGGTGATCAGTTGGCGCGATGTCGAAGTTCGAGCAAAGGGCAGACATCAAGTTCATGTACAGACTAAGGAAATCCGCTTCAGAGACTTTGTTATCCTTACAAACAGTTTACGATGACGATTCTTTAAAGAAAATAGCCGTTTACAAGTAGTTTTCAAGTACCATCACCGTAGAAGACATCAAAACCAACGCGACGGCTGAACCTTGGAAAGATACCAAGACATTCTATTTTCTATTTTCAAATTCTATGTCTATAAATTAGAGTGGTTCAATTAATTTTTTCTTTTCTCGCACTCGTTCTAAATCAAATACATTTCGAGACATTACTCTACCTGACAGTGCATTTGCATTCGTATCTTTTTCTGATTTATCACCCTTCCCAACTAAAGAATTACAAATTGTCACGTGGTGTAATTTGAAAGACAGCCTACATTTAGTTTTTGCGATACAGTCTTTAATTACGTGTTTTCGCTTCAAGCAAGCGAAATATCTACTCTCAGCTTTCAATTTATTAATTCTTTCCTGAATTGAATATCTGTCACAATTTTCAGTTAAATGCTGATTAACTGCCTTCCAAAATAAACAAACACTTTCTCCGTCAGAGACTTCGGCTGCACTGACGCCAGATTTTTTGTTAATCTTTTGTTTAAATTCGGGTAATAACTCTGGTCCTGGCTTTGGCCTTGAATAATCAGAAGATAAATTTATAATTTGCGTCTGTTTTTTCCCACCCTCCAAATCATTTCTGATAAATGATAATAATTTATCCACGCAGTAATTGGATTCAGAGTTTTTGACACTTTCTTTACAAAATTCCAGAGATAAGTTATATGGTAATGCTTTTAAAATTATGGGAGTCAAAAGTGCGTCAAAACTATCCGATTCCATTTCTAATGACTTGAGACTCCGAATCTGGGTTTGAATGGTGTCATATAATTTACGTAATGACGTGACGTCATGCGATTTTGCTACCGATTTTAAAGTCAACAATGTGTTAATATGACTGGTAATAATTAAATCTTTTCTACCAAACTGATTTTTAAGTACGTCGACGGCCTCTATGTATTTTTTTTATCAGATAACGCAAAACCCGATATAGAATTATACGTACTCTCACCTAAATAACTGAATAAATAATTCATTTTCTCAATATTTGTCAGGTGTTCATTGTCATGTACCGCTGTTTTAAACGAGTTCCAGAATCTGGAAAAGCTTAATATCTCCATAATATTTCTCAATTTCAAGTGTCGATAGTTTTGCCGTGTTCGGAAATTCTACGCACCTATTATTTGCGGGACACACAGGGGGGGGGGTCTTTTTCATCTTTTTTGTTTTAGTTTCTTATTTACTCTGAACTTCCAGAGTATAATTTTTTCCTGGTACTCCGTCGACGCCTTAGCATCTTTTTCAACTTCAGATAAATCATCAACTAATGATAAAATTTCGTTGTCTTCTTGTTTTAAATCACTGGCTTTTTGTTCTAACGTTGCCAAATTTTCTTCAAGATCATCTAAGTTTGGCGCTTCGGACGCATAATTATCTTCAATTTTTTTAATTATGGACGTTATTGAACTTTTCGTTACACCTCGAGCTTTTTTTAATTTTGATAACTTATCTGCCATGTTTAAAATGATCTAATAAACAGTCTTACCTCCGTAAAAAGATAATCCGATAGGGTATCCGTAATGCACGTTAAATTCACTTATTGGCCAAATTCCACTTTGTATCTGACACCAATGTAAGAACGACCGGATGGTCGCGTGTGGTCTTTTCTCTATAAAGATTGGCCAATTATCGAAACATCACATATGTTTATTTGACACATAGGACGGCATTGTAAATACAAACCAGCACAAACAAAACAAATTGACACACAACACTAAACGTATCAATCAAGCTTATAGTTTCATTTTGTATCTTTACGACTGGCAGTAGCCAAAGCCGTTCTCAGTATTTTTGGATCACCTTCTTAGGCGAAGCCATTCCAGGTTCTGCCTGTTTCTCCTCTTTCTACAAAAGAAGGCGCTTCTAGATGATAGAGGGCGTGCGCAAACATCACAGTTGATAAGTCATTTAGCTGAAAACCTTGTCTTACATTTGCTTATCAAATTCTTAAATTTTCAGTTTTTTGTTTCGCGAATACTGGTAATAGCCCAAAATGTTTAAAACGAGCTTTATTTTTTTTTCTTTTCCTGTTTGAGATATGTAGGCAATACAAATTGTAAATGTGTTCAAAGTATGTTAGGAATTAAGACTACAGTGATGAAATTACTATCACTTACGAAAATAGTTCATAGAGCTCTATAGAACTCTATAGAATTCTTAACAAGTTCTGTAGAATAGCCTTTCTATAGAATACTGTTTCTATAGAGCTTTCAAGAGTTCTATAGAATACTTTTTCTAAAGAAGATGTTTCTGTAGAATTCGTTAGAAAGTTTTTTCTATAGACAGGTTTTCTATAGAGCACTATAACACTTATAGAAGTTCTATAGACTAATGATTCTATAGAATTTTTTAATAAAAAAATATTTTTTGGTCTTTTAAAATTTATGTCAACTAATTTATCTATCTATCTATCTATCTATCCATCTATCTGCATACATAATAATTAATTTTGTAATACTTCAGTTTAATATAATAGTACACTATAGATTTAATATGATTATAATTTAATTCATAATTCTAAGAGATTGTGATTCGATTGTTAATGTAACATTATATCAGTGGAACTACACTAATTTAAATTATGTTTAATTAAGTTTGCTTCTGATTCATCAATTTGTCATTTAATTTTATAATCATTTATTAATATAAAAACATTCATCTTATTTAATAAACTTTATTCACTAATGGCAATTCATCTAATTTAATAAACTTTTTTCACTAATGGTAATTCATCTAATTTAATAAACTTTATTCACTAATGGTAATTCACCTAATTTAATAAACTTTATTCACTAATTGTAATTTTTATTCAAATATTTTAATCTGAAGTATAAAAATATTATTACAATATAACATTATATTATAATATTATATAACAATTACATTTCAAGTTTAATGAATAATAATTTTAGACTTTTAAATATTTTTCAAGTCATATTAAGATAAGGGTTATTTTTATCCCTCCGCGCCCGATGCCGTGAGATTAATTAATTGCAACAGAAATCTGAAATGTATATCTTAACACGATTTAAGCTGTGAAACTCATTTGAAACTGTAAATAATATAGCATCAGAACCACCAACAAAATGAATAAGTAAATTTTTAAATAAATAAATTCCTTATTTTAAAGGGCTTTTTATTTCTTCTTAAATCTGGTTTACTAAGTTACAGATGTTTTCGGTTTTCATAATTTACACAGTTGGGAATGAATCAGCGTGTAAAATATATATGATTTCTATGCAATACAATAATTTCTATACAAACTTAATGATTGAAAACCCGAATCACAAAAGAAACAAACATGAAATAGTGTAATGAGAGCTTAAAATCCGTGATCGGATATAGAATACGCTGTGAAAGTGCTGGTTTACGTCCGATCACGAAAGCCAAACAGCAGTGAGCGCAGTCAGTACTTGGAAGGGTATCCACATGGAAACAGTTGCGTATTGACGCTATTCGAAATTTTTATAGAATATATTCGAATATTTTTATAGAATATATTCAAATATTTTGTAGAAATTCTATAGAATTTATATTGAACTTCTAAATATTTTTCTACAGCTTTTGGTGAAACTAGCTTATAGAAAAACGTGTCATAATTCTATAGGATTCTATAATATTCTTTCTATAAATTTTATTTATAGAATTCTATAAGACATTTTTGTAAGGGATGCCATTATTTAATTTTTTATACGACCCTTTTAGACAAAATTGGTAAATTAGAAATTTTCCCTTTATAGTAACAAGATCATTACAAAAAAATTTATACTTGTAGCTTGTACCTTTAAAATTGAAGGAGTTATGCTTTATTAAAAATTTACCACATAGTGCAGGTAAAATAGGGTTTTTCAGAGACAACTGATTGCAATTCACCAAATTTTGGGAAGAACTTGGTTTTGGCACTAGAAATGAAGATCCGATGAGTACCGACAGAGTCCAATATAGTGCAAAATAAAATGTTTTACCGTTTTTGGGGTGGTGGGTGGGTGGGGGGGGGGGGGGAGGAGCAGTTAAATCGTGACGTCAATTTTTTGCAGAACAGGAACTACGAGACTTCTGACTCTTGAAGGCTCCATCTTACCTAAAACAGGTTTCTATGCTTTTCCCCGATTTTTAAGGTTACTGCGAAATTGCAAGCACTTTTTCGTACCTGTCTGCTGCTGTAAGATATACCACAAATATAATTGATGGAGCCTAATCTAGAAAATAGAAGGCTAAAGGAATAAACAACACTGGGGCATCTTCGCATAGTTTGTCTTTCATAATCTGTCTATTTATTGATATGATATCGTCACATTATATATACATATAGGCAAAAAATTATTATTTTTGGCTCTCAGAAATTACAGGCCAAGGCCCTGGCTTTGCAGACGTTATCAGTTGGTTTAATTTCTTTAATGAAAAATAGACCTTCGGATCTACGGCAAATACGTGTGTGAAAATAGATCACAAAATGTCTTTCAGTGAATTCACAGGTGCCTAAGCTTATGACTTTTTTTTTCAGATATGAGGATTAATTGTGGATATCAATCATCTTCTCAAAGGAATACGAAGTTTGAGCAACCGTAATATGTAGACTGCGTACAGCATGAATTTTTAAAGCAATTGCAGTTATCGATGACAAAATTTTACGTACAGTTTACAATGTAAAGAGATGTAAAATTTAATCATGGGATTGCCAAATCATCAAGAAAAAAAAGTAAGGCATGCAAAAATTACTCAACGGTTGCAGGATGCTATTCTTGGGTACCTTATGCTTTTTACTTACTAGTGTGGCCGCATCAGATCAGTCTTTACAGTTTTATCCTATTGTAATGTGTCTGTAAAAGAATTTTATTAAAATCTCAAATCCCTTTAGAAATTCTCCCTGTATGAAATACGGAAATTACGGTTGCTCTAATCTCGTATTTATTCGACATGATGATTGCTATCAGCATTTAATACTTAGAAATCAAAATACATTAAATGTAATTAGAAATCACGAAATAAGGTGATACACAAGTATTGTCAATTTATTGTGCACATCATGTATATGTGCAGTATTAGAAGCAGTCGTATATTTCGTGTATTGTAGAATCAATCAACATTGTGGCAAAATTTTCTAACGGTTATTGCAACATGGTTATTAACGGTTATTATGGTTATTCTACATTCGACTAGTCTAATGTCAGACATCCAAGATAAAAGACTGGAAGGAAGAAAAAAAACAGGAAACAGGAAAACACAGATATTCATTTATTTGAACTCATCATATATCTAAATTATAAAAACAAAACAATTTTATCCAAAATCTGAAGCAAAAAAGTAACAATAATCGTGTTTTGTTTTTTCTTTTGACTTCTGAGTAGCTGAATTCAGAAGTAAAATTCATACACTCTTCTTTCTTCTGAAACTGCCCGTTGTGTTGATGGCGGTTTCAAAGTAGTACATGGTGTTTGAAATAGACTTCGTCGTATCTTCCCATACTTGTTTAAGTGCATATGGTGGAACACTGTGAGCAGTAGTTAGTGTGCTAATTAAGGAAATGAAAGACAATAATTTATAAATAAGAAACAATGAACAAATTTAATTTAAAACGTATGATTGAAACATATCTAAAACTAGGACTTCCCTCAGAGGGATTAGTCTGAGCGATATTACTGGGAACATAGATTTAATAATAACATGTGGAAGCAAAGGAAATGAGATGTTATCTTTAATTGTCCATATACTGCGAAAAATTGAAATGATGAAAATAAACGAATTGTAGAATTACAAAATCTTATATATAAATTCGCATACACTGTTTAAAAAAATGGGAAATCAAACCATTCAAGACAGCCATGCATGGATATAAAATTGAAAGTACGCAATATATTAAAAGCAAAATAGAAAATGAAACACTAATTTACTTATATCGGAATTTTAACTGTATAAAATGATGTCAAGAGCATAATCAGACGCTCCGCACCAATTTGAGTAACTTTAAATGACAAATATATGATGTTTAAAAAGAATGGACTATACTTTATATGGTGTGTGCTCCCCCGGAATAGTTAATATTGTACAATATCTGTTTTCCACGGATGCAATGAGGTTGTCGATAACATTTAATGAATTCTCTTCTCAAAATCTAATATAGTATCAAAGTACCGAATACATCAAAAGTGGCATGCAATGCTTCGTTAGAGTGTGTTTTAGATATGCTCGATCGGATTTAAATGATGAGTGTATGCTGGCCACTACATACGCTGTATTGTTTTGTTTTCAAACATATTCTGCACAAGTTGAGCTGTATTTAGCATGTATTAAATAAAAGAAATCGGCAATGATTACAACATAAAGTTTGACACAAGATCTGAATATATCGTCTGCATAACTTTTGAGCTGTCAAAGTGTCATTTGAAGTAATTTACAAATCCATACATATTTATTCAGCAAATCATGCAAGCTAACATACGCCAATATGAACCCGATTACAAAATTTCACCAGAATAAGTTAATATATAAAAAATCTACTAATGATAATTGAGAATATGACCTTATGATAAAATGTCTAGAAAAATGAATCGGATAAAAAATTCATATCACATTTAAAGCGGCACTTCCCTCTGTTAGTGGCCTTGGCGAGAGAGAGAAAAGCCTAGAGAAGTAACACTTTAACAAGTACTTTCGGGCAACCTACTCACTGTTTCATACAGATCTTTATTCAATATTTACACAATTTATTTAATGCTAGGTGGGTATCTATCAGTTTTGTTGCATTTAAATCGCATGTTTTGCGGAGGAAATGCAGCATTATGAAATATTTAACGTTGCTGTACCTAATAATTCCAAATTAATGGTAATTGAGATCGCTTTCCGTTAATTTCATCTTTTTAAATTTTAAATTTTTTAGAAACCATTCATAGAGACAATTGTATATTTTAAAACTAACCCGAAGCAAAATTTCAAGATTTTGGGCTCAGCAGTAACAGAGAAATAGAAACTTTTCGAAAGTTTTTTGTTTCTGCACTGTTTTTTATAGCGACATTTTTAGAAATTGTTCTATTGCGAGAATTTACGTCATGATAAATACAGCCATGTCAATTTTCATGTTTATATTACTAACAGTTCCATGTTCTTCGTTACTTAGATCATCTTTAGATCTTTTTCCGCTTTGTTTAGTCTTTCTATTTTTTAGAATTCGTTCTACAACGAGCATTTACATCTTATTAATTACTACCATGCCAAAGTTCTAGTTTCTAACCCCAACAGTATCCCAAAAATTTCAGTATTCCAAATAAATCATAGTTTAGAACCGTTCTAGAAATTTTTACGTTTATCCGTCAAATTGAACCTTTTAGAGAACGTTCATTACGAGTATTTACATCTTAAAAGTAACTACAGCACCAAATTTAAAGTTTCTAACCCAATCAATATCGCATAAATCACAATTTTAGAACTTCTTTGCTCCTGCAGCGATGTAGGTTCTTGCACTGACATAAAATAGTCTTTTTTTCGGAGCAGAGAGGGCCACCAACATGTTTTTTAAGCTGGCTATGTAGTTTCAGATATAACACCTCACAAACGTACAAGCATTAATAATATTATATACTTTATAATATTATAACGCTTTATAATATTAGCATTAGATGTACAGATACAAAAGCCATTTATCTGTTACAAGCTAAAGTGCCGGCGTTGCCCAGAATTTGAAGGATGTTTATTCTGAAAAATCAATTTCAAAATTTAACATACAACACAAAACAAACATTAAAAAAAGCAGTCGAAATGTTGTTGAATGATTCATATGAAAACGCTGTATAAAAATGTATAAATGTATATAACAGACGCAAAAGAATACAGCTATAAATGAACTTATTTCAATTTATAATTGGAGCAATAATGTTAAAATACGCCAATATTTCCCTAATCGGGTTTTTATTATGCTTCAATACATTTTTCACACTCATATGACGTTATACTATATCCACCACGTCCTTTATACTTCCAATATGACGTAATATTTTCCTCTTTCACGTGGAAACCTTGAAATAGAAAAGTTATGAAGTTATATTCACTTTCATTTAAATTCGTCAAACCATTTATTTCATTTTCATATTTCACGTGAATATCTTGCAATAGAAAAGTTATGACGTAATATTCACCTTTTTTTTTAAATGCGGCAAACTATTTATTTCATTTTCATTTTTCACGTGGAAATCTTGTAGTAGAAAATTAATTGTTGTAGTAATAATTTTATTATGTTTTTTAATTGTTGGCAACTGCTATAACGAAAAATGTTTAAATTTGATAAGAAATTGCTGTTAAATTGGTGGTTTTTTATTAATTAAAAATTAACTATAAGTTATTTCGATTCCGGATTACTTTAGTTGTCTCGGCCATATTTTAATACACATGTACGTATCTCTTCACAATTTTGGCTTCCAAATTGTGGATTTTTTATAGAATTACAAACAGACAGATAGACAAGTTTTCATTTTTATATATCTCTCTATTCTATGAAAAGTAACTAACGCTGTCACCGCCGCCGGTTTTGAATTTTTTGTGACCGGAGGTCTTTCTTCGTTAATATTAAGAAAACTATTGCATACAGATACATGAAAATCGGTGGTATTATAGCGAAATGTTTGATCAACACACTAATGCATACAATTTTCAAATCGAAGAATTATTTTAAGAGATATTTAATGCTAAAGTTGGACAGAATGTTCCATTAAAAAAAATTGATAAGAGCAAAAGCTATACATGGGAATTTAATCATTTTTAGATCATTTTATTCAATAGAAGATCCCGGTCTGCAGATTTCATTATTTTTTTTTTAATTTGACTCATTTTTTTGAGGTTTTATTTCTATTTTAAATTCAAATATTCAGCATTTTGACAGATATGTTTTACATATTTTAGAAAATGGTATTAATTTAAACTGTTGCCAACTGTATAAACAGCGTAAACAATAATGTTTGCTTCAAAAAAAAAAAATATTTTCACGTTACTATTATAAACAGAAAAAAACCTTCAAATTACAATTAAATAATTAGGTATAAAAAGCAGGCACTTATTGGAAATTACGCCATAAAAACTATATTTACATGTGAATTTTAAAAGAGAAAGGATATTGTAAAATAAATTCATTAACATGCGTTAGAAATCTGAAATAGAACAAATTACGTCACATTACACTTATTATGCAAAATGAACAAAAAATAGTATTGCAAAACAGTTTAAATTTAAAAATTGCGCGAGACAAAATATTAGAGGTTAAATACTAGATTTTTCAAAATTTTATTATTTGTCGTTTGATGTGAGGTGTTCAGCTATAAATATGCAAACTTTTATGTTTCAACATAATTAGGGGCTGAGTTAGAAAAATTGCTTTAAATACACAAGTTAGAGCTCAGAGGGTAAATATTAGACTTTTTCAAAATTTTATTATTTGCTGTTTGATGTGAGGTGTTCAGCTATAAGTATGCAAAATTTCATGTCTCCAACTTAATTAGGGGCTGAGTTAGAAAAATTGCTTAAAATACACAAATTAGAGCCCAGAGGGTTAAATAATAGACTTTTTCAAAATTTTATTATTTGTCGTTTGATGTGAGGTGTTCAGCTATAAGTATGCAAAATGTCATGTCTCCAACTTAATTAGGGGCTGAGTTAGAAAAATTGCTTAAAATACAGAAGTTAGAGACCGGAGGGTTAAATATTACTTTTTCAAAATTTTATGATTTATCGTGTTATCGCAAGTGTTCAGCTATAAGTATGCAAACTTTCATGTCTCCAACTTAATTAGGGGCTGAGTTAGAAAAATTGCTTAAAATACACAAGTTAGAGCCCAGAGGGTTAAATATTAGACCTTTTTCAAAATTTTATTATTTGTCGTTTGATGTGAGGTGTTCAGCTATAAGTATGCAAAATTTCATGTCTCCAACTTAATTAGGGGCTGAGTTAGAAAAATTGCTTAAAATACAGAAGTTAGAGACTGGAGGGTTAAATATGACTTTTTCAAAATTTTATGATTTATCGTGTTATCGCAAGTTTTCAGCTATAAGTATGCAAACATTCAATTCTCCAACTTAGTTAGGGGATGAGTTAGAAAATTGCTTAAAATACATAAGTTAGAGCCCAGAGGGTTAAATATCAGACATTTTCAAAATTTTATTATTTGTCGTTTGATGTGAGGATTTCAGCTATAAGTATGCGAAATTTCATGTCTCCAACTTAATTAGGGGCTGAGTTAGAAAAATTGTTTAAAATACATAAGTTAGAGCCCAGAGGGTTAAATATTAGACTTTTTATAAATTTTATTATTTGTCGTTTGATATGAGGTGTTCAGCTATAAGTATGCAAAATTTCATGTCTCCAACTTAATTAGGGGCTGAGTTAGAAAAATCGCTTAAAATACAGAAGTTAGAGACCGGAGGGTTAAATATGACTTTTTCAAAATTTTATGATTTATCGTGTTATCACAAGTGTTCAGCTATAAATATGCAAACTTTCATGTCTCCAACTTAATTAGGGGCTGAGTTAGAAAAATTGCTTTAAATACACAAGTTAGAGCCTAAAGGGTTAAATATTAAGCCTTTTTCAAAATTTTATTATTTGTCGTTTGATGTGAGATGTTGAGCTATAGGTATGCAAAATTTCAAGTCTCCGACATATATAGTTTCTGAGAAGGGGCTCTGTGACAGACGGACAAACAGCAGACAAAGGAGTGAGACAGGTAGGGTTTCGTTAGATGGACGAAACTCTAAAAACATGCTTCGGATGACTGTAACAACATCCTAAAATTACATTACCATCAGCGATCTACCAATCCCGAATTTAGTTTACATTCTTTTCATATATTCTTATTCTTTTGTGCGGCCCTGTAAAATAATTATCAATATTATATACAGTAAAACCTCTGAATAGCGGACACCCCGACAATGCAGAATTTGTCCTCTATTTAGAGGTGACCGCTACTGAGAATAAAACATGTACAGTTATTTAAGAGTTGGTAATCGAAAAAATGTCCGCTAAATAGAGGTATCCGCTAATCGGGTGTGTCCGCTATGGAGGTTTTATCAGTAAAACCTCTGAATAGCGAACACCTCGGGAGGGCAGAATTTGTCAACTATTTGGAGGTGTTCGCTACTGAGAGTAAAAAATGCACAGTTATTTAAGGGTTGATAATCGAAAAAATGCCCGCTAAATAGAGGTGTCCACTAATCGAGTGTGTCCGTTATGGAGGTTTTACTGCATAATAATATCATCCTTTACAAGAAAATTGCATGCTGTATGATAGACAGACAGACATCCAGAGAAAGATAACCTCCCGGATCAATAAACACTCATGTCTTTTGTTTTAATCATCCACAATTGTATGTCATACAACATGCCAGATTTTATACAACAGGCTAAAAACGGTCACCGTGGTACGGAATACTGTATTATTATTTGTTTGCCCACCAAAACTGGTTGCCACGGGTTGTTGCAAGGTTTGTGATCACGTGGTTGAAACTGATCTATTCGATATTGCTGCGTGCGTATTTTTTTTTTATTTGCTCCATGTGTTCAAACCAGTTGTCTACGAAAACATCAACCGGTGAAAGTGACGCACACCAAATTTCTGTGACGTATGCAGATAAATTGTGCTTTTTTAAGAGTTTTTTCTATATAATTTTTAAACGGTTTGGAACTTATTTTTCATAGTAGGTGCATTCAGTAGGCGACCCTCATAGATACCTTCTGGTGCAATCAGAAACGAAATCCGACAAATATTTTTTGAGTTATGCTTGACGAAAGGTTTTTATTAGGCTTTTTTTTTAGTAGGACATGGCGTTAATATCCATCGTAGTAGTAAAGTGTCCGGACAGTAATATTTCGCTGAGTATTAGCCTTCGCTTCGCTCAGACAATTATGCAATAACTTAATGACATGGTGTTTGAAATAGACTTCGTCATATCTTCCCATATTTGTTTAAGTGCTGTCCTTGTTTAAGTCCCATACTTGTTTAAAATTTATGGCTGAAACCGCTTAAAAATTATTCCATAACTTAATGAGTATAAATTTATATGTTTAAAAATATATTACTAGATACCGGGTGTCCCAAAAAGGACTGACTGATTTTAAAATTCAATAACTTGTAAACGGTGACAGATATTTAAAATATTCTTGCAGGAGGGTTATGCATAAGGTCAAAAGTTTTTTTACAGTGATTTTCAATTTTAGTTCGAATTACAAACAATAGATGGCGCTGCGATCGATAGACGCTAAATTCAGGCTCGATTTTTGGTACTTCGTGGCCCGGATAATACATTTCCATCTCCTTTTTCTGCATAGAACAAGAAAAAGGACCAAAAATCGAGCCTGTATTTAGCGACTATTGCTTACAGCGCCATCTATTGTTTGTAATTCGAACTAAAATCGAAAATCACTGTAATAAAACTTTTGACCTTATGCATAAACCTCCTGCAAGAATTTTTTAAATATCTGTCACCGTTTGCAAGTTATTGAATTTTAAAATCAGTCAGTCCTTTTTGGGACACCCGGTATATTTGTTACTGCATATATATGATAGGGAGATTTTTGCACGCAACAGAAATTATATATATAAGTCAATCACCTTATCTTCTCATCATCCTCAACTTCCAAGTACCTTTTGTGCATTCATGTGGTTAACCATGAAATAAAAACTAATATATCTATATTATGATCATATTAAAAGTTCTTGTAAAGGAGAATACACCCCCTGATCAACATCCAGGTGCTCTCCTAGATTAAACTAAATTGAAAATAAGCTTAAGAATTTTAACTAATTTGTTAAAATTTAAGTAGGTTAAAATTTTGCGCTGTGTACTTTGGTAGTCACAAGAATTCTTATGAGGCGAGGTTAACCGCAATCCACCTTTTCTGCTAACTAGGGAAGGTCCCCAACTGCCAGGTCGGGATTTTGTCGAGAGTGGTGTCGTTGGAAAGCTCTTACCATGGAGATCAAGGAAATTTATACAACTATTCGTTCGAAAACAACAAGTGAAGAGTTATAGGCCGATGTATTACTGTCATTTATTGGTTTCTCCAGGTCGCCAGCTATGCAGGAAAGGCACTCTGTGTGGTAGAAACGACAGCTTACACTGCAGTTATGTAACCTGTTGTTACCAGTGTGAAGCTGTTGAAGGTTCCATGTTCACTCTAGTAAGAAACAGAAGTTGTGACCACATTTTCACAATCATATATTGAACTGCACTGACATGGAGTATGCTTTAAAGGACATCAGGAACTAACTCCTCGCCTGATCCTAGGTGATGAAAGGAAGGCATGGGCAGGGCCTACGGGGGCAGTTCCCGAGGCGCTCAACCATGGAGAATTTTAGCAATACCTGTGGATCGCGTTCCAGGCACGCTGGTTCAGGGGAAGTGGATGCAACTTGCGCAGGGGTGCGGAGTCGGTGGGAAATATGGACGACTCCAACTCCGACTCCGACTCCAGGAATTTTAACAGATCCGACTCCGACTCTTTCACTCAAAAATGGGCCGACTCCCACTCCGACTCCGACAATGCAGATCTGCTTGTAGAATAGACGACTCCGACTCCGACTCTGGAAATTTTAATAGATCCTACTCCGACTCCGACTCTTTCGCTCAAAAATGGGCCCGACTCCGACTCTAACTCCGCAGCCCTGGACGCAACCTTGTGACATCCGAAGTCGGGCCCAGTTCTGAAGATGTCGTCGGCGAGTCTTCAAGCTGTAATGCTATCTCCGACAAAGGGAAGATTGCAAAACTCCTTAGTTTGCAACTGCTAGAATATTTTTAGGAATCCGAGGAAAAGGAGCCAATGACTGAAGAGAAGGCCATTAGTCTGCGACTATTCAAGACACTGAAGGGGATGATCATAAACGAAATTTTCCGGTCAATCGATATTCTGTATGAGAGCAGCATCGACGAAAATGAACTGAAAAGTAATTTGGAAATAAATACGGACCCCACCTTCGAATATGAAGAACCTTCGAAAAAAAGCGGTTGAAATTGTATTCCTGAAGGAAACTGAAGTGGTGTCAATCGAATAAAATTTCTGTAAGAGACACCCGAGTCGACAGGGTTAAAATTCAAGAAAGAATGTGGAGCTGTTTTGAACGTGTCGTCGAGTCAACTGAAGAAGCCTTTCCTCGTTGTGTGCACTATGAGAAATATTTTTGTTTTACTCACTTCTTCCGAATGAACAATGTGTCAAAAATTTACTATCATCAATGTAAGTCAGTGTAAGAACCCTAAATAAATTTAAATCTTACTCATTTTTTTATGGGACAACTGATTTTCAATGAACGAAATTTTAAACTTTGACCCGGCCCCCTGTTTTTATTAAAACTCAATAGCCTATATATGAGATAGCAAATTACTTAGCTCGATGAGACGAATCGAATGAGCTATAAAAACCGAAATTCGCCGCCACAGACTATAGTAGCTTTACTTGTTAGGTATTTATCCATAATTCTGGGCTTTACACGTAAACGAAGAGACTCTACTTTAATCACACACTCTCTACTCTCTAATGCGTACTGATCTCTCAGAGAATATAAGGTGACGCAGCCACTAGTTGATCAAATAAAGTCAGTGCTACGGGTTTTTTATTACATTTCCTTCCTTTTATGTTTTAGAAGTAAACTAAAATGATTGCTGCAACCCATAATGAATGTCCTATAATGGGCAGAAATGAAATCCACTGAAAGCAAATAGCAATCTATACTAATCTATATCTATCTATCTATATTAATTAATTAATTAATCATACTCCTATTATAAAGAGGTAAAAATTGTTTATTTGTCGGAGATAAGCTCCGAAACTACCGAACCGATTCCAAAAGTAATGGTATCAAAATGATGGTGTTCGCCCAACTTAGAACATAGGCTATATCTTATGTCGGTGCCACTACCCCAAAGGGGGTGCAGGAGCAAAAAACGTTCTAAAAATGCGATTTTTGCGTTACTGAAGGGCCTAGAAATATGAAATTTGGAATATTAGTTACTTATAAGATATAAATGGTGTCTAAGAACAGTTCCTAAACAATTCGAAATTTAAAAGGGGTGAAAATGCACAAAAAGCGTTCTAAAAAACGTTCTAAATGGTAGTTTCTTCATAATCTCAGAAAATACCAAACCGATTTCAAAAGTAATGGTATCAAAATGATGGTGTTAGTCCAACTTAGAACATAGGCTATATTTTATGTCGGTGCCACTACCCCAAAGGGGGTGCAGGAGCAAAAAACGTTCTAAAAATGCGATTTTTGCGTTACTGAAGGACCTAGAAATATGAAATTTGGAATATTAGTTACTTATAAGATATAAATGGTGTCTAAGAACAGTTCTTAAACAATTCGAAATTTAAAAGGGGTGAAAATGCACAAAAAGCGTTCTGAAAAACGTTCTAAATGGTAGTTTCTACATAATCTCAGGAAATACCAAACCGATTTTAAAAATATTGGTGTCAAAATGATAGTGACAACGTTTGCTCCAAGATAGGCTATGTTTTATGTCGGTGCCACTACCCCAAGGGGGGTGTAGGAGCAAAAAACGTTCTAAAAATGCGATTTATGTGTTACTGATGGGCCTAGAAATATGAAATTTGAAGTATCAGCTACTTATTAGATAAAAAGGATTTCTAAGAACAGTTCTTAAACAATTCTAAATTTAAAAGGGGTGAAAATGCACGAAAAGCGTTCTAAAAAAACGTTCTAAGTGGTAGTTTCTACACAATCTCAGGAAATACCAAACCGATTTGAAAAATAATGGGGTCAAAATGATGGTGAAAATCCCTGCTCCAACATAGGCTATGTTTTATGTCGGTGCCACTACCCTAAAGGGGCTGCAGGAGAAAAACGTTCTAAATTGCTGTTTTTGCGTGACGGAAGGACCTTGAATCGTGAAATTTAGAATGGTAGTTAGTTATAAGATATCAATGATCTCTAAGGACATTTTCTAAAAAAATCGAAATTTAAAAGGGGGGGTCAAAATGCGCAAAAAGCGTTGTAAAAAACGTTCTAAATTGCAATTTCTATGCAATCTCAGGAAATAATGAACCGATTTCAAATATAATGGCGTTAAAATGATTGTGACAGATCTTGCTCTGAGATAGACTATATTTTATATATGTTTCCACTAACCCAGAGGAGATGCAGGAGCAAAATGAGCGAAAAGCGTTCTAAAAACGTTCTAAATGCCGATTTGTCACCAATATCTCAGGAAGAATCAAACTGATTTCAAAAGTAATGTTAAGAAATTGATGCTGACAGCCTCTGCTCTAACATAGACGCTATTTTAAGTCGGTATCACTATCACCTAGACGTTGCAGGAGCAAAAAAGCGTTCCAAATTTCGATTTTTGTGATCGGTAGGGGCTAGCAACTTAAAATTAGGCAAGGTACATATGTATTACATATAAATGATCTTTAGGAACAGTTTCGAAAAAATTGGAAATTTAAAAAGGGGTGAAAATGCGCGAAAAGCGTTCTAAAAACATTCTAAATTGCGATTTCTACTCAATCTCAGGAAATTCCAAAGCTGTTTCAAAAGTAATGGTTGAAAATCAATGGTGACAGTCCCTGCTATAACATAGGTTATATTTTATGTTGCTGTCACTACCATCTGAGGGTTGCAAAAGCAAAACATGTTCTAATTTGCGTTTTTTGCATAACTGAAGGGTCTAACACTTTGAAGTATGGCATGGTATTTACTTACAGGATGCAACTGCTTTCTAAGAACTGTCAAAAGAAAATTTCAAATTTAAAAAGATGAAGTGAGCGAAAAGCGTTGTAAATAACAATTTTTATGTAATCTTATCAAATACCAAACAGATTAAAAAAATAATGATGACAAATTGTTGGTGATAGAACTTGCTCAATCATAAGCTATATTTTATGTCTGTGCCACTACCAGCAGAGGGTTGCAGTAGCTAAAAACTTTCTAAATTGCGATTTCTGTGATACTGAAAAGGCTAGAAACTTTAAATATGGCATGGTAGTTACTTATAAGATATAAATGCCCTCGAAGGTCTGTCGAAAATAAATTCGAATTAAAAAGGGGTGAAGTGAAGGGGATGTGCGAAAAGCATTCTAAAAAAGTCCTAAATTACGATTTCTACCCAATTTCAGGGAATATAAACCAAATATAAAAGTAATAGCTGCGAATCAATGGTAGCAGTCTCTGATCTTACACAGGCTATATTTTATGCCGATGATTCGACCACCTGGGATTCACAGGAACAACAAACGCTCTAAAAAAGGCCTTTAAAAGCTTTCTAAATTACGTTTCTGTAGAATATTAGGAAATAACAAACCAATTTCCAAATTAATGTTGGTAAATTAATGGTGACAGTTCCTATTTCAACATAGCCCTTTATGTTGAGAGAGGTGGTAGGACTTGGAATTTGACATGATGGTTAGTTTTAAGATGTAAGAAGATGGTTTCAAAAAAATTCAAAACTTCAAATGAATACTGAAATGCGCGTATTAATTGAGCATAAAAGTTTCAAAATATTTTCTAAATTATCATTTATTTAGTTTTATTTCGTTTTATTAATTTAAGTCTCATTTCTGCCCAATGCAGTGTAATAATGATGTTTAATCAAACTGTGTTTTAAATAGTAATTTTTGCAAAAGTAATAAGTACCTTTTTAAAATAAAATATTACCTTTTAATAAAATGAAAATTTAGTTAGTACCTTTAAATAAAAATTAGACATATAAATATCACTTGGCATATTTCAAATATTACGCGAGCAAAGCCGCGGGGTTTGCTAGTAATATTATAAAGATGTAAAAATTGTTTATTTGTAGGAGGTAAGCTCTGGAACTACCGAACCGATTCCAAAAGTAATGGTATCAAAATGATGCTGTTAGTCCAACTTAGAATATAGGCTATATCTTATGTCGTTGCCACTGGCCAAAGGGGAGTGCAGGAACAAAAAGCGTTCTAAAAATGCCATTTTTGTGTTACTGAAGGGCCTAGAAACATGAAATTTTGAATGGTAGTAACTTATAAGGTACTAATGATCTCTAAGGACATTTCTTTAAAAAAAATCGGAATTAAAAAGGGGTGAAAATGCGTGAAAAGCGTTCTAAAAAACGTTCTAAATGGCGATTTTTACGCAATTTCAGGAAGTACGAAACCAATTAAAAATAATAATAGTGTCAAAAAGATGGTGACAATCCTTGCTCCAACATAGGCTACAGTTTATGTCGGTGCCACTACTCCAAAAGGGGGTGCAGGAGCAAAAAACGTTCGAAATTGCGGTTTTTGTGTTACTGAAGGGTCCAAATACATGAAATTTAGCATGCTAGTTAGTTATTAGATATAAATTATCACTAAGAACATTTCCTAAAAAATTCGAAATTTAAAAGGGGTGAAAATGCGCAAAAAGCGTTCTAAAAAACGTTCTAAATGGCGATTTTTATGCAATCCCAAGAAGTACTAAACCTATTTAAAAAAATTTGGTGTCAAAATGATGGAGACAACCCCTGCTCAATTATAGGCTACATTTTATGTCGGTGCCAGTACTCCTAAAGGGAGTATAGGAGAGAAAAAACGTTCAAAATTGCGATTTTTGTGTTACTGAAGGGCCCAGATACATGGAATTTGGAATGGCATTTACATATAAGACATAAATGATCTCTAAGAACATTTCTTAAAAAATTCGAAATTTAACAGGGGTGATAATGCGCGAAAAAAGTTCTAAAAAACGTTCTAAATGGGTATTTCTACGAAATCTCAGAATTTACCTAATAAGTTAAGTAAAAAAAAAATGGTAAAAGTAATGGTTGAAGTAATGGTCAGAAGTAATGGTTGAAAATTGATGATGACAGCCCTTGCTTCAACACAGGCTCTATTTCATGTCGGTGTCTCTACTACCTGGGGGTTGCAGAAGCAAAAAAACGTTCTAAATTGCGATTTTTGTGTTACCGAAGGGCCTAGAATCTTGAAATTAGGCAGGGCAGTTGTTTATAAGATACAAATGATCTCTAAAAACATTTCCTAAAAATGCGAAAGGTAAAAGGGATGAAAATAAGCAAAAAGTGCTCTAAAAAACTTTCTAAATTGCGATTTCTACGCAATCTCAGAAAGTACCAAACCGATTTAAAAAATAATGGTGTGAAAATGATGGTGACAGCCCTCGCTCCAACATTGGCTGTATTTCATGTCGGCGCCACTACCCCGAAGGGGATGATGGAGCAAAAAATTATCCAAATTGCATTTTTTTGTAATACTGTAGGGGCTAGCAACTTGAAACTACGCATGATAGTTACTTATAAGATATAAATGATCTGTAAGAACATTTCCTAAATAATTCGAAACTTAAAAGGGGTGAAAATGGACGAAAATCGTTCTAAAAAATGTTCTAAATTGCGATTTCTACGCAATCTCAGACAGTACCCAACCAATTTCAAAAGTAATGGTTGGAAATTGATGATGACAGCCCTTGCTGCGATATAGGATCTATTTCATGTCGGCGTCACTACCACCTTGCGGTTGCATTTTGAAGAACGTTCTAAATTGTGATTTTTGTGATACTGAAGGGGCTAGCAACTTGAAATTTCGCATGGTAATTACTTATGAAATATAAATACTCTCTGAGAAGAGTTCCTTAAAAATTCGAAATTTAAAAGGGGTGAAATTGGACGAAAAGCGTTCTAAAAACGTTCTAAATAGCGATTTCTACGCAATCTCAGGAAATATAAACTGATTTTAGAAGTAATTGTTTCAGATTGATGGTGACAGTCCCCGCTCCAACATAGCCTATATTTTACGTTGTAGTCACTACCACTTGGGGGTTACAGGAACAAAAAATATTCTAAATTGTGTTTTTGTGTTACTGAGAGGGTCCAACATTTTAAATTTGGAATGGTAATTACTTCAAAGATGCAAATGCTTTCTAAGAATTATCGAAGTAAAATTCTCAATTTAAAAAGATGAAGTGAGCGAGAAGCGTTCTAAATTACGATTTTTATGCAATCGTATGAAATACGAAACAGATTTCAAACATAATGGTTGCAAATTGACAGTGATAGAACATGCTCAAACATCAGCTATATTTTATGTTGAGGGTTGCAGGAGCAAAAAAACATTCGAAATTGCTATTTCTGCGGTACTGAAGAGGCTAGAAACTTTAAATTTAGCACAGTACTTATAAAATATAAATGTCCTCTAAGAACAGGCGAAAATAAATTCGAAATTAAAAAGGGTGAAGCGAAGGGAAGGAGTGAAAAGCATTCTAAAAGTGTCCTAAATTACGATTTCTATGGAATCTCAGGAAATAATACACCGATTACAGAAGTTATTAGTTGCGAATCAAGAATGATAGTCCTTGATCCTATACGGGATATATTTTATGCCGGTGTCACTATCACCTGGCTGGCAGGAACAACAAGAGACTTTAAAAACAACTAACTTCCGTTTCCTATAGAATATTAGAAAATACCACCGATTTCAAGGTTAACGTCGACAAATTAATGGTGACAGTCTTTGTGTCAACATTTTTCGAGACATTCTATTTCAACTCTATTTTGGCATTTTATGCTGGTGCCACTAACACCAAAGAGTCGGTAGACTGTTAGACAAGAAGAATGAAATTGATTGATTGAATGATTGGAATTTGAAATGATGGTTAATTTTAAGATGTAAAATGTGTTAAAATGGTTTCTAAAAAATTCAAAACTTCAAGTGAATACTGAAATGAGCGTATGAAATGAGCATAAAAGTCTCAAAATACTTCGTAAATTATCATTTATTTGGAATTAGTTTTAGATTTTCCTATTAATTAAATTCTCATTTCTGTCTATTGCACTTTTATAATGAAGTTTAGTCAAACTGTGGCTTAATTTGTAATTTTTGAAATATTCCAAAAAGTTTTCTTCTAATAAAAAGTAGTCATGCAAATATCACTTGGCATATTTCAAATATTACGCGAGCAAAGACGCGGGGTTTGCTAGTAAAATTATAAATAAATAATTTATTAATTGCCCCTTTCCCAGTGGTTGATCAGGCGAAAGAAATCAATCGAAAGTCCAAAAATTAATCTTTAAAATATCATCCTTGGGTTGTGATTAACAATAATTCTTATAAAGTTGAAATAAGCAAGTGGAGGTGGATTATTTTAACTTCCCGTAATTGTCTCCAACTAATCAAAAACTAAACGTTTACACTTTCTAATTAAAAAAAAATTCATAAAATGTCTTCTCTTTCAGCAGACAGCTGACAACAATGCGAAAACAGGTGTATTAAGATTCAAACAAAAATATTATGACTAGTGTACGTATAAAACTCATTTCCGCCTGAAATGGCGCCATATTTAAAACATTTGATCAACTACTGGAAGGGTATCAACTACTGGCGAGGTCACCTTATATATATATATATATATATTATTTACATACAGTCTCATTGTCTTTCTTGGTGGATCATCCAGAGTTCATCTCATCTCATCCTGGTTCCACCTTTTTGGCTTTTTTAATGTAGGTCTTAACGTTTTGTGAGATCAGATAGCCTGAGTCTTGCAGATTGGTTCTAATTCCACATCTCCTGAATGGTTGCTGTTTTGCCAAATTTTGTTTCCATAGCATATTCATAATGCATTCTTTTTTTTTGTAAATATAACCCTTTAACTCATTTTATTTTAAATACTTCCTTTCATTAATTTTATTCAAAAAATAGCTGTCCGACCGACGCTGCCCGGGCCCGTGATAATAACCTTAAATGAACCTCAAATGTGTGTGATTTTATATATTTTTTACTATTTTGTCTGAATTTATATTTTTAAATGTAAAAATCGAGAAAAAATATTGAATTATAAGTATACAACTTGGTATTACTTTTACGTCGAAATATTCACATATTTATTTATTTATTTTGTAAAAGATATTTCTACCCATCCGAACGTTTTGAAATTTGTTTAGGTAATGTGAATAAGTCTATTGAGATGCTTTAAAAAGATTGTGTTAAAATACGGACGTTTAGTTACATTTATCGTAGAAAAAATATCGTCTCCGTGTGGCGCGAAATGACCTGAGTTCGCCGGTGTATTTGAAAGAATTAAAATTCATATTTTTTCCAACATTGCATCATCCACCAATTAGAAGAAAGTTTAAGGTTTTGTTTGTCAGTACCTATAAAATTGGGCCCTGGAGGGGTGTTGAAATAAGTGTGTGTGTGTGGGGGGGGGGGATGATTTTTCGGAAAACGACCCTTTTTGAAAATTTTTTTGAAGGGGTTAACTGCAACATTTTTTCAAATTGATTGCAGCATTTGAGGCGTAAGAGTACGATCTTTCGGAATATGTCTTCCAATTTGAGCTGTACCTAGCTGTTTGGTCGTTTTCGATTTAAAAAAAATATTAAAAATCACAAATACAATCGAAAAGTGGTTCTTCGCCTGCTTCCGATGCGTGAATGGGTTTGTGGGCATGCACCAGAGTTTTTCGAAAGCTCGCGATGAAAAAAAGTGGATTTTTGATGAGAGTTCTATTTTATTTAAACGTGGAAGAATTGAATTTGCACACACGAAATATAAAAGTTGCGATTGGCGATTTAAAAAATGTTATTGGCGATATTTGCTCCCCACTAACATCAAAGCACCAATAAAAATAAATGAAATAAAATAAAACACAATTTTAACATATATGTAATCGAACAATTTAAATTTTTACATCGTCGAATAGAAAAAAATATACATACTTTCAAATATAATTTGTGTGAAAACAGTACCCCTGTAAACTGATTGTTTATGTTTTTTAATATAATTTTCAAGAAGGAAATATTTTTAAATGTATCTCTATCGCGTGCATTACGAAAGATAAATCCGCACTGAAAATGATATAAAAATTCAGCGTTTGTTTCTGGCTGATATTCCAGAACGAAATTCCTCAATAAATAAGTAGAAAATAATAACATAATATAAATAAAACTAAAATTTAGCAGAAATGTAATCGAACTAACGCACTTAAACAGCTGAAATGGTTAATACGCAAACACAGCTTTCAATAAATTTCAAAGTTTTGTTTGAATGCATCATTGATATTTTGGATATAAAAATGTTTTTTGGCGTTATTAATGAACAATCTAAAAATATATGTTAAATATCAAAAAATCAGTAGAAAAATATAGTTTTCACCTATGTTTGGTAACCCGAGAAATCCAGGTTGGATAGCCCAGTACTTTTAAAATTAACGGTGTTTGAATTAGCCATTAGGAAACGATAAGAAAACAGCCCTTCTCCCCCTCCCGCCATTTAAAATGATTATATTGGACTCAAAGATACTAAAAACATTTCTTTTATTAATTTTGCTTAATTGGTGGGCACACTAAAAGTTTGCATCAAACATAGACAATGTCGGTGAGCATGTGGTTTAAAGTTGACGCCTTTGCAGATACCCCTTAAAAAATAAATAATAAAAACAAATTTAAACAACGTAATGAAACTTATAATCCAGTAAATGTCAGAATGTGTGGCACAAAAAATTGATATCTGGTTATAAGCATACAATTAAGTTTACGCCAAAACTTTTTGTGCCAGTTTGCCGGGGTAGCCGAATGTGGAAGATTGCCAGTTTTGGTCAAAATCAGATTTCACTGGAAAATTTGGCAAATTCTCGAATCATCGTCAAATTGGGCTTATTTATGACGCCGAATTTGATTATATTCGGCAAAGTATAGCAAAGCTTGGTGACAATCTCGTGAGCACATGTGTGTGTTTTTGTGTGTGTAAACGAAAGTATTGCGGAATGAAAGTACAGTAGAACCCCGCTAATCCGAACTAATTGGGACCGGTGACTGTTCGGATTACAAAAAATTCGGATTACAAAAAATTCGGATTATCCGAAATTCAGATAAAAATAGAAAAGTAAAAGATGTGTGCTAAAAAATTGCAAGTTATAAGTACTCACTAACATAATAAACATCCTCCATCCGGCATCCTAAGGTCCGGCATGCTGGATAATCTGACATGACTTTCGGAAAAAAAAATTGTATTCCTTGTTTCATCACTCCAGATGTTTATAATAATCCAATGAAACTTCAGAATGAGGCATTACGTAACAACCCATTACAAAAGGTTCAAAATCGCGAATCTATAAATAGATTAGTCACCACGTCGACGGGAAGGAAAGAAAGAAACATTTCTGTAGATGATTTGCAAAATCATATTGTTGAAATTAAAAATAAATTTTTGTCATTTGAATTAAATACTTTTTGCATTTTAAAAGAGAACTTTATAATGATTCGCAAACAAACTGATATTCAAGACTTTTTTAAGATGGTTTCTACGAGTAGGCCTACAGTGCACGTTTTCATTTTATATTCGTGTACATATGTTGTACTTTTACATTATTGAGTATTTTTTTCTTTCTGTTCAAGCTATTTAAAGAATAAAAAACCTTCTCTATTACCATTTTATATTTAATTCTAACTTCTACACCTTTCTCCCGACCTTCATCCTGTAATTCCGAAAATTTCGTAAGTTAATATTTTCAGTTAATTTGTTCAAGTATAATTTTCGAAAATAAAATCGGTTCGGATTAACCGGAATTTCGGATTACTGGGGTTCGGATTACCGGTGTTCTACTGTATATACCGTAATAAAATGTTACACATCGCTGATTTCTGTATTTTCTCCATATATCATGGTCGCATACTGAAAGGACCAGTCACATCTCGGCTCCTTCTAGTCTTTTGTTATGACAGATAGTCTTACAAATTATACGCTTTTAGTTAGTAATTACCTGTAAATATCCCATAAAAGTGGCATTGGAGGATCATCAGTGATGAAGCTCGGCTCATGAATCAGAAGCGCATCTATATGCTTTGCGGACACTACAGTCAAAAAGGCACCATCTTCTGGAAATGATATTGGTTTAACTTCTTTGATTGCGCCGAACAAATCGATCGCTGTTTGAATGGACATCACATATGAACTGGTAGCATAAGGTGAAAAGTCATTCTGCAGATAATTTTCCAGGTTTAGAATAATTTCCTGCAAGTTAAGGATAGTTTAACATTATTTATTTATTTTCGTGGTTTGGATTAAGATGTTCATTACTTTTTTTAATGCATGTCCAGTAAAACCCACTCAAATGGAATTGTAAGAGATCGAAGAAAAATTCAGTTTCAGACAAATTCCCGTCTGAACAGGTCCTCATTTGAAAATGTATTGCATTTTTTCACCGGGACCTTAGAATTGTACACACGTCTCGTATTAACAGGTTTTACTGCATGCTTAATTTATAAAATGTATCAATTGAAAACAAAAAAAAAACAAATGTAAAATCTGACTTAGACCAATAAACACTACATGTTTTATCTGAACCTTCATTTCCATTTTTATTTTCTTTAAAAAAATTATTTTATTGGCTAAAACTGCTGAATTTTTATTAAATTTTATTTTAAGGGCAAAATGAATTTTCTTACAGTAAATTTAATACACTAGGGGGCTCGGCTCCCTGCGAGCAACGCTCGCCAACCCTCGTTCAGACACCGCAAACTCTAAGAGCACGCTAATTTGATCGGCTTTAAAAAGATTTTGAAAGATTGAATTATAAGTTAAAAAACAGTGGCGATCTCCCTATAAACGGGTTTCTATTCATTTCTCTTTGATTGGGGAATTTTAAAGCCAAATCAGCTGCTGTTAAAAGATACAATGGCTGTTTCCGTCTTTGATTAAATAAAATCAGTTAAACATTTCAAAATAAGCTAATATAAAATGAATTAAATAAACAGAGTCTTTGCCTCCTGGTATTTTTTAACAAAGAGAAAAGAAAGTTTTTTTTAAATAAGACATTTTAAATGTATCGTTTTTAATCTGACGTAATTTTCACCAAACTTTTCTTTCTCTTTTTAATATTCACGTGAAAATACTTTTGTTAGAAATTAAATATTATTTGCGCTGTCCCAACAAAATTAGTTGAAAAGATCATCTTAAAATATGAAATAAATGTTTCGCGCAATTTTTAAATTTAAACTGTTTTGCAATATTATTTTTTGTTCATTTTATGGAATAAGTGTAATGTGACGTATATGTGACGTAATTTCTCCTATTTAAGACTTCTAACCTATGTTAATGAATTTATTATTTTACAATACTCTTTCTCTTTTAAAATTCATGTGTAAATATAGTTTTTACGTAATTTTTAATGAGCTCCTGCTTTTTATATTTTCTGTTTATAATAGTCACGTGTAAAATAAATTTTTAATTTGAAGCAAACATTATTGCTTGCGCTGTTTATACAGTTGACAACAGTTTAAATTAATACCATTTTATAAAATATCTAAAAAATATCTCTCGAAATGCGGAAAATTTGAATTTAAAATAGGAAAACCCCCTCAAAAAATGAGTCAAATTTAAAAACTACATGCAGTCTGCACACCGGGAAATTCTGACGCATAAAATGATCTAAAAATGATTAAATTCCCATTTCCAGTGTTTGCTCCTATAAAACTTTTTTAATGGAACGATTTTGTCCAACTTTAACATTAAATATATCTTAAAATAATTCTTCGATTTAAAAACTGTCTGCATCAGCGTGTTTATCAAACATTTCTCTATAATACCACCGATTTTCTTTTTTTTGTATGCAACATTTTTCTTAACGGGTTAATCCATTTCAAGTGGTCCAGAAAATCATCAATTCGTTGCTCGACCATATTTAAAAAATCTGAAATTTTTTGTACAACAACCCTAACATGATGGAAGTTCAAAATGACTATTATTTTAATTTTATTAATTTTTGTTTGTGCATGGCGGCCATCTTTATTTCATCGTCTGCAGCAATTTTCTCACAAGAACGGTTTACGGAATTGTAAATAATCATCGTTTATTTATCCAATTCAACTGCGGATTAAAGCAATTTGTACAGAATACACTGGGCTAAAAATTTGGTAATGGAGTAGTTTCCGAAACTAACTGCTTATTGGTAAAATTTAAGCATAAAGTTTCAGTTTTTTTCCAAAATTTGTCCGTTTACAAGAGGAAATTTTTCTAGAAAGGAATACTGTCAACATGATATAATTTTTTTTTTTACAAATAGGCCGAAAGTACTTGTACTCACACGCCGAGTTCCAGATCTGGGACTTGCTTTCTCTTCGCTAAAAAAAATCCGAAAATTTTCAAAAATGTCAAAAATCGCACTTTTCAGGCTTTGATATCTCTGGTGGGGCACGAGATAAAAATCTGAAAATTTTTTTAATAAGAGTATTGTATGGTAGTGTTATGCACAAGAAATTTCAGGATGGAGATTTGACTACAAGCTGAGATATGGCAAGGGCAACATGTCAAAACAATACTGCCAAACTATTGTTTTGTTGTAGTCACAGCTAAGTATTTATCTCAGAGTGTCATTTAAATTTATTTTTCAGATTATCTTTAAATAATAGTAACAGAAAATAAAGCATTTTGCAATTAATTTAAAAAATAATTATGCCTAAGGCCTACATTTTGTATGGTTTCAGTAATTTTTGTTGTAATTTTAGTAACTAAAAGAAACCCAAGCACTTTTACATAAATATATATATATATACAAGACCTGAGACAAAAACAGAATATGGATAGAGAAAAGCTGTTAATGTTGGCATACTTGTTGAGACATGATCAAACGTGTCAAAACACATTCCTGCTTGTTGGTTTAAAAATCACAATTTTAATGCTGCTTGCCAGTCTTTGAAACTTGTTCCTACCATTAGTATGTTCCTGTAAATGAAACGTTATGCGATGTTACCATGCATCAGCCTCAAGTAATTTTCAGAGAGTAAAGATACCCAAAGCCTTTTCAAAATTTATACTGCAGAAAAATCACATTTTTGCATAAAAAGTAAGCTAGGAATTATTAATGAATTGAGACTTGCACATAGTGATTTCAAAGTATATTTCAATGAGCCAGCAGGGCCAAGATCTTCAATGAGTTATCAAGAGATGACAAGACTTGGTTCCTACAAATAAAATTTTGAGAAAGATCAAAATTGTGGTTTTTGAACCAAACAAGCAAGAATGTGTTTTGACACGTTTGATCATGTCTCAACAAGTATGACAACATTAACAGCTTTTCTTTTACCATATGTTGTTTTTGTCTCAGGTCTTGCATAAAAATATTTCTTTTCTTTATGTAAAAGGGCTGAGGTTTCTTTTAGTTACTAAAATTACTTACAACAAAAATTACTAAAACCATATAAAATGTATGGCCTTAGCATAATTATTTTTGTAATTAATAGCTAAGCTTTGCAAAGAGCTTTATTTTCTGTTACTATTATTTAAAGATAATCAAAAACATAAATTTAAATGACACTCTGAGATAAATAGTTAGCTGTGACTACAACAAAACAATAGTTCGGCAGTATTGTTTTGACATATTGCCCTTGCCATATCTCAGCTTGTAGTCAAATCTCCATCTTGAAATTTCAAGTGCATAACACTACCATACAATACTCTTATAAAAAAAAATTTCAGATTTTTATCTCGTGCCCCACCAGAGATATCAAAGCCTGAAAAGTGCGATTTTTGACATTTTTGAAAAATTTGGGATTTTTTTTTAGCGAAGAGAAAGCAAGTCCCAGATCTGGAACTCGGCGTGTGAGTACAAGTACTTTCGGCCTATTTGTAAAAAAAAATTATATCATGTTGACAGTATTCCTTTCTAGAAAAATTTCCTCTTGTAAACGGACAAATTTTGGAAAAAAACTGAAACTTTATGCTTAAATTTTACCAATAAGCAGTTAGTTTCGGAAACTACTCCATTACCAAATTTTTAGCCCCATGTATTCTGTACAAATTGTTTTAATCCGCAGTTGAATTGGATAAATAAACGATGAATTATTTACAATTCCGTAAACCCTTCTTGTGAAAAAATTGCTGCAGACGATGAAATAAAGATGGCCGCCATGCACAAACAAAAATTAATAAAATTAAAATAATAGTCATTTTGAACTTCCATCATGTTAGAGTTGTTGTACAAAAAATTTCAGATTTTTTAAAAATGGTCGAGCAACGAGTGCTGGACCACTTGAAATGGATTGATCCTAACATTAACGGAGAAAGACCTCCGGTCACAAAAAATTCAAAACCGGCGGCGGTGACAGCGTAAGTTACTTTTTTTTTAGAATAGAGAGAAAATTACAATTATTTCTGGGACAATTTATTGTTATTATTTCTTGAAAAAAGGTTATAATTTGCACTGTTATTTAATTGATAGGAAAAAAATCATCAAGAAACAACTTCATTATTTTACATGCGGAAAATAAAAGAAATCAAATATATCATTTATTAACACAAAGATGGGACTTTGTGCCATTATGAAACAGCTAAAAATAGCGAAATCAACTGTATATTACACTATAAAACGATTTTACTAACTTGGAGTAAGAAAATGTAGTCGAAGATCTGGCAGAACACTCAATTCAGATGTGTAAAATGCAAGAGAAAAGTTGCAATTTCGGTTAAAGAGAACTCCCTAACAATCGCTTAAAAAAATCACAACAAAGATAAATCTTCAATGAAAATTTTTAAATAGATATCAAACTAAGACTTTGCAAATCAAACCACATAAGCCTCTGAAAGCTCATTTGCTGAGAAATAAAATGAAGCAAGCCAAGATTGAAAGATAAAAAATAAGGCTATGTATATATACACTATATTGCCAAAGATGACCGGTAACTTGCTATTTTAAACGTTTTCTTAAATATCTAGAAAAATACATGAGGAATAATCCTGAAACTCCAGGTTTGTAAACAGAATAGTACAGGTCAAATATTTCCGTGAATATTTTTTTCCGAAACCCAATAGGGGACCGTCAACAAACTGAAAAAGAACGAATATCTTTTGGATAACCCTGTAAAAAGTAATGCAGCAAAAGCATTCAAACTGTAGATTATGATTAAGTGCCTTATTGTAATAAAGTGTGTTCATTTTTATGAGAATAGCATGTATATTCGTAGAGCAATTAAAGTTTTTATAAAAAGAGTCCCAAATTTTGCCAAGTTTTTTGCTTATAATTTGTAGAGTTCTTAATAGAAAAAAATGTTCTTTTCAGAAAATATTACAAACAACATTGTACACAATACCTTGCAACCAGAATTTAAAAATAATACAAATTGTATGAAAAATGAGTAGGTTTACTAAATAATGATTCACTCCGCATGCCCGAATGTAATCAAAATATAATCTGCATAATGTGTTAGCTAAATGTATAGAGCAACTTTTGTGAAAGTCTCAAAAACATAGTTTGAAAAGTCTGAAAATTATCGTTGATAGAATAAGCTCACAATCCGTTATTCCCAAAAGGAAGCAAAAAGATGAGGGGCTGTATCCAAATACAGTAGTACGTGCAATATTGTGTATGCTATATTGTCACTAATCAATGGATATATGGATACAGCCCCTCATATTTTTGATTCATTTTGGAACAACGGATTTTGAGCTTATTCTATCAACGATAATTTTCAGAATTTTCGACCTATGTTTGTGAGACTTTTACAAAAGTTGCTCCATACATTTAGCTAACATGTTATGTATATTATATTTTTATTACATTCGGGCATGAGCAGCGAAACATTATTTAGTAAACTTGCTCGTTTTTCATACAATTTTTATTATTTTAATTCTGATTGCAGGTTATTGTGTACAATGTTGTTTGACATATTTTCTGAAAAAAACTTTTTTTTTATATTAAGAACTCTGTAAATTATAAGCAAAACATTTGGAAAAATTTGAGACTGTTTTTATGAAAACATGAATTTCTCTTGGAGTACACATGCTACCCTGATAAAAATGAACACAAATTATTACAGTAAGCCACGTAATCATAATCTACAGTTTGAACGCTTTTGCTACATTAGTTTTGACAGGGTTATCCAAAAGATATTAGTTCGTTTTTCAATTTGTTGACGGTCCCCTGTGGGGTTTCGGGAAAAAATCTTCACAGAAATATATGGCCTGTACTATTCTGTTTATGTACCTGGAGTTTCAGGATAATTCCTTATGTATTTTTCTAGATATTTAAAAAGACGTCTAAAACCGCAAGTTACCGGTCATCTTTGGCCATATAGTGCATATAGTAGCTCTAATCAAAATTGCTTCACATGGATGAAGCAGAAAATACTGGAAAACAGTTGTGTTCAGTAACAAAGAACATTTCACACTAGGATAGGCAATAAACAAACAAAATGATAGTGTATGGATTCAAAATATGTACCTAGAGAAGAAACTTCACCCACCTCTCAACCTATTCCAAATGACCTGGCTCTGACGCCCGCATTGACTCGTCAGAGGGTTCACAATCATTTTGCTACCGTAATTTTTGTATTTAAAATTTGACCTCATGTAATCGTTTGATATTTTACTATTAAACAAAGAAAAATTCAGCTTACAAAATTGCTGGTAGTAAAGTGATTCTGAATTTACTGACGAGCCACTACTGTTCTGACCTCAAATGCCGAAACTCTGTTGCATTTTGTCGATCCTGATTTAAAAATCAACAAAGAATACTATCAAAAGCACATTCTAAAGAAAGCTTTATTTTCTTGGGCTAGTAAAAATTTTGGGAAAAGCACTTGACTTTCTAACACAGCTCTGCGTCAGCCCATAAGGATAAAGCTACCGAAGATTGTTGTTGAGCCAATCCGTCATGTTTTACGGATTTAAAAAAAATGCACTCTAATTCTTCCGATTTACTCTTCTGAGGTTTTTCTAATCAAGGGCATATTAAAGAGCAAAGATTACTTTGAACTCCATAAAAATATTTAATCTTTAAAGGACGATCTCAAGGCTGTTTGGGAACAAATAAACAGTAATTCGTTACGTTATATCCGTGAAAAGTTTACAGAACGTTTGAAGGCTATGAGATCGAAGCTATAGCGCCTAGAATATATAATGTGGAAATCGGTTATCCCTATAATACTTAAAAAAGCGCTAAAATATTGTATCCCTTAAATGTGCAACGATGCTGCTGAAATATGAAGATCGCAGCGACACCTGCAGGGCATTTTCTACAACTGCAAGATATTGCTAGTCTATACAATGTAATACGAAAATCCCGCAGATGTTGCTGCGATCAACGCTTGGGATTTTAGCAGTATCGTCGCACATTTCAGGGATACAAATTTTTAGCACTGTTTCGATAGCATATTTCCACACTAGGTATTCTAGACGCTGTATCGAAGCTAAAGGTAACCCTTTGAAAATTAATACATATTTATAAAAATATATTTATAATAAATACATTTAAATAAAGGAATTGTGAGTTTTCACTCTCTAAGGCAGGCATGTCCGTCTCGTTTGCTGCCAAAGGCGAAAGGAAAACATTGTAGTGTAGGTTGGGGTAAAGATATGCATGGGGTAAAAATATGAACTGACTGATATAATATGAAGCAACATTTCTACAATAATGACCGCTAGGTGGCAGTTCGGTTTCAAGTATAACAGTTGTGTGTTCAAACTTTGGGAAGAAAATAGCAGTCCATGCCTAGAAAAGGAGGTAAGTTTCAATTTTTGAATTTTGATGTAATATTTAAAAAAATTGACGTTATTGTTTAGCTGACAATACCTCAAATTCTTATAAATCCGAAAATTCAGTGGGAAACGGAAGCTCTTTAGCTTCTAAATGCTGTGTAGTTTACCTGGATCGCATTTGTTTGAACTAGTAGGTAGCCGGTTAAGCAAAATACTGCCGAATGGGGTAAAAACACGCATCCGTCTTGGGGCAAAGATACGCACAAGTTTAAGGTGTGGAGCTTTGCCTATCGTTTTAGCTAAATGCCAAGCTTCCCACAATTACGTCGTGGAAAACTTTATATTTTTTCTAAGTTAGTATTGTATAAAGTATAATAGCTACTTAACTAACATAATCTACTTAACTACCTTTTCTCTTTCCTAGTTAAGTTTCTAAAATATAAAACGTAGGTATCTACAAAAATTGTGATATCAAACGTTCCGCTAGTGCCAACCACTGCTGGTCCAACAACCATAATTTTAAAATTTCCGAAGCCTCCATAATACAGAAATGCTCAATAATTTACGATCTTGACTTCTGGGAAGCTTATCACATATGGAAAAATTCAAACAGTTCAGTTAACGATTTATCCAGTACGCTCAATTTTTCAAAGATATGGTTTAATTTTCTATAATTCGTTTTCTTCAATCCCCTCCCCACCTTTATTTCTTCTCAGTTTGAACTCTTCCGGAGCAATTGGGCGATTTTGGTTGGTCTCCCTGTGTGTGCGCATGACATCGACTCCAGGGCTGGTTGTCATCCGTATGTCGCATTTCACTGTTAACAGTAGAGCTGTAAGGTACGTCTTTCTGGCTCTCTGTCTCCCCCCCCCCCTTCTCACTCAGAATTTTAATTTTACTTTTGATTTTTAAGCACTGATGATGAAACCTTAGATGTTTTGAAACACCTGTATGCTTTTTAAATATATTTATATTTGTGTCTTTATACGTTTTTTCCCTTTCTTAATATATCGGCACAAAGTACCCCACTTTTTATGAACCAAAGATATCTTTGAAATCGGTTCTACCCAAATTCGATCCTGAAAAATCCGAAATTTCAATTTATCTGAGTTTATTTGAGAGGCAAGCGCGAAAAGCCCAAATTGAAAAAAATCAGTTGGTCACTCATTTATTAGGATTGTTTCCTACGGAGTTAGGAGAGCTGATTCTACGAGAATCGCCTTCGCATTCAGACGATTTCGATCATGTCAAAAAAGTATTGCTGGAAAGATTTCAACTTTCGGCAGAAGATTTTAGAATAAAATTCGTTACATCACAAAAATCCGAAAACAAAACTTGGAAAGATTTCGTGTACGAGGCTTCCAATTTCTTTGACCAATGGTTAAGCGGTCTAGAAATAACGACGTATGACCAACTTAGGGAATTGATTATCACGGATCAATTAAAGCGGAAGGTTAGTCCGGAGGCTAGGCAGCATTTTATCGATGTATGGAGCTCAATAATCACTCCATTTGAGTTAGCAAAACAATTAGACATATGATTCGGCGAGAAAGGTTGTTTAGCGATAAGGGCCCCCTAAATTCCAAAACCCAGTGAAACCTTTAGAGTGAAATAAATTCATGGGGCAATCAAAAACCGAAAACTTGAACGGAAGAGAATAGGAAAAATTGGAGCGATAAAGAAAACTCTAAGAATCGAAATGCAATTTTCGATAAAAGGAAGGAAATTACTTGACTTACGTACAAGAAATTAGGGCACTATAGTTATTCCTGTCCGGAGTTAAAAAAGACAGAAAAGGCCGAAGCAGTTTACCATATCGCGGGTCTCCAAGACCCAGAAGAAGCTTTTGGACCCTATGTCAGTCGAGGGTTAATTAATGGGAAAGAAATTAGCATTCTACGCGATTCCGGGAGCACTCTTGATTTAATATTTGCTCACGATATGATCACGGACTAATTTTGGGGCGAAAAGGTGTGGATCAAACAAGAATTAGATAATAAGCTAAAGTGTTTACCTATAGTTCAAGTAGAAATAAATCTAAGTACCGCTGATACTATACGGACAAAGGCGGCCGCAGTGGATAAAGAAACGGACATGATCCAATATTTGTTAGGGAACAAAACACAGCAATTAATTGATAGGCGAAGACAAAACCCGCGTTCAATTAATGCAGCATTCACAAGACAGAGCGCGCGCCATCCGAACACGGAAAACGAAACTGAATCGAAAAAGCCATCCGTTTCCCCAACGACGCACGGTGTAAGATTTTGCAAATCTAGCGGGGAAAAAGTCCAAAAATCGACTTGCAGTAATTTCACTTTCAGATATTTCAAATAACATCTAACACATTGGATAAAAAAAAATGTAAAGTGATAACAGCCTAACTCCACAAAAACACCATCAAAAATCGGCTCAAGAACCAAATTTTCTTTTAACCTTTTTAGAATGGCAATTCTGTAGTTGTAATTGCCATTGATATTTTTTGGCTAAAAACATACTTATTTTGCAAATATTTTTTAATGATACTATGGAATCTTTACAACAATTAAAGGTATATATAAATATTTTACAGACATACATACAATAAATACAATAAACCCAACTGGAGATCCAAGAACCCCGTCAATACGTCGATGCAATTAAAAAATGTTATCACTAAGCCAACAAGATTAAAGAGAATATTTAAGGAATTTATTGTATGTATGTCTGTAAAATATTTATATATATCTTTACAACAATGTTGATTCCTTGTATTTTACAGTTGCAATAGTTATTTAGAAGCGTTATATTTAAACAATAATTTTTTAAGTCAATATAAAAATTATTCGAAAATTTAATAGCATATGATAAACTTTAAAAAGCTACACGCCGGTACATTGTCATACAAATTTTTTTTGTAATTATGTATGCATATAGATATAGAATAAATCAATTTCAGCTGCCAGTATTTGCAATTCTTGAATATAATTAATTTTTTTATCAGGTACTGAAGTGTAAATTTCGAAAAGAAAATTATATGAGATTTAAGAAAATTATGTTACTAGACATGAATCATTCCCTGCTAATTCTAAAAATATCCTGATAAACTATTTATTACACAAATATAATCTTCAACATTGCTCATCTGATATGTTAGACCACATTAAGCGGCTGATCCATTCATTTATAATTGGCAATAATCAAAGATGGAGAAACTTACATCGCTTTTTTGAAGCGATCTTTTCGCAAGAACGTTTTTTGACGTAAAATAAGAGATGGCCAGAATCGAACATTAACAATGAATATATTAACAGGGCGGAAGTAATAAATGCTACCGGGAAAAGGTTGGACAACCAAAGAAATTTTTTTTATTTAAGTGGACTGAAATCAAAAGACAAAAGGTGCATTCGTTATTCCCGGAACACAAATGAATAACCACTCGCCACGTGTTTAAAACTGAGAAAATCTGGAAAAAAAGGATGCTATGTGTGTGTTTAAAAATATATCTGAAAGCCTTTAAAGAGCAACGACATTTTAAAAAATCGTTCAAAATGCCGGATACTCGTCATATAAAAAAGGGCTGTAATGAAGATAATCAAAATTTTATAATGGGTAAATCCACAGCCGTCATCTACTTCTTACTCTAGATCCATAAAGTTTAAGTTCATCATGGAAACTGATCAGTCAATAACAGAAGAATTGAAATTATTAGAAATTAAATCTTCACAGCTCTTGCACTAACTGTAGTAGAATTCAATGTTCAGACGTATGACATAGAGCACAAATTTGAAGGCACAGTGGTAGATAGCAGAATGTGAGCATTCTATCTTCAAATAAAGCAACTTAAAAATGCAATGCCTGTAACGGAAAATTCAAGGAGGGGAATAAAAAATGATTCGATAATATACGAATAATACTCACAAGTTTTCTTGGGCTTATCGGCACAACATGCACAATTAAGATTTACGGAATGTTTCTTACATATTGGTCATATATTTGATGTAAAGAAATAGCAGTTCCAAAAACCTGAAGAAAAAAATAAAGTATCGCAGAAAGAAAAAAAAATATAATTGAAAGATTTAGACTTAAAAGAGAATTATTATTAAAAACTCCAAAACAAGGGCGAGATAATATTAATGTAGGAAATAAAAAAAGGAAGATTTTTTAAGGATGCTGCAGTGGCCGCTAGCATAACAGGTGTTAATAAGCTCTTCTTGAGCGATTTGATGTAATTTTATACAAGATAAATATAACTGCCTTTAAGCATTACAAATCGTGACATTAACATCTCAATAAAACTATAGCGCGGCTGAAGCACCCTGAAGTTTTAACATTTATACGGTCACAGAGTATACAAATAATAAAAGAACAGCAAACAACGGAAAATGACAGTTATTCACTTTATAACACTGGTAGCTATAGCAGTATGTCATTAATTAATTACTATTTTTTTAATACAAGAAAACTCTTCTAGTTGAAAATAAATATGGACTATATTTTTAAAAATCTGCACTGAATACCATAACACTAGGCAAATGTCAACGCATGAAAATGACAAAACATCTTTTTATTATGACTATGATGACGGAATAACAATTGTAGAATGTAATGCGTAAAGATATACAGTAAAACATCCCTAAAACGACCACGTTCCGTTCCAATAAAAATGGATCGCTCCGAGAGGTGATCTCTTAATGGAGGTCATGTTTAACTCTAGATTTCAATTGTTGGAAAAAGGTAACAATTAATATTACTAAAATTTATTATTCACATTAGGAAAAAATATGAAAATTTAAGCATCAAAACAAAAATTAATTGCATAAGCAGACTTTAAAAAATGAATGCATTGACGTTTGCTTTGATTTTCCGATTTTATCTTTTATAACTTTTATTTCCAAGTCCTTTCGAAGTTCAGTAAATAAAAGCAGTTTTTTTTGGACGGGAACAAATAATGACGATTTCATTAATTTATCTATTTCTTTGAGAGTTTCCTGACAGAACAGGGCAGATGAGCTTATTTACCGTCATTATTAATTTGTCATCAGAGTTAAATTCATTGGCTAAAAAGGCATAAAGGAGTTTAGACACTATGTGTCTAAAGTTACCGGAATAAAAAAAAATTCTAAACTTAGTTTAGAAGTTTGATGAATAATGCACTTTCCGGAATTATTTTTGTAATAAAACCTTCTTCAAGCGACCAGGAAAAAACGGAATTTGTTTCAATTTCTTCAAAGAAATTGGTCGCTCATGGAGGGAGTCTAACTAGGATGTTCTCTGAATGGAGGTAAAATTAGTATTGAGCCTATGGGAATAAATATCGTTCCATAAAAAATGGTTGTTCAGGGAGGTGGTCGCTTAATGGAGGTGGTCACACAGGGAGGTTTTACTGTATTTTTTTCATAATACATAGCCCTTTTATCTCTAGTAAGATCAATTTTATTACTTTAATATCGATAGTTTTCATAAATTGAATTTTGACCCGCTAGATTCGCAAAATCTTACACTGTGCGACGATTGAATAGCCGATTCTCCGCGACGAGGGAGAAAGAGGGATCTGTAATTGCGATCCTCCGATGCTAGAAAGAGAACGAGAGGGGACATCTTTGTCGAGAATGCAAAAGGGATTTTTCTACCTGTAGTTGAGAGCAGACCACAGGCGGCGATTTTAGCTCACGTTAGTGAGCGGGATTTGAGCTTGGCTAAAGAAAGCGAATTGGCGGTGGGGAAGGTCGAAACTTTAAAATTCAACCCCCGGACGCCGTGAGAGAAATAGGCACCAGCTTCTTAACGGGGAGAGAACAAGGTACTTTTCGACAGCTAAGCGAGACCGTACCACGGTATGAAAACTTGGCTCTAGGGCACAAAGAAAACGTGTGCGACGCTCAGGAGAATGTCAGGTCAGATTGTATTAGGCAGAGAGCGAATGAAGCGAAATCGCATTTCAAAATGAAAGTTGGGTTGTTGTTTAGGAAAATAGAAGATCACAGGGGATTCGACCGAGAAAAAAATGTAGTCTCATCGAAATTCAGAGACGGTATTTTATCCTTATGTCAGGAGAGTGCAGGCGGTCACCTGAGTATAGAGAAGTCGGATTATAAATCTTGAGTAATTATTTTTGGCCAAATACCGTGAACGAAATTAAAAGGTTATAAGAGAGATGGAAAGGAGATGAACTTTCGAAAAGTTTAGAAATCGTACATGTATTTGATTTAATGAAACGTTTGAAGCGATTTCAAGACTTAGAGGTAAAAACGGGGACGAAAACTCGTGATGATATGAAAAGGTGGGTTGATAAAGAAATCTCGGAAAAGATTTAAAGAGTAAACATAATGCATCGTAGAACGCCTCCCCATATTTATTAGGTAAAGTTAATTGAACCGGATTCTCATTCAGTAAATTTAGTAATGGAAGGGCGTTCCGATCCTAATAAAAAGGAAAACGATTTGGAGGTTTCCCAATTAACTTGTAGCCCGGAAGAGTACGACTTCCAAACTATAGTTACGGATAGCGCGGTAGAAGAAAGATGCACCACGAATCAGACAGCCAAGTTATCCGAAGTTTTAGAAGAAAGGAGGGGTGTTTTCCATATTGATCCGGGAGAAACATATTTGAGTACGCACTATATAGAATAAGGAGTGATAGGGGAAGACGGATCAAAATATGATTCTCCTATGATTTTTAGTCTTCTGTGTTTAGACAACGCAGCAAAAGTTTTCGATGATTGGAATGATCATATGGGACAGAAAGGGATTGTATTAGAACGCACCAGAGGAATAAAAATAAAAGTGAAATTATCAAGGTGCAAATCTGCGCGGCGTACAATTAAATATTTGGTAAGGTGGCTCAAAAACAACGCCGAAAATAATCCTCAATTAATCCGTTGGTCATTGATTCTTCAACCTTATCATTACACTATCAAGCACCGTCCCGGTAAGGAGATAGTACACGTTGATTGCTTGAGTAGGGTTGAATAAGCGTAGGCACAAACTAAACTTGTATAAAAATGTGTAGGTTTTTTGGTTTATTATTTTGTAAAATATATATATATATATATATGAAAACAGGCTGCAAACCTCTGTTGTGAACGAATGTGAGTCTAACCTAGTCTCAATTTCAGATTTTTTCCAGCCGTGCGAAAAATCTCCACCTCAGAAAGGGAGTGCTGTAAAGTCTTGTAGTAATTAAAGAATTAATTAACAGAACTATGCCTGTACCAAGACTTCACAAACGGACTGCAATTCCCACGGGCTGGAAACCATTTATCTTAAATGGACAATAGGAAAATTTCTTGGGATATTTTAGTTTCTATGCCCAATGACATTAAAATTCGTCACGGCCCGGCCTTTATCAAAGGATTTATCCTTTGCCCGACTTTCGCTGGCCGAGAGTTTCAAGCTTTGGGAGACGCCGTATGGCAACACGGCACCGGGAGGAGAACAAAGAGGTCCAATCAGAGTGCTGGGGCTTCGCCGATTGGAAGTGCGGAAGAGGGGACGTGCCCCGCCCATTTTGGGAGAAAAACGAGGATGAGAGATGAGGAGAAGTTGATTAGATCGAAGAGAGTTTTGGATTGTCGCAGACAGCATCAGCTGGCGAAATCCATTCTCCGAGAGACATTCGGACTCTATAATTTAGTGACTGGACTATTTGTTTTTTGCTGGCGGCTAAATAGCTGGCAAGTCCCATTTCTTTCCGAGACATCAGTCCCAGGTGTTAATAAGACGTATGTAATTGTCATAGACTCAGTGGCTGATGAATTTTAATATTATAATTGATGGACGAACCCAGATTTATATTCGTATAATCTTAAGTAAACCCAGAATAAACTTCTTTGAAAGTTAATCTAGAGTGATTCCTGTCTTCAGCGCTACCAGATTAATTTTGAGGACAGCGAAATCGTTACATCTCTATTTTGGAAGAACTTTGTTAAGCAAAATAACTCGATGTCTCGTTATGAACAAAACACTCATAAAACTTTTTATATTCTGTTAAATCCAAAATTGTGTTCTTTACTATATTGCATACTAGCGAATAGAATCGCTCATATCGAAACAAAAAGCGTGTAAATAGACGATTAGCCTTAGTCAAACTTTCAGCGATGATAGAGCATATTTAAAAAACCCTTTAACACTATTCAACACAGTTTAAAAGTGTACATGAATTCATTTTGTATATCCAATGGCTGCCATCTGTCCGTCCGTACTCTAATTCTAAAAAGTATACTAGAATTGTCGCGAAATGTTTATTTGTTATTGATGTTTACTGTAGAATGTTCTGTATTGAAAATAAGGTGTGTGGCACTTATAGTTCGTGTACAAAGACACACAAAGGAATTCCGATACATTACGGTCTGTGTAGAAAAATCGTTTGGGATATATTTTATAGACGTTATACTATTTAAACCATACGATTGACATACATCATTGAGATGGACTACAAAATGATTTCTCAGGAGTGTAGAGTAAGTGGCATTTATATTTCATTCATAGGACGCACAAAAGAAATGATGTTATGATACTTTAAACATAACGAAATGCCTGAAATATTTTCTATATAAAGGGTGGTCCATCTGTACGTTCTTTTTCTATTATGAAAGAAAACGCATTTTTTATGAATGAAAATCGAAATTCTTTATTGAACATGGAAGGTGGGTCTATGCCATTTATGTATGGAATACAATATCGCACATGTGGCCACTGCGGTCCCGCTTACATCCCATAATCCGAACATCAAAATTTTCGATATCTTTTTCCCAGAATGAGCGGATCCATGGCCAGCATTTCAATCCGGATGTTACGTTTAAGGTTACGTTCTTAGATTGTGCGGGGGCATTGGTGTACACATTATTTTTCAGAACCCCCCAAATAAAATAATCCATTGGTGTTAAATCGCAGGATTTTTTCGCCCAGTTCACATCAGAATTTCTTGAAATTATGCGATCTGGAAATTTATCGTTCAATAAGTTGAAGATTTGGCGAGCAGTATGTGCCGTTGCACCGTTGTTGTGTTGTCATTGAGTCCATAATTACGAATGGCATACATTTAACATTTCCTACAAGCAAGACACATGACAGCTGACACAAATAACCCTTGAAATAGTCATAGTTCAGAAAAGAACGAACAGATGGACCACTCCGTATTATCCAGTGCACAACATTTATCGTTCATTTACAGAGACACAAAATAATTCCGATTAAATGAATAAGATCGATAATTTCTTGAAGCGCGTTTTCCTCTGTGGTTTGTATTTTTAAATTGTTAATTCTAATTTTGAATGTTTTGGGTTGTGCCTTGCATGTGTATTTTTATCACTTTTAGCAAGTATTAACTTAGTTTGATTTATGATGGTGTGTAAAAATTATGTAGATCGCTTACAGGACTACACCAAAAACTGGAGTATGGGACTACACACATTGACGGATATGCACAGAAATTGCTTAAAATGATTTGTAGTGAGATACTAGCAGAACTATCTGGCGTCGCCCGTGTCAATTATGAGGGACCTTCCGGGTAAAATAAATTCGGGTGAAATAATACGGCAATAATAACTGAGATTTGTGCGTTGCCGTCCACAAATCATTATAAAGACAATCGTAAATATGACGTTATTGCATCGCAGCCATCTTAAAATCCCTCAGCTTTAGATATCAGAATGCATGATTTCTTGGCTGATGTAACAGAAAAATATATGATTTTTCTGATAATACGAAGAAAAAAAGTCAACCAATTGGCGTAGTATTTAGTAAAATTCTCGATGGTATAGCATTATATATACATTATAAAGTAAAAATATGTTAGTGAGTAATCAGTGTTGAATTCAGGGGGTGGCTCGGTTGGGACACCCCCCCCCCCCCCCGGAAGATTTAAGATTTTGTGTTTTCAATGGTCAAAAAGTGCAATTTCTCCCCGAACTCTATAATGCCCCCCTCGGAGCCACAGAAATCCCTCCCGGAGGAAAGTGTCTGAATTCAACATTGTGAGTAACGTTGACATCATACTGATGGTGGCAACGACCTAACCCATAAATTGTGCCTTTACTGTAATTTTTCTTAACTTCTAAACATGCACAATTTCATTTTTTACTGAATAGAATAAAACACTTTCAAATGAAATTTATTTGAAAATTATATCTCAATTTCCATATTTTAATTGGTTCTGATTTTAATACTGATCATTAAAAATCCTAAAACTGAGATACAGTTTTCTGATTTTAATGATTCAAAATTAATTTTCAAGCATGGATCTTTTTAAATTTTCAACCCAAAATTATGAAAGATGAGCCATTTGCTCTGAATGCAATATTATAAGGAAAAGACATGTTCATGAGTAACACTAGCATCATATTTTTGGTGGCAATGACCTAACCCATAAATTTTGCTTTTACTGCAATTTGTTTAACCTCTAACATCACGCATTCAATTTTTTCAACGCCTAATGGAAAACAAAAAGTACTTTCAATGCTATTTGTTTGAAAAGTAATTCCCAATTTCTAATTTTTTATGTACTAGGGGGCTCGGCCCCCTACGAGCTACGCTCGCCAACCCCCGTCCAGACACCGCAGGCTCTCAATGCACGCTAATTTGATCGGCTTTAAAAAGATTTCGAAAGATTGAATTATAATTTAAAAAACAGTGGCGATCTCCCTATAAACGAATTTCTATTCATTTCTCTTTGATTGGGGAATATTAACGCCAAATCCGCTGCGGTACTACTTGATTATCCCGTCGACCAATTTCGCCAAATTATACAAATCGCCAAACCACTCGCCAAATTATACAAATTGACATAATTTTTATTTTAAATAACGAAAGAACAAATAAATTCGTACAACATTAATAAAAATACAAATAAAACGTCGAAATAAAAATAACTTGATGACGTAGACATGTGTAACAACATTTCAAAATAAGCTAATATAAAAGGAATTAAGTAAACAGTCTTTGTCTCCTGGTATTTTTTAACAAAGCAAAAAGAAAGTTCTTTTAAATGAGACATTTTAAATTAATCGTTTTTAATCTGACGTAATTTTTACCAAGCTATTCTTTCTCTTTTAAATAATCGCGTGAAAGTACTTTTGTTAGCAATGAAATATTATTTGCGCTTTCCTAACAAAAATAGTTGAAAATATCCTCTCAAAATATTAAATAAATGTCTAGCGCAATTTCTAAATTTAAACTTTTTTGCAATATTATTTTGTGTTCATTTTATGTAATAACTATAATGTGACGTAATTTCTCCTAAGACTTCTAACGCATGTTAATGAATTGATCATTTTACAATATCCTTTCTCATTTAAAATTCACGTGTATACTTTTTATGACGTAATTTTTAACAAGTTCCTGCTTTTTATACATCATTATTTAATTCTAATTTGAAAGTTTTTTTCCTGTTTATAATAGTCACGTGTAAATAAATTTTTAATTTGAAGCAAACATTATTGCTTGCGCTTTTTATACAGTTGGCAACAGTTTAAATTAGTACAATTTTCTGAAATCTGTAAAAAATATCTCTAGAAATGCTGAAAATTTGAATTTAAAATAGAAATAAAACCTGAAAAAATGAGTCAAAATAAAAAAATTAATGCAATCTGCACTCCGGCAAATTCTAACGCATAAAATGATCTAAAAATGATTACACTGCCATGTATAGTTTTTGCTGCTATAAAACTTTTTTAGTGGAACGATTTTGTCCAACTTTAGCATTAAATATCTCTTAAAATAATTCTTCGATTTGAAAACTGTCTGCATCAGCGTGTTTATCAATCATTTCTATATAAAACCACTGTTTTTCATGTTTTTGTATGCATTATTGTTCTCAATATTAACGAAGAAAGACCTCCGGTCACAAAAAATTCAAAACCGGCGGCGGCGGCGGCGGCGGTGACAGCGGTAGTTACTTTTTTTTAGAATAGAGAGATTTTATAGTAATTTTTAAGCAAGAATATATTTTTTAAATCTTCGTGCAACCCAATAAGAAAAGATGAACCCGAATGCTCTTAAAACAATGTAAATAGTTCATCATTTGGGAGATTTTTCGTTCAATGTTCCATAACTAAATCGGCAAACGAAAAGAAAACCACGCAAAAAAAAAAAAAATAAATAAATAAAATACGAAATTTATCAGATTTGAAATCAGTACCAAAGAAGCTTTTTGGTGTAGCTATTGCGGATTCTAAAAATAATATAGTAAATGCAAAAAAAATTTTTAGTGTTTTAAATTAAAAACGATATATTTTTTTCTATTCTATGAACGGCCGGTATATAGATCATATTTAACCACGGATATTCCAGGCTGGATTTCTTAATTATTTTTAAACGGAGACTTTCATTCTTTCATAAATCTTCATTTCATAAATTTACAGCGAATAACCTAAAAATGACATCAAATTCAAGAAGCTTTCAGTCCTGATGCCAGTCTTAAAGCTTTCTTTAAGAAAAGAAAAAAAAAACAAAAAAAAAAAACCTAACTCTTAGAAATTATTTGCTATTTTTCATTTTCTAATTTATATAAATTGTAGAAAAATCATATTTTATGTAATCGTATTTAATATAAATAGCAGAATGTTATCATTGCATTTAAGGGGCTAAAACACTTAACTAAATGGTATAATTAAAGCTATAGCTTGCCTACAAAATAGGACATAAAATGTAGCAACCGTTTTTTAAAATCAGTTTGACGTCATATTTATTGAAATTGACAACATATTTATAGAACGTAACACCATGTTTAGTTAATTGTTTCCTGATATCTTTTCATCAAACAGAAATGCCTATGTTATAGGAAACGTTTTAACTTCAAAATACATTTCAATGAAGTTTTTCATCTTTTCAAAGCGCTTATTGTTAAAGTTTTATTTTAAATATGAAAAATTCAGTAGTTCAGTTACATACCTATTAACCTTGAGGGACTTTTTTTTTTTTTTTTTTTTTGTCTTTTGACGAACATCTAATTTTGCTATTGAATAATAAACAAAACAAAAAAATGCTGAACTATTTTTATCATTGTAAGTACAAATAGGTTGATCTTCGATAATGAGGCTTTACTCTATTTGGGGTACTTTAACTATTGTGACTTATACCTTTTCTGGAACATATTGCTTACAAAAGTGTAGCATCATTCATGTTTTTAGCGAATTCTTGACATGTGACTCGATTACAGAATATTAACATGCAATAATTCTTAACCTGACGTTTGTGAAAGGCCTCAATTTTTTAAAACTTAATTTTAAAACTCGCGAAATTGAATTTCAGGAAAAAAAAACCCACGTCATTTTGACGTAATTATAGTAAAGTGTTTCAGCTTTTAAAATCAAAATGCATATATTCTTCAGCAAGTGTAAAATAAGTATACAATTTCCCTGACAATTCGCGGAAAAAAACAATAAATACATCCAAATGAAATTTTATTTCGCATGGTTTAAAAATAAATCTTTCAGTTCATGGATGATAAGATTAATTTCAGAAGATCAAGAGTCTCCCTTTAGAATAAAACATCATTAAAAAGCGATGTCAGTTAAACAGAAATTGACGTCATATGTAGCAAACGATTTTTTTTATTATTATCTTTTTCCTAAATTGTTTTCTTGAAATTGAAATGCCTATATCAAAATAGATTTTTTAACTTCAAAAACATTCTTAATGAAGATATTACGTCGTTTGAACACACGTTTAGTTAAAGTTTTCGTTTTATATAGGAAAAATGTGCATTTTCTGATTAGAATGACATCAGTTTCGAAAATACAAAAATAGAGCGATTGGGTCTGAATTTTTATTAGCTTATAAAAAGAAAGTTCACGCGTTATCCCTTTTTTTAAATTATTGTACCGTTTTTAGGGTGTGGCAACAGGAAAGAAATAATTGAATTAGAAAATTTGAATAGAGATATTTCTATAATGTTAAATTACGGACGCTGTTAGAAAAAAGGGATAAATAAGTGTCTGATGATTTTTTTAAAGTAAACAGTGATCTTTTCCACGTTTTAATACATATGCACATCAAGTTTCAGGCAAATCGGTCAAAAATTGAAGATTTGTATAAAGGACATACATACAGAGAACGGCTTTTATATATATAGATATACAAATTGCGCGTTGCTGTAATTATTTCATTTTTTACGGTATAGTGTATTTTGATTAAGAATGCTATCATTAGACATTTCGATATTAAGTTGTTGTTCCCATGGCAACAATACTTTTCTCGTATTGTCTCTGACACTAATAATATCGAAGTCAAATTGCCAATGCTCAGAATCGGACCTTAATTTTGAGTTTGAAACAATTTTAATTCATTTAAATTTTGTTCTAAACAGCATAATTACAATCGTTAAATTTTATTATATACACATATAAATGTATATGACAAAAGTGCAGTTTTAAAAATGCATTTATTTAAGTTAAACTTACTTAAACTAACTGTGTATGGAGAGTTGAAAAAGTTTTTTTTAAAGAAAATTTATCATTGTAGTATTCAAAACTTTATTGTCTCGCCAACCAGCGTTAAATCACAAAAAGAAAAATGAAATTTTCATTATTATTTTACGAACACTAAATCGAGGTTCTGCCGATTTTTTTTAATAAACATATATATCCTCATGAGAATGTTATTCCATAATTTTTTTTCAAATATTTCTCAGCTTCCACTTATGGAGAACTTCCTTGATGTCATCTTATCAATTTTTCAGTTGCATTTTTCTTAACCTGACGCAAAAGATAAATCGCCAAATCTTATTTCAATTGCAATATTTCAACTGTATAATTTTTTAAGCATTACGAACATTTCCTTTCATGTTTAAATTAAATATTTTCGTTTTTTAATATCATCACTCATTAAAACTGATTTTTTTTTCTTTTTCTCCTTTTTTTAAATTCTAAATAAAATTAGTAACAATTTTTTCTTTTATTTTTCGAGCCGTTTCAATTTTTTCATCAACGACAAAGTTCGCCAAGAAATAAAATGGTAACCTTATCGTCCAAAATAACAGAACTTTCTGTCATAATTCTATAAATAATCTACGTAGAACGATGTGCCATAGCTTAAAACCTTCCCTGAAGCGATATCTATCTAACAGTGTAAGTTTCATGAAAATCCATGCAGTAGAAATCGAAATATAGATGTTCGGAACGAAATTTCCGTTTGGATTTTATATATGTAATAGATAATAAATTTTCGGTGACAATGAAATTTATGTAGGAAATTCAAATATTCTCAATATATATTGACAACTAGATTTACAATTATCAGTATCTTGTTCTTCGTTGAAATATTTTATTAAGGTTAGGGGAAGTAATCCGTGCTTCTCGGGTTGGACGTAACCAAGACATATCCCGTATAAAGTTTTACAGACCAGTATAAAAATTTTATGAAAATAAAAATGGGAGATCCACCAACAAGTTATTTTCTTCTGTGGATTATTGTTAACGATAGATATTAATGATTAAATCATTCAGTTGATTAAATTCAGAATTAAAATAAGGTGGTCCCGCCGTGGGATCACTGCGCTTGAAAGGGTGTGATCACTGCGCTTGAAAGGGTGTGATCACTGCGCATTCCCTTGTTTTCCGATGTTATTTACCTGTATGAAATTTTACGGAAATAAAGATGAAAGGTTCATCAACAAGCATTTTTCTGCAATGGATCCTCGTTAACAATAGATGGTAATAATTGAACCCTTCAGTCTACAAGTTTAAATTATCTTACCGTTAGTGGTAACTTCAATGAAGGTTCTATGCTTTTGAAGTGTCCTGCTATAAACCTATCTTCCGAGATGTAAGGTTCTTTGTTCAAAATGTCAGCAACACTGCGTATGTTGACGAAAGAGTCGTCTTCGGTTTTCAGAAAGTACTGTGCGTGGGGACACATTTTTGCCACCCATTTGAGCATGAGGATGCTTTTGGCAGGTAAAATTTGGAAGCTCTCAATAAAACCGATCTGAATGATGTCTTTGAATTGAGAGCTTTCTTGATGAATAATAAAGTCGATTGTCTCATTATCTGAAACAAACCAATAGTCACTGTCAAGTACGAAACCAAGGCGCACAGGACCTAGTGGTCTAGAAAAAAAAAAAAGGTAATGTCACTAATTTTTATTAAAAATATAGCTTAGTAACTCATATGGTTTTATATATATACATATATTTTAAAATTAACACGGTTTGTTAGCATTTTATTAACTTATATATTAAGATGTTGAAGTAGTTTATTATTTTACTTCATGATTATTTATAATTTTGTAGATATTTTCAAAACAATGAAAAAATATATATTTTGTAATTTGTAATTAGACTCACGGAGATAATCCTTTTATATAAACTAATCCAGTGTGTATTGCATAAGGATACAATCGTGTAAAAATACCGATATAATCAATTATCTGATATATTTACAAATCATCGGTATCCATAAATTATTGTCTCTTACCGGATTATTTTTTATTTAAGATCATGACGAAAAATATTATTACATATTCATAATGTGCAACTTAAAAATAGTTTTTTTTAATAACAGAAACAAAGTTACAAATGCATAAAGTTGGAACTCAAAACGTTCTTAATCAAATAACGATTATAATCTAATACAAATTAATATTAAAATTTTATCAAATTTATCAAAAGTTTTTAATAAAATTAGATAGATGTACATAATTCAATAATAACGTTGAGATAATTTTTATGAAATGTTAATATTCATTATTATTTGATTAAAATAGTTATTTGATTAAGAACTTTTAAGTTTCAACTTTATGCATATGTAACTTTGTTATAAAAAACTTTTTGAGTTCTATTTTGCGGATATGTAATAATTCATCATGTAATATGTAATGTTTCATCATGTTCTTAAATCAAAAGTTATGAGCTAAGGAAATCCTGACAAAAATTTATGGACACCCTGTATATATTTTAGAAAGAATAAATAATACTGCATGTTTTTTAGTGATCGCAAAGTAACAAGATGCGATTCCGTAGAGTAATATATCTAATATGAATGGTTTTAATGTGTATTTTTACAAAAAAGAAAAAAAACATAAATAAACGAAGGGCAATTCAGGAGATTTAATAAAAGGTAAACCAATTAACATAAAAAAAACAAAAACAAATTAAAATAAACAAGTCGGAAATTTCACGTCAAACATGGCAAATGGGGGTGCGTTCGCATTATAACTAGTTTTATAAATATTCAGATCCTGGTGTAATAACTGTTGCACTCTTATGCAAAAATACACGAATACAAAATTTATTTCGATTATATATATTAAATTCAGTTATACAGAATTAACATGACTCCATCTTAAATAGGACGTAAACACCACGGCAACCTAGAATCATTACCTATCATGGGATATCATTGAAATAATTACGTATGATGAGGTTTAATAGAATAATCACCATAACGATCTAGGATCATCACCTATTATGGAATATCATTGAATTAATTACGTATGATAGGATTTAATAGAATGAAGAAAACCTTTATTAATATCTTTTTAAGTTTTGATTCGATTTTCATAAAATTTGAAATGACTTGACAAAATTATGAAACGATTACATATATTAAATTTCAAACCATTCGGTTGGGTAGCTTTTGCGCTGTTATATGCGGACAGACAGGCAGACGGACGGACCAGACGACGACCGTCTATCGGTGCTACGTATTTGTATAATTCTTAACGCACCTAAAAACCAAAAATTTCACAACTTAAAAAATAAGCGATGAATTCGTTACGTATCGTATAAAACTTACACGATAACATATACAAAATAAATAAATAAATAAAAATAAAAACTACCTATAGTTCCATATAAAATTTGAAACGGCGAATATGACAGATAGAAAATGGTATAAAGTAGTTGATATAAAATTGGTAAACAAATAGTAATAAAGGAAGGAAAAAGAAACTATTATTAAAGGAAAAGTGAGAAAGGAGAAAAGGGAAACGATTGAGGCTATAATTAGGCTTAAATGTATATTGATTGCTTTATTTTTTTTTAATTTCCTTTACACAAAATAACGTGAACTGTTTAACTTGAGAAAGTATTGATATAAGACTAACCTTTTTGCAACGGAGCCCCAAGTAATTCTGATAGCTTTTCTTTCTTCAAAATGGTCTGCAGCAGATTCCACTAGTATAAGTAGCTTCACTTCGGGGTTTCTTTGATATTCTACTGAATTCGGAGGATTTATGGTGGCGCAGAGATTTACAGGATTTCTCACGAACTCGAAATCCCAAGGATTCACATGATCTTCCTTAAACGAAATTGCATTTTTATGAGCATTATGCAGCGAGTAATAAGACTAATGTTTAACCAGAGTGCATAGACGTGCTTATGTTTGACTACCACTTATTTCTGAATAGTAATCTCTCTGCCTTATTTACAGGGGCGTAGCTACCGTGGAGCAGTTGGAGCAGACTGCTCCAGGCGCACGCATCCTAAGGGCGCCAAATTAGAAAAGAGCAGAATAAAGATTTGTAAAAATATTTGCATATTTTCTTCGTTATTAATCAGATATTATAGATGAATCTTGTTGCATTGATGTTTTACCTTGTGTTCTCAACTATTTCGATTTGAAACATGCTTTATACACTGTTCTATTCGTGAAGTTTCAATTTTAATTCACACCATATTGAAGCCTCAAGTGACTTCTCCAGTACCGTTTTAGCATGCCTGTTTTTAGGTAGATTTCGTAAGAAATCGCAGTCGTTACCATGGTGTGACTTTTGAAAAATTCCTTCATAACGTTTCATTATAGGACCCCAGGAACCCAAAACCACCCCCTACCTAAAAAGTTTATATATATACATGCACTAAATTTTGTAAGCATCATAAAAGTCCCAATTATGCATGGATCGTCTTCAAACTCACCAAAAACATTAAGATGGCTAATATCTCGGCGGGGATTGTAAATGGGCAAAATCGACCCAAGGGGGATGGAAATGGGGAGGATAAAAATAGGGTTTTGTGGAAAAGAATTCATAACTTCGTCAATTCTCAAGATATCAAATCCAGTTAAATTTATTATAAATCTTCTTAATATTATCTACAACTTTTGTATTCACAAGTTTTTGATAGGGCCAACTCTTAACGCAAAAAAAAAGAAAAAAAAATGAAAACGAAAACAAAAAGGGGAGGGGGAGGGGTTGAAGAAGAAAAAATCATGATTTCGTCAATTCATAAAATATCAAATCCGCTTGAAGTTATTATAAATCTTCTTAATATTATCTACAACTTTTATATTGATAAGTTTTTGATAGGATGAAACCTTACAGCAAATACAAATTAAGACTACATAGCGGTTAAAGAAAAAAATATCTTAATAACATGATTCTGATAAAACCAGCTCTTAGAAAAATGAAATTAAAATCTCTTCAAAAGCAGGCAGATAAAATTGTTAAACTGAGTTTATATCTAATCTTCATTTAGTTTTTGTTGGTGAAATTAGTGCTTAACTTCGAAATCTACCTGCGCCTGTAGGCCGAGCAGACAGGGTTTATTTTTTTTCTGTAACTTTTCCTTGGACGACAGTCGAGATCTTCAAACCTTTAAGTAATCAAAACTTGTTTACAGGATTCTTATCGGTCACTTTATTGGGTACCACTATTTCCAAAAAATAATCTTTCTTGTGCATTTCTTTTGAAAATGTTTTAGAAATTTATCACGATGATTACTGTACGGAAATAATGATAGCCAAAGAAGTCACCGTTAAGAAACCTATATTTATGTTGTAATAGCAATGTCTTGGCTATTTAGTTATTTTACGATTTTTAAAAAAAAAAAAGAAAAAGTTTGACAAGTTCAAGAAAAATATTGACCATTTTACAAACAAAAAACCAAAAAAAAAAAGAAATTTTTGAAGGGTTTTTTTTTTGTGCGTGTGTGTGGAATTTAAACATGCATCAGTACAGATTATTATAAAACAATAATAAGAGCCGGATTTAGGCACATTCCTCATCAGCCCACGACGCGACGACAAAACTTAGAAGGGGGTGAGGGGGAAGCGGCAAATTACATTTCGTGCGTTTTTTGAGATTTTGAAAATATGGCAAGTCTCAAATGCAGAATTGATAAGCCTTTTTGATCAAAAAGAGAGAAAAAGTTAAATACCAAATTCAGTGTTCCTTAGAACCTGATTATCGCCTATGCAAACTTACACCACTTTCACCACCATCGTAATGTATTTTTACGCATTAAACCTTATTTAATCGCAAAATTTTAGGATTAAATAAGGCAAAATATAGTAATGTTCGTTTGCTTGGGCCGTAATCAGGCTCTGTCCTCGTCCCCACGCTCTGTGAGTCCGTATGTGGCACAAATTTTGTGGGCGCTCTATCTCAAGAACTAATGAATGACATTTAATAAAACTTTAGATTCAGTTAGTCCCTGATATAAATTGGCGCTGATTACTTTTTGGTGTAAATCGCCCAACAGTGGCGCTGCTATTCTGCATTGTTCACTACTTCCGGACTAGCTATATCTCAAGAACTAATGCACAGATTTTCATAACACTTCAGATTTAGTCCGTCCTCGATATACTTTGGTGTTAGTTACTTTTTGGTGTAAATCGACCTACAGGTGGCGCTGCTGCATTCTACATTATTTATGATTATCGCAATAGCTCTATCTAAAGAAGTATTGCACGGATTTTCATGAAATTTCAGATTCAATTAGCCCCTGATATAAATTAATACTGTTTAGTTTGTGGTGTAAATCGCCCAACAGGTGCGCTGCTATGCTACATTTTTCATGATTTCCACAATAGCTGTATCTCAAGAACTAATGCATCAATTTTCATCAAACTTCTGATTCAGTTAATCTTTCACATAAATTTGTCCTAATTAGTTTTTGGTGTAAATCGCGCAACAGGTGACCTGCTTATGCAGAATTTTTTACGATTTCCGTAATAGCTCTGTCTCAAAAACTGAATTTTTTACGATTTCCGTAATAGTTCTGTCTCAAAAACTGAATTTTTTACGATTTCCGTAACAGCTCTATCTCAAAAACTAATGCACTGATTTTCATCAAACTTTAGGTTCAGTTAGAAGTTGACATAAGTTGTTGCTGAGTAGATTTTGGTGTAAATCACCCACCCGGTGTTGCATTTTTCAGGAAGTATTAACATGTATGAGATAGAAGGAAGTTTTGGAATTGCCTCATCCGACTAGTTTTTATTGTAATTACAATGCTTTCCTATTACCTTGTTACTTTCTTCTATCTTTACAAGAAGAAAGTATTAGATTCATGAAAATTTTTGAACTCGGGTTTTCGGCGGATATATACGCTTTAGGAGTCAGAGATCCCGTTACAAAATGCCTGTCTGTGAGTCTGTCTGTATGTAACACAAATTTTGTGTACACTCTATCTCAAGAACTAATGAACGGAATTTAATAAAATTTTAGATTCAGGTAGTCCCCGATATAAACTGGTGCTGATTATTTTTTGGTGTGAATCGCCCAGCAGGTGGCGCAACTGTGCTGAATTATTCGTGATTTCCACAATAACTATATCTTTAGAACTAAACCACGGATTTTCGGAAAACTTCATATTCAATTAGTCCTTGATATAATTTGATGCTGATAACTTTTTGGTGTAAATCGCCCAATAGGTGGCGCTGCTATGCTGCATTATTCATGATTGTCGTAATAGCTCTACCTCGAGAACTAATGCAGAAATCATCAAACTTCAGATTCAGTTAGTCCCTGATATAAATTAGTGCTGCGTTAGTTTAAATTAGTGCTTTGTGCAAATCGCCCAACAGGCGGCGCTACTACGCTGCATTTTTTACGATTTCCGCAATAGCTGTATCTGAAGAGCTAATGCATGAATTTCTTCAAACTTTAGGTTCTGTTAGTCCCTGACATAAATTGATCCTGATAAGTTTTTGGTGTAAATTGTCCAATAGGTGCCATTGCTATACAAAACTTTTCACGATTTCCGCAATAGCTCTATCTCAAAAACTAATGCATGGATTTTCATCAAACTTCAAATTCAGTTAGAATTTGACATACGTTGTTACTGATTAGATGTTAGTGTAAATCACCTAACTGGTGGTGATGCTATGCTGCATTTTCCAGGAAGTATTAACATGTATGAGATAGAAGAAAGTTTTGGGATTGCCACATCCGACTAGTTTGCATTGTATGTGTATGGAAAGTACACTGATTATCAAAATTAAAAGACACAGTTAAATGACAAAAATAAAACGACTGAATAAAACGACTTAATGAAAAATTATTAATGGAAATTTATACAAAAGCATTAGTTAACATAAATTACAATGTTTCTTCTGTGGGAAAATGTTTTCGTTAATATGGTGTAAGGTCACCTCGGACTGATATGCATATCTCACATCTTGATTTCACAGACTTTACAAAAGAGTTGATCAAGTCTTCTGGAATGGCATTCCACTCTTCTTAAAGTGCACTTTTAAGCTCCTAGAGGGTCCGTGGAGGGATTTGGTGCGCTGAAAGTCAGCGCCCTAAGTCATCCACAAATGCTCAATCTGGTTCAAGTTAAGTGAGTAAGGTGTCCAATCCATTCGAATGATATCTTCTGTTTGCAAGTATTCTGACACCACATATGCTCGTTATGCCCGAGCATTGTCATCCATTAAAAAAATCTCTGGGCCAACATCACCCTTAAGCACTCTAACTTGGTGTTCCAATACCTCCTCCACATATCTTCTAGCGGTTACAGAGCCACCATGAAAGATATGCAGCTTGGTGCGCCAATTGTCCTGATTCCCCCTTCCAAACCATTAAACCGCGGTCGCGGAAACGGAATATTTCACGGACAAAGGAAGACAAGTTGCGTGTTCTTTCTTCTCTGCAGATTAAAACACGTCTAGAATCAGTGTTCAGACTATATCTGGACTCGCTAGTAAACAATACTCGTCGGGCCGAGTCGTTTTGGCTCCGCTGATCACGACGACGCCTTTGGAAGCTGGAATGCGTGGGACACAAACTATTGGTTTTATCCAGGGCTGTCGGAGTCAGGCCTATTTTTGAACGAAAGAGTCCGAGTCGGATCTGTTAAAATTCAAGGAGTCGGAGTCGTCCATTTTCCCCACCGATTCCGCAGCCCTGTTTTCTCGCATACAGTCCACGCTCGTTAAGCCTCTGTGCAGCAGTAGACCGGATAAGTCGAGTTCCTGTGACAGCCTGAAGGTCTGAAACCAAATTTCTTGTAGTCGCTTCGCGGTTACTTCGAGCCGACAATGACGGAAAACGGTTTTCGAATGCAGTTGATGCTCTTGGTCACCCTTGACCAGGCTGTCTATCAATGGATCTAGTACTTAAAAAGCGGCTCCAAGCTCTTAATATGCCAATTTGAGGGATATTCAAATCTTGGGTAACCTTCATTTGTGTTTCACCTCCCTCGATTCTAACAATTAATCACCACTTTTGAACTTCACGTAAATGATGACTTTGAGCTATAACTAATGAATACTGATCACTCTCAGACACCACATTCCTTTTAAACAACACTACAGACCAGAATTCCAACATTCGTCCATTGCGCACCACATTGTCAAACACCAAATTTGCATATTTCCGGCTGTAGCATATGTGTGGAAGTGCAATTTTGTGTTCATTTGTATTTAATTAACATAAATAATTGCAGCATGGGGCATTGGTTGCAACATTAACTTAGTGAGCATATTTTTTCCCATTATCCTTTCATTTTGATGAAAAGTGAAAAAACTGCAATCTTAAGTAATATATCAGGGTGTCAATCAGGGTTCTCGCTCCCGATCGCAACTGCACCAAAACGTATCATTTGGCGAGAAAATGACTGAAATCGCCCAAATTGCAAGAGATCGTTTTTTTCTCTCGGTGACACTCTCAATGATGTTATTCCACGATTAAACCTTTCCTATGTAACTCAATATTTGTGTTTTGATATTCTTAGTGTTTCACGACGAATCTATTACTACCATTATTTGAATTTGGGTAGTTTTTCTTTAACGATTTGCCAAATTGCTCAGATTAGTGAAAGGTCAGTGAGGACCCCGGTGTCTGTCTAATTTTCTAAATTATTAGCTGTAGAAATTTAGTGCAAATAGTAGAAAAGCTTCAAAGTTGTTCTTCATCCTCTTAAAAATAATTTAGGTCAAAATTGTTATTTTTTTAAAATTACGAAGTTTACATCTTTATTCGCGTTATATTTAGGAAAATCTTCTCCGTACTTTAACAGGTAAAATAAAATAAAAAAATTTTGTATGACCAAAATTTACCGAGTCATGATACTTTGAATTTTATGGAATTTTAGTATTTTTTGACACTAACAACAGAAAACCTGTTTCATCCATATACGAAAATTAAAAAAAAAAAATCTTGTCAATAGTGTATTTTTTATTAGTATTCTACAATGCTTCGAAAACCTTGAAAAGAAAAAATAGATATTAAGCGCGGCAGATTGCTTCGGCTCATTGCGCATTTAAAATTAAAATCCCGCCCAATTCGCAGGAAATATTGGTAGGTACTCCGTACTTAAAGAATTATAATTCATTTCCTTATTCATTATCTATTTTTAATTATTTATATTTAATACGTTGTTAAAACTTTGATTTTCAAATAAAAGTAAAGTTTTAAATAAAATTAAGTTTAGGATATAAATTTTAAACTTGAAAACAAAATTGCGCAGAACTTTTTCGTGTGACAAGAGGGCGCACAAGCTTTCCTTGCTCCAGGGCGCTGAATATGTAGCTACGCCACTGCTTATTTAATCACAGAACTTATATTTAAAAAGGCGATTACTATTCAAAGATAGTGGTAGTCAAATGTAAGCACCTCTATGCACCATGTTAAACTTGTTAAAGCATTTAGAATTTTTATACATTTCCATCAATAATGCAGCCACCGTGCGTATTTTAATGGTGATGAAATAATATGTACTCCTATTTATATTTCTTAACAATCTCATTATTCAGGAATAATTAATATTTCAAAACTATATATATATATATCCAAAATGTGCATGTACGTTATGTTTGGGATTTTGAAATTTAGGGGGATTTCGAAATTATGAAATAATGAATTACATGTTATTGTTCGAGTTATGTCAAAATAACGGACATTTATCTTTAACATTGATTGGTCCATTTGTCAGTAACATATATCTTGTTAACATTATTCACAACTAATGAACCTAGTTTTACCCTTACTTTTAAAGTGATTTTTAAAGGTTTAGTAGTTTCAAAAATGACTTAAAAAAATAATCAAGAAAAATAAATCTGCGTCAACCATAGATTATTAAACACTTTACAACATTTTCAGCATATTTTAACAATACTTCGCTGTCTAATAAGATAAATAAGATACTTATGTAATCTTTTTAGAAAACGCATTACATATTTGAAAAACAAGATTTAGCAATCATCGTCCATATGCCGAAAAGTACTTAAATTCTTTTATGAAAAAATATTTGAGTACTTTTGTACAGCTCTGTGTATTGACTACAGATTTTCTTACAGGCCACGTATTAAAATAAAGCTTAATTCAGTCAAAAAAGACGCTTTGAACTACTGAAATCACACTTTTAGAAATTATCATCCATAAGTGGTCATTTATACAGTCCTATGTGTGACCCTGTATATGACTTTATTTATATTCTACAAACATCTTTTAGTAAGCTAAATATAGTTAAGCTTGAAAATACATGACTCAATTTAAAACCACCTTTAAGCAATTCACGCTCATATTCAGCAATGTATACGAACTGTTTTGTGTAGCCCTGTATATGATTTATATCATTTATGCATGCATCATAATATGCAACATTTACAAGGGGTGATCAAATGAAAAGGTACGAAACGACACGGTGGGTACAAATGTAGACTTTATTCAAAATATTCACCATAGGCCTGAGCACAACGATCCCAGATGATGAACAAGCCGCAGGATTTCTTGTTCCCAGAATTCCTGTGGCCGTGACGAGACCCAGTCCTTCACAGCGTCCTTGAGTACGTCGTCCAAGTTGAAGGGCTTTACTTTCAGGTGTTTCTTCAGTGTACCAAACACATGGAAATCACAGGCGACATGTCCGTACTGTAGGGCGGATGGTCCAACGTCTCCCACTTGAACTGGTCTCGGGTCATCACCCAGACTGTCACGGCCTGCACGAAAATGGGCACTCCATTTTCTGACAGACTTGTCAGAGACACATTTCTCCCCGTAAACTGGCACCATCCGGCGATGAATAGCTGCCGGTTTCTCACCTTCCGCTGTCAGAAATCGGATAACACCTTGCTGCTCCTCAATCGTCGAATTTTGCAACGCGAACGCCATCCTGTCCTCATACGAACTGCCGCATCATTTGGACGCCACTTTTGATAAGAGCCTTTGCTCTCTACTGCGCATGCGGGCGCCCGCGCATGCTCCGATCTCAGTCAGAGGCTCCAATCACATCCCGAGATGTCTCGCTACGTTCTCCCATGGCGGAATATGCAAATATTTAACTGTTACGTTTTTACGTCGTTTCGTACCTTTTCATTTCATCACCCCTTGTAATTAATCTTTAATATGTACATAATAATTGTAAACGCATTTCCAGAACTATCGCTTTTAAACAATACTTCGGATACAGTACTGTAACCGAAATCTTTTGTATGTCCCTGTATATGAACGATAAATGATATGCAAATCATATTCTGCATCAAGTATCTTGCTTTAGTAAATCTTAGTAATGTATATCAATTTAGTACATTTGAAATAGTGTAGCGTAATTAAAGTACAGTCGTGGAAAAAAAAAAAGTAAACACCCCCTACTAACTCCTCAACAAATTATCGTAGATGAAAGTTACTGGTACCGAATGATTGGAAATACAGTCTACTTTTAAATGATGTATATAAAATTTGCTTAAGGGGCCATATACATATTAAAACGAGTCCAAACTTCATTTTTTTCAATGGCAGTACCCAAATTTAACGAGATATTTCAAATCTTCGGTTCAAAATATGCCTAGAAACCAAATTTTAAGTCATTCGAATGATAAGTTTTTGAATTATAGACATTTAAAATTTAGTACTTCTAATGTTAAATTACATTTTCATATTTTTATTTATATCTCCTGAAATTATGCTCCTAATGAGCTAATTTTTTGTGTAGCAATAATACTAATATACCCAAACATAAATACGTTGAATTTGCAAATTTTATAATTTTATGATATAAATTATGAATTATGAAATTAATATTCGAAAAAATTATGAATTGCTACATGCAATTTTTTCGATGGATTTAGATTTATTAAGTCCTGCTTTATGGAAATCCAAAATTTCACATTTTTCTTCCAAGTAGTTTTCAAATTATGCTTTAAAAACGGCAAAATGATGGTTTAAGGGGCCGTCTATGACAGAAGTGAGTAAATATTTGAAATTTATTCTGCTATCCTGTAATCAAACAGGTTTCATTGACGCTTAAACGTGCCTTGATCAAGAAGGCGGCTCTCTCGGTTAACAATCGAGTTCGGAACTTCAATTTGTATACAGCCCTTAAAATACGCTCGTTTTAAAATAATTAATTTCTCGGAAACTTATGGCACGAATTGCATAAAAATTTGTTTATAGGCTAATTGAAAGGTGTAGAGTTCATTTATGCTGTCAGAATTGTGTACTGCTATTGAAAAAAACAAAGTTATGGTTCGTTTTAATATGTAGATGGCCCCTTAAACAAATTTTATAAGCATCATTTAAAAGTAGGCTTTATTTCCAATCGTTCGGTACCAGAAACTTTCTTCTACGATAATTTCTTGAGAACTTAGTAGGGGGTGTTTACTTTTTTTTTTCCACGACTGTACATCGCAAACAGTTTAACGCCGCCGTAGACCATTTTGTAATGTAATTTATTTACGTGACCCCGAGAATTAATCATAAATGCTTTGCATTCCATATTCCGCAGAATGTATGTGTTAGTGCACTTCATAGATGCATATCAATTTCATTATATTTAAAAAGGTGCAACGTCATCAAAATGCACATGAAACGATTTTTTCGATTGACCGTAATGTAACGGAGTAGTTTAACCTGTTCCTGTAAATGAACTATAGGGATCATTTTCAATAAGGATCATGCCATAGTAAATATTAATAAATTTCAATAACATATTAAAATTTCAGAGCAAACTGAGTATATTTACAAGAGTTAGAGCACGAACAGACGCCCATACGGACAGACAATCTGGAGTTATAAACACTTTTGAACTACGTTGGAAAGTGTTAGAAACAACTTAATGCGCACTCTAAATTGTGAAAATACTTGTATGTTCTGTAATTGGCTTTATTTCCGTATTTTTCCTTAATGAATGCGCCATACGGCGATCGTACAGTGAGACGAAAAACAGTTAATTTGCTAAAATGAAAAATTACTTATTATAAATCAGACTTCTTTCTTGACTTATTCCGAATACTTTTAAGAATAGAGAGTCATTTGATGGCACCCCAGAAACCTCAGTTATCATTATTTCTTAAAAGCTGTTTTAAGAGTTTAAAAATATTGCTAAAAATAGCAGATAAATCTTTTCACTTGGATAATTCATCGCTTATTCTCTTATCACAATTCGTTGTTGAAGTCAGTTGGAATGCTTAAAATTATTCTCATCTCAAAAAATATGCTTGTAAGGTTAATTTTTTTTAAAGTTAATTAAGCTAGCTACCTAATTTTCCTAAAAAGAGACATAGTCTCTTTGTTGAGATGTGCCGAAGAGCGATCTATATCATCGTTTCCGTAGCTATAACTGTAGAGATTAGCTGCAATCTGCAACCTTGCCCTCTGTTTGAATTTGAAAAAAATAAAGCGAGCAAGTAGATACAGTCGTTGAAAAGAAAAGTACAGACTTTAATAACTCTGCCGCATATCATCATATAAAAATATGATTGGTACCAATCGATAAGTAATTACGTTTACAATCTTATAGTTAAATTTTCTTTAGGGAGGGTCGTCTACATACAAATACAGTAACAAATTTTAAAATTTTAAAAACTAGCATCTATTTTTGATTCTAATATTTTCGACATCATATTTGGATTATTCGATAAACTTTACCTTCAAATTTAAAACGGAAAGTCATTCTATTTAGTTGCTTGGGGATCATGCAGGTTTAAAATTTGAAACTCCTAATATTAAATTCATTTTTAATCTTTTTAAAACGAATTGCGATGTTGGTACATTTTTGCGGGTACATCTGCATGTTTTCTGTGATAAATTGCATGCATGAGATAGACCATGTAATATTTTCCCACAGAGGACAAGCACAGTCGTAACCAATTTTGCCAAAATTCCAACAGCAAATGTTTAATAGGAACCCAAGACAATTGCAGCAGAAGTCAAAGGAACTGCAAGAATTAATAAAGAAAATGTTTTTGTTCGAAGTTTCTGACACTTATCTATACTATCTATACTCCTATTATAAAGAGGTAAAAATTGTTTATTTGTAGGAGGTAAGCTCTGGAACTACCGAACCGATTCCAAAAGTAATGGTATCAAAATGATGGTGTTAGTCCAACTTAGAACATAGGCTATATCTTATGTCCATGCCACTTGCCAAAAGGAGGTGCAGGAGCAAAAAACGTTCTAAAAATGCAATTATTGTGTTACTGGATGGTCTAAAAGCATGAAATTTGGAATATTAGTTTCTTATAAGATATAAATTATGTCTAAGAACAGTTCTTAAACAATTCGAAATTAAAAAGGGGTGAAAATGCACCAAAAGCGTTCTAAAAAACGTTCTAAATGGTAGTTTCTACATAATCTCAGGAAATACCAAACCGATTTAAAAAATATTGGTGTCAAAATGATGGTGACGACGCTTGCTCCAAGATAGACTATATTTTATGTCGGTGCCACTACCCCAAAGGAGGTGCAGGAGCAAAAAACGTTCTAAAAATGCGATTTATGTGTTACTGAAGGGCCTAGAAATATGAAATATTAGTTACTTATTAGATATAAAGGATTTCTAAGAACAGTTCTTAAACAATTCGAAATTTAAAAGGGGTGAAAATGCGCGAAAAGCGTTCTAAAAAAGGTTCTACATGATGGTTTCCACACAATCTCAGGAAATACCAAACCGATTTAAAAAATAAAGACGTCAAAATCATGGTGACAACCCTTGCTCCAACATAATTATATGTTTTATGTCGGTGTCACTACCCAAAGGGGGTGCAAGAGAAAAACGTTCTAAACTGCGGTTTTTGGGTTACGGAAGGGCCTAGAATCGTGAAATTTGGAATGGTAGTTAGTTATAAGATATCAATGATCTCTAAGGACATTTCCAAAAAAAATCGAAATTTAAGAGCGGGTCAAAATGCGCAAAAAGTGTTGTAAAAAACGTTCTAAATTGCGATTCCTATGCAATCTCAGGAAGTACTGAACCGATTTCAAATGTAATGGTGTAAAAATGACGGTGACAGATCTTCCTACAAGATAGGCTATATTTTATATCTCTTTCCACTACCCCAGAGGAGATGCAGGAGCAAAATGCGCGAAAAGCGTTCTAAAAGCGTTCTAAATGCCGATTTGTCAGCAATATCTCAGGAAGAATCAAACTGATTTCAAAAGTAATGGTAGGAAATTGATGCTGACAGCCTCTGCTCTAATATAGACGCTATTTTATGCCGGTATCACTATCACCTAGACGTTCAAGGAGCAAAAAAGCGTTCTAAATTTCGATTTTTGTGATCGGTCGGGTAGGCAAGGTTTTTTTATTAGGCAAGGCATATTTATTAGATATAAGTGATCTTTAAGAACAGTTTCGAAACAATTTGAAATTTAAAAAGGGATAAAAATGCGCGAAAAGCGTTCTAAAAATGTTCTAAATTGCGATTTCTACTCAATCTCAGAAATACCAAAGCTATTTCAAATGTAATGGTTGCAAATCAATGGTGACAGTCTCTGCTATAACTTAGGTTATATTTTATGTTGTTGTCACTACCATCTGAGGCTTGCAAAAGCAAAACATGTTCCAATTTGCGTTTTTTGCACAACTGAGGGGTGTAACACTTTGAAGTATGGCATGATATTTACTTACATGATGCAACTGCTTTCTAAGAACAGTCGAAAGAAAATTCCAAATTTAAAAAAATGAAGTGAGTGAAAAGCGTTATAAATTACAATTTTTATGCAATCTTATCAAATACCAGGCCGATTAAAAAAATAATGATGACAAACTGTGGTGATAGAACCTGCTCAAACATAAGCTATATTTTATGTCTGCGCCACTACCACCAGAGGGTTGCAGGAGCTGAAATCTTCCTAAATTGCAATTTCTGTGATACTGAAGATGCTGGAAACTTTAAATATGGCATGGTAGTTACTTATAAATTATAAATGCCCTCGAAGGACTGTCGAAAATAAATTTGAATTAAAAATGGGTGAAGCGAAGGGGAGGTGCGAAAAGCATTCTAAAAAAGTCCTAAATTACGATTTCTATGCAATTTCAGGGAACATTATCAGAGAGGTGGTAGGACTTGGAATTTGACATGATAGTTAATTTTAAGATGTAAGAAGATGGTTTCTAAAAAATACAAAAATTCAAATGAATACTGAAATGAGCGTATTAATTGAGCATAAAAGTTTCAAAATATTTTCTAAATTATCATTTATTTAGTTTTATTTCGTTTTATTAATTTAAGTCTCATTTATGCCTAATGCAGTGTAATAATGATGTTTAATCAAACTGTGTTTTAAATAGTAATTTTTGAATTATTCCTAAAAGTAATAAGTACCTTTTAATAATAAAAAAAAAAACTTTTAATAAAATAAAATATTACCTTTCATTAAAATAAAAATTTAGTTAGTGCCTTTTAATAAAAATTAGACATATAAATATCACTTGGCATATTTCAAATGTTACGCGAGCAAAGCCGCGGGGTTTGCTAGTCTATCTATACTCCTATTATAAAGAGGTAAAAATTGTTTATTTGTAGGAGGCAAGCTCTGGAACTACTGAACCGATTCCAAAAGTAATGGTATCAAAATGATGGTGTTAGTCCAACTTAGAACATAGGCTACATCTTATGTCCGTGCCACTGGCCAAAAGGGGGTGCAGGAGCAAAAAACGTTCTAAAAATGCAATTTTTGCGTTACTGGATGGCCTAAAAACATGAAATTTGGAATATTAGTTACTTATACGACATAAATTATGTCTAAGAATAGTTCTTAAACAATTCGAAATTTAAAAGGGGTGAAAATGCACAAAAAGCGTTCTAAAAAACGTTCTAAATGGTAGTTTCTACATAATCTCAAGAAATACCAAACCGATTTAAAAAATATTGGTGTCAAAATGATGGTGACAACGCTTCCTCCAAGATAGGCTGTATTTTATGTCGGTGCCACTACCCCAAAGAGGGTGCAGAAGCAAAAAACGTTCTAAAAATGCGATTTATATGTTACTGGATGGCCTAGAAACATGAAATTTGGAATATTAGTTACTTATTAGAGATAAAGGATTTCTAAGAACAGTTCTTAAACAATTCGAAATTTAAAAGGGGTGAAAATGCACAAAAAGCGTTCTAAAAAACGTTCTAAATGGTAGTTTCTACATAATCTCAGGAAATACCAAACCGATTAAAAAAATATTGGTGTCAAAATGATGGTGACAACGCTTGCTCCAAGATAGGCTATATTTTATATCGGTGCCACTACCCCAAAGGGGGTGCAGGAGAAAAACGTTCTAAACTGCGGTTTTTGCGTTACGGAAGGGCCTAGAATCGTGAAATTTGAAAAGGTAGTTAGCTATAAGATATCAATGATCTCTAAGGACATTTCCTAAAAAGAAAACTGAAATTTAAAATGGGGTCAAAATGCGCAAAAAGCGTTGTAAAAACGTTCTAAATTGCGATTTCTATGCAATCTCAGGAAGCACTGAACCGATTTCATATATAATGGTGTAAAAATGATGGTGACAGATCTTCCTCCAAGATAGGCTACATTTTATATATGCTTCCACTACCCCAGAGGAGATGCAGGAGCAAAATGCGCGAAAAGCGTTCTAAAAGCATTCTAAATGCCGATTTGTCAGCAATATCTCAGGAAGAATCAAACTGATTTCAAAAGTAATAATAGGATATTGATGCTGACAGCTTCTACTCTAACATAGACGCTATTTTATGTCGGTATCACTATCACCTAGACGTTGCAGGAGCAAAAAAGCGTTCTAAATTTCGATTTTGTGATCGGTAGGGGGTAGCAACTTAAAATTAGGCAAGGTACATATTTATTAGATATAAATGATCTTTAAGAACAGTTTTGAAAAAATTAGAAATTTAAAAAGGAGTGAAAATGCGCGAAAAGCGTTCTAAAAATGTTCTAAATTGCGATTTCTACTCAATCTCAGAAATACCAAAGCTATTTCAAAAGTAAATGATGCAAATCAATGGTAACAGTCCCTGCTATAACATAGATTATATTTTATGTTATTGTCACTACCATCTGAGGGTTGCAAAAGCAAAACATGTTCTAATTTGCGTTTTTTGCACAACTGAGGGGTCTAACACTTTGAAGTATGGCATGGTATTTACTTACAAGATGCAACTGCTTTCAAAGAGCAGTCGAAAGAAAATTCTAAATTTAAAAAGATGAAGTGAGCGAAAAGCATTATAAATTACAATTTTTATGCAATCTTCTCAAATACTAAACCGATTAAAAAAATAATGATGACAAATTGTTGGTGTTAGAACCTGCTCAAACATAAGCTATATTTTATGTCTTTGCCACTACCACCAGAAGGTTGCAGGAGCTAAAAACTTCCTAAATTGCGATTACTGTGATACTGAAGAGGCTACAAACTTTAAATATGGCATGGTATTTACTTATAAAATATAAATGTCCTCGAAGGACTGTCAAAAATAAATTTGAATTAAAAAGGGGTGAAGCGAGGGGGAGGTGCGAAAAGCATTCTAAAAAAGTCCTAAATTGCGATTTCTATGCAATTTCAGGGAATATAAACCGATTATAAAAGTAATAGTTGCGAATCAATGGTAACAGTCTCTGATCCGACACAGGCTATATTTTATGCCGATGATTCTACTACCTGGGGTTCACAGGAACAACAAACGTTCTAAAAAAGGCCTTTAAAAGATCACTAAATTACGTTTCTGTAGAATATTATGGAAAAAAACCGATTTCAAAATGAATGTTGGCAAATTAATGGGGACAGTTCCTATTTCAACATATCCCTTTTTGCTGAGAGAGGTGGTAGGACTTGGAATTTGACATGATATTTAATTTTAAGATGTAAGAAGATAGTTTCTAAAAAATACAAAACTCCAAATGAATACTGAAATAAACGTATTAATTGAGCATAAAAGTTTCAAAATATTTTCTAAATTATCCTTTATTTAGTTTTATTTCGTTTATTAATTTAAGTCTCATTTATGCCTAATGCAGTGTAATAATGATGTTTAATCCAACTGTGTTTTAAATAGTAATTTTTAAATTATTCCTAAAAGTAATAAGTACCTTTTAATAAAAAAAAAACTTTTAATGAAATAAAATATTACCTTTTAATAAAATGAAAATTTAGTTAGTACCTTTTAATAAAAATGAGACATATAAATATCACTTGGCATATTTCAAATATTACGCGAGCAAAGCCGCGGGGTTTGCTAGTCTATACTCCTATTATAAAGAGGAAAAAATTGTTTATTTGTCGGAGATAAGCTCTGGAACTACCGAACCGATTCCAAAAGTAATGGTATCAAAATGATGGTGTTAGTCCAACTTAGAACATAGGCTATATCTTATGTCGGTGCCACTACCCCAAAGGGGGTGTAGGAGCAAAAAACGTTCTAAAAATGCGATTTTAGCGTTACTGAAGGGCTTAGAAATGTGAAATTTTGAATATTAGTTAATTATAAGATATAAATGATGTCTAAGAACAGTTCTTAAACAATTCGAAATTTAAAAGGGTTGAAAATGCACAAAAAGTGTTCTAAAAAACGTTCTAAATGGTAGTTTCTACACAATCTCAGGAAATACCAAACCGATTTAAAAAGTATTGGTGTCAAAATGACGGTGACAACGCTTGCTCCAAGATAGACTATGTTTTATGTCGGTGCCACTACCCCAAAGGGGGTGTAGGGGCAAAAAACGTTCTAAAAATGCGATTTTAGCGTTACTGAAGGGCCTAGAAATATGAAATTTTGAATATTAGTTATAAGATATAAATGATATCTAAGAACAGTTCTTAAACAATTCGAAATTTAAAAGGGGTGAAAATGCACAAAAAGCATTCTAAAAAACGTTCTAAATGGTAGTTTCTACACAATCTCAGGAAATATAAACGTTTTAAAAAATATTGATGTCAAAATGAGGGTGACAACGCTTGCTCCAAGATAGGATATGTTTTATGTCGGTGTCACTACCCCAAACGGGGTGCAGGAGCAAAAAACGTTCTAAAAATGCGATTTATGTGTTACTGAAGGGCCTAGAAATATGAAATTTGAAATATTAGCTACTTATTAGTTATAAAGGATTTCTAAGAACAGTTCTTAAGCAATTCGAAATTTGAAAGGGGTGAAAATGCGCGAAAATCGTTCTAAAAAACGTTCTAAGTGGTGGTTTCTACACGATCTCAGGAAATACCAAACCGATTTAAAAAATAATTGTGTCAAAATAAGGGTGTCAAAATGACGGTGACCACCCTTTCTCCAACATAGGCTATGTTTTATGTCGGTGCCACTACCCCAAAGGGGGTGCAGGAGCAAAAAACGTTCTAAAAATCCAATTTTTGCGTTACCGAAGGACCTAGAAATATGAAATTTGAAATATTAGCTACTTATTAGATATAAAGGATTTCTAAGAACAGTTCTTAAACAATATGAAATTTAAAAGGAGTGAAAATGCGTGAAAAGCGTTCTAAAAAACGTTCTAATGGTGGTTTCTACACAATCTCAGGAAATATTAAACCGATCTAAAAAATAATGGCATCAAAATGATGGTGAAAACCCTTGCTCTAACATAGGCGATGTTTTATGTCGGTGCCACTACCCCAAAGGAGGTGCAGGAGCAAAAAACGTTCTAAATTGCGGCTTTTGCGTTACGGAAGGTCCTAGAATCGTGAAATTTGGAATGGTAGTTAGTTATAAAATATCAATGATCTCTAAGGTCATTTCCTAAAAAGATCGAAATTTAAAAGGGGGTCAAAATGCGCAAAAAGCGCTATAAAAAACTTTCTAAATTGCGATTTCTATGCAATCTCAGGAAGTACTGAACCGATTTCAAATATAATGGTGTAAAAATGATGGTGACAGATCTTGCTCCAAGATAGGCTATATTTTATATCTGTTTCCACTACCCCAGAGGAGATGCAGGAGCAAAATGTGCGAAAAGCGTTCTAAAAACGTTCTAGATGCCGATTTGTCGGCAATATCTCAGGAAGAATGAATCTGATTTCAAACGTAATGGTAGGAAATTGATGCTGACAGCCTCTGCTCTAACATTGACGCTATTTTATGTCGGTATCACTTTCACCAAGACGTTGCAGGAGCAAAAAAGCGTTCTAAATTTCGATTTTTGTGATCGGTAGGGGCTAGCAACTTAAAATTAGGCAAGGTACATATTTATTAGGTATAAATGATCTTTAAGAACAGTTTCGAAAAAATTGGAAATACAAAAAGCGGTGAAAATGCGCGAAAAGCGTCCTAAAAACGTTCTAAATTGCGATTTCTACTCAATCTAAGGAAATACCAAAGCTATTTCAAAAGTAATGGTTGCAAATCAATTGTGACAGTCCCTGCTATAACATAGGTTATATTTTATGTTGCTGTCACTACCATCTGAGGGTTGCAATAGCAAAACATGTTCTAATTTGCATTTTTTGCACAACTGAGGGGTCTAACACTTTGAAGTATGGCATGGTATTTACTTACAAGATGCAACTGCTTTCTAAGAACAGTCGAAAGAAAATTCCAAATTTAAAAAAAAATGAAGTGAGTGAAAAGCGTTATAAATTACAATTTTTAAGCAAACTTATAAATTACCAAACCGATTAAAAAAATAATGATGACAAATTTTGGTGATAGAACCTGCTCAAACATAAGCTATATTTGATGTCTGTTCCACTACCACCAGAGGGTTGCAGGAGCTAAAAACTTTCTAAATTGCGATTTCTGTGATACTGAAAAGGCTAGAAACTTTAAACATGACATGGTAGTTTCTTATAAAATATAAATGCCCTCGAAGGAACGTCGAAAATAAATTCGAATTAAAAAGGGGTGAAGCGAAGGGGAGCTGCGAAAAGCATTCTAAAAAAGTTCTAAATTACGATTCTATGCAATTTCAGGGAATATAAACAGATTATAAAAGTAATAGTTGCGAATCAGTGGTGACAGTCTCTGATCCTACACAGGCTATGTTTTATGCCGGTGATTCTACCACCTGGGGTTCACAGGAACAACAAACGTTCTAAAAAAGGACTTTAAAAGCTTTTTAAATTACGTTTCTGTGGAATATTAGGAAATAACAAACCGATTTCAAAATTAATGTTGGCAAATTAATGGCGACAGTTCCTGTTTCAATATAGCCCTTTATGTTGAGAGAGGTGGTAGGACTTGGAATTCGACATGATGGTTAATTTTAAGATGTAAGAAGATGGTTTCTAAAAAATTCAAAACTTCAAATGAATACTGAAGTATTAATTGAGCATAAAAGTTTTAAAATATTTTCTAAATTATCATTTATTTAGTTTTATTTCATTTTATTAATTTAAGTCTCATTTCTGCCTAATACAGTGTAATAATGATGTTTAGTCAAACTGTGTTTTAAATAGTAATTTTTGAATTATTCCTAAAAGTAATAAGTACCTTTTAATAAAATAAAAATTTAGTTAGTACCTTTTGATAAAAATGAGACATATAAATATCACTTGGCATATTTCAAATATTACGCGAGCAAAGCCGCGGGGTTTGCTAGTCTATACTTCCTATTATAAAGAGAAAAAAATTGTTTATTTGTAGGAGGTAAGCTCAGGAACTACTGAACCGATTCCAAAAGTAATGGTATCAAAATGATGGTGTTAGTCCAACTTAGAACATAGGCTATATCTTACGTCGGTGCCACTACCCCAAAAGGGGTGCAGGAGCAAAAAACGTTCTAAAAATGCGATTTTTGCGTTACTGAAGGACCTAGAAATATGAAATTTGGAATATTAGTTACTTATAAGATATAAATAATGTCTAAGAACAGTTCTTAAACGATTCGAAATTTAAAAGGGGTGAAAATGCGTGAAAAGCGTTCTAAAAAACTTTCTAAATGGTGGTTTCTACACAATCTCAGGAAATACCAAACCGATTTAAAAAATATTGGTGTCAAAATGATGGTGACAACGCTTGCTCCAAGATAGGCTATGTTTTATGTCGGTGCCACTACCCCAAAGGGGGTGCACGATCAAAAAAAGTTCTAAAAATGCGATTTATGTGTTACTGAAGGGCCTAGAAATATGAAATTTGAAATATTAGCTACTTATTAGGTATAAAGGATGTCTAACAACAGTTCTTAAACGATTCGAAATTTAAAAGGGGTGAAAATGCGTGAAAAGCGTTCTAAAAAACGTTCTAAATGATGGTTTCTACACAATCTCAGGAAATACCAAACCGATTTAAAAAATATTGGTGTTAAAATGATGGTGACAACACTTGCTCCAAGATGGGCTATGTTTTATGTCGGTGCCACTACCCCAAAGGGGGTGCAGGATCAAAAAACGTTCTAAAAATGCGATTTATGTGTTACTGAAGGGCCTAGAAATATGAAATTTGAAATATTAGCTACTTATTAGGTATAAAGGATTTCTAAGAACAGTTCTTAAACGATTCGAAATTTAAAAGGTGTGAAAATGCGCGAAAAGCGTTCTAAAAAACGTTCTAAATGGTGGTTTCTACACAATCTCAGGAAAAACCAAACCGATTTTAAAAAATATTGGTGTCAAAATGATGGTGACAACACTTGCTCCAAGATGGGCTATGTTTTATGTCGGTGCCACTACCCCAAAGGCGGTGCAGGGGAAAAACGTTCTAAATTGCGGTTTTTGCATTACGGAAGAGCCTAGAATCGTGAAATTTGGAATGTTAGTTAGTTATAAGATATCAATGATATTTAAGGGCATTTCCTAAAAAAAAATCGAAATTTAAAAGGGAGTCAAAATGCGCAAAAAGCGTTGTAAAAAACGTTCTAAATTGCGATTTCTATACAGTCTTAAGAAGTACTGAACCGATTTCAAATATAATGGTGTAAAAATTATGCTGACAGATCTCGCTCCAAGTTAGGCTATATTTTATATCTGTTTCCACTACCCCAGAGGAGATGCAGAAGCAAAATGCGCGAAAAGCGTTCTAAAAACGTTCTAAATGCCGATTTGTCAGCGATATCTCAGGAAGAATCAAACTGATTTCAAAAGAAATGGCAGGAAATTGATGCTGACAGACTCTGCTCTAACATAGACGCTATTTAATGTCGGTATCACTATCACCTAGACGTTGCAGGAGCAAAAAATGCGTTCCAAATTTCGATTTTTGTGATCGGTACGGGCTAGCAACTTAAAATTAGGCAAGGTGCCACTACCACCAGAGGGTTGCAGGAGCTAAAAACTTTCTAAATTGAGATTTCTGTGATACTGAAAAGGCTAGAAACTTTAAATATGGCATGGTAGTTACTTATAAAATATAAATGCCCTCGAAGGACTGTCGAAAATAAATTCGAATTAAAAAGGGGTGAAGTGAAGGGGAGGTGCGAAAAGCATTGTAAAAAAGTCCTAAATTACTATTTCTACGCTATTTCAGGAAATATAAACCAAATATAAAAGTAATAGTTGCGAATCAACGGTAACAGTCTCTGATCCTACACAGGCTATATTTTATGCCGATGATTCTACCACCTAGGATTCACAGGAACAACAATCGCTCTAAAAAAGGCCTTTAAAAGCTTTCTAAATTACGTTTCTGTGGAATATTAGGAAATAACAAACCAATTTCAAAATTAATGTTGGCAAATTAATGGTGACAGCTCCTATTTCAACATAGCCTTTTATGTTTATAGATGGTGGTAGGACTTGGAATTTGACATGATGGTTAATTTTAAGTTGTAAGAAAATGGTTTCTAAAAAATTCAAAACTTCAAATGAATACTGAAATAAGCGTATTAATTGAGCATAAAAGTTTCAAAATATTTTCTAAATTATTATTTATTTAGTTTTATTTCGTTTTATTAATTTAAGTCTCATTTCTGCCTTATGCAGTGTACCAATGATATTTAATCAAACTGTGTTTTAAATAGTAATTTTTTTTTAATTATTCCTAAAAGTAATAAGTACCTTTTAATAAAATAAAATATTACCTTTTAATAAAATAAAAATTTGGTTAGTACCTTTTATTAAAAATTAGACATATAAATATCACTTGGCATATTTCAAATATTACGCGAGCAAAGCCGCGGGGTTTGCTAGTCTATACTCCTATTATAAAGAGGAAAAAATTGTTTATTTGTCGGAGGTAAGCTCTGGAACTACCGAACCGATTCCAAAAGTAATGGCATCAAAATGATGGTGTCAGTCCAACTTAGAACATAGGCTATATCTTATGTCGGTGCCACTACCCCAAAGGGGATGTAGGAGGAAAAAACGTTCTAAAAATGCGATTTTAGCGTTACTGAAGGGCCTAGAAATATGAAATTTTGAATATTAGTTACTTATAAGATATAAATGATGTCTAAGAACAGTTCTTAAACAATTCAAAATTTAAAAAGGGTGAAAATGCACAAAAAGCGTTCTAAAAAACGTTCTAAATGGTATTTTCTACACAATCTCAGGAAACACCAGACCGATTTAAAAAATATTGGTGTTAAAATGATGGTGACAACGCTTGCTCCAAGATAGGCTATGTTTTATGTCGGTGCCACAAGCCCAAAGGGGGTGTAGGAGCAAAAAACGTTCTAAAAATGCGATTTTAGCGTTACTGAAGGGCCTAGAAATATGAAATTTTGAATATTAGTTACTTATAAGATATAAATGATGTCTAAGAACAGTTCTTAAACAATTCGAAATTTAAAAGGGGTGAAAATGCACAAAAAGCGTTCTAAAAAACGTTCTAAATGGTAGTTTCTACACAATCTCAGGAAATACCAAACCGATTTAAAAAATATTGGTGTCAAAATGATGGTGACAACGCTTGCTCCAAGATAGGCTATGTTTTATGCCGGTGTCACGATCCCAAATGGGGTGCAGGAGCAAAAAACGTTCTAAAAATGCGATTTATGTGTTACTAAAGCGCCTAGAAATATGAAATTTGAAATATTAGCTATTTATTAGATATAAAGAAATTTCTAAGAACAGTTCTTAAACAATTCGAAATTTGAAAGGGGTGAAAAGGCGCGAAAATCGTTCTAAAAAAACGTTCTAAATGGTGGTTTCTACACAATCTCAGGAAATACCAAACCGATTTAAAAAAATAACGGTGTCAAAATAAGGGTGTCAAAATGACGGTGATAACCCTTGCTCCAACATAGGCTATGTTTTATGTCGGTGCCACTACCCGAAAGGGGGTGCAGGAGCAAAAAACGTTCTAAAAATGCGATTTTTGCGTTACCGAAGGGCCTAGAAATATGAAATTTGAAATATTAGATATAAAGGATTTCTAAGAACAGTTCTTAAACAATTCGAAATTTAAAATTGGTGAAAATGCGCGAAAAGCGTTCTAAAAAACGTTCTAATGGTGGTTTCTACACAATCTCAGGAAATACCAAACCGATCTAAAAAATAATAGCGTCAAAATGATGGTGACAGATCTTAGGCGATGCTTTTGAGAGAGGTGGTAGGACTTGGAATTTGACATGATGGTAAATTTTAAGATGTAAGAAAATGGTTTCTAAAAAATTCAAAACGTCAAATGAATACTGAAATGAGCGTATTAATTGAGCATAAAAGTTTCAAAATATTTTCTAAATTATCATTCATTTAGTTTTATTTCATTTTATTAATTTAAGTCTCATTTCTGCCTAATGCATGATAACCTGATACTCTTTATTTAGCCAAAAAACGTAGACGTATATAACTATAAAATTTATGTAAACATTAAATATAGGCTTAAAGAAAATAAATTTCAAGTTTTGCAGTAATTTTAAATAACGAAAGAACATGTAAATTAGGAAAACAATAATCAATTTACAAATAAAACGTCGAATTAAAAAGACTTGATGACTGCCAAACACGTTTAACATATTTAATGTCATCTGAATGTGACATTTACGATCATCCATTATTGGCATTTAACCTTACAGTTTGGCGACAGTGTTTTTGTCGACGGAATAATCAAGGACACAGATGTCATATACGCACCGGGATACTTAAGTGGCTCCAAAGTATCGTTATTTTGCTTGATATTGTAGTTTATTTATTGATAAATTATTTATTAACTTTTATTTTCTTTTTAAAAATTATACAAATTGTTTTGTTCTATAGTTATTAATTAAACATTTTTTTTATTGCTATCCCCTTTTTTAAAATAAATATGTAATTGATATTCGAAAACAAGGTTTACGCCAAATTGGCGTCAGAAAAAATCGCGCCAACGTGTTGCATATATGACATCGATGCCTAATCAAGTAGTACCGAAAAATGCAACTCAAAAATTTAATTATATAAAATCTCAGTATTATTATTATTTTTTTAATTAACTAAGGAAGTTTTGAGTTGATACCATATTTGGCTTTTTTATCTTTTGCGCGCCAGGTTAAAGAAAAAATGCTTCTCAAAAATTTCATTAGAAAAAATCTGAATAAATTTCTTTTTCTTTTTTTTTTTAAGTAATTTTATTTTGATTTTTATCTATTTTCCCATTATGTTTCTTATAGGAGAAATTAGCAGAATTATTTTTAAAAATGGCTCTAACTGCGAATTGTACGTTATTTGTTTAATTGGGATATCGAATTTACTGTTGTCGCCAAACAATGCAATTTTAAGCCACAAAGGCAGAAGCGTGAAATAAGCCATGCGAAGGTCGCAATCATTTTTTTTTCATGTGTAGGAGAAGATTTTGGAGTAAATTTTTATATTCTAATGTAATTCATATAAAAAGCAGTTAAATTTATAATTATGTAGCAGGTATTTAAATTTTAGTGTACATGTCTGCTAAATACACACTTATGCTAGAATAATTTAATTTCAGAGATTTAAAATATTTTTTATCATAATATGGAATACCATTACTATGGAAACATGCCGTTTTGTTTTCTTCAAGCATGTCATTTTTATATCCTTGAACTCAGATTATTACTTATTAATGGGAAATTGCGTATTATGTTATTTTTTTTTTTTAAAGATGTCGGACCTATTGCCAATTTCACCTATAGGAATATTCACTGCTTTAAAATTTAGGATATAATAAGATTCTTAAGAAGATTTCTGCAATTATGCGTTATTATTATTGTAAAAAGAAGCCAAAATTTTGTAATAGAAATTGCTTGCTGAATTTAATTTCAGATATTATTTTTTTAATTCGTCGCTTCAGCTAAACTTAGCAACAAATTAAGAGTTATTTTCATAATCTGAGTTATTTACACAATAGACGGTAGATTAATTTACTATTGACTATACAGAAATTAGCAAGCCTATTTATTTGTCCGTGTGTTATTATGCTCTTTAGAAAAATGCAAAATAAATCTTCGGTTCAAGTATTCACCAATATGCTTATTGCTAAAACTTTTGTATAACTAACTTTATTTATCATTGTCAGTTCTATTTAAGACAGGAATATTTCGACATTATTTATTGGATCGTATTTTGGTGAGTAATTAAGTTTGTTTTGTCATTAACTCTGGTAAATGTGTAACAATATTGTTGCATCACTCTTAATGTTTGACGTAGACCATCACAATGCAGTCGATTACAGATGATTAGAAAGATTTTATTTGATGCAAGAGGTTTATTTTTTTGCAAGATTAAGTCATCAAGTTTTATAACGTGTAAACGGTTACATGATTGTAAATGCTCTACAAAATGAAAAGGCAGTGAAAATGACGTCATTTTAATTTTATTCAAACAATTCAGCTGTAAAAACTCACTTTTTTATATTTCACTTTTCTTTGAAATATGAAAACTAAACATTCTTTTTTGACGACAAATTGTTCAATACATTTTTTTACGGTATTTACTCTGCTGGAATCCAAAGAGAGAAAACAGTAATAGTAGATCTGTCACAGAGGACGTTTATTAAGAAATATAACGTAACATTCAATGAGATTATATTTAAGCTACCAGAATCACATATTGAGCGATCTGAGATCATAGGAGTACAAGAACTATCAAACGAAAATGAACCACCTGAACATTATTCGTGTTCAATGGTCAATCTTTGCAATCATTCTAATGGATTCTAATTTAGTAATGTCAGATCAGACACCATTTTAATTCCTGTTGTCATAAGGGTCACATTACCCTACCAAAAGTGAACTGTTAATAATCAACTAAAAGAATTGCTGGTTAATAGCTAAATTTTGTCCAACGCTTAAGATAATATAATATTGCAATGGCGTTCGCATCGTTTTCAGCAATGAGCAAAGTCCAGCTGAAGGTCCAAATTGTTTAAAATACAAGTTCAAATTTATTTCATTTAATCCAAGGTTCATTTGAAAATACTGACCAGCGCAGCGGGCATAGCCTGCTAGTAATATTATAAAGAGGTAAAAATTCTTTATTTGTAGGAGGTAAGCTCTGGAACTACCGAACCGATTCCAAAAGTAATGGTATCAAAATGATGGTGTTAGTCCAACTTAGAACATAGGCTATATATTATGTCCGTGCCACTGGCCAAAATGGGGTACAGGAGCAAAAAACCTCTAAAAATGCGATTTTTTTGTTACTCAAGGGCCTAGAAACGTGAAATTTGGAATGGTAGTTACTTATAAAATACTAATGATCTCTAAGGACGTTTCTTAAAAAAATCGAAATTAAAACGGGGTGAAAATGCGCGAAAAGCGTTTTAAAAAACGTTCTAAATAGCGATTTTTACGCAATTTCAGGAAGTACCAAGCCGATTTCAAAAATAATCGTGTCAAAATGATGGTGACAGCCCTTGCTCCAACATAGGTTACATTTTATGTCGGTGCCACTGCCCCTAAAGGGCGTGCAAGAGCAAAAAAAAAAAAACGTTCGAAATTGCGATTTTTGTGTTACTGAAGGGCCCAGATACATGGAATTTGGCATAGTAGTTACTTATTAGATATACATGATCTCTAAGAGCATTTCTTAAAAAATTCTAAATTAAAAAGCGGTGAAAATGCGCGAAAAGCGTTCTAAATCGCGATTTTTATGCAATCTCAAGAAGTACCAAACCGATTTAAAAAATAGTGGTGTCAAAATGATGGTGACAACCCTTGCTTCAATATAGGCTACATTTTATGTCGGTGCCACTACCGCTAAAGAGGGTTAAGGAGCAAAAAAATGTTCGAAATTGCGATTTTTGTGTTACTGAAGGGCCCCAGGCGCGGATCCACGGGGGGGGGGGGGATCGGGGCGATCCCGCCCCCCCCCCCAAAATCCAACGATTATCGCGAATTTCGACAAATGGTCTCCGAAAAAAGAAAACAGTTTCGTGAATTGTTCGCAGGTGAAAGGGTCGCAAAAAACGCTAATTTCGTCAAAAGATCGCGCAAAAAACGCCAATTTCGTCAAATAATCGAGAAAAAACGCAAATTTCGTCAAAGGATCGCGAAAAAAACGCGAATTTTGTCAAAGAAGCGCGGAAAAATGCGATTTTCGTCAAAAAATCACGCATTTCATCAAAGGACCACGAAAAAAACGCAAATTTCGTCAAAAGATCGCAGGAAAAACGTGAATTTCGTCAAAGGATCGCAGAAAAAAACGCCAATTTCGACAAAGAATTGCGGAAAAACGCTAATTTCGCGAAAGAATCGCGCAAAAAACGCTAATTTCAGGAACAGATCTCTGAAAAAAGGCGAATTTCTTCAAAGAATCGCGAAAAAAATACGCAAATTTCGCCAAAGAATCGCTGAAAAAACGCGAATTTCGTCAAAGGGCCGCGGAAAAAACGCACAATTAGCACAGGGAAGAGATTCCCCTAGGTGCGCATCTACGAGGGTGAGGGGGTTCGATCGGGACAAAGAAGAGAAGAACAATTTTACCAAGTTGGTTTATAAGAAATCAACACACCATACGCATTTTAACTGACTGGGATTATGATATAATCCTCTTTTGTTCATCAAATACCCTTAAAATTTACCAATGTGGGTGGCAATAACAGTATTTTTTTTTACACATTACTGTCTGTCTTCAGAAAACATTAAGACAACCTTTCTTTTTCTTGTTTCTTTCTTTCTTTGGAAATTGTATGAATCCCATTCTTTTCTCAAACAATAAAGCACTCCTCAAAAATATTGTTATACAGAAATTAGAATTGTAGCTTCTTTGAATGAACGAAAAAGTTTCAACACTTTAAAGGGATCCGCATAACGTTGTCAATTTATGTTGTAGAGATTCAACAAAATGTACACGAAGTGGCATCGTCCCCCACCTCAACCCATAGTGTCAAAAATTATGTCGCCATATGCCTTTTGACTGGACATAATCCTATTTTGTTCACTAATTGCCGAAACGTCAGAGAGGTTTACTATTGATACCCGAAAAGTGTTTGGTTTTCGTTTGCTTGCCTGTGAGTTCCGCGAAAACTGCCGTTAAAAGCGTTGGATTTATATCATGGGGGGTGGGCGACCTCCCCGATCGACCTCCCCCCGTGGATGCGCTCCTCCTGGTGTTAATTGTGTGTCTTTTCCGCGTCCCTTTGACGAAATTCGCGTATTTTTTTCGCGATTCTTTGACAAAATTCGCATTTTTCTGAGATCTGTTGACGAAATTCGCAAAATAAGCGTTTTTTGTATACGATTCTTTCGCGAAAATTAGTGTTTTTTCCGCAATTGTTTGGCGAAATTAGCGTTTTTTCCGCAATTGTTTGGCGAAATTCGCGTTTTTTCTGCAATCCTTTGGCGAAATTAGCGTTTTCTTTCTGCGATTCTTTGAAAAAATTCGCGTTTTTTTAGCGATCCTTTGACGAAATCCGCGTTTTCTCTGCGATCCTTTAACGATATTCGCGTTTTTTTCTGCGACACTTTGACGAAATTCGCGTTTTTTCCGCGCTTCTTTGACGAAATTCGCGTTTTTGCGCGATCCTTTGACGAAATTCGCGTTTTTTTTTGCGAGATCCTTTGACCTGCGAACGATTGATGAAATCGATTTTTTTCGGCAACCATTTGCCGCAATTCACGATAATCGATGGATTTATATTTTTTTAACCAAGGGGTGGGGGGGGGGGGGGCGATTCGCGCCTATGAAGAGGTATAAACATCACTTAGATGACACATTTTGATTTTCAAGGATGTTAAGGCCCTTCAAATTTCTGAAGGCGATCCTTTTTCAGAGATTACTCTCTTCCAGAAATCTGATATTAAAAAATAGATGTGATTGTTATGTTTTTCAGCTACGGTAATTGGTTCTTATGTATTTTTTAGTGCTGAATCCAAAAATGACCTTCATTTTTTACCATACCATCACGTCAGGATTTTTCACAAATCCCAAATTTTTAAATAGTCGAAATATTGCGAAAATCTGCTGCTGTAAAATAGACGTAACTTTTTTTCATAATAACTTATTCATTTTTTTGCTTATACTATGGATTTTTACAGTTAAACATGTAAAATATTTAGTATTTAAAATCCTTATAATTTTATTCCATGCGTGGAAGTTTCTTTGAACCGCTCATGCTCTGCTTCGCGCTTTTCTTTTAATCTTCTCTATGGGGTTCATCTCGGTATCCTCTTTTATTTTGGCGGTTGATAAAGCTGGGAAATTTGTGGCAGATATATTTAAAACATTTACTTTCTTTTGTTGCTGTACTTACAAATTGCTTTGAGAGATTTTCGCTATTTTTAGCCCCCGGTACGGTATGCTATTTCTTTCTCCCAGCTTATTTTGTGACATCTCCAAAAAATAACGTTACCTTACAGAAGCCAGCCGTGAAACAAAGCAGTACGATTAAATACTCTATAGCAATTTTTTAAACTTCTAAGCATCGCACATTTTCAATGTTTATACCGTCATATTCGAAAAAAAAAAGTACTTTATAATGCAATTTGTTTGAAAACTGCATCTCCATTTATTTTTGAAATATTAATTTTTTTTTTTGTAGTTTTTAGAGCCATTTGCTTAATATTGGCAACGGAAGAACTCCATTTCTGTAGAAAGTGAAAGAAAAATAGCAATTATATCTTTTTGTTGCCATTTTCCCATAAAAACTGAAAAAAAAAAGTTTAAATACGTGCTATTTTCAAAAAATATAAATGAAAGATTTTTGATAAAACAGGGAGCTTTTAGAAACTAAATTTCATTTTAAATATCTATAATGATAATGCAAACAAATGAAGGCTTGTGAATCTTTAGATGGCCGATTTTTCGTCGAGTTTTTTGAATGACGAAATCTCTTTTTTTTTTTGTGTGTGTGTGTGTACTATTCAGCGATAGTGACGTTTTAAGCGTACTTTACTGTAGATGTTGTTTAACACTGGATCGCAAATGATGAATTCTTCAGCGGATGTGGATGGCGTCACTTTATGTAAAATAAAATCGCATGTTATAAGTCTTAAAACTGAACTACAGTAGAGCCCCGATTATCGGAGTTTCCGCATTCACCGAGTTATTTTCTTCTGATGAACTGATGGCTTCCATTTTTTCCCCCCCAAAAAATTATAGCCATCCCCCCCCCCCCCATTCTGACCAGAAAATCAGAGTTCTAACTTTTTACGACTGCTCTTTCATCTTCACCTAACACTTCATTTATAACGACTGTTTCATAATAATGGAAGCCATCAGTCCATCAGAAGAAAATGATCCATTCCAAAGGTATAAGTTCGATTAACTCGGATAATCGGGACTCTACTGTATCTATATTTATATACATATATTTTTTGTCATCGGGGGCGACACTAAATTCTGAAAAGCAGAATTCCTGTTTTCTAGTTTTACTTTTTAACTTTGAAATTTACGATTTGCGAAAATCGTGACGTGATGGTTAAAAATGAAGGTCATTTTCGCATCCAGTGCTAAAAAAATACATCAAAATCAATTACCAAATGTTAAAAAACACAATCATCGCAGGCTTGTGTTATTAATGTTGTTCACTATAACTAAAAGAACAAAAAATAAGATAAATAATTGCCATAGTACAAGAGTAAAAAGAAAAAGAAAAAAAATAAGACATTTAATAAATAAATTCTGTTATAACGTTTTTAATTTTACGACATAATAAGTAACAATAAACCATATTTTGAGAGGGCGGGATTATATAATAAGAGTGTTGGATAACCGAGTGTTTCGGTTAATCGGACGTCGGATAATCGAAAGTCTGTAACATTTTCAAATCGCATTAATTATTTCATATTCATTTAAAAATTAACTGCAAGGAATGATTTGAGCAACAGAAATTATGACTACGTTGATTATATGTCACTCGGGATCGCCCCCTCCAAAATGATGCTCTGGATCCGCCCCTGAAGGGCCCAGATACATAGAATTTGGAATGGTAGTTACTTATAAGATATGAATGATCTCTAAAAACATTTCTTACAAAATTCGAAATTTAAAAGGGGTGAAAATGCGCGAAAAGAGTTCTAAAAAACGTTCTAAATGGCGATTTCTACGCAATCTCAGAAAGTACCCAACCTATTTCAAAAGTAATGGTTGGAAATTGATGATGACAGTCCTAGCTATAACATAGGCTCTATTTGATGTTGGTCTCACTACCACCTAGGGGTTGCAGAAGCAAAAAAAGTTGTAAATTGCAATTTTTGTGTTACTGAAGCGCCTAGAGTCCTGAAATTAGGCAGGGCAGTTATTTATAAGATACATATGATCTCTAAGAACATTTCCTAAAAAATAGAAAAATCGGGGTGAAAATGAGCGAAAAGCGTTCTAAAAAACTTTCTGAATTGCGATTTCTACGCAATCTTAGGAAGTACCGAACCGATTTAAAAAGTAACGGTGTGAAAACGATGGTGTGTAAACGAAATTTGGTAGGCGTGTTTATACATCTGAAGGATGACATCGATTCAAATTTCGAGCTTGGCGCATAAGTTTGGCGCTAGTAGCGCCACTCGGAACTTGCAAATGAGGTTTGCTTTAAATGTGTGATGTAAAGTTCGTGAGCGTTATTTATCTTCGAAATTTGACGTTCTGAGTTGATATTAGCCAAGAATGCCTTTAAAAAGACGAAGAAGCCTTTATCAATAGCTCGCCGAGTCTGAACGAGGTCGTATAATAGGGCTACGAGAAGGTGGATTTTCTTTCCGCGATATTGCAGAAAGACTTAGTCGGAATGTATCCACTGTCCATCATTGTTGGGAGCAGCGATCAAGGGATGGTACTACCTCAAAAAGACCGGGTTCCGGGGGGGCACGTGGCACTATTGAGAGGGATGACCGCCGTATTCAGCGTACGGCTGTGCCGCATCGTACTGCGTATGCGGTAGAAATTCGAGCTGCAGTTGGTACCACAGTGACACAACAAACTGTTAAATCGGTTATTTCAAGAACAGCTCCGAGCTAGACGCCCTGTGTAGGCCCAGTGTGTCTAGGCCGCAGACAGTTTGGTTTCAGGCGTTCTCCTGGCCTACTTCTGACCAACACACGGCCATCACTGACACTAAGGCAGAACCTGCTTTCATAAAAAAAAACACAACAGATGTCCACTCCGTCCTCCAATGAGCTCTGGCTTGACACCACTGGCGTCGCAAACGGCAATGGCTTGGAGTCAGTGGAATGAACGCTACAGGGCGCATGGTTCGGAGCTGTCCTTGAAGTAACCGATTCCTAACAGTTCGTTCTGTCACTGTGATACCAAGTGCAGATCGAATTTTTGCCGCAGACGCAGTACGATGCGCCACAGCCGTAATGCCGAATACGGCGGTCTTCCCTCTCAGTTGTGCCACGTGGCCGCCCGGAACCCGATCTTCTTGAGGTAGTACCATCCCTTGACCACTGCTCCCAACAATCATGCACAGTGGATACATTCCGGCCAGGTCTTTCTGCAATATCGCGGAAAGAAAATCCACCTTCTCGTAGCCCTAATTATACGACCTCGTTCTAACTCGGTGAGCTGTTTACAATGGCTTCTTCGTCTTCTTAAAGGCATTCTTGGCTAACATCAACTCAATACGTCAAATTTCGAAGGTAAATAACGCTCACGAACTTTACAACACGCATTTAAAGCAAACCTCATTTGCAAGTTCCGAGTGGCGCTACAAGCGCCAAACTTATGCGCGAAGCTCGAAATTTGAATCGATGTCATCCTTCAGATGTATAAACACGCCTAACAAATTTCGTTTATCTAACACAAGTGTTTCTTGGTGTTGGGATTTTTTTTTTCCGTCAGTATATTTCAAAAAAATGATAATTTCTTTAGACGTTTGCCAACTGCTTACCATAAAGTACACAAATAGGTCTTCATCTCAAAGGAATTATTAATTCGAAGCATCTAGCTGTTTATGAGCTGTTTGCTAGCTGTTTGATAAATGATTAAAACTGTTAAAAACATCTGCATGGTTACCTTAAATTGTAAAAATACTATACTTATAATACATTCTATAATCAGTTTTAAAATTTACTGAAAGATATCACATTATGACAAAAAATTACCGGATGGTTTTCTCTATTGACAGCATTTTCTAATTTTGAAAGAATCATTCTCCCTTCTATTGGTTCTTCACGGACTAGGATCCTCTGATCATCAGAAGGATACAGAAAGTTATTAATCACAAGTAAAAACAGGATAAGCAGTACTGATACTAGAATCCAAGTCAGAGTGGATCTTGAACAAACAACTAGAGAAAGAAATTTAAATTTTTGATATGCAAAATATAGCATTATACTACAGCATTATACTGCCAATACAAAATTCTAACCATTGCAAATGTTGACAATTGATTCTCTGCGCACAGTTTGTACACGACAATGATAAATAGGGATGTTCTGTATTAAAAATCAACTTGATTGCTGAATCGAGCAATTTTTGGGGATATTAGATGATTTGCCGATTTTGAGGCCAAAACTTGAAATCAATATCATCTAGAAGATTCTATGTAAATTAAACCTCTATGACCCATAAAAACCGAATCTTCATTATATTTCAGTAAACTTTATGTGACATGTTGAAGGTCCTCGGCAAACTAACTTCCACAAAAGTATAAGTAGAAGAGAATGTGTCACTGGTCTCAGTGTCGTTGCTAGCTAGTTGTCTAAAGGGGAGCAATTTAAACTTTAGATTGTTGTTAGCATTCTACTCATTGTATTTATACTATATTAGATATTAGTTATTAAAATAACAACATAATTTAATAAAGGCAGCGCTGGAATAAGTCACATAAAATAATATTTTTATTTACACTACATAAACAAGGACTTGCCACAATCACGCCATTCTGAAAACCATTTATATCATAACGGAAAAAAAAAGATATTTTAAATGGCTGCAGCATTAATACTAATCTGTTGATTTTGATGCTGCCATATACTTTTAATTGAAACAAAAATACTATAGACGGGTTGCACATGACGTCACATATCTGAAATCGCTTCATATGGCGCCCAAATATAAGGCGAATATGGTGCTCTCCATTTGATTTTTTAGACTTATTTGCACTATAATAATAAAAATAAGGAAGCTCTAAATTAAAGAGAAAGATAACACGTGCTTTTAACGGCAAACGGGAAGTTCTGTGCTCCCCGTGTGTGCTCCAGAAGCTAAAGTATCAGTCGTTGCTAATAGCAACGTGACGTCAATGCAAGGAGTCTATAGTTTTAAATATTTTTCATGCATTCCATTATGACCCAAACTGTCATCAGTATGTTTCACTTCTGAAATAACCCGGCATAAAGAACATTCTTTGAACGAAAACAGTTACATTAAGAATCTTGTTTCACCATACGAAAGGCGGAAGTTTTTCAACGCTAGGCTCCCGTAATTAAAATGCCATAGACAGGATGTTCTCTTTTTTTATATTTTGGCAAATTGTGCATCTTTATCTTCTTCTACATTTGCAATAAGGTATAACTATCATAAATAATGAAATTGTATTAATAAATTCTTAAATATTTTAATTATATCTATTAAAAACTTATAACAATAGAATGTCGTCATAAATGTATTCTTTTTAATGGCAAACTGATTGTATCCCCAAGATTTCCTATACTTTAATACTCCTCAACTATGTAACAGTTCAAACTCAGGTATTAAAATATTTTGGGTTATTCATTATTCATCTAAATTAAAAACCTCACAAAAAAAAGAAAGTAAAGGAAACATACAGGAAACAATAGATAAACCTGGGAGTGAAGTACATACAATACTGAATTTGAAACAGTTGTCGTTGACGGCGATGATGATGATAATTTATGTACTACGGGGCTCTGGACCTGCACCCTTAGTGCGGATGGTTGGTTGGTTGTATTTATGAGGGCCAATTATCAGCACGAGGGATATAGGCCCGAAGGGGGGAAGTGCCCTCCGTGGGGGTCTTTAAGGGAACCTAGCCGGTATATACGCTTGGAAAACCAAGGTCCGAAGAAAACCACGAAAACTCCGAACGATTAATCCGACGGGCGCGATTGGGATCGAACCCAGCACCCCCCGTCTACGAACTTCTAGAGCAGAACCTCTCGGCCACTGGCCCTTAGTGTACAAACACTTGAATTTTCAGCAGCGACTCAAAAGGTATCCGTTTATCCAGTCAAATACACATAAAATAATGAAAATTTCCCTTAGTATTTGTATATCTACCCTAATATACTTGTATATAAAATCCTAATGAAACGAATTTATGAAACGGATATTATGAAACGACTGAATTGAAACGAATTTATGTAACGATTCTATGAAACGACTGATTAAACAACTGATTACGTTTCACGGCGATTTCTCCTAAAATATGGAATACTTTGTGATGAAATTAACACCAAATATCCGTATTGATCCACAGATCTCAAAACTGGTATTAGAATTTTTAAATTCGAATTAGTTTTCGAAATATAACTTTTTTTCTAATTTTAAATACTTTTTTCTAATGATGGCAACTCAAATTTTTATCATAACAGATATTTTTCTTTCATATTTCAGAAAAGGTTATTATTTTAAACTAATTTGGCGACCAGTTTGGCCTCCCTTAAATATATGCTAAGAAATGTATCATGTTACTTTTATTCAAAATTCAATTTACTTGAACAGTCTTTCGCCAAATCGAAAGATTCTGATAGAGAAATCAAGAATTCGGTATTTTTATGTTAGCGAGACACAGATGAAAAATTGCCAAACATTTTTCCCGTCGCATTTTTTTATATTTCATTAATTTCATTTAAAATATAATCCTTTCTTTCCTTTTATTTAAAATACAAAACTTTCATTTAAAATTGAAACACTTAAAATTGATGACTTTCACTTCTTTCTTTTTTTTAAAAAACAAAACGAAAAGTAAAATCTTAGCCACATATGTCATATACGCACCGGGGTACGTAATTGGCGCCAAAATGGCATTATTTTGATTGACATGGTAATCCGGCTTTTGTTGTTCATTTAATAATAAATGTTTATTTACTTTTATTTCTTTTTTTAAAATTATATAAATTATTTTGTTCTATAGTTATCAATTATTTTTTTGTTATTTCCTTTTGAAAATAATAGAAAATAATTAAAAAATACGGTACTACTTAGTTATTCCACTGACCAATTTCTCCAAATTATATAAATAGCCAACCGACTCGCCAAATTATACAAATTGACATAATTTTTATTTTAAATAACGAAAGAACAAAAAAATTAGTATAACATTAATAAATATACAAATAAAACGTCGAAATAAAATCACTTGATGACGTAAACACGTGTAACTTGCTGAAAGTCAAGTGAATGTGACATTTGCGATCAACCATTATTGGCATTTAATCTTATAGTTTGGCGATAGATTTTTGGTCGACGGGATAACTAAGTAGTACCAAAAATACATATGTAACTGGTATTCGAAAACGAGGTTTTCACCATATTTTCGTAAAAAAAAAAAAAAAAAAAAAAAAAAAAATCACGCCAAACCTGCGGTGCGTATATGACATCTAGCCAAATATTAAATAATGCAATAAACCATGGCATTTAATTTCAACTTCAAATCAATATTTTGATTTACCACTTGAAAAAAAAAAAAAAAAAAAAAAAAAAAAAAAAACGCTAACTGGCGAATTGAAAAAAAGCTATTGGCGAGTTTTGCACACGGCCAGCGTAACAGTACCAAGAATTCTTTGCGACCATGGCAACTCTTATGTAGTTTTATTCGAAAATTTTTTTTCATTTTTTAATCAAAATGGAAAACTTTCGGCACAGATGTCATATACGGCACCAAATTGGCGCGATTTTTTTCTGACGCCAATGTCATATACGCAATGGGTACTTAACTGGCGCCAAAGTTTCGTTATTTTGCTTGATATGGTAAGCCGGATGTTGTTGTTTATGCTGTTGATGCGTTCCCCAAATTGGCGTTGGAAAAAAATCGCGCCAATTTGGTGCCGTATATGACATCTGTTACTTAAAATGCATTTTAGTTCCATTATGTTATTTGAAGTTCTACGAAATTTGTATACTTTACGAAGACTCACTTGAGGCATGTTCTCCAATGAAAATATGTGGTTAACATTTATAGCTGTTTTAGGATACAACACAGTAGAATACAGACGTATTACATTTTAACGCCAATTACTATTACAGTTCAAAGAGCTATTTTCAACGACATTAATTTAACATATGATGCTGCATGTATTTATGCGTATATCTGTGTCTTCAGCTTACTATTCGAACGCAATGTAAGCTCACTTCACATAAACAAATTTTGCTCAAATATTCAGATAAAGCTTATGCCTGTGTCAAATTTGAGTATTGAAAAAAAAATCAATGGCTTTTTTATGTTGGTAGGACTTACTGGTGAGAAATTTCATAAGTAAAAATTAAAAATGATATGGGATTACTATATGGATACTTTTTACGTTTACATAAAACAGTCAAACGCAAAATATATGCAAGTAATCTGTCTGCCTGTCCGTCGAAACACAATTTACATTTCTTAAAAAAATCTTTAATGGAAGAATTTTAAATTTGATATTGAGGTAGATTACAGCGTGTTTCCGCTAATGAATGAATTATGAACAAATTTGCATCTTGCAAGTATACTAAAATTCCGAGAGTTTACATACTAAGTACAGAGCCTAACAGTAAATTTATTTCTTTAAGTACTGAATACCTACTTAGATTTATTACGTACGGACTTGATTTCCGCTTTGTCTGTGCCCATATCATTTGTCATCATCGGCCGCATCAACTGCTGACCATCAACCTCTATTGTCTGTTTCAAAGACTTCGAAAATAATATACAATTCTAATTAGGAAACACACAATAGTGGAGAAATTTTAAATTTTGAAAGCCTATTTCTTCAACCATTTCGTGCCAAAAAGTGCCTATACATCATTACAATGCAGTGAATGTATGTGATTGTAACCATTAGAGCCTTTGTCCGTTCAATCTTAAAGTTTCTTGATGATGGCCAAGTGGTTTTGGCCGAAACTGTCAGGAAGTTTTAACATCTTTTTATGGTTTTAAATGTCTTGTATATTTTTATTTCCCACCGTACCTTGTTTAGCATAAAGTTTGTAACTATTTCTGAGTTTTAGCTTATTACTTGCATAGTAATATTTGTTATTTCAATTGTTTTGATTCTGAACTGAGTTAAATCGTTGATGCAGCTATAACATAGTTGGCTTTGGATTGCTGTGTCTTATTTAAAAAATGCAAAAAAAAAAAAAAATGAGTCGCAAGGAATTTACTTGTTTCATATTTCTTTCTATTCCCCCCCCCCCCCCCCCCGCCATGAAAAAAAAAAAAAAAAAAAAAAAAAACATTTTTATATTTATCATTATTACAATATACTTCGCTTCGACCAAATTAAAAATAATTTTTATTTAAAAAAAAATTTAATTTAAATATTTAATTTACATGTTTATTTACATTTACATTAGCTACTTAAACAATTTTTTATGAAAACTTTTTAAAACGTAAACTCTTGAAAAAAATACTCAGCTTTAACATTTCTCAATTCGCGATAAGTTTGCTTTTAAATCAAACATCTCGTTTATTATTTCTTAGATATTTAATTAAATTTTATAAAAGAAAACTTTCACAATGCTTAATGAAAAGTACTATAAACCACCATTCTTCTAGTTCGAAATTAATTAATTTTAAAATGAATTCTTAAAAAAAAAAAAAAACCTAGTTGTTTGGTTAATTCTTATGAATATCATTGAAATGCGTGCTTGAAATATGCTATATTACAATGCTTTTTACCAGTAAAAAAAAAAAAGTTCATTTCATGCAATTAACATTCGATTCATACAACAACTCTCCCTTTTTAGATTAGTTAAATAATTTAAATAACAAAGTTCTTAAAATAAATTCCCAAGGAAAACAATATTTCTTATAATGAATATGATAAAAAAATACGTACCTTTTCCTCGTTGATTGTTGTGATAGTCAAATAAAATATTACTCATGTGCCGACCTGAGGTTTTGGTCGTAAACAACTTTTTGATGTTCATCCTCTCGCCTACTCAGGAGTATTAATGATATTCCATCGTTTCATTTTATTACGTATAAACACCTGATCCAGATGTATTTTTAAACGCATCTACAAGCGTATTTCATGCACTAAAAATAAAAGATAGACGAATCTTTCATGTAGGTCACTTCATAAGCCATAGGTTTAAAAATTTCAAAAATAAATAAAAAGAGTGCTACACACAAACATCAATTATTTAAGAAAAAGTTTTGTTACTTTGTAGATCTTTAAACTTATAAATTAATTAGTATCTATTACTCATTTTATGATCAGTAAAATTTTAAAAACCAGTTAAAATATTTGACTATTTTATCTTTGTTGTTGCCAAAAATCGGATTTAGCACGCTATAAATGAAACAAAATAGATATTAGACACATATTTATTAGAAATTTGACAAAGAGGGTTAAATATTGACGTTTCTATTTTGTATTAAGACACATAAACATATTTATTATAGTTCCAAGGTTGTTTAATTCAGTTCTTTTTGTTGGAATGTGTATTACTATAACGGTATATGCTCTCTTAAGCATTAAAAATATTATTCTGGGCTAGCGTTGCCAGGTACACTGTAAATTGAGATGTCTGAAACGGAATGTTCAGTTATTTCTTTCTCCCAGCTTATTTTGTGTTGTCTCCAAAAAATAACTTTACGTTGTATAAGCCTGCCATAAAACAAAGTAGATGTATCATTGTACGATTAAATATTCCATAATAGCAATTTTTTTAACTTCTATTCATCGCACATTTTCAATTTTTATATCGTCGTATTGGGAAATAAAGTACTTTTAACCTTCCGTCTACCAGACGGGTCCATTGGACCCGACATGTACATTCAAAATATTTATTCAAACCAGAAATTTCTTCAAAACAAACTAAATGTATAAATCAGACAATAATAAGTTAAATAAACAAATTAAATAGTTTTAAGTAAAAATTCTGGTGTAGAATGTTTTTATAAAACTTGAGTAAAATTTCCGGTAGTTCTAGGGTTAAATGCAATTTGTTTGAAAACTGTATCTCCATTTATTTTTGAAATATTAATTTTTTTGTAGTTTTTAGAGCCATTTGTTTAATATTGGAAACGGAAGTACCCCATTTCTGTAGAAAGTAAAGGAAAAATAGTTATAAAATAGTAATTATATATTTTTGTTGTCATTTTCTCATAACAACCGAAAGAAAATGTAATTAAAATACGTGCTATTTTGTAAAAAATTAAACGAATGATTTCTATTAAAACATGGAGCTATTATAAACTATATTTAATTTTAAATATCTATATTAATGTTACAAACAAATAAAGGCCTATGAATCATCTAATAGCCCTTCTTTGTCGAGTTTCTTTAATGACGGCATCTTTTTGCTGCATTTGTGTATTATTTGCGATAGTGACGTCGTATGCATGCTTTACTGTAGATGTTTAAGAGTGGATCGTAAATGTGGAATTCTTAAGCGGATGCGAATGACGTCACTTTACATACAATAAAAGCGTGTGCTTTAAGTCTTAAAACTGAAATATGTTCTGTGCTATTTATATATACATATATGTATTTTTTTTTCATCGGGGACGACACTAAATTCTGAAAAAGCAGAATTCCTGTTTTCTAGTTACTGCAATTTTCTTGGCAGAAGTGTGCATTTTAATATTATTGTGTCTGTAAATTACAAGCGGTTAAATATTAGATAATTAATAAAAAAAACAATTTAGTTTTAAATTTTATTACATCACAATGATTATAATGAATTCTTTCTCAATAGGAAGTTGGAAAGTATAGTATGAAGGAAATTTGTTTGAGTTTTACGTACAACAGGGAAAAAAAAAACATATTTTGCTAAGACAGAAATTAACCCCAAATGGAATTTTCTTCAAATTTCTTGAGATTCAGCCTCAGTAGGCAATAAAAGTCAATTCTGTTAAAACAAAGAAACAAACAATAAAGGTTTACTTATTTATTTATTTATTTTGTAAGTATTGTAGGTAGCCATTTTTGACAACGTTGAGTCCTAGAAAAATCTTTGATCTTAAAGCAGCGCTGCATTTCTTTCAGAAGCAGAACCTGATTAAAGCTTAGGCAAACTGAGCCATGGTCCTGCCTCCCCCCCCCCCCCCCCCCCACACACACACACATAGTCTGACTTTACGGCTCCCAAATTTGGTATGCAATTTTTACAAAGCTGACAATTTAAATCTTTTTCGATATTGTACTGGTTATATTTTGAACTTCTAGAGTAGAATAAGATAAAAAATATTTATCTAAATACAGTAAAAGCTCTCAATAGCGAGTACCTTGCGACTGTGGAAATTGTCCGCCATTCGGAGGTGTGTACTTTTCTGAGGTAAAAGTATGCAAAAAATGTGTCCGTTAAAAAATGTGTACGAAGAAAAAATTTGTTTCCTAAATAGTGGTGACCTCTATTTAGAAGAATCCGTTATGGAGATTTTACAACTAAACCTTCATACGTACAACTTTATTTAGCGAACACGCATCTTTTTCAACATAAATATATATGTGTACCTCAGAAAAGGGAATATCTTCGAACAGCAGACAAATTCAGCATTCCCGAGGCGCCCGCAATTCAGAGGTTTTAGTGTATTTAGATTTAATTATTTATTTAGTTTTTAATCTTATTCTACTTTAAAAGTTCAAAATAATGTCAATACAGATTTAAAACATAAGCTTTACAAAAATTGCTTATATAATTTGGGCCCCCGAGAATTGTACGGCGGGGGAAGGGGGACACAGCCCAGTTTTCCCATGCTTTAATCAAGCTTTTTTGCAAAAAATCCAACGTTGCATTACGGTTCGCAAAATAGGAATGTCCTGTATTCGGGAGTGTCTGTTATGGAGGTTAATGGACATTCCCTAATACCGGGCACCTCTATTTAGCGAAAATCTTTATAATCTACAATGCATACATATTTATATATTTTTACGTCACAATAGCAGACACTTCCGATTATCGAACAAATTTTGCCGTCCCAAAGTGTCCACTATTGAGGGCTTTTACGGCATTTGGATAAATATATTTTTCTGTTTTTAATCTACTCCTAATCTAAAAGTTCAAAATATTCATTATACTCAGTGCAATGTCAAAATAGATTCCAAATATCAGCTTTACGAAAATTGCATATGAAATCCCCCCCCCCCCCCCCCCGCCCTTTAAAAAAATGAAAATTGGTATAATTTAAAAATTAGATTAGAAAAATTTATATTGCCACATGCGATCAGATGAGCATCACTAAAGCTATTTAACTATCAATAAAGGAATAATAATAAATATTCTATTTTAATAACATGCAGAAAAAAATTTCTTCTAATTTCAAAACTTCTTTTGTCTTACATATACATCTTAAAATCTAACATTCATTTTTGTGATTTTCATGTAAATGCGTATAAATAAAGTTAACAGCAATTTTAAATGTAAAATCTAGTTATGTAAATAAATATATAAAGTTCTAGCTTTTTACTAACACCCATTTTAAATTTCAATATACCTTTTTACAAAAAATAATCTAAAAACGAATATTAAACTTGATTTCAAATCAAATGTATATGTATATCTTTACTGGTATTTTTACAGTTAAATTAACAGCAGATAGTTACATGATTCTAAGAATATATATTTCTATATTTCTCTTTTGTGAAAAGCCACTATGTGACTATAATGGGACATTATTTGGCGATTTATCATTGTGCAACGTTCATGATGACTTTGAAATTGAGTCTAAAAATGACAGTCACATGAGAGTCACAATGTACCTACATTATAAAGCCACCTGGTGACTCGTCACAAAGCAGCAGTCACATTGCCGTCTCGATGGAGTCACATATAGTGATCATTTGAGACTCATAATAAGACGTGTGGAATTTACTATTTTTTGTTTCACCGTAGTGACTGTTACACTTGTGACCATGTGTGACATGAATGAGATGCTATATAGACTAGCTGTGCTGTAGGGATAGTAATTATTTGAATTATATTATTTCCTTTTGAGTACTCGCTTACTTAAAAATTAGCATTTTGTGACTGGTCCTTAATTTTGGACACCAGTGTACTTCCATGTATTTATACGATAAAACTAACATGGCTAAAAGAAATTGAACCATATTCCAGTTTAGAAGATAAAGTAAAAATATGAGTACCACTTCGGTCAATTTCGATCGTTTTCATGCAGTATTTGTGTTCATAACTTAAATGATATGTAACCATAAAAGAACGGAATGTGCACTACGCCCTTAATTATTAGCAGATATAACATTAAACAGAAGTATTTAACTTGCTTTATAACGGTAAAGAGAAAATTAGGAAAATGGAAACGTCCATAGTTGAAGTAAATTGTGAAGCATTAAAAAGGTGCCGAAACCTCCGGTATTTGCAGAAAGGTTCACGAACTCTTTAAAAGGGGAATTTCAAAATCATAAGGAATCAGTACGGCCAATCGTCTTGAAATGTGCTAGACCGACATATCTCATTGAAAAGAATTCGTGTGTCTTTTAAAAATGATTCTTTCTTATTCAAATGTATAATCAATAAATCAATGGAGAAATTCATTAACACAAGGAAGGATGCCTAATTTAAGGAGAGTATAATAGCCAGTTTCGATATAGTTTCACTATACCCATCTATAGATACCTATGAGATGCTTCGTAGCATTAATGAGAGCATCGAAAATATCCATAGTTTAAATGCTAATAGTAAATTAACTTTAAAAGCAATGCCTGATACCATAATGTACAGAAATCTATTTTTATTTTATAACAAATTTTACTGACAAGTATCGGACTCACCGATTGGATCACTGATTTGAAGGCTTTTAACAGAATTTAAATTGCATTCCAATGGAATAATTTATTTTAAATGGCTTTAATTTGTTCTCCACTATCTGGTTAATATTTTGATGATATTTTCACAAACAGGGACCAAGGTCACACGGAATTAAAGAAATTTCTATACAAAATTAATAATTTGGATTGTAGAAATAAAATTACCTTGGAAGTTTAGGAGGACAATTTCCTACCAGTATTAGATGTTAAATTTAACAGTTATAACTAGTTTAAACTAATTAAAAATCATGGAGCACTGGACCGCCCGTTTATATAGGAAATCTGTTAGAAAGAACGCCGTTATTAATTCAACCTCGCATCATTAATCAACAATAAAATTGCTTCTGCTATTTTTTTTTTTTAATTAAAAGAGCTTTTCTGATCTGTACTGACAAATATCTTCAGGAACAACTGAGCTTTATAAATAGTATTGTAACTGACTTTGGCTTTTCATGGCATTATAAAACGGGCAGTCAAAAAGTTTACGGAATTTCGTTGTAACTCTTTAATACCAAAAATATAATTAATTTATTTATTTACTACCTTTATATATATTTTTTTTTACTGCCGGACAGCGTGACTGCAGTGTAGCTGAAAGTATGAGTGTGTGGTGATCAGTTGGCGCGATGTCGAAGTTCGAGCAAAGGGCAGACGTCAAATTCATGTACAGACTAAGGAAATCCGCTTCAGAGACTTTGTTATCCTTACAAACAATTTACGGTGACGATTCTTAAAGAAAATAGCCATTTACAAGTAGTTTTCAAATACCATCACCGTAGAAGACATCAAAATCAACGCGACGCTGAACTTGGGAAGATACCAAAAAAAGGACTTTTATCGTTGTTTCCAGCAGTTACAGGAACGGTTAAGCAAGTGTGTGTACTTTGACCCCAACAAACACCAAAAATCTGACCGCATTCTGAGAGTTTTGGGGCCAAACAGAATTCCAGCCATTTGTAACAAACCGCCGTTTTATATTAACTGATGCGCCATTACATCCTGTAGTCATCGTCTAACTGATAACGGGCGAGTGTGGAGAAAACGAGTGCTTTTTTCCTGCCCACTAGTCACTGAAGTTAAATTTCCGGCTAGTATATAAAAGACCAGAATTTTTCCACATAATTTTCCTTATTGAAAATCTATGTTTCGGTGAAAGTATTCAATAAGGTGCAAAATTTAGTTTTTATGCACTAAAATATATATTAAAAGACTTACTTTTTGAGAAATATGAATATCAAATTCACAATATATATCTTTACTTAATAGGTGCAAAGTACATGTTAAAACATTTAAAAAAACAACCAAGATGTTAAAACATTGGAGTCATATGATGTTTAAAATCCGAGCGCTTTTGGCCCCACCAGTGGCCGAGAGGTTCTGCTCTCAAAGCTGGTAGACGGGAGGTGCTGGGTTCGAACCCAATCGCGCCCGTCGGCCTAATCAATCGTTCGGAGTTTTCGTGGTTTTCTTCGAGCCGTGGATTTTCCATGCGTAAATACGGATTAGGTTCCCTTAGAAAGACCCCCCACGGAGGGCACTTCCCCCCTGGGCCTATATCCCTCGTGTAGATAATTGGCCATCACAAATCAACCCAACCCAACCCAACCCAACCCGAGCGCTTTTGACTAAACCATTAGTCGTCATCAGGGAAAAGTCACTGCTGGATGAAAGACAACTGCTGGTTAAATACCAAAGGGCGAAACCAACGAACCACAAACAGGAGGATGGGAAGGAAAGAAATAGAGGAGTAGCTAACCTGAAAAAGAGAGGGGGAAGATTGAATTCAACTTGAAATATAGTTTTCTATATTTATTTATTTTGAATTTTATCGATACTGGATACTATGGAACGCACTGTTTTGGCGAGGAGATTTAGAACTGAAAGATTGCGGCTGGATCGAGAAATTATTAATATTAAAGATATATATTGTGAATTTGATATTCATATCTCTCATTTATTTTATTAAGGTGAATCTGTCGTTCAACTTGAAATATAGTTTTCTATATTTATTTATTTTGACTTACTTTTTTTTACACATTCTAATAAATTACAAATAAAATTTTCTTGTCTACAAATTGCATCTTAAAATATATATATATATGTTTTTTCTAAGCACACTGGAATGAAATAGAGTACACTTTTTATAAATTCCTTCTTTTTTTAAATAGAAATGTAAAATGTAAAAAAATAATAAGAAATGTTCAGTTGAACAATACGAAAAATTATAAAAATATTTATTATCAGTTTCAATGGAAAAACATTTTCCCTAATATACAAAAGCAAAATATGTCACTCTGAATACATCATCAAACAGTTTTCTTTTAAAGAAAAAAATCTTTAATCGTCAAACAAATTCCAATCTGAATAATTCTGTAATAAAATACAGTTCATAATTATAGATTGGCTGCGAGGAATTTTTAATATAATTTAAAATGTGATTTAAAGTGTAAATATCGAAGATATTTGTTAAGAATGTTCTCAAATCCAAAGAGCGTCTACTTTCTGACACATATTTAATTTTTTTTTTCGGAAACACATGAAATGGCAGTTGCTGTTACTCAGAAACTATGTAATCAGAAGGCGTTTTCCATTTTTTGCTAAATGCAAAAATTCTTTCAGAAAATACAGTTAAAGTGGGCATTTTGAACCGATTTTCCGAACGCGAGACAGGAGAAAAAACGGTTGTCACGTGACAACAATTGCTTATAATTTTATATATAATTTATTTATCAGAAAATGGAAACTCATTTCAATTCAAAATCCTTCCAGTAGTTAGGCTTGCCAATTTTATGTCTTTGCGTTTAAAATTGAGTCAGAAATTGTATCAGAACGTTTCGTGTTGTTGAACAGGCGATTTGAAACCCACCTAAAGGTTGAACGATATGTTTTGTGAAAACGAAACACTGTATGAAGTTGTTTAAATAAATATAGATTATATCCTACAAGATATTTATTATCAATATTTTATACGATATAATTCATATTTATTTTGTTAAGAAGTTACTTAATTTCTTAGAAAAATAATTGTGAACCCAAAGAAACTAGTTACTCTTATTAAATTTTGATTGTTAAAATAATTTTAATGGCATATTCTCTCCCCCCCCCCCCCCTCCTCCATTATATTTTGCAATTTCGTAAAAACTTTCGTTATCGTTCAAAAACAGAGGAAAAGAAAATCCAGGCAACAAAAGAAATAAATAAGAAAAAGATATGTTTGAAGGCAAAAAAATTTCTTTTAATTTATTATAATAAAAACTGATAACAACTATTAAAAATATCCCCCTAAATATTTTTGCACCCTTCCATTCCTTCAGCTTTCTTCAGTATAAAGAAATGTACCCTCTAAAAAACATTTCGCAAAGACATAGGGGGAATGAGAGGGAAACTCTTCAAGGTCAGGGTTGCCTGGAGGCATTTCCGAGAAATTCATCCCATGGCTACTTTGAATCCTGCTTCGTCATTCACTCCTCTGTAGTTTGCAGTCAGCGAATGCAGAAGAAAGTTGTTTACAGAACTTGACCATCGTTCGTTAGTAAGTCTTTAAGTCTATGTTGGTTTATTAAAGTATTATATGATTATAATCTGATATTTCTTTTGCATCATTTAATATTAAAGTGGTGTATGGTATAAAATAGTTACATACTAATTATTATAATTCCACAAGTAATTTTATCAAACGCAGAATGATAATTGCTTTATAATATTTTTGATACAGTGCCTATGATTAAAAAATGTCGGACAGAAAATAAGTAAATTTGTTTTTTTGCATCACTCTATATTTTTGCGATTGTTTGATAAGAAAATATAAAAATATATTAGCTTTTATGAAATCTCAAGTATTTTTTAATTAATTTTATTATATTCTAATTTTAGTAAATATATATTACGTAATTCACCGATTCGCCATTATATTAAAATTTTGTGTAAATTATGAAATAGTGAGGGTATTTTACTAATTTTTCTCTCAAAGTTTCGAATTTTATCACCTTTTCGAAATAATGATTGTCAGTTTCTATCATGTATGTAATAAAAAATTTTGCGAAAGCTGGAATAGTTTAATTTAAGTAAAGTTTATTTTTACTATAAAGATAAAATATGCATTTTTTTAGAAAAAAATGTTAAAATAGTGATGAAATTTTAAATTACTGTGAATAATTTTCATAGTTTTTGAAAGATTAAAGTAACATATTGTTGTAAAGTTTGACTACTGGTGCTAGATCACTCATACGCGAAAGCATCCGCATGCTAATGTTAATCCTATGGAAAAAATTATTTTAACTATTTCGTTCGCATTTGATTTTTTTTTCTTTTTTCGCATTGGATAACTGAGATTGACCTTTACAAAGACCTTTTTAACTTTTTCGATTTTGTTTAGTGACTAAATTATCCTAGTAAAAAAAGCCTGTCTTTATAGAGGCTGACCTCAGCTACCAATGCAAAAAATATTATAAAATATTAAATTCAAACGAGATATATATTTTTCTTATTTCCCCCTTTGGATAAACATTAGAGAACGAGTGTTTTCGCGTGAGTGAGGTAGCCTCTTAAGCTGTGAAGGAAAAATCTAAATGTAAAATTTTGAAATATTTAAATGATGCAAAAATATTCATTGTGTTTCAGATCATGATTTGTTTTAATAAACAAACATATACTGGTAACAGGCTTATTAATAAGTTAAAAAACCAGATAAAATGAAAGTAATGTATATATTCACAAACATATTCTTTTAATATAAAACATATAATTAAATGTAAATTAAAAAACACATATATTAAGATTATATAAATTGTTTAGGCGTAAATTCAAAATTTGTTCTATAAAAATACTTGTTGGAAGTTCATTTAAATGATTAAGTGTTTTTGCATGAAAAGCAATATATTAATAATTATTTAGGTACATTTCTAAAAATAAAACTATAAATTTACTTATCTGGAACTTTTTCGAAGATTTTCGAAATGCAGTGCTTTGCATAGTGAATTAATTAATTATTTTATTTTTTCAATAATTATTTTTAAAATGTATATGAAATGCAGTTATTTAAAAATGGCATCACATATACATTTTTAAATGCATAATTGAATAAATAAACAAATTAATAAATTCACTATGTCAAGTATTGTATTTTGGAAATTTTTGAAAATATTCAAGATAAATAAATTTGTAATTTTTTTCGAAGTGTTACTAAATGATTAATAATGTATTAGTTGTTCACGTAAAATCACTTTATCGTTTAAACATTTTTTTCAACAAGTATTTTTTATGCAACAAATTTTGAATTTACGCTTAAATAATCTTTATGGCATGACAGTGGCATTTTTGCGGGCAGCTTTGGGCTAAATTTAATCCTTGCAAACACAAATGGTTGGACTAAGGCGAGCTTCTTGCTATCCATTATTTTTAGTGGCCATTAAAAGAATAAATGTGGCCAGTTTGAGGCTACGTATCATTTTTAGTAAAAGATTAGTGGCATGATTGTGGGCAACTTCTTGTATTTACGGCCAATTTACTTGTGGCCTGATTGTGTCCGGCGTGACACTTTTTTTACTGACCCGTAACTTTCAATGATAGCGGGCTAGCATCGAACACTTTCGGCCAAGGCTAATGAACTCATCAGTGGCCCGAAAGTTCTGTGTTTGTTGGAACGGAGCTTACTTTCACGGCGATTAAGTAAATATGTACCTGTATTGTGGTAATAAAGATTTACAACGAAATTCTGGGAACTTTTTGACTACCCATCGAATAGCAAAGTTTTTGGGTAATTCGCAGAAAATACCTTATAACTCATTGAATATAAGTGTGAAGAGACGAAGTTTTGTAAATTTCAATATATACTGGTTTTCTTTGGGAAATTCAAACAAACTTTAAATGAAATTTAAGATTTGTCTTATTGCAGTCAATGGCGGATCTAAGGGGGGGGGGGGGGGGGGGGGCGAAGGGGCGATCGCCCCCCCCCTTGGGCTAATAAAGGGTTTGTAAAACGACATTATGCATCCTCACGGAAAATGACGGGGCGGAGCTCGAGCCCGGCGCGACCCGACCCGGGTCGCGCCACTTTAAATCCACGAGACTCAGACTGGGTCAGGTCTTTTCTCTTTTAGAGTCGGGTCGTGCCCTGGTCTTAATTTTTTCTGCAGATTCGGGTCGGACCAGACTTCTTTTTCCTCCAGATTGAACCTGGCCTGGACTTCATTTTTCCTAAAGGTCTGCAATGGCCAAAAGTTACAGGTCGGGGCTCGGCCCGAAATAAAAGTTAAACATTCGGTCCGTGTCAGCTCGTATGATAAGCATTCTGGCAAACTGTCCCGACCCGGGTCGCGCCAGTTTAAATTCACGAGATTCGGGCTGGATCAGGTCTTTTCTCTTTTAGAGTCGGGTCGTGCCCTGATCTTAATTTTTTCTGCAGATCCGTGTCGGGCCAGACTTCTTTTTCCTCGAGATCGAGCCTGGCCTGGACTTCATTTTTCCTAGAGGTCTGCACTAGCCAAAAGTTACAGGTCGGGGCTCGACCCAGAATAAAAGCTAAACATTCGGTTCGTGTCAGCCCGTATGATAAGCATTCTGGCAAACTGGCCCGACCCGGGTCGCGCCAGTTTAAATTCACGAGATTCGGGCTGGATCAGGTCTTTTCTCTTTTAGAGTCGGGTCGTGCCCTGATCTTAATTTTTTCTGCAGATCCGTGTCGGGCCAGACCTCTTTTTCCTCGAGATCGAGCCTGGCCTGGACTTCATTTTTCCTAGAGGTCTGCACTGGCCAAAAGTTACAGGTCGGGGCTCGGCCCGGAATAAAAGCTAAACATTCGGTCCGTGTCAGCCAGTATGATAAGCATTATTGGCCCGACCACGACCCGTGCACTCCTCTAAATTCTTCCTCCCGAGCCCAAGTTGGTCTGACCCGACCGGGTCGCATCAGTTTAAATCCATGAGACTCGGGCTGGGTCAGGTCTTTTCTCTTTTAGAACCGGGTCGTGCCCTGATCTTAATTTTTTCTGCAGATTCGGGTCGGGCCAGGCTTCTTTTTCCTCCAGATCGAGCCTGGCCTGGATTTCATTTTTCCTAGAGGTCTGCACTGGCCAAAATTTCCAGGTCGGGTCTTGGCCCGGAATAAAAGCTAAACATTCGGTCCGTGTCAGCCCGTATGATAAGCATTATTGGCCCGACCACGACCCGTGAACTCCTCTAAATTCTTCCGCCCGAGCCCAAGTTGGTCCGAACCGACCCGGGTCGCGCCAGTTTAAATCCATGAGACTCGGGCTGGGTCAGGTCTTTTCTCTTTTAGAGACGGGTCATGCCCGGAACTTAATTTATCCTGCAGATTCGGGTCGGGCCAGACTTCTTTTTCCTCCAGATCGAACCTGGCCTGGACTGCATTTTTCCGAGAAGCCTGCACTGGCCAAAATTTCCAGGTCGGGGCTCGGCCCGGAATAAAAGCTAAACATTTGGCCCGTTTCAGCCCGTATGATAAGCATTATTGGCCCGGCCACGACCCGTGCACTCCTCTAAATTCTTCCTCCCGAGCCCAAGTTGGTCTGCAATCTTACTTACTTGTCATTCGTAAAAAATATATTTGTTTTGTACATTTGTTTAGCGAAATCTTTAGAAATTTAATTTGATTTGATAAGTTACAGAGATGCATTTTTTTAAAATTTACTTTTTTACTTTGTAGAGCTTTTAAATTATGATTTTCTTTTATCAACCGTTTCTTTCATTCTAAACTGATTATCTTACTGGATTTTTATTTGAATGTAATTGTCTAAGTCATATTTTTTCAATTCGTAGTGTTTACGTACGTAATTGCCTAAATAGTCATTGTTATAGTCATTGATATTGTTGTTTTTCTGTATTCATGAATTTCGTACATAATCTGAAAATAAAATATATGCATAAGCAAGTGTACTTTATGAATAATTTTAATTGCAAAATGCAGGCAGGGCTGGAGTTGATTTTTTAGCTTTTATACCGGGCGGGGCCAATAGTTTTATTTTTTTTATGTGGGTTGGACCTGGGCTTGGGCCTGATAACTTCAGCCCAGGTAAACCTCTAACTGACATATCGAAGCCAGCTTAACTTTTTTTTAAATGCTTAATTTCAGCCATCATCCCATAACTACTGAATATACCGGGTGTCCTAAAATGGACTGACTGATTTTAAAATTCAATAAATTGCAAATGGTGACAGATATTAAAAAAATACTTGCAGGAGGGTTATAGATGTCGGGAACAGGGGTGATTATGTTCCAAATTTTCCGAAAATTTAACCCTCTCGTTGCGCAACCCGCGATTTCCACGGCCAACGTAAAAGTGGCAAAATTTGCGCAACCCGCAATTTTCGCAGCAAATCTTTTTTTTATGATCTAATTCTATTTAAAAAAAAAACCTGTTTCACAAAGATTTTGGGACATATTTTACTCTAAAATGTGTGCAGATTTGAAATGTGTAATAAAAAATATGCGCAATTTTTTAACCTATTTTGATTAAAAAAAAAAAAAAAAAAAAAAAAAAATAATAATAATAATAATAATAATAATACGCAGCTCCAGGGTTCAGGCATTTGGTTCCAAAAATTTAGAAAATTGACCTATCCGAAAATTCGGACATACAAATAATCGCAAATTTTGATAAATTGTCTCCATAAAAAATCTATTTCGTCAATCATTCGCAGAAAATAACTCAAATTTGACGCAAATTTGATCAGGGAGCCACGGAAAACATGCGAAATTCTTCAAATGATCACAGAAAACGCGAATTTCTTTAAAAGGCAGCGGAAAAGAACTCGAATTTCGTTAAAGGATCGCGGAGAAAATGCGTATTTTGTCAAATAGCCGCGAAAAAAAACTTCGCGAATTTCATGAAAGGATCGTGGAGAAAACACGAATTCCTTCATAGAATCATCGGAAAAAAACGAATTTTGTCAAAGAATCGCTTTAAAAAAGCAAATTTAGCCAAAGAATCGCTGAAAAAACGCGAATTTTGTAGGAGTGTCACGGAAAAAAACGCGAATTTTACCAAAGGTCTGCAAAATTACACTAATTTCGTCAAAGGGTTGCAGAAGAAACGTAAATTTCATCAAAGGATCGAAGACGAGCGAATTTCATCAAAGAGTCGTTGGAAAAAAGCAGCGGTCTCTTTAGAAAACAGCACACTTACATACGTTTATTATTATAGGTATAATTTTTAACTTGAAATAATATACTGAACTAATTTTTGAAAAAAAAAAAAAAAACAAGTTAACCCAAACCCAGCTTGCAGGAATCTACACTCAGACTGAAATCGATCCGAATCCAAAACAGCTAACCCGACCTGCAACAAAAATAATTAGTGCCAGAAGGGAATCCCCCCATCTGCTGTAACCTTTGAGAAAATTTTCTTTGAATTTCAGAATTTTTTTTCTTTTTTACTCTACCCCTGATAATTTTTTAAGCTGCGATTCTTGATTTTAGTTTAAAATAGCAACAAAGATTGTGCTAGAAGCAAGAGGCGCTAAATCGGTTCCCAGAGGAGGTAGGCTTAACGACCGTTGTTTACAGCGCCATCTATCGCTGCTATTATACAGTAAAATCAAGAATCACAATAAAAAATCTCATGACATCTTACATAACCCTCCTGCAAGAATTTTAAAAGCTGCCACCATTCGAAAAGTACTAAATTTTAAAATCTATTTAAGGGCACCCGGTGTGTTTTTTAATAAGTTTCAAAGCATTCTTTACTGAATTACAACTCACCTTAGATATACAGAGACAAGCAGTCTTATACCAAATTAGTATTTTTTACATAACTCTGGAGATTAAAAAGTATTCCTAAATAATTATTTGGACGTGTCAGTTATGGAGATTTTACTGCATATAGTTTTTATCTTCAAAAATACTTAGACTTTCTTTTAAAAAAAACGGGTCAACCCGAACCCTTCTCGCAAGTCGCAGTAGTGAAAACCCAATCCGAAACTGACCCAAACTGGATACAATGTACTATATCAATCTGCCCCAAACCCAACGCGCTAGGCGAAGCTAAAAAGTAAAAGTCAACCCGACCTGTAGCAGAAAAGTAGAAGTCAACCGGGCACAAGCCCGACCCGCATCGAAAAAGTAGAAGTTAACCCGCCCCATAGCAAAAAAGTAGAAATTAACCCGACCCACAGCAAAAAATAGAAATCAATCAGACCCAAACGCGACCCACAGCAAAAAAGCATAAGTTAATCCAACCAGCAGCAAAAAATAGAAGTCAACCGGACTCAAACCCGACCCACAGCAAAAAGTAGAAGTAACACGACCCGCAGTGAAAAAATTAGCCCCGACCCGCGCATCGGATTGGAGTTTCCAAATTTCTAAAATCGCCCCCCCCCCCCCCCCTTGAGGACTCTCCAGATCCGTCCTTGATTGCAGTACACTATCAGGAAAAACTGTAAATTTATGGGCGTTTGCTGTTTAATTTTCACGGGCCTTATTTGATGAAAAACGGTCTGATCCACTTAAAAAATACAGTACGACCCCATACATTTTCCTCTGCCCTTCATTTTCGAAAAATAGTGCCACTTAACCGCGACCATAACATATTTTAACCCACCAAAAAAGCGATTCTGTGATGATTAGCTAACGCGCTACGTGCTACGGAACAGTAAGTAAAGTGTTATTGTGTTTTGAAGTGTATTATATCTTTGTTCCGTAAAATTACGGGCTGCACAAAATGATGGGCATGGATTTTTTTTTACGGGGTATGACTGGAATCTCTGCTGCCGGCGTCTGCCCGTAATTTTACAGCGATATTTTTATATACTTAGAAAATTAAGGGCAATCTACATATTCTTGCAGTTCTAGTCCATCAAATTGAGGACAATCCACATATTCTTGCAGTTCTAGCCCATCTGTTAGCAAAAATACAGTTCGACCCCATACATTTTCCTCTGCTAGGGTGCGCACGTTGACACAAAATTATGGGCATGGATCTTTTTTTTTTACGGGGTATGACTGGAATCTCTGCTGCCGTAATTTTACAGGGATATTTTTAACAGTGTACTCCTCTAATAAATACTAGTTAAGTTAAATAACTAATACTAGTTAAAGTAATGACAAGTATAATTGACTATTTCCCTTCCTGATTACCGGTCTGGTGTTTACGATATTCTAGTAAAAGTTGACAATGGTTAAATACTTTATTACATAGACATGACTAAGAGAAAATTTAGAGATAGGTGAAAGAGCATATGGCGGACATAAGATATGGACGATTTACCACAGCGTTAGCACGTTTGCACATTTAATATGCCGAAACTTTGATTGAAATTGATAGGTAGGATGTGAATTTTAACGCTGTGTAATTTGGATTTTGGGTTCTAGTTTAGGTTCAGTTCGCCACTACAGATGGAATTTATACGTTTTGTTAATATTTCCAAACTATTTTTTTTTTTTTGTCTTTTGCCCTTTTTCTGATGCTATGTCCTTGAAAGTTCATTTTGACTCATCCAAGGCGAGTGAAACATTGAAGATCTGCTAAATCTATCCCCGCTGATGATCACGAGTTTCACTAAAACTCTTTGAATTTAAATTAAATAATTAAAATGTATAACACGCCTTAAAGCAGACTTATATTTATTGTCATATTTGTTAAAAAAAAATATTTTAAAAAAGTACCCAGCTTAGTTTTCTCAACCGATAACTCATTAATTTCAGTCTGTAAGTTATATTCGAAAGCGTCAAATTTCTGTAGTAAATTCTAGTGTTATAATCCAAACTGGGCTGTGAGTACAGATTTTCGGTATTTATTCGATATATCTAATTTCAACTACGGCGTAACATCAAACACTAAAAAATCTGTGAATTGAATGTATTTTTCTGTAGATTATATTTCGTTAAATCGCGAAAACTTCCATTTTGATTTGCACATTTTCCTCCAAAACAAGGAAATTTTATCAATCAAGTCCTTCAATTGAAACTTCATTTTCATCAAATCATAGCGATGTTTCCGCAACTCTGCTGCTGGCATTTTTTGTTTTAGAAACATAATTTTTTTGCATATATCCTTTTACCCTTAAATCACAGAAATTTCGCGAATCCAAAATCAAAATTTTCTTAAATTCTCCGTTCAAAAGACAGAAATTTCGTTAAATAACAGAAAAATATCTTCAAATCACATGGGTGTACCGGCGATTTCCTGGCATTACTTTTAAAAATTTTTGATGAAAACATTTTTAGATTCCATGACATCAGAGTGTGATTGCGACAGATACTTACACTTAGTCTTTTAACATAACTAGTTGGCATAGCAACCAGGTGTGTTGCATTTAAATTGCATGAAATCTTACGATTTTTTTTAGAAATGTAAATCTAGTTTTATTATATGTTTAGAAAAAACTATAATATTAAATTAACCGTTGTGAAACAGGTTTTTGGTGTTCTGAAGTTTCATGGTTTGTAAGTATGGGCAAAATGGCAATCAAAGAAACTCTGATTAAGCATTTTTTTTTTTTTTTAAGACTTGTGAAAAAACTCTAAACCTCTCTCCCAAAAATAAATAAGTAAATAAATAAATAAATTGAAACAAATGAAAGTATTAGAATGTATGTTATTCGACACTTCAATTAATTAAGCCAAGACGGTTTACAGAAGTGCGTATTAAAAAGCGCAATGATATTTTTCTAATATGCGATTCAAAGAGTTTTCAATCTGTTTTCTTTATCTCTCTTTAAAAAAAAAATTGTAGCAAATGGGGCATTTCTTTTTAAATATCATTTCAACAGGTAATTCTACTTCAGATGCACTTTTTTGATTCGATACTAATACGAAAAGTCGGTCTAAAGCTCTCGGAAAAACCATTTAAAGTGACCCTCGTTATGATCAATAAATGGTTATCTAAAATTGGATAAATTGCTTCATGGGCATTATACAGGGTTTGGCGACGAATTTCAGTAGAAAAAAATTTACTTGATTTTCCACTTTAGTGAAAAAGAACATGTAAAGAAATGGCATAATTACTACCCATATAAAAGCTGCAAAGGGGAACATGAGCTTAGAGAGTCCACTCGCCCCCCCCCTCCCCCAGTACGTGTGGAATTTCACATGGCATGTCAGATGTGTGGTGGTGCCTGCTGGAAGAGTGTGTGTGTGTGTGGGGGGGGGGTATTGTACACCCTAGTTATAAAACAAAAGATTAAACTATGTTAAACACACATGTTAAATTCTATAATATTTTCGGTACAAATATCTAAATTGTATGTTTAAATTAAAAAATAGTTTATTATATAATTGTACAAATTGTACGAAATTTATAAAATTTGCATATACGAAATGGTTCTGAATCCAGTAGGTTCAGATAACGGACACTCTGATGCATTTGTAAAATATCTTTTTTAGAAGATTGATTTTGGCCCCCCTTGAAGCTCTGGAACGTCGAGCGGCCGCTCGACTCTCGCAGTGGTATGTCTGACACTGTATTTTCTTCCAATTTGTCTCTACTGCCCAGACTTTGCAGACCTTGTCAATTTGTCTAATTTCTTTAATGAAAAATGGACCTTCGAATCTACGATAAATTTATGTATGAAATTAAATCACACAATGTCTTTCGGCGAATGCACAGGTGCCATAATGTAGGAAACAATGCAAATTTTCAGTGAGCCGTGCGCGGCAATGTGTTCCCAGTTGCATTCATGAAAAGATCACATTGTGATGTATGGCACATTTTGTGACACAACAGGATGAGCACAATATAAATTGTCAATAACGCAAATAACGCTACATCTCCGTATTTCACGCGTTTCTTATTTATTTTGATACACTATTTTTTTAATCTTAGGATTTCACTTTTTTTTCATCTATAAGTTTTAACTGATGAATATCAGTTATCTTGTCAAAAGAATACGAAGTTGGAACAACTGTAATATTTAGACTGCGTAGAGTATGAAATTTTAAAGCATTTTCAGGCATCAATAACAACATTTTACGTACAGTTTACAATGTGAAGAGATGTAAAATACTGATCATGGGATTTCCACATTATCAAGGGAAAAAAATATATAAGATACGTAAAAATTACACGATATCCGGGTTTTTGCTATCTGGGGTAACTTATGCTTTTTACTTAATGAAGTGGCGGCATTAGGTCGTTTGCATTTCTTCATATTGTAATCTGTTTGTAAATTAATTTTTTCGAAATTTGAAATCCATGTAGAAATTCTCCCTGCAAATCCGGAAATTACGATTACTCTAACTTCGTATTTATCCGACATTATGATTGCTATCAGTATTTAGTACTTAGAATTAGAATACTTTAAATTTATTAGAAAATGTGAAATAAGGAGATACACAAGTATTGTCAATTTACTGCGTACACCCATATGTGCGCTGTGTATATGTGCGCGTATATGTGCGTGTATATGTGCGCTGGAATCAGCAGTGTACTTCAAGAATTGTAGAATCAAATATGTGGCAACACTTTCCAGTGGTTGTTAAAAATGTTCTATATTCGATTAATCTAATGTCACGCTCCGAACTGAAAGAGTGGAAAGAATAATAATAATAATAATAATAAACAATAAAACACACACATTCATTTATTTGGCCTCCTGAACTCATAATTTATCTAAATTATAAAAAAGAAAACAATTTTATCCAATATATAAAATACAAACGTAAAAATAAATATTTTTTTCCCTTTTTTTACGTCTGAGTAGCTGAATTCAAAAGTAAAGTTTATACACTCTTCTTTATTCTGAAACTGCCCGTTGTGTTGATGGCAGTTTCAAAGTAATGCATGCTATTTGAAATATACTTCGTCATATCTTTCCACACTTGTTTGAGCGCATCTGGTGGAACACTGTGAGCAGTAGTTAGTGTGCTAAATAAAGAAGGGAAAGGCAATGATTTATAAATAAGAAATAATGAGCAGATTTCATGTAAAATTTATGATTGAAACGTGTTTAAATTATACAATAATTTAAAGAGTATAAATTTACATTTTTAAATTATACATATATATAACCATTAAAAAATATTACCAACCACCAACAAAAACTGTGAAATTATGAATAAAGTGAAAATAACTAATTGACTACAATACAGTTCTCCCAACACACTCAAAAGAGATTCCAAAATCATATTAAAAAAGAGCAGAAATTTAAAAATGGAAATTTGTAGAACCTGGACAGAATCGTCAGTCCCAAAATGCCCAGAGTTCCACAAATAGTGTGGTTTCATCTTCATATTAGCAATAAAATAGCTAAAGAATATGAATTTGGGACAACCACACCCATTAAATAGATAAATATATTATTGAAAAACAAATAAGTACAAAATAAAACAAGATTAAAAAAGATAGACGAAAAAACAACAACAAATTACCAAACTGAAAGTCATTCTTGTCTTAGTCAGCACAAAACACAAGCATTGGAGATCACCATATATATATATATTACCAAACAATATTTAATTTATTTTCTCGAGCAAACAAAATGCTAAGTACTGAAATATGAAACTAGTACACACTTGGATTAAACTATTTTTTCTGAATACATAATATGAAAGCAAATGTAGAGAAAAACACAAGCAGCCAGAAGAAAGAGAATATACAGCTATTTCAAGATGAGATCATATTTATAAGTCCAAATAAATGTAGAGTAGCATCAACACATGAAACTCAAGAAAAAGAGAAACAACAACGTACTTTCTTATTCCAAAAGCCAGATAACCATTCGACTTTTTTTTATAATAAACATATTTATCGTTGTTATTCTGTTTTCAGTATATTTCTAAAAATTTGGGGGAAAAAAAAAGAGTAGCCTACCTTTTTGTTTTCATTGTTTCTTCTTTCACGCCATGTATTTTATATATATATATATATATAGATGTCATATTTAATTCCCCTTTCTTAAAAAAGGTGTATGAATTGCATATGCATATTTTCTTTCTTTAGAAAAAGTATTAAAACTATTTAAAGTTTTTATTTATTTTAACATAATATTGGTTTTATGTGTATCTATGACCTATGTGTGTGTGTGTTTTCGGCCTAAAAATATTAATATTTCAAAACATTATTAGTATGATGACTAGACCGTTGTCAAAGAATTTTTAATATATATTAAATATAAATTAAATTTTTTAATTTAACTTAGTTTTCATATTATTATTAATTTTATTTAAAATCACTTCGTTTTATTTCAGTTAGATTATTTAATTATTGAGATAGAAAAAGCAAGTTATTAGTTTTAGAGTTTATTAATTTTTTTATTGAGTTAAGCAATTAGTATTACAGTTATAGTTCCGTTTTCAAGAATGTTTATAATGTTGTCCTTTAACATATGAAAATTTATTTACTTCAAAATTGTTATTTTTTTAAAAAATTGTGAAATTTAAATTTTTGTAAGGTTCTTGGGTCCTATAAGCTATATTAAAAAAAAAAACTTTCTCTATGCTCCAGGTTTGACACTTTGACCTTTATTTAATTCAAAGATTTCTAATTGATACCGGAAACTCTCTAAGAAAAATTTTTACTTTAAGCAATCACGAAATGTCTGTCATTAAATAGAAAAAAAGAATATTATAGAAAATTTCTGGTGTGAATGCGAAATTTTGGAATGGAAAAAAAAGACCAAACTGACACTTTTGTGTGACTAAAACTTACCAACTTATGACAGTTTGAATTTTAAGAGTTTTCAGTATTTTTTTGTACTAAACACTCGTTTATTCGTTTTATATGCCACAAGGCGCCGAAAATTTATAAATTTAAAGTATCATAATAGAATAAATTCTGTTCGTGGAAGATAGAATTTTTGCTGTTTTAACGATTATTAGAGAATATACAAATATTTTCTAAATATAACTTATAGGACACAGGGGAGGGCATAATAATTTAAATTTCGTAATTTTTAAAAATAATTATTTTGAACTAAATGGATATTCGTATAATCACGAACAGCATTTGAAACTTGTTTTTCTATTGGAACTATACCTTTAATCCTTTATGTACTGATTTATGAATTCATGAAAATTTTATCTTCTAAAGCATTTTTCGTGAATTGTATAAACTATATTAGAAGATTTACATAATCGTTTAATAAATTTTAGAAGGACTGAAAGGTTTAGAAGGATTAATTAAATTTGAATTTATAGGGATTTTGTGCAACATTTATAAGCCCACTCAAATCTTTTATTTTAAATGTTTTTCTTAGTATTTTGCAGAATTAGGAAATGCACAAATATTCAAATGTACAAATTACATTATATATACACATGTACAAATATAATCGGAAATATTTCTATGTTCTTACAATAGAAATATAGAAATATTTCCGAATTGAAAAATCTCGCCCCCACCCCTCCCCCAACGTCAAGGAAGCTGAAAAGATGCAAAGGCAAAAGAAATCACCCTTTTAAAAATATTTTTTTTTTGTGTGACGAATAATGGTTTTGGAACAATGTAAAGTAATGTATCTATAACTCATTCTAAACTGTATTACAACTAATCGATGTATTAAATGAATTTTATAACAAGTTATTTTAATGGTACTTATAAGTACTGTCAGTAGATAAAGGGTTAAAAAGGACTCATAGATGCTGAAAAGATTTCTTTAATCAATTTTTGCGTAATTGATTTCCACCCCGAGAGTTTGCATCAAGCATAGGCAATGTTGTAAAACACGTGACTTAAAATTAACTCCTTTCCAGATATCCCTTATAAATAAGTAATTAAAACAAATTTAAACAACGCAATTAAAATTATAATCTAGTAAAAGCCTGAATGTGTAGCACAAAAAAATTCATATCTGGTTTATAAGAATGCAATTACGTTTACGCCAAAACTTGACGGCGCCAGTTTGCCGGGGGAACCGAATATGGAAGATTCCCAGTTTTGATCCAAATCGGATTTCAGTGGAAAATTTGCCAGATTCGCGAATCAACGCCAAATTGGTCTTATTTAGGACGCCGAATTTTGTTATATTTGGCAGAGTATAGCCAGTATGGTGACAATCGGGTGAGCACATGCGTGAGTTTTTATGTATGTAAACGTAAGTGTTATGGGATGTAAGAATCTATATTATAATAAAACACATTGTAACGAATCCGGGGTGAACCCATTCATATTACCAGTCTCCGATAAGATGGAGCCACGTTAGGCTTAATTTCGATTTCAGATGTGTAAGAGAAAATTTATCTGCCTAAATACAAATCTTTTCTACCTGAAATCCTTTCTGTTCAACATAATTTTCTGTAAAAGATTCAAAATTTCAATGATTTGCGCTGTAGAAAAAAAAAAAAATTCAGAAATCCAGTTAAAAACATACGTAGCGTAAAGCGTAAACAAGCGGTAACGAGTCATTCACTTGATTCATTGAAAAAAAAATTAAACCATGGAGGTATTCTTCTCGCGGCACAAATCAACTACGGTCCCCATCTCCGGCGACAAGAACAGACACTTCGGTAAATATCGTTTCTGCTGAAATGTGATGCAAAGATCGTACAAAGAAAAAACATGCTGGGTAAATGACGCTACCGCACCCCCACAACTTCAATGGACAAGTTCCAAAAGTTTGCAAAAGATACTTTGCCGGTCGTTTTCAAAGTTTAAATAGCATTCGTTGTTTGTTAACGATGCTAGCGTCGTTTGTGAAAGAAAGGATAAACGATTATTTTCGTTTGATACATTAAAACATTAAGTACAATTTACCAACATTAAATGCATAAAAAACTGGATAAAATTTATAACCAAAAAAGGGGGACCATGGCTATTTTTATTCACCGGTAAGTTTTATGAAAAATTTTCACTGTTTCCCAAAAATCTTAATTTTTCAGATATGTATGTAGTTTTTAAGAATTGTAATACAAAGAAGAAAAAATTGTTAATACCTGTTTTTAATTGTAGTGACTTTAATATATGTCTGTCTAAATTTTAACTCAATCAGTCCTAGAATTTTTTGTTATTTATTTATTTGCAAAAAAATTTAGTTGCGTGATACTTAAGTATAGATTAATAGTCAGTCAGATGAGTCTAAGTAAAAATAATAAGATGATCGCCTTCTTTTCGAAAATTTTCATTGATTTCTGATAGCAAAACAAACGAGGAGGGCAGGGGGAGTTTACAATATCACCAGAATGTCTTAAGCGTATTTTAAAATAATTTAATGTGAAAGCATGAAGTTTAAATAAATAACCATTAATATTATATATTATAACCATTATAACCACATATTATAACCACATATAACCATTAACATTTTAAATATTTATTTTATCATAAAAATTATTTATTTATATTTTGCATTTAGGCTATTATTTTTATTTATATTTTTAATTTAGACTATTATTTATTTTTAAATAAAAAAGAAAATCTGATTCTGAAGGGATCTGTACATACTAAAATTATAAAATATAAAGCTAACATATGAGTTTTCCATTCTCTGAAAAAATTATATAGTTTATGTGTTATTTGGAAAATATTATGTAAATAATACACATAATAGTCTATAATTTTATAATAATTAGTTTTATAAATAAATATTGCATAAAATAACAAAATTACATTGATATAATAATAATAAATAAACATTTATATTACTGATAAAACTAAAGTTTGAAGAGGGATATATTTAAAGTCATTTAGTCAAATTCATTTAAATAAGTTGAAAAGGAAGCGGCTAATTTTAGTCTGAATATTTTTTAATGTAACATCTTTCTAAAGCAAAAAACATTTTGTACAGTTATTAAAAATAGGTATTAACTATGTTTGATTCTTCTTTGTATTACAAAAATTAAAAACTACATAGATATATTAAAAAAAAAAAGGTTACGAAGCACTAAAAGGCATAGAGAGAGAGAGAGAGAGGGACAGAGAGGGAGTTGTAAACGATAAAAATACAATTTAAAAATGCTATTTAAAAAAATTATTATTAATTATTAGTATTATTTCAATAGTTGCAGCAGACTTTTTTAACTGCGCAGTTTTATTGCATATTTGTTAAATTTTTGTTTTAGAAATCTTAATTTTGTATTGGTATATTAGCCGGAAAGCTTGGTTTACTCAGAAGTATTGTAAATGCTGTTTATTAGAACATAAACTAGCCGAACTTTGCTCATATAAACGCTTCCATATTGTCAATTATTTTTATCAGTTTTTTTTTTTTCAAATTTTAAGTGAAAAACACAATTTTTACTCACCGTCCCAGGACGGGCATTTACACTAGTCTATATTATAAAGGATAAAGGTGTCCGTGCGTAACACTGACGTCATTTTGACGATGGCAATATCAGACGATTAAATTTTTCTTTTATTGCAATTTTTTTAACTTCTATAAACAACGCACATTACAATTTTTACAGCTTCGAATAGGGGAAAAATGTACTTTTAAATTCAATTTTTTTTTAAAGTTTATCGCAATTTACTCATTTTTTATGGTTTTAAAAATAATTTTCCAGCATAAACTTTTTTAAATCTATCTCTATCGTGTATCGACGATTACGAAATATAAATCCGTTTGCACTTAAAATGATATAAATAATTAGGAATTCGTTTCCGGCTTACATTCCAAAACGAAATTAAAACTTTATCGATAAATAAATAAAATAATAAAAGATAAATAAAACACAAATTTAAGACATGGAAAGAAATTTTATGCTTAAACCACTAAAATTATCCGTATCAATTTGCTGCTGTGAAATAATATTTTTTAGCGATTTCTTAGGCTATTAATTCATGGCATCAAGTGAGTACGAAAGTATAGCTTTCAATAAACTTCAAAACTTTATTTGAATACCTTATTGATAATTTTCATATAAAAAGGATTTTTATTGGTGTTAGTGGGGAAAAAATAGCTGTAAAAAATCTGTTGGAGTTTTAAAAAAAATAGGTTGCATCTATATCCTGTAATCCGAGGAGGGCGGGTTGGGTCACCTAGTATATCGTAATAAAATGTTGCACATCATCGATTTCTATATTTTCTCGACATATTGAATATCATGGCTTCATATTAAAAGTGCCAGTTACATCTCGGCTTCTTCTACTTTTTTATTATAACAGATTGTCTTACGAATTATATGCTTTGAGTTAGTAATTACAGTGTGACTTCAAAAATCGGGCATTCAGAAATCCGGCAACTTAAAAAATACGGTATCAAAACCATCTTATCCCTTCCTTTCTCTTTTACACTTTCAAGTTATGGGAGAAGAAAAATAGTTTATGAATGTTTAGGAGTTAAAAACTTCAAGATATGAAGTAATAAATGCAAAAAGAGAATATTTGACTTCTTTTTTCGTTTGTCAGAGATGAGTTAGAGGCTTTTGAGAAACAAGACTGTATTTCCGAAATAGACATTCTTCATTTGTATAAAATACAAGAAAAACTTGTTAAAGAACGGCCAAAAAATTGAAGCAAACAAAATTGACATCGATGTTTCTGAAATTACACGAGGAAAAATAATTTCCCTCTTTATTAGATTTTTTTTTCTGTAACATAGAAAAAATATCAGTTAAAGTACGTTTTTTTTAAATTTAAATTTCTCTTTTTCTTGCATAATTATGACTTAATAATGAATTGAATGATGGCTAAAGGCACCATTAAGAATACATTCAGGGGTCGTACGTGTCATGAAATTTCAACACCAGGAAATTGTTGGATACCAGTATTTTCTTATACAAAATCTCTTTATTTTCTTATACAAAATCTCTTTTTAAGTAAGGTGAAATCTCGCGCATTAAACCTAGATTTATTTTTTCATAAAATAATACTGATATTTGTCGTGAAAAATTCCTTGTAGCGTACGACCCCTGATACAGTACTACTTTTGATATTCCTTCAAAAATCTGGCATAGTCTCAGTCTCGATGATGTCGGATTTTTAAAGTTATATTGTACCTGTAAGTATCCCATAAAGGTGGCATTGGAGGATTTTCAATGATGAAGCTCGGCTCATGAATCAGCGGCACATCTATATGCTTTGCGCACGCTCCAGTCAAAAAGGCATCATCCTCAGGAAATAGTGGTTCCACCTCTTTGGTTGCGCCGAACAAATCTATCGCTGTTGGAATGGACATCACGTACGAACTGGCAGCATAAGGTGGGAAGTCATCCACCAGATAATCGTCTAGGATTAGGTGAATTTCCTGAAAATAAGGATAGTTTTACACTATTCATTTATTTTCGAGGACGGATTAAGATGTTGGCGACTTTTTATTAATGAATATACAGTAACATCCATTCAAATGGAATTGTAAGAAATCAAAGAAAATTTCCGTTTTAGACAAGCTCCTCTCGTAGCAGGTGCATCATCTATTGAAAATGTATTTTATTCGATTCGCCGGGACCTTACAGTTTTTCCGTTTCAACGCAGATTCTGTTATATAAAGGTCTGGTATTAACGGGTTTTACTGTAATGCTTAGTTTATAAAATAAATCAGTTGAAAACTGAAAGGATAAGTGGAAAATATGACTTAAAGTTCTAAATAAAATGTAGCTTGGTGTCTTATCTGAACCTTTATTTTCCTTTTTATTTGCTTTTACAGAAATTTATTTTGTTAATTAAAAATACTGAATGCTTGCCGAAAAAAAAAAAAAAAAGGATAGAAAAACGCATTTTCTTATTTTAAATTTAACACAAATAGCCGATTATACTTAGACAGTCTATTATTATTATATCTTTTTTAAAAAGAAAAAAAGTCCATATGCATTTTAATTTGTTTGATAGATAAAATTTTCAGATTTTACTCACAAAAAAAAAAATTAGACTAAAGCAAAAATAAATAAATAAATAAATAAATAAATAAAATAAATAAATAAAAAATAAATAAATAAATAAACACGATTAATTTAATAAAATATAATTATAAATTAAACAGCGGTCTACAGTACTTGTTAGAGTATGTAAACGATTTATCTAACGTTTATCCAACAGTATTAAAAATTTAAACATAAGTTAGTAAGTAAAAAGCATATAAGAAAAAGAATTTCTAATATAACTAATCCTATAACTGCTAATAGTAAGCTATATTATGTAGGACAAATATGTCCATATCAGGACGTCATTTAGGCGATGGTAACGATCTAAAAAAATTTATTTTTCCTTTTTCCTTCTAAACATCGTATCATTTTCATTTTTACGCTGAAGAACAGGAATAAAAACCATTTTAAAATGCAGTTTGGAAGCTGTATCTCCATTTAGTGATATTTCATAGTTTTAAAAATAATTTTGTAGTACGATATTCTTTTATAAATTCCACCTTTTTGGCATGTTACTCGATTACGGAATATTAACTCCTTTGCGCTTAAAACAATAGAAATAGTTCAGTGTTTGTCTCCTACTAATATTTCTTAATGAAATTAACGCTTCATAAATAAATAAATAAAAATATGAACAAAACACAAATTTAACAGATATGTAATGGAACTATGTGCTTAAACACTAAAATAACCAGAATAAAAAAGGTTGATATAATTTTTGGCGATTTCTCCGGCTGTTAACCAGCCCCTTGCATGAAGCTTATGCAAAATTTTCGCTTTCAATAAATTTCAAAACTTTATTTGAATACATAATTCATATTTTTCATATAAAAATGCGTATTGGAGTTGTTAGTGGACAATCTAAAAAATAAATTAAGTGTAACAAATGTATTAGAATGATCAGTAAAAAATGGTTTCCACCTATGTACAGTATACCAGGTAGTATGCTCTGTAACCCCGGAGTTGGATTCTTTGGTTTTTATAATTGCATAAGATTCGTTAAAACACATTATACAATCCCATTAAACACATTGCCAAAATTAAGTGACATAAACTCGGAAAGTTTTTACCATAAAATACTTTTTTTATAAACAAAATTTAATAACAAAGAATTAATTTTGCAAATTCTTCTAAAATCTTGAGGATTTTTGGCACTACTGCCTAAAATTGGTCCTCTTCTACTTCCACTGCCAAATAATTTTAGAAATCTCACGAAGGTTTGAAGTAGTATAGTAGAAAGTAAAAAAAAAAGGAAAAATGTTTTTTCATACAAAAATCTAAATTTCTAAATAAATATTGCTGTTACCAAGTTGCTTTTAATATTGAAACATACGGCATAAAGTAAGCTTAATGACCACACGCAGTAATTTTATATTCGTAAAGATAAGACGTTTGTTAATTTTGTATTAAAACTTTTCAACGTGTTCCTCTTAAAAAAAAAAAAAAAAAAAAAAAAAAAAAAAAAAAAGAGAGAGAGAGAGAGAGAGAGAGAAGTAAACTGTACTCGATACGAGGACTATTTTAAAAAGGGAAAAGTAGTGCTATACACTTACGACCCTACTCGAAATTCTTCATAATTGGTTAATTTTTATAAAAGTTAAAGCATATAAAGTAGGAAAAGACAAGAAAACAGACAGACAAAGATATAATTTTCGATGCTAATGTAAGTGAAACAGAACCACCATCAGAACGGAGCTTCATATTCATGTACATACTATATGGCCAAAGGTGACCGGTCACTTGCGATTTTAGATGTTTTGTTAAATAGCTAGAAAAATAAATGAAGAATTAACCTGAAACTGCAGGTGTGTAAACAGTATAGTATAGGTCATTTATTTCCGCGAAGATTTTTTCCCGAAACCCCATAGAGGACCGAAAACAGATTGAAAAAAAACGAATATCTTTTGGATAATCCTGTAAAAACTAATGTAGCAAAAGCGTTCAAACTCGAGATTATTAATAAGTGGCTTATTGTAATATATTGTGTTCATTTTTATGAGGATATCATGTATACTCGTAGAGAAATTAAGGTTTTTATAAAAACAGTCCCAAATTTCGCCAAGTTTTTTGCTATAAATAAAAAAAAAGTTCTTTTCAGAAAACATGACAAACAACATTGTGCACAATACTCTGCAATCAGAATTAAAAAATAATAAAAATTGGAGGAAAAATGAGTAGGTCTACTAAAAAAGGCTTCACTGCGCATGCGGGAATGCAATCAAAATATAATGTGCATAATGTATTAGCTAAGTATATATAGAGCAACTTTTGTGAAAGTCTCAAAATCATAGCTTGAAAATTCTGAAAATTATCGTCGATAGAATAAGCTCAAAATCCGTTGTTCCCAAAAAGATGAGCGGTTATATCAAATATCCGTTGATTAGTGCCAAAATGGCATACACAATATTGCACGTACTACTATATTTGGATACAACCCCTCATCTTTTTGCTTCCTTTTGGAAACAACGGATTTCGAGCTTATTCTATCGACGATAATTTTCAGAATTTTTAAGCTATGATTTTGAGACTTTCACAAAAGTTGCTCTATATACTTAGCTAATACATTATGTGCATTATATTTTGATTGCATTCGCGCATGCGCAGTGAAAAAGTTTTGAGTAAACCTGCCCTTCCCCCCCCCCCAATTTTTATTATTTTTTAATTCTGATTGCAGAGTATTGTGTACAATGTTGTTTGTCATGTTTTCTGTAAAGAACTTTTTTTATATTAAGAACTCTACCAATTATAAGCAAAAAAACTTAGCGAAATTTGGGACAGTTTTTATAAAAACCTTAATTTCTCTACGAGTATACATGCTATCCTCATAAAAATGAACACAGTATATTACAATAAGCCATTTATTAATAATCTCGAGTTTGAACGCTGCTGGACAGATAATTACACTTGTTTATCTCCTATTTAATTTACATCCAAAATTGTTAATTGGTCCAAATCATCCAAGCAACCTTATAGTAAATTGCTATATAATTTTATATACCTTAGATAAATTCAAATAACATAAGTGATCGTAATTACGTAATTCTGGCAGAAGAGCAACGCGTATAATTAATAAAATTAAATTATAATCCGCGTAAAACTGTAATTATTAAATTTAATTAATTACGAATAAAATAAGACTTTGCGTTGTGAATTATTTAGACGAACTCTTCCACTTATGAATTAAACTAAAATTTAAGCTGTAAAAATAAATTGACACACCTTAAACATTATCAATTAAATTATTACAGAAACTTTTTAAAACTTGATTAAATATTTTATTTACATTGAACACAACTATATACAGAAACACATAATATTAATTCAAAAAAAAAAAGAAAGCAACACTTTTGTTTGCTGCTCATTATTTCATGTATATTTAATCTTTAAAAAAAAGACAATGTTTTCATTTACTCTTATTATTATATATTTTTCTTTTTGCAAAAAAAAAATAATTCTCTTTCATTTTTAAATTACCTTAATTATATTTAATTATTGGTTTTGTTGGATCTCAGATTGCTCTCTACCATAAAATATCAGAAAAGGATATTTATAATTTCTCATATGATTTAAAGTGGTAAAAGAAAAAGATAAAGGTAATACCTTATATCATAAACGGGATGGTGGCCTTTATTCATCAAATTCAGAGTTGTCGCGTTGCTAAGGATCATATCCATATGTCATCTGGAATCCGCTTCTTATCAGAGCGGCGATATCGGGATGGCAGGATGCATAGCTACGGACCTCAGTAGAACAATCCACTTTATTTCAACATCAGGAAGACATCCTCAATTAGGCTTGCTTAGGCTCACTCCGATATGTCCATCTCGCCTGGGCATTACTAGGGCTTTCTGGATTCATTGCACGGGCTTTCAGGATTCATTGCACGGGCTTTCAGGAGAGCTCCTGCGTCCTCGACATCTTTTTTCAGACTCTCTTTTTCAAACCTTTTTCTTCTGGCACACCAACTCTTGCAATTGGTGGAACTATTTGTCTAGTCCACCCTTATTGGATGTGAGAAGATTTTGCATTATCCTTCGATAGGCCTATTAGCTAACAGTCTGCAAATGGCCCCTTACATATACTTTAATATTATTATATGCCTTAAAGTTTGGGTGGTCTGAAAAGCCATAAATATATCCCAACACTTTTATTCAGGCCATAAATTTATTCCAACATTTTTATTATTTTACGATTTCTAATTATACACCACTTTCCACTGGCTTGTCATAAAACGACACCATGGCGTCTGGCTATTGTTGTTATCTGAGATCCGAACTATATTCTACATTATACATTCATTTTACAATACAATATTTTTTTTTTAAAAATATATATTTAATATTTAAAATCAACTTAATAATTTTTGTATGAACTTACACTCCTATTTTACTTAAATATATAAACATTATAATTTTACACTCATAATTATATTTTATAAAAAAATATTTATACAAACAGAAATAACAAATTACGCAATTTTAATTTAACCAACATGGTGCGGGAACATATCATTGTTATATGTTGCCCAGCATCTCTCCCGGTGGTCAGAAAAAAAAAATAAAAACTGATTGCTGGTTTTATTTTTTTTTTTTGTAAAGCATAAAAGAATGTACGTGTCCATATGACTGTGTATCTACACAGTTTTTGAGCTAAGTCTGTAAAGTTCAATTATCAATGGTTCTGGTATATTTTATAAGAAGTTCTTCTATTTTTCATAACAGAAAGTTCAACACATGATAGCATAGTTGTCTGTTGACATTCACATTTATAGAAGACATCTGTACTGAAAATCTGACATCTTCCTCGAAGCCTTTTTTCTTTACCACACATATGCTTAATAATTTTGTAACTTTACAGTTTAAGTGCCCAAAAATACATTCAAAGCTATAATTTTGTATGAAACTAATATGCCGAAATAAACCTAAATACAGGAAAAATAATGGCATACACATTTGACATATCATTTTATCGCATATAACCTTATGACACAGTGTTTCATTTAAAACACATTTTATACTGAATAAAAGTAAATACAATGCTTGTAGTATGACATGTTATATTTTCACATAATTAATCTGATGTATTCAAAGCATACTCAGCAAAATATTGTATACAAACTGGTTACCTTATTTTATTTATTTATTTGTTACTACTAACTCTTATGATACGTCAAAATATACAAGCTATTTCATCTCCTTTAATATATCATTACGTAATGCCTCCATCTTCACCCGAGACGAGAATCAAAGCAGGGTAGAAAAAAAGGAAGGAAAAGAGAATAAAACCAGTTTTTGACCTTCCCCCATCCTCCCAAAACGAGGGGTCGGTCAAGCTACTAATCACTTTCTGCTGAGGTGATTTGGGCTGTGACAAAATTTTACGACTTCCAAAAGTATGTATTTAAAACCATTTCATGCTTGTAATTACCTTATTAATTAGTATAATTTCTTGATATACTTTCTTCTTAACTAACTGTGCATGCCTGTATGTAATTTTTAACATAATCTATGCATAAACAGTGTATGTATTTGTATCATATCTAATGTAAACCTTCTGCTTTTTTTATTATTTTGCAGGGGAAAATGGCGATTCTAGCATTTGAATTTTCCTGCCTCGTACTGCAACTGAAGCGAGCGTGCCTTTTATGCTGTCAGGTTCAAATCTAAACAAATTTGCCTTTCAGGATTTAAGAAAAAATGCATATAATTTTCTTTAACTGATTACATTGTATATTTTTAGACCTTTCTAACAAACACAAATTTTGATTCATGATATTGTTTACTATTAAAATGTAAACAACACTGAAATATGACCTCTACAGCCTCTCAAAATGCAAAATATGCATTACGCTGACCTTAAAAATGCACCTTCATTTAATACTATTAAATAGTGTTGTCAGAAAATGCCATTGACGAAGAAGAGAACAATTTTTTTTGTCTTTAATTATTATTTATTTAGCCAACAATTCTATTTTAAAAGATTGTTAATTTTTTATATTTATTTATTTACTGAATGAAATAAAAATTTATTTATTCAAAAATTTATTTATCATTAACATTCCGTATGTGAATTCTACTGTCTAAAATTTAATGATATGTTTAAAAATAAAAGATAATAAATTATTATTATTAATCAAACATTAATAATTATTATTTAATTATAAAAAAAATGTTATTAATACACTTGTATAATTTTAAAAGTACAAAAGCAAATGATAATTACTACGTAAAATCGTATGCAGCCATCTATGAGTACCCGGCCGGACCAAAGAACTTCTGCCAGCAGAAAAAATCTTTGTATACTCACAAACAACCATATCCAATTTTTTTTTTTTTTTTTTTTTTAATAGATCAAGTTTTTAAAATAATTACTGTACGTACTATAAAAAAATTCAGTAAATTAATTTATTAAGCCATACTACCTATTTTAATAAAAATAAGGCCAATATATATAAATATATTTATTTATTTATTTTGTTTTCTTATGTTAAATTGGCCAAATTATATAAAAAAAATTTTTATGAACTCACACACTCAAATTTATCAATCCTATGTATATTTATATGTGTTAAATTTAGAATTGCATTTAATTCTAAGGGAAAGTAAAGAAAAAAAAAATGCTTAAATTCTAAAATAACATAAATTTATAAAATATTTTATTAAAAAAAAAAATCTAATTTCTAGCTGATTTCCGCAAGATGTCATTTAATATTTATATTAAATAATTTTGCTAATACATTTTATTAATTATTAAATTCGCATATTTATATATATACAATAAAAATATAATAGTCTTACATAAAATTTTACATTACAACAATGTTATTAATTAATTTAACTTGGATTTAAGCCTACTTTAATTCTAATTGAATACCGTTAATAAAAGTAAATTAGCTTATCAAGTTAAATATAATATAAACTATGTTTGTCTAATGTTAATTTTGCTGAAAATTCCATAAATTTTAACTGTAAATGCTAATTGCTATACCTTTTGTTATTTATTTTGAAAACAACACGAACTTATATTTTTATTTATTATTTTTTTAATTAAATTTAGGAACTATACACTGAGCTAGACACTCCATAAATGTGTAAAACCTAAAAATCAAAAGTTTTACTAAATAAAACTCAAAATGCTGCTTTTTACAATATAATATTACTAATTTTATTGTTTCTGAGCATAACATCTAGTAATTATACCATACTTAATTTTTTCTTCGATTCCTTTTTCAGCCAAGAATCCTGAAGTTAAGGACTAAGTGATGATCAAACACCCTGATCCACTGATGAATAAGTTTTCTACAAATATTTTGTTGGTGTTGGTGCATACCCAGCCGTAGGCCAAAATTGCACCCTATACAGAAAGCCTTTGGTGAGAAAATTTAAATTTTTACTTCAATTAATTATTTGTGTATTTGTTTACTATAATTTTGTGTGCAATCATATTGAAATAACTTGCCTTGTTCATTGTTATACATATATATGTTTTTTAAAAACCAAAGTGCTACACCAAAATCCTTTTTTTTTTTTTTTTTTTTTTTTTATAACACTTTTGTTCATAAAACTTATCCTTGCTGTCTAAATTCTAGACTTTAGCATATAAGTTGTACTTGAACTACCGGAATAAATCTTAGCACTTTTTGTATATTTTATTATATTTAGGCTTATAGCTGACCGCTATCCTAATATAGAGTGCACTAATAATTTATTCCTTGTCAACCATATATTTATATACGAAATATATATATATATATGAGTATGCTATAAAGCTGTTCCAACTACCCTGAACCTAATAGCTTACACCTACTCATGTTAAAGAGTAATTCTGAAATTCTGTCATCTAAATTGTAAGGCTATTAGCAAAGGCTACCCTTATAGAAGACAGAAAAAATTCTCTTTTTTTTTTTTTTTTTTTTTTTTTTTTTTTTTTTGAAAATTACTCCAACATTATTCACTATTAAATTAATTAAGTTTTAATGTTATTTGGCTTTGTTAATATTTTATATTTTCTAATTCATATTCGAAAAAAAATATATATAACTTCTGCCTGGAGAGAAATATTTCACTGCTCCAGTGAAGTTTTGTGAAGCACATTACATAATTTTATAAGTATGTTTTCGGGTGCGCCCTGCACATTTGCTCAATATTGTAACCCTGAGACAAATTGGCGTTCCCATGTTCCTATCCTTTCTTATTATTATTTTGAATTTTAAAAAGGCAAGTTATTAATTTTGTTTCAATTTTTTTTACCTAAAAGAGAAAAATTTATTTTTAAATTTTGAAAATTTTGAAATTTTGAAATTCGATTAATTATGTATTTTGATTTATTTTTAATACCAATTCATATCCCATGGATAATACTGGGGAGGGGGGAAAAGGTAATGATCTTGTATAACATCCCCGTATAAGTTTGTATATGGTGTATAACCATATAACGACCTATTTTTATCATCGTAATCTCTTTGATACTTTAAATATGGGTCTACATTCTCAGAATATTTATTTATTTTTTTTTATAATACTTTTTAGTAACTTTGTCACCCTTTTGACTCGTATTTTTGTTTAATTCAAACCAACAATTTTCAGTTGAGTGCGATTTTCTCTGACAAATGCCACATTTATTTTTGTAATTTTTATCACCCTTAATTTTTTTCTGAGACCCCTGTAAATTCGTAATTTCCGCCTCAGTATGACCTGTTGCATATTTCGGAGCGTACAGCTGATCCATATGTCGTTTGATCGGCTCTATTGATTTATCTGGAACATATTGTAATAAATAATTAAAGTTTCTAAACTTTTTAGTAACTTCGTAGGGTCCTTGAAATTTTGGCTCTAATGCGCCTGGTTTTCCAATACATTTTAAATATACTGTTTGACCCAAATTTAAATCCTTTACTTTTTCGTATGCCTCTTCATCTATATATTCTTGCATTATTTTCTCCTGGTTTGCAAGGGATTGAATTTTGATTTCCTTCATATGCTGTATTCTGCTTTTAACATAAGAGTGGGTATATATTTCCTCGGAAGGAATATGGGCTGTGAAGGGATTTTTTATTTCCCTTGCGAAAAATAGCAGTGAGGGACTATATCCCGTAGCGCGGTGTTTCGAGGAATTATACGCTAGTTTAAAAAAATCCAGTCTTATGTCCCATTCCGTAGTGCGTTTCGACATAGCTACAATTGATGTTTTTAATATTTTATTGGTAACTTCACAAAGTTCATTTCCTTGCGCACGGTATACACTCACAAATTTCCTTTGTATGTTTAAAGATTCCAAATATTCTTTCATAATTTCGCTTCGTAAATATTTTGCGTTATCAAAGATAATTTCCTTACAAATCCCATAATTTGCAAAATATTTATTTAGTACATTTAATATAGTCTGTGACTCTACGTTTCGTAGGGGAACAGCTTCCAGGAATCTCGATGTCGAATCAATTATAATTAAAATGTATCTGTTTTTCCTTAACGTGAGGTTTAAAGGTCCAATGACGTCAGCATGCAGGACTGTACCGACTTCGTGATCTTTCACCATTTTTTTAACAGGGACTTTTATTGTCGTGTGTTGTTTAGATGTGAGGCACTGCACACAATTTGCACAATAATGTTTAATATCTTTGTACATTCCGTGCCAAAAAAGCCTTGTTTTCACATTATCATAAGTTTTTTGAAATCCGAAATGCGCTTTATGAGCTTCTTCTATGGCTGCAATTTTTAATGAATCCGGGGTAATTAAAAGCTCCTTTTTATCTGAACCAGGTTTTAAAATTAATAATTTATTTTGATTTAAAGTAAATCTCTTCGTGCTTCTATTATTTTTGTCTTTTTCGATTTTATTTATTATAATTTTTAATTTTTCGTCTGCGTATTGCTCCGATTTAATATTTTCGTCTGTAAGTGCTATGTTACTTGCAAACAAATTATTTTGGAGTTCTCTGTCTGTTGTAAGATTATCTAAATTCCTGCTCAAATAGTCTGCTGGATTGTTAATTCCTTCGACGAATTCGAAGTCGAAATTAAAGTCTTGTAAATCTGCTACCCATCTGTTTATAATTTCCGATTTGTCTTGTAAATGTAAATGCTGAGTTAGTGCTTTCGAATCAGTTAACACAGTAAACCTTCTACCTGAAAGCATATATTTAAAATGCATAATTGCTTCATGCACTGCTAATAACTCAAATTTAATACTCGGATAATTTTTTTCCGGTTCTCTAAGTTTTCTCCCGAAAAATTCAACAGGTAGCAAATGACCATCCTTTTCTTGAGCTAGAACACCTGAAATTGCAACTTTGCTCTTATCCGTGAATAAGAAAAATTCCTTGTTAAAATTGGGGGGTCTGAGTGTTGGTTTTTGTACAATTTCTTCCTGAATTATCAGAAAAGCTTTTTCTGCTTCTGGACTCCACTTGAATTTAACTTTATCTTTAGTCAATTCTACTAAAGGGTTAACTTTGTCTGAATAGTTGGGTATTAGTGTCCGAAAATAATTCGCTAAACCCAATAAAGATCTGACCCCTTTTTTCGATTTTGGTCTGACTAAATTTTTCACTTTTTCTATATTCTTTTGTGATGGAGAATATCCCATTTGATTCACCCTAAATCCTAGGAATTCTATTTCTGCTTTGCAAATTTGCATTTTTGAAGGTTCGATTGTCATGTTATGATTTATTAATACCTGTAAAACTTCTTCTAAGGTTTTCATCATCTCTGCTATTGTGTTTGCAGATATCAACACATCATCAATGTAGTATGATACTTTGCTTTTATCAAAATGTCCCAGAATTTTATCAATTACTTCTGCAAAAATTGCGCTAGAATTTCGTGTGCCAAAAGCTAAACGAAGCGGCATATGTTTTCCAAATTCCGTAATGAAAGCTAATTTTCTACAATCTTCTGGTTTTAAATTTATTTGAAAAAATGCACTATGTAAGTCTAGCACCGTATAATATTTCTTACCGCTTATTTTTTGTAATAAGTCTTTTACGTCCGGCATCGGATAAGTGTACGGTTGTAAAATTTGGTTCAATAGTCTTAGGTCCGTTGCCATTCTAAACTTGGGTTCTGCATTCGGGTTATTACTCGGATTTTTCTTTCTAACGAAAATAACTGGAAAAGCATACTCGGAGTCAGTCTTCTCTATAATTTTAGCCTGTAACAATTGTTCAATTTCCCGTTTCGCATACTGTCTTACTGCCTGCGGCAATTTATATGTCTTAGCTTGTACCGGGAATTCATGATTCAATTGAAAATTTGGTGCGACAAACGCTGATTGCCCCAATGTTTGATAACTTTTTGAAAATGCATGAACATTTCCCATTAAAATTTCTCGAAATTTTTGTTGTACTTCCTCTGATAAATGGCTTAAATCGAAATCCGTCTCTTTAATTTCTGCTTCTCGCAATTTTCTTACATCTTCTATATTTAAATTATTTATTTCATAAAATGTCCCTTTCTCTATATTATCAGTTGAGTCATCTTGCTTGCACTCAAAGTTCTTTATAATTTCCCCCATTTTAGTTCCTTTCTGAATAATTAACTTTTCTAACAGTTTATTCTTTATTATAATATTTATGTTATTATTTTTTTTTACTTCGTGTAACGAAGTCTCGCATGAAAATTTACTATTTTCTTGAATGGGGTCAAAAATAATCACATCTGACATATTTATATCCTCTGGGCATTTTAATTTTACAATTTTCGATTCTTCAGGTTGGAGAAAAATTCTATTTTTAGTAATGGCAAACATAATTTTATTTGAATGTTCCCCTGAATTACATGGCGTAATGTTATTCACTTCATAATTATTTACTTCACTTGCAACATTTAAGTTAATTTGTTGATTTTTAAATTTTAAGGTTTTATTGCATAAATCCAAAATCATATGATTTTCTTTGAGATAATCGTACCCTAATAACATTTGGTACTGCCTATCAAAATCATCATTAGTGACATAAAATGTGCCTGTTGTGAATATACCTTTTAATCGAAAAGTTAATTTTACACATTGTTTAAAAAAAATCTTTGAATTCGTTAAAGTTTTAATTTGGATCTGATTGCCCAAATATTTGATTTGGACGTTTGTATCTTTAATTTTTTTGAATAAAGAAGGTGATAAAAGGGAAACGGCAGCTCCAGTATCCAATAAAGCGTGTATTTCGACGCCCTGTATACTTAGTGATATATTTGGCAGACTATCTTTGTCTGCATTTGTTATATTTGCGATTGTTTTATTTATTTTATCGATTTCCGTCTCTGAAAATCCCGAATCTTGATCCGATTTCGCTGTTTTCTTTGCCCATTTTTTTTCTTTTTACGCTTTTCAAATTGATAACCATTTTGATCATAATTCTCAGAAATATATCCAAAATCCCTATTTCCCGAATTCCAGTTAGGTTGTGAATAATCATACATCCCATAATGCGTCGGGTAATTAAAGGAATTGTAGTAATCATTATAATATCGTTCATAATCATTATAATGAAAATTGTTATTGAAATGGGGACCCTGATAATTACTGTGTTTATTAAAGAGTTTCTTATTCCGCGGAACACTATCATCTCTAATTGCATGGTTTTTTTTCTTTGATTTTTTTAGTTTTTCAATCTCCCCTTTTAATTTCTCGATTAGCTCTTTGTTTTGCTTACTTGATTCTATAATGTTCTCATAAAGATCTTTCTTTTCTTTATTTATTGCGTTAATTTCCTCAAACTTTGATTCATTATACGCACTTTCCATAAGTTTTGCTAACTCGCATGCCTCCTTGAAGGACCTGGGCGCATTTTTACGAACATCTAGTGCAATATCCTGTCTAATTGCATTTAAAAAATTCGACATTTTTAAGATTGCGATAAAATTCTCTTCCTTATTATCCACATTTTCGCCTGCACTTTCGATATAAGATTTTACACCCATTTAAACTCCAAAATGAAATCCTCTATCGTTTGACTTGCGGCCTGTTTTAAATTTAGGAAATTGCTCTGAGCATTAAGGAAGCTTAGTTTTGTACCAAATAACTCCACCAAATTATTTTTAAATAAATTATAATTGGTCTCGTTATATTTTTCAATCTGTTTACTTAAAATATGTTTTGCGTCCCCAGTAATTTTAGCCTTTAAAATTAATAATTTAGTTTCTTCCTGTATATCTTTCGAATTCAAAATATTATCAAATTCATCTAAGAAAAATATAATGTTTTTGTTCTTTTTATTGTCAAATGGTGACACTAACTTAATACGTGTATCTATATCCAGCGTCTGAGTCATTTTTAACAAATATTAGTAATCAATGTATACTTTTTCAAAATATCAATTCAAAATAGATCCTATACCTCTTAAAAGAATATTTTGCATCTCATACTATTTTCTCTATATTACAACATATGTATGAAAATATTCTAAATTGCATAAATACATAAAAACAACAGCACTAAAATTAAAAAAAAATTTCTTAGCAGATGAAGTTGTTTTGTAGATTATTCTTTTACACACATAAATACCCCTAAAATATTTATAATACACGCATATACAAAAACACCATAATTTCATTTAACAGAAAAATATCTGTCTTTTTCTACAGAAACAACAATCTTATTTTATTTTTTTATATATATAAATATTGTACCACTACTTCGTAGTACGACTCATAAATTTTCTTTTGTATCATCTTGATACAATTTCAAAAATCATGATCTATTGACATTTCAATCATTTTTATACCAGTCATATTATAAAATTTTACTCATTATTCTTATTATTATTATTTATACAGTATATTAAAAAAAATTTTATTTTTACAAATGTGTCATCCGTGATGTGAATGCTATTATTTCTCAATGGTAACTGAGATCCAACCAAAAGAGAAAAGAGAGAAAAAAAAATTGTAATTCCTAAATTTACCTATTATAAATCCCAGAATTATTTTTTTCATTTCTTTTTTTTTTTTTATTGCTAACATATATTATTCATTTTATTTATTTAAATTATTATATGTGTGTCATTATTGTTACAATAATAAAATTAATTTTAATAAAATTTTAATCAATTAAACTTACATACCTACAATATCCTTAAAATTGTGACATTAAAATAATACTTAAATTTATTTTCCTTTATTATTATTATTATTATTATTATTTCTAATGACCTCAGATGAACGTTCCTGAGTCATAGCACCATTTTACTTTAATGAGGGGGGATGCTGGACAGATAATTACACTTGTTTATCTCCTATTTAATTTACATCCAAAATTGTTAATTGGTCCAAATCATCCAAGCAACCTCATAGTAAATTGGTATATAATTTTATATACCTTAGATAAATTCAAATAACATAAGTGATCGTAATTACGTAATTCTGGCAGGAGGGCAACGGGGATAATTAATAAAATTAAATTATAATCCGCGTAAAACGGTAATTATTAAATTTAATTAATTACGAATAAGATTAAGAGTTTGCGTTGTGAATTATTTAGACGAACTCTTCCACTTATGAATTAAACTAAAATTTAAGCTGTAAAAATAAATTGACACACCTTAAACATTATCAATTAAATTATTACAGAAACTTTTTAAAACTTGATTAAATATTTTATTTACATTGAACACAACTATATACAGAAACACATAATATTAATTCAAAAAAAAAAGAAAGCAACACTTTTGTTTGCTGCTCATTATTTCATGTATATTTAATCTTTAAAAAAAAGACAATGTTTTCATTTACTCTTATTATTATATATTTTTCTTTTTGCAAAAAAAATAATTCTCTTTCATTTTTAAATTACCTTAATTATATTTAATTATTGGTTTTGTTGGATCTCAGATTGCTCTCTACCATAAAATATCAGAAAAGGATATTTATAATTTCTCATATGATTTAAAGTGGTAAAAGAAAAAGATAAAGGTAATACCTTATATCATAAACGGGATGTGGCCTTTATTCATCAAATTCAGAGTTGTCGCGTTGCTAAGGATCATATCCATATGTCATCTGGAATCCGCTTCTTATCAGAGCGGCGATATCGGGATGGCAGGATGCATAGCTACGGACCTCAGTAGAACAATCCACTTTATTTCAACATCAGGAAGACATCCTCAATTAGGCTTGCTTAGGCTCACTCCGATATGTCCATCTCGCCTGGGCATTACTAGGGCTTTCAGGATTCATTGCACGGGCTTTCAGGAGAGCTCCTGCGTCCTCGACATCTTTTTTCAGACTCTCTTTTTCAAACCTTTTTCTTCTGGCACACCAACTCTTGCAGTGGGTGGAACTATTTGTCTAGTCCACCCTTATTGGATGTGAGAAGATTTTGCATTATCCTTCGATAGGCCTATTAGCTAACAGTCTGCAAATGGCCCCTTACATATACTTTAATATTATTATATGCCTTAAAGTTTGGGTGGTCTGAAAAGCCATAAATTTATCCCAACACTTTTATTAAGGCCATAAATTTATTCCAACATTTTTATTATTTTACGATTTCTAATTATACACCACTTTCCACTGGCTTGTCATAAAACGACACCATGGCGTCTGGCTATTGTTGTTATCTGAGATCCGAACTATATTCTACATTATACATTCATTTTACAATACAATATTTTTTTTTTAAAAATATATATTTAATATTTAAAATCAACTTAATAATTTTTGTATGAACTTACACTCCTATTTTACTTAAATATATAAACATTATAATTTTACACTCATAATTATATTTTATAAAAAAATATTTATACAAACAGAAATAACAAATTACGCAATTTTACTTTGATTTAACCAACATGGTGCGGGAACATATCATTGTTATATGTTGCCCAGCAAACGCTTTTGCTACATTAGTTTTGACAGGGTAATCCAAAAGACATTCGTTCTTTTTCAAATTGTTGACAGTCCCCTATGGGGTTTCGAGAAAAAAATCTTCGTGGAAATGTATGACTATGTATATGAATGTATATGAATGTATGTACTAGGGGTGCACAAACTTTTTAAGAGGAGGGCCACTTACAAAAATGCCTGGGTTGTCGAGGGCCACATCAGTAACACAGAGATAATTCTAATTCGGAGAGGTCGGAAGATATGTGGCCTATAAAAAACATGGTTTCAGAGGAATGGCAGTCTTACCCCTTTAGGTTCCCTACCCAGTCAACATACTATTCCCAATTGGGAATTAAAACGGTCTATAGAGGCGCTGCTCGCAGCCTTCGGTACAGGAAATTGTCCCTTTAATTTCCCTTTAACTAATGCTAAAGTGCCATTGAAATAATTCTTTATTGTAAATGCATTTGAAAGTCTTAGATATAAAAATTCGGATAATTTTTACTTTGTCATACAAGACAGAACACAAATATCACAGGAAATCTGAAATTGTGCAACAGAATAATCATTCTGATCAAATTTAAAATACATGTAATGGAATGCGCTCGCATGCGGCTATCCTGAAGCGAGAAGTTATATCTTTTCTCTACCAGATGGTGTATTCGAGCGCTTGAATCGCCAATTCTGTTGGCAAGGATATATCAACAGGTTATGTTTGTATATATAACAGAGATATAGCAAAGATTATTTTCAAGGAGTGAAAATATTCAAGAAGTGACTTTATTCGGGAGGGAGGTTAAATTCTGCGTTATTAAAAGTGCTAAAAAACAAACATATGTATGAAAGTGATTAGTGCCGAAAAAAAATCTGAACTTTATGATCGAAGTTAAATTGACGAAGCTCTCAATTCTTCTGCAGCCGATCAACAAAACGTTAGATTTTCCCGCGCCTGATTGGAAAAATTCGCGATTTTTTCACACCTTATCAACGGAATTCGCGATTTTTCAGCGCCCAGTCAACGAAATTCGCGATTGTTAACTGGCTGACGAAATTTTCAATTTTTTCCCGCGGCGAATTGTCGAAATTCACAACTTTTTCTCGCGATAAACCGCCGAAACTCGCGATTTTACCGTTTTCGATCAGCAAAATTTGTGATTTTTTCGTGCCCGATCGACAAATTTCGTAATTTTTCTGCTCTCGATAGACAAAATTTACGATTTTTCCGCACCCGATCGACGAAATTCGCGATTAATCCGTGCCCAGTCAACGAAATTCGCGATTTTTAACTGTCTGAAACCCTTGGTAAATTGACAAAATTCGCTTCTTTTTTCTCGCATTAAACTGACGAAACTAACGGATTTTCCGCAACCGGTCAACGAAATTTGCGATTTTCCCGTTCCCGATCAACGAAATTGTCAATTCTGTCACCCCCGATCGACAAAACTCGCGATTGTTCCACACCCGATTGACGAAACTCTCATTTTTTTAGCGCTCGATCTGCGAAATTGATAAAATTTGCAATTTTCCCGCGGCAAAGCGGTGAAATTCCCGACTTTTTCTCGGGATAAACAGGTGAAATTCACAATTTTCCCGTACTCGATCAACAGAATTCGCCATTTTTTCGCGCGCGATCGACGAAACACGCAGTTTTTCAGTGCCCGATTGATGAAATCCGAGGTATTTTTCGACCAGCGAATAACGAAATTAGCAACTCGGGAATTTCCTATATTTATACAAATGGTATCGGCTGGGCGATTAATGAAATGCGCCATTTTTAACTGACTGACGAAATTTGCAATTGTTTTCCGCGGCAAATTGGCGAAATTCACGATTTTTTCCTGCAACCTATTATCAAAAATTGCAATTTTTGCCAATTATAAATTGACAAAGTTCGCGGGCCACTTGTTAATCCATCGCGGGCCACAGGTTGTGCATCCCTAACCTATACTATACTGTTTACACACCTTCAGTTTCAGGTTAATTCCTCATGTATTTTCTAGATATTTAACAAAACGTCTAAAATCGCAAGTGACCGGTCACCTTTGGCAAAATAGTGTATATAAATTGAAGCACCCATTCAAGATGTGCAGACATGCATAGAAAAAATGCATACAAATGAATTGTATAACCCCCTTTGTTGGAAGTCCGTTAACCCTTACCGGCACAGAAAATTTCTGTTCGTATAATGATGAAATGATTGCCTGATACCAGGACACACAAACGAACTTCTTAGAAAATAAAAAGAAAGTTCTTAGAAAGTCTTCTGAACTTTCATTGTAAAAGCAAAATTTTATTAAAATATTCTTGGTGCCGTTTGTAAGTTTGGAATTAAATTAAGGTAGTCCCGTGGTGGGATCACTGCGCTTGAAAGTGTTAAAAACAAGAAAATCGAGCATGACATCATCTTTTCCCTTGTTTTCCGATGTTATTTACCTGTATGAAATTTTACGAAAATAAAAATGAAAGGCTCATCAACAAGCATTTTTTCTCCAATGGATCATCATTAACAATAGATGGTAATAATTGAACCATTCAGTCTAAAAGTTTAACTTATCTTACCGTTAGTGGCAACTTCAATGAAGGTTCTATGCTTTTGACGTGTCCTGCTATAAACCTATCTTCAGAGGTGTAAGGTTCTTTGTTCAGAATGTCAGCAATGCTGCGTATGTTGACGAAAGTGTCGTCTTCGGTTTTCAGAAAGTACTGTGCGTGGGGGCACATTTTTGCCACCCATTTGAGCATGAGGATGCTTTTGGTAGCTAAGCTTTGGAAGCTCTCAACGAAATCGATCTGAATGATGTCTTTGAATTGAGAGCTTTCTTGATGAATAAGTTCGCTGATTGTCTTGTTATTTGAAACAATCCGATAGTCATTGTCAAGTACGAAACCAAGGCGCACAGGACCTAGTGGTCTAGAACAAAAAGAGACAATATAACTCACTTTTACTTACAATACAGTTTAGTAACTCACATGGTTTTATACAAACATATTAATTGACATGGCTCATTGACATTTTATTAACTCATATAGTTAGAAGTTGATCTAGTGTATAACTTTAGTTCATGATTATTTATAATTTTGTAGAGATCTTCAAAATACTTTAAAGTAACATATTTTATAATGTACAACTGAATTCTGGAAGGTAATCAATTTATCAAAGCTTGTTGTGTAATACATATGAATACATTCATTGGGAAATATTGATATAATCAATTATTTCACACATTCAAAAATTATATTATTGACATTATAAATATCACTTTATACTTTTTAATGATAAAAAAAAAACATAAAAAACCAAGTAGATTAATAAGATTAATTATTCCGTATATTAATATATCTGTAATAGGTCTTAATTTTAATTTTTACAAGAAAAAAAGGCAATTTAATAAAAAGTAAAGAAATTAAAAAATAAGATAAAAAAAAACGCCATTACATTAAAAAGAAAGCTACGAATTCTTTTCGCATGGTATAAAACTTATCCAGCCAATAGTTTGATGGCAAACACGGAATGGTGAAGATAACAGATAGAAATTGGTACAGTAGGAATAGGAGGAGAAATAAACTATCGAAAGGAAAAAAGAGGAAGGAGAAAGGAAAGATAATTAAGCCGAAGGGAAGGGGGTAGTACAAGATAAAAAATCACAAAATAAAATATGTGTTAAAAAGAAGGTAAAGGAATAGAGTAAATTGGTTGATTTAACTTAAGAAAGTGCTGCTGTAAGACTAACCTTTCTGCAACCGAACCCCAGGTACTTCTGATAGCTCTTCTTTCTTCAAAGTGATCTGCAGCAGATGGCACTAATATAAGCAGCTTCACTTCGGGATTTATTTGATATTCCACTGAATTCGGAGGATTTATGGTAGCACAGAGATTTACAGGATTTATAAGGAATTCGAAATCCCAAGGATTCACATTATTCTCCTTAAAGAAAATTGCATTTTTATCAGCATTATGCATTTAGTAACAAACGAATATGATTTTTAGGCAGGCAATGATTTATTAGGGGCATTTATTTAGACAGGCAATAATTAAATACCATACTTTTGAATTAAAAGACTGAAAAATTGTGCATAAACCATTGACTATGAAACACTTTCCAACATATTCAGAATAGTGTAACAAAACTTACCTGTTAATAAGGTAAAAGATGACATCTAAAGTAAACAAGTTCAAGTATAGAAACGGAATAGGGCAATCTTACCTTATCAAAAAATATGAAAAAAAAATTAGTTAAATTTAAAAACGCATACCACAACTAAAACGCACTTGTATCAATTACCGCTTATAGACAGTATTACACCGAATTCTTTTGTGTTTCCCTATAAATGAACAATAAATACTATACCCACCACATTCCACAATAAATACTATCTTGTAATGGACGACAGTGCAGTCAGTGTAATGCATGTCAGTTTTGATATGTTTGAAATCGTGCAACATCATTCAAATATATTGAAAACGATTTTTTCCTTATAGAGTGTAATAAAATGGAATTGTTTTGAGTGTCCCTATAAAGGAACTATGAATATTACACACTTCATTTTCAATTTCAAACACGAAGTAGCATGACAGTATGAATATGCCTCAATAACATATATGAATGACGTGGCAACATGGGTATATTTACGTGATATAAAGCACTGACAGACGGCTGACGACCAGACAGACAAACCGAACTCAGAAACACTTTTCAACTATATTGAAAAGCGCTAAAAATCAGAATACAAATATACATACTTGGTTTTTTTTATTTTTATTATTTTATTTTTAATTAGGTTAATTTTGTCCATATGCAAACTCTTAGCCTTCATTTACACGAACGGTTTACCAAAGTGCGTAGAGATGCTTATATTTGACTACCACTATTTTTAATAGCCATATTCACCTTATTTAATTTTATAACTGCGATTAAATAAGGCGGCGATTATTTTTCAGAAACAGTGACTGTCAAATGCAAGCACCGCTACTCACCACTTATTAAAATGTTTAGAAGTTTATTTAATTCAATAAATGCTGTAGTGGTAACAAATTCTGATCACTGTACTGAACTGGTGGCTTAACTCATTCACATTATATAGCATTATAATTATTTTCTGTAATATAGGAGGACGTCTATTGAGGAAACGAATGTTAAAGTGGTAACAAATGCTGATTGCAGTACTTGTAAATGCGTACAGAATGTGAGAGAAAAAAAAGAATTCGAACAATAGTTAAAACTCAAATTCTAAAAAGAAAAAAATCCCTGCCGGCTCGGGCCTACAGGCGGAGGTAGATTTCGATGTTAAGTACTAAATTCTCCAACAAAACTTAAATCAAGATTAGAGATAAAACCCAGTTTCTTCACAAAGAGCGAGCTGTAGGGAGCTAAACTTTTTGTGAAAATTGTAATATACACGAATACACACACACATATATATGGAATAGGTTTAAAAAATGGCTACAAAAAATTCAGAGAACCTTAACATGTTAAAATATATTAATATTTCCATAGTCGGGTTTTTATCATGTTTTAATACGTTTCTTCAAACTTACGTGGCGTTACATATTCACCTGCTGAGGTCCATTATATTTCCAATATGACGCAATATACATATTTTCTTAATTCGTCAAACTATTTATTTTGAGTTTTCATGCTGAAATCTTGCTCTAGGAAACTTATGACGTAATATTCAATTTGTTTTCAATTTGTCAAACTATTTAATTTTACACGGGAAAATTTTGCAAAAGAAAAGTAATTGTTGTGGTGAGAATTTTATTATTTGTTATTTTTTTTTAATTGTTGGCAACTGCTATAACGAAAAACTTATTTTTTTCCTGCCATTGTTGTGCAAGAGCTGGTTTTATCCGAATCATGTTAAGACAGTATTCAAAATTTTGAACCCACCCCATTTCCACCCTCTTGGGCCGATTTCGCCCATTTTCAATCCCCGCCGAGATATTAGCCATCTCAAAGTTGTTGGCGAGTTTGAAGATGATTCGTGCATAATTGCGACTTTTATCGTGCGGACAAAATTTAGTACATACATACATATATATATATATATATATATAAACATTTTAGGTGGGGGTGGTTTTGGGTTCCTGGGGTCCTATAATGAAAAGTTATGAAGAAATTTTTCAAAAGTCGCACCATGGTAACGACTGCAATAGGTAGTATTTCTTACGAAATCTACCTAAAAAGTTTTCACACCAAAATTCATGGTTTATGATTTCCTTCATTTCCGCAATAGTGAAATTTTTTGAGAAGCCGTATACATATTTATTTTTATACGAACTTTGTAAATGTCAATATGAACTTTTATATTTCTTTATTGCATTCGATATTCCATGCCACATTTACCCTTAATTCAAATTTTCATGGTTCTGTCTTGAAATACACGCAAATTAGGGTTCACATGGGTTCGATGACTATATTAATACTGAGAATGAGTTTTGACGATTGAATCATTTTTGGGGTATTAAAATAAATGTGTTAACGACAGTAGCAATACCCATGAATAAAACTATAAATATTACTTGCTATATTTACCGTGCATGAAATAGCAGTAAAGAGTTTTTCGATTTAATCTTAAACATATGACCCTATAATTTTGCTAATTTTACATATTTTCTAATAACTCAAACAACTAATGGTCAGAAATAAATGAATTTATCTTGCAGAGTGGGTCGACTATGCGAATTTCAAGGATGATGAAATAACACACGTTCTTCATAGTATATATGGGGCATTCTCACAATCTTTTGACTTTCGGGAATAAAAATCCGGTGAAATTAAACTTGCTAAAATAACATTTTAATCTGATAGACGAATGCCTTAATGATTCAAAATAAAGAAAAAATGGTCAGCAGCGAAACATTTTTTAGTTAATTGAGGTTTAAGTTAAACTTGCGAGTTTAATTTTCTTTACCATTTTACCACTATAACTTTTTATTTTCTTCTAAATTTTTACTTATAATGAAATTGCATAGTACCCACAGGACATTCAAATAAGAAATAATAAAAATGTAGTACTTTTAATAAAGAATTTTTGTATAACATTGTCTTAAAGGGGTGTTAAAGGAGGGACGGTAAGGTAAAAAAAGGGGACGGTATAGATAAAAAGGGACGAAATGGGAAAAAAAAGGGGCGCTAAGGATGGAACGGTAAGAAAAATTACCACCTATTTTTAGGCAAATCATGTTAAGACTAAGTGATAGCCACAGTGTTCATTGATTTTTAGAAACAGTTGTTAACATTGGATTAATTTTTTTTTTTAAATTTACCTCGAAAAGTGCAGGAATAAACCTTGGGGACGGTAAGACTACCAATAAAGCCACGATCTTTAAATTGGTATTTAAATGCTGATTTAAATTCTGCAGTAAATTTCCTGTCTAATAATTTTATACATTCTTTCTCTAGCATACACTGGTGGACAAACGTTAAGGACGAGTCAAAAAATGCCAATTTTCAAGCGATTTTCAAGCGATAATTTTCACGCGAATACTCAAAAGGTTTTCACCACTTTTCACAGTGGTGAATTCACAGTAGGGTCTCTGTCACCATTTGACAAAGTCATGTGACAGAAAGTCACCATGTGACTTTAATGTGACATTATTTGATGATTTATCATAATGCAACGTTCACAATGACTTTGAAATTGAGTCTCTAGATGAGAGTCCCACGAGAATTTCAATGATACGAAATTGTAAAGTCACCTAGTGACTCGCCCCAAAGCAACAGTCACAGTGACCTGTCAGTGGAGTCATATATAGTAGTCATTTGAGAGTCATAAAAGAGACGTATGGAATTCCCTATTTTTTGTTTCGCCGTAGTGACTGTGACTCTTGTGACCATGTGTGACCTGAATGAGATGTTATATGGACTAGCTGTTCTGCAGGGGTAGTAATTATTCGAATTATATTACTTCCTTTTGAGTATTCGCGTGAAAATTATCGCTTGAAAATTGGCATTTTGTGACTGGTCCTTAACTTTTGTCCACCAGTGTACTTCTGCATGAGAAAAAACTTGAAAAAAATTCTGTGGCTGCTTCTGAAGTGATTTTCTGCATAAGTTTAGCAAGAGGGACGGTAAGGAGGAAAAATCCAGGGACAGAGTTCAAAAAATAATATCAACCGTAAAAATGTGTGCAGGTTAATTTTTTTATACATATTTATATAAAACAATTGTCTCAGTTTCGGAAAAAAATTACATCGAATTTCTTTTATTGAAACAATTTTATACAGACAGCTCCAAACATAAAATCAGCATTAGGGACACGAGACGGTATAGGAGTTTTCCAGGTATTTGGACCCCCAACATCGTCCAAAACTTATTTATCTCGTTAATATTGTTATGCAATCATGCAATGGGATGTTCTCCAGTATATGGAATAAAAAAATACAAACAAATGTATTAAAATAAAAATTATTGTTCAGTGACATAAAAGTCAAAAAATTGTGAGAATGCCCCATATATTTTTTAATCAAACTCATCAATGAGTAATAATTAATTTTTCAAAAGCATATTCATCCAAAATATGCACGCATGTTATGTTTGGGATTTCAAAAATTATCACATAAAACAACTAGTCCGATGTATCAAGCTCAAAACTTTCTTCTGTCTCATATACTTCAAAATTCGCATTCACAGTGCTAAAATTAAATGACAAGCTATGCCCATCACGGGGATTCTAAAGGTATAGTCGAGTATTTTCCGTGCATTAGTTTTTGAGATATAGCTGTCGAGAAAATCGTAAAAAATGCAGCATAGTAGCGTCGCCTGTTACATAATTTACGCGAAAACCTAATCATCAACAACTTATGTCAAGGTCTAAAGGAATGAAGTTTGATGAAATTCCGTGCTGTACTTCTTGAGATATGACTATCGCTAAACTCTTGTAAATCCTGATAAGTGCAGCATAGCAGCGCCAACTTTCAGGTGATTTACGCCAAAACCTAATTGGCAACAACTTATACCAACGCCTCACTGAATCTGAAGTTTGATGAAAATGCGTGCAGTTCATGAGATAGAGCTATTGCGGAAGTCGTGAGAAATGCAGCATTGCAAAGCCACGTGTTGCGCGATTTACATCAAAGCCTAATCAGCAACAGCTTATGTCAACATCTAACTGAATCTGAAGTTTGATGAAAATCCGTGCAATACAACTTGAGATAGAGCCGCTATTGCGGAAATCGTAAAAAATGCAGCATAGCAGCGCCACCTGTTGGAAAATTTACACCAAAAAGTAATCAGCATCAATTTATATCTATATGTAACTGAATCTAGTGTTTTATTAAATTCCGTGCATTAGTTCTTGAGATAGAGCGTCACAATTTTTTTTGACACATACAGACTCACAAACAGACATTTTCTAAAAATAGTCAAATCATGTTCAGGGCTTCTAAAACGTATGAATTCCTCGAAAACCGGAAGTCGAAACTTTTAAGGAATCCAATACCTTCTTCTTGTAATGACAGAAGAAAGTAAAAATTATTGGCATGCATGTTAATGTTCGAGTTATGTCTAAGTAATGAATGTTTATATTTAACATTGATTGGTCCTTTATACTTTCTTCTATCTTTACAAGAAGAAAGTATTTGAATTGGTGAAATTTTTCGACTTCCGGTTTTCAATGGATTTATACGTTTCAGAAGGTCCTGAGCACGATTTGATGATTTTTAGAAAATGTCTGTCTGTCACTCTGTGAGACTGTCTGTATGGGACAAAAATTTGTGGGCGCTCTATCTCAAGAACTAATGCACAGAATTTCACAAAACTTTAGATTCAGTTTGATCTTGATATAAAATGGTGCTTATTAGTTTTTGGTATATATCGCCCAACAGGTGGCGCTAGTATGCTGTATTTTTCACGATTTTTGCAATAGCTCTATCTCAAGAACTAACGCACGGATTTTCATAAAACTTCAGATTCAGTTAATCCTTCATATGAATTGATGCTGATTACATTTTGGTGTAAATCGCTCAAAATCGCTTCTATGCTGCATTTTTTACGATTTTCGCAATAGCTGTATCTCAAGATCTAATGCACGAATTTTCACCAAACTTCAGATTCAGGTATGTCTTGATGAATATTGATGCTGATTATGTTTTGGTGTAACTCGCCCAAGAGGTGGCGCTGCTATGCTGCATTTTTCACAGTTTCCGCAATAGCTCTATCTCAAGAACAAATGCACGAATTTTAATCTAACTTCAGATTCAATTAGACGTTGACACAAGTTGTTTCTGATTAAGTTTTCGTGTCAATCGCCAAATAGGTGCCGCTGCTATGCCGAATTTTGTACGATTTTTGCAACAGCTCTATCTCAAAAACTAATGCACGGATTTTCATGAAACTTCAGATTCCGTTATACGCTGACATAAGTTGTTGCTGATTAGGTGTTGGTGTAAACCACAAACAGGTGGCGCTGCTATGCTGCATTTTGCATGATTTACACGATTTTAGTGATTGTCATAGCTCAAGAACTAATGACTGGGATGTCATACATTTACGATCCTCATGATGGGAATAGATTATCATTTAATTTTGGCACTGCCCTAGAGAATTTTGAAGTATTAACATATATAAGATAGAAGAAAGTTTTGGGATTGGTACATCCGACTAGTTTCAATTACTTATATCTCGCTACATCACTCATAATTAATTAACTTAGCTTTAAAGCGATTTTTTAATGATTATTCTAAATTGTGGAAATACTAGGGTAAGGTGTCCTATTATCGTCCCCCAGTCACTTTTAGGTCCTTGGAAGTTGTAATTTGCAGTGAAAATCTACCAAATTTGGAATTTACATAGACTAACTATCCACGCACATAGAAACATAGACAAATATCGTACAAAAAAATTTTAACAATTCGAAAAATTCTTTTTTCAAAAGTATCTAAAAAATGCTTCCTCCGTGGTGTCTCTACCTTGCCGTGGTGGAGGGGCTTGTGTGCACCAGTGACCCGGAGAGCTATGCCGGCGGTAGCGTAGCTACTGGTAGGGCCTCCCAAGCCGGACTGGTCGAAGGGTAGGTGCCAGACGAAATCTGACACCCTGGTCCTCCAGGTTAGGGGTTATGACAATAGGCATGCTCCCTATTTCATGTAAAATCCCCTCCTTGCAAAAAGAATCTACAAGAATAATAAACCGGATGCTTCTAAAAATCAACGACTAAGGCTGCGGAAAAGGACTATGATTATGGCTACATGGAGTATACAGGGTATTGGATCAAAATGGATTGATGTAATGAGAGAGATTAATGCGATGAAAATTCATTTGATTGTTTTAACACAGACTAAGAAAAAGGGATCAGGAATTGAAAAAAATTGAGAATTTGTTCATATATATTCCGGAGTTCCAAAGGAAGAAAGAAAGAGCAAAACGAGGAGTATCAGTTTTAATGAAAAGCAAATTTAAGAGACATCTCAAGAATTTTGACGCTGTGGATGAAAGAATTCTAAAGATTAATATGGATATTTTTGGGAGAAGAATTACTATTTTAGGAATCTATGCTCCGAATAATGATGAAATTAACGAAGTTAAAGATATGTTTTATCAAAAACTGCAAAAAATCACTGATGGAATTGGAGGAACAAGAGAAATTATAATGATGGGTGATTTCAATGGAAGAACTGGATGCAGGAAGAGAGATGATATTGTTGGTGAGTTCGAAAAGGATGTAGTCAATGATAATGGAGAAAGACTTATGGAATTTTGCAACACTAACGACCTAAGGATTACAAATGGCTTCTATAAACACAAGGATATTCATAAATATACGTGGTATCAGCATACTAGACAACTAAAAACGATTATTGACTATATACTTATTAAGAAAAGGACCTAATTAAAACTATTAGATGTTAGAGTCCAAAGAGGAGCGGATTGTGGCTCAGATCATTTTATGGTGAGAGCAAGACTTGCATTTCCTTACTCGACTAAGCTAATTAGTGAGGAAAGGAACTATACAGAGATGGAAGATATTGATGTCCCAGAATATATGTTGGAAGGATTGACGGAGGAAAGTACAAAAAGACTCTTTCAAGTAAGATTAGATGAAAAATTAGAGGAAAGAAATTATACTAATACAGCTGAACTATATCAACATATTAAATTAGCTTTACACCAGGCTGCAAATGAAGCATTGGGACAAAAAAGAAAGGGAAGAACTTCCGCAAAAAATTTTTGGTGGGACGAAGACATTGAAAAGACTATAAAACAGAAAAAAGAATCCTATATTAGATGGATGAGTTCAAAAAAGGAAGAGGATAGACAGCTTTATAGAACTATTAGAGAAGACACTAAGAAATTAGTACTAGAGAAAAAAAGAACATCATGGGGGGGGGGGATGCAGAGAAATTGAGACATATATAGGAGGGAGACGATGCACAGAGGCATGGAAGTTTTTAAAGAATATTAGAAAAGCAACTAATAATTCATGGCAAGGAATATCTGTGAAGGAATGGGAAGAATATTATAAGACTTTGCTTACAGAAACTAGAAATGAGTTTCAAGTAAATAATTCTGGTATTGACGTTGTGGGACGACCTATGATGTTGGAGCTTGAGAGAGTTAAAAAAGCAATTAAACATTTAAAAAATCAACGAGCAAGTGGTCCCGGAGGAATATCAGCAGAGCTGATCAAAAATGGAACTGAAAAATTGTTCAGATTAATTACTCAATTATTCGAAAAATGCTTAAACGGAGAGGTAACACCAGAAGAATGAAGGATTGGAAATTTAACATCAATATATAAGAAAGAAGACCGACAAAAATGTGAGAATTAGCGAGGCATTACTGTAACAGCAACGTTTAGTAGATTATATGGACGAATTTTAAAAGATTTTATTGAAGAAGAAATAAGAATGAAGGAAAGTGAAGAGCAAATTGGATTCAGAGCAGGAAGATCATGTATGGATAATATATTTTGTCTTAAACAAATTGTTGAAAAGGAAATGGCAGTAGGAAATCAAATTCATCTTCTATTTATAGATCTTACGAAAGCATATGATAATGTTCCAATCGCCAAATTATGGAATGTATTAAATGAAATGGCTATAAATCCAAGTAATTATTAGAGCAATTCAAGAACTTTACAGAAAATCAAAAACAAAGATTAAAATAGGCCAAAGATTATCAAAAGGTTTTATAACAGATAAAGGACTCAGACAGGGATGTTGTATCTCCCCAACACTTTTTAAAATTTATGTTGAAGAAGCATTGAAAATGTGGAAGAAGAAATGCAGAGGAATGGGACGTAATATGAATGGAACGTCAATTTTTACTCTACAATTCGCAGATGACCAAGTTATAATTGCAAAAAGTAAAAATGATTTAGAGGAAATGACGGTGAAAATTAAGGAAGAATATGAGAAATGGGGACTTCACATGAACGTCAGCAAGACCAAATACTTATGTATAGGAGGGAATGAGACGGACCTAAATCTAACTAATAACATAAGAATAGAAAGCTGTAAGCATTATAGATATTTAGGTGTAGACATTAATAAAGAAAGAAGAGACTCACAGGAAATTAAATACAGAATTTGTCAGGGGAGAAAGGCTGTAAAACTATTAAATTCTATTTGGTGGAGTAAGGAGATCTCTAGGAAAAGAAAGTATAATATATACAACTCTATTGTAAAGAGCATATTGTTGTATGGAGCAGAAGGATGGAGAATTATGGAGACAGAACAAAAGAAACAAGCGGCAGTAGAAATGGATGCCCTAAGAAGATCATGTAGGATATCAAGAATAGAAAAAATAAGAAATGACAGAATTAAGGAAATGATGAAAATAAAGGGTGATATTAGATGATATCCAAAAAAAGCAATTAATCTGGTATGGTCATGTCAAAAGAATGAATAAGGAAAGACTACCCAAAACAAACATTCAATTATGAAACAAACAAAAAAAGGAAACAGGGAAGACCACGAAAGAGCTGGATGGATGATATTTCAAAGACAATGAGGGATAGAGGTCTGGAAGAGGAATGGATCCTTGACTGGCAGAAATGGAAAAAGTCTCTTGTAGATTCTTCGGATGGCGGCATCTGACGCCATAAACCGAGTTTATATATATATCTAAAAATGCAAAAAAAAAAAAAAAAAAAAAAAAAAAATGGTCCCAATTTCCTCCCCCAAAAAAATCCAATACGCCGAGGCTTAACTTATAACTAAATCAAAATTTATTTCTAAATGAATAAGTAATTTAATTTACATTAAGAAATGTACTAATTATCAGTGGAAGAATAACATAACGAAACATTAGCCATCCAAACATGAGGAAAAAATTGAGAAAAATGTCATGAAAAAGCATTCCTAATTTCGTCCCCGGGGCGAAAATAAGAACAGCAAGGGGGACAAAATTGGGACCACGCTACTTCCCAATATGACGGAGCTTCAGTTCCCGTAAGATGAACTGAGCGTCCTATAACTCACTGTATTCTACTGTCAGCATCTTAGCAACGTAAAATACATGCAATGAATAAGAAATAAATACTTACAGTACAGTAAATAACGTTCTACTAACGACGTAATAAGGACTCAGGTCTTCTAAAAATAGGAAATTCGGCGTCTTTAATTTATGTATGCGTCTTGGCGAACGAAACTTTCAACACGGACCCCTTTTACCTCCCGTCCCCTGTGCCTTGCGTCATAAGTGGCGCCACTTTCGCAGAAGCGGAGAAGTTAAGGGGACAAAATTAGGAAAAGGGACGAAATATGGGCACTTTACCCTACTATGTTCTATAATTATCTTTTTAATTCATTGAAAGATATCACATTATGGCAAAAACATACCGGGTTGTTTTCTCCATCGACAGCATCTTCTAATCTTGGCGGAATCATCCTCACTTCTATTGGTTCTTCAAGGACTAGGATCCTTTGGTCATAAGAAGGGTACAGAAACAGAATAGTCACAAGTATGAAGAGGATAAGTAGTGCTGATGCTAGAATCCAACTCAGTGTGGATCTTTTGCAAACAACTGGAAAGAGAACTGTTATATTTATATGCACAAAATCTTTCAACCACAGTAGCCAAAGAAAAAATAATTGTGTTCCAAAGTGTCGGTAATAGCTTCGGCAGCACAATTTGCACAAAAATACATTTTACAGTTAATGGCCAATAATGGCAATCAGTATTGAAATCCATTTGGGGAACGAACTAATTATTATATTTGGAGAATTTAGTGATTTGATAATTTTGGCGACCAAACTTAGTACCATATACTTATTGGAATATTCTGAAAATCAAGTCTTTATGGTCCAGAGGACCTGAATCTCTGCAATGTTCCAGTAAACTTGAGATGACATCAACAGATTCTTCTTGCCAACCTTACTACATCAAGGATATAAATACTATAAAAGAGCGCATTAGTAGTATCAGTATTGTTGCTAGTTATAGTTTAGTTATGGTTTATTGCTTGCAAGTTAGCAGAGTGAGCTGTGGCTCTCTACGAGTCTTAGAATTCTACTTATTTTATTACAAGGTTTTTTTTTTTTTTTTTTTTTTTTTTTTTTTTTTTTTTTGTATGTATTTTGTAACGCGGATTGTTATGCCGTAATATTCACGGAGTGAAGCGCATTTGTTGAACGAAAAACCGCATGTTAACTTTAAAACCTAATATTATCGTAACGATAGGCCTAAGTTTCGTAACAGTAGGAGTCCAGCATGAGACTGTTCAATGCACTTCATTGTATTAGAAGCATAAAAAGGTGGAATTAAAAAATATACATCAAATATTTAGATTCAGCTGTTCAAAGTTAAAGGTATAGTGCCAACTTCCTTTTTTTCAAGTCTGATAAAAACAAAAATTACATTGAATAAAAAACATTAGTCAACAATCACACAAAAACAGAAACATTTCATTAAATTATATTTCTGGTTCAAATTATCTTTTTTGGACATTGGGAAAAAAACTCGGAAGGTTCGTAGTTGTGCAAAGAAAACGAAAGATAAAGCTAAATCTAGACAACGCAAATAAGAAATGAGGAGAAAAGAGAATTTCAAAGAAGTGAGGACAGACTCTTAAGAAGAAATAAAAGCATAAAAAAATTAATGCAACGATCAAAGATTCCTAAGCGTAGATTTAGGAAATGTCAGAAGATGTACGTGAATAGTTAAGGGAAGTAAAACCATGTTCAGAAGAAAGTCAAAGCGATAAAGTAAAATTTTGGTGACAATCCGACACTTTAGGGTGTCATGTTGATTGCATATTTTGATAGTGTGAATAAAATTTAGAGATATTTAGAAAATAGCATTATAAATAATTTTTCTCGTGTAATATTTTTTTCAAAACTTTTTAAAACTATATGCATTTACACTGAAAAAATAATCAGTGAATTATTTTCTTTTATCTCTTTAAGACGAGATTCAATTATTATTATTATTATTATCATCATATGTTTTTTTTTAAGAATAAGTTTCTTTTGTATTTTGTTTATAGAACAATAGTCTTCGCATTTTCAATCTCAGAAATTCTATCATTAGATAAGGCGAAAATAATTATTCGAAAATAACAACACTATAAGATTGAGATCGTATGAAACCTATAAGGCGTGTGTACGTGATGATCGTCTCGAAAGGGTTTAATATAAAAGCGCAGTTTACAGTAACTTAGACATTGTGTTTGTACAGTTTGAGTATGTGCGATTCCCATCGTACGACAGAAGAAAAGAATTACAACCTCTCATAGCGCGCACTAATCAAAGAACGACATGTCTCACTGTAAATTGGGTATAATATCCTGTAAATGTAATATTGAACTCTTTTTGTGTGTGTGTGTTAGTGAGTGGGTGTACTATTTTCCTATATAGGTATTAAATCATAATAAAATTAAAAATAGTAAACAAAAACACTCTTTTATAGGCATTCAATTGCTTATCTTAAAAATGGTGTCTAATTTCATCACTGTTAGTTCATGTAGTTCTAAAAAAAATTCCATTACAATACATTAATTTGGCGTGAGACCCGATTATTGAAAATTCAACGCTTTGATTTGTACTTGTGAAACGCGCGCTAGTGTATTTATTAAAAATATATAAATTTTGCTCTGTTCCTATTTTAAAGTATGGCAACGTGAAATAAAAGCATTATTTAAACTATCTATTTAGAATTTCTAAATTGTTTTCTCAACATATAATCACAATTTAAAAGAATATTAAACTGTTAACTATTCTTTTACAATTATTACACGCTTCATTTTTTTTTTTTTTTACTTTTAGTATTTAAAATATTTTGTTGTTGTTATAGCCAGTTGGTCTATTTTGGCGAGAGTGATTTGGTGTATCATTAACACCATTGTTTTTGCAATTCGTAAACAGTTGAAGCCATAAAGATTATTTGACGATTTATCACCTGCGACCGGTGAACGTAAAAATGTCTTAAAATTAATTTATTAATTTATAATTATGTTCTAAAAAATTTTAAATGCTGTATTGCCATCAGAAACACATCTGTGTTTATTAATTTTAGCATATCAGGAAATAAGTGAAAAATCGATTACAAAATTCTATCTTTAAATTTAAAAAAAACAAGTCAAGTAACCCATTTATACCTAGCGTTTTGGGACGCTTCGAATTTTAATAAATTTGCATAATTTTCTTCTTCTTTATAACATGAAAACTGCATGAAATAATTATCTATAAATGTCTTTATCTGTTACCGATAGATGACAGCATTAGATGGATATTTATTTGCTTAAATGAAGACTTTTTTGGGAGTTTATAGATTTTTCATTTTACAACATGGTGAAATATGAAAAGTACGTTTATTTGTAGTTTTTCTACCAATAATCCAAATAAATAAGTCATAATCTTAGCTTGTAGACTTCTTTGAAATACGTATTTTTTTAAATTGTGAAATTATCTGTTAAAGGCTATTTTTTATGCATTTTTGTAACGTACAAAATATAGGACGCTAGGCACAAATAGGTACATATTTTTTATTAGACATTTAGGGGACAGTTATTTATGTAAAATTCTTTTTCAGATGATTATGTAACAATTTATTTTTAAGGCTCAAATATGATTATTCTTAGTTTATTATTACTAATACTTATAATGTTATTAATCTCTGTAAAGAAATAAATATATTTTTTAGTAGTTCATAAAAATACTAATTATAACATGTAATATACAATTTGAAAGAGTATTTTATATAAATTTAGACAAAACATATAATTATGCATATTATACTATTACAAATATTATGTATATTCCCATATTTAGTACGTTTACATTTTATCAAATAAATACAAAAAAATTTAGCATAATTTTTTTAGTATTTTTCCAGTTCATTTTGCAGCATTTTAAAGTGATTTTACCAACAAATTTGAGAAAACAAAAATTCAGGCACAAATGGGTTAATAAAAGAGTGTAAAAATTCATCATCAGTTTAGAAATGTTCACTTTCATTCCAGAAATGTCAAAACAAATACCATCAGAATTATGTTAAGTCCATATCTACAATTTTTTTAAAAACTAGTTTGGTATTATTGAAAAGGATTCTTATTTGCCCAGGTGGAATTAATAGCCGCTTGTAAGCGCGTATGAGAATTCAGATTGGCGGCGGAGACGCAGAATCCAAAATACTTGACAGGTGAAATTGCATTGCACGGGAAACCTTGATGATAAAAGGATAGGAAGTACAGGTGATTAAATTATCGTCTTCAATTCATCACATAAACGAACTGAATTTATGACAACATCTTAAATCAACTTTTAAGGGATGCAAAGAAGATTTTTTGAATTAGTGCTGCGCCAAAATTTGTGATATATATATGTATATATATATATACAGTGTGTCCACGTATAACTTGACCGACCTTTATTTTCGCAACCGTTGGTCCTAGATGCATACTTCCAATTACAAAAATGATCAAAATTAGGTGCAGGGTTAAGATAAAATAGTTTGAAGTGAAAAAACAATTTAGTAAGAATTACAGAGTCGAAATTTTCATACGGTCCCTCGGTCCTATAAGTTATATTTAGTAAAATTTCCCTGTTACACTGAAAAGTAAGGCAAAAAAAAGTCCCGTTATTCTACGACTAAAATTGACCGAGTAATAGCTGTTTAAAGTTGGAATATATTTTTTGCTGCATATTAGGGGTCATTCACAGATTTAGTAGGAATATAATTTCGTCAGATATGTTAAAGAAATGGTTGAGAGTAAAATTAGCATTGCAATATAAATTTGAAATCTTTAATCATTCTGACATATTACTGCTAAAATGTACAATTTGTATTGAATATTATAAGAGGATAAAAATAGCAGATTTTTTGTTAACCTTTAAATGATGTCACAGAAATTGTCACATAACTAGTGTGAAGCGGCCTGTGAGACCGCTGCAACAAAACATGAATAAAAGGCACGATTAACTCATAGGATGGTGTTTTTGTACTAAACTTTTTGCACAGGACTGTTATAATTTTGGGCTGTGGCATGTTTTTTAGCTTTTGAAAATTGATTCTTGTGTATTTTTTAGCACTGAATCCGAAAATGACCTTCATTTTAAACGATCAGGTCAGGAATTTTCTCAAATCGCAAATTTTAAAGTTAAAAACCTCAAAGTTAAAATTGATCCCCCCTCCCCTCCCAACCTCATGGGACCCCAGAGCTGTTTAGCTGTAAGAAACCTAGTATAAGCTAAAAAATCTAATAAATTATTGAATTAAATAAAATTAAACTGAATAAAAAAAGCCTTACATCTATTTTATATTATCAGATTTTTCGCTATTTTTTAACCTTGAAATTTACGATTTCGAAATATTTTGACATGATGGTTAAAACTGAAGGTAATTTTTTTATTCAGCGTTAAAAACTACATAAAACGTAATTATAAAAGTTAAAAAACACAACAATCGCAGGTTTATATTATCTAATCTAAAACTTTTTCTTAAACTTCTTGAGGGTAAGCTATCCGAATTTGTTTGTGTTATACTCTAATATAAGTATGTATAAGATGGTAATAGTAGAAAATCCTAATAATATTGCATTGTCATCGGATTTAAATCAGTATGCAAAATTTAACTTCGATCGGCCGTTTTAAAGTAAGTTAAAGTTCAAGTACAAATTTTAAACTGGAAAGACGATCATTGTAAGTTAAATAAGACCTTATGAAAATAACATAATTTTAGTTAAAAGAAATCATAGCCTCAAATACTTACAAAATAAGACATATGTTAAAATAAAATTATTTTAACTAATCTGAAACTTAACTAATAAAAGTTAATCATAATATTTGTACGATTTCTTTCAAAGCGTAGATACCTTGAAATAAGTTTAAGTACTTTATACACGACCCCTGAAAGCATGGTCGAAATCATCTGTTTCGATACGCAAAAAAGTGGTATAAGTCATGCATTTCAAGGTTTCATAACTCGGTCAATTTTAATGTTAGATGAATGGGACTTTTTTTGTCTTACTTGTTAGTGTCCCAGTAAATTTTCAGTAAATATCACTTATAGGACCGAGGGACCGTATAAAAATTTAAATTTCGTAATTTTTTAATGAATGTTTTTCTTGACCCAAATCGCTTTAAAAATAATTCTTTACCTTATTTAAACCATTTTTGTAATTGGAAGTATGCATCTAGGACCAACGGTTGCGAAAATAAAGGTCGGTCAGGTTATGCGTGGACACACTGTATACTGTAAAAGCACTTATTTTTGCGAGCCGTAATTTTCGCGAAAATGAAGATATCGGTGATTTCGCGAGCTGAAAATTTCGCGAATTTTATATGAACTGAACCGAAAGTTGAAAAATTCCGAAACTACCTAAATAGAACCCCTTTTGCATAAGGCAATTTAAGAAACTTCCTTTTATCCGAAAAGTTCTTCACCCCCCCCCCCCCCCCTCCCCATCGCTCTAAAAATGAATGGCTTCAAAGAAGCTGATATAAATATTGTAAGTGAATGAGCTGCATTCTATTACTTGTATTATTGTTTTTATTCAAGAAGTAGTTATAGTAGTCAAGGAATAGTTGTAAGTATTCAAGAAATTTTTGTACTTATTTCTTATTTAAGTAACTGTAATCATTAAATTTTGGATAAGTGAAAAATTTCTTATTTTTTATTATTATTTGAGGCGAAAAAAATATATTATTTCGCGAGGCTTAAATTTTCGCGATTACGACGGGCTCGCGAAAATTAAAGCCTCGCGAAAATAAGTGCTTTTACAGTATATATAATAGATGTTAGAGTACGGAAGAGGATGGTGTTGTCTGGATAATACGCAATGGTTAATTTATTATAATAAAAAAAAAATGATGGGGCATTTGAATTATAACTACATTGCTAATACACATTTTATATGGATGTTGATTTGATATTTTATTTGTATATGTGACTTTATATTTATATTTCAATTCATATTAAATTTATTTAGCTTAATTAATATTTAATCAAGTTAAAATTAACTTCTTTTTAATTTCTAGTCTACTCAGGACAATATCATATTAACTTCTAATAGTATACCATCTTTATAGAGTGTAATATGCATAATAAGTTTATTTTGATATAATTAATGTTATTACAGTTTGTATTAAAAAATGATTATTAGTTTTTTATTATTCCTCTATACTTTTTAATATTGTTTAATTTTGAACTTAGTGTTCAATGATTAATTTTCGGTTTTATGTGTATGTTAGTCCCAAATTCATATTCTTTAGCTTTTTTTCTGGCTAATATGAAAATAATCCACACACTTTATTTGTGATCTTTAGGCAATTGGGAACTGAAGATTCTGACAAAATTCTATAAACATCCATCTTTCTTTTCCTGTTCATTTTATTAATTGTTTTTTATATTTAATAGTATTCTTAAAGTTTTTTATATTTTCATTATATATATTTTATTATATATAATTTAATTTATGTTATAGCATATAGCTATATAATTTTTTTAATGCTATAAAAATAATTAAATTTTCCGTATAGATTAATTGGTATGGTAGTAGAATATATTGTAAGCATTCTATTAAAATTTGTATTTATTTAAAATTTTTGTGAATAATGATATATAATATGGTATTATTTATATATTAGGATTTGTGTGGTAAAGAAGTTGGTATATTTTGAAAGCATTAGCTTCTATTAGGTTCATCTTATGATATTTTGATCATAATAGTATTAAGATATCATACTAGATGGCAGCACCAAAAGTTAATTTGCATTTTGTCTGTTGCTTCTATTAGAGTAATAATTAAAATTTTTAACACTAGGTGGTACTAAAATGCTAGTTATTTGCGATATTGTAAAATAATTGTTTTGGTATTTTTTACTTTAGTTAAGAAATTAAAAAAATTTAAAAGTGTTAATAGGTATTTTAATTACTAATAATGTAATTATTTTCTATTTATATTATATTAATTGCATTTATCATGGTATTTCAAAATAGATTAACTGAATCCATTAGGTTTTAATATCTGTGTTAACTTAACTGTAAAAATAACTTTAAACTTATCGTGCTTTTGGATACCATGTGCAGGAGTATATTTGGATAAAAACTGGGATTTTATTAGGTATGTTGTGTAATATTACTATTTTTCCTTGCAATAAATTAAATATTTAAAAGGTTGTATTGCTTTTTCCATTTCATGGCATTTAATATTATTCTGTTTTCATCTTGAAACACTCTTGGTCATTTTAGTCATTAGAGTACAGGGAAAATTTTTTTCAGCTTTTAGCTTTTTTTTCTCACAGAAAACAACTATTTTGCTTATGTAATTGAATTCTGTACTCTTGATAACATAATTCAATATATAAGCTTTTCAATTATTTTTATCGGTATCCATATTCTTCTATTTTTTTCCATATTAATTCTTGTAATATAGAACAAGGGACTTTATTTTATACATAGCAGCTTGTATATTATGTTTTTAGTATCCATATTAAGTGTGTTGGGGAACCTGCACTATTGTCATTTCATTCAAACTATCACAATTTTTGAGGGTGGTCGGTAATGTTTATTTAATGGTTATATATATATACTGTAAACTCTGTCTAAGGCGGAATCGATCGGGACTGAGAAAATTTTCCGTGATAGACAATATTCCGGCTTATACAAAAAAGCTTGCCCTCCCCCCACCTCCCCAAAAAAATCCCTCGAAGACGATGATCTTTCATTGACTTTCCTGACTCGAAAGTCGGTTGAAAATTGAAATTCGGAAAGATCATCTATATAGATAAATGAGAAACGTTATTCAGTTGCTTAGTACTACTGTAATACATGCGAATTTGAAGTTTACACACACACACACACACACACAAAAAAAAAAAAAAAAAAAAAAAAAAAAACAATAAACTTCGAGGATGAGACAGAACGCTATAATATTGAATTTGAATACAGCCTTAAATTATAATATATTGTACTTTCGAAAATATATATTTTGATAAATGTTCATTGTACTAGAAATATTAACTTTTAACTGCAATTTTGCATATGAAAAAATGACATAAACATAAATTCCTTAAAATTTAAACAGTTTCTGCTCTTTTGAATTAACTTTTTAAAAGTGTTACTGAATTTATCTAACGTGCTCGAGATTGAGTATTTGACTTATCAGTTTTAAAGTTTAATTAACAAAATGTGTTTCACTTTTAAAATATCATTTTTTCCGCCTTATGCAAAATTTTGGTTTCGGTGGGACCTTAAAATCCTTTCCGTTTCGGTGTTAGACAGATTCCGCCTTATGCAACATGAATTAATGTAATTTTCTATGGGTTTGCCGGGACTTTTCCGCGGTAGACGGATTTCCGACTTATACAGAGTCCGCCTTAGACAGAATTATATATATATATATATATATATATATATATATAACCATTATATAATTACAAATCTTCATCGATTTCCAATTACTAAAATTAAATTAATAAATTAGCTTCAATTCATAACACTGACATTATACAAAATAAAGATGGAACCTGTAACTAGTAATATAGAATCATGCTAAATTCCATTAATTCACTAGCACATTGCGGGCGATAAATCCATATAAAACATATGAAAAAACATCCAAATTTTGATAAAATCCTATTAAAGACAAAAGATACAATATCCAGCTAAGTAATGTTGAACCTAAAAAGCCGTATCATAAACATACAATAGATCAAATGGATGAATGATGCCGGAAGCTTATAAAGTATTTCACTTTTTCAAGGGTGTATATATATATACAGGGTGATTCAGCTCGTCGGTGACAAACTTTAAGGATCGATAGAGCACACCTAGACGAACATTTTTGAATAGGGAATGTAGGGTCCCTGACGCGATGGTAAGGCGCTAGGCGCTTTCGAAAATTTGGGTGCCGAAATTCGAAACGTCATAAAAACTAGGGAAATGGTTAGATTTTCTTGCTTGTTGCGTCGAAATGATTCTGTTTGTTTAGACTTTCTTCAGTACCAATTTGATAAGCGTATCTCTTAAAACATGGATAGGGGGCGCTGCAGACTTTGGAGAGCTAGACAACAACTTTAAGCCCGTTATTTTGATAATTTAACACATGCTCGCCAAAGTTTATACTCTAACTTAAAGTTTGAACCCAAAAGTAGAGCCCTGCAAAAAGCGTAAGAGCCGGAATAAAATGTCAAAGTACAGGGTGGTCGAAACTCGAAGGCTCCTAGGAGATAAACAAACAGATTTCTTGACTTATGGCATGCATTTTCATGATTCTGTTTGCTGGGGCTCTCTGAAACTCAGTTGAACGGTACAAAAAGAAACATCGATAGGGGGCGCTTTGGGCAAAAAACATAATTCGTTGACATTTCGGACGCTAACTGGAAACGGGGCGCTACGATCAGTTAGAAACAAAACAAGAGAGTAATTTACTTATCATAAGAAGCTATTAAAACTGCAGTTTGTTTGTTTTTTTTAACAAACATAGCTGGTTTCAATCATGCACAATGCGCGCAATAAAATTTACATAAGGTGCTTTTTGCTGATTTATGCAAAAGATATCGTACCATATCGATATGCAAAAGATACGTAATGCGTAGACGACAACGCGAGATGACGTAGTTGTATGCGCAGACACGTCTTTTGAACGTGCGGTACCTACTTAAGCTTCGGGTTACTTGTCTGCAGATCGGTAGTAGGATGGAACGGTACACAAACTCTGAATTGGCTGACATGCATTTGGCGTATGGCGCTGCTGGTTGTAATGGACGAGCCGCTCAGCGGTTGTACACCGAGCGTTACCCCAACAGGCAAATCCCCTGCCATGCCTTCTTCGCTCGAGTACACCAGAGGTTGTCCACAACGGGATCTTTCGACGGAGGCAGGCCTGAACGGGAGCGATCAGTGAGCACCCCCGACAACGAAGAGGCTGTGCTTAACCTGGTTGAGGACAACCCAGGTCTTAGCACGAGAGATATCGCCAGACATGTTGGCATTTCGCAAGCAACTGCGTGGCGCATCTTACGTTCCCGGAATCTGCACCCCTACCACATCCAGCGGGTGCAGTTGCTCAGAGAGCAGGATTTTGGCCCTCGAGTGGAATTCTCAAGATGGTACTTGGCGATGAGATCCAGGGATCCCCGTTTTGTAAACAGCATTTTGTTTACGGACGAGTCCACCTTCAGCCGGGAGGGAATGTGGAACGCCCACAACAGTCATGTGTGGTGTGATGAAAATCCACATGAAACCAGAAGCCGAGCAGCCCAGGAGCGTTTCTCAGTAAATGTGTGGGCCGGCATTCTGGGGGATTGCCTCATTGGCCCTTATTTGTTACCTGAACGGCTGAGAGGTGGAAATTACCTGATTTTCCTGGATCAAGTGCTGCCGCAGCTTCTGGATGAGGCGCACGTACCCGAAGGTTCCCGTCGCCAGATGTGGTTCCAGCACGATGGAGCTCCGGCCCATTACACGAACGACGTGCGTCTCCATCTAAACGCAAGGTATGGCCAGCGGTGGATCGGGCGTGGGGGTCCAGTTCACTGGCCTGCCCGATCACCAGACCTCACCTGCTTGGATTTCTTCCTTTGGGGTTACCTGAAGGCCGAGGTATACCATACACCTGTCAGCAGTGCTGAAGAACTTGTGGCGCGCATTGTAGCAGCTGCAGGGCAGATCAGAGATACTCCTGGCATTGTTGGAAACACACACTCCTCAATGCGACGGAGGTGCGAAGCCTGCATCATGGCCCAAGGTCGAAATTTCGAGCATCTTCTGTAGTGTTATTTTTTGTAAATAAATTTCCAGTATCATTGATGTTTTTGGTCTAAATTTATTCAGAAGTGTTGAGCAGAGGTAGAAAATGTGTTTTCATTATTACTAACTGATCGTACCGCCCCGTTTCCAGTTAGCGTCCGAAATGTCAACGAATTATGTTTTTTGCCCAAAGCGCCCCCTATCGATGTTTCTTTTTGTACCGTTCAACTGAGTTTCAGAGAGCCCCAGCAAACAGAATCATGAAAATGCATGCCATAAGTCAAGAAATCTGTTTGTTTATCTCTTAGGAGCCTTCGAGTTTCGACCACCCTGTACTTTGACATTTTATTCCGGCTCTTACGCTTTTTGCAGGGCTCTACTTTTGGGTTCAAACTTTAAGTTAGAGTATAAACTTTGGCGAGCATGTGTTAAATTATCAAAATAACGGGCTTAAAGTTGTTGTCTAGCTCTCCAAAGTCTGCAGCGCCCCCTATCCATGTTTTAAGAGATACGCTTATCAAATTGGTACTGAAGAAAGTCTAAACAAACAGAATCATTTCGACGCAACAAGCAAGAAAATCTAACCATTTCCCTAGTTTTTATGACGTTTCGAATTTCGGCACCCAAATTTTCGAAAGCGCCTAGCGCCTTACCATCGCGTCAGGGACCCTACATTCCCTATTCAAAAATGTTCGTCTAGGTGTGCTCTATCGATCCTTAAAGTTTGTCACCGACGAGCTGAATCACCCTGTATATATATAACCATTATATAATTACAAATCATCATCTATTTCCAATTACTAAAATTAAATTGATAAATTTTGCTACAATTCATAATACTGACATTATACAAAACAAAGATGGAACCCTTAACTAGTAATACAGAATCAAGCACAATACCACTAATTCACTAGCACACTGCGGAGGATTAATCCACATAAAACACACGAAAAACCACCAAATTTTGATAAAATATCCTATTAAAGACAAAAGATACAAATAACCAGCCAAATAATGTTGAACCATTAAAAGACGTATCATAAACAAACAATAGATCAAATGGATGGAAGAAGCCGGAAGCTTATATGGTATTTCCCTTTTTCAAGGGTACATAAAATACATATATAAGCAAAAAACATAGTCGATTTCTGTAATAGAATCCAGAAATAAGCTAAAAATTGAATTCCATTATGTACCCAATCGACTATACACCAAAAAGTATAAATCCACCAAGCCAAATAAATTGAATTAAAAAAATTATTAATCAATGCAATATCCGCATCAATGAACAACATGAAAAAAAAATGAAACAATTTAAATCAAAGACATACCCAGCAAGAGAACCGCCATGACCATATTACAACTCAAACATTTTCCAATTTTAGCAGAGCAAAAATCCCGCCCAAATAACTGGCACAGTCAAAAGCAAATCCCCACGGTTGCCGCAGAAAATATTAACATTCTTAAAATATTGTCGAACGTAACAAAGAGGCTGTAAAAATTGGTGTTTTTGAGCTTGTTTTGCATTTGAGATCACAAGTGTGTAATAACAGACATCTGTCAAATCTATCTATATTATAAAGGACAAACATATCTGCGCGTAACGCATACGTCATTCTGCGAATGGCAACACTTTGAAATTTGAAATAAAATTTTGGTTTTGCGATTTTCTCCACTGCAAATTTTTAAACTTCTAAACATCGCACATTTAAAATTTTTACATCATCATATAAGAAAAAAAATGCTCTTTTAAATGCAATTTGTTTGAAAGCTGTGTCTCAATTTAATTTTCAGATATTGATTTTTTTGTGGTTTTTAATACATTTTTTGTAATTGTGGCAACTGAAGAACACCATTTCTGTTTAAAGTCGTGGAGGGTTGAAAGTAAAGGGAAAATAATCAACGAAGAATGAAAATATTATATTTCTGTACCTTTTTGTTGCAATTTTCTCATAATACTGAAAAAAAAAATGAAATTAAAATACGTGCTATGTCAGCGATTTTTAAAATTTCTAAATATCACACATTTTCAATTTTTAAACCGTCAAATAGAGAAAAAAATCTACTCTCAAATGCAATTTGTATGAAAATTGTATCTTAATTGACTGAGTTATTATGGTTTTTAATATAACTAGCCGCCCGCGGCGACCATTTTTGGTCTCCCTTAAATGTATGCTAGGCATTGTATCATGTTACTTTTATTCATAATTTAATTTACTTGCTCAATCCTTCGCCAAATTGGAAGATTTTGATAGAGAAATCGAGAACTCGCTACTTTTATGTTAGTCGGGCACAGGTGATAAATCGCCAAAGATTAAAATAAAATCCATTCTCATTTTATTTAGAATGGATTAATTTAAAAATAAAACCTTTAAAATTCACGACTTTCACTTAAAAAAAATTCTTTAGAAAAAGAAAAAAGAATAAATAATACCATAAACCATTTAATTTCAACATCAAAGCATTGTTTTAATTTACCCCTCGAAAAATCAAAAATGCTGCTGGCGAGTTAAAAAATGATATTGGCGAGAATTGCGCCCAGCTAACATAAATGTACGAGTTCTTTGCGATCAGGATGGCGACTTTTATGTAGTTTTATTTGAAAAAAATATTTTGATTAAATCGGTTGCTAGAAAAAAAATTCTTTTCTCGCCACGGACCTTTTCTCTATTTCGCCAAGTACCTATGCTGGAAAAGTGCCTTCATTTATTTATTTACTTTATTTATGCACTACGTTGGCGCATCTTTTTTCTGACGCCAATGTCTATACGCACCGGGGTACTTAACTGGCGCCAAAGTGTCGTTATTTTGCTTGGTATGGTAAACCGGATGTTGTTGTTTATTTACTTTTATTTCATTTTTTTAAATTATATAATTTTTTTTTGTTCTATAGTTAATAATTAAACTTTTTATTTTTATTTGTTTATTGTTATTCCCTTTTTAAAAATATTACAAAATAACCAATGAGATGCGTTTCATTTGGGCTTTGCCATTAAACAATTAACAAATAATCATTGTTTCTGTGCCACGTACGATAGCGAAATACATATATAGATTTTCAATCATAATTTATTTTTAAATTTATCTCTATCACGTGTAGCTCGATTACGAAATGTTAATCCGCTTGCCCTTAAAACAATGTAAAAAGTTCAGCATTTGTTTCCGTCTAATGTTCCATAACAAAATTGAAACTTCCTCTATAGAAAAAGAAATAAAATAATGTAAATAAGAAACAAATTTAACAGACATGTGATTGAACCACGCGCTTAAAGCACCGAAATGATCGGAAAGACTGACGTAAGTCGAAAAATCTTGGTTTAATAACTCCTGGCATGCTGTGACATGTGAAAGTATCGCTTTTAATAAATTTCGAAACTTTATTTGATTGCATAATTGAAATTTTCATATAAAAATTCTTTTTGATGTGAGTGAGCAATCTAAAATATATATTACATGTAAAAAAATAATTAGAGTTAAAAAAATAAAATAAAATGGTTTTCACCTATATTCTGTAACCCGAGGAGCTCGGGTTTGATCCCCTTGTATATATAAAAGCCGTTCTCTGTGTGTATGTGCTTTATACAAATCTTTAATTTTTGACCGATTTGCACGAAACTCGATGTACATGCGTTTTAGAACGTGGAAAAAATCACTGTCTACTTTAAAAAATTATCAGACAACTATTTATCCCTTTTTTCTACCACTTCCATAATTTAACATTATAGAAATATCTCTTTTTAAATCTTTTGTAATTCAAACGTTTCTTTCCTGTTGCCAAACCCTAAAAATGACACAATAATGTGAAAAAAAATAAGGATAACGCGTGTATTTTGTTTCTATTTGCCAATAAAAATTCAGATTTTCTTGCTGTATTTTTGCGTGTTTGATACTGACGTCATTCTAAACAGAAAAATTACATTTTTTTGTATATAAAATAAAAACTTTAACTATAAGAGCGGGAAAATAACGTAGCACCTCAATTTGAATGTTTTTTTTTTTTAATTAAAACATCTATTTTAATACAAACCGTCAAATTTCATGAAAACATTTTAAGAAAAAGAAAAAAAAGGCTAGATATGACGTCACATTCTATCAAATCTTTTCAACGCGTAATCAAACTCATTGTAAACATATGGCTCCTATATTTTGCTTACTACTTCGATTGTATACTACAGCCGTATCTTATAGCTATACGTTATCGCTAAGTGTTGTATTGGTTTAGATTCAGTGCTAACATTTTCTGTGATTTATAGCAAAAAGAGAGCGGTTATTTACATTTTCAAAAAAAATCTTGACAGATGTCTTGATTTAAAATTTATGGAAAATGACATCATTTCATCTAATCATTGTAGATTTAATTTCAATTAAATTTCAAATTTTCCAAATAAAATTTTAGTAACTACTACCTCATTTGGATGTATTTTTTTGCATTTCCCGCGTATTGTGAAGATATTGTATACTTTTGTTACGTGCGCCAAAGAAAACATGTATTTTAATTTTAAAAGTTAAAAAAATTACCACAATGTGTCAAAAGAACATCCTTTTTCTGAATTTAAATTTCACGAGTTCCAAAATTAAAACTAAAAATGTGAGTTTTTTCATAAACTTCAAGTTAAGGCTGTTCATAAAGTTAAGGCTATTCTCAAATCCAAAGGAGCTATTTTCTGATATATTTTTTAACTAATTTTTGTTCGGAAACGCATGAAATTGACAGGAGTTCTTATTTAGAAACTATGTAATCGAAAGATAGTTTCCATTTGTTGGTAAAGGTATAAGATCTTTCAGTTGGTGTTTTGAACTGAATTTCGGACGCAACAGTGCAATAAAGGATAAAAACCGGCCGTCACGCAAACACAATTGCTCATAACTCTCTAAGTAATTCATTTATGAAAAAAGGAAAAACTCATTTCAATTCCAAATCGCTTTAATAGTCAGGCCTACAAATTTTAAGCCTTTATGTTTAATGAGTCAGAAAATGTGTCAGAAAGTTTCGCATTGTTGAGCAGGGAACTGGAGATGCACCTTAAGCATTTGCAGGTTAGTATTTTGTAATCAAGTTGCATGCCATGTAGTCGCTTAAACATAAGTCATTCTATATTGTTTTAAACAAAGGTGCATGCCATAATAGGTGTCAGGCATACTCACTAAAATAAGAATACCCTAGCGCACAACCCCATTACGGAAGATAAACTTGTTAATATACTTAGAGATAAAAATATTTCTGCATTTTTCATTCAGCTAATAAGACTAATCTTTCATAATTGGGTTCACATGATTATATAACTTTCCCCTATAATTCTATGACTAAGCAACGGAAAGCAATATGTTACGCACTAAAATCTTCCCTTAAAAACTAATAGGTCAAGTCGCATGGAAATCCGTTCTGAAGAATTCAAGTTATATACGACCGGAACGAAATTCCCATTTGAATTGTATATACTTATCAGGTTATTTTGAGTAGTTTGATTTGATGTCTGTTAAATTCGTGTTTTATTTTATTTTATTTTTGGCGTTTTAATTTCGTTTGCCAATTTAGTTATTGAATATTACGCGAAAGCAAACAAATTCTGAATTATTTACAATGTTTTTGAACAATTGATTTAATCTTTTGTATTTGGGTTGCAAGCATATTTAAAAAATATGCATACTTAAAAATTATTTTAAAACCCATAAAAAATTCGTAAATTGACATAAACATTACAAACAAATATCACTGAAAGTACTTTTGTTTTCTATAATACGTTGGAACAATCGAATGTACAATGTTTAGACGTTAAACTGCAATAAAAGGGAAATTTGTTGTGTTAGGTTGTTGCCACCGAAAATATGATACCAGCGCTACTCATAGACATGTCTTTTCTTTATACTATTGCATTAAGTGTAAACAGGTTCATCTTTCGTAATCGGGTTGCACTCAACTTTAAAAATATCCATGCTTAAAAATTACTTTAAAATCATTTAAAATCAGAAAACTGAGGTACAATTTTCATGTAGTAAAGGCACATTTTATGGGTTACAATTTATGGGCACTGACATATTGTTTTTACTTTATAATGTAGATAATACCATACAAACGAGAATTTCACTAAGTGCTGCGCGATTTGGAGGAATTATTTTTTTTTTTCGTATTGTCAGGAAAATCACATATTTTTCTCTTACACCCGCCAAAGAAAACGTGCCGTTTTAATTTATTTTGCCTGGAGGGCTTCTTATAATTGACGCGGGCGAAGCCGGGTAGTTCTGCTAGTATTAAAATAAGAACCGATATTACTTTAAAGATTTTTTTGTCGAAAGAGTTTTGCATTTTATAATTTTATAATAAAAAAACTCCACTAATTAACATTTTTGTACCAAACACATAAACCATTTATTTAATACAAAAGAAAATAAAAACCATATTTTTTAACATGATTAAGGGTGTATTCGAAAAAATATTTTTTCACCCTCAACAGCTCGAAATTTTCTGAGACATTTTCAGACTCATTTTTAAAAGTAAAAACATGAAACTTGCTGGGGTGATTTCTGAAGACATGTTTAACATGCCGTGTGATTTCATTTTCAGCTCAATTAATTAGAATTTGATTTTTAAACAATTATTTTCTCAGTATGACAATTTTTTTCATTCCCAGATCGCCCGCTTCGGAAAATTCGGTTCAAAACGCCAACTTTGACAGCGTTTTTTACAGTATTTTCTGCATTTATCAAAAAATTAAGAAGCACGGCACATTATATAGTTTCTAAATAAGAGAATTTCCCAGTTTGATGCGTTTGAGAGCAAAAATGAATTTTAAAATGAATCAGAAAATAAGCAGTTTGGATCGAAATACACCCTTAAATGTCTTTTATAAATCGCTATTTCTGAAAAAAAAAAGTAATCGCCCCCTACTAACTTTATGGCGCCTAACCCCACTGTAAAAAAACCACTGTAAATTGGCCTGCACAAACTCGACCACAGTTGAATGTACTGTATCTTCTTTGTGTTCCTGACTATTTAAACATGAAAAATACAGTAGTTGCGTAAAATTAACAGTACAATGTACTGGCAATTTGGACGCATTTGGACGACATTACAAACTACTGGCGTCCAGATTGCCAGTACATTGTGCTGTTAATTTTACGCAACTACTGCATTTTCCATGTTTAAATAGTCAGGAGCACAAAGAAAGATACAGTACATTCAACTGTGATCGAGTTTGTGCACGAGATGAACAGTACTTTGTACTGTAAAAATGTCGTTTTTTTTACAGTGCGTATAAAAAGATATAGGTACTAATCTACTACGAAGAATGTCTACCAATTAATAATACGCATAAATTATATTTCGAGTGCCGTTTACATGTTAGAAATAGTAGTAATTTTCATTTTTCAAATAGTAACATGCACTTTTTGTGTTATTTAGATAAAATATCAGCCCGCAAAAGCGCATAGTCTAGGCATTTTTCCTTAAATCTTCACAAAGTTGAAAGCAGTGTTGCAAATTTCGCGGATTTTTTATTCAAAATTAGCTGACCCGCCCGACGTTGGCCAGGCCCGTGACGAATAACCCTTAAATAAATCTCAAATTTGAATGATTTTATAGCTTTAACCCCATTTTGTCTGAATTTATGTTTTTAAATGAAACAATCGCGAAAAAATATTGAATTAAAAGTACATGCTATTTTGCGTAATTTGATTTTTGGAGTACCGAAAGCGAGTGAAACCGTGACAAAACACTCGGGTTTTTACTGATTTCGTCAAAGTTTTCACACACTTTTTATGTAAAAAATAGTTCTACCCGTCTAAACATTTCAAAATTTTTGTAGATGATGTAAATCTGGTCTATTGAGATGGTCTAAAAAGATTGTGTTAAAATACGGACGTTTAGTTAGTTTGAGTATCGAAAAAAATATCGTCTCCGTTAGGCGCGAAGTGACCTGCGTTCGCCGGTGTATTTGAAAGAGTTAATGTATATTTTAAAGCCGACATATTTTTTAAAGCCGATACCACCTCGATCAGAAGAAGGTTTTAGCTTTAAGAACATATTTTAGGGTTGTCGGTACCTCTAAAATTGCGCCCTAGAGGGGTGTTGCAATAAGGGAGGAAACGTTTTTCGAAAAAAGGACCCTTTTTGAAGTTTTTTTTTTTCAAACAGTTAACTGCGACATTTTTTCGAATTGATTCCGGCATTTGAGACGTAAGAGTACGATCTTTTCGAATATGTCTTTCAATTTTAACTGTACCGAGCGGTTTGGTCGATTTAGATTAAAACAAAACAAAAAACGGAAACAAAGTAAAAAAACTTTTCTCCGCTAGCTCCCGCTGCGTAAATGGGTTTCTGCGTGTGCTCAAGTACTTTCCTTGACCGGGGATCAAATAGATGATTTTTTTATGAGAGTGAGTTGCGATGTTTAATTAAAAACTCAACTAAATATTAGAAATTTAAAATTCTGAGTCTCGGATGCATCAGGAAACACTTTGGGCTAGCCTCTCAAAAATTTTCAGCCTTATACGCCCAGTAGATTTTGCTAGCCATCGCACACAGATACACAGACAGAGCGAAACTTTCTTTTATTAGTCTAGATATCTACCATATATATATATATATATATTTTTTTTTTTTTACTGAAATCTTTGCTGTATTTAATCATGAATGCCTATAATTAAATAAAACGAATATTACTGTAGGATTTATTCTGAAAATTACTTAAGGAATCACTTGGCTTACAAATAAAGGCATCTAATTAGCTTATCAGTTTTATACGGCATTTATTATTCACTCGAACAAATAATATGCTTAGTAGATCACAATAATTCATCCACATCAATAATATAATACATTTGTAAACATAAATACTGGATTTCACCTAGAATTCTTGCTCAAATATTTTATTTGGCATTTAACGAATCTTCAACCTTCATGTTGAGATAAAAACTATGGAACTTCTAAACATCAACATCTCTTGATCGTATTCCATTCTTCTATCCACCGTTGCCACATATCTTTCGCTTTTTTTCACGCTCCTCGTGTTATGCTTTTTATTTTCCACAATATTGCGTATCTCTCTATTCTAAAAAAAGTAACTACCGCTGTCACCGCCGCCGGTTTTGAATTTTTTGTGACCGGAGGTCTTTCTTTGTTAATATTAAGGAAAATAATGCATACAAAAATATGAAAATCGGTAGTATTATACAGAAATGTTTGATAAACACGCTGATGCAGACAGTTTTCAAATCGGAGAATTATTTTAAGAGATATTTAATGCTAAAGTTGGACAAAATTGTTCCACTAAAAAAGTTTTATAGGAGCAAAAACTATTCATGGGAATTTAATCATTTTTAGATCATTTTATACGTTATAATTTCCCGGTGTGCAGAATTAATTTATTTTTTTAATTTGACTCATTTTTCGAGGTTTTATTTCTATTTTAAATTCAAATTTTCAGCATTTCGAGAGATATTTTTTACTTATTTTTGAAAACTGTACTAATTTAACCTGTTGCCAACTGTATAAACAACGGAGACAATAATGTTTGCTTAAAATTAAAAATTTATTTACACGTGACTATTATAAATAGAAAAGATACTTTCAAATTAAAATTAAATAATTGCGTATAAAAAGCAGGAACTTATTGAAAATTACGTCATAAGAAGTATACACGTGAATTTTAAAACAGAAAGGATATTCTAAAATAATAAATTCATTAACATGCGTTGGAAGTCTTAAATAGGAGAAATTACGTCATATTTACGTCACATTACAGTTATTACATAAAATGAACACAAAATAATATTGCAAAACATTTTAAATTTAGAAATTGCGCTAGACATTTATTTGATATTTTGAGAGGATCTTTTCAACTATTTTTGTTAGGAAAGCGCAAATAATATTTCATTTCTAACAAAAGTATTTTTACATGAATATTTAAAAGAGAAAGAATAGCTTGGTCAAAATTACGTCGGATTAAAAACGATTAATTTAAAATGTCTCATTTAAAAGAACTTTCTTTTCGCTTTGTTAAAAAATACCAGGAGACAAAGACTCTGTTTATTTAATTCCTTTTATATTAGCTGATTTTGAAATGTTGTTACACGTGTCTACGTCATCAAGTTATTTTTATTTCGACGTTTTATTTGTATTTTTATTAATGTTGTACTAATTTATTTGTTCTTTCGTTATTTAAAATAAAAATTATGTCAATTTGTATAATTTGGCGAGTGGTTTGGCGATTTATATAATTTGGTGAAATTGGTCGACTGGATAATCAAGTAGTACCGCAGCGGATTTGGCGTTAAAATTCCCCAATCAAAGAGAAATGAATAGAAATCCGTTTATAGGGAGATCGCCACTGTTTTTTAAATTATAATTTAATCTTTCGAAATCTTTTTAAAGCCGATCAAATTAGCGTGCATTTAGAGTCTGCGGTGTCTGGACGGGGGTTGGCGAGCGTAGCTCGTAGGGGGCCGAGCCCCCTAGTTCATTAAATAAACCCTTGAGTTAGTCAAGTTGCACTGTTGAGAATATTTACAATCCCACATTACTAGTTACAAAAGTGGTAGATATCAACTTTAATTTATAACTTCTCAAGAAATCATTCGATTAAAACATGTATTTTTTATTGAGATATAATGAATGAAATCAAACACAATCTAAGTATTTTTTAAATTTAAAAACATATTTTTAATTCTGAAAATTATTAATAAATGTATATGGAAAATTTATGAGCTATGACCGACATTAAATTTTACTTAAAAAATCCACATGATCTAAATTTGAATAATGGATATCTAAATTTACATGTTATTCCTATCATTAGTTTTGGAGATATAAAGAAATTTTACTTTTCTGATGTGGGGTGTTTCCTATTGTCTATTATATCGAAAATTATTAACTTCTAAATAGCGCACAATTTCAATTTTTACACCGTTAAATAAGTGAAAAAGAATTTTCTGTCAAATGCAATCTGTTTCACAATTGTATCTCAATTTACTGAGTTTTATAATTTGAAACAATAATATTCAAGCATGTTTTTTTTTTTTTTTTTTTTTTTTTTTTTTTTTTTTTTTTAATTCACCCGATTGCAGAAGATTAATACCTTTGCACTTGAAATAATGTAAATATTTTAGCATCTGTTTCCGTAACTAATATTCCGTAACAAAATTTTAAAATGTTCACTGAAATATAAATAAATAAATAAATAACACACAAGTTAAAAAGATGTGTAATCGAACTACGCGCTTAAAGACTAAAATAATTAGAATTTAAAAAGTTGCTATAAATAGTAAAATCTTGAAGATTTCTTTGGATATTAATTAACTGTTGTCATGCCGTTTTTAGTAAATTTTAAAGCTGTATTATTTGAATACATAATTGATATTTTCCATATAAAATTTACTTTTGGTCTAATTGGTTGCCAATTTGAGAAATATAATTTAAATATAAAAAATCTATTAGAGCCCCCAATTAAAAATTACTTTCGCCTATCTTCTGTACACCTGTGATCAGCAATCTGTCGTACCTCACAGCCTACTAAATTTACAATAATAAATACCGCGGAAAACTAATATGAGTAAAAACAAATAAATAAATACATTTGTTCATTAATTATCTAGTACTTATATTTTATTAATATGAAATACACGTATATAATGAGGGTTAGTGGCTAAAAAAAAATCGGTTGTCTACTATTAGCAATGTTTTATTCCAGATAAGTAATTTTCTGCGAACATAAAGAAGACTTTTCTTTATTTTTAAAAAAACCCTGCCGAAAAAAATAGTGCATATCCTGCGTATGAAAAATACTGTTTCGAGACTGTCTTCACTTCTTTAACTGGTACCAAATTGACATCCTCTGACAACATTTTTCTATTTTGGAGAGAGTTCGAAGTCCTTTGGAACCAGCTCAGGGTTTTAGGGAAGATGAACACTGTGTTCCCAACTGAGACCAATATTAGCAGTAATATGTTGTTAAAAACTGAATAAAAGTTTTCATTGCTTTTTAATTCAGTAGTGGGTATTCACTTTTTATGGAGAGCCAAAAATCAGGATTTGATATCGTAATTGAAATTTAGACATGATATTCCGATAGGATTTTTTTTTTTTTTTTTTTTTTTTTTTTTTTTTTTTTTCTTGTGAATGCTTAAATTCAAATCCTGAATGTTCGTTGCAATTGTATCTATTATCCACATATTGCCATGTCTAGGATCTTCTTTCTGTGGTTAATAATGGTAAAAAAATTCTATGAGTGATTTTAAGTGCCGTTGAACAATGTCTGTCATTTGCCGACTGATAGCCTTCTGTCCTATATATTCCTAAAAAAAAAATTTGAAAAAATGCAGGTCTTCTTTAGCAAACCACGGCAGTATTATTTTCTTTTCAAAAGCATTAATTTTATTTCGAGGTTTTAACACATCCGGAAGTTGTTTCTGTATTGTTACGTTTGATTCGTTTAGATGCGAAAACGTGTTTATCTGCCAGGTATGCAAGGTTCGCTGTTCACTCATCATTGCACGAGAGCTCTGAAAATTTCAAATTATTTTGCAATTCGAAAAATAAATTGTTATTTTTTCGCAAAGCGAACTGTACAGTTAGTATTTTTCCGCTCGAAAACATCTCACCCCATCGTGAAGAAGAGGAAAATGTTGGGAATTCATTTCGTCACAAAATTCCTCAAAAATATTCAAGAAGTAAGCACTTTGTGCGAAATTTTAGTTTGCCTCTTGAATTAAAATAACAATAATAATTACCATATTTACTCGTGTATAACGTGCACCCCATACTTTACAAGAAAAAATGGCGAATTTTTTAATCTCGTACATAACGCGCACCATAAATTTGCCATTCAAGTGAATGAATTTCAGTAAAGAAAGTCGAAACAAAAGTTATGACAAGCCAGGAAAGAAGGCGAAAATCTATTTTTAGACTTCGGGTAGGGAGTGAGTGTGGGAGTGAGTGACGAGAGGTAGGAGTGAGGGATGTCAGTCGCTTAACGAAATACTTGAGAGCGCCTTTTGACAACATGCGAGTAAGATGGAGAATCAGTATAGTTATACTGCGACATTTAAGTTGAAAGTAATGCAAAAGAAAATGGTAACCGTGCTTGAAGTCGAAAGTTCGGCGTTGGTGAGTCAAATGTGCGAGAGTGGAGGAATATGGAAGAAAAACTGAAAAAAAAGCACCATCCAAAAAGCGTGCTGTTCGGGCGAAATCGTGTAAATATCCGCATTTTGAGCAGCAGCTTTTAACACTAGAACAGCCGTTAAAGGTCATTTTGACCCCTGCTAAAATCTATAATAGTCAATTCGAAGCAAAAATTTTTCATAAGATATGTTATATGTATGAAGCACAAAAATAGGCTAATTAAATAAGTTAAATAGTTTTAAATAAAAATTCTGGCGTGAAACACTTTTTTTAAATAAAAATTGAGTAATAGCCGGCGCGGTTCTAGCGTCAACCCATGCAACGGATTTGCGGCGTTCGGGGTGCTCAGTCTCGACGGAAATGTTGATGTTCGAGGCCTGTAAAACAGCTAGGAAAATTAATATTCCAAAGGAATATTTCAAGAGGAGTTATAGCTGGTTGCGATGTTTTATGATCCGTAACAGTCTCACTACTAGGAGAAGAACAACGCTATAGTAGAAGCTGGCGAAAGAATATGAAGAACAGCGTACTAAGTTCTTCCAGTACGTTACAAGGCTACGAAAACAAAAGGGATATCAGATGTCGCAAATCGGAAATGCAGATCAAACTCCATTGCGGTTTGATATGCCGGAAGCCACAACCGTTTATCATGTTAGAGATAGAAGCGTTCAAGTGCGCACAATAGGAGCAGACAAGCAACGATGCGCCGTTATGCTGGCCATTAAGGCTGACGGCCGCAAGTTGACACCATATGTGATTTTTAAATGTAAAATTATCCAAAAGAATCTTTTCCAGTCGGCATAGTTGTAAAAGCACAGAATAAAGGGTGGATGACGGTTGAGCTCATGAAAGATTGGATAAAAGTTTTGTGGTAACGTCGACTAAGTGCTTTACGTCAGCCATCGATGCGGGTCCAGGAAAGCTTGCATGGACACACGACGCCGAGCGTAAAAGCAAAAATTCTTCGCTCAAGTGATTTGGTTGTGATACCAGGTGGGATAACGAAAGTGCTGCAGCCCTTAGATGTTGTCATCAACCGAGGTCATTAAGGTTTCATTTCGGCTCGCCTACAATCGATGGATGGCAACAATCATCACAACTTCACTTCAAGTGAGAGAATGAAGCGTGCGTCACTCCCAAATGAATGTAAGTGGATATGTGAAGCTTGGAAATCCATCTCAGCCGAGATGATAACAAAAGAGCTTCAAAGTGACTGGAATTTCCAAGGAGATGGATGGAACTGAAGACGTTGCTAATTAGCGTTTAAATAATGTCACTAACGCTGTTGTATAAAAAAGTCCAAAGAGTGAAATAAAGATGCAGCAATACTTCTATTAAGTAGAGTTTTCCCAGTTTTAATTTCTTCTTTGAATGCATTTTTTTATTCATATGTATATCATGGAATTACATTCAGTAGTAAAAAAATATTCCGTGTATGACGCGTAACCGGGTTTTTGCCCTAAATTATTGAGAAAAAAGTGCGCGTTATGCACGAGTAAATACGGTATAACCTGTTTTACACATGATAAAAATAATAATAATAAATAATAAATAATAATAACAAATAACATCCATTATAAGAACTGCCATTGCCTACTATAATTTCAATTTTTAAAGCTAAAAACTTAGAATTTTAAAATATTTATGTTATTTTGATTTATTATTAATAAACATTTAAAAATGAAAATATTATCCAGATTTTTCCACTGTTTGGTGACCTGTGCGTTCACCGAGTATTATGTTCTGTAACTCGAGAAATCCGTTTCGGTTCCTGTATACTGAAATACATACTTACTTATAAGATATAAAAGTTCTCTAAGAACAGTATCTAAAAAAAAATATTCGAAATTTAAAAGGGTTAAATAAGCGAAAAGCGTTCTAAAAATGTTCTAAATGAATTGCTCAAAGATAGAAAATTGAAATTTGGCATATTAGATATAAGAATCAAATACTCTCTAAGAACAGTTTTTAAAAGATTCGAAATACAAAGAGTTAAAAAGAGCGAAAATCATTTAAAAAACTTTCTAAATTACGATTTCTATGGAATCTCAGGAAATACCAAACAGATTTCAAAAGTAATGGTTGCAACTTGATGGTGACAGTGCCTGCTCCAACGTAGGCTACATTTTATGTCGGTGCCAACCACCAGGGCGTTGCAGGAGCAGAAAACGTTGTAAGTGCGATTTTTGTGATACTGAATGGGCTAGTAACTTGAAATTTGGCTTGGTAGTTACTTATAAGATATAAAAGCTCTCTAAGAATAGTTTCTCAAAAATTAGAAATTTCAAATAGTTGAAAATGCGCGAAAAGCGTTCTAAAAACGTTTTAAATTGCGATTTCTATGCAATTTTTGAAGATAGAAATTTTTTGCGTGTTAGATACTTATAAGATAGTATAAATTATCTCCAAGAACAGTTACTAAAAATTTCGAAATTTAAAAGAGTGAAATGAACGAAAAGCATTCCAAAAACTTTCTAAATTATGACTTCTATGGAATCTCAGGAAATACCAATATGTTGTTCCGCTACCAAAAGGGGGGGGGGGGGATTGCAGGAGCGAAAAACTTTCTAAAATTGCAATTTTTGTGATATCGAAGGGCTAGAAACTTGAAATATAGCATGGTAGTTACTTATATGATGTAATTGCTCTCTACGAAAAGTTTTTAAAAAATTCGAAATTTAAAAGGGTTAAATAACTGAAAAGCTTTCTAAAAATGTTCTAAATTACGATTTCTATTGAATTTTTAAAGAGGGAAACTTAGAATTTGGCATATCAGATACTTATAAGATGCAAATACGCTCTAAGAAAAGTTTCTTAAAGATCCGAAATTTAAAGGGGTAAAATGAGCGGAAAGCATTTAAAAATATTTCTAAATTACGATTTCTATGGAATCTTAGGAACTACCAAACCGATTTCGAAATCAATGTTGGCAAATTAATGGCGACAGTCCCTGTTCCAACATAGGCTATATTTTATGTTGGTGCCACTACCACCAGGTGGGGTGGTAGATCGTCAGACAAGCAGATTGGAATATGGCATGATAGTTACTTTTAAGATGCAAATGCGTGTTAAGAACGGTTTCTAAAAAATTCAAAACATCAAATGAAAACCGAATTGAGCGTAAAAGCTTTAAAATACATTCTAAATTTTCATTTCTTTAGAATTAGTTTTACTTATTCTCATTAATCTAAATCTCATTTTCGTCTAATGCAGCGTAATAATGTAGTTTAGCAAACCGTGGCTTAATAAGTAATTTTTGAATTATCCGTAGCAATATAATTTCTTCTAATAAAAATAAGCACACAAATAACACTTCGCATATTTCACCTATTACGCGAACAAAGCGGGTTTTGCTAGTATAACAATAAATAAAACTTAGATCCTAATTTTACAGAGGTGAGTTACGAGGACTTGAAAAACGTAAGAAATTTTTAATATGCACACATACGTATGGAATTATTGTAAAAATAACTAAAATAGTTCAGATGCTTCAAAATCTAAACATATACCAATATTTCTATAAGTAGGTTTTATCATGTTTGCGAAACTTTTCTTATACTGTATACTGTATGTGTGCGGAAAATAAAAATGCGATTATAGCTTGTTTTTCCGGGAGATGCCCTAGCTATATATATGAACGAGCGATATAACGAGGGGCTACTTTTGTATATAACATATTTATGTACAATCATACCGCTGCATAAATTTTATTTACTATTCTTACAGCAATTATTGCATTGGGATAATTACCGTCGTCATGTACTTACCAATAGATTTGTTTATCTAAATTTTCAATACACTCGTAATATGTTAACTGTATTGAGCTCTTTTGAGAGTTAATTATATTGAGTTGTCTAATTTTACAATATAGAAAATTAAAAAAAAAAACACACACATCTAAATGCAAATGATATATAAATCTGTTAACAAAGCAATTCCAAATAACAAGAAAGCCGGCATTAAGACGAGAAGGACTAACAAAATAGGCAAGTGTTGCCATAAAAAATAATTCATTTGGTTTGTTAGTACTGGATTTTAGTACCAAGTATCAGTGGAAAAAATCTATGGACTTCATTTAAAGCGTTGCTATACACTACGGCTGAGATTCGCAAATTGTTTCGCTGAACAAATTATGCACAAAGTTACAGCTACGTGTTAAGTAGAATGGCACCTTTTTTCACTTAAAGGAGCGTTACAAATAGCGTCATTTCTCGTTACAAACTACTGATTTTTTGTATCTACTCTATACATTACATTATTCAAAATGTAGCGCACTACACTACAAGCACTGCATCCGACCTTTGTGTACGGGCATATATTTACATTATATTATCATTACTATATGCAGATAATAACAAAAAATAATTGTTAATATAAAACAATAGTTAGTGAAAAGACACCCTCTATTAATAGGACACCAGATCTAAAAGGGGTAAAAAATGCATAATACTTCTTTTAATGAAACATTAAAATACTCACATTTTTCCCGTTGATTGTCATAATCAAAAGGACTTGTATTCGAGTTCAAAACAGGAATTTTCTCCGACGATAACTTTTCCTTACTCATCTTCTTGGCTTGTCTGAAGTATTCACGAACTTGTGTCGGTTTTTTCTATATCTATGTGTAAACACCTGGCTTTTGCACGGGCGTAGGTAAAATACCGGTGTTAATAGCATAAAGCTGTATGCACCGCCTTATCCACTTTTCGCAGTAAATTCACATGACTTTATGCCAGCAAGTATTACAAACAGGAGTCATACGCAACAAGAGTCATCACAATAGGTGAATTAGAAAATTGAACAATTAGCATAGATGTCAATATTCTTTTTTTTTTTTTTTTTTTTTTTTTTTTTTTTTAATCAAACATATATTGAACAGGAACATTTATCTAATAAAATGCGTTTCTGTGTTGTATTTATTTTATTTATTAAGTAAAATTTCTGTATTAAAATACAGTCGAACCCGGTTAAAGGGCTACTTCAGTCATGCGAAAAGACCCGCTCGCTAATGCTAATCACATGGATTTTTTTTTTAAAGATATCTCGTTTGCATTTCAATAGTTTTAAATGATTTTTTTGCGTTGGATAGCTGAAGTCGATTTGTACAAAGGATTTGTTTTCAGATTTTTTTTATGAGGATGCTTTCACTTTCGAAACCGGTTCCGAAAGTGAAAGCGTCCTCATTAAAAATACCTGAAAACAAAATCGAAAAAGTATAAAATGGCCGATGTTGACATCGATCTCATCTGTCCAATGCAAAAAAAAAAAAAAATCTGTTTTTGCCTACTGTTGTAGGCTCTTAAGACGCGTTTCAAAGGAACGGAATAAAGGCGCGTATTAAGCGTATAATTTGTATAATGTTGCAGGAACAAGGCTTATTTACATATATAACCGTCTAAATGAAATTTAGATATTTCTTTTATATGTTTACGTCTCCTGCTTGACTATTTTTTATTAACACAAAGGAAAAAATATTAAATCTTTGAAACATTATCCAGTCATTCAATTCATATTTAGCAGTTGTTATAATGAGTACTATTATAATCTGTCCTTCATTTTTAATATAATAGAAAAAAACTATCCTTATCAACCTTATTCTTTGTGTAAAAAATTTTGTTAGCATAGCAAAAAGTAAACAAAACATAAAAAACATAAGATAATTTTACAACCACAGCCGTATATGTTTAATCTTCAAGAGTTTCTTTTTTTGCCTATAACATGCATTATAAAGCATAGTAGTGATATAACGAACATTTAAAGCCTCACTATCTGGCAAGGTGTTAGATCACTCTCTGGCATTCTCACAAGGAGTAATTATCTCTATAATCATAAAAACATTTATGACGTATATGAGCATTCTGAATTCCTCTATCTCTCTGTACTACAGTAAAATATACACGAATGGAGAGACAAAGAATGTTAGGACGCGGAATCCAAGAAGAACTGCAGTGTTGCTAATTCAGCAGGTTTATATTTATTCAAATATCTATCACTATTTCCGATTAATAATGTTCGCCTTAATTTGTTATTAAATAAACCAAATATTGCTATTTGGAAATAGCGATTTTTACCTGAATCAAAAAATCCGCTAAAGTGGTAACATTGGAGAAGAGAGAAGGAATTTGAATCTTGATCTATCTTGAAGTTCACGTTTTAAGCCTCAAAGAACCAAAAATCTATCGCATGTTAAGCGGGATCACGTAATATCTGTTCATGTATTAAACGTTATATATTTACATTAGCCTTATTTACGATACAAGGGACCAGAAAAAATCCGCGTATTAAGCGGGATCGCGTACTAACCGGGTTCGCCTGTATATTTATTTGTCTTGAAAAAAAAATCACGGACGATCGGTCGCTATACCTTAATACAGTGGTTCCCAACCTATGGGTCGCGACCCACTGATGGGGCGCAGCGAGTGTTTTGGTGGGTCGCGGAACAATCGAGGTTTGCCACAAAAATATCTTTTATTTCATCTGTTTAAAAAAATATTTTATAACCGCAATAATCACGATAGCTATTATTTTAAACTAAAACTTCGTAAGAACACAGTGTTTTCTTGAACAGTCAGTCGGTATGTCATGAACTCGTTGTGAAATATGGCAGCCATCGCGCAGTAGTTATGGTAACATTGGATCCCTGCTATCGAGCGGAGATGCGTGCACACACTACCTGCGCTTTTACTTTCTCCCATTTCTAACCTGATATAATGCCTTCATCGGTAAACACTAGTGCCAGAAATCTCACTAATTGTAAAGTTTTGCTTTGGTAATAATTAAACGTATTTTTATTTTTTTTTGTAGTATGTGTATTGTTTTAATTATTATTCCATTTACACACATTGGGATTTCTCACTCTTGCTTTGTTGATAATGTATCCATCGTTCAAAAATTTGCCTTTTTTGTATGATAGGATAGCTGATACTTTATAGAAGTCATACAACAATTTCATACTAGTATTAGATACACTCTCGTATAAGGTGGGTTGCGAAAATTTTATTTTAGTTGAAGGTGGGTAGCGTACCAATAAAGATTTGGAACGGCTGCCTTAGTATATTAGAGATGTAACGTATTCGCAGGTGAAAGAGAAAACGTCGCTCAAGAATGCATTTAAATTAGAGGATCATAAGATAATTGTTGACTGATACATCAACTCCCCCCTCTCACACACACACTGTATATCCTGAGGTTGCAGTAAAACTGATATTCATTGTTTCTCATAGGGTTTGCCAAGTAAAGAAAAAAGCAAAACAATGCGGGTAAACAACGAATGCGGGTTAGTAGAGAAAGCACTTTTCTTCCTTCCTTCCTTTAAATTACAACTTATTCTTGTGAATATACGGGATTTCAAAAAATTACGTTACTGATTTTTAAATTAGAAGCAATTTTCATAATGCAGTATCAGGTCAGAGATAAAGCATCAAGGCACAAGAAAGCATCTAGAAGTGTTTACAGTACAAACATAAAAAAAATGACAGTAGGACTTTTTAACACTTTCCAACACAATTGAAATGTGCTTATGAATTCGGTTTGTCTGTCCGCCTGTCTGCTCGTGTTCTAACTCGCGTAAATGTAGTCCGACTGACATGTAATGGCTATATGTTATTGGGTATCACTATGGCATGTTCGGTATTGAAAATGAAGTGTGTGGCATTTACGGTTCATTTACAAGGACACTCAAAAGTATTTCGTTACATTACAGCCTATGGGGAAAAATCGTCTGCGGTGTATTTTAATGATAATACACAATTTTAAACATATTGAAATTGATATTTTTCACTGAAGTGTATTTCAAGGTTCTTACTTGGGAGCATGGTGAGCATTGAATTTATTGTTCATTTACAGGGACGCCCAAAAGAATCTGGCTACAGAAGAAAATGAAAGATAATTGAACTATTGAAGCATACCAACAATAATTGCTGAAAGTGTGTTTTGAGTTGTGGTTTGCGTTTGTAAATTTAATTACTTTTTAAATGTTACTTGGTGTGTACAAATTCTGTAGATCATATACAGAGTTGTACAAAAGTTTTCGACAACATCTATTTATTGGCGGAAATTGCTGATCGAAAATTTTCAACTGTGCTATGCGTTTAAATTAGGGGTGCACAACCTTTTTAAGAGGAGGGCCACTTACAAAAACGTCTGGGTTGTCGAGGGCCACATCAGTAACACGGAGCGAATTCTATTTGGTAGAGGTAATCTGTGGCCTATAATCAGATAAAAAATACGGTTTCAAGCTTCAGGGGAGGAAGGGATTACCCCTCTAGGTTTTTCTACCCAGTCAACATATCCAATTCAGCTGGTAAGGATATATTAACAGTTTCTAATTACAGAGATATAGCAAGAATTATTTTGAAGGACTGATAACATTCCTTGACTTTATTCGGGCAGCAAACTTTGTTTCCTAAAACACAAACATAGGCATGAAAGTGGCTAGTGCCGAAAGATATGTGAACTTTATGAACGAAGGGGGGAGGAGGATGTGATCAACGAAATTTGCGATTTTTCTGCACCTGATCAATGAAATTTGCGAATTTTCCGCGCCTGATCAACGAAGTCAACAATTTTTCCGCGCCTGATCGATAAAATTCTTGATTTTTCCAAACACTATCCACAAAATTCGCTATCTTTCCGCGCCTGAACGACGAAATTTGCTATTTTTCACGCATGATTTAAAAAATTCGCGATTTTTTCGTGCCCGACCAACGAAATTCGCGATTTTTTCGTACCCGACCAACTAAATTCGCGATTTTTTCGGAGCCTGATCAACAAAACTCGCCATTTTTCCGTGCCCAGTCGTCGAAATTTGCAATTTTTCTATCCTTGATCGACGAAATGCGCGATTCTTAAGTGAATGAAGAAATTTGCAATTTTTTGCCACGGCAAATTGATGAAATTCGCGATATTTTCTCGCGATAAACTGACGAAACTCCATATTTTTTCACAGCCGATCAAATTTTCAATCTTTCCACGCCTGATCGACCAAATTCGCGATTTTTTTCTCGTGTTCGATCGACAAAATTTGCGATTTTTCCGCGCCCGATCAACGAAATTCTCAATTCTTAATTCACTCTGGAGAAATTTGAAAATTTTCCTGGAGCAAATAGACGAAATTCGCGATAAACAGACGAAACACGCGTCTTTTCCGCAGCCTATAATCGAAATTTGAGATTTTTTCGCTTCTAATAGGCAAAATTCGCGATTTTTCCGCACCCGATCGACGACATTCGCAGTTCATAATTGACTGACAAAATTTGCAATTTTTTCCCGAGGCAAATTGACGGAATTCGGGATTTTTTCTCGTGACTGCCGAAACTCACAATTTTTCCGCAATCGGTTAGTAAATTTTGCAATTTTTCGCACATTATCAACAAAATTGACGATTTTTTCGTGGCCGATCAACGAAATTCGCGATTTTTCCGTGCCCGATCGGCGAAATATGCGATTTTTTTCCGCGCATCATCGACAAAATTCGCTATTTTTCCGTGTCCGATCAACGAAACTCGCAATTTTTCCGAGCCTCATCGACAAAATTTGCTATTTTTTCGCACCCTATCAACGAAATTCGCAATTTTTCCGCGCCCTGTCAATAAAATTCACGATTCTTAACTGACTGGCGAAATTTTCAATTTTTCCCGCGGCAAATTGACGAAATTCATGATTTTTTCCCGAGACTTATGGACAAAAATTGTAATTTTTTCCAGTTATAAATTTACGAAATTCGCGGGCCACACGTTAACACATCGCGGGCCACAGGTTGTGCATCGCTAGTTTAAATGAACTAACTTTTAACATACTATGTAGTATTACATACATATAAATAGATGATATACAGGGCTGCAAAACATTTTTTTATATTTTCCCGACTATTCATGGAAATAGCATAAATTGGGTTTTCAAATGCGTTGTGCGTTTTCCAAATTGTTAATTTAGGCATCATCTTTCACCTTAGTATACTGTGAAATTTTGTTATAGTATTCTGAATGTGTTGGAAAGTGTTTGATAATCTATGCTGTACGCATGATTTTTCGTTCTTGTTTTATATATTATTGGTAGAATAACTATATTAATACAACAGAATAAAGTACGAAAAAGTTATAAAATAAGCTTTAATTAAATCCTGACTAGCGGCTTTTTATAAAAATGAGAAAAGCACGGTCACTTTTATCGGTACTAGTTGCAATTAGTCATAAGAAAAGTTTATTTTATATCAATTTGTTTCTTTTTTATAGTTTATAGTTCCAAAGTTATTTTTTTATTAACTTATGCAAAATTTTTGCTTTGCGTGTTGTTATAAAATAAATATACTGATAAAAAGCAATTTTTTTTCCATTCTTGTGAAATTTGTGTTATTCTTTAAATTTTCATTTTGTGAATTTTACTTAGATTTCCGATAGTATTTGTTAAAATAATTCACTATTAAAATTTAAAAAAAATATGTTTATTATAAATGTTCTATGTATGTATTTTTTTTTTTTTTTTTTTTTTTACAAATATAAATTAATATATTATTCTATGTAAGTATGCAATAATTTTTATCAGGGTTTTTACATGTGATTTAAGAAAAATCTAAAAATGACAAAAATTATTCAAACGACATTGATTTAAAATATTGGAGTGTACTGAACCCCCAAAGTGCAGTTCTTCTTATGTACATTTAGTCAGCAGTCTTGAAATGAAAAAAGGCATGGTTCCCAATCAAATGACAGTGGCTATTTTTGTTATTCTTTGCGTCTGTTTGGCGAAATATAAATGGATAATTCTTTGTTTTTCATTGTTTACCGTCTGTACGTTGTGGTGGAGGATATGGTTAAGTTTTATCTTCTAAATTTTATTCACCTAAACTCAATCAGATCCACATTTAGTAGTCATCATAACATAGAAGTGATATTTTTTCAACAACCTTTATGAAGAATTGTTTCTATTTTTAACACTTTCCAACATAGTTGAAAATTGTTTATGACGTCGGTTTGTCTGTCTACACTGTAAAATAAAATCTGTAATTCTACAGTTGTAAAGTTACGGAAATCTGTATGCTTACTAAAATTTTATCTGTACACTATACAAAAAAAGGTGTAAATCTACAAAACTAGTTTTTGTAAAGCTACAGAAATCTGTAGCGTTACAAAAGAATCTACTAAAATTACAGTAACCTTACTAATATTTTATCTGTAACCCAGGTTGCAATTACATTACATAAAAAGTTCTAGGCAACCCAGTTTCCTAAAAAATTCTTAGTAACCTTACAGATTCTTTGATTTACAGTGAAAACGTGTATCTGTTACATGAATTTTTGTTGCTGACGTTACATAAAAAGTTCTAGGAATCCCAGTTTCCTAGAAAAATTTTAGGAACTTTACATTTTTTTTTTTTTACAGTGACCGTCTGCCTGCTCTCTGCAGTATGTCCGTTCTCTAACTCTCGAAATATACTGCGGTACTCATTATTCATTGGTTACTCATTTTTTAAGATAACAAACCGCTTCTGTCATGCGTCAAAAATGACATAATAGGGAGCTTTAGGCTAATGTCAGACGAACGTCTTTTTGCACTCTTTTTTCCTTACGTATTATCCCTACACAATGCTAACGTCATTGTGTAGGGATAATACGTAAGGAAAAAAGCGCGCAAAAACACGTTCGTCTGACATTAGCCTTAAAGTTATATAACAACAAAACGTGACAGGGAATTTTCGACTTCATTTTCTGTTTAAGTGTTAAAAATGCTTTATAAAACACTCATATGGATTTATATGTTCCGAAAATCATGCAGACCAGTATTATCGAAATCATAATTATCTAAGCCTATATGCTTGGAGAAATCGCGAAAGCTTGTTTAATTTGTGGAAATTTTGCTCTAATTCTTGTAATAATCGATGTATATCAAAACGAATGCACAAATATGCGTACTATAAGAACTGGACTTAATCTAAAGTGATAATCGGTTACCACTGATTAATCGCTTTCATAGGACATTTCTAAATGTGAATTTCTTATGTATTATTTTCTTTAAAGATGCTTTCTTTCTTACAGAAAATTTATATATTTTATTTTTTGTACAAAGATAAGAATTTCCTATGTATTATTTTCTTTAAAGGAGTCTCTTTTCGTCCGAATTTTTTTTATATTTTATTTCAAAGTATGTGCAGTGCACATAAGAAATTATTGTTTCATATCAATCATAGTTTAGAGAACTTTTAAATAAAACAAGAAAGAAAAATTATGCGTCAAGCATAGATTATGAAACACTTTCCAAAATATTCTGACTAATGTAACAAAAAAAGATATAAATTTCCAACTGGGCGAAAAATGGTCGGACCAGGATTCGAACCAGGGATCTCCCGGCTGAAGCCGCCAGTGCTCTACCATCTGAGCTATCCCGGTGAATCTGGTGGAACTTCCTCACACAGATAACCTTAAATCTGGTGGAACTTCCTCACACAGCTAACCTTAATGATTGTAGCATCATCTTAACGATTGTAGCATTTCTGGAGTTTCATTACCTGTGATTTATTCTGTTGAGCTGAACCAGGTTTCAGACCCAGATACTATAATCATTAAGGTTAGCTAGGTGAGGAAGTTCCACCAGATTCGTCCGGGATAGCTCAGATGGTAGAGCACTGGCAGCTTCAGCCGGGAGATCCCTGGTTCGAATCCTGGTCCGGGCATTTTTCGCCCAGTTGGAAATTTACATCTAATATGATTTATTTACCAATTAGAATAATTGTGTTAAAATTAATCAAGTGTAATGTAACAAAACTTCATCGTTTAATAAGTTGAAATATACTGTCTATTTGAACCATTTGGAAACGCTTAACACATTTGAAAATCCAATTCCCATCTACAGTCGGAAAATTATTCGAATTCCTTGAGCAGCCCTGTATATGATATATAAATTTGTATCTATAAACTACATGCACGCAAATATTTAGTTCAGTTAGGAAATACATACCACAGTTTAAATTTCCTTCAGCAATTTCCGATAGTGAGGAGATTTAATGAGATTTAATTCTTTTGTTTAGCGCGGTATACGAAGTGTAGAATTTATACAAAACGAGTAAAATGCAAAAAACTAGTTAAATTTAAAAGCGCATACCGAATTTGAAAACGCGCTTCCCGCAATTATTGCTAAAAGACAGTACTATAACCGATTTCTTTTGTGCGTCCCTGTAAATGAACGATAAATGCTATTCGAATAGGTATGTCCCTATTCTAGAAAATCATCTTGTAGTGAAATTTAGTGAATTATATCAATTTCAATGCATTTCATGTACCGTAATGTCATTAAAATGCACTGCAAACGATTTTTCCCCATTGACCATAATGTAACGGAGTTTTTTTAACTTTTTGATAACTTTTGAGTGTCCCTCTAAATAAAATATTAATGCTAGACACATATTCGATACCGAACATGCCATTGTAAACGTCATTAACATATGTAAATTGCATGAAATACCGAGTATATTTACGCAAGTTAGAGTGTGAACAGACAGACGGACGGACATACAAACCGAAATCATAAAAACTTTTAAACTATTTTGGAAAGGGTTAAAAAAAATTCTTAATTTAGACGTCCACCATTCTCATATTCGATTCTATAAAACCATTCCGAAGCATCGTAAAGAAATCAAGATTAAGGCTTTGTTATCTCATGCACTAACTGACAAAAACTTGTTTCGATTATGATGCAATTCATTTCATATCTGTACTCACCATGCGAGTTGCATAACTTCCATTCTCTCTCAGATCTCAGACGATGCATCCAAATGTAAGTTCAGAATTTAATCGTTTCACTTTAAGCAATTTAGATTTTTTTTCTTTTTTTACTGCATATACTGTTTATGTCTGGGTGGTACTTTAAAATTACCCTTAAAAAAATTCCTGTAACATTTATTTAATACGTCTATTAAATTTATCTTTAGGCAATTTAATTTTTTTTTTCTTTTCTTTAATGCATATATTGTTTATGTCTCGGCGGTACTTTAAAACACCATTAAAGAAAATTTCCTGTAAAAATTATTTAATATGACTATTTCTCTTTAAGCAATTTAGTTTTTTTTCTTTACTACATATACTGTTTATGTCTCAGCGGTACTTTAAAATACCATTAAAGACACGAGTTGGAACCCGTCGAAATTCGACGAATTAAAATGTTTAGAATGGAACTGTTAGATCAAATTTATAATAAACCTACAAAAATAATTACAATAAAAAATTCATCTTCCATTGGTTATCTAACTCTTAAAACAAATAATGTTTTTAACCTAAAATTACCAAAATATTATTTCCAAAAACTTCAACTGCTTAGATTAATGAAAAATTAAACTGCATTAGAAAACGTAATCAAGATTAGTAATTAATGTTGAAATTATTGATTGAGGCTCTTACGTTTGTTTTTACGGGATGGAAAATCGGTAAAAAAGGATTTCGCTTTGTCACATCATGAAAATTTCCCCCATAAATCTAAACTGTACGTTATTTTCACATTCTCAAAATTTATATACGCACCAATAAAATTCACAATTTAAAAGTATTTTAATTTGCAATACATTATTAATGAATGTATTTCCAAACTTAAAGTCCCGTTTGTCCGATACAACTTTTCATGTTAACATTCGCATAAAATTTAAGTTCTAATCTCAGTACCCGCGAAAATTTACCATTCAAAAATTTGCCTTTAGTTGCCATAGTATTGCCCATTTAGTATTGGTCAAATATTTAGTTTTATCGAAGAAAACGATCATTTTGTTTTAAATATGACATCATTTTTACTCACTGAATCATTTTGCCTAGCGTCTCAAACTCAGTATCAGCGCAATGTCAAAATATTGAAATATCTTCTTTAATCTTTTGATTTATGAGGAAGAATGCGTGTTTTTTTTTAATGGCTGACGTCATTTTCCGTTAAAAAATTAGAACAAAGTTATTTTTATTTGTAATGTGAAAATGGCATTAATAGGGATATAATCAATAAAAATAAATAAACCATGACTATTTTCCCTTTACTTTTAATAGAAATGGAGTACTTCTGTTGCCACAATTACAAAATTGGTACTAAAAACTATAAAAAAATTAATATCTCAAAAATAAATTGAAATAGAGCTTCCGAACAAATTGCATTTAAAAATACATTTTTTCCCCAATACGACGGTGTAAAAATTTAAAATGTGCGATGTTTAGAAGTTAAAAAATTTGCAGTAGCGAAAATTGCAAAACCGAAATTTCATTTCAAATTTCAAAGTGTTGCCATTCACAGAATGACGTATGCGTTAGGCACAGATATGTTTATCCTTTATAATATAGATATTCATGTAACATTTATTTAATATGTCTATTAATTTTCTCTTTAAGCAATTTGGATTTTTTTTTTCTTTTCTTTAATGCATATACTGTTTATGTCTCAGCGGCACTTTAAAACACCATTAAAGAAAATTTCCTGTAAAGCTGATTTAATATGTCTATCAATTTTCTCTTTAAGCAATTTATTTTTTTTTCTTTTCTTTAATGTATATATTGTTTATGTCTCGGCGGTACTTTAAAATACAATTAAAGAAATATTCCTGTAACATTTATTTAATATGTCTATTAATTTTCTCTTTAAGCAATTTAGATTTTTTCTTTTCTTTAATGCATATACTGTTTGTGTCTCGACGGTACTTTAAAATACCATTAAAGAAATTTTCCTGCATCATATTTTTAATATGTCTATTAATTTTCTCTTTAAGAAATTTAGATATTTTTTTTCTTTTCTTTAATGTTTAAATCTTGGCGATACTTTAAAATACCATTAAAGTAAATTTCCTGTAAAATTTATTTAATATGTCTATTAATTTTTTCTTTAAGCAATTTAATTTCTTTCCTTTTCTTTAATGCATATACTGTTTATGTCTCGGCGGTACTTTTAAATACGATTAAAGAAATATTCCTGTAGTATTTATTTAATATGCCTATTAATTTTCTCTCTAAGCAATTTAGATTTTTTTCTTTTCTTTAATGTATATTCTGTTTGTGTCTCGGCGGACCATAAAAATACCATTAAAGAAAATTTCCTGTAACATTTAATATGTCTATTAATTTTTTCTTTAAGAAATTTAATTTTTTTTCTTTTCTTTAATGTTTAAGTGTCGGCGGTACTTTAAAACACCATTAAAGAAATTTTCCTGTAAAAGTTATTTAATATGTCTATTAATTTTCTCTTTAAGCAATTTAATTTCTTTACTTTTCTTTAATGCATATACTGTTTATGTCTCCACGGCATTTTAAAATACAGTTAAAGAAATATTCCTGTAACATTTATTTAACATGTCTATTAATTTTCACTTTAAGCAATTTAGATTTTTTTTTCTTTTCTTTAATTCATACACTGTAAAAAAAAAAAAAATGTGTAAAGTTAATAAAGTTTTTCTTGGAAACTGGGATTCCTAGAACTTTTTATGCAACGGCAACAACAAAAATCCATGTAACAGACACACTTTTGTACCGAAAATAAAAAAAAAATATAAGGTTACTAAGAATTTTTTAGGAAACTGGTATGCATAGAACTTTTCATGTAACTGATGCAACCAGGGTTACAGATAAAATTTTAGTAAGATTACTGTAATTTTAGCAGATTCATTTGTAAAGCTACAGATTTCTGTAGCTTTATATCGTAAATTATATCGTAAAACTTATTATCGTAAACTTTACATCTGTGGAAGTAAAGTTTTTATTTATTTATTTATTTATTTATTTATTACAGTGTATACTGTTTATGTCTCGGCGGTACTTTAAAGTACCATTAAAGAAATATTCCTGTAACATTTATTTAATATGTCTATTAATTTTTTCTTTAAGCAATTTAGATTTTTTTTCTTTTCTTTAATGCATATACTGTTTATGTCTCGGCGGACTTTAACATATACCATTAAAGAAATATTCCTGTAACATTTATTTTATATGTTTATTAATTTTCTCTTTAAGCAATTTAGATTTTTTTTTTCTTTTCTTTAATGCGTATACTGTTCGTGTCTCGGCAGTACTTTAAAATACCATTAAAGAAAATTTCCTGAAAAATTTATTTAATATGTCTATTAATTTTCTCTTTAAGAAATTTAGATTTTTTTTCTTTTCTTTAATGTTTAAGTGTCGGCGGAACTTTAAAACACCATTAAAGAAATTTTCCTGTAAAATTTATTTAATATGTTTATTAATTTTCTCTTTAAATAATTTAGATTTCTTTCTTTTCGTTAATGCATATATTGTTTATGTCTCGGTGTTACTTTAAAATACCATTAAAGAAAATTTCCTGTACAATTTATCAATGCAAAAACCCTTGACGGGTTAAAAGTTTCTGACGCAGCACTTTATCTTATGCTCTAAGAATTTTAAATATGGAACTTAAAAATACTGATATCAAATTTTGAGTGACGTTATGCTATTTCTTAAAAAATATATTTGTATTTATTTCACCATTTTATTTTTGTTTTATTTATAATCGCATGTGCAAAAGTTATGTTCAACATGAAAAGCTGCATAAAATTTTATTAGCTGTTGCTTTATCATTTACATCTCTCATAAATTCAAAATATGTGTTTTAAAAGATATGATATAAAATTTAAGTGACGCCTTGATGTGACTTTAAAAGGTTTGTTTTTTAAAATTCAATTTAAATTATTTTTGACTTGGCTAAAATATTTTTTTTACATCTACACAATACTTTTAATTTTACAATTCACTGTTAAATATATCACTTTCATTGAATCTATACTATGCATTGAAATGTATTTATTTCAATAAATTGATTTATCTTTTGTGTCACGCTGTTCAAAATTGTGAGTAAGATTTATGTAAATGGTTTATTTGCGTCAAACTATCCTTTTTCATACATTTCATGTAGTTTGGATACAATGACGCAAAGAAACCATTTACATAAATCTTACTCACAATTTTGAATAGCGTGACACAAAAGATAAATCAATTTATTGAAATAAATACATTTCAATGCATAGTATAGATTCAATGAAAGTGATATATTTAACAGTGAATTGTAAAATTAAAAGTATTGTGTAGATGTAAAAAAAAATATTTTAGCCAAGTCAAAAATAATTTAAATTGAATTTTAAAAAACAAACCTTTTAAAGTCACATCAAGGCGTCACTTAAATTTTATATCATATCTTTTAAAACACATATTTTGAATTTATGAGAGATGTAAATGATAAAGCAACAGCTAATAAAATTTTATGCAGCTTTTCATGTTGAACATAACTTTTGCACATGCGATTATAAATAAAACAAAAATAAAATGGTGAAATAAATACAAATATATTTTTTAAGAAATAGCATAACGTCACTCAAAATTTGATATCAGTATTTTTAAGTTCCATATTTAAAATTCTTAGAGCATAAGATAAAGTGCTGCGTCAGAAACTTTTAACCCGTCAAGGGTTTTTGCATTGATATCATTACTTTTTTTAGGTTAGTGATAAAATGATTAAAAAAAAAAGATACTTGTGGAATTTAATGCAGATTTAATTTTTACTATTTTATTACAATTTTCCTTATAGCAGTTTGTATATAAAAACAACTGGGTAAGTATAATCGCAGATCGCACAGAGGGTTTCATTTGATATTCCTTTAAAAACACTTTATCCTTAAATTAATAAATCCAAAATGTTAATTTATAATTATTAAATCCTTACATAGATGTAGCACCAATAGTTCCAATTTTCATGGGGCAGGGAACGCACTCTTTTAAACAAACCACCTTCCAATTGAAGTCATCAAAAACCAAGTTGAATAAGCCAGAGCCCGTTGTGTTGTTTGACAAACAGCAGTCTCATGTCCCCTCCTTCCCCCCTTTTTCAAAATTTTTCAGACCAGTACCTAAGAATGGAACCGAAATAATTTTTTCTCTTCAGAAATTACGATAAAAAAATAGTATGCAGTACTCATAAATTTACTTTGATGCTATATAGGGTGATTATTAAGTTAATTATAACGTTTGGAATCTGTTGCATTGATGTCCGAAAGGTAGTTTCTGAGTTATGGAAGCTGGACCCATAAGGCGCCATAGAGGGGCGAAGCCCGCTAGTGTCTATCATAATTATATCTGCCATGTAGACTAATTGCGATATTTAATCAAAATAGCCCCCCCCCCTCCTCATCCCCGGAAATATAACAAATACAAAATGTGTCTTTATAAACCTATCGTCAAATAGGTTTTTATTTCTTTTTCCCTAAAAAAAACATGATTTTTATATCCGTAACGTAAATAGCGGACGAAGCCCGCTAGTTCCTATCATAATATATATTTTTAATAATTTTATATAGTCTATAATAAAAATCAGACTTAAAATAGTCTAGTTCTATGAGTACTTGTAGTGTCAGTTACATGCTACGATTTTTGGATACCAGTATTTTAGAACGGGAAAATGTGACTTATTTTATCGGAGATATCTCATTAATTGAATAAGGTGAAGCAAACGTTTTGAAAAAAAGGTGGCCAACAAGCATGGCAGTTATCAGCTATGTGACTTTGTGCTAAAGTCCATTAATTTGATCTGCTTTAAAAAGATTACGGAAGATTGAATTATAGTAGAACCTGGATTAACCGAGCTTCGATTAATCGAGGTTTCTGTTAACCGAGCCGATAACAAAGTCTGATTTTTTTTTCCCTTTTGAATGAGCCTTAAAAATAACCACACTCTTTAGCTCACTGTCCGTGCTATACAGGCCCTTCTGCCCCCAAAAGCCCTCAACTCCAAAGAAACATTGGACCCTGAGAAGTCAATAGCGAACAATGCTTTGTTTCCAGTGGCTGTGTGAACTTTCGTAAATTTTTCAATTTGCATTTTAAAATTTACTACTGGTAGGTACTGGTTATTTAAAAAACGTTCTATATATATTTTTTAAAGAGATGTTAAATTCGCAAGCACGGCGAGTTTTTACACACAGTTTCTATTAACCGAGATTTCCGATTCCGATTTACTAACAGTCTCAATTAGCTCGGATAATCGAGGCTGCTCTGTATAATTAAAAAATCAATGGCGATCTTACTGTAAACGGGTTTCCCTTTTACTGAGGGATTTCAAAACCGAATCAGCTGATGTTAGTTGCTGTTTCCCTGCTTGATTAAATAAGATTAGTTAAACATTCGAAAATTACCAAATATAAAAGGAACTAAGTCAACAGAGTCTTTGCTTTATGGTATTTTTTAACAACGCTATAAGAAAATGATTTTAAATAAGAGATTTTAAATGTAACGTTTTAAATCTGACATCATTTTCACCAAACTTTCCTTTCTCTTTGTAACATTCAACTGAAAATATTTTTATTATTAGAAAGATAATATTATTATTTGCGCTACCTTAAAATTAGCAACTATAGTTAAAAATATCATCTCGAAATTTGAAATAAATCTCTCATATAAATATATTTTTTAATTTACACTGTTTTGCAATATGTTTTGCAATGTGTTTTGTAAACTGTTTTGGCCACTTTGGCCAATATGACGTAATTTCCTCCATTTACGACTTTTAACACATATCAATGAATTTATTATTTAAAAATTTTCTTTTTCTTTTAATATTCACGTGTAAATATAATTTTTATGACATAATTTTCAATGTTTTCCTTCTTTTAATGCGTAATCATTTAATTCTAATTTGAAAATAATTGATTATTTTATAATTTTCTTTCATTTTAAGTAAGCATGTGTAAAAACAATTTTTATGACGTAATGTTTAATATTTTCCTGCTTTTAACACGTTATCATTTAATTCTAATTTAAAAGGATTTTTTTCTGTTTATAATAGTCACGTGTGAATAAATTTTTAATTTAAAGGATATATTATTCTTTGCGCTGTTTTAACATTTGGCAACAATTTAAAATAACCTTTTCTAAAATATGTAAAAAATATCTCTGGAAATTCTGAAAATTTTAATTTAAAATTGAAATAAACCGTCAAAAAATTAGGCAAGTTAAAAATAATAAATGCACTCTGCAAACTTCGAGTTTCTATTGAATGATTAAATTGAATGAAAATGATTAAATTCCCATGTATATTTTTTTTCCTATGAGACTTTTTTAATGAGACAATTTTATCCAGATTTAACATTAAATATCTCTTAAAATAATTCTTCGATTTAAAAACTGTCTACTGCAACGTTTTTATCAAACATTTCTCTATAATACTACGCAATTGCATCAAAAGATGGCGACACCAGAATTCTGATATGCTTATTATGTAAACTGTAAATATTGCAAAGTTAAATAAAAAGAATTGTCTCGGGGTTATCAAACTTTATTGATATTTATAAATAAAACATTTCAACTAAATTATTTATTATAAAAGAATTATTACATCACAATAGCTGTTATGCAAGGAAAATAATAATTATAATAATAATAATATTATGGATGTCAGTGATTATATATTGATTGACCGTCATAATAATAAAAAATGATATTATAAAAAGAAGAGCTGAAATGAATTATTTTTTTACGTTTCTGATCGTGTGATTTATATTCAAATAATAATTATTAATGTATATTTTTTGTAAAGTGATTGAAATTAAATATATTTATAAAATTTATGGTAATATTTTTATTGTTGAAAAATTGCCAAGAAATAATCATCATCAAATTGGCGTCATTATAATTGTAATTTTATTTAACTTAATAGCAATTAAAAAAATTACAAAGGAACTGAGAATAATGGTCAACTAGCAGACTTAAAAAAAAAAAAAAACATTCACATGTGAAAACACGTAACAGTGAGCATCGAACTGCCTATCCTAAGGTCAGTAAACGATGGCCCTTAGCCACTCAGCCAGTGGGAAGACCAAATTATTTCTCCCCAAAAGTGGTTAAAAAGAAAGCATGTGTATGAATACAGTGTCATGCATTTTCGGTGAAATTTCCATAGAATGGCGAAGAAATATAGTCCGATTTTTCATGCGCATTATAAAACGAACAAGAGTCTTGCTGGAAACAAGTAAATTGTTATTTGGTTCATCTGAAACATATTTATTTGATTTTTAAAAAATCGCCCATGTCATTTTCGAGAGAAAAAAAAATCGAATTATTTAACGAACGAGAGTTTTCCCAGAAAAAAGAAAAGTGTTATTCACCTCGCCTTAATCACATTTATATTATGTATCAATTTAAAAATAATCGTTAGAACCGTTTTCGAGATTTTCAAATTAGGAACTTCCTCGATATTATACCAACGTTTTCACTTTAAAAATGGCTATTTAGATCTCAAAATATACTGCACGTAGAAATGCAAAAATTTCAGTATACGATTAGACTGCAGATATAAGACTGTTCTAGAAAATTCAGAACAATAAGACATATATCTGCTGAGTTATTAAAAGGCGGTTTTTCGCGTTTTCTTTGATGTCGAGTTAGCTGTATATATGAGTTCCGCCATCTACGAATTCTATGATACGATACGATACGATTTTAACGATAGGATACGATACGATTTTAGGCTTAAGGCTGCGTCACTCGAAATACTACCGTCTTCCATGATTTAATATGTCTATTAATAAAGATAGATTTTATATTTCATGCAAAACCCTTTGCTTTACCATATTTAGAAAACGCTGTCAATTTTACGAAGCCATTTTTTTTTAATCAATATTTTCCCAACCCTTCATATATATATGGAGAACTTTATGCTGTTGTAAGCTGTACAGTGGAAAAATTTACACCAACGAAATATCTTTTGCAGATAAACTCGCAATATATATATATATATTTTTTTTTTAATTAAGAATTGAGTGTATTTTAAATGTAATATTATTCGTTAATTACATTATGTATTCTTGTAAATAATTAAAAAATAATTAATCAAATTATAAGTCAGTTTTAATAAACGAATTTTTTCTAAGTTCCGTATTATTAGGATATTATTCCACATATTACGTTCCATATTATTATAAACTAGGATTTCTGTTAGATTACAAACAAACACCAAAAAGCAGTTTTATGTGAAAAATGTAATTATGTATTCACATAAAGTTTTGAAATTTATTAAATGCAATACTTTCGAATTAGCAGCATGCCAGGAGTTAATAGACGAAGAAACCGACAATGATCCCGCTAATTATAGCATCCCTTTTTTATTCTGATAGTTTCAGTTATTTAAGCGCATTACTCGATTAAATGCCTGTTAAATTTCTGACTTATTTATATTATTTTTTTATTTACTGGTGAAGTTTTAATTCCATTAGGGAATATTAGCTGGAAAAGAATACTAAACCCCTTATATTTTCTAAATGCAAACGGATTAATCTTTCGTAAATGGGTCATTCCATACAAAATGAGCAAATCACCTGTGGCAGACATGTCACAGATTTTAACGAAAATCATTTTGTAAGTAGATCATATCTATTTATGCGTAAATGTAAAATAATAGATTTTAGGATTGTTTATTTAAGTATTAAAATTTATATTAAAAGTGGATGCAAAATCGTGGTTTTGGCTACATGCTTGAAGTTCAATTTTGGTTATTAGCCTTAAGAATGCAAAGACTATATTAAAAATTATTTATAATTAGGAATGAATGATAAGTAACAGATTGACGTAAGTTAGTAATTGTATTTTTATTCCTTAATGAGAAAAAAATTATTTTTGAAAAAATTTGAGGGGAAAATGCAACGTTTCTATTGAGATGAAGGACACCTCTGACAATATCAAAATTGCTTGATGTTATAGCTAAAAGTATATGTATTAAATATTTAAACTTTCATTCTTGCCTTTTTTATTCCTTAATGAGAAAAAAAATAAATAGTAAAAAATGTTGAGGATAAAATGCAATGTTTCTATCCCTTGTTTCGACGTGAAAAAAAGCTTTTTTAAACTTTTAATACTTTTGATTTTATAGATAACAGTGTATATTTTAAATATAAAAACTTTTATACTTGCTTTCAGTTTATTTTTTCCTCAAGAAGATTTTTAATTAAAGTAGAAAAAAAAGCTCAATTGAACAGAAAATTATATATTAATTTCTAAACCCACATACAGAAAATAGATGGCAGCACTAAATTTTTTCACCTTGAAATCGTGCAATATTTTAAGAAACGCGCGCGAATTTAAAAAAAAAAAGCTCATGGAATGTAGTTAATATTGCCTTTTTTAACCCAATTTTGTGACGTTAGGAATCAAAAAGGCATGCTTGAATTTTTTTTAGCAGATTATGGACTTATTGATCTTTATGTCTGTGCAATAACTGTAATGTGGGACATTTCCTTCATTATTTTTTTTACCTGTCAATAAGAGGAAAAATTGCGATTTTGTCATTTTTTTTAAAGTTTCTAAAATTTTTTAAAGGTGAAGGAAATACATGGCAACTTAAAAACTTTAGTAATTCGATCTTAATATGTAAAACTACATCAGGCATTAATTTCTCAGATGTTTTTGAATTCCTTTAATTTTTATTACGTTTTTAATTTTCTCAAAATTTGCAAATTTTCAATTTTTACAACCAATTAAAGAATAATCATGGTGTTACCAGATTATTATTGCTCAATAAATAAGAAGATAATTTTTCAGAGGTTACATTATTAAAAAAAAATTCATTTCAGTTAAATAGTTTTCAAGATACAGAACTTCAAACCGGCAATTTTGGACGATTGCACACATGCCATTCTTTATCACAAGTTTTTTAAATGTCCAAAACTGCTAAAATAATTTATTTTTTGTGAAGATATTTTGCAGAGCTCTATTTGAATATGAATTGAACCTGTATATCAAATTTTATTAAAATCTGTTACTATGTGGCCACGACTTTTTTTTAATTTTTGCTCATTTTACGTGGAATGACCCAAATAGGATGCACGCGATATAAATAGTTTTTATTTTTTTTTAATCATGTTCCAAAATTATTGTTTAAACCATATAAAAACAAAAAATTGAGAGACTCAGTTTTCAAACAAATTGCATACGAAAGACGTTTTTGCTTTATATTATAGATTTATTCATCTTCAGATATTAAGAGGATGAGTACAGTGGTATTTTACTTAATTCATAATTTTGAACCATAAACGATTAAGTTATAATTAAATATTGTTATTAAGGTGCGCTTGTTTTATCTACAGTGTGTCCACGTATAACCTGACCGACCTTTATTTTCGCAACCGTTGGTCCTAGATGCATACTTCCAATTACAAAAATGGTTTAAATAAGGTAAAGAAATATTTTTTAAGCGATTTGGGTCAAGAAAAACATTTATTAAAAAATTACGAAATTTAAATTTTTATACGATGCCCGGTCCTATAAGTGATATTTACTAAAAATTTACTGTGACACTAACAAGTAAGACAAAAAAAGTCCCATTCATCTAACATTAAAATTGACCGAGTTATGAAACTTTGAAACGCATGACTTATACCACTTTTTTGCATATCAAAACAGATGATTTCGACCATGCTTTCAGGGGTCGTGTATAAAGTACTTGAACTTATTTCAGGGTATCTGCGCTTTGAAAGAAATCGTGCAAATATTACGATTAACTTTTATTAGTTAAGTTTCAGATTAGTTAAAATAACTGTCTTTTAACATATGTTTTATTTTATAAGGATTTGAGGCTATGATTTCTTTTAACTAAAATTATATTTTTTCATAAGGTTTCATTTAACTTGCAATGATCGTCTTTCCAGTTTAAAATTTGTACTCGAACTTTAACTTATTTTCAAATGTCCGATCGAAGTTAAATTTTAGACACTAACTTAAAACCGATGACAATGCAATATTATTATGATTTTCGACTCTTACCATATTATACATACTTATATTAAAGGATAACACAAAAAAATTCGGATGGATTACCGTCAAGAAGTTTAAGAAAGAGTTTTAGATTAGATAACATAAACCTGCGATGGTTGTGTTTTTTAACTTTTATAATTACATTTTATGTATTTTTTAATGCTGAATCACATAATTAACTTCATTTTTAACCGTCATGTCAAGATTTTTCGCAAATCGTAAATTTCAAGGTTAAAAAATAGCGAAAAATCTGATACTATAAATAGATGCAAGACTTTTTTAATCAGTTTAATTTTATTTAATTCAATAATATATCATATTTTTTGGCTTATACTGGGTTCCTTACAGCTAAACAGCTCGGGGTTCCAATGAGGTTGGGAGGGGAGGGGAGATCAATTTTAACTTTTAGCTTTTTAACTTTGAAATTTGCGATTTGAGAAAATTCCTGACGTGATGGTTTAAAATGAAGGTCATTTATGGATTCAGTGATAAAAAATACATAAGAATCAATTTTCAAAAGCTAAAAAACATGCCACAACCCAAGATTTAAAAGACAGCGTAATCTAACAGCATTTTAAAATAGGTATCATTTTGAAAGAATTGAGGCTGTTGTTTTTCATACTTTGATTTAACAAAAAATCTGTTATTTTTATCCTCTTATAATGTTCAGTACAAATTGTACATTTTGCGGTAATATGTCAGAAAGTTTAAAGATTTCAAATTTATATTGCAATGCTAATTTTACTCTCAACCATTTCTTTAATATATCTGACAAAATTATATTTCTACTAAATTTGTGAATGACCCCTAATATGGAGCAAAAAATGTACTCCAATTATAAACAGGTATTACTCGGTCAATTTTAATCGTAGAATAGCGGGACTTTTTTTTTCCTTACTTGCCAGTGTAACAGGGAAATTTTACTAAGTATAACTTATAGGACCAGGGGACCGTATAAAAATTTAGATTCTGTAATTCTTCACTAAATTGTTTTTTCGCTTCAAACTTTTTTTTTCAAACCCTGCACCTAATTTTGACCATTTTTGTTATTGGAAGTATGCATCTAGGACCAATGGTTGTGAAAATAAAGGTCGGTCAGGTTATACGTGGACACACTGTATATTGCATAAATATTGCTTTATGTTTGGAAGCGCATGAGACAAAAGTACTTCACAAATTGTTAGATTTTTATTTTAAAAAATGGAGCAAAATGTTTCAATAATATAAAAAAACAACAATAAAAAACATATGTTATAAATATGTCGATTTAAACAGGCAGATCTATTTCCAATGAAGATTTATAAAATTATATATTTTTAAAGCAATTTTTTAAATTTGTAATTTAAAATTTTTATATATCTATTAAATACTTTTATAAATGTATAATTTTTAAAGGGTTATATTTTCCAAAAAAAAAAAAAAAAAAAAAAAGCAATTTAACAAAGTACAACGACCATTTGGAAAAGGATTTTTTCAAAGACTAAAATTTAAGGCATAAAAAATCGCACGGAGTTGATTATACATTACGTACGCCATGGATTAAACATTAACATTTCTGGACCCATCATGAACAAATTTTTAAAGAAATTTCAGTTTTGCAATTTTCGGTACTGTAAATTTTTAAACTTCTACGGAGCTGGTCATACATTAATACGCCATGGATTAAACATTAATATTCCTGGACCAATTTTAAATGAAATTTCGTTTTTAAACTTCTAAACATCCCTCAATATTACTTTTTACACCGTCGTATAGAGAAAAAAATGTACTTTTAAATGTAATTTGTTTGAAAGCTGTATCTCAATTTGTTTCTGAGGTTTTTTTTTTTTGTAGTTTTTATTACTTTTTTGTCATAGTGGCAACAGAAGTATCCATCTCTGTTGAAAGTAAAGGGAAAATTCAGATTACTGTATAGACCATTCAGAAAACGAATAAAATGCGGGATTCAACTAATAAAAAGCTTCAGATATGTTTTTGATTTTCTACCCTGACCGAGGACAATAACCATTTTTCCAAGTGGTTAGAAAAAAAAAAGGAAAAAGATATAAATATATAATTTAAAATTTTTATACATATTTTGAAAAAAATGTGATACATATAAAAGCAAACATTGTTTTTTGTCCATTTATTAATTTGATTTATGTGGTTAAAATACATTTTGGTACAATTAAAAAAATACATATATTGAAGATTGGATATATTTATGCACATATATATATACACATTGTATATATATATATATATAACCATTAATTAAACATTACTGACCACCATCAATAAGTGTGATAGTATGAATGAATTTACAACAATACAGTGTCCCCAAACACACTGAATGGATACCAAAAACATAATAAACAAGTTGCTATATATAAAATAAAGTCCCTTGTACTATATAACAAGAATTAATAATGAAGAAAAAGAGAAGTACGTGGATTTCGATAAAAATAATTGAAAAGCTTATATATTGAATTACGTTATCAAGAGTACAGAATTCAATTATATAAGCAAAATCAGTCGTTTTCTGTGAGAAAAAAAGCTAAAAGCTGAATTTTTTTTCTCCTGTACTCTAACGACCAGTATAACCAGGAGAATAGTTTCAAACTGAAAACAGAATAAAATTAAATGCTATGAAATGGAAAAAGCAATACAAACTTTTAAATAATTAATTTATAGCAAGGAAAAATTGTAATATTACACAAAATACCTAATAAAATCCCAGTTAATCTATCCAAATACACATCAGCACATGGTATCCAAAAGCACGATAATTTTAAGGTTATTTTTACAGTTAAGTTAACACAGATTTTATAACCTAATGTATACAGTTAATCTATTTTAAAATACCGTGATAAATGCATTTAAAATAATATAAATAGAAAATAATTTCGTAATGAGTTAATTACCTCTTAACACTTTTAAATTTCTTAACTAAAATAAAAAATTCCAAAACTATAAGTTTACAAAATCGCAAATAGCCAAAATTAAGCTCCACCTTGTGTTAAAAATTGATATTATTACTCTATTCGAAGCATCAGACAGAATCCAATTTAAAATTTAGTGCTGCCATCTATCATATTAACTTGAAACTAATATGAACAAAATGTCATAAAGATTATGCTATTATAAGTTAATTCATTCATAATATACCAACTGCTATATCCCAACAATTCTTAATATAAAAATACCATATTATATTTCATTATTCATATAATTGTTAAATAAATGCAAATGTTAATAGAATGATTACAATATATTCTACTACCTACTACCATACCCAATTAATCTATACGGAAAATTTAAATAATTTCAAAGCAATAATAATATATATAGCAATAAATTATATATAATAAAAATAAACTATAAGAAATAGTTATAAATATAAAAAAAAGTAATTAATAAAATGAACAGGAAGAAAAAAAATGGATGTTGATATAATTATGTCAGAATCTTCATTTCCCAATTGCCTAATGATAACAAATAAATTGTGTGGTTTATTTTCATATTAACCATAAAAAACTAAAGAATATGAATATGGGATTAACATTCACAAAAAATCGTTAATTAATCATTTAATACTAAGTTCAAAATTAAACATTATTAAAAAGTATAGAGGAATAAAAAAATACTTATAACCCAATTTTAATACAATCTGTAATATCATTAGTTATATCAAATAAACTTATTATGCATATTATTCACCATAAAGATAGTATACAATTAGAAATTAATATGATATTGTCCCGAGAAGACTAAAAATTAAAAACAAGTTAATTGTTAACTTGATTAAATATTAATTAAGCTTAATAAATTCAATATGAATTGAAATAAAAATTTAACGTCACCATATATATATATATAAAGTATCGAATCACCTCCATATAAAAAGTGTGTTAGCAATTTAGTTATAATTAAAATGCCCATCAATTTTTTTTTATAAATTAACCATTGCGTATTATCCAGACAACACCACCCTCCTCCGTACTCTAACATCTGCACACCGATCCGTCCTATAATAATTTTTTATTAGTTTACAATTTTTTATTTTTTTTATTATAAATATTTTCTTATTTTATAAGTTTTTTTTTGTAATTTTGTTTATATATATATATATATATATATATGTATGTATATATATTTATTGTATATGTATATTTATATATATACACAGGGACGGCGCAATAAAGCACGGGGTCCTGACCAGAGCACTTTGGGGAACCCCTACGTCCATGACTGCAATACTGAAGATCGCGACTAATAATATTTATTTATACAAAACGGATTTAAAACAATTCTCGTTAACATTCGTGGTGATATTTCAAAAGAACTTAGTTTTTATACATACTTTTTTTTTTCTCTTTCTACTGAAATGCATGAAAAACACTATGTATAACTTCTTTCGCATTTAATGTACATAATTCTGCTTATTATCCATAGTGACTCCTATTCAATAAAATAGGTAAGGGCCAGTTGAAATTAACATAAGTTCAGAGTTTGAACAGTATCGATTAACCAAATTCGTTGCATAACCAACTGATGAATAATCAAGAATCCACTGTTGTCTTATTTCTGCACATTTAAATGTGCAATTTTAAGAATTTATAGCATTTAATCTAAAACCAAAACACAAATTATTGTACAGAGAAGTTCCAATGATAGAAAAATTAATATAGTATATTTTGTATAACAGATGAATCAATTTAAATTAGAGATAATAAAACTTAATGTTGGATATTTAGGAAACTGACATCAAAATTTTAGGAGTTTCTTAAATATAAAATATCTTTTAAAATATAAAATGTTAGTATCTGTATATTCCCGACAACTGAACTGTAGCTTATATTAACTTTTTCCTGGAGAAAAAAAAATCTTTTAAAACGAGAACTTAAATGATTAAAACGAAAGCAAAATTATTATTATTATTTTGCTAAGAGGCAAATAATTTTGAGTTGTTCGGAAAGAGGCGGTGCCCTAGTCATTGGCCCCGTTTGCCCGATGGTTGCGCTGGCTCTGTATATACATATATATATACATTAATTGTGCAAAATTAAATACATATTTGCTCTGGGGGAGGAGGATTTGAAACTTTAAAATGGTCCCGTGACAATAAAGTTTGGGAACCGCTGGCCTAGAATAAATCACGAATTCGAAATTTCATTGGTGGAAAAACGCACAAAGGAAATCAATAACTTCTTCTGGTATAAAGTTGAAAAATTTTGATCATTAGGGTTGAAGAATATCATGGTTCAAATAATATTTTTTTCATTTCAATATTTAGAATGTTTTTAGAATCAAGTTAAAAAATGTATAAATAAAAAAACATTAATAAAAAGTATAATAATGGAGCTCTATTCAAACTGCTTTCTTTTTACAAGCGAACAAATGTTTTATTAAGTCACTTTATTGTTTTACGGATGTAAATAAGAAAAAATTGTCATGTTAATATTTTCTCGGACCAACATTTTATTTCCTTATTTATTGTTTTCATAAACTAAATTGTGATCGCCAAAAGCTATCTTAATTTATTTATTCATTATAGTTCCTGCGATTGTCCTGCTTCAACGTATTTTAATTTTGTATCATTATAGGTGAATGGTCGACAAGGCGGAGTTCTGCTTTTGATGGTTATCAGCGTCATGGGTTATGTTTTAACGGATTCTGAGGAAGTTACTTCACAAAGTAAGTAATAATACACTTAGGTAATTTTTTAAAAAAGAATAGTTTTCTTGATTCTTGCATTTGTTTTCAATTTTAATTTAATATATGGATTATTTCAATTGAAAAATTAAGTGAATTATTTCGTAGATTTTGACCTGCATATTCAAAATAATTCAAAATAGCATACAATAAATAAATAAATAATAAAAAAAATCTTATAGTAACTTAGGATCGCAGTCCACTTATTTTCAATTTTAATTTAATATATGGATTATTTCAATTGAAATATTAAGTGGATTATTTCGTAGATTTTAATCTGCATATTCAAAATAATTCAAAATAGTACACACAATAAATAAATAAATAAATAAATAAATAAATAAATAAATAAATAAATAAAATCTCACAGTAACTTAGGATCGCAATCCACTTATTTAGTCAAAAATGGATGCCTCATTCTAGCCGAATTTGAAAATTCGTTGTTCTTCACTTTAATAATTTTGTACCTATTTTAAAGACTTTTTCAAAAGTTTTAGTGTCTGCTTTGTGAAATGTATTAACATCACGAAATATGCTGGAAGCAGATTTCGTGTCCAAATAGCACCGAGTCTTACACTCTATATTACAAAATGTAGCTGACAATCTAAACGAGCCCCCCCCCCCCCCCCGATGTCTCTAGTATTAATCCTAAATACTCCCTCATGACAGCGTTACATGATTTTCATCCTTCTCACAATAAGTTTAAATTACGAAATGTGTTATTTATACCCAACCACTGGCAGAAATCTACCAAAAGTCACAATTCTTATTCTTTTAAACTATCATTGTACAGCTATGGCAGGAAGACATGAGTTCTGTTTACCAGAAACGCTGTAAAAGGACTTTAAACAGAAAATCAGTATAGACAAGGGTTATCTGACGGCTTCTTTTTGTTACTAACACTGATCTTGTAAAGGCTTCAGAATAAGATGGAATATTTCCCCTTATATCCAATCAATAAGAATTCAATTCCATTTTAAATTGATTTTTAAAGTATTGTAAAACACGTTGAGAAATTTAGACTACATTCTTATTTTTAAAATCACGAGTTTGTATTTTTCCTTTTTAGGTGCGTTTGTAATTAAATACGTAGCACCTATAGTCGTCGTCTGGTCCGTCCGTCTGTCTGCATATAACAGCGCAAAAACTACCTAATCGAATGGTTTGAAATATATAATCGTTGCATAATTTTGTCGAGTCTTTTCACATTTTATGAAAATCGAATGAAAACTTAAAAAGATATTAATAAAAGTTTTCTACATTCTATTAAATCCTATCATACGTAATTAATTCAATGATATCCCATGACAGGTAATGATTCTGGTTGCCATCGTGATTACGTCTTATTTAACATGGAGTCATATTATTTTTGTATTACTGAATTTAATATATATAATCGTAATAAATTTTGTATTCATGCATTTTTGCATAAGAGTTCAACAGCTATAGTACCAAGATCTGAATCTTTATAAAACTAGTTATAGTACGAACAAACCTCATTTGCCACGATTGACGTACAATTTCCGAGTTGTTTCAGTTTGTGAATAAATAAAATTTTCTCCTTGAAGCCGAGCCCTAGTCCGAAGACTGATATAAATATGCAGCTAGAGCCCGTGTTTGGCTGAGTCCACCTCATCTCTAATTGTGATGCCACCAAATTTCGTACAAAGCAAAGTAAATCTATTCGTTTTGAGACTACCTGTATTTTATTTCGGGATAAAAGGATTGCGATCCCATGTTTCTATATTATTTTCGCTCCCTTCCATGAATCTGATTTTCATTTTGATACTTTTCATTATATTAAAACAACAGAAAATTAATCTGTTTGTTTTGCGAATGCATCGTAAAATAACCGATCAAGTGCTTGCACTCGCATATAGAGGGTTCCGTACAATAAATATATGAAATAGTAACTAAGGCATTGCATTACACAAATATTTATCATTAAAAGTTGTTATCTAGGCTTTAAAAGCCGATGGCGCATATAGTACGCCTTCATTGTCTATGTACGTCCAAACCGCCCGTGCCTTTAAGAGTAAATATCTCAGCTAATTACCGATGATTGTTTTCGAAAATCATTATTAACAATCCTTTTATACTTCTGCAACGATATGTATCTCCAGCGCTTCTCAATGCCTTTGCCGAAAGCCCGCAAATCGAAATTTGTGTGTAAGGGAAAGATGCGATTATCTCAAAAACTATGTGACTTTGGGTAATCGCTATAATTTTCCTGCAAGGAATAAATTAACTTCTTCTACCCCTAATTTTTTTTATAATTTTAGTTTCTGTAAATTCGGAAATAGAGGGTGGGGCATATTTTTGCATTACATTTTCGACGATATCTCAGAAAATATATAATACCTCAAATTAAAAGAAATGTACTTTCGAGTTCGGTGCACGGAAGCTTTCCCACGATATCCGAAGAAAAGATTGTGTTTTTCAAATAACTTAATTAGCCCCTCTACATTTTTCCTAAATATTTTTGTGAATGGTTAATAATCTATAAATATGTGGGTCAATAGCCTTTAGTACTTCAGACAATTTGTACTCTTCACGTTCCATAGTTTACGAGTAAAATGGCTGTGACAGACGGAGAGACACAGGAGTGATCTTATAATGGTTCCATTTTCACTTTTTAAGTACGGAACGCTAAAAAATCTATTTGTTTAAATGATTTCTGATTTCAAGTATTATGTTATTTTCCTCGTTATATGATGAAACTTTCTTTTATTATTTTTGTTGTTTAGCAAGGTTTAAAGATTACATGGGGCTGGATGGAGAATTATCAATTTTACCATTGCGGTGTTCAACATGTGCCCTCATTGGAACTTCAGGTATATGATTCTAAAAATCAACTTTTTAAATTACTTATAATGAAATTAGTGTTTTCTGATATTATCATTTAATGTGCTCTATGTTAATGGTAATTGTAAAATTTCGAATGATGGTAGAGGAAAAACTTTTTCATTGAACGATAGTGCAGTGGCCAATATTTTCGCAGCATCACAGTGAAAAAAATCTTGATCGATCTTTAAACAACCAGTCATAGGACAAAGTAGTCCGTATTCATTTACTTATAAATAGTTTTCGTAGATTTTATTTTTAATATTTACCAATTATACTACTTCATTTACGTACATATGAATATAAACAGCGATAACAGAAATAAAAATTTCTTTCCGCTCCAACACTTCACAGCAACAAAAAATAACATAAATATATTTCATGAAATATAGAAAACAGGCAAAATGTAACACACAAATAAATTGATTTACAAATTTTGCCAGCAAATTATTAATATGAGAATCCATACATTTCTGGGACTTCAGCTATTTTCAAAGTGCTTTTAATATTGCATTATACTAAAAAAAAAAAAAAAAAATTAGACACGTACTCGAAAAAAAAAAATTATAATATTATACAGATTTTGTATCAAATTTATTAGCAATTCGTTAATAGCTGCTCATAATATTTTCAAATGATGGTATTTTCTATGCTTTCCTAAACAACTGTTTTTTAAACACTCTCGAGGCGATATAAAGCATGTTGTCCATTTCTTTAATATACACTGCTCAAAACAATTAAAGGATATTGTAAGTCTTATATGTAACTAGCAGGAATGACCGAGCTAAGCTCGGTCAAAATTATCTTTGTGTTTATCTCGATATATTATTCCCACTGAATCATTACTGCTGTTTTAGATGCAATTAGCTCTTGACCCTGAGCCACATTGACCCAAAATGACCCACTAATCGAATTTTTTCGAACATGCGACCTAACACAATGCTTTTCTCGAGCCAGAAAACGATGGAATACAAAACTTAATGAAAATCGTTAGTCATTTTCTAGATAAAATAAGCTTGATCCACGTTATTAAAAAATGACTCACTAACCGAAATTTATCGAACATGTGACCTATTCCAATGGTCTTTTTGTACTGTGAAACAGTATAAATTAAAATTTTGCGTAAATCGTTTGAACCTTTTTGAGATACAGTTAGCTTGATCACCATTATCTTGATAGCCATTATCACCAAAATGATCCACTAATAGAATTTTCTTGAGCATGCGACCCAGTCCAATGGTTTTATCTTGTCCAGAAACTGTGTAATACAAAGTTTTGTCAAAATCGTTTGAGCCGTTTTTTAGATACATTTAGCTTGATCCTGATCCATTAGGACTCAAAATTACCCACTTATTGAATTTTCTTGAACATGGGACACTGCCCAATGGTCTTTTAGAGAATGCATTGAAGGAAGATGATAAAAATATCTCGGTGACTCAAATAATCAGAAGGTTTTGTAGAAAAATAAACTTTATTAACATAACAACACATAGTCAAATATTCGCCATCGTCACTGACAGAATAATCTGCCGCTCTCTGCAGAGTTCGAATGTTATTGCGTCACGTGACTTCAAAAGCTCTCCGCAGAAAACGCGGGGGGAGGAAATGCGCCTCATTGCTATTGGCTGGCGAGAGAGAGAGAAATAGCAGACGGCTACAGAGTATGCCCCCAGTGACGAAGTCGCGATTACAAAAAGGTAGCAATTAATAAGATACATAAGAAAGGTCTTGAGTAAAATTAAAGTACATATGATGCAAAAAAAATAGAAAATATATTATGCATTAAATGAAAAACAATATTTTTGAGAAGGAAATAGTATGCACACTATATACATCAAATGTTTTAAACAATATAATCTGTAACGAGATGTTTCGGAAAACGAACTTTACGACCAGATTTGGTGGTAGGGTGTTCGACAGGAGTAGTTGGAAAATTTATGGGCTCATTTTGTTTTTGAGGTTGGGAAGGTGAAATAGAATCTGCTAATTGATATGCAGGTTTAATGCGATCAATAGATACAGTACAGCGCTTCCCGTTTAATTCCAAGTCAAACGTTTTCTCAGACCTGTCAATCACTCGATGAGGTCCTGTATAAGGGGGTGATAAGGGAGGATTGACTTTATCTGATCTAACAAACACGTGTGAACAGGTTTTTAATGAGGGATTGACATAAATTTTAGGATTGCCGTGCATTGCAGTGGCAATGGGATTTAACTTTCTCATTTTTTCAGTTAACTCAGTGACGTATGTAAGAGTAGGTGGTTGATTAATAGTTTCAGTGTTAATGAGATCAGAGGGTAGTCTGATATTTGTGCCATAAATAAGTTGAGCACAAGTCGCTTGGATATCATTTTTAAGAGCAGTGCGTAAACCAAGTAAGACAATGGGGAGGATTTCAGTCCATTGAATTTGATTGTGAGCTTTAAGAGAACTCTTAAGATGGCGATGGAATCTTTCAATAAAACCGTTAGACTGTGGATGGTATGCTGTAGTTCTGATGCGTTTACATCCTAATCTATCTGTAAGCTCTTTGAAAAGAGTGGACTCAAAGTTTCTACCCTGATCAGTAGTGATGGTAACAGGGGTTCCAAATCTGGAGATCCAACTGTGTATCAATGTACGAGCAGTTGTTTCTGCAGTCATATCAGATGTGGGTATAACTTCGGGCCATCTCGTGAACCTATCAATGATGGTCATGCAATACTGATTGCCATCGGATGATGGTAAGGGTCCGATAAAATCAATATGAATATGGGCAAAACGAGCATCAGGTTCAGAGAATGTACCAATTGGTGATTTCGTGTGTTGAAAGATTTTAGCTTTTTGACATTTCGTACAGCTGCGAACCATAGATTTTATGTCCTTACGCATGCCAGGCCATACAAATCGTTTAGAAATTAAATCTAATGAAGCTGAGATACCAGGATGCGAGAAATAATGCAAGGTTGAGAAAACTGATTGTCGCATACTTTTAGGAACAAATGGTCGAGGATGTTTTTGTGACATATCGCAATATAAATGTACATCTTCGAGTGGAAAATAATGTTTTTCTAATTTTAATGAAGTGGTGTCAAATTCGAGAAGTTGTTTTAGCTCTTCATCATTTGTCTGAGCAGTGGCAAACTCTTTAAAATCTAACACATTAGGAGAAATTGAATCTATCTCAATTCGAGATAATGCATCGGCCACAATGTTGTCAGAGCCTTTAGTATATCTAATATCAGTAGAAAACTGTGAAATATAGTCTAAATGTCTCAATTGACGTGGGCTACATTTATCAGGGTTTTGTTGAAATGCGAATGTAAGGGGTTTTTGGTCTGTATAAATAATGAAATTTCGACCTTCTAGCATGTGTCTGAATTTTTTTATAGAACAATAAATAGCAAATAATTCATGATCATAAGTAGACCAATTTCTTTGAGATTTATTTAATTTACAGGAATAAAATGCTATTGGTTCCCATTGTTTTTCGGAGAGTTGCATTAAAGATCCACCAATTGCGACATTGCTGGCATCGACCCATAAGCTTAGCTGGGCGCCAGGAATTGGATGTCGTAATAATGTAGCTCGAGCTATAGCTTCTTTTGAAGCAGTGAAGGAAAGAATGGCTTCATCGTTCCATTGCAATTGCTCAGTTTTGTTAGCATTGGAACGGGGATGTTTTTTCGTATTTTTGTGTCCTTCTAAGAATTTAACGAGTGGAGCTAAAATATCGGCAGCTTTGGCAATGCACCGTCGATAAAAATTGAAAAGACCTAAGTAGCGTCTTAGTTGAGTTAAGGTAGAGGGCTGGGGGAAATCTAGGATGCATTTTACACGATCAGGTAAGGGTTCAATTCCTGCAGCTGAAAGTTTGAATCCTAAAAAATTGATAGTGGATTGGCCAAATTTACATTTATCAACATTAATACACAGACCGTACTCTTTAAGTCTAGAAAACAACAACTCAAGGTGTTCTAAATGTTCAGTTTCATTATTTAATGCAATTAGAAAATCATCAAGGAATGCGTAAACAAATCCTAAGTCACGAATTACGTCATCAATAAATCGTTGAAAAGTTGAGGAAGCGTTACAAAGGCCGAATTGCATACGAGTGCTTTCGAAAAGTCCGAATGGAGTGCAAATCGCAGTTTTATGTGCATCATCAGGATTTATGGGAATTTGATGGTAGGCTTTTACAAGATCAATGTGACTGAAGATTTGTTTACCATGTAATTCAGCAGTGAAATCTGCGATACAAGGGATAGGATATTTTTCTTTAACAGTTTGTGCATTTAGAGCATGATAATCACCAACAGGTCTCCAATCGACAGATCCTTTCTTCGGCACCAGGTGCAAAGGCGAAGAGTAATTACTTTTAGAAGGTCTCATATGACCGAGTTGTAGCATGTGCTGAAATTCAGCTTTGGCAATTTTTAACCGATCTGGAGCTAGCCGTCTAGGCTTAGCAGCGACTGGAGGCCCCTTAGTGTTTATATAATGCACAGTATTATGCTTAACCGGTTGGTTGGGATCCGGTAATTTCGTGATTTCAGGAAATTTAAATAATAATTTACCATATATATCATTTACAACATTGGGTTTCACAGAAAATATATTACAAGTACTTAATATAGCAGGAGCTTTTAAATTAGTAGTGGAATCAATAAGACGACGATTCCGTAAATCAAGTTTTAAATTAAAATTATGCAAAAAATCAGCTCCTAAAATAGCACATGAAACATCACAAATATAAAAAGAATATGTAAAATTTCGGCGTAGGCCTAAGTTGATATTAATACATTTACGACCATACACATTAATTTTTGTGCCATTAGCAGCACGAAAGGTTTGAAGAACAGGCTTAGTTTTGTCATTTTTATTCGCGGCCACAAGTGAGGCATCAGATCCAGAATCGACTAGAAAACATATACCTGTATTTCTGTCTCTAACGAAAAGGCGACGAGAAGGTGCTGGGGAGAAGTCCGTCGCCGCTACTCTTCCCGCTTCTGGTTTTCCGAATAAGAACAAGGCGCTAGGCACTTTTTTGCTTTTTCTTGATATTTTTGGTGATACCAACACAATGTTGCATCCCTATGGCGGGACTGAGAACGATTACGCTGATGGTTATCACTTCTAGATACACTTCTTGAACGACGAAGATGAGCGACCTCTTGGCGTAATGCTTGGATTTCTTTTACGAGCATATCAATGGTTGGTGGTGTCTGAGATTCAGTTGTTGGTGTTCGAATCGAAACAGAACTAATGTTGGAAGGCGTTAATTCAATTATTCTATCAGCAATATCCGCCGCTTTATCAGGAGTAATTTGTTCTATGGAGGCTAGAATCGTTTGCACAGTGGTTGGCATTTGTTGAGTAAACAGTTCTAGAAGAAGATCGTTACTAATATTATGGCTTTCAGCCCGTCTTTTCATTAATCGAAGTAATTCAGTTGGTTTTCTGTCACCCAGGCTTTCTCCAGCTAGCAGTTTCCGTATTTCTAAAGTACGACTTTCTCCACAACGTTCGATAACTTTTGCTTTCAAAATCTGATAAGGATCGGTAGGATCAGGATTCATAATTATATCTCGAACCATAGTAGCAGTAGCAGGCGGTAGATGCGCTACAACATAATTATATTTTGTTTTCGACTCAGTGATAGCTTTAGGAGTAGCTAATTCGAATGTGCTATCCAGCATATGAAACCATAATGTAGGGTCCACAGGGATATAGGGTGGAATGACTACGGCAGATGTTTCAGCAGTTGCCATTTTTCTAGTTAAACAAAACGTTCCATGAATAGTTCGACGGTCTATGAAATAGTTGAAGGTTCAAAAATCCGCGGTCACCATTTTAGAGAATGCATTGAAGGGAGATGATAAAAATATCTCGGTGACTCAAATAATCAGAAGGTTTTGTAGAAAAATAAACTTTATTAACATAACAACACATAGTCAAATATTCGCCATCGTCACTGACAGAATAATCTGCCGCTCTCTGCAGAGTTCGAATGTTATTGCGTCACGTGACTTCAAAAGCTCTCCGCAGAAAACGCGGGGGGAGGAAATGCGCCTCATTGCTATTGGCTGGCGAGAGAGAGAGAAATAGCAGACGGCTACAGTCTTATCATTCCCGGAAACGGTATTATACAAAATTTTGTCAAAATGCTTCATACTGCTGTTTAAATACAATTAGCTTGACCATGACCCATTGTGACCCACTAATCGAATTTTCTTGAACATGCGACCTAGCCCAATGGTCTTCTCGTGTCCGAAAACGATAAAATAGAAAATTTAGTCAAAATCGTTTAAGCCGTTTTTTAGATATAATTCGCTTTACCCTGACCCATTGTGACCCAAAATGACCAACTAATCGAATTTTTTCGAACATGTGACTTAGCCCAATTCTCTTCTCATGCCCAGAAATGGTATAATGCAAAATTTGGTCAAAATATTTTGAGCATTTTTTTAGATTCAATTAGCTTGACCGTGACCCATTGTGACCCAAAATGACCCACTAATCGAATTTTCTCAAACATGTGACTTAGCCCAATGGTCATCTCATGCCCAGAAACGGTATATTATAAAATTTTGTGATAATGTCTTGAGCCGTTTTTTAGATTCAATTAGCTTGACACTGACCCATTGTGACCCAAAATGACCCACTAATCGAATTATCTCGAACATGCGATCCTGTCCAATGGTCTTATCATGCCCGGAAACGGTATTATACAAAATTTTGTCAAAATGTTTTGTATTGCTTTTTAAATACAATTAGCTTGACCCTGACCCATTTGTGACCCCAAATGACCCGCTAATCGAATTTTCTCGAACATGTGACTTAGCCCAATGGTCATCTCATGCCCAGAAACGGTATATTACAAAATTTTGTGAAAATGTCTTGAGCCGTTTTTTAGATATAATTAGCTTGACCCTGACCCACAGTGACCCAAAAATGACCCACAAATCGAAATTTCTCGAACATGTGACCTAGCCCAATAGTCTTCTAGTACCCGAAAATGGTTGGATACAAAATTTAGTCAAATTCGATTGAGCCGTTCTTTAGACATAACTAGCTTGACACTGACCCCTTTATGACCGAAAATGACCCACTAATCGAATTTTCTCGAACATGTGACCCATACCAATGGTCTTTTCGTGCCCGAAAACTATAGATTGCAAAATTTCGTAAAAATCGTTAGAGCCGTTATCTAGATAAACTTAGCTTGACCCACGGTGACCCAAAAACCACCCACTAATCGAATTTTCTCGAACAAGTGACGTATTCCAATGATCTTACCTTAATCCAAAACTGTAGAATATAGAGTTTAGTGAAAATCGTTAGAGCCGTGTTTTTTAGATAAAAATAGCTTGACCCACAGTGACCCCAAAATGACCCACAAATCAAAATTTCTCGAACATATGACCTAGCCCAATGGTCTTCTCGTACCCGAAAATGGTTGGATACAAAATTTAGTCAAAATCTATTGAGCCATTCTTAAGATATAATTAGCTTGACCCTGACCCATTATGACCCAAAATGAACCCTTAATCGAATTTTATCGAACACGTAACCCATCCCAATGGTCTTTTCGTGCCCGAAAACGATAGATTATAAAATTTCGTCAAAATCGTCAGAGACGTTATCTAGATAAACTTAGCTTGACCCACGGTGACCCAAAAACGACCTACTAATCGAATTTTTTCGAACATATGACTTAGACCAATGATCTTCCCGTAATCCAAAACTGTAGAATATAGAGTTTAATTAAAATCGTTAGAGCCGTTTTTTAGATAAAAATATCTTGACCCACTGTGACCCAAAAATGACCCACAAATTGAAATTTCTCGAACATGTGGCCTAGCCCAATAGTCTTCTCATACCCGAAAATGGTTGGATGCAAAATTTAGTCAAAATCGATTGAGCCGTTCTCCAGATATAATTAGCTTGACCCTGACCCATTATGACCCAAAATGACTACTAATCGAATTTTCTCGAAAACGTGACCCATCCCAATGGTCTTTTCGTGCCCGAAAACGGTAGGGTGCAAAATTTAATCAAAATCGTTAGAGCCGTTTTCAAGATAAAATTTACATACACACACACACACACACACACACACACACATACACAATTTTTGTTAGCATTATAGTATAAGCGAAATTTTTTTGCAGAAAATGGAAGAGGGGAGTCACGAATGCAAATTTTTCTCATTTTCAAACTTCGGAGTATGCAAATTTTGAGTTGACGTCAAAAACGACGCTTTAGCGGCAGAGAATGAAATTTGGCTTTCAACTTAATGAAAGACAGAGCGGAAAACAATGATTGACATCCAGTAAGTTCTTTGTTTCGATGAGGGCGATATTTAAAAGAAGTCATTTAATCGAATCAGAAACTTGGAGAGTTGTTGGTTGGTTACAGGGGTGCCAAACACAAGCCGAAGTAGCAGACGCTACTGGTGTTTCACAAAGTGTGATTTCCAGAATCTGGAACCGTTTTTTGGAGGCTGAAAATGCAAGCCGAAGACCAAGGCAAGATAGTAGACATGCAACAACGCCCAATGAATATCGATATTTAATACTAACAGCTCAGAGACACCAAAATATGAGCACCACTCTTCTTCAACAACACCTTCGCTCGGTTACTGGCACTACAGTTTCGACTCAAACTGTCCGTAACCGGTTGCATGTTGTAGGTCTGTATGCTCGCAGACAAATGGTATGTGTTACGTTAACAGCCAGGCACCGTGAGGCCCGCAGGGAGTGAGCAACAGATCATGTGGATTGAAGGAAAAATGAATGGCGCAATATTCTTTCCTTTGACGAGTCCCGTTTTTCTGTTCATCTTGATAATAGGCGTATTTTCATCTGTAGGGAATGTGGCACTAGAAACACTCCTGCGTTCGTGCAAGGAAGTGTCAGATTTGGCGGTGGGGAGTGATGGTCTGTACTGGCATCTCCATTGATGGGCGCACCGACCTCCACATCTTTCGAAATGGAGCTCTGACCGGTCAGCAATATAGGGATGAGATCCTCAGACTTGTTGTAGTCCCTTTCGCTGCAACAATGGGAAATGACTTCATGTTATTGGACTACAATTGCAGGCCACATCGTGCTCACTTTGTGGATGATTTCCTTTTCAAGGAAGGAATCATACGAATGGAATGGCCGCCGTGTTCTCCGGAGATGAACCCAATACAGCATGTTTGGGAGATTCTAGGCAGACGAGTCGCTGGCCGCTTACCATCACAAGTTCTCCAAGAACTGGAAGAAGCTCTTCTGGAGGAGTGGGACAGAATACCTCAGCTCCTCATTAATAGCCTCATTGACTCCATGCATCAAAGGTGGTCAACGTTGCTGGCTGTCTGGGGAAACCATACCCCCTACTAAAAACGATTTTCTTTTAAGGAAACACCCTTTTTTATTCGTTTTTTCTCATATGCACAATTTGTGTTTTTTTTCCTTTTGTACCCAATTGTGCTCAATATAATGCATTTTTTTCTGCTAAACATGCGTAAGTTTTTTCTCCTATAGCCTACCACGTCTGTCGATCATGTATAAATAATTATTGATTAATTACAAATGATCAATTAGATTATCATCTAAACTAGGGATGCACAACCTGTGGCCCGCGATGAGTTAACGTGTGGCCCGCGAATTTTGTCAATTTATAACTGGAAAAAATTGGAATTTTTGTCCATAGGTTGCAGGAAATAATCGTGAATTTTGTCAGTTTGCCGCGGGAAAATTGAAAATTTTGTCAGTCAGCTAAGAATCGTGAATTTCGTTGATCGATTGTAAAAAAATAGCGTATTTTGTCGATGATGCTCGGAAAAATCGCGAATTTTGTCAATCAGGAGCAGAAAAATTACAAATTTCGTCGATCGAGCACGGAAAAAGCGCCAGTTTTGACTATCGAGCTCGGAAAAAGCGGGAATTTCGTTGGTCGGCACGAAAAAAAATGATGCACGAAAAAAATTGCAAATTTTGTTGACCGGCTGCGGAAAAATCGTGAGTTTCTTCAGTCAGTTAAGAATCACAAATTTCGTCGATCAGGTGCGAAAAAATCTCAAATTTTGTTAATCGGCTGCAGAAAAATCGCGTATTTCGTCTGTTTATCGCGAATTTTGTCAATTTGCCGCGTGAAAAAATTTCAAATTTCGTCAGAGTCGGTTAAGAATCGTAACTTTCGTCGATCGGGCGCGTAAAAATCGCGAGTGTTGTTGATCGAGCTCGGAAAAATAGCGAATTTCGTTGGTCGGGCACGAAAAAATTGCGAATTTTGACGATCAGGTGCAGAAAATTTGAAAATTTCGTTGATCGGCTGCGGAAAAATCGCGAGTTTCGTCAGTTTATCGCGGGAAAAAATCGCGAATTTCGTCAATTTGCCGCGGGAAAAAATTGTAAATTTCGTTAGCATCAGTTAGGAACTGCGAATTTTGTTGATTGGACGCGAATTTCATCGATCAGAGGCGAAAAATCGCAAATTTCGTCGATCGGACACGGAAAAAACGAGTTTTGCCGATCGCGCTCCGAAAAATCGGGAATTTTGTTGGCTGGGCTCCAAAAAATCGCGAATTTAGTCGATCAGGCACTGAAAAAACACAAATTTCATCGATTGGGTGTGGTAAAATAGCAAATTCATCGATCAGACGTGGAAAGATAGACAAATTTCGTCAATAAGATGCGGACAAATCGCGAATTTTCCCTACCAGGCGCGGAAAAATCGAAAATTTTGTCGACCGGCTTCGGAAAGGTTGAGAATTTTGCCGATCAGGAGCAGAAAAATCGCAAATTTCGTTGATCGGCTGTCGAAAACTCGCGTGTTTCGCCAGTTTATCGCGGAAAAAAATCGCGAATTTCGTCAGTTTGCCGAGGGAAAAAATTCTAGTGTCAGTTAAGAATCGCAAATTTCGTTGATCGGACGCGAATTTCGCCGATCAGAGGCGAGAAAATAGCAAATTTCGTCGATCGGGCACAAAAAAATCGCGAATTTCGTCAATCAGGCACGTAAAAATCCCACATTTCGTCAATCAGGTGCGGAAAATCACGAATTTTGTCTATCAGGCGCGGAAAAATGGCGAATTTTGTAGACCATCTTCGAAAAAGTTGAGAATTTTGTCGATCAGGCGTTGAAAACCGCAAAATCGCAACTTTCGTTGATCGGAAGCGGAAAAATCGCGAATTTCGTTGATCAACTCCTCCTTCCCCAATCATAACGTTTACATTTTTTTAACCACTAGCCACTTTCATGCCTATATTTGTTTTTTAGTAGTTTTATTAAAACAAAATTTACTCCCCGAATAAAGTCAAGGAATATTACCACTCCTAAATAATCTTTGCTGTATCTCTGGTATATATACAAATGCAAACTGTTGATATATCCTTGCCAACTGAATTGGATATCTTGAGTAGATATGGGAACCTAGAAGGATAAAACTCCCCTCCCCCTCTGAAATCATATTTTTAATCTGATTATAGGCCACAGATCACCTCCCCGAAATATAATTCTCTCTGTGTTACTGGTGTGGCCCTCGACAACCCAGAAATTTTTATCAGTGGCCCTTCCCTTAAAAAGGTTGTGCACCCCTAATCTAAACAATTCCCTAGCTGTAAGACCACAACCTCAATATCCTTTAATTGTCTTGAGCAGTGTATATAAAATAAAGTAATATCAATAGTATGAGACAGAATAAACAATAATTTAAACATAATAATAAAACAATGGAAATTTTGATTTCTTTGTAACGTTTGAAATTTAATATCCCGTAACAAATATATTTTATATAAACTAAGATAAAATCTTCTACGAAGCATTCCCCCCAAAAGCCATAGTAACAGCAAAAGGGTTGTTTTGTGTTATATTCTTATATTATTTTTGAAAAATAATTCTCGAGGATAGATTTTTGAAAATCATAATGAATGGCATTCAAGTTGGTTTCTAGTCACTGTTTCCAGTGAACATTGCTAAGAGCAGCTTTGTTAAAAATATGTTTAAAATAATCTTTTTAGATCTGAAAATTACTTTTCAGGATATTTTAGAGTGTGATTGCCCAGAAATCCCGTTTCGTTCGAAATTTAGTATTTTATTACAAAAGTGTTTAAACTTTTGAGTTAAAGAAACGGTATAGTCCACTCTTTGTTTAATAATTTTGAAATACAAACTCGCTTAAATATACATTTCGTGACAAAGTATTTAGAACTAAAATGACTTACATTTAATTTCTTTCTTTGTCTTCTTTTGACGCGTTCAAGTTTATTCCCCCTTTAAAAAACTAAAAACAAATTAAGTCGATTTCAAGATCACTTTTGCATTTTTATATCTAGCATATAAATATTAAGTAATATTAAGTTATTGGTTAAACAACTACGTAAGAAGCGGGTGTAATACTTGTCAGCTTGTTCGTCCCATTCATCACTCACAGTTTAATCTGTGAATATAATCTGGTGATGAACGACGTATCCTCTTCTCAGCTGATGATAATTCATGATAAAAGATAATAGAAATATTGAAACTGATCATCTCCAAATGTAAGGCACTGCCCTTAGATTAAGGATGTAACGTAATTTATATCGCTTTAGTACACGGATTGATTCAAAATAAGGGTTATGGCGAATTTCACAGAATATACGAATCATACATAGAAACATATATTAAATTAGAAAATACATTCCAATGAGAAATGTGAAGGCTTGAAAGAAAACATAAACGGAAATTTTGACGGGAAATATTTGAATTTCCGTATCTTCCGGAGGTTTTTTTTTCCATTTGGGAAAATTAAAATGTTTCTAAAATAACACAATGTAAATTTTAAAATGTATTATAGGGTGGATCTTTCCAGTACTTGATCAAATTTTTGAAATATTGCGCTATTTCAGGCGAAAAGGAATTTTACACGTGGCACTAGACATAATATTTTTGTTTGAATGTTGGAGCACCTGTTGCCACACTGTTGTCAGCTGCCTGCTGTAAGAGAAGCAATTTTATGATTTTTTTTTTTTTTATTAGAAAATGTAAAAATTTAGTTTTTGATTAGTTGGAGACAATTACGGTAACTTAAAATAATCCACTTCCATCTTGCTTATTTCAAATAATAGTTTTATATGAATTATTATTAATCACAGTTTAAGCATGATATTTTAAAGATGAATTTTTCAATTTTCGACTGATTTCTTCGATTGATCAACTATTGGGAAAATGGCAATTAAAGAAACTATTTACTTATAATTTTGTTGCTATTTAATTTCAGCAGATTTCATTTTTGCCCGTTATAGGACATTTCATTAAGGGATGTAGCAATGATATTAGTTTACTTATAAAACTTAAAAGGAAGGAAATATAATAAAAACACCGTAGCACCGACTTTATTTGACAACTACTGGCTCGGCCACCCTAATTAACATTCTAGTGATTTTCCTTCACCTTTTTTTTTCATGTTCAGTATCCTATATGAAAATATTAATTAGAAAAATGAATCTGTAATATAATTAAATGTTACTTATCGCATTAAAGATTTAAATTGATATAAAATGATGTCCATACTATATAAAATAGTAGAAATGATAAAGTACACTACATGAAAATAAAGCACACAGAAATTACATTAAAAATTTAATGTAATATATTATCGTTTAAAAAAAAAACAATTATTTTTGTCACCATATGTGTGAATTATTCATATAATCAAATGGTGATCATCAGAGAAATGTAACTCTTGTTAGAAAAAAGTTCATCTTGTTATAATAACTTTAAAAAAAGTATTTACTCTTTTCAATCTTTTTCCTCTTTTCTGCCTTTACCTTAATTATAAAGTCTTAGATTTGTCTAACAGTATTCTTATAATAACATTAATGCATATAAATAAACATCGCAAAGAAAATTTAAGCAATGTTCTAGCAAAGGTTAGATTAAAACAAATTATATATACATTTTATTGTACAAATATAATTATACAAAATACACCTGTTTAAGATTTAAAAAAATTATAAAGTATTTTTATATTAAAAATGTTAAAAATATTAAATGTTAAATATTATATATTAAATATTTATATTAAAAATTATTTTTATATTTAAAACTCAATAATAAATTTTATTACTTTCCAATTTCTCAAATATTTTAATTTATTTTCAATGAAAGTCATGTTTTATGTCAGAATCTGAATTTATTGATTCTATACTAATGGGAGATGAACACTCTGTTGGAATTTTGTGTTTGTTAAAAAGAAAAACGAAGCAAGTAAACGAAACTATTTTTATTTCTATTATTTCTACAATCAGTTTTTATGGAAATTTGAAACTACTATTCTGTGCAAATATTTCTTCTACATCAGTATACAGCACTTATATAAAATCCAAGTGTATGAAAGTATAGGTAACCATTGTAGGTAACCATTCCAGGGCGAACCGTGCCATTTATATATTTAAAACACAAGGATGTTTCTTTTAGTCATCTACCCTGATTTTTCTACTGAACCGATTTTGCCAATTATTTTTTTGCTTTTAGGCTATTTATTTATAGATCTGCCCCCACTAGTTATTTTTAAAAATATTCCCATTTTTATATTTTAATTTTAAAAGTTTTTTATGAATTTTCTTCAAAATGGTAGTTAATCGGATTGTTTCCATTGTTTCAGATAAAAGAGAAATAAGGAAAGATATTCAGACAAGCGGCTTTTTGGTCATATTTTTTCATTTGCAAGTTATTTTCGATTTAAAATATTATGCACGTGTACTTTATTTTTATAAGCAAATAAAAATTCACATCTATTGCGGCATCACGAGAATATTGTCTATTGGGTTTATTTTATTTTTATGCATTATCACATCGTTTGTTTTTTCAGTACAATTAAATAAAAAATATTTTTTAATTTGAATACACTGTGGCTAAGTACAAAAGTACGCATATAAAGTATGTTTGAAAAGTTTGCGCCGGTGAAGTTATGCTTAGCTGGAAGCGTATTTTTACATTAATAAAACTAAGGAGAAAATTGATATAATTGTATCAACATGGTGCAATTTTAACTCATTTTTCATTTCTTAATTCTAAAGATTAGAATCGAAGCATTATTGACTGTTGAACTATTTCAGAAATTGAATATTGAGTAAAAAAAATATCCTCATCACTTGTATTTGTAGAAATCATTTGCCATTTTTAAAATGTACTTTTCTACAATACAGATCTTTCGATAATAAAATCTCCATGCTCTTTGTTTGTATGAAGTTATGTGAAAATGAAACGCAGATCAACACCCCGTCATTTTTGACGGGGATGATATACTAGTTCCCATATATTTATATAATAGCATAAACGATTATGAATAAGAAGTAGTATATTGTATTTCTTCGAACTTAACACGGAGTTACAGTGAATAAAAAAGTAACATAACAACAGCGCCCCCTGTTAGTTATTAAAATTTAAAATTAGATCAACATATACATTTTAAAAAATTAAGCTCAAATATAAAATTTGGTGCATTTTCACACAATAGAAAATAAACTACAGCCATAATGTTCATCACAAAAAACATAGGGCTAGCCAAAAGTTGGCATAAAAAACGAACAATTGGCAGCAACATGATTAAAAGTGTATGAGAGTTACAAGAATGCGATTTTAATGTTACTGCAAACCCCGCTCGCTAAATTACATCAGTTGATTGTGGGCCCGATTAGGAATTTCCCCCCAAACATCGAATAGCAGCGACCCTTGTTTAATGATTAAAGTCAAAATTGATTCAGCATCTACTTATGTCAAGTCAACATGGGGCCTCAAACCGGAAGTCCGCAAAACCATATACTCGGTTGTTGCCGAGAGAATAATTTTATATGCGGCCCCGATTTGGTACTCTGACAAGGTAATTCTTCGTAGAAGACTGCTGAGTATTCAGCGAGGTCTTCTTCTCTGTGTCATCAAGTGCTACAGCACGGTGTCTACTGACGCCCTTAATGTGTTGTCGGGAGTGATTCCTCTCGACCTCCGTGCTAAAATGGAACGTGACACCGACCAAGCCCTCACCCGATGGGACGAGAGCATTGATAGTCTTGATCTCAGGCTTGATGCGATAGAGATCTGGAGGTATCCCACCCGACGGAACTATCATAGTAGGATTCCGTGGACTCTTGACCTCAGTCGGAGGACACCATACTCTTACTACACAGATGGGTCTAAGCTGGAGGATCAAAAAGTAGGTTGTGCTTTTCTCCTGGCTAGCCAAGAAGGTGTCGTCGGGGAGGGTCAGTTCCGCCTGACTGATGGAGCGACCGTGTTCGCTGCGGAGGTCCATGTGATCAAGGAGGCGATCATGAACGCTCTTCAGAAAGGTCTTTGTGAACTCGACATCATTCAAATTCGAGATCGGTGCTACAGGCACTTTACTTGTTGGTGCCACGTCAAAAAACAGTAGCCGAAATCAGAGACTTGGTAAAAATCAACAGAATTAAAGTTCATATGCATTGGATCAAAGCCCACATTGGTTACACCTACAATGAACTTATCGACGCACTGGCTAAGGAGGCTGCGGTCGTGCAGTGGACGTGAAGATTCTCCTCTCCTGTCGCCAGGTGAAGAAGAGACTTCTTGGCCGGGCGATAAATGAATGGCAAAATCGGTGGGACCAATCAACAGATGGGCGCACCACATATGAGATCTTCCAGAAAGTCTCCACACGGAGACTCCAAAGGGACTTTTACGTAAACCAAGTTCTGTCGGGACATGGTGCCTTCGGTGACCACCAAGCCCGGTCCTTGAGGGGCAACCCAGTGTGCTTCTGTGGGACAGGGCACAGAACGATTAGACATTGTGTTTATGAGTGCGTCCTGTGGAATCAAATCAGAGAGAATCATTTCCCTCAAAATTATCACACTCGAACGCTTAGCAATCTTTGCCTAGATCTTTACAGCAGGAAATGAATCGTGGCTATTGTCATGGACCTTTTGAGTAAGACTTTAGATCGCGTGGGTGGTCGCAGAGTTACTTGAGCTTCGTTTTGTCGGGTTCGAGTTCTTGAACACTGATTTCGAGATTATTTGAACGTATTACTCTATAAGAGTAGTCTGCAGACATGTTGGCACATTGCGGACGGGCGACTGCGCAAGGTTTTCAGGGTTTTCCTTGCGTTTAACGATAATTCAAGTCGCTTTCCTGTAAGTCCTCCCTGAAGGCAGGGTCTCATTACTTTGCGGTGTGGCTCAGGCTGTCTTTACTGCGCTTCTGCGGGGCTCGGACGGTCTCGTTGCTCGGAAGGTGTCATTGATGGTGCCTCCCCTTGCTGGGTGCAACGTGGCCGGTTCCGGTCCTTCAATTACACGAGGCTGGCGGGTGCTGTGGTAGCGACTGAGCGTCTTTCGGTGCCTTTGGGACTGGAGATATATACGCTATCTCCTTGGAAGGACAGAATGGAGCCTCACGGCTCTGGATCGGGAAACTTTTGGTTTTGATGTCAAATTCTAACAGGATTGAAATTTGATAAAATTACGCGCATGAATTCTTGAGATGTGAATATGAAGGAGATCGTAAAAAATGTATAGTGGCAATGCCATTTGTTGGGCGATATACATCCAAACACATTAGCAGCTCTTTATGTCAAAGCCCAACAGAATATGAAGTTTGATGAAATACCCTACATTAGTTTTTGAGATATAGCTATCGTGGAATCCCTGAGAAATACAGCATAGCAACTCCCACTGTGTGGAGGGGCGTTATACATCCAAACCATGTATTTATATCAAAGTCTAATAGAATACGAAGTTCTATGAAATTCCGTGCATTAGTTCTTGAGATATAGCTATCGCGGAAGTTGTAAAAAAAACCCGCAGCATTGTAGCGCCATTTGCGACATGATATACACCCAAATCCAAATAGTTACAATTTATGTTAAAGTCTAACTGAATCTGAAGTTTGATTAAAACTCACGTATTAGTTCTTGAGATAGAGCGGCCACAAAATTTGTGTTGCACGCAGACTAACAGACAGGCATTTTCCAAAAATTATCAAATCTTGTTCAGGACATCTCAAAACATGTTGAAAATATTCACTATTTCAATTATTTCATTTGTATCCTCCCCTCTATATTCTAAAAAAGTTAGCTGGAGGCGCAAGGTGCGTGATTCAGCGATTCTAGCTGGCCAAAATTATTTTTGACGTCGATATAGTCGCATCGCCATAAAATTGAAATATTGATATTCTCTATTGGATGTTAGGTATTGCAAAATGTACCGTGTAGCAGTCATAATTTCGTTACAGGAACATTCAAAAGTATTTCATTACATTACGGTCTATGGGGAATAATCGTTTGCGGTGGTTTTTAATGATGTTTCATAATTTCAAACACTTTGAAATTTATATACATATCTATAAAGTGCACTACAAGATGATTGCTATAGAATATGGTATGGATAGAATTTATCGATCATTTACAGGGACACTAAAAATAATTATGTTACATTACGGTCTATGGAGAAAAATTGTTTGTGGTGTATTTTGTTCATGTTACACTATTTCAAAAGTATTTAAATTGATATATATATCTGAGTTGCTCTATAAGATACTTACTATTGAATATGATGTGCCATTCAATTTTCATATACAGGGACAACCAAAATAAATCAGTTATATTTTTTTATGTATGAACAATAATTGATGGAAGTGTGTTTTCAGTTGTGGAACACTTTTTTTTTTTAATTATAAAAATTGCATACTATTTAGTGTGTACTATACAGTTGTATAACACTTTGTTAAATTTTAAAAAGGGCATACTATTTAGTGTGTATAAATTCTATAAATCATATACAGGGCTGCACAAAACCTCTGAAGTACATTTCCATTTATTGACGAAAATTTCTGGCGAAGAATTTTCAACTGTGCTATGCGTTCACTAACTGTTCTAAATTTTAGCAAATTGTGAATTATATGATAAATCTAATATAGTTCATATATAGGGATGTACAAAATTTTTAGCTATTTTTTCGACTTTGGTTGAAATTGTGTTTTCAAACGAGTTACATGTTTCACAAATTATTACTAAGACATCGTTTTTCACGTTATTAAGTTATGAAGTTTTATTATAGTAGTTCGAATGCGTTGAAAAATGTTTCAGAATCTGATTTTTGAACGATTTTACGTTCTCCTTGATAATTTCAATGATATTTTCTTAACGGTATGGAAACTAAAATGATAAAACTATTTTTGTATTATTATAACAAATCCTAAAATTTCTTTTTCTAAAATTTAAGATACGGGCAAACATTCGACAGCTTTAATGGAAATTACTGTGTTGTATATTCTGTTGAATATTTATATTTATCTCTGCACAGAGGAATCTTATGAAAAGAATGGGAATCATAAAATAGCATGAGAAAATGCCTACATTATGTTTTGCGTTGTGTCAAATCTGAATTTGGAGAATTTGTCTGGATCAATTTTGTCAACACTCGAAGTTTGCAGCCAAGTAATATATTTTAAATAATTTTGTCCTAAGATATCTACATACAATTGGCAATTTTTGTCCAATTTTGGCCATAAATTTAAACATTTCTCTCTTGCAAAACTTAATGTGCTCTTCATTGTAATTTTCCTCTAAAGACAAAACATTTTCGACCAAATTCGCATCTTCGTTAAATTTTAAATCTTGTTGTCATTGTATAATGGTGCAAAAGTTTATTTATGTGACTAACTTAATTTCTGCTGTCATTGATAAAAAGAAAATGGTACTTGAATTAAAATTTCCAAAAAATTTATTTAGATTTAATAAGCTAAAAGCAATTCTAAAAACTAGGGGGCACCTAAGGGCAGATAAATTAAATTGGAACGAAAAGGTGTTATATTCTTATATTATTTTTGAATAAAAATAGTAATTGAGCAGTAACCATAATTGAGCAGTATATTTTATTCCGCTTCAAGTAACAAGAGATTAAAGAACTATACTCAAATTGATTGATTCATTTCCAACTAAGAAGCACCAACTTTGCACTAGTCTATGGACCATACAATTCTGGAAGAATTGAAACAAGAAAATAAACAATTAAAAGACTCTTTGGTCAAGGAGGAACAAAGTAAAGAACAAATTAATGAAAGCCTTAAAGAAGAAATTAATAAATTAAAAAGACAACAGAAGCAATTAAAACCACATACTAAAGAAAAAATTATACAAACAGAAGTCAAATCAAAAACAATAACAACTCAAACAATAATGGAAAACAAAGATTATGTCAGCATAGAAGATAATGATGAAGGAGGGTTTATTCAACTATCAAACAGACTACAAAAAAATGAGGAGTTGGTGACACGAAACCTGGAATACTCAAGTAGGGGCCGTCAAGGAGAAAAGTGCGGTGGTGAAACACGGACAGGCGACCTCCCTGCCTCAGCGAAGTCTAACTCTGCAATAATAATTAGAACTATTGCAAAACATATAAAGATACCAAAACTAAAAGCACTACTTAATGAAAACTTTAATAAAGAGAAAGATGTCCCAGCAATTTACTGCAGAAATGCCAGAAATCCATATACAATTATTATACAATCCAATACGGATGACAATACAGAACATCTGTTAAAAATAATAGAAAACATTCCTGATATTACAAAGCTCACAGAAATAACATATAAACTGACTAATTATAAAAGAATAATAATAACTGGTATTCCATCCTCAGTACCTAAAAATCTACTAAAAAACAACTTTTCAAAAGTAAAAAAAAAGCCAAGCAAAAAAAAGCAAAGAAAAAGGGGGAAAGTTGTGGCTAAAAAATAGTGTGATATCAAATTTCCAAGCTAATATTATGGTACTTATTTAACATTTTTTATTAAAAATTTACCATATGTAAGTCGAGTACCTAAGTATGCGTTGATAGAAAGCCTTTTCTCCTTTACTAAATACATCATAACGTGTTTCTGAAAATTAATTTTTTAAAATTATGCATGATGGGCTTGGCGGCCATCTTTCCATATTTTACACAATTTTCTAAGCACACAAGTACATTGTTAAGATCGGAAATTCGAAATTGTTGCTAAAGCAAACATTTTATGCTTTTAATTTATGGAAATGAGTGCCTAGAAATTTGTGTCTTAAAATAAAGTTGAAGTAACTTCAGGTTTTATCTTATGATTCTCTTTTTTCGGAGGGATTAATTAATTAGTTAAAGCAGTAAAAATCAATTGTTTTTTTTTTCTTCAAAATAAAAGACTTTCTTAATTTATCTGTCTGTAGCCAAAACTAGAAGTTCAAAATTCTTAATAATGCAAACATATTACGAGCTTGTCTGCTTAGAAATTTGTGTAAAATATGGAAAGATGGTCGCCAAGCCCATCATGCATAATTAAAAAAAAATAATTTTCAGAAACACGTTATGATGTATTTAGTAAAGGAGAAAAGGCTTTCTATCAACGCATACTTAGGTACTCGACTTACATATGGTAAATTTTTAATAAAAAATGTTAAATAAGTACCATAATATTAGCTTGGAAATTTGATATCACACTATTTTTTAGCCACAACTTTCCCCCTTTTTCTTTGCTTTTTTTTTGCTTGGCTTTTTTTTTTACTTTTGAAAAGTTGTTTTTTAGTAGATATCAGTTCTTTTTTTTAAACAGATTATATATAATTGAAATAATTCTACTCGCTAAAATTAGTCCTTGTATAGCCTTTATAAGCAGGGAACAAACACAATAGTATACACTTTGTTTACCTATCATTCATTTTTTAGAGTAATTAATAATTTAAAAGTAAGGAAAGTCAATTTCTTCTTTCAAAGTATCAGTCTTTCACAATTTATATCGCCTTAAAATTTTCTATGAAGGATGAAAATTTAGTAAAAATCAAATAGAGTCAAAATAAAATATATATTTACAGTTAGTCTGTCAGTTAATTGTTTGTTCTAACATTTTTTTGCTGACGGTTTTGCAAAATAAATTTATCTTTACAAATACCTACGGAAAATCCGAGAATGAAGCCCCGCAGGCATCTAAAGAATCGAAGATCTGTCTAAAGAAGTAAATCTAGCAATTCTAGACATGATGATGAAACATTTTTGATAAAAAAAATCTAAAAATTTAAAGATATAAACTGTACATATAACTTCATCTTCATTTAGATCGTGTTATAGAGAAGAAAGAATAAATATGTATTTTACTCAAGTCTGTTTATCCATACCTATTTGCATAAATGTGAGAATATAATTTCGTATAAAAATTCCCGTAAATTGATTATATTTAATAGTCTATTATTAAAGCCGCATAAACATTAGAATAAAATTTTTTTGCAGTTAAAAATTGCCTGAAATCTATAGTCTTATCGTTCGTCAAATTTGTTATATGTTTTTTTTAATACCCAGACACCTTTTCTAAACTCTGACAAAAGATCACAGAAATACTGAAATTATCCAAATACTTATACCTTTCTATCGTATTTCTTTTTTTTGAGTGGGGGGAGGGGTGAGGAAGGGCGCTTAAGAACTTCGTTTTGTTCTTAGAATTCTGAATTAATCATTGAAAAGATCTACCTACATAAGTCTTGTTGCAGAATTTTCATTAGGTAAGAGTTGCATCAACTTATACATCATGTGAATATATTAAATTACTTTTGCAAAATACTAGATGGGAGCCATTGATATTTTCAGAGCATTTGCCTACATTTTAAACTTAAATTATTTACAACTATTCATTAATTTTCTATACGAATTAAAGAAGTCGTTGTTTCCATGGCAACTGTACCTTTCACTATTGCTTGTTTGTTTTATTGAACACATATATATCAGATCACGTGAGGATCACGGCGGGATTTGAACCCGCCCCCACCTACGTTCTCAAGCGATTAGCGGCGTGGTGTCTTATCCACTCAGCCACGGTGGGCCACTATTACTTTATCTAATACCCAGATACTCAAATTTAACCAGCTGCGCTTAGAATCATGCTCATAACAGAGTACATTTATATGTAAGAGTGGTGACACATATGCACAAGTCGTGTACTCATATTCAAGTTTTTGTCCAAAGTACAGTAACTCAGTTTTCATTAATAGACGTGGAAGATTTCGATTAAACTAACCAAAAAAGTTTAAAAACATTGGCTTTCTGATTTGATTTTATTCAAAATCGTCTTAACCAACCAAAGTTAATGTCCAGGATCCAGAGTGTTTACTGCAAACATCAAAAAAAGTTTTCAAAAATGCAGGCTTCTGATTGATCAATCTCATCGCGCTAATAGCGTAAAATCTATCTTGATCCCGGTCTATTCAACGTCCTTTAAATATTCGAGAAAGCCTTGACAAGTCAGGAAAATATCACACAAAGCAGGCAAAACAAAGAAGAAAATCATTCATTGGCTCGTTCATATCCACGAGCCAATGAATGATTTTGTTCCTTTGCTTTGTGTGATGTTTTTGTGACGCGTGTCAAGACTTTCTCAAATATTTAAGGGGCGTTTGTTTATTTCACCACCATGAAGCTATGAAAGGAGAGGAGCAGACATGTCAATCTTCCCGTGTGAAAAACTACATAAAGAAAACGAGTTCTTTCCCCCTCTTCTGCCCTTTTCTCTCTTGATTTTGACCGATAGCAGCCCATTTAGCAGTCTCCATAGCAAGATGCAGCTATATATGGCGGACGCAAGGGGGAGGGTGTTAGCGTGACCAATGACATACTAGGCCAATTTATGACGTTTAAAAGTCACACGGAGTTGGATCATCTTTACACGATGATTAGTACAAAGCGGTGCGCCGATTTTTTTTTGTGTCCATTGCCATGTACAGATAATCAACTCCGTGTGACGTGATGAGCTGGCCACACTTAGGAACAGCTTCAAATGACGTCATCTACTTCGAGGCAAATGAAAAAGGACAGGCTACCGCGGCGCTACAGCGTCTAGAATTTATAGTGTGGAAATCCAATCAGTCGATCACAGCGATATCTGCAGGATATTTCCCAAAACTCCAAGACAATTTGGTCTAGACGCTGTAACATTTTTTTTAAACGTTTTATTAACTTACATTTGACCTGTGTGCTTGGCGTCAAACCTGCTGTAATAATACGATGTTTACTTTGAAATTTGAAAATATATAGCAGATGTCGCTGCGATAATCTCCCTGGATTTCAGCGTCTGTGCACATTTAAGGGATACACTTTTTAGCGGTTCTTGGATAGCAAATTTCCACATTATGTATTCTAGACGCTGTAGCGGTGCATTACACATGTCTCTTTCTTCTTTAAAAAATATCCTGCAGATGTCGATGCAAATGACTGTTTGGAATTCGACATCGTTGTACATTTAAGGGATTCAATACTTTCGCGCTTTTTTAAGTATTGCTGGGATAGTCGATTTCTACAACATATAATCTAGACGCTATAACGGAGCTATAGTTTCTAGAAGATATAGTTTAAAAATCGGCTTATTAAAAAATTGCTAAAAACTGTATCCCATAAATGTTGAACGAGGCTGAACGACGAATGTCGATTATAGCGACATATGGTAATTCCAACATAACTATTTCAAAAGAAAACGTTTCGCTCAGAGAAGATCTAGAAAATGTTGCTCCTATCGACATTTGTCATTCAGTATTTTTCAATATTTATGGGATTCAATTTTTAGCACTTTTTAAAGAATTACTGGAATAGCCGGTTTCCACACTGTGACCGTGATCTAGGTAGATTTTTCTGTGTTATCGTAACGAGATTGACCAATCAGAAGCCAGAATTTTTGCTAACTTTTCACTGTTTGCAAAATTGTACCTGGATACCGGCCTATATTTCTAGACGCTATAACTGAGCTCAGGAATAGTACAGAAAGCAAACTCTGTATTTTGATACATTAAGGCCGGGATCTAATTAGGAACAAGTGTGTCTCTATAACGAAGTAGCGACATACGGCCAATAAATGTTTATTGGTAAAAATGATAAAAACAAATCGTTAAAGTTCTTTGCGAGCATGCCATTATCGCCAGGTTAATGCATGCTGAATTATTTCCCTAGTCTAATAGAAATCGTCCATGCGCGTATCTTCTAATGGAGGATATTCCAAATATGGGTTCGAGGCTGAAATAGTCACGTGGTACCGGTAATTTACCCAAAGAATTTCTTACTGATAGAAGGGAAACAGGAAACTACACTGTTAAAAATATCGTGAAAAATTACCTCGTTTCTTACAGGTTCTCTATTTTCTGACCAATGAGAACGCTACATAAACGCCTGTGAAGCGTTCTAATTGGGCAGAATACAGATAGCCTTTAAAAACAGAGGTAATTTTTCACGATATTTTTAACAGTGTACTACTGCTTTCTCCCATGAACTGTTTCATTGGCTAGCGGGGATTTACATTACGTAGACGGAGCCTTCCCTTCTTTACGCTAGACGTTCATGCCTTGACCATGTGATCATAACGTAGATTGAATATCCTCTATTAAAGAAAGCGAATTGCCGTACTTTCGACAAAATCTTGAAATGAGCATGTCTCCTGTGCATATATCACCACTCTTATGTATAAAGGCTCTCTGTTATGGTGGTGTTTCTGATACAGCGCCTAGAATAGCTAGTGTGGAAATATGCTATCCAAACAGTTCTAAAAATTTGTATCCCTTAAATGTGCGACGATACTGCTAAAATTTCAAGTGTCGTTCGCAGCGACATCTGTGGGATATTCGTATTACTATTATTACATTGTATAGACTAGCAATTTCTTGCAGTTGTAGAAAATATCCTGCAGATGCCGCTGCGATCTGCATATTACAGCAGTATCATTGCACATTTAAGTGATACAATATTTTAGCGCTTTTTTAAGTATTACAGGGTTAGCCGATTTCAACACTATATATTATAGGCGCTATAGTTTCTGAGCGCTCTTGGTTAAATTTCGATATTCGAGTTTTAGAGTGAGCAATAGAGAAAAGTACTAAAACTATTGAAACAACAACTTCTTTAATATTGAAATGTATAGCAAAGGAGTTCAGAATCAATGCCTTAAATAGTTTCGAATACGCACTGTTGTTATGACATCAATACCCTTCCTGGATGTGGAAATGCAAATTGTGTTCAACATAATTGGCCGCAATCTAGATAGATTTTTCGCTGTTAGCGAAACGAGATTCATTAATCAGAAGCTTGCACTTTTGCGAACTTTTCGCTGTTTGCAGCAATGCAGGCTATTGATTGGTGAATCTCGTTTCGCTAACAGCGAAAAATCCATCTGGATCCCAGCCTAAATTTCTGTAAACATTGCACTTCATCCATGGCACTAAGAAAATGACTCAAAACTTTTATGACATAGGCCGGGATCCAGAAGCAGCAAAAATTCTCAAACATTCTGGCTTCTGATTGGTCAAACTCATTTCGCTAACAGCGAAAAATCTATCTGGATCTCGGCCATAGTTTTCTTCGATGAAATCAATGCAAAAGGATAATATAAAAAATTTTAAAAGACTTCTAAAATGATTTGGCGGGTTTATCGCTATTTGGCATAATTTATAAACTTTAAAATTAATTAACAGTTTTTCGCTAATTAAGAAAAGAAAATTTGTGTTTTAAAAGCTGAATTTTACAAAAGCACGTAGATTGAGTAAATATCTGTCCAAAAATGCAATCCTTACTTTTTTATGTCCATTATTTAAGTCTCTACCTTGATTGAACCATAAATTGTGACGAAGAAAATAAATCGATCATTTTCAGTATCTCGACGTTATTTTAAAAAATCTATATCTCTGTTTATAATTAATTTATGAGGATGCATTTGGTCTCAAATTGAAGATATTTTCCATTAGGTCCTTCTGGTTTTGGTTTTATTTTTCTGCGATGATTGGTTCTTTTGATATGGGAAATTTTACGCTGGCATGTTTGGTTGATTTTACATGGAGAAGTTGTCATCAGTATAATAAGCAGTTACGGTGTCTTGCGTTTTATTCTTGGCGTTTGTTTGTTTGGCGAGGTTAGCATTTTTTTTTCAGCTTGGCTTGGCAGAACGACCGTCCTGCTTGATGAAATAATAGCATACCTTGAAGAAAATTTGTCGGATAAAAACATCACCATATTGAAAATTGTAAAGAAGGATAACTAAACTCTATATCACATTATATTGCAATTAGAAACAAAAGCATCACAGGAACTTCTGGATAAAAAATTTATACAGGTGGGTCTCAATATGTGCTTCATTCGTTCTTTTCGCCCAATCATTAGATGCGGTAAATGCCAGCTATATGGACACCAAACATCTTACTGCAGAAGACAGCCAATTTGCGCCAAATGCTCGAGAGGTCACTGCACTTCGGAGTGCCCGTTTGCGGGCGTTCCATCGTAATACAGATGCACAAATTGTTACCACTTACCTAACTATAGGAAACATTCAGCGGATTCAACTATTTGTCCGGTTTATCAGTCATACTTGGCAGATAGAAGGAACGTCATATAGGACCACTTTATGGGCAAAATGTTAAATATTAAATAACTCTAAAGAACTCCACAAAAGTTGCGGGTTAACTTCAAAACCCCCATTTATGTAAATAGACACTTATCAAACTTAAACTTTGAACTTTAGTGAACTTACTCATTTTCAAGTACAAATATATGTTTAGTGTGTATATAGCGATATTCATCATTTTTACTTAAAATTTATATTAATTTACTTTATAGCTCTGCATTATATCTTTGAAAGCATTATCTTATCAAATTGAAACTTACTGAATTTACTGTGTTTAAGACTATAAGTGAATTATCTTCAAGTGTATAAATGTGTTTTGCTGCAAATTATTTTACTTCCATTACAACTCAAAATTCATATAATTTACCTATCATATTCATAAATTATCTTAAAGTACTTTTAAAATAATATTTATGTGGCAATATAATTATTAATATTATAAATTATATGTGTTTGTAATAGAAATTTTAGCTACGGCTGTGCTGGCCTTCAGTTATGGGCAGTGGGGCCATCACAGGCGGCTCGAAATTAGTCCTGTAATATCTTTTGCACATAATAGAGTTCTACCATCGAAATGCATAATTGAAAGTGCATTGTGGATCTAGTGTACCTGGCTACTAAGATCTATCATGGTAAACTTTTGAAATGTTTATTTATCACGGTCCACCCCACTCTAGTCGTTAAATTTCTCTATCTCTTATTAAAATTTATTATTACTTTATTTACTTTACTTGGATTAATTTTTATCTTTGTTTATCTGTTACCTTGGTACTCGAGTGGGGAGGACTGTATATTTCTGTATTGTGCTTTATTGTGCTATATCCCGTAATCACATATCCTTTAATTATTCTTTTCAAAATCACCAGTTCCATTTAATCTCTCATCTGTAAATATTTATCGCACACACTGTCAATAATTGCCATATATCTAACATTGTTATTTCTCCTAAACTGTAAAAAAAAAAAAAAAAAAAAAAAAAAAAAAAAAAAAAAAAAATATTATTGAAGGAATTCCGCAGGTAGTAAAACTTTTCCCTGCGCTGGGCTTGGGGGTTGGTTACACCTAACCATAAGCCAAAAGCGTGTTCCCAGGGTGGGTGCTTACTTACTTACATACAATTATATTTATATCAAAACCAATAGCAGATTACAACGCCCGAACTATTGAGCTATAACAGGCCAAAAATAAATTACGCTAGGATAAACTTTTAAAAATCGACTTTTGGCCAGCTAGAATCTGTAAATCACCCATCGTGCGGCACATGGCTGCCGTCATAAATTACTTTTTTGTGACCGAAGGTCTTTCTCGTCTAATACTAAGAAAACTATAGCATGTGAAACTATGAAAATTGGCAGTTTTATAGAAAATGTTCGATAAACATGCTGAAGCAGACAATTTTTTTATCGAATTATTTTAAGAGCTATATATAATGTTGAAGCCAGCCAAAATAGTTCGATTAAAGTTTTATAGGAACAAAAACAATTTAACCATCTTTTGCAGAGACATACTTAACAAACTTGAGGTATGCAATGTGGAATTAATTTTTTCATCTTGACTAAGTTTTTGAGGATTTTTTTTAATTTTATTATTTAAGTTTTCCTTATTTCAATATTGATTTATTTCATATTTAGAAAAAGTCATTTGTTGCCAAATTCTAAAATAACGCAAAGTATAATATTTCCTTTCAATTAAAAATAATGTATTTACATGTGACTGTTAAAAACAGAAAAAACACTTTAAAATAATAATTAAATGATCACGTGTTAAAAGCAGGAAATGTGGAAAATTACTTCATGAAAAATTTATTTACATGTGAATATTAAAAAAAGAAAGAAAACCTTAAAATAACTAAATTATTAGACGCGAAACGCTTTTAATAGTAAAAATTACATTATATATTAAAATGATTTTCTTATGAACGGTACTCATGTGACGTCACAATGGGAATCTCATGGCATAAATGTAGCGTAGCCAGCAAGTTTGTTTATATATTTCATGACTTTGTGCAGCATAAATACAGGTAAATGCATGCGTAAAATACTTTAGATTTATTTTCTACAAATTACTATTCATTGAATACATATTAAAACTCATATATACTGATTACTTGAGATAATTTACTTTTTAAAAATAACATGAAAATATGCATAACTGTGCATTAAAATGGAGCAAAGAATTCATGCATAAGCTATAACTGTTCCTGAAAATATCTAAAACTCGATATAAACATAAAATATAAGCTTAAATTTTATAAACACAGTGCTTTTAAATGCCTTGGTTCTGAATGTTATTCCCAAGTAGACAAATTTTTGTAACCTTGAATCCAAAGGAAGAATATTGTCCATAGCATCGTTGCAAGTCCGAGAGTCATCGACACGTTTTATTTAACTATTTTATACAAGGTCTGATTTTCAAATGTGTAATTGATTTTATTTATCAATCTCAAAAACAGCGTGTCAATCTCAAAACCAGATGTTGTGACAGCGGTGGATGAGGCAATGGGAACTGACAAGTGCCCCAGTCAAACAGAAAAGCATTCAAACCGATTACAGAAAATCGTCGCCGTTCATGATAATATCATTCAATCTTCTGTAACCTGGTAACCTTTTTAAAATAGGGTACGTTAGCATGTTTTAGAGGCTGCGGAGTCTGAACTGGGGTTGGCAAACATAGCTCAGAGGGGCAGAGCCCCGATTGTATACATAAAAAGTAAAAACATAGTTATTTGTAAAAATCTTTTTACTTCTATAGGCAAATTAATGATTGGATTTTATATTTTAATGTTAATTGAATTTAACTTTTAACTAAATAGTTACGCAACTTTCATTTAATGAATCATCATTAGGCACCCTGTTGTAACATTTTGAATTGCTTGTTCGGATTCCACACTTAATTTTTTAATTTCACATGTTGATGTAAAATGTCGTCCACAACCTTGATACCACGACGCGATGACGACATGCCGTCAACATCCTACAACTCTTACGCCACGTCGGCCCTTTTGCTTTCATTCTTGAGAGTAAAAATGCCTTTATTTATCAGAATAGCACCATATGTCCAAGACGTCATGTTTGCAGTTTTTTTTTCTAAACTATAACAACCTGCATTAAAAAACTTGGTGACATACGCTTTGGCGAGTTTTAGATGAGTAACTAAGCATTACCTTTTCAATAATGGGAAATTCTCCAAGCTTAGTGTTGTCCAATCAAATTAGCCGTATGTTACTACTGTGATAAAGAGAGATACTCCGAAGATAAACATTCTTTAAGCACTTCAATGTTTGCCCCGAGATAACTCGGGGGTAAAAGCACTGTTTTCCTATACCCTTCGCCGGTGAAGTGGTATGATACTCAATGTTTTATTTCACATTCAAAGTTTCGATGAACCAAAATAACTTTTATCATTATTTAAAAGTTTAAACAATATTCTATCAAATGATGTGTATGTTATTTTGATTCACGATGTCCCTCTAACTAAAATACGTGATAAAAGATCGAACAAGTTTCGAAATGTGCAAAAATAAGGCAAACAGCGTTCACTTTAAAAATCTATTTTTACAACTTATTTTTGTTTTCTTAATACGAATTTATTCAGATTTAAAGATTACATGTTCATTGTAACATAATAATGTTTACTGATTCTAAGGATAACATTTAATTTTTATGAAATCATTGGGCGAAAATATGCAGTTTATCTACATTTGTCCTTTTGCATCTCTAATTCAATTGAAATATAGCTATGGTTTTTGTTTTACAAGAAGCGTATATTAAAATGCGCACTGATTAACAAAATTTAGTTTTTTAGAACTATATAAAAAGAAAATTAAGATTTTTTTTAATATTTCTTTTATAGGTCATTTATTGAAACGTGCGTATGGTTCAGAGATTGATGAAAATCACAGCTGCATTTTTCGTCTAGGTTTCTCCCCAGTAAGAGGCATGGAAAGTTTTGTAGGTGCTCGAACAACAGCAAGAATTGTCGACAGTTTCAGGTACGACAGTATGCAGTTTTCTCTACTGCAACGTTTTATATATGTGAGACAATAAATACAGAAGCAATTTAGAAAAATTATTCGTAGCGAGTGTTACATGAAAGTATGGAATTTCATTTTTGTCGCGAAATCCCCTAGATTCTGCGCGACGAAAGTAGTTTCATAATAAAAAGCAAGGTTCTCAATCGATGAATGCTATTTAGTTGCCGAATGTGCCAGAAACACGACGTAGACACTACATCTCATATTACAAAAATCCAGAAAACAGCGCAATAAAATCACCAAAATACAAATATCACTGGTAAGACTTGTCAAACGGATATCCCTTGTCACTCATTTTTTCTCTCAATCATTCGGTCAATCTTATTTATAAAGCTTCTCTTGAAGATGAAGTCATACAGCTTTCCAGTATTTTCCGGATAATCCCGTAAATTTTCCTCATAATTCTTCAGTCTCGCGAAAGAAGGGGTTTGATAAGGGCATTTTTCGCCCATCAGCCGCTTGATATGACATACATTTTTTTCATTAAGAAAAAATCTTGAATGAAAATTCAGTAATTGATGGGACAAATAAAATATATAATTAAGTAAGTATTATGTACATGAAGGAACATATTAAGACTATTATTTCGGTATATGATGTATGAAATATCGGAAATAATCAATAACCGAAAATAATCCCGCGGTTTCAGACACTTTTAGCAGTGTGTTTTAGATTAGTCTTCCTCCTTGATTTCTTCATCCGAATCACTACTGGACCATCTAGCGGCGGCATCTTGTAGTATATAAACATATTCAAGACTTGGTTTTTTAACTTCGGTTTAGTTATGGCACCAGTAAGCCAGATACCATAATACGGAAGCAACATCCGCACAGTACCCTACGACCCTTGCGGCTACTTTACATTGACAGTTCTATTGTGTGATGTTGCTTTGCTGTGTTTTATCCAAATATTATAGTTTTTAGCTCCTGTGTGTCGAACAATCGAACTTTAGTCACAAAACGCCTCTCTTTAGCATCCTTTGTTGAAAACTGTTGTTTGCTTATTTAGGAATCTAGTCATTTCATGTTCGAGATCCATTTCTTGCAGAAGTTCCAAACAATCCCGAAAGCATCTATGAATAATCATAACATCATTTGACTTCAGCCACTCTCTGATATTGTGTACATCTATTTTTAATATATGTGTAAGTATGTTAGCGTCATTGTTCTTTGAATCCGCGAAGTAAGTTCCGAAGACACCCAAAATGTAACCTGAAGCAGTGACGAACATCATAGGCTTAACCAAAGGTCTTCCTCTGTGTAACGAGAAAGATCGTCTCTGGAAGGAATAGTTCGCACTCTTCTGGATATAAATGTATGTACATGCCATCAGCAACAAGTATCACAGTATCATTGTCGTCATTCAGAATGAATAATCTTCTTTCTAGAGGCCTTGTATATTTTTCTATAACCTGCGTTCTGATGACATGTTCCATTCCAAGGTATAATGGAACAAAATTCTCAATCAAAACCTGGCTTGCATGCAGCACTGGAGACATTATTATTTTTCTTACATTCAATAATGTGGACAGAACACCATTAGAGAGACCAGTTGTAAGCTTTACAAGTAACACTTCCAATCAAGTACGAGATGACCTTTTTTCGAGGAACGTATTTTGGACTTTTTTATTTCAAAAATATAGTTAAAATCAGACATGGATATACCCATGAGAGTATAATAATCGAACTCAGAAAGGTGTCCCGGTATGTCAAAATCGAGGCCTCTCTACTTTACTACATTTCTGATATTGTTTAAGAGACTTTCAATTTATTTTTCATACATAGATGTATTCTCACTTACAAGGCGCAAAGCTTGCATACCCAACTCACTGAATACCGATCCCACAATATGAGTTTTACAGCATTGTTTTTCCGACGAAATATAGATTCTAGTTTCTATAAAGGCTTGAGTTTGATCTGCGTTTGGTACAGTCACGAGGCAGTTCTTACTTTTACATATTATTCAACAAGTGTTAAAGTTGTGACAGCGAGGTATTGATAAATGTATATTAGGTATCTTATTTGTGGAGTCGTCGGCAGTACCCGTTGACGCATAATCGCTTATTATTACAACAGAAGGGGAATAGGAGCATTTTGAGTCCGAAGCACACGAAATACATATGATCTGCATTTAGAGTACAACTTTGAACCACTTTGTAGATCGCATTTTTAGAACATTGAAGTATCGATATACCTTTCCTGTGTTAGAACAGATACAAAAATCACCATTTATTTTTCGCCAGGTTTTACAACAATCACACTAACTTCCAAGCATTATTATTATTAAATTTATCAATAAATATTTACAACAACAGTTTTAGAAAACAGCATTGACATCTGAACAACGTAAATACTTTTTGAGCGCGTCAAAACAAATCTAAACGCGCTCGGATAGCAGTGCAATTGATACTCTCGCACAAAATATTTTTTTCTGTAATTGGTAGAAGCGCACACTGAACCAAAATAAAAAAATGCTCTTTATTAAAGCTTATAAAGAGTAGTATCATTGCAAGTCAAAATTAATCTGGTTCATGGAACTCTTCTTAAAAAAAAATTGATTCAAAGACACAAAAAACGACAAAAATGAAGGAAAAACCAAAACACTCTATTTTCGGGCTATAATTTCTATGACTTATTACTTTATTCATCACGTAAATCTTATATTAAACAAAAATACATATCTTTAAGTATACAAAAACACTGAACAATTGTCAGTAGGCGAAACTCTTTTTTTTTCGCGTGAATGATGGGCGAAAAATAGCCCTTATCAACCCACCATCCTTTCTAGATAAGTGTTTAGCAACCATAAAAAGTCGCTTAGTCTCCAAATTCGTCGTCACGATCGACCGATTAACAACCAAATATAAAAGCTTTTTCTAGTTGCTACTCCTCCTTTTGTTCTTTGGACGTAAATTTTTTCCTACAATCGACAAATTTTCTTTTTTTTATACAAAACTATATTCGAGTATTTGACTTTTACGAACTTTTGCATAAAACTTTACAAATTGAATAAAAAATTATTTGTTTTTTCCTGACAGAACAGAAATAGCTACTTTGTTCAAATAAGAAACATCATACTGTTACCGAATTTCGATGGATGGTAGTTTGTATTATTAGGATGGAGAAAAATTTAGAAGAAGACTTTTTAAAGTTATAAATATCAGAGTAAATGAAAATTGGCAAAACTTCCCATAAGATCAACTCTTCCCAGTCTACCCTAAAATTTTATATAGTGTGTTTTAAAATAATTTCGACAATTTCAACTGATTATAGTATTTATTCACAAACTGCCAAAATTAATACCCAAATTGGCATATATGTACTGTAACTGTCCAAGTTTATTTAACGATTATTATAATAAAGCTGATCTTCAAATACCCAATGTTAGGTCCCTTTCACTGGATCGAGCTGACACGTGCAGAAAAAACTACACATGCATCGAGACACGTTTTTGTGGTTTCATCATCAATGGTTTGTACCACAGCGCTAATGCGATCTTGTTGTTCAAGCAGATTTTGAGGAAATGGTAGTTTGTAGACAATATCCTTTACATAACCGGGAGACAAAACAAAATCACACACACTACACACTATGAGATCTTGAAATATGACACTTGCGAAAACATACTCAAATGAATCTTGATGGAGTTGACGAGTACAAAATAACGAAGGATGCTCACATTGAGCATTTGTGAGATAACTTTACGACAATCATTGTCACTAAAACTTCTATTGTTACATGATATGAGTATATGTGTGAAATTATACGGTATGTCCACTAAAGTCCCTTTCCAGCCTCTTAACTTCGGAACGACTGCTGCTATATTCATAAAAAGTGGTGTCTAGGTATAGTAAAGTAGCCATGTGCTACTGAATGAAATCGCCTACGGCGGCATCTGGAGGAAAACTGCGGAGTTAGCATTCCTATCTCGAAAACGGAAAGAGGCATGGGGAAAAGTGAGTTACAAAGTTGTAAAGCATCATCGATTTAATACGAAAAGATACCTTGTAGACATTAATGTGAAGAACAGAACGGTTAAAACACGCATTTGTTTTTTCGTGATTTCCTACACTGTGACGTGAAAAAACGATATTAGAAAGAAAAAAAAAAACTTGTTATAACAATACACCTTTATTTGAGATGTTCAAACTCGTCACCGTGAGCTGCAATGCATATTTGGATGCACATTTGTCCGAAAGATAATCGTTTAACCTTCCGTTCAATTTTCATGACATCACAGTGTAGGAAATCACGAAAAACAAATGCGCGTTTAAACCGTTCTATTCTTCGCATTAATGTCCACAAAGTGTATTTTCTTACTAAATCGATGATGCTCTAAAACTTTGTAAATTCCTTTCTTTCATAGCTATTTCCGTCTTCGAGATAGGAATGCTAACTCCGCTATTCAGTAGCGCATGGCTACTTTAATATACGTACCTAGAGACTACTTTTATGAATATAGCAGCAACCGTTCCGAAGTTAAGAGCGTGGCAAGGGACTTTAGTGGGCATACTGTATATTCACAGCGATCCAGATAGATTTTTCGCTATTTTCGAAATGAGACTGATCGATCAAAAAGCCTTTATGTTGCGGGATTTTCAAAAACAGCGAAAATTCACAAATGCTTAGTGAAAAAACTGAATTTATGATAAGACTCTCAGTTGCTTGAAAAATACAGAAACACAAATGTTTGCTTGTGGAAAATTTTATCAATAATTTTTAAATCCAGCCAAACTATAAATAAAAAAATGATACTTTAGTTTAACGAGCATGTCTGTTTTATTTAATAAAAAATTGAACATTATTTCTAGAAACTTTTATGACATTTCATAAAAAAAATTCTTTTCGTTTGGTATTTAAATTCAGAAAACTTTTAAAATAGGAAAACTAATGTTAAACGCGTTCACAATTATTTTTAAAACAACAATTAGTCCAGGCAATAGAGACCGTATAGGGGCTCTACCTAGCAAAATTCATGGTAGTTCTGGAAAAAGGCTTAATATATGTTTTTTGGGTCGCTGAATCCGAATTTTTAACTTCCCACCAAAATTTCCTCCGGCAACCCCCCCCCCCCCCCCCAAATTTTGGTAAAATGCCCCCCAAAAAGGTTTTTATTAAAAAATCAAATTTTTTATTGTTTTAGGGAGAAAGTATCTAGAAATTCAGAAAGTAGACAAAATTTACAACAAATTAGATATATGACATTATGACTTAGGATGAAGGGGAAGGGGGAGGGGGAGGGAGAGGGCTGCCTCTGAACATGCGCTGCGGCGCTACGTGCAATAAGATATGAAGTCCAGACAATAGGGTATTTTACTTGGAAAAATTAATACTAGTTCTGGATTTCGACTCACTTTATGTTTTTTGGGTCGCTGAATCCGAATTTGTAACTTCCCACCAAAATTTCACCCGGTAACCACCCCCCCCCCCCCCCCCCGCAACAAAAAAATTAATTTTTTGAAAAAAATTGGTTGTTGAGAAAAGCGTGCGGGGAATGTTCCGAGGCAGCCTCCTCTCTCCCCGTTTATCCTACGTCATAATGTCATATATCCTATTTGTTGTAAATGTTGTCCATTTTTTGAATTTCGTAATGCTTTCCCCCTAAAAGAATAAGAAATTTAAGTTAATAACAACTATTTTGGGAGGTTTTCTGTGGAGGGGGGGGGGATTTTGGGGAAAAGTTAAAAATTCGGATTCAGCGACCCAAAAAACTTAAAGTAAACCTTATAGAGAAAGTTCGGAGGGGAGATGGGAGGGCGAATGTAAACGTGTGAGTGGTTAAGTGGAATTGCGCAACTTAGTCCATGCAGCACCGCGCGCATGTTCCGAGGCAGATCTCCCCTTCCCCTTCATCCTAAGTCATAATGTCATATATCTAATTTGTTGCAAATTTTGTCTACTTTCTGAATTTCTAGATACTTTTTCCCTAAAACAATAAAAAATTGATTTTTTTAATAAAAACCTTTTTTGGGGAGCATTTTACCAAAATTTGGGGGGGGGGGGGTTGCCGGGGAAAATTTTGGAGATTTATTTTATTGAAGATTTATTTTATTGTAATATGTGCGAAAAACTGTATGGAGTCTTTTAAAAGGGATAAAAATAAAAAGTAAATAAAACATCAGGGGCGCGCCGACCCAGTGTGCAAAGTGTGCGGCGCACACAGGCGCCGAAGTAGTAAAGGCGCCAAAGATTTCAGTTGAGGAGCAAATACTTAAAAAAAAATTCTTAATTTAATTATACTAAAATGCATTATATTTTCTTGAAATCTGAATTATGTTTTGTACATTTACCTGAGACAAACTTACTTATAAATATTCAATTCCATTTAAAAAAATATATATATTTCGTTTTATTCTACTTCTGAGTCTCTTAATAAGTGATTTAGAGGCAGGCCTGTCCAACCTTTAATAAACAAAGGCGCATCTCATGTATGTTGTAAACAATGAAAGGCGCCATAATTCACATGGCTGAAAACATTCAACACTATTATCTCACTGTAGTAGTGGCAGAGCGTAGTACAGTTTTATTACCACAGGGGCTTAATTCCACATGTTTTATTTTTAAATAGCAATCGTCAACTTACTGCAGAATTTCTGTCATAAATAAGAGGAAAATTACTATTTGGAAATACTGGTAAAAGTTTCCCGGGCGGTAATCAGGCCATGAATAGTGGTAGATTTATTTTATTCGTCACAAGAGTCTTGTATGATTCACATACATCTCAACGGTGATAGCCATAAGTTCCCTACGACTCAGAAACTCTATTTAGAAATAATTTCCAGAAACAATATAAATCATAGTAAATTTAAAATTTAATTTTTTAGAGGGGCAACCTGACTTAGAAGTTTTGTAGGTGAAGGGGCCAGAAACGTTAACCACTAAATAACAAATTAATAACATCGAATGATTGACACTAAATAACGGTCACTGTTAACACTTTAAAGAATCCCATTCAAATATTATTGTTTTTAAAAAAGCATCCTTTAAATTGGATTTTTAAATTTAAAATTAGCTAGTAAGAGGAAACATTCGAATGGGCGCCAAGAAAACCTTCAAAGCACAGGAGACGCGTAGGACAGTCCTGAACAGAGAAACAATGTAAAACGAGAACTTGTATGAGTGTGCTGTTCAATGTACAGATTTTAGGTCGGAGAAACTGGTGTCAGCTATATCGGACAAATTTTAATTGGTAAAAATGAAGCATAAGATGTTTGTAAAGGTTTTGGCATTCTGTGCCATAGGTTTAACACTGTGTTTTTCGCGTTCTTAGAGTAAAGTCTACTTTAGGCGGCCGAAGCAATCTTTTTACAGCGCTTCTACAAATGATCACTTCTGTAGAAACAATTGTGTATTGAACAAAAATTGTGTGTTTTTTCGGACCTCAGACATCCGAGCAGAACAAATATTTTTTATCTATACTATTTTGTACTCTGGACCTATCATCGTGGCAGAAACAGAATTTTTGTTAAGGGAGAAGGGACGGTGAAAATAGTCTAAATTTGGCCACAAATGTCCAAAAAAATTTTTACTTTTTAAAACTTTCCAACGTAGTTACAAAGTGTTTATGAATTCGGTTTGCCTGTTTGTCTGTCTTTCCGTCTGAGCTCTAACACGCGTAAATATAGTCAGATTGCCATGAAATGGATATATGTTATTGGTGTTTACTGTGGCATGTTAGGTATTAAAATGAAGTGTGCAGCATTTACGTTCAATTACAGGGACACGCAAAAGAATTTCGTTACTTTACGGCCTATGGAGAAAAATCGTTTACGGTGTACTACAATGATATTACACTATTTTAAATACATTGACATTTGTATATATCTTCAATGTGTGCTACAAAACACTTGCTGTAGAATCTGATGTGCATATCATTTATCGTTCATTTACATTTACATGGACACATTGAAGTATTTGGCTTATGGTGCACTGCCTATAAAAAATAATTGCTGGAAATGTGTTTTCAGTTGTGATACGTGTTTTGAAATTTAACTATTTTTTTGCATATTACACCATTCTGTTATGTTTTGGAAAGTGTTTCATAATATATGTTGGACGCATGATTTTTCGTTCCTCTTCAAAGATCGAGAAAGGCGGCCTTTACCTGCATCCCCTGCGTACATCCGTTTCTAATCCCATACTAGATAAATAACTGTGATTAATGTAAGACTTGTTCATTTCAATTCCGAACATAGCATTACATATAACTTTAGACGCTACAGAGATTAGAATGGCAAAATAAGTTCAATTTAGACATAAATAAGTTAGGAGCTACAATGATGGCTGTAATATGAACGTTAAAATATAGATTTAAAGAAAAAGAGTTAAATTCTCGTGCACTTTATGCCCTACTAAACCGAACCGCATGTGGCATTGCTCGGACCAATGATAATAAGCTTAAATATATGCCTATAATCAAATGTTAAGTAATTTTTTTCCAAACAAACCTAGAGATGGGGGGGGGGGGATCAAAGTCTTCAGCAGTATACACAATACGTGCAACGTACTGTCCGTTTTGTTTTGATTTTATACTTTTAAAAGGAAATCTTTCCAAACGAACTATTGTGAGTAGCACCGGCTTCGGCATGGTGCTACCTCAAATTTATATGATTTTTTTTATTGAAAATCCATCTAAAGGAGGCTTGGGTTGAGGACCCCACTGCCTTCGGCAACGCACACAGGGAGTGCTATTCACGTTTTGGTCTAATTTTTCAAGTGAACCTCGAATTTGTATTTAATTTCTGGTATTTAGATATAAAAAACTTTCAATTAAGACCAAAAATTCTTAATAAAACATAAATAATAATTGAAATGTGCGCCATCTTATCACTTTTTAGGTGCGTTCGTAATTATATAAATACGTAGCACCTATAGTCGTTGTTCGACCCGTCTGTCTGTCTTTCCGCATATAACAGAGCAAAAACTACTCAACCGAATGGCCCGAAATTTTATATATATAATTGTCGCAAAATTTTGTCAAGTCATTTCAAATTTTATTAAAATCGGATGTATAGTTTAATTAGACGGACAGTCAAAAGTTTTCCGTTACATGACGGCCAATGGAAAAAAATTATTTCAAGTGCATTTTAATGATGTTACAGTCTTTCGAACAGAAGGACATTCATATGCACTTATGAAGTGCACTAAAATATACATTTAATATAATATGCGGTGCAAAAAATATTTATAAAACTAGTTATAATACGAGCGCACTTCATTTGCCAAGTGTAACGGGCAATTACCAACTTGTTAAAAATGGGAAATAATATCCACTGCCTTCGTCAGCATATACCGGGGATGCTATCCGCGCTCCGGTCTGATTTTTTAAGCTAACCTCGAATATGTATTTAATTTCTGGCATTTAGATATGTAAAACTTTCGGTTGTGACGAAAAATGTTTGATAAAACGTAAATAATATAAAATGCGCAACATCCTCTCTCTTTTTTAAAACGCGAAATGATATCCAAAGCACATATCGCTTAAGCGGGAAACGATATCTTGAGGAAACTTGCACCCTTGCACAGAGAGAAAATACATCTCTGGCGAATCCTAGAAATGAAAGAATTTTTTTAAATAGTAAATATTCATATTTTTTCACACCAACTATATTGTTAGGACCGGAAAGATACCGAAAAGGTATTAATACCCCCCTCCCCCACTCCCTTCTTTTTTTAGTTTGAAACTTTAAAAAAACGGAAATACTTTAAAACTGATGCGAATCGTGCCCAAATAAAAAGGTTTTTTTAAATAGTAACGAAAGGTACCGTTAGAATTGGGAAAAGGAAAGACGACTTTTTTTTTTTTTTTTTTTTTTTGTAACTCTACGGGAAACCGGCCATCGCAATTTCAAAATGCAATAAAAATCGAACGCTACGCTTTCGTCAGTGTGAAGGACCGCTTAATATCTGGGGAAATGCACAGGCATAATAGCTTTGAAGAAAAAAAGCTCACCATTTTGCGATGGTCATTATGGCTTTTAAATGATATTTCTGCTAATTATCAAAAAATGAAAAATCTAAACCTCAGGTGCATTTGGACCTGTCTTATTGGGTCTGTCTTATTTCAAATTTTCAGACCTGTATGTTCGGTAGATTTTCTTAGACATCGCGAACACATGCAGAGGAAACACAAAAGTCTTTCTTTTATTAACCCTTTGTATCAACGTGTAACAACATAACCAAAAGTCAATGTTGTTTGCACAGAAAGCTTTAAAACACGATTTTATTTATTAGGGGAGACCGGGGCTAGTTGGCTACAGGGGTAAATAGACGCAGTCCTCATATGGATAGATTGCGCAACCAGTCACAGAGTACTTTTCTTTTTGCTTTTTACAATCCTCATTGTAGTTTTGCATCATTACCTACGTGCAGTGGGCATTTATTACTATTTTTCTGTTTTTTGCACTCATAAGTAATTTTTTGTTTCTTCAATCTTTTTCTAATTTCTAATACTTATCTTAATTGCGATTTAACTTGTGCAGTTTTTCTTAGTGTATGATTAACTGTATCTACCCCATATGTGATTTACTTGGATTATTTATGCTTAGATGGTTATGTGTCCCTTTTGTGAAGAAATTTATTATGGGGCTAGTAGGCGTATTGAACACGGGGCAAGTTGGCTCGGTGTCTGATGTGTGCTGGTAGCTTGAAAAACAGCAAACACCGAGAAAAATGGTTGCAATGCAAGATTTTGGGCACACGAGGCTTGCCTAAACGGGGATACTCGATTTTGTATTTGTGACAACTGTAACTCTGATGATGATATCGAGTAGGATAGAAGTTGCTCAGTGTTAAGGTTTTATTCATTATTTTTATGTCTGTATAATTTAGCATTTACATTGTACGGCGATAACGCCTTTGTTTAAACTTACTGGTAATAATGAAATTAATTTCTTTTAACTGCGTGTCTTATTTGAGTTTCATTTAAATTTTTATAAAGAGTGTGCCAACTTACCCCATAGGTATAGGCAACTTGCCCCGTGACGGGGTAGGTTGGCGTACAATTTTCCTTTTACTTTACACTTCCGCTAACCATAAACTACAAAAGCTGCAAACTCAAAACTCCGGGTATTTATAGCTCAATGCCAGTTCTTTAAAAGTACAGTTAAAGTTTCATAAAAAAACTTAAACGAAAAATTAATTAAAAATTAATAACTAAAAACTGCGCCTACTAGCCCCGGTCTCCCCTACACCTATTTACTAATTTTGTATCATTTGAGCAGTTTTACGTCAATATTGTTAAAATTAACTTCGTAAATTTTGTCAAATTAAAAATGCTGGAGATGTCTGAAAAAAGATTTTTTGAAAGGTAATATTTTACAATTTTGTATTAGAAAATGGACAATATTTATGATAAGTATGTAAATCTCTGTTTATTGTCGGTGCGAAAAAAGTACGTTTTAGTCAATAATTTTTTCGGTTTTATATCGTCTAAATTTTTTAAAATTATTTTTTACATCCTTAAAATGATGTATTCTAACGTCTCAGTAAATATTTTTTTAATCGGAGTTGTAGAGTCACAAAGGATTAATATAGATATGAAAATATGAGATGACAAACAACTTTCTTTTATTAGTATAGATGCAATCTATTGCTATTGTAATGTATTATTTTTTACGGAATAATGGAATTTTCCATTTAACCCTTTGATAACGTTTCGGTAAAAAACCGTTTAGCAGGATTCGTTCATTTTTTATGTTTTAATAACACAGTTTTTGAAAAATAACATTTGTAAAATTTTCTTCCATTGTATAAATCAAATATTTCTGTTTGAAAACATGCGTATTAAAACAAAAAGATCGTAGAAACATTGCAGTACTTTCAACAGCATATGCAAAGTGCGTAGCCGGAGTCAAAGGGTTAATGCAGAATTCTGGTAGTTAGATTCCATTTTCAAAGGTTTTAATTTGTTTCGAATTTTATTTACATAGCTGCCAACCTTACTTATTTTTGAAGCAATTTAAACATGTTTGGAAGCAGAAATTTTATTTACTAAATGAAATAAAATACAAACCCTATAAAAACAATACACATTTTATTAAATAAATTTTCTTGTAGCTAAATAAATTTACTAGTTGTTAAAATTTTATTTGACCTGGGAAAAAGCTCCAGAAGGATGGCAGCTATGCATTTATAGATATTAGATATTCATAATTTTTTTCTTTTTTTAAGTTTTATTTTAGGAGAAGGTGGGGGGAGCGCGATATAGGGCGCCAACTGAAGTTCTGCACACAGGCGCTGGATACTGCTGGCGCGCTCCTGTAAAACATACACCATATTTCATTAAGGACTTCCTAACTTTCTATTCAATAACTCATTAACTATTATAAACATACAGATGTCGCAAATGAATTGTTTATCAAGTAAGTCATAAATTTTGTATACAGTAATTTTAAAGCTAGTTTAAATGTTTGTCAATAGATGACTTTACGATCACTGAAATTGTAAGATTGCTCCAACAAAGAGGCAAAACTGTATCAAAGTATCTCAGTGTTTATTTTACCTTGTATTGAACTCTTAAAACGCAAAAATAGAGAATTTGAGTTTTGAAATTTTGAAAATTGGAGCATTTTACAGTCTGACAGCTCAGTGCTATTTTTTGAGAATAATCTAAATCATTTTATGCGAAATAGTTTAGATGGTTTAATATTTTTAGTTACGCTCTATAGACGGCTTGCACATGACGTCACATGCTCAGAAGAATCAGGCATAGCTTCATATTGGCGCTCAAATATATAGCAAATGTGGTGATCTACATTTGATTTATTAGCGCTTAATAATAAAAATAAGAAAAATCTAAATTAAACGGAAAGACAGCACGTGCTTTTAACGGCAACCGGGAGTTCTGACGTTCCGTATGGGCTCCAGATGCAATACCAGATTAGAGCTAAGGCTTCTACACTGTTAAAAATATCGTGAAAGATTACCTCTGTTTTTAAAGGCTATCTATTTTCTGGCCAATGAGAACTCTTGATTGGTATTTATGTAGCATTCTCATTGGTCAGAAAATAGATAGCCTTTAAAAACAGAAGTAATTTTTCACGATATTTTAACAGTGTATAATACGGGCTGACTCACGCCGCCGTTTAATTGCCGGTAGGTGAAGAACGATTGGCCAAACCGCGTGGGCAACAATCGCTCATTGGTCTAAGTGGGAAACAAAATGCTTGACGATTCAGCCTGTATTATAGGAGCCCTAATTAGAGCATCAGTCGTTGTTAATAGCAACGTGACGTCAATGCAAGCCGTCTATACAAAATTTAGGAGTTTTGGTTGAAGTAAAACCGTATTCCCCCAAAAGACCAAATATTAGCGACGAAGCCTTTCATTACAGCGCCTAGAATACCTAGTGTGGAAATATGCTATCCAAACAGTGCTAGAAATTTGTATTCCTTAAATGTGCGACGATACTGCTAAAATTTCAAGTGTCGATCGCAGCGACATTTGCGGGATTTTCGTATTACTAGTATTACATTGTATAGACTCGCAATTTCTTGCAGTTGTAGAAAATATCCTGCAGATGTCGCTGCGATCTGCATATTGCAGCAGTATCATTGCACATTTAAGGGATAATATATTTTAGCGCTTTTTTAAGTATTACAGGGATAGCCGATTTCCACACTATATATTCTAGGCGCTATACTTTCACTAAGGACTTTTCTCTCAGAAATCTGTAATCCACTTTCCGAAGAGGGCCATAAATCGATTTTTATATCTTTTTAACGCTTATACATCACTTCTAAATATCACATAATTTTAATTTTTATTTCAACTTTATATTTATTTTAATTACTGAATTTTAAAGAAGAATTTTAAGGAAGTCCTTTATGAAACACCCTTCTATCTTATGTTACTCTTTAATTACGGAACACTTTTCCCTCTTTCGTTGATATATTACACTCAGTCCCTTTTCGGCTTATTAGCATTATTTTTTTAACCTTCATTAATAATGGATCAAAATCGCTTTAAAATAATAGTGTATGTACTTCATGAAAATTTTTTATAGAAGTCGTCACTCATAATGAGTAACGTATTTGAAATATTTAGTAAAAAACTGTTACCTAGTTTGTAATGCTTCATTTATTAACACAAATCGTCAATGTTAAGTTTTAAAAAAATATGTATATATTAATATAAAGTTTAAAAATGATGTACAGGCTGAAAACTGCTGGAAATAATTTTCTAATAAGGACTAATTTATGAAGTTTAATTTCAGTATAAAAATCGGCAATTTTGAGTTTGAAATGAATGTGTATTTCTATTAACATATAGCTTAAAATTTCAATTCAGATTGAAAACAGCTGAAAATCTAAATTTTCCAATGATTTAACCTTAAATTTTCGAGTAACAGACATGAATCTTTGTGTTTATTATTTTTTATAAACTAAAATGACTTTCTGGAGCATATCTTAATTCTCCAGATGGCCGTCTATCATCTGGAGATGATAGACGGCCGTCTATCATCTGGCCGTGATCTGACGGCCAGATCACGGCCAGATGGCCGTCTATCTGACGGCCATCAGATAGACGGCCTATCTGACAATACTAACTCGCATAAACATACTCGAATAGTCATGTACTTGATATATGTTATTATGGTTCACCGATATATTCGATATTAAAAATGAAGTACTAGCATTTATATTTCGTTTACAGGTCCCCCCCCCCCAGGGGGATACCTTCTTTAGGTATTCACGGGCTTCGCAACCCCGGGCACCCGAGCAATCTTTCTCATTTCATTTTCCTCTTATTTCTCTTGTCTTTCTTTCCTCTTTGTTTCACCCTTGTTGTGGTTTCCTCTTCGGAGGTGAGGGCAATTCTGCATGAGTCGATATTATCCTGTTTATATCGACTCACGCAGAATTGTAAACCACCCATGTATTTGTCGTGTGTGGTGACCCGTGTCCTTGAAAAGGGGGATCCTGGCAGTTGAGGAAAACTAACACACTGCTTTGGCCTCTGATTCAGGTAGATGGGAGGTGCATATTGGTCCCATATGCATCAATCGGCTGGTCAGCTGACTTTTGTCACTGGCTAGGAATCAAGTGATCGGCAATTACTAGTCATCTCGTTAAGGGTGGAGACTGACTGTCTTGTGACCGTATGGGCCCTGGTTAGCATTGGTGCACGAATGTGCATCCCTTTATTGGGCTCGGTAGTGGGTGGTGCGGCCGGGGTCTAAACTTTTATTTTTTCAAATATGGATGGAAATATTTTAATTCCTTGTATTTCTCTCCCATGTGGAGAGCAACAAATTGTACAGAATTCTTCATTCACTCGTATTTTTGTAATTAAACTGTCAGTCTCTCTGATAGTTCTTTAAAAAAACTTCACCATTTCTTATTGCAAAAACATTCCAGCCTGTGTTTGGTGATGGTCACTCTCTCAAAAAGCTGCAGTCTGGGGATTTACTGGTTGAGGTTTCTTCAGCCAGCCACTCACAACTTCTGTCAAATTGCAATGCAATAGGTACTTTTTCTGTTTCTGTTTAAGCACATAAAACTCTGAATACTTGCCGTGGTGTAATATCTGAACCAGATCTTTTATTTTCCACAAACGAGGAACTGCTAACCAATTTAAGTGATCAAAATATCATACATGTACGCCGTATTACTATCCATTGAAATGGGCAAGTACTCCCTACAAAACACATTATACTAATTTTCAATAGCCATATTTTACCTACTAGAATCAGAGCTTGCTACCTAAACTGTCCAGACCGGCCTTATATCCCTAATCCTCTCCGTTGTTTGAAATGCCAGCGTTATAGCATACTAATACTACCTGTCGTGGCACTGTTGTTATCTGTGCACGCTGTGCAGATGTCGGCCATGACGGTAAAACTTGCGAAAAACCCGAACGCTGTGCAAATTGTAAAGGTGATCATACATCATATTCTCAATCTTGTCCTAATTGGATCCGTGAAAAGGAAATTCTTGCTGTTAATATTACTCAGAAACTTTCGTACCCCGAAGTTCGTAAACTAGTTGAATCCAGGACCTCGTTTGTTGGGGTATCTTACTCTAGTATACCTACTTAAAGAACAATCAAAACCTGTAAGGCACACAAGCACCCAGACCGACACTTCCTTTCCATCAAGTAACTCACCTAAAACACAATCAACCACAACTTCAAATAAAGAAATCAGTGATGTTTGCTGTGGTAGTAAATGGTATGCTATCCTAAAATTAGAACGTTGGCAACCATCCTCAAAACCTGTTATAATAGAATACCAAACTAGTCAACCACAAAATCTGCTGGTCAATCTAAAAAGTCACCTGAACATCAGAATGAGCAAACTTCTGTTTCACCCATATGTAACTTGCAGAAACCTAATATTTCTATTAAAAAAAAACCCAAAAATCTTGTGCAAAGAAAGAGAGAGGAAAAATCTCAACTCAGGCATCCTCCCAATGGAAAACTGTAAAGAAAAAAACCAGGAACTCGCGTCTTAGTAGTTGCATTACTAATGTTAAGGATCCCAGACAGCTGCAGCACTATGTAGAAGAAGCTATGGAGTCAGAATCCTATGATTCGAGTCCAGATGAGGAAAATACTGTCTTTGAAGACTTTGTGCCTGATTAATTTTACATTGTGTTTTTACTTCTCTGTGTTTTTATGGAATGTTGAACAACATCTTATATTTTGTTTATATTCTAACAATTATTTCTTTATAACTTTTTTAAAGTTTTTAAATTGTAATACCTTTGTCTTTTAACTATGACCTTTATACTATTTTAAATGTTTTTAATTATACATATCATTACTGAATTCATTTATACATATCATTACTGAATTGATGTAATCACACAGTTTTTCTCATATTAGTCATTTCTTTTTTAAATTTTTGTTCTTATTTTGACTTTGTTTTGGCACAGCATATCCCTAAAGGGACTTTGCGCCATAAAACCCTAATCAATCAATCAACCAATCGTTTACAGGCGCAGTCAAAAGAAATCCGTTACATTACAGTATAAGCAGTATAAGATGAAAAATCGTTTGCAGTGTATTTTAATGATATTACACTTTTTCAAAAATATTGAAATTGATATACATCACTGTGGTGCACTACAATATGCTCGTTATAGAATAGGGTGTGCATAGCATTTATCGTTCATTTACAGGGATACACAACAGAATTTGGTTACAGCAGTACTGCCTATAAGCAAAAATTGCTTGAAGTGCGTTTTCAATTGTGGTATACATTTGTTAATTTAACAATCCTTTTTAGGTGCGTTCGTAATTATATAAATACGTAGCACCTATAGTCGTCGTTCAGTCCGTCTGTCCGTCCGTCCGCATGTAACAGAGCAAAAACTACCCAACCGAATGGGTTGAAATTTTAAATATATGATTGTTGCAAAATTTTATCGAGCCATTTCAAATTTTATGAAAATCGGATGTATAGTTTAATTACAGGGACAGTCAAAAGTTTTTCTTTACATAACGACCAATGGGAAAAATTATTGCAAGTGCATTTTAATGATGTTAAAGCTTTCCAAATGGTCTAAAATTTTAAACATATAATTATTGCGACATTTTGTCGAGCCATTTCAAATTTTATGAAAATCGGATGTATAGTTTAATTACAGGGACAGTCAAAAGTTTTTCTTTACATTACGGCCAATGGGAAAAATTATTGCAAGTGCATTTTAATGATGTTACAGCCTTCCGAATGGGCTGAAATTTTAAATATATAATTGCTGCAGAATTTTGTCGAGCCTTTTCAAATTTTATGAAAATCGGATGTGTAATTTAATTACAGGGACAGTCAAAAGTTTCCCGTTACATTAAGGGGAATGGGAAAAAATTATTGCAAGTGCATTTTAATGATGTTACAGACTATGCACTTATGAAGTGCAAACAAATACACATTCAGTACAATATCGGGTGCAAAAAATAATTATAAAACTAGTTATAGTACGAACGCATCTCATTTGCCACGTTTGACGAGCAATTTCCAACTTGTTTCATATTACTTGGAGTATATAAATTTTATAGATCATATACAACGCTGCACAAAAGAATTCGTATACATTTCCGTTTACTAATGGAAATTGCTGCAGGGAAACTTTTAATTGTGTGTAATAAATAACTTTCAGCGTTTCGTAACTGAACTAAATATTTGCATATAAAATATATATATATAAATAAAGTGTAATAAAGTGTATATAAAAATCTATAGATCATATGCAGGGCTGCACAAAAGAATTCAGCTATTTTTTCGCCTGTAGATGGTAATTTCTGAAATTGGGTCCTCCAAATTGCTTACTTATACCTCATCTTTCACTTTATTAAACGGTGAAGTTTTGTTACAGTATTCCGAATGTGTTTGAAAGTGTTTCATAATCTATATCTGAAGGATGATTTTTCTTTCTTCTTAATTTTTCAACAGCTTCTTTCCTTTTATTAAACGACCATGGAAGCTAATGAGTGGGTCCTTCAATTCAGAAGTATGGGTTTTGTATGGCCGTCGAGCAGGAGATATCACCTGGTTCCACCGACCTCTGCTCTCAACAGTTGCGAAAAAGCACGACACAAAGTTTTTGTGGATGACAAAAAAAGCGGAAGGTGAAGTTTACTCATCTTTCAAAAACCGAGTTTCTAAAAAAGAGTAAGTTTTAGCGAAGAAGTGCTATTTCTTTTACTACGGACTTTTCTGTCAAAAATCTGTGTTCACTTTTGGACGGTGCCATAAAGTTGTTTCTAATTTTTTTTAATATAGCTCATACATAATTTGTAAATATAGCATAATTTCAGTTTTTGCATCATGGAATAAGGAAAAAAATGTACTTCCTAAAAAATTTTGTTTGAAAATTGTAGCTCAATTTAGTAACTTTTCATACCTTTTTAAACATTTTTCATTTATAAAAATCTATCTCAATAATGAACAGTTTGCTACAGCAACGTACGGTAACTAATGCAGAATGATCACAATTGGCATTTAATGGCCTAGGCCTAGAGAAAATTAAAATGAGTGAAAGGCAATATAAACATAATATCAGATTAACCGCATCAGATACCGCACTGTGGAGCTAAACTAAAATTTGTCAACGAAAAGACAGATTTACGTTTTATGTTATGTTAATATCAAGTTATGTTGAATTGATTAAAAGATACATTGCATTATAGTATGCTCCGAATTCTAGTTTCTTTTCATTATTATAACAGCCAAACCTCGTTAACGCGAACACTCACGGGGAAATTTTTTTTGTTCGTGTTAAAAGTAGTTCGTGTTATCTATACTTTAAAAATATTATCTATTCCATGTAACAAGAATAAATATGCATGTATAGTTTTAAAATCTGCTGTGTTACTGGTTTTGATTTTGTTTCCTAAGATCGATCCGTCAGTAATATAGACCTACAGCTCATATTCAAAATATTAGAAAAATTGAGAAAAAGTAATAAGAAAAATTATTTTTCATTTATTTATTTTTGATACTAAGTAAATGCAATTAAATTTCTTATAAATTAAATCTGGAATGTTTAGATAAGATTTTAACATTTACAAAATATAAAATACGGTACAATAAATTAGGTATACAGCTTTCTGAAACACATAAAAATATTAGAATAAAATTTAGATTGGTTCAAAATATTAGAATATTTTATTTTACGCAACAATATTACCTTATGAATATGAAGTAAATGGTAATTAATATTTTGTAGCATCTCCCTTAGCTTTCATAACAGCGTACAATCGATCTTGCATACTATATACAAGGTGTTTACAAACATTTCTATCAATATTAGCCCAAATAGACTTTATACATGCCACTAACTCAGTTTTACTTGAAGGAGTATTTTTTTGGAGTTTTTTCTTCATTATACACCATAAGTTTTTGTTGGGATTAAGGTCTGCTGAGTTTGGTGGCCAAGGAAGTACCTTAATGTTGTATTGGCGAAACCAATTCTTAGTTGACATCGAGGTATGTGGTAACGCTAAATCTTGTTGAAAGATGAAATCATCTTCAAATAAATCTTTTGATGATGGATCGCTGATGGAATCATGTAATATTCTAAAATTTCTTTATATATCTGAGGGTTAACCTTTTCGTAGACGATGCATAACTTTCCAGGTCCTTCTGCACTCATGCAACCCCAAACCATGACACTAGCAGCAAATTTCACGGAACGTTTAAGGCATTCTTTATCAATGCTTCTTGCTTCATTCTCCAAACTCGAATACCTTGATTACCATATGAAACACAAAACATACTTTCATCACTAAATAATATATTTTTCCAATCTTCTTCTCTCCATAAACGTCTTGATTCACCCCAATTCAATCTTATGCAGTCATGAGAGGCTTTGTTTTGGGTACATGAAATTCAAACTTAAATTTATGCAGACGTCTTAATGTTTTCGATGTAGAAATTTCAACTCCTTCTTCTTTCCATTTTCGGTACAAGAATCGCACACTTTTAAAACAGCTTTTCTTAACTATACGCTTCAGTTTCCTGTCATTTCTAGCAGATGTTTTTGGTTTTCGGCCGCCATTTCGGCAATTATTTTGAAATTTTCCATTTTTTTAATATTGTGTTAGTATTTTACTAACGCTTGATTGCGAACAATGTAAATAATTCGCTATGTAACATTGATTTTTACCGTTCCGATACAAATCAACCATACGAAGTTTAATAGATTCAGGAATATCTCTCATATGACCCATTTTAAGATGAAAAAGCAAACAAACTGCAAAAAGAATACTGCTTTTAAATAAAATCGTCTGAATTTAATCAATGATGCCACCAGTTATGAATTAGTGATAATTAAAGGAGAATTAATGTGAAATATTCTAATATTTTGAACCACTTGAATAAATATTCTAATATTTTGACTTTTCAAAATAATTTTTTCAATTAATCTTTTCAAAAATGATATTAATTTAAAAATAATAAATATAATCAACAATAAGTTCTTAATAAAAATATCGTTTGCATATTTGCATTAAAAAACATTAAATTATCAAACGATATTTTCAATTTGTAAAAAAATGTAATTACAGTAGAGCGCCGATGATCTGAAGAAGTCGGGACCGAGCCTAGTACGGATAAGCAAAAGTTCGGATAAATGGACACAATTTAAGGGATGTTCCTGACTGTACTAAAACCTTCACTCTTTATCCAGGCTTAGGACTGGCAGCACCAGTTAGTGCTAGCGTGTTTAAAAACTGGTTTTTGTTGTTTACTTTTCTATCATTTAAAATTTTCTTTTTCTCTTTTTATCATTTTCTGAACTCCAAAACTTATAATTTAAGCAAAAAAGCTTTCGATTGTTGCGTGCTTCAAAGAAGACGTTCTTTCCAATGCTGCCCTATCTCGAATTCTACTTAAAGGTGCATTCCAATCCAAACTGCTCATTTTCTGATTTATTTTTAAATACATTTTTGCTCTCAAACGCATCAAACTGGCAAATTCTCTTATTTAGAAACTACATAATGTGCCGTGCTTGTCGATTTTTTGATAAATGAAGAATATATTGCAAAAAATGCTGTCAAAGTGTGCGTTTTGAACCGAATTTTCCGAAGCGGGAAATCTGAGAAAGAAAAAAAAATGATCATACAGAGAAAATAATTGCTTAAAAATCAAATTCTAATTAATGGAGCGAAAAATGAAACCACACGGCCTCTTATACATCTCTTCAAAAATCACCTCAGCAAATTTCATGTTTTTACTTTTAAAAATGAGTCTGAAAATGTCTCAGAAAATTTCGAGCTGTTGAGGGTAGAAAACTATTTTTTCGAATACACCCTTAAATACGTTAGTTGAATAGTATGAGAGTTCTTCTGCCGTTCGAGCCATTTCATAGCTGTTTCCAAACGTTCAAAGGCTTCGTTATGTGATGGACCTGGATCATTTTCAGAGCATTCGTTTTCATTTCTTCAATTTCTTTTTCCTCTTAAATCTCATCTATAATCTCATCATCATTACAAACAAATTTTGAGAGAAATAGGCTATTCGGATAAATGGAAGTTAGGTGATTTTTTTTTTTTTTTTTTTTTTTTTTTTTTTTTTGAGAAATAGGCTGGTTGGATAATTGGACTTTAGATAATCGGCGCTCTACTGTATTCTAATATTTTGAATATGAGCTGTATACATGGGGTGGAAATGTCTCGATGTACCTCGGTGAAAATGTCTTCAAGAGGAACAGCCAGTATTTACTCTACATCCGAAGAAAACCACCAAAGCTCCGCATAGCCAAGTCGACTTACTTTAGTAAATTCGAACCTAAGACATCACCGCTACAATGATCTCTCTCAGTTTAATTAGCATTCGCAAACAGCTTTGTGGAAACAATTTTAATTAGCGTTACTTACTTTTGTTTCACCCCTCATATCAATTCTTACAATAGAATTTAATCTTTTGAGTGGATAGAAGGAGGAATCGTCTGAGAGTTTTACTATCATTGGACTGCGGCTATGAAAACTAAAGACATTCCCCTTCCGAGACATTCTTTCAAAAATATGGAGTTCGAAAAAAAATAGAACTCAGTACTATTGCATCCAAAAGTTCAAAAAATTTGCTTCGTTCGTGCTATGAACAGAAAATATTTCAACGGCCGATTCTTTTCAATTAGTGCTAAACAATATTTCGATTTAAGCGTGTTCGTGTTAAAAGTAATTCTCGTTAAGCATGTTCGTGTTAAAGAGTCTTGACTGTATTATTATTATTATTATTATTATTATTATTATTATTATTATTATTTTCTTTTTTTGAGAAATAGAAAAAGATATTGTACTTATAAAAAGTTAAAAAAAAAAATGTATTGCGATAAATATTTGTAATTAATTTGCGTATCAATACTTCAGCAGGAATAAGAATACATCTGCGCTTTGGTTTGGTTTGAAAGTAGTAAAAGATGCTGGATGCACATCATTAGATATCTATGGAATACCTGATCATCAGATTTGCAAGTAAATATACATTTTCTGCTCCATTAAATCCCTTTTTAAAATTTGCTTAAATTATTTCAGATATCTATATGTCAACAATAAAAAAAATAATAATAGAGAGGCCAAAAGTTCATGGCACATTTTAAAATTAAGTAATTGGTGTTTTAGAATGCGACTTGGGCGGAAATGCTACTTATGACTGAAAGGTGTTTTTTTATACATAACTTTAAAAAATTCATTCTAGAAATTATATATAAATGGCGTTCTACCATCAAATATAAAAATTCATGAAATACTCAATATAAGCAGTTACAAATAATTATTTTAGTGCAGTAAATTGAAAAAAAAACAACAACAAAAAAAACATAATTCCAATCGAACAGCTATTTTCGTTTTTCTCTGCGCCATTTTGGCGATTAAAATGTGTGGGCAGTTCTCTTTTTTCTTTGGACGACTGTGCAATGTATTACCATATTTTAATATATGAAACTGAAACTGAGTGTCATTTTGATGAGATTCAAGCAAAAAGACCGAACGCGTTTAAATATTGTAATAGATTTAAATCGTATAAAATGAATTGTCTATGACTGCTTGTTTTTGATGATTTTTCTCGGCTTTGGGGGGTGGGGTGGGGGGGGGGGGTATAACGCCATCTGTAGGGAATTTTTTAATTAACATTTCTTTAAGCAAAACTGTAGATCATCAGTAGAATTTTCGTCCAAACTGCACACTCGTATGCCAATTACTTAAATTTTTATTGAATTTCAAAATGCGCCAAGAACTTTTGGCCCACCCTGTACGAATGTTGTACATGTGAGGCGTTCCGAAGACAAGTGGACCAAGTCCATAAAACATTACCCGAAAATATTTAAGGATAAAGTTATTCGGCTTCAGTGCATTTCATTCAGAATTACAGAAGACCAGTATAATAATTTATTTCTCTCATTTTCAAACTAGGACTTGTTTTGTATCTGCACAGAACAAATTATTGCTTATGGAGCAAGATTTCATCTTAAACTCTTTTCAACGAAAAAAGAGACTTGATCCAATTTGGTCCTGCATGCCCGATATATAAATAGGATTCAGTGAGTTGCAATACCTAAAATGCGTAATCTGAAAATAAATATTTATCTTTTTTAAAGTACATTTTTTGAGAAGGAACAACTCCATTTATACATACGTAACTTAGTATACACAAATAAAGCAAAAACCTTTTAAAGGTATATTTCTCCTAATGATTAGAATTTGCAACTTCGCAATCTCCTTCTCAGATTTCTATTTAACCCTTGACTGTTGTTAGCGGTCTTTCAGACCGTTGTTTTTTTCAATTTTCACAAATTTTTTACTTTAACTATACATACTAGCGAAATTTTGTTCATATGGAGCCCTATTACAATCGCTACAGCATTCTGAATAGGTGAATTTAAAATGTAATATTCCTGTACGTAAAGTTTAGTACAGAAGCAGTATCCTGTGAGCTGATGACAGAAGAGGTGCGCTACAAGTAGTGAAGCTACAGCAGTTGCAACTTTTTCCGGTAGTTTGTAGTGTAGTGCGCTACATTTTGGAAAATTTAATGTAGAGAGTAGCACGATATAAAAATGTAGAAAAAATATACTTAGTTTCTAGCGAATACTGAAGCTATTTGTAATGCTACTTTAGGAAACAAAATAGGCCATTCGTCTATTCACACGATAGTAACTTGCTACTTTCAGGCAAAATGAGGTCTGTGCAACAATTTGTGAAAGTTAGCAACTCGGTTGCAGCATTTAACAATGACGTCGTATGACATCATGGATTTTTCCATTGACACTTGCTGGTAAATTCAAGTGGCAAAATCCAAATCAAAAAATTAATTTTCTTCCTGTAAACCTTTTTCTACTTACTCATTATTAGATCTCCATGTTTTAGTGCCGAGTTTGTTCTTTTGGAATTGCTTTATTTACAGATTTGTTATTTTTTTATATTAAGGCAGATAAAATTAATATTGAACTGCCCTATTCGGCATAAAACTAATAATATGTGCTTAAAGTAACATTTTAGAGAATACTACAAAACATTTTTTGTATGACATTTGTAAACATTTTTTTGTAAACATTTTGTTATCTTTCTTAATTTTTTAATATCCTCGGTTTTATCATATTTGTTTTATTACGCGATATAACTAGGGGCATTTGTAATACTTAATACGCGCCCGCAATTTCAAGTGTAGATTGAATGTTTTAAGAAAATCTGAAAGCAGTTGTAAGATCTGAAAGTAGCGGAAATTTTTCAAAAGTAGTTTACGGTCCCTACTTTTTAAAACAAGTAGTTGTAGTTGTAGTTTGCTATCAAAATAACATAGTTTTTTCTGGCCACAGCTTATGAGTTATCGAGCCTTTTATTTATCCTTCGATCAAGCGATCTCAGAGACAGCTCACAGCATCTATGTAACAATTTTTGTCAGAGCAATTAAGGAGAGTCTGTATCTAAATTCTAGAAATATCTATGTAAGTTTGTCCATCGCATCAATTTTATGAATTAAAACGCATATTAAAAATAATAATCTAGAGTTAATCCTGGAAAAGAAATTTGGGTTTTTCTTACGATTTTCTAATCCGAACATATTGGCCAAAAATTCAAATCAATGATATCACTTATAACTTTGTTTACATATTATGTATCATTACAAAAAAATTCTCATTTCGAAATATTCATTCCCATTTAGTGAATTTGAAAATTTTCTTGCATATTTAAGTTTAAAAAATTTTAAACGCGTTATTTTAAAATTACTTGCTACAAGATAGCAGTTATTTTACAATTAATATTCTATATTTAATAACCCACATATTTCCCACCTTTGGCGCCTATAATAGAAGTGATAAAAGTCCATAGAAAGTAATTTTTAGCATTTTAGACTTGAAGAAATTGCAATGTGATTAAATTTAGTGACATAATAAAATTATGTTATTTACATGCAGCACAATTAATTATGAGCTTAACCCATTTATGCCTGAATTTTTGTTTTCTCAAATTTTTTCGTAAAATCACTTTAAAATGTTGCAAAATGAACTGGAAAAATACTTTAAAAAATTACGATAAAATATTTTTGTATTTATTTGATAAAATATAAAAGTACTAAATATGGGAATATCCATATGTTGAAAAATGCATAATTATATGTTTTGTCTAAATTTATATAAATTAAGCTTTTAAATTGTATATTTAAGTATTGCGCGGCAGCGCAATACTTATTTATTTCCAGTGTCACTTCTCAATGTTAATTTAACATAGAAAAGCCTATGGAGATAACTTTTTCATTTTTTCTTCCCACCTTTTTGTGTCTGATGCCACTCATTTTTAATTCTTTGCTAATTCTAATAATATTATGAATTCAAAGTGTAAAAACATTTGCCTGACGTCAGGATCAAAACGGATCATGAAATGCCTTTGCATATAGGTGATTCTATATAGGGGGTTTATAATCTTGAGAGTAACATGGGCTAAATTTTATTTACATTATTCAAATATTTTTCTTAATAATTCCAAATTTCGCTTTTTTCATTGAGAATCAACGGACATTTTCTAATAAAATTTAACTTTTTTTCCTTGATTGTTGTAAATAATTCAAAAGCCGTAATAATAATTTGCCTATATTTAGTTGAATGATTTTCACGTGAAACATGAAACTGAAATAGTTTTTTTTTTTTTTTTTTTTTTAAATTAAAAAGAAGCTGAATATGGCGTCATAGTGGAAATAAAAATGACATTTTCAAGAAGATTTTTTTTTTTTCAATTCCTACTATTATTAGCTCACACTCTCCCTATATTTATTTATTTATATATTTATATATTTATCTTGTTCAAATTTTCAATCGTTAATAAAATACTCATTATTCATCCTATCAAGTTGTTGAAATAATTTTTTTAAAACTTGTACTGGATGACAATTGATGTTAATACAGTTTTTTCAAATATTAATTAATTAATTAATTTTTAATTAATTAATTTTAGTTTTGCATGGGAAACAAAATGGCGGCTATTGGTTATTGAAGGCCAATGAAAGTATTTTCATTAAGGGGTTACCATAGGGGGGACCCTGTTCTGTCGCCAAATACCGCCAAGTTTGTCGCCAACTTGGCGATATATCGCCAAGTTTGGCGGCCAAAATGAGTCGCCAAAAGTGACGCCAACATGGCGATATCTCTAATATTTCGCCAAATTCCCGTAGAGTTTCATTGTAAACCTACTTGCTTATAGAAAATCAACAAATTGAGATATTTTAATGCAACAAAAACTAATATTAGCTTAAGGGATTATATTAAATTTTTCTTTGATGGCCTAAGTAGGAATTGACTTTAAAAACAAAATTTTTATATTACTTGTTTTAAGTTCAGATTGTAATTTTTTGACCAAACTACAGCAACCTGCATTACTGCACTGGTGAAACATTTTGAATTATACGTAGGTAAATTGCATCACAAATTGTGATGCGATATCGCACAAATCAAAGCCTGATGATGATATACCCTCCATTAATTTTGAAATGTGTTCGTCTGAATTCAGTAGTTATTAAAAAACTTGACATATTAAACAAAAACCTAATTTGCAGAACAAATTAAAAAAAACAAAATTTATTTCCTAAATTGTTTAAGCCCGAGAAGGGACAGATATTAAGATATTTCATTCAATTCGTTCTACATTTAACGTTAAATTTTTGTAACAAATAAGTTAAACCAATTGAAGATTAAAAAATAAAAATGAAATTCATACAATATAATACTTTAAACACTTATATACTTAGATTCTGTTCAAGTGAAATCGAAATAAATCTTGGACTTTTTCCATTTTTAAGTTGTAAATATTTGTACTGCAGATTTTGCATTATGTTTATGACGATTGTACATAATATGATAAGATACATGCAAAATACAAAACTTTAAAAAAGTCTAAGATTTATTTCGATTTCATTTGAACGGAATCTAAGTATATAGGTGTTTAAAGTATTATATTGTATGAATTTCATTTTTATTTTTTAATATTCAATTGGTTTAACTTATTTGTTACAAAAATTTAACGTTAAATGTAGAACGTATTGAATGAAATATCTTAATATCTGTCCCTTCTCGGGCTTAAACAATTTAGGAAATAAATTTTGTTTTTTTAATTTGTTCTGCAAATTAGGTTTTTGTTTAATTATATACTATAATTAGTATTTTTATGAACTATTAAAAAATATATTTATTTCTTTACAGAGACTAATAACATTATAAGTATTAGTAATAATAAACTAAGAATAATCGTATTTGAGGCTTAAAAACAATTTGTTTCATAATCATCTTGAAATGGACTTTACATAAATAACTGTCCCCTAAATGGCTAATAGACATATTTACTCATTTGCGGCTAGCGCCCTATATTTTGTACGTTACAAACATGTATAAAAAATAGGCTTGAACATACAATTTCGCAATTTGAAAAATGTGTATTTCAAAGAAGTCTACAAGCTAAGATTATGACTTATTTATTTCGATCCTTAATACAAAAAATGTAAATAAACTTACTTTTTTCATTTCGCTATCTTGAAAAATCAAAAATATAAACACTGGAAAAAGGCCGTCATTTAAGCAAATAAATATCAATCTTATGCTGTCATCTCTGGGTAATAGATAAAGAAATTCATAGACATTTACTTCATACAATTTGCATGTTGTAAAGAAGAAGAAAATTATAAAAAATTATTAAAATCCGAAATGTCCCAAACATAAATGGGTTAAGTATGAGAAAAATGCCCTATTGGCAGATGCATTAAACCTATTTTCCGTATTTTTTCCCCTTTTACTTTCGAGCTTGGACTACTTGTATTCTTCGTGCCTCATGCCGTTTAGTTCTCAATTTTGAAATAATTTCCGTGCGATTAATCAAGTTTCTTTTATATCTGAAAGAAGAAAGCAACGCACCAAAAATGTATAGAATCGTTCTAAAAATTTCTAGCTGATTATTAATTTCAGATTGCATATTTATAACTATTCAAAAGTATGAAGTTAAAAAAAATTATAGGTCAGAGAATTTCTTCTCATAAATAGAACACTAAAATCCGTACAACTCATTCTTTACTCTAACGTAAAGAAAATTTAAACGAAACATTATTTTATATATTTTTAGCTTCAGCAACTACCGCAAGATCACTTCACGTTATTTTCATCTTATTAGTAGGTGCTTTCTTTTAATTTACAATTATGTTTGTAATGCGGCAGTCAAATCTTGTTATTAATTTTTCATCCACTTCGTCTTGACATAGAGCTTTAAAATTTGGAATATATGTGTATTGCTGAGGGAAAAATACATGAATTGGACATAGTTTTTTTTTTTTTAAATTCGATTCTTAAGGGGGGCAACGGGGGCAAATTTACTCAATGTTTACTCAATATTATAGTATGACTTCCTATGGAGAAATCAATATCAGCTTCAACAATGAGTATTTGTTGAAAAGTACTAATGACAGGGTTTCCACAACAGTGCCAAATTTTAGTCAACTTGGCGAAATATTGCCAAATTTGGAGACAAAAATAAGTTGTCATATATGAAGCCAACTTGGCGATAGCTGGTTCTTCCATAATCGATCTCATCGCAATTTAATTTAAACTTCGCGCATTTAAGGGTTTTTTTCAAAACTTTTCTGCTTTTTAGTGCATTTAAAAAAATATTTTTTTTCTATATTTGTGGGAATTTAAATGAAAGCATGTTTATTTATTTTTTTTTTACTTATATTTATTTTTATTTATGTTTTATGTAATGTCCATAGAAATATAATGTTTATGATTGTTTCTTATCAAAACTTTAGGCGTCACATGGATGTTGATGTAGCGAGTCTTTACTGGGAAAACAGATCTAATCCTGTGTGTCGAAATGGAGTTGATGCCAGCTTCACACATTATACAAGTGATTCATTTGAAGCTACCATTTCAACCATTCCAGAAAGACGAGCGTTGGTGGACTGGTTATCTCATTATAACGGTGAAGTTAATTTTTATGCACCCTACTGGCCATCTTGATAACGCCAACTCCAAATGAGGAATAATAAGGTCTGATCTTCACTGTGACACATTTATGAATATGAGATATCATCGCAGTTTAAATTACAATCGACTGCTTGAATGCACAATGATCGAAAAAGTTGTAAGTGGCGTTACAGTCATTTGCACAGTGGTCGATAACATTATGCTTTTCTGTATTGGAAAATTGAGTATTTCGATTTCTACGGTAATTTACATCAAAGGACAACATGTACTTCCATGAAACAAGCTCAACAGCCAAGAGTTCAACGTTTAACGAACATTAGATAAGCTGAAATAAAATGAAGGGCTAGTATAAATGATTCATTGAGTTTTAACTTGAAGAACTCGGACGATTATGCCCGATGATTAGAACTTTGTATGCGAATGCACGAAGTTATGGAAGATGAACTGTTTGCAGGGAAGTTGTTATTCAGTGACGAGACGACTTTCCATCTCTCGAGAAAGATGGATCGCCACAGTGAGTGATGCATTTAACCTCCCATAAAATCTGCAGCTGTTAAGAGATTCACCGAAAGTTAATATATTCTGTGCCATGTCGCAAACTATATGTGCCCCTTTTCTTCATCGAGAACATGTTGATAAGTTGCATCTACTTCTATATATTGCAGTTGTGGTTGTTACCTCAACTGACTACTGACACTCCGGACATCCATTTTTTAACAGAACGGTGTTCCACCTCACTGCAAAATTGTTCGTATATTTATCAACAAATAACCGCCACATCGCTGGATTGGATGTATTGGTATGGATGGTGTTTTTTTTTTTTGTTTTTTGTTAGTATTGAACATCCAGGTCTCTTGATGTCACACAATGTGATTTCTTCTCGTGGGAGTATAAATGGATCGAGTTTATAACCCGATGCCAACAAAACTGCCAAAATGGAATGAATGCATCACTGTTGCTGTGACAAACACTGACAGGAACATAATATTGATCATACACTCGCTAAAACATTTCCTCAAAACATGTAAAAATTTCATGAAGGAAATCGACTGAGCACCCCTGTGATTGCAAGAGATTTTTCTGTTATTTTAAGAAATTTCCATCTTTTTACTGCACAATTTCAGGGAATTTTGAGCTTAGGTTCACGAATTTTTTGTGTTTTGAGGGGAAAAGGCCATACGTACAAATTTGATTTTTAGTACAAAAAACTACCAGGCAATAGAGTTGTCGGGATACCCGAATGATTTGGCGAAAATGAAGCTTTAGATTGAAAGATTTTAATTATTATTTACGTTAGATTGCTGATTTTTCTCTATTTTGAGAAAAAATGGACAAATCAAAATGGAAATTTCCATGTTTTAACGAAATATAATAAACGGAAATTTACAAGTCATTTCATGAATTTTTTTAAATTCATGGAACGAACTGGATTACTGTTTGGACGAGTGACCTGAGTCCAATGGTGCTCATATTGAACATCTACCTATAGTGTGTACCTGAAACTTGGTGAGTGTTTGCATCGTTTCAACATCTTTGCAAGACACAGTGTTTCTTATATCTGATGAATCATTGATGCAAGCCCTATATATCTGTAATCATAGACAGCCCCAAGATGATATAAAATACAGGTTGTTGAAAATTATAAGACCACTTTAATTTTTTCAATTATTAAAAGATGGGGGTTCTAATTCTAATTTATACATATAAAATATGAAGTTACAACATATTTATTACAATAAGGTTTTAATAGATTTGAATAAGGAGATAAATAATTAAATTAATTAAAATATTAGAAATGAGTGAAAAATACACTGTTAACAAATTATAAGACCACATGTCCAAAATCAAAAAAGGTGTGAAAGTCATTATGATATCGGTCCTTCGCTTTATCTTATACCTCAAACACGCTTTCATTGAAGTGAGCATTAACTTAAATAGTTAATGTTTATTAAGATTGTTGATTATTTATTTACTGTTGTTAAAAAGTAACAAATAGGACAATTTTTAATCGTATTTTAAACATTTTAAACTTCGTGTGCCAGGGTGATAGGAGGGGCCAAAGGAGAAAGTATAAAATTCGGAAAGGCGTGAGGAGATTAGATAATTACATATTTATTGAACAAAGTAACAAAAATATCAGAAGATTTAAGAAAATTTAAAAAAATTAAAATATTTTTAATTTTATCAACTGGGGGGGGGGATAATCAGATTTTTTTTGGGGGGGGGAGGGCGTAAGTTTGACGATTCATTATTAATTTATTGTTACTACATCATGTGTAAACCGGTGACCAGCTAGTGACTTTTAACAACGAGCACGTATATTTTATAATGATTTCTGAAGGACATGACTTTTTTCAGATTTTTTTTATGTGAACCATGACGACCATGGTAACTATCTATCACTGTGCTGAATTAAACGGTACTCGGCAGAAGAGTTTGGGAGGAGTAGAATCCAAAGATACAATTGGAGAGAGAGGATGTATAAGATTTTAAAAATACGAAGTAAAGTTTGCATATTATTTCTTCTTCAACAATTCACGAATTCCTGAGTGCTCTTGTAATTTTTTAATCCACTGTATTATTAAATTGTTAGTAGTACATAATGAGAGTCTTTTGCACAGAAAAAGAAAATCATGATTAATAAAAGGACAAAGAGCCATCATTATAATTTTTTAATGAGGAATATATTTTCTTGTTACTTAATGATGTGTATTTTAAAAATTATGTGTTAATGCATAGATGACAACATCTCTTAATTATTCTGGAGTTTAATCTAAGACAAACTCGTTGTAAACTGGAAAATATAGTATATAACGAAATGTGTCTTATTCTATGAGGTACAGTCGTGGAAAAAAAAAAGTAAACACCCCCTACTAACTCTTCAACAAATTATCGTAGACGGAAGTTACTGGTACCGAACGATTTGAAATAAAGTTTACTTTTAAATGACGTATATAAAATTTGCTTAGGGGTCATCTACATATTAAAACGAACCCAAACCTCATTTTTTTCAATGGCAATACCCAGTTTTAACGAGATATTTCAAATTTTCGGTTCAAAATATGCCTAGACACCAAATTTCAAGTCATTTGAATGATAAGTTTTTGAATTATAAACATTCAAAATTTAGTGCTTCTAATGTTAAATTACATTTTCATATTTTTATTTATATCTTCTGAAATTATGCTCCTAATGTGCTAATTTTTTGTTTAAAAATAAAACTAATGTGCCCAAACACAAATACGCTGAATTTGCAATTTTTATAATTTTATGATATGAATTATGAATTATAAAATAAATATTCGAAAAAATTATGAATTGCAACCTACAATTTTTTTGATGGATTTAGATTTATTAAGTCCTGCTTTATGAAAATCCCAAATTTCACATTTTTCTTCCAAGTAGTTTTCAAATTATGCTTAAAAAACGGCAAAATGATGGTTTAAGGGGCCGTCTATGATTGAAGTGAGTAGATATTTTGAAATTTCTTCTGCTGCCTTGTTATCTAACAGACTTCATTGACTGCTTGAGTGGTGCTTAAGGTGCCTTGATCAAGAAGGTGGCTCTCTCGGTTAGCAATCGAGAACCCAACTTCAATTTGGATACAGACCTTAAAATACGCTCGTTTTAAAATAATTAATTTCTCGGAAACTTATGGTACGAATTTCATAAACATTTGTTTTTATGCTATTTGAAGGGTGTAGAGTTCATTTATGCTGTCAGGTATTGCTATTGAAAAAAAAATTAAGTTATGGTTCGTTTTAATATGTAGATGGCCTCCTAAGCAAATTTTATATACATCATTTAAAAGTAGGCTTTATTTAAAATCGTTCGGTACCAGTAACTTTCTTCTACGATAATTTGTTGCGGAGTTAGTAGGGAGTGTTTACTTTTTTTTTCCACGACTGTACATTTTAGATTTTATTTGGAAATTTTTGATTCAATAAAATTTCCGGTTGAAAACATTTTCGTACTGAATCACATTCAGGAATGATTAAGAGGTGTTGGCATTTTATGCTTAATGATGTGTGTTTTAAAAATTATGTGTTACTTAATGATGTGTGCTTTAAAAATCATGCATTACTTAATGATGTGTATTTTAAAAATTATGTGTTACTCAACGATGTGTGTTTTTAAATTTTTGTGTTTGCATTATGCGTAAGGATGCATGTACTGTACATTCTATTTATTTCCTTTATTTTAAATTGCCAGTGTTGTTTACGTTTGACAAATAACTGAGGTTTATGTTTAGCCCTTGTAAGCAAACCAAATGATAATAAAACGTCTGTTACCTGGAGAATGCTCGCGCATATTCAGGATATGTATCATTTATACTTTGCCATCAATAAATTCAAACAAAAATCGTCCTTTTATTTAATCGTTGACATATCTCACAAATTCTGCTCTAAAATAACTTGAAGATTACTTTTCGAAAATTAGTGGTGAGAAATGTAATAACCGTGCCCACCCTGGGTATGTCATACCCTGTGCGTGTAATCCCGGGTTAAAAACCTAACTATATCTACAAGCAACCCTCTATTTTTGCTCACAGATAAATATACCGGGTGTCCTAAAAAGGACTGACTGATTTTAAAATTCAATAACTTCCAAACGGTGACATATATTTAAAAAATACTTGAGGAGGGTTATGCATGAAGTCAAAAAAATTTTTTACAGATTTTTTGGATATTAGTTCGAATTACAAAAAATAGATGGCGCTGTAAGCAACAGGCGCTAAATACAGGCTCGGCTTTTTTTTTATCTTTCTCTTCTTCCATGCGGAAAAATAAGATTAAAATGTATCGAGTGGGTCCCGAAGTGCCGAAAATCGAGCCTGAATTTAGCGTCTATTGATCACAGCGCCATCTATTTTTTGTAATTCGAACTAAAATCTAAAATCACTGTAAAAAACTTTTGACCTCATGCATAACCCTCCTGCAAGAATTTTTTAAATATCTGTCACCGTTTGAATGTTATTGAATTTTAAAATCAGTCAGCCCTTTTTAGGACACCCGGTATATTGCTTCATACATCGTATCAGATGGGGAAATTTTCATCCCGTAAAACACACTATCAATCATTTTTATTATAAAAATTGTATGGATTCTATGTTTGGCAAGATCAGCGTTTTTCAATCTTTATTAGGGTTTCGTTCATCTGACGAAACCCTATTCGTCTCGCTCCTATGTCTGGCTGTCTGTCCGTCACAGAGCCCGTTCTCAGAAACTATATATGTTGGAGACTTGAAATTTTGCATGCTTATAGCTGAATACCCCACATCAAACGACAAATCATAAAATTTTGAAAAAGTCTTATATTTAACCCTCTGGGCTCTAACTTGTGTATTTTAAGCTTTTTTTTTCTAACTGAGCCCCTAATTAAATTGAAGACTTGAAATTTTGCATACTTGTAGCTGAACACCTCACATCAAACGACAAATCATAAAATTTTGAAAAAGTCTTATATTTAACCCTCTGAGCTCTACCTTATGTATATTAAGCTTTTTTTTTCTAACTGAGCCCCTAATTAAGTTGGAAGACTCGAAATTTTGCATAATTATAGCTGAACACTTGCGATCACACGACAAATCATAAAAATTTCAAAAAGTCTTATATTTACCCCTCCGGTCTCTTGTGTATTTTAAGCAGTTTTTCTAATCTCCCCCAATTGCACCCGGTGGGTGCTTTTCTAACTTTTGCCGACACCCCTTTGACCCCTCTTTCATATTATGCACATAGCCTTACATCTTTCAGTTCCACTTTTTACCGCCAGGGGTCGCCTACCTATCTCGGGTGCTATGGGCCCGATCCCCTCGACTAATATATCTACGGATAAGTTGTAAAATGGAGTTTCATTCGGATAGAGGCTTATGTAGAATAGAGTGCGCCCCCTAGTTGCGAAATGTGGAGCTAACAGATCTTGTAAAAGGATAAATTGTTTTGAAAGGAATATTAAACGAAACACTCTGTGCGATCTGTGATCACACTTACTCACTTGTTTTTAATTCAAGGTCATTTAAACCCGTTTCGTTTTCACATCGAATTAAAATTACGGTGAAACAAAACAATAAACAAAAAATTACGCTTTTTTATTTACTTATTAATGTAAACAAAATGTTCCATCATGATAAAATTTTAAAACAAAAAACAAATAAAAATTCAGTAAAAAAGATACCAAATAACATGCTTTAGAAACTTATTTATATGTATTTATTCTTCAACTTATTATAAACTGGTCTCCAAATTTTAAGGTAAAACCTATTTTTTAACATTCACCATATACTTTAGAGAAGTAACTATGAGTCAGTTTTACACAATCGTAAGTTCTTTTCAACGGGACATTGGGCAACGCTCCTTGCTGGGTTGAAAAGAATGACTTATTTGATGATAACTATAACATACAAAAACAACTGAAATAGTGAGAACATCAAGCTTTTTTCATTTGTTTGTATTTCTTATTAATATCTGTTGATCTTTAATTTTTGCTGGCATAATATTTTTGGTTTCAGTGGCGTAGCCTACAGGGGGGGGGGGGGGGGACAAGAGGCTCTGGATACTACTACTTTCAAAAAATATCCTTCGCCTTATCTAATCACAGAATTTTGAATTAAACAAGGCGAAAATAACTTTATGAAATTAAAAGTATACAGAGCATCTAGACCTCCATACAAACTACGTCACTAGTCGGCTGGTTATTGTTAACTGATCCAGAAATTTACCCGATACTTTCAAATGAGTGAAAAGAAACGGGTTTATCCCAAACTGAGGCTACTAGACTGATTAGTATTTCTCGCAGCGTATGAAATCAGTTTCAATTCGATAATTCAATTTCAAGGACACCTCTTCTAGGTCTAATACGTTCTACAACCACTTCTGTTCAGCTCTTCTTCCCGAAAAAGAAAGAACATTATCCTATCCTAGCTTATAAATACACTGCTCAAAAAAATTAGGGGAGCAAGCAAAAAAGTGAAGAGAACAGTGCAAGACAGCCATGTATGGGCATAAAATGGATAGTACATGTGTATCAATGCGCAATATAGAAAAAAAGACATACAAAAAATTGTAAGGGAGCTTTTATTCTTTAAAAAGATGGAAAGCGCATAAAATGATGGGTTAGGGCAACAATTTGGTTACATACATGCAACCAAATTGTAGAAAAGTTGCAGTTTTTCTTGTGGAAAACATGCTTGAATCTGAAATAATACAGAGTATGGAATGACCAGCATGCTCTCCTGACCTGAATCCGATCGAGCATGTTTGGGACATACTCAGACGACACATTGCTACGAGACCAAGGCCTCCTTTTACAGTCCGGGACTAGGAGATTGCAATTCTTGAGCAGTGGAACAGTATTCCCCAAAGCCTTATCGATAACCTCATCACATCCATGGAAAACACGTGTGCAGCAGTCTTAGCTGTTCGAAGAGACCACATTCCATATTAAAAATCTTGCATCGTTTCTAAACAATACTTTTTTTTTTATCATTTACATGTATGAGGTCTGGCATTATCATGCACGGAAAAAAAGAAATCACTAATTGCTGTGACGTAAAATACGAAATGAGGTCTCAGTATCTCGTCTGTATAACTTCGGACCGTCAAAGTGCCATTCCGAATGATATGCGGGCCCATACGTCCAGCTATGCTGATTACAGCCCATAGCATCAACTCACTTCGTCTGTAATGTGATCTTTCACGAACAAATGTGGGATTATTTTGAGTGCCTCTTTCTCTCCATGCCAAAACTCAGCAGATGTCACACCCAGACTGAATCGGGACTCGTCTGTAAGCAGAATTTGAAGCCAACAACGTTGCCTCCAAACTCGATGTCCAGTTGCGCACTTTCTTTGGGCCGCACAGTTGCTTGAGATCAAGGGAATACAGACCACTGGCTTACGTGCATAGAGATCACCCTGATGAAACCTTTTTAGGACTGTTTGGCTGGATACCCTTCGTTCAGTGGCAAAGAACAACTGTGTTTTCAGCAGAGTAGCATTGCCTGTTCCGTCTCGACGAGCTGTTAACAGGATATATCGGTCATCAGTTTATGTGGTAACACATGGCTGACCTTGCCCTTGTCGATGTCTACCATTCCACGTGTCTTGGAATCGATTCCACAGCCTTGCATTGAAACTTCTTGCGACCTCAACAGCGTCAGCTACATTTCGTTGTGTTTCCCCAGATTCAGCTGTCCCGATAACACGCCAAGCCATGGATTTAGTTAAATCACATTGTTGTGACATTTTCAAGTCATCTTTCCTCAAAACTCAAGTTGAGCAATTGAATTTCAGAACTGAGACAGTGAAGCAGATGTTTCTGCAAAATCCCGATTTCTGCACTTATCTCCTTTTTCTAGTTTTTGACGTCATAAACTTTAGTTTGCATGTGAAGTTTTTTTATCTGTTTTCTACTACCCTTTAAATTATGGATGTTTTATTTTACGTTATTTATCGGTGTAAATATTTGCGCAATTTTGTTAAAACCATGTGCTCCCCTAATTGCTTTGAACAGTGTAATTGTTTGCTGAACAGTTCACCAAATTTTCATATTTTTATATTGATTTGTAAATTAGACATGAAAAACTAGTTGTACCTTAAGTTAGACTAGTATGTTTTAGCATTATTTAAAGAACTAGCGGGAAGACCGATCTACGCTAAGTTAAAGTTAGCTTTGTGTTCAACTCAATATAACAATAAATCCTCGTTGTATTATTACTATAAAGCATTTTATTTTACAATAGTATTATTTACAGGAAAAATCAATATTAAAATTATGTTACATATTTCTAAATTTAACATTACTTACATATTTACAACGAAAGGACATCCTTCCAAATTACATTTTTATTGGGACCCTGATTGATTGAATTATTTATCTTGGCTCCTTTTGAGAATTTCTAGAAAATACCTTTAGATTCTGAAAGCCATTTTTTTCACCAAATGTTGCGAAATTTCTCAAATACCATCAAATTTGGCGACATTCTTCATTTGGCGCTAAGAATGTATTTTGGCGTTGGTAATTTTGATAGTCGATTTTCCCGCCTAATCTGATGTTTCGCCAAATCTCGCCAAACTTGGGCGAAATGTTGCCAACTTTGCTACTTCGTTTACTGCCAACTGTTCAAAAACTTAATAACTGTTTCATCCTTCATTCTCATTGAAATGCATTGACCCGTAATGAACCCAAAATGACCCACTAATAGAATTTTCTCGAACATGTGACCTAGCCCAATGGTCTTCTCGCACCCCAAAACGGTAGGACATAAATTTAGTCTTAAATCATTAGAGACGTTTTTTACATAAAATTTGCATATATGCATACACACACATAGACACAAGATTAGCTCATATTATAATAATATGAGTTAAACTTTATACTTTTAAATTTTATACAAAATTGTTCATGCTTTTAAGTTTTTTTTTTTTTTTTTTTTTTTCAAAACTTCTGAATGGTTGTTTTTTTTTCTCTCTTTTTTAATAATCTTCTTTGAAGAAAATCTCATATCGCAGAAATTTGACAGAGAATGGAATGAGTATTTCACTTATAGTAGGTGATCGGTTAATGAACAGTTAAGGGGACTGTGGACTTTTATTTGAGCAAAAATTGACCCAAAAATCGAAATTTCTTTCTGTGTGCATTATTATTCTCCAATTTGTACTGACTCATTTGTGATACAATTTTTTATTCAAAATTCATAAAATTGATAAGGAAGGATCCTGATATTGCATATAAAGAAACTGTGTATGCATTTTAAAATTCGACTTCATTAACATAATTAAATTTGATTTTTAATTTATTAAAAGACAAATTTTTAATGAAAATCGATATGCCATTCAGAAAAAAATCTCTAAAAAATTAACTATTCAAGTGATTAAAAAATCGATACACAGATTTTTTATTTGTAATGGAGTTTTAAGTGATTAAAATGTAAAATCGAGGAAATATCTCAAAAATTATGACGGATGGAGTATTTTAAAATTTTAAATTGTGTTAAAAATCCTAAAATTATAATAAGATTGGAATTCCTTTTGTTCCACATACTTAAGGTGAAATGTATATTTGCTCAAAATTTCATATCACTATGATGAAAAAAAAAAAAAAAAAAAAAAAAAAATACAAACGCTGCGAACAAATCGGGTAACGAATATTTACGCGAAACACTTTTAAATTCGGACAAAAAACATATGGTCGCCTCACAGCAACAGTAGAACATCTATTAATAATCGAAATTGAAATGTCTGACTTACTGCTATGAAAAACTGTGTCTACATCTAGTGAAAGAGTAGGGAATTTTTATGAAAAACGTCTGACAAGGAAAGGTCTCCATACGGGCATATTCAGAAAAATCTGAAAAAATTACAGAGTGATCTTCTCATGTGGATGTATATGTTTATCAAAATTTTTTTGGCGGAACCTCGATAGAACTTTCGTAAAAAAATAATGAAAATTTCGTTTATTTGGCGATTTATCATCGGTTGGCGATGAAATGAAATTTCGAAAAATGCTTTTTTATGTCGCATGCTCTTTAAGATATAAATGTTTCATATTGAACTTGTTTAAATAAATTTAATGTAAATAACTTTAGTTTTGTCTGTTTTAGTTTGATTTAACTATAGTTTTGTCATATATATATATTTATAATGAAAGTTAAATATAAAATTTTATGAATTAAAACAAAATTAAAATAAATTAAAATTGTTTCAATATCTCAAAATTAAGTACAATTAATACAAGACTGTCGATTCAATTTTGTTGCTATGGTAACGACGAATTCTTTGATATTAAACTGAATAACTGTTAAATGAATCTTGCTTTTATTTTGGAACACGCTAAAATATATGAAAATATTTTTTATATATGAAATTGTTTTTAAAGTAATAAAATTAAATAACAAGCAACATAAATATGTTATACGAAAAATGTATTTATTAAACTCTCTCATTGTTTATGTTTAAATTCATTAAATACTTTTTACACGCATTCTAAAAATCAATTAACAAACAATTATCAGGTGCATTAAAATCGTTTGGCTTTTGGCAAGGAAAAGTACTGCTCGCCCAATCGCGTGACGCTTTCGTCTTTTTGCGCCAAATACTCGAACGTATTTTATTTTTTTACAGACTTTCTACTGTCATTCCGCCGCTAAATTTGACAGATACTTTATTACATATATAAGTAGTTTAATTGGTATTTTTTTTTTCAAAATATTCTGAGTATTCCCGGGAAGGAGACCTTCCTTGTGAGATATAGATATCCTACTGTTGCTCTGAGACGACGATATATTCAGATGACCAAAATTTTATAGAAGTAGAGAGTCTTCATATTTATCGTATAAAGGCTTCCTGCACCGAATTCTAGTCATTCCGCCGCTAAATTTGACAGATACTTTATTACATACTAGCAAACCCCGCGGCTTTGCTCGCGTAATATTTGAAATATGCCAAGTGATATTTATATGTCTAATTTTTATTAAAAGGTACTAACTAAATTTTTATTTTATTAAATGGTAATATTTTACTTTATTAAGTTTTTTCTACTAAAAGGTACTCATTACTATTTAAAACACAGTTTGATTAAACATCATTATTATACTGCATTAGGCAGAAATGAGACTTAAATTAATAAAATGAAATAAAACCAAATAAATGATAATTTAGAAAATATTTTGAAACTTTTATGCTCAATTAATACGCTTATTTCAGTATTCATTTGAAGTTTTGAATTTTTTAGAAACCATCTTCTTACATCTTAAAATTAACCATCATGTCAAATTCCAAGTCCTACCACCTCTCTCGACATAAAGGGCTATGTTGAAACAGGAACTGTCACCATTAATTTGCCAAAATTAATTTTGAAATCGGTTTGTTATTTCCAAATATTCCACAGAAACGTAATTTAAAAAGCTTTTAAAGCCCTTTTTTAGAAAGTTTGTTGTTCCTGTGAACCCCAGGTGGTAGAATCACCGGCATAAAATATAGCCTGTGTAGGATCAGAGACTGTTACCACTGATTCGCAACTATTACTTTTATAATCGGTTTATATTCCCTGAAATTGCATAGAATCGTAATTTAGAACTTTTTTAGAATGCTTTTCGCACCTCCCCTCCGCTTCACCCCTTTTTAATTCGAATTTATATTCGACGTTCCTTCGAGGGCATTTATATTTTATAAGTAACTACCATGTCATATTTAAAGTTTCTAGCCTTTTCAGTATCACAGAAATCGCAATTTAGAAAGTTTTAGCTCCTGCAACCCTCTGGTGGTAGTGGAACAGACATAAAATATAGCTTATGTTTGAGCAGGTTCTATCACCAAAATTTGTCATCATTATTTTTTTTATCGGTTTGGTAATTTATAAGTTTGCTTAAAAATTGTAATTTATAACGCTTTTCACTCACTTCATTTTTTTAAATTTGGAATTTTCTTTTGAGTGTTCTTAGAAAGCAGTTGCATCTTGTAAGTAAATACCATGCCATACTTCAAAGTGTTAGACCCCTCAGGTGTGCAAAAAACGCAAATTAGAACATGTTTTGCTTTTGCAACCCTCAGGTGGTAGTGACAGCAACATAAAATATAATCTATGTTATAGCAGGGACTGTCACCATTGATTTGCAACCATTACTTTTGAAATAGCTTTGGTATTTCTTTAGATTGAGTAGAAATCGCAATTTAGAACGTTTTTAGGTCGCTTTTCGCGCATTTTCACCCCTTTTTAAATTTCCAATTTTTTCGAAACGGTTCTTAAAAATCATTTATACCTAATAAATATGCACCTTGCCTAATTTTAAGTTGCTAGCCTCTACCGATCACAAAATTCGAAATTTAGAACGCTTTTTAACTCCTGCAACGTCTTGGTGATAGTAATACCGACACAAAAGAGCGTCTATGTTAGAGCAGAGGCTGCCAGCATTCCTGAGATATTGCCGACAAATCGGCATTTAAAACGTTTTTAGAACGCTTTTCGCGCATTTTGCTCCTGCATCTCCTCTGGGGTAGTGGAAACATATATAAAATATAGCCTATCTTGGAGCAAGATCTGTCACCATCACTTTTACACCATTATATTTGAAATCGGTTCAGTACTTCCTGAGATTGCATAGAAATCGCAATTTAGAACGATTTTTCAACGCTTTTTGCGCATTTTGACCCCTTTTTAAATTTCGATTTTTTTAGGAAATGTCCTTAGAGATCATTGATATCTTATAACTAACTACCATTCCAAATTTCACGATTCTAGGCCGTTCCGTAGCGCTAAAGCCGCAATTTAGAACGTTTTTCTCCTGCACCCCCTTTGGGGTAGTGGCACCGACATAAAACATCGCCTATGTTGGAGCAAGGGTTGCCACCATCATTTTGACGCCATTATTTTTTTTAGATCGGTTTGGTATTTCCTGAGATTGTGTAGAAACTACCATTTAGAACGTTTTTTAGAACGCTTTTTGCGCATTTACACCCTTTTCAAATTTCGAATTGTTTAAGAACTGTTCTTAGACATCATTTATATCTTATATGTAACTAATATTCAAAATTTCATATTTCTAGGCCGTTCAGTAACGCTAAAATCGTATTTTTAGAACGTTTTTTGCTCCTACACCCCCTTTGGGGTAGTGACACCGACATAAAAAATAGCCTATCTTGGAGCAAGCGTTGTCACCATCATTATGACACCAATATTTTTTAAATCGGTTTGGTATTTCCTGAGATTGTGTAGAAACTACCATTTAGAACGTTTTTTAGAACGCTTTTTGTGCATTTTCATCCCTTTTAAATTTCGAATTGTTTAAGAACTGTTCTTAGACATCATTTATATCTTATAAGTATCTAATATTCAAAATTTCATATTTCTAGGCCCTTTAGTAACGCTAAAATCGCATTTCTAGAACGTTTTTTGCTCCTACACCCTCTTTGGGGTAGTGACACCGACATAAAACATAGCCTATCTTGGAGCAAGCTTTGTCACCATCATTATGACACCAATATTTTTTAAATCGGTTTGGTATTTCCTGAGATTGTGTAGAAACTACCATTTAGAACGTTTTTTAGAACGCTTTTTGTGCATTTTCATCCCTTTTAAATTTCGAATTGTTTAAGAACTGTTCTTAGACATCATTTATATCTTATAAGTATCTAATATTCAAAATTTCATATTTCTAGGCCCTTTAGTAACGCTAAAATCGCATTTCTAGAACGTTTTTTGCTCCTACACCCTCTTTGGGGTAGTGACACCGACATAAAACATAGCCTATCTTGGAGCAAGCTTTGTCACCATCATTATGACACCAATATTTTTTAAAGCGGTTTGTTATTTCCTGAGATTGTGTAGAAAGTACCATTTAGAACGTTTTTTAGAAAGCTTTTTGCGCATTTTCACCCCTTTCAAGTTTCGAATTGTTTAAGAACTGTTCTTAGACATCATTTATATCTTATAAGTAACTAATATTCAAAATTTCATATTTCTAGGCCCTTCAGTAACGCTAAAATCGCATTTTTAGAACGTTTTTTGCTCCTACACCCCCTTTGGGGTAGTGACACCGACATAAAACATAGCCTATCTTGGAGCAAGCGTTGTCACCATCATTATGACACCAATATTTTTTAATTTGGTTTAGTATTTCCTGAGATTGTGTAGAAACTACCATTTAGAACGTTTTTTAGAACGCTTGTTGTGCATTTTCACCCCTTTTAAATTTCGAATTGTTTAAGAACTGTTCTTAGACATCATTTATATCTTATAAGTAACTAATATTCCAAATTTCATATTTCTAGGTCCTTCAGTAACGCAAAAATCGCATTTTTAGAACGTTTTTCGCTCCTGCACCCCCTTTGGGGTAGTGGCACCGACATAAAATATAGCCTATGTTCTAAGTTGGACTAACACCATCATTTTGATACCATTTCTTTTGGAATCGGTTCGGTGGTTCCAGAGCTTACCTCCTACAAATAAACAATTTTTACCTCTTTATAATATTAAGTATAGATATAAGTAGTTTAATTGGTATTTTTTTTTTTCAAAATATTCTGAGTATTCCCGGTAAGGAGACCTTCCTTGTGAGATATAGATATCATACTGTTGCTCTGAGGCGACGATATATTCAGATGACCAAAATTTTACAGAAGTAGAGAGTCTTCATATTTATTGTATAAAGGCTTCCTGCACCGAATTCTAGTGACACTACAAAAACCACATTTCTGGCACGAGCTAATTGTTTCAACTCCGTTAGTCGCAATGGAAGTTTATCAGAAGCCTTTGCCTTTTGCTTTGTAATTTATATTTTTGGACGTTAAAAAGTCTGTACAGGAGTAATTGGTATTTTTTTTTTCAAAATAGTCTGAGTATTCCCAGTAAGGAGACCTTCCTTGTGAGATATAGATATCCTACTGTTGCTCTGAGGCGACGATATATTCAGATGACCAAAATTTTATAGAAGTAGAGAGTCTTCATATTTATTGTATAAAGGCTTCCTGCACCGAATTCTAGTGACACACAAAAACCACACTTCTGGCACGGGCTAATTGTTTCAACTCCGTTAGTCGCAATGGAAGTTTATCAGAAGCCTTTTCCTTTTGCTTTGTAATTTATATTTTTGGACGTTAAAAAGTCTGTACTGGAGTAAATGAAGAAGATAATTTATTTTGATCAAATTCTGATCAATTTTAAATTTATTTTTCTTGAGTTATGTCCTAAAATTATTAATGGAAATTACCTAAATTGTGTCCGTGATTAGACATAAAACATTGATTTTGGCGACTTAGCCCGTAACACGTTGATATTTGTAATTCTCTATAATTTTGCAACAAAATTAGCTTAACCCTTAAATGCCGGGTGTTGCTTTTCGGCAACATACACAATTTAGGCTCTAAAATAATATTAGAATAATATTGAAGCTATAATGCCAAATGTTGCCAATAAAATACATTCTGAAAATATTATGAAATCGATTTTCAACATGCAGATGGCAATACTTGTGCTGTTTAAAAATAAAGATAGATTTATTTTTTCTATTGTTGCTACTTGTTCTTTTTGGTTTGTTTAGAAGCTTGCGAAATATCCTATTTTTTTCTGCAGTGAGCAAGTAAAATTTATTTCTTATTATAGTTCCTAAAATTATTGTGTGTTTAATAGTATAGAATTTTATCAAGGGACATTATTTTTTCAATTAAAGACCAGTATTGCCGATTAGTAACAAACTGTTTTTAGCCGTAAACCATACTTAAAATAAAATATGATTTTTTAAAGTATTTTTCCCATGATTTAGTTAAAAAATTAAAGCCGAAAAACATTATTACAATGATTTTGGAAAAATCAGGCATTTAAGGGTTAAACTATTTTAAATTAGTTTAATTAAATAAATTTCCTTTTCCACAAAGTGACATTTAATGTGACTTTATGATTATTTCCCATTTCACGCATATCATATCCTCGTTTAAGCCTCCTTTTGATGAGTTTTTGCAGTTCAGCGGTTAAATGGTTTAGATACACTTTGCATAGGTTTTAAAAGTAATTTTTGAATTCCAAAAATTTTTAAACAACTTAAATTTTGTTCTAAATTATATAATAAGATATTTAAAATCCAACAAATCAAAAAAGTTGCATGACTATTAAAACTAATGTTTTTAAAATGCACATATTTAAGTTAAACTTCTTTTAAATAGTTCAGCGAGTTATATTGTAGAATATAAATACTTCTTGGGTGCATTTTACCCAGTCAGTGAAATTTAAAGTCAATTATCACAAAACAGTATTTTATTATATGCGATAGATCGCCAAATAAAGTTTTCATTACTTTTTACGGGTGTTTATTTGAGATTTCGCGGTTTTTTCTTATATATATATATATATATATATATATATATAAACAGATATATCCACATAATAAGATCATTCCTATTTTTTTCTAAATTTTGCAGCTAAAACTGGATTTATTGAATCATATAATTCAGGAAAAAGACAAACATTTAAAAGATTTGAAAGGGACACATGATACCAAAACAATAAGAAATGTACACCCTGCATAAAGATCGACAAAAATCCTCCGTTAATCATAACCCCATTCCAACATCTTACACCTCCATTATAGCAAAAAAGGGAGACCATTCTTCAATAATAAAAATTAAGTTAAAAAAAGAATCAACAATGGACCTTAAAAAGTAGCTAAATTCTATTTCTGTAAAGGATGTAAAAATTTAGAATTGGCTCCCAACAAAGAGTGGTAATTTAATTTTGAAGTGTCAGTTAGAAGAGGACCTAGAAAAATTAAAATTAAGATTTGCAGAGGCTTCATTGGAAGATTATTTAATAATTAGCCGCCTTTGGTGACCAGTTTGGTCTCCCTTAAATGTATGCTAAACATTGCATAATGTTACTTTTATTCATAATTTAATTTACTTGATTAATTCCTCGCCAAATCGGAAGATTCTGATAGAGAAATCAAGAACTCTGTATTTTTATGCTAGCCGGGTACAGGTGATAAATCGCCAAACATTGTTCCGGTCGCATTTTTTCGTATTTCATTAATTTAATTTAAAATATAGTCCTTTCACTTATTTTATTTAAAATACACAAATTTAATTTAAAATTGAAATACTTCAAAACCACGACTTTCACTTACTTCTTTATTTAAAAAAAGAAAAGAAAAATAATAAATAATACCATAAACCATGACATTTAATTTCAGTATCAAAGCATTGTTTTAATATAGCACGCAAAAAATAAAAAAATGCTAACTGGCGAGTTAAAAAATGTTATTAGCGAGATTTGCGCCCGGCTAACATAAATGTACCAAAACTTGTTTGCGATCATGGCAACTTTTAAGCAGTTTTATTCGAAAAAATAATTTTTATTAAAAATGACCGTCTTGCATGTCAAAAGCGAAGAGTTCAGCCCGTAATTGTTTTTGACAGTCACATGACTTGAACTATCATAATACAGATGAAATGATTGCGATGGAACACATTTGGCTATTTTCACCTGCACCCGGCTAACATTAACCCCTTCACGGTCTCTTAATATTAGGAAAAACCATCAAAAAAGTACCTATTTATTTTATTACAGAAATTGAATAATTATAAAGTTCTAAATAAAATATGCAATTAATTTTATTAGGCGGAAAAAAAAAATGTTATAGAACAAATTCACATTTGTAGAAAAGCCATCATGCGAGAATTCTGTGTCTTAATGTTTGTTTTACACCATACGAATTAATGCAAATAAGGCATTTATTTTTCACAGATTAGATGTTTATTTATCATCATCAGACAAATTTTTACGAATAATATTTGAAATAATATTTTTACATTAAGTTTTGATTATTAATAATTTTTTGAGTGTTATATATTTCGATACATACAATGCAAATCCCAGCATTACAATCAGCGCCAAAAGCCAAAACGAAAGGCTAGTACTCAAAGACTTGACACGGAAATGGCAGTTAAAATTTTCTGGTTACAGAAGTTTTTTAACAGCAATTAAATCTCCAGCCCGGAAGTATGACGGGCACGAGAAATAACGAACGACACCTCAGCCCGTGATATTGACGGGAGCGAGAATTAAGGGGTTAAAGTGCCAAAATGGCCGCCTGCCACATAAAAAGCGAAGCGGTCAGCCAGGAACTGTTGATGACAGTCATATGACTTAGGCTATTATTATAGAGATCAGAGAGAGTCGGCCAAGAAAAGGAAGAATAGACATCTTTTCCATGCCCAATAAAGTATTAGAAGGTGAAGTGAAGGAGGAGCTTCTGAATTTACTCCCAATTTAGACATATCTTTCATTTATAAAAACTTGTATATCAAGAAATAACGCATATCACCAAGTGGTAGTTCTTGGTCACGAGTATGCTGACCATTTACTTAAAATTACTATTGATTCGTTTCAATAGCAGCGCAAATAAAAAATAAGTTACATTAAAAAGCTGCGGTGATATCAGCGAACGAGTCACGTAGCTGCGTAGCTATGCGGACTTCACAAGAAGTTTAATTCCTGTTGTGAATACTGCACTGTAGTGATGGGCGATTCTCGAGAATTCGACAATCGAGAAAAATCGTCATCGTAAAAAATCACAATCGATACAGTCATCGATTAATTCCTAGAATCTACAATCGAGATGTTTTACAATCGATTATAACGAGAAAAGCTAAAAACAGTTATTGGAAAACTTAGCTATTATTCTGGCCGACAATTTCATAGTAGTGATAGGGCTTAGTGATGGGCGATTCTCGAAAATTTACCAATCGAAAAAAATCGTTATCGTAAAATACAATATCGATACAGTCATCGATTACTTTCGAGAATCTACAAAGGAGATGCTCTAGAATCGATTATTGAAATCATTGTTTTTACATATATATAAGGCAGATTTTATTAAATATGGGGTAACCGAAAACAGATGGAATAAAAAAAACAACAAACCAAAGGGAGGCTATAAAGGAGCCATAAGACTGGAAAAGTCTTGGTGCCCCCTGGTTGAAAAAAGCTGAAAAAACGCGAGTAGCTATGAAGTGGTAAGGGGAATTTAAGTATCAAAAATTAGAATTTTTCGGCAATTAGCACCAAAATGGCCAAAGAAATAAGAATCAAAAGCACCCCCTAGTGACAAAAACATGAACTAAAGGATGATAAAAGGGATCAAAATTTTTTATTGATTTTTCTACGTCATTTGAGATTGGATCTTTAATTTCCCCATTTTTAGAAAGTCTTCGACTGGAATACATTAAATGAACCCCCGCGGGGAGAAAGTAGGGGGGAGGGGCAAGGAAAGTGCATAATATGAATAAGTGGTCACAGGACTTTCCAACGATATGGCACATGAGGGGTGTCAGCTAAATTTAGAAAAGTGCCCCCGCGCGGGGGCAAAGTAAGGGGAAGGGCGCGGGGGATATATAAAATGAAATAGTAGTCACAGAGCTTTCCAATGATATATCACATGAGGGGTGTCAGCAAAAGATAGAAAAGAGTCCCAACTCCCAGGATTCCAATTATCGTGCTCCCCGAAATATACCCTGCCCATCCTTCTCTTTGAAATTTTCATATATTAAAAATTATTTATCGGAGAGCTCCGTAAAAAAATCCGATCTAAAATGTTTAAAAACGCTACGATTTCAAAAAAGTTCGAAAAGTGCCTCTCTCGGGGCGCCAAACTAGGGAGGGAAGAAGAAAGGTTCATAATATGAAAGAGTAACTTTCCGATGATAACCGAAAACTTTCCGATGATATATCAAATGACTGGTCCAAAAAAAGTTTGAAATCTACCCCTCCCATGTGGGTTCCCTCTTTTATCCCAGAATATACCCGGAAATCACGCAGCCCCACTTTTTAAATTTTATATTTAATAAATAATATTTATCGGAGAGCTCCATTAAAAAACCTCATTTAATGATATTTATTGTAGAAATCTCTACAATTAAAAGAAAAATTAACCCCCGCACCGCTCCCCCCCCCCAGGCTCCTTCCAGAATTCAACTCTGGGAGGAGAAAGGTTCATAATATGAAAGAGTGGTGAAAGGACTTTCCGATGGAAAGTCCTTTCACCGTCCGTCAAGGAGAGGTTTGGTAAAAGTTTGAAAATTACCCCCCCCCCTTTGTCCACTCTCGCGCCCCCCAGAATTCACTCACCTTCCTCTTTGAACTTTTTATATTTAATAAATAGTATTTATTTGAGTCTCCAGGTATGGGGCAGCTTGGAAGAGCTAAAATAAGAGAAACATTGAAAATTCGGGGCAAAATGACACTAAATTTAACAGTAAAGTTTGAAACTAGGACTATACAGAACTGAATACATAAACCACTATGCTTCATAACCCACATCGGTTAATAGCAATAAAAATACAAGTGCCAGTTAAACTGGTGGCATTGAGCTCACAGGTTATTAACACTAATTGTATATTATACTCTTATTTCAAAGAATAATGTCCCTCAAAAAATAAATGAAGGGAAATATCCCCCGTTTGCACCTTTTATACTTAACCAATGAACCTCCAAATCTAATCAGGGAAACTCCTTAACTATAATAAATCAGTATATCAAATTTGAAGCAAATCAGATAATTCTGCATGAAAAAAAGAAACATGTCGCTAAATTAAGGGTGGTCTAACCCCTTTAACCCTTTTATACTTAACTAATGAACCTCCAAATCTAATCAGGAAATCTCCTTATCAGAACGAACATAGAAATAAAAAAAAAAGGTAATTGAATAATTCTCCATGAAAATCCATTTATCTAAATTAAGGGGAGGGGACTTGCCCCTTTTCGCCCTTGTATACTTAACCAATGAACCTCCAAATCTAATGAAGGAAGCGCCATATCGGAATAAATCGGTATATTAAATTTGAAGCAAATCGAATAATTCTGCATGAAAAACCCTTTTATCTAAATTAAGGGGGAGACTAGCCCCTCCCCTTTATACTTAACCCATAAACCTCCAAATCTAATCAAGGCAGCTTCTTAACATAATAAACTGGTGTCCCAAATTTGGAGCAAATCGAATAATTCTGCATGAAAAACCCATTTATCTAAATTAAGGTGGGGGTCTACCCCCCTTCATACTTAACTAATGAACCTCCAAGTTTAATGAGGGAAGCTCCTTAACATAATAAACCGGTATACGAAATTTGGAGCAAATCGAATAATTCTGCATGAAAAACCTATTTATCTAAATTAAGGAGGGGGGGGTCCAGCCCCCCTTCTCTCCCTTTATCCTTAACCAATGAACCGTCAAAACTAATTAGCGGAACGCCTTATCAGAATGAACATAAAAAACATTGAAGCAAATCGTACATTTTAATCAAGAGTTATCGCGTTACGTACATACATACGTACGTACATACATACATACATACATACATACATACATACATACATACGTACATGCATATACACAGAACCGACGGGTACATTAGCTCTCAGGCTTAGATAGCCTGTGAGCTAAAAAGAGATTGGATAAGCAGATGGACTCCTTTGAGAAATTATGACTTAAACCAGAAATGCGGTAAGTTTGACTCTGAAAGCTTCATTTCTATCTCGCATTTCGGCAAATCTCATCTCGATGATTTTTCCAGCATTTCGACGCTTCCAGATGGGAAGCTGCTCGATGGTTGTTTCTCTCGCGGTTTTAAACCTTTCGGGATGGGATGCCTCTCGAGAGTTTCTCTCGCCCTTTTCAGCCGTTCCCGATGGGAAGCCTCTCGCTGGTTTCTCTCGTCCTTTTCGAAATCTCCCAATGAAAAGCCTTTCGAGGATTTCTCTCGCGCTTTTCAACATTTCACTATGAGAAGCTTTTCGAGGACTTCTCTCGTCCTCGGCAGAGAAGAAAAGTAAGAAAATTTATCGAGAGTACCAAGGGACGAGATAGAGAAAAAGGCATGACAATGAGCTGTGAAATGAAGCCCTGATTTTCAAAGTTTCTCTTATTTTAGCCCTACCAAGATGTCACATACCTGGAACCCTCCGATAAAAATTATTTATTAAATATAAAAATTTCAAAGAGGAAGGTGGGTCGAGTGATTTCGAGGGAGGAGGACGTGAGAGTGAACTTATGCGGTGTGCAATTTTAAAAATTTTACCGAACCCTTCCTGTGGCATATAATCGAAAAGCCCTTTGACCACTCTTTCATACTATGAACCTTTCTTCGCCCGAAGGGAGATGAGGAAGGGGCGAACAAATTTTTAAAATCGTAGCCGATTTCTATAATAAATTTAAATATCACTTTAGATGTGGGTTTTTTATGCAGTCTTCCGGTAAATATTATTTATTGAACATAAAAATTTTAAAGTGGCGGCTGTGTGAATTCCGGGGCGAAAGAATGGGCCCACGGGGGGAGGGAGGGGAGCAATTTTCAAACTTTTTTTGGACCAGTCATGTGATATGTCATCGGTAAGCTCTTGGATGACTCTTTCATATTATGAGACTTTCTTCCTCCCCTCCCCAATTTGGCCCCCTGCGAGGGTAGTTTTTTCCACTTTTATCATTTTAGATCGGATTTTTTTATGGAGCCCTCCGCTAAATATTATTTATAATATATGAAATTTCAGGACACTTTTCCAAATTTAGCCAAGACCCTCATGTGACATATCGTTGGAAAGGTTTGTGACTACTTATTGATGCTATGCACTTCCGGTGGCCGTCCCCCCCACTTTGCCCCCCCCCGGAGGACACTTTTCCAAATTTAGTCAATACCCCTCTTGTGAGATATCGTTGAAAAGGTCTGTAACTACTTATTGATGTTATGCACTTCCGGTGACAGTCCCCCCCACTCTTCACCCCCCCCGGGGACACTTTTTCAAATTTAGTCAAGACCCCTCGTGTGATATATCTTTGGAAAGGTCTGTGACTACTTATTGATGTTATGTACCTACGGTGTCCCCACCACCACTTGCCCCCCCCCGGGGGCACTTTTCCAAATTTAGCCAAGACCCCTCATGTGAGATATCGTTGGAAAGGTCTGTGACTATTTATTGATGTTATGCACCTCCGGTGACAGTCACCCCCAATTTGTCCCTCCCGGGGGACACTTTTTCAAATTTAGCCAAGACCCCTCATGTGAGATATCGTTGAAAAGGTCTGTGACTACTTATTGATGTTATGCACTTCCGATGACAGTCCCCCCCCCACTCTTTCCCCCCCCCGGGGGACACTTTTTCAAATTTAGTCAAGACCCCTCGTGTGAAATATCTTTGGAAAGGTCTGTGACTACTTATTGATGTTATGTACCTACGGTGTCCCCACCACCACTTGCCACCCCCCCCGGGGACACTTTTCCAAATTTAGCCAAGACCCCTCATGTGAGATATCGTTGGAAAGGTCTGTGACTATTTATTGATGTTATGCACCTCCGGTGACAGTCACCCCCAATTTGTCCCTCACGGGGGACACTTTTTCAAATTTAGCCAAGACCCCTCATGTGAGATATCGTTGGAAAGGTCTGTGACTACTTATTGATGTTATGCTCCTCTGGTGTCCATCCCTCCATTTTGCACCCCCCAGGGGACACTTTTCCAAATTTAGCCAACACCCCACATGTGAGATATCGTTGGAAAGGTCTGTGACTACTTATTGATGTAATGCACCTCCGGTGACCGCCCCCCCCCCACTTTTCCCCCACGGGGGTGTTTTTCTAAATTTAGCCGAGACCCCTCATGTGACATATTGTTGGAAAGGCTTATGACCACTTACTCATGTTATCCACCTCCCGCACCCTTCTCCCCCTTTGCCCCCACGGGGAGGGCATTTTTATAAATTCAGATCCAGACTTCTCATGTGACATATGGTTGGAAAGGCCTAAAGACCTGTGACGACTTAATCATATTATGCAGCTGCTGTGCCCCTCCGCTCGCTTTGACCCCTCACCCAAGAGATCTGGTCCGACGTTCATTCGTTTCGATATTATATTTTTTACAAGATTTTGTAGTGCGTGCACACCACACCCACCTGCTATCATACATCAGTGCCGTATATAGCGGGTAACCTGTTCGTGATTTCATATTACAAGATTACGTATAAATTAGGGGCCCCGATTAAAGGAGGGACCCGCTAGCGGTCGAAGTCACCTAGTCTTTATTAACATCGACTCATTCCAGTTCACCCGCAGACGATTCTTGATAAATGTATAACGTATATAATACATAATATATGATTTATAAAAGAAATTTGCAAACTGTAGTCATCGAGAAAAAATTTACACAATCGAAAAATATCGAGATGTCCATACAATCGAGAAAATCGAGAAAAACATCTCGTTATCGCCCATCACTACTGTACTGACTCCAGAGACTGTGTATTTGTGAACATTCAGAAAAAACGTGTGTGCAGAAACTAAACGACAATAATATCCAATTTAATCCAAATTTGAATGTCAACCACAAAATATCCAGTCCTGATTGTGTAACGTATCGGAAATTGTTACAAGAAGACCGGCGTGATGCGCGTTCATTTTAGGGCAATTAAATTTACGGAGGAATAAATCAGTAACAGTGGCGGCATTACATCTATTTTTTCTAACTAGTCAGATGTATCAATCCCAAAACTTTCTTTTTCTCATACATGTTAGTATTTCAAAAAGTTGTTATGCATGTTAATACTTCAATATTATAACTTCAATACTACACATCTTTGATTTCCATCTTAAATTTCTGCTTCATTTTTTATTCGGAATAAAAACGAGTTAATCTCAATTATGATATTTAATAAAATCAATATTTTCGTTATTCTGTTGTAAGTCAGCTGCTTGCGAATCGCCGGGATAGTTGGCACGTTTTATTATTATTTTTAAATGAATAAAAATGTTTCCAGGCCGGGTCTCGGACTTAACAGTAGTAATTTTTTCCAACTGAAGATAATGTGTCCAACCCGGGACTCGAACCAGCTTGGTTAATGGTTGTCTGAATGAACTATGTTGGCTGAAATGTCATTCAGATAGCTCAATTGGAAAAGAATTGGCAATTAAAGCCAAAGATTGTGGGTTCTAGTGCCGGCCTGGGAGCGTTTTTACTCCGTTGAAAAAATTACTACCCGTATTATTCATTTACTAATCAGTTTGATTGTGTTAAAATAATAAGCGTAATTATCCTCTTTGGTCCCTGGGTCCCCAAATGGGGACCTCTGCTCTTTTCCTTATAAAAACTAAAACGTCCGATTTTTTTACATTTTCACATCACTTCTTAATAGCTCAATGTTCTTTGCGTTCACAGCAAACGAATAAACGGCAGTATCTAAGCTGATTCCCACATAAAATAAATGTTATTTTCATCTGAGTTTACAAAATGCCTAAAAATGGCCAAAAGACAGTATGACCAAGAAAGTGAGAAATTTTCATAAGTATTTAACTTAAATCTTTTTCAATAAAACATTTTGAGGATTTGTAGATTATTTACTTGTTTATAAAGCTCTTAAATTTGTGATTGCGTTAATTTAGGTTAATGGTTATTAAATTCATGTTTTAAGAGGGTTTGTAGTTTTAGATCCATATTTTTGAACCTAAATTACTAAGCGCCTAAGGGAACAATTTCAGAAAAGATATTTTTTCTGCCATTTACGATGTCATATTGTTTGGAAAAAACCAATGAATAAGCATTTGTATTATTATTTTAGCTTCGGAACTGAAGAGGTTATATTTTATAGTCCAACTTTGTAATCTAAATTAGCGAAGACGTATATAAAAGAAGTAATGTGAGGCTGTTCTCAAATCCAGATTGGCTACTTTTTGACACTTTCGCGAATTCATTTTTTAACTTAAATGCACGAAATTTGCGGGTGTTATTATTATTGAGAAACCAAGAAATCAAATAACATTTTCCATTTTTTCAATAAGATTGAAGGATCTTTCAGAAAATGTTGCCAAAGCGTTTTCATCCAATTTTCGACATGTGTCAACTCAGGAATGGTCGTCATGAGACAGCAATAAATCATTTCTGGAGATGTAATTTTTTTCTTTTGAAAAATTAAAATACTTATTCGATTTCAAATTACTTCAGAAATCAGAAGTCGCAGATACAAATTTCATGCTTTTTACTTATACATGACTGTGGGAATGTGAATGTGTCTGAAAGTTAACGTTGTTGAGAGGAGAAAAATATTTCTTAATAGGAGAAATTTAAGTGGACAGATTGACATACAGGTTGTTCTGTTCATCTGGCGATAAACTCGGAGGGGAGGGTTATTTGTTAGTAGGCATCGAGAAGAAGCACAACTGCAATAGAATGTGGTGTCGCAAATAACAGACTCAGTCGAAAATACAGTGTTCCTCTCTAACCGAACATGGTTTTCTGTTAATAACATTGAAAAAAGTGAAGTAGATTCAAATGAAACAGTTAAGAGACATTCTTTCCTTTGGGCTAAATGGGATAACATCATGAAGCGTGCACGCAGAAACCAAAGGTGTAGTTTCAGTTTAGAAATATTTTTTCCCTGGTTTTAATATCTTTATAAAATAGCAAAAGTATAAATATTGAAATCCACTTTCATTAAAAGGGTAAAAACATTTTTTGCGTTTCACTATGTCACAGAAAACAGGGTTAATCACATTATTATTTCAAACGTGGTTAAGGACAGTGCTGAAAATTTCGTTTAAGAAGATGCTTGTGATGCATTTGAACGACGCACAGTTAAGAGATACATATTTGCAACATGCCGTCCTAAATAATGATGAGTTCATTTTATTTATAAAATTCGTTAAGTGCTTATAAATACGGAAATAAATAAATAGTTTTAGAGCCAAAAAACACTGAAAATTCATAAAATTAAAAGTATCATATCTTGGTAACTTTTCACCGTAAACAAATGGTCATAAATAATTTTTTTAATGTCCTTATGGGCAGGGAAATATTTTTCTAAATGTAGGTATGCAAAAGGGGGTCGTATAAAAAATTATATTTTAGCATATACAGCCCATTGTTAATAGACCGATAGGCGGCTGCACAGATCATCACCTCATCGAGTCGACCCCCCCCCCCCCCCACATACACACACCCTCTTTCCAGTTACAGTTATTTCGAACCTTTTTACCGCTAAATATCAGGGGGGTTTTTCCACACAGCCAACGGGCACGTCAGAAAAAATCGAGTTAAAGATATAAAATCATACAAATTTCAGGTTCATTTAATAATATTGTCACGGGCCCGAGCAAGCTGGGCGGGTCAACTAGTGTATATATGGGATGCCTATTTCGGGTTGTCTCAATCCAAGAAACTCAAATAAAGTGTCTTAAATTTATGTTATTGATTGAAAATTCAAAGTTGGTACAATTTTTAATATGCAGACGATTTTGGAATCATAATTTATACATAATAATAGTTAGCAAATATTATTTCCAGTCGATATGTACCTATAAATTATTTTACGATTATTTTTAGCTAAATTGGTAAGGTGAAAGCACTTTTATTCCACTTATCACCATCGATGTTCTGAAAATCGGTAGAAAAACTAAAAAGGTTTTTTGAACCAGGCGCTAAATAGAGTTGCTGTGGTTCTCCTAGATCTTCAACTTTTTCTTAAGTATATTTCTTTAACGTAATTTGAATTAGTTATCAGTCAGTTAAAAATGAGATAAATTCATTTTCTGTTACAATCTGACAGCAATTATATTTTATTTGCTAACATATGTTAAAATATAAGGATATAATGTTGAAATATAAGGATATTTCATATAATATAATATAAGGTTATAAGGGAATATAAGGATATTTCAATATTCAAATCAATACCACATTAAGGAATGTGAAAATAACACTTGCTTATGAAATAATACTTATTGCACTTTCAATATTTTACATAAATCGAGTCAGGTATTTTTTATCCTTAAACAAACAATGACTATGTATCCACAAAATACTGAATTGATATTGCACTATTTTAAAACTTTCCACAGACAACAAAAAAGTCCCTTTGTTATTCTAAAATCACTAAAATAATTAAGTAAATTTGCTCTTTTTAGCACACTCTTCCTTTGATTGGCAAAATTCTTATCATAATTAGAGATCAAGGGAAATGTTTAAGTTTCCATAACTGAGAGAAATGTCTCATTGTATTCATGCAAGTTGGAGTAGTGATGGGCGATTTCGATTTTTTTAATCGATTTAATCGATACTATAGCCAACTCGATTTAATCGATACTATGAATTTTTTAATCGATGTCTCTAAGACAAAATAAGGTAATCATTTTCATTTTCCTTCAAAAATTGAAGATAAAGTAGTTGGATGTGCCAATCCTAAAACTTTCATCTGCCTCTTAAATGTTAAAACTTCAAAATTCGCTATCACGGTGTCAAATTTAAATGATAACATATGCGCATCATGAGGATTCAAAAAGCATAGGTTCGTTGAAGTATGTGCCTTTTAAAAGAAAATATAAGCATTGCATTTTCCTAACAAGTCATTGAATTTCGGCTAACACCCTCTTAGGCTAATGTCAGACGAACGTCTTTTTGCACGCTTTTTTCGCTCTTACGCCTTCCTTACACCTTCGCTAGCATGTGTAGGGACGGTGTAAGAGCGAAAAAAAAGCGTGCAAAAAGACGTTCGTCTGATATTAGCCTAGATGTCCGCAACGGAAAATCCCAATTCAAAGAGCACAAAAGTGACAGCTGTTGGGCAGTATACACCCAAGCCTAATAAGGATCTATTTATCTGAAAGTGTAACAGAATATGAAGTTTGATTAAATTACGTGTATTAGTTTTGAGATATGGCTATCACGAATATCATGCAAAAAAAACAGTATAGCAGCGCAGCCTGTTACATGATTAACACGAAAAACTCAGGAACAACTTATGTCAATGACACATAATATTAAGTTTGATGAAATTCCGGTCATTACTTCTTGAGATATTATCACTAATATCTTGTAAATTCTGAAAAACAGTGTTAAATTCAGGGGCTGGTACTGGTGGACACCCCCCCCCCCCCCGAAACTCTAGAATGTCCCTTTCCAGAACCATAGAAATCCCTACCGGAGAAAAATGTCTGAATTCAACACTGCTAAAAAAAAAGCAGCATGGCAGCACAACCTGTTATATCATTTACCCGAAAACCTAATCATGAACAACTTATGACAGAATATTAAGTTTGATGAAATTCCGTTCATTAGTTCTTGAGATATGATCCCTAAAATCGTTTAAATCAAGAAAAACGTGTTGAATTCGGGGGGTAGTCCGGAGGGACATGCGCCCCCCCCCCGCCCCCCTGTGCAACATTCAAATGTCCCCCCAGAAGGTTTGAGATTTTATGCTTAATGTACAAAAGTCCAATCCCCTTCCCCTCTGAACTGTCCCTCTTTGGATCCGCAGAAAGCTCTCCCGGAGAAAATTGTCTGAATTCAACACTGCTGATAAAATCTGCATAACAACGCCCCCTGTTGGGCGATTTACACAGAAATCTAATATGCAACAATTTATGCCAACGTCTAACTGAATGTGAAGTTTGATGAAAACCCGTGCATTAGTTCTTGAGATAGAGCTATTGCGAAAATCGGAAAAATGCAGCATAGCAGCGCCACCTGTCGGTAGATTTACATCAAAAAGTAATCAGCACCAATGTATATGAAAGTCTAATTGAATCTAAAGTTTCAACAGATTCCATGCATTAGTTCTTGAAATAGACCGCCCACAATTTTTTTGTCAGAGACAAACAAATAGACAGACTGACAGACAGACAATGTATAAAAATAGTCAAATCGTATTCCAGACAAGATCTTCTAAAACTATAAATCGTTCGAAAACCGGAAGTCGAAATTTTTCACGAATCCAACGCTTTCTTTTTCTAAAGACAAAAGAAAGCAAGAAAAAATGACCGCATCGATTCTGCCCGTAAATTAAGATCAAAAATGGCGAATCGATTCAGTTCAGATTCGATGCCGATGTCGATCTTTAGATGCGGGCAGAATCGCTATATTTTGATTTACTTCAATTTTTTAGATTCGGGCGAATTGATTCAGTTCAGATTCGATGCCGATTTTTAGATGCGGCTGAAATCGTTATATTTTGATTTACTTCAATTCAAATCGCATCGCGCATGATCCACGATTCGGGTTGAATAAATTCCTCCAATTTTACTGTTTTAGTGGCAGAATTGCTGAAAATTTTGTATAAGAGCCTTTTTTTTTTTTCTTTCTAGGTTCAGTGTTGAATGGCGGGTTGATTTCTTGACTGCTCCGGTCGGAATGAGGGGGGGGGGGGGGGGGGGGCGGGAGATTTTAGAGTTCCGTAAGGGGGATGCACATTTTTCCATTAAAAAGCATAAAATCTCACAACTTTCGGGAGGGACATTCCAATGTTCCCCCCGGTCACCCCCTGAATTCAATATTAGGTTAAATCGTTATACTTTTGTTTAGAAGCCTAGTTATTCGGATTACTAGTTTATTATGTTGTATTTTTCAAGTTCATCCGTTCTAATCCTTTCCGCCCCCCCCCCCCTCTTCCTCGCCAATCTTAATTTACAGGGCCGTTCAAAATATGCATGCTATTTTAAAAATGCCCAATTCTCGTTCTATTTTATTATAAATCCACATTTTGAAACCTTGACCAAAGATACATTTGAGGTCGCTCCTCCCACCGTTTGAGACTTACCTGCCCCCCGGGGGGCATATTTATTGTTTCTTCCAAACCATCTAGTGTAACATATTGTTGGAAAGCTTTTAACGTCCTCTTTTATTTTCTGTCCTTCCTCCCCCCTCCCTAGTTACACGCTCTTGGCACTTTTTAGCTCACAGGCTATCAAAGCCTGAGATTTAATGTGCCCATCGGTATTGTATGTATGTACGTAACGCGATAACTCTTGATAGAAATATCCGATTTGCTTCAATTTTTTTTCTATATTCATTCTGCTAAAGCGCTTACCTGGTTAGTTTTGGGGGTTCATTGGTTAAGTATAAAGGAGGGAACGGGGGCTAGTCCCCCCCCCCCCTTAACTTAGATAAATGGGTTTTTCATGCAGAATTATCAGATTTTCTTCAAATTTTGGTATACCGGTTAATTTTGATAACGAGTTTCTCTGATTATATTTGAAGGTTCATTGCTATAGTCTAAAGGGGGGAGAGGGGAACGAGAGGATAATACTCTCCTTAATTTAGATAGATGGGTTTTGCTATCCGATTTACTTGAAATTTGGTATACCAGTTTATTCTGATTAGGCGCTTCCCTAATTAGATTTGGAAGTTCATTGGTTAAATATAAAAGGGAAAACGGGGGCTAATACCCCCTTAATTTAGATAAATGGGTTTTTGTATCCGATTTGCTTCAAATTTGGTATATCGATTTATTTCGATAAGGCGCTTCCCAGATGACATTTGGAGGGTCATTGGTTAAATATAAAGAGGGGAAACGGGGAGGGGCAATTCCACCCCCTCCCCTTAGTTTATTTTTCGAGGGGCATTATTCTTTGAAATAAGAGCATAATATACAGTTAGTGTGAATAGCCTGTGAGCTCAATGCCATCAGTTTAACTGGGCACTTTTCTTTTTAGCTCACAGGCTATCAAAGCTTGAGAGCTAATGTGCCCGCAGTTTCTGTATGTATGTATGTACGTACATACGTAACGCGATAACTCTCGATAGAAATATCCGATTTGCTTCAATTTTTTTTCTAGGTTCATTCTCATAAGGCACTTCCCTGATTAGTTTTGGGGGTTCATTGGTTAAGCATAAAGGAGGGGGTACGGGGCTATTCCCCCCACTTAGATAAATGGGTTTTTCATGCAGAATTATCACATTTGCTTCAATTTTGGTATAACGGCTAATTCTGACAAGACGCTTCCCTGATTAAATTTGGAGGTTCATTATTTAAGTATAAAGGGAGGAACAGGGGCTAACCCCCCTTAATTTAGATATATGGGTTTTTCTATCTGATTTGCTTCAAATTTGGTAACTAGTTTATTCTGATAACGCGCTTCCCTGATGAGATTTGGAGGCTTATTGTTTAAGTATAGAGATGTGACGGGGGGGGGGGGGCGATTCCCTCTTAATTTATTTTTCGAAAGGCATTCTTTGAAGTAAGAGTATAAAATACAATTAGTATGAATAGACTGTGAGCTCAATGCCATCAGTTTAACTCGATACTTTTCTTTTTTATTTATTATTGTTTCAGTGAGTGCACTCTGCATGTCAGCGAATGAGTCAATAACTGTTTATGGTTTTTAGATTACTGCTGGGAAAAAAAAAAAAAAAAAACATATAATCAAGGAATGTACTTTTATTTATTTGTTAACCAGAGAAAAGTATGTGATTTCATTCTTAATGGCTCTAGGATGAGAACTTTTTTTCTTTTTTTCTTAACAGCTAAATATTTGGTAAACATTAAAAAGAAAGATATTTATAAACTGTAAAGGAGATAAGGAGATATATATTTTAAAAAGGGAAAGAAATTTTAGTTAAATATATTATTAAAAGGAGAATTTTGATTATTAATTGGGGGATAATTAGTATGTGACACTTGGTTAATTACATTCATCACAGCTTTTTTAAAAGAAGATTTGCAATATTTGCATTTCCCCCACACTTATAGAAGACCCTAGAAAGACTGAAAAACCATTTAAATTTTTAAATAAATTTAGAGCCTTCAAAATTTCGCTCATCTGCGCATTTTTAAGAATGACGTTTATAGGAAGAAAGTCCCCATCTGTTTGGTTAAAGAAATAAGAGTTAGAGTAGAAAGTACATCTTTTCCGGATGAAAAAAAAAAATCATTTCTTTCTTTTTTTTTTATCTGACCGAGATCTTTTTTTAAAGATAAATTTAAATATAATATAAATTATTATCAAAATTACATCTTAAAAATAATAATTTTAAAAGTTAAAAAACCTTATTTTTTGACTCAAAGGTCTGTAGTAGCTTACTTCTGGGCCGCTAACATTGTCTATGGCCCACATAAATGGAGGTGAGGGATAGTCGCTACGGCCCTGTTGATTCGCTAAGTTTTGGAATTACGTACTATTTTTCAGCTTATCTGTGTCAATCTGTGAACATCGAAATATCGATTCTAGAATTTGGGAATCGATTCTTATTGCGATCGATTCTGTTTTATACGATGTCGATTTTAATCGATTCTCAAATTTCCCAGAATCGCCCATCACTAAGTTGGAGGATCCCATGGCCACTGCTTTTTTATTCAAAAAACCTTTTATAATTTCTAAATAGTAGAGGAGAAGGTCCAAATACCGGCTGGAGTCCAAATGCCGTCTACTAGGTGTTCTGAGAACTGAGCGCAGCGCAATCCAGCGGTGATAGGCAGAGCTTGTAACTTTAATTCAGAGAAGAAAGTTACGAAAAGTACGTCTCTGAAGTCTGTGTCATTTACAAATAATAAATGCAAAAGTGTCGAATCTACGTAATCTGGTACATCAAAAGTTTTTCAGATATATGTTTCTCATTTTTTAAAAATATACTGATCGTATATTGGCTTAAATTGTTGATTAACCTTCCGTCTACCAGACGGGTCCATTGGACCCGACAGCAATATTTAATGTAAATTTTTCTCATGAAAAATAGCATTCAAAGTTTCGCGATTACATGACTTTTCCTGCAATTGTCTCCTCTATGTATATGCAATTGCGATTAAAATTTTGTTCGAAATTTTTTACCTATTTTTAATTTGTTTCATTGTTTACCACGCGGGTCCATTGGACCCAACATTAAAACAAACGTAATATACTGTTGCTTTCTTTTTCTAGGGTTGCCATAAATCATGAGGAGGAACAGGGTTACCATAATTGACTGTTTATCGCCCATTTGGCGATGGATTTTTAGCGCCAATCTCGCCAAATTTGGCGACTTTATAATGAAGTTTTGAGAACATTCTAGACTGATCTAGTAAACTTCGTGCTCTATATATAAAAGGTTACTTCTGGTTCAGAGAGTCATTTATCAACAGACACAGTTAGTGAGCGAATGGTGTCTATTGATGTTTTTGAATCTTTTCATTGAAAATAGGACTTGATATTTGAAGACAAGTAATAAGTGTAGTTTGTACGTGCTTTGTTATTTTACAAATATTCATCATTTTCTTATTTCCTAACTTATTTTTTGTTAAAAACTGAATTGAAGATGAACAGAAAAAAAGTATTGACTCAAGAGGAAATTCAAAAAATTATGGAAAATCCGGACGATATAGAATTCGACACCGATGATGAAAATCTGTCGTCTGATGAAGGTGAAGTAGATTATGTTGAAATACATAATGAAATTTCTGATTCCTACTCAGAATCTGATAATGATTCCAATGAAGTAAATGTAGCAACCACAAGTACTTCTGCTGGCAAGATCTAGACAACTATTAAAAATTAGGTTAATGAATATCTTAATTTATCTATAAATTCCCTAACACAAGCTAACAAGAGTGTTGGGCGCACCCTTTTCTCCGAACTTACTTGATCCAAAAGAAAATCTATCTTATAGGGGCCTCTAATTATAGAGGACCTGGTGATCGTAAAAGCCTAGTTAGTTACTAGATAACCTACGGTCATTTACCTAAAAGGTTATCTTGAATAAATAAGACAATGCGTTGTGAAATGTTTAGAAGATAACTAACCTATGGCCAATTGGTTTGAAGGGAAATATATAATATAATTAAAACCACTAAATATAACTCCCCAATTTTCAGACAAACCAACCCTACAAGATAAATTTAATTATGGCTTTTACATATATGGTCTAATAATAATATTAAGCAGTCAGGTAATTTCTAAATACGTAAAATAAGTAATTAGCAAGACTTTTAACAAATAATAACAAAGAAGGGAATTAATAATAATACATCATTTATTTACACCACAGGCAAATTATATTAAGTTACAATTAAATAATTCATACTTTTACCATCCAAAATAATAACTCATAAAAAAAAACACTAATTTGGATATTAATTGAAGTTGACAAGTTCTCCTGGGCACCCTATTCCCAATTCAAAACATTTGATATTAAAACGGTACACAATAGAAAAGAGAACATCCATAACATCGTACCTTTTTCCCCATTGGGGTCACAAGATCCTTTTAGAGTTGTAGACTTGACAGTATATATATATATATATCCAAAAGTTCTTTTTTTTTGTTTGTAGAACCTCAACACACATATTCGTGTTCCGTAATTTTAGTTTTATTTACACTAAATTCCACCCAGGTCTGGGCCAAAAGCAAAAATGTTTAAATCATTTTTTTAAAAAAAAATTAACACTACTATATTGCTCGTCTTAGACAGCGCAAGTAAACATGGGCAGATCAGCCAAAAAAGGGCTTGAAAAAAATAACCACCGCACTCTGGAACTCTTTTTGTAACTCTGTATTTTTTTCGAGAAAAAGAAAAAATCTCTCTGTTAAAAATTTGCATGTGCGGCCCTGAGTGGTGGATGCGAATTAACATATTCAGCATAATTAAAATCTCCAACCACTCGCCGCTGTCTGGACCCGCCTTCGTGTCGGCCAGTGGTCAGTGGGTCCCCGAAATGCAGAGGGCCTTCCGACCCTCCTACATCCGATATTTCAAACCCCACTTTCCCACGAGACCGCGGGCTCCCACACGAAGATCCTGCAGCTGTCCCATAAAACATGAGGTCATAAAAGTCCCTCTTTTGTACCAAAACTGTCCAATTCTTTACTTTACATCGTAATATCATACATACAGATAGTAACTGGCAATTAAGCTTTCCCCTTAGCAAAACACTTGCCTGGGAAAATACTTAATGCTCTTGGTACCCATCCTTAATAAAATAATAATAATGTACTAATAAATGCATACATAAAAACAATAATACTGTACATTGAAAAAAAAAACTTGAATTAAAAAATTAATCAATTAGATAAAATAATCACTTAGATAAATATATACATAGATGATATCGACAGTAAACTTATTCATATATATATATATCTTTTTCCTTCAAAAAAATAGTTCTAAATATCCAAAATGTTGAAATCATGCCAACAACTTCAAATTCTACTTTTGTTTCCAAAAATAATTCACAGATCTGGTATAAGAATGAAGTTGCCAGACCACAAGGAAGACGTACTGAAATCAATATTTTACGTGAAAAATCTGGACCTTCAAGATTTGCAAATCGTGAAGTGGATTCCATATCATCCTCATTTCTTATCTATTTCCGAAAAAGACTTTTGGAAATTATAGTAAAATGGACAAACGCGGAAGGCAATAGAGTATTCGATAAAGAGTGGAAACCTATAGATATTATAGAACTTAAAAAATTCATCGGACTTTTATTACTTATTGGAGTATATAAATCGAAAAATGAAACAGTAAGCGAACTTTGGATCATAAAAAATGGAAGACAAATATTTCGGGACATTATGAGTCGCAATAGATTCACAAGTATATTACGTGTCATAAGATTTGATGATGCTGCTGAGAGGCGTAAAAGAAGATCAACTGATAAATTAGAGCCAATAAGAGAATGCTTTGAATTGTGGAATAGCTATTTACAAGACCCTTATATTCCTAATTGGTCTATGACTGTCGATGAGCAATTAGTTTCTTTTCGTGGAAAATGTCCTTTCCGTCAGTATATGCCATCTAAACCTGGAAAGTATGGATTGAAGTTCTGGGTTATTTGTGACAGCGTAACATCGTATGCTTGGAAACTGGAACTATATACAGGCAAAAATGAAGTAAGAGAATCTCATCAGGGAGAAAATGTAGTTAAAAGATTGACGAAGGAAATTGAAAATTCTGGTCGTAATATTACATGTGATAACTTTTTTACGTCATATGCATTAGCAACACATCTTACTTCAAAAAAATTATCTCTTATTGGAACAATTCGAAAAAATAAACCTGAATTACCCGCTGTGTTCACAAATCCAAAACATCGTTCTGTATATTCTACTTTATTTGGGTTTCAAGAGAAGGCGACCATCATCTCTTACTGTCCCAGAAAAGGTAGAATTGTTACTTTGCTAAGCACAATGCATAACACTTATGATATTGACAACAGCTTAGAAAAAAAGCCACAAATAATCCTAGATTATAATAAAACCAAAGGCGGAGTAGATACGATGGACAAAATGGTAAGAGCATATAGTGTGAAACGCATGACACGTCGGTGGCCTTTGATTGTATTTTATAATATGATCGATATAAGTGCGATGAATGCATACATAATATGGTTGTCACTGAATGCTGAATGTGATCCGAAAATGAAAAAAAGGCAGAATTTCATTATTCAACTTGCAGAAGAATTAGTAGGTGAAGGAGGTATCGCCGTCTCAACATCTACTTCAGAACAACTTTACGCAAATAGTTTTGAACCGCCACGAAAAAAATCAAGATGTCATATTTGTCCCTCTAAAAAAGATCGAAAAACACGAACATTATGCAAGAAGTGTACGAAAAATGTTTGCGGAGAACATTCCGTCGTTATTTGTACTTCATGTACAGAATAATTTTATTATGATGAAAAACGTTTTGTAGTCATTATAATATACTATATATATTACTTTCTTACTGTATGTGTTACTTTCTTACTCTATTACTATATATATCACTTTTATATATTGTATAAGGTGCATTAATAACAAATATATTCATTGTAGATAAATGGGTGTTTTGTATATTTTCAAATCCTATATATTTTACATATGGGTCCAATGGACCCGAATGGTAGTTCTTGCATATACTTTTTTTGGTAGTCTGAAGGTTAAGTTATTTTCTAGACATATTTAGCTCTCATTTGACACGCGCACATTGTTGGTATTTTATTATATGAATGAGTAATACCGGTTTTAACTTAAACATAGCAGTGGTCCGAATACCGGCTACCTAGAGTGGTCTAAATACCGGCTAGCTTGGCTAGTGGTCTAAATACCGGCTTGAAGGGGAGGAAAATAAATTAATTTAAATAGTTCCATAATTAATAAATTAATTTAAATGATTCAGCAATAGTTCCAGTCCCATTTCGCAATATGAAAAAAAGCAATCATGGCCGCAATTCTTCAGGACCAACACTGGTTACCGGATCACTTTCCAAAAAAGTGCTGTTGGACACTACAAAATTGCCTGTAATAAATGTGAAGCGAAAGAAAAAAATGATGGAGTAAAGCAGGCGAAAGAGGCAGAAATTTCATCTTAACCCTCTCGCTGCACAACCCGAGATTTCCTCCGTCAACGTAAAAGTAGCAAAACCTTTTGTGTCTTCTGCATGGATGGGTGCTTTCTCTGTGGACAAGAATGGGGGAGGGGATTCTGGGTTCAATGTTAAGAATGCGATATGTGAGCTGATAGGGACTATACCGACGCAGATTATGTTTTTGATTTTTTCAGATAAAATAATTTTCATTGCAATCAGCAAGCTTTTTTTTTGCTTTTTGCTTTACACGTTAAAAAAACAAAATTAGAAACATAATGGGGAAAAGACTGTGAGAGATAGTCGTAAAGAATTTTAGAAATTAAAAAAAAAATACTTATTTATAAAAAATTGCGTATTTTTTCTGTGCATAAGAAATGTTATTAATCAATACAATTTATTAAAATAATATTCTTACTTCTTAATAATTGTTATTAGCTCTATTTGTGTGATCTTTTGGAAAAAAACTTTGGTAGTCGGTACTTAGACCCCATTTTAAAAACTCAAAATTTGAAGACATTCGGAATTTTGCTTTTTCTAAACAGAAAACGCCTTTTAAACTGATTTTTTCCCCCTTCTAAACTGGTGTAAAACATGTCAAGGTACCCTGCTGTCACTTTTTATTTTATTAATTTTGAAAATTGTATAATCTAGATTGAAAACAAAAGTAGTAGCCGGTATTTGGACCTTTTCCTCTAATCATCCCTATATTTAATGATAGATTTTTTTCGTGATTAAATTAAACACTATTTTATTCAAAATACATATAGTCCAGGCAATAGGGGATTTTACCTGGCAAAATTAATGGAAGTTCTGGAAATAGGCTTACTTTATGTTTTTTGGGTCGCTGAATCCGAATTTGTAACTTCCCTCCAAAATCCCCCCCCCCGGGCAACCCCCCCAAATTTTGATAAAATGCCCCCCAAAAAAGGTTTTCATTAAAAAAATCAATTTTTTTATTGTTTTAGCGGAAAAGTATCTAGAAATTCAGAAAGTAGACAAAATTTGCAACAAATTAGATGTATGATATTATATTAGGATGACTTAGGATGAAGGGAAAGGGGGATGATTTTTTTAGTAAAAACTTTTTTGGGGGGCATTTTACCAAAATTTGAGGGGGGGGGGGTTGCCGGGGTATATTTTGGTGGGAAGTTACAAATTCGGATTCAGCGACCCAAAAAACATAAAGTAAGCCTATTTCCAGAACTTCCATTAATTTTGCTAGGTAGAGTCCCTATACGGTCTCTATTGCCTGGACTAATACTAGAATTTCCTAACAGTTATTTAACCACGAAAAGTCTGTCATTAAATAAAGCGAAAGTTACTAAATAAAAATTATAGTGTAAATTTTGTGAATGAAAAAACGATGGCCACGGAATTCCACAGCTTGTAGGATTTTAATCCAGGAGTGTCCTCATGTTTGCATACTTCGAAAAGAAATATAGTGTTTTCTAATCCAAAACAAAATCCCCACAGAAAAGTATTTGCCTTCTGATATCTCTCTTTTTTCTTTTTTTTTTATCACGCTGTTTTCATAAAGCACGGTTTCAATTAATAAGTGCATTCAGGGCTGGCTTTAAAGTGTTAGGGCGCTAACGTATGTGAAGATGATACTAGTTTACACATTAATTACTCGTTGAAGTAAATTTAAGTATTATATTTATTTGTTACAACAATAAAATATAGCATTTAATTAATTAAAGAGATGGAAAATTTAAACAAAGTGTACCCAGAGGTTTCATTCTTGCAAGGCAAGGGGATCTCAATTCAAAACACAATGCTCTATTCAAATAGCTTTAATCAATTATCTTTTTTACTTGCTACCCTCATGTATATACAATATATATTCGCTTATCTCAAGAGGGATTATATTAGATTAACTTCAGGCACATTGTTTCTTACTGATTAACACTCGTGATTTCAGTAATCTTAATCACACTCGCAGTAATATCAACTGGGAAAAGGGTTATTTTGTTTATTCTTAAGATGTAGGTGGACTTTATAGCTGGATGTAAACTCTGAATAATAAATTAGACTTCTAGCATGTCCAAGGAATTCTATGATTTATCGAAACGGTCATGTGAATTTAGTTACAATTGCTTGTAAATTGAGAAACATTAAATTGACTAATTTTATTACCTTGACTTTGAAATCAAACTTACATGACTTCGTCACAAAAGGGATAGGGAGGAGAAAGGTACTAAAAGCTAAAGGACTGAAAATACGCAAAGTATATTTGGTTAAAATCTAAAAGATATTATTCAAAGAAGCGATGAAAAAAAAATCTAGCCCAGGGCGTTGTGGCTTCTTGCTTTCCCTGGGGTGCATGTTTCTCAAGCACATACAAAGATGCCCACTTTGGTTTCAACTCCAAGAAACGTTGGATACGTTATTACACTTGATGATAGCTCAATTGGCTGAGCATTGGAAGCTTAAGCCAAAAGGTCCCTGCTTCGAAACCTGTCCTGGACACTTTTTTGATCTACTTTGAGGCCAAATAATGATGAATGTATTGATTTTTAATACTGCAACTATGATTTTTAGCACAAAAAGTTGTACTAGATCACATATTTCCCATAAGTAAGGATTCTTGTATCATGAGCTATAAGATGACAAACTTAGTGATTTAATAGTTTTTCTGCGACTGTGAAAAGTATAGTGAACTTTATATAAGGACACTTGGTGACCCAACTATAGTATTTCTGACTCTGATTGTTCTTTTGCGATTGCATCGAAATTGAAGTAGGTCGATAAGGCACCGTATCCAAATTTAGGCCACTTGACTTGGAATGACCCTAAAATAGATGTTGATCATTAGTTACACTTCCGTTCTTTGCAATTAAACTAATGAATTAGGTTTTAAATTTTGAACATTCCCAAATTTCGTCGCTAAACGCTCGCAAATGAATTGAAGGAAGCTTTAACCTCTTCAGCGGCGATTTTTTATAGTGAAAAAAAAAAGGTTTTTTTTTTTTTTAATTCATTTTATATTAATAGGGATTCAAAAAGCAAAAAAGAAAAAAAAGGGGAAAAACAATAACAATTCACACAAAAAAAGAAAGAAAAAGAAAAAAAGAAAGAAAGAAATACATCCACATTTGTGGCCGCTGAGCGCTGAGTGTTAATGGTAATTTATGAGTGAATTTATTTCTTATAAAATAAAAAACTAACAGTACATTTCTTTCTTATATTTCAACAAATTATTAAAACTTAATATATTTAATATATCTGATATTATTTTTTATCAAATATTCATAATTTCAAATAATCCAATAACACTGATTGGCGAAAATTTATTTAACGCTTTTTTATATCTCTAACTGTACGTCGGAAATAATATTATCAGTGCAGCCAAACCATAAAATTTTTACTTCTCTTGTTGAGGGCTTCTGTAGTGAATAAGTTATTATCAAAATTTTGTTATATTTTTATTATCGACAGTAATTATAATTATAAACAAGAAAGAAAAAAAAATCATGCGTCAAGCATAGATTATGAAACACTTTCCAACACATTCAGAATTATGTAACAAAACTGTAACGTTAAAAAAATTAAAATATACGTCAAATTCAACCATAAGAAAACGCATAACACATTTGAAAACCGATTTCAGCTCTTCCCATCTACAATCACAAAATTATCCGAATTTTTTCAGCAGCCCTGTGTATGATATCTAGATTTGTATCTATTAACCACATGCATGTAAAAATTTAGTTCACTTAAGAAATACATGTACTTCAGTTGAAAATTCCTCTTCAGCAATTTCATCTAATAAGGAGAATGGTACGTGAATACTTTTGTGCAGGCCTATATATGAGGTATAGAATTTACATATAACGAGTAACATGTAAAAAATTAATTAAATTTAAAAGTGAATACCGAATTTTAAGCAGTACACTCCAGTAATTATTACTCAAAAGACAGTACTGTAACCGATTTCTTTTGAGTGTCCCTGTAAATGAATAAAAAATGCTATGAATGCCCTGATGTAACGTGATCGTAGTGAAAGTTAGTGATTCATATCAGTTTCAATACATTTGAAATAGCATAATGTCATTAAAATACTCTGTAAACGATTTTCCCCATATACCATAATGTAATGAAATACTTCTAAGTGCCCCTGTAAATGAACTATTAATCCTACATTCTTCATATACAATACCAAACATGCTTTGGTGACCCTAAATAACCTTTATCAATTGCATGAAAATCCGGGTATATTTACGGGAGTTAGAGCATGGTCAGACGGCCAGACAAATTGAATGCATAAACACCTTTCAACTTTGTTGGAAAGTGTTAAAAACTAAACGTCCACATATGTGCCCAAGGGCGTGAAGAGGTTAAGCATAAAGTTCATTGAATTGTTATTGTTACTACCCTTTAAATCTCTGACAATTTCTTCAATAACGTTATTTTTTTAAATTTAATCTAAAGATGCATTTCAAACTTACCTCTAAGTTATCACGCTGCTCCTTGATTTAAAACATAAAATTGTCATTTTTTTGCTATCTCTTCATCTGCATTCCCATCCACATTTAAATATTTCTCAATCAAATTGTTCGGATCACTTTGTAGCTCTTGTAACCTCTCTAATCTTTTCTGAACATTGATATGTAAGATTTTTCCTCATCAGATTTTACGTACCCCTTTTTAAGTTTCAACATGTCAGTCAATTCAGTTTTTATTTTCCTACGTAAACGATTAAGTTACTTTAATGTATATACTTATTTTATCCATAGCTAACTGGAGAGCCTTCTAGGTTCGACCAGGACCAATGTTGTGCTGAATAACGATTAGTAATAAATGGCTGCGATGTACATTTTTTATAAAATAAGTTAAACTGTTTTATTTAGGTTATGGAACATTGAATGATATTATCACGACTAATGATGATCGTCTGTAATCGAGATGCCATTCATTTCCCTTTGATTGGGACACTTTTCGGTTCCCGGTGCCGCATCCACCGCCTTAGCGACAGCTGACGCCTCATTTCATGATTGATTATTTAAGCGGTCTTCAAAGCGGTCTCTTTTTATAGACACTAAATCAAAACTTTTACCACCACTAATTCTTTACGAAAATTTTCTTTTTAGATTTATCTTGGAAATGTTGTAGGAACCTGCTTCGTGGTTGAGCTTTTTATTATCCCTTATAGTAGATTTTGTAGTAATCTGCTATAAAAATAATTTTATAAAATTAGTGGTGGCTAAAAAAGTGGTCGCTCCCAGGCCAGTGAGATCAATCATATATTTGAATTGAAAAATAGCTTTCGTAAAATAGGAAAGTAAAAAAAAATGTCGCTGCCTCCTGGATTTTTATAATAACATCTAGAATAAAAGTTGTTTTAAAAACTCTATGAGAAAATCGTTTTAAATTTTATCGTTTTAAATATGACGTAGTTTTCCCCCTTTAATACTTTTTTTCACGTAATAATTTAATTAGTTTAAAGCTTTCTTTCTTTGTTAATATTCACGTGTAAATATATTTTTTAATTGAAATGAAATATTATTTGCGCTTTTTAAAAATTAGGCAACAATGGATAAAAAAATAACTTTTTCAAAATCCGAAATAAATCTGTATAATTTTTGATAAATAAAAAAAAAACTTAAAAACTTAGACAAATTTAAAAAATGATTGGACACTGCACATTGACATCTAGTCCCTTGTGTGCCTGCAAAAGATAGTTAAATTGCTGTGCATAGTTTTTTCATCCTATAAAATTCTTTTAACTGAACTATTTTGACCTATTTTAAAATTAAATAGCTCTTAAAATAATTCTTCGATTTAAAAGCTGTCTGCTTCAGCGTGTTTATCATACATTCCTCTATAAAACTGCCAGTTTTCATGCTGTTATATGCAATATTTTTTTACTATGATCCAAGAAAGTCAAAAGATCACAATAAATTTAATTACGGCGGCGGCAGAGGCAGCATTATTATTATTATTTTTTTTTTTTTTTAAGAATGGGGAGATTATAAAAGTTTCTTTTACAATTCAACGAAAATTTTGATTAAATTTCAAAATCCAGTGAAGGGTAATGCCAATGACCCCGTGCTTCCAACCCCCCTTCCTCAGAGAGCACGGTGCTCCACCAGCCAGCGTCTGGGGAGAGAACGACTTCTAAGGGGCTGTGCATATATAACGTTATCAAATTATTGATAATTTTGGACCCCCTCCCCCCTTCCGATATCATCCGTTATCATCCCTCGAACCTCCTTCCCCCCGTAATGATATCATTATCAATATCTAAAATTATTTAGTTTTGTTTGGAGTGATATACAAAAATGGTTTCGTTTATTTTTCGCATACCTTATTGATTCAAATGAAGAAAAGTCAATAAAATATCACTTAATATATGAAATAACTTTATATCAAATAACACTTAAAAGAAGTAGTTACTATTTAAAAGTATATAATAATAGCTTTTTTTTACATAATGCATTCAACAGTAATAACGTCCTCTTGTACTTGCCTCAGGGAGGAGAAGGAGGGGAGGAGGGGCAGATAGAAATTCTTATCAAAAAACAAGTGAACAACATTCTTTCTCTTTGTCTTTTATTTATTAGTAAAAACAAGTTTCACTTCAAATATATTTCGCATATGGTTTCTCGAGCAGCGATTATATACGCTTGCACATATGAAGGGAAAATTGGAATGTCAAACATTGGGGATTCCATATTTTGGAATTAAATAATTTTATGTTAATTTAGTGATTTTAATAATAATTTTGCATTTTCATAAAAATAGATAAGACTAAAAAAAGATAACATACTATTTTGATGTAAAGACCATGTTACAAATAGAAAGAGAAAATTTTGATTGAATCAAAAATGAAATCAATATCAAAAGACAAGCCCCACCTCCCCCTAGAGATATCTTACGATATCATGTGCCAATCCCCCCCTCCCCCACTAAAATGATAACGATATATATGCACAGCCCCTATAAGTAGAATTTTGAAAAAAATCGCCTTCCGTTTCAACAGAGGAGAAAGGGAGTACAGTAAAGCACCGATTGTATACGTCTTTCAGGGGACCGTTCTAAAACGACGTATAAATGAGAAAGACATGCAATCGAAACTGTAGTCGCCTAAGGTGCTAAATATTTTACTGTAAAAATATAATGCTGCAATCATAAAAATTTCGTTTTGCTACCATTTTTCGATTGCAAATACAGTAGAACCTCTTTTAACCGAAACTCTCGGTTAACCGAAATCATTTTTTAAAGCTTTTTTTTACTATAACATTCTTTGTGTGCAGAATCCATTTTGAAAGCCTTTTTTTTTTTTTTTTACTATAACATCCCTTGTGTGCAAAATCCCTTTTGAAAGTTTTTTTTTTTTTTTTAAACTATCATATTTCTTGTGTGCAAGCGGTCATTCCTGAACTACGAGTACATATAAATATTTTCGATTAACAAAGTAGGTTTTAAGTGTGCAAAGGTCAATGCAGCCCACCCACTGCCATTTTTTTTTTTGTCTCACCCCCTCACAAGTTAAACAAACTTAAACAACCAATGTAGCAGTCACACATATGTTCGTTGTCTTTTATTTTTCCTCAAAAATTGCTAGCAGAAAAGTAAAAAAGAACGACGCTAGGAGAAAATTTTCTGAGAAAATCGTTTACGACGTGATAGAAACGACGTATAACCGACGTTATCCGTCGTATAAACGAAACATTACAACATTAAAATACATACGGATGAACCGGGACTGCACGGAAACGACGTATAAATGTAAAAGACGTATAAATGAGAAACGAATAAACGGTGCTTCACTGTAATTAGTACCGCGTTCTTCGCTCAACCTTGTGTAGTTTTCCCTTTTCGCTTGTATTTATTATTTGGTTATCGGAACATTAAAATAATATAGAATGTTGAATTTTATAATTTGTTTCTGAGAAAACATTGAATTTTTTAAAAAAATAAAATAAATAATATAATTTCAAAAGGAAATAAACTTAAAAAAAGAAGGAGGATTATAATATTGGCTGTTGTGTACATAAAAATCTTTTGTTATATAAATCTGTAAAAAATTCATTTTTTCGCTTCATATTTTAATATTATAAAAAATCCCTGCCGGCCCGGCCTACAGGCGGAGGTAGATTTCGAAGTTAAGTATACTAATTTCACAAACAAAAACCAAATCATGATTAGAGATAAACCCACTTTAACAATTTTATCTGGCCGCTTTTGACGAGTTTTTATTTCATTTTTATATAATAAGTGGTTTTATCAGAATCATGTTAGGGCGGTATTAAAAAAAAAATACTTTTCCATGCTCAACAACTCGAAATTTTCTGACAAAACTCCAGATACATTTTTAATAGGAAATATATGAAAGTTGTTGACGTGATTTTTGAAGAGATTTATAAGCGACCTGTGTTTTTAATTTTCGTTCAATTAATTAAAACTTGATATATAAACAATTATTTTCTCAGTAAGACAGTATTTTTCGTTTCTAACACAATCGCATCGGGAAATTCCGTTCAAAATGCCCACTTTGACATCATTTTTTGAAATATATTCTGCCTCTGTCAAAAAACCGATCATTACGGTACATTATGTAGTTTCTGAATAAGCGAATCTACCAATTGGATGCGTCTGAGAGCAAAAATGAATTTAAAAATGAGTCAGAAAATAAGCAGTTTGGATTTGAATACTCCCTGGCTTTAATACGATCATTTTTCCAACACAATCCGCTTCGGGAAATTCGGTTCAAAAGGCTCACTTTGACAGCATGTTTTAAAATATATTCTGCCTCTATCAAAAAATTGTCCATTACGGTACATTATATAGTTTCTGAGTAAGAAAAGGTACCAATTGGAAGCCTTTGAGAGTAAAAATGAATTGTAAAATGAGTCAGAAAATAAGCAGTTTGGATTTGAATACACCCTTACTAAGATGATTTTTTTCTTCAACCGCTATGTATTTTTAATTTGTTTTTGCTGTAAGAATTGGTCCTATCCAAAACTTGTCTATATAGATGTTGTAGACAATATTAAGAAGATATATGATAAATTCATGGGGATTTTATATCTTTTGAATTGACGGAGTTATGGATTTTTTTCTTCTTCAAACGCCCTTTTTGTTTTCGTTTTTAATTTTTTTCTGCGGTACGAATTGGTCCTATCAAAAACTTGTGAATATAAAAGTTGTAGATAATGTTAAGTAGATTCATGATAAAATTAATTGGACTTGATATCTTGAGAATTGACGAAGTTATGAATTTTTTTCTCCCAAAAACCCTATTTTTTGCGCCCCTTGAGCCCATTTTTAACTTTATCAAAAATCTGTGATACATAAATTTTTTGCCCTATTTTTAGAAGTAATAAAAACTTTAAACTGATTTGATATGTACAAAAATTAAGAAGTTAGGGGGGGGGGGGTTCAGTTTTCACAAAACCCCTCCCTATTTCCATCCCCTTGGTCCGATTTTGCCCATTAACGAACTTGGCCGAGATTTTATGCCCCTTGATTTTATGTATCAGTTTGGAAAAGATTAGTGCAGAATTGTGGAAGTTATCGTGTCCAGAAGAAAGTGATATATATACATAGATAGATACATACATAGATAGATAGATAGATATATAAAGTTTTTTTACTAAGGGTGGTTTTGGGCTCTAGGGGTCATGATCGGTATAGATCTGCAAATTTTTTTCAGAAATTCCAACATAGGAACGACGCCAATAGGTAGTATTTCATACGAAATCTACCTAATATTTTATTATACATATTAACATATTTAAAATAAAAAAATAAGTATATTATATTTATATATAATACAGTTATTTGACAATAAATATTGCATATAACTATATTCGAAATTTATCTGTGTCCACGGAATACTGATTTTTTTTCTTTTTTTTCCCCCTCAGAAATTTCATTTTTGATTAAGTTTTATATATTAATAATTTATCCTTCTGTGTGTTTAGTTATACTTTGTTAAAATATATCAATTGTCGTAAATGTTTAATACTTTGTTAAGATTAGCACCAACATAAAAATAATCATCGTATTCCACTTTTTTTTTCTTTTTTTCGTAAGCTTATGTCCAAATTTCCCGTTAAGGGAATTCAATTTGAATATTTTATAATGCATTTTTAATGTACAGTAAAAGCTCCCTAAAGCGACCAAGCTCCGTTCCAATAAAAATTGGTCGCTCCGAGAAGTGGTCTCTTAATGGAGGTCATGCTAGATTTTAATTGTTGAAAAAAAGGTAACAATTAATGTTAATAAAATTTATTTTTCACATTAGGAAAAAAAATTAAATTTAAGTATCAAAACAAAAGTTAATCACATAAATTAATTACTAAAGAGTTTAAAAAATAAATACATTGATTTTATGGTTTTATCTTTTATAACTTTTATTTGCAAGTCCTTTCGAAGTTCAGTAAGTAAATGCAATTTTTTTTTGGACGAGAACAAATAATGACGATTTCATTAATTTATCTATTTCTTTGAGAGTTTCCTGATAGAATAGGGCAAGGGAGTTTATTTACCGTCATTCTTAATTTGTCATGAGGGAATTTATTGACCGTCATTCTTAATTTGTCATCAGAGTTAAATTCGTTGCTTAAAAAGGCACAAAGGTGTTTAAACACTTAAAAGTTACCGGAATAAAAAAAAATTCTAAACTTAGTTTAGAAGTTTGAGGAATAATGCGCTCTCCGAAATTATTTTTAAAATAAAACCTTCTTCAAGCGACCAGGAACAAACGTAATTTGTTTCATTTTCTTCAAAGAAATTGGTCGCTCATGGAATTCAACTGGGATGCTCTCTGAATGGAGGTAAAATTAATATTGAGCCTATGAGAATAAATTTCTTTCCATGAAAAAAATGGTCGTTCAAGGAGGTGGTCGCACAGGGAGGTTTTACTATATTATCAAACGGTTTTCTGAAGGAGATATGAGATACTATAATTTTTAACGATTACGTTTCGGCGTTTCGCAGATTAAATAGGAAGGAAGGGGAGGGAGGGATCGGGTTACATTTTTTAATTTCCAAAAAAGAACGAAAATATCAAATTTCCCGTTTGATATACTTATACTGCATACATTTCACATTAAATGATATTTCCCTTCCAGAGTTGCAATCTTTAGGGTTTTTATTATTTTATATTTTTAATATATCAGTATCATTAAATAGTCATCATCAGGGATGTAGTGGAGGGTATACGGAGGTATACGCCGTATACCCTCTGGATTTTTTTAAGGAACACCGTATACCCTCTGTTTCTCAAGAAAGCTATAGTATATATACACTAGGGTATACCCTCTGCCTTGAGAGTATACCCTCTGCTTAGAACGTATACCTTCTGTTTGTTTTACGACTACACCACTGGTCATCATTAGTATTCATTCCATAAAATTAAAGACAGGTTTTCCCTTAATATAAATTGACTATTGATGACTATTTGCTTACTATTAGAAAAATAAATAAATAAAAATATTAAGCAAAAAGTCATTTGTACATTTTTTTACACATGCCATGCCACGCCATGACATTTTTTTAAAACTAATTAATTATTCAGAAATCTGGTCCTTGGAGTCATAGAGCACACATGGAATTAAAAATATGAAAGACAAATAATGTTGCAAGAAATTTAAAAGAAGCGAGGTTTTAAAATCTTCTTAATCATTTTTTAATTACTTTTTTTTTAAATATTATTATAATAATTACATTTTTCCTTTATAAAGCCGTTTTCCTTCATAATTTCATTTAATAATATGTCAGTAAGATATAAAATATTTAAAAAAAAGTTACAGATTACCATAACTGGTAATTTTGACATAAGCTTATCACGAGAGAAAAAAAAGAAAAAGTAAGATGCGATTATTATTTTTAAAAGGCTGTTGATCTTATCAAAAAATTAAGCATTTACGACAATTCTCCTGTTTTGATAAAATTTACGGCAAAGGGAGATGGATATACAAACACAAAGGTAAATCATTCACTTATAAGTCTTAATTAAAAATGAAATTGTAAAGATGAGTCCTCTGAGAAGGGAAAAAATCAGTATTCCATGAACAGACACAGATATAGCTTTCGAATATAATTATAAATAAATATAATTTATAGTCGAATAAATATATTATCTATTAAAATATTGCAGAATTCACAAATCTTCTTATTTTTTAAGTCTGTTACAAAAATATATCAAAATATAATAATAATAAAGTATGAAGCTACAATTTTTTTTTTCAGATTTATTTATCAAATGATTTTTAGATAAAACTAATAGCCATTACTATAATTCTTTTAATTTTTAAAAATTTTATTTCCTTTTGAAAACTTTTAATTTTTTTTTTCTTTTTTTGCAAATTCTGTTTTCTTTGTTCAAACGTTAAAATTCAACATTCTTCGCTGTTTATTTATAATTTTAATGATTCCTATAATCAAATAACAAATGCAAGCGAAAAAGGAAAGCTACATAAGGTTGAGGGATGAACGCAGTAGTTTCCCTCTTTTTTCATAGCTGAAAGGGAAGGAGAATTTTTTCTAAGTTCTACTGTTAGAATTAAAAGTCGTTCTCTCCCCAGAGGCTCGTGTAGACGGGGGTGCTGATTTCGAACCCAATCGCGCCCGTCGGCCTAATCGTTCGGAGTTTTCTTCTAACCTTGCGTAAATACGGGATAGGATCCCTTAGAAAGACCTCCGCGGAGGGCATCCCCTCTTCGGAAACAACACCAACCCAGACAGAGAGCATGGTTTTAAAGGAGGGTCATGGAAGTCAACCGCCCCACCAAATCGCCGGAGAAAAAAATATGGGGAAGAAACAAAAGCTTTTTTGGCTTGACCCCCCCCCCCCACACACACACACACACACACCAAACTCACCAGTATCCTAAATTTAAAGGCTGCGATTGACCTTGACCCTGTCTCTTTGCCAGCGTCCATGAGCCTGAGTAAATTTTATCTACTTTGAATAATTAATAATAATTATAATTACAACAAATTCCTTTTTACTTCATGCTTCAAGATTTTATTCCTGACCACTCTGGGTGCGGAAGAAATTTTATAGGTACTTTGCGTCACACCTGACAGAAATATCTCCAAACAAATGCATACTTAAACTTCTGTAACTTCCTTCCTCCCTTCATCATACCGATTCCGCTCATCAAACAGACGATTTCGTCTCATGTTTAGACGTGCCGTTCCATTGGGTGGCAGCGTAGGAGTTTTTTGTCTGCTTTGTGATCATAGATTTCAGGCGCGCCAATCAAAAAGGTGGCTGACACATTCCGATAAAAATATCTCACAGGTGGATTAGCAACTCGCTCGGGGTCGGGACAACACATGCTTGACTTTTTTTGTGGCTACTAATTTCTGATTGTTTACTTTATCTGGAACTCTGGTAATGTTAGTAAAGTGTGTTTACATATAGAATGTTTAATATGCATTGTTTTTGTGCTTATATACTTCTCCCTTAACTTTTTTGTTATTGAAAACAAAAACTTTAAATCGCAACTAAAATATAGGCTTCAAAAACAGTCTGCATGGAAAATTATTCGTAAATTCACCCTATTGCATTCAATTTCAACCTATTTTGTATTTGTGGTTAAGAAAAGATAGTTTATTCTTCATAATAATATTATACCGGGATTTGTAAGTTAATAATTATACTGAAAAGTTAGATGTTAAATTAATTAAAAGATATCCTATCTATGAAAGATAGAATTGTAATCTACGCCTATATTAATTAAAGTTTTGTTAATTTTCCTTTTCTATTCTCATAAAAATTAACAAAGGTGTTTTGATTTATTTCTTCCTTGTTAAATGTGTTTATATTTTGTCTCATATTGATATTTGATACTGTCTGTGTTTGATATTTTTCAATAATATTTATATTCAGGGGTCGACCCAGGTAAAACTTGGAGTCTATTTAGCCCCCCCCCCTCTTTTTCACAAAATTTCATTCCTATAAAGATCACATTCCATTAATTAATTAATTTTTTTAAATCTTGTTAGTTTTTAAAGTGTGTCAATTGTAAACAAAACATTTGAATCAGAAACGAAAACTTTAGCAGAAGGACTTAAAAAAGTATTAGTAATAAATATTTGGTTCGAATTTGAGTAACTGAATTTCATCTGTCGTTCCAAAATGTTATTTTCACAAAAATATAATCAGAGTTTCCCCCAGGTTTAAAAAGGGGCAGGGTGCTGCTTGTAAAAAAAATAAGGGCATTTTTTTATACTTAATGGCACTTTTTTATACTTAAGGATACTTTTTTATTCTCAAGTGCACTTTTTAATTCCTAAAGGCACTTTTCAGATTCTGAAATGTACCTTTTTAGGCATTTTATTTTTTCATTTTTAAAGCCACTGTTATTATTTAAAATTCAGGTGACTCTTTTCAAGACAACAATGAGGAAGTTTGTAGATGCAGACAAATTGTTTAAAACAAAGAAACAGAAAGGGCTTATTTTGTGGAAAAGGGGCAAGGGGGATATGCTAATTTTTCGGATAAAGGGTAAGGAGGGTGATATTTTGTAAATCAAAGGGCAGGAAGGGTGCAGCACCCCCCTTGAAACTGTCTATAAGAAACTGATACATTTTACAAAAATAACTTTTACTTTTCACAAAATGGGCCTCAAGCGAAAGAATTCTGCTTGGATCCCTGACATTTTATTATCTGTATTTTTGTTTATTGCTGTGAAAATAGTGTAATCCTCACAATTATATTGTGTATCCAGGGATCTGTTTAGGAAGAAATTGGGTTCTTTAAAGGACCCTTCACAAAACTTTTTATTACAAAACAGGGCCTTCACAAAATTTTTCATTTCAAAAGAGGACCCTTCACAAAATTTTTCATTTCAAAAGAGACCCGTCACAAAATTTTTCATTTCAAAACAGGACCCGTCACAAAATTTTTCAAAACAGGACCCGTCACAAAATTTTTCATTTCAAAACAGGACCCGTCACAAAATTTTTCATTTCAAAACAGGACCCGTCACAAAATTTTTCATTTCAAAACAGGATCCTTCACAAAACTTTTCATCTAAAACAGGACCCTTCACAAAATTCCTTGTTTTAAAAATGATCCTTTCACAAAACTATTCCACCTCCAAACTGAATCTTTCACAAATTTAATCATTTAAAAGTAAAATCTGATCTGTCACTTTTACATTTTTAAAGAAAATACATGTAATTTTACATAACCTTCTGAAAAATGTATAAACAAGAACCTGAATATAATGATAATTTCAAATTCACAAAATTATGACTAGATTTTTCACAAATGGAAAAAGCTGTTCACAATATCATAAAAACAGGATCCTGGTATCAGAATTTAGAAATTAATAATTATACTGAAAAGTGATGTAAATTATTTAAGAGATATTTAACTGAATTCACTAAGATAAAAATTAACAAATATTCTATGGAAGAAGATACCTAATTTGTCTTTTTATATTACAGAATTCACTTTTATTCGTATAAAAAAAAAAAAAAAAAAAAAAAAAAAAACTGTATTTATGATTTTTTATGGGAATATCAATATTCATATATCTTTTATGCTGTGTTAGCGATTAAACTTTATAGCATATATTATTGTTAAAATGTTTTATCTATTGCTGTGGAAATATTGGTATGTATATTTCATTGAATTTATCAATTGATGAAATTTATTTTTATTTCTTAGAAAACTATATGAAAAATGACGAAAAACCTGTCTGTTATGATGAGCATAACTCTTTTGTACTTGACTTCAGCATCTATTTTTCCCAAGTGTTGCCATGATATTGATGACTATGCATATTTGCTGTCAGATTTTTTATGCAATATCTCCTGTGAAGCAAGACAAAGGGTAATGAATATTGATATTTTATTTTAAAATTTTATGTTGTTGTGAATGTATTTATAATGAAAGTATTTAAAAAAAAAAAAAAAAAAAAAATCATAGGTAAAATATTGTCCTTAACCACCGAATTTTTCCTAAGCAACAAGAATGTTATTTGAAAAATATGTGTAGTATTATAATTATTTTATATGAGAAACACTAATTGAGTTTTATGTAGTACATATAGGGTAGATGTGACAGTAATGGACACCCTTAAGGAATTTCTTTTAAAATTATTTTTTGAGTAATAGAGTTATAATTATTATATTCCAGTTTTTTCAATATTATATTAACCTATCAACAATATTTAACCATTCTTAGAGTCTCATTTCCTAATATGAATCGAAATTTAATTTTAAATAACAGAAATATATCAAAACACCCAAAAGTCCAGTAATGGACACCGCATAAAAAGTAATAAATATAATTGTTTTTATGACTGTATTTAGAACCAGAATTTTATGAATACATACTAATGAAACAAAATAGTTATTTTCAAATAAATTTAACAATTAGGATAGTGCCAGTAATTAATAAAATATTTATTATTATTGTAAATATCAGAAGATCAATGTTTTAATTATTTTAGATGGATAGTTTAAAACACTAAATAGCAGGCAATTACAGCTATCAAATTATTGAATCAGTGGGGGTTTAAACGGTAATTAAAAAAAAAAGTTTTGGAATATTGTGTTTAGTTTTGTCTCACTATTTTTAATAATTAATCTTCCAGAGACTACTTGATATATCATTTATAATAATTAATACGGTAGACTCCCTCAAATCCGCACAGCTTGGGACCAGAGGTTGTGCGGATTTTAGAATTTTGCGGATTTCTGGTCATTCATTTGTTTACATTTTTGAAACATTAATTTGATTGGTAGTTAAGCAAGGGAAATTATAATGAATGCTTACAATAAAGTGAAACATTCAAATAAGTAAAATAATAAAATAATTTATTAGTTTAAAAGTAAGTAATTAATAAAAATTTAGAAAAATATTAAATTATTACGAATGAAATCGATTAAATTCAATTCCAAAAGTCCTATGCTGCCATCTAGTGATAGCAAGGAGAACAGTGTTAATGCTATTATCAGTATATATAGCTTATTGCACTCACTGTAACTTTTTTCATTGTTATTTAGAGTCTTGAATGCTTTTCTTATACTGCTTTGTATGTTTAGAAATCTATTTGTCTATAATTAAAAAAAAAAAAAAATTCCGCGAAAAATAATTTTAAAATAGCGTTCCGGTTCGTGGATTTTTTCATTTCTAACCCTGGAAGTTTTGATATAGATATGCTAATTTATATCAAAATCAAAAGTAATGTAAATTTATTTAGTAATAAACAAGCTGTAATAGCCAAAAGAGAATGATTAATAAAAAATGTAGTAAAAAAAACACTGCGGTAGTCGCTGATTTCGGCGACATCTTGAATTTTGTTCCTGCAAATTAACTGTAAATTTCATTGTTTACATCTGAAAAAATACGCGGATTTTAGGGTCGCGGATTTAAGGGAGTCTACTGTATTACAAATATGAAAGAAATGATATTGTGAGTTGGATATTTTAAATACTAAATAAAATAATTTCAAAATAAAAACTGTAGAACTGATCTGCAGATTTACTAGTTTCATGAATATTACCTATACCCTATAACTTTTATTAATATATTATTAATAAAATATTAATTTTATTAATATAATATATTTTTTTTTTCTTTTTGTCAGAGGTGAATAAGGAAACGTTTAAGGCTGTTCTCAAATCAAAAGGGCAACTTTATGACATAAGTTTTAATTTATTTTTGTTCGGAAATGCATGAAACTAGCTGGTGTTGTTAAGAAACTATGTCATCAAACTGTTTTTTTTTTGCAAACACAATAGATCTTTCAGAAAAGAGTGTCATAGTGGGTGCTTTGAACCGAATTTCCACGCGACTGAAGAATAAACGGTCAAGAATGGGTGAGAAACATGTTTGTCTCATGATCAAAATCGCTTATAACCCAATAGGTAATTGATTGATTAAAAAATGGAAAACACAGTTCGATTCCAAATTCCAAATCGGTTCCATGGTCAGGCTTTCGAATTTTATATCTTTCCGCTCAAAAATTAATTTGTAAATGTGTCAGAATGTTTTGCGCTTGTTGAGCAGAGCAGTTGAGAACAGCCAAATTAAAAAAAAAAAAAAAAAAATGAAATTTTAATAATCACATAAAATAACTTAAAGGCAGCTATTTATAAAAGTTTTGGTGTTATTACAGTTTGATAAGATTAAATATAAAAATTAAATTTGATTGTTTATGTTTGCAGTTAGTCAAAATATTTTTTGCACTGTAAACATTATTGAAATTGCATTTTTAGCAATGTCTACATGGGGTGTCAGTTACTGGAAAATAACTAATTAACCATACCAGTGATGGACACCCCCTCTTAAAACCTTAAAAATAAATGAAATTTTGTAAATGGTCTATAGTATATAAAATTCTAAGTTTTCTATTGCTACTCAAACAAGAAAAATCAAATTTTGCAAGAAAATAAATAATATATAAATTAATTAAATGAAGCCAGCTCTTAGCCTCTTCATTAAGATTTTCGCAAAAAAAAACCAGCGAAACTTTGAAACATTATTTTCTGCTTCCTAATTGGTTTGATTAAAAATGTCAACAATAACTCAGTTTTATAAAACATTCAAAGGGGAATTATAAAAAAAATAATTAAAGCTAGATATTTATTAGTTACTTTTTTATTAACCAAAGACATCAAGGGTGTCCATTACTGGCACATCTACCCTATATTATTTTTTTGTCATGCATATTATTTAAATGATGCTATAAATATAACACTGTTAACGCAACTAGATTTTAAATTATTTTTTGAAAAATAGGTAACAAAACTAGGGATTGACCGAAGCAGCAATTTTGCTGAATACCGGATACCGAAGCTTCGGTCGAAGTGTACTCACCAAATATTCGGTATTCGGCAACCGAATACTTAAAAAATTTTAATACACATTTTTGCATATATTAGCTTTTTAATAAACTAAATTAAAATTAAATTCTCAATAATTTAATTCAGTTCTCATAAATTCATTAAACCATCACTTATTTTTTATTATTTTATCACTAGTCAATGCCCAAAATAACCTCTGAAAGTATTTAATTATACAGGCTATTATTAAGAATAAGGATTGTAAAAACAAAAACTCATTCAAATAAAAAGAAACAATGTTGTCATTAGCTGATTTACTTATTGTCTAAGTCTAATTATAAACATTGAATATGAATGTTCTCAAATACAAAAGTTATCATATCAATTTGTACATTTAACCATTTTCTGTCATATTGATAGATATTTATATTTTGATTAATATTTTAACATTGTGGTGATGATGATAACAAATTTGAATGATTTTAATTTAATGGTTATAAAAGCTATAGGATAGGCATAGGGATATACTTATTTTATGTGTGTATTTTCTTTAATATGCACCTTAGATATGCAGAGATGAACTCTGATATACTTATTTGATGTGTATAAGTATATTAAAGAAAATACACATTAAATAAATTTAAAATAAACTAATGTAGAAGTAATGAAAATTAAATGATAAGGGAAAGATGCCCATTTTTCTTACCTTTTTTTTCGCTCTATTGTAGACAGTTGTTTTGATTTCACCCCTAAGTCAACTATTTTAGGAAGGAAAAAGTTTTTTTTTAATTAAAAATGGCCTTTGATTTGTTTTTTGGTAGTGCAGCTGAACTCTGAACTCATGCACATAATATTGAAACTCATCGTTTAGCCTATTCTACTTCTAAGAAAATACTTATCTGCAACTATTTGGCTGAAGCCGAATATTCGGTTTACATACCGAATTAACTATTCGTTATTCGGTCAATCCCTAAACAAAATGCTTAAATGGCATAAAATATATTTATATTTTTTATAAAGTTGAACATAATTAAAAAAAGAAATTCAATTATTTCTTTGGTCAATCAGTCTCATCTCCAGTTTCATTAAATTAATAAGCAGAATAAAAGTCAGTGGTGTCTAGGAGACGTGCTAAGAATTGTTAATTAGATTTTTTAACTTGCATTGTCAATGCTCTGCCTTTTGAGCTACCTGGGCCAAGAACTGATGGGCATGTTACGTTCAGATAACCTTATTTGTAATAACATCTTGTCTACCATCTAGACAGCTCAACAGAATAAACTGCAGGTATAAGTGAATTCCATTTACACGATGGGGATGTACAAGTAGATACACTATTGTTTTTAACTTATTCATACCGATAAGCAGTGACCCGGAGCCGAACAATTTTTGATGCTCCAGCTCTGCTCCTAGAGAAAATACCGTGGCTCCAGCTCCGGCTCCAACTCAGCTCCGACTTCGCGCTTTTAAGTTGCAGATTTTAATTTACACGTTTAATTTTTTGCTCACAAATACTTTCTATCTTCATTAAAGATCTGACAAAATGCATTTTTCTTCTCATCAAACTTGAAATACTTGTTCAGAAAATATGACATCTTTTAGCTTTTGCTTTTAAAATAGAAAGTTTAGTAGAATTTTAAACACAAAAATCTTAAATTTCTTCTACACTTTTCAAACAGCCAAAATTGTATGACTACACATGTAAACAACAGGCGGCCATATTAATATTTGTTTTCAAATAGTGTTGTCACTTAGTTCAAGTAGAAAGTAGAAGTAAAGTAGTGTTGCCATTTTTTGAGAAGTTTTCCTTCCCTAATAATAATAACCTAAAAAATGATATAATTAAAATACTGAATAATGATGTAATTAAAATATTTTAAGCCTAGAAATTTAAAAGACTGAAAAAAAAAGATTTAAAAGAATATTAAAAACTAAAGGAGCCCTGGAGCTGGGGAAAATTTAGAGCTCCAGCTCCGGCTCCAGGAAAAACACAGCTCCGGAGCACTCCGGCTCCGAGCTCCAGCTCCGGGTCCCTGCCGATAAGTAAAGTTATCATATAAATTCAATTTTTTCGGGTGCGTAATGTCAGACATATGGCTACTTTTCTCCAAATCTTGTAGCTTGGTATCCAGCGCTTCTTCAGAAAACAGCATCATACACAGAGACAAACATCTATCTTTATTATTATAGATATAGTTTTTGATCTGAAACTACAGTAGAGGATCTTTATAACGCAATTCTATATAACACAATTCTCCATATAACGCACAACTTCTCAGATGTAAACAATGAATTTTGCAGTTAAAAAGCACCTGCATTTTCACATTGTAAAATATTGCTACTCTCTACAGGACTAAATATGATACAATAGTTCAACTTTATCTTCTAATTTAAGACCTTTTTACTGAAAAAAATGCTATTATCACAATAAAAATTTTTGAAAATGTGTAATATAAGGGATGGTTGTGTCAGTTATATTTGGATCCTGTGTGTAAAGTAAATTTAACAATGTCTGACCTATATTATGCAAAAATTTATAATTTGGATAACTCTTGATAACAAGGAATGCAGTATAAAGATATTCTAATGTATTTTGATATGTTTCAGACTTATTTGGCCATGTTTACAAGGTGAATTTAATGATGTGATCCATATAACGCAAAATTCTATATAACGCACAACCTTGCATTTTTAGGTTTGCGTTATAAAGATCTTCTACTGTATATGCTGAATTAACTTTTAAAAAATCTAGTTAACCTAAATCCAATTTGCAAGAATCTGAACTCAACCGAAACCGACATGAACTGAAAACAATTAGAATTAACATGGCCTGCAACAAAAACAGTTAGCACTTATTCATCTGGTTGTATCTGGTCAGCTTGCGAGACCTGATGCAGCATTATAATTCAGACATTTTTCTATGGAAGGAATTTCTAAAGTTCAGAAAATGTTTGTTTATTCAATCTCTTTCAAACATCTTGGGAAAATTTTTCTGTGAGGTGAATAGGTAAATTTTTTCAATAAAAATCAATTGATGTGTATTGTCTCAAAATTATGGAAAAAGATTGACATTTTAATAAAAACCTTATATTTGTCTCTTTTTTTTTGCATTAATGAACCCCTGTTATTTATTTTTTAATGATATCCACAAGAAATAAAATCATGGTGGTGGGCAAAAATATTTTTTTTAGTCATAACTTTTTTAGAGGACATGTATTCAGTGGGAGTTATATATTTTGAGATATAATATTTGGACAAAAAAAAAAAAAAAAAATGCATGTATATATATAAGCTAATTGTCATAATTTTTATTTTCAGCAATAAATTAAATTTTTAGGCATTAGGAATTATCTAATATATTGCTTTTTCCATTAATTTAGCCCTTTGAAAGCAGTTGTATTTCTTGTTTGAATAACTCATCTGAGGCTACCAGTCGTAATAATGGTATGTTATGTCAATTTTCATGTATTTTATAGTTTGAATTTAGATTTAAATAAGTAATCTTTAATTAGCACTTGTATCAGTTTATGATTTTCACTTTATCGTTATATCTTCTGTTTTTTTATTTTAACTTTTTTAAAGATGAAAATTAATAGATTAACAATCTTGAGTAGAGGTTTAGTTTTAGTCCAAATTTCGTGTCAATTTAATGAGAAAAAAAAATAATCTAATGAATTCATTTTGAATGAAATTATTTAGTTCATTTGGAGTTGTGGAATTAATGTAAAAGTGGAATAAATTTATCAAAGATTTAACCAAACTTACTTTGTGGGAAGAAAAAAAAACTTGAATCCACCTTTTTCTCCTATGTTTTACTGCATTTTAAAAGAATGATTCCATGCTTTTGCCTCTATTTTTCTTGAAATTGATGAAATGTTAGTTTTCAGCGTAGTTGTAGACTATTTAGTGACATTGTAAAGTAATTCTAAATATTTCCGTCTATATGTATTTTTATTTATAATAGGTGTTGAATTCTTTTATTTTCAATAGAGAATTTAATGAAGCTCACCTAAATAATATATTAATATTTTGTGTAACTTTTTTGGGGAATAGATCTCATATATTCCCTTGGCCGCCATCTTGGATTTTTTCTTTGCATGAAAACCCTTTTTCTGCCAACTAGTAAATGTCGTCAAGCAGTGATTTAGGCTTAATGAAAATAAAATGTAAATAATAAAATATAAACCTGAAAAATGCTGGAAACTCCTTAACACGGCAATTAGTAAATGTAAGTATGAACGCTATGCGTTCATAAACTGAAAAAACATTACTGGACTCAGCAAACTACTTCTGCAGCAATCTGAAAAATGCATGAAACTTGTTAAAGTGGCAATTAGTGCATGGATGTATGAACGTTACGCATTCATAAACCGAAAAAAAACATCACTGGATTGAACAAACTACTTCTGCTGCAATCTGAAAATGTACGAAAGTCGTTAAAGCAGCAGTTAAAATGCACGTATGTTGCTGTGCAGCAATCTAAAAAATGCACGAAATGCATGAGAAATATACAATAAACGGCTAATATAAAACATTACAACGAAATATGCATAAAATTGTTAACATACCTTAACAGACATCTCCTTTCTTGAAGCTCAAACACTAAATACCTGCTACCATCACCTTCATTTCACAAAGTAGGCCTATGACTACACACTCTAAACAAACCTCCTTTTTCCTTCAAAATTTCATGATATTTCTTAATTACATGAGCAACAGCGGGTAAATGGACTACAGAAGCTATAGTCAATGAAATAAATTCATAAAAATCAAAATCAGGACATAAAAACAGCGTCACATACTTACACCAGCTAAATCCACTACTGACATTATTTCAAAATACAATCTCGCGGGAAAACGGAGTTGTCAGAACACATCACTCGTCGGGGTTGCCATATCGATAAAGATCGCCAACATCGGCAACAGAAAATTGCCAAGAAATCTCAAAACATCCAAGATGTCGCCTGTGGGAATATAATCCTATCTAAGCCATTTTTTGTACATTATTTATTATGATATCAAATATTTGAATGAAACCATAACTGTTCAACATTATAATGTGTTTTGGTTTTCTAAATACGATTCTGTAGAAATAATAGTCACAATTACATTTTCAATAGGAAATATTTTGAAATTTCAGCTAATGTATTAAAAATCAACCTTCATTAAAAACTTTTATAAAAGCTTGAATATTGAAGCCCCAGATAGTGACATAATTTAACCAAGTCATGATGCATAAAATTCTCTAATATGAAATACAAAAACTGGAGAAAAGAATTGGTACGAAAGTTCTATTGTTCATTGATTGAGCTACTAAAAGAAAAAAATTAAGAAAATATACTTTTTTAAAGGATAACTTCTGCAAAGAAAATTTTCTCTGATCTGGATATCTAGACCTGTGGTTCCCAAACTTATTTTGATCAGGTCTCACCTAAGCATCTCTAAAATCCTGATGCCTCCCTGAAACATATGATTCTTATTTTTATCAAAACGTAAACTGTTATTCACATGGACAAAGTTTTAAAAGGACATTAACATTTTGAAATGAACATTTGCTGCTTTTAATTTTTAGCCACCACTTTTTCTGAATAGTAATTTTCAATTTCATTAATCTCTGAAAATCAATGATTAGAAAAATTGAAAATAAAGTTACTGTGTAAAAAGTGATGTTCAAATTCAAGGATTTTGTGCATCGTATGAAGGATGTATGCTGCTAATAGCAAGTCGATTAGTAATAGCAAATCACTTCAACCTTTTTTAGCTTATTAAAAGATAAAATTTTTGTCAGAAATATGTTTTTAACATACATCTAGATATAAATTCAATGAAGCAATACCTTTCTATATGAGTTTCTGGTGAGCTTCGTTGTTCTTTGCCAACTCACCTCTGTATGAAACAAAAGTGTTATATTATTTGCAGTTTTATTTTCATAAAATTTCTGAAGGGATTCTCACATTAGGCATTAAATTTCAAAGCAGTAATATATTTTAGTAATTTATTAAGAACAGCTGGTGTACTTTTGGGTACTAAGATTTCTCTATGAATAACACAATACACAAAGAGCATTTCTGCATTACCATCTTTATAAATTTTAAATAGCCATTTTCTTTTCCCGTCATAAAACACTTCTGTTAGTAAGTTTTCTTGTCCCCATTATCACCAGTTGATAGTTTTGTATACACTTATGTATGAGGCCTGCACCAGGTCATAAGAAATGTACAGTACACTTCCTCTAATCCGCACAGGTTGGGACCAAGGGTTTTGCGGATTATAGAATTTTGCAGATTATAGGTCATTTCTTTGTTTACATTGTTATATTTGGAATTTATCAACAAATATAGTATCCACATTGTAAATAAATAACATTAAATTAAAAAAAAATGTTTTTCTAATATAAAAAAAAAACTATATTCAGTATTTGAAATAAATATAAATGATATAATAATACAAAATTAATAGAAACATTTCTACAACTTGTTTTTAAATCTCAAATATCACAGTGACAATGGTTTGCTTTACAGCTTTTAATTTATGCTCTGCAATTTAATCTTGAATCCTTTTAAGAATTATGATTTCTTGATCAATAACAAAAGTTTATTTTTCTAAAATAAATATTTATCCAAAAGAGCTACCCCTTTTCAAAAGCAATTTTACCTTTTATATAGCCAGCAAATGTGTTCAAAATATAACAGTCTAATAGTTATTTACAAGATACCCAAAACATTCCCTTCTAATAAATGCAGAAAACATTAAAAAAATTTATTGCATTTAAAATTAATTAAAATTCTTAATAAATTCATCAGATTAATCAACTTTTATTACAGTCAAAATGTGCATTATCTTGCTTAAAAAAAGATTTTAACTCTTTGTTTACATGTTTGTTTACATCTGAAATATAGTGCGGATTATAGGCGTTTGCAGATTATAGAGTTGCGGATTAGAGGGAGTAGACGTACTACTAACCTGTTTTCTCTTCTAATATCTATTTGGGTATTTATTATTTTTTTAAAGTTGGTAGTAGCAGCAGCGTGCAAAGAGAAAAGGACAAATTTTCCATTTGGCGCCCCACCCCTTCTAACCCCTTTCCCAACTTTTCTTTGTCGCAGGTGTCACAAAATTGAAAAGTGCAGAAACAGAAACAAATTCTATTGAATACATATATCGCATTTATTTTGAAACTTTAATTTTAATTCGGAAATTTTAGAAAACTAAATAACATATGAGAAAATTGCACTTATATTTTGGAAAAGGGGATCTGGAAAATGGGTGTAGAAAAAATGTATCTAACAGTATAGTACAGGGCCGAAACTAAAGGGGGGCATGTGCCCCGGGTGCCAAATGAAGGATTATACCTTTGGAATGGATCATTTTCTTCTGATCGATTGATGGCTTCTATTATTATGAAACAGCCATTATAAATGAAGTGTTAGGTGAAGATGAAAGAGCAGTCGTAAAAAGTTAGAACTCTGATTTTCTGGCCAGAATGGGAAGGGAGCTTTTGGAGATGCACAAAATATCATGCTGTTTTAAAGGGTAAGGAAACATGAAAACACATTCAACATAATATTGGCTATTAACCCCTTTTCTGTGGAATATATTTGAGAAAAAGGTGCCAAAAATGGAAAAAAATAAATAAAAATTATGCATATAAATTTGAAAAATAAAATGAAAAATGTTATCGAAAAAATCATATGAATATTTTTATAACATTTTTTATCATAGCTAACATTCTGCTTTATAATTTTTCTGGTTATCACAGTAGTTCACAAAACTTTTACAACAGTTCATTGGATGAGACTTGTAATTCTATTTTATTCACTGCACAATTATGTCACACAAAGAATCTTTTATGCATGAAATTATTAAAGAGTTGTTCAATTGAAATTATTTAAATAGTAAAGGTGACTATCTTGAATATATTTTATTTAGCTTCAAAAAATATTTTAAATATCTATATTATCTACTACCCAGGGCCATGCGAAGAGGGGAGCGATGGAGGCAATCACCCCAGGCGCGGAAATTGAGGGAGTGCCAAATTTATACTACAAACCTCTTTTTTTTCTTCTTTTTTTGTAAAAAAAGAAAAAATATTTATATATTTACGTATTGGGAATTTTTTCCTAATGAAAGTACATACATTTTTCATTTCAAAGATATTGCACAGTCCTTTACCCCACAGCGAAATACAAATTTATGAATAAGGACTTCTTTCTTTTAAAAACTTGTTTTGGATCTTTGTCTTAATCTCTTTTAATTACTTTCTCTTTTCTGAGCCTGTGCTTGCGGCAAAAACATATACTCTCAAACTAGCATGGGATTTCTTTCTTGGAATATGAAAGGGTTCCAAACTGTTATACTGTACCAGGGACGAAACTAGCCATTTTGCACCCGGGGCAAGCATGGATTTGGGCACGCCCCCCCTCTTCTGCAAAGTATATTTACAAAGAGAATTTTACTAATTTTCTAATAGCCGACTTATTTTAAAATTAAAAATATGTAATACTGAACTACATAATCTACAAAGGCGGATCCAAGGGAGAGGTCATGGGGGTCATGACTCCCCTATGAACACCAACAAAAATATTTTGTCTTTAATTATCTTGCATACCATAAAACCAGTGATGAGCTACAGATCAAAGAAATATTTTTTGAATTAGAAATTTTACTTAATGAGGTCGAATAAGTGTGACACAAAAATAAGTTAATTTTATTAAATGAAATTTCTGGTTTTAAGTGTTTTTTTCTGTAGTTCATATGCCAGTACTATCATAATGACATTGCAGGCAGTTTTTGACTATCATTCATGATGCCATACTAACTTAACCAATTCAGAACTTCAAAAAAAAAACAATCCAAAGTTTGAGCATACCTTAGTACAAAAGTTTCTTTTCTAGAAATATTAATCTTTCAAATTAAAATAGATATACAGTAATATCTCTGCTAATAACAAAGATGACAATTAAAGATTTCTTTCACTGTTTCTGTCTTGGTTACCAAATGTTTTATTTTATGTACATTTGATCAAAAAGAAAACAAGTTTGAAATTGTACGTCAAACGTGGCAAATGAGGTGCATTCATACTTTAACCAGTTATAAATATTTAGATCTTGGTGCAATAGCTGTTGCACTCTTATGCAAAAATGAATTAATACAAAATTTATTACGATTTATATATACTAGGAGGCTCTGCCCCCTGCTCACTAACACTCGCCATCCCCCCCCCCCCCCCTCCCTGTGAATTGCAACACAATTCACATTGGAATCGCTCCGCATCCCGAGCTCTCTTTGCTTGCTCGCCACTTTTTGCAGCAACTCTAACCATAATGAGTACTATCATAAATCCTTTTAACTTATGAAATTATCAAAAATATTTAAGGTAAAAAACCGTAATTGAAAACTTTGTTGAAATCACAATTAAAAATGTATAGTTGGTGCTACCAATAGGCATAAATCATTTTAACTTTATGAAAGTTACCAATTTTTGAAATGCAATACAATTAACTGAAAAAAATACTTTGGAGCACAATTTAAAACTCATTATGCATAATATTGTACAGCACGGCATAAATTTATTTCGAAAAACTCTCGTGAACCAAGGTAGTTCAATATAAATCAACAAACACTATCTAAAGCTCATTCGATGGGGGGAAATATAATATCTCTCAGACAATTAGCAAGTTAACAAAATGTAAAGAACACATTTTTTGATGTGTCTAAAAGAAATTTTCGATCAAAAAGCTGATTTTCTGAATGCATCACGTGACTGTAAAACAAACCAATGGCCATTGTTATTCTTACATCTGCTAAAAGATCGTACTGTGTTTTAAAACAGCTCCTGCTCTGAATTTTAATTTGCTGAATGAGATGTAAAGGCCAATGAACATGATGTCATATTGACAAAATCGTACCAAAATATTTCAGTTTTATATAAACTCTAAAGCTCATGACGTCATTGGGAGCTCTTATCAAATCGTCCCTGTGAATTTCCTGACTTTTGTTGCGCTATTTTCCGGGAGGTAACTCTTTCACACTATGGTAAACTTTCCCAGAAATCGGATGTTTGTTTGAAACCATTGTACCATGTTCCTTGATACTTTTGGAGTCCGTATGAGAATGAATCATTTCTGTCAAATATGACATCATTTTCACCATCAGAACTATTCATCCCTTCCAAGATTAGAGCATTATTTAAACATTCTTTTAAAATTCCTGATTTTCATTAAATATTCATTTTATTTAATTGGAAATTATGTAATTTTCAGAAATTTTATTTTTTGTACACCAAGAATCTTTAAATTGCATGAGTCCAGTGTATTTATGTGGGATAAGATAAGGAGCAGGAATATGACTTATCAATCACACAGTTATAGTAAAATATTTTAATTCATGGATGGATCTTGTGTTTTCCAAATGACGTCATTATCTTCATTGGAAACATTTCGTTTTAGATATTGCTTACTATGAAAGGCTATTTGTTCACTGTCATTTTATTTACACAGATTACTTAATATTATTTCTTGGTAAATAATCTGTGTTCTGCTGTTACGCAATTAGTGCATAAATAAACGGAATCGTTTTAATATGTTTACATTTTATGAAAGCTATTTAAATTTTTCTTTTAAATATGACGTGAGTTTCAGTGGCGAAATCACTCTTCTGATTGGTGGATTGTAATAAGGCAAATTAATTGTGTTACTGTCGTTGTTGCCAAATATCAAGCAACAAATTCAGCCGTATTTTAGTGCGCTGTAAGAGATATATATAGATTGTATAGAAAGTATATATATATATTTTTTTAAATTCAGTAATATGCAAATAATGACGACATAATCACCATGACCATGGCAACCTGGAATCATTACCTATCATGGGATATCATTCAATTAATTACATATAATAGAATGAAAAAACTTTTTCAGTTTGATTTGATTTTTATAAAATTTGAAATGACTTGACAAAATTCTGCAATGATTATATATCTTAAATTTCAAGCCAATCGCTTGGGTAGTTTTTGTGCTGTTATATGCAGACGGATGGACCAGATGACGACTATAGGTGCTACATATTTATATAATTACAAACGCACCTAAAAAAGAGCCCCACTCTTTTATCATCAACTGGACACAAGGGAAAAAATGGAAATAATCATACAATTGGTATTGGAAATAATGTCTTCTTTAAACTTATGTTTAATAATCTTAGGTGACTGTCTCCATAATGAAATTGTAACAAAATTTGAAATTTTCAATGCAAACACATTTGACATCATTACACACCATTCACATTAAAATTTTGACATCATATTTGGATTTTCAGTAAAATATCATTGGATAACAATTAGAAAGTCATTCAGTGAAGAAGTTTAGGGGTTAAAGCAAACTGCAATGCAGGTAGTTTTTAAACATAATTCTAAAACTACATGGGGATATGAGCTAAAATTTTGGATTCTCATATTTAAAGCTTTTAGAAATTGATTTCTGCTAAATAATGTTACTGGTTACAATACATAAATAATGGCATCCTAAGCTTATTTTTTTAACATAAATTTAAAGAACATTTAAATTATTATTATTTAAAGAACATCCCAGTTGAATCTCTATTTTTTCATTTTTTGCCTATTTGGTGAAAAAATAGTGCAGTAGTTCCTTTTTTTTTCTTTGAACGATGGTACATTTTAAATATTTATGTTGAATTTTAATTGAGCAGGAAAGTTGTTCAGTTAGCAGAGGTTTCTTCTAACAAACGAGATTTCACAATGAATTATCTTCTTTAACCAAGGTGTCACTTTGAGATGAGATGGGCTGTGCTGTGCTCGAAAACAGGCCTGAAAAGGGCTCACGCTCAAAGTGAAAATTTTATTCATTCACAAATTGAAACAAGGGTGGAAAAAAAACTGCTATTCCCAAAACAAAAATGTATTCTAGATTTCTTAAAGTGTATTAAAATTCTTTAAAAATAAGTTTGAAAGGTGGTTGAATTGTTATTAATGGGATATAAAGAGAAATATTCTGAGTCTGAAGCCTTTATACTGTCAGTGTTTGTAACATAGAGAAGCCATGGAATTCCCTTTATCCTTGCTTTCTGTTTGAAGTCCTTTACTGGAAAACGGAACTCATATCTTACTACTATAGTTGTGATATTTTAAAAAGAATAAGAATTGTATGTTTTGCAGATTGCTAGAATGGTTGGGGTATAAATAACAAATTGGCTAATTTAAACAGATTTTCAGGAATAGGAAAATCCTGAAATGTTGCGGGGGAAGATTAAGGATTCTGGCTTGTTTTTATGTATGATTTTCTTTTAATGAAACAATTAAACTAAAAATAATTTTAAAATGTTATTAACAACACTCTATTCTGTACTATTGGGCTTAGGCTCTGTAAAAAAGTCTGAAGTCATCTCTAGTATATAATCCCTAGTCTAGTATGCATATGTGATATTTATTTAGAATCTTTACACTTTTTCGGTATTTAATATTTAATATTTCATATTACTTATTTTTTTTATTACATTAAAGGTTTTCAAAGTTTAACTAAGCCAGTTATCACTTGTCAAGATGTATTCAATAAATTGAGGAATGGTGAAAGGAAAATTTGGGGCCAGGTTGTTCTAATGTGGTCTACTCCAAATCTTTCAAAACCTGTATTCTCAGTAGAAGCAAGAACCGAAGAAACATTAGAGTGGCATTTTGTTGGAATGGTATGATTTGATATTAATTCACTTATTGCTGCCTAATTTTTCAAAGCTAATTTCCCTGATAGTTTCTTTTATTTATTTATTTATTTTTATAGACAAATTCAACTGCAGTTGTTGTTGACAACCTAGATTTTTATTCAAGACTTCAGTTTCGTGTCACACCATTTTTGCTTCCCAGTATACATCTGTTATACTATACTTCAGACTGGATCTATCTCGCCGGTAAATACTATGTTACATATAAATATATGTTAATTTCTTTGTAAATAGTATGGTATATTCTTTGTTTACTGCGATTGTTTTAGGATGAAAGTGGCTATGAACATGGACAAGGTGGGCGGAGAACTCCTAGTGATTTCTGGAGTGCCCTCTAGACTTAAGAATCTTTTAATAATGTCATATATATTTACATTTAACAGTTTTAAAACTTTGTAATAAAAAGTTTTATGACTGAGGGGATAGTTGCTACTACTTCTATCTTAAAAGTAAAGGAAAAACTAAAAGCTGTGAATTAGTCCCATCAAAAAATTTCACAGCCCTTTGTTGCTTCATTGGCTGGTTATGGCCATGCATAGGGGTAACATAATTTATGTATTTTTTATTAGACTAATGTATTTTTATTAATGACTTTTATTTTGACTGATGTATTTTTTGTGATCTGGTAGCAGAATGCTTCTCTTCTTTATTTTATTTTTAAAGAATTGTTTCTTTTAAAATTAGCTGGCTATTGCTGTTTTTACTTTTTAATTTCTTCTTAACTTATAAAAATCATTACTTTATATTAATTATCATCAGTGCTATTTAATATAAATTCTATTTTAATCAGATAATTAGGTATGGAAATTCCACTTACCTTATTTGTAATGTTATCTAATTATAATTTTTGTTCAGTTTTGCTGACTATTCATTTGCACATACGCTCATATTCTTTGTGTGAATATACAGGATGTCCTCTCTCAACGGTGTCCAATGGCCAATTCCTAAACTGTTAGTCATAGACATATAGTTCCAATTGCAGAAATGTTTTAAATGAGGCAAAGAAATATTTTAAAAGCGAATTGGGTCAATAAAAACATTTCTTAAAAAGTTACGAAATTTAAATTTTTATACGGTCCCCCAGTCCTATAAGTTATATTTAGTAAAATATTCCTATTACACTGACAATTAAGACAAAAAAGTCCTGCTCATATAACACTAAAATTGAGTGAGTTATGAAACTTTAAAAATGCATGACTTAGACTACTTTTCTGCATGTGAACACAAATGAGTTCGGCAAGGCTTTGAGGGGTCATATATCAAGTGCTTAAAGTATTCGAAGAACTTATTTTACGCGCTTTGAAATAAATCTCACAAGTATTACGATTGAGTTAACGTCTATTAAGTTTCAGAATGGCTAAAATAATTGTATTTTAACATATGTTTTATTTTGTAAGGATTTGAGACTGTTTCTTTTCATGATTTCTTAAGTTTTTATTTAACTTCAACGATTGTATGTATATTTTTCCAGTTCAAAATTTGTACTCGAACTTTAACTCACTTTCAAATGTCCGATCGAGATTAAATTTTAGATACTGGCGTAAATCCGATGTTAATCTAATATTATTATGATTTTCGGTGGTTACCATTTATACTTATTTTACAGGTTAACACAAAAAAATTCGCGTAGATTACCGCCAAGAAGTTTAAGAAAAAGCTTTAGATTAGATAACACAAGACTGCGATGGTTGTGTTTTTTAACTTTTATGTATTTATTAGCACTGAATCTGAAAATTACATTAAATTTTAAACATCATGTCAGGATGTTTCGCAAATCATAAATTGTCAAAGTTAAAAAAAAAAAGAAAAAAAAAAAAAAAAAAAGGGATACTATAAAATAGAGGATATGGCTGTGTTTTTTAACTTTTGATAATTGATTTTTATGTACTTGCACTGGATCTGAAAATGACCTTCATTTTTAAGAATCATGTTAAAATTTTTTTGCAAATCGTAAATGTCAAAGTTAAAATATAGTGAAAATCTGATACCATAAAACAGATGTAAAACTTTTTTAATTTAATTTAATAATTTATTAAATTTTTTGACTTATACTGGGATTCTTGCAGCTAAACAGCTGAGGGGTCCGATGAAATGAGGATGATGACTTTTAATTTTGAATTTTTTAACTTTGAAATTTACAATTTGTGAAAAATCCTGACGTGATGGTTAAAAATGAAGATCATTTTCAGATTCAGTGGTAAAAAATACATAAAAATCAATTATTAAAAGTTAAAAATACAACAATCACATCTATTTTAGAGTATGAAATTTTCGCTGTTTTTTTCTTTGTTTAACTTTAAAATTTACAATTTCCAAAAAATCTATATGTGATGGTAAAAAATGAAGGTCAATTTCGGATTCAAAGGTACAGAATACATAAGAATCAATTATCAAAAGCTAAAAAACATGACATAACCCAACTTTTGCAGGCTAGTGTAATCTAATATTTTAAAATGTGTATCATTTTGTAAAGAATTGAGGCTGTTAATTTTCATCATTTTGTTTAACAAAAATTTTGGCGTTTTTTCTCCCTATATGTTTATTACAAATTGTATATTTTGCATTAATATGTCAGAATGATTAAAGATTTCAAATCTATATTGCAATGTTAATTTTACTCTCAACCATTTTTTTAATATATCTGACGAAATTGTATTTCTACTAAATTTGTGAATGATCCCTAATTTGTCACAAAAAATATGATCCAACTTTAAACAGCTATTATTCGGTCAATTTTAATCGTAGACTAACGGGACTTTTTTAGTCTTACTTGTCAGTGTAAGAGGAAAATTTTACTAAATATAACTTATAGGACTGGGGAACCATATAAAAATTTAAATTTCGTAATTTTTTAAGAAATGTTTTTACTGACCAAAATCGCTTTAAAAATATTTCTTTACCTCATTTAAGACATTTTTTGAAATTGGAACTATATGTCTGTGAATAACGTTTAGGAATTAGCCATTGGACACCGTTGAGAGTGGACACCCTGTATAATGGCAGTATAAGATCATGAAATAATGCTAATTAAATAGTCAACCTGAAATATAATTACCACCTATCTATAATGATAAAATGATATATTTTCAGATAAGTTTACATCTTAGGTTAATTAAATTTAAAGTTATTCTAGATTAAATACAGTATATCAGAGAAAATACAATAGCACCATTAAAATGTAAGTTTTATTCAAGTGGGAACAATCTCTTTTGGTATAAAGCTCAATCCATGTGCACACCAATTGTCTGCTTCAGCAATTTCTTCTGTGTATTTATTATTGAAAGGATTAAGTTCATGATTTTTCTCTCTTTGAGAAAATTATGAGTGTTCCAAAATTATTTTTTCGTCATTGTTTTTAATTTCAGTACCAATTTTATACTTTGACAATTACAGTAGAGCGCTGATTATCCGAACTCCAATTAACCAAACTTCCAATTATCCGAACAGCCAATTTCTCTCAAAAATATTTTTTAACCGAACTTGCAATTATCCGTACAGGCTATTTCTCCCAAAAAATTTTTTTAAACGAACTTCCAATTATCCAAACACCCTATTAGACCTGGATATCAGATTATAAATGATGATGAGATTGTGGATGATATTCAAGGCGAAACAGAAATTGAAAACGAATGCTCTGAAAGTGATCAAGTTCCATCACATAACGAAGCCTTTGAATGTTTGGAAACAGCTATGAAATGGCTCAAACGGCAGAAAAATATTGATCCTATTCAACTAATGTATTTAAGAAGAATTCGAGATATGGCAGCATGCAAAAGAATGTCTTCTTTGAAGCAAGCAACAATCGAAAGCTTTTTTGCTTAAATTATCTATAACCTCTGGCATTCAGAAAATGATATAAAAAAGTAAAAAAAAAAAAAAAAAAAGATAAAAATAAATTTTTAAACATGCCAGCATTAACTAGTGCTATCAGTCTAATACGTGGATAAAGCGTGAAGATTTTAGTATAGTCAGGTACATCCGTTAAATTGTCTGTCCATTTATCCAAACTTTTGCTTATCTGAACTAGGGTCGGTCCCGACTTGTTCAGATAATCAGCGCTCTACTGTACATCTTTTTAAATCATTAATTATACTCTTATTTGATTGGATAATGCTGTGTGGAAAGGGGGCGAATCCAGCCTCTTGCTTTCACTTTTTTTATGTAAATTGATATTGTCATTGGTGATTGCTGAACCAATCTGAGTGATGATGGCGGTAGACCTGAAATTCCCTCTAAAAGGGACAGTGAGGTTGCATCATCTTGGGCTTATAAATTTTGCTGCTAACCCCATAAACTTTGTTGGCCTGGTATAAATTCTCTATTGAAGTAACTATCCAAATTGGTGTTAATTTTATCTCTGGAAGACAAAATTTTATTACCCTGGTGAGAGCCAATGTTTTTCTTTAATGCTTTTACATTATCATAATAATTATTAAAACTTTCTATAAAAATGCATAACATTAAAATATTTTTTTAATTTTGTTATTGAAAATGGAATGCATTGATACCAGTATGTACATAAGTGATTATTATATCAAATATTCCAAATCAAAATTAAAATAATTGAAGAGTTTAATTAATATACTTATACATATATTAAAATTTAAATTTAAAATGAAAAAATAGCTTTTGTAAATTTCTTTACATCACTTAATAAGCAAATAGATAAACTTCTTCCTTCTTTTTTTATGTATGCAGAGTTTCCCCTAGACAGTTTCAGGAGGGTGCTGCATCCTGCCTGCCCTTAGGTTTACGAAATAGCACACCTCTTGCCCCTGATGAAAAACATTAGCACTCTTGTTGCCCCCAGCTCAAAAAAAATGCATTTACTCCTTTGGTTATTAAAAAAATTACTTGCATACTAAAAATTGACTCATTGATGTCTTTAAAATAGCGTCCTGCCTATTAAATATTAAAAGTAGTTTTAAAAATCAAAAGAATGCCTTTAAAAATTTTAAAAACTGCCCTTAAGAATCCAAAAGATGCCCTTCAGAATCTAAAAGTGCCCTTTTCCTACACGAAGTACCCTGCCTTTTTTTAAACCTGGGGGAAACTCTGTGTATGTATATCCATTAAACATATATAGCTTATTGCATTTTTAACTATCACAAATGGGTATTTTTTGCAAGTGACATAAAAGTAAAAAAAAAAAAAATATTTTTTATTTATTGACTTTCTGGCAAGTGGCATTACTCTTCGATCTCCGTGATAATTTTTCTTCACACTTTGTTGCCACAATTCTTTGTACTTCCCATCATTATCAGTGCCCCTCTGTGACTTCCTCTTGTCTTTTTTGGATAGTGTATAGCATTTTTTGAAAATCTTATATCATCCATTCTTTTTAAATGTCCAAACCAAACCATACTAGTTTTATTTCAATATCTTGAATGATATGAGTCTCAAGTTGACAATGTTAAAGCACACAAATTCAACCACATTAAACTGCATACGGCTGTTTCAAGGATACCCCAGATCCCTTTCATCGGTGTAGAAAAAAAAAAAAGGAATTAAAAGGTTAAAAAGGGTTCAAAGAATCTCCTTGGTTATAGCCCCAAATACAGTCGAATCCGCTTATAACGAACCTGGACGGACCATCAAAACTGGTTCGGTATATCCATGGTTCATTATAACAAATTTATAACTTTTTATAACAGGTAATGTTCTAAATTCTTTTAACAATATATATGAATCTTTATGAATGTTTTAAAGATATAAAAATAATTTTTACATTTTTTAATTTCTTTTTTTTTTAAATATAAGCAAGGAAATTTATATTAACCACTTCACCTTTGCCTCGAGATAAGTCGGGGATAAAAGCACTGTTTCCCCATACCTGTCGCTGGTGAAATGTTTAAATGGTTACATAATAAATTTATCCAAAATTTTCATTATAATGATTTTATAAGGGTGGATTATAAAGCATACTTTTACGTAAAAAAATTAAAAAATCTGTCACTTTTGTTTGTCTTACTCTTTACGAGATTTATGAAATATGAACCATTTCAACCAAGCAGAATCAACATCATTATCATCAGTTGGTTTTTTCAGATGCTGAGACAAGGTGTCAATGTGAATGGGGGAAGAGCAGAAGCAGATATTTAAAATGTAGCTCGCAGAAGCCTAAGGCTAATGTCAGACGAAAGTCTTTTTGCACGCTTTTTTTGCTCTTACACCATCCCTGCTAGCGAAGGTGTAGGGATGGTGTAAGAGAGAAAAAAGCGTGCAAAAAGACATCCGTCTGATATTAGCCTAAAGATTAAGATAAGAGCATTTTGTAAATATGGGGGGGGGGGGGGGGGGAAATGGTTATTGATTTTTTCTGGTAATTTGAAAAAAAAAGGTTTGTTATTTTTGGAAAAATAGACAGAGAATGAGAACACTATAAGCAAGACTTTGTTATATCCATAATACAGAAGTTTGTTATATCCATTTAAAACAGCATTGTAAAGCATATTGAACAAAATGGTATTTTCTATCTGGTTTGATATTGTTATAATGGAAGGTTCATTACAACCGGACCGCACTGTATTTGCTAATGGACTATCTAAAGTGATAAAAGTAAGAGTTTATGTACCAGATAAAATAGAAGTAGTGTACCTAACGGGAAAACTGGTATCGCTGTACAGGATCCCTCCACACAAGTGAGAGAAAAGGGTTGTTAGTCATGTTATTGACCAAGAAATTTATATATTTATGGATATAATAAACCCCGTAAAAATCCAGATCAAAAAACCAATTTTTATTTTTTATTAATTTTAGCCCTGGAAAAAAACTGATAGAATTCCAACAATGCTTTGCTATAATGGATCAATCTAATTCTGGTTTCCTAACATAAATTTCATGTTTTTTCAACCTAAATTTAAACACATCCATCGTCTGTACAATATTGGAAAGTCCACATTCACAAAAAGTTCTATAAATGTCCCAACTATTATGTGGTCAATACGATTCCTTGAGATTGGAGAAAGCAACTTTATTGACTGGAGTGTCAATAGTGATTATTTTCATGCAAAGTGATTATTTTCTAGTTATCTTGAAGGATGTTAAGTTTAATATTTCATTTACTTTGTTTTTATTACCTTGTTTTCATTTGTCAGCAATCTTTATCTTTTACATGATCTCAGGGCATATATTTCTTCTGCATATAACTTTCTTTTACTTATTGTAGTGAGTCAGCATGCCTCTGCCTCATATAACATATTTTAAAGTCGATTAAATATTTTTGTAAATAAATAACTTTTAAATCATAATATGAATTGGCATAATATCGAAATCTAAACAATTATCTCAATAATAATGTTGAATTAACTTCAGTCCAAATGTGTAGAATGTTTGAATTATAGAAATTCAGAACAAAAAAAAGAATCTTTATTTGTGAAACCTTTTTTTCAAAAGCAATACTTCACAAAATAAGGAAAATGCAATTATTTCTGCATGGGACTGTTACTTTTAAACTTTCTTCTTTATTAGCTGACATATTGGTATTGCCTGATCCTCGGATAATAATTTTATATATAATTTTAAAAAAATATTGAATTTACACATTTTTTTCTAGGAGAAGCATACATCCTCAAATTTATCATATTATGTTTATAAAAGAAAATCTATCCAAACAAACTCAGAGTTGGGAACCTACTACCTTCGACAACATTATTCAAGTGAACCTCGAATTTGTATGATTTTATATTTTTTGCAAACATTTTTGTAAACGAATTAAGGGGCTGCCATTATTGTGATTGCCAATTTCTGATATTTAGATATAATTAAACCTTCCATTCTGACCAAGAAGGTTTCTTTAAAAAACTTAAATAATAAAAAAAGTGCCTCTGACCCTTTCTCTTTTAAAATGTGAAACATATTTTGCATATTAACAACTTGTCCCGAAAGCCCAATTTTCTTAAAACATTAAATGATATCTTTGAAAGAACTGAGAAATATATATATGTATGTGTTTATACACTATATGGCCAAATTGGACCGGTCATTTGCGATTTTAGACATTTTGTTAAATATCTAGAAAAATGCATAAGGAATTAACCTGAAACTGCAGATGTGTAAACAGTATAGTATAGGTCATATATTTCAGCGAAGATTTTTTCCAGAAACCCCATAGGGGACCGTCAACAAATTGAAAAAAAAACAAATCTTTTGGACAACCCTGTAAAAACTAAAGTAGCAAAAGCTTTCAAATTCCAAATTATTAATAAATAGCTATATACTGTGTTCATTTTCATGAGGAAAGCATGTATACTTGTATAGAAATTAAGGTTTTTATAAAAACAGTTCCAAATTTCGCCAAGTTTTTGCTTATAATTTGCAGAGTTCTTAGTATAAAAAAAAGTTCTTTTCAGAAAATATGACAAACAACATTGCACACAATACTCTGCAATCAGAATTAAAAAATAATAAAAATTGTAGGAAAAATGAGCAGGTTTACTAAAAAATGTTTCACTGCACATGTGCGAATGCAATCAAAATACAATGTGCATAATGTATTAGCTAAGTATATAGAGCAACTTTTGTGAAAGTCTCAAAATCATAGCTTGAAAACTCTGAAAATTATCATCGATAGAATAAGCTCGAAATCCATTGTTCCCAAAAAGAAGCAAAAATATGAGGGGTTGTATCAAATATCTGTTGATTAGCGCCAAGATAGTGTACACAATATTGCATGTACTACTATATTTGGATACAACCCCTCATCTTTTTGCTTCTTTTTGGGATCAATGGATTTCAAGCTTATTCTATCGACGATAATTTTCAGAATTTTCAAGCTATGATTTTGAGACTTTCACAAAAAGTTGCTCTATATACTTAGCTAATACATTATGCACATTATATTTTGATTGCATTCGCGGATGTGCAGTGAAACATTTTTTAGTAAACCTGCTCATTTTTCATCCAATTTTTATTATTTTTTTAAATTCTGATTACAGAGTTTTATGTACAATGTTGTTTGTCATATTTTCTGAAAAGTACTTTTTTTATATTACGAACTCTGCAAATTATCAGCAAAAAAACTTGGCAAAATTTGGGGCTTTTTTTATAAAAATCTTAATTTCTCTACGAGTTTACATGCTATACTCATAAAAACAAACACAGTATATTACAATAAGCAACTTATTAATAAATTTGAGTTTGAATGCTTTTGCTACATTAGTTTTTACTGGGTTATCCAAAAGATATTCGTTCTTTTTCAATTTGTTGATGGTCCCCTATGGAGTTTCAGGAAAAAATCTTTGCAGAAATATGACTTATGCTATACTGCAGTTTCACCAACACACCTGCAGTTTCAGGTTAATTCCTCATGTATTTTTCTAGATATTTAACAAAATGTCTAAAATCGCAAGTGACCGGTCAGTCACCTTTGGCCATATAGTGTATATATGGCGATTTCGTGAAATGATTTCCAAAAAATAATTTTTTGGAATAATATTTTTAAAAAACAAAGATATCGTTAAAACCGGAAAGGTGCTTCTAATAAGTGAGTATTTTTTGTTTTTTTCTATTTTTATCCAAGAAAATGGGATGATATTTAAAAACTGCATAAATATGGATAAGATAAAATCAACTTTCTAGAAATATTTTTTTTTTTTTTTTTTGAAATTGTAAATATTTTCTGAAACCAAAGATACTGCTAAAATCAGAAAAGTATTATGAATATGTGGATGTATATATATATTTTTCATATTTCAAATTGACCTAGTTTTTTTAAGCATTCCTTAACGCAAATTCTTATATAACTACAAGTACTTTTTTTTTTATTATTAATATCATTCATTATCTTTCAGTAACAGGTTTTCTATAGTTTATTTCTTTACTTTCTCTGTAATTTAATTTGATTTATTTTTGCCTTCAAGGAAGTACTTTTATTAAGGAAATGAAGTCTTTAAGTCTAACTGTGGTAGATTTTAGGCTTACTGGGAATTCTGCTGAAGCAGTAGTAAAATGGTCTTTACCCAAAGGTAAGTTTAATTAAAAACCTTAATTTATTGTGTATCAATATTCGACACATATATTATTTGGCACATTTTATTTTCCAAACTTTTTTTAGAGGAGGGAGAAGAAGTTGATACTAGGTTAACTGCGTCATTTTTTTCATTTGCTTATGGGTGTTTAAGTTAAAATATTAGGTTGTTGTAAATGAAATGTCAGATGTGGTAGAAAAACTTCAAACGATAACTCTTTGAATTGACTTTCAGTAATAAATATCAGGGGTCTCTCCAGGGGAAAAATTTAGTTCATTAACAGGCTCTTCACAGAATTCTATGACAATAAAACAGACTCTTCTCAAGATTAAATTTTTAAAAAACGTCCCATTCACAAAAAACCCAGCACATGAACCACACCTGCATTGTATTCTAATGAATTGTTACAGTAACCATTGATTTTTGATATACAGATTTCAGATATCAAAATTAGTTAAATTAAAGTATGTTTTACTTTCATATTGCTTAATAAGTTGGTTCTGCTCAAGGCCCCACCCCAACATATCCTTATCTTCTGAAAATACCTTAAAGATAGGACCTTCTCTGTTAAAGTTAATAATTCTTTATCCATTTCTCACAATATCAAAGCTGGCATCCATCAGGTAAGTTTAATTAGCATCTGGTTATTCAACCTCTACATTAATGATATATTCCTTGGTGTATTCCCAACGTCCTCTTAGCATTACATGCGGATGACACGCCATTATGACCAGCAAAAGTTGTGACATATTGTGATGACTAGACTCCAAACCTACTTTTTAGCTCTTTATATCTGGTTTAGGAAATGGCATATAAAAGTCAATGCAGCAAAAAGTGCCGCCATGATTTTTTCCAACCAATTTATCTTGACGTTGATCTTTTTTTAATGATGATGACATACTCTGGGTCACGAATTATAAATATCTAGATATTTTCCTAGACTCAAAATTAATCTGGGCTAGGCAGATTCAGGATGTTAGTCAAATCTACCAAAACACATAGATCGTATTTTAATACCCAATGAAGCATTGCGGTCCATCCAACCGTAAAATATAAATAGCACTCGAGGTAGGAAAAGACTGCTTGCCATCTTGTTCAGAGAAGATGGCTTTGCACTGCCTTGCAAAAGAAGGAGGTGAGAGCCATCTTATATGCATCATTGAAGAATTTTAAATTTTAATGTGGTTGCATTGTATTTTTCATTTGGCATACTTCCACTAATTTCATCTTTTGACGTCTTCTCGCTTTGCTTTTGGCTCTGGATTCCATTAACTTTCCTACTTAGTTTCTCTTTTGTTATTGTTAAGGTGGGGGGGGGGGACCTGTTAGCTTATTATTGTACTTGTCCTTTAATCTAATTTATTTGCATCATAGGTTAGAAAAAAAAATCGTATGGTTCTGATTAGACCAGTCCCCCCCCCCCCCTTCCTCCACCTATCTTATGCTCACCATGTCTGACCATTCAGCAAAGTCCAAAGCACATCTCCAGAAAGCTTCTGTCACCATCAGCTTCACTCTACCACAACCTGCTGCGAGACTAACTTTCTATCTGCACAGAAACTCTTGATACTTCCTGCATAGACACTTCCCATTTAGATATGAAGTAAACGTGGGTACTATGCTCCACGTAGACATTCAAGAAACAATAGTCTTTGGATATGCTTTTAGATTTTTAATAGGATTTTATAGTACTTTGGATTCGTGATTTTGTAATTAGAATAATTGTCTACATAATAATTATCTTTAGCAAGTCAAATTATTATTTTGATTATTTTGTTTGTGTAATATGTTTTTCCACATATAGAGTTTAAAGCTGACTATCACCAATACACCAAATCAACTTTTTCCAATAGATGGCGCCGAATTTCACTCGGAAAAGGTGATCGGGAATTATTTCTGGCAAGCCCATGTTTAGGAAGTGTACACATCACTTCCTGATGAACATGGGGAAAAGGAGAGAGGGGATGGGAATATCTGTTCTGTATCATGTTCATGGTTGTAGGGTTGAGGACTTTTCTTTCAGGATCTCCAAGTGGAAATTTCAGACATCGCCGATAACCGGGCCGGACATTTTTTAGCTCACAGGCTATCAAAGCCCGAGAGCTTATGTGCCCGCAGATTCTGTATATACGTACGTGTGTATGTATGTACGTAATGCGATAACTCTTGATAGAAATATCCGATTTGCTTCAAATTTTTTTTCTAGGTTCATTCTGATAAGGCGCTTCTCTGATTAGTTTTGGGGGTTCATTGGTTAAGGATAAAAGGGGAAAAGGTTGGCAAGATCGCCCCCCACCCCCCACCTTAATTTAGATAAGTGGGTTTTTCATGCAGAAATATTCAGTTTGCTCCAAATTTGGTATACCAGTTTATTATGTTAAGGAGCTGCCTTGATTAGATTTGGAGGTTCATTATTTACATATAAAGGGCGGAAAAGGGGGCAAGCCCCCCCTTAATTTAGATAAATAGGTTTTTCATGCAGAAATATGCGATTTGCTATAAATTTGGTATACCGGTTAATTATGTTAAGCAGCTTCCCTGATTAGATTTGGAAGATAATTATTATGTATAAAGGGGGGAAAGGGGGCTACCCCCTTAATTAAGATAAATGCTTTTCTCATGTAGAATTATTCGATTTGCTCCAAATTTAGTATACCAGTTTATTATGTTAAGGAGCTGCCTTGAGTAGATTTGGAGGTTCATTATTTACATATAAAGGGAGGAAAAAAGGGCTAGCCTCCCCTTAATTTAGATAAATATGTTTTTCATGCAGAAATATGCGATTTGCTATAAATTTGGTATACCGGTTAATTATGCTAAGCAGCTTCCCTGATTAGATTTGGAAGATAATTATTATGTATAAAGGGGAGAAAGGGGGCTACCCCCCTTAATTTAGATAAATGGGTTTTTCATCCAGAGTTATTCGATTTGCTCCAAATTTCGTATACTGGTTTATTATGTTAAGGAGCTGCCTTGATTAGATTTGGAGATTTATTGGTTAAGTATAAGGGAGGGACGGGGGGTAGTCTCCCCTTAATGTAGATAAATGGGTTTTTTATACAGAATTATTCGATTTGCTTCAAATTTGATATACCAGTTTATTCCGATATGGCTTCTTTCATTTGAGAGGTTCATTGGTTAAGTATAAAAGGGGAAAGGGGGGCAATTGCCCCTCGCCTTAATTTAGATAAATGGGTTTTCATGCAAAATTATCGAATTTAGTTTAATTTTTTTTTTCTAGGTTTATTCTGATAAGGAACTTTTCTGATTAGATTTGAAGGTTCATTGGTTCAGCATAACAGGAGAAATGGGGGAGCTAATACCTCCCTTAATTTTGCGAAATGGTTTTTTCGTGCAGAATTATCTGTTTTTCTTCAAATTTGGTATACCAGTTTATTATGTTAAGGAGCTTCCCTGATTAGATTTGCAGGTTCTTTGGTTAAGTATAAAGGGGGGCAACAGGGACTAATCCCTTCTTTTATTTTTCGAGGGGCATTATTCTTTGAAATAAGAGTATAATATACAATTAGTGTGAAAAGCCTGTGAGCTCAATGCCATCAGTTTAACTGGGCAATTTTATTTTTATTTTAAAATGTAATAATGACATTGATTTTTGTAATGCTTCCTATGCATTGTTTTTATTTTATGGTTTAATAGTGACATTATATATTTCTGAAAGCAATCTTTGGGAATTTACTTTGTGTTTAGTAAACTACAGAGGCATGATTTTAAAGTTCTACTTTTCATTGTTATAGAGCTTAAAAATTAAATTTTTTAAAAAACGTTCTTTACATTTTTTTCTAAATGGTAATTGTCTTTTTAATGCATTCGATGGCTTGCGGACATATATAGATATGTGGTAAAACTGCTGCATATGTATCTTATCAGATTCTGAAAAGAACCTTAATTGTGCGTTAAGAATTATCAACACTTATGATAGAAATTGAATCGGGTTGGAGTTGGGACTGATTTCATTGATTTTTGCACGGGGCCATGTACCGAGCACATATAAATAGTCTGGGCTGGGCCTGGGGTAAAATGATTATCATTCAGGCCGATCCTGGAGTTGAAAATTTCAGTCCAGTTTATAAATATCAATCAGACGATTGTAATTCAATGTTATTGAGGGAAGTACATGGTTTATGTAGTATAATAATAAAGGATTTTTCAATATAACATTTAAAATAAACCTTTGCTAAATAATGCTTTTAAATTAAAGAACTCAAATTCAGAATTTCTGCAATATTGACATAGTTTAATTATATTTCCCCACATTTACAGTTACGTTGCTGATGTATTTAACTAGTCAAATTATGGGATAATTTTGAGGGAAAGTATTTCCGCTCATCCATATCAGATGAACTGAGAATCCAAATCGAATTTTGAGGGGGTAAAAAATAAAGATGAACTGCAGCGTGGTAAATAAAATTTAATTAATTAAAAACGAAAAGAAAAAAATATAGAATAATATGCTAAATTTTTGCATGTACATTTTATTTACATAATAAATCTGTTTTTAATTACAGACTTAAATTTTTAGCATGTATATTTTAGTTACTTAATAATGTACTTAAATCCAAACTGACTAGTTTGTGACATATCTTAATTCTTTTTTGTTCACGAGTGCACCAAATAGGCCGGTGCACTTATTAGGATACTATCTTATCGAACCGTTTTTTTCTGTAAAGGCTGTCAAAGTTAACATTTTGAATCAAATTTCCTGATGTTTTCCGAAAAAGGAAAAACTGTCGCCCTGAGACAGTAACCGTTTATAACTCAAGATGTAATTCATTTATTGGTAAAAGGAAAAAAAAAATTATGAATCACTTCAATAGCCATGCTTGCAAGTATCATGCTTTTATGTTTAAAAATGAATCAGATGCTCCAAAATCCATGTTTGCCTTGGATGCAAAAAAGGCTAGTTTCGGCACTGTACCTCATACATGTCAATACTTCAAAATTTGCTATCACAATGCCAAACTTAAATGGCAACCATGAGGATTCTAAAAATATGAAATTCCGTGCATTAGTTCTTGAGATATGACTATCGTTAAAATCGTGTAAATTCTACAAAATGCAGCTTAGCAGCACCACCTATTTGGTGATTTACACCAAAACATAATCAGCACCAATATTTATCAAGGTATACATGATTCTGAAGTTTGATGGAAAGTCGTAGATTAATTCTTTAGATAAAGCTATTGTGGCAGTCATGAAAAATGCAGCATAGCAACACCACCTGTTGGGCGATTTACACCAAAATGTAAACAGCACCAAATAGTATCAGGGGCTAACCGAATCTCAAGTTTGATAAAAATCCGTGCATTAGTTCTTGAGATAGAGCGATAGCGAAAATCGTGAAAAATGCAGCATAGCAGCACCACCTGTTGAGTGATTTACACCAAAAAGTAATCAGCACCAATTTATATCATGGACTAACTGGATATAATTTTTTTATAAATTCCTTCCATTAGTTCTTGAGATAGAGCCCACAAAATTTGTGTCACATACAGACACACAGACAGGCATTTTTCAAAAACATGTTTTTCGGGTTCTCTGATCCCTATAATGTGTAAATCCGTCGAAAGCCGGAATTCAAAAATTTTCACGAATCCAATACTTTCTTCTTGTAATGATCTAGAAGAAAGTAAAAAAACTAGTATAGTAGAAAGACATTGTTCAACTGCCAAACACCAAGAAAATAGTGCTTATCTATCAGTCTATATGTGTTGGTCCGGATAATATGCTTTAGTGACCCAATGTAGAATGGACGATACCCGTCTGAACAAATGTGTCATCATTATAGTAGCATTTTTTTCCACAGTCAATCTCGAATACATTTAAACTTTTTAAAAAATCTTACTGTTTCACCTCTAATCGTTTGAGTTCAGAATGTAATGTTTCCGACACCTGTGTATAATTTCATTGCTAAAATTTTGATATTTAGTGGTAAAAGTGTTTCAGATCCAGAACAAAAGCTATGTACGTACTACGTATTCACTTTATTCATGAATCATTGCCTGCAGAAGCATAAAACCATGGGGGATACGCCCTCTCCGTTCTAGAACAAAGTAAACCTTGTTGAGATTTTTTTCAAACCAGATAAAAATTAAATTTTCAGCATCATCACGTTGCTATAGACATCGACTTGGTAATGCTATATTGTAGTTTGTCCTGACTGACTTATAATCAACAGACAGCCCAAATTACTGAAACTAGAATCATGAAAATTGCAGGGGGGGGGGGAGGATACTTCTTATAAGCGTGCACTAAGAAAGGATTTTTGAAAATCCCCCCTAAGGGTGCTAAAGGGAGGGGGTCAAAAATTATAGACAAACTGGCCATATCTCAGAAGCCGTTTTAGGTAGGAGCATGACTAAAAAATAATTAAGCACATATTTCAGCGATTTTACCCTCCCCTAAGAGGGTTAAAAGGGGAGTCGGAAATTTTAGAACATTTGGCATATCTCAGCATCCGTTTTAGGTAGGAGCGTGAAATTCCAGAAAATAGATCTACAAAAAAAAAATAATAATAATAATAATAATAATAATTAAATGCTTATTTCAGCGATTTTAGAAATCCCCCCCCCCCCCCCCTAAGGAGGTTAAAGGGGAGTCGAAAATTTTAGAACATTTGGCATATCTCAGCAGTCGTTTATATTGGGTGGTCCATCTGTTGGTTCTTTTTTGAACTATGAATATTTCACAGGTTATTTGTATCAGCTGTCATGTATCATGCATGTATGAACTGTCAAATGTATGCCATTTGTAATTATGGAGCCGTTCACAACACAACAACGGTGCAACAGTAAACACTGCTCGCCAGACCATCAACTTGTTGAACGAGAAATTTCCAGATTGCATAATTTTAAGAAATTATGATGTGAATTGGCTGCCAAGATCGTGCGATTTATCTGTACTGGATTATTTTCTTTGGAAGGTTCTGAAAAGTAAAGTGTACGACACCAATGGCGCCCGCACAATCCAAGACGTAACATCCGTGCTGAAATTTTGGCCATAGATCCGCTCATTCTGGGAAAAGTCATCGAAAATTTTGATGTTTGGATGATGGCATGTAAGCGGAGCTGCGGTGGCCACATGTGCGATATTGTATTCCATACATAAATGGCATAGACCCATCTTCAATGTTCAATAAAGAATTTAGATTTTCACCTTAAAAAATGAGTTTACTTTCATAATAAAAAAAGAACCAACAGATGGACCACCCCTTACGTAGGCACATAAAATTCCAGAAAATAAATCACTAAAAAATAATTAAACACATATTTCAGTAATTTTAGAAATTCCCCTCAAATAAATGTATTATATTCTTTTCACTCGTATTATTACATTAATTTTTCATGGATAAGCCCATTTTATCATACTTTTATTGCCTAGAAATATATGTACTATTCTTCAAAAAGAATAAATTTAAAATTTTAATTGAAGAATAGTGGTGATTAAAAAATCTATGCATTTTTTGGGAAAATTATTGGCCATGTTTATGTTACGGATTTTTGGACGGGTCATGGTGGTCCGGACCGTACCAATGATTTTTAAATGGGCTGGCTCAAAACCAAACCTGAAAATTTCGGCCCTAGCCTGCAGAAAAAAAAGTAAAGCTTCGGGACGGCGTGGAAAGATTAAGGACCCGGTTCAAATCTCGTGAATAAAATTTGGCCCGAGAGCGAGCAGATCTCTTATATATATATGTATGTATGTATATAAGTTACTGATTCGGACAAATGAGGTGCCATTAGGAGTGCAAATATTCTAACGAATGTTATACAGCACATGGTTTCAATATATATGCAAAATGGTGAATAAAATAGTCAAAATATCAGATTTTTCCCTTCTTCCTTTCTTTTTTTAATGTTCAAATCCTACCATGATGGATAGCAGTATTAAAGTTCTTATTGATCTTTTCATTTATCACTGATTGAATCATAAAATTTGTCATATTTGGAAAAAGTATGAATATGAACAGGAATTTGATATATATATAACCATTAATTAAACATTACCGACCATCATCAAAAAGTGCAATATTGTGAATGATTGACTACACGCCATAAACCAACAATATAGAACTGTATGTGTAAAATAAAGTACCGTATACCTAATTACAAGAATTAACATGGAAGAAAAAAAGAAGAATATGGATTCCGAAAAAAATGAAAAACTTATATATTGAATTACGTTTTCAAGAGTACAGAATTCAATGATATAAGCATTATATATATATATATTAAACAATAATAATTAATTAATAATAATAAATAAATAAATAAAATAAAAAGTTGCAGAGGTCAAAATTTACCAAAATTACATACTAAATTGAAATTTGATTTTTTTTATGAATGTCAAAAAGTCACCATAGAACACAAAATATATTTTTTTTTGGAACATCATTAAAAATTTAAAAATCATTCTACGAATTCCGAATAAATTTTATTGAAAAGAGAATAAAATTTACTATATTGGGCTAAAAGAATAAACTCCGAACATTTCTAGTAATATGGAACACCGCTGTGTAATGCGCAAAGAAAGAGAGAGAGAGAGAAAACGCAGAAAAAATAACTTTTTCTCAAATTCAAATTGACAAGTGCCCTTTTAAAGAAACTGTTTTTTTTTTTTTTTCGTTTTCCATTAAAGACAAAAGATTTTTCACAAAAGGTCTGTCAAAGTTGGTGTTTTGAATAGAATTTCGCGTTTGCTACAAGCTACAACGTAGGCATGAAAAAAAAAGCTGCTGCCGTGAGTGAGACAGCAATCGCTTATAATTCAAGCTGTAATTCAATTATTGGAAAATGAAAAAAATGTCGGCTTACAAATCACTTCAATAATCATCCCTACAAGTATAATGAATTTATGTTTAAAAATGTGGCAGAATTTTCGTGTTGTTAATCGTGGAAAAATATTTTTCTTTTTTTGAGAACTGGCTTAAACTTTAAAAAATCTAATCAAAAAATGCCTTGAGCGCTTGTTTTCTCACATCTTTCTTAGAAAATATCGCATGCTTATGTGTTTCTTGTTCAGCTAGTTCAAAATAATAATGATAAATAATAATAATTCCATGCACAACTGAAGATGTTGGAGATTTTCTTTTTAAATAAGGCATTTTTTTTTAGCAGTAACCGGACCCCAACATTATTATATTTTAGCTTATTTTTCAGACAAATCAGTGCACTGTAAATACTATTCCAGCTTATCAAAGATTTCACGAGCGAAAGATGCAAAATAGCTTCCCAATATTTAGAAAAAATGACCATTCTTCCTACAAGAACAAATTTCCTTTTTACAGAAGGCAGAGAAAATGTACGCAAATAGTGACCCTTAATTACTCCCCACCCATTTCAAATGTCAACTAAGTCTTTCCACAGAACACAGAACGTACCTCCCTACTCTACGGAGTTTTCTTCATATAGCATTTTCCTCCATTTACCAAGCGGAAGTTAAAAGGGTTGCTACAAATTTGGAGGAATCTTCATTCTGCATTGAAATTTTACGAATAAAATCATATTTTGAAAAACCAAAAAGGCTTGTTGAGGGATATTTCATATTATATCGTCTAAGAGATATCCTTTATTAAATTTATAAGAAAGATAATGATAACAATTAACAAGAAAGTACATAAAAACAAAAAAAAACAAAAAATAGTTGCTTTGTGGTCTTTACAAAACAGCGACAGCACCCGTAGTGCCATCTGGTAACTTTTGCTGGGAACCAATGTCAGAAATTTTAAAATTTAATTTAAAAAAGGAGGCTGTATTTTTATTTTATAAAATTAGGCCATCTGAAGGAAATAAGTTATATCAATCACCAAAAAGAATTTTAATCAAATCGGTTGAATAGCAAATGCGCAGTTGTGATATTTATTTAGAATATAGTATGATGAGTATAGGGCAAAATACAACTGATGCTCACCCTTAAACTATGAAACTTTGCATGTTTATATAGGGGAGTGTGACTCACCTTGGGACACTTTTTTTCTTTCTTTTTTTCATTTTTTTTTATATTGATAAATTGTCAAAATTTTACCTGGTATTCATTCTTTTAACATTTGCCTACATTATGAAATAGCTTTTGATGTTATATCTATTATAGAAAAAATATATATATATTTATTAAACTTGTGCTTTGTCCCAAGGTGTACAACCTGGTGGGGGGTACCTTGGAACAGTTAAAAATAGATGTGAAAAGTTCAATAATTGAATCACAATATACATAGAATTGTTTGTTCAGGGAAAGAAATTTATTTAAACTGTTAAAGAAAAGATAATGGGCCATTCCAGGCAAAATTTGGGTCCTATTTAGGGCTCCTCATAAAAATCCATTCAGTAAAATAGGCCCCTTCACAAAATTCCTCAATAAAATAGCCCCCTTCACAAAATTTCTCTTAATAAAATAGGCCTCTTCATAAAATTCTATTTCATAAAAACATACTCTACATTAATTATTTTTATTTTTTTAGATTTTAAAATATGTAATTTTCCAATAAAACCAGCTCATCAGAAAGGGAAAGTTTATCAGAACTACTTTAAAAACTTATTAGAAAATGCTTGGTTCGGATATGAGTAACTGGATTTCATCTTTCATTATAAAATGTTATTTTAAGAATTTCACAAAAATAACTTTTATTTTTCACAAAATGGGCCCCAAGAAATAAAACCCTGCATCGGCCCCTGGATAACTAGTGTAAATTTTCTAAATTTAGGGATGCAACGAATATTCAGTTGATATTTCTATATTTCGACCTTGGTATTTATTCCTTTCCAGTTTTTTTTTCATTCTCTTAATTTGAAGGAATGTTCTTTTTATTTGCTGAAGTATATTCATAAGCAAGGGTACACACTTCATTAATTGTTAGTCCATAGTGATATTTCGAAGCTTGTAAAATGTTATCTACCCACTTTCCTTCCTTATCATCAGTGAATATTTTTCGATTTTGTATCTTTCATATGTACTTGAAGTTAAAATTTGGCTGTTCACTTTTAAAAAAAGTACTAACATGACGATTCATAGTGGTCTTGCTAACATTGTAGACTGCAGCAGATTTCCTAAAAGACATTTCATCTGATAAAATTTTTGCAGTAGCTTTCTGAATATTGTCAGCACGAATTTCTGCATTTTTTTTATATTCTAAATTTCTAATCCTTGCCATTGATAAGCCTAATGACTTCCTAAAAGGAAAAGAAATAACTATTAATAAATACATGTTATGTAGATTAATTTAAAAATGTTTTAAGCACAATATCTTTTTGTTAAAATATTTCGTATAATAGTTATCTAGGCATATCTTGTGTCCCAAGGTGCACCACCATATACCCACTATGAAATTTTAGAATGTCGTGCTGTTAGGCTTAGCACTAGAACTATTATTATGCATCAGTTTTATAGAGAAAGCTTTAAATTTTATTAGATTACCTTTTATTTCAAAATATTTTCAATCGAATTCTTCTTTGCAACTTATCAAACTTTTACAATGCAAGCTACTAGACATGTTTGCAAAATAAAAATCTTAATAAATTCTTGCCTGCTTCATCAATGGAATCAAAACATGTGTGAAAGTTAGATTGTGCTGCTATCTATATGCATCCATATGCAAGAGCTAGGAGTTAATTTAAAATCTAGGGCGAAAAATAAAGCTGTCCTGAGGTGTACCATGTCCCAAGGTGAGCCATTCTCCCTCATTTAATGAAAAGTAAAGAAATTTTAAAAAAATAATATAAAAACAATTTAACAAATTACAACGACCATTTGGAAAATGATTTTTTCAAAGACTAAAATTTAAGACATAAAAAATCGCACAGAGTTGATCCTACATTACGTACGCCATGGATTAAACGATAACATTCCTGGAACCATCATGAACAAATTTTAAAAGAAATTTCAGTTTTACAATTTTCGATACTGTAAATTTTTAAACTTCTACGGAGCTGGTCATACATTACGTACGCCATGAATTGAAGATTAATAGTGTTATTACGCGTAAAAATTGCAAGCAAGAAAAGCCAAGCATTTCATTGGCTGTTCGGGAAAAGGCTTTTCTATCATCAGATTTCCAAAAAATCTGACGACCAATTTTAAATAAAATTTCATTCTTAAACTTCTAAACATCCAACAATATTACTTTTTATACCGTCGGATAGAGAAAAAAATGTACTTTTAAATGCAATTTGTTTGAAAGCTGTATCTCAATTTGTTTCTGATTTATTATTATTATTATTTTTTTTTTTTGTAGTTTTTATTACTTTTTTGTCATAGTGGCAACACTCTGTTGTCCATCGTTGTTGAAACCAAAGGGAAATACAGATTACTGTATATACCAATCAGATAACGAATAAATTGCGGATTAAACCAATGAAAACGTTCAGATATGCTTTTGATTTCCTACCCTGACGAGAACAATAACCATTTTTCCAAATGGTTAAAAATAAGCAATTGGTACTTCTATAGACCACAAAATTGTGCTTTTTTAAAGTGTTTTTTTACTACTATTTATGTAAACAAACTACATAATACTTTTTCTATTATCAGTCATAGTAGTATTTCAAAATGTTTTTTGTAACAACTAGCTTTTAATTTTTTTAAATCTCACATTCTTCTGTTTCTAATTAGAATAACTGTCAATGTACTTAAAAATAAGTTATGAAATATATTTAATTTTTAAAAATAGTTATATTACATAGGCAGTAACTGTAAAACCAAGAATAGATGAGTTTCAACTGACGGCACACCCTAGCAACCAGCTTAACAGCCTCGTGAATGTTTTTTCGTTTGCCTCTCAAATTTCCCGGGTTTCTCCACTTTCACTGGTTGAGTGCTAAAAGATCGGTGATTTTGATTGGTTGGTGGGCATATGATCATGTGGTTGAAACTGATCTATTGGAGATTTTGAAGTATCATATTCAAAATTGAAAACATAAATCATGAATTATCGCATATTTTAATGTATTTTTCTTTGAATAATAAGAGATTATTCATTTAAATAACTGTAAATAAATTTAAGTAGCAGCAAACATTTCTGGTCTACAGAAATACAAATTGCCTACTTTTTTTTTTCATGTTTAAAACTGTGCTTATATGTAACAAAACATTTCTTTTTGTTCTTTTGCAAATTTCAATGATTATACTTATTTTTTCAATTGTGGTTTGAAAATAATTAAATGTTCACTATGAAAAATGAGTCTGAGATTCAGACTCAAAGAAAAAATTCTTAAATCCACCACACTGCCAACCATGCTGCTGAGCTGTTTGCCAATGGAAGTAATTTATCAGATTACAAACTTTTACATAAACTTTGATGTTTTTTTCCTGAAGACTCCCTGGGTATTGCTCTTTATGGTTTTCATATATTTATATACTAACTATACTCTATCAGTACACAAATGTGCTGCATGTATTTGTTCCTGACCTCGGACCCTCCCCTTGTTAGATATATTTCCCTTTTGAAAACGTGCATTGTGCTTTGCAGGGGTGCATCAAAGAATTCAAACTCATTCTCTGTAGCATTATTAATTGAATGTTAATGCATAATGGTAAAGTTTGATGAAGGCTTTTAGTTTGAATTCTTAGCCCCTCCCCCACTCTTAACTATTTATAGTAAATTTTGTTTATTTCTTCTGGAAATTGTCTTACATTTGTTGATTTTTTCTGTCATATTCAGTAGGTACTCTTTATTTATTAGTAGATTCTGTTTATTTTATGTTTTGTTTCCTATTTTTCTTTCAGAAGCTCCATGTTCTCTTATTTTGCATTGGCATCCTGCTGATCAGTATATGCCTTTTAGACAAAAAATTCTTAATCTGGTAAGATTTTTTTTTGTTAAAATTATCCGAAAAGTATAGATTTCTCTTCAATAATTGTATTTTCTCCTTCACAAACAGCTGGTAACTTCTTTAATACACATTACAAATTAGGTGTAAATGTTAATGTACTTCAAAGCAGGGGTGCAGAAAATGTTTCTACTCCAACATTTCCCCCAATCCACATGAAAATTTCCCCAAAATTTTAAGTTTTGGTATAGGTAAATGATGTATTATCATAGGTATAGAAAATTTATTTTTTCAATATTTCTCAACTTATCCACGAGTATAGCAGGGGTGATTTTGAGTGAAAAAAAAAATCTGAAATTCACAGCAAATCTTTTGAAAGGTTACAGCAGAGTCGGGGAAGAGGGGGAATCTGCTTCCACCACTATGTCTTTTTCGCTGCTCTTTGACGAAATTCGCGTGTTTTCGTGATCTTTTGACGAAATTTGCATTTTGTAGTGATCTTTTGACGAGTTTTGTGGTTATTTCTCCTTTCTTTGACAAAATTCCTGCTTATTTTGCTTTCTTTTGACGAAATTCATGGTTATTTTGCCATCTTTTGATGAAATTCGCGGTTGTTTTGATTTCTTTTGATGAAATTTGCAGTTCATTCGTGATCTTTTGACAAAATTTGTGGTTTTTACTATCTTTTGACGAAAATTGCAGTTATTTCACCTTTTTTGACGAAATTGCAGTTTTTTCGCAATCGTTTGTCAAAATTTGTGGTTTCTTCGAAATATTTTCATGAAATGTGTGTTTATTTCGCTTTCCTTTTGACGAGTTTTGCTGCTATTTCGCCTTCCTTTTGACGAAATACGCGGTTTTTTCCGCGATCTTTTGACGAAATTTGCGGTTGTTTCGCGATCATTTGATGAATTTTTCCAGTTTTTTTTTATAGGGATTTTGACGAAATTCGCTGTTATTTCGGCATGTTTTGACGAAAATCGTGGTTATTTCGCCATGTTTTGACGGAAATTGTGGTTATTTCGCCCCGTTAGTTGAAATTCGCAGTTGTTTCGCGATCGTTTGACGAAATTTGTGGTTGTTTCGCAATCTTTTGTCAAAATTTGCAGTTTCGCAATCTTTTATGAAAATTTATGGCTGTTTCGCAATCTTTTGACAAAATTTGCGTTCATTTCGCGATCTTTTGACAAAATTTGTGGTTATTTTGCGACAAAATTCGTGTTTTATCTGTAATTCTTGGACAAAATTCGCGGTATTTTTATGTCCAAATTTTCAGATTGATGAACGTTTTTTTTTTTTTTTTTTAAATTTTCGGAACCAAATGCCTTACTTTTTCGGAAAACTCGGGACAGAATCACCCCTGGTATACGATACATATTATTCTGAGATCGATTTTGTGAAGGTCACCATACTGATCTTTTTATTTGTAGAAAAATTTTCCTATCTTAGGGAATTATGGAATTTGTTGTTAAAATCGAAATCAATTGTATATATTTCTGCAAAATTTCCCCAGGTGGTTAAAATTTCCCCCGATCCTAGATCGCCGGATCGGACATATTCTCCACTCCTGCTTCAAAGTTTCATAAAATTAAGAGTATACTTTGCTCAGTATTGATCATGAATGAGTTATCTCAAAAATGAAGTCAAAAGTAATTTTTTTTAGAAATAACCAACCATGCACATACTTTATATTAACTATTGTTAGAAATTATTAACATTTTTCTGTTTCTTGAAATTATTTTGGCATTTTTCTTCTCGCTTTTGCAGCCAACCGACTCTTCACCAGTCGTTCTTTCGGATCTTCTCTTTGAAACAAAATATCTTTTGACTTTAACACCAGTGTATCAAAGTGATGTGTTAAGGGTTAAATCAGCTGAAGAATGGTTCGTTACGCCATCTTGCCTTGCTTTAACAAAAGAAAATTTCACTCTTTGTGGTAAGTTATTTATCATTTGAGTTTTGTTATCGGTATTTGTATATTAAGAGAGATTGAGGACTAATGGGGCATGGGATCTAATAGGCCAAGTGGATTTTCTCATAAAATAAATCTCTTAAATACTTAGGCTTTTGTCAATAGGTACACAAGAACATGTGGATTGTGAAGCTATTAATCAGGTCTATTAATTTGAATCATTATCTTATGTTAATCATAAATAATAAATTTGTAGTAAACCTAAAAACAACTCTATACCATATTGGTTTTAATGGGATATTTCAAATATGAGGGACACCAAATTGGTTATTTATAAACGTGTTGTTGCATCTAATATTTATGTCAAATGATACATTTTCTGCACAAAAATGTTAATGTGCCTTATTCTTTTATGTCTGTTAAAATTAATACCGTTTTATCAAATTAACTTTCAATAAAACATGATAAAGTAATAAAGACTTCAGTCAATCTTCCTTTAATACGTTTTACAAAATTAAACAAATTTTATTTTCAAAGTAAGATTTTTTTTTCATCCAATTTATAATAATGATGATATAACTCGTGAATATGCTTATTTAGAAGATATTTTTCAGAGTCATATTAGACCCCCAAGTCTAGTGTGACAAAATTTCATTTGACAAATTAACACTATTTTTCTTTCAATAATTAAACTATGACTAATTGTTTTTATTCATTAATAAAAAACTGCTTAAATCAAAAGAGATTTATTAAATACTTTTGACAATATGAAATGTAAAACGTCAGTCTCCTCTATCTATACCAGGAAGATATACCGCTCCAATAATGGCACCGATAATAGTAATTAAAGCAGTATTGCTAGTCCGCTACTTTTTTTAAAAGTCAGATTGCTTGATTGCTACCATTTTTAAAAATTATTAATATTCTTTTTATTTAATGAGAGATTACATAATGTGAAAATAAGCCAAATTATATTATTTTTAAAAAGTGGTAGCAATCTGAATTAAAAAAAAAAAAAACTTGGGCTAACAATACTGAATTACATGTATACTATTACATGTATTATAAATCTATGATACATAACTGTTTTGAACACAGTTGGTAATTGGTTTTTGGTCTATTTTTGGTCATCTAACTTCCTGGAAGGCATGGAAAATGCATAAATACTTTTTTATTTTATAATCTCTTGTAAATTTGAATTTTTCCTGATTTTATATATATCTAAGATAAAGAATAACATTTTCTGTAAAAATTTGGAAAATTATCTTCTAGCTCCTGGTCCTCCTTTGAATGTAACTGTTGTTTGGACTAATGATACTGAGGCTTCAATTTCTTGGCTTCCACCAGATTTTAGTTCATCTCAAAATGAAGTTACTGGTTATCATTTGTCTGTGAGAGAAACATCAGAGAAATATGATGCTGTGACACATTACAAAGAAAATTTTGCTGTTGAAAAAGTAGGTGTCATAAATTCAAAATATTTTTGCATTTTCATCTCAATAGACAGTACTAAGTAGAAAATTCTGTAATCATTTTTGGTAAATTTTCTTAAAATAGTTTTTGCTCCTTTTGAAAAACAAACTTTTCGTTTAAACTATGCAACAGTTCTTTCCAATTATTGAAAAAGAACACAGGACTATTTTCTCTATGATGTTTCTTTAAATGGTGCTTTGAGTGATTGGTTTCAGAGATTAATGCAATTTATTTTGCTACTAGCTACTATCATGCATGTATCATATTGCATTCTTGAACCCTCCTCCTCTACTACAACAGGGAAAAAATAAAAAACTTGTATAATTTGATTCTCTATTTTGCAGTGATGTAGTCGTAAAAAGAACAGAGGCTATACGCTCTAAGCAGAGGGTATACGCTGAAGGCAGAGCGTATACCCTATAGTGTACATACTATAGCTTTCTTGAGAAACAGAGGGTATACGGTGTTCCTTAAGAAAATCCAGAGGTTATACGGCGTATACCGCCGTGTACTCTCCACTACACCCCTGTTACTTTGAGAGGAAAAAACAAAAACTTGTGTAAAAATCGACCTTTTCTCTTTATACACACTGTCAAAAACAAAAACTTATCCATGGATTTAAAAAATAATTATCTTTCCAAAAAAGAGTTGGAAACAAAGTACAAATGTTGACTGTGCAATGAAACCAATAGGTAAATATGCATATAAATTTAATCTGCATAAAAATGCAGTCATTGGAATTCTTTAATTCTGATGTCTTTGGTGCGTTATTGTCGTATTAAGCATTAATATATTCTAATAATAATCTATTGATTTAATGCCTAAATGAAATTTAATACTCATCTAAAAAGCTTCTTGTACAATTATAGATGAAATAAATCTTTTGTAACTGACATTCTCTCATGATCTTTATTGTATAGACAATATGTTTACCTGCTGCCTCATCTGATTTGTATTAATTTTAATTCAAATTGGTTAACTGTTTTTTTAATGGAACACTTCATTTTCAATATTTATGAGATGTTCAGACTAACAGCAAATTTGATTAGTTTACTTTCCTTGACTCAAGAAGCTAAAAGTCTAGCACATTTAGTGTGCTTCCAAATGGTTTTCTGGTATGAGAGTACAAATTTTCTGTATTTCTCTGGTTTTCTTGTTTTGCCTTCTGTTTTATTATTTTAATGCTTTATATCGGCAGTGTAGCCTATTCTTAGTAAATTTGTTGGTGTATAGATGAAATAATGCATGTATTCGCACTATGTGGTGTCTTGCTGATTGAGGATTAGACATCCACATGTCGCTTTGGTTTCTTAAATTTCTATCATCATCTTATATTTCTATTCCATTTCTTAATCAATTGTTTCTTAATCAATAAGTTTTTTATTCATATTATAACAGAATTTAACAGTGAAATAATTTAAACTCTTATGTAATTTTCTTGTGACAGTTCTGTGGATTGTTAGTTGCCATATCTAAATTTGGAGTTTCTGTCACTTTATTGTTCAAATATTTTTGGTTTTTAACTTCATATTAGGTATTGTATATATAAATCAAATATCTGCCATCTTAGCACTAAAGATTTTTTGTCAGGTTTTGTTAAGAGAACTTGTCAGATTTATATATATATCCCCTGTTTCATCAGTGTGTATTTTTGTGCAAATGACTTTCATATTGTCAGTTAAAAAGTACTGCATTGTCCTCGATGTCATTAAATTTGTTGCTGTAGCAGTTTTTGAATGACCTGATGCTGAACTCTGTAGAGGTCCTGTGTAATCTGGCTTCAGATGGGCAAGCTTGAGCTGATTCAGTTGACGCAATATTTTTGGACACTGCATTTAAACAGGTTAAAGAGAAAGACACCTTAAAGCTAAAGAAAGAATGTTAAACCCCTCAGGTCAAGAGTTAATTTTTTTTCCAATGCTTTTTAACTTCATTGCTATAGTGAACAGCAAATAAATCCCATGTCAAAAGGTAAAGATTTCCAAAATTTCACCAGGCTCTTTGTTTGATACTCTTGATTCAATCCTTAACACTGGTTTCATTCATCCAAACTTTTTTGTGGACACAGATACTATATATTCAAATTATCGGAATCCAGCACTTTTTGGAAGCATGTTACACCAAAAATTTGCTTCGGAAACTGAAAATCATTTTCTGTTATTCATCCACAAATGTTATTAACAGCACTGCCATGTTGTGTGAATTATGTTTCAAACTTTACCTCATTCCTTATATTCTCCTGACTCATCACTAATTGACTTTTTTACTTTTCTAAATACCTGTACTTTTTCTTTCAGTTGGCTACAAAAACAGCCCTAAAGGATTTTGACTTTCATACAAAAGTCAGAGATTAAGTAGAAAATACATTCTTTCTCTTTAAAAATATGTTTTTATTAAAATCTTTTTTTTTTTTTTTTTTTTTTTTTTTTTTTTTTTTCTAAATTTGTAGAATTTATTCAGTTTTTTACCACAGTATGCCAGGGCAAAACCACATTAATAATAAGATTGAGAAAATTAATGTTTGGAAAAGTTACTATTTTCATTCTATTTAGTGATTTTAATAATTGCTTTAAATTAAGTATGTTAAAATTGTGAATGCCTGTTATTAATTTAGAATTATGCTAATTTTGTTAGTATTTTTTAAATGTTTATGGGATCTATTTATTAAGTGAATCTTGCCAGCCTTCTAAGAATCTTGGGTTTCTGAGATTTAGAACTTCCAAAAAACTGGTCTCTTTTATACTAAAATGAGTCCTTTTCTTAGAAATAAGATAAATTCAATGTATTTAATACAAAATGCTTCTTTTGTGATTATTCACAAAATATTTTATTCGCTGAAAGAGGAAAATTATACATTCTGAAGGATCCATCGCAATCTTATGCATGCCTTCTCGAATTTTTTGCCTACAGCGATGTGCTGTATTACATCTTTAACATTACTGTTACTAATTATTTTTCAATAATGGAAATTAGTTCATTTGATTCATTTACTGTTGGAATTTCAATCTAAACTTGTTTTAATTACTTTCTCTCTCTCTCTTTTTTTCTTCTTTTGTCAGAATGTACTGAAAGTGACAATTACAGATTTGAAACCTGCAGTATTGTATAGATTTGAGGTACGTGCAACAAGTAATGGAGGAATTGGACCACCTGTTCCTGTAGATTTAGATATTAAAAGTATGAATAACATTTTTATATAAATAATTATCTAAAATATAGGGAACTTTAATTTAAAAAAATTAAAGTTGTATTTTTTTCATGTTATATGCTAACAGGCATTATATATGTAATAAACTTAAAAAGTTAGTTGCATGTTTTGGCCCTATGGGAGCCTTCTTTCAGACAATTTTGTTGTCTTGTGGAAGACTGATAGGGCCAAAAAAACCTGTTTCAGCTTATTTTCAATTTTTTATGTTACTTTATGTAACACTTAGCATATAACGTAGTATTATTGAATCCAGGTGTTTTTATTATCTTTTTAAAGTTATATTTTGTGAAGTGTTTAAAATTTTGTTGTTTTATTACTTTGTTTTTATTGAGTTTTTGTAAATTAATCTGTTGGCACTCTGAAAAATTATTTATCTATGTGTCATTGCAAACTCCAACTTACTTCTTTTTGATATGTTTTTATTTTCTATAATATTTCTGTAAGTAGTAAAAAAAAATTGTACTTTGTTAAAATAGGTATATTAACTCACAAAAAATAAGAATTAGTTCTTACACTTTTTTATTTAGCAAGTAAAAAAATATACAAACAGTGGTGTTCAGATTTTTCATTTCCCCTATAGTAGATTATAAAAATAGAAATATGCAGATGTGCAATGTGAATTAAAAATTAAGTTTTGCATTGCTATGATGGTTTGCACCAAGAATATTTTTTATATGCTGTAAAATCTCGTTAAAACGAATGTCACTTCAACAAATTTTTCATTTTAACGAATATTAGTTGTATTGTTAAAAAAAAAACCTATTATCCTATTTCCTTATAAAAATATTCACTTTAACAAATTTTTCAGTAGAGCGAATGTAATCGGTGCACTCCAGAGATTTGTTGTAACGAGATGTTACTGTACCTAAAAGTAAACAAGAATCATTGAGTTTTTAAAGTTTCACCACTAAGCAATTTTATTACTGTTCAGTGAACATACATTTTTCGCATTTATTATTTAAGAGAAACCTTATTGATGCTAATCTAAAAGCATTTATCAATAATAAATAATAGATCATTTTCTATGCAGACACAAATATCTACTTAATATAAACAATCCAACAGCTTCATCATTATTGTGAAATATGTTCCTTTAGCAATTAGCAATTTTGAAACTATAAATCATCTGAAATGGTGTTATACTTATAAACATTACCTTTCATTTTCTTAGAGAAATAACTTTGTTTATCATATCAAGATACTTTTCTATTTAGACATTTTCTCAGTTGTTTAAAAATTATTATTGTGATTTATATGTATTGGTCAAGGACACTTCCTGGTTTCAGTGATTTTACATAAGAAGAAGCAGTTGAAGTGCAACCTCCAGATTAAATGCACACAGCATTTAACTCTTTAGCTGTGATATTTTTTAATTACGCAACCGGGCATCCCAAAAAGCCTGGCTCTTGTCAACATTAACATACCGCATTCTTGTACCTGCAGGAAGATGTAAATCTATGTTTGTTTCAATATAATTTTATTTTAATCTCTAGTATATTTATTAACTGTTAACACAACATATACAATTCATCAAAGAATTACATAGACTAAAATGATAAAAAAAATTACACAAAGTAATTTTTCTGTAATTTTATTGTTCTCCTGATATCTATTTCTTCACACTGCTTAAAAATTAGAGTACAAGATTGTCAAAGTTTGTTTGTATTGTAAAATTTAGCAAAAACATATTTTTCTCTTAACTTATAAAGTTTGGGATATCTATAAAGATCTGAAGTAGGGGAAAGCGGTACAGTGGACATAAGGACACATTAATATATATATATATTTTTTTTCTTATAACTTTTAAGCTAATTGATTACAGTAATGCATTGATTACTTATAGCTTTCAGAACACATAGTTAATTCAGAATGAACCATTTTATCCCGACTGGTTTTTTTGAGCTTCTAAAAGTAAAATTTTATATCATCATCATAATTTTCTTTATTTAGTAATTAAAGGTTATAAATAAATAAGATAAAACAGCTTTTTTTTCAAAGGTAATGTACTTGTTTTTATTTAATATTAAAGTTAATGTGCTTAGAAGAAAGCTTTAAATAATATTTTTATGAGAATGTATCAAACTTCAACATGGGCCACAGTGGACCACCCACTTCTTCAGGTACAGTGGTCTACAATCGACTCTGCCCCTGTAATGCAAAATTTTCAAAATATTTAATAACTGCTTATTCTCTATAAAGAAATATTGTTTTAAAATAATTATTTAACTGTCAAATAAAGTAAAGAAAAATGGTAATTTATTATAGTAAGAAACATTTTGGTTTGTATTTACTGCTTTTAAAAAATATAAAAATAATCTATTGACTGTAGTCTGTTATTATTAAAAGAATTTCTGGCAGGTTCTGAAATTTTATTACTCATTTTAGATGTAGCATAAAACAAATTTGAAATCGAAACTTTATGGTTATTAATCTGTTGTTTAATTCAGTGTTATCGTAATGTTGCCCTCACGCCCAAAAGTTTTTCAGGAAAATTTCAGGCATCATAAGTATTTTGGTGTTTCATTTGCAAATTTAATGTGTGATGAATGTTTGAGGAATGATCAAAAATATTTTCAGGCAGATTGAACTTTCCATTAAAGAGAAAAAAAAAAAAAAATGAAAACTTTAAAAGTGGTTTACTGTGCCCCGGTCCCCCCCCCCCCCCCCCTATATCTTACTTAAATTATCAGTATTGGAATTTCACATATGGTATTTATAACATTGTTAGTAATTATCAGCTAATATAAGTGTATCAATACTTGCTAAGTTAGGCAGTGTCAAGTAAATTAAATTTAATCTATTCCACAATTTTTCTTGCTTTCTGCTTAGATTTTTTTATATTTTTGTAGAACCAGTTGAAGTGATTCAAACTACACCAGAAATTCCATGGCATTATATAGTTCCTAGTTCTGTTTTTGCAATTATTGCATTGATAGTGGCTCTATGTGTAAATTTCTTACGTTTAAGAAAAGGATCAAAACTTGTTGTAAGTATTCATCAGGATTTTCCCATTTAACCATTATGTTGTTGATAAATGCTTGAAAATGCATTACAGCGTAAAACTAGTTCTCCAGAATGTTTGGGACCAGATTATTCTGAATAACTGGTTGGGTATTGAAGCAAAATTTGATCAAACTTGTAAAACATATGTAACTGTGCATTTGTTTCTGATTTAAAAGTAACATAATTAAATACAATCAAAATCAAAGTTTTACAGTAGCAAGTTTGTGGAAATACCTTGGAAACAGTAATTCTGCATAAATATTATAATGTCCTTCATGTTAATGCTTCCATTTCAGGTTCTGGCCATTATTAACCTGAAATACTACTTCCAGCAAAGAAATGGTAAATCAGAAAATAAGACTTTCTGCTTGAACAACCAGTAAAACTCCAATAAAGATAAAATAAACCAATAAAAGATTTTTCTTAATCTTACATTTGAAAATTTTCCTTTGATACTTTCATCATCCTCAGTCTCACTTTATTGAGAATTTAGTACCATTTGGCTTCTTTCCATCTAATATCAAAACAATCATTAATATCACTTTAGATAAAAATGTTACTTTTTAAAGAAATTTTTACATATTTAATAAGCTTTTGTTAAATTATAGAAGCGTAAAAAATACAATGTTAAAAGCACCAAAAATTTTAAATTTTAAGCATACCGGTTTCGGTAGCATATAGCATACCTTCCTCAGTGCTAAGGGTGGCGGAAATTTGCTCACATATATAGGAGAGATGGGGATTAAAGTTAAAGGTTTTAATGACCAATAGGAAAACCTTTAATTTTAATCCTCATCTCTCCTATATATGTGAGCAAATTTCTGCCATCTTTAGCACTGAGGAAGGTATGCTATATGCTACCGAAACCAGTATGCTTAAAATTTAAAATTTTTGGTACTTTTAACGTTGTATTTTTTACGCTTCTATTATATTGCACCAAGCTCCTTCTTTATAATTCTTATTAAATTAATTTTACTTCAAAAATTTTTAATTCTACAAAATCAGAGTCATTGGATTTTTCTTATGGGAATATAGATGTTGGCATAAGGCATGCATGTGTTAACCTTTCCAGAAAGTATGGTTTAAATATCAGCATTGTCAAAAGGTGTATCATGATTGCTATGTTCGATCCTTCGCCATTCCATATAAGAATGTTGGCATTCATGTTATACTTACTTCAGTAAAATCTTAAGACTAAAAATGAATGAAGCAATAATATATTTCTGGTTTATCACTTTTATTTTATGATTTTTATATCATTTTGTATTTCTATGTGAAATGGGTGGTAAAATTTATTACTGAATCCCTTAACTTTGTGCTTTATCGATCAGGTTAGTACGGACACTGAAGATTCTTGAGAAAAGTGGGATGAACAAATCTATATTGCCAAAGGCTTATCTGTTGAATTAATAAAATTTTAATAAAAATACATATGTATCTCTGTCTTTTAAGCATTTTTAACCAATTCGTAATTTTCTCTTTTTTGAATTGCTGTTTTCACTTGACATTAGGATCTAGAAAAAAAGTGATTTGCAAACCAGTTTAAATGTTTTTGTGAGATGTAATGATACAAAAATATGTTTTCTGTTAGAATTGTGACAAAATATAATCTGATTGCTATTCTGTTTGGAATTAAAATGTGTCTATAGAGTCCCCTCCCAACTGCCACCACCACCACCAATGAAATGCAAACATCTCACCTATCTGAGAGATTCACAGAATTCTTGGAACATCAATGCTCTATACATCTCTAATTACAGAAAGAGTTCATATCAGTTATCAAAAAAGGAAACAATGTTTTTCTCCTCTATACATGCACGTCTTTTATAGGGAAGAAAATACTTTTTTGGTTTGAAGAAGTATTTGTTTACATTTTAATTTTACATCTGTGATAATTTTTGAAGATTAATAAAAAAAAAAATTCATTATGTGTGATATTTTTAAATAGAGGTTTAATATTATTGTCTGTCTTATTTAAATTATCACATTTTATGTTATATGGTATTTTCGTTGCTAATTTCTTTAACTATTTTACAAGTATTTATTTTTTCTCTTAATATACAGAGTTACCCATCTGGATCTGCTGATGTACCAGAACATTTGCTTCCACATTTGATATCACTGAAGAAAATTGATTTGTATGATGAAATTGGTAAAGGAGAATTTGGTGTAGTTTATAGAGGTGTCTATTGTCATAATAAATGTAAAGAAATTGTAGCTGTGAAGGTTTTTCCTTGTAAGTTGCAAAATTTTCGAATATTTAATTTTCATAAAAAAAAAGTGGTATTCAAAAGAATATATTGTATGAAATTTCAAATGTCACTTTTAGTTCATGAAATTGGCTAATTCCCTTAAAATTCTTTGCAGTTTTGCATGATAATCTACTTTACCAGTAGTTTAGCATTAAGATACTAAAATATAAAATGACTGCCCATTTTGATCTAGATTGAATCGGATTGACTTTTGAGAGTTCACTTTTTTTCTTTTTGTTTTAAAAAGACCCTATGAGAAGCTGTAATTTAAAGTATAATTTGTCTGTGTTTTTCTTTTCTTTCTTTTCATGAATTTTATACTATATTTAAGTGTTTAAATTTATTAATACATCAATTTATTTAGGTAATTAAAAAAATGTATACATAAGTTTTATATTTTTAAAAATTGCCTTTAATTAACAGTTTTGATTATGCTTACAAGTAGTCTTGTGTATGAACAGTAATTTGCCCTTATTTTGATAAACATTTCTGGATATTTTTTGTTACTTACATATTATCAGGGCCAGGTGGATAAATTGTCAAAAATGGTTCTCAATTGCCAATTTTGTTTACCATTGTCAATCTCCAATCGTATTCAAAACTGTAATTTAATGTACAGTCGTGGAAAAAAAAAGTAAACACTCCCTACTAACTCCTCAACAAGTTATCATAGAAGAAAGTGACTGGTACCGAACAATTGGTAATAAAGTCTACTTTTAAATGATGTATATAAAATTTGCTTAGGGGGCTATCTACATATTAAAACGAACCATAACTTTGTTTTTTTTTTCAACAGCAGTGCACACTTCTGACAGCATAAATGAACTCTACACCCTTCAATTAGCCTAAAAATGAATTTTTATGCAATTCGTACGATAAGTTTCCGATAAATTATTTTAAAATGAGCATATGTAATAAAAACTCGAACGATCGTTCTGGTTTGCAGATAGAGTAAAGTATCATTTTTTATCAACAGGTAGCGGTTGCAGTCCATGTTTTACTTTCTGCAGGCATGACTAGCTTTGTTTACAAATACATCGGGTCTTAAAGGGATAAGTTAGTACATTCCAAAGATACACAAAACATATCTTTCTATATTTGCAGAATTGCCTTTAAAAAATCATAGAAAATTCAACTCTTCAGTAGACTTTTATTACAGTCAAAGTCAATATAAAAAAAAAAAGTTTGTTTTATACAAAGTATCGTGTTAGAAAATGTTTGTTTACATCTGAAATATATCGCGGATTATAGGGTCGCGGATTAGTGGGAGTGGACTGTATATTATTTTTTATTTTTTACTGAATCGTTGGAGATATTTGTTTGTTCTACCAAAACCAGAAACTTTAGAACACATTGGAAAATATGCAACAGTGTAACAGAACCTTTTTAAAGATGGCAATGTTGTTTACTTAAAATAATTAAATATTTGTAATGAATAGTTGATCAAGTGAGCAAAGATGAGCTTTTATTTCTAATAGTATAATTATTTATTTTGTACTTTTTAATGTTCTATCTATTTTTATATTTGAAAGAAGCCAAAACTTCATTTGTGTGTCTATTTTCTATTGGATTTTCCTGCACTTTGATTTACATAACAATCTTTAATTCAGTATTTTTTAGATGTGCTATCTCTTTTTTATTTGAGACAAAAATTTGTTTATCCATTTTTTGACACATGACATAACATCCTATCCCACTAATGAATTTCTTTTGATGCGCCTTACTAATTTTTTTCTTGGTAATTTTTACATTAAATCTTAGGAAGAAAAACCTGTTTAATATTTAGCATTTAATTTGTTTAATATTTCAGCTGAAAGTGTTTCAAGGAACAAATTATTGCATGAAGTTGAAATCCTTCATATTATTGGCAGACATCGTAATATTGTAAGCTTGATTGGATTTACACTAAGTTTTGATAAAATGTGTCTTGTGCTGGAGCACTGTATGCTTGGAAATTTGCATACAAGAATATGCAAATTAAAAAAAGAGGTAAATAAGCTTAACTAGAAATAAATCTTTAATCAAGTATTTAATCATTATTTAAGTTTATGTAGTCAATATGTCTTTAATTATTTGTGATATGTTCATTGTGATAAGAAAATACTTTTTCATTTTTCTGGCAGTTTGTCTGTTAATAATTTTTATGAATAAGAATGTTATTTTTTTTTAAATAGCTGTCGGTAATCCAGAAGAAATTGTCTGATCCTAAACAACCATTGATGGAAACATACAAAGGTAATATATTTCTAAGTGTCAAATAATTGTTGATTGTGCATTTTTAAACTGATGAAATACAAAAATGTACTTTTATTTTATCATGCATGGCATCAGAGTATGCCAATTAAAGTTGCCAATTAAGTCATTATTTAAATCCCTCTTTTTTTTTTCTTTTTAAATCATTGATTTAAATTTTAAAATTTTATTCCTTTGGAATGTGTAGTTTTGCCTTGATTTAGAATATAATAAAATTTAAACATCCTACATGTTAGATTTAAAAAAAAAAAAAAAAAAAGTGCCTAAGAATGACTCTTTTACATTCCCAATTGTAACTGTCTCTCTGTATGTATGCATGTATGTGTGTATATGATGTCTTGATAGCACTAACTGAGATATTCATCGTAGGAGAGATATCCCCAATAACATTTCCAGAACAAAAATTTACCAAAATTTATTTGGCCAATATATGGCCTTATTACCATTATATGTATCAAATGCTATTTGATATAGCATTGTTATAAGTTGCTTGATAAATTAATATTTTCATTTATTTTTAAATATCTTGCAACTGTTTTATCCATGGTTGTGTCATATACAAAAAACAGTGGCACTCCGGGAGTGCCAATAGAAGTGAAAACTTCAACAATTACGTGTGTGTTTTTTAATCGTCAGGAAATGTTTTATTGTGCAGGAAATACTTTTAAATGTAGTTTTTTTTTATTCATTATTATAAACTATTACTACCAAAATTATATTACAATTTTCATAGTAATATAATTTAACTATAAATTACATATAAATAAACATTAATAATTTGTAATATATATTATTATATTAAATTATATTATTAAATTATACATGTACATATAAATAAAAAAATTTTCGTACAAAAATTCTCGTATTGCATTTAAAGATTTATCCGGTGAAATGTAAACGGCAACCATTACAGTTCAATACTATCCAAATATTGAAATCCATACCCCAATTCAATACTATCCAAAAGTATTTTTATTAATGAATACAATACCACAATTATATTACGCTTGGCGCCCTAGTGTGTATGTGCCAAAATGCTAGCATGTCGGTTACGCAACAGTGTCTCCAAATCAGTGGTTTTTCTCCATCTCAAAAAAAGCTCAATGCGCCTAAAGAAGTTTTCGAAAACTGATAATGTGTGTGTGTGTGTTCCTGTGTGAACGCTGGGAGAAAAAGTAAGTTTTAGCTTCGTTCTTCTTTTGCGGATTGAGCTGAAGAGGGAAAAGTTCCTGTCATTCACCGCTTAGCGCGCTAGTGTCTATGTGCCAAAATGCTAGCATGTCGGTTACGTAACAGTGTCTCCAAATCAGTGGTTTTTCTCCATCTCAAAAAAAAGCTCAACGCGCCTAAAGAAGTTTTCACTTCAATAAATTTAAAAAGATTCTTCCCTCAACATGAGAGGGGGGGGGGGGGAATACAAATTGGTTGAAAGGTTTCTTGAATATATAAAATTCTTTGCATTACAAATAGATACGAGCTGGCAGAAAAAGTAAATTTTATTTGTATTATTTGAGTTATATTAAAAGAAAAGATCTAGGAAAATCTGAAAAAAAGCTTTTAATTAAAATTATTATGGTAATGTAATATAATAATATATAATAATGTAACATTATGTAAAACTGGGCAAATTGTTTTAGGAAGTGAAAAGTATTTTCTGTTTTTCTAAACTGATTTTTGCTGTAAAACATTGTCTTAGTTTACTTTAGAATGATTGTTGTGTTACCAAACTACTTCCACAATCCAAAAAATAACTATGTTCTGGCATTTGCCTTCATTATGATAGCTTTATTTAAAAAAAATTTCTTTAAAAAAAATCCAATAAATTTAGCAAGATTTTAACAAGATAGAGAAAGTATGAAGACAAAGTATTTTGGAAACCTACAGCTCTTGGTCCAATTCAACATCTTACCATCAGGGGGGGGGGGGGGGGGATTGATCATAATTTTTTTACACCCTGCATGACATTAATTATCAAACTTCCTTTATTAAATGTAAAAGTAATTTTCATATTTTTGTACAGACTTCTATTTTAAAACAAAATTATTATTTGTGTGTGTGCATTTGTTTTATGTTCAAATAATATATATGGGAACATACGTTCATTATTTACTCTTGTGACCATTACAGCAAATTTTCAGAAATACTTCCAATTATTTTATTACAAAATATAATTAGGATAAAATTAAATTAACCAGTTAAATACCATTGTGTTTCATTCACATAAAATATATCTAATTAAATTTGTAACTAAAAGTATTTTACTTGTTTGTATAATAAATCAAAATTTTGTGGCTACTGGTCACAAGAGTAACAAAATTTTGATCTATTACGTAAACAAAATATTTTTTGTTACAAATTATATATTTTTTATGTGAGTGGAATACAATGGTATTTAATTAGTTATATCCATTTTTATACTAATAATAAAACAATTGGAAATATTTCTGAAAATTTATTCTAATGGTCACAAGAGTAATGAATGGACATACCCATATTTATGGTCAAATGTATAATACAGTAGAACCCTGCTAATCTGAAATTCCGGTTAATCCAAACCAATTTTATCTTCAAAAATTATACTTGAACAGATTAAGTGAATAGAATAAAACTGAATAAAAAAATACTCAATAATGCAAAAGTACAACATATGTACATGAATATAAAATGAAAACGTGCACTGTAGCATACTCGTAGAAGGCATCTTAAATAAATCTCGAATATTAGTTTGTTTGCCCGTCATTATAATAAAAAAAAATTCTGAAATGCAAAAAATATTTAATTCAGCTAAATTTATTTTTCTTTTCAACAGTTTGATTTCACAAATTATCTACAGAAATGTTTTTTTCTTCCCCCCTCGTCGACGTGGTGACTGAGCTATTTATAGATTCGCGATTTTGAACCATTTGTAATGAGTTGTTACATAATTCCTCATTCTGAAGTTCCAATGGATTGGATTATCATAAACATCAGGAATGATTGAACAAGAAATACTATTTCTTTCCCGAAAGTCGTGCTGAATTATCCAGCACGCCAGACCTTAGGATAACGGATTAGAGGAGATGTTTACTGTACTACTGAGTACTTATAACTCACATTATTTTTAGCATGCATCTTTTTCTTTTCTATTTTAATCGGAATTTTGGGTAATCCGAACAGCCACCGGTCCCAATTAGTTCGGATTAGCGGGGTTCTTCTGTACTGTGTAATTTCTAATTGAATATAAAAGCTATGAAACTGTTGCAGCATTTAATACCTATGGAAATTTTCTGAAAACAGAATTTGGAATTTTCTTTCAAATACAGCAAACTGCTGGATTATCTGACACTCATGGGACACAGGGACATATTTGAAAATTCAAGTTGTCAGTTAATCTGAAAGATGTTAACAAATGCATCTTTAATCGTACAAACATTAAACTGCAATAAAAATTAAATATAAATGAAATAAATAACTGCTATCATAAAGTAAAATAATCATTATTATAAAAAATGAGTAAAAATAGGGCAAATTTAAGGAGAAAATTCTGTAATTCTGTATCTTTTTTATTTTTTATCATTAATAAAAAGTTTCAAGGGAAAAGTTTTTCTTTGTTTGTGGTTTTCTTACAATGAGATTTGTAGTCATTATATAGATATCTGCTTCTTCCTGATTTTAGTTCATTTTTATAACCAATGGAAATGAGAATATTCAGGCATATTTGTTGTTAAGAATTATATTTCTCCATTTTTAAAAATGTATTTTGCATTATTATTATAACAAAATTCTGTATTCAATAAAGTTTACAATTATTGAACAATATTTTAATAATTTATTATCCTTTTTATCATATTTAAAGCTTTGTTTAATAGATTATAGATTTTAAAACGTGTTATTCAAAAATTTTTAATACAGCTACAAACACCTTTTATAATGAAATACATGAAAGGTGGATGTTAACTGGGTGTGTTGTATAATCGACCATCTGCTAATCTGGTGTCTACCATAACTATTCTTTTTAAGCAGCTTTCTTCAAAGAAAATTTTCTCTTGTCTGTATGATAACTCAAATTGATAAACTGCAGATGGTTCGAGTTATTTTGAATGTTTAAAAAATTTAGTGAACAATTATGTTATAATAAAGCAGATGTTATTTGAGTAATTTTTTAAAGTGTTGTTTGCTATTGCAGTTTTTTGTAAATTGATTTACTTGTTATTTGAAATCGTACCTATTGATCCTGCACATTCATATAATTGGAAATATTTTAAAATATCCAAGATATATATACCGTATATCCCAGCATATAACACACATCACTAATTTGAGAGTATATATTTTTATTTTAAACATATACTGCTGTATAACATCAAGTTTTCTCCACAAAAACTAACCAGAAATACCAGCTTGGATGGACGAAAATAGGTTAAAATTATGGATAAAAAATGTTTGGGAAAAGCATCCAGTAGCTTTAAGAAAACCAAAAAGTCGTTTAGTTTGGGATATGTTTAGATCCCATAGAACAGATGGGGGGTGGGGGGAAAAAAAAGAATAATCGAAGGTGGCAGTGGAACGCATGGTAGCTAGAAGAAGAAAAACATTTACGAAAGAAAGAGATATGCGGCATGCGCACTAATGCAAATGTTTTAATGGATTATAACATCGAGGAATGACATCAAAGCGGAATTAATTGTTAAATCATTTTTAAAATGTACAGTATCAAATGAACTTGAGCGTACTGAGGATGACTATTTATGCTAGATGAAAGAGGCAACGGAGATAAAATACATGAAAGTGACAGTCGGGAAGAAGATGACATATCCGAAAATACAAATGAGGATAAAATACAACAAACTTTTCATGTTATCTGATAAGGAAGATTAAGTTTGTTAGAAAATGTATATTGCAAATTTTTTTTGCTTATATCAATGTATAAATGCATTTAAATATATCTCTAAAAATTTGGAATGTTTCCTTATGATTTTATACCAATCATTTTATATTCGGTGTATAACACGCACATGGAAAAATGAAGTGATTTTGTAGATTTTAAAGTGCGTGTTATATGCCGAGATATACGGTATATATAAAAAAGTTGGTCTTTGGTATTTTGCCACAGAATACAATTGTTTAGCATGTGAATACAAATTCTATATTTGATCTGTCAGTTTCATTTAGGATGAAAGTTAATTAGAAGAAATAATAATTTTGACCTGTGAGACCCATGGTAGTAAATTTTTACAAATTCAATTTTTAATTTAGAATGACACTGAACTGTTCTTCCTAGGAATTTATTTAACTATGCTAAAAATTAGTTAAAATGTATCTTTCCTACTTGTAAGGAGGCATCAAATAATTAACATACTGCGCTGCCATGTTACAGGTCCACACTTCGCCTCTGGATTTAGGCAAGGTTCACTTAACTTTTAATCCCTTTGAAGTGGACAAATATAATACTAAGCTTACTTGGAAAACTTACTCTTTGGACATTCTGTATCAAACTGACCACTTGATCTAGACATACACTATATAGCAAGGCCTAGGTCACAAGAAGGAAATTGGTACCTCAGGCTAAGTTTATTGTAGTGCTAAGGGTTTTTTTAGCTTCTTTGAAAGGGGTGAAATTATATGTTCTGCAATGTTTTTGATTTTCTAAATGCTTTTACCTACTTTTCTATCCTTAATTTATATCAAATACTTTACTAAAACTAGTGATGGGCGATAACGAGATGTTTTTCTCGATTTTCTCGATTGTATGGACATCTTGATATTTTTCGATTGTATAAATTTTTTCTCGATGACTACAGTTTGCAAATTTTTTTTATAAATCATATATTATGTATTATATACGTCATACATTTATCAAGAATCGTCTGCGGGTGAACTGGAATGAGTCGATGTTAATAAAGACTAGGTGACTTCGACCGCTAGCGGGCCCCTCCTTTAATCGGGGCTCCTAATTTATACGTAATCTTGTAATATGAAATCACGAACAGGTTACCCGCTATATACGGCACTGATATATGATAGCAGGCAGGTGTGGTGTGCACGCACTCCAAAATCTTGTAAAAAATATAATATCGAAACGAATGAACGTCGGACCAGACCTCTTGGGGGAGGGGTCAAAGCGAGCAGAGGGGCACAGCAGCTGCATAATATGATTAAGTCGTCACAGGTCTTTAGGCCTTTCCAACCATATGTCACATGAGAAGTCTGGATCTGAATTTATAAAAATGCCCTCCCCGTGGGGGGAAGGGGGGGGGGAGGGGTGCGGGAGGTGGATAACATGAGTAAGTGGTCATAAGCCTTTCCAACAATATGTCACATGAGGGGTCTCGGCTAAATTTAGAAAAACACCCCCGTGGGGGAAAAGTGGGGGGGGCGGTCTCCGGAGGAGCATAACATCAATAAGTAGTCACAGACCTTTCCAACGATATCTCACATGAGGGGTCTTGGCTAAATTTGAAAAAGTGTCCCCCGGGAGGGGCAAATTGGGGGAGACTGTCACCGGAGGTGCATAACATCAATAAATAGTCACAGACCTTTCCAACGATATCTCACATGAGGGGTGTTGGCTAAATTTGGAAAAGTGCCCCCTGGGGGGGGGGGAAAGTGGTGGTGGGGACACCGTAGGTACATAACATCAATAAGTAGTCACAGACCTTCCCAACGATATCTCACACGAGGGGTCTTGACTAAATTTGAAAAAGTGTCCCCCAGGGGGGGCAAAGAGTGGGGGGGACTGTCACCGGAAGTGCATAACATCAATAAGTAGTCACATACCTTTTCAACGATATCTCACATGAGGGGTGTTGGCTAAATTTGGAAAAGTGCCCCCCTGGGGGGGCAAAGTGGTGGTGGGGACACCGTAGGTACATAACATCAATAAGTAGTCACAGACCTTCCCAACGATATCTCACACGAGGGGTCTTGACTAAATTTGAAAAAGTGTCCCCCAGGGGGGGCAAAGAGTGGGGGGGACTGTCAGCGGAAGTGCATAACATCGATAAGCAGTCACAGACCTTTTCAACGATATCTCATAAGAGGGGTACTGACTAAATTTGGAAAAGTGTCCTCCGGGGGGCCAAAGTGGGGGGGGTGGCCACCGGAAGTGCATAGCACTAATAAGTAGTCACAAACCTTTCTAACGATATGTCACATGAGGGGTCTTGGCTAAATTTGGAAAAGTGTCCTGAAATTTCATATATTATAAATAATATTTAGCGGAGGGCTCCATAAAAAAATCCGATCTAAAATGATAAAAACGGAAAAAACTACCCTCGCAGTGGGGGCCAAATTGGGGAGGGGAGGAAGAAAGTCTCATAATATGAAAGAGTCATCCGAGAGCTTACCGATGACATATCACATGACTGGTCCAAAAAAAGTTTGAAAATTGCTCCCCCTCTCTCCCCCCGTGGGCCCACTCTTTCACCCCGGAATTCACACAGCCGCCACTTTAAAATTTTTATGTTCAATAAATAATATTTACCGGAAGACTGCATAAAAAACCCATATTTAAAGTGATATTTAAATTTATTATAGAAATCGGCTACGGTTTTAAAAATTTGTTCGCCCCTTCCCCACCCCCCTTTGAGCGAAGAAAGGTTCATAGTATGCATAGTCAAAGGGCTTTTCGATTATATGCCACAGGAAGGGTTCGGTAAAATTTTTAAAATTGCACCCCATGAGTCCACTCTCACGTCCTCCTCCCTCGAAATCACCCGACCCACCTTCCTCTTTGAAAATTTTATATTTAATAAATAATTTTTATCGGAAGGTTCCAGGTATGTGACATCTTGGTAGGGCTAAAATAAGAGAAACTTTGAAAATTAAAGCTTCATTTCACAGCTCATTGTCATGCCTTTTTCTCTATCTCGTCCCTTGGTACTCTCGATAAATTTTCTTACTTTTCTTCTCTGCCGAGGACGAGAGAAATCCTCTAAAAGCTTCTCATAGCGAAATGTTGAAAAGCGCGAGAGAAATCCTCGAAAGGCTTTTCATTGGGAGATTTCGAAAAGGACGAGAGTAACAAGCGAGAGGCTTCCCATCAGGAAAGGTTGAAAAGGGCGAGAGGAAACCCTCGAGAGACTTCCCATCCCGAAAGGTTTAAAACCGCGAGAGAACAAACCATCGAGCAGCTTGCCATCTGGAAGCGTCGAAATGCTGGAAAAATCATCGAGATGAGATTTGCGGAAATGCGAGATGGAAATGAAGCTTTCAGAGTCAAACTTACCGCATTTCTGGTTTAAGTCATAATTTCTCAAAGGAGTCCATCTGCTTATCCAATCTCTTTTTAGCTCACAGGCTATCTAAGCCTGAGAGCTAATGTACCCGTCGGTTCTGTGTGTATGCATGTACTGTACGTACGTACGTATGTATGTACGTAACGCGATAACTCTTGATTAAAATGTACGATTTGCTTCAATTTTTTTTATGTTCATTCTGATAAGGCGTTCCGCTGTTTAGTTTTGACGGTTCTTTGGTTAAGGATAAAGGGAGAGAAGGGGGCTGGTCCACCCCTCCTTAATTTAGATAAATAGGTTTTTCATGCAGAATTCTTCGATTTGCTCCAAATTTCGTATACCAGTTTATTATGTTAAGGAGCTTCCCTGATTAAACTTGGAGGTTCATTAGTTAAGTATGAAGGGGGGAAAGGGGGATAGACCCCCTCCTTAATTTATATAAATGGGTTTTTCATGCAGAATTATTCGATTTGCTCCAAATTTAGTATACCGGTTCATTATGTTAAGAAGTTGCCTTGATCAGATTTGGAGGTTTACGGGTTAAGTATAAAGGGGGAGAAGGGGGCTAGACCCCCCCCCCCTTAATTTAGAGAAATGGTCTTTTCATGCAGAATTATTTGATTTGCTCATAATTTGGTATACTGGTTTATTATGTTAAGGAGCTTCTCTGATTAAACTTGGAAGTTCATTGGTTAAGGATAAAGGGGGAGAAGGGGGGTTGGTCCGCCCCCCCTTAATTTAGATAAATGGGTTTTCCATGCAGAATTATTCGATTTGTTCCAAATTTGGTATACCGGTTTATTATGTTAAGAAGTTGCCTTGATTAGATTTGGAGGTTTACGGGTTAAGTATAAAGGGGGAGAAGGGGGCTGGTCCCCCCTTAATTTAGATAAATGGGCTTTTCATGCAGAATTATTTGATTTGCTCCAAATTTGGTATACCGGTTTATTATGTTAAGGAGCTTCCCTGATTAAACTTGGAAGTTCATTGGTTAAGGATAAAGGGGGAGAAGGGGGGCTGGTCCCCCACCTAATTTAGATAAATGGGTTTTTCATGCAGAATTACTCGATTTGTTCCAAATTTGGTATACCGGTTTATTATGTTAAGGAGCTTCCCTGATTAAACTTGGAGGTTCATTAGTTAAGTATAAAGGGGGGAAAGGGGGTAGACCCCCTACTTTATTTAGATAAATGGGTTTTTCATGCAGAATTATTCGATTTGCTCCAAATTTGAGATACCGGTTTATTATGTTAAGAATCTGCCTTGATTAGATTTGGAGGTTTATGGGTTAAGTATAAAGGGGAGGGGGCTTGTCGCCCCCTTAATTTAGATAAAAGGGTTTTTCATGCAGAATTATTGGATTTGCTTCAAATTTAATATACCATTTTATTCCGATATGGCGCTTCCTTCGTTAGATTTGGAGGTTCATTGGTTAAGTATACAAGGGCGAAAAGGGGGAAAGTCCCCTTAATTTAGATAAATGGATTTTCATGGAGAATTATTCAATTTACTTTAATTGTTTTTTCTATGTTTGTTCTGATAAGGAATTTTCCTGATTAGATTTGGAGATTCATTAGTTAAGGATAAAAGAGTTAAAAGGGTTAGACCACCTTTAATTTAGCGATATGTTCCTTTTTTTCATGCAGAATTATCTCATTTGCTTCAAATTTGATATACTGATTTATTATAGTTCAGGAGTTTCCCTGATTAGATTTGGAGGTTTATTGGTTAAGTATAAAAGGGGCAAACGGGGGATATTTCCCTTCATTTATTTTTTGAGGGACATTATTCTTTGAAATAAGAGTATAATATACAGTTAGTTTTAATAACCTGTGAGCTCAATGCCATCAGTTTAACTGGCACTTATCATTTTATTGCTATTAACCGACGTGGGTTATGAAGCATAGTGGTTTATGTATTCAGTTATGTATAGTCCTAGTTTCAAACTTTACTGTTAAATTTAGTGTCATTTTGCCACGAATTTTCAATGTTTCTCTTATTTTAGCTCTGCCAAGCTGCCCCATACCTGGAGACTCAGATAAATACTATTTATTAAATATAAAAAGTTCAAAGAGAAAGGTGAGTGAATTCTGGGGTGCGCGAGAGTGCACAAATGGAGGGGGGGGGGGGGGTAATTTTCAAACTTTTACCAAACCTCTCCTTGACATATCATCCGAAAGTCCTTTCACCACTCTTTCATATTATGAACCTTTCTCCTCCCAGAGTTGAATTCCGGAAGGGGATCGGGGGGGGGGGGGGGGGGCAGCGGTGCGGGGTGACTTTTTTTTAATTGTAGAGATTTCTACAATAAATATCATTAAATGAGGTTTTTTAATGGAGCTCTCCGATAAATATTATTTATTAAATATAAAATTTTAAAAGTAGGGCTGCATGATTTCCGGGTATATTCTAGGATAAAAGAGGGAACCCACGTGGAAGGGATAGATTTCAAACTTTTTTTGGACCAGTCATTTGATCTATCATCGCAAAGTTACTCTTTCATATTATCAACCTTTCTTCTTCCTTCCTTAGTTTGGCGCCCCGAGAGAGGCACTTTTCGAACTTTTTTGAAATCGTAGCGTTTTTAAACATTTTAGATCGGATTTTTTTACGGAGCCCTCCGATAAATAATTTTTAATATATGAGAATTTCAAAGAGAAGGATGGGCAGGGTATATTTCGGGGTGGGGGGGGGGCGCACGATAATTGGAATCCTGGGAGTTGGGACTCTTTTCTATCTTTTGCTGACACCCCTCATGTGATATATCATTGGAAAGCTCTGTGACTACTATTTCATTTTATATATCGCCCGCGCCCCTCCCCTTACTTTGCCTCCGAGCGGGGGCACTTTACTAAATTTAGCCGACACCCCTCATGTGCCATATCGTTGGAAAGTCCTGTGACCACTTATTCATATTATGCACTTTCCTTGCCCCTCCCTCCTCCTTTGTTCCCCGCGGGAGTTCGTTTAATGTATTACAGTCGAAGACTTTATAAAAATGGGGAAATTAAAGATCCAATCTCAAATGACGTAGAAAAATCAATAAAAAATTTTGATCCCTTTTATCATCCTTTAGTTCATATTTTTGCCACTAGGGGGTGCTTTTGATTCTTATTTCTTTGGCCATTTTGGTACTAATTGCCGAAAAATTCTAATTTTTGATACTTAAACTCCCCTTACCGCTTCATAGCTACTCGCGTTTTTTCAGCTTTTCTCAACCAGGGGGTACCCTTACAAGACTTTTCCAGTCTTATGGCTCCTTTATAGTTTCCCTTTGGTTTGTTGTTTTTTTATTCCATCTGTTTTCAGTTACCCTATATTTAATAAAATCTGCCTTATATATATGTAAAAACAATGATTTCAATAATCGATTCTAGAACATCTCCTTTGTAGATTCTCGAAAGTAATCGATGACTGTATCGATTGTGTATTTTACGATAACGATTTTTTTCGATTGGTAAATTTTCGAGAATCGCCCATCACTAAGCCCTATCACTACTATGAAATTGTCGGCCAGAATAATAGCTAAGTTTTCCAATAACTGTTTTTAGCTTTTCCCGTTATAATCGATTGTAAAACATCTCGATTGTAGATTTTATGAATTAATCGATGGCTGTATCGATTGTGATTTTTTACGATGACGATTTTTCTCGATTGTCGAATTCTCGAGAATCGCCCATCACTAACTAAAACCCTTTTTGTAATGTAATTTAATGCCGTTTCTGATATTCAGGCATCATTTCCTTAATTAAGTTCATCTTGTCTAGATATTTAAGTACTGGCCACTGATTGAGAACTGCTATGTTAAGTTTCTAGTTCAGGCTTTGGTCTTCAGTCTTTGTAGTGTTTTTAAATCCAAATTAGTTTGTTCCAATTAATTTAGCCCTAATGAACAAAGGATGTGACAATAACACTCATAAATTAATCAATTTTTATGTTCTATCAAGAAAAGCTAATTTGTATGTATGTGCATTCTTTTTTTTTTTTTAATGACTTTTAGTATTAATTTTTAAAAAACCCTTTTTTCAATTTAATTTAGGCAAAGATGAAAATTATGGTGCTATGGTGTCTTCCTATATCAATCAAATTTCTGTTGGAATGGTATGGATTTATTAAACTTTTTTCAGAAGATTTTGTAGTATTCTGTTTGATTGCTTGTATAATTCTGAATGAAATTTGGACCATATCATTGAAAAAAAATTTTCTTGAATACATAATCAAAAGTGAAGTAAACACAGTGCATTTAAAAAAAGCTATCTTGTTTTATTAGGTACAAAAACATATCACTATGAGAGAAGAGTTAGATTGAAAGAAAATAAAATAGAAAAAGACAGGAGGAAAAGTTTTTTTTATTTTTCTTTTCAATTTTCTTTCAGTTGTGCTTTTGTTTCAGTTCTAGGTATTTTTGTGCCTGATGAAAAAAGATAAATGCGTTAAAAACACGTGGGGTTTTTTTTCCGTGTTTTGTGGGATATTTAGGAAATTTCTTTGAATGACATCGTACTTTACACCAGTTAAAGAAATTTGCTTGAAATCTATGTCTTTCATCAGATGAATTAATTTTCGGTAAAAGTGGGGGATTTTTCAGTAAATGCTGTCAAAGTCTACATTTTGAACCTAATTTCCGAATGCACAAGCACAGAGAATGAAAAAATTACCTTTCTGAGACAATAATTGCTTATAATTCAAGATATAATTTATTGAAAAATGAAAAAGCTGTTCAATTACAAATCACTTCAATAATCATGCCTGAAAGTATAAGACTATTTTTTTTTAACTGCCTCAAGGTCAATATTGATTAGTATTATTGCAGAATTATCTTCTATGCTAATGCAATGGATTTAAATTTCTCGAGAAAAAGAAGGCACATTGTTACAAAATTACAAAATATCTGTAAAGTTTTGTTTTTATTTCTGTGTTAGAATGTATGTATCTAAGGCCTTTAATTTTTATACTTTCAAAAAAAGTATTAAAATGATTTAAATGCAACATAAATATTTAACAGGGTTCACACAGTCTTTAAGTATCCTTAAAAGTGTTTAATTTTATGTAGGCAAATTAAAGGATTAAAAGTTCTTAATTGTAAATATAGTGTAAAAGTGTTCTTAAATATTTTTAAATTCTCAGTTTTCTTTGTTTATCGTACATTGACATTTCTTTGTTCAGTTAACCAGTGGTGATATATTGACATTTTTTTATAATAAAATCAAAAGTATCCAACTTTCTAAATTGGCTTTCATTCTTATGGGTGGTCTAACAGTGAACATATTGTTTTCTTCACATTGTAGAATGCTCTATCAGGAAGTTTATTTACTGTAAGGCAATTTCCTGAAATATTTAAACATATTAAAATATATATTTTTTTATTATAAATAGTTTGTCTTGACTAGCATCATTGAATTAATTATGGCATGTGCAATAGACACTCCCATATCCAGACTGATAAAATCTCAAAATTTATTCCACGCCTGCAAATTTGTTTTTAAATGGATTTAGAATTCCACCTACTTTCTCAAGAGGTTCAAGCATTAGAAGTATACATTTTTTTTCTCGTAATTTTTTAAAAACTATTTAAAGTTGACACTGAATGTTATACATTTTAAATTCAATTTTATAAAGGTTGCTTTGCGGGGGTCCCTAAAACAGAAAAGCAAATAAACTCCCTCTGACATAATTATAATGAGGCATTGGCATGAGGTAGCACTTCATCAGCAAACCGAGCAAAGAAGAAAACAGACATATTAAGTGCAATATTAAAAAAATAAATTTATGTACTTCAAATTGTAAGTGTAAAAATAATTTGCAAATATAATAAAAAGTGGAAATAGATGTTGTTTTTAATAAATTTAAAAAAATGACCCGGATTACTAAAGTCCATGTTTGTTCGGTTATGGGAGTGTCTACTGTATTCTTATTTTAAGCTTGCAAGATATAATGAATCCGCACAAATTTTTTTAAAGAATTCTATTATGATTGATATTTGCAGATTTCATTTGCACTATTTTCTCACTGCTTATTAGTATTCTAAATATTCTTTAGAAATGTTATTCGTTTTTCTAAAATATGGTCTTTAAAAGACTTACATTTTTATTTTAAGAAATGTATATAAACCATGAAAAAAAAATGTCTTCGGTCAATAAAGAAACAAGTAGTGCATGTTTTCTTTGAGAAAAGTAGCTTTTAAATCATATATTAGTCACTACTTTAATGAGAAGATAATGCTGATGCTTTTCGTATATGATAAATATCATATTTTCATTTAAAATATCATATGAGACAAAAATTTTTAAAATTAGTTTGTGCACTTTATGAAATAGTTTTAAATGACCCTGTAGTAATTCTTAGATTATTCCATTGTTTTGTAGGAATATATTTCATCGCTTAATCTGATACATAGAGATCTTGCAGCTCGAAATATTCTATTGTATGACGAAAAACATGTAAAGATTGCTGACTTTGGACTAGCCAGGGATGTTTCTGAAGATTCAACATATACTGTTCAACAGCAGAAAAGGCTGCCTATTAGATGGATGGCTCCAGAATCTCTTGAGCTGCAAACATTTTCCACTTACAGTGATGTGTATGATATGTATATTGTTATTAATTTCAGAATTTTCTTTTTTTCGGCTTTAGTTGTTTTAAATGAATAAATGGTATTTTGCACACCACAATTACAAATTCATTTTTACCTTCTCCCAACCCCGATTTTTTTTTTCTTTTTCTTGTATTCAAGAGTCTTCTAAATAATTCATTAATATTGGGATTGGGAATTATGTATATAAATATGTTTGATATTTGTACTTCCTGCTTTAAATGGAAATAATTCATGATCGTGGTAATATACTTTAAAATTAAATTTAGTTGTGCAGAAACTTGTTTAAACCAGATTTTTTTGTCAGTCCCTGTTGCTTCTGCTTTGCAGGTTTTACTATATTTTATATTTTGGGAAAACGTGGACTGCTGTTCTGCAAAAAATATTAATCGATAATAAAAAGTGCAAATATTCTAAATGTATTCTGTGTACATCTCATTCTTTTATTATCTTCTGATTTACAGCCAGTGATCCATAATCCGCAATTTTCTATAATTCGCATTGTTTAATGAATGTAAACAATTAAACAAATTTACAAATTCTTGATCCAAAAATGATTTTTTAAAAGAAATATCTGAAAAAATTACATCTAAAAGTGAATATAATCAATTTTTAAATACAAGAATTTGAAAAATGTATTTTTTGAGATAGCATATTAAGCTAATTATTATATTTCATATTTTTCTTTCCATGTTATACTGAATATGAAATTAAAATAGTGTCCAGAAATAAGAAAATGACATGTAATCCATAATACTTCATAATCCGCAATATTCCATAACCTGCACAACCTTTGGTCCCAACTTGTGTGAATTAAGAAACTTTGCCTGTATTTATTTTTTCTTCATTTTTTATTAGTAATTTTTTTTATTTTTCTGCTTTTTATATAAATTTTCCTCAATGAATGACATGTATTTAGTTATAATATAATTTTGCAAGTATATGACATATTATTGTATGTTAATATTTATGAATTACTTATTCTAATAGTACATTTATCTAACAATTTATAAAGTTCATTTGTTTCAAATTTTTCTTTCTAGGTGGTCTTTCGGAGTACTCATTTGGGAAATATTTAAATTCGGAAAAGTTCCCTACTCTTCATTGAACAATTCAGCTATTTTGACATATCTTAAAAATGGTTACAGACTGCATAAACCACCTGCTTCATCTCAGTTATGGTATGCATAAATCTTTAAATGTATGTTTGAAAATCAAAACATGGTTATTGATAAAGGAAAACAAAAACCTTATTTTGTGTTAGTTGTTGATAGATAGAGAAGCTTTTTTGGAGCATATTTCTATTAATAATTCAAAAACTGTAATTTTTCAGCTGTTTGAAGCTTAATTTTATATAACTAACAATCATTTAGAAACTTTTAATAAGAAGTTTGATATTTGCAGTTGAAGTTACAAATATTCTGAAAGCTGCTAGAAAGACATAATGAACTTTACTGTAAATTTCAGTTGATTATTTGTTTCATCTCATCTGAGCAAACTATAGCATAACTTTGAAGCTGACACAACCCTTAAAGAGGATTTCTAGTTCTCTGATAGCTATATTGAAGAGTGCTGAAATGTAAAATATATCAAAGAGACTCCCAGTTATATCAGTTCATAGTTTAGCTACTGCCAAAATTATTATAAAAAAATAGTGAAATTGCTTCATTAGTTCTTGTAAAAAAAAAAAAAAATCAATGTGAGCTGTTTTAAATTATTTATTAACTTTTTTGTGGAAATCACGAAATTACGCTGTACAACAGTGGTTTTGTCCTAGAACTAAAAATAGTTGATTCTAGATCAGTTTGTGGTGCTGATTCCGAATATGCTTTCCGTTTATCTCTAGGTGGTTCAGGTTTTGAGAAATTTGCATATTTAAATTTATGCAAATTTAAGCTTTTTTGTGCTATTTTATCAAATTTTAGATACAATATCTGTCACATCTAATTACGTTTTTTAGATAATGACTACTTGACTATTTGCTTCAGATAAATGTCGCGATTTGCATATTCTTAACATTTATTTATCAGTTATTAAGCCTAATTTGCATATTTTTCAATGGTGTAATGTTTACATCACTATCAACTTTAAAATAGTTGCCACAGAATTGACGTAATGTTTTTCTTGACTAGATTTTTATGCTGATTTCAAATCTGCAGTCTGTTTTCTTATGTCATGTCTAGTTTTTGAGTAAGATGAATTTCTACTTTTGCACGGCATTAACACAGGTTTGATATAAGATGCTTTTTAGGGGTGTGTAATTCATTGACAAGAAGATGAACAAGGTCAGATTCATATTAGAGACATAAACAAAAATTTATGTAGTCGGAAAAAAAAAAATAAGTAGTAGAATCTATCCTAACTAGTTTAAGTTTATCATACAAAGTATCATAAAAAGCTATTTCTGCCTTTTTTGACCAAAAACTAAAATTTCACTTTTTTTTCAAAAACTAGACGTGATAGAAGAAAACAGATACAAGATTTGAAATCAGCTCAAAAAACTGGTTTAGAAACATATTAGCGTACTCGTGCAGCAGAAATATTTGAAAGTCAAGGAACATTATTAGAATAACATGAAAAATATGCAAATTAGGTACAATATTTACAGTCACATGTCAGTATAATCTCAGAAACAACGTTTTTGTGAAGTAAATTAGGTAGTAATCATAACATAAAACAAAAACCCTGTCTGATATTGCTTTATACCTTAAATTTGCAAATAATTGTATAAAATTTACTAAATTTGCATAAATTGAAATATGCAAATATCTCTCAAACTTAATGTGCTGGAGTAAATCTAAAACTAGATTTGGAATCAGCACAAAAAAACCGCATAAAAAACAACTAATTTCTGTTTTAGGACAGAGCAAAAGTTCAAATTTGTTGACCAGAGTTATTATATATTTTTTATTTCTTGCCAATTGATCAATTTATAGTTTAACTGCTAACAAAATTATAAGAAAAATATTGAAATCTTTTCAGCAATTCCTAAGAAAAAGATACATAAATACTAACTTTTTTACATGTAATCCTTACATTGTCATTCCTTTGAGTGTCACTCAGTGCTATACTCATCAAACTAAAGTGATGGAATTGTTTTTTATGTTAGAGCGAAGGATTCTAGTCATGTAGAAAACCAATTATTAAAATTAACAGCAAATTAAAAAAAAAAAAAAGTTTGCTGAAAACAAAGAATCAAGAAAGTGTGAGGTGTATTTGTTTTTTTTTATTCCATATAATTAAAAACAAATAATTTTCTGAGGTTTTATTAATATTATTAACCATCGAATAGGGTTCTCTTAAAATCTTTATGCACTTAAGCAGTATTTCAGGTAGCGTTCATTACAAAAAGTAAGAAGCTACTTATTGCAGCTGTCTGAAGGAAAGCAGTTCCATAAAATTTCAGTATATTTTGACACATCATGACCCCCCCCCCCCCTTCGACCCTGAAACCACCCACCATTCAAATGTTTATTTATTATATATACATTTCAACTCTCTTAAGACTAGTTTCAAGGGACTGAACAAAAGTTGCATATTCAACGTACTTTGTATAATTTTGTAGGAACTGAGCTTTTTTATGAATTTAATCATCTAAATGAACTTTAGAGCTTTGTTTAGTTTATATGTTTATAGTCCAAAGTTGTGTCTTTTATGTATACTTAGATTAAAATATAGCTGTGTTTAACTCACTGTTTGTATTTATAGAATTGACAGGAATAATAACTGGAAATGAACTTGTATTCAAATATAACTTTACTGTTGTTTAATATGTTGCAATAAAAACAAATAAAACAACAAAAATATTTTTTCTGCTAGCCTAATTTCTTTTAACGCAAACCACAGACATTAATTTTTTGCTGCACAGTCCAGTTGTTAAAATCATATTTAATACTTTTAATAATAAATACCCTTATAATCAACCCTTAATTTGTTAGATAGTAAGAGAAAACTATCCATGTGTTCTTTGTGTAAAGATCTTAACATGGCAAAAAAATTAACAAAACATAGAAAATATATAATATTATATAATAGTAATATTCGTCGTACTTTATCAGCAGTGTCAGTTAAATGGACTTTTTACTACAATATTTGTCATTTTTTCCATATAGTAATAGTCATCTTTCTGTCATTAAATGAAGCGGTTATTACTAATTGGAAATAGTAGTACATATTTGAATAAAAAAATCCGCTAACTTGGCAACACTGGCAAATAACTTTATATCTGTGTCTATGAATTTGCGTTTTATTTGAGATTTTTTGCCCCAAGGGACTGAACTTTATCGTTAAAGTTTCATTAAATAATTATTATAGTTTGTACCAAATTAAATTTATGGGAATAATACATTAGTTTTAAAAGTGCTGTTATGTAAGAAATTTAATTCTGATACTATTTATTTAGCATATTGCATTTAATGTCATTATCAATCTTGTTCTGTTTTGATAGGTATGACTTGATGCTTGAATGCTGGCATTACAATCCATTAAAAAGACCAACTTTCAAAGAACTTGTTGTGAAAACTGAAAATATTCTTATCAAATTATCCAATTATACTACAGTCATAGATTGAGGATTTATTTTCATTTCAGTGTTTTGCATGTGCATGCATGCATATATTTATTTAATGAAATTGAACATTTTCTTGCATTTTTATTCTAAATAAGAATTCTTGCATTGTTTTCTATAATAAATGGAATATAACTTATGGAGGAAATGCATAAATCTGGTACATAATAATTTTATTGTTGCATTTAAAAAAAATATATAAATAATATGTTATGCATTTTGCAATATAATTTTTTATCTTTAAAAAACCAGAAAAACAACTTTCATAAAATAGTTTGCATAAGTTATGTTCTATGTACTTATGTTGAAGTTTAAAGATTTCTATCAAACCTACTTATTATGCATGTAATTTTGTTTAATGACAGCCATATGTATGTACTTAATAAAGTTTTGCATTTTGTCAGTTCTGTGATATTTTAAAAGTACATTGTTTTATTATATATTTGGACTTTGTAACTATTTGTTATTGTTTCAGTCACTGGGCACTGACTCTTTTTTAATTTAAGGTTAGTGTGACAATTTGCAGTATATAGTAAAGCTAGACTTTGTTTTCAAAATATGTGTGTTGTGGTTACTAATACCTGTCAAATTAATTTGTTTTTAATTTTACTTTGACGTATAGTAAAAAGTTTTATATTTTGAAAGGTAATTTATAAAATCAATACATAATCTTTTTAAATAATTAAGTCTGTTTATATATAAGAGCTTGTTTTATATGAAAAGAGAAATATCCTAAAATTTACCTGACTGTTTTTTACAATTAAGAGTGCAGTTATTATAATGAAGGCTTTGTATTATTCTATTGTATTGTTTGAAACTTGTATAAAAATGAATCGCTAAGTATTAAAACTATAGTATAATTCTAACTGGGAAATAGTGTTATTTCAATTAAATATTTTCCCCTCATTCTGCACATATTGCATTTTAAATTGGGTTTCTTGTGCTCTAGAAAATAATGAAAACTAGAATAGTCAGAAAAATGAGCTCTGTAAAACAGTGTGCCTACAGAATCTGGAAATCATGGAATCATGGAAAAATCAGAAAGGTTTATCAATCTGGAAAAATCGGGGAACTTTGTAAAAATGTTCAAAAATCAGGGAAATTTATCTAGATGCAAAAATATTTGCATTTTCACCTTGCCAACGAGACTGATTCGTCTATTTTATATACCATATTTTTTCACATGCTGATTAGTCTTTCCCAATATTTTTAAAAATACGCACATGGTACGAGTTTTTGATATTTAACACAAATTAAGGTGATTAAATGTCCTCATTTTCTGTAGATAGCGCTTATATTGAAAGCAGTTTACGAATTTTTTAAATGATACATGAGCATAACCTGACTTGGTGGCCAGCTTAATCCAATTACCTATTTCGTCCAGATGTAGATAAGTCTTAGGATTGAATATGTTTCAGAAAATAAGGAAATTTTCTGGTCACCATATATCCATTGGCCATTATATGAAGTTGTTGGACTAAATTTTGAATTCAGATTTATAAAACTGTCAACCACTACTTAATGAATATTAGGCAATTATTTTTTTTCGCTTGTTTTTTCTCCCAAATGAGATATTAGCAAGCTGTATATTGTTAATAATGGAAATCAGGGAAGTCTGATATAGATAATAAGGGAAATCATGGAAAAAACAGGGAACTTTTCTTTTTACAATTTCTGTAGACACCTTGTAAAATATTTAAAGAAAGGTAACTTTTATACTCCCTCATACCAAAACAAAAACTGGACTTCTTATTCCAAAAAAAGTCATTAATGCTATATGAACTTGCAGAAATATTTTAACGAATTACCCTGCATTCTATAAATAGGACAGCTTCATTCTGCTTCCAGATATCTTGTTGAGGCTTGTTATTCATTCTATTTTACACATATGTGTCCCAGCATTCCTACTTACTCTTTCATCCCACTGAAAACTAGTGTAATCTAGTTTTTTCGAGCTTGAAATATGCATTTTTGATGTTGTCAAAGTCACAAGAATAAGGCTTTTTACAGCCAATGGTTAAAAGTGAAATTTCATATTTGGAACATGCACCCAGTGTCCTATCTGTAGGATAGTCTGTATCTTTTAATTAAAAAACCCCTATTTCTTAATGTTCTAAACATATTTTATTAAAAAATCATTAAATTCAAGCTTTAATATAACTTGGGTGTTAACAGGTTAATAAGCTATTTTGAATATTGATAATGTTTGTCAGATGCTATCATCTGTACAAATATTTCAAGCCTAAAATATAAAAATTCTTGACGAAGAAATAAAAATTCTTCAGATAGATGAATTCTGAAACAAATTAAAAATTTTGTAATTTTCAGATACTTTTTGTTACTTTAAAAGATTTTTTTTTTTACATTTGAATAGCAATTACACCCTATCTTAAATATTAGACACTACCATAAAGTACTATTCACAAAAATACTAAGAATAAAATTAATATAGTCTCTGATGTGTAATATCATTTAGGGTAATTTATTGGAAAATACAGAAAAATATATTTATTCTAATAAATTGTAAAAGTGAGTGCCTCATAATTATGGACAATAAAATGTTTTATAGATAAATTTTAACTTTGAACAACATACAAATGCTAATACTTAGTTTTTCCATTACTTTTTATCACTTCAAATATGCATTGATATTACCCAAGTCTTGCATATATTATATGGTTTTGTGCTTGCTCAATCGATGTTTTAACTCTTGATCAAAAAGTATTCCCGTTTCTTTTCATACACTTTTCATTCCATTTTTTTTCCACATGTTCCCACATCAGATTAAGATCTAGACTAAGTGAAGGGCAGTTCATGACTTTGGTATTTTTCTGGTGAAATCATATTTTTAGTCAGATTAGAAGTATAAATCAGTGCTCTGTCCTGTCGAAAAACACAAGATTGTTCAGAAAGCCTATTCATGGAGTTAAATAATGGTCTAATATTTGGTAATAATCCTTAGCATACAATTTTTTTTTTTTTTTTTTTTTTTTGCAAAAGGCCAAAATAGTAGAATATTTTAGGTGTAGAATATTTGGCTATTAATACCAAAACAGTTCTAAGACATCATTTATTTTCCAGCTTGTTGCCTATTAAAACAACTTTTTGGTTTATATCTTAAATCATGCCAGTAAAAATTATGTACATCATGTCCATTTAAATCCACTTTTTCTTATCACTAAAATGGTTCAGAGACATTCTATAAGACATAATTTTCTTTACCTGGTTCAATTGTACTGTTTTATAGTGTACTTTTAAATATAGCTTTTTCAAAATGTTCTTGAAAATTATTCTTTTAGAGTTTCTCATTCTTGTGTGAATTGTATATTTTGGATGCTTCAGCTTTTGATGTAATTTGTTGCAATGATATGTTTTCTTATGTGCTATGCTTAATATCATTTTGTCATCCCCTAAAGATATTTTCTTTTGCCTATTAGATATTCATTAGACCATTTGTCATCTTTCTGAAAACATGTATAAATACTCTTCAAAGATCGCTTTAAAATTTCAGAAATATCTTTCAGGTGGTTTCTTTTAAATTTTAAATCTAAAATTTTGATGATCTCTTCTGAAATCTTTGTAGTTTTCTTATTTCTGTATATAAAAATCAAAAGTTGTAATTCTAGAACAAATTAAACAAGTTTATTGAGTAAATTAGACAAACTTGTTAAATTATTATAAAGCTGCAAAACTTACAAATATCAGATGATTCTTATTTAAAATTGTTAATAAATAATAATCATCTGTGGAAATAATAATTTAAAAGAGCAAAGAGTATATAGAGCAACAGAAAGACATTTTTACTGTTTTATTTAACTCTGTTTTTGTATGTAAAGATTGAATTTTTTAATTTATTTTCCCCACTCACTTCCTGTTATGCTAGAAACATAAAATAATGCTGTTTTTCTTCCTGATGGCATATTTTAAAAGAGAAACTGATCAAGAATTAGTTTCTACCAAGTGTAAATCAAAGCAGGGAATTTGAGAGTTTGGTGCCCACAGCAGTTAATGAGAGAATTTTTTGGGAAAAAAACTTGAATTGCATGAAATTAAGCATGACTTCAAGATAAACACCGAATGCATATAAAAGGTTTTTTTTTTTAAAAACTATTTTTCTTTTATTCTTATTTAATTTTCATACCAATTTTACCATTACCTCATACATTTTAGAATATATTTAAATAAATCAAGGAATAAAAAAAGTAAAAATAGATTTTTTAAAAACTGTTCGATAAGCATTCAATAGTCATCTTGAAAATACCACCTAATTTTTTTTTATTATAATTCATGTTTTTCCCAAAAATTCCCATTACAATACATTAATTTTGCATGGGCAACAAACTCTATTATGAAAAATTCACTATTTTTTTAATGCGTGGTAGAAAACTCAGCAAATTAATCTATTACAAAATATATAATTTTTGCTCTGTTTATTTTTTAAGAAAGGGAACAGGAAATAAAAAAGGAAACTTTAAGTTGTCTTTTTAGGATTTCTAAATTTATTTCTCAACGTATAATAGTAAATTAATTAATATTTAACTATTAATTAATAAAAGTGTATTTTTAAAAATATTTACTCTTCATTTTTAAATTAAATTTATTTTCTACTTTTAAGTCTAAAATGGGTCATTGTTGCAGTTTTACAGCACTTTGGCTTGTTTTCGGAACATTTAATAGTGCATAATTAAATCCATTGTTGTTTCATTTCCTGTACAATTGTTGGAGTTACTGAGAATATTTGGCATCACCTATGCTAGGTTAATTGGAAAATGCCTTAAAATTAATTAATAATTGTAAAGATATTAAAATGTATTGTCATCGGAAACACACCTTTGTACATAATTTTTATAATTCTTGCTTATTATGAAGTGTGTTAAAAATAGGTTTAAAATTCCATCTTTACATACAAAAACCAAGTTGAGTAAAAACAAACTGAATCATATCTTCATGTACATAAATCTTACTTTAATTTGAAATGCTGTTTTTGATCAGTGTCATTTTACGCGACATGGTGTATGTTTTACCAAATTAAAATCACCTTATTAGTTTAAAACAATGTTCTGTAGTATGTGAAAGTAACTAAAAAATGTATATAAATCAGGGAGAAAACATTTTGCTGAATGTGTATGACATCTGTAAATGATTCCATATTTATTATTATTACTGTGGCATCCCATATGCATATTGTAATCTTAAACTGCAGAATGTGAAGTGAAATTTATAAATACTGGAACTAAAGTATTTGGAAAATCACATAATAAGATGAAAGTGCATTTATTAATATTATATTCATATAACTTCAAATGCTGCTTGTACAGTGTATATTAACATTCATGTCTACATATAATTATTGGAGCAAGAAAATTAAAAATTCACCATGACCATTAGTCTGAAAATTAATTTATTTAAACCCTCTAAGCATTTTAATTGCCTTTTTCCATCATGTAAATTTTTTCCAATGCATAAAAAAATATGTAAGGTAATCTTACAAATCCTTATGCTGATGTTTTTCATACCTATTTTATGAATCCTAAAACAGATATGCAAAAATACTGCTAAATGAGAGTTAGCATAATTAAATGTATACATAGAAGCTTTACTTATAAATCGTTATTTGAATAAATAATAAAAAAACATAAATAAGAGAAATAAAACTGTCTTCTTTACCCTTTTACAAAGTGCTGCATTTCAGCTTTAAAAAAAAATTTTTTTTTAAGTTTTCGGCTATTATATATGTTTGCAATTTTTTCAATAACACAGAATGGATTTGGATGTAATTCTTTACACTATAATGCTAGCACATCATTGACTACTTTAACACTTTTTCTATCGCTGTCAAATGACACATTTTAAAAATATTTCTATTTATGGTACAGATAAATCAAAACTTTAAAATGCATAATTTGATATTGGTAGAAATAGAGCTAAACTAAAAATAGTATAGTTTTTTTTTTTTTTTTTTTTTTTTTTTTACAGTAATACATTAAAAATTTTGATGTATTTATCTACTCTATTTCAAATGTGCATGTTGCTGAAAATTAAGAGTTCCTTTATAAATAATGCAGATTAAATTGAATCTGGATAAATTAAAATATTCTATTGTGCCAAACCATTCTTTCTAAAATTTGATAAGTTGTGTACAATAAGTAAATTAAAAAAAAAAAAAAAAAAAAAAAAAAAATATGCAGAGGGCAATGTTAAAAACATTATCTTTGCATAATCGCAAGCAAGTTGTAAACAAATATTCATTTTTGGCAAGTTGTAACTCTTGAATTTTAAAATCTTTGGATTCAGACTTAAAAAGTTGTTTCAAAGTAGAATACAGCATTTTTAATACATTCCCAAGTTAGTTTAAAGGCATAATTACATTCGTATATTGATAAAGTATGTCTAGGGTACATGCTCCTTAAAAAGGATATAAGTCCTTATTTTTGCTTTTAATTTCTTAGGGCCCTGTAAATACTTACTTTTCACCAATAGTCCTTTAACGAATCTTGCCTTGAAAATGAAATGCAGCATTCAGGTGATCCAATTTCCTTCTGGTCCCACAGCAGTAAAATTAGGTGGTTTTGAAGAAATACTTTATTCTTTTTTTTTTTTTTTTTTCGCTTGTTTATGAATTTGGCATCTTTTAATATGCAAGTATAATTTGTTTAGCAATATCTCTAATCTTATCATGTCCTGTGATATAGAAGTGCAAAGCATAGAAATATAATGTTAAACTATTTTAAATATATAATTAAATTACATTTTACACTGTGATAGCCATTTAAATTACGTAAATAATTGTTATATAAGCCTTTAATTTCTTCAATACTTTTTAAAGATTTTAATTTAGTTTCCTATAATATTAATTGATATTTTAATAGTAAAAATTGGAGTAACATTTATTAGTATTTTATATCTAAGTTATATGAATGATCTTTCTAATTTTTGGCCTTAAAAAGACTTTATCTTTTATATCTAATGCCTACTGTGTTTTGTTGTATACAAGTAAAAGGAAAAACTTGTCCTTTAAAAATATTCTTACAAAGTTATATATGATTGTTTTTTGAAAAAGGTTGGGAACCATGTGTGCTTCTCACCAATATGAATAGCATAAATGAATGTACTTTTTCCCTCATTCTATAGTTCTGCATATTATCATTGGTATATTATTTACTAGTTACTATTAAACTGCTAATTAAAAATATTTTTAATATTTATTATTTATTTTTTTATGATTAATATTTTTGAAACTTTGAGCATATATACTTACTTTTATTCCCTAAATTATTGGTTCCAATTATATTGAATTCCATAAACTTGTTTTAAAAATATATGATGCATTTGTATGAGCTTATTAATGAAAAGTATGCATCAGTGTATATTAATATATTTTATACTGTGTTTTTGTAAGCATGTAAATATACATTTATTTAATAAAAACATTAAAAAATTTTCCTTGTCATTTTTTTCTGCTTTTCATCAGACATTTAATGAATATGCATCTATAAGGGGTATTTAAAATATTGCTTTGTAGTATCTTTTACTATATTAATGTAATTAACATATCATTTATTCTCTTTTAGTCAATTGAATATGGGTTGCTAAATTTTATTTTTTTCTTTTTGTATATGTCTACAGAAATTTTCTGCGAGTATTCTAGTTTTATAATTTCCCTTTTAATTCTCTTGAAAGTATATTATCATATTATTCTGTTTAACTTTTATTATTATTACTAATATCAGGGGTGAGAATTTTCTGTGTGTTTCATCAGATTTCTGTTGTGTATTAAATTTCATTTAAATCCTCCTGAAAAAGCTCTGCCACACCTCTTTTGATGTACAGTACAGAACCATTTATCCGGAATGCTTGGGGTCAGGTGTATTCCGGATAACTGGTTTTTCCGGTTAACTGGTTGTGCATGAAAGCAGCATCCATTTGATAAGTTTTGTGGAATATGTGTGGTTGTGGCATTATTTCTGATATTAAATTATTAGATTACTTGGATTTAAAATCAATGCAAGAAATATCAAAAGTTAACCACAGTTTAAAAAAGGTGAATTATGAGAATCCCTTAGGAACAAAAATTCTTCTGTTTCCTCTGCATGGAAATTAAAACATTTAAAATACAACTAAATATGTTTTCATTTCAAATACTAGATGTTATCACCAAATTATGAAATTGTTTAAGCAAAGCCTATGTCAAACTGGCAGCGTGCGATACCTTTTTCTATAAAGATTCTGAAATCCGTCTATCAGAAATATCATTCCGTATAACTGGTTTCCGAATAAATGGTTCCATACTGTACTTCCACAAGCTCACAAAGTTTAAAATGTTTAAAACTGTTAAATATTTCTGTCTTATTTTTCTATTTTCTTGTAACATTGAATCAATCATCCAAATCAACTTTTTAAAATTTCTGCTGCTTCCCATTACAACCATCCCTGACAACAGCACACAATGTGTAAATTATTAACACTAAAGCTACCGCGAGGTGTCAAATGACCCTTATGGAATATCTCAAACTAAAACATTACGAAATTTCTTTATATTTCACGACTTTTATTAAAATATATGATCATATTGTTCCTTAAAATGCTTCATCTTCGAACTACTTTTTTTGCCTAGAAAAAAAATATTTTAAGCTTAACTACTGCAAGGGCTGACCCCTGAATAAATTTATGTTAAATCATAAAGGTATAAATGTTTTATTTTGTAAGAACATTAGTAAGCTTCATATTTTTGCTATTATATCATTTATTTTACTGCATTACATCATATTTGTTGACCCTTTCAAGGGCAAAGAATTTTCAATGCTAAAGTGTTGAAGTAAATAATTGGCACCGGAATTGACCAACAGATTTATTTGTAAATATGAAAAAGGCTATATTTCACGTACATATTAAATGGAAAATATTTTACCAAAATTCTAGTGCCATCATGGCGTTTGGGAATTAAAATTAAGTGGTTTCATAAACATACAACGCCCCTGAAAGGGTTAATGTGGAATGGTGCAATTAGAAATTGACTTTATTCTGGGTAAGATTCTAGTTTGAACAATTCAGGTTATATCAAGAACGAAATAATCTTAAAAATATGTGGTGAACATAAACCAAATTTGCACAATATTTGTTTATTAAATTTTCGAATTTCTTGAAATAATTGTTTTCTTAATTTTTTTGCGTAATTATTTTTTTTTTACTTTAATAAATAAACAATTTGTAATAATTATAAAAATGTTTTATTCATACACCAAAGCGTATCAACTGGTATGTTTTTCACAAAACATCGTAAAATAGATAGTTTTTAATATAGGGGTCATTTGACCACTTTCCGTAGGAATAGGTATAAAAAAATATCGGTACATTTAGTGTTAAAGACCTTTTTTGCTATTTTGATATGTTATAACAATAAATAATCATCTTGTCTATTTCTTATCTCAAAATATAAAAATAAACGAATAAAAACTCAAGTTTTGCATTAAAAATGAATTTCTGAACACAGCATGGTGAAAAAAGTTTTCCTTGTTTTGCAGTACGACTGCTCTCCTTGATAATGATGCCTGAGAATTTTTTTCATCCTCCCTGTAACATCTATTTATCTTCTGTCTGAACAAGCTTCCAAAGGATTGGAAAATACTGTTTTTCTTTTCTCTTTTGCATATTATGTGATCCAAACTTTCTGAAAAAATTGATAAAGCACTTTATTATTTTTGTAAAAAGATCACTAATCTGCTTGGGACTGAGGTTATGCAGGATAGTTTGTTGGAGCAAATTCGAGAATTTTTCAAATTGCAGGTTTTCATTTCTGAGAATATCTTATCTGTATGCAGATGCAGGGTATTAATGTTTTGGTTTAAAGTAATGAAGGCATTTTTATAAATAAATTAAGAATTTATCCATTCATATATTTATTAACATTGCTTTGTTATTGCTGCAGAATTTTTTTCTAAATAAATATTCTGCAAAGGAAAAGGAACTTTAAACACCATTAATATTAATTTAACATAAGCGCAATGCATTTCGTATGAATAGTCTTTTATAAGGTAGAAAAAGACACTACCTTTTTGAGAGAAAGAGCAAACATTGCCTTTCTTTGTGCAAGTTTTTCAGTCTTCACAAAGTAACATGCCCTTTCCCTGTTTAAAGAGGCAGTTCTATCAAAATACGATGGGAATTTAAGGTTTTTAAAGATTTCATTTCTTTTCTATTGAACTTTACACAAATGTATATAATTGTTAGAAATATTGTTATACCTTTAAAATTAAATTTTAGAAGCTTTTTTCTTAATTGTCAGAATAGTTGTCATTCTTTATATAAAATAAAACAGGGCAAATAAGAAAAAAATTAATACAATGAATAATATAATTAATTAAAAGCTTTGCAGTAGTAAAAAGTTGAAGAAAATTATGTTTATTCAGTCGTTCAGCATTAAGGGAGCGGGCAGAAGCCATTTCATAAAAACAACGGTGGGGCAAGATGTTTGGTGCTGCCATCTATTATGGAAATTTTAAGTTAGTTCCGTTACGTTGAATTTGTCTCTTTGCGATATTTATTCTAAGCCAAGACATTTCATCTTAGATCGTATTTAAATGCTTTTAATTTCATATTCGTATACTGTAAAAATTTATGAAAGATTAAGTATGTTGTCATAGAAAATACAAAACATTCACATTTGACGAATACTTCTTAATGACAGTCCAAATTAAGTCTCTTCTTTTCTTAGTAACATTTAAATGACTAAATAACTATACAGGGTGATTCAAAAAAGATGGGAAAAATTTTAAGAGGTGATAGTACACACCCAAACAAACATTTTGTATCAAAGAATGCATGGTTAAAAAGTTAGAGGGCGCCAAAAGTTATGTTCTTATCCGAGGCAAAAACACACAATGAACGATTAAGTTAAGTTACGAAAACAAATTTAATGGCATTTGATTACAATAAGTGCTCAAAACATTGACCGGCAGCTGTTATGCAAGCAGTACAACGGCGAAGAACAGATTGGCGAATTTTCTGAAACACACCAGGCACCACCGCGCTCGCCAGATCTTTCATGTCTCGATTTTTTTTTTTTTGTGGGGACAGCTAAAGGCACTTGTGTATGAGACTCCCATTGAATCCGCAGAAGAACTTGTCGCCAAGCTTTCGGCTGCTGTAGGGGAAGTTCGCGATACGCCGTTGTACTGCGTGCATAACAGCTGCCGGTCAATGTTTTGAGCACTTATTGTAATCAAATGTCATTAAATTTGTTTTCGTAACTTAACTTAATCGTTCATTGTGTGTTTTTGCCAAGTATAAGAACATAACTTTCGGCGCCCTCTACCTTTTTTACGTTTAGTTTTCGACCATGCATTCTTTGATACAAAATGTTTATTTGGGTGTGTACTATCACCTCTTAAAATTTTTCCCATCTTTTTTTAATCACCCTGTATATGTATTACCATTTTAAAATATAAAAATAATTTTAAATGAAATCTAATTTAAGTTTGAGGGGTAAAATAGATTTATTGTCATTTGAGGAATTTTCCTAGAATTAAAAAAAAAAAAAAATGTTTATATTTGCAGGTTACAGGTGTTCATAGATTAGCATTTAATTTCTGCATTTCTCTGAGCATAAAATCTAACTTTTAAATGGGATTTAGAATTCAGCATTTCTTGAAATTTAAGAAATTTTAAAGCTATCTATTGAAGGAGGATTGTAATGAACCGTGCCTTGCCTTCCATTTCTCTGCAGGATGTTTTCGTCAAAGTAAATTAGTGCTTTTTATCCAACTGTGTTCACTGGATTCATTACAACTATACTCTAGCAAAAAACTCTTCTGCTGTAAAATCATTTTCTGCTTTAAAACAGATTAAAAACTATTTATGGACAGCATAAAATCAATCATTCTCAATATTGGAGTGAATGCTATAGGATCGGACATTACAGTCGGTCACAATTTCAAGAAAGTAATAAATGCATGTCTTATTTATTTATTTATTTTTCTTTCTTTTTTCCTATAAGTACCTCAAAAGGCTTACTAAATTGTAGAGTTTGTAAAACATTTTTTTGATACAGACATTTGTTTCTGTGATTTATATTTTTTAAATATGGGCTGAAAGTGTATTGATGTTTTTCCGTGTATTTCTACCATAATTTTCGTTTCTTGGAGGTTTATGTGAATTTTACTGGGACTATTAAACTATAGTGATATTTGCTAAGATTTCTGTTATGTTTTGTTTTACAAAAGTGGATTTTTGTGCGATAATTTTTAAAACTGTTAGTGACTTTTCTGTGTATTTATTACTTAATTTTTTCTTCAAAATTATTAATAAAACTTTAGCTTGGCTATTTGTTTTATGCTTTATGTGTTCAGTTAATTTAAGATGTTTTATAGAATTTAAAATTAAATAATTCCACAAATTATTGATGTTCAACTTGGAGACAGGGGGGGTAAAAAAATGACTGCACATAGGCATCACACTTCCGAAATACGGATCTGATTAAAAATCAAAGAAAAGGAATAGTGTGAGAGAAAGCGCGATCGTGAGTTCGGTATGTAGAGATCATCACACTTTGGCTTCCTAAGCTTCCAGAATTGACTTAAGGCTGTTAGTCAGTCAACTTCCGAATCCCCCCCCCCCCCCCCCCCCCCGCTAATGTTCAATCTATGGGTGTTTGATGTATTCGTATATTTAAAATATTTCCTCAAAAATTTATAAAACTTCTTTTTCCTTTGCACTCGTCTTAAAAGATATTTTTTTTTTCTTAGTTTTCAAAATAGTTCTAAAATATATACTTAATTTTATGAGTTTAAAAATTTTACTCGCAGTTCGTCAACTTTTAACACACTAGTGGGCTCGGACCCTACGAGCTACGCTTGTCAACCCCCGTTCAGACACCGCAGACTCTAAAAGTACGCTAATTTGATCGGCTTTAAAAAGATTTCGGAAGATTAAATTATAATTTAAAAAACAGTGGCGATCTCCCTATAAACGGATTTCTATTCATTTCTCGTTGATTGGGGAATTTTAAGGCCAAATCCGCTGCGGTACTACTTGATTATCCCGCCGACCAATTTCGCCAAATTATATAAATCGCTAAACCACTCACCAAATTATACAAATTGACATAATTTTTATTTTAAATAACGAAAGAACAAATAAATTAGTGCAACATTAATAAAAATACAAATAAAACGTCGAAATAAAAATAACTTAATGACGCAGACACGTGTAACTTGCTTAAAGTCAAGTGAATGTGACATTTACGATCAACCATTATTGGCATTTAATCTTATAGTTTGGCGAAAGATAGATTTTTGGTCAACGGGATAACTAAGTAGTACCAAAGATACAAGCGCTATTTTCGTCTTTGATTAAGTAAAATAAGTTCAAAATTTCAAAATAAGCTAATATAAAAGGAATTAAGTAAACAGAGTCTTTGTCTCCCGGTATTTTTTAACAAAGCGAAAAGAAAGTTCTTTTAAATAAGATATTTTAAATTAATCGTTTTTAATCTGACGTAATTTTTACCAAACTATTCTTTCTCTTTTTAATATTCACGTGAAAATACTTTTTTTAGAAATTAAATATTATTTGCGCTTTCCTAAGAGAAATAGTTGAAAAGTATCCTCTCAAAATATCAAATAAATGTCTAGCGCAATTTCTAAATTTAAACTGTTTTGCAATATTATTTTGTGTTCATTTTATGTAATAACTGTAATGTGACGTAAATATGACGTAATTTCTCCTATTTAAGACTTCTAACGCATGTTAATGAATTTATTATTTTACAATTTCCTTTCTCTCTTAAAATTCACGTGTAAATATAGTTTTTATGACGTAATTTTTAATAAATTCTTGTTTTTTGTACATAATTATTTAATTTTAATTACAAATGTTTTTTTTCTTTTTATAATAGTCATGTGTAAATAAATTTTTAATTTATTTACACGTATAAATATTTTTTTTTCTTTGAAGCAAACATTATTGTTTGCGCTGTTTATACAGTTGGCAACAGTTTAAATTAATATCACTTTCTAAAATATCTAAGAAATATCTCTAGAAATGCCGAAACTTTGAATCTAAAATAGAAATAAAACCTCAAAAGATGAGTCAAATTAAAAAAAGAAATACAGTCTGCACACCGGGAACTTCAAACGTATAAAATGATCTAAAAATGATTAAATTCCCATGAATAGTTTTTGCTCCTATGAAACTTTTTTAGTGGAACGATTTTGTCCAACTTTAGCATTAAATATCTCTTAAAATAATTCTTCGATTTGAAAACTGTCTGCATCAGCGTGTTTATCAAACATTTCTGTATAATACTACCGATTTTCATTTTTTTGTATGCATTATTTTTCTTAATATTAACGAAGAAAGACCTCCGGTCACAAAAAATTCCAAACTGGCGGCGGCGGTGACAGCGGTAGTTACTTTTTTTAAGAATAGAGAGAAGAGATAAAATAATAAGTTAGATATAGATTTTAGAAATATTTTGAGAACTAAGAAAAAAAAAGAAACATCTTTTAAGAAGAGTACAAAGAAAAAAAAGTTAAAAATATTAATTTCCCGAGGAGAGATTTCTAAGGTGGCAGTTCAGCTTTAAGATGTCAAAAGTAATGAAATTTTTAAAGGTTGGTCACATAATTTTTTTAAAAAACCGCATGTACAACGTGTTAAAGGAATATTTAAACAACCTTATTGCTTTGAACGTCGCTTTTCGAGAAAATAATACGTTTAATTTTTAAGTCATAAGTAGATCCATATTTTCTCCTTTGCACGCTGGATAGTACTCGTTTAAATTAACATTATAAGCCATTTACTGAACAGTTTTGAAATATTCCCAGTCAGCTAGTTGTTACCTTAAAGAGGGGCGAGTATTTGTTTTATGCGAAAGTTTTTGTCAGTTTCATAAATTCGTCATCAGATCACATTAGCCGAAGTATGTTGATGGTACATTGGATGTACATTGCTATTTTAAACTGTTGTTTTCTATAATTGTACTTATAAAGTACATACATTTAGCTCCATTTTCGTATACTTGTTGTCTTTCTACTAAATTGTAACGCCTGCCAAAACTCATTAAAATCTGGTATTCTGTACCAATTAAAAAGAAAAAATGTTTGTTCGTCTGTCCGCAATTGTTAGGAAAATGAACCGCAGGGAGAAGTCTGAAAATTTGGATGAGAATAGACGAAAAAGGTCCAAATGCACCTGACGCTCAGATTTTTCATTTTTTGATAATTAACCGATATATTAATTAAATAAACGGTCAAGTGCGAGTATTACTCACGCACAGAGGGTTCCGTAGAATAGATACATGAATTTGTAATTGTATTATTAAAAAAAAAAAAAAAAAAAATGTTGCTAAAAGAATACTAAGACTTTGTAAAAAACTATACAATGTAGGGTTGGGTATAACTGTATATATATTAGAAAAGTGTAAATGGATATACCATGAAATTTCAAAGAGATATGGAACCTAAATAATATCGAATATAACTATTCGTATAACTCTTTTTTTAATATTATCCTAATCTGTTTATGATGAACTTAATTCGGTACTGACAATAAAAGCAGTGCATATTTAAACTTCATTTGGCATTTCATAAAACTAAATTTAGCGTAGTAATAACCTTTATTTCTACAGTGTAGCTAAAACAAAACCTCTGTTCAAAGTTTAAATTTGGCATTGTGCTTAGCGCGCTTCGAATGGAGGTCTCAAAATTGCAACGCCGCCTTGGTCAGTGCCGCGTTTTTCCAGATAAGTTTTTAATTAACTTTTAAAGTCACTCGAGGCGTATTGAGAGATACACTCATTGCAAACTATCGCGAATCCCACAGTATTTATGCGATTCATTCTAATTAAACCTTTCGAGGGCGGTGCCCTTAAAAAAAGGACACCTAATTTTAATTCCAAAATAGAAAAACGGCACCAAGAATACTTAATTAAAATTTTCCTTTTATCATGTACGTGGAAATAAGCAAGTTCGCATTTTCTAATAAATTCTTTTATAAATTCTGGTGTCAGTCCATTATTTCACAAGTTTATAAATAGAATTACTCCGCGCTAGAAATATGGTCGCAACATTGCATTAAATATGTATATATATATTTTAAATACAAGTTTATGGAATTCATCAATACAAGTTCATGATACAGTTCATGGAAATTATTACAATCTGAAGTATAAGTAAGCACCGAAATTTTCATTCTACTTGCAATATTTATTTTGTAATCCTGCGCGTAAACTGTTATGCCAATTTTTTGTTCGACAAATGTCTAGCAGTTTCGAGCTCCCTATAAATATTAATTCTGCATCTTGCAATTTTTTAAGTACATGAAATGAAAGAACATACTTATCTTTCATCCCAATTGAAATTGTGTTTTAAAATCATATAAATTTTAACACTAGAACACCCGGAAATTTTGCTCAAGTTTCATAAAATTATTTGATTGATTTATTTACCGTAAATCTGCGTTGTTTAAATTTAACTTATTTTATGAAAGAGTTTCTGGTCCCAGTTGACATTTAATCATATGGTCGGAGTCGGATCGACTCCTTCCGGGCGTTCCAGTGTTAAGGCATTAAATGTTGAAAATAGTCTTTTTTTTCCTGTTTTCCAATTTTTAGAATCCTGAGGTTTCTTAAATTAGTATGTTTTTTATCAATTTGACGTTTATTGCTTTTATACTGTTACTGGACATTACATTACACATATATATCATTAAAAGTTGTTATAGAGTACGCCGAAGAGAAACTAGTCATAGAGTACGCCGCCCCTGTCCTTGTGTATGTCCAAACTGGCCGTATCTTTAAGGGTTAATATCTCGGCTAATTACTGATGATTTTTTTTTCGAAAATCATTATCAACAGTGCTTTTATACTTGTGCAACGGTAGGTACATCCAGCGATGCTCAACAATTTTTCCGAATGCCCGTATATCGAAATTTGTGTATAATAGAAAAATGCTAATTTCTCAAAAACTATGTGACCTAAGGTAATCGCTATAATTTTCCGGCAAGGTTTATATTAACGTTTACTACCTCTAGTTTTTTCGGAATTTTAGTTTCAGTAGATTCGGAATTAGATGGGGGGGGGAGGGGGGAACATATTTTTGCGCTACATTTTCGACAATACCTTTGAAAATATAATACCTAAAATTAAAAGAAATGTATTTTTGAGTCCAGCGTTACGAAAGCTTTCACAGGATACCTCACATGATATACACAGAAAATAATTTTTTTTTAACTAGCATAATTAGCCCCTCTACATTTGTACTAAATATATTTATGAATGTTTATTAATCTGAAAACATGTGGGTCAACGGTCTTTATTACTTCCCCGAATTTGAACTTTCCACGTTCCATAGTTTACGAGTAAAATGGCTGTAACAGACAGACATACACAGGAGTGATCTTATAATGGTTCCGTTTTTACTTTTTAAGTACGGAACCCTAAAAACGTAATGAACATCGCAAAAGGCCGCTGCGCTGCCGATCATGACGATTTCGGAAGTTTTTACCGCTATTCCACAGGCAGAGAAGAAACGAGAGAGGGGAAAATGGTTACTTTTTTGACGTTTTGTTTTAACAAGTTCGCGTCGTGTTAACAAATCGAAATACGATAAAAACAAACAAAAGATACCTTCTTAACCATCGTACTTTTTTCTTTCTAACGTTGTTACCCGTTTAGAAACATATTAATATTTACCCTTTCAAAAACATATTTTCTGGACGACGTATTGGCGTTTTTTTTTGTGCATGTTTTCAAGAGTATTTAATTTTCATTCAGTTGAAAAATTACATCTCATTTGATTTATTTTCCAATTAGAGTAATTGTGTTAAATTTAATCAAGCGCAATTACGTATCCATCATTTACTTGTAGTTCCGATACCTATTTATTCTGTTAACCTATTTCAGATAATAGATCAGATGCCCTATCAAAAGTATCCGAGTGAATTGTGTCTGACATCCAGGATAGTTCAGTTGACAAAGTATTGGGAGCTTAAGCCAAAGGCTCTTGTTTCCAATCCTGGCCCTGGACACATTTTCGCCTCATTTGAAAAATTGCAACTCTTCATAAAGATTGTCATGAAGTCTGTTGGATGCCAGCATTTTTAGTACACACTACAGGAAAGTTCTGTAAGTTTTACGGCTGTTGTAACTGGAAATTATATAATTCTCATCATCATCATAAAGCACTAGCATCATTAAGCAATAGTTTGAAGAAAAGGAAACAATTGCAATTTTATTTGATCTTTGCCGATTTGTGGAAACAACTTCAAAATAACTTTCAATGCTTCATTTTCAAGTCCCTTCTCTACTACAACTTTTAAACTTTTCTGCTTCCCAGAAGAATAAAACTTTGTACATTTGTTTATGTTGTACAAACCGTAGTTCTAGTACTGGTTAATGTGATGTATTATTAGATTAAACACATTTACTCGAAAATCAGCTACATCTTATTGCGACAACAGCTACATCAAAATCAGTAAACGCTAGCAAGTTGCTGATGTAAATGCAGCGTGCAACGTCGCATAAAATGTTTCCGGACCGCGATAGTGATTCGAATATCGGCATTTAACTGTGGTATAAGAAAATAAATATCCTTCTTTTTATGAAGTAATGCAGAGTTGCTTGAAATTAACAAAATACAATAAAACCTGTAAATACGAAGTCACACGGAACCGGAAGAAAAATCCGTTTTAGTTCCGACTAAATTGTGTTCAAGTTCTTGCCGTTGAGAAGATGGAAATTTTCCGCTTAAGGCAAGCTTAGCCATTTTATAATTGCATCGCTGCTTATTATTTATCAGTAGACGAAAATTTTTAGCTCACAGGCTATCAAAGACAGAGCTAATGTGCCCGCCGGTTCTGTTTATATGTACGTAACGCGATAACTCTTGATAGAAATATCCGATTTGCTTCAATTTTTTTTTCAAGGTTCCTTCTGATAAGGCGCTTCCCTGATTAGTTTTCGGGGTTCATTGGCTAAGTATAAAGCGTGGCTAGTCCCGCCCCCCTTAATTTAAATAATTGGGTTTTTCATGCAGAATTATTCGATTGGCTCCAAATTTGGTAAACCGGTTTATTATGTTAAGACGCTTTCTTTGATTAGATTTGGAGGTTTATTGGTTCAGTATAAAGGGGGGAACGGGGGCTAGCCCCCCTCCCCTTTAATTTAGATAAATGGGTTTTTCATGCAGAATTATTCGATTTGCTTCAAATTTTACCGGTTTATTCCGATATGGCGCTTCCTTGATTAGATTTGGAGATTCATTGGTTAAGTATAAAAGCGGGAAAGGGGGGAAAGTCCCCTCCCCTTAATTTATATAAATGGATTTCATGCAAAAATTGTCCAATTTGCTTCAAATTTTTTTTCTAGGTTCATCCCGATAAGGAGTTTTCCTGATTCGATTAGGAAGTTCATTGGTTAAACATAAAGGGGGAAAGGGGGGAACTGATACCCCCATTATTTAGCGAAATGGTTTTTTCATGCAGAATTATCTGATTTCTTCCAAATTTGGTATACAGGTTTATTCTGATAAGGCGCGTCTCTGATTAGATTTGGAGGTTTATTGGTTAGGTATAAAGGAAGGAAACGTGGGCTAATCTAGAGGTCTGCACGGGCCCGGGCTTGGCCCGAGGCCCGTACCCGGCCCGGCCCGCGGGCCGGCGGAATGAAGGCGAATTTTCAAACGGGCCGGGCCGACAGAATTAGGAAATTTTTTTCAACGGGCCGGGCCGACAGACACAATAAACGGGCCGGGCCGGCAAAAAAATTAATCGGGCCTATCGGCCCGATAAAAGAATTTAAGGGAAGCAGATAAAATACGAGCCATTTTCAATGAGTATGATTTTCTCGAGAAGTATAAATGTGCGTCACGAGCCGATGCGAGTTTAACAACATCAAAACAGAAATTTAACATGTCCATCGTAGAGATCGGCAGCGTACAGTTACAAGATGTCTGATTCCGAGTTTAATTTTTTTTCAGCAGACTCGTGCCGGGACGGAACTGGTCTTAATCGATCTCAGGGTGTGTAGAACAGTCATTGTGTTTTGTAGTATTAATAGTGATAATGAACTTCTCTTAACAGTATCTTTGGAAATATACCTTAAAGTGGTTCTCATATTCACTGCTCAACAATGCGAAGCTTTCAGACACATTTTCTGACAAAATTTTTAACTATAAAGGAATAAAATTGACAGGCCTGCCTATTGAAGGCATTTGGAAATGAATAGCTTTTCCCATATTTGATAAATTTCTTACAGAGATAACAGAGATTCCTGTCACGTGACTGTACGTTTTTCTCCTTTCCTGTGCTATTGCTTCCGGAAATTCGATTCAAAACGCTAACTTTGACAGTATTTTCAGAAAGATATATTGCTTTTATCTATAAAAAAAAACGACATTTACATAGCTTCTGAATAAGAATACCTGCCAATCTTACGCGTTTCCGAAAAGAAAAGAATTCATAAATGTGTCGAAATGTAGCTCCTTTGGGTTTGAGAAAAGCCTTAAAAATGAGAGAAATATTTTCACAAATCTACTTTTTATTATACAGCTTCAAAAGTTATTATGTTTTTAATCCTTTATTCTGAACTACATTAATCTTTTAATGAATCCTTATTTCCATTTTGAAATGTCTGTAGACACGATGACTAAAACATTGTAAGTTAATGTTTACTATTGTGTGTTTTCTGTTTTGCGAACATCATAGTAATGTAAAATATACTGTAAAATGTTCCCATAAATATGTATGTAGTATTCATTAAAAGAATCTTAATTGTATGTTGAGTAAAAACGGATTTTTTTTTTTTTTGTAGAAATTTGTCGGGCCGGGCCGGGCCTGTTTTCACTGATTTTTGTACGGGCCGGGCCGGGCCGGGCCGAGAACTGTAAAAATGCAAACGGGCCGGGCCAAGATAGCTTTCGTTCGGGCCGGGCCGGGCCCGGGCCTGGAAATTCCGGCCCGTGCAGACCTCTAGGCTAATCCCCTTCATTTATTTTTTGAGGGGCATTATTCTTTGAAATAGGAGTATAATATACAAATAGTGTGAATAGCCTGTGATCTCAATGCCATCAGTTTAATTGCGCACTTTTCTTTTTATTAGTTTAATTGCTTTCTGTAATTGCTGTTTAATGATATTAAATGCAGAACTTACGCATAATGTTAACATGCACTTGCACGTGCAGTTGCTACTCAAGTTTTGATTTTTAAATTTTTTTGCTTGTTTGTTTTCAATTTTAATATTTTGAGTAAACAAAAGATGTTCGAGTATCTTTTTTGGCTATTTTATTAAAAAAAAACAGGACCTGAAGCGAGCCTGCTAAGAGAGCCAGACCTTGGTAATTTGCCTCACTCTACCCCCCCCCCTCCTCACACACACACACCTCACCCCCTCCTGTGGCTCTGGTAGCATGGGCCAGATTTGATTATATTTTAACCCTTTTTAGGTGCGTTCGTAATGATGTAAATACGTAGCACCTATAGTCGTCGTCTGGTCCGTCCGTCTGTCTGCATATAACAGCGCAAAAACCACCCAACCGAGTGGTTTGAAATTTAATATATATAATCGAAGCAGGATTTTATCGAGGCCTTTCAAATTTTATGAAAATTAAATCAAAACTTAAAAATATATTCATAAATTTTTCTTCATTCAATTAAATCCTATCATACCTAACTAATTCAATGATATTCCATGATAGGTAATTATTCTAGGTTGCCATGGCGATTACGTCATATTTAAGATGTAGTCATATTGTTTCTGTATTATTGAATTTAACATATATAAACTGGTAATAAATTTTGCATTCATGCAATTTTGAATAAGAGTGCAGCAGCTATTGCACCAAGACCTGCATACTTATAAAACTAGTTATAGTACGAACGCACCTCATTTACCACGTTTGACGTATAATTTCCGACTTGTTTCTCTCTCTCACACACATATCTTGGGGAGGCCATCTCGTTTAATTTTAAGAAGGCCCACTTGCCGTCAGGCAAGCTGACAACCTGGTCTGGCCGCCATTGCATATGTTAATATGTGCGAAATTAATGTAAAACCTATGCAAAAACTACAATAGTGTTATGCGCTTTCTTATTGGAAAGAAAAAATCAAATTAATATAGTTGAAATAAAATAAAATTTACTAAATATACCTAATTATATTCATATCAAAATATATTCCTTTTTCTAGGTAACCAATTTATTTTAAGGTATCTTCTTCTGCCTACGTTTGGAGCACTTAAAAAAAAGTACAATATTGAATAAATACACATATTTTCAGTTCAATTGTAATACAGAATGATGAAAAAACATCCTAGCAATAACTTCATAACATTTTAAGAAATTGTTTTTTTTTTTTTTGTCATTTTTTAGCAAAACTGAGTACTTATTTCAGACAGCGTACACTCATTTCAACTAAATATATTTCGATTTTCTTTATTCTACATACTACTATTACACTCACCCGTGCACTGATCTAGAATTTTTAAATATCTTCAAAATTCACTGAAATATTTGAAAAAATATCTCTCTATTCTAAAAAAAAGTAACTACCGTTGTCACCGCCGCCGGTTTTGAATTTTTTTTGACCGGAGGTCTTTCTTCGTTAATATTAAGAAAAATAATGCATACAAAACTATGAAAATCGGTAGTATTATACAAAAATGTTTGATAAACACGCTGATGCAGACAGTTTTCAAATCGAAGAATTATTTTAAGAGATATTTAATGCTAAAGTTGGACAAAATCGTTCCACTAAAAAAGTTTTATAGGAGCAAAAACTATACATCGGAATTTAATAATTTTTAGATCATTTTATACGTTATAATTTCCCGGTGTGCAGAATTAATTTATTTTTTTAATTTGACTCATTTTTCGAGGTTTCATTTCTATTTTAAATTCAAATTTTCAGCATTTCGAGAGATATTTTTTACTTATTTCAGAAAATTGTACTAATTTAACCTGTTGCCAACTGTATAAACAACGGAAACAATAATGTTTGCTTCAAATTAAAAATTTATTTACACGTGACTATTATAAACAGAAAAAAAAAACTTTCAAATTAGACTTAAATAATTACGTATAAAAAGCAGGAACTTATTGAAAATGACTTCATCTATAATTACACATGCATTTTAACAGAGAAAGGATATTGTAAAATAATAAATTTATTAACATGCGTTAGAAGTCTTAAATAGGATAAATTACATCACATTTACGTCACATTACAGTTATTACATAAAATGAACACAAAATAATATTGCAAAACTGTATAAATTTAAAAATAGCGCGAGACATTTACTTGATATTTTGAGATAAACTTTTCAACTATTTTTTTTTTGGACAGCGCAAATAATATTTCATTTCTAATAAAAGCATTTTCACGTGAATATTAAAAAGGGAAAGAAAAGTTTGGTGAAAATTACGTCAGATTAAAAACGATACATTTAAAATGTCTTATTTAAAAGGACTTTGTTTTCGCTTTGTTAAAAAATACCGGGAGACAAAGACTCTGTTTACTTAATTCATTTTATATTAGATGATTTTGAAATGCCATTGTATCTTTTAACAGCAGCTGATTTTTCCGTAAAATTCCCCAATCAAAGAGAAATGAATAGAAACCCGTTTATAGGGAGATCTCTTTTGTTTTTTTAATTATAATGCAATCTTCCAAAATCTTTTTAAAGCCGATCAAATTAGTGTGCTTTTAGAGACTGCAGTGTCTGAACGGGGGTTGGCGAGCGTAGCTCGTAGGGGGCCGAGCCCCCTAGTAAATTAAAAATTACCATTTTTTTTATATTCGAGTACCTACAAAATAATAACATTATCACATACATAGAGCTCAGATTCTAGTTCAAAACCTAGTGAGTAATATGGAAAGCATTCTCACAAAATTTCACTGATATATGTTTGAAACATTTTATGTAATGAAGTTTATCGAACATGGAAAGAACGAAAAAATTGATTTTCCAGAAATCGCATTTAAAGATTTCTTGTTTATATTATTTCTTATCTATAAAATTAATCTAGAAGTGTCAGTTAAGGTTTATTAGTATTTTTATGTAAAAAGGTAAGAAAATAATGCATAGAATCATTGTTTACATTTTTTCCTGGCCTTTCTACGCCCATTTCTGGTATTTGAATCATAAACTTCCTGTTTATTAAATTGGCCATATCTTCTCTTTTAGTAATTGTAAGAATAAAATTAAAACAGATTTGAAATAATAAAAGATAGCTCTTTCAAATCTAGTTATATAAAATCCAAGTCTCTGTATGTCCCTGACAATTCCGGTTGGACCGCCTCATTAATCGCGACCATGTTAGGCTTTCTATGGAGATATCGGTATCAGCTTCAACAATGAGTAATTGTTGAAAAATAGTAATGGCATGGTTGCCACAATGGCACCAAATTCCGACCAACTTGGCAAAATAATCCAAATTTGGCGACAAAAATAAGTTGCCATACATGAAGCCAACTTGGCGATAACCGGCTAATTTGGCGAAATTTCCGTTGAGACCCATTAACCTTTCATAATCCAGCTCGCAAATTTAATTTAAGCTCCGCGCAATTTAAGATTTTTTTTTCAAAATCTATGGGTCAGAATTTAAAATGTTATATTATACGAAAATGTACAGTCGTGGGAAAAAAAAGTAAACATCCCCTACTAACTCATCAACGAATTATCGTAGAAGAAAAGTTACTGGTGCCGAACGATTGGAAATAAAGTCTACTTTTAAATGACGCATATAAAATTTGCTTAGGGGGACATCTACATATTAAAACAAACCATAACTTTGTTTTTTCTCAATAGCAGTACACAATTCTGACAGCGTAAATGAACTCTACACCCTTCAATTAGTCTAAAAACAAATTTTTATGCAATTCGTACCATAAGTTTCCGAGAAAATAATTATTTTAAAACGAGCGTATTTTAAGGGCTGTATCCAAATTGAAGTTCGGCACTCGATTGTTAACCGAGAGAGCTCCCTTCTTGATCAAGGCACCTTAAGCAGTCAATTAAGCCTGTTAGATTATAGGATAGTATAAGAAATTTCAAAATATTTAGTCACTTCTATCATAGACGGGCCCTTAAACCATCATTTTGCCGTTTTTAAGCATAATTTGAAACTACTTGGAAGAAAAATGTGAAATTTTGGATTTCCATAAAGTAGGACTTAATAAATCTGAATCCATCAAAAAAATTGTAGGTTGCAATTCATGATTTTTTTAATATTAATTTCATAATTCATATCAGAAAATTATAAAAATTGCCAATTCAACGTATTTTTGTTTGGGTATATTAGTATTATTGCTACACAAAAAATTAAAACATTAGGATCATAATTTCAGAAGTTATAAATAAAAATATGAAAATGTAATTTAACATTAGAAGCACTAAATTTTGAATGTTTATAATTCAAAAACTTATTCAAATGACTTGAAATTTGGTGTCTAGGTATAGTTTGAACCAAATATTTGAAATATCTCGTTAAAATTGGGTATTGCCATTGAAAAAAATGAAGTTTGGATTCGTTTTAATATGTAGATGGCCCCCTAACCAAATTTTATATACGTCATTTAAAAGTAGACGTTATTTCCAATCGTTCGGTACCAGTAACTTTCGTCTACGATAATTTGTTGAAGAGTTAGTTGGGGGTGTTTGCTTTTTTTTCCACGACTGTACGTCCTTGCATCTTCATCCCGATGCTACAAATAAAATAATTGCCACTAGGCGGCGCTGTACTACCTGAGCTCCTAACTTCCCAATTTTAAAGTGATTTACATAGCCGGATACAGAAATTAAATTCTCGGTATTTTTCCAGTTTAAGGGGGCTTTGTCGGAATAGAGAAAATTATCTTGGCGAAATAGAGAAAACTCCCTTGGCGAAGAAGGAAATTTGGCAACATATTTCCACATTTTAACATGTGTTATTTTCATCTATCACAAGCGGGAAAACTACTCATATTTTTGCACATGTGTTGTATATATCTTTATATCTCCTTTTCCGTCATTTTTGACGGGCTATCTTTCTAGTAAAACAATTATAATAAAAAAAATTTCGAAAAATTTCACCAAAATAGCCGTATTATCGTATACCTCAAAACAATCAAAACATCTAGACCTCCAGATTTTTTAACGGAGTTTCGTTCAGATACAGTTTTGTTAAGAATGGAGTGCGCTCCCTTCTGGTATAATGTGGAAGTAACAGAACGAGACTTTGTTAAAATTTGGAAATCTAACAAGGCGATCTGTTTTAAACTTTAAGATAGTTTATAACACATGATAAAGGTTATAAAAAAGAATGGCGCGTTACATTTCGGGGGGAAAGGGTGGAGGGGCGCGAACAAAATTAGGAAATATAACAAGGAGATCTGTTTGAAACTTTAAGATAGTTTATAACACATAATAAAACTTTAAAAATGAAGATGCTTCGAAAATTGGGGGAAGTGGAGGAGCGCGTTTTTACCAAGTGGAATCCAAAAATTGAATGCATAGAAAATAAGGGATCACAATGGAAACGCGAAACAATTACGTCTGGGGTTGCCTGGAAAAGGGAGCGATTATGCGGGGAGTTGGTGAGCGTAGCAAGCAGGGGGGGAGGAGCTCCCCGTAGTCTAATAAAAAAAAAAAAAGTAAAGTATACGAAATTATCTTTGTAAAAAAAAAATAAATAAAAACTATTTTTGGTTGACTCCAGCCTTTTTAATTTGACAAAATTTACGAAATTCATTCTAGCAATAACGATGTGAAACTGATCAAATGATAAATAAAACTTTGGCATGAAAAACTAATTCAGTATCGCCGTCTGTTGATAATTCTAGGAACAATTTATATTAGCTGCTGTGTTGTAAGATAGCAGCATTATATAAATCGTCTTTTAAAGCCCACTGTATAAGTAACTTTAACTTTTGCGTATGTTGCAGATAAGTAACGCGGTGATACAAAGGCTTAATATATATGTACTCCCTATTTAATATGTGGTTGTCTCGGATGGATTTCACCACTTTTTAGCCCCCGGGACGGTATGCTATTTCTTTCTCCCAGCTTATTTTGTCTCCAAAAAATAACGTTAGCTTACAGAAGGCAGCAATAAACAAATCAGATGCATCATTCTGCGTTTAAATGCTCTATAGCAATTTTTTTAATTTCTAAGCATCGCATATTTTAAATTTTTATACCGTCGTATTGGAAAAAAAAAGTACTTTTAAATGCAATTTGTTTGAAAACTGTATCTCCGTTTATTTTTGAAATATTAATTTTTTTGTAGTTTTTAGCACCATTTGTTTAATTTTGGCAACTCAAGTACTCCATTTATATAGAAAGTAAAAGGAAAATAGTTGAAAAATAGCAATTATATCTTTTTGTTGCCATTTTCTCATAACAACCGAAAGAAAATGTAATTAAAATACGTGCTATTTTGGAAAAATATAAACGAATTTCGTTAAAACATGGAGGTATTATAAATTAAATTTAATTTTAAGTATCTGTAGACGCTTTCAGTGTGACCTCAGACATGACGTTTTGGTTGGAAACTGACTCCAAACAAACGGTTGCTATGCGTCATTTCTTTTTAAATATAAATTGTGGAAAATGTTTCCAGTACATATCAAGTATTAAAACACTTATATGTGAGATATAGGTATAAGATATAGCTGCAACACCCAAACAAAATAAAAAATGCAACATAGCAACCGTTTGTTTGTAGTCAGTTTCCAACCAAAACGTCATGACTGACGTCACGACTGAAATCGTCTATATTAATGTTACAAACAAATGAATGCCTATGAATCATTAGATAGCCTTTTTTTGTCGAGTTTCTTTAATGACGGCATCTTTTTGCTGCATTTGTGTATTATTTTGCGATAGTGGCATCCTTATGCATGCTTTACTGCAGATGCAAGAGTGGATCGTAAATGTGCAATTCTTAAGCGGATGCGAATGACGTCATTTTAGATAAAATAAAAGTGTGTGCTTTAAGTCTTAAAATTGAAATAGTATTTGTACTATTTATATATACATATATTTTTTTTCATCGGGGGCGACACTAAATTCTGGAAAAGCAGAATTCCTGTTTTCTAGTACTTTTTATTTATTTTTTTACTACCTTGAGCAAATTATTTTTTTTAATAAGATGTGAGAATTTCTCTTTGCGTTATTATTGATTAATGTTTTTGCTTTTCGTGTTTATCGGTTAAATTTATTTCTTATCAAGAGATTTTCTGCTATCTATAAATAAATATTTGTTCAAACCTTACAAACTTTCTTGTAGTAGCTACGGTCATTGATACTTCATCAATGCCAGTTTGTATAGATGTCCTAAGAAGCACTTGAGATTGGAAAAAAGGGAGAGAACATGTGTTTCATCGAACAAATAAAGTTATGATAACCTCGATCTCAGATCTATCTTTGATTTACCGTTATCTATAGATGTGGCGTGGTCTGATTTAGAGCGCTTGATAAAAGCGGTAATTTTGGAGAATTTTAAGCGCCTTAGATCTGAGACTTTAATCAGAGATTGATGTAAATTTTAACTGTACAACATAGTTAAAATTACTTTTTAGACTTTGTAAACTATACCCTTCTCAAATGGTTGAAAAAAAAAAGAAAGAAAGAAAGAATAAGTACGCAACTAAAGAATTGTGCAAAAAAAGTTTTTGTTCTGAGAGTTCTAAGGAATAATAGAGCTGCAGTATGCCTTAAAGCCTTAAAAACGGTTTGCAATATGAAGGCGGTTATCGCTCAAATTTAAATGCCTCATCCGGCCATGATCCGGCCCAGCCGCACACAGACTCTGTGGAACCGCGAGTATTTGCACTTAATTTTGACCGGTTTCAGTGTTGTATATGTAACATCACGCCAAATCAAAACACTTCATCTCCATCTGTCTCATTACCTCCGTGATTATTCCCCCAAATTCACTTTGTTACGAGTTTGTCAAAAATAAAATAATAAAACGTGATATATATATTTTTCTGTACTTTTTGAGGAATTCTTTGGGAATAAAACTTGAATACGCAGAAACTCCAATAACTTTCCTTGAGAGACTTATATTTTTAAAATCGAATTTGCTTTTAACACGTTTGCGAACTAATAGCTCCCCTTTCGTTCAAAACAAATGATAAAATTTTATTTTTATTAATAAAAAAAAAAAATGGAATACAATTGCCAAATTTAATTTTTGAATTGTGTAAGATATTCGGTCAAAGCGATATAAAAAAGCGTCCTATCTTAAATGGGAGAAGTAACCGCAAGATTAAAGGCGAGGTCACATCAATCAAGGTCGCACGCCACGTAGCGGACGGGGTGAACTACAGAAAGATGCCTAACTGTTTTCTTCTTTATGGATAATCTATTAATTGCACATCTAAGAAATAACTGCGCAAGCGCACACGTCGTGCTTTCATTTGTTTGTAGCATTTGTCATGGAGGAATGAGATAGATGGAGGTGCAGTAAGATGGTTGGGGGTGACGCCAAAACAGTAACCCTAAAATCCGCTACAGAAAGCCCAAACAAAACCACCTGCTTTGACACACCTATCAGTTCAAACCGGTTTAAACCTGTATTTCTTTGCTTTCATTTTTTACCGTCGGAAATTGTTATTCAAGATATGATTAAAATTTCGATAAAAGATGACTTATGCGCTGTTATAGGATGTAGTACTAGATCAGAATGTATCAAAGATACTAATATATCACTTCACTGTATTATTTGATTATTTAATCATATGTATTTTAAATATAAATATCAGAAGCGACTTTTAAGATTTTACTTGAAAGGGTAACATTCTTTCGTTATTGTCCGAAAATCGTTTGCACTTGAAAATTTATTTTCGATTAATATTTGTAATTTAAATTTTCATACATAATTTTAAAAGAATGCTTTCATCATTATATTTTATCTGTTTACATGCAATTATTAATATTCTGTTAAAAACAAATAAAGACGTTTATCTAAATTAGTAGCGATTGATACAGTCAAAAATGGGGGGCCCTATTTGAAGCGCAATCACAAAATTTCATTCTATCAAAGAAACTCCATTAATCAGTTTGAATTACTTGAGTTTTGAAACATATTATTATTTGCAAAAAAATAAGTTCCCTGACAGGAAAATTTTAGCTGTAAGAATGAAATTATTATCAATAAATGCTTGGCTCGCATTTGAGTAATTGGACTTGACCTTTCGATACAAAGTTTTATTTTTCACAAAATTGTTATGCATTTCTCAAGGATAACTTTTTCTTTTCAGAAAATTGATACCAAAAGAACAACAAAACTTCCATCCCCAAAACATTCTTCTATCTCATACATGTTAATACTTTAAAATTCGCTATCACACTGCCAAAATTAAATGGCAATCTATACCCATCATGAGGATTCTAAAGATATGAAATTCCGTGCATTAGTTCTTGAGATATGGCTATCGCTGAAATCGTGTAAATCCAGCAAACTGCAGCCTAGCAGCACCACCTATTTGGTGCTTTACACCAAAACCTATGATGCACCAAAACCACCAAACATCAACATATGTCAACGTCAAACTGAATCTGAAGTTTGGGGAGAATCCGTGCATTAGTTTTTGAGATAGAGCTATTGCGAAAATCATGAAAATTCTAGCGTAGCAGCGACACCTATTGGGCGATTAACACCAAAATCTATCAGCAACAACTTGTGTTAACATCTAACTCTGAAGTTAGATGAAAATTCGTGCATTAGTTCTTGATAGAACTATTGCGGAAATCGTGAAAAATGCAGCACAGCAACGCCAACTGATGGGCGATTTACACCAACACGCAATCAGCACCAAGTCATATCAAGGACTAACTGAATCTGAAGTTTGATGAAAATCCGTGCATCAGTTCTTGAAATAGAGCTATGCTGAAATCGTATAAAACCTACAAAATGCAGCATGGCAGCGCCACCTGTTGGGCGATTTACACCAAAACGTAATAAGCACCAACTCATATTAAGGACCAACTGAACCTGAAGTTTGATGAAAATCCGTGTATTAGTTCTTGAGATACAGCTATTGCTGAAATCGCGAAAAATGCAGCATAGCAGCGCCACCTGTTGGGCGATTTTCACCAAAAACTAATCATCACAAATTTATATTAGGGACTACATGAATATAAATTTTTATTAAATTCCGTGCATTAGTTCTTGTGATAGAGCGCCCACAAAATTTGTGTCACATACTGACAAACACTTTCGATACAGTACTGTATTCGAATCTTTTGTGTGTCCTTGTAAATGAACGATAAATACTATGCACATCATATTTCACAGCAAGTACATTGTAGTAAATCTGAGTAATTTATGTCTATTCCATTATATTTCAGTAACATAATATCGCTGTAAACAGTCCCCCTCCCCCCATATCATTATGTAATGGAATTCTTTTGTGTGGCCCTGTAAATGAATAATAAATGCTTTGCAAACCCCATATTCTACTAAATGAATGTTTAATTGCACTTTATAAATGAATATCAATTTCTTTATGTTTTAAATTGTCTAACATCATTAAAATGCACTTGAAACGATTTTTCCCATTGACCTTGATGTAACAGAATACTTTTTACGCCCATGCAAATGAACTATAAGTGCCACACATTTTTTTTTTCTTTTTTCAATAGCGATCACGCTATAGTAAACGTCAATAACATATAAAAAATGCAGGGTGATCCCAGTATATTTACAAGAGTTAGAGCTCGGCCAGAAGGCCATACAAACCGAAGACAAACATTTTTCATTTATGTTGGAAAAGGTTAAAGAAAGAAAACTTTCAATAATACAATTTTTAGTTCTTATCAAATGTTTTCAATATTTTATTTAATCTTATTTTGACATTTTATTATTGTTAATTTTCCAATTCCAATTATTTTAAAAGCAAACATTTATTTTAATAAATAACAACACAACAAAGACCCTTTAAAAAATGTACCATTTTTCCTAAAATATACTTCAGCTGTAATTCACCTGTTTGAATTCGTCTTATTAATACAAAATCCCTCCCACGTGCTTGTGTTTTTGGGCTTTCTTGGGCGTTTAAATTTGAGCGATAAATGGTTTCATATTGCAAACTTTTTTAACGGCATACTGCAACTCCATCTATCTCTTTCCTCCATGAGCATTTGTATTCTGACAGTAATAGAATATTCTATTAATTTTAATTCGGGTTTTCTGACTTATTTATTATAGTTAATTATTTAAATAAAAACAGTTCTTTTTAGAACTAATATCATTTGTTAAAATGGCAAAATTTTGGCCATCGAATAACTATAGTTTTCGAAATTGTAAGAAAATTCTTTTTCTTATACGTAGAATTCATATCTGTCCTTTTCCAAAGAGTAAAACAAATTAGTTACGTATTTTAACTTTAATTTATTAAAAAAGATAAAATTATTTATTCGCTCGATTTTAATTATTTTCTTTTAATGAAATGAAAAATGACTCATAAAAATTAGTAAGTAGTTAATGTGTAAAGATTGAATTTTGTAGTCTTATTTTTTACTCAATTCTTGATGTGCTAAAGTTACAAAAAATGATATACACGGTTGCATTCCCGATGAAAATACAACGCTTATGAATTATGAATGTTTAGAATATGTATAGAATTTAATTATAAATAAAATATTCAATTTTAAATCCCTTTGTTGGCTTATCATGCGCAAACGATAAATTTCCAATATTCTCCTTATCGCATTGCAATCATCTTATTCAACTAACAAATATTTCATTCATTTAATTTAAAACTTATTTCATTTTATATTCCGAATCACTTTAATTTAAAATGCTTGCATTAAATGTTGTACTATTAAACGAGAAAGTGCTGTTCATGTATTTGTTTAAACATTTTGCGAGTCTAGGCAATAACTTCAATAATTTTCCTAAAATCGCCAGATTAGATTTTATTTTTTTTAAACAAAGCCATTTAGAAAATCCCTTTAAAAATTCAATTACGAATTTCAGATTCTTACTTACTCACAGAAGATGAATCTTGTTTGCCAGATTTATTGCAAAATATTTTTGTTACAGCTTGTTTTGATAAAAATATGTGTATTTAAAAAAAAAAATCGCAATGTCATTTTAGTTTAAGGGCAAAAGGCTTCCGTAATGCTTCCGTAGCATTAGTGCTTTCCTCCCGAAATTAAAATGATACTGCGACTATTTTTTTTTAATGTACATAATTTTATCAAAACAAGCTGTAATAAAAATATTATGCAATAAATCTGGTAAACAAGATTCATCTTCCATAAGTGAGTAAAGATTCAGAAAATATGCGTAAGAGATGCGCAGATATAGTAGAAATTCTGTCATATATGGCGTCATAATGAAAACCCGCGTATTTGCATTATTCACCCCCTCCATGAAATGGCGCAGCTGTGTCAATATACTCCAGATTCCAGTATTGACATTGTACGCTTACTTATATCGCTTTGATATTCGGTCGTATTTATGCTTTGTATTATTGGCAATTTTTTTATGATCGTCTGCGAACTGTTTTCGAGTTGATGGAATGCTTTGTTTTCAAGAGGCAGCCATGAGCGGCTTATTTTGTTATATTGCGAATAAATACCAGTGTATTGGAGTATTTTATTGAGCATTAGTGTGTTTTTATATATTTCTTCAACATAAGGCATGTAGGAAACTTCGCAAGGTAATTTCGAATGGTTGGATTTTTCGTTAAGTTACTCAAAAAAATTCTTTAGTGATAAAGCTCTTACTTTTTTTAATACCGCTGAAACAGACCGATTGCGACGATTAAATTTATTAAGTTGTAAAGTTTAATGCAAATATACTTGTTAAAAAGGTTGCATCTCGACCCTTTCCCTATAGGATGTCTCAAAAAGATTAAAATGCGTTTCAAGTTTTTATCTGTTGGAGATACGCAAGAAATGTAAATTTCAAAAGAGTTAAAAATATGATAAGAATTAAAATTATGTTGATGAAATAATCCTGCTATTGATTTTCAAAACGTTACACTTCTGAATTTTTATACGATGCCTAGGTCCTATAACTCATATTTAGAAAATTTTTCTCCGTGGTCTGATAATTAAAACATCAAAAATTCCATTTTCTATCACGAAAACTTACTGAATATGTTTTTAATTTTATGAAGTTTTGGAGCTTTCCTGCATTAAAAAGTCGTCTGCCCATTTTAAGTGCCGGGCAGCTCCAAAATTTTATAAAATTCAAAGCATCATAATTTGGCGTATTTTCGTGGTATACGCCTGGGTAGGCAAAAAAATAAAGCGCCTTTCAAACAATTTGGGACAGCCTGTATATAAATAAGGTTTTAAAGACTCATGATGGTGAGTTGTAGATTAGACAGTTACTTGGTAGCTACAATAGAGCTTTGTTTAAAGTATGTGCCTATATTAAATTGGGCGTTTTGGTGAACATTTTTAAACAAAAATATTATGGTTTCATTTGGAAGAGTAATCTTTTGTGATTCCAAATCTGGTTTAATTTTATTCCTACGATTACTAGAACAGGAGTTATGGCCAATTTAATAAACAGGAAGTAATTTCAACTACCGGAAGTGGAAGTAGGCAAGCCAAGAGAATATAAACAATGCTTCTATGCACGATTTTCTTACTTTTTTACATAAAAACACTAGTAAACCTTAATTGACACTTCTAAATTAATTTTATAGATAAGAAATCTTTAAATGCGATTTCTGGAAAATCAATTTTTTCTTTATTTCCATGTTTTATAAACTCCATTACATAAAATGTTTTAAACATATTTCAGTGAAATTTTCTCAGAATACTTACCACGTAGAATCTAAGCTCTATGTGATAATGTAATTTTTTAATAGGGTGCTTCAAAATAAAAAATTGGTATTTTTTATAAAAAATATGTATTTTTTTAACATATTTTGAACTATTTCAGTTAATTTTGAAGATATTGTAAAACCCCTAGTTCAGTGCACAGGAAAATGTAATAGTAGTATGTAGTGCAAAGGAAATTGAAATATATTTGGTTGATTTGAGTGTACGCTGTTTGGCGTAAGCATGAAGTTTTACTAAAAAGATGGCATAAAATATTATGATGATATTGTAGAGGTCTGCACGGGCCCAGGCTTGGCTCGAGGCCCGTACCCGGCCCGGCGAAGTGAAGGCGAATTTTCAAACGGGCCGGCCGGCAAAAAAATGGAACGGGCCTACCGGGCCGGGCCGATAAAAGAAAAATTGAACGGGCCTGCCGGCCCGCTATAAAAACTTAATCGGAGCCAATAAAATAAAAGTGATTTTCAATGAAGGTCACTTTCACGACAATAAGTATAAATGTGCGTCATGAACCGATGCTAGTTTGAAAAAATTAATACAGAAATGTAACATGTCCACATGTCCAGTGTAGAGATCAGCATCCGACAGTTAAATGGTGTCTGAGGCCGGGCTTAATTTTTCCAGCAGACTCGTGCCGGGCCGAGATCAGGCTTGCATTTTTTTTTTTTTTTACACATTTGAGCAAGGCCGGAACTGGACTTTACTGTTCTCAAGATGGGCAGGGGTAGGAAGGCAATTTGTTTTGTAAAAATATTAATAGCGAACTTCTGTTAACGGAATTTTTGGACATATATCTTAAGATGGTTGGTTCTCAAATTTACTGCTCAACAGTGAGAAATTTTCTGACACATTTTCTGTCTCATTTTTAACTGGAAAGGCATTAAATTGACAGGCCTGACTATTGAAGGGATTTGGAATCGATCAGCGTTTTCCATTTTTTATAAATAAATTACTTATCGAGATACAAGAGATTCTTGTCACGTCACTGCAGGTTTTTCTCCTTTCCCGTGCTATTGTTTCTGGAAATTCCATTCAAAACTTTAACTTTGAGAATATTTTCTCAAAGATATATTGCCTTTATCAAAAATGGCTAACGTTATTCGATTACATAGTTTATCAATAAGAACACATGCCAATCTTATGCATTTCCGAAAAGAAATGAATTCAAAAATGTATTAGAAAGTAGCTCCTTTGGATTTTATTAAATGGCAGAGAAATATTTTTACAAATCTGCTTTTTAACACTTTCCAACAAAGTTGAAAAGTGTTTATGCATTCGGTTTGTCTGGCCGTCAGTCCGTCTGTCCGTCTGTCCATGCTTTAACTCCCGTCAATATACTCGGAGTTTCATGAAATTGATAAAGGTTATTTAGGGTCACCAAAGCATGTTTGGTATTGTATATTAAGTATGTAGGATTAATCTTTCATTTACAGGGGCACGCAAAAGTATTCCATTACATTATCGTATATGGGGAATAACTCCCAAAAGTATACTCGGATTTTCATGAAATTAATCATGGTTATTTAGGGTCACCAAAGCATGTTTGGTATTGTATATGAAGTATGTAGAATTAATCGTTTATTTACAGGAGCAAGCAAAAGTATTCCATTACATTATGGTATATGGGGAATAATTCCCGTAAATATACTCGGATTTTCATAAAATTGATAAAGGTTATTTAGGGTAGAGGTCTGCACGGGCCGGAATTTCCAGGCCCGGCCCGGCCCGAAGGAAAGCTATTTTGGCCTGGACCGGCCCGGTGTAAAAATTGAAAGTTCGGCCCGAGCCCGACCCGGCCCGTTTACATTTTTACCGTTCTCGGCCCGGCCCGTGCAAAAAACAGTGAAAACAGGCCCGACCCGGCCCGACTAAATTTCCACAAAAAATTCCGTTTTTTCTCGACACACAATTAAGATTCTTTTAATGAATACTACATGCATATTTATGGGAACATTTTACAGTATATTTTAAATTGCTATGTGTTCGCAAAATAGAAAACACACAATAGTAAACATTAACGATTACTTACAGTGTTTTAGTCAACGTCTCTACAGACGTTTCAAAATTTAAATAAGGGTTCATTAAAAGATTATTGTAGTTTAGAATAAAGGGTTAAAAAACATGATAACTTTTGAAGCTTATAATAAAAGGTAGATTTGTAAAAATATTTCTTTCATTTTTAAGGCTTTTCTCAAATCCAAAGGAGCTACATTTTGATACATTTATAAATTCATTTCTTTTCGGAAACGCACGAGATTGGCAGGTATTCTTATTCAGAAACCATGTAAATGCCGTTTTTTTCTTTGATAAAAGTAATATATCTTTCAGAAAATACTGCCAAAGTTGGCGTTTTGAATCGAATTTTCGGAAGCGATAGCACAGGAAAGGAGAAAATCGTACAGTCACGTGACAAGTCTCTGTTATCTCTGTACGTAATTTATGAAAAATGGAAACGCTATTCGATCCCAAATGCCTTCAATACTCAGGCCTGTCAATTTTATGTCTTTATCTTTAAAAATGAGTCAGAAAATGTGTCTGAGAATTTCGCATTGTTAAGCAATAAATATGAGAACCACCTTAAGGTACATTTCCAAAGATACTGTTAACAGAAGTTCATTATCGCTATTAATACTTTTACAAAACATAATGCCTGTCCTACACATCCTGAGAACGATTAAGACCAGTTCCGTCCAGGCACAAGTCTGCCGAAAAAATTAAACCCGGGATCAGGCATCATGTAACTGTACGATGCCGATCTCTACGATGGATATGTTACATTTCTGTATTGATGTTGTTAAACTCGCATCGGCTCGTAACGCACAGTTATACTTCTCGAAAAAGTCATATTCATTGGAAATGGCCTCGTATTTTATCTGCTATTGCCAAATTCTTATATCGGGCCGATAGGCCCGATTAATTTTTTTTATCGGCCCGTTCAATTTTTTTGCCGGCCCGTTTATTTTGCCTGTCGGCCCAGCCCGGCCCGTTGAAAAAATTGTCCTAATTCTGCCGGCCCGGCCCGTTTGAAAATTCTCCTCCATTCCGCAGGCCGGGCCGGGTACAGGCCTCGGGCCAAGCCCGGGCTCGTGCAGACCTCTAATTTAGGGCCACCAAAGCATGTATGGTATTGTATATGAAGTATGTAGGATTAATCGTTCATTTACAGGGGCACTCAAAATTATTCTATTACATTATGGTATATGGGGAAAATCGTTTGCAGAGTATTTTAATGACATTATGCTATTTCAAATTTATTGAAACTGATATAAATCACTGAATTTCACTACGATCACGTTAGAACAGGACATTCATAGTATTTTTTATTCATTTAGAGGGACGCACAAAAGAAATAGAAATCGGTTACAGTACTTTATTACAGTGCTATTACTTACTGTCTTTGAGTAATAATTGCTGGAATGCACGGTTTAAAATTCGGTATGCGCTTTTAAATTTAATTAATTTTTTGCATCGTACCCGTTATAAATTCTATACCTTAAATACAGGGCTGCACAAAAGTATTCACGTACCGTTCTCCTTATTAGAGGATATTGCTGAAGGTAAATTTTCAACTGAATATATGTAGCTCTTAAGTGAATAAAATTTTGGCTTGCATGTAGCTAATAGATTCAAATCTATAAATCATATACAGAGCTGCAATTCGCAAATTTTTCCGATTTTGGATGGGAATAGCCGAAATTGGGTTCTGAAATGTACTATGCGTTTCCATATGGTTGAATTAGACGTAATATTTTAATTTTTTAAACAGTGCAGTTTTGTTACATTATTCTGAATGTGTTAGAAAGTGTTTCATCATCTATGCTTTGCGCATGATTTTTTTCTTACTTGTTATTATATAACTTCAAAAGTTATCATGTTTTTTAACCCTCCTTTTTTTCTTTTATTCTAAACTACATTAATTTTTTAACGAATCCTTATTTGAATGTTGAAACGTCTAAGACTCTAAGTAACCATTAATGTTGCTATTGTGTATTTTCTATCTTGTGAACACATAGTAATTTTAAAATATACTGTAAAATTAACCCATAAATATGTATGATATATTATTCTTTAAAAGACTCTTAATTGTATGCTTAGAAAAACCTGATTTTTTTTGTGGGAAATGAGTCAACCCCATTTAATTGGTTTTCCACGGGCCGGGCCGGGCCTGGTTTCACTGATTTTTGTACTGGCCGGGCCGAAAACTGTGAAAATATAAACGGGCCGGGCTTGGGCCGAACTTTTAATTTTTCCATCGGGCCGGGCCAAGATTGCTTTTGTTCGGTCCGGACCGGGCCCGGGCCTAGAAATTCCGGCCCGTGAAGACCTCTATGATATTGTTAGGATTTTATGTTTTTTCATCATTTTGTATTACAATTGAACTAAAATTACGTTTGTCTATTCATTGTACATTTTTTGTAAAAAAGTGCTGCGAACGTAGGCAGATACCTTAAGAAGATTTTTTAAGAAAAAGAAAAGTTTGATGGAATCTTGAGTTGCGCGTTTACACATCTACACCAAATCTACTATCGCTTTTCCCCTTCTCCTTGAGAGTGTGTTCCGAACTGGCGTGTTAACCCTTAAATGCCTGACTTTTCAAAAATCATTGTAATAATGTTTTTCGGCTTTCATTTTTTAAATAAATCATGGGAAAAATACTAAAAAAAAAATCATATTTTGTTTTAAGTATAGTTTACGGCTAAAAAACAGTTTGTTACTAATCGGCAATACTGGTGTTTAATTGAAAAAATAATTTCCCTTGATAAAATTCTATAATATTAAACACACAAGAATTTTAGGAACTATAATAAGAAATAAATTTTACTTGCTCACTGCAGGTCAAAATAGGGTATTTCGCAAGCTTCCAAACAAAACAAAAAGAACAAGTAGCAACGTTTGAAAAAATAAATTTATCTTTATTCTTAAATAGCACAAGCGTTGCCATCTAAATGCTGAAAATCGGTTTAATAATAATTTCAGAATGGATTTTATTGGCAACATTAGGCATTATAGCTTCAATATTATTCTAATAGTATTTTAGAGCCTAAATTGGGTATGTTGCTGAAAAGCAACACCAGGCATTTAAGGGTTAAGGTTGTGCAAGTACCTCCTAGGAAATACTCAATAAATACATCTTAAGAGATCCATAAACCAACTGCATAATGGTTGAACAAAGCGGTGCACCAAATGTTACAAGCTAGGCATTTTATGTATGGCTTTCTTTTCAAAGTAGTTAATTTTCATATAAGAGGGCTAAATAGATCAGGATTTATAGTTTGACACCCTAACAAGGACTGTTAGGGTATTCTAAGACCGAATCTAGTCTGTAGAGCATAGCGTCTCTCCAGGTACCCTTTATTAAGGTTTCAAAAAATTACAATTTTCAGCTGGAGCTGAACCCGCCGCTAAACGCGACAAGGAAGATCAGGATTTATAATATGAAATAGACTTGAATCCTATGCACTTCCCGTTTTGTAGTCTTTATGAGCCTCTGTTTTAAGCTTTTGGTGTTTTTTGTGAGGCCACTTGTATTCCTTGCTGCAGATATATTTGTTACGAATCAAAACGTTGATGCAAATATAAATATCTGTTTTATAAATCAATGAAATATGGCTGATTCTGCGTGTTTTGCATGATAGACAAATTAACCTTTAACTGATGTTACCGGTCTCTCAGACCGCGGCTTTTTTTTCAATTTTTATAGTTTAACTTCCAATTTTCAGTTTAACTACAAACACTATCGAAATTTTGTTCCGTTTGGAACTTTAGTACTATCACCAGAGACATTTGAATAGGTGAATTTTAATTATAACAGTTATGTGCAAAAAGTTTAGTACAAAAACACCATTCTATGAGTTAATCATGCCTTTTATTCATCTTTTGTTGCAGCGGTCTCACAGACCGCTTCACACTAGTTATGTGACAATTTCTGTGACATCAGTTAAAGGTTAAAAAAGAAGATGTGAATGTGTCGATTTTTGTTTTAACAATTTTTTACCTTAATATGATTTTTCAGCCTTTTAAGCTCACCTGCCGAACTGTAATTGCAATAAATGAATGAATAAATTACAAAACGAGAAAAGCGGGAAACTTCACACGGATTTACTCATTTTTTATTAACTGGTTATTTTTCCTATTTCTTTTATTTTGCTTTCTCTTTTGCAAGGCGTTTTCAAGGTAAGCATTACAGATCAGCCCATTTGGAATTTCCTCAGTGATATTGATATTTTTACGCGAGGAAATAAGACAGATTCATCCCAAAAAAGGTGCATACATACATCATGTAAATTAAGCTTTTTGTTAGTTAAATTAGCTTATAATAGCATTTAGTTTGGGTGCCTCTGTGTCTTTTCAATCTCTTTTTCGCCAGAAATTGACAAAAGATATTGTTTAAAGTTTTTTTTCAGAGAATGTCAAAGAGGAGCATTTAGGTGGAGCTGAAACAGAAAAATTGACTTCAATCTTGGCAAATAAAATATTTTACTGGAAACAGAAATACTACATTTTATTCTTGTAAATAATTTATAACTTTATGAATGAAACAGTTGCTACCAGAATGTGTGATTCGTGCAATAATTCTCAAATTACAAAGGACTTTGCATTAGTAAAATTATTTTTTGCCTTTATCTCGTTTAAATCTAATTTTGAGTTGTAAATTTCCAAGTGAGTGAAAAATGTCTGGGCCAGGATTCGAACCAGGGATCTCTTGGCTGAAGCCGCCAATGCTCTGCCAACTGAGCCATCCCGGACTAACCTGGAGGGCCTAATTCGCCCAGCTAACCTTAACGATCACAGCATCTGGTCTGATATCTGAATCAGCTCAACAAAATAAATCACAGGTTATGGGACACAAGTAAACGCTGGATTATCTTAGATTGATTTTTAACACAATTATTCAATTGATAAATAAATCATATGAGTTGTAAATTTCCAAGTAGGTGAAAAATGTGCGTAATTATATTAAATTAATTTTTAACGCAATTATTCGATTGATAAATAAATCATATGAGTTGTAAATTTCCAAGTCAGTGAAAAATGTACGTAATTATATTAAATTAATTTTTAACACAATTATTTAATTGATAAATAAGGTTAGTTGGGGTAACTGGACCCATGAGGTAACTGGGCCATAGGCTATTTTATAAAAAACTGTTGATGTTTTTTAAGATTTTTGTGAACAAAGCACCTTAATCTCTACTTTATAAAACAACGTGTGTCAACTCAATCATAACTCTCACTTTGCTGTAATAGGTTGTCAAAAATTTACGTTTCTTTTTTTAAAAGTAACGTCAATATAGTTGAACTTCCTCGGTTGTTTATCAAAATACTGTAAGTAATTTTATTAAACAATCTTTTTTTTTAATGATTAGGCATATAACTACATTAATATTATTAAGTATCTATACTTACTTCATGTTTCAGATGTAAGCCCGGTGTCCCAGTTAGCCCATAAATTTTTCAAGAATGGGGTAACTGAGACTGTTAGAGTGATGTAATCGCACATTACATTTCATGAAATCATTTGTTTTCGGTTCTATCACGTCATTAACTTAAATAAAACTGATTGGTTCTCCTATTAGCAATTTATATTGGTTGTCTTATTAAAAGGCCCTATTGGCCTTCCTAGAATCCTTTCAAAATGTTATAAATATAGGTTACTTTCTTTTGTGCCTCACTGTATTCTCTGATTGTCATGTGTGATTGACTTTTTGTAAATAAAACTTCTATGTACGATCAAACGGCCTTATCTTTCAACTCAGCAACATTTCAACACGGATTTTTAAGAGGGACATGTATCCGAGGTAACTGGTCCATGCTGGATCCAGTTACCCCAATAGTTATAAATAATTTTTTTGAATTTCTCTTACTACGGGAAATAAATTTCTCCATTGTTTTTTGCTCACAATAAAGAAAATTATAGAATACCTTATTAAATTTGCGTAAAAAAAAAAAAAAAACAGCATATCGGGTGGTATCAAACCAAATTTCTTGACCCCTTGAGAGGCGGGGATGCCGTTATGGCATCACATAATTTTAATGCCTAATTTCCACATTGGCACCGAAATTTCATAATGAAAATTTCACCTTTATTAAGTACGCGAAAATATACTTTTGCCTGTTTACAAATAGATTCTCTTGTAAATACTGGTGTCATTAAATTATTTCAACATTTTACGAATGCAAGTACCTTGCCCCTGAAAGAGAGATAGCCAAACCTTGAAATTGTACGATACACAGGGGTCGCATTCTATAGGGAAACTTTTATTGTTCCTACTACTATTTTGAAAATAATATCTTCATCGCACCTTTCTCTAGAATATGTTAAATAAAATGATCATGAAGGTAACTCATTAAGGGTTCTGGTAAAAACAATAAAAATTTCCCTATATAATGCGACTCCTGGATACAGATAAAGTACTTATGTAGCCGTTTGTTCATAGATTTACCTTGCTTCTTTTCCCTTAAAATACCCATGTGACTTTTATACTTATTACCTATACTAAAGTACATAAGTACTTACTTAATTTTTATGTTTTTGGTATAAATAAATCTAATATTTTCACTTTTAGTGCCTTTTCTTAGACATATTGACAGCAAAGGTTTCCCTTATAACGCTCTTCAGTTGATATATAATTTACATGATCTGTCTGGTTTAAATTTTTTTAAGTTGTTTACACTTTTTCAAACAGTACCTGATATCCCATATGAAAAAAAAAATAAACGCGTGTGCTGGACCCATCAGGAAAGAAAGATGAAATATGCATATTTGTACATATTTAAATATTAAAATGTAATTTTGAGCACTTCTGTCTGATAGAGGGAACCTAACTGAACACATTTACAAAAGTTCAGATGAAATTCAAATGTACATTAACTTTTTGAAGCTGAATTGTCAGAAGCTCCAGAGTCACATTGTAAAATCATGGCCCAGTTGCCTCAACTAACCTTAAATTATATGAGTTGTAAATTTCCATGTGGATGAAAAATGTCCAGATATTTTTCACACACTTGCAAATTTACAACTCATATTATTTATTTATCAACTGAATAATTGGCAACTCATATTATTTACTTATCAACTGAATATTTGGCAACTCATATTATTTATTTATCAATTGAATATTTGTGTTAAAAATTAATAATATAATTACGCATCCAGCGTGCATTTACTGGAGTTCTATTGACATTTTTCACCCACTTGGAAATTTACAACTCATATGCTTTATTTACCAGTTGAATTATTATGTTAAAAATTAATCTAAATCTAATTCTTTTCATATTTTTTTAATTTTCAGACAGAAAAATTATGTGAAGAAAGTTGTAAGAAACTTGTATAATTAGGGCAAAACCTATTGACAAAAGCAATAAATGGTTGATTTCAGAAGAGGAAGTTAGGAGCTTATGTGAAGTTTTATTAGCTGCTTACAAAGGCTCCAGAAGCATCGAAAACAACTAGTAAGAACTTCATAAAATACTTAAAGTGCTACAAAATAAAATTTCGTCCAACTGAATCTGACTATATGTCATAAAAATAGCTTGTGTTCGTTAGTCTGGTAGCAGCATTTAGCTAAATTGTTTATTCTCAAACTTTTTAAACATTTGGAAAAAATGGTTATTGTCCTCTGTCAGGGTAGGAAATCAAAAACATATCTGAAGCGTTTTATTGGTTGAATCCACATTTTATTCTTTTTCTGATTAGTCTATACTGTAATCTGTATTTTCCCTTTACTTTCAACAGAGATGGATACTTCTGTTACCACTATGACAAAAAAGTAATAAAAACTACGAAAAAAAAATAATAATAACTCAGAAACAAATTGAGATACAGCTTTCAAACAAATTGCATTTAAAAGTACATTTTTCTCTATACGACGGTGTAAAAAGTAATATTGTGTGATGTTTAGAAGTTTAAAAATGAAATTTCAATTAAAATTGATACTGGAATATTAATGTTTAATCCATGGCGTACGTAATGTATGACAAGCTCCGTAGAAGCTTAAAAATTTACAGTACCGAAAAATGTAATCCATGGCGTACGTAATGTATGATCAACTCCATGCGATTTTTTATGTCTTAAATTTTAGTCTTTGAAAAAATCATTTTCCAAATCGTCGTTGTAATTTGTTAAATTACATTTTTTTTTTTTTTTTTTTTTTTTTTTTTTTTTGTAGTTTCGTGCATTTAAATTTTGTCGTATGTAAATATATGTATCTGGTATTATGAAATAAATTTTCTAAAAAAAAATAAATAAATAAAAAGAAAATTCTTACCAGTGCAGACAAACGATAGCGATGAAAAAAAGAAAAATCTCGCTTTTTCGAAGAAATCAATTTATCAGCTACAGTAATACCTCGGTTTTCGTTGACTTCGGTTATCGTTGGTTTCGGTTTTCGTCAATTTTTTCCGAGAAAAATTTGTCTCGGTTTTCGTTGGTTGCCTCGGATTTTGTCGTTGTACTCTAGCCCTCTGAGCGTCTGAGGGCTTTTCTGCATTTAAAAAAGTGATTATAAAACTAATGTTAATTAAATTTTTTTTACCCTGTTTGTTTTTAAAATACACTTTATTTGGCATACATCTTAAAATATAATTTTGTTTAAAATATTTTTGTCTACAACCGATTTAAGTGGTTTTCGGGAAACGGAAAAACACGGGCAAACCGCTTAGAGGGTTAGTGATCTCACTGCATTTTCTGTAAACGAAGGGAGCGACCACACGTTCTCCTGCTCAGTGTGGCGTTCTTTCTCGTTGTATGTGCATCACACCGCGCGTCTAGGCCAACAATTTCATTTATTTACAGGATATTTTGGGGCTTTTTTAGGTGCGTTCGTAATTATATAAATACGTAGCACCTATAGTCGTCGTTCAGTCCGTCCGTCCGTCCGTCTGTCCGTCCGTCTGTCCGTCCGTCTGTCCGTCCGTCTGTCCGCATGTAACAGAGCAAAAACTACCCAACCGAATGGTCTGAAATTTCAAATATATGATTGTTGCAAAATTTTGTCGAGCCATTTCAAATTTTATGAAAATCGGATGTATAGTTTAATTACAGGGACAGTCAAAAGTTTTTCTTTACATTACGGCCAATGGGAAAAATTATTGAAAGTGCATTTTAATGATATTAGAGCCTTCCGAATGATCTGAAATTTTAAAGATATAACTGTTGCAAAATTTTATCGAGCCATTTCAAATTTTAGGAAAATCGGATGTATAGTTTAATTACAGGGACAGTCAAAAGTTTTTCTTTACATTACGGCCAATGGGAAAAATTATTGCAAGTGCATTTTAATGATATTACAGCCTTCCGAATGATCTGAAATTTTAAAGATATAACTGTTGCAAAATTTTGTCGAGCCATTTCAAATTTTAGGAAAATCGGATGTATAGTTTAATTACAGGGACAGTCAAAAGTTTTTCTTTACATTACGGCCAATGGGAAAAATTATTGCAAGTGCATTTTAATGATATTAGAGCCTTCCGAATGGTCTGAAATTTTAAAGATATAATTGTTGCAAAGTTTTGTTGAGCTATTTCAAATTTTAGGAAAATCGGATGAATAGTTTAATTACAGGGACAGTCGAAAGTGTTCCGTTACATTACGGGGAATGGGAAAAATTATTGCAAGTGCATTTTAACGATATTACAGCCTTCCGAATGGTCTAAAATTTTAAAGATATAATTGTTGCAAAGTTTTGTTGAGCTATTTCAAATTTTAGGAAAATCGGATGTATAGTTTAATTACAGGGACAGTCAAAAGTGTTCCGTTACATTACGGGGAATGGGAAAAAATTATTGGAAGTGCATTTTAATGATGTATCAGACTATGCGCTTTATGAAGTGCAAAAAAGTATACATTCAGTACAATATGGGGTGCAAAAAACAATTATAAAACTAGTTATAGTACGAACGCACCTCATTTGCCACGTTTGACGAGCAATTTCCAACTTGTTATTGATTGCGAGTGGTCCATCATGGGACCAAAGGAAGTCCAGCCAAATCCAGCCGTCCCTACATATGGGGTCAAGGGCGGATCTGGAGAGTCCTCAAGGGGGGGGGGGCGATTTTAGAAATTTGGAGACTCCAATCTGATGCGCGGGTCGGGGCTAATTTTTTTCACTGCGGGTCGTGTTACTTCTACTTTTTGCTGTGGGTCGGGCTTGGGTCCGGTTGACTACAATTTTTTGCTGTGGATCGCATTTGGGTCCGGTTGACTTCTACTTTTTGCTGCGGGTCGGGTTTGGGTTCGGTTGACTTCTACTTTTCTGCTGCGGGTCGGGTTGACTTCTAATTTTTAGCTGCGCTCTAGCGCATTGGGTTTTGGGCAGATTGGCATACATTACTTCCGGTTTGGGTCCAGGGGCGCGCCAGCAGTATCCAGCGCCTGTGTGCAGAATTACAGTTGGCGCCCTATACCCCCCCCCCCTCCGAAAATAAAACTTTAAAAAATATATGAATATCTATAAATGCTGCCATCATTCTAGAGTCCCCAGGTCAAATAAGTTTTTTTAAATCACAAAATTTATTTAATGAAATTTATCTTGTTTCTATTGCGCTCATATTTTATTTCATTTGTTAAATAAAATTTCTGGTTTCAAACATGTTTAAATTTCCTGAAAAATAAGGAATGTTGGCAGCTATGTAAATAAAATTTGAAGCACAGCAAAGCCTGTGCACAGCAAATGGAATCTGTCTATATCAAAATCATGCATTAAACGGTAAAATTTCATTATCCTGGAGAAAATAATACAATACAATAGCAATAGATTCTATCTATACTAATAAAAGAAAGTTGTTTATCATTTCTGATTTTCATATCTATATTAATAAAAGAAAGTTTTTAGTCTGAATGTGTTGGCTAAGAAAATCTACCACACATAGATTTCTGAAAATTTGGTTAAGAATGGACGATTGCACGTCCAAATGCACCTGAGGCTCAGATGTTTCATTTCTTTATAATTAGCCGAAACATTAATTAAAAGCCATAATGATCATCGCAAAATGGCGAGCTTTCTTTCTTCAAAGCGATCATGCCTGTGGATTTCCCTAGACGTTTTGCGGTCCTTCATACGGAAGAAAGCGTAGCGTTCTATTTTTACTGCATTTTGAAATTGTGAAGGCCGAGTCCCTGTAGAGTTAAAAAAAGAAAAAAGGAGAAAGAAAATTGCCTTATCTTTCCGATTCCAACGGTGTCATTCATTATTACTTCAAAAAACCTTTTTGTTTCCCGGCTTGGTTCGCGTCGGCTTTCAGGTTTTCCATTTTTCTAAAGTTTAAAATTAAAAACTACTAATACATTCCCGGTATTTTCCCGGTTCTAAAGATGTCTCTGGTGTAAAAAAATATTGATAATTACCCTTAAAAAAATCTTGAAGTCATTTCAAGGATTCGCCAGAGATGTTTTTTCTCTTGGGCAAGTTTTTTCCAGATATCGTTTCCTTTTAAGAGATATGTGCTTTGGATATCATTTCGCGTTTCAAAAAAAGTGAGGGGATTGTGCGCATTTTAAGATATTTATGTTTTATCAAGAATTTTTGGTCAGAATTGAAAGTTTTATGCTAAATACCAGAAATTAAATACAAATTCGACGTTCGCTTGAAAAATCAAACCTGATAGGGGATATCAATCCCGTTGTACGCTACCGAAGGTAACTGATGGGCCCTCAACTTGAGGTTAGTTGGATGGATTTTCATTTAAAAATGAAAAATCGTTTAAATTCGAGGATGCACCCTGAAGAAGGCAATGCTGCTGACAATATTACGTTCATTTGGAAAGATTTTCATTTAAAAATATAAAATCACACCAAACCGGACAGTGCGTTTGGAAAAAATAAATCCTTCAACATTTGATTTTAGGCATATAAGGTTATTATCATTGGCCCGGGCAATGCCAGGAGGGTCAGTTAGTAAGGCATAAAGTACACGGAAATTTAAAGCTCTTTTTTTCATGAATCTACATTTGTTCGTTCATATTACAGCCATTTTCTTTTGCCATTCTAGTCTCTGTAGCCTCTAAGGTTATATGTTATGCTCTTATTTCAATATTTTCAATTTTATGTTCTGAATTGAAATTAACAAATTTTACAATCATCACTGTTTTTTATCCAGTATGTGATTAGACACAATTGTACGCAGGGAGTGCAGCGAAAAGCCGCCCATTTTAATCTTTGAGAAAGTAGGAATTTTTGGACAGTTATGGCCAAATCGAGCCCATTTTTACCATCTCTTCCCTCTTAACAAAATTTTGTTTCCCCCATGATTATAGGTCCAGAGTACAAGATAGTATAGGTAAAAAATACCCTGGCCTCTAAAAGTTAAGATATAACTGTTTTTTTGCGTCTAATTTGCATATGAATGAAGGTAGAAACAACAAATTTGGAGGAAATGTGCACTAAACAGTTATTTATTGAATGCGACATAGAGATTTACATAAGTTAAACACAAAAACAATTTACAACAAAAAAGTACTCTTGGTAAAAAAGTCCATTCTTGGAAAAAACAGTGCATCATAGTATTATGTGGTAAAATGTCATAGAAACATTACTAAAATGGGTTCTAATAAGGAATGTGTCCACCCTTGGAATGCATTGGCGGCATCGACTTTCCATGCTGTGAATTAAGTTGTTGGACATCGAAATGGGAAGCAGGGACCAGACACGAAGTAAACCTTGTTTCAGCTCTTCTAACGATCTTGGAGGAGGACTTAAAGCAGCAACTTATCTGCCAAGATAGTCCCAAAAATGTTTTATCGGATTTAGGCCTGGAAAGTGAGCTGGCCATTCCAATCGCTCCAAACCGTGACTCTCAAGTCAGTCCAAAACAACTACAGCTTGGTGAGCTCATGCATTATCATCCATCAAAATGAAATCGTTGCCAATAGCACCAGCATATGGGAGGACATATGGATCAAGGATCTCATCCCGATATCTCACACCAGTCAGAAATTCTCCATGCAGGTCAGTGTGACCACCGAGTGAGATCCCTGCCCAAGCCATGATTCCACCACCTCTGTCCCTGTGTGTTTCAACAGTGTTGGATTGATGGTATCTGGTGCGTTGTTCCCTACAGATCAGCAGATGACCCTGAATCACTCTCCAGCGTGAATCTGGACTCGTCTGTGAAGAATATAGAAGCCCATTGCTGTCTCTGTCTGGTTCAGGAAACGTGTTCTATGTTGTACCTTAACTTTTGAAGACCAGTGTACTTTTTATCTATACTATCTTGTACTATGGACCTATAATCATGGCGGAAACAGAATTTTTGTTAAGAGGGAGGAGATGGTGAAAATAGGCTCAATTTGGCCATAATTGTCCAAACATTCTTAATTTCTCAAAGAATGAAAGGGGCGGCTTTTCTCTGCACCAATTTTTTTGGTGCTGCTCAGTTTTTTTGTCCAATAGATAATAGGTTCTACAGAAGTGATCATTTGTAGAAGCGCTGAAAAAATATATTGCTTCGGCTGCCTAAAGTAGACTTTGAGCACGAAAATCATAGCGTTAAACCTACGGCACGGAATTCCAAAATCTTCACAAATGGCTGATGCTTCATTTTTGCCTGTTAAAAATTGTCCCATAGCTGACACCAGTCTCTCTAATCTAAAATCTCTACATTAAACAGCATACTCATACAAATTCTGGTTTTACATTGTTTCTCTATTAGAGTTGTCCAATGTGTCTCCTGCAGACAAGGCGACCGTTGGAGGTTTCCTTGGCGCTCATTCGAATGTTTCCTCTTACTAGCTATTTTTAAAAATTAACAGGAATGAAAAAATATGCGGTAAGCAGCTATTATGAAACACTTTCCAACACATTCAGAATAATGTAACAAAACTTCACCGTTTAATAAGTTGAAATAGGATGGCTAATTGAATTATTTAGAAACGCATAACGCATTTGACAATCCAATTTCAGCAATTCTCTCTCTACAGTCGGAAAATCATCCGAATTCTTTGAACTACATGCATACAAAAAATTAGTTCAATTAAAAAATCAGTTACACGCCACAGTTGAAAATTCCGGTAATAAGGTGAATGGCGTGTGAATTCTTTTGCACAGTTCTGTGTAGGAGGTATACAATTTACACACACCAAGTAACATGCAAAAAATTAGTTAAATTTAAAAGCACACACCGAAATTAAAAACGCAAGTCCAGCAATTATTGCCGAAAACATAGTTAATCATCTTGTAGTGAAAATAAGTGATTTATATCAATTTCAATACATTTGAAATAGCGTAATATCATTAAAACACATTGCAAACGATTTTTCCCCCATTAACTAATATAACGGAATTTTTTTAATGTCCATGTCAATAATCTGTCAATGCTACGTTCTTCATAAATACAGAAGATGTCTTGGTAAACATCATTAACATATATCAATTGGATGAAAATCCGTATTATTTACGCGAGTTAGAGCATGGACAGACGGACAGACAAACCGAATTCATCAACTCTTTTCAACTATGTTGGATGGTGTTAAAAATCTATTTTAAAGGATAATTTCTTTAAAATCAATAATATTTGAATAGGGTCTTTTCATTGTTACCAATGACCATTATTTAGTGTTAATTATTTAATAATATTAATTTGTTATTTAGTGATTAAGGTTTCTGGTACCTTCACCTACAAAGCTTTTGAGATAAGTTGTCCCTCTGAAAAATGTAATTTTAAATTTACTATGATTTATATTGCTTCTGCAAATTATTTTTAAATAGAGTTTCTGAGTCGTCGGGAACTTATGGATATCACTGTGAGATGTATGTATGTGCATCATAAAGACGCTTGTGACTTGTGACTTGGATAAGGCTACGACTATTTATGGCCTGATTATCGCAGGCGAAACTTCTACCCGTATTTCCGAATAGTAATTTCATCTTATTTATGACAGAAATTCTGCAGTAATGCGACGATTGCTATTTAAAACTAAAAAAAAGCGGAATTTAGCCCCTTTAGTATTAAAACTGCAGTATGCGTTACCATTTACTTCAGTGAGATAATAGAGTTGCATGTTTTCAACCATGTGAATTATGGCGCCTTTCATTGTTTGCAACTAATGACGTGCGCCTCTATTTATTGAAAGTTTAGACAGGTCTGTGTCTGACTCATTAGAAGACTCAGAAGTAGAGTAAAACGAAAGAAAGAATTGAATGTTTATAAGTAAGTTTGTCTCACGTAAATCTACAAATCATAATTCAGATTGTCAAGAAACTATAAAACATATTAGTATAATTAAATGAAGATTTTTTTCTTTTAAGTATTTGTTCCTCAACTGAAATCTTTGGCGCTTTTCTACTTCGGCGCCTGTGTGCGCCGCACACTTTGCACAATGGGTCGGCGCGCCCCTGTTTGGGTCAGTTTCGGATTGGGTTTTCACTCTTGCGAGAAGGGTTCGGGCCGACCCGAATTTGAAAAGAAAGTCTACATATTTTTGAAGATAAAAGGTAAAGTAAAAGATCCATAACTGACACGCCCAAACAATTATTTAATAATACTTTTTAATCTTCAGGATTATGTAAAAAATACTAATTTGTTATAAGACCGCTTATCTCTTTATATCTAAGATGAGTTGTAATTAAAAAAAAACTAGTATGTTGTGGCCATCACAAAACTTTCTTCTATATAAATCACGTCAATTAAATCATTTAAATAGTACATGAAAAATAACGATTTAGCACCAATTCACATCAAAGTATATCTGAATTTGAAGTTGGATGAAAATTCGTGCATTAGTTCTTGAGATAGAGCTATAGCGGAAATTCTGAAAAAATGTAGCATAGCAGCGCCACCTGTTGAGCGATTTACACCAAAAATAGTCAGCACTAAATGATATCAAGGTATACCTGAATCTGAAGTTTGTTGAAAATCCAAGCATTAGTTCTTGAGATAAAGCTATTGCGGAAATCGCAAAAAATACAGCATAGCAGGGCCACCTGTTGAGCGATTTACACCAAATATTAAACAGCTCTAATTTATACGTCAATTTATGTCAAGGACTAACTAAATCTGAAGTTTGATGAAAATCCGTGCAATAGTTCTTGAGATACAGCTCTTGCGGGAATAGTCAAAAATGCAGCACTGCAGCGCTACCTGTTGGGTGATTTACACCAAAAATTAAACAGCACTAATTTATATCAGGGACTAACTGAATCTGAAGTTTGATAAAAATTCGTGCATTTTTTCTTGAGTTAGAGCTATTGCGATAATCATGAATAATGGAGCATAGCAGCGCCACCTGTTGGGCGATTTTCACAAAAAGGTAATCAGCACCAAAGTATATCTTGAACAAACTGAATCTGAAGTTTTATGAAAATCCGTGTAGTAGTTCTTGAGATATAGCTATTGCAGAAATCGTGAAAAATACCGCATAGCAGCGCCACCTGTTGGGCGATTTTTACCAAAAACTAATCAGGTCCAGTTTATATCAAGGTCTAACTAAATATAAAATTTTGGGAAATTCCGTGCATTAGTTCTTGAGATAGAGCGCCCACAAAATTTTTGTCACATACAGACTCACAGAGTGACAGAGTGACAGACAGACATTTTCTAAAAACCATCAAATCGTGTTCTGGGCATTCTAAAACGTATAAATCCGTCGAAAACCGGAAGTCGAAAATTTTCACGAATCCAATACTTTCTTCTTGTAAAGATAGAAGAAAGTAAAAAAATGCTTTGAAACTTATTAAAAAACATACCGAGTGTCCTAAAATGGACTGACTGATTTTAAAATTTAGTAACTTGCAAATGGTGACAGCAATTAAAAAAAATCTTGCAGGAGGGTTATGTAAGATGGCATGAGATTTTTTGCTACGATTCTTGATTTTACTTTACAATAGCAGCGGTAGATGGCACTGCAAACAATAGTTGTTAAATCGGGCACCGATTTAGCGCCTATTGATTGCAGCGCCATCTGGTTTCTATTTTAAACTGAAAAAACTCCTGATCAAGGGTGATTCTCAGTTTAAGAAAAAAAAAATCTGAAATGTTACAGCAGAGGGGTGGGGATTCCCTTCTGGCACTAAATATTCTTGTTGCAGGTCTAGTTAGCCATTTTCGATCTGGGTCGATTTGAGGCTGAGTGTAGATTCATGCAAGCTCGGTTTGGGTTAAACCGTTTTGTTCAAAAGTTACTTCAGTATATTATTTCAGATTTAAAATTATACCTATAATAATAAACATAGGTGTATGTATGTGTGCTGTTTCCCAAAGAGAGCACTGTATTTTTTCCATGAATCTTTGGCGAAATTCGCGTTTTTCCCGCAACTTTTTGACGAAATTCGCTTATTCTCCCAGCCCTTCGATAATATTCGCGTTTTTCCGTAGCTGGTTGATGAAATTCACATTTCTTCCATTATTCTTTGACAAAATTTACGTTTCTTCCGCAACTCTTTCATGAAATAAGTGTAATTTTGCAGGCCTTCGATAAAATTTGCGTTTTTTTCCCTCCACCCTTTGACAAAATTTGTGTTTTTTCCGCGATCATTTGACGAAAATTGATTTTTTCAGCGATCCTTTGACGAAATTTGAGTTTTTTTGCGACCCTATGAAGAAATTCACGTTCCTTTCGCGATTCTTTGATAAAATTAGCCATTTTCGCGATCCTTTGACGAAATTCGCTTTTCTCGAAGTTGTTTGACAAAATTCGCGTTTTTTGCGCGATCCTTTGACGAAATTCGCGATTTCCGTGATCATTTGAAGTACATCGCGTTTTTCCGTGGCCTTTTGACCAAATTCGCGCTTTTTCCGCGCCTCTTTGACCAAATTCACGTTTTTTCCGCGATTCTTTGGCGAAATTGAAGTTATTTTCCGTGAACGATTGACGAAATGGATTTTTTGCGGCGACCATTTGTCAAAATTCGCCGAAAATTCGTCAAATTTTGTCCGAATTTTCGGACAAAAATTGCGCCTTTATTTTATTACATATTTAAAATCTGCATATATTTTAGAGTTCAAATATGTCCAAAATCTTTGTGAAAGAGTTTCTTTTTTAAATAGAATTACATCATAAAAAAATGGTTTGCTGCGGAAATTGCGGGTTGCGCAAATTTTGCCACTTTTACGTTGACCGTGGAAATCGCGGGATGCGCAGTGAGAGGATTAAATTTTCGGAAAATTTGGAACACAATCACCCCTGCTCCTGAGATCTTACATAACCCTCCTTCAAGTATTTTTTTTTTTTATATAGCTGTCGCCATTTGCAAGTTATGGAATTGTATTTAAAATCAGTCAGTCCATTTTAGGACACCCGATATATTCAGTAGCTATATGGGATGATGGCTGAAAGAAGCATATTTAAAAAAAATTAAAGCTGGCTTCGATATGTCAGTTAGAGGTTTACCAGGGCTGAAATTTCCAAGTCCAACCCCCCCCCCCCCCAAAAAAAAAAAAAAAAAATATTGGCCCGGTATAAAAGCTAAAAAAAATCAACCCCAGCCCAGCCTGCATTTTGCAATTACAATTATTCATTAAAGCACACTTACTTATGCTCATATTTTATTTTACATTATGTTCGAAAATCATGAATACAGGAAAACATTAATATTAATGACTATTTAGGCAATTATGTAGATAAAAACTACGTAAAAATGATTACTTAGACAAATACATTCATATGGAAATCCAGTAAGAAAATAAGTTTAGAATGAAAGAAACGGATGATAAAAGAAAATCCGAATTTTAAAGCTCTACAAAGAAAAAAATTCTGCATAGCAGCGCCACCTGTTGGGCGATTTACACCAAACACTAATAAGGACCAATTTATACCAGGAAGTAACTTAATCTAAAGCTTAATGACAATTCATGCATTAGTTCTTGAGATCTATTGCGGAAATCGTGAAAAATGCAGTACAGCAGCGCCACCTATTGGGCTATTTACACCAAAAATTAAACAGCAATAATTTATATCAGGGACTTCCTGAATCTGAAGTTTAATGAAAATTCGTGCATTTTTTCTTGAGATAGAACTATTGGGATAAACTCGAATAATGCAGCATAGCAGCGCAAACCTGATGGGCGATTTTCACCAAATTGTAATCAGCACCTAACTATATCCTGGACTAACTGAATTTGAAGTTTTATGAAGATCCGTTGAGTAATTCCTGAGATATTGCTATTGCAGAAAACATGAACAATGCCACATAGCAGCACCACCTGTCGGGCGATTTTCACCAAAACCTAATCAGGACCAGATTATATCAAGGTCTAACTGAAACTAAAGTTTTGTGAAATTCCGTGCATTAGTTCTTGAGATAGAGCGCCCACAAAATTTTTGTCACATACAGACTCACAGAGTGACAGAGTGACATGGTTACAGACAAACATTATTAAAAACCATCCAATCGGGTTCAGGATATTCTAAAACGTATAAATCCGTCGAAAACCGGAAGTCGAAAATTTTCACGAATCCAATACTTTCTTCTTGTAAAGATAGAAGAAAGTAAAAAAGTAGATTTTTAAATATGCATCTCTGTAATTTATCAAATCAAATTAAATTTTTAAAGATTTCGCTAAACAAATGTACAACATAAACATAAATTTTACGGACAACAAATAAGTAAGATGCCAGAACAACTTGGGCTCGGGGAAACAAATTTAGAAAAGTACACGGGTCGCGATCGGACCAATACTGTTTATGATAAGGGCTGATACGGACCAAACGTTTAGCTTTTATCCGGGACGAGCCTCGAGCTGGAAATTTTGGCCAATGCTGACCTCTAGGAAGAGACCTGAATTTGCAGAAAATTTTAAGATCAGGGCACGGCCCGGCTCTAAATGAGAGAAGACCTGACCCAGGCCGAGTCTCGTGGATTTAAACTGGTGGCGCGACCCGACCCGGGTCGCGCCGGGCTCGAGCTTCACCCCAAGTCATTTCAAGTGAGGATGCATAATGCCGTTTTGAAACCCTTTTTTTGCCCAAGGGGGGGGCGATCGCCCCCTCGCCCCCCCCTTAGATCCGCCATTGTATGGGGTGCATTCAAGTATTGATTTCGTGAAGTCCATGGGTTTGGTGGTGAATGGTGAGGATGTGGATGAGTTGGTGGATGAACACAGTGAAGAACTCGCCACTGAAGAGCTGCAAGACATTTACCTAGAAATGCAACAGGCGACAGATGAGGATAAAGAGCAGGGGAGAATGTGCCTTCTTCAGAGATTAAGAGGATTCTTTACTCACTTGAAAACATCCGCTCAGTAATGTTAAACCAATAGGGAGGTTGTTTTCGAATTTCTCGATTAAATTTGAATATTTTTAAACGATTTTTTTTTCGAAACTGAAAGTACCTTTTAAAAAAAATCTGCAACCAAAATAGAAAAAGTAAAAAAAGAGCCATATTAAAGATTAAGTTCTCAGCTATCCTATTAAAAAAAAAAAAAAAAAAAAAAAGTTTAAAAATGTTCAAATTTAAACGAGAAATTTGAAAACAACCTCCCCATTGGTTTAACATTACGGAACGGGTGTTTTCAAGTGAGTGAAGAATCCCCTTAAGGACATCTCTATATAGAGTAAGGTATGGCAGCATGGCGCTTTGTGGTGGAAAATCACCCAGAAAAAGCTGTTGCAAGCCCTGTTTGCAACTTGTTTAATAATAATGTCTTGCCCTATTTTAGGCAAATCTTAAAGAGGCGACAGAAGCAGACCACTGTTTTGAGCGACACAGGTGTTCTGACTCTGAAGTTAGTCCACTACCAAAAGACTAAAAAGGGAAGTGACCCCAGATATAGTGCCTTGATAGCATACGCCAAGAACACTGAATCAATTTCTTATTGTTTTTAGTATTAAACGCTATACTTATTCCCTATAAAATGTGTTTTTGGTACGTGTTTTGCAGTGTTTAGAACGAATTAATTGGATTTACATAGATTCACATGAGAAAAATTGCCTCGGTTTTCTTCGGTTTCCGATTTCGCTGATTGTTCTCGAACGGATTATCGACGAAAACCGAGATATCACTGTAATGTTTTTTGTGATAGGTGAAGAAAAATCACCTGTCATACATAGATTATGAAAAAGAGTTCCAAAGCTCTGAAACGTATAATTTAAATTTCCCTTCTTACACTTATCTTTTGCTAAGAAAATACAATTAACATTTAAATCCTTAACGTTTTGATGAAATTTATCTCTGTACTTCGTTTCAACGCAAAATTATATGCAAATTTTTAACAAAACATTTTTTTAAATACATGGTTCTTAAGAAATATTCTGATTTTAAAGCTATATAACACTTCATTAGCGCCACATTGATTTTATACGAGTTAACAAAACTAAAATGCAATAGATAAAAGAATTTTCGACAAATCTGTAAAAATGAAGTTTTGTGTAAATGCAATATCTGGTTTTACGTTATTGCATTTTAGTTTATGTAATGCAAACTTAATCCATGTCTAAAAATGTATTCGGTTCAGCAAAATAAGCAGATAATTATACTAACTCATCGTTGTCACGGCGAAAGAAACTTAAAGGAAGAATCCGGATTTTTTATTACTCATAAAACTGCCTACAATTAAAATTCAGCTTGCTATATGCAAAGTAACACTATCTTTACCAAAACAGCGAGGTTAACAACGTTTTTTTAAAAGAACACAGTTTCATTTCGACATTAAAAAATGAAAACACTTAATAACAGGAAATTGTTACATATTAGCGTGGAAAAACTTTTAGGCTGCAATTTAAGGCTGTTGCTAGTCAGTAGTCTTGAAAACTAACAATGAAAGTTAAAGTTTAAACATTGAGTTTAAGGTGACTTGTTATAGTTTTCACTCAGAATTTTGACTAGACATCTAATCAAAAGATTAACTTGATGAAATGATTTACATTACAATTCTTACGTCGGAAAATAAATATATTATTATTTAGTAAAATAAATAAATAAATTTCTTTAAGTTTCAAACTCGAATCTTAAACGAAGAAAAAAAGGAAAATCCATATTCAATTTTCAAAGAATCAATTTTCGGACTTTTATGTTTAAAAAGTATTTAGAATTATTTACATCGTAATAAAAAGCTACATTCTGGCTGCACTAAAAACTGTATATGTAAATTAGAACCACTGCAATCATTACGTAAAGAAATCATTTTAATAGTGAAAAATATAGAGTTGTCTGGAGTAATTTTCAGACAGAGGAATGCGGGGTAATTAATAGACAGGAGTAATACTCGCACACTAATCGGAATCTGGCCAAAACAGTTTCCATTTTAGATAAATCAACTATTTTTCTATTTCAAGTAGTATTTTTTTAGTAGTAGCAGCTTACTCTATCTTGTAGAAAATTTGTTTCCTAAATGCTATAAAAAATTACTTGTTTAACTTTTTGCTTTACTGATTTCAAATTTCAATTTCTCGGGTAGCAACTCTAACACAAATGCTACTTCATTTTTGGATACTATGATATGTTATCTTTTTGGAAACAACGAAACAACGTTATTTGGATGCCCATCTGTGAAAAAATTGAGTTTTTAAGAAAGTGTAGCTTTTAAGAAATACCGGAGTTTATTATCAGACTGCCTTCGGTGTAATTTCCAGACACTAATATGTGTTACAAAATGTGTTTTGATTCATCCTACATGGTAAATTACTTATTTGCGAGTGATTTAAGATGGGTTGTATATTAAAATATAACTTCAAAAGGCCATCTGTACGTTAAAATGAAAATACTGGGTGGAGTTTAAGCTAAAATGGGATATTTATGATGAAAGATAGGGATTTATGAAGATAGTGAGAGATGCCATTTCAGAATCAAATATATAATATATGCTGTATATTATGACCAAACATTCTATCTGGGACAGGTACAAAAGTTGTTCCACAAAGATGACTATGAGAAAAGTCTATTGGAAGTTTAAATGAAATTTTTAAACTGGCTTGGGGATGATCGTTATTGGTGGCCAAAAATCAAGCATATCTTCAGTTACTTTTAGATGAAAATGTCCAAGAATTATTGACCATTAATACACCAAAAAATTATTCCAATTCTTTAAATTATCTATTGGTCTTACTAGTTCTTCTGCTATATGGCAAAGAAAAATTGAGAATATTTTAAGTGGAGTTGAGAGAGTTATAATTTTTATAGATGATATTGGGGTTACAGGTGAAACAGATGAAATTCATTTACAAAGATTAAAGTAAGTATTGGAAAGATTAAGGGATTACAATATTAGGATAAATAAAGAAAAATCATTCTTTATGGCAGATGAGATTACTTAGTGTCAGTATAAAGTTTATAAACATGGTATTCATAAAACATGACAGCTCTCCCCCACTTAATATTTCAGTCTATCAGGAGCTCATCTGTACCTACCGGATCAAGACCAGTAAATGTATCTCAGGTTAAAGCTTTTCTAGGATTAGTTACAAATTATGCTAAGTTTTTACCAAACTTATCTACAATTGCACATCCTTTAAATAATTTGCTTAAGAAGAATGTGAAGTTTAATTGGTCTTATAAGTGTGAACAAGCATTTAATAGTATAAAAAAAATAAATTACTTCTGACAGAGTTCATACTCACTTCAATCCTAAATTACCTTTAGTTTTAGCTACTGATGCTTCTCCTTATGGTACCTCTGCAGTGCTTTCGCATGTGATGCCAGATAATACTGAAAAGCTTATTGGGTTTGTGTCCAGAACTTTGAATAATGCAGAAAAACGGTATAGTTAGGTTGATAAAGAGGCATTAGCTATTATATTTGGTATGAAGAATTTTTTTCAATATTTGTATGGTAACAGATTTACATTATTTACTGACAGTAAACCTTTAGAGTCTATTTTTTCTCCTTCTAAAAGTATTTCTGTTTTATCTGCTTCTAGGATGCAACGATATGCAATTTATTTACAAACTTTTCAATATGATATCCGTTATAAAAAAAACTACTGAACACGGAAATGTTGATGCTCTGTCACGTATTCCCCTACGCAGTGAAGATTTACTTTAACAATTTAATTAAAATGATGTAATTGATGAATCTGAAATTCTTCAAATTAATCAACTCTGTATTTTATTTTTAAATTCTAAATCTATTGCTTCAGCTACAAAATCTGATCCTCTTTTACGTCAAAATTTTCCTCACCTCATTTCTGGTTCTGAAATTCCTAAAAATTTACTTTTTGGCGGTAAACAAGAAGAATTTACTCTTCAACATAGTTGTATTTTAAAAGGATGTAGAGTAGTTATCCCAGAAATTCATAGAAAGCAAATACTAAAAGAATTACACTTTAGTCAATATGTATAATGAAAATGAAGTCTTTAGCACGTAGTTTTGTATGGTGGCCAGGAATAGACCAAGATATTGCAGATCTTGCACGAATTTGCACTTTTTGTGTAAATTTGAAAAATAATCCTCCCAAAGTTGATATACATCATAGAGAATGGCCTACAGCTCCATGGCAAAGAATTCATATAGATTATTTTGGTCCTGTTATGGGAAAAATGCTTTTTTTAGTGATTGATACCAATAGCAAATGGCCAGAAGTTTTTATTGTTCCTAGCACAACTACAGAAAATACAATTACTTGTCTCTCTTCACTTTTCGGAAGATACGGTTTTCCTATTTCTTTAGTATCAGATAATGCTAAACAGTTTACATCTGCAGAATTTGAGACATTTTTGAAAAATCATGGCGTAAACCACAAGTTCATTGCTCCATACCATCCAGCTACAAATGGACAGGCTGAGAGATATGTGCAAATTCTCAAACGGGGACTAAAAGCCTTAGCTTCAGAATCTGGTACTTTGCAAATGAAATCAAATAGCTTCCTTTTACAATATAGAAAGATGCCTCATGTTACAACGGGATGGAGTCCTGCATCTTTATTTCTAAAACGTCATATAAGAACAAAAATAGATTTGATAGTGCCAAATGTTACAAATTTCGTTCATGATAAACAAGATGCGAAAAGTCCAAAGTTAAACTAAAAGAATTTGAAATTAATCAGAAAGTAGCTGTAAAAAATTATTCTCCGGAAACCAAATGGAAAATTGGTCGAATAATAGCAAGAGAAGGAAAATTACATTATAGAGTTCAAGTTGGTTCGAATATTTGGAAAAGGCATGCTGATCAAATAACTAATGTAGGTTCAGAGATTTCTTTAGTTAATGATCCAAATTTTGAAGAAAGTGATGCAGGAAATTTCAGAAGTGAAAATGCAATAGTGAAACAAGGTGAATTTCCACCAATACTGCCTAGTATCACAGATCTGCAACCATTTGACTCTCATGATTCAAATATTTCAAGTCTTACACCAACTGATTTTCATGATCCTGATTCTTCAAGTCCTAAATCAACTGACTCTGAGTTAATACATCCAAAACCTTCTGTTCCCACTAGTTCAATAGTTGGTGCTGCTGAACATTTAAAAATTAATTTTTCTTCGTCTTCACAGGTACTAAGAAGATCTGGTAGGTACAGAAGAGCTCCTGATAGACTGTCATATTAAGTGGGGGAGAGCTGTCATGTTTTATGTTTCCATTTATCAGTCATAGATGGCAACACCAAAAGTTTCCTCCACAATTCATTACACTGGGGAACACACATTTTGTTGCCTTAGATCTGACACTTGTTTTTGGCTAATTATTGGTATCTTAATCCAAAAATGACACCAGTTTTTTTCTATCACGTCAAATTTTTAAGCTACAGGATACCCCAAAAATCATACTTAATGTGGATACAAAGGAATATAAAGAAAAAATTGCCAAATAAATTATTCATACAACGGCTGCATGTACTTACTATGAACTACATTGTGTTCATACAAGTAGTAAAATCCTTTTACAAAACGAAAAATCTACATATTAAGGTAAACATTTTCGCTTGCAGCTTTTCCTGGAGTGTTCAATTTGTGGACAATCCCGCTTGATGCACCAACAATAGTCAGCCATCAAATGTTCATTCATCTACCTTGATACCTTTCTTCGATGAGCTTCAAATCTTGGAGGAATCGCTAAACCTGCCCATCACAGGCTGCTCCAAGATTTTCCGGGGAGTCATCAAGATGGCTATGCAGAAAGTGAAGTTCGATTCTCATGTTGCAACCACGAATTTTGAAGCTCTCTAAAAGTTTCTGGACAATTTCAGAATAATTTTCTACTCGCGTATTTCCAAGAAAGTTTTTGACAAGGTTTTTGAATGCCAACCAAGCATTCTTTTTGAGTGTTGTCATTGTTCGGATGAAATGTTCATCTCCAATGAACTGCGGAATCTGTGAACCGTTTTTTAGCAATAGCGGAAGAAAATTCGAAATCATAAGTTAAGGAATGTGTTCAAAAGAAAAATATAAACATATTCCAGAGAATATAAAAATGTAGACTCCATGTTCATATTTAATACAACAATGACAAATCACAAAACATTAAAAAAAATCTTACACATTCTTAATATTTAGATCAAGCTTAGAACTTATTAAAAAATATGTGAGTTGCTAAGCATTGTGTTTTCAGTGTAAAAATTAAAAATATTTTAGAACAATAGGATTCTGCAAAATAGCGCTGAAAAGGTAAGATTTTATATTTAAAACAAAAATCGCGCTGTAAATCACATAATATCCACCTATTATGCAGTTATTAATAAAATTTTAAAAGTAGTAACTAAAATACAGTAAACAATAACGTTTGATTAGATTTAAATTCATTAGTAATGAATACTGAGATCTAAATATTTAAAACTTGAATTTCACATGAAAAAAAAAAAAAAAAAAAAAAAACATAATTAACGTACACCACTGGAATTATTAAAATACTTAATACAACTTAATGGGTATCTGAAAAGAAAGAAATAATATTAACTGATTAAGATTTCGGTTAATTACTTGCCCTTATGGACATTTTAAAACTATCATATATTTATTGGGCATGCAATGAAAGCAAACACAAGGGATAAGATTGGAATAAAATATTTTTGTTTATTTTTGCCAGTAATCTAATTTAATTTATTTGTAATTTTAATTTAATTTTTCCTTAAAAGTTCAATTAGTGTAACAAACTATGAATTAAATAAATGTTGCCAGTAAAGTATTTTATTCCAATCTTTACCACGCTTGTATCTATTTTCATTGCATGCTCAGATAGATGTGATCCTTTTAAAATGCCCATAAAAGCAACATAAAAAAGAATTCGCTCCGTAAAAATTGATACATTCACTTCTATGAAAGAGTGGCTATTCATTCCTATGAAAGAGCGACTATTCACTCCTACCAGGGGTGAAAAAAGGTATTCCTTTAGCAAGAGTGAATAGTCACTCCTCCAAAAGAGCTATTATTCACTCCTGTTTAGAGTGAATATTCCCTTCCCAAAAGTGAGTATTCACTCTTTCAGAGAGTTAACAATTTCCATTTTGCTCAGAGTGAATAGTCACTCTAAAGAGGTTGGGCACGTTTTGACTCTGCGATAGAAAGAATATTCACTCCTCCGGAGTGAAGAGTCATTCTTTTTTATTTAGAGTGTAGAAACAAACTATTAAATAACTACTCATTTACGATTAAAATAAAAGATTTATTTACAAATGTAAACATGTAATATCAATGAAAGTAATACGTGTAATATACAGATGAGATATGGATTACACACATAATCCAATATTGATATGACTTTTTTTTTTTTCTGATAATATATTTTTCCATAAAGTCGAACTATGTATAAAATCACTTTTTATAACTTTTTTCAGAAATATACGGATAAATGCCAGCTTATGATTTAAATCTATGTACAGGGTGTTTTAAAAAATGTATACATAATTTATTCGCTAATACATGGAATGTTCTTTTCCTTCCACATTTAGCTAACTTGAAAGAAGGCTATTTGGGGCGAGCAAATTCATCCTGAAATTTTACTGGAAATTTGAAAACGTAGCTGAAGTGCAGAGACAATTTAGAAGAAAGTTCGGAAACAGATCTCTCTACTTGACTTACAACAGCTAGAATTAGAGATGTTTGAGATACCAGGTGCCCCAAAAATGACTGATGGGTTTTAAAATTCCATAACTTGAAACGGTGAGATATTAAAATGATGTCAGGGTTTTTAAGCTGCGATTCTCAGTTTTAATTACAAATAGCATCGATAGATGGCGCTGCAAGCAATAACTGTTAAATCTAGGTTCGATTTTTCGACCCCTCTCTTCTTCCATGCGAAAAAAGGAGATTAAAATGTATTGAATAGATCCCGAAGTACCAAACATTGGGTCTGGACTGAGCGCCTATTGCTCTCTGCGCCATCTATTGTTTGAAATTCGAACTAAAATCAAGAATCACAGTACAAAAACTCCTGACATCATACATAACCCTCATGCAAGATTTTTTTAAATATCTGTCACCGTTTGGAAGTTATTGAATTTTAAAATCCATCAGTCATTTTTGGGTCACCCGGTAAATGGAACTGTTCTAAATGCTCACAATTAAGCAGCCTTCGGGAAGAGCACTGTCATTGATAGATCTCTTCGGCAAGCGACTCGCGATCTAGGATTTAAAAAATCAAATGCTCATTACATGTTAAAGTGCCTACGTTGGGAGAGTTACATTCCAACGTTAGTCATCAGTATCAATGAAAATAAACCGGACCGTTATAATATGTAATAATTTAAAATGTGTATACTTTTTTTGAAATACCCTGTATTTCACAACATCCGAAGTACTTTTCTTAATTTAAACCGGGCGGATCACCTAGTATAAAATAATTAAATAAGTGAAATTTTAAAAATAAAAAATTGGCACATGGGCAATATTATCATTGAAATACAACATCAAGATGTTCACACTATAAAATTCTTTTGTATATTTTCTGAGAAGAAACTAGCTAACAAAAATGAGCAGGTTTTTTAAATGTGATGACAAAATTTTGATCCATCATTTTAGTGTGAATAACTATGCATAAAATAAAAAGTATTCTCTGTAAAAATATGTCATTGTTTTATAGGACTAAATAAGTATTCTGTGCAGTAAAATAATGGTAAAAAAGTACATAAAACATAATGTTCATGACTGTTCCAATCTGATAAATAGGTATTTTTATATTCAAGCAAATTTGTTTTCTCTGAAACTTAAAACTTGGGACCTTATGCACTGCATCAATACTTTTTAAAAATTTCTGAAGACCAAATAGCAAATAGTTACAGATTTTATTTTTCTAAAGATTTTGCCCTCCGTCTACCAGACGTGTCTAATTCACCGGACATAAAAATGGAATTAGTTCAAATATAGTAAAATTCAGCTGAATGTGATAAAATGAAGAAACTGGTTTGTAAACTAGTATTTTTAGATCTAAATTCGTAAAAATCTAGAAACATTCTAAAAGAATATCGAATAAAAACTAATGAATTTTTAACTGCGATTGGATGCATTATTAAAATTTTTGTAAACAGTTTTTTTTGTTCGTTTGCTTGTCCGAGGGTTAAGCTTTAAAAGCTTTTAAACACCTTTTTAATTAGGATTGGTGAAAGGTACTTTAAATTATCACGGCAATCCATAATTATGGTAATGCGTAAAATTCTAACAAATTTCGATTGGCAAAACTAATTTACTATTTTACTATTTTTCATTTTAAAAAGTTCGAAAAATTACGAAATGCTTGTAATTAAAATAAAATACAATTTACGTAAAATTCCACAGTTAATAAAAATAAAACTTGGAAGACTCAATTTAAAGTCTTTAATTTCATTTTTTTAAATTAGAAATTTAAACTCATTTATATTAACACTGTTTCGTCTTTGAATGCTTAACTCTTCCAATATTAAAGAAAATATCGCAACAAATAGCCTTCTAATAATAAATATGTTAACATGAAGACAATTCTCTATTCATCATCAGAGTTAGGCAAAATACACCGAAAAACCATTTTCGATACAAAATACAAAATACATTCTTTTTAGAACATAAAATACAAATCACAAAATACTTTTCAAAATTAAAAAATTCCAAATACAAAATACAAGTATTTTCAAAATACATTTAAAATACAAAATACATTTCGAAATTTCAAAAATTTATTGATGCAAAGTACTTTTTTCGTGAAGTAATTTTGCAGCTTAAAGGGGAAGGGGGAAGCATTATCAATGCGAAAGTAGCGTTTTTAATAAATATCAAAAGTCTGTTTAAATGCAAAATTTATATTTTTCATATCAAATTGCTTTTTGGAGTTGTTAGTGGAAAAATCATAGAGAAAAAACAAAGTTAATGATAAAAAAAAAAAGAAAAAATCTATTGGAGTTTTTAATTAAAAATTATTTTCATCTATGTTTTGTACACCAAGCAGTATGTTCTGTATGCCAGTAAGCCAGGGTTAGCTTCCCATGAGTAAAATAAAAAATGAAATGTCACAGTGTTTTGGAATGCAAAGTCATGGCATAAATGCTTAATATAATAAAGTCAAGTCGATATTTAAACATCCAATATCTAATACACTCAATGGTAAATACGAGTACAGTTAATGGACATTTGCATACTTTTATATTAAAGTTCAACCCCAGTTAAATGAATGTCAAAAGTATGTTAGATCATATTACAACCTCGATTGAATAAATACTATGAAACTAGGTAAAATAATGTTAAAATCGATATATGATGGTATAAGACTAAAATCGAACCTTTAAATATTTTCATCAACAGGACATTATTTAAAAATAGTTCACGTCTAATAGTGCACATTGCGTATTATCATAATTGATATTCTTGGCAAATATCCATTCTGAGATTTAACAGTATTTCGATGAGCCTTTGCGGTATCTAACAGCATTACACCTCTAATGTATTTTAATTAGACAGCAAAACTATAAACCTTCTTGCCTATCACACAATAATTTTTTGTAATTCCCATAGAATGTTATGAATTATAAAAGCTATTTTTGTAACTGCTCAGCTAAAGTGCTTCTGTAGAAGTAAACATCCGATTCATTAATATGCTTATCGTACTTTGTACCAAATATTAAACAATGTGTACATATGAATTTTCAGAAAAGAATTCGAAGACTATTCAAAACAGAAAGGCATGTGTTTCCCTGTTACATCTGCGGTTTAAACACGACAGCTTGGAATTTAGAGGAATGTATTTTGGGTATTTTGAAAATACAAAATACTTTGAAAAAGCATTCCAAAATAGCAGGGGTGTAGTGGAGGATATACGCAGGTATACGCCGTATACCTTCTGGATTTTTTTAAGAAGCTCCGTATATCCTCTGTTTCTCAAATAAAGCTATAGCGTATACCTTAGACATGACGTTCATGACTTTAGCGTATACCCTCTGCCTATAGCGTATACCCTCTGGTTTTTTTACGACTACAACACTGCAAAATACATTACCAAAATACATTTGTTTTGTCGGTTAAAATAAAAAATAGAAACTACAAATGTATTTTGAAAATGATTTTCAAATACATGTATTTTCGATACTGCTCAACTCTGTTCAGCATCATACTTCGGTGGTAATTAATGAGGGCTACAGCTACAGCCATATTAAGGGGTAATAACCTAACTGGAGTGAACGTCAGTTTCCAGATGAAGTTGGCAAGGGAACTCTGAAGTATAGATATATTTAGTATACTTTAAAACTATATATAACTATATTTCTATACAATATAATTTAGAATATAGATTTAAAAACGTACGAATCAAACACATTCTGTACCCATGTTTTTGTATTATTGACTATTCTATTAAACAGTTTAGAAATAAATGTTTTCCTTGTGAATTGCAGAACATTTTGAATTCATATTAGGAATATAAATTTTATTACATTTCAAAACTATGTTTAATTTTTACTACGTTTACGTCTTTATAAGAAGAAAAGATGTTATCGTCAATTTTCGCAATTTTATTTGTAAAAAGTATTCTTTATAATTATTAATCATTCTTAAAAAATAATCTTAAGCGACTATTTAAAAATTAAGTTATGACTGAATTTATCTCCAAGCTACATAACTTCCAAAGTATATTGGCAAATTTTGGTATCTCGAAGTGCTAAAGGAAGAATAAAAAATGCTCTGAATTATGAAAATTTCAAGTTACAGAAAGTAATTAAAACCCATGACTTTTTTTCTAGAAGGAATGTTTAACTCTTTCAAAAAATAAATGTATTATAGATACTCAACGTATAGATATTTGATTTATTAAATTCCTTCCGAGCAGCTTTTCAATTATTAAATTTATATTTTTCTTCTAATAAACTTTCTACCATTAAAAACATTGTGGTTAAAATCTAAATAATTAGAAACGCATGTATCTAAGGTATCTTCTGAGCAATTGCTTTATGAAATGGTACTCGTTAAAAATTGTTTATATGGCAGTGGTTGTGCGTCAATAAAAACATCGGGGAAAAATCAGGTCAGTGTGATGCGACGGAATTTGAACCACGGTGTCTTGATGATATAGTTCATTTTAAAGATATTGATAAAGAAGATGGGATACAAGGATTTCTGAAGCAATAAATAAGCTTTTGGTTGATAATTTGATAATGAAAACAATAAAAGCGTTGGAAGACTATGTCCTCACGTAATTGTGGTTATTTGAAAAATTATGAATGGATTTTTGTTCCCTTTGCGAGAATTCAGTGGCATTTCTTTCCTCTCTTCCATTTAAATGCTTAGCGAATGAACATTTATATACCAGATGGCTATAGAAGAGATTAAGAAATTGCTGTAATATTCTTTACACCTTTTCTGTTGTTTTTTTCACGATGAAAAATGGTTTTTATGATATTTTACAGTATTATGTTTCACAGAAATTAGTTTTTCAGACACCATTATAAGCAACATGCCGGCAACATTTGTGGAAAATGTTTCCTCGGTTGGCAACACATTGTTCAAAAGTGCGCATTAATTTTTCAGTAGTTGGATCTGGCTTTCCTTTTAATAAAGCTGATATTTTCTTATTATGAGCACGGTTGTAGTTACGGTAGAGAACTCGAGCAGCGTAGAAGCGGGCCACACAATGGAATCCCTTTTCTCCAGCCAATTGTCCAAGCATGCAGCATTTTTCATCTTTACTGTGTCGATAACCTACAATTAACAAAAAATATTTATTAGTATGAAATAATAAAATTAATCATAAAATTGAAATGCTCTATTGCTTAGAACTGATATTGAGACACAAATATTTGACTTTTTCAAAAATTGCAAGATGAACTTGAAATCTTCTCAGAATCTAGGCCAAAATTCAGGTAGATAAAATTCATTAAAATGTATTGAATAAACTGGTGTGATACAATAAAAGTATAAAAATATCTTAAGGACACCATAAAATAAGGAATGCGTTAAGCCTTTCGAAAGAAGTTTGCTTTTCTTCTTTAGGTGCAAAGGAGACGTGCTACAACTTTGAAGGCAGGAGCAAGACTCTTACCCCTGCTTTCAGAGTGGTAGCACGTGTTCTTTGCTCCCGAATAGGAAAGACAAAGTTCTTTCGTAAGGCCTAACGCAGTCCTTATTTTATGGTGTTATTAAGAAATTTTTATGTTTTTATTGTAGATAAAATAATTTTGATAAAAAAGGCAGTAAAGGGTATCTTTATTTTCATTTTCCTGATAATTAAAAGATATGTTTAATTAGTAAAAATTTTCATCCCTAGTAAAACTGATTGAAAAGGCATAAAAAATATATAAAAGTTACATAAAAATGTTTTAGGATGTTATTGATTTATGAATCAGATGCTGAAATTAACTAATCCGAAAGGAAGGTTTGTGTATTTCCTTGGTCTGTAGGGTTTCATTTATCATTAATCTGTCTGATCCTTTCTTAGTAGAAATGATAACGAATCATAAAAAAATTCTATCATATTAAACTTTTAATAAGTTCCCCAGATGTAATAAAATCAATGTTGATGCAGTCCATTACGTCTATCATGGCCTATAACTTTGACATTTTTAAAGAAAAAATATGCCTTCCAAAAAGTTTTATTTAATTGCTGTTGAAAACATTTTAAATCTCTACTTCAGAGAGGGCTTGAGAGAATTAATTATATATACAAGGTGTTGCCGAATTCGACAGACAAATTTAGAGAAGTGATAATAGGTATCAAGCGGATTGAAAATTACCATAGAACATAGGGTCGCAAACCTCTTATTTAGTCACTAATACAGGGTGTTTCATCCCATAGATTAACATCCAAGATCGGACATTCCCATAGAGCGTGAAGGTAATGCGATTGCGATCGTAGTGCCCTTAGTGACAATGGGGAAGAAACTCCCCATCCTTGTGGTATGCTTATTATTGAGTATCTACCTTATTGTGATCTTTCTTTTTTTAATGTTGCATGTTTACGTTTTCGACAGAATCTTACACTGATACATGAACATAGAATAGACATTCTATTTTATATATCTAATATCTATTCTATGTTCAAGCACGGATATATGTTTTTTACATGATTAGTGAACGGTTTTAAGTGCAACAAATACTAGGTAAAAATTTCGTCTTGAATGCTATATATCAAAAGCCCGTGTTTTATAAATTTATGAAGTTTAACGTATTAAACAATCTTTACAATAATTTTTTTTGAATTTATGCATTTTCACTTCCTTACAGATAAAATAAAAATATTGTTTTTAATGTAAATAACGTGCAATCAATTCAATAATGTTTATAATATTAACATATAAGAAATAATAATATTACAGATAAGGAAAAATTCCTTTCGACAAATTTTTAGAGCTGTATAAATCTAAAAGTTAAAAATAAATAGAGGTACTGACATTACACTCAATAAAATTTTATTCGATATGAATAAATTGACACAATACCTGAATTTGATTTTTTACAATTTAATCTTATAAACTTACATATTTGCATCCTTAACAGAATTTTCTGGCGGCTTTCTTTTATGTTATTAGTCTAATTATCATTTTGTAAGTTAAAAATGAACAATACAAGTACGGTAAAAAAAAAAAAAAAAAGCAGCTAAATAAATAAAGCAAGCATGAATAGAATGAATAGAATATCGTCTGACACCTGTTTCGTTTTAGGAACGAATAGATATTCAAACCATAGAGGATAAACATATTTCTTCAACATAGGTAAATTTCGGAGGTTTGTTAGTTCTTCCCCCTTGCCGATAGTGGCGCTAGTACTGTTGCCATTACAGATTTTACCGTAAATGTCCCATCTTGGTCCTTAATCTATGTTTCACCCTATCTGAACTCGAGTTGATAGTAATAATTTTAAGAAAAATAAAAATACTGCAGTGGAAATGTAATGATATGTACCTCGTTTGGTAGGAAATGTGATAACATCACGGAAAGTTCTGGAAAAACAGGGTGCTCCACGCAATCGATGATACAGCATGAACTGGTAATCGCAGTCCAAAATGTGAAATGTCAAGTACATACTGATGGCGTATATAATGGAAACTTCTACCAATTTGTTTTATGCTATCACATTTATAACAAAAGTGAGCATGTCCGTTAAAAGTTTCACTATAATATACTTCAGTTTTCTGAAAGTTATTGCCGGCAACCCAAGTTCAGTTAGAGTATAACATTCTGTATTTTTGATTAAATAGGTGGTTTGCGAAACTATTTTTCATTGCAATTTTTGTTCTTCTTGATGCCTTTCTATCATTCCTCTGAATTTGTAGGTCGAATTTGGCAACACCTGTATATTTTCTAAATGAGAATAAAAATCTAGTGTAATAACTATCGGTCTGCTGGTGTTTTAAAATGTATTTCCTGCACCAAGTTTATTTATTTTTCTGATTATGTCGTTATGTTTGGTGTCATATTATTTATTTGTATGAAAGTTTTGTGTTATCGTAATGTGGATACGGATGTTTGTTAAGTTATGTTCCTTTAGTTTGTTCGTTTTGTCAGTTTCAACGTTTTTTTAAAAATTTTTGATAGATGACTTTGTAGTTATCAGACTACTTCGTTCATAGAAAATTATTTTGCAGCGGTTGTAACGTTTGTGACGACTGTAGATCCGTAGATATTAATGGTAGTGTCAATTCTGAATTTTAGTGGGATATTTAACGTTATGTTATTTAAACTAATAACTTTTTTATTGTGTCCATTCATTAATTACTTCTGCTTGTTTTATGTGTTTTGTTCAAGGAGTTCAACTCTTGGGTTAGTTTTTTGGAAGATTCTTACCATACGTTCCTTTTTTTTGTATATTGAATAATCAAGGTAATACCTTCAAGGAGGTGGTGCATTTCTAATAAATATACGTAAGTGATACGAAGTCAATTAAATTTCTTTAGATATTCAGATAAATTACCAATAAATAATTCTTTTAATCTATATTTAAGTAAATAGTTATCTGTTTAACTATATTACATAGAATATTTTAAGAGTTACAATCATTTTTGGAAAAATTTCCGTTGTCATTCTTTAAATTTTTTATACTTAATAAGATTTTGCAAATATGAAAGAAGATTTATAAATTATTTTATTTTAAGTGTTACAATCATGTTTGGAAAAATTTTGGTTGTCTTTCTTTAGCTTTTATACTTTTTAATAATATTTTGCAAGCATGAAAGAAGATTTGCCAGTTATTTTTCTAGTGTAAAGGAAAATTATACACACCTGTTCGAAGAGGTAAGGGTACAGCAACTTTAATTTCAATTTCTTGAATGAGTATTGCTTGTTCCTTTTTTTCCAGGTGCAGTAAATATTCTGAAAAAAGAAAAATAAATAAACAGTTTGATTTTAGATTGTTTCATATATTAAGAGCATATATTTAATGAATAATTAAACTATTTACAAGAATGTAAAAATACAATAAGGTATATTTATGTTATTTTGGACCGTTTTTTTTTTCAATGAAGATCTTTTATATGACATTGATTTATTGAGTTTTAGCACATTTCTTTTTATTTCAGATGCATGTTTTACTTAATATGTCAGTTTTCCTTATCAATTCGTCCATTTATTAATTAATATGATCAAAATTTTATTTTTTAGTGTCAGCAAAACTACACAATTTTATGTATATTTTATAAATGAGACGGGTCCAACCCGAGCTCTAGCTTTATCTTGATTTTTATACCAGTCTTTTTACCAGGAAATTTATTTTATTTACAAATTGTAAGAAAGGAAACAAAATTGCTATTTGAGAAACAAGAAGTTTAACTGCCATTGCTGGGAATCGTCATTTCTGTGTCACAGTAACAAAATAAATCTGAAAATCAGATGAAGCACATGTTTGAAATCAAATATACGGACAAGTGACGCCATCTATGATCGAAATTTGGAACTAATTATTTTCATTCATTTGAAGAAAACTTTTCATCCTGAAAAGCATTTTAGTTCAAATCGCAATACTGTAAGACAATTACAGTAAACTTTGTCTAAGGTGGAATAGATTGGGACCGAGAAAATTTTCCGTAGTAGACAATATTCCGCCTTAGACAACTTTAACTCTATGTCTATGGATTCGCAGGGACTTGAAAATCTTTCCGAGTTAGACAGATTTCCGCCTTATACAGAGTCCGCCTTACAGAGAGTTTACTGTACTTGATTTTATACTGAATTTTAAAATTTGTCCAGGAATTTTCGGCCACACTGTATTTAAGTCTTTCATTGGGCTTAAAAAATATAGTGGAGACAGAAATGTTCTTAAAATACCGAGGGTATTTATACGTTATTTAGAGCGATTTTGATCAAGGGTTAACAGTAAATAGTAATATTGTGGGGTAGACATTTCTGGCAACAGTTTTTTATTATTTAAAATAAAAATTACTGTCTGATATTTTCAATATTCTTCTTATTTAAAAATGGGGCATGTAAGCAAGCTGTAGATCGAAGATATGCTTGTTCGTTTTCCGAGAAGAAATAATCTTACTTCGTAATTAAAAAACATTGTGAAACGAATAGTATAAAAATTTCCAAGGGCGAAATATTCAACATTATTAATCGTAAAGGGAAAGTCTATTAATCAGTAGTTCTACATTGTAAGATACTCCGAATGAATACAGGAAAATAGTTCAAACTATTTCAAAAAATTCTAAAGTGAAATCGCAGGTAATAAGAGAAAGTCGACAAAACAAAAATGCAACGTCTTTGAATACATGTGTAGTAACAATAAACAAAATAATAAACCAGGATTTAAAGCTAAAGAAATCTAAAAAAACATAATGTTCACCGTCTTTTACCGAGGCATATGATTCAACGCAAGACGTTTTATAGAGTATCGCATGAAAATTATTTAACAGGAAATAAGTAGAAATACTTTGTTAACCGTAATTTAGCATAAGTTTACCTAAACGTCTGCAACAAAAGAAGGCCCATTTACTATCGGAAACACGAAGAAAAGATGTCCAAACCTGGTTCCAAAAATGCAAAGAAAGTTTCAGTAAAGGCTTTATGATTGTCACGGTTTTCTCTTACAAGGGGAAAAAAAGAGGGGGAAATTAAAATCCATTCGTCATACTATCGGGTGATTATTTTAGTCCGGTATTTACAGAAGAAATCTCGTTTTTTATCCCAATGACTTTCAAAGAGTGAAACTGCACGAAGACAAAGCCAGCAGTAATGCTTCGAAAACTACTACTGGTTTTTTGAAAATTCAAAACTGACACAGTTGTTTCTTATATAAGTTTTCAACATATTCTTGAGAAGTCCCCAGACGTTTCACCTATGGACCATTGTGCCTTTGATTTTCTGAAAAGAACTCATTCTAAACGCTACCCACCACAATAAATAGACTTTGGAAAGATAGTGAAAGAGGAATGGCAAACAGTAGCCCTGGCAAATTTTCGAAAAGCTCTTCTATCATGGTGCTGGTGAATTTACACCACTTACTGAATTTTAAACAAAATGTGGTATGTAATATAAAAAAATATATGTATGAAAGGAAAGTGAACCCCTTTTTAAAGCTTAAATTTAAAATTAAAATTCAAAAGTTTAAAATTTTAAAGTCTCAACTAATATTTTTTAAACTTTAATTCTGAAGCTTAAAAGCATTTTGCTCTTGTTAACTTTATTTTCTCGCAATACATCTTATTACTTTCAGAGATCATTTTAGGACGATTCTTAGGAGTGAAATTGCTAATCTAAGTGCTTTTTTCAGACATCTGTAGGTAGGGCTGATACGTCACAGTCCCTGGGAATTGTGCGGGCCTTGCCACAGATCAATGAAAACTTAATGAACCAATTAAATTAAATGTTCCTCCCAAATTAACAATTCTGCCCGCTGCTGGAAAATATTAGAATCTTCCCCATATTACCCCGAACACGCACGAAAAAACGGGGATTTTTACAGATTTGAGATGCCTGCTAAACTTACGCCAATGTAACCTTCCAAAAATCTACGCTGTTGGCTCCGGGACCGGTGATCGACTCGCGAATCAGATGTATGATGAGCGGCCTAATAAATGAGTTCGAATCGCATAAAAGTTCCCGAGTCACTTTCTTAGCCATCATCCATGACAATTCCAATAGAATCCTTACATTATTATTAAAAGTCGGCAGGATTAAGGATGTGCGTGAAAGTATCCTTATGCTTTTCTATTAAATATCCGGCTACTTAGGAGAAAATGGATTTTCTTCAAATTATTAAATGGATATATTACCAAGAGCGAAAACTGAGAATTTTCTCAAATGGATAAACGGCCACGATCTTTGTGTAAAAGACAACAATACTTCTACCATTTTCAAGATCGTACAAACTGTTCCGGAAAAAAAAAAAAAAAAAAAAAAAAAAAAAAAAAAATACTTTCATCTTTCTAACCGTTAATGAAACTTATGCAGATATAGCTTGCTGTGAAGACGTATTGCTTGAAAATATCTTCAAACAATCGTGGAATGAAGAAGGAAAAAAAATATTAGTTGAGACTTTAAACTTTTGAATTTTAATTTCAAATTTAAGTTTTAAAAAGGGGTTCGACTTTCATTTCATATTTCTATAATTTGAATGTTTTGTGCATAAACCAATTTTTTCCCCAGTAATCATATGTGAGTATAGTTTATATTTATCATATTTTTTTAATATTACCCGTATCCGTGTATTTTATAATAATTTCAATTATTGTGGAAATCATACCAATTTATGCCGTAAGAGACTAAATACAGAACTTACCTCGGAAAATAAGGAAAAGATTCCTATATTATGTGCATAAATTTATATTTTTACAGAATTTAACTTTATAAAAAAGGTGAAATATGTGCTTAAATACTCTAACTGAAAAAAGCACAAACTTGAGAATTTTCAAGTAAGAAAAATATGGTCACTACTTCAAATTGTATCATTTTATTATTGTTTTTTTTCTCCCATATATTTCTAGTATTATTATTGTTGTTTGTGTTTTCAGCTTTTCTGCATATTTTATGTCATTATATTTTTCAAATATTATATGTAAAGTCCGATCGGATCGTCTCGAGAGCTATATCCTAAACTTAAATGCTTCAGCCTAAAAATTTATAATCTTAAATTTTTTCCTTAAAATTTATGCCTCAAAATTTAAATTTTAAATATATTTTCCAGCAGAAAAATGCAGTCCTCATATCTTAGCAAACTTAACTTTAACGTTACATTTAATTTAAATTTACCTTTAGATTTAACTTTAACCCTAATCTGTAATGTCGCACTTATCTGTTTTTGTATTCGCCATTCTCCGTGCGAGTACCCCCAGATTTGCAGGCAAATCTGATGGACCTAAACTTGGAGGGAGGGATATGAAAGGAAAGTCGAACCCCTTTTCAAAACTTAAATTTAAAATTAAAATTCAAAAGTTTAAAATTTTAAAGTCTCAACTAATAATTTTGTAACTTTAATTCTAAAGCTTAAAAGCATTTTGCCCCTGTTAACTTTATTTTCCCGCAATATATCTTATTACTTTCAGAGATCATTTTAGGACGATTCTTAAGGGTGAAACTGCTAATCTAAGTGCTTTAGGCATCTGTGGGTAGGGCTGATACGTCACAGTGCCTGGGAATTGTGCGGGCCTTGACCACAGATCAATCAAAACTTAATGAACCAATTAAATTAAATGTTCCTCCCAAATTAACAATTCTGCCCTCTGCTAGAAAATATTAGAATCTTCACCATATTACCCGAATACGCACGAAAAAAATGGGATTTTTGCAGATTTGAGATGCCTGCTAAACTTACGCCAATGTAACCTCCTAAAAATCTACGCTGTTGGCTCCGGGACCGGTGATCGACTCGCGAATCAGATGTATGATGAGCGGCCTAATAAATGAGTTCGATTCGCATAAAGGTTACCGAGTCACTTTCTTAGCCATCATCTATGACAATCCTACTAGAATCCTTACATGTATGAATTAAATGTTTATCCCTTTAATCAAAATTATCGTAATACTTAGTTTTTTTTAAATGCAATTAAGTTAATTACTTTTAACTTCCCCTCTGAACTAGAAATTTTATACGATCCACTTATTATTTCATGCTCATCTGCAATAGACAAGAACAAGGTAATAATGGTAAAGTTTGCCCTTTTCCTCCAATGTCTATGTTAGGGTAGTTCATTTAAATAGTAACCGAGTTATTGTAACATAACTTGCCTAGAACACGATGTAGACTTATAGTTCGGAAATAATATTATCAGGTCGACATATACATCAGCCTCTGGGATCTACCAGCTCTTTGTGCCAGCACGAGAAATTAAGAGTTAAGGATTGACAGTGAGTTCATAGATCCCAAATATTACGGATTTTGAGTATGTCTATTTCTGAATACTTAGATTACAGGGGATATTCGCCTTATTAAATCGCAGAATTATGTTATTAAATAAAACGATGGTTACTGTTAGAAAATAGTGTTATTCAAAATGTGTAATTCTTGAAGTTTTTTCATAAAGGCACATAGTCATATTCATTATAATTTTTAGATAACATTTTCTTATTATTCTGTTCTGGGCATTGGGATATATGTTGGTATTGGAATTGACTAATGTTGTTTTTGAAATAAACAAATAAAGAAACGGACAAAGAAACTTATGTACTTTTTGTCACGTGAGTTTACCTTTAAAAACACGTTTGAAAAAAAAAGTACATTTCCAAAAAAAAAAAAAAAAAAAAAAGTCGACTTTAGTAATTTTAGTAATTATAATTATTGATGTAAATATATAAAACCATAAACAAGAACTTCAAGGATGAACTTTGAAAACTGGGTGAAATTTTGTGTCTGGTTAGAACTAGTATTATGGTTAATAATTCAAATTATTTCTCTCTTTGTTGTGTATTTTAGAGCATACTATTCCCCACCCCCTAAAAAAGTGACTGATAGTCATTACCCTAATTCTAAAAGATAGTGAGAAAACAAAAATAGACATTTCATTGGAAATTATGTCTTTTTATGTAAAAAATTAAAATTAATTTAAAGGGCCGGTTTCATGCATAAATTGTACCAAATTTTGAAGTTTATCAATGCAAACATTCGATTTTGACAGCATATTTGGATTTTTCGGTACATTTTACCTTCGTATACCAAAGGGGAAGTTATTCGGTCAAATAGTTTTCTAATTATTCGCAATAAAGTTTAAAATTTGGAACTCCTAATGTTACATTCATTTTTAACCATTATAAAAACAGACTGCAATAAGGCTAATTTTTTAAGAATAATTCAAAATCTACTTGACAGATTGAGCTGTAATTTTGTATTCGCATATTTAAAGCTTCTAGAAATCGATCTCTGTGAAAACGTTTTTTTTCTAAAATTAATTTCTAAAATTAATTTCGATAAAGATATGTCTTTTAATCGGTTGGATCATTTTCAATTATTATTTTAATTTTACCAGAAATTGCTTAAAAATTGGTTTAGAAAAAAATGAAAATTTAACTATTATTTAGTTAAGTATTTCAATAACATTTAATAAAATATGCTTGATCAATCAATAAACTGCTCGTAACGGCTTAATGTGTGCAAAACTTAACTATTTGTCACATAAACATGATAAATTACTTGAATGAAGTTTTCTGTACATAAAACGTACTTAAAGCAAAAATTAATTTTAATCTAATCTATACAAGGTCGATCTATACATGGTCGTGCTCTATCTCGCATAAATATCTTCAGATTGCTATATAATTGATACATGTTATTGACTTTTACCATGACATGTTCGCATTAAAAATGAAGTGCATAGCATTTCTAGTTCATTTACAGGGCACTCAAAGGAATACCTCTACTTTACAGTCTATCTATTCAAGACTAACAAATAATTTTGCTTGCCTTTTGGATATACTCCTGCTTAGAATAAATAAATAAACTTAAATTTGCCATATTTTGATACTGTAAATTTCATTGTTCAATAAAGAGAAATATCCAAATTTCACAATATTATCGAGCTGTTCAAAATCCTTTTGTTAGTTTTTTAAATTGTCTTAATATTTCTTATTGGTTTCCCCTTCTAGACGTTCTATTCTTGGATGGCAGAACCAGACATATATTTAATGAAGAATATAAACCTTTTGAAGTGACATCTTAGCCGGTTTCAAAATAAATTTATCTTACAATATTTCAATTGTTATGTGGTATAACAAAACGATTCTCCGTCCAAGCGAATAAAAAGTTTCTTATTTATATTCATCGTTTTTTTTTTTTTAATCGTTTCACAAAAATATACTTTTGTTAAAAAAAAAAAAAAAAAAGTTGGAACGAGAGAAAGAAAAAAGTAATTCTAGTAATACTTAGCATCAAAATATTTTGTTTAGCTATAAAACTGAATGTCAGCGCCTTTCTTAATCTGATTTGAAAGTTAAATGTATGTCTAGCGTGTTTCCGTTTCTCTCGATAAAAAAAGTTTAAACGTAACATTTTTGTCGAAAATTTAAAATTTTATGAAATTTGTTTTTATATTTAATGCGATCAGATTGCAGATCTAGACATTTTACTGTACGAAAATTTTGCTTAGTAAGAAGTTCTATCAACATGAATAGACTATTCTGATAAAATCGGCAGTTTAAGAATGAATTAGGATTTTATATCTCTACTCTAAAAAAAAAGTAACTAACGCTGTCACCACCGCTGTAAAGGAATTTTTTGAGACCGGAAGTCTTTTTTCGCTAATATTAAGAACAATACTCCATACACAAATATGAAAATTGGTGGTATTATAGAAAATGGCTTGATAATTACGCTGAAGCGGACAGTTTTTAAATCGAAGAATTATTTTAAGAACTATTTAATGTTAAAGTTGGTCAAAATCGTTCCACTATAAAAGTTTCATAGGAGCAAAAAGTATACACAGGAATTGAATAATTTTTTCCAAAGTTATACATTAGAAACCCACGATGTGCAGATTGCATTTATTTTTTTTAATTTAACTCACTTTTTGAGGGTTTATTTCAATTTTAAATTCAAATTTTCAGCATTTCCAGAGGTATTTTTTACATATTTTAGAAAAGGTTATTATTTTAAATTGTTGTCAATTGTAAAAGATTCATAAAGAATAATATTTCCGTTAAATTAAAAATTTATTTACACGTGACTATTATAAACAGAAAAAACACCTTTTAAATTAGAATTAAATGATTACGTGTTAAAAACAGGAAAATATTGAAAATTACGTCATAAAAATTGTTTTTACACGTGGATATTTAAAAAGAAAGAAAACTATAAAATAATGATTTAATATCTGTTAAAAGCAGTAAATGCGGGTAAAATTACGTCCTATTTCAAATAGCCAAATAATAACATTGCTAAACAGTTTAAATTAAAAAATATATTTACACGTACACGAGAGATTTATTTCATATTTCGAGGCGATCTTTTAAACTATTGTTGCCAGTTCTAAGACAACTCAAATAATATTTCTTTTATAACAATAAAAATAATTTCAGGTGAATATTACAAAGAAAAAGAAAAGTTTGGTGAAAATTACGTCAGAATTAAAACTTTACATTTAAAATATCTTATTTAAAATCATTTTCTTATAGCGTTGTTAAACTAGTTGGATGTGCCAATCCCAAAACTTTCTTCTATCTTATACATCTTAATATCTCAAAAACTAGTTACACATGTTAATACTTCAATATTATTAGTTCAATACTATACCAACATTGATTTTCATCTTAAATTTCTGCTTCAGTCAATTAAACGGACTAAAAACGAGTTAATCTATATCATGATATTTGTTAAAATTATTAGTTTTTCCTTATTCTGCTGTTATCAGCTGTTTGCGAATAGCCGGCTTAGCAGGAAGCGAGTTCCCGCCGCTGCACGAGTCACTGATGAACTACGAAAAATCAAGAAAAGTATACAAAAATCGCTATCACGCAGACCCTTTACCACACAATATTTCCAAATGCAAGGAGGGCCTGTTGGCGAAAGCCAAAAACATGCACGAAAATTTAGATTCAATTGTATGCATAATTTTATACACTTTTCGATGGTATAATAAATAAAATGACACAAACGTCGCTATTACAGCGCCCCCACCCCTTCCGGCAGATGTTTTTCAAATTCAGGGAGGACTTGCTTGCCACAGCCAGAAACATGCACAAAAAATTTGGTTCAATTCTATGCATAACTTCATACACTTTTCGGTGGTACAATAACGTAAATGGCACAGAAATCGTTACTACAGAGCCTCCTTCTGGCGGATTTTTTTCAAATTCAGGGAGGACTTGCTTGCCATAGCCAGAAACATACACATAAAAAATTGGTTCAATTATATGCATAACTTCATACACTTTTCGATGATACAATATTCAAAATGGCGCAAAAATCGCTATTACAGCGCCCCCTACCGGCGAATTTTTTCCAAATTAAGGGAGGACGTGCTTGCCATAGCCAAGAACTTAAAACATTTCTTTGGTTCAATTTATGCACAACTTCATACACTTTTCGATGGTACAATATTCAAAATCGCACAAAAATCGCTATTACAGCGTCCCCTACCAGCGATTTTTTTCCAAATTCAGGGAGGACCTGCTGGCCATGGCCAAAAACTTAAAATAAAAATTTGGTTCCATTCTATGCATAACTTCATACACTTTTTGATGGTACAATGGCGACAGACACACGGACAGACAGACATTTTCTATAAACATGTTTTTTGGGATCTCTGACTCTTAAAACGTGTAAATCCGTCAAAACCGGAAGTCGAAAAAATTTTCGATTACAATACACTTTCTTCTATTGAAGATAGAAGATAAGATTCAATAAGATAGAAGAAGATAATAATATAAGGTAGAACAATAAGATAGAAGAAGATTCAATAGAAGACAGAATACTTTCTTCTATTGAAGATAGAAGAAAGTAAAAATACCGGGAAGCAAAAATTCTGTTGAATTAGTTCGGATGTTATTTTCGGATATTTAACTAATCTCATTCAATTAAACACAAAAACAGCGATTAACAGCAGCTGATTTGGCCTTAAAATCCCCCAATAAAAGGGAATGAATGGGAAATTGTTTAGAGGGAGATTGCCACTAGTTTTTTTAATTATAATTCAACCTTCCGTAATATTTTTAAAGCCGATCAAATTAACGGATTTTTAGAGTCTGGACGGAAGTTGGCGAGCGTAGCTCGTAGGGGGCAGAGGTGCCTAGTTCAATAGAATTTAGCGGTGGATTCCTCATAGCTAATTCGAATAAAATAAAAGCAAGAAAGGAAGATCATACGCATTAAATAGATTATAGAACATTTTCCAACAACTATGCCTGTTTCTTTCGTTAATATTTTAAATAGGTTACCAATATTTTACCTGTTTTGCATTTGCACTGAAAAAGAAATGTATAAAACAATCTTGCAAATAATTCGTTTAAAGAGAAATTTGGAGAGATTATAAAAGTATTTGAAGTCATTTATTCTGTCGTAATTAAATATTTAAATGTATTTGATCATTAACATCATTAAAATGTACTGCAAACGAATTTTGCCCCATTTCTTTAAACAGGTATTTAAAGATATTGTGAAAGTATTTGAAGTCATTTGTTTTGTCTTAATTAAAAATTCAAATGTATTTGATCATTAACCTCATTAAAATACACTGCAAACGAATTTTCCCCATTCGTTTAAAGAGCTATTTGAAGAGATTGTAAAAGTATTTGAAGTCATTTGTTCTGTCGTAATTAAAAATTTAAATGTATTTGATCATTAACATCACTAAAATATGCTGCAAACGAATTTTCTCCATTCGTTTAAAGAGCTATTTGAAGAAATTATGAAAGTATTTGAAATCCTTTGTTAAAAATTTAAATGTATTTTATCATTAAAATCGTTAAAATATACTGCAAACGAATTTTCCCCATCGACCATAATGTAACGGAATTCTTTTGTGGAGCCCTGTATACGATCTATAGAATTTATACGCAAAAAGTAATATTCAGAAATATTGTTACATTTAAAAACGCATATTACAATTGAAAACGCACTTTCAGCAATTACTGTGCATAAACAGTACTGTAACATCTGTAGAAAATCTGTAGGCAATTGCCCCAAAAATCTGTAGGCAATTGGCCCATTTCTACAGATATTTTAAGAAATATCTTATAAAATTCTGCACATATGTTTAAAATAAAGCTAAATCAGCAAAATTTCTTCAGATTTATGAAAAATTTCTGGAGAAAGTGGAGATTTCTTCAGATAATCTTAAGATTATTTTTAATGGGGTACATTCTTCTGAGTATCCCTGTAATCGAACGATAACTGCTATGCGCACCATATTCTGTAATAGGCATCTGTACCCAGCAAAGAAAGAAACAGTGGGCCATCAGCTTGAAAAAAGATGGCAGCCAGCACTGCCATCAGCGATAAAGTGCAATGGTGCCATTACTTAAACCAGTACAAAAGTGCCCTTGCGGAATGCAGCTGGCCCATCAGTGATGGCCAACAGCAGGCCAGCATTGGTATGCCATCACATTATTTCAATCCGGCACTTTTCTTGCAGTGCTAACTCCTATCCCACTACTATTCCTTTGTTGATCCAGCACTTTCCCTTACAAAAATTTCTTATAGAATTCTATAAGAAAACAAAGTATTATGGCACTTTTTTCTATAAGATAGTTTCACCAAGAGCTATAGAAATATCTGTAGAAATGTCTATGGAAATATTTGAACTTGTAGCGGTTTCCATGTGGTCACCCTCCCAAGTACTTACCGCGCTCGATGCTGTTTGGTTTTCGTGATCGGACAAGAACAAGTACTTTCAGCGTATGCTACGACCGCTCGTAGGTTTTAAGCTCTCATTACACTATTTCAAATTTGTTTCTTTTGTGATTTACGTTCTCAATCATTAAACCGGTATAGAAATTATTGTATTGTATAGAAATCCTATATATTTTATACGCTTTTCTTTATTATTGATTCTGAATTGTGTAAATTATGAAAACCGAAATCCTTTGTAACTTAGTAAAACCAGATTTAAGGAGAAAAAAAAGTGCGTTGAAATAAAGAATTTATTTATTTATTCATTTACTTATTTATTTTGTTAGTGGAAATGGTGCTATATTATTTACAGTTTAAAAAAATTAGCTTCACAGCTTAAATTGTGTTAAGATATTCATTTCAGATTTGTGTTCAAATACTTAATGTCTTCGATATTCGCAACGCCACCTTGTGTAAGGGTTCCCAGCAATAATACTGCAAAAGTTCGTGCACTTCCATGTAGTGGTGGGCCAGCGCATGAGATAAAACGGAAGCCCACCAGAATTTTATCTGATGATTTCCAACAGTAAAGTTGACTGAAGCTGTCCAGCAGTGGTCAGGCAGTGGTAGACCATTAGCCAGTACTTCTCCAACATTGCCAGCACCTATCTTGCAGCTGGCCAGCAATTTCCTCTTTGCTGGGTAGTTTCCTTCTGCATCGTATATAAATCTCAGAATGTTCAAAATACTATAACATGCTAATAACACACTAAAATGATTTTTCTCCATAGACCGGCATCCTTTTGAGTGCCCTATAAACGAACTAAAAATGGTACGCACTTCATTTTCAATACCGGAGATGCCATGATAAACATCAATAATGTATATCAATTACATAGCAATCCGAGCATATCTACGCAAGTTAGAGCATGACCAGACGGACAGTCAAACCGAATTCATAAACACTTTTCAAATAATGCTGGAAAGTGTAAAAATTTTTGGAAGCGTAATTTTCTCCCAGAGCAACTGCTCCATAACATTTAGTGTATACTATGTACTTTTGCTTGCTAAATACGCATGATTGTAATATTGTAATGTATTTACAGAATACTTAAATTTATGCTTTGTGTAAACTTATCGAAAAGATCAGTTTTACATGAAAAAAAAAATGTTTTAGGCTTTCATTAGAAATAATATTTATTTAGCTTTTAGATTTATACCTCCGGCTTAGTTATGAGATATTAGTTTCTTACTTATTATACTGGAAACTAGGTGACCCGCCCGGCGTAGCCCGGGTCCGTGATAATAACTTTAAATGAACCTTAAATTTGTAGGATTTTCTATCTTTAACCACTTCAACGTTTGCTCCGAGATAAGTCGGAGGGGGGGGGGGGGGGTAAAAGCACTGTTTCCTTATACTTGCTGCCGGTGAAGGGGTTTTAGCTCCATTTTATCTGAATTTATATTTTTAAATGAAAAAATCACGAAAAAACATTGATTTTTAGTGGTAAAAGCGCTCGTAAGGTCGTAAGAAGACATTTTCTTGTTTTTTAACATTTGGTCGTTTCATATTTTAAAACAAAAATAAATATTTTTTGTTGTCCGAACTCTTTGAAATTTTTATCGGTTATAAATATAACTTTTTTGCAGCCTGTGCAAAAATTTTGTAAAAGAAGATTGAAAATTTTAGCAAAAATGTTCAAAGAAGTTATTCTTAATAAATGTTTGGTTCGAATTTGAGTTACAGGATTTTATCTTTTGTTAAAAATGTTTTTTTTTTACAAAAATATAAAAAAATCCACAACCAATAACTCTCCAAATTCTTAAAGATTTAGATATGTTATATACAATTCGTGTCCGCTGACTGTGTGAAAAATTGGTTAAAAAAACAAGAAAAACAACTTATATTTAGCTGTGAAAGGGATCGAAATAACTGCAACGGGAAGGGGGGGGGGGGGGGTGATTCAACGTTAAGAAATACATTTCTTGTTGTCCAAAGCCTGTGTATAATTTTCATTTTAAGATAGCTATTGAGTTAAAAAAAGCAGTGTTTTTTCTATGTTATTTCTTCTGATGGATGGAATATACGGCAAAATTTGTGAAATTAGAACTCATTATTTCGCTCCTATATTTTATATTTTCTAAACCAAATTTCTGAAGTATAAATATGTTTTCAACGATTGTGTGTAATTTTTGTGCTAAAACATTGATATTCAGTTGTAAAAATCGCTGTTTTACGCATGCCTATTTATTTTTATTATTTTTTTTCCACATCGAAAACCTGAGTGAATTTTTTTGATTTTCAAACTAATTTTTTCATCCTTAAATCCGATTATATCCGAACCAAATCGGTACTCGATCATTAGCTAAAAGTGTAGCATATAGTAATAAAAATTAAGTATTTTATTTTAATCAAAACGTATTGTTAATCCTACGGTAAAATGCGCGGAAAAAACGGAAAGTGATTTCGTGGAATGAATTTTTTCAAAAAGGTTAATTTCTGTATTTTTAAAAATGTTTTGCAGTGTTTCAAAGAGAACTAAAAGTGTAAGCTATTTGGTATTTTATTTTCTGCGTAATTTCATTTTTAGAGTCTATGCGTAGTTTGATTTTTAGAGTCGATGCGTAATTTTGAAATATGCCGGAAAAGGAAGGGAGGAGCGGAGGTTTTCCGGTATTTTAAATGCTTAAAAAATTGTCGTTATTGTCCAAACTCTTTGGAATGTTTGGGAGTTAAAAATATGTTTTCGCAGCCTGGGTGAAACAATATTGATATTTTGTAGTAAAAGGTCTCGTAAGAAGACTTTTCGACGAAACACTCAGGTTTTTACTGATTTCGTCGAAATTTTCGACCATTTTACTTTGTAAAAAAAAAAAAAAAAATTCTACCCATCCGAACGTTTCGGAATTTTTATAGGTGATGTAAGTCTATTGAGATGCTCTAAAAAGATTGTTTTAAAATACGGACGTTTAGTTACATTTAACTAAGATAAATATTTATCGTAGAAAAAATATCGTCTTCGTGAGTCGCGAAGTGACTTGCGTCCGCCGGTGTATTTGAAAGAGTTAAAATTCATATTTTTAAAAGCGATTGCAGATCGATTAGAAGAAGGTTTCGTCTACAAGAAAAAATATTTGGTTTGTCAGTATCTCTAAAATTGCACTGAAGAGGGGCGTTGGCATAAGGGGGAAACACGTTTTTTGGGGAAAAAAATACACTTTTTGAATTTTTTTTCAAAGGGTTAACTGCGATATTTTTTTGAATTGATAGCGGCATTTTTGAGACGTAAGAGTACAATCTTTCGGAATATATCTTCCAATTTTAATTGTCTAATTTGGTTGATTTAGATTAAAACAAAACTATTAAAAAACACAAATAAAATCGGTCGGTTCTTCGCTTGCAATCGTTGCGTAAATCGGTTTCTGAGCATGGGCAAGTGCTTTCCAAGATTGGGGATGAAATAGATGACTTTTTAATGAGAGTGAGTTGCGATTTTTAATTAATAACTCAGCTAATTATTAGAAATTTAAAATTCCGAGTCTCAAGAGCATCAGGAGAGACTTTGGGCTACCTTCACACAAATTTTCAGCCTTGTAGATGCATTATATTTAGCTCCTATTATTATGCTCCTAGCCATTACACACACACACAGAGAGAGAGAGATAGAGAAACTTTCTTTTATTATTATAGATAAAATTTATTTAGTTTTTACAGCAGAATTAACTGGCTCTGTGTTAATTTACGATATTATACAGATCAGTATAAACCTATAGACAATAATTTAATCAATAAATTTTAGTCTATAAATTGGTCTATTTAATATCACAAATAAATTCAAAATACAAATATCTCATATTTTGATGATAAATCTGTAATTTTAATCCTGCAGAAAATACTAACACTTGTTTACTATTCAATTCTTAAATTATCATTTGTTTTTTGAGAAATAGTAATGCAAATACGTTTAACAAAACTTTAAAATGTCTAAATTTAAATAACTTTTCAAAACGTAATTAATCCCCTGAAGCCCGAACTCAGACCGAGCAACGCAAATGCGCCAATTTAGGAATGCCCGACCTCAGTTAGAGAAAAATCGGTGTTTCGATTCCGTGAAGCCCGAACTCAGTTTGCCCAATGCCTAATATGTAATTTACCCTTTTCCCAATAGATGTCGATACTTTCCCGCGAAAAGTTCGGCAGTTTCGCGCCATTCGTCGGATTTTTGTAATTTTGCAGTTACAAACAAAATTAAAGAGAAAAAAAAAATCCATTTTTGGCACGTTTTTCTCAAATATATTCCACAGGCAAGGGGTTAACAATTTATCTGTATTGTTTTGTTACTTACAATAATCAATCATTTTTCAATAATTTTTATGCAGCACTTTTGAAACGTGTGAAAAAAAAAAAAAAACAGAGAGAGAGAGAGTAGATAAGCATTGACTTTTCGTCACCAATATGTAAAAAAAAAGATCTTTAAGGCTTTCGGGGCTTTTTCCGAACTCCTTAGATGATGGATGTGCGGTGGAACTATTAATAAAGAAGTTCGATCAATCAATGAGGTCCCGAGTCAATTATTCCCATCAAGTTAATATTTTAATGCTATTAGAAGCCAATTCTCTACAATGTACCACACATGTGTGACGGAAGAACCCGTCAATCGGACATATTTTACACGCAAACACACACATACACATATACATACGAGTATATATAATATATTTTTGAAATGTGAATAGGCTTATGGGAAACCTTGTGTAATAACTGATCTAATTGGGATTTTTTTTCCGTAAAATAAACCTTATATAGAATGACAAGCATGTACGCTCTTCTCATTTAATCTCTGCTTCATTTGGATAAATCCTTTACAAAAGTCACGAAAAGGGTTTCTGGTGGAGAAATTCATCGTAATTTTCTTTCTTAATGTACATGTTCGGAAAATAAAAGGACCTGTTCTTGCTCAGGTGCAAGGTCATGGCTAAATGCAAACGCCCATGGAAGCATCTGTATCAACATATATGATAGGATGCGAGAAATAACACACGGGATAAAAACAATCGGTCTTGATACTGACTGCATAATGAATTTTTAAATCGCATACCAATTTTAAGAGCAACAACAATTGAATTAAAAGAAAAAGCACACTTTATAAATTATTATTGAGAATACGATAATACAATGAAAAAATATTTATTTTGAAGAGATATCTGAAAGTATAAAAAATGATAATATGTATGTATAATTATGATTTTTTACATTCATATTATTATTATTATCATCATTAAAATGTGTGATTTTGTTACATTAAATAACGCCTGCTCACAGATATGAGTTTTGATTGCAATGTTTTTTTGTTTTTTTTTTTACCACTGGAGCAGCAAAGGGTGTGAGGATTTCATATAAAATATGAAATCGAAATATAAAAATTGAAGCTGTGTAAAAACGAAAGTAAATAAATTATACACAGCACAACATTTTTACCATTCAACTGTTTCAAGGTTTCACAGTAGGTGTCTTTGTTTCTACAAGAGGTTCTTTCTCTTTTATGAAACCTTTAAACACCATAAATTCTAAATTTATTATGTTTTTTTGTGTGTTTCATTAAGTGGGTTTTATGTGTCGCGTGTTTACTACACACTAACTTGTGGACATGTAACGCAACGTAATTATTCGTTTTATGAGTAACAATAGTTCAAAACTTCAGCCAGACGAGAATCTTGGCTGCTCCAATGTTTTTTTCAACAAGTTGTAAATTGCACGTCAAACGTGACGAATGAGGTGCGTTCATACTATAACTAGTTTTATAAATATTTTTTGCACTGCATATTATGCTGAATGTATATTTTAGTGTACTTCACACGTGCATATGAATTTAATTCTTTTCGAAAGGCTGTGACATCATTAAAATGCACTTGAAATAATTTTTTCCCATTGGCCGTAATGTAACGGGAAAATTTTGACTGCCTCTGTAATTAAACTATACATCCGATTTTCATAAAATTTGAAATGATTCGACAAAATTTTGCAACAATTATATATTTAACATTTCAGACCATTCGGTTGGGTAGTTTTTCCCCTGTTATATGCGGAAGGACGGACAGACAGACGGACTGAACGACGACTTAAGGTGCTACGTATTTATATAATTATGAACGCACCTAGAAAGAAGCGTACAATGAATTTAGATATTACATTTTTAATATAAGATTGGTAAATTTTAACATTAATGATGATGATAATAAAAGTCATTCTGAAATTATTATTTCCGTTTTTTTTTAATGTATGCATCTATTTGGAATTGGCCTCTAAAAGTTTTGTAAAATGTTAATCATTTTTATGTAAAAAAAATTAGAGGTTATTCACGCAACTATCAACATTCTTCCCCCCCCCCCCACCCCCAAGTGCTGAATGTATATTTTAGCGTACTTCATAAGCGCATATCAATTTCATTCTTTTCGAAAGGCTATGACATAATTAAAATGCACTTGAAATAATTTTTTCCCATTGGCCGTAATGTAACGGAAAATTTTTGACTGTCCCTGTAATTAAACTATACATCCGATTTTCATAAAATTTGAAATGATTCGACAAAATTTGACTGAAAAAAAATAAGCATAATTTAAAACAGAAAAAATATTGTATGAAATAGTTCTTGTTTTTATGTAATTATTAATTAACTTTTTTTTCATTTAATAAAAAGTTCTTTTCTTTTTAACACTTTCCAACAAAGTTGAAAAGTGTTTATGAATTCGGTTTGTCTGACTGTTTAATCGCATAAATATACCCGGATATTAATGCAATTGATATATGCTAATGATGTTTACCATGGCATGGTCAGTATTGAATATGAAGTGTGTAGCATTAATAGTTCATTTACAGGGGCATTCAAAAGAATTCAGTTATATTATGGTCAATGGGGAAAAATCGTTTGCAGAGTATTTTAATGACATTACGCTATTTCAAATGTATTGAAATTGATATAAATTACTGAATTTCACTTTAAGGTGATTACTATAGAATAGGGAATTCATAGGATTTGTCGTTCATTTACAGGTACACACAAAAGAAATCGGTTACAGTACTGTCTTTGAGCAATAATTGCTTGAAGTATGTAACCATTTAATTCCAATTTTAAAGTTTTATTTTCTGCTTTTAACAGTCCTGCGTAAATAGATTTTTAATTGAAAGGAAATATTATTATTTGCGTTGTTTTTACAATTGACAACAATGACATTTTCTAAAATATGAAAAAAATATATCTTGAAATGATGAAAATTTGAATTCAGAATTGAATAAAACTCCCCAAAAAATGAGTTAAATTAAAACAATAAATGCAGTCTGCACACCGTGAGTTTGTAATATATATCATTAGAAAAAAAAAATTAAATTCCTATATATAGTTTTTCCTCAATAAAACTTTTTTAATGGAACGATTTTGACCAACTTTAACATTAAATATCTCTTAAAATAGTTCTTCAATTTAAAAACTTCAGCGTGTTTATCAACCGTTTCTCTATTATACTACCAATTTTTATATTTTTGTATGCAGTAGTTTTCTTAATATAAGCGAAGAAAGACCTCCGGTCACACACACACACACACACAAAAAAAAAAAAAAAAAAAAAAACATTCACGGCAGCGGTGATGGCGTTAGAATTTTTTCTTCTTTTTTTTTTTTTTGTAGAATAGAAAGATATTTAATTTTTTATATATATTTAATTTTATATTTATGTTATATATGATCTATAAAAAAAGCAATAGAAATTTAAAGACGAAGAAGAGACAAAACATACATAGCATACAGAAATACAAATTTTTAAAAAAAAAAGAAAAATGTAAAAAATTCCGCTGGAAAAAAAGGGCACTGAAACTGAACAACAATAGTAGCATTCTGACTTTAAGATGCAGTGAAATAGGTAAATTCTAAGCGTATTTTGATTAGATATAGTTTTCTTTTTTGCTGGCTTTTACACGTCACGTCACATATTGAGACGTCTTTTATCTCACACTAGTTTCAACGATATTAGATAAAAGACGAGATTTTAATTTCATTTCTTAACAAAACTGTTGATTTGCCCATTGACCTTTTCCGGTACGAACAAACTTTCAGAAAGTGGAGGATTAGATATCGAATCAGAGCAGCAATCATGTGAATGAATTTACTATTACAAGCACTAAGAATTTTGCGATAACTTAATGCGGAAGAAATCGTAATTGATAGCATGTAAATGAATTAGTCCAAAATCCGATCTTTAATAGCTTTACTTATGAATTATACATAGATAACGATAAAAATGTGAGACCTTTTTGACACAGTATGTCGAAATACTGTCGAAAATGATTAGTCTTAATTGAGCTGCTCCAGCTATCTTTTCATTATCGCCTGAGGCCAATTTATTGCAAAGGATTTTTCAAGATTATTCTAAGAATTTTTTGTGCAATAACACTTAATTGTTTGAAAGATTAATCTGACATTTAAATCTGTAGTAATTTTTTTAGAAGCAAAATTAGTTATTTTTTCCTGCTTGTGTTTTTTAACACTTTCCAAATACAGTTGAAAAATAATTATGACTTTGGTTCATCTGCCTGTCTAGCTGACTGGTAGTCGTTCTGCGCTGTAACTTTTCTATATGTCTGGATTGCCAAGAAATTTATAAATGTTTTCGTAGCATGTTTGCTATATTGAATTCGTTTACAGGGGTATTCAAAAGAAGTCATTTACTTTAAGATCTATGGGCTATAATTGTTTGAAGTACTTTATTTTTAGTGCTGATATATTAGTTTAAGTATTACGGTATTTATGTGCATTGTTGATACGCATTATAACACGTTTCATATAGAAAATGGTGTGCGCAGCATTTATCGTTCATTTACAGAAACTTCATTTTAATTTACATGAAAATTACGTACGTCAATGAGAGACGGGACTACAAGATCTATGGACTATAATTGTTTGAAGTACTTTATTTTTAATGCTGATACATTAGTTTAAGTATTACGGTATTTATGTGCATTGTTGATACGCATTATAACACGTTTCATATAGAAAATGGTGCGCATAGCATTTATCGTTTATTTACAGGAACTTCATTTTAATTTACATGAAAATTACGTACGTTAATGAGAGACGGGACAACAAGATCTATGAGCTATAATTGTTTGAAGTACTTTATTTTTAGTGCTGATACATTAGTTTAAGTATTACGGTATTTATGTGCATTGTTGATACGCATTATAACACGTTTCATATAGAAAATGGTGTGCGTAGCATTTATCGTTCATTTACAGGAACTTCATTTTAATTTATATGAAAATTAAACGTTATGAGAGACGGGACAACAGCTTCCGTACAGAAAATTGGGCATTCTTTTACAGGTCCGCACAAAAAAATCAACATATATGATCAACTATGAATAATAATTGCAGGCAGTGCATTTTCATTTGTACAATGCATTTTCCTGCTTATAAGCAGGAAAAAAAATCTCTTACTATATTTACTATAGCTATATAGCTATAGTAGCTGTATATTTACTATAGCTATATAGCTATAGTAGCTGTATATTTACTATAGCTATATAGCTATAGTAGCTGTATATTAACTGTAGCTATATAGCTATAGTAGCTGTATATTTACTATAGCTATATAGCTATAGTATATTATATAATGTGTATAAATTCTAAAAATAATATCTGTCCAAAAGAGTTTAATTAACTTCTATCGATGGAAATAGCAGAAAGGACACTTTCAACCATGTTACGTTTTTACAGCTAACTAAATTTTACTGTACTCTGTTAAGGGAGTATAATTATACATAAGTAAGGCCGCAAAATGTTTACCAGTCTGTAAACGGTATTTGTTGAAAGTGTGTTTTCATTTGTTTTGCGTGATTCCAAGCTTAATTAAATTTTAGTATATAAGGTGACGTGCATTAAAAAAAGTATATGGGGCATTCTCACAAACTTTTGACTTTTGGGAAAAAATCTGACAAAATTAAACTTGCTAAAATAATATTTTAATCTGATAGACGTATGCCTTAATGATTCAAAACAAAGAAAAAATGGTCAGCAGCGAAATTTTTTTTATTTAACTGAGGTTTAAGTTAAACTTGCGAGTTTAATTTTCCTTACCATTTTACCCCTATAACTTTTTATTTTCTTCTAAATTTTTACTTATAATGAATTTGCATAGTACCCACAGGACATTCAAATAAGAAATAATAACAATGTAGTACTTTTAATACAGAATTTTTGTATAACATTGTCTTAAAGGGGTGTTAAAAAAGGGACGGTAAGGTAAAAAAAGGGACGGTAAGGATGGAACGGTAAGGAAAATTACCACCTATTTTTAGGAAAATCATGTTAAGACTAAGTGATAGCCACAATGTTCATTGATTTTTAGAAACAGTTGTTAACATTGGATTAAATTATTATTATTTTTTTTAATTTACCTCGAAAAGTGCAGGAATAAACCTTGGGGACGGTGAGACTACCAATAAAGCCATGATGCTTGAAATTGATATTTAAATGCTGATTTAAATTCTACAGTAAATTTCCTGCCAAAGAATTTTACATATTATTTCTGTAGCATACTTTTGTATGAGAAAAAACTAGAAAAAAATTCTGTGGCTGCATCTGAAATGATTTTCTGTATAATTTTAGAAGAGGGATGGTAAGGAATCTAAAACCCAGGGACAGAGTTTAAAAAATAATAATAACCCTAAAAATGTGTGCAGGTTAATTTTTAGCTACATTTTTATATAAAACAATAGTTCCAGTTTCAGAAAAAAATTACATCGAATTATTTTTATTGAAACAATTTTATCCAGACAGCTCCAAACTTAAAAATCAGCATCAGGGACACGGGACGGTATATGAGTTTTCCAGGTGTTTGGACCCCCAACATCGTCCAAAACTTATTTATCTCGTTAATATGATTGTGCAATCATGCAGTGGGATGTTCCCTAGTATGTGAAATAAAAAAAAAAAAAAAAAAAAAACACAAAAAAGTGTATCGAAATAAAAATTATTATTCAGGGACATGAAAGTCAAAAGATTGTGAGAATGCCCCATATATCATATACAAAGCTGCACTAAAGAACATGAATACATCGCCGTCTGCTGGCATGAAAGCTACATCGTAACTTACTTGTGCAGTGCCTTTTTCGTTTTCGCGCAAAGTTCGCGAAGTGCGATGTTTAAACACTTTTCTCAAAAATGGGACAACGTACAGACATAAAATTCCTATTAATGTACATGGTTAATTATATACCATATTTAATTTTTATTTAGTTTCATAGACAATAAATGTACTTTTAGTACTTTTTTATGCTTCCCATAGGAATCCAATGTTAATTAAAAATAAATACAAATAATTATTTCAGACATGGCTCTCTATCATAGCTGCAGCTAATCTTATAAGAAGAAAGGTTTTTAAGTTTTAACGGATAGGGTCACGATAGATACGATATACCCTAGGTACGATAGGGTCAAATTCTGCAGAAAAGGGCTCACGAGTTTAGAGGCCCTACTTAGTATCAATATCAGCATCGTTTTTAATTTATTGGGGTTGGGTTGGGTTGATTTTTGACGGCCAATTATCTACACGAGGGATATAGGCCCGGGGGGGGGGTGCCCTCCGTGGGGGTCTTTCTAAGGGAACCTAATCCGTATTAACGCATGGCAGATCCACGGCTCGAAGAAAACCACGAAAACTCCGAACGATTAGGCCGACGGGCGCGATTGGGATCGAACCCAGCACCTCCCGTCTACCAGCTTCGAGAGCAGAACCTCTCGGCCACTGGTGGGGCCTTAATTTATTGGACCAAGCACATATGGAGGCAGCCAATGTGATCTTCTGGATGAGAGTGTTGTGTAATTCCGGGGGCTAATATCGTATTACTTCTGAATATAATATCGTCTCTTGAAGGTGTGAGGACTCTTCTTCTTGATGGATACTTGAGTTTACTTCACTTGGCGTGCCGTCTTAGAAAGTTTGTTTCTGCTCAGACTTAGACTACTTAGACTTGGTATTACGACTCTGCAATTATGACTTGACTACTCTTCTTGATGTTAATACATAAAATGACTTTGCTCTGGTCTTGAGCATTCTTATTTCTGATGTCCATAAGTGAATATAGCACCCCGCACTCCGCACCCCGAGATGCGTCTCTCCTGTATTAAAGGAGCTATTTTATAAACAGTGATTATGTTGATAGTAATAAATTTTATTCTCTAATAAAATTAGAGAGGGTATGCGTTCTCGATGAGAGAATGAAAGCTTGACCTCTAGGTTCGTATTTAAATAATTATTTTACCTTTGTGCCTATCCAGTTAACCTCTTGAAGGGCAACGGTATATGTTATATACCACTTAATTTTAATTCCCAAATGCCACATCTACACCAGTATTTAGGAATTAAATTTTATTTTATGTAATGTAATGTACGCGAAGAAAAGCTTTTATTTAGTTTCATATAAGTTTATTCATAAATACCAGTGTCACTTAATCATTTTAGCCTTTTAGAAACAGACATGCTCTGCCCCTCAAAGGGTTAAGGGAGTAAAAAACAATAACATACATTTATCTTATTACCAGCAATGTATTTTATCTACACTATAACAATTTTTCAGTCTTATATTTATGGGAAAAGGATGTTAAAAAACAGATTGTATCCAGTTCTCCGTCCAACGTTTCTCTTATAGATTTGAAAATGTAGACCACAATAAAGGTATACGCCTTTTCGGCTTTAACCTAGTTTATTCTTTGAAATAAATATAAGCCTATTATTCTATTACTTTAATATTATATTATTCGTTTTTTTAGAATCTTCTCAAACTCTGTCATTTCGTATATCTCTTGTGTTGTCGGTATATGATATATATATATATATATATTATATATTATATATATATATTTTCTTGACATTTTGTACTATATTAATAAGATCATTATAATTGGAAATAAATGCTGATATATGTTTATAACGTCACAGCCAGACTTTATGTAAATATGTTACATCAAAGAAAATCTTAATTAGTCATAAGCAATAAAGTAGGTTGATTTAAACATTACAAGGAATTTTTATTGCAAAATAATAATAATAATAATAATAATAATAATAAATAAATAAAAAATAAAATAATAGTAATAATTCCGAGCAGTTTAAATATTCGTTGCTGGTTTAAAAGATATTTGTCAGATGGCGCCGAATTCTCCACAAAGAATTTTTATTAACCATTTGGGAAAATGGTTATTGTTCTCGTCAGGGTAGGAAATCAAAAGCATATCTGAAGGTTTTTATTGGTTTAATCCGCAATTTATTCATTTTCTGATGGGTCTATACAGTAATCTGTATTTCCCTTTACTTTCAACAGAGATGGATACCTTCTGTTGCCACTATGACAAAAAAGTAATAAAAACTACAAAAAAAAAATTAATAACTCAGAAACAAATTGAGATACAGCTTTCAAAGAAATTGCATTTAAAAGTATATATTTTTTTCGTTATACGACGGTGTAAAAAGTAATATTGTGAGATGTTTAGAAGTTTAAGAATGGAATTTCATTTAAAATGGGACGTCAGATTTCTTTGAAATCTGAAGATGTAAAAGCCTTTTCCCGAACAACCAATGAAATGCTTGGATAATACATAAGTTTCATGTGGATAATACGTACGAGTCGCAGGCGATTTTTGTCGCTTGGAATTTTTACGTGTAATAACACTATTAATGTTTAATTCATGGCGTACGTAATGTATGATCAACTCCGTGCGATTTTTTATGTCTTAAATTTTAGTCTTTGAAAAAATCATTTTCCAAATGGTCGTTGTAATTTGTTAAATTGCTTTTTTTTTTAAATTATTTTTTCATTATTTGTACATTAGACGAGATCTGCGCAAATTCCGCGAGTAAAATCCGCCGTAGTAGATTGTGGATTCTAGCCATATCAGAAAGGGGCGGGCTTTCGTGAGATACAATGATCCCACTATGCATTCACTACCAATGAGGCGAATATTAAAAAATGTAAGATGAGATTGATCCAACTTAGGGGATTGCTTGGAAATTCTTAATTTTTATTTGTGCTATATAAACAAAGTTTAAAAATTATTTTTATAAAGAACATATTTTGTTTGAAGCAAAAACTCACCTACACAGCCTTTAATAGCATGAAGATCAACAAATGATTTTGAAGTAAACTAATTTTTGTGAGAGGAAAAAAAATCTCAAGCATCATGAAATCAGGTAAATATCCAGAATGTGATAAAACATCTCAGCCTATCTCATGTAAAATTTAGTGTAACATGAAATGCGAAACTTTTAGTTGTCATGATGAAACACCAATTCTTTTTTGCTTACAAGTATTGGACAAACCTATTGTAGTGTTTGTATTTCAGTTAAAAGTCTCTAGATGGTGGTACCAAAATTTATAGATAAGTTAATTCCTACGCCATCTACTGAAAAGATCTGCTTTTCATATAGATGTGATAAGTTCTTTGAATGTTTTGATTTATGTGTACGTCCTGTGTTTATGCTCGGTAAATTATTCAATATAGTAGTGGAGAGTGGGGATGGATGGGACACTTTTTACAAAAAAAAAAAAAAATCAACTTTGTTTGACATAAAAACAAAAATTTCAGTTTTATAGAATACAAGATGAAAATGTTTTTAATGTCCCTGAACAATATATAAACATAACATGCAAAATCAATTTTATAATAAAGGAAATTGTAAGTTTCAAAATGTGCCCTATACCTCCCTTACTAACAGGGAGGTATGGGAAAGCTATAAAACAAAGTATCATAAGCACAAATAGTGTAGCGTAGGCTAACAAACAGTCTAAAAAACAGGGAAAAAATAGCCATAATTTTTTTTTTTTGAAAAAAAAAAATTATGGCATTCCCCCCCACTCCCCACCCATTCTGACCAGAAAATTAGAGTTCTAACTTTTTACGACTGCTCTTTTATCTTCACCTAACGCTTCCTTTATAATGGCTCTTTCATAATAATTGAAATTGAAACCACCAGTCCATCAGAAGAAAATAACTCGGTTAAGCGGGACTCTGATAATCGGGACTCTGCTGCAGGGCAAAATATATTTCAATTTTAAGACTTAAAACACGCGCTTTTATTTTACGTAAAATGACGTAATTTGCATTAATATAGATACCTAAAATGAAATATAGTTTATAATAGCTCCATGTTTTATCATAAATCATTCATTTATATTTTTCTCAAAATAGCACGTATTTTCATTACATTTTCTCAGGCTTTTGTTTTACGGCTGCATTATACAAGGTAACGTTATTTATTGGAGACGAGACAAAATGAGCTGGGAGAAAGAAATAGCATACCGGGGCTAAAAAAGTTACTGCAAAACTATTTTAACTCATAATAGGATATAAAACATTTTCACAAATAATGCGTTAAGATATAATCTGTTAAAATATTAAGATTTCAAGAAACAAATTTAATTTTCATTGGTATTCATTAAAAGGCCAAATAATAATTCATGTAAATTTAATGTTCAGTAATTTAATTGTAAGCAAGTTCATTTAATTTTCGTGTAATGAAAATAAACTTTTATAAATTTAATATATGTGCAATTATTTCAATATTTTATTGTAGTCTGTCTCACCCGGACTACTTCGGGTGAGATAGACCACATAGTAAAAAATTATAAAAGAAATTTCTTTAAATATATTAGGACTTTTAAAAGAAACATCATACAGTATGCATACAATATATTGTGAAAAGTAAAAGCTATATAAAAATATGGATTTTAGAGCGCGACGAAAAAATGTGGTTCGTCTCTCTCGTAATTACCTTAATTTAACATAAAAGTTTTATGTTAAATGAAAATGTTAGATATATAATTATGATTTTTTAAATGTGGGGTAATTTGGGTATGCGGTCTAATTCTAGAACCTAATCTATAAACTAATCTAGTTGTTCATTTCTGGACATGCCTCTGACGTATGTAATGAAAACACTAGTGAGATATGATGAAAATGATATCAATAAGGCTTCAGAAAATGTCCAGAAGGGCTCATCAGTGCATGTGGCTGCAATCAGTGTATGCTGCTTATCTGAGATTTAGGCGTAATAAATTATTTACCTTCTGGTAATAAAAGGACAATTAATGTGGGACCGTTACATAGTTTCATTTTAAGAGAATGCATTGATTAAATGGGACTGTATAAAAAGAAGAAAACCAATCATTTGTAGTACCTGTGAGATTTTAAAATTACGAACATTTTTTTTTATTTTTTTTTATTTTAAAGTATCGAACGATTTTTATGCTCACGGACTGAGAATACATTTTGCTTTACATTCTAAAGTTGTGAGCAGAAGTCATAAAAAATTATCGCCCGATTTAGCAAAAGAAACTCATAATTTACAGTTCTTTATAATCCCACCACAATAATTTTTTGTACATTGTTATTGAGCTTTGGAGTTCACTTAGGTTATTCTGGGGAACAGTGTTGCCTGGTGTGGACGTATAGATTTTTAAGCTAAATGTAAATTTCTTAAGATGGCATTAAATTTCACATTTTTGCATTTAAATTATTTTGTTTCGTACGCATAGCACATAATTTTTTTGGGAACCCCAAAGACAAGCCTTAGCTGTTCTTTTCCAGATATGCCTAGCACGTATGTGCGGGAAACACCAATGAGATATGAATGCTCTCAAGGAGGCTTCAGAAAATGTCCAGAATAGATTATCAGTGCATGTGGCTGCAATCAGATACTGCTGTATGAAATTTTTAATATGTTAAAACGACCTGTTAAGGTAATTGGGAAAAAATCAAAAGATTCAGCGGTATTCTAATGGAATCAATATTTTAAATCATTCCCAGAAAAATATACTAAAATTATTTAAGTTTATTTCTTTTAAACATAGTAGCTTTTGTCTTACACGCCGAATGGTATTTTCTAAAATAAATTTAAAAATAAATTCATTTACCGGAAACAGAAACAAAAACAAAATTTTCTTAATCTTTATTTTAATAATCAAAATGCAAACTAGCTTTTGCAAATGTTATTTAATTTTTTTTTTTAATCGTTTTCAAAGAATACGATAAATATTTTATATTAAAATCTGTAATCTCAAAGATAAAAAGACTGAATATTAATTATGTAAAAAGAAATAAATTCAGAAATTCAGACTAATGCGGAATAAATTTGATAATCGAAACATTGTGTCCCCTCTCCTATTTTACATTAATTAAGCAGATCGATGAAAAATTAAAAACATCATGAGCACTGTAATTGCCGCAAAGGAGGCCCTGAAAAGTTTAATAAATAAAATTTTTATGTTCTAATAATTTTGAAAAAAAAATTGTAATACAGTCCGACCTCTATTTAACAAACCTCTATTTTACGAATTTCTCTATTTTGCGAACTTTTACTTGGAACCAAGAACATTTTGCGAATTTCTTCGTAAAATAACCTCCAAATAGCGAAGCGCATTCTCTATTTAACGAACTCTTTCTTGTGGTCAATTTTTTTTTCTCCCCATTTCTCAAAATATTTCTGAACATTTCAAACCTATTCTTTCTTTAAACATATTTTATGATGTTCAATGGCCTTGAACTGGTTTTACCAGGCGCCTTCTTTGTCAGCAGTGAGAATTCGGTAACTACGGAGGGCGAAGACGATAATCCCTTAGAGTAACTTTAAAAAAAATGTGTACAAAGTGAGAAAAAAAAGAAGAAATTAACCATGATATGCTGATTGATGATTGTATTTCACTTAATTCTGAAATTGAGACCTCGGGAACACTATCCTAATTGGATATTTTCTGCAGTGTGAAAAATAAAAACAATACAGTAATGAATTGCGATGAAGACGAATATGAAGATGATGGAAATTATCATTATGCAGGAATTAACAAAACTTCGTAGGATGAAATGCTAAAACCATTTGAAACAATCCGACGCGGATTATAGTTAGAAGATAATACGCATGAAGGGATTTTTGGTGCATTGCAAAGATGCGAGACGTATTATGAGAGAAAACACTTTTTAAAAGAAAAAACTCAGGCAAAATTAACAGAGTTTTTCAGAAATTAAATTTAAGGATGCATATGTTAATGTATGGTTAAAATTATTTGTCATAATAATAATAATAAATACGATAATCATACGATCATTAAAATTCGTTAATTTTAATGTAAAACTATTTACTTTAAACAGAAAATACATTATATTCCCGGACAATGTTTTGTTTTCCTTACAGATTTCAAAGATTTAAACGTATAGAAAAAATGAATGGATGATCGATATTGGTGGGTAAAATAAATAAAACAAATCGATATAATTTATTAAAAATTAATGGGATTAATTACTTTTAGTAAAAATATTTAGTGTTTATGAATTTAAAATCTGTTTTATGGAGTTTAAAGTATTTTAAAAGGTGAATCTCTATTTAACGAATTTTCCATATAACGAACTTTTTTCCGGGATTTAACGACTTCGTTAAATAGAGGTTCGACTGTATTTTTACTTCATTGACTTAAAATGATTAAACATCAAAAGAAAGATAAACTAATACTTTTTTTGTCAGGGGGGAGGGGGGGGGCTCATCTGAACATCCATGAAAGACAATTTTTAGTTCTATTTTTTTTTTTTAATTTCATGTGTTTAAGACGTTTCTTAAACAGTGCCGGGGGAGGGGAATCCCCCGGCCTGACAAAAAGAGAGGAAAATTTTTGTTTCAATTGTTTTCTTGAAAAATACCGGTAGTAAATTATTTTTAAATGTTAATGTTTTGAATTGTTAAATCATATCTGTATTGCTTTTTATGGAGGTGTGTTTAAATAATTGAATTGCACAGGAAGTTTTGACAAAAGCAAATTCTTAGCCTATTTTATTTAATGTTTATATTCTGCATTAGAAGAAAAAAAATCCCGGTCAAGTTCGTGGTCCTCATACAAATTTATTTCAAAATCTTGCCGCTCTCTGGATTTTTTCTGCCGGTGTCCATGGCAAGCGTCCACGGCCAATGGTCCCTACACATGAAAAATTTAAACTGAAGTGCCCTGTGCCTCAATGAATGACGCTTGCAAAAATAAGAAAAAAATAATTCACGAAAATGGGCTAGATGATTGATAAGTGCATCACATCCCACACGCAGCAACCACCTGCAAACTGAAAGCAATTTGTCATATCTAATATAATCAGACATAAGAAAGCAAAGCCCACACACAGATGTGAAAACAAAACATTCGCTCACACTTTCAAAACAAACCTTGCATTCACACCCAACTGAAAAAAAGTGTTGATTCTAGGAAATATCTTCTGTGTTTTTTTCTTTGTTTCGAGAAACTGGCAAAACACCCTCAGACATCACCCTCATGGATGTCATATCGCTTTACATACAGCTGCAGTCTTGTTTTCGTCTTATGCAATAAAAAAGAGAATGAAATCCAAAAGAATGGCTTCACATTTCTCATGATGTCATTATATCACACCACCGCTATTTTTCAGCAAAGTTTGTTGTAATCATAATTTTTAATCACAGAGGGTTTTAAGACTTTATGGAGATAGGATCAATTCACAGAATTTCGAGAAACACGGGTCTCCACATCATTTCTAATTTTTCACATACTTTATACTTTGTATTTGAAAAATTATATACAGAAAAGAAGTTAGAATCCACTTCCATAAAAAGTTCATCCTAAATATCATTTTAATAACAGGGGGTGGAAAACTGCAATTTTGCACGTATTTACAAAGTTGAAAGGTTTATAAAATCTTGAATATTTTTAAGCTAATCCAGATAAACAACATATATTTTTTTTTAAGGCTGAAATCATCATACTTTCTTTTTTTTATTAGATCATGTAATTGTCATGTTGTTATTAGTATTTGTTTTTTAAAATATTGAACACATAAAAATGTACTGAAATATTAGTCAAAATACCAGTTAAAAATATATAGAGAGTGTCCGAAAATTATTTAACATGTATTTTTTCGTTTTTGAATCCGATGTGTAGTTTTCGAATTATTTGGCCATTTCCAGACTTTTCGGACACCCTGTATATATTTCTCATGAAGGGAAAGAGATTACATTATGCATTTTTATATGCTACTTTAAAATATATCTAATAATGATAAATAAATCAAAATAAAGATGCAATCTCTTTTTTATTCTTCTAGATTAAAATAATTTAACTTTTGAAAATTTTCAAAAATCAGCATTTTTTACAGCTTGTAACTCAAAAAGAGGAAGTGGTATTCATATGTGATTTGGCAGGGAAGGATCTCTCTATATACTGTCTATAATCTGTAAGCCGTTTTCTGTTTTTCAACCAGTCTATGCGATACAGTCTTAAAATTGGAAAAATTATGGCCTGTCACGAATAAACGGGACATTTAGAAACAAGAAATATTTTATTTAATACTTTTTCTGGGTTAATTTAGAGAAATATTTCTGAAATCTTCTGTAATTTTGTGTTAAAATGAAAAGTTCAAGAGTCATAAGAATTTCTTGCCAAGAGTTTTGATTTCCTGTATAAGAATATTGAATACACGAAGTTACTGCAGTTACATCCGTTTGTTTATACTACGAAAGTTCATGAAAATCCCCCTTTCTGAACACATTATTGAAGCAAAAATTTAGTTAAAAATTTTATATATACCAAACCAGTTGGAATAATGTAAAACGACTTACAGAGAACAGACAGTAAATGGAGATATTAATTATTTTAAAACGATCATAATGACTGAAAAAGAAATTATACGAATGGTATTTTTTAAATCCTTTCAAGTCCGATTTTATTTTCAATTTTGAGAAAAAAAATTACTTTTACGTTAATCACGGTAATAGTAGCTATCCAAATAGATTTGCTGAAGTTAAACGAATATATCATTATTATCATTGTCTGAAATGTAACGAATGTAGTTATTTTGTGTACTTTTCAATTCACAATTATATGACACATGCCAACAGGCAAAGGAAGAGTTTTTGGAGACTTTTGGAAAATATCCTATTACAACAGGATTTAACAGATATTAAAAATTTCTGATAGTTTTTGCGTTTTATCACGCATGATTCGTTCAGAACAGTAACCAAAATTTATATTTAGAGTGAAATATACAGTACAGCTCCGATTATCCGCGGAATTGGGTGGTAAGGGCACCGCGGATAACCCGAAAAAGACTGAAAATGGTGTACACACACGAAAAAAAAAAAGAAAAGAAAATTCAACATAAAAACTATGTTTTAGTGTATAAAAAACATAATAAAACGTTTAAAATATATATGTACAGTACAGCAGAAACCCTTGCTTTACGTCTAAATCACTAAAATAAAGAACAGTAAACAAGAAACAATGCAATACGTACTGTACAAAAAGAGTTGAGTTAAACCTTTTTAAAAAAATCAGTCACTTGTTTTTGCTTCTTGCTTTACAAACACCTTTTCTTTATTCTAAATTGTAAACTATTGTTTTTCTTTTAGTGTGGAATAATTTTTATCTCGAAAATGAAGCTATTCTTGATATGCTCTCCTGGAATTTATCATAATAGTTTTATTTAATTGTTAAACAGTATTTTAATTGCTGCGTTTACGTTTGGTTAATAAAATCAAGAAAAGACATCAAGACTTTATATCTGATATTTCAAATATGGCAACCGAATCTAGAAATATTTTCTTCTGTTAATTTCGAATACATGAATTTTTTTGTTTATATTTATTAGTAGGGCTTATTGTATTTGTATTGTATTATTGTGAAAAAAAAATTAGCTTCGCGGATAATCGGGACTTTACTGTATGTTTAAAATAAAAGAATCGCCTTACGGGTCAAAAACAATTAAGCAAACTCTTATTATTATTGTTATTATTACTAAATGCCAGATCATATATGAAGTCAGAATAATAAATGCATAGACATATGCTACCATTACTACATGGAGATGGAGATAGTAACAAAAGTAATTTTTAAGACTAAATAATACTCAATGAAAAGACGTACTATTAATACACTGCTCAAAACAATTAAAGGATATTGCAGTTTTAGGTGGATTTTGTATCTGGTAAACTGTTTAGCTGATTGATACATGGTCGACAGACATAGTAGGTTATATAAGAATAAATTACACATGTTTGGTAGAAAAAAATGCATTTTATTGCGCATTTGTGTACTAAAGGAAAAAAACACAATTTGTGCATATGAGAAAAAAAGAATAAGAAAAGGTGTTTTCTTCAAAGAAAATCATTTTCAGTAGGGGGTATGGTTTCCACGAGCGGCCAGCAACGTTGAACACCTTTGAGGCATGGACTCAATGAGGCTATTAATGACGAGTTGGGGTATTCTGCCCCACTCTTCCAGAAGAGCTCTTTCCAGTTCTTGGAGAGTTTGTGGGGGTTGTTGGCGGCCAGAAACTCGTTTTCCTAGAGCGTCCCAAACGTGCTCGATTGGATTCATGTCTGGAGAACACGCTGGCCATTCCATTCGAACGATTCCTTCCTCGAAAAGGAAATCCTCCACCAGGTTTGCACGATGTGGCCTGCAGTTATCGTCCATTAAAATGAAGTTATCTCCGATTGCTGCAGCGTAAGGGACTACAATAGGTCTGAGGATCTCATCCCTATATCGGCGACCAGTCAGAGCTCCATCTCGAATGATGTAGAGGTCAGTGCGCCCGTCAATGGAGATGCCACCATACACCAACACTCCTCCACCGCCAAATCTGACACTTTCGTGCACGAACGCATGATTATTCCTACTGCCACGGTCCCTCCAGATGAATATACGCCTATTATTCGGATGCACAGAAAAACGGGACTCGTCAGAAAACAGAATATTGCTCCATTCATTTCTCCTCCAGTTGACATGCTCGGTTGCCCACTCCCTGCGGTCGCGACGATGCCTTGATGTTAATCTAACACATACCATCGGTCGGCGAACATACAGACCTACAGCATGGAGCCGGTTTCGGACAGTCTGAGTTGAAATCGTGGTGCCTGTAGCCGAGCGAAGGTGTTGTTGGAGAAGAGTAGCGTTCATGGTTCGGTGTCTCCGAGCTGTTAACGCTAAATACCGGTCTTCATTGGGCGTTGTTGCCCGTCTACGACCTTGCCCTGGTCTTCGGCCTGCACATCCACTCTCCAAAAAACGGTTCCAGATCCTGGAAATGACACTTTGTGACACTCCAATGGCTTGCGCTACTTCGGCTTGAGTTTGGCCCCCTTCTAACCTACCAACAATTCTCAAAGCTTCTGAATCTGTCAAATGACTTCGCTGAGACATCGTACTCATCGAAACAAAGCAATCACTGAATGCCGATCATCCTTGTCTTCATTCTCTTTTATCCAGTTGAAAGTCAAATTTCATTCGCTGCCGCTGAAGCGACATTTTTGACGTCGAACTCAAAATTTGCATACTCCACAGTTTGAAAACCAGAAAAATTTGCATTTGTGATTCTCTTCTTCGATTTTCGGCAAAAAAATTTCGTTTATATCTTTATTTTATATAAAACTTCAAATATCCTTTAATTGTTTTGAGCAGTGTAGTACGCCAGACCCGAACGGGTTTAACTGAGTGAAAAGGTGTCCAGTCCAGGCCGAGCTTCGATCGCAGGACTTTTGCTTAATCTGTCAACGCTCTTCCAACTAAGCTATCCGGGACAATTCCCATGGACACATTTCACTCAGACAATCATTTTGGCAATGATATCTGGTCTGTTACCTGAAACAGTTTGACTTCAATTCGTTTGCTGCAATTTGGAACACGAGCAGTGTTGCCAGATTGGGGATTTTTTTCTCCCCAGATTGTTGATTGTCACCGCTTTTTTGAAATAGAAATATTCGGCATATAAAAATAGATTAAAAATTCTGAAAAAAAAGGCGAATTATACTATTTTAAAAAAATGGTGACAGTCAAATAATCTGAATTAAAAAAGTCCCCAATCTGGCAACACTGAACACGAGCTACCCATTACTATGAGTGATATCGGTCATTTTACAGGGAGTAAGTTAACCATTCAATGGGGAAAAAAAGAACTAAAAAAGCAAAAATTTAGTAGAATACTATTTTTAAATTGCAATTACGAAAATTAAACTGAAGCAAACTGAAAAATAAACAAGAACGAAATATGTGTCAGGCGTAGATTATGAGACACTTTACAACAGAATATTATTAAGAGAATTCATTTTTTCATACAATCAAATCGATCATAGGCCGTCCTGTAACTGAAATATTTTGCGTGCCTCTGTAAATGAACGATAAATGCTACTCACATCATAATCTATTGGAAATATGTTGTAGTTCATCCCAGAGATTTTTTTAAAAATTTCATTAGGTATGAAGTATCATAACATCACTAAAATGCGTCGTTAACGATTTTTCCCCATAAATCATAATATAATGGAATTCTTTTGAGCATTCCTGTAAACGAACTATAAATACTACTTACTCTGTAATCCTGAGGAAGCATGTTTTCGTTCATCTTAGTGATGCATATCAATTTCATTATGTTTGATGTATTCTAACGTTATTAAAATGTACTGGAAATCAATATTTCCCGTAGACCATAATGTAACAGAATGACTTTGTGTGCCCTATGTTTAAATCCTACACGCTTCATTTTCAATACAAACCTTTTATTGTAAACATCAATGATATATAAAAATTGCATGGCAATCCCAGTATATTTACGAGGGTTAGAGCATGGCCAGACAGACAGACAGACCTAATTCATAAACACTTTTTAATTAAGTTGGAAAGTGTTAAAAATAAAATCAATAAAAAATATATTATTCTGATTTTGAATATAAAGGTGTTCCGTAAGATCATATACCTACTTTATGACGTGATAGAGCGTACTGCAAAAAATATTTTTTGTATAAGAAAAAAAGAGTCGTAATTAGTCGTGAAGTTGGAGTCAGGCCCATTTTTGAGCGAAAGAGTCGGAGTCGGATCTGTTAAAATTCCCGGAGTCGGAGTCGTCCATTTTTCCCACCGACTCCGCAGCCCTGGTCGTAATCCATTTATTCAGTTAAATATACAGTGCGTTTCATTCCTAGGCAAACTCTGATTTCTACACATAATTTTAAAACGATGAAGATAATTTATCAAAATATTAAATAGAATAGCTTTACTTTGCGTGAAATGTGATGATATCGCGGGAAGTACATGGTAATTAGGTCATATTTTCCGGATTGAAGTCCTTTGAAGGTGGTTCCCTTAAATTGATAATAAGCCATTAATAAATTAATATTTAAAGTTTTGAATAAAATAAAAATAACTAGGCGACAGCGCAAGATTGTTCTTTTTTCTTTTTTTCTTTTTTGCCGTCGGGGCATATTTAGTTGCCAATGGAATAATTTAATCGCCTGGAATTTGTCCATAACTGTATATAAATATCTTATGAAAGTGAAGAGAGTAATTTAACAATCAATATGATTATTAAATTATTTATCAAATAACTTTCTTCCGATTAACAGGCACTTGAAATTTCAAGTGTTAAATAAAATCAATTATGCTTAAAACAAAAGCTTGTTTTAGAGATATTTTTTGTGAAAAAGTTCATTTATTAGAAAACTGAAAAATTTTGTTTCCTATCATTATTTAAATGTTCACAGTACACATGTATATAAAATTTCAACTATTAATAAAGTATGAAACCTCTTTTGAATTCATAAATAAATGTGGTATTTGAGCTGCACGTTCCCTGATATGATTTAATGTTTCACGACCCCAAGTTAAGGGTTAATTCTCTGAATGACAATCAATCACCCCCACCCACTTTTCCGACATCTTCTCTATCTAAAAGAAAGATCAGTGCATAAACCGGTTTAATTTTAATTTTAATCGTTGAACAGACTGCAATCAGACTTCAGTTCTCTTTAGAATAATAAGCAAATTATATTGCATTACACATGAGAAAAAAAAAAACAATCTAATATCATTAAAATTTAATTAACGCATGCAAGTAAACAGGATCAAGAAACTGCATGTAACAGGAATAATAATAATAATAAAATAGGCATAAAAACGATACAATCCGAATCCCGCACTAACATTAAAAAAATGTTACAAACTCCGAAATTGCTTTTCCTGCAAATACACTGTTGGCACTGTAAAACTAGTTTTTCAGGCATCATTGGACAATAAATTTCGGCACAAGGGGTTTACCTTGATAAGTTAGCGACTTTGTGAACTAAATTTGATACCAAATATATGGAAAATTAAAAAGCCTGAACCATAGAAGCCAAATTTTATGAACAGAAGTGTAGAATGTGTATCTTTTCGTTGCAAAAATGATTAAAATGGAAGATTTCTTATATGATTTTTTAATATACAGTAAAGTCCCGATTATCCGAGTTAATATGGATCAAGCTCATCACGGATAAGCCGGATTTACACAAATCGTCACCAACTAAGGTGATGAAATATAAAATTTCACTTAATTCATTAATTGTTATAGTACTAGTAACATTTCTTTGATGTACATTTCCGTTACTTTTAAGAAAAACGGGGAATGAAGCTGTTTATTTGAAAAAGGCCCTTGATAATATACTGTTTGCTGAATGTGAATTTTGCTGCAGTTTTTTTTTTTCTGCAGTATTACGCTACAGCAAAGCTACCAATTTGTAAGATTTTTTTTCTTACCACCAAAACTTAACAGTAAATTTTGCCTAATTCAATCGCCGAAATCTAACAATTGTCAACGATTAAATATGGCAAAAATTTGTATTAATTTCAGCGGTAACAAAAGCTATGTAATTGTATTAGTGTCATGAAAATTTCAGGTGTAGCCTCTTCTTTCTGCTCAAAGTATTAAATAGTTTTTTCAATAGAACGTATACCTTTGGAATATATCATTTTCTTCTGATTCTGATGGCTTCCATTATTATGAAACAGACATTATAAATGAAGTGTTAGGAGAAGATGAAAGCGAAATCGTAAAAAGTTAGAACTCTAATTTTCTGGTCAGATTGGGAAAAAAATGGCCATAATAATAATTAAAAAAATTATGGCCATTTTTTTTCCCATTCTGACTAGAAAATTAGAGTTCTAACTTTTTACGACTGCTCTGTCGTCTTCACTTAATACTTCATTTATAATGGCTGTTTCATAATAATGGAAGCCATCAGTCCATTAGAAGAAAATAACTCGGTTAAAGAGGAAACTCGGTTAAGCAGGACTCGGATAATCGGGAATCTACTGTATCTTTAAATTTATTCTGGATATTTGACCATTTCGTATACTAGGTTATTACTCATAAGCACAAAATTTATGTTTTATTTCGCTATCTGAATGTAACCTCTTAAACTTTTACAAAGGGGTCATTATAATCTTAATACTTTATTTTACCTTTTCAAATTTTATTAAAGTTTTGTGCCCTTGTAATGTAGTTTAAAGTACGCATAAAGATGAAATTTTAAATTTAAATACTATAACATGTTGAAATTATAATGAGTTATGAGAATTAAATTTTGTCAATTTCAACATTACATGAGTATCGCTGTAAAGAATTGAGGTAAGTAAAAAATTTAAAAGCTTTTTTTTATTTGGAATACAATGGTCTTCAATATGATAGAATATATAGTTATACTTTATTTGGAATTAAAAAAACTAATATCAATAATTTATTAATTTAAATAAAAAACTTGAGATTTTTCTTCTTAAAATAACTTTACAAGTTATCGTTTATTTACATAAATTCTGCGAAAAATTTCAGCTTGATATCATAATTTATATCCATGCAGCATTCGTTTCTGACTCTAAAATATGAGGGAGCAAAAATAATTTACCCTTGAGAAGAGAATGTTAATTTATTTAGATTGTAAGTACTTTTATATAATTAAAATTTGTGTGTTTTTTAATGCGTAGTATTTGTTTATTCTATTTTGATTTTGCAATTAAGATTTTAGTTAAAGCTAATTTATGTGTGGATGAAATGGAAAAATTTAAAACAAATTGTGATCCACTAATACAAATTGTGATCCACTAATATCAAAAGACGAAATTTTGAAGAGACCATATAAAATAAATAATAGGTGTAATTATTTTGAATGAATTTTTTACGTTTATTTGAAAAACACTTCAATTATTAAAACTTAGATATTAAATATAAAATTATAGATTGTATTATGTATATAAATTAAAAAATATATATATGGATGTGATGTTATACTGAAGATCATTCTAAAAAAAAATATATATTTTTTATTTATTTTTCACAAAACTTAATTCTGGTGAGAGATATAATGAATTGCAAAGTAGTAATACGAAAATAAGCAAATGTTCTCTTTTTAACAGCTATAATTTTAAAATCGTACGCCATAAAAGTTACACTTTCATGGTTTTTTTTTCTTCTTCTTCTTCGAAATTCTCTATAAATGTGCAAAATTTTAAGAAAATTACAAAATGTGATTTAAAATAATGAAATGACATGGAATGATCCATCTGTAAAACTATAAAGAATTATGTTTAACTTTCGCATTGACGCGTAAAGAAGTGTTTAAATAACCAGAATAAATAAATTTCCTAATATTTATAAAGTGCGTAAAGAGCCCATTTTTATCACTATTCGAATGAAAAGTTACGCATGTATATTTTTCCATTTGCAAATTTAGAAGATCCAAGTGAAGAATATAGGGTAGACCGGGGCTAGTTGGTCCGCTTTTTCTTCTAATAATTATTTAAAAATTACAATTCAACACTTTAAATTTATTTTTATGTTACTACTATCAGTGTACTTTCAGGAAGAAGTCACAATAGTAAAACTTGAAAATATTAACTATAAGTATTAGTTTAGAAGCTCAAATTGACACCAAGTCGCTTGGGCCAACTTGCCCCGATTGCGGGGTAAGTTGGCCCACGTCACTTTTTAATGTTCTGATAATGTAGAAGTCTAAGAAATAATCAAAATTTTACCAAATCTTAATTTTTATTCCTTGCGAACGAAAACACAATATAGCCTCCTAAATTAAAATAAAAAATTTAAATATTAAAACTGTGAGTTATTCAAATAATTAACTTCGACCAAAAATTGATTTAAAAATTGATTTTATTTTCTCATAAAAATGTCTTTAATACATTACGGAACAATAATAAATTTTAATGAAGGCATGCTAGGTGTTAAAACACCGTAAATCTTAGAGTACAATAATTTAAGAAATCATTCATCCTTTATTAGGTCATTTATTATAAACACCAGGTGATAAATAAATTGTATAAAGGCCTCTGTACATCTGTTAAGTGCAATAACTCTTTTCTTTCGTATATATATTTTCTTTGCTATGGACACGATAACATATCCAATCGGTTTCAAATTTTCAAAACTTCTAGGAAAACGGCCAAAAAATTATGCATGACGGATTTTTGATATAATTAAAAATGGCTTCAAGGAGTGCAAAAATAGGGTTTTCAGAAGAAAACAATTCATAACTTTGTCAATTCACAAGATATCAAATTCACTTAAATTTATCATAAATTCTCTTAACATTATCTACAACTTTTGTATTGACAAGCTTTTGATAGGAGCAACTCTTAGAGCAAAAAGAAATTAAAAACAAAAAAGTGTGTGTGGGGGGGAGGGGGGGGGAGGTTGTAGAAGAAAAAACATCACATTTCCCTTAATCCGTTAAATTCTTGGTGAAATTAGTACTTAACTTCGAAATCTACTTGCGCCTGTAGGCCAAACCAACAGGGATTTTTCTATAACTATTAAAATTATAAATGTTTTTGTACAACAAGAGCAGCTGATTTAATTCGGGGAGGAAGTAAACAACATTATAACTTTATTTTTTAAGAAGATTGACTGGAATAACCAGGGATTCAATTAATAAAATAATTCCTTACTATTAATTAGTAATATATTAATAAATGTTTATTAAAATAATTCATTAAAATTATCAAAATTCCCAATACCCCAGAGCGAAATTCCTACGGGCATGTTGGCCCACAGGGCCAACATGCCCCGTGCCAAATGGGCCAACTAAACCCGTATCGCCATTTTTGTTTTTCATGACTCTAAAGAGTTATTCTGAAAGTATTTCAATAAAAAAACACGCCCTACAATAACTACGAACAATTATTTTTCTGAATTTATATATATTAAAATCTAAAATGTAATCTACAAACAAATAAAAAACGATTATTTATAAGAGAGGAAATTTACTCAACTTTGCAAAATTTTGAAAATTCTCAATAATTTTTTAACGGACGTTCCGATTTCAATGGTGCTGATGTTGGAGGAGGAAAGTGAAGCAATGCATACTTTGCTGGACTGACAATGTCTTCTAACGCAAAATTTTAAAAATATCGCGACTGGGCCAACATGCCCCTATGGCCAACTAGCCCTGGCCTACCCTACTTATGAATGTGACTTGATAGCCCACTCCCCTCTCCTCCAAAGAAAGAAAAAAAAAAGAGAAAAAACTGAGGAAATCGGAAAAGGAAAAACCTAAATATGTTTGAAAGGTTTGCGGGTGTATAGTAGAACAGTTTAGGAATGACCTTTTGTCCATAGCACTTGGGCACATAAAGAAAAAAATCTATAAAATCTATCACTTAAACAGGAAATATAAAATGTTTTATGCATAACTAAAAGCGGCGATTCCGAGTAGCACATATAAGAAAAATGTAGTTTCTTTTTTCTTTCTCTTTTTTTAATGTTTTTCAACACAGTTGAAAAATATTTGACTTCAGTTCGTCTGTCTCTGCTTTAACAAGCATAAATATATTGTTATATAATTTATGTATGTTATTTAGATTTACTATAACATTTTTGATATTAAAAATAAAGTGTATAGTATTTAAAATTCGTTTACAAGGAATACGAACACAGGGAATTCGAATTCGTTTACAAGAAGTTCGTTTACTGAAAATAATTCCATTACATTATAGTCTACGGGGAAGAATTGTTTTGATATTCATTGTAATGATGTTACACTATTTCATAAGTATTAAAACTGATATATAGCACTGAAGTGCACTACAAGATATTTACTGTAAACATGGTGTGCATAACATATACAGTTTATTTACAAGGACATACAAAAGAATTCGGTTGAAGTACTCGATGTGAGCGATCATTGCGCTTCAATTGTGGTATGCGTTTTTAAATGTAATTTATTTTTAGTATATTACTTTGTGTGTAAAAATTTTATAGATCATATAAAGGGATACACAAAAGAATTTGAGTACATTTCTATTAGTTGACCGAAATTGCTGAAGGGAAATTTTCAACTATGTTAGGAGTTTTTAAATGAATTAAATTTTAGCATATAACGTAGCATATATAAAAATCTGTAGATCATATAGGGTAACTCCGGGAGAGTCGCCGCATACGGGATAGATGCCGCACCCCTTCTATTTCTTGTAATTATCGATAGATGGTCGTCAAGCGCACATTATAGGTGCGTAATGAGATTATTTTAACCAGTGTATAGCGTGAATCCCATTTTGATGTTTACTTGTAGAAGTACAATCCTTAATTTGATGTAAGTGCATGATTTCACTGTCCAAGTTTTAAGCACGTTATGTTTAAATACTTTTTATACACTAATTACTAAATGCATGCATGATTTCGAAGTCAAAACTAAGTGTAGCGTTTGTATAGAGTACTGTGTGTATGATTACGCCATTCCCCTTAGCGATGGCAGGTAACTGTGATGGCCGACGTCTACACCATGCAAAATGGGATACATGCCGCAGTTTCTTTTGTACGGTATGATTAAGTGTTATCAACTTTTCCTTTTCTTTTTGCACAGACTAACCATGCTAGGCATGTTATCAAGTTTACTAAAACCAAAGGAGAAAAAGGGGAAAATAGAATGCAAGAAATATGCAAGTCAAGATGATAATAATGAAAAATTGGATTACGCGTAACGCAGACGTTCTTTGCAAACAACTCCAAAAAAGAAGAAGTGTAATTGGCTTCGTTGCATCATGTGTTTAAATGTAGATACATAAAGACTGTACTTTTTCGACACTTTTTCTGTAGATTGAAGTCGATCTCTTAACTTATTCGGGACCATAGGTGCATATAAGCACCTTCATAAAGAGCTTACAAAATTGATTTCTGGCACCAGTAAAAAAGAAAATTAATATTTGCTTTGTTTAATTAGGAACAGCGAACAGCGAACAGCAGAGCAGTTCAATGGGATACCTAGTAGCAGTGTTACTCCACTCCCTGTAGATGAGTAAGTGTATAGCAAATCCTAGAGGAGCCATGAGAAAAGGGTTTAAGCGTAGCAGAACAGTACTACAATAAAAAATAGAGAAGTTAAAAAAATTAAATATGGAGAGGCTGAAAATTTATGAGAGGGTAGTCCGAGGAGTATTTCATGATTATTTAAGTAAAGGTAACTTCTTTAAAAAAAGTGGTACCAACCGAATAAAATTTGTGTTAAAGCCACCGGTCCCGAAAGGGTTAACAAATAAATTATGTAAACATAATTTTACTTTTTTTCTTTTCCCTTTCTAATACATTGATGTTACGTTGTTGCTGAAATAACAATTAAAATTTAATGTAAAAAAAAAATAAGTCGATAATTTTAATAGTGAAAGTAGGCAACAATTATTAGTTTGAATCTACTAATACGTTTCATTGTACTCATTTAGTTTCATTTTGTTATTACATCCATAATTATTGTCCAGATATGAATATTATTTTTAAATATTTTTATTTATAACTTCATTCTGTTCTTATTACAAGCGCGGCATAACTACCACACAAGTGCGGCGGCATCTCATCCTGAATGTACGGGTGACGCGCCGCAGCATAATGTTTTAGAAAAAAATTGTTAAAAAATATTAATAATTTGTTTTGAATTTTTTTGACGCAGTACACGCGTTGTATATTTAACAAATAGCATAGCATGATTTTTTTTTTTTTTTTTTTTTTTTTTTTTTTATCTTATGTCCACCATGGAACTTTTTACATAAATTCAAAAAAATGTGGGGCATAAATCCCGGAATTAGCCTACAGGGATTCTCAAAAGAATTTGAATGCTTTTCCACCTATTAATGGTAATTGCTGAAATTGGGTTTTCAAATGTGTTATACGTTTTCAAAATGTTTACTTAGATTTCATCTTTCATTTTATTAAACGATGAAGTTTTGTTACGTGATAGAAAGTGTTTCATAAACTATGATTGAAGCATGATTTTCTTTCTTGTTAAATCATACTTTACGTTGTGATATTCGATAATTTTCCAATAACTAAGATATATCTATATGTATATGTATATATATAACTCTGATGTGCATACGTTGAACTTTATTGTACATTGTAAAATTCGTAATTTATCCCCATATTTCGTTTATTAAATTTAATAAATCAATTAATTATTATTTCAATACATAATTACTATAATGTTAACGCAGAAAAATGTCTGTTTGCATGTAGATTTAAAAGCAATTTGTAATGTTAAATAGTAAATGCAGTGTGCGTTTACATCAAAATGAAATAAGCAACATCAGCGACGTATATTGTTGACGTTTTAAGTAACGCTTTCGGCAAAGCACAAATCCTTCATATTTATTTTGATGTATTTTGTAATTTTTAAGCATATTCAGGTTTTCTGTTCAAAGAATCTTTGACCACTATTTTGACGGCAACGTGAATAAAATCATTTTGACAAATGTGAAATGATATGAAATGTAAGTACAATTGATTTATGCAGTCATAAAAACAATAGGAGGTATAAGGATATATGCCGAGGGTATATGCTAGAGAGTTAACGCTATAGTTTTATTTGAATAAACGGGGCTATTCGAAGTTCCTTAAAAATTCAAAAGGTATACGGCGTATAACACCGTATACCCTCTACCACATCCCTATATGATAATATTTATGATTGAAAATAACTTTGGTTGCTTTGTGTAGTTAATTGAAACAAAGTAATACCCAGTAAGAAAAATGCGCAATAAAATAAAAATATAATATTTAATATAATAAAATGCGTTATACTTAAATGCAGCATACTTTTCTTCATAAAAAATTATAATAAGTCTAATAAACGGTTATGGCGAACAGTTAAAATAATTTATTATAAGTCATTTTCTTATATATCCTTGCGATTCAAAGTTACAATAAGAAAAAAATCTTATTTTTCGCCTTATGCAACTTAATAACATTAATTGTTATTAAATATTAAATTAATGACCTTTTTTATTGAATCAATGCAGCTATAAGAATAACTAAAATATAATAACTTTTTAAAGCTATTTATAAAATGTATTTGTGTGTTCTCAGTATTAAATACTAATTACCAAATATCCTGCTTCTGTTTGATTTTATTTTCCTTTATAAAATCATTATAAAAAAAAGACTATAAATCCGAGTCGATTATTTCGAGAGTGATTTTAAAACTTTGTACTACACTGTAAAAAAAAATCTGTGAAGTTACTAAGGGTTTTTTAGGAAACTGGGATTCCTAGAACTTTTCATGTAACGGCAACAACAAAATTGCATGTAACAGACACACTTTTGCGCCGAAAATCAAAAAATCTGTAAGGTTACTAAGAAATTTTTTGGAAACTGGGATTCCGAGAACTTTTCATGTAACTGCAGCCAGGGTTACAAATAAAAGTTTAGTAAGATTACTGAAATTTTAGCAGATTCATTTGTAAAGTTACAGATTTTTGTAGCTTTACAAAAACTAGTTTTGTAGATTTGCAGCTTTTTTCGTACAGTTACAGGTGAAAGTTTAGTAAGCATGTAACTTTACATCTGTAGAACTACAGATTTTTTTTTACAGTGTACAAGCTTTTAATTTATACCCTCAAATGATTTTAGTTTATTAAAAGTCTAAGAAAGTCTAAGAAATCCTTTTTCAAATATAAGAGTATGAATCAGTACATAAATATAAATTTTAAACAACTGATGATGTCATCTAATTGTGTTTGTAAATAGTTATTTTAAAAAAAATTCTGAATGGATAAATATAAATAAGTTATTTTGAGAATTAAATTATAATTAAATTATGATTCGATTTGTTATTGCTATTATATTTTAAAAAATATTTCGAAACACATAAATATTTTTTAATATATCCATCATTAATTGTAATTTTTAATATAGCTGCTTTCGTTTGAGATTTAATTTTTCTTTTAATAATCATAGAAAAAGAACATTTTTCAAAATTGAAGGAAAGGTAAATGTATTTTATAATAATTGAACTGTTAATTATAATTAAAAACATAAAACAGGAAGGAAAAATATTTAACTTATCTAAAATTAACTTACCATCAAAATACTTGAATTTTACCAAATGAGAAGCAGTAGCCATCATCAAGAAAAGTCCGAAAAATCCCAAACCAAACTTTACATTCATCTTTGACCACACAGTTACGGCAATCGTGACCTAACACTACTCCGAGTTCCGACCGTAAACTTATGTGAAGGAGTATATCAAGCTAATATCCTCCAATAACTAACTATAAGAAACATACGCGCATGCGCTAAATATTAAATGCCTTTTCTCTCTTCTGTTTTGTTCGAGTTTCTTTTTTCTTTTTGTTTTTTATTTAGCTTATCTGCTTACTCTCCTGCTGTAAAGTTTTGTTGTTGGCGGGAGTGAAAGATTCGCGGAATAAAGAAGAAAAATTGAAGTTCATGCAAGGTGAATCTGCAGCATAAACAAAAGTCCAGACGGAGAGTAGTCGTGGTTGTTTTGTAATGTATTGTTTTGATCTCGTGTAAAATTATATCGATAAAGAAAAAAATTCAATGCCGAAATTTTGACCGAAAGTGCCTTATCTGATATTCATCTGTATGTTAAAGGAGAACGTATTCTGCATAATATTATATTGATTTCAAGAATATTTTACGAAAACACTAGTAAGGGTTGTTTTAGAGTGATGCAGGTTATAGTTTATTTACTTTTTACTCTTAAACTGGGAAAATCAGAAATATTTGCAAAATTCCTTCAAAACAAAATAAAAGCACTCTCACAACCTTTGAAAAAATCTACGAAAATATTTCTCCAAATGACGTCTTCATTCTGAATACTAACCATTTCTTAGATTTAAAAAAAATGTTTAGCGGAAATATTTTCCTTTACTTCTGTATAAAAATTGACTATATATATATATATATACTTTTTTTTTTTTTTGACGTCTTCATTTTGAATATTAACCATTTCTTAGATTTTAAAAAATGTTTAGCGGAAATATTTTCTTTTACTTCTGTATAAAAACTGACTATAAATTTTTTTTGACGTCTTCATTCTGAATATTAACCATTTTTTAGATAAAAAAAATTTTTTTAGCGGAAATATTTTCTTTTACTTCTGTATAAAAACTGACAAAATCTTTTTGCTGCGTACAGTGTATAATTCTTTCCATAAAAATCTGTTATGAGTGAAAGAGGAAAAATATTTAAAAAATATATAAAATGTTTTAACATTGAACATAAAAAGAATCATAAATCACAATACAAAAATCTTTCCTGCTGAAATATTTGTTACTTTTGTCATATTTTTATGCTCAAATTCTGACTAACTTATCATTAAAAAAAAAATGTGTTTTATTAAAAAGTAAAACTAGGAATATTTTCACAAAAAAGATTAAGATAACTGCGAACGCAATTTACATTTTAGAGATGATATATTCTTTAGAACAGCGCTGAAGTACACATGGGAATTAATAATAATCGTAATACACATCATTCATAATATATATAATAATCATAATTCACATCTTAATGGGACAAGGCACACATTGATGATTCGAGAGTGATGAATATATGAAGTAAAATAATAATAAAAAAAGTTCAAAAATACCTTATCTATGCTTATTTTATTAAATTTTCTCATATAAAAAGAAAGTACAGCAGAAAGTAATGCAGAAAAAAAAATTTCAAGATTCCAATACAAAAAGGGGTTGGGTTGGGTTGATTTTTGACGGCCAATTATCTACACGAGGGATATAGGCCCGGGGGGAGTGCCCTCCGTGGGGGTCTTTCTAAGGGAACCTAATCCGTATTAACGCATGGAAGATCCACGGCTCGAAGAAAACCACGAAAACTCCGAACGATTAGGCCGACGGGCGCGATTGGGATCGAACCCAGCACTTCCCGTCTACCAGCTTCGAGAGCAGAACCTCTCGGCCACTGGTGGGGCCTTCAATACAAAAAGAATGACTTTAAATGTACATAAACAGCGTGTAGCTATGTTTTGTTAAAAAATATATATGTAGGGGAGAGTAGCCGAATTTGGATCATTTCACTTATTTTCAGGTGTAACTCACTTCTTTTTTGGAATATCTGCAAAATATTACTATACATGGTCAAATTTTTCATCTACAAAACCTTTAGAACATTTTTTTTAATCTTAAGTTTTATTTTAATTTGAAAAATTTGTCAAAAGTGGTCCAAATTCAGCGACTGGTCGCCTAAGTTGGACCACCGGTCTCCTAAATTGAACCAAACAATATTAGACTGTTTTAATGAGTAGGAAATATAACTAATTTTATAAAAAACAAAGTTTACGATTAAGGGAAAAAATTAACAAAGTAACAGCAATGAAATATAATGAAATCAAATGTTTGAAAGTAAGGATAATTGTTTTAAATCAAAATGTATTCAAAATATAAATCAAAGTTATAAATAATTAAGAATAGAAATTGTGGAACTAATAGTCAGTTACTTGAATATCATGCAAGAAGTGATGCAAGGCTTATGAGTGAGCAATTTGGCACATGAAATCCTTTTGTTCATTTTTTGTTCCAGCGCATACAACATGGAAGTACATTTGGCAATCTGAACATTTAATCATTTCTGCTGTTTTGTTTTTCTTACAAACTAGGCAAAACCAATCATCATTGTCTTTATTTTTCTTTTTAGATTCTTAATCATTAGACACTTTTTTTTTGCAACAGAAGTTTTCTTTACGTTTATGCCTGTAGTTCTTCCCTTCCATCATTTTCTTTCCAATTGAATTAAGCTTATATTTGAAAACTTGACGCTCCAATTGGTTTTGTACGTGGGTGGTTCAATAATTATTGTCCCTAGTGTATATAAAATAATTAAAAGCGTACTAAAATAGTTGCTTAGTTTGATCATCGAGACCTGTGGAATTTGTCATTTCAGTTTTTCTATAATTAGGCGACTGCTACACAATTACTTTGAGGCCAGGTAAACTTTGAAACCTTTAACTTTAAAGTACAATTTAGGCTTTTAAAGTCCAGCAGTTTGCATCGAATATAATCATGAAAGACATAAATCTCTGAATAATAATTACAAAGAAGCCCAGTGGTGTAGTGGTCAGCACACCTGTCTGCCGCACCGCAGGTCGAGAGTTCGACTCCCGACTGGGCAAGGTTCACTCAGCCTTTCATCCCTTTGGGGTCGATAAAATGAGTACCAAGCTTGCTTGGGAACTAAACACCGAGGGTCTCGCGTTAGGTTGACCACCTGGCTGGGACGCATGCTGCATAGCACCTCGGGGTCCAGGGTCAAGAAAACAGAGATGGGCACTGTCGGCCCAGATCCTTCTTGGATTGTATAGCCACAGAGTTTAGTTAGTTAATAATTACAAAAGTGATTTAATTAAACAATAGCCTTGTGCAAGTGTGCTCTTTATTTTATATATTGCTTTAAATAAGAATAAACTCTCATAGATATAGCACGAATCTACGTATTTATTTAAACATTAGAATTTAATTAAATTAGAAACATTTAAATTATTTCTAAATAATAATAATAATAACAATATGTCATAGATATGGTTGCAAAACAGATTATGAGTTATAATACTCCCCCCCCCCCTCCCACCTCCGAAAACCGGATTACTCAGAAAAAAAAGGAAGAATTAAAAAAAGCATCATTGACATTGTTATTAAAAAGTTTTTAATTAAATTTTGGAAATTATAAAATGCATGGCGTATTTTTCCTGTTATAAATACAAATTTTAAATTCAATTTTTCACATCTTTCATTTTGCAATTATATTTCAAAACTATGAGCTTAATCAAAAAAAAAAAAAAACTGATGTCAGAGCAATATGTATAAAGAACAGGAACATCAACATCAATAGAAGAAATGAACGTCGCATACAAAATTTCCCTCAAATAGTTAGAAAAATAAAATAATAAATAAGAATTATTCAATATAGAATGATTTAACACATATTTGCATCGTTTGCAGTACACAGAAACAATAATGTATGTACTACACATTTTTAATTATAATGCTTTTAATTCTTGATAGTTAAATATCCTTTTTGAGATTTTTTTATGACGAACCTAACCTTAGTTTTCACTGAAAAGAGCTACATTCTCGAAATTCCTGACTTGTAATTTGCTTCATGATAGCCAGGTGGGAGTATACAAAGCTCCCAGTGGCGTAGCTACATATTCAGCGCCCTGGAGCAAGTAAAATTTGTGCGCCCTCTTGTCACTCGAAAAAGTTATGCGCAATTTTGTTTTGAAGTTTAAAATTTATATATTATTCTCATACTTTTATTTGAAAGTCAAAATATTTTAACAACGTATTAAATACAAATAAACAACAATAAATAATGAAATGAATTATAATTCTTTAAGTACAGAGTACCTACCGATATTTTCTAAATTGGGCCGGATTTCCGTTTTAAATGCGCCTGTCATTGTTTGTCAAGCATTGCGCCGTCTTGTCATCAGTACAATCTGCCATCATTAATACCTGTTTTTCTTTTCAAGTGTTTTGACGCCATTGTAGAATACTAATAAAAAACACACTATTGCCAAGGTAATTCAATTTTTTTTTTTCGATGGAACACGTTTTTCTCTTTTTAGTACCAGAAAATACTAAAATTCCACAAAATTCAAAGTATAATAACTCGGTAAGTTTTGGTCGCACAAAAAAGAAACTTTTATTATTCTGCCTGTTAAAGTACGGAGAAGATTTTTCTAAATATAACACATAGAACCCCGGGAACGAATAAAAAGGTGAACTCGCAACTTTTCAAAAATAACTATTTTGACATAAAGTACTTTTAAGAAGATGAAGAACAACTTCGAAACTTTTTTACTATTGGAACTATATTTCTACAAATAATGGATCAGAAAATTAGCCAATGAACAACGATAAAAGTTGACACCGGGGTTCTCACGGGCTTTTGAATAATAGGAGCAATTTGGCTAATCGTTAAAGAAAAACTTGCCAACTTAAATAATAGTAATAATAGATTTGTCGTGAAACACTAAGAATATCAAAACACAAGTAATGAATTACAACACAGAAAAGGTTTCGTCGTACAATAACATCCTTCAGCGTGTCGCCGAAAGAAAAAATATTTCTTGAACTTTGGCGATTTCAATCTTTACTTTTCTCGCCAAATGAAACGTTTGGGCGCAGTGGCGATCAGCAGCGAGAACCTTACATATAGAATGTAAGGAAGGAAATTGGAAAGTATTGTAATCACAATAAAAATAAATTAAAATAGTGGAAATAATGGTATATTTTTACATTTTCAAATACTGCTCATATTCAAAATATTAGAATAATTGAGAAAAAGTAATAAGAAAAAATTATTTTTCATTTATTTATTTTTGATACTAAGTAAATGCAATTAAATTTCTTATAAATTAAATCTGAAATGTTTATATAAGATTTTAACATTTACAAAATATAAAATACAGTACAATAAAGTAGGTATACACATAGCTGCCAACTTGTACGGATTTTTGCTACCACTAAAATTCAATAGAAAGTTTTGCCTAATTCAATCGCCGAATTGACGAGAAGTTTGATGATTAAATAAGGCAGAAATTTCTTGAAAATTTTAGTGGTAGCAAAAATCCGTACAAGTTGGCAGCTATGTATACAGCTTTCTGAAACACATCAAAATATTAGAATAAAATTTAGATTAGTTCCAAATATTAGAATATTTTATTTTACGCAACAATATTACCTTATGAATATGAAGTAAATGGTAGTTAATATTTTGTAGCATCCCCTTTAGCTTTCATAACAGAGTACAATCGATCTTGCATACTACATACAAGGTATTTACAAAAATTTCTATCAATATTATCTCAAATAGACTTTATACGTGCCACTACCACAGTTTTACTCGAAGGAGGATTTTCTTGGGGTTTTTTTCTTCGTTATACACAATAAGTTTCCGATGGGATTAAGGTTTGGTGAGTTTGGTGGCCAAGGTAGTACCTTAATGTTGCGCTGACTGCGGTGAGGCTAAATCTTGTTGAAAGATGAAATCATCTTCAAATAAATCTTCTGATGATAGAATCATGTAATATTCCAAAATTTCTTGATATATCTGAGAGTTAACCTATTCATAGACGATGCATAACTTTCAAGGTCCTTCTGCACTCATGCAACCCCAAACCACGACACTAGCAGCAAATTTTACGGAACGTTTAAGGCATTCTTTATCAAATGCTTCTTGCTTCCTTCTCCAAACTCGAATACATTGATTACCATATCAAACACAAAACATACTTTCATCACTAAATAATATTTTTTCCCAATCTTCTTCGCTCCATAAATGTCTTGATTTACACCAATTCAATCTTATACGCTTTTGTTTTGCAGTCATGAGAGGTTTTGTTTTCGGTGCACGAGATTCAAACTTAAATTTATTGACACGCCTTAATGTTGTCGATTTAGAAACTTCAACACTTTCTTCTTTCCATTTTCGGTGCAAGAATCTCACACTTTTAAAACGGTTTTTCTTAACTATGAGCTTCAGTTTCCTGTCATCTCTAGCAGATGTTTTGGGGTTTTGGCCGCCATTTCGGCGATTATTTTGAAATTTTCTATTTTTCGAATATTGTGTTAGTATTTTACAATGTAAATAATTCGCTATATAACATTGATTTTTACCGTGCCGATGCAAATAAAAATCAACCATACGAAGTTTAATAGATTCAGAAATATCACTAACACGACCCATTTTAAGGCGAAAAAGCAAACAAACTGCAAAAAGAATACTGATTTTAAATAAAATCGTCCGAATTTAATCAATGATGCCGCCAGTTATTAATTGGTGATAATTAAAGGAGAATTAATGTGAAATATTCTAATATTTTGAACCACTTGAATAAATATTCTAATATATGGCTTTTCAAAATATTTTTTTAATTAATCTTTTCAAAAAGGATATTAATTTTAAGATAATAAATAAGTTTAATCAACAGTAATTTCTTAATAAATATATCGTTTGCATATTTGCATTAAAAGATATTAAATTATCAAACGATATTTTCAATTTGTAAAAAAAAAAGTAATTATTCTAATATTTTGAATATGAGCTGTACTCTGAATACGTTCTCACAATTTTTACAATGATTCAACATGTATGTGTGTACGTATGCCTGTGTATTAGAATTTCCTCACGTTTTCAAATTCCCAGAGCACGCTTTGGTGTGTTTTTGCTGATGTCAGCAGATATTTTATAAATCTGTCACAAGAATTTTATTAATTTTCGAAGAAATCGGCCGATGACTTTGGTATCTAAACTAGTTTTCAACCATTCTGTGACGATAACCAGAATATTTTCTATGATATCTCAATTAAATTATTTTTATTGCTCACGTTCATCTTATAGCTGGACAAGAACATTTCATCACGCAGACAGTGGCGGCTCGATAACGTGTTCACAATTACTTTACTACCAGTAATTTAATGGGGAAAAAATTTCCCTGTTCAATCGTAGAAAATCCTACGATTAAAAGAGATCAAAGTTTATGTACCAATATTCTTGTAGGAAAATAAATGTGAACCCCTGAAGAACCGCTGCTGAGTACAAGGTCAGACTCGGTCACTGTCAAATATGCAGACCTTGGATTTTTGGAGGGTGCAATTTTAGAAACTCATTATTTTACCACCTTGCTAGTATAAATCAATAATATCCATTATGATTCCAGTTTTTCTTTCTACAGATGCTTTCAATTTCGGAACTGGATCCGAAATTGAAAGTATCCTTAGAAATAAACAAAAATTCGAAACAGTATAAAGATAACCGTTTAGACACCGACCTCATATATTCTGTGCAATAAAAATAATCATTTTAAAATATTGAAATGTAAATGAGAAATTTGTACAGAACGCTGCCATTGGTTTAACATCAGCTTGCAAGTGACTAGTGTATGATTTAAAATATACAGAATTTTAGTACTAAATAAGAATGTTATGATCAATTTAAACCTATTTTAAACTTTTTTTTGCAGCGGGAGGGAAAAAAAAATCTTAATGCTGCTAGTAATATTAAGAAACATGTAAATGTTGTTAATTTTAAAGCTAAGTATCTTTAAAATAGATTTTCATACAGTAAACGCTTTCTAAAGTTCTATGTAAGAAATATTTTCGTCTTATGCAGAATGCACTGTATTTAAAAAACTCTAGCAATAGGGTATAATCGAAGGGGCGCAAAAAGAACATTCAAAGGGCGCCGCGTTGAACAGTCCTGTACTAACGTAAATACAAACTAGCTGACCGTCGTTCTGATTATAACATTTATAGACAATATTGAAACAGTCTCTAGTTCATATTAAAATGTAATTTTTAAGAAAATATTCTTTATAAATATCTTTGTGCGTCAAGTGCAAAAATCTATATAATAAACATTTATATAGGAGAAATTACAATCAATCATAAAATTACATTGTACGAATACACGAAGCCTACACATTTCGAATAAATACTTAATAAAGGACTTTACAAAAAAATAAAAATAATAAAAATAACACCTACATACATTTTGAAATAGAGACGAAGCTTTTTAGTACCAGGCAGGCTGAAAATTCTTGAGGCAGATCATGTCGCCATTGATGCAGAGAGAATTACAGAATATATGAATACATTAGGTTTTAAAAGATTTTGAAAGTCGTCTGAAACAAAGAAACTTTCTAGAAGAAAAAAAATCATTTCTTCTGCTTTGCAAGGGAAAAAAATGTTTCAAAAAAGTTAATTTAAAAAAAAAAATATTAAATAACAATATTTTTCAAATCTAATCCCTGAAGCAAATTTTGTAACTATTAGCTTCAGCCGAGGGAGGGCGCAGCTTTACCTGGTTTAGGGCGCACCGACCCGCAGGTCTGTTGCCCGACGCGCCAGTCTGGAGCGTGCCAGAATGGGACTTAATTTAGTAACCCCCGCCCCTTTTTATATTATTCATACGCATTGTTTCAGCATGGGCGGAACGAAAATTTGTTAAAAATCATGTCATTAGAAAAAATTTTAAGCTTGGCATAGAAAATTTTTTAAGCTTCATGAATGAAAGTGCACGATTCCTTAAAAACACGAGGTTTTTATCACCAGTACCACCTTTGTATAAAATTAGAATCCAAGTTTTCATTCATTTTTATACTGTTTTGAAAAAACAGTATTTCTGTAAACTGTTCGGAAAATTGAGTGGTGTAACTCCAATTTTTTTTTTTCATTTTATAATCCGAAAATTCATTGACTATTAATATGTGAAATCTGATGGTGGTGCAGTGGGGAGGCGGTGGGAGAGCCTTATTACGGCCTAAACAAACTCATATCACTATTTTTGAGAAATATGTTTTGCCTCATTTAATCATAAAACTCTGCAATTAAACAAGGTTTAATGCGGAAAACTCCTTTTCGGAAAAAGCGGTGTATAGGCGCTAATCAAGTCCTAAGGATCACTGAATTTGATACTTAATTTTTCACTCTTTTTGAACGAAAGAACTTATCAATTCTGCATTTCAGATTTGCCATATTTTCAAAATCTCAAAAACAATACCCACAAAATTTCATTTCCCGCTTCCCCCTCAACACCCCCTCTAAATTTTGTCGCCGTGGATTGGTGTGGAATATGCCTAAATCCGGAGGTTTCCCAGCGGTGGCTTCTTTGGGTACCATTATTTCCGTACAATTAATCATCATGATAAATTTCCAAAACATTTTCAATAGAAATGTACCAGGAGGATTACTGTTTGGAAATAGTGGTAGCCAATAAAGTGACTGATGTAAATAAGTTTGTTAATAAGTTGTGATTATTTTAAGATTTGAAAATCTACAACTGTCGTCTACAGAAAAAGCTACAGAAAAAAAAAATTAGGCATACTGAACCGGTGTTAAAGAAGTTACTAGTTACTTGAGGCTACAATATGGCATGAATTAAAATTAAAACTTCGCGAATAGAAGTCATATCTTTTAACTGTGTATAAAAACATGTTTTAAATTGAAATAGTTGATTTAAACACAAGGTAAAATATCATAGGAACATGCTGATTGTAACAAGATTAATCTATAATATCTGATTAATAATTTTTAAAAAAAATGTGCAAATATTTTTTAAAATCTTTATTTCGTTCTTCCTAATTTTGCGCCCTTAGGATTCGTGCGCCTGGAGCAGTTTGCTCCAACTGCTCCACGGTAGCTACGCCCCTGAAAGCTCCTTCAAAGTTTTCGTGTTTTTCCTGACATTCGTCACGGTAAATGAAAGAAGAAAGGACTTTTATTATCTTAATGACATATCCACTTTTTGTAAGATTTTGGTACAAATGTAATAACAATTTAACTTTGGTAAAGTACGATGTTTTACAAACATATTTGTCTCACAGAAGGCTTGAATACATTTTTAGAGGAATGCAGAAAATTTCCATTATAAAGAAAAATAGCATTAAAAAATCTTTTTTGATTTATTTATCAATAATAAATGAGCTGCAGAATATGACAAAAAATTAGTATACTTTCGCACAAAGCATAAAACAGTGAAAAAAAAATCTTATACATGTTTATTTTTCTGTTTATTACAGTTCCTTATTTAATAAAATAGATGACATTGATATTTAACATATTCTTTATAAAGATGAATTTTTAACCGACATATTTTAAAGAATCTTTCAAGTATTTTAGCCATGACTGATTTTTTTTCCCTTGATAGTGTCATTGCAGAAAATGGGCCAAAAATGATGTTGAAAATAAATTTAAATAGTACTTTTCTATCGCTTTCATTTAATTATATTTTATTTATTTTTGAAATAATTGGAAATTCATTCATAATAAAAAATCAAAAGTTAATAAATTAATCAATTGTCCTTAAATTTCTTCGCTGTTCACCCAAAATTCTCACAGGGCACACCAGTGTGCTGAGGCACAGTTGGCAGAAATTGGAAGTCACTGGTTTAATCAAACACTCATTGTCCTGAGCAAATTTCTTATTGTAAAGAAACATCCTCATTTAGTTCTCAGATGTGTGATTAATTCCAACTGAGGTGCAATCCCTTTTAAAGGAACTTAAAACCAAACAGGAAAATGACAAGAACGGCATCGCGAGAAACGGATATGAATCAGATTTACTATTTATAATTAGAATTAATCAGTCTTAAAGAATGAGATAAACGGTATACTTTCAGTAAAGCATTCATTTTATGAAATAACTTTTTTTAAAACAATATTGAATACCAATAATACAAGTTCGAAGCGCTTACATAAGTTATTTTTGCGGATTATAGAGTTTTTTCGGTGCAGGATTATCAATAGAATAGATTGATAGATTAAACACAATTTTTTTAATTTTGGATAAGGCGAGTTTTAAAACTCGCATCTTCATATATATATATATTGATTCCACAAAAATAACCTTCCTCTTAGGTTCAGTTTTAATTCGAAGTGTTCAAATGTTGCTTTTTTCCGTTTTCGTTATTTTTTATTTTGAAATTATCTTGGAAAATGCATCAGTTACAGTATGCTAGTTTTACTGTATTTATTTATACATTTATGTATATATAATGCATTTTGTGTTATTTCTTTTATGTTAATGGTACCTACATTAAAAATAGAATTTTGTTAAAATCATTCAAATGAGATACAACTACATTGCCACATACATTTAGCTTTTCAGATTGATCAAACACAATTTTTTGTTAAATATTTATAGATGGCTCTTTTCGCTTCTTGTACCTTTGCGTGAAATCCATAAATGTACTGCCTCTCGAAAAAATGTAGAGAGTTGATCAATATGTCAATGAGCTAAAAATGAAAATTTTCCCTCAGACATCAATATTTTCGTCAAATTTACCACACTGATAATTTACTATTCGATAGTATAACCTTTTGTTAGTTTTAGTATCAAATTAATCAACTGAAAAGTGTGTCAAATTAATAAACTCTGTTTTAAAGGACCTTTTTTTTTTTTTTTTTTTTTTTTTTTTTTTTTTTTTTTAAACTTTTTTACCATTTTTTACATTTTGATTCATTAGTTTAACCGTGAAATACATTTTATTTTTGCATTTAACCCTTTGACTTTGATACCGTCGAAATTCACATTACTTTCTTCACATTACTTTCAATGGTTTCAATCACGCACGTCACCTGATTAGAGAGCAGTTTAGGAGTATGATAATCCATCCAATTTCTTATGACCGTGAATTAAAATATATTTTAGCCCTAGAGTACTACTTAAGTAACAAAAAAAATTCTCATCTTATTAATTAACCAGAACATGCTTTGAGCTATTTTTTTTACATAACTACATTTACGAAATATGATATACAGTATAATCGCTTGACATTCGCAAGGGTTATGTTCTCGGAAACCTCCGCGAATGTCAGAATCGGGAATGGCGAGACTATCTTCACGTGCATAAAAGGTGGTTAGGTTTTATGATTTTTCTTTTTAAATGGAAAAAAGCACTCGAAACGCAAAAATATATTTATTAAGCTTTAAAAAGGACATGTTGTAAATAAATTTGAATAATTATAAAGTTTAGTTGCCAGTTGATGGCTGAAAAAAATTTACTGATATACCATTATTTGGAAGAACAGATCTTTTGTTTATGAAATTCCATGTAAAGAAAAGTTGTGGTCTTGATTTCTCTTTTAAATTTAACCTTTAACCGATGTCACGCGGTCTCCCAGACCCCGCGACTCCCAGCAGTAAACATTTTTACAGCTTTTTACTTTTCTGTACTGAAGTTAAATAATATGAATAAAATACTTTTTCATGCAATTTAATTCACATGCTCCTAAGAGAAGTACAACGATATTGTTATGACAAAATTTAAGTAAATTCAACCATTTGAGTTATTTTTTTTATTCATTTTATTCGAGGGGTCTGAGAGACCTGATCACATCAGTTGTGTGACAAATTTTAGTCACATCAGTTAAAGGTTAAGACTCCTCACCGGTGAAGGATCGCATTCTATTGCTTTCTCAACAAGTAGTTGTTGAATCTTATTGAGTCATTGGTTCACCATCGTTGCACTAGGCGGAAATTTTGCTCACAGCTAAATCTTATGCTCATCCTTATAATATTATAGATGTCAATGCGTGTCCGAAAGTTTGAATGAAGCATGCCTTTAAACGGATGAATTAATGCTTTTGTATTTTTGGATATAGATGGATTACAACCTGGAAATGAACATAGGCTATGTTTAATTTATTTTATTCAAATATTTTGCTTAATAATTCAAAATTTCATTATTTTTCATACGCAATGAATTGACATTTTTCCAATAAAATTTAACCATCTTCCTTTTTTGGTTGCCAAAAGATAAAAACCCAGAATAATAATTTAATTTCTGATTGAAAGATTAAAACGGAAATTTTCAAGTATTTTTAATAATACAAGGTGCATGAATTTTGAGTATGTGCGGAATGAAAGCAAATGTGACGTCATATATGGAATATAAAACGGATATGCTTTGATGTTGAAATAAAATGAGATTGTGTTATTGTATTAATTCTTATTATTTAAAGAAAATTGTTATCAATGCTTACGGTTTATCGTCTGCGCACGGTTAACATAAAGATTTAAATTTTAATTTAACATTTAAAAATAAAAAAAAAACTTTTGAAGAGCAAATGGATAGCAAATGTCAATAATATGCACGGTAAAATTATCAATGTCGAAAATGACGTACTGATTAGCAGGAAATATGTATTTTCATTCTTAAAAAGTAAAAAATTAACTAGATAGCAAAGTTATGTTCTGTAATCGGGTTCGTAGTCAATTTGCTTTTCTTAGAGAAAGACATTTGTCGCAAAAACAAATACATTGTTGTAAACAGGTTTGTTTTTTGTGTAGTAAAGACTTAATAATATTCTAGATGATCATTTCTTCGCCCACCTTTGATGCCAAGTATCATTGTAAAACATATAAAAAAGTATCATCCGATAATTTTCTTGCCACAGATGACATATACGCACCTGGTTTGGCGCGATCTGTTTTTGACACCAATTTGGCGAAAACATCGTCATCGAATGCCAATTACATGTATATTTTTAAATTATGTTCTATTACTTAAAAAAGGAAATGGCAATAAATTAAAAAAAAGTTTCATTAATTTATGTAATTGTAAAAGAAAATTAAAGTTAATAAACAATTTATTAATAAATAAACAACAATAGCCGGGTTACCATGTCAAGCAAAATAATCTATTTTGGCAACAATTAGGTACCCCGGTGTGTATATGACATCTGTGCCATTTCTCGTTACTTCATGATGTAAACAGACATCCTGGTTCAGCGTATAAACCTGAGTTATGTCAATGATCCTATAATAAAGAAATACCTTAAATTACTCATACTAGCCGCCCCTGGCGACCAGTTTGGTCTCCCTTAAAATTTATGTTCATGCTCAGCATTGTATCATGTTACTTTTATTCATAATTTAATTTACTTGGACTCCCTTAACCCTCTCGCTGCGCAACCCGAGATTTCCTCGGGCAACGTAAAAGTAGCAAAATTTGCGCAATCGAGATTTCCTCAGGGATTCATTTTTTCCACTGGCGACTATTTTTTAATTCAACTGGAATCACTTTTTAAGTACAAAAATTCCATATAGATTTTAACGACATCTACAAGATAACTGTACTACAAAATTGGTTTTTTAGGGTTCCGTACTTAACAAGTAAAAACGGAACCATTATCACTCCTGTGTCTGTCTGTCTGCCACAGCTCTTTTACTCGTAAACTATGCAACGTGGAAAGTTCAAATTCGGGGAAGTAATAAAGACTATTGACCCACATATTTACAGATTAATAAATATTCATAAATATATTTAGGAAAAATGTAGAGGGGCTAATTAAGTTACTTGAAAAAAAAAAATCTTTTCTTTGTATATCGTGTGGGGTATCGTGTGAAAGCTTTCGTAACACTGAAATCAAAAATATATTTCATTTAATTTTAGGTATTATATTTTCAAAGTTATGGTGGAAAATGTAGTGCAAAAATATGTCCCCCCCCCCCATCTAACTCCGAATCTATTGAAACTAAAATTATGAAAAAATTAGAGGCAGTAGACATTAATTTAAACCTTGCAGGAAAATTAGAGCGATTACCCTAGGTTACATAGTTTTTGAGAAAATCGCATTTTTCCTTTATACTCAAATTTCGATTTACGGGCTTCAGAAAAAGCGTTGAGCAGAGCTGGAGGCACCTATCGTAGCAGAAGTACAAAAGCATTGTTGATCATGAATTTCAGAAAAAATCGTCGTAATTAGCCGAGATATTAACCCTTAAAGACACGGACGGTTTGGACATACATAATGACAGGGACGGCGTACTCTATGCTCCATCGGCTTTTAAAGCCTAGATAACAAATTTTAAGGTTGTATTTATGTAAGGCAATGCCCAGTAGCAGTATAAAAGCAATAAAGGTCAAATTGTTAAAAACAGACTAATTTAATGAGAATTAATCACATAAATACTATGGGATTCGCGATTAGTTTGCATTGAGTGGCTCTCTCAATACACCTACTATGTCTTTAAAGGTTAATAGGATGGAATAACAAATATACAGAATAGCTATATTTGCCATTATTTAGGTTCCATATACCTTTGAACTTTCATGGTATATCCATTTATACTTTTCTAGTATACAGGGTACAAAGGAAAGTCCCTTTAACTTGAAAATACTTGTGAACGGAGAGAGCTACAGCTATGCAAGTGAGATAACGGTATAGTAAAACCCGATATAGTGAAAACAACAGCAGCGCCCCCTAGTGGCGTAATTTGGAAGATAGCCACTGCAAATCGAAAACGAGAAGATCTAGAGCAAAATTTCCAGTTAGAAAGTTTTAGAGCATCAATTAATTAATAGAATACGGCATTTGGTTTACACGGATAAGACAAATATTCGTCTGTATACCCAAAAATGTCCGAAATCGAGGCACTCCATTTTGTGTAAAGGTTTGAATGGAATAGCCAGAAGTATGAAGAAATGCGTACAATTTATGGTATAAATACGTACTTATCTCAATACATTTTGATAACATCACAAAAAAAAGGACAAACTGTCTCACAGTGATAAAAAGTTAATGTTCAGTATGTTTGAAAAGTTCGCTATTGCTCACGATACACGTTTGTATTCGTGAGAGAAATTCTACATGCACATTTCTCAGAATGGAACGTCTATTGCAAGCCTCTTCAATACGACGACATAGATTTAACCTTTCAAGGGCAGTGGCTATACGGTCTACACACCTAATTTTAATTCCAAAACTGACAAATGGCACCAAGAATATTTTAATAAAATTTTGCTTTTGTAATGAAAGTGCAAATTAGCCGGTTTTTGTTTTCGGATAAATTCGTTTGAATATTCTGGTGTCAGTCAATTATTTCATCAGTTTACGAACAGAATTCTTCTGGCCCTGAAAGGGTTGTTCTAAAATTTTAAATGCATTGGAAATTGAATCTTTACAGACATTACAGCACAGTACAACGTCACAATCTGCAATTGTGCACTGCTACAATTCCGGAATGTTAAAAAGGCAAAGTAGAATCGTCGCTCATCGATTTCGGACATTTTTGGGTATGCAGGCGACGATTTATCTTATCAGTGAGAACCAAATGTCGTTTCGTGCTAATTAATTGATGCTCTAAAACTTTCTAATTGGAAAATTTGCTCTACCTCTTTTCGTTTTCGATTTACAATGGCTATCTTCCAAATTTCGCCAAGAGATGTGCTGTTGTCGTTTGCATTAGGTCGGGCGTAGTCGCTTTACTGTTCCGTTACCTCGCTTGTATAGCTGTAGCTCTTTCCGTTCGCAAGTATTTTCAGGTTAAAGGGACTTTCCTTTGCACCCTGTATACTATACAGCTATACCCAACCCTACGCTGTATAGTTTTTACCAAGTTTTAGTATTCTTTTAGCAACGGTATTTTTTTAATAATACACTTATACTAATTCATATATTATTGTACAGAACTCTCTGTGCGCGAGTAATACTCGTACTTGACCGTTTATTTTACAATAGTGGTGCGAGACTATAAAAATAGTCTCCAGTGACAGCCCTGATTTTGCCTAATTTCTACTATCCTATCCCATCTAAGATCCTGAACTCTTTTACAAAAAATGTTTACATAGTTAAACTCTAAGCTTCTAAGCTATATGTAGATTTGAAACATGTAATAAAAAATGCGCAATTTTTGAACCTATTTTGATAAAAAAAAAAAAAAAAAACGCAGAGAGAGAGGGTTAAATATAATTAATATAATCCTTTAAGCTAATATCAGTTTTTGTTGCATTAAAATATCTCAATTTGTTGATTTTCTGTAAGCAAGTAAACCCTATTGGTTTACAATGGAAGTCTATAGGAATTTGGCGAAATATTAGAGATATCGCCAAGTTGGCGTCACTTTTGGTGACAAACTTGGCGGTATTTGGCGATAGAACAGGGTGCCCTATGGTAACCCCCTTATAGGTATGGGGATGCATTAAATGTTGTTCAATAACCAATGAGATGAGTTTCATTTGGGCGTTGCCATTAAACAATTAACAAATAATTGCGCTTTCTGTGCCACGTGCCATAGCGTAATATATATATGGAGAGATTGTCTCCTATAAAATGTGACAAAGGATTGGTTTATTATATATGTTTTTAATTATCGGAAGGGAAATGCTTTGCTCAATTAATTAATTTCTTCTTTTTATGTTACGTGAACGACGTCACGGCTAACAGCTAGTGTTAAATATTTTTGAAATTATCATAGCATAATTTATGCAGAAGTAACCAATTTTAAAATTGCAATTTTACCTAAATACAGGGTGAACATAAAAGAATGTCCCAGTTTCAGTGGTATATCATAACAGTTTAATTTAGACTATTTACAACAAATCATAAATCAAATGGAAGGAAAACTAACCTAGTTTTTCTTACAAATGTTCAATATCTGCACTGATAGTTATACAGCACACATTAAACATAAAGACCAATTCTTTCCACATTTTGGTTAACAAGTCAGGAGTAATGGAAGTAATAGCCCCTTCAATTATGTATCTAAACTCTGAGAAATCATTAGGTAGCGGCGGAACATAGACACAATCTTTTATAAAGCCCCAAAGGAAAAAAGCGTGTGTCTCTAATGGCTTTTAAATCTGCAGCCCTGCAATAACGCTTTACGCTCAGGTGTCACCATTTTGCGTATGTAGCACTGCAAGCCAGTAATAAACAAAGCAGTACCCGCGCATGCACTTATCTAAAACTGTTTGAGTTATTCTTTGTTTGTGACATTAATCCAACACTCTGCAACGCTTAGAGTTGATACTATTAAAATTGATACTGGGACATTCTTTTATGGATTTGATGGTTAATGAAATTTCATTATAGTGAATACATTTCCGCACTCCCGTGAAGTTTGTCCTAACAGAGTTCAACTGTATTTGGAGTATTATCACAGTTATAAATAAGTAACATAGGGTCAGGTGGGGGAAAGTGGTGTTAAAATCAAGCTTTTTTTAGAAAAGGCCCTAAAATCAAACTATTAAATTTATTTTAATGAAACTTTTGATGCATTTTCTATACATTGGATTCATATAGATTAAACATGAAGCATAACCACTCAATTTTATTCGATTGTTTTCTGACAGTGATACATTTAAAAGAGCATGTTTTGATACCACCACTTTACCCCATGGTGGGGGAAAGTGGGGGTAGTTCCAAAATTAGTGTATATTTAAATAAAAATGTGTAAATATTGTTTTTCAAATAAAAATACACTGAAATAAATGTATCTTAATTATTTTTAAAGGTACAAATGCACAAAAAAAATATTTTTCAGATATTATTTAATTAAAGATAATGTCCATGGCTATCAAAATTAGGTTCACTTAGTATGTAGCATATATTGCTGAACTCTATATAATCTTCACCACCAAATAGCAAGAAAAGTCTAATAGTTCCCCAATGGTGACTTATTCAAATGCTTTATGTGATATAATGTATTAATTTTTATCACTTGGGCGATTATTTTAGCTGATCGACTTTTTGACGGTATGCAATGAGCATAAACAAGATAGTTTGTAAACATTAATTTTGTTTCCAGTTTCTAAAACTAAAATAAGAATAGTTGCCATAATCTCAATATATGTCTCTAAAAAAGAATTAACAAAATATCTTAATTTAAAAGAGAAAATAGGTTTTTTTCAGTATACCCCCACTTTACCCCATGGGCCCACTTTCTCCCACCTGACCCTATGTAAAAAATAACTTTTAATTTAATTGTATTATCATATTAAGATTAAAATTTATAAATAAAGCCTATTTTTTTTAGATTAATACTTTTATTGCAGCCCATTTTAAAAAATTAATCACATCTACAGTCTAAAATTGAATCATCATACAACATTGAGCTAAGCCTAACTATACCACCACTTTCCCCCACCTCAGAAAAAAAATCATGAAAAATTGAAATAATAAAATAATTCTTACCTTGATGCATGAATCTGTTTTTAAGAAGTTCTTCTACTGAAATGTATCAAAATATACTAATTTTTTCAAGTGAGAAAGGATCAAGAACAAAGTTTATCAATACCATGTGTTAAGAACAAACTGCACATATATGTAAACAAGACTATAAACAACAGTAAACTTATTTCCAGATTTACAAATCTTAATAGAAATATTTGTCACAAACTCCAATTATGTATTAATTGAAAAAAAAAAGTAAAAATATGTACATTTATTGTGAAAAAAGTGCATTTTTTTAGATTACCACCACTTTCCCCCACCTGGCCCTACACTTAACTATATGCTACAAAATTTCAGTTAATTTTTCCTAATTAATTGAGGTATTCTCAATCATGGTTATAAAATTCTGCATTATACGGTTACGCACCCTGTTAAAGAGGTAAAAATAGTTTTCTTAAAGTAGAAAATCTCTTTTGTAATATAATAAAAATACTTTCAAATATGTTAAATTTAATATAATATGAAAAAAAATATATCAAGAAGGAAATGAAGAATTCCGAAGCATGTTTATGAACTGCCAATACAATGTTGGAGCTATTCAGTCATTTAAAAAACAAGAAATCAAGGACTAGCGTAAATGATACTTTTGCATCTTGAACTACTTCTTCTCGCAAACCACATGCATTATAGATGCGGAAAATTTAGCTTTTCATTTGATATATATTTTTTACTAAACTACAATAAAAATAAAAACCACTTGGCATGTCTCCTACGCAAGTACAGTATGAGTTCTGAAATTCAATGACATGCAAATAAGACACTCGCATAAATTTTAACTATGTAGCAACTTCATTTTCTCGGATAGATGCATATTTTTGATAAAAATTAAAGAAAATAAAATACATATATTTGTACATGATCTTTTTTAGAATACAGTAAATACACTGGCCTCCAAAAGTTAAGGTACTGGGACTGGATGCTTTCGATTGCACACGTTTTGTCGAATATCTACCAACATTATTGGCGAATTGTTCTTGAACTTCTAGGATGTAAAGAACATGTTTGATTTTATATTTCTCGGTGAAGATTTATCGGGGGGGGGGGGGAGTACAATTAAGGGGCTAATAATAAATTTAATAATGAAATAATATTTGCGATCACCTATGTAACAGAAAAGGCTGGAAATGGTTTATCACTGTGGTAAATGACTATTTCGGTCCTGTTCAACGTTTTATGCATTTGTGTAAGCATAGCACTCATATTCGTGAAGATGTTAACGTTTTTGTGAAAATTTCAAAAGTTTTTTGTTTATAGCATACAGAGTTTTCAACATAATTTAACACAACTTTCCGAAAACTTGCCAAAGAATAATAGCAACAGTATACTGCAATTAAAACATGAATATATTGAATATTTGATGGGATACGGGCATTTGTATGAAATAATTTTTAACTGCGCATACGTGGAAGATCCTAAAATTTGTATTATATAATTTGGTAGTCAGCTGTTTAGGGCAACTTATATAAAAATTCCAGTCAAATATCGCGAAAATTCACAAAGATAGGGTCGATATAGTGAGTTGCTTCCTAAAAATAATTTTATTATAAGGGATTTTCCACAACTTTTCAATCAGCTCACTATATCTTTCTAAGTTTTCACAACATTTGACTGGACTTTATATAGAAGTTGCCCCAAAATACTGACTACCAAATTATGAAATAAAAATTTTGAAATCTTCCGCGCATGTGCAGTTAAAAATTATCTCATAAAGATGCCCATATCTCATCAAATATTCAATATATTCATGTTTTAATTGCAGTATACTATTGCTACTATTCTTTGGAAAGTTTTCGGAAAGTTGTGTTAAATTTGGTTGAAAACTCTGTATGCTATAAACAAAAAACTTTTGAATTTTTCACAAAAACGTTAACATCTTCACGAATATGGGTGCTATGCTTACACAAATGCACATAAACGTTGAACAGGACCCAAATAGTCATTTACCACAGTGACAAACCATTCCCAGCCTTTTCTGTTACATAGGTGATCGCAAATATTATTTTATTATTAAATTTATTATTAGCTCCCTAATTGTACACCCCTCGCCCCACGATAAATCTTCACTGAGAAATATAAAGCAAGCATGTTCTTTACATCCTAGAAGTTCAAGAGCAATTCGTCAATAATGTTGGTAGATATTCGACAAAACGTGTGCAATCGAAAGCATCCAGTCCCTGTACCTTAACTTTTGTAGGCCAGTGTACAAAGAGAAAAAAAAAGAAAGAAAAAGAAAAAAGAAAGACAGATCTTAAATGGTTTGGATTCCACAAATTTGAAATTAACAGAATATGGGTCTTTCCATACTAAATGCGAAAATCATCTGTGGCTGACACGTCACAGATTTTAATGAAAATCAGTATATAAGTAGATCATATTTATTTATGAGCGAATGCAAAATAAAATATTTGAGGATTGCTTATTTAAGTATTAAAACTTACATTAAAAGTTGATGCAAAATTGAGGTTTTGTTTATATGCTTGAAATTTCAATTTTGATTATTAGTCTTAGGAATGGAAGGACGACATTAAAAATTATTTATATATAAGAATTAATTATAAGTAACATATTGACGTAAGTTAGGCATTGTATTTTTATTCCGCAATGAGAAAAAAAAATTAACAATAAAAAATTATGAGGGAAAAAATACAACATTTCTATAAGTCGTTTGTACATGAAGGAAATCTCTTAAAATTTTTAAATTATTTGACATTATAGCTAAAAATATATATTTTCAATATAGAAACGTTCATTCTTGCCTTTTTATTCCTTAATGAGAAAAAAAAAGTAAAAAATGTTAAGGGGAAAACACACTATTTCTATCACTTATTTGAACGCGAAGGAAAGTTCTTAAAAACGTTAAATTATTTGACATTATAGATAAAAGATGTATATTTTAAATATAGGTTGTTTTATTCTTGCTTTCAGTTTATTTTTGCCTCAAGAATATTTTAAATTAGAGCTGAAAAGTGACTGAGTTGAACATAAAATTATAATTTAATTCTAAATTCATGTAGATGACAGAACTCATTTTTTTCTTGAAGTCGTTCGCAATATTGTAAAAAGACCAAACAAATTTGAAGTGGAATATAATAAATATTACCTTTTTAAAATCAATTTTGTTGTGTTAGGAATCAAAAGGCAATCTTGATTTTTTAAAAGCATATCATGGGCTTATTGATCTTTAGGCCCATGCAATGCCTTTAATGTCTGACTTTTCCTTTTTTAAATTCTTTCAGCATACATAAGAGGAAAAATTGTGATTTTGCAATTTTAATTTTTATTTATTTTATTTTATTTTATTTTTTTTTTTAGTTTCTAAGCTATTTTGAAGATGAAGGAAATAAATGGCAACTTCCAAACTTGAGCAATTCGATCTTAATATGTAACACTACATCTGGCATCAATTTGACAGAGGCTTTTGAATTCCTTTAATTTTTATAACGATTTTAGTTTACTGAAAATTGACAAATTTTCAATTTTTACAACTAATTTAAGATTAATAACTCATAATTAAGACTCATAATTAATCATGATTAAGACTTATAATTAATCATGACGTTACCAAATTATTATTACTTAATAAATATGAAGATAATTTTCTAGAGGTTACGACATTATAAAAGGATTTAAGTTATGCTAAATAGTTTTCAGAATACGGAACTTCAAACTTGCAACTTTGAAGGATCGCACACATACTATGTCACAAGTTTTTTAAATATCCAGAACTGCCAAAATATTTTACTTTTTGTCGAGATGTTTTGCAATACTCTATTTGAATGTGGATTGAACCAATTTACCAAATTTTATTAAAATCGGTTACTACGCGGCCACGACGTTTTTAAAATTTTTGCTCATTTTGTGTGAAATAATGTGTGGTGTGTTTATTAAATGAGAAACAATAAGAGACTGAAAGAGTGATTAATTATGAGAGTAATTTATTTACTTATCAAAAATTACCTAAAAGTTACCCACGACATTCGAAATTAAGTCGACATTCGAAATTATTAGTGCGGATTCTTACCAAATACTTTATTTGTATTTTGCAGAATTTAAGTTTATAAAGTTAGCTGGCATTACAAAAAAAAAAGTATATATATATATATATATATTGGATGGAGTGCTTTTGGGAAGAACAATATTATTCTGAAGAGTAGCATGGCCCTGTGTTTGAAAAGAAAGGTATTTAACCAATGTGTTTTGCCTGTCCTAACTTATGGAGCAGAAACATGGACGCTAACAAAACGGATGGTACAAAGATTACAAACAACACAGAGAAGTATGGAAAGATGTATGCTAGGTATAACTAGAAGAGACAGAAATGGAATAACCTGGATAAGAAGTCAGACGAAAGTTTTTGACATCATTGAAAGAATTAAACGGCTAAAATGGAAATGGGCTGGTCACATCGCAAGAAGACAAGACAATAGATGGAGCACAAACACCCTACAGTGGTATCCCAGAGATGTAAAACGGCCAAGAAGACGACCTCAAGTAAGATGGAGTGATGAAATCAGAAAAGTAGCCGGTGTAAATTGGATGACTAAAGCACTAGACAGGAAACATTGGAAAAATCTGGGGGAGACCTACATCCAGCAGTGGATTGAAAACGGTTGATGATGATGATGATGATGATATAATAATAATAATAATAAAAAAAAAAAAGTAATAGTTGTACGAGTAAAACTGAAATATATTTAAGTGAATATGTGTACATCTATTCTTAATATTTGATTTGGTCAGTCATACAAAGTTTTAACATGACCTCAAAGTGTTAGCAGTTAATAAATAATGAAATTTTGATTACTGAAGAAATTATAGCACAGAATGTTTCGTGCATTGAGACATTCAGTGCGTATATAAAAATGCAGCCGCTCCCCCCCCCCCCTTTTTAACACTTTACAACATAGTTGAAAAGATGATTTCAATAATATTACGCTATTTTAAACATACTGAAATTTATATATATATGAGTGAGGTTGTACTACACGTTGCTTACTATAGAATATGATGGGCATAGATTTTATCGGTCATTTACAGGGACACACAAAATAATTTGACTGCAGAAGAAATTGAACAATAATTGATCTACCGAAGCCTATGAGCAATAATTACTTGAAGTGCGTTTTCAGCCGTGGTAAGCGTTTTTAAACTGAACTTTTAAAAAAATATTATTTGGTTCCATAAATTCTATAGATCATATACAGAGCTGCACACAAGTTCTCACATATATTTCCGTTTATTCATGGAAATTGTAGAATCGAAATTTTCAACTGTGTTATTTATTTAACTGAATTAACTTTTAGCATAATACAAATCTATATAGATTATATACAGGGTTGCCTAAAAGATCGGATATTTTTCCGATTATTGAAGGTAATAATAGAAATTGTGTTTTCAAATGCTTTATGCGTTTTCCAAATTATTTATTTAGACATCATATTTCACCTTAATAAACTGTGAAGTTTTGTTACAGTATTCTGAATTCGTTGGGAAGTGTTTCATAATGTATGCTGGACGCAGGATCTTTCTTTCTTGTTTAAAATGGTCTCTGGATATATGTTTCTCATATACTAAAGCTGAAAGAATTTGGAAATTCTATTTCTGAATAATAAAAGAGATACCAATAAATGGAATTTTAACAGAGCATATTAAAATTTGAAAATCAATTTAATATTTCATGCGATTCGAAGCAACACCTGAAGCACTTTCACGGCACATTTTTATCGCGATATACCGGTTACGAAACACTGTTCTCACATCTCAAACAGTTTTATTACAACCCTTTGTGATAAACATGCATATAGATGCTGAAAGTTTAATTTTTTCTTTGATATATATTTTTACTAGCCTTCAGTACTACTACAAATAATAATAAAACTACCTGGCATTTCCCCCACGCAAAAGTAGCATAAGTACTGAAATTCAATGACTATAAGTCTAGTCTTCCAGATAATGTACTCGCAGACGGATGAATTTTAATTATGTAACAATTTTATTTTGCAGGATAGATGCAATTTTTTTACAAAGATTAAAGAAAATAAAAAGTATTATTTTCATATGACGATATATACACTACATTATAAGAAACCACAGGTGAAAGTTTTTAAATTATAATGGTTATCGTGTACAGTAATGCAAACCATACACATGCGTGCATAAAACAAATTTTTATGAATGTTTTACAATAAGTAAAATTACACTCCTGGCCAAAATTATAAAGACATTTTTTGTTGTTGTTGTTTTTTTGTTTTTTTTTGCGTAATCACAAGAAACATGAAAGAAAATTGTCCAAGTTTTATGCAAGTAAAGTTTCAGAAATATATAAAACATAATTATTGAAAATATATTTTTATCAGACGTAAATAAAAGAAATAATTTGAATACAGCTATAGTTAGGATAGCAAATTTAATCAATTTTTTTTTTAAAGTTCCCAATACCTGTTACAAGGAGAAATGCTCACAAGAACAGAATTAAAGAAAAGTGAAAATTTTCAAAGGTTGAAACTATTCGGCATAAGATTTGGCAATTATCGACAGAAATTCAGAAGTTGATAAGGGAAATGAAGAATGTCATCAAACGCGGTAAAAATGGATGAAAAATAAAGCGCTTAGGGTGTAATAAAAATTGTCTGAGTGTAATTGTCGACGAAGTGCGCATTTGGCAACAATAAATAAGATGCTATCGAAGAAAATTGCAGCAATAATTTCAAAATATTTCCAACGACACCTCAGGTAGAATAATTTGTAAAATACTTAACGATTGTCAAACCTTGCGGGCGTCAAATATAAGCTAACTCAGCGCCACAAAATCTCCTGCGAAGAAACGATCTTTAAAGGGATGAAAAATGCTATTCAACGGAACAATTTTTAATGAAAAACCCTTCTATCTTGATAGACTTGATGATGTACTTTCTCTACTGGTACGATTTAAAGACCACTAGATATGTTGCATGGCGTCAGACTTTCTTTGTTTTTTCAACGCAAGATTAACTACTTTTTTTTCTGTTTAGTTATTATTTCTTAGAAAATGAACTCAAAACTTTAGACTTGTATTTTAGTAATATAACTTTGGGCATACAAGTGGAAGGCGACAAATTCATCTTCCCCACAAAATAATGCACCATTGCATTAATCAAAAGTTACAAAAGAGAAAGATTTTACTGAAAATCGATATCCCATTACTTGATTAGCCTCTTCATCAGCTCTCTAGATACGAACAGTATAAAAAATAAGTGGGGTGCAGTGATAAGCATTGTTTATTGAATATTAATGCACTCGAATATTAATGCATTTCAGGAAGCTATTTAGAATGTCTGGGCAGCTAGATTTCCCCATATCATACTTATGAAAGCTTGTTAAAAGCATGTCGAATCGTATGGCTGAGTATCTGCAAAATAAAGGTAGCTACACTAAGCTTTTTATTAAAATTATATGTATGAGAACTTCCAAGCAGTACATTTATAATTACGACTATTTAAAAAATTGTGATACTTTTTTATTTGATATTTAAAATATTTGTATTATTAAATGAGCAATTTTGACTGTGTACTGAAAAAAAAAAAAAAAAAAAAAAAAAAAAGATAAATATTTCTTGATCTAGCAAGAATATTTACGAAATTATAATGTAACTTATTCTGAGTTATCCACAATTTCAATTGCATTTCTTTATGTATAGAAACCTTAGAAACCAATGGATTTCCCAGATTTAAAGAAGCATTTCTGAAACTGAATTTTCTTTTGCAGTTCGTAGTTTTCGGTAAAGTTACCGAGGGGATTTACCGGTGGATTAATTAGTTTTCTGTACCTGGTATCAACACGAAATATCGTTTGTTTATGCTTTGAATTATCAAGTAATCAGTTTCATGTTCAAAAAGTATGTTAAACAGGCATACATGCTAAGTTATTAGTGTAAAATGAACATCATTTTGTTACTCTTGCATGCATAAATTCTGCTGTGCAACTGAAAATGTTTCCTCGAGGACTGATAGCATCCGTAAAACCGAATCGGCTTGCGAAAACTGATTAATACAATGAAAAAATGAAAAAAAAAAGCCATTTGAAAACGTTTTTCAAAACTACAGGCAGCGAAATAAACTTTTGTTTTAGAATTCTTTAATTCTCGAAATCCATTGTTTTCGAGGTTTCTGAAGATAAAGAAATGCTTTTTTTAATAATGGGTAACTTTAAAAAAGTTATATTTTCTTTTTTTGCAAACCGTCTTGCTAGATAAAGAAACATTTCTTTTATTTTTACAGCGTAAATACATAATATAATATTTATTAATGCTAAGAATTGTATGAAATTTATGATAATTTTACTCTTTACAGCTTTCAGTGTCCTTATAAATTTTGTCTAGGAGTATAATGACCGAATGTCGGTGTAGGAAAAGTAAAGAAAAAACTATGAGAGTGTAAGCAAAATAATAATAAATTTTCATAGAGAATAATTTCAGGCTGAATGTATATACTATATTGCCAATGATGACCGGTCACTTGCGATTTTAGACGTTTTGTTAAATATCTAGAAAAATACTTGAGGAATTATTCCGCAACACCAGGTGCATAAATAGAATAGTATAGATCATGCATTTCATCAAATATATTTTCCCGAAACCCCATGGGGGACCATCAACAAATTGAAAAAGAACGAATATGTTTTGAATAACCCTGTAAAAACTAATGTAGCAAAAGCGTTCAAACTGTAGATTATGATTAAGTGACTTATTTTAATGAACTGTGTTCATTTTTATGAGAATAGCCTGTATACTCGTAGAGAAATTAAAGTTTTTATAAAAACAGTTTTTATAAAAAGAGTCCCAAATTTTGCTTATAATTTGGGCTAACACTATATATATATATATATAATTATTAAATATTCAATAATAATAATATATAATTGCATTATTGTATAATTATTTTCTTAATATAAAAAAGTTCTTTTCAGAAATTATGACAAACAACATTTTACACAATACCCTGCAATCAGAGTTAAAAAATAATAAAAATTGTATGAAAAATGAGCAGGTTTACTAAATGATGAATCACTGCGCATGCACAAATGTAATCAAAATATAATTTGCATAATGTGTTAGCTAAATGTATAGAGCAACTTTTGTGAAAGTCTCAAAAACATAGTTTGAAAAGTCTGAAAATTATCTTTGATAATATAGGCTCAAAATCCGTTATTCCCAAAAGAAAGCAAAAAGATGAGGGGCTGTACCCAAATACAGTAGTACGTGCAATATTGTGTATGCTATATTGACACTAATGGTGTGGATATATGGATGTGTATAATGACCCCCTCATCTTTTTGCTTCATTTTGGGAACAACGGATTTTGAGCTTATTCTATCAACGATATTTTTCAGAATTTTCAAGCTATGTTTTTGAGACTTTTACAAAAGTTATTCTATACATTTAGCTAACACATTATATTTTGATTGTATTCGGCCATGCGCAGTGAAACATTATTTAGTAAACTTGCTCATTTTTCATACAATTTTTACTATATTTTAATTCTGATTGCAGGGTATTGTGTACAATTTTGTTTGTCATATTTTCTGAAAATAACTTTTTTTTTATATTAAGAATTCTGCAAATTATAAGCAAAAAACTTGGCAAAATTTGAGACTGTTTTAATGAAAACCTGAATTTATCTTAGAGTATACGTGCTATCCTCATAAATATGAACACAAATTATTACAATAAGCCACTTAACCACAATTTACAGTTTGAACGCTTTTGCTACATTAGTTTAGACAGTTTTATCGAAAAGATATTCGTTCTTTTTTCAATTTATTGGCGGTCCCCTATGGAGTTTCGAGAAAAAATCTTTACGGAAATATATGACCTGTACTATTCTGTTTACATACCTGGAATTTCAGGATAATTTCTCATGTATTTTTCTAGATATTTAAGTAAACAATCTAAAATCGCAAGTGACCGATCATCTTTGGCCGTATAGTGTCTTATGATGAGACAAAATGCGCAAAGAATCAAAACTGATTAATCCACTGGATATTTTACCATCATGTGAACCCAATTTCATTTCAGTTATTAAATGTTTATTTGAAAATTTAAATTCTCTTCCCATTATAACGTGTTAATTGAAGAAAAAGTTCACCGCTTGAAAAGGGTGAAAATTTTTCTCATTTTTACTTTCTTCTATCTTAACAAAAAGAAAGTATTGGATTCATGAAAATTTTCGAACTCCGGTTTTCGACGGATTTACACATTTTAGGGATCAGAGAACCCGAAAAACATGTTTTTACAAAATGTCTGTCTGTGAGTCTGTGATTCTGTTAGTCTGTGGTTCTGTCTGTCTGTCTATGTCGGTCTGTATGTGACACAAATTTTGTGGGCGCTCTATCTCAAGAACTAATGCACGGATTTTCATCAAACTTCAGATTCAGTTAGTCCTTGAGATGAATTGAAGTTTTGCACTTTTTGATGTAAATCGCTCAACAGGTGGCGCTGCTATGGTGTATTTTTTGTGATTTCCGCAATAGCTCTATCTCAAGAACTAATGCTTGGGTTTTCAACAAACTTCAGATTCAGGTATACCTGGATATGAATTAGTGCTGTTTATGTTTTGGTGTAAATCGCTCAACAGGTGGCACTGCTATGCAGCATTTTTCATGATTTCCACAATAGCTCAATCTCCAGAACTAATGCACGGATTTTCATCGAATTTCAGATTCAGTTAGTCCTTGACATGAATTGACGTTTTGCACCTTTTGGTGTAAATCGCTCAACAGGTGGCGCTGCTATGGTGCTTTTTTATGATTTCCGCAATAGCTGTATCTCAAGAACTAATGCTTGGGTTTTCAGCAAACTTCAGATTCCGGTATACCTCGATATGAATTAGTGCTGTTTATGTTTTGGTACAAATCGCTCAACAAGTGGCGCTGCTATGCTGCATTTTTCAGACTTTCTCCTATAGCTCTACTCAATAACTAATGCACGAATTTTCATCAAACTTCAAATTCAGATATATTTTGATATGAATTGGTTCTAAATGGATGTAATTTCTTGTACTATTTAAATGATTTAATCGACGTGATTTATATAGAAGGAAGTTTTGTGATGGCACAACATACTAGTTTTGTTTGCGAAAGAAAATGAGAGAAGATCGACTCGTCGGTTTAATTATCTATTTGTGGTAAACGGAAATTTGCCTTATCTGAAGATGTCATTAAAAGAGTTACAAAGGTAATAGAAAGGTGTCACAGAAATTTATTTTTTGGATAGAATAAGAAAATATTGTCGTGAAACGCCATAAAATCATAACTGGCACGACGACATCGTTTCGGAACGAGATATAAGACCGTTCCTTTATCAGATAAGAACAAGTTGAAGGCAAACGTTGCAGGTTTCTCTTCAAACAATCTGCAGTTCTTCTCACTTGATGAAGCAATGGTTTTATATTTTTTTCGAAACGATATCATCGTGTTCATTTATATTTTCATGGCGTTTTATGACAAAGCTTTAAACTCAATTTATCTGACTCCAGTTTCTGATTGCTTTAAAAAAAAATATTTCGATTTGTTTTTTGATTTCCTTTTTTAAAGTGTACTTTACAACCTAACTTAATAACAATAATTTTTGTTTACAAATAAGTTTTTTTAGTTTTTTCCTTAGTCTTCTTAGATTGTCCATAAATTTCTTTAGCAGCCTCTAACTCGTCCCATTTGACACACTTTGGAGACACTTTATTTTGACGCACTTTCACCTTATAACGATATGAAAATTATTTTCATGCAGATAGGAAGTTTTGCATCTTATTCGAAAATACATTCTGCCTAAACCACTGTTGCACAGCTAACAATCTCATACATTTGAAAGTAAAATGTACACATGTAAAAATTAATGCTTTAACATAGTTAACTAAGCCAATAACCAGGATTTCTTAAAAATCAATCAGCTTTCCATTCTGACGTAAAACTCTGCTCCTAATCGATATTCACCTGTTGGCATGCATTCATTGTCTGCCTTTTCAGATTTCAAAATATCAAAATGACGGGATTTCTGCCTGAAAAATCTCTAAATAGCATTTTTATCTTAGTTTCGTTTATTAATTTTTTGCTTATATAGTCTACTTTCCATGTTTGTTTTGTTACCGGGGTAACTTATCTGGACAAAGCCAATCGCGTGATTGATGAAGCTTTTTTTAGATTTTGACACACTAGCTTGTGGCATATTTACGCATGGAATATGCCAGTCGCAGCGATCATGCGGTAAATATGTCATTCAAGCTAAAATCGTTGATATCACCGTTGAAAATTTTTTATAACCAAACTATGACTTTAGGAGTATTTTCAAACAGCACTTGGGGATTTGTTTGCAAGAGTGTGAAACAATCTGTTAGTCTTATAATAGTGTGATTCATAAAGAATATTTGCTGCTACTTTGAAAAGAAAAAAATGAAATATGATAAAATTCATCGTATATTCGTAAAAATTATGTGTTTCTTCTAATTGTTTTATCAATTCTTAGGAATATTAGCACTTTTAAACAAGTACTAAAAGATGAAAACAATTATGAAGCAAGATAATAAATTGTGAAGAAACTTAGAGTTACATTGGAAGATTTATGATTTATATTTAATTATCTTTTAGCATTGTTTATAGTGCATGACATGCGTTGGATAGATCATTTGAAACTGGTACCTATTATAATCTTAACTGATTTTGAAAGTTCCTTCTTAATAATTCATTAGAATAAATTCTTTTTTTAATTATGAAAATTGAGAAAATGCTTGAAAATAATAGAATAAGATAGAAAAAATGTTGAAAAATAAGATAATCAAGATTTGCATCGCCTATTTCCGGTTGTTCTGTTTTCAGTTCTGATGATCATAGGAGAGTATTTAAAAGTTATAACATTCGTTATTATATTATAAGGTTTCTTAATGTTATACAATAAAACTGTAATTTATTACGAGAAGAAAGAAAACACTTTAACATAACTGGACAAAACATGAATTTGTTGAAAAGAGAAACAATCAAAATTTGCGCCTGATAGTTTTCATAGTTTGACGTAAAGAATGTCTAATACAAAAATTAGAGAATGCAAAATGAGGATAATGTCTTATTATCTGTATATGAAAGAATAAATTGCATCATTAATAGTTAAAGAAAAACTATTAAAATTATTAGAAAATGCGAAAAAGTTATTTTACATTTGTCAAAAAAAAGAATAATTACGAGTGATCATTGTGTAACTTTCAAATCAAAGCTGTATAGAGACGTTTTGATAAATAATGCAGTTAGTAAACTGTTATATTTAAATGGGTATTATTAAGATATTTTAGTATATAAAGCTCTTAATATTATTGTAAAACATAATGAGATAATTAAATAAATAATTAATTAAATAAATAATATAATACTAAATTAACAAGTCATTTATAAGTGAATAAAATAAGATATGCGTTTGTCGATTTTTTATTTTTATTTATAGATACTTACATGGGATAAATATCTAATAACACTCAGTGAATAATATCTCTTATAGAACCAAAAAATATCTGAAAAATTTTTGAGGAATTTTTTAGAATTCTTTGTAACAAATTAAAATTTATTAGTTCTTAAAACTTTGAGTAAAATAGATGTTTCTATTTTTTAAATGATTTAAATAGTTAGAAAGTTTTAAACACTTTTCAATAAGAAATTTTAATATCGTGAAAAAAATGTCAGTATGATAATTTAAAATAGATTTAAATTAATGTAAATGTAATTCAAAAAATATATACATAAAAAAATCTTCAAAAACTATTAATGAAATGGGGTGATCAGAATGTAGAGTGATTAATGCGATTAAATTATATATATGTACGATTTCCTTATAAATGCCGATGAAGAAGAATTGTGGTATAGGTAAATTGAAAGAATAGAAACAAGTGTTTATAATATCGTTAATTATATTAAAAAAACTCATTAAAAAGCTTTTTTCTCAGTTACTTCATCATGGATTATATATAATTAAAATGGAAAAATTATTGAAATTTATCCGTATGGTAAATCAAAAAGTTTAGGTAGTGAAAATTTTTACAGATAAGTAAAGATTTTAGATTTCGAATAAATTATAATTTATACGAAAGTGCTTTAAGTAAAATTAAAACGACATCAAACTTTCTCTCCCAATTATAAAAAAATTATAGCAAAGAATAAAAAATAATTATTAACAATCATCAATTAGTCATCATGAATGACAAATATAAATGTTTCAAAATAAAAAAAACAGGAAAAATCTAAAAACACAGTATCAAAAAATCTTTTTTAACAATTTTTTAAAAACACGTAACTTTTTATGGTAAAAATAATTTGTTAGAGGATTTTTTAAAGGAATTAATTAAACATAAATGCATCTTAAAATCATTTTTTTGAAAAAAAAAAAAAACAACACTTATAAATGTGAATACATTCACATAATAGATTACATTTATATGATTATTTGAAAGTAATGTTGAATTTTGAGAGCAAAAAAGTCGAAAAATTATGAAATAAAATTTCATAAAAGTAGTCAAAGAAAAGGTGCAATGTATATATATTTTTTTCCATTTTCTGAATACGAGTAATATATGATTCACTGTAACAGAGAAAATAAAGCAAAATGCCATTTCGTTTAGCTAAACATTACAAAAATGCTACTCAGATTCATTTATAAGTTTTCTTAATTGTTTATATGTAGTTATAAATACATATGTTGACAAGCATATACAAGATACTTTCGAAGATTCAAGAGTAAATATGGTGAAATACGTGGTATATGTTGTAAAAGTTAACCCCGAACAAAGTTTAAAGTGCACTAATTCTATTAAACAAAAACATTGCAAGGTAATACACATACACAACCTTTGGTGAAAGGAAAATTTCGTCATAGATTACATAATATGACAGTTAAAGTTATTCGTTATTTTTTGTAATTTGATATTACAAGAGAAGATCGACTTATTTCAGAAAAATCGTGATTCTTCAGAAAAGAAACAAATAGAAACAACAACCCCGTTGCTCTTTGTGTTTGTTTGGAATTTTTCATAGAATTCGACACTGATATTTCAGTTTTCAGTATCATGGAAATCATGTTTATTTTTCACACATTTAAAAAGAGTATAAAAATTGCCCACAATCTTGGGTTCTATGTTTGTTTACATTTATTGTTTTGATTCAGAAAACTGATAAGTGAAATACGTTAGAAGAATGGACATTATAATGTTCTGAAAAAAGAATGAAATGATAAGAATAAATATTACAATGAATAAAAAATTTACAAAAATAATTTCTTTTTCAAAAATTCCTAATTGTGATTATGTATTTCTTAAATGAATTTATATTCAAGTTATGATTGCAAACAAATAAAGTTGACAATGAAATAAATGATATCGATATTCATTAAAATTAGAAATTATATTTAGTATTTAAAACAAAACATAAAGTTAGACAAAAAAAAAAAAAAAAAAAAAGGGCTAAACGAATGATTTATATTTAAAAAAGGAATTATTACCGAATCTTATTACCGAAAAAACTATTTCTTTATTATTTTATGAGATATAGTGTAGTACTACTTGAACTTTTAACATTTAATAAAAACAATAACGATGCACCATAAAGACAAATATATTTTTGTCTAAAGTTTTCAACAGTTAGATCCAATGATATTAAGTTGCAAATACATCAGATCTGACTTTAGAACACACATAAAATTGTTAATGATTCTTTCGTGAAAATTGACTGAGTAGTGTAGACTTAGCATAGTTTTTGAAAATTCTTATCTACCATACCAAAGAAAAAGAAATGGATTGGATACATCGGCAAACACCTGTCCATTTAAGAGGGCACGATCGGTGGCAAACATGGCCTCGCTGCAAGTGAGTAAACATATCATTTTATAATACCATTTAAATGTGAAATGACACATTTAAAAGAATTAAAGTATACACAAATATTACATATGCACACTGTGAAAATTTTATGGAATAATTTGACTTATATAATGGTGTAATTTAAACGGATGGTGTAATATTACGCCATACTAATGTGAAAATATCAGAATTCACATTATTATGGTGTAACGTAACACCAGTTATTTCGGTTAAATTACTACATAAAATGGAGGCAGCAAGGCTGCCACAAATTTTATGGAGTAACGTTACACTTTAAACGTAAGAAGAAGTACCCTGTAATCAGAAGTGCACTGAAAATCAGAGTAAATCAGAAGTGCACTGTAACGTGCACTTCTGATAGTTTCTGGATGTGGTTACATTCTTCTTTAACCATTTCGTGAAGAGCTGCCCTTTTTTGTACTTCTTTTAATACTTGAGCACCATTTTTTTTAAACTGTAATTTTTGTCTTATTTAGTCGCTAAAATTCAATAATTATATAAGGGAAATTTATTGTTCGAAAATAACATGTGTTCAAAAATTTTGCGCAAAAATTTTCTTATGTGGCACGCATACTACAATGTATATACTTTTGAAATATTTGTGTTGAACAGTTTGTTTTTAGAAAACATTAGGTAAATGCGTCAGTAGTGGGACACTTAAGGACATTTATGCGAGGGCTTCATTTGCGCCAGAGCCCACCGGAGCTCTGCTCCGGTACTTATTGATCGGAAATAGTCTTAAATATTGATCGGAATTCATCGGAGCTCATAAATACTGGGCTCCGGAGCCCAATGCAATAGCGCTTCCGAAAAACCGAAGCCTAAATTACTCTTCCCTTTCCCTCCTATCTCCAAGTTTTTGCATTCTTTTGTATCGAAACACTTCTATGTGACGTAATGTGTCGCACACGCAGGATCTGGAGATGAAACGGGATCAATTTTTGTGTCAGTCTTTGGCCTTGGGCGGGCTCAAGCTCAATCTGTCTTACACTCAAAATTTTATTGATACATGTATAGTAGAAAAAAAGAACTTTTCTCCTTTAAAAATTGCGTATTCCATTTTAAATCCTTTTCATACTATTTTGATCAGAATGAAGGGGAAACATAAATCGTGTTTTTCTATTCTAGTTATATTTGCAGATTTATGCCTGGCATTGATAGCGGCGACGTGTTGATATGGCGCCACTCAAGAGAGCAGACAATGAATTTGCTTTCAATTAGAATTCTTTTGTGACAGTAGTATATTTTTTTAATTAGATCGTTTTTTAAAAATTTAGGTATCGAACCTAAAAAAGATATTTTCTTTTGTTTTTAATCAACATGCGTCAGCTTGAGGTTTTGTTTGTTTGAGGTTTTTATTTTTCTGTTGTGTGCGAGTATGAAAATAACGTTAGTGATTTTTCTATTTATTTTTAATCATGAACACTGCCCATGCTAGGACTGTACTCTGCACATTTACGAAGTAACTTTCATTTGTAAGTAGATATAATTGCCATGTATTGTTTGTTATTCTAATAGAAAGCAATCGAACTGTGTTTCGTCTTTTTCTATAAAAGTATCGAGTCTTTCTTTTTTTTTCTTTGTTAACACGATTTCCGAATCATAAACCTTAATTTATTTAACTGCAGAATTCTGCGATTAATTAATATTAAAAATAGGCAAAGATTTCTATTCGGAAGGAGTGATAAACTAAAAAATGGACTAGTTGACAGTTGACTTTTATGCAGATAGATATATTTAAAATTTTTATTTTGCTAAAGAATATAAAGAGGCTTTAAATTTTGCAAATAATTTATGAAATACAAATATGCGGATTGGAGTGACGGCGTTACGGTTTTAGTACTGCAGAATATTAGGTCTACGGTACTTTTTTTTGTTAGATATTAAGGATGTCCGGGACACAAAAATCTTCAAATTTTGCAAAAACATTTTATTTCATTAAAAATTTCTTTGTTTTTTCCTGCTTAAAATGACATTTAAATCATGTTTCTATCTGAATTAGAACAAAAAATATTAATTTTTTCGTTTTGGTTTGTTTTCAAAATCTATCTTTCAAGCAATAGCTTTGACTTATGGAAACTACTTTTTGCAAACATGCGTTTTTCTTCATGATAGGTTTTTTCACCATTTCTCGTATTTAAATTCTTATAACTCGAGAACCGTTAAAGATAAAGGGTTCAAACTTGGAATATGTCTTTTTCAATTGTTTTACTTTAATTTTGATTCAGCATATTTGAAAAAAATATTTACTTTTGAAAACATGATTTTTTTTAAAAAGTTGCACCACTTTTTTTTTTAATTTTTCCGTTAAATATTTAATTTTTTTTTTTATAAATTAATATTTTTAAAAATGCCGAATCAAAATTAAAACTTATATATTTCTGTTTATTTAAATGAAAAAAAAATTGAAATTCTATAAATAATATTTCGCGTTATAACGATGCTAAGTTACCCCCTTTTTTTAAAATAAATTTTAAATTTTAAATTAAAAAAAAATTATGAGAAGTTTTATCATGTGATTTTGTTTACAAATGATAAGGTTATCCATCACAAAAAAAAAAAAAAAAAAAAATCAGAATTTTAACTCAATAAATAAAAAAGTTTTAAAATGTGCCTCGGACCCCCTTAAGCCCTGCATTTATCTAATTATTATTAAAGTGTCAGTGAGTTTCAAAAGATATATATATTTTTTGCCTACTCCTAACCTTCATGTATCAGAATAAATATTCAAAGTATCAAAATAAATTCTTCGAAAAAAAAAAAAGAAAAAGAAAAAAATGTTACATTTCTCTATGCTCTCGAAATGCCTCTATCCTCTAGTATAGGGGTGCACAACCTTTTTCAGACTAGGGCCACTTACAACAATGTGTGGTTGTCGAGGGCCACATCAGTAACGCAGAGAGAATTCTATATCAGGGAGGTGGGGCTGGGTGAAATAACTTTTTATTCTTGATAAGTAATGATTTTTTGTATATAAAAAAATATACAATTAGAAATAAACTAGTAAATCTGCAGATCAGGAGCCTCAACGTCAGATTTGCAACTTGTTCTTTTTAATACACTTTGCGTATTATTGAACTTTTATTCAACTTTTCGCAATTTATTTTTTTTCAAATTACATAAATATTTATAAGAATAACAAATACTTCGAAAAGTCTCAGAAATTAACCCTTAAAGCTCCGACGTCACTTACACAAATTTTATTCGAGCGGCACCACTTTTTTAAAAAAAGTTTTCTTCAAGTACACAATTTCAAAAATGCCCTGATTAAATGAGGTAACTTTTATTTTCCTTTATTACTGGTGCCAAAAACAAATTTTGCAAAGAAAGATGATGTCTCCGCAGCGGAGCCAGTGAGTGGTAAGTGTTAAAAGTGTTAAATTAAACATGTTGTTATGCAATGATATTCTGATAAGCTGCTTATTCTGGTAAATTTTTAGATAAAAAAGTGCATTTCTCCAGGGGGGGGCCTGCCCACCTGAACACTCCTAGTTTATTTAAATTTACATTCGTAATTTTCTATTGATTGTGCAAACGGTTATGGTATATCTTAGATTTCTGTTTAGAGAGTGATTTTTAAGGATAAGCAACAGTTCGGACAAATATTTCATGTTATCCTAATATCCAAAAAGCAATATTTACTTACCTGCCAACCACAAATACCTGCATCTGATGGATAAGGAACTTATGGAAATGTAAACTGAATCATCTAATTTAGAACTGAATCATCTAATTTATAGTTTCCGTTGTTGTTCTGTAATATTTATATCTAAGATCTTATTTAAATACATCTTAATCTACTCGATAGCATAAGATTACTAAAATCACGCAAAAATAGGCATGTTTGGAGAATTTTAAACCTAATGTGTAATCATTCATCATCGTGTCAGTGTCATTTGACTAAATGACAAACGTGATTTAGCGCTATGAAGTACTTTTTGTGATAGCCTTTTAATAGCATAGGCGTAACCAGCCTTTTGAACGGGGGGGTGCTTAGACTTTTTAACCAGAATATGTTGGATACAAACAATATCTTATATAGCAAAACCTGCTAAAACGGAACCTTATTAAACCGGCCGAATATCCCCCATATAGCACGAAAGCTCCCGAAAACTACCCCAGGATCTCCAAGTCATCCCGAATTCCTCCTGATACTAAAATGACAAAATGGGGATGTCCTGAGGAATAGACGTTTAAGATCTCCTCAGGAGTGAGCTCCCAGTGACGTCCTATGGAGTAACGTCCAAGGACTTCAGTCCTGGGGAGATACCTGGGAAGCTATTCCTGGGGAAGTACCTGGGAAGCCATGCCTAGGGAGGTACCTAGGCAGTCGTTCTTGGGGAAGTACCTGGGAAATCATTCCTGGGGAAGTATTTAGGAAGTCTCAGTGCTGGCGCCATCTCATGAGTGATTCTGGAGTACAATACTCAATTGCTTTTTATTAAAATAAAGTGAATTCAATTTAATCGGGATCGATTTTTAATGAGTTTGTTTCATATTGTTAATTATTCGATTTATTATTTTTTAACAAATTAGATAATTGTCAATAAATTGTAATTATTTTTAATTATTGCAATAGTTTTTAATCATTTTAGTTAAATTAAAATGTTTAATTCAATATTTCAGTTAATTCATATTTTAAATAATAATTACTATATGTCTTTTAAAGCACATTTTGTCCATTTATCGTTATTTTATTAATTTTCAATAAATAACATGACACATTTTTCTTTATTATTATTATTAATTTTTTATTAATTAAGGAATTAATTTAATTTGTTTAAATTAACCAAATATTAAGTTTCTAAATCAATACACTAAAACCTCTAAATGAAAGACAGTTCTGGACCATATATTTTTCCGGTATTTAGAGGTAAAGATATCTATACAAAGAAAATAATATGTCCTTACCGTGTGTTTGTTTGTAAGCAGCCGTCTAAAATTTTTTTGTGAAAATAGTCTAAATCGAGTCCTGCTGCACCTGAGGCTAAGATTTTTCATATTTTGAAAATTAGCTAACATACTTATAAAACGCCGCATATAAACAAAAAATAGACAAAACTGTCGCGATGAGAAAAGGGCATTTTTATTTCAGCATATAACACCAACTTAAAGTGAATACAATTCACGTTAAAATGGCACATTTCATTTAAAAATATATAAATATTGAGCCGCAACACCCCCCCCCCCCCCCCGATACGAGGTTTTTTTGCAAAGGTTTTATGTTATAAAAAATACATTCTTACAAAATCGGTTAAAAGATATAAATTCATGCAAAATTAAGGTTTAATTCAGATTATTATCCCAGGCCTGGGAAGTACTGCTAAGCTAAGCTCATCTGGTATACTTTATACAGGTGTTGGGAATGAGAAAATGTTAAATAAATAGAAGTGTCAGTTCTAGAGGTTTAACGATATTTTGTTTTATTTTATCTTTAATTTATTTTTTAAATATAAGTTTGACATATTAATTAATCATTTTTCTATTATCTTTTTAAAATTACCATACATAATGTTATTTTTCCCCTCAATAATAAAAGTGAAGTCTCCATTTAAAGAACTTCAGAAATATAAATAACATTATTAGATTCAGAAAATATAGATAAATATTCACCTGTTCTTCCTAAATAACAAATATTTCTGCAGAATTTTAAACTGAGAGGTATTTTGCGTTATATATATAGAGAGTTAAAACTTCTATTTAAGAAACATATTTCCTATTTAGCAAATTTTTAGTTTCGGGTATCTATGAAACATTAATTTTGACGGAACTTCTTTTCTCTTTTAGCCATGGAACTAACTCCATTCTTTTAGCATGCATATGCCCAACAGACTTCTCATATCTCTTCAAGTAGCTTTTCTCTGAGATAATCCATAGCTAAGGGTCAGGGAGAATATTATAACTGGATTACCAGTTGACTCTGAATAGAGCGGATCCGCCCCCAATCATTTTTGTCAGCTGAAAATGTGCGTGCATGCTTGCTGCAAGTACATAATACCTGTGAAAGAAAGTTTTTGAAAGGAGAAAAAAAAAAAGTGTTATTCCAAGAATTTGAACAAAACCCATTTCTGAAATAACTAAGCGAAGGCGTTTGTCCATATTTGTGAGAATTGTTTAATTCAAAGGTTTCTAAAAAAAAGAAAAAAAAATATTTATATAGTTTGGGATTTATACAAACTAATTTGCTTATAAAATAAAGATCTGATATTTTAAATCAAAGCATTCGTACTTTTGGGCATTTTAAGCCTGAATGTAACTTTTATTAACTAAAATTAAATTACATTTCAAGAAATCACTAAAAATATTTTACATCGTTAATTAAATGAAAAATGGTTCATAATGAATGTCTTATGCACAGAAAGCTTTCACACGATTTTAAAGGTCGTTAAATAGAGATTTAACTGCAAATTAGTTTTCTTTATTACAGTAAGAAAATAAAATAGTTTTGTAACAGGCATAAATTTCATTAATAGTTTCTATTTTTATGCAACATTTTTTGTAACTATTTATGTAACTATTTTTATGTAACCTGTTTGTTCATTGTAATGATGGAATATTGCAATCTATTTTCAGAATCCCGGAAAAAATCGCCATGGAAAAAATCACCACGGAAAAAATCACCACCGGAAAAAATCTCCATGGTAAAAATCTCCACCGGAAAAAAATCACCATGAAAAAAAATGGGCTTACATGCACTAAAGTGGAAAAGGCCCAGTAAAAACTGGGTAGAGGACGGTAGGGGTACCGAGTAGGGGACGGGCGGCAGGGTGGTGCAGAGTTAATAGGTTAGACATTTGCGCACAAATATACTTTACATACAAAGATGAAATCGAAATATATATCAATAAGAGAGAAGATTTCTCATTACCTATTTTTTGAGGCGAGGGAGGGGTAGATTTATGGGGACGTAAGAGAAAAATAAGACATAAAATCTTGAGATTCGACCAGGAGGGTGGGATTTTCTGAGGGGGGGGGGAGTGAAGGGACAAGGGCTAATTTAAAAGAAAATGCAGTTCATAGATTCTTTCACCTCTCTCCATCTATAGCATACTTATATAAATAAAGTAGCTCATACATATATTTTGAATGTTACAATATAAGCTACTGATGTAGTGAGTTTACAGACTCTATAAATAATGTTTGATTTATTCTTATTTTATTGTCTCCTCCTATCTCTGCAATGATCATTGCTGAAAGTTAAAAGAACCATACATGTAAGCATCAATACATAATATATAATCTATGAATATAACGATTGGAAAGAATCTAAAGTTTTATTTAAACCCGCCATCCGCTTCCCCACATGCAGAAACCTATCTGCCTGGAATTGGGAAAAAACTTTTTATGCCTTGATTCGGATTCATGAGTCTTATCTCAATATTTTATCTATTATTTTTCTGTCAGCTCTTTAAACCTCGGCTCATTATAAAAATGGAAGATGTTAATATATATATATATATATATATATATATATATTTCATCTGTACCGAAATATTAGTTTTAATTAATTAGTTTTAATTAGAGATACAGCGAATACTCGGTGAGCGTGCTATATCCGGACATTCTGGACCATTTGTTCTTATATATAATAGTTTTTATTATGTAGTAGTTTTTATTTTACTAATAAGTCAATAGTTGGCAGCACCACACTGATTCATTTGAATACATGGAGCAATTCATTGTAAATTATCTATCGAGGGCGCTGGTTATATATAATGGGAGTGCGCTTGGCTATGCTGTATATTGTTTACCTTGGTCCACCATCCTATAAAAAACTTTTTTGGCAGCATGTGCTGGTGATCTCCAATGATTGTATTTTTTATGCCTGATGCTTAGACAGTATGGATTTTAATTTGGTAATTTGTTTTTTTTTATTTTTCCTCAATCCTTTTTAATCTTGTTTTATTTTAAACTTAATTGGAGTTCAATGGTTTATTTCTCTGTTTTATGTGTGTGATAGTCCCAAATTCATATTCTTTAGCTAATTTATGCCTAATATGAAGATGAAACCACACATTTTATTTGTGGGACTTTAGGCATTTGGGACCCGGTGATTCTGTCTAAGTTCTACAAATTTCCATTGTCCCATTTCTGTTATTCAATTTCTGCTGCTTTTTACTATGTTTTTGGAATCTATATTAAGTGCGTTGGGGGGAACTGTATTTTTGTCAATTTGTTAATGTCATTTTATTCATAATTTAACAGTTTTTGTTTGGTGGTCGGTAATGTTTATTTAAGGTTATATCTATATATATATAAATAACTTATAATAGTAATATTAAAAATATTTTATTTAATTTTTAACTAAAAATATCTTTTATGAAATTTCCAAAATCTTATTACTCCTTTTATAGGAAAATTAGACACATTAATAAAAAATGCAACCTTGAGTTTTTTTTTTTTTTATTTCATTAGTTTTATTTTATTTTATTAGTTTTTCATTATTCTCAGGGAATATAATTTTTCACTATGTATACTGTATAGTGATAGAGTGAAGAGATAAATCTTAGTAAAAGTTAAGGAACAAAAGAGAGGTAAAATAACTAAACAATTTATTATGAATGTATTTTAGTTTTGATATCAACATTTCATGATTGAATATGTAATTGTACAATTTACAATAATGTTTCTCTCTCCTCAACTTTGTTCATAAAGTTCACTTTTTTTTTTTTTTTTTTTTTTGCCACTTTTATGTCTATGTTTGTTTTTTAGCACTTTTAATGAAGCAAAATTTATTTACTCGAATAAAGTGAAGAAATATTTTCACTCCTTGAAAACAATCCTTGTTATATCTTTGTTACATATACAACTATAAACTGTTGATATATCCTTGCCAACTGAATTGGGTAAGGGAACCTAGAGGGGTAAAACTGCCCCCTCTCTGAAACCATTTTTCTATTGAGGTTTTTTTTTGTTTGTTTGTTTGTTTTTTCAAAAATAGTAGTTTCTGTAAAATTGCTTAATTGAATTGATTTTTAAGAAATAGTTTTAGCTATTGGATTTTTGCATTAACCTTGATGATATGGAAATAATTATTTCCAATAAAGGCAAGGAGAAATTGCTATTGGCAGGGTACGCTTACTTAGTGCATACAACTGGGAAACAATCTATCCGTTAGAGATGCACCAAACAAAAATTAGAAAGGTAAACAATTCATTTTTTAAAGTTTATATGATATTTATGATACTTTTGGAATTATTATTAAGGGCCTTTCTAAATTGTTTTATTTTTATAAACATGTTTCTAAAGAGAAAAGGTCCGGATTTCATTACTAGAAACTGTAACATCACGAATTTACTTTGAATTATGATACTTATGAAAGCTTGTTTAAAAGTTTTTTATTCAATTATAATTTTGACGAAAACAAAAAAGAATAACCAATTATTTCTGCGCATCCTTATTCATTCTTGTCACCCATAAAATGAGAAGTTTGAAATTTATATTCAATAATTTTCTATTTTTATTAAAATTTAATATGTGTATATATATATATATGTTTTATTAAGGCTGTTCTCAACTGCTCTGCTCAACAAACGCAAAACGTTTTGACACATTTACAAATTCATTTTTTAACGTAAAGATATAAAACTGGAAAGCCTGAGTATGGAAGCGATTTGGAATCGAACTGTGTTTTCCATTTTTTGATCCATAAATTACGTATTGAGTTATAAGCGATTTTGATCACGTAACAAACACGTTTTTCACCCCTTTTTGAGTGGTTATTCTTCTTTCGTGCGGAAATTCGGTTCCAAACGCTCACTTTGACACTATTTTTTGAAAGATCTATTGCATCTGCAAAAAAAATAAATAAATAAATAAAATAAATAAAAATAAAATAAATAAAAATAAAATAAAACAGCTCGATTATATAGTTTCTGAACAACTACACCTTCCCAGTTGTATGCACTAAGTAAGCGTACTCTGCCAATAGCAATTTCTCCTTGCCTTTATATGGAAATAATTATTTCCATATCATCAAGGTTAATGCAAAAATCCAATAGCTAAAACTATTTCTTAAAAATCAATTCAATTAAGCAATTTTACAGAAACTACTATTTTTGAAAAAAAAGAAAAAAACGCTATAGAAAAAAAGAATATTCCGAAGACTATAAGCGAAAGACTGGAACTAGAAAATCACTCGTTAAAAAGCTCTTTGAAAAGTACAAAAAGAAAAACGTTTAGGTGAATCCTTTATGGCAAATAAGGAGGTTTTCAGGGTATTTCAACATTTATTGCATTCGTAGGGGCAATAAGTTTCGAACTGAAACCTATTCAAGGAATACATTACAGGATTTTGATACAGTTTACAAAACATTTTCCTTTCTTTAAATACAAAGAGATAGGGATGAAGTTCATATTTTTTTATTCCAACAGTCTTTAGAATGTGGTATAGTTTGTCAAAATTACAATACACGTTTACATTCTTGCTACTCAAGCCTAAACCCTTTTGTTATCCAAACTTAAAGGGGTGTAGTTTGCCCCTGTTGTCCATATTCGCCCACACACAGTGACAATAGATAAGTGAAAGATAAAACCCTGAGGAAATCCCTGGGTAAAATGTCATACTTTGATGTCAGTAGACTTATCTCAAAATTTTATATCACACTTATCTGTTCTATTACACCCACAAATTTGACCCTTATCTAAAAGATCAGAATAATGAAAAAATTCCCCTAAAGAAAATAAAAAAATTCCTCTTCTCTTCGTCTTTCCTTTATTCTCTTTACAAGATATGTATTTAATTCTCCCCTCCCCCTTGTTCAAAAGTTATTCTTGATTAAAGTTTAATATATATATATATTTAAAAATATATACCCTCTCCCCCGAAGAAAACCCCAACTTATAAAATTGTGTTTTATTGGACCAAATCTTAGATTTGTCTCTGAATTGTCTCTCTTAGCCTATTTTAATAATGAGACGAGTTTTAAAGAGCTAACGGGAAAATAATAGGTAAAATATTAAGATATGTAGATACATATTTTGATACATATATATTTCTTTTAACTTTCAGCAATGATCATTGCAGAGATAGGAGGAGACAATAAAATAAGAATAAATCAAACATTATTTATAGAGTCTGTAAACTCACTACATCAGTAGCTTATATTGTAACATTCAAAATATATGTATGAGCTACTTTACTTATATAAATATGCTATAGATGTAGAGAGGTGAAAGAATCTATAAACTGCATTTTCTTATAAATTAGCCCTTGTCCCTCCCCCCCCCAAGAGAAAATCCCACCCTCCTGACCAAATCTCAAGATTTTGTCATATTTTATTCTTACGCCCCCCCCCCGCCCTAAATCTACCCCTCCCTCGCCTCAAAAAATAGGTAATGAAAAATCTTCCCTTTTATTTATCTATATTTCACTACATCATGTATGTAAAGTTTACTCGTGCGCAAATGTCTAACCTATTAACTCTGCACCCCCCCCCCCTCCCGCCCGTCCCCTACGCTGTAAAAAACTGGGCTAAATTTTTTATAGTGATTTTTTCCGCGGTGATTTTTTCCAGTGGAGCTTTTTACCGTGGTGATTTTTTCCGATGGTGATTTTTTCCATGGCGATTTTTTCCGCCTACCCTATTTTCATCCCAGATCCTGATATGATACAATTTTACAAGTTTGCACGAAAAAATGTGTTTTTGATGACAATATAGCATTTAAAAATTTTTATAACGTTATTATAAAATAATAAATTGATTTTAAAGCCTTTTTCAATTCACCCGCGACAGGTGGTAAATCACCAAACATCTGCAACTCCTACAATCGTATGGGAGTTCGAAAAACAATGAAATTAATGATGCGTCAATAAATGCTCACAAAAATATGCCAAATCGCAATGAAATATTTTAAAGAATAAAAAGTAGAAAAAAGATTGTAAATAGAAAAATGAATTCTAAAATATAATTTTTAAAATACGCCCTTAATAGTTAATATTTTCTTATTAATTGATTTGTGATTATGCATTCAGAAATCAGTGTAGAAATTCCAAAAACATGGTTTAAATAATGTTTAATCAACCCCCCCCCCCATCTTAAAAAAGAAAGAGAAAAAAGTAATGTTTTTTTCATAAATTTACTTAATAAGTGCGCTTTTTACCAAGCGTAAAGCAAACTTTTCCTGTAAAAAAAAAAGAAAAAAAAAATAAAAAGAGGGAGAAATAAAAAAGTATTTGCTTTGAACGGATTCTTTGAATTGGAATTTTAAAGTTTAGTAACCATAAAAAGAATTCCTATTTTAAATCAAAGTATCCATATTTTGCTTTTTAAATCTCTGGAAATATTATTTTTATTAACTAAAATTAAATTATATCGCAAGATACTCAGAAACGTTTAGCATCATTAATTGTATGAAAAATAGTACAGAATGAATTTTCTAAGTATAGAATGATTTCAATGGATTTTAAATAAGAAAAGCTAAGACAATATTATTGTCATTTAAAAATATAATTTCATGTAGGAATTTGAAAATTCAAAGACCTTTATGTTATCTTAAAGAATTATTGATAAGCCATTTTTTTTACTTATGAATTTAAATTTATATTGAATATATACAAAAGGATACGCATTTAAATTTGCAATAAAAGTTAGATAATTCCGGCTTATATGAAGCACATAAAATATGGATATTTTCTAATTTTGAGTTTCAAAAGAGGGGGAAATACATGAATACCTTAGAACTTTTCTTATTCAACGGCCCTGTAGCATAATGGATAGAGCGCGCGTCTCGTGTTCGTAAGTACCCTAGATCAAACCCGGAAGGTAGAATGAAGGTAAGAAATTTGTTCCCAACAGTCTTTCATATAATTTCGTGTACGTGCTTGGTAATTGTAATGTCTGTTACATGTGAAACTGTCTGATAATTAGTTAAAAAATAATTAAATTGTTTTACATTAATTACTTTAATCTATAGCTTCAAAATTTTTTGTGGCATATTAAGTGACCTTGAAGTTTCCCAAAGTCCTCCACTATCACTTCCTAACATCTTCCCCAGAACCTCCCAGGGAGGATCCTAAAGGAGGTCCTGGGGAGCTCTCCAGGATGCTGCAGGGCGGACATTTTCTGTTCCTGAGGACCTCCTGGTGACAAATTTCTGCATCCTCAGGGATGCCCGTGGGATGATGGTGTTTTATTGTAAATCTTCCTGGGGATGTCCTGGGGAGGCAAATGTGCTATATGGGCCGTTTTAGACAGGTTTTCCTCTTAGAATTCATAATTGTGTATTATTTCTTTTAAAAAGGGCTCAAACGCGATATTTGTTTGGGTGAGGAAGTGTGAGAAGGGTATCAAAACTAAATCTAATGGTAAAAAAAAGATATGTAAATCTCCTTGCAGCAGTGGAATAAGACAGTGACTAAGTGTGGTCACAAGTGTAAAACTTTTTGGCACCCTAACTTCTTACAAAGATTAAAAAACGCTTTTAATCTTGCTGGAAACTTTTATAGGCCCAGGGGCATTGCATGAGACGTAAACATAGCATTATCTATGTCAAAGTCTTGTAGGTGAAATTTTGCCGATGATAAATCTCAGATAATACATGCTGTACACAAGTACATATCCACGAAAGTTTTTCAGAATGTGACTCCATGACTTCTTAGGGATCACCGGGGAAGGACCAAGAAATTTTGGAGGAAAGTGCATATGAATAATTATTATAATATTATAAATAATTACAATATTCATGTTTTTACCTCAGAATGTGTCCAATGTATTAGGTAAAGCAACACACTAAATTTTATCAAGAGGATAAAAATTATATTATCATGATGCGACTGTAATAATAAAGACAGGTGCTTGTCTGTCTCCGTGTGTGTGTATACGCGCGAGCGCTGAACTCTGAAAAAACAATGCAGTCCTCATAACCGCAAGATTTGACAGGAAAGTACCTGTTTGCCTGAAGTCATGCAGACAATTTCTGGAATTTTTCAATTAATTTTTCAAGCGAATTTTTTCAGATTACTAAAAAAGAATCAGATTTATATATTTTATCCAGTAAACTTTGTCTTCTTTTCAATAAAGTTTTTTCGAGATTCTTAGAGCGATTTTCCAATTTGTAACAATTTTTTAATGTTATTTTTAGAGGGTTTTTTTCGTGTTCCTAAAAAAAATTCGGTTTAAATATTTTACCCAATTAGTTAATTTCATTCCCTGCTGTCCTTTAATCTTTTCCGAATTTTTAATACGATTTATAACGGGTTTTTTTGTCCTTTGAGGCGAGTTTTTGACTTTTTTGAAACATAAAAAACTCTCCGGTAATTTTTGCAATTGCCGTGATTAAATTCAAATTGAAAGAATGTCAAATCAGTTCTCATAATAAAGCTGAGAATTTAATATGGCTTGGAAAAAAAAATCGCGATAATTCAGAATTCGTTTGTTTCGAGACGGAAGTGGTCGTAGCTTAGTCGGGGGTACGTTGCAAAATGCAGTCCCCCCCCCCCCCCCAATCCTAGATTTCTTTACTTCTATATTTGTTTTTAAAAAAGCAACCAGCGAAACTCCAATAGTAATGAAGTTTTCTTTGAGGGGCAGAGTTTGAAATAACGTGTGGGATTGCGGGATTTGTGCACAGAAAAGGAAGGATCCGTATAATAAAAAATGCTGTGCCGTATTGCCGCCCTTAAAATTCTTTCACAGATCTGTTATTCTCCAGTGAGTATTTAATTTTTTTTTAAGTCCGCGAGTTTTATTTCTTTTGTGGAACTTCTTAAAATCAATTCGTGACTCGATCCCGGAAAAATTTAAGAATTTCTTCAAAGGAGAGTGAAAAATATCGTGAATTTCGATAAAAGAGTGCAGAAAGAAATCAAAAATTTCCATAAATGATTGACTAGAAAATGTTGCAAATTCCCTCGAAAAGTCGCAAAAGAGCAGAGGATTTTGTTAATTGGTACGGAAAGATATCGAGAATTTTCTCGATCGCTAGCGCAAAACTATCGCGAATTTCGACAAATGATCCCTGTAAAAAAAATCAATTTTGTAAATAGGTCGCCAAAATAATAATAATAATAATAATAATAATAATAATAATAATTTAAAGAAAGATTAAAAGCAATTTAACAAATTACAACGACCATTTGGAAAATGATTTTTTCAAAGACTAAAATTTAAGACACAAAAAATTGCACAGAGTTGATCATATATTACGTACGCCATGAACTAAACATTAATAGTGTTATTACACGTAAAAATTGCAAGCGACAAAAATCGCCTGCGACTCCTCAGATTTCCCTAAACTTACGTATTATCCACCTGAAACTTACGTATTATCCAAGCATTTCATTGGCTGTTCGGGAAAAGGCTTTTCCATCGTCAGATTTCCAAGAAATCTGACGACCCATTTTAAAATAAATTTCATTGTTAAACTTCTAAACATCCCACAATATTACTTTTTACACCGTCGTATAGAGAAAAAAAAATGTACTTTTAAATGCAATTTGTTTGAAAGCTGTATTTCAATTTTTTTCTGAGTTATTATTTTTTTGTAGTTTTTATTACTTTTTTGTCATAGTGGCAACAGAAGTATCCATCTCTGTTGAAAGTAAAGAAAAATACAGATTACTGTATAGACCAACCAGAAAACCAATAAAATGCGGATTCAACCAATAAAAAGCTTCAGATATGGTTTTGATTTCCTACCCTGACGAGAACAGTAACCATTTTTCCAAATAGTTAAAGAAAAAAAAATTCGTCAAAGGATCCCGGTGAAAAAGAGAATTTCGTTGAAGGATCGCAGAAAGAAAATGCGAATTTCGTCAAACGATCACGGAAAGAAAAAGCGAATTTTGTCACAAGATCGTGTAAAGAAAACACGAATTTCATCAAAGGATCGGAGCTAAAGACATCCCAATTTCGTCAAAATATCGCGGTAAAAAATGCAAATTTCATCAAAGGATCGCGGTGAAGAACACGAATTTTGTCAAAGGTTAGTGTTGAAAAGTGCGAATTTTGACAAAAAAAAAAAAAAAAAAAAAAAACGCGTAGAAAGACGTGAATTTCGTCAAATGATTTTGGGAAAAATTGTAAATATCATGTAATGATCACAGAATAAAGTCACGAATTTCATCAAAATTTAAAGCGCTGGGCTAAAACATTGAAACCGAGTCATTTTCCTAGTTTCAAAAGAACTCCGCGAAACGAGAAGAAACTCCAAAAATCGCGTTAAAATTTTCAGAGGAAAAAAAATACTGTATTGACTTGAAAGATTGCAACCATATTCCTTTTACGAATGTCAAAATATGGTCGCGAAACACGAAATTCAACTAACCAACCAACTTCAGATTAATTTTAATTTTCTGTGTTATTATTTCTCATTTTCAAAGGAGGCAGGGTCTGTGCACCCCTACCTTTCCCCCGGCTAATCGCATTTTACAATTACTGTTTCACATCTGCATTCCCTTAACCCTCCGACTGTCTTTGAAAAGGGCAAAATTGTAATGTTGTTTTCTCTGCATTTTGTTTTAAATGCTTAAAAAAATGATTCTTTGAACATTTTATAAAAAAACTTAATAACGAATATGAATGCAATCCTTGGAAGTATTAATCATTGTTCAATGTATTAAAAATACATTAAATCAATAGAATTATATTACTTTAAATATTGCTTGTATTGCAGTGAAACCTGGAGCTTAGTGAACGTATTAACACGGGCTTGTCAGTGAGGGGGTTAAAAAAAAATTTCCTTTGCTGCGAAATCAAAGAGACAAATAATTTCTGTTTCTATCCTAGTCAAGAACCTGCGTTAAATTCTCATGAAATTGCAGAAATATGCAATAGAAAGAGCGGTGTTTGGCTTACTACGACTAATACAGATTCTTGTAAATATTCTAGTTTTAAAAAAAGATAAAGAACATAATAAAAACAAGTGCGTAAGTGTGATCATAGATCGCACAGAGGGTTTCGTTTAATATTCCTTTCAAAACACTTTCTTTCAAAACGTTCAATACATTTAACGCCATGGAATGCCTTCTAAATTTTGGTAAACCCATCCTGAACTATCTTAAAGTTTCAAACATATTCGTCTTGTTACTTTTCCTAATTTTGTTCGTAACCCTCCCCCCCGAAATGCGACGATATATCACATGACGGGTATCTGCCAAATTTAGAAAAGTGCCCCATTTGCGGGGGGGGGGGGATGGTCACCATGATTTTTGACGCGGCCTTGTTTTTAAAAATTTTGTTATGTTTTATAAGCTGTATTAAAGTTTCAAACAGATCGTCCAGTTATATTTCCTAATTTTGTTTGCGCACCTCCTTCAACCCCCCCCCCCCCACCTCGAAATGCGACGCACCATTCTTCTTTATAATTTTTTATCATGTGTTATAAAGTATCTTAAAGTTTAAAACAGATCGCATTGTTAGATTTCCTATTTTAAATGAAATCGCGGTCTATTAGTTCCAGATTCCACCACCAGGGAGCGCACTCAATTCTTAACAAAAGCGTATGTGAACGAAACTCCTTTACACAACCTAACAGTAGATATGTTACTCGAGGGGGTGGCGGTCTTCAGCAAGAATTTAAGATATTTGATGAAATTACTATTCGGAAATAGTGGTAACTTAACTTTTGACATATTTATATTTAATAATTAGCATGTATCCGAGGACTCCGTCAAAAAACCGTACCTGAAACGGTATGAAACCCAAAGGTAAAAAAAAAGAAATATTTCGCCTCTCCTTCTACCCCCACCTGCCAGAAATTTCACGCGCCATTTTTTATAAACTTTTTCTTATGTGTTATAAGTTATCTTAAAGTTTCAAACATATCGCCTTGTTATATTTTCTACTTTAAATGAAATCGCGGTCTGTTAGTTTCACATTTCACCACGAGGGAGCGCACTCTATTCTTAACAAAAGTGTATCTGAACGTAACTCCTTTAAACAACCTATCAGGAGATATGCTAGTCGAAGGGGTGGCGGTCTTATCCAAGAATTTAAGATATTTTCTTAAATTACTATTCGAAAATAGTGGTATGAACACTTATAACATTTTTGATATTGAATTATTAATATAGTTATCTCATCACGCCATCAAAAAACCGCACGAAAAACAGTACAAAAAGCCCTGTTATGCTGCGTAATTTTGTTAGCGCCCCTTACCCTTACCCCCCCCCCCCCCCCCCCACAACCGGAATGTGACGCGCCATTCTTTTTTATAATCGTTTAGTATTTGTTATAAATTATCTTAAAGTTTCAAACAGATCGCTTTGTTGGAATTCCAAATTAAAATGAAATTGCGGTCATTTAGTTCCGCATTCCACCACCAGGGAGCGCACTCTATTCTTAACAAAAGTGTATCTGAACGAAACTTCTTTACACAACCTATCGGTAGATACATGGGGGGGGGGCGGTCTTAACCAAGAATTTAATATTTTTGTTGAAAATACTATTTGAAAATAGTGGTATCAATATTTCTGAAATTTTTATCTGGCATAAGTACCATTTATGCTGTATTTTTAAAAATCGGACACCGTTCAGAAGAATACTGCAATGAAACATCACGTGACTGCCTTTTAAAATAACTATATAATAGAAATAAACCAGTTAGTGAAATTAGCGCCCCTGCCCCCCTTTACCAGAAAATTTCACGCGCCAATCTTTATTTAAACTTTTCTTATGTGTTATGAACTATCTTAGAGTTCCAAACAGATTGCCTTCATTTCCTAATTTAAATGAAATCGCGGTTCTTGAAATCACGTGCCTTCATTAGGGTATTTTTAATACAATACTATTTGATAGATATAAAACCAATTAATTAAATAATAATTAATATCTGAGCTTGTAATTAACATAGGAGTTAGAAATGGGCATCAATGAAATCAGCGAAGAATTTCACGCCAAGTTGCCTGAAAATTTAATCTAAAAATTTAATATTTCAAAAGTTTAAATTTCGTATTAAAATATCCTACTATGAGAACCACGTGACCCAGCGCCGTTTGTCTGGAGAAAAAAAATTACGGCAGGCCTCGGAAATCAAATCTATGGACACCTGCTTTGGTAATAGAAGAAAATTAAATTTTTATCGATAGATTTTTAGAGGATTTTTTAACTTATATGCATCGTAGAGAAACGATCTATATAACAAATGAAAGTAGATTTTTTTCTGCGTATGTCTGTGTGAGTTAAAAATTTCTCGCCCAAAAACTTTCTGAGATACAAGTCGATTTAAAAATGTCCAGTACACTTTTTTGCTTAAAGCGCGCTCTGGCAAACCTGCAATTTCGAAACGCAGATGTGTGGCAACCCGGAGGAGAAATGAAAATATTTCAAGAGTCCGTTCGTATCTGAATTCATTTTATACCGTTTCTTCGTTAATGAGACGTAAAATTGGGAGTTTTTAATTAATAACGTCCGTTAATTACGACTTTTTCAAAATTTTATGATTTGTCGTTTGATCTGAGGTGTCCAGCTATAAGTATGCAAAATTTCAAGTCTCCAACATATATAGTTTCTGAGAACGGGCTCTGTGACAGACAGACAGAGGAGTGAGACGAATAGGGTTTCGTCAGATGAACGAAACCCTAAAAAAAGAACGTGGAATTTTTTTTTATCACAGTTCAAAACTTAGGCTGTTAGTTATTATCTGAACTAAACTAATTTACTAAACTAATTGAACTCTTCTTTTTTTCTTTTGTAGACTTCGATTTTTTAAAATAATTGTGCTTGAGTCTGCACAAGCGGGGGTGGGGGGGGGATACCAGGGCACCCCCCCTGGTTACGCCTATGAATAGTATTCACATTCAAATTAAAAGCACAATTTTACTAACATTGTTCATTTTTGACGCAAACCTACGTTTCAGACCAAATTGCGAAAGATTAATTAATCCTTTATTTCTCCAAGCAGGACTTCTGCTTAATTTTTCGTAATCGGGATTATTTAAATGTTCTTTTTTTTTTTTTTTTTTTTTTCTTTATAGACCACCAGCTGTTATTATTGACTTCGTTCACGTAGCTTTAAAAGAAAGATACATGCATTAATTAAGCAAAACATTTCACTCCCAATAATTAAAATCAAAATTGAACAACTCTTTGTCACGTTTTATAGGAAACAATAAGGAATTTCTTATTTTTAGGGGTTTTGACATAACACAGCCATAAAAAGTGGCAAATTTGTGCTAAATAATATAAACGTTTGCCAAAATGAAATTGCAACCAATGAAAAAAGGCGGGCAAAGTAGAATCGTGGAAATCGATGAATCTTCTTCGTAAAATGAAAAAACCGAGGCTGGGAGAAGTTCCGTATCCTGTTCTGGTCGGCACGTGTTGGCGAAGGAATCCGAAATGGCGACAAAAGGTCGTTTTAGCATCTTATATTTTTCAAGATGGCAGAAAAAAAGGGTTTTTAAATTTTTGTAAATATCTATTTTTGTATAACAAACATTCCATATGTATTATTTATATGTCTATTATGTATGTGATGATTTATGTAGATGGACATATATAAATACATATTATATATAAGTATATGTACTTTATACCTATGTATATTTTAATAATTTTATATATTTCCTATTCTATATATTTATTCTAAATGTGAAAATAAAACATAATATTATATTATAAACATTAATGTTATACGCATCTTAAAATATGTAAAAATGCATAAAAAATATATTTACGCAAAATTCCATCTACACAAAGATATCGTTTAAAAACACGCCAGAAAATTATAAATTAAAAAAATGAATTATAAAAAAAAGCAATTTAACAAATTACAACGACCATTTAGAAAATGATTTTTTCAAAGACTAAAATTTAAGACATAAAAACTCGCACGGAGTTGATCATACATTACGTACGCCATGAATTAAACATTAACATTCCTGGACCCATCATGAACAAATTTTAAAAGAAATTTCAGTTTTACAATTTTCGGTACTGTCAATTTTTAAACATCTACGGAGCTGGTCATACATTACGTACGCCATGGATTAAACATTAATATTACTGGACCAATTTTAAATGAAATTTCATTCTTAAACTTCTAAATACCCCACAATATTACTTTTTATATCGTCGTATAGAAAAAAAAATGCATTTTTAATTGCAATTTGTTTGAAAGCTGTATCTCAATTTGTTTCTGAGTTATTATTTTTTTTGTAGTTTTTATTACTTTTTTGTCATAGTGGCAACAGAAGTATCCATCTCTGTTGAAAGTAGAGGGAAAATACAGATTACTGTATAGACCAATCAGAAAACGAATAAAATGCGGGATTCAACTAATAAAACGCTTCAGATATGTTTTTGATTTCCTACCCTGACCGAGGACAATAACCATTTTTCCAAGTGGTTAAAAAATATGTATCTAAAATTATTACTTTTCCACCAGTAGCATTCAAGTAATAAAAAAGCAATTTAACAAATTACAACGACGATTTCGAAAATGATTTTTTCAATGACTAAAATTTAAGACATAAAAAATCGCACGGAGTTGATCATACATTACGTACGCCATTGATTAAACATTAACATTCCTGGACACATCATGAACAAATTTTAAAAGAAATTTTAGTTTTACAATTTTCCGTACCGTAAATTTTTAAACTTCTATGTAGCTGGTCATACATTACGTACGCCACGGATTAAACTGAATGCAATTTGTTTGAAAGCTGTATCTGAATTTGTTTGTGAGTTATTAATTTTTTTTGTAGTTTTTATTACTTTTTTGTCATAGTGGCAACAGAAGTAGCCATCTCTGTTGAAAGTAAAGGGAAAATACAGGTTACTGTATAGACCAATCAGAAAACGAATAAAATGCGGGATCCAACTAATAAAACGCTTCAGATGTGTTTTTGATGTCCTACCCTGACCGAGGACAATAACCATTTTCCCAAATGGTTAAAAAAGCAACCCCAAATGCTGATGATCGCAACAACCAGATTGAAATATTTATCGCCAGAAAACAGAATAGGATATGTATCTCTTACCAGACTTTACAAGAATACGTTGTAAAAAAACTATTTTAAAAAGCTTTTTTTAAAAATGAAAAAATAATTGTACAACTTTAAAGCTAAAAGAAATGTGGAATTAAAACCCTGTTGCCAAACTACCATTTACAAACGTATATTCAATATACTTCGAGTTCCCGAGCTTTCATTTCGATACTGATAGAAGAATATGATTTTACTTTAATGCTATCATCTTAAACATTTAGGTTTTATGAACTAAAGTGCAATTTTCTGTTTAAAAGGAATGTAATTTTAATTAATATTTTCTGAAGTGTAGCGGCTTTAAAAATTAACACTTGACAAAAATGGTCTTATTCATGCGGTCTAGTTATTGTTTGTGTTTTTAAGAATGGAACTAATTATTTTCCACTAATTATAATGTCATTTTCGATATTGGTAATGTTGCGATATTGGCGACATTTGCTATCTATTTGCTTTTCAAAAGTTAAAAAAAAAATAATAAATTTTAAATTAAAAATCAAATATTTACGTTAGCCGTACGCAGACGATAAATCTTGAAATATACAGTTTCTAGGTAACTAATGAAAGAAAAGGAAAAAAATAAAAACGTTTATTTCAAATAAGTAAATTTTTAAACAAGATGGTTTATATTATTGAAACACATGTATAAAATTTTACCAAAAGATATACTACTAATTAAAAAAAAAAAATCTTACAAATGTCTTGACAAAATTTCGAAATAATAGGAATAATTAAAGACCATTATTGGGAAATTTCCGCATCTGTAATTTGCCATTTAAATCCTTTATCAAATGAGCCATTTTCTTTCGAGAAATGAAAATTTGAAAATCGTCTGAAATGCCATAGAACAGCATTATGATGCAAAATAAAATGTTCCATATTTACCGAACAGATGGGACAAATGTAACCAAAAACAATAGAGCTAATTCCGGGCATCTCACCAACATGCTTATTTAATTTCAAGCTCATCGGATGTTTTTTGCGACAGTTATCGCGGAACAGACAGACAGACTAACAGACAGACTAACAGACAGACTAATAGACAGACTAACAGAAACCAGAACATTTCGTGTCTCCACAGTAAGCCTTCACTGACGTTTCGGCAACTAGTAAATCTGCAGATCAGGAGCCTCAACGTCATCTTTGCAAGTCATTGTTTTTTAACACTCATTGCATAATATTCAACTTCCTACAAATCGCTTTTTAAAGTTTTCAAATTACATAAATATTTATGAGCATACAAGATACTTCGTAAAGTTTCAGAAATTAAAAGTGTTAAACAAGTGGTTGTACATTGATGTTCTGAAATTCTGAGGAGCTACTTATTCTGGTAACTTTTTAAATCAAAAATTGCATTTCTTCAGGGGGGCCTGCCCCCCTGAACCCCCCGTAGTCTATTTAAATTTACATTCGTAATTTTTATTGATTGTGCGGATGGTTATAGTACATCTTAGATTTTTTTTACGCTGTGATTTATAAGGATAAGCATAAGTTTTTTTTATAAATTAATAAAATTTAAATTTAAAATAAAATATTCATGTTAACCGTACACAGACAATAAATCTTGAAGTGACGCCAAAAATGTAACCCTAAAATCCGCTACATTCGGCACAACACAACGACGTGCTTAAAAAAAAAAAAAAAAAAAACGGATGAAGTCAAAGAATTTGGTTCCTGTTCCACGTGCTTGTTTTGTTTGGGCCGAATGAGGGCATTTAAATCTGAGCGATAACGCACATCGTATTGCAAACTGTTTTTACGGCATACTGCATCTCCATCTATCTCTTTCCTCCGTGAATAATAGTTAATTTTATTTTACCCAATATCTTTTTATTCCAGCATCTTTGTTTTCGATAAATGACGTCTAATTCACCTGCTATGCATACTTACTCAAAACTTTTCATCTTGTTATATTAAGAAATACTCGAGTGTTTTCTTTTTATTTTTAATATGCCGCCATATTAATTTTTCTATTCTTAATTTTTTTTTCATTTTCCTGTTTCACGACAAAACATTTCAATTGAAAATTGTTTAAATGAAAACATTATTCCGGGTTTTGATTTTCTTGGCAACAATTAAAGAAATATTGGTAAATGTTATGGGAAAATGTTACGTTATTCTCTATGAAAATAATGAACTTTTGTATTTTTAAGCAAAATATTTCAATAAAATAAATAAAATAAATGAAATATTGCCTATTTTTATTTCTGGGCTAAAATCCTTCTATATGCAAAGATACAAATGCATTAATTCATCTGTTTTGACGTTGGCTTTACTCAAGCATTATACACGCAATTATACTAATATTATTAGGACCAAATACGTTGCTAGGCAACAGAGAAAGAAAAGGAAAAAAAATGAAATATGCATTATGTCAATTTGATAAAACAAAATCCTTTATATTATTGGAAAACATGCATAAAATTCCCCCCAATATTATAAACCTAATTAAAAAAATCTCGCAAATATATTGACATAATTTATTGGAATAATTTAATAATGTTATTTAAAAATTTCAGCATCAAAAATTTACCATTTAAATCCATTTTTCATATGAGCCATTTCTTTCAAGAAATGAAAATCTGAAAATCGTCTGACTTGCCATTGAAAAGCATTATAGAGCAAAATAAAATGTTCCATATTTCCCGAACGAATGAACCAAATTTAACCAAAAACTATACAGCTAAGTCCGGGTACCTCATCAAGAAGCCCAGTGAATTTCAAGCCGATCGGATGCTTTTTGCGGCAGTTATCGCGGAACAGACAGACAGACTAGCAGAAACCAAAACTTTTCGTGTCTCCACAGTAAGCCTTCACTGACGTTTCGGCAACTGTAAATCTGCAGATCAGGAGCCTCAACGTCAGCTCTGCAAGTCATTGTTTTTAGACTCACTTTGGTAATATTCAGTTTCCTGCAAACCGCAATTTAAAGTTTTCAAATTATGTAATTATTTATAACAATAAAAAATACGAAGTTTTCAGACATTAGAAGCATTAAATTAAAAACGTTATGGAAGGATATTTCAAAATTTTCATGAGCTGTTAATTCTGGTATATTTTTAAAATAATAAAGTAGATTTCTTCAGGGGCGCTCCGCCCCCCTGAACCCCCGTGGTCTTATTAATTTACATACGTAACTTTTTATTGATTGCGCTAATGGTTAGCGCAAATCTTAGATTTATTTTTACACTTCCGAACCTTATTTTTCAATACTGGTAACACAGAAGCTGATTTACATTGACGCAATTATATTAAACGTTTAGGTTTTATGAATGAAAATGTAATTTCTTTTAAAAATAAAATAATTTTCATTCATATTTTCTGAAATGAGGCGGCATTAAGAAGTAACATCCGTCAAAAAACATTTTTTCAGGCAATCTAGTTAATGCTTGGTTTTTAAGAATGAAAATATTTATTTCCCAATACAATGACGTCATTTTTGACAACGATAATTTTGCGGTGCATAATTTTGATATTTACTATATATTTGCTTTTCAAAAGTTTTTTTTTTTTCTCATTGGAATTTTCGATTAAGAATTAACATTTCTGTTAGCTGTGTGCAGACGATAAACCATGAGATATTAGTAACATTTTTTTTTTAATAATAAGAATTAATATCATAACACAAGCCCCTTTTATTTCAACCTCAAAGCGTATTCGTTTTATTTTTGATATATGAGATCAAATTCACCTTCTTTTCGTATTTTCACTTTATTTCTAATATGAAGGCGTATTCATGTCTATTTTTTATTTCATTTTCCTCTCGCACATAAAAATCTTTCAAATCAAAATTAACTGTTTAGTATAAATTTTTATTCCGGGATTGAATTTTCGTGGCAACGGCAAAAAAAAAAAAAAAAAAAAAAAAAAAAAAAGAATGATTGTTAAATTTCATAGCAAATGTCGATTTATTCCTTATGAAAATAATGAACTTTTTAATTTAAAAGAAAAATATTTGAACAAAATAAATAGAACATAGTCTTTCTTTATTTCTGTGGTAAATTCCATCTATATGTAAAGACACAAAAGCATTAATTCGTCCCTTTTTACTTTGATTTAACTTCAAACAATTACAAATACTTTCACATTTACGATATTTTTAGGTGTAGTTCGCTGCTAGGTAACAGTTAAAAGATAATAAAAACAATTAAATATGTGCTTAAAAAGAAAATTTATATTTAAAAAAATATTTTATGTTATTGAAACACATATATAAAATCCCTCCATAAAAGTTATACACCGAATTTAAAAAATCTGACAAATGTATACACAAAATTTCAAACTAATATGAATAATGTATGGTTCTAATTAGGAAATTTCATCATCCTTAATTTAGCATTTAAATCCTTCAATCATATGAGCCATTTCTTTTCAACAAATAAAAATGGAAAAATCGTCTGAATTGCTATAGGAAAGCATTAAGTCGCAAAATAAAAAGTTCTATGTATTCCGAACGAATGAACCAAATTTAACCAAAAACTATACAGCTAAATTCGGGGATTTCACCAACATGCATCCTTAATTTTAAGATAATCGGATGCTTTTTACGGCAGTTATCGCGGAACAGACAGACAGACTAACAGACAGACAGACTAACGGAAACCAAAACTTTTCGTGTCTCCACAGTAAGCCTTCACTGACGTTTCGGCAATAATTGTTTGCAAGAATGCAGGCTTCTTCACATCTGTATGAATAACCATACAAAACCTTACGAAGACTAACTGTTCCTTCTTGATAAATAGTAACTTAAAGGAAAAAAATTATACAAAATTTCTAAAAAATTGAACGTAATTACAAATTATAATTTTTTTTATTAAAGAATAACTTCATAAAAAAAAAAGGAAATTTATTTTTGAAATAACAAAGCATAATGGACTAATTATGCTATTTTTTCTGCGACCGATTAACAAAGTTAGTTTTTTTTTTTGTCAATCAAGCGTGACTGATTGACGAAATTTGCGATTTTTTATCAACGACCGATTTCGTACTAATTATCCATTGCCGATTGGCAAAAATTGCAAACTTTTCAAACAACCAATTTGTAATACCTGAGATAAATTGACGAAATTCTCGATTTTTTTTTCAGTGATAAATTTTCAAAATTTGAGTTTTTTTCCCCTACACCGAATCAACGAAATTTGTGATTTTTTTTGCTTCCGATCGAAATATTTCGTGACTTTTTTGTTCTGCGATTAACAAAATTTTGCGATATTTTCTGTTTCGGATTGACAATATTTGCAATTTTTTCCAACGACCGATTGATGAAACTCGTGATTTTTTCCTGTTACACATTGTTGTAATTCGCGATTTTTCCCCCAAAATAAATTGACGAAAGTCTCGATTTCTTTTCCGTGCACGATGAACGAAATTTGCGGTTTTTTCCTGTGACCAATGGATTTCTATTTCATGATATTTTTTTACGAGCGACACACAAAATTGGTAATTTTTTTCCAAGAGCGATTCGCGAAATTCGTGTTTGAGAAAATTCGTGATTTTTTCCACAAGCAATTGATGAATATTGCGATATTTTTTGCGCCCAATTGGAAATATTTGTAATTTTTTCCATCAATTGTCGAAATTTGTGATTTCTTTTACCGCGATAGAGTGACAAAATTCGCGATTTTTTCTAGCGATAAATTGTCGAAACTCGCGATTTTCTGCAGGCGGTGAACGAAATTTGAGATTTTTTCGCTCCCGGTCAAGGAAAGTCGTGATTCTTAACTGGCTGACGAATTTTTTAATTTTTCCCGCGGAAACTTGACAAAATTCGCGATTTTTCTCGCGATAAACTGGCGAAACTCACGATTTTTCCACAGCTGATCAAAGATATTTACAATTTTTTTAACCTCATCGACAAAATTCGCGATTTTTCTGCGCCCGATCAAAAAAATGTGAAAATTTTCTGCGCCGAATTGACAAAATTCGTGGGGTTTTTTTCGCACCTGATCAACAAAATTCGCGAGTTTTCGCGCTCGATCACAAAATTCGCGATTGTTAACAAACTCTGACCGAATTTGTAATTTTTCCAGCTGCAAATTGACGATATTCGCGATTTTTTCTCTCGATAAACTGACGAAACTCGCGATTTGTCCGAACCCGATCAACGAAATTTGAGATTCTTAACTGACTGACGAAATTTTCAATTTTTTCCTGCTCCAAATTGATGAAATTCGCGATCTTTTCCTGTGGCATATGGTCAAAAATTGCGACTTTTCAAGTTATAAATTGATGAATTTCGCGGGCCACTTATGGCCTCCGGGCCACCGGTTGTGCATCCCTACTCTAGTGAATTTCTGATGCATGAATCTTTAAGTTTCCGGATTATTCAACAAACTATTTACAGTGTAATAGAGTATATTAACAGTATTTTAATTTCTCTCTATTCTAAAAAAAAAAAAAATAACTACCGCTGTCACCGCCGCCGCCGCCGGTTTTGAATTTTTTGCGACCGGAGGTCTTTCTTCGTTAATATTAAGAAAAATAATGCATACAAAAATATGAAAATCGGTTGTATTATACAGAAATGTTTGATAAACACGCTGATGCAGACAGTTTTCAAATCGAAGAATTATTTTAAGAGATATTTAATGCTAAAGTTGGACAAAATCGTTCCACTAAAAAAGTTTTATAGGAGCAAAAACAATTCAGGGGAATTTAATCATTTTTAGATCATTTTATACGTTTGAAGTTCCTGGTGTGCAGACTGTATTTCTTTTTTGAATTTGACTACTTTTTTGAGGTTTTATTTCTATTTTAAATTCAAATTTTCAGCATATATTTTTTTACAAATTTTAGAAAGTGATATTAATTTAAGCTGTTGCCAACTGTATAAACAGCGGAAACAATAATGTTTGCTTAAAAAAAAAAAAAAAAAAAAAAAAAAAAATTATACGTGTTGACTATTATAAACAGAAAAAAACATTTGGAATTAGAATTAAATAATTATGTACAAAAAGCAGGATCTTATTAAGAATTACGTCATAAAAACTATATTTACACGTGAATTTTAAGAGAGAAAGGAAATTGTAAAATAATATTGCAAAACAGTTTAAATTTAGAAATTGCGCTAGACATTTATTTGATATTTTGAGAGAATACTTTTTAACTATTTTTGTTAGGAAAGCGCAAATAATATTTCATTTCTAACACAAGTATTTTCACGTAAATATTAAAAAAAGAAAGAATAGTTTGGTCAAAATTACGTCAGATTAAAAACGATTAATTTAAAATGTCTTATTTAAAAGAACTTTCTTTTCTCTTTGTTAAAAAATACCGGGAGACAAAGATTCTGTTTACTTAATTCCTTTTATATTAGCTTATTTTGAAATGTTTAACTTATTTTATTTAATCTAAAACGAAAACAGCGATTGTATCTTTGGTACTACTTAGTTATCCCGTCGACCAAAAATCTATCATTCGCCAAACTATAAGATTAAATGCCAATAATGGTTGATCGTAAATGTCACATTAACTTGACTTTAAGCAAGTTACACGTGTCTACGTCATCAAGTTATTTTTATTTCGACGTTTTATTTGTATTTTTATTAATGTTGCACTAATTTATTTGTTCTTTCGTTATTTAAAATAAAAATTATGTCAATTTGTATAATTTGGCGAGTGCTTTGGCGATTTATATAATTTGGCGAAATTGGCCGACGGGTTAATTAAGTAGTACCGCAGCGGATTTGGCCTTAAATTTTTCCCCAATCAAAGAGAAATGAATAGAAATCCGTTTATAGGGAGATCGCCACTGTTTTTTAAATTATAATTCAATCTTCCGAAATCTTTTTAAAGCCGATCAAATTAGCGTACTTTTAGAGTCTGCGGTGTCTGGACGGGGGTTGACGAGCGTAGCTCGTAGGGGGCAGAGCCCCCTAGTAAAATAAAACATAATAGTATTAAAGAAGCAACGTTTTAAATAAAAACTTATCTCTTAATGACATCTCTAAGAATTTGCCAAAAAATCTGTTTTTGAAGAGACTCTAAAAATAAACAAATTTACCAGCAGGAAAAAAACAATTATTCTTAACAGTTTATAGATAGTTATCACTTAAGGATGTTAGTCAATCAGATTTCTTTCAGTCGTTTTTCAGAAATGCATTATGGGCTTGTTTTTAAACTTTAAAATTTAGTGGCCCACTACCGGTACGTGGCCCCCGATAAGTGCATTTATCTTACGTGATAATATTGTGTTATGTATAGCCGCATATTCGAAACCTAAAAGTGTTAGTTAATTCAAAAGTGTTTAAGTTATTACTATTAAAAAAAAAAAAAAAAAAAAAATTCGCCCTCGAGTTCATTTTATGCGATCCCTCAAGTTGGGGCACATAGTTAGATAATCAATACACACACGCGCACACGCATATAACTATAATATAGATAATATTATAATTCATCGTAAATTATATGGAAAAATGAAAAATGAAACTAAAACTTATTATTATAAATTATCTAAAAATAAAAATATTGTAAAATATATAACAGAATTTCAAATAACGACACATATTACGTCTGAGTTAATGATCTAATTTAAAATTAAAGAAAATATGTTTAAAATCAGACATTTAATTAAACTAAGAAAAATCACTAAAATTACAAAATAAAATAAATCCTTTAGACGTTTCAAGTTTTATACCTCATCAGTACAAATGTCAATTGAAAACCAAAGATATTGCTTACACATCGTCACACAGTGGGGCAAGAAGCCTCCAAAGTTGGCAATAAGTAAAATTTACTTGGAACAAAAAAAGCACATCATACATTCTTTTATAGATGCTACGTAGTAAAACTTAAAACTTTTACTCAAGCTATAGGTAATTTAGTAATTAATTTCAAATATTTTCTGTACAAAAATAAGTTAAAAATAAGAAATCAAGATAGTTCTATACAAATTAAATATTTATAAATCATCCACAATATCGCATTAAAAATGCAAAAAAAAAAAAAAAAAAAAAAAAAAAAAAACTGGTGTTGCAAACACAATTAATAATTTTAATGATTCTGAAGCACACCTTAAAGTGAATATCAGCTACTCGTTCTGAAGGAGTGAACCCCCCTTTCTCAGGCAAAATGTATGTACTACTAACAAGACAGCAGAAGCAAAACTGTTTCTGCTGTTTTAGTAATAGCACACATTTTTAGTCTGAGGAAGAAGCGATCGTTCCTTCGAAACATGTCGTTAGTATTAATTTTATAGTGTGTTTTAAAAATTTTAGAATGTTTAATCCATACTATCATTTGAGTCATCATCACAGTCACTATCGTGATCCCTAGATACATTGAGAGAGTTTTTAACAAATGAAGGGTTCTCGTGGCAGATATTTTAACTTTTTCTTTCTTTTCATTTGTTTACTAGTGATCACTGGATCCGAACTTAGAAGTAAAAAATTGAAAATATCTCTGTTAATTTTTTCTCGGGTGCTCTTTCTATAGTAGTACTCTCCGTATCTTTTAAAGTCTTTATTCCTGGCTTTTTGTGCTTCCTCAGACATCTGCTATATGGGCAACAGAGCCAAACTTATAATCTCTTGTCCGTGAATCTAATACTTGTGTAATGTTGGGGGCATGTTGTACCATGGATACTTCAAGGCAAAATATCTGGCTGTATCATGCGCAAATACAAAATACAGGGATGAACAGGGATGACCGCCACGGGAACCCAGCTTTCGCTTTAGAGTATAAGTGCAATCCGGGTGTGGGGGGGGGGGGATACATGCGCAGAGAACAAAATCGCGTAATCGTTTTGCTCTTAATCTTTTTGATCGTTCAGAAAACCTTTGAAACGGAATATGAGGCCGGCCACGTTTTCTTTTCAATGCCGCTTCTGTTTGTTTTTCAAATCGAGGAAATGAAAGCGATTTATCAAGCCACTCCTTATTAATTCTAAAAAAACTTTTCCTTGTCTCGAAAGGATTTTTCCCATTGGAATTTTTATTGAAATTTAAAACATTAGCTTCTTTTTTCAGACTATAGAACTACTACGTTCGCAATTTTTTCTGATTCTCTTTTACGAAAAAATCATATTGCTTTTCAAAAGATTTTTTTCTTTCGAACGTTTCATGATATTCAGAAGTTCTCTTCTGGTAATATATAATGTATTTAAATTCGCCTCCACCACAAAAAAAAAAAAAAAAAAAAAAAATGTAATTATGTTTATGTACGTACACTAACAAAAAATTGAGGATGATTAACTATAAAAATGACCATACATTAAAAAAGGAGCAAAATTTTCTTAAATATTTACCATACTAAAACTCAAATCTAGTAGAAAAAAATTATAGTTGACACTTAACTTGCTTTAACTGATAACTAAAACTTTCAATGTTTGTAGACACTGTTAAATTTTTTTATGAATTTCACTACTATATATTCTAAGCATCACTTTATCTATAAAAATCATATTTAAAAAAATTAAAAGTTAATGCATTTTTGTTACATACCTGAAGTTGAAGGTTTCATAGTCAAAAAATATTATTCAATTCCTACTATTAGTTCACACTCTCCCTATATTTATTTATTTATTTATTTATTTATATAGCTTGTTCAAATTTTCAATCGTTAATAAAATACTTATTATTCATCCTATCAAGTTGAAATAAATTTTTTTGAACTTGTACTGGATGACAATTGATGTTAATACAGTTTTTTCAAATATTAATTCATCAATTGAATTTTAATTAATTAATTTTAGTTTTACATGGGAGACAAAATGGCGGCCATTGGTTATTGAAGCATTTAATGCATCTTCATATCTATAAGGGGGGTTACCATAGGAGAACCCTGTTCTGCCGCCAAATACCGCCAAGTTTGTCGCCAACTTGGTGATATATCGCCAAATTTGGCGACCCAAATGAGTCGCCAAAATTGACGCCAACTTGGCGATATCTCTAATATTTCGCCAAATTCCCATAGACTTCCATTGTAAACCTACTTGCTCATAGAAAATCAACAAATTGAGATATTTTAATGCAACAAAAACTAATATTAGCTTAAGGGACTATATTAAATTTTTCTTTGATGATCTAAGTAGGAATTGACTTTAAAAACAAAATTTTTATATTACTTGTTTTTAAACTATTACAGCGTAATTAACAAACGAATGTTGAAACAAAATTATTGAATCTTTTTTTTTTTTTCATTTATTATCATCGTGCGATATGCAGTTTAACTGCTTACTTTAATGACGAGCAAGATAACTTTGCACAATTTGTAATACTAGGAAGATGCTTACTGATATCTGCTCTATTAAAGTGACGTATGTCGGTATTTCAAAAAAGAATTTTATTTTTTCGATTTTTTACCAGATTTGAAGGCTTTTTGCCTCACTGTACGTCGGTACCATATAAAATTATCCAATATGAAAACAGGGTTGCCTGTGGGCTACTTTTTTAAAATTCAGATTTCTTGATTGGCACCATTTTTTTGAAATAGTAAAATTTGCCTTATCTAATAACTTATTAATTAAGGTGAAAACAAGGGGAATTTTACCATTTCAGAAAAATGGTGCCAATCAGGAAATCTGAATTTTAAAAAGTAGCCCAATGGCAACCAGGTTTTCATATTGGATAGTTTCAAATGGTACCGACGACATGTTAGCATTCAAAATATGCAAAAAATTTAGAAAGATAATTTCTTTTTCAAAAATTCCTAATTGTGATTATGTATTTCTGAAATGAGTTTAAATTGAAGTTATGATTGCAAACAAAAAAGGTACACAGTGAATTATTTTTGAAATAAATGCTATTGATATTCATTAAAATTATAAAATTATAAATTATATCTATTTAAAACAAAACATAAAGTTAGACAAAAAAAAATATTTGTCATAAGACAAAACGAAGGATTTATTAACGAAGGATTTTTTTTTTTTGAAAATTTATTGAAATAATAAATCACTGAGAAGTATACACCATAGTAGAACCACATATTTTGGTGGAGTCGCTTCGTTTAGGAGAATTTTCTGTAATTTTGTAAGCCAACCTTCTAGAAAAAATGATAAAAGTAGAATTTTTTTTATTAAATAGTAAAATTTTTGTACAATTTTTTTATTAGATAGTAGATTTTTTTCTATTTTATTTATTTATTTATTTATTACATATACCACGGAGGAAGAACTATGGAGGAAAAACTTAAATGAGAATACGTCGCCGATAACGGAAATGATATTTTTGTAAATACTGGATGCTGCAATTCGTTTGTGGCTATTCTCTTAGTAGAATATCATTGGATTGTATGCGTAAAACGCGTATCTTAGAATCTGAAAATATTTTATTTTATTCGTTTATTTTTTATTATATAGATTACATAATATAAATGAAGATGGGTTATAAGCAAGGCTGCGGAGTCTGAGTCGGACCAATTTTTGAGCAACAGAGTCGGGGTCGGAGTCGCTAAAAAACAAGCCGACTCCGACTCCGACTCCAATTTTTTTTTCTTTTTTCCCATTTTAAAGTGAAATTAAACTAATTATATGTAATTTTAAATCTATAAAATGAATTATTATTGTTATTTATGAACTATATCAGGCTACTCAAGTTAAAGGTGACCGATTTACTGCTGTGTTCAAAGTCGATACAGGGTAGTAGGTAGTACGTAGGTGTAGGGTAGGGGGTTCCCACGTACAGAGTAGATGAAAACTGTTTTAATTCGTAACTGTAGTAGATACTTTACATTTAGTATATAAGTACTTCCCATCGTTTTTGGTGGAGTTTGCGAATAGTAACAGAGGTGCAAAGGTCTGGACAGACCCAAGTCCCTGAAAATGAAGGCAATTTTTCAGACAGACCGTGTAAGTAAAATTAAGAGAATTTATGTTAATGCGGGCCGGATCAGACTGATAAAAAATTGAGCAGGCTGACAAGCCCAATATAACAAATTTGAAAGAATCAAACTACGCCGATAAAATAAGTACAATTTACAATAGGGATGAATCGGTTGAGAATAAATATAAAAGCACGGCGGAATGTTTTAGGGGACTACATTAAAATTTTTGTTCACGCAGATCTCTTACCGGAGGTAATGCGAAAATTATAAATATGTGCTATTTTTGGAGGCAAAAGAACTAAGAATCAGGTATAGCATTGTAATAAAAGCCTTTTTCCCTTTTTTTTCTCCTCAAATTTTTCCAGTCAGTATGGCTAAAAGTAAAAATTCTAAAATACCCTTCCTTTATTTATTTATTTTTGTGCACAGGAGTCAAAATAAGATGAAATTGTAATTCTTTTTTTTCTGAATCGGCGGTACCATAAATAACAATAAAATAGTGAAATTTCCTTATCTTTTACCTTTTGAATTTCGGATTTTTCTGGTCTGCAGAACCCAAAATAAAGCCAAAATTGTAAACTTAATTTAAAAAATGCAATTTTTTAAAAAATTATTTCATTAGAATCCACAGGATCCGAATAATAAAATTTTCATCTTTACTTTTCCTCCTTTCCATATAAGTTTTTCGAGTCTGGAGACACAGCAAAATAACAACTAAATTGTAACGATTTCCTTTTTCACCTCAGTCAAAATAGCAAAATTTTCATTTTGTGTTCTTTAGACTTCGATAGTTGGGTTTTTCGGGTTTGGGGGCGCGAAAATGTAAAATTAATAAAGCGGAAAATATTTTTTTCTGTTTTATTTTTAAAGCCCTAAAAAGATAATAAATGACGAAAAGTGAGATTTTAGCTTTATTTTTTTTTATATTCCATCATTATTTTAACCAACAGGCAATACTAGTACCCATCCCGAATACTAGTGTTGCCAGGCCGGAGTCGGAATCGTTAAAATATCCCGGAGTCGGAGTCGGCCATTTTTCCCACCGACTCCGCAACTCTGGTTATAAGTGCTTTGTTAACAAGCAGTTTTTTTTTGTTATTAAAATATAAATTTCAAAGTCTTAAAAATTTCATATCAATCAAAGGAAAAATGCTTAAAATATGTTCCACAGTTTAACAAAACCTGTTTTTAATAATAATAATAATAATAATAATAATAATTATATATATATATATATATATTATTTTATTCGTGAATTTAATTCATTTGTAAAATAAAAGGTATTCTGGCGCTTCACTCAGAAGTATACGCGTAAGAGCTTAAAAAAAATATCCCTTACCCCCGTCTCCCGACACACACACCTCCTGTCCCACCATTTCTAGACCAATTAAGGTTTAACAGTTACATTCCCTGAAACTAATTTATATATTACTTGTAGTAAATAGTAATACAAATATGAAAAAAAGGAAATTGTTAATTGAATGTTTTAAATACTAAATGAAATGATTTCAATATAAAATTGCAGAACCAACGTTTGAGATCTACATATTTATTAGTTTCATTTATACTATAAATTTAATTAATGTTTAAAGGACTTTTTTTTTTCTTGTACAGACTTGATTTGTTAGAGATGAATAATAAAATAATTAAGACTGAAAACAATCGCTTTTTAACAATTTGTGTTGTTTAAAAATTGTCCTTATTTGAATGGGGAGGACTTGAGCCCCATGAGCTCCTCCTTTTCTTATGTCCTTTAGTTATTCTCTGCTTCCTTATCTATTTGGTTGATTGCCAGATTATAAATACGAAAGGCAGAGTTAAAAAAAAATAATCTGGCTAATATTAAAAAAGTTATTAACCACAGGAAACTAATTAAAAGCAGCTAGTTAGAGAAAAAAGTGTTCCTATTAGATTCATATAAATGTAATTTAAAAATTAAATTTGATTACTTAGCTTTTCAGTTAAATCAAAAGGTTTTATGTTACATAGATAAAGGGACAGTTACAATAGAAAAAATATAAATCTATCATTTAAAACCGAATCCTATTAAAAGAAAAGGCGGAGCGGTCCTAAAAATTTCCTCTTAATCAAAAAAAAAAAAAAAAAAAAGAATACTTAAAATGTTCTCTTTAGTTTGATAAAACTGTGTGTAAAAAAGAAAAAAAAAAAAAAAAATAATGGAAGATCTGGACCAATTTGGGCCCCGTAACATCAAAATCATTATTTTTTCAATGAATGTAATTCATTTGTAGAGTAAAAAGTATTTTGGGGCTTCACTTAGAAGTGCAAATGTAAGAACTTGTTAAAAAAAAAACAACAAAAAAAAAAAACGATTTTCTCTTTGCCCGTAAGTGCAATTTAAAAAGTGAACATTACATTAATGTTCACAGCACATAAAATTGCACTGAAATTGCACTTTTAGAAATGTCCGGATGGAGGGGGAGGGATAAGCTGAAATTCCTGAAGCATCTGGAAATAATTTAGATGAATAAATAATTTTGTGTTGTTACACAGTCACAAATAAAAGATAGAGCAAAAGCATTTTTAAAAGTAAAGTTTAAATATTTTAAAATGTCTATTCTGGAGGACTGGGGGTGGGATTATAACTTAGTTATTTAATAATACCCAAAAGCAACAAAAAAGATTTTTTTTAAATATTTTAATTTATTAATCAAAGTATTAATACCATTTAAGTTACGAAAATAACAGGAAAAATAACTCATTTAAATAAATTATTTTTTCTAAAAGGAAAAAAAAAATGTTTAATTATACATGTTTTGAAAAACTGTATAATTTCCAAATTGTCAGGCAAGCTTCTGACCTTCTTTTGTTTAATCTATCGCAGTGTGTTTGAAGGGGAAACATTTATGTATAAAAAATGGAGAGATTTTGGACCATCCCCCCCCCTCCTTTACTAAAAGTATATTAAAGTTATTCCTTGCGACTTTTGAAAATATTACTTCCTGGACAATGACCTATAACAGGCTCGGCGAACCTCTTCACATGCGCGTGCCGAAAATTTGCAAACAATATCTATCAACAATGTAACGTGCCAAACGTATACAAAAATAATTTTCAAGCATACAATGTTTATACTAAACCCTGGTTATAAAATCAGTTGCTTTTATGCATTGATAATTAAAAAATACTAAAAATCAAATTGCAATTTTTCTGTATACTGGAATCAGCCGTTAAATGAATGAATTTTTAATTCGGAAATAGGATTCATTTATACGGTATATACTGTAATAAGGGAAAAAAATAGAGTTTTTATTTCATTAATTTTTAAGTTATTATTAATACAACATCTCGGTTATAATTTTCTAAATTGCATTAATGTACTAAGAATGTATTGATGAGATTTTTGCTGTCATACGTTCAATGGAAAATACTTTATATCTAGTTCATATTTTGTTATTTTTACAAATATACATAGCTAAATTGAATCCTTTCGCCATTTTACTGCAGTGACTGTCAAACGGAATTCACTTGACAATTACAGCTTTTTAAGTTCATATAGAAAAGCAAAATGCATCTCGAAAACGCTGGATAGCATCACAGGAAGAAGAAAATTATTATGATGTTGTTAATTCATGCAAAAAATAATTGCATTATTTGTGGTAGCTGTCCGTATGAAACAAAATTTGATTGGTTATAACAGAAATAACAGATAAATTTTATCCGTAAAACAATTATCAAATTTAATTTTTTAATTAATTAGCTTACGTGCCAAGTCTGGCACGCGTGCCATAGGTTCGCCAACCCTGACCCATAATTTACGTACAGTTTTTTTCCAAAATAAGTAAGATAAAAAATTGTTTTAATTGTACATTTATTGATTGTATAGATATCAAAAGTTATGAATTATTAAATTATTCAAAGGTTATCATAATATATACGCGGGATTAAAATTTACTACAGAAAATTTGAATAATACTTTTAATTTTTAAAAATTATACCTCCATTTTGTATTAAACTAAAATCTGTCAACGGAAGGACAGTTTTTTCATTTTATGTAGAATATAAAATTAAGACATTTGCTGAAAAAAACAAAGGAACAACTATAAAAGAAGTATTTTATGACATTCCATTAAACGAAGTCGTTAAACGACCTGTTAAAGGTCAACGTTAGTCTTATAATAGGTCAAGATCAACGTCATTACGTATAGTCCAATAGCATTTGCCTTCGCTATATAGAAATATGCAAATTCCATAAAAGATTAGCGAGTGGAACGTGGAACATGTCGTTGAGAAGGAATTTGTCGGATATTGAGAAATGGCGTTTAAGTAGGAGAATAGAAGAAGGACAGTAAAATAGTAAAACTCTTGCTTTTCTGTCAGGGCCGCCCACACATCTTACAGATGTTTTCTACATATGTGTAAAAAGTTGTGAAAGTAACATAAACTTTTTTTTTACTCCGCTTTATGTACATTCCCTTCATTCTTATTTAAATTAATTTTTTGCAGAAATAGAATATTCTGCCTTTTGAAGACATGTCAGAGATGACAAAATAAATATCTTGTGCAAGTACCATGATTTTAATTGCCAAATCATTTAAGTTACACAAGTTTCTATATTTCTTCCTTTAATATTTATGTCCAGTGTATAAAGTTAAATTGGTTAAAAGATATTTTACACTGCTCAAAACAATTAAAGGATATTGCAGTTTTAGATGGATTTTTTATCTGGTAAACTGTTTAGCTGATTGATACATGGTCGACAGACATAGTAGGTTATATGAGAATAAATTACACATGTTTGGCAGAAAAAAATGCATTTTATTGCGCATTTGTGTTCTAAAGGAAAAAAACACAATTTGTGCATATGAGAAAAAAAGAATAAGAAAAGGTGTTTTCTTCAAAGAAAATCATTTTCAGTAGGGGGTATGGTTTCCACGGGCGGCCAGCAACGTTGAACACCTTTGAGGCATGGACTCAATGAGGCTATTAATGACGAGTTGGGGTATTCTGCCCCACTCTTCCAGAAGAGCTCTTTTCAGTTCTTGGAGAGTTTGTGGGGGTTGTTGGCGGCCAGAAACTCGTCTTCCTAGAGCGTCCCAAACGTGCTCGATTGGATTCATGTCTGGAGAACACGCTGGCCATACCATTCGAACGATTTCTTCCTCGAAAAGGAAATCCTCCACCAGGTTCGCACGATGTGGCCTGCAGTTATCGTTCATTAAAATGAAGTTATCTCCGATTGCTGCAGCGTAAGGGGCTACAATAGGTCTGAGGATCTCATCCCTATATCGGCGACCACTCAGAGCTCCATCTCGAATGATGTAGAGGTCAGTGCGCCCGTCAATGGAGATGCCACCATACACCAACACTCCTCCACCGCCAAATCTGACACTTTCGTGCACGAACGCAGGATTATTCCTACTGCCACGGTCCCTCCAGATGAAAATACACCTATTATCCGGATGCACAGAAAAACGGGACTCGTCAGAAAACAGAATATTGCTCCATTCATTTCCCCTCCAGTTGACATGCTCGGTTGCCCACTCCCTGCGGTCGCGACGATACCTTGATGTTAATCTAACACATACCATCGGTCGGCGAGCATACAGACCTACAGCATGGAGCCGGTTTCGGACAGTCTGAGTTGAAATCGTGGTGCCTGTAGCCGAGCGAAGGTGATGTTGGAGAAGAGTAGCGTTCATGGTTCGGTGTCTCCGAGCTGTTAACGCTAAATACCGATCTTCATTGGGCGTTGTTGCCCGTCTACGACATTTCCCTGGTCTTCGGCCTGCACATCCACTCTCCAAAAAACGGTTCCAGATCCTGGAAATGACACTTTGTGACACTCCAATGGCTTGCACTACTTCGGCTTGAGTTTGGCCCCCTTCTAACCTACCAACAATTCTCAAAGCTTCTGAATCTGTCAAATGACTTCGCTGAGACATCGTACTCATCGAAACAAAGCAATCACTGAATGCCGATCATCCTAATCTTCATTCTCTTTTATCCAGTTGAAAGTCAAATTTCATTCGCTGCCGCTGAAGCGACGTTTTTGACGTCGAACTCAAAATTTGCATACTCCACAGTTTGAAAACCAGAAAAATTTGCATTTGTGATTCTCTTCTTCTATTTTCGGCAAAAAAAATTTCGTTTATATCTTTATTTTATATAAAACTTCAAATATCCTTTAATTGTTTTGAGCAGTGTACATTATGCTCTGAATTGCATTTGTATCTTAAAACAACAACAACAGTAAAATTTATTTTTCAAAATTAGTATTATTTAAATTTGATACGTAAAAATAACTTTAGATTTTATATTTGTTTCGAACTTTTTCTGTACCATAAATTATAAATTTTAAGAATTTAAACTATGTAACTTGTTTCTTTATGAAATATTTCTTTTCCTTCTTTCTTTTATTAAATTATCCTAGGGGGCAGATCACGTTGACGGTTTAAAAAAAAAAATGATTTTTCACAAATTTCAGAATGGATACTTTCAAAAGCTACAAATCCATTGCAAAAAGAATTTTACAAAAATACCAATTAGAACAGAAGTTTTGGCAAAAAATATCTTGCACAAAAGCCTTTTCTGTAATGTTATACGCCAACTTTGAAGCCGTTTTTCTAAAAATGGATTTTTTGGTATTGCATGCACTCTCATTTAAAAACTAATTATCATAGAGCCTTGAAATTATACATATTCTCAGTTTACATGTGTTAGTTTATGCTGAACCTCAATTTAGTCTAATTTTTGTCACAGAAAATTGTGGATTGAAAAAATAAGTATACTTTTTTGGTGAAATTTAGTGAATATGCTTAGAAAAGCCATTAATTATGCTAAATATGCTAAATTTGAATATACTTTCAAATTTAGGTTCAGTGTAAAGTATAGTATTATCAGGGTGCGGAAAAAGTATTGATAATTCTTTCTTAATGTTTGTCTGTGTCTTTTAAATGTTGTATAATTATTTTCTTTGTGTGTATATTTGCTCTTTATAATCTAAATATTGCATTATAAGTAAGTATTTTTGGGTTATTGTTTGCATTTCGTCTTCTGTGTCGAAAAACTGTTCACTATTGAATAAGCGGTTAACCATCAGAATGACTGCATATTAGCCAAAAACAGTAAAACTGCTAATTCAAGTGGTGGTATAGTAGCCAGAAAAGCTCATCCAGTCAGCGTGATGGTTTTTGGCTGCATCACAAGCAATGGGAAATCTCCTTTGGTCTTTGATTATTCTGGTGTCAAGATTAATGAGATCAATTATCTCAACGATATTCTAAAGGAGGTCCATCCATGGCTAAATTCTCATTTTGGAAACAACCCATATGTGTTCCAACAAGATTCAGTATCAGCCCATAAGTCTTGCCAAACGCAACGGTGGTGCCGAGCAAATCTTCGTGATTTCATTTCATCTCAAGACTGGTCTCCGAATACTCCGGATTTTAATCCACTTGATTACTCAGTATGGGAGTGTTGCAAGCAAGAGCCTGTGCTAATCCTCAAAAAGATATCACTTTTTTAAAAGCTACTCTGACGCGTAAATGGAACGATCTCGATGCGAACTATTTGCGGCGCACGGTGGATGCCTTCCCGCACTTTCTCCGCGAGTGTATCAAGACAAAAGAAGACGGAATCGAAAATGAATGATAGAATATCAATTGATACTAGTTGTTAATCTTACGCAATAAAAATTATTGAAATAATTGTATCCATGGCGTTGTAGTAGAGATTGATTTTACTATCAATACTTTCCCCGCACCCTGTAAGTAACAAAATATGAAACATTAAACATATATCTGCAGTAGAATTTGTAAAATCGTGTGCGCAAAATGCATATTTCAATATTCACATTTTTCAAAAGCCACTTTTGTCGTTATTATTTAATTAATGAATATTACTAAATATATATGTATTTGAATATTTTATCAAACCATAAGAATGTGTGAAAGTAAAGAAAATAAATTGTTGCGTTTTATTCATTGGTTAAGCAACTACAGAGTTTTTCATACTGATTTAAATACGGTCATTTTCTGGCTGGTCAACATGATCTGCCACCTTAATATGATAACCTCCAATTTTATCATAAAAAATGCTAATATATTTTATAGAAAAATATGAATTTGATATTTATGTAACAAGTATATAACGAGATTTTTTTTTAATTATGCATTATTACAGATGTTTGATAGATTGTTTTGCTTATGGAATATGTCTTTTATTTATTTATTTATTTATTTATTATTATTATTATTATTTTAATTATCATTTGATATGAACGACCTTCGATTTTTAACAATTACAAACATTTGAAAAGCGTTTATGAATTCGGTTTGTCTGTTCGTCTGTTCATGCTCTAACTCTCGTAATAAATATAGTTCGATTGTCATGAAATTGATATATGTTACTGGGGTTTACTGTGGCATGGTCGGTATTGAAAATGAAGTGTGTAGTATTTTCAGTTCATTTACAGGGCCACTCATAAGAATTCCGTTTCATTACAGTGTAGGGGGGAAAAATAATTTGCCGTGTATTTTAATGATATTACAGTATTTTAAACATATTGAAACTGATATAAATCACAGAGGTGTACTGCAAGGTTCTTACTATAGAGTAGGATGTGCATAGAACTTATTGTTCATTTATAGGGACACACAAAAGAATTTGGCTAAAGAAGAAAATGATCAATAAATCAACTATTGAAGCGTACGAACAATAATTGCTGGAAGTGCATTTACAGTTGTGGTATGCGTTTTTAAATTTAACTATTTTTTAAATATTACTTGGTTTGTATAAATTCTATAGATCATATACAGGATCGCCAAAAGTTCTCAACAACATTCGTTTATTGGCGGAAATTGAAATTTCAACTGCGCTATGCGTTTAACTGAAGTATTTTTTAGCATACTATGTAGTATGCATACATATCTGTAGCTCATATACAGGGCTGCACAAAAAAATCATATATTTTAACGACTATTAATGGTAATAGCAGAAATCGGGTTTTCAAGTGCGTTATGTGTTTTTCAAATTGTTCATTTATGTATCACCTTTCACCTTAGTAAAGTATGAAGTTTTGTTATAGTATTCTGAATGTGTTGGAAAGTGTTTCATAATCTATGTTGTAAGCATGATTTTTCGTTCTTGCTTTTCATGGAAACTGTTCATGTAAATTTCATAGTAAATGTGAATTTGATACATATGGGAAACACATATTTTGGGATCTTTTATTATCTGCTTTCAATGTATACATTCTTAAATACGTATTAGACAAAAAATTACATCATACCGAAATTTTATCTTGTCTGCTTTTACAAACCAAAACCATGTAAACAGATAATAGTAAAAGCATTGTGAAATTGTTTTCCTTCGCCTTGCATGTTTGATGGTCTCTAAACCAGCAGTCGCCAACCTTTCAGACCTCACGGGCCACTCACTTCCTTTTTCAGGCGCGTTCGTAATTAAATAAACTAGAGAACAGGAGTTCTGCTTTTTCAGAATTTAGTGTCGCCCCCGGCATTCCCATTACTTCATTTTCTTCTGGTGGACTGGTGGTTTCTATTATTATGAAACAGCCATTATAAATGAAGTGTTAGGTGAATATGTGACAGCAGTCGTAAAAAGTTAGAACTCCGATTTTCTGGTCAGAATGGAAAAAAAAATGGCAGCTACCAGTCCATCAGAAGAAAATAACTCGGTTAAGCTGGTCTCGGATAATCAGGACTCTACTGCAAAACATATTTGAATTTTAAGACTTAAAGCACACGCTTTTATTTTATGTAAAATGACGTCATTTGCATCAATATAGATACTTAAAATTAAATATAGTTTATAATAGCTCCATGTTTTATCATAAATCATTCATTTATATTTTTCTCAAAATAGCACGTATTTTAATTATTTAAAAAAAAAAAAAAAATTATGAGAAAATGGCAACAAAAAGATATAATTGCTATTTTTCAAAAACATTTTCTGTACTTTCTACAGAAATGGAGCACTTGAGTTGCCAAAATGAAACAAATGTCGCTAAAAACTACAAACAAATTAATATTTCAAAAACAAATGGAGATGCAGATTCAAACAAATTGCATTAAAAAGTACTTTTTTTTCCCAGTACGACGGTATAAACATTGAAAATGTGCGATGCTTAGAAGTTAAAAAAAAAAAATGCTGTAGAGTATTTAATCGCACAATGAAACATCGGCTTTTGTTTTACGGCTGGCGTATACAAGGTAACGTTATTTATTGGAGACAAAATAAGCTGGGAGAAAGAAATAGCATATCGTACCGGGGGCTAATCTATACACTGTAAAAAAACTGACTAAAATACGGAAATACTACTGGCAATCTAGACGCCAGTAGGTACTATTTCCGTATTTTAACGGAACTTTTTCCCGGTAAATTACAGAAAATTTTCCATTAAATTAAAAAAAAAAACGGAAAATTTTCTGTAATTTACCGGTAAAAATATCCGCTAAAATACGGAAATAGTACTGGCGTCTAGACTGCCAGTAATATTTCCGTTTTTTAGCCGTTTTTTTTTTTTTTTTCTAGTGTAGACGTAGTCTGGTTCGTCCGTATATAACAGCGTAAAAACTACCCAACAGAATGGTTTGAAATTAGAAATATAAAATCGTTGCAGAATTTTGTCGAGTCATTTCAAATTTTAGGAAAATCGGACCAAAAGTTAATTTACATGGGCACTCAAAAGTATTTCGTTACTTTATGATCTATATCACAATAATATACATCCTAAACGGAAAAGTCAAAAAATATATGTTAAAATATTTATTTGCTTAAAAGGCGTTACTAAATACGCATTAAAAAATATAAAAAACCTATATTGACCTTTAAATATAGGTCCGTTTGGAATATATATTATTTTGATATGGTTACATAATACATTATGGTCTATGGGAATAAATAATTTGAAGTGTATTTTAATAGCGTTACACAATTTTAAACGTAATGAAATTTTTATACGTTATTAAGGTGCCCAAGAAGATAGTTACTGTGGAATATGTTATGTGTAGCACTTACAGTATGTGTACTGGGGAACTCAAAAGTATTCCGTTATATTATTGAATTATATGAAGAAAAATCGTTTGCGGCTTATGTTAAGAATCTTACTCTGTTACAAATAAAATGTAATGAAATTTATATGAATTTCTGAGGTGTACTAAAACATGCTTTATGTCGAATATGTGCAAAGCATTTATCATTTATTTACAGGGTCACACAAAAGAGTTGGGTTATATAAAGGTCTACGGGAAAAAACATTCGCAAAGTATTTTAATTATGTTGAACTATCTCAAAAATTATGAAATATATATACATTACTGACGTTTACTACACCATGCTTGCAATATAATATGATGCACATCGCATTTATCGTTCATTTACAGGGACACACAAAATAATTCGCATACAATGCTGTATCCGAAGTATTGTCTATTAGGGATGATTGCTGAAAGTGCGTTTCCAGTTATGGTATGCATTTTAAGTTTAATTAAATTTTAGCACAATACGATGTGTGTATAATTTTTATAGACTATATACAGGGTTAAACAAAATAATTAGGAAGTGTTACTGAGAATGAGCGTGAATTGCTTAAAACTGTTTTATATATATATTCTTTTTTGGTGCGTTCGTAATTATATAATTACGTAGCACTTATAGTCGTCGTCTGGTCTGTTCGTCTGTCTGTCCGTCTGACTGCATATAAAAGCGTAAAAACTTACTCTACGCAAATGGTTTGGAATTTAATATTTATAATCGTTGCAAGATTTTTCCGACTCATTTAAAATTTTATGGAAATCGAAAGACTTAAAAAGATATTAAAGGATTTCTTCATTCTGTTAAACCCTATCATAAGTAATTAATTCAATGATATCCAATGATAGGCAATGATTCTAGATTGCCATGGTGATTGCGTCCTATTCAAGATAGAGTCATATTATTTTCGTATTACTGAATTTAATATACATAATCGTAATAAATTTTGCATTCATGCATTTTTACGTAAGAGTGCAACAGCTATTGCACCAAGATCTGACTATTTATAAAACTAGTTATAATACGAACGCATCTCATTTGCCACGTTTGATGTACAGTTTCTGACTTGTTTAAGTCCCGCAGACCACTAATATGATACATTTGAACAATAAAGGTAAGATAATGTCAGTTTTATTTATATGAAATATACTTTATCAAATATTTAAAAAAATATAAAATGCTTACTTAATCATATCTGGAAACAGTATACTTCCATTTTATCATAACAGAAGTTTTTAAGGGTTGTTTAACCCTTTAACAGAGTATTTTTTTTTTCTCAGTTCGCAAGTATAAGAAAATTGAATTTATATTTACATGTTTATTTGAATGCTAAATGAACCCAGATCGTCCTTCACATAAAATAATCAAATAATGCAATAATCAAATTGAATTTGAATAATCGCAAATATTACTGATTTGAGAAACATATAATCTTCCGAGCTGGGTTCGGGAAACACGGGTAAAGGGTAACTGTAACAGAATTATTAATGTTCGTTTAAATATTACAAAATAGTTTAAGCTTATTTAAGTATCACATATTTTAGTGTGATATTTATTCCCACTTCTTTAATACCTTGACTTGTATAAACTATAGTCCTTGTCATGTACTTCTAGAACAACTGCAAAAGAAATATATAGCAAAGAATATTTTTTGTTAATGATGATACGACTAGAGTATAAAAATAGTCACTTGTGGTAACATTCTATTAAGCAAGGTCTTACAGTAATCCAGATAACATTGTCCCAAGTTTAACAATAACTAAATCTCCAACTTCCGAAAGGAAAAAAGAACCAAAAAAAAAAAAAAAAAAAAAAACAATAAGTAAAAATAGCAAATAAAGCCTTTGTGCAACAATATTAAAAGCAAAAAAACCAACGTTTAAAATGCACAAATAACATATGAAAAGCACCAAACAGCTGTTTCGAATCTACTAGCGAGATTCTTCTTCAGTGCAAGATAGGGAAAAAGGAACAGCGTGCTAGAAAAAGCAAGGCTGAGCAAAATGATCAGAGACGCGCTGGCTTATATACCCTATGCGGGTAGCGAAGACGCCAAAACAACCAATGAGAGAGAAGCAGTGGAAACGACTGGGTGGACAAGTAGCGACATCTACCGGAGAAGGAAAGAAAAAGAAACCAAAAAAGGGGGAATTAAATTAATGCTTTTCAAATACTTGGAAAATCAGGAGTACTAGATAAGTCATTGACTAAAGAGTGAGAATTTTTAATGATATGGTAAGCTTTCCAAAAATCAAGATCAATGTTCTTCTAACCTTGAATTGATTTTTATCTCTTGATTGCAAACCTCGGAACCTGGCAATTTTCAAATTGCCTAGAATCCAAGATTATTTGGGGGTTTTGCTGGCATATATAATTATGTCATTTTTCACTAGTGTGCAAATTTCGTGTTATATTTTTCTTTATTTTGTCATGAAAATTTTATAATTTTAAAATTTGAGACTGTTTTGAATGTCTTATCGTCAGTGTGAGAAAAACATGGTGACAAGAGAATGAGAAAATGAATGACCCTGTGCCCGTGTTGGATGAAAAATATATTTTAAATAAAATTACTTGACGTAATGTTATGTAGTCTCCTGACATTAAAGTAAAAAAATTACACAAGAAACAAAATACTATGACACATTTTAAATCTGCCATTTTATTACTAAGTTAGGTTAATTAAAGGTGTTTCGCAACAGAAATTTTATTTGAAAAAAGAGTTTAAATAAATGCAACAGCTCTAAGATGCGTTTACACAAATAAGATTTGGGAGTGGAGTTTGCTCTCAACGGAGAAGCCGCTGAACTCATAAACTGTTCACTGTTCATGCCCTAGATATGTTTGGACTATTGGTGACGAAACCTGAATTGTTTTACTCTCCTTTACTTATAAACTTTATTTATTTATTATTATTATTTTAATATATAATCTTAAATAATATGAATGTAAAATTTTCTTTTTTTTAAACATGCTTTCATTAAAATTCACTAAAATGCAGATTTTTTTTTTCTTTTTTTAAATGCACTCCCACATTTGACGATATTTTGCAAAGTTGGCCCAAAATTTGGCGCTATCGTAGGAACCTTGCTATTAGTACTTTTCAAGAAATACGCATTGTTATAGCTGATATTGATGCATCCATAGGAAATCAAACTATAATTGAGTAACCATTAAGTTTAAGTAGTGTTTTTGTGATGTCTTTTTAAAAAAAGAAGGCGCTTGGCGGAAGGGCGGGACCGACTCTTTAGCATCGAATTTTGAAAAATTCCAAAACACGTGTTTACTAATTTTAGTTAGACTATAGGCATGTCAAGTTTCAAGATTTTTCCATCGGCTTCTCGGATATGGTGATTTTTTTTTAAAAATAACCTTCTCGTTGCCCCCCTTAGGGATCAAATTTAAAAAAATCAATGTTTAATTACTGCACTGCTCTAAATTTCAAAGTTTTATGTCAACAGGAAGTGGGTGAAAAATGAGTAACAAGAGTTGAAAATTTGACATAGTATGGTCTGTTACTTTTGCAACAATAAAAAAAAAATGCTCGACTTTTGAAAAAGATGTTTATTCATGGTTAGGACAAGTCTCCGGTTGCTGTTGGCTGCCTTTATTTTTTGCTCTATTTTTTGTACTTTAATCTTTTATTTATTCATTCTTCTTAAGTGTTTTGTATTTTTCTTATACCTTATTTATTTATTTATCTTAATTGTATTACTTTCATGTAGTTTTATGCAACAATAAAAATTTTTTCAATTACTCCCCAATGTCTCGGCAAGCCGCTAACATCCCTCTTGCATTTAAAGTTGCACGGCAACTAGGAATTTCACCAAGAAGCTTACATTGTTTCATTATAAGTTATATGTTGCTAAATAAAATTTCTGATTGGAATTATATTTACATGAGATGTACTAACCACACTTCCGTGGCAAAATAATCATGAGAATGAGATGTTGGTGAAAAAGAATTTTGTATATATACCCGAAAAAATTCTTTTTGGTTTCTTTGTCAGTAACGTGATTCTGAAATCTAGGAGAATCGATCTAAATGCTTAATGTTACTCGAAAATCCACAAAATATGACTGGTCCTTAATGCACAAAATATTAAAGGTGAAAACAAAATATTAAGTGATAACTAAAAAAAGTAAAGAAAGAAAAAAAATATTCACTCCATTGACTCCATTTTGACTTCATTTTGAAGAAGAACTTTTTAAAAATAACAGCTGAAGAGATATATTGTTTTAATTAATGGAATGTGCCGGGATTTCTTGTCGGAAAGAAGCAGTACTAGCATGCACCTTTGGCTGTGATACAATTTTGCTGCTTGGCAGACACTATTATTTTTTAAGCTTTGGGGCTAAAGTGTGACACCGTTATAAAAGTTAAGAAAATCAGCACCGGGCTAAGAAGATGAGCAGGGATTAGTGGAGCGTAGACGCCGTATACCTTATCTGGATTACGGATTATTTTAAAAATCTCCATATAACCTTTTCCTTTGTTTTTCAAGTAAAGCTATAGCGTATACCATTTTTTTTTGTTGTTGTTGTCTTTTTTTACGACTACAGCATTGGAAAGGAGAAGCCTCTCTCAAAGTTGCCTTTAAGCTGATTTATTTATTTTTTATTCTGTGTGAATTTTAGAAAATTATGGCCCTATTCGCAACTGATATAAATAAAATGTATTGCTTGCAAAATTATCACACAACGAATTTTATTAATGCAAATAATGGCTTTTTTTTGGCATGAGGGGAGCGGAGAGTGTCTTATACTAGACCTGATCGACATCTACCCTACCATGAAGCTGTGAAGATTAATCTATCTATTTATAGCTCTATATTTATACCTCCTACTTATAGATCTTTCTATTTATTAATTATAGCTCCATCATGTACCCTACCTATGAAAAAAAACGCTACCTGACTTGCTTTACTTGATATCCCAGCAACACATATCTTGGAGGTTAGAAGTTGGGAAAATCATATTTCATACCTTTTATTTCTGATAGTGCTGCCATCTATGAACGATTATTCAAAAGTAAACAATTTCCTTCTCTCAAAAGTTGAAATGCTAAAATTGTTAACTCATTCGGGACAATTCAAAGAGGCAGGGCCGTAGCGACCGCCCCCCATACCCCCCATTTTGGGGGGGGGGGGGGGTGGGCAAAGTCAGGGGCCCAGTAGTGAGCTATTGTACCTTTCAGCCGAAATTTTTTTTTTTTACTTAAATTTTTTTTTTTTTTTTTTTTTTAATAGTTTAATAAATTTTTTTTTTGTTTTATCGAAATTCATTTTCTTTTTTGTCAAAGATCTTGATCAGATTTAGAAATAGAAAATACATATGTGCTTTTCTTCTATACCCACCATGTTTTATAAAAGTTTTTGAAGGCTGTAAGTTCTACTTAAAAAAAAAAGTCATTTTAATATTTTTGTTGTGTGCCAATCATTGGGTGAAAAAGGTGAAACCAAAGGTTCAAAACTTCTTTAATACTAATACTTCCTTCAACCAAAACAGGTATGCGCTTTTTTTCTACAGCAACCATTTTTTTTTTAAAGGGGCCCAGATGAAAGAAATTTTGAAGGCGCTAAATTCTTTTTGAATTGCCTTTTTTAGAGCCCCCTATAAAAGTGCGTAAAAGTTGGATCCCAAGATTCAAAACTTTTAAGCCCATTTTTTATTCACATTTTTAAAAAACATGCTTTTTAATCTCGTTGGGGGCCCCAATAAGTTTCAAAACTTCCTTAATACTATTACTTCCTTCAACCAAATGTGTTTTCTTTCTACAGTCACGATTCTTTTTAAAGGTGCCCAGATGAAAGAAAATTTGCAGGCTCTAAATACTTTTTTAATTGACTTTTTTGGGGCCCCCTATAAAAGTGAGGAAAAGTTGGAACTCCAGATAAAAAAATTTTAGGCCCAATTTTTATTATTCAAATGTTTTAAAAATATGCTTTTTAATCTCGTTGGGGGTCCCAATAAGGTTAAAAACTTTCTTAATAACTATTACTTCTTTTAACCAAAACAGACATGCCCTTTTTTTCTATAGCTACCATTCTTTTCAAAGGGACCCAGATGAAAGAAATTTTGCAGGCACTAAATTCTTTTTGAATTGTCTTTTTTAGGGCCCCCTAGAAACGTGCGTAAAATTTGGAGCCTAAGATTCAAAACTTTTAAGCCCATTTTTTGTATTCTAATTTTTAAAAAATATGCCTTTTAATCTCACTGAGGGACCCAATAAGTTTCAAAAGTTCGTTATACTATTACTTCCTTCAACCAAATGTGCTTCCTTTCTATAGTCATTATTCTTTTTAAAGGTGTACAGATAAAGAAGTTTTGCACGCTCTTAATACTTTTTAAATTGTCTTTTGGGGGGGGGGGGGGCCCAATAAAAGTGAGGAAAATTTGCAACTCAAGATTCAAAACTTTTAGGTCCCATTTTTATTATTCAAATGTTTTAAAAATATGCTTTTTAAAATATTCTTTTTAATCTCGTTGGGGGCCCCAATAAGTTTAAAAACTTCCTTAATACTATTACTTCCTTCAACCAAATATGCTTTCTTTCTACAGTCACGATTTTTTTTTAAAGGTGCCCATATGAAAAAAAATTTGCAGCCTCTAAATACCGTTTTAATTGACTTTTTTGGGGGCCCCAATAAAAGTGAGGGAAAGTTGGAATTCAAGATTCAAAACTTTTAGGCTCAATTTTTATTATTCAAATGTTTTTAAAATATGCTTTTTAATCTCGTTGGGGGCCCCAATAAGGTAAAAAACTTTCTTAATACTATTAGTTCTTTTAACCAAAACAGACATGACCTTTTTTTTCTATAGCTACCATTCTTATTAAAGGGGCACAGATGCAAGAAATTTTGCAGGAGCTAAATTCTTTTTGATTTGTCTTTTTTAGGGCCCCTTATAAAAGTGCGTAAAAGTTGGAGCCCAAGATTCAAAACTTTTAAGCCCATTTTTTTATTCTAATTTTTAAAAAATATGCCTTTTAATCTCACTGAGGGACCCAATAAGTTTCAAAAGTTCGTTATTCTATTACTTCCTTCAAACAAATGTGCTTCCTTTCTATAGTCATTATTCTTTTTAAAGGTGCCCAGATGAAAGAAGTTTTGCACGCTCTAATTTCTTTTGAATTGCTTTTTTTAGGGCCCCCTATAAACGTGAGGAAAAGTTGGAGCCTAAGATTCAAAATTTTTAGGCCCCATCATTTTATTCAAATGTTTTAAAAATATGTTTTTTAATCTCGTTGGGGGCCCCAATAAGTTTCAAAGCTTTCTTAATAGTATTACTTCTTATGACCAAAACAGATATGCACTTTCTTTCTATAGCCAGCATTCTCTTTAAAGTTTCCCAGATGAAAGAAATTTTGCACGCTCTAAATTCTTTTTGAATTGTCTTTTTTTAGGGCCCCCTATAAACGTGCGTAAAATTTGGAGCCTAAGATTCAAAACTTTTAAGCCCATTTTTTTATTCTAATTTTTAAAAAATATGCCTTTTAATCTCACTGAGGCACCCAATAAATTTCAAAAGTTCGTTATACTATTACTTCCTTCAACCAAATATGCTTCCTTTCTACAGTCATTCTTTTTAAAGGTGCCCAGATGAAAGAAGTTTTGCACGCTCTTAATACTTTTTAAATTGTCTTTTTGGGGGCCCCCAATAAAAGTGAGGAAAATTTGCAATTCAAGATTCAAAACTTTTAGGTCCCATTTTTATTATTCAAATGTTTTAAAAATATGCTTTTTAAAATATTCTTTTTTAATCTCGTTGGGGGCCCCAATAAGTTTAAAAACTTCCTTAATACTATTACTTCCTTCAACCAAATGTGCTTTCTTTCTACAGTCACGATTTTTTTTTAAAGGTGCCCATATGAAAGAAAATTTGCAGGCTCTAAATACTTTTTCAATTGACTTTTTGGGGGGCCCCTATAAAAGTGAGGGAAAGTTGGAACTCAAGATTCAAAACTTTTAGGCTCAATTTTTATTATTCAAATGTTTTTAAAATATGTTTTTTAATCTCGTTGGGGACCCCAATAAGGTTAAAAACTTTCTTAATACTATTACTTCTTTTAACCAAAACAGACATGACCTTTTTTTTTCTATAGCTACCATTCTTTTTAAAGGTGCCCAGATGAAAGAAATTTTGTAGGAGCTAAATTCTTTTTGATTTGTCTTTTTTAGGGCCCTTATAAAAGTGCGTAAAAGTTGGAGCCCAAGGTTCAAAACTTTTAAGCCCATTTTTTTATTGAAATTTTAAAAAAATATGCTTTTTAATCTCGTTGGGGGTCCCAATAAGTTTCAAAACTTCTTTAATACTATTACTTCCTTCAACCAAATGTGCTTTCTTTCTACAGTCACGATTCTTTTTAAAGGTGCCTAGATGAAAGAAAATTTACAGGCTCTAAATACCGTTTTAATTGACTTTTTTGGGGCCCCCAATAAAAGTGAGGAAAATTTGCAACTCAAGATTCAAAACTTTTAGGCCCATTTTTATTATTCAAATGTTTTACAAATATGCTTTTTAATCTCATTGGGGGCCCCAACAAGGTTCAAAGCTTTCTTAATACTATTACTTCTTTTGACCAAAACAGATATGCGCTTTCTCTCTTTAAAGGTTCTTAGATGAAAGAAATTTTGCAGGCTCTAAATTCTTTTTGAATTGTCTTTTTTAGAGCCCCCTGTAAACGGGAGGAAAAGTTGGATCCCAAGATTAAAAACTTATAGGCCTCATTTTTTCATTCAAATGTTTAAAAAACATGCTTTTAAAACTCATTGGGAGCCCCAATAAGTTTCAAAACTTCCTTAATACTATGAGTTCCTTCAAACAAATGTGCTTTCTTTCTATAGCCAGCATTCTCTTTAAAGGTTTCCAGATGAAAGAAATTTTGCAGGCTCTAAATTCTTTTGAATTGTCTTTTTTAGGGCCCCCTATAAACGTGAGGAAAAGTTGGAGCCTAAGATTCAAAACTTTTAGGCCCCATCTTTTTATTCAAATGTTTTAAAAATATGTTTTTTAATCTCGTTGGGGGCCCCAATAAGGTTCAAAGCTTTCTTAATAGTATTACTTCTTATGACCAAAACAGATATGCACTTTCTTTCTATAGCCAGCATTCTCTTTAAAGTTTCCCAGATGAAAGAAATTTTGCACGCTCTAAATTCTTTTTGAATTGTCTTTTTTTAGGGACCCTATAAACGTGCGTAAAATTTGGAGCCTAAGATTCAAAACTTTTAAGCCCATTTTTTTATTCTAATTTTTAAAAAATATGCCTTTTAATCTCACTGAGGCACCCAATAAATTTCAAAAGTTCGTTATACTATTACTTCCTTCAACCAAATATGCTTCCTTTCTACAGTCATTTTTTTTAAAGGTGCCCAGATGAAAGAAGTTTTGCTCGCTCTTAATACTTTTTAAATTGTCTTTTTGGGGGCCCCCAATAAAAGTGAGGAAAATTTGCAACTCAAGATTCAAAACTTTTAGGTCCCATTTTTATTATTCAAATGTTTTAAAAATATGCTTTTTAAAATATTCTTTTTTAATCTCGTTGGGGGCCCCAATAAGTTTAAAAACTTCCTTAATACTATTACTTCCTTCAACCAAATGTGCTTTCTTTCTACAGTAACGATTTTTTTTTAAAGGTGCCCATATGAAAGAAAATTTGCAGGCTCTAAATACTTTTTTAATTGACTTTTTGGGGGGCCCCTATAAAAGTGAGGGAAAGTTGGAACTCAAGATTCAAAACTTTTAGGCTCAATTTTTATTATTCAAATGTTTTTAAAATATGTTTTTTAATCTCGTTGGGGACCCCAATAAGGTTAAAAACTTTCTTAATACTATTACTTCTTTTAACCAAAACAGACATGACCTTTTTTTTTCTATAGCTACCATTCTTTTTAAAGGTGCCCAGATGAAAGAAATTTTGTAGGAGCTAAATTCTTTTTGATTTGTCTTTTTTAGGGCCCTTATAAAAGTGCGTAAAAGTTGGAGCCCAAGGTTCAAAACTTTTAAGCCCATTTTTTTATTGAAATTTTTAAAAAATATGCTTTTTAATCTCGTTGGGGGTCCCAATAAGTTTCAAAACTTCTTTAATACTATTACTTCCTTCAACCAAATGTGCTTTCTTTCTACAGTCACGATTCTTTTTAAAGGTGCCTAGATGAAAGAAAATTTACAGTCTCTAAATACCGTTTTAATTGACTTTTTTGGGGCCCCCAATAAAAGTGAGGAAAATTTGCAACTCAAGATTCAAAACTTTTAGGCCCATTTTTATTATTCAAATGTTTTACAAATATGCTTTTTAATCTCATTGGGGGCCCCAACAAGGTTCAAAGCTTTCTTAATACTATTACTTATTTTGACCAAAACAGATATGCGCTTTCTCTCTTTAAAGGTTCTTAGATGAAAGAAATTTTGCAGGCTCTAAATTCTTTTTGAATTGTCTTTTTTAGAGCCCCCTGTAAACGGGAGGAAAAGTTGGATCCCAAGATTAAAAACTTATAGGCCTCATTTTTTCATTCAAATGTTTAAAAAACATGCTTTTAAAACTCATTGGGAGCCCCAATAAGTTTCAAAACTTCCTTAATACTATGAGTTCCTTCAAACAAATGTGCTTTCTTTCTATAGCCAGCATTCTCTTTAAAGGTTTCCAGATGAAAGAAATTTTGCAGGCTCTAAATTCTTTTGAATTGTCTTTTTTAGGGCCCCCTATAAACGTGAGGAAAAGTTGGAGCCTAAGATTCAAAACTTTTAGGCCCCATCTTTTTATTCAAATGTTTTAAAAATATGTTTTTTAATCTCGTTGGGGGCCCCAATAAGGTTCAAAGCTTTCTTAATAGTATTACTTCTTATGACCAAAACAGATATGCACTTTCTTTCTATAGCCAGCATTCTCTTTAAAGGTTCCCAGATGAAAGAAATTTTGCAGGTTCTAAATTCTTTTTGAATTGTCTTTTTTAGGGGCCCCTATAAACGGAAGGAAAAGTTGGAATCCAAGATTCAAAACTTTTATACCCCATTTTTATTATTCAAATGTTTTTAAAATATGCTTTTTAATCTCGTTGGGGACCCCAATAAGTTTCAAAACTTCCTTAATACTATTACTTCCTTCAACCAAAACAGACATGTCCTTTTTTTTCTATAGCTACCATTCTTTTTAAAGGTGCCCAGATGAAAGAAATTTTGCAGGCTCTAAATACTTTATAAATTTTCTTTTTTGGCGCCGCTCTTAAAAGTGAGCAAAATTCGGAACTCAAGATTCAAAACTTATAAGCCTCATTATTTTTTCACATGTTCAAAAAATATATGCTTCTTACTTTCGTTGGGGACCCCAATAAGCGGGCATCTATATGCATTGCATATGCCGCCTATCCCCTCATGTTCGACCTGTTTCGTTTTTAACATTTCATTTCTCTTGTCTTGATAAATTACTTATGTTAACTTAACTATACATAAATTATATTGTGTATTTATTTAATCTACTAGCAGAGCTTCGCCCACTTCGCTGATTGCTTTTTTAAAAAAAGAACCCAATTTTTGGAGTTCTCCATTGGGGGCCTTCACTGCCTTCCCTAGCGTAAACCTGTTCCGGATATTCCCGCTCCGATCTTAAATCAAACAATCATTTAATTATTGTATTTTTTTTCTATAAAAGTGATAGTTCCCAGATAAAGGTGAAATTTTCCAGCATCGTAGCTCACGTCGCTACAGGAACAAATTTGTTATTTTTCCACTTCAGCTTAATTATTACAGCAGCAAAATCTACTGGATAATTCTGCGGTTGCAGAAAAAAAATGTCAAAAAAACTCTGCAAAACGCGAAAAAAAATGTAAAAATCTTATAAAAAAATTGGGCAAAAATTCAAAAATCGCTGAGAGAAAATTGATTATATCAAGCCAAAAGATTGAAACTGGAATGTTAAAAAGTCGCCATATGTACATGTACATATAATAAAATATGTACATATATATGTATTTAATAAAAGGCACCAATCCGAGCAGGAAAAAAATTGTTATTAGTGAATATTTTCTGCTTAAAGAAAATCTGTCTGTGCCACGCATTGTCAAACTGAAGAGAAAATTGAAAATACGTTTATATACGTTAATATATTTTTTATTTATTTATTTTGTTTATGAGCAATACTTAGCGGTTTATAACATTTGTAAAAGGAATTCACTTTCAAACTTTTTTGCCAAATTTTGTCGTCTGCTGTTTTTAAAATTTTCGAGAATTTTTATGTGATTTTTAGCTTTTTTTCCCTTTTCTGGTAGTTTTTTTAATATTCGTAAAAAATATAAACTCGGTTTCAATCTTTTAGCCCAATATAAGTAAAGTTTTATCTCTATGAACTTCGAATTTTTTTATGCAAGTTTTGGCGTTCTTTCGCGTTCTTCGGCGATTTTTTTTACATTTTTTTTCCTAAATGGAAGAATTCTCAGCTAAATTTTGCAAGTCCTTTGATTAAATTCACTTTGTAAGAATATTAAATCTGTTCCGTGACGAACGTGAACGAAATGTTTAAAATTTGAATTTAATCTGGATCGAAATAAAAAAAATTACAATAATTCTAGGTTCGTATGATTCGAGATCGGAGAAGACATAGCCCCTATGGGTGTACGTTGCCGAAAGCAATGCAGCCCAACTACAAATTCGTTCAATTTGGAGTTCGTTTTGGAAAATCCGACCAGTGAAACTCCGCTGGTGTTGTTATAAAATGGAACTCGGGTGGGAAATTAAATATAGATATTTCTCTGAAATCTTAGAGGGGGGGGGGAGGGGGGGCAAAAATTATGTTTTTTTTGGGGGGGGGGCTCTGAAGACCTTGCTACGGCTCTGCAAAGAGGGCATACAGAATTCGTTTCTGGTTCCAGCAAAAAAAGAAAAGTAATATTTGCTTTCTTTGATTAGAGCATTTTCGTGATTATTTAAGGAAAGGTAACTTCTTTTAAAAAAGTGATGCGAACCGAGGCAAATTTGTGTAAGAGTCGCCGGTCCCGAAGGGGTTAAAGGCAAAAAAATTTACAAAAAGAAAAAGCTTGAAAAAATTGAATAGGAAGCATGTTCTTTTGTGCTCCCGACCAGGGACCGATTTATTTACTTTGGGACAGTGGGCATTCATCCTTCTGATTTTTATTCCTTCTCCACAGATTAGATTATACATACTTTCATTAATTTTTGAGGCCTAATTTAGAGTTTTGGGGTCTTTTCGGGACAGAACAGGAAGTACGGAAGCAAGGCGTGCCCTGCCATACGTGTCACGTGCCCTGCCATACATCAGCCTTTGCTTCCACAATCCCGCATGCATGATTGAAAGACAAGAGATAGTATGCCTATAATGACAAATAAAAAAAATATATAATAAAAAAAAACTATGATAGTGATAAATGATAAAAAAGAATTATACATAAAACATATAAAATTTGAAAAACACCATCGCGCTTAGATGCTTACCGTCAGGGCCGAAACTAGCCTTTTTTGCACCCGGGTCAAGCATGGATTTTGGCGCTCCCCTCCCCCCTCTTCCGCAAAGTATATTTACAAAGAGAATTTTACTAATTTTCTAATAGCCGACTTATTTTAAAATTTAAAATATGTAATCTTAAAATGTGTAATACTGAACTACGTAATCTACAATGCCGGATCCAAGGGGGAGATCACGGGGGTCATGACTCTCCTCTGAACACCAACAAAAATATTCTAAAGATCATTTTTAAAATGAAATATACAGTTAGAGTCCCGATTATCCGAGTCCTGCTTAACCGAGTTTCCGCTTGCACCGAGTTATTTTCTTCTGATGGACTGATGTCTTCTATTATTATGAAACAGCCATTATAAATGAAGTGTTAGGTGAAGATGAAAGAGCAGCCGTAAAATGTTAGAACTCTGATTTTCTGGTCAGAATGGGAAGAAAAAAATGGCCATAATTTTTTTTGTCAAAAAACAGAAAAATGGCCATTTTTTTTTCTTCCTATTCTGACCAGAAAATCAGAGTTCTAACTTTTTACGACTGCTCTTTCATCTTCATCTAACACTTCATTTATAATGGCTGCTTCATAATAATAGAAGCCATCAGTCCATCAGAAGAAAATGATCCATTCCAAAGGTATAATCCTTCATTTGGCTGCCCTTCGTTCTGGCGCCCGGGGCACATGCCCCCTCTGCTCCCCTTAGTTTCGGCCCTGTTTACCGTCTCGAATTTGCATAGATTCACTATTTTAGTCAGTACTGTTTTTATGGGTGGCCCAGTTTAGCCTCTGCCCAGAGATCAAGTCGGTCAGGACGCAGGGGTAAGATTAGTAGAATTTTAATCTGATGTATTAAAATTAAAATTTGTTTGTCTGTAATTCTATACAAATCCACAATTTGGAAGCTAGAATTGTGAAATGTTACGTACAGGTGTATTAAAACACAGCCGAGGCAACTAAAGTAATCCGGAATAGGAATAACTTATGGTTAATTTTTAATTAATAAAAAACGACCAATTAATTAAACAGCAGTTTCCAATCAAATTTAAACATTTTTTGTTATAGCTGTTGCCAACAATTAAAAATCCACAATAAAATTCTTACCACAACAATTACTTTTCTATCGCAAGGTTTCCACATGAAAAAATGAAATAGATGGTTTGGCGAATTTTAAAAAAGGGAATATTGCATCATAATTTTTCTGTTTTATGGTTTCCATGTGAAAACTTATATATTTAATTAATTTGTCGAATTAAAAAAATGGAATATTGCGTCATATTGGAAATATAAAGGACGTGGTGAGTATATAACGTCATATAAGTGTGTAAAAATATATTGAAGCATGATAAAAACTCGATTATGGAAATATTGGCGTATTTTAACATTATTGCTCCAATGATGTATGGAAATAAGTTCATTTATAGCTATATTATTTTGCGTCTGTTATATAAACTTATACATTTTTATATCGGGTTTTCATTTGATTCATGTCACTTCGACTGCCTCTTTTTTTTTTTTTTTTCTCTTTTTTTTTTATGTTTTATGTTTTATGTTAAATTTTGAAATTGGTTTTTCAAAACAGACATTCTAATATTCCGGGCAACGCCGGGTTACTTTAGCTAGTATCACATATATTCGTCTTATAGTTAAAAAAAAAATAATAATCTGTAGTGACTTCATCCAACTTCCCGGACATTTTGCAGAAAACATTGCATTGAGATTAAAATAAGTGCCAATATAAAAATAATTAAAAAGCTAGATCCTTTTTTTAGAAGGGCTAAATGCCTTCATTGGTAAAATCGTGCTTATGTTCTACAGAAAACGTGCACTTTATTCATTGATTAAGCTGAAACATTTGTCTAAAATTGCGACTCAATTTTCAACGAATGTTCATTCTGCCCACCTGTAGATTAAAATAAACATTAAAAGTGAATTTACACAGCCCTACTATTAAGAATTTTAAGTTGTTTTAATAGATATTTCGCCATTTTTTTCTCAGTAAAATGCTATATTTAAATTTTCACATGCTTTTATCAGATTAACAAAACTCCCTATATGCATTTCTTGTCGATAAAAAAAAGTTTTACTAAATTCAGCCATGTTCTGATGAAACATCATTGTTGTAACGACATAAAATGAGAGTGAACAATAAAAATATTTAATTTAATAATTCAGTTAAAAAAGAAAATACTTAAATCGGTTTTCTTTAGTCACAAAACGGTTGAAAACGATTTAATAATGGTTTAGATATCGAACCGATTGTCTGATTTGTTCGAAAATGTTCACAGCTCTTTCGATAATGGTCTGTAACATATTTGATAAATATGAGCTTTATCAAAAATACCGTTTGGAGGGCGTATTTACATTTACACACACGCACACACATATGCATCACGATTAAAAATATCCATAGCTACTGAATAAAAGTTTTTTTTTATAAGTTTAAAATTATTCTTTATTGAACTATTTTAGAATAATAATAATAATAATAAAAACAAGCAATTTTATATGCAGTAAATGGGGGATTCTCACAATCTTTTGACTTTTCTATATTTTTCTGTCCCTGAATAATAATTTTTATTTTAGTACATATTCTTGTTTTTTTTTCCCTTTATACCGGATAAAATCCCATTGCATGACTGCATAATAATATTAACGAGATAAAGAAGTTTTGGACGATGTTGGGGTACCAAATATGCTACAAAATTCCTATACCGTCCCGTGTCCCTGATGCTGATTTTTAAGTTTGGAGCTGTTTGTTTAAAATTGTTTCAATAAAAGTAATTCGATGTAATTTTTTTCCAAAACTGCGACTATTGTTTTATATAAATATGTAGCAAAAAATTAACCTGCACACATTTTTAGGGTTGTTATTATTTTTTTAATTCTGTCCCTGGGTTTTAGATTCCTTACCGTCCCTCTTGCTAAACTTATACAGAAAATCACTTCAGATGCAGCCAAAGATTTTTTTTCAAGTTTTTTCTCATGCAGAAGTATACTAGAGAAAGAATGTCTAAAATTCATTGACAGGAAATTGACAGCAGAATTTAAACCAGCATTTAAATATCAGTTTCAAGCATCGTGGCTTTATTGGTAGTCTTGCCGTCCCCAAGATTTATTCCTGCACTTTTCGAGGTGAATTTTTTTTATTTTTTATTTAATCCAATGTAAATAACTGTTTCTAAAAATCAATGAACATTGTGGCTATCACTTAGTCTTAACATGATTTACCTAAAAATAGGTGTTAATTTTCCTTACCGTCCCATCCTTACCATCCCTTTTTTTGCCTTACCGTCCCTTTTTTCCTATACCGTCCCCTTTTTTCCCTTACAGCCACTTCTTTAACACCACTTTAAGACAATGTTATACCAAAATTTTGTACTAAAAATACTACATTGTTATTATTTCTTATTTGAATATCCTGTGGGTACTATGCAAATTCATTATAAGTAAAAATTTAGAAGAAAATAAAAAGTTATAGCGGTATAATAGTATATAAAATTAAACTCGCAAGTTTAACTTAAATCTCAGTTAAATAAAGAAATTTTCGCTGCTGACCATTTTTTCTTTATTTTGAATCATTAAGACATTCGTCTATAAGTTTTAAATGTTATTTTGGTAAGTTTAATTTCACCAAATTTTTATGACTGAAAAGTCAAAAGATTGTGAGAATGCCCAAATCTTTTCCAAATACCCGTGGAATAATTTTTCATATAGGATAGCTATAGACGACAGTAATAAGTCTTTGCAATACTTTTCATCTATGGATGGAAAAAGAATTACTAAATTTAAGAAGAAAATGGTAACTTTTTATCTTTTTGAAAGACTAAACATGCTCAATCTTTTCTAACATACAAAAAATCTCAAACAACTATTGCTAATAAAAACAAAAACCTTGCTATATTGGGCTTGTTATATTGGGATATTTGGTTTAAAGGGTCGTTTTATCTGATAAAAAATGATGGTGTGTGAATGGTTACAAATGTCGATCTCTTTCGGTCGGTCATTATAATGAGAAAGTCACCGTCGTTATATCGACCGTCTGCCATGTATGTTCTGTGGAATTTTTTTTATTTAAGAGGATTGCGATCAGGGAGATAATTGTCGATGCGTCCTTATGTGAAAAACCACACAAATTCGTAATATATCGGTCCTTCCTTAAAGACTCTGGAGATCCGCTCTTGAACGGCTGTGATTTTAACGGTAAAAAGTTGGAATATATAAGCATAATTAAAGATTGGTGCATGTTTTTCTTCCTTTAATACTATTTTTACCATGTGTTGACTAATGATAGTTTTTAAAGATTTGTATCGCTTAAAGTTTTGTTATTTTCTGCAATTTCTAAATGAAAAAAAATCGAATTTATTTTTTAATACAACGAATATTTATTTTTACAGTTATCTGCTTCAAAAGAAAGAGATTTTTAAAAACCGGTTGGTTTAAAACAGTATAAATAAAACAGTAGTTAAAATGACACTGAATCCCTTGCTCTTATAAGTTTTAACTAGAGATCGACCGAAGATTCGGTTTCAGCTTCTGTTCAAAATCAGAGTATCGCTGAAAATTCGTTGCTGCCGAAAATTCGTCCGGGCCGAAACAAAAAAATCTCGGTTCTTCTGTCGGAAATTTTCAACATTACCCATTCTTTTGAGCTGCATCGGCTCAAATAAGACACTATTTATTGCTATGAACTTCACTGTTTATAATTATCTGTTATGCCTGATTCAATACACGAGTGCAAATTATAAAGCAAGCAATGTAAATAATTATAATTAATCGTTAATTATAATTAATACATATAATTAATTAATAATTATGTATATTTATGCATGTATTAATTACTTAAAAACATTTTTTGGACATTTTCGTTTTCGTTTTCGGTCAAAAATAGGAAGATTACTGAAATTCGGTTTCGGTTTTAAAAACCTGTTTTGGTAGATACTTTAGTTTTAACTAAAACTTTAAATTTTTACATCTTTATCTGCCCAGACCCTAAGCTATATCCTACATATATGAAAGAGGAGAATCATCCTGTTTGGCGCTCAATACATGATTTTTCTTCACTTATATCTCATATTATTTAATGATGATTTTCAATCATCATTGTATCAACTAACTTATGTGAAAACGTACCGACTTTTGAATATTACTATTTTCAAATGGTAATGCTTCTCTTATTTAATCGCAAATTTCGCTCATAAATAAAGGGAATATTATAAAGGGCATATATATTCAGATACAGTTTTACTCAAAAATCGAAGGTTTGGAGCTATGCAACCAGACAACACTGTTTAACTCTTTTAGGGGCAAGATACTTGTATTCGTAAAATGTTGAAATAATTGAATGACACCGGTATTTACAAGAAAATTTATTTGTAAAGAAGTAAAAGTATATTTTGGCGTACTTCATAAAAGTTAAATTTTCATACAAAAAAATTCGGGTGCCAATGTGGCAATTAGGGATTAAAATTATATGATGCAGTAGCGGCATCACCGCCCTTCACGGGGTTAAAAAAATATATATATATTTCCTGATATGGAAGAAACGTTTACGAAAATGTAGTGCAACTTCATAGTTTCATATTATCGTTGAAATCTGAATTAGCTGCTGCATTAAAAATGTTTCGAAATGCTTATTTATTACCTTACCATACACTTCTCAACGTCTATACAGTGAGCAAAAAAAATATTTGCACGCAGACGATTTTTTGCATAAGTAACCATAGAAAGCAAATTTGATACTATTCTCTTAATTATTCATTTATTTAAATAAGTAGAAAATAAAAATAACTACCCATTTTCCTTAAACAGTAATATTACACATTTTAAAAAAATAATAATATTTTCTCATATCAAAAAAGTATTTGCACAAGAAGCATTGACCATTAAAAAAAGCATTAAATGTGAATATTATGCAAATGTTTAGCACAGGGATGGCGAACCTATGGCACGCGTGCCGAACTTGGCACGTAAGAAAACTTCTCCGGCACGCGAAAAAACTTATACATTATACTTTATGGAGAACAATCCATTTTATGTTTTTTTACAAAAAGTATAGTTTTGTATAAACTGTATATAATTTACTTTAAAATAATCCGTAAATTTTGAATGAATTAAGGTATAAATTTCAATGAAAGCGCCTTGTAGCGGCATTTTCTCTCCAAACCATTCAGCATATAGTGTTTTCCAAATCATTTTGCTTCTTCGTGAAATTTCAAATGTTTTTGAAAATTGAATTTTTAGATATAGTTTGCATAGTAATACACTATGACGCAAAAGTTTAGACAATGAAGAAATTCTTACATACATTGAAAAATATTTATTCAATTTTCAAATCACTGCTTGAAATTAATGTGCTGTACATATAAACAATATTTATAACAAAGAAAAGTGGAATTGTGCATATTGCAATAAATTAAATGGTAACAAAAATAAACTGCTGTCTCAAAAGTTTAGACACAAATTAAATAAAATCGAAATAAACAATTTTTAAAACCTCGTTGCGCATCCATGCTTATGTATTACGTCATATACACGAGATTGCATGGAAGAAACTAAATCTTGCATAGTTTGTGGATCGATATCGTACCATGCATTCTCAATAGATGTCTTAAGTTCCTTTTCAGAAGAGTATTGTCTAGCGTTGCTATAAACTTTGCGACACATGATGCTCCAAAGGTTTTCTATAGGGTTAAGATCTGGGCTACATGCTGGCCAGTCGAGAACTCTTATATTATGGGAATTAAACCAAGATTTTGAATGTTTTGCAGTGTGAATTGAAGCATTGTCTTGCTGAAATTCCCACTGAGGACCCCCTAGAAGCTCAGCAAATGGCAGTAGGTTTTCTTCTAATGTCTGTGTATAATGCTGTGAAGTTTGACGACCACTGGTGAAGGTCAGAGATACTTGTCCATTATAGCAAAAGGCTGCCCAAACCATCACCGAGCCCCCTCCTTGTCTGCGACTAAAAAAACGTCGAGGTTCCTTCCGCAAGTCATGCCAATACGATAAACAACCATCTGGACCATCCAGATTCCACTTTTTTTCATCGCTAAATATGACTGACTGCCATTTCTCTCCATATGACATATGCTTTCGAGCCCACATAAGTCTTTGTAACTTATGATATGGTTTCAGAGCTGGTTTCTTCTGCATTTTGCTATAAACGATTGTTCCTTTTTCCAAAATTCGTCTACGAATCGTATCCTTTGATACAGAGAGTCCCGATGAGCTTTGAACTCCACGTACGCTCATTTGTTGAGTACTCGCTAGTCTTTGTATCAGGCGATCCTCTCGTACATTTGTCACACGTGGCCTCCCAGACCGACATTTTGCTTTATATTCGGAACCACTCGATAAAACTCGATAAATAGATTTTTTTGACCTATTAATAATAGCAGAAATTTCAGAAACGCTCTTCCCTTCACCTTTCAACTGCCAAATCCTTGAAACCTCATTCACTTGAATTTCTTTAGCTCTCGGCATGTCGACTATGAAGCGCAATCGTTTGGAGAACTTAAGTACTCCAAATTTGTGACATCATCGATTCTAAATTTGCATATGCCAGCGAATATTCAAAGAAATTTAGAATAGTGTCTAAACTTTTGCGACAAGCACATTTGAATTTTTATGAAAAAAATTAGTATTATAGCAAATAAAACGACTGTCTTTTGTACATAGCATTTTAAATCAGTTTTTGAATATATTTACAGGTTTTTGTAATTCTGACGTCATAATTCTACATTTTAAAGCTGAATGACGTAATTGTCTAAACTTTTGCGTCATAGTGTATACCTAATTGACACACTTTTACTTCAGATTCACTTTTATTTTATTTAGGTTTAGGCTTTTAAGTAATTTTAGGTTTTATTATATTTATATTTTAATTTTGAAAATTGAATTTTAACTGTTAGTGTAAATAATTATGTGTCTACTGAACCTGCTTCTACCTGAAGAACTAAAAATGATATGATTCGGAAGTATACAATAAAAGAAAAACTCATATGTAGATTATTAATACGGAATTCGATGCGACATGACTATATTAATGAGTAAATACAGCATAATAAATAAGTTAGGATTCGAATTTCGTATAAGTATAAAAATATTTAAGTAAAAATTCTAAAAAAAATAATTATACGATTTTATCTAAGTTAAAATATTTCTGGCACGTTAGAATGTTGGTACATAATAATTTTGAATTTTTTTGCACGCATACTCAAAAAGGTTCGCCATCCTTGGTTTAGCATATCAGTCCCGCAGTACATTAGCCCCGCACTTTAAAGTCACGTAATTTATTAACTGGAGCAGGGATTCTGGGGAGTTTTTGTTCTAATGGTGCCGAAAACGTGTGAATTGTCTGTTGCTACCCGTGAGAGGATTATATTTCTTCACAATTCTGGATTAAGTTACCGAGGAATAGGTAAAAAATTAAATCTAAACTTTTCTAGTGTTCGTTATGTAATTAAGAAGAAAAAGAAACTGGTTCGACAATAAATAAGCCGCGAACTGGGCGTCCAAGAAAGCTAAATACCAGGCAAAGGAGAGCCATCATAAAAGAATCTTCAAAAAACCCTTTTCTAAGTGCTCGAGAATTGGCTGTTGATGTCGCTTCAACGTCGGGAACAATAGTTACACCACAATCAATTAGAAATATCCTTCATGATGCAAATATTCGAGGAAGAACCCCTCGAAAAAAACCATTTATTAGTGAAACAAATAGGGTGAAAAGACTTGAATTCGCGAAAGCTTATGTCAGCGAACCACTAGAGTTTTGGAAAACTATTATTTTTCCGATGAAAGCAAGTTCAATATTTTTGGCGCAGATGGTAAGAAAACTGTATGACGAAAGCCAAATACAATTCAAATTAAAAACTTGAAACCAACTGTAAAACATGGCGGTGGTCATGTAATGATTTGGGGATGCATGTCTTTTAACGGAGTTGGCGAAATGACCTTTATTGAAGGCAATATGAATGCTAAACAATGTATTAATATATTGCGAGATCATTTATCTAATAGTGCTCTGAAATTAGGAATTCCTAATTCATATTATTTCCAACAGGATAACGATCCGAAACACACTGCATATATGGTTGCTTTATATGGTTGCTTTATAATGTAAAAAATCAATTGAAAACGCCATTACAATCACCAGACCTCAATCTGATTGAAAATTTATGGCATATTTTGGATGTGAAAATAAGGAAAAAGAAAATTTCTAACAAATCAGAACTTAAGCAAGCTCTTAGGGAAGAATGGCTGCAAATCAGCAGTGAAACATGTCACAAATTAATAGAATCAATGCCCAGACGATTACAAGCTGTAATTGAAGCAAAGGGCATGCATACTAAATATTAGCACTGCTTTTAACTTATAAATAATTCCTCTAGTTCTAGCTTTATTGCTAGTGTGCAAATATTTTCTTGGCAGTACAAATGCTACTTTTATATGTTTTCATATGTTAAATATAATTATTAGTAAGTCAGATATTAAATATGTTTATTTGTTTTGTAAAAGTGTTGGTATTTTTAATTCTTAGTTGCTTTTTATTTATTTATACATATGCTACAACAAATTTACTTGGTGTGCAAATACTTTTTTTGCTCACTGTATATGGCAGGAGGAATGTTTCAAAAACCGGAAAATTGGGTCTCGTATGAATATAGAACGCCAAAAAAAATACATGGGAATTCATTACGATTACGGCAAACTTAAAAGATTGAAGGCATGAGTATTCTTAGGTAAACCAGGTCCATATGAGTACCGAAAGAGAAATATTCATGGTAATAAATTTATGTTGTGTATCTGGTGGTAACAAACAGACGGAGTCTATTAAGTACATCTTCAAACGCGTCCGGAAACCAGTAGTGAATGTTCCATGTAATTAACAATAAATTGGAACTAAGAATAAAAAATAAGAATAAAAAACCTAAAGTTTAAGGATCGACTGAAACAGGTTTTTAAGACCGAAAGCGAAACCAAACCCGAATTTCGGCAATATTCCTGTTTTTGGCCGAAAACGGAAGCAAAAATGGTCCATTTTTTAAAAAGTAATTAAAACATACATAAATATACATAATTGTTAATTAATTATATATGTAATTCTACGTGTGGTCCAAGTTTTCTCTCTGTGCCTCTGGCCAAAACTTTTTATTTTCATATAAAATAAAATGTAATTAACTCATCAATGACACAAAGTGATTTTCTAATTACACGAATTTCATCTAATTTATGTATACATACCTCGATTTATCTTTTGTAATGATTTTTGTAAATGACTATCTGTTGTAGAACTTAATTGTTAGAACTTTTTCAAAGAGTATTCGAAACACTTCTGCGGTTTCAAACTAAAATATTCTATTACTGTTAAGTCTGCAGCTTTTAATGAGCATATGAAAAGCGTCTTCAAAGTTTAGTCATATATGCATTTCTTGCTTTATTATTTTCACTCATGTCTTCAGTCAGTCATGACTGATAACTATAAACAGTGAAGTTCATAGCAATAAATAAAAAGTGTCTCACTTGAGCCGATACAGATCAAATCAATTCGGCAGCATTTTCACCGTAAACGAATTTTCGGCGAAACTCAGATTTTGGGACGAAACAAAAACGAAACCGAATTTTCAGTATATCTTCAGTAAAAATGCCCAGAATAAAATCAAAAGACAGGACAAGATAGTTCACAAACATGACAGTGGTCGGCTGCTAAGTGCAAGATCAGTCAATTAAACTCTATGATCTCATCGTTGGGAAGTGTTGCCCTTCCCGCTGTATTTATCAGATTTTGATCCTACTGATCACCATTTGTTTCGTTCTATGCAGAATACTCTTTCTGAATATCGGTTCATTTCTTATGGAGAAACCAAAAATTAGCTTGACAAGTGTTATACCCCTTATAAACAGCTCGATTTCTTGCATTCCAAAATTATCTTGTTACTTGGTCAAATATGAAAGCTTTTGATGGTAAATACCTTCAATATGTCTTTCTTCCGTTTTGACAAAAACAAATGTCTTTCCAGTACTTTAAAAAGGGGATTAATCATAGTTATACAAGTAAAAATTACTTTTATTCAGCTGCATTTCGAGAAATAATTAAGAATAAATGATCGAAGAAAATATTAATCCTTACACAATATTAAAATACAAAAAAAAAAAAAATAAAAAAATATCCGGAATGATATTTCTTAGGTTAAAATAGCTACCCCCACTACAGTCAGATCATGAGCATCTATGGAAATGACTCACTCACACTTTTTTTTGTATAATGCTTAAAAAGTTGTTAATTTATAAAGCCTTGTTAGCCGTTACAAAAGAACTGTCTTCTAACAAGGGAACCACTTTTGGTGTTGCTCGCACCTAGCATCGAGACCTGGTGCGTTTTGTAGCCCTATACATAAAAGTTAGAGAACCGAAAAAATTTCTCTGTTAAAATAATATTTTACATACTTTTTTTATACTTTTAATTTTTTATTATTACACTGTTAAAAATTTTGCAGCATTCTGGCAGGTCAATCGACCGTTTTTTGAAAAAACGGTTTCATAACCGTAATTTAACTATATTCAGACCATGAAATGGCCAATAATATGGTCAGAATAGTGTTAAAATTACGGTTGTGTAACCGTTTTCGGAAAAAACGGTCAAATGACCTGCCAGAACGCTGCAAATTTTTAACAGTGTACATATTTATTGTTTATTTCACGCCAAAAGTGAGTTAAGTCGCTAAATAGGGCGCTACAATTTTTATCCGCTTTATCCAAAGAGAAAATGTACAGAACATATTACTAGAATTAGATCAGATTGCGATTTTTTTAAATAATTGATAGCATAAGAAACAAATATTAGGTTTTTATTTTTTTTTCTATGCAGACGATAAATATATAAGTCATAAATATAATTCTATAAAAGCTTTGAAGATCATTGAAAACTATTTTTTAGTGAAATACAAAATAAGCAAACTACTTTCTTTTGAAATCGAATGAAATAAAGTCTCGAATGTTTAAAATGAAATGTTGCTGTATTAAATGGTCCTTCGGTACAAGTAATCATAAAGTAAATTAATATTTTTACACAATATAGAAAAATTATTGTGGCGAAACATTGCAATTTGTAGCTATTACAAATTCACATGGAGGAATGAGATAGATGGAGGTGCAGTAAGATGGTTGGGGTTGACGCCAAAATAGTAACCCTAAAATCCGCTACAGAAAGCCCAAACAAAACCACGTGCTTTGACACGCCTAACAGTTCAAACCGGTTTAAACCTGTATTTCTTTGCTTTCATTTTTTACCGTCGGAAATTGTTATTCAAGATATGATTAAAATTTCGATAAAAGATGACTTATGCGCTGTTATAGGATGTAGTACTAGATCAGAATGTATCAAAGAGAACTAATATATCACTTCACAGAATTATTTGATTATTTTATCACATGTATTTTAAATATAAATATCAGAAGCGTCTTTTAAGATTTTACTTGAAAGAGTAACATTCTTTCGTTATTGTCCTAAAATCGTTTGCACTTGGAAATCTACCGGGTGTCCCAAAAAGGACTGACTGATTTGAAAATTCAATAACTTCCAAACGGAGACAGATATTAAAAAAATTCTTGCAGGAGGGTGATGCATAAAGTCAAAAGTTTTTTTAGAGTGATTTTCGATTTTAGTTCGAATTACAAACAATAGATGGCGCTGCGATCAATAGAGGCTAAATTCAGGCTCGATTTTTGGTACTTCGTGGCCCGGATAATACATTTCCATCTCCTTTTTCTGCATGGAACATCAGAAAGGACCAAAAATCGAGCCTGTATTTAGCGACTATTGCTCGCAGCGCCATCTATTGTTTGTAATTCGAACTAAAATCGAAAATCACTGTAATAAAACTTTTGACTTTATGCATAACCCTCCTGCAAGAATTTTTTTAATATCTGTCACCGTTTGGAAGTTATTGAATTTTAAAATCAGTCAGTCCTTTTTGGGACACCCGGTAGATTTTAGATTAATATTTGTAATTTAAGTTTTCATACATCATTTTAAAAGAATGCTTTCATCATTATATTTTATCTGTTTGCATGCAATTATTAATATGCTGTTAAAAACAATTAAAAACGTTTAACTAAATTAGTAGCGATGATACAGTCAAAAATGGGGGCCTATTTGAAGCGCAATCACAAAATTTCATTCCATCAAAGAAACTCCATTAATCAGTTTGAATTACTTGAGTTTTGAAACATATTATTATTTGCAAAAAAATAAGTTCCCTGACAGGAAAATTTTAGCTGTAAGAATGAAATTATTATCAATAAATGCTTGGCTCGCTTTTGAGTAATTGGACTTGACCTTTCGATACAAATTTTTATTTTTCACTAAATTGTTATGTATTTCTCAAGGATAACTTTTTCTTTTCAGAAAATTGATACCAAAAGAAAAACAAAACTTCCATCTATACCATTCCCAAAACTTTCTTCTATCTTATACATGTTAATACTTCAAAATTCGCCACTGATCACACTGCCAAAATTAAATGGCAATCTATACCCATCATGAGGATTCTAAAGATATGAAATTCCGTGCATTAGTTCTTGAGATATGGCTATCGCTGAAATCGTGTAAATCCAGCAAACTGCAGCCTAGCAGCACCACCTATTTGGTGCTTTACACCAAAACCTATGATGCACCAAAACCACCAAACAACAACATATGTCAACGTCAAACTGAATCTGAAGTTTGGGGAGAATTCGTGCATTAGTTTTTGAGATAGAGCTATTGCGAAAATCATGAAAATTCTAGCGTAGCTGCGCCACCTATTGGGCGATTAACACTAAAATCTATCAGCAACAACTTGTGTTAACATCTAACTAACTCTGAAGTTAGATGAAAATTTGTGCATTAGTTCTTGATAGAACTATTGCGGAAATCGTGAAAAATGCAGTACAGCAACGCCACGTGATTTGCGATTTACACCAACACGCAATCAGCACCAAGTCATATCAAGGGCTAACTGAATCTGAAGTTTGATGAAAATCCATGCATCAGTTCTTGAAATATAGCTATGCGAAAATCGTGTAAAACCTACAAAATGCAGCATGGCAGCGCCACCTGTTGGGAGATTTACACCAAAAACTAATCAGCATAAATTTATATTAGGGACTACATGAATATAAATTTTTATTAAATTCCGTGCATTAGTTCTTGTGATAGAGCGCCCACAAAATTTGTGTCACATACTGACAAGTACTTTAGATACAGGAGTGTATCCAAATCTTTTGTGTGTCCTTGTAAATGAACGATAAATACTATAAACTATTATTTTAACACAATCAAACTGATTGGTAAAGTTATCATATGATAAATACTATGCACATTATATTTCACAGCAAGTACATTGTAGTAAATCTGAGTAATTTATGTCTATTCCATTATATTTCAGTACCCTCCCCCTCCCCCCTATATCATTATGTAACGGAATTCTTTTGTGTGGCCCTGTAGAATAATGCATGTTTTACTGCATTTTATAAATGAATATCAATTTCTTTATGTTTTAAATTATCTAGCATCATTCAAATGCAATTGAAACGATTTTTCTCATGGGCCGTAAGGTAACAGAATACTTTTTACCGCCCATGCAAATGAACTATGAGTGCAACACACACATATATATATTTTTTTTCAATAGCGATCACGCTATAGTAAACGTCAATAACATATAAAAAATGCAGGGTGATCCCAGTATATTTACAAGAGTTAGAGCTCGGCCAGAAGGCCATACAAACCGAAGACAAACATTTTTCATCTATGTTGGAAAGGGTTAAAGAAAGAAAACTTTCAATAATACAATTTTTAGTTCTTATCAAATGTTTTCAATAGTTTATTTAATCTTATTTTGACATTTATTTATTGCTAATTTTCCAATTCCAATTATTTTAAAAACAAACATTTATTTTAATAAATAACAACACAGCAAAGACCCTTTAAAAAATGTACCATTTTTTCTTAAAATATACTTCAGCTGTAATTCACCTCTTTGAATTCGTCTTATTAATACAAAATCCCTCCCACGGGCTTGCTTGTGTTGTTTGGGCTTTCTTGAACGTTTAAATTTGAGCGATAAATGGTTTCATATTGCAAACCTTTTTAACGGCATACTGCAACTCCATCTATCTCTTTCCTCCATGACAAATTCAGCTATGACATTTGGCTAGGGTTGCCGGAAACCTCTACTTTTGAAAATAAACGCCAACTGTTTCCCCGCCAAAAATATGAATATAAAGTTGCAATTTTTCAAAATCAGATTCGTGAGTTTTTGAAGGAATTTTCAAACTTTTTTCAGTATATTAATATATGGAAATAATTCCAGAGAGAAACATTCGCCTTGGATACAATATTTCAAATGAAAATCAAATTTCAAAGTAATTGCTTAATAGGCGCAAAGGCCAACATAGTGAAAAAGATTCCAAGCCGGGACTCGAACCCGGGCCATCAGTATAGCGCACTGACGTTCTACCGACTAAACCACATGGAACGATACACAGCTCGGAAAATTTCTCACTATTACATGTTGGCAAGGCTACAAACGCAGCACAAGATGGAATATTTATCGTGAGCCACCGACCCGTGGCTAACACGAAACATAATTAAATCCAGCATCGATAGAAACTATATTAATATATGGAAATTATTCCAGAGAGAAACATTCGCCTTGGATACAATATTTCAAATGAAAATCAAATTTCAAAGTAATTGCTTAATCCCGGCTTGGAATCTTTTTCACTATGTTGGCCTTTGCGCCTATTAAGCAATTACTTTGAAATTTGATTTTCATTTGAAATACTTTTTTCAGTATTTTATACTTATTATTAACTAATTTTTATTTTTAAATGCTTTTCTTTAAAAAAATTCACTGTTAATAGTCCGATAAGTGGTCTCGAAAATTGCATTTTCAGAAAGTCATGCTGCTGTAAAATCAAGAAATATTATTTTAACAGAAAAATTTTATCGATTCTCAAACTTCATAATATAGGGCTTTAAAATGCTCCAGGTCTCAATGCTAGGTGCGAGCAACACCAAAAGTGGTTCCCTTGTAAGTTAAATTACCCCTGTCTGCGAGTTAAATTATCTAAGTCAACCTTACTAGTTAGCCGAGCTAGTTATGTTTAAATTGCTTAATAGAATGGATAGTTATCACTAAATTGATTGCAACATGAATAGTATATATTGAGCGTAATAAGTGAAGATAATACAATAATATTGGTTACCTTCCGTATATTTCTTGTATTAAAAAATAATTATGTCGAATAGAGAACGTCTTTGTAATTTTTATTGGCACACCTTTATGTCAATTCGATTTTTTAGATATATTTCCTCATAAAACAAGATTTTTTTTACAAAGCGTTTAATGTCATTAATTCTTGACTATTCACATATTTTCTACAATTGATTTATAACTGTGATATTTTTTTTTTTTTTTTTTTTTTTTTGCATGTTTACTAAATATTTAAATGACAAGTAAACAATTCGACTTGAATAATTTTTTTCTCCTTTTTTCAGGAAAAAATGGCAGCACTCTGGAGAACTGGAATCCATGTTATGTCCTGGTCACTTCCACGAAGTAAGTAAATTCAGTAATGACTTGTTTAAATCATTTGTTAATCACCGTAATTTTGCAGCACGCCATTTTTATTCTATTATACAAAAAAAAAAAAAAAAAAAAAAAAAAAAAAAAAAAAAAAATCAGTCAAAGCAGTTGTAAATTTTCAGGGTGTAGGACAAAATCGTGCGCCGATAAAATATCGCACTGACAAAATATCACGAGTACAAAATATTGTATGGACAAAATATCACGCTGAAAAAATATTTGAACAAAAAAAAAAAAAAAAAAAAAAAAAACCCGCAAGAATAATAGGACATATAAAAATTATGACCGGGCATTCAGTCTGGAATTTCAAACTGGGATTTTAAGAGACTCAAAATTACCAACTAATTAAATAGTAAAACTCGATTGATCAAGTTAAAAAATAGGGTAGAAAAGAGAGATATAAATTTTTCCAAGGTTCTGTAGTGCAGAAGTTATAATTAACATATATTATACTATTTCTAAGATATAAAAAATAATATTCAGTAGTAAAATTCCAAATAACGAAAACTTGTTTTATTTAAAAACATAAATGTGTATAGCAATTATTACGAAACCGCTACATGTATTATATTAGGAAATTTTCAAACGTACCGTATAGGCAAAACAGCCCCCCCCCCCCCCACACACACACACACACCTTTACAAAAAAAAAAAAAAGACTGCTTTATTAAAAATTTTAATGAAATATAAGACTGAAAAGTTTTGAAACTTAAAAAAGATTTTAAATTGATGAACAAGGTACTAAAATCTTTTGAATTCTGAAAGCGAATTTTGGCAAAATATTTAGAGAGCTTTGCAATAATATAATGACACGTGAAAATCTGTTCTTTTATTCAGAACTTTATCTAGAAAGACGGATGTGGGGTTTATTATATGAGTTTGTTATATTATATAAAAATATAATATAATAAACTTTGGGGAGGCGGAGGGGGGGGGAGGGTCACATCGTCATTCTTCTAAAATTCAAACTTGTCACTTTCTCACACATTCACTAAGATATTTTCAATCATAAATGCTTTCAATTTACAGTTAATTTTATTCATATATCAAGAAATCAGAAGTGGCGTTTACAATTTTTCTATAAAGGCAAATGCTGTTTCAAACCATCTCTAATGCTGCCGTCATTGAATTTGTTGTAGCTATTTTTAGTTTATCAATGTATGCTGCACAAAATGTGGATTATAAAAACATGAAAATTGGTTAGTTTTATAGAGAAATGTGTGACAAACACGCTGAAGTAGGCAGTTTTTAAATTGAAGGCTTATTTTATGAGCTATGTAATGTTGAAATTGGTAAAGATTTTCAGTTATCATGGTTTTATTGGATCAAAAACTAAGACAACAATTTAAACATTTTTCCGCAGGCACACGACTAGATAGTGATGTGCGTTGTTTAATCATTTTTTATAATTTGTTCAATTTGTTTAATTTTTTAAAAGTTTTTTAAATTAAAATTTTATTATCTGAATAGAGATTGAATTCAAAATAACCGTTTTTTCCTACTGTTGTCAGATTAAAAAAAACTCAAATAATAACATTTATAAATACTTTTCAATTAAAAAAAATTGCACGTGAAGATTAAAAAAGAAAGAAAGCGTTGAAATTATTAAGTTATCACATGCGAAATGAATTTAACGGTGAAATTACGCCACATTTAAAATGATACTTTTAAAACAATATTCTTATAGCATCGTTACAAAAGTCTGGGACAATTTTCCCAACTTTACATGATCTGATTTTGAAAAGTAATTAATTTTACTTAATCACAAAAACCCCCATCGGCTGTCGCAACAGCGCAGCGGTTGATCCGGCCTTAAGAATCGAAAAATTCCCCAGTCAAAGAGAAAGGAATGGCAATCCGATTACAGAAGATCGAAACTGGTCCTGGTAATATAATACCATCATCCGTAATCTTTTATAAGGCTGTTCTCAAATCCAAAAGGGCATTTTTATGACATAAGTTTAAATTTATTTTTGGTCGGAAATGCATGTAACTAGCACGTGTTGTTGTTCAGAAACAATGTAATCGAGCTGTTTTTTCCGTTTTATTTTTATTTTTTTATTTCTTTCAAACGCAATAGATCTTTCAGAAAATAGTGTCAAAGTTGACGTTTTGAACCGGAGTTCCCGAAGAAAGCAGAAAAAACAGTTAGCGGAGGGAGAAAAAGTCTTTGTCACGTGATCAAAATCGCTTATAACTCAATAGGCAATTTATTTATAAAAAGATAGAAACCGCAGTTCGATTACAAATCGCTTCCATAGTCAGGACTTCCAATTTTATATCTTTCCGTTAAAAAATGAATTTGTAAATGTGTCAAAATGTTTTGCGCTTGTTGAGTAGAGCAGTTGAGAACAGACTTAAAACAGAGCAAATTAGAGTGTTGTTAGGGCCTACGATACCTGGAGAAGGGTTGGCGAGCATAGCCGTAAGGGGTTTGTTTATGGATTCTAATATAATATAATAAACTTTAATTATCTTGGAAACGAAATTTCTTATTTAAATATGAGGGAATTGAGGTACCAATTTTTTTTATTGTATTGCTTTATAATTCGGTATATTTTAACATTTAGCATAAACATACATCAAAATCAAAATGGTGCTTTCTTTCGTTCTGTTTGGAATAAATATAAAAAAAATTGAAAATCTGTAAAAAAAAAAAGTAAATGAGAATTTTTTCAAATGTAAGCTAACTGATTTACAAAATTTATTTTAATGAGTTTAAAATTCTTATACCTGTAAGGTAAAGACAGACTAAAATCAAAATGTAGCTTTGTTAGCTCAGTGGAAAAAAAAAAATACGTACATCTATACTCATAAAAGAAAACTTATAATGTTTTGCTCTGTCTGTCGGTGATGGCTAGGAAAATCTAAAGCACGTAAAGGTATCACAATTTGGATAAGGAGATCCGAAAGCACATGATGTTCAGATTCTTTATTTTTTGTTAATTGACCGAGATATTAATTAAAAACCATAATGAGCATCGCAAAATGGCGTGAAATGTCGACGCCGCCGAAATCCCGTACCGCAAATGAAGAACCTATAGAATGGGATAACATAAATTTATTTTAACGTCTTTCACAGCACTTCCGTTTTAAAAAGTATCAATCTTAACACTCCAAATTTATTTTTGTTTTTAGAGAACCATTGCAGCGATATTTCTGCAATTTTTAAAAATCTGCACCTGTTTTTATGAACAAAATATGAAAAAAAATATATCCATTTACAGATAGTTCTTTTTACTTTCTAACGATGTCTTTTTTTTTAAACATTAATATTTTTTATTAAAAGAAGGAGGATTTTATTCTGAAAGTCACATCTGAAACTCCTTTCACGCATTCAGAACCCCCCTCCCCCCCCCCCGTCGTTCAGTGCTGTTGAATATTTTCAAAGGGGTTTTCGCTTTCGTGCATGCGCTGGGAAACCGAGGGAACATGTTATCTTCAACAGAGAGAGATACCGACAATAGAAAGCCGGTGTTATAGTCAAGAACAACTGGAATTCAAGGCTAGTAATCTGAAAAGACAACAAAAAACAACCACCAGTAAAAGTTTTTTAAACAAAATAAAAATATTAATATTTGGAAATTTTTCCACAGAGAAACATTCATTCGCCTTGCATACAATATTTCAAATGAAAATCAAATTTCAAACTAATTGCTTAAAAGGCTTAATAGTGAGAAGTTCTATGTGGTTTAGTCGGTAGAACGTCAGTGCGCTATACTGATGGTCCGAGTTCGAGTCCCGGCATGGAATCTTTTTCACTAGGTTGGTCTTTGCGCCTTTTAAGAAAATAGTTTGAAATTTGATTTTCATTTGAAATATTGTACGCAAGGAGAATGTTTCTCTGTCGAACAATTTCCAAATATTAATATAGTTTCGATCGATGCTGGATTTAATTAAGAGTCTGTGTTTGCCCCATGTCGGTGGCTCACGGAAAAATATTCCATCTTGCGCTGCGTTTGTAGCCTTGCCAACCTGTAATAGTGAGGAGTTCCAGTATCGTTTCATGTGGTTTAGTCGGTAGAACGTCAGTGCGCTATACTGATGGCCCGGGTTCGAGTCTCGGCATGGAATTTTTTTCACTAGGTTGGCCTTTGCGCCTTTTAAGCAATTAGTTTGAAATTTGATTTTCATTTGAAATAAAATAAAAATAATTATCCAATATTCATATAACACAAAATTAATCGCCGAATAAAATCTTGAAAATAAGATGTTCGAGTTTCAAGGGAAAAATATGAATTGTAACCTAACAATTTTTAAACAGAAATCGATTTCTAGAAGCTTTGAATATGCGAATCCAAAATTACAGTTCATTCTGCCAAGTAGTTTTCGAATTATGCTTAAAAAAAAAACTACTTCCATTTCAATTTGTTTTATAACGATTACAAATGAATTTAACATTAATAATTTCAAACTTTAAATCTTCATAATTGTACTAAGCTAAACTTTAGCACAACTTGTAACGTACCGTGGATCATGTACGGTTATGCACAAAAGAATTCGAGTATTGTTACAGTATTCTGGAAATGTTGGAAAGTGTTACATAATCTGTGTTTGATGAATGATTTTGCTTTTGAGTTTTATTTTCTTTGAGTTTTTGTTTTCCCATTTGAATAAAAGTAGCTGAAAAATAAAATCTTACTTAAAAAGAAAAAAAAAAAAAAACTATTAAGTAAAATAATTAAATTTCGCAGATTTTCCTTTCTGGCTCCATTTTCATAAAACCTATATAGAAATATACTTTTTTGTCTTCAAAATAAGAAATAATAGCGTTATGCAATTTTTACTCCAATAATAATTTTAACAAGCCAAAGTTAGTTTTACATAGAATTTACAAGTAAAAACGTATATTTTTCATTAAAGAGTATCATTTATAAAGAGATTTTTCTCCTTTTTATTCAAATGCATAAAATTTACATATAAAATTTTATAAGAAGCTTATTTTAAGAAATTGGGGAGGGAGTGCAGGCTTTTATATGTTACTTTATAAACCTTCCTCCCTCGAGGCTCTTTTTAGTCAAGATTTTCTTTTTTATCTTTCCTATCATATTAAAATTGAATTTAATCGATACACTATGTTTGAAGCTACTACAAATGCAGGAGACGATGTATTTATTTTTGAAACGAATTGCTCTAAGCAGAATCACTACTAATATTTATTTTAAGTAGCGAAGTTGCTTTTGAATTTAAAATCAAATAATCTTCTTTCGAATAGTTAAGATGTGATGCTTAAAATGCGTATTACAAACCATTCACAATTTTAATTAATAGTTTTATACTGTGAAGTCTTTAGGGTGAAGCATCGAATGTATCGAAAATTACTGTTCATTTTCTTCTCATTGTTGTTCTGCTTTTTATATTTTACAACCGGGGCGCGTACATTGGAACGACACCTTATATTTTGCCGATACCATCTCAAATACTAGAAATTTGTTTCCACATTATGGTAGCGTAAAATATGAACTACGCTGCATCCATTTATTTTAAAAACAGATTTATCCACTTTATATTATTAGCAGGTTCGTCTGGGGTTTTTCGTGCTAATCTAGGGAAATGGGGGGAGGAGGGCTTCTGGGTAAAATAAATAAAAGTGGGGTAACCTAAAAAAAAATATGACGATCATTGTAACGGGGCTGTACGTTTTGTACACATAAATCGTTAATATGGTGATCAACATAATAGGATCCTATGTGCTACGAAGCCATAAACTGTGAATACGGCGATCCATATAACGGAGCCGTGTTTGATTCGTACCTCATCATTAAACTCAACATTAAATCATTAAAACGATAATCACGATAATGATGCCATTGTAACTTTGCGTACTTAAACTGTTAAAATGACAAACTTTATCAGAGTGCATTGTGCACTCCACGCCTGTAAACCGTTAATACGGCGGTCATAAAAACGGGCTTCTGGAGTGCTTTAAGCCCATAAATCGTAATAGGGAGATCAGTATCGAATTTATAAATCTCTACTTCCGAAAAAAGTTTTTGAGAAGAGGGGGAGGGTAATGTACTATGTTTTGTATAAAGATTAAAATCCGAACGCTAAAATGAGAAAAGCGTTATATAACCAAAAATTGTAAAGTGCAATTTATAAAACATGGAATTAAAAAAAGACTAAGAAAAAACTCACCTGGAAAAATGTCTTGTACAAAATATCTAATCAAAAATCAGCAAGAGTTCGTTGTCTTATTCGTCTAACCTATCATAAGTGTCGATAAACATGAACAAGATTATAAGATATGTTTCAAGATTATAAGAGTGACAACAATGGTTACAAGACAACAATAAAATTACTTTTGCGTTAAGCCATGCTTGAAATTTGCTGTTGATCCGATTACAGGAAATCGGCTGTTGATCGCGGTTACAGAAAAATCATCTTGTTTTTTTTATCTTCAACATCCTCTATCACTACCTTTGGTGTCGAAATTCTAAATTCACTGAATGTGTGTTTAACCATTTTTTCGAATATTTTTTACGCTGCACATCACGCTCATACCTCAAAAATTCCGACACCCCTTTAACCCCCTTAAGAATTGAATTTCGAAAAATGCTTTCTTAGTGGTTCGAATACACACCCAACAGTTCAAGTTTCTAGTTTCAATAGTTTCGTCTTTTTTTCTTCGTTGCATTGTTTCATTTAGGTTGGATATTAGGGTGGTCACAAGAAATCAATTTTTGATTTTTTTCTGGGTGACCTCCCGAAAAGTTACCAATAGACTAGAAAATGAGATTGGCAAAGTTTCAGCTCATTTGGATAATATTAAACCGTGCCTCATTGAGGTTTAAGTTTGAAAAAAACGTGATTTTTCGCAAAAAAATGCTGTTTTTCCTTCATGAAATCGATACAATTGAACCTAGAAACATAATTTAGGTCTCATTTTATAAAAAAAAGTTTTTCTTTGAAGAACCACACACTTTTTTTTTTTTTTGGAAAAATGTATATATTTTAAAATATGCGCATTTTACAGGACCAGATTTCACCCGAATCCTAAAAATTTACTTTTTATGAAAATGCAAAAATAAATTGTAACGTTCTGTTTCATCTGCTTTCCACCTTTTGTTTTTCTTTTTTTTTTTTTTTTTTTTTGTACATAATAAAGGGTTTAATGTTTTTAAAAATTCCAAAGAAAATGAAAAAAAAATCCTATTTTAACTGAAAGAATTTAAAAAAAGTGTAAAGAAAGTATAAAAATGAGGACAAATAATGCTCAAATGCATTTTATTATTAAAGTTGTGTTACAAGAAAGGAAGCATAATAAAGAAAAGAAATTATTGTCCTTTACAATTATCACGTTAACCCTTTCCAGTACAGAAAAATTCTGTTCGTAAAATAATGAAATGATTGACTACACCTAAATTTACAAACGACTTTTTTAGAAATTAAAAACACATTACTTTAACCTTTCATTGTAAAAGGAAAATTTTATGAAAATATTTTTGGTCCCGTTTGTAAGTTTGGAATTAAAATTAGGTAGTCCATATGAGACCACTGTGCCGAAAATGATTAAGGTGGTAATGACTTAGATAAGGTGGATTTTGTAGAATCTTGAAAAGTTTTTCTACATTCAGATTAAACTTTTAGCACATACTGTTTTTATTTTTCGTCTTTTGTTAAACAGTAATTGAAATCTCGAGTTAATTTTCTTTCTCTTTCAGCTGTGTCATTGTCAACTTTAAAACCATTCACTGTTTCCTTGCTTTCAAATAAGGTTTATTTTCACACCATACATTGGGATAAGTATTTAAAAAATGCTTATTAATATAAAATCGCTTAAAACATTTTACAGTTAGAGATGAAACAAAAACATTGACTTCTTTGTTCAATAAAGAATCCACTTCGTTGAAAACTTTTGTTGCTCTTAAATTCCTATCATCATCATCATTTCTTCTTCAAATGATGTTAATTTTACAGCCATGCTTTACAGCCATGCTTATGTTGACTTTTTTCCCCAAAGTATCATCTAAAAATTAAAATGCAACTTGATCCGAGTTAAGATACCAAAGGCGGTTTATTATTTTAGCGAGTGCTTTGTCTGCAACCTATTTATCAATTTTTCTATAGTGAACAAGTGATTTTATTATTTGCAGGTCTTGGATTGGGGTCTAAAGTCTCTAATACCTTCGTTTTCTAAATTTGTTATTGAGAGATTATCTCTGAAACAATATATTTTGAGAGAATAAATGGCCTGTGCCATCCATCTGACATGATTAAAAGCACCTGTTGCCCTGAAAAAAGTCTTTTGCAGGAAAGAGTTCTATAAAAATTTAAAAAAGTTGGATAAACTCTTTATAATCATCCCTGAGCTGTTAATTTTTAAAGGGTCCTGTACGAAAACTTGAAATCTCTTCTGAATTAACTATTTATTATCTAGTATTTCATCTTCAATAGCATTTTTATACTTACTCTGGTTTAATTTAGACCACAAAATCAGAATTGTTTTTTTTTTTAAATATCTGGCTGAGGGGCGGTGATTATGTCCACTTTAAAATCAAAAACAGCTTTTAGGATAATTTCTGAATTATGGTGGCGACATGCTAAATACAGAAGACTTTTCCTTTAACAATTGCTGTAGAAAAATGGAGGTTCCACTGAGGCGACCGGTGTTTACTGCAGCTGTATGTTATTGCCTTGATTTTATCAACTTCCTCCCATTCTTCAACTGCTGAAAATACAGCTTTTGCCTGAATTATTCCGATACTATTTTCAAGCTGTGGAACTCGTAGTAACTGTTCTTCATCGTCACAACTAATTAACACTTCTATCCACCCTACATTTTCTTTATTAAAAAAATGGTGAAGCAGTTTTCCATCCCAGTGAACAACAGTTCTCTCTAAACCGGAATTTTTAAATCTGTTTTTGATGAGTTCAGTTCTTTGTTTGCGAAATAGTTATTTGCGGAGTCTATAGTTCTACTTAAAATTAAAATCTGCGGTTAACTGGTGGATGTACTCTAAGTGTAGCAGCTTCTCTTGCGTTTATTTTCATTTTGCAAATATTATAAAATAAAATAATACATAAAACTTGACAATTACTTGGTATCTTACTGTCGACGATTTGATGAGACATGTGGCCAATTTAAAAAAATCTTACATTGCTGCCTTCTTATCAAAAGGGGGAGGGGGTTTTACGGAACGTTTCGTCAATTCTAAAAATAGATAACGATAACCGGTAACAAAAAACAGCCTTGTAATAAAAAGAGAAATTTAGAGATTCAACTTCAATACAAATCGAGAAGCTCTTTCTTACTAGACACAGAACTAGATAACTAATAATCAATTATAATTCGTGAAATATTTTTAAAGTTACAAAAATTTTTGACTTATTTTTGCCTATTACTGAAAACAATACAAAAAAAAAATTATCAAAAGTAATAAAATTATTAATTTGTCATTTTTCACTTATGTTTCAAAAATGCTGAGTTTGAGGGTATGGTTCACGAGCTGACCTGAAAAATACTAATTGTTCATTAAATATAAGTTTTGATGAGAGTGAAAGTTCAAAGCAACAACACTTTCTATAAAGTAAAACAAGAATCGGGTTTCTAAGATAAATAGTTTTCACGTAAAGAAAGAAAAACGACATTTTTTTGCCAAAAATTGCAAATTTTCAAGAATTCAACCTCGATGAGGCACGGGTTAATATTATTCATTTGAGCTCAAACTTTGGAAATTTCATTTTCTAACTAATTGGCAACTTTTAGGAGGGTCCCCCCTGAAGAAAACGTAATTTTTTTTCCCATGTTGCTTGTGACCACCCTATTGGGTATGGTGATGTTTGTCTTTAAAATGCATGTTGAGAGAAAGGGAGAAAAGAGTTTACTACAGCACTCAATGTACAGAAATGCAATAAATAAAGTTTTCTTTTGGAATTTACATAGATGAAGGTTTTACAACATTTGTCACGTAATTATAAGGTAAACTTCTGAGAAACAAAATGGATGTAAAGTATGTCAAAACAAGACATTATTTTTGTGTGAAAAATGCATCCAGTGGGTTTTAAAGCTCATGACTTAAGGTAGTGGATCAGGCCAGAGGGTCATATAAGGTTCATACCATATTTTCACAAATATTGACTATAATTCACAAAAACCTTGAATGAATGTACTCATAAAGACATGTCAAGTAAAAAATAACTAATATTTTTTTTTTCTGATTTTCGCCTAAAATGGATTAAAGCTGGAGAAACTACTTTGGAATATAAAGTTAATCTTAACCCGTAATTCCTGTGGTTGGACCCTAGGGACTTTTATTCCTATGTGCACTTCATAATAGACAAAAAATTGACGACGCAGGTTAATACTTGAAAAACAATATGAGTCATTATCATTGTTCAAAATAAATTACAGAACTTTGACATAATTTTTGCATTAAACTACTTTTCAGAAATTTTAATTTTACTGCTATATTTATAATTTATAATGCTTTTCGTTTTATAAGCTGATTTTTCTTTTTACTATATTGAAGTTACAAAAAAAAAAAATATATATATATATATATACATTTAAAATCAAAACATATCATCGATAAATTTATTTTTTTCGTTTTGATTAAAATTTCCAAAAAATTGATTTACAGCTTTCAGAAAAAAGTTTCTGTCATAAAGCAAACAAACAAACAAACAAACAAAGAAAACAAAAAGAACTTTTGAATAATACTTCAGAAACACATTTTACCTGAGGCTATAATAACAGGTCTTTTTTAGCCAGGTTTTCTCCTTTGCCTTTGCAGCACATTACAATTAAATTTAATCAATATACTATCTTGCAAGAGACGCGGACTATACTGATTTATTTTAAATTAAATTGTTAAATGAAAGTAAAATATTCATATTTATTAATCAGTATTAATGTTTATGAATAAGAATGATGCTAGACGTGTTACGAATGTTTAAGTAAAAAAAAAATCAGTTTGCTGTTAATATTTAAGATGTAAATTTTGTAATTTTTCTCAATCTATACTAATAAAAGTAAGTTCGCGCTGTCTGTCTGTGTGTATGTATGTATGTCTGCCGGCGATGGCTAGCGAAATCTACCGCATATACAAGTCTGAAAATTTTAATGAGTTTAGTCCTCGAGGCAGGTCCTCGTGGACCTGAGGCTCAGATATTTAATTTTTTGATAATTGGCCGAAATATTAATTAAAAACTTGTCAATATTTTTTCTGAAAATCGGCAAGCGCGATCGCGCATGGTCAGTCCCTGCTTCCTTGTGCGCGTGCAAGGGAAGAACCAAATGCTGTTGTTTCGTTTGGCCGAATATTTTAACAGCCATCGACAGAACCGTTTGGTATACCGGAAAACGTACGACATATTTTTACATTTTGTACTTTAACGTCTAAACGCCGCAATCATCTTGATAAAATATTTTTGTTAATCCTTTGAAAAAAAAAAATCGAAAAGGGTCGTTACGAAAATTTCGAAATGTTCGGACGAGTAGAAAGAAGTATGCAAAACACAAACAAAAACACCTGAGAAATTTTCGGCAAAACCTAAAACGCGTGCTATTTCGGCGCGGCTTCGGTCAGCTTTGGCTTTTGTTTTCACAACTAAACATGCATAAAATTTCATAAAATTTCATAAAATTTTAAAGAGGTATTGGTCACAGTTATAGTTATAAACGATTAAAATTTCAGAGAGTTCGGACTGCAATAACTATTTGTTTTTGTTACGTTAAATGACCCGATGAGAAAAAATAAAAAATAAAATTATTTTTTTTGCAACTAGATATCAATATTTTTTCATGACATTTTTACACGGGCTGCAAAACATTTATATTTATAACAGATAGAAATTTCAAAGAGTTCGGACAGCATGAACTGTTTTTTTTTTCTTTTTTAAACTATGAAACGACCCTACGCGAAAAAACAAGAAAATCTCTTCTTTCAAGGGCTTTTACCACTTAATATCAATATCAATTTTTCATTTAAAAATATGAATTCATATAAAATCGGGTTAAAGATATAAAATCATACAAATTTGAAGTTTATTTAAGGTTATCATCATGGGTCCGGTCAACGCGGGCAGGTCAGCTGGTAATAAATATTTTACGTTTTTACTAGGTTGAGCAAAAAGTTGTGGGAAATTTGTGAAAGTTGCGTTGTTATACACAAATTAACAACAAAAGCAACAAGGACTATTCTTCAAAGTAGAGACCATCATAGTCCATGACTTTCTTCCATTGTTCTGCCAGAAACCAAATTTGCTGGAAGTACCATGGCGGCTCCTTGGAATTAAAAAACTCTTCACATGCTTCTTCAACTTCATTAAAGGATTCAAATCGAGGGCCCTTGAAAAAAGTTTCGCATTGATCGAAAGAGGCCATAATTGGATGGAGCCACATCTGGACTGTAGGCGGGGTGTGGAAGAATTTCGACGCCGTCCAACTGTGCAAAATCACCGATGGCTTTCAGAATCGTTAGACCTTTTCTCAAATAATGTGGGATCAACACACGCAAATCATACTGTTCAACAGGCACTTTGGAGCCGAAATTCCCGAACTCCTATAAATATACCAGTAGTACTCCTATATACGATACAATTTCTGGTAATTAATAGATTAAAAATTTCCCAGAACTTTTTGCTCAACCTGATATTAAAACATTTATATCCAAGATCTTCAGGCTAATGCTTAAATTTACTGAAAGCTACTGCTATATGTTCTTGCAATATGTTGTTCTTCAATTTTTGATGCACACAAGTGACAGTTCAAACACCTACTTCCTACATCAACAAACTAATATATACAATTTGTTATATATACCTTGAATAAAAGAATTATGTACAAAAGTTTTCTTTTTAATTAATGGTAACTTTATTAATTGCTTTATAAAAATAGTCACTGATTTTCAGAAATGAGTTTCTTCTTTCGTTGAACTTGCTGTATTTATTTTCCAATGAAAAGTAAAAAGCAGGATTGTATAAGATATTTATGTAACACGATAGATTACATGCTAGGAACCATTTAGTCTTGTGGCTGTTTTGAAGAAATATGATCTGAAAATTTTCAATCATTTTTGTTCGCATTGTTTACAGTTTCATATATATTAAAAGTTAATTAATAATTTTAATACAATTGACCAGCATTTTGAATTCTCTTAATGACGTTATTTCGCCATGCACTTTTAGGATCGTTTTAGGATTAAATTAATTCACTCACACAGTTAGTCGTAGAATGTTTATTTGCCGTCACAATGGTCACAAATTATCACATTCACAAGGTAATAAAAAAGGTGGTTCCTTTAACCCTCCACACGCGGGCGACTTTTTCAGTGGGTTACCTTTTAAAAATTAAGATTGTTTGATTCCCAGGTCCTGACTATCGCACGGGCACCCGTGGCCTGTGCCCTGGGCGCAGAATTTCTGAGCGGAACAATTTTTTTCATAATTTCATCTAAATTTCATTTAAAAAATTATAATTGTGAAAAAATGTGATATTTGAGATATTAATATGATGAAGTGACAAAAATACATCTCAATATATGGTTAAAAGCCCATTTCAGTAAATAATAGAAAAAATGTTTTTTATTCTTGGAATCGTTTTTCAATTTTCCGGAAAACTTAATTTTTTGACTTAGCACTTTTCAAATAAGTGTGTAATATGTAAAAAAAAAAAAAAAAAAAAAAAAAAAAAAAAAAAAAAAAAAACTAGTATTAGTAAATCAGATTAAATAATACGAGAATAAGCCGAATTATACGCTTTTAAAAAAGTTGTGGGAATCAAGCAATCTGAATTTTAAAAAAATAGTTCACTGGAACACGAAAATAGCGTTTCCCGCGGCGGGAGGGTTAAGAGCCGACTCTACTCATGCGAAGACACTCGAACACTAATGTTAAACCTATGGGAGCGTCATTTTCATAATTTTCGCTTGCTATTCAATATTTTTAAATGTTTTTTTTCTTTTTTGGCATACGATAGTTTATATTGATCACTAACCGGGCTACTTTTTACTTTTTTGAGTTTGGTTGCAGTTTTTTTTATAATAAGGATAGCTTCATTTTCGAAACTGGTTCCGAAAGCGAAACTAACTTTATAAAAAAATCTACAACCAAAATCGAAAACGTAAATACTAGCCAGGTTAGAGATCAACTCAACTATCCTATGCAAAATAAAAAAAAAATGAATTAAAAATATTGAAATGCAACTGAGAAATTTGAAAAGAACTCTCCCATAGGTTTAACAGCGCACGAGTGTCTTCGAATGAATAGCGTAAGCTCGTACTTATTTCAAATTATTTTTGCATGTGGCCGTCACTTAGTGATCGATTCTTAGTTATTTCTAACTTTTTTATAAAATGGGACATCTCTGTGTCACAATGATTTGGATGTTACTGATATTTAGTTTTCATTTGTCCAGTATGATAAAAAGCGCGACAGGAAAGGAGAAAAATCTTGACGATAGCTTGTCACTAGTGACACCAGTTAATATTACCCAGTTTTCCTTCGTCATAATAAATTTATGCGAATTAAATACCTAACACCTGTAGAATAGACTCGAAGTTCTATTTAAATATTGTAATTGACAAGTATGTTTATGCCAATCATTTTTCACAAATGATCCCTACTAAACAAACGTATACAAACATAACATTCTGCTACATACATTGCATAGCAAATACTCAGACTAAATCATTGGCAAGTCACTAATTTATAGTATGAATGAAATCACATGACAATCACATTAGCTTTTAAATTTTAAGTTGTGTAATTAATTTTAAAATGTCAATACTTCAAATGCTTTTAACATTTTTCATCTTTGTTGGAAAGTGTTTATGAATTCAGTTTTTCTGTTTGGCCGTGCTTTAATTCTCGTAAATATACTCGAGTTGCCATGAAACTTTTATATGTTTTTGAGAATAAAAGTAGCAGAATATAGACGTTCTATGGAATATGAAGTGTGTAGAAATTATAGATCGTGGGCACACAAACGAGTTCCCTTACATTATGCTCACTCTCGTAAATATACTAGGATTGCCATGAAACGTTTATATGTTTTTGAGAATAGAAGTAGCAGAATATAGAACGTTCTATGGAAAACGAAGTGTGTAGAAATTATAGATCGTGGACACACAAACGAGTTCCCTTACATTATGCTCACTCTCGTAAATATACTCGGATTGCCATGAAATGTTTATATGTTTTTGAGAATAGAAGTAGCAGAATATAGAACGTTCTATGGAAAATGAAGTTGTAGAAAATATAGATCGTGGACACACAAACGAGTTCCCTTACATTATGTTCACTCTCGTAAATATAGTCAGATTGCCATGGAATATCTACATATTGAGGTTTACTATAGAATGTTATTGAAAATGATGTGAGTAGCATTTATAGTTCGTTTACAATGACACACAAAAGCTTCCGTTACATGATGGTCTACGGCGAAAAACCGTTTACGGTGTATTTTATTGATGTTACGATATTTCACACATGATGAGATTGATATGCATCACTGAGGTGTACTAAAACATGCTTTCACATGAGTATAGAATAAATAGCATTTATAGGGTTTTACAGGGATGCATAAAAAAATTCTCCAAATATAATCCACGGGGTAAAGTCGGTAGTGGTGAATTTTAACGACGTTATGATACTTCAAACCTAATGAAATTAAAAAAGATTACTGCAAAAATATACCAGCTTCATCTAAAACAGCCATATTCAACCTTTTTTTCTCGCGGGCCGCAGCACACTTATAAAATGGTAAAAAAAAAGAGTAATTAAATTAGTAAGATAACATAAGTAGTATATCAAAGCAATGGGGCAAAGTTAATATTAACAGTAGGGTTAAATTTTTGCTGCGAGAAAATTTTAACAAATAATTTAATACTACTATTTTTAAACAATAAATTTTGTGTTAAATTTCTGTTCCAAATGATGTAAAAAATATGCCGCGAAGTTTGTTGTTTGAAAATAGTGTGTAAAAATTTTTGGAAGCAATTTTTCCGAGACAAACTTTCAATTCTGAAAAGCAGCAAGCATTAGCTATATAATAAGCATAAAACATAATGATTCAACAATGCATAATTTCCAAGTTCTAAGGGGGGGGGGGGGAATCAAGAGATTTTCTCTAATCTTTTGCTCAGTGCAAAGGGCCAATCCATTTCAAGTGGTCCAGAAAATCATTTATTTGTTGCTTGACCGTTTTTTAAAAATCTGAATTTTTTTGTACAACAACCCTAACATAATGGAAATTCAAAATGACTATTATTTTAATTTTATTAATTTTTGTTTGGGCATGGTGGTCATCTTTGCTTCATCGTCTTCATCAATTTTCTCACAAGAAGGGTTTACGGAATTGTAAATAATTCATCGTTTATTTCTCCAATTCAAGTGCGGATTAAAGTAATTTGTACAGAATACATTGGGCTAAAATTTTGGGAATAGAGTAGTTTCCGAAATTAAATCCTTATTGGTGAAATTTAAGCATAAAATTTTAGTTTTTTTCCAAAATTTGTCTGTTTACAAGAGAAAATTTTTCTAGCAAGGAAAACTGTCAACATGACGGTCTGGGACTTGCTTTCTCTTCGCTGAAAAAAATCCCAAATTTTTCAAAAATGTCAAAATTCGCACTTTTCAGGCTTTGTTATCTCTGGTGGGGCACGAGATAAAAATCTGAAGTTCTAGTTTCTGAGAGTATTGTATGGTAGTGTTATGCACCAGAAATTTCAGGATGGAGATTTGACTACAAGCTGAGATATGGCAAGGGCAATATGTCAAAACAATACTGCCAAACTATTGTTTTGTTGTAGTCACAGGTAAGTAATTATCTCAGAGTGTCATTTAAATTTATTTTTTTGATTATCTTTAAATAATAGCAACAGAAAATAAAGCCTTTTGCAAAGCTTAGCAATTAATTAAAAAAATAATTATGCCTAAGACCTACATTTTGTATGGTTTCAGTAATTTTTTTGTAATTTTAGTAACTAAAAGAAACCTCAGCACTTTTACATACACGGAAAAAAACTGTTTTGTTGAAACAACTAAATTTTGGTTAATATAGCTCCAACCAAATATTTTGGTTGCAATGATATAATTTTGGTTAGATTAACCGAATGATTTTGCTATTTCAACAAATCATTTGATTATTTCAACCAAAATATTTGGTTGGAGCTATATTAACCAAAATTTGTTTCAACAAAACAGTTTTTTCCGTGTATATATACAAGACCTGAGACAAAAACAAAATAGGGAAAGAGAAAAGCTGTTAATGTTGACATACTTGTTGAGACATTATCAAACGTGTCAAAACTCATTCCTGCTTGTTGGTTTAAAAACCAAAATTTTGATCTTTCTGAAAATTTATTTATAGGAATCAAGTCTTGTCATCTCTTGTTAAATTGATTGAAGATCTTGGCCCCGCTAGCTCATAGAAACAAACTTTGAAATTACTATGTGCAAGTCTCACTTCAATTCCTAGCTTACTTCTTATGCAAAAATGTCATTTTTCTGCAGTATAAATTTTGAAAGGGCTTTGGACATCTTTACTTTCTGAAAATTACTTGGGGCTGATGCATGGTAACATCGTATAATGTTTCATTTACTGGAACGTACTTATGGTAGGAACAAGTTTCAGGGACTGGCAAGCAGCATTAAAATTGTGGTTTTTAAACCAACAAGTAGGAATGAGTTTTGACACGTTTGATAATGTCTCAACAAGTATGCCAACATTAACAGCTTTTCTCTTTCCCTATTTTGTTTTTGTCTCAGGTCTTGTATAAAAATATTCTTTTTCTTTATGTAAAAGAGCTGAGGTGTCTTTCCGTTACTAAAATTACAAAAAAATTACTGAAACCATACAAAATGTAGGTCTTTGGCATAATTATTTTTTAAATTAATTGCTAAGCTTTGCAAAAGGCTTTATTTTCTATTGCTATTATTTAAAAATAATAATAAAAAAAATTAAATGACACTCTGAGATAAATACTTACCTGTGACTACAACAAAACAAATAGTTTGGCAGTATTGTTTTGACATATTGCCCTTGCCATATCTCAGCTTGTAGTCAAATCTCCATCCTGAAATTTCTTGTGCATAACACTACCATACAATACTCTCAGAAACTAGAACTTCAGATTTTTATCTCGTGCCCCACCAGAGATAAAAAAAAGCCTGAAAAGTGCGATTTTTGACATTTTTGAAAAAATTGGGATTTTTTTCAGCGAAGAGAAAGCAAGTCCCAGACCTGGAACTTGGCTTGTGAGTACAAGTACTTTCGCCCTATTTGTAAAAAAAAAAAAAAAAAAAAAAAATTATGTCATGTTGACAGTTTTCCTTGCTAGAAAAATTTCCTCTTGTAAACAGACAAATTTTGGAAAAAAAACTGAAACTTTATGCTTAAATTTCACCAATAAGGATTTAATTTCGGAAACTACTCTATTACCCAGTTTTTATCGCAAGGTATTCTGTACAAATTGCTTTAATCCGCACTTGAATTGGAGAAATAAACGATGAATTATAACGATGAATTATTTCCAATTCCGTAAACCCTTCATGTGAGAAAATTGCTGCAGACGATGAAACAAAGATGTCCGCCATGCATAAACAAAAATTAATAAAATTAAAATAATAGTCATTTTGAACTTCCATCATGTTAGGGTTGTTGTACAAAAAATTTCAGATTTTTTAAAAATGGTCGAGCAACCAGTGCTGGACCACTTAAAATGGATTGACCCCAAAACTTTTTTTTTTTTTTTTTTTTTTAACTAGGGGGCTCGGCCCCCTACGAGCTACGCTCGCCAACCCCCGTCCAGACACCGTAGACTCTAAATGCACACTTATTTTATCGGCTTTAAAAAGATTTAGAAAGATTGAATTATAATTTAAAAAACAGTGGCGATCTCTCTATAAACGGATTTCTATTCATTTCTCTTTGATTGGGGAATTTTAACGCCAAATCCGGGAACAGATGTTATATATTCCCGCGGCCGCCATCTTGGATTTTTTCTTGGCGTGAAAACTCCTTTTCCGTCAAGTAAATGTCGCCAAGCAGAATTATGAGCATGTTAGGCTTAACGGGGTTGCCAGAACACGTCACTCGTCGGGGTTGCCTTATCGATAAACGTCAACAAAACATCGCCGAGAATTCGAAGATGGCGGCCGCGGGAATGTATAACATCTAAGCCCAAATCGGTTGCGGTACTACTTGATTATCCCGTCGGCCAATTTCGCCAAATTATATAAATCGCCAAACCACTCGCCAAATTATACAAATTGACATAATTTTTATTTTAAATAACGAAAAAACAAATAAATTAGTACAACATTAATAAAAATACAAATAAAACGTCGAAATAAAAATAACTTGATGACGTAGACACGTGTAACAACATTTCAAAATAAGCTAATATAAAAGGAATTAAGTAAACAGAGTCTTTGTCTCCTGGTATTTTTTAACAAAGTGAAAAGAAAGTTCTTTTAAATGAGACATTTTAAATTAATCGTTTTTAATCTGACGTAATTTTGACCAAACTATCCTTTCTCTTTTTAATATTCACGTGAAAATGCTTGTGTTAGAAATGAAATATTATTTGCGCTTTCCTAAGAAAAATAGTTGAAAAGTATCCGCTCAAAATATCAAATAAATGTCTAGCGCAATTTCTAAATCTAAACCGTTTTGCAATATTATTTTGTGTTCGTTTTATGTAATAACTGTAATGTGACGTAAATATGACGTAATTTCTCCTATTTAAGACTTCTAATGCATGTTAATAAATTTATTATTTTACAAATTCCTTTCTCTCTTAAAATTCATGTGTAATTATAGTTTTATGACGTAATTTTTAATAAGTTCTTGCTTTTTGTACATAACTAGGGGGCTCGGCCCCCTACGAGCTACGCTCGCCAACCCCCGTCCAGACACCGCAGACTCTAAATGCACGCTAATTTGATCGGCTTTAAAAAGATTTCGAAAGATTTATAATTTAAAAAACAGTGGCGATCTCCCTATAAACGAATTTCTATTCATTTCTCTTTGATTGGGGAATTTTAACGCCAAATCCGCTGCGGTACTACTTGATTATCCTGTCGACCAATTTCGCCAAATTATATAAATCGCCAAACTACTCGCCAAATTATACAAATTGATATAATTTTTATTTTAAATAACGAAAGAACAAATAAATTCGTACAACATTAATAAAAACACAAATAAAACGTCGAAATAAAAATAACTTGATGACGTATACACGTGTAACAACATTTCAAAATAAGCTAATATAAAAGGAATTAAGTAAAGAGAGTCTTTGTCTCCTGGTATTTTTTAACAAAGCGAAAAGAAAGTTCTTTCAAATGAGACATTTTAAATTAATTCTCAAAATATCAAATAAATGTCTAGCGCAATTTCTAAATTTAAACTTTTTTGCAATATTATTTTGTGTTCATTTTATGTAATAACTATAATGTGACGTAAATATGACGTAATTTCTCCTAAGACTTCTAACGCATGTTAATGAATTTATTATTTTACAATATCCATTCTCTTTTAAAATTCACGTGTATACTTTTTATGACGTAATTTTTAATAAGTTCCTGCTTTTTATACGTAATTATTTAATTCTAATTTGAAAGTTTTTTCCTGTTTATAATAGTCACGTGTAAATAAATTTTTAATTTGAAGCAAACATTATTGCTTGCGCTTTTTATACAGTTGGCAACAGTTTAAATTAGTACAATTTTCTGAAATCTGTAAAAAATATCTCTAGAAATGCTGAAAATTTGAATTTAAAATAGAAATAAAACCTGAAAAAATGAGTCAAAATAAAAAAAATTAATGCAATCTGCACTCCGGCAAATTCTAACGCATAAAATGATCTAAAAATGATTACACTGTCATGTATAGTTTTTGCTGCTATAAAACTTTTTTAGTGGAACGATTTTGTCCAACTTTAGCATTAAATAACTCTTAAAATAATTCTTCGATTTGAAAACTGTCTACATCAGCGTGTTTATCAAACATTTCTGTATAAAACCACCGATTTTCATATTTTTGTATGCATTATTTTTGTTAATATTAACGAAGAAAGGCCTCCGGTCACAAAAAAATCAAAACCGGCGGCGGCGGCGGCGGCGGTGACAGCGGTAGTTACTTCTTTTTAGAATAGAGAGATTATTTAATTCTAATTCCAAATGTTTTTTTCTGTTTATAACAGTCACGTGTAAATAAATTTTTAATTTATTTACACGTATAAATATTTCTTTTTTTGAAGCAAACATTATTTTTTCCACTGTTTATACAGTTGGCAACAGTTTAAATTAATATCACTTTCTAAAATCTGTTAAAAATATCTAAAAATATCTCTAGAAATGCTGAAAATCTGAATTTAAAATAGAAATAAAACCTCAAAAAATTAGTCAAAATAAAAAAATTAATGCAATCTGCACTCCGGCAAATTCTAACGCATAAAATGATCTAAAAATGATTAAATTCCTATGAACAGTTTTTGCTCCTATAAAACTTTTTTAGTGGAACGATTTTGTCCAACTTTAGCATTAAATATCTCTTAAAATAATTCTTCGATCTGAAAACTGTCTGCATCAGCGTGTTCATCAAACATTTCTGTATAATACTACCGATTTTCATATTTTTGTATGCATTATTTTTCTTAATATTAACGAAGAAAGACCTCCGGTCACAAAAAATTCAAAACCGGCGGCGGCGGCGGCGGCGGCGGTAGTTACTTTTTTTTAGAATAGAGAGATTGTAGATTTATAATACAAATTTAATTAAATTGAAATAATATTTGAAAAAGTGTGGAAAATTAAGAATTTATTACAGTACTGTAGCACAAATAGGAGTACATGTGAAAAGAACTTTTAACTATAAGCACGCAATTAAGATGCTTTAACATACTTTTAAATTAGTTATAAATAACAGGGCAGATTTTGTTTTCCCATGAAAATATATAAAACAACAGTAAAGGACTTAAATACTTTTTATGCAGATCTCAATTAGTTTTATAAATATGGATAATGATTAGGTGTCCTGGGCTGCATATAAAAGGTCGCCGGACCACATTCGGCCCGCGGGCCGCAGGTTGAGTATAGCTGATCTAGAACGTATAGGTAGTCATTTTTAAATTCCTAAACTAGAAATATAGATTTATGAGTTATGCAAATAGGGTAAACAAATAAACTGAATAGACGAAATGATCGAAAATTTCTAGTCTATAGTTTTCTAGATGATGAAACGATATATTATATTATGAATCGTTTGAATTGCGAGAAATTATCACTTAATTTCTAAAATTAATTCATAAACTAGAATTATAGTTACTAAAACTTACTTCTTATGTTCGCATTCATTTACAAAGATTTTTAAATAAGTTTGACCCCGATAATATAGTTAAACGTCCTTGAATTTTAATAGGTATAACTAGAACTCTCTAGCAAAGGGAACTAGAATTTACACTGGCCTATAAAAGTTAAGGTACCGGGACTGGATGCTTTTGATTGCACACGGTTTATCGAATATCTACCAACATTATTGACGAATTGTTCTTGAACTTCTGGAATGTAAAGAACATGTTTGATTTCATATTTCTCGATGAAGATTTAGTCGGGCCGACAATTAGGGGACTAATAATAAACTTAATAATAAAATAATATTTGCGATCAGCTATGCGACAGAAAATGCTGGAAATGGTTTGTCACTGCGTTAAATGACTATTTGGGTCCTGTTCAACGTTTGTGTGCATTTGTGTAAGCATAGCAGTCATATTCATAAAGATGTTAACGTTTTTGTGAAAAATTCAAAAGTTTTTCATTTATAGCATACAGAGTTTTCAACCAAATTTAACAAAACTTTCCGAAAACCTGACAAAGAACAGTAGCAACAGTACATTTCAATTAAAACATGAATATATTGAATATTTGATGAGATATGGGTAGATGTATGAAATAATTTTTAACTGCGCATGCGTGGAAGATTTCAAAATTTTTATTTTATAATTTGGTAGTCAGCTATTTAGGGCAACTTATCTAAAATGTCCAGTCAAATATCGAGAAATTTTACAAAGATAAGGGCGAGAGTTGCTTTCTAAAAATAGCTTTATTATAAGGGTTTTCCCACAACTTTTCAATCAACTCACTATATCTTTCTGAGTTTTCAAAATATTTGACTGGACTTTTTACAGAAGTTACCCAAAATAGCTGGCTACCAAATTATGAAATAAAAATTTTGAAATCTTACACGCATGCGCAGTTAAAAATTATTTCATACAGGTGCCAATATCTCATCAAATATTCAATATATTCATGTTTTAATTACAGTATACTGTTGCTACTGTTCTTTGTCAGGTTTTTGGAAAGTTGTGTTAAATTTGGTTGAAAACTCTGTATGCTATAAACAAAAAACGTTTGAATTTTTCACAAAAACGTTAACATCTTTACGACTATGAGTGCTATGCTTACACAGATGCACATAAACGTTGAACAGGACCCAAATAGTCATTTAACGCAGTGACAAACCATTTCCAGCATTTTCTGTTGCATAGCTGATCGCAAATATTATTTTATTATTAAAGTTATTATTAGCCCCTAATTGTACCCCCGATAAATCTTCACCGAGAAATATGAAATGAAACATGCTCTTTACATCCCGGAAGTTCAAGAACAATTCGTCAATAATGTTGGTAGATATTCGACAAACCGTGTACAATCGAAAGCATCCAGTCCCTGCACCTTAACTTTTGGAGGCCAGTGTATAAGGATGACATGGAACTATTTTTTCTAGAGGAACAATTTATTTTTTAGATACCAGTGGCAGAATTTTTTTAAAGTGTGAGATGCATTAGAAGATGTTTTCTATAGATTAATGTTCATCTACAAAGATGCACAAAAGAATTGCGTTACAAGACTGATTATGATCGGATAATTGCTGGAAGAGCATTTCCCTCTGTAGTAATGCATTTTTAAACTTATCTATTTTTTAGTGCATTACGCGCAGTGTATAAATCATATACAAGACTGCACGAAAGAATGAGCACACATTACTGGGTATGAATAGCAATTGGTGAATTTTTGATTTTAATTTAGTTATGTGTTTTTTAGAATGCTTATTTAAATATCTCATATACTTTTTTTGCTTGCTTTGAAATACAGATTTAATTCATATTTTGAAACAGTCGTTTTTTATTTACTGTTGCCAGATTTTAAAATGTCCAAATAACAACATTTCCAAACAATGTATTTTTAACCGAAATACATATTTGCAGGTAAATATTGGAAAAAAAAAAAATTAAATTATTACACGCTAAATGCTTTTATGGGGAAAATTAAGTCATATTTAAAACGATGCCTACATGGAAAGTTTTCTTCTAGAAACTTTAACGATATGTGCATTTTCATGCGTTTAAATACTTTTTTAAATGTCAGGTGACATTAATGACAGGTGGTTTTTTTAATGCCAGTCAGAACGAATAACAGTACAAAAAGGAAAGTTTTAAATCGAAATTTACGTCATGGTTAACAAGAGACATTGAGACATTTACTTTTATCTGATTTTAAAAGTTATTAAAAAAATATATTTATTTTATTTTCAATATAATTATTTTATCTTCCTGTTGCCGTAATTTTAAAAGGAACTGAGAAAGAGTATATACGTATTAATATTAATAAACTATTTTTTGGACATTAGTTTTTTTTTTTTTTTTTTTTTGCATGTGGCAATCGCGCCATATTCAGCAGATCACATGCATTTGTTCTTATAAATTATGAACTTTAAAGTTTCCATTAATTAGTGAACATGGCGTCATATTTAAAATGAAACATCCAAAAAAAAATTATATATTTTTAGGATATTTTGTTACGATTACACAAAATCGCGTAAATTCCAGTGATTGACGAATGATTAAACACTAGAATGGCTTATGAGGATTGATTGGAATATTTCCTTCAGGCAAGAAGTCACACAGAAAGATAGCAAAGAAAAATAAGAAATATCTTAATTAGGTAAATTATAGTGTTGCCATCTAGTAAGATAAATTACAAATGGAAATGGAAAAAACTGGAGTTTATCTTAAATTAATAATATATTATTGATAAAAAAGTAGATGAAATTACATGTTATATAATCGTGCTTAATTTAAAATAAAATAAGAAAAATTAACGTAGCAGAAAAAATAAATAAAGGAGAGTAAGATGAAAAAATATACTGAAAATTAATATTAAAAAGTTTGTTTAAGTTAAATTGCTAAAAACAAAACAAAAATAAATAAATTAAAAAGGAAGGATGGGGAGGAATGTAAAAAGATAAGCGTTTAGCACTTAAAGATGACAGAATATATTTATGTATTTGCATGTAAGGTGATGGATGAAATGAAGTGAAGTTTCCTTTGACAGTATGCCACACAAAGCTAAGAAGTTAATAAATAATTAATACATTTAACTAATACAGCAATAAAAAAATGAGATGCAACTGTGGATGTTAGACTACACACAGCACACACACCTACATTTCATCTTCATATCCCCCACCTCCCATTTATGTATGATGCTTTTAATGCCGTATATTATGGCTATGTATATACATGGTGGTTCATAACTATATGTCAAAAATGTAAAGGCAAGTAGAGGGAACCTAAATAAGCACATTTTGTATGGGAATGTGGGCGCGGAAATGCAGCGTTGAGGCAGTAGAGGGCACTGTTGAGTTAGGCGGATGAAAGCGCTTCGCTGACTTGAGTCGTCATTCTCCGCTCGGATTTTGAGCAACATGCGTTGTTACACCAATGCGGAGCTTACTGACATACATTTCATGTATGGGGCGATAGAAGGAAATGGAGCGGTTGCTCAAAGGATGTACATAGAACGATTCCAGAGTAGGAATCTGCTGGATCTCCAAACATTTGAGCGTCTTCATCGGGAATTGTGCGTAAGTGGATCACTTTATGCTTCGAGGCGTGATATGGGCACTGAAAGATATCGCAAAATTCTTGCTGTGGAATAAGCAGCATTACGCACAGTAGAGGATATTCCTTCGAGAAACTCGGGACGAACTAGACGTGCGTTGGGTGTGAGCCATTTTCTTGCGCAGCCCCATACATGAAATGCATGTCAAAGCGCTCCGCGTTGGTGTAAAGATGCATGTGTTTCAAAATCTGTGCGGGAAATGACAATTCAACTCAGCGAAGTGCTTTCGTCCGCAAAGCTCAACAGCGAGCTCTACTGCCTCAACGCTGCTTTTCCGCCCCCCACATTCCGATACGAAATCTGCTTATTTAGGTCCCCTCTACCTGCATTTACGTTTTTGACATGTACAGTAGAACCTCTTTTATCCGAAACTCGTTTAACTGAAATTCTCGGTTAACCGAAATCCATTTTGAAAGTTTTTTTTTTTTTTTTTTTTGTATTACATTCCTTGTTTTCAAAATCCATTTTGAAAGTTTTCTTTTTTAACTATCATATTCCTTGTGTGCAAGCGGTCCTTTCCGAACTACGAGTACAAATAAATATTTTCGATCCCCTTTCTTAGAAATCCTTTGAATGTAACTTGAGCTCCCATAAACTACGGAATAGAACGAAGAAAACGAACCAACTAGCAATTCTGAAGCTTTTGAATGTTTTCAAAAGGTTTGGCATGGCTGGAGCAGCAGAAAGACTGTGATACTGGTTAACTAAAAGTATTAAACAACTCCGTGATAGAGTTTCAAAGAAAAGGCAATCGAGACAGCGACCAACAAAACATTTTTACAAACCCTTGTGATATATGTAAAAAGTACTTAATTTAGAAATTAAAATTCAGGTAATTTATTCTTGTTTCTATTTTGCTATTGCTTTATTTTTATGAAGCACTTGTTACCATAGTAAGAAATATTCCATATATTTCTCCTTTATCTTAAAAATTAAAGCATTCTCGATTATCCGAAAATTTCGATTTTCCGAAAGAGGGTCGGTCCCAATTGTTTCGGATAATCGAGATTCTACTGTAGTTCTGAACCACCCTGTATATAATCGTCAAGTATCTGTTTTGGAAAGAAATAAAAAAATATGTTACATATAAACATATAAAAGGTAGGAAAAAATATATAAAGCATAGATTAGGAATATGATGCACTTGCCAACATTGTAAGAATTGTTACGAAATATTCAGTTTTACCTTCTCCGTTTATTAGCAATAATTATGAGGCAAATGAAATATGGCATTACTATAATTTAATTTTTATTTTTTCTTACTAAAAAAAAAAAAAAAACTTGTTACATTTTAATTCGTAAAAAAGACTGCAGTTAATTTTAATTTCCAAAACTTCTGTAAATTTTCGAGCTGAAAGCTGATTATAACAAGAATTAAAAATCTAACAAAACAATTTTTATAAGTTCGTTTATAGCAGAAATTTTGTGTTCAAGTAAAAGGTTTTTAAGAATAAAATTTTTCTAATAAAATAAAATTTTTCTAATAAAATATTCATAAAAAAGAACATACATTTAATGAAAATAAATTTATTTGTACGTAAAAATACTTTCTACGAATCTAAGCTTAACAGTTAAAATGAGAAAAGAAGCCCGAAGGCAGTAAAAAATTGTTTTTAACATTATTTAAGGTTGTAGCAAAGAATTTGGTAATCATATTGACAGAACTCTTTTCTTTTTTTTTAGATGGGAATGAGACCTTTCATGTTTTTGCATACGTTTGTCAAAAAAGTAAAAAAAATCAGTTAATGATTCACGTTAGAGACGCAGGTTAAATAGATATTAAGCATTTTTTTTTTTTTTTTACTGAAACACTTTAAATAAATATTGACGCTATATTTCATTAGTCATAAAAAAAATATATAACTCTTAAATTACATCTCAGAAAATGGGACACAGAGTAAATATTTAGAATCTTGTCTTATTAAAAAAGAATGGTAATGTATTTGCATGAAATTTTCGAGAATCTGTTTCAGTTGGAAAAAAAGTAATCCTATTGAAAAAACTGCATTTTCTCAGTATTATTTTCTTCTTTTTTAAGCATTTAATTTGCGCTGGTTGAATATTAAATGTTTATCGCAATCTTAGGGACAAGATATATACATTAAGCATTTGGGATCATTTTTTGAGATTTTTTTTGTGTGCAATAAACTAAAAATGATTGTTATCTACAGATTAACAAAAAAAAAAAAAACAACAAAAAAAAAAAACGAGATTTTTTTCTTTTTGCTTGGATTTGAATAGCGTTGCAAATGTAATTAAATTCGCTAAACCGTTCGAATTTTATGAAAACGTTATATTATATATAAACAAGATAAAAGCCCGTCAAATACGAAAGTTTAAGAAGTTTAAGAGAGGCATTTGAAAAGAAAAGTTAAAGAAGGAACACAAGAAGGGAAAAGCATGCATTAAGCATAGAGCATGAAACTCTTTCTAACATTGCGAGATTTTTTTTTAAATCTTCAATATTACTTAATTATTTAAGGCATATAAATTGTATTTATGCTTTTTGGTGAGACAATCTTGTGACTGCATTACACTGTAACGAAGTGTCTTCATTAAGTACAGTGTTGAATTCAGGGGGTGGCCCCGAGGGGGCGGGACATTCCCTCCCCCAGAAGACTTCAGATTTCGTATTTTCAATGGTCAAAAAGTGCAATTTCCCAAAGTAACTCTATAATGACGCCCCCCCCCCCTCCCGGAGAAAAGTGTCTGAATTAGACACTGATTAAGTGTTTTCACTTACTATTTAATGAACGGATGTTAAAGTTCTAACAAGAACCTTGAACCTTCTTTAGTCTGAGAGAAATGCCGCCAGTAAGTACCACATAAAGTTCCACCATACTTCTCAAACCAGGCATTAATTTTACTTCAAACCACCCCATATGACACTATACCGATTGAAATTTTTAGCCAAGTATTTAGATTTGGCACTATGAAATCCATAAACTTTCCTGAAGTTCTTAGCTTCGACGCTACACGTACGTTTATGAGCAAATAAATCTTCTACTGGTTTAAAGGCTCTCAGAAAGACAATTCTATTTGAAAAGCCAAATGCTTAAATACACCAACTGATGAGGCCACATGAGGAATCATCATGTGAACTCGCGGAAAGCAGTTCGTTTTCTTCTCTGTTCTTGCCGGCGTTGGTTTGTCCGGTAATCCTGGAAAGGATTGCACCAAAGTTAAATTTGGGCGTATGTCTTTGAAGGATAATTTTAAAGTTGAGTACGGGACTGTACTCTGAACTTTCCCACCAAAAAAGGAACCCGCGGGCAGCGAAATATACCTACCGACAAGACTTTGTCTTGTTATCTAAACTACTGTAAAATGCACCAGTGATGCATGCTGTGTATGTACGTGTCTTAAAATAAATTTAGTGTTCACGTATCCCTGTCACCCTGAGTTGATTCATCAAATCACCGCAACAGATGACTGTTCTCAATAATTTGTCAATCAATGTTAGGTGCCAAATTTTGTCGTCAATGTTGGCCCATTTTTATATTGCCAAATGTACTATTTTTATTATTCATTCACTGTAATCGGTTGATTAAAAAAAAAAAAAAAGAAAGAAAGAAACTTGTTGCCAGGATTAAAAATGTAATTGAAAGGACGCCTATATTAAAAAATAGCTGAAACTTAAACATTCTGGAATATATTTATTTAGATGAAATCTTTCAAGATATTCCGACTGCTTAATTTATTTTTATAAAACATTATCTATTCTTTTATTCTGCGGGATAAAGTAAAATAAATAAAATGGACTGTTTCGCAGTGCTGTATAGAAAAATCTGTTGATTTTTCAAAAAAAAAGATCAGTCAGGAAAAAAACTGTTTATTGTACGGAAGAAAAATGTTTATTATTATGATAATTTTGTAACATTAACAGTTTTGTCCATAAAATAAACAATTTTCAGTTTTTTTTTTTTTTAACGAAAACCATTACGTATTTATTACGTATTTTCTGTAACTTTAACAAATTTTAAAGTAAAAGAAATAATAAACTTTTTTTTTTTTTTTTTTTTTTACTAAAACCACTCTGTATTTTTTACGTATTTTCTGTAATTTGAACAAATTTTAAAGTAAAATAAACAATTTACAGTTTTTTTACGAAAATCAATCTGTATTTATTACGCATTTTCTGTAGCTTTGAAAAATTTTGCAGTAAAACAAATAGTTTATCGCGTTTTCCTGTAAAATAGCAAAACAGTCTTCTTCTATAAAATCAAAAAACGTTTTACGATGAATTTACTTATTTGAGTACATTTATAGCATCAATACTGCGTGTTGTGAGAGTGTCATTTTTAACATTTTGTATAAAAAATAAATTTCGTTTGGTTTATGAAAATAATGCCAGCTAAAAGCTTTGCCAGTAATAAATGTTCATAAATCGTAATATATTTTAATACATTTGAGTGGAACTGTATAAAAAGAATAGATTTTACTTAAAAATCATAGTATATTGAAATTTACTTAAATTGAGAGAGACAGATGTATTTTTTTTTTTTTTTTTTTTTTTTTGTTTCTAAATAAAAATAATGATTCGTTTTTTTTTTCTTATTGCAATTTTCTGAAAATCTCCTTATTAAAATTTTTATTCTTTTGTTTATTGTTTGATTTACTGAAGATTTTCATATATTTTTTAATGCCTTAAATCACCCCATTAAGTATTATTTACCCGTATCATTACAAACAAGTTAATTTGCATTTCGAATAAATTAATGTTATTGCAAAATAAAATTCAAATTGTAAAAATGGAAATAAACACTCTTTTATTCCCTTATCAGCTATAAAGAAACAAACAGTGGAATTGTGTCTAATTTATACAATTGCATGTTTCTTTATGCTAATCATGCAAATGTTAGTTAAATATAGAAAACTTGGTAAAACGCATTAACGCGTCTGCAACTAAGATTTAAGATGATAATTTTCCACATTATTCAAATAAATTACGAGGTTTTTATCTTACCGTTTCCATTTAGTTTTTATATTAAAATCGTTTACGGGAACAAATAAAGGATTTAGATATTTAAAGATTATTTGTTAACTTTGTGAATTATATCTAAATTTATTACTTTTTGCTCAAAAACATTTTATTTTATCGTTTTTTTTTATTTATTTTTTATTTTAAACAGAGTGCATTATCGGAAGATATATGCTAACACGTAAAAGATTTATCTACTTAAAGATTTTTTGTTAATATTCTGAATTGCATTTAAATTTCATGCTTTTTAGTCAAAAACACTTTTTTAATCGATAACCTATTTTTGTTTTTTTAGAAACAGTGGGCAGTCTCGAAGCAAAGTATTTCGAAGACATGTGCTAACAAACTGAACAAATAATTATCTAAATTACCCAAATATACATTTCGAAATTTCCAGTACCTCGAAATTATAAAGTATACATGAATACTACCAACGTGAAACAGTTGTGATAATATACGTATAAAAAAAAAAAAAAAAAAAAAAATCTACAGGAAAATGATCGTAATTTGTTTTATTCAGGCAAAAATACGAAGTGTTACACTCGAAGTCGGAGTAGAGTCCTGCGAACTCAAACATCTTGCTTAAAGTCAACTTAAAACCGACCTCACACACTGCAACCCGAAACCGACCCCATCCCAAATTATTCAAACCAGAATTCGAAGTTAAAACAAGTTATACTTATTAAAAAAGTTATATATTTTAATACAATTATGGATAAGAGGTCCAGAATTATATCTTTAATGACAATGCTACCTTTTTTTGTATAAAAATGAACACATATGCACTCATTAATACTTAAATATATAGTTTTTGAATATTAATAAGTGTATTAATATTCCAACTCGCAATACTTACCCGAATGAATACCCGAAACTCAGGTATGAATTCCCAAACCGCAGATCGAGTTTTGTTCGGGTGAAATCAGGTTACCCGACACGATACAGGACTCTAAATCTCGGTTTTTTTCATAATTAAAAACATTTTGACCGACAGAGTTGTCAATTTAGCGTGTTTTTTTATTCGAAATATCGATCTAAATTTTCCAATAGTAATTTTCAGTTCATTTACTAACAGGCATTTTGTGATTGAATAAATCATATATTACTGTTAAAAAATTCTGGTAGGAGTTTTGAATATAAAAAATGCGCTAAATTAGTGATAAGTACACTAGTTTCCAAAAATTAAGGAAACACCACAAAAAGAGCGATAACTCGTTCAAAAATTAACCTATCCGTATGAAATTTGCATATGTTGTTAACTAAAAGATGCTGTATAAAATTACGAAATGAAATTTAGTGGCGCTGCAATCGGATTGCGTCATCTGTGAGGAGCATAAAAATGCATGCTAGAGAGTATGGCTGCTGCTGTCGCTGTGATTATAAGATAAGAAAACTGAGATAGCCAATTCCTTAGTATGACCTCGAGGTACCATTTGCTGCTTAACTGCGATATAGAGCTATTGGAAGATTAGATGCAGGACAAAGTCAGACAGAGATGGCCAAATGGCTAAATCTGAGTCCTTCTGTTGGTCACAGGTTTTGGAAACAATTTCAAACCACTGGTCGGCCTCCAGAAGGTTTAGCCAAGGACGGGCAAGAGCTATGACAAGTACCGATGACCGATATTTGCGGTATGTGTACGAAGGAATAGAACAACAAGCCCCTCTCATCTTAGAGTCTGTCTTGTTACAGTCACTGGAAGGTTGGTATCAATGTCTACTGTGCGTAGAAGGCTTCATGAAGGTGGTCTTCACACAGTGCGACCAGTCATTTGTGTGCCACTCACCTCATATCACCGGAGTGAACGTTTAAGGTGGGCACCTCAGCATATTCACTGGACGGATGATCAATGGAGGCGTGTTCTCTTCACGGATGAGTCCCAGTTTAGCCTCCAAAGCGATAGTACGCATTGTTTGATTTGGAGAGAACAAGGAACACGCTATTATCCATCAAACATTCGTAAAAGAGATTCGTATGGAGGAGTACGTGTCTGTTTTTGGGATGGTATCTGTTTGAGCGGACGTACAGACCTCTACGTCTTTCCACGTGGAACTGTGAATGCTCACGTCTATAGAGATTACATTCTTGATGCTTATGTGCGCCCGTATGCCGGTGCAATAGGTAATGATTTCCTGTTACAGTACGATAACGCTAGACCACACAGGGTTCACATCGTAGAAGAATATCTTCAGCACAAACAATTCAGCGCATGGAATGGCCAGCTCGATCACTGGACTTGAATCCCATCGAACATGTTTGTGATGCTTTAGGAAGATGTGTCGCTGCTCTCAATCACCCTCCTCAGGCCTTTGCCACTCTTATAACTGCTTTACTGGAGCAATGGCTCGCACTTTCCAGCGAACTTATTGATTGCATAATTGACAGTATCACTCATCACTGTATGTGCTTTATTGCTTCTAGAGGTGATCATACTTCATATTAAATGTACTTTTAGGTAGCTTTCTTTACAAAAAAGCTACCTATTGCAGCCGTTCGGAGGAAAGCGATTTCAAAAAATTTTGGTATATTTTCATCGATCATGACCCCCAGACCCCGAAACCACCCTCCGTTCAAAATTGATATATATATATATATATATATATATATATATATATATATATATCAATATATATATATATATATATATATATCTGACCTATGTCACACTGTAACTCCCGTAATTATGAACCGATTTCGATGTAATTCGGTGTGTACATAGTACATACCAATGTCTCGACCGAGTTCTTTGGCCAGCTTCATCCGTCGTTTTGTTTCAAAATGGCGGCCATTTAAAATTTTTAAAAAAATTTAAAACTTGAAATGTGGTACCAAAAAATTAAAAATGGGAAAATATTTTTTTCTTATGTATTTGACCTTTATACAAAGATTCCGGAGCAGTGTTTGTTTCGTCTATATCTTAAAAAATGGCTGAGTTATAGCATTTTGAATTTCTAGCGTGGCTGACATTTTGAAACGTCCTGAATTTTGTCACGCGATAAAAGGCGTATTTATGAACCGATTTGGATGTAATTCGGTGTGTACATAGTACATACCAATCTCTCGACCGAGTTCGTTGGCCAGCTTCATCCGCCATTTTGTTTCAAATTGGCGGCCATTTAAAATTTTTTTAAAAATTAAAAATTTGAAATGTGGTACCAAAAAATTGAAAATGGAAAAATATTTTTTTCTTATGTATTTGACGTTTATACAAAGAATTCGGAGCAGTTTTTGTTTCGTCTATATCTTAAAAAATGGCTGAGTTATAGCATTTTGAATTTCTAGCGTGGCTGAAATTTTGAAACGTCCTGAATTTTGTCACGCGATAAAAGGCGTATTTATGAACCGATTTGGATGTAACTTCGTTTATACATAGTACATACCAATGTCTCGACCGGGTTCGTTGGCCAGCTTCACCCGCCATCTTGTTTAAAAATGGCGGCCATTTAAATTTTTAAGAAAAATTTAAATTTGAAATGTGGTACCAAAAATTGAAAATTGAAAAAATATTTTCTTCTTATGTGTTTGACCTTGATAAAAAGATTCGGGAGCAGTTTTTGTTTCGTCTATATCTTAAGAAATGGCTGAGTTATAGCATTTTGAATTTCTAGCGTGGCTGACATTTTGAAACGTCCTGATATTTCTCACGTAATAACAGGCGTATTTATGAACCGACTTGGATATACCTTGGTGTGTACATAGTACATACAAATATCTCGACCGAGTTCGTTGGCCAGCTTCATCCGCCATCTTGTTTCAAAATGCCGGCCATTTAAAAAATTAAAAAATAAAAAAATTTAAATGAGATACCAAAAAATTGGAAAATGAAAAAAAAATTTTTTGTATGTGTTTGACCTTAATACAAAGATTCCGGAACAGTTTCTCTTTCGTCTATATCTAAAAAAAGGCTGAGTAATAGCATTTTGAATTTCTCTTGTGGCTGACATTTTAAAACGACCTGATTTTTGTCACGCGATAACAGGCGTATTTATGAACCTATTTGGATGTAACTTGGTCTGTACATAGTACATACCAATGTCTCGACCGAGTTCGTTGGCCAGCTTCATTCGCCATCTTGTTTCAAAAGGGTTGCCATTTAAAAAAAATTAAACTTAAAATTCAAATTAAGGTATTAAAAAATTGGAAAATGAAAAAGATTTTTTTTATGTGTTTGGCCTTGATACAAAAATTCCGGAGCAGTTTTTGTTTCTGAAAATTTGTTCTTTTGTTGATATCTTAAAAAATGGTTGATTTATAGCACTTTGAATTTCTAGCATGGCTAACATTTTGAAACGATCTTGTATTTGTCACGCGATAACACACGTATTCGCCTATTTCGATGTAAGAAGGCATGTGGATAGTATACATCAACACCTCGACCAAGTTCGCTGGTCAGATTCATCAGCCATCTTGTTTCAAAATGGCGGCCATTAAATTAAAAAATATATATATATTTAAAGTGAGGTGCAAAAAAATTAGAAATTGAAAAAGGTTTCTTTCTTAAGTATTTGATATTGATATAAGGATTCAGGAGCATTTTTTGTTTGTCTTTACCTTAAAAAATGGCTCAGATATAGCAGTTTCAATTTCTAATGTGGGTGACATTTTGAAAAATCTGATTTTTTGCATGCGACAGCACTCGTATATATCAACCGATTCCGATGTGAGTGAGCATGTGGACAGCAATTACTAAGGTCTCGACCAAGTTCACTGGTTAGCCTCATCCACCATGTTGTCTTAAAATGGCAAGCACTTTAAGAAATCGCCGAATTTGGCAGCCAAATATAAGTTACTTTAAAGAAAAGCAGCTTGGATAAAGCTGACTAATTTCGCGAAATTCTCATTCATTATATTGATAAAAATTAGTATTGAATCTCCTATATTCGGTTTCCACTAAATTGAGCTTCGTGTGTTTGCATGATATAAGTTGGCTTTTTTTAAATAAGGATTATGAAAGCTACCTCTTCCTCCCGGCACTGGCCGGAAGGACTTTTCCTATACCAAACTGACACATTTATTTCGTTTATTTCATAATTTTGTTAATTTATGAAACACCACAATCGTCTGGTGTTTTCTTTTAATGTTATTTTATACCTTACTATGTGTTGTAAATTGTGGCTCAGTTTTATTAAAATCTATTTGTAACATTTGGAATAATCTCTGCTTTTGTTGTTTTTCCTTAATTTTTGGAAACCAGTGTATACTCGTCATATGTAAACGAAGTGTTAATAACCTCTCTGTGTACCGGCGGATTTGCCATACAAACTTTGCTCATGAACATAAACACATTGAGATCAATTAATAACTACATAATTACAAAATTATTGATTGTTTAAAAAGAAATAGATAGCGCACAATTAACATTACAGGGTTGTCAGTAAATCGATTTATTTGATTTATTTAGCGATAGAAAATCAATTTACTTTAAAGTAGTTAATTACTATCAAAATTCCAGTTAATTATTTAATGGAAAATACAATTTACCATCTTTAAGTCGTTTCTGATAATAAATTTAATCTGACACCGATACACTATTAAGAAGATTGATCACAATATATTTTGAAGTTTACGCTACGACTGATAATTAAAATCAGATATATTAATTTTGTAGAAATTATGGGTCAGAGTCAGACAGTAACAATGAATATAAGTAAAACAAATTAAAGTAAAAATACTTAAAAAACAAATAAACAGAATTTCATTAGTGTAATTAAAAACAAAAATGTACCGAATTTAAAAATGAAAATTCACCTTTTTTTTGTGACGTCGCATTTCTTTGTAAAACCACACACTCTAAAAAAAAAAGAGAGATGTTTCTTAAGCTACGAAAATATAATATAATCACGAAAAAATATATAAAACTAGAAAACAGGAATTCTGCTTTTTCAGAATTTGGTGTCGCCCCCGATGACAAAAAAATATATGCATATAAATATAGATACAGTAGAGTCCCGATTATCTGAGTTAATCGAACTTATACCTTTGGAATGGGTCATTTTCTTCTGATGGACTGATGGCTTCTATTATTATGAAACAGTCATTACAAATGAAGTTTTAGGTGAAGATGAAAGAGCAGTCGTAAAAAGTTAGAACTCTAATTTTCGGGTCAGAATGGGAAAAAAAAAATGACCATAATTTTTTTTGGGAAAAAAAAATGGCCATTTTTTTTCCTGTGTTTATAAATGCTTCTTTAAATCTTCATTGCGCCTGATGAAGAAAAGCTAAGTTCTTTTGAAAGGACTTGCGTATTTTTGATTTTTGTACGGTGTTTTTAAGAAGTTTTTTTTATGTTGTTGTATCACACCAGCTTATATCAACATTAAACAACAACAACAGCAACCACAACAAATATTACATTATTCGAACTGTTTCTTCTTAATTTGTATAACAAAGAAATATTTAGTGATGAGTCTCGCGTCTGAAAACTACTTAAACTATCTCATCATACTTTATAATTAACATGTAACCGAAATTTTATTAAAATTAGTCTGTTAACTAATAATTATGATTGTGAAAATATTGTACTGTTATCGGGAACGCACAACCGTATATAATTTTTTTCTGAAGCTCACCGGGAAGTGAATGAAAAAATCTATTCATCATCACACACACGGGCCAGGTTACTTGGAGTTCGGTTACCTGCGATTTCTTCTGTTGAACTGTTTCAGATAACCGATCCGATTCTATTATCAAAAGGTTATCTGAGTGAATTGTGCCCGCCGTATTTGTTCAGGGTAGCTCAGGTGGTAGAGCACTGGCAGCTTAAGTCAAAGGTCCCTGGTTCAAATCTCAGACTATGAACTTTTTAATCACTGTTGGAAAATTACAACTCAAATCAAGTATTTATCAATTGCAATAATTGATTTAAAATTAATCAAGTGCGAGTTAAGTTAAACAAAACTGTGTAGTAAATTATAAAAATCTAAAAAATCACTTAAACAAATCCTAAAAAAAGTAGCTTACAAAAAATGTATATTGTTAGGAAGAGGAACATAAATTAAGGAACAAACTAATTTGAATTACAAATCTAATAGACCATTATTACTAGTGTAAATACGTCTATTTCTTGCTCAGTTAGATAAGAAAATAGTTCAGACATTAATTTAATTAAAAGAACTCTGGTTGTTTGTAATTTTTTCCCCTAAATGTGACGGAAATTAATCAGTGATTCGATACAGTTACGCGAGAAAGTTTTTTTTTTTTTTTTTTTTTTTTTTTTTTTTTTTTTGTCATTAAACATTTAATTTTGAGTTTAGAAATGGCAAATTATTTCTGAATGGTGTATTTGAAGCGTCCAGACAGTCACTTAATACAATAAACAATTTTATTAAGAACGTAGTTAATTTAAATAAAACTTATATTCGTCCTTAACGGGAGATCGAAAATTGCTTTAATTAATATAGTAAAATGCAGAAAAAACAGAAATAAAACAACAACAACAACAACAAAATAAAAATAGAATATTAAAATAGTTGCAATAGAAAATTAAATAGTAAAATAGGAAATTCACTTTATCAATTTTAATAAATGTACCATTATCAATAATTGTTCAATTCAAGAGAAAACTGTAACCCCCCCCTCATACTTTCTTATCACCAAATTGTTCTAGAGAAACGTTCGACTAAGAATTGGGTCTACTTTCCTAATAAGAATGCAGTTTTTCATATAGGAGTTGAATTAGAATCCTGCGAGTCGGGTTGTACTCGACCCGAGCCCAAAAATTCACTTTGAACTGAACCCACAACCCGACTCGAACCCGTCAAAATGATTTTCGGCCACCCTCAACCCGACCCGAATCCGAAATACTCCAACCCGCAACTCGACCCGAACCCAAAATGAAAGCAAATTGAGTCATGTTTTAATGCAATTCTGAAAAGTAATTTACAAATATGTCCCTAATAACATCTAATACTAATTTTATCTCCTATATAGAAAAAAAAGCAAAAACAGACAAATCTATATTCTTTAATATTGAAATATGGTAATAATAGTTTAAATATTGGCACCTCGGGATCGTTGAATAGAGTCAAATATCGGGTCGGGTTGACCCTATTTATTATTATTTTTTTTTTTGATCGGGATGACTTTTTTTTTTTTTTTTTCTGCGGGTCGGGTTTACATTAGAATAACTCTTGCGAATCATATTTAGGTTTTTTGCAAGTGGGGTTGTTGGGATTTTCACAAAAAGTTTTGAGCAGAACTATGTTTCAGATGAAAATAAATACTTATTTGAATATGAATGCATGTATATTCGGTTTACTGCATGTGGAAAAAAAAATATATATAAGAAATGAGATCAGAGATTATTCTTTTTTTACGGTACAGTTAAGGACCCTTTTTTCTTCGCTCAGAATATGAAAAATATTATCAACGGTTCGTTTTTTATGCATACAAAGCCACATGTATCATATTTGTGATAGTTCATGCACACATACACATGTTACGTGTATGTATATTGGGAGGTGCCCACTGTTCAGAGGTATAAGCTTACAAATATATAAGTGTTAGCAATTGAAAAGTGTTCGCTAAGTAGAGGTGTCTGTTTTTCGGGAGTGTCCATTATGGAGGTCTTGTTGCAAACAGATTTTTAACCTGAAAAAATATTTTTGACCTTCTTTTGAAATATCAGATCAATCGGAATCCGATCCGCTAAATTCAAAACCCAACCCAAAACCGACTAGAACTCGAAACAATGAAAGTCAATCCAAACCATTCCCGACTCGCAGCAAAAGGGTAGTCAGTGCTACCGAACCCGACCCGCATGGAAAAATATAGCGCCAACCCGATACGACCCGAACCGCATGTCGGATTGGGTGTGGGTAAAAGCCGGTAACCCGACCCGATGCAGGACTCTAAGTTGAAAAGATACAGAATTATGTAGTTCTTTATTTAAAAGACAGTGTGTAGATCATATCGTTTACAGGGACCGACTAAAGAATTCCGTGATATTCTGGTTCTCAAACATCTGGAAAAAAAAATGTTTGCAGCGTATTTTAGTGATTTTACACTACTTCGAATATAATAAAATTAATTTGGCATTATTAAGATGTACTATAATATAATTTCTGTAGAATATGGTGTGCGTATAGTATTTATAGTTCATTTTCAGGTACGCACAAAATAATTTCCTTACATATGTGTATATGAGCAATAATTTATGAAAATGCGTTTTCAGCTGAGTTATGAGTTTTATAGCTTATTTAAATATTAGTACGTTACATGGTATGTATAAATTATATAGATTATAATTGTTTGCTGCACAAAATAACTTGTAAATATGCTATAGGCAAGAATTTCTTAAAATGTGTTTTACACTGCGTTTTGGATATTCCAGTTGAACTAAATTTTATTATACGGAGGGATGTTTGTAGAATACAGTCGGACCTCTATTTAACGAAGTCGCTAAATCCTGAAAAAAAGTTCGTTATGTGGAAAATTCGTTAAATAGAGGTGAACCTTTTTAAATACTTTAAACTATACAAAACAGATTTTTAATTCATAAACACTGAACATTATTAAAAAACTTAACCAATCACACTTTTTTTTATAAATCATATTTTATTATTATTATTATTAATTTTACCCATCAAAAAGAAATCTGTAACGACAACAAGAATTAAAAAAATATATTGTCCTTCACTGTAAAAAAAAAAAAAATTGTAAGGTTACTAAGAATTTTGTAGGAAACTGGGATGCCTAGAACTTTTTATGTAATCACAGCATAAGATAATCATGTAAAATTACAGAAGTTTCTTCAGTAACTGTTACTAAATATTGCTTAGTAAGCGTACTAGTGATTGTTTTAGGGAGTTTCCCCCAAAAACTATTGTAAATTTACTAAATATTGTTTAGTGAGGTTACTAATGCTTGTTTAGGGAGTTTACTAAATAAGTTTTAGTAAATTTATCGGTGAATATGTTGTAAACGTACTATCCATTTTTAGGGCGTTTTCTAAAACTTTTTTTGTAAATGTACTAAATATTGTTCTGTAAATTTCTTACGGTTTTTCAAGGGGGTTTCTCTAATTAGTTTTTGTAAATTTACTAAATAATTCTTAGTAAACTTACTAGCGATTTTTTAGGGAGTTTACTAAAGAATTTGTGGTAATTTTTCCAAAGATAGTTTAGTAAACGTACTAAGGATTTTTTAGAGAGTTTTCCAAAGAATTCCTTGTAAGTTTACTAAATATTGTTCAGTAAACTTACTAACGATTTTTTAGGGAGTTTACTAAAGAATTTTTCGTAAATTTACTTAGGATTATTTAGTCAAGGTACTAACGATTTTTTTAGGTAGTTTCCTAAAAAATACTTTGTGAATTTTCTAATGATTTTTTAGTACACTTACAAAGGATTTTTTAGTACATTGTCTATGAAATTTTTTTGTAAATTTGTGAATGATTTCATAGTACATTTACTATGAATTTTTTTAGTATTGCACCCAAAACTTTACATATACTTTAGCAAAAAATGTTTGTAACTTTATTAAAGTATCGTCAGAAAAATTACCAATGATTTTTTAGTGTTGTATCTAAAACAGTTTTTGTATTCTCGCCAGAAAAATTTTTGTAACCGTGCAAGAGATTTGCAGTAAAGTCAAAATTCTTCGATCAAAATAAGTAATATGGCCTGACGTGTTTTTCAGTAATACCACAGCAATTGCCAGAAATATTTGTATATTATGCATTAAAAAACTGACTGAAGCTTCACTGTAGATATTCAAATAGGTACAAAATCATTTCCATATTAAATTAGCATTATAACAACAGCAGTAAATAAGCAGATAAGCAGAATCAGATCTTACGGTTATTAGTTAAATTAAAAAAGCGAATAGAAACAATAATGAATGTAAAGTATCATTACTAAGTTTATAAAGTATGCCAAATTTTTTTTTTTTTTAAATCTTATCGATACACTGTAAAAAATAAAGTGTGATGTTTCACCAAGAAAATGGTGAAAAGTCGCTGAAATTTAGCTGCAACCAAGATATTGGCGATAAGTTTTACCAGTTTATTGGTGCTTTCTCAAATACCATTATATTAGTGAAATGTTAAACAATGATTCAGGTTTTTTATAAATCCAATTTTCTGGTGAAAGGTTGAACCATAAATCAGGATTTTTTTTAAATCCAATTTTCTGATAAAAGGTTTAACCATAAATCAGGTTTTTCTTTTTAAATCCAATTTTCTGGTAACAGTTTGAACCATAATTTAGTTTTTTTTAATCAATTTTTCTGGTAAAAGGTTGGACCACGAATCAGGATTGTTTTTAAATCCAATTTTCTGGTGAAAGGTTAAATCATAATTCAAGGTTTTCTCTATTCCAATTTTTTGCTAAAAGTTTGAATCACGATTCAGGATTTTCTCTCATCTTTATGTGGAATGGTTACACCGGATTGTAACTTTCTCTTTTTCCCCCTCACTTTGGTTTTAAATTTACCATTTTATGGTGTAATAAACCAAATTTCAGATTATGCGAGATTATCTTGCAGTAGGAAAGCTTACCTTTTTTTGCTTTCATTAAACCGAAAATTATTTAAGTTTTAATTATTGATTCTGTTGTCTTTGAAATATATTTAAAAAACAAATGTAAACCCCTACTGATCTAATTTTACAAAATAATTGCATTTTTTTCACCACAAATATTACCATTCTGTCCTTTTACATTTTGGAATATTTCTTTGCACTCAGTTACACTTATAGTCTATTTAGTGTTTGCTTATTCACAAAGGAAAAAAAATTCTTTAGATTTAAATACATACCCTGTTTTTATTATTGTTTTAATTTAAACAATGGCTGAATAAATTTCTTCAACCAATATTAATTTTTGCACGAGTTTGAAAAGTTTTTTCAATAATGCACTTAGCTGCTACTTTCATGATCTGTTTTTTTTTTCTTTAATTGTTGTGAATCTATAGATGCTGAAATTTTCATATTATACAGTTTTCAAATTTTTACCTTCTTTTCACAAAACAAAAAATAAAATAGAAATATTTTTAAAATTTATATTGCAACACAGCTCAATTATGCAAAATTAATTGATTTGAATATAAAACAACAACAAGAAAAGTTTAGTATTTGCTTCTGTTTAACATTCAATAATGAATATAACACATTTGAATAAATAAAGCACAAACATAACGAATACATAATCAAAGTATATGCGTAAATACTGAAATAATCAGCATTAAAAAGGCAGCTATAAGTAGCAGAATCCATTTAACCTCTAATATCAGCTAATACAAAATATTACTTTAAACTTTAAAGCTTTTTTAAAATACACAATGTATTTCTATAGTATTAAATATTTACTTTGAAGGGTTAACTTAATAACAGCAGTGTCGCCACCAAGCGACTAATTATTTTTACATATATAAGTATTTTTTCAGTATTCCTAAATGATAATCTATGACGACGATTTATTTATTTTTTAGCAGTACTCGTAAAAAAGGAAAATATTCACCAGCAGCAGCCTTGCAATAGCTGAAAAAGAAATGGTTACAGACACTATTAAATAGCAACACATTTAAGTTGGTTTGCGGTATGCCGCTCCATTTATTGAAAATACAAATTATATAATCATTAAATTATATGTATAGTATGTCAGACTAATATTTACTGTAATATAATATCATTTTACATAGAGTTTCTCTCAGACAGTTTTAGGAGGGTGCTGCACACTCTCTGACTATTCAGGTCATCAAATATAAAGAATTCCTGAAGCTTAGTATGTTCTGAATCAGGATTTCAAGTCAGGAATAGATCCAAGCATCAGGTTAAGTTATCCACCTATTTTAAATGAAAGAGTAAATATTTTAAGACATAAAATATTTCTTGTGCAGACATAACAATAATCAAATTTCACACAGGGGAATTAATCAAAAAATTAAACAGTATATCAATTCAAATCTCTTTTACAAGGAAATCTTGAGCATTTAAAAAATCAATCAGTGTTCGAAATCATTGGATTAGTGGTCCGCTGGTCCGAGAACACCCAAAATTCATTCGGACCACTAATTTGAAAATTTTAGTGGTCAGCAGTAACAGTAACCCCCCCCCCCCCCCCACACACACACACACTCTCTTACAGGGTCACAGGTAAATTTAAATTTTCCCGTCTCAGAGAAAACGGCAACCAAACACAAATCACAGAATTTTATTTTAAAAAATAAATAAAACTGCATTAAACTTTAGTCAATTGAATTATTGGAATTAAAATATCTAAATTAATAATTTTATAGTTTTTCTTTATGTGCTGTTTATTTAATTTTTAGTTATAATTTTATATTTTATTAGGCTGAAAATTTTGGATAACTGCAAAGAAAGTTTGTAAGAAAAAGCTGCAAAATTTTCCATTTGTTAGGTAGAAGGAAAATATTGTGAAATTCTTAAATCAAATGTGGAAAAATATTGCAAAAAACGTCAGTTGGTTGAGGGAAAAAAATCGTCAATCAATCGTGATTAACAAAAACTAACGCTTGCCATTTGGCTGCAATAGGGTGTTAACGATTTTAATCAACGATTAAATCATGATTTTAATCAACTGATTTTTTTTAGAAAAATTATGATTTTCATCAATGATTTTTAAGGTCTATTTCAATGGTCTGTAAGGAAAAATCATTTGTAGTATATTGGAATGATATTACACTATTTCAAACATATAGAAATTGATACACATCACTGAAATGTACAAAAAGATGCTTACTATAGAACATGATGAGCATAGCATTAATTTAATCGTTTATTTATGGGGGGAAATAAAAGGATTCGCTTATAGTAATGTATAAATAAGCAATAATTGCTGGAAGTTCGTTATCTGTTGTGGTAAGAGTTTTTTTTTAATTTAACTAATTTAGTTACTTCGTATGTATAAAATCTGTAAATCATATACAGGGCTGCAAAAAAGATGTATACATTTCCGTTTATTGACGAAATATGTTAAGGGGAATTTTCAGCTGTGAAAATGCGTTTCTTAAATGAACTAATGTTTAGCATACTATTTGGTATATATTCAAATCTATAGATCATATATACCGTTGCACAAAGGAATTCGGATATTTTTCTGATGACTGACAATAATTGCTGAACTTTAATTTTCAAATGTGTTACGTGTTTTGTAATTTGCTTACTTAATCAACGTTTAATAAAGTTAAATATGATGGGTTTTTTTTTTTTTTTGGAAAATTATAATCTGTTGTTGAAGCTTGCTTATTTTACGTTCTTGTTTAAAAAAATATTTTTATTTTGTATGTGTATATGTATATATATATATATATATGGGCGAGTTGTAAAAAACAGGGTAGGTGGGTTAAGCAGGGTAGCGCAGATCCCTCCTTCAGTTGTACTTCTGTATCAACCAATACGAGGAATTACTTGTCGGTAACCATTGTGGCATTTATAGCGGATTGAAACGTTACCGTGTGCGTTTTATTTAGTGTGAAGGAATTAGATTCAATTACTTTTAAAAAATTGCTTTATTTGATTCTAGATTTTACGCGTATAACCACTATTTTTCAGCATATTAAATATTCCTGAGTACTACATCTATTTTTTTCGTTTCCTGATAATATTTAAAAATTTTTACTGATCTTTTGCTTATAGGATTAAGAGTAGTGACGCCATATTTTAAACACTGTCATGTTGGGGTAAAACCGGGTACTTAAGAGTGGGTCAAAACTGGGTATTCCCGATTTTGTCCGACACTCATAGAATGTTTTTTAGTATAGTTAATAAATTAGCATGGAATTTTAAATTGCATTCTTAATGCTGTTAAGTTATAATATAATTCTAAATCTATCTAGTTATAATGAAAAAAACTAATTTTGATTTTGTTTTATATTAAAAAGTGGGTCTAATTTTTAACTTACATTTATGAAATTAAATAATTTGCAATTATTAATGAACAAAATAATGGTACTAATTAAGGCATAATTTTATATTATGCTTATTACATTTTAATAACATTCTAATCTGAGGTGTAATAACTTGCGTTATAGGTCCACTTAAAATGCAAATATATTTCGTGACTTGTTTCTCTAAATAAAATAATCTGCCCAAATTGACAAATAATCCATAAAATCTCAATCCTATATAACTAAGCTATATAATCTATAACAGGATTTTTTTTTATCAAATATTAAACAGGCAAGAAAAAAACCTCTTGATGAATGAAACTTTTCCAGACTCATTTGCTGTATATAATAGGAGTGGATGGATTACGAAATTAGGTCTTTATTTTATTTGGTTTAAAAATGTATAGATTTTTTCAATCCTTGTCCTGAAAAGCCCGTTCTTTAAATTGTTAACAGGTGTTTAATTCATATAAAAGAATCCTGTTAATCTAGTAAGAGAAAGCAATGTATTTATATATGATTCTTTCCTTACGCAACGCATCGATTTCAACCCCTTGATGTGTCATTCATGCATCTCTAAGCTCATACTAAGAACAAGAGGTGAAGAAGTGGTTATTTTCCAACTCTACGCGATCTGTAACAATTTACCAAATTGGAAAATTATTTAAAACTGCATTTTCGAGAGCAGCAATTGTAAATACTGCAATCAGAAGGTTCGAAAAAACAGGGAGTTTTCCCTACAACAATGTTTTTCCAAACCATCTTTTTGCTCCTTCGGAAGTGAGAGAGAAACCCATGAAAGTCATGATAACACACCTAGGTTTATGCAGCCACGGGTTTGCATAGCTGCAGAAATAAATATTTCTGAAGCATCACAGGATAATGGAACTCAACCTTCCGAACATAAACGAGTTGACAACATCCAGCGTCTTTCACGTCGAGCTGCTTCCAGATGCAGCAGTTAACATCACAGTCACAGACGTCATCACTCATTCAAAATTTTACATCTACAAAATACATTAGTAAAATTATCCATTCGACATCTTCAGACTATATAGCCCAGCAATCTGTATTTCCAATTTCGCCTAAAATGTTATTATCCTCTTCTAAGGAAGGCTTTAGAATTGAGAAAAGAAAGGCAAAAACTTATTTTGACTTAACAGATATTAAGGAGAAAAAAGCCAAACAAACTGCAAGACGAAAAAAGAAGTTTCTTTAAAAGAAAAAAAAAAAAGAAACCAAAAAAGATTGCGGAAACATCTTCAGAAGAAGAGGATAATAAAACCTGTATGTTTTGCTATGAACTTTACTCAAATTCTAAATCCAAATACGATGTTTGAAATGCCACGGATAGGCACACGAAGCATGTAGTATTGCAGAAGAATATGATGACAAATTCATCTGTGATTTTTGAAGCTAAAAGAAAACTCTTAAACGTACAGTGTAAAGTAAGCAGGCCTATACAAGGTAGAAAAATTTCCAACGAATTATTTTTTTACACATGGAAGAACACATGTGCAATTTCGTTTTGTTAAAAATAATAAAAATGTATTTTTTACTATATTAAGCAAAACCTTTTTGACCAAAATGAGTTTTCCAGTAGTTTTAAATGGATACCCAGTTTTACCCAACCAGCGTGGTAAAATCGGATTTTTGCATACGTTTGAAAAAAGCTACATTTTAAATAAACAATTATATATATTGTTTGAAAAGAATGTTTTATTATAGCCAAGGATTCATTTTACATTCCAAACAGTGTTCAAAGTTTGTTTTCCCATTTCACAGCATTTGAGACTAACAAACTTATATGGTACCCAATTTTGCCCCACTTTCCCTATATATATATTTATTTAAAGGATGCTGCAGAAGAAAATAGCATGAAACATTTATTAGCTCCTTTCTACATTTGTTTCTACTAAAATTTTTGGTAACATGCCATTTATCTTTTAAAATAAGCAATTTTTCTATTCGCATACACATTACGGTAGTTATCGCGATATATCACCAATATTAACACGTTGATACATTCTGATATTAAATTTACGATATTCTCCCCACCTAGCAGTTAAAATTTTGAAAAAAAGATGAAAAAAGGTTTTCCGAAAACTTCTAGCAATTTATTCCAGGATGATACTTTAGAAGTATCGGCAAATATATATATATATATGCTCTAAAAGTTAAAATCTTCTAACTGATGATGCAATTGATTTTTAAAAACATGAGTTTTAACTCTTTGAAATACATTGGTGAGCGTAGGTCACTTCGCCCCTCACAAAGACTATATTTATTTTTTCTACCATAAAACTAAACGTCCGTATTTTAACACAATCTTTTTTAGAGCAACTCAACAGGCCAGATTTACATTTACTTACGAAAATTTCGAAACATTCAGACAAATATAAATATTTTTTACTAAAAAAAATGTGTAAAAACTTCGTCAAAATTAGCAAAAACCTCAGTTACATCGTGGTAAAAATCTTACCAGCCTTTTTCCCACTAAATATTAACTTTTTTTCACTCGGGCTACGAAAACATTATGTTTTTAACATCTAAAAATTTCAAAGAGTTTAGATGATAACGGCAATTTTTAAGAATTTAAAATACTGGAAGAACCTTGTCCCTTCCCCACCTCCCTTTCCAGGCATATTTCAAAATTACATATAAGACTCTAAAAATCAAATTATGCAGAATATTAATACCAAATAATAATAACAATACCAAAAAGCATATACTTTCAATTCTGTTTGAAATACTGCAATACATTTAAAAAAATACAAAATTAATCTTTAAAAAAATTCATTGCCCGAAGTCACTTTTCTGTTTTTCTGCACATTTTACTGTACGACTCACATTACGTATATATTATTTTAAAATACACGATGTTATACAGTAGCTTTGAAATTATCGAGTATTCATTTGATTCAGATATAAATGGATTTAAGGGTGAAAAAAATTAGTTTGAAAAGAAAAAAAACCCACCAAGATTTTGATATGAAAATAAAATCTATATATATATATATATATAAGCCGTTCTCTGTGTGTATGTCCTTTATACAAATCTTCAATTTTAGACGGATTTGCACGAAACTTGCTGTATATACGTTTTAGAACGTGGAAAAGATCACTGTCTACTTTAAAAAATCATCAGACCAATATTTATCCCTTTTTTCTACGACCATTCATAATTTAACATTATAGAAATATATCTTTTTAAATATTCAAATTCAAGTTTCTTTCCCGTTGCCACACATCTAAAAAATTGCTCAGTAACTTAAAAAAAAAATTTATTACTCGAGTACTTTGCTTTATGTCAATAAAAATTCGGATTGTCTCACTATATTTTTGCTGTTTTTGAAATTGACGTCATTCAAAGAAGAAAATGCACATTTTTCATATATTTATGTAAAAAGTTTAACTAAGCATGTTTTAAAATGACCTTAGTAGTACTTTAGTTGAATGTTAAAAAATCTATTTTAATGAAGTCGTTTCAATATCAAGAAATCAATTAAGGAAAAAGATAATAATAAAAAATCGTTTGCTAGATATGACGTCAATTTCGTCAATATAATTTCAAACTGGTTCTGAAAACCGGCTGCTACAATTTATTTCCTATTTCCTATTTTCTTTGTTTTAGCGATCAGTTTCGTTTTAGCGATCACTTATTTATCCAAGTAGCATATTTCTCCCGCTGCGGACAAATTCTACGAACAAATCTTTAATTAAAGGAAATATATGAGTGAGTTTGATCTTCCATTTTAAAGCAATATGTATCTTTATCTCAAATGTCCTTCCGTATAGCTGAAAACGACATCACTGCGCTATTATATTTTCTAATGTGTAAGACAAAATTTCAGCTGTTTAGGGCCTAATTTTTTAGTTGATCATTTACAGTAGGATTTGGTAAAAGAATGATAGACGGATATACAATATACTAAAACTATTCCTCAAAAATTATCTAAGTTTTTAAAAAGGCTAATCATTCAGAATTGGTTTCGCCTGATTATAGAACATTTCAGTTAATTCTCTAACAAAGCATGTACAACAAAATGGTATATACTATTCCAGAAATTTGGGTGCAATTTAATAGTGCAAATTTCATCAAAATCTGTCCAGTAGAACTTTTTAAAAAGGCTAATCTTTTTTAATCGGGCTCACCTGACTATTGAAATTTCTTCTATAATTTTATAACAAAGCGACGTAAAACTATATGTAATATTTTAAAAACATCCGTGTAAAATTATCTAACAAACAATACAAGTTCCAATGAAATTCATTCAGAATTTTTAAAAAGACTAGTCTTTCGTAATCGTCCACATGATTATGGAATTTTCCCCTATAATTCCATGACTAATCAGCATATAACAATGTTATGCACCAAAATCTTAACTTAAAAACTAATAGTGCAAGTTGAATTAAAATTATTTCAGAAGAACAAGCTATAAATAGCAGGAATGAGATTCCCACACGAAAACAAACAAATACTGAATTATTTACAATGTTTTTGAGCAATTAAGTTAATCTTTTGTAACTGGGTTACAGACATATTTTAAAAAAATCAACGTTGAAAATTACTTTAAAAAACATAAAAAATCTGTAAGTTGAGATAAACTTTTCAAACAAATTACGGAAAGTGTTTTTTGTTTTCTGTTAGACGTTGAAATAATCGGATGCATGATATTTAGAGATCAAATTCCAGTAAAAGCGTAATTTATGGCACGGTTAGGTTGTTGCCACCAACAATATGATGCTAGGTGTTACTCATAGATGTGTTTTTTCTACATAATATTGCATTAATAGCAAACGGATATATCTTTCTTAATTAGGTTGCAGGTATATTTAAAAATATCTCCGCGATTGAAAATTAATTTAAAATGGATAAACAATCTGTAAATTGAGATAAGCTTTTCAAGGAAATATTACGTGCTTTTTGTATTCTATTAGACGTTGGAATAATCAAATGTGCGATGTTTAATGGTCAAATTGCAGTAAAAGTTAAATTTATAGTTGGATTAGGTTGTTGCCACCAACAATATGATGCTAGAGTTACTCATAGCAATGTCTTTACTTTATAATATTGCATTAAGAGGAAACAGGTGTATATCTTTCGTAATTGGGCTGCATGTAGGGATGAGATTTCCGCGTTTTTGCACGCTGGTACATTCTTAGATAAAATGTTGTTCTGTTAAATCGCAAAAGTGTTTCGATTAAATGAAATATCATTTTCTCTAACAAAACACTGGTGTACAAAAACGCGGAAATCTCATTCCTGGCTGCATGCAAAATAAAAAATATCCATGATTGAAAATTACTTTAAAATCCATTCACATGAAAAAATTGAGATACAATTTTCAAATAAATTTAATTAGACAGAACTTTTTTCTATTCGACAGTGTGAAAAACGAAATTGTATGATGTTCATAAATTAAGAAAAATTTCAGTAAATGCAAAATTTATGGGTTAGGCCGTTGGCATCATCAGTATAATGTCACAGTTGGCATTGTATTTGTACTTTTTTTGTATATTCTGAATATGACTCAATGAAAGAGTCGAAATATGTAAATTTTTAATATTTTTGTAGTAGACGCAATTAAGAATACTTTACTTATATTTCTTATTGGTCTTTTTAACAATTCGTGGGCTGGAATTCACCAATCTCAGTTATTGTCATTGCCGTATTATTTCATTTTAATGTATTTTACCCTGGAGGACCCTTATTATAGACACGAGCGAAGCCGGGTAGATCTGCTAGTCTATCTATATTATAAAAAACAAATATATCTGTGCGTAACGCTGACGTCATTTTGCAAATGGCAGCACTTTGAAATCTGGAATGAAATTTAGGTTTTGCAAATTCCGTGTTCAGCTCGTCGTCAGATTAAAATTCCGAGTAAAATGAGAACTACATTTAACATTTTTGTTGAACATTGTCACAATTCTATTTCAAAGACCCGTGATCGGGGGATGTAACTCACAATTATGTGGGTGGGAAACTGGAAATTGTTTTAATCCCTTCCGTTTAGGTCTAAAATGAAAGTACTAAGTTTTATCCCACGTACTAGGCGAACATTACAAAATATGTACATATTTATAGTCGATAAACACTTTTTTAAAATTATCTTAACAATATATCAGAACAATTCTTTCAAAAACTTTGTCAATACAAATATCGTAGAACTTGAAATTCTGAATAAAATGAGTACCCATATTAATATTTTTGCTGAACATTAAGGTCGCAATTCTATTTCTAAATTTTGTCTTAACCGCTAATCAAGAGAGAGACAGAGTTATCAATCCGCCCTGCCTCCGTTTATTAGATACATGCATTTTCTTTAAGTTGTTGAGGCCCTCGTTTTCTGTAATTATGTTTCTGTAATTATGTTAATGCTTTATTTTGTGTATTTTGAGGATTATAATTTAGTAGTTATCGAGAAAGAGGTACATAATTGACAGCCGTTTTACATGCCATTTCTCAACTGATATCGTGAACCTTAAACCTTAGTTTAAAAAAAAAAAAAAAAAAAAAAAAGTAAAGCTTATAATACTTTTTTTCAATATTCCGAAGTTTTTAAAATTTTATGAATTTAACTTAAGATGCTCGTATACTAGTCGAAAGTAATTTTTATTAAAACCATCTTAGTCCTTTTCGTTAAATATCGAAGTTTAAAATCGTGCTATTGGTTGACCTATAATTCCTCTAGCGACAAGAATCCTGCACACTCATTTGTTCCCTCGCTCCTCCCCACTATTTTCGACCTCCTTAAATGTGTTTCATACGCACTGTTATTCGCTATATATGTCAAATTAAATACGACGCATAATTCAAATACAATATCAGAGATCATAAACAATATTTCCCATCATTTACAAATCATTTTTGTAATATGCTAAAAATCATGAAATAATGCACTTTTTAAGTTATCTATTTGTTCGTAGCGACAAAGTCGCACCTAGTAGTGCGGAAAACTTAGTACGTTTATTTCTGACCTATGTCGAAGGGATTAAAACAATTTCCAGCTTTCCCGTATTTAATTCCGAATTCGGCCTTTTTTTTCATTTCCTACCACTGGGCTATTATCCGTAATCAAGAGTTTAACCCATAACTCTGAAAATATCCAAAATAAAGCCTAAAATAATTAAAATCCTCAAATAGTACCTCAATAAATTAAAATATATATAGGGGAGATGGGGGCACATGTGAACAGTTCGCATAAATATAGCTTTTTCTCATGACTGGACTAATTTCTATAAACAAAACCTACTCAATATAGTAAATAGAACTTTCTTTTATACATGGTAATTTTTTAAAAATTACCTGTATAGTTCTTACATTTTTTAATAATTTTATAAATTCGAAAAATTGTTCACATGTGCCCCATCAGCGGGGTAGTTGTGAACACACGTGGGGCACATGTGAACTTAAGGAAAAATATCCTTTGACATGCTTTTTATTCTGTTATTCATTTGTCATCGTAATGATTAGTTAATTACCTGTGAAATTCGCCATGAAAAAGTATATATATATATATATATATATATATATATTTATATTTCTCTAGTTTCTGGGTGATATGTTTAAGCAAAATATTATAAAATGAAAATAAGTAGATTTTGGGGGTGGAGGCTTAGATGATTCGTTAAGTATTGCTGAAATAAAATAAAAAAATAAAGAAGCAATTTTAAAAAAGAAATTAAAACTTAAATTTTGCTTAGGGGTTTTTGTTTGTTGAAATTTTTGGGGAGGGGGCGTTTACATACTATTTATCTCAAATCTGCCGAAATACGAAAGATTCCCACTGCTTTATTTGCCTTATTTACTTGTAAATTATAGATAAAGAAGGGGTTTTTAATGATTTAAAAAAAAAATCTCGACTATAACCCCCCCCCCTCCCCTAACTTCTTTTCCTTTTGAAAGAGGGAGGGGTTAAAATAGGGATTTTACGGTAGTTATCAGTTTAAAAATTTTACTTTCTTAAAATAATACTCATATGTATCTCCATTCAAAGCGTCATATACATAACTGTTTTAGATATGGAAGTAAGCCATCATTGCAAGTTTAGAACAAACGTAATACAAAAATTTGCAAAGTTGTTCAGGGTAATACTTTTGTATTAACAATGCATAAAAAATATTGTTGTAAACTGTTTAGTAAAATAATATATAACACTTATTGTATTTTAGAAAACATTGAATATATTTAAAGTACAATTGAATGTAAACGAGCTTGTTGCTCTTTATGTATTTGCTGAAAGATGTGTTTGATGAAGTTTCAATGCAAAATCAACTTTGTGTGAGGAAAATATCTTCTATTTCAGGAAAATTATAGGTAATGGAACTGACATTATTTATCATTAAGTTAACTGAAAGGAACAGAATCACAGAATGATTATTGGGGCACTTAAGTACTGTTCATATCTGCCCCAACTTGTCTGTTCACAAGTGCCCGACATTGCTGCTTCTGTTAAATTGATAAATTATTAACATTTCTCAAATTTAGAAGAAAAAGAACTGTATTAAAAATATTTATTAGTATTCATAATGCATGTTAAAACACTCAAATTCAAATAAATGAATAAATAAATAAAGTTAAACGCTTATGAACTCGGAACAAAGATTTTACTTTTGAGATCTAAAAACAGTGTTTTGGCTACAGAGGACAAATAAAAGGTCAAAAAGCTTCAAAAAATTTTTACCGTATGTCTACAGGTGTTGTCATCTTTAGTAATTTTTTTTCAAATAAAAAAACTTACAATAACCATTGAAAAATTGCGATGTTCACATCTGCCCCCTGTTCACATGTGCCCCCATCTCCCCTATAAATTAGAAACAGGGTGAACTGATAACCTCGTCTTGTCTGGCTTCAATCACTTGATTAACGAATTAGGCAAAACTTTGCAATATAATTGTAAAAATTCAACAAAAATATTAAGTACTCATTTCAATCAGAATTTTAACCTCTACAACATCTGTATTGACAATGTTTTTAATACAGTTAGTTTTTTTTTAGATATTGTTATGGTAATTAATAAAAATGTGTTTTTTGACTATAAATCTGTACACATCTTCAACCACTCACCTAGTAAGAGGGAGGAAAACTTAGTACATTCATTCTAGACTTAAAGTAAAGGGATTAAACAATTTCCAGCTTCCCCTAATTAATTCCAAATGCGGCCCTTTTTTCCTCCCCTACCACTGGTCTATAAAGAGTTTTAAAGACTTTAAAATTCTATGCGCTCTAAGTTTTTTTTTTCGGGGGGGGGGATGCCAATTTCGAGTAGGAAGAAAAATCTTGATTATTTATTGTGACAATAAAATGACACATTACAGATATATATATATATATATATATATATATATATATATATATATATATATACAGTAGATTTCCGTTATAACGAACTTCACGGGACCGCTAAAATATTTCGTTGTAACGATTTTTTCGTTATAACGGAATTACTCCTATTTATCTAATGAACTGCATATACACGTAAATTAATTATGTAAGGTAAATTTACTTTTCATTATAGAAAATTTTAATGGAAGACTAGTTAAATTAACATAAAAAAGTTAGTAAAATAAAATGCAATATTAAAAATACAAAATTACGGACTAACCTTTATTTAATAGTACATTATTGCAGAAAATCTGTGATTTTAGTTTGCACAAACGATTGTGTAGTTGATGATAACAAAAACGTGTGCAACGAATGAATGTGAGAAAATACCTCCTCTGGAACATTTTTTTGATGTGAAACAAAATCACGCATTTTGTCCAAGCATGAGAGAGCTTCCGAAGCGGTAACTTTTGAATCGTCGGTAACATCAGTATCGTCATCACTGCTGTCGTCATTTTGTTGGTTTGATGTAGTTTTAATGGACAAAATGATATCTTCATCAGATACTTCAGAGCATGTTTGAATATTGTCATCCACAGATAAGAAATCCTCCAAATCCACCTGATCAGGGACTGATGTTAATTTTTTGGCAGCCTTCCAAATTGTGTTTAATTCAGAGGACTCATCCGAATCTAAAATTTCTGATTCAAGTTTTTCCTCCGATGCATTTGTCGTCTTTAAATGTTAATGTTTTTCTCGGTTCAAGTTGATAAAATATTCCAGCTTCGTCAGCATTGAAAACATCAACGGAGCTGTATGTCTTTATAAGGGCAGCTACTTTTCCAGCTCTCCATTCATTTACAGTCTTTGTAGGTACATCACCTGCTTCGCCGCAAATTGATTTCATTACAATTCCATAGCGAGTACGAAAGCGATTGAGCCAACCTACACTGGCTTGGAAATTTTCGATACCAAGAATTTTTCCGAACTCTTGAGCTTTCTGCCATATCAGAGGACCATTTATAGGTACATTTCGTGAACGAACACCTTCGAACCATTTGAACTTGTCCACATGTACAACCATCTTGAAATTGGGACTGTCGCATTCGTTTTCTATATGGGAACCAATGCTTACATTTTGGAATTGTCTCTCAATTTTTTCTTTATCTTTTAGAAATGTAGATAAAGTCGATGGTGTTATTCCATATTTTTTGGCCACATCAGTTTTCCGCAATCCTTTATCAATCTCAGAAATTATGACTTTCATTTCTTCCAACGAAAATTGTTTTCGTTTCACACAAGCCATTTTATCAATGAACGAAGCAAGAAACACACTGCAACAGGTACTGGCGATAAAGATATCCCAGAATAAGCCCAAACAGTCATTTCACAGTGAAGTTCACCTGCTTTCCGTCACGTGATCATTTTGAAGCGTATGGGCTAATGAAAGTTAAGGAATTAGGGAAAGAAGTAGACAAAAAAAAAATAACAAAGGGGAGAAAATTCTGAAATAGCACCTGTCCCGAAAACAATAATGTTATTTTTTATCTTCAACATTTTATTCGAAGTATATTTCATTTCTGTTAAGCAATTGAAAAAAAAAGAAAAAAAGAGCTCGATGGAAATTTTTCGTTGTAACGGAATTCCTAAAATAAATGCACTTCGTTAAATTGGAATTTTTAATACATTGGGGTTAATGCAATTTGAAATGGGGATTTGTCAAATTTCGTAGTAACGAGATTTTTCGTTGTAATGGAATTCGTTGTAACGGAAATCTACTGTATATATATATATATATATATATATATATATATATATATTTAATTTAAGCAGTTTTAAAGAGTTTTGAAACTTTAAGTATTATTACTGTGAGAGGTGAAGAAAACGGGGAAACGAAATTTTGAAGGTGAAATTCAGATAAAATTTTAATGAAATGGATATGATGGAATGAATTGTTAATGAAATTTTGCACTGATTATTTATTCACTTAAAGTAACAAATACAGTAGAGCAATTTTTTTAAAAACATCTAACTGATGTCAAAGAAATTGTCACATAACTAGTGTGAAGCGGTCTGTGAGACCGCTCCAACGAAAGATGAATAACAGCCACGATAAACTCATAGGATGTTGTTTTTGTACTAAACTTTATGTACAGGAGTGTTATAATTAAATTTCACCTATTCAAAAGTGTCTGGTGATGGTACTAAAGTTCACAACGGAACAAAATTTCGGTAGTGTTTGTAGTTAAACTGAAAATTGCAAGTATATAAAAAATTGCAAAACTATAAAAATAAAAAAAAAAGATGCGGTTTGAGAGACCGGTAACATCAGTTAAAGGTTAAGAAATAAAAAGTATACAAAAAATGTGATAAATTCTTTTTATTTATGCACAGTTAAGAAAGATTTTTTCTTCTCTTAGGAATAGGAAAAATATTACCAACATTTCATTTTTCATATACACGCAAACACATGTATAATATTTCTGATAGTTTTAAAACACATACCCAAACCCATGATACGTGTGTATAGATAGAGAAGTGCCCAATATTCAGAGTTAAAAGCATAGGAGAGAGTATGGAGGAATGGGACACCTTTTACAAAAATAAGAAAAACAACTTTGTTTGACACAAAAACAATATTTCAGTTTATAGAATACAAAATGAAATAATTTCTATTGTCCTTGAACAATGTAGAAACATAATTTTCAGAAACAATTTTATAATTAAAGGAATGGAAATATAACAAAATTTAACTCATAAAGAAGAAATATTTACGTGCATCCTAATTTGAAATCATAATCAAGATGGATGCCTTGAACACCCCTGTGGCTGCGTGAACAGTCATTACGTCATCATTGAAGTCCTTTCTCATTGGCTGACAGGTGCGACTAAGATATTTCATGTATTTGTACTATGCGAGTGGTAAATATTTTACTCGGTTACAGATACAATTCTAGTAAACATACAGATTTCTGTAGTTTTACAAAAACTAGTTTTGTAGGATTACAGATTTTTTTTTACAGTGTTCAGTTTTAAGAAAATATTTACATTAAAATTAATGAATTTTAATGACATTATCGTGTTCATTTATAACAAGTAATTTTAAGCATTGTATTACTACATGCGTCCTTAAATTTAATTACTGAAACTTGTTTACTTACAGACAGCCCTTTTGAGTGTGAAAAGAGGATATTGAAAGTTTGCATTTCCTTGATGAAATGTAAAGAATGACAGAGGTTTTACTGCTCTCGTTGAGTTAGGCACCTGGTAAAACTAATTCAAGGTTATTGAGCATTATGAAATGTGTAAAAGAAAGAATAAGTTTGAAGTGTCCGGAAATTTTTTGAGAAATAGGGAGGGAAAAAATTATATCAGAAGAAAAAGTTGGTTAAATAGAGAATTACACTTCGTTATTTGGAGGTTATTTTGCGAAGAAATTCGCAAAATGTTGTTGGTTCCGAGGAAAAGTTCACAAAACAGAGAAATTCGCAAAATAGAGGTTCGTTAAATAGAGGTCCGACTGTATAAATAAATTCATATACAGGGTTACGCAAAAAATTAAACAAATTGACATATAAAGATGGTGATTGTCAGAATTGAGCTTTTTATTATTTTATGTGATTTGATAAATTAATTTTAGCATACTGCGCAGTGTGTATAAAAAAATCTATAGATCATGTACAAGGTTTTTTCCAATGTTAATCCATATAAAGGCATGGATACGAAATTCCTATTACAGTACATGAAATAATAAAAATACTTTAAAAGATTTACCTTTATGTTCTGTGCATTATTCAAATAAAATAGATTTTTTTTTAACATGAAAATACAAATTTATTAAATTGTAGAACATCTTACAAACACAGAATAGTGATAGCAACATAAACAGCATCAAAACAGATCTTGAAAAGAAGTATTTAAAAAACAGTGTATGAAACTTTTAGTGTTGGATAATATGTTGTGTATTAATATCTTTCATTGCATTCCTTTGGAATAATAACATCTTATTATAAAATAGATGAATTTATGGGAATTTGTCAAACAGCTTTTTTAGCTTCTTACACAACTGAAATCAAACCACTAGAGTGAGAGACTTTCTCCAGTTGAATAAATCAGACAGGTTACATGTTTGGTGCTGTCATTTGGTGGCTGTTTCAATGAACAAAAATTGTAACATCTCCTACGTTTTGTGATTGAACCTGGCACTAGATGAATCAGGTTTTGGCGAAGTTCAAACTTTGTCTTTGGCAGCGGCTTTATCATTATGTCCTAAACCATTTAATTTGTTTACAGATATTTAACATCTTTAATATTTTTAAATTTTAAATTTATCATATAATGATACTATGTATCGCTGCGCTTAATTCGTGATTTAAACTTTTCCGATTCGACTTTTTATTTTAACTTTCGATTGGTTGTTTTCAAAAATCTTAATTGGAAACTTTTTTTGCAAGTTGAAATCTTTACATGATTTTAATATCTATAACACCACTTGAGTCTCTTGTGACAGGGCTCAATATCGTTTTTGCTTATCCCAAAAACAAGCATGTCTATTTTTTTTCAAAACTAAGAAGTGCAGCTACTGGCCAAGGAAAATATATTTCTAGCGGTGGATTTTCTGCCTATAGCATCTTGACCCAGTTTGCATCTGAATATGCAACTATGTTAGGATATCCTTAAAAAAATTTAGAGGTCAAGTTGTTTGGAGGCCTTTAAGAATCTTATTACACTCTTAACTGCATTCCAATCTTTCTATCTTGGATTTTTGCATTTTCGATTTAGTATGTTTATAGAAGCAGCAATGCCGAGTTTTATGATGATGAAATACGTAAAAGACTTCATATAGCTTACCTATATTTGTCATTTGATTAAAAAAAAAATTCTGCCCTTTCTTGACTATAATAATTAGTTGCTATTGGTGTAAAAGTTGGCTTTGCTGCTTCAGATTAAAAATATTTAACTAATTAATTTATTTTAATTCTTTGTAAAAATGGATACCGCACCACACGTGTCGTACTGTGCGGGCGATTTAGAGGTTTTCCAGAGACCAATAATGCACATTGTGCATGCTCACAATGCCGCTCCCGTGTAAACATTGACTCACCAGTCCACAGAATGTCACAAAGGAACGACGGATTTTTCTCTAAGGTGTTGAGCATGAAATTACAATAATCACGCAGCATCAATGCTTGTACCAGTGTCAGATGGTATGGATGCGCATCATGTGCATATAACAAATGCCAGACATGCTGACCACTTGACTTGCTTATTTCCGCCGTGCTCAGTTGTGGAATTAAAGGGGCGAATGCCAACACCTCCTCCGGTGTCACTCGAACATTGTACCTTGCCCGTCTACTTGTTCTGGGTCGTAGTGAAACAAAGCCGGTCTCTCTAAGATGGTGCAATGCATCAGTTATAGTTTCATGCGTTGGATGTATATCCTTAGGGGAAACGTTCTGAATAAACACTCGCAGCCTATCTGACATTCCTTTGACATTCACCATAAATAAGTATCATTTCGGTATATTACATGTATGCATAGCTTGCCATCACGATCTCAGCGCTGACTAGCATGTCCACTGCTAGATGGCTCGTGTTTTATCCCGAACGTGTGGTGCTGCGGTACTATTGTAATTTGCATAATCTCAATTTTAATGCTCGTTATAGCTCGGCTGGTCGTTTGCATTCCGCTGCCATTTATCTAGTTCTTAGTGTGTATGTTTGATTTTCCGGTTGTCGATTCTACCTACTTTGACGTTTGAATGTTGTTCGATCCATAAAAGTTAGCTCAAATTTTGAGATGAAATAACCCTCTTTGGTGATTTCCCGATTTGGCGATACCGGCACAGGTGGTTTCGCCGTAAAAAAGACATTGCACCCTGATTTTTTATCTCGAATTACTTTAATTCATCTTTTAACTGATCCTTCAATGAAAGACAAAATCATGTGCAAAAATCTCAAACTTTGAAATTTAATATCTGTGTCAATTTTTGTAATACAGATGTCAAACTTTTTGTGTTATATTTGTTATGATGTGTGTAAACTTTTACTAAATATAACTATAGGTTCTGGGGGACCGTATAAACAGTTAGATTTTGTAATTTTTATAAAATTGATTTTTTAATTTAAATAATGCCGCAACATGAATATTTACCTCAGTTGAAACGTTTTTATAATTGGAACTGTATGTCTACGACCAACGGTTGAGAAATTAAAGGTCGGCGATAGATAACATATTGCATCCTGTATATAGTTTTTTTTTCTTTTTTAGACTTTGTCTTTATTTTCTTCATCAGGGAAACCTTCTTACTGTTGCACGCTCTTCATTATTTAGTTTAACATGTAGAAAATCTGTTTTAACATCTACTTGAAATACTTTGGCTTTATGATAAGCTGCACAGTTAAAAAAAAAAAAGTTCAGTTATATATTTGATAACAAGAGTAACAGTTTCATATTAGTCAGTGCCTAATTTTTTGTTGAAACCTTTGGCAACTAATCGTGCTTTGCATTTAATTTATTCTCCATTTTCAGCATATTTTGTCTTGTGAACTCAGTTACACCCAATTGCGTGCTACCTTTATGTAAATCAACAAGTTAATATGTTTAATTTTTCTTTTGAAAGAGTCCATTTCTTCTTTCATAGCTTTAAACTGTTTCTTTCCTTCTGTTTTTGGTAATTTTAATGACATCTTAAAATGATTCAAGATCTTTGTTTTTGGAATGACAGTCTTTATCTTTGTAAGAAAATCTGTCTGGTGGAATTCCTCTTGTTTTTCTGTTTGGAATTCTATTTTGCGAATTATCTTCATTTTTTTTTATGTGAGCTATCTTCTGATTTTTCATTCGTTTTGATTTCTTTTATAGGATTATCATACATTGGGATATCTTCACAATAATTTTCCAGATTTTCATCTGAAAGTTTGAAGGATATTAAATCTGGTAATACTTCTTAAAGATTTAAGTGAAAAACATTTTTATAGTTCAAATTTTTAGTAAACTTTACTGTTCTACTTATTACCATTTTCTTCGAATTGTGTAAATTCGATTACATAGGCTTCTTAAATCATAACCAACAAAGATTCTTTCAACTTTTTTTTTCAGCAAATTTTAGTCTCTTTTGTTTTTGAATGTAAAAATATTCTTCAAATCCAAACACTTTAAGGTGACTCAAATTAAGCTTTTGCCCATTCCACAGCTCATATAGTGTCCGTCTTCACGGCTGATTTTGTGTTTAATGTGTGGTGTAGATAGGTTGCTGTGGCTTCTTCCCAGAATGTTTTAATTAACTTAGCGTTTATAAGTAGAGCTTTACAGATTTCAATAAGTGATCGTTTCTTTCTTTACATAACTCCATTCTCGGAAGCTGAACATGACGTTGTGGTTTAATGATTTACGCATGAATTCTTAAACTAATTTTTCGACAGATCCGTTGAAGTATTCAGTTTTTCATTGTCATTACGCGAAGATTTAATATTCAATCTATAGTTATTCGTTGTAGATGCAACACACTTTTTTAATTTATCAAACACTTCACCGTTTGAGCAAATAAAATATATTTGTGTATTCGGAACTGATCACCAACGAATCTAAAAAAATATCCCCTTGATTCCATATTTCCAGTTTCAACAGCACCGCATACGTTAATGTATACCAAGCCAAATGATTTTCTATTTCTGCATTGTGTTTCTTTAAGAAATTATTTTTCGGATAACATAGTTTTTATGCATTTCGAATATTCAGAATTGTATGAACAATTATTCACAATAAAAACTTCAGCTAAATCGTCTCTTTGGATTTACTTGATGGATTCTAAATTTCTATAGCTTTGGTTCCATTTTAGAATGCAGGTGACATTCAAACAAATAGGTAGTAATATTTCAGAAGCACTATATAACTTCTAATTCCTCGGTATTATTTTCAACCTATATAAACTTTCGTCAACTTTTGCATCTGCAAGTAGGATATTACCCGTTTTAATTGAGAATATATCGTCTTTAAATGTAACTGCATAACCTTTGTCAGCGGAAGAATAGACAGAAAACAAATTACTATCTAATTGTATATAATACATAATCCAATATTACTTTGTTTATTTGGCCATTAAGAGTTTCAACATTAAAAGTATATTTATCCTTACCCTTAGCAATTAATTTAATTCCATCAGCAAGACTAACTGTTTCCTTACTTAAGTTCTGAAATTCAGAAAACAATCCTAAAGAATTTTCTAAACGAACAGATGCATCCGAATCAATAACAAAAGTAAATTTTTTGTTTTTCTCCCTTTTGCTGAGATTTCACAACAAAGCCTGAAGAATTTGACTCTCAATTGTTCTGTGAAAATTCTGTAAATTTTTCATTTTAGCTACTCGCAGTAGAAGCAGAAAAATTGTTTGGTTTCTTAAACTGGTGGCTGTTGTAACTTGACAGTGAACAGTTGTAAATTAACTTACACTTCAAACAGCATTTATAACCTCGGTACATTTTCTGCAAATTTCACTAAAATATTTTCTGAGTAATTTTTTGCAATACACATTTTAAGTATTATGCACTGTAGAAAAAATGTAAATATACAAAACTAGTTGTTGTAAAGCTACAGGTATCTGTGTACTTACTAAAATTTTATCGGTAACCCGGGTTAATTACATTAATTTTTTTGTTGCAGTTACATAAAATCTCTAGGCATCCTAGTCAGTATTGAATTCACCCACCCCCTCCCGGAGCCACAGAAATCCCTCCCGGAGGAAAGTGTCTGAATTCAACACTGATCCCAGTTTCCTAGAAAAAACTTAGTAACCTTACAGATTTTTATTTTTATATTGTAGACATGAATATGTTACATGGTTTTTTTTTGTTGCAGTTACATAAAAAGTTCTAGGCATCTCATTTTCCTAGAAAATTCTTAGTAACCTCATAGATTTTTTTCTTTTTTTTACACTGTGGGTAACTTAATTTATAAAAATGCCCTTTTAGTTATTTATTTTAGGTACCCCACTATATTTAAACAAATCAATTTTCAGTAAATGTCGCACTTTTTTTAGTGTTTTCTTTGAAATGGTCACTTATGTGTTAAAAAGACTTTCGTTTCTTTTGTAAGATCATTAGAAGTGTAGTTATGACTGTTTTCATTTCTGCTCTCAAACCAATTAAAAACGTGTATTTAAATAATCCAAATGAATAAAATATCTTCTAATATTCGGATTATGGAAAGTACAACATATAAACCTGGAAATTTTTAAGAATCTGGACTGAATATTTCTAATACAGTTCAGAAGTAAGAACTTTAAATGCGTTTTCGGAAAAGCATGACTTTATGGATTTAAATGGTAACACACGAAGATTATGCCACACAAACAATGAAAATGACATGTAATTTGTAACTGTTCCCGTCGTCTATATCTCGGTATCAATCAGATGAAATTTGATCAGATGTTGTATTCAGTTAGACATTGTCATAAATTAGTACTGATTAGTTTTGAGTATGTCTTGCTCCTCAAAATTAAATACGTAAAATATTTACTAAAATTATGTTGATTCAATTTTGGCTTTGTTCACTCAACAGAGGTGCTGTTATTGTATACTTTTCACGATTTCCGAGATAGTTATATTTTGACGTCTATGAGATAGAATTTCTCCAAATTTAGTATGTAAAATATTTATTAAAAAAAGTTATTTTAATTTTGCTTTATTCCCTCCATAGAGTCCCTTCTGCGTTATTTTTTTCGGTGAGCATTATGGCCGTATCTCACAGTTTCTATTGGGTAGAAATACACGAAATTTTATATTTGAAATTTTTAATTAAAAATATAGAGGAAGTTCGAGTATTATGAAATATCATTTACATTTTCATTTGTAAGTCAACATAAAAAAAAAGAGAGATACATTAAAAGTTAGTAAAGAACTAATTTTGACTATTTCTTAACTAATGTTTAATGCATTTAAAGAGGAAGAAAAATAATAGATATCAATATTTAGCTTTAAAGAAAAGGTACACTTTTCGGGTAATAGCAACCAGCCTAGTAATATGGAATATTAAAATTGCAAGAAAAACCACGATTTAAAAGAATATCCAAAATTATTTAATGAGTAAATCTTAGCACATAATCTATAAATAATCAGATTTTTTGAAAAGTTGTTTTAATTTTTAGACTCTTGAAACAGTTGTCTAGCTGATGTTCCATACTACCCGACCCACCATCTTGAAAAACATAACCTCTTCATTCTTCAACAACTTAGCATACAGGGAAACTGACTAACAAAGCATTAAATATAACTGTTCAACTTTATACTGAACTTGGTTAACATAACTGACAATCAGATTTTATAATTAACACAAATTTTATGAAATTTATTTGCAAAAAACTGCAAAAATTGAGAATAAGACTTTATTTCACCGTGTCGCTCAAACAACAGGTATCCATACAGAACTGAGCACAGTGCTTCATGGGAGTACTATGAAGTCCTATGGCAGATTTACGCTTGGATGCAACATCGTATGCGACAGATATTGAAGTATTCCATATTATCCGACCATTCCATAATACTCGAACTTCCTCTGTATGTTTTTCCAATTTTGTATTTGAATACCCAACAGAGGGCGCGGTATAACTGTGATTTTGTTCTAAATTCAATTATCTCTATAACTCCAAGAAATGCACTATAGTTCGTAATCGTCGGCGGGCAATATCGCTATTTAAATAAAAATAGTAGAATAATGTAGAAGAAAGTTTTCTGATGGACATCCCACAGCATAACAGTTTCAGATTTCTTTTTCTTTCGAATTTCGCCATTATATTCGATCGATATGATTACCTGTTCTTACGTGTAAGAAGATGTTAACTGTAGTTACTAGAAATTTGAAGATTCGATTAATTTGCTTTCAGAGAAAGATAAAGATAAAGAAAAACAAAATTCTTGTCAGCGTTATTCTCCTCAACCTTAATAATCATATATATTAAAACAGTAACGAAAAAAAATCAGTTCAATGGAAATTTGACACATTTGCGCATGCGTGAAATTAAATCTAGAACTTGTTCGATTTTAGAGAAAAGTAGACGGATATCCAGTTAGCCGAGTGGCCTAAAGCGTCTGTTTAAAGTTGTAAATTTTTGTAGAGAACGGGGTTCGATCCCAACGCCCGACAGAACGATTTTGTAATGTTTTTTGGCGTTAATTCATTTCAATAATGTCATATTTTATTTCAGGGGGAGAAGTTACATGGTTTCTTTTTCTTTTTATTATTATTAAATAAAGTTAAACAACAATATTAAAAAAAATACTAATTTTATATTAAAAATATTTAATTTAAAATATTTTGCATGAAATTATCAATTAAATCAATTGAACTGATCTACAGTTTTTGCTATATTTTCTGACCATTATCAAGAATATATTATATGTGTATGTACAAAGAAAACTTTGTCATTCTTTTCCCTAACAAAAGAAAAAGAAAACAGAAAGAAAAAAAATATTCATATAAGAACTGTAAAAGAAATTTCCTTGATACCCATGGTTTAATAATTAAATAATGTATGAAAATGCAAAATAAAATTAAAGTAATTAAAATATATATATTATAAATCGTTAGCTGCTAGCATCAAGTTTTAAGTTTACGGTTTCAGAATGAGACTGATAGAAATACAGTTAATGAAAATTTTTAAAGGTCACGTAGTTAAAAAAAAAAAGAATTTGAAAATACTAAATATTGTTATTTTTTCAAAAAATTGAGACTGTAGTAAGTAAAAATAAACGCTCTACCCAATATTTTTATTTAAACATCTGATAAAAATCAAGCATAATTGGTTATAAATTACAAACTTAACATTCCTTCACTTCATCACCTCACCAGTGGCTGAGAGGTTCTGCTCTCAAAGCTGGTAGACGGGAAGTGCTGCGTTCGAACCCAATTTCGCCCGTCGGCCTAACCATTCGGAGTTCTCCGTGGTTTTCATCGAACCATCGGTAACCTTTCCCAAATACGTGTTAGGTTCCCTTAGAAAAATCACCACGGAGGACAGCCCCCCCCCACCCCCCTCGGGCCTATATCCCACAAACGTCTAAAGACAGCACTCTCACAAAATGCACCATGCACCAAGTTTTGGTTTCTCGGAGGCGAAAACCAGTTTCCCCGCGGTAGGAAAGTGGAATTACAGTATGAGCGCTCGCTGACAACGAGATGATCTCTTCGTTGGCTATGAATACTTTAAAACCTTCGTTTAAAAGCAGTTCATATGTATTGAAAATGTACTACATATTAACCCCTTCGGGACGGGAGCCTTTTACGAAATTTTTAATCTTTTGTCACCGTTTTTTTAAAACAGAAATTTGTGTCTTCTTGAATCAAGAAATTGTGCTGCGCTGATTAAATAAGGCAAATTTTACAGTAAAATTTTACTGCTGAGGAAAAACAAGGATTCTGAGCGCTTCATGCGGCACGTATACGTGTCGCTCGTCCCCAAGGGGTTAACAAATAATGAATAAAGTGTTATCAATGTAGATTTATGGATTTTGAAAACATTTCGGATTTTTTTTTTTAGTAGTTTCTGCATCTTCCCCTCCCCTTATTAATACTTCAAAATTAAAATTTTATTGCTTTACTTTTTTATTTGTTCAGTTTGCACTACGATGTGGTTACGGACTTTTTAAAATGAGTTTAAAAAATGAAAATTAAAAACTATTGGTACTATCATTAGTTAGTATTAGTACAAAATACGTAAATTACCAAAATAAGAGTTAACAACAATTTAGATCATTTTTCCTTTTAAAATATTGACTTATGAATTAAAAATTAAAAATTTGGGGGAATCTCAAAACATGGAAACAGACAAGCATTATACGGATTACCTGATATTTACGGAACTAATATGATAATGCAAATCATTCGAAAATAATGAGACAGTAATAAGTGTCAAAACTTTAATATATGTGAAAAAATATTGTAAATAAAATAAATAATTACTGTCATTATTATCATGCTTCTTGAATTATAATTCTATTTTCTTTATCGCTCTCATGTTGAAAATTAGATTAAATGTTAAAATTTGGAACCTTTATTTTTAAAAAAGACATATTTATCTTTATGGTGAAATGGGAAAAGCTGTTTGATTTCTTAGTACATAAATAAAAATACCAGCTATTTTCATACATTTACTAATGAAAATGATTTTAGGAAAAGGTCAGGGATTAGTTGATTATGGATTCAATAAATAATGACCTTTTCTGTAAACATTTTCGTAAGGGAGGGGGGGAGGGACATATAATTTATTTTTTCTTTTCTCCATTTTTATTTTAACTGTTTATTTATTTGTATATGTATATTATCTAATGTTTTCAATTTATCGAACTAGCTGTATATTTTGAAATTAAAGAAAGCTGTAAAATAAATTTTCATCAGAACACTTGTATGCAGGATCCACTTAAAGAATGGGAATATGCATGAAAAGCAGTTCCCCCAAAAACATCAATAATAATTAACATAAATGTTTGATATTCACATATCTGTGATAGTATTATGAAATATTGCAAACTCAACTTCGATGCAAAGTTGTGAAAATTCTTATTAATCTACAACAATTTATTGGAATTTAATGAAATTTTCTTCACATAAAACTTAATGAGATTGAATAAAGTTATGGTACTGCAGATCTGAATTAAAATATTTCGTACAATTTATAATAAATGATAAGCTATTATACGCGTAAATATAAGAATAAAAAATAATACACTTACATAGTGAATGAATTTAATTTTTATTAAAGTAACCAATGAATGCAATAAAAAAAGTTGAAGTCAGCCTATTGTGATAGCAGAGGCTCATTTCAATGTACCCCCCACCCACCCACCCTCATTTTGTCCTTGTACAACTTAAAACAGCCTGATGGAATAAATACAGATTACTTTTAAATGTTGGAGTCTCAAATATTTGAAAATTGAAAAGGCTGCTCATATTACCATATGATAAAGTAGGGCGGGTGGAGCGGTACTACATCACGTTAAGAATGCAAATGAGTATTGTACCAAAAGAAGGCGATTTTAGTATCACATTGGTTATGGAAAACTCTTGAATAGAATTACCGAAACAGCTTTTCCGCATGCTCCTAAAATTCACATTATCTATTAAATTGTTATGAATAAGCACATAATTTCATCATATTCATCACATAATTTTCTTTCACTTATCAACAATTAAAAGAAAATAAATAAAAGAAAAGTATTTCTAAAATTAAAATATACATCTAAAAGCTTAGTTATTAATTTCCACAAGGTTCTAAAATGACTTAACTTTTACCCTATATTATAAGCATAAACTAATAAGCATAAACAAATCTATCACTTTTCAAAAGAAAAGAAAGAAAGAAAAATCAATCTTTTAAAGAGAGGGTGGTTTTTTTTAATCATCATTTAAGAAATTTATTCATTGAGATTTTCTTTAACTCATAAACTCATGTTAAGAGAGTGGAAATACTTCATGCTCGAAACACAAGCCTGCCGGCAAGATGTTATGTTTTCGAAACTTTCATAACATAAAAATTAAAGCTTCACAATATGAACATAAGATTTCTCAACACATTAATACTTGAGTGACGAAAACATTAACATTACATTACATATGCGAGAGAAAGTATGCATTTAAAATATTTGCGTGAAATACGCACAGTAACGAAACGACTAAGTCCAAAAGCATGCGCAATAAAAAGCCAATGGTCGAAAAACGGAGGAAACCGGTCGGAGGAGCAGTAGAAACAGAAACTTGTGCTTTGTGCATTTTGTGAGGGTGCTGTCCCTAGACGTTAGTCTATATCCCTCGTGTAGACAATTGGCCTTCATAAACAACAACACAACATTTCATTGATTAGGTTTAGAGAACCTAAGTTAGGTTAAGTTACACTGACAGCACCAACTATCACCTTAAATCTGTAGGAATCACTTATACATTACATACATCAATTCATCAAAATTTCTATACTTAATTTAAAAGCAACCAATTAAAAATTCAAGCATTTTTCTAATGAAAAATTCAAGTTGTTTACCGTCAAATCTTGACGTGTGCTATCTAGTAGTACTGAAACTGTATACGACTCGATGTTACGAATTATTGTCATTAGGATAGAAATGAACAGTACATCAACAATAAGGTATCTTTCATAAAAAAAAAGAGAAGGAAAATAGAAAAGTATTGAGTTCATGTTTTTAATACTTTCATGAAAAACAATAATATGCATTTAAGATCAGCTTAGTAGAGTTAGCAGGAAACAGCAAGCTATATGTAGGCCGGTTGTAAAGAAAAACAACCTGTTCTGAAAAACTGTCAAATAGTCACTTAAAATTGCATCTTGTCACGCATGTAGAAGCTTTGTATATTCATGTCCAGAGATATCAGTTTTTCCCTCGCAAGTTTATAAAATACTGAATTTATATGAGTATTTTTCTATTTTTTTTTCGCTCCTTCTATGGAAATAATAAGAAAGTATTGGAATCGTGAAAAAAAATCGACTTCCGCTTTGTTGATGGACATGCACGCTTGGGATGCTCCGAACACTATTTGACTATTTTCGAAAATGCCTGTTTGTAACTAGCACAAATTTTGTGGTAACTCGTGTGTATTTTCATTATTCAGTTAGACTTTAACATAAATAGTGCACATTAAGTTTTGGTGAATATCATACAACAGGTGGTGCTGCTTTGCTGTGTTTTTCACAATTGCTATGATAGCTATAATCTCAGTGGAATTTCATGAAACGGATATCGTATAACTCTAATAGAATGTTTACATTTAATATATTTTTTTTCATTGCTAACTAACAATACAAAATAAGCATTTTTATCTGAAAAATAACAATTATGTATTCAAGTAAAGTTTTGAAATTTATTAAAAGCGATACAATCATATTAGCCGACTGCCGCGGATTAATAACCAAAGAAATGGCCAAAGATTTACAACAGCCTTTTCGATTCTGGTTATTTCACTGCTTAAGCAGGTAGTTGGATTACATATAGTGTAAGTCTAGGATAGATGGCCATAGTTTTTAAAGATTGAAATAAAAATTCTTAGAATGCAAATACAAGAAATATTGATGCATATTCAAAATTCTTATACATATACTCATCATATTTTATGCAAAAATAGTTAAATATTGAAAACAAAAAGTGTTAAACAACATTGAAATTTAAATAGCAGACAGCCATCTCTCCTTAAAGCCGAGGAGAGATGGCCATCCAATACAAGAAAGACAAAGTTAATTTAAATAGCAAAAAAATAACACATTTCATATAGTTAATCATGAAAAACATATAGCAATTTGTAAAGATGCAGTTATATGATGGAAAATGAGTGAAGAAAACTTGAATAAACAAAATTTGAAGTATAATTTCAATACTTCTCTTTTCGTAAAATCTTACCACATGCTTGGCAAAGGTGGGCAATTTCATATGTGACGGAATGACATTTTGAGTTGTAGAATTACAGCAAAAGGAATTCCCCTGAAGCTATTTTCACACAAAAATTAATTTTTCAGTTTGCACATGACTGTTATTGACTAAAAGATTAAAAAAATATATGAAACAATTTTTTTACAGATTTTATTCTTTCATTTTTGAGTAATTTCTTATTGTGTGTCGGAATGACATTTTTGCAACCATGACTCTAACCTGTTACTTAAAACTGGAAACATTAGTGAATTAGGAAAACATTCAGTTTTTAAACTAATATGTATCTTAAATATGATGTATAAGCAGTACAAAATTATAATTTAGAACAACCTATTTGTACTAGGGTTGCAGTTATTAACTGTCATTTGACTTGACGGAATGACCATGACGGAATGACAGAAAGTTTCTTAAACGTTTATTTAAAAAAAAAAAAAAAGATTAAACTAATAAATTTCAGAAAGAACGTACATTACATAACTATGTATTCTCTATTGATAGTATTTTCAAAAACATATCGAGCACGATTACCTACTATTTGAAATAAAAGATGCACAAAAACATGTGGCAGAATGACGCAACACAAGACTTTATTGTGCGTGCATTATTATCAAGAATATTGCTTTAAGACTATTGTAAACTATTAAATATTATACTACATGCATTTATTTATTTAAAAAATGTAAAACAAACAACAATTACCTTCTTTTACCAAGTGTTCTTCAAGAATACTATTTGCACACAACTGCAAGCATTTTACTTTTCAGCCATTTTGTTTATTTGGACAATTGCCAGTTACAAATAAAATAGGAGTTTTGAGTCTAAAACATTATTTTGAAAACTTGGAATATATTTCAATATATTTTTTAATTTAATTTATAAAAATTATAAAAAAAAATATTGTACTTTTCGGTTAGCCGGGCGCCAGTGTTATATATACATACATATATATTTACATATATATATATGTACATACACACACATATATAGATACATACATATGTACATATATATATATGTAAATATATGTGTATATATATGTATATATGTATGCATATATAACACTGGTACCGGCTAACCGAAAAGTACCAAAATAATTTTGATCAAAGTTGACACTTGTATGGAATTGCCCAGGTCTTGATAATTTGTACACGTTTCATGGAACCACTTCTTGTACTTTATGCATTGTATCCAGACATTATTTTTGGATGTTGTATTATATTGTTTTGCACAAACAATGCAGTGATCCTAATCCAATTCCATTTACTCGGAATGTGTAGAATCTGATAATTTAAATGTATTTAGTTTTCTTCGCTACTGGAATTGTCGTGTTTTTGTTTTCTTGCGTTAATTGCAGGTTTAAACGTTAATTTAGTTTATTTATCAACTTTATCAGTTTCTGTTATGAAAGTTTACGACATTTTTCAGTATTTTCTGAAACAAATAAATCGTTAGGTCTTATTATATTATTATTATTATTATTATTAAAACATTTATATTAGTTAAAATTTAAATAATTATATTAATTAATATATTTATAAACGTAAACGTTACATATTTGTTTTAAATTTAATTATATTTAGCTCAAATCATCACTAAGTATAATTTTGAAATATTGATTAAAGGTGGTCATCTCTCCTCGATTTCATGTGGCCATCTATCCTGAAATTGAAGGGCTGATGGTCGCCCAATTTAAAGCATCAATAGCCATTGTACGTCTTTGTTTTAGTTTTAGAAGTAAAGATTAGATTATATAGTGCCTTAAAAGTCCATATAATAAAAAATAAATATAACGTGCGTACTGCAAAGCATTCAAAAAAATATTCAACCACATATTTAATTTACATTAAAATTACACTTACTTTTTATAATCGAAAAACGCAACTGCATGCCGCAATAAATAAATTCGTTGAACTATTTCATACGAAGAATGTTTATATTGTAATCTCTGATCAAGTTTTGGAGATATTTAGACTGGTCATCTCTCCCCTATGGCCATCTATCCTAGAGTTACCCTATGTTAAATTTGTGTTTCAATAAATTATTTATTTATTGATGAAATTATATTTTGTTATGGAATATTAGCCGGAAACAAATGTTGTTCATATTGTTTTAAGCGCAAACGGGTTAATCTTCCGTAATTAATGTGCACATGATAGAGATTGATTTTTAAAAAAATGCTTTGAAATTATTTTAAAACTATATAAAATCGGTAAACATAAATACAGTTTTCTGACAAATTACATTTGAAAAGATACTGTTTTTCCTTCTGACGGTGTAAAATTTGAAATTTTGCGTTGTGTAGGAGTTATTAAGTTTTCGGATTAAAGCAAAGTTGATTACTTAGGTCATTACAATCGTCAATATAATCGTTACTCGCGGACATGCGACAAGTTTTATTATACTTTTGAAAAATTCAAAAATTCATTTTACTTTCAACTTAATTAATAAATTTTTCCTGTTGCCGTATTTTTAAAAGAAGCTGAGCAGCATTAAAAATATTTTATATTAATGCATACTTTGTGATAATTAATGGTTTTTATATCTGAAAGTCATATTAAACATAACTTTTATAAATCATGAAAGTTAAAGTTTCGCTGGTGAAAATGTAATCATATTTTAAATAAAATACACATTTTTATTAAAAAAAAATATTTAATTTTGATTATTTGGAGATTCCAAAAATCGTTTCTTATTACAGTTTTTATGGGTTATAATACAATTTATTTTTGTATTTTAGTTAAAAATACATAAATCATGAAATTAAGATTCGAAAAAATGTGTATTGTATTATAAGCTATAAAACCTTTAACAGCTATTGATTTAAAAAAAAAAAAAACTACAAATACAGCTTAACAAGCAGTCATGTAGTGTTTGTGTCATGTAGTTCCTGCAGAGAGACAAAATTTTGTAAGTAATATTTTAAAAAGTATTTCTATTAAAATTTGTTTTTATCTGAATACGGTGCCCCCCCCGCCTCCCCTAAACCTACTTTATTCATGAAATATTGCAGAATCGAATAGTATGTTTTGCGCTTCATACCAAAAATTTGATCATCAAATAGTAGGAGGTATTTACTAGGATAGTACATATTCTCCCTCCCCCCTTTCTTTTCCAGACTGCACATAGTCGAATAAATTTTTGTACCTCTTTATTAATATACGAAATTTATTTTTTGTGTTCTACCTGTCTCCTATTTATATATTGCGCATTCATATTCATCGCGACGTGCATTGCATAATTAATCGATCAGAAGATCAAACAAATCATTAAAAATACTTGTTTTGATTTTTTAATAAATATTCTTTATTTATGTTTCAGCACCAGTTTCGATTTTTTTAGATCTTTGAATAATGAGAATAAATTAAAACAAATTGGAAATTGCACGTCAAACGTGGCAAATGAGGTGCGTTCGTACTATAACTAGTTTTATAAATATTTTTTGCGCCGCATATTGTAGTGAATGTATATTTTAGTGCATATCAATTTCATTCTGTTCGAAAGGCTCTAATATCATTAAAATGCACTTAAAATATTTTTTCCATGTAATTAGTATTTTTTCCATGTTTCTATTTTTTCCATCCCCGTAATGTCATGGAAAACTTTTGACTGTCCCTGTAATTAAACTACATATCCGATTTTCATAAAATTTAAAATGACTCGACAAAATTTTACAACAATTATATATTTAAAATTTTAGACCATTCGATTGGGTAGTTTTTGCTCTGTTATATGCGGACGGACAGACAGACGGACAGATGGACTGAACGACGACTATAGGTGCTACGTATTAATATAATTACAAACGCACCTAAAAAGAGAAAAAACACAAATCCAATTTAAATCCAATTTATTAGAATATTATTAGATTAAATCAAATTTATTAGAAAAATTGAGAGAGAACTCGGATATATTTATTATTTCATTGTCGTAAAAATTTCTCCAGGGAAAAATATTTCTGCTGAAAATAGGAGTGTCTCTTGTAATTCACATAAAAAAAAAAAAAAAAAAATATATATATATATATATATATATATATATATATATTTATTTGAGCTGACAAAAACCAGACAGAATTTATGACAGCATTAATTTATTTCCAGGTGATAAATCGATATTAGAAATAGAATGGCACTTAAAGCACTGAATGATGTATTGCTTATCGATTTTTGTTACAGTCTGGGATCTGCAAATTTTAAAAACTTGTTTATGTGAGGATAAACTTGTAATGAATTTTACGATGTAAAGAAATGTCTTTTTTTAATTCTGATTTTTTTTTTTCAGAAAAATAGAAAATAATTCACATTTAATGTGAAATGTTTTTATATTTTTGCAAATAAAATTAACATTTGACCAGTTATTTGCCCGTTTATCTCATCATATCGTCCTATTGTAAAATTCCTTTGTAAAAGTCCTTTTAATTTTGAAAAATCAAAATTAGCAATCTTCCAAAAGGAAGTCTCTTATACGATTTCTCTTCGTGATAATATTCCCTCGGTTCCAGATACCACATCAAGCTCAAGATAACATCATGCTACCGTATTATTTATTTCTTCGTACCATGTCATCATTATCACACTACTGACCGCCATCTATAGAAATTACAAATTGTAATTTTTTATCTTATTTGCATGGGAAAATTTATTTGCAATAATTCTTGTTAGGAATACGTGAAGTTTGATGCGCGCGAATCTATTTGCACCAAAAATGCCTTATTGGTATAAATTAATTGCTTCAATAGAAATAGATAATGGGATATTCTGCGAGAAAAAAATTGTCTCTTCATTAATTGTCAATTTCAATTAAAACAATTAAACACATGAATTCTCTTTGAAGCTACTTTATTTGTCACTACACTTAGCAAAAATCATTTCGAATTTATCTCTACAAAGTCAACTGCCATCGCTTGTTACATTTTGCATTTTGTAATCCGTCTTTTTTTTTTTTTTTTTTTACTTAGAACACATAAAAAATGCCTAATATACTCTAAAGTATATATCAGAAAAACTTTAGAATGCTAAATACATTTGCTGCCAACAAGTGGTGCTTCAGTTGTGCCAGTAATTTTTACAGGAATGCTACTCAATGCAAAATCCAGACAGATTAAAAATGTTCAATGTAATGGTTGTAATTAATGAGTAAAACGCACGTACAACAAAGTCTGACTGCATCGTAAAAGGGGGTTTATGCTGTGATTCCTGTTAGATGATGGTTTAAATAGCGTCGAACAGCGGTCCAGATACCACTACAGGGTGACTCGAAACTCATGGTACAAATTTTAAGAGATGATAGAGGACACTGTAACAATCACTTATTGGCGAAAGTGACTCGTTGAGGCACAAACATAGGAAAAAGACATGAAAGGAATGTTTGTTGACAACGTCATTGATAAGTTCTATGCTTACAGTAAGTGTTTAAAATTGTGTCAATCAACATATATGCCTGGCAGCGTTAACAAATTGGTGTACTGATTCAAATATGCCAGGTATTTAACGCACATGTGCAGCAGCAATGAACATTCAAGCGATGAGATCTTCAACAGAATGAAATGGAGTCGCATAAACAAACCACTCTACAGATGCCTCCATAAGAAGTAATTGAGGTTTCTATAAATCTGGAAATCGGGGTGGCCAAGGGACGGCAAGCCAAGGCAGGCAGTTATTATCGTATTTCTCTGGAAGAGGTTTTGCCAGAAATATTTCATGATGTTTCCACATTCGTAACCAACTGCGATTTCAGCATGATGAGGAGCCAGCCAAATTTCAGTACTGTTGTGCGCAATTACTTGGATGCTATTTTTTGGGTGTGATGGATTGGGGGGCGCAGTTATGTGACTCCAGAAGGAACTCGGCGCTCGAATATCCGTTACAGCTGCATGTGGGAAATACCTAGCCTCTTTAAATCTGTATGCAAATCGCTCCATAGATACTGCCAGGTATGCATTACTGTTGGTTGACGCAATTAGAATACTTATTGTAAACATAGAGCTTGACAATGGCGCTGTCAATAAACATTCATTGCATATCTCTTTTCTGTGTTTGTGCGTCAAAGCGTCACTTGCGCCTGTCCATTCCTGTGCACTAAATGAGTGTGCGCTATTAATGTGCGTATTACAGTGTGCGCTATTAATACTTAAAGTTTGTACTATGAGTTCGGAATCACCCTGTATAGCGCTAACTGTCATTGACAAATGTAAATATTATGGCAATGTAATTTTTGCTATTGAAATACAAGTATGCCACGCATTTTTGCCCATTTCTGTGACAATCACATCGTGCCATCGTCTATGTTTTCAAATTAAGATAAAACCTCGGTTCTCGAACGCCTCACTTGCCGATCAATTAGGTTCTCAAATAAAATAAGTTCGAATACTTTTTATCAATTGATCTAAAAATTCTAATTTTATTTCACTCTCACTAATATTATATTTAGCTTCAGATTTAATTTCAGCCAGTTCCAATTCATTTTTTGATGTTTCAAATTTAATATTTTCCAGATCTAATTTCTTTTGCTCCAGATCAATTCGCCTTTTTTCCTCATGTTTACGATTTTTAATTATATTCTTTGCTACCTCTGTCTCAAAAGATGGTTTATTGTTATACATTTCACTGTTTTCAATAATATCGTTTAAATCCTTAATTGTCATTTTATCATTAATATTTATATTTATTCCAGTAGCTATAAGCCTTAAATCTTCTTTTTTTGCGCCCTTAAACATAGTTTTATGTATGTATAAAACAGTACAGATAAGAAAAATCACATTAAATTTCTTTGGAATAATTTTTTGACGAATTTCGTAGCACGGAACTCTGTTAGCATTTATCATTCATGTCGGCATTTCACTCAACTTAAAAATCGTTTGATGTTAGAAGCTCGTTGGACTAATTCCAGGCGATTCTGAATGTCTGGACGGACCATATTGGGGACTCATAAAAAACCCACTAATACTCAATATAAAAAACTGCAGTTCACTGTTATTTATTTAAAATATCTCAAAATAAGCCGCTCATGGCTACGTTCTCACAACAAAACATTCTATCAACTCACCGCCTAAAAGTTACCCCCCCCCCGCCTCCACCCATGACGGAAAAAACTCGTATCAACAAACGCAGACGAAAAAAGACATTGCCAATAATAGAAAGCATAAATACGACTGAACAGCGATGTCGGTGCTAAAGTATTGCATGTATTTTGTGATTCATAAATAAAAAATTAGCACAGTGCTCCTAGTGGTATGGAAAATAAGAATGGAATGCCCGCTCCTTCTTTCCAATGTCCAGTCATACAAAGTTTCACAAATAAAGTTATGTGGATGGTTTTTGTTAAATTTTCATTAAAATGGTATAAAATTGTCATTGTCTTATATAATGTAAAGTACTATAATGTGCTTTTATATTTCACTGCACTGCATCTATACAGTATATTGTTTGAAACACATATAGAACAGGGAGTAACTCGGCAGGCAGTGATTACTAATTAATCAAATATTCATTATTTCTTAATGAAAACTTTTATTCTGTTCGCGAATAATTTGATTTAAGGCGGTTATGAAAAAAATACTTTTCCTCGCTCAATAACGCGAAACTTTCTGACACATTTTCGAACTCCTTTTTAAACGGAAAAGCGGTATTTACAGGCCTTACTATTGGACAGATATGGAATCGAGTAGTGTTTTCTATTTTTTGATAAGGAATTACTTATCCTTAAGATATTGGGGTCACTTGACGACAGGTTTTCCTCCTTTCCCGCGCTGTCGCGTTTGGAAAGTATTTTCTGAAAAATGTCTTGCCAGTACCAAAAAAAAAAAAAAAAAAAAAATTAAAAAAATAAGTAAAAAGAAAAAGAAAAAAAAAAAGGAAAACTCCATTTGATTAGATCGTTTCTGAATAAGAACACCTGCTACTTTAATGTGTTTTTGATAGAAATGTGTCAGAAAATCCTTTGGATTTGAGAACAGTCTTAAAGAAATCTGTTTGAAACAAGTTGGAAATTGCTCGTCAAACGTGGCAAATGAGGTGCGTTCGTACTATAACTAGTTTTATAATTATTTTTTTGAACCTCATATTGTACTGAATGTATAATTTTTTGCACTTCATAAAGCGCATAGTCTGATACATCATTAAAATGCACTTCCAATAATTTTTTCCCATTCCCCGTAATGTAACGAAACACTTTTGACTGTCCCTGTAATTAAACTATACATCCGATTTTCCTAAAATTTGAAATAGCTCAACAAAATTTTGCAACAATTATATATTTAAAATTTCAGACCATTCGGAAGGCTGTAATATCATTAAAATGCACTTGCAATAATTTTTCCCATTGGCCGTAATGTAAAGAAAAACTTTTGACTGTCCCTGTAATTAAATTATACATCCGATTTTCCTAAAATTTGAAATGGCTCGACAAAATTTTGCAACAGTTATATCTTTAAAATTTCAGATCATTCGGAAGGGTCTAATATCATTAAAATGCACTTGCAATAATTTTTCCCATTGGCCGTAATGTAAAGAAAAACTTTTGACTGTCCCTGTAATTAAACTATACATCCGATTTTCATAAAATTTGAAATGGCTCGACAAAATTTTGCAACAATCATATATTTGAAATTTCAGACCATTCGGTTGGGTAGTTTTTGCTCTGTTACATGCGGACAGACGGACGGACAGACGGACAGACGGACGGACAGACGGACAGACGGACGGACTGAACGACGACTATAGGTGCTACGTATTTATATAATTACGAACGCACCTAAAAAGGAGGTACCACTGAATTTCAATTTTTTTCGGTTTCTTTTGAATCACTCGGTATTTTACATTTCGTTTTTCATTCTTGTGCTAAACAGATGTACAAAAAAGAATGAAAAGGAAAAAGGGAAAAATAATCTGTAAACCTATATCCATCATTTTCGTATTTATCACTTTATTTGGTCAGCTTTAGCAGAAAAAAAAAAGCAAATCGAATTTCTTTCATCACAGTGAAAGCAATTTCTTCAAGTAAACGCAATTTTTTTCTTCATGGAGCCTGATGTGCAACAGAAGCAATTTATCCCAAACCGTATTTTGAGGACGAAAAAAAAAATATATATATATGTATATCCATAACGTTTACGAAATGAAAAACTATATATATCCATAACATTTATTAAACTATCTTTTACGAATGTTTTTTTTTTTTTGTAATACAACTAGTAAGCTCCAAATTTCCTTATTTATATCATGCCTATATCTGCTTTTAAATACATTCTAACGTAGCTGAAAAGTATTTATAAATTCGGATTTCTGTCTGCCATGTGTCTAACTTTTTGTCCGTGCTCTAACCCACGTAAATATACTAGGATTGCCATGATATATTTATATGTTATTCAAGATTACTATAGAATGTTATTGAAAAAGATGTAAGTAGTATTTACAGTCTGTTTACAGGGACACACAAAAAAATTTCCGTTACATTATGGTCTACGGGGAAAAATCGTTTACGGTGCATTTTATTGATGTTACGCTATTTCAATAATAATGAGATTGATATGTAGCACTGAGGTGAACAATAACGTGCTTTCTCAGAAGTATAGAATCAGTAGCATTTGTTGTTCGTTTACAGAAACATACATAATAAATTTTTATATTATTATCTATGAGGAAAAATAATTTACGGTGCATTTTAATGATGTTATCAAACCTGATTAAATATAAAAGGATCAATAATGGATAATACAAGATTTTTTCTTTAAATTATAACGTGCGTAGACTTAGTTCATTTACACATAGAGAAGCACAAAAGAAAACGGTTACAGGACTGGCTGTGAACGATAAATGTTTTAAGGGGTCGCATACTTTTTGAAATCTATCCACTGCCAGTGAAAAGGTATGTGGTTTCATGTTCTCAGAACTTTCTAAATACTTATCGAAATTACATAAGTCTCTGTTATATATTTTAGCCATATTTAAATATTTAGTATGCAGGCATTATCCAGGCTTTATGTAGAGTAAAAATAAACATTCATAACATAATATATAATAAAAAATACAATTCAGTTAATATTACAAAATGTTTTCATATGGTATGTTAAAGTTCGATAATTCAATTTAGAATGGATATATGAAAATAAAACTTCTGTTAAAATGACCTATAAACTATATTTTATAGGATGAATTAATATTATTGAGGAAGTTAAACATTTTCATTTTTTTAATCATTAAATTATTTTGTCAATTATTTTTTCTACTTTTAAAATTCAATTGAATTTTTCAATAGTTTCTGTCAAAGAATTTATGTATCATTAATTCATTCAATAAAATATAGTTTGGCGTTCATTTTAACAGAAGTTTTATTTTCATATATCCATTCTAAGTTGAAGAGCTGAGTGGATGAATATGTTATGCTACATTTTCTAAATTATTATTATTTTTTATCTTTTGCATGAAAGCGTTATGAGGTATCCTATCAAATGGTGAAGCTAAAATACTAAGATTCTATTTAGTCTTGAAGATTTAAGACATTATTCATTAATATTTAATATTTTAATATTTAATAATGTTAATAATATTAATAATTTTTTATATTTGAAAATTAAATATGAATAAGTTTTTCTGAGAGAGTTTAGTACCATACCTGTTAATATTTTAAACACATGGTATCAAACAGAAAATAAATCATTAAAATTTACAGCAAAAACTTTCACTTCAAATTTCTTCAAATGTAATTTTTGTTACTTAACATGTTCTTCCACTTAGTTCTTCAGTTATCGTGCGGACTGTGACATACAATGTGAAAATACAGTAAACCTCCCTGTGCGACCACCTCCATTAAGCGACCACTTCCCTGAACGATCCATTTTTCATGGAACGAAATTTATTCCCATAGGCTCAATACTAATTTTACCTCCATTCAGAGACCATCCCAGTTGAACTCCCTCCATGAGCGACCCATTTCTTTGAAGAAAATTAAACAAATTCCGTTTTCTCCTGGTCACTTGAATTCTATTAGTTTTATTCTATTGATTTTATTAGAAAAATAATTCATGTGAGCGCATTATTCATCAAACTTCTAAACTAGGTTTAGATTTTTTAAAATTATTCCGGTAACTTTTAAGTGGCGGGGTAATGATTTCAACATGTAAGAGACCCCTTAAGTCCGTTTCCCTCTGTATTATGTATTTTGAAACTTATATATATATTTTAGTAAAACTTCCCAGGTCGTTTTTGAATAAGAGTTTAAGAACATTTTTATTGGATAGGTGGCAGTACAGCTGGGATAACTCAGAGGGAGGCAGATTCACCTATGCAATTGTACCAAAGGTTCAACTTTCATTATTATGCAAGGACAGGGTCTCAGTTTACTTCTTGAAAGGCTGCGGCAGTTTTCTGACCTTTTTACACAGTATAAATAAAAAAGAAGACGATCTCTGTCAATGTGGTCGGCGTGGAGATCCAGTACACTATCTTTTCGAAAAATGTAAGTTTATGAAATACAAATTTACTAGAAAACATCCACAACTTCTAGACGATATATTAGCAATTTTAAATAACAAACAGTCTCTCAGTCAGCTTTACCAAAATTATAATATTCTTAATGAAAAATACTCGTTCATCAATTAAATTCATGCTAGTATGATTTGTACCTGTGGCCTGACAATGATGTGGGATGTGGGAATGAAATTATAGTGGAAAGGGGTGATTCGTGATTGGTGTAGTTCTTTTAGGTATCGTATTGCATTCTACTAGAAATATTGAAAATAGTAAAATATTGAAAAAATTTATTGAATTGCAAAAGTGTTGTAAATAATGTAAATAATCTGGTTACTGCTGAATTTGTGTAGAAACCTGTTTGTCATAATTTGTAACTATATTGATTAATTTGAATTTTACGATTATTGCACACTTGTGTTAAATGAGTGATTGGTGAAGTTCTTTGGATATCATTTTGCAATCTGCTAGAAATTTTGAAAAAACTAAAATAATGCTTCAATTAATTGTGTTGCAAATGTGTTGTAAATAATATAAATAATTTGGTCATTTCAGCATTAGTATTGTAATCTGTTTGTCATAAATTATAACTAAATTGATTATTTTAAACCTTATGATTACTGCACAGTGTGTCATTCTGCAATGTACCCTGTAGTGTGATTTTGGGGCTAAAACCGATTTAGAAAAGTGTTGTAAATAATGTAAATAACTTAGTAATTATTATAATTGCAGTAAATCGTATCATATTGTGTCATATCTTAAAAATTGCATTGAAACATGCATATAACCTGGTAACTACTGTAATTGCATCATATCTTAAGTGTTATTAATTTTAGTAATTATTATCTGAAAATACTTAGTTTATATTCAAACCAATATACTAACTAACGTTCCCTGGGTTGCGGTGCCGCAAAGGTGGTAGGAACATCCCGCACTGGGCTAGGGGTTTGACCCATGCATCAGCCACAAGCAGGTTTCCAGGGTGGGCGATTCGATTCGATTCGATTAGATTAGTGTATTACGTGGTGTGTATAAATTTAAAAGATCGCACACAGAAGCGCTGTACGAAAGAATTTGTACAAATTACAGGATGTAAACAATTGTCTGAAAATGCATTTTTACTGAATTATGTGTTTTATAAATTGTTAAATTAGGTTTCGCAATTCATTATATGAAAATGTAATTGGAATTTCTTAACATCCTACTTGGAAAATGCTTTATAATCTGTGCGTGATGCATACTTTTTCTTTCTTGTGACTTTTGAATCATTCTGTATTTTACGTAACGCTTATCATTCTTGTGCGAAACAGATACACAAAAACTAAACGAAAGAGAAAAATGGAAAAATAGTATGAAACCCCATATCCATCATTTTCTGATGTCCATCATTTTATCTGATCAGCTTTGCTGGAAAATCAAATCGAATTTATTTCATAACAGCAAAAGCAATTTTTTGAAATAAATGCGTTTTTTGCTAATATTCTATTTGTTTAAGGAGCTTTGTGCACTGTAAGAAAAGCCACGTGTTTCTTAACCTGTTACGGGAGTAATTTATTTAATATACGTCATGCAAAAGTTCAAATACGCACCCAGTAATAGACTTCTTTTAATAAATTACTCGCTTTACAGGTTAAGAGGCTACTTCAGTCAAGTGAAAAGACCCGTTCGCTAATGCTAATCCTATGGAAGAAATTTATAAAGATATCTCGGTTGCATTTTAATATTTTTAAATGATTTTTTTTTTTCATTGGATAACTGAGATCGGTCTGTACAAAGGCGGTTTTTTACTTTTTCGATTTTGTTTACAGATATTTTTAATGAGGACACTTTCATTTTCGGAGCCGGTTTCGAAACTGAAAGCATGCTCATAAAAAAAAAAATCTGCAATCGAAATCGAAAAAGTAAAAAACGGCCTGCATACAGACCGATCTCAGCTATCCAATGCAAAAAAAAAAAAAAAAAAAAAAAAAATCATTTAAAAATATTGAAATGCAACCGAGATATCTTTATAAATTTCTTCCATAGGATTAGCATTAGCGAGCGGGCATTTTTCCTTGACTGAAGTAGCCTCTTAAAACTAAAAATCTCATCCCTTGTTAACCTGTTAGGTGAGTAATTTATTTAAAAAAATCTATTACTGAGTGCGTAATTGAAATTGGCGATGACGTATATAGATGTCAAACTCGCTTAACAGGTTAATTTACAAAAATATCATAACCCCGAACGAAAATATATAACTAGAAAACAGGAATTCTACTTTTTCAGAATTTAGTGTCGCCCCCTATGAAAAAAATATATATATATGTGTATAAATATAGATAGTACAAAATAAATTTCATTTTTAAAACTTCAAACGCACGCTTTTATTTTATGTAAAATGACGTTATTCGCATCCGCTGAAGAATTCCACATTTACGACCTAGTCTTAAACAACATCTATGAAAAGTATGCACTTGACGTCACTATTGCAGAATCGAGGCTAACGAAAAAGACAGGCTAACGCGATGCATCTCACTTGTCTTTTTTTACAGACCGCTAGAGTGACGTGATGCTCTTTTCGTACAACTGCATTGGTGCATTCGACCATCACGTGACTTCAGCGGCCTGTAAAAAAAAAAAAAAATACGTGGAATGAACCGCGGTAGGCTGTTTTTTTTCGTTGGCCCCGTGCACAATGCTACACAAATACAGCAAAAAACAATTTTGTCCTTCAAAAAAAAAAAAAAAAAAAAAAAAAAAAAAAAAAAAAAATCGGCTATCTAATGATTTATATGCCCTCATGTGTTTGTAACATTAATATAGATACTTAAAATTAAATCTAGTTTACAATAGCTCCATGTTTTATCGGAAATCATTCATTTATATTTTTCAAAGTAGCACATACTTTAATTAGTTTTTTTTCAGTTATTATGGGAAAATGGCAACAAAAAGATAATAATCTACTATTTTCCAACTATTTTTCCTTTACTTTCTACAGAAATGGAGTACGTGAGTTACCAACTTAAAGAAATGGTGTTAAAAACTACAAAAAAAATTAATATCTCAGAAATAACTGGAGATGCGGTTTTCAAACAAATTGCATTTAAAAGTACTTTTTGCCCCTACCCGACCAACGATATGAAAATTGAAAATGTGAGGTGCTCAAAAGCTTAAAAAATTGCAGTTGAGATTACCCTGTACAATGAGACATCTTCTTTGTTTTACGGCTGGCTTACATAATGGAACGTTATTTCTTGGAGACGTCACTTTAATTGTTGGGAGAAAGAAATAGCATACTTGGGGCTAGTGATGGGCGATTCTCGAGAATTCGACAATCGAGAAAAATCGTCATCGTAAAAAATCACAATTGATACACCCATCGATTAATTCATAGAATCTACAATCGAGATGTTTTACAATCGATTATAAGGAGAAAAGCTAAAAACAGTTATTGGAAAACTTAGCTATTATTCTGGCCGACAATTTCATAGTAGTGATAGGGCTTAGTGATGGGCGATTCTCGAAAATTTACCTATCGAAAAAAATCGTTATCGTAAAATACACAATCGATACAGTCATCGATTACTTTCGAGAATCTACAAAGGAGATGTTCTAGAATCGATTATTGAAATCATTGTTTTTACATATATATAAAGCAGATTTTATTAAATATAGGGTAACTGAAAACAGATGGAATAAAAAAACAACAAACCAAAGGGAAACTATAAAGGGGCCATAAGACTGGAAAAGTCTTGTAAGAGTGCCCCCTGGTTGAAAAAAGCTGAAAAAACGCGAGTAGCTATGAAGCGGTAAGGGGAGTTTAAGTATCAAAAATTAGAATTTTTCGGCAATTAGCACCAAAATGGCCAAAGAAATAAAAATCAAAAGCACCCCCTAGTGGCAAAAATATGAACTAAAGGATGATAAAAGGGATCAAAATTTTTTATTGATTTTTCTACGTCATTTGAGATTGGATCTTTAATTTCCCCATTTTTAGAAAGTCTTCGACTGGAATACATTAAACGAACTCCCGCGGGGAGCAAAGTAGATGGGAGGGGCAAAGAAAGTGCATAATATGAATAAGTGGTCACAGGACTTTCCAACGATATGGCACATGAGGGGTGACTGCTAAATTTAGAAAAGTGCCCCCGCTCGGGGGCAAAGTAAGGGGAGGGGCGCGGGCGATATATAAAATGAAATAGTAGTCACAGAGCTTTCCAATGATATATCACATGAGGGGTGTCAGCAAAAGATAGAAAAGAGTCCCAACTCCTAGGATTCCAATTATCGTGCCCCCCCCCCCCCCCCAAAAAAAAAAAAAAAATATACCCTGCCCATCCTTCTCTTTGAAATTTTCATATATTAAAAATTATTTATCGGAGGGCTCAGTAAAAAAAACCGATCTAAAATGTTTAAAAACACTACGATTTCAAAAAAGTTCGAAAAGTGCCTCTCTCGGGGCGCCAAACTAGGGAGGGAAGAAGAAAGGTTCATAATATGAAAGAGCAACTTTGCGATGATAACCGAAAACTTTCCGATGATAGATCAAATGACTGGTCCAAAAAAATTTTGAAATCTACCCCTCCCACGTGGGTTCCCTCTTTTATCCCAGAATATACCCGGAATACACGCAGCCCCACTTTTAAAACTTTATATTTAATAAATAATATTTATCGGGGAGCTCCATTAAAAAACCTCATTTAATGATATTTATTTTAGAAATCTCTACAATTAAAAAAAAAGTCACCCCCGCACCGCTCCCCCCCCCCGCCCCTTCCGGAATTCAACTCTGGGAGGAGAAAGGTTCATAATATGAAAGAGTGGTGAAAGGACTTTCCGATGATATGTCAAGGAGAGGTTTGGTAAAAGTTTGAAAATTACCCGCCCCAACCTCCCTTTGTGCACTCTCGCGCCCCCCAGAATTCACCCACCTTCCTCTTTGAACTTTTTATATTTAATAAATAGTATTTATCTGATTCTCCAGGTATGGGGCAGCTTGGCAGAGCTAAAATAAGAGAAACATTGAAAATTCGGGGCAAAATGACGCTAAATTTAACAGTAAAGTTTGAAACTAGGACTATACATAACTGAATACATAAACCACTATGCTTCATAACCCACATTGGTTAATAGCAATAAAAAGATAAGTGCCAGTTAAACTGATGGCATTGAGATCACAGGTTATTAACACTAACTGTATATTATACTCTTATTTCAACGAATAATGTCCCTCAAAAAATAAATGAAGGGAAATATCCCCCGTTTGCCCCTTTTATACTTAACCAATGAACCTCCAAATCTAATCAGGGAAACTCCTTAACTATAATAAATCAGTATATCAAATTTGAAGCAAATCAGATAATTGTGCATGAAAAAAAGAAACATATCGCTAAATTAAGGGTGGTTTAACCCCTTTAACCCTCTTATACTTAACTAATGAACCTCCAAATCTAATCAGGAAAGCTCCTTATCAGAACGAACATAGAAAAAAAAATTAAAGTAAATTGAATAATTCTCCATGAAAATCCATTTATCTAAATTAAGGGGAGGGGACTTGCCCCCTTTTCGCCCTTGTATACTTAACCAATGAACATCCAAATCTAATGAAGGAAGCGCCATATCGGAATAAATCGGTATATTAAATTTGAAGCAAATCCAATAATTCTGCATGAAAAACCCTTTTATCTAAATTAAGGGGAGACTAGCCCCTCCCCTTTATACTTAGCCCATAAACCTCCAAATCTAATCAAGGCAGCTTCTTAACATAATAAACCGGTATCCCAAATTTGGAGCAAATCGAATAATTCTGCATGAAAAATCCATTTATCTAAATTAAGGAGGGGGTCTACCCCCTTTCCCCCCTTTATACTTAACTAATGAACCTCCAAGTTTAATCAGGGAAGCTCCTTAACATAATGAACCGGTATACCAAATTTGAAACAAATCGAGTAATTCTGCATGAAAAACCCATTTATCTAAATTAAGTGGGGGACCAGCCCCCCTTCTCCCCCTTTATACTTAACCCGTAAACCTCCAAATCTAATCAAGGCAACTTCTTAACGTAATAAACCGGTATACCAAATTTGGAACAAATCGAATAATTCTGCATGAAAAACCCATTTATCTAAATTAAGGGGAGGCGGACCAGCCCCCCTTCTCCCCCTTTATCCTTAACTAATGAACTTCCAAGTTTAATCAGGGAAGCTCCTTAACATAATAAACCGGTATACCAAATTTGGAGCAAATCGAATAATTCTGCATGAAAAGCCCATTTATCTAAATTAAGGGGGGGTCTACCCCCCTTTCCCCCCTTCATACTTAACTAATGAACCTCCAAGTTTAATCAGGGAAGCTCCTTAACATAATAAACCGGTATACGAAATTTGGAGCAAATCGAAGAATTCTGCATGAAAAACCTATTTATCTAAATTAAGGAGGGGGGGGGGACAGGCCCCCCTTCTCTCCCTTTATCCTTAACCAATGAACCGTCAAAACTAATCAGCGGAACGCCTTATCAGAATGAACATAAAAAAAATTGAAGCAAATCGTACATTTTAATCAAGAGTTACCGCGTTACGTACATACATACGTACGTACGTACGAACAGTACATGCATACACACAGAACCGACGGGTACATTAGCTCTCAGGCTTAGATACCCTGTGAGCTAAAAAGAGATTGGATAAGCAGATGGACTCCTTTGAGAAATTATGACTTAAACCAGAAATGCGGTAAGTTTGACTCTGAAAGCTTCATTTCCATCTCGCATTTCGGCAAATCTCATCTCGATGATTTTTCCAGCATTTCGACACTTCCAGATGGAAAGCTGCTCGATGGTTGGTTCTCTCGCGGTTTTAAACCTTTCGGGATGGGAAGTCTCTCGAGAGTTTCCTCTCGCCCTTTTCAACCTTTCCCGATGGGAAGCCTCTCGCTTGTTACTCTCGTCCTTTTCGAAATCTCCCAATGAAAAGCCTTTCGAGGATTTCTCTCGCGCTTTTCAACATTTCGCTATGAGAAGCTTTTCGAGGATTTCTCTCGTCCTCGGCAGAGAACAAAAGTAAGAAAATTTATCGAGAGTACCAAGGGACGAGATAGAGAAAAAGGCATGAAATTGAGCTGTGAAATGAAGCCCTAATTTTCAAAGTTTCTCTTATTTTAGCCCTACCAAGATGTCACATACCTGGAACCCTCCGATAAAAATGATTTATTAAATATAAAATTTTCAAAGAGGAAGGTGGGTCGGGTGATTTCGAGGGAGGAGGACGTGAGAGTGGACTCATGCGGGGTGCAATTTTAAAAATTTTACCGAACCCTTCCTGTGGCATATAATAGAAAAACCTTTTGACCACTCTTTCATACTATGAACCTTTCTTCGCCCAAAGGAGGGTGGGGAAGGGGCGAACAAATTTTTAAAACCGTAGCCGATTTCTATAATAAATTTAAATATCACTTTAGATGTGGGTTTTTATGCAGTCTTCCGGTAAATATTATTTATTGAACATAAAAATTTTAAAGCGGCGGCTGTGTGAATTCCGGGACGAAAGAGTGGGCCCACGGGGGGAGAGAGGGGGAGCAATTTTCAAACTTTTTTTGGACCAGTCATGTGATATGTCATCGGTAAGCTCTCGGATGACTCTTTCATATTATGAGACTTTCTTCCTCCCCTCCCCAATTTGGCCTCCACTGCGAGGGTAGTTTTTTCCGCTTTTATCATTTTAGATCGGATTTTTTTATGGAGCCCTCCGCTAAATATTATTTATAATATATGAAATTTCAGGACACTTTTCCAAATTTAGCCAAGACCCCTCATGTGACATATCGTTAGAAATGTTTGTGACTACTTATTGATGCTATGCACTTCCGGTGCCCCCCCCCGGAGGACACTTTTTCAAATTTAGTAAATACCCCTCTTGTGAGATATTGTTGAAAAGGTCTGTGACTACTTATTGATGTTATGCACTTCCGGTGACAGTCCCCCGCCACTCTTTGCCCCCCCCCCCCGGGGGACACTTTTTCAAATTTAGTCAAGACCCCTCGTGTGAGATATCGTTGGTAAGGTCTGTGGCTACTTATTGATGTTATGTACCTACGGTGTCCCCACCACCACTTTGCCCCCCCCGGGGCTCTTTTCCAAATTTGGCCAAGACCCCTCATGTGAGATATCGTTGGAAAGGTCTGTGACTATTTATTGATGTTATGCACCTCCGGTGACAGTGTCCCCCAATTTGCCCCTCCCGGGGGACACTTTTTCAAATTTAGCCAAGACCACACATGTGAGATATCGTTGGAAAGGTCTGTGACTACTTATTGATGTAATGCACCTCCGGTGACCGCCCCCCCCACACTTTTCCCCCACGGGGGTGTTTTTCTAAATTTAGCCGAGACCCCTCATGTGACATATTGTTGGAAAGGCTTATGACTACTTACTCATGTTATCCACCTCCCGCACCCCTCCCCCCTTTGCCCCCACGGGGAGGGCATTTTTATAAATTCAGATCCAGACTTCTCATGTGACATATGGTTGGAAAGGCCTAAAGACCTGTGACGACTTAATCATATTATGCAGCTGCTGTACCCCTCCGCTCGCTTTGACACCTCCCCCAAGAGATCTGGTCCGACGTTCATTCGTTTCGATATTATATTTTTTTACAAGATTTTGTAGTGCGTGCACACCACACCCGCCTGCTATCATATATCAGTGCCGTATATAGCGGGTAACCTGTTCGTGATTTCATATTACAAGATTACGTATAAATTAGGGGCCCCGATTAAAGGAGGGGCCCGCTAGCGGTCGAAGTCACCCAGTCTTTATTAACATCGACTCATTCCAGTTCACCCGCAGACGATTCTTGATAAATGTGTGAGGTATATAATACATAATATATGATTTATAAAAGAAATTTGCAAACTGTAGTCATCGAGAAAAAATTTACACAATCGAAAAATATCGAGATGTCCATACAATCGAGAAAATCGAGAAAAACATCTCGTTATCGCCCATCACTACTTGGGGCTAATAACCCCTTCAGAGTTTTCCGTGATTTCGAAAACCATTCTTTATTTTTTAGAAACCTCAGAAATCAATATATTTTCGAGATTTAAAGATACTCATTTATAATTAAAAAAAACTTTTCTTTTGCTGCGGCTAATTTTCGGAAACGTTTTCAAAGTAGTTTTTATAATGTATTAATCAGTTTTCTCAAAGCGGAATATAAGATTTTAGGATGCAATTAATTCTCATTTAAACATTTTCAGCTACGAAATTTTTAATTTATACATGTAAGGGTAACAAAATAATATTAATTTTAATGGTAATGGTAATGCTGGTTTATGATGTTAGCCTGTAAAAAATGTTTGTTGAGCATGAAAATGTTTTATTGAGAATCGGTAACATTCTAAATGCAGATATGCCGGTTTAAAAAACTGATTAAGACACTATAAAAAGTACGGAAACGTTTCTGAAAATCAGTGGTAGCAAAAGAAATGTTTTTATAACTGCTTCTTTAAACATAGAAAATGTATTAGTTTCCGAGGTTTCTAAAGATAAAGACCGTTCTTCTGAATCGTTAATAACGCGGAAGAGATTGTTGTATATTTTCGTTCGTGGTTATATTATGTTTTCCTAGATATTTCCTAAAAAATATTTCCTAAGTAATATATATATATATATATATATATATATATATTACAGTGTGTGTAACAGAAACAATATCTCCAAGCCTTACTTTGATGACGGAAAAAAAATGCATACTCATATCCATATCACTTATTATACTATTTTGTATGAAAGCTTTTTTTAAAAAAATATTAGTAGTAAGCTTCAAATTTTCTTATTTATACCATGCCTCTATCTGTTTTATTTTTACAAATCTCAAAGAAAATTATTGCTTTCATACTCGTGAGGCGAAAGTCATAAATTTATTAAAAAGGGAGTGTATGAGTTTTTATTTTCCTTTTTGAGATCGATTTTATTCTGCTTAAAACTATACATACCAGTTTCTATTGCATGAATCAATACTTATTTAAGATGACATAAAATACACAGCTTTTATTATGGTATTAATTTATTTCCTGGTGATAAATCGATATAGCCAACTAAAATGACGCTTGAGACGTCGAGAGATGTATCGGTTATTGATCCTGTCGATAACTAGAAATAATGCGTGCATTATAAAATGGATAATAAAACAAGTGAGGAAAATCACGTGTCAGGTATATAGCATATAGCATTTTCCAATTTCACGAGAATAAAATGTATGTTGGATTTTTTTTTTTTTATGGGCCTCTGTAAACCAATTACAAATACGACATATACCAGTTTCATTAAGTATTAGTTATAATGTGCAGTGCTGAAAAACAAAAATATAAATTCCAAACTTTTGGTGATAAAAATGTCTGTAAAAAACTCCATAGATTTACGGTATAGATTTGCATTAGTTTTCGGCTAAAAGTGCTCTATCAAGTTTTTCTATCATTACATTACACGTTTTTATAGATTATTAAAGGAAATAAGAGCTTGCACCAGCCATTTTGTACAAAGTAAGCAGGAGCTACAAAAAAAAGTCGGAAATTGTACATCAAACGTGGCAAATGAGGTGCGTACTATAACTAGTTTTTATAAATATTCAGATTTTGGTGCAAAACCAACCAATAAACAAAATTTATAACGATTCTATATATTACATTCAGTAATAAGGAAATAATATGACCCCATCTTAAATAGGACGTAATCACCATGGCAACCTAGAAGAATCATTATCTATCATGGGATATCATTCCATTAATTACGTATGATAGAATTTAATAGAATGAACAAAACTTTTATTAATATCTTTTTAAGTTTTGATTCCATTGTCATAAATTTTGAAATCTCGACCGTATTCTGCAACGATTATACAATCGTCGCCTAGCAAGGACATCTAGTAATAATAAAAAATGAGATGTGGGACTTACTGCTATAAGAAACGGTGTTTCTATTCAGTGGAAGAACTTCTGAAGCACAAAATTATGTGAAATACTACATCTTATATGTGATTTATAAAAATTTCCTACTGTTCCATTAGATGCAGACACAGTTTTTCTTAACAGTAAGTCGGACATCTCACGTTCGATTATTACTAGATGTCCTACTCTTGCTTTGCGGTGACCATATATTAAATTTCAAACCATTCGGTTAGATAAATTTTGCGCTGTTACATGCGGACAGGCAGACAGACTGACGAACCAGATGACGACAATAGGTGCTCCGTATTTATAGTATAATTACGAACGCACCTTAAAAGAAAAACATGAGTTGAACGAATTTTTCTGCTGATTTAAGTTCATTAAGACATGAAGATTTTCGATTTCCTTTCCCTGTTTCCCTCGAAAATATAGAAAATTTCCCATTGCAATGTAAAAAAAAAACTTCTTGAAATCCTCTAATCTTTCTTTCTTTCTTTCTAAGCGATGAACAGGTCTCTATCTGCCGGGTCGCCCCAGATGAACGGGTTTGATATTTGGTATCGGGGAGGGGGGGGGGGGTGACCGCCTAATCGCCGCGTAGCGGCAATAAATCTGGCGAGAGCCTAGATCTTAGTCCTATCGGCTGTGCCTATTGCTTAGATGTGAACTTAGTTAATCCGGTTACTTAACATTCTGATTTTGTTGTTTGGTATCTGCGCTTTGCTGCTCAAGTTGGCCTCGTAATTTAGAACCTTGATCAGGTAACGAGACCTTCAACTTTCAAGGCACCTCCAGAGGTATAATTCACAGGCAACTTTAAGAACTTTGCACTCACGACGGATTTTACCTGAACCAGGCGCCATTAGCGTACATGGCGGACAACTTATGTCTCCAAACCGAAGACCAGACCCCTAGCTGCCAGATTTCCCTAGCCGAACGAGTATACCTGTCTGGCATCGGGGCGGTTGTCCGCTTGATTGCCGCATAGCGGTCATCCAGTAGACCAACGCCCCGGCCGACCTAATTACAGAGCCTGTTATTTTCTGATTTCTCCATTGTACCGTTTGCTTAACTAATTGACTCTGTTGATTTGGCTCCTGCACATTACACACACATATCCTGCCTGGGGAGTAGAGAAATCTGGATTTTAGACGCCGAAATGGTGGTGGGTACTTGTCGTGAAAAGTGGTTCATATACCAATTTAGAGGAAGGGAAAAAGAAAACATTTGGTGCCACTGAAAGACACGTATCACCACAAGAAATTTTGGCGCCGAAATGCAAAGCAAGATCACGTTATTCGAGGGACGAGATTCCACCCTTCTACCGCACCCCACCCAGTAAAGACTGACTCCGTAGGCTGTCCCATAGGATCCTCTAATCTTCATGAAATCACAGGAATGTGCTACTTAGCACTTTTTTTGCTTTAGGGACGGAATTTGTGGGCATGTTTTTTTTTTTCCTCAAAAACAGGAAAATTTCGCAAACTTAAGATCAAAACTTACTGAAATTCTTCAGTCAAAAGAGGGAATTTTTTCTTCAAATAGAAGGAAAATTTCTTTCAAGTACAAGTATATTCTGGCAACTTACCGCCTGTACTTTTTGTGTATTTTGACGACTTATTTTGAGAGATTTTTTATCTATAGTACTGAAGTTTTGATTTATTGCGAGTTCTTGGAACAACAAGTTTTTCGCACACACACACACACACAAAAATGCTTGCTTCTCTTATAATGTGCAGAAACACCACCCGCCTACAACGTATTCTAATTTGCTCACAGTAGAACTAACAAACAGATATCGGCTTTGTCTTTTTACTCATGTAAAATTTACACTCCTAAGTATTTTTATAGTTGTAAATTTGCAGAACCTACGATAAATTTGCGGAATAGATTTTCTGGTCTTTAACAGAATAGTTTCTCTGATTTTTAACGGTGTCTCCGTTTTTAGTTTTCTATAAATTTACAAATGACGTAAGATAAATGATTGCCTGTACGTTCTCCGTTATTTTACACTGAATAACTTCAGTTGATACAAGAAAAAAAGGACGAAAAAGCGCCTGTAGTAAGATGCAAATAAATATTTATTTTAACGAATCCACATTGCAATTAACCAACATTATTTGACAAGCAACATTGATTAACCAACATTGTATTAAACCAACATTATTTTAATACCAAACATTGAAAAGCAGATATGCCTTTAAAATTTTGATAATTAAAACTTTATTAAAATTTCAAATGGTACGCTTTTAAATGGGTTTCCTGTGATTTTTTTCCATTCAGACAATATTTTTAAAATACAAGTTTTGAAGGAATTCTTAAACAACCCATATGGATGATTCATAATAGTGCTATGAATAAAACGTTTTTGAAAACATGTTTTAACACTAATCACGTGATATTTAGGGTTATACACATTGTAATTTGATTACAACTTCAAGCTGTACCGAATGTGCGCTGTAAAAAAAATATGTAACGTTACCCCATAAAATTCGTGGCAGTCTTGCTGCCTCCATTGTATTGAGTAATCTAACCGATATAACTGTTATTATGTTACACTGATGTGTAATATTACACTAGTTATATCGTTTTAGATAACACTATTAAATAAGTTAAATTACTCCATAAAATTGGAGGCAGCACGTTTCTACCAATTTTATGGAGTAACGTTAGATAAATTCTTTGTAGTGTGAATATGAGAAATCGATTTCTTTTGCTTAAAACAGTCACTAAAAGTTATTTTAGAAATAACGAGCACTGTTGTACAATTAATTCCCGTAAAAGTAAAGAGTTTAGTCAGTTCTTAACTTATAATCGATATTATAAGTTAAGATTATATCGATTATATCGATTATATCGATAATATTAGAAAATTGTTAATGTATGTTTATGCAGAATGTTCTTTCTATGAACATATTATTCGATGACTTTAAAGGTTGTGATAAATTGCAAATAAATATTTATTTTGAAGATCCAATGTATATATTTTGAAAAGTAGATATACATTTAAAATCTTGATAATGAAAAATTGATTAAATTTCAATTGGTACTCTACATTCAGACAATATTTTTAAAATGCAAGTTTTGAAGGAATTCTTAAACAACCAAATATGGATGATTCACAATAACACTACCTATGAATAAAATGCTTTTAAAAACAATGTTTTAACACTTTAAATCACGCGATGTTTAGGAATATAGATTGTACTTTGATTACAACTTCAAGCATTTTCTAATGTGAATATGAGAAATCAATTTTTCTTGCTTAAAACAACCAATAAAAGATATTTTTGGAAGTAACGCGCACTATTGTACTTTTAATTCCGATAAAAGTAAAAATTTTTAATCAGTTCGATAATATTTAGAAAATTGGTAATGCATGTATAGGCATAATGTTTTTCCTATCAACATATTATTGGATGACTTTAAAGATTGCGGTAATATGCAAATAGATATTTATTTTAAAGATCTATTCAAAATCCTGCATCTATATTGACAAGCAGACATGTTAAAAAAAAAAAAAATAGATAATGAAAAATTGATCACATTTTAAATGGTATGTTTTCGATGATTTTTGTAATGGTTTTTGCCAATCAAAAACTATTTTTAAAATTCCGATTTTGAAGGAGCAACAAATATGAAAATGTTCCTTAAACAGAATGTTTTGAAAGTATGTTTTAACACTTTAAATCGCGCAATATAAGGAATACAACTTCAAATTTCCTATTGTCGTTAAGGAAAGTGCTCTTACGCCTAAAACTACCACTAAAATGAATTTTTGGAAATAAAGAGTACTTTTCTATAATTTTAATCGACTTCAAAGGTGATGTCATTTCGATGATGTATATATAATTTATGATGTTCAGGAATAATTTTGGAATCTGATCATTCTTTTTTCTTCTTTACTGGGAAAAAGTTGACCTCGTGTTAACATCGTGTAAATGTTAGTAGGAGATCCAAAAAAGGACTGTTTGCCTGTCTGTTTTCCTTTTCGTCATCGACAGAAAAAACCTTTGTGGAAATAAACCAATCGTTATGATATTTTGGCATGCAAAGCTAGACAGCAACCTTTCCAATCATTGCAACTAGTTATCGTGTCATACAGTTGGCCAAAAAAAAAAAAAATAATTATTAAAAATACATATTCATTAAAACAAAACCGTTTAATAAAGATAAACTGATTTAATTTTAATTGTACTGCATATAGACTGCTGTCTAATATTCAAAATTATAAATGTTGATCATAATCCATGTAATCCTTCCAGACTCCCACATAGACATACATATGTATAGGGTTACAAGATCTATCTATCTATTAATACAGAGTGTTTGTCGAATTCGACCGACAGATTCAGAGGGTTGATGGTAGGCATCAAGAGGATGAAAAATTACTATAGAACATGGGGTCACAAACCACTTATTTAATCAAAAATACAGGGTGTTCTACGCTAACTCAATTTTCGTTGACGGTAATAACTTCACACAACTAAAGTATATTATAATAAAACGTTTAATAGACATCCTCATATTTGTTGTAAATATGATAATATAAAAGAAAAGTCGTAGAAATTTCCATTATACGCGCCAGCAGTATGCACTTGACGCTCCACATTTTGGACTGCGTTTACCAGTTCATGCGGTATCATCGATTGCTTGAGCACCCTGTTTTTCCAGAACTTTTCGTGATGTTATAACATTTTACACAAAACAAGGTACACATCGTTGCATTTTCATCGCAATGTTTTTATTTTTATCACAGTTATTACCGTAGCTCAAGTTCAGTTAGGATGAAACACCCTGTATTTGTGACTAAATAAATGGCTTGCGATCCCATGTTCTGTGACGAATTTTCATCCACTTGATGCCTACTATACTGACTACTATACTAAACGGAAGTATATTATACTGGCCTCCAAAAGTGAAGGTACAAAGACTGGATGCTTTCGATTGCACACGTTTTGTTGAAATCTACCAAAATTATTGGAAAATTATTCTTGAACTTCTGGGATGAAAAGAACATGTTTAATTTCATATTTCTTGGCGAAGATTTGGTCGGGAAGACAATTAGGAGGCTAATAATAAATTTAATAATAAAATAATATTTGCGATCACCTATGTAACAGAAAATGCTGGAAATGGTTTGTCACTATGTTAAATGACTATTTGGGTCTTGTTCAACGTTTGTGTGCATTTGTGTAAGCATAGCACTCATATTTGTGAAGATGTTATTGCGTCTGTGAAAAATTCAAAAGTTTGTTGCTTATAGCATACAGAGTTTTCAACCAAATTTAACACAACTTTCCGAAAACTTGCCAAAGAATAGTAGCAACAGTATACTGCAATTAAAACATGAATATATTGAATATTTCATGAGATATGGACATTTTTATGAAATAATTTTTAACTGAGCATGCGTGGAAGATCCTAAAATTTTTATTATATAATTTGGTAGTCAGCTATTTAGGGCAACTTATATAAAAGTCCAGTCAAATATCGCGAAAATTCACAAAGCTACCCAGCAAAGAGGAAATTGCTGGCCAGCAGCAAGATAGGTGCTGGCAATGATGGAGAAGTGCTGGCTGATGGTCTACCACTGCATGACCACTGCTGGACAGCTTCAGTCAACTTTGCTGTTGGAAATCATCAGATAAAATTCTGGTGGGCATCCATTTTATCGCATGCGCTGGCCCACCACTACATGGAAGTACACGAACTTTTGCAGTATTATTGCTGGGAACCCTTACGCTAGGTGGCGCTGGGAATATCGAAGATATTGAGTATTTGAACACAAATTTGAAATGGATATTCTTAACACAATTTAAGCTGTGAAGCTAATTTTTTTTGAAACTGTAAAAAATGCCACAAACTGCCACCAACAAAATAAATAAGTAAATGAATAAATAAATAAATTATTTATTTCAACGCACTTTTTTTTTCTCCTTAAATCTGGTTTTACTAGGTTACAAAGGATTTCGGTTTTCATAATTTACGCAGTTCGGAATCAATAATAAAAAAAAGCGTATAAAATACATAGGATTTCTATACAATAGAATAATTTCTATACCAGTTTAATGATTGGAAACGTAAATCACAAAAGAAACAAACTTGAAATAGTGTAATGAGAGCTTGAAAACTACGAGCAATCGTAGCGTACGCTGAAAGCACTTGTTCATTTCCGATCACGAAAACCAAGCAGCATCGAGCGCGGTAAGTGCTTGTGAGGGTGACCACATGCAGTTCAAATATTTCTATAGACACTTCTACAGATGTTTCTATAACTCTTGATGAAACTAGCTTATAGAAAAAAAGCCATTATTATATAATACTTTGTTTTTTTATAAGAAATTTTTGTAAGGGAAAGTGCTGGGCCAGCAAAGGAATAGCAGTGGGATAGGTGCTAGCACTGCAGGTAAAGTGCGGGATTGAAGTAATGTGAGGGCATACCAATGCTGGCCTGCTGTTGGCCATCACTGACGGGCCAGCTGCATTCGGCTTGGACACTTTTCGACAGGTTTAAGTAATGGCACCCTTGCACTTTACCGCTGATAGCCCAGCTGGCTGCCATCATTTTTCCAGCTGATGGCCCACTGTTTCTTTCTTTGCTGGGTAGGGTCGATATAGTGAGTTGCTTCCTAAAAATACCTTTATTATAAGGGACTTTCCATAACTTCTCAATCAGCTCTCTATATCTTTCTAAGTTTTCACCACATTTGACTGTACTTTTTATAGAAGTTGCGTCAAAATACTGACTACCAAATTATGAAATAAAAATTTTGAAATCTTCCGCGCATGCGCAGTTAAAAATTATCTCATAAAAATGCCCATATCTCATCAAATATTCAATATATTCATGTTTAAATTGCAGTATACTGTTGCTACTATTCTTTTGCAAGTTTTCAGAAAGTTGTGTTAAATTTGGTTGAAAACTCTGTATGCTATAAGCAAAAAACTTTTGAATTTTTTACAGACACAATAACATCTTCACGAATGTGAGTACTATGCTTACACAAATGCACACAAACGTTGAACAAAACCCAAATAGTCATTTAACACAGTGACAAACCTTTTCCAGGAATTTCTGTTACATAGGTGATCGCAAATATTATTTTATTATTAAATTTATTATTAACCCCCTAATTGTCCTCCCGATTAAATCTTCACCAAGAAATATGAAATCAAACGTGTTCTTTTCATCCCAGAAGTTAAAGAACAATTCGCCAATAATTTTGGTAGATATTCGACAAAACGTGTGTAATCGATAGCATTCAGTCCCTGTACCTTAACTTTTGGAGGCCCGTGTATAATAAAACGTTTAATAGACATTCTCACATTTGTTGTAAATATGATAATATAAAAGAAAAGTCGTAGAAGTTTCCAATATACGCGCCAGCAGTATGCACTTGACGCTCCATATTTTGGACTGCGTTTACCAGTTCGTGTGGTATCATCGATTGTTTGAGCACCACGATTTTCCAGAACTTTTCGCGATGTTATAATATTTCACACAAAACAAGGTATATATCGTTGCATTTTCATCGCAGTGATTTATTTTTATTAAAATTATTACCGTTAACTCAAGTTCAGTTAGGATGAAACACCCTATGTTTGAGACTAAATAAATGGCTTGCGATCCCATGTTCTGTGGCAATTTTTCATCCACTTGATGCTTACTATAACCCCTCTAAATTTGTCGGTCGAATTCGGCAATATCCTGTGCACGTAAGGAAGATTGTTTTTGCCATTTGTTTTGATTTTATCACCCTAACATCATTTTTCACACGCTAAAAAACTACGTGAAATTTGTCAGTGATGTTTTTTTATAGAATTTTCTGTAAAATAAGTTCTTCATTAATATTTACAATTGTCAGGTTGTAACGAAAGTTTCCCGCCACAGCTAATGCGGTCTGTGCAAACAGTTCGCGTTGACGTGTTTGCTCATATTTTGTTAAACGATTTTTGGCATTTGAAAGAAAGACACTTGCTTTATAACACTGTGTTGTGAAATTTGTAAAAAATTATCGTTATCATTAAGTACAAGGCATCTGAAATGGAACTATCACGCTACCTGATTAGAAGCATCATTTACTTCCACTTCTTTTGCAAAAAATCAGCTACAGAATGTCACCGAATGAAGTGTACATCTTTAGTTACTTGTGTTGTATCATATGACACTATGAAGGTTTCGCGGAATGGTGGTTATATATTTTGGCGGAAAACTTTAGTTACAACCTAATATTATTTCTTAAAAATATTTGTAGTACCTTATTCTCTCAATACAGATTAACTAATCCTGCAGTTATTCTTCTCCTTGCGAAACTAAAATTAAAAGTAGCAATAGAAACGAATCAAAATATCCTAAAAATCATTAATAGACATAGATATTTTAGTAATCCCTATAAAAAGGAATGTTTGCATTTGAATTTAAACAAGATAATAAAATACACAAAACATCAAAACTTAATATAGAAATATGCTAAATAAAAAATTTTAGAAAGGAGATGTACTTTTAGCCTGAAATAATATCGAGTTTACGTAACATTCATGACAATAAAATGAAATTCACCCTCAATTTAGGTCATCATCTGAGTGAAACGTATTGTACAGTTACGGAACAAAAAGTCTTCAATATGAGGTTTTTGAATTATTGAAGAGAAGCATAGATTATGATTTATTTATGATAACTGATATGATAATAAAAAGTGGAAGAAATCGTCTTACGGAAATAGTTTAAACGTACAATGTACGATAAGACACAAAAGCGTAAAAATACAATTAAAACATACAACCTTGCAACCCTACAAAGACGTAAAATTTAAATTTGAAAGTGCATGAAAAGAATGTTGCGGTTTTTGGTTTATGAGACACCACTTGTAGCCAAACGTAGATATTTACGTCAAACCTAAATAGGAGTAAATATTATTGAAATTCATTAAACAAACTTTTCTATCTTTGAAGCAATTACTATAGGAATCTAATTAAAGTATGATATATCTTCCAGTACTTTTATTATTTGTATTAAAGGCTGTTAACACTTTCTTCGGAAAAGATAACCAAAGAATTATTTATTTCATTGAATTTTAAATATTTTCTAATCGTTATGCTCTGTGGAATTTTCCCTCGTTCTAAATAATGTTACTTTAAATTTCGTGTTTGCCGGAAATATCTTGTACAAATATATTGAATAAATTTTATTGTGATTTTTTTGTTCAAATCGCTCATATATTTGGACGGAAAAATTTTGTATAAAGAAAATAAAAGAATTGAATTTGATATTTTTTTCTCTAGGAGGAAAAAAACATGGGATCATATATATTTTTTTACGATGCTCTTTAGAAGGATTTCGACTTAGGTAACCACGAGGGAGACATAGGCAATATTTAATCTGCATTATTTTCGTAGCTAGATATACTTGATGTCGGTTTAATAAGATTTGGCTGAGAAATAGCGCATTTACTTCCAACAGTACACTTTCAAGCTAAAAAATTTAAAGAGTATTTCATTGAATAATGCATGCGTACTTGTATGAATTTTCAAATTTATTAGGTCATAAATGTTTTAAAAGAGATATTCCTTTGTTTATAAATATTCCTTTATATTTTATAATAATTATTTATGGCTTCAAGAATGAGTTTGCTATGGAACTTTAATTTTTCTTTTATATTTAAAAATATAAATATCTCCATAAACTGGAACATTATAATAGTCAACAAATTGAGGTTCTTCATTTTAATGTAAAAAAGCACAATTATCAAATAAAATGTGATACCGTAATCCGGGTATACCCTTATTAGATGTCAGCGCAGTTATTAGATGTCAGCGCAACAAATGTTTGAAACCACTTTTGAAAATGATGCTGGTATACTCTAAGAAACTTGAAAATTTTATATAACCATAAAAATGTCATAAAAACGCTGATTTTTTTTTTTTATTAAGTTTCTAAAAGTGGAGCAAAGTTTACCTTAGGAGCGGACTATTTTGCACCGCCTAACATATTAATTGAACCATTAATTGGAAGAAAGGAATAAATTCAAAAAATGAGAATGGAGATAATTAAAAAAAAACTTTATAACTTTTTACTTTCAACTTATAGGCTCGTGTGATATCAATGATAATGAAGATAATATAAATTCTGATTTATTTACTAATAGTGCTGGCTGAAATATATAATATTCATTTGTATATGTATATGTAAATGTGTTGGATTTATTCCCTTCTTCCAATTTATCACATACCATATGCAAAATAATTTGAAATAATAAACAATATAATGACAAAAACTATTTATTTATTAGAAAAAACGTAAGGACACAATATTATTCATCTATTTCTTCACTTTCGGATCTTGTAGTTGGCCAGGTCAGAATAATATCGTAAAAATCTTTGAATTCGACAGGAATATATTGGATTATTTTTTGTATGTCGTTTATTTTTTTCTCATTTATGGGTATTTTAGTAACATATGCCGGAGTTTCTGGTATTTTCGGGTTTGCAGAAGGTTTTTGGAGCAAAAATGCAGCTTTAATGAAACCATCGATAAATTTGGAACATGTCAAGTAACCTTTATGACCTGAACTATACTCAAAGCTTCTATATTGCGAAATCTTGAATGTTGTTGCCTTGTCTATGACTTACAGCTTTTCTTGATACATAGCTGTCATGAGTTTTTAAAATCAAGTATATCATTAGAAGTAATGGGTTTAACTGAAAAAACCCAGATTTTTGCTGCAAAAATAAGATTATCATATTCATTTGGAATGTAAATTCTGCCTTTTATCCTAATGAGTCTTTCAGCGGTCCCGAAATTTTTGTCACATTGTAAAACGAATGGCCACGCACAGGAAAATATTGATATATTTTCTCAAAACGATTCATTGCAACAAGAGTGAGAAAGAATCTTACAAGGGTGTTATTTCTATTTTGTTCCACGCAAGCATCGCTAAAAATGTGTAATTTTTTGACAGAGGGATCAATGTTCTGTATAGTTTTCCACAATAAACTGCATACTTCACCCGGGCCCCGTTTATCTTCATCCTCATGGTAAGTATAGAAATCAGCTGAGTTCGTCTTTAAGTCGTGAACACAAAACGCATTCAGCCATAGTTTTCTTAAATAAAAGATATCTTGAGCTGGGATTTTAGGAATGGACAGATTTTGCATGTAATCAAATACAATGGCTCCTACATCTTCTCTTTCCTGACACAAGGGCAAAATTTCTTTCTGTTTATTATAAAACTTTTTAGCACGTTTAAGATGCATCATTTTTTCCGCAACCGCCACTCTCTTCGCATTCTCATTGAGAGATGGACTTTTTATTTTTGCATCGAATTCTTCGCAAGTCGAGCAAACGTCTACTTGTGGCCGAACGAATCTGTAGCCATGATTATCATTAAAATATTTTCTGTAATAGTCGTATTTTACGCATTGGTATTGGAGTTTTTTTTAAAAAGTTCATGCATTATTTACATGTTTAGGTTCGCTTCTAAATATTGTATCTTTTTGCTGCTGTAATGAGATTGTTTAAGGGGTCTCAGGATTCTTAAAGCTTTAAAATTTTCGAAATTTTAATTTTTTTTAGATGTCAAACTCCTATTTTTTCTGAACATTTTGACATAATTGTTTCCTTGAAATTCCTATTAGAACTGAAGTTATGGCTTTTACATTTATACACGTTCAATAGCTGATGCGTCGTTTCGGAAACTTTGAAGCCATTTTTCTCCAAATGACGTTTTTGAGCATAATGCGCACGATATCTCAAAAACTTATGAATATTTTTTCATAAAATTTTCAAAACACATGTTTCATGTTAGTTTGTAGAAACTGAACCTAAAATTTCCTTTCTATTGTTCAAAACAATATTTTTTTAGGTGATTATATTGTTGAAATTTTCTTAATTTTGCATTAGCTAAACACAACTTTGTATTAAAAATATAAAAAAGCTTTAAATACAAATTAATTTAGGTTCAGGGTAATTATGATAATCTGAAGTATAAGTTGGCACCAAAATTTTCATTCTAGTTGCAATACTTATTTTGTAATCGTGCGCGTAAGGTGTTATGCCGATTTTTTGATCGTCAAATGTCTAACAGTTTGGAGCCCCCTGTAAATGCTAATTATGCATCTTATAATTTTTTAAATACATGAAATGAAAGAACATACTTATATATTTTATTCCAATTAAAATTGTGCCTTAAAATCAAATACATTTTAAGATATTAAATGTTGAAAATGGTCTTTTTTTTTTCATTTTTTCCAATTTTAAGAGTCCTGAGACCCCTTAAGGGGAAATGACCGGATATGTTCATCAATAGCCGTAATTGCTCCGTTTGTTAACACATTACCTCGATTACGATCCTGCCCTCGTTTATCTTAAGGTAATTTCCCACCGAGTTAAGGGAGGTACGGCGAAAAATGGCCTTATTTTTTATAGCGTATAAAATGGAGAAAGCTTGACGGCATACTTGAATTTTTTCATTTCCTTTCATAACAAAATACGTGAACGTATTGTCATGTTTTTTCGGATTTTCGCGTTTTGAACGGCGGCGATTAACCTTCACGTATTCAATGAGACTCATCATACATATGTCATGTTCCTTTTTCGGTCGTCCAAAACGTTGTAAGGGAATTGAAGCAACTGCTGTTTTTCTTCACTACTAAACTGCTGAATGCAGTTTTTTTTGTTAGACTGACCAAGCAGACGCTATAACTTCTGCTTTTCTTTTTTGTACAAATGGACATTTCTAACACCTCTTCTCTTCTATTTCGGAGTCTCAGCTTCTGACTCATTATCAGATGAATCATTACAGCTACTTTCACTGGTCATAATCAAACTTTAATAATGAAATAATCAAATTTATAGGTTAATAATCTCCACGACGCATCGCTAAACGAATACAGTCTCAAACATAACAAAGAGCGCGTTCAGCAGACATTACCAAAGCTACTAAAGTTACCGACCAATTGTAACGCAGTATTAAATAAATATCAAGGCGAATTGTGACGTCAGCTACAGTTCAACAGGATAGCTTTCGTTGGTGCCATTGTTGAATTGTAGCTGGCGTCACAATTCGCCTCGATTTTTATTTCATACTGCCCTACAATTACGCTATTGTCGGAAACTTTGGTAGCTTTGGTAAGGTCTGCTGAACGTGCTCTAACATGGCGGCTATTAGATCACTAGTATCGCGTCCCCCACCAATAGCGATGCGTTTTTGTTTATCGAAAAAAAAAAAAAAAAAACCAGACAAAAAGAAACACTATTTCTATACTCGTTCAGTTGATAGTTGGAAGAAGGGAATAAAGGTCGGATTTTTTTCCTTCTTCCAACTAACTATTTTTATGGCCGCATGAATCTATACGAAGCGAATGCTTTTTGTTCTTTTCTACAAACTCACAATTAAGCGCTACGTCTAAACAATGTAAAAGTGTAGAAAAATGAATGTGTCAAAAAGTGACGTTTATTCCCTTCTTCCAATTGGTGGTTCAATTATTTTAAAGCAAATTAAAGTCTTGAGTAATGCCGTCCCACTTAAAATTTATTGTGTTAAACAGAATTCAGCATTGAATCATCCTGTAGCATCATTTGAAACCAGTAGCAAGTGAGGTTTTTAGTAGTAAAGAGTAAAGTTTAGTAGTAAAGACTGTCATTAGCTTTGCTATAGGTCTATTGTTGACATCAGGGAATCTATCAAATCTGAACTAACAGCTAATGACTTATATTTTCCCCCAAGCGACTTTGAATTGCTTTTCAAATAGTGCAAAACAACCACAATTCTACTTAAAACATAACCTACAAAAACTATTGATAATTTATTGATAAGTAATCAGTTAATTAAGATTTTATGGGTATGAGTTAAATAATATTTAGTTTCTACACATAAGTAAATAATGCTGTCCTTCTAAATAAATAATAGTTTTATAGGAGAAAATATAATATTTCAGTAAAAAAAAAAAAAAAAAAAAAAAAAAAAAAAAAAAAAATGTCCCCACCAGTGGCCGAGAGGTTCTGCTCTCGAAGCTGGTAGACGGGAAGTGCTGGGTTCGATCCCAATCGCGCCCGTCGGCCTAATCGTTCGGAGTTTTCGTGGTTTTCTTCGAGCCGTGGATCTTCCATGCGTTAATACGGATTAGGTTCCCTTAGAAAGACCCCCTCGGAGGGCACTCCCCCCGGGCCTATATCCCTCGTGTAGATAATTGGCCGTCAAAAATCAACCCAACCCAACCCAGTCAAAAAAAAAATCCAGCAAAAAACAAGTAGAACAAATATGTTTAAAATCACAAGCCACTGGGAATAAAAAGCCGTTTTAGACAAGTTTTCGTCTTAGCGTGTATAATTGTATGATATTATTTCTTACCGGGCCTTGAAAATTTTCTGTTTAGTTCAGGATTCCGATGTCGACATAGTCCAATTTCACAAGAGTCACTGTATTTTAAACATACATTTGCTTACATACTTAAATCCATATTAGTTCGATTTTCAACAAAAAATAGGTAACAAAAGAAACAACCACGACCGATCACATAACATCACCTGTTACATCAAGATCTACACACATTTTTGATGCAGGTGAAGGAAGAAAATCACGCGAAGGAAGAAGAAATGATGTCTCTTACGATTCACATGATCAGACTTTAAATTGATTCTAAGATTTTAAATTATCTCATAGGCTTCATGAAGAATTACGTTTCTGATTATTTCTGGAAAATTCTTTCAGAATTGATTGAGCCAGTTGTTCCAAAATCAAAATCACGCCAAAACAATATTGGCGAAGCATTTTGAGTTAGAATAATGCATTCTATCATTTTTTCGTAAGGCTGACCAAAAGAAGGATAATTTCATGAACAAGCAATCAATTTAAAATTTACCTTTTAGAATACAAAATAGTCGAAGTTTTGTAGAATAAACTAAGCTCAAGTCTTTCTAGAAATGTGTGCATCCAGTATAATTCAGCGTGCATAAATACACATAGTCCGAGTGCTACACGACCACAATAAGGCGAAAACTGCAAATCGTGATTAGAATATACCGATTGGTGAGTATCTACTTTATATTAATACAACGCATTTCAGAGGGGGAGGCATCGCGTAAAGTCGTGGGATTTCAAGATGGCGTCTGTTTTCCAAAATGGCGTGATTTTCTGAATTTCCTTATTATCCATCATATAAATATGAGTTTCAGGTCGTTTTCGATGTTTATAAGGTCAAAATTTTCGTTTCTAATTCTTTCCGTCATAGTTGAATGAGTTTATGAATTCAATTTGTCTGTTTGTTTGTCTGTCTGTCTGCTTGCCATTCCATGCTCTAACTCGCTTAAATTCACTTAGATTGTCATGTAATTTATATATGTTATTGAACTTTGCAATAACATGTTTCGAATAACAATTGAAGTGTATAGCTTTTATAGTCCGTTTACAGGGCCCTCAAAATAATTCCATTACGTTATTGTCTATTAGTCCGCTTCCTACGGTTGAGAAAACTGCAAATCGTGAGAAGAATATACCGATTGGTGAGTATCTACTTTATATTAATACAATCCATGTAAGAGAGGGATGCATCACGTAAAGTCGTAGGAATTCAAGATGGTGGCTGTTGGCAGCTGCGGCAATTGCAAGAGAAAAGGCAATGTCTTTACTAAGATTTCATGCTTTCACAGGATGCGACAGTAATCCTGGTTTCACAGGAAAGACAAAAAAGTCAGCTTGGAAGACATTGATTCTATTTAAAGAAGATACTACTGCATTTTTATACAAAACCACAAACTTCCATTCCTGAAAATATTCTAAATATTTTAGAAAAACTCGTAGTATTTTTGTACTGTTCAACAAGCAACAGCATAAGTGTCAATGATGCAAGACAAGAATTGTTCATGACAAGAACCCGTTCTCTTGAACATCTTCCACCAACCAAGGGTGCTTTACAACAGCATGTTTTATGCGGTGCTTTCCAAGCTGGACATATTTAGGGACAAGCAGATAAGCGTGAAATATGTCCATCCTCTCCAAAAAAATGGTGATGATGGTTGGATAAATAATCATGGAAAATAAAATGGTCGGAGTTGCCAGAGATTGCAGATTCTTGTGAAGAGTTAGTAAAATGTATGTGCAAAATCTGTAAAGACAAGTGTGGCTGTAGAAATATTGAGCTTTCTTGCACATTATTTGCAATTGCAAAAAACGAATGCGAGAAATATGATGATACAAAATGGAGTTTTTATATTCTCTAATTTTAAATCTAACATGCAACTTTTCTAATATATTGTATAATTAAGGTATTAATAAAAATGCATTTTTGTTATTTATTTATTCCTTTCATTTTCCTCACTATAAAATACAAAAATACTTTAATAATTGTCCTATTTTCATTTTAAGCGTATTTATGATATTAAAAAGGAAAATTTTCCGTTAAAAAATATCGAAATTGACATCATTGACATTTTTATATGATATATAGGAATAAAAATGCAAACAAGTTTGAATAACAGCCGCCATTTTGAATTCCTATGAATTTGCACGATGCCTCAACTTCTTATATGCATTGTATTAATATGAAGTAGATACTGACCATTCGAGATATCTTTATAACAAAATGCAGTTTTTTTATACCTAGCAGCTCCACTAATAACAGTTGATTTAACTGATGATCTTTATACAATTTATACACGAGTTACAAACGCACGTATTGTTTTTTTGGTGTGCCACTGTAAATAAACGACAAATACTATGTGCACCTTATTCTATAGTAAGTATCTTATAGTGCACCTCACTGATGTATGTCAATTTGAATATGTTTCAGAGGGTATAACATGATTAAGCACATTCCAAACGATTTTGCCCCCCATAGACAATAACGTAATGTAATTATTTTGAGAGCCCTGTAAACGGACAATAAAAGCTATACACTTTTATTTCGGAACATATTATTGGAAATTTCAATAACATATATATACATATATATATTACATGGCCATCTGAGTTACTTTAAGAGAGTCAGAGTATGGAATGGCAAACAGACAAACTGAATTCATAAACTCATTCAACCATGACGAAAAGTATTTAAAATGAAATTTTTGACGTTAAAAACATGGAAATCGATCGAAACACACATTTATATGATGGATAGTAAGAAAATTCAGAAAATGACGCCATTTTGGATAACAGCCGCCATCTTGAATTCCCACGACTTTACGCGATGGCTCCAACTTTGAAAAGCATTGTTTTAATATAAATTAGATACTCACTAATCGGTGTATTCTTATCACGATTTGCAGTTTTCTCAACCGTAGCACCCGGACTAACAGCCTAAAATAGAGCCTATGTTGGAGATATGTCTATTACCATCAATTTCCAACCATTACTTTTGAAATAGGTTCAATACTTCCTGCGATAGCGTAGAAATCGACATTTAGAACTATTTTAGAACGCTTTTCGCGCATTTTCACCTCTTTCAAATTTCGATTTTTTAAGGAAATATTCTTAGAGATAATTATTATATAATAAGTAACTACCATACCAAATGTAATGTATCTAGGTCCTTCGGTAACACGAATATAATATTTTTAGGATGTTTTTTGCGCGTTTTTTGCTCTTTGGGGCAGTAACATCGACATAAAATATAACCTATCTTGGAGCAAGGGCTGTCATCATCAATTTCCAACCATGTTTTTCAAACTCGGTTTGATACTTCCTGAAATAGCGTAGCAATCTCAATTTAGAACGCTTTTCGCGGATTATCACCCCTTTGAAATTTCGATTTTTTTTTAGGAAATATTTTTAGAGATCATTTATATGTTATAAGTTACTAACATGTCAAATTTCATGTTTTTAGGCCCTTCAGGATTATAAAAAGCGCAATTTAGAACGTTTTTCTCTCCAGTAACCACAAGGTTATAGTAAAATAGAGCCTATGTTAAAGCAAGGGCAATCACTGTCAATTTCCAACCATTACTTTTGAAATCGGTTTGATACTTTCTGCGATTGCGTAGAAATCGACATTTAGAACGTTTTTTAGAACGCTTTTTGCGCATTATCAGCCCTTTTAAATTTCGAATTTTTTAAGAAATGTTCTTAGAGATCATTTATATGTAACTGTTAAGTACCATGCCAAATTTCATGTATCTTGCCCCCTCCTTAACACAAAAATCACATTTTTAGAAAGTTTTTTGCTTCTGCACACACTTTGGGGTATTGGCATCGACATAAAGTATAACCTATCTTGGAGCAAGGGCTGTCATCGTCAATTTTCAACCCTGCCTTTCAAACTCGGTTTGATACTTCCAGAGACAGCGTAGAAATCTCAATTTAGAACGTTTTTTAGAACGCTTTTCGCGCATTTTCACCCCTTGAAATTTCGATTTTTTATAGGAAATGTTTTTAGAGATCATTTATATGTTATAAGTAACTACCACGCCAAATTTCATGTTTCTAAGCTCTTCAATAACACGAAAATCGCATTTTTACAACGTTTTTTGCTCCTGCACCCCCTTTGGGTTTGAGACATGGACATAAGATATAGCCTATGTTCGAACAGGGACTAAGACAATAATTTTGAGACCATTACTTTTGAAATCGGTTTGGTAGTTCCAGAGATTACCTCCTACAAACAAACAAGCTTTACTTCTTTATAATATTAGTATAGAAGTATTGATAGATTGGTGTCCTACCAGTGATAATACTCTTTTCATTAATAATGAAAGGTATTCCCCGTACGGGAAAAATAGCCCCCGAATACTTCTATTATATGCATACTGTGTACTATAGCAGCGGACAAACTGTACAGTATTCAATAAATAAAACGTGTAAATAAAAAAAATGCACAAAAACCTGATTTGTTTGTCTATTATATTAAGAAAATTCCACGAAATTTTCTTTCATTAGGTCAATGTAGCATTAATCAGATTTTTAATGACTAGCAAAGAGTTAATTATAAGTATAGGAATTTATACGTTTTCAAAGTTTTTTTTTTTTAAAAAGAACACAAACGAGAACATTTTGGAGAATTTTCTCATTTAGTTAAGTAAATAATTAACGATTCTTTTTTATTTCGATGAATAATATTAAAATAAATTACTTATCAAAATATATTTCAGATTAAAAAAGATAAACGCAAACAAGATTTGCATGAAACAGTTTAAATTTGAAAGTTGTTTATTAAAAGTGGATTTAGCAAAATACTTAACTATAAATTCTTACTATAAATTCTAAAGCAGTAAAATATGGAAGAAAACAATGTTGATTAAATTCATCTGAAATGCCTCCTGTGTAATTATAGGCATTTTACATATTGAATGGATATTTTGATAAATCATTACCTTATGCATCTTTCATTTTTTAAAAGTTTAACGTAACTTTCTGGATTTCATGAAATTCTTGAATATTTTTCTTTAGCTTGTGGCCTGTATTAAGACGATCTGATGACTTATGGGTGTGGTTCTTCCTATAAATCATGATATAAATTAGGAAAGGGAAAAAGACGTCATTTCAAGAATGATTTATGGCTAAAGAATTACAAGTTACATTTACAGAGTAAAAGACTTGAATATTGGGTTTTTCTAAAAGAAAGAAAATGAAAAAAAAATTATACCGTACAATTTATTATAAGCAATTTAAGAATCTTTCTGATTTAAGCTAACCCAAGACCTATAAATTGAAAAAGCTCATTTGCTTTATATTAGTAAGTAGTTTTCGATTTTAAAGGGTAAAAAAGAAATGTTCGCTAACTTCTTATATTATTTCACGTATCAATTATGTGAACTGCTCAGGCTAAACACAAGTTCAGGTGCTCCGTCACGCCTCCCAAAATTGGGATATCATGCAATTTTTCGATATTCTTATACTTGCTAACATACTGTTAAAGTTCGTTTAAATCAACTATTTTGAGACCGGTACTTTTATCTTTAGTTAAGAGTAATTTGTTCAATATTCAATCCAATGAGACTTGTTTTTGTGGTATTATTTTGGTAAAAAACTTCGTCACATCTGATAATTATATTTCACAGTTTTTCCTGATGGCCCGGCGGGTTGAAAAACAGAGATAAACGTTGCGATTTGAAAAAGATTTAATAACAAGTCGTTTTATCAGATAGTACGATTTAACAAAACTCATGTTATTCGGGTTCCACTCCAAAATAATTCAGACGAAGTTCGGGGATTATGGAATGGTCAGCAATACGGATTACTTCAATATCTTTCCCCAACTGCTGCTCATCACAAATCTGCCAAACGACTTCCTACCCTAATAGCATTGATACATCTCATTTTGCTCAGCCTTCGATCAATAGGTGGCAGCACTAACCGGCATTCTCCTCATTTCTCGTGATTACGTGCTGTCATAGTTTAGAGCACGCGAGTTCCTCTTGAGAAGCGAATATGAAGATTGTGTTTATGGTTGGTTGGTTGTGTTTATGACGGCCATTTATCAGCATGAGGGATATAAGCCCTAAGGGGGGGAGTGCCCTTCGTGGGGGTCTTTCTAAGGGAACCTAACCCGTATTAACGCTTGGAAGTCCAAAGTTCGAAGAAAACAACGAAAACTCCGAACGATTAGGCCGACGGGCGCGATTGGGTTCGAACCCAGCACCTCCCGTCTACCAGCTTCGAGAGCAGAACCTCTCAGCCACTGGTGGGGCCGAATATGAAGAGGTTGTGAAAATGTGCGTGTTGTTTTTCTCCGGGCGGAACGGTGATAAAACAAAAAGGATTTCTTATGCTATTAATAAATTTGTACATATGTATATAATGTACATAGATGTGTGTCATGAGTCAAGTATGAAGTCATATAGTCATACATTCGAGGTTTTCAAATTGGATTCCAGAGTGGCGTTTTCTGTTGAAGTAATGTGCCAATTATTTAAAATGTGGAGTCTACTTTTCGAAAGTAGCGGCCATACACTTCCTTAAACGAAAGCCTGTCGAAAATGGAAAATTTTCCAGTACCTTACGATCACGTCTTGACAAGATTGACTGAGTATGTGTAATAGAAGTATTTTAAGTAACTTTAAGAATTTAGGTATATCTTTATTTAACTTCTTAATTTAGAAAAATATCATAGATAAAAAAATGTAAGACCAATTTGTATAATTGCAGCTAATAATAGAATGAAGTTACATTAATATTTACCAGTGACCGCAATTTTACATATTTAAATCAAGTTTCCCATTACATAACATTGTCCTTTTGGGGGGGGGGGGGGGCACCGTGTTGTGGCCAGTAGTGGTCGGTGCACGTATATAGATGATAGCTTTACATAACATTTGCCTATAAGAAATGGTCTAAAAGATATTAGATAATGATTTCACAAGGTGTGAATCGCGTGAGCTGTTCTTTCCCTATGGGAGTTTCTGAGATAAGGTTTAAACTTTAAGAAAAAGATCTTGTAACTTCAGCTGCAGAAACTAGTAATGTAAGAATCGCAATCCATCAAATATAGTTTATACTGGAAAAAAAGTGTTACAATTGTTTAAAACATCCCTCATAATCAAACATTCCTGGGCGTTTGATACCATAATAGTCCTAATAGTTACTTCCGATATTTGGTCGTCTTCAAAGAGGTTTAATTTTTGTAAGAAATTTATTTGTGATGGATTAGCACTTTTTTTGGAAGTATTAGGTTGTGTTAAAAATAAGAGTGGTTTCTGTTATTTATTGTACTTCCTAACCAATTTATTTTAGAGCAGTTTTAGAGCATTCTCCAAGTTCAGCTGTAAGCTCCGGACTTTGGTACTTGGATTAGATTTACGATTACGATTTCTCATGGTTAAAGATAGAATGTCAAGTAAGACCTTCTCCATACACAAAACTCTCATTGCCATCATAAAAGTTCTGGAAGCAACGTTAAACTGGGCTTTCACAAGTAGTAATTAGGGTCAAAGGTAATGTTGAATTCAGACATTTTTCTTTGGGTAAGATTTCTGCAGCTCTGGAAGGGACACTTTGGAGTTTAAGGGCGGGGGTAGTACTTCTAGACCATTAATAAGCATAAAATCCTAAATTTTCCGGGGGACATTTCGATGCTCCGAGAAGCGAATGGGGAGCTCCTGCCTCAATTCAATGCAGTAGAGTAATTAATGTAAAAGCAGTTTCCAAAGTTTTTTGTATCAGTTTTAATTCGTACAAAAAATACGAACTTTCCCATAGTTCTCTAGCTGCGTTAACTGTCCCATACAATAATAAAAGACAAAATTATAATATTAAATAAGTAAATAAAAATTTGCCCGTCAAAATAATAAACAACAACGTAATATTCCATTAACAATTTGTGAAAAATAGACCGAGTTGAAAAGTTCAATAACAAAAATCACCATTATTTTGTAAAAACCAAGAAGAACATCAAAACATTCCAATATTCTTCTACTCTTTCTCTAATGATCAACGAGACCAGAAATAAAAGTATCCAATCGAGAAAGAAACATTTATCTCCTGAAATATTGTTCAGGTTTGTCATGAGTTGCATTATCCCTCTTCATCGGATGGCCAACTTGACAAGGAATGTGTATAGCTAAAGAAAGTTGTATCAAAGTCTCTTTAGGAAAGGATTCTGCTACTTAAATAGGTCAAGAAACTTTTGAACACGAGTCTCCTGTTTCTTGCTTACTAATTGACTCAAACTTTTTTAGAGCTAATAAAACATCATTAGTAATATTTTAAAACAGAAGATACATCATATTCAGATTTCTGAAGGTATTTTGAAAGTGGTAACAAATAACTGATCCAAAAATAAAGTTACTTTTATAAATTGCAGCCAGCAGATTTAAAGTAATTGTAATATTATCCGTTATAAAATAAACAAAGATTAGGGCCACGAAACTCAGCCAATGTGCCGTTATTGCGTTTGTGTAAACTGGTCTTTTGCCATAACTGTCGGCAACAGTTGATTCCATCCAAGTCCAAGATAAAGATGTTTTACGTTTAATCTAGTTACAATAGAATCTGTGTAAACGGAATCGCTAGGGATTGTTAACAAATTCGTTGTAGACAGATTTCCGTCTTAGCAGGTATACTTGCATAGTTATTCTTCCGTCATCGGAACATTAAAATGTCTCCATTTACAAGAGAATTCCGTGTTCACAGAAAACCTGCCAAGAAGAAATCACAACTGGAAAAAGTTTCAATTTAAATAGGTTTCAAACGTTAGCAAGCATAAATATATAGTGTTGTTTTCATCGAATCTTGAATTTTTTTCCCTTTTAAGATAAGTCATCTTCACAGATTTTACTGTAATACATTTAGGCTCTTCAGAGGTGTACTGTGGAGTGAGTACGTTTTCACAGTTTTAATAAATACTGTGAAAACGGAAATTTGTTATTAAGGAAACCTGTCTAAAACGGAAAAGATGATAATCCCGGCGAAATACATACCTTTGAATTATAGCTTCTAAGACGAACACTTATATAAAGTGGAATTTTTCCTAGGTTCTTTGTAATTCCGTCTTAGTCGTTTTGACTGTTGTTGTATTTGTATCCATGATTCCGTAAACCAGTTCTTCGTTCGGCGGGGTGGGGTGGGGTGGGGGGGGCTTAGCTACGCCACTGCTGAGATGGGCTTTTTAACAGGTTGTACACCAGATGACGAAGATGCGTGTGCCTGTTTTGTAATGGAAGAGAATGGAAGATGGCCCAAGTGGAAAAAATACCTGATGTGTGTGATGTGGGTCCATGTGGACTGTGGTCGGGCTATTTTCGTAGAAATTAAAACGTATTTTCAAAGAATCTGATGGTTTGTAGATGGTGTACTTCTGTTCAATTACTAAATAATCTTGATTATTCTTGTGTTTTCTTGAAATTTTAATGTGCCATTGAAACCTATTTATTACACATTACTCGACTGATTCATATTATCTGAAATGTGTAATTCTTTTTAAAAATCTAAATATTGTAATGTATTTTTTTCTACCACTTTAACCGCGTTAAAAATGTGTTAAGAAATAATCAAAGTTGGTACTTTGCTAACTTTTGATCTATCTCAACTTTTTTATGTTGACTTACAAATCAAAATGTAAATGGTATTCCGTAATATCCGAATTTCTTCCAATTGAAATATAACTACACTGGTGTGCAAAACTTAAGCAACAATAATAAAATGCTAATTTTTAGGCATGCGAGTACGCAAATAATAATAAAAAAATAATTCAAATAGGTACTATCCCTACATCGCAGCTAGTCGATGTGGCATCTCCATCAAGTCACACATGGTCATAAGTATCAAAATCACTAAGCTGAAACAAAATATGGAATCTTTCATTCGTTTCTTTATTAATCTCAGATGATCGCCATATGGTGACTCCATTGAAAAGTCACTGTGATGAGTCAAGAGGTCACATTACAACGAAGTCACCTTGTGATTCCCATGTGACTGTCATTTGAAGACTCAATTCTGAAGTCGCCGTGAGCATTGCATTATGATGAGTCACCAAATAATGTTACAATAAAGTCACATGGTGACTTTCAAATGACCGGGACACTACTCTGAAGCCACTATTGCGATCTTTTGTGTAAAGTCACCCGATGATTTCATTTTCTGTCACTTGGAAATTTAAAAAAAAAAAAACAGCTATCGTAATGACTTTACAATGGAGTCTCCAAAAAACGGTCGCACGAGAGTCACAAAGTAACTTCATTGTAAAAGTCTCCTGGTGACTCTTCAAAAAGCAGCAGTCATAGTGTCATCTCAGTGCAGTGACCAAATCAGAGTAAGAATGAGACGAATGAAAGATTTCAGTTCATTGTAGTGACTACGACACTTGTGACCATTTGTGACTTCAAGGACAGTTCACATCGATTGGCCGTGTTCTTATGGTAGTACCTATTTTCTACACTTTCTGTTCATAGAATTTTCTTTTGAGTACTCATGTATTCAGAAATTAGTATTTTTTGATTGTTGCTTAAGTTTTGCACACCAGTGTAGAAATGACAATTTTTTCGAAATATCAATGCATACGAATTGAATACGAATTTCAATTCGTATGATAACTTTACCAATCAGTTTGATTGTGTTAAAATAATAGTTCATCTACGTATCCATCGTTTATATGGAGTTCCTTTACCTGCGGTTTATTCTGTTGAGCTGTCTATATGACAGACCAGATGTTCTACCAATAAGGTTATCTGAGAGAAATATGCTGGCTGGTTGTCGGCCCAGTTAGCTTAAACGGAAAAGCATTGGCCTTGTAAGCCAAGGATCTGGGTTCGATTCCCAGCCTGGGCATTTTTTCGCTCAGTTGGAAATTTTCAATTCGTATGATAACTTTACCAATCAGTTTGATTGTGTTAAAATAATAGTTTATCAATGCATAGTTTTATCAATATATCCTGGTAAAGACAACAATTATCAAACATTATCACCCAGAAAATATCGGTATATGCTATATATGTGAATATTTACGTAATTACATAATTTTTTAATACTAGAAATGATTTATTTATTTTTATGCTAAGTAATAATCTATTTTACAGTGACTTTTAAGCTTTTACGTTCATATTGCATTTAAAAAACATCGATGAAAAACTATTTTCACTATTTTTGAGGTAATTAATTTAATGTAGTAACTTACTGGACGATTTATGTTTACCATAATACTTTTTTAGCTAGTCAGAAGTCGCAACGCTACCCAAGTACTGTCTTGCTGAAACATAGGATTTTTTAAAAAAAGTATGTACAGCCTTCCCATATTTCCAAAGAATTTGTTTTCTGATTTCTAGCCTACAGGTGGGTTAATACAGAGATATCCCAAAATCTAGATTTCCAGAAAAGCCTTGAGACACAGACATACGAAGAAGTTATCAAAGCTATTTTATTGTCTGATCCATCTGATTTTGTGGACTGAAGAGTTTCTTGTGATAATATATCGGATTTCTTAATATTTGAATTTATCTGTTTAAAATGCTCTGTAACACTACATATCTCGCTAGGTCCTGATTTGGTTGGTACATTAACACTAGAACGTCCGGAAGGAGTCGATTCGAATCCGACCACATGGTTAAATGTCCTTTGGAGCTAGAAATGTTTTAATAAAATAAAAGTTAAATTAATACACCAAGAAATGCGCTAAATAAATCAGTTAAATAATTTTAAATAAAAAATCTGGTATGAAATATTTTTATGAAATTTGAGTAAAATTTCCGGGCACTCTAGTATTAAACAATTCAATTCCCAGTTTATGAATTTGTAAGTGCGATTTGGTATTGGGACTATTTCCTGCATTTTATTTCTTTTTACTCAAAAATATTACCCTTACAAATCTGGTACGTTAATACATTCGGAAAAAACCCAGACATAAGGCAAGAGTCACAAACAAGTAAAGAAACACCACAAAGCATGCTTAAGTATCTTCAGGCACCTTGGCGAGCAATAACGTAAGTTTAGGCGAAGAGCAAGGTAGAGTCTTTTTCTCGAAATTTCTAATTTAGCTGATGGTATTTAGTCAAAAAACATGTAAACTATGACAGAATTCTTTTATGATTGCATGGAAGATATTTCCTCACTACTTAACATTCTTAGCCATATAAACAACTATAAGCCATAATTTTTTTTTTAATTCAATATTTTTTTTTGACAGATTACAACCGGAATAGTTATATTTATTTAGAAAAATTATCAAAGATTATTGAACGCGTGAAATATTAATTTCTAAGAAGTATTGGTATGTCGAATGTAAAATACCGATACTTCGATGCCAAAAATCGGTATTTTTTCATCCGATATATCGCTACTTTCCGTACATCAATATATTGACGCCATTGCTACGGATAAAATAAAGTTTTACACGTTTCATGTGTATGTCATGAAAAAAAAAAACTATTTCGTTTTTTATGATTCAAAAACAAATAAATAAAAGCGAACAAGAAAGAAACAAGAAGGAAAATATTCCCATTTCACTAAATTTACAATCCTTTTATCTTTTTAAATGAAATTTCCGAAGAACAACTCCCAAATGTTGTTTCGAAATATTTATTTTTAGTTTTCTCATCATCTTTGTACGTTTAAAAACAATTTTAAACGCATTAAATCACAAGTTGTAAAGATTTTAATGTGAAATATTTACATAATATGCAAGAAAAATGAAATGCGTGTTTATATGTTTGTTTCCAGAGACTATGAGTTTAAATAATGAATTACTTAATTATAATTAATGAAAAATTCTCTTTTTGTTTTTACATTGAGGAGCAGGCTTAGACAGAAAGACAATTCATATTGTAACGAAATAGAAAGCAGTTTTGAGCTATAAGAGGTGATGAATTAAAAATAAACAAGTTAGAAATTGCTCGTCAAACGTGGCAAATGTGGTGCGTTCGTACTATAACTAGTTTTATAATAATATATTTATAATAGTATATTTTATAATAGTATATTTTAGTGCACTTCATAAGTGCCTATCAATTTCATTCTGTTCTAGGCTGTAACATCATCATTAAAATGCACTTGAAATAATTTTTTTCCATTGGCCTTAATGTAACGAAAAAATTTTGACTATCCTTGTAATTGAACTACACATTCAATTTTCATTAAATTTAAAATGAGTCGACAACATTTTACAACAATTATATACTTAAAATTTTACATCATTCGGAAGGCTGTAACATCATTAAAATGCACTTGCAATAATTTTTTTTTCCATTGGCCGTAATGTAATGGAAAACTTTTGACTGTCCCTGTAATTAAACTATACATCCGATTTTTATGAAATTTGAAATGACTCGACAAAATTTTTCAAAAATAATATATTTAAAATTTCAGACCATTCAGTTGGGTAGTTTTTGCTCTGTTATATGCGGACGGACAGACGGACAGGCAGACAGACAGACAGACTGAACGATGATTATAGGTGCTACGTATTTGTATAATAACGAATGCACCTAAAAAGATTCCAAAATATTTGCCTTCTCTGTAGCGAAAAGGAAAATACACAATAACCTCTTCCAAGTTACCCGATTCCGAAACGCGTTCTTTATCTTTAGAAACTCAGAAACCAGTATATTTCGTAAAACAGGAGTATCAATTTTTAGGATGTTAACAATTCAAAATTAAATATTTTTAGTTGCGTAGATGCACTCTCAGAAATACATTATTCACTTCATGGAAATATTCCTGACAGCGCTGCTACCGGTATATATCCGGTATTGAAGAAATTTCCGTTCTTTTTTTTTTTTCCGTTTTAGAACAGAAAATTTTATTAATCTGAAAAAAAGAGGTTTTTTTTCTTTTAAATACTCTCTCGTTCTTCCATGGATCCACTTGGTTTTGAATCTGGGACCGCTCGTTGAATCGAGCATCTTGACCATTCGGCCAGCGAGCACTTGGTAGAGGGCACGTTTAAAATTAAGATATGGGTTTTCTTCAGATTAGTAAGGCTTGTTAAATTTCTTGTTCAGAAAGCTCGGAAATTTAAACTTAATTGCAGAGACATTTCGTCGTTATAAAATAATGGGTGGTGCTTTAACATAGAATAATAGATGATAAAAATCATTACATATTAGACGTATTTTTAATAAGATATAATTTTATTGTTAGTGTAAAATATGGAAATTATATTTTGAAATAAATTCGAGTAGAAATGTTTGCTTTTTTGAATAAAATAGATTTTTTTTAACTTGATTGTACTTCTATATAATTTTAAAATGTGTTCGTTTAGAATATATTTTACATGAGAACATTGTTTTTAATACTCTAAAAAATAAATTGCGAATAAGTTTAAATGAATGAGAAAATGGCTACTTTATTAAATTAGAAAGCATTATTTTTGTTTGCTTGTTTTTAAATAAATTAGAAATTTTGATTTATTGAATTTTTGGTTTTCCATTTAAAAAATAAATTCGAACTTTGGTATTAATACAGTCAATACGCATGCGTGCAAAGAAGAAACGCAATTTCCCCCTCTTTTTCAGACTTCCCGGAAGAATTAACGAAAAAAGCACGTTTTGTTTTGTAAGGGTACGGAAATTATTTGTTTAAAAATGTCGAATAATTTAATACATAAAGATGAATTTTCTGACAATGTGAATTTATGCACGCAAGAATACCAAAATAATATTAACATTAATGTTAATGTTAATTATGTTAATTTATGATGTTTGTCATTAAAACATGTTTGTTGAACCTGAAAATGTTAACTTGAGAATTGACAGTCCAAGAAACCTATATTTTGGGTTAAAAAACTGATTAGTACACTATAAAACTACTCCGAATCGTTTTCGAAAGTCAGTGTCAAAGAAACTTTGTGTTTATACAGTGTGCCCACGTATATGTGTAACCTGAACGACTTTTATTTTCGCAACCGTTGGTCCTATATGCATACTTCCAATTACAAAAATGGTCAGAATTAGGTGCAGGGTTAAGATAAAAAAAAGTTTGAAGCGAAAAAACAATTTAGTGAAGAATTACAGAATCTAAATTTTTATACGGTCCACCGGTCCTATAAGTTATATTTAGTAAAATTTCCCTGTTACACTGGCAAGTAAGGCAAAAAAAGTCCCGTTATTCTACGATTAAAATTGGCCGAGTAATAGCTGTTTAAAGTTGGAGTATATTTTTTGCTGCATATTAGGAGTCATTCACAAATTTAGTAGAAATATAATTTCGTCAGATATATTAAAGAAATGGTTGAGAGTAAAATTAGCAATGCAATATAAATTTGAAATCTTTAATCATTCTTACATATTACCGCAAAATGTACAATTTGTACTGAACATTATAAGAGGATAAAAATAACAGATTTTTTGTTAAATAAAAGGATGAAAAACAACAGCCTCAATTCTTTACAAAATGATACATATTTTAAAATGCTGTTAGATTACACTGTCTTTCAAATTTTGGGTTGTGGCAAGTTTTTTAGCTTTTGAAAATTGATTCTTATGTATTTTTTAGCACTGAATCCGAAAATGACCTTCATTTTAAAACATCACGTCAGGAATTTTCTCAAATCGCAAATTTCAAAGCTAAAAAGCTAAAAGTTAAAATTGATCCCCTTCCCCTCCCAACCCCATCGGACCCCTGAGCTGTTTAGCTGTAAGAAACCCAGTATAATCCAAAAAATCTAATAAATTATTAAATTAAATAAAATTAAACTGAATAAAAAAGCCTTACATCTATTTTATCGTATCAGATTTTTCGCTATTTTTTAACCTTGAAATTTACGATTTACGAAAAATCTTGACATGATGGCTAAAAGTGAAGGTAAATTTTTGATTCAGCGTTAGAAAATACATAAAATGTAATTATAAAAGTTAAAAAACACAACCATCGCAGGTTTACGTTATCTAATCTAAAACTCTTTCTTAAACTTCTTGACGGTAATCTATTATTATAATTTAATTATAATTTTATCAATAATTTTATTAAAAAAATTCTTATAAGTTCTTTCTTGTAAATACATTAATATTTATTTTAAATAACATTGTAATTGCTAACTATGGAAAATGCAAAAAACTAAATGTCAAGAAAAGCATACATTTTAGTCATCTAATTGCTGTATTAATGCAAGACCTCAAAACAGGCAGGAAATTTTATTTTTGTGAGAAATTTCAGTATACCTCCGCTGAAGGGGTTTTCAGTGCTCCTGTAAGTCTAATTGATGATACGAGTTTTCAAACAAAATTATTTTGAGAACGTTAATAAAACCAAATGTCATGTCGGCGATTAAATAAATAAAAAATAAATAAATTACGAATTAAATTAATTGAAATTGGGTTTGCGAAGAGATCAAATTATTGGGTGGGCCCATATAAGTTAGCGCAAACTGTTTAAAGCAAACTGTAAAATGCGGATCTAAATTTTGTCCGGATTTTACTGTTATGATGGAAGAGCATATCCACCCATCTTGTACCAAAAGATTGGTTTATTAGTATTTATGTAAGAGATTAAAGGAATTTTTTAGTCACACAGTCGCTATTTGGATTGGACAACGGTTAAACGTTTCTCATTAAGAAATATACAGGGGAGAGTTGTACAAAACCGGGTAGCGCAGATTCCTCCTTGATTTGAACTTTTGTCTATCGGCCAACACGAGGAATTGCTTGTCGAATGTCATTACGACATTTCTAGAGGAATGAAACCCTACTGTGTGCGGTTTTTTTTTGTGTGAAGGATTTAATTTGAATTACTTTTAAAAATTTTATCTTTTGATTCTATGTTTTACGCATATATTAACTGTTTATCAGCATATTAAATATTGGTAAGTACTAGTTCAAATTCTTTGCTTTCCTGTTAGTATTTTGACAGTTTTATTGATCTTTTATTGTAGGATTGAGAGTAATGTTGCCATGTTTTTAAATCTGTGTCATGTTGGGGTAAAACCGGGTACTTAAGATTGGGTCAAAACCGGGTATACTTGATTTTTTCCTACACTCATGGAATGATTTTTTTAGGTTATTTAATAAATTAGCGACAAGCTGTAAATTGCAATTTAATGCTGTTAAGTACTGTTAACCCCTTGATGTGTCATTCATGGCACGTCTAAACTCATACTACAAACAAGAGGTGAGGAAGTGCTTACTTTCTAATCCTGGTAGATCTGTAAGAATTTACTAAATTGGAAAATTATTCAAAACTGCATTTTTCAGAGCAGCAGTTGCAATTACTCAAATAAGACTAATTGAAAAAAACAGGGCTTTTCCCTACAAGTACGATGTTCTTCGAGGCCAGCTTTTTTCTGACAGAGAAATAACAAAGAAACACATAAAAATCAGTGATAATACACCAAGGTTTACGCAACTATAGGCTGGAATAGCTGCAGCAATAAATATTTCTGAAACATCACAGGATAATGAAGCTTATCCTTCCGCATCTAAAAGTGTTGACACTACACAGCCAGCAGTTGACAACATCTAGCCTTTTCCATCTACATCTCAGATTGTGTAACCCAGCAATCTGTATTTCCAATTTCGCCTAAAATGTTACCACCCCTTCCCCATGAAGGCTTTAGGATTGTGAGAAGAACTGGCAAAAGAAGGGGAAAACTGTTATTTTGACTTCTTCGCCCTATAAATTAGAGCTGGAAACAGATATTAAGGAGAAAGAAGCCAAACAGAATGCAAAACAAAAATGGGAGATTCATAAAAAGAAAAAAAGAAATTAAGAATCAACAGAAAAAGAAACAAAAAAAGGTTGAGGAGAAATCCTCAGAAGATGAAAAACATAATGAAGCCTGAATGTTTTCAATGAACTTCAATCCAATTCAAACTCTAAAAAAGGTTGGATACAGTAATTGAAATGCCACGGATGGGCACAAGAAGCACGTAGTATGAAGAAGAATATGATAACAAATTCACTTGTGATTTTAGCAGTTAAAATAACTCCAAGATTTCCAGTGTAAAATAGGTAGGCATATACTATGTAGGAAATTTGCCATAGATTTATTTTTGACACATGGAAGAACACATGTGCAATTTCGTTTCGTAAAAAATAACAAAAATGTATTTCTTTATTACTTTAATCAAGAACTTCTTTGACAAAAATGAGTTTTCCAGGAGTTTTAAATGGATACCCGGTTTTACCCAACCAGTGGGGTAAAACAGGATTTTTGCATATGTCTGATAAAAGCTATTTTTTTATATAATCGATTATATTTTTCATCGAAAAGAATATGTTTTATTGTAGCCAAATATTCAATTAATATTAAAACATAGTTCAGAGTTTGTTTCCCATTTGGTTGCATTTGAGAACAACAAACATTTATGGTACCCGATTTTCCCCACCTTGCCCTATATATATATAATATTATTTTTTACGCCATAACTTTAAGTTTGAAACCACTTTGTGATTTTAAATTGGATTTTTCTTTTAATTGTCAACTGAAAAAAATTAACCTCTGTTTCCTTTTGCAAATTTTATTTACGTTCCAGAGTTAGCATAATAAATCTTTCAAACATAAAATTAAAAAAACATTTATTAATTCTAGCCACATTGGCACGCAAATAAGAATGGAAAATCCTGCAGTTTTTCTTTTTTTTCTTCAATTATTTGAATAGAAAAAAATAATCCAGAGATATCGGTAAATTGATTCAAACATATAATTTATAAAATACTAAAGCAACTCACTTATTTGAAATATTTGTAAAATCAACTCTTAACTTTTGTTTCCATTCCATGTGATATGATATTCTGTCAAAACGCAGAATTTTATTAATAATTTTATTAATAAAGAAGATATATTAAAGATAGTTTCAGCATTTTTGCCGCTGCTTTCTGTGAAATGATTTGTGCAATAACATAGGCGTAACCAGGGGGGGTGCCCTGGGTGCCCGGGCACCCCCCCGCTTGCGCAGACTCAAGCGTAACTATTTTTAAAAAAATCGAAATCTACAAAAGAAAAACGAAGTGAAAGCAGAGTTCAATTAGTTTAGCAAATTAGTTTAGTTCAAAAAACTAACAGCCTAAGTTTTGAACTCTGATGAAAAAAAAGAATCCCACGTTCTTTTTTTTTTAAATTATGTTATTTTATCTTTTTTAAAACTAGAATATTTACAAGAATATTTACAAGAATCTGTATTACTCACAGTAAGTCAAAAAGGAGGTTTTATAATCCCACTATGACGTCTTTTTTGTGGGAGATTTTTTTTTAACACCGTTCTTTCTATTGCATGTTTCTGCAATTTCATGAGAAATTAAAGCAAGTTCTTGATGAGGATAGAAAGGGAAATTATTTGTCTCTTTGATTTCGCAGTCTAAAGTCCAGAAAGGAGCAAAAAAATTTTAAAGGGAATGCAGACGTGAAACAGTAATTGTAAAATGCGATTAGCCGGGGGAAAGGTGGGGGTGCACAGACCCTGCCTCCTTTGAAAATGAGAAAGCACAGAAAATTAAAATTAATCTGGAGTTGGTTGGTTGGTTGGTTGAATTTCATGTTTCGCGACCATATTTTGACATTCGTAAAAGGAATGTGGTTACAGTCTTTCAAGTCAATAAAGTAATTTTTTTCCTCTGAAAATTTTTATGCGATTTATGGAGTTTCTTCTCGTTTCGCGGAGTTCTTTTGAAACTAGGAAAAGGACCCGGTTTCAGTCTTTTATCCCAATGCAGTAAATTTTGATGAAGTTCGTGAGTTTAATCTGCGATCATTTCATGATATTTACAATTTCCCCCAAAATAATTTGACGAAATTCACGTCTTTCTACGCGATTTTTTGTCGCTATCCGCACTCTTCACCACTAACCATCGGCAAAATTCGTGTTTTTCCGCGGGCTTTTGACGAAATTCGCATTTCTTATCACAATATTTTGACGAAATTGCGATTTCTTTAACTCGATCCTTCGACGAAATTTGTGTTTTTTTTTGCACGATCTTTTGACGAAATTCGCTTTTTCTTTCCGCGATCTTTTGACGAAATTAGCATTTTTTTTCTGCGATCCTTTGACGGAATTCTCGTTTTCACCGCGATCCTTTGACGGAATTCTCGTTTTCACCGGGATCCTTTGACGATATTTTTTTTTTTTTTTTGACGACCTATTCACGATACTGATTTTTTTTACAGAGGTCATTTGTCAAAACTCACGATAGTTTTGCGCGACCGATCGGGAAAATTTTCGATATCTTTCCATACCAATTATCAAAATCCTCTACTCTTTTCCGCGATTTTTTGACGAAATTGGCAACATTTTCTCGTCAATCATTTATCGAAATTCGTATTTTTTTGCGCAATCTTTGACGAAATTCGCGATTTCTTTCTGCACTCTTTTATCGAAATTCACGATATTTTTCATGATCGTTAGAAGAAATTATCAAATTTTTCCGGGACCGAATCACGAATTTCACAAAAGAAATAAAAATCGCGGACTTCAAAAGCATTTTAAAATACTCACTGAAAATTCACAGAAATGTGAAAGAATTTTGAGGGCGGAAATACTGCACAGCATTTTTTATTATGCGGGACTTTCCTTTTCTGTGCACAAACTTCCTTTTTTGTGCGTTATTTCAAACCCTGCACCTGAAAGAAAACTTCATTACTAGTAGAGTTTCGCTGGTTGATTTTTTTTTAAAACGAACATAGAATTAAAGGAATCTAGGATTTTTTTTTTTTTTTTGGGGGGGGGGGGGCTGCGTTCGGCAACGTACCCCCGACCAAGTTACGACCGCTTCCGTCTCGAAACAAACAAATCCTGAATTATCGCGATTTTTTTTTTTTTTTTTCGAGCCAAATTAAATTTTCAGCTTTCTTATAAGAACTGATTTGACATTCTTCTAATTGGAATTTAATCACGGCAGTTGCAAAAATTACCAGACAGCTTTTTGTTTAAAAAACAAGTCAAAAAATCGCCAGAAAGGGCAAAAAATCCCGCTAAAAATCGCGTTAAAAATTCGGAAAATATTAAAAAACAGCAGGGAACGAAATTAACTAATTGAGTAAAATATTTAAACCGGATTCATTTTAAGAACGTGAAAAAAAACTCTCTGAAAATAACATTAAAAAAATGTTGCAAATTGAAAAATCGCTGTAAGAATCTCGAAAAAACTTTATTGAAAAGAAGACAAAGTTTACTGGATAAAATATATAAATCGGATTCTTTTTTACTAATTTGAAAAAATTTGCGTAAAAAATTAATTGAAAAATTTCAGAAATTGTCCTCGATATGCATGACTTCAGGCGAACAGGTACTTTCCTGTCCAATCTTGCGGCTGTGAGGACTGCATTGTTTTTTCAGAGTTCTGTGCGCGGGCGTACACACACACACTCACCCAGAGACAGACAAGCAACTATCATTATTATTACAGTCTCATCATGATAATATAATTTTTATCCTCTTGACAAAATTTAGTGTATACAGTAGACGCTCAATTTTGCGAACCTCTTTTTTACGAATTCTTTGTTTTTACGAACTGATGTACTGGTCCCGACCAGCATCCCATTGAACTAATGTTATTCCCATTTGCGAACACATTATATGAGCCCACTCGAGTTTCTAAAATCGAGAGTCTACTATATTATCATGACCTGCTTTATCTAATACATTGGACACATTCTGAGGTAAAAACATGAATTATTAATGAATACTGTGATTATTTATAATACAGTAGACGCTCGATTTTACGAACTCGATAGGACCCATATAATGTGTTCGTAAAATCGAAAGTTCGCAAATGGGAGTAACATTAGTTCAATGAAATGCTGGTCGGGACCAGTAGTTCAGTTCGTAAAAACGAATAATTCGTAAAAAAGAGGCTTGTAAAATCGAGCGTCTACTGTATTATAATTACAGTAGAAGCTCGATTTTGCGAACCTCTTTTTTACGAATTACTCGTTTTTACGAACTGATGTACTGGTCCAAACCAGCATACCACTGAACTAATTTCACTCCCATTTACGAACTTTCGATTTCACGAACACATTTTATGAGTCCCATCGAGTTCGTAAAATCGAGCGTCTACTGTATTATTTATATGCACTTTCCTCCAAAATTTCTTGGGTCCTCCCCGGGGATCCCTAAAAAGTCGTGGAGTCACATTCTGAAAAACTTTCGTGGGTATGTACTGATGTATAGCATGTATTATCTTTGATTTATCATCTGGCAAAATTTCATCTACAAGACTTTGACATAGATAATGTTAAATCTCATGCAATGCCCCTGTGCCTATCAGGGGCGCCATTTGAGGGGGGCTGGGGGGGGGCATAGCCCCCCGAAGGAATTTGATATTTTAGAAAATTTATCTGTCATCGCAGGTCAAACTCAAAAGAATTTAAAAAAATTACTCAAAACCTAAAATAGCTTGTCAAATTTTATTACAATAAAAACACGTATAAATAAACACTTTAGGTATATAAACTAATAATTATAAAAAAAAAAATTCTAATTTCCCAATTTATCTCTTTTTTCCAAGTCTAATTTGCAAATTTCGCATTTTTTTTTTCTGCGGTCAATTGACGAATTGATTTTGCGTCGCTCTGCAAGAAAAATAAGCAAATAAATAAATAAAATAGCATGGCCTTCCCTTGAAAATTAAACAAGAGAGAAAAATCATGCGTCAAGCATAGATTATGAAACACTTTCCAACACATCATGAATGCTTTAGCAAAACTTAGCCTTTCAATAAGGTAAATAATATATCTAATTAAACATTTTAGAAAACATAAGGACTCTTTCCTAGAAATCCGCACAAACTTTGCAATTATGTAAAATAGCAAAGGAAACCGAATCAGGTGAAACTTGCACGTGAAGTGTTGTGCTATGGTATATAAGAGCATGGCCATTAGCCAAGAGATCATTAAATAATCTGTGTTTTCCGAGAATAGAGCCACAAGAGGAGTGTCTATGTATTATTGTGTACAAGTTTTACGAAAGCAATATTCATCAAGGAGCAAGTCCATCGTGAACTATTTATTTTCTGAAAATATCACCAAACGAACTACATACGATGTTCTAGAATGTTACTAGGAGGGACTCTCGGCCAAAAAAGAACTGGGATCGGGTAGGAAGGCAAAAAAATATCTCCAAGCCAGAGTTAGAGCAGTTGAAAGGACTATTTGACGAAAACGACCGAGTACTAATCCATCCCATGCCTTCGAAATACAGTGTTTCACCTAACCACCAACAAAAGACAATGACTAAGAACCTGAACATCAAATATTACAAGAAATGGTCATAACAGAATGAACAGAAAAACAAATAGTTGTCGTGAAAACGAAGTGTGGTCACTTGTTCAGAAAATTCTCTGATAGAATATTCATCTTCGATGACGGTGACGGCTCATATTTTAAGCTCAAGCGTTCCACGTTTAACTATAACGGTGGCTATTATACATCTGACGTCTCTACGACCCAAGATATCATTAAATTTTCTACTAAAGCAAAATTCCAAGACAAGATCCTCGTATGGATTGCAATGGATCCGAAAGGTTTGAGTCGTCCGTTCATCCGAAAGTCAGGGTTCGCTGTCAATGGGCAACGATATTTGAACAAGGGCATTCGCCGTCTTCTTATCCCCTACATCTGTAGCAACTACAATGACGGTGATTACGGTATCTGGCCAGACTTGGATAGCAGTCATCTCTGCAAAATCGTTCTCAGCCATTTCTGCCAGCAAAACTTCACTTTCATAAAGAAGTCTGACAACCTGGTTAGCGTTCCCCAAATTTGACCAATTGAGCGGTTCTGAAAGTATCTGAAGTCAAAAGTATATGCCAAAGGCTAGAAAGCAGGTAACATCCAGAAATTGATCAATCGAATCAAGTATTGTTTCAAAATTATGAACTTAAATTTTGTACAATGTCTAGCAAGTACCACCAAAAGTAAAATCGATAATGTCAAACGAAACGGTTTAATTGAAATCCGATAACAGTTTTACAGAGGAATGTGGTTATTGAAGTCACCTTACAGTGCCCATTTGAGTTCTTTATCTCGTTTTTTAATGACTTTCAAGTCAAGAAAAGTTTGTGCAGATTTCTAGGAAACAGTCCTTATACCACATTTAAAAACCATATTTCAATAATTACCGCCCATAACCGTAAAAGTAATCCAGTTCTTTCGTGAAGCTCTGTATATGATCTATAAATTTGTACATATGATACACAATGTGCTTAAATTATGTTTAGTAAGAAAATGCATAACATAGTAAAAAATTCCCCTTCAGCAGTTTCTACCGATAGGGGGAAACGTACTTAAATTCTTTTGTACAGCCCTGTATATGACATACAGATTTTAATACACACCACATATTAATGCTGAAATTTACAAGCAATGCTTAAGCTACTTAAACTACGCTTCCATGAGTTAATATCCATAGGCGATTATATATCCAGTTCTTTGCATAGTCCTGTATATGATTTTATTTATATGCAGCAAACTTACCTTAGCATGAGCTTGAAAGACAACTTGAAGCTGCATAACTCAAATTAAAAATAACATCTTTAAGCAATTCCTGCTCTTTCTCAATAATGCTTACGAATTTTTCTGTGTGTCTTACGAATTTAAAAATTGCTCTGTATATGTTCTATAGAATTTATGTACACCATGTAGTATTCAAAAATTTAGTTAAACTAAAAAACCATACCATAAGTGAAAACGGACTTGCAGCAATCATTCCTAACAGCCAAACTTCGCATACAGATTTGTTCCCGAAATCTTTTATGTGTCCCTGTAAATGAATGATAAATTCAATCCCCATCCTATTTTACTGCAAGTATTTTGTTGTTAGCTTCAGTAATATATATCAGTTTCATCATGTTTGAAATAGTGCAACATAATTGAAATACGCTGCGAACAGTTTTTACCCGTAGACCATCAAATAATCGAACTCTTTTGCATAACCTTGTAAATGAGTGATGAATGCTTTGCACCCCATATTCTACAGAAAGTATGTATTAGCACTAGAGATGAGACGGACTCAACCCGGACCTGACACGGGTTTGATTTTTATACCAGCCTTCGGGCTCGGGGCCCATTCTTTCTCAAATTGGCAATTTTATTTATTCTAGTACTCGTGTAGAAACAAAAAATAATTTTTTTACCCCTTAAAAATCAATTATCCCATTGCAAGTCTTTTTAATGCTATTTTGATCAGGAGGAAAGAGAAATAGATTTTTTTTTTTTTTTTTTTTTTTTTTTTTTTTAGTATTTGTCGAACATTATTTTGAAAGAAAACTTGTGATATTTGATGATTTATGTCTGTAGTTTAACGCGAGTAATGACCTATTGACGTTGGCGGCAATCAGAATATGGCGCCATTAGGATACTGTTTAATTGGAATGTTTATTTATTATTACTTTTTTCAGAGATCTAACGCGAAATAAATATTTTCTTTTACGGCAATCAGCATTAGCCTAAGTTTTGCAAATTTTTAGTCTCCTATTGTCTGCGATTGTAATCGCTCTTTATATGAAAATAATGTTGGTGATTTTATTCATGCTTCTTCTTGAAGTCTGCTCATTCTGTGGCTCTGTTCTTCATATTCATACAATCACTTTCATACGTAAGTAGATAAAATTGGCATGTGTTGTTATTCCCGATTGAAAGCAATCAAGCAGCGTTTCCTCTTTTTCTATAAAAGCATCGGATCTTTTCGGCAACGGTGTCAAATTTATAATTTAAACTTATTTTCAAAGCCATGATAAATGCGAAAGATGTACACCTTTTATAGGAAACAGAAAACGCTGTTCGATTCTTCGTCATATAAATCATAATTTCTGCAAATTTCATTAATTTATACATAAAATGCTCTTCGTTATTGTGTCCATCAGAGACACCTACTTGTTGCGGGAGAAAAATTTAAAAATCTTTTTAGGGAAGTATATTTCTATTTGACACTAAACGTCTCTTTTGATAAGATTTAATGTAAATTTCATAAAATTAATTATGTGCTAGAGATTAACAGTTGTTAAAAAATGAGATCTATTACATTTAGAACAGCTTTTAAATATGCATCTTTGTTAAACCTTTTTTTTTTCGTGCATATTTTCGGTATCGGAATCGGGCTCTGATGGCACAAACTTTTTCGAATTCGGATTTAAAATTATTGGCCCCGGGCTCTGAAAAATGAGCCCGAACTCATCTCTAATTAGCACATCTCAGAAATTTTTATCAATTTCATTATGTTTGTAACGGAGTAACATTATTAAAATACGTCACAAATATTCTTTCTTCATAGACTATAATATGAATACTTGTGGATATAATATAATAGACTATAATATAACGGAATACTTGTGAGTTCTCCCGGACGCAAACTGTAAGTGCTAAACATAACATTACATGTAGTAGTAATCTTTTAGTACACCCCAATAATGTATATAAATGTTATTATGTTTAAATACTGTAATACAACAATATTAAAATATACCGCAAATGATTTTACCCGATAGACCATAATCTAATGGAATACGTTTGAGTCCTCCTGTAAATGAACTATGAATGATACACACTTCATTTTGAATACCGAACATTCCATTGTAAACATTAATAACATGTATCAATTACCCATTAATCCGAGTATATTTACGTGAGTTAGAGCATGACCAGACGGGCAGACAAACCCAATTCACTTTTCAACTGCGTTGGAAAGTGTTACAAATATTTCTTGAAGAATCCCATGCTTATGAAAATGTTAAGAATGGCATGCTATTTCAAACCCTTCCCCTCAAACAAAATCTTGCCTCCTCTCCCCACTCTAAGAAACTTATTAAATGGCTTTCTGTCCTGTCCGTAAAGCCTGCAAAGTCCAAAAAAAAAAAAAAAAAAACCTCCGTTTTAGACAGGTACCCTTCTTAGCAAGAATAATTATATAGTGCTTTCTTCATAGAAACTTAATTTTTTTTTTTCCGTTTACGAAACAATTCTTTTTTTGACAGGTTTCGTATTCGCAAGTTTTACAATAAATGTAATATACCTATACTCTTCAGAGGTATGCTATAGAAAGGATGTTTTAAATGCCTTTAAGAATACTTGTAAAAAGGGAAACTGTCTATAATAGAATACTGTCTTAAACGGAAAAAATGTTAGTCACTATCTTGAAATTATACCTGCTAAGATTATAAAAAAACCTCCTTAAAACGGAATTTTTCATAGGTTTTCGTTTTGATGGGAGAGAGTACAGGCTCCCCCCCCCCCCGCCGAACCTCACCCCACCCTTGGCTATGCCACTGTCCTCAAAGACAGACTTGCCCCCCCCCCCCCCAAGAAAATTCTGAAATGGCGCCCCTGGTGCCTATAGAAGTTCCCAGCATGATTAAAGGCCTTTTTTGATCTTTATAGGAAGTAAGGGTGCCCAAAAGGTTTTACACTTGTGACCACACTTAGTCACTGTCTTATTTCACTGCTGCAAGGAGATTTACATTTTTTTTTCTTTTATCATTAGATTCAGTTTTGATGTTCTGAACCCCTACTCACATCCCCTCACGCAAACAAAAATCACGTTTGAGCCCTTAAAAAAAAAAAAAAAAAAAAAAAAAACACACAATTATGAATTCTAAGAGCAAACCCTGTCTAAAACGGAAATTCGACCGGTTACATGGGGTTTCGTTTTAGCAGGTTTTACTATATAAGATGTCGTTTTTATACAACATATTCAGGTTAAAAAGTTTGGGCACCCCCCCGTTCAAAAGGCTGGTTACGCCTATGAATAATGCAGACAGTAACAGCTTATGTATTCTTAGCTACTTTTTGAAACATGGAGCGTCCAGCAGTTTGCTGATTGAACGCGAAAGCAACTATCGCTGGTTCTGACGACGCCGTCACATGTCATAAAAAAAAAAAAAAACATGGTAAGTGTTGAAAATACCGTTAAAATATCTTCATTGTTGTTAAAATTATAAGCAACAAGTAATATAAAAATTTTGTTTTTAAGGTCAATTCCTTCTTAGGTCATCAAAGAAAAATTTAATATAATCCCTTAAGCTAATATTAATTTTTGTTGCATTAAAATATCTCAATTTGTTGATTTTTTATAAGCCAGTAAACCCTATTGGTTTACAATAGAAGTCTATGGGAATTTGGCGAAATATTAGAGATATCGCCAAGTTGGTGACTGATTTAGGCGACTTTTGGCGACTCATTTAGGTCACCAAATTTGGCGATATATCGCCAAGTTGGCGACAGAACAGGGCCTTCCCTATGGTAAACCCCGTTATAGATATGAAGATGCATTAAATGCTGTTCAATAACCAATGGCTGCCATTTTGTCTCCCATATAAAACTAAAATTAATTAATTAAAATTTAATTAATGAATTAATATTTGAAAAAACTGTATTAACATCAATTGTCACCCAGTACAAGTTTAAAAAAATTATTTCAACTTGATAGGATGAATGATAAGTATTTTATTAACGATTGAAAATTTGAACAAGATATATATAGGGAGAGTGTGAACTAATAGTAGGAATTGAAAAACACGGGTTGAAGTTAGCTTACAATACTGTATAGAAAAATCTCCACAACGGCCACTTCCGAATAGCATACACCTCTAAATTGCGGGCTATTTCTGCTCTCCCGAGGTGTCAGCTATTTAGAGGTTTTACTTACTTACCCACAGAGGTTTAACGTGTCACTGAAGAAATTGTGAAAAGGTATACGCGTCCTTCAGTTTTCTTCATGTCGTGATATATCTTAAGAAGGTAACTGCGTTGAAAATATAGTTACTTACTATGACTTCATTATCGTTTAAGTCATGAACGAAAATCCGTATTCGATTTGGAGTGAGATACGTTGTACTTTTGACGGAAGGACTATATCAAAAAGGCCAATAATTCCTAATATACAATTAAAGTTTTCAGAATACTGTAAATAAATATATATATATAAATTATACCTCATACTTAAAATTGTATGTTCGCAAGTCATCAAATATATTAAATAATTTAATGTTGTTTAGAAAAAAAAGAAAAAAGGTGTTTAAAAAATCATAATTTTGAAGCTCTATAAAAATCAAAAGTATTTTTTTTTTAATTATGTGTCTGTAATTTACTAAACCAAAGTAAATTTCTATAGATTCCTGTCAGAACAGTACAATATTACTATTATTTTTAGAGAAAAAAAATCCGGCCCGGTAGCTGGGACTGTTTAAGAAGGATTAATTCCAGACCCTGAAAGAAAAATGGAAACTGACCAGACGCCAAATGGATCTCTAACCCATGCCCTTAAACATAGACTAGATATTCCCTCTCCTCTTTCCCTTTTGTGCTTTTCCCTTTCTGTTCGGGGATTTCGTGGATTTGACTTCAAATTGGAAGTAATGTACTTAAGAAAATTGTGATTATCAGAAAATGTTCGTCATCACCTGTGTGAAAATCAGCGCCATCTATTGGGTAAAGGGGTTTTTCATAGCTACTGATGCTACCCGTTAAATTGTACGACAAATTGTTCGTCTTGCTGTATGCTACCAGTCCTGTTCCGTGTAGCAAGAATTGACTTTGAATATACATACACAATAAAGACTATTATAATATTTGAAAATAATTTTAAAAGTTTAATTGGTAGTAATAGTTTTAAAACGCTTAAAATGGGAAACCTAAAAATTGCAGGTTTATACAATTAATATAAAACATTTATAATTTACGAATTTCTATTACTTTTTTAAAATAGTTATTTTCCTATAGAATATGTATATATAAATCTTTATTGCATTATTCTACGTGCTTTTCTTTTATACGAGCGAAAGTAAATGAAGAGCTGTAGACCGAATATTTTCTCCAGAGGAAAAATAAAAGCAGTCGTGCATATTTTTACGATGTAATGGAAAAGAATTTCCACGTAGAATAACCCCAAAGGGATACGGAGAAAATATTAGCAAAATATTTTTTTGAACTGCATGCTTATGACGTCAGTGTAATGTCCTATGAATTCTAACTAAATAGACTATTATGTTCCTGTTTTATTCATAATATCAGGGTCATAATGTTTGATTTTATATATGCAATTTTTACTTCTATGTAAGAATTTATTGAATGTGCACCTATTTTTTAAACTCCAATTTTATTTGGTAAATTTTGATAAATTTTCTATAAAAGGGCAGTTTAACATATTTACCCTTTCATTTTTTAAGTAGAAGCTCATATAATGATAATATATATAAGCTTCTACTATATGTGCTTTTTATATTGCTTTAGTATGATATAGATGGAATGTAGATTTTTTGTAAGATTTTCCCTAATGTAACGATTACAGAAAGTGAAGTATTAAAATGGATTTATAACAATTAAAATATACATAAAGTACAAAATTTTGTAGAAAAATTACTTTTAGGTGCCTAAATATAATATAAAGATATTTAAAATACAAATTTAAAATATCTCAAAATACATCAGAAAAAGCTAGAACGTTTTACGCCATTTACAAGGCCGTCTTCAGTAGGATTTAAATGCTGTTATCATTTTCTTTGTGCTTATTCGAGAATTGTCCAGAAGAAAACATTGTAATTTAAATTTAAATGTTGTACGTCAGATGACATGCCAGATGAAGTTATTAAAATTTTCAACAAAACAAGCTTTCACCTATTATGCAGCAAATACCACCATACACCATGGGTATCGTATTACAGTGCATCGTTAGAAGCTGTATCTTTATTAGCAATTATTTCAATTGATTCTCTTATGATGGCTTCCTGGTAATTACTAGGTTGAGCAAAAAGTTCTGGGAAATTTGTTAAAGTTGTGTTGTTATGCACAAATTATCAACAAAAGCAACAAGGACTATTCTTCAAAGTAGAGACCATCATAGTTCACTACTTTCTGCCATCGTTCTGCCAGATTCCGGATTTGCTGGAAGTAACATGGAATAGCAACACCTTCATCCTTATTAATCTCATCGACGGCTTTCAGAATTATTATACTTTTTCTCCAATAATTCCAGATCAACACACGCAAATCATACTGTTCAATAGGCATTTTGGAGCCGAAATTCCTGAACTCCTATACATATACCACTAGTACTCCCATATATGATACAAATTATGGTAACTATTAGATTAAAAACTTCCCAGAACTTTTTGCTCAACCTAATATTTGTACGAAAGATAATTTTTGATTTATTAAAATCTACTTTTATAGGTTGAGTTTGAGCTAATCTTGATAATGCAGTATGAGGTCTATTTAATCTGAGATCTGCTTCATGTTCTTTAATTTTATCGCAAAATTTTCTCCTCGTCATGCCAACATAAATGAAATATTTGCTATATTTTTGGAAAGGTATAATGTATACTCCGGATCTATTGATTGCTTGGGCAGGATCAATTTTAGTATTTAACAGATCTTTTAATTTTGGGAGAGGGGCTGCGATTAATTTTACATCATATTTAAAAAGGGTATACCTTATATTTTCTAAATGGCTTGGAATGTAGTTAACCTTATAAAATTCAAATCCTACTGAAGACAGCTTTGCCAGCTGAGACAAGAAAAACCCTGAGTAGGTTTCCTGCTTTCGGAGGTTCCAAAATTTGTAGGGAAGGAACTTCGTCCGTAGGAGGGGAAGGGCAGAACAGGTTATGACTCGGAATACTGGACTCGGAATGACGGATTGAATGGGAGAAAAGAAAATGCCGGACTTCCCTAAAATAAAGTGGACTGACCAGTTACCCTGGCAACAGGACCGAGTCAAGACCAGTTCCAGGGTTTTTCTTGTCTGAGCCAGACAGTAATGGTTGAAAACGTTCTAGGTTTTTCTGATGTATTTTGAGATGTATTCTGATATATTTTAAATTTGTATTTTAAATATTTTTCTATTATATTTATGCACCTAAAAATAATTTTTGTACAATTATTTGTACTTTATGTATATTTTAATTATTTAACTAAAATTATTTAACTCAAATATAGCACTAGAATTTTCATTTTCATTTATTGGGTTTAGAACATTTTCGAAAATTTTTATAGAAGTTACATGATCTCATAATATAGAATAATATTACTTCTGAATTCCTATGTAGGAGACTTTCAACTTGAAAAACTTTAAACATGATGCCGGCTTGAAGCACCTCGAAACACAGACAAATTTTATATATTTTAAAAACTGAGTGGGCGAAAAGACAACCGGATAACGGCTCAAATCAGGGATCTTCTGCTTACGGCAAAAAAGTTACTAGCCGAAAATGCTGAGAGATAAAACATTGGCGCGAGGCGATTAAAGTAACATTTTCTTAAATGCTCAAAACAAAAATTTTTTCCCGACATTCTCCAATGATTTCCTATAGGATAAAATAACTTCGAGTTCTATATGCAGGCAGATTCATGGAATTGTACTTATATTGATATTCCTACTAGAGATGAGACAGACTCAGCCAAAAGGGGCTCGGGATCGATTTTTGCACCAGCTGGAGCTCAAAGTGAAAATTTTATTTATCCACAAATTGGAAAAAGGAAAAAAAAAAAGCTTGATATTTGGGAATCAAGACTATAATCTAAGTTTCATAAAAGTTTTACAACCCTTTAAAAGTCTTAGGTTTTCAGGTTAAAAATTTAGGTTTGCTAGGGATTTGAATTGTTATAGATGGAATATAAGGAGAAATGATTTATCTCATTCTGAAGCATTTGCACGGTCAATGTTAGTAACATAAAGAAGTCGTGGAATTTCGCTTGCATATATTTGCTCTAGGTTTGAAGTCCTTTTTCAGAATTACTGGAAGATAGAACTTATGTCTTTTCTGTACGATGGTATGTTAAAAGAATAAGAATTGTGGCTTTTGCAGATTTCTGTCAGTGTTTTGGGTATAAAAAAATTTGATTAAATAGATTTTCAAAGGTAATTAAAATCCCGAATCGTTGTTATGAGGGCAAGATTTATATTTTAAGATTAATACTTATTTTTGTTTAAGAAGACATTCTTAAATGAGGGAATTAATTTTGAAAGGATAAACATTTTATTAAAATTTTCTATTGCGTACTTCCAGTATCGGACTCGGGCTCCGAAACAAAGATCTCGAACTCATCTCTAATTTCTGTGTATAGATATCTGCCCGAATTTTTCAAAATCAGTGACTTACACCCCTTTATTTTTAAATGACTTATGTCCCTGTTTCGAGGCCAGGCTTGAGAGCCATTTCAGGTTCAATGTAAATATGGCAAGTTATATAAAAGTCTTGTATGCAGGGATGTCATTCACTGTATGCAGCCTCCTCATATTATTTGGAGAGTTTGATTTTAAATTATTATTTCAGAAATACGCTTTATTCTCGACAAAATTCTCTCGACCTCACTCTCCATCCAGTTAACGTATTTTACAAATAATTTAAGGAAAGCTAGATAACACTAATTACAATTAAAACTTATATTAATAATTATTTATATGCCATTGAATTAAGTGTGGTTTTTTTAAAATTGTGCTTTTGAATTTCAATGTTTGCATTAGTAATTTTATATAAGCCATTAAAATAATTAAAAAAAATTTCGAATTGAATAATTTTCGAATATAATAATTTCGTATGATTTCTCGAATTCAATAACCCCTTTGAATTCTTGAATTAAAAATCGTATTTTTTAGTATACACTGCAAAAAACATTTTGCATTGTAAAGAATTTTTATCATAACCACTTACGTAATTTTTCGATCGTTGTGAAACTTCTAAATATTTATAAATTTATCAAACGATATTTTACTTGGAAAAGATGTAAAGTTATCGATTTTCTCCAGAAACTTTTAAAACATAGAATTTTGAATAGCTTATTAAAATGAGCTTCAAAGCCCAGGGGTCAAATTTAATGTTAGTTGTTTAAAGAATGGAAGTAATAGGCAAAATAATCTGAAAAGAGGTGATAAAAACTTCCCTTGTAGTCTATCGCTTCACCGATGCTGTTTTATTTACATTTATGTATAATACTTTTTGATGTGAGATAAAATAAAGAATATGCATTGTATAAATCTAGTTCATTAAGAAAGGCTTAAGAGGAAAGATATTTATATGTACGTTATTACTTACATACAACTTTTTCTGCATTTTGTATTACAAGGCAACCGTTAGTTTAAAAATTAAAGTACACATGAAAAACACTGGCGAAACAAGCGTAAAGATAAATATTGTTGCGGTTTTAATGACGTGGTATTATTATTTTTTATATGCGCTGTAAAAAGTTTTCGTTCAACATGCAATCATTCGATGATGCAAAGGAAGCAGAAGCACTAAAACATGATTAACTTGATTCTTCAATATCTTGATTATGATTAAATTTCAACAAAGGTTCAACTTTTCACCATCTAATGACGATGTGTAATAGCCAAACTGAAAAAATAGTACTATGCACCGTCAATATACTTTAATAGAGTACGATGACATCCACCTGCTTAATTAGTGGTTAAACTTCTCCTGCAATTCAATAAGTACCAAGTTCGAATGCCGGATTAAGCTTGATATCGGCAGTGCATGGAATTCCATTTTAATAAGAAGTAACAGCGTGATTGATGTGTGATTGGTATTTATTGCTCAGCGTTTTATTTGTTATCTTTTCAGTATTTTATCTGGTCATGATTCAATATATTACCTATCTATGATTCAAACTACACAAAATTATAACTAGGAACTTCAAAATTTGGAATAAAGCTTCACCATCTTATGGTAGCAACTCTTTTAGAATCATGTATGATACCAGTATAGTATAAATCAAATAAATGCTTATAAATGAAGTCCATGTATAAAGAAAAACGAGAGTGGAAGATCTTCTGCATCAGGTTGTCCTGTCACATGTTAAATAATCAGAGATAAATATGAAAATTGCACGCGATAAATTGGTAAAAACTCTCTATTGTGTCATAAACTGGTCTCTTTTAAGAGCGTACTGTCTGTATCTGATATCTACAGCATCCATCTTGTGAACTATTGCAACCAACATGTTCAATTATCTTTTTTTGTAAGAGCATTGACTTTCCTGGATCTGCTTTGATAGTCCCTGCATTCTGTGCACGATTTCTGGTCATGTTCAATCCTTGTAGATCTTATGCTTTTCCTTTTTGTTATGGCAACACCAGGATCAGGATCATTGATAGTCTTCTATATTCTGTGCACAATATCTAGACATGTGGAATGCTTGCATTTTGGTGTGACGACATCAGGATCAGGATCATTCATAGTGTTCTGCATTTTGTGCATGATGACTGGATTTGTGCAATCTTTGTGGATCTTATACTTTTTTCTTTCTAGTGTGGTGACATCAGGATTATTGATAGTCTCCTGGCTTCTGTGCACGATGTCTGAACATGTGCAATCTTTGCGGACTTTATGCATTTTCTTTTCTTGTGTGGCGACATCAGGAACAAGATCACTGATAGTCTCTTGTATTCTGTACACGATATCTAAGCATGTTCAGTCCTTGCGTAACTTATCCTTTCTTATTTCTGGTGCGTCGAAATCAGGGTCAGCATCGTACAGTTTTTTCATGTTGTAATTTGTAAGTAAAAAGATGTTATTGAAATCTGCGATTTATTACCAGTTCATACTAAAGACCGTCGAGAAATTATGGTTCCTTTAGCTTAGTGTTTCTTCGATAGGATAAATGCTATCAGCATTTAACAATTATCTCTAAAAAATCATAACTTCAGAAATATATGCTTTTAAGTCCTCTATTTAATGTTTTTTAAGTACAGTTCTTGATAATTAATATGAAAAAAGTGAAATAAAGAGTCAACTGCATCGATTTCTCGGGTGCTTGAACAGGTGTTAGGGTAGTAGATGGTTGGTTGGTTGGTTGTATTTATGACGGCCAATTATCTGCACGAGGGATATAGGCCCAGGGGGGAGTGCCCTTCGTGGGGGTCTTTCTAAGGGAACCTAACCCGTATTAATGCTTGGAAATCCAAGGTTCGAAGAAAACCACGAAAACTCCGAACGATTAGACCGACGGGCGCGATTGGGTTCGAACCCAGCACCTCCCGTCTACCAGCTTCGAGAGCAGAACCTCTCAACTGCTGGTCGGCTAGGTAGTAGATGTAAATTACTCTAGTTACACTACTATTTATACGACAAACTTCTGCTCAAAATTATATTGCGTATTGTCGTCATTATTGTCTAGGCACATATATTAAGATGGAATAGAGCGACTTCTATTTTTCTCAAATCTCTAATCTCACGGGAAGACAAACTATAGAATCGAAGTCACTGTAATTGGAAAATGTGAACAATTTATCGAGAATATACGCGCGTCGGAGAGTACTTGATCATGTGTAGCACAGTAGTCAGGACAAGTGTCAGACAGTCAACTTGTCAAAGACAGTCTATAGACGCTTTTGTTTTCAGAAAATTTCGGAATAAATTACTGTCAACAAAGTGCAAAAAAGAGAAATAATTCTGAACAATGAGTTTTCTCCCTTTCCTATCTGAGTTTTATAAAAATCATGATAGCCCTAAATAAAGACCATTTTTCTAAAGAGCATTTTTCTCCAGAATGACTGGATATCAATTATTAGATGATATAGTTTGATACCAACGATCTATAAGTGATAAAATTCTTAACACTAACAACAGACACAGTGTATTTGAATAAACCTATTATATTTATGTTTCAGTTTCTTTGAACTACAATTCAATTATGATGTTATTATTCAGCTAAGAGCAGAACTCAAATGTAATATTGCTGCACAAGTGCGAAATATTTATGTAAATTAGAAAATAATGAATGGCAGTACTAAAGTTTAAATGCATATTATTCATGTCTTGAAAATTAGCTAATCAGTTTATTGTAGCTAATTTTCGTGTAATAGAATACTTTTGCATTAGTTTAATCTAAACATCAGAAAATAATATTATGAACTTAAATGGTTCCGTGACATAATTTATATTCCGTAGGGAACATTTACTATTTATTAAAATGATATTTAAATTCTATAGAAAGAGTAGAATAGCTAATATTTCTGATATCCATTATTCTATTTATTACAAGTATTAATCATTAATGGTAATAGTTAGCCTCGAATATTTATTCATAAAATGATTAGATATAGATGGAAATTATATGCAGGATGTTTTCTAACTAATAAAACGACATTTAAGAAATGCTAGAAACATTTCTTTCTGGAAAATGTGTGACCAAAAGTAAAAAATTGTTGCGTTTGGATACGCTTTATGTTAAAAAAAAAATGTTTAGTTTGTAATATCGAAGATTTTTTTTGCATGCGTTAGTTTGTTTATGATACTTTAGCGAACCGGATACTAATACGGGCGAAAATAGAAGAAATAACAAGAAATTAATAGAATGAGTTTTACTTAGAACTAAACATACCAAAGGATAGAACAGTAATCAGGGCTTCATTAACGCACAGGCCGACTAGGCCATGTCCTTAGACCGATGTTTACAGGGCCCCTAAAATAAGTGAAATGGTTTACAAAAAGTTTCTTAAAAATGCAGTTTTTTGCAATTATTTTCCCAAAACCAAAAAAGATTTTGGTTAACTTGGCAATTGCATCATAATACCTAATGACAACCCCCGAATACACCCGAGAAAAATAAAATTGATATAGCTGCAATTTTGATTCTTGGAGGAGACGAAAAAGCGCTGGGTCTTAGGTCCCGAATGGCCGGCTTTAATCGGGCTCTGACCGATATGCACTAATATGTAGTTAACAGTGTGAAATTCCATCCCTATTTTCTAGTAGGTATAGTATCAGGAAGTAGTATTCGAAGTAAAAGGAAACCGAATATTAGTTTTCGTGTAATTTTCTCCAAACAGTGACTTGCAATGAAGGTCTTCATCTACGAAAAGTTTGAAAAAGATACTACACATCCGGATATACATAAATAAATAAATAAAAATATGAAAACTTCAAAATAAATGGCAAAACACCACAGCTCTCCGCCACATATACAAGTATCAAGCATAATGGTGTTTCCAATTTCTTTTCAAAGAGAGAATCTGCTCATATCTTTCTGCCTGTCAGTGCTAGCTGGATGCATATGTTTGACATTATAATTACAGAAAAAAATTGAAATTCTTCAGAATGAATTAAGGAACATTATCTGATGCGAGAGATGTTGGGTATTCGTATCTTTAAAAATGTGAAAAAAACAAATAATGTAATAAAACGAGAGATAACGAAACCTGTCTATTGCAGAATCCAGTCATAAACCGAAAAATTTATTGTCCTGTCGAAGCGAATATCACACAAATACTGTATATATCAACGTATAGCACGCACTTTTGGTCCAAAAAAATGTATATAAAGTTACAGGTGCGTATTACACTGCAGTTAAAATGATTTAAAATGAAATAAATAAATAAATGCAGATTATATGAATTAAATTTCTAATTTAATGATTATGATATATTTTTTTTAATAATTTTCACTGTCAGATTACATCAAAAACAATGGTTGTTATATTTTACAATTATTCTATTTTTTGCTTAATATCTCATGAAGGTTTCGCTGCAAAGACGGAAGACGACGAATATACGAGGGATATTCGGAAACTAAAGTTCGAATCGTTATAGCTTTTTGAATGTCGCGTGAACATTGAAACGCGCATGCGCACAGATTCCCGGCATGCTTTGCTCGTCAAACGACGTAATTTGCATTGGTATTGTTGCAGTGTGCTGTTTACAGTGTAAGTTCAAAATGTTTAAAACAATTCATCAGCCAACAGACTGTGTAATACGGTCAGTGATTCGGTTTTTGACAGTAAGGAACGTTTCACCAGCGGAACTTCATTCATAGGTAAGCGACGTGGCTTTCTGACACCGGGGTTTTGTTGCTACATGACAATGCCAGACCCTATGCTGTCATTCGCACCCAAAATCTGAATAGATCTTTTGGATGGGGACAGATTGGAGACCCACCGTACATTCCAGATTTGGCGCCGAGTGATTTTCATTTATTCCTCTACCTAAAGGAGTTTCTCAGCGGCAAGCGTTTCGCCACAGATCACGAGGGGAAAGGAGCAGTTAAACACTGGTTATCCTCACTGGCGGCTGTCACAAATGTTTGTATGCCTAAGTCATAGACAGACTTCTATGACTTAGGCATAAAAAAACTTGTAGAGAGTTATGACAAATGCTTAAACAAATATGGAAACTATGTAGAAAATATAGAAACATGTAAGGAATTAAATAAAAAATTGCTTAAAAAAATCTGTGATGGTTTATGTTTTATAAGAAATCGGACTTGAGTTTCCGAATTAACCTTGTACCTAAAAATGGAAAATAAATTAAGTTTGAAAACCTGGCTGCATCTTATACACTAGAACGCGTTATATGCCGGAATATACGGTGTGCCACCTAAGTCAGAATCCTGTATAAAATAAAAGTTTTCCCGGTGCCTTCAGATTTCACAGGTTTTACTGTAATTTCTGCAGTTGTATTAGAACAGTAAACTATGTAATACGTCATCATCATCATCAACAACAACAATAAAAACAAATAAATAAAAAATCAAATTCTTTACAAAACAGATTAGTCTACACGATTCTTTGCTTTAAACATTTTTAATGGTGTGAATATTTATTTGTAGGATCATTTTTCAGATTTATGCACAAAAAGCATTTCTGTTCAATTCAGATTTTTACTATTATTTTCGAAAGTAAAAGTATCCTCATAAAATAAACTGCATCAAAAATCAAAAAAGCAAAAAAAAAGGCCTATGTAGAGATCTACTTAAGTTATGTAGATCTTAAGGCTAGGATCTTATGTAGATCTTAAGTAATAAAAAAAAAATTATTTATGACGCGGAACATATTCACACAGATTCGCAATCAACATGTAATCTATAATTTTATTATTCTTTTGATATTTATAACTAACAATTTTCTAGCACGTCAGATTGTTCAAAGAAATAACAGAAACAAAGAAAGCAAGCTAATAGCAGCTAAATGAAAGAAGTGGAGATTTTTCTGCGTGTTTCAGATTTAAAATATCTCTCATTTACGATTATTTCGCTTTCTAAAATCATTAAGGATGTTCATCGGTTTTATGTATAGATGTAAACATTTTTTAACTATTCCGGAGTCTGATCCAAGACAATGATATGTTTTCAACCGGAAATTTTATTTAATCAATATTTTCAAACTGATATTTTATAAGTAGCTTATAGAAAGAAGGCACACTTTCTTATATACACGTTCTCGTTACTTGTTTTGTCTTGGACCAAACTCCGGAATAATTAAGAGATGTTGGCATCTATAGCTTTATGGTACCATTAATTCCAAGGATTTTAACCTTTATTTCAAGTATCATAGTATTGTTCAGATTTATTGTATTCAAATTTTCTCTGCAGAAATTATTCTTTACTGCCTGATTATTATAATCCATCATCTTTGCAATCCCAATTGATAAAAAAAAAATTATTTATGACGCGGAACATATTCACCTTCTATTTAAAAAAAGAAATCAAAACGATTATGGCACGCAACCTTACAGCTACAAAAATTAATTTTTTAATTTTTGGATTTTTATTAATGCAACTACGTTAGATTTAAACCTATGCCTTGTATTTTAGATTATATGAAAAATACAGGGTGTCCATAATTAAACGACCCTACTTTAAAGTTGTCTACAGACAAAACTATTGCTCATAAAGTTGTGAAATTTTGTAAAAGACATAATAAAGGGATGGGAATTTGTTTAACCTAAAAAAAAGAGTTTAAAATTTCGCCACTAGAGGGCGATTTTTATTAAATTACACATTTAGCATTACGATAGTTTAGTAATTTTATTTATTAAGTTAACCTTATTCTAAAAACAGCATTTCACGACATGTTCCTAGCATTTCCCAGAACACACTGCGATCAACTGTAGAACATGCTATCTTAGAATTCCAGATGGTATCTGAAAATGATGAAAGTTATGCAGAACATGTTTGGTTATAACAAAATTTGTTAAATTATCGTAAATGTATTCTAAATGGGTAATTCGTTAAAAATCGGCCTCCTATTTTCTTTTTCACTGAAACAAATTTCCATATCTTGTTGTGTCCTCCAAAAAATTTCACAACAATCTGAGCAGTTTCGTCTGTAGATAACTTTAAAATAGGGTCGATTAATTATGAACATCCTGTAAATAAAATTTCTAAACTATCGTAATGTTAAATGTGTAATTTATTAAAAATCGCCCTCTGCTGGCAAAATTTTGAACTGTTTTTATTTATATTTTTTTAGCTTAAACAAATTCCCACCCTTTTATTATGTCTTTTACAAAATTTCACAAATTTTATGAACTGTTTTGTCTGTAGACAACTTTAAAGTAGGGTCGTTTAATTATGGACACCGTGTATTTTAGTGGGGCCGAATATAGATTTAAATTAAAGAAAATGTCACATTAAAAAATGTATTATAATCACAACAACTAAAGCTTACATCATAGATTTGAAAAAAAAACTAGGCCTGGGTCTAATCTAATGTATTTAAATTATCGAAATCTAAAAATTAGTTTTTGTGGTTGTAAGGTTGTGCATAACAATTGTACTAAAATAATAAATAATAAATAAATATGGCGAATATTTTTCCTTGTCATAAAAAAGGTTTTTATTCATTGATATAAATAGTACCATGGAATACAATAATACACCGTGTCCCAAAAGTTTAGACAATCAATAAAATTTGCATTAATATAAAAAAGTAATTAGGTACAATTAAAATTCTTGAGACAGGTAATAAATAAAAGCAGTTCTTGCTGATATATACATATAAATTATGATCAAAGGTTTGAAATTATAAAATATACATTAAATTATATAAAAATATTCTGTTTCAAAAGTATATACACAATACAGCATTACATGTTTTCTTTTACATTTTTATTCATAAAATGAAATATTTTTATTTTCATCTGCTTCTATAAATGCAGAATATTTTTTTCCTTTAATTGAAATATCTTCTGCTGTATTTTTAGCATAATAATTTATAGAAATTTTGTAGAATAAAATGAGTTCAATGCATTGTTTTGTTTGTGATTCGGAAAAGACATTTTCTGCGTATTCTGATAAAAATGCCACCTTCTAAATTAATTTCTAAAGATGAAATTGTTAAGGTTTTACATTTAAAAGCGTCTGTACAAATATCGAGAAGAATAAAGAGAACCTTGAGCAGTATTTATAGAGTTTTGAGATCAGGTGGAACATGGAATGCTAGAAAGCGAGTCAGAAGACCAAAGAAAACAATGTTACGCGATGATAGAATGTTATTAAAAATGGCCTCAGTTCATAATTTATCTGTGCGTGAATTGCATCAATTTCCAGAATTTCAAAATGTGCTGTACACAGAAGAATTAAAGCTTCAAAAAATATTGTTTACAGGAGAATGAAAACAAAACCTTGCTTAACCCGGGAGAACTCGCTGCATGAGATTTTCTCTCACAGTCGTACTTTTTTAAGACTCTTATTTAAATCATTTATCATTTTAATTAAAATTTCAAAATGTTTTTCAATTATTTTACCTCTTTTGTGAATAAAAGTACTAAGCTAACCAAAAAAAGTTGATATTATATGAATGTAAAGTAAAAGAAAAGCATTGGGCATTCTCACTTGCGAGTTCTCCCGGGTTAAAGCAGGGACATAAAGATGCACGTCTAAAGTGGGCTAGAAAGCATATGCCATACGGTGAAAAATGGATTTCTGTCATCTTTAGTGATGAAAAGAAATGGAATTTAGACGGCTCTGATGGTCATAAATTTTACTGGCATGAGCTAAGAAAAGAACCCAAGAACTGTTTCAGCAGGCAACAAGGCGGAGGATCCGTAATGAACTGGGGAGGGTTTTCTTTCATCGGCCAAACATTTCTAGGATTTATGGACAGAAAAATGAAATCACTGGATTATCAGGATATTTTACCTACCAATTTACTGTCAATTATGGATTTTCTAGCAGGACCGGACTGTGTTTTCCAACAAGATGGCGCATCCATACATACCTCCACATCATCGAAAACATGATTTAGGCAAAACAATATCACACTATTAGACTGGCCAGCACTTAGTCCAGATTTGAATCCCATGGAGAACATATGGGGATCTTATATCGTAAAATATATGAAAATGGAAAGCAATATACATGTGAAATGACTTAAAAATTGCAATTGACAAAGCCTGGTATGAAATACCTCTTTCTGTAATGCAATGCTTAGTTAATTCTATGGAACAACGTGTATTTGATGTTATAAAGTATCGTGGAAATACAATTAAATATTAAAAGTAAGTTTTTAGTTACTTTTAAAAATGTAAAAAAAAAAAAAAAATTACAGGTGTCTATACTTTTGGGACAGCATATTTTTATATAATTTAGTGCATATTTTATAATTTCAAACCTTTGATCATAGTTTATATGTGTACATCAGCAAAACTGCTTTTATGTATTACCTATCTCACGAATTTTAATTGTACCTTGTTACTTTTTATGTTAAAGCAAATTTTATTGATTGTCTAAACTTTTGGGACACTGTGTAAGACTGTAAAGAATAATTTTTGAAAAGTAATTTAAATCGAATAAATTTAAAGAAAATTTCGATACACGAGATAAAGGCAAATAACCTTGCATTTAAAGGTACCCTCAAACTGATAAACTCCGTTAATTAATTCTCTTAATTTCTAGAAAACAATTAAATTAAATAAACAGAAAAATAAAACAACAATTGATAATCACATGCAAAATTATGGACAGGCAGAGAAATTTATGGAAATGATACTTAAAGCTATCCGTGAAGTAATTACTAGAGGTAATTAATTTGCATTTCGTTTCTTTAACGGCTACTTCAATGCCTCATTAACATTCCATTATGTATCTCATTGTTCGATTATTCTGCTTCACGTAAATTTTCAGGCTTCTTAAATTTTAGAATAATTATTAAGTCTGTGATTAAGCTATGCTCTAAGATTCCAGTGACATGTGGGTGTGGCGCTAGAAATTATTGAATGCATTCCAGGAAAACAAATGACGTTTGTTAATGACGAAGTTTGGTGTCATGTAAAAGATTTAACATTAAAGGGTACATAGTACTTTTAAATCGTAAAAAAAAAAAAAAAGTTTTGAAAAACAATATATGAAAGAATACCTTCTAGGCATTTTATAACAAACCGAACAAAGAAATTTTCATTATTTTGCTATTTATAGCTAAAAAATGTGTTCTATGTTCTCTATGAAAACAGTGATTAAAAGTATTTTCTGGAAAAAATGTTTTTAAATCAGCCCCCAAATTGGCTCAGTAAGCGATGAGCTGATTTTTTTGCTACCCTTTTTTTTTTTTTTTTTTTTTTTTCGTAAATGAAAGCTTATGTAACCAAACTTGTTTTTATGCGGGGGTTTTTTTGTTCCTTTTTTTGGGGGGATATATGAAAAAAAAAAGTCCGTTAAAATACCTAATATGAATACGCCTAAGCAATGGCGAAAGAACGTAAGTCGAGTTACGGCACTATGTGATTGAAAAAAAAATGTGTGTTTAATAAAAACAAAATTTCGATTACATATTGAGTGACGCTTCTATTTCTATTCGCTCTGCTATATATCACACGAAGAAATTTTTACACATGAAATTGCTTAAAAGTATATCCAAATCTGACTGCCATGAAAAGATGTAACCTAAAACATATTGGAAATATTTAGAAAAGATAATACCAAGTTTATAAAATATATGAATCTTAAATAGCATTGAAAAGGAAACTGGGAGGTAGTAAATATCTACTATGGGTCTTGTGCAGGCACACCACGCAGTAAATAAATTTACATCATGACACATACATTTTAAATTTTAAAATCAGGTATCACATGGCAGACAACTAACGATATTGGGAAAGAGAAACAGAGAAACTGTGTTGTGATGGCGAATAATGTTAAAAACAAAATCTTGAAATGCTTCTTGTGTATTGTGTTATACATAGAAGGAAAATTTAATGTCCAAAGCTTTCCCGAAAACTCTTAATAAGTTACAAAATTGAATTATAAAACGCGTCAATGTTATAAATCTTAAATGCGAGAGTCTCTTCAAGACATTTTGTGAAGATAAATATGCAGGCCTTATAATAATTTTCCTTAACATTAAGGTAAGTTGGAAAATAACAAAACTCTTTAGCCTCATTGCATTTTGAGAATTATGTTAAAACACATTTGTGATAGAAGATTAATCTCTTTGATATAACCTCTTTCACATTTTAAACAAAAATGTGAAATGGATAGTTATTGTTAAGGCCATGTTACGCTTCCACCGTATAAATTGAGTTCACCTTTTAAATAATAATAAACATATGTTACGGAGTCCGAAGGGCATCGTGATTTTACAGATGCTTTGGTGGGACGTGGTCAATAAAAGGATGGGAATCATTGTTCTAGACCCATTTATAGAGAAGGGAATGTAACGGAAGAGTAGGAAAAATAGGTGAAAACAAAAAAATGAGAAACTAATAATATTAAAAAAAAGTTATGCACTTCGAATTTTTATAATGTTGTAAATAATTTTCTTACATCTTGTGAGCATTAATCCGAGCCTAATTTTTATTTATTTATTTATTTTTTTTTTTTAAAGTAAATCGGGTTTTGATACCTAGATATGGTTTATGAAATGTTTATGATTTTCAAAATTTCCATCATGCAAAATGAAGATTTCGCTATATCCAGCAACATCTTTGGTACATTTATCTTTTGAAGGCGTTTTAAGGGGTAAGGAACATTGGATTACCTGCGAACTGGTGGGACATTGGCAGATAGCGTTGTTTGATTGAATGATAGCCCACGAAAAAAAAAATGCTTCTACACTAACCTCATAAAAAAATATTTCACTATTTGAATAAAACTCGAAAGAAAGCATTAAGGATGCCGTTTTTGCATATTTTCAATCGATTCTACGTGAAGAAATGCATAACAAGACATATTGAAAAATAAGTTTCATATGCGGCCAATGCTTGCAGAAAAAACTACTTCGTCACAATGGGAGCCATGCAACACTAAGAAAAGGCGAGTTCAAAAAGTGCATTTTCAAAAAAGAAAAAAAAAGTTTAAAATAATATTTTTATGAAGATGTATTCCTATGTATTTCTACCTGGTTCCACATCTTTAAAAAAAACTTCATAAAAAATATTTATTTTATAAGACTAAAAACTTCCATGTCCTCATAATAGTATTGATTATATTTTGGAGCAGTTGAAAAGGTTATAAGATCGAAGTACTTCTTCGGAATTGCGAGAGTTTATTTTAGTTTTTTTCTTTTATTAATGAAAAATTTAAATTTTTTATTTGGTAGATTCTTACGATTTAAAATGGTTCATCCAATACCTTCTACATGACTGATCATGTGGACCTATATTCTTTTCCTCAAAAATGAGCGCCTAAAATTACTAGTCTGCAAAAATATCAATTATCAGAACCAATTATCAATATATCAGAAACATGCGTTTTAAAAAACATTTGGAGACATCAGACAATTAATAATAAAAAAAACCACATTAATACCACACAATAAAACCCATTACAGTAGATATTTCAAGAACTATAATTTCTCACTTTTCTTGAATTATAATTGTGAATGGTAATTAAAAGAATTCAATTACTTAAAACAAATGTTAAAGTCGTTATGGAGATTTTAATCTAAATTTTAAATGTTAATTTTTTTTAAATGGTGCTTTTTCGCATCATCAACAGGGAATGAATTAATGTTAAAAGGTATATATATTCATTGTGTTTAAGAAAAGATAAGAAATATTAAGTTACATTATTAGACCGCCGAGTTAGTATTTTAATTAAGTTACTATATCTGTTGTTTATTTGTAAAATATACGTCTAATAAAATCTGTTTTGTGCAGTAGCATAGATTTCTCTTTCTTTAGGAAGCTGATGCATGAATGCTGTAATAAATACTATACATATACGGGAATACTATATAAGTTTTTATGTCTGACAATCTCTAAACTTTAAAAAACAATTATTTTGTTTAAGAAATTTTCGAATATTGTCCAAAGCTACACTTGCACGATATGGAAAATTCCCCAGTGATTTATATTCTAATTTATATAAATTGTTAAAGGAATTGAATTTTGTGTTATATTACAATATTCATTACAATGATATATTTAGAAAGATGCCAACTCTTCCACAGTTATATTTCGGACATTTCGATCCTGAATGAATACTTCGATTTTAACCCTTTATCTACTGATGGTAGTTATAAGTACCATTAAAATAACTTTATAGTAATACAATTTAGAATGAGTTATAGATTGATTACTTTAACTTGTTCCAAAAGGATTATTTGTTACACAAAACAAAAATATTATTTAAAGGATGATTTCTTTTGCCTTTGCATCTTTTCAGCTTTCTTGGCGTTTGGGGGGGGGGGGGGGGAGATGAGAGAGTTTTCAATTCGGAAATATTTCTATATTTCTATTGTAAGAACATTATATTTGTGCATTTCCTAATTCTACAAAATACTAAGAAAAATATTTAAAATAAAATATTTTAGTGGAGTTATAAATATTGCACAAAATCCTGTAAATTCAAATTTAATGAATCCTTGTAAATCCTTCAATCCTTCTAAAATCCTTTTAAAATTTATTAAATAATTATGTAAATCTTCTAATGTAGTTTCAAAAATTGACGAAAAATGCTTTAGAAGATAAAATTTTCATGAATTCATATGTTTTAAATTCAAAGAAATATGTAACTTCTGAGTTAATAAAGAAGTAAAACATGGAAAATTCTAAACGTTAATTTTCTGGCATTTTGTCCAATTTGACAGTAAATTTGGTCTTCTATTAGTGAGAAAATATCTCTAGGATTCTCTCTATTTTACACCTTGATTTGGTTCATTTTTAGGTGCGTTCGTAATTATATAAATTCGTTTGCACCTACAATTGTTGTCTGCACCGTATGTCTGTATTTCTGTCCGCATATAACAGCGCAAAAACTACCCAACTGAATGGTTGGAAATTTAATATACTATATGATCGTTGCAGATTTTGTAGAGTTATTTCACATTTTATGAAAATCAATCAAAATTTAAAAAAGTATTAATAAAAGTTTTCTTCATTCTATTAAATCCTATCATACGTAATTAATTCAATGATATCCCATGACAGGTAATGGATTCTGGATTGCCATGGTAATTACGTCGTATTTAAGATGGAGTCAAATTATTTCCGTATTACTGAATTTAATATATATATGCGTAATAAATTTTGTATTCGTGCATTTTTGCATAAGAGTGTAGCAGCTGTTGCATCAAGATCTGAATATTAATAAAACTAGTTATAGTGCAAATGCACCTCATTTCCCACATTTGACGTACATTTTCTGACTTGTTTTTATAATATGAAGTATAAGAAAATTAATGGTAGTGGGTCATTTTCATTTTTGTTTGGTTTTCTTTTGCTATAAATTCCGCCACTATTAATTTTTTACTTACATTAACTTACAAAATGTTTAAATCCTATCTATTTTTTTGGCTTAGGCAAAATTACAGAGCATGTCCCTTTTTTATAGATTTTCTAAAAACAGGTGTAATTTGATTTTACTAAACAAACGACAACCAAAAAGTGTTTGCTTCATTTTCATATATAACATGAAAAGTTCGCATGGTATAAAATATTTTTATTCTACACAGACTAGAAAAATGACACTTTCCTTTAGAGATACACTAACTAAATTTTGAGTACTTCTTGAAATTGTATTTCAGGAAATTTCTATTGAACTGATTTTATCAAAGTTATTAAAAATTAGGCAAAAAATAAAAAGTTCGAAACTAACAATGCTAAATATGGAGAAAAGCAGACCAAATAAGGCTTCTCTAATTGAATGTAATGTCTGTAAATTAATTTCGGATTATTCGGAAAATAATAATTGCTTTTTTAATAGGAAAAAATAGCTCTGTATTTTTTTGTATAGGTGTAGTGTCAATAAATCTCATTGAAAAATAAAATTATTTTTTCTTTAGTTGCTGGCATATAAAAGTGATGCCGTTAAATACATTTTTATATTTTTTTCTTTAATATTTTTTATGATCAAATTTTTGATCTGAAGATTTTCAGTACTTTGATACACAAAAAATGATAGAGCCTTTTTTTCATAACCAACATAAATGTTTCATTTTTTTTTTTTGTATTTCCTGTTTAAAGAGTATTCTGTTAAATTAAGCGTAAAATTAATTATAACAGTTATAAGAAATTTTCCAAAACATATTATAAAGTTTTTTTTTAATTTCCAACTGTAAATACTTCACTACTTTAATATAAAGTCCTTGAAATTTTTATGTAAAGTATAATACATATAATATATAAAAATTCATGCTAAATTTTGTGTTATAAATTTACCGTAATTAATAATATATCATAAAAATTTCCGCAAAAAATTAATATTAAAAAAGGATATTTTATAAATCAATGTTAAAGTAAAGGCCAGTCGTTAAAAATTGAAGTGCAATATAAAGTTGAAGAAAATTGATATAAAATTTTTAAAGTTTATTAAATTGTATTTTTGCCAAGATATTTTAATTGACAATTTTATAAAAATTTGTATTTATTAAGTACTATACAATATGCAGTGAAAGACTAATCTAAAAACATTGTGTATGGATTGCTATATACAGTCGGCTAATAAAAGTAAAATAAAACTAGTCGGACGTGGCAATCCCAAAACTTTCTTCTACCTTATACGTATTAATACTTCCTGATAAATGCAGCATATCAGCGCCACCGGTTAGTTGATTTAAACTAAAAGCTAATCACCAACAAATTATGTGAACTTCTAGCTAAATCTGAAGTTTGGTGAAAATCCGTACATTAGTTTTTTGAGATAGAGCTATTGCATAAATCGTAAAAAAATCTGCATGCCACCTTTTGGACGATTTACACCAAAAAACGTATCAGGACCAATTTATATCAGGGATTAACTATGAAGTTTGATGAAAATTCATGCATTAGTTCTTGCGATACAGCTATTGCAGAAATAGTGAAAAATGCAGCACGGAAGCGCCACCTTTTGGGCGATTGACACCAAAGAACTAACAACGCTAATTTATATCAGCGATTATCTGAATCTGAAGTTTGAGGAAAATTCGCTTCTTGAGATAGAAGTATTTCGATACTGCATGAATAAAACAGCCTAGCAGCGCCAACTATTGGGCGATTTACACCAAAAAGTAATAAGCACCAAATCATGTCAAGGATTAACCGAATCTGAAGTTTGGTGAAAATTCATGCATTAGTTCTGGAGATACAGGTATTTCGGAAATCGTGAAAAATGCAGCATAGCAGCGCCACCTGTGGGGCGATTTACACCAAAGAGGAATCGGCGCCAATTTATATCAAGGAATAACTGAATCTACAGTTTTATTAAATTCCGTTCATTAGTTAGGGAGATAGTGCGCCCACAAAAGTTGTTTCACATACATACAGACTCACAGACAGGCATTTTGTAAAAATATCTTTTTCGGGATCTCTGACTCCTAAAATGTATAAATCCGTCGAAAGCCAGAATTCGAAAATTTTTACGAACCCAACAGTGTCTTCTTGTAAAAATAGAAGAAAGTAAAAAAAAGAGAGAGAGAGAGAGATCACTTCATACGTTTTAGTCACGAAATTGTAACAGAAAAACGGAAATAGCCATCAGACTGCAAATTATGCCTTATTTCAATTTTTGTTTAAAAAAAAAACGCTTAAGGGATTATTTATTTCTATACTGAAATTGTAACAAATTCTGAAATTGTCGTTACATATATTTTATTTTGGGTATCCATAATGATATCCGTCCGATATATCCTATTTAGATTTTTCGGTATATTTTATACTTTTGAATACCAACCAGAAAGTCATTCGGGTAAGTTTAGGAAATTGAGTTCAAAATATTAAATTCATTATTAATAGTTGCGAAGCTAATTATAATGAGTGAAGTTTTTTAAACATAACTGAAAAATTTTTCTAAAAAGGGGTGAGTTTTAAATTCGCATACATGAAGCTTTCAGAAATCGATTTCTATTAAAATTTATATAAATTACAATGCCCGTTTTTTTTTCAAATATTTCTTAAAAACTATATGAATAATGAAATTAATGCTCGTAATAGGTTAAAACACTGTTCAAATAGGTTATACATAGGTTATAAAATAGGTATAACACATAGGTTAAAAAAAGTGTTATAACCTATCAATTTTTTTAACAGAAATAGATTTCAAGAAGCTTCAAATGTGCAAATCTAAAACATTACCTCCTTCCATCGAATAGTAAAAAACTACATAGCACTGTAGTTCGTTTTACAACTGTAATGCAAATGCAGTTATTAATAAAATGCAGCTTTTTACTAATAATGAATTTAACACTGGATATACAAAAATTTAATTTAGTGTGATTCCTAAAGTTTTTCACATAATGACTTCCCGTTGGTATTCGATGACAGAATTTATCGAAGAATCTAAATATGATGACAGAATTAGGTGTTTGCATTGAGTTTGTTACAATCTTTGACAATAAAATGCAGCTTTTTATTAATAATGAATTTAACACTGGATATACAAAAATTTAATTTAGTGTGATTCCTAAAGTTTTTCACATAATGACTTCCCGTTGGTATTCGATGACAAAATTTATCGAAGAATCTAAATATGATGACAGAATTAGGTGTTTGCATTGAGTTTGTGACAATCTTTGGGATGATATGGAGACGGTTCACAATGTTTTTTTTCTCTTTACATAAATTGAATGAAACCATAATTTCCAGTCGGATGTCTATTCCTTTTTTTCTTTTACTTTTCTTTTTTTTGGCGATTAAAATGTTTGGAGTGTTCTTTTATTCTGTTTGACCGACTGTGCATCGAAAAAATAACATAGTAAAATTCTGCAAAGAAATGTTTTCTTCTTATTTCTATTTCACAATTATTTTGCCATTAGAATAATGTTTAAAAATACTGCTGTTGAAAGGATTCTTTTCCCATTTATTAAAATTTTCAACAAACAAAAATCTTTTCAACAACTTTCTTTAAAGGAAATTCGATATATTAAATAACATATTGTAAATATTAGAATTTAAAGTGGTTACTCGATGTAGAAATGAAAAAGTGTTTCCATGTTTATTATCTATTTATAGAGAATATTATAAGAAATAATAAACATTTTCATCCACTTTTGAAAGAGTTTTTTTTTTTTAAGTTTTGGTAAAATAATTCAAGGCTTGAGATTTAAGAAAAGTCGACAATGTAAGGTGTTACTGGCAGTTTTAAATTTTAGAAACTAAGACAGAAGTACGGCTTTATTGCAATGTTTTTCTATTTTTAGAATTAAATGTTTAATTTTTACCCATTTACTAAAGAACAATTAAAAAAAAAAAAAAAAAAAAAAAAACGAGTTCAAAACTTTAGACGTAACTATTGAGTTTTTTGCGATATTTTCATAGACTGTAAAAGAAAATTTTCAAAAATGATACTCTTTTTATAGCTTTATTAAAACTATTAAACCACAATCCGTTGCACAGTACATAGATGAAAATAGTTAACTGAAATGTTATAAAAGTTTGTAGATTTAATATATTTAGTGTGAATACCAAATACACCAAAGATCATTTTTATATGAAAGATATTTATGATTTCATTAATAAAGTTTCCTCCTTTATTTAAAAGTGCTATAAAGTGCAATTTATGTTTTAATCTCTTTTACAATCTATTTATAAAATGTTTCAAATGAATAATTGAGCCATTTTATCATGTTACAAAAAGAAAAAATCTTTATTTAGTTATGTGAGGAAAATGAAGAAAGAGAAGTCGCTAAATTTGGGAAATCAATCGCAAAAATGGTAAAGTCTGTTACATTTCCCTTAATCTTGAATATTTATTTATATTACTGAAAATGTTACTTCACATTACTGGTGCAAACAATTGCTGAGATGGAATTGCTAAGGTAGATTTGAAGATTTTCATGCTCTAAAATCATAAAAAAAAAAAAAAATTAGTAAATTGTGAATAGAAGAATCGTCGTTCCGAAGTCCCTTCACATAATCTTCAGTGATGACGAGCAAAGAACGAGATTGACATTTCAAAGGTAAATATCTCCAAAGGAATTATGGATAAAGGGATTTATGCAATATAAAGGGATTATTTTTGCATACAATTGTTAAGACTCATTGACTTTGTCGTGTGTATTAATTTTCATAACATTATTATGATGGTGTTTATTAATTTTGTATAGGTTCCTATGGGGACCTATTAAAGGTTCAAACAGACAGATCCTATGGGCTGCGGTGCCTTTGTTTTGATCACGCAGTGCTTTTCAAGTTTTATTACTTTCGTAGGATCCGAATCGGTCCGAAATCGGTCTGACGAATCCATTTCCATTTCTTTCCATTGTTGAAATTCCCATTTCTTTTGTTGATGACCACAGAGACGTTGAAAAAGAATGGTCAGGGGAGTGATTTACAAGTTTTTGTCTGGTAAAGTGCATAATAGCAAATAAATGCACCTTAACAATCATAGATGGAAAGAAACTCCAAGATTGATACGATCATACCACCACTCATGTGTTGGGCGTGTACTAAGCTGGCTAATCAATCAGGTAGAGGGAGATGTTTGTAGAGCCCCTGATTAAAGCTTTAAATGAGACATCTCTATAACACACACATACACACATATATATTTGGTGAAGGTTCTCTCTTATTGGCGTAGTTTATCTTCACGTTTAACTATGTATGTTTTTTTTTAAATACTCAAAGGATGAGTATATTTCAATGTTAGTAATCTCAAAAGCTTCTTATTGGTATATATTATTTTGAATATAACTAGGTGCATTTTGAAATTGAAAATGAATTTATTAACATATATAGGGCATTCTCAAAATCTTTTGACTTTTATATCCCTGAATAATAATTTTTATTTTAGCACATGTTCTTGTGCTTTAAAAAAAAAATTCATATACTGGAGAACACCCCATTGCATGATTGCATAACAATATTAACAAGATAAATAAGTTTTGGATGATGTTGGGGGTCCAAATAACAGGAAAACTCCTATACTGTCCCGTGTCCCTCATGCTGATTTTTAAGTTGGGAACTGTCTGTATAAAATTGTTTCAATAAAAATAATTCGACGTAATTTTTTTCCGAAACTGGAACTATTGTTTTATATAAATATGCAGCAAAAAATTAACCCGCACACATTTTTAGGGTTGTTATTATTTTTTAAACTCTGTCCCTGAGTTTTAGATTCCTTACCGTCCCTCTTCTAAAATTATACAGAAAATCACTTCAGATGCAGCCACAGAATTTTTTTCAAGTTTTTTCTCATGCAGAAGTATGCTAGAGAAAGAATATCTAAAATTCTCTGACAGGAAATTTACTGCAGAATTTAAATTATCATTTAAATATCAATTTCAAGCATCGTGGCTTTATTGGTAGTCCTACCGTCTCCAAGGTTTATTCCTGCACTTTTCGAGGTAAATTAATTTTTTTTATTTAATCCAATGTAAATAACTCTTTCTAAAAGTCAATGAGCATTGTGGCTACCACTTAGTCTTAACATGATTTGCCTAAAATAGGTGGTAATTTTCCTTACCGTTCCATCCTTACCGTCTCTTTTTTCCTATACCGTCCCCTTTTTTCATCTTACCATTCCTTCTTTAACACCCCTTTAAAACAATGTTATACCAAAATTTTGCACTAAAAATACTACATTGTTATTATTTCTTATTTGACTGTCCTGTGGGGTTCTATGCAAATTCATTATAAGTAAAAATTTAAAAGAAAATAAAAAAGTTTTAGTGGTAAAATGGTAAGGAAAATTAAACTCACAAGTTTAGCTAAAACCTCAGTTAAATAAAAAAATTTTCGCTGCTGACCATTTCTTCTTTATTTTTGAATCATTAAGGCATTCGTCTATCAGATTAAAATGTCACTTTAGCAAGTTTAATTTCACCAGATTTTTATTCCCTAAAGTCAAAAGATTTTGAGAATGCCCGATGTAAACTTAAGAAGTGAAATCGCATTAAATATTAATCAAATGAATGACAACTTAATGAGAATTTAAGAAAATCAATCTAATTCTTCTAATTAATTATGATGTGAAATTTTTGTGTGCATATATTTGTAAATAAACATTGTAATTATTTTAATTTAAAATTTACTTTCTTTCTTCATGCTTGCACCATGTGTTTTACTTCTTTTAAATCTAAGACCTAATGTTACAGCTTAAATTATACTTAATGTTAATTATTGGAAAGAATTTAATCTTAATTACATTATCTCATATGTTAGAGTTTCGACAAAAATACACAACGCGATATAATACATTAATTTAATTATTTGAGGTAAACTTTATTAAACTCTAAATAGGGATCATGCCATCGCAAAGTAATTACGCAGTATAAGTAAGGTGTCTGGGACGATTATAAAAATTTTGTAACCATATTTAAAAAAAGTCTGCAGTTTCCCAGTATCTTATGGACTTATATACCTGAGCCGTGACCATTTCGAATCTGATTCAGGACAATTTTTCTTTTTGTGGTTACGTGCATTTAGTATGTAATTGTAGTTAAATTTTAGTTTTTTAATTTTAATTCTAAAATTATTGTAGTCACATAACGGAATTTAATTTTAATTGCAATTTTGTTGTTATTTTGAGACTTACCCTCAACCAGGTACAGCGGTACATTCTGACAAAACTGACATCATTTGTCTATGTAAAATATATTTATGCGTAAAAAAGTCTCAAGTCCAACTACTGAGGTTCCAATGTGTGTAATAAATATTTTATACAACAGTATAAAAATTTTGAACATTCTGTTCAACAGTATAAAAGTTATGAAAATTTTATGCAACGGTATATGAAAATTATGCAACAGTATTACAAAAAAATAGAAAAGAGTACTACAAGTAGTTTTATCTAATGATTGATAAATAAGAAATATGTGTTGGCGACAAGAGAGGAATATTATTGAAGAGTAAATTAAAAAAATAGTAGGATGTATTGATATTTAAACATACTGTGGGAATTACAAATAATGAATGCAAAAGAAATATTGAAAGATTTATATAATGATAGGTACTGTTATATTCAGATTGAAAATTTTCTTTTTCTCTTCTGATACTTATATATTGTGTCTGTGTAGTACATTTGTGTGTAAGGTATATAAGAGTATGGTACGAGGTGTAAAATAGAAGATTAGGGAGAAATTCTAAAATTAACACGAATCAAATTAAAACAAGTAGTCAAACTGCGTAGAAAATTATTAGTAAAATCCTACTAAATTATCAATGACTTCAAAGATTGTAGAAAATTTGTTACAACTACTTTCGCCGATTGATGGCAAAAAAGGAAAATAATATTAAGTTTTATATTAGGCAATTTGAAAGCGGAGCAGAGAGAATTGCCGGAAGCATTGAAATTAATAACCTTAAAAGCAAAATTTTCAGGCGCATGGTGTGACAAATTGGAAATCGCCTTAATCTCAATGGAACAATGGAACAATGTGATCAGCTGAATGGATTATTTAGTTGCGTTGCAACTTTACATCCAGTGGAAAGGTGATTGTGTTGCAAGGGCATTAGGGAGCCTTAAAAAAATAATGTTTAGATGTGACTGGTAGCCACAAATTAAAATTACTTTTAAGAAAAAAGAAAAGATTAGCAAAAAATAGAAAAGTACATAAGCACTAGTATAACATGTTTAAAAAAGAGAAAAACAAAAAAAAAAAAAGAAAAATTTTAGAATAAAAAAAAAAAAATTCGATTAGTTACAAAAAAAGGAGGAAAAGGCAAAAAAGCTGCCGGGGGGGGGGGGGGTGCCCCATAAAAAAAAGACTCTTTTCAGAGACCATACGTTAGAATAAAAAGTAGAATGCTAAAAATATAGCAGAAAAACAATTTTTTTTCCTTTATATTATAAACAGGACAGAACAAACAGAAAGGTAAAGTAGAGCAGAAGGTGAGAGAAGCTCAGTCTTCATCGTTAAGCAAAAGAGAGTATTTAGGGCGTTTTCTATTAGTGGGGTCGGATACCTCGTAGTCGGGTAGTTCCGCTATAATTTGGTTAGGGAGGTTGTAAACAGATTTATAAAAAATTTTTGAAAGTTTATTTATACTCTTTTTTTAAGGAGGTAGTGTTCAAATCCTTGCGGATGCTGGTGTTGCGAAGAACATGGTGACCATTACGAATATAGCGTAGGTTTTTGTTATGAGTACCGTAAAGATACTCCATATTAGTTTTGCAAGCGAATCCCCAGATCGGACAAGCATAAGTTAAGATTGATCTAATGCATGCATTATACAAGATTAGTTTATTATGAGTTGAAAGAGTATTACTTTTGAGAAAAGGAGAAAGGGCCTGGGAGATACCAGCAACTTTGCCTCGAATATTAGTAAAGTGCTTTTTCCAAGTAAGTCTTCTATCAAGGGTAACCCCCAGATACTTAGTGTCATTAGTCCAAGGAATAGTAGTGTTGTTAATAGTAATACGATTGGGAAATGTAAGTTTTCTAGAGAAATAGACAGCAGCTGTTTTCCGCTCGTTGAGCTTAACACGCCACAGGGCACACAAGTTAAGGAATTTATCTATGTGTTTTTGGAGAATTTTGTATAATGTGAATGGGTGCTGTGCAGAGACGTACATTGCCGTGTCATCCGCGTAGAGGGCAAGATAAGTCCTCAGTGTTCTTGGGATATCGTTGAAAAAAATGTTGAATAATGTAGGGCCGAGGACCGACCCTTGTAAAATACCAGAGAGAATAAGGTATAAAGTGGAAAGTATGTTATTAAGCCGGACGCGAAAGGTGCGGTCGCTAAGGTAAGAATGTATGAGAAAGATAAGTCTAGCATTAATACCAAGCTTAATTTATTTGTATATAAGGCCAATATGCCAGACTTTATCAAATGCCTTAGCGACATCAAGAAAGACAGCTGCAGCTGGTGTTTTCATGTTTAGTTTCTCACTCAAGAACTCTACAACACGAAGGAGTTGATGTAATGTGGAATGTTTAGCTCTGAAGCCGAATTGCTGAGGAATGAGTATGTTTTGTGCGTCTAAGATGTCATGTAGCTGGGACCTGATTGACTTGCTCAACAACTTTGCTGATAGAAGGTAAAAGAGAGATGGGACGATAGTTAGTCGGATCTTGAAGATTACACTGAGGTTTAGAAATAGGTGCAATAATAGAAGTCTTCCAAGCTTTAGGGAAGTAATAGAACTGAAGGATAGCATTAGTAAGTTTAGTAAGATAAATAATACAATTGCAAGGAAGATTTTTAAAAGCATAGTTAGTTATATTATCGTATCCAGGGTCTTTTCTATTTTTAAGATTTTTGATGATATTAGAAATAACAATTGGTTGAATTTCCGGGAGTGGGTCCGTGGGAGGGGTAGCTAAGAAATTTTGAACAGTTTCATTGACTTTAAAATAATGATTAGGGCTGGCAAGGTAAGGGTTAAGGAAAAACTGCTCAGCATAGGACCTGGTGAGAATTTCCGCCTTGTCTTTGTCCGTGTATGCCGTGGTATTAAAGGCAGTTGGGGGGGGGGGGGGTAGAATAATTATTATTAAGTTTTTTCTTTATTTTTCAGAGAGAGCTACCTTGAGGGGAGAGGGAGTTAAGAAATTGCTCCAGTTTTTTTGCTTTCCTTTAGAAATGAGGTTTTTAATTTTATTATTAAGCCGATTAATCATGGGCTTTAAAGTAGGATCTCTAGAATTTTGATACAGCCGTCGGATGTCATTACGTTGCTTACATACATTATGGATATAGTTAGGCAGGGTAAAAGTGTTATTATTTTTAGTATATTGATAAGTAGCTTGTTTCTGAGCATTAATATTAATAATTTGAAAGTTATCAACAGCATTATCAATTTCATCTGTGTTAGTAATATTAGGGAAAGTGAGATCAGAGTTGGAGAGAATAGTTTTAAATTTACTCCAATCCACAGCCACAGAAGGGGGGGGGGAGAGGTAGGGTCAACACAATCAATTTTAAAAACAACAGGAAGGTGATCAGAACTTAAATCATTAATAACTGTAGAACTAATAGGAAAAACCAAATTTTTAGAAATTGCAAAGTCAATAATGGAGGGGCGACCTCTACCAAGCCCATTACGTGTAGGGGTGTTGGGTGCATGTAAACTAAGTCCTAGGTGAGTAATTAGGTTGTGTAGTGCACTGCCATGACGGGTGGTTGAATGACAGTTCCATCGCTGGTTGTGCGCATTATAATCACCTGCGATGAAACAGTGCGTATTTTGTGAGAAAAGCTTTGTTAGGTCATTGACTGGGAATAAAGGTGAGTGTCTAGCGTATAAAGAAACAAAATTAATATTAACTCGTGGCAATTGTACAACAATTCCCGTATAGTCAAGACCTGTGTATGTAGTTTGTTGGGTAGGGTAATGTGGTATGTGGTGTTTGATGTATATGGCAGTTCCGCCCTGAACGGATCCAGGACGGGGGGTATGGTAGAGCTTATAACCAGAAATTTTGATACTTTTATTAGGTTTGTTCACCTCTTGAAGAAGAATTATATCAATATTAGGGCGGTTAAAGACAAAAGCACGAAGCTCGTCAATTTTATTATTTAAAGTAGAACAGTTCCAGGATAACACAATAAGAGATTTAAGATGAAGACTAGACATGGTTGGGGGGAGGAGAAATCATTAGCTAATTTGTCGAACCCTTGAATAAAAACAATAATTTTTTTCCATGGGATTGTTATATTTTTTTGCTAGAGTAGAAATATTTTTTATACATTTAATGAATTTGGATATTTGCAAAATTTCTTTTATGTCTTGGAAAGTACTAAATATTTCTGTACTAAATATTTACTGTAGCTGGGAGGAATTTTGGTTGACTGGGATGGAGTATTTTTAGTTTTTTCATAATTAGCAGAGTTAGTATTTTCAGAAGATTGTGAAGAAGAAGCATCCTCAACTGGGGATTCAACATTATTAGAAGCAGAATCATTTGATTCCGAATTAGTTTTATCTTGAGATTTGGTTTTAGTATAATTGAAATCTTTGAAGACTTCTGCCAGTTATTGGGCCTGCTGAGAAACCTTCCTATCAGTATATCTAGCTAAGTTGCCTTTATTTTTATTGTTCTGATTGTTATTTTCTCTCCTGTAGGGATTTTTAATGCAACCGCGGTACGTGGCTGGATGCGCCAGCCCGCAGTTCGCACACTTGGGCGTTATGCGTCCTTTATGAGTACAGTTAGGGGTAAGATGTTGTTCACCGCACTTGCAGTATTTTCCAGTAAACCCACAGACCTCACTGGCGTGACCATAGCCCTGACAGCCATAGCATTGTTTTACCTGATTATGACTCCTAAAACCCTCAATAGTAACTGATATGTACGAGATTTCCTTAATCTTATAAATTTCTTCAAAGTTTCTAGTTGGGAGTACATTAACCACACTGTTAAAATTTTTGCAGCATTCTGGCAGGTCATTCGACCGTTTTTTGAAAAAACGGTGTCATAACCATAATTTAACTATATTCTGACCATAATATGGTCAGAATAGTGTTAAATTATGGTTGTTTTAACCTTTTTCGAAAAAAACGGTCAAATGAACTGCCAGAATGCTGCAAATTTTTAACAGTGCATATATAGCGGCATAGGATTGCCCGTTTTGCTGTTTTTGAGCATGGCAGCCCTAGTAACAGTATAACCGTATTCTTTAAGACTATCTACAATAACACTATTCTCGGTATTACGGTAATCCTCTAATACAAATTTTCTTGGGACGCTGTTCCTTTGGGTGCAAGGTTGTATATTTTTTGGCGTGTTAGTCGAGAAAACTTTGGGTTTTCCGGAAGTCATTATCATTTTTACAAAGCACCATCAGGCGCTCACCCTTAAGTGCAATGCTAGGTTTTTCCTGCTTTGTATCAGCTATTTCTTTCGCCAAAATTGTCCAATTACCTTCCAATTTAATATAGAACGGATTGGGATGAACTTCTATCAGTGCTTATTTATATTTACTCTGGAATTTTCCCAGGGTCATAGACATTTTTCATGTATTATACAATCATTAACAGACTTGTTAAAAGTGACCAGACATTTCGGAGTGACTTTTTAACAAAGTTATGTCCACTTCAATATTTGTTGTAGTTGTGATCGGGTTAGCATACTGTCTAAGTTAATGATTTTTATATATGTAGTTATAGTGTATATTCTGTGTTAAACTTTGCTTCATTGATCATTATGGATACTTCATACCCTCTAGAATACCAACTAGTAAGTGACATTTCATTAACTTTTAATTATAATACTATGAAGTGCACCTTTATAAATAGTTGTTTGGGCCAATGGCGATTGCACATAACGCAAGTCTATGGCAAACTACGGTTTGTTTACCTTTTTTATGAAGCTCAAAATCAATTAATAATTGCTATATATGACATGTATACATGTTTTTTGAGTACCTTAGAGCTTCTACTGTGCTCCGCCACCTTTCGCTTTTAAAAATTTTAATCTTAAGGTGTTCAAATAATTTTTTTTTAAATTGTGTCTCTGATCTTGATAACTGTCATAATTCCCCATAGAGTTAATGGTGCACGTTTTGTATCGCATTCCCGCCTAATGCTCGCATGGGTTGAGGTGTTTTATACTGTTGTCAAGCACGTTTGTTGAGTACTTTGCAGATCTATCCTCTCATATTTATTCCAATCTCAAGTTAGCTAAATTAAAGTTGCCAACTTTCTATATTATCCATAATTAATTGCATTGTACATTTTAACTTAGATCTACCGTTGCCACGTTTTTCAATGTCGCTAATGTTTGAATAAGTGAAGTACGTAACGGAAAGAATGGAGGATGCAATACGATGGAGTAGGCTAAGTTTTCTTCAGCTTCATACCTAAAAGGAGTACCCCTCAGTATGTGATTTTGCCATATGTCGGTAGACAAAGATTTGCTAAGGTAATTTAAGTAATAACCCCTAGTCAGGGTTGGCTTTTTCAAAATTTAGTAAATTGTGCAGGGGCGCATTGGAGGGGGGGGGGGCAAAAATTAAAATCTTTCCCAACATTATCAAGTTTGGTATCAAATTGTAGGTTTTGATACACACATTTCATTTCCACAAAAATTTACTTTTTAGCCACCCTTGGGGGGGGGGGGGGTCAGGGGGGAGTTATCTAATTTTTTTTTTACACCTTTGTCGAGTATGGAATCAAACTATAGGTCTTGATGCACACATCTCATATCATTTTTTTTTTTAATAAAAATATTTTCCCACCCTGCGCCAATAGAAAGAGCTTTAAAACCACATTTTCGGTTTTTCTCGCATATTAACAGTACTAGTCTTGTTTTATTTTAATTAAAACTTCTAGCAGTGCTCTTTCTTTCTTTCTTTCTTTTTATTTTTTTATTTTTATTTATTTATTTATTTATTTTTAATTGTGTAAATTATACAATGGAAGGATGGAGGTTGTAATACGTTGGAGTGGGCTAAGTTTTCTTCAGCTTTCTACCTAGAAGTAATACCCCTAAGCTTGTGATTTTGCCATATGTCGGTAAACAAAGGTTTGCTAGGGTAATTTAAGTAATAACCCCTAGTCTGGGTTGGCTTTTTCAAAATTTAGCAAATTTGTGCAGGGCGCATTTGGGGGGGGGGGGGGGGCAATATTAAAATCTTTCCCAGCATTATCAAGTTTGGTATTAACTTGTAGGTTTTGATGCGCACATTTCATTTCCACAAAAATTTACTTTTTAGCCACCCTTAGGGGGAGCAGGGGGGAGTTTTTAATTTTTTTTTCTTTTTTACACGTTTGTCGAGTATGGTATCAAACTATAGGTCTTCATGCACATATCTCATATTAATATTTTAATATAATTATTTTCCCACCCTGCGCCGATAGAGGGCGCTTTAAAAACCACAATTTCGGATTTTCTCGCATATTAACTGCGCAAGCCTTGTTTTATATTAATTATAACGTCTAACTGTGCCTCTCTAACTTATCAAGTGTATCATCTTCTGGCAAATAAGAGCAACTTGTTTGTATTTAAATTAACTTGTATTGTAAATATATCATATATATGTGAATGTAAATAAAAATCTTTTGCAAAACAAAAATTATTATGTAAATGCTATCCCGACTGCAACGAGGTAATAAGCACTGATATTCAAAATTTCACTCGAATGATCAGAATTATTCAAAATCATCCCCTCTTTTATTTTTGTTATTATTCAAAATTTCGCTCCTTTTTTTTTTTCTTCCTCTCTACAATTTATAAAATTCCCCCTATCCAAACGCTAAATTTATTTTTTAACTTCGTCATTTTTGGTGATAATAATCACCTGCTTTTGCTATTTCTTTCTGTGTCCCTTTCTTTCAAATAACATAGGGCGGGGGCCTAGTGACGCCTAGACCTTTATAATCCATCTAAATTAATATAATTTGTTAAAAAAATTTATTAGCAAGTAAATTAGTCAACTTCTAACCTAACTTTATCACCTCACTTCAAGTAGAAATGGGCAAGTATAGAGATAAGCTTCCTCTCACGACTGGCCGAATGCGACGTTCAGACAGACTCAACTCAATAAAGTCTGATAATACACAACAGACCCTGAAAGATATGTCTATAACAGATCTCCTTTATAAAGGTAAACAGATCGTGATAAAGGGCCTTAAGTGCTCTGAGGACAGTGAGGACGATACAATCCAAAATAACCTGAAAATACTAAAGAGGATATTCATGGCGCTGGTGCCGAAATGCGCTGAATTGACAGCAGAACTAGAAAAACAACAAGACCTGAAAAAGTTACAGGAGGAAACCATAGCAAAACAAGAATGCTCTATCGTAGAGTTAAAAAACAATGTTAATAAATGCCTAAGCTCTATACCCTCTTTAGAAGATATCGGCGAAAAATTCAAAACAGTATTAGAAGAGAACTATCACAATAGCCCAACCATCATACCCCTCCTACCACCAAGAGAATCGCCGGATCTGCCTGTAACTCAGCCAACATTAGTACATGGTCCAGATACAGCTCGCCCAATCAGTATCACGGCCCAAACCCACCCATCGCTTGACAGAGCCTATAAAAGAACACTAATAGTCAAAGGAACCTCAAATATGCCTGGCCAAACAATACAACAACAAATACTTAAGCATAATGGCCACACTGCAGCTAAAGTAGAGAAAATATTTATAAGACAACACCAAATGGAAATTAAGTGTAAATCCGAAGCTGATGCCTCATACCTCAAAAGAGAATTACAGAAGAACCAGATTCTAAATAGAACTCTAGTAGTTCTACATAAAACCATTCCCACATTTAAGATGATCCTGCTAGACGTACCAGAACAAATAACAGACACACAAATAAAGGAAAATATACAAACCAACTTCCAGGCAAGAGAAGATGAGCTATTGTTTCTCACATCATTCAAATCGAGGAAGTCACAAAATACAAAGAACTGGATAATAGTCATGCCCAGAGGTTTAGGAAGGGCCATTATAGCATCAAATGGACTAACCCTTGGACTTAAGTCATGCCGTCTGCGACCTCACACATCGGTGCAAAGATGCACGAATTGCCAAGCGTTTGATCACGACAGGAAACGTTGTAGAAGCAGAGAATACTGCTCTAACTGTGGGGATGCGCATGAACCAAGGGCATGTGACTTGCCACATGGCTGCGTCAATTGCCTAGCGCATAATAATGTTGAAGGGACTCGCTTCAACACCAAGCACGCAGCTTCGGATCCCATCTGCCCGGTTTTCCAAGCAGCGTATGCCAACGAAAGAGAACGCCTTGATAGCATCTTTCTTCAAAGCAACCCAGTCGAACCACCAATCCAGGAATTCCAACACACAGTGGACTCTCAGCATCCCCCACAATGGACTGCCAGGGACTGGACACCTGTCTACCGACACTGGCCACTCCCGCCCCATGAAGATACTCACGACACTCATCACCGTGCAGGCCAAAGAGGTAGGCCCTTTTAAAACTAAACCTAACACTTTGTAATTATTTCTCCATTTGGAGTTTACCCAAGTACTCTATTTATATAGCAATCTATTAATTTAGCAATTATATCAGATGACTTCTTCCCAGGATCCCTCTATTAAATTGCCACCATCTCCCTCTTTTGGCTATATTAAATTTGTACAAATCAACCTAAATCACTGTAAATCAGCAAATGTATCCTTGAGGAATTTAATGATCACATCTGGAGCAGATATTGCACTGCTGCAGGATGCTTACTGTAACAATGGCAAAGTTCCGGAAACCCGCCGTCCTGGCCAATTTTCTCATCGAAAGCAAATACGGCTCATGTGGTCGTCAAGAACACAAACATAAATTACACACATCTTTTCACAGGTCAACACTGCGCCTTCATAACCATCACAGCCAAGGAGGGTCAGCTGATAGTTGGCTCGACTTATGCTGCACCACGCTTAGATTTTGAGGATACCCTCGAAGAGTGGGAACACCTTATCACACAAAGGCATTACTTCATTTGTGGCGGAGATTTTAATGCGCAATAAACCCTATGGGGTTATGCGCGGTCCAATGCCCGTGAAGAACCCTTAATTGAATATCTGATTAAAAACAATCTAGCCATATCAAATATCGACAACACAACACACACATTTGTCAAAGAAGACAGCACAGGCAGAGTGGTGGCCAGGGGTTTCCCGGATCACACCCTGGTCAACCCTTTGGCCAATCGCAAAATTCGTGATTGGCATGTCTCGGATATTCATAGCGACTCTGACCACAAATACATTACTTTTGGTTTCGAAATTACACCAATTTACACCATGCAACGCAGGTTTAATACCACACGAGGTAACCTGCGCAAGTTTACACACATAATAAAAACTCACAAATCACTCCTCAGCCAACACCTAAAGGATGTCACAGATACAACAAAACTTAATCACCTCACAGAGGTCCTCATAAATACAATGCAGATGGCAGCTAAAGCATCCTTTAGATACAAAAACACACACAGGTCTGTTAATTTCTCCTTCTGGACGGCAGACCTCCGCACAAAACGTAACCAACTAACAGCCTTAAGAAGGAAGTTGAAATCTCTTCGACCAACACAAGAGGACACGGACAACTTCCGAGCACTAGCAGCACGCTACAAACTGTTGGCAGCCAAATATAAACGCAGTGTTCTTGATGCCAAGAATCAAGCATGGCGGAAATTCTGCAGCAATCAAACCGATCCGAATGGCAGTGCACAAAAATTCTTCACGGGTAAATTCTTTCGGCCAGACGAAATTAAGCTTGAAGTGCCCTCGTCTAGAGCGTCCAAGCAGCACAATATGGAGTACTTAACAAAAGAACTTTTCGGACCTTCGGCATACCCAAACAACAATAATGATAACCTAACATTTAATGCACCAGACGACCTCCCTTTTACAAAAGCAGAGCTATCACAGGCATTCAAAACGTTCGATGACAAAAAAGCTCCAGGCCCTGACTGTATTGATTTTCGCATCCTAAAGTTAACATTCAAAATTATTCCAAATATATTCACAAGATGGGCAAATCTTTGCCTATCGTACAATTACTTCCCGCTCACTCTGAGACAGGGAGAGGTAGTCTACTTCCAGAAGCAAGGGAAGAATCCCTCTGAACCCAGTGCATATAGACCAATCAGCCTTCTTCCAACGTTAGGCAAATTACTAGAAAAACTCCTAGTAACACGATTAGTACATTACTTGGAATCCCGCAATATCCTGCACCACAGGCAATACGGGTTCAGAGAGGGCAGATCTTGTGAAAAAGCTTTGTTCGACATCATGTCCTCCGTTGCCCTCAGTCAAGACTCTGGACTCTACACCTCCCTAGTCTCCCTTGACATCAAAGGTGCATTTGATAATGTGGAGTGGCGGGACATCTTACTCCAGCTTATTGCAATCGACTGTCCGGGAAATATAGCTGGAACCATCGGCTCATATCTCTCTCGCCGAAGCATATTAATTAACTGGGGCACTGGCACATCAGTGCACCAACTAGAAAAAGGCTGCCCACAAGGGTCCTGCCTTGGACCAATTCTTTGGTTGCTCATAGCAAGCGTAATATTAAAAGAACTCGATAAATTAGGCTTTTTGCTCTTCGCCTTTGCCGATGATTTCAGCTTTATCTTCTCTGGTCGCCGGCGCCTAGGTCTTGAAATTGCGGCACGTCAAGCATTCCCTGTTTTCCTACAGCTGCTGACCGACCTACACCTCCAGCTCTCACCAGGAAAATCTCAAGCACTTACATTTGACAAACCCATAGTTCTCAAACGCAACCCCGTGATGCGAATCAACGGGCGCAGCGTCAAACACGTTAAACACATGAAATTATTAGGAATTACAATAGACAAACATCGGAGCTGGACGGAACACATCAACGCACTTAAATTACGCTTAGCAACACTTCACAATAATAGTTGCAAATTAACATCTAAATCTTGGGGCATTAAGCCCAACATGTTAAAAATGTGGTACCACACAATTGTGGAACGGATCATCTTCTATGGCGTGGGCGTCTGGGGAGGAAACCTCACCAATAGAGTCAAGGACAAACTTCCCTCGCTGCAAAGGATGTTCCTACTACGAATGGCGAGGGGGTATAAAACAATCTCCACAGACGCGCTCGCAGTACTTACGGGTATCCCTCCCATAAAAATAACACTAAATTATGAATACACCAAAAACAGAATCCTTCACCTCGATCACAAACCAACGCAAGACGCGCATTTTCCACAAACAGACATACAAAGGAAAGTCAGCAGCTGGTTCCTGCATCCTGCAAAAGAAACATCACATCTGCAAGTCAACCCTTCTAAACATTCATTTGTACCCTCAAGAGTACCAATCGTATACACTGATGGATCCCGCACGGAATCGGGCGTGGCGTCAGCATTCTGCGTCATGCGGAACGATGTGGTGGTCCATGAATGGGCCTGTAGAATCGGAGATGATAACTCTGTATTCCAAGCAGAACTTTTTGCGATTCTGCGGGCACTAGATTGGATATCTTCCCAACCTCCTTCCTTCACCAGGCTGTACAGTGATAGTCTTTCAGGCTTACAGTCAATCTTCGCGCACAGAACTAAGAACCCTTTAGCCCTTGATATAAAAATTAAGTTACTCTCTCTCATACACAAAGTCGCCCTGGGTCACGTGTCGGCCCACATTGGCATTGAGGGCAATGAGCGGGCTGACAGGTTGGCTAAAGAAGCAACGGCTAGAATATCAATAGATTTTACCCTTCCCCTCCCCCCTCACACATTCGCAGAAGGTTGAATCAAAAAATCATCTCAGAGTGGCAAATTTATTGGGATGCGCCTACCAAAGGTAGATACACATACGATCTCATACGTATAGTGTCAAGAGAAATGTACTTTCTCTCACCAGCAACTACAGCATTCCTCTCTGGCCATGGACCATTCAAAGAATACTTGAAACGTTTCTATCGGGCAGCCACCACCTTCTGCGAGTGTGGCGAGGTCGGCTCTCCAGAACATAGCTACTATCACTGCACACTTACCCAAGCCTGGCATATTAAACGCCCCCGCATCCTTCCCAAAAATTGGTTTTCCAATATTCTAACAAGACCCCTTCTTATAGGCAAATTAAATAGAATTTATAAATTTCAAATGGAACTAACAAACCTCACCTCATAGACCTGCATGGTGCTGCAACTTACCCACAACCTTGTGGCTACTCCTCCACAATTAACTGGACTTTTTGTGTGATCCAGCACACTCCACGCTCACCCATTCTGCTCACCCGTCCCTTGTCGCGAGGGAGCAGCCTGTGCTCCGGCGGGAGGAGCTTGTATTGTACATATTATTATTCTTTTTTTTTTTTTTTTTTTGTTAACGAATCCCCGCGTGTCGGGGAGCACTCCGGGTGGGGCAAATAGAGTCTACATCGGACCCTTGAGGTCTGGTGATTCTGTCCCACTTAGGCAATAAATAAATAAATAAATATAGAACGGATTTATCCTGCTTTTGGAACTTCCCGACGCGTTATCGGCAACGTCAGTGGTCGCTGGATCATTTTGAATCATTTGGGTATCTATGGTATCCTTAGCTAGGTTAGAATATTTGTTTTGTAAGGGGAGTTGTGAGTTTCCCTCGTCTAGGGTACGTTTCGTACCTTTTTTTGCTAGAGTAAAGTAATTAAGACCAAATCCTGATAAAATTTTATTTGCCGAACATCTATACTTTGAAAAGCAAAAAATACCAAAATAAGTTGAATTAAGTAAGTTATTGTATGAGATAGGCTCCCTAATTAAAGAAAAAGCCTCTTGGCAAACAACACTCACCTCCTGATGGTCAGAAGACGATGTTGCGTAATCCATTTTACTCCTGGTTGAGTGGATGTAGTCATCAAGATAGGCGAAGAATTCAAGCATATATTGTTTAACGTTTTCTTCATAATGGGAACTCAGTCCTTGAAATTCCTTAGAAAAATTCGGATCGGCAGTATGATCCACTATACTCTGTATAATATCAGTTATTGTCTGGGTACAAGCCTCAGACGCCATTTTGAAACAAAAATCACCACCTCGCTCTTTATAGAACAACAACACCACGTAAACGTCTATTCTAATAAGAACTTTACTCCTCTGTCGCGCTGCATATCGCTAAAAAAAAATTTTTTTTTTAAATATCAGAGCTTCACCTCTACGACCTCCTCACAACAAAGCTGCAACGCAACTGTCCTTAATCTCAGCAGAGAACGAACGATATTAAAAAAAAATAATAATTAGAAGTTTCCGGTAGCAAACTTACTTTTGAGGAAGCTCAAGGCATCTTTTCAAGGTCAAACAAAAGCCTACTCAAAGTATTTGCCAATAGAGTTTAATTTAGCTGCTGCTAATTACGTCCAGAAGTCTAGCCACGTAGAGAATAAAAGGGCTAACATGTTAAAAAGAATTAAGTTTCTAGAAGCGATTCGTCTTTGGAAGTTAGAAAGAATGGTACCGAAGTTTTGAAACGATTTGCAAATTAGCAAAAATAATTTAGATAACGGTTAATACTTCAAGTATCGAAAATAGAAATAATGTTACTATAGCACTGGAGTTACAGTGCGTGAGTTTAATGAAATGTTTTAAACAAGAGTCCAAATAAATTAGTAAATTAAAACAGGAAGTATATAATATCAGATTTACGGATAGCGAAAATACAAAGAAATTTGCGAGATACCAAATTATAGCAAATAAAAAGGATTACATTTTAATTTAAGAAGTAAAAAAAATGGAGTAGGTCACTGAAAATATTAAATATTGAATAATAACCATAATATTTCATTAAAAAAATATGAGGATTCGATGAGTTTTGCAAAATTCATTTGCTGAACAGAAAACAAGTCCAGGTTTGCTTTGGATATACAACAAAAATGAAAATGAACAGGAAAAATATATGATTTAGTGTAAATTCGTCGTAGGTTTAATATAATCCTGTTTATATATATAACCATTAAATAAACATTACCGACCACCAACAAAAACTGTGAAATTGTGAATAAAATGATATATATATATATACATAGCTGCCAACAACTTACGCTTTTTTGTACCACAAAATTTTATACTAAATTATACCTTTTTAAATCGCCGAACAGTGCTGAACAGTGAAAAACTACATTAAAAATTGAAAAAGTATTAAAGATAGAAACTAGCATAGGTGCTTTAATTAATAGAGAATAAAAAATTAAAGTTAAGTTTAATAACAAGAAAGATAAGTTAAAGTTACATTTAAATATAGGTATAGCTGTAGTTGCAAGAACTACTATAAAAGGGATAAAAAGTGTGAAAAAGAAATAAAAGTTAGCACTAGTTCAAAGGTTACACTCGCCAAACTTGGGCAGGAAAAGCGGTAAAGGGAGGCAGTAAGGCCACTACTATAACAAAAAAGGCTCTAATCAGGGCAATATAATTTTTTTTCTTTTTTTTTCTCTGTATATATACGTAATATTATAGAAAAGGTGTTTTTTTTAAATAATATATAAAAAGTAAAAAGGATGATAAAAATATGAAAAATAGACAGAAGCAATTCTGGTGGGGTGAACACAAAGCTCACGAGGAGTCCATAATAGTGAAATATTTAGGGCGCTTTCCATGGTAGGGCTCGAAGGAGTCATTGTCAGGAAGCTCTGCCATGATATCATTGAGAAGATCATACAATGTTGAATAGAATTTTTTAGCTAGGTCTTTTATTCTTTTCCTTAAGGTGATGGTTTTAAAGTTACTACGAACGGTAGTATTGCGAAGATATCTGGAGGCGCCACGGACGATACGAAGATTCTTATTATGCAGCCTACTAAAGTTATCCATGGTGGACATGCAGGTAAAGCCCCAGACCGGAGTGGCATAAGTAATGATAGGAAGGATACATGAATTATAGAGAAGGAGTTTACTATAGATTGAAAGGGTTTTACTATTGATAAGAGGTTTAAGAGAGAAGGAAACTCCTGCGACTTTCCCCCTCATAGAAAGAATATGTTTGCTCCATGTGAGCCTACGTCAAGGATCACCCCCAGGTACTTCGTTTCATCAGGCCAAGGAATAGTAGTATTATTGATTGTTAGTCTTGGAGGATAGATAAATTTACGAGAGAAATAGACAGCAGAAGTTTTATTTTCGTTGATAAGGACGCGCCGTAGGGTGCACCAGTCCAGGAAGTCTTCTAGGTGAGTCTGCAGGTAACTGTACAGACTATATGGGCGGTGTGCAGAGACGTAAATGCATGTATTGTCCATATACAAAGCAAAGTAAGTGCGTAATGAGTGTGGGATGTCGTTAAAAAAGATGTTAAATAACATTGGGCCCAACACGCTGCCCTGAAGGATGCCCGCTAGGATAAAAAGTATAATGGATGCGGACGCGAAATGTACGGCCACAAAGGTAGGAGTATATTAAGTGTATTAGTCTGGCACAAAATTTAAGCTTAATTAATTTGTATATAAGGCCTTCATGCCAGACTTTGTAATCTGCCGATTAAATAAGGCAAAAATTTCTATTAAATTTTTGTGGCCTGAAAAAGCGGAAGAGTTGGCAGCTATGTATGTATATATATATATATATATATATATATATATATATATATATATATATATAAACTTTCTGTACAATAATACCATTGAAAGATTTGGACGCAAAAATAGGACAACACAAACTGCTGGCGTCCAAATAGCCAGCACATTGTGCTGTTAATTTTACGCAACTACTGTATTTTCCATGTTAATATAGTCAGGAAACCTGTTATCTCTAATAACTTAATTTAAAATTCATAAGAACTACAACTGTAGTTATCATAGCAATTAACGGCACTTCTAAGCAACAAAATAACTCTGATTCATAGATTACGAAAAGTAGTTACATAATCAAAACTTTAATACATACTGATCATTATTTCTCGGTTACATTTTCTTCAGAAAGAGTATCTGACGTCATTGGGCACAGCTGCGCAACATAAGCAATAAACATATAAAGCAATAAACAACACTTAATGATTTACAAAATTATTAGAACATCAATAAATATTACTTAGCAATTTACAAAATTATTATGATAGCAACAAATCTCACTTATTGAATTGACTTTAATTACTTTAAACCACTTTACTTCATTTTTGATTAATTTATTATATCTAAATTGTATTTATCGATAACACTCTCCTCCCTTTTGAGTTGCTGACTAGCTACTCAAAACTAAATTCTATTTTCCAAATCTCTGGGGTATTTTGGTCACACGACCAAACCTGGTTCTATAAGTATTTGGTTCAGATTCAGTGGACAAGTCTGAAGAATCTTTCCCCATCAGAGCACCTTGATTACTGCTTTCTAGCTGAGAAGGAGAAGGATAAAAATTAGTAGGAGATAATTCTAATGGAAAAACTCGTTGTATGGGTCTGATAACCACACCATGTTCAGTTTTCAATTTGACTGTTCTAATTTTGCCATCCTTTCCAGGAATTAGGTCCACAATCTTTGCTAGCGGCCAATTGAGACGTTTTTGTACATCGTCCCCAATGAGCACAAGTTCACCCAGCTTCAAGTCGGGTAACTGGGCTATTTCACGACGCTTTTGAATAAGTTGACCAAGATATTCAGTTCGAAAGCTCATTCTTAACTGTTTCCATGAGCTTAAGTCTGTATCGCAGCCTTTTGCGAAACTGTTTGGCGTCAACTTCATCAATGTCCGTGACACTAGAATTAGAGTTTTGCACTGAAAACATGTTCGGTGTTAATGGAACTAAATCCTCTGGATTTTCGGATTGATATGTGAGAAGGCGAGAGTTTATAATATATTCATAATCACACAAAATTGTTTGCAGTTCCTCAAAAGCCACGACAGCTTTACCGAGTGTTCGTCGGAGAAGCTCTTTGATCACACGAATCAGCCTTTCCCACCAGCCACCCCACCAGGCGGCTGAGGGAGGATGGAATTTCCAAATGATTCGTTTCAGGTCGGAGAAAAGAGTCAATTTTTGCCAACCAATCTTTGACAGATCATTATTGGCACCTTTGAAATTGGTACCATTATCAGAATAGATTGTTCTAGGTCTTCCTCTTCTGGCGAGGAAACACCGCAAAGACAGCAAAAATGCATCAGTTGACAAAGAGGAGACAAGCTCTAAATGAACAGCTCGATAGACTGCACAAGTATAGAGCACTATCCAGGTTTTATCTGCATTTTTAATAAATAAAGGTCCAGCTAAATCAACTCCTACAATTTCAAAAACGTTAGAATCTTTAATGCGATCAAAGGGCAGTGGCGCTGGATAGGATTCACTTGATTTAACTTTGTAGCGCTGGCAAGGAATGCATTTATTTACAACTTTTCGGACAGTTTTTCTACCTCTTTGAATCCAATATTTTTCTCTCAAAATACTTAGAAGAATGTGAGTTCCAGCATGACAATTCACTATATGGAAATGTTCTATCAGTCTAACCGTAAAAATACAGTCATCAGGTAAAAGAATTGGCGACAAGAAATATGGTGTATCAATGCGTTCTGTAATTCTTGTCTTTACTCTAATTTTACAGTCTTCATCTTTAAAACATATTAGCTTAGGTATCGAATCTACATCTGGAAAAAACCCACTTTGTACCATTGAAATTAAAGTTTTTTCAGCATTTCCTAATTCCTCAACTGATAATTTACCATTTTTCCTTGCACTGTATCGCGATTTAACATTATTTATGAATCTTAATACCCAAGCAACTAGTCTAATAATAGATTCAAATTTTGAAAATTTCCTAGCGTACCAAGGAATATTTTTGACTGTTGTATTTACATTACCCAATTTCACTTATCTCCTTTCGCTAGTAATCTCTGGAGTTTCACTATCAAGAGTCTCAGTCCTGGGCCATTTTTCCCTTTATTCAATGAGCCATTTTGGCCCTTCCCACCACCGAGATTCTAGCAATTGCTGGGGAGAACACCTACGCGAAATCAAATCCGCAGGATTCATTTTTCCCGGAACATGGCGCCATTCGCAATTGGGGAAAAGACCTTTTACTTCTTTCACCCTATTTGAAACAAAAACGGACCATTCACCGTATTCTCTTATCCAGTACAACGCAACCATGGAGTCACTCCAAAAAATTGTTTTCATGTTCTGTACACAAAGTGCTTGCTGTACTGAATGTGCCAACCTAGCTCCGATGTTACACGCGATTAATTCTAATCTCGGAATTGACGCTTGCTTTATAGGAGCAACTCTAGCTTTTGCTCTAATTAATTGAATTTTTACAGCTTCCGGGGTTATAGTTCGAAAAAAGACGCAAGCTGCATTAGCCTCTTTGCATGCATCCACGAAAACATGCATTTCGGTAGACTCATTTATTTCAACATATCGCGGAATTTGAACGTCCTCTAATATATTTATTTCACTGAACCATTTTTTAAAAGGTCTTTGAATTTCCTCCGGTAATGGCGAATCCCAACCTAGACCCAATTTCCAGGTTTGTTGTAATATAATTTTGGGTGGCAAAGTGTCCGGGCACAATATTCCAATCGGATCAAAAATTTTCTGCATAGAGCTCAAAATTAATCTTTTAGTGAAATTTTTATTGTTACTCAATTTATCAAAAGTTAAATTACACTTAAGCATATCCCAATCAAGATCCCACAATATCCCAAGAAATTTTGTTACATTCGAACTCTTTGAAACATTTTGAGACTAAACATTACTTTCCCAATTTCTCAAATTAAAACACCCTCGAGACATAATGCATTTAGCCTGCTCGATAAATTCGTCTTGTTCCGCAGCATTCGAAACACCTGTAACACAATTATCAACATAAAACGAATGTTTCAACTTTTCTGCCATATTCTTATAATTAAGAGATACATTATCTAATAAATGAGATATCGACGCTGCCAACGAAAATGGGCTCGAACTCGCTCCGAAAACCACACTGCAATGTCTATAAGTAATTTCTTCGTTCACAGAAGGATAAAAAAATCGTAAAAAATCTCTATGATCCGGGTTTATGCTAATCTGCAAAAAGGCTTTTTCGATATCCGCAGAAAGACCAATTTTATAAATTCGAAACTTATCGATAATATCTAGTATTTGCTCAATTAAATTCGGGCTTTTATACAAAATATCATTTAAGGAACACTTTCCATATTCTCTAGCGGACGCATCAAAAACGGGCCTAATTTTAGTAGTAGCACTGTCCACTTTCACCACAGGCCGATGCGGCAAAAAATGCCCTTTCTGGACGCCCCCCGTTACATTCTCAATTATTTCTAAATCATCCCATTCTCTGAAAACATTTTCATAATCAATAAGTAGACCCCCTTTTTGTGCGCGTTCGCACATCTTTTTATGCCTCTTCCACGTCATTTCTTTATTACTGGGTAATTCAATCGTATCAGATTTAAAAGGTAAACAAACTTCATATCTATCATCTGGATGAATTTTAATACTGGTTTTAAATTCTCTATTATTTTAGAATGCTCATATTGATTTTTCAAACTTTCTACAGGCTCCCTAATACCGATCGTTTCAAGATCCCATAACTCATTAATGGAAGCATTTTTTACATACAAAGATACAACAGACAAAACAGTATTACTATCATAATTACTATTCAAATTTTGATTGGGTTTTCCAGTTAATACACAACCCAATCGTGTTTCTAACATAAATAAACCTGAATTTAATTTCATACATTTATTAGTGAATAATGTGCCAATTAAATCGGCCCCTAAAAGTAAGTTAATTTCCGAATTCTCGGATTCAAGATCAGGTAAAATAATTTGTTTTTCTCTAAGCTCAATAAGTGCATTCACACAAGAAAGTTTGGGTACAAAACCAGTAATTCTATTTTCAGAGAATACCTCAGCTCTACAACTAAAGGAATCATTTAAATCAGAAATAATTAAATCATAAACATCATGTATTTGAACTGAGGTTTCTCTCCCCCCAAAAAGGCAATGGGTCATTTTAATTTTCCTCTTAGGAACCAGATGTAGATTCTCAACTACCTTTTTACTAACATAACTGTTTTGAGAACCGGAATCAATAATAGTGCGAACCTTTAGTTCCACATTCTTGTTTTTCACTTTAACCATTAATGTCATGAGATAAACATTTTCACTATTGGAATGATTTGTCATAGTATTAGTTTCATGAGTTTCATTTTCTTTCTTATCATTAGCATTATCATCTGGGCACATAAGAAAATGATGATATTTTTTACACTTAATGCAAGTACTTTTAAATCTACAGTTTTTAGATATGCGGTTAGGCTTAAAACAATTAAAGCAAGCATTTTTCTTTTGTAAAATCTTTTTCTTATTTTCTAAAGCCCTATATCTAGTGGCAAAACAATCTCGCGATGAATGTTTTTTATTACAAAAAATACAAGTAAATTCTCGCTTACCTGTATTTCCAAAAGACGTGTTTACTAGCAATGTAGCCGTTGCATGAAGAAAAGTTTTATTATCCCGGTCATATCTTTTATTAGTAGTATTAGCACCAAAACCACTGCGTGCTAAAGCAACCATCTCCTCGCTTTGCACTTCGTGTTTTAGAAAAGACATTAAATTTTTGAGTGAACGTTCTTCATGCATCGCATCTTCGGCATTTCGTTTTCTTTCCCATGACATCAAGACTTCTTCAGGGAGGATCGATTCTACTAACGGGATCAATAAATCAGCGTATTTTTCTTGAGTACGTCCTAAACTTTCGAGAGACCGCAACTTTCCCTCTAATTCATCATACAACTTTGGCAAATCTGTTTTAACTCGGCCAGCGATGCAATTCTTCATGACCATTGTTAACAAATCCCGTATATAGACTTGTACGAGCAGATCTTCTCTACCAAATCGTTCTTTGATTTGGTTTATTGCTTGATGATAATTAGCAGCTGTAGCTGGAAAGCTCTCCACCACTCTGGCTACTTTTGAATTCGGAACGACAGCCTGTATTAAGTATTGGAATTTATCCGAGTCCGAAATACTTTTATCTTCATGTATCTTCTGAAATTGAGACCAAAATGACAAATACTCCTTAACATCACCGTTAAATTTCTTCAATTCTATCTTCGGCAATTTAAAACTCCTCTTCTCAAGAGATTCATTTCTATTTTCAAAAACAGGCGTCTGCAAAGAAATCATTTTTTCTTCTACTCCAGTCTTCAACTCAAGGTACTTATCCCGATATTCTTCGGCTGCTTGAAAATCGTCTTCACACTCCTTCTCGGAGCCTTCCTGTTTCAGCAGAATGCTACTGATATTTTTCTGACATTCCTCTAATCTTCCAAATTTATTCTCTAATTGTTTCTATAAAACAGACAGACTTTTAAGATCAATCTCCAGTTTCAATATTCTTCTGTAACTTTATTTGTGCACGACGTAAAACTTATTCGGAGATTCTTTCTTTCGAGTTTTAACGCTTTTAAATCCATAATTGCTATGTCGAGCCCCACGTTGGGCGCCAAATGTTATCTCTAATAACTTAATTTAAAATTCATAAGAACTACAACTGTAGTTATCATAGCAATTAACGGCACTTCTAAGCGACAAAATAACTCTGATTCAAAGATTAGGAAAAGCAGTTACATAATCAAAATTTTAATACATACTGATCATTATTTCTCGTTTACATTTTCGTCAGAAAGAGTATCTGACGTCATTGGGCACAGCTGCGCAACATAAGATAAACATATAAAGCAATAAACAACACTTAATGATTTACAAAATTATTAGAACATCAATAAATATTACTTAGCAATTTACAAAATGATTATGATAGCAATAAATCTCACTTATTGAATTGACTTTAATTACTTTTGTTGAGAATGCCAACTTGGCGATGCTTGCCATTTTCTGTTAGTCGGCATTGTGGCAACCCCCTTTTTATTGTTTTCCGATTTTCTTTTCAGTGTAGATGTAAAGTTTGTTTTGAACCGGTCTGACGGTAATAATGGAACTCTCAAATGAGAGTAATAATAATATTAATATACCTATATATTTGTAAATAAAATGTACATAGTTGTTTTTTAAGAAAGAAGTTTAATTTGAACTGTAGAGTGTGTTTACTTATTCAAGTTACGAATTTTATTTACAATATATTAGAACTAAGTTATGAAGACGTTTTTATTCTTCGTGCACTATGAAATAATTTGGATTTACCGAACCTGCAGTCTAATCGACAACGCAACATTTTTCTGGCGTCAAAGCTCCAGGATGTCTGGATTTCATCATCGATTGAGGTAAGTACCTCAAATTAAATTATATTGAATAGATAGAATTATGAATATATTTATTAACTGAACTGTATTGAATAAATTGAATTCTTTATTTTATGATGAATTGCGAAACATTGAAAAAAAAAAGAGCTACGATTCGTAGTCAAACAACAAAAATATTTGATAAAATAAGGGATTTATTAGATAATACACAAGAATTAGAGCTTGAGAATAGAAAATCACAGCTGGATCTTTTGAAACAGCAATTGAATGACAAAATGAAAACTTTAAAATCATTAAATTCTGAAATTGAACCACTGGTTCCAAGTACTGAATTTGAAAAAGAAATCGAGAAATCGGAATCTTATAATGAGAATATTATTGAATGGAAATATAAAATTTCCAAATTTTTAAATGATAACACAGTTACTCCTGAAACTAAACAAGATTCTTCAGACATTGAAAGTGATAGTAGTAGCAACAATAGTTCTCTACTAAAAAGTCGGAAAATTCTGAATCAAAATTTGATTAAACTTCCTAAACTTAATATATCTAAATATTATGGTGATTCGTGTTTATGGCTCGAATTTTGGAGTCAGTTTTCGAATGCGATTGACAATAATGAACATTTAACTCCGATTGATAAATTTTCCTACTTAAAGTCACTTTTGGGCGGAAGTGCTGCAAATACTATAGCAGGCTTTTCGCTGACTAAGGAAAATTATGCTCATGCTATAGAATTATTGAAAAATCGTTTTGGTCGTAATGACCTGGTAATAAATAGTCACATGACTAAACTGCTAAATTTGAAACCAGTACGAAATTCTAATAACATTAAGGCTTTTAGAGATTTGTATGATGAATGCGAAATTCAAATAAGAAATCTTAATTCTTTAGGTGTTGTATCAGGTTCATATGGGCACTTATTATGTCCGATTCTTCTGAGACTTATTCCATCAGATATTGCACTAGAATTTAATAGAAAACGAATTAAAAACACTGACTGGGATGTTAATGAGCTGATAAATTTCATTAAAGATGAAATTGAATCTCGCGAGACCACTGTCCAATTAAACCATTTTGAAAAAATCCCTGAGAAGCAGGAAAATTATAAGAAAAATTATAAAAAATTCATTCCATCAGCTTCTGCCTTAACCACAAATATTAAAAATAACTGCATATTTTGTAATCAAACTGATCACGATACTGAAAAGTGTAAGTCTTTCACCATTCCGGAAATGCGAGAAAAATTAAAAAGGGAAGGAAGGTGCTTTAAATGCTTCCGTAAATTTCACATCGCGAATTTTTGTAAAATTTCGAATGAAAATTGCAAAGTGTGTGGTAAAACATATCATCATACTATACTTTGTAATTCTAATAAAAAAACAGAAGAATCAAAAAATTCAGGTATTATTATTTCCTCCGTATCTCATTGCAAAGGCAATATAAATAATATCAGTAGAGAAGTAATATTGCAAACAATTCAAGTAAAAGTGGAAGCGGGTGAAAATTCAGAAACTGCTCTTTGTTTATTTGACTCTGCTAGTCATCGAACTTTTATTACAGAAAATTTAGTTTCAAAATTAAAACCTGAGGTCATTAGAAAGGAAAAATTAATTGTCTATACTTTCGGTTCGAGAAAATCTGAAGAACGATGTTATGATGTCGTTAAGCTAAAGCTAATTCACTTGACGAATAGAAAACGTAGTATAATAATTGAAGCATTAGTCACACCGCTAATAACTAATTCTTTGATACAAATTCCTCCTCTTCCAATCAAAATTAAGAGAAAACTTTCCAAATTTCGTCTTGACACGTGGGAACATTTGGAAAATAGTGATGTTGATATATTAATAGGAGCTGATTATTTATATCAAATTAATGACAAAACATACCCCATAAATAAATCATTGTTCGTCTGTGAAAATTTATTTGGGCATTCCCTCTGCAGGACAATTGACGTAAATAAAAACAGTGAGAGTAAGCAAGCTGGGGTCTTGTCCACTCAGGTTATGAAACCTATTCAAAATGATTTGAAAACATTGTGGGAGTTAGAAACTTTAGGGATGAACACTGAAGAAAATATTTCTGAATTAGATAAAGAGATAATCGAAAAATTCGAAAACAATTTGCATTTTCTTGAGCACCGATACGAAGCTAAATTGTTATGGAAAGATGATAGAAGAGATTTAGGAAGTAATTATAACAATGCTAGAAACCGATTTATTAACTTAAATCGAAAATTGCTTAAAGATAAGGAATTATTGCAGAAATATAAAGAAATTGTGATTGAACAGGAATTAAATAACATAGTGGAAGCATGTTCTAATAAAACTGTAAATAGCGGTTATTTTATGCCCCACCGACCTGTCTTGCGAGATGATAAACCCACAACTAAAGTTAGAATGGTATTTGATGCTTCCTCAAAAGAAAATAGCAAATCATTAAATGATTGTTTGTACGGTGGCCCAAATTTGAACCCCGATTTATTAGAAATTATTATTAATTTCAGAAAATTCAATACTGCGTTTTGTGCAGATATTGAAAAGGCCTTTCTTCAAATTTCTGTAGCTGAAGAAGACCGAGATTACCTTAAATTTCTTTGGTTCGATAATGACACAAACAACTTTTTCAAAATTTTAAGATTTAGACGTGTACCATTTGGCGTTACATGCTCACCATTTATTTTGGCTGCCACAATTAAACATCATATAAAGAAATATCGAGATCAACATCCAAATGTTGTATATATGTTAGATAATTCCCTCTATGTCGATGATTTAATTTCCGGATCAGATTTAGATAACGAAGCTTATTATTTATCAGTTACAGCTTCTGAAATTCTTAAAGAAGCTGGGATGAATTTGAGGAAATTAAAAACAAATTCTATTAAACTTAAGGAAATGTGGGAATCTGGTAACTTAGGTATAAGGGAGGAAAAGACAGGTAGTATCTTAAAAGCGCTTGGACTGATATGGAATACTGAATCTGATATTTTGATGTTAGATGCGCAGCCCTTTGAAAAATATTACATCGATGATCCCACGAAGCGAACAGTTCTTAAAATGTTACTGAAAATTTATGATCCATTAGGATTTGTAAATCCATTTGTAATACGTATTAAAGCCTTGTTGCAAGAAACATGGCAAAGAGGTTTAGAGTGGGACAATAAATTACCTGAAGATTTGAAATGCGAGTGGAACACTTGGTGTTCAGAAGTTGTACATTTACGCACATTTGAAATAACCCGAAAATATTTTCCTAATATGATAAACATTTCTGAAAATTCACAAATTCACATATTCTGTGATGCTAGTCCCAAAGGGTATGGAGCAGTTGCTTATTTGCATTCCATTTCATTAACTGGCGAAATTCAAACTAGTTTTGTTTGGAGTAAATGTAGAATAGCCCCCCTCAAGAAGTTAACTATTCCACGGCTGGAATTGATCAGTGCAGTAGTTGCCGCTAGAATGTGGAAATATTTAAAACAAAAATTACATATTTCGAATTTAAATATAAAGTTATGGTCGGACTCAGAGATAACTATCTGTTGGATTAAGGGTTCTATTACAAACTGGAAACCCTTTATTTCCAATCGTGTAACCGAAATTCAGTCATTGACAGATCCAAAGGACTGGAATTATTGTCCCGGAAAAGAAAACCCTGCAGATCTGCTTACGCGAGGGGAAAACTTATCGAAGTTAATGGGTAATAATGTATGGTGGTGCGGCCCACCTTGGTTATCACTATCAGAAGATATGTGGCCTTCAAAAAGGGCTATAGAAATGGTTCCCGAAGCTTTTAATGAAATGAAAGCAAAACCAAATTTAACATTATTGTGTAACGAATCAAACTCTATCCCTAAGCCAGTATTTGATATGGCAAAGTTCAGTAGTTTAAATCGCGTGTATAATATTACTGCTTGGATAATGCGTTTTATTCATAATGCCAATTCGAAAAACCCTAAAATTTTAGGACCTTTAACTACCTCAGAAATACAAACAGCAGAAAAATACTGGATTAAACAAACTCAGGAAACTTCATTTAAAGTTGAAATAGAAGCACTTAAACAAAAAAAAACCACTTAATAAAGATTCTTCTTTGTACAACCTTAATCCACAATTCGATGAAAATGACTTACTTGTTTTATCCGGAAGACTTCAGTTTTCTGAAGTTACAGAGCAGGAAAAACATCCGTGGATACTTCCTAATAAATCTTATTTTGTAAAATTACTAATTAAGGATGCTCATGAAAGAATGTACCATTTTGGTGTAGCTGTCACTTTAGCTCACCTTCGTGAAAGGTATTTTATATTAAAGGGAAGAAGATTTGTAAAATCCGTCTTAAGATCGTGTATGATATGTCGAAAACTTAATGCTATTCCTGGAAAGGTGGAAATAGCACCTTTACCGAAAGATAGAATCATCAAAACACCAGTTTTTGAAACCTCTGGTGTCGATTTTGCCGGTCCGATTTATTATAAAACTTCTGAAGGCACTGGGAAGGCTTATATTGTCGTATTCACATGTGCTGTAACCAGAGCGATTCATCTAGAGTTAGTCACCAATCTAAGTACTGAAACCTTTATCTTAGCACTACGAAGATTTTTCTCTAGGAGAGGTTTCTGCAAAATAATGTACAGTGACAATGCCAAGACATTTTCTAAGGCTGATTTGGTGTTAAAAGATGCTTGGGAAAGAATTTCTAAGCAAGAAATTTTTGATTACTTGAGAAAGAATAAAATAATATGGAAGTTTATAATTCCCAGGGCTTCCTGGTGGGGCGGCTTCTGGGAAAGGATGGTCAGATCAGTTAAAACACCTTTAAAAAAGGTTCTAGGAAAAACTTGTCTCCGTTATGAAGAGCTAGAAACAATACTTACAGAAATTGAAGCGGTGATTAATTCACGTCCTTTATGTTATCTCTACGAAGAAAATGCTGAACCATCACCTTTAACGCCATCTCATTTTTTAGTTGGTAAACGATTAATGTCCTTACCTTCTTATGGATTACCAGTCTGTACGCAAGAGAAATCTAATAAGATTTTGTTGACGAGAAAATATAAATATAAGCAAGAAATTACTGACCACTTTTGGAAAAGGTGGAGAAACGAATATTTGTTAGAACTTAGATCTGCTTTTCAAGTGAAAAACATAAATTCATCGCCTCAGTTCAAAGTTAACGATATAGTGATAATTCATGATGAAAAGCTCCCAAAACATATGTGGAAGTGTGGTCGTGTTAAAGAACTCATATTTGGTCGTGACTCGAAAATCAGATCATGTGTATTACAGACTGCAAAAGGCGATCTTAAACGACCTGTGCAATTGCTATATAATCTTGAATTGGACTTAGTGGACTAAAAGACACTAAAACTCTTACACTAAAAATAAAAACTATTATTGAACATTTAATTTGTTTGTTACTCACATTTACCCTTATTATTGTTTAATTTTCATACAATTCATGTGTTTTATTTTCTTTCGTAGATTGCAGCATTCTTATTATTTTTGCTTTTATATCTGTAGCTGTATGTAAGTATGTATCTGAAAATTTGTCATGTATGTAAGTATATTCTTATGTTTATTAAATTGTTTAATATAGATGCTGAACTAAGTGTTCAGTCCGGGGCAGGATGTTGAGAATGCCAACTTGTCGATGCTTGCCATTTTCTGTTAGTCGGCATTGTGGCAACCCCCTTTTTATTGTTTTCCGATTTTCTTTTCAGTGTAGATGTAAAGTTTGTTTTGAACCGGTCTGACGGTAATAATGGAACTCTCAAATGAGAGTAATAATAATATTAATATACCTATATATTTGTAAATAAAATGTACATAGTTGTTTTTTAAGAAAGAAGTTTAATTTGAACTGTAGAGTGTGTTTACTTATTCAAGTTACGAATTTTATTTACAATATATTAGAACTAAGTTATGAAGACGTTTTTATTCTTCGTGCACTATGAAATAATTTGGATTTACCGAACCTGCAGTCTAATCGACAACGCAACAACTTTAAACCACTTTACTTCATTTTTGATTAATTTATTGATTAATTTATTATATCTAAATTATATTTATCGATTACAAAACCAAAGAAAGATACAGCACATTCACTGTGATCGGGTTTGTGCGCGAGATGAACAGTACTTTGTACTGTAAAAATGCATTATTAAATATTAATGAATAATGTCTTAAATCTTCAAAGCTAAATATAACTTTGGCATTTTAGCTTTACCATGTGATAGAATACCTGATAACACCTTCATCCAAAAGATAAAACAATTTTTAAGAAAATGTAGCATAACATGTTCTTCCACTCAGCTCTTCAATTACATTTAATTAATAAAAATAGAAAATCGTTACAATAGTACATATTTCAGTTAAGTTGTTATTGATTGGATACAAGTATTATTATTCTATTATAGTAATTAAAAGCAGAAAAAGCGCCTAGTTTTTTTATATTTATTATAAAGGACTCGAAGCATAATATGCGAAAGAGATTTCTAAATGGAAGATAGGGAATGAATTTTCTTTTTATGAATATCTTTAAAATGAATTACTGTGATAAAATATCTTTTTAATTAGCAATGTAAATACGGAAAAGAATGTTCTTAAAGAAATATTTAATGGTTAAACATCCCTTTTTAAAACAATCATTGACAAAATAAGCAAAAAATAATTAAAGAAAAGAGGTTAATTACTAGAATTCTTATCACAGCTATATCAAAAATAATTAAAAGTCATTTAAAATGCTTCCTCATGTAATATTTGGTACTTTGAGCGTTGTTAAAGACTGCTTTAATAAATAATTAGTGCTCTTTTAAAAATATTTTGCTTGATTCTACTTGTTACAGCAAATTCTTTGAAATTTGCAATTTTTTTTATTATTTTCTGTATAATTTATTAAGCAGTGCAATTGTATGTGGAAAATTTGAAGGATATCAACTCCAACAAATTACTAAATAAATACTAGCAGTAAATTAAATGTAATTGTATATAGATTTGTAATTAAATGACCTTAAATTCATAACAAAAACCATTAACAAATGTGATCTAATTTGTCTTTTACAAACAGCAGGGAATGCCTCCAGGACTGTTCGAGTTACAGAACATATTATCCGGTGTATAGAGCATAGATGAGAATAGTTTTGAACCGAAATCCCTAACTGATGCTTTATACTGTGTGATTCATAAATATCGAAACAATTGGCTATTTCCTTAAATATTGCCTCTAGACACATTACTTCCAATTGCAAAGTTTCATAAAAAAGGTTTCATCAAAGTTTCATCAAAATTTAATGACATAAGTTAAAACTCGATGGGGGGTCTATTTGAGAAAATACAAAAACTAAATTTTTATACAGTCCCCGTAGAGTAAAATTCACAGTTAGTGAATTTTTCCCTATCCATTCCTGAATTAAACACAAAACAATTTATCTGGATATCTTCAAAATTTGCAGAGATATTAAAATCTAAATTTCGTGACTTACACCATTTATCCATGCCTCTGAGCGACAAGTTTTTGACTCATTTTGAAAGCAAGATAGCGATCATCCACAAATTGTACATTATTAAAAGTCGATTTAAGACAGTGCCTCTTGTTTGGACATAAAATAGCAGCGTATAGATTTTACGGTAAACATGATTCCAAAATATGCCGGTGGTCTGCACTAGAGGTCTGCACGGGTCAAAATATCTAGGTTTGGTCCTGAACTGACCCATAGGAAAAAAAGTTCGGCCCGGCCTGGAAAAAAGGTCAAATCATATCCCGGCCCGACCTGACTGAATTTTTACATAGTTCTTTACATCAGTATGGTTAAAAATTGTTTCGTATGGAGGAGTTCTGTCCAAAAATGCTTATTAGCTTTTCTTTTTTCATGTTTATAATTATTTTCAAAGAAGCGCCAAAAGCTGTGATTATTAGTTTTATTAATAAATCTCTATTTATATGCAAATGTTTCACATATCCTTTAATATCTTTAATCCGTATTACATATGTTGGAGACTTTGAAAAATGCTATACAGTAAAATCTTTTAAGACGGAATCACATAGGAAAGAAAAAAAATGCTTTATAGATAAGTTCCCTTCTTAGGAGTTGTAAATGTAGTCTATTTTTTTCTCAGGTATTATTATACAGTACCGGACCTCAAATCCGGACTGGTCGGGACCGCGCTCGTTCCGGATTTCGGAATTTTCCGGATTTTAGGTCCTCAACCAAAATAAATAAACAGATACAGTACATGCCTTTGGCAAAATTTTAAATGCCACGGAGCAATCTATACCGCGAATTGCCATGTTAGGCTTAGTGTAAATAAAGCCAAAAATACAAATTACAAAAAGTAATTCAAAATAAAAATAAGTTTAAAAAAAAATACTATTACTGCATATTCTTAGAAATATTAAAGCATTTTTTAGAAAATGAAAATGCGTTGTTGCTCGCGAGTTAGGCCCAGGAATCTATATCGCGGATTGCCGTATGAAGTATAAGTAAACAAACATAAACATAAATTAAAAAAAAATAATTTAAAATAAGGATAAGAATTTTTTTTAATCCTGTACATCACATTATTAGGAACATAAAAACATTTCTAAAAATGAAAATACATCGTTGTTTGCGAGAGCCGAATTAGGCTCTTTATTAACCGCCATTTGCCCCTAAGTTTGCTCTGAAACCATAGTAACGAGCTCCCAGCGACACGGTTTCTTTCCTTAAAAATAATTATCTCCGTTGCTAATTGACGAATTTCTTTCAAATTTTCAGCAAGTTACAATAATAGTGAATTAGCTTCTGTAACAAATTTTTATTAAATTATGATAAGTTATTAGAAAGCTAGTGTACCTCTTAAAAAAAAAAAAAAAAAAAAAAAAAAAAAAAAAAAACACTAGATGAAAAGAAAGTAAAGAAAAACGACATATCTATCCGCTGTTTGTTTTGCTTATTCAACATGTTTATTTAACTGCGTGAAGTGGAAAGTCAACATTATCAGAATGAGATCATTAGCTTTCGATGGACAGCTTGTTTTGTTATGGAGAAAGGAACTTTGGGTAGATTTTTTTTTTCTCTTTGAGTTAAAGAAAAGAATTTTTTAGTACGGTGCTTTACAAACAGAATTTTTTCGAAAAATGAAATTTGTTGAACATATTAAAAGTGGGGGGGGGGGGGGCATTGTAAAATACTTTTACATATAAATATCTCTCTATTCTAAAAAAAAAGTAACTACCGCTATCACCGCCGCCGCCGGTTTTGAATTTTTCGTGACCGGAGGTCTTTCTTCGTTAATATTAAGAAAAATAATGCATACAAAAATATGAAAATCGGTAGTATTATACAAAAATGTTTGATAAATACGCTGATGCAGACAGTTTTCAAATCGAAGAATTATTTTAAGAGATATTTAATGCTAAAGTTGGACAAAATCGTTCCACTAAAAAAGTTTTATAGGAGCAAAAACTATACATCGGAATTTAATAATTTTTTGATCATTTTATACGTTATAATTTCCCGGTGTGCAGAATTAATTTATTTTTTAATTTGACTCATTTTTCGAGGTTTCATTTCTATTTTAAATTCAAATTTTCAGCATTTCGAGAGATATTTTTTTCTTATTTCAGAAAATTGTACTAATTTATCCTGTTGCCAACTTTATAAACAACGGAAACAATAATGTTTGCTTCAAATTAAAAATTTATTTACACGTGACTATTATAAACAGAAAAAAACTTTCAAATTAGAATTAAATAATTACTTATAAAAAGCAGGAACTTATTGAAAATTACTTCATCTATAATTACACATGAATTTTAACAGAGAAAGGATATTGTAAAATAATAAATTTATTAACATGCGTTAGAAGTCTTAAATAGGAGAAATTACATCACATTTACGTCACATTACAGTTATTACATAAAATGAACACAAAATAATATTGCAAAACAGTATAAATTTAAAAATAGCGCCAGACATTTACTTGATATTTTGAGATGAATTTTTCAACTATTTTTTTTTTTTGACAGCGCAAATAATATTTCATTTCTAATAAAAGCATTTTCACGTGAATATTAAAAAGGGAAAGAAAAGTTTGGTGAAAATTACGTCAGATTAAAAACGATACATTTAAAATGTCTTATTTAAAAGGACTTTCTTTTCGCTTTGTTAAAAAATACCGGGAGACAAAGACTCTGTTTTACTTAATTCATTTTATATTAGATGATTTTGAAATGCCATTGTATCTATTAACAGCAGCTGATTTTTCCGTAAAATTCCCCAATAAAAGAGAAATGAATAGGAACCCGTTTATAGGGAGATCGCTTTTGTTTTTTAAATTATAATTCAATCTTCCAAAATCTTTTTAAAGCCGATCAAATTAGCGTGCTTTTAGAGACTGCAGTGTCTGAACGGGGGTTGTCGAGCGTAGCTCCTAGGGGGCCGTGCCCCCTAGTTATAAATATATTCTACGAACCTTTTTAAAAATAATTCTTTCTTGTGGTTATTTATTTATTCTTTTTACATTTTCTATATAAATGAAGAAAAGGGTTTCTTTTTAAAATAAATTCGAAATGTGTGCACACACTAACTACGATAATTCTGTTAGAAAATTTAGATTAAAATTAATGAATGAATGAAAAACATTGCAATAAAATAAAATTGCTGAGTCTAGTTTGGCTCGGCACTAGAGTCCTGCGCGGGTCGGGTTTTACCCGACCCGAACCCGCAAATTCCATTTTAAGTCAACCCCCAACCCGACCCGAACCCGAGGTGTATCAACCCGCACCCGACCCGAACCTGCAATATTTCAACCCGCAACCCGACCCGATGCAGGACTCTACTCGGCACTGTGTTACGTGCGCCCGTAGCGCCATCTATGGATGTTTTTACGAAATATTTATTCGAGATTATCGCGGAATTTCGGTTTCTTTTTTCCATTCCGGATTTTGGGTCGTCCGGATTTTAGGATTCCGGATTTGAGGTCCGGTACTGTATTCATTTTGCATGGATCAATAGATTTTTCCGTTTAAGAAAAGATTTCGTCATAGGCAGGTTCTTTTTCACTAGTTTTACTGCATTTTATTTTTTTTCTTAAAATCTACTATCCTTTAAAAAAATAAATTTAAAATTTTATTGTAAAATAATGGCCATTTAAAAATATATGCATGTAATGTCTGGGGCAGTTGGACAATTTTCCAACTCTAGTCCCGAGTGGTGAGAAGGCATAAAGGGTTGACATGGATTGGAAGTCCAATGGGATTTTCTGCGACAGGACACCATCCTGCCGGCTTGTAAAATTGTAATGTCTGGGGCAGTTGGTGATACTTGAAAGACGTGGTTGTTAGATGAAATAACTGACTAGGGATCTCGCTTTTTCAGTGAACTCTGTTTATTTAGGACATTTTCAGTCCAAGAGAGTTGCGAGTTCGCGGAGGCCCCGAGATACCATATATTTCTTGGCTCACATACTTGGTCTGTTAGAGCCAGCCCAAATATCTAAAAAAGTCCGAGCTCTTAGGCTGAGTTTTGTTAAGAAGTTTGGATATTTTCTAGCAGAGGGCGAAAGTGTAAATTTTGGAGGAAACTTTAATTTCATTGGCTCAATGTTCTTTAATAGGTGTGGTCTTGGTGATTGCATCACAACTGGTAATTTCCACTTTTGATATGAATGATTATTTATGTTTTAATCAATGTCAGCTAGAGAAAAGTTAATTGACATTGATGGTTAAATGTACTTATTTTGACATTGATTATAATTGATATTATGATTAATTTATATTTTATAATTAAATGTAATCATGGATCTAATAACTGTCAAATTTGAGGAAGAGTAATTAGAATTTATAGCCTAAATATAATCCACTGTCATATTTGGAAAAGTAAATGAGTATTTATAGTTTTAAATATTTATTTAATGTTTATTTTAACTCTAGTTTGATTTTATGAGTCCAATAACTGTCATAATGATAGTTTATTGTGATTAATGATTTTAAGTAATCCTAACATCAATCAGTGTCAAAGAAGTTAGAAATTCATAATATTAAGTTTAAAAAAAGGTTTGATTTTTATCCGTTCATGCATTTTTTGTAAAAGTTTTTGGGCTGAGCCAAATTTTACTTATTTTTAGACGGATTAGGTCAGTCACAGACAATGATTTTAATACGGGTTGTGTCGAAACCGGGACTGAATATTTCGTCCCGTGCAGAACTAGGAATAACGAAGCAAGTCTCGGTTCGGTATGAAAAAATACGCTTGACGAGGCCTGTCCGAGTCTTCAGATAAAAGTTGCCAGTTCAGAGTTTGGCCGCCCCGGCCTCAGAATACAAACTTTTTTTAACAGCCTCGGCGGGACGATAAAAAGCTTGAAGTTGTGAGGGCTAAAATTATGAAAAACTCTTAATCGACATGTTAGAAAAAGCATTGTTTTAAATTACACATTTAACATTTATTTACGGACATTTAAATAGCGCAAAAAGGAGGTGGAAAGGGCAAAAGGGAAACTGAATCGGAAGTTTAAGATACAGAAATGAGTTACTAAGCATTTAAACATTTTATTAGGAGACAATCTTTGTTTAAAACTTTAAATGTGTTCTTCTGCATGACTTTTTTTTTTTTTTTTTTCACCATGTCTTGCCTTTAAACTAATATAAGTCAAGAATCATTAAATAAAAAAAGTGCAAACATGGAACATGTCTTTTTTGATTATTTTATATTAATTTTCTTTCGGCAAATTTGAAAATAATATTTACTTTTGAAAAAATGATTTAAAAAAAAAGAAGTTACATGATTTTTTAAATAAAGATTTTTAATAGTTTAAAAATTTATATTTAAAGAAATTCCGAAACAAAACTAAAATTATACTTTCCTCTTTAATTAAATGAATAAAAAAACTGAAATCCGATGAATAATGTTTCGAGTTATAACGATTTTGAACTACCCCATTTAAAAAAATACTAATCATTTAAAATTTTTTAAAACTTTATGAGGAATTTTAGGATGTGATTTTGTTTGCAAATTATATGGTTAACCATCACTAAAAAGAAGAAAAAATAAGAATTTTAACTGCATAAGTATATTTTTGTTTCTTAAATCATACGCATTTCAATTTGTGTCTAATCCCTTAAAACCTGAATAATTATTTAAACGGTCATAACTCAGCGAGTTTTGCAGATATGAAGATGCAATTTTTTGTGTTTAATTCAGGAATGGATAAGGAAAGTTTTCCTAATTTGAATTTTTACACTACGGAGGTATAGTACACGGTGTACAAATACAGTAGTACATGCAATATTATGTATGCTATATTGTCAGTAATTGATGGATATATGGATACAACCCGTCATCTTTTTTCTTCATTTTGTGAACAACGGATTTTGAGCTTATTCTGTCAACGATAATTTTCAAGCTATGTTTTTGAGACTTTCACAAAAGTTGCTCTATACACCTACCTAATACATAATGCAGATTATATTTTGATTGCATTCGCGGTAAAACATTTTTTAATAAACCTGCTTATTTTTCATCCAATTTTTATTATTCTTTAATTCTGATTACAGGGTATTGTGTACAATGTTGTTTGTCATATTTTCTGAAAATATTTTTTTTTTATATTAAGAACTCTACAAATTATAATAAAAAAAAACTTGGCAAAATTTGGGAGTCTTTTTATAAAAACTTTAATTTCTCTATGAATATGCATGCTAGTCTCATAAAAATAAACACACTGTATTGCAATAAGGCACTTAATCATAATCTACTGTGGTGAACGCTTTTGCTACGTTAGTTTTTACAGGATTATCCAAAAGATATTCATTTTTTTAAATTTGTTGACGGTCCCCTATGGGGTTTCTGGAAAAAATGTTCACGGAAATATATGACCTGTACTATTCTGTTTACACACCTGCAGTTTCAAGATATTCCCTCTAGGATTTTTCTAGATATTTAAGAAAATGTCTAAAATCGCAAGTGACCGCTCACCTTTGGCCATATAGTGTACTCGGCATGTAGCGGGCAAAACGTCTAAATGCATTATCTTCGAAAATAATACATTGATTAAAAACGTCGACCACTTGGCACTGCTAAGACATAAAGAATTGAAAATAAAAATATCTTCTACATATAGGTAATTTTTTTGCTTATTTTCCATGAGCTGTGTTAAAATTATAACAGATTCTTTTTCACACTGGGCGTTTTACACTGTTCTACTCTATGTATCACCTGAGGAAATTAATATTTTTAACTCAATTTTTAATCGAACTCTTTTTAAGGCTGTTTTCAAATCCAAAGGGTCTACTTTCAGACACATTTTTAAATTCATTTTTTTTTCAGAAACGCATGAAAATGGCAAATGTTTTATTCAAAACTATGTAATTGAAAGACGTTTTCCATTTTTTGGTAAGCGCAGAAGATCTTTCGGAAAATGCTGTGAAAGTGGGTTTTCTAAATTGAATTTCCGAACGCCAGACAAGATAAAAACCGGTCGTCACGCGACCATAACTGCTTGCAAATCGATAAGTAATAAATTTAACAAAAAATGGAAAACTCATTTCTGTTCCAAATCGCTTAAATAGTCAGGACTGCCAATTTTACGCCTTTACGTTTAAAAAAGTGTTAGAAAAGGTATCAGAAAATTTCGCGTTGTTGCGCAGGAGATTTAAAAACTGTCTTAAAGGATATCTCGTTTTTTGTTAGTTGTCAAATAAATGCTGTTAGCAATATTTAATCTTTGCTATCATAAAATTTGCGTGATGTTCGTTTTTTATCCTCAAAAATTAATTATCTATTTCTCAATATAAAAAGCATAGGTAAGATAAATTGGGCTTACCTTATATTTATGTATATCCGTTTGACATCTGGTATTTTTCCTCCGGAAAGGGTAAATGAATCTATATCTTCTTCCTGTATTTCTTATTTAATCCGTATATGTGACTGATGGTCTGAACTTCATGTTGTTTAAAAAGACGCATATTTTGAGTGACTTGTGAAGTTAATTTTGTGCCGAAACTTATAAATAGAAAAGTAAAATTAAATTTAATAAGAGCTTTAACATACACATCTCTCAGTTTGAGAGTTTGAGAGTTTGAGTTACAAGTAAGAGTAGAGAAAAAAATACATGAATAAAATATCATTAGCAATAAAGAACAGGAAATTAATCCCATAAATCAGCATAACAAATAGTTTGTATCAATATTTATATTTACGATAATTTAAAGTGAAAGTATATAAATGTCTTATAGTTCATAAGTATTGCGAAAATGTTTATAATAAAGTATCTGTTTACGATTGTGCAATCACTTTTCAATTTCACTTCCTTCTTTTAGATCATAAACACTTTCGATAATTACTTTTGTAAATCACATTTGACACATGAAAAACAATTTACTTCGCTTGATTATTTTAATCTCCTTGTTTGGAGATTATATTTCACAATATATCTGTCAACAAATGCTTAATTTAATATTTTATGGGTTAAATGCTGACGAGCAATGAGTAAGATTTTAAAACTTTAAATAAAATTAAGGATGCATTTTAGAAATATTTTGACAACTAAATTAAGGATATATTTTAGAAATATTTTGACAACTAAGAAAAATAGAGACAACCTTTAAGAAGAGTACACAGAAAAAAATAAATTAAAAGTATTAATTTCCTGAGGAGATATTTCAAATATTCGTCTGTATTCTACGCCCGTAGTTTTACCATTAGCAAGGAGAATTGAGGGGCTGACTAATGAACAGCATCTGAACTAAATAAATTAAAATAAATAGAACACTATTTCTGACGGAAGATTAAATTCTTGTCGATAGGACTGAAAAAAGGAAAAAAAAAAGAAAAAGAAAAGAAAAACAACATTTATCTTTTGTTATTATTATTATTTTTTACTTTGTAATGTTTTGTTGTCTATTTTGTTATAAATATATATAAAAGGGGTAGAAAAACTACTTCAATGATATTTTTTTTATTATTTTCTGATGTTTACAATAAAATAAGAACACTAACAAATCATTTCAAAGAAACTATTTTAACTATAAATATATTTTTTAATTTTTTAAGCAAAATAATGAAGTAATTTTAATTATGTGTAATTTAATCACATTCCTTTAACCAAAGTTTTCAACTAACCAAGATAACATAAAAGGGATAGAACTGTTGTAGAATAAAAATTAAACGCCTATATGATTTAAAGAAGAAAGAGAAAAGAATAAAAATAAAAACAAAATTTATCTTTCAGGAAAAGTTGTATTTTACAACAGAGTGTATGTTGTTATAAATTTTTTAAAAAGAGATAAATATTTCTAAGGTATGTTTTAAAATTACTCTGTGCTATATCACTAAAAAAATCAAACTAAGGATTTTAAATATAAATTATTTTTCATCACGAATTTTAAATATAAATTATTTTTCATCATGAAATTTAAATATAAATTATTTGTCATCATTTTAAGCAAAATAATCAAATACTTTTAATTACAAGTAAGATCAAGTTCATCTTTCTTTAACCAAAATCAGGAACTAAACAAAATTAATGAAAATAAATGGGATTATTTTCGAAGGAAATTTAAACTATCGCACCAGTATGATTGAAAAAAAAAGCGAAAAAAAGAAAAGAAAAAAAGAATGTTTAACTTTTAATATAATTTCCATTTTGTAATATTTTGTTATAAGTGCATAAAAAAGAGATAGAAAATTACTTCGATGGTATTTTAAAAAGTTATTTTTGCTAGTGACAATATAATAATAAGATTTACAAATCCTTGCGAAGAAAATATAAAAGGATTTTTGTGTGATTAAAAGAAAATTAGGTTTTATATAATGAACGATAGCGTTCTGATGCAATGAATGATATCATTCATTTCATCAGAATGATCGGAGTCACAAAATTATCAACGTATCAACGTGCTATATGATCTAGTGTTTTCCATTAGATTTCTAGGAAAAAATTCAAATCTAATGTAGGAAGTTTCAGTTTCCCTGGGTATCTTTCTTTAATTGTACGCACACTGAAATTACTTTTATAAATTACTTTATCACATCTGTCGCGTAAGATAGCTTATTTCAGCCTAAGCTCGAATGCGTTAATTGAAGTATATCACCAAAGAATTTAATAAAATATTTAGAAAAAAATAACATATAAATATTTTATTTTCTGACGAACTCGCGTGTACAAAACGTTTCAAAATAAGTGTACATAAAAACAACAACAACAACAACAACAAAAAAAACTTGTGGCTATAGGATCCTTGAAGGATTAGGGCATGCAGTTATACAACAAGTGTTAGTGTTGTGACAACAAGGTATTGATAAATGTAATTAGGTTACTTATTTGTGGTGTCGTCGCCAGTACTCGTTGACGCATAATATCTTATTGTTACCACAGAAGAAGAAATAGGAATATTTCAAGCCCGAAGCTCACGAAATACATATGATCTGCATTTAGATCACCACTCTAAAAAAATAATATAGGAGGATCAACATCTATAGACACGACCACCGCGACGAGCGGCCCATCTTCGTCCGCAGCCCTTTATTCTTCTACTCTAGTCCGACGCTTTTGCGGAAGCAAGATACGCAGGTCCCCAGCCACGTCCCGAGTGAAAGACTCTCTAGCGAAATCCAGGTTGAAAAACAAAATCAAAAATTGAAACCGGACAAGTTTAAAAGGGAAATTACACAAATTAAAGACACCGAAAAGCGGGAAGGGTTGGGCTCGGGGCGATGAAGCTACCGAACGACTCCTAACTACTTCGAGCTGGTTTAAATTATTTTTTCAATTAAAGACCAGAATTGACGATTAGTAACAAACTGTTTTGTAGCCGTAAACCATACTTAAAACAAAATATGATTTTTTAAAGTATTTTTCCCATGATTTATTTAAAAAATGAAAGCCGAAAAACATTATTACAGTGATTTTTTTTTTTTTAATCAGGCATTTAAGGGTAACCCTGTTTATTTGACACTGGGCTTCGAGGTGTTATACAGCATATGTCCCTGTCAGGGGGTCAGCCTACCGCGAGACACCGTTGTTTAGTTCCTAAGCAAGCTTGATACTCATTTTATCGATTCCGAAGGGTGAAAGTTTGAATCAACCTTTCCCAGCCGGGAGTCGATATCGCGACCAATAGCATGACAGACAGGCTTGCTGACCACTTACGTTACTGGGCTTAAATAAATGTATCATGAACTAATATTTGAGCTATTTAATATAGATAACTTAATGCACGCAAAACAGCATAAACCTTGAAAATTTTGACATAAATGAATCTTTCCATGGTTAAAACGTCTATCAAGCTCCTTCTGTCGAGATGATATACAATTGTGAAATCGTAATACGTAGTATTTTTCTTTTCTTTTGTAATTCAATTGTGTTTAGCTTTAATTATGAAATTTTTTTTCATAGTTATGATTCTGAAAATAATGAAAATTCTATTATCTATTGAAATTGCCTATTAATTAATTTGCGATAAATTGTAGCACAGTATAAACCCATAAAAACTAAAATTTTTTCACCACATAGTTACTGTTTACTAATGCTTTTTTCACCTTTGATTTGTTTATAAAAATATTAATGCATTTCGAAAAAAAATTCTCCATTAAAAAAAATCTCTGCTTTATACTTATCCATATACACCCACACACTCATCTCATACAAAAACTTGTTGCAAAGTTAGAACATTAATTCTGAGCTTTGTGATCCTAAAAAGACAGATAAATATATTGAAATCTGCTTTTCAAATATTTTACGCTTTTATCTAATATTTATCCCATGTATACTGATTTGCTAATTAGATATTTGCGTACATTCCGTTAGCTCGATATAGATTATATTGTAAAGGGAAAGTAAAAATAACTCCAACATGTTGTGTTGCAGTCTAAGCTAATCCTTTTTAACATGAATTTTTTTAGGATTTGTTATAAATAACCCGAGGTCACCAAATTTATCTACTCTGATTTATTATTTGCAGTAGTCAGATATACATCCAGGAGAAAATGTAAGTGAATTGAAAAGAGAAGGTTTTTGCAGTGGAAATGTTTCTAAACTACCCTAAATCATAATTGTTAAAAAAGCCTATGATCTTTGAATTTTTGGTGAGTTATTGGTAACTCAGATTTAGTTTAGTAACAGTAAATTTTCCTTAGCTCGAGTATTTATAGTACTAGAAGAAAATTTATGTGCTTCGATCGAAAAAGTATAAAAACTTTCTAAAGATATGAAAATAGTTTCTGTTTCTAAAAGTGTAGCTTGCAATTCTAAAGTTTCATTGGAATGAAATGACACTGCAAATGTAATTTGAGCGGTCATATGTAAATTCAAAACATCAGTTATAATATCTCATAACTAAGCAGAAAAGGAAATTTTAATTCATAAATACAAGTTATGTTTTAAGCTTTTGTTTCACAACTTCATTATGTGTAGATTGCAAAAAGTTTTATGTTCTTCAACAAAAACTACTATCTAAGATTGTTTACATTTTTTGTTAAACTTTTTAAATAAAATAGTGTTAGTATGAGCTAGCATTCACTCAAAATAATTCTACAATAAAGTACGTAGAATGATAATTTTGTACAAGTTAAACCCATGTGATTTAGTCGGACAGAAGTGAATGAAAAAATTAACGTTTGCATCGCACAATAAAATAAACTTTATTGAACAGCATAAAAAGACAGAGAAGCATTAGGAATAAATTTTGTTCAGTAGGAAAAATTACAATGCATTTTTGAAAGGAATTAAGTGAATTAAAAGATGAATAAAAGAACTGAAAGTAATTTTTCCTAAACATTTTTCCTTTTCTGCCGTTAAATATTTATATTAGTTCTAAACATTTGTACAGTACAATTTATTTCTTTTAATTTTCCAATTCCTACTATTAGTTCACACTCTCCCTATATATATCTTGTTCAAATTTCAATCGTTAATAAAATACTTATTATTTATCCACTCAAGTTCAAATAAATTTTTTTTTAACTTGTAATGGATGACACTTGATGTTAATACAGTTTTTTCAAATATTATTTCATTAATTAAATTTAATTCATTAATTTTAGTTTTATATGGGAGAAAAAATGGCGGCCATTGGTTACTGAACAGCATTTAATGCACCTCCATACCTATAAGGGCGGTTACCACAGGGGGAACTCTGTTCTGTCGTCAAATACCGCCAAGTTTATCGCCAAAAGTGAGGCCAACTTGGCGATATCTCTAATATTTCGCCAAATTCTCATAGACTTCCATTGTAAACCAATAGGGTTTACTTGCTTATAGAAAATCAACAAATTGAGATATTTAATGCAACAAAAACTAATATTAGCTTAAGGGATTATATTAAATTTTTCATTGATGACCTAAGTAGGAATTGACTTAATTTTTTTTTTATATTACTTGTTAATATATTCTAGCATACTTGTAAGCATTTTCAAGTGTTTTACTCTTTTATGTTGACTAACCATCTTTAGACAAATCCACCTACCTACTGAATATATTAATTCATTACACACGTTTTTTACAGAAGCAAATTCTTAAAATAAAAAGTTAAATAAGACTCACTCAATAAATAATCAGAAAGAATCGTCAATAATCTTAAATTATTTTTATCTCAGTCATTTTGTAGTTGTGTCTTACACATATGTTAAACCAATTTTTTTTTAAAATTAGATGGTTTGATTTGTTTGAAAACTGCTAAAGTTACATACGAATTCAAGTGTATTTAGCTAATTTCATGAGAAGTATTATTAAAAGTGCTTTTATATTTGCTTAAAGCTGTTTTAAAGTGCACCTCTCAAGAAGCGCGAAACTTTCTGACACATTTATAGCTCATTTTTAAGCGTAAAAGTACAAAATTCGCAGGGCTGACTATGGAAGATTTCGATTTGGAATCGAAATGGGTTTTCCGTTTTTTGATAAATAAATTACTTATCGAGTTATAAGCGATTTTGGGCGGTTTTTCTCCTCTCTTTGGATGATTTTTCTCCTTTCACCCGGAAATTCGGTTCAAAACGCCTACTTTGATGGTATTTTCTGAAAGAGGTTTTAGCTTTACTAAAAATGGAAAACGTCTTCTGATTACGAAGTTTTTGAATAACAGCTCCTGACAATTTCATGCGTTTCCGAACAAAAATGAATTAAAACTTACGTAATAAAGTTGCCTCTTTGGATTTCAGAACAGCTTTAAGAAAGCAAATGTATTACATTTCATAGGAAAATTATTTTTTCTTAATTATTATTTTTTAAAAGTGAGTGTTTCGATTATATATTTACTTCTTCACTGTAAACGAAAAACGACATTTTCAGTAATGGAACAGTGTAGCACCAGAGAATCAATTGACACCACAAAATTTTATTAGTACACTCTAAATTAAAATGTCTGAAATTCAGACACTTAAGTGTCTGAAATGGAGTGTTCAATTTTCAGACATTTTAAAATGTCTGAATTTTTTCAGACACTTTTTGCGTCTGAATTTCAGACACTTCAAACGTCTGAATCGCATCCATTTTTTCGTAAGCATCATACGTAGCCATGTTTGACCACGTTGAATCCTGGAAAAATATTTGGCTGTAGTCCTGCCCCCCCCCCCCCCAATACAGCCTGATTTTTTTGGTGCTCTCAGTTTTGGTATACAATTTTCGTTACGTTGATAATTTAAATCTTTTACGACATTGTACTGATTATAATAAATATCTTGAACTTCAGGAGTAGAACAAGATTAAAAAACAAAAAATATTTATCTAAATATTAGATTTTTTTAAATTTATTTTGTTTTTAACCTTATTTTACTTTAAAAGTTCAAAATATTGATTATAATCAGTACAATTTCGAAACAGATTTAAAATATAAGCTTTACAAATATTGCACATCAAATTTGGGGGCACTACAGTCGTAGGGGGACGGGGCACTTCCCAGTTTGCCCTTCCTTTAATCAAGAAGTACTTTTGCAAAAAACGCAACCCTGCATTATAATTGTCTAAATTGAGATGCCCGGTATTTGGGAGTATCCGTTGTGGAGGTTAATGGACATTCCCGAATAGCGAACACCTCTATTTAACGAATACTTTTTTAATCAGCAGACATACATATTTGTATATTTTTACCTCAAAAAAGTAGACATCTCCAATTATCGGACAAATTCCGCGGTCCCGAAGTGTTCGCTATTAAGGGCTTTTAAGGTACATAGATAAATATATATATATATTTTATAATCTTGTCCTACGCTAAAAGTTCAAAATATTTATTATACTCGGTTGTATGTGGAAAAAGATTTAAAATATCAGATGTACGAAAATTGCAAAAATCCCCCCCCCCAAAAAAAATGAAAATATAAAAAAATATATTGCCACATAGGCAATTTTACATATACATCACTTGATGATCACAACAGCCATTTAACTATGAATAATGAAAAGAAATAAATAAATATTCTACTTTAATAACATTGGGGAAAAAATGACTTTGGTATTTTGTTAAATATATTTGCGTTTTTAAACTTGTCCTACTCTAAAAGTTCAAAACTTTCATTATAATCAGTGCAAGATTTAAGATATCAGCTTTACAAAAATTCATGCAAAATACCCCCCTCCCCCCCCAAAAAAATGAAAATACTTATTTAAAAATTATGTTTTTAAAAAATTTATATTTCCACATGGGCAAGTTTTTATGTAGATCAGAGGGTACTCACAAAAGCTATTCAACTATCAATAAAAACAAATAAGTACATATTCTATATTAAAAACATGATGAAAAAATAACTTATGATTTCCAAACTTCTTTCGTCTTAAATATATACAGAAACATCTGTCATTTTTGTATTTTTCGTATAAGTGCATATAAATAAAGTTACCACAATTTTAAATACGAAATCTAGTTAGAGGTTTTTACTTTTTCCCATTATAAATTTCAAATTACTTTTTTATTAAAAATAATAAAAAAATCAGTATTAGAGTTGATTGCAAATCAAATACATATGTATATTTTTACAGGCAGCCTCATATAATAGACCAGTCTCATTTACTTTATTTATCTTTTTTTAATCTGCGGTTTTATGCCAGGAAGTAAGAAAGCATTAGGTCATCTTTCAAAGTTTTTTTTTCTTTACTTCCTTGTGGCCGTCATTTACTGCGAGATAAAAATTATCCATTGAAAGTAAGAACTGACATTGAATATATAATTCGTAATAAAAAAGAACGTCGTAAGTTTAAAAATATATACTTCTAGAATTAGTGGGGTTTTTTGCGAACAGATTCAAAACTAATTAAATTTCATGCAGGATTTTGTTTAGTACAATAAATAAAATCATAAAATACACTAATTTTACTACTATAAAGAAACTTACTTGAGTTGCTGCAAGAGGTAAGAAATATTCCTCGATTTGAAATTTTAAAAACTACCACAACCACAGTGAGGGAGAAAGACTTTCATCAGTTTAAAAGGTAATCCCGTAATACATCCGACTAGCCATATTTAAAGAATGAGATGTTTCATCCTAAAAACAGGACCCGCCAGACAAAAGTTCCTTTTTTTTGCCAGCTTCGACAGGACGAAGATGAATAACACAATATTATTGATATAAATTGATACGAGTTAACACTAAGCCCATTGCACACGCTTTGTAGAATTTCCGGGTGTAATCTTCAACCGTCATCTACTTCTGTTCTGTGTCTATCCCGCCCTTGTATCGACGACAGCTTCTAAGAGACATTTGATGTCGAGCACACACGTCAGATGTATGTATTAAATAAATAAATAATCCAAGTTAATACGAATTAAAATCACAGTACTTCACATTTCGCAAAAAACGAATTAAAATACAAGCGTACATAAAAACAAACTTTGTTTGAATTACAACGTATACCACTTCGAACGAAGACATCTAAAACGCATGCGCAACTGGGAGTGCTAGTGCCCCCTGGTGGTTATTGCGTCGGAAGAATCAAAACATCTTAAATTAAGACACGTTTAAAGCAATGAAGTGTCTTAAAATAAGACGTTTGCGGATATTTTAGACATTATTCTCAGTTCGTTTACACCATGGTCATAGTAAGACGCTTATGTATCTTAAATTAAGACATCTATAGTGTCTTAATTTTCAGATTAAGACACTTAAGTGTCTAAAATTCTTTTTCAGTCACATATGTGTCTAAATTTAAGACGCTTCTATTTGCAGTGTATTCATCGTCCTTTCAGGACAGAATTTCTGAGGTTTGTTCAAGGCAAAGAATACTATTAAATTTTAATGGTGACTATCGCCCGACTGCTACGCCACTGTTCCGTCACTGCATTTTTACACTACAAAGTACTGTTCATCTCGAGCACAAACTTGATCACAGTGAATGTGCTGTAACTTTATTTGGTTTCCTGACTATATTAACATGGAAAATACAGTAGTTGCGTAAAACTAACAACACAATGTGCTGGCAGTTTGGACGCCAGCAGTTTGTGCTGTAAAAAAATGCGTCCAAATTGCCAGCACATTGTGCTGTTAATTTTACGCAACTACTGTATTTTCCATGTTAATATAGTCAGGAAACCAAAGAAAGATGCAGCACATTTACTGTGCTCGTGATTGTTCTGGCAAATCTACAGTGGTTTTTTTACAGTGTTTCTAAACTAACTTCAATGGTTTTCTTTTTATATTCAATCACTTGATCTAACTTGAAGAAGTTATCTCTCTATATATAACATTATCATCATCATCAACCGTTTTCAATTCACTGCTGGACATAAGTCTTGCCCAGATTTTTCTAATTGTTTCCCGTCTAGTGCTTGGATGTTGCCAATATATTTCTTCTTTAGTTTTGCATCCCATATCCTCAATTTACAACTCAGACCTCTACTTTCTTTTTGTCTCCAATTCCAGCATCCCAGTCTTCCATTATTAATTTGACATAGCATTTTAACTTCTGATTTATTGAAATTACTTCACATAAATCCTCAACTTCTTCATCCGTGTACTTTATTGTTGGTGCATAAACTTAAAAATTTGCATCTTGTATCTTCTTGATTTTTGTATAACTAACCTTCCATATCTGTACGATACGCTGTCACATTCTGCGATGTGATTCTTAAAACCTTTTATGAATCATCTAGCCTACATCACGTGTTTTTCCATTTTCTGTGCCTCTGTAATATAGAGCATGACAGCTGGCAAGATAAATCTTCTTTGCACCTCTTCTTATAATCCTCCTCTTCATAATCCCAGAATGTCCCATTTGATTGTTTCTGATTCTTATTCAAATTCCTGTAAACTAAGATGGAGATTGCCCGTTATATGTAGACAAAGTTATCCACTTCTGGCAGCTAAGCGAAACCCGGGGATTCTTAGAATCCCCTGTTTTCATGTCTTTCTGATCGCTGTCATAATAGGAAGTGCCTGGAATTACGAACCTTGATTTGATTTTTGAATTTATAATAAAATATGAATGGACGTGGTAAACGTCCTCCACTCTAGCGAAGCGGTCTGCACGAAGGTCATCCGCATTCGTTCGCCATGCACTAGAGTCAGCAAGGGTGTTAACAGGCTGTACTAATGTGGATGGAGCATTAAGACTAATGTCAGACGAACGTCTGTCTGCACGCTTTTTCCCTTCCAACCTGTGTAGGAAATCTGTAAGAAGGAAAAAAGCGTGCAAATAGACGTTTGTCTGACATTAGCCTAAGTCCCTTCTTCCAGGCGATTTTTTATGGCCTCCTCTAAGTCAATTACAGACTTTTCTACTAGTTAACAAGTTGAGGCTATTAAACAGTCCCCTATATATATATACACACACAAAAAATAAAATAGAAAGAATTTGGAAACAAAAATGTGTTCATATACGACAAAAATTTATGTTGGAATAATTGAATAATTCTGTGATATTGAAAAAAGAAAACGCTATGATTCGCTCGTTTATTTTTTCTCGTTCGTGCTAAAAAGCTTAATTTCTATATCATTTCTTTTTATAAGATTATTGTTTCGAATCCGATTTCAAAAGCAATTTTTTTTTTTTAAGATAGAGTTAAAAAATAATTTAAAAACATTCTCAAATATACCCAGTTAGATTAATAATTATGAAATAGTATATAAAGTAAGTTACTCAGAGTAAAAAATATCTATAGCTTTAATTTTAAAATTTAAGATGTATTTCTCTGATTATCTAAAAAAAATCATATTTTGTGATGTGTCACTTACACGAATAGATGTTGGAAATGTATCTTCTTCCAATACCCCCCCCCCCCCCTCAATCCTTCGATAGCTGATCTATAACATTTTACATTCAATCTTTATAAATTTCTATTCTTTTTATATAAGAAAATCTTTGACATAGTTGCTTATCCTTCACTTTTCGAACTTTGAGTTTTGAAAGTTTTTTTAAGCAAGCAATTTTACTTCAAAACTTCTTCAAATTACCCGAAATGAATAAAGTATCAACCTTCTATGGGATCACCAAATAAATTTTCCTATCAGGTAATTACTTGAATAATTCATTGTTATTCTGCGGAGGTAACTGACGACTTTCTTGGACAACGTTCAACTTTCATGCATTTAACAGTGGATCGTATTTTAACAACGGAAGGAGGCAAAGAGCTCTTTAGATATTCATTTGTCGTACTGACAAAACAATTAGATCCATTAAGACAACATCAATGGCATTCGGAGTTCTAATTACAGAGTATTTCGGAAAATAATGAAAACTAGAATTATTTTCCGGGGAATAGTATACAACCTTTTATTGATTTCAATTCAAGATTGTATTATATATACTTTTGTCTTACATTGTTAGATAAAAAATTAACCATTTGTACTCCAAAAGGTCTTTAGAGTCCCATTGAAGGAAATTCAGTATAAATATATTTATGTACATTTAGAAAGCCCATCCAGTTATATGAAGTTAAATATTTTTTAATGGGTATTTAACCAAATAATTTACATATGGATAGCTTTTCTAATGTTGAAAGATTTGTAGTGCAAAATGTTACACACACAGATGTCATTTAAAGATGAAATCGCAATACACTTCCACTCTCCTTTTTCTGAGAATTGAGATATTTCAACACAATTTATTTTTTTATTTAAATAGGTACCTTTTTAAATATTTTTCAAAATGACCCTTAAATACTGATTTAACAAATATGTGTAAATGAATGTATTTTTCCAAATTTCAAATTAATATTATTTCAATTTTCTAATTTATCTTTAGATATTAATGCAGGAAACTATAAACGTGAATTCTTTCTTAATTTATAATTTGAGGCCTGAAGGGTTAACATGCAGATTCATTTATCAATTATTATTATTATTATTAAATATTTTGGTAATACTTAAAGAAGATAATGTAGAAAAAGTTATTTGTCACAAACTAATAGTATCCATTTAGTTGGAAATCCGTCGAATCAATCTGCCACGAAAATTATTCTAAGCAGGCATCGGCCCCACCAGTGGCCGAGAGTTTCTGCTATCGAAACTGGTAGACGGAAGGTGGTGGGTTCGAATCCAATCACGCCCGTCGGCCTAATCGTTTGGAGTTTTCGCGGTTTTCTTCGAACCTTGGATTTCCATGCGTAAATACGGGTTAGGTTCCCTTAGAAAGGCCCTCACGGAGGGCACTCCCCTCGGACCTATATCTCTCGTGCAGATAATCGGCCGTCATAAATAACACCAACACTAAGCAGGCATCGTTATTTCAGTCTTATTTAAATGAATGGAAATATCATCTTCTCTAGTACGTTTAAAGATGGCAATAAAACATTGACATATCTGTCCAAAAAATATCTATTGTTAGACTCTCCATATATATCGACGTATCTTTTTTTTTAAAAAAATCCGATACATCGATATTTCTTAGAAATGAATGTTTTACATGTGATAATAAACTTTATGATTTTTTTTTACGAAAATTTCAAAATAAATCTAACTAAATAAAAGAAACTTAATTAAAAAATGACTTTATTGGCTGAATCATTTATTATGGTTAATAATTTTAGGCCATTTTCTAAAACGGCAGGAGATACGGGAAAAAACACCAATTGCAAAGTGTTAAGGCAATTTAGTATAAACGGGTAAAAATAATTTTATTAGAAGTCCTGAAACATAACTTTTCTAGATCCAATTACAGTAATACCTCGGTTATCGTTGACTTCGGTTATCGTCGGTTTCGGTTTTCGTCGATTTTTTCCGCGAAAAATTTGTTTCGGATTTCGTCGGTGTATTCTAGTGACCTCGCTGTATTTTCTGTAAACCAAGAAGGCGACCACGACTTCTCCTGATCACCGTGGCGTTGATTCACGTCGTATTTGCATCACCCCGCGCGTCTAGGCCAAAAATGTCGTTTATTTCCGGGGTATTTTAGGGCGTTTTTTATTGATTGCGAGTAATCCTTTCTGGGACCAAAGAAAGTTTCCAGATCAAGGAGAGCCTACACTTATGGTGCAGTCGATTATTGATTTCGGGAAGTCCATGAGTTTAGAGGTGAGTGGTGAGAATGTGGAAGAGTTGGTGGATGAACACATTGAAGAACTTACTACTGAAGAGCTGCAAGACCTTCACCTAGAAGTGCAACAGACTTAAAAATGAGAAGGAAGAGGCAGGAGAGAATGTGCCTTCTTCAGAGATTAAGGACATCTTCTGTATATGGAGTAAGGTGCAGGGCTTTGTGGGGAAAAATCATCCACATAAAGCAATTCCAAGTCGTATCTGCAACTTGTTTAATGATAATGTCTTGCTCCATTTTAGGCAAATTTTAAAGAGGCCACAGAAACAGACCACTTTTTTGAGCGACATAGGTCCTCTGACTCTGAAGTTAGTCCTTCTGAAGCTAGTCCTTCAAAAGAACGAAAATGGAAGTGACCCCAGATATAGTGTCTTGATAACATACACCCAGAACACTATATTAATTTCTGATAGTTTTTAGTATTAAACGTTGTACTTATTCTCGATAAAATGTGTTTTTGTTACGAATTTTGGAGTGTTTAGAACGAATGAATTAGATTTAAATAGATTTACATGGAAATAATTGCCTCGGTTTTCGTCGGTTTCGGATTTCGCCGATTGTTTTAGAACGGATTATCAACGAAAACCGAGGTATCACTGTACTAGCTTAAATACGCCTTTCATTGCATACAAAAGTGTGAAATTATAAGGCAGATGCACATTTACCAATAAAATTAACTCATGTAAGCAAAGTACAGATAGTTTTATAAGAAAATCAAATTAATTAAGTCCACTGTGTCCACAATCGACGTCAATGCATTATGCATTCTACATGTGCTATGATGGTGAACATATCGAACCTGCCTAATTTGATTTTTGTATTAGCACAAGTTGTACCTTGTTCAAATGTGTTAGTTTTATTAATAAATGTGGATTTCCTTTAGATTGCTACTTTAACCCATTTATGCCTAGCGTCCCATTTTTGGACGTTTTGAATTTAAAAAAATTTTTTAAATTTTCTTCTTTATAACTTAAAGTAACTGTTTATAAATGTCTTTATATATTACCGAGAGATGACAGCATAAGTTTGATATTTATTTGCTTAAATGAAGGCCTTTTCTCGGTGTTTATAGGTTTTTCATTTCTCAATATAGCGGAATGTAAAAAGTAAGTTTATTTGTATTTTTTTTTTATCAAGGATCCAAATAAATAAGTCATGATCTTAGCTTGTAGACTTTTTTGAAATACGTATTTTTTTAAATTGTGATATTATATGTTCAAAATATGCACATTTGTAACGTGCAAAATACAGGGCAAGGTGCAAATGGATATATATTTTTATTAGACATTTAGGGGCAGTTATTTATGTAAAGTCCTTTTCAAGATAATTTTGAAATAAATTGTTTTTAGCCTCAAATACGATTACTCTTAATTTATTATTAATCTTATATTATAATATGAGCAAAAATTGTGTGTGTATGTGTGTGTGTATGTAAATTTTATCTTAAGAACGGCTCTAACGGTTTTGACTAAATTTTGTAATTTACCATTTTCGGGCACGAGAAGACAATTGAGCTAGGTCATGTGTCCGAGAAAATTCGATTAGTGGGTCATTTTGTGTCATAATGGGTCAGGGTCAAGCTAATTATAACTAAAAAACGGCTCAATCGATTTTGACTAAATTTTATATCCAACCGTTTTTGGGCACGAGAAAAATATTGGGCTAGGTCACATGTTGGAGAAATTTCGATAAGTCGGTCATTTTTGGGTCACTTTGGGTCAAGCTAATTTTATCTAAAAAAGGGCTCTAACAATTTTGACTAAATTTTGTAATCTACTGTTTTGGAGTACGAGAAGACGAATGAGTTAAGTCACATGTTAGAGAAAATTTGATTTGTGGATCATTTTGGGGTCACTGTGGGTCAAGCTAATTGTATCTAAAAAACGACTCAAACAATTTTGACAAAATTTTATATTATACCGTTTCTGGACATAAAAACACGTGTGGGCTAAGTCACATGTTCGAGAAGATTTGTGGGTCATTTTGGAGTCACTGTGGGTCAAGCTAATTGTACCTAAAAAAGGACTCAAATAATTTTGACAAAATTTTTCATACTACCGTTTCTGGGCATGAGAACACGTGTGGGCTAAGTCACATGTTTGAGAAAATTCGATTACTAGGTCATTTTTGAGTCACTGTGGGTCAAGCTAATTGTATCTAAAAAACGGTTCAAGACATTTTGACAAAATCTTTTATAATATCGTTTCTGAGCATGAAAAGACCATTGAGCTAAGTCACATGTTCGAGAAAAATCGATTAGTGGGTCATTTTTGGATCACTGTGGGTTAAGATATCTAAAAAACGACTGAAATGATTTTAACAAAATTTTGTACTATTCCGTTTCTGGGCATGAGAAGACCATTGGGCTAAGTCGCATGTTCGAGAAATTTCGATTAGTGGGTCATTTTTGGGTCACTGTGAGTCAAGCTAATTGTATCAAAAAAACGGCTCGAACGATTTTGACAAAAAGTTTTATTACATCGTTTCCTAGCACGAAAAGACCATTGGGATAGGTCCCACGTTTGATAAATTTAGATTAGTGGGTCCCTTTTGGGTTACCGCGAACCAAGCTAATTTTATCTATAAAACGACTTTAACGAGTTTGACTAAATTTTGTATTCTATAGTTTTTGGTTTCGAGAAGAGCATTGGTTAGGTCGCATGTTCGAAAATTTTCGGTTAGTGCGTCATGTTGGGTCACTATGTCTCAGGATCATGCCAATTGCATCTAAACAGCAAGAATGATACAGTTAGAATAAAATATCGAATTGAACAAAGGCTAATTTTGGCCAAGTTTAGCTCGGTCATCCCTGCTAGTAATACGTATAATGTTATATAGAAATAAATATATATTTTTAATAGTTCATAAAAATACTAAGTATAGTATATAATATACAATTTAAAATCTTAATTTATATAAACTTAGACAAAAAATACAATTATGCATTTTTCCACATGTGGATATTCCCATATTTAGTACGTTTACATTTACCAAATAAATACAAAAATATTTTAGCGTAATTTTTTAAAATATTTTTCCAGCTTATTTTGCATTATTTTAAAGTGATTTTACGAACAAATTTGAGAAAACAAAAATTCAGGCATAAATGTGTTAAGAATAGTCGTTAATCACCATTATTTCTTTGCATTTCCCAATTGTAACATTTTACTTGATATGTTGTGCGAATTTTTTCTACTTTAAGCATAGTTGATGGTAAATAACATTTGTACTTTTAGGCCAAACTTAAATGTTTTATTCTGCTATTAGCCGGGAATTTTGAAACTTTTACTACACTTAAAACAAAACAAAAATAATATACATAAAGAACTTTTATATGCTCTAAAACAATTAAATGAAGGGATTGGCTAAGCATTATTTTCTCCAGTAGTGTAGAATTGGCCATAATTCCCGCGTAATTCATCATATATATATATATTTATATTAGAGTCCTGCGCCGGTAGGGTACAACAAAACCCGAACCCGAAAATTCAATTTGAAGACAACTCGCTTCCTGACCCGAATCCGTCAAAAAAATTTCCTTAATCTGCAACCCGAGCCGAATTACTTCAAAGCCGCCTCAAGACTACAAGCCAAACACGAGGTTTCGTGACGTTACGACGCGGGGCTTAGATCAGCCGTGAAGAGCACATGCGTTATTTAAAAATTATATTATTTATTATTTGTTATTTATTAATTCTTTCCTCTATATACCAACTTATTATCACAACATATGGGAAAAAAATAAAAACGTATAGTTTAAAGACGCTAATTAAGTGCTTTTTAATCAATTTCGATCACTCGAAACAATAATAATAACGATAACACAAAAACAAAAATTATGAAATAATATCACTGTGTCAGTCAAAATGTGCACTTAATTAAAGTTACATTAAAGAAAAATGATTGGTTAATGAAAAAAAAATCGAAGTATTAAATTTAATTTAGTGAATAGTTTTCATTATTTATTCTACTTTGAAATTTACAAAAATATCAATTATCTATTTTCTATATATTCTAAAACAAGACATTAATAAATATATATAAGCAAAATCTACAAATATGTATATAATATATATATAAACATATATATGTAGTTTTAAACACATAGAGAGAATAACTTTGCTTTCAATTATTTCATTTTCAAAAATAAATAAATAAATACCAATATTCTGTCAATCAAAACCCACATTTAAAATTAAATTAAAGTGGATGAAAAATGATTGTTAAATGAAAACAAATTCAAGTTGTATGCTATTTTTATTATTCATTGTGGCTTGAAATTATACAATAAATATCCTATTAAATATTTAGTGATTTGAAACATGCAAAGGAGTATAATAAATTTAATATAAATAAATAGTAAAACTACAGAGTGCATTAAATTAGGTAAACACAGATAAATTTTTCTTACTGTAAAATGGGACTTAGCAGAAGTGGGTAATTTTCACATAAAATCGATTAAATTGAAAAAACACAAAGCTCTCATAATAAAACAAAACAAGGTCATGAAACAGAAAATTATTATTTTCTTAATTTTTGTATTATTTTAAGATGTTATGCAAGGTACAAGCAATACAGTTTTTAAAAAGTGTACTGAAACCTGGTGAGAACAAAAGAAAGAAAGAGAACACTTTCATCCATTGGAATTGAAATATTCCTAACATATATTTATTTTGTTCAGATATTCAAGAATTAAGATTTTGGACTTTGTACTATATATCATTAGAAAACTAATGATTTAAATTTTATTATAACAACTTAGTATTACATTGTTTTCAAAAGAAATTCTTCATACACGTTTTCCTCATAACGAGTCAAGTTGAAATAATTTATTATGGACCAATTGGGGGTATTTTTTTTAGACACCTTATAACATAAATAGAAAAACAAATAAAAGTTTGCAAACAAATACTCCTTTGCAACAAATCCATGATTTTTTCTACTATTATTCTACTAATATTTTTTCATAAAGTTGTGACCATCTTTTTGTGATACCCTGTATACAAATGTAAATAGTACCTGGTACGAAATTTATGCATGCATACAATACGTATGAAGTTTAGCACTAACCACTTATGCATTATTCGCAAATAATTTCTACCGATAGATAAAAGGGGGGGGGGGGGGTCCCAGAATGGTGCTTGCTCCGAGGACCTAGATAAACAAAGTCGGGTCCTGACTACACAGAAAAGTAAATTTATAATTATGTAACAATAATTTTATTTATTGTTATTTTTAATTAAACGTTAAAAGTTATATAAAAACACACAACATTTTTGCGAATTCGGAAGGGGGGGAATAAATTGTTTACAGTCATTGTAAAAATAAAGAGATTCAGACATATCATTCCCATATCCGTAATTGTCATTTATAAGCATGCACTGTGTAACAAATATTATAAAATGAATTTTTATTAAGAGTTTAAGATTAAAAAACACCAATAAATTAGTATGTATATTGATCGGGCTTTAAAAGAAATAAACAAGATAACAATGTTATGCACCATAGAAATTATGATGAAAGTTTCTAGTACATTTAAATTTTTAAGTATGAAAATATCTATAAAAATACATAAATTTTGGTATCAAATTAAAGCCCAATCAATTCTGCCTACAGAATAATCAGATTTATACTATTCTCACGACCAGTGTTTTCTAATAAAAGTCGATCATTAAAAGTCACTCTAATGAGAGAAAACAAAACAAATTAAAAAGATAGGAAGGTGTGACAAGTTATAAATTACATAATAATTAAGCTTGTAATTAAGACTTTTGGCTGAAAATGTTTTAGCATGATTAGTATCCAAGAAACTCAGTCTGACATAAATTTCAGCTATCTGGTGCCAGTATTTCCGAGTAAATAAAGTCAGAAGTTTTAATCGAAATTATTGAATAGCAAGAAAGGTAAAGTTTAAACTAATAATATTTATGCTGTACTTACTGTATACAAAATTTCATCAGTTTTCAGTGCTAAATTTCTGAGTAATAATAATTTTAAAGTTTTTTTTATTAATTTGTTTAAATTAAAAGAACTAATTAAAATTTCCACTTGAAAATATAATAGTTGAGGTAGAAAAATATGTCGCATAGGACATTAAAATTTCAAACTGAATTGGCCGTATAGCTTCCAAATTATAAGGAGAAATGTGTTGGCCCGAACAGAGCTGTCTAGCTCTGGCACATATTAAAATGAAGCTATTTTTACATATTTATAAAGAATATAATTAAACAATGAAAACTTTATTAATTAATAACTTTTGTGATAATTCAACGATTCACACCATTCAAGCACCAATTTTTAGCAAATTACGATAGACAGGGAATGATATAAGTCTCGATACGATTTAGTGATTTTTGCCACTTTAAATTACTGCTGTTTTTGAAATGAAACAGAAGTACAATAATATCGTTTTGTTTTGAAACACGTACACGGGATTGTTGACAATACGATACTGGGATTTAATAGTTAATTTATTTTAAAGAAGTTAAAAATAAAAGATATTCTGAACACAAAAATAGAGCTAGTACTAATAAAATATAAGTAGTTAATTTGAAAATAAAACTTACCTTCAAAAGAATTTGTTCTATTAGTTAAGTAAACAACACGTGCATACGTTACATTTTAATTCTAAACAACCAGATACAAGTTTCAAAATCTCGGCATTGGCGCCAGCCCCGGGTCGTTACGTCATATATGTGGGGGAATGAAATCGTGTCTGGCTTGATAGTCTTGAGAAGGCTTTGATTACTTTCGGCAATCCGTAGCTGACCCGAACCCAACAGTACTTCAACCCGCAATGAAAATAATGTAAATCATTTTTTAATGCAATTATGAAAAGTAATCGACAGTTGTATCTCTAATAGCAATTTTATGTTTTATATAGAAAAATGGGCAAAGCTATATTCTTTAATATTCAAATATAGTAAAACCTCTGAATAGCGAACACCTCGGAATCGTTCAATGTCGGGTTATCCTTATTTTTTTTTTTTTTTTTTTTTTTTGTATCTGGATTACTCTAATTTTCTTTCTGCGGGTCGGGTTCACCCTGGATTATTTTTTGTGACTCACATTTAGATTTTTTGCAAGTCGAGTTGCTGGGATTTTCTCAAAAATTTTGAGCAGAATTATTTTTCAGATGGAAATAAATACATATTTGAATATAAATGAGTATATATTCAATTTACTACAAGAGAAATAAAATGTATATAAGAAATATGATCATAGATTGTCCTTTCTAACCATTTTTTCTTGTCTCGGAATATGAAAATGTTATCAATGATATTTCGTTTTTGAGACACACAAAAATGCATGCATCGTGTTTATAATAGTTCATGCACACATACAAATTTTACACGTGTGTAGATATGGAAGTGCCCACTATTAGGTGTAAGAGTACGAATATATAAGTGTTAGGAATTGAAAAAGTGTTCACTAAATTGAGGTGTCCGCTTTTCGGGAGTGTCCATTATGGAGGTCTTTTTGCATATAGATTTTTAACCTGAAAAAATATCTTGTACGTTATTATCAAAAATCGGGTCAAGCCAAATTCAATTTGCAAGGGTGAAATCCCAACCTGAAACTGACACGCACTCAAAACACAGAAAATCAACCCGACCCAAATCCGACCCGCAGCAAAAAAGTAGAAATAAACCCAACCCACAGCGAAAAGTATAACGTCTTCGTGTCGGGTTAGGTGCGGGTAAAAGCGTGTAACCCGACCCTATGCAGGACTCTAATTTATCTATACTAATAAAATAACAAATAGCTCTGCCTGTCTGTGTGCGATGTCTAGCGAAATCTACCATCCGTAGAAGTCTGAAAATTTAGGTGATGTTAGTCCAAGACAAGTTCTGATGCACCTGAGGCTCAGATTTTTAATTTTTTAAGGGCCAGGGCCCATGGGCCCCTTTAAGTTTTTATGCACTAAATTGCTAATAATATGACTCCTTTCTATCCGATCTTCGTCGTTTTTGGGGTAAATTCTCCTCTTAATTTCTGCCCCATTTCTGCATTTCAATTAAGACCCTGGGACCCTAGAAGGGGCCCAGTAAAACGTCCCCTGAAGTTTTAGTGCCCTAAACTGTTAATAACATGCTTTCTTTTCTCGCCGATGTTTTTCGTTTTGGGGTGAATTCTCCTTACAGTTACTGCCTTATTTCCACATTTCAGTTAAGACCCTGGTACCCTTGCAAGGGGCTGGTACAGGGCCCCTTGAAGTTTTAGTGCACTTAATTGTTAATAACATGCCTCTTTTGTATCCGATCTTCTTCGTTTTTGGGGTGAATTCTCCTTTCAGTTTCTGCCCCATTTCTACATTTCAGTTAAGACCCTGGAACCCTTGCAAGAGACCCGGTACAGGACCCCTTGAAGTTTTAGTGCACTAAATTTTTAATAAATTGCTTCTTTTTATCTGATCTTAATTTTGGGGATACTTTCTTCATTTAGTTATTCTCCCGTTTCTACATTCCAGTTAAGACCACGGGCCCGTCTAGGGTCCCGTAGGCCCGGTCCAGGGCCCTTAATTTTTTTGTGTGCCATGCATTTTTCTCACCCTAATTTTCTCACCTTCGCAGTGCGTAATTTTAAAGTTGAGTCTTGAACTCTTCTCCTTAGACGAACACTCACATATTTTTATTTGGGCCCAGGGGCCCTTTTTTAAGCATTTCCCCAATTTTTTGCACTTTTCTTTCAAATTATATTCTAATGAATAATTCATACCCTATGCTTAATCTTTACTAATAAAAGATCTAAAACGCTAAGTAAAACGTTTTAACATGTTTTCATGTTAGGGCCCTGTTCTCAACTATCAGGTGGCCCCTTTTGGGTCCCCTATTATAACTCCTTTAAAAATAGTTCGATTCACTAGCTTTTTTTCTAACAACATCTTATGTTCTCCAGCTATTACATGAACGACAAAAAGCATTTCAGACTTCAACTACCACCAATTTTGAATATAAATCGTCTTCTTGGGGCCCTTGGCGTATCTTCTTTGATCCGAATTCCTTGCAATTTTCTTTACCATAGTTCTAGCATCCTCTGATTACATTAAAAACTACTAAAAATTGTATTTATACCAAACTACATGGTACTTAAATCCCTTCCCCCTTGTTGCCCAGTACAAGGCCCCTTGAAGCTTTTGAACCATAAATTAATAAATTTCCCCTCTTAATCCGATCTTCATTTATGGAACCATTTCTCCATTTAGTTATTATCCAGTTTCTATATTCCAGTTAATATCCTGGGGCACCTTATGGTCCTTTAGTGCCCGATCCGGGGCCCCGTGAACATTTTGTGTGCAATGTATTTTTTAATCCCTAATTTTCTCACCTTCTCATTGCATAATTTTAAAATTGAGTCTTGGACTCTTCTCTCTAGACCAATACCCTCATATTTTTATTGGGGCTCTAGGGCCACTTTTTAAGCATTTACCCCATTTTTGTGCATTTCTTTAAAATATTATTCTAATGATTATTTCATGCCGTATGATTAATTTTGACTAATTGAAGATCTAAAACGCTCCGAAATTAGGTTCATTTAAAAGAATTTCCAAAGATATAAAATCATATAAACTTAAGTTTAGTTTAAGGTTATTATTTACTAACCCCGGGCAGATCTGCTAGTATGGATATATACGCACACATCCACACACCCATATATATATATATATATATATAAACTGCAACAATTTTTATTATCATTTTTGAGAGAACAACGAAAATGGAGAACGGAAAGAAGTCTAAAGTGATGTATGTTTTTTATTAATTATTTTTGCATTAGCTGAGATAAAAAATATTTGATCATCCTGTTAAGTGATCGTAAAAATTTTCAAAATATCGATTTTTGGGAATATTGTTTTACAGACATCAATATTAGAAAAATATCTGACAGAAAACTCTATATATTGATATATCGGAATTTTTTCATTTTTATTTATTGTTTTAATACACTGATTGATTTATTTATATTTATATTAAGTAATATTTTATCTTAAAATGACTTTTAAGTCGCTTTTAAATGTCTTTTAAGCTTTTAATGGCTTTTTTAAATGGCTTTTACGACATATTTTTAACAGCGGCTTCTGTAAAGCGTTTATAAATAGCGCTTATAGAGTCGATGAAAATATTTTCATAATGTTTGAAAAAATCCATTTAGAAATAGTAAATTTGATAATAGCTGTCACTCAGGTAATTTCTTTTTTCTGAAATTGTATTTTTGACCTTAGAAAAGAGTCTCTCATATTGGATAAAAGTCGCAATTACAACTTACTATTGTCTTGCTAAAGCATAAAATTTTTGATAAATATGTTTAGATTTTCCCAGATTTCCAAATAATCCTTTATGTTTTCTAGGTACAGTTGTTAGTAAATCAAAGATATCATAGAATCCATGCTTGCAGAAAATGTTTGGAACACAGTCAAATGTAGTTATTAAATCGATTTTTCTATCATATCCTGTTGATGTTGATTGCTGAACAGTTTTTTGAGATAAATTATCAGATATTTTAACATTGGTATTTTTCAGATTAAAATGCTCCTATTGCATCAATTTATTAATTTTGATAAAATATCTGAAAACATTTCTTTTCTAAACATATTATTTCTAAAAAAATCCTTGTTCAATCGTAATAAGAAATCCTTACGTAAATAAAACTACCACATTTACACATTTGCATTCTTTATCGAGGAATCCTCTATACACCCGTTTTAAATGAAACTATATTTGTGAAAATTGCAATACCATGAAGGAATGGTGCGATTGAACTGAAAATTTCAGAAAATGCAAAGTATAGTGTGTTATGCAAATTATTCTAATTTCAGAGTCACCACGTATGCGTGGGTTGAGCAGCGCCCTCTGGTCTGCTGCTAAAACGGTATAAATAGAGGGCTGTAGCGAGACGTTGAGAATTGGCTATGGTTATTTGCTAATGGGTAAACGTTAGGTGAGACATAACTATGCCTCTTCGACGAAAGAGGGAAGCAGAGGGAAGTTAACATATGAAAGTGCTACATCATCAAAACAATACAACGTCATCAATCTGAAGTTATATCAGTGAAGTGCTGGAGCCCGAAGTCGTTCTTTTCCTTCAAGGCATTCTTGGAACTATCTTTCAACAGGATATTGCCCGCACAGATTTTGCAAGGAATGTTTAAGACTTCTTGTCAGCAGAACACATATAGATTCTTCCGAGGCCTGTGCATCCACCGGATATGTCGCCCATTGAAGATGTGTGGGATTTTGTTGGCCGGCGTTTCGCTCTTTATCCGCCTCCTATAGCTTCTACAGATGAATTTCGTGTACGCATGCACAGAATATGGAATGCTCTTTCCCAGGCAGACAATCAAATTTCGTTTGACTTAATGCCATGTCGTATAGCAGCACTTATTGCAGCGCGTAGTGGCTACACCAAATACTGGTTTCGAACACTTAATATTGTTTTTTTGCTTTGAAAATGTAATAATTTGTTTGTACCAATACCAGTCGTTTATGTATTAAATTTCATTTAATTCTGATGTTATTCATGATGTTGCAATTTTTACAAACAAGAGTGTATATTAAGTTGGTACAAAAGTTTTAGCGTTTAAGTTTTATTTGAGCTGAATTGTATACAATAGTCCATTCTATTTCACAATTGAATAATGGTTTATTTCATGATCAGGGTCTTTTTATGAAACGTGACCAGAAATTTTCCTGGTGAATGAATCCTGGTCAATAATCAATTCTGTTACTTAAAGAAAATAAATTTTAGTGGAATCTTTTATTTTTGAGGTTTTAAAAATATATACAACATATTTTTAACAAAACTTAATAAAGCGGTTGACTTCCTGTGAAATAAATACCCATTACTTTGTAAGTTACATACTTAGTTTGTACCAATTTTTCAGAAAGTTGTTAATGACAATACCACCGTGAATACCAAAATTTCCCTGAAATCTGTTGAAAAAAATAATTACACTATGAATACAAAAATTTTGCAGAAACGAAACGTTGCTTCCCGTTTTTCAGAACATTTTTCAGACAAAGTATGCAATTATTCTAACGTAGCGTCTACACTTCGGAGATATTCACTTCACGAACCTTATTGCCTTACTTCTAGATTTTTCTCTCACGTATTAGTATTATGTTACGCGTCAAAGAAGCGAATGTGTTATTGTATATAAATTTTCTTAACTGTTTGACCAATACATATTTTCTCACTAAAATGCAAATAGAAAACGAAAGGTTTTTGTGGTGTAAAATGTGTCATTACTGAGAGTAAATTACTTTTGAAAATTCGAGTTATGAAAATGAATTAAACCAATCTTATCAACAATTTCTGATATTGTTGTGTTAAAAAAAAAAGGAGAAGGGTTTCAGAAATTTTGTATCTACTTACAGAACATCTATATTACCAAATGCTACAAAGCAATTAAGCAATAAGATAATTCTTGTCGAGTTTTGCAAATTTGCGATAAAAAATCACCATTATTTCGAAATAGTAGGATTTGTTTTATTTAATTTATCATCAAGTAAAGCGTATATTACTATTCGAAAAAAGTAGCGGACTTTTAAATTAAAAACTTCCGCTAAATTGGCAATTGAACTTAATCGATTGAATTTCTCGGAATATATTTTCTGGTAAATATCTGTGCAATTTTCTCGATTTGGGATTAGGCTGCCGTTTGAGGGTGTGGACGGTGAAGATGAAAATAACTAATCACCGCAATCGCCTGTAAACGATTAATCTTTGAAACATAGCGATTAAAAATATTACCGTACTAGCTAAATGATTTTCTTCTTCTTCTTCTTTTCAATACTTTTCGGCTCAACTTTCTGAAAGAAAAGAAAGTTCATATTTGGGAGCCCTTTACTTTCCCTTTCTTTATTTAAGAATAAATTTGACTTACAAAAATCAACTTTAATAGTTAATATGCAAATTTATTAAATCTTTTTCTTTAATAGTGGATTTATGAGATTTAGTTAAACAATTAAAATGAAAAAGCTGCTCTACATCACTTTTTCAGTTTTAAATGCTACTTATGTATGTTTTGCCTATCAGTAGAAATATTCAAACTGACTAGTAGATGCTACTATGTAAAAAGTAACTACCAGCTAGAAACTGACTATTTAAAAATTATGATTACCGGGCAGTGTTTACTAATCAAAATTTTTTATTTTCAGATTGAGTGGGCGGCTGTCTTTCTTGATATTATATGCTTGAGACAGATCGCGATTGAATCAATTGAGTTATCTCTTACAGAATAACCAATGGGCATTCTAAATATATATATGTATATACAGTATCGACCAAAATTATGGAAACCTTTTGAAAACCTTTTTATGTTTAATTAATACCATAAAATCATCTATCAGTGGAAAGATAATTTAATCAAGAATGTAACTAAATAAATTTTGTTCAATTAGTAATATATAATTAAAAGTTACGACAAATAAACAACAACAACAAAAAAGAAACACAACTAGCAAAGATTAACATGAAGTAGCTTTCCTTTGTTTGAAAGCAGCCAATGAGCATGAGTGTTTAGACAGCCAGTTAGATGCCATCCTGTTTTAGCAGTGAATCCCTCAGGTAATAGTAGATTCAACTGCTGTCGTGTTTTTGAGAGCATTTGAGGACTGTAAGGTAAACACATTTGTCAGTTCTGCATGTTACTAATATTATAATTGGATGTAAAACATAAGAGAATTAAATAAATCACTCAAAGAAAAGACTGGACAAGTAGAAAATGACGTAAAATAGTACTATTTAATGAACAAGGTTACAGTTATGAAGAAATTAGGATGAAAATTCATTGAAAAGTAACCAAAGGTGACATTTCAAAAATTTTGAAGCGGTATAATGGAGATTATGTCACTACAAAACCAACTTGGTAAAGACAGGAAAAGGTGCACAACAGCAAGTTATGAAGAATTAAGAGACTGCATAGGTGACAGAAGAAAAAGGTTCTGGATTTCAGGTGAAATGACGTAAGCCAATTTGATGTTGAGTGCGAAAAAATACGTAAGGAGAAGAATCGGCGTATATTTGCATCTTAATAGCATTAAATACATCATGAAGCATCCAGTTTGTCTTATAATATGGAGTTGTATGATATCGGAAGGTGTGTGAAGAATTTATGCGATTAATGGAAATACTCAAAAATATATAAATGAAACACTACAATTCCAACTGAAGCATTCCCCACGTGATCTTTTCCAAGATAATGAAGCATTTATATTTCAATAGGTTTAAGATCCATGCCATGTTCCTAAAGTGCGTAAAAAGTGGTTTCAAGATAATCATAGTCCCTTGTTGGGATAGCAGGGGAATAGCTCAAATCTTAACCCAATTTAAAATCTTTGGAACAGACTAAAGAAATTTGTTACACATAAGCAACACAACAATAAAATCCAATTAATAGAAGCAATAATTCAATCTTGGTATCACATTATAGCAGCTCCAGAACTAACAGGCTTGGTTATCTCCATGGAAAGGTGTTGCAAAGCTGTAAATAAGAGTAAAGGCTACCCGACTAAGTATTAATCGACATTGTGATAATTTTTGGATATTTCATTTTTTTTATATGTTTCAATTTGCTTCTTTATAACTGCCGTTCTAATAAACATTCCTTCATGAAATCTGTTACATTATATTTGTAATTAAATTATCTTTCTATTGGTACATAACTTTATGGTATTACTTAAAGAGAAAGTGGTGTAATGAACCGCCAAGCTTCAAAAATACATATTTTCAAAAAGCTTTCTACAATCTTGGCAACTACTTTATATTAAATGTAAAAAGTCTATCAGAGTTTTCAATTAAAAAAGATTTTCACCTAAGATCTGCACACCGAACAATATGTTTTGTAACCCGGGAATCCCGGTTTGGACCTGCTGATTAAAAAAAAAAGATAGAATAATATATAGGCCTGATTATCATTTTTGGGCATGATAACACAGTTATTTATTGCACAAAGAGTTTACTATAATATATTTTTGAGGTGCAAACTTTTTAAAACAGTTATTCAGCAAATAACAAAAGAAAAAGAATTGTAGAATACGGCGAAATGTGAGAGCGTTTAATTGTAGAGCAGGGGTCGGGAAGTATATTTAAGTGGGGTCCGAATACTTTTGAAAAATTTTATCGAGGTCTAGAGAAAAAACACGTAAGTAATATAAGTACTTGTTACATTAAAATTTTTATTTTTACATATACATACATATAATAGAAAATAGAAGAATCAGGTATTTGTTCTGCATAATTTTACATGCACATAATAAAATAGAAAAAGCAGGTATTCGTTTCAAAATTAATGCGAAAAATTACACTTGCGGTCTTGAGCCAGTTTTTTATAGTTTGGTTCACGTGGTGAACAGCAAATGCAAAGAGTGTCACCAACGCAGCTGGCCAGTCCCACCACCGCGCCTGCGCTCCAACGCAGTAATTTTGCGTTTCGCATCATAGCAACTAATGCATCACTATTAAAAAATCAGATTAATTGAGTTATTACTTGTAAAATATAAAACAACATTAATAAGACCATCGCACAAACTTATCTATTCTACGTACATACTAATAAATTTATTCAAATTGAAAATTTTTGGTGGTCCAGGCTTCGACCTTTCACGGTCCGCCTGTTGCCGACCGTGGTTGCAGAGGAATAATATAAATTTCGACATTTCTCTAATATTTTTTGAAGGAAATAAATGCGATATCGTTTATATATTTTCGATCTCTTGCATAATAAAGTTGACTTATTGAGAAAAAAAAATGCTACTAAGCTCATATAGTTACTGTTTTATTGCACATATATGTATTTTAATGCAAAATTTATATATTTTTTGAGAAAAAATATTTTTTACAATATCTAATAAGATAATATCAGACGAAACAAAATGCTGTAGAACACGAGGATCAATATGTGCTCTAACTGCAGATAAATTTACGTGCTACGTTTCCATTCACAAATATTTTTGAAGAAAAACACAATCCAAAACATTTATATTTCATTCTAATATTCAAGCATTTCAATCCTACTAATATGGCATTCCATTCCACAATTTAACATAATAACTATGCATTATTACGCAAATTATTTGCAAAAGTATTTATCATAAAGAAACAAATATTTTGAAAATTTCTACCCATGCAATTTAATAATAATAATAATAATAATAATAATAATAATGGTAGTAGTATCAGAGGCTTTTCATCTGTTTTTCTTCGACCTTCTTATAGATAAAAGTTTTGGAGAAAAACACAAAGCTAAAAAGTTCGTAGATTTAGCTTAATAGAATTCTCTTATTGTGCAAATAATTTCCAAAACAAGTTATTTTTCTGAAACAAGTATCGCTAAACTGTTTACTCAGATAATATAAGAAATAGATGCTCGCAGAACCCAAAAGAGAAATTCATCTGCTTTTTCCCTATCTCTGCATATACAAACATTTTAAAATGAAAAACACAAAGCAAAAGCATTAAAATGTTTTGTAACTCTAGCATAATAACACTGACTTATTGCACAAATAATCTTCTAAAATGTTTACTATTGAAAAACAAGTATTTTTAAAATGTTTGCTGAATGAAAGCAAGAAGGAAAAAAAAATATCGTATAATTCAAGAAACTAATAACTATATAAGCCTTTATTCTAGAGAAATTAATCTGCTTGTCCTCGAACTTTCTATTTACAAATATTTTATTAGAAAAAGAAAATCAAAAGAATTCCCATGTTTTGTAATTCTGTCATAATAACATTGGTTTATCGCACCAAAAAATTATTAAAATAGTAGGGGAGGGTAGTACACAGTGAGACGAAAATTATTATTACTTAACGAATGGCAACGATTTTTATTCTTTTGAAAGAATTTTTGCTACATCTTTAAGCTACACAAATACGCTACACACTAATGTATGAATGGTTTTAAAAAAGTTATTTATAAAAGCACAGAAGCAGAATAACGGAGTATCGAAAATTGTCTCACTGTGTACCACAAGTGGTACACAGTGAGACAATGTATATATTTTCATAAATCATACATTTTTACACTCTATCAATAATTTTTTGCAGTTTATGACTTCTAATTAATATTTCTAGATTAAATTTTTTTTTTAAATATGAGCGTCGGGTGAACAATGGCAGACATTGGGCTACCTTCATACAAATTTTCAGCCTCTTACGTTTAGTAGATTTTACTAGACATCGCACGTCCCCCCCCCCCACCCAAACACACACAGATAGAGAGAGAGAAAAAAACCCTTTTTTTATTAATTGCCGAAACGTCAGTGAAGGCTTACTGTGGAGACACGAAAAGTTTTGGTTTCCGTTAGTCTGTCTGTCTGTTCCGCGATAACTGCCGCAAAAAGCATCCGATCGGCTTGAAATTCCCTGGGCATGTTGATGAGCTCCCCGGATTTAGCTGTATAGTTTTGGGTTAAATTTGGTTCATTCGTTCGGAATATACAGAACATTTTATTTTGTGATATAATGCTTTTCTATGGGAAGTCAGACGATTTTCAAATTTTCATTTGTTGAAAGAAATCGCTCATATGAATAATAGATTTAAATGGTAAATTTTGGATGCTGAAATTTTTAAATAAGAGTAATAAATTATTCTTATTAGTTTGCAATTTTGTCAAAACATTTGTCAGAGCTTTTAAATTAGGTGTATAACTTATGATAGAATTTTATACATGTGTTCGAATAATATAAAACATTTTATTTTATGAATTTACTTATATTTCATTTTTTCTTTTAACCGTTGCGTAGCAACAGCATCTCGTCTAAAAATATCATAAATGTGAAAGTATGTATGGTTTTTTGAAGTCAAATCAAAGCAAAAGGAATGAATTAATGAATGCCTTTGTATACATATTTGCATATAGATTTATTTAAACGCAGAAATGAAAATAGTATTTATATACTATATAGAATAATATTTTCATTTATTTATTCAACTATTTGATTATAAATGAAAAAGTTCGTTATTTTCATACAGAATAAACTGACATTATTCTGTTAAATTTTATAAAGTTTATTGTTGCCAAAAAAAAAAATGAATAACAATTTCTCCCAAAGAGTTAATTTTAATTTGTAAGATTTTCACGTGCAAAAGAAAAATGGAATAAGCAAATAAAAAAAAAAAAAAGGATATATAGGACAGGAATGAATACATATAAACATTTCACACCAAATACCACCTAAAATAGTTTTTGTAGCAGTATTTTCCCAGCACTACGAAGAAAGATTCCTCGATTTACACGATTTTACTTGGCCTTCCTTTTCTCATTCTTTGCGATTTCATTTTCGCAATTGCGTGCATTAATTGGCACAAAATTTTACATTTTTATGACTGAGATATATGTAAGGCCATACAAATAAGAAATTCCGTATTGTCTCCTATAAAATGTGATAAAGTGTTGGTTAATCATATATGTTTTTATTAAGAGGAGCAGAGCTGCCAAGCTTCCGGCGTTCTGGATACCAGTATTTTAATACAGAAAATGTTACTTTATTTAATTGAAACATTTGCGCGATTTAAAAGAACATTTTCTCTAAGATAATAGTGATGTGCAAAAAGCTTGAGACTTGGCATGTCTGGTGGGGAGTGAAATGTTTTACTTAATGCATTTATCTCTATTTTAATGCTACGTGAACAACGTCCGTGTAACAGCTTGTAGAGTGTAAAATAAATTAAATTATTAAAATAATCCGTATTACGAAAAATGAAACAGAAAGTCCGGCTAAGGGAAATGAAATGTTAGTTAACCTTTCGTAATTTGACCTGAACATAGGTTTGCGTCAAATTTCAACGGTATTTGTAACATCACGATTTTAAATTAAATGTAGATACTATTAAAAGAAAATCACAAAAAATACTTAAAGGCGCCAAATCATGTTTATCTATTTAACGATGATGAATTATTAACTGTTAGGTTTAGAAGCCCCCCTACTTTAGGGTGATTTTAGTAAGTTAATGCTATCGAGTACATTTTTTGATATTTAGATTAGATCTTAGATACAAATATTGCAGAATGGTAATCAAAATTATTTTTTTATAAACAAAATTTATAAAAGTATTAGATTTCTAAATTAGATGTTTCAGTTTACATTTCCAAAAGTTCTTTATCCATTAGATACAGGTATTTGTGGTTAGCAGGCAAGTAAATACTGCTGTATGGATATTCGGATAACGCAAAATGCTTGACCGAATTATTGCTTATCCTTATAAATCGCAGTGTAAAAAGAAATCTAAGATATAGGGTAATCATTAACTCAATCAGTAGAAAATTACAAATGCAAAATAAATTACACAACGGGGGGTTCAGGGGGGCAGAGCCCCCCTGAAGAAATTTGCTTTATTATATAAAAATTACTAGAATAAGTAGCTCGTGAGAATTTCAGAATATCCTTACATACACTGTAAAAAAAAATCTGTAAAGTTACTAAAGTTTTTCTAGGAAACTGGGATTCCAAGAAATTTTTATGTAACGGCAACAAGAAAAAATCCTGTAACATCTTCTATTACAGGAATTTTTCTTGTTGTCGTTACATAAAAATTTCTTGGAATCCCAGTTTCCTAGAAAAACTTTAGTAAGTTTACAGATTTTTTTTTTACAGTGTAACAACGTGTTTAATTTAACACTTTTAATGTCTGAAACCATCGAAATATTTTTTTCCTTTTATAAATGTTTGTGTAATTTAAATAGTTTAAATTTTGTTTTTGTAGAAAGATTAATATTACGCAAAGTTTGATAAAAACAATGAGTTGCAGAGATGACGTTGAGGCTCTTGATCTGCAGATTTACTAGTAAATAACTTTTTTATATCAGAACAGCATAGTAGATACACAATGAGGTACGTCTCACTGTGTATCACAACTGCATGTCTCACTGTGTACTTTCGTTACGTTGTAACAAAATGGATGCCATATCTGTTTCACATCAATTTCACAGCTTTGAATGCTTGTGTCGTTTTGTCGACATAGTCTATCAATAGATATAACTAGGTTTGGTTAAGTAAATATATGCTATAATGAAAGAAATAAACTCTAAAATGGACGTTTATGTAACTTTAACACTTGTAAAATAAATAATTACTTACTATGTTGTTGGACGAGTAACCGAAGTGCCGAAACTACATCCACGTGTTGCATAAGATGAGGTGGTTCAGTGTGTGTTACAGCTAAGAGAAAAAGTTATAACTATATGTCAAAATGGCTGCTGTCTCACTGTGTACCATGTCTCACTGTGTACTCCCCTACCCTATTTATTTAAGAAACGAGTAATTTTTAAATACCTACTCAAATACAAGAAGGAAAAAAATGACTGCAGAATCAGATGGACTAATAATTATGTTTGCCCTTATTTTAGATCAATTAATCTACTTGTCCTCGAACCTCTTATTTACAAATATTTTATCAGAAAAAAACCAAATCAAAAGAATTCCCATGTTTGGTAATTCTATCATAATAACATTGATATATCGCACAGAAATTATTAAAATATTTATTATTAAGAAACGCATTTTTTTTAAAAATCACCCAAGGAATACAAGAAGGAAAAAAAAGATCGTAGAGCCCGAGGGACTAATAACTATTTTAATCTACTTGTCCTCGACCTTTCTAATTACAACTTAAAAAAGAAAGAAAAGTACAAAGAAAAATCGTTCATATATTTCATAATTCTATCATAATATTAAGAAAATTGACTTATCGAACATAAAAAAAAAAAAAAATCTTTATTTTTCACAAACAAGTATTTTTAATTAAAATTTATAAAAATACAAATAAATGTAAGTACATTGTTTAACCCTTTCCGGCGCGGAGTTATTCTGTTTATAAACTGATGAAATAATGGATTGACACCAGCATTTATAAACGAATGTATTAGAAAATAACAACTTGCTTGCTTACATGTATTTTATACAAGGAAAATTTTAATTAAATATTCTTTGAGCCGTTTGTCAGTTTTGGAATTAAAATTAGATGTCCTTTTTTTAAGGACACAGTCCTCAAAAGCGTTAAAGATGCGTCAAATATAATAAAATAATTTAAAAACACCTACTCATGAAAACTCGCGAACGTATTCAGTGAAAAACTAATAGCTGTTGACTCTTTGCATCTTCTAGCTCTGCCCGGAACAGAACATTCTACTTCAAGGGTGGTATGGAATATAAGGTGGAATGGAAGATGTTATTCAAAATTTCAAAAAACAAGTACAGGTTTATCAATAATGTATTAATTCTTCCCAGACTGCGTGGATATCATATGATCGTTACAGACTATTTCTTTATTAGATATTATTTCTAGGGATTCTCTTATGATAGCTTCTTGGTGATTACTTGTACGGAAAATAATTTTGGATCTTTTGAAATCTACTTTTATAGGTTGAGTTTGTGCTAATCTTGCTAACGCAGTGTGGGGATTATTTAATCTCAAATCTGCTTCATGTTCTTTTATTCTGTCTCGAGATTTTCTCAGTGTCATACCTATGTACATAAAATCTTTATTACCTTTCTTGAAGGGCATAATATATACCCCTGATCTATTGATGGCTTGAATTGGGTCAATTTTCATATTTAACAAACTTTGGAGGAGGGACTGCGATTAATATAACACCAAACATAAAGAGGGAATGCCTCATACTTTCAAAAAATCTTGGGATGTAGTTAACTTTACGAAATTTCAAACTTTTAATTGGAGCGGTACTTCGTTTTTCTTCTTTCACTTTAAATATGAATATGATTTTTTCAATGAAACGGGATGGAACTTAATTATCGGTTGCTATTTTTCTAATTACATCTACTTCTTTATTAAGAAAATGTCTTCAACAAATTTCAAATGCTCTTTTTATATACAAATTGAAAGGTACTAACTTGTAACTTATACGTGAACTACAACTAAACAGGATAGTGGAATTAGATCTGTTAATTTTCCTAAAAACTGTGCTTAGCCATATTTCTGATTAGTTGGACATCCAAAAAAGCAAGCTTTTGATTTTGTTCTAGTTCTAGTGTGAATTTTATTTTGTTGTCTAGGCTATTAATTTTATCTAGAAAGGAGTATAATTCATCTTTTCCGTGATTCCATATAATATAAACATCGTCAATGTATCTGAACCAGCAATCTGGACTCGGTCTTATGGTTTCCATGAATATATTTTCAAGAGGACGTAGTTTAAACTCTGCAAGCAAACTTGAAATGGGGGAACCCATTGGGGTTCCATTGACTTGTTTGTAAACTTGATTGCTGAAAACAAAAACCTTGTTGTTGATGATTTAATTCAAACCCTATTTGACTGCATTTTTAGTATTTTCTGTAAACGCCGTATCGCAATCGATCAGACTCTTTATAGTGTTAGTAACTTCTTTTATATCGATAGACGGGTATAAAATATCACGTCTAAACTAACCATAATACTGGTATTTTCAAGATTTTTATTTTTAATTTTCTCAATAAAATTCGAAGTTGATTCAATAACAAAATCAGATGGCGGTAAATACCGCTTCAAAAGGCAAGTGTAGATTTTTTCCATGAAATATGTTGGACAGGAACATTTGTAACGATTGGGCGGATTGGTATGCCCATTTTATGATCCTTTAGTCTACTTGTGAGGGAGGGAGTGGTTGCAGTCTTGTTAAGTCTTAGTTTATTTTTCATAAATAGCCAAATTCCTTTTCCGAGTAGTTTTTAAATTTATTGTTTATTTTCCAATTGGGGCCTTTATTTAACGGCACACAATCTATATTATCAATACAAACTTTATTACATTAATCGCAGTCCGCCCTCCAAAGTTAAAAGTTTTGTTAAATACAAAAATTGACCCAATCCAAGCCATCAATAGGTCAGGGGTACATATTATAGCCTTCAAGGAAGGTAATAAAGATTTTATGTACAGTCGTGGAAAAAAAGTAAACACCCCTTACTAACTCCTCAACAAATTATGGTAGACGAAAGTTACTGGTACCGAACGATTGAAAATAAAGTCTACTTTTAAATGACGTATATAAAATTTGCTGAGGAGGCCATCTACATATTAAAACGAATCTGAACTAATTTTTTTTTCAATGGCAATACCAGATTTTAACGAGATATTTCAAAACTTTGGTTCAAACTATGCCTAGAAACCAAATTTCAAGCCATTTCAATGATAAGTTTTTGAATTATAAGCATTCAAAATTTAGTGCTTCTAATGTTAAATTACATTTTCATATTTTTATTTATAACTTCTGAAATTATGATCCTAATGTCCTAATTTTTTGCGTAACAATAATACTAATATACCCAAACATAAATACGTTGAATTTGCAATTTTTATAATTTTCTGTTATGAATTTTGAATTATGAAATTAATATTAAAAAAATATGAATTGAAACCTACAATTTTTTTGATGAATTCAGATTTATTAAGTCCTGCTTTATGGAAATCCAAAATTTTACATTTTTCTTCCAAGTAGTTTTTAAATTATGCTTAAAAAAGGGAAAATGATGGTTTAAGGGACCGTATATGATAGAAGTGACTAAATATTTTGAAATTTCTTATGCTATCCTGTAATCTACCAGGCTTAATTGACTGCTTAAGGTACCTTGATCAAGAAGGGAGCTCTCTCGGTTAACGATCGAGTAACGAACTTTAATTTGGATACAACCCTTAAAATACGCTCGTTTTAAAATAATTAATTTCTCAGAAACTTATGGTTCTAATTGCATAAAAATTTGTTTTTAGACAAATTGAAGGGTGTAGAGTTCATTTATGCTGCCAGAATTGTGTACTGCTATTAAAAAAACAAAGTTATGGTTCGTTTTAATATGTAGATGGCCCCCTAAGCAAATTTTATGTACGCAATTTAAAAGTAGACTTTATTTTCAATCGTTCGGTACGAGTAACTTTCTTCTACGATAATTTGTTGAGGAGTTAGTAGGGGGTGTTCACATTTTTTTTTCAGGACTGTTCATAGGTATGTCGCTGAGAAAATTTCGAGAGAGAATAAAAGAACATGAAGCAGATCTGAGAATAAATAGACCCCACACTGCGTTAGCAAGATTAGCACAAACTCAACCTATAAAAGTAGATTTCAATAGATCCAATATTATTTTCCGTACAAGTAATCACCAAGAATCTATCATAAGTGAATCTGTAGAAATATCTAATAAAGAAATAGTCCATAACGATATATTATCACATGATATCCACGCAGTCTGGAAAGAATTAATACATGATTGATAAATCTGTACTTGTTTTTTGAAATTTTGAACAACATTTTCCATTATACCTTATATTCAATACCATCCTTGAAATAGAATAGTCTGTTCCGGACAAAGCTAAAAGACGCAAAGATAATAGTTTTACATGGTCGAACAGCAATTAGTTTTTCACTGATGAAGGCCGAGTAAGTTTCGGTTGAAAAGGTTTTGGTTTTTAAAATGACTTTAATGTGTTTTTAAAGGATTTTTTTTATATTCAATGCGCCTTTAAGCAATTTAGTATTTACATTATTTTGTTTCTTTATGAATTTTAATTATTAATGAAGGTGAATTTTGCACTGATATTCCAACTTTTTATTGACGTATTTTTAAATTATCTAGTCAAAGAGTACAACAAGGGAAAGAATAATGGTAGAATCCGAGAGACTAATAATTACATAAGCCATTATTTTGGACAAAAAAATCTGTTTGTCATCTGCTTTTTTCTTTCCAAACGTTTAAAAAAGAAACACACACACACACAAAAAAAAAAGAAAAAAAGAAAAAAAAAGAAGATAAAAGGAAACCATTCCCATGTCTTGTAACTCTTTCACAATAAAATGGATTTAAAATTTGTTAAAATATTTACTTTTTGGGGAAAAAAGTAATTTTAAAATGTCTACCCAAAGAATAGTATCGAAAAAAAAAAAAATACTCTTAGAGCCCGAGGAATTAATAACTTTATAAGCTGTTATTCTACAGAAACTCAGCAGATTTTCCCTTATCGTCATATTTATAAAGAGCGCAGAAAGTAACTGTACAGCAATATCATTGACTTATTGCACAAATAATTTGTTAAGATATTTATTATCAAGAATAGAGCATTTTTAAAATTTCCTCTCAAAGATTAAAAGAAGAAGATTATAATCGAAGAGCCTGAGCTTTTATTCTACAGAAATTAGTCGGCTGTTTCCCAAGCTTTACATTTAGAAGCATTTTTTTTAGAAAGAAAACAAAAAAAACAAAACAAAAGCGTTCACGTGTTTTGCAACTCTAACATAATAATATCGACTTATTGCACAAATAGTTTGTTAAAATGTTTATTAATAAGAAACAAGTTTTTTAAAATTCCCTTTTCTGCTCAAAGAACATAAGAGAAAAAATTGTAGAACCCGAGGGATTATTATCAACAGTGTTTAAGCTCTTTTACTGGAGAAATTCATCTGCTTTTCCTCGACCTTTCTATTTGCAAATGTTTTTGGAGAAAACACTATGTGAGAGAGAAGAGCGAATATTCGAATCCTCCCATCTCTTGATCTTCCAACTTGGCGCATGCGTATCAATCTATGACGTCATCGGCCCCTCAGGTGAGATTCGCGAACCTCTTTCTCATCGTACACTTGGTGTTAGGTAGTGCTTAATAGAGAGTCTCCCAATAACGTATCAGCGACTGCGAACTTAGGCAACTGTTATTAAAAGACGAATAGCGCTTCTGTTGCCAAACACGCAGTGTTAATTTTAATGAAAAAAACTTCCACTGTTATGTTATAAGATGCAATATCACGTTGAAATTTTCGTTCACAGAACAATCAGCTGCTTTTCAGAGGAGCATAGAGATAGTCTATCATGTGTTTGATGTATTAGTAGATGCAATATATTTTCAGCGTAGATGTATCTGCATTTATAATGGCAAATCAAAAAATAATTAGTTTGTTTTACGACACATGATTTTTTCCCCTAAATATTATCAACTTTGGTACAAAGTTCCGGATGGCTTTGTATGTTTTTTTAATGCATATTTCACTTGAAACATAGTTTATCTCACAACAATTAAAAAATTGAAAACTAATTATTTATATAAAACGATATCAAATAGCAAAACAACAGTGATAATATCAGTCTGTGATACAGCTATGCGGTTGTTGGAGCTTTCCTTTTTGGAATTATCTTGGTATGCAAATAAAATACTAGGATAAAATTTTAATTCACCAGGATTTACAAAGGAGCAAGCTGTAGAGATAGACTGCATTTAGATATAGATTGGAGTTTTGTATCTGTCTTAAGAAATAAGGAAAAAGGCACAAATAGGTAAAATTTGTGAAATATAATAAAGGCACTTTTTCACACTCCCGCACGTCCCTAGCATTCTCCCGTTCTTTACTCACATTTAAATGCATTTGCATTTTATTATATACAATTTCACTTTTTCGCACTTCCACCCTCTGCTTTTCTACTGCATGGCATTTCATTCATCCTTTTATAAATTATTATAAATTTTTTATGAAGTTTTAATAAAAATAAATTTTAAATATATTGCAGTAAGTATTATATTAAAGATTCTTCTAATTTTTAATTTTTCTTTTCATTATCTTTTATTATTTAATAAATTTTCTTTTAAATAAAAATGTTTATTTTCACAGTAATATAGGTACCGCATCGTAAAATACTAATGTTTAACATTTGTTCCTTAGCACATTAAATAAATATTAATAAGGACAAAAGTATAATAATAAATGTAATAATGTAATAACACGATTTAATATCTGATTTAATGTTGCATTAGTTAATTTTATAAAGAACTCATTACAAAATATTATTTTAGTTATAAAAAAAATATTTTTTAAAATAGATTTTTTAAATACTTTCTAACTAAAATATATTTAACATTTTTAAATTTTTTTAGCACGTCTTCAATTTTCTAATTAGCATGATATACTGATGTGAAATTCAACATTTTTTTTTATGTCATGATAGCCAAACAGCAGCCTAAATATTTATCCTGACTAAAACTTGTGCGTAAATAATTATTTGGATATCCAACTCAATGGCATTCCACCCTTTATCGCCTGTAATTAATTCTAAATTTTAATATATTTAATGCATTTTCTTTTTACTATCTTTTTATCAATTTTCTTTTTCGAACACTATAATCTCAATAAGGATTATAAATATCATAGTCTCCCATATATGTATCAAATTTTCTATAGAAAATATAAGAAAAGGATACACACATAAAATATTAATTCTTCTTAAAGCCTACGTATAAAATTCACTAAAACCGCATCAGAAGTACTATCTCACCCATTCGCTACAAAATTCTGAAGTATCATAAACAGTTTGTAATTTAACAGCATTTAATAGTTGCATAATAATAGACAATTACACTACTGAAATCGTAATAAGCAAAGTTTTGCTCCCTATAAAATATTTATGAAATTCTCTAATAAATTTTAATATATAATTTCATTCTCTTTAATAATTTATATCAACTTTTGTATTTTGCAATAATATAGACACTGCATCTAGAAACATCATATGGAATGCGGATATAAAGTTCTTCCTCGTTTGATTCTAAACTGGTAATACGTTATCATTTATTGTAATTAAATGTTAAATATGGACAAATATTTTTAAAACATGAAAACAAGAATGAAATTTTAATTGTTTTCTACGCAATGTCTTAGTTATATATAACTAATCTTGTAATCTAAATATTTTAGAAGTTGAACTTTAACGTAAAATTCTACCTCTGAAATCATAATAAATAAGATTAAAAAGAGTATAATAAAGAAATAGGATGTGATGATTAATAAGATAATATGATAATTGATAAGATAATAATGAATAAGATCATAAGAAGATAATAATAAGATTCTAATGAATGATAATGTTATGATTAATAAAATAAAATTAATTAATAAGAATGTAATAAATAAGACTTAATTCCGTTAAATAGCACTTACATTTGCTTAATAAAACATTAATACTTATTTTGAAATACATGGAATACTCGTTAATTTATTAAAGTTTAATAAATATTCCTCCAATCGTTATGTTCGATTTACCAATCTTTTTACATTTAATCTTTTTCTTTTTAATGTTTTCTCATCTGTTAATTATTAATTTTACTATAAAATAGAAGTCACAATTTCAAATGGCTTATGAAAGGCTATAATATGCAATATTTATTTCATTAACAAGGCAAAGAAACATTACGTACATAAACAATTATTTTGGTTAAGTTTTGTCAGATGAATCCATTTCCTATAGAAAAAAAAATTAAATTAATTTTATTTTTACTTTAAATATCTGAATTACATAACAATATCTTCGAGTCTAAATGTACTTCATGTAGTTGATTTTATTTGACATCTTTTTCCATATGCCATAATACAGACACCACATCTTAATATCGAATATGGCATGAGACACTGTTAAACAGGTTATTTTTCATATGATGCTAATAAAACGATACGTACATAAATGTTTTTTCTGGTTACATCTTTAATGCGTTTGTAACTATTTTCTGAAAATAGATTAAGCTATGTATAAATATCTCCTAATTTAAATACATTTGACATTTTTCTTTTTAATATTTTTTTTTATCAATTCATTACTTTTGGTTCAATGTATATGTTAAATCTTGCATAAGAAGTTAATGTAAAATTTCTTTTTCCATTTGATATTAGAAGAAATAGTACATATATAAATTTCTATGGTTTTAAATTTTGAATACAGATTATTTTACTAAAACGCATAAAATATGCGCTTTAATATATTTGTACTAAATTTGCTGGCTATTTATAAATATATTATCTACATACATTCAGAAATTACTTTTCTCCATGAAATCACGTTAAATAAGTAATGTTTCATCCCCTCCAAGTGTCATATAAAATTCTTCAATAAACTTATAATGTTGATGTATTTTTGTTTAAATATTTTTATAACAACTAATTATTTTTACAATAATATAGGCAAAATTCCTTTCGAATTCCTAAATTGAAATTCACCTCCAGATAACGTTTACATTTATCTTGATTTAATCTCTGAGTAAAACCAATTTTCTGAAAATGCATCTACAGGTGTTATTGCAGACTTTCTCTACACAACTTCTTTAAATATTTCTTGTATATAATTATTATATGTATGTATAATGTATATTTTATCTACAAATATCATCTAATAACTTAAAATGCGAAAGCTTTAAAATTCGATGATAAATTTTGAATTTTGCATGATTTAAAATGCGATGATTTCCTATTTCGCGAGTAGTTTGCGAAACGGAATTCTTTGATGATCTTGGAAATCGTTTCTGCAGCTCCGTCTAAATGAATAAACTCTCACCGACTGAGTCAAGGGCTCCGACTCATTCAAAAGCTCTACATTAGCAATTTTGAAATTATAAAGTACTTATGTACTTATTTAGTTTCAAAGTTAATAATGCATTTAGTATGCAACAGCGCAATAGTGAATAGGCTTTTCTTTCATTTATAATAGACTTTTCTATCATGCCACGAATTTATTCCAATTTTTATACAAAGAATTGCGCTTTAATTGTACATTTTAAATACATTATGCTTTGATTATACATCAATACAATATTTCTTACAATATTTTGTCATTCATTTGTGCTTTGTTATATTTGCTGCACAACATTCCTACATATAACCATGCACTGACATTGTACCCAATATACACTAGAGTCTCGATTATTCGAGTTAATATGGGCCAAGCTCGCCTCAGAAAAGCAAAAAAAAACTCGGAGAAACCGGATTTACACAAATCATCACCTAATAAGGATATGAAATATAAATTTAACTTAATTCGTTAATTTTTATGGTACTAGTAACTTGATGTGCATTTCCGTTACCTTTTATTTTAAAAAGCCCTTGACAGTTTATTGTTTCTTTTAAATGTCAATTTTGCTGCAGTTTTTTTTTCTTTTTTTTTTTTTTTTTTTTTTTTTTTTGCTGCAGTATTGCGCTACTGCGTAGCTACCAATTTCTAAAAATTTTTCTTACCACTATAACTTACTAGTAAATTTTGCGTAATTCAATCGCCGAAATCTAACAATTGTCAATGATTAAATATGACAAAAATTTGTATTAAATTTTAAAGGAAACTAAACTGCACAAATTCTGGTTATATTAGTGTCATGAAAATTGCAGGTGTAGGCTCTTCTTTCTGTTCAAAGTATTAAATAGTTTTTTTCAATCGAACTTATAACTTTGGAATGATTCCTTTTCTTCTGATGGACAGATGGCTTCAAAGAAAATTATGGCCATTTTTTTCCCTATTCTGAGTAGAAAATCAGAGTTCTAACTTTTTACGACTGCTCTTTCATCTTCACCTGATACTTCATTTATAATGGCTGTTTCATAACAATGGAAGCCATCAGTCCATCAGAAGAAAATAACTCGGTTAAAGCGGAAACTTGGTTAAGCGGGACTCGGAAATTTGGGATCTGTAATTTTTTTTTCAAAATGTTACTAGGTTTTATTGTTGCTATTTCAAGTCTGTATCTCATAGGTCTTATGCTTTATGAAATTAATACTCTTATGTCTTTATTTTCATTAACTCTGCCATAAACTGTTCACTGACTTATAAAATATTGATTAGCGATTTCATTTAATGTTTACAACAATGACTGATTTCTAAAGATGATGACATATGACAATTTAAAAAACTGCGAAAAATAAAAGAAATAAATTTTGTTGATAATTCTAGAAATATTATCTGAAACGATTGACGATTATTCATCCATTAATGACCCATATATGTACTTTTATGCTATGGTTTGGTGTGATTGTCCGTTACTAATCAAGACTTATCGGGTTTGGATATTTTTCTAGGGTTTGAACGTTAATAGTAGTTTGGAATCCAATTTAAAATGCAGATCACGGTCTATAAAGCCCCGCTTTTGTAATAGATGTTTCTAGCTTCCAAAAATCATAGAAAATAGCCCTCCTTTGTTCAATAAAAGTAAAATTCGTCTGCCTGCCACTGAAGACTTTTTTTTATGTTCTATGTGTATCACTATTTCCAAAAAAAAAAAAAAAAAAAATTGATAGAATTTTCTTGCACATGTTGTCGAAGTGCATGGCAAAGATTTTTGTTTGGAGAGAGAGGCATGAATGTAATAGAAATATAGTTTACAGTGGAATTTCTGTAATGTACTTTAACAAGAATCGATTAATAGTATTTATATTTTAATGCATAATTCTATCTTTACGATTTCCTTTACATATAACGATTTGGCATGTAAATTTTCAATAGCTTTTAAAAATCTTTTATAGACACTTTATTGAACATGTCGATAAGCATATTTGATCTGAATTCTTAGTAAAAAAATAATTAATGTTCGATAAAACACCTCAAATAAAAAAATATATAAGCTTATATTCATCTCATAAATAATTTTTTAGTTCTCTCATTTACGTTAAAATCAAAGCCATGCCAAGCAAAATTTTTAAACGACATTGTATGGGAAGTGCTAGAAGCTAATTTTAATAATTTAAGTATTTTTTTGTAAATGTTTAAAATAATCTTCTCGCGCTTGTTAAACATAATTTTTAATTTTATCCAGAATAATGTATGCAGTTGCAAGAATAAATCTTCAATGCTACACTTCAAAACAAGCACCCTTCGAAATAAAATGTTATTGATTTAGAAATAAATATTCCGTTATTATATACATTCAGATAACATTTAAAGATATGAATATGTATACTATTATTTCCCATTAATTTGAATCAGATTTATTATAACAGAAGCTATTATAAATATATTCTACTGTTCTTTATGCAGTTTTTACATGGCTATTCTATTAGTTACAGTAAATTACATAAAAGTGTATAGGAAATTGACGTACATCATGTTTCAAACCGTCACTTTGAATAAGAAAATGATGCGATAAATACAAATTAATTCATGTATTTAACTGTTCTTTTCGAATTATTTTATAATATCAAAATTGAGTTGTTCTTTAATTATTTTGAAATATTGTTACACTGATTAAATATTGTAATATTTTAAGGAATACACTTCAAGTTTTTCTTAATTTTGATTTTGTTTAATCTCTCATATAATACGCAACAGTTACACAGGTAAGTTTCTACTTTCAGTATTTCCGCATTCTACACTGCTGTCCAAAATTGAGGACCAGTCACAAAATCCCAATTTTTAAGTAAACGAATACTCAAAAGGAAATAATATAATTCAAATAACTACTATCCCTACAGCACAGCTAGTCCATATAGCACCCCATTTCTGTCACACGTGGTGACAAGTGACACAGTCACTACGGTGAAACAAAAAATAGGAAATTCCACGCGTCTTATTATGAGTCTCAAATGATCCCTATATGTGACTCCACTGAGACGTCAATGTAACTGCTGCTTTGTGACGAGTCACCAGGTGACTTTACAATGTAGTTACATTGTGACTCTCATGTGACTGCCATTTTTAGACTCAATTTCAATGTCATTATGAAAGTTGCATTATAAGTCACCAAATAATATCACATTTTAGTTACATGGTGACTTTTTACAAAAGAGCACAATGGTGACTTTAGAGTAGTCTCTCTGTCACCTGAAAGTCATCATGTGACTTTAATGTTACATTATTTGGTAACTTATCACAATGCAGCCTTCACGATGAATTTTAAATTGAGTCTACAGATGACAATCACATGACAGTCACAATGTAACTACGTTGTAAAGTCACATGGTGATTCGTCACAAAGCAGCAGTCACAGTGACGTCTCAGTGGAGTCACACATAGCGATCATTTGAGACTCATAATGAGATGTATGGAATTTCCTTTTTTTTTATTCACCGTAGTCACTGTGACACTTGTGACCACGTGTGACATGAATAAGATGTTACATGGACTAGCCGTGTTCTAGAGATAGTAATTATTCGAATTATATTATTTCCTTTTGAGTATTCGCGTTCTTGAAAATTAGCATTTTGTGATTGGTCCTTAATTTTGGACACCAGTGTATGTCAATTGGAAATATCCGATTAAAGAAGTCTGAACATATTTATACTTCTTGACCTATCAACTTTAATAAAACTAAATCAATCTGCCTAATAAAACAAAAATAAACTATATTTTCTTTTCCTTTTTAAACATTCTTTTTTAAATTTAGAAAGAATACAGTTTTTGTGTTTAAAGTAAAAAAAAAGAAGAAGAAGAAGAAAAAAAAAAACCCCTAAAAAACTGACGTTAATAAATAAAAATATAAAGTACTTTCTTCAATAATATCACAACTTATGCATGTTTAATTTGAATAAAAACAAACATTCTACAAATACTACATTTTAATATTAAACAAAATATCAGTTCGCTCGCAGAAGTTTCATAAAATAATTTTTATATGTGAAATTTATGAGGCAACATTAAGAAAAGCAAAATTTAATTATTTATAGGTACAACTTTTGTATTCATATAGACTAAAAACTAATCGTTGAAAATATTACAAGATAAGAGTAAGAAATTAATATTTTTCGAATAATGTTTAATAATACGCAAATAAAAAATGCCATGAAATAAAATTGTGTTTCAATCATAGATTATGAAACACTTGCAACGCATTCAGAATACTGTACCGAAACTTCCCCGTTTAATTATGTGAAAGATCAAATCTAATTAAACAATTTAGAAAATGTATAACACATTTTAAAACTCAATTTTAGGAATTCTATAGCCTGAATAATATCCGAATTCTTTTGAGCAATCTTGTATATGATCTGTAAATTTGTATATACACTTCATAGTATGCTGAAATTTAGTTCAGTTAGGAAAATATTAACACAGTTGAAAGTTCTCCTTCAGCAATTTCCGCCAAATAAACGAAAATGTAATTGAATTTGTTTATGCAGCTTTGTTTATGATATACAGAATTTAAACACATCAAGTAATATGAGAAAATTTAATTAAACTTAAAACAGGTATCACAACTTGAAACGCACTTCAATTAATTTTCGCTCATACACAGTGCTGTAACCATATTCTTTTGTGTGTCCATATAAATGAAGGGCAAATGCTATTTAACACACCAAATCCTACACTAAGTATTTTGTATTGCATCTCAGTGATGTATATCAATTTCTATGTTTTAAATAGTTCAACATCATTAAAATACATTGCAAATATTTTTTCTCCATATACCATAATGTAGTGGAATTGTTTTCAGGGTCCCTGTAAAGGAGCTATAACTGCTACACACTTCATTTTCAGTACCGAACACGCCACATTAATCATCAACATATATCTGTTACACGGCAATACTAGTAAGCAAGTTTGGGCACAGACAGATTTTGAGACTTTCATAAGCACTGTTCAATTATGTTGGAATGAACCTCATCAGTTTTCAATTATGTTGGAAAGTGTTAAAAAACTTTATTACAAATACAACAGAAAAATTGCAATTTTTGGATTACACTCATCCCAATTTTACACCTCAATAGTTTGATAGCTATATTTTTGTTACTCTGTTATGAAATAAACCTTTAGAATGCATTAAAAAAATGTATACATTTAATTTCTTGTAAACAAAGTAAAATCTTCAAGAATTATTTTAAAACCAAATATCTTCTTAAACACATTTCGTTGATGTTTCATTTCACTAAAATTTTTAAAGAACATCATGAAAAAAAATGGAAATATTAACAAAGTTAATTTAAATACACGCTGGTAAATTATCAATAATCAGTAGAAAAAATACAATTCTATTTTTAGAATTTCCCACACATCTACATGAAAGAGATACGAAGATCCAAAGCTATTTTTAGAATGATAGCTTCGTCAATTCCTTGATAGCGATATTTTGAAAAATGTTTCCTACCGGATTTTATTTTCATTTTCTTATATATAAGTTATACATTGTTTTGGTTTAATTTTTTAAATTGTATGTTAAACACTTAACGTCGATTACTTGCATTGTAGTTTTGTTAGCACCAAATGCGAATACGATAAGAAGGCAATGATAAAAGTATTGCAACAATACGCAAATAGTATAACGATATTTTTAAAGGCTTTGGACTACTTGAGTTTCTGATTTAGATACGATTTTTAAGAGCACAAATAATTATTTTTTTAAATACGAAACCAACTTTTTATAACACCCCCCCCCCTTTAAAAATAATCCAGTTTTTACTCCATATTTGAGTTCAGAACTTTAAATATTAACCACCAGACTATTTTGTATAACTAGTAACCATGTAGAGTGAAAATCGTTATAACGAATATAAAGGAATCATAAGAACTATCCAATATATGCGAACTTCGTTGTAACCGATTTCGTTAGGGCATTAATAAATTTCTTCATGCGTCTTTTTGTTGCTGTTGTTGTTGGCCTGGTGAGTTGTTTTAGTTATTTTATCAGTTTTAAGGTATTATTGTTGAATTTTTATTCATTTCTTTGTTATCTTCTTATATTTAAATCATTTTGGGGCTTTTCGATACATTATTAAGAGCTAAATATTTTCATTTTTGGGGATTTTGCTTTCAATATTCAAAGAAATAACATATCCCCACCATGAATTGTGCTTATGAAGCTCCTTTGAAGATTCTATAACACATAGATAATTTTCAATTTTTCTATTTTCATGCTCTGTATTTTCTGTGTAAATAATTAAAAAAAATCTATGTGTATATTATGGAATCTTCAGAGTAGCTGCATAACCACAATTCCCATAAGTTAAGATATGCAATGTTATTAAAATAATGTACAGTACTAAACATACTAGAAATTTTAATCGCATTTTATAAAATAAATATTTAACACGAGAATTTTTATTTTAAACTACTTAACTTTATGTTTTTAACTTATTTTCGTGCGATTTTTATTTGTGTTTTCTTTTGTGTCTATTTTTAAAAGAAATTTCTGATTCATATCGAAATATTTTCATTTTCGTTCTGGTCAAATGACCGATTGTTGACCGGTTTATTCGTGATAATAACAAAAACAACTATTTAGTTTTCATTAATGATATTAAAATGTGAACAGATTTTCTTAATTATATTTTTTACTCTAATTAAAGTAATTCATCGAAACTATTCTATTGTATGATCGATTTTTTGTTAATAGAGAAATACAGAATTTTACTTTCATACTAATCAGAAATTTATTCACCTTTAAGTTTTGTAAAGATTATACTAACTGCTAATTAAAATTAAATAATTTTATTTTTTGAAAATAAAATTTTATTGTTACAAAATATGTTGCAGCGTTGAATGTTGAACAAAAGGGCCACCGGTCGGGAATTTAATAAAAAGGACACTTTTGCGTGCTGTTCAAAAAACATAATTTGAACTGGTTTGCTTCGAGTCCCCCTTTTTTTATTAGAATTTAGCGATATTTTCAACTGATTGAATGATTGATGATTTTCACGATATTTTCCCGTGACCAATCGAAGAATTTCGCGGTTCATCCTGTGACAACTTCGCGAAAACTCCCACCCCCGTGCGACTGAAAAAATTCGTTGTTTTTCCTTGCGACAGACTGATAAATTTTGAGAATTTTCTTCTGAATCGATTGACGAACTTTGCAGATTTTTCCCATTCAACCGATTGATGAAATTCACGATATTTTTATCACAAGATATTGATGTGTTTCGCGAAGAAAAGAGGCGCCAAAAAGAGCACTATGGGTAAAATACATAAAGAGTCGTCGGATGCATAAAGTAGTTAAAAATGTCCGCCATGCGCTGAGCTTTGGCAGATTAATACACAGTAAGCATTATCTTATAAATTTAATTAAGTAATTTTGAAGAAAGCATTCAGTTTATATATATATATCTAATAAAGATGAAATCACAAATATATGAACAAATGGTAAAATTCTAAGACCAATGTCAGTCGGGCGTCTTTTTTGCTGCATTTTGCTGAAGTATTATCCATTCACAATGCTAGCATTGAGAATGGATAATACTTAAACAAAAAAGCAGCAAAAAAGACGCCCGTCTGACATTGGTCTAAAGGTGCAAAAAATAGGGACATAGGAAACCAGTATGTAAAATAAGAAACTATGAATAACCCACTCTATACATATGCCGCCACTTAATTAAAATGGCATTTTTGTGCCATTCCTTATAGCTGGGTTAAAAACAACAAGAAACAATTCCGAGATTTGAAGGAATTTGATAAATTTTGATTTATCATATACTTTGATTCACGGGGATCATATTATCAGAATTTTATGCAGCACTTTATGCTGCTATGATATACGACTAATTTTAAATCTTTTCTAGTACACATTGTACTTATACCCATTGCGCGAAATCTAGCTATATACTCGCTGTATCATTAAAATTTCCATCTTATTACATAAAATAGTATATGATTGTTTTAAACAATGAACAATTTAAATGATAAATAATCATTTTAATTTTTGATAACGTTCATGTAAAAGAAGTATTAAAAAGGATGATAGTTTACGAAATAGAAGTATTTGAGTCCATGTTATAAGCATATGTTTTATAAAATACAGATTTCTGAACGATTTGAGTTATTTTGGAGAAACAATAAATTAAACATTTTTTATGTGAGTTTTTTTTTCATATAAATAAATATACATTTACAGTACAATGAATATTTTTTAAAGGTCACTGCTTATATATAAGATGGTTTTAAAAAATAAGAATTGTGGCAATTTAATCTTGAATTGCCTCAGAAAAAACGAAAAAAACGGAAGTAGACCTTCAACTGAAATTTATGTGTTCTTTCAATTTATGTTAAAAAAAAAAAAAAATAGCAGGCCGTATCCATACAGAATTATACGTTGGGATCGAAGGATATAAGTGAAATTTTATTGGTCGTATCTGTATCCCCAATCAATAATCTTCAGGCTCAAATTAATTTAACATAAGCAGTAAAAATATACCATGAATATATATCTAAATAGTGGTAGGGATATTAAAATTTTTCCTATGCTCTTCGAGACTATATGTATATTTACTTCTATCTCTCTTTCGTTCTCTATGTAGTATCCATATATATTTTAAGAATGTTTGTTTTGAAAAATCAACGATTGCGTGTTAATTTACGTAATTTTCACTCTTTATTTTCATTTAATCCGCGGGCGACAGATTACCTACTTACTTAGTAAATATAATCAGTGATCTGGATTGAGACCGAGATTAAAACCAATTGATGAAAAGTTGTTTCCGAGTATTTTGTTATTTAAATATTGTTTTCAGGATTAAAAAACATTGCAAGTGCAAAAATTCTATGAATTTTATTTAAAAAAAATCTGAAATCTTTATTTCAGTTCTTCACTAAGAATGAGCTCTAGGAACCTAAACCTTTGTGTAAATTTTAATATACACGTACATATACGTAATAATATACACGTACATAATATTTAATATACACGTACATAAACAAATTCAGAGAACCTAAAAATGTTAAAATATGCCAATATTTCCATAATCGGGTTTTCATCTTGATTCAATACGTTTTTTTAAACTCATATGATGTTATATATTAACCTGCTGATGTCCATTATATTTCCAATATGACGTAATATTACCCTTTTTTTTAATTCGTCAAAATATTTATTTCGTTTTCACTTTTCACGTAGAAATCTTGCAACAGAAAAGTTATGATGTAATATTAGCTTTTTTTTAAAATTCGTCAAATCATTTATTTAATTTTCATTTTTCACGTGATAACCTTGCAATAGAAAAGCAATTGTTGTGTTAAGAATTTTATTGTGGATTTTTTACTGTTGGCAACTGCTATAATGAAAACTGTTTAAATTTGATATGAAATTGCTGTTAAATTGGTGGTTTTTTATTAATTAAAAATTAACTATAAATTATTTTGATTCCGGATTATTTTAATTGCCTCGGCCGTGTTTTATTACACATGTACGTAACTTTTCACAATTCTGGCTTCCAAACAGTGGATTTGTATAGAATTACATACAGACAGACAAATTTTCATTTTTATATATTAGATTATAAAGCTCTGAATTCAAAAATTAACTTAAAAGTAGCACATAAAAATGACGACATGTTTGTTAAAGATGGCATGTAAAAATATTTTTATTTACTATTAAATAATTTCAACATTATGTTATCATTTCACAAATATGGATAAATCTTGAAATGAAATATTTTTTACACATTTAGAAACTACCCAATTATTTGTACAATATTGCAAAAATTGAGTAAATCGTACGATTGAACAAAAATTGGTTCGCTATAAGGATTGCGGAAGAAACGTCTTTCTACTTGATCTCAAGCAATTTCATCACTAATGATGACCATATAATAGTTCATTAGTATCTACAGAAGTGTTTGAGCAAAGTTTGTCTACCCGTTTTTTTCATTATTGTTATTACCTTCGCTGTTTTATATTTTAAACTGAAAACGAATTTGTATTATGTAATAAAAATAAATGTTAGCATGTTTATACTGAAAATGTCGAGCAATCGATCTATGATTAGTTTATAATGCATATTAATAATAATAATAATAAATAGAATTCACTCCCAGCGTGGGAAAATGTAAGATTCTCGTTGATCTCTGGACCATGTGTTCCAAGAACCAGAAATTTTATGTTTTTTAATTTTTTTAGTGTTGAATTTTTGTGCATAAAGGATAGAAATTGAGCTAGCGTTAAGCTATAGCAAATACTTCAATATCAACTTGAAACATGAGGCTTTAAGAAATTAACAAAGAAAAACATTTAAATGTCTTGAAATATTTTTCAAAATTTTAATAGCTTTAAAGACGTAGAGCCAACAGAGTGAAAAACATTCAAATGAAATATTTTTCACATTTTTAATTGCTTAAAAAGCGGAGAGCCAACAGATTGGAAAAGTGTCCAAACCTGGAATCGAAGCAGAGTCATTGACTATACGCGCCAATGCGTTGCCACTAAGCTACCTGGACGATGCCAAACTTAGCACTTCTCACCTTATCTGAATAATGTTCGTGAGCCACCAACTCTGGGGCAAACACGAAACGAAAGGGCAATCCTCTAAAACTTTTCTACAAAAATTTCCAAGATTATAGATATAGATTTATATCTTAAAATATTTTTCAGTATTTGAAACTCACATTTCACCGTTACCTAACGTCTTGAATTTGAGTTTTGGTTTGCATTTGCAATTTAGTGGAATCTATACATACCTTAATATATATAAAAACATTTTTGTTTGCTATTTTACAATCTTTTAGTAAAATTAACTAGTTTTATATGTGTTTAACTATTTTCTTTTAAATTCAGATTATCACATCATCTTAAAATATCAATAATAATATCCCAAATCAACATAAATAAATTATTGTAGAAATTACATTCAAAAGCTCGCATTCTTTAGCATTATCGCTTCAGATAAATAATTTTAAGATGAGTTTAAAAATATTATATTTATTTTTGCTTCTAAATTTATTCATCTATATTTTTTAAGCTATCATCATGCAAACAATTCTTAATATTATCTATACAGTCTTCATTAAAATTATCTAGTCTTTAGAATTTATTTCCGCAATCATCGTTTAATTGAATGAGAAAGAAATTAATATGGGATTGCTGTAGTGAATCGATAGAATGTGGTACATAATATATAATTTAAAAATGGTATTTCGATATTCAACATTTGTGAATTAAAAATTAGTATTTTGTTATTATTTATTTCTATAGAATTTGTTTCAGTGTAGAGGTACTTCCAGCAAATCTTTTAAAAATACATATGAATAAATAATGAAACTTTAAAATCTTTCCTTGAGACTAATACGTCTGTGGCAGATTGATGATAGTTGAAATTATTTATTTAATTAACAAAAGACAAAAAAACTGAATTTCGTTGAGCATAGATAGCATTATTATCTTTCATATCTACATCGGTAATCAATCTTGTGTTTTTTCATCAGAAAATATAACGGATTATAAAAGTATTTCACTACCTACATTCAGATAATTATAAAAGATTAATGGTTAGGTTAATTTAGTTCATCACTCTAATTAACTAATTATTAATAATATACATTAAATTATTGTATAGCATTATTATTATTAATTTATGTAATTATTATATTATAATATGGAGAATATTTTCGTTGACACTAATAAGAAACATCTTTGACACCAGGAACCACAGACAGTTCTTAATTAATTGTACTGATATTGAGTACAACTTATATACAGCAGCTGATAATATATATAAAAAAGGTATTAGAAAGATTACTAATGCATCTTAAATTCTATCTAACAGATGTTAGAACATCCATCGATACGTCTTTTTTCAACATTCTTCAGCACATATCCCATTCACCGCCAAAACACAATTGAACGTTCTTTTTTCTGTTCTAAACCAGCTCGCTTCGTTTCTCTTCTGCGGCTAACTTTAAGCCACGCCCCCTCTATTCGGATGATTTCTGGATGACGAGAGCTTGGATGATGAGAGTTACTATCACTCCTTCTAGGCGCTGTAGGCACGCAGGCTGTAAATGCAATATGCAATCCCACAGCTCGACCGTGCTGACAAGGTACTCGGCTTCGAATGTATCCGCTGGAAGCAGCAGCTGGATCACCTGGAAAGATAAAAAAAAAAAAAACCCCAGCAGCATCCAAAGTTCTATTTTCAAAAAAAGTCATCATTAGGAAAATCTCTCATCAAAATTTAAATTATTTCTTGAAAAATTCTTCTCATTCTTTTTTTTTTTTTTTTTTTTTTTTTTTTTTACGTATTTTCGTCGTTTTTTCTTCTTACGTCTTTTCGTCTGATTCGTCTTCCCTTTTTTCTTACGCCTTTTCGTCTCATTCGTCTTCCATTTTCTTACGTCTTTTCGTCTTCTTTTTTCTTACGTCTTTCAGTCTCAATTTTGTTTTTTCATTCCTTCGGGATTAATTTTGTCAAAATCGTTTTCAAGTGTCAGTCCGGTGGTGTGTCGTAATCGGGCAGTGTCATAATCGTTTTTTTTTCAATGTCAAGCTTCATCAGTCCACGGCTTCATGTACTCAGAGCAAATACTGATGACCATTAGACCTTCATTAAATCCAACTTTCTTTACATCGTAGGTGTCATTATTTTTTACTTTTGTGACTTTGTAAGGACCTAAATATTTTGATTTTAACTTCAAACCTGGACCTTGCTGTGTGCATTTTATAGCAACTATATCGCTAAGTTTAAATTTGTTTGGCTTTTTTCGTTTGAGATTATAAGTTTTACGGTTCTCTTCTTGGACTTTTAAAATTAGTCTCTTAACGTCTCTTCTCAATTCTTCACTAATATTAATAAAATCGGATTGTATTTCAGCATTCAAAACTCTAGTAATCTCAATGTTATTTTTTAACTTCATCTTAGTACCAAACATCAGCTCGAAAGGGGTTGTGTTAATACTTCTTTGAAAGGTCGAATTTATCACTTGTTGGACATCGCTTACATGTATATACCACTTCGTTGTATTATCTACAGACAATTTAGACAGAACAGATATTATGACTGAATTTAAACGCTCGAACTGGCCGTTAGCTCTTGGTAACCCTGTGGTATTCTGGATATGTTTAATATTTTCTCTGACGCAATAATCTTTAAAAGCTTTAGAGGTAAAGGCAGGACCTTTATCTGAAATTGTGCGAAATGGACTTCCCAAGACAGTTTCTTTGATTTCTAATTTAGAAATTACTTCTGCAGTGTTGATAGATTTTCTGGGATACAGTGGTGGAAAATTGGCGCAGAGGAGGAGCCTATTGACACCACTAATATTTTATGGTATTCTTCATCTTAATAAAAACTGTCATTGGATAAGACGAAAAATTCTACTAAAATTTAGTGGTGTCAATAGACTCCTCCTCTGCGCCAATTTTCCACCACTGGGGATACAATCAAACAAATTTTGTGAATGCGTCAATGACCGAAAAAATATGTTTTTAATTTTTATTCGTGCTCTGCAGTGGACCTAAGTGATCAACATGGTACGTATGTAACGGAGTTTCTTCTTTTTCTATCGGGTGTAGCAAACCTTCTTGTTTACTAGATTTTCTATTAATTAAAATTCAGGGAACACAATTTGATATGCATTTCTTGATTTTTTGTTTAACTTTGGAGATGTAGAAATCATTCTCTAATTTTTTTTCCGTTCGTGAGACTGCGTAATGACCTTTTACGTGAGCGGCCTTAATTATATTCATTTGCATTTCATATGGGACAACTAATAAATCATTACCATTAACACATTTGAAAAGAACATCATTTTTAACTAAATAATCCTCATAAGATTTTACTTTTAGAATTTCTTTTATGATTTCAATATGCTCGTCAGTTTCTTGAGCTTGGATAATTATTAAAGTTAAGCTATCTTGGATTACCATACAAATAGGATATCGGCTTAATGCCTTAACATGCCTCATACTAGTACCGTGTCTATGCTCAATAGTATAATCGAAATCAGATAACAATATTGCCCATCTAGCTATTTTTGTACTCATTTCTTTCTTATCCATAATCATTTTAAATGCATTACAGTCGGTTACAATTTTAAATGGAATATCTAGCACATACACACTAAACATTTTCAAGGCTTCAGTAATAGCTAAGACCTCTAATTCATAGCTAGTATACTTTCGTTCAGCTTCGGTTGTTTTTTTACTGGCGAAATAAACAGAATGAAATTGATTATCTACTGGAGATTGTTGCATTAACACAGCTCCATAGCCATCAATACTGGCATCACAATCGATTTCGGTCGCGCTTTTGGGATTGTAAACTGAATGTACTGGTTCTGATGACAAAATGCGTTTGAGTTCATTAAAAGCTTTCTGTTCTTCTACATAAACTTAAATTTAGAATCTTTTCTTAACAGATCACTCAACGGTTTAGCTGTAACCGAATAATTTCTTATAAACTTTCGAAAGTATCCCGTTAATCTATAATATCTTTGAATATCTTTGGCACACTTAGGTTCGGTAAAAATTTATTACTGCTTTTGTTTTCAGCGGGGAGGGACACAATTTACCATTTATTATCCTATATCCCAAAAAATCAATTTCACGCTTCAAAAAATTGCATTTTTTAAGATTTAATTCCAACCTGTATTCCGATGCAGTTTGCAGAACAAGTTTTAATTTTTCTAGACCTTCGGCTTCGGTTTCGTCTGGTATTATTAAGTCGTCGATATAAATGACTATTGTATGATCTTTTAGTAGGGTTCGAAATACGTTATAAATATATTTTTGAAAAACACTAGGGCTATTGGTCAGCCCGAATGGACGCTTTAAAAATTCGCACTGTTCTTCATGAGTGACAAAAGAGGCGCATTTCTGGGAACGTTCTTCAACCTCTACATGAAAAAAAAACCGTTTTTTAAATCTATTGTTGTAAAAACTTCAGCAGAATGTAATTGATCTATAACATCATCTATTACTGGTAATGGGAAATGCTCACGCACTGTCTCCCTGTTAAGACGTCTGTAATCAATACAAAGTCTTATTGTGTTATCTTTTTTCTTAACCAGCACAACCGGCGACGAAAAATTAGAAGAACTTTTCCGAATGATTTCTTGAGCTAGCTTTTCCTCAATTTGGTCTTCAACTATTTTTTTCTCACATGGCGGTAATCTTCGAGGGAAAGAACAAACTGGGATTTCATCAGTTAAATTAATTTTCATTTTAACATCTACTGTTTTAGTTTTAATTGGCACATAATTTTCAATTAAAGAGGATAATTCCGAACGCAAATTTTTGCCAGCAATGTGACTTAAATCAATTTTAGGCTCATCTAGAACATTTACAATGTTAACTAAAAAGTCATTCGACTGAACGTCCATTTTAAATAATTTCACTTCATTCTCAGAAATAGTTAATATACCTTGATGAATAACATCAGTGACAATAATTAAATCGAAATTAATGTAACTGTCATTTACGACAAAAATGTCAACTTTAAATTTTGAATTGTCAATTTCAATTTCTGAATTGAAATGACCTTCTGGCTTAATTGTGGTTTTCCTAAATCAGTCAAAGTGATACCCGTAGGTTTTAATTCCACAATATTCTTCAAATTATCATAAACACTTTTTTTAAGATTAGCTTTTTGACTGCCAGTATTTATCAAGGAGATTAAATTTAAAGAATAAAGCTTTATCTCTTTTAGAATTAAATTTTAGGATGTGACGATATTAGCTTGTAACTGACTATTTCGAACATTTGCATCTTTCGATTTATTACACTGAAAGGATTTGTGGCCATAACTGTTATAACCGAAACAAAGGGGCCCTTTATCTTTATTAACGCAGTTAATACACTTATGATTATTCCCACCACAATTAACTTCGGGTTTAATTTTAGGCTTAGCTCCTTCACGTTTATGAGACTTTGCATTTTCATACTCCGACCTTAACTTTTCATAGACTTTTAATTTTTGTTTGCATTCTAAACTCGATTGACATCCATATAATATAGATTTTCGAAAAACAGGGTCGGGTATACCATTTATAACATACTACATCAATGCGGAATCCTCAATGTTACCACACGAACCTAATTGCTTCATAACAAGAAAATATTCTTCGAGTGTTTCCTTTTCATGTAATTTTCGTTCATTTAACAAATAATGTAACTCCGCAGAATTATAAGTAGTGCTAAATTTTGATATCAAAAGTTGTTTCAATTTCTCACATGTATTATATGTAATTCAATATTTAATTAACAATATTATATGTAATTCGGTCTAACAATTTGGCTTTTCCTCTTAGGGATCTCTTTACAAAAATAAATTTATGTAATTCCGTCAAATTAAACATACTAGTGACGTTGTCGAAATTATTTAACCATACATTTATATCCTGGAATGAACTACCGTCAAACGGAGGTACAGCATTTTCAATGTTAGTAAAACTAATAGCTGATGGCACAAAACTTTGAATTGGAAATTGCTTGTTTTTATCAAAATTTTATGATTCCATGTCCTTACTTGCTGAATTATTATTTAAAGGTAATTCGGGTTCCGAATCTGTATCGCTGTCATTCTGAACATTAGCTTGTAGCAAGCTTAAATCTGATAAATAGGTAACTAATCGCGTCATAAGATCAACTAAAAATCCTTCATTTGAAATACAAAGTAAATTACAAATTGTAATCACATCATTTAGAGAAAAATCCGCTTGAATTTTTGTTATCTTATTTTTAAATTCGGAACTATCGGTTTGATAACCAAAACCAGAAAATTCTCCGATTCTTTTTCTATTGGATCTGTCACCTTCTGCATAAAACAGGAATTTGTGCAAACGTTTTATTTTGCTCGTTTTTTCATTTTTAATCGCAAGTTCCAGTTCAGGGATATCAACCAATTTCATCATGAAATAAAAAATATATTACGTGCAATGTACTCACCACTAAGAATAATATCCACCTTGAATGAAGAAGTTAGATTTTTGTTTATTTTACAGCTTTGCTTTGCCGATATTATTACACTCTAAACACTTGTGGGCAGCGGCATCAAAACTTTCTTTCCACTTCTAGCACCAATTTTATGTACAATATTTTCTTTGACACTAATAAGAAACATCTTTGACACATCATTAATATTCAATAATTTTCAAGCGTAATTTCACTGCTGAAATGTAGTTGAAAAATTAATTTAAAAAAAAAAATTGTATATTCACCGATGCTGGGTTTATTTGCGTCTCATGTTACGCCTCTAGAATGTGTGCTCATGAAGACTTCTCCACCTTGTGCTGCGGTAGCAGCCTTACCGACTTATATAAGTGAGAAATGCCAAGCTGAACATCGTACTTGTGGTTTAGTGGTTGAGCACTGGAGATCTATTCCAGGGACCCGGGTTCGATTCCCGGCTCGGACACTTTTCACTAAGTTGGTTTACGCTTTGTTAGCAGTGTGATAATTCACATCATTAATATTCAATAATTTTCAAGCGTAATTTCACTACTGAAATGTAGTTGAAAAATTAATAAAAAAAAAAAACTTATTTATTCTTTTTCCATTTATAAATAAGCTTTGGTTATAATTTGTTCGACATAAAACTCAAAACTTACCATTAAAAAAATTTAATTTAAAATTTATTTAATCCTTCCATTAATAAAAGTAGATTAAAAAGATTTCACTTTTCATACAAACACTTTGCTTTGTCAGATTTAGAAAATACAGCAAAACAATTGAAGCCAAATGTTTTTAAAGTGGTATTTTTCTCAACTGTTTACACAGGTTTAAATACTTTTTGCTTTTTGAAAAATGTTATCTATTAAAATTGCAATCAACAAAATGTTATCTACATATGTAGGATTTGAATTTAAATATACTTTATTTTCTTTATAACGTGTACGATTTACAAATTAACTGACGCTCTCGTATTTTTATTATCCATGATTTGAAAGCATGAGTTATGAAAATTCACGATGACGAGATCAAGGTTTGGAGATATTCAAAATTAGAAATGAGTCAGTCTATTAAATTATATTATTCATGAAGCATCGGCCTATAAAATGCCAAGGAAGGCACTGTTAGGCCTAACCGGATTGTTCGAAATAAAGTATATTACTAGAAAACAGAAACTCTGTTTTTTCAGAATTTAATGTCGCCCCCGATGAAAAAAAATATCTGTATATATAAATAGTACAAAATATATTTCAATTTTAAGACTTAAAACACACATTATTTTATGTAAAATGACGTCATTCGCATCCGCTTAAGAATTCGACATTTACGATCCACTCTTAAGCATCTACAGTAAAGCATGCATAGGATGTCACTATCGCAAAATAATACACAAATGCAGCAAAAAGGTGCCGTCATTAAAGAAAATCAAAAAAAAAAAAAAAAAAAAAAACCCGGCTATCTAATGATTCATAGACCTTCATTTGTTTGCAACATTAATATAGATAACTTAAAATTAAATATAGTTTATAATAGCTCCATGTTCTAACAGATATTATTCGTTTATATATTTTTTCAAAATAATACGTATTTTAATTACATTTTCTTTCGGTTTTTATGAGAAAATGGCAACAAAAAGATATATTGCTATTTTTCAACTATTTTCCCTTTACTTTCTACATAAATGGAGTACTTGAGTTGGCAAAATTAAACAAATGGTGCTAAAAAATTAAAAAAAAAAAATTTAAAAATCAATGGAGATACATTTTTCAAACAAATTGCATTTAAAAGTACTTTTATTTTCCAATACGACGGTATAAAAATTGAAATTGTGCGATGCTTAGAAAATTTAAAAAATGCTATAGAGTATTTAATTGTACAATGACACATCTGCTTTGTTTATTGCTGGCTTCCGTAAGGTAAAGTTATTTTTTGGACACAAAATAAGCTGCGAGAAAGAAATAGCATACCGTCCCGGGGGCTAATAAGTTTTAAGTGAAAAATGTAATGTATTTGAAGAAGCTATCAACGAAGTGGTGTAAAATTATTTTTATAGAATTGTATTAAAGTTCATGTGTTGTTTTTCCAACGTCTAGTTATTCAAGTCATCAATAAATTAACATTTTACATATAACCATCCTACAAATTTATACAATGCATACAATATTATCTACAAAAATCTTTCCGTTTATAGATAGGATCACAATGCATTTATTTAAACTGCAAGAATAATTGAAATATTTTTAGAAACAGTATTTTTTGTTAATTAATCTATTTATTATTGTAAATATTTTACAAAAAGAGCTATAACTATTGATTATTTAAATCCGTTTTAAGGAAACAACAGAACATTATTATTATTATATAAATTTCATATCCTTATTATATAGATTTTATAATATATCTTCAGTTATTAAGTAAGATAATTATTAGGTTGATTATGTTTGAATTTTTTGTTCATTTGTTGAATCAAAATCGAGGCATTAAGGGTTAAACAATCGAAAAAATGCACTTCACAAATATTTGAATCTGTTTTTATAAGTCATTTATTTTTACACTCAATGTTTGCTGCAATAATAATTTTTAGAAATGTATTTCAGAATTTCCCATCATTACATTTTTCCAAAGAATTTTCGAAAACTCTTAAAAGACCCTAGACTACTCGAATTAATTAGAAATCTATTTTTAGGCTCCTTAAAATTCTCTCTCAGTTAATAAATTTCTATTTTTTGATGAAGTCTTTTTTTTTTTTAATTTTATTTTGCAGATACAAAAAATAAGCATAAATGAGAAATTGCACTTGTCATTTTTTTTTTTTTAAGCTTTTTTTTTTTTTTTTTTTTTTTTTTTTTCTTTGAGCCAAAGTAGCAGACTTTCATAGCAATAAATTTTCATTTGAAATCTTTCAGAAATACCATAGAAAAGGTATGATTTATACAGATATGAAATACGTCATTTACCTTTCGAATATTAATATAATTGTGAGAGATTGTTGTATTATTTTGTTTTAAATGTCGGTAGTTGTATAATTTGTTATTTTTAAAAGATCTTTCGCTTAATTTTACTTAAAATATCTTTTCTAATGCTGAATATTATTGTCATAACCTTTCTCCAATTAGGACAAGAGACGAATCGGCATCTTCAAGATTGTTTCACTGGTGAAAACCGTTCAGGCTTCATGTATAGCAGACCTATCACACTTTTCAGCTGTCAGAGATTCACTTTAGCTGTTAGCAAACAATGAAGGGCGCCATTATTCACATGACTGGAAACATACAATGTTATCATAAGTCGGTAGTGTTAGCGACACATACTCGTCTTGTGCGATGCACATACATTTCGTAACAATAACTATGCTCATGCAAAAATAAATTGCAGCAGAAACACATGTATAAATAATACTAAATTTAGAATTATATTTCCCAGAGAGAAGCCGGTCTCAAAAACTTTTGTAGGATAAGTGACAAAACTTTAAGGCTACATACAATAGAAAAACATATAAATGTTCAAAATATTTTATTTTTTAAAAGGATTTTTAGTTTTAAATAAAGCTAGTAACTTGAAACATTCGGAAGGCACACACACACGTCTTATACAATGCATATACATCTCATAGTCACGCCCATGTAAAAAGTGCAGAAAATGTATAAATATAGTAAATTTAGAATTATATTTGCCTTAAATGAACTAAACTCAAAAATTTTGGTAGGGTAAAGAGCTAAAAACCTCGATGCTGCATACAGTATAAAAACCATGCACATATTAATGATTCAAAACTTGTAGGCACTTTTTAAAACAGACTTGTTATTTAAAAAAAAGTTGGTAACAGGAAACATTCGGAAGGATGTCAAGAAATCCTCCAAAGGGCGACATGGCGACCGCGGGCGCCGGGTTGGACAGCCCTGATCTATAGTATAAAGTATTTATAACATTACGATGCTAAATAATACCTTGTAATACAGCTTTTAGCAATGATAATGTAATTCTAATGTTGCCGTAAAATACGTCTTTTAATAGCTGTTTTAAAATGCTACTTAATCGCTTTATTACTCGGATGCTTTAAGAATATACTGTTTCTAATATAAATATATAATGTATATTTATATTAAAATATTTGCATTATATTTTCGGTTTGGATTTTTTTTAAATTCTAATAAGAATTGGTTTCAAGAATCTAATTAAGATGTATTTTAACTTGTAAACCTTAAAAACAATTTTTAGAGTACTTTGAATATTTAGAGTACTTTGAAAAGCAAAATATTTTAAAATTTAAAATATTAATTTCTAGTGATCACATTTAAGAAATGTTGAAAAAAGTAATTAAGAAAATAGAAAGAAAAACGTATTATTTTGGCAATATGTACAGTTCAGATTGTTAATGGTGAAATAGTATTAAAAAGCAGAAAACCAACTTTTTAAAAATGCACAAATGATACATAAAATGTAGCAAACAACTGTTTCGAATCTACAAGAGAGATTCTTCTTCAGTGCATGTCAGTGCATGTCTTCAATGCAAAACAGTATGCCAATAAACTGTGTATGTGTTATGAAAACAAAGAATAAATGCTATGTTTATGACTAATTATACGTAGTTATACTGCATAAAATATAATACACGATGTCGAATTAAGGAAAATATTTCTATAATTTTAAAAGTAATTAATTTATACAAATATATATCTGTATTTATATGAGATGCACTTGTATTCGAACATTTTTTTCGAATAATTGCGAATTAGCATCGATCATTTTAAAACAACATTTCATTATGTCTTACACAAAGGTATTAAAAAACAAAAAACATTTTTCAGAAAAAAAGGTTTAAACCCTCCTTTAAAACATACTGTATACACATGAAGACTGTATGCACGTACTTTATATGTCCAGTGCAATTTACAAATTTTCAAAATAAAAGTGAAAATTCCGCTATGTCCTTAACCCCTTGCGCTCTAGCTCTGTTAGCCGATATATGTCACTAGCCACCAGTGTTGCCGCATCTAGCAGATTTTCATTTTTTTTAGAAATTTTTAATTCACACCAGGAAAATTTAATTGGTAATTTTCTTTTACTTTATATATGGAAAATCTGTCATCTAGTAAAGCAAAAATAAGAGTTAAAACTTTCTGGTGGGAATTCGGAATGTCTAATTAAAAAATCAGCCAGATATCATGACGTACGAAGTGCACATCATTATCGGAAATGACCAAAATAGCATGACGTACGCTGCATATGCCATTGAGTGCAAGAGGTTAATAAAATAACAAAAGAGGTAAAAATATAAGGAAAAACATTAGCTGTCAGAACATTAATAATGAAATTATAAAAGTATACATTATGTAATTTTTCCTTCTTTTCAAAATATGTTGCTAAAGAAATTATTTTTTAAATGAAACATAAACTGTTTCCCATGATTATTAAATGGCACGTTTCTCATGAACATAAAAAAGTTTAAAGTGATAGGTTTTGTAGTTTTTGAGTAAATGTACAAAACCGGCACAGTATGAAAATCAATAAATAAAAAATAAGCATAATATTTTCATCTTTAACCCAGTATCTTTTGTATTATTCACTTTTATTATTTCATTAGTCATTGTGTCCTTTCTCTGTTAGTTATCTTCATAATATGAGTCAAATCCACTTCAACATTTACGTATCGATATTAACCACATTTTCCCAACATCGATTATTTTTGCTTGTGTTTGATGTGGCTTTCTTCTCTGTTTTGCGAGGAATTTCGCTAATTTTAATGTATCCTATTTGCACTGTGTCGTTACTTATTATTATAACAACGTCTTCTTCTATTCTTAAGCCTTTGACTGCTTTTCTATCTATTATTAAAACACAATTCGTCTCTTGGACCACATAAAATTTATCCTATACATTTATATCGTCCACGCAGAATTTATGCAAAATGAAACCCATAGGATTAATCACTTCTCCGCTTATGCAAAATATAGATATATTGTCACTGGTTAGCTTTGCGAATTTATTGCGGTATGGTGTCTTGAATTGGCGATAGAAATGTCGCTCCCTGTTTTAATATAATTATGTTTGTTTTAATTCCCTGGATGCCTAGGATTCTTCCTTTCGTTCCATTTAATGTGCCTATATTAGCTACTTTTCCTTGCGTGTTTTAGTTCCAGTCTTCGGATTTCGATTCTTGCCAGGTCTAAGTACGTTGCGGGTTAACATTTGAATATCCTTGTTGTGTTCTATTCCCAGTGGTACATTTCACAACTTACGTGGCTAGGCATGTTACATTTTAAACACACTATATGCGACTCGTTTTTTACGTGATTCACGCCGTGATTATTATCAGCTTGGCACCCTGTCGAATTTGCGTAGCCAGCCGCTATGAATCTTTTGTCTTCTAAACTACCTTTTATATTTCTTACTGTTGGTTTCTCCCAAACCTTTCGTGCCGTTTCGTAAACATCCAATTCATTGACTAAGTCATTGATTTATTTCATTACTAATAGATCCTCAATGAAATGTTCCATTGTCTCCACAACGAAAAGTATGTCTAATTTCATTAACTATGATTAATTCCGAAGATTTTTGAAAGTTATCTACTCCTAGACCGTAACAGACGCTGTTACAGGACAGACGCTGTTACAGACGCTGTTACAGGAATTTTTGCTGTTACCGTTACATAAAAAGTTCTAGGAATCCTAGTTTCCTAGAAAAACTTTAGTAACTTTACAGATTATTTTTTACAGTGTAATCATGGATTTCGGGCTCATTTTCTCTACTTATTATATTAATCACGTTTAGGGGTATTAGATTAATTAAGTTGCCCATTCTTTTTTGTCAGTACTCGCTTGCGTCGTCTGTCTTTCATACATGGCCAAATATAGACTAATATCACTAGAATTATCATATTTCGTTAACAGTCTAAGTAACTCGTATTGCTTACCTGATTTGTCCTTGGTTCACATCGATATGTTCCCTTGAAGTTTCTTGCATCTATATTTTTTTAAATCTTGAACTCCTTTTCACGATCTTTCTCTTCCAATTCAACTCTCCATTTTCTTTCACCTTTCTTTCCTTTCCAATTTCTTTTCTTCGATTGCAACTTCCAATTTTTTTCTTCAGTCTCCGCTTATAATTTCTTCTCTTCGAGTTCAACTCTCCATTTTCTTTCACCTTTCTTCCCTTTCCAATTTCTTTTCTTCGATTGCAACTTCCAATTTTTTTCTTCAGTCTCCGCTTATAATTTCTTCTCTTCGAGTTCAACTCTCCATTTTCTTTCACCTTTCTTCCCTTTCCAATTTCTTTTCTTCGATTGCAACTTCCAATTTTTTTCTTCAGTCTCCGCTTATAATTTCTTCTCTTCGAGTTCAACCTGTAATTTCTTCTCTTCTTTCTCTTCTTCTACTTTCTCGTTTCGAGCTGCCATAATTACTTCTAAGCGGTCCTTTATAAAACCTTTTTCGTGCTCTTAAGAGTTTCTAACTAGTTTTATTAGCACTGGAATAGTCGCCTTTTCTGGTAGTTGATGCGCGCATTCCTCACCTTTACACTGTAAAAAAAAAAATTGTAAAGTTACTAAAATTATTCTAGGAAACTGGGATTCCAGGAACTTTTTATGTAACGGCAACAAGAAAAATTCCTGTAACAGATGCTGTTACAGAAATTTTTGCTGTTGCCGTTACATAAAAAGTTCCTGGAATCCCAGTTTCCTAGAAAAATTTTAGTAACTTTACAGATTTTTTTTTACAGTGTATGAGATCACTTCCAGCTTTATTTAGGTTTACCATGTTTGTCACCTAGACTTGTACTTGAAGAGTTATGATTAGGGTTTTTCACACTTGCATTAATAACACACAATCCACTTCGTGATATTGGTAATTCCTGACAATTTCACATTTTATTAGTATTTTCCTATTTGATTCCATTGTCCCCACTACTATTATAGTAGTTTCGCTTTAACTATTATCAGCTATATTCTGGTCGAGGCCCCATATTGTAGTTGAGTATTATGGTAAACGTTAATTTACTGAAATACTCAAATAATTACAGTGTGCTGAAATAATACGAACTTTACTTTAATCTTTTGGAGACAATTTTCCAATGAGCTACAACTAGCTTTTTCAAATATACCAGTATTTATACTTAAGAACAGTAGTTTATATAATAGCTATAGAAAATCCCATTAGGCCTATTAGAGTCAACTACTTTAATGACCTCTTTCATGTCATTGCTTCAGGGATGACACAAAAATAGATTCTTTTCTAATTTTCAAAAGTAAAGTCATTATGCTCACGTTCCGTGAATTTTACTTTCATATCTCCTGCGTATAAATAATAGAAAGTAATAAATACAAGACAGTTAATTAATTTGCTGATCACGCACAACACATGTCAAATAAATGATTTTATCTAAATTAAAATCCTGCATGTATACTTTAAAGGATAAAAGTTAAAAGTTTACAGCTTTGTTTTCTTATAAAATACATGCACTTAAATTTTGCGTTACATTTGCTTCATTCTACCCATAGAGATGTCACGTATGCCCTCAAGTATGATTTTTATTTACAAAATGCTATCAAATTCTATTCTTGAAATATGTTACAGTTACAGCCTCTCATTCAGATGTACTTTCATCTTTTCCCATACATATCAAATTCAAAAAGAACGCAATTACCCTTCTCATTTGAAATAGTTTAGAGAAACAAATCTTATTTTTACGTAATCATAATAGCTACTTTTATTTCTATTAGAATGAATGATGATATTTTCAGACGAATAAAAGCAGATAATCAGCTTTTGCAAATGATATTTTTAAATAATTCTCAAGATAAGATTTGCTGTAGCAGATGATTTTGATTACGAAAGATTTAGCAAAGAGATATGAATTGAACGGATGAATTAAATGGGTTTTTAATGTGGTTTTTGTAATATTTTCGAAATAAAGACTGTCTTTAATTGTTTCAATGACGATAGAAATTTTAAGAATATCAGGCTTTTTATATTATACGAGTATAAAATAATAGTATGTAAAAATTCTTATTTAAAACTAAAACTGTTATGGTTACGGAAAAAAAAGAAGGAAACGTGGTTGTTTGTGCCATCTATCCTCTTCAAGTTTTAACAAGTAAGAAAAATCATGCGTTAAGCATAGATTATGAAACACTTTCCAACACTTCCTGAATGCTTTAACAAAACTTCGTTATTTAGGGAAATAAGGTATATAAGTGAACTAAGTAAACATTTTAGAAAACACATAAAACATTTGAAAAACTGATTTCAGCAGTTACCGTCCATAGCAAATATGTATTCCAATTCTTTTGAACAGCCCTGTATTTGATCTGTAGGTTGATATATATACTATATAATGGAGAAATTTAGTTTAGCAAGAAAACACATAACAGGTTGAAATTTATCTTTCAGCAATTTATACTAATAGATTTAAACATACTTGTATACTTTTGTAAAACTCTGCAGTTAACCTAATACCTATATTACACGCCACTATTTAGCTAAAGTTTAATTCAAAGTAAAACACTCTTAAAACTACCGGAATCACATTTCCAGAAATTATCATTTATAGACGGCCATGTATCCAATTCTTTGCGTGACCCTGTATGTCATTTTATATATGTTTTACAAACATTTCTTAGTAAACCAAATGCGGTTCAGCGTAAAATTGCCTAATTCATTTAAAATCACCTTTAAGCAATTTGCAATCATACCCAGTAATCATTACGAATTCTTTTGAGTAGCCCTGTATATCAATTACAGCATTTATACATACCATATACAATGCATAAATATAGTGAAACATAAAAGCACATAACATAATTAAAAATGCATTTCCAGCAATCATCGCTACTTTACAGTACTTCGGGTACAATATAGCATCTGAAATCTTTTGTGTGTCCCTGTAAATGCTCCGCATTTCGTATTATCCATGAAATAAGTTATAGTAAACCTTAGCGACGTATATCTATTTCATTATGCATGTAATAGTTTAACATAATTAAAATACGCCGGAAAAAATTCCCTCCACTTCTATATCATTATGTAAAGGTATTCTTTTGTGCGGCCCTGTAAATGAATAATAACTATTTTGCCGCATATTGCACAAAAAATGCATATTTTAGTCAACTTGATAAATGCATATCAATTTATTATGTTTGAAAGCATGTAATATCATTAAAAATCATTTTAAACGATTTTTCCCATAGGCCGTAATGTAACGGAAAACTTTTGACTGTCCCTGTAAATGAACTAAACATGCTACAAACTTCATTTGCAATAGGGTTCGTGCTATGGTAGAGGTCACTAACATCCAAAAATTTCAGAACGATCCGAGTATATTTACGGGAGTTAGAGCGCGTACAGACGGCCAGACGGACAGACGGACAGACAAACCGAAGTCATAAACACTTTTGAACTTTGTTGGAAAGTGTTAAAAAGAACACATATTTGTTTTCACTTTTGGCCATCTTTATCTTTCCTATTTCTCTCAATAAAAAAAAAAAATTCCAGCAACTTTTACTTCATTTAAGCACAAAAGGATATGAAAAAATCGACACAACTTCATTATCTTTATGAACAGAAATTAAATTATTTTTAAGTGAATCGAATGTAAACATCTCACAATATTGTCAAAAATTTGATACTACTACCAGAATTTAAAAAAATAACGATACAAAAATGTCATGACTTGTTCAAAATTCGCAACATGGATGAGCAACGAAATAGAAAAATGGTTGTATTAGCAGAGCCCATCTTACTACTCAGGTGCTAATTTATTTTCTTCCCAAAAGAACAGTGCTTCTCTTTTCATGAGAAAAAAAATGCAAATACCATAACAAATAACCTTGAAATGATTATTGTATCACCACCTTCGAAATCCGTGTAGCATTTTTTAAATATCTATTTTGTAGATTTTTTAACAAATTTACACACATTTCATTGGAATACATTTTCAACATATGTATTCCAAATATAATTTAATTCAAAACCCGTGAGCATTCTCCCATTCAAGTACGTTACTATATTTTTCCTTATACTTAAAGAAGATAATAAAACTGGGTTTTAAAATTTTACAAAATAAATATTATTTTTAGTTTACTTTTTTAAGAATGAAATAATAAAATTTAAAGACAAAAAAAAAAAAAAAAATCAGATTTTCCGGAAAATATTTTTTGATATAATTTTTAAAATGTGATTTGTTGAATCACATGATTTTTATTACAAAGATTCAGAAAAGATATTGGTATGAAGAAGAACTGAATTACATATGTATTTATTGATTTGTGTTTTTAGATGCGTCCGTAATTATATAAATACGTAGCACCTATAGTCGTCGTTCAGTCGGTCTGTCTGTCCGCATATAACAGAGCAAAAACTACTCAACCGAATGGTCTGAAATTTTAAATATATAATTGTTGCAAAATTTTGTTGAGTCATTTCAAATTTTATGAAAATCGGATGTATAGTACAGGGGCAGTCAAAAGTTTTCCGTTTACATGACGGCAAATGGGAAAAAAATATTTCAAGTGCATTTTAATGATATTACAGCCTTTCGAACAGAATGAAATGGATATGGATATGCACTTATTGAAGTGCACTAAAATATACTTTCATTACAATATGCGATCAAAAATATTTATAAAACTAGTTATAGTGCGAACGCACCTCATTTGCCACATTTGACGAGCAATTTCCAACTTGTTTAGTTTTCAGTTGTTTTAATGATGACAGAATTTTTGCCACTATTAAGTTCTTTATTCACACAAAATGCGGCAATAAAGTTTGGTGAGTGTGTTCATAGAAAATTATTATTTATTTTATTATTTTTCCCTATTACTGAAATCGGGAAAGAAAACCTTTTTATTCCTTCAAAGTACTGTCTGTTGAAGCAATGCACTTTTGATTACGACTGTACAAATCATAAAAATTGCGGACAAAGATCTCTTTTAGCATCCCGTGGAGGCCAATAATTAAATGGCTTCGAATTTGACCAGCCACATTCGGCAGTCGTCATGAAACAGCTTACGACTCGTACTTGAGTTATCAATACCGTACTCACAATCATCCCTTTCGGCCCTGATTTTTTTTTTCAGTTAGGGGTAAAACTCCATTTTACGCTAATAAAATTAAAAGTAACTAACCAAATCACAGAAGTTAGGTTTTACTGAAATTTAACGAATATGTTAGTTTCTAAAACCTAACGAATGAGTTATTTCGCGTTCTTTGCATATGACAACAGTTGAAGGAAGAATTTTTGAAGACATTTGGAAAATGTCGTATTACAACAGGATTTAACAGACATAAAAACATACTAGTATTTTTTTATTGTTTATCACAAATTATTCATTCGGAAAAGTACTCCCTAATTTAAGTTAAAACCCTTTCGGTCTGACTTTTTACTTAAAGTCCAAAAAAAAAAAAAAAAAAAAAAAAAACTTTTGTGTCAACTTTTTTTTTTTTTTAATTTACTATTTCCAAGCTAGATGGCGCTACTTGTCCACTAAAAATCAAAATATAGAATGTGCACATGTGATTATGAGTTTTTTACGTATCTTCAAGGCATTATTCATAGTTTAAAACATTTTAAATGTAAGAAACAGATATGTGACCGTCAGGGCCGAAAGGGTTTATCTTACTCCAGCATACTTATTTCTATCCCCACATTTACAAGGAGCCTAAAAGTGGAAGTTTTCTCAATATGACTTGATCTTTAAATAGCATGTTCGTTATTTATTTATTTTAAAATATTTCACATGAAAAATGATTCTTGATAACTGAATTTATTGTACTTTTGTCTACGTGTGAGAATATTATCATATAAAAATGTTGATATATAGTAAATTAACACCTTGTAATAATATATTAATTTTAATCGCTAGAAAGTGTAAATTAAAACTTTAAAAACAGTAAAAATATGTTTATTTGGCTGTTTACATGTTTCAACTCTACCCGAGTCATTTTAAAAACAAATAAATAAAACTATTCTAAAATTGCACAGTCTATGAAACCCCATCATTTAATTTTCCAATTATTCTTTCATATTACGCACGTTATTTTTATTTTACTTGGATGTTTATTTCATTTTCGTAACCATTGTGTAGCTCGAGCCATAATTTTGGTATGCTAAATGATGCTCCATCGTTACATATTGAATATTTGCATGTTACAATCTGTATGGATTTTCTTATAATGGATGGATAGTATAGACTGGAGGAAAAAATTATCTGACTGTCATTGAAAATTTTTCGGATGGTTTCATGATATAATCTTGCTAGGGCTGTGGTTTTTCCATTATATTTAATATTAACTACATGCTCCTTTTTCTATACTTAAATTTGCTGCTAGTCATACAAATATAATAATTATTTGATCCGTCTGCTTTAATAAATGATAATTCATAATCTCTTGAGTATTTTTCAAAATTAATTGGTTTGAATCAATTTTAATTTACACCTTTTAGCAATTAAAATTAGTATAAAAAGGTTCACATTTTAACCAATCTAAACTATACTAGATTAATTTTAACACAATTTGCTGGGTGAAAAAGTTCCACCAGATTCGTCCGGGATAGCTCAGGTGGTAGAGCACTGGCGTTTTCAGCCAGGAGATTCCTGGTTCGAATCCTGGTCCGGACATTTTTTCACCCAGTTGGAAGTTTACATCTAATACAATATAAACTATTCCAAAGTTAACTACGCATGGCGTGCACAGTAAACCTGTAAGTGATTGTGGTTTTAATAATCATCCAAAAACCAAACCATTTACATGACTCGTGAAAATATACAGTGTGTCCACGTATAACCTGACCGACCTTTATTTTCGCAACCATTGGTCCTAGATGCATACTTCCAATTACAAAAGTGGTCAAAATTAAGTGCAGAGTTAAGATAAAAAAAAAGTTTGAAGCAAAGAAACAATTTAGTGAAGAATTACAGAATCCAAATTTGTATACGGTCCCCCGGTCCTATAAGTTATATTTAGTAAAATTTTCCTGTTACTCTAATAATTAAGGCAAAAAAAGTTCCGTTTTTCTACGATTAAAATTGACCGAGTAATAGCTGTTTAAAGTTGGATCATATTTTTTGCTGAAAATTAGGGGTCATTCACAAATTTAATAGAAATATAACTTCGCGAGATATATTAAAGAACTGGTTGAGAGTAAAATTAGCATTGCAATATAAATTTGAAATCTTTAATCATTCTGACATATTACTGCAAAATCTACAATTTGTACTGAACATGTAACATGATAAAAATAACAGAAATTTTGTTAAATAAAAGGATGAAAAAGAACAGCCTCAATTCTTTACAAAATATACATATTCTTAAATGCGTTACACTACACTGTCTTTCAAATTTTGGGTTATGCATTATTTTTTAGCTTTTCAAAATTGATTCTTATGTATGTTTTTAGCGTTGAATCCGAAAATGACCTTCATTTTAAGCCATCACGTCAGAATTTTTTTCAAATCGCAAATTTCAAAGTTAAAAAGCTCAGAGTTAAAATTGATCCCCCTCCTCTCCCAACCTCATCGGACCCCTGAGCTCTTTAGCTGTAAGAAACCCAGTATGAGCCAAAAATTAAATAAGTTATTGAATTAAATAAAATTAAACTGAATAAAAAAGTCTTACATCTATTTTATAGTATCAGATTTTTCGCTATTTTTAAACCTTGAAAATTACGATTTGCGAAAAATCCTGACATGATGGTTAAAAGCGAAGGTAATTTTTTTATTCAGCATTAAAGAATACATAAAACGTAATTATAAAAGTTAAAAAACACAACCATCGCAGTTTTATGTTGTCTAATCTAAAACTCTTTCTTAAACTTGTTGAAGGTAATCTCTGTCCGACGTTTTTTGTGTTACCCTCTAATATACAGGGTGCAATATGTTATCTATCGCCGACCTTTAATTTCTCAACCGTTGGTCGTAGACATATAGTTCCAATTACAAAAACGTTTCAAATGAGGTAAATATTCATGTTGGGGCATTATTTAAAGTAAAAAATCATTTTTATAAAAATTACGAAATCTAACTTTTTATACGGTCCCCCAGTCCCTATAGTTATATTTAATAAAAGTTTACACATATCATAACACATATAACACAAAAAGTTTGACATCTGTACTACAAAAATTGACAGAGATATTAAATTTCAAATTTTGAGATTTTTGCACATGTTTTTGTCTTTCATTTGGGGATCAGTTAAAAGATGAATTAAAGTAATTCGAGATCAAAATGCGGGTGCTATATCCTTTTTACGGCGAAACCACCTTTAGCCGGAATCGCCAAATCGGGATATCACAGAAGAGAGTTATTTCATCTAAAAATTTGAGCTGCCTTTTAGGGGTCGTATACAAGGCGAAGAATGAAATATTGAAATTAAACAGAAAAATAAGTATCAATTTATTATAATATAGAAACGGTCTACTATTAAAAATAAATACATAAAACGGCGGAAACTACTAGATATTGCTCAAAGTGTTCTCCATTGGCAGCAATGCACAATGGATTGCGTGACAGTACTGCGTCCTGGACACATTAGAGCATAGCAGGTGTGCAAACTGTGAGACAATCAAAGGGGTGATGCGACCTGGAAACCTCTACATCTCCCGGACAGTACGACACGTGTGGTGCGTTATATGGGGAACTTAGATTGTTGGGCCCATCTTCTACGATGGGTGGGACCTTAATGGGCGATCGTTACCTGGATCATCTACAAAACACGGTACGTAACTGGTACGTGACGGAAGAGTTGCTCTCCGACATTCATACCGGGTGTGGTTTCAACATGATGGAGCCCTCTCCGCATAAAACATCAAACGTCCGGGCGTATTTGACCACCGAATTCGGTCAACAGATCATTGGATATGGTGGTCCGGTAGAGTAGCCACCGCGTTCACCGAACTTGACTTCCATGGACCTCTGGGATTACATCAAAAGCATAAGTCTATGTGACTGAGATTACCTCTATGGTTTATCTGAAGCAACGCATCATTCTTGATTGTCGAATAGTTTGCACACCTGCTATGTTCTAAACGTGTCCAAGACTCAGTACTGTCACGCAATCCATTGTGCATTGCCACCAATGGAGAACACTTTAAGCAGTATCTCCAATAGTTTTCCAATAGTTAAAGCGTTTTATTTATTCATTTTTATAGTAGACCGTTTTCGATATTATAATAAATTGATATTTATTTTTCTGTTTAATTTCAATATTTCATTCTTCGCTTTGTATACGACCCCTAAAAGTCAGCTCAAATTTTTAGATGAAATAACCCTCTTCGGTGATACCCCGATTTGGCGATACCGGCTAAAGGTGATTTCGCCGTAAAAAAGACATAGCACCCGGATTTTGATCTCGAATTACTTTAATTCATTTTTTAACTGATCCCTCAATGAAAGACAAAATCATGTGCAAAAATCTCAAAATTTTAAATTTAATAACTCTGTCAATGTTTGTAGTACAGGTGTCAAACTTTTTGTGTTATATGTGTTACGATATGCGTAAACTTTTACTAAATATAACTATAGGGACTGGGGGACCGTATAAAAAGTTAGATTTCGTAATTTTTATAAAATTGTTTTTTTACTTTAAATAATGCCACAGCATGAATATTTACTTCATTTGAAACGTTTTTGTAATTGGAACTATATGTCTACGACCAACGGTTGAGAAATTAAAGGTCGGCGATAGATAACTTATTGCACCCTGTATGTATAAATATGGTAAGCGTCGAAAATCATTAATGTTACATTGTCATCGGATTTAAGTCCGTATGCAAAATTTAACTTCGATCGGGCATTTGAAAGTGGGTTACAAATTTTAAACTGGAAAGATGAGCGTTGCAAGTTAATAAAACCTTATGAAAATAACATATTTTTTTTTAAAAAAGAAATCTTAGCCTCAAATCCTTACAAAATAAAACATATGTTAAAATACAATTATTTTAACTAATCTGAAACTTAAGTTAACTCATTCGTAATAGTTGTACGATTTCTTTCAAAGCGCAGATACCTTGAAATAAGTTTAAGTACTTTATATATGACCCCCGAAAGCATGGCTGAAATCATCTGTTTTGATATGCAAAAGAGTGGTGTAACTCATGAATTTCAAAGTTTCATAACTCGATCAATTTTAATGTTAGCTGAATGGGACTTTTTTTGTCAGACTTGTTAGTGTCACAGTAAATTTTTACTAAATATCACTTATAGGACCGGGGGACCATATAAAAATTTAAATTTCGTAATTTTTAATAAATGTTTTTATTGACCCAGATCGCTTTAAAAATAGTTCTTTACCTTATTTAAACCATTTTTGTAATTGGAAGTATGCATCTAGGGTCAACGGTTTCGAAAATAAAGGTCGGTTCGTTTATACGTGAACACACTGTATATTAAATTAGCTGGACGCTAAACCTCGATTAGATAACATAAATAAAAATTTCAGAATGTGGCAGGTGTTTGAAATTCCAGGTCAATTTTTAGCACCAATTTTTCATTTTCAAAACTGCTCGGAAAATCGAAATTATTAAAAATTCTTTTTAAAGCTTTGTCAATTAAAAAGACCCTGTTTAATTTTCAAAAAACAAAACAGAACGTTAATATCTTGAGCAGTTAAAGCGTGAGAACGTAGATACCAATAAAAAAAATCTTATTTCAAGAAAAATGCGTTTAAAGATTTTCATCAGCACTTTTGCCAAAGTGACGCCGGTCCGTTAAACTGGTTGTCACACTGAAATATTAAGTGTAGGAAAAAAATGTTTTGAACGTCAAAAAACGAAAAAAAAAAAGATTTTTTTGAAAAATTTTCAGGAGACTTTCCTCTTAAAAGAAGCGCGATTTTCGACTCCAGACTTTCAAAATTATGTTAAGAGAGTTGATCCATGCAATATTGAAAGTGGTCTTTGCCCACAGTTTTCAGGAATTGTATAGTCGTTTTCAAAGTGATAAACAACAGACGCAAACGACAGACGTTTTTTCGAGGAAATATAGAGGTTTTTTTCCTGAAAGAAACTTTTATTTATGAATACATTTACTGAACTTTATTATCATACCTTGTACAGCTTTTCTTCCCGAAAAAATTTCCTTTTCATAAGAAAAGAATAAAACATCGAAGTGAACTAATCTTGAAACAATTATGCTAGAACCATACTCGATATATCTGCAGTGTTATTCAAACATTTATATCATGCATATGTTTATTTTAAAGTAGTTTTGTGTTTAAAATATAATCTATTTCGAGATCGTTAGTATTTACCCATCCAGATACATTTCTATCTTTTTTTCTTACATCCCCCCCCCCCCTAATATTTCCGTATTTACAAAAATAAATGTTACTTTTAGTTTATTTTTTTACGAGTTAATACGACAAATTTTTCAGACAGAAATAAATAATGAGCGTTTTTGAGATATATTTTTAAATGATTTTGAAAATATAAATGATTGAAGTAGATTGTTTTGGCTATCAAAGATTTGGAAGAAATATTTAAACGCAGGATAAATGAATTGAATGGATGTTTAATGATTTAGGCATTTTTTACACAAGTTTTGCAATTGAGAATGAAGTCTTTAATTTTTTTAATGACGGCGGATTTTTACCATTTTCATACTTTTTATTTATAGATATTTTCTTCCGAAAAGAATATTATATTTCGTTTACGAGAAAAAAATCATATTATGCCAAATGAAATTATCTTGAAATAATTATTCTATCCTCATCTTCAAAATATTTGCTGAGTTTTTAAGTTTTTATTTAAAACATTTTTTTGGTTTTGTGTTTTTCATATGCCTGGATATGAAATGCAATCTATTTCAAGATAATCAACATTCTCACATTCAGATACATTTCCAACTTTACTCGTATTCTTGCATATCACACTCAAAAAAGAGATAAGTAAACTCAAATTTCACTATTTACAAAAATATTATTTTTAAGCTTTATTCTTCAAGAATGAAATGATAAGATTTCCAGACAAATAAAAACAGATAATCAGCTTTATCGAATGATATTTAAAAATGAATTTTAAAATGTGATTTGTTGTAGAAGCTGATTTTAATTATCGAAGATTTAGTAACGAGGTCTGAATGACGAATAATTAAAGTGAATGGGTTTTTAATGATATATTCGTTTTAAAATGTTTTTAAAACAGAGCATGATGCTTTTAAAGACTTAAAATTATTTAATTTGTTTTGCTTACATTACTTTTTACAAATGAAAAATGTAACATGTTTATTATATCTAATTTATTCCTCATTTATTTTGCTATTTATCGTCTTAAAATAGATTTCCTTTTTCATATTCCAATGGTCTTACAGGCTCGTTTTTCATTTTAACGTTTCAGTTCATTCAAAAACATTCTGTTGATAATAAGCTTATTTTATTTTTCTACGAAGGACGCATTGAATGCATTTTCGTGCGCCTTTTGTAGACCCAATTACTCGAGTTTCTTGCTTCCGCCAAATGAGTTTCTAGCGCGGCGTTTTCATTGGTCATTTTTCGCATTGCGTCCTTTGTGAATCTACGTGTTAGATGAAGAAATATCTGCACGAAATCAGAAATAGCCTTTTCTGTAGTTTCCAGTTGTTTTAATAACGTGTCGAAATCGGCGAAGATTGACCCCCTCAATTTTATTGAAATAATGAGATGTAGCGTATAATATTTTTACCGAAGTAAAGGAATATTATCGGTAATATTTTGCAGTTTGTTTAGTGAAATATCATGCTGCATGTGAGATTCTTCCATAGTTATTGAAGGAACTAGCTACGAAACATGTTTCGTTCAAGATGGTAATTGATGGATTTATTTTTCAAGGAGAATATTCACGGACACTAGAATACATTATTAGTCCAGGCAATAGGGGATTTTACCTGGCAAAATTAATAGTAGTTCTGGAAATTGGATTACTTCATGTTTTTGGGGTCGCTGAATCCGAATTTGTAACTTCCCACTAAAATTTTCCCCGGCAACCCCCAAAATTTTGGTAAAATGCCCCCCCCCCAAAGGTTTTTATTTAAAAAATCAATTTTTTTTATTGTTTTAGGGAAAAAGTATCTAGAAATTCAGAAAGTAGAAAAAATTTGCAACAAATTAGATATATGACATTATGACGTAGGATAAAGGTGGAGGGGGTATCTGCCTCGGAACATGCACCGCGGTGCTGCGTGGAGTAAGTCGAGCGATTCCACTTAACCGCTCACATCGTTTACATTCGCCCTCCCATCTCCCCTCCGAACATTCTCTATAAGGTTTACTTTAAGTTTTTTGGGTAGCTGAATCCGAATTTTTAACCCCCCCCCCCCCCGCACCCCCCAAAAAAAATAGTTGTTTCTAAATTAAATTTTTTATTGTTTTAGGGGAAAAGTATGTAGAAATTCAGAAAGTAGACAAAATTTGCAACAAATAGGATATATAACATTATGACGTTGGATAAACGGGAAGAGGGGGCTACCTCGGAACATTCCCCGTGCGCTGTTCTCAAACACCAAATTTTTTCGAAAAATCAATTTTTTGGAGGTTTGCCGGGGGGAAATTTTGGTGGGAAGTTACAGATTTGGATTCAGCTACCCAAAAAACATAAAGTGTGACGAAATCCAGAACTAGCATTAATTTTGTCAGGTAAAATGCCCTATTGCCTGGACTTGCATAACTTAGTGCACATAGCGCTGCAGTGTATGACAATGAGTGTGAAAGAATAAAAAATTTTAGTTAAAAACAACTGTTTTGGGGTGGTTGATGGGGGGGGGGGGAGATTTTGGAGGGAAGTTAAAAATTCGGTTTCAGCGACCCAAAAAACTTAAAATAAACCTTATAGAGAAAGTTCGGAGGGAGGATGGGAGGGCGAATGTAAACGTGTGAGTGGTTAAGAGAAATTGCACAACTTAGTTCAGGCAGCACCGCGCGCATGTTCCGAGGCAGATCCCCCCTTCCCCTTCATCCTAAGTTATAATGTCATATATCTAATTTGTTGCAAATTTTGTCTACTTTCTGAATTTCTAGATACTTTTCCCCTAAAACAATAAAAAAAATTGATTTTTTTTAAAATAAAAACCTTTTTTGAGGGGGCATTTTATCAAAATTTGGGGGGGTTGCCGGGGAAAATTTTGGTGGGAAGTTAAAAATTCGGATTCAGCGACCCAAAAAACATATAGTAAGCCTTTTTCCAGAGCTACCATGAATTTTGCTAGGTAGAGCCTCTATACGGTCTCTATTGCCTGTACTCATATCTCACTGCACAATAGTGATCTTGCCCCGAAAGAGCATAACGACTCTTGTAGGCATTTCATAATTCTCTGCATTGGTTCATTGGTTCCAGTTTGTATTCACCTTATAATTATATCATTGATCGCAACGAGTAAAAATATTACCTGCTGATTTTCGTCAAATTTATAGAATTCCTAGCATCTCAACAACTATGCAACCACCATATTGTTTTGTTGGATTTAACAGATCTTTGTAGAAAGGGGATAAATGCTATACATTTGGTTGTTAAAGAAGAAAGCATTTTAAAATAATCAAGATACATTTTATCATCCCTATTTCAAATATGCTTCATATACAAAATGTAATATTTACTTCTTTTCAGATATGTAAAGTTTTTCAGTTACACACACACACACATACACGCACACACATATATATATATATGTTACGGCTAAAGCAAGAATGAAGGGTAAACCTAGGTCTAACCGGTTAAAGTGTGGATTACCCAGGCCTTGCGGATAAAACCCGAAGAGTTTCCAACGTTTCGATCTTTAACCGGTTAAAGATAGGTTTAACCAATCTTGGTCGGTTAAAGACCGAAATTATTAAATTTCGATGTCAAATACAGTTATAAAAACAATTATATATATTATTTTTTGTGGGGTGTCCATTACTGGAACAGAGAGTGACCATTACTGGAATTTTGGGCACTTTGATATATTTCTGTTATTTACAATTAAATTTTAATCCACATTGAGACATGAGACTATGAGAAAGATTTAGTATTGCTTATAGATTAATATAAAATTGAAAAATACAGAATATATAGTAATTATAATTATTAATTAAAAATAAATTTAAAGAAATTCCTTAAGAGTATCCATTACTGGCACATCTACCCCATATGTTTTTATTCGTTTATAAGATTAAATAATTTGATAAGATTATTATTAAAATAAGTAGTAATAGTATCCAATTTAAAGCAATAAATACTATTTGATAAGATTTGTTAAAGTGCATCAGTTGTTTAAAATGCATGGTTAAAGTGTTGTATTTGTGGTAATACTGAAAAAAATGATAATGTTATCTAAAATATAAATTAAATGTGAAAATTAAATCACTCTTTAAACGTTATTCATGGACTAATCCTTAAATTCTTGTATAAACTTTTGTGTAAATTCTTGTCTGTTCTTAAAGTACTGATCTTTTATTTTATTTTCAGTTTCTGCATTCAAATTCTTAAATTACTCAAATTTTTCATTCAGTTTCTGCAACAAAAGTACAAACAAAATTTTTCGGTTTACAAGGTTTTAATATGTTTTTACAAAGATGTTTTATAATAAATTCGGTTTTTAACAGACCAAGATTGGTTAGACCTAGCTATCGGTTTAATCGGTTAAAGATGGAACCGTTGGGAACTCTTCGGACTTTATCCGCAAGGCCTCGGTAATCCGCACTTTAACCGGTTAAACCTAGGTTTACCTTTAATTCTGGCTTTAACCGTAACATATATATATTCTTCGATCTGGTCATAAAATTTTTTTATAAAATAGAACGCAAGAATGTGTGCTGAAAGGAAGATTACTTTACAAGTAACTGATATGTTTATAAATGGTTTATTTTACGCTGATTGTTTTCAGTATAGCGCCTAGAATATATAGAGTGGAAATCGGCTATCTCTGTAATACTTGAAAAAGGGCTAAAATATTGTATCCCTTAAATGTGCAACGATACTGCTGAAATATGAAGATCGCAGCGACATCTTCAAGATATTTTCTACAACTGCAAGATATTGCTAGTCTATACAATGTAATACTAGTAATACGAAAATCCCGCAGATGTCGCTGCGATCGACACTTAGGATTTTAGCAGTATCATCGCACATTTAAGCGATACAAATTTTTAGCATTGCTTGGATAGCATATTTCTACACTAAGTATTCTAGACGCTGTAGTTTTCAGAGTTAAATATTTTTTATTAAAGTAATCATCATGGGACACATTAGAAAAATTACCTATTGTAAGAAAGCTATTAATTGAAAGATTCTTAACAATCCAATAAAATTTTGATAATTAGTTCCAATAGAAAATTTAATAAATAAAAAATATTAGAATATTCCACTTGAGCTTGGATGGTGAATTTTTTTTATGTACGCATGCCAAATTTTCCCAAACAATATCTACACTATATGGCCAAAGGTGACCGGCCACTTGCAATTTTATACGTTTTATTAAATATATAGAAAACTACATGAGGAATTATCCTGAAACTCCAGGTGTGTAAACAGAATAGTACAAGTCATACATTTCCGTGAGGATTTTTTCCCGAAACCCCATAGGAGACCGTCAACAAATTTAAAAAGGCGAATAGCTTTTGGACAACCCTGTAAAAGTCAATGTAGTAAACGCGTTCAAACTGTAGATTATGATTATGTGCCTTATTGTAATACACTATGTTCATTTTTATGAGGATAGCATGTATATTTGTAGAGAAATTAAAGTTTTTATAAAAAGAGTCCCAAATTTTGCCAAGTTTTTTGTTTATAATTTGTAGAGTTCTTAATATAAAAAAAAAGTTTTTTTCAGAAAATATGACAAACAACATTGTACACAATACCCTGCAATCATAATTAAAAAATAATGAAAATTTTATGAAAAATGAGCATGTTTACTAAATGATGATTTACTGCCCATGCCCGAAAGTACTTAAAATATAATTTGCATAATTTGTTAGATAAATGTATAGAGCAACTTCTGTGAAAGTCTCAAAAACATAATTTGAAAAGTCTGAAAATTATCATTGATAGAAAAAGCTCAAAATCCGTTATTCTCAAAAGGAAGCAAAAAGGTGAGGGGTTGTATACAAATACAGTAGTGCTTGAAATATTGTGCATGCTATATTAGCACTAATCAATGGATAATTGATACAGCCCCTCATCATTTTGCTTCATTTTGGGAACAACGGATTTTGAGCTTATTCAATCAACGATAATTTTCAGAATTTTCAAGCTAAGTTTTTTAGACTTTTACAAAAGTTGCTCTATACATTTAGCTAACTCATTATGCACATTATATTTTGATTACGTTCGGGCATTTTCAGTGAAACATTCTTTAGTAAACCTGCTCATTTTTCATACAATTTTTACTATATCTTAATTTCGATTGCAGGGTATTGTGTACAATGTTGTTTGTGATATTTTTTGAAAAGAACTTTTTTTTATATTAAGAACTCTGCAAATTATAAGCAACAAACATGGTAAAATTTGAGACTGTTTTTATGAAAACTTGAATTTCTCTTTGAGTATACATGCTATCCTCATAAAAATTACCAACAATTATTACAATAAGCCATTTAACTTGGACTAAAAAACGGAAATTCTACTGGAAATCTAGACGCCAGTACTATTTGCGTATTTTTGCGGAAATTTTTTCCCATAAATTACAGAAAAATTTCCGTTTTTAATCAGAAAAATGGAATTTTTTTATGTAATTTATGGAGAAAAATTTCCGTAAAAATACGGAAATAGTACTGGCGTCTCGATTGCCAGTAGAATCTCCGTTTTTTAGTCCTTTTTTTTACAGTGCAGTCGCACATGATAGTTTTTATAAGATTCAAAATTTAAAAAGTTGTAGAAGTAAGAAAAACTATGGAATTGCGATTTTTGTGATGCTGCTTGGCTAAAAACTTGACATTTGGCATGGTGGTTATGTTTAAGATGTGCTCGCTAAGAATGGTTAAAAATAAAAAAAAATCAAAATTTAAAAGGGCGAAATGAGGAAGAAACGTTCTAAAAACCTTCTAACCCATGATGTATCTGAAACTGTTAGGTATATAGACACTTGAAAATTGACATGGCTATTAGAGTCAGGGTTGCAAAAAAGCCGGCTAAAATTTAAAAAAAAAAAAAGCCACGCCGGTGGCTTTTATAGGTTTTAACCAGCTTTTTTTTGGCCAAAATTGGCTTTTATACAGTGAAGCATCTTTATTATAGACACATTTTAAAGTGTTTTTAATTACTTTTAATGATATTTAGTTGATATATAATACAATAAGTAACCCAATTTCTAAATAATGAAGACATAATACTGAAAAAAAAACTTACTAGTGGATCTACTTGTGATTTGAAGTGAGAATTGGAAATATGTCATCTAAATTTTAAAAGGGCCATAATTACTGCTTTATCTGGTTTACACTGACCTTTATCCCCCCCCCCCTTTTTCTTCTTCATTTTTACTGCTTTATAAAATTAAAGAGGACAATGTTTACTAAGTTACATGGTTTATTACTTAACAAATTTTAAGAGCTATTAATATAAAAGCCTTGTTTTGTTTCTCATTAATATTTAAAATCATACATAATCATATAATAAAAATACAATTTCTCACTATTAAAAACAATATTATGAAAAGCATATGCATGAACATGCACTATTTTAAATAGCAACAAACTTTTCACAATTTTATTTCAATTTTACTTACAGAATGTATTTTATTTAATTTGCATAATCGCTAGATTTATTTTCATACACTTATGTACCAAGCTCTTTTTAAATATTATACCTTTATTCTAATTTCTCTTTTTATGATTATAACGTAATATCTCCTTATTTACTTGACAAAATTTAATAGAAACTTATAATTCTTTCAACAGAAAATATTTATAAGTGTATAAAAAATAATCTAAATTTAATGTGAATTAGCTGTAAACCAACTTTTAATAATAAAAACCGGCTTTTTTTTAAGTGCTTAAAACCAAAAAAAGCCGACAACCCTGATTAGTGTAGAGACGTAAATACACCCACAGAACAGTTTTCAAAAATTTAGACATTTGAAAGTGTGCAGGAATAAAAAAAAACGTTTATAACATTGCTATTTCTGTAATACAGTTTTTAGAGAAGCTTGGAATTCGGTATGGTGGCTACTTTTAAGATGTAAATGCTTGCTAAGAATGATTTCTAAAAAAAAATCGAAACTTCTTATGAAAAATGAAATGAGCGCAAAACCATTAAAACACACCCTAATTTATTATTTATTTGGAATATATTTTAGTTCTTCTCATTGATTTAAGTCTCAGATTCGCTTAATGCAGTCAGTATAAGAATAAATTTTATTCAAACGCTTTTTGAATTATCCATATCAGTATAATTTATCTAAAAAAAATAGGCACACAAACAACATTTGGCATATTTTAACGATTACTCGAGCTAAGACCTGAGTTTTACTAGTATAACTAATAAAACTTATTCTTTTGTGGTACGTATTTGGTTTCCCTTACTGATTGAAATTTCTGTTACGAAACAGGTTTATTTGATGTCATGACAGTGGATTATACCAATTTCATTCTGAGAACTTTCAGATCTCATTACGCAATAGAAGTAATATATGGTAGAAAATAAATAAAAATATTTTTTCTTCATTTTTAAAAAATACAAATCTTTACAAGTCAATTCTGATCCAAAGAAGTCAATGCTTTCAAATTTCACATTTAATACGGGAATGCAACTAAGAGATATACTATTTTATGTGCGATAAAGCAATTCATGTAAACGCTGCCATTTTATTCGATCAGGTAAAATTGAAAGAAAATCAGGGAGAAATTGTATTAAAAACTGTCACATAAGTATTTTGATGTAAAAAAAAAAAAAAAAATGTTGTTAAGCATTATCTTTGAATGATTTTTTTCCTTTTTAATGAAATTCGGATACTTTTTCGTTCTAACAACACCATTGTCTCCAAGCTGGCGAAAGATGAAATTTAAGTGAAATGAAATATTTGAAAAAAAAAAAAAACATTGTTGGTACGAAAGCAAGTGTTTAAAAAATTTAACATTTGAAAATAACACACTTTTACGAACTATTTTATTAAATAAATACAAATATGTACTTCAAATAATAAGACAAATTAATATTACCGTCAACCGGGCAATTTTGGCACTTGAAAAATATGTTGTTTTGCTCTCTGGAAAGTTCCAGTTCCAATTAAAATAGGAGCTAGTGTTTTCATTTCACAAAGAAGATATTGTATGACACTATTCCCGCTCGTTTTTGTCTTATCAGTTATTTTATGGCCGTTATTATTGAAAATATTTTGTAGCTGCAAAATATGCCATTTTGAACGTCTAAAAAGTGTTTCATTTTACTTTTTAATCCAAACGTAAGTAAAAACTACCTATTTTGTCTAATAAAGTATATAATAAGCTTTCCGAATCACTTTTGGAACTTGATCTAATGTTATTTTAATGTTTAATAATATTAGTTGGCAAATTTGTGCAAGGAGTCGTGGGAAGAGTGGGACAACTTTGCCAACCTAAAATTTTGTCATTTCCCTAGATTATTTCTTACTTTTTCTTGAAATCGGTGTTTTTTCAATTATTATGACACATCTGAATAAGAATCCAAGCAAGGTGTGGTACTAGAAGAAGAAGCAGAACCCGAGCAATTTGCTAAACCTAGTGAAGCGTTAGTGCAGGATATTGTTCCTCGAGATGATTGTCAATCATTAATGACTGAAGACATCAAGTTAGCCCAAGATGATAAGAACTTCATATAATTGAAGGTTGGAATGTTTGTGATCGTTAAGATCTTGGCGAAAGTAATGTGAAACTTTATGCTTCAAAAATCTCCCATTGTTATGGACCAGGAGAGTTTGATGTGTCATACCTTAGAACGAAAGACAAAGGGTGAAGTTTCCATTTTCCTAGTGTTCCGGTTGAGGTTTCCGCCAATGTAGCCAATGTTGTGTACGTTGTTTAAACTCCTTACATAGAAAATAGAGGAAAAATCTCGTTTTCTGACAGGAATGTTCGATTTTTTTAAAACTTCTATTCCATTTCTTTTCTTTTTATTTAAAGGTATATGTTATAATTTAAATACATTATTTGGTTTATAAAACTAAATTTTCCTCTATCTTTTTCGTTGCTTTGCACTGGTTTTTTATACAGTTGGCAAAGTTGCCTCTTTTTCCAGTTTACTTTGCCAACACGGTTTTACGCGCAAACAATAATAACAAAAAAATAGAAGTGCTTACTGAAATTATCAAGTTACTACATATTCTTAAACTAGAGTTCAAGACTAATGATTTAAGACGATCTTGAAGTATTATTGAGCATTATGAGCTAGCACAATTTGAGCAGGAGAAAAAAAGTGCAAAGTTGTCCCGGTTTATAGTGTACAACAAAATAATAAAATAAAACTCGATTTAAACTGCAGGAAGAAAATTGTAAATGTATATTAGCATAGCAGTAAACATTTAATTTTTGAATGAAGACGTTCATGGTTTTTTGAACAAAAACTTTTTTATGCGTAACTCCAAAGTCACGAAACAATTTTACTGCAGCTTTTTCATCATCAGGTAACTAACAACCAAATGGCAAAATTAATCTCAGCGTCAATTAATAAATGTAAGTTATAGTTTAACAATAAATATTTTCGATTCAAAAAATAGCAAATTCAGATGCTTTGTGATGTTACGATAAACAAAATCATGAGTCACATTCAATAAATAGCAATAATTTGCAATGAAAACCATTTTCACGGTCACGATGGAAATATAAATGGCGAATTAGCATACATTTTGGCATGGTGTTGGTATAACGGAAAAGTAAGGAAATTTGACTAATATTTTATTGACACACGAAAATCAATGTTTAAAAAAGCTGAATACACCTTATGAAAATAATTTCCACCTAAGAATTAAATTGCATATGCAAGAGTATTTTCAATTATTTATTTCAAACCGTAAATAATATTTTCTAGCAATCTTGCCAAAAAAACGTATAGCATGATGTTATTTATGTTAAAAACACGATAAAGTATCATTGCGTTACATATAATAAGGTTATATGTAGCAGAAAATAAATGAAAATATATAGTATTGTAAAATCTACTATTATTTTTTTTCTGTTTTAATACAAATTTTGTCTTATTTTGCAAGCTCTCCTAATGAAAAAGTCATCAATCGTAACAAATCTTCCATTTAATATAGGAATATAGCAAAAGTTACACTAATTCAAATACAAAGTTAGTTATTTAAACGGTACCATATTTTATCAGAATAAAAAAAGGAGGAAATGAAAAAGAAAAAGAAATAAGATATATTACATAGATATTCCGATAAAAAAATGTAATGTTACTCATTCTCTTTCAGAGAATGTCCTATAATTTTGGTTGCTAATACGTTTTCCCGATAAATCTTTTTGTCGGATTTCGATAATGTTATATTTGATGTTACAGATACAATTCTGTTAGCAATTATGTCTGAATACAGATTTCTTCGGAACAGCAGTATGTTAGTTTTGAATGTACGTATTTTCTTTCTTCAGATATTTTCAATAGATGTATTTTTTCTTAATTTATTTGTCCTGGTATGTATTATAAAAAGCACATCTTAAGGCATACACATCAAACTTGCATTTTTGAAAATGAAATATACATTTTACTTTTTAGAATGGTTTAAAGGCAATAAATATAGGAAATATGTTTTAATAAGAAAAAAATTAAACTTGTTTCATGTATGCTAATTGAAGCTTCTGGTTGTTAATGTGTTTTCCCGGATATACAGTCGAACCTCATTATCCCGACACTCTAATGGCTAGAAAAAAGTGTCGTCATAAGCGGAGTGTCGTGGTAACCGGAGTTGAAGGAAAATATGTTTATAAAAAGCTGTATTTTTAATTAAGTTAAAGCAATTTTAATTTCATAACTGTTCTTGCCATTTTAAGCAATAAAACATTATTATTAAACAAAATAAACACAAAAACAAAATTGAAAAGAATGAACATTAGATTTATGATGACATTTTTTTTTTACTGTTAAATGAAATATTGATGAATTAATGTTTGCTTATCCCTCGATATGCTTCCTAGAATTCTTTTTTCAATATTATACAATGAATTGTAATCAATATACGTTGTTTCAGAAATGGGTGTTAGATAATTTCTGATCATTTCAATGCCAAGCAATGCTTCGGTTTTTGTCGGATGAAAAACGCCATGTAACCACAAGAAAGCGCCGCCTGACCAGAACAAAAAGACCGCGAGTAAACTGATACGTCTATCTGCAGCTTAAGTGGGTCATTCATAGTGTGTGGATTTAATTATTCAGATAAAGGATTCAAGTAAAATTTCTTTTTTATCTCAATGGGCATTTTAGGCACTTTTGTGAAAAGTCTGGCTAAGACATTTCTTACTGCTTAATTTCCGTGCTTATAAGATGGATTATGAAAAATGGACAATTTTCCTAAACCATCGGGATATCCGGAGTTGAAAAGCATTCAATGACGTAAAATCCGGAGTTTATTTACATTACAATCATATACAGAATATCGGGACTTTGAAAAGCTGACGTGATAAGCGGAGTGACGTCAAAGCCGGGTGTCGGGATAACGGAGTCCGACTGAATATACGCTACATTTCAATTTGCAACAAGCAGCTAAATGCGTGCACAAGCAGCTATGCAACTAAATTTCTATTAGCAATTTTGTCTGAATACTTCTTTCTTATTTGTTTCATAGATTGATTTTGTTGATTTATGTTTTTCAATTCGTCGACTTCTTTCTTTATATACTCGTCCTGAAATATATTAGAAAGTTTGTGCGTATTAGGATACGCATAGAAAATGACTCTTTCTATTAAACAAACCGATTTTAAAATTTCCAAGAGCTTTATGCGCAATGTTTTTCATAATATTATAAGAATTAAAATACATAATTCAAAACTTTTTAATTTGCATGACCTCCAAAATTTAATATTCAAATCTTGTATTTTTTGAACTCTTTTTGTACCCTTTTTCTCATAATTATGAAAAAAATGTGTAGGTTCCCATCGATTAATACGGCTCATTAACCTTGCAAATAATGCAGTATCGCACTATTCGAAATTTAACCTTTTGAGTGGTTTTCCCGTATTTTTCCGTATCTCAGAAAAAAACTTTAATCTGTTTTAGACAAAAATATTTTAAACAGAATTGCATTTCAAGATATATATCAAATACAGGGGCATGAAGGGCATTTTAGAAACAAACAGCGAAACAATTTTTAATTAAGATTATTTTTATGAGCATTTTTATTAAAATGCAGGGAAGCTCGCAAGGCGATCGGAGGAATTAAATGGGGAAAAAAGGGCTATAGATTCACAACCAACTTTCTCAAATCCCAATAGGATAAACAGACAGTTTAATAATGTATGGCACGAACAACATCACAGCTGTCGTCAAATTCATCCCAAACTCCGGTTTACATGTTATAGTTCCTCACTGACGTCACAACCGTATTCATCTGATTTTTGACTATACATCGGTCATGTGTTAGTAAAGTACATAAATGGTTATTGTATTTGTCATACTTGGATTTGGAAGGTCTTTGAGTACCACTGTGATCGTTCGTGCCCTGGTGGGGGACAAATTGAAACTATTCCGAAATATTCGGTAGTGTTAAAGCATTAAGTATTCACAAATAAATGTCAAAAATTTGAGAGTTGTACTATTTATATTGTTTCATATATCTCTGTTTGACATACGTATATATTTTTTAATCACGTTGTATATTTATTTTGAACAGCAGTGCTCTTAACACTACTCTTAACTCAACAAAATAGTAGTTGGTGACTCACAATCCAATTTAAACAAGTTAAAACTGAATTACTTTACCTGAACCCGACGTAAAACCAAAAAGAACTTGAATAGTTTAAACCTTGATACGATACCTACATATATATTATTTACAGAATATATATATATATATAGTATAATTCTATTCCTTTGGTCATCCTGTTATAGCTGATCACTATTGCAGAATACTGCATTCCTCTATACGTAATAAATGCAATTATATCGTGTTACTACAACAATGTGAATGTTCACATTTGAAATAGATGAATCTATGATATAATCTACTCAATGGAATATCACTAAATTTTAATAGAAGAGCAACATAATCACAAGAGAGTAGAACTTTATGTAGAAAATTTAATATACCAAACAGCCGTGATGTTATCAAAAGCTCAGGATACACAATCCATGATGTATTCCCAGCACTGAATGTAAACACAACTCATCATCGTCAAAATGTCTTTATTTAATTCAATACTATACGCAGGATTCGCTACCAAGAAAACATCCAAAATTTCAAAAAGAACGTTTCCTTTCTAAGATGCTGCAAGAGTAGAAGCATTTGAAAATACACAAAATCTAAGCTTCGACGTAGTGTAACAGGTTTTAAAGGCATCGTGTAGGTCTTCAAAATGCATGACGAAGATCGAATCTCAACCAATTAAAAATCTTAATTCAGTTGTAAGAAGATCGTGGAGTGTAATTTTGAGTGAACCGAAAAAACGAAAGCTCCCGCAAATATTCAGAATCGCTCGAAAAGAATATTTAATCCAACGAGAGAATAATAGGATGATCGAATTGAGTGAATTGAAAGAAAAATATGGGCGCCGATAATGGAAACTTTCAAAAGAAATCGAGATGATTGAAAATACTAGTTGGATGTGCTAATCCCAAAACTTTCTTCTATCTCATGTTAATTTATCATTTTAATTAGTTTTATTAGTATTTTTATTAGAATTATGCATAACTTCATACACTTTTCGATGGTACAATATTGAAAATTGCACAAAATCGCTATTACAGTGTCCCCTTCCGGCGGCATTTTTTCAAATTCAGGGAGGACCTTCTTGCCAATGCCCAAAATATACACAAAAAATTTGGTTCAGTTCTATGCATAACTTCATACACTTTTAGATGGTACAATATTCAAAATGCACAAAAATTGCTATTACAGCGTCCCCTACCGGAGGATTTTTTCCAAATTCAGGGAGGACCTGCTTGCTATAACCAAAAACTTAAAAGAAAAATTGGTTCAATTCTATGTTTAACTTTATACACTTTTCGATGGCACAATATTCACAATGCACAAAAATCACACAAAAATCGCTTTTACAGCGTCCCCTACCGGCGGAATTTTTTCAAATTCAGGGAGGACTTTCTTGCAATGGCCAAAAATATACACAAAAAAATTGGTTCAATTCTATACATAACTTCATACACTTTTCGATGGTACAATATTCAAAATGCACAAAAATCGCTGTCACACCGTCCTCTACCGGCGGATGTTTTCCAAATTCAGGGAGGACCTGCTTGTCATAGCCAAAACTTAAAATAAAAATTTGGTTCAATTCTATCCATAACTTCATACAATTTCTGATGGTACAATGGCGACACACGGACACACGGACAGATAGACATTTTGTATAAACATGTTTTTTGTGATTTCTGACCTCTAAAACGTGTAAATCCGTCGAAAACCAGAAGTCGAAAAAAATTTCGATTACAATACTTTCTTCAACTGAAGATAGAAGAAAGTAAAAATATGATAAGAGTGAAAAATTTTTGAATAAATTTAAATTGGGGTTATTTTAAAATATGTTTATATACTAGTATGGTTCTATATGTATAACAATAAGATAAACGGCATATAGTATAGAAAAATAGCCAACAATCTATAAAATTTTATAATTGTTTTTGTTTCTAACGCAGTGATTGAGCACATATATATTAATTTAAACCTTTCAAGGGCGGTGGTATGTTTATGAAACCCCTTAATTTTAATTCCCACATGCCACAATGACACTAGAATTTTGGTACAAATCTTTTCCGTTCATCATGTGTCGGAAATATAACCCTTTCTTATTCCCAAATAAATATGTTCTTGAATTCCGGTGTCAAGACTTCATTTCAACATTTTAATAATGGAAGTGCTTTGCTCCTGAAAGAGTTAAATATCAATAAAATATAAATATATAATCATTTATTTTCATTCAAAAAACAATTCTTTATTTTCCTGTATAAATTCGGTTATACACAAATCCGACTGCGAAAATTAAAATCCAGTTGGAACCCAAAGCAATATAAGTAAGCGTCCTATCTTAAATGGGAGAGGTAACCGCAAGATTAAAGGCGAGGTTACATCAATCAAGGTCGCACGCCAGTGGAGGGGACGAGGGGAACAACAGAAAGGTGCCTAACTGTTCTCTTCTTTATGGATAATCTATTAATTACACATCTATGAAATAACTGCGCAAGCGCAAACGTCCTGTTTTCATTTGTTTGTAGTATTTATATTCTGACAGTAATAGAACATTCTATTAATTTTTATTCGTGTTTTTTGACTTATATATTATAGTTAATTATTTAAATAAAAACAATTCTTTTTAGAACGAATATTATTTGTTAAAATGACAAAGAGTTCGCCATCGAATAACTGTAGTTTTCGAAATTGTAAGAAAATTCTTTTCCTTATAGAATTCATATCTGTCCTTTTCCAAAGAGTAAAACAAGTTAGTTACGTATTTTCACTTTAATTTATTAAAAAATATAAAATATTACTTAATATATATTATCAAATATTGTTGATTTAAATACGCTCGATTTTAATTATTTTCTTTTAATGAAACGAAAAATGACACATAAAAATTAGTAAGTAGTTAATGTGTAAAGATTGAATTTTGTAGTCTCATTTTTACTCAATTCTTGATGTGCAAAAGTTATAAAATATGATATACACGGTTGTATTCCCGATGAGAATACAACGTGTATGAATATTTAGAATATGTATATAATTTAATTATAAATAAAATATTCAATTTTAAATCCGTTTGTTCGCTTATCAAGCGCAAACGATAAATTTTCAATATTTTCGTAATCGCATTGCACTCATCTTATTTAACTTACAAATATTTTAACCATTTATGTTATAATTCATTTCAATTTATATTCGAAATCACTTTAATTTAAAATACATGCATTAAGTGTTGTACTATTAGAGGAGCAAGTGTTGTTTATTTATTTGTTTAAATATTTTGCGAATCTAGGCAATAACTTCAATAATTTTCCTAAAATCGCAAGATTAGATTTTTTTTTTGAAACAGACAAAGCCATTTAGAGAATCCCTGTTAAAAATTCAATTACGAATTTCAGATTGTTACTTACTAAGAGAAGATGAATCTTGTTTGCCAGATTTATTGCAAAATATTTTTGTTACAGCTTGTTTTGATAAAAATATGTGTATTTAAAAAAAAGTCGCAATGTCATTTTAGGTTAAGGGCAAAAGGCAGTAATGCTTTCGTAGCATTAGTGCTTTTCTCCCGAAATTACAATGATATTGCGACTAATGTAAATAATTTTATCAAAACAAACTGTAATAAAAATATTTTGCAATAAATCTGGTAAACAAAATTCATCTTCCATAAGTGAGTAAAAATTCAGAAAATATGAGCAAGAGATGCGCAGATAGTAGATATGCTGTCATATATGACGTCATACTGAAAACCTGCGTATTTGTATTATTCACCCCATTCACCAGATGGCGCAGATCACTGTTACCGGAGTAGGTGCAGCTTTCTGCGCTACGAAAGGGAGTGAAGTGACTCATCGTTGGTCTTGCAGGCTGGATAACAATAATTCCATTTTCCAAGCCGAACTCTTTGCCATCTTTAAAGCTTTAGAGTGGATTTCTCAACAAAACCAAAATTTTTTAATTCCAATTTTTAGCGATAGTCTTTCAAGCCCGCAGGCTATCTGTTCGTTTGGCTCAAAAAATCCCCAGGTTTTTGAGATTAAATCACTTTTAAAAAATCTTCTCTGAAAAACCTATTTAAGCCACGTTTCAGCCCATAAGGGTATCCTGGGAAATGAAACGGCAGATATGTTGGCAAAGGAGGCAACTGCTAAACATCAGTTGATTTTTCCCTTCCAGTACCGCACTCACACATCAAAAGACATCTTCGCGCTCATTTTATGAAAAAATGGCAGGATTACTGGGACTACTCAGATAAGGGTAGATATACCTATGATCTTGTCCCAGTGGTATCTTTGGATCTTCTGCTGCTCATTCCATCCACTACAGCTTTCCTTACCGGTCATGGTCCTTTTGGAGCATACCTCTTCAAGTTCAAAAGAGCCCCTTCTTCTCTATGTGAGTGCGGTGACGATGCTGTTGCCTCTCATTATTTCTATAATTGTCCTTTAACAGCTCGCTGGCATATCCGCCGTCCTCCTGTTCTTCCAGTTGTTTGGTTAGCAAATGTTTTATCGCGCCCGATTTTGCTCTCAAAGCTTAAAAACATCTTCAACTTCTTATTTAACCTTTCAGTTTTACTCCATCACTGAGACAGGGACTTGGATTCTCCCTTATTCAGTACCCAATGTTGGGTCGCAGTAACTTGTATAATATTGTCTAACTTTGTATAACACTGCATTATTTAATGTCCTTATGTTTGTTTCACAAATTTTGCTAATGTAACATTTATTTATATCTTATATATACCACTCCGCCCTCTGTCGCGCTTATTGGCGGGCTCAGCCACGGCTGAAATTTGTAACCCTTTTTTTTTTTTTAAGACCTCAATAAAGGGGACCGTTAGGGACAATCTATGCTCTACAGACTCACTTCTTAGTCTGAGCAGTCTCTCTCGGGCAGTAAAAGTAAAAGTAAAAGATGGCGCAGCTGTGTCAATATACTCCAGATTTCATTATTGACATTGTAGGCTTACTTATATCGCTTTGGTTGGAACCCTTCCTAAAACAAAAGAAGAATTAAACTGAATCATACACAAACCCGTTTTGTTCAAAATGTTTTAAGGCAACACGATCTGTGGGTCATATTGTTTTCATATAAAATCTTCCGAAATCCAACTTTGTTTGACAGTAGGATTAGAATGTCGTAATACAATGGGATAAATCATGTATTGATTGCTTATATAAATTATTCAGCTGTATCAGCCAATTGCATTATAATACACTGGATACATAAACTGTTACGTGAATATGTATGACTGCACATTAATGAGAATTGGTCGCAAGCGAGGATATAAATACCAGTCCCTTTGGATTTGAGATTAATATCGAATGATTTCAAACAGATTGCAGACGAGATGATTGGAAACAGGTCTTACTAGTTTAATTATAGCTATTTTTAAAGAAGTTTTTAGAAGGCTTAGAGTGATTATAAAAGTTAAAAGAAGTTTTTAGTATTTTAAAATAACAAAATAAATGAAATATTTATAGAATATTCAATACGTGATTTATCACATTGCTAACTGAGCATAGAACCAACAGAGTGAAAAATGTCGAAGCATCCTTGTTATAGTGCTCCAAGTGCTCTACTTTTTAAGCTACGAGGACGATACCTAGCTTAGAATCTCTCACTCTTATATGTTGGTAAGACTGCAACTGTCTTCATGAGCACACAATCCTGCGGCGAAACATGAGACTCAAATAAACCCAGCATCGGTGAACACATATAATTTTAATTAATTTTTTAATTAATTTCAAGCAGTGAAATTACGCTTGAAATTATCTAATATTCAATACGTGATTTATCACATAGCTAACTAAGCGTAGAAGCAACAGAGTGAAATTAATTAAAATTACATGTGTTCGCCGATGCTGGGTTTTTTTTGTGTCTCATATTTCGCAGCATGATTGTGTGCTCATAAAGACTGGTCCATCTTGTGCTGCAGTTGCTGCATTGCCAGCATATATGAGTGACAGAGGCTAAGCTAAGTATCGTCCTCGTAGCTTAATTAGTAGAGCATTTAGAGCGCTATTCCGGGTTCAATTTCTGGCTTGGACATTTTTCACTCTGTTGGTTCTGCGCTTAGTTAGCAATGTGATAAATCACGTATTGAATATTCAATAATTTTAAGCGTAATTTCAGTGCTGGAAATTAATTGAAAAATTAATTAAAATTATATATGTTCACCGATGCTGGGTTTATTTGTGTCTCATTTTTCGCAGCAGGATTATGTGTCCATGAAGACTGTTCCATCTTAAGCTGCAGTTGCAGCCTTACTAACATATATGTGTGAGAGATGCTAAGCTGGGTATCGTCCTCGTAACTTAAATAGTAGAGCACTTGGAGTGATATCTCAAGGATTCAGGGTTCTATTCCCGGCTTGTACATTTTTCACTCGGTTGGTTCTACGCTTAGTTAGCAATGTGATAAATCGCGTATTGGATATTCAATAATTTCAATCGTAATTTCACTGCTGGAAATTAAGTAAAAAAGTTAATTAAAATTATAGAAATATTTATAGTTTAGACTGTTTTGCTTGATAGTACTAACCGTTTAACTAATGGGATATTGATAATAATTTTTAAATAAGTTTCTCAAATTTCTCGAACATTAACAGCCACATTTGATACTTTATTGGTTCAAATTACCCCGGAAAAGCGCTTAATTTAGCTATTATTTAAAAAAAATAGATTTCAGAAAGTTTTGAAGGTTTAAATTTTGAAGGTGCTAATATTAAACCCCACATTGAAATGAATGATTTATATCATCTCAAAAATGAATCCGATTGAAAGTTTTTTTAAAAAATAAGATAGAATGAATAGATTCAAACACAACCCAGTCACTTGATTCTAATACACATTTTTAATTACGAAAATTACATTAATTACATTAGTATTCAACAAATCAATGAATTATAACTTACATTAATTTTTACATAAGAATAAACAGCGTCATCGAAAACATATGGCTATGTGCTTTTACACATTATTCCTGTTTTAACAGTACCTTTATAACCAGTTTTTGAGTTATAGAAATATTGTATTTTTGGACGATCTAAAGGAACCGTCTAATGTTACGGGTTCCATCACAGCAAAGAAAATCTTAGGCAGTAACCGCAAAAATTCTAGATAATTTTAAAAGAATATAATTGTAATTTAGGCTATTTTTAAAAATTCTGTAAATTTTTTCAAGATACTAATTGCATGTTTCCAGTACTTTTCTCTATAAGATATTAATTTTATTTTTCTAAATTTATGACTAAACGCCGAAAATATTTTCTTTAACAAAACTGTAAAGAAAAAATGCATGAGGTATATACTTTTCGGCTTGCTTTCATCCAAGTAACTCAACCAAAGAATGAAAAGTTGGTGTTAAAACTTGAAAAATTAAATTTGAAACAATTTTTAATACAGGATTATTACAAATGAATCATCGGGTTTTGATATGTGCGAACTAGGAAACGTATATGTTTCCATGACAACTCAAACGAGAGGGCGTTAACTACAATTTCGCGCTGCGTATGTGACATGCTCGTGGGGTTGCCATGGTTGCTGCGCGAACATGATATTCAAAATGGCGACTGGACAGCAGAAATTTTCCACACAGTTGGCTGTGGAATGTAAAGTTCGCGGCTAGCGCGATTTGTTGATTTTTGGGGACTACGGATGAAGTAACTCGGTTCACTGTTTCTTCAGTAACGCTTGGTCGGTCGGTACTTTTGCCTTTACATAAACAACCGGTTTCTTTGAACTGTCAATACCAGCGCAGAATGCTTTGTTAAATTGGTGGTTTGCATTTGTATGCCTTCCGGAATGCTCTGTGAACAGTTATAAGCGATTCACGCTTTGAAAATTCTAGTACACAAAACGCTTTCTGCTGTCTAGTCGCCATTTTAAACATGACGTTCGCGCAGCAACCATGGCGAGCACACGCGCATGGCACATACGCAGCGCGAAACTGTAGTTAACGCCCTCTCGTTTGAGATGTCATGGAACATATACGTTTCGTAGTTCTCAGGTAGTAACGTATGACATCCCGATGATTCATTTGTAATAACCCTGTATGTAGACGGTCCTTTAGCCTGTGCATAGTAATAAATAGTAAACATTATTTCCAATCAATTGGTGCATATTTCTTGTGTATACAATTATTTACAGCAGAATTAGTATAGGGTCAACACTTTTATTCCAGGGCTTATGTGTACGTACATGCATTGGAGTACATGTAAATGTAAAGATGTAGTTGTAAATAAGTAGATGTCTGCATGTATATGCGTAGATTCTGTAGATATTGATGTACAGCCACCCCTCCATCCTGGGTTGGAACCCCTAACATTGTTAGTTCCAAAATTTAAACATTCATGGTTCCCAAGCTATTTAACCAAATGACGTTCCGTTTTGTATTCTGAGATCAAACATAGCAAAAAAGCCAAATATGATGTCAAAATTAGATATTCGTAAAGAAAGTTTTAGTATTTGGTAAAATTTCAGTACGAAGGGTGTGGAAAAAGACAATTTCCTGTCGAATGGCTATTTTTGATTTTTTTTCCCTTTCCGTACGACAGTTTGAGAATAAAATGTATGGGGTGTTCTCTCTCGCTCTTTTTTTGTAAAATAGAGTATACCCCTCCCTCACCTAAGTAATTCTGCCTCCAATCTTCGTATAAAATTGTGATTAGTACCAATCTATTAACAATAACTAATTAATGCTATGCTTAAATTTTACTTAGAGGATTGCATATATATAAAGTTTTCAATACTATTATCTATGTTTACGGTATTTGGGTTCTTCGGTGAATTTTACCTTCGGATATTAAACAGAAAGTCATGCAGTTTAGGAACAATGCAAGTTTAAAGTTTGAAGCTCCAAATGTTAAGTTCATTTTTAAACATTGTAAAACAGACAACAATGCAGGTAGTTTTTTTAAAGTATAACTTTACAGCTGCAAGGTGTAAAGGGAATCAGCTATAATTTTAGATTCGTAAATTTGAAGCTTCTGGAAATTGATTTCTGTTAAAAAATCCACAGGTTAGAATGCATATTTTTTTTTCGAATATAATTTCAAATAATTATATATTTTTTCAAATTCATATTCAGAAAAATATGAATTATAACATATAAATTATTTAACAGAATCAAGTTTTAGAAGCTGTAAATGTACGAATCCAAAATTACGACTCATTGCGCCTTGTAGTTTTTGAGTTGTGGTTAAAAACTAACCTCATTAAAATATATTTTAAAACAATTACAAATGAATTTAACATTAGAAGTGCCAAATTTTAAATCTGCATGATTCCTAAACTATTTAGAGTAATGATTCTACGTTTGATATACGAAGAAATTACTGAAGAATCCAAATATGATGTAAATATAGGTAATAAAATTGAAATTTAACGTTTGTTAAAATTTCTATATGAAGACAACTCCTTAAACAACATTGAAGTATAGTATTAAGGAGTAGACGTTGTATTATTCGATTGGTCCCAGTCACATTTTTATGCGAGGATTTTCGGTAAAAATAGTAGAGGGTGTGGTTTAGATTTTTTATTATAACACTACATCATACACTGTAAAAAAAAAAAAAAAAAAAAAAAAAAAAAAAAAAAAAATACGGAAATACTACTTGCAATCGAGACGCCAGTAGTAGTTTCGCATTTTAAGGGAAGTTTTTCCCGTAAATGTAAAAAAAAAAAAAAAAAAAAATTAAATTGTTCTGTAATTTACCGGGAAAAAGTTCCGTTAAAATACGGAAATAGTACTGGCATTTCGATTGCAAGTAGTATTTCCGTATTTGAGTCCGTTTTTTCATAGTGTAGGTGTAAATGTAACTATATAAATTTTGATCTAGATATGCAAATTTAAACATGAAAATGTAGCTTCAGATAAGTATATGTCAGTATGCAGATGTGTGGTTACTTCAGATGCTGATGTACAGCAAAACGTGGTAAAGCACTGCCATTGAAATACTCAAGGCCAGAACACACGTTTTTTAACGTCATCACTAATCAACCGACTTCTCACTAGTGTTGGAATTCACTCTGGAAAATTTTGAATAGCAATTTTATTTTATTTTATTTGTGAAATATCTATCATCTTATAAAACAGTAATAACTATTTAAACTTCCTGATGAGAATTCGTAACCTTTAAATAAAAATTCAGGCAGATAAGGAAAGCCAAAATGTTGCCGCATGTGGCTGATTTTTTATTGGGGGATTACAGATTCTCACTAATAAGTTTAAATAGTTATTGTTATTTCGTAAGATGAGAGATATTCCACAAATAAATTAAAAGAAAATAGCTATTCAAAATTTTCCAGAGTGAATTCCAACATTAGTGAGAAGTCGGTCGATTAGAGATGACGTCACAACTCGTGTCCTCTGGCCTTGAGTATTTCGATGGCAACGGGTAAACTCGAGTTTCAAAGGTCTGGAGAAAAGCACATATTAAACTTGATTTGCATAACGTTGCCGGAACTGAGCTTATTACATCTAATCGTATAAATGAACTTTAACGCTTTCAGTTATATATTTACGGTCGAATATTGTGTCTTTTACGCATATTTAGATTAAAACTTAATTTATTTAAGTTTAATTCATTGTTTGGTTTTATAAAACCGGCTAGTATAATAACAATATATATATATATATATATATATATATATATATATATATATATATGGATTCAAATATCGCCTTAATGTCATGTAATATTTTTCAACCAAAAATAAAACATAAAAAATAATTTTTTTGCTAGCCAGTTTGTTTTAACACAAACCAAAAACATTGAGCATTTCCAGCACAATCCAGTTATTTAAATCATATGTTGTACTTGTGATAATCTATATATACACTGGTGAACAAAATTGAACTTTTGCTCTTTCACAAAACCGAAATTAATTATGTCTTATTAAATTTGTTGTGATGATTCCGAATCTTCTTTTAGAGTTTCTCCATCACGTCTAGTTTTTGAGATATTTGCATATCTCGATTTATGCAAATTTTGTACAATTATATCGAATTTACGTCATAAAGCATTATCAGAGTGGCTTTTTTGTTTCATGTTATGATTACTGTCTAGTTTACTTTACAAAAATGTTGTTTCTGAGATGATACTGACATATGACCAGGAAATATTCTACCTAATTAACATATTTTTCTTATTTTTCTAATAACGTATCTTGACGGCCATATAGTTCTGCCAGTACGCTAATATGTTTCTAAACCAGGTTTTTGCGCTAATTTCAAATCTGGTATTAGGTTTCTTCTATCACGTCTAGATTTTGAAGAAAAATGTAATTTTATTTTTGGTCAAAAAAGGTCAGAAAATGTTTTTTATGCTACTTTATGATGTACTTCAGCTAGTTAGGATATATTCTAATACCTTTTTTTCAATTTTTTCCTATTATAGCCATTATTTATTTTGTCCCTGATAGGAATCTGACGCTGTTCACACTTTTTTGACAATGAAGTACACATCCCTAAAAAAGCATTTTATATCAAATTTGTGTCAATACCACACAAAAGTAAAATTTCATTTAACTCAAAAACTACATATAATGTACGAAAACGGATTGTGCATTTGAAATAAGTATAAAAATCTATCTAGAAAAACATAACGTCAATGCTGTAGCTACTACTTTAACTACTTCGGGACCGGCGGCTTTTACGCAAATTTTTATTCGGTTGGCACCATTTTTTTTTAAAAGTTACCTTTACTTAAACAATTACGAAAATGCTATAATTAAAGAAACTAAATATTGCTTCTCTTTTATACTGGTGCCTAAAACAAATCCTGTATGCTCTTTTGGACGGTGCACATATGCATAATTATTAAGATGCTACATGGCGCAGAATGATATACATTTTAAAAGCAACATTAAAAACGCCAGACTAAAAAAAAAATTTCGCAGACTAGTTTCAGTAACGTTTAGCGTAATGCACCCATGCTCCCGAACGGGTTAAAGTTGAAAGTAATGTAAATATTACATTATTGAAAAATATGCAAATTAAAATTAATAATTGACAGGTAAATGTTAAGAATATGTATACTGCGACATTTATCTGAAGCAAATAGTGCAGTAGTTATTATCTAGAAAATTTAATTCAATCTGACATTTATTGTATTTAAAATTTGCGTAAAGTAGCTTAAATTTGCTTAAAATTAAATAGAAAAAAAGGAAAGAAAATTAAGAATTAGAACAAGAAACCAATCCAGAATCAACTAATTTCAGCTCTGTGAAAGAAACATTATTGTCCAGTATAATCAGTCCTGAAATTTTAATATTATAAGAAAAAAGCTACTATTAGGCCCAGATCATGACTAATTTGGGTCCTGGGCAAAGTTAAATTAGCGGGGCCCATTCGAATCGTTGCAACATTATTCAAATAGAACTGGTGGTCAGTCATATGTGTAATGCATAAACAATATTTTCGCACCTTGGATTTTAAACAGAAGGAAATTCTTAGCTCCGTCAATTCTAAATTAAGTACCCTAATTAATAAAAATATTCTTTTTTTCTTAGTACAGAACAAAACTCTTTTATATAACTTTAGAAACTTGTTTTATTACTTTAAGATGAATTTAATAACTTTAACTTATGGAAGAGTGTCAAATACTCTAACATGTAAATATATGTTAATCAAGTTACTTTCTTTTATATATTTTTAAGTTGTACTACACACACATAATATCAAATCAAATACACTCTACTTCGCAAGTAGAAAGTGTTTTTCAATAAATCTAAAAAGATGACAATTTTGCGTTTGTTTTTCATATTTAACTCAAAGTTAAAAGAAAAAAATTTGAATACGGAAGATAACTTATATCATGACAATTAGAACTGATTATTTTCATCCACTGAATTTTAGATATGATTTAATTTCATTGCTAACACAATCTATTAAAATCAAAGTATTATTTCTTATTTAATAGGAGATAAGGTTAGCTTTGCGAAAGCATTGAGCTCTGTGAGTCCCAAAGGAATTTTTTGTTTCAGAAAGATTAGTAGAATCTTTAAAAGATGAAATTTGTGTTTTGCATTTGAAAATTTTCAGAGTTGGCATTGGCGGGTTAAAAATAAATATGTTATAAATTAATATATGGATTTGGGGCCCTTTGAAGCCCGGGGCGTCTGGGAAATATCCCGATTTGCTAATGCGATAATAAGGGCCTGGCTACTATCCTTATTAACCTTTGTGTAAAGAAATATTAGCAAAATGTCAACAGAACGCAGAAAACGTAAATGAATCTGTTTAATTTTCACGAGGGTCAGTAATTTTTTTTTTGCCAACTATTGGGTATATGCAAAAGTAAGTTCTGTTTTTCGGTTAAAAGTTACATGTTTATTTATGTTATTACATGTTTATTCCATGCAGACGTCTACTGACAACGGGCTGCTTGTAATTTCTATCTTCATATTCTGCGTCTTCAACATGGAAGAAACCTTCTTTAAATTGCCTGAACTACCTTCTACACATACTATCATAAAAACCATGTTCACTGTAAGCTTCTACAAGTAAACAATGACTTTCAGCAGCGCTTAAATAAAAGTAATATCAACGCTTCACGCAAATGACGATTATTTGGCACAAAACTATCCATTTTAAATCAAATAAAAAACTACGTTGTTTACACTTTAACCAAATGTCATATACTACATTTTGGAGGTTATGGAGAGTTTTAAAAACATGTATTACCAGATTCAAACAATACATATGAGACCACTTACACCCTCTTTTAGAAAAACGGAACTTAATTTTGCATATACCCAATAGTATAATATACATTATAAAATATAATAGTGATATCGCGTACATTTAAAAAATTCACATATTTAAATAATAATTTTTATGACATATTTGAGTTTGACATTGAAGGTATTTTCAACAGTAGATAATGCAGAATAGGTAAGGTTTGGGTTCGTCGCTGTCCTTTCCCTTACCTGCTTCGTTTTTTGGAGTCATGGATACAAGGAGATATGCTTTTTTGCGTCTATGATAACTTTAACATCTTCTAAATTTGAAAGTGGCTTGCACTTTGTACTAGTTGCCTTCATCGATATCAATTATTCTTCGTGGAAGATCCGGGTTTTCCCAATGCTTTGACTCACGGAAATGCAATATTGAAATGAGAGATGGTAATTCAGTTTTGTTTGATATAAAACCGGTCCCTCGGTAACAGTTTGCATTTGTTTTTGGTTGGTTTCAAGCTATTGCCATATGTACTAAGACTGCATTCCATTTAGCAAACTGGCATACGGCTGCTGTTCATGTTTATACTGTTCCACATGTAACCGATATGAACTAGAAACTTTTGCAATTGTGTTTTGGGCCCTTAATTATGCTCTGATCCATATGCCGGGCACACCCCTGGAATCTTGTGAAGAAAACTTGAAGGGACTTTTAACCGCTGAATTTTCTTTCGGTGGGCTGCGTAGTTCTCTCCACAACTAGCACTATCCTCCTAGATCTTTTGTACATTTGTAAATTGAAGTTGTGCATGAATGAAACGAAAAAAATCGCTCAGCCATCCAAATAGGCTTCTAGTTTGCATATTCACTGAGAAAATACTTCATTTTTTAAGAATCAGCGGCGATTTCGTGATTTACCAATTACGAGCATCTTAATTTGTTGCATGATGTTTGCATTTTCTTTCGACAAACATTCTATCTTTTCTGAACTTCCCTCCAGAGATTCGTCCCATTTTATATCGAATGTTTTATGAAACGTTAATTCAATATTTAGAAGACCATTCCATATTTGACCCCATTGAAGAAATCACAACTAAACTTTGGCAATTTGTGGAAGCACGCTGGTTTTTTAACACACTACATCTTCGGCGTTCACTGCTGCCGCTTCCCCAAAACATGCTTGTATATGATTCCAAATCAATTTTTAGGTCGATACAACTTAATGTTCAAATTTTCTTTTGAGAGTTTGCTATCCGCGAAGCCTTCTGATTTTTATTGACCATTTAGGGATATATTCAAAACTCGAGCTCGAGTAAACCATTCAAACAATATCCTTTATACGCCATCGTAGTTTTTTAGGTAGGTTTAAAAATAAAAACTACATATTGCAGTTGTTACCATGGTGCGACTTTTGAAAAATTCCTTCATAACTTTTCATTATATGACCCCAGAAACCCAAAATCACCCCCACCTAAAAAGTTTATATACTCGTATATATATATATGATTGTACCAAAATTTGTCCGCACGATAAAAGTTGAAATTATGCACGGATCTTCTTCAAACTCGCCTAAAACTTTGAGATGGCTAATATCTTGGCTGGGATGGCAAATAAGCAAAATCGGATCAAAGGGGTGGAAATGGGGAGGGTTCAAAATTTTGAATACCGCCTTAACAGGATTCTGATTAAAAATGACTGGAAAAACTAAACATTTTTCGTTATAGCAGTTGCCAATAATTAAAAAAAAACACAATAAAATTCTTACCACAACAATAACTTTTCTATTGCAAGATTTCCACGTGAAAAATGAAAATGAAATAAATTTTGATGAATAAAAAAAAACTGAATATTACGTCATAACTTTTTTAAAGTAAGATTTCCACGTGAAAAAGGAAAATGAAACAAATAGTTTGGCGAATTAAAAAAAAATGCATATTACGTCATATTGGAAATATAATGGACGCCAGCAGGTGAATATGTAACGTTATGTGAGTTTGAAAAAGCGTATTGGAACATGATTAAAGCCCGATTATAGAAATACTGGCATATTTTAACATTTTGAGGTTCTCTGAATTTGTTTTCGCCAGTTTTAAATCTATTCCATATATATACATGTGTGTATGCGTGTATATTAGAATTTTCACAAAAGGTTTATGTCCCTAGAACTCATTCTTAGTCAAGCAACTGGGTTTATATCTGATCCTTATTTAGTTTTTGTTGGTGAAATTAGTACTTAACTTAGAAATCTACCTCGCCTATAGGTCGAGCCGTCAGAGCTTTTTTTTTAACTTCATTGTCTTGGATAAATAAGCAACTGAAATTTTCTTGATTGTTTCTCAAATTTTTTTAGCCGTATCTGTGACAGTAATTCAGAAATTATTCTTGATGTTACGTAGTCGTTTTATTCAGAGTCACAGATAGGGCATTCATTTTATTCTATGCCTGTTTTTGAAATTATCAAAAGATTTGCTGAAACTCGACAACACAATTAGAAACTTTCTGACTCCAAAACTCTTAGTACAAGTACTTTACTGGTATCGAATAAATCAGAAGCAGATTATCTCTCTATTTCAGTAAAAAAAAGTATACGAAGAGAGAGATAAATAACGTTAGGACGCGGTATAAAAGACGAGTTCAGTGTCGCTAATTTAGCAGGGTTTTTAAAATTCAAATAGCTACCACTATTTCTGATTAGTAATATTGGTCTGAATCTGTTATTACATAAAACGAATTAAATGATTCGTTAAGTTGGCACTCTGGAGAAATGAGAAAGAATTTTTGCACCTTGACCTATGAATTCGCGTTTTAAGCGAGATTTTAGCTTCAATGGACTGAAACATTATCGCGTATTAAGCGGGATCACGTAGTAACTGTACGCGTATTAATCGTGATAATTTTTGCAATGGTCTGTTGAAGGACGATGTTCAAGAGGTTAGAAAAAAATCCACATATTAAGCGGGAAGACTTATTAATTGCAATTGCCCTGACCGGGTTCAAATGTACATGCATAGGCGTAGATGTATACATATAGATTTCTATATAGTATGTAGGTCTGCATACTATATAGATGTATAGATCATGAACCGATACGTCTATCTTTCGACATACCTATCAAAATGAGAATTTCGTCGTTTTTTATTCTTTTATAGATTATAGCATACTGTGTTATCTTGTAATGTAGATGACTGTCTAGGTGTGCTTGTTGTTAATTAAAAATTGAAACTAGTAATTTATGTAAATACTATCTTGCGGGTAAAAATATCTGCGCATATAAAAATCTTATTATAACGTTTTTAAATTTTAACATTTGGCGCTAATTAGGATATTATTATTTTGCATCAATATTTTCAAATTTAAAAAACATGTAATATGATATAGTATTAAATATTTTTAAAAATTCCATTATGTTTTAAAACTACCAAAACAAGGGAAACATTTTTGCACGAGTTTTACATTTTTCCCAGATGTTCCCGAAAAATTATTCTCCGCAGGCACCGTCTTCTAAATTAAGATATGGAGATTAAACTAATTTAAATATTTCAAACGCATGTATTTAATGAATGGAAATTGTTGTTCTTGGAATGTAATTTTAGGTTCAGAAATTCTTAAAAAATACCTCATTATATTTATTTTAGCTGAGAATTCCTTAGTTGCAATAACGTTTAATTAAGGAAAAAGAAGTTTTTATTTATCAAAAGAATGTATTTTTCTTTCATATTTACTTTTTATATGACTATTTATATAAATCTATTGAATATATACCCCTTGGAGGCTTGAGCTATTTTTTTTTGAAAATTTGAAAATTGATATAGAAAAACGAGGAAAATATAAGAGTTTAAAATAGAACGCTGTAATATCTAAATAAGTGATAAGGTTTCGAAAAAGATTTTTCAATCTTTTTTCTAAGAATTCAATTTTCAATTTTCGTTATATCCAAATTGTTTTAGCTTTAACAAAAAATAAAAAAACCTTCTGGATATCACTTTTACGAAAGCTTTAAAATACTTTTGTTTAAAAAACGCTTATTTTATTTTCCATAGCGCTTGCATGTGTAGATGTATACGTATGGATTTATATATTAGAGTTATGTTATAGACATGTATATGTAAATGTTTAGATACCTCTTTCTGTCAAAAAGAGATTTTCAATGATGCTGATTACATGATGATGTGATATTCTAAAAAAGTAAATAAAAATACGTAGACCTATATCAATATCTACAGCATCTACAGGTCTGACCTGTAGATGCTGTAGATATTGATATATATATATCATCATCATCATCATCAACCGTTTTCAATCCACTGCTGGATGTAGGTCTCCCCCAGATTTTTCCAATGTTTCCTGTCTAGTGCTTTAGTCATCCAATTTACACCGGCTACTTTTCTGATTTCATCACTCCATCTTACTTGAGGTCGTCTTCTTATATTATCGTCGTATATATATATATATATATATATATATATATACCTATATATGCATAAATGTAAATGTATGCTTGTAGATTAGATGCAGATATGTTTTTGATAGCGTATAGCATTATTTCATAGTGTAGATCAGTGTTGGCGAACCTATCGTACGCGTGCCCGAGGTGGCACGAACGACAATTTTTCTGGAATGCGAAAATTTAAAATTTGTAGACATTTAATCATTATAAAAATAAATTGTATTTCTCTATTTGACGTAATACATAAAATTGTGCTTAAAATGTGCAGAATATCACGAATAATTCAAATATTTGTGTATAAATTAACACATCAGAAAATACTTTTCAGTGATATTATGCACAGGCATTCAACTGTTTTGGTTTCTATTTGAATTTGAATAGCATTATTCCTTCAAATGAATTTTACAATACATCAGTGCAATAACCTTTTACTGCTGTGATGTATTATAAACTGCCTTTAAGCTTGCAGTAAAGCTTTTATGAATGTTGTCTTATTATTGCAGTGATGTCTTATTGGGACAAGTGGATCAAATTTTGCTAGACACGGGGCGTCCCAAAGAAATTTAAACGCGCTTTAATTGCTTACCTCTTGAGATAACGCAGGCAATATAAATTGCAAAAATGTTCAAAAATAATGCAAAAAATAAGAACATGTCGATGAAATAATCTCGCAATAATTTTCAAAAGTAACATTTTAAAATTTTTATACGGCATCCTGAGTACTATATTCAGAAAAAATTCTACATGCTCTGTCAAGTACGATATCAAAACTTCCTTTCTTCTACGACCAGAATTCATGGTTATGATACTTTGAATTGTATGGAATTTTGGAGCTTTCCGTAATTAAATAATCACGTATCCGTTTTTAGTACCGGAAAACTAAATAAAATTTAACATCAAAAGTCGATGAGATTTAGTCGTAGAAGGATGTTTTTTTTTGTTTCACTTCTCAGAGCATGGATAAAAGTTTCCCAAATATAACTTACAGTATTCTGGTGTCGTATAAAAATTAAAAATGTTTTAGATTTTGAAAATTATTGGTAGAACTATTTCATTGGCATTGTCTTCATTGCCACATTAATTTGAAGACTTTTGCAATTTAATTCTCGATTTAGTATAAAATTGGATTTTTTGGGACACCTTGTATGGTTTTAAAAATAACAAAATATAAACTAAGTCTTATACACTCTCTATCAAACATACAAAGGCAAAAATCTCATAGCTGAATTATTAACATGTTATTGTGGAACTTGGATTATTAAAAGTTACATATTGCAGTAAACATAAGTTTAAAATTACTATAAAAAATCGTATTTTTCTCCTTATTAACGGACTGACGATGACGATTTTAGTACATATACCAACAAGTAAATGATTAAATTACGAACTGAAAGATAAAATTAAGAACTTAAAAGCGTATAATGCGGGAAAAACGTAGATTCGGGGGACGTAAAATCGGTGTTTCACTGTATATATTTTTTAACTTCTAAACATCGCATATTTTCAATTTTTACCTCGTTGAATAGGGGGAAAGTGTACTTAGAAATGTAATTCGTTTCAAATCTCTATTGTAATTTATTTGAAAACGGTATCGCAATTTACTCATTTTTTATCATTTTAAAAATAATTTTCAAGCATGGATTTTTTTAAAAATCTATCGCTATCGCCTCCAAACAATTATGAAAGATAACTCCCTTTGCACTTAAATTAATATAAATAGTTCAGTATTTTTTTTTTCGTCTGATATCCAATAACTACGTTCAAATTTCATCAATAAAATAATATAAGCAGGAATTTAACAAACATGTAATCGAACTACGCGTTTAAACATCTGAAATGATCAGAATTAAAATGGGCTACTGTAAGTCACGGTGATTTCGTCGGCTATTAATTGACACGAAAGTATCGCTTTTAATAAATTTCAAAACTTTATTTGAATGCAAAATTAATATTTTTCAAATAAAAATCTTTTAAGAGATATGAATGGCGAATCTAAAAAAAATATATTAATATCAAAGATGGTTTTCCCTTACTTTCTCTAACCCAAGAGGTCCGGGTTGGATCCCTTAGTTTTTATACTATCATTACAAGAAGAAAGTATTGGATTCGTGAAAAATTTGACTGCCGGTTTTCGATGGATTTATACGTTTTAGAAGGTCCTGAACACGATTTGATGGTTTTTAGAAAATGTCTGTCTATCACTCCGTCTCTGTGAGTCTGTCTGTATGTGACAAAAAATTTGTGGGTGCTCTATCTCAAGAACTAATGCACAGAAGTTCACAAAACTTTAGATTCAGTTAGAACTTGATATAAACTAGTGCAGATTAGTTTTTGTGTGTATCGCCCTAACCTTTGCTGCATTTTTTCCGATTTCTGCAATAGCTCTATCTCAAGAACTAATGCACGGATTTACATAAAACTTCAGATTCAATTAGTGCTTGATATGAATTGGTTCTGATTACGTTTTGGTGTAAATCACCCAACAGGTGGCACTGCTATGCTGCATTTTGTACGATTTCCGGAATAGCTCAATCTCAAGAACTAATGCACGTATTTTCATGAAAATTCAGGTTCAGGTATACATTGATAAATATTGATGCGGGTTATGTTTTGGTATAAATTGCTTAACAGCTGGCGCTACTATGCTGGATTTTTCACGATATTTTCAATAGTTCTAGCTCAAAAACTAATGCACGGATTTTCATAAAACCTCAGATTCTGTTAGACGTTGACACAAGTTATTGCTGATTAGGTTTTGGTATAAACCACCAACAGGTGGCGCTGCTAGGCTGCATTTTGCATGATTTATATGATTTTGGCAGTAGTCATATCTCAAGAACTAATGCACGGAATTTCATATCTTTAGTATCCTCCTGATGGGCATAGATTGGCATTTAATTTTGGCGCTGTGCTAGCGAAATATGATGTATTAACATGTATGAGATGGAAGAAATTTTTGGGATTGGCGCATCCGACTAGTTTACAGTGTAATGTTTCCAATAAGGCGTCTACGTTTCAATATATTTTTACGTGAACTTTTGGCACGTTACATTGTCAATATATATTGTTTGCAAAATTTTGGCACTCGTATTCGTATGTAAAAAGATTCGCCATCCCTATTGTCGGTCACCTGTTTAGATGTTTTTTTTAAAAATAAAAACTATCTATTAATGTTAGCGCTCTCAATATGAAAGTAGAATCGGACAATAAAACCCTTCCTTTTAAAATTTTATATTAAGTTTTTTTAATGAACATATTATTGTACTGCTTTAAATTTTAATGTTTAGCACTTGTTAGAACTATATATTTCTCCAATAATATTTTCAAATGTATGCAGCATGTAACGTGATATGCCATTTAATATGTTTTTTAAAAATTGTATTGTGTTTTTAAAATATCAAAAAACGAAAATATTTTTGAGCCAGTTTGTCATTTTTCCCCTTATGTTCCCGGATAATTATTCTCATCTGCAGATACCGTCTTCTAATTTAAGATATGAAGACAAGAGTAGTTTAAATATTTTAAACGTACATTTTTAATAAATGGTTTTGTTGTTTTTGAAACGTAATTTTCGATTAAAAAATTATTAAAAATTTCCTCATTAAAAGTATGCTATCCGCGAATTCCTTACTTCTAATAATTTTCAATTAAGGGAAAAAAGATGAGATTTTATTTTTGTAAAAGAAAGTATTTCTAGTTAAAATTCCTTTTTTGTATGATTATTTGTATAATGCTGTTGCATAAGTTCTCTCGTTAGACTCTTTTGTAATTCTTTTATCTTGTACTTTGAGAATTGAAAAAAAAAAAAAAACATGTTTGCGATGGGACGCTAGAACACTAAATAAATATTATTTCTTAAGGTTAATTTTTGAATTTCTGTTATATTTTACTTTAAGTTTTTAGCCTAAAAGAAAAATAATCTTAAATATTAATTTTTCATAAAGTTGGAAAATGTTTAATTACAAAACGCATATTTTCTATTCTATAGCGTTTACACGTAGAAATATGAAAATGCGATAGTCGGCAAGTAGCTATATATATTAGATGGTAGATGCTGTAGATGTTGATGTACAGGCTCTGGAGTAATTGATTAAATGCTATTTGTTATGCATACATAAACTTAGATGTAGATTTGTGTGCATAAACTTAGACTGATAGATTATCATTATCTCATAGTGTAGAATATCCTTTTAGGGCTGTTTATTAAAAAAAAAAAAACTAATAATGTTAAAACACTCGGCATGTAAATAAAATTTGGCAATAAATAATGCGGCACGTAAATAAAATTTGACAAGAAATCCTTTTTTTCTAAATTGATCTTTAGGAGTTTGTCAACGTAATACTATATCCTTTTAATTTTAATTTTTTAGTACTAATTGGATTTTTAATATTTTGCATTTTGCATTCAAATTTTCAAGTAAAAACAACATGATAATATTATTACATGCTACACTTGAAAACCATGTTACACTTGTAACATGGTATACTGTTAAGTACTTTTTTGAAAAATTGTTTTTTTTTTTTTTTTTTAACTTTCAAAACATCGAGAATATTATGAGTTTTTCAGTTATACGTTCCCGGAAAATTATTCTCCGCAGGCACCATCGTCTACATTAAGCTAATTGATTAACGTTACACAAATATTTTAAACGCGCGTGCTTAATGAATGGAAATTGTTCTTCTTAAAATGTAATTTTAGATTAAGAAATTACTGAAAAAAAAATTACTCGTTGAAAGTATTTTAGCTGCGAATTCCTTATTTGTAATAATTGTAAGAAAAATTGAAGCTTACCTTTTTTATAAGAAAGTGTTTTTAGTCAAAAATAACTTCCGTTTTGATGATTGAAATAACAAAAATGTAATGTACTAGGAAATGTTAAAGTATTATGTCTAAATAAGTGAAACGAATTTAAATAAAATTACGAAATCTTAACCCTTAGGATTGAGTTTTGAGTTTTGATTATATTTAAAATTTATTAGGTTTCACCCTTTGGAAGAGGTCCTTTGAAATCTGACAATTGCTTTCACAGCCCACTTTAACCCTTTCTCTACTGACGGTACTTATAAGTACCACTCATTTTAAACTTTTATACCATAGTGAATATTGCTAATATTCTAATGGTATTTTGCAAACAACGCTCTTTTAACTCCATTTTATTCGAATACATGGCGACAGTAGTTCTAGGTTTGTTATTTTAGAGACAAATGAGGCCATCTTCAGAAGTAGGCGATGTTTTTTGTGCTGATATTTTGTACAGATTGCCACGCTCATTTTTTCATTGCTGCAAACACAGTAAAGGATATAAGATAAGTGTTGGATTTTTATATGTTTTCATTATGATCTTAGAATACAATTTGACTAGCTATTTTATGTGAACGGTGTATGTATTTGATTTAACAGTTGAATTACTCGGTGGTACTTATAAGTACTGTCAGTACACTGGGTGTTGGAGAAAAACGTCTTGTTTACTTTTCGTCTGTGTTGTTATCCACCGTTTTCATCTGCTTTAAAGTGCAATTACTAAAATATAGTGTAGCAATGATATCCAGGTATTTCTTTTCTGTTTTATTGTTATTTTTTTTATAGGAAATCGAAAAAGTTGTGACCCCGGTTCGTTTATGCTATGCTAGAAATGGCATATGTAAATTCATATATTGCATATGTGGAGATGCGAGAGAAAATGTTGTCCCTGGAATACAGACGTCGCATAACTAAAGGACTGCTAACAAGATCGAAACCTAAAAAAAAAAAAAAGTTATTTTAACCCTTTCAGGAACAAAGCATTTTCAATTCTAAAGTGTTGAAATAAATGATTGGCACCGGAATATGCCAAACCATTTATTTGTAAATAGGAAAAAGCCTATATTTTATATACGTATTAAGTCGAAAATATTTTCTGGTGCCAGTTGAAATAGATTGTGCATTTATTGTTATGATATTTTAGTCGTAGTGTACTGATGGTACTTTAAAGTACCACTTTAATTAATTACCTCTAAATAATTAAATTTTTCTCGGGTGAGTATTTTTTTTATGTTTATCTTTTAATTTTCATTGTAGTAACTAAAAAGAAATATTACATGAAAAAAAATGCAGTAGATCATAATGCCGTATATAAAGGGTTAAAAGCTTAAAAAAACAGTACTTTAAACACAAATTTTTAAAAAAGTTAGAAAAATGTTTAATGAAAAAACGAATATTTTGTATTCCCCATCATTTACATGTGTAGATGTGCACCTATAGGTATGAAAAATTACTTATATATAAGTAGATATCACTATGTAGTTCCGTAGATAATATTGTTGTTGATGTGCATGCAAAGATGTAGTTGTATACAAGTATACAGTGCCAGCAAAAAAAAAAAAAAAAAAAAAAAAAAAATCTTGACAGTCATTGAAAAATGCAGAAAAAGTAAAAAACATCCACCTTGTAAAATTTTATTGCCAAAAGTAATATTTTGTCAGACTTACCTTTGATTTTATGACTTTGATGGAAGTTACCAAATTTTGGAAATAGTCTTTGTTCGTATGAACCAACAACTTTTTAAATATCTCCTGTAGTTCCATGATGCTGGATGGTGTGTCTATTAATTTTATTTTTCTTGCAGTTCCAAGCACTTTCTATTGGATTAAGGTCAGGTGAGTTGCCTGGACATTCAAGTACTACTATATTATTATCATATAACCACTTTTGCACAAGTTTTGCCTTATGAGCAGGTGCTCCATCATGCATGAAAATTGACATCCATGAATGGACCAAAATTGTAGCAAGTGGTCTTATAGAATTTCTAAATATTTACTACCATTCATAGTTATATTTTTGGGAGGGAAATATAATCCATCTCTATCTTTTTCACCACTAAAAAGAACCCCATACCACGGCACTATCTGAGAACATTTTTAGTTTTCACAATAAATTTTGTGTCATGTCTCACCATTATCTGACCTCTTCTGATTAGCCGAAAAGTACTTTTATCAGAAAACATTACTTTTTTTTCCTGTCCTCTGCTGTACAATTTGAATATTTCTTACAACATTTTTATTTTTATTTTTTCATGACATCAGTAACCATAGGGCATAACCTCCTGCAGTTCCTTAATGCTGGATGGTATGTCTTCTAGCTTGTAAATCTAAGGCTATACGACTTACAGGAGCATTTTATTATAATATAGTCAAAGCCGGAGTTTTTTCAACAATTGTAAGCTTTTAAGTTCCATTATGTGCACTAGAAGAATTTCTTTCTGCAGCGAAAATAATTAAAAAAAGGCCCTCTTTTAAAACCACTACCAGAAAAAAAGGGAGAATACTGAGTCATCTCAAGCTGCAAGGGCGACTACTCCACGTGACCAACGCGTGATAAAAACTCTTGCCCGCCACTTCTATTCAAAACAGGAAAAAATAAAATAAAACATCTGAATATTGAAATTGTGGCTCGAGTGTTAAGATATTTTTTGCTGGCACTGTATTTGAAGACGTGGGTTTCAAAACTCGCCTTATACAGAAAATCAATTTTTTAGAAATCTCGAAAAACCTCTAGCTGAATCCATTCATTTTCATTGTAAACCATGATTTTAGAATGGCAAAAATACAAGATAAAACAAGTTTTTTTTGTAGATTGTTGTGTTTTTTTTGTGCAGATTAATCAATAGAATAGATTGATAAAGAAAACTCGATTTTTAAAAATTTTGGATAATGCGAGTTTTGAAACTCACATCCTCATTTGTATACAATAGATTCAGATGTAATATGTTTATCTTACAGACATGGCATTGCCTCGAAGTGTAGGTCATCTCTTAGCCCTTAAATGCGCGATTTTTCATTTTGTTTCTAAAAAATTATATATGATTCTCTGAAAGGTTTATTACACAGGAAAAATAATGAAGAAAATCGGAGATAATTTATTTATATAATATGTTAGCATTTTCTTCTGCTGCACATCTGCAATACAAGTAAAAACTACTGACGTGTGACTGTTTTACGTTAAAATATTGCAAATTGGTAAATATTTTAATAAGTATGTCTCCAATTACCTTATTTTATATGATTATTTATTTTATAAAACTTAACATTTATTCCCATGATAGAATACGTTCTAGAAATACGTATTTCAGATAATCTGGCTTTATACCAGAAAGTTTCAATGGATAATTTCGTTTTATTTAAATACGGCATGTCTATTATTAATTAAAGTAAATATTGGTATTTTAATTTTCTGGTGTGGATTAGGTATATACGAACAAAAAAAATCTATTAAATTCAAAACACCGTTGTTTGCATATATGCAAAGCTGCGTACTAAAGGGTTAAGATGTGTTTAGTTTAAAATAAAATAAAATTTAACCCGTGGACTCCACCGGTTCATCACCTACGCACTCCACACTTAGTGCAATTTGGGATTCTGTAATTCCATTTGTGTATAACGTTTATGGCAATATAGTGATAATTAAATATAACACATGATTCCTATACGAAGTTTGTATGAGGAATCAAACTGTGATATTTATTTTCAAAAAATAAATTCCTTTTGTGAATGAAAAATGCAATCTAATGATAGCATGTTTTTGAAAAACATCGACATTTTGATAGGTGCAAATTTGCACTAGTTTACGAGTTAAAACACATTTATTAGTACGCCCATTCCATTGATGTTAGCACACACTGCATATAAATAAAATGTGACAATAGAGCAGATTTTTTTTTATTATTTATCTATTGGTTTTTAAAAAATTAATAAGACTTTATCGTATGACTTTATATTTTAATATTTGCCACTAATTAAAAATTTTAATATTCTGCATCAATTGTCTCAAATGCAAGCAACACATAACTTTATATGCTATTAAGTACTTTCAAAATTCTATTACGTTTTCAAAGAATCAAAGTATTTAAAGAAATGCACAAGTTTTTCATTTCTTTCTTTTGTTCCTGGAAAATTATTCTCTTCTGCAGTCTTCTAAAGTCACAGTCTTCTAAATTAAGATATGAATGTTAAGGTAATTTGAATATTGCTAACGCACGCATTTAATGAATGCAAATTGTTGTTCTTGGAATGTAAATTTAGATTAAGAAATTATAAAAAAATCCTTGTTAAAAGTATTTTAATCACGAATTCCTTACTTGCAACAATGCATAATTAAGAAAAAATTGGAGGATTTTTTTGATTAAAAGAAAGTTTCTCTTATTTAAAGTTCAACTTTTTGTATAATTCTATTATGTAAATTCCCTTGTCAGATTCACTAGAAGAAGAATTTTTTTCATATTTTGATAATTGAAAGCGTTTACAACTTTATTTACACGAGACTGCTATAGAACACTGCTTTTAAATAAATCATAAGATTTCAAATAAGTTTGTTAAATTTTGTCTTTTTCAGCGAGTGCGTTTAAATATTTTGCATAATCAGGCGCGTGACATAATTTCTGCACAATTGTTACGCTAGTACACATATATTTGATAATCTCAGATGATAAAAGTGGTAAGTAACACAATCATTATTTTGATAAAATATGCTGTAAAGTTCCAAATCTTTATTTGCATTTATTTTCAAATACATTCTTTATCAATTAAAATCTCTGTGCTTATACGTTTTTCCAAATAGTCATTTAACAGTTGCTAAAGGACCATTGATGATCTTCATTCATATGATTAATTCAATGTTTTATATTTTTTCACATACCACTTTTATCATATAAGCTCTTAATTTCATAATAGAAATAAGGAACACGTCATAAGCACAATTATATGTATCGGCAGTTAAAATTTAATTTAAATTTAGATGCCATTTTTAAGAGCAAAAGTTCGAAAAAAAATCACTATTGCTTTAAATTTGCGACAGTGCGCTCGCTGGAAGATTAAAGGAAAAAACACTTTTAAAGGCTGTTCTCAAATCCAAAAGGGCAACTTTCTGACATAAGTTTTAATTTATTTTTGTTCGGAAATGCATGAAACTAGCTGGTGTTGGTGTTCAAAAACTATCTCATTCAGCTGTTTTTTCCATTTCAGAAAAGAGTGTCAAAGTAGGCGTTTTGAACCGAATTTCCGTGCGAAGGAAGAAAGTCACCCACTCAACAGCAGGCGAAAAACGGGTTTGTCACATGACCAAAAAGGCTTATAACTCAATAGGTAATTCGTTGATCAAAAATTGGAAAAAACAGTTCAATTCCAAATCGTTTCCATGGCCAGGCTTTCCAATTTTATATCTTTCCGTTAAAAAATGAATTTCTAAATGTGTCAAAACGTTTTGGGCTTGTTGAGCAGAGCAGTTAAGAACAGCCTTAAGAGAAACTTCTAAAAAAAATATGAAAAAGTTTAATTTTAAAAACGCATGTTTTTTGTATTCTATAACGTTTAATTAAAATGCCTTAAATAAAGAAAATAAATAGAATGTTTTACTTGTTTTTACTCTTAAAATACTATATAATATATATTGGTTTCTTTAATTTATATCACCGTCTTATATCTCTATTCCAGTAGTTAAGGGAACAAGGGACATTCAAACGCATTATTTTATTTTTTAAAAATTGCATCTTAAATACTATTCAAGGGCACGCTTTGTGAATTATGGTTTATATTTATCACTCAAGAAATTTAAAAAAGAAACCTTATCAAGAAAAATATGGAATTTATGTGAATATTTTAAGCGTTATCAATAACTTTCAAAATGTCCCAACTTCACTCCATATCAATTAAAATCCCCAATATTTTTTAAGCCAGTTTGGATCACCTGTACAAATAAAACTGTGCATCGAATTGTTTATATTTTAGTATAAAGGTAAGAAAAAATATTTTCTAAATTTTATGAAATTTATAGCATTGTCCCATCCTATTTCTGCACTTAACTACCTTTAACTTTTCCAAATATATTTAGTTAAAAAAAAAAAACTATGCACAGTTTTATTTGTATATGTAAACCAAACTGGCACAAAAAATATTGGGGATTTTAACTATTATAAAGCGAGGTTGGAACATTTTGAAAGTTCTTGATAACGATTAAAATATGCACGTAAATTTCATGTTTTTCTCCAAAAAATTTCTTTTTTAAATTTCTTGAGTGATAAATATATTCCATAATTCATATAGCGTGCCCTTGAATAGTATTTAAGGTGCAATTTTAAAGAAAAATAAAAAGTGTTTGAAGGTTCTTTGTCCCCTTAATCGATTAAAAAGTTTTTTATTTATATTATAATAGTATTTAATAGTGGGATTATTTAAACTGTTGTTTTGTAATTTTCCTGCGACAGTTCTATGGATTATGAATTGCCATCTTTAAATTTGCAGTTTCAGTCACTTTGTTGTTTGAATATATCGGTTTTTCAGCTACATATTAGGTATTATATATATAAATGAAACATCTGCCATTTTAATACTAGAGACTTTTGTCAAGTTTTGTTAAAAGAACTGGATAGATGTCTTTTGATTTTGAAAGGTATTATATATATATATATATATATATATATGTAATAATAAAAATTTTCGTCATTTTATCTTAGTAAAACTATTCCAAATTCTTAATATTTTTCCTTTTTTATCTATCTTTAATAATATCTTAATATCTTTTGTCTTTTATTTCATGCATTTAAACCTGCGTATTCTTTTATCATTCTAAAGACCTCAATCCATTCGTCTAATCTTATAAAATCCATTAAATTACTTTATTCATTTTATTCTAAAATTAAATTCTTTTTGTCTCGAATGTTTTTAATAGCATTTGTTCGATGATGTTATTTTTCCCACAATTCCTTTCAAACTTCCCACCAGCATTTGATTGCGTTTTAATACTGACGCCGAGTATAAAGAGTTCATTATCGACGTCACGCGTTCGTCACCCTTCCCATCGAATCGTAGTCTGTCTCCTGTCCCGTTCCTCCCCCCTCTCTCTGCTGGAGTTGGTTATCCACTAATAATGTATACGTCCGCGCTCTGTTTCTTTGAGTATTTATACTGTTGCATGTTCGAGGAGCGAGATAATCTGCGTTTTCCCGGTTGTTTAACAAATCCACGTCACTTGGGTTGAATGACTTTATAATGTGTAGATCCTAATACTTTTGATATCTTAATTTTTTATGAAGTGAATCAATGATTATTCGAGAGTTGATGGACAAGCTACTGGAAATGTTACGATGTGTGTTTGTCAAATAAAGAACGTTAAAAGTTACGATGACTCTATTAATTATGCCATGGGAAATTCTTTCAATGTTTATGGAGCCTGTCTTCTACTCGCCACCCTGACTGCACTCCGATATTCTCATGATAACGGAGGGTTGGCCTTGATTACTATACTACATTTACTTCGAGATATACGAGTGTCGCCGGAATGTTACAAAAGTCGACAGCAAAACTTAACATTATATGTATTAATATATATATATTATGCACTTTTTGATGCAAGAACAACAAAAAATATATAAAATTTGAACTTTATAAATAAATTAATATACATTAAAATATGTAATTGGAATGTGTATGTTAATCTCAGAAAAATAACTAATTATAAATTCCTTCGATTATTTATGCGACTTATAGTAAAAAGTGAGATGTAAAAATATTTTCGTCTGCCTGTCGGTGTGCTTCTCCGGGATAGGCTCAGAAACGGTTGTACGAGTATAACGCTAAATTTATCAGGGGTAGATAGAAAAGGTTTTTGGCTACAATTTGCTGTTTGTCATATTCCGATATGTAAAATAGTTATTGAGAAAAAAGGGAAAATCCAGGGGACTCAATCAACCCGTCTTTCAATACTCGAAAACTCGAGAAATAATTTATCAAATTTAAGGAATCCTATAGCGATTGAAAGATCTAATTAAGATTTATACCTGATAATAGTTATTTTTTTAATCCTATTTTCGTCTGTCTGTCGGTGTGTTTCTTCGGAATATGCTCAGAAACGGTTGTATAAAACTAAATTTATCAAGGGCAGATAGAAATGTTTTTGGCTTACAATCTGCTGGTTGTCCCTTCCGATATCTAAAATAGTTATTGAGAAAAAAGGAAAAATTCAGGGAAACCAATCAACCCATCTTTCAATACTCGAAAATTCAAGAAATAATTTATCAAATTTAAGGATTTCCTTCTGCTATTGAAAGATCTAATTAAGATTTATACCTGATAATAGTTATTTTTTTTATCGTATTTTCCTCTGTCTGTGGGCGTGCTTCTTCGGAATATGTTCAGAAACGGTTGCATAAAACTAAATTTATCAAGGGCAGATAGAAAATGTTTTTGGCTACAATTCGCTGTTTGTCACATTGCGATATCTAAAATAGTTATTGGTTAAAAAAGGGAAAAATCCAAGGGAACCCGTCAATCCATCTTTCAATACTCGAAAACTCGAGAAATAATTTATCAAATTTAAGGAATCCTACAGCGATTGAAAGTTTTAATTAAGATTTATAACTGATAACAGTTACATTTTTAGCATATTTTCGTCTGCCTGTCGATGTGTTTATCCGAAGTAAGCTCAGAAACGGTTGCACAACACTAAATTTATCAGGGGCAGATAGAAAATGTTTTGGGCTACAATCTGCTATTCATCAAATTCCGATATCTAAGATAGTTATGGAAAAAAAAGCAAAATCTGGGGGAATCAATCAACCCATCTTTCAATACTCGAAAACTCGAGAAATAATTTTATCAAATTTAAGGAATCCTACAGCGATTGAAAGGTCTAAGATTTATAACTGACAATAGTAGTTATATTTTTAATAACATTTTCGTATGTCTGCTTGTGTGTTTCTCCGGAATATGCTCAAAAACGGTTGCATAATACTAAATTTATCAGGGACAGATAGAAAATGTGTTTGGCTACAATCTGCTGTTTGTCACATTCCGATATCTAAAATAGTTATTGAGAAAAAAGGGAAAATCCAGGGGAACCAATCAACCCATCTTTCAATACTCGAAAACTCGAGAAATAATTTATCAAATTTAAGGAATCCTACAGCGATTGAAAGGTCTAATTAAGATTTATAACTGATAATCGTTACATTTTTATCATATGACATATATATTTTAATTTTAAAACTGGATAAGTATTTTTCATTAAAAATTCGACATATCCTTAAAAATAATAGTTATAGTATTGATATGAAATTCGAGAACAAATTTTCCAAATGTTTCTGGGTTTAGGTAAATTTCTTATTTATATCCTGATTGTGTAACTTTCCCTTTTAAATTCAGATTTTACTCATGTAAATAACTAATTTAAGTTATTAATGAATTAATATGCGATGCTTGATGTACAACCAGCTGTATCTTTCATATCCAAACTAACACATCGAAGAATATGTCACAACTTTGTTGATTAGTGTTTGAATGGGACTATGGTACCATCACGAGGTTCAAATTTAATATACTTCCCTAGACGCTTCTAACACAGTTCATTTCAAAATGTACTTTGCAAATTACCTTATTTGCCAATGTAAATTGTGGTGTTCACTGCAGTGGTTAGATGCTCTATAATGTAGTAGGTTTCCAAATTAACATACAAATGAATACACAACTTTTTTATTTGACGCTTAAATGAGACAGCAGTATACGTTGAGGATGAAGTTGTCTTTACACGTAGAACTGCTTGTAACTCGACCACTTCTAGAATTTCAGTACAAATAACTTCAATCAATGCCCAAACATCAAGATCAATATGACGTATGGCAGGTTCTTGTTTTAGTGAATATGAAATACAAATTATACATATTTGTATAAAAATTGTTGTAAAGAGCAAAAACTACAGCATTGAATTGCATACTTTTCGTATGTGTTTTTGCCATTTCATAAGTATAAGATCTACACCGTGAAAACTTTTCAATAAACTGTCTAGTAATTCGACCGTTTTTATAGAAAACGATTAAATAACCGTAATTTAACGCTCTTATGATGATAGTATTGACCATATTATGGTCAGAATAGAATTAAATTACGGTTATGCCACCGTTTTCTATAAAAACGATCGAATGACTGGGCAGTTTGTTGCGAATTTTTAACAGCGTACGTACTGCGAAAAATACACATTTTTATTTTAAAGACTACTGATTGATATTTATTCATGAAAAGAAAGTACTTATTTTAAAAATAAATATATTTTTAATAAACAAGTTAATATAACGTTTATCTTTATTCTCTTCTAATTAAAGAGTAAAACTTAAGGACTTTAATATTTATTAAAGAATGAAATATTCAATTAATGAGCATTAAAAGACAGTTTACCTTTTCAACAATTTTGTTTATTTTTAAAAATATGGTACAAATGGTGAACTCACTGCATCTCAATGTTCAACGAAAAGTACGTTAAATAAAATTGAATATTTAATTTAATTTAATTTTTTTAATTGCATTTTTAAAAGTCCTTCTACTTTTTTAAATATTGATAATTTTGCACAATTTTTTCCCGATTTTCAAATGTATATTACATAAGACTTCGCATGGATTTTTAGATACATCTAATATTACATTTAATATAATTTTTTTACTGATATATATAGTGAACAACGATGAAATCTAACACATCTCCATGTACTTTTATATATATATATATAAAAGATAAACCTGAAAGCTAATTCGATGCGCAGATTTATCACATATATAATAAAGAACATATGCAAAAAATTGAAATATCTATCTCAAATACAACAAAAGCCTTAGCATTTTTAAAAGAGTAAAGTGAAAAAAATATGAACATGGAGAAAAAGCCATTTAAGGGCACCAGGTAAGCGATTTTTTTTTTTTTTTGGGGGGGGGGGAATCGAATTTTATTTTTTTATATCATTAAATAGTTTAAACTTTTATCTTTCGAAAGATGTGTCACACATGTTTATACATTAAAAAAAAAGAGTGTTGGAATTATTCATTCTTTCTAAGAGTACTTCGCAGCTTAATGGCCATTTAAATCTTTAATTGACTTTTTCTCAAAACTTGCATTTTTCATGTTTGTGTTCCTTTTTTTAAAATATCTATTAAACTGAAGAACTCAATTTTTTAAAAATACTTTTATTATGTTATATTGTATACTGTAACACATGGATTTAATGATTTGTCGAGAATTACTTATTTTAGGCATTGAAATCTTACCAAAAATGCCTTTCAATGAGTAATTAATAATTAATTTTCAGGTTCACTTAGAAAGAAAATGGTCTGTTAAAATACGTAAAGCATGTTACTCAAACTACTCTAAAAATTCTAGACCTCTATATTTCACCATTTCTGAGAAAAAGGTTGGTGTATTTTAGCATGGCGGAGATAGAGCTTACACGGTCCCCTTAAGTTTTTAATTTGCGTGAGTAATTGCGCTGGGTGTATTAACAAAATTTACAATATCTCGCGATACCATTGCGAGGTGTCAAAATATTCACAATCAAACAAGCTTTCATTTAACATCGGAAAAAGAAAATCGATTTTTTGACCAATTTTGAGGTTACCTCAGGTTACCTGTCCCCTTAATAAAATATGTTACAGTTTGATTATTAAACAATATTTTTAAGCAGACGAAATCTTAGTTTTTATCACAATAAAGTATCTCCCATTTTTTAAGTGAAAATTAAATTACAGTCATTCAGGGTAACTTTGAACCATGGGGTGTAACTTTGCATCACCTCCTAATTTTCAATATTTTTGACTCCAAAAGAATAAATAAACTCCAGAGCTGTGTCGGCAAGGTTCTAAACTAGGATTTCTACTCTTTATTTTAGAAAATAAATTAGCAACATTATGCGCAATTAATTGCATAATCTAGCTATTTTTGTGAAGTACTGTTTTCAAGTTGATTTTGAATGTTGTTTTGAAGTTGTTGCAATCCGATTAAATTTTCATAGTAAGTAGCAATATCCTCCTTTATCAGACATATTATTATCTAAATGTTGTAAATGTGTTAATATTTTGTGATTATTTATTCATTAATAATTAATAGAATGTAAAATAAGAAGGCACTAACAATTTACCCCATTTTCAGGGTAATTTTGAGCCGGCTCAAAGTTATACTGATGTTTATAATTTACTGATTATAGGTGCTACTGTCAAAATTTTCCCATATTTGTACGTATATTTTTTATAAATGCCGAAAGTGTGCATTAGATATAACATGTAAATATTTTCACAAATATGCGTAAAATACATAAAATCCATTTAAAGGCGTTATTTGGGGCGGAGCTATTCAAATTCGACATTTCATACATTCGACATTTTTTATTCTTGTTTGAATAATACTAGTACTAGTATGTATTACTGTAACTATGGATATATTATTGAGTTAAAACATTGAAAATTGTTTTTAACTGCATTTTTATGTTTTATCTGAACAATAAACAGTTTTTTTTAATTTATAAATATTCATAGTTCTCTTCTTCCACTTTTCTTATGCATAATATTTGTTGTAATATCATAAATTATACAAATCTTGTGATGTTGGGATATGTAAATTCGGAGCCTTTACATATCTGAAAACATTTTTGGGGGTTCAAATTAGTCCTAATTATAATACTTTTTTATAATGAATTATTTTAGATAATATTTATCATATGGTGCAAAGTTACCCTAAATGGCTGGGTAACTTTGAACCAGGTTAAAAATTCATTTTTTATTACTTTTATCATTATTATTCCTTAATTTTTGATAGTCATACAATAATTTAGGATCATTTCTTCAATATTATGCCCCTAGTTGCAAAAATATTCTTAAAATAAGAGTGTGGCATATGAAAATAGAGGAAATGCGGATCAAAGTTACCCTGAATGACTGTAATTATTTTCTTTTCGGAAAATGTCTTTCAAAAAGAGGGGATAAGAAAAATACCCCGGAATGAAAATTACTGGAATGGATACGCTATTTCACTAGACCAGATAAAATCATTCTAAAATATAACTATAATTAAAGTTTTCGTACATTTTAAAGGGGCAATAACAATTGCGAAATCACATGTAAAAAAGGCGATCTCGATTTACCTTTTTCTTTAAACTGCACTGTAAAAAAAAATTTGTAAAGTTACTAAAATTTTTCTAGGAAACTGGGATTTCAGGAACTTTTATGTAACGGCAACAAGAAAAATTCCTGTAACAGATGCTGTTACAGAAATTTTTGCTGTTGCCGTTACATAAATAGTTCCTGGAATCCCAGTTTCCGAGAAATATGTTAGTAACTTCACAGATTTTTTTTTACAGTGTGGGAAGGAATTTCAATACTTTTTAGTTTTGTCAGCCGTTAAACTAATAAGAAGGAAAAATCACTGGTCAAGCATAGATACTTATCCACACGTTCTGGATACTGTAACAAAGCCTCACTGTTTAACAAAGTGAAAGATTTGGAAAACTCATAACGCATTTAAAAATCAAATTTCAGCCATTACCAACTATAGTCGAAAAGTACTGTGCAGCCCTGTTTATGATTTATAGATTTGTATATTTACTACTTAGTATGCAAAAATTTATTTCTGTAGGAAAACAACAGGTATTATAACACAGTAGGATAACAGTACAGTAGAATTCTGTAGGATAACACAGTTGAAAATTCTCCTTCAGCAATTTCCACAAATAATAAAGAATGTACTAGACTTCTTTTGTACAGTCCCGTATATGATCCGTAGTTTAACTACTAAAAAAAATCATATGAAAAAGCTTTGAAATCTATTCAGTAGTTTCCTTGGAAACGTACTTAATAGTCAGCGGTTTTACAAGTATTTTCGAGACTATTTCCGCCTCTTAAAATAAAATCGCCATCTCTTTGAAAGTAACTCTTAAAGCTTACAGCTTTTTTGCATCATTCCCTTCAGCAAGATGATGAGTATTTTGTGTGAAATTTAATAAAGTAAAGTATTTCATTCAGTTTTCCATAGTTGTGGAATATTTTCAGGTTATTAAAAAATACATTAGCATATAAATAGGAAAGTTTTCTGTAAACAAAAAGTTTGTATTCTGAAAATTCTTCGCTTCACAGGTTTTCTTCATATTTTCTGTGAAAGTAGCATGAATAAATAAAAAAAGAACACTATAAGTTTGTCTTTCTTCTTTACAAATTGAACAATTTCTTCCAGCAACTTTGTAATTCATTTGATATTCGTATATGAGGGCGTGCATGTGAGTACTTCGACACTCGAAAGCAACATAAATCATTGGTAATGCTTAATTTTGTGAAACCAAATGCTTCTTTTAGAAAGAAATATGTATAAGGAATGTGTGTTTTACCCGCCTTTAAATGAAGATAATAGTTCTAGATATTTTGTTTACATTTTTCATATTATTTACAATTCTGAAATCAATATGTAATTTGTAGAATGTATCATTACATAATTACCACTGTTTTGAAATCCATCGCGCTCTCTCTCACTCCGATCCCCACTCTCTCACCCCTCTCTCCCCCTTCTCTCTCTCTCTTCATATATATACGTGTGTGTGTCTGTATGTGTGTATTTGTTTTTTTTTCTATGTACCTGCATACATACATATGTACGCTGATCTCCAAAAACTAATGGGCAATGACCAAGCACGTTCGATTTTACACGGTTTGTGGAAAAGAACGTGTTTTTATTTCTTATTTTTCTGAAAGATTTAGTCGCGAGAACAATTATAGGGCCAATAATAAATTTAATAATAAAATAATATTAGCGATCGCCCTAGTAACAGAAAATGCTCAAAATGGTCTGTTATGTAGCAAATGACTATGTGGGTCCTGTTCAACGTTTGTTAGGTAGCTTTCATTACAAAAAGCTACCTATTGCAGCCGTTCGGAGGAAAGCGATTTCAAAAAATTTTGGTATATTTTCATCGATCATGACCCCCAGACCCCGAAACCACCCTCCGTTAAAAAGTTGATATATATATATATATATATATATATATCTGATCTTTGTCACACTGTAACTCTCGTATTTATGAACCGATTTGGATGAAACTCGGTGTGTACATAGTACATACAAATGTCTCGACCGAGTTCGTTGGACAGATTCATCCGCCATCTTGTTTCAAAATGGCGGCCATTTAAAAATTTTTTTTAATTAAAATTTAAAATGAGGTAGCAAAAAATTGGAAAATGAAAAAGGTTTTTTTTATGTGTTTGACCTTGATACTGATTGAAGATTCTGGGACAGTTTTTGTTTCGTCTATATCTTAAAAAATGGGTGAGTTATAGCACTTTGAATTTCTAGCATGGCTGACATTTTGAAACGATCTGATATTTGTCACGCGATAACTCACGTATTTTTTAACCTATTTGGATGTAAGAAGGCATGTGAATAGTATATAGCAATGTCTCGACCAATTTCACTGGCCAGCTTCATCCGCCATCTTGTTTCAAAATGGCGGCCATTAAATTAAAAAAATTATATTTAATGTATATAGTGAGGTGCAAAAAAATTAGAAATTGAAAAAGGTTTCTTTCTTAAGTATTTGACTTTGATATAATGATTCCGGAGCATTTTTTGTTTTGACTTTATCTTAAAAAATGGCTCAGATATAGCAGTTTGAATTTCTTTATGTGGGTGACATTTTGAAAAATCTTATTTTTTGCCTGCGACAGCACTCGTATATATCAACCGATTCCGATGTGAGTGAGCGTGTGCACAGGAATTACTAAGGTCTCGACCAAATTCACTGGTTAGCCTCATCCACCACGTTGTCTTAAAAGGGTAGGCACTTCAAGATATCGCCGAATTTGGAAACCAAATATAATTTACTTTAAATAAAATCAGCTTGGATAAAGCTGACTAATTTCGCGAAATTCTCATTCATAATGATTTAGTATTGATAAAAATTAGTATTGAATCTTCTATAATCGGTATCCACTAAATTGAGCTTCGTGTGTTTGAATAATATAAGCAAGCATTTTAAAAATAAGGAATATGAAAGCTACCTCTTCCTCCCGGCACTGGCCGGAAGGACTTTTTGCATTTGTGTAAGCATATCATGAACATTCTTGAAGATGTTAACCTTTCTGTGAAAAATGCAAATGTTTTTTTTCTTTATAGCGGTCAGAGTTTTCATGCAAAATTAACACCACTTTCCAAAAACTTGACAAAAAATAGAAGAAACAGTATGCTGCAATTAAAACGTGAATATATTGAAGATTTCATGAGATATGGGCATTTGTATGAAATAATATTTACTAGCGCATGCGTAAAATATTATAAAATTTGTATTTATTAATTTGGTAATCAACTATTTAAGACAACTTGTATAAAAACTCCAATCAAATATCGCTCAGAATATTCATAATTATAGTTGCGGAAGAATGGGTTGCTTTCTTTTTCCCCAAATAGTAGATTACCAAATTATGAAATACAAATTTTATAATCTGTCACTTATGCGCAGATCAAAATTACTTCATACAAATGTGCATATCTAATCAAATATTCAATATATTAATGTTTTAATTGCAATATACTGTTTCAATTGTTCTTTGTCATGTTTTCAGAAAGTGGTGTTAAATTTGATTCAAAACTCTGTGTGCTATAAATAAAAAAACATTTGAATTTTTCACAGACCCGTTAACACCTTCACGTGCATGCTATGCTTACACAAATGCATATACAAACGTTGAAAAGCAACCAAATAGTCATTTTCAACAGTGGCAGACCAATTTGAGCATTTTCTGTTACTTAGTGATCGGAAATATTCTTTTATTGTTAAATTTATTTTTGTCCCCTAATTGTTCTCGCGAATAAATCGTTACCGACAAATATGAAATCAAACAATTTTTTTATATCCCCGAATTCAAGCACAATTCGTCAAGAATTTCTCCATGTCTCGTGTATGATATGTTAAATCGTGTAAAATCGAAAGTGTCCGTTCACTGCCCCTTAATATTTGAACATGAGTATACATCTTTATATATTGAGGAGCATTCATTTTCTAAGTTTTATTAATTAAGATATTTTAATGTTTATTTATATACTAACATTTAATGTAAAATACTATTACATGCCATTTTTAAATAAGATATTCGGTCATTTTTGTTATTCGATCATTTAAAATATTCTTTTTATTTGAAAGGTATATTATATATATGTATATATATATATATATATATATATATATAAAGAGCCTATGCTGTTACATACATATACTTTTATGTGCCTAGATTAATTGAGAAACCCGGCTCTTTGTAAAGAGCCTAGGCTGTTCGCAAAGAGACAAGGTAATTGGGAAAACATCTACTATTTTCTAATCAGCGTGATGTTTTTCGGGCCTATCGCAAAATATCTGTGGAGCTTTAGTCTAGTGAAAAAATAACTTTTTTTACCTAATTAGCCTGATAATTTTCAGAGCCCATGCAGCTTCAACCTAATTAGAAAATAATCGTTTGTTTGCCAATCAGCCGGAAATTTTACACAGGCTCTTTGCAATGAGTCTGCGAAGCTTCATTATAATCTGGAAATGTTCAACTGATTGTCCAAAGACAGGATTATTGCAAGATTTTGTTCAAAGTCGTGACTGTTTATTCATAAATTTAACAAAAAGAAAGTAAAAAAAACAAAAAACAAAAAAGAACGCAGCAGGAATTTAAAATGATTATAAAACTTTTAAAGAATACTGTCTTACTGGTAGTTTTGATTTACTCGGCTGAGCGTGTAATAATAACTAATACTCTATTTTAAGAATGTATATTTTGTGCAAACACAACATAGAATACAATCGTGCGAAATTTTGATAGGGGTTGTACCTTTACCATAACTCATAGATAAAATATCAACTGTATTTAATGCTTACATTTGCTTCTGGGAATATCATTTTGCTTTTATAAACTTTATCCAAATGACCTCACTTGTAACAAAAATTAAAAATTGTATTAATCTATTTTTAAGAATGAGCTAAATGTGAAGAATTATCACATTTGTAACATTTAAGAATTTTTATTTGTTGACATCACAATTTGTATAATTTTTTATGTTTTGCTTATGGGATTTGTTTTATAAATTTTTTGACTTTGTATTTTTAGTATAAGAGACGTTGTTGACATTCATAGTTTTATTTTTAAATTCTGAAATATCAAGTTCTGTATTCTGTAAAAGTCACAGCCTTTTCAAGAGCTTTCTAAAAATTTAAATCATCAACCTTAAGGATTAGTTTACTCTAAGTATATTAATTTTTTAATTCTCTAAGGGATTGCTCTAAAACGTTGTCGTTTAATATTTCTCACCCGGGAAAGCACTGTGAGTCGTCAATTTGCAGAAAAATCTAGAATACTTTTAATTTCCTAATTGAAAACGTTTTCGAACTTTTATTCCCTCGCAAATTCTAGTTTGGTGAGACTTAAATATTTGAGCAGAATATCAACAACATCATCAAATTTAAATGATTTTGGATCCTTAGAAATGATAGATTTGACAATCAATAATAAAGTTTTGAACTCACAAGGAGAGGGTCCGAGGTTGGACTCACTGAATACGATAAACGTTTGTGTATCGATACATTATGTTTAGTATATAAATATATGACAGCCATAAGGCGCAACACCCAGGGGGTTTCGAGAGAATAAGTCTCAAAGCTTACGCTACAGTTTATAATCGGATAAATTTCCTTCTTTGGCAAGGTTCTCAGTAGCATGGTCGTCAGCATACCGGATTTTTGTCTGTTCGAATCCCGCTCGAACTTATTTTTCGAAACGGAAATTTCCATCAATAATTTTCGAACCATAATTGAAAAAATATATATAATAATTGAAATTTACGAAAAATATAAATTAAATGTATGTTTTTTAGCATATAAATGCATTTTTAACTATGCAATTTTGTATGTTTAAGTATTTAATGAAAATAAAAAAAATTATATGTCCAAAGACTAGAAATGTTGTGTCGTTATTTAAAATTATTTATAGTTATTTCAATGAATAATCTACGATTTTTCACAAAAATAAATAAAACTACGTGACATTAATACGTGAATATATGTATATTATTTTTATTTTCTTTTATTATGCAAACATTTCAAACATTTCATGATTTTGTAAAAATATTCTTTTGAATTTTAAAATGGATTTTTTTTGTCTAGATTCTCAATTTTGTAGTTATTGCCTACTAAATAACTATTTTCAGCAATTCAATATATTTTTAGAATTTATTTTTAAGCACATGGACAGTTACTTTAACTATAAGCACCAGAATCCAAGATTTAAAAAATTCAAAAGTTAAAAACCTAGTTGTTAAAAAGCAATAGATTTATACATTATTACGATAATCGAAAAATTACAATAAAAAAAATAATAAAGCAGCATGTTACAATTTTATATAACGTATTTTATTTTATTTCACCGTATTTTAATTCATTATGTGAAAAATAACAGCTTATTTGTGTAAGTAACAGTAAATAAATTTTAAAATTAGCGGAATTTTATGGTCTATAAAAGTTCCAATTGACTTTTTTTTAAATTTATTATTATTATTATTTATTTATTTTACTTTTATTTTTCATTAAATATATAAACATGCGAAGATTCACAGTTAAAATTGTATTTATATAATTAAACATCATTATATATAAACACATTAAAACATTAGGGGGGAAATCGAGTTGCTATAAAAAATTACTACGTAGACACTTATTCTAATTAAAAATCAAAAATCCCAGACTATAAAAAAAATCACATTAGAAATATAAAAGCATATTTTGAATAAAACATGAAATATTTAAAGTATTTGCATAAGTAAACAGAATGAAAACAATATATTTGTTCACATATTTTGTTTCTTTGTTGAAAATATGATATTCTTTAAAATAACTGTGAACCATTTTAAATAACAAAAATAAAAAAAATAAAAAAATTCTTGTCTATAGACATCTAAATATGCCTATTTTTTATTCATTATATATTTAAACATGCAAAATTTAGTAGTTAAAAATACACTTATATGCTACAAAACGTATATTTAATTTATATTTTTCACGAACTTTAATTATTATACATATTTTTTTTATTGCGGTTCGAAAATAATAGATGGAAATTTTCGTTCCGGAAAAAAAGGCCGTGCGCGATTCGAAGTGACAAAGAAAAATCGAAAATCCGGTATGGTGACGACCATGCTACTGTGCCGCTTGCCAAAAAAAAACAAACTTATCCGATTATAAACTGTAGCGTAAACTTTGCGATATACGAGGGCTGTATGATAAGTACCTGGCCTTGATAAGAAAAACACATTTTTATGTCAAAAATGTACTTTATTTTTCAACATAATCTCTTTTTAGTTAGATTCACATAGCCCAACGTTTTTCTATTTTTTCTATTCCCTCTAAAAAATACGATTTCTACAACCCTTCAAAATAGGCGTTTTTTTTTCAGCAATAACCTCATCGTTAGAGCCAAATGTTTTCCCACCGAGCCGTTTTTTCATATTTTGATATAGAAAATATTCGCAGGTGCTAAATCTGGCGAATATGGTGGATGCAAAAGCAGTTCGTATCCTAATTCATAGAATTTTGCCATGGCAATGACACAGATGTACACGCATGCATTGTCTTGATGAAAGGGAATATTTTCTTCGCCAAATGCGAATGTTTTTCTTTCACAACATGGTTGAAACTATCCAATAAGTTGGAATGATATTCTCCATTAATCGTTTTACCTTTTTCAAGGTAATGTACGAGAAATATGCAGCATGAATCCCAAATTACTATAGCCATGACTTTGTTTGCAGATAAAGTCGCTTTAGCCTTTTTGGCGCAAGTTGGCCACGAAAAACCCACTGTTTGGACTGTTCTTTAGTTTCTGGTGTACAGTGATAAATCCATGTTTCGTTAACAGTTATGAATGGATGCCAAAAATCATTTGGATTTCACTTTAATTTCGTCAAACATTATTTTGAAATTGGCTTAAGAGTGTGTTTAATGTCAATAGTGAGCAATTGCGGCACCCATTTTTCGGAAAGCTTTTTCATATCCAAATTTGTTGTTAAAAATTTTACTCAATTGAGATGCCCATAGTCTCAGCAATCTCGTTCACTTTCACTCTCTGATCGTTTATCACAATATAATGGATATTTTCAATCGTTTCTGATGTCGTAACCTCAGTTGGGTGACCTGGACGTTCTTCATCAAAAATGCTTGTACGGCGCGTTTGAATTCAGCTGTCCAATATTTTATGGTTGGTATCGAAGGTGCAGAGTCCCCATAAACTTTTCTGAGTTCCGCTTTAATCTCATCAATTGTTTTTGTTTTCAAAAACGGGTTTTTTATCACTGCTCAATATTCAAATTTTTTCATTTTTCAAATATTACCAAAGTTGTTTTATTCAAATGTTTTCCACTCACAAACTAAGCAACTTAGTGACTTGGCAAAGACTTGGCCAGATTTGATGTGAAAGATCACTTTTACGAAATAAATCCTTTTTTTAATTCTAGTAGCACCATTTCTGGCCGAGGCCAGGTACTTATCATACTGCCCTCGTATTTTCTCGAGACGTCCTGGGTGTTGCGCCTTACGGCTCTCATATATTTATGTACTAACTATACTGTATCGATACACAAACGTTCACCGTATTCGGCGAGTCCAACCTCGGACCCTGTCCTGGTCAGTTGGAACTTTTTTTCCTATTTCTGCATCATGTAACATAAAAGCTTGTTCTAACCTTTTAACATAGGCTACAAAACTTTCAACAGAATCAATAAGTGCTTTAGCAAAATTCAACATTATGAGACTTTTAAAAGAAAATATAAATTCAGACTTTCCACCACATAAATTGTGGGACACATGAAACTAATTCAGGTAAAAATCCGTATTAATCAACTAAAGCAGTGGTTTGATGTCATATACTAATCAAAAGACAGAATAGAACGTTGCTCGAAGCATTTTCGCCGAACCTATCAACTTTGTCGGAAAATTTTGCCTAAAATTTATATTAATTTCCGCGTTACGATTGTGCTATCTCAGTAACTTAATAAATAATAGATAAGATATGACTTCAACTAAATAGTACACTGACATAAGTAACAAACAAACATTTGTTTTTCTGATGTACACATTGTAACTTACACAGCACTTACTACATTCTAAACCATTTTAAAACTGCAAAGTTACAAGTTCTAGCAATTTGAGTAGGTACTTAAGTAAAGTATTCTACCTGAAATTTTAGTGCTTTGTTCTACATCATTTATTCTAAACAAACACTGCAAGTATCAAGTTTATTATTGCTCAAATACATATTTAATAATTTAATTTTTCTGAATGAATTGTAAAGATGTGGCAGGGCTGCCACAGGCGACAACTTTTATATTCTGTTCGCACTACTACCTTAAAAATGTACAGTCGTGGAAAAAAAAAGTAAACAACCCCTACTAACTCCTCAACAAATTATCGTACAAGAAAGTTACTGGTACCGAACGATTGGAAATAAAGTCTACTTTTAAATGATGTATATAAAATTTGCTTAGGGGGCCATCTACATAGTAAATCGAACAATAACTTTGCTTTTTTCAATAGCAGTACACAATTCTGACAGCATTAATGAACTCTACACCTTTCAATTAGCCTAAAAACAAATTTTTATGCAATTCGTACCATAAGTTTCCGAGAAATTAATTATTTCAAAACGAGCGTATTTTAAGGGCTGTATCCAAATTGAAGTTCCGTACTCGATTGTTAACCGAGAGAGCCCCCTTCTTGATCAAGGCACCTTAAGCAGTCAATTAAGCCTGTTAGATTACAGGATAGTATAAGAAATTTCAAAATATTTAGTCACTTCTATCATAGACGGGCCCTTAAACCATCATTTTGCCGTTTTTAAGCATAATTTGAAACTACTTGGAAGAAAAATGTGAAATTTTGGATTTCCATAAAGTAGGACTTAATAAATCTGAATCCATGAAAAAAACTGTAGGTTGCAGTTCATAGGTTTTTCAAATATTAATTTCATAATTCATATCATAAAATTATAAAAATTGCAAGTTCAACGTATTTATGTTTGGGTATATTAATATTATTGGTACACAAAAAATTAGCACATTAGGAACATAATTTTAGGAGATATAAATAAAAATATGAAAATGTAATTTAACATTAGAAGCACTCAATTTTGAATGTTTATAATTCAAAAACTTATCATTCAAATAACTTGAAATTTAGTGTCTAGGCATAGTTTTAACCGAAGATTTGAAATATCTTGTTAAAATTGGGTATTGTCATTGAAAAAAATGAAGTTTGGATCCGTTTTAATATGTAGATGGCCCCCTAAGCAACTTTTATATATATCATTTAAAGGTAGACTTTATTTCTAATCGTTCGGTACCAGTAACTTTTGCCCACGATAATTTGTTGAGGAATTAGTAGGGGGTGTTTACTTTCTTTTTTCCACGACTGTACATTTTGTAGTATATTTCTCTTGCAAATGTTGTCAAAGTGTATGTAAAAGATTTTTTCTTTGAAAAAGGAGTGCGAGATAGAATTAAAAAATAGCTGCCTGTGGCAGCCCTGCATAAGCTTTCAATTCTTATAGTTCAGCACAGAATAGGTTTAACATTACAATGGTTTTTGATAAGGTGGTCATCAGCATTGTGTTTCGGAGTTATGGTAATGGGGTTTAATAACATAGTAGTGACACTTTTAGACATTTTAAAAAATGTGTTAAACTATTTCTTAGATAAACTTGTCATTATTTTATTATATGGGCAAATTACACTCATCCTTTCATCCCTTCGGGGTCGCTAAAATGAGTAGCAAGCTCGCTTGGGGCTAAACAGCGAGGATTCTCCATTCGGTTGACCACCTGACCTAGAGATATGCTGTATAGCACCTCAGGGCCCATAGTCTAGTAAATAGAGTTGGACGCTGCACTTTAAAAAAACCACTGTAGATTTGCCAGAATAAACTCGATCACAGTGAATGTGCTGTATGTTTCTTTGGTTTGGTTTGTTCAATATAATAAAGCTAAACTCCTTGGCGCTAAAATCCACTAAAGATCTTGGCCTACACACTGTAAAAAAACCGACATTTTTACAGTACAAAGTACTGTTCATCTCGCGCACAAACTCGATCATAGTGAATGTGCTGTATCTTTCTTTGGTTTCCTGACTATATTAACATGGAAAATACAGTAATTGCGTAAAATTAACAGCACAATGTGCTAGCAATTTGGACGCATTTTTTTTACAGCACAAACTGCTGGCGTCCAAATTGCCAGCACATTGTGCTGTTAATTTTACGCAACTACTCTATTTTCCATGTTAATATAGTCAGGAAACCAAAGAAAGCTACAGCACATTCACTGTGATCGAGTTTGTGCGCGAGATGAACAGTAATTTGTACTGTAAAAATGTCGTTTTTTTTTTTTTACAGTGTGTAGGCCAAGATCCTTAGTGGATTTTAGCACCAAGGAGTTTAGCTTTATTATACTGGGTATATATGAAAGTAAGTTCCGTTTTTCTAATAGATGGCGTAAGTGTTCTTATGTGTATTGTGTGAATCTAGTAATATATGCTTTTGAAAAGTCTCTTCATAACTTCCAAAACGATTAAAGTTGATTAAAGTGTTTTGATTAAAGTGTAAACAGCGTAGTTTTTTATTCAATTTAAAATGGATAGTTTTGTGCCAAATAGTCGTCATTTGCGGTAAGTTTTGTTTTGACTTTTATAATTTAAAGAAAAGCGCTGCTGAAAGTCACCGTTTACTTGTAGAAGCTAAAGATGACGAGCTTTTTCTGATAGTATGTGTAGAAGGTGGTTCAGGCAGTTTAAAGAAGGTTTATTCGATGTTGAAGACGCAGAACGTGAAGGTAGAAATTGAAAGCATTATTCGATAAAGACAACACACAAACGCAACAAGAATTGGCAAGAACATTAAATATTGATCATTCCGTTGTCAGTAGACGTCCACATGAAATAATCATGTAATAACATAAATAAACATGTAATTTTAACCAAAAAACGGAACTTACTTTTGTATATACCCGATATGAAATAAGTTTAGCTATTAATCTGGAATTAAAACAAGATATTTTTAAATGAATATTTACCATTAACTCAGAATGATAGATAACATTTTAAATCGCAAAAAGTTCTCAGTCTTTAAATGTTCGAATAAGATTTTTGTCTCAACCAAGAATGCAATATATCCCTTTAAGTCTTTAAGACCTAACATACACAATTGTATAGGTGATGCTAACGAAAAAGAAAAAGCATTTTCCTCTTTTTGTGCGATTTAAAGTCGAGTCTACACCCACAGAATTGCATGGATCCTCCCTTGGCATAGCCTGACATCGGATTTTTTTTTTAAATTTTTTTTTCAATCAAACATGATTCTATTAATTGGGGAAAACCACCAAAACTTTTCATTTCTAAAAAAAAAGCTTCCGGTCTTAAAGGGTTATAGCAGGTAACTGTTTGCCACTTGAGTAAAAAAAAATCCTTCGCAATGAAAAGTATAAACTCACACATGGAATTCTGCTTGATGTATAGTAAAATGACTGGCACACGATATGTAAAGAATCACAACGGAAGAAAATTATTGTGATTAACCAACGTACACTTCTAAAATAGCAGCAAATCTTGTTTTATTTCCCCCATATTCTTCCCTCTGAGTCCAGCCGTGCGGCGAGCTTTTACTTGAAGCTTTCCTATGTAATGAATGGCTTCGATATATATCCATTCAGGTTTTCCTTGTGGTAGAGGTCCAGATGTCCTGTCCTTTCTATTACCAAATGAAAGATTGTCGGGCAATACTATTTATATTATTGCTTTGAAAAGGAAATCTAACGACCTTATCGCATATAATCTAGAACATTCTAGATAATTCTGATACAATAAGAACAGTATAGAGGTTTTTGGTATATTCTAAAGAGGTTTTATTCTATAGAATTTTCCAAGTAGATAACAGATTATACACTTTTGTTAGCAATTTCAATTAAAAATCAGCTCACTGCCTTTTTTGAGCTTAAAAGTGAGAGCCCAATTTTATTTCGAATCTAATATTACATTTAATATGAACTTTATTTAATTTCTTAAATAAATTTAATATTAACTTCTAAAATTAAACTTTTAAAATAGGGAAAAGTGATTATATTTACCATTCATCCGATAACGTAATCTACTTTTAAAATCAATCGTACGAATTTTTTAAATAAACATGTAGTTTCCTAAAGCGAGTAAAATTTAAGTTTCGTAAAATTTAAAAATTTTGAAGTCAAATAATTCTTTTTCCTCTAAAAAGCACACCTGTCTTTTTAAAATGTTCTATTTCTATTTTGAGTCAGTGAAAATATATTAAATAAATACAATTTGAGTTCTTCGTTTATCTTTATAACATTTGTGCGTAAAATACTTAGTAAATAAACCCTTTTGTTCGCCAAATCTAAAAATCTTAAAATAAACAGCCTGGAAGGAAAAGATTAATTTTCTGCAGGTAATGGAAATTTATAAAGTAGAATAAATCTGACATTTGTAAAGTTGGTTTGCATACTTACTCTTTTTTCGAAAACGTCTAGCGATAAAGCTATTTTATTCAGCTTGATTAGGCGCGTCTTTTTCACTGCTAACTGCATTCTTTTCTTGGAAAGGTAGGAATTTCTTTTGACATTGGTATCTTTAACATGAAACTGCAAATATTTTGTGTCCAGTTTTTGAGAAAAGATTTTTTTAAATAAATGTTAAAGAGATTTGTCACATTCTAAAAAAAGACAAATGTTCCTTATTCTACAAAATTCTAATATAAACGCAAACTAAAATGTACAATAACCTCTTTCGAGCTACCTATGATTCAAAACATCTTTTTCATTAAAAACCTCAGAAACTAATGTTTTCAGGATTTAAAGAATCATTTATAAAAGAAAGTTCATTTTGCTGCCACCGATTTCAGAAACATTTTTCGAGTAGTTTTTATATTGCATTAATCAGCCTGTTTATTAAGTCTGATGTCTGTTTAAATTTTTAAGTTCATGAAAACTTTTTGTAAAACTACTGTGCACTTTATGATGAATATTTTCAATAGTCTAAAAAGCTGGTAATTGTTTTTTTCTAGTTATTTTACTGTCAGTTTTTTTTCTTTTTTTTTTTTACAAGACAGTTTTCGAGTAGAAACGGTAAGGAACCAATACATCTTGAAAGAAGATGTTACCAATACTTCTTGGAAAAAGGTGTAAAAACCCATCAGTCAAATCATGCCCGGAATTCCTTATGAAAAGCTTTTTTTTCGAATAAAAGATCATTTCATGAAACTACATCAAACATTTAATAGTATTAATCAAAAGATTCTTATTAAGCTGTAAATATATTGTTTACTATGTTATTGTTTTTAAATTATGTAAAAATATTTTCTACCGTGAATGATTTTGAAAATGTCACCGTTTGTGCGATGAAACGATCGTCATTCTTAATAAAGATATTTTATCACTTTTTATAGCATTATTTAACTTAATCTGTTTATAAGTGATTATTATACACGTTGTTACAAGAGATTCTTGATAAGATTTTTAAGGTATCAATGCTTCACTAAGTAGAGTAGTTTATTCTTTGAAGATAAAACATAGCTCTTACTAATAATATTTAAAATGCAAATTATTTCTATTTTCTACATAACTGAAAGTGATTATTTAAGAATAATAAGAACTTAAAACATCATAAAAAATATATAGTATATGCACTAGGCCTTTCGAAAGAACTTTGTCTTTCTTCATCAGGCGCAAAGAAGACGTGTTTCTACTTTGAAAGCAGACATTCAGAATAACTATTGTTTGGATCCTACATAGTTCGCAACATTCAGAAGGAAGACATAGAGCAGCAAGGAAGCAGCAAGAAGTTTTTTTTTGTGCTTACTGTTTCATAATAGTTTTTACTTGAATTAATTTTGTAATTATTTAATTTAAATTATTTTCAAAGGAAGTTATATTACGCATACAAAATTTAACAATGTTTATTTTTATCAACAAATATTTATCTACATGTACTAGGAAATGATATTTAAAACCACCCAAAAATAAGATTTAAATTAAAAAAACAAACCTGGTTTAAACCAAACAAACCGGTTTTTTTTTAATCCGGTTTTTTATCAACCCTGTTATCGTGGACCAAAAATCAGTTCTTATCTATCCACTTCTCCTTCTTATAAATGCTAGTAAGATAATTTAAAAATATAAATCAGACTACTCCTATAAGAAAGAGTTTTCCTTTCAAGAATTTCGCTGTTATATATTGACTGACACATACATGGAAAATGTTTTTACAAAAGGTCACCCTCATATTTATAGAATGCATTGTTTCGCTGTCAGTAATTAAGTAAGTAAAGAGAAGTTGATCTTGGCTTTAGAACAATGAAAGTCATAAATAGTACCTATTATTTATTTCGATTTCTCTGATTCATAAATGAGCCATTCAGTGAACAAATCGATTAACTCCATCAAATGAAAATGTTCAGTATGAATGTTCAGTTACAGTTACAGTTATTGTAACTATAAAAATATTGTACCTGCATAATATTTTTTCTCGGGATATTTTGATCGAATTCATTTATTTTCTTTTAATCAAGGTTAACTTTTTATCACTGTATAAATATAGGGTAACTCCGGGAGAGTCGCCGCATACGGGATAGATGCCGCACCCCTTGTATTTCTTGTAATTATCGATAGATGGTCGTCAAACGCACAGTATAGTTGCGCAGTGAGATTATTTTAACCGTGTATAGCGTGAATCCCATTTCAATGTTTACTTGTAGAAGTACAATCCTTATTTTGACGTAAGTGCATGAATTCACTGTCCAAACTTTTAAACGCGTTATGTTTAAATAATTTTCATACACTAATTACTAAATGCATGCATGATTTCGAAGTGAAAACTAACTGTAGTGTTTGTATAGGGTACTGTGTGTATGGTTACGCCATCCCCCTTAGTTATAGCAGGTAACTGTGATAGCCGACGTCTGTACCATGCAAAATGGGATACATGCCGCACTGCAATTCCAGTATACATGCCTCAGTTTTCTTTGTACGGGATGATTAAGTGTTATTAACTTTTCCTTTTCTTTGTGCACAGACTAACCATGTTAAGCATGTTATCAAGTTTACTAAAACCAAAGGAGAAAAAGGTAAAAATAAAAAGTAAGAAGGGCAAGAAAAATGCAAGTCAAGATGACAATAATGAAAAATTGGATTACGCGTAACGCATACATTCTTTGCAAGGAATGTTTAGAAGACTACTCCAAAAATAGGAAGTCTAATTGGCTTCGTTGCATCATCTGTCAAATGTAATTACATAAAGACTGTACTTTTTCAACACTTTTTCTGTAGATTGTAGTCGAAAAAACAGGTCTCTTAACCCATTCGGGACCATTGTTGCATATAAGCACCTTCATAAAGAGCATACAAAATTTGTTTCAGGCACCAGTAAAAAAAAAAAAAAAAGTAACATATGCTTTCTTTAATTAGAGCATTTTCATTATTTAAATAAAGGTAACTTCTTTTAAAAAAAGTGGTGTCAACCGAATAAAATTTGTGTAAAAGCCACCGGTCCCGAAAGGGTTAACAAATAAATTATGCAAACAGAATTTTACTCTTTTTCCTTTCCCTCTGTAATAGATTGATGTTACGTTGTTGCTGAAATAACAATTAAAATTTAATGTAAAAAAATAGGTCGATAATTTTAATAGTGAAAGTAGGCAAACAATTATTAATTTGAATCTACTAATACATTACATTGTACTCATTTAGTTTAATTTTGTTATTACATCGTTAATTACAGTCCTTATATGAATATATTTTTAAATATTTTTATTTGTAATTTCTTCTGTTCTTATTACAAGCGGGGCGTACCAACCTGAATGTACGGGTGACGCGCCGCAGTGTAATGTTTTAGAAGAAAATTGTTAAAAAATATTAATTATTTGTTTTGAATTTATTTGTCGCAGTACACGCGTTGTATATTTAACATTAAATAGCACTGCATGATTTTTTTTTCATTTTATGCGTACCATGGGACTTTATACACAAATTCAAAAAAATGTGAGGCATAAATCCGGAATTACCCTATAGAAAATTTTCAATGTTCCTCTGTTTTAAAAAAATGCCACTTAAAATGGAGTTAGTCGGATAGTCTTCTGACCACCCCAAATTTAAAACAATAACAAAAGATATAGTGGCCTCCAAAATTTCAAGAACAGTGATTGCATGCTTCGGAATGTACATGGTTTGTGGAACATATATACCAAAATTCTTGACGAATTGTCCTTGAACTTCGAGAGTGTAAAGAACATGTTTCACTTCATATTTCTCAGCGAATATTTAATCTCGGGAACAATTGGGGGACCAACAATAAATTTAATAATAAAATAATGTTTTCGATCACCCATGTAACACAAAATGCTCAAAACGGTCTGTCACCGTAGCAAATGACTATGTGGGCTGTTTAACGCTCGTGTACATTTGTGTAAGCATATCACGCATATTCGTGAAGTTGTTAACGTTTCTGGGAAAAATTGAAATGTTTTTAGTTTATAGAATACAGAGTTTTCTACCAAATTTAACACCATTTTCCGAAAACTTGAAAAAGAACAATTGAAATAGTGTATACTGCAATTAGAGCAGGAATATACTGAATATCTGATGAAATATGGGCATTTGTATGAAATAATTTTTAACTGTGCATGCGTGAAACAGTCCAAAGTTTTTATTTCATAATTTGGTAGACAGCTATTTTGGCAACTCATATAAAAAGTCCAGTCAAATATTATGAAAACTCAAAAATATACAGTTAGCTGGGTGACAAATTGTGGAAAATCCCTTATATTAAAGCTGCTTTAAGAAAGCAACTCACTATACCGCCCCTACCTTTCTGATTTTTCGCGATATTTACTGGTATTTTTATATAAGTTGTACTAAATAGTTGACTACCAAGTTATGAAATAAAATTTTGGAATCTTTCACGCATCTGCAGTTAAAATTTATTTCATGCAAATGCTCATATCTCATCAAATATTGAATATATTCATGTTTTAATTGCAGTATACTGTTTTTTGTCAAATTTTTGGAAAGTGGTGTTAAATTTGCATGAAAACTCTGTCTGCTATAAACAAAAAAACATTTAAATTTTTCACAGAAAGGTTAACGTCTTCACGAATATGCATAGGTTTACACAAATGTACTCCACCGTTAAACAGAACCCATACAGTCATTTGCTGCAGTCACACCATTTTGAACATTTTCTGTTACATGGGCGATTACAAACTTTTAAACTGTCAAAAACTTCACAACTGTTATTAATTCTTACTGTTATTATTATTGACGAGATAAAGTTGAGTTGCCCCACCTGATTAGCTCCCCGCAGATAGTGTTATTCTAGTAGCCGCCCATGGTGATCACCACAACTCTATCAAATGTTGTATGAAATTATAAAAAACATAATGTCTTTACTCCGAACACTAAAAACTAGGGTGTAATCATTCAGTTTTAGATAAAATTGAGTTTGAACAAAATGGCGACCGCTCAAAGTTAATGTACCATTTTCACAAAACTTTCATTGTTTACAAAAGATCGACAAAATAAACAGATCGGCAAAGGAACGATTAATCTCTAGATAATGTTGTTGTTAAAAATTTGAAGAAGTTAATGTGATTACTACCAACTTTAATAACATAGTTTTGAGATAATTCCATTTAAAGATTCAAGTTGTTACTTGTGTATGATAGACCAAAGCAAATTAAAGCTGCGTGTCTCTCTCAATTTTTATCAGATTGACTAGAAAATGGCAACTCAATACTCTTTATTAATCGTACTTTCAGAAAATTAAATAAAATAATACATTTTTCGAAATTTTGCAGGTAGGTATGACCTCTTGAATTTCGCAAAGTATACCTGAATCTTATTTTCATAGTTATTTTGTGCAATATTATGATAATTAGGTATCTGTGGTTGTTTAGCTGCTATATATACTGCGATAGGATTTAGATTCAGTAGTTTTTCTCTCATCTCGCCCTGAGTGGGTAACCTAAACTAGAACATCGTCGAACCTTGGACGTTCTGTGAACAAAGTGACGTTTTCCGATGAAGTGTCTTTGGAGTATAAAATCTTCAGTGTGAATTCGTAGGCGTGGTAAGAAGTTGAAATTTGATATTTCAAATAAAACTGTATTTGAATCTATGGTCCCTTGATAGTGATATTACAGTATTTTGAAGTGATATGTTACATTGTTAAATAGAGTACTTCTAGTGAGATGAAGTGAACTTTCCTTATATTCCGAACAATCGAACAGCTTAGCGGATTAGTTTTGATCTAGCGTTTGAATTTAGCAAGTGTTTGGGGGAAAGAGTTCCTCCTCTCAGTTTTAGGATTATTTCAAGCTTAGTTCTTTTGATCATCATTGGTTAAAACTACTCGCTCCAGTGCTATCTATTCTTATCTATTGCTTTAAACAAATTGTTGTATAATTACAGTTTGTGTCATGGCTGCTTTTCAAGCTGTCTGGTCGCAACGATTCGCCACAAAATTGTTAATTTTTACAGTTGCAAGGTTTTAAACATTTGTCGTAGAAAAGTCTTATTTATACAGATTAAAAATGTTCCATTGAAGGATTCTATTTTAAAAATATAATTCAATATGCACTTTTAATTTGCAAAAATGAGGTCTTTTACACTACAAATATTTAAAATCTTGCAACTGTAAAAATTGTAGCATATATAAACGCCTATTACGTACTAAATTTTGCGTAAAAATGAAAATGAATAATAGTGTAATTTTAAGGAAAATTTATGTTGTCCCACGACACATGCCGCCGCTTACTTTTTCCTCTTCTCTATGCACATTAAGTTTCTTCGTTTAGAAAATATCATAAAAAACAAAAAGTAAGGAAATAAATAAAATATTATTCGAGTTATATCTAAATAACGGACATTCCGCTCTTTAATATACATTTACAAAAAGATCCATCTATCAGATTTCTCACTTATAGTTTTTATTACTTATTTTTATTTCTAACTGTATTTAGTACGTTAAGCAAATTTCAGTATGTTAAATTTACCAAAGATAACTGAAGAATTAAACATATCAAGTATATTAAGGGTGAGAATGTAACAAATGCTTAACTGCTGTTTAAAATATTTCATTTCCTGCCATAACTTATCCATGATTTGCATACGACATATTATAAATTCCGGTATGTTCATTAATTATACTCTTAAGAAAGTTTATCTGCTCTCATAACAGCGTGTAGTGTAGGCGCACACTGGTGCACGAAAGGTAAAAACGGAGCCGCTTGTAGAGAACGCCAGTAAGGATAATTTTCTCGGGGAAAGGAGAGTTGTTTTAAATGAATGCAATAATGGCCGGAAATAAATCAAACGAACGATGGCATCTCATTTCATCGAAGGAACTATTTAAGCGCCCGCATTCCACCCATAACTCATGCGCTGTGATAATAACGTGAAAAAATTTCACGAAATATAAATCTTCAATAACACTGATGTTGAAAATTCAGTTTTCAATTTATTAATTTTAATTTCAGCATCAGTATATCCCCAAGAACTCGAATCATCGTTGTATTTATTATTTTGATTGTTGGAACTCAATACCTCGTAAAATATGTATAATTGGAAGATTCAAATATTTTAAAATATTCCTATGGAAGCACGCTGTTAATATTTCAAGAAATCTATAGAGAAAAGATAACGAATTCAGTTTATTTAAAATAGTTATCCTTGACTGTTGAAAAACGATTCGCGTATCTCCGCAATCTCATGATATACACATGCGGTTTAAAGATATTGGGAAAATTTTAAGAATTTAAATAAAAGTTTTAGGATTTAAAAGAACTCTCACTTAATCTCTTAAAGAGCATATCCTTCTCACTTAAGCCTAAATATAAAGTTGAGCTGTCAACTGAAAAAGCATATGAAGGACTAGTTCCTATTAATATTAAAAGATTGAAGACATAATTCCCCTCATGGCCTATGTTCCTTACGAATTTAACAGATTTTCTGAAATTTTTTTAATATGGTCAACCAGTGAAGTTAAACAATCTGTTGATAAATGAAAAGGAGTATAGTAAACATCCTCTAATCCGGCATCCTAAGGTCCGTCATACTGGATAATCTGGCTTGACTTTAAAAAAAAGTATTCCTTGTTTAATCACTCCTGATGTTTATAATAATCCAATGGAACTTCAGAATAAGGAATATGTAACAAACCATTACAAATGGTCAAAATCGCGATTCTATAAATACGTCAGTCACCACGTTGACGAGGGGTTGAGAAAAAACATTTCTGTAGTGTAGAATAATTTGCAAAATCAAATTTTTGAAAGAAAATATAAATTTTTATTATCTGAATTAAATACTCTTTTTGTATTTTAGAAAAGAATTTTATAGTGACTGGCAAACAGTGCACGATTTCATTTTATAGTCGTTTATATATGTTGTACTTTTACATTATTGAGTATTTTTTTCTATTCAAGCTGTTTAAAGAACAAAAAACGTGCTTTACTGCCACTTTTTGTTTAATTCTAAATTCTACACGTTTTTCCCGACAAAGAATACGTGGAAAATTGAATCATGGCGTTTCATAGACCGTGCAATTTTAGAATATTTTTATTTATTTGTTTCGAAAATGGCTCGGGTATAGTTTAAACATGTAAACAATCGAAATAAACGTATTTTTAAGGGTTTTAAAGTTTTAATCTACACCGTTTAGCGTTTGAAAATAGCCTTGTAATTTATATAATTTATATATATATATGTATATATAATAAATTTGAAATCACAAATATATGAACAAATTCGCAAAATATATGCATATATATTTTGCAGGTTTTACATTTAAATGCAGCAGTACCCAAGAAACTTTTGTATTAAAAATAGATCAGTTATTTTTATTTCGTTTCTTTATATTTTTTGGTTTACTTATCAAAGTATTTCAGTGCCAGTTCAATGTTCTCAACAATCATAATAATTGAATTTTAAAGATGTACACCCGATTTCAGTATTGAATTCTTAGGCACAATATAGGTGCATGCTAGGTATATGTAGTTTACTATGTGTTCAATGTTTATTATATTATAGTACTTTGAAAATACTATACAATAAATTATGGCTTAATAGCTCGGAAAAGGTAAATATATTCCTTTTCTATGTTATCTAAATTAATACACGTAGGTATTTTTCGGACTCCTCTTCATGAATAAAATTTGTCATATTTGAATGAATAAATAATAAGTCCTAAGAAGTATTAGCATCGTTATTAGGTTAACTTGATCAAAACGAAACACTTATCTATCGTTTCATTTTTAGCTGCATCTAGATGTAAAACTGTACCTAGAAAAATTTGTTAGAAATGACTATATTATCCAAAAAGAAAATGTAACGAATTCTTTGTTTCAATTATTTAAGCATGAATAATTCGAAAACAATAAACGATATTCTTGTACTTGAATTTTGAATTTTAAATTTCTTTTGTAGAATATCTATGAACTTTCTGTTGAAATGCTGTGGTATTGGTTAAAAAAGAGTGCTACTCCCTTATATATTTTTACTATTTAAAATACCTGTACACATTAAATATTTAATGTTTGAGATTTTTTTACTTTAACATACTGCATTATAAGCTTGTATTTTATTATTACACAAACGTACACATATATATGTATATATATTCTCAAGCACATACATTTTAATCTTACTTCTCAATATTTAATATTTTATATGCCTAACATTACTATTTCATTCCATATAAAATCTAGAAAAGCTAAATATATCCTCTTTCTGTATAATTTAATTTATCTACATAGCTATTTTTCTAACTTCGATGGATGAATAAAAGTACAATATCAATAATATCAAGCGGGAAACTTCCATTTGAATAAATAAATTCTAATAAGCATTGGTATAACGGAGATCCGTGAACACAGCTAGTGACTTAATCATCATTGCATCTTTATCTATATCTAAATTCAAAATTATACATAAAAAATAAATTATTAGGAATATATACTATATACTGAAAGTTAAATTAAACAGAATATTTTCAGGTGCTTTATCCATTAAATCATTTTAATTCTATACATGGAATGGTTACGTTTTATCACTTTCTTAACGATTCAGACATAAAAGCTTTTTACTATTTCATATACCCTTTGTTTAAATATTTAATCATAATTTGAAATTTACGCCCAACTTCATAAATGTATTCGTTACAGACGCATATTTTGATCTAATTACATGTAGTTAACTAAATATTCAACTTCCAGCGTATTGTATGCTAAAAATTGTTTCTTAATTTCGTTAGAAAATCTAAATATATTCCTTTTCTGTGTTATCTAATTTTTTCACTTAGCTATTTTACTGAATGTGTTGCATGAATAAAAATATAACATCAACAATATGAAGCTAGAACTATCTTCTATACGAATAAATAAACAATATTCCAATAAGTAGTATTGGCATTATTATTGGGTTACCATGTACGAAGCGAAGTACTTATCTATCATTTCATCTTTTGGTACAGCTATAAATATAAACCGACATATAGGAAAATAGGCTGTTGGAAATGAACATATTATGCAATGCATAATGTAAATGAAACAGAATTATTCCCCTACTTTAACCAGGAAAAAAGAAATTAAAAAACAATAACTAAGGCATTTCATCATTTTTTACTGTTGGAAAGATACCTCCAAAATATTCATTAATTACGAAATAGAAATAAAAAATTAACATACATATGCAACAACCTTTAAATTACAATGTTTTCTTCAAGACAATTCTCGAATATCCGCAAAGAAAATAATAACAACATTTAAATCCCACTGATGACGGACTTGTAGTTGCTGAAAACGTTATCGGTTTTTCTAATGTATTTTAAGACATTTTTAATGTATTTTAAATAATTTTATATTATATGTATGCACTTGAAAGTAATTTGTATACATTTATTTGTGCTTTTATATGCATTTTAATTACTTAACTCAAGGTGAATTTAGCACTAGAATTTTAACTTTCATTTACGAATATATTATGTAGAAAGCGAATCGAGCAGAATACCTTGTCCCTGCATTAACCATGAAAAAATTCCAAACCTATAAACGAAAAGTTTCTATTGCATCACTTCCTTAAAGGTTCATACATTAAAGCATAAACATATTCATAAATTACGAAATTTGAATAAAAAGTTATGAATATTTGAGTTTAGAATATTAACCTTCTTTGAGGAAATGTCTATACATTTTGTGTTGAAATATTATTTTATGCATATAAAAAATATAGCTTCTGTTTGTATTCTGTATATATTTTGAATTTTATAAATAACCTGATAGGCATAAATTATTAAGTTTTTTAAGGTGTTTTAGTTTAACAATATACTGTATCACAAACGTTCATATTTTTCGTATATTTTGGCGATCTTAGTGTTAAATACAGCCGTGGCCACGAAATTTTTAGATTATCCCATTTATGCCTGAAGTCCCATTTTTGGGACGCTAAGAATTTTAATAAATTTGTGTAATTTTTTTTCTTAATAACGTGAAAATTGTATGAAATAATTACACTGGGGAACACACATTTTGTTGACTTAGATCTGGCACTAGTTTTTGGCTAATTATTGGCATGTAAATCCAAAAATGACCCCAGTTTTCTTCTATCACGTCAACTTTTTAAGCTACAGGATACCCCCAAAATCATACTTAATGTGGATACAAAGGAAAATAAAGAAACAATTACCAAATATATTATTCATACAACGGCTGTGTATACTTACTATACACTACATTGTGTTCATACAAGTAGTAAAATCTTTTTACAAAACTAAAAAAAGTAGATATTAAGTTGGAAATTTTCGCTTGTAGCTTTTCCTGGAGTGTTCAATTTGTGGACAATCTCGCTTGACGCTCCAACAATAGTCAGGAGTTATATATTCATCCCATCTGCCTTGATACCGTTCTTCCATGAGTTTCAAATCTTGGTGGAATCGCTCACCCTGCTCATCACGGACTGCACCAAGATTTTCCGAGAAGTCATCAAGATGGCTATGCAGAAAATGAAGTCTGATGCTCATGTTGCAGCCAAAACTTTTGAAGCTCTCAAAAAGTTGCTGGACAATTTCGGTGTAATTTTCTACTCGCGTATTTCCAAGAAAGTCTTTGACAAGGTTTTTGAATGCCAACTAAGCATTCATTTTGAGTTCTGTCATTGCTTCGATGAAATGTTCATCTCTAATGAGCTACAAATCTGTGGGCCGTTAAATACACTTGCCTTTATTTTTTCAAAAGAGAGGTTTGGAAATTTCGAAATGAGATACGTGAAGCAGTCTTCTTCAATTGACAAAGCTTTCACGAACTGCTTCATTAGATCCAGTTTTATATGCAGAGGTGGAAATATGATGTTCTTTTTGTCGGCAAGTGGTTGATTCAAATTATTTGGATCTCCAGGTACGAGGTGAGATCTTGGAGGCCAATTCGACTGGAACCAATGCTTCTCACGAGCTCTACTGTCCCAAATACACAAAAAACATGGATACTTGCTATATCCACGTTGCTGGCCAAGAAGGAAGCACACAATTTGTGGTCAATGCAGATGATCCACTCGTGAATGTGATAGCGCAATAAATCAATGGCTCTCTTTATGTCCTCATATCCTTCGCGCAAATAAACTAAATGGCTTATTGGGACTGCTCTAAATAAATTTCTGAGAAAGAGTGCGCATTTAAGGCTCCTCTTTGAGCTTTCGATGAACAATCGCCATTCAGTTGCGGTATAGGATGAAATTCCCAACTCCTCCATTAAACCATGTACGCTTTGGCAAAAAACAATTCCATCGTTATTACGAAAGTATTGCAGAAATTTATTTTCTCTTGATCGAAAGTAGGATACATTAACTCCCTTTTCAAGCAAAAATTTCTTGCGCCGTCTTGATGCTAAGAGTTCCAAAGCTTTTTTCTTTCTATGACTCACGCCCGATTCAACGTAGAGTGGTCACATTAATGTAAGCTGTAGAGAAAAAACTTGATGTGATAGAAGAAAACTAATTGCAATTTTGAAATCAGCACACTTTTTTGACTTAAAAACAGCTGAAAAATCGAAGTCAACAGAGAATTAAAAATTGTTCCCCAGTGTTATCTATAGATGCCTTTATCTGTTACCGAGAGATAATAGAACATGATGGATATTTATTTGCTAAAATGAAGGCTTTTTTCGGTGTTTATAATTTTTTCATTTTTCAAGATGGCGAAAAGTAAAATGTAAGTTTATTTGTATTTTTTCTATCAGGGATACAAATAAATAAGTCATATTCTTAGCTTGTAGACTTTTTTGAGATAAGTATTTTATTTAATTGTGAAATTATAGGTTCAAACCTATTTTTTATGCATGTTTGTAACGTACAAAATATAGGGCGCTTGGCACGAATGGGTACGTATTTTTATTAGCCATTTAGGGGACAGTTATTTATGTAAAGTCCTTTTCAAGAAGGTTATGAAATAAATTATTTTTAAACCACAAATACGATTATTCTTAGTTTATTAATAATAATACTCCTAATGTTATTAGGCTCTGAAAAGAGATAAATATAATTTTTTAGTAGTTAATAAAAATACTAACTATGGCATATAATATATAATTTAAAATCTTATTTTATATAAATTTAGACAAAACATATAATTATGCATATTATATTATTATAAATATTATGCATATTGTCATATTTAGTACGTTTACATTTTATCAAATGAATACAAAAAATTTTAGCGCAATTTTTTTAGTATTTTTCGAGTTCATTTTGCAACATTTTTAAGTGATTTTACCAACATATTTCAGAAAACAAAAATTCAGGCATAAATGGGTTAAGTACGGATCAATTTGAATTACTATTTTTACTAAACTTTAATTTTTGTATCTTTAATGTTTTGGTATATTTTACTAAGTCTATTTTAATGCTAAGCTAAATGATAGAGAAAAAGGTACCAGCAATAAACATAAATGATTGTTTAATCCCAATTTGAAACTTATACCCATTTTCAGAAATGCATTTTCAAGCACAAATATTTTATTTGAATTATATATATTTTTAAACGTTCAATATTTAGCATTTTATAAAGTAAAAGTTATTACTTAATTCCATTATAGTATGTATTTATATTAAAGGAAATATTTCCTTACTTATATAATTTATCGGTGGAGTTATTTTTATAGTTTGGACACACGGAAAATGCATAAAATTCGTAATATTAATCAAGCACAAATCTCTCTTAAGAGAAATCTAATCAATTTCTCTTATTTGAATAGATAAAATATAAATTGTAACAAGTATTGCCATCATTATTCGGTTACGCTGAGTAAAGCGAAACACTTATCTATTTTCCACCGTTAGTTGCATCTACGATTCTATATTCAAATTTACATTCAGAGAAATTAAGTCTTGTTAATATAATATGTGCATTGCATAGAAAGTATATAAAACAGAATCTTTCTCACCTACTTTTACTATAAGGGTATTCCAATTCAATAAACTAGATGCTTACGTTTTATTCCTTGCTTAAGAATTCAGGCACAAAAGCTCAAAATGTAATAAATTATGGAATATTAATAAACATACTTCAATATTTTAATGTGCAGTTTTAAAAATCATTAGAGAATGTCGAATGTCTAAATGTTTTTATTAAAATATTACGGTATGGATTTTTAAAACAGAAAACAGAAGTATTTAATTTTTCTTTTGTATATCTTTTGTTTAAATATTTAGTTTAATTAATTATTATTGAAATGTATATTCATTTTTATAAATGTATTTTTTAAACGCACATATTTTGTTTTAATTATTTGTACTTCAATCAATATAGTTTTAATGTTGCACTTTCAATATTTAGAATCTTATATGCTGAAAACTATCCGTTAAATCCTTTATAAGAGTTAGAAAAACTAAACATTTTCCTTTTATTATCTAGTTTATCCAAATAGATATTTTCTGGCTGTGATGCATGAATAAATATAAAACAGCAATAATATCAAAAGAGGAACATTTCCTATTTGAATAAATACATTCTAATAAGTATTGGCATCATTATTGGGTTATTCTCAAAAAGACGTGGTACTGGTCTAGAGTTCCATCCTTAGCTGTATCTAAGTGCACAACTGCACGCAGAAAATAATTGGTTAGGAATAGATATATTATGCAGAAAATAAAAGAAACAACATCGTCCTCCCTATTTTAACGATGGCAAAATCCCAAAACAATAAATGAGATGTTTACATTTCATTACTTTTTTAAAGATTTACACATGGAAGTATAAAAATATCCACAAATTATGAAAATGGAATTCAAATTATGAGTGCTTGAAATGAGATGTTTACATTTCATTACTTTTTTAAAGATTTACACATGGAAGTATAAAAATATTCACAAATTATGAAAATGGAATTCAAATTATGAGTGCTTGAAGATGTGTGCAGTTTAAATCTCTTTATGGATAGTATATAAATTTTGTTCTTAAATACTTCTTTATGCACTTAAAAAATATTTTGAATTTTTCTTTCCTATAGTTTTTGATTTAACGTTTAATTTCAATTACCCGACTGAAAAGAAGGGTTATGTGTTTCACGCGTATCTGTGTATGTGGATTTCTTTATACCCTCGAAACATCCCAACGGCTGGATGGATTTTAATGAATGAGATATCTATCAATTCGTCTTAACGGCCGATGGTTATAGGCTAGGTTTTGTTTTTATAAATTCAAAATGGGGCCGTAAAATACAAAATGGTGGTAGAGACGAAAAAAAAAATTACGCACCCTATTGAGTGGCATATCATTGGATAGGTCTTTCAAAATGAAGACGATGTTTCATTGACTATTTTAAAGTCAGAAGCTCCGTTAAAATATTATACAACCTGGAATGTGTGTATGTAGTATCTCTAGCTTTACTGTAAATCTAACCATCATAGACATCAATAGACCTCATCAAAACAGTGTTTATAGATAGGAACTAACAATTAAACACAACTTAAAAGTCATCAATACAAGTAAATAAAAAAAAATAGGTAAGTAATATAAACAAGTAATATAAAAAAATTATTTTAAGTCAATTTCTATTTAGGTGAATAAGAGAAATTTTTTTCCTCCCATTCTTCTTACTTCTTGAGTGGCACTTAAAATGTCTTGATCAAGAAGAGGGTTCTCTCGGTCTTAAAATACCTTGATCAAGAAGAGGGCTCTCTCGATTGTTGAGAATTAATTAATTTAATTTAATTAATGAATTAATATTTGAAAAAAAAACTAGATTAACATCAAGTGTCATCCACTACAAGTTTAAAAAAATTTTATTTGAGCTGGATTGGATGAATAATAAGTATTTTATTAACGATTGAAAATTTGAACAAGATATATATATAGCGAGAGTGTGAGCTAATAGTAGGAATTGAAAAAAAATAGTTTCATATTGATGAGAAATAATTAATTAGTTCGCTTTTTGCGCTGTCGGGTTTTTTGATTTTTTTAATTTAATTGTTTATTTGAAATTTATATTTATTGTCAGAAATGCAATTCTATAGGGATATGTAATTTAATAGAATTATATTAATTTACTATGCATTCAATATTTAGAATATTTTACGCTAAACATTACCACTCAATTCTGTTATAAGAGCTAGAAAAGCTATTTGCCATTTCTATATTATCAAATTCATCCACGCTGCAATTTTTCTGAATGTAGTGCATCAATGAAAATATAATATCAATAATATCAAGCGAGAAACGTCGCCTATTTGGATAAATCTAATATATAGAAATGAAAATTTGTCTGTCTGTCTGTAATTCTATACAAATCCACAGTTTGAAAGCCTTAATTGAAGAGCTGAGTGGAAGAATGTGTTATCGTACATTTTCTTAAAAATTATTTTATCTTTTGAACGAAGGCGTTATCAGGCATTCTATCACATGGTAAATATAAAATACCAAAATCCTATTTAGCCTTCAAGATTTAAGAGATTAATTTATTTAACATTGTAAATAATATTAATATTTTTTAATATTTAAAAATTAAATATGAATAAGTTTTTTGATAGAGTTTAGTACCACACCTGTTAATATTTTAAACACGTGGTATCAAACAGAAAATAAATCATTAAAATTGACGACAAAAACTTTTACATCAAATTTCTTCAAATGTAATTTTTGTTACTTAACACGTTCTCCCACTTAGCTCTCTCTTCAATTGTGAAATGCTACGTACATGTGTATTAAAACACGGCCGAGGCGACGGAATCGAAATAATTTATAGTTAATTTTTAATTAATACCCCCCCCCCCCCTTTAACAGCAATTTCCTATCAAACTGAAACATTTTTCGTTACAGCAGTTGCCAACAATTAAAAATCCAAACTAAAAATCTTACCACAACAATTACTTTTTCTATTGCAAGATCACGTGAAAAATGAAATTGAAATAAATAGTTTGACGAATTAAAAAAAATTAATATTACGTCATATTGGAAATATAATGGGCGTCAGTAGGAAAATATATAACGTTATATGAGTTTGAAAAACATATTGAAACATGATAAAAATCCGATTATGGAAATATTGCCACCTTTTAACATTTTGAGGTTCTCTGAATTTGTTTTAGCCATTTTTAAATATATTTCACACACACACACATATATATATATATATATATATATACGTGTATGTATGCTTGTTTATTAGAATTTCCACAAAGGTTTAGCTCCCTACAGATCATTCTTAGTGAAGAACTGAAATAAAGATGGCTTTACGCTTTTTTATTGTTTGTTTTATACTGTATGTTTAATTTTGAAAATGATTTTTCAAAACATTCTTAAAATTCCGTGCAACTTCGGATATTTTAGCTAGTAAATAATAAATTAACAAGTAGTGGCATCATTATTGGGTTACCCTCATCAAAGTGTGGAAATTATTTAGTTTTCCATCCTTTATCATCCTAATGCAAAAGAGCACATAAAAATATAAATTGTTGAGGATAAATATATTACGCAGAATGTATATGATACAGAATGTTTCCCTCTGCTTTAACGATAAATATAAATCCACATATAAATAAACGAGATGCTTACATTTTATCATTTTCTTAATTATTCGCATATGAAAGAAAGAAAATTTATAAATTATGAAATTTTGAGAAGCAATAATGTACATTTAAAATTTTAATTTTAATATTCTTTAGAAAATAATTTATCATTTTTGTGAAAAGATAATGTTTTACACGTATAGAAACATTGTTTTTGTTGTTTTTCGCCACATATTATACATTTTTAAAAAACATCTAGAATATGTTATATGTGCAATTCTGAATGTGATGCATCAATGTAAATATAATACCAATAATATCAAACGAGAAACATCGCCTATTTGAATATATAAATAATAAATTATAACAAGTATTGGCATCATTATTGGGTTACCCTCATCAAAGGGGGGAAAATATCTAGCGTTCCACCTTTGGCTTCTTAATGTAAAAAGAGCACATAAAAGTATAAATTGTTCGGACTAAATATGTAACGCAGAAAGTAAATGATACAGAAAGTTTCCCTCTAATTTAACGATTAAAAAATCTAAAAGAAAATGAGATGCTTACAATTTATCATTTTCTTAATTATTCTCATATGAAAGCAAAAAATTAGTCACAAATTATTAAATTTTTCACAAAAACTTATGAACATAAAAAATTTCAATTTTAACATTCTTTAGAAAATAATTCATAATTTTATGGTGATATAATGTTTTACACGTATACAAACATTGTTTTTTCTGGGTTTTTTTTGGCATATATTATACTTTTTTATAAACCAACTAGACTATGTTATATGCAATCCTGAATGTGATGCATCAATGAAAGTATAATATGAATAATATCAAGCGAGAAAGGTCGTCTATTTCAATAAATAAATAATAAATTCTAACAAGTATTGGCATCATTATTGGGTTACCCTCATCAAAGTGGGGAAATTATATAGCGTTCCACTTTTAGCCTCTTAATTTAAAAGAGCACATAAATATATAAATTGTCAGGAATAAATATATTACACAGAAAGTAAATGATACAGAATGTTTCCTTCTACTTTAACGATTAAAAAAAAAATAAAAATAATAAAGGAGATGCTTACATTTTATCATTTTCTTAATTATTCAGATATGAAAGCAAAAAAATATTCACAAATTAAGAAATTTTCAGAAACAATTGTGATTATTTAACATTTTTATTTTAACATTCTTTAGAAAATAATTTATAATTTTTGTGACGAGATAATGTTTTACACGTATACAAACATTGTTTTTGCTGTTTTTTGCCGTGTATTATACTTTTTCAAAAACCATCTGAAATATGTTATATGCCATCCTGAATGTGATGCATCAGTGAAAGTATAATATCAGTACTATCAAGGAAGAAACGTCGTTTTTTAAAATAAATAATAGATTCTAACAAGTATTGGCATCATTATTGTGTTACCCTCATCAAAGTGGAGAAATTATCTAGCGTTCAACCTTTAGCATGGGAATGCAAAAGAGCACATAAAAATGTAAATTGCTAGGAATAAATATATTACGCAGAAAGTAAATGATACAAAATATTTCCCTCTACTTTAACGATAAAAAAATCCAAAATAATAAACGAGATGCTTGCATTTTATCATTTTCATAATTATTAAGATATGAAATAAAAAAAATTAGCAAATTGTGAAATTTTGAGAAACAATTACGAACATTTAAAATTTTAATTTTAATATTCTTTGGAAAAGAATTTATAAATTTTGTGTTGAGATAATATTTTAAACGTATACAAATATTGTCTTTGTTGTTTTTCGCCATATATAATACTTTTTAAAGTTCATCAAGAATATGTTATATGAAATTCTGAATATAATGCATCAATGAAATATAATATCAAGCGAGAAACGTCGCGCATTTGAAGAAATAAATAATAAATTTTAACGAGTATTGGCATCATTATTGGGTTACTCTCATCAAAGTGGGGGAAATTATATAGCGTTCTACCTTTAGTATCTTAATGCAGAATAAATATACTTAGCAGAAAGTAAATGATACAGAATGTTTCCCGGTACTTTAACGATACAAAAAATCCAAAACAACAAACGAGATGCATACATTTTATCATTTTTTTAATTATACAGCTGTGAATGAAAAAAAAAATTCACAACTTATGAAATTTTGAGAAACAGTTAAAAACTTATAAAATTTTAATTTTAATATTCTTTAGAAAATAATTAATAAATTTTGTGGGAAGATAATGTTTTACACGTATAGAAACATTTTTTTTTGTTCGTTTTCGCCATAAATTATCCTCTTGAGACCGAAGTTAAAATAACACTGCAAATAGCCATTCATTGCTTTTGCACAAACAAAATGACACCATAGATGCCAGAAAAAAGTTATTTTCTGAAATTGATACTTTAGGGGGCTGGTAATTTGGGTTCACATATACGAATTAAAAATGACAAGGACCCCCCCCCCCCAAAAAAAAAAAATAAATAAATAAATAAATAAATAAAATAAAATAAAATAAAAAATAAATAAAAAATCAATTAAATTACCAGTAACCGAAATTGACACAATAAAAAAATTAAGGTCTCTAAATAAGTGAAGAATCTACAAAACCTCAATTTTTTTTATTGTAATGTTTTTAAGTTAAATAATTATGAAAATTACCTACTTTCTTGGCTGCACTGTCTTGAAAGCATTTTGAAAAGTCACGTGTAAATAGAATTTATTTTATGAGGAAATCAGCATTGGTGCTGCAATTTATTGGTTTCGTTTAAAACAAAAACATTCAGCTATGTAGAAGTTGGGTCAAAACGAAAAAAAAAAAAAAAAAAAAAAAAAAAATCAACCAGTTTAGTTTTTATAAATAAAAGAATCAAAGTACCCATTTGGGTACTCAGGACTGGAGAGGTTAAGTTTAAAAAAAAAAAAAAAAAACATCTGGAATATGTTATATGCAATTCTGAATGTGATGCATGAATGAAAATATAACATCAATAATAGACCGAGATTAAAAGAAGTATTTCTGAAACAAGTTTCTTCTGCTGCTCATAACATTAGAAACCTTCCCGAATTGTTTTTAGAGTGTATTAATTTTATTCTCAACATGAATTGTCGAATTTTAGGATGCTATTAATTTTCAAGTGAATATTTTCGTCTTCAACAAACATGCTATGTTAACAGCATTAACATTATTATTTTTTTTTTCGTTACAATTGCAAAACAAATATCTTTTACTTATCTGAAAATATTTACTTGAGAATTTATTTCATGCGAAAAACCGACATTTCATATTGAAAAAACTGATTAACGCACAAAACTAATTGGAAACGTTTCGAAAATTACGGGTAGCAAAAGAAACTTTCGTTTTAGAAATGATCCTTTAATCTATTGAAGAAAAGGAAAAGCTTTTCGTGTTCTGGATTACCCGAACCGAAAAATGTTACATTTTCGTAAACCGTATTAAAATTCTTAATATTTTCGGATACATTTTTTTTTTCATTTTTTCGTTTCGTACTGCACCAGCATTTTATTCGTTTAGCAATTTTTACGACTACGATGCACGAAGAAAAAACATAACAGAAATAAGAGCAGAGGGGAACCACGCTTATTCGAATAAATGAATAATAAATCCTAATAAATATTGGCATTATTCGGTTACCCGGAACAAAGAGAGAAGCAATTATTCAAAACAAAATTGTCTCGAATATAGTTGCGTCTATATGCAAAGCTCCGATAAAAATAAGCTGTTAGGAATGAATATATTAGGCAGAGACTAAATCAAACTTTTCTCTGCTTTAAACAAGTGAATTTTTCAAAATAACGGAGACGCTTGCATTTCATCACTTTTCTAAGGACTTGCACAAGGGAACATAAAAAATTCCATAAATTAAGAAAATTTGCATCACAAACTATGAATATTTGTGTTTGCAATTCATGTGTTTTTAGGCGATGTCTGTGAAATTCGTGTTCCATTTTGAGTTATGAGAGAAGAAATACATTTAGATTTGGTTCTCTTATATAAAATTGTTCCTAGATTATATATATGTGTATATATTTAATTATCTGAAATGCATAAAATATTTACATTTTGAGAGCTTTATGACTCCAGTTTATTAAAATTCTTAAATTAAAAAATTAACAAAAATTGTTTTATCGCAGTCTTTTGACTGGCAATCCTATTTATCAGTACTAATATTATAAAGAATTATTTTTGTTTTTTGTTTGTAGGAGGAAGATAATCTTACGAACTATAGAACTGGTTTCAAATGCAATCAGACAATAAGAAAAAAAAGACTGACCGTCTCTGTTGAAACATAAGCTATTTATATACATATACACTATATAGCCATTAATCACCGGATATTTTCACTTTTAGACATTTTGTCAAATATTTTTGATATACCTGTCGGAGATTTTCCGGAACTTCAGGATTATGAAGAATATGTTTGATTTCATATTTATCAATGGTGATTTGATCAGAAAGACAATTAAGGGTTGAACAAAAAAATCAAAGAAAAATAATAATGTTTGGGATCACCCTGTAAAATAAAATACACGAAATGATCTATCGCTATATCTTATGATTATATTAATATTGCACAATTGTTAAAAGCTGCTGAATGATAAGGGATTTTCCACAAACTGTTTTGTATTAACTGGCTTTCAGAAAAGGAGTTTGTATTTAATGAATGTTAATGAGTAGATTTAGAAGAAATAGTCAGATTTTGATACTTCTTTTTTTTCTTGGAATAGGCTCGTTCTGGTGGTTTTCCAAGAAGAAATAAAGCACCAATAAAAATTTTAAATTAAAATTAAAAACGACAATTTATGGAAAACCCCTTATCATTTAGCTGTTTTCAGAGAACAACTAAAAATCAGCTCACTCTAACGACGATATCTTTATACAATTTTCACGATGTTTAACTGGATTTTTTTTTAATGAGTTGATCTATAGAGTTGCCTATCAAATTATTAAAAAGAATATTTTTTTTCATGCTCGCATGCTCACATAAAAATATTTCATACAACTGCTCATATTTCATCAAATATTCAATATATTTAGATTCCAATTGCATTACATTATTGCTACTACATTTTGTCAATTTTTTTCAACAAGCAAGAATTTTTTTGAACTTAAAATAAAAAATCGATATATCTCCATGAATATACGTGCTACTCTTTCACAAATGAATACATAAATTGTACAATATGCATATATTCGTAAGCTATTGCGATAAATCATTTCGTGCATTTTTTTACAGGGTGATACCAAACATTATTATTTTTCTTTGATATTTTGTTGTCCCACTAATTGTCCTTCTGATCAAATCACTGTTGATAAATATGAAGTCAAACATATTCTTCATAATCATGAAGTTCCAGAAAAATCCGACAAGTATATCTTTAAATATTCGACAAAATGTCTAAAATTGAAAGTGTCTGATAATTAATGGCTATATAGCGTATATTTCCTCTGTATTATTGCCGGAAGGCACACAAAAATCCCAATTACGTTTTCCAAATTACGATTTCTTCGATGCTTTTGGGATTAAAAACTTTAAATTAGACATTGCAGTTACTTTTAAGATGTAAATTTTTGCTTTTCTAAGAACAGTTTCAAAGTTATTCAAAATTTAAAAAAGAGAAATGAACAGGAAATGTTCTAAAATCAGTGTTACACAGGAACTACCAAATTAATTTCGAAAATTCTTTCTGGATAACTTTGATTGCAGTCATTGCTCAAACATAGCCTACCATATCTTGGTAACATTTTACGCAAAAGGATGCAATAGTAAAATTCCACATTAATTACGATATTTTGTTTAAACTGTTAAGATTAACACTAGAACTGCCATAGCGGTCATTTTGATCGGTACCAAATAAAAATATTTCGATTCGAACCAGAAATTTCTTTCCAAAATAAGTTAAATATGTATCATGGAGAAATAAGTTAAATAAAGAAGTTAGATAGTTTTTAATAAAAATTCTGGTGTAAAATATTTTTATAACACTTGAGTAAAATATCCGGAGGTTCTAGTGTTAAGCGATGAAATTATACATGGTGGTGACTTTAAAGATGCAAGTAAATGCCTGATAAGAACGTATGTTTAACAAATTGAATTGTTTGGAACTTTAGGGCTAGAAACTTGGAATTTCTTATAGTAATTATTTTTAAAACGCAAATGTACGCACAGACTAGCTTCTAAAATATTTGAAACTTAAAAAAAGATGGGGCGAGCAGAGAAAATAATAATATCCCGATTACATTAGAACTATTGAACCGATTTCAAAAATATCATCTGGACATTAATGATGACGGTACCTGCTTAAATCTAAACTATATTTTATTTCTGTAACGCTGACACCAATGGGTGCAAAAGCAAAAATCGTTCCAAATGTACGATTTTTTAAAAAAATGTTAAATGTAAAACTATGCTCCATAAGAATAATTGTTAAAAAATTTGAAATTTAAAAGAGTAAAATGTTTGGAAAACAATGTATAATTATGAATACTCCGGAGATATCAGGGCAGAAACTTTAAATGTAGCATATTTTTTACTATTAGGACGTGATACTCTCAGAAGTGATGCTCAAAGAACAATTAAAATATTCGAACTTTAAATGAGATGTAAATATTCTAAAATTATATTAAAAAGTTTCCATAACGCTAAATTTAAAAAACTAAATTAATAATGCACACGGACATTGTTTTCTTTCAATTAATTATTTTTAAAGTGACAATAGAATACAATGCAGAATTTTTCCAAGCCAGTTTGTTAAATAAAATCTCGCCGAGATTCGCGCCATCTTTTCTGAGCAATGGGATACAATATGACGGTTAAAATACGACTTAATCGATGTTTACCAATATCTTTTTGTAACAATATTTTGTTTTTTTATGGTGAATTAAGGTATACTAATATTAAACAATTGTACTAGATTACCAGTATTTAACCGTACAATGATAGGCCTGCTTCTTTTTACGGGTGGCTTATGGTTAGGTGTAACGTTATTTTTTAATGACAAAACTTTAATTGTTGTCTGAAAGAAATAGCATATCGGGGCTAATAACTTAATTTTAAAATATTTTCCCCGTATCCTGTCACAGGTGACAAATCGCCGTATATTCTATATGGATACAATTGTATGCGAGTTACAACGACAAATAATTTAATTATTCATAAAACCACGATTGCCGTTAACGGCCAACTCCTTCTGTGAATCTGCAAGAAGGGAATATGTTAAACACTATAAAGTAGAAATAATAAATAAAAAATAAAGAGAATAATATATATTTTTAAAAAATATGTTGCCATGATCTAGTAGTTTCATATCAATTAAATTATGAATTTTGTTCAGAAATCAATCTATAAATCCTAAATGATAGTTTAAAGAATGATTTAAAAAATTTGTGTTGCACTATCTTAAATTAAAAACAAAGCAAAAATTATGATTTTTTTAAAAATAAATTCACTAGCAGGTGCTTTCTAACAAGCGTAAAAAAAATGGCGAGTTTTCTATAATCGGTTTCTGAGGTCCACGCCAAACTAATGTATATATTGTAACTGAAATTGTTTGGAAAAATCATAGATCGGCAACCATGAAATTAGGCATAATTTTCAAGATAAATATCGAATGCATATAAATTCTTGTATTAAAAAAAAAAACTATTTTTATTTTAGCACTTATTTTAATGCAAGATAACGTAGAAGAAAAGACGTAGAAGGAGACAGAAAGAGGAATGGACTAAACGTGAACCTTTTAATTGTGAAAGTACGGAATCGGTTTCTAAACGAATCAACTTCTCACAAATTATACAGATTTTTTTTTAAATAGTTTTCTGCAAATAATCGTCAGTTTGTATAATAAATATGAAGCTCAAAGTGTCAAGAGAAGTAATTCAAAAGTTCTCATTTAGAAGAAAATGAAACGTTATATGTACGACTTGTTCTAAAATGAAACATGGCTCCAAAATGACAATCTACATTATCACTATTAGGAAAACTGTTGTTTCACCAAAAACCAAAGAAAACTCATATTAATTAAATCGGTTTAGTTTAATAATAAAACAAGAAAAAAAAATCCTGCCTCAAGCATACATTATGAAACACTTTCCAACACATTCAGGATACTGTAACAAAACTTTACAGTTTAATAAGGTGTAAGATAATGTCTAAGTAAATAATTTGGAAAACGCATAATACATTTGAAAAACCAATTACCATCAATAGTTGTAAAAATATCCTGTATATACCGTATAAATTTCTACATATTCTTCGTAATATGCTAAATTTAGTTCAGTTAGGAACTGTGGATAGAACAGTTGAACTTCCCCTTCAACTATTTCCATCAATAAGCGGAAATGCACTCCATATATTTTGTGCAGCCCTGTATATGATAGAAAGAAATTAAACCCCAAAAATAATATAAAAAAATTAGTTATATTTAAAAACTCGTATCACAATTGAAAGCGTACGTTAAGCAATTATTGCTCATAGATAATACTATAACCGAATTATTTTGTATTCTACCCTATTTTGTATTTATTATATTTTGTATTTACACCCTATTCTGTAATTAGCATCTTGTATCTCAGTTATAGATATATATATAAATTCCAATCTGTTTGAAATAGTGTAACTTCGTTGAAATACACCGGAAATGATTTTTCTTCAGAGACCGCTAACATTGCTAACCCAGACAATATATATCAATGATATGGAACTCCCAGTATATTTACGCGAGTTATAGCCCGGACAGACGGCAGACAGACGGACAGACGCACAGACGGAGAAACCGAATTCATAAGCAATTTTTAACTACGTTAGAAAATTAGAATGTTTAAAAGTTGGGTTTTCAATTTCCCATTTTTGTTATTTATTCTTTTTAAAAACTTTAAACGCATTTATAATATGCCTCGTTATTCGGAAATTGAAACATTTGACTATTATTTTAAAATATTTGTATTAAAATAAAAGAACACAAGTGAAAACTTCTTGATGATCTAATATTAATTATAAAGTTTCAAACAAAGAGAAAACTAATTTAAAATTTAATGAACAAACAGGTAACGTTCTTTCTATTTCCCGATGCAGCTGACTTTTTCTAATTAATAAATTAAGTTTTTTTACAGAAAGAAACTTTATTCAAAAAATAATAAAAATAAAAAAATCGATTAAATATTTCATAAAAGTATTTTCAAAGAAGTAGTTTCTACGCTTTGAAGCTTGTACCAATATGAAGTTTCAAAGAAGGAAAAGAAAATTATTCACACACTTTTTTAATTGGAACGTTAAATTTACAGGGTGACAATTATTGAACTATTTGAAATAAAACGTAAATTATTTAAAAACTACTGAGTGCACAAACTTTATTCAACATGTAAACATCACTACATATATTCGGATTTAGGTTATGAGATGTCCGATATGACTGAAATCATTGGCTATGATGTGGCGCAGACAAATAGCAAAATTCTTCATGACCCGCTGAAGTGCTGTCATCGATGCTGTCGATGACTTCCTGAATGGCAGTTTTCAGCTCGTATATGGTTTGGGGTTGTTTCTGTACACATTTTATTTAATGTAGCCCCACAAAAATGAATCAAATGTGTTCAGAACCGGAGAATATGGCGGCCAAATGAGTCCCATTCCAGTGGCCTCTGGGTACCCTAGAAGCAGAATGTGGTCACCAAAGTGCTCCTCCAGGACATCAAACATTTTCTTGGCTCGATGGAGTCGAGCTCCGACTTGCATGAACCACATCTTGTCGAAATCAGGGTCACTTTGGATAAAAGGGATGAAACCATTTTTAAAACTTTCACGTATCGTTCAGTAGTCACCGTGCCGTCAATGAATATCGGACCGCTTATTCTGTGACTGGACACTGCACACCACACAGTCACCCGTTGACAGTAGAGAGACTTCTCGATCGCCAAATGCAATTTCTCAGTCCCCCAAATGCGCCAATTTTCCTTATTGACGAAGTTGCGTGCGCATGCGCATACTAATTCCCATCATGCTCTGCGGCCAACCACGAAGTTTGAACTTCATCATGCAAACCGTTCAGAAGTTATGACGGTTTAATTTCATATAGTTCAGTAATTGTCACCCTGTACAAGAAAAGGCAATTTGTCATTGAATCAGGAAAAATTCCAAGTTGTATTTGTAAATGTTGATTATTTTAAAAAGCAAAAATTAAACGTAAAAATGAATAAAAATTTTAGTTTTTCAATTAACAGAGCTTATTAAAGAACATTTAAACGCACATTTGTATCTGCATGTTTGTACAAGAAAGTAGTGAATATTACTCCACCTTAGGTAGCTCAACTTTCCCTTTTTGTTCAACTAAACGGTACTGATAAACTTTTTCTTTCCTTATACAAAAAAACTGGAAGTCAAAAATTTTCACGATTTAAATATTTTCTTCGGTAGAGTCGTGGAAAAAAAGTAAACACCACCTACTAACTCTGTAACAAATTATTTTAGAAGAAAGTTACTGGTACCAAACGATTAGAAATAAAATCTACTTATAAATGATATATATAAAATTTGATTAGGCTGCCATCTACATATTAAAACGAACCCAAACTTTGTTTTTTTCAATAGCAATATCCAAGTTTGACCATAAATAAATTCCACACCCTCCAAAAATCTAAAATACAATATTTTACACAATAAAAACTTATTACTTAAAGAACCCAAACCAATATGTAAAGATGATATAGAAAATAAAATCCTAAAATATGAAATAAATCCGGAAATTCATTTAAATAACTTAATAGTTACAGACAAAATTATCACAAAAACTAATCTTATTTCGATTTACACAGATGGTTCTAAGGTGGACTCTGGCACAGCATATGCAATGGTAGCCTACAATCATAACATTAAAATTTATGAAAAAACAGTCAAACTGAGAGCAGAAAATTCAATCTTTCAGGCGGAGCTGCACGCAATAATTTCGGCAATTAATTGGGCCATTAACTCCCCTTATACAAAATTCCAAATATTAAGTGACAGTCAATCTACTATTAAAGCCTTAGACAATTTATTTCCAACTAACCCCTCAATTTATTACATCCATAATTTAATTAAACAAAATCAAAATAAAATATTTTACATTACTTGGATAAAAGGTCACATTGGCATAGCGGGTAATGAACTGGCGGATGAGCTGGCGAATGATGCCGCCCAGTACTGCGACCTACCAGTGGATCGAGGAGTTAAATTGCCTCGGTCCTATCTTATAAAATGTATTCGAACCCAATTACTGGACAGGTGGCAGTACAACTGGGATCACTCAGGGGGTGGCAGATATACGCACGGGCTGGTACCAAAAGTTCAGAACCAAATAATTTCAAAAGATAAAGTATCTATTTACTTTTTAACAGGCCGCGGCAGCTTCCCGTCTTTCCTTTATAATATCGGCAAAAAAGATGACGACCTTTGTAAATGTGGTGGTCGAGGAGACCCGATGCATTACATTTTCGGCAACTGCAAATTCATGAAGTTTAAATTTCACAGAACAGAAACGACAATCCTTCAGGACATCCTAAAAATAATTAATGACCCGGCACAACTTAAAAAACTTTATGCTAACTACGATATTCTCAATAGCCACTATTCTTTTATTCAATATAAATACATTCAATAATTACCTCTTCTGATTGCCTGTGGTGGACATGTCATGGGTCCACGTGGTGTATGGAAGGGTGTTTTTGAGATTGTTTTATTTTTAAGAACTTAAATACCACTAGAAATATTGTAAATATGTATAAATATTTTTGTTTAAAAGGGTGAAAAAAAGGGAAAAAAATATTTCTTATCAAATGAAAAGATGAATGTAAATACTAAAAATTTTTTCAAATAGTACGTAAATTCCAAAAGATATAAATCATAATCGTAATATATTTCTAGGCTCGCCCTGAAACAATAGGGTAGCCAATTGTGATTGGTAAAGAATCGCCATCTTAAATAATCATAAATTTTCACAGGCGGTCCGGGGACACGGCACTTGCCTCTTGTGCTCTCTTCGGCGTGTCAGGCGGGTCGTTCTGAAGTCTTCTTTCCCGGAGACTGGGGTTCTGGGCTTGTTTCCGCAGGTAGTAAAACTTTTCCCTGCCCTGGGCTTGGGGGTTACACCTAACCATAAGCCAAAAGCGGGTTCCCAGGGTGGGTGCTTACTTACTTACTAAAAACAAATTTTCATGAAATTCGTACGATTAGTTTAAGAGAAATTAATTATTTTAAAATGAGCTTATTTTAAGGGTATCGAAATTGAAGTTCGGTACTCGATTGTTGAAATGCCACAGAATGACTATGTCACTATTAATGTATTATTTTTTGTCAATATGCTCATTTCATTCGCTTAATGTGTTTCGACTGTTACCAGCCCAAATGTTTCAATAAAATGAGCAATATATATATTTTTTCAAATTATGCTTTTCTGCACATCATAGACCATCTTAAGCACATGATTTTGAAGTTTTTGAATCATAATTTCAAAACTACTTGTAAATAAAAAATTGAAATTGAGAATTTGCATAAAGCAGGACATAATAAATATAAATCTATCAAAAAATTGTAGGTTGCAATTCATATTTTTTATATATTAATTTCATAATTCATATTATAAAATTTGTAAAATTACAAATTCAAGTATTTATGTTTGAAGTTTTTAGTATTATAACTACACAGAAAATGATTACATTAAGATTATAATTTTAATAGACAGCAATAAAAATATGAAAATGTAATTTAACATTAGAAGCTCTAAATTTTGAATGTTTATAATTCAAATTTTTATCATTCAAATGACTTGAAATTTCGTTTCTAGGCATAGTTTGAAAAGAAAATCTAAAGTATATTGTTAAAATTGGGTGTTTCTATTGTAAAAAACAAAGTTTGGTCTGGTTTTGATTAGTAGATGGCCCCGTAAGCAAATTTTATGTACATCATTTAAAAGTAAACTTTATTTTCAAACATTTGGTACCAGTAAGTTTCTTCTTTCATAATTAGTTGCAGAGTTAGTAGGGGGTGCTTTTTTCCACGAAAGAAACTTTCAAGAAAACTTAATTAATTCTTTTATATTTTAAAAGTATTATTTGAAATGATGTAAATAAAATAAAACCAATAAGAAAAAAAGGACATTTTATTGATAAATTTCAGCGCAAATGCAAAGAACTGCTGCCCTCTTTTTGCGCAACGGGAAATTCATTTAATGGGTCTCTGATCTAAAAATCGCGCTAATTATAATTCTGTATGAATACTATCGCACACATTTAATATCTAACTGCAGTAATTTATTTAATTAATAGTAGAATTGTGCGAGGTCTTTGCGCTGCAATCTTTGAGATTATTTGTTGATATATTATTTCATTAATTTAACCGATATCGTACCAAGCATTGAAAAAATGAATATATTTTTTATAAAACCTTAAGTACATATTTTTCTAAGCATATGTATACATGTAAAATCCCAAAGTACCAAAATTTTATTAGTTTGATCGGTACAAGCTGTATTAAAATTAGAACAATGGTACAATCTGCTGTTATTCATTGTTACGTAGGTGAAATGGAAGAAATCATCTTAGGTAATCTCCAGCGTTACATATTTTTACAGATAGTTGTTGATTTCGCTGCACAGGGTTTGAGGTGGCATCTTTTTTGACAGTTTTCTGTGTTAGTAGTGGGGAAAAGACAGTTCTATTCCGAGGGTGGAGGTGTGGAGGAGGAGGAAATCGTACTATAGTACGAGAGGGTTTGAGAAGAGTGTTAAGTTCTTATCAGACGGAAAGGAGATAAGATAGGATAGTGAGATAAGATAATCTGATAGTGAGATAAGAGTAAAGTGTGGAAAGATCATGCTATAGTAGGGTGGTATTAGTTTAGAAGAAAATTATAGATAGTTTTCGAGCGTAAGGAATCGATCTAGATCATACTATAGTATGATAGGGTAAAAGGGGACTAAATTTTTAGACCGGGGCTTAATTTTTCGTAGCATCTTAGGGTTTAAACGAATGTCCATATAAGGTAATGTTATACTGTAACATAAGGGGTTAGGTCGTTTTGAGAGGAAGCTTATTTTTCGGAATCGACTTAGGGTTTGCACATGAAAATGCTAGGTGGCGCCCTCTACCGGCAGGAATTGGAAACTATTGTAATTAGGTTTTTTTCATAAAAATTTCACTTGGAATCGAACCTGTACCAAAATAGTCTCTTGACTTGATAATTTGAAGTAGGTTTAACTGATCAAGCCAAGAAACTATACCTGTAAGTCGAGATTTTAGATGTTTCAAGGCAAAAATTGTGGTCCTCTCATTTATGTGCGTTGGTTACTTAAGATAAGTCAACAGTACCTATTTTAACTACTACTGCACTTTGAGAATTACTTTAATGTATACGATTTTATCGATTTTGCATACGAGAGTAGGGTCATTCTACCATCCCTTAGTTTCGAACTTCGTAACTGATATGTTATGCACTATTTGAGAATTACTTTAATGTATACGATTTTCATTTTTTTAGTTTAACTTATTTTATCGATTCTGCGCGTCAGAGTAGGTTCATTTTACCAAACCCTGGTTTTGAACCTGCAAACTATGATTCAAATTTCATTTTTTGTGGCTGATACGCTATCCACTGGGCAAACCGTGCCCCAACATTTACTAATATATTTTTGAATACTATCTTTTCTAAATACTTATCATTTTATTGGGGGGGCTAAATTTTTAGGGGTTCAAAAGTCACTTTTTTAATAACTGATATATTATACAATGCCCAGACTGCGTCTCTAACGTTTACTTGCATGCTTTTAAACATTATCTTTCGCAAACATTTGATAAGTAATCAGCCTTTTCAACAAAAACTAACTATTATGTAAATAATGATACTCGTTGATTTTAAGGGAGATTATTTCACAAGTACACAAATTTTAAGAGAGGAGATTTTTTAATATTCCAATTAAATTAATTATGTACATTACTTTTTAACACACTACTGTAATTTAAATATATTATTTAGCCACTAACCCTGATATTTTTTCAAAGTAAAAGTTTTATAAGCATCGAAGAAATATCTCTTATTTTAAATAACTTAATTTTTGATTGCAAACCATTTTGCATGTTTTTGTAAATACGTTCTTTATGAAGTATACAACAGTTTTACTTTTAAAGATCATTAACTTAGCGGGGAGTTATAGTTGCATCACAAAATAAATTAAATCAGCTCCTAGTTCGTTATTGCAATTGATAATTATTTAATGATTCTACATTAATTCTAATGAATTTTAAAACTACTGCTGCACTCATTCTTTTGTAGTGTTTAATAAAATTTAGTACTAGTTTAAACATTGGTTTAATATATATTTCAGTGAAATAATAAAATTAACTTGTAAAACGATGAATTCAAACTCGTAATTCGAATAATCATATACTTTTCAGACATTACAAAAGCACCTTTCAATATCTGATTGATCCATTTCCCGTGAACTTTATACTTTATGTCACGTGTTATTTATAAATTTATGCACCAATCATTAAAATTTTCTAACATGCGCCCCCTATGATTATATGAAATTGAATGGGACGAGACTTTTTTCATTAGTGTTTGCTTTTCTTTGAATGTGTGAAGACGTTTTTACACTTAAGATGGCTGGTTCTCAAGATGGATATTCTACTATGTTAAACGATGATGTATCAAGATTAAATGATCAAGACATGATATTAACAGTACAACCTAAAGTAGAACCCGTTTCAGATAATGAAGTGGAATCCTCTGTATCAAAACTGAAGTCACCTTTTTTATGTACTATTTGCAACAAGTCCTTTTTACGAAAAGGTAATTTAAACCAACATTTGACCATACATTCAGGAGAAAGGCCATTTGTATGTGACATCTGTCAATCGTCATAAATTATCTCATTTAAAGATACCTTTGCAACATAAATGTGATTCATGCGATGAAACCTTCTCAAGAAAGCCTGACTTATTAAAACACAAGAAGATTCACAAGTCCTCCAAGCAGGATAAATGTAGCGAAATGAAACCAGCTTTATACGACCAAGAGACACATGTTTCGGATATCGAAATACCTCCTTTAAAGATAAAGTCCTTTGAATGTGGGATTTGTCATAAAACATTCATGCAAAAAACTGATTTAAAACGTGATAGTATAGCTCATTCCAAGACAGTCACTGCATATAAATGTGATCAATGTGGAAAAGACTATTTCAGCAAATTTTTATTAAAAAGTCATACGTTAATCGCACATCAAACACCCCATTTCAAGAAAAAGTCCTTTAAATGTGAAATTTGTCATAAAACATTCATGCAAAAAACTTATTTAAAACAGCATAGTATAACTCATTGTAAGACAACCACTTCATATAAATGTGAACAGTGTGGAAAAGACTATTTAAGCAGGTTTTTGTTAAAAATTCATATGAAGTCTCATGAAAAGACTCTCAACTCATACAGTTGTGATAAATGTTCCAATTCATTTTCATCAAAGTCTATTTTAACTAAACATAAAAAAATTCATTCTAAGAAATATAAATGTAATCACTGTAACATTATCTTTTATCTCGACTTTGAGTTTATACATCATCTTATCAAAATGCATAAATGAAAACTTTGTCTAAACATATAAATTGATTTGAATATCTACACCTTTCTAAAATTATTTGTTTTTCTATAACTATTGAAAATGATTAATAAATATTATGTAAGTGAAACTTTTTTTGTCTTTTTATATTTTTGTTCTAAAACCATTTCAAATTTTATCTAAGAAATTGTATTCAATTAAGAAATTAGTTACTATATATTCATATAATATTTTACTAAATAGAAAATACCCATTGGTTATTAAACAGAATTTTATGCATATCCATACTAAAAAGAGGGTTGCAACCAAAATTAGTCAGCGAAAGTGACGCCAACTTGGCGATATCTCTAATATTTCGCCAAATTCCTGTAGACATTCATTGTGAACCAATAGGGATTACTTGCTTACTAGGTAAATATTTACTAAGTATTCATATAATATTATACTAAAAAGAAAAAATAAATATAATATTTCAAAATTTTGTTTAAGTAATTGTATTCAATTAAGTAAATATTTATTAAGTATTCATATAATATTATACTAAAAAGAAAAAAAAATAAATACAATATTTCAAATTTTGTCTAAGAAATTGTATTCAAGTAAATAAATATTTATTAAGTATTCATATAATATTATACTAAAAATAAATACAATATTTCAAATTTTGTCTAAGAAATTGTATTCAATTAAATAAATAGTTATTAAGTATTCATATAATATTATACTAAAAAGAAATATATATATAATATTTCAAATTTTGTCTAAGTAATTGTGTTTAGTTAAGTAAATATTTCAAATTATGTTTTCAGTAATTGCAACATGATATTTACTAAATATTCAACTAATATTGTACTAAAAAGGACAAATTTATAATATTTCAAATTCTCTCTAAGAAACTGTATTTAACTAAGTAAATATTTACTAAGTATTCATATAATATTGTACTAAAAAGGACAAAAAATTTATAATATTTCAAATTTTCTCTAAGAAATTGTATTTAACTAAGTAAATATTTACTAAAAAGAAAAAATAAATACCATATTTAAAATTTTATCTAAGTAATTATATGCAATTAAATAATAGTTACTAAGTATTCAACTAATATTATACTAAAAAGAAAAATAAATATAATATTTCAAATTTTGTTTAAGTAATTCCAAAACATTTAATAATATTTCTACATAATATTTACTAAGTATTCATATAACATTTTACTAAAAATTGCATTCAATTAAGTAAATAGTTACCAAGTATTCATATAAGTTATCACGAGATATTTTTAAATTGTACTAAAAAGAAAAAATAAATATCATATTTCAAATTTTGTATAAGTAATTATGTCCAATTAAATAATATTTACTAAATATTCAACTAATATTACACTAAAAAGAAAAAATAAACATAATATTTCAAAATTTTGTTTAAGTAATTGTATTCAATTAAGTAAATATTTATTAAGTATTCATATAATATTATACTAAAAAGAAAAAAAAAATAAATACAATATTTCAAATTTTGTCTAAGAAATTGTATTCAAGTAAATAAATATTTATTAAGTATTCATATAATATTATACTAAAAATAAATACAATATTTCAAATTTTGTCTAAGAAATTGTATTCAATTAAATAAATAGTTATTAAGTATTCATATAATATTATACTAAAAAGAAATATATATATAATATTTCAAATTTTGTCTAAGTAATTGTGTTTAGTTAAGTAAATATTTCAAATTATGTTTTCAGTAATTGCAACATGATATTTACTAAATATTCAACTAATATTGTACTAAAAAGGACAAATTTATAATATTTCAAATTCTCTCTAAGAAATTGTATTTAACTAAGTAAATATTTACTAAGTATTCATATAATATTGTACTAAAAAGGACAAAAAATTTATAATATTTCAAATTTTCTCTAAGAAATTGTATTTAACTAAGTAAATATTTACTAAAAAGAAAAAAATAAATATCATATTTAAAATTTTATCTAAGTAATTATATGCAATTAAATAATAGTTACTAAGTATTCAACTAATATTATACTAAAAAGAAAAATAAATATAATATTTCAAATTTTGTTTAAGTAATTCCAAAACATTTAATAATATTTCTACATAATATTTACTAAGTATTCATATAACATTTTACTAAAAATTGCATTCAATTAAGTAAATAGTTACCAAGTATTCATATAAGTTATCACGAGATATTTTTAAATTGTACTAAAAAGAAAAAATAAATATCATATTTCAAATTTTGTATAAGTAATTATGTCCAATTAAATAATATTTACTAAATATTCAACTAATATTACACTAAAAAGAAAAAATAAACATAATATTTCAAAATTTTGTTTAAGTAATTGTATTCAATTAAGTAAATAATTACTAAGTATTCAGCTAATATTATACTAAAAAGAAAAAATATATAATATTTCAAATTTTGTTTAAGTAATTGCAAAATATTAAAAAAATATATTTAATAATATTACTATATAATATCTACTAAGTATTCGTAAAATATTTTACTAAAAAAGAAAAATAAATATCATGTTTCAAATTTCGTCTAAATAATTATATGCAATTAAATAATAGTTACTAAGTATTCAACAAATATTGTCTAAGCATTCAACTAATATTGTACTAAAAAAAGAAAAAATATATATAATATTTCAAATTTTATCTAAGTAATGGTGTTCAATTAAATAATATTTACTAAGTATTCATATTTTACTAAAACAAATCATACAATAGTGAAGACATCAGTCAAAGTGTTTAAACACGTAGTTTAATTAAATTACTCTTGAATCAACTTCACTTAAATTTATTTTTTCAATTTCTTATCAAATGAATCTTGAGTTAACTTTATTTTATTAATTTCATATTAAATTCCTGAAGTTATCCATTAAATAAGTTAATTTCCAATACTTTTAATATATTAGAACGTTTAATATATCACCCACCGTTTGTATAAACAACTGTCATTCCCTTATTAATAATGAATATTATCATATGTTAGCATACAATTCTTCAAAAAAGGATAAAACCATTAACGTAATATATATCATTCACCCTGTATATAAAAACTATTATCTTGTGTTACCATACTATTCTTCAAAAAAGGATAAAACCATTCACATAATATATATCACTCACCTTGTATATAAAAACTGTTATCACACGATCCTTCAAAAAGGATAAACCGCCATGCAAAATGAATTGTTTAAAACAAAACGTATTCCTATGCTCTTTAATCCGTGTGTTTATTTTTCCATAGTGTTCGAGTATGGTACTCCTATTACAACTTTTAAAGGAATGTTATAATTTGTACATGTATAACTAAAGAAATAAACAATCTCATAACAATTAAAAATGTATAACATACCTATAAAATATCCTACTAAAAATCTTAATACTATGATTCATACCTTTCAAGAATTAAAAAAGTTAATAGTATTCTTCGAAAAAAGAATAAAACCGTTAACATAATGCATATCATATCAATCAATTAATCAATCAGTCATATCAATCAATCAATCATATCATATCATTACTAATATGATGTTTATTTTGCTATACCTTTTAGAACTTTTAATAGAGTGTTAGAGTATAATTTGCATATGTATAGCTTAAGAAAACAATAATTCTTTAATAAATTAAAATATAACACAGGTTTAAAACATTAAACTAATAATCTTAATATTATAATTCATACTTTTTAAAATTAAAAAGTTTAAAAAACTTTATAAAATTTAAAAATTAAAAACTTTGAAAAAAAAAACTTTTACAAAATTTAAAAATTAAAAACTTTGAAAGAAAAAACTTTTATAAAATTTAAAAATTAAAACTTTGAAAAAAACTTTATAAAATTAAAACTTTGAAAGAAAAATCTTTTATAAATTTTCAAATTAAAACTTTGAAAAAAACTTTATAAAATTTTAAAAATTAAAACTTTGAAAAAAACTTTTAAAAAATTTAAAATTAAAACTTTGAAAAAAAAAACTATATAAAATTTAAAAAATTAAAACTTTGAAAAAAACTTTATAAAATTTAAAATTAAAACTTTGAAAAAATTATAGTTTACAAAATTAAAAAAATTAAAACTTTGAAATTTTTTTAAAAATTAAGTTATCAAAATTAAAATAATATTTAAAAAAAAACTTCATAAATTAAGTTTGCAAAAGTGAGTTTACCTGCTTGTACATGTACATGACTTTCAACATGATATAGTTTAATATATATCTTCTTTTTTATCACATAGAAGCAATAGGTTTATATATATATATATATATATATATATACATACACACACACACACACATACATACATATATATACTTAATAAAAATATTTTTAAGTAAAAAGAAAAAAAGAAAAAGTTATAATAATTAAAATTAAAAAATAAATATAGAAGTTTTCCAAAATTTAAAAAGTAAAAATCTAGTTTAAAAAAAAGTTAAAATAAAATTTCAAAAATGTTTTTTAAAAGTTCAATTAGATTTAAAATAAAAGTATTCAATCATATCAATCAATCAATCAAGATTTCAAATACAAGTAATCAATGAATCATATTAAGTCAAATTCAAGTCAATTCAAGTATTACAAGTTAGCAGAAAAAATTACAATTTATCAAAAGTGAGTTCGCGTATCTATCTGTATATAAGACTTTAAAACTTTCACTATGTTTTCGTTTAGTGTATATGTATTGTAACTTTCACTATACTTTAGTTAAATAATTATAAATCTTTATGTTATCATCCTACCCTCATTATATCCTATAATTATACACTTCGAAACGTTAAAAAGCGATATATTAATAAGTTCCTCAGTTAAAAAAATTAAAAATATTAATTTTTTTTTTTAACTTTCTATTGTCTATTATTTTTATGTCTATTATTTTGTAAAATCTTAAGTAACATGTTATTATATATTTGCAAGCAAAAATCCTATTAAATAACTTTCTTACTCTAGTGAACAAAGATTGATTTTTATACTGCTAAAGTATGATCATTCATTGTTTAACTGGATAATAATATATTTAGAAGTAACTTAAATTTCCTATAAAAGCGAAGTTTTTTATTACATCATTCATAGAATTCAAGTATGAGTATTAACCAAGTTTTATATATTATAATACGCTATACCAACATTGCAAAACTTTAAAAAACAACTATACTTAAACATTCATATAAAAAGCAACAAATTATATATATTCATACAACATATTATTATTCGATATATACATATCGAAAAATAGTGGACTTACCGTACTTAGAGTCAGAAAAGAAATACTCAGTTAATCAGATTGCAGATCATGACGTAATCGATAAGATATCACGTGCTTCCATCATGCCTTCTGGAATGTTCAATGTACAATCAGACTATGTTATCAAGTCACGAGGTCTAACTGATATGAGTTGTTATCACAACGTCAGCCATTTTCAATTTAGTTCTTGAATATGTAAGTTGGATATTTTCTTCAGTCTTATTTTGTGAAATCTTAAGTACCAGGATATCACGTATTTGCAAACAAAAATCCTATTAAAAACTTCCTCGCTATTGTGTACAAAGATTAATTTTCATAGTATTAAAGTATAATCATTGATAATATTTGATTGATTACTTAACCGTTATTAATATTATTAATATTAAATATAAAAGCGGAAGCTTTTATATTGCATCATTCATAGAATTCAAGTTTGAATATTATCCAAGTTTTATATACTTATATAATTTATACTATGTATATACTAGTATACTAGTATATATTCTAGCATAAGTATCAATCAAATATTATCAATGATTATACTTTAATACTATGAAAATTAATCTTTGTACACAATAGCGAGGAAGTTTTTAATAGGATTTTTGTTTGTAAATACGTGATATCCTGGTACTTAAGATTTCACAAAATAAGACTGAAGAAAATATCCAACTTACATATTCAAGAACTAAATTGAAAATGGCTGACGTTGTGATAACAACTCATATCAGTTAGACCTCGTGACTTGATAACATAGTCTGATTGTACATTGAACATTCCAGAAGGCATGATGGAAGCACGTGATATCTTATCGATTACGTCATGATCTGCAATCTGATTAACTGAGTATTTCTTTTCTGACTCTAAGTACGGTAAGTCCACTATTTTTCGATATGTATATATCGAATAATAATATGTTGTATGAATATATATAATTTGTTGCTTTTTATGTGAATGTTTAAGTATAGTTGTTTTTTAAAGTTTTGCAATGTTGGTATAGCGTATTATAATATATAAAACTTGGTTAATACTCATACTTGAATTCTATGAATGATGTAATAAAAAACTTCGCTTTTATAGGAAATTTAAGTTACTTCTAAATATATTATTATCCAGTTAAACAATGAATGATCATACTTTAGCAGTATAAAAATCAATCTTTGTTCACTAGAGTAAGAAAGTTATTTAATAGGATTTTTGCTTGCAAATATATAATAACATGTTACTTAAGATTTTACAAAATAATAGACATAAAAATAATAGACAATAGAAAGTTAAAAAAAAAATTAATATTTTTAATTTTTTTAACTGAGGAACTTATTAATATATCGCTTTTTAACGTTTCGAAGTGTATAATTATAGGATATAATGAGGGTAGGATGATAACATAAAGATTTATAATTATTTAACTAAAGTATAGTGAAAGTTACAATACATATACACTAAACGAAAACATGGTGAAAGTTTTAAAGTCTTATATACAGATAGATACGCGAACTCACTTTTGATAAATTGTAATTTTTTCTGCTAACTTGTAATACTTGAATTGACTTGAATTTGACTTAATATGATTCATTGATTACTTGTATTTGAAATCTTGATTGATTGATTGATATGATTGAATACTTTTATTTTAAATCTAATTGAACTTTTAAAAAACATTTTTGAAATTTTATTTTTATTTTTTTTTAAACTAGATTTTTATTTTTTAAATTTTGGAAACTACTATATTTATTTTTTAATTTTAATTATTATAACTTTTTCTTTTTTTCTTTTTACTTAAAAATATTTTTATTAAGTATATATATGTATGTATGTGTGTATGTGTGTGTGTGTGTGTGTGTGTATATATATATATATAAAACTATTGCTTCTATGCGATAAAAAAGAAGATATATATTAAACTATATCATGTTGAAAGTCATGTACATGTACAAGCAGGTAAACTCACTTTTGCAAACTTAATTTATGAAGTTTTTTTAAAATATTACTTTAATTTTGATAACTTAATTTTTAAAAAATTTTCAAAGTTTTAATTTTTTTAATTTTGTAAACTTTATAATTATTTCAAAGTTTTAATTTTAAATTTTATAAAGTTTTTTTCAAAGTTTTAATTTTTTTAATTTTATAAAGTTCTTTTTTCAAAGTTTTAATTTTAAATTTTATAAAAGTTTTTTTCAAAGTTTTAATTTTTAAAATTTTATAAAGTTTTTTTCAAAGTTTTAATTTGAAAATTTATAAAAGTTTTTTTCTTTCAAAGTTTTAATTTTATAAAGGTTTTTTCAAAGTTTTAATTTTTAAATTTTATAAAAGTTTTTTCTTTCAAAGTTTTTAATTTTTAAATTTTGTAAAAGTTTTTTTTTTCAAAGTTTTTAATTTTTAAATTTTATAAAGTTTTTTAAACTTTTTAATTTTAAAAAGTATGAATTATAATATTAAGATTATTAGTTTAATGTTTTAAACCTGTGTTATATTTTAATTTATTAAAGAATTATTGTTTTCTTAAGCTATACATATGCAAATTATACTCTAACACTCTATTAAAAGTTCTAAAAGGTATAGCAAAATAAACATCATATTAGTAATGATATGATATGATTGATTGATTGATATGACTGATTGATTAATTGGTTGATATGATATGCATTATGTTAACGGTTTTATTCCTTTTTCGAAGAATAGTATTAACTTTTTTAATTCTTGAAAGGTATGAATCATAGTATTAAGATTTTTAGTAGGATATTTTATAGGTATGTTATACATTTTTAATTGTTATGAGATCGTTTATTTCTTTAGTTATACATGTACAAATTATAACATTCCTTTAAAAGTTGTAATAGGAGTACCATACTCGAACACTATGAAAAAATAAACACACTGATTAAAGAGGATAGGAATACGTTTTGTTTTAAACAATTCATTTTGCATGGCGGTTTTATCCTTTTTGAAGGATCGTGTGATAACAGTTTTTATATACAAGGTGAGTGATATATATTATGTGAATGGTTTTATCCTTTTTTGAAGAATAGTATGGTAACACAAGATAATAGTTTTTATATACAGGGTGAATGATATACATTACGTTAATGGTTTTATCCTTTTTTGAAGAATTGTATGCTAACATATGATAATATTCTTTATTAATAAGGGAATGACAGTTGTTTATACAAACGGTGGGTGATATATTAAACGTTCTAATATACTAAAAGTATTGGAAATTAACTTATTTAATGGATAACTTCAGGAATTTAATATGAAATTAATAAAATAAAGTTAACTCAAGTTTCATTTGATAAGAAATTGAAAAAATAAATTTAAGTGAAGTTGATTCAAGAGTAATTTAATTAAACTACGTGTTTAAACACTTTGACTGATGTCTTCACTATTGTATGATTTGTTTTAGTAAAATATGAATACTTAGTAAATATTATTTAATTGAATACCATTACTTAGATAAAATTTGAAATATTATATATATTTTTTCTTTTTTTAGTACAATATTAGTTGAATGCTTAGACAATATTTGTTGAATACTTAGTAACTATTATTTAATTGCATATAATTATTTAGACGAAATTTGAAACATGATATTTATTTTTCTTTTTTAGTAAAATATTTTACGAATACTTAGTAGATATTATATAGTAATATTATTAAATTTTTTTTTAATATTTTGCAATTACTTAAACAAAATTTGAAATATTATATATTTTTTCTTTTTAGTATAATATTAGCTGAATACTTAGTAATTATTTACTTAATTGAATACAATTACTTAAACAAAATTTTGAAATATTATGTTTATTTTTTCTTTTTAGTGTAATATTAGTTGAATATTTAGTAAATATTATTTAATTGGACATAATTACTTATACAAAATTTGAAATATGATATTTATTTTTTCTTTTTAGTATAATATTATATGAATACTTAGTAACTATTTACTTAATTGAATGCAATTACTTATACAAAATTTGAAATATGATATTTATTTTTTTCTTTTTAGTATAATATTATATGAATATTTAGTAACTATTTACTTAATTGAATACAATTTCTTAGACAAAATTTGAAATATGATATTTATTTTTTCTTTTTAGTACAATTTAAAAATATCTCGTGATAACTTATATGAATACTTGGTAACCATTTACTTAATTGAATGCAATTTTTAGTAAAATGTTATATGAATACTTAGTAAATATTATGTAGAAATATCATTAAATGTTTTGGAATTACTTAAACAAAATTTGAAATATTATATTTATTTTTCTTTTTAGTATAATATTAGTTGAATACGTAGTAACTATTATTTAATTGCATATAATTACTTAGATAAAATTTTAAATATGATATTTATTTTTTCTTTTTAGTAAATATTTACTTAGTTAAATACAATTTCTTAGAGAAAATTTGAAATATTATAAATTTTTTGTCCTTTTTAGTACAATATTAGTTGAATATTAAGTAAATATCATGTTGCAATTACTGAAAACATAATTTGAAATATTTACTTAATTAAGCACAATTACTTAGACAAAATTTGAAATATTATATATATATTTCTTTTTAGTATAATATTATATGAATACTTAATAACTATTTATTTACTTGAATACAATTTCTTAGACAAAATTTGAAATATTGTATTTATTTTTTTTCTTTTTAGTATAATATTATATGAATACTTAATAAATATTTACTTAATTGAATACAATTACTTAAACAAAATTTTGAAATATTATATTTATTTTTTCTTTTTAGTATAATATTATATGAATACTTAGTAAATATTTACCTAGTAAGCAAGTAATCCCTATTGGTTCACAATGAATGTCTACAGGAATTTGGCGAAATATTAGAGATATCGCCAAGTTGGCGTCACTTTCGCTGATTAATTTTGGTTGCAACCCTCTTTTTAGTATGGATATGCATAAAATTCTGTTTAATAACCAATGGGTATTTTCTATTTAGTAAAATATTATATGAATATATAGTAACTAATTACTTAATTGAATACAATTTCTTAGATAAAATTTGAAATGGTTTTAGAACAAAAATATAAAAAGACAAAAAAATGTTTCACTTACATAATATTTATTAATCATTTTCAATAGTTATAGAAAAACAAATAATTTTAGAAAGGTGTAGATATTCAAATCAATTTATATGTTTAGACAAAGTTTTCATTTATGCATTTTGATAAGATGATGTATAAACTCAAAGTCGAGATAAAAGATAATGTTACAGTGATTACATTTATATTTCTTAGAATGAATTTTTTTATGTTTAGTTAAAATAGACTTTGATGAAAATGAATTGGAACATTTATCACAACTGTATGAGTTGAGAGTCTTTTCATGAGACTTCATATGAATTTTTAACAAAAACCTGCTTAAATAGTCTTTTCCACACTGTTCACATTTATATGAAGTGGTTGTCTTACAATGAGTTATACTATGCTTTTTTAAATAAGTTTTTTGGATGAATGTTTTATGACAAATTTCACATTTAAAGGACTTTTTCTTGAAATGGGGTGTTTGATGTGCGATTAACGTATGACTTTTTAATAAAAACTTGCTGAAATAGTCTTTTCCACATTGATCACATTTATATGCAGTGACTGTCTTGGAATGAGTTATACTATGACGTTTTAAATCAGTTTTTTGCATGAATGTTTTATGACAAATCCCTCATTCAAAGGACTTTATCTTTAAAGGAGGTATTTCGATATCCGAAACATGTGTCTCTTGGTCGTATAAAGCTGGTTTCATTTCGCTACATTTATCCTGCTTGGAGGACTTGTGAATCTTCTTGTGTTTTAATAAGTCAGGCTTTCTTGAGAAGGTTTCATCGCATGAATCACATTTATGTTGCAAAGGTATCTTTAAATGAGATAATTTATGACGATTGATAGATGTCACATACAAATGGCCTTTCTCCTGAATGTATGGTCAAATGTTGGTTTAAATTACCTTTTCGTAAAAAGGACTTGTTGCAAATAGTACATAAAAAAGGTGACTTCAGTTTTGATACAGAGGATTCCACTTCATTATCTGAAACGGGTTCTACTTTAGGTTGTACTGTTAATATCATGTCTTGATCATTTAATCTTGATACATCGTCGTTTAACATAGTAGAATATCCATCTTAAGAACCAGCCATCTTAAGTGTAAAAACGTCTTCACACATTCAAAGAAAAGCAAACACTAATGAAAAAAGTCTCGTCCCATTCAATTTCATATAATCATAGGGGCGCATGTTAGAAAATTTTAATGATTGGTGCATAAATTTATAAATAACACGTGACATAAAGTATAAAGTTCACGGGAAATGGATCAATCAGATATTGAAAGGTGCTTTTGTAATGTCTGAAAAGTATATGATTATTCGAATTACGAGTTTGAATTCATCGTTTTATAAGTTAATTTTATTATTTCACTGAAATATATATTAAACCAATGTTTAAACTAGTACTAAATTTTATTAAACACTACAAAAGAATGAGTGCAGCAGTAGTTTTAAAATTCATTAGAATTAATGTAGAATCATTAAATAATTATCAATTGCAATAACGAACTAGGAGCTGATTTAATTTATTTTGTGATGCAACTATAACTCCCCGCTAAGTTAATGATCTTTAAAAATAAAACTGTTGTATACTTCATAAAGAACGTATTTACAAAAACATGCAAAATGGTTTGCAATCAAAAATTAAGTTATTTAAAATAAGAGATATTTCTTCGATGCTTATAAAACTTTTACTTTGAAAAAATATCAGGGTTAGTGGCTAAATAATATATTTAAATTACAGTAGTGTGTTAAAAAGTAATGTACATAATTAATTTAATTGGAATATTAAAAAATCTCCTCTCTTAAAATTTGTGTACTTGTGAAATAATCTCCCTTAAAATCAACGAGTATCATTATTTACATAATAGTTAGTTTTTGTTGAAAAGGCTGATTACTTATCAAATGTTTGCGAAAGATAATGTTTAAAAGCATGCAAGTAAACGTTAAAGACGCAGTCTGAGCATTGTATAATATATCAGTTATTAAAAAAGTGACTTTTGAACCCCTAAAAATTTAGCCCCCCAATAAAATGATAAGTATTTAGAAAAGATAGTATTCAAAAATATATTAGTAAATGTTGGGGCACGGTTTGCCCAGTGGATAGCGTATCAGCCACAAAAAATGAAATTTGAATCATAGTTTGCAGGTTCAAAACCAGGGTTTGGTAAAATGAACCTACTCTGACGCGCAGAATCGATAAAATAAGTTAAACTAAAAAAATGAAAATCGTATACATTAAAGTAATTCTCAAATAGTGCATAACATATCAGTTACGAAGTTCGAAACTAAGGGATGGTAGAATGACCCTACTCTCGCATGCAAAATCGATAAAATCGTATACATTAAAGTAATTCTCAAAGTGCAGTAGTAGTTAAAATAGGTACTGTTGACTTATCTTAAGTAACCAACGCACATAAATGAGAGGACCAGAATTTTTGCCTTGAAACATCTAAAATCTCGACTTACAGGTATAGTTTCTTGGCTTGATCAGTTAAACCTACTTCAAATTATCAAGTCAAGAGACTATTTTGGTACAGGTTCGATTCCAAGTGAAATTTTTATGAAAAAAACCTAATTACAATAGTTTCCAATTCCTGCCGGTAGAGGGCGCCACCTAGCATTTTCATGTGCAAACCCTAAGTCGATTCCGAAAAATAAGCTTCCTCTCAAAACGACCTAACCCCTTATGTTACAGTATAACATTACCTTATATGGACATTCGTTTAAACCCTAAGATGCTACGAAAAATTAACCCCCGGTCTAAAAATTTAGTCCCCTTTTACCCTATCATACTATAGTATGATCTAGATCGATTCCTTACGCTCGAAAACTATCTATAATTTTCTTCTAAACTAATACCACCCTACTATAGCATGATCTTTCCACACTTTACTCTTATCTCACTATCAGATTATCTTATCTCACTATCCTATCTTATCTCCTTTCCGTCTGATAAGAACTTAACACTCTTCTCAAATCCTCTCGTACTATAGTACGATTTCCTCCTCCTCCACACTCCCACCCTCGGAATCGAACTGTCTTTTCCCCACTACTTGTGTTTGTTTTTTTGCAATAATATGATCATTTTTAAGCTTTATAAATTCTTCATAAACCAGTGAAACACCCAATTTTCTGCAATATGGTTTCCTTGGAATGGAAAGTCCCAAACTGGCAATTGTTATATGTCTCCGAAAATCAAGCAGGCTCAGACTATCTTTACTAAATAGCAGACTGAGCTTCCATGAAGCAATTAATGCTGTTTCAAATGCATTAAAAAATATAGGCCAGTGCTATTTTTTCGCTTGAATTGAAGTAAAGTAAGCTGCAGCATGATTATAAAAAATGTCAACTCCGTTTTTATATTTATTGCAGGATGTAATGCACACTGGTATCTTAATCTGTTTTTTACCACCCTTTATTCTCCTTATCGACGATCAATACACTTTTGTTTCTTCGAATTTGGTTATTACAGAAACAACTTGATTCTCATTCTATCGAACTGCTGCAACTTTGTTTTTTGTATTGAAATTTCTGTCTGAAGAGCCACGTTCCATTTTTAACTTCGTTTTCAAGAGCACAAGTGGCAGTGAAATACCCACTTTTCTGCAATATGGTTTTCTTGGAATGAAAAGTCCCAAATTTGCAAATGTTATGTCTCCGAAAATCAAGCAGGCACAGGCTATCATTACTAAATAGCTGACTGAGCTTCCATGAAGCAAATAATGCTGTTTCAAATGCATTAACAAATATAAGCCAGTAACAATTTTTTCCTTGAATTGAAGTAAGTGTCTGCAAGGTTATCAAAAATATCATATCCGTTTCTATATTTATTTTAGAATGTGATTCACACTGGTATCTTAACCTGTTTTTCTTTTTGCCACCCTGTACACTCTTTATCTACGGTCAATACATTTTTTGATTCTTTGAAATTCGTCCCTACTGAAACAACTTGCTTGTTATTCCATCGAACTGTTGCGACTTTTTTTTTTTTTGTGTCGGAATTGCTGACTGAAGAGCCATGTTCCATTTTTAATATTGCTTTAGAGGACATAAGTGGGCATTTAGGCATTCTATGTTCTCTAACAGTACCTGTAGCGAAGAAGTTTTTATGTGTAAGAATGGATTTGGGATTTACATCATGTACTTCATTGTTATTAGAAACTAAAATTTAAATCATACCCGCAACATATTTTGGACATACTTCATCAAACATTGTTTCTTCTATCTTCCTTGTATATGAGTCATCAGTCTCCTCAGTGTCGCTCAGTGCATCTTATTCTGGAGGTAAAATCATTAATTCATTGTCTATGCCGACTAAATCCCTGTCATCAATGTCATTTAATTTCCACAAAAAATCCAAGGCTTCCTGTCCAGTTATAAATTTATGAGACATTTTAAAGTACTAGTTTAAAAATAATTTTCAAAAGAAAACAAAATTAAATTATACAAAAACGAGAGTAAGCATGTTTGCTTGGATGAATTTCAAAATACAAACTGTCTTTTTTAGCTGTTGTTTGAGAACAAGTTACCCCCCCCCCCCTGTCAGACAGACTGTTAGGTGCCTGCGTTAGTTGTAGAGTTGCAATGTTTGGAATGAACGAAGAAAGAAAGGACCATTACAAATTGATAGGGGTTAGAATTAGGAGGTCGTGGATTGTAACATCGTCCTATTTTCAAGACAGTTGAAAATACAAGGAAAATTTATCGCTTAGATATTTTTTTTACAATATTGTTTTACTGTTAAAATATGGACTAATACCTCAGTAAATTTATTTGTGTGTTTTTCTTGGGGCTCAAAACTTTAAAAAACTTGTATGTTGAAAAAACAATTCTGGAAAAGTCGCCATTTTAAATATTTAATAAAAAATATCCAACATTAAATTAAACTCGCGTAAAAGACAAATATATCATTAAATGACTCTTAAATAATAAATCATCTTTAATTTGAATTAAAATATTCAAAAGAATTTATGTAGTGTCCACTTATGTGTGCTGTCATATCTTTGGGATGATGAGGAAAAATGGGTTAATGTTACTTTTGTTTTTAACCAAACGATGTACTTTAAAGAAATGTCAGTGCACTGCGTCGAGAGGCTGCTCAAAAATCTTTCGTATTATAACTTTTTAACCGTTCTGCGTTTTGCATATGCATAGTAAAAAGAAGACATGAGAAACTAAATATACAAGAATGATAATTCAATTAAGTGAATTTTCCTGTTTTCATTTTGTACATTCTAAGACAGGAACTGTAGTTCCTATTATTTCATTTTAACAAAAGCCATAATAATTGGATAAAAATGCATTTTTATGATAATACTTTGTTTAACATATAGTAGAATAATTTGATTTTTGTGAAAGGGAAAATGATCGGAAATTACGCCATTTTAACGCAATTAAAATAACGTTATGTTTTATTAATTTAAATTAATATTTCATTTTAGGTTTTACTTTTTGATGCAAAAATGATGCTTGAATTGATGCACGTTTCATAAATAAATATGACGTCACGCCTCTCAAAACTTTTTTTCTTGCTCGGTTTCTTTCTAAGATTTGGCGACAGCATACACTGTAAAAAAAATACGACCAGTTTTCCTGTAGGAATCGGAAAAATAGTTGCCCTTATCGTACAGGAAAAATAGTTGCCCTTATCGTACCGGAAAAATTTCCGACCCAGCTCGGATTAAAATCCGTAAAATCGGAATAAAATCCGTAAAATACCGTTTTATTTCCTTTTTTTACGGATTTTATTGCGAGTTGGGTCGGAAATTTTTCCGGTACGATAAGGGCAACTATTTTTCCGATTCCTGCAGGAAAACTGGTCGGGTTTTTTTTTTTACAGTGTATAAAACAACATTTTATAGGAAATATATTAATTATTCTGCAAGTAAATAACAAAATTTTCAGTTTAATAGAAATCTGCACGCTTAATTGGGATAAAAAGATGCCTGTGTTCTTCTTCTTCTTTTTAGAAAGTTTTAAAATAACTAATTAAGCCATTTTCATGACACCGGTTGACTACTACAGAATATATGACGTCATTTGAGTAATCCGAAGCTATTGGCTCACTGTTAAAACATTTTCTGCGAAATTACAGAGCATCTACTGGTAATCCAATGTAAAATTACAGAGATTCTGTTAAATAACACAGAAATTATTCGGTAAATTAACAGTAGAGTCTGTAAATTTATTTTGCTTATTTATTTTTTTAATTATAATAATTTAATTTATTTTTCAAAATCAGTGAATTTTTGAACTTCGACAAATTATAACTTTTTGAGTGAATTTGAAGTACTGTACCATTTAATTTTTACAACGTTTATTTTTAGACGACCTTTAGATAACTTTTTTTCCATTGTAGCTTTATTTATTAGAATTTTTAATTAACTGTAATTTTCAAACAAATAATGTATTTTAAAGATATGCCAGTGCACTATGTCAGAAGCCTGTTCAGAGGCCTTTCATATGATATCTCATTGATCGTTCTGCGTTGTGTTTGTGCTTAGAAAAAGGGATGTTGAATTAATGTATATGATATTATATATGATAATATATATATAATATATGATAGTATATATATGATAATATAATATACATATAACACATACGATAATAGAATAATAAAGTATAATAAACAGAAATAATATATATGATAATATGTGTTATAATAGAATGATAACACGGAGTTAACATAATTAATATGTATGATATGCAACTCGCTCAATACTGAAGGCTATGCAATAGTTAGAAAGGGTTACTCTGTGTTTACAATTGTCCATTTAGCCTACTGCTATATTGGATTGATCAATCGATACACTGCTCAAAAACATTCGTATACACTATATGGCCAAAGGTGACCGGTCACTTTAGATTTTAGACATTTTGTTAAACATCTAGAAAAATACATGAGGAATTAACCTGAAACTGCAAGTGTGTAAACAGTATAGTACAAGTGATATATTTCCGCGAAGATTTTTTTTTCTCGAAACCCGATAGGGGACCGTCAACAAATTGAAAAAGAACGAATATCTTTTAGATAACCCTGTAAAAACTGGTTCCGGCCCAAGGGGCCCGGTTCAAATCAAACAATAAGAAAACCATTAATCATTCTCCCCCACCTCGCATCGGGAGAAAAACTAATCCTTTCTTTGAAATAGTGGATTTGCCTCGGGATGATCCATATAAGCATCCATTTTGTTGCCTGGATGGAGTAGAATTGGGTTTTTTAATTTATGTATCAGGTACACTTATGGGCACGCACATGTTCAAGAAATATGCGCCAATTCAGCTAATGTGTTAGTACTACGTATGCTTCTCTAATAAAAGGGACTCATTCTGTAATCTTTCTGAGAGAATTTTTTTTTCTTTTCTGATACTTTTTCTTTGTAAATAACTATATGCGTTAACTAAGTGCTATCTATTTTCATATGGTGACCAAAATTTCATAAATAAATGGTACACTATCAAGTAAATCTGAAGATATTAAAGTGCAGTCGAACAAAAGAAAGAAAGAAGGAAAGAGATACATTTTAATCACCCCACTGTACAATAAAAAAAAAAGGAATAGGCAGTTTTCTAGTTCCGATTCTTTAAACAACGCCGACTTCATTGGTGTCAGATCAATCATACAATAGTCAATTATTTGTTACTATATAAGCTTTTAAAAGGACAAAGGCTGTTTGCTCTTTTCCAAAATGCATTTCAGTTGAAAGTGGAATAATCTGGAAGCACTTTTAAGCAAATGTCAACTTCATGTCATTCATCGGATTGTTCCGACAACCTCTCAATGTGGCAAATATTGCTGTCGTTAGTTTATTGACACGCGATTAATAAATAGCGACAAAGGTTTACAAAGGGTTTCAAATGCTTTTCTTGGAGAATATAGCAAAAACAAAATTTCACTTCCGGCTGTAAATTCTTAAATCTATAACCTAAATACCCCAAGAAAAAAAAAAAAAAAGGCTAATTAAAAAAGCAATACATTTCTTTAAAATGTACTTCAAAACAGTAATGTGGCATGAATTGCCAAATATAATAAGGAAGGGTGAAACGAAGTTAATTTTCTCTCTATATACATGAAATATTTTTTAGATAAAAAAAATTGATTCAGTTGATTTTTGATTCAGTTATCTGTACATAAATTTACACACGTACAAATCTGTATAAATCATGTATTCTTCTACATTAACAACATTCATTTGTCACGTATTTTTTAGTCACCGTAAATACGTCTTTAAAAAACTAAAAATATGCGATTTTTTTTTTTTCAATGCAGATGCAATCTTTTGTTAAGCATGCGATAATAAAACATATATATTGATTAAGCACGTTTTAGTCGAATATAGTTTAATTGAATATTCTGTATCATATAAATATATCAAACTGTAATGCTAAAATAATCTGTATCATATAAATATAACATAAACTATAACGCTAAAGTTTTATTATTTTCATAATAATGCAGTACTTAGCATTATATGCTAAATATTATTAGTATGAAAATAATTAAGAGCACAAGCGAAAACTGATAAAAGTGAAAACGAAGCATTTTTTTCAAACTCAGTTTAGAACTTAAAATTTTGAAACGAAAAAACTCAGATTAAATCAACAATTGGCCCGAGGCCCGTACCCTGCCCGGCGGAATGACGGCGAATTTTCAAATGGGCCGGGCCGGCAGAATTAGGACAATTTTTTCAACGGGCCGGCAGACAAAATAAACGGGCCGGGCCAGGCCGGCAAAAAAATTGAACGGGCCTGCAGGGTCGGGTCGGGTCGATAAAAAAAATTAATCGGGCCTATCGGCCCGATATAAGAATTCAAGTGAAGCAGATAAAATACGAGCCATTTTCAATTAATATGATTTTCTCGAGAAGTATAAATGTGCATCACGAGCCGATGCGAGTTTAACAACATCAATACAGAAATATAACATGTCCATCGTTGAGATCGGCATCGTACAGTTACTAGATGTCTGACTCCGGGTTTAATTTTTCTCAGCAGACTCGTGCCGGGACGAAACTGGTCTTAATCGATCTCAGGATGTGTAGGATAGGCATTATGTTTTGTAAGATTATTAATAGTGATAATGAACTTCTGTTAAGGGTGTTCTTAAATCCAAAAGGACAACTTTCTGACATAAGTTTTAATTTATTTTTGCTCGAAAATGCATGAAACAAGCTGGTGTTGTTGTTCAAAAACTAAGTAATTGAGCTGGTTTTTTCATTTTTTTGCAAACGCAATAGATCTTTCAGAAAAGAGTGTCAAAGTGGGCGTTTTGAACCGAATTTCCGCGCGAAGGGAGAAAGAGCACTCAAGAGCGGGCGAAAAACGTGTTTGTCACGTGATCGAATTCGCTTATAACTCAATAGGTAATTGATTGATCAAAAAATGGAAAAAACAGTTCAATTCCAAATCGCTTTCATGGCCAGGCTTTCCAATTTTATATCTTTCCGTTAAAAAATGAAATTGTAAATATGTCAAAACGTTTTGCGCTTGTTGAGAAGAGCAGTTAAGAATAGCCTTAACAGTATCTTTGGAAATATACCTTAAGGTGGTTCTCATAGTCACTGCTCAACAATGCAAAACTTTTAGACACATTTTCTGACTCATTTTTAACTATAAAGGCATAAAATTGACAAGCCTGATTATTGAAGGCATTTGGAAACGAATAGCTTTCTCCATACTTGATAAATTATAGAGATAAAGGAGATTCTTGTCACGTGACTGTCACGTTTTTCTCTTTTCCTGTGCTATCGCTTGCGGAAATTCGATTCAAAACGCTAACTTTGGCAGTATTTTCAGAAAGATATATTGCTTTTATTTATAAAAAAAAAACGACATTTACATAGATTCTGAATAAGAATACCTGACAATCTTACGCGTTTCCAAAAAGAAATGAATTCATAAATGTGTCGAAATGTAGCTCCTTCGGATTTGAGAAAAGCCTTAAAAATGAGAGAAATATTTACACAAATCTACTTTTTATTATACAGCTTCAAAAATTATCATGTTTTTAATCCTTTATTCTGAACTACATTAATCTTTTAATGAATCCTTATTTGAATTTTGAAATGTCAGTAGAGACGATGACTAAAACACTGTAAGTAATCGTTAATGTTTACTGTTATGTGTTTTCTGTTTTGCGAACACATAGTAATCTAAAATATACTGTAAAATGTTCCTATAAATATGTATGTAGTATTCATTAAAAGAATCTTAATTGTATGTCGAGAAAAACAGACTTTTTTGTAGAAACTGAGTCGGGCCAAACTTCCAATTTTTATACCGGGCCGGGAAAAGATAGCTTTCGTTCGGGCCGGGCCTGGAAATTCCGACCCGTGCACACCTCTAAAAACCGACTGGAGTAAAATGTAAATATATATATATATCTTTTTCAATTGTTGTTATTTGAACATGTGTGCGTATCTATCGGTTCGGTCCCTTATTAATAAATAACTAAATAATTGTCAAATGTTAACTGTAATTCCTTCCAGCCAATTCTAATAAGCTCCTTGAAAAGCTAAGAAGGAATTAATTCTTAAAAATCAATGATGGTTTTAGAAAAATAAAAGTTCCCTTAGATTTAAAATATATATATATATTTTTTTTTCGAATAAAAGAAAATTTTCTTTATTCATTTTAATTCACCGACAAAAATACAAAATTTAAAGTTTTATTAATTGAACAAGTTTTAAAAAAGTTTTTCTCTTAAATAATAATTCAAAGTTTTTTATGTACCAGAGGCTGTGCCCGTTACGAGCTAAGTCCTCAAAACCCTCTCCAAATCTCGCCGGATTGTTAAACATGGTAATTTGAGTTGTTTCAAAAATTTAAATCTGATTATAGTAGATTGAAGGATATTCCACAAATGAAAATGTAGTCATATTTAAAGGAATATTGTAACACATGAAATTGGCAGGTGTTTTCATGCAGATACTATGCGATCGAGTGTTTTCCATTTTTTAATAAAAGCAAAAGATCATTCATAAAATACTGTCAAAGGAAAACCTGTCGTCACGTGGAAAAAATCGCTTATAAATACATAAGTAACACATTGATCAACGATTAGTAAACACTATTCGATGCCAAATCGCTTCAGTAGTCATGCCTGCAAACGTCATGCTTTTGCATTTAAAAATGTGTCCATAAATATTTAAAAACTCCATGTTGTCGGAGGGACATATTTCTTTGATAAAGTCCTTAAAAGGTGACATAATCTTAGATTTCAGATTAGTTCGGATGATGAAACTGACACCATTTTCAAAAGAAAAGATCATTTTCATATATGGAACAAGTCATGATATGACTGTGTGATTGCGTCAGTATAATGTCATATTCAATAAACTTTAGCTTGCATTTAAAGTTCCCAAAATTTATTAGTTTATTTCTAAATTTCTTTTCTTCTATCCCTTGAAATCAAAATTAAGCAATAAAACTAAAATCTGAAACATTTAAAAATAATTGATGGATATGATGCACTAATCTTAAACGCACAGACGGTGAAAATGACATAAATTCCAAAAAGAAAAAATGCCTTTTCATCCAAAAAAAAAAAAAAAAAAAAAAAATGTACATCAGCACAGATTGTTTAGAACAATATTTTAATTAAAATTGTATTATATAATTTTCATATTCCATTATAACGAAGTCTTTTTAAAGAAATGTACTTGATAAAACCTCTCAAAAAGAAAAAAAAAAAAGCAATTTAACAAATTACAACGACCGTTTGGAAAATGATTTTTTCGAAGACTAAAATTTAAGACATAAAAAATCGCACGGAGTTGATCATACATTACGTACGCCATGAATTAAACATTCACATTCCTGGACCCATCATGAACAAATTTTAAAAGAAATTTCAGTTTTACAATTTTCAGTACTGTAAATGTTTAAACTTCTACGGAGCTGGTCATACATTACGTACGCCATGAATTAAACATTAATAGTGTTATTACACATAAAAATTGCAAGCGACAAAAATCGCCTGCGACTCGTCAGATTTCGTGAAACTTACGTATTATCCAAGCATTTCATTGGATGTTCGGGAAAAGGCTTTTCCATCGTCCGATTTCCAAGAAATCTGACGACCCATTTTAAATGAAATTTCATTCTTAAACTTCTAAACATCCCACAATATTACTTTTTACACCGTCATATAGAGAAAAAAAATGTACTTTTAAATGTAATTTGTTTGGAAGCTGTATCTCAATTTGTTTCTGAGTTATTAAATTTTTTTTTCTAGTTTTTATTACTTTTTTTGTCATAGTAGCAACAGAAGTATCCATCTCTGTTGAAAGTAAAGGCAAATTACAGATTACTGTATAGACCAATCAGAAAACGAATAAAATGCTGATTCAACCAATAAAAAACTCCAGATGTGCTTTTGATTTCCTACCCTGACGAGGACAATAACCATTTTTCAAAATAGTTAAAAAAAAAAAAAAAAAAAAAAAAAAAAAAAAAAAACCTTCACGGATCGTAATTTTTGCAAAAACTTTGTGGCAGAGTTTAAATAAAACGGAACAAAAAGCTAAAATATCGTTTTTTTAAAAAGAAAAAAAAAAAAAAACACTACAGCAAGGAGCGATAGCTAATGTTAAACCTATGGGAGCTTCTTTTCGTAATTTCTGTAAAAACATTGTGGCAGAGTTTTAATGAAACGAAAAAAAAAAGGCTAAAATATATGTTTAAAAAAGAGCGAAACATTACAGACACAGTTTTTTTTTACTTCAAGAACTTTTTTAAATTATTGTATTCCATTATAATGTAGTATTTTTAAAGAAATGTAGTATTTGATAAAAGTTCTCAACAAAAAAGAGAAAAAAAAAATACTTCACCAGGCTACAAAATGGATGCCCTGATATATTCCTGCAGATTAATCGAATGCGTTAATCCAAAGAGGAAAGCTCCCCGTTCCTTCACTTGACAGCCCGACACCACCCATCTTGACCTTTGAGGGGAGAGAGCGAGCAGCGTGGGTTTCCACGGTAAAAACTATGTAGCAAAAGCGTTAAACTTGAGATTATTAATAAGTGGCTAATTATAATATACTGTGTTCATTTTTATGAGGATGCATGTATACTCGTAGAGAAATTAAGATTTTTATAAAAACAGTCCCAAATTTCGCCGAGTTTTTTGCTTATAATTTGCAGAGTTCTTAATATAAAAAAAAGTTCTTTTCAGAAAATATGACAAACAACGTTATACACAATGCTACACAATACTCTGCAATCAGAATGAAAAAATAATAAAAATTGGATGAAAAATGAGCAGGTTTACTAAAAAATTTTTCACTGCGCATGCACGAATGCAATCAAAATATAATATGCATAATGTATTCGCTAAGCAGTATATAGAGCAACTTTTGTGAAAGTCTCAAAATATTAGCTTGAAAATTCTGAAAATTATCGTCGATAGAATAAGCTCGAAATCCGTTGTTCCCAAAAAGAAGCAAAAATATGAGGGGTTGTATCAAATATCTGTTGATTAGTGCCAAGATAGCGTACACAATATTGCACGTACTACTATGGATACAACCCCTCATCTTTTAGCTTCCTTTTGGGAACGACGGATTTCGAGCTTATTCTATCGTCAATAATTTTTAGAATTTTCAAGCTATGATTTTGAGACTTTCACAAAAGTTGCCCTATATACTTAGGTAATGCATTACGCACATTATATTTTGATTGCATTCGCGCTGACCGATCACCTTTGGCCATGTAGTGTATTTTTGTGAAATTCTTCTATCATAAGATGAATAGAAGTTTTTATTGAAACAGAGAAAGAACCAATATATAAAAGAAAGGTAATTTAAAATGATGCCAGATAAACATTAGAGAAAACGTAATTCATCTATTACGTCGAAAAATATAGACTTACTTATAATTTCCTTATACCTTAACGAATATTTAAAAGGAAACTAAATCAAAAGAAAAGCAAATTCTATTTATTTTTGAATTTGTAAGACTATTAGAGATTGTATATAACACTATTTTTATACATTCAATTGATAAGATTTTTATAATAAGATTGTCTTAGGAATTTTTTCCTTTAGAGTGTCATTCAATAAAAATTTATATCCGGTATTCAACAAAATTGCATTCTTCAAAGAAAATAAAACCATGAAATAGTATTATTTCATTAATAAAAGAAAAAAAATAGTTACATCAAAAATAGAACATAGAAAGAAAGGAAGAAAGGCAAAATATAGGAAAAAAACTAATTTATACAGTTTTTTTTTTTACATTAAAAAAGCTTTTCTTTTATTAACTTTTTCTAATAAAAATTGTTAATAGTTTTTCAATTAATTAACAGCAGTGAAATTATGGTCGAATTTATTGAATATATAAATACACGATTTATCACATTGCTAACGAAGCGCAGAACCAACAATGTGAAAAACGTTCAAGCCGGGAATCAAACCCGGAACCCTTGGAATAGCGATCCAAGCGCTCTACAATTTAAGCTACGAGAACGATGCCCAGCTTAGCATTTCCCACATATGTTGGTAAGGCTGCAACTGCTGCACAAAATGGAATACTCCTCATGAGCACACAACCCTGCGGTGAAACATGAGACAGAAACAAACCCAGTATCGGTGAACACATATATTATTTTAATTAATTATATATGTGTCCATCGATGCTGGGTTTGTTTCTGTCTCATGTTTCGCCGCAGGGTTGTGTGCTCATGAAGACTATTCCATCTTGTGCTGCAGCCTTACCAACGTATGTGGGAAATGCTAAGCGGGGCATCGTCCTCGTAACTTAAATAGCAGAACACTTGGAGAGCTATTCCAAGGATTCTGGGTTCGATTCCCGGCTTGGACATTTTTCATATTGTTGGTTCTACGCTTCGTTAGCAATGTGATAAATCACGTATTTTGTACTAAAAATTATTAATTCTGAAATTTTTGTTGCAAAAATGTAATTTTTTTTTTTTTTTTTTTTTTTTTTTTTTTGTAGAAAATTGAAATTTGTACTTTGAAAAACGAGGAAATTTTAAAATGTGAAGATTTTTTTAAAATTTACTTTGTAAATGAGTTATGGAGGTAAGGAGGCGGGGGGGGGGTGGATTTAAGGACTAGCAGAAGAATAACTCGAGAAATATAGATCGGATTGGAGTACGGAAATATAAGTGTTATATATTTTTAGAAAACCTATTCAGTGATATCTTAGATGACCCCCATCCCGACCTCCCTGGGTATCAGAAGGGCTCAACTTTTCAATTATGAATAAGAATACCCGTTTTGTTTTGCAGATTCTGATTCTACGTGGGGGTGGGGAAATGCGTAACTTTTGTATTTAACTTTTTTTCGGACCATCGTAGATGGCGATATAATCGAGCAAAATCGTGAGAGGCAAGGGAATTAATTCACAGTATCTGAGCTTCCCGAAGGATGAAGCTACTACGAGCAAGTCGTTGTTCTTATTTAACGCTTAAAGTAGTATATTCATTAAGAATTTAATCATTGAACTTCTTCCTACCCATGATGTAGGGAGGGAAGAAGCATTTTTCTGTTTAGCTTCTATTTTTTCAAATTTTAAAATCAGAAATTCAATCGAATCAATCAGAATTCAATTTCCTGCTCAGCAAATGAACCTGACCGCATTTTTCTTGATTGCAAGAGCCATCTACGATAATCCGAAAAAAAATGTTAAATACAAAACTCATGTATTTTGTCCCGTAGAATCCGACTCTGCAATAAAAAAAAGTTTTCAAAGTTGGACACCTTCTGACTCCCAGGGTTTGGAGCGGGGGTCACATTTGGTATCATTGAAAAGCTTTTTTTAAAATATTTAACTTTATTTTTGCGTTTTTCAACCCGATGTGTAATTCTCGAGTTATTCGACAGTTTCCAGACTTTTCGGACACCCTGTGTAATTTCACTAATAATGGCCTTTTTGATGGCAGGGTATGAGGGGGAATAACAAAAAAAAAAAAAAAAAAAAAAAAAGCAATTTATCAAATTACAACGGCCATTTGGAAAATGATTTTTTCGAAGACTAAAATTTAAGACATAAAAAATCGCACGGAGTTGATCATACATTACGTACGCCATAAAATAAACATTAATAGTGTTATTACACGTCAAAATTCCAAGCAACGAAAATCGCCTGCGACTCGTACGTATTATCTACCTGAAACTTATGTATTATGCAAGCATTTCATTGGCTGTTCGGGAAAAGGCTTTTCCATCGTTAGATTTCCAAGAAATTTGACGGCCAATTTTAAATGAAATTTATTTCTTAAACTTCTAAACATCCCGCACTATTACTTTTTATATCGTCGTATCGTCGTATAGAGAAAAAAATGTACTTTTAAATGCAATTTGTTTGAAAGTTGTATCTCAATTTCTTTCTGAATTATTAATTTTTTTGTAGTTTTTATTACTTTTTTGTCACAGTGGCAACACTCTGTTGTCCATCTCTGTTGAAAGTAAAGGGAAATACAGGTTACTGTATAGACCAATCAAAACACGAATAAAATGCGGATTAAACCAATAAAAACCTTCAGATATGCTTTTCATTTCCCATCCTGACGAGAACAATAACCATTTTTCCAAATGGTTAAAAAAAAAAAAAAATTTAAATAGAGAGGTTTGAAAGAGGATGAAATAAAGAAGAATAAAGTGGAAATCGTTCCCTATTTTCTGGACCCCTCCTCCGCCAATTTTTTTGTCTTTTCAGTGTAAGGGGGGGGGGGGGAATAGGTATAAGAATTTGAAATTTAACACAAAAGCACTAAATGTTGTCGTTTTACTGGGATAAATTTTCGTTTCTTTATTTCATAAGGAAGGGGGGGTGGCTTCCTGCGGGGGAGGAGCTTAAATGTTCACAAACATTATTAAATTTGTTGCTATATTTTTGGTTTGTTGTTATATTTTTTCATAGATTAAGAAATATCTGTACTTTTTCACAATGTATTTAAAAAGAAAAAAATTGAAAGCAAGGATAAGTTCGAAATCTTTCAAATTTCTTTGAATGAGTTATTAAATTTACAGTCAATAACATAAAATACATATTTAAAAAATATAACAGTTGTACCGCATGAATTTTTACGGATTGAACACTGATACGTTAAAAAAATGACATGTTTTCTCATAAAAAAGCACCTATGCAAACAAAATTTTTGAATACCTATTGCACATAACGGCGAGTTTTTTTTTTTTAACTACATGGACATCTAGAGTATATTTTATTTCAATGTTTATGAAAAAGCATACTGGTAAAAAAAAATAGTATTATGACGTAACAGCAGTATGACAGTAAAAAGTAACATAATAAGATAGTAAATAATAATGTAAAATAAAAATCGACTTTTGTGGGAAAAATAATAAAAAGACTGAACTTAAATTAAAATGAAAGAAATCCTTTTGTCTTTTCACCGTTAGATTAATATGATACAATCCGAATTTTATTTAAAAAAATGTAATTTCTACAGTAATTAGATTATATAAATTCGCATAAAATTCCATATGCAGTTAAGCTACATTCATTAATGGAAAGTAAAAAATAAATTTTCAGAAAACATCATGCAAATCTAATTATGCACACGACTTGAAAAATAGTAACATAGATTAAATCTTGAGATGCATACATATTTTTTTCTGCAACAGGATAAATATTTATATTTTCGCATTAAAATATAAACCAGAATATTAAATGAAGTATGTAGAATTTAGAAAAACGCTAAATGCATATTATGCACTTTCTGATAATGTTTTTCATGTTGTAAATTATTCAGTTTTAATTATATTTTTTCAATGTGTACTTTATAGGATAAAGGTAATTATCAAAATTTTAATTTATACTTTCCACAGGATATAGTAAAGCATTTCTGCAAGTTAAATATATATATATATATATATATTCTATAAATTTAAATGAGTTCTCATTCAAAACGAAAATGGAGGTTCTTCGATTATCAGTTCATAAATTTATTTTCTTTTTTTACTATCATATTTCTGTATAAGAAATAAAAATGAGCTGTTTCGTTTTATAGGGGAAAGTAGCCGAATTTGGACCACTTCACTTATTTTCAGGTGTAATTCACTTAATTTTTTGAATATTTGCAAAAGATTATTACACAGGGTCAATTTATTCATCTACTAACTAAATAAATATTCAGATCAATTTTATTTTTGAAAATCTTAAATTTTATTTTAATTTTAAAAATTTGTGAAAAGTGGTCCAAATTCAGTAACTGGTCGCCTAAGTTAAACCCCCAGTCTCCTAAATTGGACCAAATAATGTCAGGTTGTTTTAATGACTAGGGAATACAACTAATTTTATTAAAAGCAAAGTTTGCGATTAATGAAACAATCAAACAAAATAATAGCAATGAAATATAATGAAATCAAATATCTAAAAATAAGAGTAATTGTTTTAAACCAAAATGTATTCAAAATATAAATCAAAGTTATCAGTAATTAAGAATAGAAATTATGGAATTAATTGTCAGTTACTTGAATATCATGTAAGGAGTGATGCAAAGCTTATACATAAATTTTGTTTATTGTTTTTGTTTTCCAGCGCACACAACATGGAACCGGATATGGCAATCTGAACACTGAATCATTTCTGCTATTTTATTTTTTTTACAAATTAGGCAAAACCAATCATCACTATCTAGGTTTTTCTTTTTAGATTCTGAATTATCAGACTTTTTTTGCAGCAGAAGTTTTCTTTATATTATGTCCGTAGTTCTTCTCTTCCATCATGTTCTTGCTAATTGCATTACGCCTATTTTTTAAAACTCGATGTTCCAATTGCTTTTATGCTGTGGAAGCTTCCTTTTTGTCTTTTTTTTTTCATCTCAAGGTTTAGTTTATATGGCGAAGATGTTAACACAACTGTTTTTTGGCACCCTCTGTACTTTGATTTAACTGAATTTAGCAAGGGAAATAACATTTCTAATGATTTTTTTGCTTTTGGGGAGGATTTGTAGCTGCAGCCTTGTTGCAGGTCAATTTCTTCACAACTTACTGTCTGCTTCATATTTCCTATATCTTTAACATCTTTTGCTGTCACGGGTGTTTTTCTTCAAGACAGTTTGTCTATGTCTTTTTCAACATTTTCATCAAGGTTTGAGATTTTATGCGTTTTAATAGCCAAAAAGTATAATTCCACCGTCCAGATCTGTAAAAGTCTTCCATCACAAATATCCTGCAGGAGGAAAATGTTTGAATTCAACTCTGTAAATCAAATATGCCATAGGAATAAAAAAAGAAAATAAATACAATTACATACAAGATAAAAAACATTGCAAACAAAATTTATTGCATAGACGTAAAAATATTTTTATGTTTATATAAGCTTAAACAGTATAAAAAATTAATCCAGATATAAAAAAAACAAACTTGCGTGGAGATAGTAATCCATTATAAAATATAAAAAAATAGTGTACAAAGCGTACCGTCCTCGAAATTCATTATTTATTTTCAAATTTATTATTGCATATCTGGTCCAATTTAAGCATCTTAAATTGGCTCAATTAAGGTAACTGCGCCATTTTTTAAAACAGATAATCTCAAGGTTAAGAACAAAAATGAAATCAAACAAATCCGCGTGGAAAATATGCCCAATAAACAGATGAATTCATATATGTATATGAAAACATAACAACTTACCTTAGTTTCAAAATATTCACTTACATTTAGTAGGAAAAAATTACATCAAAACAGCTAACTTTATGTTTTTTTAAATTGTCTGAAAAGAACACGTGGTAGGCGGCTACTTCTTCTAATAATAAGTGACGTCATTCCGATGAGTAGGATTTCAGCGGTAGATGGAGTCTCTTCCTGTATTTAGCGGCAGAATGGCAACGGTCCAATTAAAGCGGCGGCCCAAATATGGCTACTCTTTCCTATAATACTGCTAATGAATTGGATTTAATTTCAGTTAAAAATGATTTTTACTATAATCAAAAATCGAAATGAATATTTTATATACATATTTACAACTTTTGTTTTCCCATCTAGTAATCTCACACGACATAATACTTCCTTAGTTTTAATTTATAGCTCCACAAAATTGTTCGAAACAAAGTTTTATAATCTTGAATAAAGCAGTAACACGAACACATTATACTTGAAATTTTAGCATTTAAATCTTAAGCATTCATACACGAACTAAGAAATCAAATTGGGCTTTACATACACGTTGTCATTTATTATTGTAAAATATATAAACACTGTTGTTTCTTCCAAAACCGGTATGACTTTAAAAATTGGTGCGAAATAAACTAAAACCTTACGCAGATTTAGAAGAATTTATCTTTTTTACAATGTATTATCTGCTTTAAAAAAACTGCTTTATAGTAAAAAAAATTAACTTTTAAATAAGCCAGATTTTCATAAATATCGTCTTAATAGCTTTCTGACAAAAGCATTTAACCATTTTTTTTTTTTTTTTTTTTTTTTTTTTTTTTTTGTTATTAAACTGTTCCCGCTAAATCTTTCAATTTCTGAATAACAAGGTTCGATTTACTTAACCGTAAAGTTCTGCTATTGAATAAATCGAATATCTGTATCTATTCGGAAAAAGTGGTACTCAAAAATAGTAAGGTTCAGAACATATGAATTTATTGCAAACTTCTCTTCTCAATTTCTGAAATGAGTAGAAAATCCAAACGCTGTTTACAAAAGATGATGGCAACTATAAACGTATTCGCTTTAATAATTTAAAAAAATAGTCGTTTAAATTTCCATATGTTAGTTAAAGTTATGATCTTTCCGATTTCGAATTCATTCTGAAAAATAAAATATTCATATAGATATTATTTTTTTGGAAATCCACAATTTAATAACATAGTCTGGAATGAAAAAAGATTGCTCTGTTCTTTCCGATTTACTATTCCCCTATTCCCATGAAAAATTTATTTTGAAAATTCCCCTTTTTAATCATATTTTTTCCGCTTTTAAAAGTGTGAGAAATATACCCATCAACTTTATTGCGCTATAAAGCTTTATCGCCTGATCCCCACTCAGCTATATCTCATTTCTGTTTTCCACAAGTAAATGCCATTATTCTAACTCACGGAATCTGACACAATACTTTACAGCATTATGTTGGAGTTTGCAAATATAGTACGATGTTTTTTGATATTTAAAAAACTACTTTTTTAAAAATATGGATAAACGTTAATTATTGAACCATTTTATAAGCAGTTAACCTTTATGACATTTTTCTGCGATTTTGGTAGTTTTTAATCAGATTATTCGATTAAAGTTATTATCTAATTTTATATAAATGATTATTCACGATTTAAGTATTCTTTAACAGCGTTTTATCTATTAACGTATGGATAAGATTATTTAAGAACGTTTTATATCATTTTAATTTTATGATATTTTTTCCAAAATTAAGGTAACAAAACAGTGACTAGTAGATTGACTTTCAATGTAAAACAAAAGAAAAAGTTAGCAAAAGCAGTTAAAAAAAAAAAAAGAGCCAGCATGTAATTTGTGAAAATTTTTAATTAGATAGCAGCATAGCTGTCTATATCTTACGCTATTTTGTAACCACAAAAACTTTATAGAAAAATTTACCTTTTTAAATCGCCGTAATCTGACAATTAAATAAGGGGAAATTTTCAATTAAATTTTTGTGATACAAAAAAAGCGGAAGAGTTGGTAGCTATGGATAGAAGTATTTTTCTTTTAAAAATAAATATCGTATCGGATATAGTTGTTTACAGTGATACATAAAAATAAGTCTATTACACTATATGATCCAAGCATCCGGAAAACAGGTATATTTCAAGGGGAAATTTTAATACTTTCCATCTTTTTCTTTTAGTTTTATTATAAAATTTTGTTTCCGTTTGATGAAATAACGTGTACAGAAGGCTACCTTAATAGTCTAAGTTGGTAAATGCTTAAAACTGTTAAAAAGTTAATACAAAGAACAAAACTGACTTCTGTGTTTATTTGTCTATAGATTTATAAAATGTTATGATTTGGATTATATAAATATCCACACAGATGCACTATTTTGAGCCCAGAAAACAAAATATAATTATAAAATTATCAAAAACGGGCTAAAAATATGAACGGTTTTGCGTGATATATAACTATGACATAGATTTATTTGCTCATTACAATGTATGATCCACTGGCACCGTCAAAATTGTGAAACTGCAACAAAATTTCGGTATGCCATTCAAGTAGAGCACAATATTTTCCCATTTAAAAAAAAGGTCATTGTATCATACACATATTTTTTAAATCTGTGACACAGAAAAAAATTCAAATAGATATTTGTATGTCTTCCTCCATAAACTTGACAATCTTTTGAACTTTTAAACGAATTTCGCACTCAATTTCATTTATGAAAAATATTAGTAGAAAACCAAACGAATGTTTTTATTCAGAAAAAAAAAAAATACGCTGCTATTTTAATAAATTAGTCAGTAAATAAATATTAAAAGTAAGAAATCTGAAAATAAAAAATTTCAATGTAAAAAATTAAAAAGATATTTACGTTACTACTGAACCATAGAATTTTTGACCCTTAAATGCCTGATTTTTCAAAAATCATTTTAATAATGGTTTTCGGCTTTCATTTTTAAATAAACCATGGGAAAAATAATTTAAAAAATCATATTTTATTTTAAGTATAGTTTACGGCTAAAAAACAGTTTGTTAATAATCGGCAATACTGGTGTTTAATTGAAAAAATAATTTCCCTTGATGAAATTCTATAATATTAAACACACAAGAATTTTAGGAACTATAATAAGAAATAAATTTTACTTGCTCACTGCAGGTCAAAATAGGGTATTTCGCAAGCTTCTGAACAAAACAAAAAGAACAAGTAGCAGCAATTGAAAAAATAAATCTATCTTTATTCTTAAACAGCACAAGTGTTGCCATCTATATGTTGAAAATCGATTTAATAATATTTTCAGAATGTATTTTAATGGCAACATTAGGCATTGTAACTTCAATATTATTCTAATATTATTTTAGAGCCTAAATTGGGTATGTTGCCTAAAAGCAACACCCGGCATTTAAGGGTTAAAACAATTTTAAAGTTATCAAAATGTTATATTAAATGTATTTTTCTTTAATTTACTGAATAATTATATGACATAAAAATGTTGATGTGTAAAACATAAGATTGTGTGATTTTGCTCTTAATCACCCACAATTGTAAGACAATCGAAGAACAAAGAAATATTCAATTTCTTTTTGAATGTATTATCAGCTGAAACGAATACCTTTCAAATAAATACTTCATATATTAACCGTTCGACTACTAACGGGACAATGAGTCCCACTGAACGATAGGGATTTTACATGTTAAAAATGATGATTTTATACCTGATTCTACTGTCAGTGAAAAAAATCGTAAAACAAAATACTCCAAGAAAATAATCTATATTATACGAATAATTCAACGATTGAATACCAAGAAGGTGATTCTAGTTACATGCTAGTGATATGATAGCTAGTTTATTGCATAGTTTTTAGTATAGCGAGTTTTAGAATGACACAATAAGAATGATCATTAGATCATTATAGTGTAATGATAAGCGATTATGACATAATGATGTGATGGATAGAGTTGTAAATTCTGATTTCGAGTGAATTAAAGAAAATTAAGCTATTTTTAATCACATCAATATATAATTACAGCTTTAAATATGTTACATGTTTAGATTTAGTATTAAGTTTTGAATATTTCAATCAATTTCATTTATTCATTTTTCTTTTTTAAAAGTTTGCTTTTCCAGGGATCTCATATAAATATTGTATTCAAATTATACTTATACCGAAATCACAATCAAGTTTATTTTTCTTTACAATTTCCTATGTATAAGAACAGCACATATAGTGGATGTAGCGAACAATACCGGATTTTAACAGAATTTTAAGATAAACTTTGTTATTTCATAATTTTAAAACATTGCTTCTATTCTTCTAGAATGACACAATAAATGTATGTCTCAAAAGATTTTGGGAAGTATTATTTCAAATTGTAAAATCCTACTTGAATGAATTCGGAACTTTTATAAGTTCAGAAGACAAATTTTTTTATTTAAAAACTTGTGAAAAATTTAATTTTATACACAACTAACACACGAGACCATATTCAATTATTCTATAAAATACAACGTGGAAAATATTTTAAAACATAGTATTTGGAAATTTATATCCTCTACGAATTGCCATGCATAAAATTTTGTTAGATTGCCGCCTTTATATTAAAATGTCTAAAATCCTTAAAATTTTCGTGCCAAAACACATCTACATCTGTTTAACCTTTGAAGAATAATCTTATGTAAACCGATATGTCATTTTTATAGCGAAAATATGAAACACATTGCTGTTATTGATTATCACATATAGAGAATGCATTGAAATGTGGTAATATCAAGAGTTTCAGTTTCAACTAAATAAAATATTTTAAAGGTACACATACATTATTACAGACATAGGCACAATTAATACAGTAAATTCAACAGAAGTGAAAAATTAGCCTGCGCCAGGACTCGAACCTGGGACCACAGCGTACCTTGCTGTTGATTTAACCACTAAGCTACCCTGACCGACGTCCAAACTCGGCAAATTCTCACTAGTAAACCATATTGGAGAACGTCCCTGGCCGGCTATCAGATAGCAATGGATGCCGGGACAACGATGAATAAATCAACATTCCACCAATATATGTTAAAGAATATAAATTAACGCTTGAATTCATTTATTAAAGATACACATATATTATTACAGAAATAGACACAGTTAATATAATAAACCCAACAGAAATGAAAAATTAGCCGGGGACAGGAACCGAACCTGGGACCACAGCGTGACGATCTAGCACGTCGGCCAGAATGTTTTAGTGGTTAAAGCAACAGCACGCTGTGATCACACGTTCGAGTCTTGGCTCCGGCTAATTTTTCACTCCTGTTGGGTTTATTGCATTATTTGAATCTATGTCTGTAGTAATATATATGTGTGTACCTTTTATAAATAAATTCAGGCGTTAATTTATGTGCTTCAATAAATTCTTTTTAATGCAGCTTTTTTTTTTCAGATTCTGTCGAATCTGCTTATGAAAATATTGGTTAGATAAGTAATATAATAAGTTTTATATATCCAATGTTTTACAAATAATTAATTCCCATGTGAAAATTTTCTGTTAATATACATTATACAGTATGTCAGATTTTATGAATATTTTTTCAAATCTGCGTGATGAGTTTATATTTCTCATATCCGCCTTTAGAATTTTTAGAACGTTTCATTCGAAACCTATTCATTTATTGTTGCACAGAAATTTTGCATTCTTCTGAGATTATAAAAGCCTCTTAGAAATGGTAAAATATATAGGTAACCTTATGTATAAGCCTCAACGTTGATCTGTTAAATTTATAACAAACTTATTTCAAAATTGAAATAAAGGATGTATGAAGGAAATATTAGTATTCTCTTGTCAGAATACAAAATGCGTATTTCAAAACTAGAAAGGGAGGGGAATGAAGCGGATAATTACTAGCAGAGAGATAAATCTGCCATTTTATAACAGGCGGTATTAAATATCATATACACAAAAGAATGAATCTAAAATTGATATCAGTTATTTACCTGGGGACTTTACAATTTGAATTGTAATGTATTATTGTATTAGGTTTTTGCTGTGAAATAATATTTTATCACTTAACGTCCGGAATAAGCTATTTAAAGTAATTTATTGTTTAATAAATATTGGTGAAAATTTTGTAATAGAATAAAAAAATTCTATTTTTCGTATTTTATATTAACTATCTTTATGAAATAGTTTTCCACACAGTATATGAAGAAGATTATAGAAATTTGTATGATACTGACCTAATTATTCACATTAAATAGAAAAAGATACTAAAAAGCAAATAAATTTCATATGATTTAAAGACTAGCAATAATACAGGGTGCCTAAAATTTAGTTGGGAAATTTCCTAAGTTAAGAATTCCGAAATATTAAATGAAATTAACTACAGTCGAGTCTCTATATAACGAAATCCATTGTTCCAGTAAAAAAAAATCTTTATACAGAGAAATTCGTTATATAGAGGATGAGTAAAAATTTCTATTTAATGTGTAAATTTTGAACAAAAATTACTTTTGAGGTGCTTAATTAAGAATTTGAAATGTTTAACTATAAATATTAACCTAATATTGTATTTCTGAATTATTTAAACAATTTCAAAAAAGAGAACAGACATTATTTGGAAGCGTAATAAAAATCACATAAGGAAAACTTACATTAATTTTAGACGAACAAATCTGTAATTTTTCGCTGTTTTGATTTCAAAATTGTTACACTCTCAAAAAATGTTCACAATTTAGCAAGGAATGAAAAATTGTTTCGGGAACATTTTCCTCCATTTAAATTCTCATTCACCTTAAATTTCAATTACCTCTCTGATCCCGCTCTTATATGCGTAACAATCCAATTGATGCCGTTTTAAGAAGTATGTTGGAAGGTGTGTGGGAGGGGGGGGGGGGAGGGAGAGAGATGAATTCGTTGGGCAAAAAAACAAGGAGATTCAAGGTAGAAAAGTAAGATAAAAAACTCAGCAGTGATAATGACAGACATATCAGTCACTAATCAGTGATGGAAAATTGATTCCATGTGATATGGAAGCTTTTTTAAAACAATAAATAAAGAACATTTTATGAAAAAATTCGTTATATAGAGATAGATATTTCGCTATATGGCGACTGTTTTTAATGAGATCATGGGAAAAACGGACCGTTCTTACTAAAAATTCGTTATATAGAGAAATTCGATGTATGGAGTTTCGTTATAGAGAGACTCGACTGTAGTTGAAAGTCAGACTATTAGTAATATTGCCGAAGTTTATTCATTGATGGCGTTAGGTGTCATAACTGACGCTGTCGCTTAGCGAGCGGAGGTATTATTCAATGGCCACCATGATCACAAGATCTTTCACCGCTTGAATTCGGTGTATGGGGTTTCAAATTGGAGTGGATTGGATATGTAGGCATTGAACATTTTAAGGTAAATTTTTCTATATCTCGTAGGAGGCTATTGTATATTTTCGTTCGACGTTATATTATATTTTCGTAGATTAATAAGCGTTTACCTTTTCTTTTACAGTGTAGCGTTGCTTAAGTAACCAGACAAAACCCAGCCCAGTAATAAATCCTTTGTTGCGTTAAGAAAATCTTTCTAAGCGTACGGATGAGAGTAAATATTTATAATGAAAAGCATCCTAAAACTTCTGCTACCTCCAAAACCAGCATTAACAAGATAAGAAACCTGGCTGTATGCACCTTTTTTTAACCCCTTAATCTACGATCTACGTTTCAACAGCCAGGGTGTCCAAAACGTAAACATGATCGCGCAGCTTTCGAGTCATTCCACGGTTCCGCAAATCGGTCCTAAGATGTACCAAACGCGCATGACTTACGGAATGTAAATATATGTGTAAGAAACAACTGGTTTAATTTCGTTGAATATTTGATAAGTAATTACAACCTGATGTAATAATTGTGGTAGATATAACACAAAAGGTTTATTAGTAATCCCGTTAGCCTTTACTGTCGCACCACGAGCTATGCTCGTGATATTTACATATGGCTCGATCATTGTGGACCATGCCCATAATATTTACATTTGGCCCGACCGATGTCCTATGACCCAGGCCCGTGATAATCAGTTTTGGCCCCAATACAAGACCACGTGTCTCACACGTACTTGTAGGTTAAGGGGTTCATGGAAAAAAAAAAAACAGGAATGGTATACATAAGGGAGTTTAAACGTTCGAAAGATCTTCTGCAATTTTTCTAGCTAAAGCCATTTTATCAGACAATAACCTACAAAAAATGTTATGTGTGATTGAAAATCATTTTTCTTGGTAACCCGAAACGTTAAAGAAAATTGAAACGTGCGACATTTCTTTCAAAGATGCAGTTACAGAAATAGATCATAGAATGTTAGTTCAAGGAGAAATAGGACAAAAGAGCAGGAAAAACTAACAAAGTCTTAAATGTAAATACAGTTTTATAATATTTAAAAAGATAAAGAGTTTTTTTTTTATTGAGGATGAAGTTGATCTACAATAAGAAATGGCATTATGTGTTGTAAAATACTATAAATATCGCTTACCTAAGTCTGAAGAATATTTTCTCTCGTAGAAATTCCAGAGCAAACTCAACTCCTCTCGATTTTTCATTATTTTTTATTTTTTCTGGATTTCACGATCTGACTTTTCTTGTTATAATAAAATATTGAGAGTTAAAATTAATGTTATAATGCCAATAAGAAATATTCCTAATTAATAATCTGTATTTAAATAACCGTAAGTTGTATTAAAAACTGGAAAAAATCAAATCGTTCTTCATTATATTTATTCGTCAAACCATAAATAAACAGAGACAGGATATTTTTAATTATCAGTGTTCTAAAATGAAATAAATTTGTGCTTATAAAGGCTCGGTTTTTCTCATGACCAATTTATTTACAAATGTTCTACACTTTAACAGCACAGGAAAGCAGCAGTAAAAAGTACTTTTATTTGTAGAAAATTATGATAAACTATTTACATAATAGATGATTTAAGTTTGTAAATAAGGTAGCTAAAACATTTTGAAATATTATTGTAACATTTTTAACTAAAAAAATTAATAAATAATCACATTACTTAAGTACACTGTAAACTTAAATGTCTGAAATTCAGACGTTTAAGTGTCTGAAACGCAGTGTTCAATTTTCAGACGTTTTAAAATGTCTTAAAATTTTCAGACACTTAAGTGTCTGAAACACGAGTGTTCAATTTTAAGACGTTTTAAAGTGTCTTAAATTTTTCAGACACTTCTTACGTCTGAATTTCAGACATTTCAAATGTCTTAATTGCGGCCATCTTTGAGCCTTTTTTTTTTAGCCAATATGAAGCCATTTTCTTTCTAAACCATATACGCAGCCATGTTTGACCACATTGAATATTTTTTTTATAAATGGGAATAATTTGTTGCCATACAGCAGAGCTGATTGCAGCGTGGGAAAACTGGGATGCTTCTCTGCCCCCTGATTTTAGGGTACCCCAAATTGGATATGAAATTTTCATAAAGCTGATATTTTAAATCAGTTTTGACCTCATGAGGATTGTAATCAGTATTTTGTAGTTTTAGAACAGGATAATATATTTTTTTTTTTCACCGAAATATGTATTTATGTGTTATCATATATGCCCTACGGCATCAAAAATGTTTATTACTTTTAGTGAGAACTTCAAATTGCTTCTAGTCCAAAGACCTAGTATTCATTCACCCCCTCCCCCCATTGCCTTCATATACTGTTACAAAAAAAAAAAAATATATATATATATATATATATATATATATATATATATATATAAGCCTATTCGATGCCGTCAAATACATATTTGGATAAATATATCATTTTCTTTAGCCTAATCATGTTCTAAAAGTGCAAAATATTTATTAAAATAAGTGTAAGATCAAAACGAATTTAAAATATCAGCTTTATGGAAATTTCGTACCAAATTTAGGGGCCCGTAAAACTAAAGGCCCATAGAAACAGCCCAGTTTGCCCATGCTGCAATCAGCTCTGCTTTATGGTAACAAATTACTCCCAAATATAAAAAATGATTCACTCCTTCAGAAAGAATCCCATCCCTGCTATGTTGTGCAATTTTTTTCTCATTTAAATAAGATATTCCCAGTAAATTAGTTTAAGCATTTTTATTTCTGTGTTAAATAAAATCTAACACTGGATTCCCCCAAATTTACAGTATATGAGTATTATATTGTAATATTTATTAATCAATATTTATTATTAACCAATATTATGAATTTCTAGAGTAGAATAAGGTTAAAAACTAAATATATTTTTCTTCATACAGTAAAACCTCTCAATAGCGGGCACCTCGGAACCGTGGAATTTGTCCGACGTTCGGAGGTGTCTGCTTTTCTGAGGTATAAGTGTATAAAAATTTTGCATATTTTCAATAAAAAAATGTGTTTCCTACATAGTGGTGTCCTTTATTTAGGATTGTCCGTTATGGAGATTTTACTGCAAAGCCTTCATACGAACAGTTATCTTTAGCGAGCACTCACCTTTATCAATATACAGTAAAACCTCCCTAAAGCGACCACTTCCGTTCCAATAAAAATTGGTCGCTCCGAAAGGTGGTCTCTTAATGGAGGTCATGTTAAAATCTAGAATTTAATTGTTGAAAAAATGTAACAATTAATGTTACTAAAATTATATTTTTCAAATTAAGAAAACATATGAAAATTTAAGTATCAAAACAAAAGTTAATTACATAAGTTAATTACTGCAGAGTTTAAAAAATGAATACATTGATGTTTGCTTTGCTTTTATGGTTTATCTACTATAAATTTTATTCCCAAGTCCTTTCAAAATTCAATAAATAAATGCAATTTTTTTTTGTCTGGAACGAATTTTGACGATTTCATTACTTTATCTATTCCTTTGAGAGTTTCCTGACAGAATAGGGCGGGAGTTTATGGACCGTCATCCTTAATGTGTCATCAGAGTTAAATTCATTGCCTAAAAAGGAACAAAGGGGTTTAAACACTTAAAAGTTACCGGAATAAATAAAAATTCTAAACTTAGAAGTTTGATAAATAATGCGCTCTCCGGAATTATTATTCTAATAAAACCTTTTTCAAGCGACCCGGAAAAAACGGAAATTGTTTCATTTTCTTCAAAGAAGTGGGTCCCTTATGGAGGGAGTTCAACTGGGGTGGTCTCTGAATAGAGGTAAAATTAGTATTGAGCCTATGGGAAAAAATTTCGTACCATGAAAAAATGGTCGTTCAGGGGGTGGTCGCTTAATGGAGGTGGTCGCACAGGGAGGTTTCACTGTATGTATATTTACCTCATAAAAGCTAACACAATCGAATAGCAGACAGATTCAGCGTTCTGAAGGTGCCCGCGATTAAGAGTTTTTACTGTATTTAAAATTTTTTGTACTTAACTTTTAATCTTATTCTACTTTTTAGTTCAAAATACTGATTATAACCAATATACAATGTCGAAACACATTTAACGTATAAGCTTTAAAAAAATTGCATATCGAATTTGGGGCAACAAAAATCGTAGGTGGTGGGGGCGGGGCGGGACATGTCAAAGTTTACCCTTGCTTTAATCAAGTCCTTCTAGAAAAATTCCAACTCTGCATTGTGATTCAGTAAATATAGAATAATTCAGCTTTAAGTACAAAATCCAGTTATGCTTAAGTACATATAGTATAAAATTCTATTTTTTTACTGATATTCATTTTAAATTTCAGATTTCTTTTTTACTAAAAATAATCAAAAAATCAATATTATAATTGATTTCAAATGAAATATAGCTGTATATATTTACCGTATTTTTACAATTATGTTAACAGCACATAATTACATGAATTTAAGAATTTACAAATAATCATTATGACTAATACAGAGATAAGGCGAGAACAGTTTCTAAATCGTTAAATAAGAAGATTTATTCAATACGCCAACAAAATTTTCTCTGCTTTACGTCTACAGATTTCAGACGATTTCTGATGAGTCTTCAAATTGTGGTGTGAATCACCGGGCTTGAAAATGAAAACATCTGAAGTTGACTACTTTCAGTATAGGAAATAGAATATTTCTAAAATGCTCGGAAACAACAAAAGTATATAGCAGAAAGGAAAACAGATTTCATGACCGGATTTGAGTTTTATCAGTCAAAACAGTTTAATCTAATAAATGAAGACAAGTAATTCGCTGTATGTATGGGGGAATTAATGATATGGGTAAATGGAAGGATTTTCGAACTATATTCTTTTAAATAACTTAAAATTTATCACGGTGTATAAAATCTGAGACGCAAGAAAACGTCATCAGACATGAAAAGCATACATAATAAATAAAAATTAAATAAGGATGTTTACTATAAAGAGTTGGGAATTTCAGTACATATCACATATTAAACATATGGGAAATGTAAAACCGATGTGAACGTTACAAATGCTGTCGCATTAAATTCTTATAAAAATATTGTATACATAAATAAAACCCATATAAAAGGTACTCTTGTGTAATAATTACTCTAAGAAAACGCTGTTAAGATAGCCTTGATGGTAATTAAGAAATTATGAGCCGATCAACAGGTGCTGTCACTGCTATTTTTAAAGTAATGGCGTGCGAGTAGACAGAGAAAGAAGGCTTAGGATGGTGTATCTCAATAGATTCAGTAACAACTAATACACCATGCAGACTTGCCAAAACCTATTTTAAGGATAACATCGGATGTAAAATAATACAGAAACATGATTGCAGATGATTTGAATAGTAGAAATTTAAATATTAGCAAGATAAAATTTTAACATGGAAATCCCATAGGCAAAATGCTTTAAACAAATTTTGGCATAACTTCAGGAACTAATAAAGCTATAGACTCGTGTGAGGTCTCTATTTAAAGAGAAAACATTCGCAGAGAGTTTTCAATACATAGTGAAGGGTCCACTTACTTGGAAAAAGGTGTGATTATTCCAAAATCACATCCACCCAGGCGACGTCCGGATTGGAGGCTACGTTAGTATCCGTGAATTAAGCACACTTTGATATTTAAAAAAAAAAATCCCTTTGTACATCCGGCTAGCTCTGTTAAAAGAATGGAATATTTCCATCCTAAAAACATAGCCCGCCAGACAACAGTTCTCTTTACCTGCTTTGACGAGACGGAGAACACTATATTATTGTTATTGCTTGACACCTTTCATTAATATGGAATATCACTATGTCGATACGGATTAAATCCTGAAACTTCACATTCCGAAAAAACCGAATCAAGTCAAAATAAATTATTAGTTAAAATGTACGCGTAGATAAAACAAACGCTCAGTTTGAATTACAAACGAGCATCCAATTCGAACGAAAGGCATCTAAAACGCATGCGCAACTAGAGTGCCGCCTGGTGGTTAATGCGGAACGGAGTTACAAAGTGTCTTAAAAGTAGACACTTGCAGATTTTTAAGACACCTTTCTCAGTTCGTTTACACCATGATCATAGTAAGACACTTATATGTTTTAAATTAAGACATCTATCATGACTGAATTTTCAGATTCAGATACTTAAGTGTCTGAAATACCTTTTCAGTCACATATGTGTCTTAATTTAAGACGCCTCTATTTGCAGTGTATGAGATGGCCATGTAAATAGTTAATTAACATTTAATTAATCACGCAACAAACGAACACCAGTTACATACACACACGGCACTTTTTATACATTGTTCTATTTACATCAGAAAATTATTTCGCTTGAACATCAAAGGCTTTTAAATTATTTGTATTGCTGCCATCTAGTGAGTAATATTCAATCTGAAAGATATTAGAATTATAAATTATAAATCTTAAATAACATTACAAATGGTAGTTTACAATTTTTCAATACAAATTGAAAGCCTTTTTTTACTTTATTTTAAAGAACAAAAGCTTACTACTATTTAAATATGCAAACTGAGATGCACAGTCGTGGAAAAAAAGGTAAACATCCCCTACTAACTCCCTCAACAAATTATCGTAGAAGAAAGTTACTGGTACCGAGCATTGGAAATAAAGCCCACTTTTAAATGATGTCTATAAAACTTGCTTAGGGGTCCTTCTAAATATTAAAACGAACCATAACTTTGTTTTTTTCAATAGCAGTACACAATTCTGACAGCATAAATGAACTCTACACCCTTCAATTAGTCTAAAAATGCCTTTTAAGTCTAATTAAGTCTAAATTAGTCTAAAAAGTCTTTTTATGCAATTCGTATCATAAGTTTCCGAGAAATCAATTATTTTAAAACAAGCGTATTTTAAGGGCTGTATCCAAATTGAAGTTCCGTACTCGATTGTTAGCCGAGAGAGTCTTCTTGATCAAGACACCTTAAGCGCCACTAAAGGAGTCAATGAAGCCTGTTAGATTACAGGACAGCAGAATAAATTTCAAAATATCTACTCACTTCTATCATAGACGGTCCCTTAAACCATCATTTTGCCGTTTTTTAAGCATAATTTGAAAACTACTTGGAAGAAAAATGTGAAATTTTGGATTTCCTTAAAGCAGGACTTAATAAATCTGAATCCATAAAAAAACTATAGGTTGCAATTCATAATTTTTTTTAAATATTAATTTCATAATCCATAATTCATATCAGAAAATTATAAAAATTGCAAATTCAACGTATTTATGTTTGGGTATATTACTATTATTGCTACACAAAAAATTAGAACATTAGGATCCTAATTTCAGAAGTTATAAATAAAAATATGAAAATGTAATTTAACATTACAAGCACTAAATTTTGAATGTTTATAATTCTAACACTTATTATTAAAATGACTTGAAATTGGGTGTCTAGGCATCGTTTGAACCAAAGATTTGAAATATCGCGTTAAAATTGGGTATTGCCATTGAAAAAGTAAATGAAGTTTGCATTCGTTTTAATATGTAGCTGCCCCCCTAAGCAAATTTTATATTCGTTATTTAAAAGTAGACTTTATTTCCAATCGTTCAGTACCAGTAACTTTCGTCTACGATAATTTGCTGAGGAGTTAGTAAGGGGTGTTTACTTTTTTTTTCCACGACTGTACAAGTCAAGTGTTCCAGAAATTATCGTAGACATACGATTTTCTATCTTCGTTAGATTAGATTATACTATCAATAGTTATGATGTTTACCTTCAAATTCTTCAGATGTGGATTGAGCGCTGGCAGCAGCACAAATAAAATAATTGTCAAGAAAATTGCAGTATCTTGAAATATTGGAACCTGGATCACAGGATGAAGTCGTAATTTGTAAGTAACAGAAAGTTTTAGCGCTATTCTGAATGCAAGAAAATATATGTAGTATATGTTCTAGGGACTCCCATGAATTGCTTCCCAAATCATACGAATACAACATCATAACTAAGGCTTCACGTAGATGGATCATATCGGAAAAGTAAAATAAAACTCTACTCGTCAAAGAGTAGCATGTGTTATTTCTTATAAGCATTATACCATCAATTTTAGCTCTCAATATTTTATTATAACAAGAAAAGTAAGATCACGAAATGAAGTGAAAATTAAAAAGCAATTAAAAATCTAGAGGAGTAGAGTTTGTTCTGGAATTTCTTCGAGGGAAAGTATTCTTTAGACATCTACTGATGTATTAAACCAATTTTTACAGTATTTTACAATAGGTAATGCGATTTTTTTTTGGTAGGTCCACTCTAGCCCCAATAAAAAAAAACTTTTTATCCGTTAAGTTTTAGAAAGACGAAATTTTCATTTAACACGTTGTTAGATTTACCTGATCTTTTGTCGTATTTCTCCTGGAACCAACATTCTATGATCAATTTCTGTAACTGGATCTTTGAGATGAATATCGCGCGTTTCTATTTTCTTTGATCTCTCGGATGAAATGTGATTTTCATTCACTCGTAACATTTTTGTATATTTTTGTCTGATAAAATATTTTTAGCTAGAAAAATTAAAGAAGAGCCTGAACTTTCAAACGTTTAAACTCTCTTTTTGTATATTAGTCCTGTTTTTTCATTAAAAAAAAACTGCATACCGCCAGGTTTTTTTTTTTTGTTTTTTTTTTTTTTTTTTTTTTTTGTAAATGCTGTTTTTCGTGGTAGCAGAAGTTTTAGGATGCTTTTCCATATAAATATTTACTCTAATTGGTGCTCTTAGAAGGATTTTATTAACTCAACAAAGGATTTTATTTACTGGGTTGAGTTTTACCTGGTTTCTTAAGCGACACTACATTATTAAAAAAAGGACAAACATTTATTAATCTACGAAAATATAATATAACCATGAACGAAAATATGCAATTGCTTCCTGCGAGTTACTCACGAAACGAATCCGAAAAGAGTTCTTTATCTTTAGAAACCTCAGAAATCATTATATTTTACAGATTTAAGGAAGCATTTATTAAATCAAAATTTCCTTTGCTGCCACTGATTTTCCGAAGCGTTTACGTGTAGATTCTAGCGTACATTAATAAGTTTTTTCAATCCGGAATATAAGTTTTTAAAATGCTGTCAATTCACAATTAATTATTTTCAGCTGCATATTTGAATGTATGACAGCAAAAGTAAGAAAACAATATTAATTTTAAAGATAATGTTCGTGGTGCTGTTAATTTATCGTGTTTGGTTGTAACCCAAAATGTATGCTAGAATGCAACAAGGAGGTGCACTTGAATCGACGCCAAGGCAAGTCATAACAGACTAACTTCATCATTATTAAAGTTCAGTGTTAGTAAAAAAAAATGTAATAAATATATTATTTTCGTACTTTGAAGCTTTTCTGGTCCTTTAATAAATCTTGCAATAGTAAACTTGTCAAATTTTTCGAGTTCTCTGTAGGAAATGAGATATGGAGGAGAGGGTTTGATGCACATTTTTCTACAAATAAGCAGGGATGTAGCGGAGGGTATACGGTGGTATACGCCGTATACCTTCTGCATTTTTTAAGGGACACCGTATACCCTCTGTTTCTCAAAAAAGCTATAGTATATACACTGTAAGGTATACCCTCTGCCTTGAGCGTATACCCTCTGCTTAGAACGTATGGCCTCTGCTTTTTTTACGACTGCACCACTGCAAATAAGATGTGTTATATAGCGACTACTCTGCCAGTTATTTCATCTGCACTTTTTCATATTGCGTTACTTTCAATGTCACACACGATCTCACTCATAACTTTCTTATATGCTACATAATTTTTTTAAGCCATGATTCTTCCGGTACATACTGATTAATGAAGTATTTCTTCGGAAGGTTTTCAAAATTGGTTTAATTCAATTTGTTTAATATTATATTACTTTTAATACTTGCTTGACACAAACCCAAGGCAAAGTCATTTTGCTCTTTAGAATTTTTTCCCTTTCCTTATCTGAGAAAGATCGATTTGTCAACGATCACTTTTAATTCTCTTTTTTGAAATGTGACTAGTAGTTTTTAAGTGCTTGTAAACGTGGAAATTCTTGTCAAAAGATTTTTTTCACATACTACTCAATCTGTAATTTCACTATCAAATACACATGTGCTTCATTATGTTCTTTTATCGATGTCTGAGTAAAACGGTTTTCATCTGATTTAATTTTAGGAATTTTCTTCATCGTACGCAGTTTCTTATCTAAAACTCTCCCCTTTAAATAAAGTTGTACGCTACTGATCAAATTGAAATTTATCTTCTACTTCCACCCCCCTCCCCCCTCCTACTGTATTTTTCCAAAAACATATGAGAAAGCACCAAATATCTTCCAATAAAACAGTTATATCTTGGCCACCAGTTTCACGCAATTCCCCGTTAAACAACTTCATGACTAGGAAATTATAAGGATTTTCAAAAGCGTAAATTTATATATATATCTATAAATATAAGAATTGTAAAGGAAAAAATACTGTTAACTACACCAGGAGCAAGACAGCCAAATTTTCGGTGCTTTTTGAAAATTTCATTTCTTGCTAGGAATTTTATATATGTTTGTGCTCTTATTAGGGATTACAATCCCGGGATCCCGTATCCCGAAATCCCGGGATCCCGCGTAATTTTTAATTCCGAAAATCCCGGGATCTTGTCTGCCAAATCCCGGGATTTTCGGGATTGTCCTTTTTTTTTAAATGGAACAATATTCAGCTGAAATAAAAAAAAATATATTTATAGACTTTCTCTTTTGGAAAGAAAAAGAATTAATTTTTATGAAATTTATATATCATTGAAAAAATATACATATTTCAAGTATTTTTTACATATTTCAAAGCGATTAAATCGTTTAACATGAAAACCTTTTGACTTGCAAACAGATGTAATCCGCTCGGCTATTATTCGCGAACAATGAAATCATTTGTTTATTTCGATTTCGCAGCGTTTAGAAAGCCAGTCGTTTCAGCAACTGGGAATCACAAAATTTCGAATTAGAGTTTACTGATAAGCGTCGCATTTGAGTTTCATAGTCATTATTATGTGCTAACTTCTTTGCTTTTCGGGCGTTTATACTTATTTTGCTTTAAAGATGTCTAATGAAAAGGATTTTGTAGCTCATAGGAAAGATAACGATACATCTTCAGTATGGTACTGCTATTTAAGGTCAAAAGAAGAAAAAATAGCTAAACGTAAAAGATGTAGCCAAGTGCTTAAAACGTTAGGTGCATCAACTAAGGGTTGCATGCACATTTATCGACGAAACATGGTACTAAAGTTTAGAAAGAATTTAATACATCATCTCTTCCTTCCACACGTCAAGATTGCATAGAACATGCATTGCTTTCTAAAAAGCGTAAAATAGAAGATTATTTTAGTAGTGATAAGGAATCACTGGATTTAATTTTATTGCGAATGACAGCTAAACACTGTTTTTCATTTAACTTCAACTGATTTAAGAAACTTACTGATAGCTAAAGGCTATAATGATTTGCCAAAATCTGCAGTATCAATTCGAAATCGTGTAGTGAACTATAATAAAAGAGTTAATTACAAGTGAAATACAAACTTTTAAAAATTCAGGAAAAAAATTTAGTTTGACTTTTGACGAATGGACATTTACTGCAAGCAAGCGATTTATGAATATTAATACCCATTCAAGAAATTTAAATTTGAGCAAATTCAGGAATTTAGGCCTTATACGCATATATGGATCTTTTACAGCAAAAAAGTGCATTGAAATGCTAACAGAGTGCTTAAACGAATATGACATTTCCCTAAAAACAGACAATCACAATGTTACAACTGGGACTTGGAGATGAAACTTTAGGTGCCGTCATATTTCTTAGAACATATTTTCAAAGGAATACCGATTAGTTAGGAAACAGTGAACTATTCAAAATAATCTTTTTTTTTTTTCACGAGGTAATAATTTTTTATATTATGCAACGTTTTCGAATTTTAACAGCTATTGCTATTTAGAAATTTAGACTATACATCTATGTATTATTTTACTCTATGTGTGTGTGTGCTAAGTTCTTTTATTTCAAGAAAAAAATCGTCATGTTAGGAAAACCTTGCATTTGCAATATCCTAGAATTATAAACTTTAATTACGTGGGTATGAGAATAATTCATAATTTAATTCGTGATATTAATTAGTTTTTAATATTGTAAATATTAAACTATTCAAAAACTTGTTTAACAGGAAATAAAAGAAATTATCTAGAAGATGAAGCATAGACATTTCATGTATTTTGTTGCATTTTCAAACATCAACAGCATATTTCTTTTAATTTTCAATTGTTCTAATGTATCCTATAAGTTTTGATAATTAATTGAAGTTAATTTTTTTTATTTGGTATATTTTCATATGTAAATTAGGCTGTAATTTTGCTTTGTCTTTTCTGTAGTATTATGATATTTAGCTATTGTAAAAATTGATGATATTACAGAAATTCTAATTTTCTTAATCCCGGGATTGAATCTAAGCAATCCCGAAATCCCGGGATTGGAAATTAGTCTCGGGATTGTAATCCCTAGCTCTTATACGCTTTTATATACATTTATATGAATTTTTAATAAGTATAGCCAACCATAATATGTAAATGCATGTGTACATATGCAATTGTATATTTTCTCGACTCTACTCATAATCAACACACAGCTCAGCTGCATTAAACATTTAAACTTTAAATCTCTACTGCTGTGCAATGCCGTTAACAGGCAATATGAGCAATTTATATTTTAAACAGTTGAACCGTTTACAGGATTCCTACATTTCAGGGCTATTACCAGGTAGAATATCAGTACTTTTTTAATAGAAAAATAAAATTAGGTTAAACACGCGAAATTTCGCATTATTTATGGCGAATTTCGACAAGAAATTACTCGTCTGTAAATTCCGTGACTCGTACAAACCCTAAGTTTAGGCATTTCATGGGCCCCCATCTTCACACCAACTTTATACCATGTCTAAGAGTAGCTGTATTTCTTAAACTGAGAGAGACATAAGAGAGAAGAACTGTAATGGTAGCCTGAACTTCATATGTGAATAGACGTAATTATGGGAGTGAGTATTATTATACATAAAGATAGAAAAGCATTTAGGATGTAATTAAAATAATATATATATATATATATATATATATATATAATAAAAAATATAATTAAATTTAAAAAATAAATACAGTAATTACATTAAAAAAAAGTAAAATGATAAAATGTTCAATTCTTCAAAACAGCCGAGATTAAGGAGAACAAGGCCGAGAAAACAAGGCAATTCCAATAATAGCCATACATTTTTTATTGGTAATGATATTGATGTAGAACTAAACATTATGCTATACTACACTATACTATACTATACTAAATACTATTCTATTCTAAACACTATACTACACTACACTACACTATACTATACTATAGTATAGTACAGCGGTTCCCAACCAATGGGTCGCGACCCACCAGTGGGTTGCGGAAAAATCCAGGTTCGCCACAAAAATATGTCTTTTATTTCATCTGTTTAAAAAATATAACGAATACAATATTTTACAACCGTAATAATCATGAAAGCTATTAGCTTAAACTAAAACTTCGTGAGAAGACAGTGTTTTCTTAAACAGTCAGTTGGTATTATGTTATGATCTCATTGTGAGATATGTCAGTAGTCGCGCAATCGTTATGGCAACTCTGAAAAAATCTTTAATTTCCTTCTGGATGAACATAAGAGCAGAATATCCAGAAATATCTAAATTAGCTTTCATGTCCTAGATGTTGTTCAAAACGACATACTTGTGTAAACTTGTTTTTTCTACATTGCTGTTTTTGAAAAAAAAATAAAAAAATACAGAAACAAACTGAGCGTAGAAAGTGACTTAAGTTAAAATGAACCAGTTTTAACTCTGATATAGATGCCATCATCGGTAAACACACACCAGTTCCAGAAGTCTCACTGATTGTAAAGTTGTGTAGAATTAAACATTGATAATAATTAAACGTATTTTTCATTATATTTGTTGTTTTAATTATTATTCAAATTACACATATTGGAATTACCAATTCTTGTTTTTGCTGATAGTGCATTCAGTGTTGCCAGATTGGGAACTTTTTTGTCCCCAGATTGTTGATTCTTACCGCTTTTTTGAAATAGAAATATTCTACCTATTTAAAAATAGATTAAAAATTCTGAAAAATAAGCGAGTTATACTATTTTTAAAAAGTGGTGACAGTCAAATAATCTGAATTAAAAAAGTCCCCAATCTGGCAACACTGAGTGCATTCTTCTTTCGTACGAAAATTTGCCTTTTTCATAGGATAAGATAGACGATAGCTTATAGAGGTGATACAAAATTTCCGTACTGATATTAGATACACCCTCATATTAGGTGGGTTGCGAATAATTTTTTTACTTAAAGGTGGGTCGTGTACAAATAAAGGTTGGGAACCGCTGGTACGGTGTGCATAAGAAGATTAAATTAAATATATTCTTTTAAAAATTACAAACAAATCTTTTATGTAAAAAAAGGTCTGTAAATAAATTTCTAGTAGGTTTTCATTAATTTTGGATATTAAATCTTTGAAATGGTATATTCTGCGTTTTTTATATTTATTTCTGATTTTTTCTATATTATTTTTATATTCCAAGTGTTGAATGGCAGTTTCTTTTCTCATTTAGTGAACCAAATTATTGCTTGAAGAACACATTTTTTGAGTGACACCATTTTATTTAGCCTCCGAAAAATATGCGTTAAAAATCAGGTACGTCAAAATTTCGTTACAGCTTTAAACATTAATTAAATAGAATAAATGCTGATATAAAATGAGCTTTGCACTACTGAGAGCCTAAATTGGTCGACATTTTTAACAAGAAAAATAAATAGCTTTAAAAGTCGCGGTTAGACGGCGCTCGGCGCTTAGCCATAATATGAAGCAGGTATATATGCAAATGAAGAGTGTAATGAAATACAAAGTACAGCAAAAGAGTAACAGGACAGCGACTGGACAAGATTCAGTATCAACTGAAACGAAATGTGCTCTTTTCTGGTTTGCTTAAATCATTTATCTGTGTGAAACATTCGTTATGTTTCAGTTGTTGATTCATCGTTCATCTAAAAAAGACAAGCAACAATATGATTGCATACTGTCTAAAACAAATTATGAATTCACGTGCATTCAATATGTTTTATTGATGGCCTGATTTACATAAATCGTCTTTACATTGCATGTCAACGCCCCTGTAGGTGACATTTTAGAACTATAACTTTCTTTTGTTACTAAGAAAGATGCTACCTCTCCCTGATCCGTTAGGTGCAAGCAGTAATTTGTTATCATTTGTTCTTTAACTTTTAAAGTTGTAATGAACTTTTGACTTGATATTTTGTCATAAAAAGTAGTAAAATGTAAATTTTGAGAATGTAAAAGTAAGTTTAAATCCGATTACATAAAGAAAATCCTCTCTTATACGTAAATGATCATGAATAATAGATATCTATTTACAATCAACGAATGACTTATCGAAATAAATAACAGTTTCTGATTAATTATTCTATTAATAAAAAAAATATAAATATACACTCCTGCGAATTACCTTGTAAGATAATTATTAACAAACAACATGAAATACTTTACAAAATAGTAAAAGAATATGTCCAAAAATTCTTAAATAATTAACAAAATTCTTACATACTCTATTTTCCCCCTTTCTAGAGTTTTTTAAAATTTCAAACATGAATTTGTTTAGCCGCATTCCGATTAAAATCCTCTAAAATTACTTTAATGATGTGAGAGATAACATCTGTTAAAAGAACAGTTGATTTTATCATTAAAACACTATTTTTTAAGGAAAACTATTGATAAAGGGGAAAAGGGTGTGGTTAATGTTTCTGCGAAATGCTCTTGCAGTTCCGATATGAAACTAAATGCAATTTTTCTAGGTACTATAATAGTAAAACACATCCTTTGGACTTGGACATTAGAGCAGATGTTTAAAAGAAATGATTCCCATGAGATTTAAGCATACCGTTCTTAACTTTATTCTCCTTCATGTATTAAGATAAAGTATTCAAGCGTCATTATGGAAGAAGTAAGTTAAAAAGGAGTAAAGAGTTTTGTTCGATATTATATAGGGATATAAAACTTGTATATATTGAATAAAACAAGTCTGAAATTGTACGTCATGTCATATGTGGGAAATGAAATCGTTCGTACTATAACTAGTTTTATAAATATTCAGATCTTCGTGCAATAGCTGTTGCACGCATGCAAAAATACATGAATACGAAATGTATTACGATTATATATTAAATTCAGTAATACGGAAATACTATGATTCCATACTAAATATGATGTAATCACCATGGCGACCTAGAATCATTACCTATCAACGTGATATCATTGACTTTATTACGTATGATAAGATTTAATTGAACGGGGAAAACTTTTATTAATATCTTTTTAAGTTCTTATTCAATTTTCATAAAATTTGAAATGTGTCGACAAAATTCTGTAACAATTATAAATATTAAATTTCAAACCATTCGGTTGAGTAGTTTTTGAGCTGTTATATGCGGACATAGAGACGGACCAAACGACGACTGTAGGTGCTACGCATTTATATTCGTATAGCTACGAACGCACCTAATAAATCTATTTAGATCGTCTTAGTGTTTTGAAATCTCATTATTAGTAAGTTTAATGACACACACTGTTTGTAGTGAAGCTAGTCCGTTAAAAACTTATGTAAACGAAGAAGAAAAAACAGATTCACCGTAAATTTAGCGTAAATTAAAAGTATTTGATGAAGTTCCTAAGATGACGCATTTTAGAAAAATTAGTTACAGAAATTAGTGTTTGCACCAGAAAGTTTTTATCGATGAAAACAGGAGGAGTAATCCATTTCATTTTCCAGCTGCAGTAAAATTAAATTTTAATTAATTGCAAGATTTTATAACACTATAAACCTCGTTTAAGTTTTAACTCAAGCTCATGCTTGATTTAATGCGTCAATAGAAAATGCTGGCATGGAATGTTATACCTGCCAACTAGAGATGGAAAAGGTTCAACAAGAAATGGGCATAGGCTTGATTTTTATATCAGTCTTTGGGATCTGGAGATCAAAATACTAATTTTATAATATTCACAAATTGGAATAAGAAAAAAACTTGCTTTTTGAGAAACAAGAAGGTATTCTAAGTTTTTAAAAGTATTTTACAATCCTTTAAAATTCAGTTTGAAAAGGAATTGAATTGTTATTGATGGGATGTAAGCAGAACTATTTTATCGGATTCTGAAGCTTTTTTGCTCTCCTTGTTAGTAACATAAAAAAGATGTGGAATATCCCTTCTCTGTTTGAAGTCCTTTTCCAGAATTACTGGAGAACAGACTCGTGTCTTTCTAGTTGTACAATGATATTTAAAACAATTATAAGAAGAACATCGACTTTTGCCGATTCCTGACAGTGGGTGTTGTATAAATAATAAATTTGTTATTTTAAACAGATTTTCAGGGACATCAAAATGACGAAAAGTTATCAGGAGGGAGTATTTAGAATTACAGTAGAGCGCCGATTATCAAAACTCCAATTAACCGAACAGCCTATTTCTCTCAAATGTTTTAACCGAACTTCCAGTTGTCCGAACAGTCTATTTCTCCCAAAACTTTTTTTAACCGAACTTCCAATTATCCATCAGCTTGGAATAAAATTTTAAATAAAGAAAAACTGATAGTGGATCAAAAAATGTGCAGTGTAAAACAATAAAGGAGATGGGGAATATCCTAAGCTATGAAAAAAATGAAAATAATGAGTGATTAAACTGTGAGGTACATGACCCTGGATATCAGATTTTAAATGATGATGAGATTGTAGATGAGATTCATGATGAAAAAGAAATTGAAGAAAATGAAAACGAATGCTCTGAAAATAACCCAGGTCCATCACATAACGAAGCCTTTGAATGTTTGAAAACAGCTATGAATTGGCTCGAACGGCAGAAGAACGTTGAACCTATTCAACTAACGTATTTAAGAAGAATTAGAGCGATGGCAGCATTGAAAAAAATGTCTTGGTTGAAGTGAGCAACAATCAAAAGCTTTTTTGCTTAAATTATAATATCTAGAGTTCAGAAAATGATAAAAAAGAGAAAATAAATTTAATGATAAAAATGTAAACAAAAAGACAAAAAATTAAAAAGACAAAAAATTAAAAAAAAAAAAAATAAACATGCTAGTACTAACTGGTGTTGCCAGCCCTAAGCTTAGATAACGTGTGAATGTTTTAGTATAATCAGAACTATCCCTTAAATTGTCTGTTCATTTATCCGAACTTTTGCTCATCCGCAATAGAGTCAGTACCGACTTGTTCGGATAATCGGCGCTCTACTGTAATACTTATTTCTATGTTAGAAGATATTTTTAAATGAGGAAATAAATATTAAAAATATTTAAAAATATTATTAACTATTTTGTACTCCGCATTTTAGGTACCGTATTTGGGCTCTGGTGACGCAAAAATGTACGGTCTCGGATTTCAAGTTGTAGGGCTCTGTCTGTGAAAAAAAGAGCCCTAACGCATTTCTTACGGTTTTCTTCCAAGCCAAATAAACATAATTTTGATTCGCAACATTTTTTAATGAAAAATTGTGTGTTTCTATGCTCCTATTAATAAACATTTCAAATTAATATATTTTCTAGTTTTGTTTTATTAAAAAAAATCCGGAAGATTGTAAGATTGGTAGCTGTGTGATGCGTTGTAATTTACCCACAGTATTAACAACAAAGCCAGAATCGTCTGCTGTTTTTAATAGCGTAGGTAGTTTACGGTCTTGAGTCTTTTTACGTATAAATATAAATACTCAGAGTCTACGATAAATTTAAATAATAGTTTTCCTGTTCTTTTAAAACTTTCCAACATAATTGAAATGTGTTTATAACTTCGGTTTGTCTGTTTACTGCCTGTATATTCGAGCATCTGCCTAAATTTTAACTGTAACGCATATACTTGTTGGATTTCCCGGATATTTATAGATGTTTTTGATGTTTACAAGAATACTCTTCCCTACTGAATATAATGTGTGTAGCCGTTATAGTTCGATTACATAGACATGCAAAAGAATTTACGATGTGTTATGTATAGAAATCTATACATCATAAAGAAAGCTGCGAAAAAGAATTTGCATTCATTTACCATCTGTGAACTATAGTTGATAAAAATGTATTTTTAGGTGCGTTCGTAATTATATAAATATGTAGCACCTATAGTCGTCATCTGGTCTGTTCGTCTGTCTATCCGTCTGTCCACATATAACAGCGCAAAAACTACCCAACCGAATGGTTTGAAATGCAATATATATAATCGTTGCAGAATTTTGTTGAGACATTTCAAATTTAATGAAAATCGAATCAAAACTTAAAAGGATATTTTAAAAAGTTTTCTTCATTCTATTAAATCCCATCATACGTAATTAAGTCAGTGATATCCCATGATAGGTAATGATTCTAGGTTGCCATGGTGATTACGTCCTATTTAAGATGGAGTCATATTATTTCCGTATTAATGTATTTAATATATGTAATCATAATAAATTTTGTATTCATGCATTTTTTCATAAGACTGCAATAGCTATTACACAAAGATCAGAATATTTATAAAACTAGTTATAGTATGAACGCGCCTCATTTGCCACAATTGACGTACAATTTCTGACATGTTAATTGGTTATGTCTTTTTTTAATTGTTTATTTGTATGTCTCATTTCACCGTATGAAAAAAAAGGGATTTCTTAACAGAATTCTTATCTGTTGTAAAGTTTTTCATAATATATTCCTTATGGAGGATTTTTTGTTCTTGTTTATAAATGTTCTCAATTTTTAGCTCCCTGTAAAATTACGTAAGACTTAAGATACCATTAGATCCTCCAAATTTCTCAAAAAAGAGTTTAAAAGTGTATGTTTGCAGAATCGACTATGCTTCTAATTTTCAAATACATTTACAAAAATAAATGTAATTGGTTCTGAATGCTTGTTGTAGCAATTTTCTTTCAATTTATCAAGTTTAATTGCTATAGAAATGCAACATATTGACGATCGTGTATACCACTTGACAAGCACAAAGCCTATCAGAGTTTGTGCCTCAGTACAAGCATTTAAAATTTATTTTTAACTTAATATTTTATGTGGCATAATATTATTTTTTGTTATTAACAGTTAACTTTTATCTAAACTGTTTTTATTTTAATTTTGAAAATTATATTTGTTTATAAAAGTTCACATATTTTTATGTATAATTCATTTGAAAATTAATCTTCAACTTGAAATTTATTCTGTATTATTTTTAATATTTTAAATGAAGTAATTATTTTATGAAAATTACAATGTAATATGTATATATATATATATATATATATATATATATATATATATATATATACATATATTTATACAAATTAAATACAGACAAAACTTATAACTAGAATGCATTCATGAATATTTCTAATATAATATTTGATTTATTAATTCCTATCGAAATTTACATTTCTTTATTTAACACATTAAGATGATTGCTTTAAGGAAAAGAAGTAAAAAGTAAGCCCGTAGCTTCGTCAATTTAAACGTATTTATGGAAAGCTACTTTCATGTATCGATAAAATATTACGTAACAATTTTAGTCATGAAATAGTTTCATTCCGAAATACACTCCTTCTATTCTGCACTTAAGAAAGATATTTTAGTTAAACGTCCAGACGAAACATCAAGTTCGATTTATCTCGGGAATTAAAAACCGTCACGTAAAACCTCTTAATAAGAATACTCAGAGGGTTGAAGCCTGCAACTTGCATACGAAAATCTTAAAAAATCAATACGTAACAAGTTTGAATATCCTCTTGAAGTATAAAGCACATAACATATGGTATCATGCATTATTAACTAAAGGGGAAAATCCCTAACCCGGAAATTTCAAAAACTGAAACTTTGTAGATATGTAAGGCTCATAAACGTTTTTTTTGTTTGTGTGTGTCCATATTCATTTTAAGAAGTCAAATTTCATATTTGGCAGATTTTTTTCACTCTATTTTATAAATCATTAATGACAAGAGATTGAGAAAAGGCTTTAGGATAAAAGTTATTTATTTTTACAATTTTTATAGAATGCTAGTAAAAGATCAATTTTAAGGTTACGTACTTAAAAAGTAAAAACGAAACCATTATAAGATCACTCCTGTGCTGTCTGTCACAGACATTTTACTTGTCATTTATGGAACATGGGAAATTCAAATTGGGTGAAGTAATAAAAACTGTTAACCCACCTATTCACAGATTATTAAACAGTCACAAATATATTTAGGAAAAATGTAGGGGGGAGGGTCTAATTAAGTTACATGGAAAAAAATATTTTTTCTTTTTTTTAGTGTGAAATCTGTCGTAACGCTGAATTAAAAAATACATTTCTTTTAATTTTAGGTATTATATTTTCAGAGATATCGTCGAAAATGTAGGGCAAAAATATGTTCCCCACCCCCATCTAGTTCCAGCTCTACTGAAACTAAAATTATGAAAAAATTAGAGATAGTAGACGTTGATCCTTGCAGGAAAACTATAGTGATGACCCTAGGTCACAAAGTTTTTGAGAAAAGCGCATTTTTTGTTACCCACAAATTTCGATTGCAATTACACAAATTGCATTGTGTAATGCAATTCAGTAAAGGTGTTGGGGGCGCTGGAGGTATCTATCGTACCAGAAGTATAAAAGCATTGTTGATAATGATTTTCGAAAAAAATCGTCAGTAATTAGTCGCGATATTAACTAATAATCTATCTGGAAAAACGCGGCGTGGTCCAAGGCAGCGTTAAAACTTCGCGACCTCCTTTCGAAGCGCACTTAGCACAATGCCAATTTTAAACTTTGAACAACAATTTTGTATTATCTACAGCTACACTGTAAAAAGAAAAGATTATTACTACGTTGAATTTAGCTTTATGAAATGCCGAATAAAATTTAAATATGTACTACTTTTATTGTCAGTACCGAATAATTAAGTTCATCATAAACATATTAGGATAAGATTAAAAAAAAGTTATACAGAATAGCAATATTTGATATTATTCAGGCTTCATAGCTCTGAACTTTTATGGTATACCCATTCATACTTTCCTAGTATATACAGCTATACCCAACTCTACGTTGCATAGTTTTTTACAAAGTCTTATAATTCTTTTAACAGCGATTTTTTTAACAATGCAATTAATAATTCATATATTTATTGTACGGAAACCTCTGAACACGAGTAATACTCTCACATGACCGTTTATTTAATAGCATTTCAATTTTTCTTAACAAACAATGGAAAAAAACCCCCCTTAAAATACCATTGTAATTGGCGCACTAGAAATTTACTTAATAAATGAAGTCAGATAAATACTACTTAAGAATAAATTATATTTTATTAAATAAAATTTATGGTTCCGTACAGGCTTATTTCTGTGGATTAAATGTCGGGAATAACGGTATTATACAATATATATATATATATATATATATATATTACTTTTTGTTATTTTTTAGTAACATTTGACTTTATGTTAGAAGGTCGCTTTCTCAGGGAGAACTATTCTCTCGGAAACAACAGATTATACAACTGGAAAATCTGAAAATATGTTAATTCAGGCAAAATTTAACAAAAAATATATCCATGTTTAATTTTAATTAATTTTTCAATTAATTTTCAGCAGTGAAATTACGCCCGAAATTATTGAATATTATAAATGCGTGAATTTTTCATATTGCTAATTAAGCCCAAATCTAACAGAGTTGATGAAAATTAATTGAAAAATTATTTAAAATTTTACATATATGTATAATATCACATATGCTGAGCTTTATTTTGTCTCATGCCCTTAGCTCAAAGGTAGAGCATTAGAGCGCTGTTCCAAGGATCTGGGAACGATTCTTGGCTTGGACATTTTTCACTCTGTTGGTTTAACGCTTTGTTAGCAATATGAAAAAATCACGCATTCAATGTTAATATCCATATTATACAATTCGGTACCTAGAAGATTTTATAAAAAGACAAGATCGAAATATCTTGCGATAGTAATAAATTCAATTTAATTCTAACGAATGAATTTTAAAGAAAGAATCATGATTTGAAAATTACTATTATATATATCAACTAAAAAATGCTAAAGTAGAAAAAAGATAGTTTCTTGCTGGGAAACTAACTGATATTCAACTAGAAGTTGTTATTTAAAAAAGCATTAAATAGTCCACATTATACTGTCTAGATATCTTAACTGAACACCCATTTTTAATTAAAACTATTCTAACAAGTAGCACATTATTATTTTTAGTATGCAGACATAATTAAATTTGTTAACCGTCTTGGGCGTTTCATCATCTCTTCATGTATTTTTACATAAATCTGTGTAAACTGCACACATATAAACATACATAAGTAACATAAACAGATGTTCGATAGATATATTATTTATTTACAAACGTACGATTTATAAATGTCAGTATAAAATGTTTAGAATGTTGTACAGTCGTGGAAAAAAAAAGTAAACACCCCTACTAACTCCTCAACAAATTATCGTAAAAGAAAGTTACTGGTACCGAACGATTGGAAATAAAGTCTACTTTTAAATGACGTATATAAAATTTGTTTAGGGGGCCATCTACATATTAAAACAAACCATAACTTTGTTTTTTTCAATAGCAGTACATAATTCTGACAGCATAAATGAACACTACACCCTTCAATTAGTCTAAAAAAATTTTTTAATGCAATTCGTACCGTAAGTTTCCGAGAAATTTATTTTAAAACGAGCGTATTTTATGGGCTGTATCCAAATTGAAGTTCGGTACTCGATTGTTAACCGAGAGAGCTCCCTTTTTGATCAAGGCACCTTAAGTAGCCAATTAAGCCTGTTAGATTACAGGATAGCATAAGAAATTTCAAAGTATTTAGTCACTTCTATCATAGACGGCCCCTTAAACTATTATTTTGCCGTTTTTTAAGCATAATTTAAAAACTACTTGGAAGAAAAATGTGAAATTTCGGATGTCCATAAAGTAGGACTTAATAAATCTGAATCCATCAAAAAAATTGTAGGTTGCAATTCATAATTTTTTCGAATATTAATTTCATAATTCATAATTCATATCAGAAAATTATAAAAATTGCAAATTCAACGTATTTATGTTTGGGTATATTAGTATTATTGCTACACAAAAAATTAGAACATTAGGATCATAATTTCAAAAGTTATAAATAAAAATATGAAAATGTAATTTAACATTAGAATCACTCAGTTTTGAATGTTTATAATTCAAAAACTTATCATTCAAATTACTTGAAATTTCGTGCCTAGTCATAGTTTGAACGAAATATTTGAAATATCTCGTTAAAATTGGGTATTGCTATTGAAAAAAATGAAGTTTGGATTCGTTTTAATATATAGATGGCCCCCTAAGCAAATTTTATATACGTCATTTAAAAGTAGACTTTATTTCCAATCTTTCGGTACCAGTAACGTTTTTCTACGAAATTTTGTTGAGGAATTAGTATGGGGTGTTTACTTTTTTTTCCACGGCTGTACTTCCCGCAACGCAGCTTTGTGTCAAAATTAGTATGTTAAAACTTGTAAGCGTACTAGAAACGAAATATTGAAAATCACACAGATTTAAAACTTTTGTCCCTATTAAACCCAATAAATATTACGTTTTCTGATATGTGGCAAAATATTTATTTATACACGACATTTTTTTTTTCTAGAGCACAAGAAAAGTTAAAGGATTTGCAAGCGCGTTGTGAATAGTACTATTACAGTGCTCAGCAAAAGTTTACACAATGATCGATTATGCTTCTGTACTGAGAAGAAGGTAACGAATTGTTGTAACTCAACTGTCATATATTACTGGGGACTTGTCTTTTCATACACAAACAATAAATTTTAATTTATATACTTTACATAATATATAATGACAAAAAACAAATTTAACATTGTGACAAATGTATAGACAATTTGTCTGTTAACAGAAAAATATCCATAAATTAAAATCGAACCGCACCTACATTGTCTGCTATTAATCCAAAAATGTGAGTTCCCATCGAAGAAACTAAATCCTGCATCACTTGGGAATCTATTTCGTACCAAACACGTTCAACAGCAGATCGAAGTTCACTTACAGAAGAGTCAAAGTACAAAAGAGTTCACTTATAGAAGAGTTGTCAAAAAATTGCAAAATCCGTATGAGATATGATGCCACAAAAGTTTTCGATTCGGTTTAGATCAGGGCTACACGCGGGCCAGTCGAGAACAGTTTTGAAATATTTATATTAATATTTTGAAAGTTAAACTATTTTTTTCATTTATATTCAACATGAATAGACGCATTATCTTGCTTAAATACATACTTTGGAAAAGCTAAAAGTTCACCAAATGGCTGTAAATTGTTTTCTAATGTATGTATGTAGTCTTACGCTGCTTGGAGACCATTGAGAAACTCCAGAGATACTTGAGAATTAAAACAAAGTGAGGCCCAAATCATTAACTCTTTCGAGGGCGGTGTCCTTAAAAAGGGCATCTAATTTTAATTCAAAAACTGACAGACGGCACCAAGAAGATTTAATTAAAATTTTTCTTTTATAATGTACGTGAAAATAAGCAAGTTCATATTTTCTAATAAATTCATTTATAAATCCTGGTTTCAGTCTATTATTTCATCAGTTTTATAAACAGAATTACTCCGCGGCGGAAAGGGGTCAATTTGTTGTGAGATTTCAAGGCCGGTTGTTTTATCATTTTCATGTAATCTAATGTACAGTCGTGGAAAAAAAAAGTAAACACCCCCTACTAACTCCTCAACGAATTATCGTAGAAGAAAGTTACTGGTACCGAACGATTGGAAATAAAGTCTACTTTTAAATAACGTATATAAAATTTGCTTAGGGGGCCATCTACATATTAAAACGAAACCAAACTTCATTTTTTTCAAAGACAATACCCAATTTTAACAAGATATTTCAAATCTTCGGTTCAAATTATGCCTAGACACCGAATTTCAAGTCATTAGAATGATAAGATTTTGAATTATAAACATTCAAAATTGAGTGCTTCTAATGTTAAATTACATTTTCATATTTTTATTAATATCTCCAGAAATTATGCTCCTAATGTGCTATTTTTTTTTTTTTTTGCAGCAATAATACTAATATACCTAAACATAAATACGCTGAATTTGCAATTTTTATAAATTTATGATATGAATTATAAATTATGAAATTAATATTCGAAAAAATTATGAATTGCAACCTACAATTTTTTTGATGGATTTAGATTTATTAAGTCCTGCATTATGTAAATCCTAAATTTCACATTTTTCTTTCAAGTAGTTTTCAAATTATGCTTAAAAAACGGCAAAATGATGGTTTAAGGGGCCGTCTATAATAGAAGTGACTAGATATTTTGAAATTTCTCCTGCTGTATTGTAATCTAGCAGGCTTCATTGACTTATTAAGGTGCCTTGATCAAGATGGGGGCTCTCTCGGTTAATAATCGATTTACGAACTTCAATTTGGATACAGCCCTTAAAATACGCTCGTTTTAAAATAATTAATTTCTCGGAAACTTATGGTACGAATTGCATAAAAATTCGTTTTTAGGCTAATTGGAGGATGTAGAGTTCATTTATGATGTCAGAATTGTGTACTGCTATTGAAAAAAAAACAAAGTTATGGTTCGTTTTAATATGTAGATGCCCCCCTAAGCAAATTTTATCTATATCATTTAAAAGTGGACTTTATTTCCAATCGTTCGGTACCAGTAACTTTCTTTTACGATAATTTGTTGAGGAGTGAGTGGGGGGTGTTTACTTTTTTTTCCATGATTGTACATCTTTCTATAATGTCATCTACGAAAGTATCCGTTCACACAGAAAGCTTCGACTCAATTTTAATGCGATTAGCAGTCATCATTTGTCTAGATACCAGTTTATGGATCCTTCTATAATCTCATTTTCTGGCCACACAAGGTCTTCCAGATTTATGTTTTGCTTTGAAAGAGTCACCCTTAGACAGTACTTAATAGACAGACTTCTTTGGACGATTCAGAGTAGCTGAAATGTCTGCAACAGTCTTCCCTTATGATTTCAGCTTCCATGCTTTAATTACTTCATCTGACTGAAAATTTTTAGCTTGCGGTATCTTAACTAACAGATACTACTGCGAGGTGCACTTAAATACTTTATGCATGTGACGTCATAAGTTTGAAATTTGTTTTTTTTTCGTGAACAGTTGCTTAAAAATCACAAAAGTTTTTAAACTTTTACAATATGCAAATTTCCCTTTTTTCAGTTAAATTAAGTAATATTCTACATTAAAACCGTTATTTTTGTCCTAAAACGTTTAAAATGTATTAAAAAATAAGTACAGCCATTTGTATAACCCAACTGTTCGTATTTTTTATTTAAAGGTTAAAAATCACCAGTATCCAGACTTTTGCTGAGGACTGTATAAGATTTTCAAATTTTTTCGTATTACATGAAACTACTTTACATGATTCAGTTTCAGAACTAATGAAAAATTGGATGGGAAATCATGCTATGGTCTCGAACTTCAGATAAACGTAAACTCCCTACTTTTGAGACATTCGCGAAATCATATTTAAGGTATAGACATAAATATTTGCAAGTATTACTAGGTTGAGCAAAAAGTTCTGAGAAATTTGTGAAAGTTGCGTTGTTATGCACAAATTAACAACAAAAACAACAAGGATTATCCTTCAAAGTAAAGACCATCATAGACCACGACTTTCTGACATATTCCGGATTTGTTGGAAGTACCATGGCGGCTCCTTGGAATCGAAAAACTCTTGACATGCTTCTTCAGCTTCATTCGTTCAGAATCGTTATACCTTTTCTCCAATAATGCCGGATCAACACACGCAAATCATATTGTTCAATAGGAATTTTGGAGCTGAAATTCCTGAACTTTTATAAATATACCGCTGGTACTCCTATATACGATACAAATTCTCGTAACTATTAGATTAAAAATTTCCCAGAATTTTTTGCTCAACCTTATATGACTAATGCTCGCAGGAATCCAATAGTCCTTTTCGTTTGCATATAAGATTAATGAATCGTTTAGAAATGACATCAGAGATAGCATTTTAGGGCAGTTTTTGTTATCTAACAATGACGAAATGGGGTTCGCCTGGTAGTAACCTGTAGCTTAAAGAAAATAAAGTTTATTCGAAAAATGATTTTGATGCCTAAATGTAAGTAAATAAAACTTCCAAGCAAATGCGAACGCGAAAGAAAATGAGTTCGCGAAGTGTCCTAATGATTTGTTCGTATACTTAAGTAGTTTTTTTTTTTTTTTTTTTTTGTCATTAAGCCATTTTATATTACACGAAATAATCTTTCACAGCCATCTGTGATATGCAATCTGGAAATTTGAATATTCTCAGAAGGTCTGTTGCAGATTAATAAGTTTATTTTCGCTCCTTCATGTGCAACATTGACATACCAGATTTTATTTTAAGCTATTACGTACATATTTATTTCATTTCATTTAATTTAATTTTAAAATTTGATTAAAGAAAATAGCTAGGCATATACATTTGAATTTCCAAAAAAGAGAAGGCACTGTTATAATTCTACATTTCCAACTCTACTGTGAGATGCTAAATGCCTCGTTTGCAGAATACATTAAAAAAAATCGTAAATCAAGTAAACCCCTTCCCCGCATACACCGAAAAAAGGTAATAAATTCAATTGTCACAAAAATATTCTTAAAATTATATTTTAAAATATGCATTTTATTAACTAGAAATTTTAATGTGGTAGTAAGATATACCGAGTTAAGACATTAAGTCACATTAAGATCCATATTACAATAAAGTAATTCAACTGCTTTTTCATCTCAAATTTAAAGATTTGGAAATTTAAAGTAAAAAGAAATTTCATGTATTTCTTCCTCTTATTTGACAGTTCGCGTAGATTGCTGATATGTTTTAGCCTCTTCAGACAGGAGGTATACAATATACAAATGTAGATCTCTATTCTTTTCCTCACAAAAACTAAATTATTTGATTTTTTTTTACATTTTTACTTTACTTTTATATACAGAGTGCTTTTTAGGTTCCATTGTAATTATATAAATACTTTGCACCTATAGTCGTCGTTTGGTCAGTCTGTCTGTCTGTCCGTCCGTCTGCATATGACAGAGCAAAAACTACCCAATCGAATGGTCTGCAATTTTAATTATATAATTGCTGCAAAATTTTGTCGAATCATTTCAAATTTTATGGAAATCGGATTTATAGTTTAATTACAGGAACAGTCAAAAGTTTTCCGTTACATTACGGTCAATGGGAAAAAAATATTTCAAGTGAATTTTAATGATATTACAGCCTTTCGAACAGAATGAAATTGATATGCACTTATGAAGAGCACCAAAATATACATTCAGTACAATATGCGGGGCAAAAAAGATTTATGAAACTAGTTATAGTATAAACGCACCTCATTTGCCACGTTTGACGTACAAGTTCCAACTTATGTTTAAACTGACGTTATTCAGAACCGTTTGTAGATCGTTCTAATAACCCGAACGGCACTAAACTTGCTAAGAGGACTAATCACGCCACGAGAAAAAAAGATTCTGCGAAAAAAAAGTTCAAAACACTGCCGATAAGGGGAAATGTTTCGCTGTTGTAGGCTATGGAGCCGAAAATGAGCATAAACACCAGTCACAACTAAAAATGCAAATTTATATCTACGTATGCGACAGCAGCGTCATTAAATTGAGCTATACGTTCGCTACGGTAACGTGAGACATTCAACTTCAGCTGAAAATGTTTCTCGGAGCTTTTCGCATGCGTTTATAGACCAGATTATTGGAGCTGTTGTCGCCTACGCAGGGATAAATTTGCATTGTCATCTGTTTCCTTATTTAAAGTTCATTCTCGGCTGCGTAGCCTACAACAACACCATATTTCCTTCTATCGGCGTTTTTTTAAACTAATTTTGTTTTCGCGGAATATTTTTTTCCATGGCGTCATTAGTTCTCTTACTAAGTTTAGTGCCATTTCGGTTATTAGAACGAGTTACAGATGGCTCTGACCAGTGTTGCCAGATAGTCAAAAGTCAATTTCCCCAAAATTTCTGAAATTTTCCCCAAATCAGTGTTTTTTTTCTGCAAAAGTCCCCAACTCAGTTTTTACTCAAAAAGGGAATTTTTAAATTTTCAATTTTACACTATAAAAAATATTTAAGTAATTTGAGCTCAAAAATTTTCCCCAAATCAAGCCTTTTTTTGAAAAAATTCCCCATTTACAAAAAACAAACTTTTAAACTGGGCTGAATGCATATTCTGTAGCTACATTAAGAGAATGAGAGATATATTTTGCAGTGACAAGTTATTTTACGTTTGTTTTTAAAAGTATTGTCTAACAATGTTGGACTATTGTTACATTAGCTCCATAGCTTTAGATAATCTCTTATCAGTTGGGATTTGAATGAATCCCAGATGGTACGCTGTTTTAATTCTTTTTGTCCTCCCTATACATAATCATAATGCAAAGTATTTTCGCTGTATCAATTGATGTACTTTTGTATATCATAAGAGAAAAATATCTACTTTCCACATATTTAAATTAATTTTTTTAAAGTACGGCGAAGAAATTCTTCGTTAAAATCCTGCAGATTTAGTCACGTGCAGGTTTAAGCTGCTTAAGACTTTAGAGTCTCATGCATCTGTAATATCTGTAAACTGTAGTGTAACATAGTAAACAACGAACACGACCATATTCAAGAGAATAATGATTGATATTTCCGATTTCTGGATTGTATTTTCATTTTTCAAATTGAAATTGAGTTCGAGACAGATCCAGTTTTTCTACAAGACCAAAAAGATATCTTTACGGAAAATAGTAAGAAAAACGAAATCCCCCAGGTTTTTCCCCAAAAATTTTTTAGTCCCCAAAGATTTCCCCACGAACTTCTTGTCCCCAAAAAATTCCCCTAGAGGTTTAAAATTCCCCAAAATGGGGACAAAATCCCCAATCTGGCAACACTGGCTCTGACTAGCCTGAATAGCGCCAGTTGACGCCGAAAGACGCCGAAGCTGAATGTTTTGTGCTTTGGAAAAAAAAAAACACCCAATAAATGGCTTATTTCCTCATAAAATGTTATTTTCAACTGTGAGTTTGCGAAATGCTTTCGAGACAATGCGGCCAAGAAAGAAAGAAATGGTCATAACTATTTAACTTTAAGCCCCTTACAATAAATTTTTTAGAAAATTTGCTGATCATTCACTTGTTTAAAGCCCTTAAATATGTTATTGTGTGAATTTAGGTTATTGGTAATTAAATATCAATTTCAGAAAATAGGGTATTTTCTGTCATCTATGGTGTCTTTTTGTTTGTGTAAAAGTAATGAATGCGTATTTGCAGTATTATTTTAATGGATATGATAAATGGAGAAACTTCATTTTACAATATATTTATATATTTTTTAAATGCTTAAGGTGCCTGCCTTAAAATAGCCGTTTTGGTGAAAGTTTTAGATTTTTTTTTTAATTATTTAATTTGAAAGAGCAATCTTTAGCGATTACAAATCTGTTATAATTTTATTCTTACGATTAATAGAAGAGGAGTCATGCTAAGTTTAATAAACTCGAAGTAATGAGTCAACTATCGGAAGTGGGCGTAGTAACGCTAGCAAAAAATATAAACACGGTTTTAACACTAATCAACCTTAATTGACATTTCTAGATTCATTTAACAGATAAGAAACAATGTAGATAATAAATCTTTTAAAGCGATTTCTTAAAAATGGATTTTTCCTTTATTTCCATGTTCGATAAACTCCATTACATCCAAATGTTTTAAACATATTTCCGTAAAAATTTCTCAGAATGCTTACCATATTATTCACTATGTTCTGAACTAAAATCTAAGTTCTATGTGATAATCTAACTATTTTATAGGTATTCGAATTTTAAAAACAAATAGTAGTTTAAAATAAAATTTATGTGTTTTTTGACATAATTTGGACTATTTCAGTTAATTTTTAAGATAGTTCTATCTGATAATCTATTTTATAGGTACTCGAATTTTAAAAACAAATAGTAGTTTTTAATAAAATTAATGTGTTTTTTGACATAATTTGGACTATTTAAGTTATTTTATAAGATAGTTCTATGTGATAATCTAACTATTTTATAGGTACTCGAATTAAAAAAAATAGTAGTTTTTAATAAAATTTATGTGTATTTTGACATAATTTGGACTATTTCAGTTAATTTTGAAGATATTGTAAAACTTCTAGTTCAGCGCTCAGTTAAGTGTAATAGTAGTACGTAGTACAAAGGAAATTAAGATATATTTAGTTGAGTTGAGTGTATACGCTGTCTGGAGTAAGCATGAAAATTTGCTAAAAATATGGCACAAAAACGCCCCAATTTGTAAAAATTTGTGAAGATGTTATGATTTTATGTTTTTTCATCATTCTGTATTACAATTGAACTAAAAATGTGTATATTTATTCAATATTGTACTTTTTTTTAACCATTTGGAGAAATGGTTATTGTCCTCGTCAGGGTAGGAAATCAAAAGCATATCTGAAGGTTTTTATTAGTTTAATGATCATTTTATTCGTTTTCTGATTGGTCTATACAGTAATCTGTATTTCCCTTTACTTTCAACAGAGATGGACAACAAAGTGTTGCCACTATGACAAAAAAGTAATAAAAACTACCAAAAAAAATTAATAACTCAGAAACAAATTGAGATACAGCTTTCAAACAAATTGCATTTAAAAGTACATTTTTTTTTCTCTATACGAAGATATAAAAAGTAATATTGTGGGATGTTTAGAAGTTTAAGAAATAAATTTCATTTAGAATTGGCCGTCAGATTTCTGGGAAATCTGACGATGGAAAAGCCTTTTCCCGAACAGCCAATGAAATGCTTGGATAATACGTACGAGTCGCAGGCGATTTCTGTCGCTTGCATTTTTACGTGTTATAACACTATTAATGTTTAATTCATGGCGTACGTAGTGTATGATCAACTCCGTGCTATTTTTTATGTTTTAAATTTTAGTCTTTGAAAAAATCATTTTCCAAATGGTCGTTGTAATTTGTTAAATTGCATTTTTTCCTTTTTTTTTTATGAAAGTTCTCCGAACGTAACTTTCAGATATTGTGTCCTGTATAGGGTAAGGTGCCCTATTATCGTCCCCCAATCACTTTGAAGCCCTTGGAAGTTGTAATTTTCAGTGAAAATCTACCAAATTTGGATTTTAGATAGACGCACATAGAAACATAGGAAAAATCGTAAAAAAAAATTTTAACAATGCAAAAAATTGTTTTTTCAAAAGTATCTAAAAAATACAAAGGAAAAAAAATGTCCTAATTTCGTACCCCCGGAAAATCCAATACGCCGAGGCTTAACTTATAACTAAATCAAAATTTATTTCTAAATGAGTAAGTAATTTAATTTACATTAAAGTAAGGCACAAAGAAATGTACTAATTATGAGTGGAGGAATAACATAACTAAACATTCGCCATCCAAACATGAAGGAAAAAATTGATAAAAAATGTCATGAAAAAGCATTCCTAATTTCGTCCCCGGGACGAAAATAAGAACTGCAAGGTGGACGAAATTGGGACCACGCCACCTCCCAATATGACGGAGCTTCAGTTCCCGTAAGATGAATTGAGCGTCCTAAAACTCACTGTATGCTACTGACAGCATCTTATCAACGTAAAATACATGCAATGAATAAGAAATAAATACTTACAGTACAGTAAATAACGTTCTACAAACGACGTAATAAGAACTCAGGTCTTCTAAAAATAGAAAATTCGCCTTCTTTAATTTATGTATGCGTCTTAGTGAACGAATCTTTCAATTCTGACCCCTTTTACCTTCCGTCCCCTGCGCCTCGCGTCATAAGTGGTGCCCCTTTCGCAGAAGCGGAGAAGTTAAGGGGGACGAAATTAGAAGAGGGGACGAAATATGGGCACTTTACTCTACCGCTACATCCGTAAATGAGTAATAATATATTTTTTAGATCTTGTTACACACCATTATAGTGATGGTTCGCTTAAGATACAATCAAAGTATAAACGAATTAATGAAATTTCTATTGAAATAATGATCAACGTATTCTATAATATAGAAATGGAAGCCAAAAAATATTAAATCAGTATCTGATGCATCTTTATGCAGGAACCTTCATGCACGTTAATATTCATACAACGTATCAATTTTTGTTTATTTCTGACAATTAACATATTAATTTATGCGACCTATTAACTTAAAAGCATGAAAATAAATAAAAATTCTGTGTTATTGAGTTTCGCTATTCGTCTGATATCGATGAATCACTTGTTGGAAAAGTTCAATTAGATCAGTTTCATTGAGCAAATTGTAATATATAACACGCTTATACATGTTAATAAAATTTTTATACATTTATATAAATATTAAAACGGGGCAAATATTTCGAATATTTAGTAAAAAAAAAAATTAAGTAATATTCACACTTTTTTTTTTGGTAAGCAAATAAATACAACTAGTTATATATTCAAGTCATTTTTCTAAAACTTTTAAAACCCGCTTTTTTACTTTAATTTGATATGTGTACTATATAAGCAAGCAAAATATTCCTAGGCTTTAATGTCTTTTGAAATTACTTTACAATGCGTTTTCTTTAAAAGACCACTGTATACAACATAAATTTATTTTAAGAACCACTTTTGTGTTGTAAGATTTTATAAACCAACTAGCAAACCCCGCGGCTTTGCTCGCGTAATAGTTGAAATATGCCAAGTGATATTTGCATGACTATTCTTTATTAGAAGAACACTTTTTGAAATAATTCAAAAAATTATTCAAAAATAATTCAAAAAATACAAATTAAGCCACAGTTTGACTAAACTTCATTATAAAAGTGCAATAGACAGAAATGAGATTTTAATTAATAAGAAGAACTAAAACTAATTCTAAATAAATGATAATTTAGAAAGTATTTTGAGACTTTTATCCTCATTTCAGTATTCATTTGAAGTTTTGAATTTTTAGAAACTATCTTAACACATTTACATCTTAAAATTAAACATCATGTCAAATTCCAAGTTTCTTGTCTAACAGACTACCACCTCTCTGGTGTTAGTGGCATCAACATAAAATGCCAAAACAGAGTTGAAATAGAATGTCTCGAAAAATTTTGAAACCGAGACTGTCACCATTAATTTGCCAACATTAACCTTGAAATCGGTTGGTATTTCCTAATATTCTATAGAAAACGGAATTTAGATGTTTTGAAAGGCTTTCTTGTTGTTCTTGCCAACCAGGTGGTAGTAACACCGGCATAAAATATAGCCCGTATAGGATCAGGGACTATCACTCTTGATTCGCAACCAGTAACTTCTGTAATCGGTTTATTATTTCCTGAGATTCCCTAGAAATCGTAATTTAGGACTCTTTTAGAATGCTTTTCGCTCCTTCCCGTCACTTCACCCCTCTTTAATTTCGAATTTATTTTCGACTGTTCTTAGAGGGCATATATATTTTTATAAGTAACTACCGTGCTATATTTAATGTTTCTAGCGTCTTCAGTACCGTAGAATCGCAATTTAGAAAGTTTTTTGCTCCTGCAATCCTCGACATAAAATATAGCTTATGTTTGAGCAGGTTCTATAATCAATTTGCAACCATTATGTTTGAAATCGGTTTCGTATTTTATACGATTGCATAAAAATCGTAATTTAGAACGCTTCTAGAACGCTTTTCGCCCACTTCATACTTTAAAATTTGGAATTTTCTCTCGGCAATTCTTAGAAAGCATTTGCATCTTTGAAGTAATTACCATTCCAAATTTAAAATGTTAGACCCCCCTCAGTAACAGTAAAACGCAATTTAGAACATTTTTTGCTCCTGTAACTCCCAGGTGGTAGTGACAACAACGTAAAATATAGGCTATGTTGGAGCGGGGACTGTCACCATCAATTCGAAACCATTACTTCTGAAATTGGTTTATATTTCCTGTGATTGCGTAGAAATCGCTATTTAGAAAGTTTTTAGAACCTTTTTGTTCATTTTCACCAGTTTTAAATTTAAAATTTTTAAGGAACTTTTCTCAGAGAGTATTTTCATCTCATAAGTAATTACATGCCAAATTTCAAGTTGCTAGCCCCTTCAGTATCACAAAAATCACAATTTAGAACGTTTTTTTAAAAATGCAACCGCAAGGTGGTAGTGACACCGACATGAAATGGATCCTATATTGGAGCAAGGACTGTTATCATCAATTTCAAACCATTACTTTTGAAATCGGTTGGGTACTTTCTGAGATTGCATAGAAATCGCAATTTAGAACGTTTTACGTTCATTTTCATCCCTTTTAAATTTCGTATTATTTAAGAAATGTTCTTAGAGATCATTTATATCTTATAAGTAACTACCATGCCTAATTTCAAGTTGCTAGCCCCTGCAGTATTGCAAAATACGCAATTTAGATCGTTTTTTGCTCCTTCACCCCTTTTGGGGTAGTGGCATCGACATGAAATACAGCCTATGTTGGAACGAGGGCTGTCATCATCGTTTTCACACCATTATTTTTTTAATCGGTTGGGTACATTCTGAGATTGCGTAGAAATCGCAATTTAGAAAGTTTTTAGAACACTTTTCTCTCATTTTCACCCTTTTTAAATTTCAATTTTTTAGGAAATGTTCTTAGAGATCATTTGCATCTTATAAATAACTTCCCTGCCTAATTTCAGGATTCTAGGCCCTTCAGTAACACAAAATTTGCAATTTAGAACGTTTTTTGCTTCTGCAACCCCTGAGTGGTAGTGACACCAACATGAAGTAGAGCCTATGTTGGAGCAAGAACTGCCATCATCAATTTCCAACCAATTTTTTTAAAAAATAGTTTGGGTACTTTCTGAGATTGCGCAGAAATCGCCATTTAGAACGTTTCTTAGAACTCTTTTCGCGCATTTTCACCCCTTTTAAATTTCGAATTTTTTAAGAAATGTTCTTAGAGATCTCTTATATATTATAAGTAACTACCATGCTAAATTCCATGTATCTGGACCCTTCAGTAATACAAAAATCGCAATTTCGAACGTTTTTTGGCTCCTGCACTCCTTTTAGGGGTAGTGGCACCTACATAAAATGTAGCCTATGTTAGAGCAAGTGTTGTCACTATCATTTTGACGCCATTATTTTATAAATCGGTTTGGTATTTCCTGAAATTGCGTAAAAATCGCTATTTAGAACGTTTTTTAGAACGCTTTTCGCGCATTTTCACCCTTTTTTAATTTCGATTTTTTAAAGAAACGTCCTTAGAGATCATTAGTATCTTATAAGTAACTACCATTCCAAATTTCATGTTTCTAGGCCCTTCAGTAACACAAAAATCGCATTTTTAGAACGTTTTTTGCTCCAGCACCCCCTTTTGGCCAGTGGCACGGATATACGATATAGCCTATGTTCTAAGTTGGACAAACAGTATTATTTTGATACCATTACTTTTGGAATTAGTTCGGTAGTTCCAGAGCTTACCTCCTACAAATAAACAATTTTTACCTCTTTATAATATTAGTATAGATAGATTACATACAACCGACAATGCGACACTTCTAGAAAGGAAAATATCTTTTTCTTTAGATCTTTAATCTCATTTTTACTTTTTTCCTTGTTTTGTAAGGATAAACTTGGAAAATTAAGTTTAAAGAAAATAAATCTAGAAGTAGGCAACTTTTATACTAAATAATTCGCTAAATATCACGTACATAAAAATTTGTGTTGAACGTTTATCCTAAACAAAGCCAACTGTAACCTTTTCATACTATCTTGGCCGATGGACATGAAAGGTTTCATGGTACTACGGTGAAAGAAAGTTTCAAACAGACACAAATGTATAGGAAATGAATTATTTAATTTAAAAAAATGATTCTGGAAACAGAATTTAGTATTTGTCACCTTAACTAAAGAATAAATCTAAATTTGTCTTCGTCATGGGTTTAGATTTCGCCGGAAGTGTATGCATAACATTAATGACTGTCAATCTCGTTTACTATTTTAAAATGCACTTTATGTTCCAGCACGAGAATGACATGATGGTTCATTAATTTAGATGCAGCATTCCATCAAAGTGTAATGTTTACTGTACGAAAGAAAACCATTATAGATAATAAGTATCATAAATATTTCGAATTTCGCATTACACTAAATGTATCTTTTTCTTAAATGTGTTAAGTGCTAAGCCTTTTTCGTAACATTCATTCTAACAAAGAAAATTGTTTTAAGATAAGAACTGATTTTTTTTTTTTTTTTTTTTTTTTTTTTTAGTTCTTTCATATTTTTAAAGAGTATGTTTAACAATCGACTTCTAACAGTAAGATGTTCGAAAAATAACTTAATAGTGCTCAATTACGCCTATATATTAATATAAAGTAAACAAGTGCCTCGCGAAAATAATACATTTAAAACCATTTGAAGTAATAAAAATCGCCATTTTTTCCTGCCACAATGAGAACGTAGAATAAAAATAATTATATTGTTACGGGTTATAGTTCATCTCTCATGTTCCCAAGCTTTAAAATATAATCAAAATTTTTGAAAATGTTTAATTTGCAGTAATACCAAGCTATACAGTAAAAAATATTTTTATTTTAATATTTGAACAAACATGTAAGTTTTGCCACATGCTTTGTAAATGTGAGCTTATCAAATATCCAAACCATTGAATGTAGCAATGCTGTTGAGCAGTGCTTGTTCTACCAGGATTAGAACTTTATAATATATTTTATTAAAAGTTGCTCTATTGTAAATTTTATGTTTCATTGTTAATGATATATTGGGCCTTCACTCACAAGATCAAGGCCCAATATATCAAATTCTTACTTCTCTAATTTACTTATTCTTACATGGGAAATAGAAATGATCTAAAATTACATGCAGCTAAACATAACTAATTAGCTAAATCATGCCAGTCTGGTATAGTTATGTAAGAAAATTAAAATATTTACTAGAGAATAAAATTAAAATTGAAATTTAATTAGAATAATTTAAAACAAAAATATATTCAGTGACAATTTCTTTAAATAACCGACATACTTTACATGCATTTTGAAAATAAATGTCAGTGTACCAGAAGTATAATGTACTATCTAGAGCAAAATCTTTTCTTCTATAACGGATTTGTTTGGATTTTGTACATATTTTCATGGACGCACATCTAAACTCAAATATTATTTGTATTTGTGTTTGTGTTAGGCGAATATTGCATAAACATGCACGATTACAGATATCAATGGATACAGATATATAGATATATTAACAAATTTTTAAAAGGTAAAGGCCATCAAAGCTTCTTTAACCCTTTATGCCTCAACGGTACTTTAAAGTACCATTAAAATAACTTTTTATACAATTCCTTTAATACATCGATTAGTAGTAATACAATTTAGAATGAGCTATAGATACGTTAGTTTATCTTGTTCCAAAAGCATCAGGAGTTGCACAAAACAAAAATATTTTTAAAAGGATGATTTCTTTTTAATTTGCATCTTTCAGATTTCTTGACGTTGGAGGAGGGGTTGGGGGTTGACTTTGGGGGGGGGGGGGGGGGAGGGAGTTTCAGTTGGGAAATATTTCCATATTTTAATTTAAGAGCATTATATTTGTACATTCCCTGATTCGGGAGTTGACGTTGGGGGGGGGGAGGGAGTTTCAGTTGGGAAATATTTCGATATTTTAATTTAAGAGCATTATATTTGTACATTCCCTAATTCTATAAAATACAATATATATATATATATTCACACAATTAATAGTGCACAAAATCACTGTAAATTCAAATTTAATTAATTAATTTTAATTGGCAAAATCCTTCTAAAATTTGTTAACTGATGTTGTGAATCTTCTAATGTAGTTTCAAAAATTCACGAAAAATACTTTTGAAGATGAAAGTTTCATGAATTCATAACTTGGAATATAAAGGGTTAAGCCTAGACTTCTTCTACTGAGTATACAAAGAATAAAAAAATTCCCAAAATATTGCCTTTTTAGTATGATTAAATATTTTTTTTCATTACAGTTATCAAAGAAAAGATTACAAATAGATAGAGAATTTTTCAATCAAAGCCAACAAATATGAGCAGACTTGTATAAAACCAAAAACTTTTTGCGCACATAAATATTGGGTCAAAAACTTTCTGCAAATTTATTTAATGTTTAATAAAATAACGTGTTATATTACTTTGACGGTATGAATTAAAAACAGCAGTTTTAAAATAATTACCATTTAAATAAAAAATTAATTAATATTAATTACGGAATAATTATGTTGGCTAAAAAAATAATAAAGCTAAAAATCCATGATAAGAAGGGGTGAATTCTTATCAGTTATTTTGTCAATTGATTTAGAAACAGCGCAATCCTTAATATTGCGCAATCCTCTTCTCACAAAATGCCAATCACTCTGTTCACAGAAAGAATGGACATTGCTTCTGAAACAACTGAATCAGATTTTGTAAGGAGAGGTCCATTCATAGGTATCTTCATTAAAGAGACCGGTGAGTTTTTATTGCAGCCCTTTGACGAAATTCTCGTTTTTTCCGCGATCATTTGGCGAAATTTCCGTTTTTCCGCGATTTTTTGATGAAATGTGCGTTTTTTCGCGATTATTTGATGAAATTCGCGCTTTTTTCGCTATCCTTTGACAAAATGCCTTTTTTTTTCTCCTATCCTTTGACGAAATGGGTTTCTTTCCCGCGAACCATTGACGAAATTTGCACTTTTTTCGCGATCTTTTCACGAAATTCACGCTTTTTTCGCGACGTTTTGACGCAATTCACTCTTTTTTTCGCGGCGTTTTGACGGAATTCTCGTTTTTTTTCGCGATTCTTTGACGAAATTAGTTTTTTTTCGGTGGTTCTTTGACGAAATTTACATTTTTTCGGGATCTTTTGACAAAATTCGTGCTTTTCCCGCTATGCTTTTACGAAATTCGTTTTTTCCTGCGCTTTTTCGACGAAATTTGCTTTTCCTGCGATTTTTTGACGAAATTCGCTTTTTTTCGCGATCCTTTGACGAATTTCGCGTTTTTTTCTGTGGCTTTTCGACGAAATTTGTGTTTTTCCCCAATCCTTTGACGAAATTCGCGCTTTTTGCGAGTCCCTTTTACGAAATTCGTGTTTCTTTCGCGATCCTTTGACGAAATTAGTTTTTTCCGCGATTCTTTTACGAAATTTGCGTTTTTTTCCCGCTATGCTTTAACGAAATTCGTTCTTTTCCTGTGTTTCTTTGACATAATTTGCGTTTTTCTGCGATTCTTTGACAAAATTATTTATTTTTCACGATTCTTTAAAGAACTTCGCGTTTTTTCCGCGGTCCTTTGACGAAATTAGTTTTTTTCCGCGATTCTTTTATGAAATTTGCGCCTCTTTTTTCGCGATCCTTTGACAAAATTCGCGTCTTTTCCGCTATGCTTTTGCGAAATTCGTTTTTTTCTTGCGATTCTTTGACATAATTATTTTTTTTTTCCATTTCTTTAAAGAAATTCGTGTTTTTTTCCGCGATGGTTTGGCAAAATTGGTTATTTTTCCTGCGAACAATCGACGAAATTGGTTTATTTTCGCCGACCATTTGTTGAAATCCGCAATATATTTCAGTGATATTTTTTTATATCTGAATTTTCGGACTGATGGCCGATTTTTTTAATTTTTGGAACCGAATGCCTTAAAATTTCGGAAAATTCGGAACAGAATCACCCCTGGCAAACAATAAATAAATCGTACATAAAATTGGGGAATATTTTTAATTTTTCGCTATTTAAAAAAAAAAAAAAAAAAAAAAAAAAATACAAGAACAAAAATTATGTTTTTTTTTTTTTTTTTCCTAAGAAATTTTCCGCAAAGTTCCGAATTTTGCGGAGAATTTTCCGCGCACGGCGTGCGCGTGTGCGTCTATATTATACAACTCTGTATATGAGTGCAAAATATACAAGATCCAAAAGAACTTCTTAAAACACCATAAAATATAGAAAAGCGCTAGGCATTTGGAAAGAACTTAGTCTTTCATCATCAGGTGCAAAGAACACGTGTTTTTACTGTGAAAGCAGGAGCAAGACTGGTCTTGCATGGGAATGTCTTGTTCAAGTTCTTTCAAAAAGCCTAGCGTATTTCTAAATTTTTGTGGTGTTTTAAGAAGTTCTTTTGTATCTTATTGTATCACACCAGCTTTTACTATTATTAATTTGCAAAACGTATAGTTATAAATATAAATTTACGGAGAGATTGTGGGCGTGAGAAAATGGTCAAGGATGCAAGTCCATCGGCGGGTGTCTAGTTGATAACCCAAGTGCGAGAATTTTGTTTTAATGTGGTAGGCTCTGTTATATGGTGTACTGTAATTTCTCATTAGGGATTTCGTGGCGTAAAATTGCGCGGTATTTGATCGTAATGTTTTTCAATATACAATCTAAATATTCATAATGTTATTTAAAAATATATATAAGTATATTTAGTAGCACCTTGTAAATAAAAAATTAACTTTTAAGAATTAGTTAAAGGAATTAAAGTTAATTAATGTTTTAAATAATTAAAGATTAATTATTTAAAACATTATAAAATCAAATTTTAATTGAATCATATATTCATATTTATTTGTTTACTAGCCGCCCTTGGAGATCAGTTTGGTCTTCCTTAAACGCTAAGCAACGTATAATGTTACTTTTATTCATAATCCAATTTACTTGCTCAATCCTTCGCCAAAGCGGAAAATTCTGATAGAGAAATCAAGAATTCAGTATTTTTATGTTAGCGGGGCACAGGTAATAAATCGCCAACATTGTATCCGTCGCATTTTTTGGTATTTCATTAATTTCATTTAAAATATAATCCTCTCTCTCATTTTATTTAAAATACAAAACTAAATTCGTGAAAAAAATTTCATTTTAAAATTCACGACTTTTACTTCTTTCTTTCTCGTTTTTTAACGAAACGAAACGAAAACCAAAAGTATTAAATAATGCCACAAACCATGACATTTAATTTCGTCTTCAGAGTTTTAATTTACCACTCGAAAAAAAAAAAATAAACGGTCAAATCTGAGTATTACTCGTGTTCAGAGGGTTCAGTACAATAAATATATGAATTAGTAACTGTATTATTAAAAAAAAATCGTTGCTAAAACAAAAATAAGACTTTGTAAAAAACTACAACGTAGTGTTTGGTAAAGCTGCATACATACTAGAAAAGTATGAATGGGTATACCGTAAAAGCTCAAAAGAGATATGAAGTCTAAATCATATCAAATTATTGCTATTCTATATAACTCTTATTTAAATCTTATCCTAATCTGTTTATGATGAACTTAATTCGGCACTGACCATAAAAGTAGTGCATATTTAAACTTCGTTTGGCATTTCATAAAGCTAAATTCAGCGTCGTAATAATCTTTTCTTTTTACAGTGCAGGTAAAACAAAACCGTTGTTCGAAGTTTAAGCTTGGCATTTTGCTAAGCGCGCTTCGAAAAGAGGTCGCAAAGTCGCAACGTCGCCTCGATCCGTTCCGATTTTTTCCAGATATGTTTTTAATTAACTTTTAAAGACATCGGAGGCGTATTTAGAGATCTACTCAATGCAAACTAGTCACGAATCCCATAGTATTTATGTGATTGATTCTAATTAAATTAGTCTGTTTTCAACAATTTGACGTTTATTGCTTTTATACTGCTACCGGACAAAATGTATTACACAAATGTATCATTGAAAGTTGTTATCTAGGCTTTAAAAGCCGATGGTACATAGAGTACGCCGTCTCTGTCATTATGTATGCCCAAATCATCCGTGTCTTTAAAGGCTCTTGGCTAATTACCGACGGTTCTTGAAAAAAATCATTATCAACAATGCTTTTATACTTCTTCTACGATAGGTACCTGAAGCGCTCCTCAACACCTTTGCTGAATGCCCACAAATCGAAATTTGTGTGTAACGGAAAAATGCGCTTTTCTCAAAAACTAGGTGACCTAGGCTAATCGCTATAATTTTCCTGCAAGGTTTAAATTAATGTCTACTACCGCAAATTATTTCATAATTTTAGTTGCAGTAGATTCGGAAATATCTGGGGGTGGGGGGACATATTTTTGCACTACATTTTCGACAATATCTCTGAAAATATAATACCTAAAATTAAAAGAAATGTATTTTTGAGATCGGCGTTACAAAATCTTTCACACGCTACCTTACACGATATACAAAGAAATGATTTGTGTTTTTAAGAAACTTAATTAGCCCCTCTACATTTTTCCTAAAAATATTTGTAAATGTTCAATAATCTGTAAATATGTGGGTTAATAGTCTTTATTACTTCCCCCAATGTGAACGTTCCACGGTCCTTAGTTTACGAGTAAAACGGATGTGACAGACAGACAAATACAGGAGTGATCTTATAATGGTTCTGTTTTTACTTTTTAAGTACGGAACCCTAAAAATGCTAACTGGCGAATTAAAAAATGCTATTGGCGAGATTTGCACCCTGCTAACATAACATCACCAAGAATTCTTTGCGATAATGGCAACTTTTATGTAGAAAAGTTGCCATTTCGAAAAAATCGTTGTATTCGAAAAAATAATTTGAATTTTTTAATCAAAATAAAAGCTTTGCATATAAAAAGCAAAGGGATCAGCTCGTAATTGTTTATGGCAGTCACATTACTTGGACAATTATAATATAGATAAAATGATAGCGATAGAACAATATTTGGCGACTTATCACCTGCGCCTGGTTAACATTAAAGTGCCAAAATGGACGCCTGGAACATAGAAAGCGAAGTGGTCCATCCGAAACTGTTGATGACAGTCACATGACTTTGGCTATTATTATAGATATGTTTGGAATTTAGTTTTCCTTTATTTCTTTCTAAACATAAAAGAATGCATCTAAACATAGTTTTAACAATAACATAATTGTGGCTTTAAAAATTTAATTTAATGTATCGCAAATATATTAAAGTAGTATTTTCTAATACATATCTTTAATAAATTATGTCCCTGTTCATTTTGTACATTCTATTACCGTAAGATTTCTACAGATTTCTCCTGCAAAAAGGAATCAAGAATATCAAGAATAACTCCATACTTAATGAACTTGAAGTATATTTGAAATGCTTCCAAAAAATCCTAGAAACAGAACGTAATTAAGTATGTAAGTTTTGTTGACATGTTTCAAGAAAATGCATTAAAACATAATAAATTCCCATTCTTTTTGTGTTTAGAAATGCTGAGCTAAAAGCAGAAAGGATTTAAAAAGTAATTAGGGCAAAATTATTTCAGGGAAATCAAATAATGATAAGGCGCAAGCAAAAAATAAAAACATTTTAACAGCAGTATGAAGATTCGTATAAACACATATGAATTCACATAAATTTGTATAAAGATTTGAATTTACACTGATTAATCTAGCTTTAGATGGCTCTTATATAATTCTCTTCATTAGAAATAAATAAAAAGTTTTGGTATGCAAGTAATGAGTTTTCGGAAATTATTTTTCGTAGAAATTTTATTTTGTATACTGTCTGCGATTTTTCTTAGAGTGTTCTAAACTCCTAGAACATAAATAGGAAACTAGGAACAAAGTTGTAAGGTTACTATTTGCAGAATGGAAAATCTAGTGTGAATTTATGCACATTACTGTAGCTAACGTAAGCGCTGAAACCTAAGGATTATTTAATATAGATATTGTAAATTTCGACGGATGGATGTCGACGAGAGAGTATTTTAGTAAAAATTATACAAATGCTTTGGGACAAAAGTATGAATATTTCTAGGGATTAATTTAATTTTCAATGACTTACATAATTCTCATGATTAAAAAAAAAGAATTACTTTTTATATGTAAGCAATGAGTTGTTGAAATATCTTTTCCATGGTTGTTTTGTTTTCTATTATATATATACAGTGCTGGCGAAAATTGTGGACATTTTTTGAAATTTTCAGATTATATAACTTTGTGTGCTTATAGAACATATTAATTTTCACTTAAATACAAATGTTTATATATCAAATTCAAGGAAATTTAACGTAGAATTTGATAAAAAAACAGAATTAAAATATCTGCATTACAAAAAAATTACACTTACTTTAGACTAAAATACAAACACAATTAGTCATGAATGTTGAAGTGTGTTGTAATAAAAGCTTCCTGGCCATTCACAATGGCTGTTCTGACAACCAATCAAATGCCAGTAACTAAACTGTAGTATGTTTTGGTTTGTAAAAGCGGTATTTTGCTGGAATGAATTTTGCAGAAGGGTGAATACTAGTGTAACTAAATAGATTAATGTTTTTTTTTAAATATTTCTAGTTTTTTCTTTATGCAAATAATTTAAAACAATACCATCAACAACAAGAACTAATTCGACAGCTACAAACAGAAGCAGAATTGTCATATTGAGAGAAAATGGTCTCTGTTATGCTGAAATTGCAAGACAGGTTAGTGGATAAGTCAGTTTATCTGGCGTACGAAGGTTGTGCTTACGTTATGAAGAAACTAAATCAGTGATAAATAAGGCAAGATCAGACCGCAAACAAGTGCTTCTGACGATAAAAAGATAAAAAGGATATGCCTCCAAGATAGAAAAAAATTATCAGACGTTATTAGATGTGAAATGAATGTAATGGGTATTTAAGTTAGTTCAAGAACAAAAGGAGAAAATTAGCAGGTTTTGGTCTGAAAGGTAGAATTCCGAGGAAAAAAACATTTTTAAATCTTCAGCAACACCAGAAACAAGCTCAGTGGGTAAAAGAACTCATTAATTGATCAGAAAATCAGTAGAAGCAAATAATCTGGAGCGATTAGAGTAAAATATAGTTTTTTGGTATTGAAGGGTGAAAATATGTGAGACGTAGAGTAGGAGAAGAGCTGCATCCTGATTATATTGAAGCAACTACAAAGAACCCAACAAATGTCATGATATGGGCCTGTATGTCTTCAGATAGTGTGGGCCGCATTCAAGTGATTGATAGCGTTCTGAAAGCAAAAAAAAAAAAAAAAAAAAAAAAAAAACATCGAAAATGTGCTGGAACCAAAATTGACACCTTCCATGGGGGATCTCTTCGCCAATAAAGCACCACTTATATTCCAGCAGGATTCGGCTTCATGTCATTCGGCAAAAGTATGCAAAGAATGGTTTAAAAATAAATACATACAATTATTACCCTGGCCCGGAAACAGCCCTGATCTGAATCCTATAGAAAATTTGTGGAGACGTTTGAAAATCCTTGTACAAAAAAAAGGCGTCTATCTAATAAAACGAAACTTATTGAAGCAATAATTGACTCTTCGTATCATGTGATTAAAAAAGATGAACTCCAAACACTAGTTCTCTCAATGAAAAGACGCTGTGAAGCTATAATAAAAAGCAAGATTTATCCTACTAAATATTGAATGCGTAGGTGTAACTTTAAAGTACAATGAAATCTAAGATAGACCTTGTATTTTGTAAGCGTAACTTTTTTGTAATACAGATATTTTAATTACGTTTTTTAAAATTAAATTCTACATTAAATTTCCTTGAATTTGATAGATAAGCATTTCTATTTAAATGAAATTTATTATATTTTTCAAGCACACAAAATTATAAAACATGAAAATTTCAAAAAATGCCCACAATTTTGACAACCACTGTATATATTGGTGCCGTTGTTTATTTTAGGGTGTACTTACCTCCCAGTAACGAACGTGCTAGGAGATATTGTGTTTCAACTGGCTATTCCTCTAATGCTTGAAAAAATGTGATAAAAAATTGAAGCTGATAAATGTCGAACGATGCGAAACAATAAATGTCGATCGCAGTTACATCTGGTCGTTCAAACTTAAACGATGTAAGCATATAGCGCCTAGAAGATACTTATACAATGTTAACGTTTGAGTTACTAGATGTCTCTTTTAGAGACGTTTATCAGATTCAGTTTTGTAGCACTCTTTTGAATAGCCAGTTGCCACACATTTTCTTGTAGATGCTATAGTAAGGAAGGATATTCTCTGTAAAATTCATTCAGTGATAGTATGCATATTACTATAGCTGATGTAAATGTTACAATTAATCTATCGACAGCTACTATCGTATTCTAAATTTCGATATATGGATGTCGAACAGAAATTTTTGTTGTGGAAATTGAAAACTATGTAGAACAAAAGTTATATTCATACTGATCAGTCTGGACTTGGCTAATTCTTATATAATTTTCCTAATTCGAAATAGAGCTATTACTTTTAGTATGTAAGTAATGAGATGGTGTAAAATCTTTCGTAACACTTTTTTTTTCATTATTAGTTCCGCGTGATTTTTTTTCTTAGAGAGTACTGATCTCTCAGTGATGAATAGGATGGCAATACATATGAGAAACTAGCAATGAGATTGTAAGGCTGTATATTCACGAAATCCACTGTAAATGTGTGCACATTACTTGAGATAATGTGAACATTGCGAATGAGTTATTCTTTCCAGTCGATAATCTAAATTTCTATGAATGAATGAATGACATTGAGTAAACAATTCAGTGGAAAATAATCAAATTTGTTGGAAGACTGAAAGTCAAAGGTATTTAAGAGGAAGTTTTTATGATTTCAAGTATGTCGGTTTGTGGAAATATGAACTTCAGTGATTGAACTTGCGATTGGATTGCAACCAAAAATGCCCAATGCAGACCAAGATTGGAACTGGGAACCTTTGGCATATACTGCCAATTCCCTGTCAATTGTGCTATATCTGAGATAAAATCTAACTATATTGAACTATAATTGAGATAAATCTGGCTGACCTTTTTCAACCAGAGAAATTTTCATTATGAGATCTGGTCTGATATCTGAATCAGCTTAACAGAACAAATCGCAGATAATGGAACTATAACAAACGTTGGATACGTAATTAATCTATATTACTATACTAACACAATTATTCTAATTGGTAAATAAAATTTCATGATATAATTAATATAATTTTAACTATGTTTGAGTTCGCCGGTGCTGGGTATGTTAGAAAGTTTCTGAGTTCAAAATTGCCCGGCTCGAGTAAGATTTTCAGATTTTTCTTACACTTTAAGCAAATGTTGAGGTAATTTTCCATTATAAGCCCTACTTAAAGGTATTTCTGGATATATAATATGGCCAAACTTTGCTATGTCTAATATTTACATTCGAGTGACTTTTTACACTCTTCTTTTTTAAAACTTATTTTGGTGTTTGCATTTAAAGATAGAGTCGTAATAGATTTTTATCTCACATCCTGATATGTTAGAAATATAAATATTATGATCGCAGGTTTGACAACGATGACAATGCAACATTTCAATACTTTTAATTAATTAATTATAAATTAATAAATTATTTTTAAGGCATTTTTCTGTTAGTCGACCGCAGATGATATAAATTACCAAATATTCTTTATGACTGTAATTGTTTAAATGATAAAAATAATGGCGTTAATTATGCGTCAAACCACGTTTGGCAAAATATGCCTTCTGCAAAACTGCAGCAGGAAAATATTCTAAAAGATAAAGAGTGGAAGATACAACATTAAAAGTGTATTACTATGTTTTTCAATGTTACACTCTTATTACACTTTATACATTCTATTCCTGTTGCCATATTTAAAATATGAAAAAAAGAAAACAAAAATTATAATTAAGAAAAAAATTCAATAGGTCGCGTAAAAAACATTTAAAAGCGTATCAAGCGTAAAAAACATCTGTGATGATTACACTCATGAAATTAGGCGTAATATATAAGCTAAACACTGAATTATTCATAATAAAGAGGATTTTGTTTTCATGATTTAATTTTATTATTATTATTATTGTTCAAAGGGCATAAAATACTGTAAGTAAAGAATATATTGAAGTACAAATTCCTTTAAACTCCACAAAGTAGAGAAACTACCATATACTTTAAAGAAACATTAGTTCATATGTGTCTTTTTCAAGTGGAGCCGAACATGTATACATCATTTAGATTAAAGTATACCTTGGACTATCTTGAAACCACTGATCTGTTTTCTCTGCTTTTCTCGAGTTTTCAATAGGGTTTATTATATGCTATATCAGACTTAAACCTGTATTCCGTAAATCCCCTTCAGTTTGGTTGTACACTTCTAAGAAAACTATCCGATTCAAAGGAAAACAATTTATTCAAAACCATTCAAGACATCCAAAATTATTCAAAACATTCAGAACATTCAAAAATATTCAAAACATTTCAATTTCTAAAGGAATTTTATCATTTCGTTTTATGTAAAACGCAATTTGTTCCATTTTTTTGGTGTTCTTTTTTACAATTTTTAAGTTTAATTTGAAAATTAAACTTGTTATTTATCTTTGTATGACTATGTCTACAGGTCGCAGAAAAATAAACACCACCTTATACTTTTTTATCTGTTTGAATTTTGTAGCAGTTATGTATTTTAAAATCGTGATAACAGAAATATTTAAAGAGAAAATTAAAGATCACTGAATCTCTGCTATTTCATAATTGGAAACTAAGCAAAAAAGAAAAAATAATAAAGTTATTAGAGAAAAATCAGTTTAACAAAAGCATTTAAAAGATAGAAAAAGAAAATGAAGGAAAATTAATCTTAAAAAAATAATTTTTACTGCATTCATCAAAAGGATTCATTACTCGTACAATAGATAAATGTGCTTGTTTTTAACGCTTCACTGCACCACGTGCCACATCTGGCACATACCTAAAAACACTGTAATTCTTATTATGTGCCATGAATTTGGCCAATATGATCTCTATCCCTGATCAAGAACAGTCCAAAGAATGGAATAACACCTATTTTGTCCATGTCAGATGGCTGCATTTGAAAAAAAAAATAGAATTTGTACTTCGGAAACGAAAAAAATTTCGATTACGCTATTAAGGTAAAATTTAATTTCATTATTTTTACTGAATACTTAAAAATATTAATACAGTAAAACCCGGATATAACGCTCTTCCGGGGGACCGGCTTAGAAGAGCTTTAAAAGCGGGAAAGCGTTAAATGCGGGGGAAGGTTTTCGGCCTTTTAAAATTGAGAATATTAGATTATTTGCTTTAAATAATGCAGGGAATCATTTTTGTGTATTATTTAAAATATAAATTCCACAACATAAGTACAAAAATGTTTCCTTCATTTAAAATATCACAAATTTACATAGTGTTTACCAAGTGTATTATTATTTCAAATCAGAATAAGTAAAAGAATTGTTAGCATTAAAACGAAAGCTACAAAATATATGTAACATTTCTAATACGAACCGTTATCCTTATATTAAGAATAAATTTAAATTATGAAAGAAACTAATAACAATATATATATTTTTTAAATGTAACATTTGTATTATTGAGCTCCACTATGAGGACAACAAACTTTCACTTATACTGTTTGTGTTTATTCTGTTTTAGAGAAAAACTCTTCGAGTTTCGTCTGACGCACTGTAAAAAGAATCTGTAAAGTTACTAAAGTTTTTTCTAGGAAACTGGGATTCCTAAAACTTTTTATGTAACGGCAACAACAAAAATTCCTGTAAGAGATGCTGTTACAGGAATTTTTGTTGTTGCCGTTACATAAAAAGTTCTAGGAATCCCGGTTTCTTAGAAAAACTTTTGTAACTTTACAGATTTCTTTTTTTATAGTGCGGGTGGACGGACGTCCACATAAAAGAGCGTTTTCTGCTTTGTTTGTGTGTCTTAATGTATCTTCACGTGAAGCGGCGAATAGGAGGATAGTGCTAAAATCTGCCATTACTTCAGCTATCGTTGGGATGCGCTCTTGAACATCGCCATCAGCAATTTCATCAGGGTCCTCTTCTTCTGCTGCATCCTGTACCGTGTCCCCTATAATGTCGACAATGCTTCTAACGTTGCTTGTGATAAAGTCTTTATCACAAGCAACGTCTTTTCTGAAGGCTGTGTGCGTTTTCTGCAAGATGCTCGCAAACAGCTTGCCAGTCCTCGTCGTCTATAGGATCCAACCCCTCTTCAGCCGCATCCATATCATCGTCGGCGTCCGTTTTGAAACCTGTCTTTTTAAAGCAATTTTGAATTATTTTAGATTCGATTGCATCCCAAAAAGCGCTAAGGTAGTTCATGGCGTCGAGGAGCGTTACAGAAGATCGACTACTTTTAATTTCCATTTCATGTATAAATCGTTTCACTATACGATTGCGATAATGTTGTTTAAAAACCTTTATGATCCCTTGATCCATCGGTTGAAGTACACTTGTGGTGTTTGCAGGTAAAAATTCCAGAGAGATGTTTGAAATATCTGGTATTTCTTGGGGATGCGCTGCGCAATTGTCTACGAAGAGTATGACATGCCTATTTTGCTTCCGCATCTCGACATCAAAATCAGAAACATGTTTAATGAACTGAGGACCCGTCATCCTAGTCTTACGTTGATGTGCATAGTCACAGGGCTGTCGTTTGATGTTCTTGAAACAGCGAGGTTTGGCCGATTTTCCAATCACCAGAGGCTTGCGTTTGTCGCTGATATCGGTGTTTGAACAAACAAGCACAGTCACACGTTCTTTACTAATCTTCCCTCCATGGCACTGCTCATCTTTTAACGTTAGCGATTTATCAGGCATCGCTTTAAAAAATAAGCCAAATTCGTCGGCGTTCTAAATATCACAACTGGCATAGTTTTTGACAAGCCTTGGAAGACTGTTCTTTTTCCTAAATTCTTCATTTTCTATGTTCACAGCAGCGGATTCTCCGCAAATCTTCTGTACACAATGCCGTGGCGGGTCCGAAATCGGTCTCACCACCCATTAGGTGGAGTAGAATCTTCAATTCTTAGCTTTTGGGCTACTTCTGCAATTTTTCTTTAACTATGGATCCGCTGATTGGTATGTTACAGTCTCTTGACTCATGAAACCACTCGTACATAAATTTTTCTAAATCTTGATATTTTCCTGTTTTCACTCTCTTTTTATTTCAGCCACCAATCGCAGCGTTTTTTTTCAATATCTTTTCTGCTTTGAAGAAGAGTCCAAAGAGACTACGCACGGCGTGATAGTCATAGATAACGCAAAATCTTTCTGGCTCAGAATAGGTGATTTTTTGTCATAATTTTCTTGAATTTCTAATTTTTTCGAAAGTGCCAGCGTCTTGCTTTTCATACTCTTAGCTTCCTAATGTTGCACCTAATTGGGGTCAGCAGCGATGCTACTTACTTATGTGTAAATGAAAAAAGTGAAAACAGATTGTGTGAGGTAAAAGACAGACAGGTGCTGCTGAGTTGGACGGCATAAATTCTTTTGTTCTCTGATCCAATAAGAAGAAAATCACCGCGCAGCCTGATTTTTTTTTTTTTACATAGTTTTTGGGCGTTGGCTAGCTGCCAATTTCACGTATCTTCTCTTCCTCTCTCTCTCTTTGTACGGGCGAGAAAATGAGAACTCCTGTTGTAAACCAAAGCACCAAAGCGTAATATCCGGGATTTCTTTGTTCAAGGCACCAAAAAAAAAAAAAAAAAAAAAAAAAAAAAGCGTGTTAAAAGCTAGAAAGCGTTAAAAGCGGGGAGAGTTAAAAGCCAGAAATTTTTACATTGTTCTTATGGGTATGGTTCAAGGGAGCGGGACAAATGCGCGTAAAAGGCGGGAAAGCGCTTTAAGCGGTGAGCGTTATATCCCAGTTTTACTGTGTAAAAAAAGTTGCAGAGTGTTAAGCAGATGAAATTAATTAATTTAAGCTCATTTAGTTGTAAAATATAGCAATGCAATATTTTAAAACCCTAATTGTGTAGACAAGGTACATGCCCTAAAATATCAAATTTTAGCTGAAAATTTGAAATTTTTTTTTTTTTTTTTTGCTATTTTTCTCGTTATTAGACCATTATAGATTTCAAATAATCTTTTTCATAAAAATAGAAAAAATCGTGCAGTGAAGGGTTAAGCCATATACAGTATTAAAATCTGTAAACCGGCTATAACGTTAATCCTATGTTAAACGGAAATTTTTATGATTTCTGCACAAATATAATACAATTATAAGAGATAGAGCACTTTCTAACATGGAATCTTTATAAAACGAATTTTTCTTTTGGTCTCGTGCGATTCTGCCTCAGTAGATTTTATTGTTTAATAGTTTCATACATTTTAAGCATAAGTAATGAGTAGATTTGTAATGCATTAAAATTAAAAATTCATGTAGAAACATAATAATAAAAATTCAAATGTTATACAGGATGCCCACTCTCAAAGGTATCTAATGGCTAATTCCTAAATCGCTAGGTATAGACATGTAGTTCCAATTACAAAAATGCTCTAAATGAGATAAAGAAGTATTTAAAAAGGGATTTGGGACAAGAAAAAACATTTTTTTAAAACTAAGAAATTTAAATTTTTATACGGTCTCCCGGTCCTATAAGCTATATTTTGTAAAAATATCTTATTACACTAAGATGTAACACAAAAAAGCTCCATTCGTCTATGGTTAAAACTCACCGAGTAATAGCTGTTTAAAGTTGAAGCATCTTTCTTGCTGCGAAATAGGTGTCATGTACAAACTTACTAGAAATATAAATAATCGTCAGAGAAAAAAATATAATAATGATAGTTGAGTTTAAAATTAATATTACAATATAAATTCGAGAGCTATTTTTATTCTGACATATTAAAGAAAAATGTACAACTTGTACGAAAAATATACGTTAAAAAATAAAAGAATTTTTGTTAAATGAAATGAAGAAAATAAACAGCTTCATTTTTGTACAAAATAAAACATACGTTAAAATATAATTATTTAACAAAACTTAATTTGCTCGAAGTGATTCCATTCGACTGCACTACAAAAACGTATATACGAAATAAATCCTTCTAATACTTTAAGCACTTTGTGTACGATCCCACGAAGCATGGCCCAACTCATCTATTTTCAGATGCAGCCCTCATAGCATGCATGGTCACGGTGACGTCGTTGTGACGTCACTGTAAGTCACTGTGGTCACGTCACATCTGTGACCAAAATGCCACCCCTCATTGATGTCACATTGTGACTGAGATGTGAACTTCTTAGAAAACTTTAAAAAATTACGAAAATTCTTCAAAACATGTTATTTACTGTAAAATTATGTTTTCCTGGCAATTAAAAAAAAAATTGTGAGGTCACTGTTATATCACTGCTATGTAACGTACGTCACGTCACATATGTGACAAAAAAACCACCATATTGTAAGTCACAGTGTGACAAAAATATGAACTTCAAAAATCTTTGAAAATGAAGAGAAATATTTTAAACAGTCACGAGTTACATGGCATAAGGAATAAAATATATTAGTGGATAGCAAATGGTAAATTCTCTCACTAAAGGGGAGAGGGGGGGGGGGCATAATAAATAAAGTGCACGATACAATCATTAATAAACTAAATTTTCAGGCTATATTTTATCAATTTGATATCTAAGATAGTGAATGTATACTTTTTCATGATTTCAATTTTATCTAGCATTTGGATAATATAATTTGAATTAGGAATATTAAATTTATACACTTTACATATTTAGTTTGCTGGGAGGAAATTTATTTATTTATTTCTTTTTTTTACCGACCAGGATTATTCGAAACACTTCTGTGGTTTCAAAATAAAAATTTTCTATTACAGTTAAATCTGCACCTTTTAATGAGCACGTAGAAAGAGTCTTCAGAGTTTAGTCATCTATGCATTTATTGCTTTAGAATATTTTTATAATTTGTATTCAAGTCATAAATTCTACTTCTTTCAGACTTTTTAAATAAAATTAGCATTTTCCGAAAATAAAAGAAATATACAAAATTTGTGCAAAACAAACTTTACTTTAAAAAAAAAAAAAAAAAAAAAAAAAAAAAAGGGGGGGGGGGGGGCTCGTTATTACCATTAAATTTATTTTTACACCTTTTGAAAATTTAAACAATGGTATATCTAATAAACTCTAATTATGAATATTATTATTATAATTATTTAGAAAAAATGAACTTTACAATACATTTTAACTTGTATTATTTGGTACGGATAAAAAGAAAAGGTTAAATACATTGGACATTTCTTCAAATACAAAATTTTAATTAACCATACTTTCAGAAAATTACTGCGCATTCAAGTTTCATATCTCTTGCATGCAAAAACAAATAATCTGTACCAGACCATCTGCTTGAAAATCGTCTGCCCACAAAAAAATAAACATGAGAAGACGCGGGAAATAAATAGTTCACTGTTTTTAGAACATCACCTTCACCACGTCTACAACACTTTAAGATAAGGAAATGACCATTTTTGGATACACGGATATTAATAGAACGTATATGTAAGTTTTATTTAATTTAAATATTTTATTCCTGATTTGTACATATGAGTTAAATAGTTTTATGTTATATTTGTAAGAGACTGATCTTTAAACTGTTAGAAGCGATATTTTAAAATTCGATAACTGTAAAGAAAAATATCTTAATCTGCCATCGCTTGAAAAAAAAACTGCGCAGAGACTGTGCATGCCTACATTCATACTGGAATTAATATAAACATTAATTTACTCTTACTTGAGATTGAAAATGTATGGAACGACAATGATTTGGAATTATTTTATCGGCTTCTTACTATTTTTTGATTACTAACACTTATAGTTATTATTATTTTGGGGTTAAATATGATGTTCGATTATCATAAGATTACGAAACTGTTTCAGATTAGAAATTAACATTATACTGGGAAAATGTATCTTTACATATTACAGTAGTGAAACATTTGAAAGAATTTTCTTTTAGTGCTAATAATATTTTAAATTATCTTTCAAAATCCTAAATCTTCAAACCAATGTTTTCAGATTTAACATTTGCCGAAATTATAAAATAATAGGAATTCCTTATACCATATCGAAATATTTTTGAGATATTGTTAAATCTAATAAGGCATTTAATTTATCTATTGAGTTTGCTGTTGTTTAATAGTACAATTATAAATCCTAATTATTATTTTTAGTATTTTTCAAATTGGTATATTTATTTTTTTAAATTGTATGTAAGCATTTTTTCTTTTCTGTTTGTGATTTTAATCAAACATTTAATTATAGACATTCTGAATCGGTTATTAAATTTTCTTCTATTGTAAATTCATTTTCTACGTTTATGATACGCGTAATTATTGGCACTAAAAAGTAAAATATGATACTTAAGCATTGAAACAAAGTGTTTTTCATGCCTGATGGGAAGTTATAGATTAAACTGCTTTAGTATATATTTTTTAAAAGTTCATATAATACAGGATACATATTATAGGACACAAGTTGAAAAGTGCTTATGACTTCGGTTTGTCTGTCCGTCTAGCAGTCTGTCCGCACTCTAACTCTCGAAAATATACTCTGATTGCCCTGAAATTTTTGGATGTTATTGACGTTTACCATAGCACGGTACCTATTTGTAATGAAGTTTGTAGCATGCTTTGTTCATTTACAGGGACAGCCAAAAGTTTTCCGTTACATTACAGCCTATGGAAAAAAATCGTTTCAAATGATTTTTTATGATTTTACGCACGCTTTCAAACAGAATAAAATTTATATGCATTTATGAAGTGCACTAAAATATGCATTCTGTTGACTATGCGATGCAAAGAATAGTTATTGTTCATTTACAGGGCTAAAAAAGGAATTCAAATACATAATGATATAGGGGTGGAGGGAATTGTTTGCGGCATACTTTAATTATGTTAATCTATTTCATATATAATGAAATTGATATATGTCGCTGAGGTTTACATACTATAAATTATTTCATGTATAATACGAATAATACGTATATAGCATTTACAGGGACACACAAAATATTTCAGATACTATATTGTATCCGAAGTACTGTTCATTAGCGATGATTGCTGGAAATGTATTTTTAATTATGATATGCGCTTTTATGATTCACTATATTTATGCATAGTATATGGTGTATATAAATGCTATAATTCCTATACAAGGTTACACAAAAGTATTCGTAAGGATTACTGGGTATGGGCGCAAATTGCTTAAAGGTGGTTTTTAAATGAGTTATGCTCTTTTTTGCTGAACTGCATTTAATTTACCAAGAAATGTTTGTAGAATATAGATAAAACGATATACAGGATCACGTAAAGAATTGGATACATGACCGTCTATAAATTATAATTTCTGGAAATGTGATTTCAGCAGTTTTAAGAGTGTCTTAGTTTGAATTAAATTTTAACTAAATAGTGGCGTGTAATAAAGATTCTAGGTAAACTACAGGGTTGTACAAAAGTATTCAAGTATGTTTCCATACATTAGTATAAATTGCTGAAAAAGAATTTCAACCTGTTAGGCGTTTTCTTGCTAAACTAAATTTTCCCATTATATAGTATATATGCACTTAAAAAAATGGGAAGTCAAAATTGAGTAAAAAGTACTCAAATTTAAATGCGTCACATACTCAAAATAGCTCCGATCCAAATGTACTCAAAGTTGAGAAACACATGTACTCATTTTTTATTCATTGGTTGTGATCAAATATGAATCATTATGTACTGCCCCCCTCCCCCACCCAAAAAAAAGAAAAACCTAAAATTTAAAGTAAAAATGTACTGACATTTATTTCCCGTTCAAAGTTCTTAACAAGAAATGTTTAATTGATTATTTATTAAGAAAAATAGCAAAATTCTTAACAAGATACTCAAATCGAATATTTTTATGACAAGAGCATTATTTCCAAGCACTTTTAAATTATTTTTAAAATGCTGTGCATAATTTAATATTTACATTAATAAACATTATTTATGCCGCCATAAATGAAATGAACCATTACAGGGTACAAAACTATTCGTTTGTTTGGGTTTGATAACATGTGATGTTTCAAAATAGAGAAAGCATGGGTTCATTTTTGATCCAAAAATATTCAATTCGATATGAGTACGTCGGTTTACTTATTTTTGAGCACTTCATTTTTCTCAGTGTATCAACCTACAGATCAAATACAGGGTTGTTCAAAAGAATTGGAAAACATATTTGGCTATGGACGGTAACTGCTGAAATCAATTTTTCAAATGTTTACTTAGTTATCTTATTTACGTCATTTCCCTAAATTACGATGTCTTGTTAAAGCATTCAGAAAGTGTTGGAAAGTATTTTATAATCTATGATTAACGCATGATTTTTCTTACTCGTTTTTTTTCTATTTCCCAGATCAGTCTTTTCCTATAAAACATACCAAATCTATTTAGCTCATATTCACAAAATACAATATACACGGGAATAAAAAATTTAAATAAATATCGCTTATCATGCCGCTCTATAAATAATAGTTGTATTAATATCCGTGAGTCTCCATGTTCGTATTTAATAAAGCAATGACGAATCACAACAAATTAAAAAATTTACACATTCTAAATATCAAGCTTGAACTCAATATCAAGCATAGAACTTAATATCAAGCATAGAACTTAATAAAAAAATATGTCAGTTGATAAGCATTGTTTTTTAAGTGGAAAAATTTAAAATGATTTAGAAGAATAGGACTCCAAAATAGCGATATTTTGCTAAAAAGTACGGTAAAAAGATAAGATTTTATATTTACAGCAAAAGGTTATTTCAAAATTCATCGCTGTATTAATACTTAGAAATTTTTCCAGAGAGAATCCTTCGCCTTATATACAATATTTCAAATGAAAATCAAATATCAAATTAATTGCTTAAAAGGCGCAAATAGTGAAAAAGATTCCAAGCCGGGACTCGAACCCGGGCCATCAGTATAGCACACTGATATTCTACCGACTAAACCACATGGAACGACGCCCAGTCTGTAAAATTTCTCACTATTACAGGTCGGCAAGGCTACAAACGCAGCACAAGATGGAATATTTATCGTGAGCCACCGACATGCGGTAAACACGAAACTTAATGAAATCCAGCATCGAAACTATATTAATAATTGGAAATTTTTCCAGGGAGAAACATTCGCCTTCCATACAACATTTCAAATTAAAATTGCCTTTTAAGCAATTAATTTGAAATTTGATTTTCATTTGAAATATTGTATGCAAGGCGAATGGTTCTCTCTGGAAAAAATTCCAAGTATTAATATAATTTCAATCGATACTGGATTTAATTAAGTTTCGTGTTTGCATCATGTTGGTGGCTCACGCTAAATATTCCATCTTGTGCTGAGTTTGTAGCCTCGCCATCATGTAATAGTGAGAAATTTTCCAGCCTGGGTATCGTTCCATGTGATTTAGTCGGTAGAATGTCAGTGCGCTGTACTAATGACCCGGGTTCGAGTCCCAGCATGGAATCTTTTTCACTATTTGCGTCTTTTAAGCAATTAATTTGAAATTTGATTTTCATTTGAAATCACAGTGTTTATGACAAGTTCGTCACAAATGACCCATATTTCACAAATTGGTCACAGTGTGACGTCAAAGCATTGTCGCTTTCGTCACAGGTTCGTCACAAAGTTAATGCCAAAATAGTCACAAATGACACACTTTTCACAAATTTGTCACACCGTGACTTCACAGAGTGGTCACAATGTGACGTCACAAACGACCTCTAAAACGGCCATAACGACCTCGCATTCTAGTCACTGTGACGTCACATCGACGGTCACAAAATCACAGTGTGACTTCACAACGACGTCGCCGTGACGTCACCATGCCTTACGGGAGTAAATTGGCGTAAGTCATGCAATTCAAATTTTCGTAACGCGGACAATTTTAGTGTTAGATGAATGGGGCTTTTTTTTCTTAATTGTTAATGTAATAGGAAATTTTTACTAAATATTACTTATAGGATCGGGAGACCGTATAAAAATCTAAATTTCGTAACTTTTTAAGAAATGTGTCTTTATTGAATAAAACGACTTTAAAATTAGTGATTTATCTCATTTAAAACAATTTTGTAATTGGAACTCTATGTCTATGACTAACGGTTTAAAAATTAGCCATTTGACACCGGTGAGACTGGACACCCTGTATGGGTAAATATATGTCCATCCCAAACTATTGTAACGGTAAAAAGTATTATTTTATTTTGTAAAAAAATTCCGTTTATAAAGATGTATAATTTATGTTGTCATAAAGATTGATTTTCACATCAAGAACTAGTATTAGCGGTGTAAAAAAGAATGTAAAATCTATCTTATGCTCGAATTTTGACTCTACAAAAATTGAAAACCCCCAAATGCGCGCGGTTAATGATACATGAAATACTGAAATGCAAAGTTTTAATACTGCGACGTTTTAGGATTCAAAAAGAGCAAAATAACTGATTTCTTCTTATTTTAGGAATATTTTATAAAACCTTTAATGTGACTGTCACACATATTTTGGGCAAAAACATATTCAAAGTAGCATTTTCGAAATATATATGTACAAACACACACATATACATACATATATCTATATCTATTTATCTATATATAGAGGGTGATTCAAAATAACGTGGCCAAAATGAAAAGGTAACTCAGGTATACAAAAAGAATGAAAAATCACATAGGAACATGGGGTCGCAAACGCCAGCCGGATGCTCTAGAAGGGGTTGCAAATTATATGCAATAAAAGAAGAATAAATAAAAATAATTCGACATCATTTTATTTATAATGTATTTCCACACATTTCACACATTTACTACCAATACTACTACTGGATAAGTTTTTGGCAGATGCCTGGAGACACGCTTTATATCGACACTGCATGAACTCGGCGCACCTTCTCAACGTAAAGGATATCAACTTTCTCAATCACCCTGTATATATATATATATATATATATATATAATAAAGATCAAATCACAAATATAATAACAAATACATAAAAAAAAATTGGTAAAATTCTAAAGATGAACAAGATATGAACATAGGAAACCAGCATGTAAAATATGAAACTATTACTAACCCACAGAATCATCAGAGGAGCTTGCAGGTTTAATTCATAGTGAAGTTATTTCATCCAATTATCCCATAGTATATTATTCCATATTATTTCATTCCCATCTATAGTGTGTTATTTCATCCAATTTTGTCGGCATTAAACCTAAAATGACAAAATTTAGCTTCTAATAGCACATCATAAAACAAAATAAATGATAAAAAACCAAGAGCTATAAAGAAAGATACATCTCACACAAGGTATTAAAAATTGAAAAATGATAAGAGCACAATAACTGAATTATACGCAATACAATGCAAAACTTCAGAAAGTTGACTCGCAATATTATAACATGTGAGGTATATAATGTAGCATACTCTTCGGGGCTGTCAACTTGAATGAAGGCAATGGTACAAATTTTATAAAACACAACAATTTACTTATAACAGTAAACATGGAATTATTAGCAGTAGAGTGAGTAGACGTTTCTCCGACGATCAAAAATAACCTCAATTTAATAAAGACTGAGAAGAATTTCGAGATACTTGTTGAATTTAAACTCACTTAACTCGGCCCCAGCTATCCTGACTGTTCATAATACAGGAACCTAACAAGTCCACTTTAGAACTTATTATAAACTATAAATTGAAACCCGTGGGTTCGGATGCTTTTTTATTTGAAGTAGAAAGCTCAACTTCTTACAAATAAGCAAAAACTCATAGCCGTTGGCTCAATCGAAAACTGCTACTTAAGTACTCTATTTGAAGTCCAGACGTGGCGCAAATCACACAAGAGAACTAGATAACTCGTAAGCGAGATTCCTTCAAAATCCTTCTACTTTTGCACATATACATATCTAGTGCACAATCACAGTTAACTAATTTATATATTATAGCAAAAAAAAAAAAAAAAATTGCGGCAACCAAATTTCTGGAGATACATACCCACTTTGCGAAACTTAAGGAATGACAGAATACATAGTTCATCCACGCAAAAATATTAGTGAGTAAGGACATAACGATAGCACGCAAAATCTTAAAATTGTCTCATCCACTAGGGTATCCGTATAAACAGTAGCTAGGCATTATGACGCAAGCCTCCTCCGGAATCAGAAAAAAAATATTCTAGAGCTGAATGTGTCTAAGCTAAAAAAAAAAAAACAATAAAATAATGCACAATTACCTTACAATTTTTTCCAAAATAAAATTTTTTACTTTCATTATCTGTTACCCATCAATACTGTGTTTGTATAGACATGCAATTTAAAATTGACTTCCTCAAAAATTTTAACTCGTAAGTGCATCAATTTTACGATCTCACTATTCAGATAAAACAGCTAATTCATAGAAATTACCTCACCAGGTACTGAGGCTGCGAAAAGCTAACTTGTCTATTTTTGTAGTTTGACAATTATTTTTTGCAGTTTTATTATGTAGAGGGGGGAAAAGATTTAGCAGACTTTCCATATTATAGTTATGTTTTTGACAAAGATTAGAAGACATGGAGTTACCTGCGTGTCGTATCTAGAGTGTTTATCATTTGTCTATCATAAATAGCTTTAACTGATTTCCTAGTTGTGGACAAAACTGTCCACATTGATAACTATTTCTATTTAAATTGTAGAGACTTGTATTTTTGGGGAAGTTAGAATTCGCCACTCAACATTCGAGAAGACTCGTTATCATTCCTAAATATATAGACTATTCCCTAATACGTTAAACCTTGTCTTTTCGTTCTCAAAGGGTTATTAAGTATAAATTATTAGTCGCTACTTCCAACACCCAAAAAGGAGCTACAAGCTTAGCTGCTCCTTTCTAACGACGTGTGCTAAACCAATACTTTTTAAGCAACGGAAAATCTCCCACCTGTATTTCTAACCCTCTTCGTTTCACATTATAGCAGAGACCTTTGCCGCTTCTGCGCCTTATTAACCTAAACCCAAATTTCTTTTGCCAGTTTGTTCAAATTCTCACAGAAAAATTAGTTCTTTGAATCTTACACCATGATCAACTTTTATAAGGGGGTGATATTTTTTTCTATCCAAGAATAATCCGGCATGTGTCGATTGATGCGCAGTAGTACGAAGAACTTAACAAAAGTGCTGCAAAAAGTTTGCCACAATTTGTATCGTGTGAGCCAATGTAAGACGATATTCGTTGAATTAACGTGCGGTTTACACTTTCAGCAATATTCTATTCTGGTCTCCCTGCTCGCTAACGGGTTTTATTAGTGCACTGTATTTAGAAAGGAAGTTATCGAAAAAAGCGTAGGCAACTGTTCTCGAAGGAACCTTTCTACGGCGAATGGATTCTAATCGTTCTCTAAAATAATCATCTATTTCAAGGACATATCTATACCTTTCCGAATAAGTGATTAGATACTGGCCTATTAGGCCGAGTTCCATAGACTATATGTAGTATTCTACTTTAACTGGTATTAATTTGCCAACTAAACTTACATTATGATAATGCCTTTAACTAGCACTGCATCTGTAGCCATACTCGCGATTTTGTAGATCCCCAAGAGTAGAAGGAATCACAGTTCTTACGAATACCTAAATGTCCTGCTATTGGTTTATCATGAAATTCTTTAAGAATGGTCTTACGAAGACATGAGGAAATAAAAACTCGAAGTTCTCTTCATGAATTAACACATTTCGTATAAAAAAGTAGGCCATCAATCAATGCTAAACGACTGGGAAGATTTTTCAATAATGGCTGCATTCAAACCCCCAATCTAATCTGTATCTTCCAAATGCCAATACTAACAAGGAAGGTCTCCATACGGGCATATTCAGAAAAATCTGAAAAAATTACAGAGTATTCTTCTCATGTGGATATATATGTTTATAAAAAATTTTGGCGGAACCTCGATAGAACGTTCGTAAAAAAATAATGAAAGTTTCGTTTATTTGGCGATTTATCATCGTTTGGAGATGAAATGAAATTTCGAAAAATATTTTTTTATGTCGAATACTCTTTAAGATAAAAATGTTTCATATTGAACTTGTTTGTCAATTTTAATGTGATTTAACTATAGTTTTGTCAAGCGAAAGCTTGGCAAATATGATATATACATATATTTATTTATAATGAAAGTTAAATATCAAATTTTATGCATTAAAACAAAATTAACATAAATTAAAATTGTTTCAGTATCTGAAAATTAACTCAAATTGAGCACTGTCGATTCAATTTTGTTGCTATGGAAACGATGAATTCTTTGATCTGTTTAGTGAATATTGCCTTTATTTTGGGATAAGCTTAAATATATGAAAGTATTTTTTACATATGAAATTGTTTTTACAGTAATAAAATTAAATAACAAGCAACATAAATGTGTAATATGAAAAAAATGTATTTATTAAACTCTCACATTGTTTATGTTTAAACTTATTAAATACTTTTTACACGCATTCTAAAAATCAATTAACAAACAATTTTCAGGTGCATTAAAATAGTTTGCTTTTGGCGAGGAAAAGTACAGCTCGCCAAATCGCGTCACGCTGTCGTCTTTTCTTGCCAAATACGCGAAAGTATTTTTTTTTTTTTTTTTTTTACAGGCTATCTACTGTACTTCCGCCACTAAATTTGACTGATTCTTTATTACATACATAAGTAGTTTAATTGCTATTTTTTTCAAAATATTCTGAGCATGCCCAGTAAGGAGCCCTTCCTTATAAGAATTGCTTTTCTCATTGCAGAGTTACTGCTCTATGCTGCACACGAGAAAAGATCCTGCTAATTAATTACTTCCGAAACTATAGATGAGACTTTACTCATTGAAGGAGGAAAAAGAAAATCTACATCTTCATTTTTCCTTTCTGGATGTTTCACTAAGGAAAAGACTGTCAATGATTAGCGAAATTTTGAAATCATTAACTGCTAACTGTAAAATGAAACTTATACTATATTACTTATATAACTTATGCTATATACTTTCAACATTACTTAAGGGGTCTGAGGACTCTTAAAGCTTTAAAATTTTCGAGATTTTAATTTTTTCAGATGTTAAACTCCTATATTTTCTGAACATTTTTATATAATTGTTTCCGTGAAATTCCTATTATAACAGAAGTTATGCCTTTTAGAATTATACCCGCTCAATAACTGAAGCGGCATTTCTGAAACTTTGAAGTCATTTTTCTCCAAATGTCTTTTTTGAGAATAACGCGCACGATATATCAAAACCTTCTGAACATTTTTTGAAGAAATTTTCAAAACATATGTCTCATGTTAGTCTGCATGAACTGAACCTGAAATTTTCTTTTTGTTATTCAAAGAAATATTTTTTTAGGCGATCATACTGTTGAAATTTTCTAAATTTTACATTAGCTAAACAGAATTTTGTATTAAAAATATAAAAACGCTTTACATATAAATTTATTTAGGTTCGGGGTAATTATTCATACTAGTTGCAAAATTTATTTTGTAATTCTGCGCATAATCTGCTATACCGATTTTCTGCTCGAGAAATGTCTGACAGCTTGGAGCCCACTGCAAATGCTAATTCTGCATCTTGCAATTTTTTAAATGCATGAAATGAAAGAACATACTTATACATTTCATTCCAATTAAAATTGTGTCTTAAAATCAAATACATCTTAAGATATTAAACGTTGAAAATGGTCTTTTTGTTCATTTTTTTCCAATTTTAAGAGTCCTGAGACCCCTTAATCCAATTGTTAGTCTGCGTCAAAATTTTTTACGTGACATTTTTATGAAAGCGATCAACATAGGAAAATCAAAAACCTCAAAATTTCGTAATTATGCATTAATTATAAGAGTAATGATGCTTCTAGTTTGCAAACAAAACATGTATCTTTATAAAAGCAAAGTTTGTGTCTTACATTTAAAAAGAAAAGAATAATGTAAATTAAACGTTTTAAAAATGTAAAGGTTAATATACTGTATTTCATAAAAAGCATAAATTAGAATAGGGTCATTCCACACAAAATAAGCAAAAATTTAAAAAAAGTCGTGGCTACATATTAACCGATTTTAATAAAATTTTAAACACAAATTCAATTCATATTCAAGTAGAGCATTGCAAAATATTTCGACAAAAAAAAAAAAAAAAAAAAAAAAAAAAAAATTGGACTTTCAGGACATTTAAAAAACTTGTGACTTGTGTGTCATGTGTGCAATCGTTCAAAGTTGCAAGTTTGAAGTTCCATACCTTGAAACCTATGTAACATAAATTAAATCTTTTTGTAATATTGTAATCTCTGGAAAATTATCTTCATATTTATTTAGTAATAAGAATTTGGTAACGTCATAATTAATCTTAAATTTGTGGTAAAAATTGAAAATTTGTCAATTTTGAGAAAATTAAAAACGTTATAAAAATCATAGGAATTCAAAAACATCTGTGAAATTGATGCATATGTAGTGTTACATATTAAGATCGAATTGCTAAAGTTTTAATGTTGCCATGTATTTCCTTCATCTTAAAAAAAAATTAGAAACTTAAAAAAAGTTATAAAAGCATAACTTTTCCTCTTATTGATAGGCAAAAAAATTAATGAAGGAAAGGTCTGACATTACAGTTATTGCACAGACATAAAGATTAATAAGTCCATGATATGCTAAAAAAATTTCAAGATTGCCTTTTGATTCCTAACGTAACAAAATTAAGTTAAAAAAGTAATATTTGTTGCATTCCAGCGGCTTTCCTCTTTGAATCAGCGCGCGTTTTTTACAATATTGCACGATTTCAAGGGGAAAAAATGCAGTGCTGCCGTCTATGGATTTAGAATTAATATATAATTTTTTGTTCAACGTAATCATTTTTTTTTTTTTACTGTATTTTAAAATAAATATATTAATAGTAAAAAATAAACTAAAAGTAAAAATAAAAGTTTCTATATTTAAAATATACACTTTTATCTATAATATCAAATATTTTAAATATTTTAAAAGAGGTTTCCTTTACGCACAAACATGCGATAGAAATATTGCATTTTACCCTCAACATTTTTCACTATTTATTTTTTTTTCTCATTAAGGAGTAAAAAGGCAAGAATGAAAGTTTCGATATTTAAAATATATACTTTTAGCTATAACGTCAAGTAATTTTAAACTTGTCAGAGCTGTCCTGCATGCAGAAACGAGAAATATCAATATTGCATTTTTCCCTCAAAAATTTAAAAAATATATTTTTTTTTCTCATTCAAGAATTTAAATACAATTACTAACTTATACCAATCTGTTACTTATTATTCATTCTAAATTATAATTAAATTTTAATATAATATTTTTATTCCTAACGGTAATAATCAAAATTGAAATTTCAAGCATGTAGACAATACCTCGATTCTGCATCAAATTATACTGCAAATTTTAATATTTAAATAAACAATCCTGAAATCTATTATTTTACATTTACTCATAAATAGATATAATCTATTTATATACTGATTTTTATTAAAATCTGTGACATGTCAGCCACAGCTGATTTGCTTATTTTGTATGGGATGACCCAATAGCGTATTTTTAATTTTGCGGAATATACGGAGATTTTATCTGTAAAGAATATGTGCGCAAATATTGAAGCTGAGAATGGATTTATAAAGAATGAAAACGATAAACAAGAATGAAAATTCATGCATGAGGCATTGATTATCAAACACTTTCCACATTTCAAAAAAAAAAAAAAAAAAAAAAAAAGCCTCTTGTTTTATGGTATAATACTGGCACCCCCGCTGCCAGTATTATACCTTGCCATAAAAACAAAAGAAATAATATGTAAAATGTGCAGTAATATACCGTTAAGCAGTAATATATGGTATATTAATGCTACTATATTTATAAGACGGTATACTACTGCTTATTTCCGGTTTATTATTCTTAATTTTACGGTATAATAATGGCACCCCAGATGCATTATTATACCGTAAAATCAGTGCATCTGAATCAGGCTGTTGTTAGGAAAGCAATTTTTTTTAATAAAATAAAATAAAATACTTAAATAAACAACTTAGAAACCACATAATATAAATAAAAATCTATTTTCAATAATTACTGTCTATAGACTGTAATGTATAAGAATTATTTTGTGCATAATTATTTATGATATTTATTTTTTTATACATACTTCAGTCTTACACTGTAAAAAAAAAAAAAAAAAAAAAAAAAAAAAAAACAGACTAAAAAACGATAATTCTACTGGCTATGGAGACGCCAGTACTATTTCCGTATTTTAACGAAAGTTCCCCTTTTCCTCCATAAATTTCAGAAAAACGGATATTTTCTGTAATTTATGGGGAGAAATTTCCGTAAAAATACGGATTTCTGGAATTTATAGGGGAATGTTTCCGTTAAAATACGGAAATACTACTGGTGTCTCGATTGGCAATAGAATCTCCATTTTTTAGTCCGTTTTTTTTTTTCTTTACAGTATAACTAGAATATAATTCATCTACAAAACGCTTATCTTCGAATTACATCCTACAGACGGAAATGTATGCATCTTCTTTTGGGCAGCGTACATATTTTTTTATATTATATTATACTGCCACCACATAACCGAATTCTTTTGTATATCTCTCTGTAAATGAACAATAAATGTTATGCACTTCGAAATCTACCGAAAGCATGCTGTATTGCACCTCAGGTATGCTGACCAGTTTAACTTTAAGTTGTTTAACATTGTGTAATTGATCTAGATTGCAAACATTTCCTTGTTTAGATCATAATATAACGGAATTATTTTGTGTAGGCCTGTAGATTAACAATAAATGCTACTCGTTACATATTATAGAAAGCGTGTTGATATCCACTCAATGTTGCATATCAAATTTTTTGTATTAAATACCCGTGTACCATAATGTTACGAAATTCATTTGTATGCTCTTGTTAAAGAGCTGCAATGCTTATAATTCCATAGTCAATAGAAATAATATTGCAGTATACTTTAGAGATGGATATAAGTTCAGTTTTGTTTGTCGAAGCTCCTCGGCATTGCAATGCTCCGCAAACAATTTCTCCGCGTGGATAATAATATAGCAAAGTCCTTTTGTGTGATGTTGTAACGCAACTATAATAGCTACATAGTTCACATTTAAATGGACACACTCCAGAATAAACTACAATAACATATATCAACGTCATTGAAATTAAAGTATATTTACAATTGTGAGAGCTCGAACACACAGACGGAGAGACGAACCGAATTCATAAATACTTTAGAACTAATTGGGACATGTAATGTTGAGAAGTGTTAAAAAAATATGTTTTTAACCCTCTCGCTGCTCAATCCGAGATTTCATCGGGGATGCATTTTTTCCGTCTAATTAACCCTCCTTGAGCATTACCACCAGTTACTTTTTATTGTAAATTTTGCCTTATCTAATCGGAACATTTTCCCGATTAAATCAGACGAAAATTTTTGTTTTGAAAAACCGGAGACAAAAGAATAAAAATTCTTAAAAGATGCTCGTCGCGAAGGAGTTAAATGCGCAATTTTTGAAGCTACTTTGATAAAACAATTAAGCAGCGAGAGGGTTAAGTATAAACTAGTTAGATGTGACAATCCCAAAACTTTCTTATACCTCATATACCTTAATATTTCAAAATATTGTTACAAATGTCAATATTTCATTTTTTGGTTCAATACTATATCAACTTTGACTTTCATCTTAAACTTCTGCTTCAGTCAATTAATCGGAGTAAAAGCGATTGTTAATCTCGATCAGGATATTTATTAAATCAACAGTTTTCCGTTATTATGTTGTATATTAGGTGTTTGCGAATAGCCGGCTTATCAAGATGCGAAGTTCCCGTCGATTCACGAGCCGCCGGAGTACAATAGAACTACAAAAAATCAAGAAAATTATACAAAATTCGCTATTATAGTGCCCCTTTTCGGCGGAATATTTCCAAATTCAGGTAGGACCTTCTTGCTATGGCCAAAAACATACACAAAAAATTTGTTTCAATTCTATGCATAACTTTATGCATGTTTCTATAGTACAATATTGAAAATGGTACAAAAATCGCTATTACAGCGCCCCCTTTCGGCAAATGTTTTCCAAATTAAGGAAGGACCTGCTTGCCATAGCAAAAACTAAAAAAAAAATTGGTTCAAATCTATGCATAACTTTATACACTTTTTGATGATACAATGGCGACAAACACACGGACACACGAACAGACAGACATTTTCTATAAACATGTTTTTTGAGAACTCTGACCCCCTAAAAGCTGAAAATCCGTTAAAAACCGGAAGTCGAAAAAAATTTCGATTACAATACTTTCTTCTATTGAGGATAGTAAAAAGTAAAAAGTATAACTTTTAGAAGCATTTACAAATACAAGCTATCTAGAATTTTTGTCTTCTATCCCTTTCAGTAAAGCATTTCTTTTGCCAAAATGTTGAAATGAATGAATGACACCGGATTTTACGAACAAATTTATTTGGCAATAAGAAAAAGGTTATATTTTATATACATAATAAATGGAAAAATTTATACAAAAATTGTGGTGCCATTGTAGCATTTGAGAATTAAAATAAAGTGGTTTCATAAACACACCACCCCTTTGAAGGGGTTAAATAAGTACAAATAATTAATGTATCATAATTACACATTCACTATAAAAGAAATAACGGTTTCTATTTGAAACACCAAAAAATATTTTAGAGAAAAATTACTGAAAAAGATTCTTTTCAAGACTAATGGTAATGAAACGTTTTAAAAATATTGGAAGAGTTAATACTTACAGATAATTTACCTTTTTTCTGAAAACGCATTAGATAATTGCGTATTTTTAACTTTGCTGAGTGTATAGAAATTTTATATGTAACATGATAAATTATTGAAATTGAAATTGGATTTATGAAGAGGAATTATGAATTACATTTTAAAAGCAGGTATTTTAAATTCTAAAAAGAGCGACTTTTAAAAGCATTTTTAAATGCAGGCTATCTAGAATTTTAGCCTTTTTTTCAAGTATAGGTATTTAATACATCTTAATTATCCATTCACTGTAAAAGGTAACATTGGTTTTTATTTGAAACCATTTACAAATACTCTACAGAGAAATATTAGTGAAAAAGTTTCAGTTTAAGTAAGGAGTAAGGTTCATGTAAATGGTAATACTTTAAAAATATTAAAGGATTGGATTAATATACTATTTTTTTGTGAAACCGCTGAAGAATAACGTATTTTTAATCTTGCTGAATTGAATGAAACTTTATTTGTGAAGAGTATGATAAAATATTTAAACTGAAATTATAAAAAAGAAACCATATTTAAAAAGTAGTCATTTTAAATTTCTAAAAATAGTAACTTTTAGAAGCATTTTTAAACTTAAGCTATTTAAGATTTTAATCTTTCCTCCAATCATGGATGATTTATAAAAATAAATAAAACTTTATCAGAAAAACTAAGGCCTCAATTTAAAACGAATACAAAGTATTTTCTGGAATCTTTAATTAAGTACAGCGCTTCTAGATCCCCATTGAATTTATTCTAGATGCTTAATCTTCTCCAAAGATGCTCTATCTTGACTTCAAGAAGAATTGGAATAACAAAGTCTCTCTTTGGTAGAAGGATTAGCAGATTCTTTTACAGTATTTACGTTTAAATTTACGAAGAGAATGTAATGAGATATTTTACTAAAAACCTGAAGAAAACAAACAATACAAATTACTTTTTATATAACATATTCTTAATTAAAAAGGGTTAAAATTTCAAAAGTTTTGAATTTGCTTTGCATTTTCAGTTTTTGGAACATAATTACAAAATTTTGAACTAAAAAAATAGTTTTGAAATATCTGTAATAAAAAAATCATTCAAGGGTTATCTTGAAACATTTTTTGTCCGCGTTGTAAATATTAATTTCAATAAAAAGTTACTGATTTTTTCTCATATAGGCTTTTGAATAATGAATGACTGACTAAAAGCTTTATCTCACATTAAACGAAAATTTAAATCTTAAGTAATTTTAAATAAGCTGGAAATATGTAAAAAAGTTCGTTAACTATTTCACATTGATAAATAAGAAAAAAAAAGATTATATTTGTATTTAAAAACATGACATAATTTCCAATTTAAAAAAAAAAGGCCCCAAAGAAATATCATATTTTTTACCCTATTGAGAAGCAAATGGAAATAAATTACAAATTAAAGAGTATTGCACATTAAATTACCTGAAACAAATTTATACATTAAGTAATGTGAATTATTTTTAGCAGATGCGCTATTTATTTAAAAAAATAATTAATTATACATCTTTTTTCAACAGGAAAGAATTCTTGTTATCTAGTCCTGTAAGCGTATTACCGTATTTTCTTGTTTTCTAAAAACAACTTAAATAGACTGTAAACAAAAATATTTTTAATAGATTCTTTTAATATATATATGAAATAAAAAGATAAAAAGTGTCTTTTAGAAACAAACATGGAAAAAAAATTAAATTAATATTAGTTTTACGAAGGCTCTTATGAAAATGCAGGAAAGCCATCAGACGCTCGGAGGACTGGATTAAAGTTTCACAAATAATTTGTGGCGGTCTAATTACATTTTTCAACACACTCATATTTTCTGGGTAAACAATATATATTTTATAATTTTTAAGATTTTGCACAGTCTGTGCTGTAAAATGTGACTGTAAATGTACATTTTTAACCGACGGTTGTCTTTCTTCTAAAAATGTCCATGTGCAAGAAATTATAAGCAGTGGCGGCTCATGATAGGTTTTTTGGGTACACTAAGTGCATGACTGCCAAATTTAGTCTTCTTTTACAACTATTTCTTTAAAAGAAATATTTTCCTTACTTATTAGTAAAATGTTTTACCATTAAACAAGGCAAAGATTTCTTTATAATAATAATAGTCAGAAAAGAATAAAACTGTTCGCCTATTTAGCTCCCCAAAATATGAAAGTAAAGGGCCTGCCTATAAGGCATTTTTAAATATCATTGGGAGCTATCATTAGCGCAGGAGGCAGATGAAGGAATTGCCAATGCACGTGTTGCAAAGCACTTTTAAATAGTAATATTATTTTCAAAAGTTTATATATATATCTACCCTATATATATAAAATCTAATGAAACGAATTTATGAAACGGATATTATGAAACGGCTAAATTGAAACGAATTTATCAAACGATTCTATGAAACGACTGATTAAAAAACTGATTATGTTTCACGGCGATTTCTCCTAAAATAAGGAATACTTTGAGGTAAAATTGACACCTAAAATCCGTAATGATATGCAGGTTTCAAACCTGGTATTAGAATTTTTAAATTCGACTTAGTTTTCAAGATATTAATTATTTTTTTTAATTTTAAATACATTTCTCTAATGATGGCAACTCCAATTTTAATCATAACAGATTTTTTTTCATACTTTAGAAAAGGTTATTTTAAACTAATTTGGCGACCAGTTTGGTCTCACTTATATGTATGCTCAGAAATGTATCATGTTACTTTTATTCATAATTTAATTTACTTGAACAATCTTTCTCCAAATCCAAAGATTCTGATAGAGAAATCAAGAACTCAGTATCTTTATGTTAGCGGGACTCAGGTGATAAATCGCCAAATATTTTTCCCGTTGCAATTTTTTGTATTTCATTAATTTTATTTAAAATATAGTAATCATTTCATTCGTTTTATTTAAAATGCAAAACTTTCATTTAAAACTGAAACATTTAAAATTGATGGCTTTCACTTTTTTTTTTTAAAACCAAACGAAAAGAAATATATTAGGCACAGATGTCATACATGCACCGGGGTACCTAAACGGCATTATTTTGATTGACATGGTAACCCGGCTATTGTTGTTTATTTAATAATAAATGTTTATTTACTTTTATTTCTTTTTTTAATTATATAAATTGTTTTGTTCTATAGTTAATTATTTTTTTGGTTATTTTCTTTTAAAAATAATAGAAAATAATTAAAAAATACGGTACTACTTAGTTATTCTGTCGATCAATTTTGCCAAATTATATAAATCGCCAAATTATAGAAATTGCCATAATTTTTATTTTAAATAACGAAAGAACAAATAAAATAGTATAACATTAATAAATATACAAATAAAACGTCGAAATAAAAATCACCTGATAACGTAAACGCGTGTAACTTGCTTGAAGTCAAGTGAATGTGACATTTACGATCAACCATTATTGGCATTTAATCTTAAAGTTTCGTGATAGATTTTTGGTCAACGGGATGACTAAGTAGTACCAAAAATACATATGTAGCTGGTATTCGAAAAAAAGGTTTGTGCCAAATTTTCGTAAAAAAAGCAACACACCAAGCCCTATATGATATCTGGCCAAACATTTAATAATGAACAAACCATGACATTAAATTTCATCTTCAAAGCAATGTTTTAATTTACCACTCGAAAAAAAAAAATGCTAACTAGCTTGTTGAAAAAAAGCTTTTAGCGAGATTTGCACTCGGCTAGCGTAACAGTAACAAGAATTATTTGCGACCATGGCAACTTTTATGTAATTGTATTCGAAAAAGAAAATTGATTTTTTAATCAAAATGGAAAACTTTCGGCGCAGACGTCATATACGGCCCCATATTGGCGCGAGTTTTTTCTCACGCAAATATCATACACGCAACGGGTGCTTAACTGGCGCCAAAGTATCGTTATTTTGCTTGATATGGTAAGCCGTGTGTTGTTGTTTATGCTGTTGATGTTTTCTCCAAATTGGCGTCGGAAAAAAAATCGCGCCGATATGGCGCCGTACATGATATCTGAGCCAAACTTTCATATGAAAAGCGAAGGGATCAGACCGTATTTATTTATGGCAGTTACATGATTTGGACTATTATAATATAGATGAAATGATGGCGATAGAATAATATTTGGCGACTTATCTCCTGTACCTGGCTAACATTAAAGTACCAAAATGGCACCTGGAATATTAAAAGCGAAGTGGTTCGCCCGGAACTGTTGATGATAGTCACATGACTTAGGCTATTGTTACAGAAATTGTTTTAAAATACCGGGAGACAAAGACTCTGTACACTTAATTCATTTTACTTTAGCTTCTTTTCAAATGTTTAACTGATCCTCTTTAATCAAACACGAAAACAACCAATGGATATCTTAACAGCAACTGATTCGACCTTAAATTTTTGCAATCAAAAGGAATTGAATGGAAACCAGTTTACAGGGGTCTGCACAACTTTTTTCAGTATAATTCAATATTCTCAAATATTATTAAAACCGATCAGATTGGCGTGTTTTTAGATTCTGCGGTGTCTGAACAGGGAGTTGGTGAGCGTAGCTTGCAGGGTTCAGAGCCTCTTAGTATGTATATATATATATATATACAAGTGCATAACAAACGAATTTGAATGGGCTTCCTTCAGCATGACCGGCGTGGAGAAATTTGCCTACCTTCCTATTTATTTTATCAAATAATTGAAAAATCAAATCACGGCCCTTAATTCCCAGCCGCTTGATTGTCTGTGGTGACGGCGGCGATCAAAAAGACTTAACAATGGATGTTAAGAATAGGTTCGGCTTGGCTGCCGTAGATTAATGATCTTGGCGATCCTTATCTTCGGAAAACCATTTACAGGAACTTTAAGAAGAAATAGAAAGAATCAATTGTGATTTTCTTGGATTGTATAAAGTAAAAAAAAGGGAGAAGAGAAGGTTAACCATGTCAGTGAACATATACTTCACATGACTAGGAAGCACAGAAGACGGAAAAACAGGTGTTGTAGGATTTCTGATTAACAAAAGGTAGAAAAATCACAGAATAGAAAAGTGCATCAGACGAAGTTGCAAATTTTGTTATACAGGGTGGTTCAGAACTATATGACAAAAATGTAAAGGTAGGTAAAGGGGACATAAATAAGCAGATTTTGTATAGGAATGTGGGTGAGGAAATGCAGTGTTGAGGCAGTAGAGGGCGCTGTTGAATGGGGCGGATGAATGCTCTTCATTAGCTTGAATCATTCTTTTCCGCACTGATTCCGAGCAACATGCTTTATTAAAACCAAGGCCGACTGCATTTCATGTACGGGATTGTGCAAGAAAATGGATTGGCTGCTCAAAGGAATCAGATTGAACGATTCACGGGTAGGATTCTGCCGGATCTCCGAACATTTGAATGCCTTCATTAGGGGTTGTACGCGAGTGGATCGTTTTATGCTTCCAGGCGTGATAAGGGAATTGTAATATATCGCAGGATTCCTGCAGCGGAAGAAGCAGCACTATGCACAGTAGAGGATAGTACTTCGACAAGCTCCAAAACTATTGGAAGTGCGTTTGGTATGAACCATTTCCTTGCTTAGTCCCATACATCAAATGCATATCGGCAAGCTCCGTATTGGTGTGAAGATGCATGTTGCTCGAAATTCGTGAGGGAATGACGATTCCAGCCAGCGTAGCGCTTTCGTCCAACGAACTTGACAGTGCCCACTACTACCTGAACGCTGCATTTCTGCGCCCACATTCCTACACGAAATCTGCTTATTTAGGTCCCTTCTACCCGCCTTTAAATTTTTGACATACACTTCTGAACCACCCTGTATAAAAGTTTGAAGATACAAGCTGCAAATTATTGAAGTTTATGTGCTAGAGATAAGCCGCACTGATGAAAAATGTGAAGATTTCTATAAAGAATATTTTTAATAAATCAGAAGGGAAAATTCTACATCAAATTAATAATGGCATACAAGAATGCAAGAATTGGAAAAAAAAGGCAGGTTTTCAGTAGGGGATCATGGATATGAGATGCGAAATGAAAAGGAAGGAAACTGACATATTGAATTTTCAGAAAGTGAGCAGGTGTATATTAAGAATTCATTTTTCAAGAAGAAACTGAAAAAAGAAAGACAGGAAGAAATGCATATGGAGCAACAAACGAAATTGATCATAAATCATCAAATTCAGAACGGCAGCGTTCTCAATAATTTTAATTCCGGAATCGATCACAGCTTGGTTAGATGCAAAATGCTGTTAAATGGTAAAGTGGAAATAATGGGGCTTTTTTAACACTTCAAAAACTCAGTAGATATCATAAGTTTCCAGAAACATAAAGAAGCATTTCAATTGGAACTTAAGCGGTTTCAAAATACTAAAGTCAAGTTTTGTAGAGGAACAACATATTAAAGTAGTGAACAAGAAACTAATACTTCACAAGAAATTGCAAAGGTTATAATCGGTGGAGCAAAAGTAAAGCAGGCGCAGGCAATAAAAAACAAACAAGAAGTTTGATAAAGAAACGCAGAGGATTTAAAACAATGAAAAACGATTCCAAATAAAATATGGAATATTTAGAATTATGTAAAACGTATAAAAAACTGCATTACATAGGATATCAAAAAAAATTAATTGTGATCTTGTCAAGAATGTTATAAAATATAACATAGGTTTAAAATCAACTAAGAGAAAACTGTGTGTTGTAAAAAAAGGTACATCTGAAGTGAAGAGGTTCGATAGGACAATCATTAAAAATAATAAACAAATCCTAAGTATTGTCGAAAAATTCTATAACGATGTGTAAAAATGTGAAGATCAAAGAAAAGCAACCGATGTCGATGTGACCAGAAGTTAAATTAACAGAAGCTGAAGGGATAATCCGATAAATTAAGTTTGACAAGTCATTATATGCGTGGAAAAAGATAAATGCCCTGACGATTTTTAAAATGTCTAGCGAAGCAGATGTACCAGAAGACGTGAATAATCCTGTGATGACATTGCTGTACAAGAAAAGTGAGAAGATAAACATTAAAAACTACATTGTTATCAGCATACCATCAGTGATTTATAAAATTTTTACCAAAGTTTTAACAAAAAGACTTAAATCAGTTCTAGACTCAGCTCTACTTAGAGAAGAATAAGGATTTCGAAGTGGATGTGGCACAATAGATCACATTCAATCATTAAGGCAACTCACAGAGAAACATAAGGAATATTTACCTCTCCTACCTCTAGTAAAAGCATTTGATTCTGTCTACTCATCAGCAGTAGTAAAATCTCTGACGAAAATGGAGATATACAAACATTACATCAATATTTAAAAAAAATATTTAGAAGAAAGCAACAAAATCATGCGCTTGGACAAAGGAAAATTTAAGATCAAGCTTGGAACTTGAGTCAGGGATGAGATTTCTGATATTTTGCATACCAGTATTATCTTAGAGAAAATGTTATTTTATTTAATCGGGACATTTTTGCGATTTAAGAGAATAGCAGTTTCTCTAATATCATACTGCTATCCAAAAAGTCGGAAATCTCATGCCTGTTGAGTTAGACAAGGACACAAACTTTATTGCCGTTTTAGAAATTTTTTCAAGAAACTGGATTGGGGAAATAATGGATTAGAATAAAAAGAACATTTAAATCACCTCCGATCTGCTTACAACAGTTTAATTTTAAGTAACATCCCTGGAGAATTGTTAATGTTGGAGATTTGACAAAACCACCATTAACTTGCGAAAATAAATTTGTAAACTACTAAGGTGATATCATTTCATTTTCATACAAAAAGTACATGGTTTACAACAGATTAAGGAAGTACAGAGTTATGCGTACCTTAACAAACATGACACCAGATGACAGCATTATCAATGAAATCAAGAAAAGAATAAGAAATGGATGGAGTGCTTTTAGGAAGAACAGCATTCTTCTCAAGCATGTACGCGCCTTTTGCTCGAAAAAAAAAGTGTATAATCTATGTGTTTTGCCTGGACTAACTCATGCAGCGGATACATAGATGCTGAAAACGTGAATGGTACAAAAATTGCAACCAACACAGGGAAGTATGGAAAGATGTACTTTAGACATAGCAAGAAGAGACAGAAAAAGAATAAAAAGTATAAGAAGTCAAACGAAAGTTTTCGACATCATCGAGAGAATTAAACAGTTAAAATTGATATGAGCTGAGCACATTACATGATGATAACGCAAAAGATGAAGTAAAAGCGTCCTACAGTGGTATCCAGAGATGTAAAATTACCGAGAGCGCGACTTCGGGGAAAATGGAGCTACTAAACCAGAAAAGTTGCTGGGATTAATTGGATGACAAAAGCACTAGACAAGAAGCATTGAAACAGTCTGGGGTAGACCTACATCCAGCAGTGCGTTGAAAATAGTTGATAATGATATATATATATATATAATATATATATATACATATACATATATATATATTGAGAGAGAGAGTTTGTTGGTTGGTTGGGTTTATGACGGCCAATTATCAACACGAGGGATATAGGCCTTAAGGGGGGGGGATGTGGGTCTTTCTAAGGGAACCTAACCCGTATTTACGCATGGAGATCCATGATTGAGAGAGAGAGAGAGAGAGATTTATGCAGTCTTCATGGCTTGATAAGCGAGTGTGGACCGAGTGCTTTGTACTCCTCACAAGCTACACCTTTCTCATCTTCAGGACAGCTTTGAAATAATTTAATCTTAAAACGATTAAATATATTTCAAAATTTCAACAAGAAGTAAAAATAAAAAAATTACTTTTTCAAGTTGGTATTGTATGTGTTTTGAACTTAATATCACATTGCCTATACATAGGATTTTTCTTACTTGGGTAATCATTTTGTAAAACTAATGAAATTTTTTTTTAAATTAAATTTTGAAATTCCCGCTAAACTAATTCAAAACCATATTAGATATTTATGCTATTCGTTAATATTTACGTTTAATTTTCCGACAGCAGAAATGAAATTTACTCTGAGCAGAAATCTGTCGAAGACAGACCAGAAAAGTGCTGCTTTTCTTCAAATAAACAGAGAGTATCCCATAATATTTTCTATAAGAAAGCCCTGTGTATGCATTTTTATATTAATTTGGGTTAATATTTGTTATTATTTGGCATTAAGTTTCATAAAATTAATGTTATTTAAGACTATTCATGCATCTAAATTAAAAAACGAATCTTAATTTACCCCGAATATTCCAATGGCGGCTGTAAATTTGACATTGAGAGTTATATGTTTAAAAAAATAAAACAACCAAACAAACAAGTAATCCTTTTTTATGCATTAACCAAAGAGTTTTTTTAATCAAAATCTCACTAAAATTGAATGATTGATCTTGAATTTAAGAGTGTATTATAGAAAACAAAAGATTAAGAAAAATTCCAAAACTGCTCCTTCACAAAAAATAAATATATTGGATTATATTGATTACCACGAACAAAAGGAGATAAATTACCAGGAAATTTTAACAAAATATTTTGGGTATGTCAAACTTCCAAATTTGTAACGGGTACGGAATTGATTTTAGTATTGATTTTTACCTCATCAGTTGAGACATTTTCTACCACGGAAACAAATAGTTCATGTGGAAGCTAAATTTAATATCATAAAAGCCCTTATCTTTTCTATTTCCGTGATTGGTGCTTATGAAATTGTATCTAATTATATTTAGGTTGTATTTGAAAAACTATCGATACTGTTATGTAGAAATGCATTTCATAAAGGAGAACAAAGAATAAAATAAAGATTAAGAAATTCACGCAGATTACTATGCCATTAATTCCTTTCAGCAGACTTTTCAGCATTGTTCAGTGCTTTGTTTCTGACAGTTACAGTACTGGAACACACACTTAAAGGCAAAAGAGATCCCCTTTCATATCTTTGTTTAGGAGCCTTGGCAAAAATAAGAAAATGCTCTTGGCATAAGAAATAACGTTTCACGCTTATTTTCTGGCTGCAGTGATTCATACACATAAGCAATTGTTTGAATATTTATATAAATTATTGCATATATTTGGTTACAAAATACATTTATATATTATTATATGCAAACAAAAGTAATTTATATAGTAAGTGTAATTATAAGAAATTTTATTTATATATATAAATAAACATACATATTTCATAATTGTTTTTAATATGTATATATGGCGACAAGTCTCACTTTCCAATACCAAACCGTGGTAACATCATGTTAAAAAGAGCCAATACCCTTAAATAGAGGTAGTATCCAGCAATGTATTATTTCCTTAGAAATGCTAGCTCTATTGATAAAATATGTTATTCTATTCGGATTAAATGTAATTTTAGAATACGGATGGTTATAAAATAAATTTCCCCTTGTGGATGCATATGTAGTTTAAAGTATCGAAGGGGAGCATTTTACTTTCTATGCTATTTTCTTTCTACGGTGTTCTTTTTCCCATGCCTTCATCAATCTAAATATAAAATGCAGTATTCCATTTGTTAGATTTTGCTACAAGAGGGTGAAAGAGGGTGACATTTCAACAATTGACGGAGTTTAAATGGGGAGAATCATCGGCATTCGTGAAGAAGGGGTTTTCTAATGTGCAATAGCAGCTCGTATTAAGCGTAACAGCAGCAGAGTAATGCGAGTTTGGAAGGATCAACGAGGATCGCACAACTCGGAAATATGAAAGTGAATCCCGAACGGTGATGTCAACGCGCGATTACAGACACATCCTGCCCTAGACATCCTGAGAACAATTAAGTCCAGTTCAGGCACGGATCGACTATGTAGAAAAAAAATGCAATCCTGATCCCGGCCCGGCACGAGTCTTCTGAAAAATTTAAATCCGAGCTCAGACACCGTGTCATAGTCCGATGCTGATCGCTACGCTGAACGTGTTACATTTATGTATCGATGTTATCAAACTAGCATCGGCTCGTCACGCACATTTATACTTATTCCCGCGAAAGTCATATTCATTGAAAATGGCTCATATTTTATAGACTTCGTGAAATTTTTTATATCGGGTCGACAGGCCCGCTAAATTGTTTTTATCGGCCGGGCGCGGAAGACCCGTTCAATTTTTGACCGGGCCAGCCCGGCCCGTTTATTTTGTTTATCCGCCCTGCTCGTTTGAAAGTTCACCTTCATCATATTTAAAAGAGAATTAAGATACATTTGAGAAAGAGGTTAATCTTCTGTAAGAATAGACATGGAGGAGAAAATTTTACCTTGCTCCAATCTCTGTCCATGTTTTTATGAGCGAATATCAGCCTCTTAACATTGTGATGAACGGTCAGATGCGGTACGTTCTTTAATTTTGCACGATCTATGTGTGGAAAAGACTTTATAACCCGTCTAGCAGTCTCCGGTGAGACTTTAAGGTTGCAATCATTTCGTATTTTATTTGCAGAGGTCATCGAATTCGATGCTTTCCTCACAATTGCTCGTTTTTCTCTCTGTTAAGGTAGTGAAGGGTGTCTAGAACGTTTAATTTTACCATACTCATCCTTTTTACGCAAGAATTTATCAACAACATTATGAGATCTGCCAACCTCAATTACAATTTCTTGCACATCTTTGCCACAGCGATTAAAAGCCTCTGCCATATCTTTTCCGCGTTACGTCATTTGCAAACCTCGAGGCATAATGAGAACTATCGCAGATGTTAACTTGGGGTTCGCTAACCGCGGTTTTATGAAAGAAATCTCAACTGGATCTATACTTACGTGATAGTGGTGGGCGTGGTTATTCATGATTTTGCATACAGCATATCGTTAAACGACTTGTAATGCATTTTCTTACATTTTCATAAGTAGTCCTATCGGATATACAAATATATATTTGTATTTTGGTATTAAAACTTAAATAATATGGAATATATATGGTGGAGCTATATTTTTGTGGAGCACTTTACAGCCCTGATCAAAAATATGCAATAACATATTTCCAGTTACCCATGATACCGAAAAGTTACCATGATTCTCTATCATTAGAAATTTTGAAAAAATAGTATATTATCGAAATTTAAACACTCATTTATAAAAACATATATTTCTGTTGCTGCCAATGACTTTCGGAAACGTGTTCGGGTAGTTTTCATAAAACAGGAATATCTGTTTTTAGAATGCTATCAATTCTTAATTAAAACATTTTCAGCTGCTCTTGATTAGCATTTTAAAAAACTATATTCCGATTTGAGAACGGAAACCGATTCGGAAACGTTTCCGAAAATCAGTGGCAGCAAAAGAAACTTTGCTTTTATAAATCCTGCTCTAATTCTAAAAAAATAGATTGGTGTCTGAGGTTTTTAAAGGTAAAGGATGTTCTTCGGAATCGTGGATAACTCGGAGCAGGTTAGCGTATATTTCTGTTCAAGGTTATCTTACATTTCCTAGATTAAGAAAAATATGTCCTTTTTTAAAGTGCATTATTGAAATAACATCTTGAAAATGACTCCTAATTAAATTGATACGTTATTTTGTTTTAATTTCTATTTTGTTCTAATATAAATTGCTTGAGAACTTGTTAAGTAAAAATTTAGTGGAAATTCAAATCTCGTTTTGCAAGTCGGGGATGGAAAAGAAGACCTCGAGACCTGAACTGACTAAAGGCCTCAAGACGGTACAATCCGGCACGATCATCGTTGTATTTATTACACGCTGACCACTGGAAATCGCTTTGTAGAGCAGGGAATCCGCTGTCCATTTTCATTATTTATGGAGTTCAATAATTTAAATACATTTTTTACTTTCTTCTATCTATAATAGAAGAAATTATTGTAATCAAAATTTTATTCAACTTCCGATTTTCGACAGATTTGCACGTTTTAGGTATCAGAGACCCCGAAAAACATGTTTATACAAAATACCTGCCTGTCAGTCCGCGTGTCCGTCTGTCGCCATTGTACCGTTGAAAAGTGTATGAAATTATGCATAGAATTGAACCAAAGGTGTTATATATATTTTTCGCTATGACAAGCAGGTCCTCTTGAATGTGAAAATAATCCGCCTGAACGGGGCTTGAACAAAATTTCATGCATATGTTTATTGCTATGGCAAGTTCACGCACCGTGCAAGATATGCAAATGCTCCTTGAATTCGGGAATATTTCGCTGGAATAACATAATAGTTATAATAAGTTATAATAGCGATTTTTGTGTAATTTTCTCGGTTTTTCGTAGTTCTGTTGTACATTGACGGTTCGTGACTAGAAACGTCGCATCCTGTTAAGCCGGCTATTCGCAAACAGCTTACGTACAACAGAATAACGAAATATATTGATTTCATTAAATATCATGATCGAGATTTAACTCGTTTTTACCCGACTGAAAAGAAGGGTTATGTGTTTCACGCGTATCTGGGTAAGTGGATTTCTTTATACCATCGAAACATCCCAACGGCTGGATGGATTTTAATGAATAAGGTCTCTATCAATTCGTCTTAACTGTCCGATGGTTATAGGCTAGGATTTGTTTTTATAAATTCAAAATGGCGGCCGTAAAATACAAAATGGCGGTAGAGACGAAAAAAATTACGCACCCTATTGAGTGGCATATCATTGGATAGGTCTTTAAAAATGAAGACGATGTTTCATTGACTATTTTACAGTCAGAAGCTCCGTTAAAATATTGTACAACCTGGAAGTTGTGTATGTAGTATCTCTAGCTTTACTGCAACTCTAACCATCATAGACCTCATCAAAATAGTGTTTATAGATAGGAACTAACAATTAAACACAACTTAAAAGTCATCAATACAAGTAAATAAAAAAAATAGGTAAGTAATATAAACAAGTAATATAAAAAAAATATTTTAAGTCAATTCCTATTTAGGTCAATAAGAGAATTTTTTTCCTCCCATTCTTCTTTCCTCTTGAGTGGCGCTTAAAATGCCTTGATCAAGAAGAGTACTCTCTCGATTATTCAAAATTAATTAATTTAATTTAAATAATGAATTAATATTTGAAAAAACTGGATTAACATCAAGTGTCATCCACTACAAGTTTTAAAAAAAATATTTGAGCTTGATTGGATGAATAATAAGTATTTTATTAACGACTGAAATTTTGAACAAGATATATATAACGAGAGTGTGAGCTAATAGTAGGAATTAAAATAAAATAGTTTCACAATGATGAGAAATAATTAATTAGTTCGCTTTTTACGCAGTCGGGTTTTTTTATTTTTTAAATTTAATTGTTTATTACTCCGATTAATTGACTGAAGCCGAAATTTAAGATGAAAATCAATGTTGGTACATATTGAACTAGTTAATTTGATTTAAATATAATATGAATTCTGATAATAAACCATGCTTAAAAAAAAAAAAAAAAAAAGAAAACCAAAACCTCATTTTTATATTTTTACTACATATGACAAATAACTTTCACTTTATTTTTGAGGAAGATGCACAAAATCCTCTTTTATTTAATATTTACAATCCAGAAATGTGTCCTTTAAGCAGCTTTAAAAAGTATTGGAATTCCTGCGCGTCATAAATCTTCTTAGATTAAGTTCCCCATGAAGGTGCGAAGGAAGTTCCATATACAAAATTCCGCCCTCAAAAGGTCGTGATAAAGAGCGTGGGGAGAAAAAAAAATGCTCATCATAACTCAGGCAAGACAGCTGAAAAACATCTTCACAGACACAGATATTTAAGCATTCTTTCATTTTTTATTTAAAAAAAAAAAAAAAAAAAAAAAAAAAAAAATCTGTTAATATGCATCAATCAAACTGACGTAAAATATTTTACGATTTCCCATTAATACATTGAATGATTTTTCTTTTATAAATTTTGATTTTTGAAAAATATTTTATGTTTTACATATTTTACTGAAAATAAATGCATGAATTCAGAAATCATTTGTTTCAGATTTTATTTTATGCTTACACACTATCGAAGAAAGACGCGCTGGAGCGTTAAAAAAAAAAAAACAACAACAACAAAAAAAAAAAACATTAAAAGTTCAAAAATATTATAATAAAGTTTAAATGGAAAGGGAATGAATTAAAATGCCAGTTGTTCACAATTTCGGGTTCAAGAAATAATTTCACCATCAATCGGTAAAACAAAAAGGTTTTAAGAGCTTTTCCGGTAAATAATGTATTGTTAAAGAAAATTTAGCATAATTTCAAATTGCCCTAAAAATGCATTTATTTAATCGTTTATTTCTGAAATTGAAATTTTGCTTTTCTTCTTTGCGTTTTCTGGAAAATGTGAATTTGTATAACTTACCACTATGTAAGTAACTGATAGTTTTTCTCTATATAAATGCATGAATTCAAAAATTAAAGGGACCATTTTTGGGTCAATAATTACATTCCATATTTTATGCATTCAGAAAATCATAAAAATTAATTTTCATTAAAACGGCTTGGGCTTGTTCTGAAACTGAAATATTTAATTTGTATTTTTTACTAAATGAAAATCTGTGAAACATACAAATACGTAATGGAATGAAAAGTTGACCGAAATTTCTTTCTATAAAAAAAAAAAAAAAAAAAAAAAAAAAAAAATGTTTTCATGCGCATCATTATAATTTTTTTTTCGTTTTTTTTATAATCGTGTGATTATTTATAATACAAAAGTACAATTATGGGAAATGTGTCTTTTCATCATCTGAGTAATATTTCTGTGTGCCAGCTGCGTGTTTATCATAGTTTCTATCTAATAAAGCCTATAAAAGAAGCAGCACTGCGTCCTCGATAAAGAAGAGGTAAACCACAAATTTCCCGTTATTAAAATATAAGATAAATGGATCTTTGGATACGTAAAATGATCGTTTAGATAAAGCTGTATGATGACCATGTTTTTCTTTAGATAATCCGCATTATATACCAGCTGAACACTAAAGAAATTGATTGCTGAAAATAACATATCTTGTAAATGACATAAAAAAAACATTTTATCGCTATTATATATTTTTTATCTATTATATGCTTTTTATTCTGTAAAGCATGCGAGTGGTAAAAGTAATATTATTTTCATTTTGCATTAGATCAGAAAATAAAAAAAATAAAAAAAGCTTTGTACATGCTAGTACATTTACACATTTGCTTCACATTTTGTTAAAAATCTGCAGCAGACTGGCCAGTCATTCGAACAGAAAATGTTTACATAATCGTAATTTAACTGTACTCTGACTATAATATAGGCAATAGTAATAAAAGCAATAGTCATAATCACGTTTAATTACATTTTTGTAACCATTTTTTTTTTTTTTATAAAAACGCTCAAACGACTGGACAGTTTGCTGCAGATTTTTAACAGTGTACTTTACAGGTGTACTTATCTTATACTAGCTGGCTTCACCAGTTACTCTGATCAGTTTCGCCAAACGAACCTTGAATCAAATGAAATATATTGGTGAATTTGACGTTGGGGTTTTAAGCAATATGGACCTTTACCCGAAATTTCCTTCTGCATAACTAAATACAATGCGAACGCTATTGCGCTGTTATAATTTTTAATGTGTTAAACAAAATTTGGATTGTTAAGGACCAAAACTTTTAATTGATCATTTACAGTAGGATTTGGTTAAGAACGATAGAATGATATGCACCATACTAAAGCTATCCCTGAAAAATTATCTAACCAACAGTGCGAGTCCCATCAAAATCCGTCCAGCACAACTTTTTAAAAAGGCTAATATTTCATAATCCGGTTCACCTGATTATATAAACCTATCCCCATAATTCTATAACAAAAGAACATTGAATGATGTGTTACATACTAAAACCATTCTGTCATGTTTGAGCTTCAATTTAATATATGTAGATGGCAGCACCAAAGTATCAAAGCTTTCTTTCTTCCTACAATTCATTTCCAGAAAATTCTCTTCTGTTTACTTGTGTAGTCATGTGACTGACGTTCTGTAAGTTATGCGTTTGTTTGTGAAGTGCTTATTAAATGTTTAAATGTCTACAAGCGACCTCGTTATTAAGAGTTGTGTTAATTATCATTAATTAGTTACTAAATATACAATACTTTCCTAAAAAATTATCTAATTAACATTGCAAGTCCCATCAAAATCTATTCAGCAGAACGCAAGTTATTAGTAGCTGGAGCAAAATTCCAATTTTAATTTTGTATATATAATAGTGGATGTTAAAAACTCATAGTGATTTTGTATTTCATACCAGTTCCTACGAAAATAGTATAAATCACGTATTGAAAAGAACACCAATTATCTGTAAGAACTTGAGAGTATCAGATAAATTTCAAAATTCAGAAAGGGAAATTAATTTCCGAAATAATCTATATATTTAATCTTAATGCAATTTCTGTAATAGTAGAAACTCAGTTATTTCATGGTTGTGAAGAAGAAGAAAAAGAAATCTTCAAGGGACGAAATATTTTTGACAAATAACGTAACCTTTAAAAAATGACATTATTGAAATAGTGCATTTTGACTGAGAAATCTTTCTATAAATTCATTAAAAACATTTAATTTTTTCAAGGACTTTTAAGCCCCTTTTATCAGAATTTTCGTAAAGTAATATTTGCCTTATTTAATGGAAAAAAAAAAAAAAAAAAAAAAAAAAAAAAAAAAAAAAAAAAGGTGCCTTTAGATATAGCGACCAGTACTTTAAGAAATTTCTGGTACTAAAACGTCTAAAATCCCTTGATACGTACGAACCCTGATTTCCATTTAATGTTTACTATAAAAAAATTTCCTTTTTGTTACAAAAGTTTTAATAAATTATATTTATTTTTCATCTGCTTCTATTATTTTTATTAAAATAGTTTATGAAATATTACATTCCGTCGTCCGCAATAAATCGTGATTTTCACCTCAATTGTGTGTTTTTTTTTTGTCTAAAATTGGCTTTTATATCATAACATATATTATTATTATTATTATTGTTGTTGCTTTTCTTAACAAGGTTTCATTGTGGACATTTATTTTCATTGCTCTTTATTGTTATTATGTTTAACTTTAAGTTTTATGTATTTTAAAGTGTTCTTTTAGGCAGTTACATTACAGTATTTCTTTCGAAGGGGATTTTTTTATTTTATGTTTACTGCGTGTTTGATCAAGTGATATTTTCATAAATTTTATTGAGATAATTGCTCGTTGTCCGAAGGAAAGATCTATATTATAAATCAAAACATCTCCATGAGTAAAGCTGATGCCATATTGACGGATACAATAAATTTCGCTTTTATTGCAATTTGTTAACTCAAATATGTTCTATAGACATCACACATTTTCAACTTTTACATCATCAAGCAGGAAAAAATGCTCTTTAAAATGCAATTTATTTGAAAGCTGTTTAACAATTTAGTGTTTTTTATGGTTAACTTATTAAAAGGCAAAATTTTGATGAAAATCGAGATCGAATTCAGAAAAAAACTATAAATGGGAGGAGATTAAAGGGGATTAAAAAATTCAATACACAGGCTTGTTTTTAATGAAGTTTTAAATGATTAGCCCTTAAATGCCTGGTGTTGCTTTTTGGCAACATACACAATTTAGGCTCTAAAATACTATTAGAATAATATTGAAGCTATAATGCCTAATGTTGCCAATAAAATACATTCTGAAGATATTATTAAATCTATTTTCAACATGTAGATGGCAACACTTGTGCTGTTTAAGAATAAAGATAGATTTATTTTTTCAATTGCTGCTACTTGTTCTTTTTGTTTTGTTCAGAAGCTTGCGAAATACTCTATTTTGACCTGCAGTGAGCAAGTAAAATTTATTTCTTATTATAGTTCCTAAAATTCTTGTGTGTTTAATATTATAGAATTTTATCAAGGGAAATTATTTTTTCAATTAAACACCAGTATTGCCGATTAGTAACAAACAGTTTTTTAGCCGTAAACTATACTTAAAATAAAATATGATTTTTTAAAGTATTTTTCCCATGATTTATTTAAAAAATGAAAGCCGAAAAACATTATTACAATGATTTTTGAAAAATCAGGCATTTAAGGGTTAAAATGCAAAATCTAGGAAATATCTCACAAATTATCACGCATGGAACATTTTAAAATTTCGTTTTAAATTTTTAATTTTTTTTAAATCTTAAAATTATAATAAGATTGCAAATTTATTGTAATGTGTGTTACATACTTATAGTAAAATGTACAGGGTGTCCATAATTAAACGACCCTACTTTGAAGTTGTCTAAATACAAAACTGTTGGTCAAAAAGTTGTGAAATTTTGTGTCGGACATAATAAAGGAATGGGAATTTGTTTGAACGAAAAAAAAGTAGTTCGAAATTTCGCCACCAGGGGGAGTTTTTAAAAAATAAATTACACATTTAGCCACCGACCACAAAATACTAGGCCTAAGCTCTGTGAAAATAAAATGGCGGCTGTTGTAGCCGGATTTTTTTTTTTCTCAGAGTTTCTACGGTCCGTTCAATTCGAACACCATTAATTTGTAAAAGTTTTTACGCTTTATTTTTTTTCAGGTGGCGGTCTGTATATTTGTCTTATTTAATCTCAGAAAAAGAAAGTGTAAAAACTTTTTTAAATGTGCAATTCATTAAAAATGCCCCCTGGTGGCGGAATTTTGAACTATTTTTTTTTCTCAGACCAATTCCCATTTCTTCGTTATGTCTGACACAAAATTTCGCAATTTTCTTCCCAATCGTTTCGTCTTTAGACGAGTTTAAAGTAGAGTGGTTTAATTATGGACACCCTGTATATTTCCTGGAAATTTCACATCTCTATGATGGAAATTAAAAGAAAAAAATTTAACGTCCACCGTCCCCTTAAAAGTTGCAGTCATGTCTAATTTCAAGTTTCTATCATTAACAATTCCATAGAAATCATAATTTAAAAATTTTCATATCGCTTTATGCGCATTTCATCCTTTTGTATTTTGGTTTTTTTAACTGTTCTGTGCTTGCATTTACTTCTTAAAAATTAACAAACATGTCAAATTTCAAGTTTCTGTCTCTAATAATTCCGTAGAAATAGTAATTTAGAACATTTTTAGAATAACGTTTTCCGCTCATTTAAACCTTTTAATTTTTTTTTTTTTAAAACCAATTTTAGCGAGCATTTGCATTTTAAAAGTAACGGCATGCCAAATGTCTACTTTCTAGTCCATTTCAGTATTTAAAAAAATTGTAATTTAGAACGTTTTTTCCTCCTGCGTACATTTAAATTTCGAATTTTTAAAAATTGTTCTGCGCGTGCATTTGTGTCTTAAAAGTAGCAGCTATGTCATTTCAAGTTTCTATCCTTAACAACTGCATTGAAATCGTAATTTAGAACGCTTTTTGAGCATTTCACCCTTTTAAACTACGATTTTTTTAGAAACCGCTCTTGGGCTATTACAACTTATAAGTAACTGCCATGTTTCACAAAAATCGTAATTTTAGAACTTTTTTGCTCATGCAAAGGGCAGTGGCAAATGACATGAAATACAGCCTATGTTGGAAATTATCATAATCAATTTGCTACTATTATTTTTAAAATCTGTACGGTAGTTCAAAATATTACCTCTGCAAACAAACAAACAATCATCACTTCTTTATAATATTAGGGGAGACCGGGGCTAGTAGGTGCAGTTTTTAGTTATTAATTTTTATTAATTTTTTGTTTACGTTTTTTAACAAGCTTTAACGGCACTTTTAAAGAACAGGCATTTGGCTATAAATACCCCGGAGTTTTGATTTTGTAGCTTTTGTAGTTTATGTTTAGCGGAATCCTAAAGTAAAGGGAAAATGGTGTGCCAACCTACCCCGTCACGGGGTAAGTTGCCTATACCTATGGGGTAAGTTGGCACACGCTTTATAAAAATTTAAATAAAACTCAAATAAGACACGCAGTTAAAAGAAATCAATTTCATTATTACCAGTAAGTTTAAACAAAGGCGTTATCACTGTACAAAGTAAATCCTAAATTATATAGACATAAAAATAATTAATAAAACATTAACATTGAGGAACTTCTATACTACACGATATCATCATCAGAGTTACAGTTGTCACAAATAAAACTTCGACTGTCTCCATTTGGGCAAGCATCACGTGCCCAAAATTTTGCATTTCAACCACTTTTCTCGGTGTTTGCTGTTTTTCAAGCTACCAGCACACACCAGACACCGAGTCAACTCGCCCCGTGCTCAATGCGCCTACTAGCCCCATAATAAATTTCTTCATAAAAGGGGCACGTAACCTTCCAAACATAAATAATCCAAGTAAATCACATATGGGGTAGGTACAGTTAATCATGCACTAAGAAAAACAGCACAAGTTAAATTGCAATTATTAAGATAAGTATTAGAAATTAGAAAAAGAATGAAGAAACAAAAAATTACTTATGAGTACAAAAAACAGAAAAATCGTAATAAATGTCCACTGCCCGTAGGTAACGTTGCAAAACCATAATGAGGAATGGGAGAAGCAAGAAGAAAGATACTCTGTGACTGGTTGCGCAATCTATTCACAAACAGGCGATTTATGAGGACTGCGCCTACTTACCCCTGTAGCCAACTAGCCCCGTTCTCCCCTATAGTATATGGATGATAAACGAAATCGTTCGACAATTAATTTACTGGTTGCTTAATCTTCTTATGTAATTTCAAAAATTCAGGTAAAATGCTTTGGATGGTGAAATAATCATTGATTGATAATATGGGGCATAAAAGGTTAAAATATTTATTCAGGTTTACTTTATGCATTTATTTATTAATTGTTTACTGGTTGAAAGTAGTAGAATTGTCGTTTTCGTGATATCAGTAGCGTTCCTCTATGTCATCTATTCATGTTGTATCTACCTAATGAAGAGATAACGGCAAAATATTACATTATCTATAAAGTAAGGTAAACCAGTCATCTCACTTTAATAAGAATGAGTTGAATTATTTCGTTGGAGTCATAACCTCATCAGACTTGGGGTACACAAATATGCACATCTATTCTTTTCCTCATAAAAACTGAACTATTTGATTTTTCTTTTATATTTTTTCTTTAGTTCTGTAGGACTGAATGTTTTTTTGCTTTCGACCCATGGAGGAAAGAGATAGACGGAGATGCAGTATTCCGTAAAAACGGTTTGCAATATGATGCGCGTTATCGCTCAAATTTAAATGCTCTCACTGTGCCCAAAAAACAAACATCTGGAACAGGGACCGATTTCTTTGACATCACACGTGCATTTTTTTTCTCTAAATGAAAGTGATCTGCTTATTTTTAAGCATTCTAAAGCAGCATTCCATTGTATTATGAAATAAAAACTGTATTACTAAAAGTTTTATTGTTTTTTTCGTGAAAGAACGTGCTTGTGTTTGGGCCTACTGTAGCGGATTTTAGGGTTACTTTTTTGGCGTCACCCCCAGTCGCCTTACTGCATCTCCATCTATCTATTTCCCCCACGTTTCGACCAGAACCAATAAATGGCAGCACTGATACGTATTTCCTTATAAAAAAAAAAATATTTTCATCTGAGTTTGCAAACTGCCTTCAAGACACTGTGGCCAAGAAAGTAAGGCATAGCTATTTAACTTAAACCGTTTACAATAAAAATTTTTGATAATTTGTAGATCATTCACTTGTTTAAAGCTTGTCAGTTTGTTACTGCATGAATTTAGCTTACTGATAATTAAATTGATATTTTAAGGCGGCTAGTAATTTTAGATATACAGAATGTCCTAAAATTCCCGTACTCTCGACATATGTATTTATCATTCATAAAACAACAAACCTTAAAACGATTACTTTTATGCTAATGATAAAAGCACTACCTGTACCATTTTTACACGATAAACACGAAAATGTAAAGCTCTTAAAGCCTTATGTGTCGATGCAAGAGATGAGACCATTTCTAGTGCGAAACGCCTCACGGATTTTTGAAAATTATACAATGTCCTACGTTGAGTGTTTTGAACAACTTTCGGTCTTTCCATTCCTGTGCTTGTCTTCCACCGAACCTTTATTATAGACCGAAAACCGACAGCACAGACACATGGTTCGTACTGATACCGTTATTTCCAGATACCGTATTATACCGTTAATGCTGGAATCTGCCTTAAATTGACACCGCTACGTCATCTTGTGGACGGGTTGATAACATAAAAACGCGGGTTTTTAGTAGAATCTTTATTCACTTATGGAAAATTAATCTTGTTTACCAGATTTATTGCAAAATATTTTTGTTATAGCTTGTTTTGTTAAATAATGTAGATGTAAAAGAAAGTCATAATATCCTTTTAATTTCGGCAAAAAAAGCACTAATGCTACTTAATCATTATTGCATTTTGCCCTGAAACTAAAATGACATTGCGACTATTTTTTAAATACACATATTTTTATTAAAACAAGTTATAACAAAAATATTTTGCAATAAATCTGGTAAACAAGAGTCATCTTCCATAGGTAAGAACCATTTGAAATTCGTGATTGACTTTTTAACAGGGATTCCCTAAATGGCTTTTTCTATATCAGAAGAAAAAAAAAATCTAACCTAGCGATTTTAGGATAATTGATGAAGTTATTGTCTAGAATCGCAAAACACTTAAGCAAATAAATGAACAATACTTGCTTGTTTAATAGTACAAAATTTATTGCATGCATTTTAAATGAAAGTGATTCCGAATATAAAATTAAACGAGTTTTAAATTAAACGAATGAAATATTTGTTAGTTAAGTAACATGAGTGTAATGCCATCAAAAAAATATTAGGAACTTATCGTCTGCGCTCGATAAACTAAAAAAAGACTTAAAATTGAATATTTTATTTATAATTAAGTTCCATACATATTCTAAACATTCATAAAAGTTGTATTCTCAACCAGAATACAACCATGTATATCATTTTTCAATAACTTTATCACATAAGAATTGAGTAAAAAATTAGACTACAAAATTCTATTTTTATATATTAACTACTTACTAATTTTTATGCGTTATTTTTCATTACATTAAAAAAAGAATATAATTAAAATTGAGCATTATTTAAATCAGCAACATTTGATAATACACTGCTCAAAACAATTAAAGGATATTGCAGTTTTAGGTGGATTTTGTATCTGGTAAACTGTTTAGCTGATTGATACATGGTCGACAGACATAGTAGGTTGTATAAGAATAAATTACAATTGTTTGGCAGAAAAAAATGCATTTTATTGCGCATTTGTGTACTAAAGGAAAAAAACACAATTTGTGCATATGATAAAAAAAGAATAAGAAAAGGTGTTCTCTTCAAAGAAAATCATTTTCAGTAGGGGGTATGGTTTCCACGGGCGGCCAGCAACGTTGAACACCTTTGAGGCATGGACTCAATGAGGCTATTAATGACGAGTTGGGGTATTCTGCCCCACTCTTCCAGAAGAGCTCTTTCCAGTTCTTGGAGAGTTTTTGGGGGTTGTTGGTGGCCAGAAACTCGTCTTCCTAGAGCTTCCCAAACGTGCTCGATTGGATTCATGTCTGGAGAACACGCTGGCCATTCCATTCGAACGATTCCTTCCTCGAAAGGTAAATCCTTCACCAGGTTTGCACGATGTGGCCTGCAGTTATCGTCCATTAAAATGAAGTTATCTCCGATTGCTGCAGCGTAAGGGACTACAATAGGTCTGAGGATCTCATCCCTATATCGGCGACCAGTCAGAGCTCCATCTCGAATGATGTAGAGGTCAGTGCGCCCGTCAATGGAGATGCCACCATACACCAACACTCCTCCACCGCCAAATCTGACACTTTCGTGCACGAACGCATGATTATTCCTACTGCCACGGTCCCTCCAGATGAAAATACGCCTATTATCCGGATGCACAGAAAAACGGGACTCGTCAGAAAACAGAATATTGCTCTATTCATTTCTCCTCCAGTTGACATGCTCGGTTGCCCACTCCCTGCGGTCGCGACGATGCCTTGATGTTAATCTAACACATACCATCGGTCGGCGAGCATACAGACCTACAGCATGGAGCCGGTTTCGGACAGTCTGAGTTGAAATCGTGGTGCCTGTAGCCGAGCGAAGGTGTTGTTGGAGAAGAGTAGCGTTCATGGTTCGGTGTCTCCGAGCTGTTAACGCTAAATACCGATCTTCATTGGGCGTTGTTGCCCGTCTACGATCTTGCCCTGGTCTTCGGCCTGCACATCTACTCTCCAAAAAACGGTTCCAGATCCTGGAAATGACACTTTGTGACACTCCAATGGCTTGCGCTACTTCGGCTTGAGTTTGGCCCCCTTCTAACCTACCAGCAATTCTCAAAGCTTCTGAATCTGTCAAATGGCTTCGCTGAGACATCGTACTCATCGAAACAAAGCAATCACTGAATGCCGATCATCCTTGTCTTCATTCTCTTTTATCCAGTTGAAAGTCAAATTTCATTCGCTGCCGCTGAAGCGACGATTTTGACGTCGAACTCAAAATTTGCATACTCCACAGTTTGAAAACCAGAAAAATTTGCATTTGTGATTCTCTTCTTCTATTTTCGGCAAAAAAAATTTCGTTTATATCTTTATTTTATATAAAACTTCAAATATCCTTTAATTGTTTTGAGCAGTGTATATCTACCCTATATGTATAAAATCCTAATGAAACGAATTTATGAAACGGATATATGAAACGAATTTATGAAACGGATATATGAATCGACTGATTAAACAACTGATTATATTTCAAGCGATTTTTCCTAAAATACACGCACCCTACAAGCACCCTAAAGCGTTAATTTCAAGAAATAAAGGTTCTGTCTGTCTTCTACACTGTCAGAAAATCTCGTCAATATGCGCTCTATTCCTCATTTTTTAACAAATATTTTCCTTACTCCTAGGAAACATGTTTATCTGTGAATTCTTCTCAAAATGTCTGAAAAAGATACAGAAATTAGCACGCATGCGCTCTATTAATACTAAAATCCGAAATTATTTTAAAAATGAAAAAGCTAAAAATTCCATAAATTAAGATTTCTTATTTAATTAAAAAAGAAAAAATAACAATTACTTTTCTCATTCATTCAAAAGTACTCGCAGTTTATTTTTTAAAAGTTGATTAAGTTGAAATAAAGTTAAATAAAGTTAAATTTATAAAGTTGTTTATAAAAATATATTCGCATTTAAAATATATTTTAAATGCATAAACATTTTTAAATGAACACATTTTAAGGATATTTTAATTTAAATATTTTAAAAAAAATCGATTTTACTCAAGAAAGGAAAAAAAATCTTATCGAAAAAAATATAATATTCATATTTTACATATAGCAATCTACTTAAAAATATTTATAATTCATATTTTTATCATACACAGTAAAACCTCCCTAAAGCGTCTACGTTCAGTTCCAGTAAAAATTGGTCGCTCCGAGAGGTGGTCTCTTAATGGAGGTCAGATTTCAATCCAGATTTTAATTGTTGAAAAAAGGTAACGATTAATGTTACTAAAATTTATTTTTCACATTTAGGAAAAAATATCAAAATTTAAGTATCGAAACAAAAATTAATTACTGCAGCGTTTAAAAAATGAATACATTGATGTTTTCTTTGATTTTACGATTTTATCTTTTATAACTTTTATTTCCAAGTCCTTTCGAAGTTTAGTAAATAAATGCATTTTTTTTTCTTTTTGGACGGAAAAAAATAATGACGATTTCATTAATTTATATATTCCTTTGAGAGTTTCCTGGCCGAATATGGCAGGGGAGTTTATCGACCGTCCTTTTTAATTTGTCATCAGAGTTAAATTCATTGCCTAAAGAGGCACAAAGGGTGTTAAACACTTAAAAGTTACCGGAATAAATAAAAATTCTAAACTTAGTTAGAAGTTAAATGAATAATGCGCTCTCCAGAATTATTAAAAAAAAAAAAAAACCCTTCTTCAAGCGACCAGGAAAAAACGGAATTTGTTTCATTTTCTTCAAAGAAATGGGTCGCTCATGGAAGGAATTAAACTGGGATGGTCTCGGAATGGAGGTAAAATTAGTATTGAGCTGATGGGAATAAATTTCGTTCCATAAAAAAATGGCCGTTCAGGGAGGTGGTCGCACAGGGAGGTTTCACTGTATACTAAATTATTAAAACCCCAGTCACAATCTCATTAAAGACCAAATCTTCTCGAAATTAACTTCAAAATTAATAGCTTTTTAAAGAAATTAATCAAGCCACTCTCATCTGAAGCTAACATATTTACTTCGAAGTGTATCATTGCTGTACAAGTGTAACCCAGTGGTCAGCGTACTCGGCTAGTAACAAAAAGATAGGTGGTTTGATTCGAAGTCAGGAACCCCCCCCCCCCCCTTACTTTCTTCAATTGCCGTTTATTTCACCTCCTGTAACGGAGAAAAAAGAAACAGATATTTATCAATTAACGGAAAAAGCCTGGTAGCACCGTTGCCAGGAATATTCCCATGAATTGAAGAAAATATTACTGAGAGCGTATGGTGCCATTTTGTGACCAACCAGTGAATATGTCTTATTTTATATTCAGGTCTCAAAAGTTTAAAGTAAGGATGAAACAACTGATTGATCATTTATTTCCCAAAGTAGTCCTCCTTGTTTATACAATATGTCTGTTGTAATAGTCCGAGAGCTGTTAAACATTTTAGGAAAGGTATTTGAGGCACTCTGAAAATTTGTGCAACACTTCTTTAGTAATGCCTGAATGCAATATCGAATGTCTGGCTGAAGGATCGTGGCACTTAGCCCACCTGCGAATTTTTAAATTTCCAAAATTTTCGTTGCAAAAAAATATCCTTGAGGCATTTTGAAATTTTAATACCTTCAAATTTAGTATTTAATTAAATAAAAAATATAAAAGCCAGACACTTTAATCGGCCCAAAAACTGTGCCAGACACGTGTCAAGTGCCATTTTATGACTACCCAAAAAAGGTATTTGAGGCACGCTGAGATTGAGACAGAATAATGTTTATGCTTTGAAAAAAATAGTTTGAAAATGACAGACACTTTTGTTGGCACTTTCTACTTGCCAGGCAACATAGAATGTTAAACGCGAGTGCCAGTAAAGCTGGACTTGCGGTGCCTCGCTAAAGATCCAGTTACTGACTTACGATACAAATAAAGCGCAAACCGCGTTGCATCTTAAGATGAATTTCAACTGGATGCGTGCGCAATCACAACAAATCTAACTGTGATAGGCTCTCCCAAGACCACATGACTTATAATAAGCATGCAGTTGTTTTGAAAATTTTGGAGTAGTAATCATGAAAAGTAAAAAAAAAAAAAAAATGTGTTATTTGCGCAAAAAGTGACGAAAAAAACCTCTGTTTTTCGTGAAAAAACGATACAAAAATGTTGTGAAGTACTTTTATAGCTATGATTTAGCCATATACATTTATACGTGTAATCAAATTTAACGATCATTTAATGACGTTTAATACAAAATTTAAACTGATTAAAATTGCTTCAAACTCAAAGTTTAGGGCCGATTCTGAGCACTGTCAATTTGACTTCGATAGTGTTAGTGTCGGAGACAACATGAGAAAAGTATTGTTGTCATAGAAACAACGACTTATTTAATGTCGAAATGTATAATGAAATAGTTCTTAATCGGACAGTTACTTTTAAAGTACACTTAAATTTATCCAGCTGGTTAAACCGCCCGAAAATTAAATAACTTTAGCAACACGCAACTTGTACATATTACATAAGCTTATAGAAAAAATAACAAAATGTTTCATTGTTTAAGTTTAAATTCATTAAGTACCGCGTATTCGAATAATCATTTAACAAGCAATTTTCAGATGCATTAAAATATTCGCGTTTGGTGAGGAAAAGTTTTGCCCGCCAAATTGCGTGCGCATTCGTCTTTTAGCGCCAAATAATCGAAAATATTTTATTTTATTAAAGGCTTTCTACTGAAATTCCGCAGCTAAATTTTACTGATACTTTAAAACATACGCATGTATAATAAGCATTTAATAAGCATTTTTAACACTTTCCAACAAAGTTAAAAGTGTTTGTGAATTTGGTTTGCCTGTCTGTCTGTTCCTCGGTGCTCTATCTTTAGTAAATATAGTCCGATAGTCACGAAATTCATAGATGTTGTTGGGTAATTATATGGCATGTTCGGTATAGAAAATGAAGTGTGTAGCATATATGACTCATTTACAGTGACACTCAAAAAACTTCGTTACATTACGGCCTATGGAGAAAAATCGTTTCCGATGTAATTTAATGATATTACACTATTTTAAACACACAGAAATTTATATATAGTACTGAGGAACTTCACGGAACTTATTGTATAATACGGATTGCATAAAATTTATCGTTCATTTAAAGGGACACACAAAATAATTTTACTACAGAATAAATTGAACAATAATTGAACAATTAAAACCTATAAGCAATAATTGCTGAAAGAGCATTTTCAGTTGTGGACGCGTTTTTAAATTGAACTATATTTTTAAATATTGCTTGATGTGTATAAATTCTATAGATAATATACAGGGCTGCACAAAAGTTCTCAAGTACATTTTTGTCTATTCTCTGAAATTCTCTGTTATATCGCGTATCAATAGATATACATCATATCTTTATCATTTAATGTTAAATATATGAAAATTCTTAAAAAACATATGCATACTGCGATCGAGAATCTTTTTACTACTACAAAATTTTTCGAACAACTACATGCTTGTTACGAGTCACGTGGTCTTGCGAGATCCTATCGCAGTTGGATCTGTTGCGATTGCGCACGCATCCAGTTGAAATTCATCTTAAGATGCGACGCGGTTTACGCTTTGTTTGTATGGTAAGTCAGTAAATGGATCTTGAGCGTGGCACCACAAGTCCAGCTTTACTGGCACTCGCGTTTAACATTCTATGTTGTCTGGCAAGTAGAAAGTTCCAACAAATATTTTTTTCAAAGCATAAACATTATTCTGTCTCAATCTCAGCGTGCCTCAAATACCTTTTTTGGGTAGTCATAAAATGGCACTTGACACGTGTCTGGCACAGTTTTTGGGCCGATTAAAGTGTCTGGCTTTTATATTTTTTATTTCATTAAATACTAAATTTGAAGGTATTAAAATTTCAAAATGCCTCAAGGATATTTTTTTGCAACGAAAATTTTGGAAATTTAAAAATTCGCAGGTGGGCTAAGTGCCGCGATCCTTCAGCCAGACATTCGATTTTGGATTCAGACATTGCAAAAGAAGTGTTACACAAATTTTTATGGTGCCTCAAATACCTACCCTAAAATGTTTAACATCTCTCCTGCTATAATTATTGTTGCCAGGTTTCTCGGTTATCACAGATTTCAAGACCCATCCCGACGAACCAAAGCGCGGGACACCAAAAGTGACAAGAAATTTTGTTTCTAGACAAAGTTTGAACCGAAGATTCAAAATATATTGTCAAAATTGGGTGTTGCCATTGAAAAAACAAAGTTTAGTCTGGTTTTTTTATATGTATATGCCCCCCTAAGCAAATTTTATATACATAATTTAAAATTATTCTTTATTTCCAATCGATTGGTACCAGTAACTTTCTTCTATTATGATTATTCATCCTATCAAGTTGAAATAACTTTTTTTGAACTTGTACTGGATGATAATTGATGTTAATACAGTTTTTTCAAATATTGATTAATTAATTAAATTTTAATTAATTAATTTCAGTTTTGCATGGGAAACAAAATGGCGGCCATTGGTTATTGAAGATCAATGAAAGTATTTTCAATAAGGGGTTACCATAGGGAAGACCCTGTTCTGTCGCCAAATACCGCCAAGTTTGTCGCCAACTTGGTGATATATCGCCAAAATTGGCGGCCAAAATAAGTCGCCAAAAGTGACGCCAACTTGGCGATATCTCTAATATTTTGCCAAATTCCCATAGAGTTCCATTGTAAACCTACTTGCTTATAGAAAATCAACAAATTGAGATATTTGAATGCAACAAAAACTAATATTAGCTTAAGGGATTATATTAATTTTTTCTTTGATGACCTAAGTAGGAATTGACTTTAAAAACAAAATTTTTATATTACTTGTTCTTTTTTTAACTTGATCATTTCAGTGGTTTCAGCAAATAGTTCGGTTGCATGTCTTAAATTTTTTATTTTTTATTTTTTATTTTATTAATTTATCTATTGATTGATGAATGTTTTTCGTTAATGAATTGATTTTATTTATGGAATATAAGCTGGAAACAAATGCAGAGCTATTTATATTAATTTAAGACCAAATATATTTACTTTTTGTGATCTCTGCACGCGATAGTAATAAAATTTTAAATATATATCATGCTTGAAAATTATTTTTAAAACAATAAAAATTGAAAAAATTGCGATACATTTTTCAAGTAAATTTCTATACAATTTTCAAGCACATTAAATTTGAAAGTACATTTTATGACCTAGTCAACGGTGTTAAAATGGGCTATGTTTAGAAGTTTACAAAATTGCAGTAAAAGATAAATTTAATCGACTGCAGTTGCAGCGTTACGCATGGACATGTTTGTACAGGGCGAGCCGACCTATTGTGCAATCTGTGCGGCACACACAGCTGCCACGATACTAAAGGCGCCAAGCATTTCAAGCAAGGAAAAATTATTTAAGAAATACATATTTTTTAATTTTATTAAAATTAATTATGCTTGAAATTTTAATTAAATTTTACAGATTTACCTCAAATAAATTACTAATAATCACTTATATGTTATTATTCTTTAAAATGAATGGGATATACCGGGTGTCCTAAAAAGGACTGACTGATTTTGAAATTCAATAATTTGCAAACGGTGACAGATATTTAAAAAATTCTTGCAGGAGGGTTATGCATAAGGTCAAAAGATTTTTTACAGTGATTTTCGATTTTAGTTTGAATTACAAACAATAGATGGCGCTGTAAGCAATAGGCGCCAAATACAGGCAAGATGTTTTGGGCTTTCTCTTCTTCCATACGGAAAAAAGAGGTTAAAAAGTATTGAGTGGGGCCCGATGTACCAAAAATCGAGCCTGAATTTAGTGTCTGTTGATCGCAGCGCCGTCTATTATTTGTAATTCGAACTAAATTCGAAAATCACTGTAAAAAATCTTTTGACCTCATGCATAAACCTCCTTCAAGAATTTTTTAAATATTTGTCACCGTTTGAAAGTTATTGAATTTTAAAATCAGTCAGTCCTTTTTAGGATACCCGGTAGATTAACCAGTTTTAATTCTGAACATAAAAATATGACTTGAAACATTAGCATTTTTTAGCAATGTATTATTCTAACTAATGATTATTAAAAACTGCGGCCCACAATGTTAAAAAACAAACTTTCTAATCTTGCTATTGTATCAGCAGAGCAAATTATTTTAGATGTACTCAATAGGCATGATGTTATTCGAAATTTTTCAGTAATGAAAATGAATAAGTCCAATTTACAAAGAAACTTTTTTTAACACTCATTTACCTGCCTGTTTCTCAAATAATGTATATTATTTATCCCATTTTATACGTTTCTAATTTTACGTATACAAAGTACAAACGACAAAAATGATTTCATTTCTTAATAAAAAATAGTTTATTTGTGAACGATAAAGATTTAATATTTTTGTTTTAATAAAACTGTTAATTTATTAAAATTACAAAAAGCTTCAATAAGTAAATGATTTTTTTTGTTTCACGGCGTACATTATTTTGTTTTATAATTTTTGTACTCTTTTTTTGTGTATCTTTTCTTTTACACATTCTCTTTGTATATTTTTTATCTAAACTTATAAATAACAGCGTGTATTTCATTTGTTGTTAATGGTAAGTTTTTAGAGGAGGGATATAGTGCGCAATCAGAGGTTTTGCACACAGGCACCGGTCACTACTGGTGCGCATCTGCTTTATAATATAGCTATATATCGTTAGTTAAATATAGCACAATTGCAGAAGTGATGTCGATGCATTATTTCAGTAACGCTTTTCTGTGCCATCTATTTATTAATCATGCATCTATGTAATAAAGTGTGCTAAAGTAGAAGCATTACGTAACTCGATAAATCAAAGATGCGACACTAACGTCTCTTTCTTAAGGATAAGATGAAATATACGTTTGAAGGAGTAAAGTGGTCGTTTAGATGAAGCCTTATATTGGACATTTATTTTATTGGGTAATGCATATTGCATGCCATTTGGATTTTACAGAAATATTTTTTAAACAATGTATTTTGTAACTCATATAATAGAAATATTGCATAGAAATTTTCCATTTTTTCCTCATCTTTGTATATTCTTTTTATTCAACGAACTTTGTGAGCTATGAAAAAAACACTGTTTTTATTTTACATTTAACCCGTTGATTACGGGCCAGTACCAGCGGATAATTTTATATTCAATTGTACCACAATTTACATAAAAAAATACCCTTCCGTAAGATTTCTCTTACAGATATACTAGTATAAGTGTATGTCAGAGATTTATTTATGTATACGGTATCCCAACACCGTAACTAAAACGTTAATTGAACACACTGAAAAGAAATAACTTATTTATGCATTTATTGTTAATTAAAATAGTAGAATTAAGAAAATGTGCCGTTGCATGATCACAGTTCTCTGCTTATTTATTGATCATGCATTTATTATGCAAAGAGTGCTAAAGCAGCGTTCCATGCTCGATAGAAAAGTGTAGTAAGCCACTAATCTCGATTTATTAAGGCGATTCTAAAATTTCCTGCTCAATAACGTGAAACTTTTTCAAACGTTTTTAAAACAACTCAAACTCATAACAACAACAAACAACATAACAACAAACTCATTTTTAAACGTAAAGGTATAAAATTATTAAGCCAGACTATTCAAGCGATTTGGAATCGAATAGACTTTCTTCTTTTTTGACAATTAAATTACTTATCGAGATATAAGCATTTCTTGTCACTTGACGAGAAATTTATCACCTCCCTCTGGCTACCGAGTCGGGAATACGGTTCAAAATGCCCACTTGGACAGCATTTTATCAAAGATCTCCTGCCTTTACCAAAAAATGTTAACACCATCCATTCGATTAAATGGTTTCTGAATAAGAACTTCTGTTATTTTCATGCTCTCACGAACAAAAACTGGTTGATTTACCAATCCCAAAACTTTCTTCCATCTCATGTATTTTAATATTACAAAATGTTGTTACAAATGCCAATATTTCATTTATTATTTCAATGCTACATAAAGTTTGACTTTCATCTTAAATTTCTGCTTCAGACAATTAATCGAAGTAAAAACGAGTTAATCTTCATTATGATATTTATTAAAATCAATAGTTTTCCATTATTCTGTTGTATATCAGCTGTTCGCGAATAGCCGGCTTATCAGGATGGGAAGTTCCCATCATTTCACAGGCCTCCGGTGTTTAATAAAACTGCGAAAAATCAAGAAAATTACACCAAAATCGCTATTATATTGCCCCCTTACGGCGGAATGTTTCCTAATTCAGGGAGGACCTAAACATTTGGTTCAATTCTATGCATAACATCATACACTTTTCGATGGTACAATATTGAAAATGGCACGAAAATAGCTATTACAGCGTCCCCTTTCGGCGGAATTTTTCCAAATGCAGGGAGGACACTCTTGCCTTTGCGAAAAATATACACAAAAAATTTGGTTCGATTCTATGCATAACTTCATACACTTTTCGATGGTAAAATATTCAAAATCGCACAAAAATCGCTATTACAGTGCCCCCTTCTGGCGGATATTTCCAAATGCAGGGAGGAACTTCTTGCCGTGGCCTAAAGATACACAAAAAATTTGGTTCAGTTCTATGTATAACTTCATACACATTTCGATGGTACAATATTCAAAATCGCACAAAAATCGCTATTACAGCGCCCCCATACGGCGTAATTTTTCCAAATTTAGGAAGGACCTTCTTGCCATGTGATTTGAACACCCTGTACAATTTTTTTTTTTTAAGTAAAGTTCGGATATTTCTTTAACCCCTTAATTCTCGCTCTCGTCATATTCACGGGCTGAGTCTTTTTTTAGATTTATTCAGATTTGTTTGATTCCCACCAGTTTTATAAAATAGGGTAATTAGCTTTATTATGGTATCATTTTACTTGCCATTAAATAAGATGAATATTTCTTTTTCAAAAAAGTGGTGCCAATGAGCAATTTGAATTTTTAAACCGTAATTTAATGCGACCGTTAAGGGGTTAAATATTAATGTACAGTCGTGGAAAAAAAAAGTAAACACCCCTACTAACTCTTCAAAAAATTATCGTAGACGGAAGTTACTGCTACCGAACGATTGGAAATAAAGTCTACTTTTAGATGATGTATATAAAGTTTGCTTAGGGGGCCATCTACATATTAAAATGAACCCAAACCTCATTTTTTTCAAAGGCAATACCCAATTTTAACGAGATATTTCAAATCTTCGGTTCAAACTATGCGCAGACACCAAATTTCAAGTCATTTGAATGATAAGTTTTTGAATTATAAACATTCAAAATTTAGTGCTTCTAATGTTAAATTGCATTTTCATATTTTTATTTATATCTCCTGAAATTATACTCCTAAGGTGCTAATTTTTCGTGTAGCAATAATGCTAATGTACCCAAACATAAATACGCTGAATTTGCAATTTTTATAATTTTATAATATGAATTATGAATTATGAAATTAATATTCGAAAAAATTATGAATTGCAACCTACAGTTTTTTTGATGGATTTAGATTTATTAAGTCCTGCTTTATTAAAATCCTAAATTTCACATTTTTATTCCAAATAGTTTTAAAATTATGCTTAAAAAACCGCAAAATGATGGTTTAAGGGGGCCGTCTATGATAGAAGTGAGTAGATATTTTGAAATTTCTTCTGCTGTCCTGTTACCTAACAGGCTTCATAAGGAGCCTTGATCAAGAACGGGGCTCTCTCGGTTAACAATCGAATAACGAACTTCAATTTGGATACAGCCCTTAAAATACGCTCGTTTTAAAATAATTAATTTCTCGGAAACTTATGGTACGAATTGCATAAAAATTTGTTTTTAGGCTAATTGAAGGGTGTAGAGTTCATTTATGCTGTCAGAATTGGGTATTGCCATTGTAAAAAATGAAGTTATGGTTCGTTTTAATATGTAGATGGTCCTCTAAGCAAATTTTACATACATCATTTAAAAGCAGACTTTATTTCCAATCGTTCGGTGCCATTAACCTTCTTCTACGATAAATTTGTTGAGGAGCAGTAGGGGGTGTTTACTTTTTTTTTCCACGACTGTACGTTAAACAGTGATAAAAGCAAAGTTTGTCATTTTCATGATAATGTTTATCTGTACCATCTATTTGTTCAGCAAGTATCTATCTGATGAAAAGCGATAAAAAAGAACATTACACACTAGATAAAATAGAGGTAAACCTCTAATATCGCTTTATTAAGAATGAGATGATTTATGTTTTTTATGGCTTAAAATGAATGTTTAGTTGTATCCATATGTGGATCATTTATTTCTCCAGAAATTCCACATTATAGGGCAGCTGAACATTAAGGATATCAATTGTTTATTTAATATACCTTGCAAGTCGTATAATTATGTAAAAAGTTTTTTTTTCCATCTGTGTATTTTCTTTTCATACTGTAACACATGCAAATTTTAAAAACATTTTTCTCTTTTTTTTACGTTTAGTTGAGCGCACACAAAAGAGAAAAATAAACTTTGTATATATAAGTAAAAAAATTTCTCGTTTCGAATATTCTTCCCCTCCCCAATCCTTATTTTGATAAAAGGAGGGAAAACTAGAATTGTTTTCTCTAAGAAATAGGACTTTTTTAAGCATGAATTGTTTCATGATTAAAAACGAACAAACAACAACAAAAAAAATCCCTCCAACATAAAACAGATTAAATATATCGGAAAGAAAATTTACAGATGTTTTCGATTCTATAATGCACACAAATAATTTTATGTGTTATTTGTTATATTACTTGATACTGATATGAACATTAAAAATTTCATATCTTTCTTTCCATTTTTTTTAGTAGTTAAGAGTAAACGTTGCATATCTTTTTATTCTGTTTTTAGTACTAAAAATGTTAAATCCGATGCTTATTTAAATGAATTTAGAAAATGATACTATCAAACTCTTAAAGATATTTAATATTCTAGATTTTTGATAATTTGTTTGATTTTCCATTATATTTTCTCAAAATGTATCAAAGCACCCAGCAAATAATATTGATGCACAGACAAAATTATTGTTAATGCAACACCACGAACGAGATATACAGAGTGCCCGTAAAGTTATGGTGCATTTTTGACCGGTCACAGGAAACCAACGAAACAAGATGAAAATGTGAAATTTTCACCAAATAAAAGAAAAACTCTCCAAGTTTCATACACGTTGAGTGCAGTTCAATGTCGCCACCATTTGTTGTCCTACACAGAACACGCTGTATTTTTCTCTGTACCGTCCACTTGTGGACTGCCATGGGCGTGGGCTGATCCGTTGCTGCGCAGTTCATCGAGGCTAACGAGAAAGACAGGCTACCGCGGTGGGTTCGATTCTTCTTTTTTTATAGACCACTGGAGTACGTGATGCTCTTTTCGCACACCTTAATTGGTGGATTCGAGCATCACGTGACCTTAGCGGTCTGTAAAAAAAGAAGAATCGGACCCACCGTGGTAGCCTGTCTTTCTCGTTAGCCTCGGCAGTTCATGATGTTGCGTCATCATCTGCGTACACACACTCTTGTACAGTCGTGGAAAAAAAAGTAAACACACCCTACTAACTCCTCAACAAATTATCGTAGAAGAAAGTTGCTGGTACCGAACGATGGGAAATAAAGTCTGCTTTTAAATGGCGTATATAAAATTTGTTTAGGAGGCCATTTACATATTAAAACGAAACATAACTTTGTTTTTTTCAATAGCAGTACACAATTCTGACAGCATAAGTGAATTCTACACACATCAATTAGCCTAAAAACAAATTTTTCTGCAATTTGTACCATAAGTTTGTCAGAAATTAATTATTTTAAAACGAGCGTATTTTAAGGGCTGTGTCCAGATTGAAGTTCGGAACTCGATTGTTAACCGAGAGAGCCCTCATCTTGATCAAGGCACCTTAAGAAGTCAATGAAGCCTGCTAGATTACAGGACAGCAGAAGAAATTTCAAATATCTACTCACTTCTATTATAGACGGCCCCTTAAACCATCATTTTGCCGTTTTTTAAGCATAATTTGAAAACTACTTGGAAGAAAAATGTGAAATTTTGGATTTCCATAAAGCAGGACTTAATAAATCTAAATCCATCAAAAAAAATAGTAGGTTGCAATTCATAATTTTTTCGAATATTAATTTAATAATACATAACTGGTACCATAAAATTATAAAAATTGCAAATTCAGCGTATTTATGTTTGGGTATATTAGTATTATTGCTAGACAAAAAAATTAGCACATTAAGAGCATAATTTCTGGGGATATAACTAAAAATATGAAAATGTAATTTAACATTAGAAGCACTAAATTTTGAATGTTTATAATTCAAAAACTTATCATTCAAACGACTTGAAATTCGGTGTCTAGGGATAGTTAGAACCGCAGACTTGAAATATCACGTTAAAATTGTGTATTGTCATTGAAAAAAAATGAAGTTTGGATATTCGTTTTAATATGTAGATGGCCTTCTACGCAAATTTTATATGCATCATTTAAAAGTAGATTTTATTTCCAATCGTTCGGTACCAGTAACTTTCTTCTACGATAATTTGTTGAGGAGTTAGTAGGGGTGTTTACTTTTTTTTTCCCACGACTGTACATCATATTACGAAACTTGGAGAGTTCCTTTTATTTGGAGAAGATTTCTCAAGTGCCCCATGACTTTACGGACACAATGTACAATAACGTCGTCTGAGTTACTCGAAAGGGAAAGGGAACCGTAGCTCCAAGCTGTAAGCCTGATGGACTGTTTTCCTACGGACTGCCGAAACCCATTTATTACCCGACTGAAAAGAAGGGTTACGTGTTTCACGCGTATCTGTGTATGTGGATTTCTTTATACCCTCGAAACATCCCAACGGCTGGATGGATTTTAATGAATGAGGTCTCTATCAATTCGTCTTAACAGCCCTATGGCTATAGGCAAGGTTTTGTTTTTATAAATACAAAATGACGGCCGTAAAATACAAAATGGCGGTACAGATGTAAAAAAAATTACGCAATCTATTGAGTAGCATATCATTGGATAGGTGTTTCAAAATGAAGACAATGTTCCATTGACTATTTTACAGTCAGAATCTCCGTTAAAATATTATACAGCCTGGAAGTTGTGTATGTATTGTGGATCTCTAGTTTTACTGCAACTCTAACCATCATAGACATCTATAGACCTCATCAAAACAGTGTTTATAGACAGGAACTAACAATTAAACACAACATAAAAGTCATCAATACAAGTAAATATAAAACATAGGTAAGCAATATAAACAAGTAATATAAAAATATATTTTAAGTCAATTCCTACTTAGTAGGTCAATAAGAGAATTTTTTTTCTCCCATTCTTCTTACCTCTTGAGTGGCGCCTTGATCAAGAAGAGGGCTCTCTCGGTCTTAAAATACCTTGATCAAGAAGAGGGTTCTCTCGATTATTGAAAATTAATTAATTTAATTTAATCAATGAGTTAATATTTGGAAAAAACTGGATTAACATCCAGTGTCATCCACTACAAGTTAAAAAAAATTTATTTGAGCGTGATTGGATGAATAATAAGTATTTTATTAACGATTGAAAATTTGAACAAGATATATAGCGAGAGTGGGAGCTAATAGTAGGAATTGAAAAAAAAAATAGTTTCACATTGATGAGAAATGATTAATTAGTTCGCTTTTTACGCAGTCGGGTTTTTTGATGTTTTTAATTTAATATAACTAGTTAGTCCATCCTTTTGACAGCAGTTTTAAAAAGATCGGTCAGTGTTTATATTTATACTTTAATAACTCAATAAACTGCAAGATTCTCAATATAGCTGCCTTGTTCAAAACATGACGTTTATAAAAAATACAAAATATTAGTAACAAAAACATTACTTGTAATAACTATAATAGCAATAATAGAAAAGATAATAATATTAATATTAATAATAATAATGATAATTAGTGAATATATTTGAAAACTAATTACAATGGAAACAAAGAAGTTAACAAAAAAAAACATAAATCATCGCTTGAAGAAGTGTCCGAGAGGTATGGATAACTATTTCTAAAAATGACTTCATTTTTCTCTATAAATCTCATTAGTGCTGATATTTTGTTCATGAGAACAGGACATTCAGTAATATAATTAATCCAATCCGGAATCGTCATACTTCTTTTTTTTTTTTTTTTGGTAATATAGTGTACTTTAACTTTAGAAAGTTTGGAAACCAATATAATTTCAATATTAAAAGAAGCATTTATAAAAACAAAGTTTCTTTTGCTGCCACTGATTTTCGGAAACCTCTTCCAGTAGATTTTATTGTATATTATTGAGTTTTCTAAACCGGAATATAGGTTTTTCGGATGCCATCAATTCTCAAGTAAGCATATCCATGTTTAACAAATATGCTATACAAACAATGGTGATAAGTTAACAGCATTAACTGTAATATTAAAACTGATATTATTTTGTTGCTCGTGCATGTGTAAATTCAATTACTCTGCTGAAAATGTTTAATTGAGAATTGATAGCATCCGATTTTGACGGTTGACAAAACTGATAAAAATTACTCGGTAAAGTTTCCGAAAATCAGTGGCAGCAAAAGGATTTTTGTGCTTATAATGCTTTTTTAAATCTTGAAGGTAATAGTTGATATACTATTTCTAATTGCTACAAGGTGTAAGATTAAAAATTAAAAACAGAAAAATAGTTTTATTTGACATGTTTCGACTCTGTCGAAACTCATGTAGAGTTGAAACATACGTGTTTCAACTCTGCTTGAGTGATTTTCAAAACAAATAAATAATAATATTCTGAAATTGCAATTTCAGATTATTATTATTATTATTATTATTATTATTATTATTATTATTATTATTATTATTATTATTATTATTATTATTATTATTATTATTATTATTATTATTTAAAAATGACTCGGATAGAGTCAAAATATATCAACATTAAAATAAAATTGTTTTACTATATTTAAAGTTTTAATCTTACACGTTTTAGCAATTAGAAATAGTATATTATTACAAGGTGTTAATTTGTTATAGAGGTTAATTTATTATAAATTTTAAATCCAATAGCCTACTTTCACATAAAATCGCAGTTGTCAGATCCTTGTACAACAGAGCCTTGAGATTTTGCCGTGACAGAGTTAGTTTTGATAATGAAATTGGCAAGATAATGAATGATTTACGTCTCAACGACTATCCACCTCGTTGGTGTCTTAGAGTTATTTCGGATCTTGCGAGCAAATCAGACCAGTATCCCACTCCTTACCAGCGTGTCAATCCTATAGGAACTATATCTTTGCCTTATTACAGTAATATTTCGGACAAAATTTCAGCCGTACACAAGGATGTTAATGTTAGGACAGCTCATGTTCCTTTTAACCGCATTGGTAATTTTTTTCAGTAGTTTTAAGCATAAATTTTCGAAGTTTGACTTGAATGGTGTCGTTTATGAAATTCTTTGTAAAGGTTGCAGCTCGATTTACATTGATGAGGCTGCACTGTTAAAAATATCGTGAAAAATTACCTCTGTTTTTAAAGGCTATCTATTTTCTGACCATTGAGAATGCTACATAAATGCTCATTGATCAGAAAATAGATAGCTTTTCAAAACAGAGGTAATTTTTCACGATATTTTTAACAGTGTGGACGCTCATTAATTGCTAGACTCAAGGAGCATAAAAATTCTTTTAATAAAGGTACTCTGAATTCAAGATTGGTAGCACATGCACTTGAGTTCGATCATGTCCCCGATTTTGAGAGTGCACGAATTGTGGAAACCAATTGCCCCGTATATTATAACCGTGTCTTCCTTGAGGGTTGGAGGACTTTATTAGCTGAATCGCCAATCAACGAAGCAACCCAGGTTCCTGCTGATTATTCTATCCTACTTAGACCGTGATTTGAACTGTTTTTTCGTTTGCTTTGGCTCTTGCTGTTTTGTGACTCTGCTCGTTTACTGATGAGGGGTATGAAAAAAGTCGAAACGTTTATAAATATTTTTAATTATATTTTAATTGTTTTCAATAAAATTTTAATGTGTGTATGTCTGTAGTTATGCAAATTGTGTTAAGGTTCAATTTTATCTTTGAATTTTTTAACTTTGAAATTTACAATTTGCGAAAAATCGTGGCATGATAGCTAAAAAAAAATGATGGTCATTTACGGATTCAGAGTTAAAAAACACATAAAAATCAATTATCAAAAGTTAAAAACACAACAATGACATCTATTTTATAGTATCAAACTTCCGCTATTTTTTTTCTTTTTTTTAACTTTAAAATTTACGATTTGCAAAAAATCTTTACGTGATAGTAAAAAACGAAGACCAATTTCAAATTCAGCGATACAGAATGTATAAGAATCAATTATCAAAAGCTAAAACTTTAATTTTCATCATTTTATTTAAAAAAAATCTGTTTTTTCTTTTCTTCTTATATATTTATTACAAATTGTATATTTTCCATTAATATGTCAGAATGATTAAAGATTTCAAATTTATATTGTAATGTTAATTTTACTCTCAACCATTTTTTTTTTTAATATATCTGACGAAATTATATTTCTACTAAATTTGCGAATAACTCCTAATTTACAGCAAAAAATACACTGTTAAAAATTTGCAGCGTTCAGTCCGGTCATTTGACCGTTTTTATCGAAAACGGTTACACAATTGTAATTTAACACTATTCTGACGATAATATAGGCCATTTTAAGGTCAGAATATAGTTAAATTACGGCTGTGAAACCGTTTTTTCAAAAAACGGTCGAATGACTGGACAGAATGCTGCAAATTTTTAACAGTGTATACTCCAACTTTAAAGACTTATTACTCGGCCAGTTTTAGTCGTAGAATAACGGGACTTTTTTTTTGTCTTACATGTCAGTGTAAAAGGAAAATTTTACTAAATATAACTTATAGGATCGGGGGACCGTACAAAAATTTAAATTTCGTAATTTTTTAAGAAATGTTTTTATTGACCCAAATTGCTTTAAAAATATTCTTTACCTCTTTAAAAACATTTTTGTAATCATAACTATATATGTCTATGACTACCGGTTTAGGAATTAGCCATTGGACACCGTTGAGAGTGGACACCCTGTATAAAATTATTTTACCAAAATTACTTTCTGAAGACGTAGTGAAGGCATGTCAAACTCGTTTACTTCCGAGGCCCAAATTAAACATTGTATACATAACCGCGGGCCATATTAAATTAAAAAAAAAAAACAACTATATATATATAAGACATACATAGGCTAGAATCCTATGTATGCTCCGAAGTAAAGAGCCTGAGAAATGTTTTTTCCCCTAAAAACAGTTCATGTAACTTTCGAAACTACTCGCTACTTATTTAAAATGTATTTGTTTAAGCTATTAATTATTGTAATTTAGCGCTGTATTTTAACAGTTTTCCGATACACTTTTTAGTATCCAATAAATACTGCACATTTTTTTGTAATGCACTGAATATCGAATAGAGCAGTAAATTAAAGTATCAGTATCAAAATAAAACACATAACAATTTTTTAAAATATATTATAAAGATTTTATAAATGTTTTAATTTTCAAATTCATGATACGTTCTTTCTAGTTTTCCGATTGGTTATTTTTGCATCCACAATCTCTTGGAACCGAAACATTAAAATAAGTTTAAAATTCAATAACTTGCAAACGGTGACAGATATTTAAAAAATTCTTGCAGGAGGGTTATGCATGAGCTCAAAAGTTTTTTTTACAGTGATTTTCGATTTTAGTTCGAATTACAAACAAAATATAGCGCTGCGATCAATAGACGCTAAATTCAGGCTCGATTTTTGGTACTTCGGGACCCGCTCAATACATTTTAATCTCCTTTTTCCGCATGGAAGAAGAGATCGGCCAAAAAATCAAGCCTGTATTTTGCGCCTATCGATCGCAGCGCCATCTATTGTTTGTACTTGGAACTAAAATCGAAAATCACTGTAAAAAAAACTTTTGACCTCATGCATAACCCTCCTACAAGAATTTTTTAAATACCTGTCATCGTTTGCAAGTTATTGAATTATAAAATCAGTCAGTCCTGTTTAGGACACCCGTTACATACACTATACTGTCTTTTATTCGCCGTACCTAACGCCAAGGTCAGATCGCGAAATTTTTTAATTAACCCCTTCGGGACGGGAGCCTTTTACGAAATTTTTAATCTTTTGTCACCGTTTTTTAAAAATAGAAATTTGTGTCTTCTTGAATCGAGAAAATGCGCTGATTAAATAAGGCAAATTTTACAGTAAAATTTTACTGGTGAGGAAAAACAAGGATTCTGAGCGCTTCACGCGGCACGCATACGTGTCGCTCGTCCCCAAGGGGTTAAAAATAGCTACCAATTTTTTTACTAGTAATCTTTTCTTAATTTATGTCGGAATTCCTGTCAATAAATAATCGAAGATTACTATTCTGAAACAGTGGTAGATATTTTGAATAAAAAAATTCTCCGACTTGTCATCATTGCAATCAGAAGTACTGCGTCTAGAAGATATAGTATGCAAATCAGCTGTTCCAAAGATGCTAAAGTATTATATCCGATAAATGTCTAACGATGCTGAACGATAAATGTCGATCGCAGTGACAGCTGGTAGCTCAAACAAAAAGATATAGGGACTGGATTGAGGAAACGTTTCGGTCAGTGAAGAGCTAGCAGATGTCGCTGCGATCGACATTTATCATTTAGCATCGTTGGATATTTATCATTTAGCATCGTTGGATATTTATCATTTAGCATCGTTGGATATTTATCATTTAGCATCGTTGGACTTTTAAGGAGTTCAACTTTTTAGCACTTTTCAAAGCGTTACTGGAATAACCGGTTTCCATCCTATATCTTCTAGGCGCTATAACAGAAGTGCTCATTATTGCGGCGATGTTATCACTCATATCTTCAGAAACGCTGGAAAACTATATATTTTCGAGATTTAACCCTTTCAGGCTCAGAAAAATTGTATTCGTAAAATGATGAAATGATTGACAGACACCAGAATTTAGTAAGGAATTTCTTAGATGATAAGAACTTGCTTTTCTAAATTTTTATTCGAAAAACAAAATTTTATTAATGCCGTTTGTCGATTTCGAATTAAAATTAGGTAATCACGTAGCGGGACCAACGACCTTGAAAGGGTTAAAGAAGCTTTCATGAGATCAAAGTTAATTGTCGATGCTATCAATATTCAATCAAATATTTTCAGCTGCGTAATTGAATTTAAACATACAAGAATAACAAAATAATATTGATTTTAATGTTGTTAATGAATCTTGTTTCTCTATAGAACATGTTCCGTGAAAATGAAAATCTTTACTTGAGAATAGAACATTTGAATAACCTATGCTTTGGGTTGACAAAACTGATTAATGCACATTAAAAACGACTGAGAAACATTTTCGAAAGCCAGTGGCAGCAATCGGAACTTGATTTTATAAAGTTTACTTATATCTCGAACATATTTTGGTTCCTGAGCTTCGTAAAGATAACGAACGCCTTTCGTAATCGTGGATAACTCACCAAAGGATATTGTATATTTTCGTTCGTCGTTATGTAATATTTTTATAGATTAAAAAACATTTGTTTCTTTTTTTACAGCGCAGTGTTCAGAAAGTCAAGTGAAATCGCTTCAGATTTTTAAAAATAATTATTATTGGCGTTCAAAAAATTCGTTAATTAACCGAATGTCCTAAAATTGACCGTCTGATTTTGAAATTTAGTAACTTGCGAAGGTGACAGCTGTAAAAGAAATTTGTGTAGGAGAGTACATGTAATGTCAGGAGCTTTCTTTTTTACTATGATTCCTGATTTTAGTTCCAATTACCAGCGATAGATGGCGCTGCGCGCAATGAACGTCTAATCGAGGCAAAAGCAGAAATCACCCAGCCACGGTGTAACGAAGGAGGTCAAACGTATGAAGTGTGTCATATTCGCCAATAGAAATTTGTTCTTGGGTCCTGATTCTGAACTTAGTCTGTATATGATTCTGTATGATATTATTTTTTAATTCCAATCCGACATCAACGATGTCCAAATGATACCGACTGAGTTCAAAATCGGGCCTTAAAAACAAGAGGCGAATGAGACCCACTCTGTACAATTTGACCTCCATTACTCGAACCATTGCTGTGTGATTTCTATTTCTGCCTCGATTGAGTATCTATTTATTGCAACGCCACCCATGGCTTATATTTGAAACTAAAACCGAGTATCACAGTAAAAAAACTCCTCACAGCATTAATTACTCTTCTGCAACAATTTCTTTAACAGCTGCCACCGTTTGCAAGTTATTGAATTTTAAAATCAGTCAGTCCATTTTAGGACATCCGGTAAAATACCTATTAAAAAACAATTACAGAACTACCTATGCTGTAATTTACTATCTGTCCTTAACATATGTAGAAAATAATTAGAAATATTTTGTAATAAATTAAGTTTTCGAAATATGCAAATATTAAGTAATATATTCTGTTTAATTTTAAATAAACGCACTATTATAATTGCATATTATCCCTTGATTATAATCTAGAGTTATGTGTATGCTAAATTACAATACCGTTGAGAGAAATTTCGAATTGTACGGAGATAATGAAAATTTCATGAACTGTTTAAAATAATTGTTAATAGCTAATATTCAGTCAACACTTGAATATAGGTAACTCGAATGCAAATTAATTTACTTCCTAGTTCCGTATTATTCTCAGATACATCTGTAGGTGAAAATTAATATTCGATTACGGAGAGGTTTCGTGTTATAGCGCTTAAATGTACTAGTATTTCGTAACAATTTCAGTGAAATCTTAGTAGTACTTCTTGACAATATACAATTCATTTGAATATAGCACACACACATATAGTTAACTATATACAGGGTCCATAATTAAACGACCCTACTTTGAAGTTGTCTAGAGACAAAACTGTTGTTCATAAAATTATGAAATTTGGTGAAAGACATATTAAAAGGATGGGAATTTGTTTGAACAACAACAACAAAAAAAGTTAAAAATTTCGTCACCAGAGGGCGATAGCTTAGAAATTTTATTTACAGGGTGTCCATAATTAAATGACCCTATTTTAAAGTTGTCTGCACGCGAAACTACTGTTCAGGATGTTGAGAAACTTTGTGTAAGACATAATAAAGAGATGGGAATTTGTTTGAAAAAAAAAAAAAAAAAGCGTTCGTTTGTTAACGAATTACACGTTTAGCATACATTTACGATTGTTTAACAACTTTTGTTATAACTAAACATGTTCCGCATGACGGCCATCATGTTCAGATACTATCTGGAATCGTTAGTTAGCATGTTCTAAAATTGACCGCAGTGTGTTCTGGGAAATGCTAGAAACATGTCGTGAAATGCTGTCTTTAGAATCAGGTTAAGTTAATAAATAAAATTTCTAAACTATCGTAATGCTAAATGTGCATTTTTTTAAAAATCTCCCTCTGATGGAGAAATTCTAAACTTCTTCTTTTTTTTTTTTTTTTTTTGTTTAAGGGAGTCCGGGACACAAAAATCTTCAAAATTTCATTTTTTTTTTTTTTTTTGGATTAAAAATTTCTTTGCCGTTTTCTGCTTAAAATGATGTTTAAATCATGTTTCTATCTTAATTAGAACAGGATATATTAATTTTTTCGTTTTGGTTTGTTTTCAAAATCTGCCTTTCAATCTATGGTTGCCAAGGGAACGAGTTCTTGTGAAATTGCGTTTTCTTCATGATAGGTTTTTTTCACCATTTCTCATATTTAAGTTCTTATAACTCGAGAACCGTTAAAGACACAGGATTGAAACTCGGAACATATCTTTTTCAATTATTTTACTTTACTTTTGAGCCAGCATATTTGAAAAAAATATTTACTTTTGAAAATATGATTTCTTTAAAAAAAGTTGCACCACTTTTTTTGTAATTTTTTCGCTAAATATTTTTAATTTTCTTAAAAATTAATATTTTTTAAAATGCTGGCTCTAAATTAAAAAATATATATTTCTTTTTATTTAAATGAAAAACAATTTAAATTCTACAAATAATATTTCGAGTTATAACGATTTTAAGTTATACCACTTTTTTCATAAATTTTAAATTAAAATTTTTTTTAAAAAAAGCTATGAGAAGTTTTATTATTTGATTTTGTTTACAAATGATATGGTTAACCATCACAAAAAAATTCAAAATTTTAACTCAATAAATAATTTTTTTTTTGAAAATGTGTCCCGGACCCCCTTAAAAAAATTCCCATTCCTTTATTATGTCCTTCACCAAATTTCACAACTTTATGAATAGATTTGTCTGTAGACAACTCTAAAGTAGGGTCGTTTAATTATGGACACCCTGTATATATATGTATGTGCGCGTGTGTAGGCAAATCTATAAAACTTTTTACAATAAATATAACTTTCAAGTTAAAAGATAATGGACACAATATAAATTAACCAATAATGTGAATTCGATAAAAAAAATCCCAATATTGCTATAGCGTGAAACCCCTCAGTTATTAACAACTAATTCGTAACTGACACTTCAGCAAAAATCTAACTGAAATATGCATTTTCTTGAGAAATTCTTCAAAATAATGTCATTTAATGGTCACTTATTTGTCTTAACTGTTATAACTTATGTGTTATTATATGTTTTTAAAAATAGGAATGGTGTCAGTTATTGGGAGTTATTGACCATATTTATGGAAAAAATAATAATTTTTAGTAATGTAAAATATAATTTTTCAAAATTTTGTCAACAATATTTTTTAATGAATACTATATTACAAAAAGAAAGATAAGTATAAAATAGATTTAAAACGTGTGATTTAAACAAGAAAGAATGTTTAAGGTGTCAGTTACACTGTAAAAAAAATTCTGTAGCTCTACAGATGTAAAATTACATGATTACTAAACTGTCATCTGTAATTGTACAAAAAAAGCTGCAAATCTACAAAACTAGTTTTTGTAAAGCTACAGAAATCTGTAACTTTACAAATGAATCTATTAAAATTTCAGTAATCTTACTAAAATTTTATCTGTAAAGCTGGCTGTAGTTACATGAAAAGTTCTAGGCATCCCAGTTTCCTAAAAAATTCTTAGTAACCTTACAGATTTTTTGATTTTCGGCGCAAAAGTGTGTCTGTTACATGAATATTTGTTGTTGCCGTTACATAAAAAGTTCTAGGAATCCCAGTTTCCTAGAAAAACTTTAGTAACTTTACAGATTTTTTTTTTACAGTGTACTGGGGGTTTCACCCTATGTACTGATTAAAATAAATAGGAGTAGAAAAAACTCCAAATACCCAAGGCAATATCAATACAAAAAGAAAAATGGAAACTTATATCTATTATGAAACACTTTATTAAGGACAATATTTCATGGTATAAATAAGTTGCAAATAATTTCTGTTTCAACATATCAAGCGATTAAGCTAAAACTATGATCAAATTGCCCCATGAATTGCGATACACGTGAAAAAAAATGAAAAATTAAAACTGAAGCATTATGGTCCAACCGGAATTCCAAATAATAGAAAAAAGATTTCATCACTTTATGATTGCAGCTACTGCAGCACAGAAAGCTGATTTAGCATACCAGAAAATTTTAACAGTAATAAGTGTCATTGCTTGTAGCTGCACTATTTTTTCTTACAAATTAAGTTATAAAATTTAGGCTTGAAAAGCCTTTATTAATATATTACGCATTTAAACCTTGCAAAAATTGACATTTATAAATTTTTAGTCTAATTCTTATAAATTTTTAATCTAATTCTACTAAATTTTTAATCTATTGCTATGAACAATAGCTTCAAAACGGTTAATCAAACTTTTTCTTCTAAAAAACGTTAAAAGCTTCAAACGTTATTTTAGAACCTTACAAATCCTTTACTTCTGTGCTCATAAAGTTTCATCTCAAAATTCATTAATTTTTAAATGGACAATTTTATTTTAGTATTCGAAACAGATGCATATTTAACCCTCTAATGACGATGGTAGAATGCTTTAGAGAAATTGCGTAATTCAGTGAATCGGAATTCATACGAAAAAAAAAAATCTAAATAGTAAATTTCGTTTTATTTAACAACGAAATGTCTGGTATTAAGTAAAGCAACAATTACTATTTTAAATTTCTGGTGTGGATACGGAATATGTATATAGAAAAATCCACTAAATCGGAAGGCATTAGAGGGTTAATGTTACAATTAACAGACTCTATTTTGAAAGATCATTTAGATGCGCTTTCATTTCTGCCTTAATACGAATTCCTCATCTGCGTCTTCGGATATCTTGCGGTGATTAAGCCTGGATGCAGTAAAATATAGCTCTTTAAATGGATTTTGTCGGAGAGATCCAAAGCATTTGACTTTATTGGCTAACTGTGAAATCCCCACAGAGTTTACTTCATTAACTAATATTTCATTAAAGTATTGATATAGATAATTATCATTATATTAAGCTCTATATTTTCTCCATTCCTCTGAAGTATGTGATGTTGCATAACGTATATATTTCTGTTTTCCTTCTTTTAAAGAGGGATATGTCTTCCAAATTGTATTTTCCGAAATACATGGTTTAATCAATTACAATCGAGTTCAAAATTTAATTTGGATTGATGCTCTTTCGTTGCAAATTTGTAAATAATGTAAAATTTAGAAACAAGTACATAGTTTCCTTATTGATTGTTTTTGTAAATAATACTGTTATAAAATAACATGCTTTACAGCAATAATACAGAGAGAATGATACAATGAGAATATTATATCGTGTTGAACACAAAACTAATTTTGACCAAGCTATGTTCGGTCATTTATTTAAAAGGAAATGAAATACAATACAAATAATTTCTCCTATGTTTTATTAACTGCATAAGTGCAATTTGACGAAAATCAATTTAAATTAATATCAGTAAGAACCAAAAAAAAAAAAAAATCTTAAAACTCCATAAAATGTGTAAATGCGCTAGGCCTTTGGAAAGAACTCAGTCTTTCTTCATCAGAAGCAAAAAAGACGTGCGTCTACTTTGAAAGCAAAAGAAAGACTGGAATGAAAGATAAGGGGAAAGGACCAGTTGAAGAAACAGCCAATAGGAAAGCAAGAAACATCAACAATACCACAAGAACATTAGGTAATCGGAAGAAAACAGAGTAGAAAGAGAATTTATGAAGCAAATTGAATAATAATAAAAAAAGTAAAGGAAAACGTATGGATATATAAAACATATAGGAAAGAAAACTTATAATAATAATAATAATAATAGAAAAAATATATATGTGTGTGTGTGAAACTCCTGCGACACTCTTGCATATCTACGTAAAAGTAGTATAATAAACTCAAGCTTTCAACTTTACAAACACTCAGTTATTCCTGAGAACAACTGTAGTGCAGTCGTGATGAAGTGGAAGTCAGGACTTAGTAAAAATTCAGAAGAATTTCCCGTTCAATAAAATAACAGAGTCAGCATATTCCTTAAGTGCTTTATTGGAAACACATCTCATAACAGTTCCACTATGCAATATATCGGCTCTCAAAAACTAGCTGTACCATTTCATATTAAGTCTATGATGTTAAAGGCATTGGAATCTGACAATTTCAAAATCATACCACCAAGTGACGGGTTGTTAGTAACAACACAAAAATGTACAAAAATCTCTTCTCCAAGAGAATATAAGATCTTAAATATTAAAAAGAACGTGAACGGTTACAATCAATGAACCAACCCAGTGGAGAGAGGGGAAGAACGGGATGGAAGGACACACCAGAGATAGGGTGAAACTTAGAAAAGAGGAAGGGCGCGCAACGTAGCCGACCAAACTTAATATTTACCGCCGGAAGTGCTATAAAGTAAACAGCCTAGCCCGCGAAGTTCTCGCAAGGCACTCTGGGATATGGAATGATATTTCAACATATATAAAATGGTACTAATAAAACCTTCGAAAGAAAAAGGAACTTAATGTCTCCAAATATGAAAGCATAGAGTAATTTAGTGGGTTTTTACAAAGAAGTGCATTATTTAACAGATTAAGGTATTGAGAATAATAGATAAATGAATACGTTGAATTAAAGGCATGCGATTACAATATTAAGGATATTAAAAATATTATTAAAAGACAAGTAAAAAGGTAGATATTATAAGAATTCGTAATAAATTAACAAAGGTAAAAGGGCGAATTTTTTTATTATATTTATATATATATATAAGTTAAATAAAAATAACTGAAAAAATAAATAAGAATATTCATAATAATAAACAATTAATACAGTAAATAAGTAAATAAGTAAAATCAAATCAAATGAAATAAAAATGACAACATGCAAATATAAAAAATAAAAATGTAAATACCAAACTAATATTAATTAAGCAAAAAATAAATATATTGTACAGTAGCACTGAAAAGGTTTTTCCAAGCTGCAGAGTTCATGGTAGAATCAGATTATTCATTAGTAATAACTTCACGGTTAAGATAAATGGTTAAGGTTTTAAGAAAGTGAAATTCTGAGGTGCTACTAGCATTAAAGATAATTTTTGCATTTTGAAAATTAAAACTAGTGCCGAGATCCCAAGAATGCTTCGAAATAGAGGATTTAGAAATTTCTTGGTTATTTGCATAACGAGAATGAAGCGGATTTCGAGATTTCTTTTAGTTTGACCAATGTAAGATAAATATTAAACATTCCAAAGAACATTATTCATTGATTATTCATTGAAGATGAGGAACCTTAGAAGAAGGGAATTTGAATTTATTGACACGTTTAAAAATAATATTAACGTTGAAACGATTTAAAACTTTGGCTAATATGAAACACAAAGAAGCATAAAAAGGCAGAACAATCAAGTTATCAGGTTTGGTTTTCACAGATTTAGAAAGAGTGGATTTGTTAGAAGATCCTATTGAATCTCAATAGACCTTCTCCATATTGAAAATCAATTTATCTCAGTTCAATCTGTTACACATATTTTTCTGCATAAAAACCCAGATCGCAAAATCATGCATAGGACATATATGTGGGTTTTAATGTGAATAATGTACTGCTTAATCGAAACTGATGCTCTTCAAACTGTGAATATGTATAAAAAGGTTTAATACATCACGAAACATACAGCTTAACACTCAAAATAACACCGTACAACTCGCAAAAGCTTCCCTGAGCCTTGCGTTAACAATTATCAACCAACTCCATTGCTGAATATCTATAGAACAACACATATCTCGGTCTCCTCTTTTCACTTCCCACGAGTCTCGCTTGAGATATCACGTTCATTTAACCCTTGAGTCTTATCTTTTATTCCCACATATATAATGAAACATATTCCAAGATAAATTCAATATTCCTTTATAAATTCAATTAAAATTATTTTTAAACTGTGTTTTGAAATCTTACGTCTGTTTTACTGTTTATTGCTAACAAGAACGGAAAATTGTGAATCAGGCATAGATTACGAAACACTTTACAAAATTTCGTTTTTTCATGAAATTAAACTAGATATATACCTGATATCTGTATATACCTGAATAATAAATTTAAAAAGCAGATAACTGAGTGAAAATCAATTTTCAGCAATTGCTGTCTATATCCTGTAATATGTACGAATTCTTTTGCAAAACTGTGAATAATATCGATGCAGTTATAGACTAATAGATATATAGATTTTCACCCATAGACCGTAACGTAACGGAAATCTTTTGCGTGCCCCTGTAAACGGACTACAAATACTATATGCTTGTTTTTCAATAGCGAATATTCTACTTCAAACCTCACTAACATAAGAAAATTACATCGTAATCCGGGTATGTTTACGAGAGTACGAGACCGGCGGACAGATAGACGAAACAACCAAGTTCATAAACACTTATCAACTATCTTGAAAAGTGTTAAAAATGTCAAAGGGATATACAACCTTTGTTTTTTCTTACCACAGTTTACTTTTTTCATCTTTACAAAAGTTGTATACTTCATTTAACGTACTTTTCCTTTTTACAATATACCAAATGTCTTTTGTGGTTTAGTCTAATAGTACGCATTTTTAATTGTTTAGGCAGTCTGATTATCTAGTTAGCCTGTGAATCGCATGATTAAAACCAATAAAGACAAATGTGGCGTAATCTTAGAAAATATAAGGGTTGCCCAAATGAAAAGCGGACACGTACGATTGCATCAGAGTGACTTGCCCTGTAGCAGAGCAACTAAACAGAGATATAAAGGGAGATAGGAGGTATGCATGCACCGTATACGGCGTTCAACAGTGAAACCTGTTCGCGATAGAAGAAATTGAACAAAAGTGAAGTCGTACCATACGTGGATGCGTCCAGATCGGAACAACGCGTGGTGGTACGGTTTCTGATTGCGGAAGGTGAGCGTAATGCGGACATCTAACGGCGAATGGTGGCAGTCTATGGCAAGCACTGTTTTGGTCGAACGGCTGTGAACAATTAGTGTGTACTCATTCCGTACACACTTTATTGTACTGCAGATGTTGGTGGATGATGGTGTGAACTGTTCCTTTACTCAGGTTGAGTTCGTCACTGATGTCACGGGTCCGAACTCTTCGATTAGCTCTGATCGTTTCGTCAACGGCGGCAATGCAGTTGTTGGTGATCACGATGTTTGCATGGTATGGTCTTGGCAGATCCCATATCGTTTGCCGCCCTTCACGAAAACTTTTACACCAATTGTTCACAGCCGTTCGACCTAAACAATGCTCGCCATAGACTGTCACCATTCGCCGATAGGTGTCTACATTACGCTTATCTTCCGCAATCAGAAACAGAAACAGTTCCGATCTGGATGCATCATTTTATGGCATGACTTTACTTTCGGTCAATTCCTCTACCGCGAACAAGTTTCACTGTTGAACGCCATATGCGGTGCACACCTCCTACCGCCCTTTATATCCCTGTTTGGTAGCGCTGTAGCTCCAGTCATTCTGACGTAATCGCACGTGTCCACGTTTCATTTAGGCAACCCCTTATATGATATAACCACGAGCGAAAATATACAATCGCCTTTTCCAAGTTACAAACGATTTCAAAAAGCATTCTTTAATTTAAGAAACCTCAGATACCAATATATTTTCGAGACTTAAAGAAAATTTTATAAAAACAGAGTTTTTTTGCTGTCAGTGATTTTCGGAAAAGATGCCGAGTAGTTTTTTTATAGTGTATTAAACAGTTTCTCAACCCGGAAAATAGTTTTTTTCGGTGCTATCAATTCTCAAGTAAAGATTTTCATATTCAACAAACATGTTTTAGAGACAATAAGGATAAATAAACAGCATTAACTTTAACAATATTGTTTTATTAGTCTTGCAATTATAAAATCTATTACACAGCTGAAAATATTTAATTGAGAACTGGTATCATCCTAAAGCCGATACGTCAGTTTAAGAAAACTGATTATTTTACTGTAAAAAGTACTCGGGGGCGTTTCCGAAAATCCGTGGCAAAAAGAGAACTTTTGTTTTTATAAACGTTTTTTTAAATATCAAATATATATTGGTTTCTGAGGTGTCTAAAGATAAAGAACACATTTAGACATTATGAGTAATTTGGAAGAAGTTATTGCATACTTTCGTTGGTGGTTATATTTTATTTTTGTAGATTAAAAAACCATTTGTTTCTTTCTACGGTTTAATGTCTAGTTCAATGATGTACTTCTCTTTAAACTTGAATGTCTGGCCATCTAATGAATTTTCAAAAAATAGATATTTTTATAGGCCAAACCTTTGCATGTACATCACGTGCTCTGGTATTTACCTCTAAATTTAGGAAGACTAATGTTAGTATAAGAAGTAAAATATTCTGAAATGTAACATTAGCAAATTCGATATTGATCATTCACTAAGTAATCTTTAAGCATAAAGTAATTTAATAAAAAATTTCCCCTATAGCCGGTAGGCATTTCTATCGGTGCAGTATTCTATTCTGTTATGGTTTCTGTACTTGCACGAAGTGTTTCTTGTCAAGAAATCTGGTTTGCAATTTCTAATGCATATAGAAAATGAATAAAAGAAATGTCTTTATTTGCTTTGTGAAGATTCGTCCTGTAGCCAAACATTGGATTAGACCACATAAGCAATATTTAATTTTTTCTATAATTCCAATCTTTCTAGAAGTTTTACATTCAAGTAAATCTTTTTTATAGCTGCTACATAGAAATATTTAATGAAAACATTTATTTTATGATTTTAAGTCAATGCTGTACTAATAATTTTAATTTTTAGAAATTTTAGATATTTTAATATACATGAAATGATAAGAAAAGAAAACTTTTTAAAAATAAAAAAATTAAATGAAATCTCAAAATTTAATATTAAAATTCGCAATTTCTTAAAAAAAAAAAAAAAAAACAGTTAAATCTAATATTCAAAACGGATTTGCCCTGTTAACTTCGTTTCTCAGTCCAACAAAATTACTTTTAGGTGTTAAGTGGTAATAAATTTTGAGATACAAATTGCTGAAGAGAACTCAACACTACTTTCTCTGTGTTTAGACTTGCAAAGTCAATTGCTCAGGAAGTTTTTCACGAGCTGGCGCAGATGTCAATCAAAAGATCCTATTCCAATCATTAATAGTAACTAATTGTGTACTACCTATCCCCCTAATGGGAGAAATTTTAAGTTCGTCATAAGAAAGCCTAGAAAAAATGAAAACGCGCTTTTTATAGCAAAATGATTGCTCAGAATCTTCAAGACATTCTCCTGCGCATTTTACCAATTATGATGTGATAATCTTTCAGAGTCTTTAAGTAATGAGATTTTACTTGAAAGGCTTATCATGTACCGTAAAAAGAAATCAAACACCAACGAATTTGTCTGTTTGCCTTATTAAATAATTAACAATGACTACTTACAAGTTAAATCCAAATGATAATGTAAAAAAAATGTATCTTCGAGCCAATATCTCATATACATTTATAAAAAGGGACAATGGTTTCTTCCAGATGAAATAATCTTCATAAACCCGTCTTGTTTAATGTGTTCTTATAAATGGATACATTTTAAAATTTTATTAAACACCTAGATTTCATAATCTCAACACAATTTTCCTCAAGTAAATAGATTATTTACAATTTTTCTTCTTTCTAATCTTTCACTACTTCAAAGAGAACAACAACTCAACTACATTCAGTATGGTTTTTTAGTCTCTGATATTTATGTTTTATTTATCTGCTTTCAAAACGTGTTGTAAAACATCAAAACAGAAATCTTTTAATCTTTGTGTAAAGTATTTGAAAATATATAAAAATATATTTGTATGATTTTTGTATTAAGAGCTTGTAATAAAGGAAAAAAAGAGTTGCATTTTTAAGTAAAACGGATGAAGTATTTTCATTTCATAAGAAAAAGGCAACTGCAAAATGAAAAATAAACTTTTAACATACTCTTTTATCTCACTTAATATAAGTTTTTACCGCAAAATGAAACATCTTTTGAAGAGAACCATTTGATTTTAATTATTCAAAACATGCATGTTTTTATTGTCATAATTTACACGTTCTATGTTGAAAAAAAAACCATTTAAATACCATTTCATTTGTGGTTTAATGGGAAATTCTCATCTATGTTTCCGATATCTTCGGCATGTCTGGATGCCCTGAAATATCTGATCCTTGAATGACTTTTGCCAAATAAATCCAGAATCTACACTGCTCAAAACAATTAAAGGATATTGCAGTTTTAGGTGGATTTTGTATCTGGTAAACTGTTTAGCTGATTGATACATGGTCGACAGACATAGTAGGTTATATGAGAATAAATTACACATGTTTGGCAGAAAAAAATGCATTTTATTGCGCATTTGTGTACTAAAGGAAAAAAACACAATTTGTGCATATGAGAAAAAAAGAATAAGAAAAGGTGTTTTCTTCAAAGAAAATCATTTTCAGTAGGGGGTATGGTTTCCACGGGCGGCCAGCAACGTTGAACACCTTTGAGGCATGGACTCAATGAGGCTATTAATGACGAGTTGGGGTATTCTGCCCCACTCTTCCAGAAGAGCTCTTTCCAGTTCTTGGAGAGTTTGTGGGGGTTGTTGGCGGCCAGAAACTCGTCTTCCTAGAACGTCCGAAACGTGCTCGATTGGATTCATGTCTGGAGAACACGTTGCCATTCCATTCGAACGATTCCTTCCTCGAAAAGGAAATCCTCCACCAGGTTTGCACGATGTGGCCTGCAGTTATCGTCCATTAAAATGAAGTTATCTCCGATTGCTGCAGCGTAAGGGACTACAATAGGTCTGAGGATCTCATCCCTATATCGGCGACCAGTCAGAGCTCCATCTCGAATGATGTAGAGGTCAGTGCGCCCGTCAATGGAGATGCCACTATACACCAACACTCCTCCACCGCCAAATCTGACACTTTCGTGCACGAACGCAGGATTATTCCTACTGCCACGGTTCCTCCAGATGAAAATACGCCTATTATCCGGATGCACAGAAAAACGGGACTCGTCAGAAAACAGAATATTGCTCCATTCATTTCTCCTCCAGTTGACATGCTCGGTTGCCCACTCCCTGCGGTCGCGACGATGCCTTGATGTTAATCTAACACATACCATCGGTCGGCGAGCATACAGACCTACAGCATGGAGCCGGTTTTGGACAGTCTGAGTTGAAATCGTGATGCCTGTAGCTGAGCGAAGGTGTTGTTGGAGAAGAGTAGCGTTCATGGTTCGGTGTCTCCGAGCTGTTAACGCTAAATACCGATCTTCATTGGGCGTTGTTGCCCGTCTACGACCTTGCTCTGGTCTTCGGCCTGCACATCCACTCTCCAAAAAACGGTTCCAGATCCTGGAAATGACACTTTGTGACACTCCAATGGCTTGCGCTACTTCGGCTTGAGTTTGGCCCCCTTCTAACCTACCAACAATTCTCAAAGCTTCTGAATCTGTCAAATGACTTCGCTGAGACATCGTACTCATCGAAACAAAGCAATCACTGAATGCCGATCATCCTTGTCTTCATTCTCTTTTATCCAGTTGAAAGTCAAATTTCATTCGCTGCCGCTGAAGCGACGTTTTTGACGTCGAACTCAAAATTTGCATACTCCACAGTTTGAAAACCAGAAAAATTTGCATTTGTGATTCTCTTCTTCTATTTTCGGCAAAAAAAATTCGTTTATATCTTTATTTTATATAAAACTTCAAATATCCTTTAATTGTTTTGAGCAGTGTATAATCTTTCTAGCTAAGTGCAAAATCCTCAAAGAGTTTATTTCATCAACTAATTACTCATTGCAGAGCTTATGCAGATAATGATTGTTTGCGGCGAAGTTTAATATAATATATGAAGCTCTTCTAAATTTGTCTGATTTCCTTATAATGTTTAATGAACCTTTATTATAAACAAGATTTAAATCTTTATTTTTAATACATATAAAATTTAATCTTGCATTATAATTTCGTTTAACATGTACCACGCGCAAAATGAAGCTGAAAAAAAAACCATCCATTTTTTTCAAAGGCATAATTTTTACTTCATTTTATGATTATTGAGGAAACTTTGGATTTAACAAATTTCGATGTCGTACACCATGGAAATTTTTGACGATAATAATTTTCATTAATTCAGAGTCTTAATTTGGGAGTCGATGATTGGCTCAAAAGTCCTATATGATGTCTGGAGAACTTTTCATTAGCTTGTGCTGGCGCCACTGTCTCGTGATACGTGGGCGCGGGGAGGAAGGTGAGACACTGGTTTTTGAAGGAAGGGTAGAGGTATTGCAATATGCCGGTCTGTGTGCTTGGCGGGGTTTTTGCAGAACCGAAAGTTAGTTATAAAATTTCACGGGTGCTACAGGCACTGGAATGTAAAAAGTTTGTATTGTAAGTGAAACGGATTGGTATAATATATCTACGTGTATAACTGTGGAGTAGTGGAATGTGTTACACTGGATATAATCTATACATTGTTTGTGTTCTTTTCGTCGTCTTGTCCTCGTCGATTTTTTGTACTGTCTTTCGTACATAAATACACTTAGTTTTGTGTCAAAAAGAATTAGCGATCTGTGACCTAGAAATATGCTTCTGACGTCAAGCGGGAATCGAGTATCACATCCTATTTCGATTGCAAATCCGGTCTTCTTTAAATTTATGTAAAGAAAATCTTTTGAAATATATGAAATTAAAAATTCATATTGAATGTTTAACAAACTTTGAAATTTTTAATACTAACACCGAATTTTGACGTATTTGGATTCTTTTGTAAATATCGCACAGCAAATGCAGATGAAAACGTAAATATTTATTCGATTACAAATATTTAAATTTATGTAAAAAAGAGCTAGTGAAATTTGTGAAAATATAAAATCATATTGAAAGTTTAACAAACTGTGAAATTTTCAATATTAACACCGAATTTTATATATTTGGATTATTTAGTAAATTATAAATAATATATTTATCGCCAAGCAAATGCAGAGGAAAAACGTAAGTATTTATTCGATTACAAATTAGGTATTTTCTAAATTTATGTAAAAAAAGAGCTAGTGAAACATGTAAAATTATAAACCCATATAGAAAGTTAAACAAACTTTGAAATTTTTTATACTAACACCGAATTTTGACATATTTGGGTTCATTGGTAAATTATAACTAATATATAAATAAAGAATTTATTTTAAAAAAAAATGCATATTGTAACTTTCAAATATTTTTTATCGGAAATCGATTTCTAGAACCTTCAAATATGTGAATGCAAAGTTTTAGCTGATTCCGTTGATAGTTTTTGCGTTATGCTTAAAAAACTAGCCACGTTGCAGTTTACAGTAAACATCCGCTAATCCGGCATCCTTTCGTAAAAAAATAGTATTTTTTGTTTAATCACTCCTGACGTTTACAATAATCTGAAAGAAATTCAGAATGAGAAATTACGTAACAAACTGTTACAAACGGTTAAAGATCAAGAATCTATAAATAGCTCAGTCATCCGGTAGACGAAGGGGTGGGGTGAAAAAAACAAAGACAAGTTGAAACAGATTTTGTACGAATCAGCCTAGCCTTGAAAAATCTCAGTGAAAGGCAAATAAAAAAAAAAAAAAAAACCCAAGTTAGACTAACTAGATTCGGTATTGTACAATTGGTTTTCAGCAGAACGATCAGAGGATAAACCCATAACTAGCCCTACCGTTGTTGAAAAAGCTAAATAATTTCAACGAGATTTGAACATCGATGCCGATTGAAAATTTTCTAAAGGCTGGCTGGGGAGCTTTAAGACTCTTCATGGTATCAGAAAATAGATATTCCTGGTGAGCTGAAATCTGGTGATGTTGTAGGTGGTGAAGAATTCAAAGTTGAATTCAAGTCTACTGTATCTGAAAGTAAACTTACAGCTGGCCAAATCTATAATGCAGATGAGACTGGCCTTATGTGGCGTTTCCTACTAAATTCTACCCTTGCTGGCGTGGATGAGAAAAGTGTGAAAGGTTTTAAGAAAAATAAAGATAGGTCAACAGTACAACCGTGCTCCAATTCATCCGATGATCACAAAATAAAACCTTTTGTGATGGAAAAGTTAAAGAATCCTTGGGCCTTAAAAGGCGTGAAAAGCTTGTTTTTGATTTATGGAGCACAATCAAGTGCAGTGTTTAATCAAGAGTTGTTTAAAAACTGGTTCTTTAAAGACTTTGTGCCAGATGTTAAAATTAATTTTGAAAAATTGAAAATGCCTGAAGAGAGTAAGGCTATTTTGTTTTCAGATAACTGTAGAGCTCATTTAGATAAGTAATAGTTAGAGTCTGGTAACATATCATTAGCCTATTTTCCTCCCAGTGTCACATCGTTGCTTCAGCCCATGGGTCAAGGGGTGATCAAGAAATTCAAGTTACACTATAGACGCTAATTTGTATAGAATTTATTGGTACTGGATTTCAATCTGAAAGATTTTCAAGGACAGTTTTCTGTTAAAGAGGCTATATTTGCTCTTGGTTTGTCTTGGGGTGAGGTAAAACAGGAAACTTTAGAAAATTCATGGTGTAAACTTTGATCTGAAATAATGGACAATAATATTGAAGTTACTGAAAGCGATACAGTTGACAGTGAACTAGAAGATGTTTTAGGTTGTTTTCTTTTAGAGAACAGTGCACGTTTTCATTTTATAGTCATGTATATATGTTGTACTTTACATTATTCAGTATTTTGTATTCTATTCAAGCTGTTTAAAGAATAAAAAACATACTTTACTGTCATTTTTTGTTTAATTCTAACTTCTATATGTTTTTTCGGACATTCATACTGTAATCCGGCAAGCTTAAAGTCCTTAACGTGCCGGATTAGAGGAAGTTTACTGTATTTTGCAGCTAATAAAAATAAATTTATGAAATTAAAATTTTACTTCTGCGTAATTGCTAAACTTCCCCACACCAAATGGCATCCTATTTGGTATTAGAAAGTCAAATTTAACGAGGAATCCAATAAAGATGTAAAAATTAAATGTAATTGGATCTCATTACATAATGTTTCATCCGAGAATAAAACAACTTTTAAAGAGGACTTTTCAGTTTTAATATTCAAGATTTGAATGTTTTTATTCTCGTTTTTTCTCAAGGAAAAATTTAAATACGAAATCAGTTCTGTTTAATTAAGAATTTCAGATATCTGACGGCGGTTAATAAACTAATGGATAACTGCAAAATATTAAGAGAGCTTACTTCATTAATTACTCAATAAACACCTTATGCGGATATAAATTGTCTTGATGGAAATTCAGTATAATAATTTTCGCCTTTTCTAAATTTTTGTTTCAGTTATTTATGCTTTAATGAATATCCGTTATTCAAATTTTAAAAGCTACAAATATCAACAACTTTTAAAAAGGACTATTGAGTTTTAGTATTCAAGACCTGAATGTTTTTATTCTCAAAATTATAACTCTTTTTCTCAAAAGATAATTTAAATACGAAATCAGTTCTGTTTAATTCAGGATTTCAGATATCTGACGGCGGTTAATCCAGGGTTTAGTGAAATATATCTTAATTGATTTTTGACAGATGAATCCAAAATCTTTAAACTTCTGGATAATTGCAAAATATTAAGAGAGCTTCATTCATTAATTACTCAATAAACAGCTTATGCGGATATAAGTTGTTTTGTTGGAAATTTAGTATAATGATGTTCATCTTTTCTAAATTTCTGTTTCTGTATGTTTAATGAATATCCATTATCCAAATTTTAAAAGCTACAAATATCAACAACTTTTAAAAAGGACTATTGAGTTTTAGTATTCAAGACCTGGAGGTTTTTATTCTCGGAATTAATACTCTTTTTCTCAAAAGATAATTTAAATACGAAATCAGTTCCGTTTAATTAAGAATTTCAGATGTCTGATGGCGGTTAATCCAGGGTTCAGTGAAATATAGAACATGAATTGACTTTTGATGAATCTAAAATCTTTAAACTACTGAGTAACAGAAAAATATTAAGAGAGCTTACTTCATTAATTAATAAACAACTCATGCGGATATAAATTGTCTTGATCAAAATTTGGTATAATAATGTTCGCGTTTTCTAAAATTTCTGTTACAGTTCTGTATGCTTTAATGAATATCCATTATCAGGATTTTAAAAGCTACAAATATACTCAAATATAATAATCCTGCAATTTAAAATTTATTTAATTTATTTTAAAAAGTACCACGTGTAAAATGAAATTAGAGAAGAAGCCTTCATTTTTCGAAGTGCGTATAGTTGTTGTTTAACCAAAATTTAATTATGTCTTCTAAAACGTACCTCGTGTAATACAAAAATGAGGAAGTCTTCATTCTTTCGAAGTACGTAGTTGTTGTTTAACCAAAATCTAATTATGTCTTCTAAAAAGTACCACGTATAAGATGAAAATGATGAAGTCTTCATTTTTCGAATTACGTAGCTGTAATTTAACGAAAATCTATTTATATCTTCTAAAAATTACCACGTGCAAAATGAAATTGAAGAAGAAGCCTTCATTTTTTGAAGTATGTAGTTGTTATTTAGCCAACATCTAATTATGTTACAGATGTCACAAGGAAATATTTAACGGCAATAATTTCATTATTTCTATCCGAAATTATAGTTTAAGTATTACTGTCTATAATTTAAAATATACATTGTTATAACATAAAAGAGTTTCATTCTAATGAAGCCATCTTTGAAGGCGAAATTTATCTCTTTAGGCATTTCTTATCTTTTTAAAATATTAAACCCAGTAAATCACTAGACTTTATATTCCCAACTTATTTTCTTAAACTATGTCATTAATTTTAATATAGCTCGTTAAGGAAAAAAATCTGCCGCATATAACTACAATTTTGAAATTGATCTCTAATTTTCAGATTTTCTCTTCTACTTGCAAAATAACCTATATAATATCAGAAAAGAGAATTTATAATTAATATGATAAGACTGTAAATGAATTGTTAACAAGTGGGTAAGAGTGACCGAAGATCGCTCAAAGGGTTTCGTTGAATATTCTTTTCGAAACACTTTATCCTTTAATTAATAAGTCAAATTCATTACTTTGTAATTATAAAATTCTTACATAGATGGCAGTACTATTAAATTTAATTTTAAAAGAAATACCTTTTTTTAAATCAAATTAAAAATATTAAAGACGAATTATTTTAATAAAATTCCGAAAATTTAAAAATTTTGCGTACGTTTAAATAAAATTTAAAATTTCTAAAAATAAAATAAATGCTTAAATGAAATTAAAAAATTTGAAGTTTCTCAAAAATTTAGTGGATAATCAAGCAAAATTTAACTCAAAACCAAACTAATTGTTTTAACAAAATTTAAAATTCCGCAATTTCAAAAATTTAGCAAAAGTTTAAACAAAATTTAAATTTTACATTTAAAACAAAAAGAATTTTTGAATAAAATTAAGATATTGATAAGATATTTTAATATCCCCTTAAAATGACAAAACAAAACAAATAGATAAATGAATAAAATATAACAAAAAACTAACAAAAATTCTGTAAAACTGAATTTATTAGACAATAGAATCTATTATGGGTAAAAAATTTCAAACTACGAAACTGAGTTTTCAACCGGGAAGCTTTTGATTAGTAGTAAACACACTACTACGACGCTATCTATCCTACGCGAAAGAGAATGAAATTTAGGTTCTATTAGGTTAAGCAAAAAATTCTGGGAAATTTTTAATCTAATAGTTACCAGAATTTGTATCGTATATATGAGTACTAGCGGTATATCTATTATAGGAGTTCAGGAATTAGATTATGGCCTCTTTCGATCAATGCAACACTTTTTCTAGGGCCGTTGATTTGAATCCTTTAATGAAGTTGAAGAAGCATGTCAAGAGTTTTTTGATTCGAAGGAGCCGCCATGGTACTTGCAGCAAACCCGGAATCTGTCAGAACGATGGCATAAAGTAGTGGACTATGATGGTCTCTACTTTGAGAATAGTCCTTGTTGCTTTTGTTGTTAATCTGCGCATAACAACGCAGCTTTCACAAATTTCCCAGAACTTTTTGCTCAACCTAGTATTTTAAATTCTAAATCGCAAAAATGGTCGGATGTCATTAAATTAATTCATTTAATAAAAATAATATGACACTTTTTCAAAATTTTATGATTTGTTCTGTGATCGGAGATATTCAAATATAAGTATGCAAAATTTCAGGTCTATAACTCACACAGTTCCAGAGAATAAACTCTGTGATGGACAGACAGAGGAGTGAAACGAATATGGTTTCGTCAGATGAAAGAAATCCAAAAAAAAAAAAAAAAAAGATTTGTCAGATTTTTACATTAACACCTTACAATAAAATATGAGCTGAATCATTTGGTCAAAACAAAAAAAAAAAGTATTTTTGCTGTCTTAAAAAATAAAATAAAGTAAAGTAAAGAGGCCGCACAGATTAAAAAAAATAATTAAAGAAATTTTGAAATAATTTTCCTCTTTCTTTATAATAAAGTTTTATTTTAGGCTGAAAGAGCGTTTAAAGAAGTCATTTCACTTTAATATTTGAAACATGTATGGTTTTCTTATCACAGTTAACTTACCCTATCTTAAAAGATAATTTGTTCACTTATGTTTTAATAGGAATTATGCATCTACAATTTCTAATATCTCTCCATACTCAAGTCAAGATGTAGTGAATTAAAGAGCCTTAAATGACTTTAACCAGATAACTCATTAGCATTTAACTTTATTGGTTAACTGCGAAATCCCCAGAGAACTTACTTCATTAACTAATTACTCATTATAGAGCCTGGGTGGATTATTATTATTCGAATCGAAGTTTAGTGTAATACGTGCTGCAGTTTCAAATTTCCTTCATTGCGCTGTATGCTTTGATGTATAGGGTGGTTATAAATGAATATCCCAACTTTACAGAGCTATTAAAAGAAAACAAAAAAGTAACACCCTGTTGTTAATTGGAAATGAAAAACTAGTCAGATGTAGAATCCCAAAACATTTTTCTATCTCATACATGTTAATATTTCCTGAAAAATGCAGCATATCAGCACCACCTGTTAGATGATTTACACCAAAATCTAATCATCAACAACTTTGACGTCTAACTGAATCTGAAGTTTGATGAAAATCCGCGCATTAGTATTTTAGATAGAGCTATTGCGGAAGTTGAAAAAAATTCTGCATAGCAGCGCCACCTGTTGGGTAATTTACACCAAACTCTAATTAGAACCAATTTATACCAGGAAATAACTGAATCTGAAGCTTGATGAAAATTTATGCATTAGTTCTTGAGATATAGCCATTGCAGAAATCGTGAAAAATGCAGCACAGCAGTGCCACCTGTTGGGAGATTTACACCCAAAATTAAACAGCTCTAATTTATATCAAGGACTAACTGAATCTGAAATTTGATGAAAATTCGTGATTTTTTTCTTGAGTTAGAGCTATTGTGATAGTCATGAACAATGCATCATAGCAGCGCCACCTGTTCGGCGATTTTCACCAAATTGTAATCTTCATTTAACTATATATCGGACTAACTGAATCTGAAGTTTTATGAAAATTCGTGCAGTAGTTCTTGAGATATAGCTATTGCAGAAATCGTGAAAAATGCAGCTCCACCTGTTTCGCGATTTTCACCAAAAACTAATCAAGACCAGTTTAAATCAAGATCTAACTGAATCTAAAGTTGTGCGAGATTCCCTGCATTAGTTCTTGAGATAGAGCGCCCACAAAATTTTTGTCGCATACAGACAAACAGAGTGACAGAGTGACAGAGTAGCAGACAGACTCACAGACAGACATTTTCTAAAAACCATGAAATCTTGTTAAGGACATTCTAAAACATATAAATCCGTCGAAAATTTTCACGAATCCAATACTTTCTTCTTGTAAAGATAGAAGAAAGTAATAACAGCTAAAAATTTAAATTCAACACAGTTATAAGTGCTAATCGTGAGCCCCTTTAGAAACACGAACGATATCGAGGCGGTAACAGTAACTCATCCCATACTTTTTTTAGCATGTCCAGTGTGACTCGTTGGCTGTAGTGCATATATGCGTTTCCTGAGTTCGTCTATGTCAATTGGCAGCGGTGGAACAAGCACCTAATTTTTGATGAGGTCCCACAAGAAAACAAAATTATGCTGATAAATGTGTGGGATGAGTTATCGTACCACATCGATATCGTTCGTGTTTCTCGAGGGGCTCACATGGAATCAATACACAGCTTATGCGAATATTAAATTGTCTTGATGGACATTTAGTATAATAATGTTCACTGTTTCTAAATTTCTGTTTCTGTATGCTTTAAGGAATATCCATTATCCAAATTTTAAATGTTACAAATATCCTCGAATATAATAATACTGGAATTTAAAATGCATTTAAGGCATTTAATGCATTAAATGCATTATTCTAAAAAGTACCAAATGTAAAATGAAACTGGAGAAGAAGCCTTAATTTTCGAGGTGCTTAGTTGTTGCTTAACCCTCTAAGTGTTTGGGGCGTAATATTCCGTTCACTAAGCTCCAGGTTTCACAGCAATACAAGCAATATTTAAGATAATATAATTCTATAGATTTAATGAATTTTAAATACATTGAAGAATGATTAATACTCTCAAGGATTACACTCATATTTGTAATTGAGTTTTTTTCTATAATGTTGAAAGAATCATATTTTCTTAGCATTTAAAACAAAATGCAAAGAAAACAACATTACAATTTTACCCTTTTGCAAGACGCTCGGAGGGTTAACCAAAATCTAAATTATGTCTTCTAATGTCTATCTTATGTCTTCTAAAAAGTACCACATGTAAGATGAAAATGAAGAAATCTTTATTTTTCGAAGTACGTATCTGTAATTTAACGAAAATCTATTTATGTTTTCTAAAAAGTATCAAGTGTAAGATGAAAATGAAGAAGTCTTCATTTTTCGAAGTGAGTAGCTGTAATTAAACGCATCAACTTATAACTGTGTTGCATTTAAACTTTCATCAGTTATTTTTTATTTCCGATGAACAACAAGGTCGTATTTTTTTAATAGCTCTGTAAAGTTGGGGTATTCTTTTATAATCACCTTGTACATGCATTATTAAAATAATAAAAGTCAGTCTTGAGTTTAATTAAATATAATAATGATGTAATATCAAATTTCATGTAAAAAGTACCACGTGTAAAACAAAATTAATAAAGAAATCTTCATTTTTTGAAATCGTATAGTTGTCCTTCCTTCAACCAACAACTAATTGTGATCTTGTTGACGCACGTAAATTTTTACCGACAGTACATATTTCATTATTTAAATCTAAAATTAGAATTTCGGTATTAATTTCTGAAAATATAATATTTTGTAATACATATTTATAAAATAATTTAAAATAAATCCATCACTTCAATCAGAATATGTGTGTTCGGACTCTTTTTATTTTTTAATGCATTTAGACAAGTACTTTTAATATATTATGTTGAGAAAAATAAGAACAAAATTCAGCCGACATCAGCCACTTTTTTAACTGATCTCTGATTTTGATGTTCTCCTTTTCTGCTTGCAAAATAATCTACATAATTTAAGAAAAGAAAATCTTTAATTAAATTATAATATTTGTATAAAAAATCATTAAAAAAATTATTCGTACGGTTCTTGTGTTAATTGTCGACAATAAACTATGAACTGTATCTTTTGATCAAATGAAATAACAGTTCGCCTAAAACAAATAAATTAATAATTAAAATAAAATAAAAAGTCCACACATACGCAAATAAATTAATAAATATACAGTAGCTGGCAAAAGTTTTGAGATTAGGGTAAAGTGCCCATATTTCAACCCCTCTCCTAATTTCGCCCCCCTTAACTTCTCCTCTTCTGCGAAAGTAGCGATACTTATGACGCAAGGCACAGAGGACGAAAGGTAAAAGGGGTCATTCTTGAAAGTTTCGTTAGCCAAGACGCATACATAAATTAAAGACGGCGAATGTCCTAGTTTTAGATGACTTGTGTTCTTATTACGTTGTTTGTAGAACGTTATTTACAGTATTGTAAGTATTTATTTCTTATTCACGGCATGTATTTTACGTTGGTAAAATGCTGATAGTAGCATTCAGAGAGTTTTAAGACGCTCAGTTCATCTTACAGGAACTCAAGCTCCGTCATATTGGGAAGTAGCGTGGTCCCAATTTGTCCCCCCTTGCAGTTCTTATTTTCGTTCTGTGGACGAAATTAAGAATGCTTTTTCATGATTTTTTTTCAACTTTTTCCTCATGTTTGGATGGCTAATGTTTCGTTATGTGATTCTTCCACTGATAATTAGTACATTTCTTTGTGCCTTACTCTAATGTAAATTAAATTATTTACTCATTTAGAAATAAATTTTGATTTAGTTATACGTTAAGCCTCGGCGTATTGGATTTTTTGGGGGACGAAATTGGGACCATTTTTTTTCTTTTTCATTTTTTAGGCACTTTTGAAAAAACAATTTTTCGCATTGTTAAAATTTTTTGTAGGATATTTGTCTATGTTTGTATGTTCGTGGGTAGTTAGTCTATATAAAATCCAAACTTGGTAGATTTTCACTGAAAATTACGACTTCCAAGGGCCTAAAAGTGACTGGGGGACGATAATAAGGCACCTTACCCTATATGTTTTTCTGTCCTAACTTTTTCTGAAAAAAAATTTCTTAACGATGTAAATTAGTAATTTGTATCCATTTTAGAGCACAACAAAATGCAACATTAGAGCAACTGTGACATATGCGGGAATTAAAAATAATTCGGAAATTCGTAAAATTACTCAAGCAAAAGTTTTGAGACGATTCAGTTTTTTTAATTTTTTTTCTGAAATTAAACTTCTTAATGTAACGAAATACACCAATATTTAATATTTAGTTGCATAAACTTTTTGCTTTGAGCAATAGGGCACATTTTCAGGGCATATATTAACAAGGCTTTATGAGGTGGATATAGAGATTTTCGCCCATTCCGATTGAAGATCCTGAAAGAGTTCGGCCTTTGAAGAACGCATCTGTGTCTCGATTTTACTCCCGATGTGTTCCCAAAGATGTTCCATTGGATTGAGGCCAGGTGACTGATTCGGCCAGTCCTAAACTTTAATTTTCTTAGCTGTAAACCTATCTGTAACCATTATGGAGGTGTGCTTGGGATCATTATCATTCTGAAACCTCCAACCACCAAGCATCTTTTTATAAGCATAAGGCAGGATGTGGACTTCTAAAATATTTTTATAAACATTTTGACCCATAATGTCATCGATGTGTATTAGGGAGACGACGACATCATGATGGGAAGTTCCCCAAACTCCTACTGATCCGTTTCCGTGCTTCACTATTGGACAATGGTACCGAGGATCCATTCTGTTGCCTTTTGGATGACGAATATAACGTTGGCCATCACTTCGAAACAAATTGAATTTGGATTCATTGCTCGAAAGGACCTTATTCCAATCTTTGGTTGTCCACGTTTCGTGCTCCTTAGCGGATTTTAATCGGATTTTCCTATTCTTTGCCCGAATAAGAGGTTTTTTTTTTTTTTTTTTTTTTTTTTTTTTTTTTTTTTTGCAGGGACCCGTGCACACAATGCCCCGCTGCGAGTCCATGTTCGGTGGCGAACTCGTAACATATTTCAGAAGAGTTATTTGGGTTAGCGACCGAATTCTTTCGGATCAACGCGCCTTGACGTTGAGTCGTTTTTCTCGGAGCTCCTAATATTGAACACCTTTTACCATCCTTCTATTTCTTTACTATGTACCTAGCAGTTGATTTTGGAATTCCCAACTAGCTGGCGATAGCAGAAAATGATATTTCCCTTCCGATTCTTTAATAATTAAAAAACGAATGGCCAAAGGCGTATTTATGACTGTCTTTATGCTGAAACTGATACAGATAGTAACATTAAGATTTGTGTCTGTGTGACAATATCATGTGTATTTAAGTCAAGTATTAAAAACTTGAATTTTATCAGATCGTCTGAAAACTTCTTTCACCGTTTCAAATTCACGTTGGGTATTTTTTAAATTAACAATTTTTATACATATCATTAGTTGCACACCATGTAGGATGACTAAAGCTACAAATTACTAACTTACATTATTAAGTAATTTTGCTTATGGAAAAACTTAGAACAGAAAAACATATCGTCTCAAAACTTTTGCCAGCAACTGTACATAAATATTAAAAAATCAGTCATCTCTCTTTACAATAAAGTTTTATCTCAGATTGAAACAGCTTTTAAAGAAGCCATTTGGTTTTAATATTGGTGACATGCAAACATTTATTATCACAATTAACTCTATCTTGAAAGATAATTTGTTCACTTCTGTTTTAATAGGAATTTCTCATCTATGTTTTCTGAGACCTTTACGTGCTTAAATCAGGATGTAGTGAAATATAGAGAATTAAATGACTTTTTCCGGATGAAATTAAAGTCTTTAACGTTATTAGTTAATTGCGAAATCCTCAGAGAGAAGGAATCTTTCATCAGTTAATTACTCATTAAAGAGATTATGCGGATAATTATTATTTCAATCAAAGTTTTGTGTAATAAGTGCAGCATTTCTAAAATTCTGTTACAGTGTTATTCTCTCATTATGTTTAATGAACATTCAGTAAAGCCTGCTATCATGGAAATTTGAAAATCTTTGTGCATCATTAAATAAAACTTGAACTTATTTAGGAATTTTGAATGTCTACTTAGTTGATTCTAAAATACAGAATTTCTAAAATTGCTTAGAGTATTAAATTTAAATCAGTGTACCCGTACGAGGATTTTGCAGTGTAAGAAATTTTTTGCTGATACTTTCTTCATTAATTTTAAATTAACAGTAGTTTTAGTAAAGCGACGTGTTTAAATGAAATTTAAGTGTACTACAAGAGTGTATACATAAGTCTTTACACTTAAATAGAAATAATTGAGTGAAATTTATGAAATTGCTTCATTGTGTTAGCCATTTTCTATATAATCATATAATTATATATAATTATAATATAATTATAATATAATTATATAGAATTAATATATTAATCATATAATCATATAATTCTCACAGTAACACCTTTGTGCAACCGGTATTTCAAAGAGAAGGGGGAAGACGTATTCCAGGAGGCGCGATAGTAGACCTAAAGGGGGGCATTTTTCTGATTTACCGACCCTCTTTTTCTAACAACATGTGATATATTGTTGGTCAGGCCTGTGACGACTTATTCATGCTATGCACCTCCCGAGCTTCTCCCCCAAATTGGCCCTCCGGGACGCACTTTTCTAAATTTTTCGGACATTATTCAAGCACCCCGGAGACAAATTTGGGGGCTCGGGACTTGAGAGGTGCATAGCATGAAGAGGTGGTCACAGGCCTTTCGAACAATATGTCAGATGTGGGGGTCTGAAAAAGTTAGAAAATTTACCCCCTTTCGGAATACTATCACTAGTACCTCCTGGAATACATACTCGCCCCTTTCTTTGAAATACCGTTTTCAGAAATGTGCTACTGTGCACAATGACTGTATAGAAAATGACTAATACAATGTAGCAATTTCATAAATTTCACTCAATTACTTCTGTGTGAGGGCAAAAACTTATTGATACACTCTCATATGTCCAAATATTTGCTGTATGATATCTCATTCATCGTTGTGCGGTTTGTATGTGCATAAAAAAGGGAAGCTGACATTGGAAATAATATCTATATCAGTGATCCGTGTGAGAGCTTCGCACTTTAGTCTAATACTTTTTAGAAATATCTAATATATTTTAGATGCAGGTTTAAACTTTGAAAAATAAATTAAGGATAAAAAAATATCTCCAAACAACACTAATAGGCCAAAATATAATCTTATTTAAAAATAAAAATAAATTCTACACACATAAATTACAATTTAATCTAATATAACAAAGCATAGTTTTTAAGCTACATGTGAAATACCACTGCTTTTGTCGATCGATTGTAAATGATATCTAGTAGTCTAAACATTTCAATTTTGCTTTTCAAACATATATATTAAATAAACTCGTGCGGAAGCGTCACATTTTAGGTTTTTTGTGCGATTTATTTTTTTATAGTCATTGCTGTGTTATCATAAAATGCGGTATTTTATGTTTTGGGCAACATTGATTTACGAAAAATCTTTCACTTCATTTATGAAAACAATGCTAATTTATTTTTTAATTAATAGCAAATTTTTATCAAAAACATGTTTTAATGAAATGTGAGTGTACTATGTCAGAACTGGTTCAGAAATCTTTCGAATGATACCTCATTCATCGTTCTGCATTTTGTAAATGCGTAGAAAAAGGGATGTTCACAGAAAAATTATATATATGATTGAATTCGAAATGACTGATCCTAAAAATTTTTTTATCAATTTCTGTTAAAAGTGTCAAGTTGTTTTACTAACACAGTTATCATCACTGTAGAACTATCGTTAATTTATATATATATATATATATCGCTGGCACAATCAAAAGAATCAAGCACAATATCGCTAATTCACTAGCATATTGCAGACGATAAATCCATATAAACATATGAAAAACCACCAAATTTTGATAAAATATCCTATTAAAGACAAAAGATACAAATAACCAGCTAAATAATGTTGAACCACAAAAAGACGTGTCATAAACAAACAATAGATTAAATGGATGAATGAAGCTGGAAGCTTATATAGTATTTCACTTTTTCAAGGGTACATAAAATACATACATAAGCAAAAAGCATAGTCGATTTCTGTAATGGAATCTAGCAATAAGCTAAAAACTGAATTCCATTATGTACCTGATCGACTATACACCAATAATTATAAAACCACCATGCCAAATAAATTGAATTAAGAAAAATTATTAATCATTTCAATATCCGCATCAATGAACAAATTAAAAAAATGAAACTATTTAAATCAAAGACATACCCAGCGAGAGAACTGCATGACCATATTGACCATGACTCAAAAATTTAACCAATTTTATCACAGCAAAAATCCTGCCCAATAACTGGCACAGTCAAAAACGAAGCCCCACGGTTGTCGCTTAATATATTCACATTCTTAAAATATAACAATTATAATTAATAAATTTAGTCCATATAATATTTATTATTACTTGCTATTTCAATGATCCTGGTTTAAATTACAACAAAAATACATATATGTTAGCACTACATCATTTTTCGAAAATAATAAAAATATGTTATTTCGTTTGCCCTTTATCGATTTCACTTTTGCTATTCAGTATAATTCCTGTTATATTTATGCAAACATTTCTTTTCCATTCAACAATTTTATTATTAGCCAAAGTGACTTGTGACAATCACGGTAAAATCGGCCTAAAAAATTTAAATTTCGCATTTAGCGATTGATATTCAGTATTTATTGGGAAATTGGGTATGAAACATCTCAAAATATCTCATAAAATTATTAATAATTTCAATTCTTCTTTTTATATATATATATAAAGACAAAATTAGATTTTAAGCGAATTATTTTTAAAAATATATAACAATTATCGGAAATATTTTTTTATTAATAATAAATATAAATATCATATTCCTACGAAAACTATGTGAAGTTTGCGCCTGGTACATAAAAAACATTAGTTATATTAAAATTCCTAAAAGGATTATTTTCATAACCTTTATAAAAATACTATATTTATGATATTTCAAACGTTTAGCCGAACTTAAAAGAATTATGGATATGTTTTTAAAAAATCATTTTCGCATGTCTTTACAAACGCTGTATGTACATTCTGAGGCCGTTGATGCTACTGTTATTTGTCGTACTACATATTTTCCTACTTAATAATTTTAAGATAGACATTGGCGCCTAAATATGGACATTTAACAGATAATGACTGATCGAAAAATATCATTTTTATGAAGTACAGTATATTCTCGAAAATCCTGCATCGTCGGTTTCAAAACTAAGTCGGATTTTTGAAAATTCTGGATATCTGAAAGAATATCGAAAGTACTTCCGATATTCTTAATGGTGCCTTTAGTCATAATTTTTTATTCATAAGCAAGTGATAATTATGTGAGTAAAAGAGAAAATTAAATATTTAAAAAAAACTTACTTTAATTTATATTTTCTATGTTAAAAAACAAAATCTAATAAACAGGGGAGTCGCTTCTGATTATGCAATTTCCGAAACTCGATGACAATTTTATTTTCTTCAGTTTTTTTTTTCCATTTTTTAACAAATTTTTCTTATATTTTACGAAAGTGATATCCATTTATCCATTTCGGAACTACAGTCTTCTTTCTCTAAGGAAGAAATTATTTATGCTGTCAAATTTTGCACTTGTCCATGGGCACCTTTTTTTCTGCTGATTCCGTCTTTTACCTCTGAGATGCGACTAGCATTATCTGTGGTTCCATTTATCACAGCGTCAGCAAACTCGCTGTTAAATTTTTATTTTTTTTAATACGTAAATAATTTCTATTTTTCTTTCAGTCGTAAGTTGGAAGTGTAAAAAAATGAGGAGGGGGATATGACTTTGAGGCCGGATTTTTTTAAGTTACCGGATATCTGAATGCCGTATTTTTGAGGTTCACACTGTATAGGGTTTTGCGTAAGAATGTAAAAACAAGGGCTGATTAAGCGCTCCTAATTGAAGATATGGAAGTACTACACTTGTTAATAACTTTCTTATTCAAATATTTCGATGACCATTAAATATTTCATTAAACACATGGTGTACTCATTCCTCCTGAAAATATTGTTTGATGTAATTTTGTCATATTTCTCGAACAGGGAAGTGACCTTCCATTATGCTATATATTCGCATTTAGTTTACAATACCGTATTTTTAACATAAAACGTTGTTATCTGAAATGCATTGTCATTGTTACACTGATTTCGAGTTTTTTCAAAGAATTTTTGTCCGAAAATACCGCATTTGGATGATAGTGAGCAGGCATACATATAGCGTTATTTGTGTATATAATAACATGCGTGAGTAACGTACATTGTCACTCCATGCTACAGAAATAAAGAGCATTTCTTTCTTTTTCTTTTTTTTAAGGAACGATGTTATACAAATGATATTTATTCCAAATGTAACAATTTAGGCTATACACTGAAGAAAAAAATAACTCCTTCACCTAGAATGAATAGGTAGTCATTTTCTGAATCCTTAAACTAGAAATATAGATTTCTGAGCTATGCGAATAGGGTAACTAACTAAGCTGAAGAGACGAAATGATGTAGAATTTCTAGTCTCTTGTTTTCTAGGTGACGAAACGATAATGGATCGTTTCAGAAGCGAGAAATTATCTCGTGATTTCTGTGCTTATCGTGTTTATAAAATAGAATTATAGTTACTAAAACTAACCTCTTGTGTTCGCATCTATTTTCAGAGATTTTTAAATAAGTCTGACCACGAGAATATAGGAAAACGATCTTGAATTCTAGTAGGAGACTCTAGGACTGTCTAGCAAAAGGAATTAGAATTTATAGGGGATGACATGGATCTACTTTTTCTATAGTCACAATTTAGATTCTAGATGCCAGAACTATATTTTTTTTCTCAGTGTAGAATCATAGATTAAATATTCTTATTGTCACCATAAAAGCTTTAAAAGGTTAGTTAAATAATTTTGAAATACCATGCAAGTTGTTTCGAAATGCAAAACATGTAAAAATCATTTGATCAAATTTATTAAATTGATTTAAAAACAAGTAATATAAAAATTTTGTTTTTAAAGTCAATTCCTACTTAGGTCATCAAAGAAAAATTAAATATAATCCCTTAAGCTAATATTAGTTTTTGTTGCATTAAAATATCTCAATTTGTTGATTTTCTATAAGCAAGTAGGTTTACAATGGAACTCTATGGGAATTTGGCGAAATATTAGAGATATCGCGAAGTTGGCGTCACTTTTGGGGACTCATTTTGGCCGCCAAATTTGGCGATATATCGCCAAGTTGGCGACAAACTTGGTGGTATTTGGCGACAGAACAGGGACCCCTATGGTAACCCCTTATTGAAAATACTTTCATTGATCTTCAATAACCAATGACCGCCATTTTGTTTTCCATGCAAAACTAAAATTAATTAATTGAAATTTAATTAATTAATTAATTAATATTTGAAAAAACTGTATTAACATCAATTGTCATCTATTACAAGTTTTAAAAAAATTATTTCAACTTGATAGGATGAATAATGAGTATTTTATTAACGATTGAAAATTTGAACAAGATCTATAAATATATAAATATATATATAAATAAATATAGGGAGAGTGTGAACTAATAGTAGGAATTGAAAAAATGCTTAACGTTACTCTTAAGCGCCTAAATTATAACTTTTTAGATTATTCCAATGAATATAAAACATCATCGGAGTGTGTTTCAAACAATATTTATTATGGGCTGTTCAGATTTAATTTTCAAAATGCAGAAAGAGTCATTATTGTCAAAATTAGACTCATCTAAAGTACCTCATTTGAATTTTCGGAACGTTTGTGTTTTAATTTAATCTCTAATACGGTTATTCATTTACTTAAGCACTTTATTCAGAAAGACAATGAAATATAGTCTTTAATTGCTTTTGACAGATAAATCTAAAGTTACTTTCCAGTTTTCGAAAAGCTGAATGTCTAGAGAATTTGCCTTATTGGCTATATAAACATTAAAGGACATATGTAGGTGCTATAAACATCATAAGAAAATTGCCATTCATTTCTTAAATGTTTTGTTATTCGCTGTATATGGTAGGAATAGTGTTATTAGAGTAAAACTCATACGATTTTTACCCTCTTTCATATATTTTGAAAGATTTGTAACCGCAGCTTCTAACATACCATATTACAGGAGATTTGTGGATACGATAAACGCCATGTTATTCGCTTTTAAAGGTTCTATAATCTACTGTATCTGGCAGAAGTATTAGTATTAGAATATTTTTAGATAGTGGATTCTTTTCATAGATATTTTACGAAATATTTGTAACCGCAAAGTCTTAAAACTGCTGATTAAAGGCGATATTTGTTTACGATAAATATCACGTTATTTGTTTTTAAATGTTCTGTAATTCACTGTATACAGTGATTAGAATAAGTAAAGGAAATGGATTTTTTTCTTTGAAATTTAATGAAACATTTGTAATCGCAACAGTTTAACACTGCAGATTGAAGGATATGTGTAGATATGATAAAACCAGTCTAGCCTTTTCCTTCATTCCTTCATTCGTAAGCCAAGCTCTGGAAAAATCACAACTCGCGCAGTGTCAGACGGGGAGGGCGTGAACCCATGTGACGATGTCGATATGATAAACGTCATAAGTAACTAATTATCTAATTAAGTGTAATCCATAGTTTGTGGCAGAAATATTAATGTTAGAATATTTTCAAGAAATAATTTTTTCTTTGATATTTTATGAAAGATTTATAACCGCAACATTTGAACACTGCTGATTAAAGGAGATATTTGAATACAATAAATGTCATATTATTTGTTTTTAAATATTTTGTGATCCACTGTATGTGGCAGAAATATTATTATTAGAATAACTTCAGAAAACGATTTCTTTGAAATTTAATGAAAGATTTGCAATCGCAATATCTTAACATTGCAGCTTAAAGAACGTATGTAGATACGATAAAAGTCATAAATAAATTATTATTCGTTTTTAAATGTTCTATAATGCACTACATTTAGTAAGAATGTTATCATTAAATTAAATTCAGTTTTTACATAAATATTCACATCCTAGGAAATTATTCCTTTATTATCTGATTAGTTTGTTATGCATTTTGGGAGTTGATCTAAAAATCATGCTTAACACATTGCGCTATACGACGACCGCAGCTTACGTCATGCTATTCTGGTCATTTCCGAGAATGGCGTACGCAGCGTACGTCATGGTATTTTGACCTTTTCCAACAATGACGTACGACCCATACGTCCTGCAATAAGTGTGAAAATGTGTTCCCTTTCGGTCGTGTTGTCGTTTTCCTACAAAGACATAAATTAAAACTATTCGGTACGTGTAGGGAGCCGTGTAGGGATACTTATGTGTTCTGGTTGCGTATATTTTCCATGGCTTCCAAAAAGTCATTTTGATGCCTATCACCCAGAGTAGATTATGAAACTAGCTTTCCACGATAAGTTTTGTTTTGTATGCATTTATGTAGTATTCGAATTTACTTTATGTCATCATTTCGTATTAGCATTATTCATGCTAATTTGCAAACGTTAATTACAATAGTTTAATTAAATATATTTAATTAATTGAACTTTATTAATTATATATATATATTTTTTTAACAAACTCATCAACACGTATGAGATATAGCTATCTTGCTCAAAACATTTGGAACAGCCGACACAGTTTTTGACCAAAAGTTCATATTATCACGAAGACTTGTCGCTAGCGACATATACCGCTAACAGCGCTACAGCGCAAGAGGTTAATTTTCAAATTAATTAGCCTGGAAAATTTTAATTAGCCCAAAATAAAAAAAAACATTTGGATTTCAAAATAAATATTTCTAATAGTTTTTTACATTGTTAACAATTCTTCGTTAACTGTCATCATTGAGCATTTTTGCAATCTTATATTATATGACATGTAGTCCTACGTCTTAGTTTGTGGTATTTTGCTGCTCAAAATAATAAAAATTATTCCTCATTAAAAAGCGCAATCACGATGATATGCGAGACAAAAGAGATCTGGTTAAATATACTTTCTGATTTTGTCTCGGGAAAACAGATTTAAAAGATGAAATCGTTCAACTGGTATTAAACTTTTAACAGCAGATAAATTTAAATTAACAATTTCAAATATCATCATTCATAAAAGTTAAAGTTACACCATTAGAACACCAGAATTACGTTACAAAGCAGGAATTTGAGAAATCTACAATAGCGAAACTTTGTTGGAATTCCAACCAGAAGTTTAATTATCCAGAGGCTAAAATTATTCAAAAATGTAACTCAGTTTTTGATCTAGACTTTTACGAAGCTCGCTATATATTCATAAACATACTTCCTCCTTAGTGAATGATATGACCAGCACCCATTTTCTTTCGCCAGTGTGGAGGGATCTTGCGCAGTGACTCCTTTTTTTCAGTTGGCTCTGGTCCATTGCGTCATTCCTTTAAGATATATAAACTCTAAAAAAGAAAAAAGAAGAAGAAGAAAAAAAAAGGTCCATAAACCATTACTCCGGGCTAAAACCGAGGGGTTCTCCGAACCCATTTTAATTCTTTTTTTTCTCTCTCTCTCACTGAGGAAGGGGATCCAGGAATCCTCGAAACGATCGTATGGGATTTTTTTGTAGCGTCTATATGTTATTTGTGCGTAAAATCGTTGTTAAAGATTTTAGCTTTTTTATTAAAATTCGCCCAAAGTTTGATCTATGCTTATATTTCGTTAGATTGCACTGAATATTTAATTCAACTATGGACAAATATAGACATTAATCTAAGCACAAATGGAAAGAGATATCAGTAAAAATTATGTTGCAATCATAGTGAAATGTTTCAGTTTTATGCACGGTTTATTTTTTAAATGGCGCCCTTTTCACCTACTAAACGATTGTCTTAATAACACGACGAATCAATGTGACATAGCAATGGTCACAATCATAAAAAATAATTCATTTTTTTATCGTTTTATGTGAATTCATTTCTTTTTGTCACATGATTTTCAGCTTATCATCACTTTGTGACTCTACTGCAAAGATACTTTGACTGATTATTTTAAGAACTTCCAAAACGTCACAAAGTACGACAAATTGATTTATTAGTGACGTGGATACTTCTTAAATGCAGTCTTCCATGTTACGTGACAATAATGTGGACAATAAGATTTACATTTGGGCTACAGAGTTTTCATATTTTGGTCACGTTTGTGTGGCGTTGCTATTCGGGGTAAGCATCATAATAAGTTATTTTGATTTCGTTTACTTTTCCTGAAATCGGAGTGAAAAATATTTTTGATTAATATATATTATTTATATATATTGACTCAGTATTCGGGTAGATAAGATAATGTTTAGAAGAAAAATAATATGACTGTTCATAAGTTTCTGCTTAATCATTATATTTAAGAATGATCAATAAACTTGAAACACAAAAACTATGCTTCAAATCTAATTAGATCCAAATCCAATTAAAAGTGTCAAATCTGAAACAAAAATCTGATTGATTTTCATATTATTTACATCCGGTTATTTAAAAAAAAATATTTCGTGTTATATATTAAAAATCTTAAACTATCCGACGAAATACGAAGAAACGTTCGACGATATTACGAACATTCATAAATGTTAAGTTGAACATTAATAAAGGCATAACATCAGTGGCGCCAACTTATATTTGCTCATGGGGCGCGAGCCCACCCAATAAATTGATCTCTCTGACCCCCCCCCCCCCCCCCCCATTTTCAATTGATTTATTTCATTACTTATTTTACCGCTGAAACGCAATTTGATTTTATTGACATTCTCAAATAATTTTGTTTGAAAAATCGTAAGTACACCAATTAGACTTACAGGAGCGCTGAAAGCCCATTCAGAGGATCTATAGTTATTTTTCTGTCAAAAAAAAAAAAAAAAAATCCTGCATTTTTCGCCATCTGTTTTGATTAGAGGCTACAGATATTTTCTCGGAGGGTAGAATTAAAAAAATTTCCAACTTATAATACCAAAAATTTCCCAACTTGAAACAAATTGCTCTATTTTCCAACTGAAATGATACAATGTGTGTTTAATGATAATGATACTCATACTTAAATTACTTTCCAAAGAAAAATATTGAAACTAAAAACATAAAAATTATAATTATTGGTTCATTTAATGAAAGTTTTTGTGTTCTATTGTTTAGAAGTCACAATCGTACTTCATATGAAAATAGCCTCATGATATTTTGAGAAAGGAACAAAGTTTTGGAAGAAATAGATTACAGACACTGTTGATGGACAGCAGCAGGGAAATTCAGTGCTGGTAGATGTATAATATTATCGTGGTACAGAGAAACACAATGATAAGTTGAGTCTGGCTGCTTTTTGTATTTCTTTTGATAATTTAACTAGTTTACTTTTACAGAATTCAGAAAAGTAATTGTGTAAACAATAAAAAATTCTTTTTTTTTTCTTTTTTTTTCTTTTTTTTACTATTATTTTAAAAAAAGAAAAAGTGTTTCAAAGATCTAGAATTTCTCAACTGTAAGCTCAAATTTCCCAAGTTCACATATATTGGAGGGGGAGCCCCCCCCCCCCCATAACCCCCCATCGCGACACCTCTTTAATGTCTTGAATTGATAAAGCGCTTAGTTGACTAAAATGTATGTTTTTCTTGACATTTAGATTTTTGCACTTTCAATAGCTAGCAATTTTTATGTTACTTATGGTAAATCATAATGTATTTATAAGGCAGAACTTATGAGAATGTAATTTAACAAAATTATTTATTAAATTATAATAATTTCATAAAAAAAATAATTTACTTCAACATAATATTAGTCAATCGCTCCACCCCACCCCTCTCTCTAAGGGAAATAAAACTGGATGTGTTATTTTATTAAAAAAATTTTGAGTCCAACCAATATTTTTCAAAAGTTTGCGCTACTGCATAACATTGTTATTAAGATTATAAAATATCTACTGTGGATTTTTAATTGACTAACAAAAAAAATAATATATTGATTATAAATATATTCTAATTACTTAGTTATCAAAGCATTTTGCATTTAGCAATAAATTTACTGATGCAGCACAAAAATAACGTTTCAAGTCTAATTCAATCTTACAAAGTACATAATAGATAAAAATTTTCAACTCTTAAAAAAAAGATCCAAGGCAAATAGTCTTCGATTGCAAATTTTTGTGACAAATCAAGTCTCCTTAACGCAATTTATAATTTTCTACGAAAATGCATTCTCCTTTATCGCAAGACCCTTTCTTTTTGCGCATTAAACTGGAATTCTAATTCAGTGAAGTTAGAAAGTTATGATAAGACATCTCCATTTCAAACGTCATGCAGTTATATTTTCATGCTAATGTATGGAAAGTTCACAGAAACATGCAATTTAAATTTATACATTTTTACTGGGAAATGTTTGGAATAACAAATGGGAAGGTATTGAAAGTTTTTTCATGGCTGTATTATCGGAAAGTTTTTTTATATTTAATTTAATTTTATTTATATTTATTTATTTGTATTACATATTAGGAATTTTAAATTAACCGTGTTGTACGAAAAGTTAAAATAAAAATCAATATTTTTTTTCCTTTATTATTAAGAGTATAAATTATCTCATATTGATTATTAATTTACCTTAATAAAAATAGTAATATATTGTTTGGAAATATGGTATTATATTTACTCTCTTATCAAAGCATTTTGCATTAATCAATAAATTTAGTGATGCAGCACAAAAATAATGCTTCAAATCTAATTCAATCTTACCAAATATATAATTGATAAAAATTTGCAACCCTAAAAAAAAAATCCACGACAAATATTCCTCCAATTGAGAATTTCTGTCACAAATCAAATCTCCATGACACAATTTCTAATTTTCTACGAAAATGCATTCTCTTTTATCGCAAGATGTTTTCGTTTGGTGCATTAAAATGGAATTCTAATTCAGTGCAGTTAGAAGGTTATGATAAGACATCTCCATTTCGAAAGTCATGCTGTTAGATTTTCATGTTGAACAGAAAATTTGAATTTATACGTATTAATTGGAAATTGTTTGGAATATCAGATGGGAGGTACTAAAAGGTTTTTAATGGCTGTATTTCATTCTGACATATATGTTGGAAAACAATTTAGTATTTTATTTTATTTGTATTTATTTATTTGTTGTATTACATATTAGGAATTTTAAATTATTACGAAATGTTAAAATAAAAATCAATAAATTTATTGCATTATTATTGAGAACATAAACTATCTAATATTGATTATTAATTTACCTTAATAAAAATAATTAATATATTGTTTAGAAATATATTATAAGTACTTATTAAAGCATTTTACATTTTTCAATAAATTTAGTGATGCAGCATAAAAATAATGCTTCAAATTTAATTCAATCTTACCAAATATATAGTCAATACAAATTTGCAACTCAAAATAATTCCACGACAAATATTCTTCCAATTGCGAATTTTTGTGACAAATCCATGACGCAATTTGTAATTTTCTGCGAAAATGCATTCTCATTTATCACAAGATGCTTTCGTTTTGTGCATTAAAATGGAATTCTAATTCAGTGCAGTTAGAAGGTTATGATAAGATATCTTCCTTTCGAACGTCATGCGGTTATATTTTCATGTTAATCTGTGGAACATTTGACGGAAACAGAAAATTTAAATTTATACGTATTTACTGGGAACAGATGGGAAGGTACTAAAAGGTTTTTCATGGTTGTATTTCATTCTAATTATACCGGGTGTCCTAAAAAGGACTAACTGATTTTAAAATTCAATAACTTGCAAACCGTGACAGATATTTAAAAAATTCTTGCAGGAGGGTTATGCATAAGGTCAAAAGTTTTTTTACAGTGATTTTCGATTTTCGTTCGAATTACAAACAATAAATGGCGCTGTAAGCAATAGTCGCTGAATACAGGCTCAATTTTTAGTCCTTTCTCTTCTTCCATGCGGAAAAAGGAGATGGAAATGTATTGAGCGGGCCACGAAGTACCAAAATCGAGCCTGAATTTAGCATCTATTGATCGCAGCGCCATCTACTGTTTGTAATTCGAACTAAAATCGAAAATCCCTGTAAAAAAAACTTTTGACCTCATACATAACCCTCCTGCAAGAATTGTTTAAATATCTGTCACCGTTTGCAAGCTATTGAATTTTAAAATCAGTCAGTCCTTTTTAGAACACCCGGCACATTAGAAAGTTTTTTTAATTTTTAATTTTTTTTTATTTATTTATTTTGTTTATTGTATTTCATATTAGGAATTTTAAGTTCACTTTGTTTTATGAAAAGTTAAAATAAAAATCAATAAATTTATTACATTATTATTAAGAATATAAATTATCTAATATTGATTATTAATTTGCCTTAATAAAAATAATAATACAGGATTTCCATAAAAGAATGTCCCAGTTTCAATGGTATATTATAACAGTTTAATGTAGACTATTTACAACAAATCATACATCAAATTGAAGGTAAACTAATCTAGTTTTTCTTACAGATGTTCAATACGTGAACCTTTAGTTATACGGTACATACCTAACCTGAAGTTCAATTCTGTACACACATGGGTTAAGAATTAGTAATGGAAGTAATAGCCTCTTCAATTCTGCGTCTCAATATTGGCAAGTCATTTGGTAGCTGCGGAACGTGGACACGATCTTTTATAAAGCGCCAAAGGAAATAAATCGCATGGCTCTAACGGCTTTTAAATCTTCAGTCTGGAATAACGCTTTACGCTCAGGAGTCGCCATTTTGAGAATGTGGCACTGCACGCCAGTAAATAACAAACGACCCGAGTACTTGAGCATGCGCTTATATAAAACTGCTTGAGTTACTCTTTATTTACGACCTTCAACCAACACTCTACATCGTTTATAGTTGATCGTATTAAAAGTTATATCTGGGGCATTTTTTATGGACACCCTGTATATTGTTTAGAAATGACTATTTATGGAAGCACGTAGTATTTATCAGTAATTTAATTTCAGTAATATTCAGTAATTTAATGAAGCATCAAAAACATTTGAATTGCTTGAAGCATTGTTTCAAATATAATTCAATGCTAAAAAAAAAACATTTAAGGTTTAGGAGATTTCAAGCTTAAAAATAAGTTTGAATTTTGTACAAATCCTATTAATTATACATTAATTGAATACACGTGACAAAATCAAATCCTGTAAAAAAATATACTTTTTAATGTGCTATACAAATGCCTTATCATTTATCTCAAAATTCATTTATTTAATGGATTGAAATGGAATTCTAATTTAACGCAAGTAGAAATAATTATGATAATGAGAGCCGGGTAACTAAATTTTAATATTTTATTTGTTTTTATTTACTGGACATGTGGTTCGGGTCGGGTCGGATTGACTTTTAAATGTTTTGGGTTAGGATCGATTTCATGTTAGGTTTTGACTGTTGCGGGTCGGGTTCGGGCTGATCCTGTTTTTCGAAATAAAGTTCTGGACATTTTTCCAATGACAAAACTACAGATGAGTGACAAAATAATACGAACACCCATGAAAAAGGCATGGTCCATTTCAAAGAAGCAGAACGAGCATGCCACTTTGCACTCAATTCTGCCACCTAGTGTTTATGAAAGGTAAAGTGCTAGTCGCTCAACGTCAGTCATAGGTGTTCCATGTGCTTACCATACGCTCTGGAAAGCTCCATATTGACTGACCTGTCAGAGTTCGAAAAAGGAATGATTGTTGGAATGCGGTGCGTTGTTTGCTCCGTGACGGAAACAGCCAATTATTTGGGGCGTGCAATGAGTACTGTGTCAGCCGTTATGACAGCGTACACGAAATGTGGTAAAGTGTCGTGTGAGATGTACAACAGTGGACAGAAAAGAAAGCTTTCTGAGAGGGATAAAAGAGAGTTGACCCGCATAGTGGTCCAAAAGCGCAGGCAATCGTTATCCCAGATGACGTCAGAGATAAATAGTCATCACCAGAATCCCATATCAGCAAGAACTGTCCGAAGGGAACTTCATGATTCGAACATTTTTGGAAGAGTTTTAATTTGTAAGCCATTGGTGTCATAGGTGTTTGTATTATTTTGTCACCCATCTGTACTATATACAGTAAAATCGCATTACAACGTATCTCAGCGGAGCACTGATTACATTCGATATACTGAAAAATTCCTTAAATTGAATATTTTTATAATGAAATAGGATAATAGGATTTTTTTTTAACAATCCAAATAATACTCGTTAAACTGAAAAATTCGTTAAAGTGACATTCGTTGAAAGGAGATTCTACTATATTTGAATAATAATGAATGTATAGTGTGTGTTCATTTTTATACAAAAAAAGACAAAATTGATACTAGGGATATAGATGTATCTTTTTTTCAAAAATTGCATTAAAATATGGATTTATTTTCCACGGAGTTCGGGTTTGAATATTTTAGGTTTTGGTTCCCTATACTGGGTTCGGGCCAGGTTTAGGGTGGAAAATTTTTTTCGTCGGGTTCGGGGTGACTTTAACCAGATATTTTGCGACCAGAACTCGATGAGGATTCTGAATTTTGAAAGTTATTGAATATTATTTTGATGTTAATGTAGGAAACATTCCCAGGCACAAAATATTCAACCCTTTAAACGGATGGGCCGGATTTTTCCGTTTCTAGAAATCATGTTAAAATGGCTGTAGACAAAAAATATTTTAAACAGAATTTTATTTTGAACCATATATAGAAAGAAGTGATATTAAAGACATTATAGCATCAAACTGCGATTAATATATATATTTATTCTGGAATTTACAAGCATTCTTATAAAAATACAGAAAAACCCTCAGAGGGTGATAGGGAAATTTACAAATACACTGTAAAAATAATCCAGGAGGTTACTAAGAATTTTCTAAGAAACTGGGATGCCTAGAACTTTTTATGTAACTTCAAGAAAAATAATCATGTTACAGATTCACGTTTACACCGAAAAAAAAAATATCTGTAATGTTACTAAGAATTTTCTAGAATACTGAGATGCCTTAGAACTTGGTCTAGAATAAAAAAAAAATCATGTAATTATCCCCGGTTACCGATAAAACTTTAATAAGCATTCAGATTTCTGTATCTTTACAAAAATTAGTGCTATAGATTTACATCTTTTTTCTTTACAGTGCGCAGATAAAACTTTAGTAAGCTTATACAGTTTAGTAAAATATTTCTGTAGCTTTTACAAAAACTGGTTATATAGATTTACATCTTTCCTTTACAGTGTATTTAATAGATTCAATACATATTTCAGTAATATATGAGAAAGTTGTAGAAGTGTTCATGTATGTATTTATTTCTGACGACTGTATTGGAAATTTCTTCGATATATGTATACCGGGTGTCCCAAAAATGACTGATAGATTTTAAAATTCAATACCTTGCAAACAGTGACAGATATTTTTTTAAAAATTGCGGGAGGGTTATGTGTGATGTCAGGAATTTTTTTACTGTGATTCTTGATTTTAGTTCAAATTTCAAACAATAGATGGCTCTGAGAGCAATAAGTGCTCAGTCCAGACCCGATTTTTGGTACTTCGAGATCCATTCAATACATTTTAATCTCCTTTTTTCGCATGGAAGAAGAAAGAGGCTGAAAAATCGAGCCTGGATTTAGCGGTTATTGCTTGCAGCGCCATCTATCGATGCTATTAGTAATTAAAACTGAGAATCTCAGCATATAAACTCCTGAGATCTTTGAAAACACTCCAGCAAGAATTTTTTTAATATCTGTCACCGTTTGCAAGTTATTGAATTTTAAAATACATCAGTCATTTTCGAGACACCCGGTATATACAATATATTCGCATTAGATACTATAGATTTCAAACTCTTCGCACTAAAGGAAGGTTAAAATAAATATTAACAAATTTATTGTATTACAATCAATATTTTAAATTATTTAATATGGATTAACACTTTAAAAAAACCAATAACATATTGTTCACAACCGTTAGCTGATCAAAACATTTAGTAATGATTTGTAAATTTAGTGACAAGTATAGAAATTGCAGAGCTGTAATTCATTGCTAACGCATATTTAGTAACTAAATCTTTTCAAATCGTCATCAAAAACAATTAATTTCGGAACAGCTCCAGCAATTTCAAGCTAAATTTCTCTGTCATACACTGTAAAAAAAAATATGTAGTTCTACAGATGTAAAGTTACATGCTTACTAAACTTTCACCTGTAACTGTACGAAAAAAGCTGCAAATCTACAAAACTAGTTTTTGTAAAGCTACAAAAATCTGTAACTTTACAAATGAATCTGCTAAAATTTCAGTAATCTTACTAAACTTTTATTTGTAACCCTGGCTGCAGTTACATGAAAAGTTCTCGGAATCCCAGTTTCCAAAAAAATTCTTAGTAACCTTACAGATTTTTTGATTTTCGGCACAAAAGTGTGTCTGTTACATGAAATTTTATTGTTGCCGTTACATGAAAAGTTCTAGGAATCCAAGTTTCCTAGAAAAACTTTAGTAACTTCACAGATTTTTTTTTACAGTGTATCAACTCGTGCTCCTCAAAGCATTTAGTAATAATTTGTAAAGTTAGTGACAAGTATAGAAATTGTAGAGCTGTAATTCATTGCTAACATATATTTAGTAGTACATGAAATTTTTCAAATCCTCGTGAAAAAAAATGAATTTTGCTACAAATTCAGCAAACTACAAGCTGAATTTCAGTGGCAAATAAATTCTTTTAAAAATGTGTATTTTCTAACTTTCTATGAAAATGCCTTCTCATTTAGACCTCTTAACTCATTCTTCTGGTGCATGGAAATGGACTTTTAAATTAACGCATCTAGAAAGTTATTATAAAATGCTTCCAGTTTGAATGTTGCAGAATTTTATTTTGATGTTATTGCAAAGAACATTCTGAGGAGCAAAAAAAATTAATATACCAGTATTTACGAGAAAAAATTTTGAATAAAATATGGGAAGGTACTAAAGGGTTTTTAATGCATGCATTTTTCGTGAGGTTTTTCTATGTTTTTTTCAGTATTATATTATTTATAAAAAATTTACTCGTAGTGTTATAAATCTTTTCAAACTTTACGAATTTGTTAAAATTATTTATAGATTTTATTCCAAAAATAATGTGTATAGAATAGTTTGGTTAATGCTTTTAATAGAAAATTCAATAAATGTTTTAATAGTAAATTTTAAAAGTTTATCGGAATTAATTATCGGAAATCTTATAACGCACTTAATCAATAATGAATTATAAACCATTTCGCTACATAAACTATTTAATTTTTATTTCAATATTTTGGGAGGATATTCATAAAACAAACTACGCACACCATTCTTTTTTATCGGCTTAACGAAGAATTTCTGTGAAAGCGCGCTGGCTCTTTAACCTCTTGAGGGGCGATGGTATGAAATATGTCCCACCTAATTTGAACAAGATTCTCACCAGAAAAAATTTACTAAATTTTATATTTTTAACTTTGGAGGAAAATCGTTGAAAAATTGCTTTTCCTTATTTAAAAATAAAATTTTTCGATTATTCCGATGAGAATTCAATATTTAGAGTCATTTTTGCTTGCCCCTCAAGGGGTTAAAACTGTTATAGCATACTAACACTATTTGTATATTGAAAAGTAGTTTATTTTTTTTTTTATAAATAATTTAAGGTTGGATATATTCTCTGTTCTGATTTAAGGTAGCATGATCTAATATGGATTAACAAATGTTCTTGACAAAAATAATAATTAACATTACATTAATAATTGAATACTTATCAAAAGACAAGTAATCAACATTTACAATAGCTACGCAAAATGTTTACTTCAAATTTAATTTCATCCTTAGACTATTGTAAGGAATGAAAACGTTTGAAGCTGAATAAAAATATGGAGTTCCAAGTCGAACTCAGTAAATCACAAGGAAATTTGCAAGTAATTCATCGCAACTTAATAATTATATTTTCCATGAAAATGTAACAGAAATATATCTAAATGAGTAGAGACACATATCTGTGTACTATTATATTTATCTGCCAAAAATATATCAGATTATTAGATTAAAACGTACGAAATGCGATTTTCCTACAATAGCACAAGTCAAGTTTGGCGTTTGAAGAAATTTTAAAATGCTTCTCAATATACATAGCATCTTTTTCAAGTAATATTATTAAAAATTTATGTTATTAGTATGCTCATGTGGTATCCCAGTGTCATTTTCCTGGCCTGGAGAATTTTTTTTCTAATATGACAGCAGTTGTAACTAATAAATAAGAAAACTCTCACAAGAATAGTTTAAAACAGATTTATTGAAAACATTGTGCCAAGAAGCATCATTTAGAATTAATTTCAATTGCTTAATACATCATCTGAAAATTAGAGACGTGTAGACTTTCTTGACGTCATTTTCCTGAATTCATTATACTATGAATTAGATAAATTTTCAAACAATAATTCATTTTAACGCAACGGAAAAGTGTTTTCGTATACCGTGTCAAACATTCTAATGACCTTAAAAGGAAGACAACAAGAAAATTTTCAAAATCCTTACTAAAAAATCCCTTTCCTAGCAGTCATTGTTCTGGTATGCGCATACCAGAATGATGGCTCAAATGACAAGGTAAGGATATTTTTAAGTGATACCGTAAGACTTTGTAACACATTTTGAAATTTTAATCACACCATCTGGTCTCTTTTATAAGTAACCGAAAACTGACTATTGATATATGTTGACATATCCTTTTGCTATATAACGATGTATTGCACCAATCTTGTTCTTTAATATTAACTGAGAAATTTAAGTTTTAAGATGTCACAAAGTTGCCCCACCGCGTGGTGTTACTTTGTGACAGATGTCTTTTTGCCAAGAAATGCAAGAGAAAGAATTCGTGAATTATTTCTAAACTGAAAATTGTATTGTAAACAATGTAAACTGCGAAAATGATATTTCAGTGTCGCTGATTTGTCCCATTCATCTACTCCCGCTTCGCATTAAAAAATCGAATAGCGTTTTGTAGTTTCCTTAAAAACATCATATCTTTAATTATAATGACGCTTTCATAATAATTTATACACATATTATCTCTTAAAATATAACAGATCCTCTTTTATTTGATATTTCGAATTTTACAATAAAAAATTAGCATGTTGGAATTTTTTTGGAAATCATACAAAACAAAAGAACTGCACTATGTAATAACTATTAACTAACAAGAAAAAAAAAAGTTACCAGGTAAACGATCAAATTATATAAAATGAGGAAACATTAAACAAGAAGTAAAATTCTGTTTTAAGATTTAGGAAATAACAGTTTGCAAAGTATACGAAATAAAAAAAGTCCAATTATAGTTTTTGTTTTCCTATTAAGTCAAAAATAGATAAAACTCCAAAACTGGTTTTCCCAAACCCTTAATCCCCTAGCATTCACTGTTTTTTCCTGATATCCGTGTGCTTGAAGAGGAATGTATACTTCCGGGATAAAATCTCTTTCTTCAGTCGATGCGGAAAATTCTAAGAACGTGCCGTATCCAGTCTGAAACGTATTCAGAACTTTCCCTAATGCAAAAAATTAAGGAAAGACTTTTAAGACTTTTCTGGACGATTGCGCCTCTCTCTCTTTGTTCTTTTCCTTTCGGTGCCAAATGTCTCCTCTTTTCTGTCGCTATAGCCACGTCGCTTCCTCTAAACATCGTAAATGCGTCGCTTCCTCTGGCTTTTTTGGACATCAGTAGAACTATAATGCTTTAGCCCGGCGAGACATTCAACTTTTGCGTCTTTAGTGACCCGACTTTTTGTTATTTCTTCACTCTTCTTGTTCAACTCTTCCAAGTACACTTTTCTCACGTGTTCCGTGATCGATTCTAAGTTTTCTTCAAGGAATGCTTTGGAAGCTGTTCAAAAACTTTATTTCTATTTAGTAAATACATTCCTATCGCCCGAAATCCCAACATCAGATTGCTCTTGATACGAGCTCTTTCTGAAAACGTGGAAATTCGCCATTTGGTTCGTTTGTGCATCTACAACCAGAGCTAATTTTTTCCAACTTGAAAACACTCCTCTTCAGTGGGATTTTAAAGAACGGAAAAGGGCCACATCAAGCGGCTGCAGGAGATGAGTCGAATTTGGAGGAAATGCGAGACGAGCTTAATGTTATTTTTCTCAGAAAAACGCAGCAATTCTAGATCTATATGAGAGCTTAACTTGTTCCTCAATGATTGCCTTTGGACTATCTTGCATTTTCATAATGTTTCATGTCTATCTTGGCACAGAAAACAAAAATGTCTTTAATTTTTTAACGGTAACCTTGTGGGGCTAATTTACGAGAGAGTCGATGTGCCACAAAGTAGCCCCATCAAGTGTTTATATTTTGATTATGCTGCTATATCTCACAGAAATATCACTTGACAAGGGTTATATTACTCCACATTTAAACTGACACAATAACAACAAAGAATATTTACCTGTATTAGGTAATTCTCATACGCTTTAGGCTTCAGAACATAAAGTTTCCAGTTTTCGAGACAACAACGCAGAAACATGTTGCAAACTTACATAGGCAAAGAGAGAACAAGCGAGGTGTTAGAGAATCGGGTAATGGTCGTTAGGTGATGTGGCACACCGTACAAGGAGGTGGCATTGCTGTTTACTGTTCTGTCATCGCGAATGGAGCGGGAGATTCGAAATACGAAAACTAGTCCCGGTGTCACAAAGTTGCACCATCAGTTACAAAGTACCCATCTTACGGTATTTTTAATTTTCTTAATAAACACTCAACAAATAGTTCGACATAAATTAACCTAATCATAAAAATATTATTGTAGAAAGAGCTCAGAAAACTGGCGATAACTCGCATTTAAAATAATAACACATTGTAAAAATCACCAAAAAATCGAAACAACGCATAGGACGCGTATGGAGCTTGAAAATTAACGGCCCGCCATCAGCTAAGATAAACACGTGTCCGTAAGGGGACATGGTCACAAATGGACAGAAAGGGAATGGAGGAGATTTTACAAAGAGTGCGACAGGTGGTGCTAGCAGTAAGGTGAAAACCAATCACAGAGGATCACATGCAGAATTGGAAAGTGTTGCCACAATGATAGAAAGCATTTACAAAAGAGAAAAGGAAAAAAACGAAATTAAGGTAAATAAAGGAGTAAATACAAAAATGAATAAATAATAATAATAAAAGAGAGAGAGAGAAACAAAAGATATATATATATATATATATATATATATGTATATATATATATATATATATATATATATATATTATGTAAAATAATATTTTAATTAAAAAGGAAAGCATAATATTTTAAATGAAAATATTATGTTAAACATTTTAACTCTTTTCCAATTCTAAAAGTTTTTCATTTTGAAAATATCATGTTTCAAGAGATTCACCTGTATTTTGATATATCACAAGAAACATTAATCTAATTCATTGAAATGGAGCTATAATCTAAGGCAACTAGAAATTTATGATAATACGTCTGAATTTCGAACTTCATGAAATTGTATTTTAATTCTAATATAATGAAAATTCCCAGTAACGAAAAGCTAAAATTCATATTTATTTATTGAAAAATACTTTGAATAGCATACAGAAAGACCACTAAAAGGTTTTTCTAGTCTGTAATTTCTTATGCGTATTGAAATTTTGTTTCAGTATTCTATTTAAAAGAGCGATATTCCTGATATGAAATACATTTTTAAAATTTCCCTTTCTTTTATATGTTCGCTGAAGCTATTTAAAAATATTTCGCATAAATATTCCCTAAAGCATTGTGCAATGGTATAGGTACTTAACGGATATTTTTATGAATCCTAGAATAATTGAATCGGATTTTTTTTATAATGCTTTTAATCGAGAAATAATGGTGTTTTTTGTCCAACTTGTAGTAGTAAACTTTAAATTAAACTTATTTTGATATTAAAATTATTTTAATAAAACATAATTATTTAATCATAATTATGATATAATAATATTCTATGCAAATAATGGTGTCACCATCTTCTTATGGATTTTGAGGTATCTTCATATTTGAAAATCAATTTAATCACAACATTTAATTTTTTTTAAGCTCCAGTATAATTTATTCTATTTTTTATTTTTTTTCATAACTAAATATATGTGAATAAAAACCATCTGCAATTTGATAATAACCCACTTTTTTAAATGAATAATTTTGAATATAATGCTTATAGCATATGAAAAGAAAATTTTCATACTTTTGACTCAGAAGCAATAAAAATTTATATCTTCAGTACTCTGCATTAAACATTTACGATCAAAAACAGAACACAATCCAATCAGATGGGGTGTGTCATATCAAAAACTCAACTTTCTCCGCGGCGATATCTGGAAAAAGCAATTCCTACTTTATTCTTAGAATCGAAAGTCGTAACTGCTTGTCATTTCTAACCGATATGACAAATGATAGGATTTCATTTCGTGTATATATCAATAAAAATTTGAAATACGTTTTGACTGTAGAGATTCATTTTTTTTTTTTTTAGGTTTGCTGTTATCTCCATTTTTTTTTTTTTTCAAAATCTAGTTAGGAAAGTATTATAACTTAAGTTTACATAGCTGATAAAAGGAAAGCAATCATTTGTCACTTTACAGGGAAAAGCTATTGTTCAAAGTAGTTTACGAATTCCAAAATCTTATCTAAAAGAAGTAGAAGATTTAACTGATTCTTTTGAAAAAATAAAGAACATCCTTTCCTTTTTAAAACTTTTCGAAGATACAAGAGTGGGATTTTATTTTGTGTACATATAAATAAAAAATCGAAATACTTTTCGACAGTAGAATTTCATTCATTCTTTCTTGGTTTTGCTTTTATCTTTTATCTCTCTCAAAGTCTAATTGGAGAGGAATCATAACGTCGGTTTACATAACGTGATAAAAAAAGGATAATTTATTTCTCATTTTACACGGACGGGATATTGTTTAAAGTTATCCAACCATTCCAGATTTTACCGAAAATAAATGCGAGAATCGAGTAATTTTTCTCCTTTTTCCCCCCTTGCATTTTGCAAAAGTGTTTTCATTTGCTTCAACAATAGATTGCAACTCTATTAAGAATGGGAGCGAGACGCTCCTTTCTATAAATGAGAGTTAAAATTAAGGTTTACCATTGTGTTTTCTTGCACCCAAAGGTATGAAAACATAAAAGACTGGGTTCAGGAAAACACAATAGTAAATCTACGAGACAACCACTAAAATCGGGTTTCAGGTGTTTTCCACGAAAATATGGCTTGGCAGACCGATTGCGCTTTAATATGCGAATCGATATTTAACTAATTCTAGAATTTCAGCTGCGAACTCGATGAAGTGATTGTCTGTGCCGCCGACTCCCGATCTATTTTATATAACGTGATAAATAACGGGGAGAACAAGCACTTTTCATTTGACACGAACAAGTAGTTCAAAGTAGTTCATGTATTTCAAAATTGTTTTGAAAGAAGTACAATATTTAATTGATTTCTTTATAAATAAAAGCCTTTTTGTTTACTAAAACTTTAATAAGTACAAATGTAATTAAAAAAAATTCTTTTATAAATATTCAATATTCATATTGAATATCAGGACTAATTGACTGAAGTTCGTGTATTTTCCCAAATTTTTCAGTTACAGTACATTATCGTAGCGATTATGAAAAACTCACTGCTTTTTTAGGCGTGGCAGAAAGCGCAAGCAAGTGCAATTATTAAATAATATATTATCTTTCCTCTAATTAGAGCAGGAACGTATCAGGATGATGTGGATTAAAAATCGAGTATAAAATTCCATCTTTGCTTACAGAAACCAGGTTGAGATAACCCTTTCAGCCCTGGCGATCACATATGTGTTCCTTACTTTTAAAATACTTTAAACTATAAATAACGCCTTGCATAAACGTAAAAACCCCATAATCACATATGTACATTCTATATTTTGACTTTTTAGAGGACAAGCACCGCCATCTAGCTTTGAAATTTTAACAAAACAAAAAAGTTGCCAAAAGTTTAATTTTTTTCGACTTTAAGAAAAAAAGCCAGGGCGAAAGGGTTTTAATTTAAATTAGGGACTACTTTTCCGATAATAAATAATTTGAATGATATTTGTGATAAACAATAATGAATACTAGTATGTTTTTATGTCTGTTAAATCCTGTTGTAATACGACATTTTTCAAACGTCTTCAAAAATTCTTCCTTCGACTATTGTCATATGCAAAGAATGCGAAATAACTAGGGGAGACCGGGACAAGATGACTATGTTAACAATTTCTGTTGTTTATTAATTTATTTTTTAAGCACAAAATTAATTTTATATGAACTGTTAGAGTATTCCTTTGTAGTATTAAATATATTACCATTTAATTTTTCAAATAAAAAAATAAAGGATAATTTTATTTTTTCAGAACATTAACAAATCATCATCTTGCCCCAGTACCGGGGCAAGATCACTTTGCCCTTCGGGCAAGATGACAACACTATAAAAGGTTGAACATATTTTATCTTTTGAATATGTTCTATGGTTTAACAAATGATAACTGTGTTTTTACATCTTACAAAGTATCAAACTAAGCATAATGCATTATAACGTAATGTTGAAGTGTTTAGCTGTGCATCTAACAACAGTCACAAATAAAAATGCCATTTTCATAATTGGAACATTCCTCATGGCACCACTATTGGCATTTACAACACTGGATCCATTCTTCTGTTGGTGGGTCAATATATTCCTCGTCACAAGAAGGGTATCTGAAAACACCATTCCTTGAAGTTGACGCAACTGGACTGTTTGGCCTGGATTTAATAGACTTAGGCCTACAGGAGCTTAGTTTAATTTTTTTTTACCCTCTTTTTTAGCATCACGAACTTTTTTTCTGTTTTTCTTTTTAACGTTCCTGTTCTTCCTTCTGCTTTTCCCTTTGTTCTAACATTTCTTTGATGGGTGTGCTTGTAAGAATGCTGGAGCTTAGTGTTTTGCTTTTGCTTTTTTTCTCACATTGTATTGCTTTGCGTTATTGGTTAACCACAATAATAACAAATAATTAATTACAATGGTTTAAAACCAAAAACACTAACAGGCTTCTTTGGGGCATCGGAATCAGCATTTGCCACAAGTTCTGGTTCTTCTGGAGGGTTTATACGTTGGTTTTCTACTACCAGTGTCTGAGGATTAGCATTATTATTTTCAGTGTCATCGCCAACAACATCATGCTCAATAATTTTTGCAGCCCACTCGTACCGATCGGACGCTTGGAAACGGAGATACTGATCTCGATAGGGTTTTTCTTTCAGGGATGGGGGGGGGGGCTAGCGGTGCTTAGCGGATGGCAAAAATGTCTTCCTCTGGTCGCTCCCTTTCGAACGACACCCCCCCCCCCCCCATCCGATGCATCCCTTAGCCCCAGAGGAGATAGAAGCGCAAGGTCGGGCGGACAAACACATAGACAAACAAGCGTTTACAGGATTTAAATAGAATGGACAACATAGTCAGTTTAATAAATTCCGAAACACGGGGCAAGATGACGAGCTCGTCATCTTGCCCCGGACTGCCTCTTTAAAAATATTCGTTTTCATTGCCATGAAGGAAGGCGCTTAATTGACATTTATACATGTGATAGGTAGTATTTAAACTAAGTTACTCATAAATATTAAAGAGAAACTATATATCTTGCCTGTATCTGTAGCAGAGCTAATTTACACATGCATAAAAGTTATAACGTGGCAGCGGTAAACAATCAAAGATTCACAACTAACACAAAAATGGCGATTTCAGTGTCTATATTATCTTTTAACGAACAGCCGATAGGAGAATCTGTAGTGTCCGGTTGATGCTGCTACCTAGTGGAAAACGGAAAAATTAAGACATTCGTCATCTTGCCCCGGTCTCCCCTGCATTCGTTAGGTTTCAGAAACTAACATATTCGCTAAATTTCAGTGAAACCTAACTTCTGTGATTTGATTAGTTACTTTTAATTTTCTTAGCGTAAAAGGGATTTTTAACCCAAACTGAAAAAAAAAAATTCAGGGCCGAAAGCGTTAAATAAAAGTGTGTAAAAAAGTTGTATTTCGATTAGTTTTACCCTCAGCTTGCAACTCTATTGGCTTGAAAACATTCTTTCTTCTGTTTATGGATATGATGGATCTACATGCATGAATTTGCAAGAAATTCTTATCAGTACAATTGCTAACGTTTTATGTCTCGATTATATTATTGCTACTTTTTCTGTCTTTGAAATATCTTAGATAAGGATTTGATACCGTATTTTCTACAAAAATAACTAAGTCACACAAAAATTGTCCAATCGCATGTTTTAGCCACAGTGTATTGACATTCATTATGTTTTTCCTTTGTAAATGTATTCTTGTAGTAACATTGGTAGAAATAGGATAATAATTTGTTGCCTTCAATGAACAATGTAATTCGTGCTTTATTCTTATAAACGAAATTCGTAAAATGTTGTCATTTTTAATTAAAGTAATTCGTGTTTTACTATTAAGAACGAAAATCGTAAAAGATTTGTCATTTATAACTAAAGCTACAAATACTGAAAAAAAAAAAAAAACAGTTTAAATTTGGGGACAAATTTAAAAAAAATAAATCTGATTTTTTACAATAACCATGGAAATACCTGGAAATAAATTGAATTTTTTATAACTCTATTTCTAATGATATAATAAATGATGGGATTATATTTCGTGTATATATCAATAGAAATTCGAAATACATTTTTGGCTATATACGTTCATTTATTTTTCTTTTGCTTCATTGCTATATCATTAAACAAAGATCGAGTTCAAAAATTGTTATAACACTGGTTTACATAACGTTATAACAAGACGATAATCATTTGTCATTTTACAAGAACAAGGTATATTGTTCAAAGTTGTTCAAGCATTTCACAATGTTATGTGGAAGAAGCACAGGAGACAAATAAATTTTCTAAAGTAAAAAGCAACTCTTCTTTTTTTTTACAAACACTTTAAGAGATACAAAAGATGTGTTTTGATTAGTTCTCTGGGATTCTGCCAATCTCCAGTTAGTGTTCACTGTGCAGCTGGAGGTATTTAAAAAAAAAAAATCTATATATTTTTTAGGATATATTATTAAGAAAAACACATTTTTTTTTAAAGATTACGGCACATAATTAACATCTTAAAGAGTTATTCATTTTAGAAAATGAATTGGCATTGAATAAATTTGTGAACAAACTTTGAAAAAAAAAATCTGAGAAGAAACTGGATTTTTTCGAATAAATCTAGAAATAAACGGAATTTTTTACAACTCTATTTTTTATGATATAATAAATGATGGGATTATATTTCGTGTACATATCAATAACATTTCGAAATATTTCTTGGCAATAGGAATTTTTTTTAAGTTTTACTGCTATCTCTTTAAACATAAATATAGTATAGAAATGGTTATAACATCGGTTTACATAATGTGATAACAAGAGAATGGTCATTTGTCATTTTACAAGGACAAGTTATTGTTCAAAGTAGTTCAAGCATTCCAAAATGTTATGTGGAATAAGCACAGGAGTCAAGTGATTTTTCTAAAGTAAAAAGCAGTCTTTTCTTTTTTATAAACACTTTAGGAGATACAAAATATGTGTTTTTATTAGTTCCCTGGGATTCTGCCAATTTCCATTTAATTTTCACTGTGCAGCTGCAGGTATTTTTATTTAAAAAAATCTATATTTTTGTAGTGCATATTATTTTAAAAAAGGACTTTTTAAAAAAATTAAAAGCTCACGTCACATAAAAGCATCTTAAAGAGTTATTGATTTTAGAAAATAAAACAAACCAAACAGTACTTCTAATATAAAAATGAAAATCCTTAAAATTGTCCTTCAGGAATTCTTTAAATTACCCATAAACATACCTAAAATGTAAATAATGCGACGTATTCAAAGGTGCATAAAAACTGGCACATACATGTTGACGATCTTATGCGTAAAGACGTTTGCTCATACCAGGTGTCGCAAAAATGACTGATGGATTTTGAAATTCAATAACGTGCAAACTCTGACAGACATTTAAAAAAATCTTGCAGGAGTGTTTTATAAGATATCAGGAGCTTTTAAGCTGCGATTCTCAGTTTTAGTCACAAATAGCATCGATAGATGGCACTGCAAGCAATAACCGCTAAATCCAGGCTTGATTTTTTAGCCTCTCTCTTCTTCCATGCGAAAAAAGGAGATTAAAATGTACTGAATGGATCCCGAAGTACCAAAAATCGGATCTCGACTGAGCCGCTATTGCTCTCAGTGCCACCTATTGTTTGAAATTCGAACTAAAATCAAGAACCACAGTAAAAAAATTCCTGACATCATACATAACCCTCGAGCAAGAATTCTTTTTAATATCTGTCACCGTTTGCAAGTTATTGAATTTTAAAATCCATCAGTCATTGTTCTGACAGCCGGTATATGCAAAAACATACAATTTGCACGAATGAGAAATCAGAAAATATTACAGTTTATGATTGATAAACAATTAAAAGTATATTTACGGCAATTTTCAGAACATAGTAGTAAAAAAATCTATTCATATACATATTTTAAAATTTTGGCTATTAGAGTCTGAATTTTAAAAATTGAACTTTTACATTGCATTGGGATTCGGAAAAGTATACGTTTTATGTGTTTAAACCAAAATAAATTGCAATTGCTGCATTCTTCTTATTTAATCATTTAATCGCATCTTTTTCCAAAAATCGTTTGCTATCTAGTGCGGAGATTTCCTATTTAGGATATAAACGAAAGCGGATTTTGAAAACCTTTCTTTTCCACACAACAAATGTAGTTGCAAGCATTTGAGTAAATGGTAATCTATAGATGTAACATACGATGTCACTATTTAGTATTACGCCATCAACAAGAAACAAAAATATACTTTCAAATGCAATTTGTTAGAAAACTGTATCTCAAATTACTGATCCTTTGTAGTTTTAAAAATAATTAATTTTGAGGCATGAATATATTGAATTTCTTTCACTTAAAACAATGTAAATAATTTAGCCTTTGTTTATTCCCGTATAATATTCCAATATCTAGATTAGCAAACGAAATTAAGGCTAATGTCAGACGAATGACTATTTGCACACTTTTTGTTTCAACATGTAGAAGAAATACCTACTAGCGAAGGTGTTTCTTTTTCATGTTGAAACAAAAACCGTGCAAAAAACTTCTCGTCAGACATTAGCCTAAAACCTTACAATTAAGTATATACATAAGTTAAGAAATAGATCTCGAATTTAATAGATATGTAATCGAACTACGTGCTAAAATACGTGCTACACTAAAATAATCAGTATCACGAATGTTGCTATAAATAGTAAAATGCATCGCGATTGACCGTTGGCAAGCGGCTAATACTAAGGCATCATGTAGTTGGTGAGTAATGTAAGAAAATATTCGAAATGTAAAAAATCTATCATATTTCCTAATTAAAAACGATTTTCATCAGCGTTCTGTACAATGGTGTGTTTAATGGACCTTTTAAACTCGTGTAACTCGAATTGGATTGCATGGTTTTATATAAAGTTTCAATCGCATATATTGGCTAATTGGCCTTTATGATTTACAACTTTCTTTGTCTTTAAAAAAATCTCATATGTCCATGATCTTACACATGTAAACCGAATTTTTTTTTAAATCATTATTTGATCTTTTGTAATTATTTTTTTTTTAAATTGTCACGAAATTTTAACCTTTCGACATATTCTACTCAATATCTTCCCACAAAAATTACACTTTTGTCAAAACGATAGCTCCCAAAAGTGACGTTAACACTAAAATACCAAAATTGGACTGAAAGTTAATAATGGGAAGATCTCGCTGGAAATTATAAATAAAAAGCAATCTGTGTTAAATATTTAGATTAAGTCCAAACGCTCCGAAATGTCAGCCAAATAATCCCATAAAAGTAAGTACAGTAATATTTCGACTTACATCAGCAATTCGTTCCAGGACTAGGGACTTAACTCGAAAACGACGTAAGTCGAGGAACATTTTGATAAGCAACAAAAAGGATAAGTAATAAAAATTCTCCAAAATGTAATGAACATATTCTATTGTATTTAACAATTATGATACATACATTCAACATTAGCAAAAGAAATGCGTTTGCAATACAAGAATTTGGAATAAATCAAAACTTATTAACCATTTGGAAAAATGGTTATTGTTCTCGTCAGGGTAGGAAATCAAAAGCATATCTGAAGATTTTTATTGGTTTAATCCGCATTTTAGTCGTTTTCTGATTGGTCTATACAGTAATCTGTATTTCCCTTTACTTTCAACAGAGATGGATACCTCCTGTTGCCACTATGACAAAAAACTAATAAAAACTACAAAAAAAATATTTAATAACTCAGAAACAAATTGAGATACAGCTTTCAAACAAATTGCATTTAAAAGTGCATTTTTTCTCTATCCGACGGTGTAAAAAGTAATATTGTCGAATCATTAGAAGTTTAAGAATGAAATTTCACTTAAAATTGGTCTTCAGATTTCTTGAAAATCTGACAATGGAAAAGCCTTTTCCCGAACAGCCAATGAAATGCTTTGATAATACATAAGTTTCAGGTGGATAATACGTACGAGTCGCAGGCGATTTTTGTCGCTTGGAATTTTTACGTGTAAATGACACTATTAATGTTTAATTCATGGTGTACGTAATGTATGATCAACTCCGTGCGATTTTTTATGTCTTAAATTTTAGTCTTTGAAAAAATCATTTTCCAAATGGTCGTTGGAATTTGTTAAACTGCTTTTTTTGTTTTTAATTTTATTGTTCATCTAGTTCTTCTAGCCCCATTCGAGTCTTTGAGGATGCGAAAAAAGTCCTGCAATGAAGTTTGAACCGGCAAATTTTTCTTTTCTAATTTTAGAAGCTCTTTGTCACATCAGAGTGAGTTATATAAGCTTTTTCAAGTGACTATTTTTATCTGTTGATCACTATCACTTGATTGTCGGGGGAAAGATTTCCTTCATAGAACGAAAAATCTTCAAAAAGTTCAAAGTGCGTCTTAATTAAGTAAATTTTTCTTTCCGGGCCGGACAACGTAAATGTGGGGTGACGTAAGTCGGAGTAGTACGCTGTATCCTATTATTTTTTTGTAGCACAGATCCAGCTTCTCATCGAAGATTGTATGTTTGTCAGAACGATAGCTACCAAAATATTGCTCACATTCACACCCAAATTGGACTCGAAATCGATAGTTCCAAGATCAAGTTAGTATATTAAAACAATACGAAACATCTAAAAACATAGTTTTTTTTTTTTTTTTTTTTTTTTTTTTTTACCTGAACATGGGAGCTAAAAATTAATGCTTAATACCTACAGATCTTCTTAATTAAATAGAAGTTTTCTGTTTATAATTTTAATTAATTTTTCAATTAATTTTCACCAGTTAAATTACGCTCTAAAGTATTGAATATTTAATACGAATATTTAATACTTGATTTATTAGAACCAACAGAGTGGAAAATGTCCAAGCCCGGAGTTGAACCGGGAACCCTTGGACTAGCGTTCCAAGTGCTCTACCATTTAAGCTACGACGACGATACCCAGCTTAGCATCTCTCACTTACATATGTTGGTAAGGCTGCAGCTGCAGCACAAGATGGAATAGTCTTCATGAGCGCACAATCCTGTGGCGAAACATGAGACACAAATAAACACAGTATCGGTGAACGCATATACTTTTAATTAATTTTTCAATTAATATCGTCAATAATTTAATAGTCAATAATTTCGAGAGTAATTTCACTGCTGAAAATTAATTAAAAAATTAATTCAAATTATTTATGTGTTCACCGATGCTGGGTTTATTTGTGTCTCATGTTTCGCCGCTGGATTATGTGCTCATGAAGACTATTCCATCTTGTGCTGCAGATGAGCCTTACCAACATATGTAAGTGAGAGATGCTGAGTTAAGTATCGTCCTGATAGATTAAATGGTAGAGCACTTGGAGTGCTGTTCCGGGTTCGATTCCCGGCTTGGAAATTTTTCACTCTGTTGATTCTACGCTTAGTTAGCAGTGTGATAAATCACGCAATAAATATTAAGCGCAAATTATTTTAAATGACGATATCAACAGTTTGATTTAATTATGGGATGGAAAAATAAAAATGATTTGAAAAGAAATAAACTAAAGAGAGACAAAATCTAAATGAATAATAAAAAAATAATTATGCTTTAGAACGGTAAAAATGTGAAACACTAAAAAGCAAACAAATATAACTGCAATGACAGAAGAAAAAAAATCTAAAATAAATTAAATTAAAGACAATTAAGTAAAAATGTACTAAGAAAAAAAAATAGAAACGTTATTGATCATTAAATGTTAATAATCCCAGCATAATGTAGCGTTATATCTACCTTTCGTATATTATTATATAACAGGATATTATTAAAAGATATTTTTGTAATATTCTATAGATAATATGATGTTATATCATTACACAAATAAATTTCTGCTGTTGTTTAAAATTATCTTTAGTGATACAAATTTTATTAAAAAAAACTTCTTCAGCATTTCTATAATATTTGAGCAGCGAAAGGTATTTTAAAACTAATTAAAGTGTTTTAATTAGTTCTGAAAACAACTAAAATATTAATTACTACAATTAATTTAAAATTTTTGCTTTTCAGAACTAATATTTAAAATGTACAGTTTGCTTTGAAGAAATTCCTTTTCTTTCTTCTTATTCATAGTATTGAATATTTAACGACGATGTATGAACTTAAAACAAATTAATAGTTTATTATTGTGTAAACGATCGAAAAATGCTTTGTTTACCACTCTCATCGAAAAGATTTTGAAGAAGCTGCATTATTAAAAGAAATAATAACATTCTATTTATCTAATGAAGAACAAAATATAGTTGTTTGATAAGAATTAAAATAATTATTTCAGGATGAAAGAAATTATGAGATACATAATTAAGTGAAGCAATAAAATTTTGTAAGGTAGTCAAAAGCAACAATATATTTAGTTCAGACAGGAATTACTGATTATGAATCTTTATAAAACTTGGCAAGTATCTTTTAATAATTATGCGACGCAAAGTTATCAGAAAAAAGAGCGTTGTTTTTATTTCCTTTTTTAAACAATAAATTATAAACAATTGAAAAATATTTAGACTTTTCGTTATGGGTTTTTTTCTTATTGAATAAATTTTTAAAATAACAAAATACTTAAATTAAAACTTATTTATTTATTGTTTAATAACGACATAAAATATTTTACATATGCCCACGAAAGTTCTGTTTTCCGCTCTTTACTTTTAAACGCCGACAGCTACAATGATATAAATGAGTTCAGGTGTAGTGATGTGACTATACACTCTTCAATGAGAATGTTTACAGGGGCACGCCACACTCGCTAAGAGGTTCTGATTTCAAATCTGGTAAACGGGAAGTGCTGGGTTCGAACCCAATCGCGTCCATCGGCTAAATCATTCGGAGTTTTCCGTCGTTTCTTCGGACGTTGGATTTCCTTTCATAAATACGGTTTAGGTGCTCTTAGAAAGACCCCCACGGAGGCCAACCACACCCTCTCAGAGCCCATATCCCACGTGCAGATAATTGGCCGTCATAAACAACACCACCGTTTACAAGGGCACCTAGCATTATAATTAGGAGTTATCTTGTAAATCTCGAAAAGTATACGAGTTACGGAGAAATATTCGATTGCAAAGATGTAGAACATCATCGATTTAATTTTAAAAAAAAAAGGCACTTGGGTACATAAAGGTTATAAATAGAATCTTAGTCGTGTCACCTCGATGTGTTGCAAAATGCGCAGCGTGAAATTGAAACAAGAGTCCATATATGTATTGTAGTTAATGGAAAACTCTATGAACACCGACAGTAGACGTATTTACTGACAACTAACTATTTTTAACGCTTTCCAAAAAAGTTGAAAGTATTTGTGCATTCGGTTTGTCTATTTGTCTGTCCGTGCTCTAACTAGAGTGAATATACTCGGTTTATCATGTAACTGATGTACGTTACCATAGCATGTTTGGTATTCTAAACGAAGTGTGTAGCACATATAGTTCAATTACAGGGGAACTCAAAAGAAGGACGTTACATTGCGGTCTATGGGGATAAATCCTTTGCAGTACATTTTAATTATCTTACACTATTTCAAACATATTGAAATTTATATACATCACTGAAGTTCACTACAAGATGCTCACTATAGAATATGGTATGTGTAGAACCTAGCACGTATTGTTCGTTTAGAGGGGCATACAAAAGTATTCGATTTTATTATAGTCTATGGGAAAAGATCGTTTATAGTGCATTTTAATCATAATATTACAAATATAGTAGGGTTCATATGAATTTCTCAGGCACAGTAAAACTCGCTTTCTTTAGAACATGGATTGCAAAACATTTACAGGCCACACGAAGGCTTTCGGTTACATAGGGGGAAAACTGTACGCAGCGTATTTTAATTATGTTATACTATTTCAAATATGCTTAAACTGATATACATTACTGAGGTTTACGGCTAGATACTTGCTGAACGTGGTGTGTGCATGGTATTTATCACTCATTTACAGGGACACACAAAAGATGTAAATACAGTACTGCGCCGGGGATATTGTCTATTAGCTATAATTGTTAGAAGTGCGTTTTTAAATATGGTAAACGTTTATAAGTTTAACTAAATTTTTGCATACTGCATGGTACGTATAAATGCTACTGATCATATACAGGTCTGCACAAAATATTTCATTAGCCTTACTGAGTATGGACGTAAATTGCTCAAATGTGGTTTTTAATTGAGATACGCATTTTCAAGCTGCACTATATTTTGCATAAAATGAACTGATAGTAGAATATAAATAAAATTATATACAAGACCACGCAAAAAACCGTATAAAATGCCGCCTATAGATGATAATTTCTGCAAATATTATTTCAGTAATTTTAAGTGTTTTTTTGCCTAAATTAAAATTGTAGCTTAACATGTTGCGTATATCAAAATCTGTAGATAATATAGAGGACTGTACAAATGAATTCAATTAAGTTTCCGCCTTATAGGCAGAAATTACTGAATGTGAATTTTCAACTTAATAAGCGTTTCTTTCCTAAACTAAATTTTAGCATATTATGTAGAATAAAATCAAATCTATAGATAAAATACAGGACTGCACAAAAGAATTGAAGTACTATTCCGACTTTGGATGGTAACTGTTGAAATTTGTGTTTCAAATATGTTATGCCTTTTTTTAAATATTTACTTAAGTATTTTATTTACCTTATTAAATAACGAAGTTTTAGTAAAGTATTCTGGAAGTGTTTAACGTGTTTCATAATCTATGCTTGACGCATATTTTTTTTTCTTTTTTAAAACAAGTTTCGTGGCTTTACAGCATTTGAAATTGTGACAAAAGGAACCAAATGCGTTCTATTCTTCGAATGTATAAGCGTAAGACAACTTTTCGTACTAAATCGACGCAGCTATACAACTTTTTTAATTGACTATTTTCCCGAATATCCCGTATAGTTTTCGAAATTGACATTTTAACACCGAATTTTACCATTAGGAAGCACTGCAACCAGCCTCAACGAAAAGCAAATAGTAACTTTAATATTCCTAATCACTATTTTTATTACTTTTCTGTATTCAAAATTTAAAGGGTAAGAAAGGGCTTCAGTGAATGCGATTTTTTCTGCCAATTTTGAATTTTCAAATTTTTGGTTATAAATTTATGATTGTCAATCCTTTGAACGTTGAACAATATTTTTCCACATTCGTTTAATGCAATAAAGTGGTATCTGTACAAAGTATCAGTTTGGAAATTGGAGTAAATGGAAAACTCAACATAAATTCCAAAACTTTGTTACATCAGAGTTTTATTTGGTCACCTACATGAAGTTAAAGCACAGGTAAAATGTTTGTAGGATTAACTATGAAAAAAAATGTGGTAATTACGTTTATTAATAATTGTCTGATTTTACAAGATCCCTGAACTAGAATATATGACATCACAATATGTTTATATTTTTGTTACAGAAAAAATGAATTTTCAGTCAAGTGCAAATTCGTTTTTCTGTAACTTTTTAGTACTTTTTTTGGAAGAATTAAGAAGATTATTCAGATCCATGGTCAGTAATGTCGTTCAGCGATTTTGCACTTTTCATTTTTTATTGCACTCGACTAAAAAAGAGCATAAAACGTTTTTTATAAGAAACAAGCATATAATTATAAAATATCGATTATTCTACATGCCATGAAAACCGTCTAATACAATAATCTTACAATAAAAAAGTAGATAATTAATTTACATGCTACGCTACATCTTTTCCTCTGTATCTATTATTTACTAATTTATCGTCATTTACAAATTTTGTATGTGTATATGAGCATTGCAAATAATAATATGAGAGAGAGAGAGAGCGATAAAGATGTAAATTTCATCCACTAATGATAAAATACATTTAATTTTGCCAAGAAATGTTTTGCAAAAAACTCCAGACATTTAACTGAAATTTTTTAAGCAGCAAATAACGAAAAAAAATCAGCATTTCTAAAATTTCTAATTAAGTTTTCACTAAAAAATATTCATTTAAGCTCTTCACATGTATTAGATAAAATTATAAATGTGATATAAAGTGATATTAGAAAGAAAAATAACGAAACAAGGAGCGTCATAAAATTATTTTTGTCATTTTTTTTCCTAATCGACAGTCTGTTTTATAGAAGAATAAAAAATCGCTTTCCTAACCTAATTTTTATAGAACATAGCGTATGCTTCACCTCATGAAAAGATCTATTAACCCTCGCAGTACTAAGATCGAAATATTACTTAAATGCCTAAGATTTAAAAAGAGGTGACCCCATAGATATTTTAGGCCCCCATTGGTAATTATAATGTTTGTACGACGCGACGACTCATTTCGTTGATAGCGAAATTTACACACAATTGAACACAAGAATATGAAATAACGAAACAAGGGAGACACCTACACTCGCTTGCATGGTAACTCTATATCCAGAGCATCATCTAGTGAACTAAATTTGGGAAGATGCCGAAAATCCTCTTTTTCTCTCTTGAAACGTGATAAATGATAAAAAGCTTTCATTTATTCCCTGATTGCCTAAGATGGGGTCAATGGGACCCCATTCACAACTTCTATTAATAAACAAAAAAAAATTAACTGTATGAAACTTATTAAGTACACAAAATTATGAAAAAGACCTTTATATACGACAATTCCTAGAAAATAATTTTAGCATACATATTCTAAATGAAAAGAAAACTACAAAATGTCCAAATGGGATCAAATTGACTTATCTGCGAGGGTTAAACTATTGCTATTGAAAATAATTGTTTCTCACAAGCAACTGTTAGAAGGTTTTTTTCATATAGTGAAAAGTAGTTTCTCTCTCAAATATTTTATATCTCAGAAAATTTAGTAAATGCTAAAATTATGGGTACATTATGTGGTATTTAGGTAAATAATAACAGAACTTCATCCCAATAAGGATTTCACTTGGATGTGAAGACGATAACAGACATTTAAGGAAACATCAAATACACAAATGTCATTTGATTTATATGCGGATTAACACAACTAAAAATGACCGTTTGCCCATTTTACAGACTTTATATGAATGAAAGACACTTTTGCATTTTTTCATTGAATAAAAAGATAGCCAGCTACTTAAGGCTCCTATCCCGTCAGGCGAAGTCAGTCGCGAGCTAATGCTAAACCTATAGGGGAGGATTTTTGCCAATATCTCGCTAGTATTTCGACATTTAATTTTTTTTTCATTGAATAGTTGAATCCAATCCCTGCGGTCGCCCTTTTTTTTTATTTTTTCCATTTTGGTTACAGTTTTTTTATTATGATGACATTTTCACTTTCGGAATCGATTCCGAAAGCGAAAGTAACTTTATAAAACATATCTGCTACCAAAATCGAAAAATAAAACGTGGCGACTGCACGGATCGTCCTCAGCTGTACAGTGCAAGAAAATATTTAAAAATGTCGAAATGCAAACGAGATATTGGTAAAAAACCTCCCCATAGGTTTATCATTAGCCCGGCGAGTGTCTTCGCCTGACGGGGCAGGAGCCTTCAGCGTTGCATAAGAACTTATCATTATTTCCACCTATCATAATCTTATCCTTCATCTTGGACCGTGAATCTATAATGACACCTAAATTTTTAAACACCATTGAGTTGATATGTTTTATTCAGACACCGTACGTTTTTCTCTTACTAATTATTTTCAGAATATTGTACATTTTTCTTCAATTTTACGGGAAATATCACGTCTGGAAACTGTTTGCGTTTTTTGAAAGAATATCTCTTTATCGAGGATGGTAAAATGTTTTACAAGTATGACGCTGCATTTTGGTAAAAAAAAATATAGTTTTTGTTTTCCTGTGATTGATAATCCATTTTTAATCAACAAGTTTTGTTTTAACCATATCATAAATCGATATTTTAATTGACTTGACTACTTCCGAAAATTTTTAATTAAAAATTTTATTTCATTAACTGAAAAAAGCAACAAAATTGGAAAGTTGAGAGTTACAATTTTAAACACCGAAATTTCAGAAGATTTTTATATTATTTTGAATTTCCTCAATGCTAATGAGAACGACATTGTTGTTAACATGTGTTTTGTTTCTAAAATATAATCAAAGAGATGCATTGTTTAACGCAATGTTCATGACGCTTGAAAAATTTCTAAAAGGGAAAATTAGTTTCGCAATATTTATTAGCGTCAGCAGAAAAGGATTTACATATGAATATTACATTTAAATAACTTCAAATGATTAGACATGACTTTAGTTCAGAATGTTTGAATAAATAAACATGAAAGAAACACAGGGACACTTATTCTAAACACATTTCATCTAATAAACTTATTCTAAATATTATGTCAATACTATCTTCGAAGCAAGTCGTCGCATAGCATTTGAATTTTATAATATCTGTCCAGTTTTGGGGAGAAAATATTCTTAATATTAATTATAAATACATATTTTATACGTAAGGAATCGTATTTGAAATGTATATTAACTGACAAACATAGAAAAATTACATTTTATTTAAAAAAAATTGATTAAATTTTGAAAATTACGATAATTTATTGCAGTTACAGTGCTTTTATAAGAGAGTGATGACATATATGGGCAATAAAATTTGATTGGTCGAGAGCATTATGAGAAAAACTTGGGTAGCATGCCATCATCTTGAATTTCGCGATACTGTAATTACCGTTAAGCTAACATTTCTGTACTTTTCTAACTCCTAGAAGTAAGTTTACAATAGTTTCATATTATATCAGCAGCCATTTATTTGCATTTTCTTCAAATTCAGAAAATATTATTTCACATGGATTAATAATATTACAATCTTTCGGGATTTTGGTAATTATTAGGTTATGTGGATATAAGTTGCACAAGTATTCTTTACAATACATTTTTTAAAAGTGAATGTAAAGCAAATATCATTAAAAATATTTGTAGTCTTATAAAAACAAAATAAAATCAAAGATATTTGTTCACCAGTTTGGATAGCATACGATAATCGGAATGTAAAGCAAATATCATTAAATAAATTAAGGCTAATGTCAAACGAACGTCTTTTTGCGCGCTTTTTTTCCCTATATATCATCCCTACAAAATGTCGTAGCATTGTGTACGGATGATATGTAGGGAAAAATGCGTGGAAAAAGACGTTCGTCTGACATTAGCCTTATAGTCTTCTAAAAACAAAATAAAATAAAAGATATTTGTTCACCAGTTTGGATAGCAGACGATAATCGTTGCATCGCATGTATTCAAACTGATATTTTTTTCTTCGCTGATTTAATGGGAAAATAGCAACAAAAATGTATAATAATCCCAATATTTTTTCTTTATTTCCCTTTTCCCTTAGAAGTGGTGTAATTTAGTTACCATTATTGCATAAATTTCACAAAAAATTACAAAAAATAAATTAATATCTCGCAAACTAATTTAAGCTATTTTGACATCGTCAGATCCATATTCTAGTACAAGTAGTTATAAAATACAAATACACTCTCATTTTTTATTTAATATGACAGAATCTGAACAGCGCGGTCTATTTTAACTCACCGAAAGTATCCTACATGATTATTTCCTTGTTTATCAATTACACCTAAATTTGGATGAGAACAGGATTACGGAGAATTAGATTTTTATATTTATTATTTCAGTTTTAAAATTAAAATGAATACGTTGTAAGCTAAAAAACGGATCGAGTATACAATTAATAACATTTATAGATCGTTCATAATCGTGTCTACTACGAACTGGGTAAGAATTTGAGTCATTATCCGCGAGTAGATTGTATAAATTTTGTCTTGTGTAAGATATCTGATTTCATCCGACTGTAAGATTTTGAAATACATTCCCCTACAAATCGGGATATATAGGCAGAATCAAGATAGAAAACGGTTGTATTGGCTTGGTAGGGCGAAGCGTCCCTGAACGAGAGCGCATCGATTAACGGGCTGATTGGCCGACATGCCAGTCAAATCCTGATAAAGTGTACAGCTTTTCGTAGACTTTTCAGTTCCGTAATACAAAGTATTATAACCTATTTTGATATTCTCTACTGAAGTACTATTTATGAATAAACTTTCATTGTGTGCCTAGGATGACTATACTGTATTTCTAGTTCCATAGTTGGAGTACTATGCTATAAAAATAAAGGAAAGCTATTGCTAAGTATTAGTTTTCAGCCAGTCATGCTATGCTTGATAAAATATCCTTTTTCTATTTTGACAAAGATAATATATTTTTTTAAGCATGCCCACTAATTATTTATTTCTAATTTATCAATTGGTTGAAAAAGTAAAAAAAAAATACATTAAGCCCTTTGATCTGTAGTTTTCTTTTTAAATAAACTTTGAATATTTTTATGTTCTAGTATTTTTTCTTTCATTTTTTTTTTGTTAAGTGGCAGATTATTTCATACGTGACTAAAATGAATTATTTGCCCGACGAAACTTTACTGCTAGATGCATCAAATAAATTTTAATTTTTATGCGTTTCAAATTAATTTGCAAATTTAATGTATACAATATCTATTTTCGTTAGTTTATGTTATGAGTTAAGTAAATTCAATTTTAAATAACATAAAATTGAATTGAATGTCTGGATTAAAATTTCGAAATATAAAATGTTATTTTATGGGTTAAATAGTCTTTTTCTATAAGGAAAAAAAAAGAACTTTAAAATATCCCTTGCCAATTCTTTTTCATCCCGTTTTTTAATATATAGAGAGAGAATCAAACTTTTTGTAATTATAAATCATTATAACAAATGAAAAATTGACAATAAAAATGATAATCATTTATGATGTCATAAAACTGATTATCTAAAATGCTGTATATTAAAGTGAAATAATTGAAAATGTATTAGAAAAAATTAGAAAAGTGATGTAAAAAAAATTAATAAAATATGAAACTTATATTGTGAAATTATCGCCAGAGCCTTATTTCATAATTTAAGTAAAACATAGTTGATTTCTAATTGAGGATAGCAGGCTTAGCTTTTAAGGCTAATTCTCAAAATGCCCTATCAACTGAATCCAGAAGATTAAGAATAAACAAAACATGTAAAATGGAAATCAAATAAACCATGAAAGGGAATAACTGAATTTTTTTAAATAGAATAAATGAGCTTAATATTACCAACCAAAGTTAAGAAGATCTAAATCCATATCAATCCTCGGCAAATCTTTACAATGAATATTACTTTCACGTGTAAATAGAATAAAGTTATAATTAGTAGCATTGTTGTAGTCGTAAAAAAACCCAGAGAGTATACGGTATAGGCAGAGGGTATACGATGACGTCATGAACGTTCATAGCTAGGGTATACGCTAATGCTTTATTTGAGAAACAGATGGTGTATGCTGTTCCTTAAAAAAATCCAGCAGGTACACGGCGTATACCCCCGTATACCCTCCACTACATCCCTGGGTAGTAGTTAAAATTGACTATTTAAATATTAAGAAAAAATTATATTTATATTTTATTGTAATAAAAAAAAATAAAATCCATAAAAAAATTATCATCATCTAAAATTAAAATCATTATACATTATATATATGCATGTGAAATATTGCTGACGACTTTTGTGACATTCCAGCGACACTCATATATCGACGAAAATGTAGTAGAGTAATCAATGTCAAAAGTTTTGCCAACCCTCCGTTTTCATGAGACAACTGGGTGCAGTCATGGTGACTAATAGAAGACGGACTCGATAAACATTGGAAGAATTTCCCATGGAGTAATTAACAGAGGCATCGTAAATTTAAACGTTGTTTATTTGACAGACACATATCGTAACATTTCCAGTAGCTTATCCATCAACTCTCGAATAATCGCTGATCCACTTCATAATAAACTTAAGATGTTAGAAGTATTAGAATCTACGCATCAAAAATCGAACCACCAAGTGACGAGGATTTATTAAAACAAAACGAAAAGTGTAAAAATTCTGGGTTCCTAGTCGATGCAACACTATAAATACTCAAAAAAAAAGAAAAAAAACAGAGCGCGAACGAACAAATTACAAGTGGAAAACCAACCCTGTTAAAATAATCGGCCGGACGGGGCAGGAGACTGGCTACGATTCGATGCGAAGAACGCGTGACGTCGATAATGAACTCTTTATTCTCGGCGTCAGTATTAAAACGCAATCAAATGCTTGCGGGAAGCTTGCCAGGAATTATGGGATATAGAACATCATCGAACAAAAATATTGAAAACATTGAAAGAAAAAGAATTGTCTCAGAATAAAATAAAAGAAAGTAATTTAGTGGTTTTAAGAAGTAAGTTACTAATGGATTAAGGTTTTTACAATAATAATTAAAGAATACGCAGGTTTAAACGCATGAAATAAAAGACAAAAGATATTCAAGATATTATTAAAGATAGGTAAAAAAGGGTAGACTTAAATAATTTGGAATAGTTATACTAAGATAAAAGGGGGGGAAATTTTATTATTACATGCATATAAATGAATGTTAGATGCCTTATTAATTCACTAACTGTGCATTTATTTCAAATGCTAGAAACTTTACTCAGAGTTCTAAACTCTCAAATTCAATCGCATGACACGTAATTAGATTGTGTATCTAGATGTTTTAATCAGCATTAACAGTACATAAAAAATCCATTACATAGATCCATGTGCAAAGCAAGACCGTATCGCATAAATTAAATCGATCAATCTTATCAGGAAATAAATCCTTGCTTCTGGATTTAAAATATTAATGCTAAAATATATTCTGAAACGAAACAGTGAAACATCAAACAAAAAAAGTCTTTATTTTCCACAGAGCAACTCGCGAAATTGAATATTCCTTTATCACCCAATGACCTTCCCTGGGCCATCAATAGTTTACTATATTCAGAGAACGGTCTATTTTAGTTCAAGTTTTTATAGGCTACGAACAATTCTATTTATTATAGCAACTTGTTCTCAGTCGTCCGATAATGGAGAAGTGAATTTAAGCGCTAGCTTCATACTGTTTTAATATATAGCTCATGTTGTCGGTGATCAATCAATAAAACCCTTCTCTTTTTATGGTATTCCACGTTTTACTAGTAAAATTATGTAATATTTCAGGAAACAGTTACTTTTTTAGATCTATATATTTCATTAAATTGCATGATAAAAGGTCACTTAAAAGAAAGCAAACCTATCGACGATTAGAATTTTCATTTCGTGTGCTCACATTGTTATAGAAGCATGAATCCTTGAATTTTGTAGATTTCAAACTATTAAGCAGAAATTATGACCTGAATTTGTATTACATTTTACAGCTTTTGGAGGCCACGTTAGTGGAAAATTGTTCTTTAAACGAAAATATAAATATAACATTTATCACACATTTTTTATGCTGTGTGGTTAAAAAATATGGGCTTTAAGAGAAAACTGAGAACACTACCACCAAAAAATGAAAGAAAATGAAGTGAAAAGTTATAGACCGGGAGCCGGCAGCACAGACAACCACCTCATCGAATTAAGGCTGAAATTCCAGAATTAGCCAAAACTCGATTCCCCTATTAAAACGCAATCGGTCGGCCAAGTCATATCTTGATGGAAAACACCTAAAAACCCGATTTTAGCGGTCGACTCGTAGGTTTACAATTGCGTTTTCCTGCACTCAAAGGTAAGAAAACATGGCGGACCGGGAGCCGGAAAACACAATGGTAAGCCTACGAGTCAACCGCTAAAATCGAGTTTTTAACTTCGGTGTTTTCCACCAAGATATGACTTGGCATACCGATTGCGTTTTATTAGGGGAATCGAGTTTTAGCTAATTCTGCAATTTCAGCCTCCAACTCAATGAGGTAATTATCTGTGATGCCGGATCCCGGTCTAATATGAATAGAAAGAAAGTTAAAAAAAAGCATGGGAAACCAGGATCACAATCCATTTTTTTTTTCTTTTTCTCAAATATACAGGCTATATAGCTCTAATTCGAAGCCGAATTTTTCTTTATAAATATAACACTAATGATTATACTATTTAAAAAATTGTGCCTTACTTTCTTTTTTGTTTTGAGTTAAATTTAATTATATTATAATATGTTATGGGAGCGGTTATCATCGGCATCCAAACAAGACTATACTAGACGTTCTTTTCTTTGGATGCAGTTTAAATATACAGAGTTACTTAACGAATTATTGTGTACTACCAACACTTTTTACTACAGCGTCGCAGTTCTTACAAAGGCAAGAAAACCTTTTGAAAATTTCTTTAAAATATTTCATTATTGTTTCAATTATAAACAAAAATCTGAGTTTAGCTTGGACAAAGGAATCCTTTATTTTTGACTTGATAAATGGATTGCGGCTCTGGTTTCGCATAGAAATGTCTTTTGTTGTGTGGTCTGTCACATCCTAAAATTTCTCTCTTATTTTTTAATACACACTGATTAACATTTATATTGTTTTCTGAAAATCGAGCCGTTTTTTCCTCTGCTGAAGAAGTGCATTATTGTTGTTGCCGTTACATAAAAAGTTCTAGGCATCCCAGTTTCCTAGAAAAATTTTAGTAACTTTATAGATTTTTTTTTACAGTGAGCAATAAACATTATACTTCCATATTAGTCCGTATTGGGTAGAAATGTACTAAGTTTTATTTTTGAAATTATTAATTAAATTTATATGTGTTTGTACAATTTTGTACTTACCATACAAAAAAAGGTTGTAGAACTTTCTTTTGTTTATTCTCTGATCACGAACTCCGAGATAGATTGTAAGCAACGCTCTATATTGTATTACTTTAGGTGATTAATAACACAAATAACATAAATTATATTAAAAAAATTGTGATGGATACAGTATACTAGAAGAAACGTACATTAAACGAAAAATAGCGGCTTTTTAAAAGAATATATCATAATTCTTCTGGTTTATTTCCAAATCCTTTCGCTTACAAAAAATATGAATTTATGTTACATGTTAGAAAACATACAAAAATAAATTAAAATCAATGACATAAAAATTAAACTTATCCAGAAAATATAATGTAATAATTAAAAATGATTAGTAATGGGAAGTTCGCATTTATCATAAGAATGAAACAAAATTTCTTTAATGTTATAAATAAACCTTCACACATCCTATTGTATAAAAATAGTGATATATTTAAAACAATATTTTTTATAAATTTGAATTATTAAATTAGCTGGCGACTATATAATACTTAATATAGAATAGAATTTATAACGCTTAATATATTTTCAAATAAAACCTTTCAGATAAATATAATTGACAAATTACAATTACTGTGGAAGAAACGGCTTGTTTTGCTTCAAATTTCCTTTAGTTTAATTTAAATCTTCTATTTTGTAGTCCCATTAAAATGCCATGTTAATTATTTTCAAGTTATAATTATATTATACAGATTTTAAAGAATAAGAGGAAAATTGTTAGTTTTATTTATATTTATTCCGAGCAAAAACATCCACAACTTTACTGTGTAGAACGAGAACAAAAGAAGCTACACTGTAAAAAAAACCACTGTAGATTTGCCAGAACAAACTCGATCACAGTGAATGTGCTGTATCTTTCTTTGGTTTCCTGACAGTATTAACATGGAAAATACAACAGTTGCGTAAAATTAACAGCACAATGTGCTGGCAATTTGGACGCATTTTTTTACAGCACAAACTGCTGGCGTCCAAATTGCCAGCACATTGTGCTGTTAATTTTACGCAACTACTGTATTTTCCATGTTAATATAGTCAGGAAACCAAAGAAAAATACAGCACATTCACTGTGATCGAAATTGTGCGCGAGATGAACAGTACTTTGTACTGTAAAAATGTCGTTTTTTTTTTACATTGTAGCTTATATTGATCTATGAGCTATAGAGAATATAGAGCTATAGCTCTGAGAATAGCTATATGTTTTTCAATCAATGAGAAGGTAGCGTTATATTTATCATAAAAGTACAAAAATATGATACATACATTTAAATCAAAAATACATTGCTGTTCAATATATATACTTCATAAGTATTCTGTGGAATGTATGAAGTACATTCTATATGGAATGTTAGTTGTTTTATGCAAACTTACATGGATATATGTTGTATGTATCGTAAAATGTATGCCTGCTGTAAAATGTATGTAAGTATATAAGATGTATGCATGTAAGTACACATGCATGAGTACATGAATTCAGTTGTATTTATATTGCGATGTATGTAGAAGTTAAATATTTAATGTGGTAATGTGGTAATGTTAACTATTTTGTGATAATACAGAAAATTGGGATCTCGAATCAATACCAGTCCCTGGACCTCACTTGATGTAGCACTGTCTACGTTACAACACATTTGAAAACATCAAGTGAAAGTTAATCATACTTTCCTTCCCACAGTAGGTTTTTTATGTCATGTTCGAATGACTTTCTTTTTACCCGACTGCCAAGAAGGGTTATGTGTTTCACACGTATCTGGGTATGTGGATTTCTTTATACCCTCGAAACATTCCAACGTCTAGAGGGATTTTAATGAATGAGGTTTCTATCGATTTGTCTTAACCTTCCAATGGTTATAGGCTATGTTTTGTTTTTATAAATTCAAAATGGCGGTAGAGACGAAAAAAAGTTTTACGCACCATATCGAGTGGCATATCATTGGATAGGTCTTTCAAAATGAAAACGATGTTTCATTGACTATTTTACAGTCAGCGTTTAAATATTACACAACCTGGAAGTTGTGTAGGCAGGATCTCTATCTTTACTGTAACTCTAACCTTTACAGACATCTATAGGCCTCATCAAAACAGTATTTATAGATAGGAACTAACAATTAAACGCAACTTAAAAGTCATCAATACAAGTAAATAAAAAAATAGGTAAGTAATATAAAAAAATAGTTTCACATTAAGGGTGTATTCGAAAAAATATTTTTCCACCCTCAACAGCTCGAAATTTTCTGAGACATTTTCAGACTCATTTTTAAAAGTAAAAACATGAAACTTGCTGGGGTGATTTCTGAAGACATGTTTAACATGCCGTGTGATTTCATTTTCAGCTCAATTAATTAGAATTTGATTTTTAAACAATTATTTTCTCAGTATGACCATTTTTTTCATTCCCCGATCGCCCGCTTCGGAAAATTCGGTTCAAAATGCCAACTTTGACAGCGTTTTTTACAGTATTTTCTGCATTTATCAAAAAATTAAGAAGCACCACACATTATATAGTTTCTAAATAAGAGAATTTCCAAGTTTGATGCGTTTGAGAGCAAAAATGAATTTTAAAATGAATCAGAAAATTAGCAGTTTGGATCGGAATACACCCTTAATGAGAATAATTAATTAGTTCGCTTTTTACGCAATCTGGTTTTTTGATTTTTTAAATTTAATTTTTACTTGTAAGCATATTGAAAATTTTAAGGGAAAAAAACATTACGTTTTTGTTTCTTTGCTGGATTAGAAGAGACAAAAAGATTAAATATATAGAAAAATCTATACGTAAAGGATAGTCAAATTCAACTTAAAATGCTAATTAAAATTAAGAAACCATTCAAATTATTCATAGTTTATTATTACTAAAATATGTGTAAAAACGACTAAAATGCTTTAAGTCATGAAATGTAGGAGGAATATATATAATCCCATTTGTATGTAAAAGTAAAAGTAAAATATTTACATATGTAGGACCAAAAATTACATATGTATAAAACCAGGAAATTGTAGGAGAGAATAAAAGAACGTATGGCAGACATAGCTAGAGGAAAACAATCTACAGCATTATCTCATTTAAATTTAAAAGCAAACATTGACATCTTTTTCAGAATAGCAAAGATCAACGCACATATAACTATTATAGCACATGCATTTTGCGAGAGTCCGTAGAGTTATTGGCTAGAGGAAAGAATTCATGTAATGATACATTATCATGCCATATTCCGCACATTTGGTTTAGTTTGCTTGATGAAAGCGTATTTAATTTAGAATGACTCACCTCATTCCATAGACTCAACTCCCCCCACCCCCTCTTTCAATTTTGGTTTCACAATGCAATATTTTAACAAGTGTACATTCTGGGGGTTGCTGATTTCCTCGCGCATATCCCCTTGATGATGACCAAGGTTTGGTGGAAAGCCCTCGGGACTCCGACGAGCTTTTTAATATTTTGTATACATAAATTGGTTTTAATGTCTTAAAGAATTTTAATCGTTTTTACACCTGTTTTAGGATTAATAAAATATGAATCATTGAATTTTTTTTCGCGTTTCTAATTGAGACAAATAGATATTAACTAAAAAAATAGAAACATCTCAGTAACTCAGATAAATTCATAAATATTTTTATATATTGTATAGGAATCTAACAAGAACTAAAAACGAAAAACCGATGCTAAATTTAAGACGCCTTTAAAATTCCAAGTATAATTATTTTTATCACGCTTTGTGCTTTCTCTGTAACTGCCTCTAGCTATTTTTAGCACAAAATTTAGTATTTATTAATTTTTTCGTTTTATTTTTCGAAAAACTGCGCTTTTTTTACAGAATTTTTTTCCAGCTAAATCGAGCAAAGTGAATTGCGTGATCATTTTAAAACAAAAGAAATGAAACTAATATTCCTTTTATTCTTTAGCGTTTTCTAGTATTTCATCTTCTATATTATTTGCTAAAAATAACTATAATAACATTTTTAATAATTTCCCAGGAAATGAATGAGATTTTTTGTATCGGTGTTAGAATTCGTAGCTGGAAAGACACATTCATTATTTATTCGAAGATATGTTATTTTTACAGATTAAAATAGGTTTTCAAAAAGTCTTTAGCAAAAGTCAGCGCACTTATCGTTATACATTTAGGGTATGTTAAAATTAAACAAAAATAGTACATTATTTCTTATTACATTTATGTTTTATTTTAACCCCCTGTGTCCTAAATTTCCAATTAATAAAAATCTCACTTTACAAAGCTTTATTTTCTGAAATTTTGAAAATACTTTACAAGATTTTTAATAATTTTATGTTACACGAGGTAAATCAACAAATATTGTTCCCATTGCCATTATTTTTATTGCATTCATGTCATTTAACCCATTAAAGCCTAGCGGTACCATATGGTACTTAAAAGTTTCATGCATATTTTTGTTTTAATACCAGTATTTTTGAACAGAAACATTATCTTTATTTGATGACTTAAACTTCATAGTAAAACCAAACAAAAATTGCTATTAAAAAAAAACTGGTGTGAAATGCAAGTTTTGCATTTAAAGAGGAATATAATTCCAGCTTCAATGGGTTAAAAAGTAAAAATTTCAATCATTTCACTTAAAATACTGAACAAGGAAGAAAGAAAGAAAGAATCCAAAATATTTCATTTCAACATGAATGCATTGTTACTAATTTACACAGATAGAAAATAAAAATTGCTGTTGGCAAGATGTTCGCTTGCTTAAAATAAAGGTACCGATTTGTGCTATTACTAAATACGTGTTAGAAAGATTATTTCTGTAATCATTTCGTTATTAAAATTAATAAATAAAAATCAGTATACATGGAGTGTTTTTTTTTTTCGGATATTTATAACGATACTCAAACCATTTCTTTAAAATATCTTTTTCAGTATTTTATAAAATTAAAAAAATATAAATACATACATTATTACCATACAAATGTTTTAAAACTGAAACTTTCTACTTCATATATTTGAGAAACAAGAAATCTGAAAAGTTATAATTGGAGAAAAAATATCCATTAAAAATATTTTCGCTTTGTAAACGAATAACATTATCATTAAATGAAATACCAGCAGAGGAGACCGAGATTAAAGGTCTGCACGGGCCAGTACCCGGCCCGGCAGAATGGAGGAGCATTTTCAAACGGGCCGGGCCGGCAGAATTAGGATAATTTTTTCAACGGGCCGGGCCGGCAAAAAAATTGAACGGGCCAGCAGGGCCGGGCCGATAAAAATAAATTAATCGGGCCTATCGACCCGATATAAGAATTTGAGAGGAGCAGATATAATACGAGGTCATTTCCACTGAATATGACTTTTTGGAGAAGTATAAATGTGCGTTACGAGCCGATGCAAGTTTAACAACATCAATGCAGAAATGTAACATGTCCATCGTAGAGATCGGCATCGTACAGTTACATGATGCCTGATCCCGGGTTTAATTTTTCGGCAGACTTGTACCGGGACGGAACTGGTCTTAATCGTTCTCAGGATGTGTAGGGCAGGTATTATGTTTTGTAAAAGTTTTAATAGCGATAATGAACTTCTGTTAACAGTATCTTTGGAAATGTACCTTAAGGTGGTTCTCATATTTACTGCTCAACAATGCGAAACTCTCAGACACATTTTCTGACTCATTTTTAACTATAAAGGCATAAAATTGACAGGCCTGAGTATTGAAGGCATTTGGGATCGAACAGCGTTTCCATTTTTCATAAATTACGTACAGAGATAACAGAGACTCTTGTCACGTGACTGTACGTTTTCTCCTTTCCTGTGCTATCGCTTCCGGAAATTCGATTCAAAACGCTAACTTTGGCCGTATTTTCTGAAAGATATATTACTTTTATCTAAAAAAAAAATGGCATTTACATGGTTTCTGAATAAGAATACCTGCCAATCTCATGCGTTTCCGAAAAGAAATGAATTCATAAATGTATCAAAAGTTGAGAAAAGCCTTAAAAATGACAGAAATATTTTCACAAACCTACCTTTTATTATAAGCTTCAAAAGTTATCATGTTTTTTAACCCTTTATTCTAAACTACAATAATCTTTTAATGAACCCTTATTTAAATTTTGAAACGTCTGTAGAGACGTTGACTAAAACACTGTAAGTAATCGTTAACGTTTACTATTGTGTGTTTTCTATTTTGCGAACACATAGTAATTTAAAATATACTGTAAAATGTTCCCATAAATATGCATGAAAATTTGGCGAAATGTTACCAACTTTGCGATTTCGTTTACTGCCAACTGTTTCAACAATATAATAACTGTTTTAACTTTCGTTCCCACTGAAATGCATTGACCTGTAGTAACACCAAAATGACCCAATAATTGAATTTTCTCGAACATATGACCTAGCATGCGAAAGTTAGATAAGTCTGGGATTAATTGCTAGAAAGTTTCAAAATTTCACCTTCATGTACAAGAACCACGTGAAGTTAAATAAAACAGTTGGAAAGTGCACGTCAAACGTGGCAAATGACTTTATGGCGTTCGTACTATAACTAGTTTTATAAATATTTTTTGCACCGCATATTGTACTGAATGTATATTTTAGTGCACTTCATAAGTGCATATCCATTTCATTCTATTCGAAAGGCTGTAATATAATTAAAATGCATTTGAAATAATTTTTTCCCATTAGCCGTAATGTAATGGAAAAATTTTTACTGTCCTTGTAATTAAACTATACATCCAATTTTCATAAAATTTGAAATGACTCAACAAAATTCTGCAACAATTATATATTTAAAATTTCAGACCATTCGGTTGGGTAGCTTTCTCTCTGTTATACGCGGACGGGCGGACGGACAGATAGACGGACACACGGACCGAACGACGACAATAGGTGCTACGTATTTATATAATAACGTGCGCACCTAAAAATAAAAGAACTTCTGTTTTCGGCCAGTATATTTGTGATTGCATAAATTTCTCAACAGTCTATAACCGGATTTGAATGTTAATTTTTATACTATATTTTTATTACACCAGAAAAGGTTTGAAACAAAGAAATAGTCGCCGTATCGTGTATACTTCTTTACAGGGTTATGCCAAAATTTTAATCTGCCATTGTCTACTGCATGTCTAATGAGAGCGATGCTGGCAAATGCAGTGCCTTTATAAATACGAAAGGGACGTAATACAAGGAAACAAATTTGATCACTCGAGAAGATTTTGGACAAAAATTTGGTGAGACTAAAATTATCGCCAAGCTCGCATGTGGTGACTGGTTTCACTGGTTTAATGGTTCAGGCGAGTGTTGCCGAGTTTTGGGTCGTAGGTTGCCATAGTTGGGAAAAAAACTTTTAATCTGAGCATATACAGCGTGCAATTATCGCCATTTTGTTATTTATGAAAACACTTTCGTGCCAACCTTGTTTAATTTAAATGTGGGTCACAAAAAAGGTGTATCCCAAAAGCACTCTGTTTTCACAAGTCTGTATCGCTAAAACAGGCCAATTAGTGCGCAAGAAGTAAATTAACAAAATAGGCAATAGCATTAATAACACACCGTTAGCAAGACGTGAGTTAGTCAATAGTCAATTGAAAACGTTTTCATTTGTACATGCTTTCTTTTAACTTACAATTCTGCTTGTATGTGGCAATCAAATATTGTTACTCATTTTTCGCCCACTTCCTGTTGGCATAGAGCTTTGAAATTTGGAATATATATGCATGTATTCCTAAGGGCAATATAGGAATTAAACACTGATATTTTAAAAGTCGATCTCTAATGGGGCAACCAGGGGCAAAAAAAAAGTCCCTATATCTCATAAACCATTGGAAATAAAATCTTCAACTTGACATGCCTATAGTATAACTAAAAATCGTAAATAAATGTTTCTGGATTTTTCAAAATTCGACCCTAAAGGGGGGTTTCTGTCGCCAAGTGCCCTCCGTTTTCGAACGACATTTCAGAAACAATACTTAAACTTAAGTTTAATGGTTACTCAATAATAGTTTTATTTCCTATGAAGAAATCAATATCAGCTTCAACAATGGGTATCTCTCTATTCTAAAATAAATAAATAAATAAATAAATAAATAAAATAACTAACGCTGTCACCGCCGCCGCCGGTTTTGAACTTTTTGTGACCGGAGGTCTTTCTTCTCTAATATTAAGCAAAATATTGCATACAAAAATATGAAAATAGGTGGTATTATAGAGAAATGTCTGATAAACACGCTAATGCAGACAGTTTTCAAATGGAGGAATTATTTTAAGAGATATTTAATGCTAAAATTGGACAAAATCGTTCCATTAAAAAGTTTTATAGGAGCAAAAGCTTTACATGGAAATTTAATCATTTTATGCGTCAGAATTTTTCGGTTGCAGACTGCATTTAGTTTTTTAATTTGACTCATTTTTTGAGGTTTAATTTCTGTTTTAAATTCAAATTTCAGCATTTCGAGAAATACTTTTTACATATTTCAGAAAATGGTATTAAATTAAACTGTTGCTAACTGTATAAACAGCGCAAACAATAATGTTTGCTTCAAATAAAAATTTATTTTACACGTGACTATTATAAACAGAAAATATAAAAAGCAGGAACTCATTGAAAATTACGTCATAAAAACTATATTTACACGTGAATTTTAAAAGAGAAAGAATATTGTAAAATAATAAATTCATTAACATGCCTTTGAAGTCTTAAATAGGAAAAATTACGTCACATATACGTCACATTAGATTTATTACGTAAAATGAACAAAAAATAATATTGCAAAACAGTTTAAATTTAAAAATTGCGCGAGACATTTATTTCATATTTTAAGATGATCTTTTCAACTATTTTTATCAGGACAGCGCAAATAATAATTCATTTCTAACAAAAGTATTTTCACGTGAATATTAAAAAGAGAAAGAAAAGTTTGATGAAAATTAAGCCAGATTAAAAACGATACATTTAAAGTGTCTTATTTAAAAAAAACTTTCTTTTCGCTTTGCTAAAAAATACCGGGAGACAAAGACTCTGTTTATTTAATTCATTTTACATTAGCTTATTTTGAAATGTTTAACTGATTTTATTTAATCAAAGACGGAAGCAGCCATGGTATCTTTTAACAGCAGCAGATTTTTCCTTAAAATTCCCATATCAAAGAGAAATGAATAGAAACCCGTTTATAAGGAGATCGCCACTGTTTTTTAACTTATAATTCAATCTTCCGAAATCTTTTTTAAAGCCGATCAAATTAGCGTGCTTTTAGAGTCTGCGGTGTCTGAACGGAGGTTGGCGAGCGTAGACCGTAGGGGTCAGCGCCCTCTAGTTTTTTAAAAAGTACAAGGTTGCCACAATAGCGCCAAATAGTGGTAAACTTAGCGAAACATCGATAAATTCGGTAGTGCATAAAAAAATTACATTTTAGTGTACTTTAATAAAAGCATGTTTAATTTGTTTTCCATTTTGATTATTTTTTAATAAATTATTTCAATTTGAATACAAACGTCAAATATCCCATTCAAAAAAATCTTTTTAAAGATTAAACATATTTTTCGGTTCGGTTTTTAAAAACTTTGGAATACTTCACTAAAACATAATTTGAAATATTACTTTTTGTTGCTGATTATAGCTATTGTATTTCTTTCCGAAAATGAAATATACTTTGAAAGAACGAAAGGGATTCAAAATATTACCTTCGATATTTGAAATTTTATCTCAAGGATGAAAACGATGTAGGTTAATAATTCATTTTAACGACTTCAGCTTTATAGATAAAGCTTGAATTGTTTACCTGACAGAAAAAGCTTAAACTCTTCTCTATTTTTTTAGTTTTACGTGCTTTTAACTCAAAGAACTCTTGCTATTAAAGGGGATTTTAGGGCTTCTTTGTATTACTACACTAAAATAAAGTTTAATTTAATGGAATCATCACTCAAAGCTAGCGCATTTACATTAAAGCATTAAAATATATTTGAAAACAAAGCCTGTATTATGTTAGCTATAACGTTTGTCAAATAAATAGTTCCTAAAAGCGATATTATTCTTATGTACAACTCAGTCTTTCATAAATAATTTTCTGAAAAAAAAAAGATTATTCTACAGAAAGCATTACTTTTTCCATTAGCAGTAGTTCATTTTTTGCAGAATATATATCTTAATGTTTAAGTGGTTTTGTACAATATAACGCATTAAAAAAATATATGGGGCATTCTCACAATCTTTTGACTTTTGGGGAAAATATCTGGCGAAATTAAATTTGCTAAAATAACATTTTAATCTGATAGACGAATGCCTTAATGATTCAAAAAAAAAAATGGTCAGCAGCGAAATTTTTTTTATTTAACAAAGGTTTAAGTTAAACTTTGCGAGTTTAATTTTCCTTACCATTTTACTCCTATAACTTTTTATTTTCTTCAAAATTTTTACTTATAATGAATTTGCATAGTACCCACAGTACATTCAAATAAGAAATAATAACAATGTAGTACTTTTAATACAGATTTTTTGTATAACATTGTCTTAAAGAGGTGTTAAAGAAGGGGCGGTAAGGTAAAAAAAGGGGGATGGTATTGGAAAAGAGGGACGAAATGGTAAAAAAAAGTGACGGTAAGGATAGAACGGTAAGGAAAATTACCACCTATTTTTAGGAAAATCATGTTAAGACTAAGTTATAGCCACAATGTTCATTGATTTTTAGAAAGAGTTGTTAACATTGGATTAAATTATTTTTTTTTTTTTAATTTACCTCGAAAAGTGCAGGAATAAACTTTGGGGACGGTGAGGCTACCAATAAATCCACGATGCTTGAAATTGATATTTAAATGCTGATTTAAATTCTACAGTAAATTTCCTGCCAAAGAATTTCAGACATTATTTCTCTAGCATACTTCTGCATGAGAAAAAACTTTTAAAAAATTCTGTGGCTGCATCTGAAATGATTTTCTGTATAATTTTAGAAGAGGGATGGTAAGGAATCGAAAACCCAGGGACGGAGTTTAAAAAATAATTACAGCCCTAAAAATGTGTGCAGGTTAATTTTTAGCTACATATTTATATAAAACAATAGTTCCAGTTTCAGAAAAAAATTACATCGAATTATTTTTATTGAAACAAGTTTATCCAGACAGCTCCAAACTTAAAAATCAGCATCAAGGACACGGGACGGTAGATGAATTTTCCTGGTATTTGGAACCCCAACATCGTCCAAAACTTATTTATCTTGTTAATATTGTTATGGAATCATGCAATGGGATGCTCCACAGTATATGAAACAAAAAAAAAAAACACAAAAAAAGTGTATTAAATAAAAAATTATTATTCAGGGGCATGAAAGTCAAAAGTTTGTGAGAATGCCCCATATACATTAAATGAAGATTACTGATGATTTATGAATTTTGATTTTCAATGAATTGAAGTATACTTGTACATCTAACCGTTACAGGTTACACCTCAATTCCTCTATTAACAATTTCACTTATTTTGTGAATGTGATAAATATATTATTTATAAATATATGATAATATAAATATATTTATAATTTATTAATATTTATGAATATATAAATATATTTATAAATATGTGATAAATATATTATTTTTTACTCTGAAAATTACTTGATATGGAAATTAAAGTTCGTTATGAAAACTATATATTTTTAAAAATAATGTTTGAAGTGTAAGCCTGCCTTGTATCATCCGTTATAGTAAAATTATATGTAATAATTTCTAAAATGTAGTATTCGTAGCTTTGGCTATCTAAATAGATTAGCTAATTAACTGTATTAGATAACTGTCTTTAACAATTATAACTATTTCCCCTTCTAATGTTATAACATTAAAGAGATAAACATCTCAGGATAACTTATGGAACCAAAGAACTGCGGGTCTGAGAGATTTATCTCTTTCATTCAATAACATCATGAAGGAAAACAGTTAAAATTGCTAAAAGACTGTTCCATAAAAAATTTTCTATAGACAATGTATGCAAGTTTTCAATGCTATCACCTTTAATATAGATTATATCGTACTCTACAATGGCAAATTATTCAAAATTTATTCTTATCAAAGTATTTTGACGAAGATTATTTATCCTTCTCAGGCTAAATGAAACCTATATATTATAAACACTTTACTATACTAAAAATAGTGATAAAACTCTAACCAAATTCCTAAGAGCCATTATAGTTTTAATGCATATGATTACAATTTTTAATATCTAAGATCAAATTAAAATAAAATTAGATTTTATTTTAAGCAATATTTATTTTCAATACTTTGTAATTTAATTTGTTTATCAGAAACAAAAAAAAAATTAGTGGCTTAGATGAAAGGGACAGTAATTCTTAAAAGCTCCAATTATTTGTTTTATGTATTTACTTCCCTTTTTTCAACATAAATACAATTTATAAAGTATTTGTTATTTAAAAAACACAATAAACAAAATATTAAATCATCCTAAAAATATTGATGACTATTTTTTCAAATTTAGTGCGATTATTGCATTTACCCTTTTTACAGGGAAAAAATCAAGCAAAAATTCGTTATGTTAAACTACAAACATTTTCTCCAGTATCAAAATATTTTATTTGCACATATATTAATAGATTTGAATAATTTAAAAGTAATTAAAATAAAAGTATTAATAATTAGAAAAATTATGTTAATATAAATTATGCTACACTGGGTAATTTGTTTGGAAATTTAGTTGAAATTAAAACAGTTTCTTCGTAAATCCTTACTAATATAATCATCCAAACTTCCAATATTGGGTTTTCGAAAGGGGAAAAAATCAATATATTTTTCACTTTTTATTATATTAAATATTAAAAAAACGTAGAAACATAATCCTGTATAATCTTAACTTTTAATAAATTAATAATGATCCAAATAAAAATTAAAACGTTTCAGAAATCTCCGTATTTCTATTTTAAAGCTGTTCTCAAAATCCAAAGGAACTACTTTCTGAGTCAATTCTTAATTCATTTTTGTTCGAAAATGCATAAATTTTATGCAGAAACTTAACCGAATAACGTTAACATAAAATTTCAATTTTTACACCGTCGAATCGGGAAATAATTTTTTTTTCAAATGCAATTTGTTTGAAAACTGTATCACTGTTTTCTGATTTATTTTTCATTTAAAAATAATTTTCAAGATTTTTTTTAATCCCTATCGCGTACAACCCGAACACAAAATATAAAGCCGTTGAAATTAAAACTTAACGTAAATAATTAAAATATTTTTATTAAAACATAAATTTAACAGACATATAATGAAACTCATCACTTTAACCATTGGAATTATCAGAATTAAAAAAGAGTTCTTTAAGTACTGAAATCTTTGGCAATTTCTTCGTTTATTCACTACTGGAACGCAGCTAATACTAAAGTATCGCTTTTAATAAATTTCAAAACTGTATTTAAATACATTATTAATATTTGTGATAAAAAATGTTTTTTGGTGTTGTTAGTGCGCAAAAAAAAAAAAAAACCTTATTAAATGCATGAAAGCTATTAGAATTTTCAATTTAAAAATTAATTTTCACCAATGTTCTGTAACCCAGAAAGTACGGGTTGGATCCCCTAGTTCATTTAATGATATACATAAACAATAAAATTCGTTTAAAATCACATAATGTAAAAAAAAAAAGATATAAATATATTAATTTATTTTTTAGAATTTTCCCATTTTTTCTATGTTATTTATATTTTTATTAATAAATACTGCGTTATCTATTGCTTGAAAAGCAAATAATGCGTTTATTATTTGCATGCGAAAAGGGAAAATAGTGCAACTGCAAAACTTTGAATTTGTATTTATTAGATAAAAAAAATAAGCACTTCAAATTTCTATTTGAACAACAGAAATATAAATTTAGCAAAGCATTCGACTTATATAGAGTTTAAAGTGCTTTGTCTGTAAAAAATACTTGTAGTTAAAATGATCATTGAAGAAACTATGCTATATCAGCATTGTGTTAAAAAAATGATTTGATAAGAGTATATAAGATAGGAAAATAAGACATTTCTCCTCTGGTTTTCCCATACAAACGAAGGACAAAAAAATCATTAGGCAAAACTAACTTTAGACACTACTCTGTTTTTTTGTTGTTGTTGTTTTTTTTTTTTTAACCACAGACATCTTTATAATGCGAGTGAAGCAGGTTTAGCATGGCGGTGCTTATAATCATATTATTATATTTTATTTAATTTATCAATTATGATTTATTTAAAAAGAGATATACACGGGAAAAAAAATCGAACAATATAGATATATATGTAAAATTAATGCTTCTATAAACACAATTTTATTAAACTTTTATTTACATTTGTTTAAATGTGTATGAATATAGATCAGTTACGTAGGTATTATTATTATTATTTTTTAATAACTGAAGATAACTTATTCAAATTGGGCATGAATGTTAAAAATATATCTTTAAATAATCAGAAAAAACTTTTCAATTTCCAAAAAGAAAAAAAAATAAATACTCAAACATTCAGAAAATCATAGAAAAGTGAATATATTCCAGACTATTTTCTGTAATATTTTAATTATATATTTATTTACTTTAGATTACATATTCATAACATACAATCAGTGGCGCATCTAGACTTATTATTTCAAAGGGTGCTGGGATATATAAACGTTTCTAAGAAGGAATCACAAGAAATTGGAAAATTTTCATTTTAAACATATTTTTATCTTAGTCCATAACGCACCTGTTACACAATCAAACCTGATAAGATGGAATCGCGTGGGACTCGGAGAATTATCGTTTTCGGCAGGTTTTCGTATTTACAAGTATAATTCCATGGTTATACCATATTTTTTAAAACGGAATGGTGAAAATTATCTACTAAAAGGTATCTCATTAAATAGTAAATAAATTCGAAATGTACAGCAAATTTAAAATTATTTGAGAGCTTCTCACTGTATCCCCCTCCCCCCCCCCCCCCACACACACACCTCCGTAAATACTTCCAATCTATGCATTACCTTAATGACAGATTTTCAACTGATAAATAGCAAGTGTAATCCTTTTATTATTTTTTTTAATTTATCTAAAATTAATAATGCACCTTTAATCACTACATATCACGTTTTACATAATAAAACGTGTATAAAGAGAGCCTGAGTAATATAAGGGAAACTTGACTGAAATGGCTATTTCGTGGTCTCTGCGAAATAACACATTTTCTAAGATGAAAACCTGTCTAAAACGGAATATTTGTCTGGTTCCTTTTGAGTTTACTCTTAGCAAGTTTCATTACATTTTGCTAAACTTTCGTAATTAAACTTGACTTTTCTATAAATTTCGGAGGAGGTTGAAGCCCCATCAGTCCACCAACTGAATACGCCACTGCATACAATTAATTTTTCCCGAAAAATATAAATATTAAACAAAAACATAATTTGCCGAACAAATTAAAAAAAAAAAAAATTATTTCCTACATTATTTAAGCCCTAGAAGGGACATATATTAAGGTATTTCATTCAGTTAGTTCCACATTTAAGGTTAAATTCTTGTAACAAATTAGTTAAACCAAGGGTTTAATAGTTTATAAGTAAAATTTAAAGCTAAGAGTTTAATGAATCTACTTATAGCAGTTTCAGATATGTATCTTATGTATGTAGTTAAAGTTTAGATTTCATTAAGAAATGCAAATTGTAATTTCTTGACACCGTAATAATGTACACTAATGTCCAAAAGTATTGTATATTTCAAAAAATCATTGTTTCCTCAAGAAGTACTTCTTGGAAAACGTTGAAAATTCATGCGCATTAATAAGAAAACAGTATGCACATAAGGGATAATTATGATTTTTTAAACCTATCAAATCAGCCGTTTCAGAGGAATGGACGACAAAAGCGTGAATTGCAAACTAATTAAATTGTGAGAAGGGATAACTCTTTAATTTGTTGTAGTTTCTAGTGGTGATTTTGATAATTTTTTTAACGATAAGTTATAATTAACCAAATGTATGCATTTATGCGTTGTCGGGTCGCATTATCGGTATGGACGATGACAGGCTGATGTTGCTGAAGTTGTTGGTATAGACCGATCAACGGGTTCGGAAGTGTGGTAACGCTTTATTTCAACAAGAAATGCTAGTCCGCGTTTAACGACACCATCAGATGACCGATTTGTGGCAGCGACTGCCGGCGCAACCGAAATATGCCAGCAAGAGCAGCAGAGTTAAATGCTACTGGTGGGGGCTAGTTTCGCGACAAACTGTATGTAGGGACTTAATCAACAGGGTCTTTATGCCAGACGTCGATAATATGCTTCCCACTTCTCTCTCGTCACAGGCATTTGAATATTACATAACAGATTCAAAAATAAAATTAGTAAAAAATTAGAATTTTCAATTAAAATTCAGTATCACAACGTTCTTAACATAAACAAAGAAAGATACATAGTTTTCAATAATATATATATATATATTCTGTAACCCGGAAGGATTTCCTATTTACAAAAGAAGCTCAAAAGAGTTATATTTTTTAACTTATATATCTTCTATCTACACTGCTGGCCATTAAAATTGAAATACCATGAAAGATTGAAAACACAAAAAAGATATTTATTGTACGTAAACAGTATGGCATGAAAACAAAATGATTAAATATGTAAACAGTTTGGGGGTTTACAAGGGTGCGAAATAGGTAGAAACAGCTGCTCCCCCTGGCAGCTAAAACGGCCCTTATTCGGTTAGGCATGAAGTCGAACTGGGCTTGGAAGACAAAAACGGGAAACTCATTCCATGCTGTTTCAAGTCTATGCCACATTTCACCAACCGTATTATCCGGAGAAGGTTGGCGGGCTAGTCTCTAAGCAATTCATGACCAGATGTTTCCAATGGGTGACAGTTCTGGAGACCATGCAGGCCAGGGCAGAAATCGAATATCCTGTGTATCGAGGAAGGTCAGAACATGACGTGCAACATGCGGTCTTGCGTTATCTTGCTTGAAGATTGCGTTTGGCAAGCCTCGAAGACAGGCACAACCACTGGACAAACATGTCAAAAATGTACCGATCTGCGTTCAAATTACCGTCGATCCGAATTAGAGATGTGCATATCATGTACCCAACGGCTGCCCAAACCATCACACCAGGTGCAAGGTCGATATGCCGATATCGAATGCAAGCAGGCAACAGGCGTTCTCCTCAGAGCTTCCAGACACGTAAACGGCCATCAGAATGGTGCACGTAGAGCCGGGTCTCGTCTAAAAAGACGACATTGTGCCAGTCCTGCATCCAGTTTTGTCGTTCGGTGCACCATAGTCACCGACTCTCTCTATGCTGCATTATCGAGGAAGCCGCAGAACTGGCCGCTGTGATGACAGTCCATGCTGCTGCAAACGTCGTCGCACCGTACGAGCGGATACTGGGTGTGCTGCAAACATGCCCATTTCTGGACTAATGGGTCCATGATGAGGTTGTATATTTTTGCAGGGTGGACCTCACAATATGTGTGTATTCTCGGGTGTTAGTCATGGGAGGGCGTCGAGGTCCTGTATGCCGTTCAGTATGACCCTCAGAAATCCATTGATTCCATATTTACATGACAGTGGTTGGATTTTGGCCAGTGCAACGGGCGATATCATGGAACGATAATTCACACTCTTCGATAGGCAACTATACTGCCACTATCGAATTCCGACACTTGGTGGCAAGCATTTCTTCTTATTATACGATGCATAACATGATATTCTGAGCAAACGCCGACCTTACAAAGCGCTTTCCGAATGAGAAATCCACTACGCAACTTTTCTTTTATGCCGTGCTTCAGATGTCGTTTCTCCCGCCTGCCTCGTCTAAATGCGCTGAAATACTAATCATTTGCATATTCCAACCTCTTCTTCCTTTCGTGAGATTTTGACGTTCGTCAGATCATTCCTTCCTGGTGTTGCAATTTTAATGACCAGCAGTGTATATTATAAAGAACAAACGTGTCTGTGCGTAACAGTGACGTAAATTTGCGAATGGCAACAACAGACGAAAAAATTTCGCTTTTACTGCAATTTTTTAAAACTTCTAAGAATCGCACATTTTCAATTTTTACACCGTTAAATAGGAAAAAATATGTACTTTCAAATGCAATGTATTTGAAAACTATATCGCAATTTGTTTGAAAACTGTATAGAAATTTACACCATTTTTATCGTTTTAAAAATAATTATCAAGCATGAAATGTTTTTTCTAATCTATCTCTATCGTGTGTAGACGATTGTGAAATATAAATCCTTTTGAACTTAAGTTATGAATAACTCATAATTTGTTTCCAGCTTATATTCTATAACGAAATTAATAAAGTATCCATTAATCAATAAGTAAAAATATAAAATATAAATAAAACACAAATGTAAGACATGCAATCAAATGTCGCGCTTAATCCACTGAAATGAACCGAATCAAAAAGGATGATATGATTTTTGTATTGTTAATGGGCATTATAAAAAGTATATATTAAATGTAAAACATCTGTTAGAGTTTTCAATAAAAAAAACAATAGATTTGTGTGAGGCTCTATCACCGTAATCATTGAGATTATTTGTTGATACATTTTTCCTTAACTGCAATTTTAAAAATCAAATAACGCCCTTTACGTTATATAAATGTACTACATCAAAAGCCTCTTGTAGAGCCTTTTGAAAAATACCTCAGTCATCAGGGTGTTTTTAGTATGTGGAGCGAAAAAGGGATATTAATATAAGCAATAATACAGTCGAACTCCGTTAGTACGCGAATCAAGGGATCGATCAAAATTCGCGTATTACACGGGTTCGCGTATTAACCGAAGTTCGCGAATTTTCGTCTATTGGTCCATATACTAACAATCTATATTCTATATGGATAAAATACTTCTTTATGAAAATTTGTCGCTTTTAAGACACAAAATAACATTTTGTTTTTATCATTATGTGTTTATTAAGCTCAAATCTTCACAATCTGAAAACTCAAATAAAAATTATTTTCTTAAGTGAAATAAGTCTATAGCTATAAGACTTATTTGTACGTCACCATAAAATTGAACAAAACCGACACAAAAATTTGTGCTACCACGTAAAATTATTATGTACAGTCGAGGGAAAAAAAAAAGTAAACACCCCCTACTAACTCTTCGACAAATTATCGTAGACGGAAGTTACTGGTACCGAATGATTGGAAATAAAGTCTACTTTTAAATGATGTATATAAAATTTGCTTAGGGGGCCATCTACATATTAAAACGAACCCAAACCTCATGTTTTTCAATAGCAATACCCAATTTTAACGCGATATTTCAAATCTTCGGTTCAAACTATGCCCAGATACCAAATTTCAAGTCATTTGAATGATAAGTTTTTGAATTATAAACATTCAAAATTTAGTGCTTCTAATGTTAAATTACATTTTCATATATTTATTTATATCTCCTGAAATTATGCTCCTAATGAGCTAATTTTTTGTGTAGCAATAATACTAATGTGCCCAAACATAAATACGCTGAATTTGCAATTTTTATAATTTTATGATATGAATTATGAAATTAATATTCGAAAAAATTATGAATTGCAACCTACAAATTTTTTTATGGATTTAGATTTATTAAGTCCTGCTTTATGAAAATCCGAAATTTCGCATTTTTCTTCCAAATAGTTTTCAAATTATGCTTAAAAAACGGCAAAATGATGGTTTAAGGGGCCGTCTATGATAGAAGTGAGTAGATATTTTGAAATTTCTTCTGCTGTGTGCTGTCCCGTTGTCTAACAGGCTTCATTGACTGCTTAAGGTGCCTTGATCAAGAAGGAGGCTCTCTCGGTTAACAATCGACTACGGAACTTCAATTTGGATACAGCCCTTAAAATACGCACGTTTTATAATAATTAATTTCTCGGAAACTTATGGTACGAATTGCATAAAAATTGGTTTTTAGGCTAATTGAAAGGTGTAGAGTTCGTTTATGCTGTCAGAATTGGGTATTGCCATTGAAAAAAATGAATTTATGGTTTGTTTTAATATTTATATGGCCCCCTAAGCAAAATTTATATACACCATTTAAAAGTAGACTTTATTTTCAATCGTTCGGTACCGGTAACTTTCTTCTACGATAATTTGTTGAGGAGTTAGTAGGGGGTGTTTACTTTTTTTTCCACTACTGTACGTCACAAATTTGAACAAAACGAACACAACAATTTGTGCTAACAGAGTAAACTAAAACTAATGTTAGCAAAATTAAAAGCCTTGTTAGATATACAGAACAAATAGAGAACAGTGTCGATAATATTTAATTGTCGATATAAAAAAACAAAAGTTAAAAGTCAATAAAATCAATAATGACACAAAAATTACTTTTTAGAAAAGTAGCTATCAATTTTGGCCTGTTTGACATGCGGCCGCGCCATTAAAATGGTGTTTTTAGCTTTATTCAGGTGATGGTAAGGCTCGCTCGTCAAGAGTCCTTCGCCCAGTAACGATTGCATACTACTGTCTGAAAAAACTGAAAGCCTCCGTAACTTCGGAGAATGGGGATGGGTCCGGGGGCCAGGCTCATCCTTTTCTTCTCAATCATCTGGTTTATCAGGCGCTGTTGATGTCACCCAGACTTCTGAGCTAGGAGGTTACTAGATCTTTGTCAGTTTTAATGATAATATCTAAATATACAAAATCTTCCCCTACAGTTTCTTGTCCGCCAAAGCAGTGTTCTTCCAACATCAGATTGTGAGGTCGGCTCTTTACAAATGATGTTCTCTCTATTTCCAAAACCCTCTTTTCTAAATCAATTTGCAATCATCGTTGGTGTGACAGTCTCCCATGCTACGGTAAGCATGTGCATAAGCGTCGAGGACTGTAATAGGACGACTTCTTAGCAGGAATGGTTGCTGCCGCGTTCCATTTGGTGAAGGTATCGTCGTACTATGCCAAATCTTGTAATTTACCTTGGCGCTGTTAATTACTCCTTGGTCCATTGGCTGAGGAACATTGGTCGAATTTGGAGGAACAAATTAAATATTTGGACTTCTTCAGACCTTCGTTATCTTTCGGATGCGCAGAGCAGTTGTCCACAAGCGATAACACATGGAGCGGTTCTCTTCCCATACGACAGTCAAAATTTTGAACCCATGTTGAAAAAACGTTGCCCGTCATCCACGCTCTGTGCTGCACAGGAAGGGAAGATTTTTGACATTTTTAAAGCATTACAAATTGCGTCATTTCCCTATGACCAGTAGCTTTAAATTCTCTAATGCATCAGATTTGGCAGTGATCAGAAGAGTAACACGGTCTTTACTTAGTTTACCCCCCAGGACATTTTCCTTCTTTTATAGTCATTGTTTTGTTGGATGTCAATTTGTAAAAAAGGACTAAATTCGTCCATGTTGTAAATATCACGGCTTGAGTAGTTTTTTTACAAGCTGCGAAAGCACATTTGTTTTCAAACAATCGTTGTCTTCATTGTTGACAGCAGTTGATTCACTTCACACTTCCTTGAATTTTATTCCGATTTGGCGAGCTTTAAAGCAATCCAGGCATTCATTTGAGGTATTGAAATCTAACAATCCCATTTTTGCTGCGACTTCAGACGTTTTTCTTGGATTATCATGCCTCTTATTGGGATATTCGTAGAGCGCACCTGAACAAACTACTCGTGGAAGGCATTCTCCGTGTTCTTAATTTTGGCGGTTTCTTTTTTTCCTTGTTCCTTGTTCCAGCTTGGTTAATGATGATATCTCTCATCTTCAACGAATTCTTTAAAGTTGATTTTGTATGCTGTTTTCCTTGAGAACTTCGGGACTGCATAAGCATCGTACTGATTTATAATTTTTAACTTCTCAGTGATATAGAGAGCCTTTCTTTTATTATGTTTTGTTCCTTTTGCCATCGTAAAGACTAGATTGTACTTTTTAAAGTACCCGTGGACATCGTAGACCAGATTCTACCAGCAGCAACAGCCGACCATCTTCTTCGTAAGCCAGGCCGCCCACTGAGGCGACAGGAGGAAGATGAAACCCGATTTAAGAGGAGACAAAGGTTGAAACAAAGAAGAAAGGTTTTTCAAACCTTTTATTGCCCGGAAAGTCAAGCAACATGTTGGTGTATGAGTCGCTCCAGTGTACGGCCTGCCTTAGATATCACAGCACTGATCAAACAGCAAACTGACACTGCTTTAAGTTAGGAAGGGGGTCACATCGTTTCTACATCGTAGGGGAAAAGTTCGCTTTTCACTTTTTTATTGGATGAGACCTCTACTGGCTCTTTCTGATAATGGGGAAAACAACATTTTTGCTTATTTATAGTTCACTCGTTAGCAATAAAATTTTTTCTTCTATCTTCTTGGCCTGTTTGTTTATACGAATTAAACGGCGGCGGGAAAGATTTCTCGATTAAGGAAGGAGAGGTTCAAACGGATATTTTTAGTAAAGCTATTCATGGTTGCATTAAATTTTGTCAGAAAAAGACATTCCTAGTTTAAAGAATTGTCATATGTAATGCTTGGGAAATTATTCCCTCTAAAACATCTCTTGTGTCAAACCAAGCTCATTTCTCGTATTAAACGTAAGTTGTTCTTGCCACGGGACTGATGAAATTTCGCGTCTTACGTGGGATCGCATATTAAGAGGGTTTGTTTAAATGCATAAGATAGGCGTTTTTCAAGGGACCGAAGAAAATTCGCGTATTAAGCAGAGCGCGTGTTAACGGGGTTCGACTGTATATATGACGGTTTTCACCTATATTCTTTTAGCCGGGAAGACTGAATTTATCCTCTCGTACCTCTAATAATAGAAAGGGGAAGATAATTTTTATCAAAAGTTCATTTATCGCCTTACATTTATTTTTATATAGAACTTCATATCAGAAGCCAAAGCTTTGTTTATAATGAAGAGCATGTCGCGCTATATTACACTAGATTAATTTCGAAGAGTTCATTAACTTTCGAGGAAAAGCTAATTTACCATGACATTCTTCCGCTCTGGGTAATAATGGTATACCTTTTTGAACGCAAGGGAACTGCGATTTCATTTTGTTGCTGCCACGAAAGAAATCAATAATTCATGCCACTTGATTTTCCATTACACGTTGTTTTACAGAGATGAGCAGTATAATTTCCATTTTTGTAACTTATAGAAATAGCTCATACGTTAATAAAACATTTCTTTTTCTGCGTTATTGTGACAAAATCTTGTCACAAGAGAAAAAACTATGAGTGTAAAATTAATGAAGTTGATCTGCAAAATAAGTACTCATGTTTCATCCTCTTAGTAAATTGCATAAAAAATTGCAAATCACTTTGAATACTGAAAAAGAGAAAAAATATATTATTTTTTTTATTTTATTCTTTCTCTGAATTTATATAAAAAAAATATTTACGAAAAAAATAATCTCCCATTTCCTACTATTTTGACACATATGTAATATATAGGCAAATTTTATATTTTTTAGAATTTAATATTGTGATAGTGTCTTATAAAATATGTACGAGACAATGCAAAAATTAGTGAGAAGCATTTAAGAAAAAGGAGAGATTACATTTTTTATCAGAAATTCTAAGGTAAGGCGGGGTAATTTGGTGATTCATTTTGTTTAACTAAAAAGAAAAAAAACTATAGGTCTCTAAAAAGAGTGAAGTACCAGGCTATACATAACTTTTCCAAATACAAATTCATAAAATAAAGAAGGAATTTTGGCCTTAGTACGTTAGAGTTATTATTTTTTTAATTAGGAAAGGTGTTACACATTAACCATTGCCACACCATAATCGTATATTTTGGGGTGATGATGTGCATGCCATTTTTTACTTTTAACAATGTGCTATTCAGAACACCGATAATTTTTTAAATCAGATTAACATTTAAAATAACTATGAATTGTACTTTGAGAGCATAGGTTTTTTTTTTTTTTTTTAAGTGGGAGTTTGGAATAAGAAAACATGAAGAATTTTGGTGGCTCTGTTGAAATTCATAATATTTCATGCTCTTTTAAACTAAATTAACAATAAAAAATAAATACAACATGGTTATTCGAAACAAAAGTTTCAAAGTGCAAGTTTATGTATACATCAGTGAAAGCATAAATGACAATTAGGAGGTTTTAATACAATAACCCAGATAAGTTATACAGAGGGAAACATTTTAGAATGAATATTATGATACTTTAGATAACGTACCTTCTGAATAATAATTAATTGTAAAAAGGTTTTCAAACAATTTCTTAATAAATAGCTTTCAACATACACATAAGTTAAAAATTACAAAAGAAATCAATTTGGAATAAAGGAGTCAGCTGTATATTTCTGAGAAACTATTTATAAACAAAATGTTAGTGACAATCAGAAAAATATAAGTATACAGTAAAAATAAATCAATTTATAAGTAAAATACAGAGGCTTCAAATTGCTTCTTTTTTTTTTTTTTTTTTTTTTTACGTGGTACCAATATTATTTTTTTATGGATCATTTTTAAAGAGGCAGAAGGAAGAATGACAATTCTTATTAGAATGTGTTTTCACCATGGCAGTAAAATTTTTTATTCACACGTACATCATTTCACTTTTCCTGTGGCTTCATGTAAGTAGAGAGATATTGAAACTTTCGAAAGGTGTCATTTTGCACCGTTTTTGACATATTCCGGAAAATATTGTTTTTCTTCCTTAAATTGTGCTACTTTACATAAGAGGGATATATTTAATGCACACAGTAAAAATGTGTAAGTACTTGTAAAAAAAATTTAAAAATTCAGACCATAAAATAAGGTTATGATAATAATAATTGAAAAAGAGGCACCAAATTACCTCAGCACTAATTTACTTCGACTTACCCAACCATTTTTTACCATAAAATATTAAGCTGTTAGAATTGGATTTTTAATTGGGAAGAAAGACACATTTATTTTACAATACTTTAAAATATAGCTTACGGTCAAATGCTCTACATTATTATGTCATTGAATTACAGTAAACAGTTTTTCACATCCTGGAGACATCTTGTAGCGCCTTATCTTTCCATGAGTTCCCTGGCGTTTGTTTCGATCATCTTTAATCTCCATTTATTTATCCAATCTTGTATAGAGTGTGTCTGAAAATTATCGGTACAAATATTTAGAGGAGAACCAGAACACACCTAGTCAAGCATAAAACATAGAATGATTCTTTGTAACTCAAACGGTAAAGTGCTAGAAAATGCTTTCTGATTTTGATGAAGAATGTGCTTTTATCATAAATTTCTAAGAAATGACACCTGAAAACTCTTTTATGCAAAACTCTTTGTAAAGAAAAACCAAAATAAATAAATAAAACGCAATAAAACGCAAATGATAAAAAGAGAAATATATTTAATTTAAGGCTGACTAAAAGAGTAATTTTAAAGAGTAAGTGTAATACTGTCATTTTTTGAAGAATCTAATACGTGATTGAGAATTCGTATAACTTGCTTTTTAGAAAAGTCATCCCTAAAGGCTTGATATAATTTTAGGGCTTAAGACAATATCATGGCTATTCAAACCTTCCGATTTCTTTCAAGTCAAATATGTTTTGGACCAAAAAATTTATTTATTAAAATGATTGTTTCTTTTATATAATACTTATTTGATTTTATTTATTCGAAAAATTTTTGTGCTACAAAATATGTTTATTTGACTAGAAATAATGAAACCCTTAAGGTTGGAAGTCCTGCAATATGATCCAAACTGACAAAGACGAATTTAAATAACCAATTGGCCGTGAAGATAATTTTCTTCTCAATTTCTTTATTTTTTCTGGTTATTGTCATCTATATTATCATTCTAATCAGAAAAAATATTTACATAAACAATACTTACAGTAAATTATGAGGAACTGTGCACTAAAGAAATCTATGTTCACAATCAGAAGCAGCAATCTCGCGCTTGAACGTTTCAGTTACGATTAGTTTTTTCATATAGACATAGATATAAAATGTTTCTAGATTAAATTATTTTTGCCATAAACCAATACAATTAAACCAAATTTAATCCTTAAACTTATTCCATATAATACGATTTATAACATACAATAAATTGACGCCAAAACATTAGAAAGTGCTAAATTTTCGTGCAAATCAATACTAGTAATAATCTCAAAATTCTTTGAACCTTAATAACATGTTCTTAATAACATCTTAATAACATATTCGAAACAGCTGTTTGCTGCTTTTCATATATTATTTGTGCATTTTAAACGTTGGTTTTTCTGCTTTTTAACATGTACCTTATTAACGCCACCTATCGGTGAAAATAAGAAATATTTGTTGTCGCAAAATATCTGACTCCGTCAAATCTGGCCCCACCAGTAGCCGAGACGTTTTGCTCTCGAAGCTGGTAGACGGGAGGTGCTGGGTTCGATCCGAATCGCGCCCGTCGGCCTAATCGTTCGGAGTTTTCGTAGTTTTCTTCGAGCCTTTGTTTTCCAAGCGTAAATACGGGTTAGGCTCCCTTAGAAAAAACCGCACGGAGGGCACTCCCCCCTTAGGGCCTATATCCCTCGTGTTGATAATTGGCCGTCATAAACACAACCAACCAACCAACCGTCAAATCTGTTCACGCAAACGACAGTTCGATATGACAATTTGTTATTTTTTTAATTTATACGAATTCTTTTGCACTCACGGTATATTCCACTTTATCACTAATTGTTGAACATAACTGATAAATCAAAAATACATAACTATGTATAAATACTGTCATAAAACAACTCTATTATATATATATATTTATTTATTTATTTCTAGGTGCAAGGCAATGTGAGGAGGCGTTTTCATGAAACATTTCCTGCCGCATGGTAAGTTCTATCCTTATACGTTATTATCACAATTTTTCATAACTGATTTTGAAGAAAGGATATTATACAATGTGATTCGTAAATAAAAATACATTTTCCAGAGGCTGTAAAACAGTAAATTTTAAAGACACGGTCCGCAACTGCAAGACGCTAGGCAGGTGTTCTCATAATGTTATCATAAAATCTCTGTCCTGTTACTCACTGGGGAAGGGCGTCCGAGTTTGGGTGTAAGTTACGGTCAAATATCTACTCGAGAGATACAAATCGAGGGTCTTTCTAAGGAAACCTAATCCGTATTTAAACAAGGTTCTAATAAAATCCCGGAAAACTCCGAATAAACCGACGAGCGCGACATGGGTTCAAAACCAGCGCAGTTTACCTACCTGCTTTGAGACCAACAGAACCTCTCAAATGCTAGTGGGCCTTTGTGTATTGTGGAACATAGTCGTGTATAGTCAGTAAATAAATACATGAAAGCCATGCAATGCAGTATTCAAGAGGCTTGGAGAAAACAACCCCGAAACATTTATGGTACAGTTAAAATGGTATAAAGTACTCCGTTTTATAGAGTTGCCAATTTAGCTATAGACACCTATGAAAAATTCTGAATTCCAGAATCGTCTATTTAATGACAAATCCAAGAGGCGATATTTACTACTCCAATCCAACAGCCTGCCATCGATATTCTCGATACTTTGCCAAATATCTCCAAAACTGCCATGTTGATGTATCTGTGTGAATGTATAAGTCTATGTCTATGTACGTGCAAGTATTTTTTAACGAAAGAATATATCACAATGAATTGTAACACTGTTCCACTTTTTATGTTTTAACATCATGGCCTCGCACAGTGGCAAATTTCCTCGAAAGTATCGCCAAAACTCTACTCACTTTCTGCATTTTTTAAGTCTTTTTCAAAAATAACTTAGTAATCAGAATGCAAAACTGCGTTCCTAAGTAACTGGGAGGAGATGGTTCTATATTTAACGAAACAGAGTTAGTGGATACCACAAAATTAATTTTATATATCGCAGCGGAAATTTCCTTTCGTGACTATATTGAATGAAAAAATTGCTGAATAAATCTCAATTTAAGTATTATTATTATTATTATTATTTCAATGGCAAAACGCAGCAATTGAAATTAATCATGTTGTGAAGGTAGGATTACAAACTGTTATTCTCAATATATAACATTAATGAGTATTTTGCTATCTAATCCCAAAAATCAGAACACCCAGACATAATATACTTAGCTAATTACTAAAGGGTGTTAAAAAAAGCAATAAATAAAATAGTAAAAAGTGGACAATTTGTGTCTAAAACATTTTTACTGTTTTATGTATACTACCTTTTAGCAGTTAACGAAACATGTTATTCTCATTCATTAATTCGACTAGGTTCGGTTGAATTTCAATATTTTTTCATAATGATGTGTAAAGAAATATGAAATTGCTCCTTCTGTAGTGTGTTTTTAAGAAATTCGTAAAAGACTGCGATCGATCGAAAACCACTAATAGATCTTTTCTGTAACAAAGTCCATTTTAAGACACTAAAATTTATCAACAGAAAAATAATTATTTTCCGTATATCATTTTTGAAAATGAATATTAATTTTCAAAATATTCCAAATAACGAAAGTGTAAGTTAAAATAAACTGTAATGCCTTTACTTTCCTCGGTAAAGGTGAACTAAACATATTTTGTGGATATTGATATACAGTAAAGCAAATTTATTTGCAAAAAGAGTATAATTTTTGTTTCCCGTGTTTAGCCAGCATTTTGTTATATTTAGAAACTATGCATGATTATGACGTCAGTGTTACTGAAAGTAGAAGACATTGTGATTTACTAAATATAGTTGTGATAATAGATGCACATAAAAATCATGCGTTCGAAACTCTTGCTTTTATTGAGCAAACAACTGTTTCATTATTCTTGTGTCACTAAATTCATCCGAAAATAAGTTCACACGGAATTTTGATTAGCCTACGTGATATAAAGATTAAACTAATTTAAAAATAAAATAAATTAGATATGTTTTGCCGTTTTTCATTTATCTTTCATGGTAATGGTACTTTTCTGTTAAACTTTAATCTGAAACATTAAAAGGCATTGTAAACTCTGTTTCGTAGAATATATTTTGTCTGCTAGGTAGATTCCGTATGAAATAATACGTATTGGCGTCGTTCCTATGTTGGAATTTCTGAAAAATTTTTGCAGATCTACACCGATCATGACCCCTAGAGACCAAAACCACCCTCAGTAAAACACTTTATGTATATATATATCTATCTATCCATGTATGTATCTATCTATATATATCACTTTCTTCTGGACACAATAACGTCCACAATTCTGCACCAATCTCTTCCAAACTGATACATAAAATCAAGGGGCATAAAATCTCGATCGAGTTCGTTAATGGGCAAAATCGGACCAACGGGATGGAAATAGGGAGGGGTTTTGTGAAAACCGAAAAAATACCATAACATCTTAAATTTTGTATATATCGAATCAGTTTAAAGTTTTTATTACTTCTAAAATAGGGACAAAAATTTATGTATCACAGATTTTTGATAAATTTAAAAATGGGTTCAAGGGGCGCAAAAAATAGGATTTTTGGGAGAAAAAAATTCATAACTTCGTCAATTCTCAAGATGTCAAATCCAATTAATTTTATCATGAATCTTCGTAACATTATCTACAACTTTTACATACACAAGTTTTTGATAGGACCAATTCGTACCGCAAAAAAATTAAAAACGAAAACAAAAAAGGGGGGTTGAAGAAGAAAAATTTCCATAACTCCGTCAATTCACAAGATATAAAATCCCCATGAATTTATCATATATCTTCTTAATATTGTCTACAACATCTATATAGACAAGTTTTGGATAGAACCAATTCTTACAGCAAAAACAAATTAAAAATATATAGCGGTTGAAGAAAAAAATCATCTTAGTAAGGGTGTATTCAAATCCAAACTGCTTATTTTCTGACTCATTTTACAATTCATTTTTACTCTCAAAGGCTTCCAATTGGTACCTTTTCTTACTCAGAAACTATATAATTTACCGTAATGGTCAATTTTTTGATATAGGCAGAATATATTTTAAAACATGCTGTCATAGTGGGCCTTTTGAACCGAATTTCCCGAAGCGGATTGTGTTGGAAAAATCATCTTATTAAGGGAGTATTTAAATCCAAACTGCTTATTTTCTGACTCATTTTTAAATTCATTTTTGCTCTCATACGCATCCAGTTGGTAGATTCGCTTATTCAGAAACTATATAATGTATCGTAATGATCGATTTTTTGACAGAGTCAGAATATATTTCAAAAAATGATGTCAAAGTGGGCATTTTGAACGGAATTTCCCGAAGCGATTGTGTTAGAAACGAAAAATATTCTCTTACTGAGAAAATAATTGTTTATGTATCAAGTTTTAATTAATTGAACGAAAATTAAAAACACAGGTCGCTTATAAATCTCTTCAAAAATCACGTCAACAAGTTTCATGTTTTTCCTATTAAAAATGAATCTAGAGTTATGCCAGAAAATTTCAAGTTGTTGAGCATGGAAATGCATTTTTTTTAATACCGCCCTAACATGATTCTGATAAAACCAGTTATTATATAAAAATGAAATAAAAACTCGTCAAAAGCGGCCAGATAAAATTGTTAAAGTGGGTTTATCTCGAATCATGATTTGGTTTTTGTTTGTGAAATTGGTATACTTAACTTCGAAATCTACCTCCGTCTGTAGGCCGGGCCGGCAGGGATTTTTTTTATTTATCCTACAAGTTAATTACAACATAGGAGGATTATAACAAGTAACTTGTAGGATTATAACAAGTTACTTATCCTACAAGTAGGAAACTTTATTAACTAAAATTATTTAAGATTTTTGCTGAAATTTTACTATTTTCATAGCTGCCAAACCTCCGATTTTTGCGCACCACTAGTTTCAAATATACATATTCGTTTTCTATAATGGCAGAAATATGCGATTAAATAAACTGAAGATAATAGTGGTATTCAAAAGCAGTGGTACTCAAAAAGTGGAAGTTTTGGTACAGCTATGTTAGTCATATTTTATAAAAATATATATAATAGCTTGATATAGTTTTATTAAAGAAGTTTTGTGTTATTCTTATAATGATTGTGGCCTTTTAACTGTTTGATTATATTTTCGATGCTAATTATTTTATGTCCCTTTTTACCCTTTTTAAAAATAAATTTTTATATGTCAGCCAGTTTTTATCAATTTTGAATATATTGCAAACAGTTTTCAGTTGGTCTTCAACGATTTATATAATTCATAAGTTATTAATTTTTCAATAAAAAGACGTTTTTTTTAATACTTGGCAGCTCTGCCCCCTACGAGCTACGCTCACCAATCCCCGTTCAGACACCGCGAACTCTAAAAGCACGCTAATTTCATCGACTTTAAAAAAAATTTCGGACGAATAAATTATAATTAAAAAAAAACAGTTGCGATCTCACTGTTAACGGGTTCTTTTAGTCATTGATTAAATCAGATCAGTGAAACGTGTGAAAATAACCTAATATAAAATGAATTAAGCAAACAGAGTCTTTGTCTCCCGATATTTTTTAGCAATGCTATAAGAAAGTTCTTTTAAATAAGACATTTTAAATGTATCGTTTTAAATCTGAAGTAATTTTCATCAAAGTTTTCTTTCTCCTTTTTAATATTCGCATGAAAATACTTTTGCTGTTCGAAAGGAAATATTACTTGCGCTGTCTTAGAATTCTCAACAATAGTTTAAAAAGATTATCTCAAAATATGAAATAAATGTCTCGTGCAAATATATTTTTAAATTTAAACTGTTTGGCAGTATTCTGGTTTGGCAATTTTAAATATGACTTAATTTCCTCCATTTGCGTCTTTTAACACATGTTAATGAATTTATTATTTTACAATTTTCTTTCTCTTCTAAAATTCACGTGTAAATATAGTTTTTATGACGTAATTATCAATATTTTCCTGCTTTTAATACGTAAACATTTAATTCTTATTTGAAAGGGGTTTTTTTATGTTTATATTAGTTATGTGTAAATATATTTTTAATTTGAAGGAAATATTATTCTTTGTGTTGTTTTTAAATTTTAAATTTGGCAACAATTTAAAATAATACCCTTTTCTAAATGTTGTAAAAAATATCTCTCGAAATGCTGAAAATTTGAATTTAAAATAGAAATAAAACCTCAAAAAAATGAGGAAAATTAAAATAATAAATGAAGTCTGCACACCGGGAACTTCTAATGTATAAAATGATCTAAAAATGATTAAATTCCTATGTATAGTTTTTGCTCCATTAAAACTTTTTTAATGGAACGATTTTGACCAACTTTAACATTAAATAGCTCTTATAATAATTCTTCGATTTGAAAACTGTCTGAATCAGCGTGTTTATCGAACATTTCCCTATAATACCACCGATTTTCATATTTTTGTATGCAATATTTTTCTTAATATTAACAAAGAAAGACCTCCGGTCACCAAAAATTCCAAACTGGCGGCGGTGACAGCCTTAGTTACTTTTATTTAGAATAGAGAGAAACCCAAAGAACCTTCTATAAAATTCTCTAGTTTTCATTTAATATCGATATAAGCGAGAACAAAATTAAAAAATATATATATAATTGTTATATATAAAATGTATGCTTGAAGCTCTTTTTTTTTTAAAGGAGAATTTACTATTTTTGGTAAAAAAAAAAAGAAAAAAAATGCATTTAATTTTTGTTATAGTTGTTTTTCGTTGAAGAAGAATATAGTTGTTCGACTCAGGTGTTTTACATTATATTTATTGAAGTGTACACAAACTGTATGTGTTTTTTCAATCCGAAATATTTAAAACTTTTCTTCATATAACGCAGAGTTTAATTTTGACTTCTCTAAACCAATTCTCTACTAGACTCCAGTTTGTGTATTAGATTTTAAAGCTAATGATATTCCATGGAGCTTATACCAATACACCAGGAGACGGCTGTACAAACCATCACCTCATCGAGTTGACGACTGAAATTTCAGAATTAGTTAAAACTTGATTCGCATAACGAAATGCAACTGATCTGCCAAGTCATATATTGGTGGAAAACAGCTGCAAACCCGATTTTAGTGGTTGACTGTTAGGTTTACTATTGTATTTTCCTGCTCCCAGTCCTCCATATTTTCACACCTTTGGGTGCAGAAAAACACAATGATAAGACCGCAGATAAACCATTAAATCGGGTCTGCATTTGGTTTCCACCATGATATGACTTGGCAGACCAGTTGCATTTTAATATGATAGTCGAGTTTTAACTAATCTTGGAATTTCAGTCGCCAACTCGATGAGGTGATGGTCTATGCAGCCGTCACCTGCTCTACTACATATTGTTCAAAAAGTATAAAATTGATAAAATGGCGGGCATTTTTTAAAGTTGTTATTTACGAGTTTTCTAAGTTTTGTACAATATGAAGAATATTTAATTATTAAAATTGATATATACTATTGATACATCGACTTTCCAGGCACTTTACAGAATACTAGGTGTTCAGAAAATAGTAATATTAAAATAAATAAAAAAATTATATCCTAATTTCACAAAGTTCAGATGTTAATGTTTCCACTTCTGAAAATGACATCATATTCTAAAAGAAAAGTTTCTTTCATTCATAAAGCTCAAACTTTTTTCTAAAAGAATGACAATTTTGAATGAATTTTCATCCCCCCCCCCCTGTGGTAAAATTAAGACCTATTAATTAAAATAGATATTGAAATCGAATTTACATAGTTGATGCTAATGGAGTTTTAATGTGTTTCAAATATAGATATTTAGATATTGTTTTTCAATAAAATATAGTACTTAAATTTCCCTATGGTTTTATTAGATTGATAAAACTAGCTCTAATGTTTTTATTTGCTTTATAAGAGAAAAAATATATTACTAAATTAAGTCACGTTCCAGTAAATACGACTGTTGTATCCAAATAAAATGAATACGAGGAATAAAACTATTTAATTGGATGATTGAGTGAAAAAAGAAAACATTCATAGGGTTGTAATTTTTTTTCAATCACAAAATGGTTGAGAAATGGTTTAGATACCAAACTCATTAACCAATTTGAAAGAAAATAAATAAATTCCTTACGATAGTGGCCTGTAATATCTTCACCAAATGGGAACTCAGTCGAAAACGTATTACAGGTGGTATGGTGTTCACTCACATACCTACATATATAGCGACATTATCGTAAATACACCGAAAAACGGATATTTACACACATACATGTGGGATAGGTTTTAAAATGATGAAAATGGATTCAGGAAAACTCACAATGTAAATGTTTTTTTTATTTAGAGGTATACAAATTAAAAACAAAATAAAGCACATAAAAATAATGTTAATGGCCATTATAGTGTTTAAAAAGGATTTTGGGCATATGAATGTGGCTGGATAAAATGAAGAGCAATCTGGGAGTCTAATTTTCGAACACTTTATCGAGCAGCTGGGGCCGTATAGGGGAGATGGGGGCACATGTGAACAGTTCGCATAAATATAGCTTTTTCTCATAACTGGATTAATTTCTATAAACAAAAATTACTCAATATAGTAAACAGAACAGTCTTTAATACATGGTAATATTTTTAAATCACCTGTATATTTCTTCTTACATTTTTTAATAGTTTTATAAATTCAAATAATTGTTCGCAGCGGGGTAGTTGTGAACACACGTGGAGCACATGTGAACACAAGGAAAAAATATGCTTTGACATGCTTTTATTCTGTTATTCATTTGTCATCATAATCATTAGTTATATTCCCTGTTAAATTCAACGTAAAGAAAAAAAAATATATATATTTCTCTAGTTTCTGTGTGATATGTTTAAGCAAAAGTTTATAAATGAAAATAAGTAAATTTGAGGAGGGGGGGGGGGCTTAGATGTTTCACTAAGTATTGTTGCTAAAAAATAAAAAAAATAAAGAAGCAATTTTAAAAAAGAAATTAAAACTTTAAAATTTTGCTTATGGGTTGTTGTTTGGGGAAAATTTTAGGGAGGGGACATTTACATACTATTTATCGGAAATCTGCCGAAATACGAAATATTCTCACTCCTGTATTTGCCTTATTTATTTGTAAATTATAGTTAAAGAAGGGTTTCTTAATGATTAAAAAAAGTCTTGATTATAACCCCCTCCCCCATAACTTATTTTGCTTTTGAAAGATGGGGGGGGGGGGTTACAATCGGGATTTTACGGTAATTAACAGTTTAAAAATTATACTTTCTTAAAATATTACTGATATCTATCTCCATTCAAAGCATCATATACCTAAATCTTTTAGAGATGGAAGTAAGCCACCATTGCAAGTTTAGAACAAATGTAATAGAAAAATTTGAAAAGTTGTTCAAGGTAATGCTTTTGTATTAAAAATGCATAAAAAATATTGTTCTAAATCGTTTAGTAAATTAATACATAACACTTATTGCATTTTAGAAAACATTAAATTTATTTAAAGTACAATTGAACGTAAACGAGCTTATTGTTCTTTACGTATTTGCTGAAAGATGTGTTTGATGAAATTTCAATACAAAATCAACTTTGTGCGAGAAAAATATCTTCTATTTCAGGAAAATTATAGATAATGGAACTGACAATATTTCTCATTAAGTTAACTGAAAAGAACTTAATCACAGAATGATTATTGTGTTACTTATGTACTGTTCATATCTGCACCAACTAGTCTGTTCACAAGTGCTCCACGTTGCTGCTTCTGCTAAATTGATAAATCATTAACATTTCTCAATTTTAGAAGAAAAAGAACTTTATAAAAAATATTTATTAGTATTCATGATATATGTTAAAACACCCAAATTCAAATACTAAATGGATAAATAAATAAAGTTATTAGCTTATGAACTTGGAACAAAGATTTTACTTTTGAGATCTAAAAACAGTGTTTTGGCTACAGAGAACAAACAAAATGTCAAAGAGCTTCAAAAAATTGTTTACCATATGTCTGCAGGTGCTATTATCTTTAGTATTTTTTTCAAATAAGTAAACTTATAATAACTATTGGAAAATTGCGATGTTCATATCTGCCCCATGTTCACATGTGCCCCCATCTCCCCTATTAGTAATAACGTGGCGAATGTTGATTTCCAAGTGGTCTAACGTCTGTGGTTTATCGGCGTAGATCAGTGACTTCACATATCCTCACAGAAAATAATCCATTGATGTGAGGTCTCATGACCGTGGAGGCCAGTGCACAGGTCCGTTACGCGACCCATTATTTCCCATGCGCTCACCGAATGTCTGCCGCAATGAACTGGAGGTGTTTTACACAATTTGCGAGCGTTGTTCTGGCGTAAGTCTCTATTCATGGTAAAATGGCAAAATATACTGAACACAAATCATCTGTCAGCTATCAAATTGATTGTGACTAGAAAAAATGCTGCCAATTTAAAATTTACGCATCTAAAAAAAAACACCCTTTGTTAATTCTTTCTTTACTCTAATCACAATACTTTACTTAGGCAATATATATATATATATATATATATATATATATATATATACAAAAGTTAAAAAAATAATCTAACCGATCAATTCCACATAAAAGTGCCCGACTAGTTTGCTAACCCTTTGATACACTCCGTCATATAAAGCAAGTGAACTGATTTTTTTCACCTGAGTAAAAAATGCCGAAATCGGAACTCGAACTCAAGATATTTGACTTACTGTGCCAATGCCATACCTATTGAGTTTGGCCAACAACCGGCGGGTGCATTTCAACCAGAAGCCTTGTTGTCAATAACATCTGTTCTCTCATGCAGTTTTTCATCATTTTCACAGTTCTTTTTCAGCGGCATACAGTTCATCAGAATATGCCGCAAGAACTAGAACTTCATTAAACGATGGAACGCAGATACTCTTTACTATTTTGAACTCAATTAAATTGATTGAGAAAGGTATCATACGAACTGAAAGAAAGTCCATGGTAAGATCTAAATTACAGGTAGCCCAAGTAATTAAAGTCTGGGTTCGACCCGTGGGTCTGGCATCTTTTCACTCTGTAGAAAGAACGCAGGTCATATGATACCTTTATCAATCAGTCCGATTGTGTTAAAAATTCTAAAGTGTATCTACATGCCATCGTTTAATGGAGTTTTATTATAGGTAGTGCATCCTGTTGAGTGGTCTACATACAGAACTAGATGCTATTACTAATAAGGTTTTCTGAGTGAAATGTATCCCACAGTTGTCGGCACAGATAGCTTAATATGTAGAGCGTTGGCAGATTGCTAAATTTCTTGTGTCGTGGGCATTTTTTCACTCAGTTGGAAAAAATCAGTTTGGATGATATCTTTACTAATAAGTTTGATTGAGTTTAAAATATTAAAGTACATAAGGCAAAATTCCAAATATTTTCACTCAATTTCAATTTTTCACTCAACTGGAAAAAATCTGTTTAAATGCTATTTTTACCAATCAATTTCATTGAGTTAAAAATGTTAAAGTATATAAAGCAAAATTTCAAATATTTTCACTCAGTTGGAAAAAATCAGTTTGGATGATATCTTTACTAATTCTGGATTACTAAAACTAGTTTCATTGAGATAACAATATTAAAGTATATAAAGCAAATTTTCAAATATTTTCACTCTATTGGAAAAATTCAATTTGGATAATATCTTTTCCAATCAGTTTGATTGAGTTTAAAATAATAAAGTATATAAAAAAAAAGTTTCAAATATTTCCGATTAAAAAAAGTATGAAGCATGTCTAAACTCCAATAAATATTTGGTGAAAAAACCATATGTATCCAGTAAAATCCATATCTTTATCCTAGTTCGAGAAATAAATTGCAAAATACATGTGTTTTTTTCACCGAAGGTTTCTTAAAAAAAAAAAGAAAGAAAAAAAAATCTGCTCTATTAAAATGGCCTTTCCACCAAAGTAGCCTTCATAAGCTATAAAATGCAATGCAATTTCCTGTCATAATTTTTGCTTAATAATTTGTAATCTAAAAAATTCAAGGATTCATGCACTTATTACAATGCGACCACAAGCAATTACACGAAAGGAAAACTCTAGTTATCGATATCCACGCATTTAAGTAACCTTCTTTTATGCAATTTAATAAAATAGGAATCTAAAAAAAGAAACTGTTTCCCGAAATGTTACATAATTCGGATAGTAAAACATGGAATATCATAAAAGGAGAAGGGTGATATTGATTGATCACTGACAGCACGAGCTATGTATTAAAAAAGAATAAATCAGCAGCTAAATTAACTTCTCCATTATAAGGCGACTCAGAACAAGTTACTAAACTATATATAATATTTTTTTTTTTTAAGACTATAAAAGGTTGAATTAAAATAGGTTAATATAAAAGGTTGAACTAATTTCTCTGAAAATGGTAAAATGTTGATAACCAAAGAAATGTTATTGACTGATGAGGGAAATTTAATTTAGCAAATTAGTCGATGGAAAATGAAGGTTTTTTGCCTTTTATCTATTCTGATGCACAGATTGTTACATTTCAGAATAAATTTTAACTCGTAAACCTGTATATTATAACTTTCGCATTCCGCTAGCCCACTTTTTCCAGCGTATAAGACTAAAATACGTGAATACGTAAGATAATTAAAATACATTACGGCCTTAGGGTGCTAATTGCTTAACCCTTTCGAGGGGAATGGTCACACACGGCGTGACCACCTAATTTTAATTTCAAATTCAAAAACGACACCAAGAATGTTTTAATAAAATTTTGCTTTTATAATGAAAGTGTAGGAAAACTGATTTTTTTTAGAAGAAATTGACTTGTAAATTCTGTTGTCAGTCAATTATTTCATTCTTTTTCGAGCAGAAATTTTTCGAACTGAAAGGGTTAAGCGCATTTATCAACGGTACACTTTTTTAAACTGGTCGAAATTTCTATACGTTACTGAGGATCATTACGTAATATTCCATGTTTAAAAGGTTGCACATAATATGTACGGCTTTTTTACAAGATCAAACAAATATTATACATATTACTTCAATACTAGGTTATTATTCCAAGTACATTTTAATTGTTATGCTATTTGAAACAGAAAAAAAAAAATATGCATGTTATTCAGATTTCCTACAGAGCGCTCGGTATGAAAAATGGCATTTTCATCATCATCATTTACATTTTTTGAGTTCTTAGATTGAGACAATATCCAAATTCTCTGCCAATTTGTATGAATTCCGTAACAACCAAAATATCTGTTTCCACCCAAATTACAATCCGGTATCTTAGCACTCAAAAATGAAATTATTTTCCTTTCTTTTGATGCTTAAATTGTTACATTTCAAAACAAATTATAGCTACGCTGTAGAAAAAAGAGAAACCTTTCTTGATCTAACAAAAATGTTTGTGAAATTATAATATAAGCTCATCCGACTTGTACACAATTTGAAAAACAACCTTTACCTTTAGAAACCTCAGAAACAAATAAATTTCCGACTTTTAAAGAAGTATTTCTAAAACGATCATTTGCTGCCTGTAATTTTCGAAAACGAACTTTTTTTCTTTTTACAGAGTTAGTTTTCGCATCGCGGTGTCAACACAAGTACAAGTTTTCATGTTCAAAACAGAATCATGAGAAAGCAACAGTGTAAAATGAACATTATTTTGCTATTCTTAAATGTGTAAATTCTGTTAAGTAGTTGAAAATGTTTAAAGTAATAAAATACATAGTTATTAATATAATCTCTGTATAATTCGTAACGTTTCTGAAAATTAAAGGCGGCTAAAGATACTCGCTTCAGAAATGCTTCTTTAACCCTAGATCTACCGGGAATTTTATTCAAGTTTTAATAAAACGTTCTACACCAGAATTTTTATTTAAAACTATTTAACTTATTTATTTACCTTATTTTTGTCTGGTTTATATACTTAGTTTATTTTAAAGAAATTTCTGGTTTGAATGAATATTTTGTATGTACCTGTCGGGTCCAATGGACCCGTCTGGTAGACGGAGGGTTAAATCTCAGAAATCTATTCACATTTCTGACAATAAAGGAGCGCTTTTCTGAATCATGGATAACTCGAAGAGGTTATATTTTCGTTAACTTTCTTGCTAGATCAAGAAGCATTTGTCATTTTTTACAGAGTAATAAACCTATAAAATAATCATTTCATTTCGTTCTTTTAACACTTCCCAACACAGGAGAAAAGCGTTTATGGTTTCGATTTGTCTGCTACCTGGTTCAACATCAGGTTGCTGAAGAAGCCTGAGATTGGCTCCGTGGTAGATGAAAAATGCACGGACCACCATACCAATAGAAAGGATAAAAAGGTTATTAAAAATATGTTCCCAGAGCAATAAACTTGAAAGCATAGAAAATATTTCATTATTTTTAGATCGCAATGAAATTGATTTTCACAAAATTGATAGTGACGAAACCAAAGATATGCGTATTGACAGAAAAAGATTTTGCTAAACTCTTTAATAAATCTGAAACAAGATCAGAATAAGACGGATTCCAATGAGTATATTTTTATGTTGATTGACCTACTTTATGTATGTAAATTTAGACATTTATATATACTATGGGGCTCTGCCCCTTAATACGAGCTACTCTGGCCAAACCGCATTCAGACACCGCAGATTCTAAAAACACGCTAATTTGATCGGTTTAAAAAGATTACAGAAGATTGAATTATAATTTAAAAAACAGTGGTGTTCTCCCTTCAAACGGGTTTTAATTCATTTCCCTTTAATTGTGAAATTTTAAGACCGAATCAGCTGCTGTTACGACATCCAATGTCTGTTGTTTTCGCGTTTAATTAAATTAGATCAGTTAAACATTTGAAAGTAAGCTAATATAAAATGAATTAAGTAAACAGAGTATTTGCCTCCCGGTATTTTTTAACAACGCTACAAAAATTGTTTTAAATAAGACCATTTCAAATGTATCGTTTTGAATTTGACCTAATTTTCAGAAAAGGTTTCTTTCTCTTTTTAACATTCACTTGAAAATTCTTTTATTTTTAGAAAGAAAATATTATCATTTGCACTGTCTTAGAATTGGCAACATTCTTTAAAAATATCATCTAGATATGTGAAATAAATGTCTCACATAGATATATTTTTAATTTTTAGCTGTTTGTCATTATTATAATTTGTCCATTTTAAATATGACGTAATTTCTCCCATTTACTGCTTTTAACACATATTAATGTATTTATCATTTTAAAGTTTTCTTTTTCTTTTTAATATTCAAATGAAAATATTTTTACTGTTAGAAAGAAAATATTATTATTTGCACTGTCTTAGAATTGGCGAAAAAAATTAAAAAAATCATCTCGAAGTATGAAATGAAACTCTCGTAAATACATTTTTAAATTTAAACTCTTTTGCAGTATTATTATTTGGCCATTTTAAATAAGACGTAATTCCCTCAATTTACTGCTTTTAATGCATATTAATGAGTGTATTATTATAAAGTTTCCTTTCTCTTTTAATAGTCAGTGTATATACAATTTTTATGACGTAGTTTTCAATATTTTCCTGCTTTAACATAGAATCATTTAATTCTAAAGTTTTTTTTCTGTTTTTAATAGTCACGTGCAAATAAATTCTTAACCTTAAGGAAATATTATTCTTTGCGCAATTTTTGAGATTCCCAAAGAATTTTAAATAATAACATTATTCTAAAATATGAAAAAGATATATCTTGAAATGATGAAAATTTGATTAAAATAAATAAGAAATTATTTATTTATTCATTTATTTATTTATTTATTACTATTTAATGAATTATTTTTTCACATTTTATTTAAAAGCACTTAACAACAATGTTGTTTTCATTTTCGATTGAAATAAAAGGTAATTTCAGTTTAAAGGACAAAATGACGAAAAAATAGAAATCTGATAATCCCTATATTTTTCTCTTTCCCCCCTTTTTTCCACAAAAATGGAGTCATTTTATCGCTATCATTACAGAAATACCATTAAAATAAGAAAAAAAAATAATACCTCGAAAACTAATTCAAATTTAAAATTTGTAATACCATTTTTTGTATACTTGGATCAATACGAATACTTGGTGTTTATTTCACTGCCAAAGGTTCCATGTCGTTTCATAAATTTGTTTCATTAAGATTTTATATACTATATATAGGGTAGATATACCTACATTATTATTTTTTTTTTTGAAAATATTTCTTTTTTAACTAATGCAAAAAGGTTTTTGGTTCTCATAGTTCAAAGGAGAGAAAGTTAGTTTTACGCGAGTTTTTTTTTTTTTTTTTTTTTTTTTTTTTTTTTTTTTCCCCAGCGAAGTAAACGGATCGACTTATACTCGAGATTTTCATTTTTACCAATTTTGCCTCATGGTCAAACATGCCTGAAGGTCGACTTATATGCAAGTATCTTGTATAAAGGAGATAATACTATTTTCTATAATGAACATGTTGCAACGAATTTAAATAATATATGTTGGATTCAGTCGTTTATATGAACAATAAAAGTTTCTACACTCTGACACATAAAAACTGAAGCTATTTATATTTTTCGAAGGGAATACTAAAATTTTCTTGAGTTTGAAAAGTATAAAAATATCAGAAAAGACATAAAAAATTATCGGACTATAGATGGTAATTTTATAGATTAAATATATATAGTCTTGTAAAAAGCTAAAGATGTTCACTCAGAATTTTTCATAAATAAGACGATATCGCAGGTGTGTCACAACAGCATACATAAATTTTTGCCATTAAAATGTATTTTAAGCTGTTAACTTTCATAGACAATAATGTATTCCGTTTCTTCTGTATGGTACAGTACAAGAACTTGGTAATCTAAACATAAGAAGTACGCGTTAAGTAATTTTTAAATTTCCTGGCTATCCGCTTTCGAGAAAAGCTCGATTCATTGAATTACAACTCTCATGTTTGAGCTTCAATTTAATATATGTAGATGGCAGCAGCAAAGTTTCTTTCCTCCCACAGAAATAAATTTCAGAGAATTTTGTTCTGTTTACTTTTACTAGTCATGTGACCTACGTCTGTAAGTGTTGTGTTTGTTTGTGAAGTGCTTATTAAATGTTTAAATGTCTACAAGCGACCTGGTTATTAAGAGTTATGTTAATTATTATTAGTTAATTACTAAATATATACAATAAATGGCGACGATGGATAGAAATGAAAAATTTGTACCGGAAAAAGTTTACCGAATATGATAATTGCGCCGGGGGGAATGGCTACTTTCGTTTTCAAGGTTCTACTGCGCTTCTCTGCAATAAATATTTCATTGTAATGTTATTAAATCATCATCATTTCGGCGGTGGTAAGTGATACTTCATTTCTTCTTTTTTCTGCTTTTAATAAAGTAAAATATGTTTATGCACTTTAAAGAATTTGATGAAAACGTGGAAAGTTTCACAACTTACGTGAAAAGACTGGAACAAAATTTCGTTCTGCATGACATACCAGAACAGAAGAAAGTTCCTGCTATTTTATCATTGCTAGGACCGAAATTATATGGTTTATTATGTGATTTATGGGTACCTAAGAATTGTGAATCTTTAAAATATAATGAAATTGTTGATATTCTGCTTAAACACTTAAGACCCGCCTCCAATAAATTCATTGAGAGAATTAAATTTAGAAAATGTTTTCAGAATGAAACTGATCAATTCAAGATTTTGCTGCTAGATTAAAAAAGGGTACAACCTTTTTGTTCATTACAACAATTAAATTCGAATGATGCAATTGATGAATCTGAAATTTTTCAAATTAATCAACTCTCTATCTTACCATTAACTTCGAAATCTATTGCTTCAGCTACAAAATCTGATTCCCCTTTTACGTCAAATTTTTCATCACCTCATTTCTGGTTCTGAAATTCCTAAAAATTTCTTTTTGGTAGTAAACAAGAAGAATTCACTCTTCAACATAGTTGTATTTTAAAACGATGTCGGGTAGTTATCCCTGAAATTCATAGAAACCAAATCTTAAAAGAATTACACTTTGGTCATTTTGGTATAGTTAAAATGAAGTCTTTAGCCCGTAGTTTTGTATGGTGGCCAGGTATAGAACAAGATATTGAAGATCTTACACGAAATTGCACTACTTGTGTAAATTTGAAAAATAATCCTCCCAAAGTTGATACACATCATTGGGAATGGCCTACAGCCCCATGGCAGAGAATTCATATTGATTATTTTGGTCCTGTTATGGGAAAAATGCTTCTTTTAGTGGTTGATGCCCATAGCAAATTGCCAGAAGTTTTTATTGTTTCTAGTACAACTTCAGAAAATACCATTACTTGTTTCTCTTCACTTTTTGCACGGTACGGTTTTCCAATTTCTTTAGTATCAGATAATGCTAAAGAGTTTACATGTGAAGAATGTGAGATATTTTTGAGAAATCATGGTGTAAAACATAAGTTCAGTGCTCCATACTATCCAGCTACAAATGGACAGGCGGAGAGATATGTGAAAATTCTTAAACGTGGATTAAAAGCCTTATCTTCCGAACCTGGTACTTTACAAATGAAATTAAATAGCTTCCTTTTGCAATATAGGAAGATGCCTCATGTTACAACGGAGAAGAGTCTTGCATCTCTATTTCTAAACCGTCATATAAAAACAAAAATAGATTCGATAATGCCAAATGTTCCAAATTTCGTTCATGATAAACAAGATGCGAAAAAGTCCAAAGTTAAAATAAAAGAATTTGAAATTAACCAGAAAGTAGCTGTAAGAAATTATACTCCAGAAGCAAAGTGGAAAATTGGTCGAATAATAGCAAGAGAAAGAAAATTACATTATAGAATTCAAGTTGGTTCTAATATCTGGAAAAGGCATGTTGACCAAATATCTAATGTAGGTTCAGAGATTTCTTTAGTTAATGACACAAATTCTGAAGAAAGTGATACAGGAAATTTCAGAAGAGAAAATGCAATTGTGAAACAAGGTGATTTTCCATCAATACAGTCTAGTATCGCTGACCCACAACCAATTGATTCTCACGAGCCAAGTACTACAGATCCTACACCAACTGACTTTCATCCTGATTCTGCAAAACCTTCTGTTCCCACTAGTTCAATAGTCGATGCTGCTGAAATTGTAAATTTTAATTCTTCTTCTCCTTCTTCACAGGTACTGAGACGATCAAGTAGGTACAGAAAAGCTCCTGACCGATTCAAATATTAAGTGGGGAGAGCTGTCATGTTTGAGCTTCAATTTAATATGTGTAGATGGCAGCACCAAAGTTTCTTTCCTCCCACAGATATAAATTTCAGAGAATTCTGTTCTGTTTACTTTTACTAGCCATGTGACCTACGTCTGTAAGTTATGTGTTTGTTTGTGAAGTGCTTATTAAATGTTTAAATGTCTACAAGCGACCTCGTTATTAAGAGTTATGTTAATTATTATTAGTTAATTACTAAATATATAAAAACAACAATTACAGCTCATAGACAATCATATATACAAATTATTTATCCTACTGTTGGAACTTTGAATGATACGCATATCATCTACTACAAGAAACAAGCTGTAGGTATCATGGTATCGTATTTAAATTTTATGGCTGTTCGTGTTTTACAATGCTGGACTTAAAACGCATTATAATGGATATTTTGTGATTTCATATTTATACAGTAGCATAAATATTTACTTAGTCATAAAATATTAAAAAATATAAGTACTGCAATTCTTCCTGTGTTTTTAGAAAATAATTTTATGCCACTAGATGCCAAAAAGAAAATCCCAATGCTGACTATAACTTCAGCTAATTAAGCAAAAAAAAAGGTACCCTTTAAATTTTTATAAAGTTCTCTAAAATTGAATATGGTACACATAAGCCATAAGAGGTGTCCGCCTACATATTAAAAGTTACACCAACTTTCATTTTCCAAATCATATGTTCATTCAAAATTTCCTTTTTTAGCACTTCATTTGAGATTTTTGGACAACAGAGCCTGGAAAAGTATATAGTTAATGGACTTTTTCTTAAATCCTTATATAGTTAGGAGTGATCAAAGTCTGAGGGTGCTAATAATTAATTCGCCTTCTAATTTATCTACCCAAAAACTTACCTTGTTGAAATGTCTTTCAGAATGGGATGCATTAAAGGAAAACAGACAAGCATTTTTTTTAAAAGCATTAATGCATTAATTACAAAATTATTTGTAATAAAATTTAAGCGTTAAATTTGATTAAACACTTCTAAGTTAATAAGAACTGAAGTGATAATCATCGTCCTTTTTTTTATTGTACTGTACAAGTAATGAGCAGTGATATTTTACAGTATACATCAAACATATTTTTGCATCAAGCGTTCTTTCCAATATTTGTCTAGAAATAATTGATGAGTATTGCCACGATTCATGTCATATTTCACATACTTCTTGCAGATGTTTTCAAATAAAGTTTCTTTCGTGAAGAAAGAAAACGGAATGAAAAATGCAAGGAATATATAAAACTGCCAACTCCCACGCTAATAATATGCATGAAGAAAATTGCATTTTTATTTCTTTCGAACGTGGGTAGTATAATTTTTTGAATACAATCTGCATACGAATATGAAAAACGACTAAATAATTTTTTTCAGGCTAAAAAATATTTATAAATCTTAAAGCTTTTCATTATTATTGCGCTGCATTGTATAAAACAATGCTTTATTTTTTTATTCGAATAAATATAAATATTACTGTAGAATAAGGTTTTCTTTTTACTGCATATAATGAGTAGAGATGCATTATATGGTGTAAAACGAAGATCTTGTTCTACATACTTTTTAGCTGCAGATAATCATGATATTTCTGATTTTATTATATTTGTCCCGATAAGTGATATCATTTGATTTTAATAAGTTTAAATAAACCTTTTCTTTGTAATACATAAGCTGGACATTTACACCATGAAAAGGTGACAATATTAACGTGAAAATAAAATAAATCACAAGTTTACTAAATGTTGTATACGGAATGTTGTATACGGAATGTTGTAAAGTTAAAAACAGTCAAATCAAAATTATAACAATCTACGCTCCGGACATCATCTATGATCATCTTCAGGAAAAAGTTGTTACATTGCTTTTAAAGTTTTATTGAACAGAGTCAAGCCGTCTTGAATTTGAAAAGTTCGTAAGGTTCCCAATCGATTATCGCTCCAACCAATCATAAGAACTGAAAATGCAGTGACGGCATCTATCCGAAAAAAACTGAATAAAAGTTTAAACGAATTAAGGATAGAGTATGAAGTGGCGGCATCTATCAGATGAAAACAGAATATAAGAAAAATCGAATAAACGCTATTGCATTCAGTGCATCCAGTATAAAATGATCAAAATAAATGCAAAACAGAAATTAAAAATAGAATAAAAAAAAACAAACTTTGTTAGAAGCATAAATAGCTGTACATTGTCAAAAGTTAAACTGTTCTTAAGACTGGTTGAAAAGATAATCGATTGGGAACCTACCGAACTTCTCAAATTCAAGACGGCTTGACTCTGAAAGAAACTTTAAAAGCAATGTAACAACCTTTCCTGAAGATGATCATAGATGATGACCGAAACGTCGATTTTTATTATTTTAATTTAATGTTTAATTTTTAAATTTACAATATTCTTTATATGTATATATATTCTGTATGTGTATTTAGTAAATTTGTGATTAATTTTATTTTCAAGTTAATTTTGTAATTACTTTGTATATGTTCGAAGAAATCTTTTCATTATTTTTAAAAATTAATAAAAGCAAGGCTGTTTAAACTGCACGTAAGAAAGATGAATTTCTTTAACTATCAACGTAATGTAATGGCCATGCATGACAGCCATAATATAGCACTGTAAACAAATGGTTTATTCGAAAGATAATGTACAAAATAACTGACATTTAAGATACTTTAGAAACTCTGTTATCTGAGGTAATCGAGATCATAACCATCTCAGATAAATAAAAACTAGATTTATATCACGTTATTTCAATCACGAAAAATTTTATTTCAACATGAAAATTCCCCCCAAAGGATTAATTCTTTTTTTCCTGAAATATTATACACATTGTGATTTTAATGTACCATTATGTCATTTTTGTATATGCATTTTTATGAGGCATTGGTTATAAAATCCTGCCTGTTATCAATTTTCTAAAACCTTCATAACACTATCAGTCATCGTATTATCACACAACTTTTTCAATGAAAACCATCTATATTATAAAGAGCAAACGTGTCTGTACGTAACGATGATGCCATTTTGACGGTGGCAATAGCAGACGATTAAATTAACTTTTATTAACTTTTTAACCATTTGCAAAAAATGGTTATTGTCCTCGGTCAGGGTAGAAAATCAAAAACATATCTGAAGCATTTTATTAGTTGAATCCCGCATTTTATTCGCTTTCTGATTGGTCTATACAGTAATCTGTATTTTCCCTTTACTTTCAACAGAGATGGATACTTTTGTTGCCACTATGACAAAAAAATAATAAAAACTACAGAAAAAATTAATAACTCAGAAACAAATTGAGATACAGCTTTCAAACAAATTGTATTTAAAAGTACATTTTTTTCTCTATACGACGGTGTAAAAAGTAATATTAAGGGATGTTTAAAAGTTTAAGAATGAAATTTTATTTAAATTTGGTCCCTGAATATTAATGTTTAATCCATGGCGTACGAAATGTATGACCAGCTCCGTAGGAGTTTAAAAATTTACAGTACCAAAAAATGTAATCCATGGCTTGCGTAATGTATGATCAACTCCATGCGATTTTTTATGTCTTAAATTTTAGTCTTTGAGAAAATAATTTTCCAAATGGTCGTTGTAATTTGTTAAATTGCATTTTTTTATTGTAATTTTTCTAATTTCTAAATAGCACACATTTCTAATTTTTAACCGTTGAATAGGGAAAAAAATGTACTTTTAACTGCAATATGTTTGAAAACTATATTGCAATTTGTTTGAAAACTGCATTGTAATTTACTCAGTTTTATTGTTTTTAAAGTAATTTTCAAGGATGAATTTTAAAAAGAAAAATTGTATGTCCTGCTTGTATTTTTAAGAAAAGAGGTTGTCGCAGGAAATGGTGGAAATGTTCTCCTCTGCTTGTAAACACCAGCTGAACACGAATGAGACTAAAAGGTTGATTAAAACTTGGCACAAAAGGTCAAAAGATTTGAACCCATTTTCGTATGGGGTCACCTAAATGAGAGGTGTCTACGTGAATAACGCACGTTAGCTGACTAGATTGGATGGAACACTCGAGAACATTTGTGACAACAGAATTTCTGACAACCACTTTTAGAAACATTCGACGTCATGTTCAGTTGTATTTGGAGCTTCAGGGAGGTTTTTTTTTTTTTTTTTTTTTTTTCAGGACCTGTTGGGACAACATATTTTGTTAAACATACTGGTATGACATGTATTTTTCCTTTTATTACTTCTTCTTAAACTTTTTTCTAAAAGTAACATTTTTTACAGCCACATTCCCTGTATAACATCAGTAAAAAATATGAGCAACGCAGTTTTCTTTTTGGTAATATCGATTCTTAGTTTCAATTATATAATTCATTCAACAGTTGCGTGATAGAGTAACACCATAAAAAATGCTTTTATCATGCCTTAAAAAACCTGTGGTAGAGACATGTAACATCTTTAGCCCATGCAAAAATTATTACACTTTTCTAAAACATGTGAAACAAGATAGTTCACATTATATTTACTTTTATAAAATTCATCATTAAATGCGTTATTTGAAATATTCACTAACTCACCTTCTTCCAAATTTTAGAAATGATTTATTTTGTAACAATTTTATGTTTTGAGAAGTGACAAAATATTTTCAAACTTTTTAATAGTTTTTTTTTTTTTTTTTAACAGAGATTAAAAATAATCTTATTTGTTCTTCTTTCATATCGCAGACCGTGTAATCAAAAGAAAAAACGACAAATAAAGAATCTAACGTTTCTTTTTATTCTCAATTTGAAAAAAAAAAAATGGAAATACATGAATACAAAAAGATACCCTAAAAAAAAAACTGATAAAGAAAGCAACGAACGTTTCGTTAAATAATGGAAAATGGGTATTTGGTTTGCTTCAAAAAAAATTTTTTTTTCAAGAAACATATAAGAAAAATACAAAAAAAGAAAAAAAAATCAAATAAATTGCTTTATCTAATGATTTGTAGGAAAAAACAATAGGAATAAACTATATTGTAAGCATTAAAAGGAAATAACAAGATTTTCTGAGATAAAATTTAATGGATTTAGTGTAGCAGTGATAAACAAAGGTTTCGAAGAAAATATTTATCATTTTTGGAAACATATATTTGCCATCCATTTTTTTTTTCAGAATAATCATAACGAATTCTTTGTGTATACTTATAAATATAATTTAAAGGGCTATTTTAATTAAAGCATTACTCATAATTTTTTAAACCAGCATTTTACAAGTGTTTTCTCCTTAATATATAAAAACCAATATTGGTATGTAAGAATAGTACACGATCAGAAACTTATTATAGTACACATCACATCTAATACGCATCTAATACACAGCACTTTATGTCTTCTATCTATATTTATTATCTCATTTTGCTCATTATCTATATGTGTATAGATCAGTATGCACTGTGCAATTAGGCTTAAATAGTTTCAGTATTCCGAACGCTATCGGGATGACAGCTTTTGCATTATATATAGGTATTAGAGACAGATATATAGGTATAGTTAGGTAGATAAACTAAGTAATTCCTATATAGGTCTATTTTTAAAGAAATAAACCTAAAAAGGTCAAAATAGGTATATTTTATTTATAAAGGGGTAAGAATGCTCAAATCAATAAAAATGCCAGTTTCATCCAACTTATTGTCACTTTAATTGCTTGGTGTGCCCACCAGACACCTCATTTCAATTTCTTCTTTCCATCAATGAATCACATATCTCCTTGCGACATCTCTTTATCCTTTGCTGGAATAGCTATTCTCTGCTACTTTCCACTGAAAATTTAACTGCTCTTGAAAGTATAGTTTGTTTCTTTAATCTATAATATAGCCAGAAGTGTCTGTGTATCGAGTGTGCTCTGAAAACTCTACTGTACGCAGGCCTACAAAGTTTGGTAAGAATTTGTATGCAGTTGCCTGATTTCAGATTTTTTGAATAGATTTTTTAAATTTAGTTTTTTACAGTTTTTTTCGCGTTTCGCGGTGAATTTTCCACATTAGTAAAACCAATTCGGTTTCAAATTTTTAGCATAATATAGTAAACTTTGTCCTTCTCGATTTTTTAATTTTTAGCGATTTTTATTGGGATTTTTACAGTTTTTTTTTTTTTTAGTTTTTTTTTGTTTTTGTTTTTGTTTTTCACTTTATGCGGAGGTTTTTCACGCAATGATTTAACCCACTACACTAAATTTTTTCCTCTGCGATTTTTGAATTTTTAGCCATTTTTAATGTGATTTTTAGCGTTTTCTCGCGTTCCTCGGCGATTTTTTGACATCTGTAAAAGAATTCAGGTTACAATGTCTTAGTCCACTTTAATAAATTTTGTCTTTTTTTTTTTTTTAAATAATGTTTATCCCGAATTCATAAGGCTATTTTTGAATTTTTCGCAATTTTTTTTATACGATTTTTAGCGGGTTTTTTTTTTTTGTGTTACGCTGCGACTTTTTTTACATTTTTGAATTACGGTTACAATGTTTTTGTCCACAATAATAAATTTTATTATCTTTTAAATGAAGTTTGTTCGGAATTCGTACACTGTAAAAAAAAATTTGTAAAGTTACTAAAGTTTTTCTAGGAAACTGGGATTCCAGGAACTTTTTATGTAACGGCAACAACAAAAATTCCTGTAACAGACGCTGTTACAGGAATTTTTCTTGTTGCCGTTACATAAAAAGTTCCTGGAATCCCAGTTTCCTAGAAAAACTTTAGTAACTTCACAGATTTTTTTTTACAGTGTATGGCGATTTTAGAATTTTTCTCGAATTTTTTAATCGGATTTTTATCGTTTTTCCGCGTTTCACGGCGATATTTTGACATTAGTGAAAATATTCCGATTACAATATTTTAGCTCACTACAGTAAATTTTGTTCTCTACGCTCCTCTGAGATTTTTTAAGATTTATAAAAGAAATTCTGTTTCCTACTTTTTGACTAATAGTAAATTTTGCTTGTCACCATTTTTTAATTTTTAGCAAAGCAATTTTTAAAGAGATTTTTAGAGTTTTTCGCGTTCTGCGGAGATTTTTTTTGCCATTATTGAAAGGATTCCAATTATAATACTTTATTCCACTACAGTAACCTTTTTTGACAGCGATTTTTTGACATTCATAAAAGGAATTTTTTTTTTTAGACTTTAAGCATACTATAGTGCTTTTTGTCTTTCGCGATTTTCAATGTTACCTTTAGCGTGTTTTCGTGTTTCGCGTCGATTTTTGCATTCATGAAAGAATTCCGGCTACTATGTTTTTGTTCACTGTCGTAAAAGCTTCTTCTCCGCGATTCTTAAACTTTCAGCAGTTTTTTTTTTGCGATTTTTAGTTTTTCCACATTAGTAAACCAATCCGGTTTTAAACTTTTTGCACAATATTGTAAATTTATTCGAAATTCTAACAGCTATTTTTTAATTTTTTTTTTAATTTTTAGAATTTTATCGCGTTCCGCGTGATTTTCCCACATTCATAAAAGATATCCTATTTTAAGCTTTTATCCCAATGTAATTTTGTCCTCTGCGGCCTTTGAAATAAATTTTCATGGTTTTTAACGTTTTTTCAGAATTGGATGTAATTTTTCCACATTTGGAAAAGGAACCCAGTTTCAATCTTCTATAGTAAATTTTATTCTCCTTTCATTAAAGTTTAGGAATTTGTGCAGCGATTTTTAAACTTTTCACGAATTTGCATTCCGATTTTTAGAGTTCTTTCGTGCTTCGTGCGATGACGGCCCCGACGGCCCTGGGCAACGCCGGGAAGATCAGCTATCATTTAATTAAGGAACAAGATTTATTTCTGTATAACCGTATTTAGATTACAGATTTTAATTAGATTTTTCTTAAAAATATATCTTAAACGGAAACTCAGTAGTTATTTTTCATAAATAAATTTTAAAATAATAACTTAATTTGCAATATAATCTTTTCATTCATTATAGTTATCAGAAAATAATGTTTATTTAGCTTTCTTCTTCCTTTTTATTTTTTTTCCGGAAACTAATTAAAGGGAAAAAAACATGACTTGATTGTTAAAGTAAAAATACTCCAAATTCTTTCTCTAATACAGAGATTTGGGCTTTGATAAAATAACTTAGTAAATGAATAGATCCATTCTTTAATTCAAAAAAGGCACCTTATAAATTAAGGTAAATAAATTTATATACTGCTCAAATTTTAATTATTCTATGATTAAAACTGAAGAGAGAAAAAATAAATTAATAAGAGAATAATTAAGAATATTCGTCAGAAGTTTTTCCGAATCTGTTATAATTACGACTGAAGATTTTTTTAAAAGAAAGCGCAACAGCTTATATCTATAACTGCAAACATAAATAAATAATAAATGAATATTAAGCTCGAATCCCCAAGGGTCATCCATTAGCTCCAGAGCCCCGAACCCATTCCTTTCCGCTTTTTGATGTCTTTAATTTAACCAATTTTCTTTTAAATTTGTCCAGTATAATTTTTTTTAAACCATTTGGAAAAATGGTTATTGTCCTCGTCAGGGTAGGAAATCAAAAGCATATCTGAAGCTGTTTATTGGTTTAATCCGCATTTTATTCGTTTTCTGATTGGTCTATAGAGTAATCTGTATTTCCCTTTACTTCCAAGAGAGATGGATACTTCTGTTGCCACTATGACAAAAAAGTAATAAAAATTACAAAAAAAAAAAAAAATAGCTCAGAAACAACTTGAGATACAGCTTTCAAACAAATTGCATTTAAAAGTACATTTTTTTCTCTATACGACGGTGTAAAAAGTAATATTGTGGGATGTTTAGAAGTTAACAGCCAATGAAATTCTTGGATAATACGTAAGTTTCAGGTGTATAATACGTACGTAATGTTTAATTCATGGCGTACGTAATATATGATCAACTCCGTGCGATTTTTTATGTCTTAAATTTTATTCTTTGAAAAAATCATTTTCCAAATGGTCGTTGTAATTTGTTAAATTGCTTTTTAATTTTTTTTTCTTTAAACCTGGCTTCCGCTAGTCTCGTCACTTGGGACGTGATTCGGGAACATTCTTCCCGGCTTCCGTTAGAGAATCGGAATAAGAGAAGTAAAAGAGAAACGACCGCGGACGGAAGGCGGGCGCCGCGCATGACGTACAACATTTAAATTTAAATTACAATGTTTTCTTGGGGACAATTCTCGAATAAGCGCAAAGAAAATAATAATAACATTTACATCCTACTGCAGACGGCCTTGTAATGGTAGAAAACGTTCTAGGTTTTTATGATGTATCTTGAGATATTTTTAATTTGTATTTTAAATATCTTTATGTTATATTTATGCACCTAAAAGTAATTTTTGCACAATTATTTGCGCTTTATGTACATTTTAATGAAATAAATAACGTTAAATGAAAAAAAAAACCATAGAACAAGATATCGCTTCCACTTTATTTGTATCATTTATTAAAATATTTAACATTAAAATGGTTTAATGTAAAAAATATAAATAACTAGGGGTCTCAGCCACCTACACAGTAACGCTCGCCAACTCCCGTGAAATGCAACGCAATTCACATTGGGACCGCTAAGCAATCCAGGCTCGATTTGCACTCTCGCCACTATTTGCATCAACTCTAGACACAATATTTTTAATGCAATGCTTCGTTGCAAATGCAAATGCAGATTCATTTTTTCGCCTATAATATGGCACAGCACGGCTTAAATTCATTTAAAACTCTTTGAAAAATACTACGGACACACTATGCAGAAATCGAACGAAATGTAAACAAAACGTTTTCTGCTGTATCTAAAAGACAATATTGATCAGAAAGTTGAATCGCTGAATGCACACGTCATTGTAAAATGAACCAATGAAATTACTATTCATACATCGATCAAATGATCTGTGTTTAAAAAGAGATTCTCTCTAAATTTTGATTTGCTGAATGGGTCGAGTCATGCCACTGTAAATTAACCACTGAGAATTCTCTCTGTGGTTGTTGCCAAACGCCAAGCTATAAATTAAGCCATATTTTCGCGCGACGTAAGCGAAATATATGTAAATAATTATTTTATATAATTTTAAAATAGATATATTATTAAACAATTTCTAAAATAAACATACCGATACTGATTTTAGGTACGTATCTTTTTATTAGAGAATAAAATGGTTTATCTCTTTAATTTTCATGAAATTAGTCGCCAAAAAATACCTTGCTTGTTAAAGTAAAAATTATCTAAAGCACACTTGATGTCGTTTTACTAATATAATTTTGTAACTAAATACAACACTTGTTCCTTGTTGCAAAAAGTTAATCTCAGAATAAAAAGAAAAAAAAAAACTAACGTACGGTTAATATATCAAAGATTCTACCAATAAAACTGAAAGGAGAAAGAAAAGTGGAACGAATTTTTACAGATAGGCTTTGAACTTTTTCAAAGTCTAATACGATTGAAGATTTATTTAGTAGAAAAGCATAAGAACGTACAGCCGTAATTGGAAAAATAAATAAGTATGGTTAAATGAAAACATTACAAAATAAAAACTTCATAGAAAAAAAATAGCGTTTGTACTATCTTTGCATCATCAGTTAAAATATTCAACTTTAAAATACTTCAACGTAAAAAAAAAAAAAAAACGAAGAAAAACCATTTTTGCTTACATAGTTTATATTTTTCATTACTAAGATAGCTATAATGATATAGATTTTGAAAATGCATCTTCGAATCAGAAAATAATGGGATTTATGTATTTAGTTTTCAAGAACCTAGTTGCGAAAAATATGCCTTATTTGTTAAAATAAAAATACTCTAAAATATCCTTATAAAATACTGGATGTACTTTTATTACTATAATGTAGTAACTAAATACACCACGTCTTCTTTACAAACAAAAGTGTATCGATAATAATAAAGAGAAATATTTGAATATATATTTATGTGAAATTTTCTGAAGAGACTGCTGCGCGCATAGCTATATAGGAAATCTAGACATATATATTGACAGAATTGTTCAGACATATTGGCAGGAATGTACCTATATGTCTGAAATTGAGCACCTCGAAGAGAGTTTTAGGATATTTTGATTAGATATGAGGGCGTATCAATAAGTGTTTCCCTCACATAGAAATAATTGAGTGAAATTTGTGAAATTGCAACATTTTGTGAGACCTTTTCTATATCTTATATATCCTTTTCTATCAGTGTGCACAGTAACACATTTGTGGAACTGGTATTTCAAAAATAGGGGGGTGGGATGTATTACAGGAAGCGTGATAGTAGATTCAAAGGGGGCATTTTTCTAACTTTTACGGATACCCATGTGACATATTGTTGGAGAGGCCTGTGACCACTTATTCATGCTATACACCACCCGAGCCCCTCCCTTCCAAATTTGGCCTCCGGGGGCATTTTTCAAAATTTTGCAGACATCATTCATGCCCCCCGGGGGATCAAATTTGAGGGCTCGGGAGGTGCATAGCATGAATAAATGGTCACAGGCCTTTCCAACAATATATCACATGTAGGGATCGGCAAAAGTTAGAAAAATGACCCCCTTTGGGTCTACTATCGCGCCTCCTGGAATACATCCTCCTCTCTCTCTTTAAAATACCGTTTGCAGAAATTTGTTACTGAACACGGCGACTATATAGAAAAGGACTCATAAAATGTAGCAATTTCATAAATTTCACTCAATTATTTCTATCTGAGGGCAAAAACTTACTGATACTCCCTCGTATTTTTATTTAATGTTTACTCGACTTCTAGCATTATTTCGTATTTCACTGCAATTGTTAGACGTTCATAAAAGAACTCTTTTAATCTAATGTAGGAAATTTTCTCCTATTTAGAATAAAATTTATTCGGTACAGCGATTTGCGAATTCAACGCGAATTTTTTTGTAAATTTCCCTTTTCGCCGAAAATGAAGACATTAAAATAAAAGAAATTAAAGAAAATATGAAATATTTAAAAAATTAATTATTAAAAAAAGTAAGACAGTGAATTTTTTATTTCTGAGACTGAAAGAAAAATCCTCACGTAAATTTTGCTATGCCTGTAAGTAAATTGAAGTTGGAAGAACGTCAAATAGGCTCTTGTAGAAATGTGAATGACGGTGCTAAAAATTTGATTTTAATGTGGGTTGACTACCGCGTACTTTTGAGGTAAGACAAGTTACGTTTTAAGAGTGAAAAATAATGTTTTTCTACGCAAACGAAGGCAGCATGGGAAGCAAATCCTAGATTCGTTTGGAAAAAATTGCGTCTGAAAAAAAAAAAAAAAAAAAAAAAAAAATCGTAATTTCAAGGTTCGTTTGATTTGAGACGTATCGGACATAGCCCATCAAAGCCACCGACGAAGGCAGTAAAACCTCAATCCCAGGTTTGTTTGATTTGAGGTTCGATGTGGATAAACCACATCCGAAGCAAGAAAAGCTGCGCTAGACTAAAAATAAAACTAAGAAACGGGAATTCTGCTTTTTCAGAATTTAGTGTCGCCCCATTACTTCATTTTCTTCTGATGGACTGATGGCTTACATTATTATGAAACAGTCATTATAAATGAAGTGTTAGGTGAAGATAAAAGAGCAGTACTTTTTACGGCTGCTCTTTCATCTTCACCTAACAATTCATTTATAATGACTGTTTCATAATAATGGAAGCCACCAGTCCATCAGAAGAAAATAACTCGGTTAAGCGGGACTCTATTGCAGTACAAAACATATTTCAATTTTAAGACTTGCAGCACACATTTTATTTTATGTAAAATGACGTCATTCACATCCGGTTAAGAATTCTACATTTACGATCTACTCTTAAACATCTACAGTAAAGCATGCATAGCACATCACTATCGCGAAGTAATGCATAAATGCAGCAAAAAGACCCCGTCATTCAAGAAAATCGAGAAAAAAATAACGGCTATCTAATGATTTATAGATACTTAGAATTAAATATAGTTTATAATAGCTCCATTGTTTTAACAGGAATCATTCGTTTATATTTTTTTCAAAATAGCGCGCATTTTAATTACATATTCTTTCGGTTGTTATGAGAAAATGGCAACAAAAATGCATAATTACTATTTTAGAATTATTTTTCTTTACTTTCTACAGAAATGGAGTACTTCTGTTGCCAATATTAAGCAAATGGCTCTAAAAACTAAAAAAAAAATTAATCTTTCAAAAATAAATGGAGATAAAGTTTTCAAACAAAATGCATTTAAAAGAATTATTTTTTCCCAATACGACGGTATAAAAATCGAAAATGTGCGATGCTTGGAAGTTAAAAAAATTGCTATAGAGTATTTAATCGTACTGCTTTGTTTTACGGCTGGCTTCTGTAAGGTAACGTTATTTCTTGGAAAACACAAAATAAGCTGGGAGAAAGAAATAGCATACCGTACCGGAGGCTAATAAATATATCAAATAACATACGACTCTCATTTAAAAATTTTATATTTATACTGGAGACAAAAAGGAGAATGATTACAGATATGCTCTGAAATATTCCTAAAATCTTATAAAATGAAGGTTTATTTTGTCGAAAAACATAAGAAGGCAAAATAAGTTTGGTTTTTTTTAAAATAATTTTATAGAAAAAAATAGCGACTTTTACTTTTTTTTCACCATCTATTAAAATATTTAAAATAATATATTTCAACATCAAAAATATTTTTTTTAAATTGCTTACATAGTTTATATTTTTCATTTCTCAAACTTTTTAAAAAATGGATATAGTGATACAGAATTTAAAACATGTTTCTTTCTGTTTACCAATTCAGATGTCTGTTTATTTTGTCTTGGCGAATCGCAGCTTTGTACAAAAAAGGAAAACAGGAAAAGGATTTTTATGCACTTTAAAAAAGCATCATAAATCAAGGATTATGACATTTTACATATGTTCATTTATGAGCTTAAAACTTAAATTGAATACAAGAAAGCTTTCTATTTCCGCTTCTTTGAGCACTCAAGTACCATAAAATCGCCGGTTTTTAAGATTTTTTATTACTTTTTTAACAATTTTTCAATCTTGAATGCTTTAAAAGTAAATGCTTCTCTTTTTCCTTCAATTATTTTCTCTCTTTCGCTTTGAAGCATGCATTACAGAATTTTTTCGACATTAAAATATATCCCATAAAAGAATAAAGCAGGTATTATTTTCTATGTTTTAAAATATTATTCTGTATGTATTCTTGATTTCGAATAGATATATTTTTTTTGTTCATAATGTATTTCAATTTTCTTGAAAGGCGGAAGTATTTCTTGTTGTAGTTTTCTTTTCTCACACCCCCCCCCCCTCTAAAAAAGAGGATTTCTTTTACTTTTTAAGGGTATCTATAGAAATAAAACACAATTTTTTTTTATTATAGTTTATAAAGCAATAATTTATTATTCAACTAAATAAATGTACACATATTTGTTATCTATAAAAAAATATTTCCACAAAGTTTGTTTCATATCATATATTTTATGCCTTTTTAGCTATTTTTCACGTATTCAAAAATATTACTACTACTGCTACATGAGTTTTTAGATTTTTTGTATTATTTAAATTCCTAGAATTTCTGCTGCTACAAAAATTTCTTAACTTTCTTAAATTTTGTTGCTTTATTTATTTATTTTTGCTTTATGAACTGTACAATATGCCCTGTAGAGCTAGAAAAAGATTTCTTTAAATTTATATCTCATACTTTTCTTGTTTGTTATATTTCTCATTATATGATAAATTTTCCTTATGTCTCCCTATTTACACGTTTATTAACTACAAAAAAATAATTGTATATATATATAAATAACTATTAATATTATTTTTTTAAATAAAATATTATCCTACGTTTTCTAAATTTTAAATAAAGAATTTAAAACTATAAACATTTTAATTCTGAGTACATAAAAAAAATCAAGACTTAAAAATAATGGACAAAGCCTTTAAGTATTTACAAGTATTACGAAAAAAAAAACAAAAAAAAAACCCAATAGCGTAGAGTTCAGCACGCCTGTCTGCCACGCTACTGGTCGCGAGTTTGACTACGGCTGGGCAAAGTTCACTCAACTTTTCATCACTTCGGGGTCGATAAAATGGGAACCAAACTTGCTAGGGAACTAAACACGGAGGGTCTCGCGTTAGGCTGACCACCTGACCAGGTCATATGCTGTGTAGCACCTCGGACTTCAGGGAAAAGTAAACAGGGTTGAGAAATGTAGGCCCTGATTCCTCATGGATCGTATAGCCACATATTTAATTTATTAGAAAAAATCAATAAGCACGTATCCCTAACAGTAATGCAAATTCCTCCAAAATCTGAAATTTCGTATGTAGGTTCTCAAATAAGCGCAGTATCATTTTCTAAGGAAAAAAAAAAGGATTTACTAGTGATACTTTTCGGAAAATGGGATATAGGTGCCCCTTAATTACAGCTCAACGATCCAAAGTCTCATTAATATATTCAGTAATACATTTCATAGTCGGACCCGGTAAAGACACCCAGTTTTAATACGCAGGCCAGTTTAATACGCGGATTTTTTCAAGTCTCTTGAACATCGCCCATAAAACTAATGCAAAAATGTCATGTTTTATACGAGAATGGTTTTACGCGATAATGGTTATTATGCGACACGGCTTGATACAAGGTAGATTTTCAATCCTTTGAGGCAAAAAATCACGATTAAGATGTGAACTCGTACATCGAAATCTGTCGAGATCCTTCTCCCATCTCCAGTGTTATCAATTTAAGAGACTTTTTTTATTCAGATAAAAAACATTGTGTCCTAATAGTAATATTTGCTTTATTTATTTACGAGTAATTAATTAAGGCGAAAATTACTAATTGGAAAAAAATGGTCGATAACTGATTTTAAAAAAAACCCCGCAAAAAATAGCAAAACTGTAATTTTTATTTGATCCTGCATCCTGAGTTCCTTATATTCTTTGTTTGTCTCTTCTCATGTGTTTAATGAAAGTAGAGAGAGGTAGACGAATTCAGGATGCTTAGATACGTCATAAAATTATGATTAAAGATGATTATACTTGTGTTGCATTAGTGAAGTTTTAAATGTACATTATATAACTACTATGTTTTATAAGGCATGTTATAGGGAAAAAAAACAATAAACTCCTGAAGATTAAACAAATATGAGTGCGATTGCATAATTTTTTTTTAATGTTTTCTATGTTTTGTTTACTTTTTGCTATGCTAACAATATTTGTTACACAAAGATTAATAGGAATATTTTTTCTTATTATATTAAAAATGAAGGACAGATTACAATGGTACTCATTATCACAAGTACTAAATATAATTTTAATAACTGGATTGTGCTTCAAAGATTTAACGTATGTTCTTTGTGTTAAAAATATTAGTCTAGCAGGGAAATTATTTTTGGTGTTTTATTTTTGGTTCTAGCGTATTTATCTATCACAAAGACATATTTGAACCCATATTTATTTGCAGTTATCATTTCCAGCCGATACTGTAAAAAGAAACAATGAGTTAAAGTTGAATACAGTTAAATTTTAATCTAAATATACGTAAAAGACACAACTTTCGACTGTAAACATATAGATGAGAGCTCAAAGGTTCATTTAGATAACTAGATATGTAACTAAGCCTAGTTACTACAACATCATACAAATCACGTTTAATACACGATTCTGCTTAATACGCGGCTTTTGTCCAATCCCTTGAAGCACGTGTTAACCGGGTTCGACTGTATATTATTTATTGAATACACACAGTTCACCCATTAAATATTTTTGAATAACAATACACCAAACGAAAACGAAATTTTACAGATAATAAGAATCTCTGATATGTTATGATACTCAAATTTTGTTATGTTTTCAACAAATCACTGTTTTTGAAAGTGAGTCCAGTCCATTGGCGTAGAGAAGACTGGGGAGGGTTGACCATAGGGAAGGCTTGACCCACCTTTCAGATTTTATATTTAAAGGAATTTTAGAGTTTTGCCAATAAGTGGCAACCACAACTACTGACATTTTCAAACAATCGTCTTTGTTTCATGCAGATAATTGAAACAGATGTGGGAAAATCAATTGTGAAGCGTTTTCAGCTTAAAAAGTGTATTTTTTAGAAACATTTTGTAAGATTTTCTCAGATAAAATATATCATAGAAATTTAAGTAAGTAGGTTTGAAGTAATGCAGAAATATTAATCTTTAATTCCAGGCATAAAGATTGTAAAGTAAATTAGGCTACATATAACCATGTGCTATACTTTAAAACGTGGCTATGTGTGGAGGCTTGACTCAATAAATGTGAGGGAGAGTTGACCAGATGGTCAAAGCTTCCTTAATTAAGGGCTTTTGGAAATATTTTTTATTATACACTGTACATAATGAAGCGTTAATGGTTGCATTTGTAAAATAATGTAAATTTATTCTGCAAAGCTACAGTAAAATGGCGAGAAAGAAAAGAAAATGTTTAAAATTGATTAAAGGAAGATGTGAAAAATTGCTATAGAAGCAAGAAAAACTTTAATGAGATATAAATTGGAAAGTTGATAGGAACTTTTATTTCATTTCAATAGTAGCCATAGTAGGTAAATAGAAAGAATGGAAAAGACTAGAAAGGATGAAAGCAGCAGCCTTAAGAAAAGTTATGTGTTCATGCCTCTGCAAAAGAAAGAATAGAAGCAAGAAAAACTTTAATGAAATATAAATTGGAAAGTTGATAGGAACTTTTATTTCATTTAAATAGTAGCCATAGTAGGTAAATAGAAAGAATGGAAAAGACTAGAAAGGATGAAAGCAGCAGCCTTAAGAAAAGTTATGTGTTCATGCCTCTGCAAAAGAAAGAATAGAAGCAAGAAAAACTTTAATGAAATATAAATTGGAAAGTTGATAGGAACTTTTATTTCATTTAAATAGTAGCCATAGTAGGTAAATAAAAAGAATGGAAAAGACTAGAAAGGATGAAAGCAGCAGCCTTAAGAAAAGTTATGTGTTCATGCCTCTGCAAAAGAAAGAATAGAAGCAAGAAAAACTTTAATGAAATATAAATTGGAAAGTTGATAGGAACTTTTATTTCATTTAAATAGTAGCCATAGTAGGTAAATAGAAAGAATGGAAAAGACTAGAAAGGATGAAAGCAGCAGCCTTAAGAAAAGTTAAGTGTTCATGCCTCTGCAAAAGAACGTAACATTCATCAAAACACTTTAGGAATGTATGTAGACAAATTTCTCCAAGATGAACACAATTAGATGAAGCCAAACTATGTGTCAACTAGTATTGCCAGGTCGAGTGTCACAAAAAGTGGATGTTTGAAAGGAATTTTTCTCCTGTTCCTTGAATTACGTAGGATTAAGTAGGTTCGTTTATACATCACATTTTCCCAAAATTTTTTAATAATAATTAAACCATGTTGCAAAGATTTATTTTGCCTTTTTTAAAACTGATTTTACTTCCCTTAACAAATAATTCAATATAAAAATAAAGTGGGTTAAACCTCCCATACAGTGGGTCAAGCCTCCCATATGTGGAGAGCCTTGACCCATTATTTATTGGTGATTAAAACCAATAATTTTTCACGTTTCTTATATATTACGCTTATATCGCAATTTTATTTTGATACCTGATTGTATAACGAACAAAATGATATATGAAACTTTATTCTAGGTTCAATATTTAAAAAATAAAAATTCATTTTGTAAGAAATGAATCAACGCCCCCAGTCTTCCCTATACCAAAAACATGATTTTTTTCAGCTGATACACATAAGTATTATCGCATATTAAATTTACATGAAATATTAAATACACATGATCCCTGCAATGCAATCTGTTATGCTAGAATTACAAATAAATTTGATTTTAAGAGTTTAAAACGTTAAACCTCCATATTTCCTAAACTACGTGACCCAATGACTTTGGTATCCTTAAGATAAAATTAAACGAGCAATCCCAATATGTCAAAATAAGGTGTTAGCTTTGGACATTTCGATGTTTAGTACAATTTCAGTATGGAAATGACCCTCAGAACTTATTTTTTAACATAAATTTAACGAAAACATAATTTCTAGTCGAATGACTATTTCCAATTTTTTTTCTGGGACATTTTGGTAACTAAATATATCTTTCACTGAACTAAAAATAACAAAGTAAAATTATTCAAAAAAAAAAAAAAAATTCTCCATTTTTCACTTTTTTGATTTTGGACGACTGTACATATAGTTGTCTAATAATTTCATTTTTATATAAAAGCGATATTTTTTTTTAATTATGACTTTTCATATGGGAAGTTTTAAACAGAGTCTATAATATTTTTTTATTTCACTTATGCGAAAAAATATTTTTCACTTTTTCAAATAACATCTGATTTTCTAAATTTCCGTATATTTATGAGGCATATTATCCGTATATTTATTTATAGGGCAACTAATATCTACATGCTCAGAAAGGAAAGGGAAAGACTGGAAATTTCTTAGACAAAACTACAAGATGTTAATAAAAAAAAAAAAAAAAAAAAAAGTTCGAAAATTATTCGAAGGTAAATTTTCACAGCATTGTAACTTGCGTCTTAGAAACAGAACACAAATTCTTTACGCATGGTGAAGTAAATGTGATTATATATGAACTTTTATAAATGTCTACTAGCCCCTAACTTACAAAATGGGACAAAAATGTAACTAGTTAAATACAGCAGATTCTGGTTATTTTGGAGAAATCGGTTCTGGACGATCTGTCTCCATAAAGCGGGTACTCCTCCAGTTAAGATAAGTAAATATAACTTTTTTTTCTTACATTTCATCCCAATTAAACGGTGCTCTAAAAAAACAGTATCTACTGTATCAATACTCTTTCAACGGAGTATAAAGAAAGTTATTATTTATTCTTAATGTAGATTTTTTGCTGGATTTTTTTTCATTATTTGGAGTTATTAACTGTTAAATTTAAATATTTGCTCATATTTATGCATAGTTTTAGCTTCATCTTAATATTTTTTAGAAATACATGACGTAAGCCTACCGAATTGCGTTGAATTTCACTATTACGATTTACATACAATCGTTTATAGACCAGTATAAGTTGAATAAAAATATGAATGCTATAAATAAATCAATCTCTTTATTTTTCATAATTTAGTTTATTTAATTTTGTTTTACCCTTTTTGGAAAATTTTGATTTTATTTTGATTTTTTTATAGCTATCTACACAGTGCAATGTTTAATGCAATGTTTAACAACTTTCAACAAACTCACACAAAACATCCGACAGAATATATATTAAAAGTGCATGCAATGATTCAAATGAAATTTTTAAACAATATAATATTATGTAAAAGCATTAGAAGTACATAAAATGTTATTTATCTTATTTACCTCCAGTTGAAATTTAATCTCTCTTCAAAGTCGGATTTCAAGTAAACACAAGAAACACGATGGTACCCCCAGAAGTACTTTTCGAAGAAGTGTGACATGTAAAAAAAAATTTTGTTGACCCACACAGCACAACCCGAGCCCAAAACCCAATTTTATCTAAAGCCAATCCGCAACACGAAATGAAAAGAAATTATTAGCATACTTAAATGTAATTTCAGAAAAATTTACAGTCACACCTGTAATATTTTTTCATTTGTTCAGGAATAATCTGAAAATACATCTACTCATCAATATCCAAATACCTATTTAGTCTATTTAGTTTCATATGAAACGATATACAGTATTTTCTTTTAACAAACCGAATATGCTGCAAACAAATCCATTCGAACTGAAACTCTATACAACCCTTGCCCCACACACACACACACAAACACACAACAAATAAATAAATAAATATCAACCAGACTCCATGTAAGACTCTACACTGAATCACAGTAGAGAAATCGTTGGAAGTTCTTGCGATCAATGCATTTTTCCGCATAGTAACACAGGTGAGACAAACCAGATTTTCAAATGGTATTCACAATCGGCAAATTGTGTATATACCTGTAGTCGCGCGTATTTGTCATTCAGTAACAGAACTACAGATTAATCTCTAAATAAATCATTGTGTATGTGAATAGTGATTTGTCACTGCTCTTCGCTTCTTACTTACAAGCTGCGTACAGCTGTACCATAATTTTTAATGGAATAGTTCCAAATATTTAACAGCAAAAACACATTATAAATTATATAATTAAACAAAGCGATTGCAGATTCAGAAATTTAAATATTAACTACAAATTTTTAATCTTAAATTGTGGTACTAGGCTTATTGGAAATTTGAAGGAGTGTACACACCTTGTTTTTATCTGGAATAAAAAATGCTTTCACATCAAAATACTTGTATTTAGGATTCGATTTAAGTATATGAAATTGAATATTTTTAATAAGTATTAGAATGTTTCGAAATTAATTTAAATTTAATACATTTTGTTCTGCATGCTTAATTTTTTGATTTGGGAAATGCAACAATGGAATAAAGGTTAATCATTTTTTACGTGTTAAGAATCGAAAATTACATAACAACACTTTGATCCTAAAACTATTTAATTAAGGAAACTTTAAAAACGCCGAAAATTCTACTTAGACAGTTCATTTGAATGCAAAGGATTTTGAAATGCAAAATAAATTTCAGTTTCACGAGCAAAAAAAAAACAACAACAAAAAAAACATATATATATATATATATAAGCGCATTAAATAATAAAATAATCTAAAAGATTGTCAGTTCTCGCCGTTATTGAATAGATTTTACTTTAATAAGCTTTTCTCTTTAAAAAGCACAAGTGCAGAAAAAGAAAAATCAGATTTGACGAAGCAAAAAAACCATTAACATCATATTTTATACATATTTAAGTTATTTTCTTTTCAATGTGTCCAAATTGTTTCTATAATGTCCAATAAAAAAACAAATAAGGAGAAAAAATTAATAACAATTTTATAACACAAGTACCGTCGTTCAACCATTTAATTGATTCCATTTTGGAAGAATAAAATCAAGCGTGATAAAGTTCTACTCAAAATGTCCTTTGAAATCACAGACCATGCAAATTATTTCCGTCTAGAACATGCTTTCGAAAATTAATAAAATTCTGAAGTTTTTAAATTTGAGAATTTTTTTATGACTGAAAATTGTGGAAAAGCGAGACAGAATAATTATTTAAATTACGTAAAATAAATTTCAAAAAATGATTTATTTTTATTTTTTGTACTTTATTTGCATAACTTTACTTTTAAGTTTTCTGTCAATTAAATTATAGCTTTAAATATTTGTTCTAAGCTTTTAAAAAATAATAAACTTAATAAACTGTATATTTATTCATTAAGCAAAATTTTCTGCTAAATCTAAACCAAATGAGAAATAAAAATTAAGAATGTGCTGAAATATATTACATCTGAGGTTATTTAAGGAAATATTTATTTTGCCAAAATAAAATTCTAATAGGTAGTTATATTAGATTATTGAGGAGCGTAAAATCTCACTTTATTAGCAACGACTAAAATAATAAATCATAAAGTACTTTAACTAATTTGAGTCAGATGTAATTTATTTACGACGAACTATTAAACAAAAGATTATTTTTTAACACAATTATTCAATTGGTCAATAAATCATAGCAGTTGTAAACTGCCAAATGGGTGAAGAAAAGTCCAGTCCCAGGGAAATCTTGGAACCAGGGAAATCTGGAACCAGGCAAATCTTGGCTAAAGCCGCCAAGGCTCCAGGATGCAACTGAGCCATCCTGGGTGAATCTGGAGGGCTAATTCACCCAACTAACTTTTTACGATCACAGCATCTGGTCTGATATATGAATCAGTATTCTGTTGCGCTGATTCAGATCTCTGTCCAGATGCTGTGATCCTTAAAGATTAGTTGGGTTAACTAGTTCAGATTCTCCCGGGATGGCTCAGTTGGTAGAGCATTGGCGGTTTCAGCCAAGACATTCCTGGTTTGAATCCTGGTGAGGACTTTTTTTCACCCACTTGGAAATGTACAACTGTTATTAAACAAAAGATGAATTATTTTAACAAATTAAATTTATATTCCATTAAAATTTAATTTCAATTTAAAATGTTTAGATATTCTCACTAAAGAATCACCTCTATTTTTAGGACTATTTGTCTAGGACAATGGTTGGAAGTAGCGCCCCTCAAGTAGTGAAACTACAATAGTCGCCATTTTCTTTATAGTAGCTAGTAGTGTAAAGCGCTACATTTTGAAAAATGCAACGCAGAGAGTAGTGGGATACAAAATCAGTACCTTGTAGCGAGCATTGACTCTATTTACCACGTTACTATTAAAAAATAAAGGTGCAACTCTTCAAATCACTTGATTGTAACTAGCTTCTTTTGTACAAAATGTCTTCTAAACAACAATTTGGGGATCTCAGCGACAAATTGAATAGTAAGAATAGTAAATAAACTTTATGACTTAAATTGTTTTAATTTTGCACTTTGTGTGCAAAAGAAAATAAATGCAACATTGGGTAAATGGTTTGGAATTCATTGGTTGTACTTAAAATGATTAAAAATGAAATTCTGGTAATTTTATTAGGCGAATTTATAAATAAAAAAGCAAGTATCATAAGTTTTATAAAAATAATACAAGGCCGCTTAAAATCCTTTATCCTTCAGACTGACACAATGAGTCACATGTTGAAATAAATAGGTACAATTAGTAGTGTAAAAAGTTTTCAATAAAAATAAATATTTATTTTATACATTTATGAGTTCTCCTTGCTAAAATTGAAAATAATTTCTAGCTAACCAAAGCGATTAAACATTGAAAAATGAAGATTTAAAATTTAACGGGATTGGAAGAATAATTTTCTCTCTCCATCTCCATTTCTCTAGACTAGATGAATGATTGCTATTAATGTGAACAAGAAAGAGAAATACAGTGAAACATCCCTGTGCGACCACCTCCATTAAGCGACCACCTACCTGAACGACCATTTTCTCATGGAACGAAATTTATTCTCGTAGGCTCAATACTAATTTTACCTCTATTCAGAGAGCATCTCAGTTGAACTCCCTCCGTGAGCGACCCATTTCTTTGAAAAAAAAAAAGAAACAAATTCCGTTTTTTTCCTGGTCGCTTGAAGAAGATTTAATTAGAAAATTAATTCTGGAGAGTACATTATTCATCAAACTTCTAAACTAAGTTTAGAATTTTTATTTATTCTGGTAACTTTTAAGTGTTTAAACCCATTTGTGCCTTTTTAGGCAATGAATTTAACTCTGATGACAAATTAAGGATGACGGTCAATAAACTCCCCTGCCCTATTCTTTCAGGAAACTCTCAAAGAAATAGATAAATTAATGAAATCGTCATTATTTATTCCCGTCCTCCCTCCCCCCCCCCTCATAAAAAAATGCATTTATTTACTGAACTTCGGAAGGACTTGGAAATAAAAGTTGTAAAAGATAAAACCGTAAAATCAAAGCAAACTTCAATGTATTCATTTTTTGAACTTTACAGTAATTACTTGTGTAATTAACTTTTGTTTTGATTCTTAAATTTTCATATTTTTTTCCTAATGTAAAAAATAAATTTTAGTAACATTAATACCTTTTTTCGACAATTAAAATCTGGATTTAAACATGACCTCCATTAAGAGACCACCTCTCAGAGCGACAAATTTTTATTGGAACGGAACGTGGTCGCTTTAGGGTGGTTTTACAGTATATATTTTTTTCAAATCTGTGGCATGAGAGTGTGGATAATTTAACATCACTTATTGATTAAGTTTTCATTTGATGACAGATGGCGCCCTAAAAATCTACAACAGTTTTTTTCGAGGCAGGGGCGTATTTTCCTTAAATAAATTTTCGTAAAAGTAATCTACGTTATTATAGTGTAAAATTAATCTAAAAAATTCATTAGTGTTACATACACTGAATATTAAATATATATATACATTAAATTTCCAAATATTACACTCCGGAACAATATGTATTCCAAATAATTAGACCAGCCAAGATTTTAAACAATAGCATCAAAGACATCTTAACCGATATCAATTTCAAGCGTAATTATTTTACATAAAAACCTAGTACGAGGAAAATAAATAACATAAAACTGAAATAAAAACTTTTTGTTTCCTGTAGCTATAGAATGATTGCATTCATAATCGTGAAAAAAATCCCTTTTGATAAGAATATAAACAAACCATGAACATTCACCGGTAGTGAAAAAATTCGTTCAGCCAATCATATGACAGTATTGCCTCTGGTCGTCTTGACTATACTATATTAGAGGTCTGCACGGGCCCGGGCTTGGCCCAAGGCCCATACCCGGCCCGGCAAAATGAAGGCGGACCTTCAAACGGGCCTAGCCGGCAAAAAAATTGAACGGGCCTGCAGGGCAGGCCGGGCCAATTAAAAAAAAATTAAGCGAAGCAGATAAAACACGAGTCATTTTCAACGAATATGACTTTCTCGAGAAGTATAAATGTGCGTCACGAGCCGATGATGCGAGTTCAAGAACATGAATGAAGAAATTAACATGTCCATCATAGAGATCGGCATCGTACAGTTACATGATGTCTGATCCCGGGTTTAATTGTTTCAGCAGACTCGTGCCGCACAGTGGAGTATTTGACCCGAAATCCTGGTCAAAAATATTTTTCGATGTAAATATAGTCCGATTGTCTTGAAATTCTTAGATGTTATTGGGTATTACTATGGCATGTTTGGTATTGTAAATGAAGTCTATAGCCTTTACGGTTCATTTGCAGAGACACCCAAAAGAATTCCATTACATTATGGTCTATGGGGAAAAATCGTTTGCTCTGTATCTTAATGATATCACACTTTTAAACGTGCTGAAATTTAAATAAATCACTAAGGTGTACTAAGGCACTTATTGTAGAATATGGCGTACATATAATATATCGTTCATTTACAGGGACACACAAAAGAATATGGCTGAAGAATAAATTTAACTATTGAAGTCTATGACCAATAATTGCTGGAAGTGCGTTTGTAGTTGTGATAGGCGTTTTAAAATAGAACGATTTTTTTATATTACTTGGTGTGGATACATTCTATAAATCATATACAGGGCTGCACAAAAGTTCTCAAGTAGATTTCCGTTTAATTATTAAGATGCTACTTGGCGCAGAATGATATAAATTTTTTAAAAGCACCGTTAAAAACACCAGAATAAGCAAACATTCAGCAGATTAGTTTCGGTAGTGTTTAGCGTACCGCCCTCAGTGCAAAGAATAACGGAAACTTGCTCATTATATAGAGGAGAAGTGGATTCAACCGAGAAATTCCTTAACCAATGGGGAAAGGAAAATGCGGGTACCAGCCAATGGGAGAATACTATAGGGCTGGTACCCGCATTTTCCTGTTTCCCCATTGGTTAATGAATTTCTCGGTTGAATCCGCTTCTTCTCTATATAATGAGCAAGTTTCCGTTATTCTTTGCACTGAGGACGGTACGCTAAACGCTACCGAAACTAGTCTGCTGAATGTTTGCTTATTCTGGTGTTTTTAACGGTGCTTTTAAAAAATTTATACATTTCCGTTTATTCACGGAAATGGCTGAATGGACATTTTTAACTGTGCTATGCGTTTCACTGAACTAACTTTTAGCATACTATGAAGCATGCCTACAAATCCATAGCTTAGTTTAATATATTATATCTTAAAAGCTGACGAAAAGTAAGTAAGATTTTAACACTTCACATAATAATAAATATACATTTTATAAATATTTTCACAATTAAGAATAAAAAGAGTCATCATTTAACAAGAGCACAAAGAAAAAAGAAGTTAAAACATTAATTTACTAAGTAGATATTTTAAAAATACGAATAAATCACATGTCCATTGACTTAACATTACCGAAGCGAGTTTGGTAGTTGAGCGACTTGTAACCTTAACTATTTACTGTTTTTAAGAGGAAAGTAATTGTTGATATTTTTGTCTTATTCACTATTAATTTTAATTAAATGTATTTAATTTTACTATATGTAAAACTTATTATTTACATTTAATAATGCTTATTACATTTAAATTACATTTAATAATAATTATTGCATTTAATTTATGTTTAATAGTGTTATATTTAATAGCAGGTTCAGTAAAGTGGAGTCTATATAGTATAGATTGCTAGTTTTTGAATGTATTTAATATAGTACCAGTTTCAAAATTATTCTTCAGAACTCTTCTTCATCTTCTTCGTCACTATCTTCTTGGCTTTTATCGGGACTACCATCAGACCTTGCTGGAAGAAGAAGTTGTAGGGTCTCGCTACTGTATCGCTTGCTCTTTTTAGTTGATAAACGGAGTTATTAGAAAATATGAAGTTGCTTATTTTCACGTACATTATAAAAGGAAAATTTTAATTAAATTTTCTTAGTGCCGTTTGTCAGTTTTGAAATTAAAATTTGGTGTCCCTTTTTTAAGGACACCGCCCTCGAAAGGGTTAACTCTCTACTTTCTCTCCTTATGTGACACACATGAGCTTCAAGAACTTATTAGGGAACCCCTTTTCACTAAATAAGTATGTACAATTTGAAGGCGATTGGATATTTCTATCAAAAGATATCGAGTTGCGTGCGTATGTACATACCTACATACGTACATATGTACGTACATACATACAGACAGAATATGTAGGTGCAAAAGCTCTCCGGTAATATCCTGTGAGCTAAAAACCTGCAATACGACAGTAAATATATATTTCTTATCTCTCCAATTCGGTGGCCGCAAAACAGAGCATTTAAATAGTCATTCCGAAAAAAATTTTATAAAAAATGACAACAATATGCGGAAGATTTTTTTGCAGAAATTGACACTCAAGACTATAACTAATACGATTATAATTCAAACATGGCTGGGCAAAGCGCGTCACATATTTAAAAAGCTTTCGATGTGTATAAATTAGAGCCAAAAACGCTTTAAAAATAACCCTTTTACACATTTAATGTTTTTTTATTATATTAAAAACGAAACTATTTAAATTAACACATAATTTAACACTAAGCTCTGACCTTTGTTAAACACGTAAGCTTTGTTTAGTTTCAATTCAACAATTCATTGAGCCACAAAAAAATTATATTTAAACATAACAACAATGCCAAAGAACAACAAAAAAACCACGACTTCTCAGAAAGAAACTTCCTTTTCAGCTGAGGCCAGGAGCCACCGGATATAGCTCAGGTTCCTAAAATAGACATAGATCGATGCACCAATTAGTTAGCTATTAAAAAATATGATTTTTACAATTGTTGACGAAATTTTAATTTTTGCATTTTTGGCCAGGTTTTTGGGTCAAATACTCCACTGTGTGCCGGGCCGAGATCAGGCTTGCATTTTTTTCTACATAGTCGTGTAGGGACGGAACCATTTTGCCAAAAATGGCACTTGACACGTGTCTGGCACAGTTTTTGTGCCGACTAAAGTGTCTGTCATTTTCAAAATATTTTTTTCTAAGCATAAATATTATTCTGCCTCAATCTCAGCGTGCCTCAATTACCTTTTTTGGGTAGTCAAAAAATGGCACTTGACACGTGTCTGGCACAGTTTTTGGGCCGACTAAAGTATCTGTCATTTTCAAAATATTTTTTTCTAAGTATAAATATTATTCTGTCTCAATCTCAGCGTGCCTCAAATACCTTTTTGGGGTAGTCAAAAAATGGCACTTGACACGTGTCTGGCACAGGTTTCGGGCCACAATCCTTCAGCCAGACATTCGATTTGGTATTCAGCCATTACAACAGAAGTGTTGCACAAATTTTCATGGTGCCTCAAATACCTACTAAAAATTGTTCAACAGCTCTCCTACTATAAGAATGCGAGAGATGATAGATGTTTCCCAAGGTTTCAGTAAGTATCAGAATTTTAGGATTGAATTAGTCAATTCGCTGATACAGTTAGTAGGTAAATGTTTGAGAGTATTGTTGCTAATATTGACACACCCAGGGACTTTGCGTTTTTGATGCTGTTATCGATAACAATAGGATAAATTTTGGGTTGAGGGTTAGGAGATGTAAAGAGGTATTCATTGTATGATTCATAAGACAGGTGGGAAGAACTGGTAAGGTGGACGGGGTAAGGAAGAATTGCAATGCATAGTTTTTCTTTCTTTTAGAGTCAGTTTAAAATATATTCAGACATTCTATAATTTTTCTGGTGTGAATGTACCCTGTACTTCTCTTTATAAGGTCTGGTTCTTTTTTTTTCGAGATTTGTGGATAAACCACTAACACAGTTTGGTAACTCTATGAAGATTTTTTTAACGCTATAATTATAGCTTTTACAGTGCTGCCTTGATTCAAAGAACTGAAATACGGGGTCAAAATGGGTGTTACTATTTGAAAAAAAACAATATTAGTTCAATTTGTAAACGACCTCTTAAGGCGAAATAAACCACATATGATTATAAAAAACTTTATATGAATTAAAACGGACTTTTTGTGTATTTTTGCATTAATTAAAACTCCAGTTATAGCCATTAACCATATATTCGTCTTAAATATCACGTCATATTTACCTGCTTTCTGTGTACTTACTTATATTGATGCTGCTTAATTATTTACACATATTCAATAATGTTCGTTTCATTTCAAATATTTCGTTTCGCCATATTCATCTGATTTTTTTGCTTACTCATATTTTTTCTTGTATCGTTGTATTATTGTCAAATCTTCGAAAATGTCCGTTGTACTTCCTGTATGATATCATATTCATTTCCTTTTTAAATCTTTCAATGACATCATACTCCATTACTTTCTGTACTTACTCATGTTCATACTCCTTGTATTACTGTCAAATATTTGAAAATGAATACCCGTCCCTATCTGATTTCTTTCTCCGAGTATTCGTACTGGCGCCGTCAGTTCTTTGCAAAAATGAAGAAAAATTACCGAAGGATTAATAAAAAAATTAGATATTCAGTTGTAAACAAAAAATTTCTACACTTGCTCTGAAATTTTCAAATCGATATCTTGATTTAGTTTTCTTAATTTTAGCCACAAATCACTCATTATCATCGGCAAAAGAGAAATAACCGCTCTTTCGTCGCCACGTACTTAGAGTTTTATATATATAGATATTTCTTTAGATCGAACCATATCTCTAAAATTAATGTTTTAGGAATTAATTATTGGCTAACAATAAGAGGGAACATCTTGTATATATGAATCAGTCACAATTTTTAAAATGTAAAAATAGTATATGAACCATATAAACGTATCCAAATAAGATTTTAATGGCCTATTTATATGAAAGTTAGAGTCTAAGCAGTCAAAGATACGGACAAACATACTAATTTTGAAAGACCTATTAAAGACCACAAAAAAAAAACACATTATTTGTACAAAGTAAGAATCATCAATATCGGTACCTTTATTCAAAAGTTAGGCACAGAAATATATATGAAGCATTTTCATAAAATTGTAACTTTCAGGAATAAAAATCTGTTGAAATTAAACTTAATGAAATAACATTTTAAACTTTTAGACGAATGCCTCAATGATTCAAAATAAAGAAAAAATGGTCAGCAGCGAGGATTTTTTTTATTTAACTGACGTTTAAGTTAAACTTGCGAGTTTAATTTTCCTTACCATTTTAGCGCTATAACTTTTTATTTTCTTCTAAATTTTTCTTATAATGAATTTGCATAGTACCCGCAAAACATTCAAATAAGAAATAATAACAGTATAGTGCATTTAGTACAAAATTTTTGTATAGCATTGCCTTAAAGGGATGTTAAGGAAGGGACGATAAGGCAAAAAAGAGACGGTATGGATGGGACGGTAAGGAAAATGGCCACGTATTTTTAGGCAAATCATGTTAAGACTAAGTGATAGCCACAATGTTCATTGATTTTTGGAAACAGTTATTTACATTGGATTTTAAAAAATACCTCGAAAAGTGTAGGAATAAACCTTGGGGGCGGTAAGACTATCAATAAAGCCACGATGCTTGAAATTGATATTAAAATGCTGATTTAAATCCTGCAGTAAATTTCCTGTCAAAGAATTTTAGTCATTCTTTATCTAGCACAACTCTGCATGAGAAAAAAGCTAATAAAAATTCTGTGGCTGCATCTGATGTGATTTTCTGTATAATTTTAGCAAGGGGGACGGTAAGGAATCTAAAACCCAGGGACAGAGTTAAAAAAAATAATAAACCGTAAAAATGTGTGCACATAAATTTTTTGCTACATCTACCTCTACCCTATATATATAAAATCCTAATGAAACGAATTTATGAAACGACTGAAATGAAACGAATTTATGAAACGATTTTGAAACAACTGAATAAACAACTGATTATGTTTCACGGAGATTTCTCGTAAAATATGGAATATTTTGTGATGTAATTAACAATAAAAATCCATAATGATCCGCAGATATCAAAATTGGTATTAGAATTTTTTAATTCTAATTAGTTTTCGAAATATTAATTTTTTTCTAATTTTAAATACTTTTCTCTAATGATGGCATCTCAAATTTTAATCATAATAGATATTTTTTTCATTAAAGGTTATTATTTTAAACTAATTTGGCAACAAGTTTGGCCTCTCTTAAATGTATGCTAAGAAATGCATTATGTTACTTTTATTCACAATTCAATTGGTATTTCATTATCATTTTATTTAAAACAAAATTTTCATTTAAAACTGAAACATTTTAAATAAATGGCTTTCACTTCTTTGTTTTTTAAAACGAAACGAAAAGACAAATATTAGGCACTGATGTCATATACGCAACGGGGTACCTAATTGGAGCCAAAATGGCGTTATTTTGCCTGACATGGTAACCCGGCTATTGTTGCTTATTTATTAATAAATGTTTATTTGAATTTATTTTATTTTTATTTACAAAAAATGTTATAAATTGTTTTGTTCTATAGTTATTAATTAAACTTTTCCTAATTTATTGTTATTTTATTTTAAAAATAACAGAAAGTAATTTAAAAATACATATGTAACTGGTATTCGAAAACTAGGTTTTCGCCAAATTGTCGTAAAAAAAATCACGCCAAACCCGGTGCGTATATGACAATGCAACAAATTATGACATTTAATTTCCACTTCAAAGCAATGTTTCAATGGTACTTTTTTCCCGTCGACCAATTTCGCCAAATTATACAAATTGACATAATTTTTTATTTTAAATAACGAAAGAACAAATAAATTAGTATAACATTAATAAAAATACAAATGAAACGTCAACATAAAAATCACTTGATGGCGTGAACATGTGTAACTTCCTTAAAGTCAAGTGAATGTGACATTTACGATCAACCATTATTGGCATTTAATCTTATAGTTTTGCGACAGATTTTTGCTCGATGGAATAACCAAGTAGCACCGTTTTAATTTACCACTTGAAAAATAAAAAAAATGCTAACTGGCTAGTTAAAAAAAGAAAAAAGCTATTGGCGAGATTTGCACCCAGCTAACATAAACGTATTAGGAATTATTTGCCATCATGGCAAGTTTTGTGTAGTTTTTTTTTTTTTTCGAAAAAATAATCTTGATTCTTTAATCAAAATGGTAACCTTTCTTATGAAAAGCGAAGTGATCAACCCGTTGTTCATGGCAGTTACATGATTTGGACTATTATAATATAAATAAAATAATGGCGATAGAATAATATTTGGCGACTTATCACACCTGTGGTTGGCTAACATTAAAGTACCAAAGTGGCCTCCTGGAATATAAAAAGAAAAGAGATCCGCCTGGAACTGTTGATGATAGTCACATGACTTAGGCTATTATTCTAGAGATTGTTCTCAATTCTAAAAACAACGCAAAGAATAATATTTCCTAACGATTAAAAATTTATTTTCGCGAGACTATTAAAAACAGAAAAAAAATCTTTAAAATTACTGTTAAATGATTACGTGTTAAAAGCAGGAAAATATTGAAAATTATGTCTTAAAAATTGTATTTACAAGTGAATTCTAAGAGAGAAAGGAAACTTTAAAATAATAAATACATTAATATGCGTTTAACCCTTTCAGTGGCAAGTACTTCTATTCGTAAAATCTTGAAATCAGAGAATGGACCGGAATTTATAAACAGATTTTGAAATACAAAAATGCTTTTGTTCACTTACTTAATAAAAGGAAAATTTTTATCCCAGTATTCTGGTGCCACTGTGCCATTTAAGAATTAAAATTAAGTGGTCCAAAAATGAACCACCGCCCTTGAAGGGGTTAAAGCAGTAAATTTTTGTAAATTGTATTATGTGAATCGTTTTATAACGCTGTTAAAAAATACCGGGAGTCAAAGACTCTGTTTACTTAATTCATTTCAATTTAGCTTCTTTTTAAATGTTTAACTGACCTTCTTTAATCAAACACGAAAGCAACCATTGGATCTCTTAACTGCAACTGATTCTGCCTTAAATTTTTGCAATCAAAGGGAATTGAATGAAAACCCGTTTACAGATAGATCGCTACAGGTTTTTTTAGTATAATTCAATCTTCTCTAATCTTTTTAAAACCGATCAGATTAGCGTACTTTTAGATACTGCAGTGTCTGAACTGGGGTTGGCGAGCGTAGCTTGCAGGGGGCAGAGCCCCCTAGTATTTATATAAAACAATAGTCCCTAGTTTCGGGAAAAATATATCGAATTACTTTTATTGAAACAATTTTATACAGACATCTCCAAACTTAACAATCAGCATCAGGGACACGGGATGGTAAGGAATTTCGTGGTATATTTGGAACCCCAACATCGTCGAAAACTTATTTATCTCATTAATATTTTTATACACTCATGCAATGGGATGTTTTCCAACATAAGAAATAAAAAAAAAAACCCAAGAATATGTACTAAAATAAAAATGATTACTAGGGACTTAAAAGTCAAAATTATTTGAGAATGACTCATATGCATATTTTTTAAATATACAAATAATTATTTCCTTCTTTAAAGCCGGTTAAAATATGCTTTGAAAAACACGCCATTGAAATTCTCAGTATGAAATATAAAGGTGTTTTTCAGAAATATTTTTGCTCTTTACAACGACATCCAATGCTGATTTTTTTCGGAAAATATTACATTATCTAGCTTACTATTATTATATAAAAACAGTTAAGTTACAGCTAAAATCCATTATTGAAAGCATACTCTGTTTAATTTAAGAGATAAGACTTAAGAATGACAGATTCTGGAACTCTTAGAAAATTCTTTGACAGAATAGATTAACTACTCTTGTATTCCCAAAGCATAATAGTATAAAAAGTGTGATAAAAAAGGTGGTTTGTCAAACTTTTGGGAAACTTGCACTCAAGAAATTGTAACAAAGGAAAGAGAAATTCTTGAAAATTCTTTTTTAATTATCTTTTTACAGGAAAAATAGACATTATTCAGAGAAAATGGTTTTGTTTTTTTTCGCCTCGTTATAAGATAGAGAAAATTAACTTCATTCTTTTTGGCAAAAGATTTCTTTAATGAATATTGATAGTAGTAATTCGTTAATATTATTGTTGCATGTTCTGAAATGCGTTAAATATTAATAATAATTTTAAATAAGCATCTCTTAAGCATTTCCAGAATCTTTCAAGAATTATTGGAAAATAAATAAAGGACTTTTGCTAACAATTCTTTACGAATACACGGTGCATATAAATGTTCTATGAATGATCCGAAATCTGACCGATAACATTGTCAGGAATCAGTTCTCGTTAACAAATTTAGAAAAAGGAAGTATTAGAGACATTTGCTTATTTATAATCAATATTTATGTAAAAGCGTGATTCAACGCTACCACTTCGAGCATGGCCCCCAATCAAGATCTGCAATTATTAAAATCACTTGTTGAGTTCAGAAAAGTTGATAAATAGCTTGCAGACAAAGCACTGGCTAAAATGATAAACCACCTTTGGTATCTTAACTCAGTTCCAGTTGCATTTTCATTTTTAGATGATACTTTGGGAAACAAAGTGAAAATAAGCATGGCTGTAAAATTAATGTCATTTGAAGAAGAAAATGATGATGATGATAGGAATGTAAAAGCAACAATAAGTTTCAACCAAGAAGATTATTTTTAGAACAAAGAAGAATGTTTTTGTTTAATGTTAAGCTGATAATTTTTTATTAGATTTTATATTAATATACAATTTTTACATACTGATCCCGATGTATGGTGTGAAAATAAAGATTATTTGAAAGTAAGAAAAATAGTGAATGATATTAAGATAATACTGCTTAAAGGGGAATAAAATTAATCCAAGATTTTAATTCCTGTTTGACAAAAGGCGAAGAACAAAAACAGTTTCTGCTAAATGTTGTATCTGAATGTAGAAAAACATTTCAAGACTCTTCAAGAGAGACCTTATCTAAGCCATCACAACATGAGAACTGTAAGGGATAGTAATTTCTTTTCTCTATAATGCTTCCTTTTTTGTTACTTATGCATTTTAACATTATTTGATCTCCTTTATATACTTTCTTTGCCCGCTTTTTCTTTTAAATCTTTAAGTTTAAATTTCGATTTTTTTTTCATTTACTTTTGAATTTTTAAAAAAATTAAACCCTTTACTATATACAAAATGAAAAAAAAAAACAAAAAAAAAAACAAAGAAAAACAAAATGTTGAAAGCAGATGAAATGGAATGTTACGTGGTTTTTTCGCATTTTCATAAAAAGTCAATTCTTAGAATTCGGATCATGTCTGATCCTGAAAAACGCGCATATATTTAAATCTATACATTTTTACAAAAAAAGGGTGTGTGATTTTTCAAGGTAAAAAGATTTTTTATGAAATGAGACCGGCATTATGTTTCTACGTTTAATTGTATTCATTTCATGAAGGAAAAACAGCATTCTTTGCAAAAAATTACGTTTTTTTCCGAACTTTGACAATGAATGTGGCACGGGTTAATATTATCCAAATAAGTTGAAACTTTTCCAATCTCATTTTCTAACCAATTGGCAACTTTTAGGAGTCCCCCCGAAAAAATTCGATAATTAATTTAATGTGACCACCCTCTGCATAATTCCTAGTACATTGTTATGTAATCAAATTTTGAATTCATTATCATCTATTGATCGGCATAAATTATTGTGCTGGAACACGGTAATTTGAAATAGCCTACAGGATTTATATTAGGAATTCAACCGTTTACTACTCAGGCCACACAGATTTTATAAAATTAAGTTACGTTATCACCTCTCTCTTACTAAAATCTATGTATGTGGTGAGTTACATTGTAATTGATCAAGCCAATGCCGAGAAATCGCGTCCATTTCATTGTCACATTAAAGTAGATACAGAGGAAGCTTTGCTCTCCTTTAATTTGCTTCACTTCAATTACTTAAATGCAACAACCAGATTAAATCAATATTTTCTGTGTTGATATTTTAATATTTTAAAACTGGTTAAACTATTTTTTTTTTAACATAGTTATTTCTAAAAAAGAAAGAAAAAAAAATCTGATATTGCTTAAACAATGATCTTGTATAATATCATCTTTACTAAATTAATCTTTAAAAAAGATTAGCGTAATAAGCAGGCTCAACTATCAATTAAATTTACGCTCTAATTTCTTTAGCACTTCTTTAAAAACATTATTCAATTTAGTGTGTCAGATACGAACAATAATGAGAAAATATCAATATTAATAATGGTTATCGTATTGTCGAGAAATTTTACAGCAGCTTTTCTCTTTTCTAATCAAGACCTCACATTTCTCTTTCCATATATAAAAATGTAATTGGATTATTAGTATAATGACTTCTTAAAGTATGGATAAAATAAATGACTTGCAATATAGAATTTCACATTTTTTTGTACTTATCAAAATAATCACTTTTCTCAAAATGAGATTTTTTTTTTACAATGGAATTTGGCCTTTGTGCGATTGTTTACTTATAAACCTAATTTAATTCTTTATTAATTTGACAAAGTAAGCGAATAGTGAAATAAATTTTCTAGGATTGTTTTTTTTTTTTTTAAAAAAAAGATAATTTTTAAAATGAAAAGTCCTTTTACATCTCTTATATGTTTCACGACTTTTGTCTTTATCAAATTAAGCAAGAAAACTTTAATTTAATTTCTTTATTAAATTTAAAAATTTTAACTGCCACAATACTTAAAAATTCAAAACAGAATTTTCATCGGTAATAATATTGGTCTCGCTTTAACAGACAGTTTAAAAAGTGACGAATCGTATTGTAAGTTGTTTAAAAAGAAATTTTTCAATACTCTCCCTCGTGAATTATAAGGAAAAAAAAGGACAAGACATAACTCTGTTAATTGGTATGCGTGTACGTTCTTGGGAAAAAAGAAAAAAAGTATCAATGTTGTTTCATCACCAAATTTCCACAGAAGAATGAGAGAAGTACCGTTACACTTAGAATGCTGTTTACTTTCCAAGCAAGAATGAAATTTTTAAAATTGTACCCATCTGTATATTAAAAATTGTAATAACGTTTGATTTTTCAAATGTTAACACCCACTTTTGACACTATATGTAAGTTCCTTTATCAAGGCAACACAGTAAAAGAAATAGTTTAAATACGTGTTGTGAAATCTTCATAATTATGAGAGATCAATTTCAGGATGCCAATGTGAAATGTTCATGACAAACTGGGGTAAAAAATTAAAGCAAATGTTGAATTAATTATGGCAAGAAATGTGGGATTGGATATATATGTATATTTTAGAAATATAAGGATGAAAATAAGGACAAGAGATTGAACGGAAGAAAAACTTAATTCACTATATGTGAATTTATATCTTCTAAAAAAATTACATTTTCTTTCAAAAAAAAAAAAAATGAATAGATTCACACATATTCCAGGCATTTTTTCAGTTCAGAAACACATTTTTAATTACGAACATTAATAATTAGTTCATATTAAAAAATTATGAATTCTGACCTTTACTAATTTTATACGCAAAATGAACCAAAACCATTAAACACTTTTGGGTGCAATGTTGCCAGTGAGCTACTTTTTTTAATTCAGATTTCTTGATTGACACCACTTTTTTGAAATGGTAAAATTCCTCGTTTTCGGCTTAATTATCATGTCAATAAATAAAGGAAATCTTACAATTTCAAAAAAGTGGTGCCAATTAAAAAATCTGAATCTAAAAAAAAAGACACTGGCAACAATGTTTGGGTGTCTAAGTTTACAGCTCTTTCGAAATCATTTGGTTTGGAGATATACTTTAAAACGGGATAAAGAGACCGTCTCCAATGATCAAATCATAAAAAAAATGTTTCAAAAGAAAAAGGAAAATTTTCATAGAATATTTTTTCATACAATATTATATTTTTAAATTCTGTATATTTTTTTCTGATATTTCAAAATGTTATGATACTATTATTATTTTTTATATTTTAATATGTGTGTTCCAGGTACATTTCTTTTTCAATCTTAATTTTATTTTTGAAATTTATGCATAACACATTTTCTTTTATAACACATAAAGATTTAAGACAAATTAGCTAAACTATAGCTTTTTACAGGTTGCTTTTATCCAAGGACCTTTTTATAAAATGTCAAAAGTGGGTGTTAACATTTAAAAAGTGAAATTCGGTGCAAATTTTAATATGTAAAAAATCCTTCTTTCAAAATTTTATTCATATTCGAAAAAAAAAAAAAAAAACATATAATTTCTAATTGAACGGTACACCTCTCATCTCTCTGTGAGAATTTGAAGATAAAATAGCTGTCAGTGGTACGTTTTTCTTCCTTTCATTCTCTTGTCCTTATTTTCATCCTTACATTTCAATATATATATATATATATAGCCAATCCCATATTCCTTGCCATAATTAATTCTGCATTTGCTTTAATTTTTTACTCTATTATAAATAGTATATTAACAAATTATTGCCGCTAAAGAAACAAAAATTAAAACCTTAAGAATATAATTATCTTGACTAAAATTATTCAGCGCACAATATTTCCTTGCATATCTAATTTGTACGTATCTAATTTCTTGCTGAAACCAAACCAATTTCAGACAACAATTGGCATTAAACGAGTGTTTTGCCCCAGTTTTGCCTGGATTTAAGTGATACTTAACATCATCTTTTCTCAAGTCTACCCAGATCATGTATTTTTATGTGTTCTTTCCATGTAAATGGCCGTATCAGACGGAGAACGATAAACAACAAACATTTCCCCCAACATTTAACGAAATATGTTCATCCAGCTCGTTGTATTTTCTGTAAGCAGGTTCTTCAAACATTTTGTAGGGTTATACAGTTATTGTTTATTATGCGTTGGTCTGGAAGGGTTACCTGATACGTTTGCATATCTTCCTGCTATCCATTAATATAAACCCTGTCTTCCTAGTTGTGTTCCTATTGGCTCAGTTGATCCACCGCTCAACGAAAATCCAACTTTTCCCGCGCGATGCCGGAAAAGTTCGGCGAGCAAGAATAGCCATTAAAATTATCTCCTACATCAAGGTAAGCAGCTTTTGTTGACTAAAATGTTCTGTTGGGGGAAATGTTCGGCGAATGACTTACGTGTGATACAGATTTAATGTGCTTGATATTCTGTGCTTTTACTGCGGTTGTAACTGGATCGACAAATCAGTGACGTCGCAAGAGCTGATTTAAATTATAATGAATCATTGGATTTTCTGACTCGATTTTCCATAAAATCTAATAATAAACAAGATGTGGTGAGGCGCGGCAATTTCTTTTGGCTTATAAAACAATAATATCTGACTTCTGTGGTTATCGTACTGCGAGAACATTTCTTTGATCTTTTCTCGATAATTAGTTTGAAATATTCTACAAAGCTGAGAAACAACACTTTGGGTAATTACGAATTTTCTGGTAACTTTTGCTATTTCTTGCCCTTATCCAGCCTTCCAATTACACGGCCACACATAAAATGATCTAAATGACGTTGGCAAAACATATCTGAAATTTCAATGTGGTGAATTGATTTTTTTTTTTTGCGTTTAAATTTCATTCTTAACAACAACTACTCTCGCGAGCGAAATCCTTTGAATCTCTTTTGAGTGCTATCAGGCCGTGAGACAAGGACGAAAAAGCCGTTTAAAAAATTAAGTTCGTTCCTCACAAAAGAGGGGTATCTTTTGCAACTTCAATAAAACAGATAATATTGTCACAACTCAAAAAATACAATGTTCATGGTCCGATAATTGCACATTATTTAATTAACGGCAAAAATAAAGCGAGTTGTTGTCTATTTTTTTCGACCAATGAGATGGCGTTTTCGTGTATGCTGCGGGATGACTTTACCTTAATGTTGCTTTCACTATGCGACTTTCATGGTTTTAACTCATGGAGCAAAACAGCAATTTTTATACTATGATTATTTAACCATTCGAATTCGATATAAAAAAGTCCTTCCGGCCAGTGCCGGGAGGAAGAGGTAGCTTTAAATTCCTTATTTTTAAAAAGCTAGCTGATGTTATTCAAACACACGAAGCTCAATTTAGTGGAAACCGATTATAGAAGATTCAATACTAATTTTTATCAATACTAAATCCTTATGGATGAGAATTTCGCGAAATTAGTCAGCTTTATCCAAGCTGATTTTATTTAAAGTTATATTTGGTTTCCAAATTCGACGATATGTGAAGTGCCTGCCATTTTAAGAGAACATGGTGGATGAGGCTAACCAGTGAACTTGGTCTAGACCTTAGTAATTCCTGTGCACACGCTCGCTCACATCGGAATCGGTTGATATATATGAGTGCTGTCGCAGGCAAAAATCAGATTTTTCAAAATGTCACCCACATAATGAAATTCAAACTACTGTATCTGAGCCATTTTTTAAGATAAAGACAAAACAAAAAATGTTCCTGAATCCTTATATCAAAGTCAAATACTTAAGAAAGAAACCTTTTTCGATTTCTAAATTTTTTGCACTTCACTTTAAATATATATTTTTTTAATTTAATGGCCGCCATTTTGATTCAAGATGGCGGATGAAGCTGGCCAGTGAACTTAGTCGAGACATTGCTATATACTATCCAAATGCCTTCTTACATCCAAATAGGTTAATAAATACGTGTGTTATCGCATGACAACTATCAGATCGTTTCAAAATGTCAGCCATGCTAGAAATTTCAAAGTGCTATAACTCAAACTTTTTTTAAGATGTAGACGAAAAAAAAAACTTCCCTGAAATCTTTGTATTAAGGTCAAACACATAAAAAAACCCCTTTTTCATTTTCCAATTTTTTCATACCTCATTTTAAATTTTAAATAATTTTTTTTAAAATGTTCCCTTTTGAATCAAAATGGCTAATGAAGGTCGCCTACGAACTCGGTCGAGACATTGGTATGCACTATGTACACACCAAGTTACATCCAAATCAGTTCATAAATACGCCTGTTATCGCGTGACAAAAAGCAGGTCGTTTCAAAATGTCAGCCACAATAGAAATTAAAAATGCTATAACTCAGCCATTTTTCTAGATATAGATGAAACAAAAACTGTTCCGTAATCTTTATATTAAGGTCAAACACATAATTAAAAAATCTTTTTCAATTTTTTGATACCTCATTTTAAATTTTAAATTTTTAAATTTTTTTTAAATGGCCGCCATTTTGAAACAAGATGGCAGATGAAGCTGGTCAACGAACTCGGTCGAGACATTGGTATGTTCTTTGTACACACCAAGGTACATCCATATCGGTTCATGAATAGGCCCGTTATCGGGTGACAAAAATCAGGACGTTTCAAAATGTCAGCCACGCTAGAAATTCAAAGTGCTATAATTCAGCCATTTTATAAGATATAGACGAAAGAAAAACTGCTCCGAAATCTTTGTATCAAAGTCAAACACATAAGAAAAAAATATTTTTCAATCTTCAATTTTTTTGTACCACATTTCAAATTTTAAATTTTTTTTAAAAATGTAAATGGCCGCCATTTTGAAACAAGATGGCGGCTGAAGCTGGCCAACAAACTCGGTCGAGACATTAGTATGTATTATGTACACACCGAGTTTCATATAAATCGGTTCATAAATACGCCTGTTATCGCGTGACAATTATCAGGTCGTTTCAAAATGACAGCCACAATAGAAATTCAAAATGCTATAACTCAGCCCTTTTTTAAGATATACACAAAACAAAAACTGCTCCGGAATCTTTGTATCAAGGTCAAACACATAAGAAAATAAAATTTTTCAGTTTTCAATTTTTTGGTATCACATTTCAAATTTTAATTTTTTTTTTAAAATTTAAATGGCCGCCATTTTGAAACAAGATGGCGGATGAAGCCGGCCAACGAACTCGGTCGAGACTTTGGTATGTACTATGTACACACCGAGTTTCATCTAAATCGATTCATAAATACGCCTGTTATCGCGTGACAAATATCAGGTCGTTTCAAAATGTCAGCCACGCTAGAAATTGAAAGTGCTATAACTCAGCCATTTTTTAAGATATAGACAAAACAAAAACTGCTCCGTAATTTTTGTATCAAGGTCAAACACATAAGAAAAAAATATTTTTCAATTTTTAATTTTTTGGTACCACATTTAAAATTTAAAATTTTTTTTTTAAATTTTAAATTGCCGCCATTTTGAAACAAGATGGCCGATGAAGCTGGCCAACGAACTCGGTCGAGACATTGGTGTCTACTATGTACACACCGAGTTTCATCCAAATCGGTTCATAAATACGAGAGTTACAGTATGACAAAGATCAGATATATATATATATATATATATATGGATATATATATATATATATATATATATATATATATATATATATATATATATATATATATATATATATATATATATATATATATCAACTTTTGAACGGAGGGTGGTTTAGGGGTCTGGGGGTTATGATCGATGAAAATATACCAAAATTTTTTGAAATCGCTTTCCTCCGAACGGCTGCAATAGGTAGCTTTTTGTAATGAAAGCTACCTAATAATTAGTTTTTGAAGAATATGAAAAAAGGAGGATGAGTTTTATATATATCATGATTTTTTTAACATATTAATTAAGATATTTGCTTTATCATTTAAATAAATTACAAACCCATTTCCAAAAATTTTACATGCCATTCTTAAATATGTTTTGCACAGGTGCATTTTTTTATTTATATGTTCTGCTTGTGTTAATAAATTTATCACAGCATTTTCGCAGTTTTTATTAATATTTAAGACAATTAACCAAATTTCACCATGGCGCCATCTAGTATCGAGAGAAACAAAATTAAATCATTCAAGTATATTTTTTTCTGATAAATAAAATTTCCTTTTTCTAAAAGCAATTGTTGCTGTTTCAAAAACAATGTAAATTTGCTATCAAAATTTATAAAATTATAAACAGATTATACTTGACAGAAAAAATCTAAATGCTGACAAAAATAAATAAATAATTTAGAAAAACACCAAGTATGTGCCCTTTAAAATGGCAGTTGTAAATACTAGACTAAGCATTTAATTCCTTTTTTTTTCTAGTTTAAAAGACAAAAATTGTAAATCTGGCGTCATTTTATAAATGTCCATACAACCAAACATATTAAGTTTGAGCAAAAAGGAAATAAGTTAAAACTCAAGAATTTGGTTCTATTTTGAAAAACATAAACTGTAATCAAAACAAAAATGGAAATGGTTAAAAACATTTTAACAAGACCTTTTTCTTTTTTTCCCTACAGAAGTCAGATATATAAATTTGTAGATCTCTGTACCATTTAAATATTGTTAGGTTCATTGTAATAATGTCGAAATTTAAAGTTTTATTAAATTCAACTTTTAGAATTTGTTAAAATTGTCTTTTTCTTCTTTTTTGGTTACTTTTAGTAACGGATATATGCAATACTTTAATTTTCTTTATTTTGCAGCATCAATATTAATTTATCAAACGCTAAATTTAATAAATTAAATTACTGCAATTGGTAAACTTTTTACTTATTAAATTAATCATGGCAATTATGTCTTAATATTATTATTCTCTATACTTTAAATAGTAACTTTCATATGCATTGCATGTTTTTTTTAAATCTAATAACCTAATTTCATTTTTATTAACAAGTAGCATTTTAAATTCATTAAATTGTGTTATAATTAAATCTGAGGCCTTTACCTTCATTTTTAAATAAATATTATTCATATTAATTTAATTTCAAGGGAAATCAATTATCCCCTTGAATTAATAAATTTATATTTCTTTAGTTTTTCTTAAAGGCAAAAACACCAACAGAATGAAAATGTGTCCAGACCTGAGAATCGAACCCGGGACCTCCAGCTTAACATGCATCATACATCAGCCTGTACAGGAGAAAAATTTGTTGACATATTATCTGGTTCACTGTCTGTGGATTTTGAGGAATCGGAAGTACTGATATTGTGGCAAACACCAGTGTCTAATGTTTCACAAAACAGAAGTTCACATTTTATTCTTTTAGACTGCTAAATAAAGCATAACTGTGGATATTTAACTTGTAATCTTCTTTTCAAGTTATAATTTTTATAAGACATTACTTGTGTTTGTTCCACCTCTGCAACAGTTTTTACTCATAATTTCTTTATTCTCAATTATTATTTTTTCAATGGTTTCTTTGCAAAATACATGGAAAGAATCAGGATAATCTTCATTGTCATCTACAATAAGTTTTGGTTTGGTGATGAATCGTGTATATTGTTTAAAACAAGAAGAATGATAGTTCATTTCAATGGCTACCAGATCCTTGCCACGTATATTTAACAATATTTCTTCATCATTTTTTTTCAAGGCTGCTTCCAAAATTAAGTTTGAACTTGTCACACACTGAGAAAGTTTTTCAATTTTTCTTTTACCCGTGGATTTATCCAAAATGTAACTATTTTTCCTACATAAAATGTAAACTTTAGGTAGTACATTTTTAGATTTAGAGTCTTCATGGTGGTTTTTCATAGTACTCTTACTACACAAAAATCGTTTATTGGGAATGTTATTTTCGTCATCAGTAATATTTTGAGTATCCGGAAGAACATTCGTTTTTGATAATTTTGTTGTACGTTTCAATGCAGCAGAAATTCTCACCTTATCTGTGAATCGCAGATAACACTTTCTGTGATACAGGATTTTTTCAATCGCTGTATCTGACATACTGTTAACTTGTTCAGCGATTTTTTTTTCAACGGAATCAGTTGCAAGCCAATGCATATGCACAGCTTTTTATTTTTGTCCAGCTAACAGCCGAACAAGTCTGCAAATCATTTTCAGTGTCATTCACAATTTGAATGGCACATTCCATTGTAAATAAATTAAGTCAAACAGTCGGAATTCGAAAGTTTGTGTCGATTTGTTTACAAACAACTCTCTCGTTCTCCCCTCTTCCGTTTCCTCATTGGTTAGTTAGCTATGAACTGTCTCGGAGCAAACGAATCGCAGCCGAGTCATTGGTTTAAAAAAGTTGAAAAAGCATCTTTGTTTTATGTCTTTAATTAATTAATGTGCACACATTATACCATGAACATTTCATTTTTAGGAACAGAGGAATATTTTCTGTATTTTCAAAGTGACAGATATTACCTCCCCCCCCCCCCTTTCATGAGGAACGAAATTAAACGATAGACTGGCTTGTCCCACGGCCTATATCATGTGATCAACACATTTCGAAAATAGAAATTTGTATACGAACAATACTTCTTATTGCACTGAGAAAAAAATATGGGTCTGGCATCTAGAATCTAAATTGTGGCTCTAGAAGAAATAGTTCCATGTCATACCTATAAGTTCTATTTCCCTTTGCTAGAGAGTTCTGGAGTCTCCTACTAGAATTCAAGAGCGTTTTCCTATATTCTCGTGGCCAAACTTATTTAAAAATCTCTGTAAATAGATGCGAACACAAGAGGTTAGTTTTAGTAATTATAATTCTAGTTTATGAAACCATTTCAGAAATCAAGCGATCATTTTTCGCTACTGAAACGATTCATTATCGTTTCGTCACCTAGAAAACAAGAGACTAGAAATTCATTTCATCTATTCAGCTTAGTTTTTTACCTTATTCGCATAGCTAGAAAAAAAATATTTCTAGTTTAGGGATTCAGAAAATGATTACCTATACATTTTAGGTGAAGGCAGTATTTTTTTTCTCAGTGTGTATCCTGCATTTATGCAAATTTCCACATTATGTGGCAGTTATCGTTGATAGAGTCATGTCATCCGTCCTTAGTAATTGTCCACCAGTGATATTTCTTTAGTATAGCTAGGTGCATGCAGGTCTTGACAAAGTAAGATAAAAAGAACTAGCTTATTGGCTGTGAGGAAAATATTCCTGATATAGAATTTGCTTCTTTGTCTATTTTCAGAATTATAAAGTACTTTTTAATTGAATTTTTAAGAACTTTTTTGTTTTTATATTTAAAATCATAACAAGAAAGTAATTTTTAAAAGCTTTCGTAAAATTATTTTAAATTTTTCTCAATGGGATTACCTTTTGTAACATATGGGAGTTTAAGTCCCATATGAATATCATGTTTCACATCATTTTATGCCATATATATTTCTAGTAGTAAGCGATTTAGTATCACGCATGTATATCTTAGAATAGGAAAAAAATAGTCACTTGATTCAGAAGTACTATTAACTGAATAAACAAAGGTTTTGTTCCAATATTTCATTTCAACAAATCTTAAACGTCAACTTTTGAATTTTGTGAATAGCGTCTGTTACTGAAAACTTTCCTAACTACTTTTGAACAAATGTGAAATTGTATGAGGCTTTTCGTGTAGTTCAAAATAAAATTTCGTCGGAAAAACGATTTTAAATTACTGCCTTTTACAACGTAAGTTAGGAGTCTCACCAACACCCATTGTCACTTCCAGATGACACGTCTTCGAAACATGGAACTATGAATAAAGAGGAATTGACATATAATCAAAATGGTGAAGCTTCAACTGTAACCGTTTCGCAGGGGCTCATTACCGCCGGGCAAACTTCTTCCAATAAATTTGAACAGAGATTTTTTCCTTATTTAAAAGTCTTAATAATGCAGAATTTAAGTCATAATTATGGCCAAAAACATATATTTATTTTTTGGTGGAAGTTTATTTCAGCTGTAGTCAGACCCTGCGTTTCCACCATATTGGGACAAACTAAACAACCTCCTGCGAGTGTCAGTGAAAGAGATTATACTATATGGGCCAACATGCATCACATAAAAACGAATAGAAAATTTTAACACATCTGTGGGAGAAATTTTGCATGAATAAAGCGCTAAAATAAGGCGAAATTTATCTTCAAAATTTACTGGTGGAAGTTTGCTTCGACTATAATCAAAAACTGTTGATCCAATGGAAAATTCAGCCGCCCTTTTGCAACCATAGATTAAGGACCAAGATGGGACATTTACGGTAAAATCTGTAATGGCAACAGTACTAGCGTGCGTCACTATCGGCAAGGGGGAAGAACTAACAAACCTCCGAAATTTACCTATGTTGAAGAAATATGTTTATCCTCTATGGTTTGAATATCTATTCGTTCCTAAAACGAAACAGGTGTCAGACGATATTCTATTCATGCTTGCTTTATTTATTTAGCTGTTTTTTTTTTACCGTACTTGTATTGTTCATTTTTAACTTACAAAATGATAATTAGACTAATAATATAAAAGAAAGCCGCCAGAAAATTCTGTTAAGAATGCAAATATGTAAGTTTATAGGATTAAATTGTAAAAAATCAAATTCAGGTCAATTGATTCATATCGAATAAAACTTTATTGAGTGTAATGTCAGTACCTCTATTTATTTTTAACCTTTAGATTTATACAGTTCTAAAAATTTGTCGAAAGGAATTTTTCCCTATCTGTAATATTATTATTTCTTATATGTTAATATTATAAACATTATTGAATTGATTGTATGTTATTTACATTAAAAACAATATTTTTATTTTATCTGTAAGGAAGTGAAAAAGCATAAATTTTAAAAGATTATTGTAACGATTGTTTAATACGTTAAACTTCATAAATTTATAAAACACGGGCTATAAACATTTTCCTGCCAAAGGGAATAATTATGAAATTTTTTGGGACTTGTAGAGTTCAACATTTCGTATATTTTTATGTTACACCATTGCTTTTGATATATAGCATTCAAGACGAAATTTTTACCTAGTATTCGTTGCACTTAAAACCGTTCACTAATCATGTAAAAAACATATATCCGTGCATGAACATAGAATAGATATTAGATATATAAAATCGAATGTCTATTCTATGTTCATGTATCGGTGTAAGATTCTGTCGAAAACGTAAACATGCAACATTAAAAAAAGAAAGATCACAATAAGGCAATAATAAGCATACTACAAGGATGGGGAGTTTCTTCCCCATTGTCACTAAGGACGCTACGATCGCAATCGCATTACCATTACGCTCTATGGGAATGTCCGATCTTGGATGTTAATCTATGCTTGCAACAACCTCCTCATTTACTTCACTCGCAACTGATAGACTTTACACTCATTGTACGTCTTCTCCTCTTTATTCAAAACTCCAGTCTTTGAAAGGATGTTTTTAGGCCTATGTTTTAAGTGAATATTATTTAGCACTTTAATTAGGATCTTTTTACCCAACCTTGGAAAAAAGCCTCATATCTCTCGGTTGTTTTGATATCATACTATAAGCGTCTAAAGTTTTGTATCTCCTCCAAACAAGCATGGACATGAGTATGTTTTCTTTTTTGTCATAAAAATGTCAAAAAAAAAAAACCCAGTAAGTCTCATATTTTATTGCTTGAATGTTAAATTTAATTAAATATTGAATTGATATTTGTTGGATTTCGAATGTTTGATTGATTTTTGCTGCTGTGATGCGATCTTGTCTTGTGTGTCATCAATAACTGAAATGTACGTTTTGAAAAAATATGTTTTGATACATATTTTAGTGAAAGTAATACAAGACAACATAATTTGAGAAAAAAACAATGTATAAGTTTATTTATGGGTTAACGACAATTTTAACGTTGTTATAACACTATAACATAAAATTAAATTAAAATCATTAATTTAGAAGATAGATTCTATCCTATACTCTATTCTTTCAGGAGCAAAGCTCTTCTGATGTGAAATGATCAAAAAATGTTGAAATGATCGAAACTCCCGTAATTCCAAAAAAAAGTAAGCATCGTATGTAGGCGTTTTCAAGGAATGAATTTGATAGTTCAAATGCCAAATTTTACCATTGTAAAGCTATTATTTTAGATTTTTTGCCTTTTTTCCTGTTGTGGCTCCCTTGATTGCTATGGAATATATTAAGAATCAAATTAAAAATCACTAGACAATCTAACTAATTTTTTTTTTATTATTATTATCAAATTTAAATGGAGATTCCTTTTTGTAAGGATAAAAAATAGACATAAAAAAATCTCAGTGAAAGGTTAATAAAATGAAATCTGCTTTTTCCCACTACTAATGAAATATATTTTTGTCACTTTTGTAATTTTTTGTGTGAAAAAAAAATTAAACTGTTGGTGATAGTCTTGTTCTAAACGCGTGTGCACGTCTTTACGTAGTTCGTGCAGGATTTTGCCATCTAGGTTCATCTAAAACAAAACACCAATGCGGGTTATAAAAGTCAATTAAATTTCAAGGGCTATGAACATATCTACATTGAAACTACCCAAAAGAAAACAAAATGGCGATCTTTTGAAAATCGATGTAGATTTTCACCTTTTTTAAGTCTTTTTTCAAAGTCCTGGAAAAGATATTTTTCTTCTTTCAGTCACCGCTAATGATTTCGTAACCGTTTGGAGCACTATACTACACCGCGTATTGAAGAACATGGTTTTTAAAAATTGCGTGAAGAAAACATACTACCTGCTTTTCAGCAAGCTCACGCTTTCTCTTCAAAGGACTGTAATTTCTTAAAGAATTTGAATAATCTAAAACTGTTTCAGGCTGGTATCCTATACATATACAAGAAGGCAGCATATTTTTAACAAAATTTGGAATCGATGATTTTGGTGCATATGATATGTCACATGTACAGACAAAAAAAAACACCTGTCAGCTGGCGCACCAGCGAAGGGCCATAGCAACATCGCACAAATCGTTGCAATGTAAAATGAATAGCAACTTGATAACTGATGTTACTAAAACTCGAAGACAGCTTCACTAATCGGGTCACCATTCATTTCGCATTGTTGTGCTTCATTGCAGTGATTCATTGCGGTGTTTCTGTGGTGACAGTCCGTTGCTGCAACAGCGGACTGTTCTAATCTATAATGTACCCAAATCATAGTTGCTAAAATTGGTTACAGAAATGTGATACTCACTTCTGCACTAACACTTCAGGGATGCCAAAATTTAAAAAAGTATAATTATCTAGTTTTTGGACCCAACAAAGATAAATCTCCATTTTTAAGTATACTATATAAATGGCTCTATATAACAAGACGTGAAATAAATTTTCACTAAAAAGCTGTTAAAAGCCTGATATTTTCAGTTCAATAAATCGTGCATTGTGCATAATTGCGATTCTTATTTTTGAAATTCGCGTTTTTCTCATTAACAATGAGATTCACTTACTGTAAAATAATAGCTTCCTTAATTAATACTTTCTTTACGAACGTATAAATGATATGCTCGTGTTTATTCTCGTAATTTCATTTTCTACACGTCTTCCGTGCCTTTTTCTTTCAGTAAGTGTTTTAAGTAATGCATTAAAGAAAAATACAATTAATTGCACTTCTCTATAAATGTTTAAATGGGTGTTTACTTTTAGGATGTTATTTATGCTAATGAAGAAGAATTTATTTGGATGAAAAAGTTGTTTAATAAATAAACATACATCTTTCGTGTTTTTTAATGCCAAATTTTATAGTCTTTGTATTCGATTTCAGAAAAACGATGTTATAAAATGTAAAATTAGATTTGTTTTTTAAGCAACTAGAACTTCTTCTTGCTTTGAATCCTCGGATAAACGTTTCATCTTTTACGATTAAAGAAACCCAATAATGCAAATAAACCATTGTTGTATGTTTGTTGATTATGATTATGGAAGATTGTTCGGATTTTACCTGTTTTAGGTGCTTTGGTGAGTTGCAGGAAATGGACTTGGCTAGAGAAGGAATTTTCTCACACATATTCTGGCAGCTCCTTACTGTTTTATAAATTTTCAATGTTTACACATTTTTAAGCACACAAAAGATATTCATCTGTTATTATATATAAACAGAAGTAATTTATCTAATGCGTGTTACCAGAAGCAATTTCTGAATGCATATATAAATAAGTTTAACAGTTCAGCAATTTTATTTTTATAACTGTTTGCATAATTTGACTACAAACTCAGTTTCTTAAGCCTGAATTGCGCCAGCCTTTTAAAAAAGTGCCAAATTCCCTATAATAGAAAAGTACCTATTTTTCATTAGCCACTATTAATGTAATGAAAAATCTTATATGTAAGTATGTAGTGGGGTTGGCGTAGATACCCTTTTATGCTATCATTATTTTCAAATGATATTGCACGAATATTATGGAAATATATCATGAAAATTATTTTTTAGAAATAGTGGCGGCCAAAAAGGGATTGCGTTAACCTCTCTATGCATGGATTATTCAGTATGAAGTTTTTATCTGAAAGTCAATTTGAAAAGGAAAAAGTATTTATTAATCTGAACTTCTATGAACTCATATAAATAAATTCTAAAAATAGAGAAAATTTCTTCTTGTTGTTTCTAAATAATATATGATTGCGTAGATTGCGTATAACTTTTCAACAGATACTCCGATATCTCTCATTCTTTTTTAGTTAGAAAGGATCAAAACTTACGAAATGAAGTGAAATAAGACTAAAAAATTAATAATTTAATTATTATTATTTTACACAAGGTAAAAGTAAAAAACTCCAGATTAATTAGTTTGGTATAGTAAGTGCTTGATTAGAAAACGATATTTTTTTCTGTTTGGTTTTAGACGTATATAAACTGTAAAATAAAGTATAAATGACTTATCAAATTACTAAATAATTATTAGAATATTATTTTATTCTAGTTGGATTTAAAATTTCTGATTAATTAGTTTTACATAGCAATACCTTGACAGAAACGAAGTAATGTGTGCATGTACTATTTTTACAGTCTTTGGGTACCTTTCCTGGGAAATTTCAGTAGTTGTGATTTCATTAAATTTATTAATATTTGATAAAAAAAAATTACTAAAATTATAATTATTATTAATATTGAGGCGGATACATATGATATTACAGAATGCAAGTTTTACTGCTCTTAATGATTATTAGGTGTGGAAATTCTCTTCTCGAAGTTAGAAAAAAAGGAAAAAAGAAGAAAGAAGGAAATAGGAAAATCCCTAAACTTTATTTCTAAAAATCATTTCTGTTTGTGACAAAGATAAATACGAAATTTAGATTTTATAGTCTTATTTTAATTTTTTTTTATAATTTTTGTACCAAATACTTTGATATATCTAATTTTCTAAAATGAAGTTAAAAATCTCTGTACACGAACGAATAAATTAACAGAATATTTTGTTTAAATTCGGTTAAAATGTTGACAATTTTTCAGATGTACAATTTGTTCAATAATAACTGAAATGAATTTGAGTATGAAATATCTATAAATTCTCGTAACTTTCATCAGAACTTCAGATATAATATAAAGCTTGGAAAGAAGAAAATTTCCTAAAATTCGAATTTCTGGAAATTCAGATTAAAAAAAAAAAATAAAAAAAAATTCTTTGAGCCCTTAAATCAGCCATTAGAATAGTGACAGTTTATATATATGTATGATACTTCTGGATATCAACGTAAAGTATGATGACGAACACACGCCGTATGTTTGCCGACTATCAATTATTCCGTAGAATACCCCTATAGCAATTGCAGTCGTATGTGGCGACAGTGGAAGACACGACTTCAAAACATTGGGAAGAATTTCCATTTCGATCAAATAATAGTGGCAGCATAATCTTTAAAGTATTTATTGTAATTCCATCTCATTACGATTCCACTAGTAATCCAATTGGCTCTCGTAGCTAGTTGTACCACTTCATATCAAAGCTCGAAGATGTTAAAAGGCATTAGAAACTCACATTTTAAAATAAATTCCGCCAAGTGACAGGAGTATATTAACAAACGAAAAAGTACAAAACTTCCTTCTCAAGTCACGGTAAGCTGTATATGTATAAAAAAAATGCGGAAAGTTACATTGATTCGCTCTATGCCCGAGCCAACCCAACGCAAGTCGAGGAGAGGACTCGGGGAGGGGGCGCGCTAGGCTATTGGCCAAGGGGGAGTGAGTGGGACGGGCAAAACTTGACGTAGAGACCGAACTCTTTAATTATAGCGGAAATTTTAAAAGAGAAAAGGAAGAGCGCGTAAAATACTCGCAATGAATCATGGGATATCGAACAATAGTTTAATAAAAGATAAAAAATGTATTAATAAACATTCAAAACAAATAAGAATTTAAGAATTTAATGTCTCAAAATATGAAAGAATAAAATATAGTGGCTTTTTTACAAAGATGTGTAGCTATTAACAGTTTTTTAGAACAGAAATAAAAGAATGCGCTGAATTAAACACATGGGATTAAAATATAAAGGATATATAAGATATTATTAAAAGAGAGGTAAAAAGGTAAAAAACTAAGTAAAAAGGAAATTTTTTTTTATTATTACATATATATATATATATATATATATATATATATACAGCTCAAAAGAAAAAAAACAGGATGGGGGTGCGGAGAAAGCAAATAAGCAGAGAAAACATGCGACACCGCCATTTTCATAGGTAATACAAAAGTAAAAAATTATATATATGATAAAGCGAAATACAGAAAACAATGCAACACAACATCATGTATGATCATTTTAATTCTTTGCAATGATGTTAAGACATGAAAAGATGCTTCAAGACATCAATTTAGATACCTGTAAATTGCAAAAAAATAAGTGTTTTTTGAAGAGGGTGAAATGCTTATAATAGTGTATATAGTCTCCTCAAACAGCTAAGACTGTTTATCGCGTATTTTCTGTTTATGCGATGTTTTGTTAAATAAAACTTTGTTCCAAACTTCAAGAAATGCAAACTCCAAGTCCCAGATAGTAAACGAAAACAGTGGTCTCACTGCAATGCGACGTCCTAGTGTGATACTGCCATAGCCACCCTATACGTTATACTGTCAAACTGTATGAGGTCTGGTATTGTTGTGCATTAAAAGAAAGGGTTTGCCAATGGCTACAGCGTAAGGCACGACATGAGATTTGAGTATCTCGTCTGCATATCTTTAGGCTTTCAAAATATCATTCAGGATAATATCGAGGTCCGTCCATCCATCTATATTGACTCTGCCCCATACCATCAATACACTTCGTCTGTATTGTGCTTTTTGTACAACCATGGGGTTATTTCGAGTACCCCTTTTCCTCGATAACAGAACAGGTCGGGTGTCATATTTTCAGCTTGAATCGGGACTCTTGAGTGAAAATCACTTGATTTCAATGACGAATAGAAATAGATTGAAGTTACGTTAAGTCAAATCTCGATGTTCAACAGCCCAACCTTTTTGGAGCGCATGACATCTTGGGGTCAAAGAATACACACTATTGCCCTCAGTGCATATAAACCACCTCATAAAACCTATTTCGAACTACTTGGCATCCACTGACCTGTTCTAAAAAAAAGAACTAGTTTTGCAGCTGGTTAATGTTGTGAGTTTTGTTTCGACGAGCTGTTAGCATCAGATACCGGTAATCAGTTGCTATGGTAGCATATAGGCGACCTTTCCCTGGCAATCGACGTTTAATATTCGCTTCTTCTTGGAATCGATCCTACACTCTTGAAAAAAACACTCCAATAGATTCCGCTACACCTTTTTCTCTTTGTCCGGATTCCATTATCCCAATATTTTGCCCGGGCGAATTGCTGTAAAACACGTTATTTTGGCATTTCAAATCACCTTTTCTTATAAATCCTTGGAACAATTACGTTTAACAAACAAGATAGTAAAAAAAAAAAAGAAGCTTTTTCTGAAATCGCGATTTTAGCATTTATGTCCTTTTTCCCGCGTCTGACAACATGAATGAGGATTTGCATATGAAGTTTTCTTTACTGCTTTTTGCTGCGCTTTACAGTATGGTTGTTTTGTTTCACTCTAGTTATCGGTAGATTTTTTTGCATATTTTAGTTAAAATTGCCTGCTCCTCCAATTTTTTTAACATTGTGGATTCAAATAATATGTTTATTTTTAGATATTTTATTAATCAAATACATTTATCAGTCATCAAAAAATACACAATTATTTTTATACAATTTTACTTTTAAAAATTGCAGCAAATACAGATAATTATTTTTCTTTTGTTTTCCGCCAGCCAATAAAAAGAAATGAACTTAACCGGACAGATTGTGTTTTCACAAAAATTCGCAATCGTAAAAAGTAGATAGAGTTTTTGGAATCTTTAACTAATAAATATTTCATAGTATTTTTGACGTGCACACGTATCTCCTAACACATTACTATAAAATTCTTTGCAAGAGCAAATCATCCAAGGTATTTTTATCCAGAAAATCTGCATATATAGATTGAATTTGTCAAAAATAAATCATGTGACACTTTTCAATTCTATAAACTCTGACGCGCGTGCATGATTCACCAAGCATAGAAAAAACTACGCCATGTCTTGTTCAAATTTGGCCGCAAAGTGTTTTCAAAAGAAGCTTTTGAAAATGTGGGTTTGGGCACGAAAATGTTATATTCTATTTTAGATTTTTAAAATGGAGACTCTTGATCAAATGAAAAAAAAACATTGTACACGTGTTTGAAATTTTCAAGGATAAAGCTGAAGTTAAAAAAAATCAGAGTAAGGTTCCAATCGTTTATTTGTTTATTTATTTATTTTCGTGAAAACTTTGGAAGCCGCGTTTTAAGGGGGTCCAGGACACAAAAATCTTCAAGTTTTCTAAAAAAAAAAAAATTGCATTAAAAATTTCTTTGTTTTATTCCACTTAAAATGACGTTTTATTCATGTTTCTATCTTAATTAGAACAGGAAATATTAATTTTTTTTGTTTTGGTTTGTTGTCAAAATCTAGCTTTCCAGCAATGGTTGCAATGGAAATGACTTCTTGTGAAAATGCGTTTTTCTGCATGATGGGTTTTTTCACCATTTCTCTAATTTAAATTGTTATAAGTCGAAAACCATTAAAGATAAATGGTTCAAATTTGGAACACGTCCTTTTCAATTGTTTTACTTTAATTTTGATTCAGTATATTTGAAAAAAATATTTACTTTCAAAAATATCATTTTTTTTTTTTTAAAGTTACATCATTTTTTTTTAATTTTTACTTTAAATATTTTTAATTTTTATATAAATTAATATTTTTTAAATTCCGAATCAAAGTTAAAGCTTATATTTTTCTGTTTATTTAAATGAAAAAAACTTGAAATTCTGTAAATAATATCTCGAGTTATAACGATTTTAAATCATACGATCAATGAAATTTGCGATTTTCCGCGCCTGATCGACGAAATTCGCGAATCCTAACAGACTGGCGAATTTTTTATTTTTTTTCGCGGCAAATTGATGAAATTCACGATTTTTTTCTTGCGACCTATGGACAAAACTTTTTTTTGTCCATAATGACAATTGACAATTTTTTGCAGTTATAAATTAACGAAGTTCGCGGGGCACACGTAAGACCATCGAGGGCCACAGGTTGTGCATCATAGAGAATATAAAAGGAAAAGCACGAGGCAGAGCATGTGCTGTTCAAAGAAACTTCCACACATGGAATAAAATTGTAAGGATTTTAAATACACATTATTTTACATGTTTAGCTGTAAAAATACATTGTATAAGCCAAAAGATGAATAAATTATTATGAAAGAGAAAAGCTTTAGTCTATTTTATAGTATCAGATTTTTCGCAATATTTCCACTTTTTAAAAATTTGTGTTTTGTTGAAAATCATCACGTGACGGTAAAAAAATGGAGGTCATTTTCGGATTCAACGCTATAAGGCACAAAAGAGTCAATTATCAAAAGCTAAAAAACACAACCATCACATCTACTTTATATTATCAGATTTGTGCTATTTTTTTACTTTTTAACTTTGAAATTTACGATTTACGAAAAAATCATGACGTAATTTTCGGATTAGGCGCTGCAAAATACCCAAATTTTGCAGGCTAGTGTAATTTGTAAAATGAACTAAAATAGTGAAGGTATTATCTCCAAAAATGTTTTTAATGTTCAATTCTTTCAAATTATTTTTAAAATTTTAATATGAAGTATTTGTTTTAAAATAAAATATTGTTTTTTCTTTATGTAAAACTTTCCTATGTGGCGAACTTTAATTCACTACATAGGAAACTATAATACTTATGACTTCTGAAATTTTCAAAAAACATTATAAAGAATTTATAATAAAAATCTGCTTATAGCATCAAAATTAAAATTCTTGGAAAAATCCATTTAAAACTTTTGAATTAAACAAAAGAACGTATAGAAACATATTCTTTCTTTGTGTGTAATTATTTTGCAAAACGAGATCAATGAAATATAAGTTTGGTATCAAGATTTTAGAACAAAAATATTTTTCATTAAATATAAAAATTAAAAATTTAATTTTGGACGTGTTCACTGTGCTCTTTAGTTTTGCAATTAAGAAAGTAAGGGGGTTTCTTTAAAAATAGGGCAACATGGCAAAAATATGGCGAGTAACAACTGTCCTAAATAGTTGTCTGAAAGTATCTGCATACTGATAAGTAACGATTGTCTGCTATAAAATATATTAATTTTTAAAATGTCGAAATGAAACTGTGTTTCATTAAGAATTTTCAAAAGTCTCGTTGATAATAGTGAGGATCGTGTTACTTTGTATGTAGTAGCAGTTATTTTAATTATCTGCACAGTTTCCTGAATAATGTATTATTGCACTTTCCGTTAAGTTTTATTGGACATAACAAATAGAGTTACATAATTTTTTATGATATATATATGTAATAATAAAAAATTTTCGCCCTTTTATCTTACTTAATCTATTTCAAATTCTTATAATAGCTACCTTTTTTACCTATCTTTAATAATATATTTATAAAACCCACTAAATTGCTTTATTTCTTTCATTTTATTCCGAGACAAAATCCTTTTTTTTTCGAATGTTTATTAAATATCATTTGGTCTATTTGTTCCATATCCCATAATGCCTTGCAAGCTTGCCAACAGCAACCTGATTACGTTATAAAGCTACCGCCGATAATAGTAAGTTCTACCAGAACGTCATGCATTTTCTCGCCCCGCCCCGGAGCTAATCTTATCGCTCGCGAGTCCTGTTGTCCCGTTCCTCCCCTCTTTTCACGGAGTTGGTTCGTTGCTATGTAATGTAACCCCTTGCGTCCTTTTTTTTTATTTATACCGTTACAATGGCTGGGAGACCAGATTTTATGCGTTTTTCGTTGGTTTACTAACAACCCGTCACTTGGTATAACGTTTTTTATAATTTCTGAGGTTCTAATGTCTTCTAACATCATAGAGCTTAATATGAAGCGGTACAGCTAATATTCGAGAGTTTTTTTAGTTCTGTCTTCTACTTACCACCACGACTGCACTCTTGTTGTTCCCATGAATGACGGAAGATTGGTAAAGTTTATAGCATGGATTCGTATACTACTTTTACGTAGATATATAGGAGTGTCACAGGAATTTCATATATACATATATATATATTCAATTGATTGATTATGAGTGTTTTATGGCTTAGAAGAGTTTTTAAATTCTCTTTCCAATGAAAAATAATTTTTTATCGTTTTATAAATTTCACTTAAGAATAAGAAAAAACGTCTCTTTCATTTTATAAGGTCTTTTGCGAGGTACATTTAATGTCTTTGGGAGCAAAATAAAAATTTTCGCAAATACTTTCTGGCAATTTATTCTTTCTTTCGTACATAAAAACAATTTCTTCAACATTTACACTATAATTACTTATAAACAATTTTTAATATAAAGCAAAAACTTATATGTGAGCAACGCAGATGTCATATTAACGGTGGTGACGAAATGACCATCAAATTCGCTTTTAAAGGTAGAAAAATTTCTAACTTTCAAGCATAGCACAATTTCAAATTTTAGACCGTTGAATGAAGAAACAAAGTACTTTCATATGCAATTTGTTTCCAAACTGTATCTCAATATACTCATTTTTTATGGTATTTTTATCGTACTTTTTAAGCATAATTATTTTTAGAAATCTATCTCCATCTCAAGTGCATTAATTACGGAAGATTATTATTATTATTTTTTTTTTTTTTGCACTGAAGACGATATAAATAGTTCAGCATTTACTTACGTCTAATATTCCATAACGAAACTAACATTTTATCAATAAATAAATATAATAATATAAACAATACACAAATTTAGATATGTAACTGAACTATGTGCTTAAACACTGGCATAATGAGAATCAAAAAGCATGTTGTAGGTAGAGAAATCTTTGGCGATTTCTTCGGCTATTGAACCCCGGCTTTTGGAGATGTTGATAGAGGGCACTCTAAAAAAATTGCTCCCTGTATATATATGTATATATATATATATATATATATATATATATATATATATATATTAGCGTTATCAATTTTAAACAAGGACAAAATATCATGCTTCAAGCATATATTATTATAAAACGTTTTCCAAAGCATTCATAATACTTTAATAAAACTTCGTCGTTTAATAAAGTGAAACCAGATTTGAAAATCAGATTTTAGCAATCCATCAGTACTCGTAAAAATATCCGAGTTTTTTGTAAAGTCCTGTATATGATCTATAGATATGTTCTATATAATATATTTGGCTACCTTATGCTATAGCTTTCCTGTGCTCGTTGGTACCCTACTACCTTTACATTCTCCATTTTTTTCCTACGTCAGTGGGTGAAATGACATCGAAGTATAGGGCAACCAAAAAATTCTTGGATGCCTTATGCGCCCCCTTTTTTTGGAGGTTATATTAACCTCGTGCTTTCAACTCTGGAATGGCCCTCGGGACTCCAACAGAGCTTCCAAATTATACTTTTAGGCCGTGCATTGTTTCGAAATTGATCCTTAGTTCATTTTTATATTTAGTTGGAGGTAACGCGCGGCGGCGCTGCACGCCTCGTTGGCACTCCTTAAGCACCGCGATGTCATGTCATACTTCAGTTCAGTTAAAAAAAAGTAATGAGCATAATTTGAAATTCCCCTTCTGTAATTTCCATCAATAAACGGAAATGTACTTAAGATTATTTGGGCATCCCTGTATATGAATTATAGAATTTATACATTTGTTTAATCTTATACTATAATACAAGCAAAAATTGAGTGTGTATGTAAATTTTATCTTAAAAACGGCTCTAATGATTTTGACTAAATCTTGCACCCTATCGTTTTCGGGCACGAAAAGATCATTGGACTGGGTCACATATTCGAGAAAATTCGATTAGTGGGTCATTTTGGGTCATAATGGGTCAGGGTCAAGCTAATTATATCTACAAAACGGCTTAATTGATTTTGATTAAATTTTGTATCCAACCGTTTTCGGGTACGAGAAGACTACTGGGCTAGGTCACATGCTCGAGAAATTTCAATTAGTGGGCCATTTTTGGGTCGCTGCGGGTAAAGCTAATTTTATCTAAAAACGGTTCAAAGAAATTTCACTAAACTCTATGTCTACAGTTTTGGATTACGAGAAGAACATTGGGCTAAGTCACATGTTGGAGAAAATTCGATTAATGGGTCATTTCTGGTTCTCTGTGGGTAAAGCTAATTTTATCTAGAATACGGTTCAATGAATTTTAACTAAATTTTGTATCAAACCGTTTTCAGGTACGAGAAGACAACTGGGGTAGGTCACATGCTCGAGAAATGTTAATTAGTGGGCCATTTTGGGGTCACTGCGGGTCAAGCTAATTTTATCTAAAAACGGTTCTAACGATTTTCACTAAACTCCATATTCTACAGTTTGGATTACAAGAAGACCATTGGACTAAGTCACATGTTCGAGAAAATTCGATTAATGGGTCATTTTTAGGTCACTATGGGTAAAGCTAATTTTATCTAGAATACGATTCAATCGATTTTGACTACATTTTGTAACCAACCGTTTTCGGGTATGAGAATAGTATTGGGCTAGGACTCATACTCGAGAAATTTCAATTAGTGGGTCATTTTTGGGGTCACTGCGGGTCAAGCTAATTTTATCTAAAAATCGGCTGTAACGATTTTCAGTAAACTCTATATTCTACAGTTTTTGATTACGAGAAGAACATTGGGCTAAGTCACATGTTGGGAAAATTCGATGGGTTTTTTTTTTAGGGGGGGTGACTGTGGATCAAGCTAGTTTTATCTAGAAAACGGTTCCAACGATTTTGACTAAATATTGTATTCTATCGTTTTCGGGCTGAAGAAGACCATTGGGCTAGGTCGCATGTTCACGAAAATTCGATTAGGGGCCATATTGGGCCACAATGGGTCAGGGTCAAGTTATTTGTATCTAAAAAAAGGCTCAAAACATTTTGACAGAATTCTATATTATACTGTTTCCGGGCATAAGACCAATGGTCTAGGTCGCATGCTCAAAAAAATTCTATCAGTGGGTCATTTTGGGCCCTAATGGATCAAGATCAAGTTAACAGTACATAAAAAACGGCCCAAACGATTTTGACAAAACTTTGAAAACTACCGTTTCTTTGTAAAGAAAACCATTGGGCTAGATCGCAAGCTCAAGAAAATTTTATTAGTGTATGATTTTGGATCATAATGGGTGGGGGTCAAGCTAACTGTATCTCAAAAAGTTTCAAACGGTATTGACAATTTCTTTTATAATACCGTTTCCCAGTATGTGAAGAACATTGGAATAGGTCACATGTTCGATAAATTTCGATTAGTGGGTCATTTTTGAATCAACGTGGGTCAAGCTAAATTTATCTAGAAAATGACTAACGATTTTCACTAAATTTTTTATTCCATCGTTTTCAGCCTCGAAAAAAGCATTGGGCTAGGTCGCATGTTCGAAAAAATTCGTTTAGTGTGTCATTTTGAGCCACTTTGGCCCAGGGTCATGCTAATTGTATCTAATTATATTAGATGTAAATTTCCAACTGGGCGAAAAATGTCCGGACCAGGATTCGAACCCGGGACCTCCTGGCTGAAGCCGCCAGTGCTCTGCCATCTGAGCTATCCCGGACGATTCTGGTCCGGGCTGATCTTCGTCCGGGATAGCTCAGATGACAGAACACTGGCGGCTTCAGCCAGGAGGTACCGGGTTCGAATCCTGTGCGGACATTTTTCGCCCAGTTGGAAATTTACATCTAATATGATTTGTTTACCAATTAGAATAATTGTGTTAATATTAATCTAGTATAATTTCGTATCCAGCGATTTCTGGAGTTCCATTACCTGAGATTTATTCTGTTGAGCTGAACCAGGTTTCAGACCAGATGCTGTAATAATCAAGGTTAGCTGGGTGAAAAAGTTCGACCAGAATCGTCCGGGATAGCTCAGATGGCAGAGCACTGGCGGCTTCAGCGAGGAGGTCCCGGGTTCGAATCCTGGTCCGGACATTTTTCGCCCAGTTGGTAATTTACATCTAATATGATTGGTTTACCAATTAGAATAATTGTGTTAATATTAATCTAGTATAATTGTATCTAAAACAGCAAGAATGATTCAGTGGGAATAATATATCGAGATAAACACAAAGCTAATTTTGACCGATCTTTGCTCGGTCATTCCTATATGTCGTAGGCTAATTGAGAAATCCGGCTCTTTGCAAACAGCCTAGGCTCTTTGCAAAGATCCGGGTTAATTGGAGAATCCATCTCCCTTTTTCCAATTAGCCTGATATTGTTCAGGCTTATTGCAAAGAGCCTAGAAAGCGTTAGGCTAATTGAAAAATGACCGCTTATTATCCTATCAGGGTGATATTTTTAGCTCACAGACTGTCAAAGCCTGAGAGCTTATGTTCCCGCCGATTCTGTATGTATGTGTGTACGTACGTACGTACGTATGTACGTAACGCGATAAATCTTGATAGAAATATCTGATTTGCTTCAAAAATTTTTTTTTAGGTTCATTCTGATGAAGTGCTTCCCTCATTAGTTTTTGGGGTTCATTGGTTAAGGATAAAGGGGGAAAGGGGGGGGGTAGTCTCCCCCCCCCTTAATTTATATAAATGGGTTTTTCATGCAGAAATATTCGATTTGCTCCAAATTTGGTATACCGGTTTATTGTGTTAAGGAGCTTCCCTGATTAGATTTGGAAGCTCATTATTTAAGTATAAAGGGGGGAAAGGGGTGCTACCCCCTTAATATATATAAATCGGTTTTTTATGCAGAGTTATTCGATCTGCTCCAAATTTCGCATACCGGTTTATTATGTTAAGGAGCTTCCGTGATTAGATTTGGAGGTTCATTAGTTAAGTATAAAGGGAGGAAAGGGGGGCTAGACTCCCCCTTAATTTAGATAAATGGGTTTTTCATGCAGAGTTATTCGATTTGCTCCAAATTTCGTATACCGGTATATTATGTTAAGGAGCTTCCCTGATTAGGCTTGGAGGTTAATGAATTAAGTATAAAGGGAGGAAAGGGGGGCTAGACCCCCCTTCCTTAATTTAGATAAATGGGTTTTACATGCAGAGTTATTCGAATTGCTCCAAATTTCGTATACCAGTTTATTATGTTAAGGAGTTGCCTTGATTATATTTGGAGATTTATTGGTTAAGTATAAAGGAAGAACAGGGGCTAGTGTCCCCTTAATTTAGATAAATGCGTTTTTCATACAGAATTATTCAATTTGCTTCAAATTTGATAGACCAGTTTATTACGATATGGCTTCCTTCATTTGATTTGGGGTTTCATTTGTTAAGTAAAAAAGGGGGGAAAGGGTGTCAATTGCCCATCCCCTTAATTTAGATAACTGGGTTTTCATGCAGAATTATCTAATTTAGTTTAATTTTTTTTTTCAACCGGATCCGAACTTGAAGGTTCCATTTGAAGTCAACCCGAAAACCAGCCACAACCAGGTTTCGGATTGAGATTCAATTAGAACTTTCAGGTTCGGATCGGGTTGCCGGTGGACGGAGATTATTTTGTCTGGCTTGCATCGGGTTATAGTTCTTTTAATATTTTTGTCAGTTAATATTTGGTTTGGGTCGGGTTTCAGGTTGACTTCGAATGGAATTTTTAGGTTCTGGTAGAGATGCGTGTCCACGGAAACTAATTTGTCTTGTTCGGATCCGGTTATGGATCTTTGGAATATTTTTGTTGGTTATCAGATTTGGTTCGGGATTTCGGGTTTTTTCAAATGGAACTCTCAGGTTCGGGTCGGGTTGCATGTAGACTGAAATTATTTGGTCGTGCTCGGATCGGGGTACGGTCTGTTGTAATTTATTTTTCGGTTTGGGTAGGGTTATGCGTTAATAAACCTAATAAAAAGAAAATTGCACAGTTAAACAGATGGCATTGAGCTCACAGGCTATTCACACTAACTGTATATTATACTCTCATTTCAAAGAATAATGCCCCTCGAAAAATAAATGAAGGGATTAGTCCCCGTTGCCCCCTTTCTACTTAACCAAAGAACCTCCAAATCTAATCAGGGAAGCTACTTAACATAATAAACTGGTATACCAAATTTGAAGCAAATCAGATAATTCTGCATGAAAAAACTATTTCACTTAATTAAGGGGGAGTATTAGCTCCCCCATTTCTCACTTTATGCTGAACCAATGAACTTTCAAATCTAATCAGAAAAGCTCCTTATTAGAATGAACCTAGAAAAAAAATAAACTAAATTAGATAATTCTGCATGAAAACCCATTTATCTAAATTAAGGGGAGGTGCAATTGCCCCCCTTTCCCCCCTTTTATACTTAACCAATGAACCCACAAATCAAATGAAGGAAGCCATATCGTAATAAACTGGTATATCAAGTTTGAAGCAAATCGAATAATTCTGTATGCAAAAACCCATTTTTCTAAATTAAGGGGACACTAGCCCCTGTCCCTCCTTTATACTTAACCAATAAATCTCCAAATCAAATCAAGGAAGCTCCTTAACATGATAAACCGGTATACGAAATTTGGAGCAAATAGAATAACTCTGCATGAAAAACCCATTTATCTAAATTAAGGGGAGGAGGGGTTTAGCCCCCCTTTCCTCCCTTTATACTTAACTAATGAACCTCCAAATCTAATCAGGGAAGCTCCTTAACTTAATAAGGCGGTATACGAAATTTGGAGTAGATCGAATAACTCTGCATGAAAAACCCATTTATCTAAATTAAGGAGGGGGGTCTAGCCCACCTTTCCTGCCTTTATACTTAACTAATGAACCTCCATATCTAATCAAGGAAGCTCTTTAACATAATAAACCGGTATACGAAATTTGGAGCAAATCGAATAACTCTGCATGAAAAACCCATTTATCTAAATTAAGGGGGGGGTCTACCCCCTCCTTTCCTTCCTTTATACTTAACTATTGAATCTCCAAATCTAATCAGGGAAGCTCCTTAACATAATAAACCTGTATACCAAATTTGGAGCAAATCGAATAATTTTGCATTAAAAACGCATTTACCTAAATTAAGGGGAGGGCTCGCCCCCCCCCCCTTTCCTCCCTTTATACTTAACTAATGAACCTCCATATCTAATCAAGCCATCTCCTTAACATAATAAACCAGTATACCAAATTTGAGCTAATCGAATAATTCTTCATGAAAAACGCATTTATCTAAATTAAGGGGGCTAGCCCCCTTTCCCCCCTTTATACTTAAATAATGAGCTCCCAAATCTAATCAGGGAAGCTCCTTAACACAATAAACCGGTATACCAAATTTGGAGCAAATCGAATATTTCTGCATGAAAAACCCATTTATATAAATTAAGGGGGGGGGCACTACCCCCCCCCCTTTTCCCCCTTTATCCTTAATTAATGAACCCCAAAAACTAATCAGGGAAGCACCTTATCAGAATGAACCTAGAAAAAAAATTGAAGCAAATCGGATTTTTCTATCAAGAGTTATCGTGTTACGTACATACGTATGTACGTACGTACGCACGTACATACAGAATCGGCGGGCACATAAGCTCTCAGGCTTTGACAGCCTGTGAGCTAAAAATATCACCCTTATCGGATAATAAGTGGTCATTTTTCAATTAGCCTAACGCTTTCTAGGCTCTTTGCAATAAGCCTGAAAAATATCAGGCTAATTGGGAAAAGGGAGATGGATTCTCCAATTAGCCCGGCTGTTTGCAAAGAGCCTAATATGTTTGCAAAGAGCCGGATTTCTCAATTAGCCTACGACATATACAAATAGAAGCAATTTATCTATTAAATATAATGAGAAGCAAATTACACTATTCTGCAAAATTTCGACTGCCTCGTGTTTTTTTAACTTTCGTAGCGCTTAATTCGAAAATGACCCTCATTTTTAACCATCACGTCAGGTTTATTTTTTCGCAAATCTCATATTTCAAAGTTAAAAAGTCAAAAAACAGCAAAAATCTAATAGTATAAAATAGATCTGATTGTTGTGTTTTTCAGCTTTTGATAATCGATTCTTATGTGTTTTTTAGTGCTGAATCCGAAAACGACCTTCATTTTTTACTATAACGTCAGAAAATTTCGCAAATCGCGATTTTTTTACATTTTTAAAATGTGGAAATATTGCGAAAATTTGATGTTATAAAGCAGATGTAAAACTATTTTTCCCACAATGATTTATTCATCTTTTGTCTTATACTATGAATTTTTATAGCTAAACGTGTAAAATATTGTGTATTTAAAATCCTTGCAATGTGTGGAAGTTTCATTGAATCGCTCATGCTCTACCTCGCGCTTTTCCTTTTACATTCTCTATGGGGTAAATCTCGGTATGTTCTCTTTTATTTAGCCGGTTGACAAGGCTGGAAATTTGTCACAGATGTATTCAAAATATTTTTCATTCTTTTGGTAAGGCTCTGACATATTTTCATTATTTTTTAATTTTTTAATTTTGAGAATTACGATTTGCAAAAAATCCTGACGTGATGGTTAAAAAGGAAAGTCATTTTCAGACTCAGCTCTAAAAAGTACAACCAAAAAACACAACCATCACATTTATTAATATAGAGTCCTATTTTCGCTATTTTTTTACCTTTTATCCATGAAATGTACGATTTCCAAAAATTCCTGACATGATGATTAACAAGAAAGAAAAAAATCATGCGCCAAGCATAGATTATGAAACACTTTCCAACACATTCAGAATAATATAATAAAACTGCACCGTTTAATAAGTTAAAATATTATGTCTAATTCAATCATATCGAAACGCATAACACATTTGAAAACCCAAATTCAGCTGTTCCCATCTACAACTGGAAAATTATCAGAATTCTTTGAAGAGCACTGTATAGAAATTGTAGTGAAATTCAGTGATTTATATAAATTAAAATATATTTGAAATAGCGTAGTGTCATTGAAATACACTGCAAACGACTTTCTCTCCATTGACTATAATGTAAAGGAATTCTTTTGAGTGTCCCTGTAAATGAACTATTAATACCACATACTTCATATATAATACCAAACATGCTTTGGTAACCCTAAATAACGTTTATAAATTGCATGAAAATCCGAGTATGTTTACGGTGATTAGAGCGTGGACAGACGGACAGACAATCCGAATGCATAAACACTTTTCAACTTTGTTAGAAAGTGTTAAAAATGAAAGTCATTTTCGGATTCAGTGCTAAAAAATTAAAAAAAAAAATCAATTATAAAAAGTTAACACAAGCGCGCGATGTTTGTATTTTTTATTTAACGCATACATGGGTAAGTATTAATATAAAAATTCATCAGTTTCCTTCCATGTCTGTTATATCATGTAACAACAAAACTAATGTGCGAATTGCGCAAAGCTTTTTAAAAAAGTAACAAAAAATAGGAATTGAAACGCATACATTTTTTGTACGACATATAAAATGCTGCACTCATAAATACAGATAGAGCTTTGGGAATATTTAACTGATAAATATTTCATGAAACGTTTCATGCGCGCATTCCACCAAACACATATCTGTAGAACTGGCTGCAAAAACTAGCCAAGATCTTTTCAGTCAAAATATCTGCATTACATATACGAGAGAAATCTTTTAATAAATCGTTTGATACTTTCCAATTCCGTATGCTGATGTACATATACGATTCACCAAACATGCAAATGTTTTAGTAGTTTATATCTTGATCGAATTCAGTGTGCAATATTTTAAAATAAGCCGAAAAATGTGTGTTTACGCATAAAAAGTGAAATTCTGCTATATAATTTAAAAGGGGAAATTGTTTGTAAGATCAAAAATACTTGCACTTTTAAGGATATTGTAGCAATCTGGAAAAAAAAAAGAAAAAAGCAGGATGGTTTAGATTGTTTGTGCATGTGTGTGTATGTGTGTGTGCATCTGTAACCTTACAATGTATTTCTTAATCTTTTCTAGTGATTTTTTTTTTAATTAATCAAACATATTTGTTCAAATTAGGTATTGCAATCCCGCAACCAGCAATTGCCTATTAATGAAACATGCCAGGATTTTTAATTAGTAACTTTTGCTTTTTTTAATCACAAAATGTGTGTGATTAAAAACAGCAAGAAATACTAATCGAAAATTCTGATAAGTTTCTTTAATTGAAAAACGAACTAAATTGGCTAAATGCATCAAATTTGCTATTTGAAAATTTTGATGTGTTTTATTTTCAATTAAAAAAAGGTTGGCTGCTTTATCCCGCAATTTGCAAGATTACGAATTTAGTTCAAATAAAAACCACTGAAATTCTTAGCTATATCAAGCGGAATTTATATGACATTCCCGTATAGAAATGAAAATGAAAACGGAGAGATTAAGAAAAGAAAGAAAATTATTTAAACATTACTTTAAAAATAAAACTAACAATCATTAAAAATCACCTACATTTCTTAAGATATTAATATTGTAAGAAAATGTAAAATATACAATATGAACTTAAAAGGAAAAATACACTTAAGTTCAATCCAAGAGACTGTTATTTCTACTTCAACTCTAATAATTATTGGCTCTCTCATTTCAAAAACGAAATGACGTATTTGTATAAATAAACAGCAATTAGTTATTAAAATATTCTCTGATGACGGGCTTGGGAAATACAACACCGAAGTACTAACAAGTTTTAAATAAAATTAATGTTTTTAACTTGTAACATCTCTTTTATTATTTTAGTCGCCTTTTAAGTAAAACAGTGAGGTTTATAACGTTCATATTGTATCGAATCAAGGTGAAATATTGCGTTTCGTCTTATGATATATATGATTTTATATGTAAAAAAATGGTTTATAACGAAGTCATGAATAGCGAATAATTTTCATCCTCCTTTCAACTTCGTCATAGCTCGTTTTCAATGCATTTTTATAAAATATTTATGTATATATATTTTATTTATTAATATTTTATTTATCATTAGGGTGTTTCATTTTCCCAAAGATGTGATTTTCATACGACTTTGCTTGCGCCTCGAGTCTGAGTGATGTGAAAGATATATATAAGGGTGGAGCGCTCGCCTATGGGGAAAAAAAAATTTCTTCAAATCAAAATTGGCTGGTGTGGGAAAGTTGTTCTATCAGATCCTCATTCTGAATATAAAATATCTTTGAAAAATATTAATATTAAATACTGCCCCAAGGTCATTGAATATTGAGAAAAAAACGTAAAAGTGCTCGGCTATGGAAAATATATTTTTTTTTTCAAATCAAAATGAGGCGGTGTGATAAAGTTTCTCTATCATATCCTAATTCTGAATAAAAAATATCTTTGAAAAATATTAATATTAAATACTGCCCCAAGGTCATTGAATATTGAGAAAAAACATAAAAGTTGTGCATTTTCCCATTTTTTCCCTCAAATATACGAACTATTTTACTAATTTAATTTAAAAGGATGATCATCGAATTATCATTATTGTTATTATAAATTTATAGTAAAATTATGTAATATTTATATCAAATTCGCTTTTATTATGCTTACTCAACGACTATACTTTTTTTAATATATGAAATTTGGGTAATTGTAATTGTTTTATATTTTTTACTTAACCTGTGTAAAAAAATATAATTTGAAATTATTCTTAATGAACTATAGTAATAAGATAAAAATAATTTACTATTGCAATTTACAAGCAACGAAGTTACCATTTTATAGTAGTCCATACTGTTTTTTGGTTTTAAAAACTGCCTTTTTTTCCCGAGACTCCAGACAAGTTTTAATGAACTCAACGCGTCTCAAAGGACCACAAACAGCAGAAGAAGCCTCCGTAACAAGTTTCACACATCTTTCAGTGGCTTGATTGTGACAAGGGAATAGTTTAATCTTAGATAAGATGTCTTCATCTATTGCCTTTGGAATTAGGATACAATTTGTAAGAATTTAAGTTAAAAACAACTATTTAGGGGGGGGGGAATTTTAGGGGGAAGTTAAAAATTCGGATTCAGCGACCCAAAAAACTAAAAGTAAACCTTATAGAGAAAGTTCGGAGGGGAGATGTGTGGTCGAATGTAAACTTGTGAGTGGGTGGTTGTATCACGGTCACTTCAGCCCAATTTATAGAATCTATATAGACTTTGGCTTCCAAATTTATCCGTATGTAAAGAATTTCTTGACTTTCGAGATTTTATTGTTCTGCGTAGTGCCAAAGCTCTTACATAGTATGTAAATGTGTTGGCACTACGCATAATAATAAAATCTTGAAAGTGAAGACATTCTTTAGGTACGTTCAAGTTACCTGAGATCACGTATGTAAAGAATTTTTTGACTTTCGAGATTTTATTATTCTGCGCAGTGCCACACTTATATAGTATGAATGAGAATAATAATGCTATGCAGAATAATAAAAGTTTCACGAAAACAAACGATCAAGTTACCTGAGAGACCAAAGACTATATCGATTTCATAAATTAGACTGAAGTGACCGTGACATAACCACCATTAACTAAGTTCTTAGATCATAACATTCTTACAAAGTGTATTCTAAATCCAAAGGCAATAGATGAAGACATCTTACCTAAGATTAAACTATTCCCTTGACACAATCAAGCCACTGAAAGATGTGTGAGACTTGTTATGGAGGCTTCTTCTGCTGTTTGTAGTCCTTTGAGACACCATGGATTCATTGAAACGTCTGGAGTCTCGGAAAAAAATGCCAGTTTTTGAAACCAAAAAACAGTATGGACTACTATAAAATGGTAACTTCACTGCTTATAAATTAAACAGTAAATTATTTTTACCTTATTACTATAGTTCTTTAAGAATAATTTCAAATTATATTTTCTTACACAGGTTAAGTAAAATATGTAAAACAATTACAATTACCCAAATTTCATATATTTAAAAAAAGTATAGTCGTTGAATTAGTATAATAATAGCGAATTTTATATAAATATTACATAATTTTACTATAAATATATAATAATTATAATAATAATTCGATGATCATCCTTTTAAATTAAGTTTATAAAATAATTTGAATATTTGAGGGGAAAAAATGGGAAAATGCACAATTTTTACGTTTTTTCTCAATATTCAATGACCTTGGGGCAGTATTTAATATTAATATTTTTAAAAGATATTTTTTATTCAGAATGAGGATATGATAGAGCAACTTTCCCACACCGCCCCATTTTGATTAGGAAAAGAATTTTTTTTTCCACAGGCGAGCACTTTTACGTTTTTTCTCAATATTCAATGACCTTGGGGCAGTATTTAATATTAATATTTTTCAAAAATATTTTATATTCAGAATGAGGATCTGATAGAGCACCTTTCCCACCCCGGCCAATTTTGATTTGAAGAAAAAAAAAATTTCGCTCCACCCTAATATATATGCCAAATTTCAAGAAGATTGGATCATATTTAGAGGTTGCACACTTTGATCACTTTTATCTCAAATAGTGAAACATCTAATATTGAAGTACTTTGTACTAATGGGCTTCTCATGTGTTTCTTTCATCTTTTGAAGGCAACTGAACTTTAAAATGGGAACCTCAAAAGGAATTTGGCGGCTAGGAAAGGTGCCTAGTGATGAATTTTTATTAGTCCCTGCCTAGTGATGAGTTTTTATTAGTATTTTGTCCCTGCAAAGAAGCAAGTACTCTTAGTTTTATTTACCATCACAAAGAAATGAAAGAAAGACTTTTAGATTCTGCGAAATCTACCAGTCTTAAACTATAGGAAGTGTAGAAGAAAGCAAATATTACTGTTAAGACGGAGGAGAATATCACTGCTAGTTTACAGAAGATGTGCGAAGAATGACAAAACCTGAGTATAGGGCAATCGAAAAACACGGATAAATGAAACAGAAGAATTGGAATGATCTCATCAAGTTATTTTACATTTCCTGGCAAAATGTGATGAGCATGACTAGCATATCACAAGTAGATAAAGAATTTCTTAGGTCACGAAGAGAAGATAATATAAGTTCGCCAGTTAGTGGAGTTGGCAAGGTTTTCGCCTCAAAAAAAAAAGTTTACAAAAGGATTAACTGCCTCCAAAATGTCCTAAAAGACAGAAATCATCTAAAAGATTACAAAGGGTTATTACAATTCTTACTCTTGTACCTAGAAGGTTGGTCAAAAAACGACTTAAGTTTCAGGATTCCAGAGGCTCTGCATCAAGCAAGTTGGATGGCAAAGGCAGTATATGACTTAATATTGTACTTTTCTCTAAACAGTTGAATATTTCTCAACGAGAATTGAAGGGAATGTAAAGAGTTAAACATTGTGTCAGCATCATATATGTTCACTTTCGGCTCGAGGCAATTGTAAGTCTATGGGCTCCAAAGAATGATTTGGATATGCTACAGCTTCTGAACACTTATCCAGATGCAGATCTCAAAAAAGGTGCTCTCACAGTTGCTAAGTTGACACAGATACCTTTCGGTATCTTTTAGAAACAAATGTAAGCAACTTGGCTGTTTTGGCCATAAGTATTACTCCGGCTAATAAGGGAAATATGACTCTAAATATTTAGAAACCAAACCTGTAAAGAAACAGGAATTAAAACTATTCGAGGTAAAAAAAACTAGTTTTTGAAGGAAAAGACCTGAATCATTTTGCGGGATCCATGATGTGACAGAATACTGCAGTGATTCTCTAAGAACCCATGTGAACGATCTTATTGCGGTCAATGATACAGCAGAAAGAGGAATTGATCTGATTAAACGAATTGGTTAGGGACAAACAAAAATAATTCTTGTTGAGAGTAATCGAGCATTAGAGTAAAGCCGTCAACAAACGTACAAAGAAGAGATTGCACGTTCAAAGTTGATTAATATAACACGTGTTTTGCATATTATGCTATCTATTATTCATAGTGTCTAATTTTAGTGTTATTTGAAGTTTGTGATTTCTAGTTTTCCCAATAAAAGTAATTAACATTAAAAAATCGTATTTTTTACCTACTTTTACAAAACTGAGCAAAGTGTGCAACCCCTAAATATTATCCGATCTTAATGAAATTTGGCATACATATCTTTTATATCACTTAGACTCGGGGCGTAAGCAAAGTCTGCAAAAAATTTACATTTTATATTTTGCCTTATAAAATGAAACACCCTACTAGTCATACTTAGATTACAACACCTGTAGGAATTTATTTTTATCGCTTTATTCCTTTTATTGACCATTAAAAAGTCACGCATTTAACATGGGACTTTTCTTCCCCAATAGATAAAAATATTTCAGTCTTAAAAGTGGATAGAGTACTTCAAATCTTCAACTAATAAATATCTTGTGAAACATTTCAAGCACACCTATCTCTCAACGCATCGTTATAAAGTTAGAAACGAAAGCCATTTAAGATTTTTTTTTCCGAAATAGTTTCATAACATAACGAGAAAAAATTATCAGAATAAATTGGTTGATATTCTTCAATTCTATATTCTAATGCACATTCAGGATTCGCCAAGCAAATTTATTTTTTACTACCATATGTCTTGATCAAATTTGCCCGCAAAAATTTTTTAATGTGCACTTTAAAAATATGTATTAATCATAATTACGTTCTAACACCTATAGAAATTTATTTTATCGTTTTATTCCTTTTACTGATCATTAAAAAATCACAAATTCAACAAGATACCTTTTTACAACAGATAAAAATATTTCAGTCTTAAAAATCGATACAGTGTTTTAAATCTTCAACTAATAAATATTTTGTGAAATATTTCAAGCACCTCTCCACACCATTGTAAAATAAGAAAAACAAGCCATTTAACATATTTTTTTCCAAAATATTTTCATAACATAACGAGAAAAGTTTATCAGAATAAAATAGTTGATACTTTCCAATTCTACATTCTACTGTAGATTCACGATTCAGGAAGCAAGAATTTTATTCACCTTATTTATATTATATATAATATTATACCATATTATATTGCAACCATATTTGTTAAATTTTCATCTAGATCAAATTTGACCTCAAAGTGATTTTAAAGTTAATTTTAAAAATGTATGTTTATATAATGCGTGTTCTTTTCGACATCTGTAAAAATTTATTTTATTGCTTTATTTCTTTTACTGACCATTAAAAAGTCACACATTCAACATGATACTTTTTTATAAGAACAGATAAAAATATTTTAACCCTTAAATGCCTGATTTTTCAAAAATTATTGTAATAATGTTTTTCGGCTTTCATTTTTTAAATAAATTAATATTTTATTTTGATTTTATATTATTAAATTAATATTTTATTTTGAAAAATTAATATTTTTCAAAACCAAAGATATCGCCAGAACTGTAAAAGTACACTGGATAGGTGTTTTTTTTTTTTTTTTTTTCCTGCCGGGAAAGCAGATGCAGCAGTTTTAAAATGTTAAAAAAACGGAAAACGTGAAAAAGGAATTGGAAAACACGAATCAAACTTCAGAAAATATATATTTTTTATCTAGTAAATATATTTAAATATATGGGAAAAATACTTTAAAAAATCGTATTTTGTTTTAAGTATGGTTTTCGGCTAAAAAACAGTTTGTTACTAATCGGAAAATTGGTTTTTAATTGGAAAAATAATTTTCCTTGATAAAATTCTATAATATTAAACACACAAGAATTTTAGGAACTATAATGAGAAATAAATTTTACTTGCTCACTGCAGAACAAAATAGGGTATTTCGCAAGCTTCCAAACAAAACAAAAAGAACAAGTAGCAACAATTAAAAAAATAAAACTATCTTTATTCTTAAACAGCACAAGTGTTGTCATCTACATGTTGAAAATCGATTTAATAATATTTTCAGGATGTATTTCATTGGCAACATTAGGCATTATAGCTTCAATATTATTCTAATAGTATTTTAGAAGCCTAAATTGTGGGTATGTTGCCGAAGAGCAACACCCGGCATTTAAGGGTTAATATTAAAAGTAGATACATTACTTCAAATCTTCAACTAATAAATATTATGTGAAACATTTCAAGCACACGAATCTGTCGACACATCATCATGAAGTTAGAAAAGCATTCTGTTTAATATATCTTTTCCAAAATATCTCCATAACATAACGAGGAAAATTTATCGGAATAAATCAGTTGCTACTTTCCAATTCTATATTCTAATGCACATTCACGATTCACCAAGCAAGAATATTTTTCAATATCGGATATTTTAATCGAATTTGACCGCAAAGAGTTTTTAAAATAAACTTTGAGAAAATATATTTACGCATGAAAACGTTATATTTTCTATGGAATTTTAAAGTGGAAATTTTTGGATAAAGTGATCTGGTTATAAATAAAGGAATACATATCTCTGTATTTATAAATGTTTTGTACCCCTTTTTACCTAGAAATGTACATTTATATTTATACATTTTTTTCAAAAGTAAATTATTTAATTTACCTAATAAATAAATAAATAAGTAAATAAATTTTTAGTTTTTTACACCAGGTGGTATTGAACGCTGAATATTGGCAATATTGTAAAATTGATATTAAACTATTTAAAATTGTTTTTAAGTATTTAAAATAATGTAATTATTTTATATTTATATTATATTAATTGAATTTATCACGGTATTTCAAAATGAATTAACTGAATCCATAGGTTTTAATTTCTGTGTTAACTTAACTGTTTTATTCACCTTAATCTTATCATGCTTTTGGATTCCATGTGCGGGAAGATATTTTGAAAATCAACTGGGAATTTATTCGGTATGTTGTGTAAGATTTCTATTGCTATAAATTAAATATTTAATGGGTTGTAGTGTTTTTTCCATTTCATGCCATTTGATAATGTTCTGTTTTCATCTTGAAACTATTCTTTTGGTTATATTGGTTGTTTGGGTACAGGAGAGAAAAAAAATTTCAGCTTTTAGCTTTTTTTCTCACAGAAAACAACCGATTTGCTTATATCATTGAATTTTGTACTCTTGAAAACGTAATTCAATATATAAGTTTTTCAATTTTTTCGGAATCCATATTCTTCTTTTTTTCTTCCATGTTAATTCTTGTAATTAAGTATAAGGCACTTTATTTTATGCATACAGTTCTATATTATAGGTTTGTGGCATCCATTTTTATTGTTAATTCATTCACAATATCGCGGTTTATGATGATGGTCGGTAATGTTTAATTGATGGTTATATATATATATATATATACACACAATTCAAATGTACATTTGTTTTACAAATTTTATTTTATAAAAAAAAAAAAAAAAATTAAAATTGGCTGCAGATGAAAATTGATGTATTTTTTGCAGGAATAACGTTTTTTAACACTTTCCAACAGAGCTGAAAAGTGTTTATACTTCGGTTTGACTGTCCGTCAGGCCGTCTGGCCCTCTGTCCGTCTTTCCGGGCTCTAACTCCCGTAAATAAACTCGGATTGCCTTGAAATTTTTGGACGTTATTGACGTTTACCATAGCACGTTTCCTATTTCAAATGAAGTTTGTAGCATGTTTAGTTCATTTACAGGGATAGTCAAAAGTTTTCCGTTACATTACAGCCTATGGGAAAAAATCGTTTAAATTATTTTTAATGGTGTTACACGCTTCCAAACATAAATTGATATGCATTAATGAAGTGCACTCAAGTATGCATTCTGCAGAATATGCGGTGTAAAGAATAGTTATTATTCATTTACAGGAACATACAAATGAATTCCGTTACATAATGATATAGGGGTGGAGGGAATTGTTTGCGCCGTATTTTATTATGTTAAATTAATTCATGTATAATGAAATTGTTATACGTCGCTGAGGTATACTATAAGTTATTTCATGTATAATACGGAGTGCATAGCATTTACAAAGACACACAAAAGATTTCAGATAGTATATTGTATCCGAACTACTGCACATTAGCGATGATTGCTGGAAATGCATTTATAATTGTGATACGCGCTTTTATGTTTCACTATATTTATACATACTACACAATGTGTATAAATGCTATAATTCTTATACAGGGCTACATAAAAGAATTCGTAATGGTTACTGGGTATGAGCACAGATTGATTAAAGCTGAACTCCATATAGTTTACTAAGAAATGTTTGTAGAATATAGATAAAACGATATACAGGGTCACGCAAAATATTGGATGCATGACCGTCTATAAATGATAATTTCTGGAAATGTATTTCAGTAGTTTTAAGAGTCTTTTAGTTTGAATTAAATTTTAACTAAATAGTGACATGTAATAAAGATACTAGGTTAACTACAGGCATATACAAAAATATTCAAGTATGTTTCCATGTATTACTATAAATTGCTGAAAGAGAAATTTCAACAAGTTATGCGTTTTCTTACTAAACTAAATTTCCCCATTATATAGTACATATATCAACCTACAGATCAAATACAGGGCTATTAAAAAGAATAAGGATATATATTTGGCTATGGACGGTAACTGCAGAAATCAGTTTTTTAAATGTTTTATATGTTTTCTAAAATGTTTTCTTAGTTATTTTATATTCCTTATTTCCCTAAATAACGAAGTTTGTTAAAGCCTTCAGGAAGTGTTGGAAAGTGTTTCGCAATATACGCCTAACGCATGATTTTTCTTTCTTCTTTCTTATTTTTAAGGTTTGGTACTTAAACAGTAAAAACGGAACCATTATAAGATCACTCATGTGTCTATCTGTCCGTCTGTTACAGCCATTTTATTCGTAAACTATGGAAAGTGGAATGTTCAAATTGGCTGAAGTAAAAAAGACTATTGATTTACATATTTAAAGATTATTAACCCTTTGCGAATATATTTAGGAAAAATGTAGAGGGGCTGATCAAGGTACTTGGAGAAAAAATCTTTTCTTTGCATATCGTGAAAGCTTTCGTAGCGCCGAACTCAAAAATACATTTCTTTTAATTTTAGGTATTATATTTACAGAGATATCGTCGGAAATATAATGCAAAAATATATGCCCCGACGTCCATTTCCGAATCTACTGAAACTAAAATTATGAAAAAATTAGGGTTAGTATAAGTTCATTTAATCCTTTCAGGAAAACTATAGCCATTACACTACGTCATATAGTTTAAATTCGCATTTTTCCGTTACACGCAAATTTGAATCTGCGGGCGTCCAGGAAAGAAGTTGAGAAGCGCTGGTCGCACCTATCGGCGCAGAAGTACAAAGGGCTTATTGATAATAATTTTCGAAAAGATTGTGGGTAATTAGCCGCGGTATTAACCCTTAAAGACATAGGTGGTTTGGACATACATAAAGTCACCGGTTTTGTACCGGTTTTACAGGGATATCGTCGGAAATGTAATGCAAAAATATGTCTCGACGTCCATTTGCGAATCTACTGAAACTAAAATTATGAAAAAATTAGAGTTAGTAGAAGTTCATTTAATCCTTGCAGGAAAACTATAGCCATTACACTACGTCATATAGTTTAAAATCGCATTTTTTCGTTACACGCAAATTTGAATTTGCGGGCGCTCAGGAAAGAAGTTGAGGAGCGCTGGACGCACCTATTGGCGCAGAAGTACAAAGGGCTTATTGATAATAATTTTCGAAAAGAATGTGGGTAATTAGCAACGGTATTAACCTTTAAAGACATAGGTGGTTTGGACATACATAAAGTCACCGGCTTTGTATACTCTATCGGTTTTTAAAGCCTAGGTAACAACTTTTTATAATATATTTATGTAATGCAATGCCCAGTTAAGTCATATATTTAGTGCACTGAACCCTCTGTGCGCGAGTAACAGTCGCATTTGACCGGTTATTTTCATTTTCTAATAAGAAAAAAAATATATATATATTTAATTTAAATAATATTTAAATATTACAAAATATTTATTATGAAATCAACATTCGAAAAAAATATATATAAATTAGAACATATAAAAAAATTAAAGAGAAGTTGATTTCTTGAAATTTTAAATATGTGAATCCAAAATTATCTATTCATTTCTTCAAGTAATTTTCGAGTTATTCTTAAATAAACGGTCAAGTACGAGTATTACTCGCACTCAGAGGGTTCCGTACAATAAATATATGAACTATTAACTGTATTGTTATAAAATGTCGTTGCCTAAAGAATAATAAGACTTTGTAAAAAATTCTACAACGCAGGGGGGGGGGGGGTCGGGTATAGCTGTATATACTAGAAAAGTATGAATGGGTATAGCATAAAAGTTCAAAGATATACGAAACCTACATAATATCAGATTCTGCATAACTCTTTTTTTAAACCTATCTTAATCTGTTTATTATGAACTTAATTCGGTACTGGCAAAAAAATAGTGCATATTTAAACTTCGTTTGGCTTTTCATAAAACTAAATTCAGCGTACTAATAAGCTTTTCTTTTTACAGTGTAGCTAAAACAAAACACTTGTTCAAAGTTTAAACTTGGCATTTTGTAAGCGCGCTTCGAAAGCAGTCGCAAAGTTGCATCGCCGCCTTGGTCGTGCCGCGTTTTTCCAGATAGGTTTTTAATTAGCTTTTAAAGACACGGGAGGCTTATTGGGAGAACCCCTGGATGCAATCTATTCGCGAATCCCATAGTATGTATGTGATTAATTCTAATTAAACTAGTCTGTTTCTAACAATTTGACGTTTATTGATTTTATACTGCTACTGGGCATTGCATTGCACAAATATATCATTAAAAGTTGTTATCTAAGCTTCAAAAGCCGATGGTACTCCGCCCCTGTCATTATGTATATCCAAACCGTACATAGCTAAAACAAAGCACTTGTTTAAAGTTTAAACTTGGCATTTTGATAAGCGCCCTTCGAAAGGAGTCGCAAAGTTTCAACGCCGCCTTGGTCCTTGCCGCGTTTTTCCTGATAGGTTTTTAATTAACTTATAACGACACGGGATGCGTATTGCCAGATCCACTCAATGCAAACTAGTTGTTATTCCCGTAGTATTTATTGGATTAATTCTAATTAAATTTGATTGTTTTTAGCAATTTCACGTTTATTGCATTTATTCTGCTACTTGGCATTGCATTAGAAAATTATATCATTAAAAGTTTTTATCTGGCCTTTAAAAGCCGATGGTACATATACGTAGCCCCTGTCATTATTTATGTCCATACCGTCCGTGTCTTTAAGGGTTAATATCTCGACTATTACCGACGATGTTTTTCGAAAATCATTATCAACAATGCTTTTTATACTTCTGCTAGTATAGGTATCTCAAACGCTCCTCAACACCTTTGCTGAATGCCTGCAAATCGAAATTTGTGTGTAACGAAAAGATGCGCTTTTCTAAAAAACTATGTGACCAAGGATAATCGCTATAATTTCCTAGAAGGTTTAATTAACTTCTATTACCCCTAAATGTTTCATAATTTTAGTTACAGTAGATTCGGAAATAAAGGGGGAGGGGCATATCTTTGCATTACATTTTCGACGATATCACTGAAAATATAATACCTAAATTTAAAGAAATGCCTTTTTAAGGTCAGCGTTACGAAAGCTTTGACACGATATGCGAAGAATTTTTTTTTCAAGTAATTTAATTAGTCCCTCTACATTTTTCCTAAATATATTTGTGAATGTTTATAATATGTAAATATGTAGGTCAACAGTCTTTATTACTTCCCCAAATTTCAACTTTCCATGTTCCATAGTTTACGAGTAAAATAGCTGTGACAGACAGACACATGAGTGATTTTATAATGGTTCCATTTTTACTTTTAATGTACGGAACCCTAAAAATTACCCTGTTTTAACAAACTACCCTATTTTAGATTGTCTGGCAATTATTATAAATGAATTTAACATTCGTAATTCCATAATTTAAACTTCATAATTCCTAAATTAATTTCTATTTGGTGTTCGAAGTTAAAAATTACAGAAGAGTGCAAGTGTGTCGTCTAATTGCAAAACCAGCTAACTCCAAAAAATTGGAAAATGAGTTTTTCAGTTTTTTCAGTTCTAAGTAAACGTTTCTAGCATCTGGAAACAATAAACCATGCCATAGCCAGTCAAATATACTGCCCCAATGACTATAAAACTAAAGAGTTTTGGTTCAAATCTTATTTTGGCTAAGTGTGGCAAAAAAATTATCTTTCCCCAAAATTTTTAATTTTTGGAGATGGTCGGTTTTCGCAAGACGACACAAGTATGGTGTCGAGATTATGTTTTCGCATTAAAAATTTCAACGCTCGTTACTAATGCAAATATGAAGATGACACCGTAAGGTTGTTTTTTAACATACTCCAGTAGCCAAAAGTTAAACAACAAACACAAATTGCTAATTTTAGAAGATAAAAGTTAATTATGAGCTCTCAAAAGAAAATGATATAAACGACAGTCGTAGCAAATGTGTACGACCATAAATATGAGCCAGACGACATGACGTCTTCTTGACCTCACAAATGGTCATTAGTATCACAGTTTTTACGGTGAACCAAAAATGTGATATGTTTCATTGTCTCATTATTGCTCTCAAGTGATCGTAATTTTGTAACTCTACTCACCGCGACTGTTACTTTGAAACGTCACTATGCGACGTTATAATAAAGTCACTTTGCCTACTATATATATATACTATGTGTGTGTGGGCACGCGTACGTAGGTGTTCTAAACCTTATGTGACCGTCATTTGAATACCTGATTGTAAAGTCGTCATGACCCTCGCATTGTGATGAGTCACCAAATAACGTCCCAAGGCAATCACGTCACATCATACCTTCATAATGCCGACAGTTGGAGATTTTAACATGAATTCGCTATGAGTGCTGCTTTTTAACCATTTGATTTTATTTTGAATAACTTAATAACTTGTCACAAAGCAGCTATTATGATGACTTTACAAATAAGTCTCCAAATGACGGCTACAGGATAGTCACAACATGACTATGTTGTGAAATCATTTGGTGATTCAGCTCAAAGCAACCTTCATAGTATCTTCTCAGTGGAGACACCAAATGATGGTCACTTCTCACTTTAAAGCAATATTAAGACCAATGAAAGCTTTTATATTTCAGTTCTCTGTTATGACTGTGATACTTGTGATTGTGACCATTTGTGACGTCAAGGGCATATCACATCGACTGGATTTTCTTTTAGGGTAGTGTTTGTTTGCTTCACCTGTCGTTCATATAATTTTTGTTTTCAGTACACACTACTAAGTTTTGTGTTTGAAAATTAGCGTTTTTGTTTGTTACTTAACTTTTGAACTATGAATGAATGCATCATTCCCAGTGGAATATTGTTGGGTTTTTTTGTTTTTTCTCCCCTCTGCAACAATTTAACAATTAAAATCTACGAAATGATTCTTTTTTTAGGCTTATCGTACAAAGTGTTGTAACTTTATTTGTAATAGATATTTTAATATAATAATTTAAATATCAAGAATCTTGAAAAAACGCGATCTGACATTTAAAGGATCTGGATTTAAAGTTTTTTTTTACAGAACAACAGACAGGAAAACATAAAAATGATTATATTTTTTGATCCAATTATGTTATTTGAACGTAAATTTTTATTATAAAATCACTAAGGTACTGTTTAATCAAAAATAATTAATATAATTTGAGTTTCTTTTGAGATTTTAGGCACCGGATCATTCTACATCAAGAAAATTTCGCAAGTGTTCAACGAGAAAGGTCAAGACAAAAATATGGAAATAGATAAAGTAAATACAATAAGTCCCCAAATCGTTTTTTCTTGTGTGTGTATGTATCTATGTTATTTTCATGAGTTTTTCAACATGTTTCCATTGAAAATTCTGTAAGTATCCTTTTTAAAACTAAGTACTATTCACCATTTTTTTTTTCGAATAAAAATCGCTCAAACTATTATAAATATCTGGGTAAATACTTATGACATTCTCGATTGAATAATTAATAAGAAGGTAAAATCCTGCATCAGGCATAGATTAGAAACACATTTTTTTTTTTTTTAAGTAACAGAATATTTTTATGAAAGTTCATTTTTCCCATGCAGCGAAATAAGAAATTTATGTAAGCAACTTAACTCTTTCTAAGGAAGCGGTAATTATACTTCCCACTTAATTTTAATCCCCATATACCAAATTCGCACCAATAAATTTAGATTAAATTTTACTTTTATAATAAACGTGACTAAAAGATTTTAATTACGAATGCTTGAAGTTTCAAAGCCATTTCGTTAGTAAATTCGATTGACATTAAACAATTTCAACATACTTTAAACAAAATTAATCTGCCTTAGCAAGGGTTAAGGCTGTTCTGAACTGCTCTGCTCAACAATCGCAAAGCGTTTTGACACATTTACAAATTCATTTTTTAACGAAAAGATATAAAATTGGAAGGCCTGACTATGGAAGCGATTTGGAATCGAACTGTGTTTTACATTTTTTGGTCATTAAATTACTTATTGAGTTGTAAGTGATTTTGATCACGTGACAAACGCGTTTTTTACCCTTTATTGAGTGTTATTCTTCTTTCGTGCAGAAATTCGGTTCAAAACGCCCACTTTGACACTATTTTCTGAAAGATCTATTGCGTTTGCAAAAAAAAAAAGGAAAAAACAGCTCTATTACATAGTTTCTGAACAACAACACCTGTTTCATGCATTTCCGAATAAAAATAAATTAAAACTTATGTCATAAAGTTTCCCTTTTGGATTTGAGAATAGCTTTAAAAGACATAACTCAGTAAAAATGAATTTTCAATAATTGTCGTCCAATGTTCAGTAATGTGTGCGAATTTTTTTGTGCAGCCTTTATGTGATCTATAGAACTTTTACACACCAAGTAATGCAAAATTAGATGCATTTAAAAATAGACAACATAGCGGAAAAGCACTTCCAGACAGTAACCAAATTCTTTTGTGCGTCTGTGTAAATAAACGATAAATGCTATACACTCGATAATCTATTACAAAACATATTGTAATGAAACTCAGTGATCATCTTAAATTTCATTATATTTAAATTATTACTCGTACATCACTAAAATCCACTACAATCGGTTTTCCTTCATAGATCATAATGTAATTAAATTATTTTATGTGCCTCTGTGAACGAATTATAAAGGCTATAAATGCTACACTCCTGATAACGCACGCTGATGCATATTAATCTCACTACGTTTGAAATATGTAACTGGAGTATAATTCATATCCGTTGAATTATGTCATCAAAACACACGTATTGTTTAATATTTATTTATAATATTTTAATAATATTTATTATTATTTAATAATAGTTTGGGTATGACACAACTTCTTGAAGCAAAGAAGGGTGTTTGACAACCAGTTCGTGAAGTCCCAGTCTTCCCTATTGAGCATTTCTAAAATTTAACTTACAGTTACACTGATCAATTTAAAATAAAAAGATATACATATAAAGTATTGTTAGAAAATGCTCTTGTGTTTCAAGAATATTCCACCAGATGGCAGCATCAGACAATCCTTTTTTTTATCTACTGTGACAGACACTCAGAACAGTTAGTTTTTCTCCTTCCCTTATAGCAGTTGGCAGCAAAATGCTGGTGGATTAAAAATCCAATAATATTCCAAAGGAATGATAATATGTTAAAAAAACTGCAACAAACCATAGTTCAAAGTATTAATATGTGTTTGTAAATAGTCTTATTCATCTGTTTTGTTTTATTGTGAAGTGTGATTAGTATTGTGTCCAGCATATATATTATTCTAGTGTATTTAATCTTCAAATAAATGTTTTTTGTTCATCCTAAGAAGAATATATTTCTATTGAAATACATCAAAACATAAAGGTAAAACTTTTAACTTTTTATTGTTTACCTATTGAGGAATTTCGTATTCATGCCTTCCATATGGAATAACATTCCAACAAGTATATATATGTGTGTGTGTGTGTGTAATTTCATCTTTATTATATACTGGGTGTCCTAAAAAGGACTGACTGATTGTAAAAATCAATAACTTGCAAACGGTGACAGATATTTAAAAAATTCTTGCAGGAGGGTTATGCATAAAGTCGAAAATTTTTTTACAGTGATTTTCGATTTTAGTTCGAATTACAAACAGTAGATGGCGCTGTAAGCAATAGATGCTAAATACAGGCTCTATTTTTTGGCCTTTCTCTTCTTCCATGCAGAAAAAGGAGGTTAAAATGTATTGAGTAGGTCCCGAAGTACCAAAAATCGAGCCTGAATTTAGTGTCTATTGATCGCAGCGCCATCTATTGTTTGTAATTCAAACTAACATCGAAAATCACTGTAAAAATACTTTTGACCTTATGCATAACCCTCCTGCAAGAATTTTTTAAATATCTGTCACCGTTTGCAAGTTATTAAATTTTAAAATCAGTCAGTCCTTTTTAGGACAAACGGTATATACAATTGAACCTCGATACCCCGGCACTCTAATGACCAGAAAAAAAGTGTCGTCATAAGCGGGGTGTCGTGATAACCGGAGTTGGAGAAAAATATATTTATAAAAAGCTGTATTTGTAATTAATTTAAGACAATTTTAAATTCATAACTGTTCTTGCAGTTTTGAGCAATAAAACATTATTATTAAACGAAATAAACACAAAAACAAAATTGAAAAGAATAAAAATCAGATTTATGATGACTTGTTTTTTTTTTTTTTTTTTTTTTTTGTTATATGAAAAATTGATGAATTAAGGTTTGCTTATCCCTAGATGTGCTTCCTACAATTCTTTTATCAATATTACACAATGAATTGTAATCAATATTCGTTGTTTCAGAAATTGATGTTAGATAATTTTTAATCGTTTCAATGCAATGCAATGCTTCGGTTTTAGTAGGACGAAAAATGCCGTGTAAATACAAGAAAGTGCCGCCTGACCAGAACAAAAAAACCGCAAGTAGAGTGATACGTCTATCTAGTGCTTAAGTGGGTCATTCGTAGTGTGTATGTTTATATTTTATTCAGATAAAGGATTGAAGTAAAATTTCTCATTTATCTCAATGAGTATTTTAGACACTTTTGTGAAAAGTTTGTATAAGACATTTCTTACCGCTTATTGTCCGTGCTTATAAGATGGATTATGATCAATGGACAATTTTCCTAAACCGTCGGGCTATCCGAAGTTCAAAATTATTCAACGACGTAAAATCCGGAGTTTATTTACATTGAAACCATATAGAGAAAATCGGGACTTTGAAAAACTGACGTGATAAGCGGAGTGACGTGAAAACCGGGAGTCGGTATAGCGAGGTCTGACTGTATATACAGTGTGTCCACATAACCTGACCGACCTTACTTTCTTTTATTTTCGCAACCGATGGTCCTAGATGCATACTTCCAATTACAAAAAGGATTTAAATAAGGTAAAGAATTATTTTTAAAGCGATTTGGGTCAAGAAAAACATTTATTAAAAAATTACGAAATTTAAATTTTTATACGGTCCTCCGGTCCTATAAGTGATATTTGCTAAAAATTTACTGTGACACTAACAAGTAAGACAAAAAAAGTCCCATTCATCTAACATTAAAATTCACCGAGTTATGAAACGTTGAAATGCATGACATATATCACTTTTTTGCATATCAAAACAGATGATTTCGACCATGCTTTCAGGGCTCGTGTATAAAGTACTGAAACTTATTTCAAGGTATCTGCGCTTTGAAAGAAATCGTACAAATATTACGATTAACTTTTATTAGTTAAGTTTCAGATTAGTTAAAATAATTGTATTTTAACATATGTTTTATTTTGTAAGGATTTGAGGCTATGATTTCTTTTAACTAAAATTATGTTATTTTCATAAGGTTTTATTTAACTTGCAATGATCGTCTTTCCAGTTTAAAATTTCTATTTACTTTCTTTTTTTTTTTTTAACTTACTTTCTTTACTCACTTTCAACTTACTTTTAAATGTCTGATCGAAGTTAAGTTTTACATACTGACTTAAATCCGATGACGATGCAATATTATTATGATTTTCGACTCTTACCATCTTATACATACTTATATTAGAGGATAACACAAAAAAATTCGGATAGATAACCCTCAAGAGGTTTAAGAAAGAGTTTTAGATTAAAAAACATAAACCTGCGATGATTGTGTTTTTTAACTTTTATAATTACATTTTATGTATTTTTTAACGCTGAATCAAAAAATCACCTTCACTTTTAACCATTATGTCAAGATTTTTCGCAAATCGTAAATTTCAAGGTTAAAAAATAGCGAAAAATCTCATGCTATTATAGATGTAAGACATTTTTATTCAGTTTAATTTTATTTAATTCAATAATTTATTAGATTTTTTGGCTTATGGTGGGTTTCTTACAGCTAAACAGCTCGAGCGTCCGATGAGGTTGGGAGGTGGGGGGGGGGGGGGGGGATCAATTTTAACTTTTAGCTTTTTAACTTTGAAATTTGCGATTTGAGAAAATACCTGACGTGGTGGTTTCAAATGAAGGTCATTTTCGGATTCAGTGTTAAAAAATACATAAGAATCAATTTTCAAAAGCTAAAAAACATGCCAGAAACCAAGATTTGAAAGAGAGTGTAATCTAACAGCATTTCAAAATATGTATCATTTTGTAAAGAATTGAGGCTGTTGTTTTTCATCCTTTTATTTAACAAAAAATCTGTTATTTTTATCCTCTTATAATGTTTTGTACAAACTGTATATTTTGCAGTAATGTGTCAGAATGATTAGAGATTTCAAATTTATATTGCAATGCTAATTTTACTCTCAAACATTTCTTTAATATATCTGACAAAATTATATTTCTACTAAATTTCTGAATGACCCCTAATATGCAGCAAAAAATATACTCCAACTTTAAACATCTATTACTTAGTCAATTTTAATCGTAGAATAACGGGATTTTTTTTTTTTTTCCTTACTTGCCAGTGTAACAGGGAAATTTTACTAAATATAACTTATAGGAACGGGAGACCGTATAAAAATTTAGATTATGTAATTCTTCACTAAATTACTTTTTCGCATCAAACTTTTTTATCTTAACCCTGCATGTAATTTTGACCATTTTTGTAATTGGAAGTATGCATCTATGACCAACGGTTGTAAAAATAAAGGTCGCTCAGGTTATACGTGGACACACAATCAATATTTACCGCAAAATCATACCTTAATAATCTCCATCTATTGAATGCTCGAAACCAAAGTCGATTCTGTGTAGTTTTTCCTAATAAGTATCTTACGTATTAACTACGTATTACACATTACGTATTAGGTTTGCTGCAATTCCATGTCATATAATACACTGTAAAAAAAAACTATAAGGTTACTAAGATTTTTTCTGGAAACTGGAATGCCTAGAACTTTTTATGTAACTCCAGCAAAAAAAAAAAAAAAAATCATGTAATTATCTCGGTTTACAGATGAAATTATAGTAAGCATACAGATTTCTGTAGCTTTATTAATCTAGTTTTGTAGATTTACATCTTTTTTCTGTACACTGTAGAGAAACAATTTTAGTAAATATACAGATTTCTGAAGCTTTTACAAAGACTAGTTTTGTAGACTTACATCTTTTTTTTACAGTGTAGCAATTCCATCTCACATAAAGTCATTTTCTATCTCATACCTCATATATTCCATTGAATCTCATAAAAGTGTTTAGCTCATTTGAAGTACAATATCCATTACCAGATTATTTATCAGGTTTTTGTGGAAGTTCTGAGAAAACATAGTTCAGAGCAGAAATAATCCATTTGCGCATGAAAAAATTTAACATTTTGCATTTATATAAAAAATTTTTACTACTTGAATGAGATTTGAACAAAAACGTTAAAAAAATTTTTTAATAGAATGCAACAACTTTGTTTACAAAAAAATTGTGTATTTTTTTAATTTAAATTGCAAAAATTTACTGCATGGGAATTGATATATTTTACAAACGTTATATGCTGAATGTTTTCAGATTTTAAATTCATCGTCGAAGACGTACAATACTTCTTGATTTTACCAATAATCTCTACTTTAAATTTCAAGGCGGAATATAATGTTTTCATGCGTCAAAGCCCATATTTAAGGTTTTTCTTTTAAAAACATGCTACCAACAAATTCGATCCAGGAAGAGTTAGAGCAGTAAAAAAGTTTGCTTGCTTGGTGAATCGTGAATGTGCATCAGAATGTAGAATTGAAAAGTGTCAACCAAATGTTTTTGACAAATTTCATCTCGTTATGTTATATTTCTCTTCGTTACTTTCTCTAAAAAACATCATGGCTGACGTGCCTTTAAAATCATTTTTGTAAAGATGTGTGGAGAGACACGCGCGCGTACAACGTTTCATGAAATATTTATCAGTTGGATTCTAAAAGCTCTTATTTACTTTTGCGATATCGAATACTTTTTTATGTTATACAAACTTTATATGCGGTTAAAATTGCTTATACAATATATGCCTGCTTCCATGTTTGAAATGCAACATTCAAAACAAACTTACTCTTTATTGTAGTAACAATAGGCAATTCATTATAATAAATTGTAGTAAAGAAAAAATGAAAATGAATAAATTGAAAAATATAATATCTACAATATCCAATTGAAAAATGCAGGCGGTCCGAAAATTAGTGTCGCGACTTCCTTATCTCATAACTTGATTTAAGAAAAGATTGAAAAACATTATTATATATTCGTAATGTACAATTAAAAAAATTATATAACACAAACAAAGTTACATATGAGTAAAATCGCAATTCAAAACGCATTCCCCTTCCGAAGGAAACTCCGACACATAACACCGCTGCCTCCGGCACCGCATAGCAAGCGTGCTCTGAAAAACCCTTTACTTCCACCTTCCACCACCAGGGGTTCAATATGTTCTCTTGAAACATTTGACACGGATCCCCGTTGTCTGTGGCACCTCATATCAGGTCTGCTGCACACGCGCTGCAAAATCTGTTAGATCCATGTTCCACAGTCAGGGGGCGCACGCTATCCTAAACAATCTTCGAACCTAGCGAAACTCCGCTATTTCACTTGTCCAGAAATATATTAATCGAGTTGGTGAGGACTCAAACAGGAGAAAAAACCCTGGGGGGGGGGGGAATGAAGGGACGGTTGTACATAATACGAAAGAGTGGTCAAAGGGCTGTACAATGATATATCAAATGATAAGGTCGAAAAGGTTAGGGAAGTGCCCCACGGGGGCACCTTATCCTCTAATGGTCGGGGAGAAAATCGAGTACAGAAACGAATAACCCCTACCGAATTACCCAATTAGTCAACTTTTCAAGAAAGGGCAATATAAGGAGTTCAGTTAAGTAGGGACCAAGTTACTTAACCAATGATTTAAAATTGATATGGGGAGAAATTAGAGGGAGGAGGATGGCGGTACATAACATGAAAAAGTGGTCAAAGCAATGTCCGATGATATATCACATGATTAAATTAACCTGTATCTGAGCGTCACGCCCTCTTTAAAACTTTCATATGTTATAAAAAATATGTATCGGTGAACTCCATAAAAAAATCTGAATTAAAATAATAAATTTGTTTTTCCGTAGAGATTTCGTTTTCTTTATTAATTCGATCTATCATCAACATGTTTCCCCTCCCCCCCCATCCCCTCCCGTTCACAAATTCAAGTTTTACATACATATGTTTAACGATTTTCAAATTTATATCTTACAAGGAAGGTCTCTATACGCGCACACTCAGAAAAATTTGGAAAAATTACAGAATGTCCTTTTTATGAGGATATAATATGTTTATAAAAAACTTTCCGGAGGAACCTCGATACAGCGACAGTAAAAAATGTTGAATATATATTTTTTTTGGCGATTTATCGCTAGTTGGCAACTCAATGAAATTATAAAGAAAAAAAACGATTTTATGAAAAATACTCTTTAAGGAAAAAATTTTTTGATCTTCATACTGAACTAGTTTAAATAAGTTTAACTTAAATAAATGCACTTTTAAAACAACAATTTTGTTATATACATTTACAAGTATATAATGAAATTTAACGATCGCTTAACGACGGTTTAGAACTAAATTTAAATTGACAAAAATTACTTCAAATTCAAAATTACGGTCCAATTCTGAGCACTATCAATTTGACTTCGATATTTTTAGTGTCGGACACAACAAGAGAAAATTAAGGGTTGCCATGGAAACGGCTTCTTATTAAAAGTCGAAATATATAACGAAAGTGCTCTTAATTGTGCAGTTACTTTTAAAATACATTTAAGCTTATCCTGTGAAACCGTGTAAAATTAAATAACTTCAGAAACACGCAACTTGTGTATATTACTATATAAGATTATAGAAAAAACATTAAATTATTTTATACTTTAAGTTTAAATTCATTTTCTGCCCATTCGAATAATCTTTTAACAAGAAATTTCGCAGATGCATTAAAATAGTTTGCATTTGGCGAGAAAAGCGTTGCTTGTTAAATCACGTGGCGTGTTGGTTTTTCCGCGCCAAATATTGGAAAATATTTCATTACAGAATTTCTACTGGAATTCCGCCGCTAAATTTGACTGATCCTTTATTGGATACATAAGTATTTTCGTTAGTATTTTGTTTTTTATATTCTGAGGATGCGCAATAAGGAGACCTTTCTTATTTGTCATATAGTCCAGGCATTTTGTGATTGAACATGGGCAAAATTGCAATAGAAGCTTTTTACAGAATTTTTTAATCAGGAACTACTGCTTAATATCATACTAAAAATCAGACAAAATCTGAGCACGGGAACACCCCTATATACGGATTTCAAAATGGCGGAGGGGATTTTCTGGAACTAAGGCAGAGAATATATCGCTTACGGAAATATATCGCTTTATTTTCATAATTTAACTTTGAAGTATAGTCAAAAACGATAAACAGTACACAAAAGTCTACTATTTCTGACAAATTACTGCTTAAGTTCATTTTTACAGAAATGTTCCAGTGAAGAAAAAAACGTATCAATAGTTTTCATCATATTTATAGTTAGAAGTTAGGTAGTTCTTGTTACATCCATTGACTTGGCACACCCCAGAAGCTGTAGAACAGGGAAATCAATTACGCTTGCATCAGCATCGTAAAGTAGCACAGTTTGTCTTTCAAGAACATGGAATCATATTAAGTAAATAATCTGTAGCTGGTAGTCACTCGCAGAGTATTGGGTAGCACGAGTGTTTTTTTACATACCAGCCCCATTCTGCTGGCTTGGTTCTTTCTTCCGATATTTATTTGTAAGTAAGTGTGATAGCTATGATATTTTGTAGAAGAATCGGTCGGAGGCAAACGTTCAGGTGTAATAAATGATTTTACTGTAGTTACTTTCCTTACCAACATTTGGTGACGTAGTTTGTCTATAGAATACAGTGCCTTGCAGTCATAAAACAGAAGCATTGCTTTTATTCCAGCCTCAGCCATATCTGAATGTAGGCTTGAATTTGAACAAAGTATTTTTGCAATAAAACGGAGCTCTGTCTTGTTCATCTGTTTGAGAAATGATGAGGATTTCCCAATCCAAAAAATTCTGGATGTTGTATCGCAGCCCGTGAAAGCATGCAGAAACAGAAGGAAGTTGCAATTTTCACGACCTAACAGAGATTGCATGTTGAGGATATGATAGACTGGTTTGGAACATGATCCTCGTCTTATGTCACTGCGATAGTATAGCTTGAAGCCATTATCCTTTGCCTGTTAAAGAAGGAGAATCAGCAAATTGGTATCTTCACCTATTACAGTGGTATGTGCATGTGCATGTTCTGAAGAAGAGACTGGAGCACGAACAATGTCTATATTGGCATCCCCATCTGTGTTGGGAACAGTACAGCCTTGTTTCTTAAGCAATTCGCCTATGAGGGAAGTCATTGCTTGCTTGTTTTTTCATTGTCCAGAAACTCTTCCTTTTTTCCAATAAAATTCACGTATGGGCTGAAATTAATATCTCTACTGTTTTTGTAGCGTCATCTGTGAGCCACAGCATTGATTGTTGGATACCCAATGTAATTATCAAAAACCATGATAGGTTTTCCATATTGTTTAACAATAAAATCAGCGTAAGACAGAGCAATGTTTTCATATGTATCATTTTTTACACCAGGAAATGCGACGCAATAAAGATCCTCCATCCAATATGTACCTTTCTGTACTTTCCACGTTGTCATATTTTTCATTGTGTAAATTTTTAATGTGTTTGACTAGTGCTTGAGCTAACTGAGATTTGTCTGAATTCCTCATCATACTTGGTGATTCAAATAATGCTGCAGGGTACGTACACGGTTCATAACGCATGACATCTCCGAGATTCATTTCACCACAAGTGCCAGTAATCATCATTCTTTGGAAGAGGAGGGCTGGATCTATTTGTATATCTAAGTCATCTTTATAACTACAAATGGCGTCAGCAGATCCTAGAGTTTTCACTTTCTTTGACCTTTTAGTCGAATACCTAAATATATCCTTCCCTATCATTTTGGAGATGATGATCATACCAAATAAGTGCAACTCATCAACATTAACTTCTTTTTTAGCTGTTACGCCTGTAACAATTTTGCGTAGAGTAGAATCAGAATGAAATGGCGATACGTGTTCCAGTACATCGGCCACTTTTTAAATGTCATTGCTGCTCCTCTTCTGTCTGCTGTCTCTTATAGGTATTTTTGATAATTTTATAAAAGTTACACATTCCCAATGTTATTCCTATGGCAGTTTGAAGCTAAAAGTTAGCATAGAACACAATTTTTAACTATTTTCAAAACATCATTTAGTACACTTAAAATTGATATTTTGAATTGAAACTGGCAACAGAGCAAAGTATATACACTTACGTTAATAAAAAGCACAGTATGGAGCTGTTTATAGCATTTATTATGTACGTTAGAGGTTAGAGATTAATTAAAAAAGGTTAACATTACAATAATCTCCACAGAGATGCATTATTAAATGGCCGCCAATGGTAAAGCATGTACTTTTCAGAGGCTCATTAAAATACTAAAATTTATAAAAAGAATCTAAAACTCACTCACTAGTGTTGTATAAGCTTCAAATTACACAAATAATGTAGTAATCCGCTGTTAAATAATCATTTAACACCATAAATATAATCTTGAAAAGCACTAACAAGACAAACTACTCTGGTCAGATCACAATCACAGCACAGCATGTATAAAAAATATCGATATCTTTGCTTAAAGTCTCCTTAACAAAGTAAATTGGTGATGAAATGTCTATAAATGCAGGGGTCGTGCGTGTCCTGAAATTTTATAGCCAGGAAATTTTTCGGTACCAGTATTTTCTTATAGAAAATTACTTCTTAAATAAGGCGAAATTTCGCGCGTTTAAGCTAGATTTATTCTTCTATTAAAAAATACTGATATTTGCCCTGAAAAATTCCCTAAAGCATATTATTAAAAATGTTCCGATGCCTGGGAAAGTTATGCACAACTATCATTTATAAGCATTGGAATCGATTCGGAGCCAGTTGCAATTGCGGATACATGAGATAGAGGAACGGGATTAACAGAAAATAGAGAAATTTAAAAGAACTATATCTCGCGAACCACTGGACCGATTTTGATGCGGTAGGGCTTAAAATGTTCTGGAAGACTTAATATGTAGAAAGAAAATATAGTATAGGGCTTGCTTGAGGCCGGAGATATATCAGATATGACTGTTAGGAGATCGGTCTAGTAGTAATACAGTTTAGAATGAGTTATAGATACTTTACTTTATCTTGTTCCAAAAGCATTATTGGTTGTCAGTTGTTCTATAAAAAAGGAATATTTGCAGTCCAAATTATTTAGTGCTGCCCTCTGTCGTCTTCCGTCTCAACTAAAAGCTATACAACAGCACAACAACGCAAAACGGCATATGATTCAGTCCGTTTTGAAATCCGTTTTTAAGGGTGTTCCCGTGATCGGATTTTGTCTGATTTTGGTTATATTTCTCAGTAATGGTTACGGATTAAAAATCAGTTAACAGAGCTTCTATTGCAATTTTGCTCGGGTTGAAGGTGTATTTACTTTAATTTGCCTGGACTAATATTCAGCTTCCCTCATTAGTTCGCAATTATTTTCTTCATTTTCGGAAGGTAACTTGAGGTATAGGCCAATAGATCTCCTTTTAGTTTAATTTTTAGGTGCGTTTGTAATTATATAAATACGTAGCACCTGTAGTCGTCGTTCGGTCCGTCTGTCTATATGTCTGTCCGTCCGTCCGTCCGTCCGCATATAACAGAGCTAAAACTACCCAACCGAATGGTCTGAAATTTTAAATATATAATTATTGCAAAATTTTGTCAAGTCATTTCAAATTTTACGAAAATCGGATGTATAGTTTAATTACAGGGACAGTCAAAAGTTTTCCGTTACATTACAGCCAATAGGGAAACTTAATTCAAGTGCATGTTATTGATTTATTATCCATTTGGAATTTTTTTTCCACCAAATTCCGTCGCATCCTCTTCAACAACAGATCGCAAATATCAAATTTCAGACGACCAAAACCTTCATCGATAAACTCTCCAAGTCCCGTTTCGAGAAGAAAAACAGTTTACTAATCGAAAGCAGTTCCACCAAATCATCCACAGATTGCAACAAATTATCTACGTTGAGCTCAATTTTTCCCGGTTAGAATCGATCGATTGTAAAACGCCGTGGCTAGTGGATTGGAACTCCTCTAGACATGGCCTTTTACTATCAATCGATTAAACATTAGATTGTTTCCTTTTTCGCGTTCGTCTTTTATTCTGTAATCGATTTTCATGGCCTACATAATGGGTTGAAGACGTCGATTTTTGCTTTGCAAGACGATTTTCATTTCGGGCTCGGTCTTTGCCTTTGGATTTTTACATATCTGATAATTTGCGCCTACCCATTTTGTAACTTTTTCAATTTTTAACGATTTTATACCTTTCGATTACCTATTCAAACAATTTTTAACGATTTTATGCCTTTCTATTATCTATTCAAATAAAAATTCTTCTAAAAGTAAAGAACATCGTTGAATTTTGTTAAAAAAAAATAAAATGCGAGCATCATCTGGCCCCATCCTCGTCCGAAAACAACAACCATTTCCTAATGCTTAAAAAAAAAATGGTAATTTCCCAAACTAAAAATGTAAGTTAAATACAATGGTTTCGAGTGGAATAATAGATTTTTAAGAAGAGAGTACCTAACTATTTGAAAATTAAAAAGTTCCATTTCAGTGACAACTATACACTCTCACCTACTTCATCCTCATAAGTGTAGTTTGTAACTGCGCTAATCAATTTAATATTTTAGAATGATATAGAAGAAAGATTTGTGGTGGCCAAAGCACACTAGTTTGTACTATAAATGATTTAACTTCGTAACTTATTCCTAACCAGTATTTTTTTTATTTATCTATTTTTAAGTAAAATTTCAATCCCAATCAATTTTTACTTTCGTCTACCTTTAGAAGAAGACTAAAATTTTCGACTTCCAGTTTTCGACGAATTTACACGTTTTAGGGGTCATAGATACCGAAACATGTTTTTATAAAATATCTGTTTGACTGTCTGCATGTGACACAGATTTTGTGGGCGCTCTATCTCATGAAGTAATGCAAGGAATTTAAACAACAGGTGACGCTGCTGTGCTGCATCTTTCAGGTTTTCCGCAATAGCTCTATCTCAAGAATTAATGTGCAGATTTTCATCAAATTTCAAATTCAGTTAATCCTTGATATTAGTTGGTGCTTATTACGTTTTTGTGTAAATCGTCCAACAGGTGGCGCTGCTATGCTGCATTTTTCACGATTTCCACAACAGCTCTATCTTAAGAACTAATGCACGAATTTTCATCTAATTTCAGATTCAGTTAGACGTTGACGCAATTTGTTGCTGATTAGGTTTTATTTCTAATCGCACAATAGGTGGCGGTGGTATGCTGGGTTTTTCACGATTTTCGGAATAGCTCTATCTCAAAAACAAATGCACAGATTTTTATCAAACTTCAGATTCAGTTCGACGTTGACATAAGTTGTTGCTGGTTAGGTTTTGGTGTAAATCACCCAACAAGTGGAACTGCTATGCTGCATTTTGCAGGATTTACACAATTTTAGCTGATAGTCATACCTCAAGAACTAATGCACGGAATTTCATACCTTTAGAGTCCTCATGATGGGCATAGATTGCCATTTAATTTTGTCACTGTGCTAGCAAATTTTGTTGTATTAACATGTATCAGATAGAAGAAAGTTTTGATATTGGCTCATTCGACAAGTTATTATTTAATGTCACTTTGAAACACATCTTATAAACTTACAAAAAAATTTTTGTAACAGAGTTTTTGCTTTTTTTTGGCAATAATTAAATTAATAAATACAGGTTTTTGATTCAAGCACATGTCACTTGTATGTATATTTTTTCTATATTTTTATCGATAAACATCATTCTAAAAGAAAAATAATAAACAATATTAACCTTGTATTTTACTGTATAAGACATAATGTCCTTAAAATGTTTATATCTTTACTTAGTTCAATAATTTATATTTATTCGTATCTTTCTCCTTAAAATATAAGAAACGACAAAAGAAAAGGAAATTGAGTTTTGAATGTGTGAATTTAAAAAATAAATAATATAAAAAATACTATTTTATTTTTTCTCGCAAAACATTTTATGCTTCTCTGACAAAATTTGTTGAAGCAGCGAAAATTGACTACCAAAGGAATAGACACATCTGACAGTCAAATATACTTGTTCGGAAAATATGATGCAAAGAAAGCAAGAGATGGGTGTCAGGTTTCATACTTTTCTCTCGCAGTTTCGTTTTTATTAAAATAGCTCGTTATTTGTTTATTCTATTTGTCAGTTCTAAAACTTTCCATTTTAAATTTTATTTTGAATAAATAAGACACGTAAATGCATCGCTATGAACTTGGTATTAGCATTTAGAAATTACTTAATAAGAATGATAATATTTTGTGGTAAAAAATATTAAACAAGAAACATAACTTATATAAAAAAACAAGTAAAACGCTTTTGAACAAAACACTAATGGATTGAATGTGGATTTTTTTCCGATAGCTCATTTGTATCCAAAATTTGAACAATTCGGTTCGTTATGTAATTTCAATCAAAACGTTAAAGAGCATTTTACCCCTGGAGAATTTCTGTTCCTGATAATGTATGACACTAAAATACTTAAATTTTATTGTGATCGACAATAAACTCGGGCGTAAATTTTGCCTGAAATTAGATGATATGAGATGTAAATTTCTAACTGAGCGAAAAATGTCTAGACCAGGATTCGAACGAGAAATCTCTTGGCTTAAGCTGCCAATGCTCTACCATCTGAGTTATCCTGGACGAATCTGATGGATATAATTCATCCAACTAACCTTACTGATTATAGCATCTGGTCTGATATCTGAATCAGATCAAGAGAATAAATCGCAGATAATGAAACTCCAGAAAACGCTGGGTGCGTAATTACACTAGATTAATTTTAACACAATTACTCTAACTAATGAATCTTATGAGATGTCATATCGTATGAAAAATAAATCGTATGAAAGAAATAATCTCATATGATTTATTTACCAGTTAGAATAATTTTGTAAAAATTAAACTAGTGAAATTAGATTATCGTTGGCCTTCTCATTCAATCATAAACGTTAAAGGATGTTTTTTGCTTCTGGAGTCTATTCTAAGTGAAGCTACAGCCCTGAAAATTCTTGAATACTGCATTGTAATCGAAAGTGATCAAAATTTAAGCAAAATTGGTTTGTTTGAATAAGGATTTCAACCAAAAACGTAATAAAGATCTTTTTATTCCCTGGTGGCTGACACTGATGAAAGATGGTCCAAAAAATATCTGAATATCGCACTGTCATCAACTCTGAATTTACGTACAAAATTACCAAAATGAGTTCGTGTGATGTCACTCAAAAACGTAAAAAAATGTTTTTGTCCATAGATCCTTACTCTGATAAGGTGCGGCCTTCAGTACATGAATATTGCATTGTTATTGACAATGAACACGTGTGCAGCATTTAATCAAAATCGATTCGTTAGTGTTTGATTTCAATAAAAATAGTTTCTTTAGTGTGTGATTTCAATTATAATTGTAAAAGAATGTTTTTGTCGACGAAACCTGCTTTTGATGAAGTAAGATTCTGATAATATATAAATATTGCATTAATATCAACAATAAATTTCAGCGCATATTTTGAACAAACTCGGGTCGTTAGGTAAGATGATTTGATTCAAAAGCGTAAAAGAATGTTTTTGCCAGTGAAGGTAACATGAATATTGCATTTTCATCAATAATAAACTTGTGTACAACATTTGAGCAAAATCGGTGCATTAGAATGTGATTTGAAAAATAAACGGAAGGAATGTTTTTAGCTGTTCCAAATTATCCATGGCTATGACAATACATGAATGTTGCATTCTTATCAATTATAAACCTGTGTGCAACATTTGAGCAAAATTGATGCATTAGTATTCGGTTGAATCTAAAACCAAACGAATATTTTTACCTGCTTCTGATGAGGTACGGCCCTGACATTAAATGAATATCGCACTCTAATCAACAGCAAACTTGTGGGCATTATTTGAGCCAATTCTGCGCAATTAGAATATGATTTGAATCTTAAAGCGAAAAGAATATTTTACCGTGCTTCTAATAAAGTACCTCCATAACAATACATGAATATTACATTCTCATCGAAAATGAACTTATGAGCAACGTTTGGAGAAAAATGGTTCGACAAATGTGGATCAAAATTCGTTAATTCGTTTGCAAGATTTAAAGCAGACAAAAAAGGAAATTAAATGAAAACGTCTAAAAACGATGGAAATGAAAACACAATACTGCGCTTCAAAAATCTTATTTTCATTATCCCCCAACAACACCGTTTACTTCTTGACGAAACATTTTCCCAATAGAGTGAAAAGTAACCCCACCTACAAAGAATTAGTATTACAAGTTGAAATCTCATAAGTATATGGATATAAATCCGAAGAAACCGTCGGCTCAAAAATAAACGAAATTGTCTTATTATTTAAGAAAATTATACTAAAAAGAAAATACTATTTACAGTTGAAGAAGGTACAAAGATAGTATAACTACGTATTCAACGTTCTTAAAACAAACTTAAAAACTACATATCATCTTTACCAAAAAATAAATCAAAACATAATCTTTGGCATTGTTGTATTCTATCATCTTTTACTTCCCTCCTATCGTCTCCTGAACTCTTATAATGAGCATCCATAAACTGGCTCCGACGTCTGTATCACGCGACAAGGGCTTATGGGTTTTGTAGTGCTGTCATCTGCCTTAGAAGGAAGGAGTTCACGGTATATGGAAATAAATCCCATATATAATTTTGTTCTATGATTGCTTACAGTAGGGGTGCACAACCTTTTTAAGAGAAGGGCCACTTACAAAAATTTCTGTGTTGCCTAGGGCCACATCAGTAACACGCAGAGAATTCCATTTCGGGGAGGTGACCTGTGGCCTATAATCAGATAAAAAATATGGTATCAGAGGAGGGGGGGGGGGAGTTTTACCCTTCTAGGTTCCCATACCCAGTCAACATATCCAATTCAGTTGAGAAGGATATATCAGCCGTTTGTATACATAACAGAGTATAGCAAGGATTAATTAGAAGCAGGGTTCGTACGCATCACGGGATTCAGGGGATTTTAGATGTTTTAGTACCAGGAATTTCTTAAAGTGCTGTCTCTATATTTGAAGATAGAATTTATTTTCATTAAATAAGGCAAATATTACTTTACACAAATTCTGATAAAAAGTGCTTGAAAGTACCAGAGAAGGAGTGATAGTATTCCTTGACTTAATTCGAGGGGAGTAAATTTTGTTTTATTAAAGGTGCTAAAAAACAAACATAGACATGAAAGTGGTTAGTGCCGAAAAAAAATGTAAACTTTATGAACGAAGGGGGAAGGAGGAGCCGATCAACGAAATTTGCGATTTTTCCGCATCTGATCGACAAAATTCGCAGTTTTTCCGCGCCTGGTCGACAAAATTTGCGATTTTCCCTCACCAGACCAACAAAATTCTCGATTTTTTGGAACTCGATCCACAAGACTCGCAATTTTTCCCTGCTAGATCAACGGGATTTGTGATTTTTCCGCCCCTGATTAACGGAATTCGCGAATTTCCGCTTTCAATCAACGAAATTCGCGATTCTTAACAGACTCCAACGAAATGTGTAATTTTTTTTGTGGCAAATTCACGAAATTCACTTTTTTTTCTTGCGATAATCTTGTAAAACTCGTGATTTTTCCGTAGCCGATCAACGAAATTTTCAATTAATCCGCGCATCATAAAGAAAATTCGCGATTTTTTCGTGCCTGTTCAATATAATTTGAGATTTCCCGCGGCTGCTCGACAAAATTTGCGATTTTTTCGTGCCCGATCAACGAAATTCGCGATTTTTCGAAGCCCGATCGACATCACTTGTGATTGTTTCGTACTCGATCGACGAAATTTGCGATTTTTCCGCGCCTGATCGATGAAATTTGTGATATTTTCCCCCAGCCTGATCGACGAAATTTGTGATTTTTTTTCAGCGCCCGATCAACGAAATTCGTGATTCTTAACTGCCTCTGACAAAATTTACAATTTTTCCCGCGGCAAACTGACGAAATTCACGATTTTTTTGCTCTCATCAACAAAACTGACGATTTTTTCATGCCATATTAACAAAATTTGCGATTCTTCCGCGCTTGATCAACAAAATTCGCGATTTTTTCGTGCCCGACCAACGAAATTCGCGATTTCACATTTTTTTCCGATCAAGCAAATTCGCGATTTTTCCGAGTCTCATCGACAAAATTCACTATTTTTTCAGCACAAATTCGCGATTCATAACTGACTGACGAAATTTTCTATTTTTCCATCGGCAAATTTACGAAATTGACGATTTTTTTCTTGCGACCAATGGACAAAAATTGAAAAATTTTCCAGTTATAAATTGACGAAATTCGCGGGCCACACGTTAACCCACCTCGGGCCACCGCACAGTGTGGTATTTCGCTGAAAAAGCTGGCCAAAAGTCAAAATTTCAAATCTCGTATATAGCTGATCATTTTCTGGTTGGTATAAGAGCACTATCCTGTCCATATGATGACGGGTTCATTTCGATCTGTAGACTCTTCAGTTGTCTGGTATTTTACTTGGAATTCATGGTTTGTGCATTTCTCTTTTTATGCTTCTGATCTATGCATCTTTTCATCGAACTTCTAAAAAACTATTCTTAATCGAATTTCAAAAACTTTTTACGGTTTCTAAAGACGAAGATATATACTTCCTTTTACATAAATATTTTTGTAAATATAATGCATCTTCATTATGATATTCACGTTTGAAACCACAGTTTTTTTTTAGTTTAATATTTTAGATAAAATTATAATTTTAATAGGGAGTTAAACTGAGTTCAGCAAGAACTCTTATGTTTTCATACAGTATATGTCGGCTAATTAAAAGATATGAAATAAAATCTACCCCCATTTGACCCCCATTTTTTTAATAAATAAAACAAAATTTCAAAAAAAGTTTTTGAAAAGCAGTTTTTTACTTTATTAAATTTTTTTATTTATTAACTGTTTACATTTAATCTATGCTATAGTTTTTTACTCCATACTGGTGACCATTTCGTGTGCAGAGGACAAATCTGAAAATCGAAAAGAAAAAATCCCTTTTTTTAACCCTTTGAGCTCTGGTGGTTGAATTTTTTCCCACTTAATTTTAATCCCCAAATGTCACAATAACACCGGAATATTCGACGAAATATATTCGAAAAGAGTTTAATGCATTTTTTTTTTTTTTCGTTTATATTTTAGATTGAATTTTTTTATTTCAAAATACTGGTGCCAGTGTGACATTTGGGAATTTTGAAGAAATTCACCCACCAGAGCTCAAAGAGTTAAATGGTTAGACGTGTCTTCTTTTTATTTTAAGCAAAACGTTTTTTGATCGTACAGTGATAAGGTGCACTAAATGATTCTTTGTAAATGTTGTTACATTTTGTTTTGTACCAAGTGTTTGTAATATGTGAATTATCTGTTATCATTTTGGATAATATATTTTAGATTAGCCATAAAGAAGGGCGTTCTTTACTCACTAACGAGGTAAGAGAGTTTTATATTATTAAGAAGATATGTACTAGGTATACATATATTATTTTTTATTCATTATATGAAAATCAATACAAATATCAAGAAAATATATATGTGATGTAATAAAAGTTGTGTGACACAGAAAAATAAACAAGAAGTTGAAGTTTCTAGAAAAGAAACTTATCGAAATTACGAAATGTCCAGAAAATTAAATACATTTGCTCCGTTACAAAGTAAAATCTTTCAAACATACTTATAAACAGAAATGAGCTTCTTCGCGATTCACTGAACACTGTTTTCAAGAAAACAACGAGGAATGACTGAAACGAATGCTTTATTGTTTTCAAGGACAATAGAGAAACTCAGTCGCCCAGCTAAAGAATTTAAAGATTGTAGAGGCAGAAGTAAGAGGCGTAAAACAGAACAATTACGATCTGAAATAAGCAACGAACAATTGACACACGCAGCTCAAATGAGGGAAAGAGCTGCCGGACATGCAGATGTCTCAAAAATTATTAAAGATGTTACAGTCAGCCCAACTAGAGAAAAAAATATAGAAAATTTTAGAATTCTTCGGTTTAGACAACAAACATAAGTACATTGTCGTTATCACCAACTGAGGCTTTGGCCATGTTTGTTGCAGCAGACTTCAGTTACAATAAATATAATATAATCCGAACTTCTAATAAATATATATGTCCTTGCTATTCACTTCTATAGCGAGCTAAAGAGAGCTACTTGTTATATTCAAAAGATACCACATTACTGACAACATGGCGGAAGTAAAACTTCAAATTGTTTTAGATCACATTACTAAAAGACTGTGTAAATACATAGAAGATGTTTTCATAACAGCAAGTGAAGCAGAATTGAAAAATTTTAAATACCTCTGCAAATGGGTTTGTAACGGCTCCCAGCAACAAATGTTCAAACAAAAGTTTGAAAACCCCCCTGACAATGACTCTAACATCTTCCAAAGCTCTTTAGCTCATTTGAGATTAATAAGTAACATAAATGGATTTCAAAAAGTATGGTGGCAGAACATTGTACTTTCATCTGCACTTTTTTGCCGTTCATAAAGATAATGACATAATCAAAGAGGAAGTAAAATACATTGAAGAGAAGGCACGAAATTTAATAAACACAAAGATACTCACAGCTTATGGCTTACTGCACGTTCAGTACAGATTAATGCTGACTATTGTCGATGCTAAAGTTTGCAATGCTATTAACAGCACCAATTCCACGATGCGATGTAATATTTGCAAACAATCATCCAAAGATTTTAATAAGTTAAAAATAGTTAAAGACATTGACCCTGATTCTTTATAATTCGGTCTCTTAATATTCCAGTATAGGATCAGATTTTTCGAGTCAATTCTACATCTTGCTTAGGAGCTTCCAATTAAAAAAATGGGAAGCAAGAAGTGATAATGATAGATTGTCAATAAAAGAAAAAAATCAATGCAATACAAGTTTTAAACTGAGATGCGATTACTGGTAGCCTTTGCAAAAACCCATTTCGGAAACACCAAGAACGGAAACATCTCAAGAAAGTTTTTCTCAGATCCAGAAACATCAGAGTAAATTACAGGAATTGACATAAAATTAATGCACTATCTAAAAACTATTCTAGAAGGGTTATCTAATGTTATAAAATAAATACTAACAAATTTTAAGAATTTGCGAATGATACCTCAAAACCATTATCTAAATTTTTTATGGTTGGCAACCAACATGCATTGCATCCAATCGGGCAGCTATCACAGGATGCGACTGAAACTCGCAACACGCATTTTCGTTCATATAGGCAAAACTTTTCAAGAAAAGCCTCGCTCATAGACTGGAATCATGAGTAATAGCTTACTTTTATGTTCTGATTCTTGTTTAAGTTTTAGTATGCGAAAAAACTCTACAAAACGTAAAAATTTCTCTGCAGAGGCATTACAGTATTTATTGCCAGAATCTAGTTTTCGAGTGATTCTGAAGAGGATGATGTGGACGACTATGATCAAAGAATGATGGTAATAGGACATTAATTTATTACATACATTTGCATAAATTGTACGAAAAGTGGGTTGTTTCCAGCATATTAAAATATTTTTCGTTTTTTTAAGACATTTTATCTGTTATAGAACGCACAAAAGATTTTAAATAATTTTGGCCAGGTTTTTCAGCAAAATACCACACTGTGCACCGGTTGTTGCATCTCTAGCTTACAGTAATATGCATGCACATATTAGACAAAATTTTAATTTCCTGCAGTTTTTTTAAACAGTAATTACTTCACTAAAAGAAAAAGATAAACTACAATTTTCTATATACATATAAGATATCTGACTGATATACTATTTTTTGTTGTAAAGATCTAAGTTGAAAAAACTTCAATCAAAAACAAATCAGAATGAAAAGTACCTACACAATTAATATTTCAGTCAAAATTTCATATGTATATAATTATATTCTGTAATTTTTATTTTCTTCTACCTTCAATAGGGGTCAGATATCCCCAAAAACATGTTTATACAAAATGTCTATCTGTCCGCATATCCGTGTGTCGCCATTGTACCATGGAATAGCGTATGAAGTTATGAAATGAACCAAATTTTTTGTGTATGTTTTTGGATATCGCCAATAGGTCCTCCTTCAATATGGAAATATTCCGGCGGAAGGGATGCGTAATAGCGATATCTGCGCCATTTTCATTATTGTACCATCGAAAAGTGTATGAAATTATGCATAGAACTGTACCAATTTTTTTTTTTATCTTTTGGCTATAGCAAGTAAGGTCCTCCCTCAATATGGAAATATTCTACCGGAAATGGAAGCTGTAATAGGGATTTTTGTGCCAATTTCATTATTGTACCATTGAAACGTGTATGGAGTTATGCATAGAATTTAACCAAATTTTTTGTCTGTGCTTCTGGATATGGCCAGCAGGTCCTCCTTCAATATGGAAATTTTCCGCCGGAAGGGGGCGATGTCTGTGCCATTTTCATTATTGTGTCATCCAAAATTGTATGAAGTTATGCATAGAATTAAACCAAAATTTTGTGTAGGTTTTTGGCTATGGCGAGTAGTTTCGCCTTGAATTTAAAAATATTTCGTCAGAAGGCGTCGCTGTAATAGCGATTTTCTTTATTGTTTCATCGAAAAGTATATGGAGTTATGTATAGTATTGAACCAAATTTTTATGTATATTTTTGGCTATGGCCAACAGGTTCTTCTTGAATTTGTAAATATTTCATCGAAAAGAGGCTCTGTGATAGCGATATTTGTATAATTTTCTCGATTTTTCGTAGTTCTATTATTCATCTGCGGCTCGTGCAGCAATGGGAACTCGCGTCCTGCTAAGCCAGCTATTCGCAAATAGCCAATGTACATCAGAATAACGAAAAACTATTGATTTTAATGTATCAAAATTGATATTGTATTGAATTAACAATATTGAAGTATTAACATTTGTAACTACTTTTAGGTAGCTTTCAAAAAGCTACCTATTGCAGCCGTTCGGGGGAAAGCGATTTCAAAAAATTTTGGTATATTTTCATCGATCATGACCCCCAGACCCCGAAACCACCCTCCGTTCAAAAGTTAATATATATATATATATATATATATATATATATATATATATATATATATATATATATATATATATATATATATATATATATCCATATATATATATATATATATATATCTGACCTTTGTCATACTGTAACTCTCGAATTTATGAACCGATTTAGATGTAATTCGGTATGTACATAGTACATACTAATGTCTCGACCGAGTTCGTTGACCAGCTTCATCCGCCATTTTGTTTCAAAATGGCGGCCATTTAAAAATTTTTTAAAAATTTTAAATTTGAAATGTGGTACCAAAGAACTGAAAATGGAAAAATATTTTTTTCTTATGTATTTGACCTTTATACAAAGATTCCGGAACAGTTTTTGTTTCGTCTATATCTTAAAAAAATGGCTGAGTTATAGCATTTTGAATTTCTAGCGTGGCTAACATTTTGAAACGTCCTGAATTTTGTCTCGCGATAAAAGGCGTATTTATGAACCGATTTGGATGTAACTTCGTTTGTACATAGTACATACCAATGTCTCGACCGAGTTCGTTGGCCAGCTTCATCCGCCATCTTGTTTAAAAATGGCAGCCATTTAAATTTTTAAGAAAAATTTAAATTTGAAATGTGGTACCAAAAAATTGAAAATTGAAAAAATATTTTTTTCTGATGTATTTGACCTTGATACAAATATTCGGGAGCAGCTTTTGTTTCGTCTATATCTTAAAAAATGGCTGAGTTATAGCATTTTGAATTTCTAGCGTGGCTGGCATTTTGAAACGTCCTGATATTTGTCACGTGATAACAGGCGTATTTATGAATCGATTTGGATGTACCTTGGTGTGTACATAGTACATACAAATATCTCGACCGACTTCGTTGTCCAGCTTCATCCGCCATCTTGTTTCAAAATTGCGGCCATTTAAAAAATTTAAAAAATTTAAAATTTAAAATGAGATACCAAAAAATTAGAAAATGAAAAAGATTTTTTTCGTGTGTGTTTGACCTTAATACAAAGATTCCGGAACAGTTTTTGTTTCGTCTATATCTAAAAAAATGGCTGAGTTATAGCATTTGGAATTTCTATTGTGGCTGACATTTTAAAACGACCTGATTTTTGTGACGCGATAACAAGCGTATTTATGAACCGATTTGGATGTAACTTGGTCTGTACATAGTACATACCAATGTCTAGACCGAGTTCGTTAGCCAGCTTCATTCACCATCTTGTTTCAAATGGGTTGTCATTAAAAAAAATTAAATTTAAAATTTAAAATGAGGTATTAAAAAATTGGAAAATGTAAAAGATTTTTTTATGTGTTTGGCCTTGATACAAAGATTCCGGAGCGGATTTTGTTTCTGAAAATTTGTTCTTTTGTTTATATCTTAAAAAATGGTTGAATTATAGCGCTTTGAATTTCTAGTATGGCTAACATTTTGAAACGATCTTATATTTCTCACGCGATAACACACGTATTCGCCTATTTCCATGTAAGAAGGCATGTGGATAGTATACATCAACATCTCAGCCAAATATAAGTTACTTTAAATAAAAGCAGCTTGGATAAAGCTGACTAATTTCGCGAAATTCTCATTCATAATGATTTAGTATTGATAAAAATTAGTATTGAATCTCCTATATTCGGTTTCCACTAAATTGAGCTTCGTGTGTTTGAATAATATAAGTTGGCTTTTTTAAAATAAGGAATTTGAAAGCTACCTCTTCCTCCCGGCACTGGCCGGAAGGACTTTTTGAAATATTAAGATGTATGAGATAGAAGAAAGTTTTGGGATTGGCACATCCAACTTGTTTGTTAATTGTCAAAATTTTGACTTCCTGCATTTTTTAAACCAACAGTTTTTTTGAAAAAGAAAAGGATAAACTATAGATTTCGATGTTCTCGTACATATGAGGTTTCAACCTGAAGTACTAATATTTGTAAGAGGATGTTTCCCAACAGAGTGAAAATTACTTTGACCGACAGAGAATTGGTATTACAGGTTTGCGGTATCGCTCTATAATTTTCCTCTATAATTTCCCTCCTTTCTGAGATATCGACTATATATAAATTCCGAAACAATTTAAGTACTTTCAGGAAGATTGTAATTAATAACATAATTGGAATTATAGATCAGAATGTATTTGTTAAAAACACACAAACTTGCTCGATGGTACACACAAAATACGAATTTTAATATGAACATGTAAAATTAAAAATAAAGTTAAAATCTACTTTTCGAGCTGTTTCTACGGTTTTTGCAGTCATATCATTGGTCAAGGTTCGACAAATTGTCTCTCGCACAGGAAGCCTTCATCTCTGAAAGTCCCAACTTAAATTTAGGTAACAATTTCAGCTTGACATCGCCCCCTGTCAGGAAATAGGGTAGCAAAATTTAAGTATAACTGGTTTTTTATGTTTTACTGTATAACAGCTATACTGTTGTTATAATATTAGCAGTCAAGATTTAAGGATATTTTTGCATTCATAGCGTACCAGAGTGGAAAATAGGGTAACTAAAATTAAGTAAAATTGTTTTTTTTTTGTTTTTTTTTTATGTTTTAGGTAGCTTTCATTACAAAAAACTACCTATTGCAGCCGTTCGGAGGAAAGCGATTTCAAAACATTTTGGTATATTTTCATCGATCATGACCCCCACACCCCGAAACCACCCTCCGTTCAAAATTGACATATATATATCCATATATATATCTGACCTTTGTCACACTGTAACTCTCGTATTTATGAACCGATTTGGATGTAATTCGGTGTGTACATAGTACATACCAGTGTCTCGACCGAGTTCGTTGGCCAGCTTCTTCCGCCATTTTGTTTCAAAATGGCGGTCATTTGAAAATTTTAAAAAAAATTAAAATTTGAAACGTGGTACCAAAAAATTAAAAATGGAAAAATATTTTTTTCTTATGTATTTAACCTTTATACAAAGATTCTGGAGCAGTTTTTGTTTCGTCTATATCTTAAAAAATGGCTGAGTTATAGCATTTTGAATTTCTAGAGTGGTTGACATTTTGAAACGTCCTGAATTTCGTCAAGCGATAAAAGGCGTATTTATGAACCGATTTGGATGTAACTTCGTTTATACATAGTACATACAATGTCTCGACCGAGTTCGTTGGCCAGCTTTATCCGTCATCTTGTTTAAAAATGGCGGCCATTTAAATTTTTAAGAAAAATTTAAATTTGAAATGTGGTACCAAAAAATTGAAAATTAAAAAAATATTTTTTTCTTATGTGTTTGACCTTGATAAAAATATTCGGGAGCAGTTTTTGTTTCGTCTATATCTTAAAAAATGGCTGAGTTATAGCATTTTGAATTTCTAGCGTGAATGACATTTTGAAACGTCCTGATTTTTGTCACGTGATAACGGGCATATTTATGAACCGATTTGGATGTACCTTGGTGTGTACATAGTACATACAAATATCTCGACCGAGTTCGTTGTCCAGCTTCATCCGCCATCTTGTTTCAAAATGGCGGCCATTTAAAAAATTTAAAAAAATTTAAAACTTTAAATGAGATACCAAAAAATTGGAAAATAAAAAAGATTTTTTTTGTATGTGTTTGACCTTAATTCAAAGATTCCGGAACAGTTTTTGTTTCGTCTATATCTAAAAAGATGGCTGAGTTATAGCATTTTGAATTTCTATTGTGGCTGACATTTTAAAACGACCTGATTTTTGTCACGCGATAACAGGCGTATTTATGAACCGATTTGGATGTAACTTGGTCTGTACATAGTACATACCAATGTCTCGACCGAGTTCGTTGGCCAGCTTCATTCGGCATCTTGTTTCAAAAGGGTTGCTATTTAAAAAAAATAAATTTAAAATTTAAAATGAGTTATTAAAAAATTGGAAAATGAAAAAGATTTTTTTTATGTGTTTGTCCTTGATACAAAGATTCCGGAGCAGTTTTTGTTTCTGAAAATTTGTTCTTTTGTTTATATCTTAAAAAATGGTTGGATTATAGCACTTTAAATTTCTAGCATGGCTAACATTTTGAAACGACCTTGTATTTGTCACGCGATAACACACGTATTCGCCTATTTCGATGTAAGAAGGCATATGGATAGTATACATCAATATCTCAACCAAGTTCGCTGGCCAGCTTCATCAGCCATCTTGTTTCAAAATGGCGGCCATTAAATTAAAAAAAATTATATTTAAAGTGAGGTTAAAAAAAATTAGAAATTGAAAAGGGTTTCTTTCTTAAGTATTTGACCTTGATATAAGGATTCAGGAGCATTTTTTGTTTGTCTTTATCTTAAAAAATGGCTCAGATATTTCAATTTCAATATCTAATGTGGGTGACATTTTGAAAAATCTGATTTTTTGCCTGCGACAACACTCGTATATATCAATCGATTCCGATGTGATTGAGCATGTGCACAGCAATTACTAAGATCTCGACCAAGTTCACTGGTTAGCCTCATCCACCACGTTGTCTTAAAATGACAGGCACTTTAAGAAATCGCCGAATTTGGCAGCCAAATATAAGTTACTTTAAATCAAAGCAGCTTGGATAAAGCTCACTAATTTCGCGAAATTCTCATTCATGATGATTTAGTATTGATAAAAATTAGTATTGAATCTCCTATATTCGGTTTCCACTAAATTGAGCTTCATGTGTTTGAATAATATAAGTTGGCTTTTTTAAAATAAGGAATATGAAAGCTACCTCTTCCTCCCGGCACTGGCCGGAAGGACTTTTTATTAAAGAATTTTTATGCTCAGTGTGGAAATTTTTTTCCAAACTTTACACTACTGCACTGATGAAACATTTTGGATTAAATATTGGTAAATACTACGCAAATTGTGATGATATACCTTGTCGATCAAAACTGATGATGATACATCCAATTATTTTTTAAATGAGTTCGTGTGAATGCAGTAGTTATTAAAAAACTTAAAACGAACGGTGAAAAAACGGTGAAATGCGACATACGGCTGACAAACGGCTACGGCTTTGTCAGCCGTATGTCGCATTTCACCGTTGGCAGTAGAGCTGAAAGGTACGCTTTTCTGACTCTCTGTCCACCTCCCCCCCCCTTCTTTTTTACACAATGTTTTAGTTTTAATTTAACTTTTATTTTAAGCACTGATGAGGAAACCTTAGAGGTTTTGAAACAGCTGTATGCTTTTAAACACATTTTATTTGTGCCCTTATACGTTGTTTCTTTTTCTTAATATATTGGCACAAAGTACAATCATTCCCCACTTTTTATGTTTAAGTATCATATTGTTTTAATTTTATTTTTATTTTTTAATGTTCACTTGGTTTAACTAATTAGTTACAAAAATTTAACATTAAGTGTAGAACTAACTGAATGAAATATCTTAATATCTGTCCCTTCTCTTGCTTAAATAATGTAGGAAATAAATTTTATTTTTTTAATTTGTTCGGCAAATTATGTTTTTGTTTAATTAATGATTTGCCAGAGTTGAGACACAGAATGGAAGAGGCTATTGCTTCCATTACTCCGGATTTGTTAACCGAAGTGTGGGAAGAATTGGACTTTAGGTTGGATGTGTAACGTATAGCTAAATGTCACATATTGATTATTTCTAAGAAAAAATAGGTTAAATAACCTACTATTTGATGTATGATTTGTTGTAAATAGTCTAAATTAAAATGTTATAATATACTGGGGCATTCCTTTATGGACACCCTGTATATACCTCTTGAAATTTCTTATATGGTAAGATTATTGTTTTCAAAACAAGAAATATTGCCATCTGCCATAATAACATTATAATGTATTCGCCAGATGTAACTGCAGATGACTGATAATCCAATATTGTCTTTTTTACTTTCTTCTATCTTCAATAGAAGAAAGTATTGTAATCGAAATTTTCTTTGACTTTCGGTTTTCGACGGATTTATACGTTTTAGGGATCAGATATACCAAAAAACATGTTTATATAAAATGTCAGTCTGTCCGTGTGTCTGTGTGTCCGTCGCCATTGTATCATCGAAGCGTGTATGAAGTTATGCATAGAATTGAACCAATGTATGTATTTGGCTGTGGCAAACTGGCCCTCCTTCAATTTAGAAATATTCTGGGGCGCTGTAATAGCAAATTTTGTGCCATTTTCATTATTGTACCATCGAAAACTGCATGAAGTTATGCATAGAATTGCAGAATAATTTTTGTGTATGTTTCGGGTATGGCCAGTAGGTCCTACCTGAATTAAAAATTCCGAAGGGAAGGTGGCACTGTAATAGCGATTTTTGTGCCATTTTCATTTTTGTACCGTCGAAAAGTGTATGAAGTTATGCACAGAATTAAACTAAATTTTTTGTTTATGTTTTTGGTTATGACCAGTAGGCCCTGTCTGAATTTGAAAAAATTCTGCCGGAAGGGATGCTGTAATATTGATTTTTGTGCCATTTTCATTTTTGCACCATCTAAAAGTGTAAGTTATGCATAGAATTGAACCAAATTTTTTGTTTATGTTTTTGGTTATGGCCAGTAGGCACTCTCTGAATTTCAAAAAAATCTGCCAGAAGGGATGCTGTAATAGCGATTTTTGTGCCCTTTTCATTTTTGTACCATCTAAAAGTGTATGAAGTTATGCATAGAATTGAACCAATTATTTTTGTGTATGTATTTGGCTGCGGCCAGTTTCTCCTTGAATTTGAAAATATTCTGCCGGAAAGGGTTGTTGTAATAGCGATTTTGTGCCATTTTCTTTATTTTGCCATCGAAAAGTATATGAAATTATTAAGAGAATTGAAGCAAATTTTTGGTGTACCTTTTTAGTTATGGCCATTGAGTCCTCCTTAAATTTGGAAATATCCGGCTGGAAAGGGGCACTGTGATGCGGATTTTTGTATAATTTTCTCGATTTTTCGTAGCTCTGTTGTCCATCGGCGACTCGTGTAGCGGCGGGAACTCCGGTCCCGCTAAGCCGGCTATTCGCAAACAGCTGGTGACAGCAAAATAAGGAAAACTATTGATTTTAATAAGTATCATTACATATTTTAACTCGTTTTTACTTTGATTATTTGACTTAAGCAGAAATTTAAGATTAAAATCAAAGTTGATATAGTATTGAACTAGTAATATTGCAGTATTAACATCTGTAACCAGACTTCTGAATTGGCAGAATTCGTCCGTTTGTACAATTTTTACAACATGTATTCACGTTTTATTATTATCAAATAAAAATATATACCAGATGAAAGTATTTGTAATTCATAATGAGCCAATTACAGCCCTCCCCAGAAAACTTAGACGATGGGTAAAAAAAATTAGATTTATTTATTTATTAATTAGGATAACAATTTTTAATATGAACTAGAAGAAACTAGTTTTTAATTAAATTATTTGGTGCACTATTTCTGCCTTCCTGCGCCTATTTTCAAATAGTATCACAGCTATTATGTAAGAAATAAAGTAACCACAGATAAGATTTTTCATGTTAAATTCACTGCAAAAGTAAACTAAATAAATTTAGCAGTTTTTCTTAACTGGGAGTGAATTTTAAAACTGTGCTTCAGAATTGCATTTAAAATGAAATAATCCGTAATGAAAAGGAAAACACAAACATATTCAAATTTGCCGGTAAAATTATTTTTACAAAGTTTGATCAAGCTCTTTGTATACTTACTAATTTAATTTTTTTTTAATGAATGGCACTATTTGATTCTCCTCATTCCTTGCTTCTTCGTTGTATCATCTCCTTTATGCATCACTGTTAAAGAACTTTAACGTGCTTACACTCGTACTAAGTCACCGGAGTTCTCCACAGCTATATCGTTTTACGGAAATTTAAAGAACTGAAGATTTTATCCAACATCTTACAATTTCTTCATAGATCTTTCAGGATCGTTTCGAGATAAACGTGTCCAGCACGACCAGGAACTCTAGCCTTTACCTTCTTTCTTTCTTTCTATCTAATCCATGACCAGGTCCCTACCTGAAGGTTTGCCCATGCTGAACGGGTTTGATACCTGGTATCGGGGCGGGTGACCGCCTAATCTCCGCGTAGTAGCAATAAACCTGACAAGCACCTAATTTTCTTTCCATCCGTAGTGCCTATTGATTAGTTGAGAACTTTTTTATGCCAGTTACTTAACATTTATATCTTGTTGTTTGGCACTTGCGCATTGCTACTCATGTTGATCTTGTAATTTAGAACCTTGATCAGGTGACAAGACCTTCACCTGGAAAGGCACCTCCATAGGTATAATTCATAAGTGATTTTGGAGGACTTTGCACTCACGATGGATTTTACATGCAACATGCACTATTAGCGTACATGAACATGGCGACTTTACCTGCTTTGACTTTGAGTGGGGGTAAGGTAATCAGATAAACAGAAGAGTGACTTTTAGATTTTCATAAAAATTGCAAATAAACACCAGAAGTTGGTGACTCAAACTGAAAGTAAAACAAAAAAGTTAGAAAATATTTTATACTTACTCGTCAAAAAATATTGCAAAATATATCAATGAATTGGAAAATATTTTTCTTAAAGTTAACTGAAACGAAAACAGAAAGATATAGAATTTCTAAAAAAATAACATCAGAAACGCTATTCTACCCTTCTCCGTTTAAAATGTTTACGCTTTTTGATACAACTTGCTGAAGAAGCAAAATTGACGCCCCAGGTAATAGACACGTCTGCCAATCGAATGAACTTGTTCGAAAAGTTCAATTCAAACAGCGCGAGAGATTGGTCTTTTTCCTTTGCTGTTCCGTTTTTCTTAAAACAGTTCGACGTTTTTTGGTTAGACATCGGTTCTGTTTCTAAAATTTAATTCTTAAAAAAAGAAAAGCATAATATAAGTTAAAAAAATATATTTTTTTTAAAGTAGCATTAAAATATTTGTGAACTTCGACGATAAAAGTTTTTGAGAATAGAAGAAAAGAAAAAGTAATTTCGGTACTGGAGTGTCCTATTCATAAATAAAAAAAATACGCATTACGAATTGACTTAGGTACAGTGACCATATAATTCAGTCAATCGAGGAAAAAATGATTTACAAGGAACATATAACTGCCTGAGACATTCTCTTAGAAGGCTACATTACTAGTAATGGATTTTTTTTTTTTTTTTTACACTTTCCAGAAAAGTGTTTATGATTTCTGTTTGTTCGTCTGCCGTCTGTCCGTGTTCTAACTCGCGTAAATACAGTCTGATTGCCATGAAATTTATAGATATTATCGGGTATTACTATGGCATGATCAGTATTATAAATGAAGTGTGTAGCATTTACAGTTCATTTACAGGGGCACTCAAAAGAATTACTTTACATTACGATTCATGGAGAAAAATCGTTTACTTGTGTATTTTAATAATATTTCACTGTTTTAAACGTACTGAAATATATATACCGTATGTCCCGGCGTATAACACGCCCTGGTGTATAACACGCATCACTAATTTGAGAGAATATATTTTTATTTTAAGCTTATACTGCCGTATAACACGCATCAAGTTTACACCACGAAAACAAACCAGAAATACCAGCTTTAGCCCCACTTCAGATGATGTGTCTTTTCTTTGCGACATGCGAACACGATTGTTTCCGGTCTGCTCAATTACTCTCCTTTGGAATCTAAATAACCCGTGCCCCAAAAAATCTGGTTTCAGAAAGGTTTTGTCTATTATGCACTCAAACTTCCTTCCTCCCCATCTGCGCGAATGTCCTAATTTGACCAAGACAAAATTTGGGATATGTTTAGATCTTATAGAACAGATGGAATTAAAAAAGAATAAACGAATTCAATACAGATTTGGCAGTAATTCCAGCTGGACTGACTTCGTTAGCTCAACTAATATATCGCACCCTTGCTACAAAAGTGTCACAACTCAAAAATTGGCTTTTTTGAGTTATGGCTGCCATTCGGCTTGGTTTTTGCTCCTCTACCAACCACCTAAGGTGCAAGAAAGTGCATTGAAAATCTAACCACCAGATAGCAGTTGTGTCGTTTTTTAAGTTTGTAAGATGGCCACTGATTCTTCTAGAAAAGTGCCACATCTCCAGTTGTGATCTAAGCTTTATACGCGAACGTGAGTTCAAAAATGCATTATTTTGAGTTATGACGTTTTTAATGATCCAAATGGGGATGATCTTCCAAACGATTCCGAATTGTGACAGTCTAGATGATTCATGATCTGTCGCATGTCTAGAAAACAAACAACAAAAGTGTCACAACTCAAAATGATGACGTACTCATTAGTCTACGTTGGGCGACAAAAGAGGTACAACTCAAAAAAATGGTATTTTTAGTTCAAAATTTAAAAAAATCTGCAAGAATGACAATCTATAATAATATTATGTGCACAGTTCTTCTTAGTGACATCACTAAATCAACTAAAATTTACCTACACAGCCCGGAAACAGTTTTTCGCATTTTCTGAAAAACGGAGTTTTTTGAGTTATGACACTTTTGTAGAAAAGGTGCGATATGTTTCCAAAAACAAACCTTTGAAAGAAAGGTTAAGGCGGCAGTGGAACACATGGATGCTAGAAGGAGAGAAAACATTTACGAAAGGATGAAATGTGCGGCATGCGGCATGAACTCAAATGTGTGAGTGGATTATAACGTCATAGAATAAAATCAAACCGAAAATAACTGTTAAATCATTTTTTTTTTAAATGTAGAACATCAGTTGAACTTGACGGTACCGAGGATGACTATTTATGGCTAGATGAAAGCGACAATGAAGATAAAAGACATGAAAGCGACAGTGGGAAAGAAGATCACATTTCCGAAAATATAATTGAGGACGGATACAACGAACTTTTCATGTTATCTAATATGGCAGATTAAGTTTGTTAAAAAATATATATTCTAAGTTTCTTTGTTTATATTGATAAATAAATGCATTTAAATATACCTCTAAAAATTCGAAATGTTTTTATTCTTATGATTTTACATCAAAGATTTTATATTCGGCGTTTAACACGCACACAGAAAAATGAAGTGATTTTTTACAGTTAAAAGTGCGTGTTATACGCCGAGGTATACGCTATACCACTGAGGAGTGCTGCAGGGTGCTTTCTGTAGAATATAATGTGCAAAGAATTTATCGTTCATTTCCAGAGACACACACAATAATTTGTATACTGAAGATATTGAAAAATAATTGATCTATCGAATCGTTTAGAACAATAATTGCTAGAAGTGCATTTTCTGTTGTGGTACGCGTTTTTAAATTGATTTTTTTTTTTTAAATATTACTTGGTGTGTATAAATTCTATAGATTATATACCGGACTGCAAAAGTTTTCAAGTATATTTCCGTTTAATCATGGAAATTTTCAACTGTGCTATTCGTTTAAGGGGTCTCAGGATTCTTAAAATTGGAAAAAAATGAAAAAAAAGGACCATTTTCAACATTTAATATCTTAAAATGTATTTGATTTTAAGACACAATTTCAATTGGAATAAAATAAATAAATATGTTCTTTCATTTCATGTATTTAAAAAATTATAAGATGCAGAATTAGCATTTACAGGGGACTCCAAACTGTTAGACATTTCACGAGTAAAAAATCGACATAACAGCTTACGCGCGCGATTAAAAAATAAGTATTGCAACTAGAATGAAAATTTTGGTACCTACTTATACTTTAGATTGTAATAATTACCCTGAACTTAAATAAATTTGTATTTAAAACTTTTTTATATTTTTAATACAAAGTTGTATTTTGCTAATGCAAAATTAAGAAAATTTCAACACTATAATCACCTAAAAAAATATTGTTTTGAACAATAAAAAGGAAATTTTAGGTTCAGTTTATACAGACTAACACGAAACATAGGTTTTGAAAATTTCATGAAAAACTATTCATAAGTTTTTGAAATATCGTGCGCGTTATGCTCAAAAACGTCATTTGGAGAAAAATGGCTTCAAAGTTTCCGAAACGACGCTTCAGCTATTGAACGTGTATAAATGTAAAAGCCATAACTTCAGTTCTAATAGGAATTTCAAGGAAACAATTATATCGAAATGTTTAGAAAAGATAGGGGTTTAACATCTAAAAAAATTAGAATTTCGAAAATTTAAAAGTTTTAAGAGTCCTGAGACCCCTTAACTGAACTAACTTTTAGCATACTGTAATATAGATAGAAATCTATAGATCATATACAGGGTTGCACAAACAAATCTGATATTTTTCCGACTATTGATGGTAATAACAGAAATTGGGTTTTCAAATGCGTTACGTGCTTTCCAAATTGTTTATTTAGACATCATATTTCACCACCTGTGAAGTTTTGTTGCAGTATTCTGAATGGGTTAGAAAGTGTTTTATAATCTATGCTGGGCGCATGACTTTTCGTTCTTGCTTTTAAATCAAATTAAGGGTGAAAAAATATTTTTTTAACAAACCATTGCTTTGAACATCTAATTTCACGTCAGCATGTTCCTAGATTATGAGAAATATTTTAATAAAATTGCATTTCTTTCATTACGTAGATGCACGTTCGTATTCATGATGTACGCGGAAATTTTATATACAAAGCTGACTTTTTTATTTAAATACACTGGTTATTAAAAATTAAGGACCATTCACAAAATGCTAATTTTCAAATACGCGAACACTCAAAATGAAATAATATAATTCGAATAATTACTATCTCTACAACACAGCTAGTCCATATAACATCTCATTCATGTCACACATGGTCACAAGTGTCACAGTCACTACGGTGAAGCAAAAAAATAGGAAATTCCATACATGTCATTATGAGTCTCAAATGATCACTATATGTGACTCCACTGAGACGTCACTGTGGCTGCAGCTTTGTGGCGAGTCACCATGTGAATTTACAATGTAGTTACATTGTGACTTTCATGTGACTGTCATTTGTAGACTCAATTTCAAAGTCATTGTGAACGCTGCATTGTGATAAGTTACCAAATAATGTCACATTAAAGTCACATGATGACTTTCAGGTGACAGAGAGACTACTGTGAAGTTACCATTGTGCTCTTTTGGGAAAAGTCTCCATGTGACTATAATATGATATTTGGTGACTTATCATAATGCAACGTTCATGATGACTATGAAATTGAGTCTCAAAATGACAGTCACATGAGGGTCACAATTTAACTACATTGTAAAGTCACCTGGTGACTCGTCACAAAGCAGCAGTCACATTGACTTCTCAGTGGGGTCACATATAGTGATCATTTGAGACTCATAATGAGATGTATGGAATTTCCTATTTTTTTGCTTCACCGTAGTGACTGTGACACTTGTGACCATGTGTGACATGAATGAGATGTTATATGGGCTAGCTGTGTAGTAGAGATAGTAATTACTCGAATTATATTATTTCCTTTTGAGTGTTCGCGTATTTGAAAATTAGCATTTTGTGACTTTTCCGTAATTTTTGATAACCAGTGTATTTGCAGCACACTAAATATTAAATTGGATTGAATTATTTTGCTTAGTTAAATTTTATTTAATTTCACGGTTTTTTTTAATCCTTACCTGTATTTATCTTGCCCACACGGAAGAAATAGTGTGATTTTTTCATTAGTGATTTTGTCACAGTTATTTAAAAAAAAAATAAAGGAATATTATACAAGGATAATACTTGCAAAGTTCATAATGACTAAAAAACTTCTCTTTCGCGCTAAATTAATTTTCTTTATTTTTTGCAGTCATCTGATAACTCTTTGTCGGCAACCATGACTTAATTTATTATGACAGTGGTTATTTATAAACTAAAAATTATATAAGATTGCCTTTTGAAATTGAATCTGAGACTAGTTTTAACGTACCCTGATTTAAAAATAAAAAAATAATGAATCATGTAAAAAACGTTTGAAGTTGATATTATGGAGACAATAAGTAGTATTCATACTGATTGTGATTGTCCACGGGCATGGTTTGTGAAGCTTTGTAAAACCTCATTTTATGAAAAAATTAATGTTTTTTTTTTCTTTTTTTCAATTTAATTAGTTGCAGGTATTGTACAATTATAGTACATCCGATTTCTATTATAACATATTTTCAATTGCAATTACTATTTAATTTTTTAAAAAATCGTGTGACATCGTTTTGCAAGCTCCTAGATGAATGATCTGCCTGTTTATTAAAATAAATCTGTATATTTTTAACTAATTACTTAATAAATATCACAATTCTATCAGATGAGATGGCATGGAGATACTTAATTAACATTTAATCATATATGAATAAACAAACACCAGTTACACAAACACAAACCACATTTTAGTAATGAAATGTTAATTAACTATCTACAGACCATCTCATCCTTGAGTATGAGAATATTTATTAATTAATTAGTTAAAAATACTAAAAAATCTTTAATTATTCATGCCTATTCATGCTTTTACTCTCTAATAAGCAAATTGTTTTATTTTGTAGTGGACTAGCAACTCTCTTCAAAGGGAGTCTAGTTTTTTTAATGAGAACGTTCAGTCGATATTAACGTGTGTATGCAAGAGCGACATCTGTACTTAATTTTATTTAATTTTCCGAAGTGTGTTTGTGGCTCTCGGAGTCTGCGGTTATTGGTTTTCGCTGTGAGTTTATGCAAATTGTATTACGCAGGTAATCGGCTGAGTATATATAAGCAGGATCGAAAGTTCGTATCAGTTGATCTTGGGTCAAGATCTCACTTACTAGGATATCAACTGTTGTTGGAGTTACAGCTCGCCACGTGCTTCGAAGCGTCGAAAAGTGTTGAGTTTGGCTAATTTCAAGTTGCGGTTTTGGTATGAGGGAAATCTGCTTATAGTTCAAAAAAGTTGGTCGGCAACCACTGGTGGCTAGGTTTAGTGATAGTTTGTAGAATTGTTAGCAAATCTTTATTTACAGTGATAGCCTTACTTGAAGTTCGAAGGTATTAGTGAGTACCGTGTGAGCCACGAATCTTCTATACGTAAGTGAGTTTTTGAATTTGTAACCTTGCATTTTTTGTAATATTGAATATTGATCTAAGAACAATTTATTATTAAGTAAAGCGTAGTACAGGCAAAAATTAAAAAAGCTCCACAGCAGTCTTTATCAATTTAGTTTTGAACAAGAAAACTCATGCGTCAAGCATAGAGAATGAAACACTTCCCCACACTTCCAGAATACTTTAACAAAAACTTTTTAGTTTAATAAGTTATAGAAGGTACCTAAGAAAACATTTAAGAAAACACATAACACATTTAAAAACCAGATTTCAACAATTACTGCACATATCCGGAAAAGTACTCCAATTCTTTTGTGCAGCTCTGTATATGATCAATAGATCTGTATATTTTCTACACAATATGCTAAAATTTAGTTTAGTCAGAAAACGCATTACACAATTGAAAATTTACTTTTAGCAATTTCTACCAATAGACGGAAACGTATTGGAATACTTTTGCACAGCCATGTATATTATCAAAAGACTTTTATACACGCCACATATTAGCTGAAATTTAATTGAGGCGAAAAAACCGTTTAAACTACTGAAATCACACTTCCAGGAATTACTGATGATAGGCTGTCATTTATCAATTTTTTCCCCTTAGCCCTGTAAATGATTTTATTTATATATTACAAACATATCTGAGTATACTAAATGTAGTTGATCTTGAAAATACATAACTCAAATTAAAAAACAACTTCAAACAATTCACATTCATTCTCAGTAATACTTATGAATTCTTTTGTGTAGTCCTGTGTATGGTCTATGGAATGTATATACACCACGTAGTTGCAAAATGTTAGTTGAACTTTAAACATATACGATAACAGAAATCACACTTTCAGCAATCATCTCTAATACACAATACTTCAGATATAGTAATATATCAGAAATCTTCTATGTGTCCCTGTAAATGAATGATAAATGTGATGTAGGGGAGACTAGGGAGAGTTGACCCACTTTTTACAAAATTATTTTTCATTTTTTAAATATTGAACGTAGAATAAAGTTTTATATATCATTTTATTCGTTATACAATAAGTTATGAAAATAAAATTGCTACATAAGTGTAACGTATATGAAATTTGAAAAATTATTGATTTTAATTATGAAAAAATAATGGGTCAAGGCTCCCCATATGTGGGAGGGTTGACCCACTATATGGGAGGCTTGACAAACTTTGCTTTATATTGCAATATTTGTGAAGAGGAATAAAATCAGTTAAAAAAAAAGCAAAATAACTCTATGCTGCATGCTTAATTATTATAAAAAAATATATTTTTAAAAATATGATGCTTAAACAAACCTGTTGAAACGCAATCGCTAGTCAGAGGAGAAAATTTTTTGTTTAAACAGGATTTTGTCTGAGCAGGTATAATTGTAGAGCAGGGATAGTGAAATTTTAACATTTAAGGCAGTATTTTGTTAGGGCCAGGTTCCGTTTTCATTGTGTTTCATGTGATTATGTCCGGATTTAGGAGCCACTGTTTCGCTTTTTTTGTCTCCTTGTCCTATTTTTTGTGACAATCAATAGGACAACTCTAGTTGTCACATAGTTTGGCTTCATCTCACTGTATTCACCCTAGTGAAATTTGTCTACATACCTTCCTAAAGTTTTTCGATCGATGCTATGTTCTTTTGCTGCCGCATGAGCACTTAACTTATCATTAACATGACTTAAACCTTTAAGGAGCAAAATACTTTCAGTACTAAAATGTTGAAATAAATGATTGGCACCGGAATTTAAGAACAAATTTATTCGGAAATAAGAAAAAGGCTATATTTCACATACCTATAAAATGGAAAAGATTTTAGCAAAATTCTGATGCCATTGTGATGTTTCGGAATTAAAATTAAGCAGTTCTATAAACATAGCACTGCCCCTGAAAGGGTTAAGACTGCTGCTTTCATCCTTTCTAGTCCTTTCTAGCCTTTCACACTGTTTCTATTTATCTATTCTAAGTAATATTTAAATGGAAAAAAGTTCCTAACAACTTTCTAATTTTCTCGCAATTTCCCCATCTTTCATTAGTCAGTTTTAAACATTTTCTTTTCCATCACACTATTTTACTGTAGCTTTACAGAATAAATGTGTGTGTGTGCACATTCTTTTATATATATAACCACTAACTTTTCATTATGCACTGTGTATAATAAAAAGATTTCTAAAACCACTTAATTAAGGGAGCCTTGAGCATCTGGTCAACCCTCCCTACATAGACCTTTTCTAAATACTAGCACATTGTTATGTTAAGCCTAACTTTCTGTGCAATCATTATGCCTGGAATGAAAGCTCAATATTTCTGCATTACTTTAAACCTACTTACTTAAATTTCTATGATATAATTTATATGAAAAAAGCTTACAAAATATATCTAAAAACACAACTTGTAAGTTGAAAACGCCTCGCAATTGATTTTTTTCACTCCTATTTCAATTATTTCTATGAAACGAAGACTGTTGTTTGGGCATTCCAGTAGCTTTGGTTGACACCTATTGATAAAACTCTGAAATTCTGTTAAATATGAAAATTGATGGATGGGTCAAGCCTCCCGTATGGTCAACCGTCCATAGTCTCCCCTATATTATATTATACTGCAAGCATCTTGCAGTAAACCTCAGTAATTAGCATCAATTCCATCATGTTTGAAATATTGCAACGTAATTGAAACACGCTGCGAACAGTTTCCACCGTAGAGTGTTAAATAACCGTTTCTTTTGTATGACCCTGTAAATGAATGATTAATGCTTTGCACCCATATTCTAGAGAAAGCATGTTTCAGTGCAACTCAAAAATTCATTTCAATTTCGTCATGTTTTTAACTGAGTAACACCATTAAAATACGCCGCAAACGGTTTTTCTTTATAGACCATAATACACTATACGGCCAAAGGTGACCGGTCACTTGCGATTTTAGACGTTTTGTTAAATATCTAGAAAAATACATGAGGAATTAACCTATAAATGCACGTGTGTAAACAGTATAGTACAGGTCATATATTTCCGCGAAGATTTTTTCCCGAAACCCCATAGGGGATAGTAAACAAATTGAAAAAGAACGAATATCTTTTGGATAACCCTGTAAAAACTAATGTAACAAAAGCTTTCAAACTCGAGGTTATTAATAAATCGCTTATTGTAATATATTGCGTTCATTTTTATGAGGATAGCATGTATACTCGTAGAGGAATGAAGGTTTTTATAAAAACAATCCCAAATTTCGCCAAGTCTTGCTTATATTTGTAAAGTTCTTAATATAAAAAAGTTCTTTTAAGAAAATATGACAAACAACATTTTACATAATACCCTGCAATCAGAATTAAAAAATAAAAAAAATTGGATGAAATGTGAGCAGGTTTACTAGAAAATGTCTCACTGCGCATGCGCTAACGCAATTAAAATATAATATACATAATATATTAGTTACATACATAGAGCAACTTTTGTGAAAGTCTCAAAATCATAGCTTGAAAATTCTGAAAATTATCGTCGATAGAATAAGCTCGAAATCCGTTGTTCCCAAAAAGAATCAAAAAGATGAGGGGTTGTATCAAATATCTGTTGATTAGTACCAAGATAGCGTACACAATATTCCACGTACTACTATATTTGTATACAGCCCCTGACCTTTTTGCTTCCTTTTGGGAACAGCGTATTTCCAGCTTATTCTATCGACGATAATTTTCAGAATTTTCAAGCTATGATTTTGAGGCTTCCATAAAAGTTGCTCTATATATTTAGCTAATACATCATGCATATTATATTTTGATTGCATTCGCGCATGCGCAGTAAAACATTTCTTAGTAAACCTGCTCATTTTCATCCAATTTTTATTATTTTTTAATTTTGATTGCAGAGTATTTTGTACAATGTTGTTTGTCCTATTTTCTGAAAAGAACTTTTTTTTATATTAAGAACTCTGCAAATTATAAGCAAAAAAACTTGGCGAAATTTGGGACTGTTTTTATAAAAACCTTAATTTCTCAACGAGTATACATCCTATCCTCATAAGAATGAACACAATATATTACAATAAGCCACTTATTAAAAATCTCGAGTTTGAATGCTTTTACTACATTAGTTTTTACAGGGTTATCCAAAATATATTCGTTCTTTTTCAATTTGTTGACGGTCCCCTGTAGAGTTTCAGGAAATATCCTCATGGAAATATATGACCTATACTATACTGTTTACAGACCTGCAGTTTCAGGTTAATTCCGAATCTATTTTTCTAGATATTTAACAAAACGTCTAAAATCGCAAGTGACCGGTCACCTTTGGCCATATAGTGTATAACGGAATATCTTTTGAATTCCACTGTACGAGTTCTATATGTGCTACAGATAACACATTCTATAAGAACCATTTTCTATTGCACCTCAATAAGGTACATACATTTCATTATGTCTAAAATTGTGTAACACTATTAAAATACATTGAAAATAATTTTCCCCAATAGAACATAATGCAAAGGAATACTTTTGAGTGCCCTATAAATAAACAATAAATGCTACACACTTCATTTGCAATACCGAACATACCAAGACAAACCTCAATAACATATGGGGCATTCTCACAATCTTTTGACTTTCAGGAATAAAAATCTGGTCAAATTAAACTTGCTAAAAGAACATTATAATCTTATAGACGAATGCCTGAGTGATTCAAAATAAAGAAAAAATGGTCAGAAGCGAAATTTTTTTTTTATTTAACTGAGGTTTAAATTAAACTGGTGAGTTTAATTTTCCTTACCATTTTACCACTAACTTTTTATTTTCTTCTAAATTTTTACTTATAATGGATTTGCATGGTACCCACAGGACATTCAGATAAGAAATAATAACAATGTAGTATTTTTAGTACAAAATTTTGGTATAACATTGTCTTAAAGGGGTGTTAAAGAAGGGACGAAAGAAAAAAAAAAGGATGATGGTATAGGAAAAAAGGAGCGGTAAGGGGGGGGAAAGGGATGGTAAGGGTCGGATGGTAAGGAAAATTACCACCTATTTTTAGGCAAATCATGTTAAGACTAAGTGATGGCCACAATGTTTATTGATTTTTAGAAACAGTTATTTACATTAAAAATAGCAAATAAAGCCTTTGTGCAACAATATTAAAAAGCAGAAAAACCAACGTTTAAAATGCACAAATATTTATTTTCATATATTATTTGTGCATTTTAAACGTTGGTTTTTCTGCTTTTTAGTTATTTACATTGTATTAAATTTTAAAAATATTTAATTTACCTCGAAAAGTGCTGGAATAAACCTTGGGGACGGTAAGACTACCAATAAAGCCACGATGCTTGAAATTGATATTTAAATGCTGATTTAAATTTTGCAATAAATATCCTGTCAAGGAATTTTAGACATTAATTTTCTAGCATACTTCTGCATGAGAAAAACTTGAAAAAAATTATGTGGCTGCATCTGAAGTGATTTTCTGCATAGTTTTAGAAGAGGGAAGGAATCTAAAACTCAGGGACAGAGTTAAAAATAATAATAACAACCGTAAAAATGCGTGCAGGTTAATTTTTTGCTGCATATTTATATAAAAATGTAATCCTAGTTTCGGAAAAAAAATTACATCGAATTACTTTTATTGAAGCAATTTTATACAGACAGCTCCAAACTTAAAAAGCAGCATCAGGGACACGGCGCGATATAGGAGTTTCCTGGTTACCTGGTCATCCAACATCGTCCAAAACTTATTTATCTTGTTGATATTGTTATGCAGTCATGCAATGGGATATTCCCCAGTATATGAAATAAAAAAAACCCACAAGAATATGTACTAAAATAAAATTTATTATTCAGCAACTTAAAAGTCAAAAGATTGTGATAATACCCCATATATCAATTGCGTGTCAATCCGAGTATATTTACGCGAGTTAGGGAACGGACAGACCGAAATCATAAACACTTTTCAACTATGTTGGAAAATGTTAAAAACAATGTTTTAAAACATAAACATCTGTATTTCAAAGTGGCGGCCTTGCCGGGTAAGCTACCACTTTTACATTTGTTATTTCTTTACCATCTACAATAGTACGTCGGATACCCAAAACATACATAAACATTAGACGTTTTAAAACATAAACATCTGTACTTCAAAGTGGCGGCCTTGCCGGGTAAGCTACCACTTTTACATTTGTTATTTCTTTACCATCTACAATAGTACGCCGGATACCCAAAACAAACATAAACATTAGACGTTTTAAAACATAAACATCTGTACTTCAAAGTGGCGGCCTTGCCAGGTAAGCTACCACTTTTACATTTGTTATTTCTCTACCATCTACAATAGTACGTCGGATACCCAAAACAAACATAAACATTAGACGTTTTAAAACATAAACATCTGTACTTCAAAATGGCGGCCTTGCCGGGTAAGCTACCACTTTTATATTTGTTATTTCTCTACCATCTACAATAGTACTTCGGATACCCAAAACAAAACGAATTATACACAAATTAGTTGGATATTTTACCAAGTTGTTGGGGTAGAGTATGGAACTCAATCCTTTAAAAAAGCCACATTATCATGCACAGTCATTTTTTAAAAAACAAGAAGTGAATATATATCACCATATGGGCTCGTTAAAAACAATAGATTTAACATAATAATTTAGAAATTAAAAATCGGGATTTGATGATTACATTTTTCTTTTTTCCTCTGCAGGACTTTTTTTGTTTGTTTGTCTATTTTTTGGAGTTGTTGGTTTTTAGCTTTTAACAATTGTTTTAGAATATGTTCTATTTTTCTGTTTCCAGTATTGTGCTAGAATTTTCATTTGAATATTATACAGCAAAATATGAGGTTTAAATAAACCATCAGATATTCCGTAAAAACAATATATTTTCCATAACTCGTCATTATTTTAGTCCGCATTTGGTCGAGTTTACGGGATTCTACTCTAGTGTGGATAAGATTATCCAGTATTAGAACATTATATTAGAATAAAATAAATATTATTTAATTTGTTTAAAATGACATGCATTAATATGCATTTGCATGTACATAAAATTATTAAATATTATTATATTAAATTTGAATAAAATAAGAAATATTTCAAAGCTCTAAATGCTTTCAGTTGTGATTAGGGAAGCACCGAATACAGATTTTGGCTGAATACCGAATGCCAAATATTCGGCCAACAGGTAATTGGAATACCGAATATTCGGCTAGCCAAATAGTGACTATCAAGCCGAATACCAAATATTCGGCCTGATCAAATGTAACTATTCGGCCGAATACCGAAAATTCGGCTTGCCGATTACTTTTAAATTTCAGAATTTGAAAGTATTTAAAAGTTAAATTTTGAAACAATTTTACATAATATTTAACAAACATTTTTCCATATTGATAAACAAGATCTTCTTACAAGTAAATTCTGCACTAAAAAAAATTATACTTTGAATTGTTATTTAAGAAGAGGATTATTCAGCTTATTTAATTGATAAAAATTTTAATTTCATGGAATCCTCTCTGAATTATAGAAATGAATAAGATTTTCTTATATTCCAAAATAAATATTTTTAAATCAATGTGAAATTTTGAAGGAATTGGAAGAAATATTGTACAGTCATATACTGTTTATTTGTCGGGAAGGGACTAAAATCGTCATTATTGGTTTATTTTTTTACGTATTACTTTTCAAATAGCAAATAAAGGATGTAAAAGCATCCTCTTTTATTTAAATATAATTCTATTTCTAATTATTAAATATCTTTATTAATTGACAGTTAAAAATAGTAGTTGTTTTAACGTTTTTAAAAATATTTTTTAAAAAGGTCTGTTAAGTGTTCGGTCTGGCGGAATATTGAAATATTCGGCCTACCGAATAGTATGACATTCGGCCAAGCCGAATATTCGGCATAACGAATAGTTTGATATTCGACCTAACCTAATATTCTGTAGTATGGCCGAATACTGAATATATACCGAATATTCGGTGCATCCGTAGTGTGATTATTGGTATTTTCCATATCTTGAGTTGATTGGTGTTACAAATCGGATCCGAAATGGACAAATTAATATCGTTGCCAAAATTTGAATGCCACTGCACGTATCACATTGAAATGCGACAATCCTGTAACACTCAAAAAAGGAAAAGAAATAAGGTTTCTTTATCGAGGAATATATAACATAACCATGAACGAAAATATGTAATAACCTCTTTCGAGTTAAACCACATTTCCGAAAAGTATTATTTATCTTTAAAAGTCACAGAAACCAACATATTTTTGAGACTTAAATCCGCACTTATAAAACTAGTTGGATGCGCCAATCCCAAAACTTTCTTCTATCTTATACATCTTAATATTTCAAAACCTAGTTACACATGTTAATACTTCAATATTATTAGTTTAATACTATACCAACTTTGATTTTCATCTTAAATTTCTGCTCAAGTCAATTAAACGGACTAAAAACGAGTTAATCTATATCATGATATTTGATAAAATTATTCATTTTTCCTTATTCTGTCGTTATCAGCTGTTTGCGAATAGCCGGCATAGCAGGAAGCGAGTTCCCGCCGCTGCATGAGCCGCCGATGCACAATAGAACTACGAAAAATCAAGAAAAGTATACAAAAATCGCTAGCACGGAGCCCCTTTACCGCGCAATATTTCCAAATTCAAGGAGAACCTGTTGGCCAAAGCCAAAAGCAAGCACAAACATTTTGGTTCAATTGTAGCATAATTTTATACGCTGTTCGATGGTACAATAATGAAAATGGCACAGAGATCGGAATTATAGCGCTCCCTTCTTTCGGAATTTTTTCAAGTTCAGGGAAGACTTGTTTGCCATAGCCAGAAACATGCACAAAAAATTTGGTTCAATTATATGGATAACTTCATACACTTTTCGATGGTACAATAATGAAAATGGTACAGACATCGCAATTATAGAGCCCCCTTCCGGCAGAATTTTTCCAAATTCAGGGAGGACCTTCGTGACATGACCAAAAATAAACACATAAAATTTGGTTCAATTCTATGCATAACTTCATACACATTTCGGCGGTACAATATTCAAAAAGCACAAAAATTGTACAAAAATCGCTATTACAGCGCCCTCTACTAGCGATTTTTTTACAAATTAAGGGAGGACCTCCTTGCCATAGCCAAGAACTTAAATTTTTTTTTCGTTCAATTCTATGCATAACTTCATACACTTTTCGATGGTGCAATATTAAAATCGCACAAAAATCGCTATTACAGCGCCCCCTAACGGCGAATTTTTTGCAAATTCATGGAGGACCTGCTTGCCATATCCAAAAACTTAAAATAAAAATTTGGTTTAATTCTATGCATAACTTCATACACTTTTGGACGGTACAATATTCAAAATCGCACAAAAATCGCTATTACAGCACCCCTACCGGCGAATTTTTTCCAAATTCAGGGAGGACCTGCTTGTCATAGCCAAAAACTTAAAATAAAAATTTGGTTCAATTCTATGCATAACTTCATACACTTTTCGATGGTACAATATTCAAAATCGCACAAAAAACGCATTTACAGCGCCCCCTACCAGCTAATTTTTTCCAAATTCAGGGAGGACCTGCTTGTCATATCCAAAAACTTAAACTAAAAATTTGGTTCAATTCTATGCATAACTCCATACACTTTTGGATGGTACAATATTCAAAATCGCACAAAAATTGTTATATCAGCGCCCCCTACCGGCGAATTTTTTCCAAATTCCGGGAGGACCTGCTTGCCATAGCCAAAAACTTATAATGAAATTTTGGTTTAATTCTATACATAACTTCATACACTTTTTGATGGTACAATGGCGACAGACAGACGGACAGACGGACAGACGGACAGACGGACAGACGGACATTTTCTATAAACATGTTTTTTGGAATCTCTGACCCCTAAATCATGCAAATCCGTCGAAAACCGGAAGTCGAAAAAAATTTCGATTACAATACTTTCTTCTATTGAAGATAGAAGAAAGTAAAAATAAATTGTCAAGTGCGAGTATTACTCGCGCACAGAGGGTTCCGTACAATAATATATGAATTAGTAAGTGTATTATTGAAAAAACCGTTGCTAAAAGAATACTAAGACTTTGTAAAAACTATACAACGTAGAGTTGGGTATAGCTGTATATACTAGAAAAGTATAAATGGATATACCATGAAAGTTCAAAGACATATGGAACCTACATAATATCAAATATAGCTATTCTGTATAACTCTTTTTTTTTAATCTTATCCTTATCTGCTTAAAATGAACTTAATTCGGTATTGACAATAAAAGTATTGCATATTTAAACTTTATTTGGCATTCATTAACCCAAATTTATTGTAGAAATAATTTTTTACAGTGTGCCTAGAGCAAAACCTTTGTTCAAAATTTAAACTTAGCATTGTGCTAAGCACACTTCGAAAGCACGTCGCAAAGTTGCAAAGCCACTTTGGTCCGTGCCGCGTTTTTCCATATAGGTTTTTAGTTAACCTTTAAAAACACGATAGGTGTATTGAGAGAACCACTCAATGCAAAATAGTCACGAATCCCATAATATTTATGTAATTAATTCTTATTAAATTAGTCTGTTTTTAACAATTTGACGTTTATTGCTTTTATACTGCTACTGGGCACTGTATTGCACAGATATATCCTTAAAATTTGTTATCTGTGCTTTAAAAGCCGATGAAGCATAGAGTACGCCGTCCCTGTCATTATGTATGTCCAAATCATCCGTGTCTTTAAGGGTTAATATCTCGGCTAATTACCGACGATTTTTTTCCTCAATTCATGATCAACAATACTTTTATACTTTTGCTACGATAGGTACCTCCAGCACTGCTCAACACTTTTGCTGAATGCCCGTAAATCGCAATTTGTGTGTAACGGAAAAATCCGATTTTCTCAAACTATGTGATCTAATGTAATCGCTATAATTTTCCTGCAAGGTTTAAATTAACGTCTACCTCTATTTTTTTCATAATTTTAGTTTCAGTAGATTCGGAATTAGATGGTGGGGGGGGGGGGGGGACATATTTTTGCTCTACATTTTCGACTATAACTTCGAAAATGTAATACCTAAAATTTAATGAAATATATTTTTGAGTTCAGCGTTACGAAATCTTTCACATGATACACCACACGATATACAAAGAAATTTTTTTTCAAGTAACTTAATTACCCCTCTACATTTTTCCTAAATATATTTATGAATATTTATTAATCTGTAAGTATGTGGGTCAATAGTCTTTATTACTTCCCCCAATTTGAACTTTCCACGCTCCATAGTTTACAAGTAAAAGGGCTGTGACAGACAGACAGACACAGGAGTGATCTTATAATGGTTCCATTTTTACTTTTTAAGTACAGAACCCTAAAAATATTTATTTTGCTAGCACTGATTTTCGAAAAATTTTCAGAGTACTTTTTATAGTGTGTTAATTAGTTTTCTCAAGGCAGAATATCGTTTTTAGGTGCGTTCGTAATTATCTAAATAGGTAGCACTTATAGTCGTCTCTAGTCCGCCCGTCTGCCCGTATATAAGAACGCAAAAACTACCCGACCGAATGGTTTGAAATTTAATATATATAACCGTTGCAGAATTTTAGCGAATCATTTCAAATTTTATGAAAATCGAATCAAAACTTAAAAAGACGTTAATAAAAGTTTTCTTCGTTCTATTAAATCCTATCATACTTAATTAATTCAATGATATCCCAAGTCAGGTAATGGTTCTAGGTTGCTATGGTGATTACATCGTATTTAAGATGGGGGTCCTATTATTTCCGTATTAATAATTTGATATATATAATCTTAATAAATTTTGTATTAATGCATTTTTGTTTCAGAGTGCAACAGCTATTGCACCAAGATCGGAATGTTTATAAAACTAGTACGAACGCACCTCATTTGCCACGTTTTAGTTACAGTTTCTGACTTGATTAGGATGCTATCCATTCTTATTTAAACTTTTCTAGCTCCATATCTGAATTTAAACATGGAAGAATACAAAGCAATATTAATTTTAATATTAATGTTAAGGATGTTAATGTATCATGTTTGTCTGTAAAACACGTTTGATGAACATGGAAATGTTTACTTGATAATTTTTATATATGATATCCAAAAAACCCATATTCCAGGTTTAAAAAAACGCACTGATACACTATATAAACTGCAAGGAAACGTTTCTGAAAATCACTGGAAGCAAAATACTCATTCTTTTTAGAAATGCTTCTTTAATATTATATTTTATGTATAGGAAATATTTTTTAATTGTCGTCTCCAAAAAATAACGTTACATTGTATAAGCCAGCTGTAAAACAAAGCAGATGTATCATTGTACGATTAAATACTCTATTGCAATTTTTATAACTTCCATGCATCGCACATTTTCAATTTTTATACCGTCGTATTGGGAAAAAAAGTACTTTTAAATGCAATTTGTTTGAAAACTGCATCTCCATTTATTTTTGAAATATTAATTTTTTTGTAGTTTTTAGAGCCATTTGCTTAATATTGGCAATGGAAGTGCTCCACTTCTGTAGAAAGTAAAGGAAAAATAGTTGTAAAATAGTAATTATATATTTTTGTTGCTATTTTCTCACAACAACCGAAAGGAAATGTAATTAAAATACGTGTTATTTTGAAAAAATATAAACAAATTATTTCTGTTAAAACATGGAGCTATTATAAACTATATTTAATTTTAAGTATCTATATTAATGTTGCAAACAAATGAAGGCCTATGAATCATTAGATAACCGGTTTTTTTTATTTGGTTTTTTTTTTTTTTTTTTTTTTTTTTTTTTTTTTTTTTTTTTGTCGAAATTCTTGAATGACGGCATCTTTTTGCTGAATTTGTGTATTTTACAATAGTGACGTCCTATGCATATTTTACTGTAGATGTTTAAGACTGGATCGTAAATGTGGAATTCTTAAGCGGATGCGAATTACGTCCTTTTACCTAAAATATAAGCATGTGCTTTAAGTCTTAAAATTGAAATATGTTTTGTATTATTTATATATACATATACATTCTTTTTTCATCGGGGGCTACACTAAATTCTGAAAAAGCAGAATTCTTGTTTTCTAGTTATTTTATATTATATTTTCCTAGATTTAGAAAGAATTGTATTTTTTGACAGTGTGCAAGATAAATATTCCTTTTGTGTGGTCAGAACGTCATAGTACTATGCTAGTAAGATTCTAAGACACAGTGATCAAAAGTAGTAAATTCCTAAGTTACGAATAAATGTGAACTGCACTTTAAAAACATTTATATTTATTCAAATTTTTTGTAGGCCAACAATACTTTACCAGCTGTATAGCAAAGACAAATTTCCCGGAATGCCATTAATGTAAGAGAACTTCGGAAAGAACGACGGAATCTGCAAAGCATGTGAAAAATTTTAGCATAGCTTAAACTGTTTCTAAAGGTCACTATACTCGAAATTATTATCAATTGAAATCTGGGATTATACATGTAAGAGAGAACGTTTTTTAGCCCCGATATGCTATCCTTTTGGGCATCAATTAAAGTGTCGCCCTTAAAAAATAACGTTACGCTACATAAGCCAGCAGTAAAACAAAGCAGATGTATCATTGTACTGTAAATACTGATAATAATCTCTACTTCAACTGTCTAAATTTCTAAGCATTGCACATTTTCAATTTTTACACTGTCGTACAGATAAAAAAAGTACTTTTAAATGAATTTTTTTTATATAAAAAGCATCTCAATATATTTTTGAGATATTAATTTTTTTTTTAGTTTTCAACGCCGTTTCTGTAATGGTGGCAAATAAAGTACTACATTTCTGTAGAAGGTTAAGGGGAAATAGTTGGAAAATTGTAGATTACTATATCTTTTTGTTGTCATTTTCTTATTACTGAAAAAAATGTAAATAAAATACGCACTATTTTGAAAAAATATAAATGAATGATTTCAGATAAAACTTTAAGCTTTTATAAACTGCATTTAATTTGAAATATCCCTATTAGTGTTACAAACAAATGCAAGCATGTGAATCATTAAATAGGCGATTTTTTTTTTTCTCGAATGATAACATCGCTTTTTTGCTGCGTTTGTGTATTATTCCGCGATAGTGACGTCATATGCATATTTTTCTAAAGATGTTGTTTAAAACTGGGTCGTAAATATGGAATTCTTCAGCAAATACGAATGACGTCCTTTTATATAAAATAAAAGCGTGTATTTTAAGTCATATAAGTGAAAATTATTTTGTACTATTTATATTTATAATTTTTTTTTTTTTCGTCGGAGGCGACACTAAATTCTGAAAAAGCAGAATTCCTGTTTGCTAGTTATGATACTTCTGAAGGTACTGGAAAGACGTATATTGCTGCATACTGTTGCACATGTGCTGCAACTAAAGCGATACATTTATAACTATAGTCCCCAATCTAAGTACGCAATACTTTATTCGTTTTTTTTCTCGAGTAAACATACAAAGAAAATTTATTACAATGAAAATTTTCATTAAATAATAAAGCTTGAATCAACTATATACGTATGCTTAAGATCATTAATTTTTTTCTTTCAAAATTATTTCGCATTAATTATTACACATTTACATAATAAGATGCATAATTAAGTAGAACATATCTATGTTATGTTTCATGAAATCAGATATCAAAGAAAAATTGTTTTAAATTTTTTTCTGTGGAATATGCCTGCTTCTATTTATGAATAAAAATGAGAAAATATAATCTTGTAAGCAAGTTATGAGATGAACGGATCAAAATAAATTGGATTTCCGTATTCATGCATAATAGATTGTTACCGACTTTTTTTCTTCTTTTTAATAATTTCTTGTAACAAAGAAATGCAGAGATAAGACACAAAAAGAACAATTGCAGAGTTTGTTTTCGTATGTTTTCACAACAAAAAAAGAAAGAAAGAAAAAGAAAATATTGTGTATTATGGCATCCAATGATTTCTCTCTTAGGCAGTAGTTACTAGAAAAAAACTTAATTACTTAGAAAATAATGTTTCAGATTAAACACTTAAATGCAAAATAGCTCTGTTATGAGCGTTTATATTTAAGAGAGCTTTTTTTAATAACAGCTAATTGATAGCTATTTCTGATGAACTGGGAAACAGAGTTTGTTTAGTTTATTTTGTTGAAACTGAAAGGTGTTTTTTCTGTTACAAATTAAATGTAATTGGAAAGCTTGTTTAAGCTTTTGTCTTCCAAACCTGTAATATGGTGCGTTCAGAGTTAGCATCTTTAGATCATCAGAGTTAGCATCCGGCTGCGCCATGTTGCCTGGCTATTCTTTTATAGATGTACTTCAACGGACCTTTTAGTTTTGGTGATTCTGTGTACCAGCCTCTTCCTGAATAGCTAACATTTTTGAATGAATAAGAAATCTATTCTGTATATCTTTAAATTTCGCAACATGCATATGATTTTCTCAGTTGGTTGTCACAGTTATTTTGCAGAAGTATTTGAATTAATGTAATTGTGTGGTGGATATATATGGGGAGATGTCAGCAAGAAACTTGGGATTTACAGCAGATCTTGTCGAAAGGTATTCTAGCTACTATCAAAACCTGTCATAGAGGTTTCTCAAAGGCTCGAAATATGCTGCTTTAAAGGTATAGTGTGGCAACCTGCTATTCTGGTAATCCTTTAAACAGTGTTAAAAATTGAAGCCGATAAATATGAAACTATGCTGAACGGTAAATATGAATCGCAGCGACATCTAGTTGGTCAAACTTAAACATCATAAGCTACAGCAATACCTGCTATTCCAGTAATTCTTTAAAAAGAGTTAAAAATTGAAGCCAATAAATGGGAAACTATGCGGGACGGTAAATATCATTCGCAGCGGCATCTAGTAGATCAAACTTAAAACCTTAAAACACAATGAATCCAAAGAGTCGATCGCAGCGACATCTGCAGGATATTTTTTTAAACTGCAAAACGCTTGCTAGTCTAGACACAGTAATAATATGTTTGCACTGAAATTTGAAAATATCTCGCAGATGTTGCTGCGATCGACTGTTAAGATTTTAGCATCATTGCACATTAAATTATTCAAATTTTTAGCAATGTTCTGACAGCCGATTTCCAACAATTTTTTTCTAAATGCCTTAGTATAAGCATCTAGAAGATAATTATACAATGATTACGTTTGATTTACTAGATGCCGTTGAGATCGGCATTTAAGTTCCGCATCCTTCGATATTTATTGGCTTCAAATTTTATCACTTTTTGGAATAACCGTGCTACACATAGATACTATATTCGAAGTATTGCTGGGCACGTGGACAGTATTTGACATCTTAAAAAATGAGGATATTTAGGGAGGGGAAAACATTTTTTTGTTAAATTTTGTTTACAAATGTATTCAATAAAACCTTAGTCTTTTCCAAATTTTCTTTAATCCCACTTTAATGCTAGCTTCTGCTAATTCTTTTAACATATCTCCAATTTATCAGGTCTGTTACTGAAAATTAAAATGTCAGAAAAAAGAGATGACTTATGTATTCCTTATTTATTCTAATTCCTTTGTTTCCCATTCTAGATTCTAGTAAAAATAATAGGTAATAGTAAAAAAAATTAGGCGTAATGGCGTCTCCTTGTTTAATTGCTCTACCAAACTTGTTCTTTGCTTTTTCTATGCCCAAACGGATGGTTGCTGTTTCTTTTTTGTAAATCTTCTTTATAATATTTATGTAAGGTTTGTCTACACAGATGTCCTCCAGAGATTTAACTATATTTGGTGTGTAAACATAATCGAATGCTTTTTCACAATCAATAAAGGGGAGGCGGAGAAGTAAATTATATTCCTTATATTTCTCCCTGAGTTCCCTTACTGTTTAAATATGACCCAGTAGATCCATATGATCTAAATCTACATAAGAATCCTGCTCGTTCTCTGGGTTGCGTTGAGTTGAGTATAGAACTGATGCAAGAAATTTTCTTAAAAATTTGGATGATATTGTTTAATGTTTTCCTTATCCCCTTTCTTGTAAAGTAGCAGTATCACAGCTACAGCATGTGTGTGTAGTATTTTAGCAAATTCTTCTCTTTCTGCTTTAATAAGGTCAATTATGATTTCATCTTATCCAAGACATTTACCTTTTTTTCATACATTAAATGGTTTGTAAAATTTTATATGTCACACAGGGCTTAACGCTTCAGCTTCTTTGATTCTTCAGCACTTATGATTTCTTTATTGATTTTGGTGATTGTTACGTCTACTCTCTTTAATGCTAAACTCTGTGGCTATACAATCCATGAAGGATCTGTGCCGACAGTGCCCATCCCTGTTTTCTTGACACTGGACCCCGAGGTGCTATACACCATATGTCCCGGCCAGGTGGATAGTCTGACGCGAGATCCTAGGTGTTTAGTCCCAATCAAGCTGGGTACACATTTTATCGACCCCGAAGGGATAAAAGACCTTGCCCAGTCGGAAGTCGAACTCTCGACCTGCGGCGCGGCACCCTCTTTAGTATAAAAGCAGATTTTCATCCCACACGATTTGCGCTTAGCTGATTTCAAAATTTTGTTATCTTGTAGAACTATCTTGACAAAATCATACTTAAATTTTCTGATATCTTCAGTAACGCACTTTCTTACCATTCTGCTTAATTCTGCATATTCAATTCTTGATTTGGGATCGTTTTTCTTCATTCTAAATTCTCAGCGTTTCTTCATCATCATTCTTGCTTCTTCTATTATTTTCTTCGTCTGATTTACATGTGAGCGATTCTCAAAAGGTGGGCACTGGACACACGTCATAACTTTAAGCCTTTCAAAAATAACTTTAATTATCATTGACTTTAATTTTTTTTTCTTTTTACACTGAGTTTTTAATTCTATTCAGAGACAGAAAATGACATAATTTATTGTAAAAGCTTTGTATAAATATCTTAAAATTTTATTATTTTATGCTAAAGAGGCCAATTTCGGACATTCATAACGTTAACTGCTCCAATGTACCACCAAGAAAAAGAGTTTTAACTTGCTTCCAGGTGGTTATAATGGTAAACAACGAATGCATAAAGGAAACGGATGATATTTTGATAATTTCTTTAAGAGATGGCAGGCTGATTTATTACTTTTTTGAAGATAGATGGACTTTTCTATAAAGATTTTTTCTGCATTTTGTTATGTCCAAAAATAACGTACGCGACAAAGCTATCATTTCCACGAAAAATACATCAAGTAAGTACTTTAAACTCTTTTATCTAACTTTAAAATCATTTTTAAAAAAATTAAATTATTTGTATGTGTTTTTGTAAGATTTTTTTACAATAAATGCACTTTTCTCAAATAAGAAAATGGAATGTCCGAATCGGGTAACGATGGAAACGTCGATTTTAATTTCGGTAAATTTTTTTTTAAAGATGATTTGGTGTCCTGAAACGTATAAAAAGATATTTATTATAATGTTTTATCGTAAATAATTACCGTGTTTTGTATAAATAAAGTGTATTTAGTACGTGTAATAATATAACTTGACTTGAAGCATGCTCAACTAATGTGTGTAACGATAGACACAATATGGCGACCGCTGCGATCGTTACGAAATTTCGGGCATGCTTATTTAAAAGTATGATTTAAAATTAATAGTAAACTTCTTTTTTTATTTCAAAAGTAATTCTTCAGTGATCTTACGTATTTTTATGTATTTTGCAAAGTTTTCTTTGTAGCAAATGTACCCCAAAAGATTATTTAATAACAATGTCCAAATCGTGGAAGGATCTAAACATTAATAATTTTAATTTTCTAAATACATAAATAAATATATTATAACAGAGTCCATTGTTCTAACATACATCTTAAAAAATAAAATAAATATTTTTTTGTTAAATTATTGTACTTGAGTTCTTTTTTTTTTTTTTCATTCAAGGTTTAAGAATCCCATCTCCTTAAAATTCCATTCTTCCTCTTTGCTCCCACATCAAAATGCAAGGCAAATAAAAAGTTTAAGCCACTTCGTGCTGTAACTTTGGTTAAAAAAAAAAACAGAAATTGCCAGTATTCAAAGTAAGGAGACAGCCAGCGAAAACTGTTAAAGGTACTCAAAAGATTCACTCCGTACACCCGACAAACAAGGATGGTACTATTCAAATAGGAAATAGATCTGGTTTTTACAATCTCTGTAAAAAACAATCAAGAATGCATTACCAGTGAAGCTGGTGAAAAAAATATTGTTTCTACAATTGACTCCTCACAGTTGAAAATAGATTGACATTGGTGACTGGTACTTTGTATTAATTCATGATGAAAACTTATGGCCAGGTATTATTGAAAAGATCAGCATTGATAATGGTGAACAAATATTTTCTATAATTTTTTTGATTCCTCAGGCAGACATTGATTTTAACAGGTTTCGTTATCCATCTAAAAAAGACAGCACAAATTTAAAATATGAAGATATTTTTTTTTAAATCACCAAATCCACCTCACCCGGTGACAGGAAGAGGAGACTTTTCTTTTGATAAAAAAATTATAGATATGTGCATTAAAAAATGGCAGTACATTTTTTTTTTTTTTTTAAGGAAAAAAAAAGAATAAATTATATGTTGGATACTTCTAATATTATGTAAAGGTATGTTTTTAACATTACCTTTACATTATCATTATTACATTAACATTTGATTAACATTTGATTTTATTATTATTATTACTGGATAACAAAAAGTTAATTATACATATATATATATGTGTATACACATGCAATTATAGGACAAATTTACTACATTCTTAGTCTTAAGAATTTTTTAAATACTAAGTGCAACGTCCAAAATCTGTCAGCAATGTCCAAATTCTGTAACGTACGTGCGAAAAAATGTCCGAAATTTGTAACATACACAACTGCTAATTAATTGCTTTAATAATTAATTTTCCAGAATAGTTGCTGTCTTTTAATGTTTGTGTATAATTTTGTAGACTTATATATTATACTATTAAAAAAATTGGCCTTAAATTTGAAAATTTGAAAAATTACATATAGTTAGCATTTAATGATCCCACCTTTTGAGAATCTCCCATGTGCTTTACCGGCTATCTCTTTTGAAATTTCTTATAGAATAAGTTTCGTGTTCACTACTGTAACATCCTGATCCATTTCCGAAATTGACTGTAGTACCTTCAAAACGTGTTTAATTTCCAAATAAAATTCTTCTTTATGTTTCTGTAGACTTATAATATCAACTCATTTCTTGGGACGTTCGAAGAGCTCCATTCCTTCCACTTTAGTATTTAACAGCATTTTGCATCTAACCAACCTTTGATCGCTTCATAAAATTATCGAGAATGCTAGAGTCGTGAATATTAAGCTTTCTATATATTTCGCTTCTTTCTCCATTTGCACTTCTCCCTTTCTATTTTTATGGCTTTTTAAAAAAACAATGGATTCATAATATACATCTTTTCACATTCTGCAAAACTTTTTCCCGTTCCGTTTCGCATCCGATATGATTTCCTACTGAGAACTCTCCTTTCTCTTTTTCTCCAATTCTAAAATTTCAGTCTCCTATTATTAATTTGATGAAGCACTTTCCCTTCTGATTCATAGAAGTTACATCTTCATAGAAATCCTCAACTTCTTCATTACTCTAGCTAATTTTTTGTGCATAAAATTACATAATTTGCATCTTGTATGTGTTTGATACTTATACTTGTATAACTAACCTTGTAACTTAGTCCGATGCACTACTATATTCTACGATATGATTCTACACCTTTTATGAATCAGAAATCCTACATCACTTAATTTTTTCACTTTCTGTGCCTCTGTAGTGTAGTACATGCCCGCCAGCCTGATCACTCTTCTCTTCACCTTTCCCTCTTACTTCACATTCTTCTTAAAGTTCCTGTAAGCGATTCTCCGAAGATAGGGATCGTCCGTTGTATGTAACCAAGGTCATTCATTAATTTATGACAGCCAAGCAGAATCCGCTGATCCTTAGCACCCTCTGCCTTCATGTCTTTCTGATCACTGCCGTAACCAGGGACATCTAGACTGCCGGGAATTGAGGGCCGTGATTTGGTTTTTGAATTCATAGTAAAATAAGTGGAGAAGCACACAGTTAAAAATTTAGAAAAGGAAGAAAATAGAGAAACTGTGAGTGATTATTTCACTTGTTTCATATTTACTGTATATTTTGCCGTACAAAGCGCACTTTTGAATAAATAAAATTTATTAAAATTTACAGGTGCGCGTTACATGTCTCATACGAAAGTGAAAGAGTAAAGATTGATTATAAGAATTGAGATTTCTATAATTAATGGACTAGAGAAAACGTCATTATGCGAATGAGAGAGAAATTGATTTTAAAGGCTTTGTGGGGATTGAAGACTTGGCACACTGTAAAAAAACCACTGTAAATTTGCCAGAACAAGCTCGATTACAGTGAATGTGCTGCATCTTTCTTTGGTTTCCTGACTATATAACCATGGAAAATACAGTATTTGCGTAAAATTATCAGCCCAATGTGCTGGCAATTTTACGCAACTACTGTATTTTTCATGTTTATATAGTCAGGAAACCAAAGAAAGATACAGCGCATTCACTGTGATCGAGTTTGTGCGCGAGATGAACTGTACTTTGTACTGTAAAAATGTCGTTTTTTTCTTTTTTACAGTGTAGTAGCATATGAGTCCCCACTTTGCATTTGCTTATGTTATTTATAATTGTACTAGTTATTATACTTTTTAATGCTCTTTATTGTATTTTATTGTTACATATCTCATGAAGGTTTCTTTTCAAAAAAGCGAGTGCGTGTAATACGACAAATAAACATAAACATGGAAAAATACAGTCTGAAATCGTAGGTGCGCGTTATATGCAGAAATATACGGTATTGCTTAGATCCTTTCATTATATCTCAAAACGCTTCACTTTCAAACGTTAATCCTCAGTATTTAAGTTTTCTTCGTGAGTGTTTGTTCAAATATATTCAATATTTTTAGACAAAACTATAGAAACCTTCGCTCGTTTTTCGAAGAGTTAAATCTAGAAATATTTGAAAGTTATCAGAAACGTGAACGAAAACTACCAATACTTTCATATACGTTTGCTTATATCACTGTTTATGAAAAAGATTTCTGAAAAGAAAGAAATGGGGAAAATATCTTTATCGATGAAATACTGCTTCCGAAATATCTCTTTCTTTAAATTCTTTCGATTTGAATAAGAGTAACAAGATTCAAATCTTTACAACTCAATTTTTACTTTGTCTTTCAACCACTTATTTTCTTATTTTCCGTTACACGTTCCCTGCTATGCATTTCGCGGAAGTTCTATTTCAGTTCAAATTACGAAAATTGTGTTTGAATCTATGAGATTAAGATAAGAGTTAGATAAGAATTTAAGCTATTTGCAATGTTTATAAAGACTCCCAAATTTATTCTCCTTCGCCGTTCCTCACAAATAAATAAATAAGTAAAGAGGGCTTTGCTACGAAATCTTAGTAATCTCGCCAGAATACTATGTGAAATGTAAGCATGTTATTAGGTAGATTTCGTAAGAAATACTACCTATTGCAGTCGTTACCATTGTGCGACTTTTGAAAAATTCCTTCATAACTTTTCATTATATGACTCCAGAAACCCAAAACCACCCCCACCTTAAAGGTTTATATATATATATATATATATATATATATATATATATATATATATATATATATATATATATATATATATATAATGTATGTGTGTATGTATGTATGTGTGTATGTATGTATGTATATATATGTATGTATGTACTAAATTTTGTCCGCTCGATAAAAGTCACAATTATGCATGGATCGTCTTCAAACTCGCCAAACATATTGAGATGGTTAATATCTCGGCGGGGATTGCAAATGAGAAAAATCGGCCCAAGGCCGATGGAGGAGGGTTAAAAATTTTGAATACCTCCTTAAGATGATTCTGATAATAAACGGTCAAGTGCGAGCATTACTCGCGTACAGAGGGTTCCGTAGAATAAATATACGAATTTGTAATTGTATTATAAAAAAAAAAAAAAAAAAAAAAAAAAAAAAAAGTTGTTAAAAGAATACTAAGACTTTTTAAAAAACTATATAACGTAGGGTTGGGTATAACTGTATATATTAGAAAAGTGTAATCGGGTATACCATGAAAGTTCTAAGAGATATATGGAACAATATCAAATATAGCTATTCGTATAACTCTCTTTTTAATATTATCCTAATCTGTTTATGATGAACTTAATTCGGTACTGACAATAAAGGCAGTGCATAGTTAAACTTCATTTGGCATTTCATGAAACTAAATTCAGCGTAGTAATAACCTTTATTTCTACAGTGTATCTAAAACAAAACCTTTGTTCAAAGTTTAAATTTGGTATTGTGCTAAGTGCGCTTCGAATTGAGGTCTCAAAGTTGCAACGTCGTCTTGGTCAGTGCCGCGTTTTTCCAGATAGGTGTTTAATTAACTTTTAAAGTCACTCGAGGCGTATTGAGAGATACAATCAATGCAAACTATCGCGAATCTCACAGTATTTATGCGATTCATTCTAATTAAATATTTCGAGGGCGATGCCCTTAAAAAACGGACACCTGATTTTAATTTCAAAACAGACAAATGGCACCAAGAATATTTAATTAAAATTTTCCTTTTATCATGTACGTGAAAATAAGCAAGTTCGCATTTTCTAATAAATTCGTTTATAAATTCTGGTTTCAGTACATTATTTCAAAAGTTTATAAATAGAATTACTCCATGCAGGAAAGGATTAAGTGGTCGCAGGACTCTTAAAGCTTCAAAATTTAAGAAATTTTAATTTTTTTATATGTTAAACTCCTATCTTTTCTGAATATTTTGATATAATTGTTTCCTTGAAATTCCCATTAGAACAGAAGTTTTGGCTTTTAGAATTATACCCGCTCAATAGCTGAAGCGGCGTTTCCGAAACTTTAAAGTCATTATTTTCCAAATGGCGTTTTTAGGTATAACGCGCAGGATACCTCAAAAACTTTTGAATATTTTTTCATGAAATTTTCAAAACATATATTCCATGTTATTCTGTATGAACTGAACCTAAAATTTCCTTTTTATTGTTCAAAAAAATATTTTTTAGGTGATTTTTACTGTTGAATTTTTCAAAATTTTGTACTAGCTAAATGCAGCATTGCATTAAAAATATAAAAATGCTTTAAATACAAATTTATTTAAGTTCCAGGAAATTATTACAATCTGAAGTATAAGTAAGCACCAAAATTTTCATTCTAGTTGCAATATTTATTTTGTAATCCTACGCGTAAACTGTTATGCTAATTTTTTGTTCGAAAAATGTCTAACAGTTTCGAGCCCCCTATAAATACTAATTCTGTATCTTACAATTTTTTAAATATATGAAACGAAAGAGCATACTTATATCTTTCATTCCAATTAAAATTGTGTTTTAAAATCATATACATTTTAAGACATTAAATGTTCAAAATGGTCTTTTTTTCATTTTTCCACTTTTTAGAGTCCAGAGACCCCTTAAATTAGTATGTTTTTAACAATTTGACGTTTATTGCTTTTATACTGTTACTGGACATTACATTACACATATATATCATTAAAAGTCGTTAACTAGGCATAGAGTACGCCGCCCTGTCCTTGTGTATGTCCAAACTGACCGTACCTTTAAGGGTTAATATCTCAGCTAATTACCGATGATTTTTTTCGAAAATCATTATCAACAATGCTTTTATTCTTCTGCAACGATAGGTATATTTAGCGATGCTCAACAATTTTTCTGAATGCCCATAAATCGAAATTTGTGTATAATAGAAAAATGCTAATTATTCAAACTATGTGACCTAGGGTAATCGCTATAATTTTCCGGCAAGGTTTATATTAACGTCTACTACCTCTAATTTTTTCATAATTTCAGTTTCAGTAGATTCGGAATTGGATGGGGGGAACATATTTTTGCGCTACATTTTCAACAATATCTTTGAAAATGTAATACCTAAAATTAAAAAGAATGTATTTTTGAGTTCAGCGTTACAAAAGCTTTCACAAGATACCCCACATGATATACAAAGAAAAATTTTTTTTTTTCAAGTAGCATAATTAGCCCTCTACTTTTTTACTAAATATATTTATGAATGTTTATTAATCTGAAAATATGTGGGTCAATGGTCTTTATTACTTCCCCGAATTTGAACTTTCCACGTTCCATAGTTTACGATTAAAATGGCTGTGACAGACAGACAGACAGACGGACAGACACAGGAGTGATCTTATAATGATTCCGTTTTTTCTTTTTAAGTACGGAACCCTAAAAACTAGCTCTTACAGAAAAATGGAAGAAAATTTAAACATTTTTCCTTTATATTATTGCCGACAATTAAAAAACCACAATAAAATTCTTACCGCAACAATTACTATTCTATTGCAAGATTTCCACGTGGAAAATATATATATATATATATATATATATATATATATACTTCCATTATAAACCTACATCGTTTACTTGTTTACAGAAAATCAACAGCTTGAGAAATTTTGATGCAAGAAAAACTATTATTGGTACTACTTGGTTTTCCCGTCGAACAAAAATCTATCGCCAAACTATAAGATTAAATGCCAATAATGGTTGATCGCAAATATCACATTCACTTGACTTTAAGCAAATTACACGTGTTTACGTCTTCAGGTGATTTTTATTTCGAATTTTATTTGTATTTTTATTAATGTTATACTCATTTATTTGTTCTTTCGTTATTTAAAATAAAAATCAACTTTTAACTTCGAAATCTACCAGTGCCTGTAGGCCAGGGATTTTTTTTCATACTACGACGTAAAAAATAATTTATAAAAAAACCTACAGCGAAATACTTCAGATATTATCGTAAGTTATTGAGAATTTGGCATGCTGTGGCCTTTGCAAAACTTTTCTCATCGTTCTAAAGTATTAATTTAGATACCACAGTTACACACTAACAATTGTAAACATGAAGCGTCATTTAATTTAGTTCATTTCTTTCAGTTCAGCGCTGAATTACAGACATCATATTTAAATAAAAACACAGCGCAACAGTATAAATTCTTTAGCGCTTGCACGAGTTAATGCAAAACTAATAGGCAATGGCCGACACAAAACTTTCCTTCATATCATTATAAAATACAGGGTGAGCATAAAGTTTTTCTCTGTTTATAAAGATTTATAACGGAAAAAACTATTGAACTCAGACATACCGGATGTCTTATCTAGGACTGACTGATTTTAAGATTCATTAACTTGCAATTGGTGAGAGCTATTAAAAAATGTTTCTCGCAGGAAGATTATGTGCGATGACAGGAGTGTTTTTACTGCTATTCCTGATTTTAGTTCAAAATAGCAGTGATGGATGGCGCTGCAAGCAATATGCGCTAAATTCAGGTCCGATTTTTCGGCCTCTCTCTTCTCCTAGTATTGATTCCAAAGAAAGAGGTTAAATATCTGGATTAGGTCCCTAAGAACAAAATTGCATTGGCAGCTATGAACCACTCCATATATTTAACCTCTTTCTTTCGCATCAACACTCAGAGAAGAGAGAAACTTGTTTGTTTTATTGGACACATACATCAGACTTGTGTGCTTGACAACAAGGCCCGCTTATAAGTCATCGTCGATATACAGGGACGAGATAGCACAATGAAATTTACAACACAGAGAATTTTTACATCCGGGAGCTCCACAAAGAGTGTGCAATGGAGCCAGCGGGAGTCGAACCCGACAAGCTTCCTACGCTCTAAAGCGATTAGCAGCGTGGTGTCTTAACCACTCGGCTACGGAGGCCCCAAGAAAGAAACAAAAAATTGGACCTGGATTTAGCAAATATTGCTTCCAGTGCCATCTGCCTTGTCTATTTTGCACTAAAATCCGCATTTCAATTGCTCGCAATCGCGAAAATGTAGGGCGCGTTATATGATTACTTGTTTATATTCGATGATTTTTTCCATTTTTCATATGCATTTGTAATTTTATGTTATACATTCTGATGACGACTGATGAAAATGAGTTGAAACATGTAAATATAGATTTTTAAATTACTTTTAATGTGTTTTTATAACGTCTTTTAAGCAAATAAATATTTTAATATTGTGATATGAAAATTACTAGTTAAACTGTGAAAATTGAATAAAAGCAACAGCGTGTGAGACCACTAACAGCTATCGTATATACTCGCGTATAAGTCGAGGAATTTCTGACAATTTTTGGCAAGCAAATTTGGGGGGGGGGGGGGTCGACTTATACGCGAGTCAATTATAAAATAAAAAATAAAACTTGGAATACTGCAAAATTCTGTTTTTTTTATGTGTATGAATAATAAAATATTACAGAAAATATACAAATAATAATAATTTATTTGTAAAAAAATTTTCAATGATTTATTTTTATTTAGTTACTACTTTTTCGCATAGGCAAGTGAAATATTTGGTTTGATTTTGCGCAAAATTGAAGTAAAAAGTTAGGAGGTCGACTTATACGCGGGTTTTTGATTTTTTGCAGAATTTGCATTCGAAAGTTAGGGGGTCGACTTATACGCGAGTCGACCTATACGCGAGTATATACGGTATTTAAGATTAAAATACTTTTAATCTATCATACTTGTCAAGGTTTCAAATATTTGATAAAAATATTTTTTTATTCAATTTTTGGAGCACTATAAGGGGAGAAACATTTGTGCTATAAATCGAATGTCTAACAATAAAAATGTAGCTATTGGAAAATTAATATTCAACTAAATATAATGACTTTCTTATTACAAGAATTTCATGACAAACTGTTTTAAGGAAAATAACTTCATTTTGTTGTCAAATACGTTCATTGCAAAAAAGCGTAATTCTCTAAATATCTGTATCTAAATATTTCGATAATTTAAAATGACTCTTTTATTCTTCAGTTCTTTCATAAATACGTGGAAAAATTCTATCTACATTTATCAAAACTATACTAACGATTTTAATAACTGAAAATATATGCTTATTATTCTACCCGGCAGGACGCGCGCCGTGAAACGTAACACGAGAACGGACATGGTGTGTCAGGAAAACACCCAAACATATTAAATGGTATAAATAAGAAAAAATCTTTAGAATTTTATCTGTTAGTGAAATTCATGATAATTACACTCTTTCTCGTGAAAAATGATAACTAAAATGTTAAATTATCGTTAATTTTAAAAATTAATAAACAATAAATTAAAAGCACACACCTCTATTTTCCTTTATCGAAAAACTTAATTTTCCTTTACAATTTTTATTATAATAAAATTCTACATTATTGTGAATAAAAATACTGAGATTTATGAATTATCATAATAATTAGGTGTACATGGATCAGAAACTTTAGATTTTTTGCAGTTTTTACATATAGCTTCAACTTCTATATTATTCTATAAGACAAAAAAAGATGTTTTAATGTTTGTAAAAGTTTTAATATTTGTAATGTAAAAGATGTTTATGTTAACCGGGCGCAAATTTCGCCAATAGCAACTTTTATCTTTCGCATGTGTAAATTAGAAAAAACGCTATGAAATTTAAATAAAATATTTTAGGTTTACGATATTATTTCTTAGTAATTACTTTTACTATGCATTTATACTATAAATCAAATAATATTTATACTATAAATCATTTGTTCGACAATAAAAATGCTGCTTTCTGGAAAATTAATTAATAGTAAAATTTCTAGCTATCATTAAGAAGGATACACTGCAGACTTTTAAGACTATTTTTTTTATACTAGGGGGCTCTGCCCCCTACGAGCTACGCCCGTCAACCCCCCTTCAGACACAAAGAGCACGCTAATTTGATCGGCTTTAAAAAGATTTCGGAAGATTTAATTATAATTTGAATCTGACAATTATAATCTGATGTAATTTTCACCAAACTTTTCTTTCTTTTTTAATATTCACGTAAAAATACTTTTGTTAGAAATGAAATATTATGATCATCTTAAAATATCAAATAAATGTCTCACGTAATTTTTAAATTTAAACTATTTTGCAATGTTATTTTTTGTTCATTTTACGTAATAAGTGTAATGTGACGTAAATGTGACGTAATTTCTCCTATTTGAGACTTCTAACGCATGTTAATGAATTTATTATTTTACAATATTCTTTCTCTTTTAAAATTCACGTGTAAGTATAGTTTTTATGACGCAATTTTCAATGAGTTCCTGTTTTTTATATTTTCTGTTTATAATAGTCACGTGTAAAATAAATTTTTAATTTGAAGCAAACATTATTGTTTGCGCTGTTTATACAGTTTGCAACAGTTTAAATTAATACAATTTTCTAAATTTTGTAAAAAATATCTCTCGAAATGCTGAAAATTTGAATTTAAAATAGAAATAAAACCTCAAAAAATGAGTCAAATTAAAATACTAAATGCAGTCTGCACACCGGGAAATTCTGACGCATAAAATGATCTAAAAATGCTTAAATTCCTATGTACAGTTTTTGCTTCTATAAAACTTTTTTAATGGAACGATTTTGTCCAACTTTGGCATTAAATATCTCTTAAAATAATTCTTCGATTTCAAAACTGTCTGCATCAGCGTGTTTATCAAACATTTCTCTATAATACTACCGATTTTCATATTTTTGTATGCAACAGTTTTTTTAGTATTAACGAAGAAAGGCCATGATTAAGCATTCAAATTGGATGCCGATCTTCCGGGAAAATCTACGCAGATTTTCATTGGTCCATTTCAAATCAATTTTTTTTTTATATATAGAAAGATAACAGTTAAAATATTTTCATTGAGCTATTTGATATAATACTATATACATTTTTTTAAAATCAAATGTTGGGTCATTATGCGATTATGCGAGGAAATAAGATTTATGCTACAAGTTACATGTCCAACAGTAAAACTACTACTTTTATAAAATTAATATTCAATGAAATATGTTGACTTTCCAATTTGAAAAAGTTCGTGACAAACCATTCAGGGAAAACAACTTCATTCAATTGTCAGATGCGTTCTCTCGAAAGAAAGCACACTCCTTCAGGAAAGTCAATATTTAACCTATGAATTAATCATTCATAATGACTTGTTCATTCTTCAATGCTTTAATAAATGGGTGGATGCCATTCTCTTTTTTTACGCATTAGAGAGTATTAATGTTTTCTTCTAATTATCTTACATATATTTTTCTTTTCACAGGCTGTTGGCGGAGGGCGGCAGAAGGCGGCAGGCTTGGAGAATTTTCACCATGGCAACCAGCTTGCTAGTCCATTCGGTATGAATGACTTTTTTATTATATATAAGTTTTCACATCAAATAGAGATGATAAATGAATTTTTGCAAATAATCTATACAAACATAAAGAAATATCAAATCTTCCGTAAAAGAAATGTAGCATAAAAATCATGGTAAATAGAGGGTGGACATAAATCAAATGGGATTATCGTAACTGAATAATTTGTGAAATATTATTTGTAGGGTACCAGTTCTGTATAAAATTAATGGTATTGTATCCTTTGTCTGCTGATAGATGGTTGCAGATAGTACTAAAGTTGCAGCAAAGATTATCTAAGTGGTGTTTTTCTTTCGCCACCACGATCACTAGACCTTTCATTCGAAGATTTTAATGCATGGTGTTTTATTAAAAATCAGGTTTACAACTCGCAGACAAAACTGAGAATTGGCACCTTGATCTGCTCATATCGTATTAAGATAATACGATGCAGACTGAAATATTTGTGTTGTACTAATCGGTGTTATTAATGTGTTAAAATTTCATGCCGAAACTAGCTGACGCAATAGTACCATTCAAAATGATGATTTGACGCCTCGTTCTTCTCATATACGTCACCAAGATATGCCGAGGCTGACCAGTCATTGTTTAACATATACTTAATAGTAGGTTTCTGCATAATTAATTCATCTTCAATTTCGATGACGTAGTAATGTGTAGAGCAATATAATGTAAAATATTATGTTTTTAGTGCTTCCACTATACTACATAATTTTCTGTTATAAATTTTAGTCTTCCGGAAGTTTCTACATCGATATGCAGTCCAAAATATTTCAAATTTACTTCATCTAAGTTTTAATTTGGCACCACAAGTTCATCTCGAAACTCTATGACATGATAGTACCGCCAAAAGACGAATCTGTACACCACCCCCCCCCCCTGCTGCTCATATCGTAAAAAAAATATGCCGAGGCAGACCAGTCGTTCTTTAGTCTACTGTTAATAACATTGTCCTATATCATAATTTCCTCTCATAACTCGTTGATGCAATGTTTTGTCGCCGAAGCCGCCACCTTCACCCTATTAGAAAACTAATCAGATGTATCAATCCAAAACTTTCTTCTTTCTCATATATGTTAATATTTCAAAAAGTTGTTACACATGTTAATCCTTCAGTGTTATTACTGCAGTACTACACCAACTTTGATTTTCATCTCAAGTTTCTGCTTCATTTTACTAATCAGAGTAAAAACGATCATAACATTTATTAAAATCAATATTGCTCGTAATTGTGTTGTACATCAGCTGCTTGAGAATCGCCGGATTAACTGAATGCGAACTGCCCATCGTTACATGAACAGCCGATGCACAACAGAAATATGAAAAATCGAGTAAAACTTCTATTACAGCGCCCCCTTTCGGAGGAACATTTCCAAATTCAAAGAGGTCCTACTTACCATAGTCAAAAACATATAATTTAATTCAGGGGAAGACGGAAGTTGGAGAAAAACCCAAGTTTGTTCCTGGTAATTTTATATGTTAACACATGACAATACTGGCCCGCTTGTGTGAAGACTCTTGCTCCAGTATGCACGTGGTTTGTGAAATGTTAATTTCTCGCTTTCAATCGTCGTTAGTTTCTGGTCTCATGACTATTTAACCTGGTGAGTAAAGCCCTTATAACATTCCGTTGCTCATATTTAAAGTTCATAAACAGATGTTTTATTTTAAATAAGATATTATCAATATAAATGAGTTCCACATTCTATTACACACACAAGGCAAGCAGAAGCGGCCACAACCTTGCAGCATACTGAAATAAGTGTGTGTGGCATCTTCCTTCTATACTTGGGAGAAGAAGCAACATGGTTCAGAAATAAATAAAAAAGGAAGACAGAAAATTAAGTAATTCTTTTCTGTCCTCCACGTTACACCACCCAGTATTTACAGCCATTTGACCGCTTATTTTTAAACCATTGAAAACATATTGGCGAGAAGCCCTGAAAATCTGAATTCCCAACAAGCCAGATCGTAAACTTTCAAGACTTCAGTTTGGATATCTTCTAAATACAGCTTGGAGCAAGGTAGCCACAGTAGGAAATAGCGCTTCTAGGTTTTCAGCTACTGGGATTTACCCCTATGACCCACAAGTAATCCCACAGCATGCCTTTGTTAACTCTGGTGGTTCCAGCAATGATACAGCTGTTGCTTCTACAAGCTGCGCATATGATAATAGGCCTACACCTGCAGTTGCTTCCACCAACAGAGGCAGTGGCAGTGGATTGTCACCAGCAGCTGCCCTGCCTCCACCAGCTGCGGGATTTTCTGTCTAGAAACAATCAGCTATATTCTTCAGGTCGAAAAAGCGAAACCATCCGGGCGTAAGAAACAAACAGCAGAGGTCTTAATTGCATCAGAGAGCAGAAAAACTATGCGGTAAAAGGCCATGGGAAATCGGAAAAAAGCAAAATAAATAAAAGAAACCTTCGAAAAAAAAAACCCGAAGAAAGGGAGGCGTGTAAGCTGGTCTTTATGAAGTGAAAAAATTTCTCTGGATACCAGTGGATAGTTTTGATGAGGATGATGATGATGATTTTTGTGCTGTATGTAAAGGATATTTTTACGATAAAAAAGGTCTCAAGTGTTATTGCATTCAGTCCATCAAATGCAAGAAATGGTTCTACGAAGATTGTAGTGATCATTTGCGTTGAATGAAATGTTGTGCAGGCTAACATTGAAACCTGTACCCTTGTAAGTTTTAGCAAAGTAAATTTGAAAAAAATCAATTCAGTTTACTGATTTGTTTATTTTTCCGTAGTTATTGTTAATTCACAGGTAATGTCCCAATGTTTGTCTTATTTTTCTTATTTACTGTGGTGTTGCATCTCACCCCATAACTAGTGGTATCTTCCCCGTATATATGGGGAACATGGCTCAATTACACGAGTTTATTTAAAACTAGATTTGTCAATCATGACCATGAAAGGAAATAATAAATTTATATAACCAATTAAATATTGAAGAACATGGTGCATTTTTTACATTATCTTATCATTTCAATTTTGGCTCTACTAAGCAAAACATCCTATTATTTGGCAACTTTCCCAGAATTACCTTATATGAAATTTCGTTCAATTCTATGTTTCATACACTTCTCGATGGTACAATAAGGAAAATGGCACAAAAATCGCTAGTACAGTGCCCTCTTCTGGTGGAATATTTTCAAATTCAAGGAAGACCTGCAGGCAATAGTAAAAAACATAACAAAAAATTTGGTCCAATTCTATGCATAACTTCATACACTTTTCGATGACACAACACACACACACGAACGGTCAGACAGAAATTTTGTATAAACAGGTTTTTTGGGATCTTTGATCCTTAAAAAGTGTAAATCCGTCGAAAACCGGAAGTCGAAAAAAATCTCGGTTATAATACTTTTTTCTTCAGAAAGAACGTAAAACATTACGCCATTTTTTTAAAATTTGGATATTTTTAAAAATTGTTTTACCTACCTAAATATGCTTCAGAAAGTAAAAGATATGTATAAATAAGTGTCTTCTAACTCGCATCTCTTTTACTCAAAAATATAAAGCAGTGCCATTAATACAGTTACTTGAAACAGAGCATTGAATTGTCACTTATCTATCTATCCATCTATATATCAACATAGGTATCCGTCTATTTATTATCTATCAATTTCAGTTGCTATGTGTAACTATATTTCTATTTATATATCTGTCTATGTTTTTCTCTGTTTGTCTTAGTTTCTGTCTTATCTATATCCATGCTTATCTGCATATTTATTCATGCATTTTTTCTATCAATTTATTTGTTGTGCGTGTATTTGTTAATTTATGTAGATATCTACCAATCTTTCCATCATTTCTTCATTTGCATACCTATCGGTTGATCTTTTTAATTACTATGAAAGTTAATTTACTTAAATAATAAAAACTTCAGAAACAGAAACATGTAGAAATAGGTACCTTCGAATTTTTACCTCTGCCACTCCAGAACCTAAAGCACACTGCCATTAATTGAGTTACTTGAATCGGAGCATTAAATCATCACTATCTATCTTTCTGTCTATCTAGTCCATCTTTTAGTCTATTTATTTATCTGTCTATCTGATTTTCTGTTTGTCTTAGCTGCTTACTTATGTATATATCTGCCTATTTGCCCATCTACTTATTTATTTATACGTTTACCAGACTGCCTATCAATCTATTTGTTCACAGGTCTATATATTTATCAACCTGTTTTTTCTTTCCTTCATAATTATGCAAATTTATTTATTTAACCATTAAATTCTCCAAAAACTGAAATATGTACAATTATGTACTTTCTAATTTGTATCTTTCACATTAATTGTGCTACTGGAGGAGGAGCATTGAATCGTCACAATCTGTATTATATCTATCTTTATATCTGCCTATCTATCTACATATTCATCTATCTATCAACGCTTCTCTATCTGTGTTTTCACCTGATTGTCTTAGCTGCATTCTTATCATCTGCCTATATCTTTATTTTTTTTTTTAAGTATTGATCTGTCTGGCTATAAATTATCCTATTTACATGTTTATTTATCTACGTCTTTTTCTTTCTTTCTCAAATTCTTCTTTTAATTACCTATCGATCTGGGTTTTTTTTAATCGTTATTTATATCCGATATCTGCTTATCTATCTATCTACCTACCCATCTATCTAGCAACGCTTCTCTGCCGGTGTTCTCATCTGATTGTCTTAGCTGCATTCTTATCGTCTGCCTATCTCTTTAATTTTTTTAAGTACCGGGTGATCCAAAAGTCAGGACGAACTTTAAAAATGAATAATTCGGAAACGAATCAAGATACAAAGATACGGTTTGCACCAAACGGATGGAAAAGAATTCGAGTTTTGTGTGGCAACGAAAAAAAATATTTCTGTTGGCGACCAACAGATGGCGCTATAGTGTTTTATTACACAAAAGATGATTTACAAATGAAAAATTGTTGACAGCTTACAAGTCAGCTTAATTGCAGTTAATTAGTACTACAGTAAATGTTCAGTGTGCTGTCCATCATTCAGAAGTACAGCTGTGAGACAAGTCACCACACCGTTCACAGCATTTAGTATCATTTATTGCGTTATGGCAGGCACATTTTGGCGGATGGCATCTTTCAGTCCTGCTAGTGACGCCGGTTGGTCGCGGTACACTTTTGACTTCAAGAATCCCCACAGCCAAAAGTCACAGGGTATCAGATCGGGAGATCTTGGAAGCCATGTTGATTAAAGTAGGGACTGATTATGCGATCCCCCCCCCAAAAAAAAATGTTGAGCGTAGCAGGAGTTGCACAGGCAGAGCAATATGAGGTGGTGCTTTATCTTGCATAAAGGTGACTGTTTGGAGTGCCTGTCGCGCTTGCAGTTCAGGAATAATGTTGTTCTGTAACAGTGCTACATATCGCTGACCAGTGACAGAAACTGTTTTGAAACTGTTTTTGTCTGTGTGACTTCCTCGAAAAAAAAATGGACCAATTATGAAATCAGCAATGAAGCCACACCTGACTGTTACTTTAGGCTGTTGCAAGGGTACCTCAACAAATGCATGTGGATTTTCTGTGGTCCACACTCGAAAATTGTGGGTGTTAACAGCACCAGAGAGTGTGAAATGCTCTTCAACTGTCCAAAGCACAATGTAAAGCCAGCCGTGCTGCTCTTCCCTCTATCTGAATACCAAATTCGCAAAATCTCGGTGAGTCGAAATCAGGAGGTTTCAGTTCTTGGTTATGTTGCAACTTGTAGGGATACCGTTGTAAAGTTATTCGCAGTGCTCTCCAGACACTTCCGTACGACGTTCCTGTCTTCAAATTTCTTCATTTTGCTCAATGCAGAACACGTTATTGGTCATTTGCTATATCGCATACCCTACATGCAGCGATATGCTCGCAATGACGCAGTGGCACTTTCCGAATTCTTATTATACAGTTTAAGTTAAGAGGGCTTTCTCAACTGTGGACAGCATTTCGATGCATACATGCTTCAACTACCATTACCTGCTGCAGTTGGTCCTTTTTATATAGTTTGTTTCTTTGCATAATCCTACATCAGAAATCCGACAGCGCCATCTGTTAGTCGCCAACAGAACTATTGTTTTTCATTGCCACACAAAATCCGGTTTCTTTTCCATCCGTTTGGTGCAAACCGAATCTTTGTATCTTGATTCGTTTTCGAATTATTTGTTTTTAAAGTTCGTCCTGACTTTTGGATCACAGGGTATTTATCTGTCTGGCTATATATCAGCCTATTTGCATGTATATTTATCTACGTCTTTTTCTTTCTTTCTCCATTTCTTTTTTTTAATACCTATCAATCTGTTTTTGTTTTCGTTATTTATATCCGATATCTGCCTATCTATCTACCTATTTATCTATCTAGCAACGCTTCTCTGTCTGTGTTTTTATCTGATTGTCTTAGCAGCATTCTTACCATCTGTCTGTCTCTTTAGTTTTTCTAAATATATTTATCTGTCTGGCTATATATCAGCCTATTTATATGTATATTTATCTACGTCTTTTTCTTTCTTTCTCCATTTTTTCTTTTAAATACCTATCGATCTGTTTCTTTTATTCGTTATTTATATCTGTAATTAATAGAACTGAAAAGGTAATAATTAAGTGACCTTATTAGACACCTTGTGTATTGTTTGACATTAGAAAAATAACTCGTTGCGTCATTTTCGAAAATTTTGAATTTATTCAAATTCATTTGCCTAACTAATAAATGCTTCAGAAACTAAAACATGTACAAATAAGTACCTCCTAATTTGTATCTCTGCCACTCCAGTACTTAAAGCAGTGCCATTAATTGAGCTACTCGAAGTGGAGCATTGAATCGTCACGTACTTCTATAATAGAAACGCATTCAAGATTCTCACCGCGCAGAATGTAACAGAACAGTCGATAAACTGCGCAAATAACTGAAGTTCAATTCTGAGTTCCGACAATAAAAAATTAGATATTTTTTTTCATTATTTGTTTTGAGAAACTATAAAAACAGAACATGTATAAACTTATTTATTTATTTATTTATTTTTGTATAATTGTTATTTTCTGAATGTTTCAGATGAAACTCAGTTTTTACTCATTTATATTATTCAGGTTTAAACTCACATTTTATTATTTTATGTAATCAAACAAATATATTTCGGCCATTAAAAATTAATGCTTTGCTTCTAGCGTGCCATAAATTTTTGAGATACGAAGATTTTTTTTTTTTTTTTTTTTTTTTTTTTTTGTTATTTAATTTATAAAATATTTCAAATTTTTAATCACTCACATTTAAAAATATGCAATTTCAAGATATTCAAATTAAACATCATATTTTTGTTTTGAGAAACTATAAAAGCAGAACATCGACAAACTTTTTCTTTTTTTTTATTTTTGAAGTATAATTGTACTTTTCTGAGTATTTCAGATCAAATTCAGTTTGTTTATACTCAGATTATATTAACATAAGTTTAAACTCAGATTATATTATTTTATATAAATAAATTTTATAAAATTAAATAATTAATAAAATATAATTAATATATTTTTGACCACTAAAAATTAATGCTTAACTTCTAGTGTTATGCTATGCCTTAAATGTTTGAGATACGACAGGTTTTTTCTTTATTATTTAATTTATAAGATATTTCAAAGTTATAATTGCAAAAAGTAAAAATGATTTAGAGGAAATGACGGTGAAAATTAAGGAAGAATATGAGAAATGGGGACTTCACTTGAACGTCAGCAAGACCAAATACCTATGTATAGGAGGAAATGAGACAGACCTAAATCTAACTAATAACATAAGAATAGAAAGCTGTAAGCATTATAGATATTTAGGTGTAGACATTAATAGAGAAGGAAAAGACTCACAGGAAATTAAATACAGAATTTGTCAGGGGAGAAAGGCTGTAAAACTATTAAATTCTATTTAGTGGAGTAAGGAGATCTCTAGGAAAAGAAAGTATAATATATACAACTCTATTGTAAAGAGCATATTGTTATATGGAGCAGAAGGATGGAGAATTATGGAGACAGAACGAAAGAAACTAGCGGCAGTAGAAATGGATGCCCTAAGAAGATCATGCAGGATATCAAGAATAGAAAAAATAAGAAATGACAGAATCAAGGAAATGATGAAAATAAAAAGAACCATATTAGATGATATAAAAAAAGCAATTAATCTGGTATGGTCATGTCAAAAGAATGAATGAGGAAAGACTACCCAAAATAACATTCAATTATGAAACAAACAAAACAAGGAAACGGAGAAGACCACGAAAGAACTGGATGGATGGTATTTCAAAGGCAATGAGGGATAGAGGTCTGGAAGAGGAATGGACCCTTGACAGAAAGAAATAAAAAAAGACTCTTCTAGATTCTTCGGATGGCGGCATCTGACGCCATAAACCGAGTTTATATATATATATATATATTTCAAATTTTTAAACTCTCACCTTTACAGATACTAGGGATAGACTCGAGGTTCCCAGGTTACAAAATACGAGGGTAGGCTGATAAGAAATACACACATGCTTATAGAACGCGAACGAAATGACTATCAGAAGCGCGTCCGGTGGCATGTGGAAGTAACATTCCACGTTTCTATGAATGTGCGTATTTGAGGTTCGTTCAATTCATCCAGTTTTTTATATAGAAGCAGAGACGTGTTCTAGTGCTATGTCAGCGCGAGTTAAACAACGTGCTGTTACCGAATTTTTAACGGCGAAAAAGTGACTCCTACTGAGATTCATCGTCGTTTAAAGGCTGTTTAAAGGACGATGCTGTTGATAGGTCTACTGTAAATCGTTGGGAAATAAAATTTCGTGATTGCGAGCCTGAAAAAGCCATAAATGTTGATGAAAAACGCAGCGGGCGTCCGATCAATGCCACGGAGATAAACATCGTAAACTCGTTGATGATTTGATTCTAAATGACCGGCAAGCCACACAAAAGCGTATCGCAAACTATATTGGAATATCCAAGGAACATGTCGACTTCATTATTGAACAATTGGCACTCACCTCGTGCTCAACTGTAGAGGCTCTGCGAAACCTGGTTTGAACCGATTCCAAACCCTCCTTACTGCCCTGATTTTACTCCTTGCGATTTTTATTTTTTCCTCTACTCAAGAGAGACCTCAAGGGTAATCATTACACATCGAACGATGAGGTGAAGGCAGCTGTCATGTTCTGGACTCGAGAAAAGCCAGAAGAATTTTTCAGTGACGGAATAAAAAAAAACTTGTTACACATTAGGAGAAATGTGTTAGCCTTAACTGTGACTATCTTGAAAAATAAATATAGGATTTTGAAGCTTAAGAATTGCAGTTTAATGTACTTTTTGCCCGAACTTGCTATTTGTTTTAATTCGTGCTCTACAAGCATGTGTGTATTTCTTTTCAGCCTACCCTCGTATTACAGAAAACCATCATATATATTATTTCTGGTGTCAACATTTTTTTTTCTTTGCACGTACTAAAGGCATTGCAAGGAAGGAGGTATTTTTTAAATTTTCTGTGAACGGTTTTTGATGTAGTATACTTATACGTATATCGTCAAAACGCGTTATGTGGTTAAAATGAAATTGCAGTTAATGAAAAACGTATCAACAAATAATCTCAAATATTGCGGTGAGAAAGTCTCGCAAGGATCTACTTTTTCTATATATAACTCTGAGTCTGATGGATTTCTTACTGTTAATATATTTCTTATAGAATGCACATTAACAACATTAAAAATCATGTTTCTATCAAAAAAACAAAAACAATAATGCGTTCAAATAAAATTTTGAAATGTATTAAAAGCGATATTTTCATATTGGTCAGGATTTAACAGCCGGAGAAACCGGCAAAATTCGCCATTTACAATCAGCCGTTTTCCTTCTATTCATTTCAGTGGTTTAAGTGCGAAATTCGATTACATGTCTTAAATTTGTGTTTTATTTATATTTTATTGTTTTACCTGTCGGTTAATGGATGTTTCAATTTCGTTATAGTATATAAGCTGAAAACAAATGATGAGCTATATTTATATTGATTTAAGTGCAGACGGATTTATCTTTCGCAATCGTGTGCAGGCGATAGAGACGAAAATAATTCAAGCTTGAAAATTATTTAAAAAAACAATAAAAATTGAGTAAATTGCGATACAGTTTACAAACAAATTGCAACATAGCTTTTGAAAGTATTGCATTTGAAAGCATTTTGAATGCATTTTGAATGCATTTTCAAATTGCATTTGAAAGTATATTTTTTTTCTTTATTCGACGGTCTAAAAACTGAAAATGCAGACGGATTTATCTTTCGTAATCATGTGCAGGGATAGAGATAAAAATAATTGAAGCTTGAAAATTATTTAAAAAACAATAAAAATTGAGTAAATTTAGAAGTTTAGAATTTTGTTTAAATTTCAGTAAAAGTTAAATTTGATCGTCTACTGTTCCCATTCGCAACATGACGCCAGCGTTACGCTCGGACACGTTTTTCCTTTATAATATAGATACAATTTCCAAAAATTAATAATCAATTTTGATTGCCAAACTGTAATCTCTATTATTCTCTCTTACACATGTATCTTTCTCTTTCAGTTTTTTTAATTTCCATCTCTGCCAATAGCTATTTAATCAAATCTTTATAAAATACGAATATTTAAACTTTACAGAAACCGAAAAATTCAAAATGCAATGAGGGTTGATAACTGTACATTATGCTTTTCAGTTAAATTTTTTTTCAACTTGTATAATAGAAATATATAAGATGCTCAGCTTGCAGAATGTTTCGAAATGGTAAAAAAAACTGCAAATGTAACTGAATTTCTTTTATATTTTAAATAATTCTCTCTTAAGTTCTAAATACAATACAAAAAATGAAAAATTGTTTTTCTTTTAAAACAAAATACAAAGAAAGCGTATGAATAAATGTTTTTTTTTTTTTTTTGCTTGAAATGTAATTATATATTTTCGGATGTTGCAGACAAATTTTTTAAACTGGATTACAATGTGATAGTAAAAAAAAAAATAAAGCCTGAGGAAAATAATGATTGAAGATATTAAAAAGTGGATAAGTATTTATTATTATTGAAAATGAATAAACCTTGGATTTAACTATTTATTATTAAGCTTAAATACTAGTATAAAGCGTTTTTCTAAAACACAAAAATTATTTTTTCAGTCTGAACAAAAATTTTAAGCACAGACAAGAAAAGATGAAAGAACATAGTTCATTTAAAGAAATATAAGAGCAAAATACGAATAATTATTTTTTTGTGTAAATATGTGATTTTCTGAATGTTCTAGACTAGTAGTTAAAACCAGGATGCATTATTTTATATATGAAAATTCATAGTTAGTTTTTCTGGCATTTTTACCCAATTTCAAATCGTACGAAAATAAGGCGCTTTACCAAGAATTCAGATCTGTTAAAATAATATGGATCTTATACGTTATACATTATACAGTCGAATTCGGTTAAGACGTTCACTGTTAATACGCGATCCCGCATAATATGCCGATTTTTTTTCCAGTCCCTTGAACTTCACATATAAGGCTAATGTAAAAATAGCATGTTTAATACACGAACAGTCATTACGCGATCCATTTTTGGTCCTTTGAGGAAAAAATCGCGCTTAAGACGCGAGTTCATTGATCAAGAATTCGTTCTCTTTTCTAGAATATTGCCGGTTTAGCGGACTTTTTAAATTCAGATAAAAAACACTGTCTCCGAATAGTATTATTTACTGTATTTAATAACAAGCTATTTATATTTAATTATAATACAATATTTACAATATTTAATTAAGGCGAAAAATCCGAAATAGTGGTAGACATTTTAATAAACCAAAAACCCGCTAAATTAGCAAAACTGCAATTCTTCTTTAATCCCACCTCCTAACCAGGGCTGCGGAGTCGGAGTCGGGCCCGTTTTTGAGCGGAAGAGTCGGATTCGAATCTGTTAAAATTCCGGAGTCGGAGTCGTCCATTTTTTACAAGTAGGTCTGCATTGTCGGAGTCTGCCCATTTTTGAGGGAAAGAGCAGGAGTCGGAATCGGATCTGTTTAAATTCTCGGAGTCGGAGTCTTCCATTTTCCCGCCGACTCCGCAGCCCTGCTCCTAACATTCTTTGTCTCTCGCTTCGTGTATGTTTTTACTGTAGAGAGAGATATAGGCGAATTCGGGTTATTAAGATACATCATAAAAATTGTTACGATTAGAGATGATCATGCGTGTTAAGTGCGGTTTTAAATGTACATTATATCGCAACTATGTTTTATAATGTATATTATAGGCAAGAAAAAATGCAATTCCTAAAGGTTAAATAAATATGAATTAGGTAGGAAACTTTTTTATGTTTTTTTTTACTTTTTGCTATGCTAACATATATAACAATATTTTTTACACAAAGATAAATAATGTTAATTTTCTCTTATATTAAAATGAAGGACAGATTATAATGTTACTCATTATTACAAGTACTAAATATGATTTAAAACCTGGGTTATGCTTCATTTTTTCTTTCATATTTTTTTCTTTCTGTTAAAAAAATTAGTCTTGTAAGAAAATTATATTTGTTGTTTTATTTTTAGTTTTAACGTATCAATCGAGAATAAAGCCATGCTGGAATCCATATTTATTTTCTATTATTATCACAGTCGGTCTTATAAAAAGAAACAACGAATTAAAGTTGAAAACAATTAAATTTCAATCTAAATATACTTAAAAAGATATAATTTTCAGCCGCAAACATATAAATGAAAGCTCTGAGGTTCATTTATATGATGAAAGGTGAAAATGAGCAACGTTATACAAATCACGTTTAATACGCGATCCCGCTTAATACGCGACTTTTGTCCACTCCCTTGAAAGCGACTTAACCGGGTTCGACTGTATATATTTTTTTACTAATGTCAAAAAATATTTTGAATGATTAAACAAACAGCGTTAAAAATTGTGCAATTATTAAAAGTTATAATGATACTGATTACTGAATCGCAATTTCTGTAGCATCTCTCTCTCTCTCCCTCACAACCCAATCTCTCCCTATAATCCCTCTCTATGTTTACGCCCCTCCCTCTCTGTGTGTGCTTGCATATTAAATTTTGCATTTGTATATTTATGCACAATAACTATTTCTTCTGTGAATTTTTATACAATTTAAATTTTTGTAAAATGTTGCTATGAAAAGTCTACTCAAAATAAATGTTGGTCTTATGCCACTCGATTACTTATGAAATAACTTTAACCCTTAGATGCCTGATTTTTCAAAAATAATTGTAATAGTGTTTTTAGGCTTTCATTTTTTAAATAAATCATGGGAAAAATACTTTTAAAAAAATCATATTTTGTTTTAAGTATGGTTTCCGGCTGAAAAACAGTTTGTTACTAATCGGCAATACTGGTCTTTAATTGAAAAAATAATTTTCCTAGATAAAATTCTATAATATTAAACACACAAGAATTTTAGGAACTATAATAAGAAACAAATTTTACTTGATCACTGCAGAACAAAATAAAATAGAATATTTCGCAAGCTTCCAAACAAAACAAAAAGAACGTCCGTCTGTCTGTTCGTCCGTCCGCTCATAACAGCGCAAGAACTACCCAACCGAATGGTTTGAAGTTTAAAATATGTAATTGTCGCATAATTTTGTCGAGTCATTTCAAATTTTATGAAGATCGGATGTACAATTCAATTACAGGGAGAGTCAAAAGTATTCCGTTACATTACGACCAATGGAAAAAATAGTTTCAAGTGCATTTTAATGATGTTACACCCTTTAGAACACAATGAAATTCATGTGCATTTATGAAGTGCACTAAAGTTTTCTAGAATATTCAGCACAAAGAATATTTATTATTCACTTACAGGATCGCACAAAAGTATTCCGTTACACAATGGTATAGGGGAAACATTTGTTTGGGGCGTATTTTAATTATGTTAAACCATTACCCATACAATGAAATTGATATACGTTGCTGAGGTTTACTACAAGGTGCATCCTGTATAATGGAAAGTGCATAGTATTTACAGGGACATACAAAAGATTTCGGATACTATACTGTATCCGAAATGCTGTGTATTAGCGATGCTTGCTAGAAGTGCATTTTTGTTTGTGATATGAGTTTTTAAGTTTGAATAAATTTTTGCATATTACGTTGTGTGAATAAATGCTGTAGATCATATACAGGGTTACACAGACGAATTCGTAAGAGTTCGTAACATACAAAACTTGTACGAATGCACCTCATTTGCGAGGTTTGACGTACAATTTCCGACTTGTTTATATAAGGGTCTTTATTATTTGTATAATTCCCACGAATAGTAATTGATATTGATCGATTGCCCGATTCAAGTATTTATACCGCTCACTCTATATTTCTCTTCCTATTTTGTTCTTCGTAGACCTTCATATTTTTGTATTGGATTCGTGAAACTTTTCAACTTCCAGTTTTCGACGAATTTACACGTTTTAGTGGTCAGAGATCCCGGAAAACATGTTTTTACAAAATGTCTGTCTGTAACTCTGTGACTCTGTCTATATGTGACACAAATTTTGTGGGCGTTCAATCTCAAGAACTAATGCTCGGAATTTAATATAAATTTATATTCAGTTAGTCCCTGATTTAAATTGGTACTGATTAGTTTTTGGTATAAATCGCTCTAGAGGTGGCGCTGCTATGCTGCATTATTCAAGATTTCCGCAATAGCTTTATCTCAAGAACTGATGCGCGGATTTTTATCAAACTTCAGATTCCGTTAACTCTTGATATGAGTTGGTGCTGATTATATTTTGGTGTAAATCGCCCAATAGGTGGCGCTGTTATGCTGGATTTTTCATGATTTTCACAATAGCTCTATCCTAAAAACTATGCACGGATTCTCACAAAAACTTCAAATTCAGTTAGACGTTGACATTTGTTGTTAACCTTAGGTTTTGGTGTAAATCACTCAACAGGTGGCGTTGCTATGCTGCATTTTGCAGGATTTACACGATTTTAGCGATAGTCATGTCTCAAGAACTACCGCACGGGATTTCACTTCTTTAGAATCCCAATGATGGGACTAGAATGCCATTTAATTTTGGCACTGTGATAGCGAATTTTGAAGTAATAACATATATGAGATTTGGAAAGTTTTGAAATTGGCACACTACTTTTAATAAATAAAAATATGTTGGCGTTTTTCTAAAATGAAATTATCAAAACTCTTCTCTTTCGTATAATGAAACCAACAAGAGTAACTATAAATAACAGTGTCTATTATATGCTCCAATTATAAGATAAAGAAAGATGGTCTGGGTAGTACGTTACAATAAATTTTGTAAGTTTTTATACATGTTACATGTCCACGTCCCTATACTAGCGTTGGCGAACCTGTGCAAGCCTGCTCGGGGTGACACATGGCATAAGACTATTTCTCTGGCAAGCGAAAAAAATTAATTAGTTAATGATTATATAGGAATATTAATTAATTTATTTTAAAGATATATTTTTCTTTAAAAGTGTAATTTTTACGAATAATAGTCGATACTGAGTTCCAAATTGCATAATCGTCGATCAGGTATGGAAAAATTGCAAATTTCGTCGATCGGGCTCCGAAAAAGCGCCTAACTTCGTTGGTTGGACACTAAAAAATCGCAAATTTCGTCGATCAGGCCCGAAAAAAAAATGCAAATTTCGACGATCGGGTGCGGAATATTCGCGAATTTCATCTATCAGGTGCGGAAAGATTACGAATTTCGTCGATCGGGTGCGGAAAATTGCAAATTTTGTCGATCAAGCACGGAAAAATCGCGAATTTCGTTGATCAGGCGCGGATAAATCGCAAATTTCGTTGATAGACTCCCCCCTTTTCGTTCATAAAATTCACTTTTTTGTTGGCACTAGCGACTTTCATGCCTATGTTTCTTTTTTAGCCCTTTTAAGAAAACAAAATTTACTCCCCCGAATAAAGTGAAAGAATATGATCACTCCTGCTAAATTTCTCTCTTATATATACAAACATAAACTGTTGATATATCCTTGCCAACTGAATTGGATATGTTGACCGGGTAGGGGAACCTACAGGAGCAAAACTCCCCTCCCTACTCTTAAACCATAATTTTTGTCTGATTATAGGTCACAGATCACCTCCCCGAAATAGAATTTTCTCCATGTTACTGACGTGGTTCTCGACAACCCAGAAATCTTTGTAAGTGGCCCTTCTCTTAAAAGGTGGTGCACCCCTAATTTAGTTGATATTACTCGTGGTAGAGAAATCGGAAAGTATGAAGAGGTACACAAAATGCGAGATGTTGCCCGGGAATTTAACATCGCTCACAGTATTGTTTCTAGGTTATGAGCGGCATTCCAAAAGAGTGCAATATGTACTAGGCGCACGGGTGGAGGTCGTCCTAGCAGTACGACGCCCCTAGAAGATCGCTATATTGTTATTTCGGAAAAAAGGAACCGATGCAGTACAGCTGGTCAATTAGCAAATCAACTTTGTGCTGCCACAGGAGTTAAAATATCGCGATAAACTGTTGCAAGCCGTTTGAAAAAAGGTTGACTATACGCCCGAAGACTTGTTGTGTGTGTCCCACTTTCGAGTCGCCAACGTAGCGCCCGTTTACAGTTTACAGTGCATCGCAATTGGACTGATGACGACTTGTCTACCGTGCTCTACTCTGATGAGAGTAGATTCAGTCTATCGTCTGATTGTAGACGTAAACTGATATGGCGCGAGGTTGGTAGTACTTATTCTCGTGAAAATATTATAGAAAGAGATCGATATGCGACTTCAAATACCATGGTGTGGGCAGGCACCATGTTCAATGGCCGCACGGATTTCTATGTGCTTGACCAAGGATCCATGACCGGTAGACGGTTAATTGAAGACGTCCTGCTTCCACGTATTCGACTTTTTCGAGGTGCTGTCGGCGAAAAGTTTCGTTTTATGGTCGATAACGCACCTTGTCGTCGCACACAGTCTGTAAAAGATTATTTTGAGGCCAAAGATATCCATCACATAGACTGGTCAGCCCGTTCACCTGACCTGAATCCCATTGAAAATGTATGGTATGCCTTGGGGAAGCTTATTGCTGCTAGATAATTGCCTCCCACAAATAAGGAAACCTTAATCCGTGCAGTGACGGAGGAATGGGCAAATTGCCTCAACAGTTACTGAATGATGTTGTACTGAGTATGCCATGCTGTGTTGAAAGTTGTCTCGCATTACACGGTGGCCATATCCATTATTGATATGGCACTAACGATTGTTAATTTTGAGTATTTTGCTTTCTTTGTACAGTCATGTTTTTGGACAACATTCACGTTTCAGAAAAAGGACCTCTATTAATACCCTGTATACATCCTTTCAACAAAATTTTTATATTAAATTCTGTGTTTTCCTATATTTCATAACATTCCTATATTAAATTCAGTTAATACTATTGTTTGCTTCTTGACCCTCAATCTCACGTAGATTCTAATTTACGTGTACATTTCTTCATGGTCTTTAAGTTTTGTCCACCAGTGAATACATATATATGTTATATAAAAATTTTACTTTGCAATATTCATTTAAATTTCCGGCATATTCATTATTTCCCTATTGCTTAATAATATATATTATTTATTTCTAGTTAAATTCATATAAACTTAAAGCACGTATCTTAATAATTATCTTATTCGAAACCTTAATCTAAACTTTTAATCCCTTCATTAATTTTTATCAGCACCAAAACTGTAACATTCTGAGAGAAGCTTCTTTTATTTTTCAGATGTTTTTAAAAGCCATTTTACTACTTCTTATTTTATTCCATGAATCAACTTCTCGCCCACTTGTCTAGCGTCGACCGTATTATATAGAAATCCGTCCGTGAGCAGATAAGGAACTCATTCTCTATTACGCTACTCTCTCGCTCTCCATTGGTTGAGTGACGGATCGCATTTCATTCTGTGTCTCGTTTGTGAATCTGTTTGATTCGTCATAAAGTTTTATATTTCAATCTGTATTCCTACGCGAGTCCTAACAAAACCATCTTGCATGAGCTCAGAAAGAGAATTCTGTGGTGTTCGATTGTTTTAAAAACTTTGTTACCAGGTGTCTTATCGTCAAGTAGAATATCTAAATTTGTACATTAAGATCTGTTCAGCATGAAATAGTAATTCGTGCTCTAGTCTGAAAGCTCTGCGAAAACTCTTGTATTGTTCCCGTTTTTATGTTTGGTTAAATAAACATTTTAAGATGATTTTGGCCTCTGTTCTAATGGGAAACTACTGGAGTTCTTAATCTGTTGCTTACTACTCATATGACCTGATCGTCGAAATAGAATTTGACTGATTCATGAATCGTTGGTGTTTCGATTGAACTAATCAATCTCACTACTACAAACAAATCGATATAGTTCATTAAATTGGTCAACAACAAAGTACTTACTTAACCTGTCCACAGCTGCCAATATTCTATCATATTGATGCCTCCAGTAGCAATGTTTCACTAGGTGGTACGAATTTTTTGCAACCCAACCAATGCCTGACCAAGGATTTAATAATAGTTCGGCAGGTTATTTATATATATACAGTGTGTCCGGTCTCAATGGTGTCCAATGGCTAATTCCTAAACCGTTAATCATAGACATATAGTTAAAAATACAAAAATGTTTTAAATCAGGTAAAGAAATATTTTAAAAGCAATTTGGATCAATAAAAACATTTCTTAAAAAATTACGAAATTTAAATTTTTATACGGTCCCCCGGTCCTATAAGTTATAATTAGTAAAATTTCCCTATTAAACTGACAATTAAGACGACAAAGGTCTCATTCATATAACACTAAAATTAAGCGAGTTATGAAACTTTAAAATGTATGACTTATTTCTGCTACTGACTACTTTCTGCTCTGAAAACAAATGAGTTCGGCTTGGCATTGAGGGATCACATACCAAGTGCTTAAAGTATTCGAAGATCTTATATCGTGTGTATCTGCGCTTTGAAAAAAATCGTACAATTATTACGATTAAGTTAACATTTATTAAGTTTCAGATTGGCAAAAATAACACATGTATATTTTGTCAGGATTTGAGACTGTTTCTTTTATGATTTCTTTTAACAAAAATTATGTTATTTTTATAAGTTTTTGTGTTACTTTAACGATCGTATGTATGTTTTTCCAGTTCAAAATTTGTACTCAAACTTTAACTCACTTTTAAATATCCGATCGAGATTACATTTTACATACTGGCGCAAATCCAATAACAATCTAATATTATTATGATTTTCGGTGGTTACCATTTATACTTATTCTACAGGATAACACAAAAAATTTCGGATAGATTACCGCTAAGAAGTTTAAGAAAGTTTTAGATTAGATAATACAAGACTTCGATTGTTGGTTTTTTTAACTTTTATGTATTTTTTAGCACTGAATCCAAAAATTACATTAATTTTTAACCATCATGTCAGGATATTTCGAAAATCATAAATTGTCAAATTTAAAGAATAACAAAAATCGGATACTCTAAAGTAGAGGAGATAATTGTGTTTTTTAACTTTTGATAATTGATTTTTACGTACTTTTTAGCACTGAATCTGAAAATGACCTTCATTTTTAACCATCACGTTAGAATTTTTTTGAAAATCGTAAATGTGTAAGTTAAAATATAGCGAAAATCTCATACTATAAAACATATGTAAAACTTTTTTTGTTTTATTTTATTTTATTCAATAATTTAGTTGATATTTTTGCTTATCCTGGGATTCTTACAGCTAAATAGCTGAGTGGTCCAATGAGATGAGGGAGGAGATTCAATTTTAACTTTTAACTTTTTAACTTTGAAGTTTGCGAAAAATCTTTATGTGATGGTTAAAAATGAAGGTCAATTTCAGATTCAGTGGTACAGAATACATAAGAATCAATTATCAAAAGCTAAAAAACATGACATAACCCAACTTCTGCAGACTAGTGTAATCTAATATTATTTTTAAATGCGCATCATTTTGTAAAGAATTGAGGCTGTTAATTTAGCATCATTTTATTTAACAAAAATTCTGTTTTTTTTTTCTTCTTAAGTGTTTATTACAAATTGTATATTTTGCATTAATATGTCAGAATGATTAAAGATTTCAAATTTATATTGCAATGTTAATTTTACTCTCAACCATTTTTTAATATATCTGACGAAATTATATTTCGACTAAATTTGTGAATGACCCCCAATTTGCAGAAAAATATGCTCCAACTTTAAACAGCTATTACTCGGTCAATTTTAATCGTTGAATAACGGGACTTTTTGTGTATTACTTGTCAGTGTAAAAGGAAAATTTTACTAAATATAATTTATAGGACCGGAGGACCGTATAAAAATTTAAATTTCGTAATTTCTTAAGAAATGTTTTTATTGACCCGAATCCTTTTAAAATATTTCTTTACCTGATTTTAAGCATTTTTGTAATTGGAACTATATGTCTATGACTAACGGTTTAGGAATTATCCACTGGACACCGCTGAGACCGGACACTCTGTATATTAGTCACATTTAACTTTTAACTGTAACTGTATTATGTTTTCCATGTGATCGTAAGGTTTCATTAATGTAGATTGCCGGACGTCGTTCTGAAACCTTAAAACCCTAAAATCTGGTCACATTTGATTAATAAAATTATTAATATTTTTCTGTTTTATTAAGTGAGTAATTCAATTTTAGTAGGTGGTTTATTAATTTTCGTTGTTTGTTTTCTTTCATTTTAATAATCTTGCCACAATTGATCGGCCAATTAGAGAATTAACCTTAAATGCTATGCATACTTTTCTCAATCAGAAATAAATTGTATTTACTTATATTATGATTATTGCCCTTGAAGGGAGTTCCAAAATATAGGTTTCAATTCTTATTCTTGTTACGTTTTTACATTCCTTTTGTAATTTTTCCTATCCCATTTTTATTTATTCCACTTTTTGATATATAGTATTTTGGATAATCATCTTTATGGTATCAAAAAAGATTTAATTTTTCTGGTCGATCTTTCCTTTGTTCAATTTGTTTATAATTACAAAAAGTTTTATTGTGTATATACATATATATATATCTATAAATTTATGTATTTACGGTGTAGAACAAGAATTCTTAACGTTTTCGGACAAGTGAGATGTTTTACAATTTCAGGCTTTATACTCTTGTCATAGACTATATGGCGTGATTAAAAACCCGTCATTAAAAACTCAACATAATAAAAACTAGATATTAAAATTGTAGATAAGTTCTCTATCTTCGAATCTGGTTAAAGTAGATATAGAATTAAAGTTTATGTTAACATGGTTGCAAAAATAAATTATGTAACTTTAGGTAAGCAGAAAAATTCGAGAAAATAGAAAACTTACTGTACCTTTTGCAGTCCCTGCACTTTTAAATAAATATATATACATATGTGTGTGTATGTTGATTTGAGGAAAATATTGTAAGTTAGATTCAAATAAAAATGTTTTTTTTTAACCGTATAAAATAATATTTGATTGTTGAAAAACTAAAATTTCGAAAAAAAGTTTTTTCTTTTTTTTTTTTTCGTAGCAAAAATATTTTTAATGTCGTTGTAGCTGATACCGCTTACCTTTCCCAATCAAAAGATTTTTTTAACAGTTCGCTGCCTAATCTACGCTGAAAATTGTTTTGCCCCAGAGCATTTATTATTCAAAGGACAATTATTTTAATAATAATAGTACTCGGATATTTTTTAAATTGTTTTAGTGCAATGAAGCCCAAATTATTTTTTGAATTACTTCTATTAAAAATTTAATAATTTTATTTTACTAAATAAAACTAAGCCATTTCAAAGTGATGAAATAGTGTTTCAATATTTGATTCATAACAGACCAGCAAAGTCGAAAATCTTTCTCTTCTATAAAATTTATTGCAATTGTTAGTGTCTTTTTAGTCGATATCTGTAGTCAGATATTCATTTAGTTTAAATAATGGTATACTTATTTTAAATTCTTATTAGTATTTTCTTTACAATACATTCTTAAAAACATATTTTTAACAAAAAGATTACAAGATATGCACTGTATCAAATGGTGTGTGCTGCAGTGAAAATGCAGAAACTGCAGCAGTAGTAATCAATCTAAAGTAGAAAGTTAATGCAGTTAATGCTGGAGATAAAGTGTCAAAAATGATGAAAGAATTTGAATAATATATGAACTGCGAAAATAGGATTGCAGCCATGAACAAAAAAAAATTAAATAAAAAGAAAGAAAAAATATAAATGAAAGCAATTTTCCAGAATGCATTTTTCTTTATTATAAAACTTGAAAGAAAAAAGCTATGTTTCATGTTGTTAAAAATATATAAATACTGACGCCATTGTCAAAATTTGGAACACGGAATTTTTAAGCATTAACACTATAATTCATCAGGTTAATTTGTTTGAAATCATGAACTGATTTTGGATCTTTCATCGAAATATTAGACATTTAGCAACATTTATTTTTTTCAAAAAGGCTCATTAAATGGAAATCTACTTATTATTTTTTTTTGGAAAAAAGGTTTTTACTCTATTATTACCCCGAGAACTAAATTGATCATAACGATATTTTTTTGTGAAACCAGATTATTTTATTTTATTTTATTAAATGCAGAACGCATTACGGCACTGGCAAATTTAGTAGACAATTCAGGGATTTGTTTATAAAGAAACTGGGTCCTTTAAAAACCCTTCACAAAATGTTTCATCTCGAAACAGGACCCTTCGCGAATTTTTTTTATCTCAAAATAGAGGACCCTTCACAAACTTTTTTATGTCAAAACTGGACCCTTCAAAAAACTTTTCATATTAAAACAGGACCCTTCACAAAATTCTTAGTCTTAAAAGTAGACCTTCGACGAAACTTTTACTGTCTCCAAATTAAACCTTTTACAAATTTAATCATTTAAAAGTAAATTCTGACCTGTAAAGTTTACATATATAAGGAAAATATATGTATTTTACATACATATATCCTCTTAAAAACGTATAAAGAACCTGAATATAACAACCACTTCAAATTCACAAAATTAGAATAGATTTTTCACGAATATAAAATGCTGTTTACAATTTCACAAAAACAGGACCTTGTGAAAGTCTGGACAGACCCCTGCAATTGATTTTCGATAATTACCTGTTTCAGTAGAGCTGTAATATAAAATTCGATTTTTCTAAGTATTGCAATGACACAGTAGTCGATATTTCAAGTGATTTCCTTCGAAACGTAATCTGAACGGTTACTTCAGATCGATTACTAGAGACAAAGTCCTACTTCTCTCTATACGGACTCGTAGTCAAGAACATGTTTGTTCGCCGTTCAATGTTATAAACGTACCCGACAACGTAGTACGGTAATGCCAGTGTTACAACGATAGTGGAAACGACGTGCGCTACTACTTTGGCTTTTATCGCTCATGTAGAATATTGTAGAATTTCAATTTTTACATCATTGGATAGAAAATAAATATGTACTTTCAAATGAAATTTGTTTAATAATTGTAGCTCAAATTAGTGACTTTTTATGACTTTTTAACTAACTTTCAAGCATGATTTTTTTATCTATCTCAACAATGGCCATTTTGCTTTTATTATAATCTAAAGTAAATAATGGTAGTGATACTACAATTGGCAATTAATTGCCTCGCACAATTTTTTTAAGCTTTTTTTCTTCTCTTTAATATGTTCTTTTGTTTTTCTTATTTTCGTTCAATTTTTTGTTTTGTGTGTTTACATATTCTTTAACTGCCCACTTTCAAGCATTGCCATCATGATTGCAATGTCCTTTAATATAATTGTGAATACAATTATAGTATTTAAACAACATAGTTCTCCAAATCGAATTTTCTCAAATACGTCATTTGTCTATGGATCTAACTAGCGAAGTTAGATGAAGAATGTTAGAAGAAGAATGTTAATATTAAACTAAACCCTGTGTGCGATCTGTGATCACACTTACCCACTAGTTTATTTTACTTGTATCTATCTAGGCTGCAGAAAATACTATTTTGACCACGAAAAGTTGCTACGAAAGATATTTTCAGGTTTTTGTAGCATCAAGCGTGCTAATAAAACAAACTGAACGTTTACCAAATTTTGACCTACGGAAAGACCCAATTTACAAGATTGCACATATAGTGGTATGTGGACAAACTCCGCGATCAAAACTCGATTCTAAAAAATTGTTATAGTTTTTCAAAAAATATTGCTACTTATAACTGTCTGGTAATTGAAGTCCCGCTATTGTCCATTTCTGTGCATCAACTTAAAGTTTGTGTGAACTGTTGGTGTCGGAAGTTCATTTTGAGTGCGTGTATCGTTTCTTGGCATCTCTCTTGCGTTGACTTATTCATAATTACAATATTTATGTTGCTTTAAAGTTAGAAGTGCAAATCATGGATTATGATGAAGCAAGTATATGTGCTTACCATTCGTATTTTTGAATGCAAAAGTTCATGTTATATTCACAGAATAAGAGCGTCGTGCATGAGGATCATTTTTTGTATATGTGTGTTTACTGTGTTTTCCAAATTTTATTTGTTTTTCTCAGCATTTTCAACATTAATTTGAAGTTTATTAGAAAACTCAGGTACTATTATTTATGATACTTAAGAAATTCGTTGCGGAAATTTGCGTTTTTTAAATAGAAAGCAGTTTGCCTTTACTTATAACCTCAAACGAAATCTGATTTCTTCTTTCTATATGCTAGCTTTTATTTTACTTTAGTTTTCTTTAGTTCTAGGGTAATGAAATGTCAGAGTTTTGTCTTGAAGGTATTTATTTAGCAGAGTTGCCAAGTCTTCGGCTTTTTGTGTATCAGTATTTTCTTAGAAAAAATGTTGTTCTTTTAAACGGCCGATGGCTCCGATTAAATAAAACAATATTTTCTGTCCTAAAATACTGGTAACCAAACAGACGGATACTTGGCAGCTCTGATTTAGCATTGTGTAGCAATACAATTTTAATAGCATTAACAAAAATTTAGATCTTTTTGTAAAACTATCTACTTAAATCTGATGATGTCTATGAATAGTTGGTAAAGGAAATAAAGCATATACAGCGGTGGGCAAAATTGCGCATACTTTTTGAAATTTGAATGTTTTTCAAGGCCAAAATTATGAACACTTTTTGAAATTTGAATGTTTTTCAACTTTGAGTCTTAACAAAAAAAAAATTAGATCTTTTGGAAAACAATGTACTTAATTTGAATGACTTCTCTGAATAATTTGTAACGGAAATAAAGCGTATATTTTCGGATTCAAGACTCAAAACAAATACAGATAAACCAAAGTGTTTAATAAATCATATGCTTTTGTGGAACAAAACTGATAATGACTTGAAATGTATATTTCTCACCCTGAAATTTATTAGTCAACCGGGATAGCTTTTGTTTCGTGATTTAATGGTAAGAAAAGAGAATTAAAAAAAAAGAATAGTTTATTAGATAACGACTTCGAACGAAAAAAAAACTCGCGTCAAATTTAAAACAATTGCCGGAAAATTACCGAAAATATCTAGAAAAAAATAAAGTACAGATCAACTATATCTGTACAATATAGTATCTACCGTTATGTCAGCTCTATTTCCGAAAGATTAGGATGAAAAATTCCCTGGTAAAATAAATATGTTATGCAAGATTACTCATACGTGCTAACCGTAACTGTTCGGCTGTATGATCCCCTCGAAAAACTTGAAAATTTTAGCGACATATGTTAAAGATTACATTGAACCTTGGTTTAGTGTAAAAAGGCATCCCACTTGTAAAGAAGGAGCACGGTATTTGCGGACATAGATTTCATCGTCCAGATATAAATCAGCAATAACTATTTATGTTTGAGTCCAGTTGTCTTACATAGTGCCACTTAATTTTTCTATATGCAGGGTGATTCATAATGAATGGAACAAAAAGAAAACATGATTGTGAACGTTGTAATTAATATATTTAGAAAATTCAAATTTACCTCAAAACTACATTTATTTAAGTTTCTACAGGTGTTCAATATCTGCCCCTCCGGTGACACAACAAATGTCTACACGGTAATCAAGCTCATGCCACACTCGTGATAGCATATCCCCTGTGATGGAGTTCAACACTGCAGTTATCCGCTGCTTCAGTTCCTCTAAGTCCTGAGGAAGTGGAGGCAAAAACACCTTGTCTAACGAAACCCCAGAGAAAAAAATCACAGGGCGTTCACGAATTCTTTCAACCACTTCGGGTTTTGTTTCTTTTCATCCTGGGCTTTTGTTCTTGCATAAGCAGCCGGTATCCTGGAACTGTTTCACCCACCTGCTTATGTTATGCCGATGCGGTGGTTGTTTACGAAATTTCGTGCGAAAATGTCTTTGCACAACAGTTACCGAGGAGGTTTTGGCATATTCGAAAACGCAGTACGCTTTCTCCTGCATGGACGACATTTTGTTTAACAGCGCCTCTAGCGGCGAGTTCATCATTCGAGGATTTTTTTCCTGTTGCCAATTAAAACTTGTATAATTGTAGTTGCAGAATAAATTTGTTTTGGCTGAATAAATCCATTACGGCAGTCACACTGCGCTATTCTTTTTGGCCCATTCATTATGAATTATACTGTATTACACTGTAAATGTAAAGCATCTATTTTAACCCTTCACTGTAATTTTTTTTGTTTTTTTTTTTTTTTGTTAAAATACGGAAATTGTTCTGGCAATCGAGACGCCGGTACTATTTCGTATTTAAACGGATTTTTTATCCGTAAATTCCAGAAAAAATTCCATTTTTCCACAAAATTTACGGAAGAAAAATCCGTTAAAATTCGGAAATAGTACTGGCGTCTCGATTGTCATTATAGTATCCGTATTTTAACGGAATTTTTCTTTTACAGTGTTTGTATCAACGCGATGCATATCTGAGTGTCCAAAAGTCATGGACCAAAATTTGAAATTAATTCCATCCTCAGTGGCATTCATCGTTTTCAACTAGCATACATCCACACTCAGCTATCATATTATTCTAAATCAAAGAGACTCACTGCTTCAAAATTCGATAATTTTTCTGCCAATGCTCGTACAGTGGGCTTTAAAATACGATTTTATTTATTGCTGCTATCTTCCGATATAGCAGTTAGTATAAATTATTCATAGAATTCTCAACAGACGATGATACTGACTTAATTTTCCCTGCCAAAGTTTTATTCATCATTTGAGCGGTTTCATGTCGTTATTGCTAAAATCAACTTCCTAAATTTTGCCAGATGAAAAAGGCTGGAGGCACCCATATACAGTTTTTTTTTACAAAAATAAATCCATATACTTTACAATTTTGCATTAGAAAATTGAGAAATATGTAATATTTATGAGAAATAGGAAATTTTCTATTTATTGCATATATCAAAAACGTGCAGTCGAGGGGAAAAAAAGTAAACATACCTTACTAACTCTGCAAAAAATTGTCGTAGAAAAAATTTATTGGCAGCATACGATGTGTAATAAAGTCTACTTTCAAATGATGAATATAAAATTTGCTTAGGGGGCTATCTACATATTAAAACGAACCATAACTTTGTTTTTTTTCAATAGCAGTACATAATTCTGACAGCATAAATGAATTCTACACCCTTCAATTAGCCTAAAAACAAATTTTTATGCAATTCGTATCATAAGTTTTCGAGAAATTAGTTATTTTAAAACGAACGTATTTTAGGGGCTGCATCTAAATTGAGTTCGGTACTCGATTGTTGACCGAGAGAGCTCCCTTCTTGATCAAGGCATATTAAGTGCCACTCAAACAGTCATTTAGGACTGATAAATTACAGGATAGCAGAAGAAATTTCAAAATATCTACTCACTTCTATTATAGACGGCCCCTTAATCCTCATTTTGCCGTTTTTTAAGCATAATTTGAAAACTACTTGGAAGAAAAATGTGAAATTTTGGATTTCCATAAAGCAGGATTTAATAAATCTAAATCCATCAAAAAATTGTAGGTTGCAATTCATAATTTTTTCGAATATTAATTTCATAATTCATATCAAAAAATTATAAAAATTGTAAATTCAACGTATTTATGTTTGGGTATTTTAGTATTATTGCTACACAAAAAAATAGCACATTAGGGGTATAATTTCAGAAGATATTAATAAAAATATGAAAATGTAATTTAACATTAGAAGGACTAAATTTTGAATCTTTATAATTTAAAAACTTATCTTTCAAATGACTTGAAATTTGGTGTCTATGCATAATTTGAACCGAAGATTTGAAATATCCTGTTAAAATTGGGTATTGTCATTGAAAAAAATTAAGTTCGTTTTAATATGTAGATGACCCCGTAAGCAAATTTTATATGCATCTGTTAAAAGTAGACTTTATTTCCAATCGTTCGATACCAGTAACTTTCTTCTACGATTTGTTGAGGAGTTAGTAGGGGGTTTTTACTTTTTTTTCCACGACTGCACATTTTAGTCAATATTTTTTTATATTCTAAATTTTTTTAATTATTTTTTACATGATTAAAATGATGTATTCTAAAATCTAAGTAAATATTTTTCATATCAGAGTTGTTGAGTCACAAGTTTTAAATAAAACAAACTCATAGTATACAGTGGAGATATCCTTATAGCTTAAGATAATAATATTTAAAATTATTAGTCAAATACGATTTTATGTAATTTATTTTGTATGTATTTTTAGGGTTCCGTACTTAAAAAAGTAAAAACGGAATCATTATACGATCCCTCCTGTGTCTGTCTGTCACAGACATTTTACTCGTAAATTTTGGAGATTTTTAAAACACTGTTAACCCAAATATTTACAGATTATTAAACATTCGCAAATATATTTAGAAAAAATGTGGAGGTCTAATTAAGCCACTTGAAAAAAAAAATTCTTTGTGTATCGTGTGAAAGCTTTCGTAACGCTGAACTCAAAAATACATTACTTTTAATTTTAGATTTATATTTTTAGAGATATCGTCGAAAATGCACTGCAAAAATATGCCTCCCCTCCCCCCTCTATCTCCGAAACTACTGAAACTAACATTATGAAAAAAAAGAGGTTCTTTTAGAGGTCTAATTAGAGGACCTCAGTTCAATTAAGTAGACCTTAATTGAAATCATGCAGGTTGCATAGTTTTTGAGAAAAGCGCATTTTTCTGTGACACACAAATTTCGATTTGTTGGCATTTAGCGAAAGTATTCAGGAGCGCTAGTGGAACCTATCATATCAGAAGTATAAAAGCATTGTTGATAAGGATTTTCGAAAACAAAATGTCGGTAATTAGCCGAGATATTAACCCTTAAACAAACGGACGGTTCGGACATACATAATGACAGGGACGGCGTACTCCATGTACCATCGGCTTTTAAGTCTTAGATAACATCTTTTAATGCTATATTTGTGTAATGCAATGCCCAGTAGTAATATAAAAGCAATAAACGTCAAATTATTAAAATAGACTAATTTAACTAGAATTAATCACATAAATACTACTGAATTCGCGACTATTTTGCATTTAGTGTATCTCTTAATGCGCTTCCCGTTTTTTTTAATAGTTAATTAAAAACATATCTGGAAAAACGCGCCACGGACCAAGGCGGCGTTGCAACTTTTCGACCTCATTTTGAAGCGCACTTAGCACATTGCCAAGTTTAAACTTTGAACAAGGGTTTTGTTTTAGCTACACTGTAAAAAGAACAGATTATTACTACGCTGAATTTAGTTTTATGAAATGCCAAATGAAGTTTACATATGCACTACTTTTGTTTTCAGTACCAAATTAAGTTCGTCATACAGATTAGGATAAGATTAAAAATGTGTCATACAAAATAGCAATATTTGATATTATTTAGGCTTCATATCTCTTTAGTTTTATGGTATACCCTTTTATATTTTTCTAGTATATACAACTATACCCAACCCTACGTTGTACAGTCTTTTACAAAATCTTATTATTCTTTTAGCAACGATTTTTTTAACAATAAAGTTAATTATTTAAAAGAGAATAAAAAATACAGATAAAAGACAATCAAAAATATCATTAATTGAATAAATAGAACAATGCTTTTTCTGCCATTCCTACCTCTTTTCCTTTCATTGCCATACTATTTTTAACAATCTTTAGCCAAATTTTTAATTATTATTATTCATTTTACTGTCCAATTATATAATTATATTTAGTTGTAATGGAACTGGATATTATATCCCTAGTAATTAATTTTTCCATGTATTTAAATAAAGGCAGCAATATCTAAATTTAAATAAAGGCAAACCCTATTGAAACTAATGCATTCAAATTTTACCATCTGCTATACCCAACATATCCTAATAAAAAAAATACCATATTTTATATCATTATACACAAAAATATTAAATAAATATAAATGTTGTTAGATTAACACAATTGTTATTCTTAAGATACTATGTATCATAAAAACGTAAATAAACATGTTTATAATGAAATTTAACTATAACAGATGTAATATCAAGTTATTAGAATATATATAGCATATAATGCATACAATATATTCTGCTACCAAACCCAATTAATCTATACGGAGAATTTAAATAATTTTATAACATTGATAATATTATATAGCAATATGCAAAAATATATAAAATAAATTGTATATAATAAATATATATAAATATAACCATAAAAAACATTACGAATTACCATCAAACAACAAAAATAATAATAATAATAATAATAATAATATGAACAGGAAAAGAAAAATGGATATTTGTAGAACTTAGACAGAATCTCCAGTTCCCAAATGCCTAAAGTTTCACAAATAAAGTGTGTGGTTTATCTTCATATTAGCCATAAAAAAGCTAAAGAATATGAATTTGGTACTACCAAACACAGAAAACCGAGAAATAAACATTGAACACCAGTTAAGCTCAAAATAAAACAAGATTAAAAAGGATAGAGGAAAAATAAAAAACAAATAACCAATTATAATACATACTGTCATAGTATTAGTTATATCAAATAAACTTATTATGCATTTTATTCTCATTTTAGATGGTATTCTATTAGAAATTAATATGATATTGTCCCGAGTAGACTAAAAATTAAATACAAGTTAATCGTTAACTTTATTAAATATTAATGAATATGAATAAATTTAATATGAATTGATATATAAATAAATATAACTAGACCATTATATATATAAAAGTATCGAATCAACATCCATTATAAAATGTGTATTTAAACATAGTTATAAATCAAATACCCCTTTTTTCGATAAATTAACCATTGCGAATTATCCAGACAACGCCACCCTCCTCCGTACTCTAACATCTACCCACTATATATATATTACGAAAGAAATATGGCTCCTTTTTTATTTCTAAATTTTTTTCATACACATTTTATCAAAATTCATAGATAAAATATTCTTTATTCACGTTGTACCCAAAATTACGAAAAAGATATGTTCTTTAAATAAATAAAAAAAACTAAGTTTTTCATTTATTTTTTTTTCTTACATAGAAGTTTTTTTAGAATATTTTAAGAGGATAAATATAGCAATATATCTTATACAGTATGGATAAATATCCATACCCTGTGAAAACTTTCGACATTATGCGGTATTTATTTAGTGCGTTTCTGTGTATTTAATCTAGAATTCACATTCAACAGCGCATCTTGAAAATTTTATTTATAGGCCAATAAAATTCCTTATTTTTCGTAAAATTCTCTGAAAACAGTTACAGAATCATTAAAAGATCAAATCTAGAAGTTATCTTGCAACAATTTCCAACTGAAATTTACTTGGACATCTACACGTCTTTCGCATTATCTGCTGTTACCTTCGAAACTTCGTTGTAATTGCACTGAAGAGGACATTATAGATGCTATTATGACATCTTAAACTGAGAATCGTTTCTACAATTCTACTGAATGTTATCGTACCTAAATGACTACGCTGGTTTTTAATATTACATTATGCGTTATTAAAATAAATTTTGCAAATGATTAGTTAACGTTTAAATTGAAGGTAAATGCTTATGATAAAATGTATTTTTTATTAACACTTTGTCGGCCGGAAATGTAATATGAAATCGTTTTTAGGTGCGTTCGTAATTATATAAATACGTAGCACCTATAGTCGTCGTTCACTCCGTCCGTCTGTCCGTCCGTCTGTCCGTCTGTCCGTCCATCTGTCCGTCCGTCTGTATGTCCGCATGTAACAGAGCAAAAACTACCCAACCGAATGGTCTGAAATTTCAAATATATGATTGTTGCAAAATTTTGTCGAGCCATTTCAAATTTTATGAAAATCGGATGTATAGTTTAATTACAGGGACAGTCAAAAGTTTTTCTTTACATTACGGCCAATGGGAAAAATTATTGCAAGTGCATTTTAATGATATTAGAGCCTTCCGAATGATCTGAAATTTTAAAGATATAACTGTTGCAAAACTTTGTCGAGCCATTTCAAATTTTAGGAAAATCGGATGTATAGTTTAATTACAGGGACAGTCAAAAGTTTTTCTTTACATTACGGCCAATGGGAAAAATTATTGCAAGTGCATTTTAATGATATTACAGCCTTCCGAATGGTCTGAAATTTTAAAGATATAATTGTTGCAAAGTTTTGTTGAGCTATTTCAAATTTTAGGAAAATCGGATGGATAGTTTAATTACAGGGACAGTCGAAAGTGTTCCGTTACATTACGGGGAATGGGAAAAATTATTGCAAGTGCATTTTAATGATATTACAGCCTTCCGAATGGTCTGAAATTTTAAAGATATAATTGTTGCAAAGTTTTGTTGAGCTATTTCAAATTTTAGGAAAATCGGATGTATAGTTTAATTACAGGGACAGTCAAAAGTGTTCCGTTACATTACGGGGAATGGGAAAAAATTATTGGAAGTGCATTTTAATGATGTATCAGACTATGCGCTTTATGAAGTGCAAAAAAGTATACATTCAGTACAATATGGGGTGCAAAAAATAATTATATAACTAGTTATAGTACGAACGCACCTCATTTGCCACGTTTGACGAGCAATTTCCAACTTGTTTTTTTTTTACTATGTTTTTGATTACCCACCATGTTTAAAAACAATAGTCGCCTTATTTAATCGCAGATTTCTGCGATTTAATAAAGTGAAGGTTACTTTTCAAAATTTCTGGCAAAGAAAAAACATAAAATTTAGTAGCTTTTAAAAAGGCGAATATACTCTTATACTGGCAAACATTGCGTTAAATGTATGTTTTTGTATTTCGCTAACAAATCAGTCAAACCGGTGTAGTCTAAGAACTTGAAAAAGGTAAGTTTTTATTTTATTATTATTTTTAATAAAACCATAATTTATTTTGTACATTTTTTAAGTTTTTAATCAAAACTTGTGTAATGGGGATCAAAGTTTTAAAATGATTTTATAAAATAATGCACTGAAACTGGTATGTTCTAAAACAAACAGAAAATATACTAATGCTATAAAAAGTCATCACAAATATATTTGTTTCTCATTTTATAAAATAATGCACTGAAACTGGTATGTTCTAAAACAAACAGAAAATATACTAATGCTATAAAAAATCATCACAAATATATTTTTTGTTTCTCATTATTATTTTTTTTAAATGGTGAAAAGTACTCCATAAAAATGAGTAAATTTGTACCGCCTAATATACTAATTATTTTAAATTAAACCAATATATTCGGGCAATATGGCCCCACTTAAAGTTTATTGTTTTATCCCAAAGCATCACATAACATAGTAACAAACATAAATGGAATTTGGTCAAAGCCTTTAGTAAGCCTTGGGTTTACTTTACATTACACCTCTTTTGTCTGCAAGGTCACATGCACTATTATGTATTGTATCTATAGAAAATAATCGCACGTGATTAAACATACATTACATGTAAAAGGAAATTTATATAAAAATATATTATTAAGTTAATTTATAAATAAAATAAATGTTATAAATGTTAATTTATCATATCTGGTGTTTTTTTTGGTTTTGTTGTTGTTTTTCAAAAATCGTCATTTAATCGTCAGTATCATCTTGTTAATTTTTGAAACATTTCTCAGCTCTGTTAAAATTAGGCTATCTGATAGAATTTAATTCTCCTTATTTTAAAACAACATTTCATCCCAATGCCTATCGTCAATAATGTTTGAACAACCTCAAGTTCTGTTTCTTTATTTTGGTTCATTTTTACACTATTTTATTTATGGCTCCCGTCCCGTCAGGCGAAACACACTCGAGCTTGTGTTAAATCTATCGGAAGGTTGTTTTCCCATATTTCGTTTGCATTTCAACATTTTCAAATATTTTATTTTCCATTGGATAGCTCGGATCGATCTCTACTTTTTTGATTTTTGTTTCAGATCTTTTTTATAAACTTACTTTCCCTTTCGGAACCGGTTCCGAAAGTAAAAGTGTCATCATAAAAAAAAAAAAAAAAAAAAAAAAAAAAAAACTACAACCAAAATCGGAAAAAAAAAAAAAAAAAAGCGAATGTAGGGATAGACCTCATATATCCAATCCTAAAAAAAATTATTTAAAAATATCAAATGCAAATGAGATTTTTGAAGAGAACTTCCACATAGGTTTAGCGTTAGCTCGCGAGTGTCTTATTCGCCTGATGCGACGAAAGCCTTAACTTAACGTGGTTTATGTATATAAAGATGGAATTTTTTTAATTTATTTTACTCACTTCCTTATATGCTAGAATTCTAAAAGTTGTGTTCTCAGGTGTGTTTCTGATGACAAACATTTTAACATTTGTACAATTTAATTATAAATTAATAAATTAATTTCAAGGAATTTTTACATTAGGCCCCGCAGGTGATGAATGGGTAAATAATCTTTATGATTATAACTGTTTACGATTTACGAAACAAAGGAATAGATTATGTGTCTAACTGCCTTCAACAAAATAAGCCAACTGGCTGATAAACTGCAGCAACGAAGCATTTTTATCACTAAAAACTATAAAGCACAAGTAAAAAAAATAACAATTGTAACATATATGTATTTTTTTATCGACTTTTATAAGTTATTAAGAAAGCGTTGAATGCTTATAATAGAGTATTTTTTTTAAAAACCCATTTATACTTTTATACTTTTTTTATTTTGGTTTCAGATCATTTTTATAAAGTTACTTTCACTTTCGGAACCGGTTCTGAAAGTAAAAGTGTCATCATAAAAAAAACTATAGCCAAAATCGGAAAAATAAAAAACAAGCGAATGTAGGGATAGACCTCATATATCCAATCCTAAAAAAAATTATTTAAAAATATCGAAATGCAAATGAGATATTTGAAAAGAACTTTCAGATAGGCTTAGCATTAGCTCGCGAGTGTCTTCGCCTGATGGAACGCAAGCGTTAACTTAACTGGGTTTTTGTACGTAAAGATGGAATTTTTTAATTTACTTTACTCACTTCCTCATATGCTAGAATTCTAAAAGTTATGTTCTCAGGCGTATTTCTGATGACAAAACATGTTAACATTTCAACAATTTAATTATAAATTAATAAATTAATTTCAAGGAATTTTTACATTAGGCCCCGCAGGTGATCAATGGCCAAATAATCCTTATGATTATAACAGTTTACGATTTACAAAATAAAAGAATAGATTACACTTGTCAACAAATTTGAACTTTTGCTCTGTGCTATAACAGAAATTAGTTGTTTTTTATGCGTTTTTTTTGTGCTGATTCTGAGTCTAGTTTTAGATTTACTCCAGCACGTCAAGTTTGAGAGATATTTTCATATTTCAATTTATGCAAATTTAATAAATTTTATACAATTATTTTCAAATTTAATGTATAAAGCAATATCAGACAGGGTTTTTTGTTTTATGTTATGATTACTACCTAATTTACTTCATAAAAACGTTGTTTCTGAGATTATACTGACATGCGACTGTGAAATAATGTACGTAATTTGCATATTTTTCCTGTTATTCTAATAGTGTTTCTTGACGTTCAAATATTTATGCCGCACGAGTACGCGAATATGTTTCTAAACCAGTTTTTTGAGCTGATTTCAAATCTTGTATCTGTTTTCTTCTATCACATCTAGTTTTTGAAAAAGGTGAAATTTTAGTTTTTGGTCAAAAATGTCAGAAATAGCTTTTTATGATACTTTGTATGATAAACTTCAACTAGTTAGTATAGATTCTACTACTTATTTTTTTTTCGATTATATACATTTTTGTTTATGTCCCTGATATGAATCTGACCCTGTTCACCTTCTTGTTAATGAATTACACACCGCTACAAAGTATCATATCAAACCTGTGGTAATGCCGTGCAAAAGTAGAAATTTATCTTACTCAAAAACTAGACATGACATAAGAAAACAAACTGCAGATTTGAAATCAGCATAAAAATCTAATCTAGAAAAACATTACGTCAATTCTGTGGCACCTATTTTAAAGTTGATAGTGATGTAAACATTACACCATTGAAAAATATGCAAATTAGGCTTAATAACTGATAAATAAATGTTAAGAATATGCAAATCGTGACATTTATCTGAAGCAAATAGTCAAGTAGTCATTATTTAGAAAACGTAATTAGATGTGACAAATATTGTATCTAAAATTTGCATAAAATAGCACAAAAAAGCTTAAATTTGCATAAATTTAAATATGTAAATTTCTCAAAACCTGGACCACCAAGAGACAAACGGAAAGCATATTCGGAATCAGCGCCAAAATCTGATCTAGAATCAACTAATTTTAGTTCTAGGACGAAACCACTGTTGTCCAGCATTATTTGTCTAACCGCCCTCACCAAAATAAACCAACTGGCTGATAAACTGCAACAACGAATAATTTTTATCACTAAAACTATAAAGCATAAGTAAAAAAGTAACAAATGTAATATATATGTATTTTTTTTATCTACTTTTATAAGTTATTAAGAAAGCGTTGAATGCTTATAAAAGAGTATTTTTTTAAAAACACATTTATACTTTCAAACTTTTTTTTCGGGACAAAAAAACAACAGATTTTTTAAAAATAGTTATCATTGGTGCAGATGCCACAGTTTTCCAAGAAGTTAAGATGAGTTGCGAATCCCTTTTGAAGTTAATGGGGATTTCCTTGTTATTTTAAAATTACAGACTAAAACTTCAGATTAAACTTTTGTAAAACAAAACATAAATAAAGTAAGTGTAAAGATTGCAAAGACTTTAAGACATGGTACATTAGACTTCCGATTATCCGACATATATTAAAATAAGATTTTGACACGTAATCGATAAATGGTCGGATGAATGGCAGAGCATATTAAAAGCGGCATTTTATAATGTTTTTAATGTGGCCTGTCATTTATCCGGCCACATCAATAATGCGTTATAATCTATTAGTTCAATAGGTGTCAGATATGGGAGCGGTATATGAACGAAAGCTTTCCTAAAATGTAAGCGAATTAAACAAAGGATGCATATTAAACTAATATATCACAAACAGATAGGAAGAAAACTTTTTCATAAAACTTTTAATGTTTTTATGGTAATCAAATATACATTTAAAAAATCCTATTATTTTACAGGGATCTGCCGTGCTGCCATTACAGTACACCTTTATCAACCCACTAACGGTAAGTCAATTAAAGAATGTAAAATAATGTATTAGTGTATTTTCATAATTATCGTGAACGCAATTAATCGTGTAATCTATATTATAAAGCACAACCGCTTTCGTCATTTGAGTTCAAAAGTAACACAAGCTGTCACAACATGCGCCATCTCTTTCGTTTTGTTGGTATATCTTCGCTTCTAAATATCGCATAATTTCGTATTTTGCTCCATGGAATAAAGAAGAAAATTACTTTCAAATAATCTTTAACTCAATTTACGGTTCGTACCGGGTTCGAATCCTGGCCCAGACTTTTTCACCCATTTGGAAATTAACAAATGATATGATTTATTTTCCAATTGAATAATTGAGTTAAAAATTAATCTAATATAATTATGCATGCAGCGTTTATTACACTTCGATAAAAAAAAAACTACGTTTTATTCTGTTGAGCTGCTTCAGATATCAGAACAGATGCTGCGATTCGTGTGGGATGTCTCAGTTGGTATTCAACCAAGACATCCCTAGTTCAAATCCTGGACCGGAATTTTTCACCCATTTCGAAATTTACAACTGATATGATTTATTTACCAATTGCATAATTGTGTTAAAATCAATCTAATTTAATTTACAGTATTTAAAAATAAGGAATGTAATTTTTTTTTTTAATTTATCAACAGACGTGTCGTAAAAATAAAAATTTATTTACTATAATAGTGTAAAGTAAAATTTGCAGTAACATACTGGGTGTCCTAAAAAGGACTGATTGATTTTAAAATTCAATAACTTGCAAACGGTGACAGATATTTAAAACAATTCTTGCAGAAGGGTTATGTATGACATCAGGTTTTTTCTTTATGTGATTCTCGAATTTAGTTCGAATTACAAACAATTCATGTCGCTGCGAGCAATATGTGCTAAATCCAGGCCCGATGTTTGGTACTTCTGGACCCATTCAAGACATTTTAATCTCCTTTTTTGACCTGAATTTACCGCCTATTGCTTGTAGCGCCATCTATTGTTTGTAATTAGAACTAAATTCGATAATCACGGTAGAAAAAAAACTCCTGACATCATGCATAACCCTCCTGTAAGAATTTTTTAAATATCTGTCACCATTTGCGAGTTATTGAATTTTAAAATCAGTTAGTTTAGGACACCCGGTATAATAAATACAAGTCTTTAATAAATTTTGGAAACATAAAGAGAGTGCTACGCAACTGGCAATCTCTATCGCCGAAGCATGATAAAAGCACATTCTTTTGTAAATATAATACAACTTTTTCAAAAAAAAATAGGGATTAATGACATGCTTGATAAATAAAGGAAACTTACTTTCTAGGTATGTATTTATTTTATTCTTTTTCTTGATAGACGTAAGATATATAAATTTATATCATTCATAAAATTGCAAAATTTTTATTATGATTAGGATTTTCATTAAGCGCTGTGTTGTGGTAATAAGCTTATTTTGTTTTATGTTTGTATTACCTTTAAAAAAGAATATAGTACCTTCTAATAGAATAAATTCCATACAAATAAGTAAAGTACATTCTGTAATATATCCTAAGTATGTTATAGACACGGATCAAAATACTGTCTTATTTACAAATTTCGCAAACCACTCATAACCCCCTTTTTATAAGACATTAAATAAATTATCTTTATATAAATCTGCAGTTTTTAACTAGCTGTAATAAAGTTTGGTCTACGTAAGTTTCAGAACTAATTGCAAAATACCACTTATTTTAAAAATTTCAGAAAACCAAACTTTACCCCCCTTTTTTAACCTCCTGCTATAATTGAAGAGCTCGGATGATAAAGATGGTAACTGACACTATCATTATTTTGAGAAAATGATGGTAAAGTTACAAATCTTTACTTGTGCTTGTTGTCAAATGCTTCCTTTACTAATTAAAATCTTTGAGTAATCTCTGAGTACGCCGACTTACGTCCCTCGAATTACGCGACCCACATTTACGTCATCTTCCCTAGAATTTTTTTTGCTTGATTAAGACGCACTTTGAACTTTTTCGAAAACTTATGGAAGAAATTTAACATTTCAGATGCAGCACAGTCATAGGAGATTTATGTTGTGAAGTTCAGTAAAAAACAATGAGAGATGCTTGGGAAAGTCTGTGTCCCTTTTCCTTCGCAGAGACTAAGAAAACATCTGAAAATTGTGATTCTGTATCTCTCTTAATTGATGAAATCGTAGAAAATGGAAGAGAACTCATCTTAGATGGATGCTGAAGATGTTGTTGAACTCATAAATTAGCCTGATCCGGAATTAACCATCGACGAACATATCGAATTAAAGAAACAAAGTACTGTCAAAGAAACGGATGAAGATTTTGAGCCTAAGGACAAGATTGCGACGGTTGCAAACTTAGCCGAAGGACTAAACATTAATGAAGCTGGAATGACGGTTCTTGAAGATATTGATTCAGAAGAGCAAAGTGCAGCAACTACTAAAAAAAGCTTAGAAAACTCTCTATTCTGTTACAGAGAGCTTCTAAGAGATAAAATATATTGTCGGTTTAAACTTCCTTGCGAGATTTTTTTCACATGCTCAAAGACTCGAACGGAGAATCTAGAATAACAATAACTTGTAAGTTAAGAACGCATTGATTTATACCAAATTCTTGATTGCAAAAGCATTAAAGTATGTAACATAATCCCTAAATGCAATGGAATATGTTCATTAGAATTTGGTGAAATGATGTTACATATCCTTTTTTGCCCACCTAAATGTACCTTGACTTACGTTGTTTTCGACTGACGTCGCTAGTCTTGGAACGAATTGCTGGCGTAAGTCGAGATATTAATGTATTAGGTTTTTAAGGTTGATTTTGTAAGAAACACTACCTATTACATGCTCCCCTATGATGGAATTTCTAAAAAATGTTTGCAGATCTACACCAATCATGACCCCCAGAACCCAAAACCTACTCCAGTTCAAAATTTTATATCACTTTTTTCGACACGATAACTCCCATAATTCTACACAAATCTCTTCCAAACTGATACAAAAACATCAAGGGTCAGAAAATCTCAGTCAAGTTCGTTAATGGTCAAAATCGGACGAAAGGCGGGGAAATGTGGGAGGGGTTTTGTGAAAACAGATAAAACCATATAACTTCTTAATTATGATACATAACGAATCAGTTTAAAGTTGTTATTACTTCTAGGAAAAGGGCCAAAAATCTATGTATGACACATTTTTGATATAATTTAAAATGATCTCAAGAGGCGCAAAAATAGATTTTAAGAAGAAAAAAAATTCATAACTTCGTCAATTCTCAAGATATCAAATCTACTTAAATTTATTATAAATATTTTTAACATTATCTACAACTTTTATATGACAAGTTTTGGATAGGTTAACTCTTAAAGCAAAAAAATAAATAAAAACGAAAAAAAAAGGTGGGGGGGGGGGTTGAAGAAGGAAAAAATTAATAACTTAGGTCAATTCATAAGATATAAAGTCCGCTAAAATTGATTATAAATCTTCTTATTATTAATATGTACAGCTTTTATGTTGACAAGTTTTTGATAGAACCAAAGTATTGCCGCAAAAAAGAAAGGGAGGTTCTAAAAGAAAAAAAATCAGATTAATATTAATCTGATAAAACCATCTTTTACAGAAAAATAAAATTAAAAACTCGTCAAAATCGGCCAGATAAAATTGTTAAACTTGGTTTATTTTTAATCTTGATTTAGTTTTTGTTGGTGAAATTTGTACTTAACTTCGAAATCTATCTATGCCTGTAATCCGTGCCGGCAGAGATTTTTTTTCAAATAGTAATTTAACAAATGGTAGAGGACCATTGATTATCTTCAATCATATGGTTAACTAATTTTTTTAAATACCACCTTTATCATCTGAGCTCTCCAATTTTCTTTGTACCATTCTACATTTTTTTAATTGATGTAAATGAAACTTTATTTTTGAACACGGTGCAAAATACTGGATGCTTTACAAATTTCACAAAATTACCCCATCACATACTCTCTGGGAGTCCAGCTATTACTCGTTGTCGTGCTGCTGTTCGTGCTCGTCGCTCATACTCAGCAACAGCGTCAAAATTTTAAAAGCTCTCATTAGATTATTTTTACCGATATGAACTCTTTTATAAAAGCTAGAACATGGAAATTTTCACCTTTTTCAGCAATGTTGTAAAGCGTAAATTTGAAGTAGTTCAATAAAATTAATGAAATTGCATGGACGATGATTGCTGGACTCTAAAGTCATACTTTGAATTTACTGATAATATAAAATTCTTTAAGTCAAAAATTCCGCCTGTTCTGAAAGGAAAGATGCTTTTCAAAGTAAATAAAGTAAATACTCTAATTAACAATCTCAAAATATAGAAAATGAACTTCGAAGGGTAAACAAATTTTTCAAGAATAATTAGCTTCATTGAAGGAGATGAAAAGCTTAATTTTAATTTTATATATATTTCTAAGCTTTTCATGTTGCATTGAATTTGTATTTAAATATCTAAGCTCATTTATTGCCATAGACATGGTATAATTTTTCATTGAAACATATAACTATACCATACCGTTAAATAATTTTGGTTTAATTAATGAATTTGAAAAGTGATTCAATTGCCAACTTCAAGATTTATTATCTTTTTAAAAAATCCTTTTCTAGTTAAAATTAATTATGATTAATTTAATTTAATTATGATTAATTAAATCAGTTAATTAAAAGTTGTACACACAAATATAATTATAGCGAAATCTTTTATATGTTTTTAAAGGTTAGTGTTTCAATAATTAATAATGAAGGGTGAAATTTTTCAGTTACTAATATTGAAGGGCAAATTATTGAAAGCTTTTTTTTTTTCAAATAAGTTGTTAATTTCTTATTTTTTATTTAAATTAGCTTCTCCGTACGATAACAATTTTCGTTTTACTGTTTTACACTTGCTTATTTTTATGTTAATCCATGTATTTATTTTTGAATTAATTTCTTTAAAAAAAATCATTATTTGTAAAGTTGAGATTTATAGTTAAAATACAGATTCTTACTCATGTGACTTATTAAAAGAATTGAGTTGTATGCAGATGTAATGCGGTATATGCACACAATATATCGAGTAATTTACCTAAGTAGATAGCTATAGATAGATGGATAGATGTGGATGGAGTAAAGATTAAAAATTACATGGAAGGAACCATTCTTATGTGCGTAAATTAAACATGATGTCCCAAAATGGTTGAAAGATGCTTTATTTTTTTTACCTGACGTCGATAAATAGTGAAATAAGATTATGTTAATGAAATACTTCTCTCGTTAGCTTTTTAAAATGCTACACTCTTGTAATTTTTGTATGATTTTCCTAAACAAAAATATGTCAACTACTAATGTTTTACCCAAAACCATTTTGATTGTCAGACTTTTAATAAAATTCATTTACTATAAAAATTCATCACTGAACTGTAAAAAAATTACGATACTCCATAAAATTGGCGGCAACATGCTGCTTCCAATTTTATAGAGTAATTTATATACTGGTGTAATTTAAACTGATATAGCTGGTGTAATTTTGCACGTTAGTGTAACGTAAAACCAGTTCTATCGGTTAAATTATTTAATAAAATGGAGGCAGCAAAGCTGTCACCAATTTAATGGAGTAACGTTAAATATATATATATATATATATATTTTTTTTTTTTTTTTTTTTTTTTTTTTTACTGTGTGTTATTGATCAGTACATCTTCTTCTTACACAGATATACTTTAAATAATACAGTTTTCTTTCTTAATTCTCACATTTTAAATAGGCCAAATAAATACTCGTCTTAAGCAATATTTTCTTTAAAATGTAGATACACAACATGCCTAAAATTAAAAATGTAATTATTGTTGAACAAAAATTGGAATAATCTATTTACTCTGAATTAGGAAACGCCCTTTTATTTGCTTTTGTTTTATTATCCTCGTCATTGTAACATTTCCTTCCTTTTTAATTTTTTTATTTATTTATTTTACTTTTAAAATTCTAGCCAAAAATAGTTTCCAAAGAAAATAAGACACTTGGTAGGTACAACAGAAGAACAGCAAAAAAATGCTTCAATATTTATCAAGAAACAAGAACTAAGAATTTATGGATACCTATCACATTATCTCTTCGTGTGTTTTTATTCTTTGTATTAACAAATAAGTCATTTCAACAAGAAACATTTTTAATAGAAGGTACTTAAGCATTCTAAAGGAACATGTTTCGCTTTAATTTTCTTGATATTTTATCTTCTTTTCCTTTTCAAACTACATACATCAATGCACTTTTATTAACTTATATTTAAAGAAGCGGGTGTCATGTCGTAACCATGTTAAACTCTTGGGAAAAATATTTTTTCAACAAACTCAGAATTTTATTAACTTGTACAGCTGTTACGTGATAAAGTTTGTTATGAGAAAGATTCTTAGTTTATAATGAAACGTGATAATATTTTCAAGTTCATTTTTAATATAAACTGCGATATAAAACTATTGTTGAATTTTTCTTTTTGTTATCTGCTTGTAATTATACCTGCATATTAAAAATTTCAGAGTAGTGTAGGAATATTAAAAAATATACCATCCAAAATGCAACTGGCCATCCAAAATGCAACACCAAGAAAGACAAGAGATATCAAAGCCAAATTTATTTTAGAGATTATACATAGTATCGGTGCTAATTGATTCCAAAGACAACCTTTTTTGAAATGATGCAGACAGGAAAATCAGTAATAACTTTTACCTCCACGTCTGTCAATAACTGCTGCTATACGCCGTGGTATAGAGAGAAAGAGGCTTTGGATGTGACGTTGGGGAATGGAATCCATCACTGCCTCCACACGTAGCCAAAGTTCATCTGGTATACTCGCGGCTGCGGCATTCCGGGCTGGGCGTTTTTCAATCATTGACGAGACATTCTCGATGGGTGATAGATCTGGATAACAGGCAGGTCAGCGTAACAATGGAATATGGTGAGCTAAGAAGAAAGCTTGAACGTTACGTCCAACAAGTTGTCGCGCATTGTCCTGTTGAAAAGTGGCCGCAGGCAAACCCTGAAACTAAGGGCGGAGAAAGGTAAGGGGCCTTAATGCGTACTAGGGGGGGGGGGGGTGTACGGGAATCGAATCCAATACCACCCCACACTATAACACCAGGTGCATGACCAGTGTGACGATGCATAATACAGCAGATGAGCAACCTCTCCCCATGGTGTCTTTAAACTCTGATTCGACCGTCGTAATTCTGCAGACAGAAGCGTGATTCATACGAAAACACAATGTTATGCCATTCGGATGTCCATCTGTGACTTTCAGTGCACCATAGTAAACGCAAACACCAGTCATTTAATGCCAAAGGTATGCGAAGCAACGGGAGTGTAGCGGACAATCCACTGTACTGCAAACAACGAAGTCGAACAGTCCGTGCGGACACTGATTGTTGTGTTAGAGACTGCATTCATTGTGTTATGGTTGCGGATGTGGCAGTGCGTTCCATTAGTGCCATGCGCACAATATATCTGTTTCCCGTAGAGTGGTTAGGACGAGGCGGTTGCAATCGCTGCATTTGGACTGTCGCTCCTTCCTGCATCCACCGATTCCATGTTCTCATGACTGTTGCATGGCTACGTCCGATACGATGACCAATTTCATGGAAGGATAATCCTCAATCTCTGTATGCAACGATTCTGCCGCGGTCGAAATTAGAAACGTCCTCGAATGGTGCTTGTGTTTTTCTACGAAGCTTACTGAATCTGTACACGCAAAAAATCGCACGAGAAAACAAGTCATGTTCTTCAAAACGACAATTCTCCTTCCCTTTATATACAGATTGTAAGAGGAGCTGTAGTCACCCCCCGATGTGTGCAAGCACTGAAATCGTAATCATTTGCATATCCTACCGAGGTGAATGCATGGTGTAAATTTCACGCTGTTTGGTTGCTCCCTTCACGATGTTGCATTTTGGATGGCCAGCAGTGTATCTACACACTTCATTTATTTATTCCACATTTTTATCATTTTTTTAGTCACAAAATACAATGTAAAACGCCTTAATACCTTTAATTTTACCACAAATTTCCATTTGTCATCAACTAGCTGTTTGCCAAAAAAGCAGAAGAGCCTGTTCACAAGATTTCGGAAAACCGTTCAGGAAGTTAGGGATAGCTTTGACACGACTATCTATATTATAAAAGACAAACGTGACCGTGTGTAACGCTGACGTCATTTTGCTAATGGGAACAACAGACGGCTAAATTTCGCTTTTACTGTATTTTTTTTTTATTTCTAAATATAGCACATTTTCAATTTTTACTTTCGAATAGGTAAAAAAATGTAATTTCAAATACGATATGTTTGAAAACTATATCGCAATTTGTTTGAAAACTATATCGCAATTTACTCCTTTATTATGGCTTTTAAAATAATTTTTTATTAATAATAATAATTTTAAAATAATTTTATATAGGTTATAATTTTTCTAGCATGAATTCTTTTTCATCTCTCTCAATCGCATGCAGACAGTTACGAGATATAAATCCGTTTGCACTTAAAATAATATGATGCGGCATTTCTTTCCGGCTTATATTACATAAAGAAATTATAACTTAATTTATAAATAAATAAAATAATTTAAAAAAACATAAATTTTAGACATGGAAAGGATCTACTCGCTTAAACTTCTAAAATTATATGAATCAAAATTGCTGCTGAAAATGGTGATCTTTGGCAATTTCTTTTGCTATGAACTCCTGGCACCAAGCCAATACGAAAATATAACTTTCAATGAATACCTTATTGATAATTTTCATATAAAAGGATTTTTGGTGTTAGCGGGAAAACAATAAACGTAAAAAATCTATTAGAGATTTCAATAATAAGGAAAAAATAGGTTTCATTTACATCCTGTAACCCGAGAAGGCCGGATTTGATCACACAGTGCTATTAAAAATTGTATTATAGAGGAAACTTTGAGCCACAACAATATTCAAGAGTCAAAGATATCCAATAAAATCAAGCTGTCGAAAAGAATGCATCATTTGTTCGTAGAAATAAACTGCAAAAATTGTTCATATAAAGTATGAACGACCTTCTGTACATCGTACACAAATAACAGAGATGATAAAAATCAAGAAATTTAACAAATATTATTAGACGCATTAATTGAGATTCTTTTAGAAATGAAATTATATTAGAAATTATCAAACTTCCAGCATGCATCACACTGTAAAAAAAAAAAAAAAAAAAAAAAAAAAAAAAAAAAAAAAAAAATCCAGAAACATGAAACATTCCTTGAAAATAATAGGCAGAAATTTCCAAAAAATTTCAAAGAATGTTTCTAGGAAATATCGGAAAATTTAGCGACTACTTTTACGAAGTTCGATTTTTTTATCAACTTTGATCAGGAATGTTTCAGAATAGAAAACTAAAATTTTCCAAGAAATAGTTCTTGGACCAACAGCTGTCCATTATTACTCAAGAATTCTCCAGGGTATTTTTTACGGCTCATATTTGACGACTATATTGTTTGCTATTATTGTTGCACCGTAGTACAGTGAAACTTGTCGATAATATTACTGGAGAGAACCAAAACAAAATTATCGCTGAAGGATATGTTTATAGTCATGTCAATATAAATTCTCTGGCGTAAAATATTTATAGTATATAGATCACGATATTTATAGTACATATATGTAACTGTGAAATAACTTTTTATAATGAAGTTAATTAACGATGGAAATTAGTGTATGTTTAATAATTAACCATAATATTAATAAACGTATAAGCGATGTAAGATTGCGCAAAGAGAACTGAATTGAGCCCAACATGTCTCTGCCTTACAAAGAGGGGTCACGAGGTCGGTGACACAGAATGCGGCAACCCTTTGTGCATAGATAGAGTTATAGTCTATAGATAAACATATGAAAGGGATAAAGTGCAACATGCGGGGGGGGGGGGCTTAAAAGACAAGCCCCAACTTTCACCAATTTTGATGCTTTAGTATATAACCGCATAAATTACTTTTATTTCTGAGTGGTTGGGTGGTACATTTGGCAGAGCGCCAGACTTCTAACTTTCCTCTCTCGGGATTCTGTGGGTTCGATTCCCCGACAAGGATTTTTTTTCTTTCTTGCAGACAAAATAAGGATTAATTAATTTCAAACCACAATTTCAAAAAATATATATAATTATTTCAAATTAAGCTAAATATAAATACAAAGATGCTTCTGCGCACACACATATATATATATATTTATTTATTTGCATAGAGATTGCAGTTTTATGGATCCAATAAAAAGAAAAAATACATAATTTGAATTCTTGAGACGACAAACTGTTTATTTTTTTTACATTTATTTATAATTTTGTATACGAATAAACCTCCTTCTTCTCAACAAAATCAATTAAACTGTGCTACATAAAACTGAAATATGGTATTTTAATTTTATATTTGCTAATACTTAACAATTTAAAAATTTTATAATTTTTAGATTTTTTTTTTTTAAATCTCGGGATCTTATTTCGAATTAGAATAACAGTTTTCGACAATTAAAATTTTTCCATGGTAATTAATATTTATAAATTACGCAGATTTGCAGGTGGTTTTTAGCAAATCATGTACGCTATTGAAAATAAACAGCGTGAGTTAAGAATGTTTACTCTTGTTTGTGTTAAAATTTTAACAGCTATATTCTGCAGATCGAGTGAGCACGGCATTTTGTTTTTAAAGTTTTGAGGAGATTTGACGCAGTTCTTTATTGTAGTTTCGTAATTAAAATGAAAAGTTTTCTTCAAAAAAGCTTTTTTCAAAAAATGTCTTGTGAAGAAGTTTCTAAATTTACAAAAATTGAAGAATGAACTTCAGAAGACTCAATTCATAGCTAAAAAGAAAAGTCTTGTCGGGGTATCGGACCCACTGTGTCCCGAGAGAGAAAAGTTAGAAGTATTGTGCTCTTCTAACTGTACCATCTAGTCGCTCAGGAACATGTGTAATTTATCCAATCATGTACTAAATCGTCAAAATTGGGTAACTCTGGGGCTTGTTTTTTAAGACCCCCCCCCCCCCCTGCATATTACGCTTAGTCCCTTTCATATGTTTATTAGTCCCCGGTACGGTATGCCATTTCTCTCTCCCAGCTTATTTTGTGTATTCCAAAAAATAATGTTATCAAAAGAAGCCAGCCTAAAACAAAGCAGTACGATTAAATACTCTATAACAATTTTTTAAACTTCTAAGCATCGCACATTTTTTATTTTTATACCGTCGTATTGGAAAAAAATGCTCTTTTAAATGCATTTTGTTTCAAACTGTATCTCCATTTATTTTTGAAATATTAAATTTTTTGTAGTATTTAGAGCTATTTGCTTAGTATTGGCAGCGGAAGTACTCCATTTCTGTAAAAAGTAAAGAAAAATAGTTCTAAAATAGTAATTATATATTAGATGTAAATTTCCAACTGGGCGAAAAATGTCCTCCATTACCTGAGATTTATTCTGTTGAGCTGAACCAGGTTTCAGACCAGATGCTGTAATCTTCAAGGTTAGCTGGGTGAAAAAGTTCGACCAGAATCGTCCGGGATAGCTCAGATGGCAGAGCACTGGCGGCTTCAGCCAGGAGATCCCGGGTTCGAATCCTGGTCCGGACATTTTTCGCCCAGTTGGAAATTTACATCTAATATGATTTGTTTACCAATTACAATAATTGTGTTAAAATAATCTAGTAATTATATATTTTTGTTGCAATTTTCTCATAACAACCGAAAGAAAATGTAATTTAAATACGTGCTATTTTGAAAAAAATATAAACGAATGATTTCTGTTAAAACAATGGAGCTATTATAAACTAGATTTAATTTTAAGTATCTATGAATCATTAGATAGCCTTTTTTTACCGATTTTCTTGAATGACGGCATCTTTTTGCTGCAATTGTGCATTATTTCGCGATAGTGATGTACTATGCATGCTTTACTGTAGATGTTTAAGAGTAGATCCGAAATGTGGAATTCTTAAGCGAATGCGAATGACGTCATTTTACATAAAATAAAACGTGTGCTTTAAGTCTTAAAATTGAAATATGTTTTGTACTGCAGTAGAGTCCCGCTTAACCGAGTTATTTTCTTCTGATGGACTGTTAGCTTCTATTACTATGAAACAGCCATTATAAATGAAGTGATGGAGATTTTGAATCGAGATTTTTTTTTTTTTGAAAAAAAAAAAATATGGCCATTTTTCCCCCCATTCTGAGCAGAAAATTAGAGTTCTAACTTTTTACGGCTGTTCTTTCATCTTCACCTAACGCTTCATTTATAATGGCTGTTTCATAATAATAGAAACCATTAGTCAATCAGAAGAAAATGAAATAATGGAAATGCCGGGGCGACACTAAATTCTAAAAAAGCAGAATTCCTGTTCTCTAATCTATTGACTATACTCTATCAGTGCACAAAAGCTCGCTGCATTCTGTGTCACCGACCACGCTGCACGTCTCCTTGTGGCATGTAAATGTATCATGATTTGTAATACTTCATATCCTAAACTCTTCTTTAGAGAATGATGGAAATTTTGCAACTTACACTATCAATGAAGCTTTAATTTTAAAGATGAAAGAATTCCTAGTGTTGCTTTTCTTTTCTTAAAAACTGTCTCATTTTAAATTTCACTTTTCTCAATCTCCTCCTTTCTAGTTTTCTGTTGGAAATTTAATCGACAAATGCTTCGCTTAAAATATGGTCGCAAAGCTATTATTTGGATAATCTCATATGCTCGAATATATTCGTTGAAATATATTTTTATTAAATTAGTTTAGAATGAAATTTATGCGTGTTTTGGAATATGCCAGATATATCTTCTGTTTAAAAAATAGAAAGTGATATTGATAGCTCTTTACAAGTCCTCACAATAGAATTCCAATGTATTGCCTCTTATAGCTGTGTATAGCAGGACAGTATCAGGATCTAATTAAGTTTTCTTTTTACTTATTGAAACTTTAGTATACTACTTCAAAAATACGCTGGATTTCAGTGTCTAAGTTTCTATGATCGACTATATTCCAGAAAATTCTCCGTAAGTTACCAAATGATCGCCAAACTTCGCAACATTTTGTTGAATACCATTCTGGTACTAAATATCAGTGAAAACTTCGTTTTAATCGCCAGTTTGGCAAATATCTTATATAATTCTACATTACTATTTGCTCGTTTTGGTCATTAACCGATTCCTTTATAACTAAGGTATTTTGGTCTGGCAAATTGATATTTTTGTTTATTAAATATGTAGGATAAAATCTCAAATATGGCTAGCACTAAAAATTGAAACATTACTTTCAAGTTTTGTAACAACGTACTCTCTCCCAAACACTATACGTCCCAAGAAATACAATCACCGGACAAAAGGCCACACTATTAAAAAATTTCGTAAAAATACACAAAATAAACAGAGAATCTCGGTAAATTTTTACTAGTTCTCGGTTGAAAGCATTCCATCCAGATTATCGATTATTAGTTATAATTGTTTTATAGATTGTTGAAAGAAATTAGTGCTTGCGCTGGAATATTTTAGAGTGGAAAAGAGAAGATATAGTACAATTCACTTCAATATGCAGCTAGAGTATAACAGTTTGCGATTGGTAACGAGTCTCTATAACAATCAATTTATCTCATACTCGTTTTAAACATGCAAAAATATGCTCTCATCTGTGATAATTTGTTGGTATCTAACAGACTCTTACAACGTGTTAAAATTTACTCGAAATCTGAACAATAGAACCACAAACCTTTCTTTTCATATTTCCTTTTGTTTTGTTGTTTTATTTTTAATGTGAAATTACAATCTTTGCAATTTTTATGCATTCAAATTTAGAGTCTTTCATATTTTTTTAGTTTTAAATATGCCAGGTCTATGAAAAATTTCTAGAATAGTCTCACTGTTTTTTAACATACTCTCGGTTTTTAAATCAGTATAAATAAATTTACATAATATAAATGATTACAAGTAAATTTCGGTATTTCAGAGAAATATTTGCAACATGTTGACCAGCTTATGAATCAAATACTATTCACACTATTTAAGATTCACTATACATCTAAATATTACGACGCTCAACACATGCGTCAACTATGCCTCATTTTTCTAGCTTAACACTAAATACACCGAAAACCAGTTATTTGACCACTAGAAATTGAAAATATTTCAATTCTAATCGGAAAATTCTTCATAAAATAAGTAAAATATAAATCACACGGGGGGGGGGGGGGGGGGTTAAATAGTTTTAAATTAATATTGTGGTGTGAAAATGTTTTATAAACTTGAGTAACATTTGTGGTACATTTAGTGTTAAACGTATTCCTGTTACATACAACTTACAAAATTCTTAATTAACCTTTAACTGATGTTTCCGGTCTCACAGACTGATGCTTTTTTCAGTTTTCATAGTTAAACTTGCAAATTTCAGTTTATCTACAAACACTACTGAAATTTTGTTTCGTTTGGAACTTTAATACTAACACCAGAGTCTTTTGAATAGGTGAATTTTAATTATAACACTCATGTTCAAAAAGTTTAGTACAAAAACAACATCCTATGAGTTAATCGCGGCTTTTATTCATCTTTCGATTTAGCGGTCTCACAGACCACTTCACACTAGTTATGTGACAATTTCTGTGACATCAGTTAAAGGTTAAAAACAGAATTAATTGCAAATCAACAATTAATTGCGTGTAGTGAGAAAAACTACTAAAGTAATATGCATAACAACAGTACATAACTAATAAATAAATACAAAGATTTTACAGTTATCTATCTGTCGTATTTTCTGTTGGTCTCTCAGACCATACTGGTTCCAAGTTTTGTAAAAATGCTCCGACAATCATAAAAAAAAAACATTATTGGACTGAATGCAGTGCATTCTAAAAATGTGATCAAGGGTCGAATTTGCCATTAGACTGCAGTGGGGTCCCTGCGCTGGGTTTATAGCAGGAAGAACGTATTGGGCAGAGTCCCAATACAAGTTAGTATAATTAAAGATGCATAGACTTTTTCTTTTGATGCCTAAAGAAATTATTCCAGACGTCATAATTACAAGTCTTTAGGATTCCAATTTCTATCACTGCTCCGTGCATCATATCATTGTTACATCACTGTAACAGTGATATGCCGCTAAAATTTATAAAAAATTAATAAAATTATGTACGCAAATAATTCCCTTATTTAAATCATTTTTGAATGAATATTAATGTTAAAAGTTACGGATCTGAGATTTATAGCTAGAAAATAATTCCTTTACGGTATACATTTGGAATTATTACATTTAGAATCTGTCCGATCAAAAATGAACAATGTGAACAAAATATAATTTTGGACATTGTCCGAATTGAAAACCAAATGCATTACCGTAGATTGGGGCTACTTTGGTCCTTGCGAGGTTATTTTGGTTGGTTGGTTGGTTGGTTGGTTGTATTTATGTCGGCCAATTATCAGCACGTGGGATATAGGCCCTAAGGGGAGGAGTGCCTTCCGTGGAGGTCTTTCTAAGGGAACCTAACCCGTATTAACGCTTGGAGAACCAAGGTTCGAAGAAAACCACGAAAACTCCGAACGATTAGGCCGACGGGCGCGATTGGGATAGGTTATTTTGGTCCAGCCCTTAAAAGATTTTATTATTTGTATTGAACAAACAATAGAAGATAATTTAGAGTTTTTGCGTTTGAAAAATAATTTATACCCTACTATAGGGTATTTGAATAGTTTGGGGGTAATTTATTTTTTTTTAATGGCAACTCTGAATGTGTTTGTAAACAACTGTTTTCGTGTGTAGATTTTAACTCTCCAAATTTTCTATTGTGAAACAATCTTGATAAGAGCTACAAATAAAGTAAGTGTCAAAATATTACCTTTAGTAACCTTTAGTAGCCCATGTGTGATCATAATTTTTCCTTTAACTTTTTATTTTGGCAGAAAATGTTTACGTTTTCATAAAGCTAGCATGAAAACTAATATTTCGGGGCTGCTTTATGCCAGGCCTGTTTTGGTCCGAAAATAGCCCCAGTTACTTGGAAATGCCTTTTATACATCCAAATCTCTTAAAACATGTTTTAAGTAACTTTTTTTCAAATGTTACTGTTGCAAAATGTTACATTAATTGAAAGAAATTAAATTGAAACTGGTGTGAATGAATGAGAACAAACGAATTTTTTAAAACACCATCAAAAACTTTTAATTGCTCTAGGCTTGTCGAAAGATCTAAGTGTTTCTTCGTCAGGCGCAAAAAAGACGTGCTTCTACTATGAAAGCATTTTCTACTATGAAAGCATTTGAGTCTTGCTGCTGCTTTCATAGTAGAAGCACGTCTTCTTTGCGCCTGACGAAGAAAGGCTCAGATCTTTCGAAAAGCCTAGCGCAATTAAAAGTTTTTGATGGTGTTTTAAGAAGTTCTTTTGTTCTTGTTACATTAATTGTTTTGTTCCAGTTGCTGAGGATAAGATGTCGAAAACTGTTTCTCGTTTCTTTAATATTAACAATTGGTTAATTGTGTTTAAATGTTAAAAACAAAAAATTGTTTATCGGGTTTGCACTGTTAATTTATTAGCAAATGCTATTGCAAGGGTTTTCCATAAAAATGTATTCATTTACATATGTATTCATTTTATATGAAGCTAAGTGAATGGACCAAAAAAGCTCCTAGTAGGGGCTACCTTGTTCGAAAACTTTAAAAATAGTTAAAAAATTAAAAAATTAAAAAAATCCTCTTGAAAACCATACAGTTTGCTTCATTGTTTCATGTAAATTGTTTAAAACTCAATTTCGACGTTGAAAAAAATTACATATAATATTTTAGTCCAGGTATTAGGTGCTCAAAAAGGACAAATAGGGGAAAGTTTTGGTGTAGTTTTGATATTTGGTGCCTTTATGTTTTGAGGGTCGCTGAACACGAATCTGAAGTTTGCCAACAAAATTTATGCCGGGAAACACGTTTTTTTGGCAGAAAACGGGGAAAAAACGGGATTTTCTTTGTTTTTTTCCAAATAACTTCAAAATTATACATTTTACGTAAAAGTTCTCAATACATAAATTAAAGAAGATAAAATTTCCTACATTTTATGTACTAAAAGTTTTTTTCTCTGATCAATGGTTTAGCCGTGACAACGCCACAAAAATGGGAGTGAAAATCAAAAAATTCAGAGAAAACGGGAATTACGCCGCTGTACGTAGATTTAACCTGAAAACTGACCATTTTACACAAGCATTGACTATAAATTATACTAAAGATTATATGAATGACTACATTTTAAAATGAAGTTGTTGATAATAAATAAGACGACTCATTATGAATCATTATTTAATTATAAATAAACATGTACATTAGTAAGTACATTTATTTAAAAAACAAAAAAAATATTATTTCCGCTTTCTTTTACTTGGGGGTCCCTGCTTTTCACCGACATCTACAGCATAGAAAATAGACGTATGGAATTAGTAGGTATTTTTATTACTACCAACAGTATAAAATAAATGTTTTTTTAATACAAAATATTTGATACCTTCTGGCATGACTTTATTCTTGACATTTTAGTTCAAGTAGCATTTATTATTCTTTTTTTTTTAATCAAAGACAGCAGAATTTAAGTTAGTCACATAAATAAACTTTTGCACCATTATGCAACGGCAACAAGATTTAAAATGTAACGAAAATGTGAATTTGGTTGAAAATATTTTGTTTATAGAGGAAAATTACAATTAAGAGCACTTGAAGTTTTGCAAGAGCGAAATGTTTAAATTTATGACCAAATTTGGACAAAAATTGCCAGTTGTAAGTAGATATATCGGGACAAAATCATTTAAAATATATTACTTGGCTGCAAATTCTGAGTGATTACAAAATTGATCCAGACAAATTCTCCAAATTCAGATTTGATACAATGCAAAACTTAATGCAAAATACATATAATACAATGCAAAAAATTTTCTCATGATGTATTAATCATGATATCTTATGATTCCTTATCTTTACATAAGGTTCCTGTTAGGTTTCCTGTAAGGTTTGTGCAGAAATAAATATGAATATATAAGAGAATATGCAACACAGCAATTTTCATTAATGCTATCGAATGTTTGTCCCGTCCCTTAAATTTTAGAAAAAGAAATTTTAGAATTTGTTATAATAATACAAAAATAGTTTTATCACTTTAGCTTCCATACCGTTAAGAAAGTATCATAAAAATTATCAAGAAGAACGTAAAATCATGCGTCAATCAGATTATGGAATATTTTTTAACGGATTCGGGCTACTATAATAAAACTTCATAGTTTAATAAAGTGAAAAACGATGTCTAAGTAATAATTTGTAAAACATATCACACGTTTAAAAACACAATTTCAACCAAAATCGAAAAAATAGCTGAAAATTTTATACATCCCTGTATATGAATTATAGATTTATCATATAATTCACAATATGCTAAAATTTAGAACTGTTAGTGAACGCATAGCACAATTGAAAATTCCTCGTTAGCAATTTCCGGCAATAAGCGGGTATATAGATGTCTTGTGCAGCCCTATATATGATTTATAGAATTTATACACGCTAAATAGTATGCAATTTTTAAAATTTAAAAAAGTGTTCCACAACTGAAAACGCACTTCCATTAATTATTGTTCATACAGAGAAAAATATAACTGATTTATTTTGTGTTCCCCTGTATATGAAAGATCAATGGCACATCATATTCAATAGTAAGCATGTTATAGAGCACCTCGGAGATAAATATCAATTTAAATACTTTTGAGAAGGTGTAACATGAACAAAATACACAACAAACTATTTTTCTCCATAGACCGTAATGTAACATAATTCTTTTTAGTGTCCTTGTAAATGATCGATAAATACTACCCATACCATATTCTATAAGAAATCATCTTGTAGTGCACTTCATAGATATGTATATAAATTTCACAGTGTTTGAAATTATGAAACATTATTAAAAACCACCATAAACGATTTTTCCCCATAGGCCGTAATATAATGAAACAATTTTGAATGTCCCTGTAACGAAATTATAACTGCTACACGCAACATTTTACAATACCTAACATTCAATAGTGAATATCAATAACATTTTTCAATTTCAAGGCGATGCGACTATATTGACACCAAAAATAATTTTGGCCAACTAGAATTGGTAAATCACCCACCGTGCACTGCCGTAATTCCCGTTTTATCAGAATCTTTTTATTTTCACACCCATTTTTGCGGCGTTGTCACGGCTAAACCATTGATCAGAGAAAAACACTTTTAATACGTAAAATGTAGGAAATTTTATCCTCTTTAATTTATGTACTGAGGACTTTTGCGTAAAATGCATAATTTTGAAGTTATTTTGAAAAAGCAAAGAAAATCCCGATTTTTTTCCAGTTTTTTGCCAAAAAAACGTGTTTCCCGGGATAAATTTTGTTGGCAAACTTCAGATTCGTGTTCAGCGGCCCAAAAAACATAAAGGCATCAAATATCAAAACTACACCAAAACTTTCCCCTATTTTCTACCAAATGACTGGACTATTTTTTAATAATGAAAATGTGAATAAAACCAGGAAAAGGTGGCTCAAAGTAGGCCTCGTTCGACGGTATCGTTTATGTTTTTCCACTTTTTCAAGCTGCGTTATAATTTCTCAATTTTAAATAGAAGCGAAAAAGTTCACAGAAAATATAAGCCATAAATTTCTTCTGTTTAACCCCTTGCTTGTGACGCCCGAACTCGGTTAGGGCAACGCAAATGCGCCAATTTTGCAATGCACGACCCGAGTTCGGGCAAGAGAAAAATCGGTGTTTCAATTCAGTGAAGCTTGAACTCAGCTCGCTCAATGCATAATATGTAATTTACCATTTTCTCAATAGATGGCGATACTTTTCCGCGTAAAGTTCGGCAGTTTCGCGACATTTGTCGGATTTTTGCGATTTCGCAGCTCAGAACAAAAATAAAGAGAAATTTTTTTCCCATTTTAGGTACGTTTTTCTTAATTATATTGCACAGGCAAGGGGTTAAAAAGCTTATCAAAATTTTTAACCAATTCATACGCTAAATAGAATTTCAGTGTGGTAGTATCCTACGCCTCCTATCTAAATGAAGTAGTGTAATCTTACTTTTATGACTGCATCTAGCCTTGTGTTAGTACTATAATCAAAATATATTGATTTCTTTTCTAAAAATTTTAGTATGTGAAACAACTATGGTAGTGAATATTTCGGGCATAAAGATAACTCCTTTCAAACACATATTTTATTTTCTCAAAGTATGGTGCATGATAAAATAATGTTCTACTTCGTTTCGCTTTCCGTTAAGAAGAATCAATATACTTGTTAAAGCATTATTATGTATCTTTCGGTGAAATAAATTCAATAACTTTGATCTCTCATGGGTACTTAAAAATCTTGAAATGCAACGTTTGATATTTTACTCGCTTAAAATATAAACTTAATTTAGAGATTCCTGTTTCATAAACAACTTCTCAAACAATTTGTTTTCTGTCGTTTTAGTGTAATTTATAAGTTAGTTAGTTGTAATATACGGGCAATGAAATTTGATTGATAAAGAACATTTTTTGGGGCAAAATTAGATTGGAATAATTTCCTTTCATTTCAGCTTCGATGTCAGGATCGTGTTAGTAGGGAGTTTCAGAATGTTTTGCTTGTCAACAAAAATTATTTTACCGGTTACGGGTCGAGTTCACCTGAAAAGAAATTTAAGTGTTAGAGTCGGGTATAACTCGACCCGGATTGAACTCTAGTTCCATGCAGACCTAGAAAATGAACAGAAATAGGATGTCACCATAAAACGACAAACATGTAACAATAACGACCATATTATACATTTTTATACAACTTTAGCTTTTCTAATTATTTATGGAATGATCCTTGTGTGAATTATAAATTTAAATATTATTTTCCAGTATTCTCATTGTACAGTAGAACCTCTATTATCCGACATAATTGGGACAGAACCTACATCGAATAATCGAGAATTTATCAATAATCATCTAGTTTAATATGGGACTTCGTTATTGAACTGCTATTATGACTATTTAAACTACTAAATAAATATCTAAATTCAAATTATACATGAAAATAAATTTATTTTGAAGCAAAAAACTTACAATGATTTAAATGGAAGCTTCATCAGACGCACACTGTCTATCCTTTGCCTTGCAGCTCTGTCATGGAGTTTTCTATTACAGTCGAACTCGCGCTATAGCGAGCGCGGAGGGGCCGTGATATTTGCTCGTTATAACCGGGTGCTCGTAAAAAATTACACAAATTCATGCATACTTACTTTATTATACATACTTTGTTTTTTATTTCTGTACAGTATAAAAGAAGTTGGTTACTTTGCTTTGAACTGTCTTATTGTCTCTTTCTTGTGTTATTGTTCTTCGGAGAGGACTCGTGGCCCGAAAAACATCGTCATTTGGACCCCTGGCTTCGAAAAAGTTTGACGTTTTTCTGCGCACTCAATTTCGGTTAATTTCGGAATGTTAAAGGAGTTTTTCCAGAAGTGGCGGAAGTGAATAGAAATTTTATGAATCGCAAAAATATTGCTCGATATAACCGGTATTTTCTCGTTAAAAGCGAGTTATGTTCCTATAGACGTAACATTGTACTAACCAAGTATTTATGATTTCCTCGTTAAATCCGGGTTCTCGTTAAATCAGGGCTCGTTATAAGCGAGTTCAACTGTATAGCATTGAAAATACTGTATGACATTGATTTCCCCTCCCCCTTTTGACGAAGATGTGAAAATTTCTGTTCTTGAAAAGATGACAAAAGCGGTTTTGTTTAGTGCGCTTGCTTACAATCAGAAAGTTTAATAACATTCAAATGTTGTGGCACTCGGCAGTACGGCCTTCCAAATTTCGAAACGGGGAGTGTTTTTGTTTAGAACAGGGACATGTACACAGGCGGGTGGGGGGGGGGGGGGGGGAGAGAGTACACTTACACCTGGAATGTATGTTGCGGGAGTTCAAGCTAATTTCAAGGAAATTCACAGGTAGCCAAAATATTTATCTGAACTCGTAGTTCGGAAAGGATCGCTTGCATACACAAGGAATGTGAAACGCCGAATAAAAAGGTCAGGAAAGCGTCTTCGGTTTACGGAGGGTTCCGGTTAAACAGTGGTCGGATAATAGAGGCTGTACTGTATATATTTGATAATTGTTATGTCAATTTCGGTAAATACAGCGTCATTAAAAAGTCACAAAAGAAATAAAAACGAAATAGCTTGAAAAGTGCAGACGGTAACACGATACAATTTTCACATAAATAAGCATACAGGCATGGGATTGTTTGATAGAATAAAATAGAGCCAGAATTGCTGCATTTGTTACCAACAATTAGAACTGCAGTGGTCTCATAGCTTCTGCCTGTTGTTATTTAAGTTATCATGTGACAGGAATTACAGCACAAATGCAAAATGTTCTGCAGAAAATGTTGCCTTATCTGACAGCTATTCTCATTAGTGACATCCGTTAAACACATTTGTAATACTATTTGAGATATGAACTGTGATTCGCCACTGTACAAACTCCTGAGTGTACTAAATCGCTGCTTGTTGAAGGCAAATATAAGTATTATGGAAATAATTTAAAAAAGAAAACTTGTGTGTTTTTATGTATATTATTTTTCGAATTATAAAATTCTTATTTCTTTTCTAACTTTTGAATAAGCCGATTGAATGTAAAACATTTGTTGAACTATATTTTTATTTTTCTTCATCTGTTATACTTAACAGACTTTCCCATAGTGTGAATAAATGAAAATTTTTTATTATTTTGTAATTTAATCGAGTTCAGGTATGTGAAGTGATTAGGAAAAGAGAGGAAAAGCTGATATTGGAAAAAAAAGAAAAGAAAAAAAGACGTTTTCTTTTTTTTATTCGAATTCTTTTTTATAAATAATATTCAGTAATTACTGCTGTACAGTATCAAAACCTCTTGAAGTATAAGGTTGTTTAGAATCTGTTTATAAATCAAGTAAAAGTAAAAACTTTCTAACTGTGATTTAGTGCTTAGAATTACTTCATTATCTTGAAAATAAAGGTCGAAATTCTTCTTATTATATTTATATTTTGCTTTCATTACCATATCAAATTAAGCTAGTAACATTTAACCTCTCGTAAACCATCTGCGTTTAGAAAAGTTTTAAGTTTCTTAGGAGTTCTAAATTAACATTCATTTTTCGTGCAAGAACAGCACGGTTATGATTTACATGCTTTCTGCAGGCGATTGTTTAATGTCATAAAAGGCTAAAAAGGACAGCAATCATGCAAAAGAAGTCCTTAATTTATATTCCGCGTGCAAATTCATTCCGATAATGAGGATTTTCCCCTATAAGATTGGCTCCAACCCAAAATGTTATATCAAATCGGCACGTATAAAATGATTGCTAGAATTTTATTCTATTTCCTATCTATTACTTTCCATAGCCAAGTGACTTTATCTTCAATGCCAAAATCATTATTAACCTTTTATTAAAAAAAATATTTTTGATGGAAAAGTAAGGCCTCAAATCATCACGTTACCAGCCACAGGAAATATTTATATGCATTCGGATAGTTTTGCAGGAATTATGTAAATTGGATTTTTCGAAAGACACGCATGATTTCTGTTACTTTTTCCACTGTAATCCATAGAAGCATAAACTAATTTTCATTTTAGATTATTTTTGGAGGGAAGTCAGTTATCTATCATTAAATCTATATAATAAATTACAATATATGTTCTGTCCAATAATTTTTGGCTAAGATGATTTATTACTTGTAATTAAGTAGAAAGTGTTTCTGGAAATACATAAATCACTGTCATAGTAATTAAGTAATAGTAATGGATCAATAGATTTAATAACAACATCTGACGTACAAATTTGCTGTACAATTTACTATTATAAAGAAGAAAGAACCACGTTGTTCTTAAAATACAGGAAGAAGAAAAGGGAAGAAAAATAACGTATTACGTATAGGTGATGAAATTGTTTCCTATATGTTGCTAGAATAAAATTATAAGATCTTCTACTTTCGCAAATATGAAAGGGATTTTGTAAATAAACTCGTTGATTTTTGCTTTAAAAAATGCTTTATTCGGTGAAGATTGAACAATTTTGGCGCTCTGATCACAATTTGTATCGCAAAATTTGTAATGCACGAAAAAAACGTAGTTTAATAATCAGATCATGAAGGTTTAAAGAGACTGAAACTTTAGTCTTTAAAATTTTCTTCCTTATAATCTAGCAGAAATTCTGCAAAGTGATGCTGAAGTATTTGACACCACATATAAGAAACTGGCCATTCACTAACTCATTTACTGGCTGGCAATTAAGACAATACTTGAGTAATAAAATATGTCAATGAAACAACGTTATTAGCACCAGAACTTTTAACTTATAGCAGACTAGTTTCTGTAGCATTCAGCGTACCGTCATCAGTATAAAAAAAATTGGACATTGACTTGATAATGAGCAGAGCACCAGAGACAAAAAGTTTATATATCTAACAGAACATTGACGTGTAAAAGTCATATCCTAAAAATAATTTCCAGAACGTAACTGGCGAAAAAAGCACCCCAAGAAGTCGTTCTAACAAACAAAGGCACTCCTCAGAGCCATACTATTAAAAATACAAAAACGCAATTTAAATATTAAGAATTAAAAAATAAAAAGTTAAAAATGTACAAAAAAGAGCAACATTTGTAGAAACTTAAGAGAAAAGTAAAGCAGAATATACGGATTAGACATTCAACATTCTCAGCCAATCAATCAGTGCAAACACTTGTCTTGGATGAGATACAGTGCCTGAAATCGTAGACTCCGAACCTCCAGTAGTAACCTGTGAAGTAGAAACATTCGATCCATAGCTATAGCTGTCCAGAAAACATAAGTCTGGAAACGCGGAATGGGGAAAAGCCCTATCCCAAACAAAAAAGACCATTTAAAGGCATCATACATTAAAATATATAAAATAAATATGCATAAAAATAGAGAAACAATTAATAAAAATAATAGAGAAATATGAATACAAATAAATACAAAATTTTAAAAAGGAGGAATTTAGAGGAAAATAATCCCTATCAAAGTAAAAGGCAGTGGGGGTTAACCAGTGCCGATATTTCCAAGGAGATGAAGCATTGCTGGAGGCCTTCGCCAGTGGGCACGTTCATCATAGACAGATGTTTTGTAGAGCAGGATTAGGAATAGTAGTAATATTATTGAAGAATTTTGTTGCTTCCTTTTTTATTTCATATCTTATAGAAGGAATTTTGACATCATGATGGATCGTTAAGTTCCATCAGTACTAAGGTGCATAAACAACGGTTCTTAAAATCTTTGTTTTGTACAACCTGGATTTTTTGTAGATTGGTTTTAGCAGCAGAACTCCAGATCTCCGCACAATTAAGAAGTACGGGAATGATAGATTTTTGCTCATATATATGGCAGAAAAGCTGATACGAGGGATAAGTTTATTGACCGATAGAATTGCAGGGAATTATGGGGAACAACCAGTAGGAAAATTTTTTAGAGAATGGAACTGGTAATGTGATAAAAAATGCTAGTAGAAATTTAAAAAAAGGGGCTTTTAAAAATACTTCCAAAAATCTAATAATAGGTGAATAGCGAAATCACGATTAAAAATATTTTTATAATTTTCATAGGATGGAATGCTTCAAGAAAGTTAAGTTCATGTATAGAAGTGAGTTTAGAGATAATTTTAGCTAAGTTAAAATCAAAGGTGAGGTTTATCTCACAGCAATGTTTTGCCGTGGCAGATTTGTTAGTTTCTTCATGATTTCTTGATGATTTAAAATTATATTTAATTGAAAATAAAAAGGTTTTCGACGATAAAGTAATAATTTGGGTGGTACCCCCAAATCATTGTAAATCCTATACTTGCAAGTACGGTGTTTGAGGACGAGATAAGGAAATTTTTCAAAAATGAGACATCGCAATTTTTACTGGACATATTAGCAACTCAAATTTAGCGGAGAACAAACGAGGCAATTATTATTTTAATTGCAATTAGAGGGCAACAAGAAATGAAACTCTAAAACATACCGATGTTTCAATCATGTATTTGCTGGGAAATTGTGGTGGGGAGGGGATATTTATGCCAGCAAAGCAAGGTGAAATTAACATTGAAAGTTTAATCAAACTAAAGAGAGAATTTAAGAGATTAATTTAAAATATGTGTTTCCCTATCATCTTTAGAACCATGCGTTTTTATACTTTTATTTCAAAATGGTAGTTACGGGATGTTTACCCATTGAATATAGGGATTCTTGATACGGATAAAATCTACCATTTTTCATCATGTATAACTGATCACATTTAAATAAACGTGTTTACATTATAAAAAATAAAATTTATTAACTTATTTCAACAATTAATAGCATAATTTATATCATTATATTTTTTTAAATAATGACTATAAAACAGTATATCAGTTAAAACCAAAGCAAAAATGCCTATTAATAAATGACGTAACTATAAAATGTTTTATGGTTTGAAACAAATTATTAAGACTTCAGAAACAAAAATGTCTATATTTTGTGCATGATATTATGTATGTCACACCTCGTGCTAAATTAATTGCGTTAATTTCTTCTGAGGATCTTGTTAACCCTCCGACAGGCTTGTGAACTACTACTGTAGTTCAGCCCTGCATTAGCTTCTCGATGTTGACCCTTCCAGACAGAAGACGCTTTTCTGTCGTCTAGTAGATACGTTTGGTTGAGAGCTCTCCACGCCGGGAAACATGTGACCATTGCCCCCTGAATACTAGAACTGAGCGCTGAAACAAAAATGGCGGCTACCGAAGGCGGATTTTTTTCAGTGTGTGTACGGTCCCTTAAATATTCGTACCAATAATTCTTTTAAGTTTTTTCCGCTTTATTTTCCTGAGATTACACAAGTCAGAGAAATCTACATTTAAGGGGTCGTACCTACGTTAATTAAAAAAAAATCCGCCTTCGGCAACCGCCATTTTTATGTCATTGCTCAGGCCTAGTATTCTGGGGACGGTGTAGTGACACTCGATGATGCAACTGGTCCTTCCGCCTAACAAAGTTCTACACCTGTAGTCTACGCGCCTATCCCTGAATATTTTATTGTTTTTAATGCTTCCCAATGTAATTGAAAAGTGTTTGTGAATTCAGTGGCATTGTGAATTATGTTTGGTCGTGCTCTAATACATTCAGGTTTCCATGTAATTCATATATGTTATTAAATATTATTATGACATGTTCAGCATTGAAAATGAAGAGTGTTGTTTTATCGTTTTTTTAGAGGGGTACTCAAAAGAGTTCTTTTACAATATAGTCTGTGGGGGAAAATCGTTTGCAGGGTATTTTAATTATGTTACACTATTTCAAACATGTTAAAATTGATATAAATTGTTGGTGTACACAGCAAGATGATTACTATAGAATATGGCGCGAATAGCATTTATTGTTCATTTACACAAGCAAACGTAAGAATTTCATAACAGCAAATTTTATGAGCAATAATATCTGGAAATTCGTTTTTAATTGTGTTATGTGTTTTTTTAATTTCTTGATTATTTTGCCTATTAATTGATATTTATAAATTCTATAGATCATATATAGAGCTGCACACAAGATTTCGAGTACATTTCCACTTATTGTCGGAAATTACCCAAGGTGATTTTCAACTGTGTTATGCATTTCCTAACAGAACTAAAATTTGTGAATATGATTAAGTATACATAAAAATCTGTATATCATATACTGGAATGCAAAAAAAAGTTGGGATTTTTTTCTAGCTATAGATGGTAATTGCTCAAATTAACTTTTCAAATGCGTTGTGCATTTTCGAAATTGTTTCCTTAGACATCATCTTTCACCTTATTAAATGGTGGCGTTATACGTATTACAGTATTAGGAATGTGATGGAAAGTGTTTTATAATCTGTGTTTTACGCATAATTTATTTATTTTTTTTTTTTTTTTAAGAAATTTGAATGGAATTTTACTGTTCTAACTTTATGTAATACTAGCAAACCCCGCGGCTTTGCTCGCGTAATAGTTGAAACATGCCGAGTGAAATTTGCATGAATATTTTTTATTAGAAGAACACTTTTTGAAGTAATTCAAAAATAACAAATTAAGTCACAGTTTGACTAATCTTCATTATAAAAGTGCAATAGACAAAAAGGAGATTTTAATTAATAAGAAGAACTAAAACTAATCCCAATTAAATGATAATTTGGAAAGTATTTTGAAACTTTTATGCTCATTTCATACGCTCTTTTCAGTATTCATTTGAAGTTTTCAATTTTTAGAAACCATCTTAACACATTTACATCTTAAAATTAACCCTCAAGTCAAATTCCAAGCCTCTTGTCTAACAATCTACCACCTCTCTGGTGTTAGTGGTGCCAACATAAAATGCCGAAACAGAGTTGAAATAGAATGTCTCGAAAAATGTTGAAACAGAGGCTGTCACCACAATTTGACAACATTTGAAATCGGTAGGTATTTCCCAATATTCTATAGAAAACGGAATTTAGATGTTTTAAAGGCTTTCTTGTTGTTCCTGCCGACCAGGTGGTAGTGACACCGGCATAAAATATAGCCCGTATAGGATCAGGGAGTATCACTCTTGATTCGCAACCAATAACTTCTGTAATCGGTTTATTATTTCCTGAGATTCCACAGAAATCGTAATTCAGGATTCTTTTAGAATGCTTTACGCTCCTTCCCTTTGCTTCACCCCTTTTTAATTTCTAATTTATTTTTGACTGTTCATAGATGGCATTTATATTTTATAAGTAACTACTGTGCTACATTTAGTTTCTAGCTTCTTCAGTACCCTAGAAATCGCAATTTAGGTTTTTTCTCCTGCAACCATCGACATATAACATAGCTTATGTTTGAGCAGGCTCTGTCACCATCAATTTTCAAATATTATGTTTGAAATTGGTTTCGTATTTCATACGATTGCATAAAAATCGTAATTTAGAACGGTTTTCACTCACTTCATCCTTTTAAATTTGGAATTTCCTTTCGACTATTCTTAGAAAGCATTTGCATCTTTGAAGTAATTACCATTCCAAATTTAAAATGTTAGACACCCCTCAGTAATACAAAAAAAGGCAATTTAGAACATTTTTTGCTCCTGTAACCCCCAGGTGGTTAGTGACAACAACCTAAAATATAGGCTATGTTGGAGAGGGCACTTTCACCATCAATTTGAAACCATTACTTCTGAAATCGGTTTATATTGCCTGAGATTGCGTAGAAATCGCTATTTAGAAGTTTTTAGAACACTTTTCTTTCATTTTTACCCCTTTTAAATTTCAAATTTTTAAGGAACTCTTCTCAGAGAGTATTTACATCTCATAAGAAATTACCATGCTAAATTTCAAGTTCCTAGCCCCTACAGTATCACAAAAATCACAATTTAGAACGTTTTTTAAAATGCAACCGCAATGTGGTAATGACGCCGACATGAAATAGATTGGAGCAAGGGCTATCATCATCAATTTCCAACCATTGCTTTTGAAATCTGTAGGATATATTTTTTTTTAGATTGCGTAGAAATCGCAATTTAGAATGGTTTTCGTCCATTTTCATCCCTTTTAAATTTGGAACTATTTAGGAAAGGTTCTGAAAGATCATGTATATCTTTTAAGTAACTACCATGCCTAGTTTCAAGTTGCTAGCACCCGCAGTATTACAAAAAACGCAATTTAGATCGTTTTTTGCTCCTTCACCCCCTTTGGGGTAGTGTCGAACGACATGAAATGCAGCCTATGTTGGAGCGAGGGCTGTTACCATCGTTTTCACACCATTATTTTTTAAATCGGTTCGGTACTTCCTGAGATTGCGTAGAAATCGCAATTTAGAAAGTTTTTAGAACACTTTTCTCTCATTTTCACCCTTTTTAAATTTCAATTTTTTAGAAAATGTTCTTAGAGATCATTTGTATCTTATGACTAACTGCCCTGCCTAATTTCAGGATTCTAGGCCCTTCAGTAACACAAAAATCGCAATTTCGAACGTTTTTTGCTTCTGCAACACCAAGGTGGTAGTGACACCGACATGAAATAGAGACTATGTTGGAGCAAGGGCTGTCATCATCAATTTCCATCCATTAGTTTTAAAATAGGTTTGGTACTTTCTGAGATTGCGTAGAAATCGCCATTTAGAACGTTTCTTAGAACTCTTTTCGCACATTTTCACCCTTTTAAATTTTGAATTTTTTAAGAAATGTTCTTAGAGATCATTTATATCTTATAAGTAAATACCATTATAAATTCCATGTATCTGGGCCCTTCAGTAACACAAAAATCGCAATTTTGAACTATTTTTTGCTCCTGAAACACCCTTTAGGGGTAGTGGCACCGACATAAAATGTAGCCTATATTGGAGCAAGGGTTGTCACCATCATTTTGACACCATTATTTTTTAAATTGGTTTGGTACTTTTTGAGATTGCGTAAAAATCGCCATTTAGAACGTTTTTTAGAGCGCTTTTTGCGCATTTTCACCCCTTTAAATTTCGAATTTTTTAAGAAATGTTCTTAGAGATCATTTATATCTAATAAGTAACCACCATGCCAAATTCGATGTATCTGGACCCTTCAGAACACAAAAATCGCAATTTCGAACGTTTTTTGCTCCTGCACCCCCTTTAGGGGTAGTGGCACCGACATAAAATGTAATCTATGCTGGAGAAAGGGTTGCCACCATCATTTTGACACCATTATTTTTTAAATCAGTTTGGTACTTCCTGAAACTGCGTAAAAATCGACATTTAGAACGTTTTTTAGAACGCTTTTCGCGCATTTTCACCCCTTTTTAATTTCGATTTTTTTTAAAGAAATGTTCTTAGAGATCATTAGCATCTTATAAGTAACTACCATTCCAAATTTCATGTTTCTAGGTCCTTCAGTAACACAAAAATCGCATTTTTAGAACGTTTTTTGCTCCTGCACCCCATTTTGGCCAATGGCACGGACATAAGATATAGCCTATGTTCTAATTTGGACTGACACCATCATTTTGATACCATTACTTTTAAAATCGGTTCGGTAGTTCTAGAGCTTACCTCCTACAAATAAACAATTTTTACCTCTTTATAATATTAGTATAGATAGATTTAGTTTTTGATTAATATCAGGTTGTAACGAAAGTTTCCCGCCACAGCTAATACGGTATGTGCAAACATTATATTTGGTTTTCGTAGTTATGCTAATATTTATTAATTTGTAAAATTTTTAATGTGATATATTAACATATTGGGAATCATTAACTTTACCACGTGACTAGACGAAATAAATGTTTCGTACATGTGGAAAACTGAGATGCTATTCTATATCCAACACAAACTATGAGTATTTTAGTTTAAAAAAAAAGAGAAACATCCCTAGGCTCACACATATTACAATGCACTCAATAACGTATATAAATTTGTTTGAAGAGAAATCGTGTATGATCATTAAAACTGCTACAAATAGTTACCGTCCATAGTTTTAGTGTTTTTCATATTTTTATGTAGCAATGTCAAAATAGTTACTAAAGTTTTTCGCGAAAATCATTCTGCAGAATAACTCAATACGATGGTCCAATTTCATGGCAATCCGAACATTTTTATAAAAGTTGCAGTAATAAAAAATAGAGAGGTAGAATAAAATGACAGACAAACTGATTAATACACGTCAATAAATACTTTTAAACTATGTTGTAAATTATTTAAAACTGTATATTTATTAAGTATAAATGTAAAAAAAAAAAAAACAGATTTTTTTTAAACATGCTTTCATTAAAATTCCCAAAATTGTAGAATTTTTTTTTTTTTTAAATGCACTATAAAATAGAATTTGGAATTTCGCCAAATTAGCCAGCTATCGCCAAGTTGGCTTCATATATGGCAACTTATTTTTGTCGCCAAATTTAGTAATATTTCGCCAAGGTGGTCAAAATGTGGCGCTGTTCTGGTAACCTACCCATTAGTACTTTTCAACAATAGGTCATTGTTGAAGCTGATACTTAGTCATTGTTGAAGCTGATACTGATTCCGCCATAGGAAATTAACCGTTGATGTCCCCCTTTGGGATAGAATTTAAAAAAATCTAATTTATGCATTGTCCTCAAAAATGCACATATATTCCAAATTTCAAAGCTCTGTGTCAACAGGAAGTTGGTGAAAAATGAGTCACAATATTTGACTGCCACACACAAACATAATTGTGAGTTAAAAGAAAACATGTAAAAAATAAAACCTTTTAATTTAAATCCACAAACAAAATTTTACTATTAAAAAAATTCCTATTTACATAAATAGATACGAACAAGAAAGAAAATAACTAAGTGTTGCGCGTAAATGTTCAAATACTTTCTAACATTAGCTGAATACTGTGACAAATTTTTTATCCTTCATTCCTGTGAAAGAATATGATTTAAAATTGATTTAAAGTTGATTTAAATTTTAACGTAAGACTTGTGTAAAACATGTCGACTTCAAAAATTTTAAACTGTTTTCCATTCAGAACATTGTTAATAGCATAATCGCAAAATGTCTGTGACTAGATTCATGAATATTAATTTTGATTAAACGTGCCTATGCGTAAACGCTATCCGCCTTCTCTTTTATTTCGCCGCAGAATCTATCCAGACATTCGAAACTAAGTCAGTTACTCCCTTGATATACAGAAAACCTTCATCCATATATTTTTTAATAAAGAAGCTTTTATTTAACATTAATTCCTATTTTAGGTTGCATGCCCTATTTAGGACACGAAAGTATTCGGATAATTTATACTTGAGGAATTTATTAATCCTTAAAAACCAAGATGCCTCTAAACACACATTGCCCTGTTTTTCAAAATGTCAAAGTCACATGTTCAACTGTTTCCATGCCAACCTCAGCTGTAAAAATTAGCCAGAAATGTCTTTGCGCTTCCGGGCATTAAAAGTAGCCACACCCACCACACTATGAATTGTCAAAATTGAGTTAATTATTGAGTTTACGAGCAAAATATTCGGAAGAGTTCATTGACTAATACTTTCATATTTCATCTTCTTTTTTTTTTATTACATTTTATACTGTGTCCACCACCAAACTTTCTTTTCTATATCATTCTAAGATTTTAATTTAAATAGAGTAGTTATACAATAGCAATTTTAAACATGAAGTATTTTTTATTAACATGTAACATGAAATCTGTAAATTATGAGTTCAGTACATAGTAATCAGCAAATAATTTTAAAAAATCCCAACAGTGCCTCCTGTTAGGTAAGCAAGAAGCAAGAAAGATCATGCATCAATCATAGATTTTGAAACACTTTCCAACATATTCAGAATACTCTAACAAACCTTCACCGTTTACTAAGGTGAGCGATGATGTCTAAGTAAGAATTTGGAAAACGCATACCAAAACGCAATTTCAGCAACTACCATCTATAGTCAGAAAAGAATCCGAATTATCTTGTGTAGTCTGTATATTATAATACACAGGTTAGTATATACTAAAACTACAGTGTGCAAAAGTTTTGTTCAGTTAGGAAACGAATAACACAATTAAATATTCCCCTTCAATAATTTCCGTCAGTAAGCGAAAATGTACTCGAATTCTTTCGTGTAGTCCTTTATATTATGTGTAGAATTTGTAATCGAATAACTGCAGCAAAATTCCACCGTTTAATAAGGAGAAAGATATTATTTAACAAGGGAACCACTTTTGGTGCTGCTCGCACCTAGCATTGAGACCTGGTGCATTTTACAGCCCTATATTACGAAGTTTGAGAATCGATTAAATTTTTCTGTTAAAATAATATTTTTTGATTTTACAGCAGCATAAATTTGATACCACAAATTTGATTTTGAAAAATTGCAACATTATATTCACATTTTTGGCGGGCAAAAAGTTCGCGGTTTTTTTTTTAAAGGAGAGCTTCCCGGCAACCCTAGCCAAATGTCATAGCTGTTTGTCTTGCGTGAGGAGTGGTTTCGAGGACTTCAGTAGAAATTGTAATGTCCGACCAAATATCCACAGTAATTTTTCTAAATTGTGTAAAAATATTAATTTACTTTATGATATCCTTTTAACAAAGGACCATTTAATACAGCAACATTTCATTTTAAACATACGAACGAAACTTTATTCCATTCGATTTTAAAAGAAAATAGTTTGCTTATTTTGTATTTCACTAAAAAATAGTTTTCAATGATCTTGAAAGCTTTTATAGAAATTATAAATGTATTAAAACACACTTCAAACGATTCCCCTCTCCATGTGCCATAATGTAGCGTAATTCTTTTGAGTGTCTTGTAAACTAATTATAAATGCTAATGCTTCATTTTTAATATTGAAGATGCCATGGTAAACCTCAATAATATATATCAATTACATGCCAATCCTAGTATATTTACGTGAGTTAGAGCACGGGAGATTAACAGATGGACAGACAAACTGATTTCATAAACACTTTTCAATTGTATTGGAAAGTATAACTGCAACCCAACATACACTAACTGGTTAAGAATAACTGGAAATTTACTATTTTCGATGTTAGAGGCCCAACAACAAATTGAATAGAAAATGCAATATTTGCGATGACCCTATATCATAGAAAACTTTAAATGATATGCAGCTTTAGGAGAGGATTAAATAACCTCAGTACAGTTAGTATATGAATTGGTGAAGACTTGCCCTTTCTACTTTTGAAGTTATAAGCATTTCTTTGAAAAATACAAAACATTTCTATATGTTGTTTTTGTTTAAAACGTGAAAGGTTTCCAACCAAATTTATAAGCACTTTTAGAAAATTTGACAATATGCAGGAGACATTGTACTGCAATTAAAAAGGACCATTTAATACAGCAACATTTCATTTTAAACATACGAACGAAACTTTATTCCATTCGATTTTAAAAGAAAATAGATTGCTTATTTTGTATTTCACTAAAAAATAGTTTTCAATGATCTTGAAAGCTTTTATAGAAATTATAAATGTATTAAAACACACTTCAAACGATTCCCCTCTCCATGTGCCATAATGTAGCGTTATTCTTTTGAGTGTCTTGTAAACTAATTATAAATGCTAATGCTTCATTTTTAATATTGAAGATGCCATGGTAAACCTGAATAATATAGATGAATTACATGCCAATCCTAGTATATTTACGTGAGTTAGAGCACGGGAGATTAACAGATGCACAGACAAACTGATTTCATAAACACTTTTCAATTGTATTGGAAAGTATAACTGCAACCCAACATACACTAACTGGTTAAGAATAACTGGAAATTTACTATTTTCGATGTTAGAGGCCCAACAACAAATTGAATAGAAAATGCAATATTTGCGATGACCCTATATCATAGAAAACTTTAAATGATATGCAGCTTTAGGAGAGGATTAAATAACCTCAGCACAGTTAGTATATGAATTGGTGAAGACTTGCCCTTTCTATTTTTGAAGTTATAAGCATTTCTTTGAAAAATACAGAACGTTTCTATATGTTGTTTTTGTTTAAAACGTGAAAGGTTTCCAACCAAATTTATAAGCACTTTCAGAAAACTTGACAATATGCAGGAGACATTGTACTGCAATTAAAAAGGACCATTTAATACAGCAACATTTCATTTTAAACATACGAACGAAACTTTATTCCTTTAATTTTAAAAGAAAATAGTTTGTAGCTCATAGTAGCTCATATTCAATATATTAGAATTACTCTTTTTTTTTACAAATTGAAAATATCGTTTGGTAATTTAATGTCTTTTAATGCAAATATGCAAACGATATTTTTATTAAGAACTTATTGGTGATTAAACTTATTTATTATCTTAAAATTAATATCATTTTTGAAAAGATAAATTGAAAAAATATATTTTGAAAAGTCAAAATATTAGAATATTTATTCAAGTAGCTCAAAATATTAGAATATTTCACATTAATTATCCTTTAATTATAGACGATTCGTTGTCCTAAAAGCCGTGAAGCTGATATATGTTAAATAATATGCTTTTATGTTTTCGCTTTTTCTTGAAAAATTTAATTAAAACAAGACATTTTTTCAGTAATCTATTTAAAATTATAATCTTTTTTATAATTATTTGATGGGGCAATAACGTGAACAAAGCATAATGATCCATATTACTGCCCTTTTTCTTCCTTAAAGAATAAAAGACAGAACACTTCATTCACTTCGTGAAAAAACGTGTTGCGATGCAGTTATCAACAACTTAACTACGATCCAAACACTTTTGAAATATTTTTTAATTGAAATTTTGAACAAATAGAGAAAAGATTTTGTTTGCGGTACTGTTAAAAGCACCTGACAAACGCGGGGCAGCTGCTCCGGCCTCCGTATTTGAGGAGGGGTCCATGGGCGTAATGAGGATTTTCGTTAAGGGTTCCAAATGGTTATAACTGACCAAGTGTGACCAAATTTCTTACATTTTTCAAAGATTTAGTAAGGGAGGTGATCCCCTGCCCTCCCCACATTATTATAATGACTTAGTATTCCATTTTTTAAGATAATTTCATTATTGGCGTTATTCTTGTAACGAGGGAAGTTAAAGCTATTAATGACGATCAATCAGGGCATTTTCTTTTTAGACAATTTATGACACACGTACAAAAATTAATGACATATAAAGAAAGGGAAAGTTTGCAAACAATTATGCCCATCAACCAATCCATCATTTTTTTCTACTATTTTCCTATTAGTATTTTTTCTAAAAGTTGGAGCCATCTTTCTTGTGATACCCTGTATGCAGATGTAAATGGTACTTGGTTAAAAATTTATATCTACATACAATACGTATGACGTTTAGCACTATACACTTCAGCCAGAATTCACAATTTCGATGGACAGATTGATGGAGGACCTCAGTACTATTGTTGCCCCGGGGCCCTAGATAGTCTAAAATGATTTACCTGGCTGTTAAAAAGCAATTTTTTTCTACTTCAATTGCTTAAAAAGTCTTAAAAATAACTCTGATTAAGGGAAGACAAGACTGGGACGCCTCGATCATTCACATTAATTTTTAATTATTATTTTCACAATAATTTTATCCATGCGTTTATACATACTTTAATTCATGTGTTTGATAAAACTGTACAAGAACTTCACACAAGTTAGAAATGTCTAATTTTTTTTAGCTCTTCGAAAAATTGTACTTTTCAGCTAAAAAACCCATTAACTCCTAAAGTACTCGAAAGTACTCGATTTCGATAAGAAAAATATTTTGCTGGTAGAGTATAAATATAAGATCAGATGTGGCAGACAGTTTTAAAAAATTTTAATTAGTTTCAGAAAAAAAAATTCTGAAAAATGGAAAAATTTTAGAAAAATTGCTATTTAAAATAAAAGATTTTTAGAAAAATTGCCTTTAAAATAAAAAGTTTTAGTCGAAGAAAAAAACTGTCTGCCATAAGTCATGAGCATAATCCAGTGTCGTTCTTCAAAATCGGTCAGGTAGTTTCCGTGGAAACGGATCATAAAACTCGCATGTATATATATATATATATATATATATAGGATTGCACCCAGTCTTGGTGGTTCCCTTAATGAGAGTTCTATATTTATTTCTAAACGTAGTTTACCCTGAGAACAACTGCCGCTGTATGTGTCTATGTGTTTTCCCATATGTTTATATTATAAATATTTTTTTTCCATTTCGGTCTTTCGACGTGATTGTTCTGCAGGCATCCTGTGTCTTTTTCTTCTCTTTTATTTTATTTTAAAAAATGTAATAATTTAATTGTCAGCTTTAGAGAAACGTCGTTTAAAGTTTAAAAAAATTGATATATCTGAGACAGATTTAAATTTTAAAATTCTGAGTGTTTAATATTAAATTCTGGGTGTTTTATAAACATGCACTGCTTTTTTTTTACGCTTGGTTGAAAACCCAAGCAAATGAAATCCTTCTATATATATATAAAAAAATAACGCTTTGGAAATGGACCAATGAAAATCTGCGTAGATACCGCGAAATGCATTTGATTGGTCAGAGCTTTCTGACGCTATAAGGGGGGTTACCAAGGGGGAGGGGACTCGGCTCTGTTGCCAAACGCCGCCAAGTTTGGCGCCAACTTGGCGATATATCGCCAAATAGGGCGACCAAAATTAGTCACCAAAAGTGACGCCAACTTGGCGCTATTTCCAATATTTCGCCAATTTTCCATAGACTCCCATTGAAATCCAATAGGTTTTACCTGCTTGCAGAAAATCAACAAATTGAGACATTTCAATGCAACAAAAACTAATATTAGCTTATGAATAGAGCTTAATTGAACTATTTACATTTTTTAAGCGCAAACACTAAATGTTTACAATATTCGTAACACTATATTTATAATTTTACGCATATATGTTGGCGGAGAAAAGGCGGCGAAGTGAAAATTTCAGAGGAGAGGAAATTTATATGATAAGATCATTTGCTGTAACTACAAATTATTGAGTGCATAGAAAATAAGGGATCGCGAATCGATACAAAATGGAAAAGCGAAATAATTACGTCAGTAATAAAACACACATTCTACAATATATATTAAAACACACATACACACATAAATAAAGCCTGCATTTAACAGTTAAAGGTATATATAAATATTATACAGACATACATACAATAAATACAATAAACTCAACTGGAGCGAAAAATCAGCCAGAGCCAGGAATCGAACCCGGGACCACAGTATACAAGACTGCAGTCTTATATACTGTGGTCCCGTGTTCGATTCCTGGCTCTGGGTAATTTTTCACTCCAGTTGGGTTTATCGTATTTATTGTATGTATGTATAATATTTATGGCACAGATGTCATATACACCCCATATTGGCACGATTTTTTTCCAACACCAATTTGGGGAAAACATCAACAGCAAAAACAACAACATCCGGGTTATCATATCAAGCAAATAACGACACCTTTGCGCCAGTTAAGTACTTGTTGCGTATATGACATTGGCGTCAGAAAAAAATCGCGCCAATATGACATCTGTGCCATATTTATATATACCTCTAATTACGTCTGTGGTTGGCTAGAAAATAGGGATTACTTCGCGATACCGAATGGAATCGCGAAGGGATTCAATTGCGAAGGGATTAAAGGGGACGCAGAGGGTTGGTGAGCGTAGCGAGCAGGTTGGCGGAGCCCCCCTAGTTATTAAAAAATATACAATTTCTGCTCTGTTAATTTTTTAAGTGAAGAGGGAAGAAAATTTAAACTTTATTTAAATTACCATTTTATGATTTCTAAATTCATTTCTCAACGTATAATATTAAATTAATTAATATTTAACTATCAATTGAAAAATAGTACTTTTTTTAATATTACACCTTCATTTTTTATATATAATTATTTTTTTTATTTTTTAAGTCCTTAAAATATTTCATTGTTGTAGTTTCAGAGCGTTTTGGCATATTTTGACGAGCATTTATTGGCACATCATTAAATCCATAGCTTTATTGGACGATTTAACTGAAGCGCAGGGTAATTGAAAAATACTTTAAAATTAATGTATTGAATTATAATTAAGTTATAAAAATACTAAAATGTTGTATTATCATCGGACACACTCTTTATACAAACTTTTTATACTTCTCGCATATCAGGAAGAGGTTTAAAAAAAGATTGCAAATTCAATTTTTACATACAAAAACCAGGTTGATTTAACTAAAAGAGTGTAAAAAAGTTATGAATTACGGTCTACATAAATTTTTACACAAAAATATAAAATAAGAATAATGTCTATCAGTATTATACGATTATTTGTGTAAGAATTGGTAGGACTGATAGCTTTTTTTTTTCTACAGGATTTAATATGAACTCTATAAACTAACTGAAACGTTTACGAAACTTTCAGTGTCATTCGTTACTCTACATTTCGAAAAACGTTTCGTTATTTCAAAAACCACCTGTTATCATATTCCGTGGCATTGTTTTCCTTAGTATTTTTTTATTCAAATAGATATTGCTATATAAAACTTTTCAATTACTCTTTTTCATTAATTTTTTTATTTATATCAGTGAAATACGTAGAATTCCGTTTTATCGAACCTTCAAAATAAAAAAAATCATCGAGCGAGAAAGATAATTCAATAAAAAGTTAAAATTTCAGTGCTAAATTTACCTTGATTAATAATTAAATTTACAGGAAAAAGTATAAATAAATGTACCATCACTGCTTAAAAGTACGTACAACATAACATAACAAGTTGGAAATTGCACGTCAAACGTGGCAAATGAGGTGCGTTCGTACTATAACTAGTTTTATATATATTCAGATCTTGATGTAATAGCTGTTGCACTATTATGCAAAAATGCATGAATACAAAATTTATTAGGATTCTATATAGTAAATTCATAATACGAAAATAATAAAAATTCGTCTAAATTCTGACGTAATCAACATGGCAAACCTAGATTCATTACCTATAATGGAATGTCCTAGAACACATTACGTACACTGTAAAAAAAATCACTGTATCTTTACAGCAAAAAATGCTGGCAATATGGGTGCCAGCAAATTTTGCTGTCATTTTACAGCAGTTTTGCAGCAGTTTTGTCATTTTACAGCAAATTTGCTGGCACCCATATTGCCAGCATTTTTTGCTGTCATTTTACAGCAGTTTTGTTTTTCTCGGGTAAACAGTAAACTTGTAAATTTACAGCACTTTTACAATTAATTTTACAGTAATTTTGTTTTTTAGATTTTACAAAAAATTGTATTTTTTCAGCATATTTTGCTGTTAATTTTACAGCACTTTTAACAAGATAACAGTAATTTTTTAGCCTTTATTATTATTTATTTTATATCGAAATAAAATTAAAACTTGCTAAAAAGTGCATTTAATGTCACAAATATAAAAAGATGTTAATAAGATATTGTTACATAATAAAATAGTTTTTAAAAACTTAAAAACCTCCAAGATTTCATGCCGAGCGCTTTCGATCATTATCGCTATTCGATTATTAGGTGATCGAATGCGCTGGCATGAAATCTTGGAAGTTTTTAAAAACTATTTTATTATGTAACAACATCTTATTAACATCTTTTTATATTTGTGACATTAAATGCACCTTTTTAGCAAGTTTTAATTTTATTTCGATATAGTTTTCAAGGTGAATGCCACATTCCAACGGTATATGTTTTTGTTTTCATATATACATTTTGTATTTATTTTATTTTATTTATTATCATTATTTGTAGAAATGCGTTTGCATCCCCCCCCTCCCCGCCAGCCCTGCAATGTTTATTTACTTTGAATTTTTCTTTTTTGTATACTATGAGACATCTTTTAAAAACTAAGAGCACTATAAGTGTTATCTTTATGTCTACTTATATCATTGTTTTAATAACATTGTTATATAATAAATTCTGTTATACATGTGTAAGATACAAATTTAGCATCACCATTAAAGCAAAATAATAAATAAAATAAGAAAATACACCGAAAAAAGCAATAAATCGGAAATTTTAATCTATTGTAACTCATTGTAAAGAATTTTCCTTATGTGAATTTCAAATATACTGCGTATAACATACATGGAGAACATTCAAAATATCTAATTTCAGCATCTAGTGCTAATTACTTTTTATTGTTCGATAATTATCAAAAGCAAAATACGATCTGCTGCTTTTGAATGCTGCGATAATAGTAAGCAAACTCTTGAAATATTTTATGGATTAATAAAGAAGTGTATCCAGCTTACACATAATAAATGATTTCAAAATTACATATAAAAAATGAAAAGAAATGCACGTAAAAAACTAGCATCTATAAAATCTGAATAACTCCGACGGAAAATAGGACCATAGGTCGTAAGATTTTTTTTAAATTTTAATAAACTATAATAATACATTAAATAAATAAAAATATTTAAATCAGTACAAAAAGCGTACTTAAAGCTTTTAGACAACTAAAAAATATTGTATAATTTAGATTAGTAAGGTATATTAAAATACAAATAACGAAAAAAATGGAATCGCGAAAAATATATAATAGCAAAGCAAAACATATCTAAAAAATAAGGATTTTTTTTTTTTAATCTGGTACTTTGACACATAAGTAAATAATAACTAAGTCCTATGATGAAAAGAAAAAGAAAAATAATAATTTTTTTTTTTCAAATCTAAATTGGAAATATTTTCTTTTGTTATAATTTAAGACAAAATATTTAATCCTTATACAAATGATTCAAAAGCTACTGTCTCAACGTTTATATATATATATGTGCTTAAATACAAAATTTGTATCTTACATTATATAAGTGAGCTGCCCTATTTGATACAGTTATTAAATCAATGATGCGAATAAACATAAAAATAAAACTTACCCTGAATTTTTTAAATATATTAATCCAGAATTGTATTTAAGTATCCAAAATCGCCATTTTGAATTTAATAATAAGCACATATTCAGACCGTAGACCGACTCTAACACTCGTACGACACTACTAATGCTAATAATAACCTGCTTTGGCTTTACACTGTGCCTGTAGATATCTCATCTGGAATGTTGTTGGGGCGGTTTTGGCGTTGTTGAAATAACAGCAGTTTACTGTAAATCGATAGTGAAGTTAATAAAACGCTGTTTTTTAGTGATTCACAGCCAAATCAGCTGTAATTTTTCCCGTTTTTTTTTTACTGTGTATGATAGGATTTAGTAGAATGAAGAAAACTTTCATTATTATCTTTTAAGTTCTGATTCGATTTTCATAAAATTTGAAATGACTCGACAAAATTCTCCAACCATTATATAAATTCAAACCATTCGGTTGGGTAGATTTGCGCTGTTACATGCGGACAGACGGACAGACCAGATGACGGTTATAAGTGCAACGTGTTTATATAAATACATTTTCCCATAGACCATACTGCCATGGAATACTTTTGAAAGTCTCTAAAAATAAACTATGAACGTTACGTACTTTATTTCAATACCGCACATGGCATAGTTAAACTCAATAACATATATCAATTACAGTGCAATAAAACTGTATTAACACAAGTTAAAGTTCGGACAGACAAACGGAGAGACAAACCGAATTCTTAAACACTTTCAACTATATTGGAAAGTGTTAAAATGCATAATAGGTTGAAATTTCTTTCAGAAATTCTTTGAGTGGCCCTGTATAACATTTTTTCTATATTCACAAACATATCTCGGTATACTAAATGCAGTTCAGCGTAAAAATCCTTAACTCATTTAAAAACCATCTTTAAGTTATTTTCTCTCATACTCTGTAGCGCTTGCGAATTCTTTTGTGTTATCCTGTATATAATCTACAGTATTTATGCGCCCAACGTAATATGCAAATATTTAGTTAAACTTAAAAACTCATATCACAAAAGTCTAAAATACATTAAAAGTCATTTAAAACCCTTTGTGGTTTTAAAGGACTTTGATGTATTTTAAATGTTTTTATATTATGTTATACGCACCTCTGAGCAGAGATGGTACATTTTTTGTTCTTTTTTTTCAATAAATTTAGAGAAAGATAATTGTTTTAATTTCTGTCCATTTCTTTTAAGAAAGCTAATCTTTCATTATTTTATACCTCGCCTAAACTGATGAATATCTGTTGCACCAATAGATGTAATATAATGTACGCTTCTTCAACTTTTGAAACTTCATACGCCCGAACCTGTTTAGTGCACGATTAATATTTCATCATGTTAATGGATAATCATAAACTTCATCCATTCCACACGAGAAAAACCAATTCATCTGCTAAGAGTTGTGTGTCTTTTAAAAGCAAGTAACTTCAAGCTGGAAGTGAGCCTAATTGTAATTAATGAATTTAGCTTTCACTATGTGTTAAAGAGTAAGTAAACTATCACTTGTTAACTTCTGAAAAGTTTCAGTATTCGAAAATGCCCTGTGGTAATATAGAATCAAAAGACCTTTATCATTAGAGAGACTAGTATATAGGATATACAAATAGATACCAAAGTATGTGCTGTATGTTATTTTATTGTGGTACCTGTTATGTTATTTTATCATATGCATCCGCTGCTCAAAACAATTATAGAAGATTGTGAATTCAGTATAAAATAATTACTTTAAAATACCTGCATCCAAAACAAAATCCTGTTTTTTAAAATATTACAGTGGATAGGGCTTTATATATCGGCAAAGTATTTTTTTTTTTTTTGGCCGCACTGTATGAGTCAGAAAAACTTTTCTTTATTCACAGTTAACACTCAAAAGCACTATATATCCTAATTGTTTTGAGGAGCGTAATTCAAATGTGCAGTTATAAAAATATGTCGCATTCCTCTTGTGTATCATTGCTGTAACATTTCTTTCCCAAAATGTATTTTACTTAGTAATAAATTTTTTGTTTACGTTTATTAAATTTCGACCGTCATCTGGCGCATTTATGTTTTCTAAAAATACATAAAATTATGTGATGCTAAAGTATGCATGCAACGCATGCAATAGTTATAAATTGCCTCTCTTTTAGGTGATAAAAGATATTGCTGTGCATTTCTTTCTTTTTTGCGTATTTTATTTTTGTAAGCGCATAAATAAAGGAAAATTTTGAATATGTACATAAAATTGAAAGATGCTTTTTTATTAAAAGTGACATATGATTTACTTCGCTAGTTTTATCATTCTTTAAAAAACTGTGGAGTACTTTTCCATAAATAACTTCTAATGGTTTTCATATGATTGCAGCTTTGCATTATTTGAGACATTCCCAAGAGGGCAAAATTATCCAACAAAACAGTTTCGCATATCCCTCCCCCCATCTTTAGCGAAATAACGCTTAGATGCATACTTAGAATCAAACATCAGTCTCGGATGATTGCCAAAAAACATAACTATAATATCAAAGGTCACCAAACTACTCAAAATCAGATTTTTTTTCTGGTAATAGAGAACACATATTTTAACTTTATTTGTAATTTCATACCTAATCTAATATAGGAACATAAAAAAGATGTCCATTTATTGATTTTTTTGGCAACTATTTTGCTCCGCTAATGCGAAGCGATTTATCTATATCGGTTGCTATTACGATAAGAAAGTTGAAATATTAAAGACATAAACGAAAAAATATATTAAACGTGTTGTACATTCATTGTCATATAAATAAACAATGTTTAATAGGAATTTAAAAGAGCATTAAATATGCATTTAAAAAAATATTTATAGTCCATTTTTTCTAAAATAAAATATGATGACCTTTAAATCTGAGGAAAGAAATAGTTCTTAAAGCAGAATCCAAAAAAGAAAAATAAGAAGAAAAATATACAATGCAATGATATTTTACATGTTTTGATCATGTTATATTGCCAATAAAATTAAAATAAATTTTGCTAAGGACGTCTTGAGATGAAGAATGAACGCGATGAAGCTGCGAAGCTGTGCGGTTTAAGGCATTTTAATTGGTCCAAAAATTTACCTGCAATTTTGATCGTCATCTGGTTGGTTGGTTGGTTGTATGATGTTTTATAACGCAAAATCTCTTAAGGGACATGCTGCGCCAAGATTGTCATTTGGAAAGAGAAAATCTCTCAGTTCCTACATCTCTCCTTCCTCCCAATTTTCAAGCGAAAAAATTCTCCATGCCACTGATTTAATGTGCCGATATTTTGAATCCACATGGAAGCCAACCCCACGTGGTCACCCACTCAAGTAATAACTATGTTCTATGACGAACATTGCTTGTTAAATGTCTTCAATGGCTTAAACTAAAGGCCTCATATTTAAATATCTACAGAAGTAAAGATGAAATCAAATTTAAATCTCTTTACATTATATAATGTAAAATAACTGAATACCCTGAAAATAAGACAAAACCAACTAATAGAGATTTTTTTCTGTGTATCTGCATGCATAATTCGGAACGTATAAACTCACCGGTCCTAGTATGACTGCTGGGTATGATAAACTCGTAGAAATCTGGAAGGTAAAAATAGATTAGAGGAATTACGGATATTGCATATTAGCATTTCCTTTTTGAATGCATGAAAATGCCATGCGATAAATCACGCGACAACCTTTGTTTGTCAAATAGGTCGATAGATTCACTAAATGGTCGGCCATATTTAAAAGCCCACGGAGGTAACCGTTATTACAATTTAAAACTTATAACATTATATAATCTAGAACAATTTAATCCAAAAAATTAGACAAAGGCAACTTATAAACTAGTTATTTTTACCCTGTAAAGTTGCACACATAATTCAGAACGCATAAACTCACCCAAATTACAGTCTTAGCACGATTTTTGAGTGCGGTAAAACTCCATGAAATTACTTGTATTTGTAAATATGACGTGTGTAACGTCAAATTCGTCATATAAAGAATATTACATTTCACTGTTTCACATTAGAAACATGCAAACTCTATCTATCAGCTAGAAACCGAACTAACCTCAGAAGAATTGTTAACTGAGGTGGCCCCAAAACCTCCACCAAGATTAAACGTCTTCTCAGCTAGTATTTATTTAAAATTTATGTGACATATTTGTCACATGGAGGAGTTTTAAATTTAACGTAATAATAATCCTAGTGAACAGTTCAGAAAATCTTTCATTTTGGATGAACTCTGACACAAATTACGCTTAGAAATTGGAAGTTATTCTTACTACCTAGAAACCAAACTAACCTCAGCAGAATTGCTAACTGAGGTGACCCAAAAACCTCTACCAGGATTAAATGTCAATTTCCCATCTAGTATTTATTTAAAATTTATTTATGTGACACAGTTATCACATGGAGGAGTTTTAATTTAACGTATCATCCTAGTGAACAGTTCAGGAAATCTTTCATTTTGGATGAACTCTGAGGAAGAATTGCACAAATCGCTCTTAGAAATTGGAATTTATTCTTACTAGGTAGGTTTTTGGACCACCCTGTATGCTTTATATACCAAAATATATCACTCCGTCAAATATTTCTAATGCGTTTAAGCTTATTTAGCTTTATTTAAGCTTATAAATCTAACCTTCTCCGCACCTACAGATAATTTTTATGTGAAATGCACTTTAAAATGACGTAGATTAGCTTTCTAAAATAAAATGGTTTACAAATTATTTAATATGTACATAAAATAATCTATTTCTGGATATGTTAATCTAATTTTAAGAAATAATAATTGTTGACCCCGCAATATAAAATTTCAATGTACTCTAACGATGGGTGGTGAAGGAAGGCTTATCACCATCTCTGTAAAAATAATTATCATTATAAGATGCCACGATAAATAATATCGTATGGAGAAATATTTATGAAATATATTATTCAATTTGATTGCATCGATCCGGATAATGAATTCGGTTTTCTTCAATCGATTTTCTGGTTCTAAGAACACAGCTAGTGGTTGATATCACGCAAGAAACATTTATTTCTTCCGTTTGTAAAAAACGAAGAAACAACCAGATGTCTATTATCTCAGCGTGTTCCATGCGTGACTCGTTGACTTACAGTGTACGAGGAGAAATAACATCGGGCTCTATACTCTATAAAATTAAGGATATTTGTACTATATGAAAACATTTAAGAAAGTATTCTGGAATTATTATTAATTATGAATTAATATTTTGTCATATATTGTAGAATAAAAATTTAATTATAAAAAAAGGATAATGAATATGGTATATTCGTGACGGAACATATTTAGAACATTTGAATGTATCTACGGTAATCATTTAGTGCTGTATACTTAATGATGGAGCGTATCGAATTTTTCGAATTTTTAAAATATTTTTATAAATAATAATAAAGAAAAAATAGAAAATTTTTTGAAGTTTTTAATTGAAAATAAGAAAAGAAAAACATCTCGGGTTTTCCCAATTAAGGGAAAGACGGCTAAAGTGACAACTCTAAGATTTGATGATTTTTTTATACCTTTTTAATCAGTAAAGTTCTAGAATCAAATACCAATAGTAACTATAATAACGTCAGTTTTAATTGTTATTTTAGATTTTTTTTTATTTATTTTAATTTTACACGTTACTTTAAAAGAAAAATAACAAAATGGCCACTTTCCCCGCCTAGACTGGATAAAGTACCCAGCATAGATTCAGCAGATTCAGAATATATGTTTAATCAACACAATCTAAAGTAACACACATTAAGAATAAGTATTATGTTTTAGTAACATTTTAAAAATTAAATCGTTACAAGATAAAGTAAACTGTAATGAGTATCAATATGACGAATGGAGGAATAAAAGAGCCCACAGCAGACATGTAGACAGCAAAGGTCTTTCTCTGAAGAAGTTATTGCTCCGACCTGTCTTCTTTCTTCCAAAGAAAATACTTTTGAGTAGTATTTTGTTATGAACAATGAATAAAAAATAATTTCCTGACAAAGTAGCCGTCTGGCCATTTTGTCCGATCTGTTTGTGGCCACTTTGCCTGGAATGGCAGCATTACAAAAACTGTGGCCTATCATCTAATCTATATTACTTAGCGTTTTCAAATACACGTCATTTAAAAGTTTATTTCCCACTTATCAAACAACATAAGAGCAAATAATTATAACACTAAATATTATTTAGCTATAATCAAGAAATTATACCACTTCCCTAAAATCAAAAATGCGAAAAAAACAATAAAATGAGTTCAGATCTAGAAAAAATGTTTTCTGCTTCAAAATCGCAGGCAATACTACCAGTATCTGTGATGACTGTTTCGCACAGTACCTGCGTGGCAGGAGCAGTATACAGCGGAGAAACCCCAAATGGTCCCTTTGCCCTCACTCGCGAATTTACCAGTTTCTCCCCTAGCTATAAAAATTCAAAATGTTGAATTCGCTAACCTTTACCACAATAATCTGATATTTTTAAATTGAATTACGTGAAATTTTGTTCATATTGCTAACAAGGCGTAAAACCAACAAAGTGAAAAAGTATCCAGGCCAGGGTTCGAACTTGGGTCTTTGGTTCAGGCGCACCACCGATTTTCCAACGCCTTCCAACGGTTTTACAGTCCCACCAGTGGCCGAGGTTCTGCTCTCGAAGCTGGTTGACAGGAGGTTCTGGGTTCGAACCCAAATTCGCCCGTCAGCCTAATCCTTTGGTGTTTTCCGTGGTTTTCTTTGAACATTGGATTTCCTTGCGTAAATACGGGTTAGGTTTCCTTAGAAAGACCCCCACGGAGGGCACCACCCTTAGGCCCTATATCCCTCGCAATTTATTGCAATAAACTCACTTGCTTCATGTCTCATTAGTAATGCGTTTTTCAGTTTTATTGTCTTGTTGACAGTATAAATCAGTTAATTACTTCATACTTTTGCCGATTTTATTTTTCCTCTTTTTGGGGTTTTAAATATATAGACTAAAGATTGGTTGTTTTTCTATATTTAAAGGTCAGTATATTTTTTCTTTGTTTAAATATGGGTACTTGTTAGACCAAGCTTCGTGCTATCATTTTGAAAAACTCAGTTGTAAAATAATTTAATAATGTTTTTGCTATCATAAATTTTTATAGAGTGTCTTATTTCAGAGTTCTAGGGGAGGTGATGTTTATATATTCACTTTATCGTTAAACATTTAAACTTTATGTATCTATTTTAAGTTTTAGACAATTCTTGAACTCTATGTGGGATTTATGCAATTTTTTTCTGTGAGAAGAGGGACTATAATGTTATTCCCAACACAATGATGTTTCTTGTATGACTGTATGATAAATACTTATTCAAGAAAGCTAACTGCAATCTTTATATATTTCCTTTTTGTTTCAGGCATTACTTAAGCTCCGTACGTGCTATATGCAAGAGCTTTTTTCCCTTGTCTGAAGAGCTGATTATTCCTAACACAATAATTTTCGTTACATACATAATCCTTTCATTTAATGTTGCCTGCTATCTTAACATATTTTGTTTTAGTTTTAGGCATTATTTTTAGTTTCATATGTATCGTATGCTTTTAACAGTGTGAAGAGCTAATGTGATATTATTCCCAATTCTTCAGCCCCACCAGTGGCTGAGAGGTTCAGCTCTCGAAGCTGGTAGACGGGAGGTGCTGGGTTCTAACCCAATCGCGCCCGTCGGCCTAATCGTTCGGAGTTTTCGTGGTTTTCTTCGAGCCATGGATTTCCATGCGTAAATACGGGTTAGGTTCCCTTAGAAAGACCCCCACGAAGGGCACTCCCCCTCAGGCCTATATCCCTAGTGTAGATAATCGGCCGTCAAAAATCAACCAACCCAATTCGACAATTTTCCTTACATACTAAATCTTCAGCGAAAAGCTATCTGTTATTTTTATTTATTTCTTCTTAGTTTTAGGCATTATTTTGAGTTTTTCACCGTGTAATGAGCTGATGTAATATTATTCCCAACTAAATAATTTTTCTTACATGCTAAATGCTTTTATGGAAAGCTATCTGTTGTTTTTATATACTTCTTTCTAGTTTCTGGCATTACTTTAATTCAATATGAACCTTATAATATTTCTTCCTTTGTGTTAAACGTGAGTGTAATATTATTCCCAACAAAATTATCCTCCTCCCGTGTCAAATACTTCTGTAGAAGTCGATCTGTATATATCGATCTGTATATATCTGTATATCTCCCAAAGAAATATATCTCTGTATATATTTTTTCCGTTTCAGGCGTTTTTTGAACCTTTATGTGCGCTTTATGCATTTTTCCCACTGTGTGAATAGCGGGTAACAATTGTAATAATCATGTAAGTGTCGTTGCATGGTTCATATTCGCGCTAATTTATTTTTTTTTACTGTGAGAATTTAAATACATGCACTAAGAATTGTTTGTTTTCTTACATTCATATAGTATATTTTTGCGAGTATAATTAACAAGGAGAGGACCCAAAGTCTGGAACACAGAATCCGGCGATCCTTTGGGCTGTGTTAGAATATAGTTAGTCGATAAACATATTGCAAGGATAAAGTGCAATATGCAAAAGGGGGGGGTGGTCTTAAAAACGTCCCAAAGTCAAAAATAGTTAATCATTATTTTGTATGTGGGAAAGAAGAAAAAAATAAAAGAAAAAGCTTTGTCGGGGTATTGAACCCACAGAGTCTCGAAAAAGAAAATTTAGAAATCTGCCTTTCTGCCAACTGTACCATCCGGCCGTTCAAAAATGTGTGTAATTTATCTGATTATGTCCTAAAACATCAAAATTGGGTGACTTTGAGGCTTGTTTTTTAAGAACCCCCCTTACATATTGTGCTTTATCCTGTGATATAGTTATCTACAAACTATACTCTATCATTGCACAAAGAGTCGCCGGATTCTGTGTCCTCGACCTCGGATCCTCTCCTTGTAAGCCTATTAGTATAGCTTATTATTAGTCTTATTAATACTAAATATGCATTTTATGCCTTTTTAAAAATTAACAGAAATTTCGTTCACGTAAAAAGGTACGAACCAATAAAAGAAAAATTGGTGGAAATTTTTTCAACCAGTGATCTGTATATTCGATATGAATTAAATCATAAACTAAAAATTACAAATATATTTATTTAATATATACAGTGCGTTTTATAAATAATATTAAATCCTCGGCATAAATAAAAGGCGACTCATAAAGACAAAAATTTGCAAAAGTAGGTAATTAGAGGAATTTTATTAAATCTGACTGAATTAGTTTTATCTTTAAATATTTAGGTTAATTTATGTAACAGTTTCTTACATACTATCCTGAGAAATGTATAATATAGTACAAATTTTAAGCATTTGTCTTTCTATGAAAACTAAATGTAAATTAGAAAAATTTTAAAAAATTATTTAAAAAATATAAGAAATGGTTAAAAGAAAAAGCAATTGTATATTGCAGTTTTATTGTGAAGTTATTAAAAACAAGAGTGTAATAATTGTAAAACGTATATCAGATTTTTAAAAAAAGATAATTATGCATAACTGAAATGTACCAAAAGGCTGAATAATCTTCTACTTTCCCTTTTAAGTAAAAAAACACAGATTATTAATATATTTAGTATTTATATTATCATTTACAACTAGTGGTAATAAATATTTAAAATCTAAAAAACCGTTAAGACGAGAAAATATCCGGTTTTAAAATCGTTTAAAGGAATATACCATTGAAAGTCCAGTATTCTGAATGTCTCAAATTAGTCAAGTTATCTTCAGTGTTAAAACTCTCCTCTGAATGATTGCTCACGTGTAAACTCTGTCATTTGCTCTTTGATTACGGATCTTTTATATCTCACATTCGATTTTAGAATTTTCAAATGGTCATTTTCGGAAACATTCATTAATAATTTCGAAGAAAAGGTGTAATAGTTGTATTATAATAGTATCCTAGAAATTATAGAAAGGAAGTACAGAAGTATTTATATCTATGAGTATTGATGCTGTAGACTTAATGGTATTCAAATGTCAAAGTGAGTAGTTTTGGGTGAAATACTCACTGGTCCGTATGTAAAATGTGTGCAAGTTGGAAATGAGATAAAATAAAAAGGGTGTTGCACGTAGACATAAAAATCTCCTTTAGCAGCAATAGATTTGACATATTATGGACTTTGGCTAAAAAGTCCTAAATATAAAAAGTGTTGCAATTCTAAGAATTTACAGATATTTGAAATAAAGATATGAGGGTTAATCTCTTTATTTACTTGCGGCCGAGAATCTGACTACACTTCGACGCAAAAAGTTGAAGCGGGAGCTGGTGAAAAGAGGATATTGTCAAGAGTTAAAAAAATTGACTTATAGAAGAAGACTTAGGCGGATGTTGAACTGGTTATGTGCGTCTTTTCCTACATGTTTATATTTTTGACAGACGACCATTTTGAGTTTATTCAGCTTATCAAATAACTCTATCTACGACTAATTATATTTACGTACTTTTTAATACTTCCGATCACAGTTGAAAATTAGTGCTTACTAATTCGGTTTAGCTGTTTGTCCATGCTTTAACTTAAGTATATATAATCGGATTGACATATAATTTTTATATTCACTCAAGACTTCGCTATAGAAAATGAAGTCTGTAGCACTTACAGTTCGTTTATACATGGTTCGTACGCCTCCTTGAATTTTGCAGACCAGAAAATTTTTGGCACCAGTATTATCTTATAGAAAATCTTTTCTTAAATGAAGATGAAATTTTGCGCGTTTAACCTAGATTTCTTTTTCTATAAAAAGATACTGTAGTTTTCCTGGAGAAATAACGGTATCCGTACGAACCATGTTATAATGACACACAAAAAAATTCCGTTACATTATGGTCTATGGAGGGAAAGTGTTTGCGGTACAGTTTATTTAAGTTGCTTATTTATATATCATTTCATTGTACGAAAAATGAAATTTCTTAATAACTTTTTGTTAGTTTTGGAAAGTGTTTTATAATCTATGCCTAATACATTACTTTTCGTTCTTCTTGTATCATTAAATGTGTTTAATCGTTAAGAGTCCGGCGTCATCATTTCAAATATTTTGTAGTGAAGTTGTTAAAGTTATACTAAAATAGCCTTACATTTATGCAGCAGGTTACTATTAAATTCTTGATTATGGATTAGGACTGGCGACTATTTTTATATTCATTCGTACCAAAATTTACAAAAAAAAGTTATTTTTGGTAAATTTCTTTTTAAAGTATCCTAGTAAAGTGCATGGCAAAGATTATTTTTGAAAAAGTGATCCGAGTAGAATAAAGAAATAGTGGCTGAGACGACATGTGTCGCAACACCGTAATCAAAGGGTTAAAAAAAAGAAGTCTATATACTGTAAACAGCTATACGTTGAAAATTTATATATAAATCAGTTTATTTTTTTAACACTTTCCAACAAAGTTGAAAAGTGTTTATGAATTCGCTTTGTCTGGTCGTCTGTCTGCCTGCCTGTCCACGCTCTAACTCGCATAAATATACTCGGATTTTCATGCAATTGATACATGTTATTGTTGTTTACCATTTCATGATCGGTATTGAATAGCAGGCGTGTAGCATTAATAGTTCATTTTCAGTAGCACTCAAAAGAATTCCATTACATTATGGTCAACGGTGAAAAATCGTTTGCAAAGTATTTTAATGATATTATGCTATTTCAAGTGTATTGAAATTGATATAAATCACTGAACTTCATTACAAGATGATTACTGTCGATTAGGGCATTCATGGCATTTGTCGTTCTTTTACAGGGACACACAAAAGAAATCTGTTACAGTACTGTCTTTGAGCAATATTTGCTGGAAGTGCGTTTTCAATTTCAGTATGCGCTTTACAATTGAACAATTTTTGGCGTTTTATTAGTTTTGTAAAAATTTTATACCTCGTATACAGGGCTGCACAAAAGAATTCACGTACCATTCTCCTCATAAACGGAAATTGCTGACGGGGAATTTTCAACTGGGGTATTTATTGAGGTATTTAAGATATATATATATATACAGGGTGGTTATAATTAAACTTCTCCTATAAACAGCATCCTACAGCGCAAACGGGTGAACGGAATGCAGCGAAATTTGGTATATAGGCTATACACGAGATGCGCTCACGGAACTTCGAAAAAAAAAAATTAGTTCCAAAATGTCCACCAGGGGGCGCTTTTTCCGGGAAAAAATTAAATTTAACACAATAAACGACCAAAACGGATCAGAAAATAGTCAATAAATGTTAATATTGTTTCTGGATTCTGTTTTGGTCTCTTATTGTGTTAAATTTAATGTTTTTCCGGCAAAGGCGCCCTCTGGTGGGCATTCTGGAACTAATCTTTTTTTCGAAATTCCGTGAGCGCATCTCATCTATAGTCTATATACCAAATTTCGTTGCATTCCGTTCACCCGTTTGCGCTGCAGCATGCTGTTTATAGGGGAAGTTTAATTATAACCACCCTGTATATATATATATATATATATATATATATATATATATATATATATATATATATATAGGTATGTATCATATACAGACCTGATAAAAGAATTCAAATAATTTTTCGATTGTAGATGGGAATTGCTGAAATTGGATTTTCAAATGTATTGCGTTTCCAAGTGGTTCAATTAGACATCCTATTTGAACTTATTAAGTACTGAAGTTTTGTTACATTATTCTGAATGTTTGGAAAGTGTTTCATAATCCATGCTTGACGCATGACTGCTCTTTCTTGTTTTAAATAATCCTATAAATGAAATATTTGTGATATTTTGTCCTTTTAAGATGTTTAATGATTTTAAGTATTGCTAAAAGTTTTGCTTTAGCATTATCGTGAGTAATCTTATTGTTTATAAGAATAATTGTTCTTGGCAAAATTAGTTATTTTAATAAACTCTCTCAATTATATTTCCTTTAGCGTCAATTTTCCCTTGATTCATTATATTCTCTAAGGTATTACATATGCACAGATTGCATTAATGATTTTATAAATTTTCTAATCACCTTCTGGTGCCAATGAAGTTATCTTTTTATCTTTCCACATTAGGGAGCAGCGTGGGCGATGGATCGATTTATCCCGTCATCCAGACAACCTCAGCACTGGAGCAGAAATTATCACGGGTAAGAAAGAATTTCATTCATAAAAAAGTCACTGAACACTTTCATTAAACATGATAATTAGCTTTTCACAATAATCTAAAAATTTCGCAACCTGTTTTATTATTTTAACCGTATTATTTTTAAGGGTCTTGTACAGTCGTAAAAAAAAAGTAAACACCTCCTACTAACTCCTCAACAAATTATCGTAGAAGAAAGCTATTGGTACTGAACGATTGGAAATAAAGTCTACTTTTAAATTATGTATATAAAATTTGCTTAGGGGATCATCTACATATTAAAACGTACTCAAACTTCACTATTTTCAATGGCAATACCCAATTTTAACAATATATTTCAAATCTTCGGTTCAAACTTTGCCTAGAAACCAAATTATACTACTACTGTGTTATTTTTTTTTCTGTAGCAATAATACTAAAATACTCAAACATAAATACGTTGGATTTGCAATTTTTATAATTTTATGATATGAATTGTGTATTATGAAATTAATATTCGAACAAATTATGAATTCCAACCTACCATTTTTTTGATGGATTTAGATTTATTAAGTCCTGCTTTATGGAAATCCAAAATTTCACATTTTTCTTCCAAGTAGTTTTCAAATTATGCTTTAAAAACTGCTAAATGATGGTTTAAGGGGCTGTCTATGGTAGAAGTGACTATATATTTTGAAATTTCTTATGCTATCCTGTAATCTAGCAGCCTTCAATGACTGCTTGAGTTGCGCTTAAGATACCTTGATCAAGAAGGGGCCCTCTCGGACAACAATCGAGTACCGAACTTCAATTTGGATACAGCCCCTATAATACGCTCGTTATATAATTAATTTCTCGGAAACTTATCGTACGAATTGCATAAAAATTTGTTTTTAGGCTAATTGAAGGGTGTAGAGTTCATTTATGCTGTCAGAATTTATACTGCTACTTAAAAAAACAAAGTTAAGGTTCGTTTTAATATGAAGATGGCCTCCTAAACAAATGTTATATACATCATTTAAAAGTAGACTTTATTACCAGTCGTGTGGTACCAGTAACTTTCTTCTACGATAATTTTTTGCAGAGATAGTAAGGAGAGTTTACTTTTCTTTCCACGACTGTACTTTTTAAACACGACGAAAATTAACGAAAAAAATTCAAAGTTTGAATTCGTCTATCTTCAAAACCTTTTTATGTAAGAAAGTTAAATTTTGAAAATTGATTAAACAGATTATGCTGTGTAATATGCTACCATTAGAAACTGATTAGCCTTTCACGGAAAATTTGCGTATTGTTAAAATTAAAATAGTTCTTTTTTTTTTTTTTTCTTTTTTTTTTTTTTTTACTCCTTAAGTCATTACGCTCATGACATCATGAGAACGTGTGTATGGATTGTTATGAAATTTGGTATAGATACTAAGAAAATGCGTTTAAAATGATCTACTTTTAAGTATTTACAGTGGTAAAATTTTTAGTTACAATATTTTTATTCATAAAAAAATGTAATTTTTTTCTTTTTCTTTTTACAAAAATATTTTTTTTACATAGCTAATGAAGTAATTTTGACCTAAAAGTAGATCATTTAAAAAATACATATGTGCTTATTATAAATATCAAGTTTCATAACAATCCAAATATACGTTCTCAAGATACCAAGCACGCAATGACTTACGGAGTGCAAAAAGAGAGCTTTTTTAAATTTCAACAATGCACAAATTCTGTGAAAGACTGGTCGGTTTCTAGAGGTATTATATTAAAAAGCAAAATATGTTTTATCAAAAGTCAAAATTTCATGTTTATACATGAAAATTTTAATGCAGATACACTAATTCAAACTTTCAATCTTTTCGTTGATTTTCGACGAGTTAAAAAGGTACAAAACCCCTTAGCAATTTTTTTTAACCGTATTAAATTCAAAGATCAATAAGGAAAAATTTAAGTACTCGTAATTACAGTTAAAAGGCTCATTCAGTGAAAACCCCGAAAAGTGGAATTTTAAAAAACTAAAGTACTACAATTAACAGAGAAATTTTCAAAAGGGATTTTGATATTTCATTAATAAAAATATATTTAAGATTTTGTATGCAGTTATTTATTAAATAAGCCTTGAATATCTAATACAGGGGTTAGCCTAAATGATTCATCAGGTTTCGAAACATTGAGAGATATACGACTTACAAAGATGAGTGATACATGACAAGATAGCCATGTTACACTCACCAAGTTTAAAAGCCCGCCTCGTGGCTCGCGTGCAGGAACGCATCACCGCTGCTGTGGCGGACATTGATAGAAACTTGCTATTGAAAAAATGAACGTGACAGAAACATGCTATTGAACGTATGGACGGAACTGGATTACCGTTGGGATGTGTGTCGGGTGACTAATAACGCACATATTGTTCGTTTTCGAAAGCCGCGCCTAGCAAACAGTGACGATTATACAATCCAAAGTGGATGTTACGGTGAGATGGGCATTTTTCGAAGTTCTCGTCTGCGTTGTAAGAATGGCGCATACTTGTTTGTTATTTTTTACTTCCGATCAAAGTTTAAAATTCGATTAATATTTCGTTTTAAATCAAAATAAAACTTCTATATTTAGTATTCAAATGCCTAGTTCGAGTAGAAATAAATCTTTCAGAAGTGGTAGTAAGAAAATTATACATAACACAAGCCTGCAAAATTTAGGTTTTGTCAAATCACCTAGCTTTTGATAATTGATTCTTACGTATTTTCTAGCGCTGAATCCGAAAATTACCTTTATGGATACAAGAATGGATACAAAAATGACGACTAGAAAGTCTAAAACAAGAATGAAAGCAGTTTCAAATACAACAAGAAAACTACGTCTTTAGCCAGCCTACATAATATAATACCTTTATAGATTAATCTCTCTATTCTAAAAAAAAGTAACTACCGCTGTCACCGCCGCCGGTTTTGAATTTTTTGTGACCGGAGGTCTTTCTTAGTTAATATTAAGAAAAATATTGCATACAAAAATATGAAAATCGGCGGTATTATAGAGAAATGTTTGATAAACACGCTGCAGACAGTTTTCAAATCGAAGAATTATTTTAAGATATATTTAATGTTAAAATTTTCAAAATCGTTCCATTAAAAAAGTTTTATAGGAGCAAAAACTGTACATGGAAATTTAATAATTTTTAGATCATTTTATGCGTCAGAATTTTTCGGTTGCAGACTGCATTTAGTTTTTTAATTTGACTCATTTTTTGAGGTTTAATTTCTGTTTTAAATTCAAATTTTCAGCATTTCGAGAGATATTTTTGACATATTTTAGAAAATCGTATTAATTTAAACTGTTGCCAACTGTATAAACAGCGCAAACAATAATGTTTGCTGCAAATTAAAAATTTATTTACACGTGACTATTATAAACAGAAAAAAGCCTTTCAAATTAGAATTAAATAATTACGTATAAAAAGCAGGAACTTATTAAAAATTACATCATAAAAACTATATTTACACGTGAATTTTAAAAGAGAAGGGATATTGTAAAATAATAAATCCATTAACATGTGTTAGAAGACTTAAATAGGAGAAATTACGCCACATTTACGTCACATTACAGTTATTACATAAAATGAACAAAAAATAATATTGCAGAACAGTTTAAATTTAAAAATTGCGTGAGACATTTATTTGATTTATTTATTTATTGAACAACAAACATATGACTTGTGTGCTTGACATGAGAGCCCGCTTATAAGTCAGAGACAAGATAGCACTAGGAAATATTACAACACAAGAGAAATACATCCTGGGATTTCCACACAAAGAGTGTGTGCAATGGAACCAGCGGGATTCGAACTCACAATCTCCTACGCTCGCAAGCGATTAGCAGCGTGGTGCTTTGACAACTCGGCCACGGAGACCCCGTGATTTATTTCATATTTATTTGATATTTTGAGATGATCTTTTCACCTATTTTTCTTAGAGCAGCGCAAATAATATTTCATTACTAAAAAAAGTGTTTTCACGTGAATATTAGAAACTGAAAGAATAGTTTGGTCAAAATTACGTCAGATTAAAAATGATAGATTTAAAATGTCTTATTTAAAAGAACTTTCTTTTCGCTTTGTTAAAAAATACCTGGAGACAAAGACTCTGTTTATTAATTCATTTTATATTAGCTTATTTTGAAATGTTTAACTGATTTTATTTAATCAAAGACAAAAACAGCCATTGTATCTTTTAACAACAGCTGATTTGACCTTAAAATTCCTCACTCAAAGAGAAATGAATAGAAACCCGTGTATAGGGAAATCGCCACTGTTTTTTAAATTATAATTCAATTTTCCGAAATCTTTTTAAAGCCGATCAAATTAGCATGCTTTTAGAGTCTGCGGTGACTGAACGGGGGTTGGCGAGCGTAGCTCGTAGGGGGCAGAGCCCCCTAGTTTTAAAAATAGTAAAATAATTCATCCATCCATATTTTATTTCCCACCCATTATCCATGAAACAACAGAAATTTATACTCGCAGCGAGAGCCTATGCAATGAATCATCCTTGTTTCAGTTATCTAGAATTTGGCACAAGATCATTCAGAAAAATAAAAATAAGGTAAAATAAATCACGTTTATAGTTAATCCTTTTTTAATAAAGCATTTGCTTTCTTGATACCTGATATTTCGTAAATGTTTGTTTATCAATTTCATATTTAATTTTTTTTTTTTTTTTCTACTATAGTTTACTTTAGGATTAATGATCTTGAGCATGTTGTGTGTTCGGTAGAAGATTTGTTTATTAAAGGTATTTTAAACCTTTAGGTTTACTGTAATCAATTTTAGGACATATACTTTTATTTTAATGTTCTTAAACTAGTCAAGTATAGGTGAATTTGTAAATGCATTATCCTCAATTTTCACATCTTTATCGAAAACTAAGTTTCTGCAATTACTATATGTGTAAACTTTCCTCGATATATCTGTACTTTTCTATGCTATTCACAGTTTTTGAAAATTATTATATCTGCATTTATACATTTACGTAAGAAGCCCTTTATTCAAAACATAATCCTTTCCTTTTTCTTCTCTCTCTTTTTAATTCTTTCTTCTATACTTACCAAAAAGAAATTTTTATTTCAAATTAGTTTAGTTTTATATCTATAAAAGATTATAGAGCATTTCAAAAACAGCACAAACGTTTCTGTAATACTTAACAATATTTCATGTCCTTGTGGATCATACTTCATAATAGTACTTCCATGCTCTACTAGCGAGAAGAACAGGTGCATTTCTTTGATTGTTGCACGCAATGTAAGGCATTTCCTAGACATCTAAATTCTTTACTTCAAGCTTCTTCTATCTGTGAGGTATCAAAACAAAGACTGAATCCTTGACATATGATTTAATAGTTAGTCGGGATAATTCTCTTTGCTAAATGTTAACATTTTAATTAATACTGCCAGCGACGTAATTATCAAGAGAATTTGGGAAATAAACAGAAGCAACTTTGCATAACAGATGGGGTATTCTCACAAACTTTTAGGAAAAAATCTGACAAAATTAAACTTGCTAAAATAACATTTTAATCTGATGCCTTAATGATTCAAAATAAAGAAAAAGACATTCAAACACAGGACATTCAAATAAGAAATAATAACAATTTAGTACTTTTAATACAGAATTTTTGTATAACATTGTCTTAAAGTGGTGTTAAAGAAGGGACAGTAAGGTAAAAAAGGGGGATCGTATTGGAAAAAAGGGACGAAATGGTCAAAAAAGGGACGGTAAGGAAAATTACCACCTATTTTTAGAAAATCATGTTAAGACTAAGTGATAGCCACAAGGTTCATTGATTTTTAAAAACAGTTGTTAACATTGGATTATATTAATTTTTTTATATTTATTTACCTCGAAAAGTGCAGGAATAAACCTTGGGGACGGTGAGACTACCAATAAAGCCACGATGCTTGAAATTGATATTTAAATACTGATTTAAATTCTACAGTAAATTTCCTGCCAAAGAATTTTAGACATTATTTCTCTAGCATACTTCTGCATGAGAAAAAACTTGAAAATAATTCTGTGGCTGCATCTGAAATGATTTTCTGTATAATTTTAGAACAGGGATGGTAAGAAATCTAAAACCCAGGGACAGAGTTTAAAAAATAATAACAACCCTAAAAATGTGTGCAGGTTAATTTTTAGCTACATATTTATATAAAACAATAGTTCCAGTTTCAGAAAAAATTACATTGAATTATTTTTATTGAAACAATTTTATCCAGACAGCTCCAAACTTAAAAAGTCCTTCCGGCCAGTGCCGGGAGGAAGAGGTAGCTCTCATATTCCTTATTTTTTAAAAGCTAGCTTATGTTATTCAAACACACGGAGCTCAAATTGGTGGAACCCGATTACAGAAGATTAAATACTAATTTTTTGTCAATTCTGAATATGAATGAGAATTTCGCGAAATTAGTCAGCGTTATCAAAGCTGGTTTTATTTAAAGTGATTTATATTTGATCGCCAAATTGGGTGACATCTTGAAGTGCCCGCCATTTTAAAACAACATAATGGCAGCAACAAAGCTAACCAATGAACTTTGTCGAGACTTTAGTAATTCCTGAACACATGCTCACTCACATCTAAATCGATTGATATATGGGAACGTCCACGGCAGAAAAAAAAAAATTTGCTGAAAATTTTTTTTAACGGAAATATAAGTGTGATACATCAATTTAAAGGTAAAGAGTTGAAGTGTATGAATTTGTAAGTTTTAATTTCATAAGAGCAAGTGTTTACTGAAAATTAGCTGGATACTAACAGTATAAAACTACATTTACATTTGAGCTTAAAATACAACTTATTGAAATGTATGATTTTTTTTACTTTTTAGAATTCAATAAAATTGCTATGCGTTCAAATCAACAAACTATTATCATATCTTTAAGATCTACATAGATAAAACCTTTTAGATAGTGTCTTTAATATATTTTGGCTGTATTTAAACGTTAATACTTAAATGTCACAAGAGTAACGGAAAACATACAAAAGTTTTAATAAATAAAAAACTACTTAAAATTTTTACCCAAAACTTCTAATTCTCTGATTTCGAGATATAAGACATATTTTACATTAAATATTTTGTTTATGCTATGCATGGAATAGGCTGTGGGAAGATGTCATAAGAGTAACAAACGTCTGTGTCACAAGAGTAACACATAATACTTTTGTCGATAGTTTGATATAAAACTGCTTTACAACCAAAACAAGCAGAATGCTTAAAATTTTGTTGTTTTTTCTCTGTTATTAGGGAAGTTCTTGAAATAGTTTTAGCTATAACTAAGGTTATTTTGTAAATTTTAAGGAAGATAAATTATCTTTATTGGTGTTTTTTTAATGGGTGGTTTTATTTTTATTCATTTTTGGTATTACTTAAGATTATAAAATAATCATAACAAGTGATTAAAGATATAATAAAACAAATCAACTCGTGTCATTTTTGTGTGCTTTCTTTTGGTTTGAAGGACATGGTCTTTGAGTAAATATTTTATAGTCTTTGTAAAGCTTCGTTTACTAAACTCTGCTGTATAACCTACAGAGGTTCTTATAGTAGATTTATGGAAAGTATTCTGATAGTATATTTTAAATCCAAGATTTTAATACACGCTTCTTATATACGACATTGTTTTAAAGAGCAGGAAAAATTCTGCTAAGCGCCAAATTTGTAGAGAAAAAATAAGAATGAAATTGAATATGTTGTTGTGAGAAAGAAACAAAGCAAAATATATTACGATAAGGTGAAGAAAAGTCTTAGAACCAGCAAAAACTTCAGCAAGAAATGGAAATATTAAGAAAAGAAAAAAGTAGAGAACCTCAGATACTGTAACGGAAAATATCTAACTCCACAGCTTTGGAGAATTTTATGTCGATGAAGATTTAAGAAGAGGTCATTCTTCAGCTTGATTGGTCAAACGTTGATAAACGTTTTGAAAAAATTAACAGTTAAAGAAACCTTTCTGATTGTTTAAAAATTTTCGAAAGCAATTAAATCCATTTCTGTGGCACACATTCATTGAAATTTGTACAAGGGATTATTTTCGTAAAAAAAAAAAAAAACCATTTCTCAAAGAATAGTTATGCCAGTGGAATTTCTGGAAACTGATTTATTTTCATGCCAAGACGAAATTTTGGTATGAAACACTACATTACTGGTCAAATCCACAAGCGACTGTATTTTCAGCTTTTTGTTTAGTATGATCCCAATAAAGTAAAATCTTATGCTATTATTTTAGACAATGTAACTCATAATCAATTTTTTGTAAATGCTTTCGTATGTAAAATTTCCACATTGCATCTTTAAGGGAATTTGTATTTTCCTAAAATGTACCTGTTTTACTTTTTTATATGATGGTTGTGCTTTTCAAATAAAAAAATATATATAACTATGCAAATATGCCTGAAATGAATCAGACTCCTTTCTAAATTAACTTCAATGGGCATAATTTTTTTTTTCAAATACTCCTGGTATAGATTCTGTAGATTTATTTTGCGTTGTTGTATAATGAGATATATGGAATGAGGTGCGTGCTATAAAAGCAATTCTAAGATATACTGCCTATTTTGTCAAAAGAAATAAAACAATAAAATTTCATTACTTTTCGAAAAAATACCAACAGCGAAGGGCATTCAACAAATACAATTTGTTAAAACTATGAAAAATTACACTATCTACTACAAACCTTACACTAACATGATTTGTACAAAGAATTTGTATTTTATTAAGTAAATCATGATACAAGAGAAGTTGCAAATGATATTATTTATAATAAAGACAATGACTTAGTCTGTTAAGTAGCAGAAAAAGATATTGCTATGTGGTTATAGTGTTTGTTAATTTTAGAGTTTTTTTACATTATTTTATGTTATTTTAAAATTAAACCATCCTTAACAGTTGTTCTCTATGGAAAATAATTTTTTTTTAACTTATTTTAATTATTTTATTTAGTATTTAAACAGAATTTTTGCTAAAATTACATTATGGACAAAATGTCACAAGAGTAACACTTAGCATTTTGCAAAATCAAATGTAACTAATTCATGCTTTATCAAAGGAGTTCAATGATTAATGCTTTTTAAAAAGATATAATTACTCTGCTATATTTTGTAAATTTTATTTCTATAGTCACATATAATTCACAGGATTTCTGCGTCAAACACAATTTTTAAAAATTGCATTTTTTTGTGGTCACAAGAGTAACAAAATTTTAATTTATTATCAAGGCAAGTAAAATGCTTTTTGTTACAAACTGCATATGGTTTATGAAAGTAGAGTACATGTATTTTTAAGTAGTTGCACCAAATTTATCCTAAATATATTTTGTAATAAAAGAATTGGAATTATACATGAAAATTTGCTCTGATGGTCACAAAAGTAACACTGGACGTTCCCATATACGAGTGCTGTTGCAGGCAAAAAATCAGATTTTTCAAAATGCCACCCACATTAGAAATTCAAACTGCTACATCTCAGCCATTTTTTTAGACAAAGAAAAACAAAAAATGTTCCGGAATCTTTGTATTAAGCTTAAACACATAAGAAAAAAATCTTTTTCAATTTCTAATTTTTTTGTACCTCATTTTAAATTTAAATTGTTTTTTAATTTTTAAATGGCGGATGAAGTTAGCAAAAGAACTCGACCGAGAGATTTCTATGTACTATGCACATGCCTTGTCACATCCTAATCGGTTCATAAATACGCGTGATATCGCGTGACAAAAATCATATCGTTTCAAAATGTCAGCCATGCTAGAATTTAAAAGTGCTATAACTCAGGCATTTTTTAACACTAGAACGCCCAGATGGAGTCGATCCGACTCCGACCATATGATTAAATGTCAACTGGAACCAGAAATTCTTTCATAAAATAAGTTAAATTTAAACCACGCAGATTTACGTTAAATAAATCAGTCAAATAATTTTAAATAAAAATTCTAGTGTCAAATATTTTTATGAAACTTGAGTAAAATTTCCGGACGTTCTAATGTTAAGATATAGACGAAACGAAAACTGCTCCGAAATCTTTGTATCAAGGTCAAACACATAAGAAAAAAAAATCTTTTTTAATTTCAAATTTTTTTGTACCTCATTTTAATTTTTTTTATTATTATTTTTAAATGGCCGCCATTTTGAAACAAGATGATGGATGAAGTTCGCAAGCATACTCGGTCGAGACATTGGTATGTACTATGTACACACCAAGTTATATCAAAATCCGTTCATAAATACGCGTGTTATCGCATGACAAAAATCAGATCGTTTCAAAATGTCAGCCGCACTAGAATTTCAAAGTGCGTTAACTCAACCGTTTTTTAAGATATAGACGAAACAAAAAATGCTCCGGAATCTTTGTATCAAGCTCAAACACACAAGAAAAAAATCTTTTTCAATTTCTAATTTTTTTGTACCTCATTTTAAATTTTAAATTTTTAAAAAAATTTTAAATGACCGCCATTTTGAAACAAGATGGCGAATGAAGTTGGCCAACGAACTCGGTCAAGACATTGCTGTGTACTTTGCATATCCCTTGTCACATCCAAATCGGTATATAAATACGCGTATTATCGCGTGACAAAAATCAGATCGTTTCAAAATGTCAGCCATGCTAGAAGCTGCCCAACGAACTCGGTCGAGACATTGGTATGTACTATGTACACACCGAGTTTCATCCAAATCGGTTCATAAATACTAGAGTTACAGTGTGACAAAGGTCAGATATATATATATATATATATATATATATATATATATATATATATATATATATTTACATATATATATATATCATACTTTTGGGATTTTTATGGATGTATGAAAATAATCCACACACTATATTTGTGCTTTTTAGGTAATCGGAATTTAAGTATCTGTTTACCTTCTTTATACTCCCATATGTTTTTTATTTCCTGTTCATTTTATAATTATCTTATATATAATAGTTTTTATTAAAGATTTTTATATTTTTAATAATTATTTATATTAATTATTAATGAATTTATTTTGTTTTATAGCATATAGCTATATGCTATATATTATCGATGTTCTAGAATTATTTAAATTTTTAGTGTAGTTTAAATAAGTTAGCTAATAGAATATTTTGTATGCTTTTTAAATTTTATTAACAATAGTTTTTTTTTAAATACATTGTGTGGTTTATATTCAGTTTATAATTATCTATATATAAGGATTTGTTTGGTTTTGCTGTTAATAAAACAATTGTTACATTCAAATGCTTACAACTGTTTATCTTGTGACAATTGAATCATAAAAGTAATACTAGATGGCAGCACCAAAATTTGTATTTTTTCGATAAGTTCTAAATTTTACTTTTTCCAGCTACATTTCAGTTATGATTTACTACACCAGGGGGAATTTTTAGCTAAATTTTGACGATATTGTTAAACAGTTTTTAATTAATTTAATAGTGCATTTTAAATATGTAATTACTTTCTATTTATTTTATTTTATATTATATTAAAAGTTATTTAACATTTATTTCAAAATGTATTAACTGCATTCTATGGTATCAATTACTGTGATTTCTTAACTGTTTTATTCACCTTAATCTTTACGATATTTTGGGTGCCATGTGCGCGTGGATTTATTCTAAAATATTGAAATATTAATCGGTATGGTGTTTATTATTTCTATTTTATATCCTATAAATATTTAAAAAGGTTTTAATGATTTTTCCATTTCATATTATTTGTTTCTATTCTGTTTTCATTTTTAATCAATTCACTTGATTTTAATGGTTGTTTGGGCACAGGGGAAAATAACTTTTAGCTTTAGCTTATTTTTCTCACAGAAAACACCATTTTGCTTATATCATTGAATTCTGTGCCCTTGACGACGTAATTCAATATATAAGCATTTCCATTATTTGTCGGTGTCCACTTTCTTATTTTTCTTCCATAATAATTCTTACAATAAATTAAAAAAAAAAAAATTATACTTACAGCATTAATTCATAATATTACGGTTTTTGATGGTGGTAGGTTATGTTTAATTAATGGTTATATATATATATATCAACTTTTGAACGGAGGGTGGTTGTTTCGAGGTCTGGGGTTCATGATCGATGAAAATATACCAAAATTTCTTGAAATCGCTTTCCTCCGAACGGCTGCAATAGGTAGCTTTTTGTAATGAAAGCTACCTAAAATCAGCATCAGGGACACGGGAAGGTAGATGAGTTTTCCTGGTATTTGGACCCCCAACATCGTCCAAAACTCATTTATCTCGTTACTATTGTTATGCAATCATGCAATGGGATGTTCCCCAGTATATGAAATAAAAAATTAAAAAAAAAGTGTATTAAATAAAAAATTATTATTCAGGGACATGAAAGTCAAAAGAATGTGAGAATGCCCCAGATACACAGCATTATTTTATTGTTACTCAGTAATTGTAAGTCATATCTTAAGTCAACTCAGTATGATTTATGATTTTATTATTCACAATTTTTTCATTTTACATCGAAAATTTTGATGTCTTTTAGATGAGAGTTGAATTAAACTTATAAAGTACTAATACTTAATATTAAAGTACAGTAGTGGAAGAAAAAAGTAAACACCCCCTACTAACTCTTCAACAAATTATCGTAGATTAAAGTTACTGGTACCGAATGATTGGAAATAAAGCCTACTTTTAAATGATGTATATAAAATTTGCTTAGGGAGCCATCTACTTATTAAAACGAACCCAAACTTTGTTTTTTTTTTTCAATAGCAGTAGACAATTCTGACAGCATAAATGAATTTTACACCCTTCAATTAGCCTAAAAACGAATTTTTATGCAATTCGTACCATAAGTTTCCGAAAAATTAATTATTTTAAAACGAGCGTATTTTAAGGGCTGTATCCAAATTGAAGTTCCCTACTCGATTGTTAACCGAGAGACCCCCTTTCTTGATCAAGGCACCTTAAGCGCCACTCAAGGAGTCAATGAAACCTGTTAGATTGCAGTACAGCAGAATAAATTTCAAAATGTCTACTCACTTCCATCATAGACGGCCCCTTAAATCACCTTTTTGCCGTTTTTTTAAGCATAATTTGAAAACTACTTGGAAGATAAATGTGAAATTTTGGTTTTTCATAAAGCAGGACTTAATAAATCTAAATCCATCAAAAAAATTATAGGTTGCAATTCATAATTTTTTCGAATGTTAATTTCATAATTCATAAAATAAAATTATAAAAATTGCAAATTCAGCGTATTTATGTTTGGGTACATTAGTATTATTGCTACAAAAAAAATTAGCACATTAGGAGCATAATTTCAGGAGATATAAATAAAAATATGAAAATGTAATTTAACATTAGAAGCACTAAATTTTGAATGTTTATAATTCAAAAACTTATTATTCAAATGACCTGAAAATTGGTGTCTAAGCATAGTTTGAACTGAAGATTTGAAATATCTCGTTAAAATTGGGTATTGTCTTTGAAAAAAAATGAAGTTTAGATTTGTTTTAATATGTAGATGACCCCCTAAGAAAATTTTATATGCATCATTTAGAAGTAGACTTTATTTCCAATTGTTCGGTACCAGTAACTTTCGTCTACGATTATTTGTTGAGGAGTTAGTAGCGGGTGTTTACTTTTTTTTCCACGACTGTACATTGAATTAAAATGTGAATCTATATGTTACTGTAACTTTTATTTGGTAAATTTATGAATTGCAAAAAGTCTATAATTTACTACTTGGTTGCTAAACTTTATACGGCTACAATAAAGTCGTCATACCCAAATTTTTGTGCAATTAGCACTGAAGTTTTTGACAATCTATATCCCTTTCCTGTGCAGTTGAAATATTTGTAAAATTCCATAATCTAACTCAGCTGTACTTACCATTTTATTTTTCTCGCGGGCCCCAAAGATACGTTTGAGACATGAGTTTACGCCTCACACATATAAAAAGGTAAAAAAAAAGAACAATTAAAATTATAATAGAACATAAATATAGAGGTCTGCACGGGCCGTAATTCCCAGATCCGGGCCCAGTGCAGTGTAAAAATTAAAAGTTCGGCCCGAAATCAGTGAAAACAGGTCCGGCCCGGCCCGACTGAATTTCTACAAAAAATTCCGTTTTTTCTCGACATACAATTAAGATTAGTTTAATGAATAAATACTTCACACATATTTATGGGAACATTTTACAGTATATCTCAGATTACTGTGTGTTCGCAAAGCAGAAACACACAATAGTAACATTAACGATTACTTACAGTCTTTTACTCATCGTCTCTATAGACGTTTCAAACTACAAATAAGAATTCATTAAAAATTAATGTAGTTTAGAATAAAGGGTTAAAAACATGGTAACTTTTGAAGCTGTATAATAAAAAGTAGATTTGTGAAAATATTTCTCTCAATTTTAAGCTTTTTCTCGAATCCAAAGGAGCTACATTCTGAGACATTTATGAATTCATTTCTTTTCGGAAACGCTTAAGATTGGCAGGTATTCTTATTCAGAAACTATGTAAATGTCGTTTTTTTTTAAATTATAAAAGCAATTTATCTTTCAGAGATTACTGCCAAAGTTAGCGTTTTGAATTGAATTTCCGGAAGCGATAGCACAGGAAAAGAGAAAAACCTACAGTCACGTGACAAGAATCTCTGTTATCTCAGATATCAGAATTAGAATATCGAAATATCAGAATTAATTAAATGTATTGGATGTGAAGAAACTATGGAACATTTTATTCAGAATGATGAGGAGTTACATACTGAAAAATAATTATCTGTTGTATGCAGGGCTCTAAATGCACCGCAACAAACCGTAACTTTATTCAGGTTTCTGAAATTATGACAAACATTATTCCGGTTTCTTGAAATTACGATAAATAGCGTTCTAGTTCGTGGAGTTATTAAAACATTTCGTTACAGTTCTAGAAAACATTAATATTTCCGTTCCGATTCAGGTTCACCTAAAAAAATGGATAGAATGTGGAATGAGGAACTTAACATCACTGTGATAAACTATCATCCACACCCTCGACTGTGAAATGTGTATTGTAATTTAAATCTGTATTAACTGTAATAAACTGTACTAGTTCCTACTCCAAGTGAACGACTAGTCTAAGAGCTAGCAACGTAAAAAAAACGTCATTTTATCAAGGCTAATTTTTCTATATGTTCTTCCGTTTTATGGTGTAGTACGTTTGCGGACGGTCTGACTGGCGGGAGACGCATTTGCCTGCGAGAGAAGGGGTTATGCATATCAAAAAACTTCAAAATTACGTCATTTTATCAAGGCTTATTTTTCTATATGTTCTTCCGTTTTATGGTGTAGTACGTTTGCGGACGGTCTGGCTGGTGGGAGACGTTGCGTTTAAATGCGGGAGAAAGGCTTATGCAGGTCAAAAAACTTCAAAATTACGTCATATTATCAAGGATCATTTTTCTATATGTTCTTCCGCTTTATGGTGTAATACGTAAGCGGACGGTCTGGCTAGCAGGAGACGTTGCGTTTACCTGCGGAAGAAGAGGTTGTGCAGGTCACAAAACTTCAAAATTACGTCATTTTAGCAAGGTTCATTTTTCTATATGTTCTTCCATTTTATGGTGTAGTGCGTTTCGAACGGTCTGGCTGTCGTGAGACGTTGCGTTTACCTGCGGAAGAAGGGGTTATGCAGGTCAAAAAACTTCAAAATTACGTCATTTTAGCACGATATTTATTTATAACATCTGTTTCTACTATTTGTGATATTAATCCATTGTAGCCAGACTTTGCCAACATTGCTAAAACCCTGCCAAATCCACGTTTATAAGTAAAAAAACATGTAATCTTCGAGTCATTTTAGCAAGCTTAAAAATTGCAGCGTATTACTCTTTGGCTATCAGTCAACCTATAATTAGCTTGCCAGACACAAATTAGGTTGCAAAATTAATTCCAGACGTCTCTAAACATGGCAAAGAAAGTGTCTGTTTCAAGAGTGGTTTATAGTTTAAAAATTATAAGTCATCTTTAAGTCATTTTAGCAAGCTTAAATATAACAAGATATTACTCTTTGGCTAACAGACAACCTATAATTGATTTGTCAAACAGACACAAATTCGGCTGCAAAGTTAATGTCAGACGGCTTTAAATATGTCAACGAAAGTGCCTATTTCAAGAGTGTTTTATAATTTAAAAATTATAAGTCATGTTTACGTCATTTTAACAAGCTTAAAAATAACAAGATCCAAATGACAGACCGTCCGCTTACGTACTACTCCATAAAATGGAAGAACATATAGAAAAATGAGCCTTGATGAAATGACGTAATTTTGAAATTTTTTGACCTGCATAACCCCTTCTCCCGTAGGTAAACGCAACGTCTCCCGCCAGCCAGACCATCCGCAAACGTACTACACCATAAAACGGAAGAATATGTAAAAAAATGAGCTTTGATAAAATCAGGGGACGAAAACGTTGACACAAGGGGACGTTGACACGTATTACAAGAGAACCACTTTTGGTGTTGCTCGCACCTAGCAACGATACCTGGTGCATTTTGTAGCCCTATACATAAAAGTTAGAGAACGGATAAAATTTCTCTGTTAAAATCATATTTTATACAATCTTTTATACTTTTAATTTTTTATTATTACATTTTTATCTGTTTATTTCATGCTAAAAGTGAGTTAAGTCACCCGCTACAATTTATCCGCCCGCTTTATCGGGGGAGTAAATGTACAGTACAGTACATATTAAGATTATATCAGATTACGATTTGCTTGTGAATTGATAGCATGAGAAACAAGAATTAGGTTTTTTCTTTTTTTTTTTTCTATGCAGACGATAAATATATAAATATATAAATAGTAAATATATTTCGATAAAAGCTTTCAAGATCATTGAAAACTATTTTTTAGGGAAATACAAAATAAGCAAACTATTTTATTTTGAAATCGAATGGAGTAAAGTTTCGAATGTTTAAAATGAAATGTTGCTGTATTAAATGGTCCTTTGGTAAAAGTAATCATAAATTAATATTTTTTCACAATTTAGAAAAAATTACTGTGGCTAATTACTGTCGAACATTACAATTTCTACTGAAGCCCACTCACGGAAGACAAGAGATATGACATTTGGCTAGGGTTGCCGGAAAGCTCTACTTTTGAAAATAATCGCTAACTTTTTCCCCGCCAAAAAACTGAATATGATGTAGCAATTTTTCAAAATCAAATTCGTGGGTTTTTGAAAGAATTTTTACTTTTTTCAATATTTTATACTTACTATTAACTATTTTTTATTTTTTAATGCTTTCTTTTTAAAAAAATTCAATGTTAATAGTCCGATAAGTGGTCTCAATAATTGCATTTTCAGAAAGTTATGCTGCTATAAAATCAAGAAATATTATTTTAACAAAAAATTTTTGTCGATTCTCAAGCTTCGTAATATAGGGCTTTAAAATGCACCAGGTCTCAATGCTAGGTGCGAGCAGCACCAAAAGTGGTTCCCTTGTTAGGGTAGACGCCCGAGACTGGTGACAAAACTCTCCTCGGCCAGTTATTTTCTGACGTAACCGAAGAAACCGTGCAGAAAGATAGTTGCTGTTACTATAGCAAAAAACTGCTTTTAGTTTAATGAAAGTGCACTTTAATTTTTTTATATCGAATAGTAAACAGTTTGTATAATTATAAATAAATTTGTCTATACTTAAAAAAAAATTTAGTCAACAATAAATTCGGCATAGCGCTCTGGTTCGTGGATTTTTCCATTTCGAGCCCTGGTTGTATGCGACTTTTCATAATAGGAATCTTCAACACAGGCTGACTCTGTTAAGCATAAATCAGAAACTGCAAGTAAATATGTGTTCCATAATACGTGAAATTTACAAGAAGTATCAAGATACAATATGTTGCGCGAGTTTTTTTTTTTTTCTAAAACAGGTAATTCAGATCGATTAAAATTGCTGACAGAATTCAAATTTTAGATTGAAAAAACAAATTATTTGTAATCACAAACAAAAAAATAACGTTTATATTTATAACGCAGATATTTTTTACATCTAACAAATTTAACATAACTGCATTTGAATGTAATAAAAAGTGCAAAAATATAAATACATTTGCATGTCATTTTTAAAACAATGCAATTATTATTTTTTTTTTTATTCTGATTAATCTGAGATTTTCGAACTTATTAATGAAAAATGCAGATGAAAGTATATGACATAAGAGCAGATAACCAGAAAATTACCTGTTCAATTGCAACAAGGGTCCCATAAAAAGCATTAAATAGCCAAAGATTGACATAATGGCGCCTTTAAATGCTATAGGGGCATTCCACGTCAAATCAGGCAGTAAAATATCAATATGTAACCCACCATCACAGATTTTAATGAAACTGCGTGTGTTTGTTCTTACTATTAAGATATGATCACCAGTAATTTTTTTTGCTCCTTGGTGAAATAGTTTCTGAGAAAAAAATTGTCAAAATTTTGAAAAACTGTCGTCAGTTGGCATTCTTGATAGCTCAGTTTTCAAATGTAGCATGTCATATATATAATCATATTTCAATATCTACTCTACAAATCATCTTCAAATAATTTATGCACAATATTTAGGGTACGCAGCTTATGGAAAAAATATATTGTTACGCTTATAACATTTTAAGTGTGTCTAAAAAAATATTTAAACTTTGAAGTCGTGAATTTTTTATGAAAAATAATGCATTAACAAAAAAAAGCATTATCAACAAAAGGCGGTATTTTTATTAAATTTATTTTTTATGGGAGATATACTTAAAGGTGTCCTTTACCTGATTCTGAAATAAAAATAGTGGGATTTTGGGTGTTTTTGGTAGTATTTCCTATTTAAAAATATTTTGAGGTGCATTTCATATCAAATCAAGCAGAGTCATTCCATGTCAGTTCTCCTAAGCCATTTAATCACTGTCACAAATTTCAATGAAATTGGGTTTGTTTATAGCTTATTTTAAGACGTAATCACCTTTAATTTTCTTGATCCTAAGTAAAATATTTTTTAAGATAAAAAATATCAAAATTTTGAAAAATTGTTTTAAATTTTTTTAATGACAGTTCGATATTCAAAGACTGCATTAAAAAAAAAAAAAAAAAAAAAAAAAAAAAAAAAAAAAAAAAAAGTCATTTCAATATAAAATCACTAAATAGGTTTCAAATAATGTATATGTGACAAATAATGTAGGCTGATTATTATTTCTTGTTTTTTTATCATGTTTAAACCCTAAGAGTGTCTTTTATCTTATGAATTTTTAAAATCAAGAATTTTGTCAAAAATAATGTGTTAATCAAAAATTTATTATTAAATTTTAAAATTATTTTATTATTATTATTAAAATTTATTATTATTACGTAAAAATAGCAAAATTTTGGAAAAATGCCACGAGTTGCCATTAATGATTGTTCAATTTTCAAAGGCCTCATTTTATATATAAAATCATATTTCAATAACTAATAAAGAAATCTTCTTCGAATAATTTAAGCAAGGTAAATAAAGTATGTAGATTATGAAAAAAATATTGCTCTAATGTTAAAAAATATTTAAATGTGTCTAAAAAATTGTATAATCTTTGAAATCAAAAATATTTTACAAAAAATAATGAAATTATTAAAAAAACTTTATCAATCAGAGGCGGAGTTTCTATGACTAATTTTTTAATTTTAAATTGTACATAATACTACATTATAACTGGATCTGAAATAAAAATAGTGGGATTTTGGTTGGTTTTAGTAGTATTTAAATCATATTTAAAATTATCAATATTTTCAAATGTAAAACCTATCCAATGTATCATCCCTGGAAATATTTTTATTTATACATTTATTTTATTTTCAAATTATCTTTTATGTTCGTTTCTTAAGGAAAAAATATACAATATTGTTTTTTAGTAAAACTTCTAGGGCGAAGAGCAATTATCCCTTTCCAAAAAAGAGAAAAATCACTAGATCCTCACCGCCCAATAGAAATTTTCAAAATGACAGTCCTAATCTTTAAACTCATATTTGGCTGTTAATATTGAAAATTTAGCATTGAGCTGCTAATATTTAAAAAATATACCAAATTTCACTCTTTTGAAGAAAATTTTGACGTATTGTGCTTTAAATATATGCAAAAAATGCATAATCCATTATATTTATATCTTTCAAATAACTATATCTAAAAAAATATTTAAAACTTAATGAGTTGCACTTTTGTAACTTTATTCAGTTTCTAATGATATGTACCGTAATTTCGGGTGTATAGCCCGCAGATCAAACAATTCAGTTTCGACCCAGAAATTTTATTCAGTATTTGAAGACCAATATTTACTGTGATCTAAAAAGTTACATTTTATTTTTAAAAATTTCTGGGTCGAAACACGATTGTTTGATCCGCGGGCTATACACCGGAAATTACGGTAATTTGATTTATTTCATCACAATATTGCTGAAAGATGGATTTTCAACATATATATTTGTGTATATATATCCCTATTCTCAAACAAATTATTTAAAAATTATTCATTTATGTTTAATAAAGCATATATATATATTGTTTATACACTTATAGAAAATACATATAGTAAATTTTATGATATTATGTCAATAATGTCTAAAAGTAAAGAACTTATCTAATAGTATGTAACGAAAAATTTAACATGTGGTGTAATGACAACAAAATTTTATAATTGTTTTACTTAATTTGGATGAATGAAAAAAGCTTACATGTTTATATTTTATTGAAGTACGGGTGAAAATGTCACAAAGACATTCCTACCTCAACAACCACTGAGTATGTCACATTCACACTACAGATGATTTTTTTTTCTTTTTGATCTTTCGGGTTTGATTTCAGATGGTAATGAATTAATTAGTTTTGTTAGAAGTGTCATTGCAGTCAGCATATTAGGCTCACTATTTTTTTTTATATAATTTGTTTTGATTGACTCGATGAACAACAATATTTAAAGGGACCATTTCATGACTTTTGAATTAAAAGCTGATTTATAAATTCATCATGTTGTTTAGTTATTATTATCGTCTTAAGATAATAAGTTGATATTAAAATTTTTAAATGCAGTTTATTTATTATTTGAACAGTTGAAAGTATTTTTCAGTAAGAGTGGGCTGTTGATTTTAAGTCGGCTGTTGAGCAATGTAGTGTTGGTAAAGGAACTGGTACTATTCAATTTAATTTTTATTGCTGTAAATAATATTTGTTGTTTTATTATTGTATGTATTATATTTAAGCAAGAGTAGAAATACACGATATCGTAGTCATTTTAGTACATCTTAGCATGAAAAGCTTCAATATTTATCATTAAACATTCACATTTTATGAAAATTTTGTTAAAATTGCTCATATTTTCACTATTTTTATTTTATAACTATTGAAAAGATATTTTTACGTACAATTAAAAAAAGTAATAATAGCCTGCCTTCGGTTAATAATAAATTTTTGATTAACACATTATTTTTCACAAAATTCTTGATTTTAAGAATTCACAAGATTAAACACACTCTTAGCATTTAAACATGACAAACAACAATAAATAATAATCTGCCTACATTATTTGTCACATATACATTATTTGAAACTTATTTAGTGATTTTATATTGAAATGACTTTTTTTATGCAGTCTTTGAATATAGATCTGTCATTAAAAACATTTAAAAAAAATTTTCAAAATTTAGATTTTTTTTTTTAGCTTAAAAAATATTTTACTTGTAATCACGTTTAATTTCCTTGATCCTGTCTTAAAATGAGCTATAAACATACCCAGTTTCATTGAAATTTGTGACAGTGAATTAAATGTCTTAGGCGAACTGACATGGAATGACTCTGCTTGATTTGATTTGAAATACGCCTCAAAATATTTTTAAATATGAAATACTACTAAAAACACCCAAAATCCCACTACTTTTATTTCAGAATCAGATAAAGGACACCTTTAAGTATATCCCCCACAAAAAATAAATTTAATAAAAATACCGCCTTTTGTTAATAATGCTATTTTAGTTAATGCATTATTTTTCATAAAAAAATCACGACTTCAAAGATTAAACATTTTTTAGACACACTTAAAATGTTATATAAGCGTAACAGTATTTTTTTTCATAAAATACGTACCCTATATATTATGCATAAATTATTTGAAGATGATTTGTGGAATAGATATTGAAATATGATCATATTTATATCATGCTACATTTGAAAATCGAGCAGTCAAGAATGCCAACTGATGGCAGTTTTTCAAAATTTTGACAATTTTTTTCTCAGAAACTATTTGACCAAGGAGTAAAAAAAAAATACTGGGAATCATATCTTAATAAAAGGAACAAACACACGCAGTTTCATCAAAATCTGTGATGGTGGGTTACATGCCTGCCTGAACTGACATGGAATGACCCTATAATGAAAGGTTGAGTGAATCTATTCAGCCGAGAGTCGAACTCGGACCTGTAGCGCAGCTCGACGTAATTAATACCGATATACATTTTTCAGAAAATACATAAAAGTAATATTAGTCATAATCTAAATTAACCAGATGTGTTTTTTTTTTTTATTGTATTATGTACAACTTTTCATATTTCGTATCAAAACTATAGGAGTTAAAACTAATGTCTGCTGCAGTGAAAAAAATACATACAACTTTTTCGCAAATCATTATATAAAAATGTAACTGTACCATTTTATTAGTGGTCTACTAATTAATCAATACTTAAATTTTGCTTAGGGGTTGATTTACATATAGAAATTGGGACAAACGTTACAATTTTCAAAACTAACACATAATCTCAAATTATATTTGGATTTTTCAGTAAAATGCAAATATGATTATTCATTATATCCAAATACCAAGCGGAAATCATTTAGAAAGTTAAGTATCTTAGGAATCACACAAGTTTAAAATCTGGAACTCTTAATATTAAGTTCATTTGCAAAACAGATTGCAATGCGTATAGATTTTTATGCATAACTCAAACTACTTGAGTTGCAATTTTAGATTTACAATTTTATAAACATATTCGAAGCTTATAAAAATCAATTTTTTTTATATCATGGATTAGAATTCATATTTTTTTAATCAGAATTTCAAATATTTTTGTTTTAATATTAATTTTAAGTAATATATATTTGAAATTCATAATTGAAAATAATACACAAGTATAATAAAAATAAAATCAAGTATAAACTTTTTTAAAACTTAGTAATTCTCCATGGTCTTTTCTTTATCATATCTCCATGATGTACTTGTTTGGAAACAGGTGCATTTCCCGGTTTGTTGAACACAAAGCGAACCTTACAGCTTCCCTCGACACATAAATTAATTATTTTATGCTCGTTTTATTCGAGCGATTTCAAAGATAAGAATGAAGATTCAGGATATGATTTGTTGGTTAGTAGGGCAGAAGAATTCTCTTTGGTAAATATTAACATTTTAATTAAAATCTTCCTCGAAGTAATTAATATCAAGATAGAATTCCCGGGAAGTAAACAGATGTTATTTTGGATTAAAAAAATCCAGAAAATATATTTTTGTGCGACTCAGTAATAGGGGAAATAAGTTGCAAAATAAAATAGAAGCTCAAAATTCTAAAATGATGACTTTAAATGAATAAATCAAGTTCTTGAGTTATTACTTTGCTTCATTTTTTCTCCTATTTTGGAGAGAAATTTTGCGAAAGTCGTTAAAGATATGGTTTTTAAATTTTTAAACAATGTATAAAATTCATTACTTTATTTTATATCTAAATGCTTCTAATTTATTACAGATTATCTAAAACTTAAAAATGATATGTGATGAGAGTTATTTTTGAGAAACTGAAGAAATGAAAACTACAATATTAAAAATCTTACAATTTAAAAAGGCTTTAAATGCACTTCATTTTCATATTGTGCACATATGAATTCCTATTTCACTCTTTTACACTTATTATTATGACATGTGAAACAACGAATCTTCAGACCCAAGATAAATTAAATTCCACACATATACTCGAATTATGACAGTAATATGTCAAAAGCATGTTCTAACTACTTTATCATTTTAAGTTAATTCCACTTGAATCCGTATTATATCACTGCAGATGAGTTAAATACTGCGAAAATTTAGCGAAAAAGCTGTAAAATGCAAATATGATTATTCATTATTTGTAAAAACTTGCAGAATGTAAAATTAGATTGAAATTTTGATTTTTTTTAAAGAGAATGTGCATTTGTCAGTAAGAAAAAAATATTAGGTAGCTTTCTTTACAAAAAAGCTACATATTGCAGCCGTTCGGAGGAAAGCGATTTCAAAAAATTTTGGTATATTTTCATCGATCATGACCCCCAGACCCCGAAACCACCCTCCGTTCAAAATTGATATATATATATATATATATATATCTGACCTATGTCACACTGTAACTCCCGTAATTATGAACCGATTTCGATGTAACTCAGTGTGTACATAGTATATACCAATGTCTCGACCGAGTTCGTTGGCCAGCTTCATCCGCCGTTTTGTTTCAAAATGGCGGCCATTTAAAATTTAAAAAAAAAATTAAAACTTGAAATGTGGTACCAAAAAATTAAAAATGGAAAAATATTTTTTTCTTATGTATTTGACCTTTATACAAAGATTCCGGAGCAGTTTTTGTTTCGTCTATATCTTAAAAAATGGCTGAGTTATAGCATTTTGAATTTCTAGCGTGGCTGACATTTTGAAACGTCCTGAATTTTGTCACGCGATAAAAGGCGTATTTATGAACCGATTTGGATGTAATTCGGTGTGTACATAGTACATACCAATCTCTCGACCGAGTTCGTTGGCCAGCTTCATCCGCCATCTTGTTTCAAAATGGCGGCCATTTAAAAAAATTAAAAAATGAAAAGATTTAAATGAGATACCAAAAAATTGGAAAATGAAAAAGATTTTTTTGTATGTGTTTGACCTTAATACAAAGATTCCGGAACAGTTTTTCTTTCGTCTATATCTAAAAAAAAAATGGCTGAGTAATAGCATTTTGAATTTCTCTTGTGGCTGACATTTTAAAACGACCTGATTTTTGTCACGGGATAACAGGCGTATTTATGAACCTATTTGGATGCAACTTGGTCTGTACATAGTACATACCAATGTCTCGACCGAGTTCGTTGGCCAGCTTCATTCGCCATTTTGTTTCAAAAGGGTTGCCATTTAAAAAAAATTAAATTTAAAATTCAAAATGAGGTATTAAAAAATTGGAAAATGAAAAAGATTTTTTTTATGTGTTTGGCCTTGATACAAAGATTCCGGAGCAGTTTTTGTTTCTGAAAATTTGTTCTTTTGTTGATATCTTAAAAAGTGGTTGATTTATAGCACTTTGAATTTCTAGCATGGCTAACATTTTGAAACGATCTTGTATTTGTCACGCGATAACACACGTATTCGCCTATTTCGATGGAAGAAGGCATGTGGATAGTATACATCAATACCTCGACCAAGTTCGCTGGCCAGATTCATCAGCCATCTTGTTTCAAAATGGCGGCCATTAAATTAAAATATATATATATATTTAAAGTGAGGTGCAAAAAAATTAGAAATTGAAAAAGGTTTCTTTCTTAAGTATTTGATCTTGATATAAGGATTCAGGAGCATTTTTTTTTTGTCTTTACCTTAAAAAATGGCTCAGATATAGCAGTTTCAATTTCTATTGTTGGTGACATTTTGAAAAATCTGATGTTTTGCATGCGACAGCACTCCTATATATTAACCGATTCCGATGTGAGTGAGCATGTGCACAGCAATTGCTAAGGTCTCGACCAAGTTCACTGCTTAACCTCATCCACCATGTTGTCTTAAAATGACATTTATTTGACTACAACGTTTTTTGATAGCAATGAAATAATATTTAGTGAGGAATTATCCTCAGATCAAAAAGTAGTATACACATGAATGGACTTCAATATAGCTCTGAAGATTTCCTGTATTACTTCACCAACTCCGGACACAGGTGCCATCTATGATAAAGTATGTGAACTGCAGGCTTGGTTCACTATGGCAGTGGATAAAAGAGAGTTTGTTGCACCTTCTACATGAACTCTCTCTCTCTTTTTTTTTTAAGTGGACTTGGTCTACTACGGTTACGAACAACTCAAATTATCTTTATGTAATGTCAACAGTTAACTAAATAAATTTGGTTAACAGCGAAATTTTAAGGCAAGTTATTTCTTTCTAAGGAAATTGCTTACATTTTTTATGGTCAGTAGAACTTGATAGCTGAAAGTAATATTTGCTGGACAAAATAAATCAGATTCAGAATTATTTATTAAGGTCCCTGCTGAACAGGTTGAAACTTTCTAAAATATTTTCTGAATCATTTTTAAACAAAAAATTTTAAAATTTGCTGGCCAGACTACTGAAGCGATTTGGAATCGAATAGCATTTTCCGTTTTTTAATAAATAAATAACTTATAGAGTTATTAGGGATTCTTGTCACGTGACGAAAGTTTTTCCCCTTTCTTGCGCTGCTGCGTCCGGAATGTTTTTAAAAACACCCACTTTGACAGAATTTTCTGAAAAATCTTCTGCCTTTACGAAAAAATGGAAAACTCCATTCGATTACATAGTTTCTGAATAAGAACATTTGAAAATTTCATGCGTTTCCGAACACCAGATCAAGCTCCTAATTATCTTAATGTAATATGGAACTCCTGATTAAATAAGTTCGGTTAGCAGCGAGGTACCGAGTCAAGTTAATTCTGCCTTCAGAAATTCTTTACATTTATTAAAGTCAGTAGTACTTGATACCTGAAAGTTATATTTGCTGTGCCAAAATAACAGTTTACCAGTAGAAGATTCAGAATCATATATATTTTAACGCAAAGGTAAAAATTTAAGTATGCCAAAATTGAGACATCTGCACATGCGTCAAATCTTTTTCGAACCTGTTCAATTTAGAGGTAAGTAGAATGAATTCCTGAAGGAGGAGCGTTCTAAAGCAGAAGTTTAAAGCTTCGAATTTTTGTAGAGGGCGTAGGTTCGATCCCAACGCCCGGCAAATGATAAACATTTTTTATGATAATTTATTTCAATAATGGCATTTTTTATTGTTAGGAAAAGATATATGATTTTTATTTTATTATTATTATTATTTGAATGCTTTATAATTATATAAAATTTAACACTGAACAATATTTTAAAAATAATGATAATTTTATATTTAAAATATTTAAAGGGTCTCAAGACTCTTAAAATGGGAAAAAAGAAAAAAAAAGACCATTTTCAAAATTTAATATCTTAAAATGTATATGATTTTAAAACCCAATTTTATTGGGATGAAAGATATAAGTATTCTCTTTCGTCCCATGTATTTAAAAAAATGAAAGAAGCAGAATTAGTGTTTATATGTAAGACTCCAAACTGTAAGACATTTGTCGAGAAGAAAATTGATATTACAGCTTCCGTGCAGGATTACAAAAGAAATTTTGCAAGTGGAATGAAATTTTTTGGGCCTACTTACTATATGGCCAATGATTCCCGGTCACTTGCAATTTTAGACGTTTTTTTTAAATATCTAGAACAATACATGAGGGATTATCCTGAAACACCAGGTGTGTAAGCAAGATAGTATAGGTCATATATTTCCTCTAAGATTTTTTTCCCGAAACCACATAGGAGACCGTCAACAAATTAAAAAAATAACTAATATCTTTTGGATAATCCTATAAAAGTTAATGTAGCAAAAGCGTTCAAACTCTAGAGTATGGTTAAGAGGCTTATTGTAATAAAAAAATATTTTCATTTTTATGAGGATAGCATGTATACTAGTAGAGAAATTAAGGTTTTTATAAAAACAGTCCTAAATTTTGCCAAGTTTTTTGCTTATAATTTGCAGAGTTCTTAATATAAAAAAAAATGTTTTTTTCAGAAAATAGACAAATAACATTGTACACAATACCCTAGAATCAAAATAAAAAAGTAATAAAAATTGGATGAAATATGAGCGGGTTTGCTAAATAATGTTTCACTGCGCATGCGCCAACGCAATCAAAATATAATGTGCATAATGTATTACCTAAGTGTATAGAGAATTTGTGAAAGTCTAAAAAACGTAGCTTGAAAATTCTGAAAATTATCATCGATAGAATAAGCTCAAAATACGTTGTTACCAAAAGGAAGCAAAAATATGAGGGGTAAAATTCAAATATAATAGTACGTGCAATATTGTATACGCTATATTAGCACTAATCAACGGATATTTAGATACAGCTCCTTATCTTTTTGCTTCCTTTTGGAAACAACGGATTTCGAGCTTATTCTATCGAAGATAATTTTCAGAATTTTCAAGCTATGTTTTAGAGACTTTCACAGAAGTTGCTCTATACACTTAGCTAATGCATTATGCACATTATATTTTGATTGCATTCGCGCATGCGCAGTGAAACATTATTTAGTAAACCTGATCATTTCTCATCAATTCTGGTTGCAGGGTATTGAATACAATGTTGTTTGTCATATTTTCTTAAAAGAACATTTTTTTTATATTAAGAACTCTGCAAATTATAAGCAAAAAACGTGGCGAAATTTGGGACTGTTTTTATAAAAAACCTTGATTTCTCTACTAGTATACATGCTATCGTCATAAAAATGAAAACAATGTATTACAATAAACCTCTTAATCATGTTTTAGAGTTTGAAAGCTTTTGCTACATTAGTTTTTACAGGGTTATCCAAAAGATATTCGTTCTTTTTCAATTTGTTGGCAGTCCCCTATGGGGTTTCGTGAAAAAATCTTCGCGGAAATATGACCTATACTATTCTGTTTAAAATCTGGAGTTTCAGGATAATTCATGTATTTCTCCAAGAATTTAACAAAATGTCTAAAATCGCAAGTGGTCGTTCATCATTGGCCATATAGTGCACTTCAGATTATAATAATTACCTTGAACCTAAATAAATTGGTGTTTAAAGCATTTTTATATTTTTAATACAAAGTTTCATTTAGATAATACAAAATTTTCAAAATTTCAACTGTATAATTACCTAAAAAGATATTTTTTTGGACAATGAAAATGAAATTTTAGGTTCAGTTTATACAGACTAACATAAAATATACGTTTTGAAAATTTCATGAAAAATATTCAGCCGTTTTTGAGATATCCTGTGCGTTATTCCCAAAAACGTCATTTGAAAAAAAATATGACCTGAAAGTTTCGGAAACGTCGCTTCAGCTACTGAGCGGGTGTAATTCTAAAAGGTCATAACTTCTGTTCTAATGGGAATTTCAAAGAAAGAATGATATCAAAATATTCAGAAAATATAGGAGTTTAACATCTAAAAAAATTAAAATTTCGATAATTTTGAATCTTTAAGAGTCCTGAGATACCTAAAACTAAAGTATTTTGCATGTAATCATCAATTAAATAAATTGAGCTGATCTACAATTTTTCTTATATTTTCTGACCATTATAAAGAATACATATATGTGTGTGTGTCAGAAAGAAAAGTTTGCGTTTCTTTTCCAAAATAAATAAATAAATAAATAAATAATAAAAAAAACTAAAAAATGCAATTTAATAAATTACAATGACCATTTGGAAAATGATTTTTTGAAAGACTAAAATTTAAGACATAAAAAATCGCACGGAGTTGATCATACATTACCTACGCCATGGATTACATTTTTCGGTCTGTAAATTTTTAAACTTGTGCGGAGCTAGTCATACATTATGTACGCCATGGATTAAACAGTAATAGTCCTGGACCAATTTTAAATGAAATTTCATTCTTAAACTTCTAAACATCCCACAATATTACTTTTTACCATCATATAGAGAAAAAATGGCATAGTGGCATAGTGGCAACAGAAGTATCCATCTCTGTTGAAAGTAAAGGGAAAATACAGATGCGGATTCAACTAATAAAACGCTTCAGATATGTTTTTGATTTTCTACCTTGACCGAGGACAATAACTATTTTTCCAAACGGTCAATAAATAAATAAAACGGAAAGAAAGAAAAATATTCATATAAGGACTATAAAAGAAATTACCTTGATATGTATGGTTTAATATTTACAAAATGTATAAAAATGTAAAATAAAATTCAAGTAATAAAAAATATATATTATAAATCGTTAGCTGCATCAAGTTTCAAATTTAGGCTTTTAGAGGATGAGACTGAAATAAAATGCATGGCAGTTTTTAATGGTCGTATAGTTCAAAAAAATAATAAATAAATAAAAATAAATATTGGTATTTTTTCAAAAAAAATAAGACCGTAGTATGTAAAAATAACACAATATTTTTATGTAAATTTCTGATAAAAAGCAAGCATAATTGGTTGTAAATTATAAACTTAAAATTCTTTGACTTCATTGAATAGGTTTGGCTGACAGCACCATCTATCGCCTTAAAGAAATAGGAATCACTCACGCAATATAGAAATTTGTCACGATTTCAGCAATTAAATAAAAAGCAACTAATTAAAAATTTCAAGAATTTTTCTAATGAAACATTCAAGTTATTTGCCGTCAAATTTTGACGGGTACTATCTAGTTAGCTATTAAGAGTTAGAAATTATGTTAAAGGGAAAATTAACGAAAATTTTATATTTAAAACGAGACTTCAGTGTTTTAATGCCTTTTTAAACACATGTATGTTAAGTATTTTTTTGTGTTATATGAGGGGCTCACAACCATAGCAGACCAAGTGCACTTTAAAAAAAAAATGAGATAGCTCATCTAGAAGGTGCAGTAAACTGTGTTTTATCTACTGCCATAGTGTACCAAGTCAGTAGTTCACATACTTTCTCATAGATTGCATCTGTATCCAGAGATGGTGAAGTAATACAAGAAACCTTCACAACCATACTGAATCAAGTCCATTCATCTGTGTACTACTCCACTTCTTTTTTATCTGTGACCCATTATTGCCTAAATCTTGCCTCACTGCTATCAAAAAAGTTTTATTTTAAATAAGTAGCGATTTCAAAACTTCTGTTAAAAAATAAACGGTCGTGAATCAGATGTATAAACTATGAATGGAAATTAATACTGTTTTTGATGACCCCCCCCCCCTCCTCTTGGTAAAAAAACTGTGAAAACACCGACAGCGTTTTCCTTTAAAAATATCATTACAAGGAAAAAAACTCTAATCACATAGTTCGATCTTAGGGGCATCCCACACTAAGGCGACAAGCGACATGTAGCAGCAACATGTAGCGCAAAAACCGGTCGAAACAAAGAACTAAGTTGTTTCAAACCTGTTTTAAATCAGTTTTTCCAGCGAATTCAAGCGACATGTCTTATGTGTCGCCTTAGTGTGGGATGCCCCTTACGCCTAGAGAGGAATGTACGACAAAGAATAAGACCCGCATCAAAGAGAAATTCTATTACAAAGACATCAGCAAAAAGTTTAATTTACACTTCAAGCCGCCAAGTACTGATACATGTAAACTATATGATGACATATCAAACAAGCTCTCGACAAAAAATGGTGAAAACATTTGAGAAAGTCATGAAATCGAAGGAGGGCTCCACTTGCGCTCACAGGTTTGAGAGCCAAACAGGCTAGAGAGAAAATGAAAACTGATAAAATTAAAGCCTCAGATAAAACTTACTGCTGTACATTCGACTTGCAAAAAGCACTTTTTAAGCTTTCAGCGTACATAGCTTATTATAAACGCAGTCTATATGTTTATAACTTTGGGGGTGCATTTCTTTAATAATAATGTGGGATACATGTACGTCTGAGATAAAATAGATGAAATAAAGGGAGAAAGAGGTTCTCAAGACCTTTCTAGCATTGTTGCAAGACACCAGCAGAAAATTGTAACTCGATTGAAGCAGCAACTATCAAGAAACAATACATTTATGTTTCTGGAGACTGGAAAGAAACTATTATGAATTCAAAGAGGAAATATCCCAAATTTGATGTCACTGAAGATAAGAATTCCAACTTTCTTTCTATTACAGATTTGGAATAAAGTATCGCAAACAGAAAGAAGGATACCGCGGGAACTTGTTTTTTCTTTTTGGACGGATATTGGATCGCTGCGAGTTGTGAGAGGTTCTCTTTTCATGTTACTGTTGAAAGAAACTCAATGTGGATCAACCTTTCGCAAAGTAAATTTGTAAAATCGAACTCGTGGGCGCAAGTTACTTTCTTTTTCAAATGTCAGTCAAGATGCGTTATACGTGGACCGTAGAAAAATTACTTTGGCCAAAAAGAAATATATGATGGATCTTCTGCCATACATTTCGCCAATTCATTACGTTTACTTCAAGAATCTTCCAGCCAAGATTAATACCAAGTTCCATGTTACTTCCTCTAGAGTACATCATGTGACGTTGATGATAATGATGATAGTATTGTCACAGTGAATGATTTACGAAAACTGGTAATATCTTTCACTCTTTGAATAAAAAATAGGATAAGTAAATATAAATCAAAATAAAGAGTTTTTGCAATCATAATAAACAAGTCTTTACTTACACGTGGAAATTTCACAACCATACTGGACCAAGTCCTTATTTAAAAAAAAAAAAAAAAAAAAAAAAAAAAAAAAAAAAAAAAAACATAAATTTTTAATAGAAATATTAATTTGTCATTTGTAAAAGTAGTGTGCTATAAAAATGGTACTTTAAATTGAATATTACCGCATATAATTTTTATAAATCACTTGGCCTGAATTACTTATTTATTAAAAACTTTAAAGCGTTATTATTCACAATAAAGAAAAATGGACTTGGTCTACTATGGTTGTGAACCCCTCATATACAAACCAGAACTTTATTTTAAGTGAGAATTTTTTTCCCCTGCAAATCTCTTCTTAAATAAATTACATGATTTTAAACATAATGCTAAATTTGCTTCGCTCGCACTATCGAGGTGTCATCTGCGCTTTTTAACTTGGATGAGATCCCTAAAAATTGACAAGCGCAAATATTTGTCTGTTAAAAAGGACAGTGATATATATTTTTCCTACTTCACATAGCAAATTCTGTTGGTATAAAATACCAATTCACTATTATAAACTGCTTTATTTTAAAAGCTTTCATCTCAATCATTATGTAGGTGTTTTGATTTCTCAAGAGATTATTTAAAGGCATACGTGTCTTAAAATTTAAGAAATTATTCATTAAGATCAGACGACTTTCAAGTAAAGCTATTTGGGATAAGAAAACTTTCTTCCGAAATAAATAATTCTTTTGCATTGAATAAATACTAAGCTGAAATTTCTTAGAAATGCTGGCGTACTCAAAAGAATTGTTTGATTTTGTGCTTAAAAATAGTTTTGACTTTTCTCGATAACGCAATGTAATGACTCTATCATGTAATAATAATAATATATAAATTTTAGGATTTATTTTAAAATTTACTTATGCCTTAGAATATATTACATTACCTGATTTATGCGTTTTTAATGCTTTTAACAGTTTCAATCTCACTTCATGTCAAGCACACCAGTTGTTGAAAGGAGGGTGAAGAAAAACCCATAAGTTCTAGCTAAGTCACAAGGATGAAGTTGATTTTTTTTAATGCATTTACATCAGATTTAATACGTTAAAAATTAGTCTTTTACCTTCTATTTTCGCTATTTTGGCAGTAAAAGTAAGGATTTTTTAATTCTGCTAACCAAATATAATTGAATGTATATGAGATAATTATATAAAAAATAATTAAAAAATTTTTAAATCATAGTTTAACAAGACAGGAAAATCATGAGTCAAGAATAGATTATGAAACATTTTCCAACACTTCATGAATAATTTAACAAAACTTCGTTAATTAGGAGAAAAAATGTAAATAAGATAACAAAGTAAACATTTTAGGAAACGCATAACACATTTAAAAAACTCATTTCTGCACTTACCGTCCCTAGCCAAATATGAATTTCAATTCTTTTATACAGCGCTATATTTTACCTGCAGGTTGTTATATATACTATATAATGTGAAAAATATTCCACAAACATCTCTTAGTTAACTAAATGTAGTTCAGCGTAAAAATACACAATTTAATTAAAAACCACCTTTAAGCAATTTACGCTCATATTCAGTAACCCTTACGAAATCTTTTGTGTAGCACTGTATATGAACTATAGCACTTATACACACCACATAGTATGCAAAAAATTAGTGAAATTTAAAAACGTATATCATAATTGAAAATACATTTCCAGCCATCATCGCTAATGTACAGTACTTCGGATACAGTAAAGTATCTGAAATCTCTTGTGTGTCCCTATAAATGCTATTCACTTCATATTATACATGAAGTAAATTGTAATAAACCTCAGCGACGTTTATAAATTTTATCATATCTGTTTTATATATCTGTCCGTTTATATATTTTATCATTATATCATATATGAAATAGTTTAACATAATTAAAATACGCCGCAAACAATCCCCCTCCCCCCTATGCTAATATGTAACAGATTTCTTTTGTGTGTCCCTGTAAATGAATGATCTATTTTTTGCATCGCATATTCTACAGAATCCCTATTTTAAGTACACTTCATAAATGCATATCAATTTTATTGTGTTTGAAAAGTGTGTACCATTATTAAAATGGACTTGAAACGATTCCCACTATGACCGTAATGTAACGGAATACTTTTGACTATCCTTGTAAATGAACTATGCATGCTACGAACTTTATTTTCAATAGGATCATGCTGTAGTAAAAGTCACTAACATACATACAAAATTTTCAGGTCAATTGGAGTATATTTATAAGGGTTAGCGCACGGGCAGACAAACCGAAGTCATAAGCACTTTTCAATTTTGTTAGAAAGTGTGAAAAATCGCTCATACCCTATAATATATTTCAGACACTAAAACAAGATTCGAACTGAAACCATTTAATGAATGACATCGAAATTTTTTAATATGTCTCATCTGACAAAGTAAATATCTCCTAAAAATTTTATTGACACCAAAAAATGTTATTGAGACCAAAAAATTTTAGTATGTATTAATTAATAAGTAATTAAAATTACCCCCATTCACCCTAATGTTATTCGTATTTATAAAGGGTCGTTATTTTTTAATGGATTTTCGGCGCTTCTTTACTAACGAACTCCTCCTAGATATTAAAATCGATACCCTGTCCAAATTTGAGCCTTAATCGCTCCAGTATTTGAGTCCAGTGATGCACCAAAAGATATCTCTTAAACTAACTATTAAAAGTATATATTATTCTTTTTCACTATGATGCGCAAATACAGTTTTGCAGTAAGCCAGTTTCTTTTTAACCATTTTCAATATAACTGAAAAGGGTTTATGAATTTGGTTTCTTCGACCTTTTGTCTATCTGTCCGTGCTCTAACTGGCTTAAAAGCCCTCGGATTGCTATATAACTGATCTATGTGTTATTGAGGTTTAGAATGGCATGTTTAGTATTGAAAATGAGTATGTAGCATTTACAGTTCACTTACAAGGACATTCAAAATAATTACATTATAGTATATTATAAAAAACCGTTTGCAGTATTTTTTAATAATGTTAAACTTTTTCAAACATATTGAAATAGATAAACATCAGTGAGGTGCATTACAATGTGCTTACTGTGAAATAGGGTGTGCATTTATCCTTCATTTTCAGGGGCGTACAAAAGTTACCCAGGTACCAAGTCATAACATACCAAGTCATAACATATGATGACATTAAGCTTAGACGACTTTCGATGCCAAACCATTCAATGAACGCCAACCAAATCTTTTATTATGTTTTAATTATCAAAGTAAGTGGCTCCTAAAAACTTTATTGAAGTCCTAGAAGCCTGGCATGTATTAATAATGAGTTGAAGATGTTGTCCTATAGACTGTAAAGTTATTTGGAATTTCAAAGGCCGTTATTTTCGAGCAAATTACCGAATGTTCTTGATTAAGGAACTCATACATAAGATATTTACAAGATCATTACCTTGTCCAATTTGGTTCAAATTTCTGCAGTATTTCTAACGTTATCGTATTGACAAGTTATATATATAAATACACAGGGTCAGCATAAAGTCTTTCCCTGATTATAAAAATTTATTGCGTAAAAACTATTGTTAGACATATATTCATTTTTGTAAATTGTAACTCTAGTAATAGATTTCGTAATAAGACCAATGATGTTTTTGTAAATTTCAACATGCACCCCCTTTGTAGCTTGGAGAGTATCGATCACTCGTCAAGGCTTAGTAGTGTTTCTTGGAATGTCAGCAACATTACCAGTTTCTTTAAACTTTTCATACCATTGCTTTATGTTCTGGACATCAGCAAGATTGCGTTCACAAAAACGGTTAATCCCCCGTTGAAGTGTAATACGTAATCCAATTTCATGAAACCGCAAAACGCATTGACCTTTTTCCCTCATCCAAGCCATTTCGTTAAAAGTTGACTTTTGACTCATAGCTTGCGTTTATGGACTACTTGGCATTTGTTCGACGATTAAAAAAAGCTGAAGAACAATGCTTTGCAATGATAAATGTTTTGCATTAATATTTTCGACGGTTATTTTCGGGTTAACATTTTATAATCAGGAAATTTTTTTCTTCTCATTCTATCCAGGGTGTCACAAAAAGATTAAAACGGGCTTTACTTTTTTACATATTGCCGATATGTAGGCGATGTAAATTGCAAAAGTTTTCGAAATAAGGCGGGAAATAAGATTATGTTAATGAAATAGTCTTGCCACAAATTAAAGAAAATAAAATATACTTTTTTTTTATTTTTAGACGATTGATGGGCCCTATCAATTTTTAAAAAATCCATAGATATATAAAAACTAAACTAAACCTGCAGCTATAAGATCTATGAAGGATTGATGCCTACAGTGCCCAACACTGTTTACTTGACCCTGGGCCCAGGGGCGTAAATCCTGGGGGGGTACGGGGGGGTGCAACCCCCCCCCTACGAAAAAATCAGTCGGAAAATTTCACGTTCGATCGGAAAAAGTACGTTTAGTCGGAAGAAATGGTATTACACTATAAAAACTTATAAATTGGAAAAATGAAAAAACCAGTCGGAAAAATTCCCGTTCGATCGGAAAAAAGTAAATTTAGACGAAAAAAAATGCCATTAACGGATAAAAACTTATGAATTGGAGAAATATTTTTGTAGTTTTTAATTAGTAAATAAGAAAAACAAGTTAGAGCGAAGAAAACCTATAAAATTTTATTCTTAGTCGGATTTTTTTCCCTTGTAATTTTTAATTAGAAAATTAGAAAAAACAATTTAGAACGAAGAAAACCTATATAAATTTATACTTAGTCGGAAATATTAAGGATTTTATTTTTGTGATTAAAACTATTCAGAAAAACTTTGACTTGTCAAATATTGTGAACTCGAAAACCTCGATATGAAGAAACAAAATATTTATATACATATTCCAGCAATGTTAATATTATTTGTAACCTTGATATTTTGATCAAAAACTTTGATATTCCGAACTTTTTTCTGTTCCCTTTGACTTCGAGATATCGAGATCCAGCTGTATTTATTTATAGTCGGAAAGTTTTTAGTTTAGTCTGGAAATTTTAAGACATACTGATTGAAGTGAAGAAACTTCTATTTTTTTTTTTTTTTTTTTTTTTTTTTAAATCTAACTTTAAATTTAGTTAGAAACGTGTATCACGAAAATTTAGATGATATCCGATGAAAATTCAAAACTGAATTGCAAATATTTAGTATATATGTCGTAGGTTAATTGAGAAATCCGGCTCTTTGCAAAGAGCCGGGAAAATTGGAGAATCCATCTCTCTTTTTCCAATTAGCCTGATATTTTTCAGGCTTATTGCAAAGAACCTAGGAAGCGTTAGGCTAATTGAAAAATGACCACTTATTATTCGATCAGGGTGATATTTTCAGCTCATAGGCTATCAAAGCCTGAAAGCTTATTTTCCCGCCGATTCTGTATGTACGTGTGTACGTACGTACGTACGTATGTACGTAACACGATAACACTTCATAGAAATATCCGATTTGCTTCAATTTTTTTTTCTAGGTTCATTCTGATGAGGTGCTTCCCTGATTAGTTTTTGGTGTTCATTGGTTAAGGATGAAGGGGGGGGGGGAAGGCGGGCTAGTCCCCCCTTAATTTATATAAATGGGTTTTTCATGCAGAAATATTCAATTTGCTCCAAATTTGGTATACCGGTTTATTGTGTTAAGGAGCTTCCCTGATTAGATTTGGTAGCTCATTATTTAAGTATAAAGGGGGGCGACCCCCTTAATTTAGATAAATCGGTTTTTCATGATGAATTATTCGATTTGCTCCAAATTTGGTATACCGGTTTATTAAGTTAAGAAGCTGCCTTGATCAGATTTGGAGGTTCATTAGTTACATATAAAGGGAGGAAAGGGGGGTAGCCACCCCCCCCCCCCGTAGTTTAGATAAATGGGTTTTTCATGCAGATATATGCGATTTGCAATAAATTTGGTATACCGGTTAATTATGTTAAGCAGCTTCCCTGATTACATTTGGAAGATCATTATTATGTATAAAGGGTGGAAAGGGGGGCAATTGCCTCTCCCCTTAATTTACATAAATGCGTTTTCCATGTAGAATTATTCGATTAGCTCAAATTTGGCATACTGGTTTATTATGTTAAGGAGATGGCTTGATTAGATTTGGAGGTTCATTAGTTAAGTATAAAGGGAGAAAAGGGGGGGGGGAGATAGCCCCCCCCCTTAATTTAGGTAAATGGGTTTTTAATGCAAAATTATTTGATTTGCTCCAAATTTGGTTTACTGGTTTATTATGTTAAGGAGCTTCCCTGATTAGATTTGGAAGTTCATTAGTTAAGTATAAAGGGAGGAAAGGGGGGTTAGACCCCCCCTTAATTTAGATAAAAGGGTTTTTCATGCAGAGTTATTCGATTTGCTCCAAATTTCGTATACCGGTTTATTATGTTAAGGAGCTGCCTTGATTAGATTTGGAGATTTATTGGTTAAGTATAAAGGAGGGACAGCGGCTAGTGTCTCCATAATGTAGATAAATGTGTTTTCCATACAGAATTACTCGATTTGCTTCAAATTTGATATACCAGTTTATTACGATATGGCTTCCTTCATTTGGTTTGGAGGTTCATTGGTTAAGTATAAAAGGGGGGAAAGGGGGGCAATCGCCCCTCCCCTTAATTTAGATAAATGGGTTTTCATGCAGAATTATCTAATTTAGTTTAATTTTTTTTCAACCGGATCCGAACTTGAAGGTTCCATTTGAAGTCATCCCGAAAACCGACCACAACCAGGTTTCGGATTGAGTTCAATTAGAACTTTCAGGTTCAGATCGGGTTGCCGGTGGGCGGAGATTATTTTGCCTGGCTTGCATCGGGTTATACTTCTTTGGAATATTTTCGTCGGTTAAGATTTGGTTCGGGACGGGTTTCAGGTTGACTTCGAATGGAATTTTTAGGTTCTGGTAGCGTTGCGTGTCCACGGAAACTGATTTGTCTTGTTCGGATCCGGTTATGGATCTTTGGAATATTTTTGTCGGTTATCAGATTTGATTCGGGATTTCGGGTTTTTTCAAATGGAACTCTCAGGTTCGGGTCGGGTTGCATGTAGACTGAAATTATTTTGTCTTGCTCGGATCGGTGTACGGTCTGCTGTAATTTATTTTTCGGGTTTGGGTAGGGTTATCCGTTAATAAACCTAATAAAAAGAAAATTGCCTAGTTAAACTGATGGCATTGAGCTCACATGCTATTCACACTAATTGTATATTATACTCTTATTTCAAAGAATAATGCCACTCGAAAAATAAATGAAGGGATTAGTCCTCGTTTCCCCCTTTCTACTTAACCAAAGAACCTCGAAATCTAGTCAGGGAAGCTACTTAACATAATAAACTGGTATACCAAATATGAAGCAAATCAGATAATTCTGCATGAAAAAACCATTTCACTAATTTAAGGGAGGTATTAGCTCCCCAATTTCTCCCTTTATGCTAAACCAATGAACTTTCAAATCTAATCAGAAAAGCTCCTTATTAGAATGAACCTAAAAAAAAATTAAACTAAATTAGATAATTCTGCATGAAAACCCATTTATCTAAATTAAGGGGAGAAGCAATTGCCCCCCTTTCCCCACTTTAATACTTAACCAATGAACCTCCAAATCAAATGAAGGAAGCCATATCGTAATAAACAGGTATATCAAATTTGAAGCAAATCGAATAATTCCGTATGAAAAACCCATTTATCTAAATTAAGGGGACACTAGCCCCTGTCCCTCCTTTATACTTAACCAATAAATCTCCAAATCTAATCAAGGAAGCTCCTTAACATAATAAAACGGTATACGATATTTGAAGCAAATCGAATAACTCTGCATGAAAAACCCATTTATCTAAATTAAGGGGGGGGTCTAGCCCCCTTTCCTTCCTTTATACTTAACTAATGAACCTCCAAATGTAATCAGGGAAGCTCCTTAACATAATAAACCGGTGTACGAAATTTGGAGCAGATCGAATAACTCTGTATGAAAAACCCATTTATCTAAATTAAGGGGGGGTCTAGCACCCTTTTCCTCCCTTTATACTTAACTAATGAACCTCCAAATCTAATCAGGGAAGCTCCTTAACACAATAAAGCGGTATACCAAATTTGAAGCAAATCGAATATTTCTGCATGAAAAACCCATTTATATAAATTAAGGGGGGGGGGGACTAGCCCCCCTTTTGCGCTTTATCCTTAACCAATAAACCCCAAAAACCAATCGGGGAAGCACCTTATCAGAATGAACCTAGAAAAAAAAATTTGAAGCAAATCGGATATTTCTATCAAGACTTATCGCGTTACGTAAATACGTACGTACACACGTACATACAGAATCGGCGGGTACATAAGCTCTCAGGCTTTGATAGCCTGTGAGCTAGAAATATCACCCTGATCGGATAATAAGTGGTCATTTTTCAATTAGCCTTACGCTTTCTAGGCTCTTTGCAATAAGCCTGAAAAATATCAGGCTAATTGGAAAAAGGGAGATGGATTCTCCAATTAGCCCGGCTCTTTGCAAAGAGACGGTTCCTCAAATAGCCTACGACATATATACTCATATCCAAAGTTTTAGCGTATATGACAAAAACGTAGAAAGGATAGTATTAAATATCTTACGAAATTATTGAAGTTTATAGCCCAAATTCACAAGATAATTATAACTTCGCGTATCGTATTGAGATACTAGTTAAATAATTTTAAAGCGCTGATGTCGATTCTTTTCGAATTATTAATAAATTTATCTAAAAATTAGGGGAGAAAGTCTATGATTAATATGAATAGGAAAATGCGGATTGGAATCAAAAACTGCTTTGTTACATAGCGTTACTAAACGTACATCTTGTTACTAAACGTACAAAATTTGATTAACTTTTATTGAAGTACTAAGAAATGGATATAAGTTTTGTTCATTCGAAAATTTTCAATCTTTTAAATTTTGACTTTTTTTATGTTGTAGACGTACATCGTACACTGGTAACAGGATTCCTTATGCTTAATTCAGAATTTGAATTTCTATCCGGAGTGGAGTCTATGTGAATAAATATGTTATACGCAGAAAAAATAAAATGCTATCAGCCCTTTATTGGTTAAAAAAAAAAAAAAAAAACGGGCATCGAATCCCCAGGTCTTCAATCATCCAGTTTCATCAAATTTTGTACATTTAGAAACAAGATATATCGCTATCAAACAAAGCAGTTTGGAGTTCCAAACCGCAATTTTCTACACATATTAATCATATAGTACTTCACCACTAATTTTTAGAGACATGCATTAATAATTCAAAAGGAATCAACATCAGCGCTTTAAAACCTATCTGACTATCTCGATACGCTCAGTCATAATTATCTTGAGACTTTCATCTATCATCTATAAAGTTTAATAATTTCGTATGATATTTACGATATCCTTTCTTCGTTTTTATCATATATGCTAAACTTTTGGACATGAGTGTGTGTGTATATATATATTAATTAGTCGGCATTTTGCTGGCAATAGTACTCGGAAATTTTTCTTCTTGGAGTCGGAAATTTATGAGTCTACACCCCCCTACGCAACCAGGGTGGTTTACGCCCCTGCCTGGGCCCCAGGGTGCTATGCAGCATATGTCCCGGTCAGATGGTCAGCCTAACGCGAGACCTCCGTTGTATAGTTTCCAAGCAAGCTAGGTACTTATTTTATCGAACCCGAAGGGATGAAAGAATGAGGGAACCTTGTCCAGCCGGGAGTCGAACTCATGACCTATAGATACATATAAACATAAAATTGTGGACAGTGCTGATTTCTCTCACAATAGGATTTATAATAAATATTTTTTTGATGTTATTAAATTTATTGTTTTTATAATGCATAGTTTTTTTTTTATAAATATTAAAAAATAAAATAATATCTAATTTCTATTTAATAAAATTATGTACAATACTTAGTTTCTAGTTTAAACTTATATAGTGTAATTAATAATATTAATATTACTACAAATTAATCGTTATATTAAAACACAAATTAAGGTAGAGATAATTGCCAAATAGAACAACACACTAGGAAATTTCAAAATAGTGACAATACAGATTGTTTATATCAAAATGGGTTTTTATATAAATATTAAAAAATAAAATAATATCTAATTTCTATTTAATAAAATTATGTACGATACTTAGTTTCTAGTTTAAACTTTGAAAATTAATCGTTATATTAAAACATAAATTAAAGTGGAGATAATTGCCAAATAGAACACACTAGGAAACTTCAAAATAATGACAATACAGATTGTTTATATCAAAATGGGTTTTTATATAAATATTAAAAAATAAAATGATATATAATTTCTATTTAATAAAATTATGTACGATACTTAGTTTCTAGTTTAAACTTATATAGTTTAATTAATAATATTAATAATATTACAAATTAATCGTTATATTAAAACAAAAATTAAGGTAGAGATAATTGCCAAATAGAGCAACACACTAGGAAATTTCAAAATAGTGATAATACAGATTGTTTATATCAAAATGGGTTTTTATATAAATATTAAAAAATAAAATAATATCTAATTTCTATTTAATAAAATTATGTACGATACTTAGTTTCTAGTTTAAACTTATATAGTGTAATTAATAATATTAATAATATTGAAAATTAATCGTTACATTAAAACATAAATTAAAGTAGCAATAATTGCCAAATAGAACACACTAGGAAATTTCAAAATAGTGACAATACAGACTGTTTATATCAAAATGGGTATTTTATATAAATATTAAAAAATAAAATAATATCTAATTTCTAATTAATAAAATTATTTACGATACCTTTTTTCTAGTTTAAACTTATGTAGTTTAATTATAAATATTATGCATTTATAATGGATAATAACTTGGAATAAATGGACATAATTTAAAGAAGAAAATGAATTTAGTTATATTTTTGTATTTTATATAGCTTTAATTATTTGTTATCATCAACATATTAAAATGTTTAGTATTATCAATATTTTGAGATTTCGTAGTGTGTTCTATTTGCCAGTTATCTCTACTTTAATTTATGTTTTAATATAACGCTTAATTTATAATATTATTACACGCTATCTTCATTAAGAATTTTGGTTAATATTGTTATATGAGTTTCTAAGATGAATTTTGATTGAAAAGATATATATATGAAACGATAAAAACCCTTTTAAAATTCAAAATTCAAATTAATTTTCAAAAATTTAACTTAAAATCCGAAGTATCTTTGTTCTAACTTTAAATCTCTTTCTAAAAGCAGTTTTAACTCTGGTAACTTTGTTTCCCAGCAATACATTCTATTACTTTCAGATATAATTTTCGGTCGATCTTTAAGAATAAAAGTAACTGAGTTGCAAATTTGGTAGGCAAATTTGGTAGGCATATGTGGTTAGCTGATTCCCGGGCTGACCAAACTCAGTTCTGGCATCTGAGCTCGGACAATCAATCAAAAGCTAATCAATCAATTAAAGAAATGTTCCTCCCAATTTTACAACTGTGCTCTCTGCTGGAAAATATGATAAGCCCCAAGATATTAGCTAACTACACGCGCGCCAAAAATCGCAGATTTTGCAGATTTGAGATGCCTGCTAAACCCATGACCATTAACTCGTAAATCAGCGACATAAGCGGCTCGAGGGACCTCCTGTCGGACTTGTGAATCGGACTGTACGATGGAGCACAAAATAAATGAGCTAGATCCACCAAGAGGTTCCCGAATCCAAATTATTTATCCACAAGTTCTGCCAACCAGTAGATGTCATTACATATGAAAAGCCGGCTGTATGGTCACCTGCGGGAAAGTGAACGGGCCGCGATGCCTCCACAGGTCCGGGACGGCGGGATATATTACATATACAGGGTGTTTCTAAACCCATGGTACAGACTTTAAGGGTAGTTAGAGCACACAGTAACAATCATTTATTGTACAGGAATGTATGGGACCAAGTGACGCATTAAGGTAAAAACACCAGGGGCGGGGGGGGGGGGGGGAATTAGGCTCCTTTTTTAATTTTCAAATTTTTTCATTCATACCAGAAATTTTTTACGCTATCTTTTTCTTGACCTTTCATCTTCTTTGAAAATTTTTGGTATGAAATCGAAATTTTTGAATTGAAAACAGAAATAGAAATAGAAATTTTTTGAAATAGAAATGGAATTTTTGGTTGATTCCACTGGCGGTAGAGGGCAGTAAGTGACTGGTCGCCGTTCAATACCATGCATTCAACTAGAAGAAATTGCCAATTTTAATTGTGCTATCGTTCGTCATGGAAGACTTTACATATACTGAAAAGCCGACATGCATTTCATGTATGGTCGTGCAAATGGCAACGCCAGAGCTGGCCTACGAATGTATCAGGAGCAGTTTCTTCGCAGAAGAATGCCTGATCATAGCATGTTTCAGCACTTACACCGTCAGCTTTTTAAAACAGGTTCTTTCCACGTCACCAGACAGGAAACTGGGCGAGAAAGAACTGTATGCAGTGCAAGCCTGGAAGAGATTATTTTGAATTTTGTGAGTGAAAGGCCCGAATCAAGTACAAGAGCTGTAGCACAGAATTTAGGTGTGAGTCATCCGACCGTTTGGAGATTGTTAAATGAAAATCGATTTCATCCCTTCCGTTTTCAACGTGTACAAACTTTGAATCCGGTAGACTATCTTCTGCGGTTGAACTTTTGTCAGTGGGTTTTGCAGCAACGTTTATTGCAGCTAGACCTTACTGTTCATATTCTATTTACAGATGAGACGGTATTTACACGCGAGGGTGTATTTAATGCGCACAATTTCCATCTTTGGGCAACCAATAATCCATATGCAATGCGGCCACATGCTTATCAACAACGATTTTCTGTGAATTTGTGGGCGGGTATTGTTAATAATTATTTGATTGGCTCATACCTACTACCAGAGAGGCTGGATGGTCACTGTTACCTTATTTTTTTGCAATAGGTTTTACCAGAACTGCTGCAAGATGTTCCGATCGCCATTCGTAACCGGATGTGGTTTCAACATGATGGAGCGCCCGCGCACTTCACCACTGATGTGCGAAGTTACCAGAATGCCACATTTGGGACGCGATGGATTGGGCGTAGTGGACCAGTTCCTTGGCCACCAGGATCTCCCGATTTATCGATCCTTCATTTCTTTTTATGGGGACATCTGAAGAGTCTTTTTTATGAGACTCCAGTTGACTCAGACAAAAATCTAGTATCTCGCATATCCGAAGCTGCTGCACGTGTGGGGAAATGCCTGACATCTTTAGAAGAATACGCCAATCGTTCCACCGACGCTGTGAAGCATGTATCACAGTTGGTGGACGCAATTTTGAACACTTATTGTAATATTATTGTATGCATTATTATTTACTTGTAAACTACATTGTAAATAAGTGTTTTATCTTTATTATTCATGTATTTCGTTTGATAAGTTTGCCAGTTTTGCGCTTTTTTTTAATTCAAAAATTTCGATTTCATACCAAAAATTTTCAAAGAAGAATTTTATTGTTAAGTAATTATGAAATGTCAAGAAAAGGACAGCATAAACATTTTCTGGTATGAATGAGAAATTTTGAAATTAAAAAAGGGGCCTAATTGCCCATCTAGTGTTTTTACCCTAATGCGTCACTTGATCACATACATTCCTATACAATAAATGATTGTTACTGTGTGCTCTACCTACCCTTAAAGTTTGTACCATGAGTTTAGAAACACCCTGTATATAAAGTTGTTTATGATATATTTAAATAAATCAAATTTTCTCTATATTCTTAAACTTAGTTCAATTTTAAAACAGCATTTTTTGCGTTCTCTGCGACAATCATCTTATATGCATTTCCTTGAAGCGTTTTAGCTCATGTAATGAATATAATTGTACATAGCTACATCAGCATCATGAAAATAATTATAAAAGAACAACACAAACCTTAATCACAAATATATTTCGAAACCTTAGAGAAAAACAAACGTAGATAGCTCTATCAAATAGGACAAAGCTTTACTTTTGCATTATTTGATATAAAGAATTCTATTGCGGTGAAATCATAATTCACTCTTACAAACTACTCTATTTTAAAGACCCTTCATCTCATCTCTGTGAAAATGTCTTAAGGAGGGGATTTAGAAGCAGGTGTCTCTAAAAATTTGAGAAATTATTTATGACGTTCAGCATTATTTATTACTTCAAAAGACTTTTGAGTTAAGATACTTTGGGATAAGAAAACTTTCTTCCGAAATAAATAATACGTTATCTAAGTTACTGAATAAATACTAAGAGGAAATTTGTTTGAAAGAGAAGCATTCTTTAACGAATTGTTTGATATTTTGGATAGGAACGGTTTTGAGTTTATAGCACTTACTGTAATTTTGTCTTTAAAAATTAACGTTGATAGTAACTATATTTAGAAATTTTATATTAAATTTTAATCACGTGATAGAATGTGTAACTGTCTTTTGTTCTGCCTGGTATATATCTTTTTTTCCTTTTATATATTTATTTGTAATTTCAGTTTCACTCTATTATTACACACATACACACAAACACATATATATATGTGTGTGTCTGTCTGGGACGCGAGTTTCAAAACTCGCCCTGTCCAAAAAATCAAATTTTGGGAAATCACGAAAAATCTCTAACTGCGTCCATTTGCTTTCATTGTAAACCACGATTTTTCTATGTCAGAAATACAGGATAAACTAGTTTTTTTTTAAGTTTGTAGTGATTTTTCAGAGCAGGTTTACCAAATAGAATAGATTGATAGAGTAAACACGATTTTTTTTTTATAAGGCGAGTTTTGAAACTCATGTCCTTATATGTATATATTTACTAGCAATCCCGCGGCTTTGCTCGCGTAATAGTTGAAATAGCCAAGTGATATTTGTATGTATAATTTTTATTAGAAGAAATTATACTTTTAGGAATAATTCAAAAAATACTAATTAAGCCACAGTTTGGCTAAACTTCATTATTACACTGCATTAAGGAGGAATGAGATTTAAATTAATAAGAAGGACTATAACTAATTCTAAATAAATCATATTTTAGAAAGTATTTTGAAGCTTTTATGCTTCTTTCAGTATTTATTTGAAGTTTTGAATATTTTAGGAACCGTTGTTGAGAAACCGTGCATTTACATCTTAACATTAACAATCATGTCAAATTCCAATCTTCTTGTCTAACGGTGTACCACCCCTCTGGTTGTAGTGGCACTAACATAAAATGCCTATTTTGAAAAGAAGACTGTCATAATTAATTTGTCAAAATTAATTTTGTAATCGGTTTGGTATTTCCTAATATTCCATAGAAAACGTAATTTAGAAAGTTTTTAAGGGCTTTTTTAGAACGTTGGTTGTTCCTGCCAACCCCCAGGTGGTAGTGGCACTGGCATAAAATACAGATCGTATAGGATCAAAGACTGACACCATTGATTCGCGAACATTACTTTTGTAATCGGTTTATTATTTCATAGAGATTGCATAGAAATCGTAATTTAGGACTTTTTTAGAATGCTTTTTTGCTCCTTCCCTTCGTTTCCCCCTTTTTAAATTTCGAATTTATTTTCGATAATTCTTAAAGGGCAGTTATATTTTATAAGTAACTCCCATGCCATATTCAAAGTTTCTGACCTCGTTAGTATCACAGAAATCGCAATTTACAATGTTTTTTTTTTTTTTTTTTCTTTTTTTTTTTTGCTTCTGCAACCCTCTGGTGGTAGTGGCACCGACATAAAATCTAGCTTATGTTTCAGCAAGTTCTATCACCATCAATTTTCAACCATTATTTTCTAAATCGGTTTCGTATTTCATAAGATTGCATAATAATCGTAATTTAGAACGTTTTTTAGAACGTTTTTCGCTCACTTCATTCTTTTAAATTTGTAATTTTCTTTCGACGGCTCTTGGAAAGCATTTGCAACTTTTAAGTAACTACCATGCCAAATTTCAAAATGTTAGACCCCTCAATACCACAAAAAACGCAATTTAGATCATTTTTTTTGCTTTTGCAACCCCTAGGTGGAATTGACAACAACATAAAATATAACCTTGCAGGGACAGTCACCATCAATTTGCCACCATTATTTTTTAAATCATTTTGATATTTCCTGAGATTGCGTAGAAATCGCATTTTGGAACGTTTTCAGAAAGTTTTTCACGAATTTTCACACCTTTTAAATTTCGAATTTTTTAGAAAGTGTTCTTAGAGATCATTTACATCTTATAAGGTAATTACCATGACAAATGTCAACTTGTTAGCCCCCAGTATCACAAAAATCAGACTCCTATAACTACCCAGGTGGTAGTGGCACCGACATGAGATAGAGCCTATGTTGGAGCAAGGGCTTTCACCATCAATTTCCAAGCATTACTATTGAAATTCGTTTGGTACTTCCTAAAATTGCGTAGAAATCGCAATTTACAATGCTTTTTGCCCGTTTTCACCCCATTAAAATTCGAATTTTTAAGGAAATGTTCTGAGAGTTCATTTATATCTTATAAGTAACTACCATGCGTAATTTCAAGTTGCTAGCCCCTGCAGTATCCCAAAAATCACAACTTAGAACGTTTTTTGCTCCTGCAATCCCCAGGTGGTAGTAACACCGATATAAATATAGTCTACGTTAGAGCAAGAGCTGTACCATCAATTTCCAGCCATTACTTTTGAAATCGGATTGATACTTCCTGAGATTTCATAGAAATCGCCATTTAGAACGTTTTTTAGAACGCTTTTCGCCCCTTTTAAATTTCGAATTTTTGAAGAACTGTTCTTAGAAATCATTTATATCTAAAAAATAACTACCTTGCCAAATGTCATGTATCTAGGCCATTCAGTAACACAAAAATCGCATTATTAGAAAGTTTTTTGCTCCTCCACCCCCTTTGAGGTAATGGCACTGACATAAAATACAGCCTATCATGGAGCAAAGACTGTCACTAACATTTTCACATCGTTATTTTTGAAATCGGTTAGGTACTTTCAGAGATTGCATAGGAATTGCCATTTAGAACGTTTTTTAGAACGCTTTTCGCGAATTTTCACCCCTTTTAAATTTCCATTTTTTAGGTATTGTTCTTAGAGATAATTTATATTTTATAACTACCATGCCAAATTTCTTGATTCTAGGCCCTTCAATAACACAATAATCGCAATTTAGACCTTTTTTTGCTCCTGCAACCCCCATGTGGTAAGGACACCGACATAAAAAAAAAGGCCTATGTTAGAGCAAGGAATGTCACCATTATTTTTTAAATCGGTTTGATACTTAATGAGATTGCGTAGAAATCGCCATTTAGAGCGTTTTTTAGAACGCTTTTCGCGTATAATCACCCCTTTTAAATTTCGAATTTTTTAAGAAATGTTCTTAGAGATCATTTGTATCTAACAAGTAACTATCATGCCAAATTTGATGTTTCTAGGCATCGCATGGTCGATAAGAAGTGAACCGAAAATTCTCTGTGATGATATTCCATTCCATATGAGGAATTTTGTTGTGTAAATTGATAAGTTGGATTTATATAAATACTAAAGCTTTAAATCCAGTCTTTTCAAAATACTCAAGCATACTTTTAAATTTAATAAAAATTAAATATTAATATAAAATATTATTATAAATATTAATATAAAATATTAATATAATATAATAATATAATAACATATAATATATAATATAATAATATAATATAATAATAAAATATTAATATAAAAATTAATATAAAATTAAAATTCCAATGAAAACGACTATAATAAATCTAAACTTAATAAATAAATGAATCTAACAAATTTTATTTTGAAGCTTAATTAGAAAATTTAGGGCTGTTCTTAATTTCAAACTCCGTACTTTATGATAGAGTCACTAGAAAATTGTCAGATATACATGCATAAGCCCTTTAACTGCAGAAAACAACGTCACTCTTGTAATTTTGAGAACTTTAAAATTGCAAATTTCCTGCTGCATTAACTAGACAATGCCTGTTACTAATGGAATGAGGGACTGAGTAGAATATTGGGATACATACACGTGTACGAAAGAACAAAAAAAAAAGCCTCAATTGGATATATGGAGGTATAATAAAACTGTTTAATTTATAGTAATATATAATAAAAATTTATAATAATAAAACTATTTAATTTATTGGTCCCCAGACGTTAAGGAGTTAAACTTGTTCAGATGACTTAAAATAATGGATTTCGCTTTCGCAAACACCTCCTCCACTGTAATCAAGTAGCTATAAACCATAACCAAAGATCTACCACGTTTATAGAATAATAATTAACGCTTTTTAATTCTTTGTAATCCAAATACAAATATCTGAAAGTTTCAAGCCTATATTATAGTATCTTATTACATTAATAATGAATATATATTTTTAATGTGCTTAGAAAAATTCAATGAGGAGGAAAGTGTTATACCTTGAACGTATATGTACGTTGGACCTACAAGATTTTTAGCTCTGACTATTGGATTTGTATAAAACAATTCAATATCGTTTTGAGATATAACACTATGTGTCACTTAACAGTTGATCCCTTTAATGTAGTGAGCACATGTTGCAGACAATTGTTATAAAAAATATTTGATCATCAAATAGTAAATTTTTTAAAGCTGCAACTTTGCATTATATATTGTTATCAACAGTTAGTTGTTTATAGTACATTATGAACATGAGTTTCAAATCATGTTAAACCTAACTAGAAAATGGTAAAAAGTCATTATTTTTCAAGTTACCAAGCTTTGTACTTTGAATCTAGCAATAATGTTGTACTTTGAACAGGTCCAAAGGACAACACAATTACATATTATTCTGTTAAAAATAGGACAAATGAAAATTTGTCAGGAAAATTTTTCCTTAAATCATTAATGGAAGGAATTCCAAACTCGATTCTATATGTACACCACTTGTGTACAGAAAATATGCAGAAATGAAGATATGCATATTGAAGAAGAAATTGTTGTTGTGCCCATGAAACGTTCTAATAGCACTAGAATATAATTCATACTTGAGGAAAATATGTTTTTAAATCAGCTGTGATGAAATCATTAGCATTTTGCCAAAACCTAGTCTTATTTAAACAGGCAGAAGAATCCTTTATATATTTCGTGGTATAGTATCAGTTTTGAAAAATAATCTTAACTTTTTATGCAACTGTTTATTGGGGATTTTGTATCGTGATAAAACAAACATGTATAAAAGTATACAAAAATTCAATAAAATAGTTAAAATGCAACTGATATCTATTATAATGGGTTTCAGCCGTCCTGTAACTTACACCTTCTGTTTTACATTAATTTAAAATAACTTTAAATAGGTAGCTGTGAGAAATCTATGAAAATCTAGAAAACTAGAAATGAGTTATTAAATATACTTTTAAAATTCATTTCAAATACATCATAAAAATGTTTATTCAATTTTATTTTTATCTTTCATCAAAAAATTATGCGTGGTCCATGGTACAGTATGCTTAGAGCCAAGGCACAACATTGGTGTTGTACCTTGGTCCTAAAATTACTATTTTTTAAATAAAAGAAAAACTATGATAGCCCTAAAATTAGAGTTCGAGAAAATTATGAGGGAAGCAGAACATGACAAACAATTAGCAAATAGTTTTATACTTCAATATTTACATATTTTAATTAAATTAAAAATTAAAATAGAACTGAGGTACAACACCTTCCCCGACTCAATGAAAATATCAAATATTTAAGAAAAATCTTAATTAAATACTGCCTGAGTTTCTACTCCCCTATTATGTAATCAGTTGAATTGTATATTCCTGAATTTTAACAAGCGAAAATTTTACGTGCAGCAAATATCTATGCAACAAAATATGCATCTTATCAAAAGGTAAAAGGTACGTATGAGCAGAATACGAAGGATTGTTTTGGTTTACTAAAGTAGAGCAATATGTCAAGTTCATACACGCAAACTAGTAAATAGCGTTCCAGATCTCTAATAAGGGGAAAAGGGACGTATAATATGAGTTATTTATTGTGAGAACACATCGCCAAATGTAAGTTCTCATACTTTCTTCTATAACAAGGCATAAGAAGATAATTGCGACGTTTGCATGAAACTTAAATTCTTTTTTCGTCATACCTTAAAATACGTTGAAACTAATAATTCCTTACTTATTTTTTAATTGAACCCTGTAGTGTTAAAAGTTTTCTGCGAAATAATGGACAATCTACTGGTAATCATTTATTTTAATATTTATACCAAAAATCTCTACCGGCTCGGTCTATAGGAACGGGTAGATTTCGATGTTAAGCACTAATTTCTCCAGCAAAAACTAAATCAAGATTAGGATAAACCCAGTTTAATAATTTTATCTAGTCACTTTTGACGAGTTTTTAATTTAATTTTTCTGTGAGAGCTGGTTTTATCAGAATCATGTTAATTCGATATTTTTTTTCTTCAACCCCTTTGTTTATTTTTTTTTATTTTTTCTGCTATAAGAATTAATCCTATCAAAAACTTGTCAAGATAAAAGTTGTAGATAATATTAAGAAGATTTTAAATTTAAGCAGATTTGCTGTTTTTTGAATTGATGAAGTTATGAATTTTTTCTTCTTCACACCCCCTTTTTCTGTAAGAGTTTGTCCTATCAAAAACTTGCCAATATAAAAGTTGTAGATAATATTTAGAAGATGTATAATAAATAATTTAAGTACATTTGATATCTTGTAAATTGACGAAGTTATGATTGTTTTTCACATTAAAACCTTATTTTTCTACCCTTGAGCCCACTTTTAATTATATCAAAAATATGTTATTCATAAATTTTTGGCCATTTCCTAGAAGTAATAATAATTTTAAACTGATTTGATATGTATTATAATTAAGAAGTTATGGAGGGGTTTTCTGTTTTCACAAAGACCCTTCTTATTTCCAATTCCTTGGTTCTATTTTGCCCATTAACGAACTTGGGCGAGATTTTCTGCCCCATGATTTTATGTATCAGTTTGGAAGAGATTTGTGCAGAATTATGGAAGTTATGGTGTCCATAAAAAAGTAATATAGATGGGTTGCACATGACGGCACATGTCTGGCATCGCTTCACATGGCACCCAAACATAAGGTGAATGTGGTGCTCTCCATTTGACTTATTAGGCTTATTTGCACTATAATAATAAAAATAAGAAAGATCTAAATTAAACAGAAAGATAACACGTGCTTTTAACGGCAAACGCGCAGTTCTGTGCCCCACATGTGTGCTCCAGATGCAATAGTATCCGTCGTTCCTAATAGCAACGTGACGTCAATGCAAGGGACCGATAGATAGATAGATAGATAATTAGATAGATAAAGTTTTGAATTAGGGGATGGTTGTGTGTTCTAGGGGTCACGATCGGCGTAGATCTCCGAAAATGTTTGAGAAATTCTAACATAGGGGAGAATGTAATAGGTAGTATTTCTTACGAAATCTACCCAATGACAGAGAAACTCGTCTGTAAATTTACACCAGCTGTGTGACTTTGCTGCATATTTATCCTCACATTTACGTTCTGGAGGGGAAAAACTTAAATTTTCTGAATTTAAGATATCAAAAAACAGTAGAAACATCTAAATCTGTATAGGAATAGGTTTAAAATTACCATTTAGCAAGCATATGAATTAATTAAAAGAGAAAACTAACTCCATATAAATCAGTTCTATAAATATAAGTCCTAAAATAGGGTTTCACTAGAAAGTTGAAAATCTCCATTTCGAAATAACGACAAGATTAATTGATAAATTAGCCACTTCTGCTACCGTTCTATTATAGAAAATGATCACCTATTTGTTCCAACAATGAAAACTAGACAAACTTCATTCAAACATGACTTTGTATCTCTCTAAAAATAGAGAGTATATTGATTTCGCATTACCATTTGCAGATAAAATCTTTGAAAATAAATTAGAGTGCTCAAAATTTTGTGGAAATGCATTCATTTCGAGGTCAGAAATTAAGGTTTTATTGTAAATGAAAATCCATTTAGGATATTTCTTTTGGCAAGACCCACTTTTTAAAAATATTTCTCGTGGTCTCATTTTAATAGAATCAAGTATTTATTCAATTAAAATTAAATATACAATCCGAAATTGTATATTGGGTTTACACTTTTGTTCTTCTGTTTGTCACTTTCAGACTGGAATGATTTATTTAGACATTCTTTGAGAAGAAATGTTTGACTTAAATAAGTAAAATATTTCTTCTCAACGTCTCCATTTCGCGATGTACACTGTACAGAAAAAAATTATTTTAATCCAGCTCTTTACTTACTTGAAGTTCTCGGAAATACAATATAACAAATTCAGAGTTAACCGCTATCCGGAAAAGCATTCCTTTATCTTTAAAAATCTCTAAGCAATAGAATACTGTTATTTAAAAAAGCATTTCTAAAACAAAAGTTTTTCTTGCTACCCATAATTTTCAGAAACGTTCCTTACGTAATTTTTATATTGTGTTAATAAGTTTTCTTTACTCGGAATATATAAACTCGGATACTATGCGGAAAACTCAAGGATATTCAAGTAATTATTTTCAGCTCCATAACAGATTAGATTTAATACATGTAAGAGTAACAATACGATATTAATTTTAATGTTAATGTTATTAATTTTAATTTAATGTCAATGTTATTCATTTTAATTTAATGTTAATGTTATTGATTTTAATTTAATGTTAATGTTATTAATTTTAATTTCATGTGATGTTAATGTTGCTAACTATGTTTGTTGAACATGAAAATGCTTACTTGAAAATTGATAGAAATCAGAAAACTCAAATATGGTATTGAGCAAACTCATCAAAATACTATAAAAACTGCTTGGGAACGTTTACGAAAATTACAGGCAGTAAAAGATACTTTTATTTCAGAAAGCTGTCTTTAAATCTCTGAAATCCTCTGATTTCGGAGGTTTGTGAAGACAGAGGACATTGAATCAGAATAGTGGACAAGTCTGAAGAGGTTATACAGTAGACTCCCTCAAATCCGCAACTCTAAAATCCACAAACGCCTAAAATCCGCACATCATCACAGATGTAGACAATGAAGCTTTCAGTTCATATGAAGGGTCAAAGTTACAGAACTTTTTTTGTTTTATCATTCCGTTTGTATTTTAATATGTAATTCTCGATAATATGACTGAACTAGCGTTTTTTCATGAAGGAAGTATAAATTTACTTATGAAAATAATCAAGATATTGCTGATATCACTGGTAACCACAATCTTTTTACAAAATATATTTATGTATTAATCAAGCTTTTTTGGTTATTAAAACTAGCTCAACCTGAAATAAAACTTCCTTACTTTACGATTTTTATGTGAATTAATAGGTTACCTTTATGAGGAATGTTTCATTGAATAATTCAAGGAAGTTGTATCTCATCTTTATTATGCATATTTAATTATACATTAGTAATTATTTACTTGACCTTTACTTTTAATAATTTAATCGTTTTTTAAATTATCTTAATTTTAATCATTTTAGTTTATTACTTTACTTAGTTATTTTAATATTTTGCTATATATATGAAGCATTTATTATAATTTTGATTGTATTTTTTCATTATTACATTCAAATTACTGTTTAAAAAAATATAAACAAAGCAATGACCAGAATCCACAAAATTCTAAAATCCGCACAATCTCTGGTCCACAGCTGTGTGGATTTGAGGGAGTCTACTGTATTATATTTTCTTGAATCTGAAGAAACGTAAGAGTTAATTAAGAAACATCAGTGTTTTTTTATTTACTTGTGTATATATATATATATATATATATATATATATTTTACTGTACTAAACAGCACTAACAACAAATAACTTTTATGGAAGGGGGGGGGGGGATAAAACAGATTTCAATGGGCTGTTTCTTAACTTGATGATTGTAGCAAACCTTTACTGCTGTGTACATTAAAATCCTGAATTGTTCGGATTATACCCAATCCGAATATTAAAATATTAGTTTATTAGTTTACTCACACTTCATCTTAACAGCGGAGCAGGTCGGGTTGCCTGATGTAGGATTCTTATCGACATTAGTTTAAAATCGTATTGTGGTCAATATCGCTTATTTCGATGTGCAATAGACAATAAATATTGAAAATTTTGAGGTGCGTCAATACAAAAATTACATGATATGACGACTATTTTAGAAACGCAACGTAATGTACTAATGTTTACCTTAACGCTATGCTCGGAATGGGTGACGATTGGTCACATTTTGCTTTTGTTAAAGACTATGAAATCAACAAGAAAATATAAGAAGACGGACATGAAATAGGATAAATCCGGGCTAGATGCCTAATCCGGTTAGTTGCTCTAGTCACTGTATTTCATCTATTGAACTTGTGATGGAGCTAGTGGCGTTTTTCTTCTCTCAGTCCTCATAAACCTCATAAAAAAGCGTAGTAGACTAAATTACAGCGATTTATTTCTTCAAATGTAAGTAATATTCATCAAAAAAGATAAGTTTGGTTTTTGTTCTATTTTCTCACAAGACAGAGACAGTAGCAGATGAAATATAATGCATTTATTAGAGATTTTTCATGAAATATTTAGTGAATGTTGTTGAAACAGGTATAGAATAATGAGTTTATAGGTTGCTGTCATATTTCTTCCTACTTCCAGAGCTACGGGCTGGAGTATCTATTTCGATCGAATGGGGCGTCTAAAACTGAGGTCCGAGATAGCTGGCCAAAGTCATTGATTAAGTTTTTTGATAAAAATTCCCATTTTAGCTACGGTATTTACAGTAATATTTAAGTTCTAGATAATATTTGAAGTAGATAAGTTAAATGTGCAGTGCAAAAATCATTACTATAAAAAAGAAAAATTAGGGTTTAAGGAGGTAACTGTTTCTGACTTACCCTATATCATTTTAAATAGTAATGAAATTTAAACGGGACCACCGGTAAAACGAGATTTTTTTCAACAAAAAATGTATAGAAATCGGAGCATCCGAAAAAATGTTATGCGTATACATACATTAAAACAAAGAAAAAAGAAATAAAACGAAATTGTATAACCTCCTCCGTGGGAAGTCGGTTAAAAATCATCAGAACGCTCTTGCACTCCCTTTAACCATTAATGTTCTGACAGTACTTTTAAGTACCATTAAAGAAAATTCAATATAAAATGTATTTAATTTGTATATTATTAATTATGTAAAATGTATTTAAATTGTCTGCTATTAATTATGTAAAATGCATGAAAATAGGAGCATCAGCAAAAGAGTTATGTGTGCACATACTCATTCATTAAAACAAAGAAAAAAAGGATATAAAATAGAATCGCATAACTTCCTTTGTGGAAAGACTGTTAAAAATCATCAGAACGTTGTTGCACTCACTTAAACCATTTATGCTCCGGCGGTACTTGTAAGTAACATTAAAGAAAATGTAATATCAAATTTAATTTTTCTACTATTAAAATTATATTTTACTTTCATTCACGATCACTCACTCTGCTCATCCGCCCCTTGTCGCGAGGGAGCAGCCTGTGCTCCGGCGGGCGAAGCTTGTATTGTACATATTATTATGCTTTTTTCTGTATGTTAACGAAACCCCGCATGCCGGGGAGCACTCCGGGTGGGGCAAATAGAGTCTACATTGGACCCTTGAGGTCTTGTGATTCTGTCCCACTTAAGCAAAAAACAATAAAATAGGGTACTTACGTATTATCTGCGCCAGATCACACACACCGCGCCAACAATGGTACCAACTATACTAATTACAATAATTCTTATTTTTTATTTTCTACATTGTGATTATTTTATATTCTATATTTATAATTGCAACGTACGTTTTAACTTATTTTCTTTCTCCCTCTTTTTATATTCCGCATTTTGAATAATCTATTCGAAGGATTTCATGCAGCAAATAAGATAATATTTTATTGGTGTTTTTTTTTTTTTTCTTTACCTAAATTCTGTCTAGGATATTTTTGTCACACTGTATATTGTCTGATTTGACATTATTTCCTATGCTTGAAAAATAACATTTCAATAAATAAAAGAGGGGAAAATGAGATTAAAATTTTCCTCATAGAAATATTACAGTCTAATATCGAGCATGTATTTGATATATTTGTTTTGCTATAGATAATGATATTTAATAAATGATTTTTCAAGAAGTAAAACGCATTTAGATAAGCAATAGGATGACGAATGTTAAGCTCTAGCTTAATGTACACGGGGCAAATATCTTATAAGCATTATACAAATCCTTTAAACTATATAAGAAATAATTTATTTGGGGAGAATTATTCTTTCTTAAGCAGAACAAATTCATGTTTTCTTTAATCATTAATTCATTTTTTGGACGATACTCCTTTTTATATCTCTTACAAAAAACGATAAATGTTTCGCATCTGTTGCATCTCTCAAATGCTTTATCAAGTGTTTTTTCTATATTTTCACTGTATATATATGTATGCTTTTCAAACTAAAGCTTTTTATAAAGAACATCTGTTTGTAAAGATGTTTACTCAAGTAAGCTTCTATTTCATATTTCGCTTTTTTCTGTTGATCTTAATATACAGGATGTTTAGAAAAAAAATAGATCAACCTTTAAACGATGATTAAACTCAGAGAACCTTGTTTTAACTTCAAACCTCAAGTTTTAAAGTGCTCGAGTAGTGATTTTCAATCTCTGTGCCGTGAGAGGCCCTCACGAGCCCAAAGGCCGTGTGTTTTCTCTTTTGTACAATGATAACTAATCTCAAAAAAGAAAAAAACTCTCAACATACAGTAGAACTATAAATATTGATATTATTTCTAACATTTAAATCTAGAATTATGAGCCTCAGTATCATCTTTGCAATTATGGTATTTTCGTTTGAACTCATTTCATTTTAATATTGAAACTTTCATTCCGCAATTTTATTTATTTATTATTATAATAGTATTACTAAGTTGTTCCGGAGGATTTAACTCTTGCTAATTCTAACGCGAAATATGGTTTCACGAATTCATGCTCCAGAAGAAAAAATATTCTCATAATATTTTTTATTATATCAGGAGGATTCTGCCCTTAAAATTACCCGTTCTTTAATTAATTTCAAAGCCGTAACTATCTCGAAATCAGTATCTTGAAATCTTCTATCTACTCTGGTTTCCAAAAATTAAGGAAAAACAACGAAAATAGCGATTACCTTAAATGTTACATGTATATTTTAATAAAACTGAGCCATAATATACAACACATAGTAAGGTATAAGTTAACATTAAAAGAAATTTCTAGACGATTGTGGTTTTTCAGAAATTAACACAATTAACAAAATAAATGTGTCAGTTTGGTATAGGAAAACTACCTTTAATATGGATTATGATCACCCCTAGAAGCAATACAGCACATACAGCGATGTGTGATACTGTCAATTATGCGATCGTTAAGTTCGCTGGAAAGTGCGAGTCATTCCTCTTGTAAAGAAGTTGTAAGCATGGCAAGGGTCTATAGAGGGGGGTTGAGAGCAACAACGCATCTCCCTAAAGCATCCCAAACATGGCCGTTGAGATTCGTCCGGTGATCGTGCTGGCCATTCCATCCGCTGAAGTGTTTGGTGCTGAAGATAATCTTCCACGATGCGAGCCCTCTGTGATCTAACGTTGTCCTCCTGTAACAGGATATCACTACCTATTGCGCCGGCATAAGGACGAAATTAAGCATCAAGAATTACATCTCTATACACGTGAACATTCACAGTTCCACGTGGAAAGACATGCAGGTCTGTACGTCCACCCAAAGAGATATCACCCCAAACACAGACACTGCATCCTCCGTATGAATCTCTTTCATGAATGTTTAATGGAGGATGACGTGTTCACAGCTCTCTCTAAATTAAACAGCGCCTACAATTGTTTAGAGGCTAAAGCAAGACTGAACCGTGAAGAGAACACGCCTGCATTCATCAGCCGTCCAGTGGACATGTTGACGTGCCCACCTTAAACGTTTCCTAAGGTGACGTGATGTGAGCGGCACACAAATGGAGGTCGTCTCAAGTACAGACTACCTTCATGACGCACAGTATATGTTGATACAAACCTTCCAGTGGCTGCAGCAAGGGAGGCTCTACGATGAGAGGCGGTTGCTGTTCTATTCCTTCGTACACATACCTGCAAATATCGGTCATCGGTGCTTGTCGTAACTCTTTCCTGTACTTGGCTGAGCCTTCTGGAGGCCGAACCAGTGGTTTGAAATTATTGCCAAAGCCTATGAAAAACAGAAGGACTATCATTTAGCGATCTGTTCACCTCTGTCTGATTTTGACCTGCCTCTAATCTTCCAACAGCTCTATATCGCAGTTCTGCGGGAAAATGACACCTCGAGGTCATACTAATGAATTGGCTATCTCAGTTTTCTTATCTCATAATCACAAAGATACCTATAACTGTACTCTCTAGCAGAAATTTTTATGTTCCTCACAGATGAACGCGATCCGATTGCAGCACCACTAATTTGCATTTTGTAATTTTATTCAGCATTGTTTAGTCAACAACATATCCGAATTTCATACGGATAGCTTTATTTTTGAACGAGTTATCGCTTTTTTGTGATTTTTCCTTAATTTTTGGAAACTAGTGTAAAAATAATTAAAATAATGCTTTTGCTATAATGGCTATTTTTAACAATTAATTTTAATAAATAATTATTCTTATAAATACTTTATTAATTATTGATAACTAGCCGTCTTTGGCGGCCAGTTTGGTCTTCCTTAAATGTATGCTAAGCATTTTATTATGTTACTTTTATTCATAATTTAATTTACTTGTTCAATCCTTCGCCAAATCGGAAGATTCTGATAGAGAAATCAAGAATTCGGCATTTTTATATTAGCCGAGTACAGGTGATAAATCGCCAACCATTGTTCCCGTCGAATTTTTTCGTAAAAACTGAAAAATTTCAAATTCATGGCTACTTATTTCTATTTGGTTTTCACTTATTTATTTATTTATTTATTTATTTTTTTTTTAAGAAAAGAAAAATAATAAATAATACCATAAACTATGACATTTAATTTCAACATCAATGCATTGTTTTAATTTACCACGCGAAAAATAAAAAGTACTAGCTGACGTGTTAAAAAATGTTATTGGCGAGATTTGCGTCCGGCTAACATAATTATTTTCTTTGCGATCATGGCAACTTTTACGTAGTTTTATTCCAAAAAATAATTTTTATGTTTTAATCAAAATGGAAGCCTTTCATACGAAAAGCAAACGGGTCAGCCTATACTTGTTTATGACAGTCACATGACTAGGACTATTATAATATAGATGAAATTATGGCGTTGGAACAAGATTTGGCAATTTTCACCTGCGCCCGGCTACCAATACAGTGCCAAAATGGCCGCGTGGCATATAAAAAGCGAAGCGGTCAGCCTGGAACTGTTGATGAAAGTTACATGACTTAGACTATTATTATAAAGATCTTAATTGTTAAATGTATTTTCAAATTACTACTTGTGTCCCTCACAGAGGCATAGCTATGATTTTTTTCAGGGGTGAAAATACTCCTTGATTTATTTTGGCTGCGTGAAAACTATACTTTCATGCATTTGGGGATTGAAGGTTTAAACGTGTATTGTTAAAAATTTCACTTAATAAAATAGTAAATTATCATTACCAATTTTAACCATTATTAACAACTGTAAAAAAATTTTTAGGAAGAGTAATGTTCATTCTAGACAAATGGAAACTTTTGTCGATGACAAAATAATACCCAATTCTTCTAAACATTTTAATAATATTAGTAAAAGTAAATAACAAAATCCTACGTTAAAAAAATATATGTTAAATTAATACTTTCCCGTGATCTTCCATGTGTGAAATATTTAAGTTGGTTGGTTTAAAATGTTATATATTTATTAGTGTAAAAAATAATTTACACATTTATAGCACACAGTGTGAAAATATTCCAGATTAAAATTTTAAGGCTTAATATAGGTTCCAATCCGGGCTTTCCTAATTACAGAACATAGGTGAAAAAATATTTTTATTCAAAATTCTAATATATTTTTTAATTTAATATATTCTCTTAGATTTCGAACTTATAACACCAAAAAACATTTTTATATGAAAAATATCAATAATGTATTCAAATAAAATTTTGAAATTTATTAAAAGTTACACCTTCGTATTAGTCGCTTGTCGACAATTAATTATCGAAGAAATAGCCAGAAATTTCTCTACTTTAATCAACTTCTATGATTCCGATAATTTTAATGGTTTAAGCGTTTAGTTCGATTACATGCCTTTTAAATTTGTGTTTTATTTATATTACTTTATTTATTTATCTAATTGAGATATTAGCTCTACCGGAAAATTCTGTCGCATAATATTCTTTCAAGCCTACTTTTTTAAAATTCTGATTTCTTCATTAGCACTACTTTTTTGAAATGGTAAAATCCCCATAGTTTTCACATTTCAAATTAAAGTGAAAACATTCGGAATATTACCATTTCAAAAAAGTGGTGCCAATGAAGAAATATGAATTTTTAAAAAGTAGGCATGGAAAACATTGTGCGACAGAATTTTCCGGTAGACCTAATACAATTTTCATTTAAAAGAACATTGCATTCCTGTTTGACGGTGTAAAAAATTTAATTTTACGACATTTAGAAGTTAAATAAGTTACAATAAAAGCGAAATTTATTGGTTAGGTGTTGTCACCATCAATATGGCATGGGCGTTGCTCACGAACATGTTTTTGCTTTATAATATAGATTTCTGTTTTTAATGCATGAAATATGCTTTTAGGGGTCTTAGAAACAATTCCTTCCGCAGTTTTTTAATTTCTACGGCATTGATCAACACTATGTAGTTCAGGAATGTCTCATAGTTAATAAGCATATACTATTTACTACTTATCACCAATCTACATGTATTAGCAATATTGTTGCAGTTTTTGTTGTGTTTTTAACGTTTTAAATTGTTCAAAAACAATCTAAAGGCTATAAATCATTGTAAAATTACTTATTATATGAGTAAATCTTAAACCTTTCTCTTTAAAATAAAGTTAAATACAAATTAGATGGATTCCATATTTTCAAATTTAGAGGTTTGTACAATTATCTACTTCATATAATTTATTCCATGTCAAACATTTTTTAACATCAACGTAAGTTCTAAAAAAAATAAAATTTTAAATATTTTCCTCTCAAAACTGCAAGTAAGTTAATATTTCTTATGATATCAAATAAATGTATGCTTACAATAAATTGTTGTAGACGATTTGAGCGCTGAAACAAGTTAAAAGCACACCCGCTGTTCACTAAACAGATTGTTCACTAAAGTACATTTTCATTACAAACTTGTTCAACATATTTTGTTCTTAATGAAAAAGGTTGAATTTTATTCAATCGCGCATGTGTATCTAAAAAAATACAGTAGGGTCCATTCAATTCATTTCGTAATATCACGTGGACATATTCATTATATATTTTTAAGACAGCTTTCAGTAAATTTATCATGAATTTTTTATAAACAAGTAGATTTGTAAAAAAAAAATATATCGATCATTTATCACCCCTAGATCTTAAGTGAAAGAAAAAGCCCGCAGCAGTTTTCCATTCCTTCTTCAACTGAACTTTCTTTTAATTTCAAATTTATTTCAGTTTGAATATTTTAATAACGCATTCTTTACATATTAGAATTTTATTGATTTTATCAAACTTTTGCTTCTGTTAAAGCGCAGGTGGAGCAATCTGTAATGAGAGAAATCTCAATCATTTTTAAAATAGGAAAGCGTGAAAAGATTTAATAAGAATGAAAAGAATGAGAATTTTTAAGTAAATAGTCTGCTTTTTTTCCATTTAGGAAATTTCATTTTAAATCTCAGACCTTTTAATTAATCTTATTTCCAGGTTCTTGAATGATACGCTTTTCTGTTGTAAATTACTTATAGAATGATAAATCTTTCGTTTTATAATTTGTGGTAGGTTTATTCAGCATATCAAAATTTAAAAGTTTTTTTTTTCTACAGGGGGATTCAAAGTTCCACGTATAACCTTTAAGGAATGGTAGAACATAGTGCAAACAACAAACAGTTTTTATATTGGAAACCAGAGTCGTAATCCATTTATTCATTCAAAAATACAGAATGTCTCACTTTTAATTCAAATATAACTACAGGGGAATCTCGTTAATAGGTCTCCATTAAGACGTATCTCCGGTTAACTCTTAAATGCAGAGTGAAACTCAGGAGTTACTTGATCTTTTAGGTAGATTTCATAAGAACTACTACCTATTGCAGCCGTTACCATGGTGCGACTTTTGAAATAATCCTTCATAATTTTTTTTTCATTATATGACCCCAGGATCCCAAAACCCCTCCAATATATATATATACAGTGTCATCGAAAAATAATGCCTAGATTTTAAATAACTGTCATAAAAAAACTATGAAAGGTAATTTATTGGTTTTAGTCTTATAATGTGCGACAAAAAAAATTTTTTCATACCTTAGTACGTTTCATTGTGAGCACCGTTCGCTGTGCACCAGGAGCAAATGTGTGCAATGTGAGCTTGTGAGCACCAGGAGCAGTTTGACCTGGATAAGTTCTCCGAGAAAGCCGCTGTACACTGACTATTGACTTTGACTCCGCGTACCAAATCACGCACTGTGCTTTTTGTTGCACGGTCAACATCGTACTGTGCTTCGCATCGTACTGACCACTTGCAGTCTTGCGCGTCGGCTGACCTTGACGACTGCGCAACTAATCCGCGCATAACACAGACACGCAAACGAATTCTGGTCAACTAAAACCAAACTTGCGTTCACCAGTTATCGTGTAGTGAAATAATAACTCATTTAACATAAAAGGTTTCGATGTTATGATTTTTTTAAATCTAGGCATTATTTTCCGATGACCCTGTATATATATATATATATATATATATATATATACGGGAAGGCTAATTCCTTTCCACTTGGTCATGCGTAGTTTGTTTACGACTTGCGAACACTACTCTCGGATAAAAATTATCTACAGACTGCCTGAATACTGGAGGCGTGGCTAAAGAGTCAACAACCAAAATGAAGTGATATGATTGAAAACAGAAAGTCTGTCATTTTTTTGGCGCAGAGAACTGTTAATGGGAGCAGTGAAAAAATATGTTGTTTTAAGGCGCAGACAAACAACGTAGAATTATAAATTATGTTTTAAGTCGTTTATTTAACGGTAAATTTATATATTGTAAATATCTGTGCTTAGCGTATAATACATGTAATTCATTCATTCAAGGAGAAACATGAGGTTTTTGCAGTTTATTTGCAGATGAAACAAACGTTTGCTCAGTTTTCCGTTCAGCTAGCTTTTTAGAGTGACTTTTTGAGTGAATTTTTATGATTGACCAACCAAAGGTCAACAACCAATAATGAACAGCAAGATCATAATATTCTATTTTAATCAGTTTTTATGATGGTGGCCAAAGCTTTAATTTTGGGATAGGTATTGTATTAGCAGTAAATTTCACACTACGAGCATTTTTATTTATAGTGATGGGTTGCGTCCCAGGTGAATGTTTTGGTTGAAAAGAGGTTTCAGTATGGGTGCTTATGTGTCTTACGGGTTTTGATTGTTTCCTGAGTAAACTGGTGTAAGAAACTCCAACAGATGGGGTTTTAGCCTGCGAGCTTCAGGGTAAGAAAGTTTTTGAGTGATTTTAACAGCGACTATTTCTTTTTGAGGGATTCAGTTTGGGTAAGAGAGAGAGTATGCTGTATGGTCGCCCTTACAGTTTGCAAATCTTAGTATAACAGATGATCATTTACGAAAACCATTATAAAATAGGTATGCATACATAAAACATTTCTTAATGAGATGAAATTCGTATAATTAGAAAATCATTCTGCGTCATTGATGAATTAATTACATTTTATTTTATTTTATATAAAAATAAAAATTTTGTTCAGAGGGACAGAGAGCCGACTTGAGTCACACGTATAATTAATTAATAATTATGTATATTTAATAAACACGTGTAATTAATTAATAATTATGTATATTTATGTACGCATCAATTTCTTTTTAAAAATTATTGGACATTTTCGTTTTCGTTTTCGGCCGAAAATAGGAGGATTGTCAAATTCGACTTCGATTTCGGTCTTAGAAACCTGCTTCGGTTGATTCTCGGATCCAACACACCAAATTTTCGAAAACATGTGGTAAAAAGGTCATTTGTTCATATAACACAAAGAAAAGTGAGAGATTATACTTTTGCTAAAGTTCAATTATTAAGTACGGCAATTTATTTGCATATTTTGTTTGTCCTCAATAATTTATTCTTTGTATTAACAAACTGTCAGTAACTGGTTTCGATGGGGACTATATGCCAGTGAATTAGAATGTAACAAATATCATAGTTAAAACAAACGGAAGTAAAAATAAAGCATAAAGCTATTGCAAGATTTCTAAAACGCCTTCATTTGTGTACATAAAAAAAACGAAATAACAAATTCGAAACTCTAAAATTGGTAGGAGGAAGCAAAAAATCACTTCATTCGGTTTCGACACAAATAAATGGTGGCGAGTTGGCTACAGACATGAAAGTGGGGTCTAGATATAGTAAAATGGCTATGTGCTACACTATAAAAAAAATAACCTATAAGATATCTTTCAGCGCCCCACAGCGCTAAAATCTGAAGTTGGATATCGTATGTGAAAAATTATAGGATCAAAGTTTCGCTGACAAAAGTGTAGAAAATCATCGATTTGAGGAAGAAAAGATATATTGTACGATAGTCGCCTGTGCAAACCAAAATATTCGAAACTGATGTAACTGATCCGAAACTATAGGAGATAAGGTCAAAGGTTCACTGATAAAGTTGTAGAACATCATCGATTTAAGGAAGGGAAGACATGTTGAGCACATTTATACGAAAAGTAATTTCCTGTACGGACCAAAATATCCGAAATTGATATAACATATTTTGTTTGAGGACAATGAATAATAAGACAATAAATTTATTTTACAATTAGAATCAGACTCGCGTTTTCAATTTTGAAAAACTGAATTTTAAAAAATAACATTTATTTAAAATTTTAAAAAAATTACTGAAGGGTTTGCTTTTGACTTGCTTATACTACGTCTCAGTTTCTGCTTTATATTTACATACGGTTGCATTCTGATTTGATAAAATTGCATTTATATGCATACCTTTAAAATAATCTCGCTTTCGTAAAAAATTATTTTATATCATGAATCAGTGTCAGATATTTTGATTTGTACAGGCAACTGTTTATCACACACACTTACATAATATATATATATATTTTTTTTTTTTTTTTTTTTTTTTTTTTTGCTAAACCGATGATACTCTACAATTTTATCATTCAATTTTTAGTCGTATTTTCATCAATTTATAAAATCCTATCTCGAACTCTGGAATTTACCGTTAAAGAGTTCTGTGAGTACTTCATAATTTGGTGCATAGATGGTTTACTATGCTTGGACCCAGTATTCATGATGTAGCTAATTCGGTTCATCAGCTATTTGAGCTGAAACGAGCTTGACCCTTTCGCGCCCGGCATCGTGTATGCGTAAGGTACGTGCAATCCTTGATTTTTTTTTTACCAATGATTTTTTTTCTTTTTTGGTAATTTTCGCCTTATTTAATCACAGAAGTTTTGTAATTGAGTAAGGCAAATATTTCTGCTTTAAAATACTGCTTCTAAAAGATTAAAAATTGCGTAGAAAAGGCTTATCGCGAAGATGTTAAGGAAACATTCCGCATATGTCCAAGATTGTGACGTAGTTATTTTAGACAATAAAACTGGTTTGGAACAAGCCCGATGATTACTAAAATAAAAATTCGGAAAGAAAAAATATTAAGTAGAACAAAGCCTTGTCCTACTTTTACTTTCTTGAACTATAGTTGCACATGTGCTTTACACTTAAAAAGGAAACTTCATGTTCATGTTTCTTTATTAAAATTTCATATTGAATAACAGTCGCTCTTTGACAAATAAGTCAGATTAGCAGATTTTAAAATTGCTGGCATAAGTTTATTGACATTAGTTTTATCTTTTAGTCAATAGTGTTAACAATAACTAATGCATGATTCAACTGTGTTTTCTTTCATTCTTTTCGACCTTTTAATGCAAGGTGATAAATGTATCATTGCTTTTAAAAATAAAAGTTATAAATACTCCGAGTAAATATTTACCATATCAGCCTTTGAATATGTTATGTTTCATAATAAAAGCTTCGGAAGAATGGAAAGAAGGAAAAGGGCAGCTTAAGAACCTAGAGTACTCGTGAGCAAACATTTCATACATAAAAGATGCTTGTCATCCTGTCATCTAAAGGAAAGGATCAAAAGATAAATTGGTTTACTTTTATCTTCAAAATATCCTAAAACATATGTGTTAATGGATAATAAGGTGTTTAAGATGTTAAAAGGATGTCATGGCAAGGAAAATTATTACTTTTTACACATATGTTTCAGTTACATTTTAAATATTTTTAAAGAAATCTTTGTGGATCTTCCAATTCAGTCTTAATACACATATATTGAATTTTGCTATCAACCGAAAATTTCAATTTTTCTCTTTACAGACCTGTTTTTGATTATCGATATTACCTACTATTGAAAATATGGGGAAATGAAATAATCACAATATGTTCACATATCGATTAGTTTTCGACTTTTATTTATAAAGTTATTTGAAAAATTAAATTAAATCTTAATGAATACTTTTCCATCCACGTTAACATAATGTGAAAATATACACCATTTCAATAAAGTACCATTTATATGTCTCTCAAAAGATCCTTAAAAACGGCATATAAATCTTTTTTCTACAAGTTAGGGTAAGCTGGGGTAACTGGACCCACGAAGTAACTGGGCCATATGCTGTTATATAAAAAACCGTTGATGTCTTTTAAGTTTTAGCTTTTGTCAACATTGCACCCCCATCTTTCCTTCTTAAAACAACGTGTGTAAATTCAATCATAACTCTGTCTTTGCTGTGATAACTTGCCGAAAATTTAAGTTTCTTTTTTTAAAAACAACGTCTATTTGGTTGAACTTCCTCGACTTTTTATTAAAATGTGTTAAGTACTTTTATCAAACAATCATTTTTTTTAATTAGACACATAAATACATAATTATTATTAGATATTTATACATATTTACTTCATGTTTCAAATGTATGTCCGGTGTTCCAGTTACCCCATCAATTTTTCAAGAATGTAGTAACTGGGACGTATATCAGGGGTAACTGGACTGTATGGGATCCAGTTACCCAGTTACCCAGAAAATATTTATAACTGTTGGGGTAACTGGATCCCATACAGTCCAGTTACCCCAACAGTTATAAATATTTTCTTGAGTTTCTCTTACTATGGGAAATTAATTTCTCCATTGTTTTTTTTGTTTTTTTTTTTTTTTTTTTGTGCTTGCAATAAAGAAACGTACATAATACCGTATTAAAATTACAAAAACAATTTAAAAAATATTATATTGGAAGTATCAAACCTAATTTCTTAAGTCTAATAGCTATAGCTAGAAATTTTACGATGCAGATGAAGAAGCGTACATAAGACAAATTGTGATTTTTAGAAAATTATCGAAACGAATAAAAAATAGCTGTGTTCGATATAACAATATGGTTACATTCTCCACAGGTTTATTGGACATATCGAACTTTCATTGGGGTAAATAAAAAAGAGAATGAGATACTTAAGTACTTACGTAGCTGTTTGTTTGTAGATTTACCTTGTTATTTTTTTTCCTTAAAATACACATGTAGCTTTTATACTTATTACCTATACTAAAGTATATGAATACTTACTTAATTGTTATGTTTTTTATATAAATAAATCTAATATTTTCACGTTTAGTGCTTTTTTTAGACACATTGACAGCAAAGGTTTCTCTTACAATGCTCTTTAGTTGATATATAATTTACATGATCTGCCAGGTTTAATTTTTTTTAAGTTGTTCACACTTTTTCAAACAGGACCTGATAACCCATATTAAAAAAAAATAAACGAGTGTGGAACATAGACCTTCCTGGTCCACTTGCCGCATTTTTATGGGACAGCTGGACCCATACGACTTCTGTATACTACAGTGAAACTTGCTTAGACGAAAGAACTCGAAAGAATATAAGGAATAACAAGGGATTCCGTTTTCGCCGATTTAATTGCTTTGTACTCCTTCCATGCTTAAAATAAAAATTTTCTACGGGGATTTTTTATCGCTTTTTTCTTATTGTACACAGCGAAAGGGGGTTTTAGGCATTGTTTTTAGTATTGTATATGACGGTTGATTATCTACACAAGGGATATAGGCCCTAAGAGGGGTTGCCCTGGGGGTCTTTCAAGGGAACCTAACCCGTATTTAGAAAAGGTTAACCAAGGTTCCAAGAAAACCACGGAAAACTCCGAACGGTTAGGCCGACGGGCGTTATTGGGTTCGAGCCCAGCACCTCCAGTCTCCCAGCTTTGAGAGCAGAACCTCTCAGCCATTGGTGGGACTTTTGGTCATTGAGTTTATTTTACTTTCGAATACTTGTGTGAAAATTTGCATATAAAACTGTTCATATTTTAATATCTATCTAAACAGATACACTGTAAAAAAAAATCAGTTAAAATACGGAAATTGTACTGACTATCGAGACGCCATTACTATTTCCGTATTTTAACAGGAAATTTTTCCTTGTAAATTCCAGAAAAACGGAAATTTTTCTGGAATTTACGGGGGAAATTTTCCGTTAAAATACGGAAATAGTACTGGCGTCTGGATTGCCTGTACATTTTTCGGATTTTAGCTGATTTTTTTTTTTTTTTTTTTTTTTTTTTTTTTTTTTTTTTTTACAGCGTACTTTGTGGCCTTCCAATTCAGAAAATTCTGCAAATTAAATAAAAATTTTCTACTGGAATTCGTTTTTTCTTTTTAGTGTTCCATACTAAAAATGAAAAACCAAACCGTTATAAGATTATCCATATGTCTATCTGTCCGTCTGTCACAGTCGATTTTCTCGAAAACTGTGGAACATGGGAAGTTCTAACTTGCCAGAGTTATAAAGACTATTGGCCCACATATTTATAAATTATTAACCATTGACAAATATTGTTAGGAAAAATTTAAAGGGAATAATTAAATTACTTTTTTTTTAATATCATGTAGGGTATCATTCGAAAGATCTCGTAGCACCGAACTCAAACATTTATTTGTTTTAATTTTAGGTATTACAGTTTGAAAGATATCGTCAAAAATGTAGTGCAAAAAATATGCCCTCCCCCCCTTCCCTATTTCCGAATCTCCTGAAACTAAAATTATGAAAAACTAACGATTGTAGGAGTTTATTTAAACTTTACGGGAAAACTATAGAGATTATCCTAGGTCACATAGTTTTTGAGAAAAGCGCATTTTTCCGTCATACATAAACTTTACTTTGCAGAAACTCTGCGATGTTGCAGAAGGACGTTCGAGATACTCGGAATCATCGATGGATTCTTCATAATGCTTTTCGAAAAAATTTGTCGGTAACTAAGCGAAGTATTAATTAATCCCTATTTAGAAAACACCGGCACAGTTCAAGGCAGCGCGGCGATGCAACGCTGCGACCTCCTTTAAAAGCGCGCTTCGCACAATGCTGAGTTTAAACTTTGTACAAAGTCTTTGTTTACGGAGTACTTTGTGCGCGAGTAAAGTCCCGCACTTCATCGATTACTTTTATTGCACACAGAGAAAAGGGGGCTTGGCATTGAGTTTATTGTATTTTCGCCTGCTCATGTGAATATTTGTATTTTAAAATGTTCATATTTTAATATCTAAACATCCGCAAGGTTCAAACGTCCGCAAAAGTAATTGCAAAGTTAAATCTTAATACTCATCTGAAACAAAACATTTACATGAATCCTTAAAATATATTCATTTAGTTGGAAGCCAAACCTAAAATTCATAAATCAGTCTTTGCCACTATTTTGTTTTCAAAACTGTTTAAGAAATGGAAATAGTTGAAATTTTAATTTGTAAAGGCTTGTACACCAAATTAACTTGCAAAATATAAAACGTCGATAGCTTGAAGAGTTTAAGCGTGAGAACCTACACAGATTAAGAAAAAAAAATGCGTTTCAAGAAAAACGCATTTAAAGTTTTTATTCTATCCTTTTGCCAGCCGTGATACTACTTCATTAACCTGATTGCCATTATTTATACATATATTGGATGGAACAAAATTCGGTTTTGAAGACATATTTTAAACAATTTAATGAATCAAAAAATTAAAAAAATTAAATAATTGATTTTTTTTTTTTAGTTTTACGGGAGAACCTGCCCTTAAAGCAGCATTCCAACATAGACAGGATACGTTTTCATTGGCTTAACTGTTTTAAGATTTTGAGAAAAATTAAGTAAGCATAATGTACTCAGATATTCGCTAATTTTTATATTTATTGATAACAACAAATACAAGATAAAATTTAAAACTTAATAAACTTTTTCTCATTTAATTGCCAAATAGTTAATCAACATATTATGTAAGGTTAGAGATTCACAACCTACGAAGATCTAACATGAATATGTAAAGTTTAGAAAATGAAAGTGTATGAAAAATATGAAAAGTCCCCAAGACTAACCTTACACATTGCATATGAATGCTCAATTTTCTATCGCCTCTAACTTTCCATGGCAAACAACTATAATATTTACAATTTTTGTTCTTCCGATATGAGAATTTTTATTATTAATTTTATTTTTTCATTTTTCAGGTCCCGAGAGCGCAGACGATCAAAAGACCGGAGAAGAGAGTCTCCAGATTCTCAGGTACACGTTCAATATTTGTATTACTCTTTCATGCGTTCTAAACAGTGATGAATTCAGGAGTGTCCGGGAAGGTGGTATGTCCCTTATGCTATCAAAATCTCTCCCCACTCCTGAACGGTTGATATTTTATGCTTATTAGTGATCAAAAATTGCAAATCCTTTCCAAATCCCAACTGTGAAAAATATCTGAATGCAACTCTGAAAAAGCCTCAATCATTCTCACAGTGGAGTATTTGACCAAAAAACCTGACCAAAAAGGACAAAATTAAAATTTGCTCAACAATATTAAAAAGCGTATTTTTCTAATAGCTGACTAACTGATGCATCGATCTATATCTATTTCATTTTAGTCATATCCGGCGGCTACTAGCCTCAGTTGAAGAGCAAGTTTCTTTGAGAGAAGACGTGTATTATTGTTACGTTTCAACTTTGTTATTATGTTTAATTACGTTTAAATGTAGGTTTCTTTGAGAGAAGGCGAGCTTTATTGTTACGTTTCAACTTTGTTATTATATTTAATTATGTTTAATAATTATTAATTATGTAATTTAATTATGTTTACATATTTTGCGGTTTCATGAATTGTTCAACTGAATAGTTTTGATATAATATGATATAATTTTTGATTAAATGAAAAATGTGTTCCTTTTAATCGTTTTTAGCTCTAATTAAATATATAGATTTAGATATATAGCTTTTTAAATCTGTGCCGGGCTTGCCGGACCATTTTTGAAGTATAGTCGTATTGCTTATAGTTTTGAAGGACACTTTTATTTTTATCTTCCGCATATAATTGCCATTTTTAAATATAAATTGTTTTGATAATATTTTAATAATACTCAAAAACCAGAATATCTATACTACAACTCAACTTTAGAGACTCAGCTTTCCTAAATACTAAATGCAAATAATATAGATATATTAATACATTGGTTTATAGAAATAATTAAAACTTTACGTATAATAAAATTAACCAAATTTAATTAAACATTACTTGTAAGAAAAACAACTCTATCAACCATGAATGTTCTCTAATAAACAGAAAAATGTTAAGTAAACTTTGTATTATATATTTATTTTTATTTTTTAAATTAATGCATACTTTTGTGCGTATGTAACATCAATAAAGTTTATTTATTAAAAGTAAGTCAACAGATTTTAACTATAAAACACATGAAAAATAATTTTTGCCGGTATTTTGCTTCAAATACTTCAGTGCGTCGTGAAATTTTATTATGTTCTGACACTATTTAGTTTTTGAACTAACTATTATAACTTACATGAATTATTTTTCTTCAACCAGGGAAAATTATACAATTATGTTTCAAATGCATTACTGCCTGTACACGAACATTATGGAAACATCTAGTCTCAGTTCACTAAATATTACATGCTTAAACTTCTAACAAATGAAGCACAAATAAGGTGTTTTTCAAAAAAAATTAATTTTAACATCTCCAATGCCAACACAATTAACAATACAAAATGAACAAAACATCTACATTACTTGCAGATAGGCGCATAAACATCTGTTTTATTATGATTGGACTGCCTACTATGTTTTACCAAAACAAATTCTAGAATATTTCGCACAGTAACCAAATCAGCTTTCTTTTTGTTCTTCTTTTAATTACCATATGTACTAACATATATACGACCCCCTCTTCGAGAGCAATATCGTTTCAATACTAATATTTCCGAACTATTATCTTTGCCTTATTAAAATCGTGGAATTCGTAATGATTTTCTGAGGTTAAGCAAAGTCACGATAATAATTTTGAAATATTTATATTCAAACGATGTTCTTCTCTATGTAGAGCGGTCGGTTTATGGACAAGTATATATTGTATGAAACGTTTTAAATCGCTTTAACGTATTTTCAACTTATTATCATTATCTCTTATGTTAAAGTTTTATTCCTCCATGATATCATGTGAAAATTTCGTTCATTATTGGTAGGGATTTTCTATTATTACTATTAAGCTCACTTGTGTATACACATAAAGAAATATAAAAATCCAATTTCAATACAACGATATTGGCGAAAAGCTTTGACTGACATTTAGAACACTGCATTAATTATTTACGAAAGTTGAAAATGCGCCCTAAAATGCTTAAATACCATCAGTCATCCATATTTTCAAGCTATTTTTATAATTGAAAAAGATTTTCCTGAAGTATCTTAAAGCGCAGTTTTAAAATTTTACGTCATATATATTAATAACGATACGATTTTTCATTGTGCGTTGTTCCTATTACATAGGCATTAGAGCACAAATACAATCGTAAGATATTTTCCCTGTTGAAACATTATTATCGATAACATTTTTACACAGATAAAGATAAAAAGTCATTCATCATAAGAACATTGATCATTTTTACATCTAATTGAAAATTCATTTTCTGTAGTTGGATTTTGTTTTGATGCTTTCACGAAACGTGTTTTCTTGATAAAATATTGCTACTTAGAAAATAGTTCAAAAAATTAATAAATCATTTTGTGCGATTTTAAAATCATTATGCTACACTGATTAAAGTTTTATTGAATTCTCAAACTAACAAGGAGAGGGCCAACCTTGTTAATCACAGATTTTGATTATTTTAATATATGTTGTAGGGTAGACACCCCTTAGTGCCAGGTTCAACGGATTTTATCCAATGCCCCTTAGTTCTTGAAAAACCAGGGGGTCTAATATTAGCAGACAACTTAAATACTTACTTCGCAACAAAAACGACAGGTTAGTCGTAGCTCAGTTGGCATGGCGTTTGCCGGCTGATCCGAGGGCCCGGGTTCGATACCTGAATTCGCTACATTTGTTTTTCTCATTTTTTGTTTTATAAATATAGTTAAAATTATAATTTAATAATTTCAATTAAAAATTTTAACACCAAACATTAGTTATAATATTAACAAACTTAAATTTATCATTTCTTATTTGTAAGCTATCATTTCTCATCCATTAAAGAGGTTTAAAAAGAAATTGGATCTATTATTGAATGATAAAAATTCCAAAATCGTGACAAATACTGTTGTGGTGCCATCTAGTTATGATAAAAAAAAAGGAATATTCAAATAAAATAAAAGCAGAAAAAAGATAAAGGGGTAAGCAAAATAATTGAAAGCGCAAGCATACTTATTACAAATTTAAAAATCTTTAATATGCAAAAAATCGGTTGTAATTTAATTCTGATGCTAATTTTTAATATGATTATGCTTGTTACTTTAAAAACAGAATAATAGTATTATCTCATTGACTTCCTTTGTTAAAGCAATGCGTAAATGATGTTTCTTTAAAATCACGAATTGACACAATTGCTCAATATCATTGCAACAACGATAAAGAATATATGAAATACATTTTAAAAGTGATTTTTTTTTTAAAAAATAACAGTTTTATGATGTTTTATTACAACTATTCAGTTAAAAAGGAAAAATTAAATAGGTTAAAATTATAATTGATATACAATATTAAAAATTTTAATTGACAGTGAGATTATTAAGTTATACTTACAAGTAAATTTATAAAACAAAAAATGAGAAAAACAAATGTAGCGCATTCAGGTATCGAACCCGGGCCCGCCAATCATACACCATACCAACACCATAGTTAACACCATAGTTAACACCACACCAACTGAGCTACGACTGACCTATCATTGTTGTAGCAAAGTAAGTATTTAAGTTGTGCACTAATATTAGACCCCCCGGTTTCTCAAGAACTAAGGAGCATTGGATAAAATCCGTTGAACCTGACACTAAGGGGCCTCTACCCTACAACATATATTAAAATAATCAAAATCTGTGATTAACAAGGTTGGCCCTCTCCTTGTAAGAGAATTTAGTTGAATTTTCAAACAGATATAAAAGATTTCACACTGTCATAAATTTCGATAAATAGATTTTTTTTTTTTAGGCTTTATCATCTAAAGAGAGACTACATTATGAAGACTAGAATAGAAAATTCTATATAAGTAAAAATTAAATAATAAATATCGCATTTTGATTATAATACAAAACTTGAAGCTCGTTTATCTTAAAATTGCATTTTTCAAATCGATGACCACGTTTACTCTAAAACTACTGAATCTGTTTTCTTTTAATTTTTTCAGCTTTTTTTTGTTATGTGTGTACGCAGTGTTTGAACGGTGAATTTTTTATTTTTCATTTATTTTTTTCTTATCAAAAATTCTTATCTTTTTTTCTTTTTTAATAAGATTTTTTTTCTTCAGACAGCTGTCATTAAAAAAATAAGAAAAAAGAAAGTTTTTCATAATTTTTTTTTCCTCTAGTCTCTAGAACAAATCTTATTCACTTAATTAACGCAACAAAAAAAAAATAATAATCATGACTAAACACACACACACGTACACAAAAAAGAAGAGAAAACAGAAGAGCGGCAGTAATTTTAAGTATGTTTATATATTTTTATCGTTAATAATATATTACAAAATAAAAATAAAGTCAAATAAAAAAATTAATTGCTTAACTAAAATAAAACTATGAAAAACACAATTTTTCTGTCGTATGACTTAATGTAACATCTTAATAAATAATCTTGTAAATACTTTACTTATTACTGAATTATCTAAAAGAAACTCTGCCGAGTTCTTTCCCAGAAAAATTAGTATTACCTAAAATAAAAGTCTAAATAAAATGCTGAAAATGTAATTTTAAAACAGTTGTTCTTCTACTTCGTACATGAGAAGTGGTGGGAAAGACAAATCCAGTGTAGTGATAACTTTGTTTTGATTCTTTTCTATTTGCTTGGCTATGCACCATCTTCCATATACGAGTTCCGTCCTGGTAATAGAGCTGACAGTCCCTGTGTATCTAAAGTCTAGTGTGTATTTTTTAAATGTAATATGAATTAATTTGCACCATAACATATTTTTACGAAATTATCCACGTGTAATTTACATATACTTATCTGTATCCCTTTTTTTTCTTTTTTTTTTTTTTTTTACAGAATATCAAAACTTTATTTCCAAAAATAACCGACTAAAAATAAATTTATTTATACAGGACAGAAAGAATTCTGTTTTGAAATTAGCATTTTTTTTTTCAGCATAAAGTTCTTGAACGTGAAATGTCATAGAAAGAATGTCAACATTCTTATGTTAAGATACATCGTGTAGACTTGGGTAATTGTCTAGGCCTTTAGAGTACAAGATATCGTTAGGTAACTATTGCTAAATTGTAACGATTATTCCTAGAATCCCACTTACATGTATCCCATACCTCAGGCAATTTTCACTGCCCTGTATTTTTTGTGGTTTTGGAGAGAGGGTCTTTATTTTAACTGCATCAAGATAAGAGGTTGTGTAATGAAGGTTTATAACCTAAAAAGCCTTAATCATTCATTCAGTTCTGCAAAATTTGCAGTACTTGCCTTGGCGTTACCTAATCCCAGTTTGCTGTTCTTTTAAGCCTTATAAGACCATAAGGTTGCTAAGAATAAATATTATTAACCATTTGGAAAAATGGTTATTGTTCTGTGTCAGAGTTGGAAATCAAAAACATATCTGAAGCGTTTTATTGGTTGAATCCGCATTTTATTCGTTTTCTGATTGGTCTATACAGTAATCTGTATTTCTCTTTACTTTCAACAGAGATTAATACTTCTGTTGCCACAATGACAAAAAAGTAATAAAAACTGCAAAAAAATTAATAACTCAGAAACAAATTGAGATACAGCTTTCAAACAAATTGCATTTAAAAATACATTTTTTTTCTCTATACGACGGTGTAAAAAGTAATATTGTGGGATGTTTAGAAGTTTAAGACCAATGTCAGACGGGCGTCTTTTTTGCTGCTTTTTTGCTTAAGTATTATCCATTCACAATACTAGCATTGTGAATGGATAATACTTAAGCAAAAAAGACGCCTGTGAATGGATAATACTTAAGCAAAAAAGCAGCAAAAAAGACGCCCGTCTGACAATGGTCTATGAATGAAATTTCATTTAACATTGGTCGTCAGATTTCTTGGAAATCTGACGATGGAAAAGCCTTTTCCCGAACAGCCAATGAAATGCTTGGATAATACGTAAATTTCAGGTGAATAATACGTAAGTTTCAGGAAATCTTGCAATTTTTACGTGTAATAACATTATTAATGTTTAATTCATGGCGTACGTAATGTATGATCAACTCCGTGCGATTTTTTATGTCTTAAATTTTAGTCTTTGAAAAAATCATTTTCCAAATGGTCGTTGTAATTTGTTAAATTGCTTTTTTATTTTTTTGTTTGTAACTGTTTTTTTTTAGTTTGTTTAGACCTAAAATAAATAAGAAAAATACATAACAATGTGTAGATTTTTTTTTTCGACTTTTTATAGGAAATATTTTCCAACGGTCTATAAAGGTAACACAAATTATGGTTAGGCTTATTATGCAATGTCTTTTATTTATTGATTTATTATAATAAAATGTTAACTAAAATAATACTATATCACTATGCAAAATGATGTGTTAATTATGATATTCTGAGAAGCAATTTCTTTTGGTTGTGAAGCAAAGATGATATTGCACATAGTGTATATGTTATGCGTCCTATTTTCTATGCAGCGTTTAACACAACTTGCGCATTTTTTACGCAATTGAGCTCAGCATACTTTTTATTTTGACATGCTGTATAAAAAATGCAGATAAGGACGACACTACAATACGATAATTACCCATTTTAAAATGGGGGAAAATGTTTCCCTTAGTCGTGAAAGGGTTAAAGCTCTCAACTCAAGCCCTTTCAAATGTTATTAAACACAACAGATAAATTTTAGTTTGAATTTTGAAGTATTGGGGTTATTGCTATTAGCTCCACGCATAAAAGATGCTAAATTAAAAAAACAAAAATCATAAAAATTTTGGTTCTTGGAGCACTATTTCCATAACTCAGTCTTTTCCCACGTGCCATAAACGCTGTTACAATCGCATTAGAAGAAGCAAAGGCATTGTGCTTATTTCGCCTGTGATAGGTTATTATATCGATACTTTTTTTTACATGTAACTATGACAATGTATTCGAACTCAGTTACCCCTTGTAATAATTGTTTTTAACCTTATAATAGTTGTATACTATTCATTTTTTCATTTTGAAACCCAAGACGAATTGTGATGTTAAAAAAAAGAAAAAAAATAATGTTAAAAAAATAATGTTAAAATCTTTGTGAAATTTACGTCAGACTTTAAATTTTTCTTTCGTGATTTTTATTGGATTTTCTATGATTTTTCTTCTATTGGATTTTTGTTTTCAAAATAATTTACAATGAAAATTTAAATAATAAACGCACAATATGTCTAATAAATTTATTTTCATTTCAGAAGTAAATTCAATGAAATAATTTATTGAAATTTATCAACTACATTTTTTAAAACAGAAACTAATCTAATATATTAAAGCGAAAACCTGATTCTTTAAGACGACGATTAGTAAGACCAATATTGACATATTTGCGCATGCGTCAATTTATTTTCGAAGCTCTTTAATTTAGAGGAATATTGAACGAGCAGTTTAAAGCTCTGAATTTTCGTAGAGGACGTGGGTTCGAGCCCAACACCCGGCAAAATGATTTCTGCAATAGTTTTGGCGATGATTCTCTTTAATAATGACATGTTTTATTAGCAGGAGAAGTTGTATTATTTTTATTTTGTTATTATTATGAATATTTGAATGCTTTATAATTAAATATTATTATTATTTGAATGCTTTATAATTAAATATTATTATTATTTGAATGCTTTATAATTAAATAAAATTTAATACGCAACAATATTTTTAAAAATAATAATTTTTTATTTAAAATATTTTGCATGTAATTATCAATTAAATAAATTGAGCTGATCTACATTTTTTGTTATATTTTCTGACCATTATCCAGAATATATATATGTGTGTGGCAGAAAAAAATGTTTGCCATTTTTTTCCGTAAAAAAGAAAACGGAAAGAAAGAAAAAAATATTCATATAAGAATTATAAAAGAAATTACTTTGATATCCGTGATTTAATATTTAAAAAATAAATGAAAATGTAAAATAAAATTCGAGTAAAAAAAATTTATATTATAAATTGTTAGCTGCATAAAGTTTCAAATTTAGGTTTTAGAGAAATGAGACCAATAAAAATAAAATTCATGTCAACTTTTAATAGTTTTGCAGTTTAAAATAAATATATAAATAAAAATAAATATTGCTATTTTTTTCAAAAAAAAAAAAAAAATACCGTAATAAAATAAATTAGACTGACAGCGTCCTCTATCACCCAAAAGAAATAGGAATCACTTATGCAACATAGAAATTTGTCACGATTTCAATAATTAATTTAAAAGCAACTAATTAAAAATTCAAGAATTTTTCTAATGAAACATTTAAGTTATTTACCGTCAAATCTTGACGGGCATTATCTAGTACTTTATTTAAATTAAACAGATATCATATTTGTCAGAGTTTATACATGTAATTTTTAAAAATCTAAAACTGATACGAATTATTCCCATTCATCTAAAATCTCGGAGTGGACTGAATCCAAGAGTTTCAGTCCCGTTATGAAGAAATTGTGTGAAATCCTATATTTAACACGTTATAGCAACTTGTTTTCACAGAAATTGAATTTTTGGTTGCAGTGTGATGAAATGCCTACATATTGTTATGGAACTAAGGTAATATCAAAAAGCGATTCACTAAGATCACAAAAACGTTGTGAAAATAGCCTTATTTTAGTAAGCTTCTAATATTTGCATTTGTTTGTAATATATATAAGTATATATATGATATTAATTACATTAACTTCCTTCTATAAAAGAATCATATTTATAATGTAGGTTAAATGAAAATGACGAAGATTACATTTTGCAAATGATATGTTATATCAGAGTGAATTTATAAGGCAGTAGTCACATAGGGTAGTAAAAAAAACTCATCGAAGGGATTTGGGGCAAAAAATTAGGAAAATTGAACTTTTCGAACCTGCAATTACTGCCAATCTAATGTTTGCTTATTTGTATAATTCACCAAAGCTTACTCGACCGAGTATCGCAAAGTTCTATAATATGGGTTGCTAAAGTTTAAAACAAATACTTCTAATCTCAGTATACAAACCTGTACATTTGTTACCACTCTATCATAAAAGAAAACTATGACTTTATTTTCACACTTGACGTCATTGTTGAAAACATGTCGTCCTTTAGAGAATTTCGAAGTCGCTGGAATGAAGATGACGCCATATTGACGCATTTATAGTAAAATAATTCAGTTTTAAGAATTAAATATAAGCTTATTCTCTTAAATGGTTTATCATTATTATTCACTGGAGCATTACTCTTTTAAAATCCTTAAAAAACAGCTTTTATAAATAAAAGGGAAATGACGTAACGACGCTTAATGTGGCGTAATACCGCGACGTAAATTCATTGAAGAAATTTTAGACGGGATGCAGCTGCACATACCATTACCTCATCGAGTTGACATTCTAGATTGAAATTCCAGGATTAGACAGAACTCGATTAGCGTAATAAAATGCCATTGGTCGGCCAAGTCATATCTTGGTGGAAACCACCTGCGGACCCGATTTTAGTGGTTGATTGGTAGGTTTATCACTGTGTTTTCCTGCACCCAAAGGCACGAAAACACAATGGTAAATCTACCAGTCAACCATTAAAATCGGATTTGCAGCTGTTTTCCAGCAAGATATGACCAGGCAAACCAGTTACATTTTAATATGTGAATCGAGTTTTAAATCATCCTGGAATTTCAGCTGTCAATTCAATCAGATGATGGTTTGTGCAGTCGTCTCCTGATCTATTCGCAAAAAAAAAATTTAAAATAAGGATTTGCATTCATTTATTTTGTTTGTGTCGCCAGTATTGTCACTAAAAGCTAATTTGCTTACAACAGCTCCATGTTCAGAGAATATTCATTTACTTTTTTTCGACTTCAGTAAATGATATTTCATACGGATTTTTCAGATTTTTGGTAAAAAATAAGTAAATATGAGTAATTCATATATATTTTCTTCGAAATACTTTTTTTAAGATAAGGTAAGCTAAAAATCGTTAAATCGATTTATACAAACGAAACAAAATCAAATATATATATATATATATATATGTTCAGTAGTTCGTATAACAGATGGATGAGAAAGGTGTACGATATATTCAAATTAAAAACATTTTTCTTCTCTGCAACTTTATTGAGAAAATGATAACAAAAAGGCATAATAATCCCATTATTTCCTTTTTAATTTTATGTGGACAACAATAAAGTAATTTAATTGCTGCCAATACAGATTTTGTCTTAAAAATTAGAAAACAAAATAATCTGAAATTAATTTTAAATTAAAATTTTTTTAATTCATTATAACATCCTCGTATCCATGTGAATAGCTGCTGTCGCACAACTTTTTACATTCGGAGGAGCAGTTGTGAAAAAGAAATGCAAAATCCGATTTTAATACATAATTTTTGCACTCATTATAAAAATTCTCTTGCATTAAAACACCATATAAAACTTAAAGCATAATTATTAAATAGTTCTAAAAATATCGTCCTTAATATCCAGAAAAAAAAATTAAAAGTTAAATGCTTTTTTTCCCACCTAGTATAACTATATATCTACTTAAAACTTTTAAGTACAACATTCGTTACTAAGAATTAAAATTGAATAAAAATTAAATATACTGATTCAAAGTAAATGACTACAGCATATTTTATTAAATATACTGATTCAAAGTAAATGACTACAGCATATTTTATAGGAATTATGTTGAAAAATAGAAAATCTTCTGTTTCTTGAAAAAAATATTAGTAGCTAAATTAGAAGCTAAAAAAATCCGTTGATAAATCAATTTCACATATATACTACTCTGCAGATACCTCATAAATTTATAGAAAAAACAAAAGGGGTGATGGGAGGCTGCGAGATTAATACTCCAGGAAGCATCATTACATTTTTGCAACCAATTTTTGAGTGGATGATTTTGGTATATATGATACATTGGATAAGGGATGGTATAGATAACGAAACTGCCAGCCAACTGGCTCACCAGATGAGCTGCCCGGGGCTGCCATAGCATCATCTCTCATTCGTCTGCAATGTGAAATGAAAAACAAATCGATTACTGTAGATCTCCGAATGTACGCGACTTCAGTAATTCGGTTGTGATTCATTTAACAGTGCAGCAGGTAGCGTGATGTGTCTACGGCAACACACGTCACTGATGCACCAGCGACTGGCAGTTTCGATATCTGCACTACTAGTCTATAATATATTCTAAAATTATGGACGCTGAAATTAGATGCAAAAATTAATGATGCAATAATAATGCAATTGTTATAGTTCTTTCGGACATATAGTTTGAACATTAAAATTCCACAATTTTACTTAAAAGGCGATTAGTGTAATGAAAAGATGTTATAAGTTTCAAATATATATTTTATTTAAAAACTTCTTAGTATACTTTCAAACCTTTCAGGTTCATCTTCAGAGAATATTTTGATAACTAAATGTTGTTTATCTATACAAAATACGTCACTTTGTTTTGAAATCGGGAGAGATAATAATTAGAGTTGAAAGTAGAAGTAGCAGTAGTTTCATGGATTGAATTTTAATTACAGGAAATATATATTATTATTGTTATTTGCAATTCCATTTATTTTATGACATCATTTTGTTTTTCATACGTCACTTTCTATGGGTAGAAAAATATTTACTTTAAATTTTAATATTTTTATTACGCCACTTTGTTCAGGTTTTCAGGATTTATTTTCAGGATATTGAACCACAATCTGGGGATATTGTACGATAGGGCGTCGTTACAAACTTGATTGCTTTTATACAGGATTTCTATTTATTCTCTGATAGTGGATGCATAATAATTGGATGTTGGGAATATGATTTTTGCCTGATCAAAATCTATTGCGATATTCTGATTGAAACTTAAACGAGAGAGAGCTGTAGATTGACGACGAAATTTTATGTCAGCTTTATGTTCTTTTATTCTTTCTTTGAGTTTTCTTCTGATCATCCCGATATACTCCATTAATCTATTGCTGCCAGTTCTAAAAGGAATGGTATATACACCAGCCAATTCATCTTTCGGTGTTGGATCTATTTTCGTAGAAATTAACTCTTTTAATTTTGTTGGTGGACAGGCTATTAAATTTATGTTGTGTTTGAGTAGAGCATATCTTAATTTTTCGTACAGACCAGGGAAATAGTTAATCTTTTTGTATATCATTTCTTTATGGTTTTCTTTTTTGATAGTGTCATGAAAATTGAATTCATAGATAAGTTTATTGATGAGGATTGTTGAAAAACCGTTTTCTTCTGCGATATCTCTAATGGTATTAAGTTCTTTTTGTAAATATTTTTCTGAACATACTTTAAAAGCTCGTCTAATATAAAATTTGTAAGCTGCAATTTTATATAAAAATGGTGATGAAGTATTATATGGGATCGTATTATTTGATCTGATCGGTTTTCTATATACATCTCTGTCAATGTTGAGGTTTTCCTTGTTCCTTTCGGACTATAACAATATTTGACAACATAACTTATAAGGTCGCTATTCACTTCTTCGGTCAAAAACACAAGTTGTCGTAATCCAAATCGAACTGAAATTTTCGATCATGATTTTAACAACAATAAATATGTAAAGAAATTTTCAACAAACATACCTTGAGTTGTAGAAATGGGAAGGCAATATAAAGAATACTGAAACTGTACCGGAATTGGATTTGTGGCACCCTTTGCACTACTTATTGCATACTGATTGAAGTCTACATCCTGAAATATGAGGTGTGATTCGTTGTGGTTTGAATTCGAACAGTTAGCACTTTCAACACTTGTCATGGTATTATCAGATTTCTTGCAACTCTAGCTAAATTGGTTAGAAAATTCATTAAAATATCAGCAAATCACTTCGAAAACTTCGATGAAAAGATCGATTTCTGAATTTCAAAGTGGGCTACAAACGCATGTGCACGGAAAGAATAAAGTTTCGTTACAAAGTGAACAAACGGCAATGGAGACATGTGATAATGAAGGTGAATAGATGGCGTAGTCGAAAAGTAATTTACGCAGAAAATGGTGTTTATGCACAATTTCTTGTCTAAGCATCCTTAAAATGTTCTCGAACATATATGGTCAATGTTCGAGATATCCATATTATCCTGATCTGGAGCTTTCTTACTTTTCATTTTCCGCATCAAGGGAACCCAAAAAGGCACATATTTTCTAGATGTACCAGTCATCCAACAACATATAACACGGATTCCAAAGAAAGTCATCTCTGACATTTTCCATCAACTTTACGAAAGTAAGTCGAAAGTCTGGTCTATGGAGATTCTTTGAGGGGGATTAAAGAGTGTTTATTTTTATTTTCTATTTTATTTCTAATACCAAACACTGAATCTTTTAGACGCATATTTTACGTTATGGTTAAAGTTATGAAAGAAAGTTTGTGATTGACTTGGAGTGAGACATTTTTCATTGAAGAAGTGGATTATATTCTTTAGGTTTTGTGGCAAGTAATGTTTGTCTAGCTGTGTACTATTATGCTTTACTTTTGTTCCAATAATTCAGGATTACCCTGCATAAATGAAAACAGTATCAATTATGGTAATTATTATGTTATTATTATTATTGAAATGGCAGTAAAATTTCGTTTGTAATAATTAAACTTTCATTGCAGAAATTCACTAATTGAATCTAACTTGCTTGTATTTTAAAAATTAACGGATTTTTTTCTTTTTCAGGAAAAGGATTCTTCATCGTACAGTCAAGGTAATTATTTTTTTTTATTTAATTTCCTTTCGTAAAAATAATTTTTTTTTTTTTTTAGGTATCTCTGAAACAAACGGGTTTTTTTTTCCATGATTTAAATTTTTGTGTGTTCTTCATCGACTTGTAAATTTTTAAAAAAATTAAGGGATATTTTACAATTTCTGAAAATTTTATTTAAGTTTGCATTCAAATTTCAAAGGTATTAGAAAGAATATATTTAAAAATGGGATCATCTGAAAACTTTTTTGCACTTTTTGAGTATTAATTATATTTTTCACATTTTAACATGAACAAGTAACTGTAGAATTCGATACCTTTTTTAACATTTAAAAGACTGTTCCATAATTTTTCTTTAAGTGCATCTAAAATTAATTATAGGCAAAATATTTTTAATCGAGTATTGTTTTCTTCAGTATTTAACATGAAAGACTAAACAAATCATTTTCGCATCAAAAGGCCAAGCAAAATTGCGAGTGTTTAAAAAACTGTGAAACAATTTTACTAAATTACAAAAAAAAAAAAAAAAAATCATTTGAACATATAAAGTCAACAAAAAACATAGAGTAACACGTAAAAAAACATGTAAACAATAAGTAAATAACTTAAAGGGACCGGAAAAGCCCAAACTCCACCATGTTAAATTCACCATCTTTATGTACCTTTTTCTCAGAAATGGTGAAAGATAGAGGTCTAGATTTTTTATGGTAGTTAAATTAGCATGTTTTACGTACTTTAACAGACTATTTTCTTTCTAAGTGCAACTGAAAAATTATTATCAGTTATTCATTTAAAATCATTTTTTAAATTAGCATTTTTGGTAATATTTCACTGTTTAAAATAAAGAATTCTGAACAAATCATCAAACCCCTGTGTGCAAAATATAACATAATTTAAGTGTCAGTAAGAATCTGAGTTCTTAAGTTTTCTAAATGTTGAAAAAAGGAACATCAACCTCAAAAATTTAAGTTTTGAGAAAAACTCATTTAAAGATTTAATTTATATTTTTATTGGTGATTAAAAAGTTAAATTTAATAAAATCCTGCTTTGTATGAAGGATTATCACCTTCTTCTATTTCATACGACTCTTCAAGTTTTCTTTTTGCAACTTTATTTCTTTTTCTGTAAAAATCAGTTTTTTTCGTTGAATTTTGTTTACCTGGTCCCCTTAAAAATATACGCTCCTCAACTGTAGTAAAAGCTCCATAATGTCCAAAATATGTCCAAAAATGTAAGTTAAAAAATCAAAATATTTGAGTAATAGTAGTACGTAGGGAAATTCCTGATCGTATCCAAATATTGTATCAATATTCTTTATTTATGTCGTATTTCAATACACGTTCCTTTCTGGCAATTGCCTTTTATTTTTTAATACATCTTTTCGAATTCCTGTTGCGGTCGAGTAGTTTATTTTTAAGTTCTCCTCTTGTTAATGCATGAATTTTGCTTGTATGTTTTATCCTCATCAGATCTGACGCACACAAATCTGGACCTTTATTCTTTTCCTCTTAGAAAACTAAACTGTTTGATTTTTACTTTCTTCTACCTTTACAAGAAGAAAGTATTGGATTCGTGAAAAATTTCGACTTCCGGTTTTCAACGGATTTATACGTTTTAGAATGCCCAGAACACGATTTGATGGTTTTTAGAAAATGTCTGTCTGTGAGTCTGTCTGTCACTCTGTCACTCTGTCACTCTGTCACTCCGTCACTCTGTCACTCTGTCTGTGAGTCTGTATGTGACAAAAATTTTGTGGGCGCTCTATCTCAAGAAATAATGCACGGAATTTCACAAAACTTCATATTTAGTTAGACCTTGTTGTAAACTGGACCTGATTAGTTTTTGGTGAAAATCGCCCAACAGGTGGCGCTGCTATGCGGCATTTTTCACGATATCTGCAATAGCTATATCTCAAGAACTACTGCACGGATTTTCATAAAACTTCTGATTCAGTTAGTCCATGATATAGTTTGGTGCTGATTACTTTTTTGTGAAAATCGCCCAACAGGTGGCGCTGGTATGCTGCATTGTTCATGATTATCGCAATAGCTCTAACTCAAGAAAAAATGCCCGAATTTTCATCAAACTTCAGATTCAGTTAGTCCCTGATATAAATTAGGGGCCGTTCAAATATTACGTAAGCACCTAAGGGGGGGAGGGGGTTAGCGATTTGCTTATTTTTGCTGACAAGGGGGGAGGGGGAGTTTGAATGATGCTTACGTAAGACATTTTCAAAATCTCTTAACTTGTAAAAAAAAAAAAAACCTATTAAAAATTTCAAATTGAAAAAAAAGAAATAACAAAAGAATATTTAACTTGAAGTTCTGATGTCAGCTATTTTGACCGCACAAGGAAAACATAAACAATCTCTTTTATCTAGAGGTGACTGTTCATGTTTGATGCATGAGCAGGGCTTAATTTCTAACAAAAAAGTACCGGTACTAAGAGCCATACCATCCTCCTCCCCTCCTGCCACTGCAATCTGCATATTTATATTTCATACATTATTTGCCAAAATGTAAAGTATTTTTTTCTATAGAAAAATAAAAAAAATAAATGTATCTATCAGCATATACTTAGTTGTGAACTATTCCACTTTTTAGCTATCACTCCTTCCGAATAGAATTCTTTGCCTAATTTTAATGTTGTTAATTGCAGAATTCTGCGATTAAATGTGGTAAGGATTATGATTCGGAAATAGTGTTAACACCAAAAAGGAATAGTTCGCAGCTATGCATTTTTATGAAAAACTGAATCAAATTTACAGAGATTTATATTTATATGCTGAAGAATGGAACAACGTTTTTCAATTTCCTATAAAAGGAGCATATCTTAAACTACAATCGATTCCTTCCGTATAACGATCTTTTGTGGTGAACCCCTGAAAATCAGATTAAATTAAAAATTTAACCCCCGTTATTGGAAAGATTCGATGCTCTTATAGAAAAAGGGGAAACTCTGCTCGACTGCTTTCTAGCCAAGACCACAAACTGATATAAAAATTGAATCCATTTCATCTCCATCTCCTACGTGTGCGACACATTACGTCACATATAATTGTTTTGATAAAAAAGAATGCAAAACTTGGATATGGGAAGGAATGAAAGGGTAATTTAGGCTTCGTTTTTTTTGGAAGCGTTGCTACACTGGGCTCCGGAGCCCTGTATTTATGAGCTCCGCTGAATTCCGACCAATATTTAAATATTTACTAAGAATGGAGGAGTATCGGAGCTGAGCTCCGGTCGGCTCCGATGCAAATTAAGCCCTGTGCATGAGGGCTTATTATCTCTGAGAACTTACTACTATTTCCAATTATGAGAATAGAATAGAATAGAATTGAATAGACGGATGCGATATGTTGTATTGTGACAATATGAGTCTTCCGGGAAAGCTTCCAAAACGTAAGTAAAATTCCATCTTTTTTGTTTCCACCCCTCCTCTGTCAAGTGGTTGAACCCCATAACCAAAATGACTGACTGCTCTACTGTCTGGTGTCTCTTAAGTTTTGAAAAACTCTCAGTACTGTAGTGTAGTGGTGTTTAAAATAAATAAAATCAGAAATATGTCTTCATTTCGAGAAATCTTGTGTAAAAAACTTTTTGAAAGTTTCAAAAAGTCTGCATCAGATAAATCTTTGAAGGATATCCAATGTAAAACTAATGATGTGTGGCGGCAGTACAAAAAGTCTTCTAAAACTGACAAAGAGTTAGAGGTATTGGTGCTAAAAATAATTGAGGACGAACTGCGTAAGGCAACCAAAAAGAAATCAGTCTTTCGTGATTATTTTATAAAGGTAATTATAATCAATTTATTCTTAAAATTTTAAATATATTTTATCATAACTTTTAGTTTACATATTACTTGTAAAAATTGGAAAAAGGATAGATAAGATAAAATGACCATGTAGTCTTGGCGAAACATGGTCAGAATGGGAATAAATAAAGACGAAAGAAATGTCAAAAAATGAGTTATTACTTTTTAAATATGGCGTAGCCAAGCTAAACCTTATTTTTTCTTTTCAAATAACTCGAAAATTAATGTATCCATGGGGGAAAAAATTAAAAAAAATGTAAGTTTTGTAGCAGATAATCCTCTAACTGTTTTCAAATTTTGTACCTTACTAAAAATGAAATGTAATCCAATTGAATGGAAACCAGTGTATCTCAAATTCAAAAACAGATAAATAAGGTTTCCAGTGATCTAAAAAAAGAAAAACAATCCTTAAAAAGGAAACGACAAACTGATGAATACCAAAGAAAGCATCGAACCACCAAACGAACAAAGCTTGAAGAAATCTGCCATGATAATCCAGACATTAAAAAAAAAAAATAGCTTTGAGGAAATCAGTCGAAAGACCAAGTTTAAATGTAGATCAAACCATTATTGCTTAAGGCAATAGCAGGCATAGCTATTATTGGAAGCGCTGCAGATGCAAAAAGAAGAAGCGAGTCAATACGAAGTGTCAAAACTCTCGATAACTTGACTGTAGAACTGAAAAAGGTTGGTTTTGCAATAAGCATGAGTGGAACATATCTTCGTTTGCTTCCAAAAAATTCCTCAACCATCGAGGGTCGAAGACATGTCACCACAGTGCCGATAAAACTTTCTTGTGTTCAGACTGGTTATTACCGATCTCACATTGATACCCAATTTGCAGTAACATCCATCCGCTATTTAGAAACTTTAGATTCAATTCTTGGACCCATGCAAATGTTTCTTCCTTCACAGGATGACATAGTGCGCGTACCTTTGGGAATTACAGCAGCCAATAAACAGTCCCCGATACTGATGCATATGGAGTATCGTGTATCCTTACCCGACCACGAGTGGGTCATCGCTGAACGCCACAAACTTATCCCATCTATTTACGCTGGTATTGTGATTGCTCCTGGCATGGCAGGTCAAAGTAAAGCCATGGGTTATTCTGGTCCAACGTTTATTGCTATAAGAAGTGGGAAACACAGTTCTTCCACAGCAAATGCTCATGCTCAGGATTTTGAAACTCTATTAATACTCAAAGACTTTGAAAAATTAGTGAAAACAGAAGAGGATTTCATCAAACCTGTAATCATAGTTACGGTTGATAGAGCTCCAGACGAGAATCTCCGCTACCAGAAAGTTATATCGTTTGCTATTAACCATTTCAAAAAGCATGATTTGGATGGAAATTTCATTCCGTGCAATGCTCCTGGAAGAAGTGCATATAACTGAGTAGAAAGGCGAATGGCACCACTCAGTAGAGAACTGTCTGGTCTTATACACCCTTATGACCATTATGATTCCCATCTCGATGAGAACGGTAGCACTATTGATGAAGAAATAGAGCAAAATAACTTTGCATATGCTGGTAAAACTCTCGCAGATATCTGGAACTCATTAAACATTGACGGTTATCCTGTTACTGCCACATATGTTGATTCAGGCGAACCAGACTCTCTTGGTTTGACTTGGATTGGTATTCGAAGCACTTACAAGAAAATCAATACTTGCTGCAAATTATAAAATGCGAAGAAAAGAATTGTTGCTCTCCTGCACGTAGTGGATTATTTCGTATATTAAAAGGACGATTCATTCCTCCTGCAATTAAAATGACACAATCGTAAAATGACATCATTATAAGTGAGGAAGGGGAATTTATAGATTTAAGTCTCCGTCTGGCCTTAAATCTCAATATTACAGCAAAGGGATTTTTACAGACGCTGTATGATTATTTTTGCCCTTCCATAAAATTGCAATTATTCCCAAGAACTTGTGGAAGTTGTGGCCAATATCATGCATCTCGGAAGTCAGCAAACAGACACAAAAAAAAATTCAGCGCAGTGGAAAAAGCGAGAAGGCCTGCCTTATACGACCATTGAAAATTGCTGCTCGTCGAGCAAATGAACTTATGTGCTTCGCAAAATTCGTGAAAGATACAGAAGATGTTGAGTGTATCAAGGAAGATGAAGTTGATCATGATTGCATCCGAAAAGAAAGCGATGAAGATAATCAAGTAAAACTGGAAACCAATATCATAACAGGTATGGAAAAATGGCTTGAGCAGCCGTGGTCAGCATCGGAATAGATATGGGCATGTTCAAATTTTAATTTTTCAAATGGCTAAGTTCTTCTAAAATTGTGATCTGAGAAATTTTCTTAAATAGAATTGTAAGGAAATAAAACAAGCATTTATTATTATTTTTTTTTAAGTCGAGTAGAGTTTTTTTTTGTATAGTGTACTATTTTTTTTTTAAGTGGAGGGGGGGGGGTTGCAATTTTCTTACGTAATTATTAAGGGGGGGTTTGCGATTTGCTTATTTTTGCTGACAAGGGGGGAGGGGGGGGGGTCAAAAAAGGCCAAAAACATGCTTACGTAATATTTGAACAGTCCCTTAGTGCTGTTTAATTTTTGGTGTAAATCGCCCAATAGGTGGCGCTTCTGTGCTGCATTTTTCACGATTTTCACAAGAGCTGTATCTCAAGAATTATTGCACGGATTTTCATCAAACTTCAGATTTAGTTAGTCCTTGACATGAATTGACGTATAAATTCGTGCTGTTTAATTTTTGGTGTAAATCGCTCCACAGGTGGCGCTGCTATGCTGTATTTTTTGCGATTTCCGCAATAGCTTTTTCTCAAGAACTAATGCTTGGATTTTCAACAAACTTCAGATTCAGGTATACCTTAGTATAGTTTAGTGCTGTTTACTTTTAGTGTAAATCGCTCAACAGGTGGCGCTGCTATGCTACATTTTTTCAGAATTTCCGTATAGCTCTATCTCAAGAACTAATGCACGAATTTTCATCCAACTTCAAATTCAGATATACTTTGATATGAATTGGTGCTAAATCGTTGTTATTTCTTGTACTATTTAAAGGATTTAATTGGCGTGATTTATATAGAAGAAAGTTTTGTGATGACCACAACATACTAGTTTTACTTTACATCTATATAACTAAATGTTTTTTGCTTTGGAACAAAACCAATAAATGGCAGTACTAATGCTTATTTTCTCATAAAATAAATGTTATTTTCATCTGGGTTTCCAAAATGCTTTCAAGACAGTGTAGCCAGGAAAGTAAGAAATTTTCATAATTATTAAACTTAAACGCTTTATAAGAAAAAATAATTGAAGATTTGCCGTTCATTCACTTGTTTAAAGCCCTAAAATTTTTTATTGAGTAAATTTTGGTTATTGATAATCAGATATTTTAAGGAGGTTGGTAATTTTAGATCCATATCTGTGAACCTAAATTACCAGTTCCTTAAAGCATCAATAGAAAAAGGGCTCTTTCTGCCATCTATGGCACAAAATTATCTTTGTTCAAAAGCAATAAATTTTGGTTATTGATAATCATATATTTTAAGGAGGTTGGTAATTTTAGATCCATATCTGTGAACCTAAATTACCAGTTCCTTAAAGCATCAATAGAAAAAGGGCTCTTTCTGTCATCTATGGTACAAAATTACCTTTGTTCAAAAGCAATGACTGTGTATTTGTAATGTTATTTTAACTTCAAGACTGAAGAGTTTATGCATATTGGCAGAAGAAACTTTCTAAGGCTGTTATAAAAAAAAAAAATCAGTAGATTAAAACTAAAAAGTCACAGGGGTTAATGATAAAGTGTGAGAACGGAACGGTAAAATATTTTCATTTTAATCATGATAGGAGTAATATCAGATTCACGATATCAATATTAAACAAAATAATTTATACTTGGAGAAATTCTGTAATCAGTATCTGAAAAGGATAAAAAATTGTCATATTTTTATTTGCAGGCGTGACATTACGTGCCGAGGATCTTTTGGTAGACAGCGAACTCAAAATGGGAACCGGCAGCAGGATGCTTCCAGCCAATCATTTGGCTTTCAACCCAGGTAAGAAAGCTCTATCAAATGCGACAAAGCATAACAGTTGATAATCTGCAGTACATTCCTTATACCTGAACAGCTATGTATCACACGATTTAGAAATACCAAAAAACCTTCAAACATCCTGGGGGTGTCTTTTTGTGATTAGAACTATGTTTTACAGCGGTAGATCAACTCGAAGCGGATTTACGACAGGAATCTATTGAAATATGGCTGCATGTCAATCATTCCGTGCTGAGTTGATCCTGACATCAGTTTTAAAATTCTGTTTCAGCTTTGCGTAGACAATACAGTGAAGATAGACAAAGAGGTACCCCTTCCTCATATGACTGGATCTTCCTATTTTCTGCAGGACCCCATTGCGTCTCACCTGCAATTTGCACTTACATTTGCTACTTTATACATATAATATGTCCCTTTAAGACATAGGAGTACATTAAAAATGCCCGAAGAACCATACCTCTAGGACCCATTGTTTTGGAGAAAATGCGTCATGGATTGGACGTCGGGGGTCTGGTTTTATGACCGCCACAATCGCCAGATCTGACAGATTTAGATACTGGGATAGTTCCGATGGAGCCATCTGAGGTATTTGGTTTATCAAGACCAGTTACTACAGAAAGTGACTTAGTTGCTCGTGTTCATGCTGTGTGTACTTTAGTAGACACCACTCTGCTGCAACGTGCGCAGTCAGCCATTCAACGTCGCGCGCATGCATGCCTCGATATGCGCGGAGGATATTTTAAACATCTTCCTGCGTAAATGTATCCAATTACTTATGTCCATGTTTTTAATAAAGATTTTTTTTGCACAAGATATGACGTCATATTTTTCTTTCGCACTTTTCTCGAAAACTATGAGTCGTAGAGTTGTAGTTCTTTGGTCATTTTTATGTACTTTAAGCGTGAAATATGGCTATGCAGAGTTTGGGCGGTCTTGATGGGACATTCTTTATAATATCAGACATGACAATTATAGATAATTATTATACATGACAACAATATCAGGCAACGCAAAAGGACAATTAGGCTAATGTGGGGACAATTGCGTCTTGAGCGACTGCTTACCTGCAGCTACAAAAGGAAGCATTCTATATCACTCACTCGCAAAGAAAAGTGCCCAACTCAAAAATTCAATATTTCATTGGAGAGGCAAAAGAAGATTCCTTGATTTTTATTGTAACATAAAATTACAGCACTTATCTCTGAATGTAGCTGTAAAAGTGCTCATAAAAGCGTAAAAAACTTACGAATAAAGATGTAGAACTAGTTTATAAGATTAAGTAAATTTATCCATCCAGACAATTCGGCCCCTTTCTTTAGGGGCAAATGGACATATACCGTAATCTATCAGTTTTCTAGATAACTATGCTTATGGCACTTTCCCTGTAGCAAGATGCATCTAACTGCTATCTATTTGTGCAAAAATATGCAAAATGAATATTTTGGACTTGTGTCTTTTTTATTGCTGGTGAAACATATATATAACTATATAAATTTAAAATAATTAATTAATTAAATTAAATTCTGGTGCTAGTAGCTTAATTTAAATAAATTTACATGAAACAAAACTATTTTTTTAATATTTTACTTAGAAAGACATCGCATACTGATTATTTAATTTGAAGTAAATTAACCGAATATCGCTTCTTTTCCCTCAAAATTTGAAAAAAGTTGCAACAAGTTTGAGAATCAAATAAAACAACTTTTTTCAAATTAAATATTACAAAAGAAATAAGAAAATATTTAATTTAAAATAACGAAAATTTTGGTATCTTTGTTAATAACAGGTTGAATGTTTCACGAAGTAAAATAAGTTCTTGTATTTAAAAGATTTTTTATGATACTTTGTTATTGATTGCTGCATTTTTTTTACAGTTAATTACACCCTTAATGTAATGTTATCAATGGGTAATTTTCTAAATTAACCGCGTTAAAAAAAATGTTCATTGGGAAAACAACTCTAAGAATAATGACACATTCATCGGTGTTTATTAAACTTCTATTATTGTCTACGATAAATGAAAAAGAAACAGGCATAAAAAACACCGTCTAAAATTGCAACCAATACTGTTTAATTAGTATTGTCTTTCATGACAATCGCTTTAATTTTTCGCTGATATTCATAAAGAAAATGGGGTTTATTGCCCTCAATGATAATAAAGTTTTCATTGTTTAGTCAGAATGCTTTATATTATACATCTGAAATATATATATACTTGTTCCTTATCATACTATAGTTGTATTTACTTATTAAATGTGTTGGCGCAACTCTTTATATGTCTGTATATACATATACAGGGTGTCCACTCTCAACAGTGTCCAATGGCTAATTCCTAAACCGTTAGTCATAGACATATAGTTCCAATTACAAAAATGTTTTAAACGAGATAAAGAAATATTTTAAAAGCAATTTGGGTCAATAAATTCATTTCTTAAAAATTACGAAATTTAAATTTGTATACGGTCCCCCGATCCTATAATTTATATTTAGTAAAAGTTCCCTATTACACAGACAAGTAAGGAAAAAACGTCCCGTTCATATAACACTAAAATTGACCTAGTTATGAAACTTTAAAAATACATTACTTATACGGGGCATTCTCACAATCTTTTGACTTTTATGTCCTGAATAATAATTTTTATTTTAGTACATGTTCTTGTGTTCTTTTTATTTCATATACTGTGGAACATCCCATTGCATGATTGCATAACAATATTAACGAGATAAATAAGTTTTGGACGATGTTGAGTCCAAATACCAGGAAAATTCCTATACCGTCCCTTTTTTTTTATCCAATGTAAATAACTCTTTCTAAAAATCAATGAACATTGTGGCTACCATTTAGTCTTAAAATGATTTGCCTAAAATAATTGGTAATTTTCCTTACCTTTACATTTTTTTCTGATTTCGTCTCTTTTTTCCTATACCGACTCCCTTTTTTTTTTTACCTTACCGTCCCTTCTTTAAAAAACCTTTTAAGACAATGTTATACCAAAATTTTGTACTAAAAATACTACATTGTTATTATTTCTTATTTGAATGTCCTGCAGGTGCAATGCAATTTCATTATAAGTAAAAATTTAGAAGAAAATGAAAAGTTTTGAGGGTAAAATGGCAAGGAAAATTAAACTCGCAAGTTTAACATAAACCTCAGTTTAAAAAAAAAATTCGCTGCTGACAATATTTTCTTTATTTTGAATCAGTAAGGCATTTGTCTATCAGATTAAAATGTTATTTTAGCAAGTTTAATTTTACCGGATTTTTATTCCCGAAAGTCAAAAGATTGTGAGCATGCCCCATACCACTTTTCTACATCTGAGCACAAATGAATTCGACCAAGCTTTGAGGGGCCATATACGAGTGCTTAAAGTATTCGAAGAACTTATTTCATGTGTATCTGCGCTTTGAAAAAAATAGTTAAAGTACAGTAAACCCTCGATTTAACGGACTAATTGGGACTAAGATGTGTTCGTTAAATCGAAAGTCCGTTAAATCGCAAAGTACTATTTATAATATTATTTTGTTATAATTATAGTACATATATATATTATTACGTGCTTGTAATTACATATATTATTACAGTGCAAATTACATATATATATATAATATATATATACAATATATGTATATACATATATACTACTGTATATATATATAAACACAATACGTTACTTTTAATAATACAATATTGGTAATGAAATACAAGCGAATTAACACATATGCAACTTTTATGGGAATGAAACACTTTTTACACAGAAATAATAATTAATAAACAAGCAATAAACAAACGGAAAAAAATTACAATGCCCCCAAAACAACAGGCATCATTTTATGTTATTTACATCACATTAAGGTTGCTCCATACTGCTGGATTGAAAAAAGGCGTCTAGTTTTAGTTGTTTCCCACTTGAATGCTGTTTTTTTATTATAAGAGCTCGAAATTGTCTAAAGTGTTCATAATACGCAAACACTTCGGAATCTGAAGATGCCCCTGTGTAAGTAATGACGTCATGCATATGCTCTCGTACTGTAGATAATTTCGGTCGAAATTCGCTTAATTCTTCTTTCTTGTGGTCCTAGACCTCATCTTCATTATCATCATGCAGAATACTATCTGCGATCTCCTCCTCATTTAGAATCTGGTAGCCTGGATCTGCTTCGTCATTCTCGAGCCACTGTTCTATATTTTTCTCAGGGATATCATCACCAGCCTCCATTATTGTACTCCTAAAATCCGAAATCTCAAACCCTGTAAAATCGTATTCAGGATCTTCGTCGTTGAGTAGTTTTGACCAGCCGTTAGCCAGTGTGGATACCTTCATCTCCCTCCACGCAGCAGCAAAGTTAAAGATAGCTGATTTTAAATTGTAGGTGCGCAAATTTTGCAGCGTTCTGGCTCCTCTCAAATCTTCTACTGCATCATTTTCCTTTTCCAACACTACCATTACTTCTTCAAGGAATTTCTTCTTATAAATCCTCTTGCAGGCAACAATGACTCCTTGGTCCATCGGTTGAATTAATGAAGTTGTGTTTGGAGGAAGGAAATCACATTTTATTCGTCCATCCCTACTAACTAACTTTTCCGCGTTAGGGTGGCAGGGAGCATTATCAAGGAGTAATAGAGCTTTTACTTCGTTGGAAGGTATCTTCATAACTTCTTCTTGATAGTGACGCACGGCAGGAACAAACTGGTTAAAAAACCAATCAGAAAAAATATCGCCTGTGAACCAAGCATTCTTTGAACTAGAATAGATGACTGGCAGTTGTTGCATACTAATATTTTTTAGAGCACGCGGTTTCCTGGCCTTTCCAACTACCATTGGTTTAAGACGATGACTACCATCAGCATTAGCACAAAGGAGTGCTGAAATACGCTCCTTGTTTAGCTTGCGGCCAGGCGTCTGGGTATCATGTTTGTACGCCAAGGTATTTTCCGGCACAGAACGAAAATAGAGTCCTGTCTCGTCAGCATTGTATAACTGACACAAAAGTAGGCCCTCGGATTCTATCAGTTTCTTTATCTTTTTTCGAAAAGGTTCCACCTGTTCGATGTCGGCGCTTAAAGATTCACCGCATGTTTCCTGTTAGTGAAACCATGGCGTTTACGAAACGCCAAAGCCAACCATCACTTGCACGAAATGTCACTAAACCCATATGTTTCGCCAATTTTTCTGCGCCTGCCCGCAACTCAACACTACGGACGATGACGCCACTTGACCGCTGTTATACAAACCATTTGTATATTGCCTCCTCCAGGTTTTTATTTTGAGCCACTTTTACATGTTTCCTGTCCACCACTGAGAAACCGCTTTTTGAATCACCCATGCTGTATTTAAGGGGAAAATGGACTAGTTTTTCCTTATTCTTGCGAATGTCCGAAACGGTTTGTTTTTTAACTCCGTATAGTTCGCAAACACGTGCGACCGACACACCACTCTCCAACTTCTCTATCAACTCAAGTTTCTGTTTTATAGATAAATTAACGTGTTTCCGTTTAATATTACAAGCCATTTCAAAAAAGCACTAGTAGCAAAATACACTTGTGAACTGAAGCAGAAATGGATCGTGGGTACGCTAGCGCATGCATAGAACGAAAAGCATATCACATGGCCGCATAAGTCGCCAGCATCATTGCGCATGCTTAGAACGAAAACCACGCTGCAGTGAGAATAAAATCGCGCACTTTCGTGTTCTTTCCCTTTTTTTAAGGTTTCGTTCATTTGATAACGAGATATTGTGTCGCCACAGATATAATAAATATTTTTTTATTTTACCGATAAATCGCTTTTTAAAAATAGTAAAAAGAAATGCTTTGTCGTTGTTCATTGCTTGATTTTTCACATATAAAAGCTTAAAATAGGGTTGTGTGTTGATTCTCAAGTAGGGGAGGGGAGGGGGGCAGTAATACTTTTTTTTTTTTTCGAAGCGTGTTTCATCGTTTTAGAAGCTGTTTTATCATGGAGGCTTCCAGTAAATAATAGTGATAAATAGATATTTGACATTTGTCAAATATAAAAATTTGAAATACGGGCGTTGAATTTCAGGTTAGGGAGAAGGGAATAATTTTAAATTAACGATTTTGATTTGTTAATTTAAGGATAAAGTGTTTTAAAAGGGATATTAAACGAAACCCTCTGTGCGATCTGCGGTCACACTTACCCACTTGTTTTACTTTAATTTTTGTTTAATTTTTAATTTTTTTTTAATTAGTCCGTTGAATCCGAAGTCCGTTGAACCGAGGTCCGTTAAATCGAGGGTTTACTGTATTATTATTGAGTTAACTTTTATTAAGTTTCAGATTGGCTAAAATAATTGTATTTTAAAATATGTTTTTAAAGATTTGACACTGTTTCTTTTCATGATCTCTTTTAACAAAAATTATGTTATTTTTATAAGTTTTTATTTAACTTCAACGATTGTATGTATGTTTTCCTAGTTCAAAATTTTTACTCGAACTTCAACTCACTTTCAAATATCCAATCGAGATTAAATTTAACATACTAACGTAAATCCGATGACAATCTAATGTTATTATGATTTGCAGTGTTACCATTTATACTTTTTCTAGAGGATAAAACATGAAATTTCGGCTAGATTACCGCCAAGATGTTTAAGAAAAAAAAAAATTCGATTAGATAACACAAGACTGCGATGGTTGTGTTTTTTAACTTTTATGTATTTTTTAGTACTGAATCCGAAAATTTCCTTATATTTTAACCATCATGTCAGGATTTTTTGCAAATCATAAATTTTCAAATTTAAAAAATAACAAAAATCGGAAACTATGAAACAAATGTAAAACTTTTGTTATTTATTTCAATAATTTAGTCAGTTCTTTTACTTATACTGGGATTCTTACAGCTAAACAGTTGAAGGGTCCGATGAGGTGGGTGAGAAGGTTCAATTTTAACTTTGAACTTTTTAACTTTGAAATTTACAACTTGCGAAAAATCGTGAGTTGATGATTAAAAGTGAAAGTCATTTTCGGATTCAGCGGTTAAAAATACATAAAAATCAATTCTCAAAAGCTAAAAATACAGCAATCACATCTATTTTATAGTATCAAGTTTTCGCAATTTTTTCTTTTTTTTTTTTTTTTTTAACTTTAAAATTTACGATTTGCAAAAAATCTTTATGTGATGGTAAAAAATGAAGGTCAATTTCGGATTCAACGGTACAGAATACACAAGAATCAATTATCAAAAGCTAAAAAACATGACGTAACCCATCTTTTGCAGGTTTAATGTAATCTCATAACATTTTAAAATATATATCGTTTTGTAAAGGATTGAGGCTGTTATTTTTATCATTTTATTTAACAAAAATTCTGTGTTTTTTTCCTTACATGTTTATTGCAAATTCTATATTTTGCATTAATATGTCAGAATGATTAAAGATTTCAAATTTATATTGCAATGCTAATTTTACTCTCAATCATTTTTTTTTTATATCTTGCGAAATTTAATTTCTACTAAATTTGTGAATTACCCCTAATTTGCAGCAAAAATGTGCTCCAACTTAAAACAGCTATTACCCGGTCAATTTCAATCGGGGAATGACGGCACTTTTTTTGGTCTTACTTGTCAGTGTAACAGGAAAAGTTTTCTAAATATAACTTGTAGGACCGGCGGACCGTATAAAAATTTAAATTTCGTATTTTTTTAAGAAATGATTTTATTGGCTCAAATTTCTTTTAATATACTTCTTTACCTTATTCAAAACATTTTTGTAATTGGAACTATATGTCTATGACTAACGGTTTAGGAATTAGCCACTGGACACCGTTGAGAGTGGACACCTTGTATACATGTGTGTGTGTAAATCAGTGTTGGAGTAATGTTCCTTATACAAATGTACAATTTTCGACAGATTTGCAGGAAACTTGATATATATACGTTTTAGAACAAGAGTAAAACTACTGTATACTTTAAAAATTTCGCAGACCACTATTTATCTCTTTTTTCAACTACTTCCCATAATTTATGATTATACATTTTTTTCTGTTGCCACAACTTAAAAAACTGCGCAAGAATTTAAAAAAAATGAACCCACGTGTACTTTATTTCTATAAGCCAAAAAATTCAGACCTACTCGTTATTCTGAATTCGAAATTGATTAGCAAATGATACCACGTTTTTCTTTTCATAATTTAGTCCTCAACTTTATAGGACAACTTATAGAAAAAAGAATAAATTAAATATCGTCAAATATTGTGAAAATCTAGAGGGATACGCTTCATAGAGTAAACACTTTAAGTAGTGAGAATAATCATTTTTTTAGAATCTTACAAGTAATTAAGGTCTGGATCTTTTTTTCCGAAAATTTTATTCTGGAAGATTAGCATAATTTTTGGACAGTTTCCCTTAAGACAATGTAATTCAATAGATCGAAGAATTATCTCGAATGCGTTCAGTCTTAACGGGTCTCACGACTCTTAAAATTGAAAAAAAAAAGAAGAAAAAAAAGACCATTTTCATCATCTAACATCTTAAAATGATTAAATTTATGATTTAAAAACACGATTTTTATTGGGATCAGAGATATAAGTATGTTCTTTCATTTCATGTATTTAAAAATTTGCAAGGTGCAGAATTAGAATTTATAGGGGACTCTAAACTGTCAGACATTTGACGAGCAAAAAATTGTTATAACAGATTACGCGCAGAATTACAATATAAATATTGCAACTAGAATAAACATTTTGGTGTGTACTTATACTTTAGATTGTAATAATTACCCTGAACCTAAATAAATTTCCATTTAAAGCTTTTTATGTTTTTAATACCAAATTGTGTTTAACTGATGCAAAATTTTGAAAATTTCAAAAGTATAATCACATAAAAGAAATTTCGCTTTGAACAATAAGAAGGAAATTTTAGGTTCCGTTTATACAGAATAACATGAAACATATATGTTTTGAAAATTTCATGAAAAAATATTCAGAAGTTTTCGAGATATCCTGCGCGTTATGCCCAAAAACGTCATTTGGAGAAAAATTACTTCAAAGTTTCGGGAACGCCGCTTCAGCTATTGAGTGGGTATAATTCAAAAAGCCATAACTTCTGTTCTAATAAAAATTTCAAGGGAACAATTTCGCCATACGGGCATAAAAAACACCATATAAAATTGCAACCAATACTGTTTAATTAGTATTGTCTTTCATTACAATGGCTTGAATTGTTCACAAATATTCATAAAGAAAATGGGGTTTATTACCCTCAATGGTAATGAAGTTTTCATTGTTTAGTCAGAGTGCTTTATATTATACATCTGAAATATTTTTTGTTTGTTTGTTTCTTATCTTACTATAGTTGTATTTACTTATTAAGTGTTTGCGCAACTATTTACATGTCTATATATATGTGTGTGTATCGAAAAAATGACTTCAAGGTTACGGGAACGCCGCTTCAGCTATTGACTGGTATAATTCTAAATTATTAGTATTGTCTTTCATTACAATCGCTTGAATTGTTCACAAATATTCATAAAGAAAATGGGGTTTATGATAATAAAATTTTCATTGTTTAGTCAGAATGCTTTATGTTATATCTCTGAATAATACTTTTTTTTTGTTGTTATTATATTGAAGAAGTTTTTGAGAAGGTCCAGACAAACGGTTATCTCCTTAAATATTGCTCCTAGGCACATATTTCAAATTGCAAAGATTCATAAAAAAGGGTGCAAAATTTGATGAGATAAGTTGCTACTGCAAACGGGGTCTATTTGAGAAAATACAAAAATTAAATTTTTATACGGTCCCCGTAGGATAAAAATTTTTAATTAGGAATTTTTTACTTATCCATTCCTGAATCAAACAAAAAAATTCCATCTTGATATCTGCAAAACTCAGAGAGCGATATCCGTTTTAATAATTTGTGACGATTCAAGAATCAGACACAAATTGAAATGCGTGTAATTCAAAGCGTGTATATTCAATATCAATTGATATTGATATTGAATAATCAATATCAATCCGATAATCCATAAACAATATCAAAATGTTCTAAAACGATAGGAGTTTAACATCTAAAAAAATTAATATTTTAAAAATGTTGAAGCTCTTAATAAGCTCTTAAAAATGTTGAAGCTCTTTTAAATGTTGAAGACTTTAAAAATGTCTGAGACCTCTTAAGTATAGTCGGTTGGGAAATAAAGATATCCTATTTTGCAATTTCTTGATTTCGTCTTGTAGTTGTCAGTAATGATAAACATTATAAGGCTCCAGAAAGGAAAAACGCCTCCTTTCATGGTAAAGCAATAAAAAGTCACCTGACCTTTATTTTCCAATCACACTTGTGGTTTTTAAGAAAAGGAAGGGAGATACAACAATGAAAAAGAGATAAGAAGATTAAATCGAACTTGACGCAATCTTTTTTCTCCTGCTGGATGTCCAGCAATTTTCTTGTACAGCCATTAAAGATGAATAGCATAACAAAGCACCGTCTGACCAGAACAAAGAGACCGCGAGTAGAATGATACGCGTGTCGTAAACTTGTTTACCCGTTGTTATGTCCTTATCTGGTCTCTTTTTCCAATCAGATAACGCTCTGTAGCCCTTCACCACATGTGTGGATCGTATGGCGACTACGCATTTGTCAAGTTTCTATGGTGATTTCTGCTTGTATAAATGTATTCTATCTTTCTAAAAAAATCGCTCTAATAATTTTGAGATACTCTTTATTTCTATTTATTCTTATATATATACACCAGATTGTTATAACTTACACATAAATGATTAAAGTTGTTTTGGGAAAAAAATTAGTAGTTATGATAACCCCAAATTTGTTAGTATAGATTTTAGTAAATTTAAAAGGGAAAAATATTCTAAAAATGACGTATGAAGAACGATATGACATTGGGAAATGCATTTAAAATTTGCCGATTACAAAATCAACTTAGTAGGGCATGTTGCACGTTATTTCGAATTATTATACGTTATTAGCGATCTTAAAATACAAACAACTGTCATGAATAATGAAACATGAATTTCGCTAATGCATTTTGAAAATGTTACATACATCAAGAAAAGGACAAGGCAACACTTTATGCAAATTTTTTAACAAACTTTTCCAGTTTACATCCAAATATCTTTGCAGAATAATATAAAAAGACTTTTAGAAACATTCGACAAGTGCTAAATCGTAAAGCAAACGTTTTGATAGGAAAGTTCCTGTTACATTTAGAAACGAGATTCCGTAAGATGTAAAATTCAATTTCAAACAAGAAAGGAAAATCATGCGTCAAGCATAGATTATGAAAAAATTTCCAGCCCATTCAGAATTCAGTAATAATGAAGTTTAATGAAGTGAAAGATGACGTCTAAATAAAAAAATTAGGAAACGCTTAACATATTTGAAAACCAAATTTCAGCAGTTACCATCTCTAGTCAGAAAAGTATCCAAATTCTTTTTTGAAGCCTGTATATAATGTATAGAATTGTATGTATATTCAAATGCCAAAAAAATATTTCAGTTGGGAAACGCATAACACAGTTGAAAATTTCCCTTTAGCAATATCCGTCAATATGCGAAAATGGGCTCGAAATTCTTGCGCAGCCCTGTACATGAACTATAAAATTTATAATTGCCAAATAATATGTTAAAAAAAATAGTAAAAATTAAAAATGCGTACCACAATCGAAAATGCACTTCCAACAATTATTCCTCATAGATAGTACCGAATTCTTTTGCGTGTCCCTGTGAATGAACGATAAATGCTATGCACAAAACACTTCATAGCAATGACCTTGAAATAGCGAAATATCATTAAAATATACTACACACGTTTAATAAGGTGAAAGATGTCTAAATAAAAAAATTGGAAAACGTTTAACACATTTGAAATCCCAATTTCAGCAATTACCATCTCTAGTCGGAAAAGTATCCAAATTCTTTCGTTCAACCTGCGTAGTATGATGTATAGATTTGTATGTGTACTAAGCAGTTGGCAAAAAATTATTTCAGTTAGGAAACGCATAACACGGTTGAAAATTTCCCTTTAGGAATTTTCAACAATAAGCGAAAATGGGCTCGAAATTCTTGCGCAGCCCTGTACATGATCTATAGAATTTATAATTGCCAAATAATATGTTAAAAAAAATAGTAAAAATTAAAAATGCGTACCACAATCGAAAATGCACTTCCAACAATTATTGCTCATAGACAGTACCGAATTCTTTTGCGAGTCCCTGTGAATGAACGATAAATGCTATGCACAAGACATTTCATAGCAATGACCTTGTAGTGTTTTAAAATAGTTAAATATCATTAAAATATACTGCACACGTTTAATAAGGTGAAAGATGGTGTCTAAATAAAAAAAAATTAGAAAAAGCTTAACACATTTGAAATCCCAATTTCAGCAGTTACCATCTCTAGTCGGAAAAGTATCCAAATTCTTTTGAGCAACCTGTGTGCAAACCTGTATAGATTTGTATGCATACTAAACAGTTGGCAAAAAATTGTTTCAGTTAGGAAACGCATAACACGGTTGAAAATTTCCCTTTAGGAATTTCCATCAATAAGCGAAAATGGGCTCGAAATTCTTGCACAGCCCTGTACCTGATCTATAGAACTTATAATTGCCAAATAATATGTTAAAAAAATAGTAAAAATTAAAAATGCGTACCACAATCGCAAATGCACTTCCAACAATTATTGCTCATAGATAGTACCGAATTCTTTTGCGTGTCCCTGTGAATGAACGATAAATGCTATGAACAAGACATTTCATAGCAATGACCTTGTAGTGTTTTGAAATAGCGAAATATCATTAAAATATACTGCACACGTTTAATAAGGTGAAAGATGTCTAAATAAAAAAATTAGAAAACGCTTAACACATTTGAAATCCCAATTTCAGCAATTACCATCTCTAGTCGGAAAAGTATCCAAATTCTTTTGTTCAACCTGTGTAGTATGATGTATAGATTTGTATGTGTACTAAGCAGTTGGCAAAAAATTATTTCAGTTAGGAAACGCATAACACGGTTGAAAATTTCCCTTTAGGAATTTTCAACAATAAGCGAAAATGGGCTCGAAATTCTTGCGCAGCCCTGTACATGATCTATAGAATTTATAATTGCCAAATAATATGTTAAAAAAAAATAGTAAAAATTAAAAATGCGTACCACAATCGAAAATCCACTTCCAACAATTATTGCTCATACATAGTACCGAATACTTTTGCGTGTCCCTGTGAATGAACGATAAATGCTATGCACAAGACATTTCATAGCAATGACCTTGTAGTGTTTTGAAATAGCGAAATATCATTAAAATATACTGCACACGTTTAATAAGGTGAAAGATGGTGTCTAAATAAAAAAAATTAGAAAAAGCTTAACACATTTGAAATCCCAATTTCAGCAGTTACCATCTCTAGTCGGAAAAGTATCCAAATTCTTTTGAGCAACCTGTGTGCAAACCTGTATAGATTTGTATGCATACTAAACAGTTGGCAAAAAATTGTTTCAGTTAGGAAACGCATAACACGGTTGAAAATTTCCCTTTAGGAATTTCCATCAATAAGCGAAAATGGGCTCGAAATTCTTGCACAGCCCTGTACCTGATCTATAGAACTTATAATTGCCAAATAATATGTTAAAAAAATAGTAAAAATTAAAAATGCGTACCACAATCGAAAATGCACTTCCAACAATTATTGCTCATAGATAGTACTCAATACTTTTGCGTGTCCCTGTGAATGAACGATAAATGCTATGCACAAGACATTTCATAGCAATGACCTTGTAGTGTTTTGAAATAGCGAAATATCATTAAAATATACTGCACACGTTTAATAAGGTGAAAGATGGTGTCTAAATAAAAAAAATTAGAAAAAGCTTAACGCATTTGAAATCCCAATTTCAGCAGTTACCATCTCTAGTCGGAAAAGTATCCAAATTCTTTTGAGCAACCTGTGTGCAAACCTGTATAGATTTGTATGCATACTAAACAGTTGGCAAAAAATTGTTTCAGTTAGAAAACGCATAACACGGTTGAAAATTTCCCTTTAGGAATTTCCATCAATAAGCGAAAATGGGCTCGAAATTCTTGCGCAGCCCTGTACCTGATCTATAGAACTTATAATTGCCAAATAATATGTTAAAAAAATAGTAAAAATTAAAAATGCGTACCACAATCGAAAATGCACTTCCAACAATTATTGCTCATAGATAGTACCGAATTCTTTTGCTTGTCCCTGTGAATGAACGATAAATGCTATGCACGCCACATTTCATAGCAATGACCTTGTAGTGTTTTAAAGTAGTGAAATATCATTAAAATATACTGCACACGTTTAATAAAGTGAAAGATGGTGTCTAAATAAAAAAAATTAGAAAAAGCTTAACGCATTTGAAATCCCAATTTCAGCAATTACCATCTCTAGTCGGAAAAGTATCCAAATTCTTTTGAGCAACCTGTATGCAAACCTGTATAGATTTGTATGCATACTAAACAGTTGGCAAAAAATTGTTTCAGTTAGGAAACGCATAACACGGTTGAAAATTTCCCTTTAGGAATTTCCATCAATAAGCGAAAATGGGTTCGAAAGTCTTGCGCAGCCCTGTACATGATCTATAGAATTTATAATTGCCAAATAATATGTTAAAAAAAATAGTAAAAATTAAAAATGCGTACCACAATCGAAAATACACTTCCAACAATTATTGCTCATAGACAGTACCGAATTCTTTTGCGTGTCCCTGTGAATGAACGATAAATGCTATGCACAAGACATTTCATAGCAATGACCTTGTAGTGTTTTAAAATAGTTAAATATCATTAAAATATACTGCACACGTTTAATAAGGTGAAAGATGGTGTCTAAATAAAAAAAAATTAGAAAAAGCTTAACACATTTGAAATCCCAATTTCAGCAGTTACCATCTCTAGTCGGAAAAGTATCCAAATTCTTTTGAGCAACCTGTGTGCAAACCTGTATAGATTTGTATGCATACTAAACAGTTGGCAAAAAATTGTTTCAGTTAGGAAACGCATAACACGGTTGAAAATTTCCCTTTAGGAATTTCCATCAATAAGCGAAAATGGGCTCGAAATTCTTGCGCAGCCCTGTACATGATCTATAGAATTTATAATTGCCAAATAATATGTTTAAAAAATAGTAAAAATTAAAAATGCGTACCACAATCGAAAATGCACTTCCAACAATTATTGCTCATAGATAGTACCGAATACTTTTGCGTGTCCCTGTGAATGAACGATAAATGCTATGCACAAGACATTTCATAGCAATGACCTTGCAGTGTTTTGAAATAGCGAAATATCATTAAAATATACTGCACACGTTTAATAAGGTGAAAGATGTCTAAATAAAAAAATTAGAAAACGCTTAACACATTTGAAATCCCAATTTCAGCAATTACCATCTCTAGTCGGAAAAGTATCCAAATTCTTTTGTTCAACCTGCGTAGTATGATGTATAGATTTGTATGTATACTAAACAGTTGGCAAAAAATTATTTCAGTTAGGAAACGCATAACACAGTTGAAAATTTCCCTTTAGGAATTTTCATCAATAAGCGAAAATGGGCTCGAAATTCTTGCGCAGCCCTGTACATGATCTATAGAATTTATAATTGCCAAATAATATGTTAAAAAAAATAGTAAAAATTAAAAATGCGTACCACAATCGAAAATGCACTTCCAACAATTATTGCTCATAGATAGTACCGAATTCTTTTGCGTGTCCCTGTGAATGAACGATAAATGCTATGCACAAAACATTTCATAGCAATGACCTTGTAGTGTTTTGAAATAGCGAAATATCATTAAAATATACTGCACACGTTTAATAAGGTGAAAGATGTCTAAATAAAAAAATTAGAAAACGCTTAACACATTTGAAATCCCAATTTCAGCAATTATCATCTCTAGTCGGAAAATTTCCAAATTCTTTTGTTCAACCTGCGTAGTATGATGTATAGATTTGTATGTATACTAAACAGTTGGCAAAAAATTATTTCAGTTAGGAAACGCATAACACAGTTGAAAATTTCCCTTTAGGAATTTTCATCAATAAGCGAAAATGGGCTCGAAATTCTTGCACAGCCCTGTACATGATCTATAGAATTAATAATTGCCAAATAATATGTTAAAAAAAATAGTAAAAATTAAAAATGCGTACCACAATCGAAAATGCACTTCCAACAATTATTGCTCATAGATAGTACCGAATTATTTTGCTTGTCCCTGTGAATGAACGATAAATGCTATGAACAAGACATTTCATAGCAATGACCTTGTAGTGTTTTAAAATAGTGAAATATCATTAAAATATACTGCACACGTTTAATAAGGTGAAAGATGGTGTCTAAATAAAAAAAATTAGAAAAAGCTTAACACATTTGAAATCCCAATTTCAGCAGTTACCATCTCTAGTCGGAAAAGTATCCAAATTCTTTTGAGCAACCTGTGTGCAAACCTGTATAGATTTGTATGCATACTAAACAGTTGGCAAAAAATTGTTTCAGTTAGAAAACGCATAACACGGTTGAAAATTTCCCTTTAGGAATTTCCATCAATAAGCGAAAATGGGCTCGAAATTCTTGCGCAGCCCTGTACCTGATCTATAGATCTTATAATTGCCAAATAATATGTTAAAAAAATAGTAAAAATTAAAAATGCGTACCACAATTGAAAATGCACTTCCAACAATTACACTGATCAGCATGCATTTTGATGATCATATAAATATATATTTTTCTGAAAGTGTTTTTTATGCTGATTTCAAAAATGTAAAGCATTTTTGCACACCACGTACACTTTTTTTACAAATATTATTTTTAATTAATTTTATTCTTAAATCATAAATTACTTTATAATAGTAATACTAGATGGCGCCACCAAATTTTTTAGGAATTGATTCCATATGTATATACATTACATTAATTTAAATAAATGAGAAACTGTATTTAGGAAGCTGAAATTATTTATTAATATGATTTAATAATAATAAAAAAAATTATTTATGTAAAATTAAAAAGAAAAAGCGAAATCCATAAATTTAATTTTGTAAAAAATATCTAAATTAATACTTGCTAGGGGGCAGCACCAAACAATGTTTGATCTAATGCATAGGTTTTAACAACAATAAATTTCTTTGTTTATTCACGTCTGTTTCTTTCGATTTGAAATATGTGATATATTTCACATCTTCTTTAATTGAATAATGGCTTCACGTAAATGTGTAAATGATACAGATATATTTTGTTACATTTGTGGAAATTATACTGTAGTAAATCAAAGGCAGGATATTACAGATTTTGTTAAAAATGCTTATTATGCTTATTTTGGTGTGAGACTGGGTGACCAAGATAAGACATGGGCCCCTCATAAAGTGTGTAGAACATGTGTTGAAGGATTACGACTTTGGTTGAAAGGCAAAAAGAAATGCATGCCTTTTGCTATTCCCATGGTATGGAGAGAACCTAGAAATCATCATGACGATTGTTATTTTTGCTTAGCTAATGTTCATGGGTATAGTTCGAAAAATAAAAAAGGAATTATATATCCTAACTTGCCTTCTGCAATAAGACCTATATTGCATAATGAAAGTCTTCCTGTTCCTTCTCCTCCAACCAATTTGGAAAGCATAAATGAACCAAATAATTCAGAAGATGATGAAAATCAAGAACAAGATGTCTATAAACCAAAAGTAAATGATAAAGCTCCAATTTTATTTAATCAGCATGAACTCAATGATTTGGTGCGCGATTTAAATTTGCCAAAAATAAAAGCTGAACTTCTTGGTTCTCGGCTTAAATCTAAGAACTTATTATTACCAGAGACACAATTCTCTTGGTACAGGCATCGTGAAAAAGAACTTGTTCCATACTTTTCTGAAAAGGATAATTTAGTATATTGCAATAACATAAAGGAAATAATGAATTTTTACGGTATCCTTTATAATGCATCAGAATGGAGATTTTTTATTGATTCCTCCAAGACAAGTTTAAAAGGGGTTTTGTTGCATAATGGAAACCAATATGCATCAATACCTATAGCCTACTCAGTTCATTTAAAGGAAACATATGAAAATCTTGAACTTTTGCTAGACCAGGTCAAATATAAAGATCATGAATGGTTGTTATGTGGTGATTTAAAAGTGATTGGAATGCTACTTGGACAACAATCAGGATACACAAAATTCCCATGTTTTCTGTGTGAGTGGGACAGCCGGGATAAAAAAAATCATTGGGAAAAGAAAGATTGGCCATCAAGAATATCATTATCCCCTGGAACAAAAAATGTAATTAAAGATCCCTTAGTCAATCCTAAAAATGTTTTGCTTCCACCTCTGCATATCAAATTAGGGATAATGAAACAATTTGTGAAAGCCCTAAATAAAGAAAATGAATGTTTTAAATATATTTGCAGCAAATTCCCTTCTATTACTGATGCTAAGCTTAAAGAAGGTATTTTTGTTGGGCCTCAGATACGAAAGTTACTGACAGATAGTGAATTTGAAAAAACAATGAATGATTGTGAAAAGGAAGCATGGCTGAGCTTTAAATGTGTAGTGGAGAACTTTTTAGGAAATAAGAAAGACCCAAATTACAAAATTATAGTTGCAGATATGTTAGAAAAATTGAGATTACTTGGTTGCAACATAAGTATAAAAATACACTTTTTACATGCACATATCGAATTCTTTCCCGAAAATCTCGGAGCAGTGAGTGAGGAACACGGTGAAAGGTTTCACCAAGACATCAAAGATATAGAAAAACGGTACCAAGGCAAGTGGAATAAAAATATGATGGCAGATTACTGCTGGATGTTAAAGAGAGATCTTTGTGCTAGTGGACGAAAAGCAACTAAAAGGAATTTTTCTCAAACTAATTGATTTTTTTAATATTAATCAAATTTGTCCATATTTAAATATATTGTAAGTATAATTATTATGTCTATACTTTAATTTTTCATACATTAATTTTTTAATACATATCCTAGTCTGTATTAATTATTTACCTTTGAATAATAATTTTTTTTTATAAATTTATATAAGTGAAAGTTAAAAAATCATATGTTTTTATAAATTTACAAATTGTTAATTTGTAAAAAATCCTGACGTGATACGCAAATTTCGACTTTACTTTTGAAATCAGCTTAAAAAATTGATCTAAAATCACCTATTCATTTTTAATCATCAAAAAAAAAGTTTCAATATGCAGATCAGTGTTATTGCTCATAGATAGTACCGAATTCTTTTGCTTGTCCCTGTGAATGAACGATAAATGCTATGCACGCCACATTTCATAGCAATGAGCTTGTAGTGTTTTAAAGTAGTGAAATATCATTAAAATATACTGCACACGTTTAATAAGATGAAAGATGGTGTCTAAATAAAAAAAATTAGAAAAAGCTTAACGCATTTGAAATCCCAATTTCAGCAGTTACCATTTCTAGTCGGAAAAGTATCCAAATTCTTTTGAGCAACCTGTATGCAAACCTGTATAGATTTGTATGCATACTAAACAGTTGGCAAAAAATTGTTTCTGTTAGGAAACGCATAACACGGTTGAAAATTTCCCTTTAGGAATTTCCATCAATAAGCGAAAATGGGCTCGAAATTCTTGCGCAGCCCTGTACCTGATCTATAGAACTTATAATTGCCAAATAATATGTTAAAAAAATAGTAAAAATTAAAAATGCGTACCACAATCGAAAATGCACTTCCAACAGTTATTGCTCATAGATAGTACCAAATTCTTTTGTGTGTCCCTGTAAATGAACGATAAATAGTATGCTCACCACATTCTACAGCAATCACCTTGTAGTGCTTTGATATAATGAATCATCATTAAAATATACTGCAAACGATTTTTCGACTTAGGTTATAATGTAAAACAATTCTTTTGAGCACCCTGTAATCAAACAATAAATGCTACATACTGCATTTTTAATGCCAAACGCACCATGGTACCTCAATAACATATATAAATTATACGTCAATCCAATTATATTTACGTGAGATAGAGCACGGACAGACGGACAGATAGACGACCAGAGAACTAAATTCATAAATTCTTCTCAACTATGTTGGAAAGTATTAAAAATAATGTATAGAAGTTTTCGATACGTTTAATCTAAAGTAACGAAAACTGAAAAAAAAAAAGAGAGTGCCGGCGAAAAATGAAAGGAAAAAAAAAAAAGAAAAAATCTGTTAAAACTTTCAAGTTTCATTCTCGGGCATTAAAGAAAAAAACCCTATAAAAATAAATACTTTCTTTACATCACTCTAGCATTAGAGGAACAAATCCTATAAAATTCGTGAAATAAAAAACAGCAAAACCCATCTAGGAATAGAACTTTTTCTCTATCACAAAGTACCATTCGTAGTTGTAAAAAAATCGCAAAATGTCTTTAAGTATTTAAAGTAGGTGTAGAATTAATTCTACATTTATTCAAAATCTATCTGGCAAATTGGATTAAACAATAAAACAATCGTTCACAAAAGCGTAAGCAATATGCGAAAAGAAAATTTTAAAAGCATTTTCACGTAATTAAAGGTAGAACATGATGTTACGGTTAATAAAAATAAACAAGTTGAAAATTGCTTGTCAAATTTGGCAAATGAGGCGCGTTCGCACCATAACTAGTTTTATAAATATTTTTTGCACCGCATATTATACTGAATGCATATTTTAGTTCACTTCATAAGTGCATATCAGTTTCATTGTGTTCGAAAGGCTGTAACATCATTAAAATGCACTTGAAATAATTTTTTCCCATTGGCCTTAATGTAACGGAAAACGTTTGACTGTCCCTGTAATTAAACTATGCACCCGATTTTCATAAAATCTGAAATGACTCGACAAAATTTTGCAACAATTATATATTTAAAATTTCGGACCATTCGGTTGGGTTCGGTTTGCTCTGTTATATGCGGACTAACGGACGGACTAAATGACGACTATAGGTGCTACGTATTTATATAACTAGGGGGCTCGGCCCCCTACGAGCTACGCTCGCCAACCCCCGTCCAGACACCGTAGACTCTAAATGCACGCTAATTTGATCGGCTTTAAAAAGATTTCGAAAGATTGAATTATAATTTAAAAAACAGTGGCGATCTCTCTATAAACGGATTTCTATTCATTTCTCTTTGATTGGGAAATTTTAACGCCAAATCCGTTGCGGTACTACTTGATTATCCCGTCGACCAATTTCGCCAAATTATATAAATCGCCAAAACACTCGCCAAATTATACAAATTGACATAATTTTTATTTTAAATAACGAAAAAACAAATAAATTAGTACAACATTAATTAAAATACAAATAAAACATCGAAATAAAAATAACTTGATGACGTAGACACGTGTAACAACATTTCAAAATAAGCTAATATAAAAGGAATTAAGTAAACAGAGTCTTTCTCTCCTGGTATTTTTTAACAAAGTGAAAAGAAAGTTCTTTTAAATGAGACATTTTAAATTAATCATTTTTAATCTAACGTAATTTTGACCAAACTATTCTTTCTCTTTTTAATATTCACTTGTGTTAGAAATACTTGTGTTAGAAATGAAATATTATTTGCGCTTTCCTAACAAAAATAGTTGAAAAGTATCCTCTTAAAATATCAAATAAATGTCTAGCGCAATTTCTAAATTTAAAACGTTTTGCAATATTATTTTGTGTTTATTTTATGTAATAATTGTAATGTGACGTAAATATGACGTAATTTCTCCTATTTAAGACTTCTAACTCATGTTAATAAATTTATTGTTTTACAAATTCCTTTCTCTCTTAAAATTCACGTGTAATTATAGTTTTTATGACGTAATTTTTAATAAGTTCCTGCTTTTTGTACATAATTATTTAATTCTTATTCCAAACGTTTTTTTCTGTTTATAATAGTCACGTGTAAATAAATTTTTAATTTATTTACGCGTATATATATATATATATATATATATATATATATATATATATTTTTTAAGCAAACATTATTGTTTCCGCTGTTTATACAGTTGGCAACAGTTTAAATTAATATCACTTTCTAAAATCTGTTAAAAATATCTCTAGAAATGCTGCAAATCTGAATTTAAAATAGAAATAAAACCTCAAAAAATGAGTCAAAATAAAAAAATTAATGCAATCTGCACTCCGGCAAATTCTAACGCATAAAATGATCTAAAAATGATTACATTCCTATGAACAGTTTTTGCTCCTATAAAGCTTTTTTAGTGGAACGATTTTGTCCAACTTTAGCATTAAATATCTCTTAAAATAATTCTTTGATCTGAAAACTGTCTGCATCAGCGTGTTTATCAAACATTTTTGCATAATACTACCGATTTTCATATTTTTGTATGCATTATTTTTCTTAATATTAACGAAGAAAGACCTCCGGTCACAAAAAATTCAAAACCGGCGGCGGTGACAGCGGTAGTTCCTTTTTTTTAGAATAGAGAGATTACAAACGCACCTAAAAATGAAGTACGCATAAAAGTTTAAAGTTAGCAACTTTTTCAGGCCCCTTTGAAGCATTATGTTATATCGGGTCTCAAAAATATCAGTAAAAATTTTAAAAGTTTTATCCTATTGGAAATTTGTTTACCACCGCATATCAAAATTTTTATTTTCATGTTATCAGGAGATTTTCCATATGTATGTGCATATTAACTCACAAAGTTGAGTGTATGTGTACAGTACACATGCATACACAAGCTACAAAATTTCCCCTAACCAACAAAACATTATGACGATTCATAAATCTAAATGTGAGTATAACAAATGAGTTGTTCTACCAACAAAATTAAAATTTTATAGTGATTTAGTCAAATTTCATAAAAGCCGGATCATAACACCTTCATTAATATAAATACCAGGTTACTAAACCCGTTTAACCCGTGGAAATTCGACGAAATTTAAAAAAAAAAAAAAAAAAAAAAAAAAAAAAAAAAAAAAAAACCTATAACTATTTCGAGATTGTCATTACTCATTACTGTAATAGGACATGTCGATAAATTTGCGATTACGTTGTCTTTAAAAATACTTTTTCTATTATATGCATATAATAATCATAGTTACTGAACATTATTATATTATCTTTACATTTGCTGTTATAATTTTATTTAGTTTTCAGCTCTTAGAAAAAAAAAAATCCGCTAAAAGATCAATACAATGTTGCTGAGCCCTGTTTCAAACATATTCCAGTATTTTAAATTTAAATTTAGGGGCTAGCTGTCCTGATCAATAATTTATGATAATATACAGAGGTACTCATGTATTATGGAATAGTCGGACAATATGGAATACTTCAACATCTGGCGCATACGATGTTGTAGGCAAGCGTAAATCCGTTCTGTTTGGATACCTGTTGTTGGAGCGACGCTATGAAATAAAATCTTATTCTCAATTTTTGCAGTTTTTTGCAGGTAAATTTTACAAAATTCGTATTAATTATAAAATATTATTGTCACTGATGTTCAGTATAAAGTTCAACAGTTATATTTATTGCTGTGTTAATCAGTTTTCCTCTATGCTGACTTGTTAAGGAGTGAACAGGTTATGTTTTTCAAGATGGTGTGTCGGGTATGGAATATCATCTAAACAACTGTTTCAGGACGAGTCTAAAAATTAAAATAATTTTTCAAAGAATCTGATGATTTATACAGGATGTACTGACTCATTTAATTTTAGTTATTCTTTTAAATCGCGGTTTTTCTTGAAATTTCAATATTCCTTATGACTCTATTCCATATTACCGACTGGTTGCCATTACTCGAAAAGTTTAACTTTTTTTTTTTAATGCTAAGTATTGATATATATATTTTTTTCTTGCTAAATGCACTAAAAATGTGTTAAGAAATAGTCAAAGTTTGTTCTTTACTAACTTTTAATGTATCTCTTTTCTTTCTGTTGTCTTACAAATAAAAATGTAAATGGTATTCCATAATACCCGTACTTCCTCTCTCTCTCTCTCTCTCTCTCTCTATATATATATATATATATATATATATATATATATATATATATAATCCTAATGAAACGAATTTATAAAACGGATATTATGAAACGACTGGATTGAAACGAATTTATGAAACGATTCTATGAAACGACTGATTAAACAACTGATTACGTTTTACGGCGATTTCTCCTAAAATATGGAGTACTTTGCGATGAAATTAACACCAAAAATCCGTATTGATCCACAGATCTCAAAACTGGTATTAGAATTTTTAAATTCGAATTAGTTTTCGAAATATTAATTTTTTTCTAATTTTAAATACTTTTCTCTAATGATGGCAACTCAAATTTTAATCATAATAGATATTTTCTTTTTCATGTTTTAGAAAAGGTTATAATTTTAAACTAATTTGGCGACCAGTTTGGCCTCCCTTAAATGTATGCTAAGAACAATATTTTTTTTTTTTCATTATTATTTTATTTAATACAAACTTTCATTTAAAACTGAAACATTTAAAATTAATGGCTAACTTTTTCCTTTTTTTTTAAACGAAACGAAAAGAAAAATATTAGGCTCAGATGTCATATACGCACCGGGGAACCGAGTTGGCGCCAAAATGGCGTTGTTTTGCCTGACAGGATAACCCGGCTATTGTTGCTTATTCATTAATAAATGTTTATTTACTTTTATTTTCTTTTTATTTAAAAAAATGTTATAAATTGTTTTGTTCTATAGTTATTAATTAATTTTTTCATGTATTGTTATTTCATTTTAAAAATAATAAAAAATAATTTAAAAATACATATGTAACTGGTATTAGAAAACGAGGTTTTTGCCAAATTGTCGTAAAAAAAATCACGCCAAACCCAGTGCTTATATGACATCTGTGTTAAATATTAAATAATGCAACAAATCATGACATTTAATTTCAAATTCAAAGCAAATGACCAATATCGCCAAATTATATAAATCGCCAAACCACTCGCCAAATTATACAAATTGACGTAATTTTTATTTTAAATAACGAAAGAACAAATAAGTATAAAAATACAAATACAAATAAAGCGTCGAAATAAAAATCCCTTGATGGCGTAAACACGTGTAACTTCCTTACAGTCAAGTGAATGTGACATTTGCGATCAACCCTTATTGGCATTTAATCTTATAGTCTGGCGATAGATTTTTGGTCAGTGGGATAACCAAATAGTACCGTTTTAATTTACCACTCGAAAAATAAAAAAAGGCTAACTGGCGAGTTAAAAAAAAAAAAATCTATTGGCGAGATTTGAACCCGGCTAACACAAAAGTACCAAGAATTCTTTGCGATCATGGCAACTTTTATGTAGTTTTATTCGAAAAAATAATTTTGATTCTTTAATCAAAATGTAAACCTTTCTTATGAAAAGCGAAGGAACTGTTGATGATAGTCACATGACTTAGGCTATTATTATAGAGATTGTTTTCAATTCTAAAAACAGCGCAAAAGAATAATATTTCCTAACGATTACAAATTTATGTACACGTGGCTATTAAAAACAAAAAAAACTTTTAAATTACTATTAAATGAGTACGTGTTAAAAGCAGGAAAATATTGAAAATTATGTCTTGAAAATTGTATTTACACGTGAATATTAAAAGAGAAAAGAAACTTTAAAATAATAAATACATTAATATGCGTTTAACCCTTTCAGGGGCAAGGTACTTCTATTCGTAAAATTTTGAAATCAGTGAATGGCACCAGAATTTGCAAATAAATTTCGAAATACGAAAATACTTTTGTTCACTTACTTAATAAAAGGAAAATTTTCATTCCCATATTCTGGTGCCAATGTGGCATTTAAGAATTAAAATTAAGTGATCCATAAATGAACCACCGCCCTTGAAGGGGTTAAAGCAATAAATTGTAGTAACTGTAGTAAATTATATTACGTCAATCGTTTTATAACGCGGTTAAAAAATACCGTTCGGCAAAGACTCTGTTTAATTAATTCATTTTATTTTAGCTTCTTTTCAAATGTTTAACTGATCTTCTTTAATCAAACACGAAAACAACCATTGGATGTCTTAACAGCAACTGATTCGGCCATAAATTTTCGAAATCAAAAGGAATTGAATGGAAACCCGTTTACAGGGAGACCGCTATAGGTTTTTTTATTATAATTCAATCTTCTCAAATCTTTTAAAAACCGATCAAATTAGCGTGATTTCAGATTCTGCGGTGTCTGAACGGGGGTTGGCGAGCGTAGCTTGCAGGGGGCAGAGCCCCCTAGTATATATATAAATATATACTGGTATGTGGTTATGTATATTTAATCTTGTTGTAATCCGACATTTTCAAGTGTTTAAATGCTTTTGTAGTCTGTTGTCATATTAATAATACTCAAAATCCGTGAGATTTCAGTAAATGACTTATTAGCCCCCGATATATTTCTTTCGACCAGCAATTAAAGTGTCGTCTCTAAAAAATAACGTTACATTATATAAACCAGCCGTAAAACAAAGCACATGTATCATTGTACGGGATAATCTGTAATGAAATTTTTTAAACTTCTAAGCATCGCACATTTTCAATTTTTATACCGTCGTATGGCGAAAACAAAATATACTTTTAAATGCAATTTGTTTGAAAACTGCATCTTAATTTATTTTTGAGATATTCCTTTTTTTTTTCTTTTTTTTTATGTAGTTTTTAACACTATTTCTTTAATGTTGGAAACTGAAGTACTCCATTTCTGTGGAAAGTAAAGGAAAATAGTAGACTATTATACCTTTTAGTTGCCATTTTCCCATAATAACTGAAAAGAAAATATAATTAAAATACGAAAAAATAATTAATATGAATTTTACAAAATACGAATTACGAAAAATACGAATTTTACAAAAAAATATAAATGAATGATTTCTGATAAAACATGGAGCTATTGTAAACTATATTTAATTTTATGTATCTATATTAATGTTACAAACAAATGAAGGCATATCATTAGACAGCCGATTTTTTTAGTCGAGTTTCTTGAACGACGATATCGCTTTTTGCTGGAATTGTGTATTATTCTGCGATAGTGACGTCATATGCATACTTTTCTGCAGATGTTGTTTAAGACTGGGTTGTAAATGTGGAATTCTTCAGCGGATGCGAATGACATCAATTTATACAAAATAAAAATGTGTGTTTTAAGTCTTAAAACGAAATATGTTTTGTACTATCTATATTTATATACATACATTTTTTTTTCTTTGGGGGCGACACTAAATTATGAAAAGGCAGAATTCCTGTTTTCTATTTCTTTACGCATCAGTTAACCTAAATTTTCGTCATTTGGCTTTTAATTTTTTTTAATTTAAAAATAAATTTCTTACAAAATAACAATATAAATACAGTAGAGCGCCGATTATCCGAACAAGTCGGGACCGACCCTAGTTCGGATAAGCAAAAGTTCGGATAAATGAACAGACAATTTAACGGATGTACCTGACTATACTATAATCTTACCTTTATCCACACATTAGACTGACAGCACTAGATAATGCTGGCATGTTTAAAAATTGATTTTTTACTTTTTTACTTTTTTTTAACTTTTTATTATCCCTTTCTAAACGCCAGAGATTATAATTTAAGCAAAAAAGCTTTTGTTGTTGCTTGCTTCAAAGAAGACATTCTTTTCCATGCTGCCATATCTCGAATTCTTCTTATATACGTTAGTTGGATAGGATCAGCATTCTTCTGCCGTTAGAGCCATTTCATAGCTGTTTCCAAACATTCAAAGGCTTCGTTATATGGTAGACCTTGATCACTTTCAGAGCATTCGTTTTCAATTTCTGTTTCGTCTTTAATATGATCCACAATCTCATCATCATTTAAAATCTGATATCCAAGTCTAATAGGGTGTTTGAATAATTGCAAGTTCATTTAAAAAAAAAAAAAAAAAAATGAGAGAAATAGCCTGTTCAGATAATTGGTAGTTCGGTTAAAAAATAATTTTTGAGAGAAATTGGCTGTTCGGATAATTGGAAGTTCGGTTATTGGAGTTCGGAAATCGGCGTTCTACTGTATTGCAATATTTCGCTCTTTCCTGAGATTAAGATTTGAAACTCTATTACCAACAAAATGAGACATTTTTGAAAATCTTTTCGACACAACAGTAGAGAAATGTAACAGCTTTATGAATAGAAAGGCGTGGTTTCTTTTAAACGTGAGGTTATTTTCTGTGCAATTTAAAAAAAATATCCTTTTTAATTTTAATGAGAAAATAGAATCGATAAAAATATAATCAATTAATAATCATTATTTCCTATTTATCTGCAACACGGAAAGTAATCGATTGTCTCCGTTTTGAAGAAATTTAAAATTAAAAATTAAGTTTAACAAGAAAGAAAAATCTTTTGTCAAGCATAGATTATGAAACATTTTCCAACACTTCCAGAATTTTTTAACGAAACTTCTCTGTTTAATAAGTTAAAAAATAAAATTTAAGTAAACATTTAAAAAAACTCATACATTTGAAAACCAAATTTCTGCAGTTACTGTCAACAGCCTGAAAATTACTCCAATTCTTTTGTCCAGCGCTATATTTAACCTACAGATTTCTAAATATTCTATATAGTATGCTAAAACTTAGTTTAGTATCAAATGCATAAGATGTTGAAAATTAACTTCAACAAATTCTACCAATAGACAAAAACATACTTGAATTCTTTTGTACTACCCTGTATAGGTTTATGTTATGTATATTTATGTATATTATATATTATGCATATGTTATGTTATTATGTATAGGCTTTTATACATGCCACATATTAATCTAAAATTTAATCCAGGGTAAAACATGGTTAAAACTACTGAAATCAAGCCTCCAGACAATATCATACCTAGAAAGCCATATATCTAGTTCTTTGCGTGGCCTTGTAAATGATTTTATTTATATTCTACAAACATCTCTTAGTATACTAAATACAGTTCGACTTGAAAGAGCATAAACTCAATTATAAACTACCTTTAAGCCAGTCACGCTCATAGTCTGCAATGATTACGAACGTTTCCTACAAAAAATCACTCCCACGATTTTCGCATATTAGTTATCTTCTGCCTGCAGTAATTGGAGATGATTCAAATGAAACAGATGTGAGGATTCAGTCTAAAGAACTTGGCTTACACCAGAATGTCCAGAATTGATAATTTTAAAGCAAAGGCAAGGATATATATTCCATAATCAGACCTGATACAAAAAGATTCGCTGTCATTAACTCCTGGTACGAATATGGAAATGTTTTCTGATGTGGAATACGTATCATGAATACCCTTAGCCAGTGCACAGTGCAAAATTTTAAATGTAGTAGAACTTTATTTATTTTTTTTAAATTGTAATTTACACAGCATATGCTTGTTTTTGATAATAAACTGCGTAGTTTGACCAATAACATGAAAGACCAATAATATCAAACTCTGCATTTTCTGATGCATTTACACAATCTCACTATACCGAGAGCATCTGAAAAGGTATTTAAAATTGCGATCTGCGATTATTCTGAAGAGGGACATCGGTTGTCTGTCTGCAATGCTGGCGGACAACGTCTTTCAAAATTTTCGACTCACATTTCTCATAATTTTCTATGCAATTTTATTTTCTTTTTATGTTTCCTAACATTCTAACTCTCCTCGAAGTTTGCGCATGATATTTTGAATCATAATGTATGTACAGTTTGTATCTGAACAAATGATCAAAACTGTAAAAAGTAATAATATATACCAAGAGAAACAATGTCTGTTTAAGAAACCTGGGTTGCAATTCACTTATTAAATCAAATATAAATGGTCTATCGCGCCATTCCGAAGTCGAATTTCCGTTCATAACTCTAACACTAATAAATATGTTTTAGCGAAACCTTCAATAGAATAATTTTGCTTTCTGTGAAGTGGCATCAAGAGAAGGGCCGGAATTGCAGTTTACTTTGTTCAGTGACACTGCATGGGCCTTTAGCTACCTTCCGAATTTCTTAGCGTCTAGCTCAAGATTGTTTGTACCTGAATAATAGCCGTTTCTACCGATTTCCTTGATGTCACGAGATATCACAGATAAGCAAAGTTATTGTGATGAAGATTTCATCTTCGTTCTTGTTACAATTACAAACGAAAATCGGGTTTCGGCTTGGTCTGAGGCATCCTATACTTTGGTTGAATTAATTGCTTGCATCTCTGGTTTCCTATATAAAAATTAGTTGTCTTGACATATACCGGGTGTAGAGAAAATATAATATATATCATAAATAATAAAAGATAATAAAATCAATCTCTACTACAACGCCATAGATACAATTATTTCAATAATTTTTATTGAGTAAGCTTAACAACTAAATAACAATTGATATTCGGTCGTGCATTTTCGATTCGGTCTCCTTTTGCCTTGATAGACTCGCGCAGGAAGGCATACACGGCACGCCGCAAGTAGTCCGCATCGAGCCGTTCCATTCACGTGTCAGAACAGCTTTTAAAGAAGCGATAATCTTGTGAGGTTTAGCACAGGCTCTTGCTTGCAACACTCTCCATACTGAGTAATCAAGTGGATTCAAATTCGGACTATTCGGTGGCCAATCTTGAGAAGAAATGAAATCGCGAAGATTTGCTTGGCACCACTGTTGAGTTTGGCGAGCCTTACGGGCTGGTGCTGAATCTTGTTGGAACACATATGGATTGTTTTTAAAATGAGAATTTAGCCATGGAAGGACCTCCTTTATCAGAATATCGTTGAGATAATTGTTCTGATTAATCTTGACACCAGCATCAACAAAGACCAAAGAGGATTTCCCATTGCTTCTCATTTCATTTCTTATCAAGACTGGCCACCGATTAGTCTGGATTTGAATCCACTTTATTACTCAGTATGGGGAGTGTTACAAGCAAGAGCCTGTGCTAAACCTCACAAGAATATCACTTCTTTAAAGTTGCTCTGACACGTGAATGGAACGAACGGTCTTGATGCGGACTACTTGCGGCGCGCCGTGGATGCCTTCCCGCGCCTTCTCCGCGAGTGTATTAAGGCAAAAGGAAATCGAATCGAAAACGAATGATAGAATATCAATTGTTACTTAGTTGGTAAACTTACTCAATAAAAATTATTGAAATAATTGTATCTATGTCGTTGTAGTAGAGATTGATTTTCAATCAATACTTTCTCCGTATATATGCATATAATATCTAATTTTTCTTTGATGATTTTCACTTTCGTTTTTGGGATTGAATCACATTACACTGGTCTCCAAAAGTTGAGGTACAGGGACTGGATGCCTTCGATTGCACACGTTTTGTCAAATATCTACCAACATTATTGGCGAATTGTTCTTGAACTTCTAGGATGCAAAGAACATGTTTGATTTTATATTTCTCGATGAAGATTTATCGGGGGGTACAATTAGTGGGCTAATAATAAATTTAATAATAAAATAATATTTTCGATCACCTGTGTAACAGAAAAGGCTGGAAATGATTTGTCTCTGTGGTAAATGACTATTTGAGTCCTATTCAACGTTTGTATGCATTTATGTAAGCATAACACTCATATTTGTGAAGATGTTAACGTTTTTGTGAAAAATTCAAAAGTTTTTTGTTTATAGCATACAGAGTTTTCAACCAAATTTAACACTACTTCCCGAAAACTTGCCAAAGAATAGTAGCAACAGTATACTGCAATTAAAACATGGCTATATTGAATATTTGATGAGATATGGGCATTTGTATGAGATAATTTTTAACTGCGCATGCGCGGAAGATTTAAAAAATTTTATTTCATAATTTGGTAGTCAGTATTTTGGGAAAACTTCTATAAAATGTTCAGTCAAATGTTGTGAAAACTTAGAAAGATATAGTGAGCTGATTAAAAAGTTGTGGAAAATCCCTTATAATAAAGCTATTTTTAGGAAGCAACTCACTATATCGATCCTATCTTTGTGAATTTTCGCGATATTTAATTGGACTTTTTATATAAGTTGCCCTAAATAACTAACTACCAAAGTATATAATAAAAATTTTATGATACTCCACGCATGCGCAGTTAAAAATTATATCATACAAATGCCCATATCTCATCAAACATTCAATATTTTCATGTTTTAATTGCAGTATACTGTTGCTACTATCCTTTGTCAGGTTTTTGGAAAGTTGTGTTAAATTTGGTTGAAAACTTTATATGCTATAAACAAAAAACTTTTGAATTTTTCACAAAAATGTTAACATTTTCACGAATATGAGTACTATGCTTACACCAATGCATACAAACGTTGAACAGGACTCAAATAGTCATTTACCACAGTGACAAACCATTTTCAGCCTTTCCTGTTACATAGGTGATCGAAAATATTATTTTATTATTAAATTTATTATTAGCCCCCTAATTGTACCCCTCGATAAATCTTCACCGAGAAATATAAAATCAAACATGTTCTTTACATCCTAGAAGTTCAAGAACAATTCGCCAATAATGCTGGTAGATATTCGACAAAACGTGTGCAATCGAAAGCATCCAGTCCCTGTGCCTTAACTTTTGGAGGCCAGTGTATATCACATGTTTCTTAATTTTATTAAATTTTATTAAATTAAATTTATTTAATTTTTTTATTCGTATACTCATATATGTAAACATTTAAAGTTATCTTTTTACAATTATCAGTTATTAAATTTAAATTTTCTTGGTAATCTTATTTTTTAAGATCTTTTACTTTATTCCTTTGACATTTTATACATTAATAATAACGTTGTTTAAAAAGCTACATAATCTCTGGATTACTTCATTTGCATTTTTCTCTGTGTAAAATGACAAAATCGATCTCTTCTTCATTAAGAAGACTAACAGCATTCTTATCTTAATAGATTTTTTCTTTCTCAAGTCTTGTTTATCTTCCCAACAATTCTGGCTGGACTTTATTACAAAATTACTCAGTGTACTTTTTATCACTTTTATTAAATGTCATTTTTTGTTGAAATCATCTTTTAGTTATTTGTTTCGTTTAATCTTGGGATAAATACGCAATTGTTTTTTGATCCTATCTTAAAGAAATTTTATAAATTACCATGATTCTATGACTTAAATTTAAAATCAAATTTAAAAAATAAATCCTTCTATTCACTATAATGGCTAAGGATGTCTAAAAGAATCAGTGAAGAAAAAAAATGTTATTAATTGAAAGTACAGGATAGCTTTATTGTTAAACCTTTACTATTTTAATTAAATATCTCGAACACAACTTGCTTATTCTTGAACTGATAAAGAGAAATTTGAACAGATATATAGAATATAATGTTATATTAATGTAGCTTCTTTTTAAAAAGTAAAAAGTTATTTATTGCTGAAAAACAATTCCGGAAAATTTCGATACATTTTTCCCAATCATAGACTAGGATCTTATGTGAAGTAAAATATTTTAAAATCGCAAGATGAATAACTATGACTCGGTCCTTGATGGAGATAATTGCCAAAAAAACAATTTAAATTTGCTGCTACATTAAAAATGATGCGAAATGTTTGTTTCTTTTCCTGCCATGCACTTCGTGATGTTTATATGCAACGGAGAAAGGGGATCCCGAACCAAGATCACCAAGTACAATTAAACTTTATGGGGTGAAAATCTTGGTTGGGTGAAACTACCACTGCGAACACCCACCAACGGGCAGGGTCCAGAAGAAATTTACTGCGAAGAGCCTCCCAATTTTAACAATTAAAATTATGGCTATAGATGAACATTGATGGTTACAAAATGAATTATGTTTGTTACATAATGAATAATAATGATTGTATAATGAACAATGGTGGTGACATAATGGTTGTTACTTAATGAAAGAAAGAAAATAAAAGAAGAAGCATAATAAAGCCAAAATAAATACTTGACGGCAACATATACAGTCTTGATCGGAGACAAAGTCTAGGGTGTATGATCAAAAAAGGGATTATGATTCTGGAAAAGAAATTCATTATTTTCAGTTAGATTAATACATTAGATAACACGGCTGGATAAGACAGATCTAAAATATAGATCAAGATCTAAAATGTAGATTAAACAATCATGGAGAGAATCTGTTTATGCTTTTGAACATGGTAAGCAGAAGTCAATGTGCATTGTTGCACATAATGTAGTGAGATGCAGAGTATGCCGAAGACACACAATGGTGGCGTTATTTTCCTAATTTTGTAAAAATATAGCTGGAACTGACCAATATTTGTCAGGAATAAAATTCGAATCCTATTGTTGATCTGGAAATTTGTTGAAACTATTGGGGAAAATATACATACCCTCAACCCATACCCGCTATATTTCATTGCCGTTGCCACTTTCAAATCTACTTTGTTTTAGCTGTGCTTTTAAATAGGATGTTGTGAAAGGGGTGAAGAATAGTGAACATATAGCCCTTTCTGGTTAGCAGTTCAATTCTTATGCAGAATCCAAAAGTTGGGTTACTAAGCGGATCTCTTAAAAATAACCAGATGTACAATTCAGGTCCTTAGCGACCCCATCAGTATCTCTGTAAGGTCCCAATAGTAAGCTATTATTGACCTTTGAGCCGAATAATAAAGTTTGTTAACTTTTTAAATTATTGAAGTTTGTTAACTTTTATAATTACTAGGGGGATCTGCAAACTACGAGCTACGCTCGCCATCCCCGTTCAGACGCCGTAGACTCTAAAAAACGCTAATTTGGTCGACTTTAAAAAGATTACGGAAGATTGAATTATAGTTAAAAAACCAGTGGCAATCTCCCTGTAAACCGGTTTGGTTTCTATTCATTTCCTTTTGACTGAGGGATTTTAAGGCCGAATCAGCTGCTGTTGAGGCATCTAATGGCTGTTTTCATGTTTTATTAAATAAGATCAGTTAAACATTTAAAAGCTAATATAAAATGAACTAAGTAAACAGAGTCTTTGTCTTTCGGAATTTTTTAACAACTACATAAGAATATTTTTTTTAAAAGACATTGTAAAAGTATCGTTTTAAATTAAACGAAACTTTTCACCTAAGTTTTCTTTCTCTTTTTAATATTAACTTCAAAATACTTTTGTTGTTAGAAAGGAAAATATTATTTATTTGCGCTGTTTTAGAATTGGCAACAATAGTTAAAAAGATCATCTCGAAATATGAAATAAATCTCTCGTTTAAATGTATTTTTAAATTAAAATTGTTTGAAAATATTATTATTAGCTATTTTAAGTATGACGTAATATCCCTCATTTATTGCTTTTAACACGCATTAATAAATTCATAATTTTAAACTCTTTTTTTTTTTTTTTAATATTCATACGAAAATACAATTTTTATGAAGTAATTTTCAATACTTCTCTGCTCTTAAGCATTTAATTGTTATTTTTAAATTTATTTCTGTTTTTAATAATCACTTGTAAATATATTTTTAATTAAAAGGAAATAGTATTCTTTGCGCTGTTTTTACAAATGGCAACAATTTAAAATAACCTTTTGCAAAATATGAACAAAAATCTCTTGAAATGATGTAAAATTGAATAAAAAATTTTAAAAAACCTCAAAAAATTAGTCAAACAAAAAAATAAATGCAGTCTGCACACCATAAGTTTGTAAAGTGAATATAGAAAAAGTGATCAAACTCCTATGCGTAGTTTTTGTTTTCCTAAAAAACTTTTTTAATGGAGCGATTTTGACCAACTTTAACATGAAATAGCTCTTAAAATAATTTTAGATTTTAAAAATGTCTACTTCAGCGTGTTCATCAAACATTTCTCTATATCATCCATTTTCATATTTTTGTCTGTAGTAGGTTTCTTAATATTAGTGAAGAAAGACATCCGGTCACAAAAAAAATCCTTTGCTGTGGCGGCGGTGACAGCGTTAGTTACTTTTATATATATATATATATAATAGAGAGAATATACATATGAAGTATATTTTTTATTAGTATTTTAAATTATGTTTTATTCAATTTCATTTTTTATCAAAGATCTTGAAGAAAATGGGCGAAAAATACTCGGACCAGAATTCGAACCAGGGATCTCTTGGCTGAAGCTGCCAATGCTCTACCAACTGAGCTATCCCGGACGAATCTGAAGGACCTAATTCACCCAGTTAACCTTATTGATCAAAGCACCTGGTCTGATATATGAATCAGATCAACAGAATAACTCGCAGGTTGTGGAATTCCAGAAAGCACTGGATACGTAATTACACAAAATTAATTTTAGCACAATTATTCTAATTGGCAAATAAATCATATGACTTGTAAATTACAACTCATATTATTTATTTACGAATTAGAATAATTCTGTTAAAACTAATCTTGATCTTATTTCGAAAAAGTAGGGATTGATAATTTTTATTTTTATTTGTGTAACAGCGATACTTTCATCTAATATTACTTTTTTTCAACCGTAACAGGTTTGCGCTTTCTTTCCATGGCCAGCATTCTTTTAAAGGTGCCCTGATTAAAGAAATTGTTGAGTCTCTAAATTTTATTTCACAAATAAAATGTTTTTTAATGTTTTTTGGAGGAGAGGTGGGAGCGAAGCTATAATAATGATGCTAAGTTGGAGGTCATGGTTCAAAGCAGTTGGAACTAATTTTTTTTTTTTTTTTTTCGGAGGTTTATAAAAAAAAAAGTTTTAATCTCGTTAAGTCTCCTATAATCAGGGGCCCATGTGTAGAACACTTGCCGCCAATCCCCTTAGGCTCAACTTATTTCGTTTTTAACCAGTCTTTCAGTAATTTCATCTATGCTAATATTATAAAGAAGAAAAGTTTGTTTGTTTGTTTATAGGAGGTAAAGTAATCTGTGGAACTACCGAACCGATTTCAAAAGTAATGGTATCAAAATGATTGTGTTAGTCCACGTTGGAATATTGGCTATATCTTAAGTCGCTGCCACAACCCCAAAGGGGCTGTAGGAGCAAAACCCGTTCTAAAAAGGCGATTTTTGTGCTACTGAAGGGTCTAGAAATATGAAATTTTGAATATTAGTTACTTATAAAATAGAAATGATCTCTAAGAACATTTCCTAAACAATTCGAAATTAAAAAGAGGGGAAAATGTGCAAAAAGCGTTCTAAAAAACTATCTAAATGGTGTTTCCCACGGCAGTCTCAGGAAATACCAATCGGATTTAAAAAATAATGGTGACAACCCTTGCTCCAAGATAGGCTATATTTTATGTCGGTGCCACTACTCCAAAGGGATTGCAGGAGTAAAAAATATTCTAAAAATGTGATTTTTGTGTTACTGAAGGGCCTAGAAATATGAAATTTGGAATATTAGTTTCTTATTAGATATACAGGATTTCTAAGAATGCTTCTTAAAAAATTCAAAATTAAAAGGGGTGATAATGCACGAGGAGCATTCTAAAAAACATTCTAAATGGCGATTTCTACGCAATTTTAGGAATTATCAAATCGATTTTAAAAGTAATGGTTGTAAATTGATGGTGACAGTCCATGTTCTAACATAAGCTCTATTTTATGTTTGTGTCACTACCATCTGGGGTTGCAGGAGTAAAAAAAACGTTCTAAATTGCGATATTTGTGTTATGGAAGGGCCTAGAATCATGAAATTTGGAATGGTAGTTACTTATAAGATATCAGTTATCTCTAAGAACATTTCCTAAAAAATTCGAAATTTAAAAGGGATGAAAAGGCGCAAAGAGCGTTCTAAAAAACATTCTAAATGGCGATTTCTACGCAATTTTAGGGAGTATCAAATCGATTTGAAACAAATTTCAAACACAATGGTGTAAAAATGATGGTGACAGCTCTTGCTATATTTTATGTCTGTTCAATACCCCAAAGGGAGTGCAGGAGCAAAAAAGTTCTAAAAGGCGATTTTTGTGTTATGTTTATTCGATATAAATTATCTCTAAGTACATTTCTTTAAAAATTTGAAATTTAATAGGAGTAAAAATGCGCTAAAAGCGTTTAAAATGCCGATTTGTGAGCAATCTGAGGAAGAATCAAACTTATTTCAAAAGTGATGGTAGGAAATTGATGCTGACAGCATCTGCTCTATCACAGGAGCTATTTCGTGTTGGTGTCACAACCACCTGGGTGTTACAGGAGCAAAAAACTTTCGAAATTGCGATTTTTGTGATCGGTAGGGGCTAGCAACTTGAATTGAGACATGTTACATATTTATTAAATATAAATGATCTTTAAATACGGTTTCGAAAGCCGTGGAAATTTAAAAGGGGTGAAAATGCGCGAAAAGCGTTCTAAAAATGTTCTAAATTGCGATTTCTACGCAATCTCAGGAAATATCATACCGATTTTAAAAGTAATGGTTGCAACTTGATGGTGACAGTCCCTACTGTAACATATTTTATGTTGCTGTAGGGACTATATTTGTTGACTATATTTTATGTGCTGCCACTACCATCTGAGGTTTCAAGAACAAAACATGTTTTAATTTGCGTTTTTTGCACAACTGAGGGATCTAACATTTTGAAGTTTGGCATGATAGTTACTTACAAGATGCAAATGCTTTCTAAGAACCGTCGAAAGAACATTTCAAATTTAAAAGGATGAAGTGAGCGAAAAGCGTTCTAAAAACATTCTAAATTACAATTTTTATACAATCTTACCAAATACCAAACCGATTTTTAAAAAATAACGGTTGCAAATTGGTGGTGATAGAACCTGCTCAAACATAAGCTATACTTTATGTTGATGCCACTACCACACCAGAGGGTTTCAGTAGCAAAACACATTCTAAATTGCGATTTCTGTTATACTAAAGAGGCTAGATACATTAAATGTGGCATGGTAGTTACTTATAACATATAAATGCCCTCTAAGAACAGTCGAATCTAAATTCGAATTAAAAAGGGGTGAACTGAAGACGAGGAACGAAAAGAGTTCTAAAAAAGTCCTAAATTACGATTTATATGTAATCTCAGGAAATATAAACCGATTATAAAAGTAGTAGTTGCGAATCAATGGTGTCAGTCTCTGATCCTACACAGGCTATATTTTATGCCGGTGACTATCACCTGGGGTTGGTGGGAACAACAAACGTTCTAAAAAAAGGCCTTTAAAAGCTTTCTAAATTACGTTTTTGTGGAATATTAGGAAATACCAAACCGATTTCAAAATTAATGTTGGCAATTTAATGGTGACAGTCCCTATTTCAACACAGCATTTTATGTTGAGAGAGATGGTAGACCGTTAGACAAGAAGCTTGGAATTTGACATGATGTTTAATTTTAAGATGTAAGATGGTAATTTCTAAAAAATTAAAACTTCAAATGTGTACTGAAATAAGCATATTAATTGAGCTTAAAAGTTTCAAAATATTTTCTAAATTATCATTTATTTAGTTTTAGTTCTTTTTATTAATTTAAGTCTGATTTCTGCCTAATGCAGTGTAATAATGAAGTTTATTCAAACTGTGTTTTAAATACTAATTTTTGAATTATTCCTAAATGTATAATTTCTTTTAATAAAAATTCGACATATAAATATCACTTGGCATATTTCAACAATTACGCGAGCAAAGCCACGGGGTTTGCTAGTAAATTATATTTTGTAATTACATTTTTATAAAATGAAACTCATATAGGAAATGCAACATAAATATTTCTCCAAACTCTGAAAGGCGGAGGCTGAAAAAATGTTTGGGGGTGGAGCTCAGAAAACTTTTTCGCGGCCCTGGGTTGCGTTACAAAATTCGCTTGCTGCGTGACAGATGGGCAATTGTAGTTTTTACTGGCAAAAAATCATGAATAAATCTTCCTTTCATTGTGACAAAAATAAATAAATAAACATCTTTCCTTTGCGCGAAAAGTCTGAATCATGATTATACACCTAATATTTTAGAATTTGAACTATTTATCTTAATATATAAGGTTTTTCAAGAAACGAAATTACCGTCATAAATGAAAACTAAATAAATATTAGAATAATTTATTTCACTTTTCCAAATGGAATTCAAATTTTAAAAAATCCTTTCAAAATAAACATCTCACATTTTCTTAACAAAAAGAAAAAATTGGAGGGGGGATGGAATGGTGAATGAGGTGAACAATGTATATATTGTAATTATTAAAAGCATACAAACATGAATTATAATTTTTTATATTCAGAACTGTGCAGTATTTACATTTTTACGTTTAAAAACCAGCTATTATTCAGAAAACTAATTAGTGTGAACAAATAATTAGTGCAGAATAATTATGCATAATTGTTTTTTCACGTGGGATCATCCTGAAAGATATTTTGCTAATGACGTAAAAGGAAAAAACTTTAATTAACTATGAAAGAAATGAATCTCTTTCATATTGGGCGCTTTTGATTTGCAGTTGTCATTAAATGATAACAGCAGTAGAAGATACTGAACAATATGATTATATAATTAAATAATAAAAGGCGTTATTGTTTATTTAATGCATCAGTTAAAAAGCATTTCCATAGCTCAAGTACTAATGTTACTATTTTCTTTGCATGCTTATTATTTTTTATTCTTAATAGTCAAGTTAATTTTTTTTTTATCTTTTGGATAATCTTTTTCAAAAAAGATATTTAATGAGTAATATTAAAAAGATCGGCCCTTTTATGTATTCTGATAAAAAGTAATTTTTTAATAATAAGGTCGAAAAAATAAGGTCTTCAGAGATTTTTTGATGAAGCGTTAAGTAATTAGTTTCAAAAAGTTATTAAATCCCTAGTTCCGAATTTTATATTTTAAAAATACATTATTTTTGAATAGCTAAATAATATTTTATCATTCGATATTTTCAATTTTATCCTTATCTCAAGTTATCATAAAAAAGAAACATGTCTTTGAACACCTGAAAGCTTGTTTTAACAAAAGATAGTTTACCGTAATCTATCTATACTTTTACTTTCATATTATAAAGAGGTAAAAATTGTTTATTTGTAGGAGGTAAGCTCTGGAACTACCGAACCGATTACAAAAGTAATGGTATCAAAACGATGGTGTTAGTCCAACTTAGAACATAGGCTATATCTTATGTCCATGCAACAGGTCAAAAGAGGGTGCAGGAGCCAAAAACGTTCTAAAAATGCGATTTTTGTGTTGCTGAAGGGCCTAGAAACATGGAACTTGGAATGGTAGTTACTTATATGATACTAATAATATCTAAGGACATTTCTTTTAAAAATCGAAATTAAAAAGGGGTGAAAATGCGCGAAAAGAGTTCTGAAAAACGTTCTAAATGGCGATTTTTACGCAATTTCAGGAAGTACCAAACTGATTTTAAAAATAATGGTGTCAAAATGATGGTGACAACCCTTGCTCCAACATAGGCTTCATTTTATGTCGGTGCCACTACCCCTAAAGGGGGTGCAGGTGCAAAAAACGTTCGAAATTGCGATTTTTGTGCTACTGAAGGGTCCAGATACATGGCGTTCGGCATGGTAGTTACTTATTAGATATAAATGATCTCTAAGAATATTTCTTAAAAAATTCGAAATTTAAAAGGGGTGAAAATGCGCAAAAAGCGTTCTAAAAAAGTTCTAAATGGCGATTTTTATGCAATCTCAGGAAGTACCTAACCGATTTTTAAAATAATGGTGACAATCCTTGCTCCAATATAAGCTACATTGTATGTCGGTGCCACTACCCCTAGAGGGGGTGCACGAGCAAAAAACGTTCGAAACTGCGATTTTTGTGTTACTGAAGGGCCCACATACTTGGAATTTGGAATGGTAGTTACTTGTAAGATATAAATGATCTCTAAAAACATTTCTTAAAAAAATCGAAATTTAAAAGGGGTGAAAATGCGGAAAAGAGTTCTAAAAAACGTTCTAAATGGCGATTTCTACGCAATTTCAGAAAGTACGCAACCTATTTCAAAAGTAATGGTTGGAAATTGATGATGACAGCCCTTGCTCCAGCATAGGATCTATTTCATGCCGGTGTCACCACCACCTAGGGGTTGCAGAAGCAAAGAACGTTCTGAATTGCGATTTTCGTGTTACTGAAGGACCTACAATCCTGACATTAGGCAGAGCAATTATTTATAAGATACAAATGATCTCTAAGATTGTTTCCTAAAAAATCGAAATTTAAAAAAGGTGAAAATGAGAACGCTTTAAGCGTTCTAAAAAACTTTCTAAATTGCGATTTCTACGAAATTTCAGGAAGTACCAAACCGATTAAAAAAATAATGGTATGAAAACGATGGTGACAGCCCTCGCTCCAACATAGGCTCGCTCTATTCCATGTCGGTGCCACTAACCCAAAGGGGGTGAAAGAGCAAAAAACGGTCTAAATTGTGTTTTTTTTTTTTTTTTTTTTTTTTTTTTTTTTGTAATACTGCAGGAGCTAGCAACTTGAAACTAGACATGGCAGTTACTTATAAGATATAAATTATCTCTAAGAACATTTCCTAAATAATTCGAAATTTAAAAGGAGTGAAAATAGACGAAAATCTTTCTAAAAAACGTTCTAAATTGCGATTTCCACGCAATCTCAGAAATTACCCAACCGATTTCAAAAGTAATGGTTGGAAATTGATGATGATAGCCCTTGCTCCAATATAGGATCTATTTCATGTCGGCGTCACTACCACCTTGGTGTTGCATTTTAAAAAAACGTTCTAAATTGTGATTTTTGTGATACTGAAGGGGCAAGAAACTTGAAATTTGGCATGGTAATTACTTATGAGATGTAAATATTCTCTGAGAAGAGTTTCTTATAAATTTGAAATTTAAAAAGGGGTGAAAATGAGCGAAAAGCGTTCTAAAAACGTTCTAAATAGCGATTTCTACGCAATCTTAGGAAATATAAACCGATTTCAGAAGTAATGGTTTCAAATTGATGGCGACAGTCCCCGCTCTAACATATTACGTTTTTGTCACTACCACCTGGGGATTAGAGGAGCAAAAAATGTTCTAAATTGCGTTTTTTGTGTTACTGAGGGGGTCTAACATTTTAAATTTGGAATGGTAATTACTTCAAAGATGCAAATGCCTTCTAAGAATTGTCGAAAGAAAATTCCGAATTTAAAAGGACGAAGTGAGAAAAAAGCGTTCTAAATTACGATTTTTATGCAATCGTACGAAATACGAAACCGATTTCAAACATAATGGTTGCAAATTGATGGTGATAGAACCAACTCAAACATAAGCTATATTTTATGTCGAGGGATGTACGAGCAAAAAACCTTTCTAAATTGCGATTTCTGCGGTACTGAAGAGGCTATAAACTTTAAATATAGCACGGTAGTTACTTATAATATATAAATGTCCTCTAAGAACAATCGAAAATAAATTTGAAATTAAAAAGGGGTGAAGCGAAGGGAAGGAGCGAAAAGCATTTTAAAAGTGTCCTAAATTACGATTTCTATGGAATCTTAGGAAATAATAAACCGATTACAGAAATTATTGGTTGCGAATCAAGGGTGATGGTCCTTGATCCTATACGGGCTATATTTTATGCCGGTGTCACTACCACTTGGTTCGCAGGAACAACAAGAAAGTCTTTAAAAACACCTAAATTCCGTTTTCTATAGAATATTAGGGAATACCAACCGATTTCAAGGTTAATGTTGGCAAATTAATGGTGACAGTAACTGTTTCAGCTCGAGACATTCTATTTCAACTCTGTTTCGGCATTTTATGTTGGTGCCACTAACACCAGGGAGGGGGTAGACTGCTAGACAAGAAGCTTGGAATTTGACTTGATGGTTAATTTTAAGATGTAAATGTGTTAAGATAGTTTCTAAAAAATTCAAAACTTCAAATGAATAGAGAAATGAGCGTATGAAATGAGCATAAAAGTCTCAAAATACTTTCTAAATTATCATTTAATTGAAATTAGTTTTAGTTCTTCTTATTAATTAAAATCTCCTTTCTGTCTATTGCACTTTTATAATGAAGTTCAGTCAAACTGTGGCTTAATTTGTAATTTTTGAATTATTTCAAAAAGTGTTCTTCTAATAAAACATAGTCATGCAAATACCACTTGGCATATTCCGACTATTACGCGAGCAAAGCCGCGGGGTTTGCTAGTATAGAAATAAAAATTGTTTGTTTGTTTGTTTGTAGGAGGTAATCTTTGGAACTACCGAACCGATTTCAAAAGTAGTGGTATCAAAATGACGGTGTTAGTCCCTGTTCGAACATAGGCTATATCTTATGTCAGTGCCACTACCCCAAAGGGGGTGCAGGAGCAAAAACCATTCTAAAAATGCGATTTTTGTGTTACTAAAACGCCTAGAAACAAGAAATTTGGAATGGTAGTTACTTATAAGATATAAATGATATCTAAGAACATTTCTTAATACATTCGAAATTTAAAGAGGGTGAAAATGCGCAAAAAGCATTCTAAATGCCGATTTCTACGCATTCTCAGGAAGTAACGAACCTATTTAAAAAATAATGGTATCAAAATGAGGATGACAGCCCTTGCTCCAAGATAAGCTACATTTCATGCCGGTGCCACTACTCCAGAGGAGGTGCAGGAGCTAAAAATGCAATTTTTGTGTTGCGGAAGGGCATAGAAACATGAAATTTGGAATGGTACTTATAAGACATAAATGGTCTTTAAGAACATTTCTTTAAAAAATCGAAATTTACGAAAGGTGATAACGCGCGAAAAGCGTTCTAAAAACGTTCTAAATGGCGATTTCTATGCAAACTCAGAAATTATCAAACCGATTTCAAAAGTAGTGGTTGGCAATCGATGGTGACAGCCTTTGCTTCAACATAGGCTCTATTTCATTTTGGTGTCACTACCACCTGGGGGTTGCAAGAGTGAAAAACCTTTTTGAATTGCGATTTCTGTGATTCTGAAGAGAGGATAGAAACTTTAAATATGACATGGTTAGAATTGTCGAAAATAAATTCGAAATTTAAAAGAGATGAAGGGAAAGGAAGGGACAAAAAGCGTCCTAAAAAAAGTCCTAAATTCCGATTTATATGCAATCTCAGGAAATAGTAAACCGATCACAAAAGTAATGGTTGCGAATCAATGGTGACAGTCTCTGATTCTACAGAGGTTATATTTTATGCCAGTGCCACTACCTCATCGGATTGACAGGAAGAACAACAAATGTTCTAAAAAATCCTTTAAAAACTTTCTGAATTACTATTTCTATGGAATATTAGGAAATACCAACCGATTTCAAAATTAATGTTGGCAAATTAATCGTGACAGTTTCTGTTTCAACACAGGCATTTTATGTTAGTGCCACTGCCACCAGAGAAGTGTTAGACCGATCGACAGGAAGTTTGGAATTTGAGATGATGGTTAATTTTTAGATGTAAATGCGTACTAAGAAGGGTTTATTCAAAACTTCAAATGAATACTGAAATGAGCGTAGGAAATGAGCAAAAAAGCTTCAAAATATTTTTAAAAATATAATTTATTTAGTTTTAGTCCTTTTTGTTAATTTAAGCCTCATTTCTGCATAATGCAGTGTAATAATGAGGTTTAGTCAAACTGTGTTTTAAATAGTAATATTTTAATTATTCCTAAAAGCATAATTTCGTTTAATAAAAATTATACATATGAATATCACTTGGCATATTTCAGCTGTTACGCGAGCAAAGCCGCGGGGTTTGCTAGTTAATAATAAAAACGTTTCTGCTTAAAAGTGTACGTTACAATTTGAAACAAGAAAAAATTCTATTCAGCATTTCAACTTGTATTTCAGCCATCAGAGCATAGTTTGTAATCTTATTTCACGCTACATTAAGGGGACGAAACTTTCTTGGAATTCGAGGACGTCAACAAATTTAGGTACGTTATTCACGCAGTTCATGCAATTTTTTATTTGAAAAAGGTATTACATTTTAAGAAGGTGATAACTTAAAAGGACAAAAAAATATATAATGTTTTAAAAATTACAAATTTTAAAGTTGTGAAAGATTTTTAAAATTCCCGTTGTGAAAGTTTGGTCACCTTACACTATACTAATATATAAAGTGTGCACAAATCAAATATGCTTTTCATTTCAACTACAGCCCTTTTCCTATAGAAATTGTTTCTTTAACATTTATATTGCTTTTCAGCTACACAAAAAAAAATCCAATATTTTTCTCTTTATGAAGCTAATGATTGCGGTTGAAATATGTTACTATATGTGGTGGTTGATTATTTTTTAATAAAATTTAATGATGTTATACTGTTCTCATACTTAAAAGAACTTTACTAGACACAGGAGAAGTATTTTTTAACTCGTTTTATCAGCCTTCATATCTCTTTGTCCGCCAACACTTTAACTTTCGTAAAAATATTCGAATTACAATAAAATTAAAATATGTCTTTGAATCGTATCTCTTTTTTTAAAAGTTTACTGTCATTTTATGTATTACTTTTTTTAAATTTTCATTTCAAATGTCTGTTGATTTTTCCCCCATTACAATGTCCATTAATATCTATGGGTAACTATTTAAAGTGCGTTATGACTTATTCTTAAGTTTTAAAATTGACTCAATAGTTGACTATCAATTTTATTCGTAGAGAATCGATTTCATAAACATAATTTTAAGTATAGCGAAACTTTTTCGTGCGGTACGCTAAGTCTTGAACAAATCAATTTTTTGGAACAGTCAATGTAGCCCTTAAATCAAAGCATCTTAGAAATTTGTTGCACAGCCAAATTAGGAAAGCTGGTACTTTGCCTAATTCTTCTGTACCAGGGTTAGTAAAATTTAATAATTTCCACATTTCTTTCGAGTATGTTCTCCAAACAGATAGAGGCCCAAGCCAAACATCTAACGATTAAATTTTATATTTTTATTATTTATTGCTTCAAGTAAATCGAAAAGTTAAATACGAAAAATGCAATTATTCATATAATTACTTGTTCAACATCTAAAGAAAGAAATTTATTATTTATAATACTTACTGGCTGACTAAAGTGCAATTCATTTACTACATTCGCCATTACGCAATTAAATTAAATACAGTGCCCCCACAACCCTCTAGCTCTCAGCAGCTGATTGCCAACGTTTTGAAAATGGTTAGTGATGCATCAAAATTAGAAACATCAATCAGGATCGTCAATACTACAACGCATGAAGTCATTTAAAATGTCAATGATGTGACAGGGAGCGAAGAAAAGTTGTCATACGGTTTATATATAGCTAAAGCCTCTTTTACATACAGAGAGAGGTACCCGGAGAAGAGAAAATCCTAATTCTAACCAATAAAAGAATGGAGGTCAAATCTGTGTTTGAAGAAGATATGTATGCACAGTAAAGGACCAAGTTGATGTAGTTTTATTCATAGAGTAAGGAAAGATAAAGTGGCCTTTCTAAGGTTTGATGAATTTTTATGATACCTTTTTATTCAGTAAAGCTCGAGTAATAAATAGTAATAGTAACTATTATAACTTTAGTTTAAATTGCTATTTTAAGTTTTTTATAAAATTTATTTTAAAAAGTACACGTTACTTCAAAAGAAAAATTACAAACTAGTCACTTTGCCCGCCTAGACTGGATAAAGTGGCCAGCATAGGTAAATAAACAAATCACATTGTTTCAGGATATATATTTAATTAACACAAGCTAAAGTAAAACATATTAAGAATAAGTATTATGTTTTGCAATATTTTAAGTATTAAATCGCTACAAGATAAAGTAAACAGTAATGAGTATCAATATGATAAATAGAGGAATATATGTGCCCCAGCAGACATGCAGATCACAAATGTCGAGAGTAACCCTTTCTCTGCAAAAGTTATTGCCCCGACCTGTCTCCTTCCTTTAAAAAAACACTTTTGAGTAGTATTTTGTTATGAAAAATAAATAATAAATCGTAAAAGTAGCCATCTGTCCATTTTGCAGGATCTCTTTTTGGCCACTTTGTTCGGAATGACACCTTTACAAAAACTGTAACCAACCATCTAATCTACATGATTTAGCGTATTCAAACACACATCATTTAAAAGTTTATTTCACACTGATCAAACAAAATAGGAGCAATTAATTATAACACTACATATTATTTAGATGTAATCAAGAAATTGGACCACTTGCCTAAAATAAAAAATGTGGAAAAACAATAAAATGAGTTCAGAACTAGAAAAATGTAGCCTTCCGCTTCAAAGTCGCAGACAATACTACCAGCATCTGTGAAGACTGTTTTGCCTAGTTCCCGTGTGGCGGGTGCACTATACAGCGGAAAATACTCGAATGGCCACTTTGCCCTCACTGGCCCTTTTACCCACCCTTCTCCTATTTATCACATTTGACTTAAAAGATAATCATTTCAATTGAGTCATGTTGATTTCTTCCTCGTCTATAACATTGCTAAGTGTACACACAATTCAAAAATTCCTTCATTATTTTTTGCAGTACAGCATTAATGAATACATCCCTGACCGTGCATCTAAGTTATTTTGATTTAAACAGTAACTGACTGATGATCTGCTCTGACCTAGGTGACACTCGTCGAGCAGTGGTGGGAGGCAGCGCGACAGAGCTGGCCCAGAATAATCGACCCCGGCCTGGGCCGCCTGTGCGACGGTCTTCGGAGGGAGGCTACAACCGGAGGAGGCGGTCTTCCTCTTCATCGTCGAACGCCGCAGATGATCCGACGTCCAGCGATCCATCCTCATCCTACACCACCTCCTCTACATCCTCTTTCTCCTCCACGTCTTCAGAATCAGGTAGGGAAGAAAGATAAGTGCCATTTTATTTTAAAAACTTAAAAAGTAACCAACCAGGTAACATCATTTGGTATAATTCTAAATTTGGAGGGATTTTTTTTTTGCTTAAAAGGCTTATGTATTTCAGCAATTTTAGAAATTCCCCGACTAAGGGGATTAAAGGGAGGGTCGAAAATGTTAGGACATTTGGCCATATCTCAGCAGCCGTTTTAGGTAGGAGCGAGAAAATCAGGATAAGAAATTTATTAATAAAATAATTAAAGTCATATTTCAGCGATTTTAGAAATTCCCCCTAAGCGTGTTAAAGGGGTGAGGGATCAAAAATTTTATAGCACTTGTCCATATCCCAGCAGCAGATTTAGGTAGAAGCGTGAAATTCAAGATAACTAACCTATTAAAAAATAATTAAACATTTATTTCAGTGATTTTAGACCCCCCCCCCCCTCTAAGAAGATTAAATGGAGGTTCGGAACTTGTAGATCATTTCGTCCATCTTAGCAGCAATTATAGATAGAGGCATGGATTTGAGGATAACTGATCTACTAAAACAAACTTAAACATCTATTTTATCTATTTTAGAAATTCTCACCTTAGACCTTAGAGGGTTTAATGTGGTGGTCGCACTTTCAGGTCATTTCGCCATATCTCAGCAGCAGTTTTAGGTTGGGGCCAGAAATTCAGGACAACAAATCTATTTAAAAAAATAATTAAACACATATTTCAGCGATTTTAGAAATTCTCCCTCTAAGGGGTGGTCGAAACTTTTAAGAGATTTTGTCATATCTCTGCAGCAGTTTTAGCAGTTTTAGGTGAAGCAGTTTTAGGTATTCAATTAAAGATAACAAACCTATTAAAAAAAATAGTTAAACACACATACTTTAGTGATTTTAGAGCTATTTTGTGCATTATGTCGCCAACATTGACTTTGAACTAAATAATGTAAGATTATACGACTAAGACAACAATTATGGATATTTGATTATATATTAAGTCTTTGTTTTTGTTTCATCTTTACTAGATATATTTCATTTGATTCAAGATTATTTTAGAGGTACCGACCAGCGTAGAGGGTGAAGGCTGCTAGTGTTTTATATAATAAGGAAAATTATCCTTGTTGATCTTTTTTTTTAAACATTTTGTTAGCATACCAAAAAGTAAATGAAACGTAAAAAATGTATAAGAAATTTCTAACAGCAGTCGCATTTGTTCAGTGTTTAGGAGTTTCAACCTTTATTTACTCTGGTCTTTGTTCAACATCTGATTTTAATAAAATGGCCATCTATAGCAAGTACCGCGCAAAGAATGAGGGATAAATAAGAAAAAGTGACAAAAACTTTGTTTATCTCTCTCTCTCTTCTTCAGTAAAAACATACACGAATCGAAAGACGAAGAATATTAGGACACGGAGTCATAAAATAGTTGCAGTGTTGTTAGCGAGATTTATTTAATTCAAATATCTACCACTATTTCTTATAGTAATATTCGCTTGAATTAATTTATCACTAAATAAGACAAATATTACTATTCGGAAGTAGTGGTAGATATCTGAATTTGTGGCGTACTTATAGTGGTGCGAGTTCATGAGGAGCCTTATAGGCTTTAAAAATAGAGCTTTTATTCAACAACGGGCAAAGAGTTGGCAGACAAGATCTAATAAATTTCGCCTTCACTCCGTGATAGCAATAAAACAATCTTAATTAAATATAAAGCTTAAAAGTTAACTCACGTAGCTTCATTTCTCCGGAGCGTGCTTGAGCTGCGATGGCGGGGTTGATTTCAAATCCACGTCTAGATTTCATCTCATTCTAAATCTGTTCTTGTTCCCAGGCTAAGGTCCAGGCGTACACGGCCGTTTCTCCACACCAAAACTATTTACGCCAACTCACACTCTCTCCAACGTCTAACTGTACTGACTAACCAAATAACTACTACTGAATAACCGCTTAACATAATTTCGTTCCCCTATTTATACTCTGGCAGACTGAGCAAATAAATCTGCATACGGTTACTGCTAACTCGCGGAACAGTGAACTCCTAATTAAAAATGCACCGCGGACAATTAGAGTTACGTCTTACACCATGTTCACCTTCAAACCACTAGAGAGCCTCTGTAACGAAGTTAGTGATTCCTTACAAATTAAAAAAAATTCCTACTTAAGAGGCAACACTGGAAAAAAGAGAAGAAATCTTGATTTATGTATTCGCGGAATAAGCGAGATTTTTTACCTCAAGTGACCGAAACTTTATCGCGTATTAACCGAGTTTATGTAACACTCGTTCTCGTATTAAAAGTGATGCTTTTGCATTAGTTTTATGGGTGATGTTCAAGGGACCCGAAAAATTCGCGTATTAACCGGGTCCCACTGTATATGGAGTATATCATTTTTTTACTCAGTTTGTAAGACGTTTTTCTCACATATATTCTTTATATTGTGTTCGGGTTAGTTTAGAGGGAAATTTTTGACGATATGATTCTCGTAGAAAAAAGTATTTAAAAAATTTGTCTTTTAAAAATCATTAAATTTTTAACAAACATTTGTAAATTCAGAAGACAGCTTAATATTTATTCTTTTTGTACTCAAGAGTTAAAAAATTGTGCAATAAACGTAAAAATAGTTTTTAAAAAACTCTTTTATAAACATTCAAAGTTTATCTTAATAATCATGCCTAATTACCCGACTGAAAAGAAGGGTTATATGTTTCACGCGTATCTGCCTATGTGGATTTCTTTGTAACCTCGAAACATCCCAACGGACACACACACACACAACTTAAAAGTCATCAATACAAGTAAATAAAAAAAAATAGGTAAGTAATATAAACAAGTAATATAAAAAAAATATTTTAAGTCAATTCCTACTTAGGTCAATAAGATATTTTTTTCTTCTTTCCTCTTGAGTGGCGCTTAAAATTCCTTGATCAAGAGGAGGTTCTCTCGGTCTTAAAATACATTGAACAAGAAGAGGACTCTCTCGGTTATCGAAAATTAATTTAATTTAATTAATTAATTAATATTTGAAAAAAACTGGATTAACATCAAGTGTCATCTACTACAAGTTTAAAAAAAATTATTTGACCTTGATTGGATGAATAATAAGTATTTTATTAATGATTGAAAATTTGAACAAGATACATATAGCGAGAGTGTGAGCTAATAGTAGGAATTGAAAAAAAAAATAGTTTCACATTGATGAGAAATAATTAATTAGTTCGCTTTTTACGCAGTCGGGTTTTTTTTTTAATTTAATTGTTTATTTCATGATTGTAATTCATGTTGTTCCAAAATAATTCCGTCGCAATATGTCAATTTGGCGTATACCCCTAATTATGGATAATTCACCGCAATGATTTACACTTGATAAAAAGTGCAAACTATTAAACGTAGTCAAGAAATTATAATTTTTTCAATGTTTCTTTTAAGATATGGCAACAGGAAAGACAGTAAAACCAACATTCAAAATATTTCGTTGTTGGAATTTCACAATCAGTTGGACTATTTGGGCAGCGTGGTTTGACGCATAATTAACTCCAATGTTGTTGTAACACATATACAGTTTTTACAATAAAGAACGTTTAGCAATTTTTCCCCTGCGGCTAATTAATAAAAAAAATGCCTGAAAATTAATTTAGTAATTTATAATAAAGTTCTAAAAATCTTAAAATGTTATATTGTTTTCCAAAGCACACATGTGTACATAATTTTTATGTACATAATTCCAGAATGTCAGAAAGGGAGTGAAAATTGACTTCAAAATTCCTTCTTTACATATAAAAACCAAATTGTTAAAGAAAAGTGTGCAAAAGAGTATACTTTTTCAGAAACTCAAAAGAGTATCGCTTCCCGATCCTAGTTTAACTTATTCCTTATACCATTGAATAGTACAGCAACAGTGCAGCAAAAAGTACTATTACCGCAAAGTTGTATCACTTTTTTTTATGATCAGGTGGTCAGGTGGGTAGACCGGGACTAGTTGTACCATTTTTTCTTCAATTTTTTTTCTTTTAAATTTTATTAAAAATTTTAGTTTTTCTTTAGTTTGTACATTCAGCCTAGCTTAAAGCGTAACCATGTATGAGAATACTTGAAAAAATATTAATTAATAGTTTCTATATGAAGCTCAGAAGGACATCAAGCCACTAGGCCAACCTGCCCCATCGAACGGGGTAAGTTGGCTCTCTAAATCTAATTGATTTTCGGCGTACTAGCGGAAATGAAAAACGCATAAAATATGAAATGTAATTTTAATTTGGTATATACAAAGGATATGAAAAGATATTTTGTTCAATTTTATCCGAAGGCTTCAGATCATTTGACGTTGGAATCGTGACAGCTGCTACATTTGACAGGACATTAGGCGTAGAGTATTATCTGTAGTTTTTTATGGTACTTGGGTTGTAGAAATAGTTGTAGTTACGGTTGAACTAAAATTTTTTATTGGACAGAAGTTTTCTTTTTCATTTCCTGTATCAGAATCTGGTGAGTCAGGGACTAAAGAAGACGTTAGAAGAGGCAGACTAGCATGCCCTGGGTTAAATATTCCACATATCGTCATTTTGGTTTTTGATCATCGTATCAAAATATTCTGTTAATATATTTTTTTAAACAGTAGATAGAAAATAAGCTCTGAACAGCGATCTTTTAGAATGGTATTCGCCAGGAACTTTAATTTAGAAAGAAATCAGAAACGATTATTTAGTGAAAAAAAGTGAGTGAAAAAAAAAAAACTTACTTGGATGAAAATTTGAAGTGACTTTCGTTTGATTGCTTCTTAGCTGCTCACGCTGTTGCCGGTAAAAGAAGACATATTAAGACATACCTCACTTTGATTGTAACGCCATCGGCTGGTTAGTTTGAAAAATGTCGCGGATGGGCCAAAAACACACATATGTAACTAAACTATCGTCTGGACATTGTCCTTGTGACTGGGAAAAGTGATATGGAAGATTTATAATGCAATAACAATGAAAATGATTGACTTTTCTTTCATTTAAAACCCGTTTTGGTAAGTGTATGCTTCAAAATGAGTTTATTATAGTATTTTAAAATATCGTACATCATTTTGAATAACCTTGTATAAGGGTCGTTGGTGTTTAATACCGAGGCAAATTTCCCATTGATGTGTCCGGTAGCCATTTTAAACATGGCTAAATTTTTAAAAATTCAATTTTAAATGTTTTTAAGAATTTAGATTTGAAAAGAAAAACTAAACGTACATTTCAAGAGAAAAAAGAGAATGAATATAAATGAAAAAGTAATATTTTAGTGCATTTTACCGCCTTAATAAATTTGAAAGAATGTTTTTAATCTTAATAAATTTGGAAGAATGTTTTTAAATGCTACCAGTTTTTCAATATTAGATAGTCATACCAACCAATTCCATATTCGATTACTTTTTTAATCCTTTTCAACAAATCGGATTATCAGCCGATATTAAGCCGATTTCTTTTGCTATTCGGATTGATTATATAAAATCTTTTTTGACACGCTTTTATTTACCTTCCTTTGTTGTATTTCTGAATTTCTGGATCAAATTTTGCAATCGATTTCTGAGCCACTTCCATAGAACCGATTTCCTTCAAACGTTGCTCACAAGTTCATTGCCCATGACAGTGCAATATTCATATATTGTCAAGGATTTACCTCAACCGGGAGCTAGTCTAAGGACAAAAGCATTCTTTTACGTTTTTGATTGAAATTGCATAATATATGACGAATCAATTTTGCTGAAATGTTGTACACAAGCGCATTGTCCATGACAATACAATATTCATATATTGTCATGGCCGTACCTCAACAGAAAGATAGTCCAAAGGTAAGAATCTTCTTTTACGTTTTCGAATGAAATCACATACCTAACGAACATATTTTGCTCAAATATTGCCCACAATCTCATTGGTGATGACAATGCAATACATTTATCTGTTGTCATAGATGTACTTCAACAGGCATATAGCCCAGGGGCAAAAGCATTCTTTTTCGTTTTTGATTTAAATCACATATCTAACGAACCATTTTTTCACAAATATTGCACACAAGCTTCTTGTCGATGGCAATGCTATATCCGTGCAATATCAAAGCCATGCAACAGAGACTGTTTTGAATAAATTTGAAATAAATTTGAAAAAGCGAAAAAGGTCCTTTGTTCAGTCTCTATATAATTATATAAGAAAAAACAGACAAAATTAGAACTGAATCGATTCAATTTTTTGAATAATTTTGATCACAGATTTGAAAAATTCATTTTTGGGAAAAACAAGTTTAAAGTTCTGTGTCACCATTACAGTATGGGAATTATTAATTTATTTTACTTGTACAGCATCGACTATTCGAGTACCGTAAATTAATCTCTGTTCTATGGATAAAACCTCTAAAACTGTAACTTTAAAAAAAAAAACTTTTTTTTAAATTTATGACTAAGTCTAACCCCTTATATTTTGGGTTAAAAGCATGTTACTGAAATTTTTTATTTATATTTCTTGTTTCTCTCACTAAAATGCTATTCGCCAACAAAATTTTTATTTTATCTGACTAAGTGAAGCCAAAAGCAAAATTTATGAAAATGAACTAACGTATGTTGTAGATTGTACTTAATGCATGAATTTGCCGTGTTCTACCATGACTCTTATCCAACATGAATAATTTAAACTAATGTGATTGACTTTTGTGGCAACTGTAACATAAGCTATAGTAAATTCTAAAAATACAGTGGCCATGAAATATTCAAATTCGATATGTTACAGCATAGATTGTGAACTGTATTAACTATCAGAAATAGTTATGTTAAATTTAATTCCCCAGATGTTCTTCGGCAACTGCTAAAAGTGATTAATAAAATAAAAGAAAGAGCTTGTTACTAAACACAGATCATTTCAACAAGCAAATTTACGAACTACTTCTTTTTACTTCCGCATTTAATAATGAGTGCTATTGCAGCCCACTTGAGTAACTCTCTAAAGCATATGTTCTAATAACTAAGATTTCATCACTAATATGTAACTAAAAGGAACATCTGAACATTTTGACTGTTGCCAGACACCTTTAATTATTATATATTTTTTCTACGCTGCGAATATGTGTTTTAGCAGCTTTATGTATTATCACTCTTAATCATGTAGCCTCTCTGTTAAGACGGAGTTTCTTATACTCCAGTAATATGTTTAATTATAAGTATTTAAAGCTAAAAGTTGAATCTTTCTTTATCGTAAAAACACACAATACTAATTCATATTACATTATATCTTCCCATGGATTTAGCGATTCATATTAAGCTCTCAAAGGATACTTCAAAGGATAAATAATGCTTCACAAAATAAAATAAAATAATTTCTTCAAGAAGCTTTTGGATAAATCCCTGGCCACGCCACACCGATGAAGTTATACGTCATCGCGATATTGATGAATCCCAGGTAAGAGCATTTTACCTATTTCCATTTCAAAAGCAGCATAGCCACAAGAGATTTTTTCTAATTGTTTAAATATGAGACAGCGAATTCCTGCTATCGAGAATGGGGTGCTTTTGGCTTGATAGGCCACTTAAACTCCAACAAAAAGATTAATGAGACAGATAAAGTGCTCATGTTTAGCGAAAAAGAAGGAAAATTTTATATAGTGGCTTAGATTATAAATATTAAAAATATTCATGTTCTGAATAAAAAAAATAAAAAGATGCTGCATTGAATAAAATAATGAATGTTATTGTACCAGAAATATAAAGGTGAATGAAAAAGAAACATTTATATATTTATGTTTTATGTAATGAACATTTAAATAATTAGTGAATGAACAATTTGTTGGTTGTGAGTAATAATAATAATAAAAAAGAAATCGTTCATTTTACATTTTACAGTAAATAAATAAATAAAAAGGAAATAGGTTCGTCGCATATATAAATAAGAGTAAACATGGCAGGGATCAAAGACGTCCAAATTGTCGAAAAATTAAATTCGCATAATTACGCAAATTGGAAATTTCGCGCAGAAATGATTTTAATAAAAGAAGAATTGTTTGATGTAATAACAGAAAATCCCCCAGATCCAATTAACACGGACTGGACGAAGAGGGACCGTAAAGCACGTGCAATTATCAACTTGAGTATTGAAGACTCACAGATCGTGCATGTAAAGCACTTAAACACTGCCAGAGAAACCTGGCAAGCTTTAAAAACAATTCATGAAAGGGCTAATCTCTCAAGCAAGTTATATTTGCTGAGAAAATTATACGGAGCAAAACTCCCAGAAAACGGCAATCTAATAAAACACATTACACATATTTTAGAACTTGTTGATAAACTTTCAGCCATAGGCGAAACTATTAATGACTCGCACATTTCAGCTCTGTTACTTTGTTCATTACCACCTAGCTACAACACCTTAATTATAGCCCTCGAGGTCCGTCCAGAAAATGAACTTAATTCAGAGTTTATAAAAGGAAAACTCACTGATGAATATACAAGACGTTTAGAAAACACAGATCAGAGCGAGAATTCCTCAAAAGCGTTTAAAACGCATAAAAAGTTTCCGGCTGAACACTATAATAAAAAGGACAAACAGTGCACATACTGTAAATTAAAAAACCATACATACAGAGAGTGCTGGCATCTTAAGAACAGAAACACTTACTCACCGTCACAAAAACAACAGCCGCACAAATCCAAGTATTACACATCATCGTTATGTTATGAAGACGCAAACTATCGTAGAGAAAACAAAAACCGTGAAACAGAACCAATTCGGATTAACAAAACACAGGGCAATTCAGGAAAAGGCAGCGACGCAGCTTTTTTAGTCCAGAAACCAGGAAAACAAACCTGGATAATCGACTCAGGTTCATCGACACACATTCTAAACAGTAAAGATGCATTCACTAAGTTTAACGACACTGAAAAGACGACAGTCATCATTGCCAATGGAAAAACGCTGAATTCACACGGTACAGGTGAAACGACATTTAAAACAAAAACATCCGATGGAGGGATAAACACAATCACATTAAAAGAAGTATTATACGTACCAGAATTAGAATCGAACCTCATATCGGTAAGCAAAGCAACACAGAATGGCTATAAATTAATTTTCGATAAAGAAAAATGCACGTTATCCCGAAACGGGAATATTTATCTTGAAGCAAGAATGAAAAATAATTTATATCAAGTCGAATTATTAGAAAGCGCTGAAACTAATAAAGTAAACATTGCACATGAATGTAAAAATAAAAATTGCATAGAAGTTTGGCACAAACGGCTTGGCCATCGTAACTATAATGCGATAAAAGAATTAATAAATAAAAACTTAGCAGACGGTATAAAAATAAATAACTGTAATCATAATGCATTGTGTGAAATATGTATCCAAACAAAAATAAGTGATGCCCCATATCCGAAATCAACAAACTGTCCCAAAACAGGCAAAGTGCTCGATCTGATACACACGGACGTGTGCACATCTATCGGTACACCTACTATCGGGGGAAAAACAATGTTCGTCACTTTTATAGACGACTATTCAAGGTTCACAGTAATTTACTTACTTTCGCATAAAAATGAAGTTCACGAAAAGTTAAAAGATTATGTAGCCATGGTGAAAACCCAATTCGGCAGATTCCCTAAAGCTATTAGATCCGATAATGGAGGGGAATATTTAGGTAAACAAACGGAAGAATACCTAAGGGCAAGAGGTATCCAACACCAGTTTACGGTACCATTTTGTCCGAGCCAAAACGGCGTAGCGGAAAGAAAGAATAGGTCATTATTAGATATGACTAGGAGTCTACTCTCCGAAGCAGGCTTACCTCAAAAATTCTGGGGAGAAGCCATAAATACCGCCAATCACCTGCAGAATAGGCTACCAACCAAAATAACAAACAAAACACCGTTCGAAATTTGGTTCAACCGAAAACCCACCTTACACTACCTGCGTACATTCGGCTGTAAAGCTTATGCCTATATACAAAAACATCAGCGAAACAAATTAGATGATAGAGCGCAGGAAGGAATACTTGTGGGGTATGACAATAAATCAAAAGGTTACCGTATATTCACAAAAGAAAACAAAATAATAATAGCGAGAACAGTTAAATTTATAGAAAATAGTGAAAACAACTTAAAAGAAGGCGAAGAGGTAGAAAACTCAGACAATGACAACAACTACATTCAAACAGAGTTAAGTAACTCGGACGAAGAACCAACCGCGTCCAAACAACCCGACGTAGAACCGAGAAGGTCTCAGAGGTCAAATAGAGGAGTACCACCCGACAGATACGTATGTCACGTAAAAACAAATGACACATTCGAACCAACCGATTTTTATGACATAGCAAACATGAACAACCCAGTAGAAAAAGAAAATTGGCTCAAAGCCGCTCAACAAGAAATCCACTCATTAAAGAAAAATAAAACTTGGGACTTAGTGGATCCCCCACCAAATAAGAAAATTATTGGTTGTAAGTGGATTTTTAAGAGAAAGTTAGATAATTTAGGAAATGTACAAAAATACAAGGCCCGTTTAGTAGCGAAAGGATATAATCAGAAGTACGGCGAAGATTATGATGAAACCTTCGCACCCGTAGTTTCACACACAACAATCCGCACATTTTTAGCCTCAGCGGCATATAAAAATCTTTCTGTTCAACACATTGACATCGACACTGCATTTCTTCACGGCGAAATAGAAGAAGAAATTTTCATGAAACAACCAGAGGGTTTTATAGAAAAAAATTGTGAAAACAAAGTGTGTAAACTGAATAAAACAATCTACGGCTTAAAGCAGGCAGCTAGAGCCTGGCACAAAAAGATCGCAGAATCATTAAAAAACATGAATTTTGTGCAAAGCACTGCTGACTCATGTTTGTTTACTAGAAAAGAAAAGGAAAATTTCACTTATATCATCGTCTACGTTGACGATATTTTAATCGCGAGTAAAAGTGAAATAATTAAAGATGTAATAAAACAATTGCAAAATGAGTACGGAGTAAAAGACTTAGGCGAAATAAGTCAGTACCTAGGAACCAACATAATCAAAACGAATGATGGTTACAAATTAAACCAAAAGTCAAAAATAGAAGATTTGGTTAGAAAGTTAAATTTAACAGATGCAAGACCTATTGGTACACCGATGGAAGTAGGTTTCTATAAATTAGAAGATAGCGACAATTTACTTCCGAACAATACAAAGTTTAGGCAAGCGATCGGTTCGCTCTTGTATATTGCCACAGTCACTCGACCCGACATTATGGCACCAGTAAATATACTTAGTAGGAGAAGTGCAACGCCACGCGAGAAGGATTGGAAAGCGGCAAAAAAGAATTATTATTTACCTCAATTGCACAAAAAACCTATGCCTAACAATAAGTAAAAATAAACCACCAATACTCATCGCGTATGCTGATGCTGATTGGGCTGGGGACACTAAAAATAGAAAATCAACCACCGGCAATATTTTTTTTCTGGGTGATAATCCCATTCAATGGACTACAAAATTACAGTCAAGCATTGCATATTCTTCCGCTGAAGCGGAATATGTTGCTGCAGCAACCGCAGGACAAGAAATTTTATGGCTATTAAAACTGCTAGAAGATCTTAACTTGTATCAAGTAAAACCTATTTTACTTTACCATGACAACCAAAGCAGTATAAAGATGATAGAAAATGAAAAATTTTCGAAGCGGACAAAACACATTGATATCCGCTTTCACGCCATAAGACAATTAAAGGAGGATAAAATTATCGAATTAAAATATTGTCCCACGCAATACATGATTGCTGACTGCTTGACGAAGCCCACACCCAAACCTCAACTTTTGTGTGACATCAAGACTATGAACTTGTTACCTTATCCATCTGAGGAGATTAAGGAGGGGTGTTAAATTTAATTCCCCAGATGTTCTTCGGCAACTGCTAAAAGTGATTAATAAAATAAAAGAAAGAGCTTGTTACTAAACACAGATCATTTCAACAAGCAAATTTACGAACTACTTCTTTTTACTTCCGCATTTAATAATGAGTGCTATTGCAGCCCACTTGAGTAACTCTCTAAAGCATATGTTCTAATAACTAAGATTTCATCACTAATATGTAACTAAAAGGAACATCTGAACATTTTGACTGTTGCCAGACACCTTTAATTATTATATATTTTTTCTACGCTGCGAATATGTGTTTTAGCAGCTTTATGTATTATCACTCTTAATCATGTAGCCTCTCTGTTAAGACGGAGTTTCTTATACTCCAGTAATATGTTTAATTATAAGTATTTAAAGCTAAAAGTTGAATCTTTCTTTATCGTAAAAACACACAATACTAATTCATATTACATTATATCTTCCCATGGATTTAGCGATTCATATTAAGCTCTCAAAGGATACTTCAAAGGATAAATAATGCTTCACAAAATAAAATAAAATAATTTCTTCAAGAAGCTTTTGGATAAATCCCTGGCCACGCCACACCGATGAAGTTATACGTCATCGCGATATTGATGAATCCCAGGTAAGAGCATTTTACCTATTTCCATTTCAAAAGCAGCATAGCCACAAGAGATTTTTTCTAATTGTTTAAATATGAGACAGCGAATTCCTGCTATCGAGAATGGGGTGCTTTTGGCTTGATAGGCCACTTAAACTCCAACAGTTTGCCTAAGTGATGGGAGTGACATAAGATATCAAAGTTTTGTGAAATCCAAAATGGTGGTCATGACATACTCAAGATTTGAATATTCCAAATAGCTTTTCATGCCGTTTCTTTTTCCATTTTTTTTTTCATGTAGTATAATAGAAGTTTTAGAGTTGGGGCTGCCTAATTTATCATTATATCAGCTTTATTAATTTGTTTTGTTCTGAATACATAAATGGTATTTTTTTCTTCGAATACCAGAGGCAAAATAAAAATTTTGATAGTATATGTAGTAGATTTTTGGATTTGTGTTCACTCTCATTTTTATTTTTCCATTATATTCAAAAACACCATCACTCAGAAATATTTTTTAGGAAAGTCTCTTAAAGTAAGATTCTGTAATTAGATTTTTTGAACCAAATTTATTTTTTCTTCTTTTTTATAATACAAAATTGCAAGGTATGGTAATCGTAGAAATATAGCTATGCTTTGACAACATTTTATATATCCTGCATCGAAATGCTTCTCATGCAGAGTTCTGCGTTAGGTGGCATGCCTAGAGGATAGATAATAAACATTGCATTCCATTAAATACTTCTTTTTTTTTTCTTTTTTGTTATTTACTAGGGGGCTCGGCCCCCTACGAGCTACGCTCGCCAACCCCCGTCCAGACACCGTAGACTCTAAATGCACGCTAATTTGATCGGCTTTAAAAAGATTTCGAAAGATTGAATTATAATTTAAAAAACAGTGGCGATCTCTCTATAAACGGATTTCTATTCATTTCTCTTTGATTGGGGAATTTTAACGCCAAATCCGTTGCGGTACTACTTGATTATCCCGTCGACCCATTTCGCCAAATTATATAAATCGCCAAACCATTCGCCAAATTATACAAATTGACATCATTTTTATTTTAAATAACGAAAAAACAAATAAATTAGTACAACATTAATTAAAATACAAATAAAACATCGAAATAAAAATAACTTGATGACGTAGATACGTGTAACAACATTTCAAAATAAGCTAATATAAAAGGAATTAAGTAAACAGAGTCTTTGTCTCCTGGTATATTTTAACAAAGTGAAAAGAAAGTTCTTTTAAATGAGACATTTTAAATTAATCGTTTTTAATCTGACGTAATTTTGACCAAACTATTCTTTCTCTTTTTAATATTCACATGAAAATACTTGTGTTAGAAATTAAATATTATTTGCGGTTTACTAACAAAAATAGTTGAAAAGTATCCTCTTAAAATATCAAATAAATGTCTAGCGCAATTTCTAAATTTAAACCGTTTTGCAATATTATTTTGTGTTCATTTTATGTAATAACTGTAATGTGACGTAAATATGACGAAATTTCTCCTATTTAAGACTTCTAACGCATGTTAATAAATTTATTGTTTTACAAATTCCTTTCTCTCTTAAAATTCACGTGTAATTATAGTTTTTATGACGTAATTTTTAATAAGTTCCTGCTTTTTGTACATAATTATTTAATTCTAATTCCAAATGTTTTTTTTCTGTTTATAATAGTCACGTGTAAATAAATTTTTAATTTATTTACGCGTATAAATATATATATATATATATATATATATATATTTTGAAGCAAACATTATTGTTTCCGCTGTTTATACCGTTGGCAACAGTTTAAATTAGTACAATTTTCTGAAATCTGTAAAAAATATCTCTAGAAATGCTGAAAATTTGAATTTAAAATAGAAATAAAACCTCAAAAAATTAGTCAAAATAAAAAAATTAATGCAATCTGCACTCCGGCAAATTCTAACGCATAAAATGATCTAAAAATGATTAAATTCCTATGAACAGTTTTTGCTCCTATAAAACTTTTTTAGTGGAACGATTTTGTCCAACTTTAGCATTAAATATCTCTTAAAATAATTCTTCGATCTGAAAACTGTCTGCATCAGCGTGTTTATCAAACATTTTTGTATAATACTACCGATTTTCATATTTTTGTATGCATTATTTTTCTTAATATTAAAGAAGAAAGACCTCCGGTCACAAAAAATTCAAAACCGGCGGCGGCGGCGGCGGCGGCGGTGACAGCGGTAGTTACTTTTTTTTAGAATAGAGAGATGCAAGTAGCAACTGGTCATGGTGGGTAACTGTTAAGCATTGAATAATGTGATAAAATATCTTCCTTCTTCCCTAGAAACCGCGTGAAAGCTCTATTCCAAGTCAACCCGAAACCCGACATGAACCCGACTAAAATTTTTGTCAACCCGAAACGTAAGAAATTTAATCCATATTTTAATACAATTAGGGAAAAATAGTCTACATTTATATCTATAATATCATTTTTATTTTTTATGTTGAATATTGTACAAATATATACTTTCTAATGTTCAAATATATAGGGTTTTCATCAGCAAAAATATTCTAGAATTTTTTTTATAAATCAAGTCAACCCAATTCGACTCGCAACAGTCAAATTCGAACCCGAAACCGACCCGAGTCCGAAAAACTAAAATCATTCAATCCCAAACTCAACCCGAAATAAAAAAAATTATTGTCAATCTGACCCTTATCCGTGTGACGGGTTCGAGTTAAATTGCGTTATCTTAAGCGATGCAGGACTCCATTATGACCTTTACACAGAAATTCTTCTGACAACCAAGTCAGCTCTTCAGTTTACTGCGGTACTCAGTGACGGTATTTGAAAGTTTAACCGATGAAATAATTTTATTTGTAATTAAAATATTTTTGGGGGTTTTGTATACAAATTATTCGAAAGCATATCAGTCAGAAAGTGAGTTGTATAAAACATGTAACTTGTTTATAGAACGCTGTTTGTTCCTTTGATCCCATTTTTAGGTAGCTTTCTTTACAAAAAGCTACCTATTGCAGCCGTTCGGAGGAAAGCGATTTCAAAATATTTTGGTATATTTTCATCGATCATGACCCCCAGACCCCGAAACCACCCTCCGTTCAAAATTGATATATATATATATATATATATACAGGGTGTTCCGTTAAAGGGGTCTAGTATTAATAGGGGTAATAGAGGAGATCACACGGAGCATAAATCAGTATATAATGCCTGGCCGGATCTCAATAATTTTCAAGTTACAGCAAATAGAATGAAAAATCGGAAATTTGTAAAAAAACCCTCATTGCTAAACTATCGATAATGCTACATAAAAACGAAGCACATATTTAGAAAGAGCAGAAAAAATCCTACGAAATGATATAAGTTGTTTTAGAATATTGAGAATTAATGGCGAGTTACAAGCTCTGAAACAGTGAAAAAATACAAAATCAAATATTTAGCAAAATAGTTAATCGTTAATTCCAAAAATGCAACTCTACCTACATCAAGGAAAATGTTATAAAATTTGGTCCATTCCGAAAGCTTTCGAAGAAGCTGACAATAAACCATATCAGTTTAATTGTATGGGAGAAATCAAGCAGTTCCCTAGTTACAACTCTGTACTAAGTACTGTTGCACGCTCGGAAAGGGCGAAACTCCGCCCATGACGATTGTAAACACCCCGTTTTAATATCTTTCAATTATACATTTCTGATCAACCTCTATCAATACCCTTTCATTATTCAGCCTGGTCAAGTGAATGACATATTGTGCAGCTCTCGCCTTGTCTTAAAGCAAACTCCGTGACTGCTGCGTTTCCTCCATGAACTTTCAGGATGATGAAGAAGAAGTACTTTTTATGCAAATTTTCTATGTGTATAGGAAGAAAAGTGTAATAAAACAGCAGTCATCAGTGGGCGTTATGTTAAAGAGAGGCTGTTGTAAGTGGGATTGTAGTAAGTTGATGTATAATAATTATGCCGGAATACTCTAACGAAGACTATGCGGACATGCATCTGATGTACGGGCAAGCTCATGGAAATGCATGTCTAGCACAGCGCATGTACCGTGAGCAATTTCCAAGGAGACGTTGCCCAAGTTCGAAACTCTTCATAAAAATCGATAGACGATTACGGGAGACTGGATCGTTTAATACAGCAAGCATTGATGCAGGGAAACCTCGACATGTACGAACACCTGCAATGGAAGAAGATGTACTGAATATTTTTAAAGATAACCCCTCCACGAGTACACGAGCTGCTGCGTCTGAAGTCGGTGTTTCTCACCAAAGTGTGTGGCGTGTTCTGCGTGCAGAAAACATGCACCCCTTTCATGTGCAGCGGGTACAACTGTTATCAGTAACAGATTGTGCTCAGCGGACAGAATTCGTACGCTGGTTGCTTAATGTAACAGAAAATAATCCACAATTTCTGGAAAATATTTTATTTACTGATGAAGCAACATTTACGAGAGAGGGCGTGGTAAACACGCACAATATGCACACATGGTCATATACAAATCCGCACACTGTTTTCCCGTCGAACGCACAACAAAAGTTCAGTGTGAACATATGGGCAGGTGTCCTCGGCGATTATCTCATAGGACCATATTTACTCCCAGATGTACTCAATGGCAGTACGTACTTGGTTTTCCTACGGGATATCTTACCGCAGTTACTGCAAAATGTGCCAGTAACATTGCGCCACAATATGTGGTTTATGCACGATGGCGCACCGGCACATTTTTTCATAGGTGTTCGCAATCACCTCAATTCAACATATCCTGGGAAATGGATTGGACGCAGTGGACCTGTTGCTTGGCCTGCACGCTCTCCAGACCTCAATCCGTTAGACTTTTTTGTTTGGGGACACCTTAAATCGCTGGTGTATGAAACGCCTGTGGATACACCGGAGGATTTACTAGCGCGAATCGTTGTCGCTGCAGGAGACATTCCCAACTCCGTCGGAGTTTTTCGGCGTGTTCGCCAATCTTTACGACGTCGCTGTCGGCTGTGCGATTCTGTTAATGGGCGCAACTTCGAACACCTATTATAATAATGTCCGTTCGTCTGCCTTCCGACATTGAACTGTGCAGCGCAGGCCAGAAGACTATGCTTCACATATGTCATAAAGTACGTGGAATGTAATTCTTTATTTGTCATTTTTCTTTTATTTTCAACACTTTTTGGCACAGTATTTTGTAAGTCACAGACTGTGGTGTACTCAAATTGTAAATTACAAAGTTTGTATGAATTAATTTAAAATTTAGTGTCTTTTTTAAATTTATAATTAATAAAATTATTATGCTATTTGTTATTATTATTTCCTATCATAAATTATGATGCACATATACATACAATAATTGTCCATGTAAAACATGTACTGAAACTTCTTGCATAGTTACAAATCGCAATATTTTTAATTATTTCCGAATTTTCACCACCAGTTTAATTTTAAAGAATTTAACTTAAGCTTTATATCAATAAAAGACCACTTTAAAATGTAGACTATTATTGTAAAGTTATTTTGGTTCATTCAACTCTTGAATAATTAAAAATGTTGCATCTCAGAAGGAGCATGATCGAAAATGTATAGTTGAGAGTAATAAAAAAGGCGGTGTTTCCAATCGTGATGGGCGGAGTTTAACCTTTGCTAGTGTCAAAGAAAGCGGAGTTCTAACTAAGAAACTGATTAATTTCTCTCACACAATTAAACCGATATGGTTCATTGTAAGCTTTTTCGAAAGTTTTCGGAATGGACCAAATTTTACTACATTTTCCTTGTTGTAGCTAGAGTTGTCTTTTTGGAATTAACGATTAACTATTTTGATGTATATTGGATTTCGTACTTTTTTCACTGTTTCAGGGCTTGTAACTCGTCAATAAATATTGCTATTTTAATACAATTGATGTCATTTTGTAGGTTTTTTTTCTGCTCTTTCTAAATATGTGCTTCGTTTTTATGTAGCATTATCGATAGTTTAGCAATAAGGGTTCTTTTACAATTTTCCGAATTTTCATTCTATTTGCTGTAACTTGAAAACTACTCAGATCCGACCAGGCTTTATATACTGATTTATGCTCCATGTGATCTCCTCTATTACCCCTATTAATATTGGACCCCTTTAACGGAACACCCTGTATAACTGGAATTACCATCTAATATAGATATTGCATATTTTAAATCTTTAACTAACTTCATTATATATAATAATTATATATTGCAAGATAACACTTTATATTTACAGCATGTCGGTATACCACAAGGCGGTTGTACTTCCAGTTTACTCTCAGACTTATACTTATATCATTATGAACGTAATTTTACTAATAATAATCTACATTTATATCGTTAAATTGATGACATAATTTTAATTGATACTGATCCATCTGCAAATACTCGATTTCCAGCTGATTATCCCACTAATTTGGAATTAACGGAAAACCTTTTATCTAACAATACAATTAACTTCTTAGATCTTAAAATTACAATAAAAGACAACAAAACAATCACAGATTTATATGACAAACGTAAAGATTTTAAATTCAAAGTTAATACATTTACAAATTTTAAATCTTGTCTACATCATTCTGTATTTCGAAATATAATACTTAATCATTTATATAGAATAAAATGTTTATGTTCTTCTCCTCTAATTAACAATAATATTAAAAAACTAATTTATGATGCATTAAATCATGGTTTTCCAAAAAAATTCATATATTCATTAATATACAATTAGTACTTTTCTTACATGATCTTTTAAAACAAATTAACACATGCGTAAACAAAATTACAAAAAAATTATAAAATAAAAAAATATCTATAAAAAATTAAAAATTGTAAAATAATATAAAAAAATTATTATAGGCTGGTTGGGTGGGTAGATGTTAGAGTACGGAGGAGGGTGGTGTTGTCTGGATAATACGCAATGGTTAATTATATAAAAAAAGGGGGGCTTTTGTATTTTTACTATTTTTTGATACGTATTTTATATGGATGTTGATTTGATATTTTATATGTAATTGGAGAATTTCATTAATATTATAATTAGCTTAATTATTGATTAATCTTATTTACAATCATTTGTTATTAAATTTTAATTTACTAAGGACAATATCATATTAATTACTAATTGTATGTCATTTTTATAGTGATTAATATACATATAAATATGTTTAATATAAATATAGTTATACTGCATGTATTAAAATTGGGTAATTATTTTTATTATTATTCCTCTATTCTTTTTAATATTTATCTATTTTCAATATATTGTCGGTTTAATGTTTTTGAATGTCCCACATTCATACTTTTTGGATTTTTATGGATGTATGAAAATAATCCACACTCTATATTTGTGCTTTTTAAGTAATGGGAATTTAAGTATCATTTAACCTTCTATATATTCCATATGTTTTTTATTTCCTGTTCATTTTATAATTATCTTATATATAATTGATTTTAAAAATTTTTATATTATTTTTAATAATTATTTGTTAATTATTACTGAAATTATTTTGTTTTATAGCATATAGCTATATGCTATATATTATCAATGTTCTAGAATTATTTAAATTCTTAGTTTAGTTTAAATAAGTTAGCTAATAGAATATTTTGTATGCCTTTAAATTTTATTAACAATAGTTTTATTTTTTTATTATTTATTTATTTATTTATTTTTTTAAATACATTGTGTGGTTTATATTAGGTTTATAATTATCTATATATGAGGATAGTTTTGGTTTTGCTGTTTAAAAGAATTATTTACATTCAAATGCTTACAAATATTTATCTTGTGATAGTTGAATGGGGGTAATACTAGATGGCAGCACCAAAAAATTTGTCTTTTGAAGATAGCTCTAAATTTTAATTTTTCTACCTCCATTTCAGTTATAATTAACTACACCAGGGGGTATTTTTAGCTAAATTTTGAGTATAATGTTAAACAGTTATTAATTAATTTAATAGTGCATTTTAAATAATGTAATTACTATCTATTTATTTTATATTATATTAAATGTATTTAACGAGGTATTTCAAAATTTATTTCAAATTGTATTAACTGCATCCTTTGGTATCAATTACTGTGATTTCTTAACTGTTTTATTCACATTAATCTTTTTGATATTCTGGTAGCCATGTGCGTGGATATTTGTAAAATACTGAAATATTAATCGGTATGGTGTTTATTATTTATATTTTATATCCTATAAATATTTAAATAGGTTTTATTGTTTCTTTCATTTCATATTTGTTTCTATTGTTTTCATTTTTAATCAATTCACTTGATTTTAATGGTTGTTTGGGCACAGGGGAAAATAATTTTTAGCTTTAGCTTATTTTTCTCACAGAAAACAACCATTTTGCTTATGTCATTGAATTCTGTGCCCTTGACAACGTAATTCAATGTATAAGCTTTTCCATTTTTTGTTGGTGTCCACTTTTTTCTTTTTCTTCCATAATAATTCTTATAATATTTTTTTTTTAAATACTTACAGCTTTAATTCATAATATTTGATGGTGGTAGGTTATGTTTAATTAATGGTTATATATATATATATATATATATATATATCTGACGTATGTTACACTGTAACTCTCGTATTTATGAACCGATTTGGATGTAATTCGGTGTGTACATAGTACATACTAATGTCTCAACCGAGTTCGTTGGCCAGCTTAATCCGCCATTTTGTTTCAAAATGGCGGCCATTTAAATTTTTAGAAAAATTTAAAATTTGAAATGTGGTACCAAAAAATTGAAAATGGAAAAATATTTTTTTTCTTATGTATTTGACCTTTATACAAAGACTCCGTAGCAGTTTTTGTTTCGTCTATATCTTAAAAAATGGCTGAGTTATAGCATTTTGAATTTCTAGCGAAGCTGACATTTTGAAACGTCCTGAATTTTGTCACGCGATAAAAGGCGTATTTATGAACCGATTTGGATGTAACTTCGTTTATACATGGTACAGACCAATGTCTTGAACGAGTTCGTTGGCCAGCTTCATCCGCCATCTTGTTTACAAATGGCGGCCATTTAAAATTTTAAGAAAAATTTAAATTTGAAATGTGGTAGCAAAAAATTAAAAATTGAAAAAATATTTTTTTCTTATGTGTTTGACCTTGATAAAAAGATTGGGGAGCAGTTTTTGTTTCGTCTATATCTTAAAAAATGGCTGAGTTATAGCATTTTGAATTTCTAGCGTGGCTGACATTTTGAAACGTCCTGATTTTTGTCACGCGATAACAGGCGTATTTATGAACCGATTTGAATGTAACTTGGTCTGTGCATAGTACATACCAACGTCTCGACAGAGTTCGTTGGCCAGCTTCATTCGCCATCTTGTTTCAAAAGGGTTGCCATTTTTTTTAAAAAAAGTAATTTAAAATTTAAAATGAGGTATTAAAAAATTGGAAAATGAAAAAGATTTTTTTATGTGTTTCGCCTTGATACAAAGATTCTGGAGCAGTTTTTGTTTCTGAAAATTTGTTCTTTTGTTTATATCTTAAAAAGTGGTTGAATTATAGCACTTTGAATTTCTATCATGGCTAACACTTTGAAACGATCTTGTATTTGTCACGCGATACCACACTTATTCGCCTATTTCGATGGAAGAAGGCATGTGGATAGTATACATCAATATCTCGACCAAGTTCGCTGGCCAGCTTCATCAGCCATCTTGTTTCAAAATGGCGGCCATTAAATAAAAAAAAAATTATATTTAAAGTGAGGTGCAAAAAAATTAGAAATTGAAAAAGGTTTCTTTCTCAAGTATTTGACGTTGATATAAGGATTCAGGGGCATTTTTTGTTTGTCTTTATCTTAAAAAATGGCTCAGATATAGCAGTTTCAATTTCTAAAGTGGGTGACATTTTGAAAAATCTGATTTTTTGCCTGCGACAGCACTCGTATATATCAACCGATTCCGATATGAGTGAGCATGTGCACAACAATTACTAAGGTCTCGACAAAGTTCACTAGTTAGCCTCATCTACCATGTTGTCTTAAAATGGCAGGCACTTTAAGAAATCGCCGAATTTGGCAGCCAAATATAAGTGACTTTAAATAAAAGCAGCTTGGATAAAGCTAACTAATTTCGCGAAATTCTCATTCATAATGATTTAGTATTGATAAAAATTAGTATTGAATCTAATACATTCGGTTTCCACTTAATTGAGCTTCGTGTGTTTGAATAATATAAGTTGCTTTTTAAAAATAAGGAATATGAAAGCTACCTCTTCCTCACGGCACTGGCCGGAAGGACTTTTTGAAATGATTAGGCTTTGCATACGCTCGCCATCAGACTCGCTTTACAGACCAATTCTTTTCTCTAAATAAGAAGATCTGAAACAAACAATTATTAAATTCTAGTACTTCGCAAATAGAACAAAATGGCAATCCTAGTAAGAAAAATTGACAGCTCAAAGACTCTTTTAGGTAGCTTTCATTACAAAAAGCTACCTATTGCAGCCGTTCGGAGGAAAGCGATTTCAAAAAATTTTGGTATATTTTCATCGATCATGACCCCCAGACCCCGAAAACACCCTCCGTTCAAAAGTTGATATATATATATATATATATATATATATATATCCATATATATATGTATATATATATATATATATCCATATATATATGTATATATATCTGACATTTGTCATACTGTAACTCTCGAATTTATGAACCGATTTGGATGTAATTCGGTGTGTACATAGTACATACAAATGTCTCGACCGAGTTCGTTGGCCAGCTTCATCCGCCGTTTTGTTTCAAAATGGCGGCCATTTAAAATTTTAAAAAAAATTTAAAATTTGAAATGTGGTACCAAAAAATTAAAAATGGAAAAATATTTTTTCCGTATGTATTTGATCTTTATACAAAGATCCCGGAGCAGTTTTTGTTTCGTCTATATCTTAAAAAATGGCTAAGTTATAGCATTTTGAATTTCTAGCGTGGCTGACATTTTGAAACGTCCTGAATTTTGTCACGCGATAAAAGGCGTATTTATGAACCGATTTGGATGTAACTTCGTTTGTACATAGTACATACCCATGTCTCGACCGAGTTCGTTGGCCAGCTTCATCCGCCATCTTGTTTAAAAATGGCAGCCATTTAAATTTTTAAGAAAAATTTAAATTTGAAATGTGGTACCAAAAAATTGAAAATTGAAAAAATATTTTTTTTTATGTATTTGACCTTGATACAAAGATTCGGGAGCAGTTTTTGTTTCGTCTATATCTTAAAAAATAGCTGAGTTATAGCATTTTGAATTTCTAGCGAAGCTGACATTTTGAAACGTCCTGAATTTTGTCACGCGATAAAAGGCGTATTTATGAACCGATTTGGATGTAACTTCGTTTATACGTGGTACAGACCAATGTCTCGAACGAGTTCGTTGGCCAGCTTCATCCGCCATCTTGTTTACAAATGGCGGCAATTTAAAATTTTAAGAAAAATTTAAATTTGAAATGTGGTAGCAAAAAATTAAAAATTGTAAAAATATTTTTTTCTTATGTGTTTGACCTTGATAAAACGATTGGGGAGCAGTTTTTGTTTCGTCTATATCTTAAAAAATGGCTGAGTTATAGCATTTTGAATTTCTAGCGTGGCTGACATTTTGAAACGTCCTGATTTTTGCCACGTGATAACAGACGTATTTATGAACCGATTTGGATGTACCTTGGTGTGTGCATAGTACATACAAATAACTCAACCGAGTTCGTTGACCAGCTTCATTCGCCATCTTGTTTCAAAATGGTGGCCATTTAAAAAAATTAAAAAAAAAATAAATTTAAAATGAGATACCAAAAAATTGGAAAATGAAAAAGATTTTTTTTGTATGTGTTTGACCTTAATACAAAGATTCCGGAACAGGTTTTGTTTCGTCTACATCTAAAAAAATGGCTGAGTTATAACATTTTGAATTTCTATTGTGGCTGACATTTTAAAACGACCTGATTTTTGTCACGCGATAACAGGCGTATTTATGAACCGATTTGAATGTAACTTGGTCTGTGCATAGTACATACCAATGTCTCGACAGAGTTCGTTGGCCAGCTTCATTCGCCATCTTGTTTCAAAAGGTTGCCATTTTTTTAAAAAAAAGTAATTTAAAATTTAAAATGAGGTATTAAAAAATTGGAAAATGAAAAAGATATTTTTATGTGTTTCGCCTTGATACAAAGATTCTGGAGCAGTTTTTGTTTCTGAAAATTTGTTCTTTTGTTTATATCTTAAAAAGTGGTTGAATTATAGCACTTTGAATTTCTATCATGGCTAACACTTTGAAACGATCTTGTATTTGTCACGCGATACCACACTTATTCGCCTATTTCGATGGAAGAAGGCATGTGGATAGTATACATCAATATCTCGACCAAGTTCGCTGGCCAGCTTCATCAGCCATCTTGTTTCAAAATGGCGGCCATTAAATAAAAAAAAATTATATTTAAAGTGAGGTGCAAAAAAATTAGAAATTGAAAAAGGTTTCTTTCTCAAGTATTTGACGTTGATATAAGGATTCAGGGGCATTTTTTGTTTGTCTTTATCTTAAGAAATGGCTCAGATATAGCAGTTTCAATTTCTAAAGTGGGTGACATTTTGAAAAATCTGATTTTTTGCCTGCGACAGCACTCGTATATATCAACCGATTCCGATATGAGTGAGCATGTGCACAACAATTACTAAGGTCTCGACAAAGTTCACTAGTTAGCCTCATCTACCATGTTGTCTTAAAATGGCAGGCACTTTAAGAAATCGCCGAATTTGGCAGCCAAATATAAGTGACTTTAAATAAAAGCAGCTTGGATAAAGCTAACTAATTTCGCGAAATTCTCATTCATAATGATTTAGTATTGATAAAAATTAGTATTGAATCTCCTACATTCGGTTTCCACTTAATTGAGCTTCGTGTGTTTGAATAATATAAGTTGCTTTTTAAAAATAAGGAATATGAAAGCTACCTCTTCCTCACGGCACTGGCCGGAAGGACTTTTTGAAATGATTAGGCTTTGCATACGCTCGCCATCAGACTCGCTTTACAGACCAATTCTTTTCTCTAAATAAGAAGATCTGAAACAAACAATTATTAAATTCTAGTACTTCGCAAATAGAACAAAATGGCAATCCTAGTAAGAAAAATTGACAGCTCAAAGACTCTTTTAGGTAGCTTTCATTACAAAAAGCTACCTATTGCAGCCGTTCGGAGGAAAGCGATTTCAAAAAATTTTGGTATATTTTCATCGATCATGACCCCCAGACCCCGAAAACACCCTCCGTTCAAAAGTTGATATATATATATATATATATATATATATATATCCATATATATATGTATATATATATATATATATCCATATATACAGGGTGATTCATAAAAGATGGGCAGATCTTTAAGGGGTTATAGTACACTTAAAGACAAATAATATTAAATAGGAGACTAAGGGTCCCAGACGTATTCCCAAGGAGATAGGGGGCATTAAAGTTTAGGGTCCGAAATTTCAAATGATTATAAAACATGGAAAAAAGGGTCGATTCGTTTGCGGTTTTTGCAAAAAATTTTCTTTATGCCAGTATTTTCTTGAAATAAAATTTTAAAGTTAAATTTCAAAAAATGCCGATAGGGGGCGCTTTAGACTTTGGAGTAACAAACAACTATTTTTTAACGTTATTTTTTGTATTTCTTTAAATGATTTCGAAAGCTTAGACTTAAACTTAAATTTTGATCTAAAAATCTGAGTCCTAACGAGTAGTTAAGTAGCATAAACTGAAATTTGAAATTTGAAACCCTTCTCCCCCCAGAACAAAAATCAGTTATTCCCGATCTTTGTGTCGTAGATTAGGCTCTAACTACTGCCGCGTTTTGCTAAAATTATTCTTTATGTCAGTATTTTCTTGAAAATAAATTTTAAAGAAAATTTTCAAAAAATTCCGATAGAGGGCGGTTTAGACTTTGGAGTAACGAACAACTATTTTATACCGTTATTTTTTGTGTCTCATTAAATGCTTTCTAAAGCTTAGACTTAAACTTAAATTTTCAGCTCAAAATCTGAATCGCTGAGCGTGGTTCAGTAGCGAGGGGAGGGGGTTCAAATTTCAACTTCTGAACATAGTTCAGTTTGCACTACTTAACCATGCCCAACGATTCTGTGCTGTGATACGAGGCAAAAATACAACTTTCGTCAAGGACTGCATAGTCGGAATTCACTCATAAAGGCACTGGCACAGTTGGAAACGTCGCTCATGCAAACGTTAAAGCTCCATTCCTGACGCTAGTCACCGGGTGAAGAAGGAAACAGAAAGTATGCAAATGTCAAATGGGGAAGAAGAAGAACACGTATGCAAAATTTCGACACGATTCAGGCATAAAAACCACTGAACGGTGAGTCAAGTGTAAGTCGCTGTAGTAATGAATCGGAAGATGGTGCCCTTCACGAATAAGGAAAAGGCTGAGAAGCATTTAATTTACGGAGCGGCAGATGGAAATGGTGCAGAGGCACAACGAATGTACGGAGAGCGATTTCCCAACAGGCGGTTGCCTAACCGCAAAACTTTCGAGCGCTTGCACAGACAGTTGTGTGAGACGGGATCATTTCTCGCTTCCCGGTCGAATGCAGGTCGTGCAAAAAAGGACGAATCAGTAGTTGTTGCAGAAGCCATTCTGGATGTAGTAGCGGCGCAGCCAAGTACAAGTACACGAACAGTGGCTAGGCAGGTGGATACCTCAGAGTCCATGACTTGGAGGGTACTGAAGGATGAACATTTGCTCCCGTTTCATGTGCAACGAGTCCAGAAACTGTCTCCAGGGGATTATCCAAATCGTATTGAATTCGCCCGCTGGTTTCTGCAGCAGAACGCGCTAAATCCACATTTTGGACGAACTGTGCTTTTCACCGATGAATGTACCTTCACACGTGAAGGTACATTTAACACACACAATGCACATGTATGGGCGGATGTCAAACCACATGCTACGTATCCACATGCTCATCAGAGACGCTTTTCCATCAATGTTTGGGCAGGAATCCTCGGAGACCACCTAATCGGACCGTACCTTCTTCCTGAACGCCTCAACGGCAAAACATACCTCACATTTCTGCAACATGTGCTGCCAGACCTGTTAAACGTTGTTCCTCCACGCATCCGGCGGGTCATGTGGTTCCAGCACGATGAAGCGCCAGCCCATTACGTACGAGACGTCCGCAACTATCTGGACATCACATTTCCGAACAGATGGATTGGTCGAGGTGGTCCTGTTGCTTGGCCTGCTCGCTCGCCAGATCTTTCACCCCTCGATTTCTTTTTTTGGGGACGATTGAAGGCTCTTATGTATGAGACACCCATTGAATCCCCCGAGGAACTGGTCGCCAGACTTTCCGCCGCTGTAGGGGAAGTGCTCGAAAAGCCTGATGTTTTCGCGAATGTTCGCCGTTCCATTCTTCGCCGTTGTTCTGCGTGCATAACCTCTGGTGGTCACAATTTTGAAAATTTATTGTAATTACATGTTAATAAATATGCTTTGGTAACATAATCCTAATTTGTGTCTTTTTACCTCGTATCACAGCACACAATGTGTGGACATGGTAAACTGAACTGTGCTCAGGAGTAGAAATTTCAAACCCCTCTCCCCAGAAACTTAACCACGTCTAACGATTCAGATTTTGGGCTGAAAATTTAAGTCTAAGCTTTAGAAAGCATTTAATGAGACACAAAAAATAACGGTATAAAATAGTTGTTCGTTACTCCAAAGTCTAAAGCGCCCTCTATCGGAATTTTTTGAAAATTTTCTTTAAAATTTATTTTCAAGAAAATACTGACATAAAGAATAATTTTAGCAAAACGCGGCAGTAGTTAGAGCCTAATCTACGACACAAAGATCGGGAATAACTGATTTTAGTTCTGGGGGGAGAAGGGTTTCAAATTTCAAATTTCAGTTTACGCTACTTAACTACTCGTTAGGACTCAGATTTTTAGATCAAAATTTAAGTTTAAGTCTAAGCTTTCGAAATCATTTAAAGAAATACAAAAAATAACGTTAAAAAATAGTTGTTTGTTACTCCAAAGTCTAAAGCGCCCCCTATCGGCACTTTTTGAAATTGAACTTTAAAATTTTATTTCGAGAAAATACTGGCATAAAGAAAATTTTTTGCAAAAACCGCAAACGAATCGACCAATTTTTCCATGTTTTATAATCATTTGAAATTTCGGACCCTAAACTTTAATGCCCCCTATCTCTTTGGGAATACGTCTGGGACCCTTAGTCTCCTATTTAATATTATTTGTCTTTAAGTGTACTATAACCCCTTAAAGTTCTGCCCATCTTTTATGAATCACCCTGTATATGTATATATATCTGACATTTGTCATACTGTAACTCTCGAATTTATGAACCGATTTGCATGTAATTCGGTGTGTACATAGTACATACAAATGTCTCGACCGAGTTCGTTGGCCAGCTTCATCCGCCGTTTTGTTTCAAAATGGCGGCCATTTAAAATTTTAAAAAAAATTTAAAATTTGAAATGTGGTACCAAAAATTTAAAAATGGAAAAATATTTTTTCCGTATGTATTTGATCTTTATACAAAGATCCCGGAGCAGTTTTTGTTTCGTCTATATCTTAAAAAATGGCTAAGTTATAGCATTTTGAATTTCTAGCGTGGCTGACATTTTGAAACGTCCTGAATTTTGTCACGCGATAAAAGGCGTATTTATGAACCGATTTGGATGTAACTTCGTTTGTACATAGTACATACCCATGTCTCGACCAAGTTCGTTGGCCAGCTTCATCCACCATCTTGTTTGAAAATGGCAGCCATTTAAATTTTTAAGAAAAATTTAAATTTGAAATGTGGTACCAAAAAATTGAAAATTGAAAAAATATTTTTTTTTATGTATTTGACCTTGATACAAAGATTCGGGAGCAGTTTTTGTTTCGTCTATATCTTAAAAAATAGCTGAGTTATAGCATTTTGAATTTCTAGCGTGGCTGACATTTTGAAACGTCCTGATATTTGTCACGTGATAACAGGCGTATTTATGAACCGATTTGGATGTACTTTGTGTGTACATAGTACATACAAATATCTCGACCGAGTTCGTTGGCCAGCTTCATCCGCCATCTTGTTTCAAAATGGCAGCCATTTAAAAAAATTTAATAAATTTAAAATTTAAAATGAGATACCAAAATATTAGAAAATGGAAAAGATTTTTTTTGTATGTGTTTGACCTTAATACAAAGATCCCGGAACAGTTTTTGTTTCGTCTATATCTAAAAAAATGGCTGAGTTATAGCGTTTTGAATTTCTATTGTGGCTGACATTTTAAAACGACCTGATTTTTGTCACGCGATAACAAGCGTATTTATGAACCGATTGGGATGTTACTTGGTGTGTACATAGTACATACCAATGTCTCGACCGAGTTCGTTGGCCAGCTTTATTCGCCATCTTGTTTCAAAAGTGTTGCCATTTTAAAAAAATTAAATTTAAAATTTAAAATGAGGTATTAAAAAATTGGAAAATGAAAAAGATTTTTTATGTGTTTGGCTACAAAGATTCCGGAGCAGATTTTGTTTCTGAAAATTTGTTCTTTTGTTTATATATTAAAAAATGGTTGAATTATAGCACTTTGAATTTCTAGTATGGCTAACATTTTGGAAACGATCTTGTATTTGTCACGCGATAACACACGTATTCGCCTATTTCCATGTGAGAAAGCATGTGGATAGTATACATCAACATCTCAGCCAAATATAAGTTACTTTAAATAAAAGCAGCTTGGATAAAGATGACTAATTTCGTGAAATTCTCATTCATAATGATTTAGTATTGATAAAAATTAGAATTGAATCTCCTATATTCGGTTTCCACTAAACTGAGCTTCGTGTGTTTGAATAATATAAGTTGGCTTTTTTAAAATAAGGTATTTGAAAGCTACCTCTTCCTTCCGGCACTGGCCGGAAGGACTTTTTTTCAGTGGAAATCATTGAAGCTTTAACAGCAAATGATCTTAAACTCACAATCATGAGGTAATTTTTATCTTGAACTCATCGAGCTGCTCTCATCGATAATCGACAAGATAAAGTTTTAATCGAAACACCTTACATGTTTCCGATGATATTTTTGTGTAAAGATAAGTATCCTCATCGTTTCATCGGGAAGAAATGTAATTTCGATCAAGTTTTACGTTGAAGTTTCCTTCAGGAGACAGCGCATGTCGCAAATTGTTCTAAAGGATATCAGTATGGTGTGATGCTGCTAGATTTAAATATCTTACATTTATTCTTCGTACTTAATTACTATTTGCCAACCTATTGTCTGTTTCTGTTTTTCCCACATTCGTTTGTTGAACTTACAGGTTGTAATGCTGATTCTGAGACATGCAACTACTGTCGCCTTTCCGAAAGTACCGAAGGAAGGGAAAGCAGCACAGAAGACGACAGAAGTTTGTCACCTACTCCCTCTAGATCAAATAGCAGGTAAGCTAAACTTTGTATAGAAAATTAAGGAAAGAGTAAACAAGTGGGTAAGTTTGATCGAAGATCAAACAGAGGGTTTCGTTTAATATTCCTTTCAAAACAATTTATCCTTTAATTAATAAATCCAAATCATTAATTTCTAAATATTAAATGCTTAACCTTTTTCAAGAAGAACACAGGTGGCAGCACCATTTAATTTAATTTTAAGATTATTGCAATTGGAAGATGTTCTTAATCAAATTAAAAATATTCAAGATCTGCTTTTCAGACAATTGTAACAGCATACGTTTGTATATCTGAAAAGCATGTTTAATTAAATAATTTAAATTTAGCTAAAAAAAACTTAAAATGGCAAAAACATACAAAAGTTCCTTTAATTAAATTCATCGGAGAATGAAATATAGTCAAGTTAAAATTTCGCAGTTTTTCAAGAAAAGAACTTTTTAATTAAAAAAATAATTGATAAAATGTATTTCAACAACTTTTGGCCTTAAGATGGACAAAAACAATTACAAAAACTCCGTAAAATTGAAGCTATTAGACAACGAAACAGGGAACCTTTTGATTAGCAGGCAAATGTGCTGCCATAAAGCTATCTAGCCTGCGCGAAAAGACTGAAATTAACCCATTTATGCCTAGCGTCCCATTTTTGGAACGCTTCGAATTTTAATAAATTTGTATAATTTTCTTTTTCTCTATAACATGAAAACTATATAAAATAATTATCTATAAATGTCTTTAACTCTTAACGAGAGATGACACCATAAGAGGGATATTTATTTGCTTAAACGAAGGCCTTTTTTCGGTGTTTATAGATTTTTCATTGTTCAGGAGGGTGAAATGTAAAAAGTAAATGTAAATATTATACAGACATACATACAATAAATACAATAAACCTATGTATGTCTGTATAATATTTACATATACCTTTAACTGTTGAATGCAGGCGTTATCTATGTGTGTATGTGTGGTTTTGATATATATATTGTAGTATACGTGTTTTATTATATGTAAAAAGTAAGTTTATTTGTATTTTTTCGATCAAAGATACAAATAAGTAAGTCATAATCTTAGTTTGTAGACTTGTATTCTTTGAAATAACTATTTTTTCAAATTGTGAAACTATATGATCAAGTCTATTTTTTATGCATCTTTGTAACGTTCAAAATATAGGACGCTAGGCACGAATGGGTACATATTTTTGTTATGCATTTAGAAGAAAGTTATTTATGTAAAGTCCTTTTCAAGTTGATTATCACACAAATTGTTTTTAAGCCTCAAATGTGATTATTATTAGTTTATTATTAATAATACTTATAATGTTATTAGTCTCTGTAAAGAAATAAACATGTTTTTTTAGTAGTTCATAAAAATACTAATTATGGTGCATAATATACAATTTAAAAGCTTATTTTACATAAATTTAGACAAAACATGTCATTATGCATATAAATATTATACATATTCCCATATTTAGTAAGTTTACATTTTATCAAATAAATTCAAAAAAATTTTAGCATTCTTTTTTTAGTATTTTTCCTGTTCATTTTGCAATATGTTAAAGGGATTTTACCAACAAATTTGAGAAAACAAAAATTCCGGCACAAATGGATTAAGGTTCTGTTTTAAAATCTAAATTGTAAAAATAATCGGATTTCATTAAATTAATTCATTTAATTAAAATAATGCAAGACTTTTTCAAAATTTTATGATTTGTCGTGTGACTGGAGGTACCGCAGCTATATTTTTTAATAAGGATTCAATACGTCTTGGCATACTTTGTATGAGTTTTTGGCAATTAATTTGTATTTCGTTGTCATGGTGCCAAATTTGGATGAGTCTTTCTATCAGACCACTTTTGTTTGTCATGTTGCATTTCTTTAATTTTTTCTTTACAATGGCCCAAAGATTCTCTATGGGGTTCATATCTGGACTGTTTTCAGGCCATGGAAGTGTTTTTATATTTTTTCCATCCAAATATGTGGTCAAAGATGAAGCTTTATGGCACGGAGCTCCATCATGCATGAATATGAAGTCTCCATTTGGAAACCAGTCTTTTAATTGTGGAATTAGTCTTTGTTCAAGCACTTTTTTATACTGATGCTGGTCCATCATGCCTTATACAATGTATAAACGTCCAGTACCCTGAGCAGACATCACGCTCCAAACCATTACTTTAGTAGGATGTTTAACCGTTTGTGCTATGCAATTAGGGGAAAATGCTTCACTGGTACTTCTCCTGGCATATTGACTACTTTCTTCTGATATCGCAAATATTGATTCATCGGAAAAACATACCTAAAAAATAAAATATACTTTAATGTATGTAATTTGTAGAGAAATATTCTTATAAAAAATTTTTCATCAAATTTATAAACAGTTCTGCATATTTAGTCAGTATGCAAAAAACATGATTTCAGGAAAAGAAATGAACAACTTAAATTCAACTGATTAATTAAAGGAAAATTAATATTTCTCACCTTGCGCCAGTCATTTCCGAATTGTTCTTGCACAACTTTTGTCCAAGCAAGTCTTTTCTTTGCCATAGCAGATGTGATTTTAGCCTTTTTTCGAGGACGATGAGCACTGAGTCCAGCTGAGATGAGCTTTCTACGGATAGAAGAATCACATACATTTACGCCATACGCTTGTAAAGATATTTTTAGTTCATGACTAGTTGCTCTTCTGTTAGCTTTAGCAATTAGAATTAATTTCCTTTCTGTTTTTGCAGTAAATTTACTTTTCCTTCCGCACTTCCCTACTCTAGAATTTTCAAATTCACAATTGGAGTCCAAAGATTTTTTTATTCTACACACAGATGCTTGAGAAATTTTTGCTTTTTTAGCGATTTCGGGCTGTGTACCTAGACACACAGCAGTGTGTCAGCCAAGTTCGCCTGACATAGCCGTGTTAGTGATCTTCTTGGATGAGACACTTTACCACAGCTAGTTTTCTAGGAGAAATATCGCTTGCTTTACCCATAATCACGCAATAATCCTTTGACAAGCGAAACAAAGATACCAATTAGTATAAACTGATCAAAACAGCGAAAAAATTTGTTTTCAGAATAACATAATACTGATGCCAACTCAAGAAAAGAAAGAAAATACTAGCACGGCAAGCAGACGATTTTAAAATTTTATTTTAAATTCGTTTGTTAATCAAACAAATTCTTTATGCAATGCAAACAATTTGATTACTTTGAATCAAATATTTTTCTTTTTAAAATACGGCAACATTTGACAAAATTATATACCCAAAACTACTCTAAAGGAGTGAAAAATTGACAGGATCAACCAAACAAATTACCTTTCATGAAACATTGCAAGTATATACAATATTAATTAAGAAAACTGAAAAAATCACAATTATTCTAATAATTTTCACACGTCTGTAAGTCATTAACCATAACTGAATAGAGCACTCGAAGTTTTATTGTAGTTTTATTATTTCATTTATTGTAAAGGTGCATTTCAGTGTATGTCTACTTTTTTAAAAGACATGTAAGTTTATGAAAGAAGAGAAGAAATCGCAGCAATTCACGGTTCTTGCATGAGTTTTGTTTCCAAAAGTTAATTTAGAAGTGCGAAATTTTTATTAATCCTTTCTGGCACAGAAAATTTTGCTGTAAAATGACGAAATGATTGACTGACACTGGAATTTACAAACGATCTCTTTAGAAATTAAAAACATGTTACTTTAAATGGTCATTGTTAAATCAAAATTTTACTAAAATATTCTTGGTGCCATTCGTAAGTTTCGAATTAAAATTAGGTGTCCCAACCTGGACAAACTGCGTCGGAAAGGGTTAAGTATCACAATCCGTAAATAAGTATTTTTTAACAAGACCGTCAAAGATTCACACTGATTGTTTAAAGTTGAACATACCGCAGATTGCATAAAGCCTTCCCAGCAAAGAGGAAATTGCTGGCCAGCAGCAAGTTAGGTGCTGGCAATGATGGAGAAGTGCTGGCTGATGGTCTACCACTGCGTGACCACTGCTGGACAGCTTCAGTCAACTTTGTCGTTGAAAATCATCAGATAAAATTCTGGTGGGCATCCATTTTATCTCATGCGCTGCCCTACCACTACTTGGAAGTGCACGAACTTTTGCAGTATTAGTGCTGGGAACCCTTACGCTAGGTGGCTCAGCGAATATCGAAGACATTGAGTATTTGAACACAAATCTGAAATGAATATCTTAACACAATTTAAGCTGTGAAGCTAATTTTTTTTTTAACTGTAAAAAATATAGCACCACTGCCACCAACAAAATAAATAAGTAATAAATAAATTATTTATAATAAATAAATAAATAAATTCTTAATAAATTCTATAATATTCTATATAATAATTCTATAATAAATTCTTAATAAATGAATAAATAAATAAATTCTTTATTTCAACACACTTTTTTTTCTCGTTAAATTTGGTTTTACTAGGTTACAAAGGATTTCGGTTTTCATAATTTACGCAGTTCAGAATCAATAATAAAAAAAGCGTATAAAATGCATAGGATTTCTATAGAATAGAATAATTTCTATACCAGTTTAATGATTGGGAACGTAAATCACACAAGAAACAAACTTGAAATAGTGTAATGAGAGCTTGAAAACTACGAGCGATCGTAGCGTACCCTTAAAGCACTTGTTCATGACCGATCACATAAACTAAAGAGCATCGAGCGCGGTTAGTACTTGGGAGGGTGACCACATGGAAACCGCTGAAAGTTCAAACATTTCTATTATAGACACTTCTACAGATATTTCTATAGCTCTTGGTGAAACAAGCTTATAGAAAAAAGAGCCATAATTATATAATACTTTTGTTTTTTTATAGAATTCTATAAGAAATTTTTGTAAGGAAAAGTGCTGGACCAGCAAAAGAATAGCAATGGGATAGGTGCTAGCACTGCAGGAAAAGTGCCGGATTGAAGTAATGTGATGGCATACCAATGCTGTCCTGCTGTTGGCCATCACTGATGGGCCAGCTGCATTCGGCTCGGACACTTTTCGACAGGTTTAAGTAATGGCACCCTTGCACTTTACCGTGGATGGCACTGCTGGCTGCCATCTTTTTTCCAGCTGATGGCCCACTGTTTCTTTCTTTGCTGGGTTTACTCTAAACGCTCGTATAAGCTGGGAACATTATCATATCAAAGTCATATCATGTTTCATACTTAGTAAATTTTATTACAATACTAGCAGGCTGAGCCCGCTGCGCGGGACCATTTTTCAAATAAACCTTCAATCAAACGAAATGGAAAATCCGACCCTGTATTTTAAATTAATATGGACCTTATCCTGGAAGGTCCTTCCGCATTTTCTGAATACTCATCGGACGCCATTGCGCTATTATATTATCTGATGCGTTAGACGAAATACGGGCAATTCAGAAGCAACTCTTTAGTACACATCTAGAGTTTGGGAGGGAAATGCGGCCATTACGATCATATCACCACACTACTAAAAAAAGAGAGAATTACAATGACTGCAGAGATTGACCTTTTAACTTAAAGAATGTTCGGGTTATTCACTTTCGTTTGTTGGTTCTTTTACTCGGGGCTTCTCAGCTTGGTACTTTGTGCGGATCTGATAACATAAATACAATCTCTCTCTACGTTACATTATATTTGGTAATATACGTCTTCTTTTGGCAGGTTTCCTCCACAGTTTCTTATTTTCGATTTCCAGTAGAGTAAATACAATCAAAACAGTATTTAACTTTTATATTTTAAAATATGTGAATCATGTAAAAGTGGATATTTAAAGCGGAATTGTGTGAATAAAATTAAAATAATGTCATTTTAACTGCCGTTTCTTTTTACATACCAGTTTTAATCATGCAACTATTAACCTAGGAAAATAACCTCGATAACTAATTCAAATAGAAAACTAAACCTCTAGTTTTCATTCAATAAAATGTTCCCAATCATTCGTAATCGGATCCACAACCAAGTTTGATGTGCAACGTTAGAAATGTTCGTAACGGAATGGCTAAAAATGTACCAGAGTTAGCTACAAAACAGAGTTAATTACGTTCCAAACTACATTCCATTAAATAATGTCAAATTGCTGTTGATTGAATTTTAGATCTTTCACTATCAAAACTCTTTGCAAATGATAAATAAAGTTAGTTATGCAAAATTTTTAGTTGCGACCTTTTTTGGCAAACCGGAGATTTTTTTTCTTTTGCATTTCTCTAAGGAGCATAATAAGACATAGAAATAGACATGCCTTTATTTTCAAGACGTCATTATTCATCAGTTTGTTGCCTAAATAACACTAAAAAATTTGACTATGATCAGCTGCTCGGGCTGTGCATCAGCCAAAATTTCTTTATAATGATTGAAATTTTATTTGAATCTGAGGTACTTTTTTAAAAACCTAGTGTAAATGGACAAATATTGTTCCATTGGCCACCTTTGGCATTTGATAGATTTTTTTTATATACATTCAAAGTAATGCTTTTTTTGTGATAGTAAAATAAACCTAAAATTTGTCACTACGATTGCATCAGCCAAAATTTTATAATGATTGAAATTTTAATTGAATTTGAGGTACTTTTTTTATAAAACCTAGGCTATATGAACAAATATTGTTCCATTGGCTACCTTTGGCATTTGATTCTTTTTTTTTTTTTTTTTTTTTTTTTTTTTGTTTGTTTGTTTTTTTGTACATTCAAATTAATGCTTTTTTAGTGATAGTAAAATAACTGCACATGAAAAATATCTATTAGTAAATCTTCTTTTGTCCGTTTGCTCCATAATAAAAAAAGCATAAATTTACTAATCGCTAATTACTAAAAGTACAAATTTCGCGTAAACTTCTGAAATCGGATTTACCGTCCACGGTTCCTTTCAAATATAAACGAATCTTCCAACACTATATAGTAAATTCGCCAATTGTAAGGTAGCTGATTATGGAAGATTCATCCAATATCTTTTTATAACATTTCTGAAAGAAGGAATGATATGAAAAAGAAATGACGAATGGAATGGAATATCAAAAAGTGATTTCAGAAAGCAATTTTTATTGCATAATAGCTTTTTTCGTGATAAAAATAACGCATAATTACTTACATTTTCTTAAGAATAATCTTTACTACCAAACATTGCAAACATTGAACGTTTGTATAAGGGAAATTGGCGATACGTTTTTTATTAAAAAAAAGAATGGACAATATTGGCTAATCTGGCTTCGAGGTTATAAAAGTCACAAATTTGGGGAAAACAAACCGATATGCTTTCGCAGTAAAGTATGAGGAGAAATTTTTTAAATGTCTAAAATAAAATTATTTTACAATATGTATGTGCTGTGCGTGTGTGGGAGACATTTATACTAAAATTAAAATATTTGACTCTATTTTTAAAATATTAATTGCTATTTATATATTGTACATTTGAATTTTATAAAATACTCAAAAAATGCTTTCGTACACTTGCAAAATCACCTTTATTGTAAATATCGTTTGAACCAATTCACGCTTACGTCTTTTTGGTTAAAATCAAATTGTTTGGCGACAAAAGTGAACTCAAAAATCACAAATAAACATATAACATGTAAATCATAAGTACCATCATTTTTACAATTACATCTGCTAGTTTCGTCTGTGAGACACATGATGGAAGAGTTAGAAATAAAAAAGAACAAATCAAAAACAAAATTGTTACCACAAGGAAGGTCTCCTTAAAGAGCATACTCCAATTATTTTGAAAAGAAAAATGCTTTTAAAACTACTCATGTATGTACTAAAACATCAGTCAAATTTAGCGGCGGAATCTCAGTAAAAATCTGAAAAAAATCTATATATATTCGAGTATTTGGCGCAAAAAAGACGAACGTTCCACGCTATTTGGCTAGCCAACACTTTTCCATCCCAAATGCAAGATATTTAAATGCATTTGAAAATTGCTTGTTAAATAAGTGTTTAAATGCCTAAAACTCAATGAATTTAAACTTAAACGAAGGATTTGCGTATTATTTTTTATCTTTAAGCGTATATACTATAAAAAATAGCGTGTTGCAGTAGTTATTTAATTTTACATGGCTTCACCGGCTGGAAATGTTTTAAGGGTACTATTTGACTATTCATTCAACCAATTTCGCCAAATTATATAAATTGCCAAACTACTCGCCAAATTATACAAATTGACAAAATTTTTATTGAAACAACGAAAGAATAAATAAATTTTTAAACATTAATCAAATTACAAATAGAAGGGAAATTAAAAATCACTTGATGACGCAATAAACACGTGTACCGTGTTTAATGTCAAGTGAATGTAAAATTTACGATCAGCTATTATTGGCATTTAATCTTATAATTTGGCGATAGTTATTTTGTCGACGGGATAATCAAGTAGTACCGTTTTAAGTTTGTTTTAAAAATAGCTGGCTAATTAAAAATGCTACCATTAAACATTTTATATTAAATACTTGTTTCCATGGCAACAATAACCTTCATTTCTTGTTTCTGATACTAACAATATCGAAGTCAAATTGCCAATGTTCCGAATCGGACATTAATTTTGAATTTGGAAAAAATTTAATAAACTGAAATTTTGTTTTAAACCGTATAATTACGATAATAAAATTTTAATATATACACATATAAAGGAATATGACAAAACTGTAGTAATAAAAATGTATTTATTTAAGTTAAACTTATTCTAACTATCTTCGTATGAAGAGTAGAAAAAGGTTTTACTTAAAAATTATTTATGATAAAAAAGTATCATTCAAAATTTTATTGTGCCGCCAACCAGCATTAAATCGCCAAAAGAATTAAATTTTCATTATTTTTTTACAAACGCTAAATCGAGGTTCCGCGGATTTTTTTTATAAACATATTATATGTCACGAGAAGAATCATCTATATATTCCTCATGAGAAGATATTTTTTCAAATATTTCTGAGCATGCACTTATCGAAACTTTCTTGATATCATCCTATTAATTTTTCAGATGCATTTTTCTTAACCTGACGCAAAAGATAGCTAAATCTTATTTCAATTGCAATATTTTAACTGAGTCCCTCCGACTGTCTTGGAAAAGGGAAAGTTGTAATGTTGTTTTCTCTGGATTTTGTTTTAAATGCTAAAAAAATGATTCTTTGAACATTTTATAAAAAAAACTTAATAACAAATATGAATGCAATCCTTGGATGTATTAATAATTATTCAATGTATTAAAAATACATTAAATCAATAGAATTATATTACTTTAAATATTGCTTGTATTGCAGTGAAACCTGGAGCTTAGTGAACGTATTAAGACGAACTTGTCAGTGAGGGGGTTTTAAGCATTACGAACATTCCCTTTCATGTTTAAATTAAATATTTTCGTTTTTAGGTAGATTTCGTATGAAATACTACCTATTGGGATCGTTCCTATGTTGGAATTTCTGAAAAATGTTTGCAGATCTACACCGATCATGACTCCTAGAACCCAAAACCACCCTCAGTAAAAAACTTTATATATATATATATATATCACTTTCTTCTGGACACGATAACTTTCGTAATTCTGCACCAATCTCTTCCAAATTGATACATAAAATCTAAGGGCATAAAATCTCGGTCAAGTTCGTTAATGGGCAAAATCGGACCAAGGGGATGGAAATAGGGAGGGGTTTTGTTAAAACCGAAAACCCCCCATAACTTCTTAATTTTTGTACATATCAAATCAGTTTAAAATTTTTATTACTTCTAAAAATAGGGCCAAAATTTTATGTATCACAGATTTTTGATAAAGTTAAAAATGGGCTCAAGGGGCGCAAAAAATAGGGTTTTTGGGAGAAAAAAATTCATAACTTCGTCAATGCTCAAGATATCAATTCCAATTAATTTTATTATAAATCTCCTTAATATTATCTACAACTTTTGTATTCACAAGTTTTTGATAGGACCAATTCGTACCGCAAAAAAAATTTAAAAACGAAAACAAAAAGGGGGTTTGAAGAAGTAAAAAATCCATAACTCCGTCAATTCAAAAGATATAAAATCCCCATGAATTTATCATATATCTTCTTAATATTGTCTACAACATCTATATAGACAAGTTTCGGATAGGACCAATTCTTACAGCAAAAACAAATTAAAAATACATAGCGGTTGAAGAAAAAAATCATCTAAGTAAGGGTGTATTCAAATCCAAACTGCGTATTTTCTTACTCATTTTACAATTTATTTTTGCTCTCAAAGGCTTCCCATTGGTACGTTTTCTTACTCAGAAACTATATAATGTACCGTAATGGTCGATTTTTTGATAGAGGCAGAATATATTTTAAAAAATGCTGTTAAAGTGGTCATTTTGAACCGAATTTCCCGAAGCGGATTGTGTTGGAAAAATCATTGCATTAAGGATGCACTCAAATCCAAACTGCTTATTTTCTTACTCATTTTTAAATTCATTTTTGCTCTCAAATGCATTTAATTGGTAGATTCGCTTATTCAGAAACTATATAATGTACCGCAATGATCGATTTTTTGATAGAGGCAGAATATATTTCAAAAAATTATGTCAAAGTGGGCATTTTGAACGGAATTTCCTGAAGCAATTGTCTTATCACTTTCTTCTGGACACGATAACTTCCGCAATTCTGCACAAATCTCTTCCAAACTGATACATAAAATCAAGGGACATAAAATCTCGGTCAAGTTCGTTAATGGGCAAAAGCGGACAAAGGGGATGGAAATAGGGAGGGGTTTTGTGAAAACCAAAAAAACCCCATAACTTCTTAATTTTTGTATATATCAAATCAGTTTAAAGTTTTTATTACTTCTAAAAATAGCGCCAAAAATTCATGCATCACAGATTTTTGATAAAATTTAAAATAGGCTCAAGGGGCGCAAAAAATAGGTTTTTTTGGGAGAAAAAAATTCCTTACTTCGTCAATTATCAAGATATCAAATCCAATAATTTTATTATACATCTCCTTAATATTAGCTACAACTTTTATATTCACAAGTTTTTGATAGGACTAATTCGTACCGAAAAAAAAAACGAAAAAAAAAGAAGGTTGAAGAAGAAAATTTTTCCTAACTCCGTCAATTCACAAGATATAAAATCTCCATGAATTTATCATATATCTTCTTAATATTGTCGTCAACATTTATATAGACAAGTTTTTGATAGGGCCAATTCTTAAAGCAAAAACAAATTAAAAATACATAGCGGTTGAAGAAAAAAATCATCTTATTAAGGTTGCATTCAAATCCAAACTGTCTATTATCTTACTCATTTTTAAATTCATTTTTGCTCTCAAACGCATTCAATTGCTAGATTCTCTTATTCAGAAACTATATAATGTACAGTAATGATCTATTTTTTGATAGAAACAGAATGTATTTAAAAAAATGATGTCAAAGTGGGCATTTTGAACGCAATTTCCCGAAGCGATTGTGTTAGAAACGAAAAATATTGCCCTACTGAGAAAATAATGGTTTATTAATCAAGTTTTAATTAATTGAAAGAAAAATAAAAACACAGGTCGCTTATAAATCTTTTCAAAAATCACGTCAGCATGTTTCATATTTTTTTTTATTAAAAATTAATCTGAAAATGTGCCAGAAAATTTCGAGTTGTTGAGTATGGAAAAATATTTTTTTAATATCGCTTTAACATGATTCTGATAAAACCAGCTATTAAAAGAAATATATACTCGTCAAAAGCAGACAGATAAAACTGTTAAAGTGGATTTATATCTAATAATGATTTAGTATTTGTTGGTGAAATTAGTATACTTAACTTCGAAATCTACCTCTGCCTGTAGGCCGGGCCGGCAGGGATTTTTTAATATTATCACTCATTAAAACGGATTTTTTTCTTTTTTTTTCTACCTTCTTTTTTTAATTAAAATTAGTAACAGTTTTTTTTTTTTTTTTATGTTTCGAGGTGTAATAGCTGTTTCAATTTTTTTTTATCAACGATAAATTTCGCCAAGAAATAAAATGGTAAACCTTATCGTCCAAAATAACTGAACTTTCCGTCATAATTCTATAACTAATTTAGGTAGAATGATGTGTTACAGCTTAAAACCTTCCCTGAAACGATACCTATCTAACGGTATAAATTCCGTAAAAATCCATGCAGTAGAACTCGAAATCTAGGCGTTCGGATTGAAATTTCCGTTTGGATTTTATATATATAATAGATAAATAAAAATGTATGCATTAATTAAATGTTTTATTATTTATTCTTTCCCCTCTCCCATAATTAAATTACGTACTTTAAATTTTATGCAGATTTAAAGACAATTTAAATGTTATTTATTTATATTTAATGTTTTAAACTTTTAAGTTATACACACTAACTTCATTTATTTTTATTTAATTACTTAATTTAAATTATTATGCACTGTTGTGGAAAATATAATTAAATATTACTATATTTAAATTAATTATTCATCTATAATATAGTATATTTACGTCTATTTAAAATTGAATTATTATTTAACAATTTATCCATGTCAAATACTTCTTTATTTTTCTTTAAAATTCATCATTTGTATTAAATTGAAAAAACTTCATTTATAATTTACATATTCATTTTTGCAGATGATAATTTGTTTGGCTTATAACGGTTTTGTATACATATATATTGTTCAAAATTATAAGATGTGTTGTATTATTTTCAGGAAAAAAGAATAATAATCTTGTTTTTATCAAGAAGTACATGTCAGCTGTGGTTGATACACAAATTCAAAATTGCATCACAGCAACAAAAATGAATCCTTCACTTGAAATCCTACAAATATCAATTCAATATATAGTTAACTTTAACCTTCAGGCAAATGTGAGTCTTACTCATTTTTTTTTTACATTTTTATCCCAAAAAAAGAAGACCAGCTAAGTCGTTGCTTTTTCGGAGGAGTTGTAAAATTTAGGAAAGTCATAGAATTAATTATATCAGAAAATCCGAGATGTATGATATATTTTTCTGTGATTAGGTAAACTCTTCTAGATCCCAATAAAGGCGCTACGGTACATATTCCCTTAAAATCTAGAAAGCCTTGGAAAGTCATTTTAAAGACATATCATCTGGAGGTGACAATGGACGTTGACTAGTTAAACAAGAGTCTTAAAAATTCCGTTATTACTACACTGTTAAAAATTTGCAGCATTCTGGCAGGTCATTTGACCGTTTTTTCCGAAAACGGTTACACAACCGTAATTTAACACTATTTTGACCATTTTATGGTCAGAATATAGTTAAATTAAGGTTATGAAAGCGTTTTTTCAAAAAACGGTCGAATAACCTGAGATATGATATGAGAGATCTGATATAACCTGAGATATGATATGATATGAGAAATCCGAGAGATATGATATGTTTTTCTGTGATTAGGTAAACTCTTCTAGATCCCAATAAAGGCGCTACGGTACATATTCCCTTAAAATCTAGAAAGCCTTGAAAAGGCATTTGACTTTTCAAATGACTTTTCAAGTGTCAAGTTCATGACCGTTTTTTCCGAAAACGGTTACACAACCGTAATTTAACACTATTTTGACCATATTATTGGCCATTTTATGGCCAGAATATAGTTAAACTATGGTTATGAAACCGTTTTTTCAAAAAACGGTCGAATAACCTGAGATATGATATGAGAGATGTGATATAACCTGAGATATGATATGTTTTTCTGTGATTAGGTAAACTCTTCTAGATCCCAATAAAGGCGCTACGGTACATATTCCCTTAAAATCTAGAAAGCCTTGAAAAGTCATTTGAAAGACATATCATCTGGAGGTGACAATGGACGTTGACTAGTTAAACAAGAGTCTTAAAAATTCCGTTATTACTACACTGTTAAAAATTTGCATCATTCTGGCAGGTCATTTGACCGTTTTTTCCGAAAACGGTTACACAACCGTAATTTAACACTATTCTGATTGGCCATTTTATGGTCAGAATATAGGTAAGTTATGGTTATGAAACCGTTTTTTCAAAAAACGATCGAATAACCTGCCAGAATGCTGCAAAAATTTTAACAGTGTATTTTCATCCGCGGAAATTTTGAATTTCACAATAGTATAAATTATCATCAAAAGATAAATCGATCATCAAAAGATAGCTTTAATAATTGTGTCTCAGATTATGCTTATCTAACCATGCAATTTTATTCAAAACCTGCTACACTTTATGAAATTCTAATGGTTTTTGAAGAATATGTGTGCTAGATAATTATTTATGTATGCTTATATTTTCATTGAAATGTTGGCTGTATATAGGATGATTGAGAATAACTGTTCAATAATTTGCAAGGAAGTCAGAAGCACAAAACCAAGCAGTAATAACATCAGGGACAGGGGAAGAATTCCACTGTTTCAATTAAAAATACGAGGTGTTATATTCTAATCGTACTTGAATTTCCGTTAATAACTTTGATAAAATTCAAGATATTGTCAGGAAAACTTAAGAGATTAACCTTACTTTTTTGTGACCATCAACACAAGATATCCAAATTTTCATTACCCGTGTCCAAACAGCACAAACACAATGAGCCAGGTTTTAGAATGTAGTTTTCAGTGTATAAGATATCACTGATTGAATTAATGTGGTTTTTTAGGGCTTTTCGTGACGTTATCGCATTTAAAATAACGAAAGGTAAGCCTTCAAATTTTTATTTCAATAACTTTCCTTTTCTCAAAGTTATTAACAGAAACTCGACTTCGGTTAAGTTGTCACACCGTGTATTTCTGTCTGGATATTAAATTATCCGATGTTTCCAAGTTGTTATTGCTCAGTTTTTTTTTCCCTAACATTCCTGCAAGTTATTGAACATTCATTATAAATCAACTTACATATACGTTGTACTTATTTTACGTGTGACCATTTAGTTATTTCTACACAATGTATTCAGGGTATGTAGCTGTGATTGTGTTTGATTACCAATGTTTCCGAATAGAAACCTTCGCCTTATTAAATCGTAGAACATTTTAAGTAATATCTTTTCCTTTGCAGGATTCGATTTTTATCGTAATTTAATTGCGTGAGACCCTTATTGCTCTGTTAATCTGCTGTATTATTCTTTGCAATATTAACTTGATGTTTTTAAATGCTGTATCATCCACAAGCTGGTGGGCGAAAGGGGAGTTCTGGGGCAGATTTTGTAAACTTTACATCCCTGATTAGATCAGTAAATAAAAAAAATTAGCAAACAAAATTTATTCCCATATTCTAACACATTTTTTTTTAATTAGATCAAAGTTTTTATTTTACATACAGTAGTAATTGATATATTTAGTTATCAAAAGAGTTCACAGTTTAGTATTTTCAATTATCTACGTAAGCAGCAAACGAAGTTTATTATTATTTTTTAAAGCATCCTCATTTATAAAACCTGAATATTTATATTCTTTACATTGATGACTTTGTCCTTTCTTACTTGTGTAATTAAAGGGATCTCTCTAAATACTGCTAAACTGGCAAATATACTCTAGTATTCTGAATAGCGTTCTTGATATTTAATAGTCTTGAAAACTGTAACTATTTCAAAATACAGAATATTTTACCCATACTACTAACAAAACTAATATTTATCTTTTTTATGGTTTTTCTTTTCTTTAGAGTATTATTAAGGAAGCACGCTTTATTTCTTCTTTGAAACTATACATGAATTTCCTTTTAACGTTTTAATATTATTTCAGAAGAAACTGAAAAACTTTCAAATATTTTATTGATCATTAAAATACATTGTTGAACATTTAAATTGCATTACTAAGAAAGAAAAAAATCACAGAAATATAAAACGCATAGAATCATTAGATGTATTAAACATCAGCCAATGTTACAAAAGCAGAAGAATAGTCAAATCAATATTCGATTTATTCAAAATGTAAGATGGGTTATATGCGCGAAAATACGCCCATTTACATTTACATGTCTTCGTACGCTGCTGATGAGATTATTAATGATTACTTCAGAAAGGTTTCTATATACCACTGAATCTCTTGAACAAGTATATTAAACGTAAATGTTCACTTGGAATATTTTTCTCCCCCATTCTCATAATTTAACAATACGTCTGAGCTTTCTGTTTTTGTTGTCAGATGATTTCGTCCTTATTCTTTTAACGTAGCGCCATTCAGTGCTGACATTTTGGCTTTTCCACTTGGCAAGTTAAAGCAATAATAAACTTTTCTGAGTTCATGAATTCTGTTCTTGTAAGTTTGAAATAATATATTACAATAATGCACCTCGAAGCGAATTGGGGACGCCGTGCAACCTGATAATAAAACAAAGACTTCGATGTATCATAAGTCCGAACAAAACAGCTTTCTTTACCACTTTTCAGGAGACAGTCCATATCCCTTCTCGACGCCCCTCCCCCGCCCCCTTGCGTAACTGATTTAAACTAGAAGCTTAAAAATGGGTCATTTATATATTTCACTTATACACAACTCTTACAGTTTCAATAACTTTGCTGTTTCTAATTTTTGGTGATGTAATTTCACTGTTAATTGTATACAATGGCTAGTATAAACATCCTAATAAAACGATCATATCATTGTGAAGGATGCGATTGAAAAATATCTCATAAAATTAATCAAAATGAAATAATTGCACTTTTTGTATTGTGATATTTATCTATTTCTATATTATCATGTTATTGAAATGTTTTGTACATTATTTACATTTACCCTGTTTTTATTAGTTTTTTTTTTCTTTTTTTCAAATAATTTAGGAATAGACGGCGCTTAACCCGTGCTCTATCTGAGGAATGCAATCCTCCGTCCAGACCCATCCGCCGCACATCCCCTGGAGAATACCTCCGTCACAAGAGAGACCAAATGGAAAAGTTACGCAGCGAAAAATCGCGTGATCTTCCTCCTAGAAACCGAAGACCCTCCTTCCAAAGATGCGACTCGGATCCGAGGCTCAGTAGAAGACGCAGGGATACCGCGTCCCCATCTAGAACTCTAACTTTTGTATCGCCTACTAGAAACCGCGTTAGAAAGACTTATCGTAAAAAATCGGATCCTGAAGAAGTGCCAAGTGACAGAAATGTCACACAACTAGATTCGCCAGCAGAAATAGAAAAACCTAGAAGATCTGCTTTGGCTAAAAACTTAACAGAAAGACATTCTACAAGTAAAGAAAGGCGTTCTAGTATCGTCTGGAGTGCAGATGAATCGACGCCTTTTATACAACGTCGAGCTTCTTTCAGGTGCGCCGTGTGTGATTGTGACATTCCTTTTACGAACTGTGTATTATGTAATGCTGAAGCAAAAGGTGCATACATTCCCGAAGGCAGTGCTTCCGAGGTTTTTATAAACGAAAGTGATCTTATAAATCTGAATGCTGAAGATTTTGTTATAGAAGGAGAATGCATTCAGAAAACAGCAGAATTAAGGCTAGAAGTAGCTCATGAAGAAACAAAGGAATTAGAAGAGTTTTATGACCGCCCTACACCAGGTAAGGATTTTATATTTGAAAGTTTCAGAAATGAAGCTAAAAGCCTTTTTTAATATCATGCTGATGAGAAATCAAAATAATAAAATATTAACTATAGTCAAAATAGTAATAATATTAGTAAGTAAAAATTAAAACTGTGTATTTGTTTGTCTATGGCATATAAAAATATCTTTAGCCGTACACTGGATATATTTTTATTATAAGGTATGCAATATAGGCTCCAAAACTCTGAAACATGCCTTTCTAAATCATATGTTAATGGCTTACTTTCAATAACTAAAAGGTACAGGCTTGGAAAAAATATCATCACATCTTATTAATCCTTCTATATATAAAAAAAAGTTTTGATTTGGAAATGGACCAATGAAAATCTGCGTAGATATTCCGGGTAGAACTCATCCAATTTAAATGCTTAAGCCAAGGCCTCCTTATCGAAATAACAGGCCTCGCAATCGCTAAGTTTCCTTTGTCCGCTGTACACGTGGTTAGAAACCACATGGTTTCCCGTGAATAGCGCAATCTAACGTGAGAAACAGAAATATTTTTCAATTTGTTTTCCATTTGTCTTTTGGGCGAATCCATGCGGAGAGTCACACACGTAACGCAGGCTTTATTTTGCATTTATTCAATTATTTATTATATTTTAATGTTAATTCTGATTGATTTTAGGTGGTATGGTAAATAAGTTATTAACATATTTTTTAGTTTAAATGTGTATAAGTAAAACTCACAGAAGTATATCATTTAATTTCATACTCAAAATGTGCTTTTTTTCTGAAGTAGAAAAAAAGCACATTTTGAGTAATGAAATTAAATGACATTCTCCACGGAATCGCCCTTTTACCCTTTTCCTTACGATGTGCTTTGTAGTTTGCAAATGATAGTTGTTAACCTTAAAATTTTCATATGTTCTAGACATTTTATTTAAAAAATGAACTTATTTTACTGTTAAACAAAAGATGTTTACTGCTGTATTCCGTTATGTAAATAAATGATGATAATAATAATAATAATAATAATAATCAGGAAAGAAAATTATTTTACCATGAATTTCTCAGTGATATTAGTTATTGAAATAAATGGATAGCATCTAGATCCGGAAAATGTAAAATATTTCATTTTCTCTTTTATATTTTCAAATATGTGATTTATTTTATTTCTGCTATTGCTTTTCTTTTCACAATTAATTTTACCTTGCAGTATTAATTTAACATCGCTCCTTCAATTTGTTTCAATGCACAGTCTCATTTATTTATTTATTGGCCTATCATTTGTTTTATTTTTGAAGGTATGGGGGATCATTTCCGTTTAACATACTTTAGATGAAAGCTTCACTGTTTTTTCATATAAAGTTTGTATGTATTAATCTATGGAAAGTTTCATAATTGGCTCCACAGCCAATTGGCATATCTTGGCGGGCACAGTTTGGTGCGTAATTAATTTCCTTGTTTTAACTCACATATGTTATGTAAGTTTTACTAAAATGTATCAAAGTATTTCAGGGAAGTTAAAACACGCATAGATACATAAAAAACAGACTGAAGTCATAAACACTTAAAAAATTGAAAAAATAAAGTTTAATAATCACTTAAATTTATACATGTTACACAATTTATACAATTTAAGTATTCTTCCTTAATCAGACCTAGAGCCAATTGGCGTAAGTGTAGTTTGGCGCAAAATTAATTTTATTTTTAAACCGTATGCTTGATACCACATTATTCCAGCATCGCGTTTTTGCAGTCAACTTTGACTGTGGAACAGATTACAGAACATTAGCTAATACTACATTATATAATAATAAATCGGTATTTTTCAAGTATAGGGGCCTTGGCGAGAGAAGAAAATTTGGCAACGTAATTTCTGGAAGCATATTCACTGTTTCACATAAAGAAGCAATATTTTCCAATATTTGTACAATTTATTTAATATAAAAAAGTCATTTATCTATTTTATATACAAATATAAACAAATCGTATATAAAAAACAATAGTAATATCTAGAAACTAAATTTATACATGTAAATTCGGCACAGATGTCATATTGGCGCGATTTTTTTCTGGCGCCAATGTCATATACACACCGGATACTTAACTGGCACCAAAGTGTCGTTATTTTGCTTGATATGGTTATCCGGATATAGATGATATGGTAACGAGGTTTTCGCAAAATTGGCGTCGGAAAAAAATCGCGCCAATACGGCATGTGTGCCGTATATGACATCTGTGCCGTAAATTCTTATAAAACAAGCTGACAATTCATACGTTTTGTTTTCATAACTGTTTATATCAATCGGCAACAAATCGCTCTTTCCGAAGCCCAAATTGCGCCAAGATTTAAAAAAAAAATAACCCGCCAAACCCTATATACTGAAAATGGTACTTGTTAGTTATCCCGTCGACCAAATTACTGTCGCCAAATTGTAAGATTAAATGCCAATAATGGTTTGCCATAAATTAATTAATTTTAAGATTAAATGCCAATAATGGTTTGCCATAAATTAATTAATTTTAAGATTAAATGCCAATAATGGCCAATAAAACCAATATTTCGACGTTTTATTTGTATTTTTATTAATGTTATACTAATTTATTTGTTTTTTCGTTATTTAAAATAAAAAATTGTGTCAATTTGTAGAACTTGTCGAATAGTTTGGCGATTTATATAATTTGGCGAAATTGGTAGACGGGATAACTAACAAGTACCCTGAAAAAATATCAATAAATCTTATATTTAAATCTTCATTTTTGATATGTTTCATTTTTTAAAGCCAGAACATAATTGTGCGAAATATTTTTTTTACGCCTTTATTTTACTGGAATTCGAAAAATATTTTATGCAATTTTGCCAATAACACAACATTTTCAATTTTTTACTATGCATTTGTTTATGGAGTATTACCAGGAGTATACACAAGGTGGCGTAACTTACGGGACAAAGTCAGCTAATAAGTTGGCAATTATCGGGGACATTTTCACCCCTAGACTTTCTCCGGATTGTCAAGTCTGTTTTATGATAAGGGAGTCTTGCCTTAAGCGTGGCCATAGCCTACTATGATATAAAACGGCCCGCGCATTTCGCCGAAAAAGTGAAGTCGGATCCAACTTCAAACCCTGAACCAAAACTTCACAACGCGCTCTTTGTTTACATTTATACCCTGCCCAGATAGAAGCTTGTTTCTCATCGTCGAGGTTTCAGAATCATTGATCGTATTTTCATGTAATAAATTAAATATTTATATTCTTCAATTTCCTTCGATTTAAAAGGCTATTTTACACAAATTAATGCGTTTTAGTGTTACACATACTTTTAAGATTAGATAAATTATTTATTATTTACCTTGATCGTTTGGTTCATTCAAGAAAAATGCCGGTTCTGTTATTCTTTTTTGAATGTCCCGTATTTATATAAAAATAGCTTGGTTTCATATACACGTTTTAAAATTAAAATTTGATTTTTATCAAACTACAGTTCTCATAACTGACTTGAAGCAGCTATTTTTGATTAATTTACTGTTACCGGTAAAATATTTGTTCTTAATATCGCCCGAACCAAGAAGAAGAAGAAGAAAAAAAAAAGCCGATCTTCCTTAAACATTAAATATTCTTATTTTTAATCAGAGAAAGAAATGGTGATCACGGATTTAAATATCGTTGCAATATTCTATGTTATCCAAGCAATTTTGATTAAATCATGTAAGGGTATTTGTTACTTAATAAATTACATTTATTAATTATTACAAGGACTTTTATGAGTATTTTAATATATATAAAAAAATTCCATCAGTTTTATTGTTTCAGCGGTGAAAATAGTAAATAAATGGTACTTAGTTATCCCGTCGACCAAAAATCTATCGCCAAACTATAAGATTAAATGCCAATAATGCTTGATCGTAAATGTCACATTCACTTGACTGTAAGCAAGTTACACGTGTTTATGTCATCAAGTGATTTTCATTTCGACGTTTTATTTGTATATTTATTAATGTTATACTAATTTATTTGTTCTTTCGTTATTTAAAATAAAAATTATGTCAATTTGTATAATTTGGGGAGTGTTTTAGCGATTTATATAATTTGGCGAAATTGGTCGACGGGATAACTAAGTGGTACCAAATAAATTTGTGACATTGATGTTTTAGAATAAGCATGTGTTTTTTTATTTATATATTTTTATGTGTGTTGGTTTAACAGTTTTAAAGAGAAACACATTATATTAGTCACTTAAATAAATAGAACTTTACATTTACATTGATATAGACAGTTTATATGGACCCTTAACAGCTGTATTCGAATTAGCTGTCATTTCTAAGCTTGATTGGAATGGCAGCAGAATTGTAAACGTAACCATGGCGGCATGACGTAATTTTGGTGTTTGTTTACATATCTACCCTTCCCAGGTTGTTTCAGTTACGGTCAGAGTCAAATTTCGATCTTGGGCAGGGTATCAGAGTCCTCTGGCGAGCGACTTCATACATTAAACGCAAATCAGTCTGCTTGTAGTAGTATCTAAGTATGCCTTGAGCATGGCCTTTCTTCGTTAATATTAAAAAAACTGTCGTATACAAAAATATGGAAATCGGTGGTATTATAAATAAATATTTGATAAACACGCTGATGCAGACAGTTTTCAAATCGAAGAATTACTTTCAGAGATATTTAATGCTAAAGTTGGACAAAATCGTTCCATTAAAAAAATTTTATTGGAGCAAAAACTATACATGAGAATTTAATCATTTTTAGATCGTTTTATAGGTTATAAGTTCCCGGTGTGCAGATTGCATTTATTTTTTTTATTTGACTATTTTTTGAGGTTTTATTTCTATTTTAAATTCAAATTTTCAGTATTTCGAGAGATATTTTTTACAAATTTAAAAAATTTTTATTAATTTAAACTGTTACCAACTGTATAAACAGCGCAAACAATAATGTTTACTTCAAATTAAAAATTTATTTACACGGGACTATTGTAAACAGAAAAAAAATTTAAATTAGAATTAAATGATTACATGTTAAAAGCAGGAAAAATGCGTCATAAGAACCATATTTACGCTGGAATTTTAAAAAAGAAACAAAATGTTAAAATAAAAAAATCATTACTATGCGTTAAAACCAGTAAATGGAGGAAATTACGTCATATTTAAAATGGCCAAAAAATATGGCAAAACAATTTAAATTAAAAAATATATCTGCGCGAGACATTTACTTGATATTTTGAGATAATATTTTCAACTATTATCGTGAATTCGAAGACAGCGCAAATAATATTTCCTTCTAACAACAAAAGTATTTTCACGTGAATATTAATAAGAGAAATAAAACTTTGGTGTAAATTACGTCAGATTTAAAACGATACATTTAAAATGAATTATTTAAAAGAACTATGTTATAACGCTGTTAAAAAATACCGGGAGACAATGACACTGTTTACCTAATTCATTTTACATTAGCTTATTTTCGAATGTTTAACTAATTTTTTTAATTGAATACGAAAACAGCCATTGTATCTTTTAATAGCAGCAGATATGGTCTTAAAAATCCCCAATCCAAGAAAAACGAATGGAAACCCGTTTACAAAGAGATCGCTGCCGTTTTTTTTTTTTTTTTTTTTTTTTTTTTTTTTTTTTTTTTTTTTTTTTAATTTTAATTCAATATTTTTAAAGCCGATTAAATTAGTGTGCTTTTTGGATTTTGGTATCCCTGAACGGGGGTTGGCGAGCGTTGCTCGTAGGGGGCAGAGCCCCCTAGTATTGTTGAAAAAAATCATATAAAAAGGATATAGATCCTAATAAACTGTAAATAATGCCTGATATTAAGCTCTATGCGCAAATTATGCTCGTGCGTCATCTGCATATTAAAAATTGTACCAAGTTTAATTTTTAACTGTTAACACCGACTTGACGCTTTGAGTTTCTTACATTACATTAGCACGGAAAAGTCTACCATTCATACATTTTTTTTCTAAAATCTTCTTTGCTAAAGGGCGTCAAAACTATTACAATAAAGTTGTAATCCACATGGTTTCCAATATATCTAGGCATTGTAGTTCTTTTCAAACTGGCTGAATAAGAGTCCAGGCCAGATGCCGTTCCAGGATCCTCTGGTTTAAATTATCAATGCTAAACCAAATGTGCTACCTGGATGACAACCGATCGTATGATGATTTCTTTACAAATCAGCTTTATTGTGCTTAAATAATAAAATATTTAGACACTGTTTTGAGAAGTAGTTTTTATCTAGCCACACTTAACTAAGATTATTTAGAGCATAGACATTTTATAATCGGCGTTGCTTTGTTCACCTGCAACTTCTTTATTTTCTTGTTGCTATTTTTATTATTATTAATATTTAAAAGAAAAAGCTCATGTAAATCATGGCCTCCAACGGCACCGCTGCAAAGATAAAGTAACCAGAAAACATATATAAAATTTTATTTTATATAATAAAATTTCAGATTTAATTTTTTTCTACGATTTTACTGGTTGCTAACTGGATTATGCTGGTCCTTTTCCCTGTAAGATCTTAATGTCATTTTTCATGATGGATAAACCCTTAACACGTTTTCTTTTATAACTCTCAGAAGATTTCAGAAAAAATGCTCAATTTATATGCTTTTCCGGATTCATTTCATCCAAAGAACTGAAATTAAATGTCAAAAGTCGCTGATACCAGTTAAAAAATAAAAATTTGTATAAAATCTTAATATGCGGATGACCTCCGAAATATAATTTATGCATATAATTTAGTAGTAGATATTTTTCCTAATTTCTTTGTGTCTGTATATTTTTATACAATTATTTTCAGCTTAGTTAGTAGACGGAGAATCTATCGAAAAAGAAGCATGTTTTGGAGAATTTTTTTCCTTGAACTAGGATAAATATTAACTCATATGTTTTTTGCACCATAGTTTTTTGCATTTAGGTAAACCATTTAACAAGCTGTATGATTTTTTCAATCAGAAGTATTTTAAACTTTGATTTATATAACGGAGTGCATGTCAAAATGCCACTAATTGAGTGGTCATATTTCTCAAGACCAATCTTTTAATTATAATCTGAAATATTATACTATTTTTTGGAGCCTATATTAGCATTTAATTTTTAAAAAGCATAATTCAGAAAAGGACGATCCTTCGAAAAAAATGTTATATTTTAAGTTTAGTGCGCTATAAAAAACAATTTTTAAACATAATAGTACATGTTATTGGTGTAAGCTCCAGCAAAAAGAACCTTTTCATTAAAAAAGAACTAACAACGACGATCGACAGAGTATATACGTAGAAAAGGGACCGACCAGCCAGGAAACATTTGGACATATTTTCCATCATAGGAATCAAAATTTCAAATATTTCCGATAGAAACATTTGTAGAGCTTGTCTAAACTGCAATAAACATGGTGCATGATCCAGATTTTTTTTTTTTTTTATATTTCAGTTCACACAGTCGAATTTCCTTCGCTTCCCGCGGTTCAACCATCGCCTGTCGTCGAAAAGCGAACTCAGTGGACTTCTAAGGGAACCATCCACAAGAGTTTCAACCAAGAAGAATATCGCAGTGCCAGGCGGTCTAGCCTCAGGAAGTACAATTCCGAGCCCGTTCCAGAGACAGAAGACTTCCATTATTCTAGAGAACAAAGTGAAGCTAGTACGCCATCTTCTCAGCACAGTCAAAGAGGAATTCAAGCCCCAGAACAAACAGGTTGGTAATTAAAAATTAATGGTTATTTTAAACTATTTAAAACCTTAACCGGAAACGTGAAAATCCCGTGCACAAACAGAAACGTGTCTTCTGTAAGACTGATAAATTGAAAAAATTACTATAAAATTTAAAAAAGAAAGTAACTGTTAATTATTTACCAAATAGTGAACTTAAACGCTTATTCTTTTATAGTAATGCATTAACAGGACCAATTATTTAATATAACAGAATAAAAAGAAGTTTTGAATGTCGGAGACAGAAAATATTTTAAAATTACACGTTATTGTTCAAAATATTACATTTTAGACATAATAATTAAATAAATGCTAATATTATTATATATTTCGGTACAATATGAATTATATATTCATCATCTGAAATACTTTCAACATCGCTTATGTCACTTCCTATTTCATCAAACCATCGCAAAACAGTTTCTTCAAAGACTTTATCACCATAGCGTACCCGCTTTAACGGGCCCTCCATTTCAATATCCCAGAGCAATAAAATTACATAAACGGAAACACGCCGTCTAACAGACTGCGTTGAAAATAAAATAATTTTTCTTCCAATAACTAAAAATGCGAACTTGTTGCAAATGGATGAAGGAGGCAAAGGACCAATAGCAAAAGGATTCGATTGCGTGATAAGATTGGGGACGTGTTCATTTTTGTGTAAATGTAGATATGTAGACGCAACCATCTCACAGACGGTACGTTTCCAGTTAAGAGTTAAACATCAAAGGACAAAGATAAATAAACAGCATATTTCCACCCAGTGATTTCATAACAATTAAATGGTCTCTTTAAAATAAGTAAACATTATTATTTTTTAGTTAAACATATAATCTTCAGGCCTATATAAGGTTTAATTCTGAAAAGAAAAGTTATCTTTTAAGAATGAATGTGTTTGCCTTTTTTCCATATTTTGACGTTTTTTCGAACTTTTATATCATACGTATTGAATTTTTCCAACTAAGCGAAAATATGCCCAAGCCGGGAATCGAACCCATGTCCTTGGCTTACATTGCAAATGTTCTACCGTTTAAGCTACCTGGGCTGACAACCGAAGAGAGTATTTCGCTCAGATAACATTATTGGTAATAACATCTGGTCTATGATGTAGATAGCTCAACAGAATAAACCGAAGGTAAAGAAACTCCATTAAAAAGCTGGGTACGAAGATATACTATTATTTTTAACACATTCATATTGATTGGTAAAGTTATCATACGTACTGAATTTTTCCAACTGAGCGAAAAAATACCCAAGCCCGGAATCGAACCCAGATCCTTGGCTTACATTTCCAATATTACCAATAAGGTTATCTGAGTAAAATATGCTCGCCGGTTGTCAGCTCAGGTAGCTTAAATGATAGAGCAGTGGAAACATTATGAAATAAACTTGTATTCGTACATAACTCATAAACAACTTTTATATTCCTTTCTCTTTCGCAGCTGATAGCAGTGCCTCAAATTCAAGTAAATCTGAAAGCAGAGCCGGATATCATGTTGCAAAAGACAGTCCTCAGAAAGAAGTTGCTCAACAGGTATTTTGAAATAATATATTCTTTAACACTTTGATTGCCAATCACAAGATCACTGAAAATTGAAATGTCTGAAATTCAGACACTTAAGTGTCTGAAACGGAGTGTTCAATTGTAAGACATTTTAAAATGTCTTAGTTTTTTCAGACACTTTTTGCGTTTGAATTTCAGTCACTTCAAACATCTGAATCGCAGCCATTTTTTAAAGCATTATGCGCAGCCATGTTTAACCACGTTGAATTCTGGAAAAAATATATGGCCATGGTCCTGTCCCCTCCACCCCCACACAGCTTGATTTTAGGTGTTACAAAATTTGGTATGCAATTTTCGTAAAGTTGATAGTTGAAATCTTTTTCGAGATTATACTATAATCAATATTATGCAATTTTTATTATATTAGAATATTTATTAATCAATATTTATTATTAATCAACATTATGAATTTCTGGAGTAGAATAAGATTGAAAACAAAGAATATTTATCTTAATACAGTAAAACCTCTCAATAGCGGGCAGCTCGGAACCCTGGATTTTGTCCGCCATTCGGAGGTGTCTGCTTTTCTGAGGTAAAACTATATAGAAAATGTACATTTTGTGAATTTAAAAAATTGTTTCTTAAATACTGGTGTCCTCTATTTAGGAGTGTCCGTTAGGGAGATTTTGCAGTAAAACTTTCATATGGATAATTTTCTTTAACGAACACTCACCTTTTTCAACACACACATATATATATATATATATATATATATTTTACTTCATAAAAGCGAACACAATCGAATAGCAGACAAATTCAACGTTCCTGAACTGCACGCGATTGAGAGTTTTTACTGTACTTAAATTTTGTTTTATTTAATGTTTTATCTTATTCTACTTTTAAAGTTCAAAATACTGATTATAATCAATATAATGTCGAAACACATTTAAAATATAAGCTTTAAAAAAAATGCATATCGAATTTGGGGCACCTAAAATCATTGGGAGGGGGAAGGGGAGGTGACACTGCTCAGTTTGGCCATGCTTTAATAACGTTCCCCTTCTGGAAAAAGTCAAACTCTGCATTATGGTTCGGTAAATATAGATGCTAGCTTTAAGTAAAAAAAACTAATTATGCAACTAAATATAGTATAAAATTCTACGTTTTTACTGATATTCATTTTAAATTTCAAACTACATTTTTACTAAAAATAATCAAAAAATCAATATTATAATTAATTTCAAATTAAATATATCTGCATATTTTTACCGTATTTTTACAATTACGTTAACATCACAAAATTACATAAATTTAAGAATCTACAAATAATCATTAAAGCCTAATAAAGTGACTAGTAAAGAAAAAAGGCGAAATCATTTTCTAAACCATTAAATATGATTTATTGACGACGTCAACAAAACTTTTTCTGTTTCTTCGTCTACTGATATCAGGTGATTTCTGATGAGTCTAGAAGTTGTGGTTTTGAATCACCCATCTTGAAAGTGAAAAAATTAGAAGTTTTCAGTATAGCAAATGGAATACTAAAATGCTCGGAAACACCAAAATTATAGAAGAAGGAAAAACAGAGATTGCTTTAATTAAATTGACTTTAATGGTTTTATCAATCAAAATAAATAAATGAACACAAGTAATTCGCTGTATTAAATCTATTGGGGGAATCAATTATATGGGTGAATGGAAGGATGTTTAAACTATATTATTTTAAATACTTAAAATTTATCATGATGTACAAACATGAGGCTGAAGAAAACTTCATTAGACAAGAAAACCATGCATAATAATTAAAAGTAGCTAATAAATACGTATATTTATTATAAAGACTTTGGAATTTCAGTAAATATCACATGATAAACCTATGGGAAATGTAAAATCGATGTAAACATTACAAATGCTGCCGCATTAAATGCTTGTAAAAATATTGTACTCATAAGTAAAGTATTTATAAAAGGTACTCCGGTGTAATAATTACTCCAAAGAAACACTGTTAATGTAGTCTTGATGGTAATTAAAAAATTAAAAGCCAATCAACAGGTGCTGTCACTGCGATTTCTAAAGTAATGGCCATAGAGAAAGGCTTAGGATGGTATAACTTAGTAAATTCAGTAACATCTAATACACCATGCAGACTCACCAAAACTTATTTTAAGGATAACATTGGATAGAAAATAATACAAAAACATGATGGGGATGATTTGAAGAGTAGAAATTTAAATATTAGCAAGGTAAATTTTAACAACATTGAAAATGGTAAATAAGCCGTTGGCAGAAATTCATCGCAGGCGCCTCGAAAAAAAGTTGTTTTGCGGTGTACGTTATAACTGGTCACTGGATCATCTGAAACAAAAAAATCAAAATGCGTTTATTAGGTGAAATATTCAAAAAAAATCGAAAAAAATATTCGAAAAATCGGCAAATTTGTTATTGTAAAATAATAAATAATTAAAATAAAACTCTACAGTGTTATCTTGAGAAACATCTCACCTAACAAACGCATTTTGATTTTTTTGTTTCAGATGATCCAGTAACGAGTTATAACGTACACCACTTTTTTTCGAGGCACCTACAGAGATTTGCTGCCAACGGCTTATTTATCATTATTTTGCAATAAAAATTTTGGAAAATATCGTTCAGATGTTGTATTATTATATGGAAGTTAATTAAATAAACCAGCATTACCTGTAACATCTAAAGAATTTTTTTTAAATGTACTTTTTTTTCATCGAATTAACCTGACACCCCTCCCTCTTAACGCAAATTTTGTGAGCGCTCTATCTGAAGAACTAATGCACGGAATTTAATAAAACTTTATTTTCAGTTATACCTTGATATAAATTGGTGCTGATTACTTTTTGGTGCAAATCGCCTTACAGGTGTTCTATGCTGCGTTTTGCACGATTTCCACAATAGCTCTATCTAAAGAACTAATACACGGATTTTCATCAAACTTCAGATTCAGTTAGACGTTGACATAAGTTTTTGCTCATTGAGTTTTGGTGTAAATCTCCCATTAGCTGTCGCTGCTACACTGCATTTTTCAAGATTTCTGCAATAGTTCTATCTCAAGAACTAATGCGCGAAAATTCGTCAAATTTCAGATTCAGTTAAACGCTGACATGAGTTGTCGCTTATTAAGTTTTGGTGTGAATTACCCAACAGGTGACGCTACTATGCTGCATTTTTCAATATTTACCCGATTTTAACGATAGTCATATCTCAAGGACTAATGCACGGATTTTCATGAAATTTCAGATTCAGGTAGACGTTGACATAAGATGTTGCTTATTAAGTTTCGGTGTAAATTGCCCAACAGGTGACATTACTATGCTGCATTTTTCAAGATTTACACAATTTTAGCGATAGTCATATCTCACGAACTAATGCACGGAATTTCATTAAACTTCATATTCATTCATTTTCACTAAACTTCATTTACCTAAGTTGTTGCTGATCAGATTTTTGTGTAAATCATATACCAGGTGATGCTGCTATGGTGCATTTTTCACGATTTTCGCGATAGCTATATCTCAAGAGCTAATGCACGGAATTTAACAAAACTTCATATTCTGTTGCACTTTCACAGATATAGATCCTTATTAGGCTTGGGTGTATACTGTCCAAAACTGTCGCTTTTATGCTCCTTGAGTTGGAAATTTCTGTTGCATACATCTGAGAGATGGTGGCCGAAATTCAATGGTTTGTTTGAAAAATGCGATGTTTATATCTCCTTTTTAAATGCATACAATTCAAAGAACTTATACCTTTAGAATCCTCATGATAGACATGGATTGTGATTTAGGTTTCGAACTGTATTAACGAATTTTGTAGCATTAACAGGCATGAGATAGAAGACATTTTTTGAATTGATACATCAGATTAATTCATTAATGATAAACCCTAATGCACTTCAGAAAAGACGAATATGAAAAATTATTAACCATTTGGAAAAATGGTTATTGTCTTCGGTCAGGGTAAGAAATCAAAAACATATCTGAAGCGTTTTATTAGTTGAATCCCGCATTTTATTCGTTTTCTGATTGGTCTATACAGTAATCGTATTTCCCCTTTACTTTCAACAGAGATGGATACTTCTGTTGCCACTATGACAAAAAAGTAATAAAAACTACAAAAAAATAATAACTCAGAAACAAATTGAGATACAGCTTTCAAACAAATTTCAATTAAAAATGCATTTTTTTTCTCTATACGACGATATAAAAAGTAATATTGTGGGATGTTTAGAAGTTTAAAAATGAAATTTCATTTAAAATTGGTCCAGGAATATTAATCTTTAATCCATGGCGTACGTAATGTATGACCAGCTCCGTAGAAGATAAAAATTTACAATACCGAAAATTGTAAAACTGAAATCTCTTTTAAAATTTGTTCATGATGGGTCCAGGAATGTTAATGTTTAATCCATGACGTACGTAATGTATGATCAACTCCGTGCTATTTTTTATGTCTTAAATTTTAGTCTTTGAAAAAATCATTTTTCAAATGGTCGTTGTAATTTGTTAAATTGCTTCTTTTTTTTTTTTTTTTTTTTTTATTATTATTATTATTATTTTCACCCAATTAATTTACCTTAAAAAGCATTCAAGAACAAAATATTTCTGTTTATAGATTAAATGAAGCATACAAAGCTCCGTATCGAGGTAATCATGTACAACGAAGTGAAAATCCTTCAATTTTCAGGTTACAAGTTTCCTTTATCAAGATATGATTCATTTAATAATAATTTTTATTCGCAATTCAATATTTTAATCATTATCTTTAAAGTAACTATTTTAAAAATTGGCACATCATAATAAATGGCATTCTTAAACAAGTACATGCAATAATGGACTGAATTGAAATTACGACCCGAAATTATACAGGGTGCAATATGTTATCTGTCGCCGACCTTTAATTTCTCAACCGTTGGTCGTAGACATATAGTTCCAATTATAAAAACGTTTCAAATGAGGTAATTATTCATGTTGTGGCATTATTTAAAGTAAAAAATCAATTTTAAAAAAATTACTAAATCTAACTTTTTATACGGTCCCCCAGTCCCTATAGTTATATTTAGTAAAAGTTTATACATATCATAACAGATATAACACAAAAAGTTTGACACCTGTACTACAAATATTGACAGAGTTATTAAATTTCAATGTTTGAGATTTTTTCGCATGATTTTGTTTTTCAATGAGGGATCAGTTAAAAGATTAATTAAAGTAATTCGAGATCAAAATCAGGATGCAATGTCCTTTTTACGGCGTAACCACCTTTAGCCAGTATCGCCAAATTAGGGTATCACCAAATAGGGATATATCATTAAAAAATTTTAGCTGACTTTTAGGGGTCGTATAGAAAGCGAAGAATGAAATATTGAAATTAAACTGAAAAAAAAATATCAATTTATTATAATATCAGAAAACGCTCTACTATAAAAAATGAATACGTCAAATGACGGAATCTACTAGAGATACTGCTCAAAGTGTTGTTTAACTCTTTTATTTGTCGAACAACCTTCAAACGTCAAATTAGGTAGAATCGACAACCGGAGAATAAAACATACTCACTAAGGACTAGATAATTGGCAGCGGAATAAAAGCGAGTTATAGCGAGCATGAAAATTGGGATTATTCAAATTATAATAGTACCGCAGCGCCACACGTTCGGTATAAAACACGTTCCATCTAGCAGTGGACATGCTAGCCAACGCTGAGATCGTGATGGCAAGCTGCGCATGCATGCAATATGCCGAAATGATACTTATTTATGGTGAATGTCAAAGGAATGCCAGAGAGGCTGTGAGTGTTTATTCAGAACGCTTCTTTAAGGATCTACATCCAACGCATGAAACTATAACTAATACATTGCACCATATTAGAGAGACTGGCTCTGTTTCACCACGACCCAGAACTAGTAGTCAGGCAAGGTGTAATGTTCGAGTGACACCGGAGGAGGTGCTGGGATTCGCCCTTTTAATTCCACAATTGAGCTCGGCGGAAATAAGCGAGGCATGTGGTCAGCATGTCTGGCATTTGTTACATGCACTTGATGAGCATCCATACCATATCCGACACTGGTGCAAGCATTGATGCTGGGTGACCACACACGACGAATTTTTTATTGTAATTTCATACTCATCACCTTAGAGGAAAATCCGGCATTCCTTTGTGACATTCTGTGTGACAAATTAGTCATTGTTTATACGGGGTGGTATTGTGAACGTGCACAATGTTGATTACTGGTCTCTGGAAAACCTCCATATCGCCCGCGCAGTACAACACGTGTGGTGCGGTATATGGGGAACCCAGACTGTTTTACCCATCTTCTACGATGAGACCTTAACGGGCGATCGTCACCTGCATCTGCTAGAAACACGGTAAGTGATTGGAATGAAGCTCTACCTCTCCGACATGCATGCCGAGTGTGGTTTCAACATGATGGAGCCCTCTCTATACAAAACATCAAACGTCCGGCCGTATCTGGCCATCGAATTCCGTCAACAGATCCTTGGATATGGTGGTCCGGTAGAGTGGCCACCGCTTTCACCGCACTTGACACCCATGGATTTCTACCTCTAGGGTTACATCAAAGGATGGGTCTATGTGACTGAGACCACTTCTCTGGTTTATCTGAAGCAGCACATCATCCTTGATTGTCGCACAGTTTACACACCTGTTGAGCTGTAACGTGTCCAGGACTAAGTACTGTCACGCATTCAATTGTGCATTGCCAACAATGGAGACCACTATGAGCAGTATCTCTTGTAGATTCCGTCATTTGACATATTCATTTTTTAAGGTAAATCGTTTTCTAATATTATAATAAATTGATATTTATTTTTCAGTTTAATTTCAATATTTCATTCTTCGCTTTGTATACGACCCCTAAATGTCAGTTAACATTTTTTAATGAAATAACCCTCTTTGGTGATACCTCAATTTGGCGATACCGGCTAAAGGTGGTTTCGCCGTAAAAAGGACATTGCACCCTGATTTTGATCTCGAATTAATTTAATTAATCTTTTAACTGATCCCTCATTGAAAGACAAAATCATGCCAAAAAATCTCAAAATTTGAAATTTAGTAACTCTGTCAATTTTTGTAGTACAGATGTCAAACTTTTTGTGTTATATTTGTTATGATATGTGTAAACTTTTACTAAATATAACTATAGGGACTGGGGGACCGTATAAAAAGTTAGATTTTATAATTTTTGTAAAATTGATTTTTTACTTTAAATAATGCCACAACATGAATATTTACCTTATTTGAAACGTTTTTGTAATTGGAACTATATGTCTACGACCAACGGTTGAGAAATTAAAGGTCGGCGATAGATAACATATTGCACCCTGTATATTTATCTGCCCCATATGTAAGCTGCGTTCAGAATATTTTTAGTCTTTACCATCCATCTACGCAGGGCCCGCTTATGACTTAGAAGTAGGGGAAGTCAGACATCACACAGGGGACCCCTATTACTCTACCAGTTGTTTTTTTTTTTTTTTTTTTTTTTTTTTTACTAAATCCATTTTTCGTATGCTTAAATAATTTGAAACTTTACCATTAAAATTTTCAGTAAATAACATTTTTAATATTAAACTAAAACTGACTATTTGTATATTATACCTATGAAAAAGTATTTTATTAAATACATAATTATACATAACCAATTAATTTCGTAAAAGACAAATATGGAACTACAGTTGAGAATATTTGAACTTCAAAATACCTTTTAAGATTAACAAATTGCAACATAGTAAGAAAATAAATGCCTCTTTTTACCCTGAATTAATTTTTCCCTCTAAAACTTAGGTTTGTCAAGTAAATTTTGGGTCCCCTTCCTATTTCAGTGGGTGAGCGCGGGCTTTACGGGCCTATTCGGTAAAAAGGCCCTGCACCTACATAGACTCCGTTGGTAGTACTACGATATCCATAAAACTTCTTCTTTTTTCTGTTAAATGTAAAGTTGTTTAAACGTGTATTTTCAGATAGTATATAGAATGCATCCCTTCTACGCCATGCAATGTAGGGTTCTTTTGTGTGCCCCGTATGTCATTCAGTAATCAGAACTTGATAAATAAGGCCATATTTTTATGAAATAACATTGTTCACTTGGAATACAAACTGAAATAATTCGAGAATTGAAAATTTACAAAGGAAACGTTTGAAATTAGTCTATAACATTATGTTGACTGCACTGCAAGTCTTTAATGGCATTCCATCGGTAAACATTAAAACTGGAATTGAAAAATTATTTCTCGAATAAATGTACATTATTTAAAGTGTTTTAAGCAATTAAAACAGGAAATATCTGTATTGTAAATTATATATTTTTGCCATCCAAGTAAAAAGAAAGTGAAGAGAAAAAATATAAACCAGTGATTAGCATGCTGTCACGAATAGGAAGACCTTCTAAAAATAGAGAATGGGCAAAAACTCCGATTCGATTTAAAATTACAACTTTTTTCTTATCCTTTTTTCCACTTTTTAACATACATGCTTTTGATGTAAAGAGCGCCAATTATCTGTTTGTAAATGGTTCCTATTTTTACCGATGAAACAGCATTTATAATGGTTAAGTAATTTTTCTTTCCCTTTATATAATTTAGTTAATTTTAAAGATACGAGTATGCAGTTTTTTGCAATGCTCTTGTTGAAATAATAATAATAATAATAATAATGACAATTGACCAATGTTGACTATAAAAATCGTACAGAATTTAAAAAGTGTAACTTTGAAAAATTAATGAAAGGATTATTTCATTAATACAATATTAATAGAATAGATTATTCACTAGCTTATTTTGAACATATTTGTAATTTACATGCTCTACTTATCTCCAACAGATAAAAAATTAAAACGCCTGTTAGGAGCAACCTTTTCGGGAAATGTAATTGGTCTTTTCTTGTTGTCACGTAAGTTCTTAGATCAATTTCATAAAACTTTTACGGTGTTTAAAGATTGATGCTATACGCATTACGTAATCTTCAGAAATTTCTGGAAATTAGCCCAAGTTATTCATATTTATTCAAAACAAGTAATATAATGTGTACACATTTTTTGAGGACCGTCTGTATACATTATCATTTTTCTTTTCTAGAAGGAAAAAAAGAGCTCTTGTCGTCATGTTTGTGGTAAGACATCTGAAGACGAAGATAATTTTGATGTATCCAAGTCTCGATCTGTCACTCCAGAAACTATAACAGAAGAAAAAAACCTAAAAAGCCCGTCGTATCTCAAGCCGCATTTTGATTTCGAACCAGAAATCCTCCATAAAGCTAACGTGAGTTGAAAATATTTAATACTTTTCAAATTATGGTTCATCTCAAAAACTTTTATTAAGCTTTTTATTAGAAGGGACTATCAAATATAAACAGGATTTTACCATTTTGAAATTTATTGAAGTCAGTTACAAAATTTGTGGTATAATATAACTTTTCTGCATAATTCCCTGACTTCACTTTTCTTCCAGCAGGAAGGCATTTTTTTCATTTCGTTAGTATAAATTGAAGGATCTTGTTCTCAAGCCACTTGTGCACGAACGCCTGAATGGTTACATCATCCTTCAAATTAAGAATTCCCAAGTGCCTTTTTTGGTAATCTAGACATGTGATAGTTGCAGAGTTACAAGTATGGTCTTCAGGCCATATGAACTTTGTGCTTTTATTTGAATTTGCATTGAGTTAAAGCTATAAAAATAGGCCAACATTTTCAGCGAGGTTTTGTCTCGTCTAACAGATGACAACAGTTTGCTGTATGAGTATAAGACTGAAAACAGTGTAGATCTTTTTATCGTAACTGCGCTGATACGAGTGGTTGATATTGAATAAAGAGGCTGCCGAACATAGACCTGCTTTTCAACAACTTCTTAATCTTCCTTGCTGATTTTGTGAAAATCGTAGACATGTATTTGAAACAGGTGTCTCAGAGATATACGAGGGTGGTTGTATAATTATTTTCCCGAGTGTGTATAAAATATTTGTACTGCAATGGTTGATGTGGAATATTGAATCCTACTGTCTTAGATGCCTATATATTCAATTTCAGAACTGTAGCTACTATATTCTTTTCGTTTTTGGTGTGTGAGTTCGCTCCTAGCTTGAAAGGACTGGTTGGGGGAGGGGGGTGACAGTGAATGAGACGTGGCTACTGTCATTTGGACTCGGAATCATAGTGATGTAGCCACGTCTCATACACTGTCACAAATCTATCACAGAACTGCTTCAAGTCTGGCCCCATAAGCTCCAAACCAGCCTTTCCCCCCAACCCCCTTTTCAAGCTAGGTGCCACCTCTCACACCTAAAATGAAAACGAATATATACACTGGGTTTCATAATGATATGAACACCTAGTAATTTTGTGATATTTTGACAAAAATTCATAAATAATTATCATAAAACTCCATTCTCGAGACAAATACAGTAATCTTACACAATACATAGCTGTAAAAGAAATATCAAACTTTAAATTCATTAAAAATATGAAATATCTAAAAAAATGCTGTTGCAAAATCATATGAACATTGATCGAAAATATCACTAAATGAGAATGGAATCTGTACAGGAATATGGAATGCCACTCCAAGAAGAAGAAGCCAAAATATGCAAATTAATTTAGCACATAAAGGTAATTTGTAGGCTAGGAAATTTCTAAACTTGGTCGCAAAGTGAGTTCTAGAAGTATTGATCGTAAAAGCGCTTTAAGTGGTTTTGAGAAAGGGAAAATTGTGGATTTTAAGGATCAAGGACTTTCGGCCAGAGCTATCGCAAAAAAATGAAAATATTTCCAGGTGTAATATTAAAATTTCTTCGATTAAAAGAGGATTATGGAGCAAAGAAGTCTCCGAGACGTCCACCAAAGCAGTCCAAAAGGGAAAAAAAGAGCCATTATAAAAAGAATGAGCAATGAAAAACAACTTTAGGCGAATTTTCAAGAGATCAACTGATAGCAGTATCATGTACCTTCTTCAGAGTAGTCAAGAGCTCTAAGGTGATGAGGTACAAAAAAAGAAAGCCCAACCACGTATGACTAAAATGTATCAGCAGAATCGCCTGGATTGGGCAAAATATGATATGTCCTGGAAGTTAGAATATGAAAGAGTAATATTTTCCGATGAAAAAAAATTCAATTTGGGTGGTCCAGACGGCTTTTCTTACTATTGGAACGATCTACGCAAGAAACCAGAAACGTTTTCAAAACGGCAGCAGGGTGCAGGTTTACTCATGGTTTGGGCTGCGTTTGGATTTCATGGTAAGATCAATATTGCGTTTCCCTCTGGCAGAATGAATGCATTAACCTATCAAGATCTACTTGAAGTAAACTTGCTGCCATTTGCTTAGGAAATTGGCGGACCTTTCTGGATGCTCCAACAAGACAATGCATGCATCCACAAGGCAAACAGCACTTGGGAATGGTTTCTCAATAACGGTGCCATGTAGGTGCCAATAGTTCCATGCCCATCTGTTTCTCCTTATTTAATTCCAATGGAAAATGTATGGAGCCTACTGGTTAAAGCTGTTATCGAAAATGTAAAGCAATATGGCACAATTTCAGAATTAAAAGCTGCTATCATCTGTTACTGCAATTAAATAGATCAAAATATATTAAAAAGCTTGATCCACTCCATGCCTGATCGCGTTTTTACATTAATTAAAAGATCTGGTGCATACACTGGTTATTAATCTATATTTTTGGCCAATGTTCATATCATTATGAAACACCTCAAAATGGAAAAATGCAGTTTGTTTTATGTATAAATTGCTGTTTCAATTATATTTTGTTATAAATTAAAACGATTTGTTCTATTTCTAACATTGATTAGCCTTCAATTTGTTTTGTAACATTTTCTTCTTTTTTATGCTTGAAAAACTGGGTTTTCATATTATTATGAAACCCAGTGTAGCAGCTACGATTCTGAAATTGAGTATATAAGCATCTAAGACATTAGGCTTCAATATTCCACATCAACCATCGCAGTACAAATATTTTATATACACTCGGGACAATAATTATTGAACCACCCTGGTATATGTTTATGGTCTGAAAAAATTTTTAATCAATTTTACGCAATAAATTAAGCAATAATCCTTCGCGCATCGGAAAGTTGTAGTTCTTGCGCATTTGTTTTATGCTGACTAAAAACCAGCTAGCATGGTCAAATCAATGCTGTGGTAGACATTTGAAGTCCCTACCAATTACATGTATACGTCTCATCTCACTATCACACTCTCAGCACTTGTTGGAATGAAATTTTGATTTATATTTGTTTGATTGACAAATGAGATATTATTTTATTTCATTGCTGGGTTTCATTATTATATTAACATTTCTGCTAGCCAAAATGTATGATGTCAAACAAAATCTATTAAGACAGAAATCAAAGTGTCGTATGAAAAGATTTTATTTGAATTTCACTCGGATGGTTATTAAATCTAATCATAGCACAAATTCATCATCGGAAAATATGCATGAATGCATGCTCTTCCCGAAGCGGTTAATATGTGTAATTTATGCGACTTTAGAGTAAAAGCAATTAAATAAAAAGAAAAAAGTAGAATAGAATTTCACAATTTCGCTTTTTTTCACAGGCCTAGGGCACAGGTGTTGACTCAAAGATGGGGATTCTCGCAGACGAATCTTTTTTTTTCAGCGTTTGTATGGTCCCTTTAATTTGAGTATAGCTATTTCTGAAAAGTATTCTGCACTTTATTTAAGATAAGAAAAATAGAGTAAATATTACAGCACGGAAAAATTAGTACTAAATTTCAATGAACCATACAAACACTTTAAAAGATTTGTCTATAACAGACGCCGTTTTTGCATAAGCGTAGAAGACTAGTGTTCAGAGAGCTGTAGATTTCCAATGTATGATATCACGAAATAATAAATTTGTTCGATGTTAGCAGCCTTATGTTAAATTCCGCTTTAAAAGTACGTGTTAAAATGTCACATTATCGATGGACACAAAGTCAACAACCATAGATATGGATATTTTCAAAATATCATCAAAACTGTAGGATTGATATACAAATCCTTAAATGTATGTTTGAGCTTAAAAATCGAAAGATTACATTATTGAAAATTTGTATTAATAAATAACTGGAAGGGGTGACAATTTATAAAACGTAAAGTTCGCATATACCATATAGTGCAATTTTATTATCAGCGCAAAATTCAAACCATTTCATATATTTATTGAGAGAAATAATTAAATAATAAAACAGTATTTTTCTCAAAGTATTAAATTAGCAATTAAAACTTTTCACCTTCTAAAGATAGATAACAAATAGTTTCTCTCATTTATTAATTCGGCTGGATTCGGTAGATCTCAAAATCTTTTTATAAAGATACGTTAGGAAATATAAAATTACTCATTCCGTGGTGACTTTTTGATGAATTCGTGCATGCTTGCGATCAAAACCTGCTGATCAGACCTCTCAGCATATAGAAGAAATTTTATTATTTCTGTAACTATTTTGAAATAATTAACTTCATGATATAGTAGTTCTATTGCATATGTTATAGAAATTTATCCTGAAGATTATGGATTAGGGATAAATGTTGGAACAATACATTTTTTCCTATACCCTGCGAGCCCTGCTATTGATGCGTCTTTCCTAAAACACAATCCACTATAAAATATTACTATTTGTGTCCTGAAAGTATTAATTTTCAATATCGTTTTAAACAATGAAGATTATTACTAATTTTCAAAATATTCAGCATCAGGTTATTTGAGCTAAGATAGTATGTAAATGCCTTTGCATTACGCAATAAAGATGAGCTAAATATATTTTAAGGACACTGATATACGATTAGGTGTGCGTAGAAATATTATGCGTGCGTAGATTTAAGTTGTGCGTAGAAAGAGTAACTTTTGTTTTCGAATTTTTGGCCAGCATTGTGAAAACGTTTCCAATTTGCGACGGCAAACACTGGATATGTTAAAAATAACTATGGTATGCTAAAAATATATTCTAAATTCATTCTAGTACTGTTTTCCTTATGGTACTAATATCAAAAGCATATTTTTTCATAGCCTCTCGTGGATGAAGCTGATGTAGATGTGATTCCGGGTGCAGTCGGAGCATTTCGACGCCTTTCCGAAGAAGAATTTATTTCCACCTTAAACATCCACGATGCAGCCAAAAAGGGAGATTTGCATGTTGTCAAGCTCCTCACGAAGAAAGATCCTAAACAGATGGAGTAAGTAAATATATTATTTCAAGTCATAAATGCAGGCAAGTGGGGTAGAGATAGGGGTCAAGGTAAAGCCATTTCCCCTCCCTTGAACTAAATTTTCTTTATTTGTGATGATAAGTAGTAAAACATTCCTCATGAGTAAATAAATAATTCAATATTGGGAGAAAAAGGAACTACACTGTAAAAAAAAACGACATTTTTACAGTACAAAGTACTGTTCATCTCGCGCACAAACTCGATCACAGTGAATGTGCTGTATCTTTCTTTGGTTTCCCAACTATAATAACATGGAAAATACAGTAGTTGCGTAAAATTAACAGCACAATGCGCTGGCAATTTGGACGCCAGCATTTTGTGCTGTAAAAAAAATGCGTCCAAATTGCCAGCACATTGTTCTGTTAATTTTACGCAACTACTGTATTTTCCATGTTAATATAGTCAGGAAACCAAAGAAAGATACAGCACATTCACTGTGATCGAGTTTGTTCTGGCAAATCTACAGTGGTTTTTTTACAGTGTAAGGATTTTTCGTCAGGAGAGAAGGGAGATTCTCCCTAAACGTCCCGTGTTTTTGTATTTTTTTTTTTTTTTTTTGTATTTTGTATTTAACGTTCACATGTTTGAAAATGGTCTTAAACAGTTGTTCGGGGAACTCCGCCTCTTTGACGAAACAGAAAGTAAACTGTATGAATTCTCCATTTTAAAGAAAGGACGGTAGAAGATTAGTTTTGGAGTTTCAATATTTGCTATTTGTTAAATATGTGTTTCGCTTATTTTTTTTTTCAAGATAATTTTTAAGGATAATTTTTAAACAAATAATATCTTGCACATAAGATGTGCTCGAAAAAATTAGTTTAGCTTATTTCATGTTTATATTCGCGACCTTATAAAAGTGCTTTCAAACGGACTAGCCACATCTGTCCCAAAATCTTGCTCATCCTTGAATTTTTCCTTTCGATAACCATGTTGTATTTTATCATGATAAAAAATGACAAAGATGTCTCGCACATATATCACAAAGCAAAGAAACGCTGCAATAAATGGGGCTTAAAAGTATGGGTGAAATCAATATGAAAAAAAATCCGGAAGTTTGGAAACATTTTACAAAGATAAACATATTTTAAGACATATTAACTGGCAGATCAAAACAGTAGGTCATTTTATATACAGTCGAAGTAAAATAAATAAATAATACATCCAAAGCAATTTAATCTATAAATTGACACAGAGAAAACGAAAATAGCCTCGCCTTTTGTTTGGGAGTTATGTCTTCTTTTAATTTATGTTTTTAAAAAATGACCTTTGTGGGCGGTCCCCATATTGAAATTGTAACAAATTTTGAAATATTCAAAACGAACATCCTGTTTTGACATCATACTTTGACTCTTCGGATGTTTTTTCTTTTTTTAATGCGAAATAGGAAGCCATTTGCAGGAATCGTACGCTTCAGGAAATTTTTCAGGACAAATGTCAGTATTTTTCAGAAAAATAAATCTAGGTTAAATGCGCGAAATTGCGCCTTATTTAAGAAGAGATTTTCTATAAGAAAATAGTGGTACCGAAGAATTTTCCGGTCTTTAAATTTCAGGAAAAGTACGACCCCTGCATTTGGTGAAGTGTTTTTTAGTATTAGTTTAAAATTTTCGGACAGGTATACTCTAAAATCATTTTGCACTGATCATTCCTACTGCATTTTACATTGGAATTGTTTGCTTTCAGGAAACATGATTTTACTCTGAAAAAATTAGATTTATATCAAGACGTAAAACCATTTTTTGCATTTTCTCGCATACTCTTATAAAGAGTACATTAACAGAAGAATCAATTTCGAAATAATGCAAATTTATGACACTAAATTTAAGTTTAAACTAAATCCTGTAATATCGTATGTTAGATATTACGTTTTCAATATTTCTATTAATTCTTAAAAATGATGTACTTTGTCGTGAAATTTTCGTGACACACCTGAGATCCTCTTACGCTGTACTACTGTGCCGCGGCACACAAGTTGAGAACCACTTCTGCAGAATAACGCTGTTTCTTCCTTTATAGAACAGTGGATGAAAGGGGTTGGACTCCTATCCATCTAGCGGCAGCTCAAGGACATGCAGAAGTTGTTAGGGTAAGTCAGAAAAAATATTCTTCATCAATTTTATCGAAATATTAGAAATTATTCTTATATCTCTATATAACATAAAATTTAATTTCCCTGACCACAACTCACCAATGAGAAGCGTTTTTCAACCAGTGAGAGCATCATCCTTTTGCTTAACGTAATATATATACAGGGTATTACAAATGATGGACCCGATTTAAAAAAATCATATTTTCGAAACTACTGCTCATATTACAATAAGTGATAGATGGATTTAAAGAGAAATATACTAAGTTTTTTTCAGTTACAAATGTTCGATGTGTGACCCTCTTGTTACATGGCATACGTTCAATCTGAAATCCAGTTCGTCCCAAACATTTTGTAGCATCACTCCGTCAATGGTTTTGAATTCTGCACAAATGCTTTCTTTAAGTTCTGACAGTGTCAAAGACATTGTTTATGTACCACCAATGCCGAAAACAAAGGGTTCAGAACTTAAAAAACGAATTTGTGAAGCTTTCAGAACCATTGACAGAGTGATACTACAAAATATTTAGAACGAACTCGATTACAGATTGGACGTATGCCGTGTAACAAAAGGGTCACACATCGAAAGAATCTTTATCGGCTTAGAATCTTGTAGAATATTACACTACACTCCACTCATAAGATGTAGTAACTGCCAGCTTTTCGGACACCCAATAGAAAGATGTCGAAGAAGACAGACATGCGAATATTGCATGCATAACCACAAATCAGATTACTGTCCTAAAAAGCGTACCCCAGAACAGCACCAGTGCGTAAATTGTTTCAACTCAGTGTACAATTTTGGTAACCGCTTTGTGTACAGACATAGTGCGTCGTCGAGCCAATGTCATGTTTTTCAGAACCTTTATTATAATAGAAACCAACGTCTAAACCTTTCACAGGCGCAATATTCAACATAGAGAACATTTCCGATATCTCCAAACCCTCTTCTTCAGCATCATCATCAAATATCAACAATAACACCAAACAGCCAATTTCCATAAATACTTTAACACTAGCCCAGATTAATCTGCAAAACAGCAAAACGGCGACAGCAGATTACATACGTCATGCAATAAAGGAAAAAATAGATATATACTGCCTCCAAGACTACTATATCTCAGTTAATCGCCCATTAGGACTACCACTTTAAACACCGTATTACTTCTCAGTAGCAAACAATTGCTGCATTATAATACTAAACCCTTCAATTAGCCATATTCAAATTAAGAAAAAAAAACCATTCAGTCTTCATCAACATTCAATTAATAAATAATTTATTAACAATAGGATCACAATATTCACCCCCGTCAACAGATTTACAAAATGATCTTAATGATTGGCTAGAAGTAAAAGGCTCCAGCAGTTTATTCTTATTGGCTGGAGACCTAAACGCACACAGTGCCTTGTTGGGTTACAAAAAAGATGATGACAAAGTGCAAAAATTAATATCGCATATGGCAACGAAAAGACTCTTGTTACTAAACGATCCCCATAGTTTACCAACGTATGAATTAATTAATAAAAAGGACAATACAACTTTAAGAAAAGGCTGGCCCGATGTTACACTATCATCAATGTCACTGTTCCCTTTACTGGACGACTGGATGGTACACCCAGATATGGACTTTGGAGATCATAGACTGATCACATCGAGCTTTAATATTGAAATCCCGCAGTTACCAAACAGAAGATATCGAACAAAACAAACATCATTTAAAAAATTCAACGATAAAATTAAAAAAGAATTAAACCAGCAAAATTTCAACTTCAAAAATATAAAAACCACTGAGGAATTTGAAGAAAAATATGAAGAATTTTACCAACTACTTAAAAGAACATGTGATCAGACACTCAAGAAAAGAAAAAGCACTCACCAACCGAAGATAACATGGTGGAACGATGAGCTACGCACAAAACGTAATTTAGTTAGGGCACTAAGAAGAAAAACAAAGCTCCCGACAGCTACAGTACAAGATATAATTAAATTTAAATCACAAAGAGCCATGTATAAAAAAGCAATTTTGAACGCGAAAAAACAGGCATGGACAAGATTTTGTACACAATCCAAAAACCCTTATGGAAAAATAAAAAAAGTAGCTTTTAAAAATTATCATAATCGAGAACTGTATTCATTAGAAGAACAAGAGGAAGAAATGGAAACAGCAGAAGGATTCTACGAAACTCTAACCACAGAAATATTTGGCCAATCAGAAATGCCAGCGGACTCAATATTTAACCAGCAGAAGGCAGAGGCAATTGAAAATTTTACTTTAAAAGAACTTAAAAATGCCATCTACTCATTCAACAGGAAGAAAACCCGGGGTCCGATGAAATTGATCATAACATAGTACGACAATTATTCAAGCATCATAAGTTTCTCTTACTAGAAATGTACAATGTTCTGCTATATTTAAATTACTTCCCCAAAACATGGAAGATTGGAGAATTGGTTTATTTCATAAAGCCCTCTAAAAAACCAAACATCGCATCTTCGTATCGGCCAATCTCCTTACTGCCAATCTTCGGTAAAATATATGAAAAACTATTATTAAAAAGGATAAACTTTAACTTATGCAGCCAAAAAGAACTACAAAAATCACAACATGGCTTCCAAGAAGGTCGTTCGACGGAGTCAGCGATAGCCGAACTTTTCTCATTTATAAATCTGCTCAAAGAGAAAAATAATTATATTTCCCTAATATCCCTAGATTTCAAGAATGCATTTGACCGACTACCCTGGCCAGAGACCTTAGAAGAATTAAAATTCCTAAAACTAAAATAAGCATTAATAAACATAGCAGCATCATTTCTTTCAACAAGAGGAGCAATGCCGAATTGGCTGTCAAAAAATATCCACTGGTTTAGAAGAGGTTGCCCACAGGGGTCCTGTTTTGGACCTTTTCTTTGGAGAATATTCCTGAATAAATTACTGAGAATATTAAAGAAACATGGCTTTAAGATAATAGCATATGCCGATGATCTTCTTCTAATTATTTTTGGCCGAACAAGAAGACAGTTGGAGCAGATGGGAAGAGAGGTACTACAAATAATAAGTGATTGGGCGAAACAAACGGATATGAAGTTCTCATATGACAAATGTGTAGTGTTAAATCTTCGAAGACCACGTTTCCTGAAGAGAGGACCAATATATAAATTGGATGGGCACTCCCTTAAATCTGAAAATACAATAGACTACTTGGGCTTAACATTGGATAGAACACTGTCTTTTCTTCCGCACCTGAATAAAAAACGTATAGAAATTAATCAAATATCACAAAATCTTCTAAAATTCGCCGCTGCATATGGAGACCTTTCGAAGCAAATTTTAAAAATCTGGTACTTACAAATATTAGAAAAAAATATCCTATGCCGCTTCATGTTGGTTTCCACACCTACCAGTCTCACATGGCTACAATCTACTATCGGCAATTCAGACACAATGCCTTTTGCTTCTGTCGAGAGCTTATAGAAAATCATCAACGGCAGCTTTGAATGTATTGTGCGGCATTCAACCATTGACGACCCAATTAAATATATTAGCAATTTCAGGACAGGTCCTACGTCTGGGAATTCCAATAGAGGACAACTTTCCAGTCTTCTATCAACCGAAAATATCCTCATCCATACCTTCCCCACATCAAGATTATCTTTTACTACAAGAAGGAGTTCCATCCACTTCAACAATAAATACATACACTGACGGCTCAAAATCAGATGCTGGCACAGCGTATGCTTTCTGTGTTTATAAAGAAGGGAAATGCATCCATACTCATCAAATAAAGTTACAAATATCAAATTCAATCTTTCAAGCTGAACAACTCGCCATATTAGATGGAATATTATGGGCAGACTCCTCAGGGGACGGGAACTTCGTCATTTACACAGATAACCAGTCAAGTCTTGCATTATTGGAGAACGTTTTTAGTACAGATTTTATCACATCAAAAATTATAATAGCCTTACAGAAAACATCTAAATCAATTAAATTTCAATGGGTTCGGGGACACACAGGTGTTAAGGGAAATGAACATGCAGATCAACTAGCCAAAGATGCAATAACAAATATTAAAGTACGAGAAATATTTCATCCATACCCAGCTTCACACCTTAAAAAGAAATTGAAAAAAGAAGCCATAGACAAATGGCAGCAACAGTGGGATTATGGTACCACTGGCAGATTTACTTACAAATTATGTCCAAAAGTATCAACAGACTTCATGTTAGTACATAGAAACCTGTATATCTTCTCAACTAATCATGGACCCTTCCCGTCCTACCTATTCAAAATAAATAAAGCTCCGTCGCCACTGTGTACCTGTGGTGAAATTGGTAACTCTCTTCACTATGTGATCAGCTGTCCACTAACATCAACCCTCCATATCCGTAAATCAGCCACAATAGAACATCACCATTGGTTCAAATTTATGCTGAAAACACCAATGCTATATACTAAAATAATAGATTGTGTCCGGTTACTAGAAAACAATCAACAAATTTTTCAAAACCCACAAATGCCAATAGATGAACAAGATTAGCACTAATGAACAGAAACATGAACTTCAGGCCAAACAGTGCCTAACTAAATCGAGAATATAAAATTTAGAAAACTCTTGTACATAGAACAGCCATACACTCAGGTTATCCATAACCTTAATGTTATCTCACAACAAAACACTTGAACTCATGATAATAACTATTAAACTAATGCACCTGAGAATATGTAGAGCTTAAGAACATCTTATTTATCTGCTGTTATTTGTAATTAATCAATCATATTCGTGTTGAAAATAATGCACATTTTCGTCTGTAAAGCGCTCAGCTCATCTGTTCTATTATTACTTTTATTATTATATTTATAATTACTATTATTATTATTTGTACTATTACCTTTATTTCTTATTGTTAAAACTATTGTTAAATATTGTAATTTTTTTTTTTTTGAATAAACTTGCAACGCATATGTTGACGCATATATATCTGGAAGCCTATGCCAATGGTGGGTTATCCCGCGTTGTAGAAAATGTAACTGAAAAAACTTAGTATGTTTCTCTTTAAATTTATGTATCACTTATTGTAATATGTGCAGTAGTTTCGAACATATGATTATTTAAATCGGGTTCATCATTTGTAATAGCCTTGTATATATTGGGCTGTTTCATAGCATCTGCTTGTCAACCAGGAAAAGACCATTTAAGGGGACTCTCCACTCCTTGAAAACACCCGTTCACGAATGTTAAACCTATGGGCAGGTTGTTTTCGTATATCTCGTTTAAATTTGAATATTTTTAAACGATTTTTTTCCTCGTTATAACTTAGTTCGCTCTCTAATAGGGCCATTAGGTATTTTTTCGATTTTGGTTGCAGATTCTTTTAATAAAGGTACTTTCACTTTCGAAACCGTTTCCGGGGGGGGGGGAGCAATTTTTCAATTGGGAAATATTTCTATATTTCTATTGTAAGAATATTATGTTTGTACATTTCCAAATTCTACAAAATACTAAGAAAAATATTTAAAATAAAAGATTTGAGTGAGGTTATAAATATTGCACAAAATCCCTATAAATTCAAATTTAATTAATCCTTCTAAATCCTTCAATCCTTTTAAAATTTATTAAATGATTATGTAAATCTTCTAATGTAGTTTAAACAATTCGCGAAAAATGCATTAGAAGATAAAATTTCCATGTATTCATAATTCAGTACACAAAGGGTTAATGTCCAATCCGCACGATCCACCGGCGGCGCAGCATGTTAGTACTCACGCCCTCTGTATGGGTACGAACGCGGAAGGAATTTGGCCACCACCGACCCTTATTTTACCATGAATTCTCAACACAAATCACCAACCTCAATTCCCAGTAGTCTGCATGTTCCTGGTTACGCCCAGCAAAGAGGAAATTGATGGTCAGCAGCAAGATAGGTGCTGGCAATGATGAAGAAGTGCTGGCTGATGGTCTATCACTGCTGGACAGCTTCAGTCAACTTTGCTGTTGAAAATCATCAGATAAAATTCTGATGGGCATCCATTTTATCTCATGCTCTGGCCCACCACTACATGGAAGTGCACGAACTTTTGCAGTATTGCTGCTGTTAACCCTTACGCTAGGTGGCGCTGCGAATATCGAAGACATTGAGTATTTGAACACAAATCTCAAATGAATATCTTAACACAATTTAAGCTGTGAAGCTAATTTTTTTTAACTGTAAAAAATATAGCACCACTGCCACCAACAAAATAAATAACTAAATGAATAAATAAATAAATTATTTATTTCAACGCACTAATTTTTTCTCCTTAAATCTGGTTTTACTAGGTTACAAAGGATTTCGGTTTTCATAATTTACGCAGTTCAGAATCTATAATAAAAAAAGCGTATAAAATACATAGGATTGCTATACAATAGAATAATTTCTATACCAGAATAATGATTGGGAACGTAAATCACAAAAGAAACAAACTTGAAATAGTGTAATGAGAGCTTGAAAACTACGAGCAGTCGTAGCGTATGCTGAACGCACTTGTTCATGTCCGATCACGAAAACCAAACAGCATCGAGCGCGGTTAGTACTTGGGAGGGTGACCACATGGAAACCGCTGAAAGTTCAAACATTTCTATTATAGATATTTCTATAGCTCTTGGTGAAACTAGCTTATAGAAAAAAGAGCCATAATTATATAATACTTTGTTTTTTATAGAATTCTATAAGAAATTTTTGTAATTGAAAGTGCTGGGCCAGCAAAGGAATAGCAGTGGGATAGGTGCTAGCACTGCAGGAAAAGTGCCGGATTGAAATAATGTGATGGCATACCAATGCTGGCCTGCTGTTGGCCATCACATTTTTTAAATGAGGTAAAGTAGTATATTAAAAGCTATTTCGGTCAATAAAAACATTTCTTAAATTACGAAATTTAAATTTTTATACGGTCCCTAAGTCCTATAAGTTATATTTAGTAAAATTTTCCTGTTACACTAACAAGTAAGACAAAAAAAGTCCCGTGATTCTACGATTAAAATTTACCGAGTAATAGCTGTTTAAACTTGGAGCATACTTTTTTCTGCAAATTAGGGGTTATTCACAAATTTAATAGAAATATAATTTCGTCAGCTATAATAAAAAAAAATGTTGAGAGTAAAATTAACATTGCAATACAAATTTGAAATCTTTAATCATTCTGACATATTAATGCAAAATATACAATTTGTAATAAACATATAAGAAGAAATCAAAACAGAATTTTTGTTAAATAAAAGGATGAAAATTAACAGCCTCAATTCTTTACAAAATGATATATATTTTAAAATATTTGATTACACTAGCCTGCAAAAGTCGGGTTATGTCATATTTTTTAGTTTTTGAAAATTGATTCTTATATATTCTCTACCGCTGAATCCGAAACTGACCTTCATTTTTTACCATAAAGATTTTTTGGAAATCGTAAATTTTAAAGTTAAAAAAAGGAAAAATAGAGAAAATTGATACTATAACATAGATGTGATTGTTGTGTTTTTCACTTTTGATAATTGATTTTTATGTATTTTTTACCGCTTAATCCGAAAATGTCCTTCATTTTTAACCATCACGTCACAATTTTTTGCAAATTGTAAATTTCAAAGTTAAAAATTCAAAGTTAAAATTGAACCTCCTCCCCCACCTCATAGGAACCCTCAGTTGTTTAGCTGTAAGAATTCCAGTATAAGCCAAAAAATTGAATCAATTATTGAATTAAATTAAATTAAATTAAATTAAATTAAAAAGGTTTTACATCTGTTTTATAGTATCGATTTTCGCTATATTTTAACTTTGACATTTACGATTTGCAAAATAATTTTAACGTGATGGTTAAAAATGAAGGTCATTTACAGATTCAGTGCTAAAAAGTACATAAAATTCAATTATCAAAAGTAAAAAAACACAGCCATCTCCTCTATTTCATAGTATCCGATTTTTGCTATTTTTTAACTTTGACAATTTATGATTTGCGAAAAATCCTGACATGATGGTTAAAAATTAAGGTAATTTTCGGATTCAGTGCTAAAAAATACATAAAAGTTAAAAACACAACCATCGCAGTCTTGTGTTACCAAATCTAAAACTTTTTCTTAAACTTCTTGGCGGTAATCTATCCGAAATTTTTTGTGTTATCCTGTAAAATAAGTATAAATTGTAACCACCGAAAATCTTAATATTATATTGTCATCGGATTTAGTAAGTATATAAAATTTAATCTCGATCGGATGCTTAAAAGTGAGTTAAAGTTCAAGTACAAATTTTGAACTGGAAAAACATACGTACGATCGTTGAAAGTTAACTAAAAACTTACAAAAATAACATAAATTTTGTTAAAAGAAATCATGAAAACAAACAGTCTCATACACTTACAAAATAAAATATATGTTAAAATACAATTATTTTAGCCAATCTGAAACTCAATAAAAGTTAACTCAATCGTAATACATGTACGATTTTTTTTCAAAGAGCAGATACATATGAAATAAGTTCTTCGAATACTTTACGCACTTGGTATATGACCCCTCAAAGCATGGCCGAACTCATTTGCGTTCAGATGTAGAAAAATGGTATAAGTTATGCATTTTTAAAGTTTCATAACTCTGCCAATTTTAGTGTTACATGAACGGGACTGTTTTTTTGTCTTACATGTTAATGTAATTGGAAAAATTTATTAAATATAACTTATAGGACCGGAGAACCATATAAAAATTTAAATTTCGTAACTTTGTAAGAAATGTTTTATTGATCCAAATCGCTTTTAAAATATTTCTTTACCTCATTAAAGACATTTTTGTGATTGGAACTATATGTCTATGATTAACGGTTTAGGAATTAGCCATTGGAACCGTTGAGCGTGTACATTGTATATATCATTTTGAAATATATATGTGAAGTAAACATCATGTCTATAAATATAGTTGTAATTCTTTATCGTGAATTTGTTTCATAAAATCATTTTATGAACATAAACAATTGTTTTGAAAAGAAATATAAAATAGTTATTTGTGTACTATCATCTTAATTTTCCTATTGTCCTTATATGGCCTCCTTTGTTCAAATCACTCTTTTCTGGTGTTTACTACCAAGTGGATGTAATAAGGGGCTACTACGTTCATTTATTTTTCTATTTTTCATTCTTATTTTTCAAAAAATATCCTTATAATATTTATTTGTTTATTGAATGTGCACAGATATAATTTTCTCTTTTTCTTTCTTTCTCACGATTCACTTTCAGTTCTTGGCATTGGAAGGAGCACATCTGGCAGCCTTAGATCCAAGCAGTTATACCGCGTTACATTTAGCAGCTATGAATGGGCACAATCCAATACTCGAGGTAACTGTGTTATTTCAGTTAATTATAAAGTATTGTTTTCGTTATAAAAAAAATCCCTGCCGGCTCGGGCATACATGCGGAGGTAGATTTCGAAGTTAAGTACTAAATTTACCAACAAAACTTAAATCAAGATTAGAGATAAACCCAGTTCCTTCACTAAGAATGAGCTCTAGGGAGCTAAACATTTTGTGAAAATTCTAATGTACACGAATACACACACGCATGTATATGGAATAGGTTTAAAAATGGCTAAAACAAATTTAGTGAATCTCAATGTGTTAAAATATGTTAATACGTATTTCCATAGTCGGGTACATGACGTTACATATTCAGTTGCTGAGGTCTATTATATTTCCAATATGACGCAACATTTTTTTTTTCTCTTTTTTTTAATTCGTCAAACTATTTATTTTATTTTGAGTTTTCATGCTGAAATCTTGCTCTAGAAAACTTATGACGTAATATTCAATTTGTTTTGAATTCGTCAAACTATTTATTTAATTTATGTTTTTCACGTGAAAATCTTGCAATAGAAAAGCAATTGTTGTGGTGAGAATTTTATTGATTTTTTTTTAATTGTTGGCAACTGCTATAACGAAAAATATTTATTTTTTTCTGTCATTGTTGTGTAAGAGCTGGTTTTATCAGAATCTTGTTGAGACGGTATTCAAAAATTTTAACCCTCCCCATTTCCATTTCCTCGGGCCGATTTTGTCCATTTTCAATCCCCGCCGAGATATTAGCCATCTCAAAGTTGTTAGCGAGTTTGAAGACGATCCGTGCATAATTGCGACTTTTATCGTACGGACAAAATTTAGTGCATACATACACATATATATATATATATATATACCGGGTGTCCCAAAAAGGACTGACTGATTTTAAAATTCAATAACTTGCAAACGGTGACAGATATTAAAAAAATTCTTGCAGGAGGGTTATGCATAAGGTCAAAAGTTTTATTACAGTGATTTTCAATTTTAGTTCGATTTACAAACAATAGATGGCGCTGTAAGCAATAGTCGCTCAATTCAGGCTCGATTTTTGGCACTTTGTGGCCCGGATAATACATTTCCATCTCCTTTTTCTGCATGGAACAAGATAAAAGACCAAAAATCGAGCCTGTATTTAGCGACTATTGCTTACAGCGCCATCTATTGTTTGTAAATCGAACTAAAATTGAAAATCACTGTAATAAAACTTTTGACCTTATGCATAACCCTCCTGCAAGAATTTTTTTAATATCTGTCACCGTTTGCAAGTTATTGAATTTTAAAATCAGTCAGTCCTTTTTGGTACACCCGGTATATATATATATAAACTTTTTTAGGTGGGGGTGGTTTTGGGTTCCTGGGGTCATATAATGAAAAGTTATGAAGGAATTTTTTTAAAGTCGCACCATGGTAACGACTGCAATAGGTAGCATTTCTTACGAAATCTACCGAAAAGAAAAAGTTTTAAAGGAAATATTATCGCTCTTGTGGACCATTCTGTCTACCCAACGCACGAATCTTGTGACTGAATAAGTCTTTTACAGAAAGTAGAGAGCAAAATCATGCGTTACACATAGATTACGAAACACTTTTCATCACTTCCAGAACGTTATAATGAACCTTCACCATTTAATACGGTAAAAAAAGATATCGGAAAAAAGAAATTTGAAAACGCATAACTCTGGGGAACACCCAATTTCAGCAAGTATCGCCCATTGGCGATAAACTATTTGAATTCCTTTGTACAGTCCACTATGTGGTCTACAAATTTGTATACACACCACATAGTTTCCTAAAATTTAATTTACCTTGAAAACGCATAACACATTTAAAAAACTATTTTTAGCAATTACCGTCTATAAAAATAATAGGGCGTCTATGAAAGATATTAAGGGGGATAATACATATATAGGGCATTCTCACAATTTTTTGACTTTCGGGAATAAAAAACTGGTGAAATTAAACTTGCTAAAATAACATTTTAATCTGATATATGAATGCCTTAATGATTCAAAATAAAGAAAAAATGGTCAGCAGCGAAAAATTTTTTATTTAACTGAGGTTTATATTAAACTTGCGAGTTTAATTTTCCTTACCATTTAACCGCTAAAATACTTTTTATTTTCTTCTAAATTTTTACGTATTATGATTATGCATAGTACCCACAGGACATTCAAATAAGAAATATTAACAATGTAGTATTTTTAGTACAAAATTTTGGTATAACATTGTCTTAAAGGGGTGTTAAAGAAGGAACGGTAAGGTAAAAAAGGGACGGTAAGGATGAAACTTTAAGGAAAATTACCACCTATTTTAGGCAAATCATGTTAAGACTAAGTGGTAGCCACAATGTTCATTGATTTTTAGAAACAGTTGGATTAAACTTTAAAAAAAAAAATTACCTCGAAAAGTGCAGTAATAAACCTTGGGGACGTTAAGACTACCAATAAAGTCACGATGCTTGAAATTGATATTTAATGCTAATTTAAATTCTGCAATAAATTTCCTGTCAAAGAATTTTAGACATTATTCTCTAGCATACTTATGCATGAGAAAAAACTTGAAAAAAATTCTGTGGCTGCATCCGAAGTGATTTTCTGTATAATTTTAGAAGAGGAACGGTAAGGAATTTAAAACCATGGGACAGAGTTTCAAAAATAATAACAACCCTAAGAATGTGTGCAGGTTAATTTTTTGCTACATATTTATATAAAACAATAGTTCCAGTTTTGGAAAAAAATTACATCGAATTATTTTTACTGAAACAATTTTATACAAACAGTTCCAAACTTAAAAATCGGCATCAGGGACACGGGACGGTATAGGAGTTTCCCTGGTATTTGAACCCCCAACATCGTCCAAAACTTATTTATCTCGTTAATATTGTTATGCAATCATGCAATGGGATGATCCCCAGTATATGAAATTAAAAAAAAACACAAGAACATGTACTAAAAAAAAATATTATTCAGGGACATAAAAGTCAAAAGATTGTGAGAATGCCCCAGATATCTTCATGCCAAATTTGGTACCTCTGCTACACTTTAAAAATTTTCTCTTCCACGTTGAATCATTTGATTATCAAAATAGAAGCATCAAAACATGGTTAGCTTTTCTTAAAATTCTTAATTGTGATGAAACTTTAACATCGGTCTAACTTTGACTTGTAGCCAGCTACAAATCAAGAGATATCAGGTTCCAATCACGATTCAGGCTTGGAAGATTGTATTGTATGGGATTTGGTTTAAATATAGATTTAATTCTGATTATCCATTGTTTCTAAGGGATAATTGAAGCCTCTATATAAACGAACATTTAGTTCGAACATTGAGCTCGTTGTTCAACTTACACAAGTTTATGTTCTACAAAAGAGCACCAGTTTGGAACAATTTTTCACCATGTTTGCAATGTTTTGTAAAATATTGGGTCAAATTTTAAATAGTGCGCTTCCATTTGTCCACAAACTACTAACAGTCAACACTACATGTGTGTGTGTACACACATACATACAATTTATTATAACGGGTGTTTTAGTATAACGTTTACAAACTGTAAGAGGCTGCAGATCAGACTATAAAAAACACATTTTTTGCAAAAGAAACCAGGGTTGCAATCCACTCACACAGCTAAAACTACTTTCACCATGGTTGCAATGTTTTGTAAAATATTGATTCAAATTTTAAACAGTGCGCTTCCATTTGTCCACAAACTACTAACAGTCAACACTATATGTGTATGTGTACACATATACATACATTTTATTATAACGGGTGTTTCAGTATAACGTTTACAAACTTTAAGAGGCTGTAGATCAGACTATAAAAAACAGTTTTTCTAAAGGAAACCAGGGTCGCAATCCACTCACACAGCTAAAACTACTTTCACCATGGTTGCAATGTTTTGTAAAATATTGGGTCAAATTTTAAACAGTGCGCTTCCATTTGTCCACAAACTACTAACAGTCAACACTACATGTGTGTGTGCACATATACATACATTTTATTATAACGGATGTTTCAGTATAACGTTTACAAACTTTAAGAGGCTGTAGATCAGACTATAAAAAAATGTTTTTCTAAAGGAAACCAGGGTCGCAATCCACTCACACAGCTAAAACTACTTTCACCATGGTTGCAATGTTTTGTAAAATATTGGGTCAAATTTTAAACAGTGCGCTTCCATTTGTCCACAAACTACTAACAGTCAACACTATATGTGTATGTGTACACATATACATACATTTTATTATAACGGGTGTTTCAGTATAACGTTTACAAACTTTAAGAGGCTGTAGATCAGACTATAAAAAACAGTTTTTCTAAAGGAAACCAGGGTCGCAATCCACTCACACAGCTAAAACTACTTTCACCATGGTTGCAATGTTTTGTAAAATATTGGGTCAAATTTTAAACAGTGCGCTTCCATTTGTCCACAAACTACTAACAGTCAACACTACATGTGTGTGTGTGCACATATACATACATTTTATTATAACGGATGTTTCAGTATAACGTTTACAAACTTTAAGAGGCTGTAGATCAGACTATAAAAAAATGTTTTTCTAAAGGAAACCAGGGTCGCAATCCACTCACACAGCTAAAACTACTTTCACCATGGTTGCAATGTTTTGTAAAATATTGGGTCAAATTTTAAACAGTGCGCTTCCATTTGTCCACAAACTACTAACAGTCAACACTACATGTGTGTGTGTGCACATATACATACATTTTATTATAACGGATGTTTCAGTATAACGTTTACGAACTTTAAGAAGCGGTAGGTAAGACTATAAAAAACAGCTTTTGTAAAAGAAACCAGGGTCGCAATCCACTCACACAGCTAAAACTACTTTCACCATGGTTGCAATGTTTAGTGAAATATTGCGTCAAATTTTAAACAGTGTGCCTCTATCTGTCCACAAACTACTAACAGTCAAACACACACACATACACACATTTTATTATAACGGGTGTTTCAGTATAACGTTTACAAACTTTAAGAGCCGGTGGATCAGACTGTAAAAAACAATTTTTGTATAAGAAACCAGGGTCGCAGTCTACCAACCTAGTCAAAATTACAGGATACCTTACTTCAATCTGAGTCCTGATTTTTCCTCGTATATTTAGCAATAATGAAGATAGTTTAACGATATTTACAACAGAATTAACTTGTTGTGTGTAAAAAGCGATGAAATCATGAAATGTGGTAGAAGTTGTTATTAATTTGGTCGGTACACCGCATGTAATGTCAAATACATTCCGAAAAGTAAATCATCAAATTTTGCACTGATCAGATGCAGATGATGACCACTTTCACCACACTTGTAATGTTGTCTCATTTAAAGAGTGGAAATGGCAACCTTCCTCATTCAATCAAGGCTAAATAGACGATAATTTTTTAGGAATACGAGGGTGGTTCAATAATTATTGTCCCGAGTGTGTATAAAATATTCGTACTGCGATGGTTGATGCGGAATATTGAAGCCAAATGTCGTGAATGCCTATATGCTGAATTTCAGAACCGTATCTGCTATATTAACACTATTGTTTTCATTTTAGATGTGAGAAGTGGCACCTAGGTTGAAAGGGGTAGTTTGGGGGGGAAGGCTGGTTTGGAGTTTATGGAACCAGACCTGAAGCAGTTCTGTATTGACTTGTGATAGTGGATGAGACGTGGCTACATCACGTCGATCCCGAGTCCAAACAACAGTAGCCACGTCTCATCCACTGTCACAAATTTACCACAGAATTGCTTCAGGTCTGGCCCCGTCAGCTCCAAACTAGCCTTTCCCCCATAACCCCCCCCCCATTTTCAAGCTAGGTGCCACCTCTCACGCCTAAAACGAAAGAAATATGTTAATATAGCACCTACTGTTCTTAAATTGAGCATATAGGCATCTAAGACATTGGGCTTCTCTATGCCCCATCAACAATCGCAGTAAAAATATTTTATACACACTCGGGACAATAATTATTATACCACCCTCGTATAATTTACATTACACACACAGAGACACGCATATGGTACACCGACAGAATAAATAAGAACTTCTACCACTTTTCGTGATTTCAATTCTTTTCACACAAAGCAAGTGAATTCGGCTCAAAAAATCTGGACTCAGATTGAATTGAAGCTCCTAGTAATTTTGACAGAATGACTACAGTGCGAATCTAGTTCCCTATGGAAAAAATTGTTTATTGTAGTATACTTTACCACCTCTTAAAGTGTGTAAATACTATAATGACACAACCTATGTAGAAATCCTTCGCTGCTCTTTAAAAATCTGTGTAGTAATTCAACTGATTGTTTCATTATAACAATAGACTTCAGTGATTTCAAAGTTATTATATCATATGGAAATAAAAAAATATTTCAGACTCTTTCGAGTTCAATGTAATGATTCACTTTACCAAAATCTTATCACAAAATTAAAAATCAAAATTGCAACGTTATTGGAATCCATATTAATTAATAAAACAAAAAATATGGAATTAAATGAATTGCTGAGTATTTATTCAGAGATCTGTTTAGGAAAAAATTGGACTCTTTAACCCTTTAATGCATGATTTTTTATTTTGTTCAGAAAAGTATTTTAGTTTAATATTTTTGTTGTTAGTTATTAGTAGTTATTGTTGTTAGTTATTAGTTGAGTATTTAGTTGAGTATTTTAGATGAGTATTTTAGTTGAGTATATTTTTGTTAATTATCCACTAGAAAAATGGGGAAAAAATGTATTTATGTTTCTGTTGGACATAATGTCATAATGTCACTCCTGAGTTACATAACGAAAATTTCTCAAAAAATAACAATTTTAAATTATATACTTACTTTAAAGTGTTTATACTGTACAATAACAACTATTCAATGATAGAATAATTATTATAACGCTTTTAATAGTTTGCTGAATTAATAATGACTACCTTGTAAAGATAGAGAAGAAACGCCAGTCGAACACATTGCAAGCAGTATCAACAAAAAATGTTATAACCTCGCCATGATCACAGTACAGAACAAAAACAGATTCCGTGACCTTAAATGCATGTTGTCACACGTTAGTAACACATAATAGTTCATCAAAAGACCAATAGAAAGTGCCAAATGGCAAAAAAAATTCATGTAACTCCTGAGTTACACTATGCATTTAAGGGTTGAAGGACCTTTCACACTTTTTTAAACAAGTTGGAAATTTCACGTTAAACGTGGCAAATGAGGTGCGTTCGTACTATAACTAGTTTAAAAAATATTTTTTGCACCGCATATTGTACTGAATGTATATTTTAGTGCACTTCATACGTTTATATCAATTGCATTCTGTTCGAAAGGCTGTAACATTTATTAAAATGCACTTGAAATAATTTTTTCTCATTGGCCGTAATGTAACGGAAAACTTTTCACTGTCCCTGTAATTTAACTATACATCCGATTTTCATAAAATTTGAAATGATTCGACAAAATTTTGCAACAATTATACATGTAAAATTTCAGACCATTCGGTTGTGTAGTTTTTGCTCTGTTATATGCGAATGGACAGACAGGCGAACCGAACGACGACTATAGGTGCAATTATGAACGCACCTAACAATACCCTTCATAAAAAAATTTTATCTCAAAAATAAGCCTTCCGAAAACTCATCTCCAAACCAAACACTTTACAATTTTAATTATTTTAACATGAAATCAGACCTGTCATAAAAAAGGTGGAGTCGACAAAGAATCTACTATTTAAATTTATACAGTGTGTTTCTACGATCATGGGACAAACTTTAAGGGGACGTAGAGTACAAATAAAGAAGCTATTTTGCTATAGCAATGTAGGGTCGAAAATGAAAAGTTTTGGCGAAAAACAATAAATGCGGAGGAAATGAAAACAAGTGTTTTATTGACATAACAATTACATTTACAGAAAGTGCTCAAATATGCCACCACCAACATCGATACATACTTGACAGCGTCTAGCAAGTGATTGGAGTAACCTTTCGAGGGTTCCAGATGTATCACCTATGAGACACCAGTTGATGATGAGGACCTCATTGCACGACTTTCATTCGTTGTTGCAAATGTTCGTGAAACAATTTAAATCTGTTAAAAAAATACTATAATAACTTGCTACAGGTTGCCAGTGGCACATTTTGAGCACTTACTGTAATTGCTATGTCAATAAAACGCTCGTTTACATTTCGTCCGCATTTCTTGTTTTTCGCCAAAACTTTTTATTTCCGACCATACACTGCTATACAAAACATGTTTGTTTTAGTCAGCTGCACCACTTCTCCAAGTTTGTCCCGTGATATTAGAAACATCCTGAATATATACACAGGGTGCTCCCTATTCCTATCTTTGACCAATAACTAATTCCCAAAACCTTTAGTGTCTGAGGTATAGTTCCAATTTCAAAAAATCCCTGCCGGCCCGGCCTACAGGCAGAGGTAGATTTCGAAGTTAAGTATACTAATTTCACCAACAAAATCTAAATCATTATTAGATATAAATCCACTTTAACAGTTTTAGCTGTCTGCTTTTGACGAGTTTTTATTTCATTTTTATAAAATAGCTGGTTTTATCAGAATCATGTTAAGGCGATATTTTAAAAAATATTTTTCCATACTCAACAACTCGAAATTTTCTGGCACATTTTGAGATTCATTTTTAATTAAAAAAAAAAAAAAATATGAAACATGCTGACGTGATTTTTGAAAAGATTTATAAGCGACCTGTGTTTTTATTTTTATTTCAATTACTTAAAACTTAATTAATAAACAATTATTTTCTCAGTAGGGCAATATGTTTCGTTTCTAACACAATCGCTTCGGGAAATTCTGCTCAAAATGCCCACTTTGACATCCTTTTTTGAAATATATTCTGCCTCTATCAAAAAATCGATCATTACTGTACATTATATAGTTTCTGAATAAGAGAATCTAGCAATTGGATGCGTTTGAGAGCAAAAATGAATTTAAAAATAAGTAAGAAAATAGACAGTTTGGATTTGAATGCACCCTTAATAAGATGATTTTTTTCTTCAACCGCTATGTATTTTTAATTTGCTTTTGCTGTAAGAATTGGCCCTATCAAAAACTTGTCTACATAAATGTTGAAAACAATATTAAGAAGATATATGATAAATTCATGAAGATTTTATATCTTGTGAATTGGCGGAGTTATGAAAATTTTTCTTCTTCAACCTAGAGGTCTGCACGGGCCCGGGCTTCGCCCGAGGCCCGTACTCGGCCCGCGGGCCTGGCCGGCGGAATGGAGGAGAATTTTCAAACGGTCCGGGCCGGCAGAATTAGGACAATTTTTTCAACGGGCCGGCAAAAAAATTGAACGGGCCTGCAGGGCCGGGTCGACAAAAAAAATTAATCGGGCCTATCGGCCCGATATAAGAATTTGAGAGTAGCAGATAAAATACGAGGCCATTTCCAATGAATATGACTTTTTCGAGAAGTATAAATGTGCGTTACGAGTCGATGCGAGTTTAACAACATCAATACAGAAATGTAACATGTCCATCGTAGAGATCGGCATCGTACAGTTACATGATGACTGATCCCGGGTTTAATTTTTTCGGCTGCCTTGTGCCGGGACGGAACTGGTCTTAATCGTTCTCAGGATGTGTAGGACAGGCATTATGTTTTGTAAAAGTATTAATAGCGATAATGAACTTCTGTTAACAGTATCTTTGGAAATGTACCTTAAGGTGGTTCTCATATTTACTGCTCAACAATGCGAAACTTTCAGACACATTTTCTGACTCATTTTTAACTATAAAGGCATAAAATTGACAGGCCTGAGTATTGAAGGCATTTGGGATCGAATAGCGTTTCCCTTTTTCATAAATTACGTACAGAGATAAGAGAGACTCTTGTCACGTGACTGTACGTTTTTCTCCTTTCCTGTGCTATCGCTTCCGGAAATTCGATTCAAAACGCTAACTTTGGCAGTATTTTCTGAAAGATATATTACTTTTATCTAAGAAAAAAACGGCCTTTACATGGTTTCTGAATAAGAATACCTGCCAATCTCATGCGTTTCCGAAAAGAAATGAATTCATAAATGTATCAAAATGTAGCTCCTTTGGATTTGAGAAATACCTTAAATATGACAGAAATATTTTCACAAATCTACTTTTTATTATAAGCTTCAAAAGTTATCATGTTTTTTAACCCTTTATTCTAAACTACAATAATCTTTTAATAAACCCTTATTTAAATTTTGAAACGTCTGTAGAGACGTTGACTAAAACACTGTAAGTAATCGTTAATGTTTACTACTGTGTGTTTTCTATTTTGCAAACACATAGTAATTTAAAATATACTGTAAAATGTTCCCATAAATATGCATGTAGTATTCATTAAAAGAATCTTAATTGTATGTTGAGAAAAAACGGAATTTTTTGTAAAAATTTAGTCGGGCCGGGCCTGACCGGGCCTGTTTTCACTGATTTTTGTACGGGCCGGGCCAAGAACGGTAAAAATGTAAACGGGCCGGGCCGGGCTTGGGCCGAACTTTCAATTTTTACACCGGGCCGGCCCGGGCCCGGGCCTGGAAATTCCGGCCCGTGCAGACCTCTACTTCAACCCCCCTTTTTTGTTTTCGTTTTTAATTTTTTTTGCGGTACGAATTGGTCCTATAAAAAACTTGTGAATATAAAAGTTATAGATAATATTAAGGAGATGTATAATAAAATTATTGGATTTGATATCTTGAGAATTGACGAATTAGGATTTTTTTTTCTCCCAAAAACCCTATTTTTTGCGCCCCTTGAGCCTATTTTAAATTTTATCAAAAATCTGTGATGCATGAATTTTTGGCGCTATTTTTAGAAGTAATAAAAACTTTAACCTGATTTGATATGTACAAAAATTAAGAAGTTATGGGTTTTTTTCGTTTTCCACAAAACCCCTCCCTATTTCCCTCCCCTTTGTCCGCTTTTGTCCATTAACGAACTTGACCGAGATTTTATGTCCCTTGATTTTATGTATCAGTTTGGAAGAGATTTGTGTAGAATTGCGGAAGTTATCGTGTCCAAGAAGAAAGTTATAACACAATTGCTTCGGGAAATTCCGTTCAAAATGCCCACTTTGACATCATTTTTTGAAATATATTCTGCCTCTATCAAAAAATCGATCATTGCGGTACATTATATTGTTTCTGAATAAGCGAATCTACCAATTAAATGCGTTTGAGAGCAAAAATGAATTTAAAAATGAGTCAGAAAATAAGCAGTTTGGATTTGAGTGCATCCTTAATGCAATGATTTTTCCAATACAATCCGCTTTGGGAAATTCGGTTCAAAATGCCCAGTTTAACAGCATTTATTGAAATATATTCTGCCTCTATCAAAAAATCGATCATTACTGTACATTATATAGTTTCTGAATAAGAGAATCTAGCAATTGGAAGCCTTTGAGAGCAAAAATGAATTGTAGAATGAGTCAGAAAATACGCAGATTGGATTTGAATACACCCTTACTTAGATGATTTTTTTCTTCAACCGCTATGTATTTTTAATTTGTTTTTTCTGTAAGAATTGGTCCTATCGAAAACTTGTCTATCTAGATGTTATAGACAATATTAAGAAGATATATGATAAATTCATGGGGATTTTATATCTTTTGAATTGACGGAGTTATGGATTTTTTACTTCTTCAATCCCTCTTTTTGTTTTCGTTTTTAATTTTTTTTTTTTACGATACGAATTGGTCCTATCAAAAACTTGTGAATACAAAAGTTGTAGATAATATTAAGGAGATTTATAATAAAATTAATTGGAATTGATATCTTGAGAATTGACGAAGTTATGAATTTTTTTCTCCCAAAAACCCTATTTTTTTGCGCCCCTTGAGCCCATTTTTAACTTTGTCAAAAATCTGTGATACATAAAATTTTGGCCCTATTTTTAGAAGTAATAAAAACTTTAAACTGATTTGATATGTACAAAAATTAAGAAGTTATGGGGGTTTTTCGGTTTTCTCAAAACCCCTCCCTATTTCCATCCCTTTGGTCCGATTTTGCCCATTAACGAACTTGACCGAGATTTTATGCCCTTTGATTTTATGTATCAGTTTGGAAGAGATTGGTGCAGAATTAGGAAAGTTATCGTGTCCAGAAGAAAGTGATGTATATATATATATATATATATATATATATAGATAGATAGATAGATAGATAGATACTAGCAGGAATGACCAAACTGAGCTCGGTCAAAATTAGCTTTCTGTTTATCTCGATATATTTTTCCCACTGAATCATTCTTGCTATTTTAGATGCAATTAGCTTGACCATGAAACATAGTGACCCAAAATGACCCACTAATCGAGTTTTTTCGAACATCCGACCCATCACAATGCTCTTCTCGAGCCTGAAAACGATGGAATACAAAATTTAGTGAAAATCGTTAGTCGTTTTCTAGGTAAAATAAGCTTGATCAACGTTGATTCAAAAAACCACTAACCGAAATTCATTGACAGATGTGAGCTATTTCAATGGTCTTTTTGTACTGTGAAACGGTATAACAAAACAAATTGCCGAAATTGTTTAAACCTTTTTGAGATGCCGTTAGCTTGACCCCGACCCATTATCACCAAAATAGCCCACTAATAGAATTTTCTTGAGCATGCGACCCAGCCCTATGGTTTTATCTTGTCCAGAAACGGTGTAGTACAAAGTTTTGTCAAAATCTTTTGAGCGGTTTTCTAGATACAGTTAGTTTGATCCTGATCCATTATGACCCAAAATGACCCATTGATTGAATTTTCTTGAACATGCGACCCTGCACAATGCTCTTATCATGCCCAGAAACGGTATTATACAAAATTATGCCAAAATATTTTGAAGCGTTTTTTAAATACAATTAGCTTGACCCTGATTCATTGTGATCCAAAATGACCCGCTAATCGAATTTACTCGAACAATGCGACCTAGCCCAATGGTCTTCTCGAGCCCAAAAACGATAGAATACAAAATTTATTCCAAATCGTTTAAGCCGTTTTTTTAGATACAATTAGCTGCACCCTGACCCATTGTGACCCAAAATGCCCCACTAATCGAATTTTCTCGAACATGTGACTTAGCCCAATTCTCTTCTCATGTCCAGAAACGGTATACGTAATATAAAATTTGGTCAAAATGTTTTGAGCATGTTTCTAGATTTAATTAGCTTAACCCTGGCCCATTGTGACCCAAAATGGCCCATTAATTGAATTTTCTCGAACATGTGACTTAGCCCAATGGTCCTCTCATGACCAGAAAAAAAATTTGTGATTAAAAAAAATTAAAAAAATTTGTGAAAATGTCTTGAGCCATTTTTTAGATATAATTAGCTTGACCCTGACCCATAATGACCCACTAATCGAATTTTCTTGAACACGTGACCCATCCCAATGATCTTTTAGTGCCCGAGAATGATTAGATACAAAATTTAATCAAAATCGACTAAGCTGTTCTCTAGATATAATTAGTTTGACCCTGACCCAAAATGACCCACTAATCGAATTTTCTCGAACACGAGATCCATCCCAATGATCTTTTCGTGCCCGAAAATGGTTAGATACAAAATTTAATCAAAATCGACTAAGTCGTTCTCTAGATATAATTAGTTTGACCCTGACCCAAATGACCCAAAATGACCCACTAATCGAATTTTCTCGAACACGAGACCCATCCCAATGATCTTTTCGTGCCCGAAAATAGTTAGATACAAAATTTAGTCAAAATCGATTGAGCCGTTCTCTAGACATAATTAGTTTGACCCTGACCCATTATGACCCAAAATGACCCACTAATGGAATTTTCTCAAACACGAGACGCATTCCAATGGTCTTTTCGTGCCCGAAAACAGTAGGGTGCAAAATTTCGTCAAAATCGTTAAAGAAGTTATCTAGATAAACTTAGCTTGACCTACGGTGACCCAAAAATGACCCACTAATCGAATTTTCTCGAACATGTGACTTAGCCCAATAGTTTTCTCGTAATCCAAAACTGTAGAATATAGAGTTTAGTGAAAATCGTTAGAACCGTTTTCTAGATAAAATTGGCTTGACCCATAGTGACCCAAAAATAACCCACTAATCGAAGTTTCTCGAACATGTGACCTAGCCCAATAGTTTCTTCGTGTCGAAAAACGGTTGGATGTGAAATTTGGGTCAAAATCAATTGAGCTGTTTTTTAGATATAATTAGCTTGACCTTGACCCATTACGACCCAAAATGACCCTCTAATCAAATTTTCTCGAGCATGTGACCTAGCCCAATGGTCTTATCATGCCCGAAAATGGTAAAATACAAAATTTCGTCAAAATCGATTGAGCCGATCTCTAGATATAATTAGTTTGACCCTGACCCATTATGACCCAAATGACCCACTAACTGAATTTTCTCGAACACGAGACCCATCCCAATGATCTTTTAGTGCACGAAAATGGTTAGATACAAAATTTAGTCAAAATCGATTGAGCCGTTCTCTAGATATAATTAACTTAACCCTGACCCATTATGACCCAAAATGACCCTCTAATGGAATTTTCTCGAACACGAGACCCATCACAATGGTCTTTCCGTGCTTGAAAACAGTAGGGTGCAAAATTTCGTCAAAATCGTTAAAGAAGTTATCTAGATAAACTTAGTTTATCCCACGGTGACCCAAAAATGACCCACTAATAAAATTTTCTCGAACATGTGACTTTGCCCAATAGTTTTCTTGTAAGCCAAAATTGTAGAATATAGAGTTTAGTGAAGATCGTTAGAGCCGTTTTTTAGATAAAATTGGCTTGACCCACAGTGACCCAAAAATGACCCACTAATCGAAGTTTCTCGAACAAGTGACCTAGACCAAAAGTTTCTTCGTGTCGAAAAACGGTTAGATATGAAATTTGGTCAAAATCGGTTGAGCCGTTTTTTAGATATAATTAGCTTGACCTTGACCCATTACGACCCACTAATCGAATTTTCTCGAACACGTGACCTAGCCCAATGGTCTTATCATGCCCGAAAATGGTAAAATACAAAATTTCGTAAAAATCGTTAGAGCCGTTTTTAAGATCAAATTTGCATACACACACACACACATACACACACAATTTTTGCTCGCATTATAGTATAAGATATAAAGTTTTTTACTGAGGGTGGTTTTGGGTTCTAGGGATCATGATCGGTGTAGATCTGCAAAACTTTTTCAGAAATTCCAACATAGGAACGATCCCAATAGGTAGTATTTCATACGAAATCTACCTAAAATGATAAAAATGTTCTTTATTCCGTTACTACTGCCAGAAAACTGTGGAAATTCATAAAGTTCAAAGCATCGTAACTTGGTAAGTTTTTGTAGTACAAGAATGAAGTTTTTACTATTTTACATTATAAAACGTGGAAAAGCATTTTGTAAATATAATGCCTAGTACTCAAGGACCTTATAAAAATGTAACTTTCGTAACTTAAAAAAGATATTTTGATGAAAATGAATTTTCATGTGAAAAAAAACATTTGAAACATTTTTGCATTTGGAGCTATATTTATAACACGATCGTTTTAAGAATTTGCTATTGGTCTACAATACGAAATAATATTCAGCATACATTAAAGAACCTTGTAAAAACTGTCCAGACAGGAACGTGAATATAACAATAATTTCAGATTTATAGAACTGTTATGTATTTTTTAACAGATACAGATAAATATAAAAATAATTTTAAAAAACACGCTTTTATTAATGCGCATTAAAGTAGAACTCACTTTCACGGGAAAATAAAAAGTCACTTTTTTTATATGACATAGCATTCCCATGTAAAATCAAATATCTTAAATGGCCAAAATTAATGAATTACTATGAAAAAAAATTAAATGTTCTCTCAGTTTCTTTTTAAGATATTATGGCAACAAGAAAGAAAAAAATCTCTTTATTTTCCTAAAAATGTTACTTCACAATACTAACAAAGAAATTGTTGTTGAGTCATGTGTTAATCCTTCTATATATAAAAAAAAGTTTTGATTTGGAAATGAACCAATGAAAATCTGCGTAGATAATCCCGGCAGATCGGCATCCAATTTGAATGCTTAAGCATGGCCTTTCTTCGTTAATATTAAAAAAACTGTTGCATACAAAAATATGAAAATCGGTAGTATTATAAAGAAATGTTTGATAAACACGCTGATGCAGACAGTTTTCAAATTGAAGAATTATTTTAAGAGATATTTAATGCCAAAGTTGGACAAAATCGTTCCATTAAAAAAGTTTTATAGGAGCAAAAACTATACATCGGAATTTAATCATTTTTAGATCATTTTATACGTTATAATTTCCCAGTGTGCAGAATGCGTTTATTTTTTAAATTTGACTCATTTTTTGAGTTTTTATTTCTATTTTAAATTCAAATTTTCAGCATTTCGAGAGATTTTTTTTACTTATTTTAGAAAATTGTAACCTGTTGCCAACTGTATAAACAGTGCAAACAGTAATGTTTGCTTCAAATTAAAAATTTATTTACACCTGACTATTATAAACAGAAAAAAAACTTTCAAATTAGAATTAAATAATTCGTATAAATAGCAGGGACTTATTGAAAATTACTTTATAAAAACTATATTTACAGGCGAATTTTAACAGAGAAAGGATATTGTAAAATAATAAATTCATTAACATGCATTAGAAGTCTTAAATATGAGAAATTACGTCACATTTACGTCACATTACACTTATTACGTAAAATGAACAAAAAATAATATTGCAAAACAGCTTAAATTTAAAAATTGCGCGAGACATTTATTTGATATTTCGAGATGAACTTTTCAACTATTTTTGTTGGGACAGCGCAAATAATATTCATTTCTAACAAAAGTATTTTCATGTGAATATTAAAAAGAGAAATAAAAGTTTGGTGAAAATTGCGTGAGATTAAAAACGATTCATTTAAAATGTCTTTCATTTATTTATTTATTTATTGAACAACAAACATACGACTTGTGTGCTTGACATGAGAACCCGCTTAAAATGTCTTATTTAAAATAACTTTCTTTTCGCTTTTTCAAAAAATACCGGGAGACAAAGACTCTGTTTACTTAATTCATTTTATATTAGCTTATTTCGAAATGTTTAACTGGTTTTATTTAATCAAAGGGGAAAACAGCCATAATATCTTTTAACAGCAGCTGATTTTTCTTTAAAATTCCCCAATCAAAGAGAAATGAATAGAAACCCGTTTATAGGGAGATCGCCACTGTTTTTAACACTTTCCAACAAAGTTGAAAAGTGCTTATGACTTCGATTTGTCTGTCCGTCTGTCAACGCTCTAACTCTCGTAAATATGCTCGGATCGTTCTGATATTTTTGGATGTTAGTGACCTCTACCATAGCACGTTCCCTATTTCAAATGAAGTTTGTAGCATGTTTAGTTCATTTACAGGGACAGTCAAAAGTTTTCAGTTACATAGGCCAATGGGAAAAAATCGTTTCAAATGATTTTTAATGGTGTTACACACTTTTAACCCCTCCGCTCCCGTCATATTCATGGGCTGTATCTTTTTTTCAGTTTATTCAGATTTGTTTGATTCCCATTAGTTTTATAGAATAGTGTAATTGGCTTTATTATGGTATCATTTTACCTGACATTAAACAAGGTGAGCATTTCTTTTTTTTAAAAAGTGGTGCCAATAAGCAATATGAATTTTTAAACCGTAATTTAATGCGACCGTTAAGGGGTTAAACATAGTAAAATTGATATTCATTTATGAAGTCCAATAAATATGCCTTTTGTTGAATATGCGGTACAAAGAATAGTTATTGTTCATTTACAGGGCCACACAAAAGAATTCCGTTCATAATGGTACAGGGGAACTTGTTTGCGGTGTATTTGAAAAGATTTCAGATACTATATTGTATCCGAATTACTGTATATTAGTAATGACTGCTCGAAATGTATTTTTAATTATGATATGCGCTTTTTTAGGATTTCGTTCATCTGACGAAACCCTATTCGTCTCGCTCCTCTGTCTATCTGTCTGTCTGTCTGTCCGTCTGTCCGTCTATCACAGGGCCCATTCTCAGAAACTATACCTGTTGGATACTTGAAATTTTGCATACTTATATCTGAACACCACACATCATACGACAAATCATAAAATTTTAGAAAAAGTCGTATATTTAACCCTTTGGGCTCCCAAATGTGTATTTTAAACAATTCTTTCTAAGTGAGCTCCTAATTAGGTTGAAGGCGTGAAATTTTGGATACTTATAGCTGAACACCAAATATCATACGACAAATCATAAAATTTTGAAAAAAATCGTACATTTAACCCTTTAGACTCCCACATGCGTATTTTAAGCAATTCTTTCTAACTGAGCCCCTTATTAAATTGGACGTGTGAAATTTTGCATACTTATAGCAGAACACCTGAGGCCAGGCCACAAATCATAAAATCTTGAAAAAGTCTTACGTTTAACCCTTTGAGCTACTATACATGTATTTTAAGCAATTCTTTCTAAGAGAGGCGCTAATTAAGTTGGAGACATGAATTTTTGCATACGTGTAACTATATACCTCAGACCACACTGCAAATCATAAAATTTTCAAAAAGTCTTATATTATTTACTCCTTCGGGCTCTAACTTGTGTATTTTAAGCAATTTTTCTAACCTCCGCCCTTTTCACCCAGGGAGCACTTTTCCAACTTTTGCCGACACCATTCTTTCATATTATGCACCATAGCCTTACATATTTTAGTTCCACTTTTTACCGCCAGGGGCGCCTAAATATCTCGGGTGCTATCGGCCCAATCCCCTCGACTAATATATCTACGGATATATATCTAATATATCTATTTTATGCCATCTAAACACTTGAACATTGGATAATCCTTCCTGTAGGTATTTTGTAATATGGCACTCATCTCAGTAGCTGAATTACTTAGTTTTGCACAAAATTTCATGGCGTATCGCTACTCGATAACACGCTGCATTCTGAAAACCTAATGCCACTTTCAAACACGTGTCTGCTTCACGAGCGATCCGTGCGCTGCAAAGGCTCAAGGTCAACTGCCCGAAAACTGCGCCCCTTTGACCTTCTGATTAAAGCGAAACATTCAGTCTCATTTCTTCCTTGGGAGAAATGAGACTGAATGAGAAAGCGGAATTTCGTTCGGATAGAGGTTTGTTTAGAATAGAGTGCTCCTCTGGTTGCGAAAAGTGGAACTAACAGATTTTTCAAAAGGATAAAGTGTTTTGAAAAGAATATTACACGAAACCCTCTGTGTGATCTGTGATCACACTTACCTACTTGTTGACTATATTTATGCATACTATAAAGTGCGTATAAATGCTATAGTTCATATACAGAGCTACAGAACTGAATTCGTAAAGGTTACTGAGTATGAGCATAAATTGCTTAAAGGTGGGTTTTAAAGGAGTTGTGCATTTTTACGCTGAACTGAATTTAGTTTACTTAGAAATATTTGTAGAATATAGATAAAATGATATACAGAGTCACGCAAAGAGTAGGATACATGGCCATCTATGGATGATAATTTCTGGAAATGTAATTTCAGTAGTTTTAAGCGTGTTTTAGTTTGAATTAAATTTTAGCTAAATAGTGGCATGTAATAAAGATACTGGGTAAACTACAGGGCTGTACAAAAGTATTCAAGTATGTTTCCATCTATTACTATAAATTGCTGAAAGATGAATTTCAACGTGTTATGCATTTTTTTGCTAAACTATATTTTCCCATTATATAGTATATTTATGAACATACAGATCGAATACAGGGCTGTTCAAAAGAATTGGAATACATATTTGGCTATGGGCGGTAACAACTGAAATCAGATTTTTAAATGTTTACTTAGTTATCTTATTTACATTATTTCCCTAAGTGACGAAGTTTCGTTAAAGTTTTCATGGAGTGTTGGAAAGTGTTTCATAATCTATGCTGTACGCATGATTTTTCTTACTTGTTTAAATTATAATTCAATCTTTCAAAATCTTTTTAAAGCCGATCAAATTAGCGTGCTCTTAGAAACTGCGGTGCCTGAACGGGGGTTGGCAAGCGTAGCTCGTAGGGGGCCGAGCCCCCTGGTAATTTAAAAGAAAATTCATGACGGAAAATTAAACTATCTGCGATTTCTAAATTGTTTTTTTGACGTGCATAAAAAATTTAATTAAAATTAATTTATTAAATGGTAATTTAGTTCTAAAAATATGAACATATTTTGTTTTTATTGGGAACACACAATTACAATTAACAATCCATACTTTCTAGAACTCAAATGAACTCTGTAGAAGTGAGTGAAATATCGATTATAAAATTCCATCTTTAAATACATAAATTAAGTAAATTTAAACAAGTCGAAAATTGTACTATAACTAGTTTTGTAAATATTCAGATCTTGGTGCAATAGCTGTTACACTCTTATGCAAAAATGCATTAATACAAAATTTATGACGATTGTACAAGTACATATTAAATTCACTAATACGAAAATAATATGATTCCATCTTAAATAGGACGTAATCACCACAGCAACCTTAAATCACTGCTTAGCATGGGATATCATTGAATTAATTGCGTATGATAGGATTTAATAGAATGAAGGAAATTTTTATTAATATCTTTTTAAGTTTTGACTCGATTTTCATAAAATTTGAAATGACTCGAGAAAATTCTGCAACGATTAAATTTCAAACTATTCGGTTGAGTAGTTTTTGTGCTGTTATATGCGAACAGACAGACGGATGGACCAGACGACCAGTATGGGGCTACGTATTTATATAATTACGAATGCACCTAATAAGAGGGCCTAAGATCTGTTCGCAATTTCACAGAAACAGAATCCTGTAAGAAAGATCTGGAAGGCCTCTGTTATTGTCAACATGGTTTTCAAGAGCGTAATAAATTTTAATTTTTATAATATCTTTAATTGATTTAAGATTTCAGAAAAGATGCGAAGTTAGGGCTGGGGATTAATAAATATTTGTATGTTTTTCTTATTTAGTTGGCAAAAAATACTAATTCTGCACTTTTCCCAGGTACTTTTGCCTTTGGGTGTGGACGTTGATTCAGTCACAGCAGAAGGATTTACAGCTTTGCATCTGGCAGTCATGAAGTAATGTTTTGCATATTCAGATTTCTCTGCGTTAGTTTAGATTTTGTTATGAATAATAAATAAGCGACTATTATTTTTTACATTATATATTTTTCAGTACACATTTGGAATGCATACAGACATTACTTCAGTGGGGAGCTAGTCTTGACAAGAAAGATGCTTTGGGCAGAGGGATCCACGACATGATTGAAGAATATAACCTTCAAGATGTTGCTTCACTATTAAGGCGTTTTCATAAACAACTTCACAATTTCAAGCACATGTTGGATATGATGAACAGGTAAAAGAAAAAAAATCACAGTGTAAAAACTGCTAGTATATCATATAACTTGTGTGCAAAACTTAAACAACAATCATAAAATGCTAATTTTCGAGCACGCGAGTACTCAAAATAAAATAATATTATTCAAATAGGTTACTATCCTTACAACACAGCTAGTCGTTGTGACATCTCCTTCACGTTACACATGGTCATAAGTGTCACAGGTGAAACAAATATGAGATAATCCATTCGTCTTATTATTAGTCTCAAATGATCGTCATAAGGGACACCACTGAGATGTCCTTGTGACTGTTGCTTTGTGATGAGTCACCAAGTGACATTACAATGAAGTCACCTTGTGATTCTCAAGTGACTGTCTTTCTTGAAGACTCAATTTTGAAGTCATCATGAGCATTTTGAAGTCATCATGAGTCACCAAATAATGTCACAATGAAGTCACATTGGGACTTTCAGGTGACCGAGACTCTACTGTGAAGTTACCATTGCACTTCGTGAAAAGTCACCAGGTGACTTCGTTTTCTGCCACTTGGAAACTCGCCACAAAATAGCTACAATGATGACTTTACAGTGGAGTTGAGTCTCCAAATGACGGTCACATGAGAATCACAAGGTAGCTTCATTGTGTGTAAAGTCACCTGGTGACTCATGACAAAGCAGCAGTCATAATAACTTCTCAGTGGAGTAACTAAATGAGAGTAAGATATCATATTTCAGTTCATTGTAATGACTGTGATACTTGTGACCATTTGTGACGTCAAGAAGAGTTCACATTGACTGGTTCTACTGTTAGAGTAGTACCTATTTTCTACACTTGCTGTTTATCGAATTTTCTTTTGAGTCAAAACATGAAAACATTCAAAATGATTTATAATTTATTCGGTATTTAATAACTAAAATAGGTGTAAAATAATATAAAGGGTTTTAAAACCTTAAAATCAATTAACAGATATTAAAAAGTTCGCCGGAATTCCCGAGTGCTTAGGCGTTCTAACTTTATATATAGAATTTTTTCTATACAGAATTTTTTAATTTCTTTTGAATCCTCACGTGTTTAGAAATTAAAATTTTGTGATTGTTGCTTAAGTTTTGCACACTAGTGTATATGCAGTGTCCTCAAAAGGCTGAAACGCACTTTAATTTTTTACTTGTTGAAAATATGTAGGTTATGTAATTTGGAAAAAAAATGTTCAAAATAAGGTAGAGAACAAGATTTTATTAATGTAAATATTTGGACATTATTTTTAAAAAGTTATGCCTTTTAAACTGTTATAAGCCTTCTCACCCTCTATATAAAATTGCTGAATTACAAAAAAAAAAAATAGTTTTTTCTGTTACATCATCCTTACACAACAACTGCATATCTGTATCTTCAAAATTAACTGAATTACAATAAAGGGGTGAAAATGTCTTATACTACTTTTTCGTATCATTTAATGTGCGTTCCTATCTTCATCAGTAAAAATATTTACCATATACAAATGGACAATGGCGTTCGTCTGATCAAAAATACATGTAAGTGGTAAAATGTTGTACCACTAATACATCTAAATAATGCATTTCGCAAACAGTGATCATGTAAAGAGACAAATCCTTTTTATAATTTTTGAAACAATAAAAAACTAGTCAGATGTGCCAATCCCAAAACTTTCCTCTATCTCATACATGTTAATATTCTTCAAAATTCGTTATCACAGTGCCAAAATTAAATGGCAATCTATGCTCATCATGAGGATTCTAAAGACATGAAATTCCGTGCATTAGTTCTTGAGATATGACTATCACTAAAATCGTGTAAATCTTGAAAAATGCAACATAGCAGCGTCACCTGTTGGGTGATTTACATCAAAACCTAATCAGCAACAACTTATGTCAACATCTAACTGAATTTAAAGATTGATGAAAATCCGTGTATTAGTTTTTGAGATAGAGCTAAGATTGAGGAAAATATCCGTGTATTAGTTTTTGAGACAGAGCTATTGAGGAAATCATGAAAAAATTCTGATAGCAGCTCCACCTGTTGGGCGATTTACACCGAAACCTAATCAGCTCCAATTTACATCAGGGACTAACTGAATCTGAAGGTTGATAAAAATTCGTGCATTAGCTCTTGAGATAGAGGTATTACAGATATCGGGGAAAATGCAGCATAGCAGTGCCACCTGTTGGGCGATTTACACCAACACATAATCAGTACCAAATTATATCAAAATATAGCTGAATCTGAAGTTTCATGAAAATCTGGTAACTAGCATTACATATTGAGATATAGCTATTGCGGAAATCATGTATAAATGCAGCATAGCAGCGCCACCTGTAGGGCGATTTACACCTAAATATAATCAGTATCAATTTATATCAGGGACTAACTGAATCTAAAATTTTATTAAATTCCATGGATTAGTTCTTAAGATAGAGCGCCCACAAAATTTGTGTCACATATAGACAAACTCACAGACAGACATTTTCTGAAAACAACCAAATCGTATTCAGGAATTTCTAAAAGATATTTATCAACCGAAAACCGGAAGTCAATTATTTTAAGAATCCAATACTTTCTTCTTGTAAAGATAGAAGAAGTAAAAAGAGATGTATAAAGCATTTTCAAGCATTATTTTTTCCTCAACAGTACAAAAAGGTCTAATAATGATACCATAAATAATCTGGAGTTCTTCTCTATTTGAATAGTTGCAGCCATTCATTATATTTTAAGCTCAACTGCTATATGCATTATCGTCAGAGTCTACCCTTTCTCAGCGAATATCTCAGCGATTTACGTTTCAAATGTGATATCTGAGCCTCATTCACAATGTTCATAACTAGTATTACCACCAGGTGTTCCGATTCAGGCGGCACTTTCCAATTTTCAGGAGCTCCAAGAGCTCTTCTGCGTAACCACGGCGCGAGACGCTGAATGTTCCGATTTTTCATGATGCATAAATTCTTTTAAATTTATTTTAGTACCATGCTTTTTGTTAGCAGTAATCGAGGGGAACTTAAAACAGTAAAAGCCTTGAAGATAGAACATAAAGGAAAATTTTGTAATCCCTAGCAAATGAATATCTTATCAATCGACCTGCCAAAGCGGAAACCTGTCTAAAAAGGATTTTTTATGCAGTTATAATCATTCTGTTTTCACACGTTTTTCTTTACTTTGTTCTGTAAACCTTCTGTAGACGTGAACCTGTTTATAACGAAATTCTTTTTTAAAAGTAAAAATTTCATTATGCCTACGATAGAAATACCTGCTAAATTATACCGGATAAATTGAAATTTTGTTTAAGTTCTTAGACATTCCGCTTTCACACGTTTTACCTTATAAGTTTGCTGTGTATACTAAGTGTAATAAAAGCTGCCAAGGCGGAATCTCAAAAGACAGAAGAAAATTTTCGTTTGTAACAGGCTTTCTTTCGTCTTAGCAGATACAAAATCCCCACTGTAGGGACAATGAAATTTGTAGACAGGATTCTGTTATAGACAGGTCGTGCTTTTATAGAGTTTAATGTATTTTTATGGTTCTATTTAGAAGTCGCTGTACCGCTTTTTACGACACTGTAGGCAGTTTTTTGTTCAATGATCATGTTGCAGAAAAGAGGAAATTTTCCTCTAATGCATTGATTTCGTTAATAGAGGAAGATTTCTTATAGAAAATTAAAAATGTAACTTTTTAAAAATTAAGGGCAGAACTATATTATTAACATAATCTTGTTTTCTACCTTATTTTGAACAGTTTTTCGGTCTACATTGCCTACGTTTGTTTCACAGGCAAAAAATTGAAGTGAGTTTAAACTTTTTTTTAATACCTTTTCCGAAATCCGAAACCATCGGGAATATGACGATTCTGGATTTTGGATCATGAGCTATACATATGAAATAAATTATGAAAATATAAATACTCATCTTACTGAGTATAATTCAAATTTAAAATCTTTCTTTATTTTCTTTATTATACATTGCTATTAAAAGAAATTCTCATTTTTAGTTTTTGCCACATTGCTTTCTTCCCCATTAAAAAAAAAAAAAAAAAAAAAAAAATTTCATCAATCACAGAGTTCCTTTGTTTTAATTCCTTTAATTGATGTATGGAGCACTTACATAATCCTACGAATATTTCTCTTTTATTCCAAAAACACTTTCATCACCCGTACATTTATACTTCCTAAAAATTAATATTTTTCATGTAAAATCAACGTTAACCATTCTTTGCGTGTTTTTAAAAAATAAATATAACTAAATATATTATATTCTTTCAGAAAAAAATTATCTCTCTATTCTAAAAAAAAGTAACTACCGCTGTCACCGCCGCCGCCGCCGCCGGTTTTGAATTTTTTGTGACCGGAAGTCTTTCTTCGTAAATGTTAAGAAAAATAATGCATACAAAAATATGAAAATCGGTGGTTTTATACAGAAATGTTTGATAAACACGCTGATGCAGACAGTTTTCAAATCGAAGAATTATTTTAAGAGATATTTAATGCTAAAGTTGGACAAAATCGTTCCACTAAAAAAGTTTTATAGCAGCAAAAACTATACATGACAGTGTAATCATTTTTACATCATTTTATGCGTTAGAATTTGACGGAGTGCAGATTGTATTTCTTTTTTTAATTTGGATAATTTCTTGAGGTTTTATTTCTATTTTAAATTCAAATTTTCAGCATTTCTAGAGATATTTTTTACAGATTTTAGAAAGTCATATTAATTTAAACTGTTGCCAACTTGTATAAACAGCGAAAACAATAATGTTTGCTTGAAAAAGAAAAAAAAAATATTTATACGTGTAATAAATTAAAAATTTATTTACACGTGGCTATTATAAACAGAAAAAAACGTTTGGAATTAGAATTAAATAATTATGTACAAAAAGCAGGAACTTATTAAAAATTATGTCATAAAAACTATAATTACACGTGAATTTTAAGAGAGAAAGGAATTTGTAAAATAATAAATTTATTAACATGCGTTAGAAGTCTTAAATAGGAGAAATTACGTCATATTTACGTCACATTACAGTTATTACATAAAATGAACACAAAATAATATTGCAAAACGATTTAAATTTAGAAATTGCACTAGACATTTATTTGATATTTTGAGAGGATACTTTTCAACTATTTTTATTAGGAAAGCGCAAATAATATTTCATTTCTAACACAAGCATTTTCACGTGAATATTAAAAAGAGAAAGAATAGTTTGGTCAAAATTACGTCAGATTAAAAACGATTCATTTAAAATGTCTCATTTAAAAGAACTTTCTTTTCGCTTTGTTAAAAAATACCAGGAGACAAAGACTCTGTTTACTTAATTCCTTTTATATTAGCTTATTTTGAAATGTTGTTACACGTGTCTACGTCATCAAGTTATTTTTATTTCGACGTTTTATTTGTATTTTTATTAATGTTGTACTAATTTATTTGTTCTTTCGTTATTTAAAATAAAAATTATGTCAATTTGTATAATTTGGCGAGTGGTTTGGCGATTTATATAATTTGGCGAAATTGGTCGACGGGATAATCAAGTAGTACCGCAGCGGATTTGGCGTTAAAATTTTCCAATCAAAGAGAAATGAATAGAAATTCGTTTATAGGGAGATAAACCACTGTTTTTTAGAATATAACTCAATCTTTCGAAGTCTTTTTAAAGCCAACCAAATTAGCGTGCATTTAGAGTCTGCGGTGTCTGGACGGGGGTTGGCGAGCGTAGCTCGTAGGGGGCCGAGCCCCCTAGTTTAACTAAAAAACACCATCTTTTTATTAATTCATTTAAGACTTTTGTGTAATGAGAATATATCCTTCATATCATCAGAAAAGCATTGCATCATAATTTAGCTAAACATTATAAACCAAATTCTTTGGAAATTTGGAAAGACCTAAAACGTGTTTATCCAAACCTTTATGTTTTAGCTCTCTAGTTCATTTTTAGTATAGTCTATGGTTTCTAAATTTAGAACCATGTTATTTTGCCATCCGAGCGTGTAGGAAAAGAACGGACTCATGTAGCTCAGGAACTTCGTGTTTCAATAAGAACAATTTTTGTGCAGTGTTCAAGAAAAAGAATGACAGCAGAAGCATGTATTTCAGCATAGACGACGTCCTCAATGCAAACTGTTTCTTCAGCTATAAATTTACAGGTCGATTCATAAATAAGAATAATTTTCGCACACTATAAAACAAAAACAATGGGAGATATGTTATGTTGCTTATAACAGCACTTTAGGAGAAGTTTTAAGGTTTCTATAGAGACAGTAACAGATGCTATTTGTGCACACTTAGTCACATGACACATATCTATCTAACCAGTAATCAGTTTCCACCCAAACGCGAGGTACCATACCTGAATTAAGTACAATGATAGAAGCTGTGATACATTGTTTCAGTTTTCTAGGACAACAGAAAAGAGAAGTGCAAATAACCTTGTTCTTTACATAACCTTAACGGAAAAAAATCAGATGGTGTTAAGTCAGGTCTTCTGGTTGGCCACTGTCTAGTTTCATGTGGTATTTGGCTTCTCGTCCATTCCATCCGTGAGGAAGATATTCATAGAGGTAATCTTGTATGTGGCATAACAAATGTGGTGGTGTATCATCCAATTTCAGAATAATACAAAAGAACGCGCAACGCCTTATTCTCTGCAGACGCTGCTATGTTGATTAAAAAATCAATGACAAGTGCGCTGTCGTCTATGACGCTACACTTCTCTTAGAAGCAGAGCATAAACTTTGTGAACACTTTTACCTAACGGTTGGCAGTTGTTCTCAGTGTCTTCAACTGTTATTTTTTTACTTCGTCTGGAAACTTATGATATCATGGATAGTATATGATTTTTAATGAAACACTTTGTATCTTAAAAACATAAAACAGCTGTCTAGTTAGTCCATTCACAAAGAACATTCTATTTTATTTATTTTTCACAAACTTTCCTTCTAACATTTTAAAGCAATGTTTTCAAAGTAACGATGAAATTCCAACATTTCACTATCTCAATCTGAAAAATAATGCGTTTTCCAATTTTATTCGTATCACATACAGAATAAGACTTGAAAAAATTTTCCCACGTTAAAACTGAGTAAATAGGATTATAACGAAAGCTTGTGACATTCTATCTTTTAAATTTCGTATTTTCAGCTTCATATTTAAAAAAAAATTTAAAGTAACATATTTTCATAGAGATTTATATTAGTATATAAATAATTTTTTATTTTGCTTAAATTCATAATTACACTCAATTTTATTTATTAGACGAACATTGTTTAACATGATTATAATTTCATGCGATTTTTAAAAAATAAAATCCACTCTCTTTTTACACAATTTGCTTCAATTTAACGTGATTACTTCTAGAAGTTGAGCTAAAGCTTTATATTAGTTTAAAACATCGTTCATTAAAAGCGAAAAATGAACTTAATTGGTTCAAAGAAATGGTCAAATGTTAAAATTTTTCAGAAAATAATGAACAAATAAAAATGTCTGAGCAAAATTGAAAGCAGGGAATTTTCGTTTCTCTTTCAAGAAAAATAGAGCGACAGAACAAACATTCAATAAAAAAAAAAGAAAATATGCAATGTATATATGCATGTGTAGCTGCCCCTTTTTTTCTCTTTCAGATCCACTATTTGCAATTAAGGTAGAGAAGTCCAAAAACATTCAGTCTAGCGGAAAAACAAAGAGACTACGTACGATTCAGAAAATAACATAGTCTCCACTGGTGTGTCTACACTTTGGAAATTATTTCTGAAGTCCACGTAAAAGGAAGGTATTTTTTAATTAAAACCAAGAATCCTATAAAATTTCTATACTAATACTATCCTATTATTAGAAAGATTAAAATAAAATGGAACTTTAAGATATTGGATAAGACAATATGGCTAATGACGAGCAATATTTTACACATTCTATTATGGAGAGGGGGCAAACAGCAAAACATTCTGTACAGCGCCATTTCCCATCCAAAAACCGAAGTGGAGCAACCTTGATGTGATGCGTACTTTTGAAGGGGGCCCGTAGGATTCTGCGTTGCTTTTGGATTCGTATGAATGCCCAATAGCATCATGTAAAATCAGTGATGTAGATAGAGCTCTTTCTCTGCTGTCTCTTGCTGTGAGAGGGGTACCGAACCGGGCATTCTCTTCTTCAAGTAAGGAGAAAATTATGGGTAAATGGTTGGGACCAAGTAAGGTTTTCATCCTTGTTAAACTAACCTTTCTCAACACCTTCTGCAATTTGTCTGCCTTGGTTTACCTGGGAGCATTAGAAAAACAAAAAACAGGAGTTGATTTGACGTTATGCTAAACCCTTTCTTGTCCATTTGACATTATCATAAATGTTGAACCATAAAACACTCTTAAAAGTTTATAGAATACGTTAAAAGAATACAAAATGATAAACATTTAAAATAAATATTTATTTATATATATAATTTTTTTTTACTCTGGAGCAGGGGTCGTCAACTTTGTCCCTACCATCCTTGGTGTTTAAAGCATTTAGGTGGGCAGTAAGAATTTGTCATATGTTGAAATAAAAACTATATACTATGCAGGCTTAAACAACTGTATGTGGTCAGTTTTTTGCTCGTTGCTAGTTCAACAAAATAAATATTCAATTTCAAACTTACGCTGACTGAATTGAGCATAAAAATGCTATTTCCATAAGTACAAAACCAAGTTATTAAGACTTCAGTGAGCGATAGGGAAATTAAAATGTTAACAAGGGCCAGTGGGCAAAAAAGGTTGACGACCCTCGCTTTAAAGATATTTTTCTTGCTTTGACCCTTTATAACTGAAACTTTTTTCTCTAGGGAAGGAAGAAGTTCTTCGGACATACCACGTGAATATATGGACATTCTCGCCTCAATTGCAGAAGAAAGTGGAACTGAATGAGCCTAGATTCCTCATATTTCAATTCTATTTTCTATAAAACTTTCTTATTAATTACGATTATAATATTTCTCTACATATTAACATAAATCGATCTTTTTATACTCGCGAAATTTGCCAAGAGATCAAAATGATTTAGGACAAAGCTCAAATCCTGCGCAGTGATGTGTAGAATTCTCTTAGGTGTCTAAATGGAAATAAAAGAACTTGAATGAATACATGGGTTTGGGAGTAGATGTGACTTTGAAAACATACATCTACTTTTATGATTTTAAAATAGAATAGATAAGATTTTCCCTATATTCGAAAGATTTCAAACTGGAATTATGCAGCACAGTCAGGTTTGTGGATGGTACTGCTTACTAACTCAAGATTATTAAATACAACTCTTTTAATTGGAACTATAAACTTCTGCTACTTTTAGGGAGTATTCAAGTGCCCAATACAGATCAAAAGCGTAACATGACTTTAGTAGAATATATCATGAAAAAGTCTCATATCTGGAATATACTGCTTTGAGTTAGTTTTGTGGAACAACTCAGCGCCTACTTACTTGCTCAACAAACATTTATATAAATGAACTATTTGTTTATTACTTGAAACTAATTAGAAGATTAATTCATTTATATTATGTATTTCAAATTTTTATTTCCTGTTAAGTAATTATAAATTACGTAGTGTTATGCTGATAACAGTGGACCTACAAGATAAATATAATGGACTTAATTTTTTATACTTTGTTTTATTTTACAAAGTAAATTGTTTGAAGCTTTAAGGGGACAGTTTACCTCAAAATCGATCAAAAAATCGATTTTTCATTTTAAACATTAAATGAAGCCTGTTTAATTTAAGCCTGATACCTCATTTTTACCCATACGGCAATTATATCGCGAGATATTGTAAATTTTGTTAATGCACCGAACGCAATTACCCCCGCAAATTAAAACTAAAAATGGCTTTTTCTCCATTTTCATATTTTCTTCTTTCCTGTTTTAAAAATGCTAAAACATTTTTTTTTTTTTTTTTTTTTTTTTTTTTTTGTATTTGAGATAAAGATTTAAACTTTTTTTTACACGTTCTTTATTAAATAGTATGTGATAAATCTGCACATGGAATTAGCCTTCAGGATTTTTGTTGTTAAAAAATTAAAAGTATATGAAGATGTCGGATTTCATAATTTTACACTATATCAGTTAAAAAATTATGTTAAATGTAATATATGTATCTAAAAATCCATGCGCAGTCTTGTGTAATAGATATTTGAAAATATTTTTCTTTTTAAAGTAGGCAAAAATATCAGTAATTAAAAAAGTAGTTCGAATTTTAAAAACTTCAAATGTTTTTAAACTTTTTTTTAATTTTAATTAAATATGTAGTTAAATTTTTTTTTCAAAATGTACTTTTAGTTGAAGATTGAAATGTACTGAGTTGACCATTTGAATCATATTTTTTTAAATAAAAAATATGTTGAAAAGGTATACTGTCCCCTTAAAAACGTAAAGAAAATTAATATCGTTTTAACCATAATGTATAATGTGAAATATGTCTGCATTTTTTATTTCAGCTATACTTCGTAAATTTTTCATCAGTATTATTGTTATTTTAATCATAACTATTTATTAATAATTGAAAACTGATAAGAAGCAATATTGTTTAAATTAAAAATAATATAAATATTTCTGAATTTCAAGAGGTTTTATCTTAATTATTGTTATTATTATTTTATTAAACTACAAAAAAGATAAATTTTGTAAATTTATTGTAAAGAATTAATTTGAGTTTAAATATGAATACTGTGTTACAGGTTGTGTCTGTATCACGGTTTGTAGCTCAAATTTCTATAATATAATAATCATCAAGAGTTTTATCCCTGTTTCTAACATTCTGCAGGAAATTGGAAAGTATAACTTAATACAGTCAATCTATATCTGCAATGTACAAAAAAAAAATCACTTAATGTAATTTTGAATTTTCCAAGTTTTAATTCTTGAATATGTGCAAAACTGGAACCATATTACCAAAAAGTTCGTTAAAAAATAGCATTCGTGTACTTTTATCATAATTTTAAACTCAGAATTGTATGTTTTTATGTGTATGTTTACATGCATACATATAATGCTGTCTAAAAAGTATCTGACCATAAAGCAAGAAAGCACAACTATATAAACGCAGTGTTTTAACTCCATCTAACTAAAAGCCCATCGATTTTTATACAACAAACCTAAAAGTTCTTCCACTGCTGTAAAACACCTCTTTATTTGGTAAGCTGCTCTCGACATTCAAAATCCTGTATAAATGAATATGGATGCGGATTGTTAGTGTTAGCCTTCGGGCTGAATGACCATCTGGACACCTTTAACCTTCACCATGGATGCGACGAGATAAAAGGTTACTAGCCTAAAGAATTTTGAAAAATATGTAGCATGATTTGGCTAGATAGTATGGATAGAAGATCGCACAGTAGCTCGGCTATTGGAGCCCATACAATTGGAAGTTGAAAAAGCTTATTTTAGTAGTTTCATCGCCTCCTCAATTGCTACGGAGTTTAGATGTCTATAGTCATCGACGGTTAAACTCTGAACTTATCTTCAATAGAGGTATAGGTTCCGGATAGTATAAAGTTGGTGAATAACAAGAATATAGTTCTTTGTTTAAATAATCTACATCAAGTGAGGAGAATTAATGGAGGTGTTTTTCTAATATACGTGCAAGTTTTTTGAATGAAGGCCGTTCTTAAATCCAAACTGTCTGCTTTCTGTCGCATTTGTGAATTCGCTTTTGTTCGCAAACCCATGAAATTGCTATGGTCTCTTATCCAGAAACTATGTAATCGAACAGTTTTTTTATTGTTTTCACTTTTCATTAAATGGAGATAATCATAAAATGCTGTCGAAATTGTTATTTTGAACCAAATTTCCGGACGCGACAGCGCAGAAAGGAAAATAACTGCCATCATGAGACAACAAATGCTTATAACTCAAGATGTAATTCATTTATAGAAAAAGGAAAAAACTGTTACATTTCAAATCATTTCAATAATCATATCTCAAAGTGCTATGCTTTTACGTTTGAAAACGAGTCTATAAATGTGTCAGAAAATTTCCAGTTGCTGAGCAGAAAAATGCATTTTAGGGTGAATCTTTAGAAACAAGTCATATCTATTACACCGTACATCATCATGTAGGTAACAGATAAGACATATGAGTACTCTTTCGTATTACTCATGCTTCTGATGCATTTTCATGTGGTATTATATAAAACAATAATAAGGTAAGATACTTTTTAGACAAACCTTATACATGCATTCATATAAAATTATATATTTATATATATTTATATATAATTGCATGAATGTATATGCATACATGTATTTATTTATGTATGTATGCATCTAAGTGCATGTATATATTTGCACATATATGTCAAACGATAAGCACAATAAGGACTAACTGCATAATAAGGGAACTTTCAAGGTAAAGTGAAAGTTGTAAATTTTCCTAGTACAACCATTGATAAATTATTATAGCTATAATAAATTTTGAAAGTTTAATTACATAAAACAATTAAACTAAAATCATTCTAATTTATTTTCTAAAGGACTGTAAAACTCAATTAATATATTTGCAAAAACATACACAAAGCTCAATAAAAATAATTTAACTCTAGCTATAGATAACAAAATTTTCAATTTATCCTACAATTTCTTTTTTTTTTTTCGTATTTATTATTTTAAAAATTTAGGGGAAGGTCTCTTCCCTTCCCTTCTCTTATTCTATAATTTCTAAATTAATAATGCAATTTTTAAAAAATGCAATTTATTAAAAAAGGACTAAATTTAAAATAAATATAAGAAATAAAATATATCAAAAAGAATAATATTCTTGTTAAATTAAAAAAGTTAATTTGTGATTAGTTTTACCAATTTAACTGTAGTGTATATGTTTATAGCATTTGAATCCAGAAAGAATTATTATTGATTTATGTTTAATGCTATAACAATACAAATACATATCTACAATATGGTGCTGCTTTGGTATAGGAAAAAAATAGTTATATGTTTGTAATTTTTATAAACTAAAAGTAGAGATTTTTTTAACAGTTTTCAATACACAATAAAACATATTAGTAAATCATAAAATACTAAACAGAACAAAATATTTCACAAATTATTTATTTTAAAGATAGTTATCAGAGAAAATACAAGGGAGAGTTAACTAACCCAACAGTCACTGGTATTTTGTTTATTTTTATTAACTGGATCAGCCACTTAAGTGCTTCAAGCAATTGCCAACTGAGTAGTAAATGAAAATAATTTTGTCAGTTTTGACACAGTTTTCTATACAATGTTTCAAATTAATTGGCGTCTAACACTGGTATTTATTGTTTTGAAAGCTTTTGCTGATTTAGAACGATTTTTCACGCGTCCATCCATTTTTTGAAATCATGAGTTAACTGTACCACAAAGATTTTTAATTTTGATAATTTTCTTATGCGCGCAGAAGGTCTGTTTAAAAAGTTGGTCCTGGTACAATCATTCCAAGATTACAAAATATCGCTACCATCTAAAGTACACGAACAAATTAATGGTAATTTAACTAAATGAATATAAAAGTAAACTTGTATTATGATTTTTTTTTTTAACTGAACGACCATTAAACACATATTTTGAATTTAACAAAAAGGTACTAAAGATATTATGTATATATATATATATATATATCGCATGCAATAAATCGCAAAAAAACTTTTGAACTGAAGCATTTGATATATTAGGCACAAAATTCTAATATGAAGTAGCAGTGCCATATTCCTTGGATTCGGTTCTCTTAAAAGCCATATTTAGAAAAAAAAAATCTTTATACACTAACATAGGAAAATCCTGTACTTTTACGACCCAGTTATAACTGCTTAATCGGTTGCAACACACAATATTAAGCATTTTTATAGCTAGAAGCATGTATTCATTAATAATGGTTTAGAAATTAGCTATTGCACAACAGTAACGTGAAACATCCTATGCAATGGAAAAACAAAACATGCCAATTCAGGTGCTCTGTATATGTTTTAGTGAAAGCAGATCAGATGAAGAATATAAATTATTAACCAAGTATATGCTACATATTACAGATATATTCATTGTTTCCAACATTTCCGAATTTCCGAGAAGAGACTGTCTAATGTGCAACAGGCAATGTTTTAGAAAAATTCGGGAAAGTTGGCAACTATGCATATTCCATGTAAAGGGGACCAAGAGGTAGTGTTGGAAATCATTTTAATGCAGTTCCTCAATTTCTAGATTAAAATAAATAATGAATCACTTCATCTTAAAACATGTGTACTATTGAATTGAAAATATTTTTCTATATTTGATGTAATATTTACGTACTTTCATATTGTAATTCATAATTACAGCTCTTTAATGTGAATAGATCACAGAAATATCTATAGAATCTATTATTAATTGTCAACTTCTAATTACTCATATTTATGCCTCTTTTAAATATAAAATAAACATTTTAAGATTTGTACCCTAAAAATAAATCATATCTTGAAATTGAAAAATGTGCATTTGTGCCACTGATATTTCGCAGCAAAATTTTCCGTGTTTATAATTTTTTTTCTCAATATATATATTTGTTAGACTATAACTATTTTCTTTCTGTTTGCTCGTTAAGACCAGATTCTTGTTATAACCGAGTTTACAAGTACAGTACAATAAAAACAAGTGCATTAAAAATAGTAAAACTCTTCTACAGACAAATGAAAAAAAATAAGAATTTTTTTTCTATAGAATATTTTTTCCTTCTCCCTTTAAAATCTACGTAAAAGAAATTATCGATGTTTTATCTTTTATCCTGTAAAAACAATAAATAGCATCCGATTTTAATTAACTGTATTTTGTTACATTTCTAAGTTATATTGAAATTTAATTATTTATTGGAATTGAATTATTTAATAATATAAAATATAATTTATTTTACGTTTAAAAAATAATAACGCTTTTATTAGTTGTTATATGAGGCATTCTCACAAAATTTTAACTTACAGGAATAAAAATCTGGTGAAATTAAACTTAATAAAATAACATTTTAAACTTATAGATTCAAAATAAAGAAAAAATGGTCAGAAGCGACGATTTTTTTTTTATTTAACTGAGGTTTAAGTTAAACATGGAGTTTAATTTTCTTACCGTTTTACCTCTCTAACTTTTTATTTTCTTCTAAATTTTTAGTTAGAATTAATTTCCATACTACCCACAGAACATTCAAATAAGAAATAATAACAATGTAGTGTTTTTAGTACAAAATTTTCGTATAACATTGTCTTAAAGAGGTGTTAAAGAAGGATCGATTTGGGAAAAAAGGGACGGTAGGGAAAATTACTATCTATTTTTAGGCAAATCAAGTTAAGACTAAGTTATAACCACAATGTTCATTGATTTTTAGAAACAGTTATTTACATTGGATTAAATTTTAAAAAAATTACCTCGAAAAGTGCAGGAATAAAATTTGGGGACGGTAAGACTACCAATAAAATCACAATACATGAAATTGATATTTAAATGCTGATTTAAATTCTGCAGTAAATTTCCTGTCAAAGAATTTTAGCCATTCTTGCTCTAGCGACTTCAGCATGAGAAAAAAGTTGAACAAAATTCTGTGGGTGCATCTGACAAGGAGAGGGCCAACCTTGTTAATCACAGATTTTGATAATTTTAATATATGTTGTAGTGTAGAGACCCCTTAGTGCGAGGTTCAACGGATTTTATCCAACGCTCGTTAGTTCTTGAGAAACCAGGGGGTCTAATAATACTACAAAACTTAAATACTTACTTTGCAAGCGCGGTGATAGGTTGGTCGTAGCTCAGTTGGTATGGCATCTGCCGGCTGATTTGCGGGCCCGGGTTCGATACCTGAATACGCTACATTTGTTTTTCTCATTTTTTGTTTTATAAATATACTTGTAAGTATAATTAATAATCTCATTGTCAATTAAAATTTATAATATTGTATATCAATTATAATTTTAACCTATTTAATTTTTGACTTTTAACTAAATAATTGTATATAAAACCATAAAACTGTTAATTTTTTAAAAATCACTTTTAAAATGTATTTTATATATTCTTTATCGTTGTAATGATATTGAGCAATTGTGTCAATTCGTGATTTTAAAGAAACATCATTTACGCATTGCTTTAATAAAGGAAGATAATGCGATAATACTATTATCCTGTTTTTAAAGTAACAAGCATAATTATATTAAAAATTAGCATCAGAATTAAAGTACAACCGATTTTTTTGCATATTAAAGATTTTTTAATTCGTAATACTTATGCTTGCACTTTCAATTATTTTTCTTTCATCTTTATCTTCTTTCTGCTTTTATTTTTATTTTATTTGAATATTCTTTTATTTTATCATAACCAGATGACACCACAGCAGGTTTTGTCACGATTTTGGAATTTTTATCATTCAATAATAGATCCAATTTCTTTTTAAACCTCTTTAAAGAATGAGAAATAATAGTTTAAAAATAAAAAATGATAAATTTAAGTTTGTTAAAATTATAATTAATGTATGATATTAAAATTTGTAATTGAAATTATTAAATTATAATTACAAGTATATTTATAGAACAAAAAATGAGAAAAACAAATGCAGCGCGTTCGGGTACCGAACCCGGGCCCGCAGATCAGCCAGTGAACGCCGTACCAACTGAGCTACGACCAACTTATTACTGAGGTTGAAATGTAAGTATTTAAGTTGTGTACTATTATTAGACCCCCCGGTTTCTCGAGAACTAAGGAGCGTTGGATAAAATCCGTTGAACCTGACACTAAGGGTCTCTACCCTACAACATATATTAAAATAATCAAAATCTGTGATTAACAAGGTTGGCCCTCTCCTTGTGAAGCGATTTTCTGTATAATTTTAGCAAGAGATATGATAAGGAATCTAAAATCCAGGGGCAGAGTTCAAAAAATAATAACAACCATAAAAATGTGTGCAGGTTATTTTTTTGCTACGTATTTATATAAAACAATAGTCCCAATTTCGAAAAAAAATTACATTGAACTATTTTTATTGAAACAATTTTATGCAAACAGCTCCAAACTTAAAAATCAGCGTCAGGGACACGGGAGGTAAGAGATTTCATGGCATATTTGGACCCCCAACATCGTCCAAAACTTATTTATCTCGTTAATATTGTTTTATAGTGTCGCAATGAGATGTTTCCAGTATAAGACAAAAAAAGAATATGTAATAAAATATAGATAGATTATTCATCCTAAAAATTTAATTAAATGTAAATTTTAGAAATAAAAAAGTGTTTTTTAATTAAAAAAATTATTACTCTTTTTTTATTTATATTTTATATTTTTTATTTTTTTTGTATTTAAAATATTTTATTTTCGCAGTTTCACAGCCATTTGGCATGTTGTAGCAAACATGGTTTGGCGCATAATTAACTCCTATGTTTTTGTTACTCATATACCAACATAAGTTGTAAGCTTGTAACCATAAAAAATAGTTGACGATTTATCACCTGCACCCGATTAATAGAAAAAAATCTTTAAATTAATTTATTAATTTATAATTAAGTTAAAAAAATATTTAAATGTTATATTGCCATCGAAAACACACCTGTGTACATATTTTTTATAATTCTTGAATATTACGAAGTGAGTAAAAAATCATACAAAATTCCATCTTTACATACATGAACCAATCTCCTACAAATGAGAGGTCTCTAAATATTATTTGCATCAATATTATTATAAAGATAAAACTAATGCTTATTTTATCACCTTTTCAAAAGGAATTACTGTTTATTGCATTTTATATTAGCGAAATATCGGTGGCCTTTTGTTATCATACTTGTGCTTTAATATTCTCATACAATGTACAGTAAAACTTCATTAATCCGGGTTCTAGTCATCCAAATCGCTAAATATCCGGATCGATATCATTTATCCAGATTTCTCCATATCTGGATTGTACTCAGAACGCATTAGTCTGGTTAGTATAAATTTTGCTATAATAACTAATATCCGTAAGTCTAAATCAAAACAAGTTTCGTCAGCTAAGGGAAGAATGGATGAAATGTTCAATTTTATTTAACGTTTTACTAACCAAATTAAGATCAGGTATATTTAAGCCTTTTTTTTTTCGCGTTTCTCTCTTTTGTGTCTTCTTAGTTTAACCCATTCGCGCGGCAATCATTTTGCATAATTCGTGGGTGAAATGTTCAATGAGGATGCAGTGTAAAAAATAATCGAAAAAATACTTTAAAGTTAACCAGATGATATGATGGTACAGTATTAAAGAGAAGAACAAAAAATGTAACGTGTTAGTATTTATTAATTATTAATTTTACAAATAAAACTAAAGTCCTGTCCATCCCAACTAACTTCATAACTGAGACAGCTACAGCCTTAAACATGGTGTTTAGATATAATAAACCTTTAAAGAATTCTAAAAGAGTTTAAGGCGGTTCTCCAAAAAGTTCTTTTCACCCGCTTAATAATAACACGAAACTTTCTGACACATTTACGGACTTATGTTTTAAACGTAAAAGCACGATGCTTGCAGCCATAAGATTATTGGAGTGATCTGTTATCGAACAGTGTTTTTCATTTGTCGATAAATCTTGAGTTGCATCTTGAGTTATAAGCGATTACTGTTTGATGACAGCGGTCAGCAAAAGGTGTTTTTAAATCTTGATGCGGTCTTTACCCCCTCCCGAGTTGTCGCGTTCGGAAATTTAAAACCACGTCTTTGGCAGCATTTTCTGAAGTATCTTCTGCTCTTACCGAAAAATAGAAAAACAGTTCGATTACATAGTTTCTGAATAAAAACACTTGCTAATTTCATGCCTTTGAGAACAAAAATGAATTAAAAAATGTGTCAGAAAGTAGCCTATTTAGATTTAAGAAATCAGATTACATTCTTGTTTTTCAAATAGCATTTACCAAGTTTGATTGCATTTTTTTTCCTTTTGTCAGTTTTTTAATAAATAAAATTTTCATTTTGAGCCTGAGCTCGAAGATTATAATAAAAATCGCCTGGTATAAATTCGCGAAAACATACAGTGCAATTTGTTCATCAAAGTCAGGGCTTCGGATGATCGTGTATATAAATAGTAATCATGCGGAAAACTTGCAAAGGTTAAATTAAATTTTGTCAGAACATTTTTTATTATAAAGACATTAGTTAAAAAATTATTAAGAAAAACTTTGTTGAGTTATGAATATTCCAGCCTGTATATCGTGTTCTTTATTTTTGCATAAGAAATGCCATCAAAGTTCTTTATTGTTTCTGATAAAGAAAATTTCTGCTTTCCAAATAATATTGAGATCTGTCATCATTTTATTAAATTTCCTTTTTTTTTCTTTTCGAAAAACAAATTTCATTTCATGAATATTAAATTATTCTGTAAAAGTTTTAATAAATAAAATCTCAAATGTTACATGCCTCTTTGGTATATACTTTACACTTTCTAGTTTCTTGGCATGTGTGTCTACTTTCCGGTACATACTCTTTTATATTTTTCACGTTATTTATTGTACTTTTAATTTCGAACTTATAAAAAATGCATTTAAGTTTCCTTTTTTTCTAGTTTCAGCTTCTTAATTCCAATGTTTTCTTTAATTTCAGACTGTTTTGCTTTTACGTCTTCCTTGCTTTTTTTTTTTTTTCTACTTAAAATAAATTTCAAATGATCATGATCTTTATTTAAAAAATCATGAAACAGAATATTTTAAATAAAGCGAACATTTTTGCAGATGAGATTTCCTATCGGTTTAAAAAAAGAAAAAAGAGAAACAATTTTATCATTTTTTTTTTTTAACAGGTGGGATTGATCACATCTAAATACTGCGATTAAATCTTCAGTTTCTGTATACGAATTATTTCATGTAAGTGGGAAAGGGAGTGGCATATGGCCCAAGTATCACAAAATGATTAGTTCAACGTTGAATGATTGTCATTCCACATTCCACAGAAATGTTCGTCTTTCCTTACCACGAACCATTTGCCAAGAAAGGTACAGTCGTGGAAAAAAAAGTAAACACCCCTACTAACTCCTCAACAAATTATCGTAGAAGAAAGTTACTGGTATCGAACGATTGGAAATAAAGCCTACTTTTAAATGATGTATATAAAATTTGCTTAGGGGGCCACCTACATATTAAAACAAACCATAACTTTGTTTTTTTCAATAGCAGTACCCAATTCTGACAGCATAAATGAACTCTACACTCTTCAATTAGCCTAAAAACGAATTTTTATGCAATTTAAGTTTCCGAGAAATTAATTATTTTAAAACGAGCGTATTTTAAGGGCTGTACCCAAATTGAAGTTCCGTACTGGATTGTTAACCGAGAGAGCCGCTTCCTTGATCAAGGCACCTTAAACGCCACTCAAGGAGCCAATGAAGCGTGTTAGATTACAGTACGGCAGAATAAATTTCAAAATGTTTACTCACTTCCATCATAGACGGCCCCTTAAACCATCATTTTGCCGTTTTTTAAGCATAATTTGAAAACTACTTGGAAGAAAAATGTGAAATTTTTGAATTTCCATAAAGCAGGACTTACTAAATCTAAATCCATCAAAAAAATTGTAGGTTGCAATTCATAATTTTTTCGAATATTAATTTCATAATTCCTAATTCATATCATAAAATTATAAAAATTACAAATTCAGCTTATTTATGTTTGGGTATATTAGTATTATTACAAAAAAAAAAAATTAGCACATTAGGAGCATAATTTCGGGAGATATAAATAAAAATATGAAAATATAATTTAACATTAGAAGCACTAAATTTTGAATGTTTATAATTCAAAAACTTATCATTCAAATGACTTGAAATTTAGTGTCTAGGCATAGTTTGAACCGAAGATTTGAAATATCTCGTTAAAATTGGGTATTGCCATTGAAAAAAATGAAGTTAGGATTCGTTTTAATATGTAGATGACCCCCTAAGAAAATTTTATATACATCATTTAAAAGTAGACTTCATTTCCAATTGTTCGGTACTAGTAACTTTCTTCTATAATGATTTGTTGAGGAGTTAGTAGGGGGTGTTTACTTTTTTTTTCCACGACTGTACAACTATGGTCCAACCGTTTGCAGCTCAGAATTCTGCGCAGATACACTCCAAATTATAGGGGTCTGTACACCTACCATTTCCCAACTATTTACCAAATCACAAACTCTGCTTAGAGGGAGGGGGTGTCAAACCCTTCCCATCAAAATAAAGACAACTTTTTTAAGCCACATCAGCAGTTCCGAAGACTTTTATTTCTGTCTTGAATGATTGATAATAATTATTTTTTTAATTAATAAATGTGAATATCAAGGGCCTCAACTTCAATTCTTCAGACCACAGTTTTATTTTCAACTCATCTTCCTTTATACTAGAAACTTTCAACTCGCAATTTCATTTATTTCATATTAGTATTGCTAAGAGTAAGATTTCAAGTAGCTTCAGGAAATTTAACCCCTGAATTGTAATAAAAAAATATATTATTTGGATTGGACTGTAATACTTTCTTTCTAGATTATTTTTATTATTGCATATCAAGTACTTTTTATTTCAAGACATGCCCCGACTCCCTGAGCCCCCCTCTCCTCTCCCTTCACACGCACATTGTATAACTTATCAAATGATCGTAATTCATTGGAAAATGGTGTTTTAAATCTTTTGTTTAAAATAATTGAAATATTGATTTCGTAATAATGGCATTAATAATTAGTTTGAATGATTAATTTTTCTCATAAATATTTTATTCATTAAAGAAACCCCTACTTGTTCAATTTATTTCAAAATATCTAATTCAGCTTCCTCCATAATTTTTTAAATACTACTCCACCGGGTTGATGAGAATAATATAGACAAACTGTGAAAAGCGAAAAAAAAAAAAAAAAAAATAGCATTTTAGAATATTATTTCCGTTCTTCCCTTAATCTGTGACTTTAATTTCAAATAAAAAGTATTACATCTGCATATATTTATCGATGATGTAATAGATGTAATAGACCATCATTGTACAGTTTAAAGATATCTTAATTCATTCATTACTTTTTGATAACTTTAACAACTATGCTAAAACTGAACAATCATATGTCTCCCTTTAGCAAAAGTTCGATTTTAATAAGCTTTCTCTAAAGGTTCTAAAACTTCTACAACTTGTAAACTCTCATCTCCATGGGTGCCTAAAAGTTCTTCCATGTAAATATATTGTCTTTGTAAATAAAAGCACATTTTATTGAATATTTTTTAAGTGTCACTACGTTATGTCTGTATCCTTATTGTTTGTTTTCCAGCACTCATAGATAGAGCTAACAAGCCTAGAGCCTTACACTTTCCTGTTTGAGCTTCTCTATCCTCAGAATTCTAGTTAAATGAAGTCTTATTTGTTCAACTGCTAGAAAACATTTTTACTCTTTGTGTATTCATGAAAATATAATACCATTTTGCCTTGACTTGTGTGTTTCTTTTTGTGTTAATTTTCAATAATACAGATAATTCTCAATAAATAAAATGTTTTATTAGTTCACTTAAAAGTAAAAACATTTCTTATCCAGAATTTAGAGATTAAAGAAAAAAAAATGAATCGTGAGGCGCTTAGTCAGAAAAAATAGTCTAAGTAAATTAGAATTTTAATCACATGTATAATATATTTTAAAGGGGCACGGGACCTTTAAACTTTCAAAAAATCAGTTTTCGGATTTTGTTTTATTCTGATTTTTTTTTCCAACAATATGCAAAAAAATCCCATTAAAAAAATCTCCTTTATTTTTTGAGTTATAATCATTTATAGAAGGTGAGTACAATTGAAGGTCCGTAGATATTGAAACTTTCAAACGCGTTTTCTTAGATTAGTAAATTTGGAGTTTGCGTGCACTGTTACTTTCAAACGATATAAACTACAACTTTAAAAAAAAAAAATAAACAAATATGCTTTTCTCTATCGTGTTCATGCTAAAACCAAAAAAATTCACATATTTTGGTTATTTATTTTTTTGCACTTGAAAAATTTTTTTAAAGAAATTAAATTTTGATTTTTTTTTGATAAAATTAAATTTTAAACAAAACTTTTTGTATATATTTTGGTTTTAGTTTAGAATTAGGTGTGTTATGATTCTATTTTGTTCAAAAACTGTTTTCTACATGCGCAATTTAAAGTTTTATCATGCACGCAGCCCTTAATGATTTTAATTCGGGCATTAGTGAGATGAATTTTTAATTTTTGAATTTCGATGTTAATTTTTCATATACAACATTTATTTTTCTGTATAATATAGTTAAGAATATATACTTCAGGCAGAAAAGAAAAAAAAAAGATCTTAAATACACATTATTTGAATTTTGGTACTTTAAAAAAGGCGATGTTTTTGATCGTTTCGACAAATTGAAAGGTCCTGTGCCCCCTTAACTTTTAATAAATGTTTATGAATTTTCTTTCTGAGGTTTCTTATTTTTACTTAATTTCCTTATTTAAGCGTCTCACGCTTTTTTTTTTTTAACCTCCAGAGTTTTTATAAATATATATATATATATATATATATATATATATATATCTTCTACTTTTAATGTTTTATATATGAGGGGCTCACAAGCATAGTACACCAAGTCCCTTTTAAACAAGTAAGAAAAATCATGCGTACAGCATAGATTATGAAACACTTTCCAACACTCCCTGAAAGCTTTAACTAAACTTCGTTACTTAGGGAAATAAGATAACTAAGTAAACATTTCAAAACCTGATTTCAGTAGTTCCCGCCCATAGTCAAATATGTATTCCAATTCCTTTGAACAGCCCTGTATTCGATCTGTATGTTGATATATATACTATATAACGGGAAAATTTAGTTTAGCAGGAAAATGCATAACAGGTTGAAATTCATCTTTCAGCAATTTATACTAATAGATGGAAACATACTTGAATACTTTTGTACAGCCCTGTAGTTTACCTAGAACCTTTATTACATGCTACTATTTAGCTAAAATTTAATTCAAACTAAAACACGCTTAAAACTACTGAAATTATATTTCCAGAAATTATCACCCATAGACGGCCATGTATCCAACTCTTTGCGTGGCCCTGTATATCATTTTATCTATATTCTACAAATATTTCTTAGTACACTAAATTCAGTTCAGCGTAAAAATGCATAACTCCTTTAACCCCTTCGGGACGGGAGCCTTTTACGAAATTTTTAATCTTTTGTCACCGTTTTTTAAAAACAGAAATTTGTATCTTTGTGAATCGAGAAAATGCGCTGATTAAATAAAGCAAATTTTACAGTAAAATTTTACTGGTGAGGAAAAACAAGGATTCTGAGTGCTTCATGCGGCACGTATACGCGTTGCTCGTCCCTAACGGGTTAAAACCCACCTTTAAGCAATTTATGCTCATACTCAGTAACCTTTACGAATTCATTTCTGTAGCTCTGTATATGACCTATAGCATTTATACGCACTTTATAGTATGCATAAATATAGTGAACACGTAGGTTGGTGTGATCACAAATCGCACAGGGGGTTTCGTTTAACATTCCTTTCAAAACACTTTATCCTTTTGAAAAATCTGTTAGTTCCACATTTCGCAACCAGGGGCGCACTCTATTCTAAACAAACCTCTATCCGAACGAAATTCCGTTTTATATTCTATCCATAGACATATTAGTTGAGGGGATTGGGCCGATAGCACCCGAGATAAGTAGGCGCCCGTGGCGGCAAAAAATGAAACTAAAATATGTAAGGCTATGGTGCATAATATGAATGAATGGTCAAAGGGGTGTCAGCAAAAGTTGGAAAAGTGTTCCCCGTGTGAAAAGGGCGGAGGTTAGAAAAATTGCTTAAAATACACAGGTTAGAGCCTGGAGGAGTAAACAATATAAGACTTTTTGGAAATTTTATGATTTGCAGTGTGGTCTGGGGTATATAGTTACACGTATGCAAAAATTCATGTCTCCAACTTAATTAGGGGCTCTCTTAGAAAGAATTGCTTCAAAAACATATGTGGCAGCTCAAAGAGTTAAACGTAAGACTTTTTCTGGATTTTATGATTTGTCGCCTGGCCTCAGGTGTTCTGCTATAAGTATGCAAAATTTCAAATCTCCAATTTAATAAGGGGCTCAGTTAGAAAATATTGCTTAAAATATGCATGTGGGAGCCCAAAGGGTTAAATGTACGATTTTTTTTAAATTTTATGATTTAACGTATGATATGTGGTTTTATTTCACGCCTACAATCTAAATAAAGGCTCACTTAGAAAGAATTGCTTAAAATACACATGTGGGAGCTTAAAGGGTTAAATGTACGGCTTTTTCAAAATTTTATGGTTTGTCATTTGATGCGAGGTGTTCAGCTATAAGTATGCCAAATTTCCCGCCTCCAACCTAATTATGGACTCACTTAGAAAGAATTGTTTAAAATACACATGTGGGAGCCCAAAGGGTTAAACGTACGACTTTTTCAAAATTTTATAATTTGTAGTATGATGTGTGGTGTTCAGCTATAAGTATGCAAAATTTCAAGTCTCCAACATGTATAGTTTCTGAGAACGGGCTATGTGACAGACGGACAGACAGACAGACACAGGAGCGATACGAATAGGGTTTCGTTAGATGAACGAAACCCTAAAAAAGCGCATATCATAATTAAAAATCCATTTCGAGCAATCTTTACTAATATACAGTAATTCGGATACAATATAGTATCTGAAATCTTTTCAAATACACCGCAAGCAATTTCCCTTATACCATTATGAACGGAATTCTTTTGTGTGGACCTGTAAATTAAAAATAACTATTCTTTGCACCGCATATTCAACAGAATGCATATTTTAGTGGACTTCATAAATGAATATCAATTTTACTATGTTTGAAAGAATGTAACACCATTAAAAATCATTTGAAACGATTTTTTCCCATTGGCCGTAATGTAACGGAAAACTTTTGACTGTCCCTATAAATGAACTAAACATGCTACAAACTTCATTTGAAATAGGGAACGTGCTATGGAAGAGTTCACTAACATCCAAAAATTTCAGAACGATCCGAGCATATTTACGAGAGTTAGAGTGTGGACAGACGGACAGAAAAAACCGAAGTCATAAACACTTTTCAACTTTGTTGGAAAGTATTAAAAAGAATGATATAGTCCATTTAGAAGGTGCATGAAATCTGTTTTATCCACTCCCACAGTAAACCAAGTCTGTAATTAGATGACATATGTGAGAAAGTATGTGAAAACAGACTTGGTTCACTGTGGGAGTGGATAAAACAGATTTTATGCGCCTTCTATATGGACTCTCTTTTTTTTTTTCCAAAATAGACATGATCTACTATTAGATGTAAATTTCCAACTGGGCGAAAAATGTCCGGACCAGAATTCGAACCAGGGATCTCCTGGCTGAAGCCGCCAGTGTTTTACCATCTGAGCTATCCCAGACGAATGTGGTGGAACTTTTTCACCCAGCTAACCTTAATGATTATAGCATCTGGTCTGAAACCTGTTTCAGCTCAATAGAATAAATCTCAAGTAATGGAACTCCAGAAATTGCTGGATACGAAATTACACTAGATTAATTTTAACACAATTATTCTAATTGGTAAATAAATCATATTAGATATATGATTTATTTACCAATTAGAGTAATTGTGTTAAAATTGGTCTACTATGCTTCTGGACCCCTCATATTTCATAATGCATTAGTACTAGAATTATAATGTAATTAAAAAACACTGAGGGAAGTTAAAAATACCTCGACAGGCTCGGACAGTCAATTCCAATTGTGGTATTGCTGCAAGGTTCTCCTTGAATTTTCATATTTATTTATACGAGATGAACCCGTCGAATTTCGACGAAAGAAAATGTTTACAAAGGAACTGTTGCATCAAATTTATAATACATCGACAAAAAATAATTAGAACAAAAAATCCATCTTACAATTGTTAATTTAACTCTCCAAAGACATATTTTAATCTAAGATTAACAAAATACTTTTTTCATAAACTTCAACTGTTAAAATTATTGAAAATTAAACTTTATTCATGTACGTAATCAGTAACATATAATCAAGATAAGTAATTTTGATTAAGTTATTAATTGATGCTTGGTATTACGGAATGAAAAATCCGCAAAAATGATTTCACCTTGACATAATCATAGAATTTTTCTACCTTTACATCTAAACCGAATCAAGTCATTTCCCACGTTTCACATCCATATTAACCATTTAAAAACATTTTAACGCGCAATAGGTTATTAATAAATATATTTTCAAGCTTGAAGTCACGTTTGTCAACTATTACAACTTTCCATGTTAAAATTCCCACTCGTGATTTGAGGTCTTAGTATAAAATCTGTACCTGCGCGTAAAAATTCCAGAAATTTATAACTTTTAGACGTATTCAAGGAGAAATATCTCGTTTTATAAATAAAATTATCATTTACTTTTAAATATGACGTCATTTTCAGTCGCTGAAATATTTTGCCTATTGTCTCAAACTCAATATCAGCGAAATGAAAAAATAGTGAAATATAACAGCATCATCAGGAAAATTGTGTCTTTTTTAAAGTATAGCGTCATTTTCTGTTCAAATTTAAAAAAAAAAAGATATATTTAATTGTAATGAGAAAATGGCATCAGTAAGTATATAATCAATAAAGATAACTAAACCACTTTTAATAGAAATGAAATACTTCAGTTGCCACGATTAGAAAATTGGTATTAAAAACTATTAAAAAATTAATATCTCAAAAATAAATTGAGATATAGCTTTCAAACAAATCGCATTTAAAAGTGCATTTTTTCTGCATGCGACGGGGTAAACATTTAAAATGTGGGATGTTTAGAAGTTTAAAATTTTGCAGTAGCGAAAATTGCAAAAGCGAAATTTCATTTCAAATTTCAAAGTGTTGCCATTCACAGAATGACGTATGCGTTACGCACAGATATGTTTGTCCTTTATAATATAGACTAGGGGATCCAACCCAGGTTTTCCGGGTTACAAAACATAGGTGAAACCCATTACAGGCAATAGAACTCCAGAACCGCTGGATACGTAATTACACAAGACTAATTTTAACACAATTATTCTAATTGTTAAATAAATCATGTGAGATGTAAATTTCCAACTGGTTAGCTGGGTGAATTAGATCCACCAGATTCGTCCGGAATAGCTCAGATGGTAGAGCATTGGCGGCTTCAGCAAAGAGATCCCTGGTTTGAATCCTGGTCCGGACATTTTTCGCCTAGTTGGAAATTTACATCTCACATGGTTTACTTAACAATTAGAATAATTGTGTTAAAATTAGTTGTGCGAAACCCATTACTTTCTAATTGTAATTGATATTTTACTTGTAGCATCTTTTTTTTTTTTTTTTTTTTTTTTATCATTGACAACATTTTACAAGAAAAAAGGGTTTTTATATATAGAAAAAATCAATCATGTATGCAAATAAAGTTTTAAAATTTATTAAAAGTGATACTTTCATATTAGTCTCATGCGAGGCGTTAGTAACCAAAGAAATCGCCGCAGATTTTTCTACTTCCTGCAACCTTTTTTATTCTAACAACTTCAGCGGTTTAAGCGTCTAAGGGTGGCAGTTAAATTTGTGTTTTGTTTACATTATATTATTTTATTTATTTATTTATTGATGAATCATTAATTTCGTGCTGGAATATTAGTCGAAAACAAATGCTGAACTTCTATTTTTTAAATGTAAATAGATTGATCTTTCGTAATCGGGCAGCAGGCGAGATAGAGATAGATATAAAAATAATTCATGCTTTAAAATCATTTTAAAAACCATAAACAATAAGTAAATTGAGATACAGTTTTCAAATAAATTACATTTGAAAATGCATTTTTTACTTATTCGCGGTGTAAAAATTTAAATTGTTCTATTACATAAAGGGGGGGGGGGATAGTACACAGTGAAACGAAAAATACTATTTCTTGACGTATGGCGAAAATTTTTATTCTTTTGAAAAAAATTTTGCTACACCTTTAAGCTACATAAATACGCTACACATTAATGTATAAATGTTTTTTAAAAAGTTATTTATAAAAGCACAAAAGCATGATAACGGAGTATCGGAAAATGTCTCACTGTGTACCACAAGGGGTACACAGTGAGACAATGTAGAAGAGAGTAGACGAGTTTGGACCACTTCACTTACTTTCAGGTGTAACTCACTTAATTTTGGAAATATCTGCAAAAGATCATTACACAGGGTCAATCTATTCATCTACTAACTAAATAAATATTTAGATCAATTTCTTTTTGAAAATCTTAAATTTTATTTTAATTTGAAAAATTTGTCAAAAGTGGTCCGAATTCAGCAACTGGTCGCCTAAGTTGGACCCCCAGCCTCCGAAATTGGACCAAATAATATCAGGTTGTTTTAATGACTAGGGAATATAACTAATTTTATTAAAAGCAAAGTTTGCGATTAATGAAACAATCAAACAAAATAACAGCAATGAAATATAATGAAATCAAATATCTGAAAATAAGAGTAATTGTTTTAAATCAAAATGTATTCAAAATATAAATCAAAGTCATCAGTAATAAAGAATACAAATTATGGAACTGATTGTCAGTTACTTGAATATCATGTAAGGAGTGATGCAAATCTTATACGTGAATTTTGTTTATTGTTTTTGTTTTCCAGCGTACACAACATGGAACCGTATATGGCAAACTGAACACTGAATCATTTCTGCTATTTCATTTTTCTTACAAATTAGGCAAAACCAATCATCACTGTCTAGATTTTTCTTTTTAGATTCTGAATTATTAGACTTTTTATGCACCAGAAGTTTTCTTTACAGTTCATCTCTTCCATCATTTTCTTGCTAATTGCATTACGCCTATTTTTTAAAACTCGATGTTCCAATTGCTTTTGTGCTGTGAAAACTTCCTTTTTGTCATTATTTTTTTCATTTCAAGGTTTAGTTTATATGGCGATGATGTTAACACAACTGTTTTTTGGCTCTCTCTGTACTTTGATTTAACTGAATTTAGCAAGGGAAATAACATTCCTAATGATATTTTTGCTTTTGGGTAGGATTTGTAGCTGCAGCCTTGTTGCAGGTGAATTTCTTCACAACTTACTGTCTGCTTTTTGTTTCCTATATCTTTAACAGCTTTTGCTGTCACGGGTGTTTTTCTTCCAGACAGTTTCCCTGTGTCGTTTTCAACATTTTCATCAAGGTTTGAGATTTTATGAGAAATTCTTTTTTAAATCATGAAAATCATTTTTTTTTCAATAGAAAATTCTGAATATCTGAATTATCGAATCATCAAAAAGCATTAAAATAATTTAAAATGATTTTTCCTGTTGTAAGAAATCGTTTTTTCTTTATCTTTGTATGTATTTTTTTTTTTTTAGACAGAAAGAAATGTGATACTTAAAATTATTAATTTCTATGAAAACGGTAAAAAATAATGTCACAAAAGTCATTGCGCACTTCTGAGACCTTAAACAAAACCACCTGTTTTAAATACAAAAATGATATGCATATTATTTGACATCAAAAATAACTGGCAACGTCTTTGGCAATCGTTGCTTATCTTTCTATAGATAATGTGTATGTGACGTCATGAACGAATCGCGTAAAGACGTATTTAGCAGCTCTGTTTAGAAAGTAATATTTTTCGACAAAAACTACGAGCAACACAGCTCGGAGTTTCAAGCCAGTTTATTGAACAAAATGCGTATTATATTATAAAGCGAAAACATATCCGTCAGTACCGCTGACGTTATATTGATGGCGTAAATAACCTGAAAAATCAATTTCGTTTTTAACGTAATTTTTTTTAACTTCTAAACATAGCGCAATTTTAGTTTTCACACGTTCGAATAGAACAAAAGATGTACTTGTAAATGCAATTACCGTTTGAAAACTCTATCTCAATTTACAGACTCTTAATGTTTTTTAAATAATTTTAAAATAGTTTTTTTTTCTTTGAAAAAAATCTATCCGTTTGCACTTAAAACAATAAAAATTGTTGACCATTTGTTTCCGTCTGATAGTCCATAGCGAAATTAAAACTTCATCAATAAATAAATGTCATAAATAAAACACAAATTTAACAGATATGAAATCGAATTACGCACTTAAACACTCAAATAACCATAATAAAAAATGTTGTTGTAATTAGCGAAATCTTTGGCAATTTCTTCGGCTACCAAGTCACGTAACTAATACGCTATTAATAAATTATAAAATTTCATTTTCATACATAATTGATATTTTTCATATAAAAATGCTTTTTAGTGTTGTTAGAAGGCAATCCAGAGAAAAAATATTAAATGTATTCCTAATTATTTTTCGATTCCTTACATATGTGTGGATAATAAACAAAATGAAATCACATTGTTTTGTGTCAGATTTTGTTTACCATAAATGGGAAAATAAACAAATGCCGATTTTTCCAGCTGCCGCTTGTGAATATAGTAGTAGCGAAGAAATGGGGCTCCGGCCCCAGGAGGAGGCTGGAGGCTGAGGAGGAGGGAGGACAGCCTCCTCCCGAGACCGTCTTGTAAGAGGAGGTGTAAATGAGGAGGAGGGAGGGCGCCTCCTCTCGAGAGTGTCTTATAAGAGGAGGGGTAAAATGGGGGTAAAAATTTTTTGATAATGGGGAAGAGGGCGATCAGAATATTTTATGTTATAAGAGAGGGGTTAATTGGAGAGGGGGAGGAATTTTTGAAGGGGAATTTTTCGAGATGGAATTTATTTTTACTCAGCTGTAGTACGAGGTTCGAATGAATTAAAAAGGTAATTAAAAATAATTAATGAGAAAAAATAATTGAATTTATTTGAAATAGAATTTTTTTGAAAAAAAAACAGTGGAAATTTTAAAATCTTTGTAGGAATGTGAATGTTTTTTGAATAAAATTTGGGGAAGGATTTTATTCTTTTTAGTGACATATCTTAAAAGATATTTGGGTCTTTATTTTGGAACCTAACCCATATTTTCGCATGGAAATCCATGGTTCGACGGAAACCACGAAGACTCCGAACGATTAGGCCGACGGGCGCGATTCGGTTCGAACCTAGCACCTCCTGTCTACTGGCTTCGAGAGCAGAACCTCTCGGTCACTGGTCGGGCAATAATTTAATGAAGAAACTTCAGAAATTTTTCGAAGGTTTTATTTGATTTTGTTAATGAATTGAGTGTTTTGAGATATTTTTATTTGAAATAAAAATTTTTTGAAAAAACAGTGGAAATTTTGAAATATTTGTAGGAATGTGAATGTTTTTTGAATAAAATTCGGGGAAGGATTTTATTCTTTTAAGTGACATGCTTTTTAAAGATTTTTTTTTTTGAATTGTAGTCATGTTTTCACAAATATTTCTCGGTTTTATATTAACGAATTGTAAGTTTTGTATTAGTCGGTTAGTAATTTTAGACTATCATTAGTTAGGTAAATGAAGTTATACTTTTGTGTCGTGCTTTCTGACTAAACTTTACTTATTGAATGAAAAAAGTATATGTAACTAGGAAATTTGATGAATATTTGAAGAAAAAATTTAATTTTCAGTGATATTTTAATGTACGAAACAAAAATAAAACTGAAATTATACTTAACAAATATTTCAAAACACACCACAAGTATTGAGTGACTTAATACCATTCCATAATTTTTTAAAAAAGGGATTTATATTAGCTGATTTCGTTTTATATAACATCAAATTTTACTGTATGCGTGTATTCCCCATATGGAAAAACCCTTTGGTAGATAAGCGGCTCAACAGTTCGCATGATAAGTACATGACTCACTTTACTTGAGGGTTTCTTTGCTAACGCAGTGAGAAATAGGGATTAGATAATTCTTAGTAGTTAAATATTAATTAAAAGGGAATTAGAATTTTGGTTTAGCACTTTATTCTTTTAAATGAGATGTTTTCTAAAGGTAATTTTTAGAAATTACAGTTTTTTTTTAACCATTTTCAGTTACGTTTTTGAATTGAAAGAAATGTTTTAGACATTTATCGGTTATACTATTAATGAATGCACTCATATTTGCTCATTTAGGAACCTTTTAGAAATATTTTGCTAAGAATTTAGAACATATGAAAATATCCAGAATGTCATTAAAAATGTAGGATATTCACACATGTTAATGAAGTACAATTTAATATAAAAAAAATTGTAATTCCCATTTAACTTTTAATCTAGTAAATTTGTGAAGCCACACAAACTTCGAAATTTTTCTTAATATAAATAAATATTATTTTGAGATCATTTTTTATAAATATTAATACACGAAAGAAATTATTGTGCTTTTAGAGCATGTAACTTTAATCATCAAAATTTAAATAAATATTTAAAACTTTCAAATGAAAATGATAAGCCTTTCGTTTAATATTTTTCAGTTTAATTAATGCGTAATTAAATTTTTCGAAGGATTTTCATAATTAAAACAAATAGAAGAGGAATTCTTTTCAAATTTATTAAGAAACAGGCAAGTTATTATTAACCAATACTTCAAATCACTGCAAACTTTTTACATGATGAGTCATCACTGAGAACTTAATATTTTTTACACACATAAGTATCATTCTGATCTTACATGTAATCAAGCGGAAGGTTTTAATTTATATGTTATTAATATCGAGGTATATGAATAGTAATGCTAGTTACACTCTTTGAAATATATATATATATATATATATACATTCCTATACATGTCTTAAAAACCTGACATAGTCATTCTGTACAGTGTTTGTGAGATATAGATTTAGTTCCCATTTATGTTATGTAATAGAGATCACGTGATTTTTCCCACCAATCGCAGTTCATTCTTTATCATTATTCTGCGATAGTATTGTAAGTATCATTTTTTTTAGGAAATGTATAGTGTTAGAGAAGTGAATGACCAGAATTTGAAATATTTCGTCAAAATAATTTACATATTAACTCACTTATACATTTTTTTTTATATTAACTAACTTGCATCACTTACTACGACCAGGATTTTTGAATACACTAGGATCTAACTGAAGTTTTCAAGACATATTTATCTCACATATTTAAATTTAGATATTTAAACTACTTTTTAAATTCTTGATTAAATTTCAGAAATGCATATGCTTCAACAACAAATATTTTCTAAATGTATAAGAGAAATAAGTATTCACATAAAAATTAAACTTACCTTTCCCGAACTTGATACATTTTCTCGAAAAATGGCGAAGACAAGTTCTTATCTGATTCAAATGACTAACAAGCGGTGAGTCATTCATGGGTTTTTCTCACGTAGATAACCTCACTGATTAGAAGTACATTAAATTTTCGACTATATATTTGTATTATTAAAGTTAGGATTGCAATTAACACATATCCTTTAATTGATTTTTATAATAATTAAAATAATAATTCAATTAATCTTTTTAAAATAAATTAGTTTTAGTTTTATTCATTCTTAACAAGATATATAAAAATTAACAAAGTCATTTAAAATACAAGTGAACTATTTTCCTTAATGCTATACTCGACTTGCGCGAAATAAAATAGAACCTTCCACTACTCTTACCTGGAGAGGACAGTCTGATAACATCCTCGCTTATCTACTTAAGCAAGATCACGTGACATCCCCGAGCATGCGCCATGCTAACTAGTGACGTGATCGATCGTTGATAAGATTTCCTGATAAGAACTTCTATTCATTTCTTCCCAAGCAAGTGTCCGAGCTTGTCGTGTCTAGGTAAGTAGCATTTAAACTTCAAAGTTTTTTCCTTAATTAGGCTTTTCAGAAAGAAAATTTAAAAATTTTTAGAAAACTATGTCGGCCGTACTACATCAGCGACCCTTGTCATTTATATTTAGCACCTTCGCTCGCGTGGCAAGCGTCTTTGAAAATGATTGATACACTTTTAGAATTGCTCACTGATATTAACATATTGCTTTTGATCGATAGAATTTCTCGCACGGTTCGAACACACAAACATATGATGAAATATTTTATTTATATTGGGCAACACGCTAACCATATCCTAAGTGGGGCCCCATGCTTTTTTCGTGTAAATATGCTTTCTATCTTTTTAGTTTTTTAGCTACTTTTTTACATGAATATATGATTCATATGTATATACTTTATTCATTATAAGAAACTATTGTCATATTCTATCTTTTTCATTATGATTTAAATAATTTTTGGGTTAAAACATTAATTTTTCCTAAAATAATCAAGTTTTTTTTTTAACTCTATTCAAATTTTTAATATACACTACTTGACATTCGATAACATACATATGTACTTTTATATTTTATCATTGGTAAATTAATTAAATACTAACTATTAAAACGATAATTTCTATGACTTTAGAGTATCCATTTTAAATAATTGATTCGTTCATTATTATAAACAACAAACATAATATTAACAAACGATTAAAATAAATAAATAAATATAAGATTCCAAATGAAGTTTAACTATAACAATTTTATTATTTTTCAGAAAAATTTCACTATTAAATAAAAATTCATTTATCAAACGATTTAAAACTTCTAAATTTGATTGTTATTTCCCAAACATACGAGAAATATATTCATATAAGTATATGTGTATATGTATGCATGTATTTATATATATATATATATATATATATATATATGTGTGTGTGTGTGTGTGTATTTGTATAAATTTATGTGTGTGTCTGTGTTTATTAATTTTATATGTGTATGTGTGTGTGTGTGTAATTGCTAATGTGGGAAAAAAATTAAAAAGGTAATTAAATTCAATGCTAATAATAAATTATTTTAAAATATATATGTAAAATGTTTCAAGATAGTATAAAAGATTTTAACAAATTGATAAACGTGATTAGTGGTGCCTATTCTAGATTTCATAATTAAAAGGTCTCTTTTCTAATTGCAATTAGCACAATTCCTTTAATTAGTTTTTATAAATATGCGTTTATTATTAGAATTAATTATTAATTAAAAATTAATAACTAATTAGAAAAATAATTTATTAAGTCTAATAATTAATTAGAAAAATAATTTATTAAGTCTAATAATTAATTTAATAAACGCATATTTATAAAAACTAATTAAAGGAAACGTGCTAATTGCAATTAGAAAAGAGACCTTTTAATTATGAAATCTAGAATAGGGGCCACTAATCACGTAATAAATGTCACGTGACCCGTGACGTGACTAGTGACGTCACATAGATCTTGTGATAATCTAATCACTGATAAGATTAGCTGATAAGGACTTAGAATTATTTCATTTCTATACGAGTTTTTCTACAAGATGGTTGCGTGTTCAACTAGCTGCCGTATTAGATAAGTATTATTATTATGTATTTATATAAATAGGAATTTTAAAATTAAAATGTAATAGTATTTAATATTTTTAAAACAATAATTTGTAATAGTAAGAAAACTGAAAAGTATAATTTTAAGCTTTGCTGTTTTATTTCATGACACTAAGTTTAACTAAAAATAGTAAAAGGTTTGTTAGATAAATTAATTTTCATGTTTAATCTATAAAGATATTTTTAAGTCTGAATACTACTAACCCTAGTTAGCATAAAAAAAAACTTATATTGCAAACTTGTGAAAAATAGTGATTATTTAATTAAAGTTCTTTTTGTGTTATATGTTCTAATATGAATGTTTTGAAATAATAAGAGTGAAAACTATCTAAATTATAGACATGTTTTTTAACAGTAGCAATCTTTTTTAGATATATTTTAGAAAACTATAATGAAAGATAACCAAACATGTCGATTATTATATAAAACCTACGAAAATTATTAAATTAGTATAGTGAAAACAAGTTATCATGTTATTTTTACAAGTAACTTTAGTATGTGATATGTTAGCTAGTTTAATAATGTCACAAAAAAGGTATAATTCAAGTTAGGACATAACCTATTTGATTAGACATTGCTTTTTGGATTAAAAATGTAGACTCTAGTTTATTAAAATGTTTGCGCATGTACAGATAAAAGGTTTTGGGTTGTTTGGTAAACAAATAGTCGTTTGAATAGCAGTTGGTTGGTTGGTTTTTTGTGTAAAGAAACGATAGCTAGTATAAATAATTGAAAGGTGGAATGCATTCACTAGACAGTTAAACAAAAAACATTGAAATTTACAAAGATATAAAATAAATATATATATATGCATATTCAAAAAAGCATAAATTGACTAACTTGGAAATACCATCGAAATGTTTAAAACATTTGTTTTGTTAACATGTGTATAGAAAAAACATAAATATTTCATTAATTTTTAATTAAATAAGAAATCATTTTTGAACTTAGGATTTTTTTTTTTAAAACATAGTTCATATGCATGTATGTATATAGATACGTATTAAAATTTGTTGACCTTAAAATATTAATGAAACATTTTTTAAAAATTTGAAATGTTTTCGAAAGCATTTTTATCAATTTGTTAAAATCTTTTATACTATCTTGAAACATTTTACATATATATTTTAAAATAATTTATTATTAGCATTGAATTTAATTACCTTTTTAATTTTTTTCCCACATTAGCAATTACACACACACACACATACACATATAAAATTAATAAACACAGACACACACATAAATTTATACAAATACACACACACACACACACATATATACATATATATATATATATATATACATATTATGAAAATCCTTCGAAAAATTTAATTACGCATTAATTAAACTGAAAAATATTAAACGAAAGGCTTATCATTTTCATTTGAAAGTTTTAAATATTTATTTAAATTTTGATGATTAAAGTTACATGCTCTAAAAGCACAATCATTTCTTTCGTGTATTAATATTTATAAAAAATGATCTCAAAATAATATTTATTTATATTAAAAAAAATTTCGAAGTTTGTGTGGCTTCACAAATTTACTAGATTAAAAGTTAAATGGGAATTACAATTTTATTTATATTAAATTGTACTTCATTAACATGTGTGAATATCCTATATTTTTAATGACATTCTGGATATTTTCATATGTTCTAAATTCTTAGCAAAATATTTCTAAAAGGTTCCTAAATGAGCAAATATGAGTGCATTCATTAATAGTATAACCGATAAATGTCTAAAACATTTCTTTCAATTCAAAAACGTAACTGAAAATGGTTAAAAAAAACCTGTAATTTCTAAAAATTACCTTTAGAAAACATCTCATTTAAAAGAATAAAGTGCTAAACCAAAATTCTAATTCCCTTTTAATTAATATTTAACTACTAAGAATTATCTAATCCCTATTTCTCACTGCGTTAGCAAAGAAACCCTCAAGTAAAGTGAGTCATGTACTTATCATGCGAACTGCAGGGGCGTAAATCCTGGGGGGGTACGGGGGGGTGCAACACCCCCCCTAGGAAAAAATCAGTCGGAAAATTTCCCGTTTGATCGGAAAAAGTACGTTTAGTCGGAAAAAATGGTATTAACCTATAAAAACTTATAAATTGGAAAAAGGAAAAATCAGTCGGAAAAATTCTCGTTCGATCGGAAAAAGTAAGTTTAGTTGAAAGAAAATGGCATTAACGTATAAAAACTTATGAATTGGAGAAATGTTTTTGTAGTTTTTAATTAGTAAATAAGAAAAACAAGTTAGAGCGAAGAAAACCTATAAAATTGTATTCTTAGTCGGATATTTTTCTCTTGTAGTTTTTAATTAACAAAATCAGAAAAAACAATTTAGGACGAAGAAAACCTATATAAATTTATATTTAGTCGGATATATTACGGATTTTATTTTTGTGATTAAAACTATTCAGAAAAACTTTGACTTGTCAAATATTGTGAACTCGAAAACCACGATATGAAGAAACAAAATATTTATATACATATTCCAGAAATTTTAATATTATTTGTAACCTTGACATTTTGATCGAAAACTTTGATATTCCGAACTTTTTTCTGTTCCCTTTGACTTCGAGATATCGAGATCCAGCTGTATTTATTTATAGTCGGATTGTTTTTAGTTTAGTCTGGAAATTTTAATACATACTGATTGAAGTGAAAAAACTTCTATCTTTTTTTTTTTTTTTTTTTTTTTTTTTAATCTAACTTTAAATTTAGTTAGAAACGTGTACCACGGAATTTAGGTGATATCCGATGAAAATTCAAAACTGAATTGCAAATATTTAGTACTTTACCCTATCAAAATCTGGATATTTTCCACTCTACACGAATTTTACCTTTAATCGAAAATAATTATGGTTTTATTTTTTCTACTAATTTTGTGTTTTCTTTTTATTTTATTAAAAAAGATGTTATTTTTTTTTTTACTTTTTTACGTAATTTTAGATTGATTTAAAAATGTGTTTCAAGAAATTTATATGATACCAGATGAAATTGAAACACCCAAATACTTTGAATTTTTATCTCGAAATAATCCGGATATTTTAGAATCTATACGAGTTAACTTCTATCAGAAATAATACTTTCGTTTTCTTTTTCCTTTCTCAATTGTATTCGATTTTTTTTATATTATTATTATTACTGAATTTTGTTTAGTTGGAAAAAACAGGGGTGATAACAAATTTTTACCCTGCTTTAAAGTATGTCGTTAGAAAGAATTAAGAAATCCCGTATTTTTGGCGCATTTTTGGCTTTAAAATATTCCCCAAGCAAACAGATTTCAATTTTCAGAAGCTGCGGAATTTGCTTCCAAGAACAAAAGTGTCTTTCCCTTAGTTCATCAATGTTACCAAATTCTGTTGACAGCTCCGGTGACAGTTACATCTAATGAAAGAGCTTTTAGCAGGCTAAAATTTATAAAGACTGCGATTAGATCAACTATGGCTGATGACAGATTGGAATCATTGATGCTTTTCGGTTACCACAAAGAATTAACAGACAATATAGATCTGTCCACTGTTCTTGAAAAATGGGCTAATCGTGTTAATCGTGCTATAAAAGTGTGAATTTTGTTACAAAAGCACAAATAAAATTTAATAATTCAAATTGCAATTATACAACAATTATTCAAATAATATTGTATTATAGTCATTATTATTATTTTATTAATATATTTAGATGATAATCTTAATTTAAATTTATTCGTACGTAATCCAAGCTTTTCCTGATGATCACAATGTTTAAAAGGATATGTTGAAATTACTTATAAACAAGTTTTCATTTGTGATTAATATTAACCTGTTATTAGTATATTTGTAAAGTAAGTTTCTCCAGAAGCAAGACCCATATGTATATACACTCATGTCCAAAATTTTAGCGTATATGACAAAAACGTAGAAATGGAGTGTTAAATATCTTACGAAATTATTAAATTTTATAGATGAAATTCACAAGATAATTATGACTTCGCGTATCGCATTGAGATAGTCAAATAATTTTAAAGCGCTGGTGTCGATTCTTTTCGAATTATTAATAAATTCATCTAAAAATTAGGGAAGAAAGTCCATGATTAATATGTATAGGAAAATGCGGATTGGAATCAAAAACTGCTTTGTTACATAGCGATATATCTTGTTACTAAACGTACAAAATTTGATTAACTTTTATTGCAGTACTAAGAAATGGATATAAGTTTTGTTCATTCGAAAATTTTCAATCTTTTAAATTTTGACTTTTTTTATGTTGTAGACGTACATCGTACACGGGTAACAGGATTCCTTATGCTTAATTCAGAATTTGAATTTTTATCCGGAGTGGAGTCTATGTGAATAAATATGCCATACACAGAAAAAATAAAATGCATTAAGCCCTTTATTGGTTTAAAAAAAAAAAAAAAAAAAAAAAAAAAAAAAAAAAAAAAAACGGGCATTGAATCCCCAGTTCTTCAATCATCCAGTTTCATCAAATTTTGTACATTTAGAAACAAGATATATCGCTATCAAACAAAGCAGTTTGGAGTTCCAAACCGCAATTTTCTACACATATTAATCATAGTACTTCGCCACTAATTTTTAGAGACACTAGGGGGCTCGGCCCCCTACGAGCTACGCTCGCCAACCCCCGTCCAGACACCGCAGATTCTAAATGCACGCTAATGTGATCGGCTTTAAAAAGATTTCGAAAGATTGAATTATAATTTAAAAAACAGTGGCGATCTCCCTATAAACGGATTTCTATTCATTTCTCTTTGATCGGGGAAATTTTAACGTCAAATCCGCTGCGGTACTACTTGATTATCCCGTCGACTAATTTCGCCAAATTATATAAATCGTCAAACCACTCACCAAATTATACAAATTGATATAATTTTTATTTTAAATATCGAAAGAAGAAATAAATTAGTACAACATTAATAAAAATACAAATAAAACGTCGAAATAAAAATAACTTGACGTAGACACGTGTAACAACATTTCAAAATAAGCTAATATAAATGGAATTAAGTAAACAGAATCTTTGTCTCCCGGTATTTTTTAACAAAGCGAAAAGAAAGTTCTTTTAAATGAGACATTTTAAATTAATCGTTTTTAATCTGACGTAATTTTGACCAAACTATTCTTTCTCTTTTTAATATTCACGTGAAAATACTTGTGTTAGAAATGAAATATTATTTGCGCTTTCCTAAGAAAAATAGTTGAAAAGTATCCGCTCAAAATATCAAATAAATGTCTAGCGCAATTTCTAAATTTAAACCGTTTTGCAATATTATTTTGTGTTCGTTTTATGTAATAACTGTAATGTGACGTAAATATGACGTAATTTCTCCTATTTAAGACTTCTAACGCATGTTAATAAATTTATTATTTTACAAATTCCTTTCTCTCTTAAAATTCACGTGTAATTATAGTTTTATGACGTAATTTTTAATAAGTTCCTGCTTTTTGTACATAATTATTTAATTCTAATTCCAATGTTTTTTTCTGTTTATAATAGTCACGTGTAAATAAATTTTTAATTTATTACACGTATAAATATATTTTTTTTTGAAGCAAACATTATTGTTTCCGTTGTTTATACAGTTGACAACAGTTTAAATTAATATCACTTTCTAAAATCTGTAAAAAATATCTCTAGAAATGCTGAAAATTTGAATTTAAAATAGAAATAAAACCTCAAAAAATTAGCCAAATTAAAAAAAAAAAAATACAATCTGCACACCGGCAAATTCTAACGCTTAAAAAGATCTAAAAATGATTACATTCCCATGTATAGTTTTTGATGCTATAAAACTTTTTTAATGGAACGATTTTGTCCAACTTTAGCATTAAATATCTCTTAAAATAATTCTTCGATTTGAAAACTGTCTGCATCAGCGTATTTATCAAACATTTCTCTATAATACCACCGATTTTCATATTTTTGTACGCAATATTTTTCTTAATATTAACGAAGAAAGACCTCCTGTCACAAAATATTCAAAACCGGCGGCGGCGGCGGTGACAGTGGTAGTTACTTTTTTTTAGAATAGAGAGATACATTAATAATTCAAAAGGAATCAACATCAGCGCTTTAAAACCTATTTGACTATCTCGATATGCTCAGTCATAATTATCTTGAGACTTTCATCTATCATCTATAAAGTTTAATAATTTCGTAAGATATTTATGATATCCTTTCTTCATTTTTCTCATATATGCTAAACTTTTGGACATGAATGTGTATATATATTAATTAGTCGGCATTTTGTTGGCGATAGTATTCGGAAATTTTTCTTCTTGGAGTCGGAAATTTATGAGTCTACACCCCCCTACGCGACCAGGGTGGTTTACGCCCCTGGCGAACTGTTGAGCCGCTTATCTACCAAAGGGTTTTTCCATATGGGGAATACACGCATACAGTAAAATTTGATGTTATATAAAACGAAATCAGCTAATATAAATCCCTTTTTTAAAAAATTATGGAATGGTATTAAGTCTCTCAATACTTGTGGTGTGTTTTGAAATATTTGTTAAGTATAATTTCAGTTTTATTTTTGCTTCGTACATTAAAATATCACTGAAAATTAAATTTTTTCTTCAAATATTCATCAAATTTCCTAGTTACATATACTTTTTTCATTCAATAAGTAAAGTTTAGTCAGAAAGCACGACACAAAAGTATAACTTCATTTACCTAACTAATGATAGTCTAAAATTACTAACCGACTAATACAAAACTTACAATTCGTTAATATAAAACCGAGAAATATTTGTGAAAACATGACTACAATTCAAAAAAAAATATCTTTAAAAAGCATGTCACTTAAAAGAATAAAATCCTTCCCCGAATTTTATTCAAAAAACATTCACATTCCTACAAATATTTCAAAATTTCCACTGTTTTTTCAAAAAAATTTTATTTCAAATAAAAATATCTCAAAACACTCAATTCATTAACAAAATCAAATAAAACCTTCGAAAAATTTCTGAAGTTTATTCATTAAATTATTGCCCGACCAGTGACCGAGAGGTTCTGCTCTCGAAGCCAGTAGACAGGAGGTGCTAGGTTCGAACCGAATCGCGCCCGTCGGCCTAATCGTTCGGAGTCTTCGTGGTTTCCGTCGAACCATGGATTTCCATGCGAAAATATGGGTTAGGTTCCAAAATAAAGACCCAAATATCTTTTAAGACATGTCACTACAAAGAATAAAATCCTTCCCCAAATTTTATTCAAAAAACATTCACATTCCTACAAAGATTTTAAAATTTCCACTGTTTTTTTTTCAAAAAAATTCTATTTCAAATAAAAATATCTCAAAACACTCAATTCATTAACAAAATTAAATGAAACTCTCGAAAATTTTCTTCATTCAGTTATTTTCTTGTTCATATTTTTTAATTATCATTTTTAATTACTATTTTTAATGAATGAATATTTTAAATTATTCTTAAAATTCAACTGCATATTATAGTCCACTAAAAATAAATTTCAAACTCAAATATTCTAAGTCCCCTCATTAAAATTTCTGAATTAATTTTTCTTATTAATTACTTTTAATTACTTTTTAATTAATTGATATTTTAAATTAATTTCCATTTTCAATACTTCATTCGAACCTCGTACTATACTAATAAAATTGCTCGAAAAATTCAGTCGCTTCATTAAATATTTCCTCATTAAATTTTTAATTGCTATTTTTTTAATTACTAATTAGTTAATCGACAGTAAAAAAATACTCCCTTGTAACACACCAAAAATTCCGCTAAAAATAAATTTCAAACTCAAAAATTCTAAGTCCCCTCATTAAAATTTCTAAATTATTTTTTCTCATTAATTATTTTTAATTACCTTTTTAATTCATTCGAACCTCGTACTACAGCTGAGTAAAAATAAATTCCATCTCGAAAAATTCCCCTTCAAAAATTCCTCCCCCTCTCCAATTAACCCCTCTCTTATAACATAAAATATTCTGATCGCCCTCTTCCCCATTCTCAAAAATTTTTTACCCCCATTTTACCCCTCCTCTTATAAGACACTCTCGAGAGGAGGCGCCCTCCCTCCTCCTCATTTACACCTCCTCTTACAAGACGGTCTCGGGAGGAGGCTGTCCTCCCTCCTCCTCAGCCTCCTCCTGGGGCCGGAGCCCCATTTCTTCTCTACTTATAGTTTTATTCCCGCCACTATTTCAAATGAGAAAGGATCAGGGTCCTTAGCCGCGTTTTTGGCCCATGAAATAGACTAAAATTCGATTCTGTTAAACCAACTTAATTATTTCACTTTTTAATATTAGAAGGTATATATTGCACGATTTTAACAATAGTTTTTGTATTTTGTTCGGATTTATATGACTTACACAAGCTCAAAGTTTGTATAAGTCGTAGTTTTAATGAAAAATATGCAATTTCTGCTACTTTTACCTCAATTATTTATATGAGCGCAATCGTGCACACTTTCTTCTTGACATATATTATAAAACACATTAAAATATACAAAATAAAAGTGTTTCAAAGCTGCGCTCATAGTAAAATATTAAAAATAGTGAGTAAATTGATGTTAAAAATAGCAGAAATTGCGTATTTTTTGTCAAAACTACGATTTATACGAAATTTGAGCTTGTGTAAATCATATAAATAAGAACAAAATACAAAAACTATTGTTAAAATCGTACAATATATACCTTCTAATATTAAAAAGTGAAATAATTAAGTCAGTATAACGTAATCGAATTTTAGTCATATTTCATGGGCCAAAACCGCGGCGTATGGACCCTGATCTTTTGCTTTGTAGTTTTCTACTGGTATTCAAGGTTCATTATTTTTATTTAGAAATAGTGGCACGCGAAATAATAATAATAAAAATTGTCACCAATGGCAGGCCTGCTTATTAGTAATATTTTCTAAAGTAAATTTAAGTTTTAACCCTTTAAAAAGGTATTTTCTGTATTTATCACCCCGTAAAACAAAAGAATTGTGAGTATGTTTTAACATCACGCTTATTCACTATTATCACGTTAAGTCATACTATTTGGCAAAAAATTATTTTTATCAAAAATTGTCGACTGGAAAGAAAAGTTGGAAATTGTACGTCAAACGTGGCAAATGAGGTGCGTTCGTACTATAACTAGTTTCATAAATATTCAGATCTTGGTGCAATAGATGTTCCACTCTTATGCAGAAATGCAGTAATACAAAATTTAGTACGATTATATGTATTAAATTCAGTAATACGGAAATAAAATGACTCCATATTAAATACGACGTAATCACCATGCCAAGAATCATTGACTATCATGGAATATCATTAAATTAATTATGTATGATAGGATTTAATAGAATGAAGAAAACTTTTGTTAATATCATTGTTTTTATTCGATTTTCATAAAATTTGAAATAAAATTCTGCAACGATTATATATATATTAAATTTCAAATCATTCGGTTGGGTAGTTTTTGCGCTGTTATAGGCGGACAGACGGGCGGACTAGACGACGACTATAAGAGCTACATATTTATATAATTACGAACCCACCTAAAAAGTACCAACAAAATCTTCCAGGTTATGGCTAAGATGCCCCTGAATGTTGAATTAACTGCCAGTTACAAATTAGTTTTCAAATTATAGTTCAAAAATTAGTTCTCTAATTATATTATCTCAAAATGAACATTCAAAAGCTGTCATTGAAGCAACTGAATTTTTTTTTTTTCGTTGCTATATTTCAGACTTAAATAAGGATTTTTGTTTTAGGAATATCGCAGTCAACTGCTCAATGGACCTGTGGCAGAAAATTATTACGCTTTTTGCAACAAACTTTAATAACATCAAATTTTTCTTATGGGAATGGACAAATCAAAGAAATAGAAAAAAGATATAGTTTTGAGTAAAACAATCGTAATGCAGGCAATATTCATTGTTGGAAATTAATAGTTTTTTGTTTTTTCTGTTTTTTGTTTTTCTTCCCACTTTTCATAAATATGTAAATAGAGAAGTTTTTATGCACAATGTTCCATGCATATTTTTTCCAACATGTTGTGATTTAAATATTTATTTTTGTTACTACAAAATATTACATTGTGTAAAAAATAATGGCAGTTTCTGTTGAACTTTAAAAAATTTTTTAAATGGTTGAAGAAAGTTTTAAAACACGATCTAAGTTCAGCAACAAGGCTCTTGGACTGTGGTAGATGGATTAACATCAATTATTGCTTTTAATTTTTGATTTATGTCAATCTCATCTATGACCCTTTCCATTTTCAAGACTTTCATTTCCATCATGAAATTTCCGGAACTAACGTCCATCTGTGCGTTCATTACTTATTCATAAATGGCATGTGTGGTTGATATTGCCAGACTTATATACTGCTTTTCGTTTCATTTTGAACTCGTAAAAAAAATCGTACGAACTTGCTTCTTTACCATGGTCTTTTTAATGGAAATTCCCATTATTTTTTTTTACAAAATCTAACAATTAACGCAGAAAATGTTTAAAAAAAATTAACTTTGTTTTCTGGAGGAGAGGAAGCAGGCGTTTCAAGAGGAGGATATGGATTTAGATAATTCATTATTGAAGCACAGCGAGCCGAAAACAAGCAAATTTTCTTATGTATCCACTTAAATGCACAGATAAAAATCGAATAACCGCGATTTCTCGGAAATGGCTTGATCAATTACAACGTAGATTTTAGTACGATAGAGTTAATAACGTAGCCTGATTTGTGAAATTCTATCTGTGCCCTACAGGTGAAACTTCTAATGCAAACCCTATGAGCGATCCTGTACCACTGGTATATGACATAAGTGTCCATCGATCACAAGGACTTGCAATTGATACGAATTTGCAATTGATATGAATTTAATGAGCCTGAAACAAGCAAAACTTCTCATGAATCCACTTAAATGTAAAAATGAAAATCGAATGACTGATTTCTCGGCAATGGCTTGATCAATTACAACGTAGTTTACCACAAACATATATTTTAGTACGATAGAGTTAATAACATGACCTGATTTTTGAAATTCTATCCGTGCCCTAAAAGTGAAATTTCTAATTGCTATGAGCGAACCTGTGTCTCTGGTATATGACATAAGTATTCATCGATCACAAGGACTTGCAATTGATAAAGCTGTTTTGAACATTGGTAGAAACAAATTCTCAACTTGGACAAACATGTGTCGGCTTCTCGTGTATAAGAAAACTTTTTAACCAAAACACGTTGGAAATTGCTCGTTAACCGTGGCAAATGAGGTGCGTTCATACTATAACTAGTTTTATAAATATTTTTTGCACCGCATATTGTACTGAATTTATATTTTAGTGTACTTCATAAGTGCATATCAATTTCATTCTGTTCGGAAGGCTGTAACATCATTAAAATGCACTTGCAACATTTTTTTTCCCATTGGCCGTAATATAACGGAAAACTTTTGACTGTCCCTGTAATTAAACTATACATCCGATTTTCATAAAATTTGAAATGACTCGAAAAATTTTTGCAGCAACTATATATTTAAAATTTCAGACCATTCGGTTGGGTAGTTTTTGCTCTATTATATGCGGACAGACAGACAGACGGACTGAACGACGACTATAGGTGCTACGTATTTACATAATTAAGAACGCACTTAAAAACAGACTTCAAAAACTACTAAGTAAAAAGCACGCTGGTCTTTACCATTAGGGTCGTGAGCGATTCGAAATAGACTCTGTTGGCAAACAGTGCACTGCTATAGCAGTAGTTGCGTGCATGGCTTTTTTCGAATCTGTTCAAACTGGATGGACATTTAGAAATTATTTATTAAATTGGCACTTTTGTGAACAGCACTCTTATACGCTAACTACTTGTGTATTTCTTATATTAAAGTAAAAAAAAAAATCAAGAATTGTTGGTCCACCCTGTATTAAGGGGACTCTTCACTCACTTGAAAACACCCGCTCCGTAATGCTAAACCTATGGGCAGATTGTTTTCCAATTTCTCGTTTGAATTAGAGCATTTTTAAATGACTTTTTTTTTTTTTTGCATAGAATAGCTGAGGTCGATATGGCTATTTCTTACTTTTTCGATTTCGGTTGCAGATTTTTTTCTAATGAATGTATTTTTAGTATCGCAACCAGTTCCGAAAGTCTTATGTTACGTGCTCAAAAGGGAAATAAAACATCTGAACCTAAAAGGCGGCAAAAAAGAACCTAACATTGAATAAGTTAACAAATAAAATCCAGTAAACCACTTGCTGCAAGAATTCAGGTCTTTTATTGTCGTTATTTTTTCCCACTTTTTCAAATATAAAACTAAACTGACCATGAACATTCCAGAAAAGTAGAATTTTCTAAAAAAAGTAGGAGAAATGGGTAAAATTTAGTCCTGGGAGTTCATATAAAAAAAAAGAAATTTTCTCAAATCTCAACATAAATCAGAAAAATGTATTTTGACTGAAAAGTCAGATATAAAATGCATTCTCTGAATGGTATCAAAGTTACAAACAGTTTGAAAATAAACACTTTAATAAATTTCCAGTGCAACATTATAAAATAAAGGAAGGAAGCAAACTTTTTTTTGGTCTACTATAATAAGATTTGTCCTGAAATTTCAAGACCAGGAAATTCTCTGGTATCAGTATTTTCTTATCGAAAATCTTTTTTTTTAAATAAGGCGAAATTTCGCGCGTTTAACCTAGATTTATTTTTCTATAGAAAAAAAAAACTAAAATCTATGAACCATTGAACAAAATAAGTTTATAAGATCGGCTAAACACAATTTTAAAGTAAAAATGTCATAGTTTTTAAAAATAGAGGATTTAAAACACATAAAATAACATTTTACCGAGATATGCATTCAGCTGTTTTGTATAATGCTTAAGGTGGCATATACGAATAGAATTACAAATAAATCCTAAAAGTGCGCTTAGATGTTATTTGCTATTTCATGTTAAATATGATTTTGCTATTTGGAGTTTTAAAGTTTTCTTTTTACTCTAATTAAAAAGAAAAAATTTCCAATGAATATCCATAGTACATCAAATTTCCAGTTCATTCATGTTCAAAATAAGTTTTAACTTTAAACCTTAAGGGATCTCAGGACTCTTAAAACTTCAAAATTTTCGGAATTTTAATTTTATTAGATGTTAAACTCCTATCCTTTCTTAACATTTTGATATATTTGTTTCCTTGAAATTCCCATTAGAACAGAAGTTATGGCTTTTAGAATTGTACCCGCTCAATAACTGAAGCGGCGTTTCCGAAACTTTGAAGTCATTTTTCTCCAAATTACGTTTTTGGGCATAACGCGCACAATATTTCAAAACTCCTGAATATTTTTTCATGAATTTTCAAAACAAATGTTTCGTGCTAGTCTGTATAAACTGAACCTAAAATTTACTTTTTACTTTTCAAAAAAATATTTATTTAGCTGATCATACTGTTGAATTTTTTAAAGTTTTCATTAGCTAAATAAAACTTTGTATTAAAAATATAAAAATGCTTTAAATACAAATTTATTTAGGTTAAGGGTGATTATTGTAATCAGGCACCGAAATTTTCCTTCTAGCTGCAAAATTTATTTTCCAATCCTGCGTGTAAACTGTCATACCAATTTTTTGCTCTTCAAATGTCTGACAGTTTGGAGCCCCTGCAAAAGCTAATCCTGCATCTTGCAATTTTTTAAACACATAAAATAAAAGAATATACTTATATCTTTCATCTCAATAAAAATTGTATTTTAAAATCATATACATTTTAAGATATTCAATTTTGAAAATAGTCTTTTTTTTTTTCTTTTTTTCCAATTTTAAGAGTCCTGAGACCCCTTAAAATAAAATTTTCTTACTAAAGATGAATTTGCGTTAATATAATTAAAATAGCTATACATTAGAATTTGCTAAATAAACCTCCATTTCTCATCTTTTATGTATAATACATTTTAAGAATCTTCAAATAAAAATCATTCGGGCATCCAGTAAATATAGGTCCTAAATGATACAAAATTAATCAAAACAACTTATAAAAAATAAAATGAAATATTGACTAGCACCTTTTTATTATAGCTGGATTTGTTATATCGTCTTTCCAGCATTTACCAAACGCCACCATCAAGCTATATTGGCACAAATAATTTACTTATGAAAATAATCATAAATCGTGATCGTCGGGTTTCCTCTAAGTCCACACAACTTTGAAGAAATCATTTACTGATCCTATATGCTGCCACCACCGATATGATTACGTGATATCGGTCACGCTATGAGAGGATTGTTGAAAAGAAAACGGCTGAATCCCAAAACAACCGAGACACTTTTGTACATTTTGATATTGCTACGCAGCGTGAACTACTGAATTTTGATATTGCTACGCATTGAGAACTGCTGAATTTTGATATTGCTAGGTAGCGAGAACTGCTGAATTTTAAGATTGCTACATACCGAGAACTGCTGGTGACAGTGATGTTTTTTTTTCGGTTAATGAACGCGAAGTGTTCATACATGTTCACTGATTGCCACTTTAACGAGTTTCCTGCGTTTTTCAGATTGCTGCAGAACTAGGTTGCTGTATTCAGTGATACATATTATTGTTTTATGAACACTTCGCGTTCATACTTCTTTAAATTAGAAATAAAGTGTTCAATGTTTACTATAATATAGGCACGTACTTACAATATTAAATGACCCCATGATTTTTTCTGAAAGTTCTTGAGAAATGAAAATTTTAATCATGATATCGTTACTCTGATTTGGTTACTCTTTAAAAATTTCACATTTTCAATAAACTTATGTTGAAATCGTTTCTTTTATTTTGAATCTCATAAAAATCAGCTTTCCTGTGTTTTCTAATACGTCGTTATTTATAAATGTTGTATTTCCCACGATTCCAGGGTGATGACGTAGTAAAAAACAGTCTGGAAGCATTCAGGAAAGTGGACCAATCACGTTAGTTTTCATGTTGCCGCATTTTAGATTGGCGTATGTGGGGTATTTGGCGCTTGTCAGAAAAGTCGCCAAATGGGGTGTCTCGGCAGTTTTGGGAATCTGCCAAGAAAACCAACTCTTTCAATTAAACTTAATTAACAGTTTATTTACATACTATTTACAAATCACAAAACACTATTTACACTTAAGAACTCGGATATAGGTGATCCGGATCAACATTAAATTCAGTAAATACTTGCTGTGTACTTCTAAACTACTTTATATTCCTCTCACCCTACGCTAGTTAAATTAGACTTATTGGAGATCTCTATTAATCTCCCAACACATTAGCTCTATACTCAAGCGCTTCACTGCCTAATCAAGCTGTATCCACGAGCTACTCTGGAACGAACTCACACATTGAGTTCCAGGCATCAACTCTGCTCTGCGAGAAAGCGACCACAAACTTTCAGCTATACGCCTTAACTGATCTCCCTCAGCTATAGTAGTTTTCGCCAACCGAGACGCTTGACTTTCATTGACCTTCACCAGTTAAGACCCCGGTCTTGCGATAACGAAGGCATTAAGAGAGGGGAATATAAGGGATAATATAGTAGTCGCATTGAGTCAAATTAATGGTTGTATTTGATCTGATTAGCATGCACATATATGCTTGTAAATTTTGATTTGTGGTATTAACAGTAATTTTTATAAGTTGAAATGCAAAAAATCTTGCCATGATAATTGTTAGATTTGTTATTTGTGTTAACGATGAAATTACTTATTTGCAGTTTTTATTATTTATGTAATTATATTAATTATAATTTTATTAATCAAAACATAAAACGTTTAATGTTCTAACTTGATAACTATTAATTTAAAAGATATTAACAATTTAATATTAAACGCAGTTATTAATAATTTTAATAAATATAAATGTGTGCCGTACTTAATAGGTTTACATAATTATCACAAAATATTACATAATGTTATTACTAACTTATAAAATAACTAATTTTCTGTTTTTATATCTTTTATTACTAAGAATGTTTTGTCTTTGAGTTGATCCTGTCTATTTACACATTCAAGTGTGTACTTCAAGAGTGATCAGATATTTTTTACACATTTAGTGTCATCAGCAAATTACGTATTCAAACACTTATTTTGAAATTTACACATTAGGCGTGCGTTTTGTCAATTTACGCACCACTTTACCTATATAGGCAAATCGTTTTTGTATCATTGATATACCTGTTTTTATGTGTAAAGTTGCGTAACATGTTTTTTAGAGTGCATAAATAAAAAATCCATGTAATTTTTAAGATTAGTTACATGCTGTGACGCGGAGAATTTACAGACATTATTAATTTATTGTTATTAATTAATTAATATTTATATTAATAATTATATTAATATTTATTAATTTATTATTAATTTATTTATATTGACAAAAAAAAGTCCAATATTCTTTTTTTGCATTTTTACTCTCGATGTTGAAGATTTTAATTCACAAAGAATTGCTATTTTTCTACTCCCATAACTTCATAACTTAAAAGTGTAAAAGAAAAAGGAAAGGAAAAGATGATTTTGATGCCGGATTTTTGAAGTTGCCGAATTTTTTAATGCCCGATTTTTTAAGTTACACTGTATATTACTCCTTTCTAGGGAGTGGAAAATTCCACTCTTTAAGGAGTGTATTTTTATAAAAGTCACTCCAAAAACAGTGGAAATGCCTGTCACTCTTTCAAAGAGTGAACTTTTCACTCCTCCCAATTTTAGAGTGTAAGTTACTTATTTTGAAAATTTCTGGAATCCTCCAACATTTTAATCTCTTAGCCTCTATTTCTTTCAATTTCTTTAAAATAATCGCACTAATTTAGCATCATGTTGCCTAAAATAGATATACACGACACTCAAGTCTGTTATCAAATTCAAAACGGACTAATTTCTGATCTATTCAAGCAGTTGTTTATATTCTTAAATATACAAAATTGTTGTGAACTGGTATCTAGTGAAAATTTAACTCATGCGCATAAATAAAGATGTAATCTTTAGAATAATTCTATTTATTCTATATAAATATATAATTCTATATAAATTTAAATTTTCACTTTTTTAATTTTTTTTTTTTAGTTCTTGTATTCACATTAAAAAAGATACAATAATATGTAGGCTTTTAGAATTGAATTGTTTTTATTGATAATTGTTAAACAGTTGTTTTTAAATTTAGAATCGTCATAAAATAAGATTATCTATAATGGTGATTCGAAATAGTACAAATTTTCCCGTACCGAAACCTTTGTGACTCGAGATGAGGGTGGGAAGTTCGTATACTGCGAAAGAGGGTGGACGAGACTAAGGTTCTCTAGACGAGACTCCTTATCTCACTTCGGTATTTTAGTTTTTAACAGTCCCCTATTTTCTCCGTGTCAAAGGAAGTCACGGAAGGGACGGTAGGATACATGATTTCCATGTCAGTTGTCGAAGGACGAGTGTGAATGTCAAGCGCCCGCGATAAAAAATTGTAGTATAGATCACTCCTCTCCCAAATCATCCACCGGTTTTTTTCTACCATCAGAGTCCCCTTCCCTTCCTCCAATCCATCGAAGCTCCCGCTGTCACTTTCCGTGACGCTTATTATTTCATTATCTGGTGAAATCCTTTTGTCTGCCTTATCTCAAATATGAATTTGAATAGCAGGGACCCCACTCTATTCATAACTACATTCCTTCAACTCTCATATCTAACCCACTAGCTCGGATTAAATTTCAGATAAGAAAAGAGTGTTACTTTAAAATTCCCAGTACACACACAATATACAAGCAAGAAAATAATATATAACCATAGTTCTAATAGCATATGTTCCTCAGAACCTGACAGTGATCGTAAAATAAATACCGGGCATAGATGCCGTATCTTCTCTCAGCCGTTGTTGTTTTGAATTGTTTGGCGATTTTTTGTTCGTGTGTTGGCGGTGTTTACGGATATGACAAACTCGATATGGAAACCCCGTGTGACGTGTCCGTGTTCTGGCAACCCCTGAGAAGCTTAGAATTTTGTGCATGTATTTTGATATCGTGTATCGTGTTCTATCGTTGTCTTTTTGTTTTTATGTTAAATTTATTGGATGTATTTCATTGACTATAGTTTCTGTAGTCCGTTTAAACGCTCTTGCTGAAGTAATTAAGAAATATGAGGAAATTTTTACAAGAAAGTGTTTATAGCGTGTCAATGCGTATTAAGCTTATTTTGGAAAATGACGGCGGTGTTATGAGAGATATTTTGTGCTGGAGGCTTCAAGAAAGCAGATGTCTGTTAAGGTATGTTGATAATTTTATGTATATTTTGTTGCTTTAAGGGTTTTTTACATTTTGAGATTGCTACAAAACGAGAACTGCTGAATTTTGAGAATGCTATCCCGCGAGAAATGCTGAATTCGGCGGTGTTTTTTTCGGTAAATGTGCGCGAAGCGCTCATACAAGGATTACTGATTGCCAGTTTAGCGAATTTTGTTTATTATTTACATTTTATTTTCATTAACCCAAAACATGCGTATAAACCGGTGCTTGGCGACATTTACTACTTGGCGGAAAAGGGGTTTTCACGCCAAAAAGAATTCCAAGATGGCGGCCGAGGGGAACTTATGACATCTGTTCCAAATACCGTTCTAGTAATAGGGTAACGCAGGCTTTAAATTTATTAACACAAACGCTCACTTTAAAAAATAAATGGATAAATTTCAAATATATCTAAATACTGCGTTGTGTTGTTTCGATGCCCCTATTACTTCTAAACCTTCTGCCATAATTACTTACATTTAGAATTAACATAAAATATTTATTGAAATAACTAAATTAAAATTGGCGAGGAAAAGTAAATTAAGAAGTACCTAAAAAATAAATCAAATTAATTTAACCTAATACAGACATATACTGCTAAGAAAATAGTTACGAAGAAAATTAATTAAAACTAGATTATTTATTTACAAAAATTAAACACAATATTTACAGGTAAACATTAATATAAGACAAAGAGAATGGAAGTATACACTTCCATGACATTAAGTTCAGCATTTTTGCTGACTCTGCAATTTTCTTATTGAAATTGTTTAAGTTACATTTATTTCCATGTAGTATCTTGTCATTAATTTTTCAATTTTATCATTTAATTTTCATATTACATTGTTCATTTTATTAACCCGGCTGTAGTCGCATGTCGGTCTTTTTGCCGACCATATAAATTATCTTCACCTAACCCTCATATACCCTTACAAATATACTGGAGAATTACTACGTAGCTGACTTTTAATGTTTATCCACCACCATAGTGAAGTAACAAGACATCTCTGTTATTTTTTTCATGTACATTTTTATAAACAAAGTTGAAATTACTGGAAAAGTCTTCGCAATGATCATTAATGTCAGTCCATTTTTACTTTTTCCAATTATTCCAAATGTCATGAATAAAATGTTTAATTTAAGTAAACTGCAAGATTAACTTCATTGAAATGTAATATTCGAATATTAAGAGAAAAATATTTCTTATTTTATATTTTCTGTATGCGGGGAACAGGCGGCTAAAAGATCGAGCGCGACTAATAACGATCTGAAAAAAGTTGCGACTACTCTCGGGTTAAGTGCTAATGGATCACAGTAATCTATCCCTAACACCTAATATATTTAAGAAACATAATTACCCTTTTTTTAGACACAATTAGATACATAAATTTTAAATACCTCTTTCTGACACATCATCCTGAGCGGAGAGTTGTGGCCGATGAGAAAATATATATTCTTTCGAAGCGAAACAGATTTGTACTGGTCAGACATTTAGAATAGTCCATCTGATTACCTTGAGATTACAAAAAAAATCTCTACATTCTGCGAAAGTAAATCAGACTCAACAAATTGTGAGTCAAAAACCAACTTCACACACTCAAAAGCAAAACCAGACTCTCTATACATTTTTACCAACTGCAGCCCTTCTGATTTCAATGGGCGGGCCAAAACTACAATCACCTTCTATTGTCTTACACATCTTCCAATAATAACAAACACCCTACATTTGTAACATTTGTTGATTTACATTAAAATATCTCCCGTACCTCAAGAAAATAACTAGCTTCTCTCGAGGTCAAAGGCTAAACTCTGTAAACGTACCGGACATCTTTATTACTCTAAAGTGGACCATATTCATAGCACTAATAAATTTCTCGAGGCTCGCTTTTGTTGCGACAATCAACTTTGTCGCCAGAAAGACTGGATGTGTCTATGCCGGTGTTGTGGTCTGGGATTTGTTTCTAAAACTATGTGATAGACGGCTTGCATTGACGTCACGTTGCTATTAGCAACGACTGATACTATTGCATCTGGAGCCTACATGTGGAGCACAGAACTGCCCGTTTGCCGTTAAAAGCACGTGTTATCTTTCTGTTTAATTTAGATCTTTCTTATTTTTATTATTATAGTGCAAATAAGTTTAATAAGTCAAATGGAGAGCACCACATTCGCCTTATTTTTGGGCGCCATATGAAGCGATGCTAGACATGTGCGACCCGTCTATACAAAATAATTATTTTTTTTATAATAATATAATAAAATTGATTAAAACAGAATTTTTCATAAATACCCGGATCTTTATAATTTCCAAAGATCTAATGAAGGATATTCCATCTACGTCACGATCACGTGGCCAAGGTAAAAACTTCTAGCGTAAAGAAGGGAAAGCTCCGTAGACGCACTGTAAATCCCCGATAGCCAGTGAAACAGATCACGGGGAAAGCAGTAGTAGCTTTCCTTCTAATCAGTTAGAAGTTCTTTGACTAAATGGAGGATATTCCATCCACGTTTTGATCACGTGGTCAAGGTAAAAACCTCTAGCGTAAAGAAGGGAAGGCTCCGTAGACGTAATGAAAAGCCCTCGCCAGCCAGTGAAACAGTTCATGCGGAAAGCAGTAGTAGCCTCCCTTCTTATCAGTTAGAATTTCTTTGGGTAAATTACCGGTATCACGTGACTTTTTTCAGCCTCGAACGCAGATTTGGAATAAAGTTCATTACCGATATCGCGGGCTTTTTTCAGCCTCGAACCCAGATTTGGAACCAGATTTTGGTCCATTTCGATGTTTTTATCATGTTTGGTATATTTTACAAAAAAATATATGCAAAGGAAAAATGATTTATCTTGAATAGATGTTGGGGAGCGTAGCTCTCCATGATTCATCTTAAAACTTTTCTTATTATAAACATCATAATTCAGCCTAAATGATGTACAGAAGACTCTTTTAGCATTGTTTACGCAAATACAAATAAAATAATTTCAATAAGTCATTTTTTTAACTGGAAGAATGGCTTTAAAAACAATAAATTTCATTTTAATAATCTAAATGCATAAAAACTGTAAACGATCACTAATACATTGAATGATCGCTAAAAGAACAAGAGCACTGCATGCAGTTTGCAGGCTCACCAAGACGCACTGGCAGCTCGTTTTCGCCCAAAATCATCTCAACCAATCAATTTTTATCCCCTGTGTGTCACCATTTTTATATCTTGGCACCCAACTTACGCTTCAGGCGCGACCAATGACATACAAGGCCAGTTCATGACTTTTAAAACGTCACACGGAGCGGGATCATCTTTACACGGTGATTGCTACAGTCGGATGATTTAATCTTCGAGCACTCTGCCACCCTCGGGTTTTTTCCGAAACCGAAAAAGACGCAAAAACGGAACGGAAAAAGACAACGACGAAGGGTTCGAGATCGTTCGCACGGGGAACGCGTAAAAATTAAACTCTCGACAGTCGAATCACGGGTCGGGGAAAAATAATTCGTGGGGGGAGAGGGGGACGGGGAAACGAAAAATCAACAACGAACGGTTCGAGAAACAAAACACTATCGGGTAAAAATCTAGTTTCTTTCGCGTCAGAGTAAAAGTTTTTCGATTCATCAATATCGGTACACGACGCGTCTCAAAGAAACGGGCCAGAGTTTTCCCTTCCCCATTCGAAACAGAAAAAGGGAAAGAAAAACATTTCTCTCAACACGACTACCATCTCAAAGCCAACGAACAATTTTAAATTTTAAATTTCCTCCGTCGATTTCATCGAATCACATAATAAATTCTACCAACCAATCACCCTCATCAACAAACTCCCCAGTTCCGTTTCGAGAAGAAAAACCGAGGCAATCGAAAGCAATTCCACCGAATCATCCACAGATCGCGCATTCCAAAGCCAATAAACAATTTTAAATTTCCTCCGTCGATTTCATCGAATCCCATAATAAATTCTACCAACCAGTCACCCTCATCAACAAACTCCCCAGTTCCGTTTCGAGAAGAAAAACCGAGACAATCGAAAGCAATTCCACCGAATCATCCGCAGATCGCGCATTCCAAAGCCAATAAACAATTTTAAATTTCCTCCGTCGATTTCATCGAATCCCATAATAAATTCTACCAACCAGTCACCCTCATCAACAAACTCCCCAGTTCCGTTTCGAGAAGAAAAACCGAGACAATCGAAAGCAATTCCACCGAATCATCCGCAGATCGCGCATTCCAAGGCCAATAAACAATTTTAAATTTCTAAATTTCCTCCATTAATTTCATCGAATCGCAAAGATCAAACTTCCGAAGAAAAACCGAGACCATCGAAAGCAGTTCCACCGAATCATCCAGATCGCGCATTGCAAAGCCAATAAACAATTTTAAATTTCTAAATTTCCTCCATCGATTTTATCGAATCCCATCCGGAATCAAATCGCAAAGATCAAACTTCCGAAGGAAAACAGTTTAAAAATCGAAAGCAGTTCCACCGAATCATCCACAGATCGCGCATTCCAAAGCCAATAAACAATTTTAAATTTCTAAATTTCCTCCATTAATTTCATCGAATCCCATCCGGAATCAAATCGCAAAGATCAAACTTCCGAAGGAAAACAGTTTAAAAATCGAAAGCAGTTCCACCGAATCATCCGCAGATCGCACATTCCAAGGCCAATAAACAATTTTAAATTTCTAAATTTCCTCCATCGATTTCATCGAATCCCATCCGCAATCGAATCGCAAAGATCAAACTTCCGTCGACCCATCGCCTTCATCAACAAACTCGACTCGAATTCCCCCATCGATTTCCACCAGAAACAAATCGCAAAGATCAAATTCCGAACGAGCAACCACGTCCGTCAGAGAAAATTTCGACGAGAGAAGGCGAGAAGGATAAAAACTCTCGCTATATTCTGTAATTCGGTCGATTCGGAAAAGTTTCCTCGAATAACTAAAAGAGTAGCTAAATTCTTTCCCGCCCGCGAACGATCGCGAGCTTCGACCCAAGAACTTATCGACCCCACGCGAATTTAACCGAAAATTCTAAATTTCCTCCGTCGATTTCATCGAATCCCTCGAAAAAAAAACAAATCGCCGAGATCAAACTTCCCGCGGACGACTCTCGCACGAACAAAGCAGAATCGTAACAGCAGCGTCAAACAAACAACACCGCGCGGCAGAAAATTAAATTTCGACGCGACCCGCGATCTGAAAAAAAGTAACACGGAAAGAAACAAAAACAGACGACAAAACATTACAGGATAAAATTCCGTTTATTACTCGTTTCGAGAAGAAAAATACACAAGTGAAACTTTTACGTTTCGTCAATATTGGCAAACGAAGCGTCGCAAAAAAATGGGCCAGAGACGGGTATAAACCCGCCTCTGACCCATTTTTTCACTTTCACCTCTAACAATTTTTCACACCCTTTCTTTTTCGAACGGGGGAAAACATCAGGTGAAAAAGTCTCCTCGTTTCGAGAAGAAAAATACACAAGTGAAACTTTTACGTTTCGTCAATATTGGCAAACGAAGCGTCGCAAAAAAATGGGCCAGAGGCGGGTATAAACCCGCCTCTGACCCATTTTTTCACTTTCACTCTAACAATTTTTCTCACCCGTTCGAAAAAGAAAGGGGGAAAACATCAGGTGAAACAAAGTCTATCACACAGTTTTTTTTTCGAACAGTTCTTCGAAACATCGAGTGGAAAAAATGTCTCTCACACAAAGTTTTTTTTTCGAACAGTTCTTCGAAACATCGAGTGGAAAAATGTCCATCACACAAAGTTTTTTTTCGAACAGTTCTTCGAAACGTCAGGAGGAAAAAAGTTCTTCACACAAAGCTTTTCTCGTACTGCTCTTTGAATTTCAGGAAGCTTTTTCCTTTCAGATTAAAAGTGTACTTATAATCCTCTGCATCCGGCGAGAGAACCAGTATAGAATCCGAGTCGAAAGTGAACTTCGAAGGCTCGAATTTCGTAACGAACGGTATTTTGAAAACCTCCTCGTCTTTTTTCAACTGGTCGGCGGCAATCTCCATGGCTCGAAACACTTTCCTTTCCTCTTTCTTCGTCCGAGGAATTCGAAGATTTTTCCGCTTCGGCTCCGCAGCTTTCGAAACCATCTTTTCGCGAGAAATCGAAACCGATTTCTCTTCGGGAACCGGCGTTCTCTTCGGGATCTTGAAGTGTTTCAACCCCTCTCGAATTTTAGCTCTGGAGGCCTCCATGGCTTCGAAAAATTTCCTTTTCCGAGAATCTTCGGCAGGAACAGGGATTTTCTCTCGGGGCGGCTCTGGTTTCTCTGGAATTTCGGCAGGAACAGGTTCTTTCTCTCGGGGCGGCTCTGGTTTCACAGGAATTTCGGCGGGAACAGGCTTTTTCAGTTTCTTGTTCACGGGTTCGGGTTTCACAGGAATTTCGGCGGGAACAGGCTTTTTCAGTTTCTTGTTCACGGGCTCGGGTTTCACAGGAATTTCGGCAGGAACAGTTTTTTTTTTTCTCGGGGTGGCTCGGATTTCACAGGAACTGGTTTTTTTTCTATTGGCGGCGAGAAAACAAGAGCCTTCTTCGATTCTTCCGGGGCGAGATTTTCCGGCTCCGGAGGCAAGAAAACAGGAGAGAATTTTTCAGGCTCGGGCATCGGTGCAGGCGGCGGCAAGAAAACGGATTCGTCCAGGGCGAAAACCTCCGAAAACTTTTCCTCTCCGGACGAAACCGGCATCGGAGCCGGCGGGCAAGGACGATCTTCTTCGTAAGTGACAAGCGGCGTGTGCAGTACCATGCGGTACGGATCGTAGACTCCGTTCTGGTCGGAACACTGTTCGTTACACCATTCCATCAGTCCTTCCAGGTCTTCGAAATTCAGAACCATCTCGTCTGAGAAAATCAATCCGATTCGACAGCACTCTGGCAACGAGTAAAGAAAACGTAATCCAACGAGACTCTGGCAACGAGTAAAGAAAACGTAATCCAACGAGACTCTGGCAACGAGTAAAGAAAACGTAATCCAACGAGACTCTGGCAACGAGTAAATGAAATTTAAAATCCAACGGGACTCTGGCAAACGAGCAAAGAAAAATCAGCGGAGCAACAGCGACAGTGTGCTACGAAAACTCAGGAGGGTATGATTTCGATCAGAATATCTTCGCCTTTTTATACGGAACATCGAGGTCGCGCGTTTCCCGCGGCCCCGACCGGTTCGAAGAACGACAGGAAATTCCCAGCCGAAATTATCCGAAGGTTTCCTCCAGGCAGATAAAAAAGCCCCCGGGGAAGGACGTTGCGCAATCCGGTTCGCAGAAGAAAACAAATCTTTCCGGCCGGAACTCGACAGCGCGTCCAGTTCACGGGTCGCCGCACCCGTTCCGAGAAAAAAGGGTAAACACGTGTTCATCTTCCCACGATTTCCTTTCGGTCGCGGAATGTTGCGCAACTCGATACGCGGAACGACAGGAAACGCCAGAACAAAAGCGGCCTGTTATCGCGGGAAGTTGCGCAACCGGATTCCAGAAACCGAGGCCACGCGTGTTTTTTTCATCCGCGGTCATGCGAAACGCGACCGACCGAGGTCACGGGAAGTTGCGTAATCGATTCGGCCGAAACGGCGACAGGAAGTCGTAGAACGAACTCGGCCGAGATTCGAAAAATATATTTAATTTTTTCACAAGTCATAGTATTGTTTTTAATATAATGAAATAATTTATAAAATAAATATTAAAAAAATTATTTTCAGATTGGATCTTCAATGTTTGTATACGGGCAGACCATAGTGGCAAAATTGTATTGTCAAAACTGACATTATATAAGATACAGGTCGACAGTTATAACTTTTTCAGCTTTTTCATAAACCGTGTTGTGTTTTGTACGCGACAGTCAATAAAATTCTTGGAAACCGATTTTCTTGGATATTTTCTTTCCATTCGAAAGGATAAATATTTCTTTCCGAGCTGGATTCCTGCACTTTTTTAAACACAGAAAGTAGGTTTCCATGGTACTCGGTATAGTATCCATGAACAGGAAATCGATAGTGGAGATATCCCGCGATAGATTCGTTCGATGCATTCGACTCTTGAGGTTTGTAACCATTATGATAATTAACTAATTGTTTCTACGATATACAATTTTATATTAATTTTTTATTTACAAGTGTTTCCACTAAATTTGCAGGATTGATATTTTCTCATCATTGAAAAAAAAAAAAAAAAAAAAAAAAAAAATTTTTTTTTTTTTTTTTTTTTTTTTTTTTTACATTATTGAGTTTTATGTAAGCAGGAAAACTTGTGAAAAAATAATGGAGAAACTGGTGTATATGAAAACAGTCGGATAATGGAAAAAGTAAAGTTATTTGTTAGACTAGAGAAAAAGCCAAGTGTCACGCGGCGCAGTATCATCAAATACGTCACCATAACACTTTGTTTCGAAACGTACAAGTTTTATTCTGAAGAATTTTTCAATATTGGTTGTATATTTAACGCAAAAAAACGGGTCGAACGAGGCCTGTGAGGAAAGATATGTATCTTTCCTCACAGGCCTCGTTCGACCCGTTTTTTTTTTTTCAAGTTTATAAGTATCACAAATATTTTTACAAGAGTTTTTTTACAACACAGAAGGACACAGATCAGAATTCATGGCGGGAGAAGAATTGTACAGGTCGGAAATGATGCTGTCCAGGGCGACGTCGTCTTTCGGATCGAAGGGCATGTCCAACATGGCATCCAGATCCAATTCTTTTTCTGGAGAATCGGATCGGTCGACCTGGGGGCAGTCTGCGAAATTCTCGGGATTCGAAACGTCAGAGTTTTCCGAATCGGGCGTTTCTGGATTCGAACCGTCGGAGTTTTCGGGCATTTCTCCCGTCAGATCCACGCATTCCGCGTTCCGGCGGATCGTCAAGTCCAAGGGTTCCGGATCCGGTTCTTCGCTGCGAAAAACCACCGCTTTCGGATCGTCGAAGACCTTCGAGTTCAAGATCTGGTAATTCTTCACGAAATCCGGAGAAGCCGTGACCACGCGCCTTTCCAGAATCGGTGGATTGGGAATCAGCCAGTACGTGATCTGTTGCTGCGGCGCTTCTGGCATTTGCTGCGGCGCTTCTGGCATTTGCTGCGGCGCTTCCGGTTGCTGCGGCGCTTCTTCGACTCCGGTTCTTCGGGCCTGGAAAAATCGGCGTTTTCCGCTAAAAAACCATCGGGCCGGGGATTTTCGGGAACGGGCACGAAAAACTCGTCGAAATCGCTTTCCGCTTCGGTCCTGGCCCGCTTTTGCGGCTGAAAGTAAGACGAAGTGCAAGGTTGCGGTGGAAAATAAGGAGAAGTCACGGGTTGCTGTTCGAAATACGAAGAAGCCGAAGAAGGGCCGGGCTGCGGTTCGAAATACGAAAAAGCCGAAGAATGGCCGGGCTGCGGTTCGAAATACGAGATTCCGATCGCGGCAAAGGCGGCGGCATGGCGGCCCGATCTTCGTCTTCGTCCCTTTCGTCGTCGATGTACGGGGTCTGGGGGGGAAAATCCATCGAACATTCCAGTCTGGTGACTCGCTGGGCCACGGGATCGATCGTCCGGAAAGGAATCGGAAAATCGCTCGCCAACAGATCCAGAGAGAAAAAATTCTTCTGAGTGGTGAAAAGCATGTACGTGGTTCCCGGGGGAACGGCGTAAGCGCCGTCGGCCAGCAAAATTCTCCTGTCGAAGAGATGGACGTTGTCGTAATGAAACAGTTTGTCTTCGCGGCTCAGTTCTTTTCTCCTTATCGTTCTCGGGAGCAGATAAAACAGCACGGGCACGTTCAGGGTCTGGATCAGATGGATCGTGCCTTCCGTCACGGTTCTCAGGCCGAACGTGAAATAAGCTTTCACGAGAAACTGATTTTCCATCTTGAAGCTCATCCTCACGTCCGCGTTCTTCCGAAATTCCTGCTTCGGGTTTCTCCTGTACCTGGTGGCGATCTGGGACCAGTCTATGCTTTCGGGGTGAAACGAGTCGAATCTCTGGCATTCTTTTCCCATGTACTGCACGCTGGACAGGTTTTTGTCGTGGCCGACGTGCTTGCAGAAATATATCTTGCGGTCTTCGTTCATGAACGGGACGAAAACCTTCACGTCCTTGTTGGAAGTCCAGCACTTGAAGTTTTTTTCGGGATACTGGATTCTGTACACAGACGTAGACGCGCGTTTGGGGAACACGTCCGTTCCCTTGAAAGATTTCTTGGTGTTCATGGCTTTTCGAAAAACACGAAGGAAAAATGAAACGATCGGCGGTCGGGCACGCAGGTCTCGATGAAGAATCGAAATGATACTTTCGGCCCGAAGCTCTGGCTTTTATACGCTCGGGCCGCGGGAAGTTGCGCAACCGGATTTCCAGAACGATCACAGATTGGAAGGAAAGACAGAAATAAACGAGGTCATCCGGTCGCGCAACGCCTGTCGGATTCGTCGCTTCGAGGAAAAGATGGCATAACATCCGGTGACCTCGACGAAAATATCTTATGAAGTTCGAAAGCGTAAAAGATATAAATCTCCAACCTCGAAAAAAAAAAAAAAAAAAAAAATATTTTTTTTTTTTCATGCATGGTTTCTATGACTAGGAAATTTGTTCGAAAATTTTTACAAGTTCAGAACGCGAAACAAGATTGAAATATTTTATAAGTCCAGAACGCGAAACAAGATTGAATTTTTTTACAAATTCAGAACGCTACGATAAATTTAACTAAGATTCAAAAGCGTAAAAGATACAAACCTCCATCCTTGAAAAAAAAAAAAAAAAAAAAAAAAAAAAAGAAATTTTTTTTTTTTTTTCAAGGATGGAGGTTTGTATCTTTTACGCTTTCGAACTCATGCCAGATTTATTCCAGAACTTCCGGTCGGTAGCGATAAGCCGTCGGGGTCACGGGAAATTGCGCAATCTTTTTCCTCGAAGCGACGAATCCGGAAGGCGCGACCGGACGACGTTTTTATCTCGCGCGGAAATCACGCGGCCCGGTGTTTTTTCTGCGAACGCGCCTTTCCGGAACCGATCGAGGTCGATCGCGCGTATAAATGCATGTCTCTGGGGGAAGAGAAAATCATTCTGAATTTCTGTTCTCGCCAGCGGACACGTTCGCCAGCAGAAAATTTTCTCTCCGCATCACTTTGCTGTTTTTTCTCGAAAAACAAGCCGCCATGAGCCTGTCCGAAGTCTGCATGGTCTTGGACCTCGACGGATTTCGCATCGACAAGAAATTTCGGGCCCGCGAGATGGGATTCGCTTCGCTGACCAAAAACGCCTGTCATTCTTACAGGTTCCGGCTGGACCATCTGACCCCGACCCGAAAAGAATGGGAAAGCATCCGCTATTGCACCGACAAGATACACGGACTGTCGCTCCGGAGCCTGCCCGGAGAAACGGACCTGTTCGACGAAGATTTCCTGAAAACCCTCCTGCGTATCGTATACGCGGAAAAAGCCACGGAAGAAAAGCGCCTGGTCGCGTACAAGGGGGGCCACGTCGAAAAGGACGTCTTGGAAGAACTGGACATACCTTGCGTGAACCTGGAAAATTTCGGATGCCCGAAATTCGACGACTTGCTGCATCCCATGAAATCGGCGGTCAGAGACTGCGGATACCACGGAAAACTGAAAGGGAAAGGGGCCGCGGCTCACTGCGCTAAAGTCGAATGTTTCTTCTTCGCCGAGTGGGCGAGAGACCGGCTGGAACGAGAGTGAAAAAAAAACTTTGAAAAAAAAGAAAAAAACGGGCCGAACGAGGCGCGAAGGGTGAAAAGACGCGAGTCTTTTCGACCCGGACGCGCTTCGTTCGGCCCGTTTTTTTAAATTGGATGCATCGCCAATATTGTAAAATTCAGAACAATAAAACTCGCGTTTCGGAACCGAGCGCAGCGCAGTGTCGAAACTGTATCGTCGACCAGTATTAAATATAAGATACAGGTCGACAGTTATAACTCTTTTCGGCTTTTCGATAAACCGTGTTGTTTTTTGCACGCGACGGTCGATGACATTCTCGGATATCGATTTTCTTGGATATTTTCTTTCCGTTCGAAAGGGTAAATATTTCTTTCCGAGCTGGATTCTTGCACTTTTCTTACATTATATGTTTGAAATAATTGTTATTGAAAATATTTCGAAACATTTCACGAGTCCAGAACGCTACAATAAATTTTACCAAGATTCGAAAATCTAAATTATTATATCAAATCTGAAAATTTTACAAGTCCAAAACGCGAGATTAAATCTGAAATATTTTACAAGTCCAGAACGCTACGATAATTTAACCAAGATTCGAAAGTGTAAAAGATATAAACCTCCAATCCTGAAAAAAAAAAAAAAAAAAAAAAAAAAAAAAATTAAGCTTTATTTTGATACATGTTTTTGAAATATTAAATCGGAGCCTTTATAATGGGGAGTCTTGCACTTTCTGTCTTCATCCTTTTTCTTCTTTTATCTAATGAATTGGCGAGCCACCTGGGTGTGATGTTTTCTGTAAATTAGCATCATGTCCGTCTCGTGGATCTTGGTGCGGCACATAGGGCAGATGATATTCGTTTGGATCCAGTTGAAAATACAGTTGAAATGCCATTTATGAGAGCATTTTAAAGTAACAGTTAAATTTTTTTTAAGCATTCGCGTTCGACAAATCGCACAGGTCATTGTTAAATCAGAATTTATCGTGGCTGTATAAGAGAAATCTTAAACGGAAAATTTGAAGTGTTCTCTCAACGGCTGCAAAGAGATGAAAGAGATGAGAGCTGGTTAGACGTTCAAGCCAAAAAAAAAAAAAAAAAAAAAAAAAAATTTTTTTTTTTTTTTTTACATTATAGGATCGAGATATTTTATACGTTTTCTTTTTCAGGCTCGGATAAATATGTGGGAAATTTTACAAGTCCAAAACGCGAGATCAAATCTGGAAAATTTTACAAGTCCAAAACGCGAGATCAAGTCTGAAATATTTTACAAGTCCAGAACGCTACGATAAATTTAACCAAGATTCGAAAGATGCTGTATAAAATATACTTTTCCAAAAAAAAAAAAAAAAAAAAAAAAAAAAAATTTTTTTTTTTTTTTTTTCAGGATTGGATATTTATATCTTTTACACTTTCGAATCTCGGTTAAAATTATCGTAGCATTTTAGACTCTTAAAATTTCTCACAATTTTATCCGAGCCCGAATAATAAAGGTTTTCGTTCTCGAAGTTTCGCATCTCCGATCTCGGCTTAATTTATTTTAGAATTTCCTGTCGGTGACGATAAACACACTCGCAGTCGAAAATACTTCTTCGAGGTCACGGGAAGTCGCGCGATTTCTTTTCCCGGAACGCGTGCCCGGAAATCACGCGCGCGATCTTTTTTCGTCTCGAAAGGAAACGCGTTTCCTTTCCCGCGTCCGTTCTTCCGGGTCGCGGGAAACCGCCCTGTCTTTTCTCGGGCGCGTGCCGGGAAATCACGTGATCTTTTTCCGGCGAAACGGGATGTTGCGCGAGCGATCTTTTTCTGGCGAAACGGGAAGTTGCGCAAGCGATCGGGTATAAATGCGGGACTCTGGGCGAAAAGAAAATCATTCTGCCTCAGACTACCGTGCTGTCGAATTGCTGTCACTCTAGCCGTCGTTTTTTTTGTCACTTTCGCCATGTTCTTCAACCTGTGCCACGATCGCCTGCCCGTTCCGATCCTGATAGTCGTGTCTTCCGACGGCCGGCCTTTCCTGAGGGCGATGGACGTGATCCGGATCCTGGGCCGCGAGAATCTCCGCCGGCCGGGCGAAAAACTCGCCGCGCTCAGAGTGCGGGACGTTATCCACAGGAAAATGGACTTGCCCCGTTCCGCGCTGAAAACCAGGATATTCTCCGTGGAAAAAACCCTGGATCTGCTCAGAGACTGCGGCGAGAGATCCGCCCGCATGATCAGATTCTGGTTCCGGAATCCCGAAGTACCGAGGGTGTCCCTTCTCGAGCCCGTCAGGCCCTGCACGGACCGGAGAAAAGCCCAGGAAGTGAAGATCGGGGTCGAAGACTATCGGAACGCGCCCAGCTTCGAGGAATTCTTGGAAGAATTCTCGCGCGCGACCGCGGAGATGTACGAGACCGCGTCCAGGGATTTCGCGGCGAAAAACCTGGAAATTCGCCTGAGAAACGAGAGCCTGGAGAACATGAATCTGCCGGAGCCGCCCGAAAGCCTGCTGGTTCGTTTCGGCGAACGGACTTTCGAGTACAGACTGTCGTAATCTCTCTTTGACCGAAAGAGAAAGAAAAAACGGGTCGAACGAGGCGCGCGTGTGGAGAGACTTTAAGTCTTTGTCCGTACGCGCCTCGTTCGGCCCGTTTTTTTGCGTCGGACGCATCGCCAATATTGTAAAATACCGAAGAAAAAAACTCGCGATTCGAATATTTCTTTCCGAGCTGGATTCTCGCACTTTTTCGAACACGGAAAGTAGATTTCCACGGTACTCTGTATGATTTCCACGAATCGACGTTTGTAACCATCGTGATGATTAAATAATTTTTTTACTATATACGATTTTATGTTGATTCTTTATTTACGAGTGTTTACACTAAATTTTTCAGTTTTGATCTCGCGTCGTGGACTTGTAAAATATTTCGAAAAGTTTCTCCGAGCAATAAAAATTCTCTCGATCCTATAATGTAAAAAATTTTTTTTTTTTTTTTTTTTTTTACATTATAGGATTGAGATATTTTATACACTTTCTTTTATACACTTTCTCGGATAAATATCTGGAAAATTTTACAAGTCCAGAACGCGAGATTAAATGTGGAAAATTTTACAAGTCCAGAACGCTACGATAAATTTAACTAAGATTCAAAAGTCTAAAAGATATAAATTTCCAACCCTGAAAAAAAAAAAATTTTTTTTTTTTTTTTTTTTTTTTTTTTACATTATAGGATCGAGAGAATATTTCCTTTCAATTACAGTTTTGATATTTCACGTCTTATAGATTTTTCGATACAACTTTCTTATCGTATTTATTTGTCTTTTGAAAGTAATACGGTTGCGGGGGATCGATGTAGCCTCGTCTCAAACACTCTTCGTCGTCGGGAATTTCCGGTTCCCAATAATGTTCCGGTGTTTCCGGAGGTGATTTTCCCCTGTGTCTAGACACCCGATTCTTTCTTTCTTCCAATTCTCGATCGTTTAAATTCAGACATTCGTAATAATCGTTGCAGAGGGAACACGCGCGACCTCGATGACGTTTTCTTTCCGCGCGTTTACGAGACATTTTTCCGAAACAGTCGGGATTTTTCTTTTCGACGCGGTCGAAATCTTTGAGGTGTTTCGCCGTCTTCTCCGGGAATTTTTCGAACGGTGCGTCCATGCTACGATCTCACCTTTTATAGGTTCGAGACGCGAAAGACGAATAAAGCGAGCGGTCGAGAATTTTCTATCGATATGAAACCCCAGGCTTAAAACGTTACGAAAGCTTATAAAAAATAAATACCCTTTTTTACTACTCGATTCCGTGACGAATTTATAGGCAACAAAGTTTCCTCTAAATATAAAACCCAAAGTAAAAAAAAAAAAAAAATTCTTTTTTTTTTTTTTTTTATGAAAATTTTTACAAGTCCAGAACGCTACAATACATTTGACCAAGATTCGAAAATCTACATTATATAAAAATCCAAACAATTTTTTTTTTTTTTTTTACGTCTACGACGACGTAATCTTCTAATTTAGGATATTTTCTTTCCTTCAAAAGCCGTAAAACTAGAGTTCGATAATCCATAACTCTTCGATACTTGATTCAGAAGCGTCGAGTAAACTAGTAAAGCTAAAAAAAAATGGACGATGGATGGTGGAATAATTGGACGGGGCTCGGGATTCGGGGCAGTGGACGAATGGACGATGGACGGTGGAATAATCGGACGGGACGATTGGATTCGGGATGGTGAAATATTTGGACGGGGCGAATGGACGGTGTAACGATCGGATATGATGGGATGGGGCTCGTGATTTGGGATTTGGGATTCGGGATTCGGTACGGAACGATGGAATGATCGGACGGGAAATCGGATGATGAAACGATGGACGAGCTGAAAAAGAAGAGCTGAAAGAGAAAATCTGAAAAAGAAAGGGTAAAGAGAAATCGAATCGATTCGAAAAAAACAGAGTTCCTAGAGCGTGTGAGAATAAAGTACGCGATCCGTCGAAGAAGAACCAGCGTTTTTTATTACCAGAAAAATTTTTTTCGCTCTGTTCCCGCCCGACGGATCTCTTTTCTGTCTGCGTGGGAAGAAAAAAATAAGGACTCGACTCGAGAAACAGACTCGGACAAGCGTTTCGGTAAAAAAACTTTATTGAAAAAATAAAAATTTCATTCACCTCGTTTCCAGAGATTCCGCGGTACGGTTCCCGTTCTTCCCCGCCCCGGCCCCGCGTTTGTCCACCGGCCTTCGGCAGAACGAGTGATTCTCGGCGGAAAATTCAGTCATTCGAAAAGTCCCAGAGCCGCACATCGTAGCTCATTCCGCTCGGGGTGCCTAAACGGTTTACGCGCAGATCGCCGCCACCATACCGACCGATCTCGCATCGGCCAGCATCGTCCGGAGATTCATCTGCGTTACTGAGCAGGTGGACGGTTACTGCGGTTTACCGAACGGGAATGCCATCTTTACGCACCTCCTTGAGAAAAAGATAAAAAACATAAAAAACGAAAAAACGCCGTCACAACTGGGATTGGATTCGCCGCGGCTTCCGCAATGGACAGCTCGACAGAAAATTTACTCCCGGACTTTTTCTGGCGCCGGGGGTGCGTGAAAAGATGTTCGCCGCGGACCGGTTCGCGTTTACCTTCCCGATTCGAGAAGAAAAACGCGTCGATTGTCTCCGTCGACGCCGTCGGTATCTTTTCCACCGAACTGGAAAGTGTCTACCCGCCACGCCTTTCTGCGGTGCGTACCAGGTCAGACCACACGCAGCTGCAACGGGAATCGACCCGAAAATCGATTCTCGCTCCAGAGGCCACGCGAAATCTCCCGCAAGGGAAATTATATCGAGTGCTTTCCTTAAACATTCGCCGGAGACAAAAGAAACCCTCCGAAAATCCGCGGCTTGGCGTCTGGGAACAGATCGTCGAGAAAATCCACGCTCGAGAGCCCGAACCGCGTCCGGCCGGCGTGTAAAACGGGGGCCCGGAACGAGTGAGAACGGGAACCCGTTTCGAAAAAATTCTAGACCTTTCGAGCCCGAAATCCACGAAAACGCATCGCCGGATCGAACGAGCGATTCACCGACGCAGTCGCTGAAGGCATTGCACGTCTCTTCGCTTGAACGACGACGAAGGGCGGGTTCGATCGGTCGAAAAAAAACATTTGAGAAAAATCCGAGATTCGGCCAGAGCCCGAAATCCACGAAAACGCATCGCCGGATCGAACGAGCGATTCACCGACGCAGTCGCTGAAGGCATTGCACGTTTCATCGCTCGCCCGAAGACGAAGGACGGGTTCGATCGGCCGAATCCAAAAAAAAAGTTTGAAAAAACGCTTCGACTCCGAGTCGGAATTCGTTCGAGATGACTCTTTCCTGAAAACGCGGTTTCGCCTCGAGAAACAGTTTCTCGAGGCGAATTTCGCCTTCCAAGCCCAGCACCGAGGAAGGACTTTTTCTATTCGCGAAACTGGTTTCGATGGATGTTTTCGATCGGTCGGAATTTAAAACGCGCGCTGAAAAAACTGCTTTTGCCGTTCGACCAGGACCGAACGGACTTTACTTATTCGACGTCTGGATTTTTTCGCGCGGAAATCGGAACGCGCACTGACTCGAAGCGATTCCGACTCGGAGAAAAAAAACGCGAGGAAGAAACGAAAGAAAACTCACCCCTTTTTCCTGGCCTGCACGTCCTGAGAGTCTGTTTCCTGGCTGGCACGTCCCGAGAATCTGTTTCCTGGCTGGCACGTCCCGAGAATCGAAATCCTAGCTGGCACGTCCTGAGAATCTGTTTCCTGGCTGGCACGTCCTTCGAATCTGTTGCCTGGCTGGCACGTCCGGAGAATCTTCGCTCGCACGAGTAAAGGACGAAACGACACGCCAGAAAAGAATCGAGACGCTTTCAGTTAACACCGCTGGGTTTCCGGCGCCTCGAAGAAAAAAGTCGAAGGGTTCGGGCACTTTACGTTAACACCTCTGGGTTTCAGGTGCACCGAACGAGAAGAAAGACAGAAAAAGAATCGAGACGCTTTCAGTTAACACCGCTGGGTTTCCGGCGCCTCGAAGAAAAAGTCGAAGGGATCGGGCACTTTACGTTAACACCGCTGGGTTTCAGATGCACCGAACGAGAAGAAAGACAGAAAAACACAAAAAAGCTGAAGGGATCGAGACACTTTCAGTTAACACCGCTGGGTTTCCAGTGCCTCGAACGAGAAGAAAAGATAGAAAAACACAAAAAGAAAACACGAAACTTACCAATTTGTTCGTCCGAAGAGTCTTCTTAGTTAAAAGGAAATTCTGAAAGAAAACGCACACTTTTATACCTTGAATTTTCAAAAAAAAAAAAATTTTTTTTTTTTTTTTTTTTTTTTTACTATAGGGTAATGATGAAATTTTTTTCGAAAAGATTTCTTTGAAAATTTTTACAAGTCCAGACTGCGAGATCAAAACTGAAAATTTTTACAAGTCCAGACTGCGAGATCAAAACTGAAAATTTTTACAAGTCCAGACTGCGAGGCAAAACTGAAAAAAATTACAAGTCCAGACTGCGAGATCAAAACTGAAAAAAATTACAAGTCCAGACTGCGAGATCAAAACTGAAAAAAATTACAAGTCTAGAGGGCGAGGCAAAAATTTCCAATCTGTTCGAAAAAAACTTCAAAGTACGATTAAAGAAATAATCAGAAATCGACTTACCCACGAGTCCATCTTCCGTCCAGCAGAACTTCTGGTAGCAACTCCTTTGGCACCGACGATCAAATGAACGAATGTGGCTCGCACACCTGTATTTATACCCCGGGATTGCGTAACCTTCCAGAGATATTGCGTCAGAAAACTTGAACTCGATTCTCGAAACGCGTGGAAGGAAAACTCAAAAAAAAAAAAAAAATTTTTTTTTTTTTTTTTTTGTATGGTTTCTATGACTAGGAAATTTGTTCGAAAATTTTTACAAGTTCAGAACGCGAAACAAGATTGAAATATTTACAACTCCAGAACTCGAAACAAGATTGAAATATTTTACAAGTCCAGAATGCTACAATAAATTTAACTAAGATTCAAAAGTGTAAAGTATATAAATCTCCAACGTTGAAAAAAAAAAAAAAGTATTTTTTTTTTCAACGCTGGAGGTTTATTTACTTTCTTTTATACACTAAGTCCAAAACGCGAGATCATATCTGAAATATTTTACAAGTCTAAAACGCGATATCAAATCTGGAATATTTTACAAGTCCAGAACGCTACGATAAATTTAACTAAGATTCAAAAATGTAAAGTATATAAATCTCCAGCGTTGAAAAAAAAAAAAAAAAAAAAAAAATTTTTTTTTTTTTTTTTTTTTTTTTTACGTTGAACATTTATATACTTTCTTTTATACACTTTCTCGGATAAATATCTGGAAAATTTTACAAGTTTTTTTTAACGTTGGATATTTCTGTCATCCCCTTTCTTTTCGCGAAAATTCAATCAGTGGATCGCGTGGTCGAAAAATATTTCGAAAACCTCCGAGAGCAAGGACACGGCGATCCACCTGTGACAGTTCGCGGATCGGCAGTAAGCGCACGTCGCGTTCGCGTGCTTCGGGGCCTCGTGCCTTTTCACTTCCATTTTTCCCAACAGGTGCGGGTACGATTTTCGGAGATCTTTCACTTTTTTCCAGGTCCTGTCGTCGCACACGTGCAGTTTCCTGACGCCGCGTTTCGCGATTTCCCGTACCAACCCGGAATTGCTCAGGCCCCCGTCGTGGACCACGCTGAATCGTCCGTCGAACAGGGTGAATCCGTTCGCGGACACAGCCAGCGAGGCCACGCACCTGGAATGTTCGTGCACGATTCTCGCGGGCCGTTCGGATTCGGAAAAACGGACCTTCGGCTTTTCGCCAGCGGGGACCGAGATCCTGGTCGAGTTGATGTAATTGTTCGTGACGTTCATCGTGTAATTCATCATGTTCACGGTTCCGCTTACGTTCACGATGCTCAGGGACATGAGTTTGGTCGAAAGGTTTCGTAGCAAACGCGTTCTCGGGTTTTCCGCGAGACCGTTTTATAGAGCAAACGAAAAAAAAAAAAAATTTTTTTTTTTTTTTTTCTAGTAATGAGAAAATATCAATCCTGCAAATTTAGTGGAAACACTCGTAAATAAAAAATTAATATAAAATTGTATATCGTAAAAATCAATTATTTAATTATCACGCTACAAACGTCAAGAGTCGAATGCATCGAACGAATCTATCGCGGGATATCTTTACTATCGATTTCCCGTTCGTGGAAATCATACCGAGTACCGTGGAAACCTACTTTCCGTGTTTGAAAAAGTGCGAGAATCCAGCTCGGAAAGAGATATTTACCCTTTCGAATGGAAAGAAAATATCCAAGAGAATCGGTTTCCGAGAATTTTATCGACTGTCGTGTGCAAAAAACAACACGGTTTATCGAAAAGCTGAAAAAAGTTATAATTGTCGCTTCTTTTCGATACTTGCAGAATTTTGTCGAGTCATTTCAAATTTTATGAAAAATCGAACGTATGGATTTTACGCTCGAGGAATTCCGTCACGTTATTTCACACGAGTCGGGTAACGAAAAAAGTTGGGATTTTTTAATACCAAATACGGTTTTTTGCGACAATCCGTTTCGAAACGTACAAGTTTTATTTTAAGATATTTTCAATATTGGCGACCTGTCTGTTTTAAAAAAAAGGCCGAACGAGGTGTGTGTGGACAAAGACATAAAGTCTTTCCTTACACACACCTCGTTCGACCTTTTTTTTTTTTTTTTTTTTTTTTTACAGAAATCAGTTCGATCGGTACTCGAAGACTTCGTCCCCGAAATGTACCAATACTTTTCTCGGCGGCTCGGGAAGTCTGAGGATTTCCAGGCTCGAGTTGTACGAGTGTATTTCGATCCTTTTGAACATGTATTCTCGGGCCAGGTCTTCGTACAGGAGAAACGTCTTCGTCTGGAAATCCCGAAAAGTCATAGAATTCGAATACTCGCCGACCAGGAACTTGACGCGCATGGCCCTTTTCTGCTTGGTGGCGGCCCTGATGGTGTCCAGGGGCAAGACTCGACAGGTATCCGACGCTTCGAGGGCGAATCGCAAGTTATAGGCCGATCTCCGCCTGCACGGTCTGAGCAGTTCGATGGCTTCTTCCGCGGAAAATATTTTCGTGTCCAGCACTTGGCGGGGCAGTTCCATCCTCTTGTACACGATGTCCCGGATCCTGAGACTGGCGTACATCGAGGAAAATCGGTGCGTGTTTCTGTATTCCAGGATCCGGGCCAGGTCCGCGGCCCTCAGGAAAGGCAGCCCGTCGGCGGACAGAACGACCAGCACGGGGGCGGGCAGGCGATCGTGGCACAGGTAGAAAAACATGATGAAACTCGGCAGACAAAAGACTGAAAAACACTCGGCAGGCAAAAGTCAGAGAAACTCGGCAGGCAAAAGTCAGAGAAAAAAACTTGTCGGGAACACGGAGCTATCCACACGCAGCGATTCTCTGAGGCAGAATGATTTTCTTTTCGCCCACGGACCCGTATTTATACCGTCTCTCGAGGTCGAGAGATTGTTCCAGAACATCCTGTTTCGCCGGAAGAAAAACACGCGATCACGTGACTTCCTTTCCACGACTCGTGGAAATCGAAGCCGAAACGAAAATAATCTCGCGCGGCGTAAACATCCTGTTTCGCGGGAAACGGATCACGTGGCGGCCTTCGACCCGTTTCTTTCAGTCTTTTCTCGGAACGACGCGAGCGTGGGCGGAAGCCGATAAGAAAACTCGCTATAATTAATCGCCTGCGCGACCTTTCGACCTTCCGGATGAAAAAAGCCGACGCGTCCTGTTTCCCGTGCGACGGGCTTCTGATAACGATCCCGCCTTGTTTTCGCTGTTTCGGGAAAAAAGTGTGGAAGGAAGCCGATAAGAAAACTTGCTATAGTTGATCTCGTTTCGCGAACGAAATTATCTGCGCGGCATCGAACGTGGAAATATCGATTGCCGGAGGAAGAAACACTTCATCTTGTGTTTACCTTGTCGAAAATTGGGCTGTTCGGTATGGACGAAAATTGGGCTTTTCCTGATGTCGAAAATTGGGCTTTTCGGTATGGACGAAATGCTCCTCGAAAGAAAAATATTCACCCGGAGTTTCGTGGATTTTTATGCGGCGTGATGGATCGAGGACGGCTCTTGAATTTGCTCGGACCCCCGAAGCTTTTCGTTTACTCGAAGAAAAAATGTCTTTTCCCCACCTGATGTCGAAAACTGGACTTTTCCCCACCTGATGTCGAAAACTGGGCTTTTCGTTTACGCGATGTTTTCTCTCTCGCGAAGAAAAGAAAGAGATGTAAAGAAAAAATTAAATATAAAGAAATGGAATGGAAAGACGTGTTCTGGGGAATCTGTGCTGTGTTCGAACTCGCGTTCGCCGCGATCACGTTGTTCTTTGCTTGTTCCGTGGTGTGATCGACCGCCGATGTCTTTTTCGACACCGGATTCGATTCGCGGACGCGGTGCTCCGAATGACTGTTCGAAAAGAATACGATTCGGGGTTTCGGCTCGTAAATACGACGACAAAGAACTTAAAAAAGCCACTGAAAATTTCGCGTGGACGCTTCGAGAAGTACAGAGCTCGTAAATATGACGACAAAGAACTTAAAAAAGCCACTGAAAAATTCGCGTGGACGCTTCGAGAAGAATAGAGCTCGTAAATATGACGACAAAGAACTTAAAAAAGCCACTGAAAAATTCGCATGCACGCGAATTTGTTGCAAACATGCAAACGATTGTTCCGCGAACACTCGGAGATGGAAAATTTTCCGAGAAAAACATATCACTTTAGCCTTTACCGCTCACCTAGACTCGTCTCGGTCTTTTCGCGATTGTTTTTTTAATCCGAATGACGCTTCGAGAAGTACGGAGCTGGTAAATAAGACGACAAAGAACTTAAAAAAGCCACTGAAAAATTCGCGTGGACGCTTCGAGAAGTACGGAGCTCGTAAATACGACGACAAAGAACTTAAAAAAGCCACTGAAAAATTCGCGTGGACGCTTCGAAAAGAATACGGCTCGTGATATCGGCTCGTAAATACGACGACAAAGAACTTAAAAAAGCCACTGAAAAATTCGCGTGGATGCCGGAAATGTTTCTCGAACGCTCGGAGATGGAAAAATTTCCGAGAAAAAGCATAGCACTCTAGCCATTATCGTTTATCGCGACTCGTCTCGGTCTGTAATTGTTTTTCAACCATTCGAAACGAGTTGGAAATTGCTCTTCAAACGTGGCAAATGATGTGCGTTCGTACTATAACTAGTTTTATAATTATTTTTTGCATGCCATATCGTACTGAATGTATATTTTTTTGCACTTCATAAGTGCATAGTCTGTAACATCATTAAAATGCACTTGCGATAATTTTTTCCCGTTCCCCGTAATGTAACGTAAAACTTTTGGCTGTCTCTGTAATTAAACTATACACCGATTTTCATAAAATTTGAAATGACTTGACAAAATTTTACAACAATTACATATTTAAAATTTCAGACCATTCGGAAGGCTGTAACATCATTAAAATACACTTGCAATAAGTTTTCCCATTGGCCGTAATGTAAAGAAAAACTTTTGACTGTCCCTGTAATTAAACTATACATCCGATTTTCATAAAATTTTAAATGGCTCGACAAAATTATAAACAATAGTATATTTAAAATTTCATACCATTCGGTTGGGTAGTTTTTGCTCTGTTATATGCGGTAAGACGACTATAGGTGCTACGTATTTATATAATTACGAACGCATCTAAAAATGGTTATTGTTCTCGTCAGGATGAGAAATCAAAAACATATCTAAACGTTCGTTTAATCTGCAATTTATTCGTTATGTGATTGGTCTATACAGTAATCTGTATTTCCCTTTGCTTTCGACGACGATGGGCGACACTCTGTTGCCACTATGACAAAAAAGTAATAAAAACTACAAAAAAATTAATAACTCGGAAACAAATCGAGATACAGCTTTCGAACAAATTGCATTTAAAAGTACATTTTTTAAAATCTGAATTGAGGTTCGAAAAGGGCAGAGTTTATGAAGAAGACGCGTTATGATTTAGTTGAATTAAATTACTCGCTTTCGAGAACGCGAGTTTTACGACATCCGTTGTTGGTGTTTTGTTTCTCCCCCCCCACACACACACACGAATTATTTTTCCCGATCCGTGATTCGACTGTCGGGTACCGTGTGTCGAGAGTTTAATTTTTACCCCGTTCCCCGTGCGATCGACCTCGAACCCTTCGTCGTTGTCTTTTCCTTCCCCGTTTTTGCTTCTTTTTCGGATTCGGAAAAAACCCGCGGGGGTCAGAGTGCTCGAAGATTAAATCATCCGACTGTACAAAACGATGGGCTCGCTGCTTTGTACCAATCACAGATTAACATACAAGATGGGACATTTCCACAGAGCGTAATGGTAATGCGATTGCGATCGTAGCGCCTTTAGTGACAGTGGGGAAAAAACTCCCCATGCTTATAAAATTTTTATCATTGAGCATCTACCTTATTGTGATCTTTCTTTTTTTAATGTTTCATGTTTACGTTTTCAATAGAATCTTACACCGATACATGAACATAGAATAGATATTCTATTTTATATATCTTATATCTATTCTATGTTCATGCACGGATATATGCTTTTTTTTTTTTTTTTTTTTTTTTTTTTTTACATGATGAGTGAACGATATAAGTGCAACGAAAAACAGGGTAAAAATTTCGTCTTGAATGCTATATATGAAGTAAATATGATATAATTGGATTTAAAGCTACATAAAGTAATGGTGTAATATAAAAATATGCAAAGTATTGCGCTCTACAAACCCCAGAAAATTTCATAAATATTCCCATTCGGTAGGAAAATTTTTATAGCCGATGTTTTATTAATTTATGAAGTTTAACGTATTAAACAATCGTTACAATAATTTTTTTAAATTTACGCATTTTTACTTTCTTACAGATAAAATAAAAATATTGTTTTTAATGTAAATAACGTACAGTCAATTCAATAATATTTATAATATTAACATATAAGAAATAATAATAAAATTGCAGATAAGGAAAAATTCATTTCGACAAATTTTTAGAATTATATAAATCTAACAATTAAAAATAAATAGAGGTACTGACATTACATTCAATAAAGTTTTATTTGATATGAATAAATTAACACAATACCTGAATTTGATTTTTTACAATTTAATCTCATAAGCTTACATATTTACGTTATTAACAGAATTTTCTAGGGTTTCTTTTATATTATTACTCTAATTATCATTTTGTAAGTTAAAGGTGACCACTACAAGTACGATAAAAAAAGCAGCTAAATAAATAAAGCAAGCATGAGTAGAATATCATCTGACACCTACTTCGTTTGGAAGCGACTCAAGGGCGAAATGTTCCATTCTCCCATTGGGTGACAAGAAATAAGAATCCCGCGATTACTTCTAAAGGTTGCAAGTCTTGATAATTGAGCAAGGATAGACACTTAATACTAACAAATCAGAGGACACATCTCATTTCCCCGCCAAAAGAAGAAATTTAAAACTTCGCCAAGTGTGACTTAAGCTTATTTCAAGTATTAAGTTGTGATCATATCGAATTTTCTCTGCTATATGCAAGGAATTTTAATTCATTTCTCATGTAAAGTAATATAAACTTAATCGCTAAAAACAGCGATATGGTATTTTTTTTAAATATCCTTTTTTTCCTGCAAAAAATCGATAAAACTGACTTTCTTGTAATAATCTAATCAACTTAATTATTTTAGGTTTATTATTTTTTAACTTATTTTTAAACTACACATTTCCTTTTGTATACACAGATGTGTGTGTCTAAACTTTTAAAAATATATATATATTGTATTTTAAAAGTATACATTGATACTTATACTGAAAGTAAAATTAGTAGTTTTTGATTTACAGCTTTGCATCAGGAGGTCAGAGGCTTAGGGGGTTAGACTGCCCCCCCCCCCATTAGAAATAATACAGTAGCTCTCAAAAGTATTTTGACAACCTTATATTCTCTATTATTTTATTTAATATAAAAATGTAAAAGAAAATATATTCCCTATAATTAAGAACATTATGACTGCACTTATTCAAATGTATCAAGTTTCAACTTGTTTGTTTACATTCGGCGGCACCGAAAAAATATGACTCCTCCTTAGCTCAAAAGTATTTTGACAATTAGTTTGCATTTAATTGTTGAAGGTGTCAGTGGCGCTATAGCTTCGATTAGTTTTTATGTTGGCTTATTGTGATTAATTTTAAGGATCAGGAATGCCGAAATGTAAAAATTATTGAAGTGATTCTAGAAAAGACGCTGTAAATGCACTTAAGAAAGGTAGACTGCAAGCAGAATTAGCTAGTTCTTTTAACGGGTCTCGGCAACTTGTTATTACATGGAATAAAGTTTTTAATAAACAGAAATATATCGAAAATAAGCCTCAAAGTGGCCATCCGAAAAAAACAAATTGCAATGTTGACTGTATTATAAAAATGATATTTACAAGTGATTGTCGTAAGTCCGCTGTAATAATAAAAAATGAATTGAAAGAAAATTACGGCATAGGCATACACGTTTCATCTGTCAAACAACGCCTAAACCTCTATGGTTTACATGGCAGAAGACCAGCAAAAACACGTTTCTAATCTACTAAGAATAGGAAGGCTAAAGTTGCATTTGTAAAACGGCATAACCCTTTCAGGGGCAAAGCAATGCTATTGCTGAAGTGTTGAAATTAATGACTGACACCAGAATTTTGGTTAAAAAAAATTCGGTTTATTATGTGAGTAAAATATAGCTTTTTCTTATTTAAAAATAAATTTGTTTCCAAATTCCGGTGTCAATCATTAATTTCAACACTTTCGCAATGGAATTGCTTTGCCCCTGAAAGGGTTATGCCGTTTTACAAATGCAACTCTAGCCTTCTTATTCTTAGTAGATAACAAACGTGTTTTTGCTGGTCTTCTACCATGTAAACCATAGAGGTTTAGGCGTCGTTTGACTGATGAAACGTGTATGTCTATGCCGTAATTTTCTTTCAATTCATTTTTTATTATTACAGCGGATTTACGACAATCACTTGTAGATATCATTTTTATAATATAGTCAATATTTCAAGTTTTTTTTTTTTTTTTAATGGTCACTTTGAGGCTTATTTTCGATGTATTTCTGTTTATTAAAAACTTTATTCCATGTAATAACAAGTTGCCGAGATACGTTAAAAGAACGAGCTAGTTCTACTTGCAGTCCACCTTTCTTAAGGGCATTTACAGCGGCTTTTCTAGAATCACTTCAATATTTTTTACATTTCTGCATTTAAAAATAATCACAATAAGTCAATATAAACACTAATCGAAGCTATAGCGCCACTGACACCTTCAACAATTAAATGCAAACTAATTGTCAAAATACTTTTGAGCTAAGGCGGAGTCATATTTTTTCGGTGGCGCCGAATGTAAACAAACAAATTGAAACTTGATACATTTAAATAACTGTAGTCACAGTGTTCTCAATTATAAGAATACATTTTCTTTTACATTTTTATATTAATTAAAAAATTAAAATAATAGAGAATATAAGGTTGTCAAAATACTTTTGAGCGCTACTGTATCTTGGCTAAGCAACTGCATTGTAATTACCTGTGTGTTCTGTGCTGTATTTATTAAAAGCAGCAATGGACTCAAGCACCACCACCCCTTTCTTTATTGCTAATGTGTTTTTTTAATAATAAATATATGAAAAAAATTAATATACATACTCAGTCAAAATTTATGCAACTTTTTTTTTTTCCCTGGGACTTTGTGTGCATAAATATAAATATTTTTTTAAAAGTCAGTCAGTAGTTAAATGACTAAACTAACAAATAATCAAAATTGTCAGAGAGGGATTTAGATCATCTAAATTCTCCCCCGCCCCTATAGTAATCTGTAATATTAATATCTATTTATTATTACTACAACAGGGGGGGGAAATCTGAAAACAATGTGCTTCAAAGGTTTAAAATGGATATGGTAAACAATGTTAGTGAATGAAAAGATCAAGCTAAAATAAATTATAATTCACACTTGTATTGAAATGTAATGAAAAAATAAATTAAATAATAATAACAAATAAAAAACAATTTATTTCACACACACACACAAAAAAAAAAATGGAAACTAAAACCAAAAACGATAAATTCAAACAAAAGTTTGTTGAAAATAAAATTGTCTTTATTAAATTAATTAATTAATTAATTATTATTCAATAATAATTGTTAATAATTAGCTTACTTATTAATATAATTAATAATAAAATTGAAATTTTATCATTTACCGGTTTAAAAAAAATCTATTCTATAATTTATTCAATAGTTATTATACGGTAAATACTAAATAGGCTATTTATTTATTTAGTTTATAATATTTTATTTTTTCTCTAAATATAAAGTATCTTGCTATTTCTAAATTATAAACTATACTGAGACTGAAAAAGAAAATCTGAGCAATACCTACCTAAAATTATAAGAAGTTGTTTTAATGTATATTTGTAGTTGTTGCATTAAATATTTCTAGTTTACGATTACTTGGATTAATAACTTTTACTTAGTTTTAAAATATATATATAGATATACGGTGGAGGGGGTGGGGACAATTTATTAGAATTTTTTAATAAAAACAATTTATGTTTTTAACTGAGTTTTCCAATAAATATAAATGTACTTTTTTCTGTTGAAAAGCAGTTTGTTAGAATTTTTTAATAAAAACAGTAAAAAAAATATAAGAAATTTTAATAAAAACTATTTAACAATTAACTGTTAGGAATTGATTTAAATAATTAATTACTTATTAAGCTAAGAATATTATTAATATAAATTTATAAATTAATAAAATTTTACTTTAAAATAAAATAAACCGAATATAGTTATGTATTCAATCCGTTATTAAATTTTTGTTAAATCCTAACACAAAAATATTTTATGAAAGTGTAAAAAATAATATTATATTTTTTAAAATATTCATTTTAATGAATTAAAATAATCAGCTTATTATAAGTAATATGAGTTTTAAAAATTAATTTCATTAACAGTATTGTGTGTATAACAAAAAAATTAGAAAGCAATTGATAATAAATTAGTAAAGATTTTTTTTATATATGTATGAAGAACACTAATTAATTGTAAAACATGAAAACTTTAATAAATTAAATTTGCTAATATAATATTTATCTGATACTTAAGTTATAACATAAAAATATATTTAATGTATGGAGTAATGTATTAGGAGATATATTTTTAAATTTTAATAAATGTTCATTTTAATTCATAAAAAACAGCTTATATGAATTTTAAAATTTAATTACTGAAATTTATTTAAAAATAAATTTTATTTTATTTTATAAAAATTAAATTTTAATTTATTTAATTTAGGTATAATTACAATTTGATTTTGTTTAACTTAATTACAATTAAAACTTAATTTAATTAAAATTTTATTTAATTATCTAATTGACAATAAAAAATTACAAATGAACTGGTAATAAAAGTCGATTAAGCTTTATTAACAAACTTAATAAAGATCAAAACAAAACTCCAAAGTAAAAGTACCACGGAGGATTGAACCTGCCTACTTATGTGTAACAAACAAGTGCCCTTAACCACTGGACAAGATCTTTCATACTTAACTTTCACAAAAACAGCATAATCAACTAAGTACAATATTTCTCAAAGTGCTTGCATTTTATCGCCAAATCATCGACGGGAAGCAAGCCAAGACCGGTTTCGACTCAACCAATGAGAGAATGGAGCCTTTCACTCTTGAGTCGCTTCCCTTCGTTTTAGGAAAGAATAAATATTCAAAGTACAGAGGGTAAACATATTTCTTCAACATAGGTAAATTTCGGAGGCTTGTTAATTTTACCCGAGATTTTACCCCATTATCAGTAGTGACGCTAGTGCTGTTGCCATTACAGATTTTGCCGTAAATGTCTCATCTTGCCCTTAATGTATGGTGCATTTTCACCGATCCCAACCGTTATAGCAAAAATCAGAAACAGCGCATGCGTGGGGACTTAGATTGAAATTCACTTACTAGAAAACAAATATGTACAAGGTTACCAGCTTGGCTCTTTTATCATATCAGGTGTGACATTTTCATCCCATCAACATTTTTTTCAGTTGATTAGCAAAACTTTCTGTAAATATTGTAGCGAGTCAATGGCTTATAATAAATAAAAATACCTCCACTATCATAGATATTTTTACTCTTATTGTTTAGTTATTTTAAATCACCCGCAAAATGTATTTTTAAATAATTAAAGGTGATTTGGTGAAAGTCCATGTAAAGTTTTATTAATTTCAATAGAAGGAACCGCATATTATTTAATAATTCATTTATTAAATACACAACTTTATTATTTTTTTACTACATTATTATTTTATTTTCAACTACATTATTATTTTATTTCTATTGACAAACAACACTGATTTAGAAATAGCTTCATGTGATTTTCTTAAAATATTTAATACTAACGCAATTAGGAAATTATTTATTACTCAACAAATAAAGAGTAAAATTTTGCAAATGAGCTTATCAATGAGTAATTTAAACGGATTACTAATAAAAATGTAGCTGCAAATATATATTATTCTTTCCACACTTAATATTAAGAAGAAGAATTATCTTTTTTTTTAACTTTATATATTTATTTTTTTAACATAAAGTTAAAAATATAGTCTTTTAAATCTTGTATGTTCTGCTGCCAAAATAATATATTTTTAAAGAAACATTGTTAATTTATTTTTAGCAGTACACATAAATTTAAATGTAATAGTTTATGATTTTTACAAATTTAATAATGCATTATTATTCTATTTTTACGTCTCTATTCCACTTTATGTAATTTTACTAAATATTAAATACATTTTTTATTGAATATTATTGCTATGGCCTTCCTTTTTAAATAGAACTTCTTGTAACTGTTTTTTTTAATTCAGTTATAAGCAATTAGAAGCTATCTACTCAGATAATTATAAAATTCTTTTAATAAACAATTTCGTTTAAATCACTGGACATAGATGGCAGCACAGTAATTTTTTTCACTTTTTGTGTGGAGGGGGGTGGGGTGATATTTGATTCAACATCAATATCATTTATACTTCTTTAGATTTTTTTTCAGCTAATGATTAACATGATATGATGTTTTTGTCACATTATAATTATGGTGTATAAAAATTAATAAAGAATTTATATGAAACTGTTCAGGACCGAAACTAGCCTTTTTTGCGCCCGGGGCAAACATGAATTTTGGCGCCCCCCCCCCCCCCCCTTCATCCGCAAAGTATATTTACAAAGAGAATTTTACTAATTTTCTAACAGCCGATTTACTTTAAAATTAAAAATATGTAATCATAAAATATGTAATACTGAACTACGTAATCTACAAGGGGGAGGTCACGGGGGTCATGACCCCCCTCTGAACACCAACAAAAATATTCTAAAGATCAGTTCTTAAATGAAATATACAGTCGAGTCCCGATTATCCGAGTTTCCGCTTTAGCCGAGTTATTTTCTTCTAATGGACTGATAGCTTCCATTATTATGAAACAGCCATTATAAACCACAAAACAGCCAAAAAAATGGCCATATTTTTAAAAAAGGCCATTTTTTCCCCTCATTCTGATCAGAAAAACAGAGTACTAACTTTTTACGACTGCTCTTTCATCTTCACCTAACACTTCATTTATAATGGTTGTTTCATAATAATGGAAGCCATCAGTCCATCAGAGGAAAATGATCCATTCCAAAGGTATATTCCTTCATTTGGCGCCCGGGGCACATGCCCCCTCTGCCCCCCCCCCCTAGTTTCGGTCCTGAATTGTTTTTGGGATACATTCAAATAAATAGTAGTCTTCTCTTATATCGGTGATCTTTCTCTTTTATTTCAGTCCATATACAAATTGTACCTTAATATTATGTAATATCATACATTTATCAAAAAATAAAAATTACTTTGCAAAGATATAAATTATTATTAAGAGTTTTATAAATTTAAAATAGAGTTCATTTTAGTTTTATGTAATTTTCATACAATTTATAAATAATTATAGCATATTTAAATATGAAATAATAGAATATTGAATATAGAACATTTGATAAAGATAAATTATTATATTTTGTAATTTATAATTATCAAATTACTGTTGTTATTATATTATAAAATGAAATATGTCACTGTAATTTATAGATAATTGGTTTGATAATAACAAATTATTAAAAATATAATGATACAATAATATTAATACTTAGATTATTATCAAATTATTATTATTATTATTATTATTATTATATTAGTAATGTAATACTCTCTATATATTTCAATAAATAAAATTTTACATATCAATATTTCATTGAAAATTAATGATAATTTATTATATTTATTTATAAAATACCTTTTTTAGACAATAAAGAAGATAATATTTATTATGAATTACACCTGTTTTACTTATAATGAAAATATTTAATGTTGATAATAAGTAAATACTATAACATTATAAAAATATCAATAATTATCAAATATTTCAGTAAACTTTAATGATTGAAATATATATATATATAGATTTAAATACTACATAACAGCTCTTTTTTTTTTACAAAATATTTTAAAATTAAGTTTATAAAAATAATAGTTAATAAAAAATTATAATTATATAATTAAAATAGTATTTTAATATTTTATAGTATGTATTATAAAATATCTCTCTATAACATATCTTGTAATATTATAAATTTATTTATCTAATATAGATAATATTTATTATAACTGGTATCTCTTTTTATTTGTATTGATACAACAATAATATTAATATCTGGTACTATTTAATTACAATACGTTAATAATGATAAAAAAAAATAAATATTATAAAATATAACATGCTATCAGTAATGCTAAAATATTTCAATAAACTATTTAAGTATCTTTATGTGAATAAACCAGGAAACAGATTTAAAATATACTATAAATTAATATTGGAGATTTAAGTAGCTAGATTCACAAAAAAGTAAAATATCATTAAAAAAATCTGAAGTCCTTTAAACACCACTGTCAATCTAATAATAATAATATTTTTGTTGATGTGGTTGTTAACTACCAATTTAAATTATCTGTAAATTATATCTAGAAGTAGTTGCGATATTGAGAAAAATGTTAAATTATCAAACATAACAATTTATTATCCAATATAAGTAATATTGTTATTTATTTATAAATCACATCAAAGTTAGAAGAAAAAGAGTCAAAACTGTTTAAGAAAATATTTTTATCATTTTTGACAGAAATATACGTATATTGTTCAGGTAAATTCATTATAAATATCAAATCAAATAAGTTTACGTAAGCTCTACACTATCACTTCACCGTTTCACAATAACAAGACATCGAAATATTTTCGAACGCCAAAAAGTAATCGCCAATTGACATAGCAACTTCGGTAACCCTGTACAAGTTTTCTACCAAGAGCATTTCAATCCAAGTCCCCACGCATGCGCTGTTTCTCATTTTTGCTATAACGGTTGGGATCGGCGAAAATGCATCTATGGTTACAGCGTCTAGAATACCAAGTGTGGAAATATCTTAGAGGAGGAATTGAATAGAGAACGAATCCCATTGTTCTCATCCGTGGAACCTTGATGCACTCATGTCGGAGATTTCATCGCCAAAAGGGTGTCATTTTTTGGCGGTGATCCCTTTCTTGGCAATTTCCCGCTTTCATTCTCGTGATAAAAGAAACGCTCCAAAACGAACGCAGACAAAATAGGTCTTGGTGGGATGCGGGAAAAACCGGTTTGGCGCGCATTCTTCCCACCATCACGTGATGGTGGGGAGCATGATATGTGCCTCAGGAAAAGGTTGCCATTTCTGCGTCCAGTTATATTAGAAGTCTATGGGAAATATGCTATCCAAACAACGCTAAAAATTTGTATCCCTTAAATGTGCGACGATACTGCTAAAATCCCAAGTGTCGATCGCAGCGAGATCTGCGGGATTTTCATATTACATTGTATAGATTAGCAATATCTTGCAGTTGTTGAAAAAATCCTGCAGATGTCGCTGCAATCTGTATATTTCAGCAGCATCATTGCACATTTAAGGGATACAATATTTTAGCACTTTTTAAGTATTACAGGGAAAGACAATGGAGGATATTCCAAATATAGGTTCGAGGCTGAAAAAGTCACGTGATACCGGTAATTTACCCAAGGAACTTCTAACTGATAAGAAGGGAAGGTGCTACTGCTTTGCCTGATGAGCTGTTTCATTGGCTAGCGGGGATTTACATTACACGTCTACGGAGCCTTCCCTTCTTTACGCTAGACGTTTTTACCTTGCTCACGTGATCAAAGCGCAGATGGAATATCCTCCATTTCCGCACCATATGTTCTAGGCGCTATAGTTAGAGTTGCAAAGGATGGAAAAAACCGGGTTTAACCCCGAGAATAAACCCGGTATTTTGGGAGGGAAATTTTAAAAATTCCTGGGAGTTTTCGGAAAGTTTTAGGCATGAAAATTTTTAATTTATTATTTTTAATGATTTAATTTTTTTTCAATGTAGACAAAATGTTTTTTTGAAATGTAAACAACATAAATATAGAAAAATAGCTTCAGTTTACATGAGAACTAATGAAATACATGTTTAAGTTGCTAAAATAATAAGTAAGATAAATTAAATTTAATAGTTTAATCGTCGATAAGTAAAAAGTGACAGAGGCACATGACAGATTCATCTTGGCTGACATGAATGTAAACATGACCCTTGTTCTACGAATCAACCACCGTAAGCAAAAAGAAAATGAACAAAAGTAAAAGATATCAATAGAAAAATACAATGCAATTCGCTATAAAATTATTATAGAGTATGCTTGGATGGTAGATATGCCAGCTAACAAACTTTAAACTCAAGATCACAGGTTTTGTCTATCTTAAAATTTTCAGAACAGTGCCTAAAATTCTGAGAAATAAAAATTTTTAATTGAAAAATGTTTGGTTCTGTTTACCTTCAAAACTCCTGCAAAATTTCCAATATTCCCCAAAATTCCGGGTTTATTCCCCAATATTCCCTAGTTTATTACCGACCCTCAAAATCTGCGACTTTTCTGCAACTCTAGCTATACTATGGTACCAGTCACAGTGTAAAGTTCTAAACGTCATGAACTGGCCATGTGTGTCGTTGGCCGCGCTTAAGTTATGGCGTCTAGAGCAACCTGTTATTTCAGAAATTCTTTAAAAAGTGCTAAAATCCCATAAATGTTGAACGATGCTGAACAACAAATGTCGATCGCAGCGACCTCTGCAAAGTGTTTACATTTGAACTACCTGATACCACAGCGATCGTCATTTATCGTTCACAATCGTTCAACATTTATGGTATGGGATTAAATTTTCTAGCACTTTTTGGTTGGTAGATTGCCACACTACTTAGGTCGCACATCATCAAGTTACAATCGATCGCCCATGTCGAGTGCAGCGCCGATAATACGATGGAGAGTCAGCGTAAGTATAGCGCCTAGAATATATAGTGTGGAAATGGAGGATATTCCAAATATGGGTTCGAGGCTGAAAAAAGTCACTTGATACCGGTAATTTACCCAAGGAACTTCTAACTGATAAGCAGGGAAGATGCTACTGCTTTGCCTGATGAACTGTTTCATTGGCTAGCGGGGATTTACATTACACGTCTACGGAGCCTTCCCTTCTTTATACTAAACGTTTTTACCTTGATCACGTGATCAAAACGCAGATAGAATATCCTCCATTGTGTATCCCTGTAATATTTAAAAAAGTGCTAAAATATTGTATCCCTTAAATGTGCAATGATGCTGCTGAAATATACAGATTGCAGCGACATCTGCAGGATATTTTCTACAACTGCAAGATATTGCTAATCTATACAATGTAATAGAAAAATCCCGCAGATGTCGCTGCGATCGACACTTAGGATTTTAGCAGTATCGTCGCACATTTAAGAGATACGAATTTTTAGCGTTGTTTGGATAGCATATTTCCACACTAGGTTACACTGTAACTAGGTATTCTAGACACTGTAGCGTAATGGTGTTATTATGGTGTTATAAGGGAAGGGTATGTTTACAAACAAACACTTCCGTCAACCAATCTACCAACTATATTTTTGCCATAAAGATCATTGCAGGAATAGTCTTGGCGACGTACGCCAATCATATCAGAGACGTGTTAAACGTAGACCAATCTAATTTCCCTAGCTCATGCGTGCAGGTAGGAGTCATAAAGAACGGACAGGTTTTCTTGCTGAACCAACAGTAATTCAACCAACAGTGACGTCAGCTGCTCTTTCCTTATTACACGAGGGGTCAAAGTCGCTTCAGATTCCAGGCGTCTCCATGTTATCGTATGGCTGCAAGAGAGTCGCTTGGAGAGCGAGCAACTTTTTTCTGTCGGAGCGCCTTTGACGCCCGAAACGAGGCGAGTCGCCAGTAACAGCCAATCAAATGCTTGGAAATCTGATAATAGAAAAGCCTTTTCCGGAACAGCCAATGTTATGGTGTTATTACACGAGGGGTCAAAGACGCTTGAGATTCCAGGTGTCTCCATGTCCTGCGACCCACTTTTGAAAGCCACTTTTTACGTTTTCCGAACATTTCATAGGTCGTTCGGGAAAAGGCTTTAACATCGTCATATTTCCAAGCATTTGATTGGCTGTTACTGGCGACTTACCTCGTTTCGCGAGTCAAAGACGCCCCGACAGAAAAAAGTTGCTCGCTCTCCAAGCGACTCCCCTGCCGCCATAGGAATAACATGGAGCCGCCTGGAATCTGAAGCGTCTTTGACCCCTCGTGCAATAACACCATTACACAAGGGGTCAAAGCAACTTTTTTCTGTCGGGGCGTCTTCGACGCCCGAAACTAGGGCTCCTATAATACAGGCTGAATCGTCAAGCATTTTGTTTCCCACTTTGACCAATGAGCGATTGTTGCCCACGCGGCATGACCAATCGTTTTTCTCCTACCGGCAATTAAATGGCGGCAAGAGTCAGCCCGTATTATAAGAGCCTTACCCGAAACGAGGCGAGCCGCCAGTAACAGCCAATCAAATGCTTGGAAATCTGACGATGGAAAAGCCTTTTCCCGAACAACCTATGAAATGTTCGGAAAACGTAAAAAGTGGCTTTCAAAAGTGGGTCGCAGGACATGGAGACGCCTGGAATCTTAAGCGTCTTTGACCCCTCGTGTAATAACACCATTTGACTCCTCGTGTAATAACACCATGAGATAGCAAGAAATGGACCTTATGCACGTGACCTGAGGTCGAGGTTGGAAATCTGATAATAGAAAAGCCTTTTCCCGAACAGCCGATGAAATGCTTGAAAAATACGTAAGTTTCAGGAAATCTGACGGGCCGTGGGGCGGCTTTTGTCGCTAGACGCCGGGAATTTCAAGCGACTCCTCGTGACTCCTTCTTTGACTCCTCGTGTAATAACACCTAAAGGCGCGCCACACACCAGAGAGACATGCGACAATAATCGTGAGACATGAGGCAAATTCTGCTGTTCAAACCGGTTTTTTCTTTGTTAACAGGGTGAAATTGTCGCATGCCTCAAGCTTTTTTGTTGCATGTCTCCCTGGTTAGGGCTCCTATAATACAGGCTGAATCGTCAAGCATTTTGTTTCCCACTTTGACCAATGAGCGATTGTTGCTCACGCGGCGTGACCAATCATTCTTCTCCTACCGGCAATTAAATGGCGGCGTGAGTCAGCCCTTATTATAGGAGCCTTATCCCTGGTGTGTGGCGCGCCTTAGATGTAAGATAGCAAGAAATGGACCTTATGCACGCCACCTGAGGTCGAGGCTAAAATTCGTCTGCGGAGGCTACAAAAATTCGCCTGCTTGGGAATAACATTTATAACCGCGGTGTTCAGAAAATTTATGCTTATATTTTATTTTATACGGAGTTTTAGACCTTTTTAGTGGCAGGTATAGGTTATACATGAATTATTTTCTCTATTTTAAAGTAATGGCGTGCATATTTTCCCTTTTATTGATAAAATAAAAATTTTAAATTTTAGTTAGTACTTAGCGAAAATAATTCGTACAAAATAAAGCTGCAGTATTTTACGCATGCATTTACCTGTATTTCTGCTGCATCAAATGACGCAATAAGGTAAACAAACGCGTCAGCCGCTATTTTTACACCACGTGATTCCCACTGTGACGTCACAAGAATACTGTCCATTTAATGGCGGTGTTTAGCATAGCAGTCTATGGAGTGTGAATTATTAATGCTTGTTTGTTAAAAATACCGCAAAAAATTTTTTGATGCAGCAGCATATACTTAATATATTGTAATCTAAATTCAAAATGTTGTTCTGTATACGAGAAAATTGGGAATTAAAACGGCCTATAGAGGCGCTGCTCGCAGCCTTCGGTTACAGTGTCTAGAAGTATATAGTGTGGAAATCAACAATCGAAACCATATCCAAAAAATTACAATTTCGCCAGAGGGCGCTAAGATCAAGTTCATTGCAACGAATGTATAGAAATCCTATGTGTATTAGATACTTTTGATGCGGAAAACTTATTTTTTGAAAGATAATTTTTTTGAAAAACAGAGTAAAAAAAAAAAATTAGCTTGTAATACGCGATATATTAAGAATGAACGAAAATTCAGGCATATATTTTATATGCATTTCACATTTGTACGAATTGAAGAACACTTTATTTTCAAATTGCTCTGTTATAAACCGATTTAATATTTCATGTGATCGCCGTGCATACTATTTTTTTTTTTTTTTTTTTTTTTTTTAGCCTATAGGTTTATTATAGTACAAGTATTTTTTTTATATATATGTTGAAATTATAAAAAATAATTTATGCTTATGTATATAAATGATATGAAGTAATTTTATCGTTTGCATTTTGAATAAGCTCTTTTTTGTATTAAATATATCTTTGTTTATATTAGTAAATTTTTACTTTCTTCTATCTTTACAAGAAGAAAGTATTGGATTCGTGAAAATTTTCGGTTTTCGACGGATTTACACGTTTTAGGGGTCAGAGATTCCAAAAAACATGTTTTTACAAAATGTCTGTCTGTGAGTCTGTCTGTCTGTATGCGACACAAATTTTGTGGGCGCTCTATCTCAAGAACTAATGCACGGAATTTAATAAAAATTTATATTCAGTTAGTCCCTGATATAAATTGGTGCTGATTAGGTTTTGGTGTAAATCGCTCAAAAGGTGGCGCTGCTATGCAGCCTTTTTCACCATATCCGCAATAGCTTAGTCTCCAGAACTAATGCACGGATTTTCATCAAACTTAAGATTCGGTTAGTCCTTAACATGAATTGAAGTTTTGTACATTTTGGCGTAAATCGCTCAGTAGGCGGCGTTGCTATACTGCATTTTTTACGATTTCCGCAATAGCTCTATCTCAACAACTAATGCTTAGATTTTCATCAAACTTCAGATTCAAGTATACTTTGATATGAATTAGTGCTGTTTGTGTTTTAGTGCAAATCGCTCAACAGGTGGCGCTGCTATACTGCACTTTTCAGAATTTCCTTTATAGCTGTATCTCAAGAACTAATGCAATAATTTTCACCAAACTTCAGAAGCAGTTAATCCTTGACATGAATTGACATTTTGCTGTAAATCGCTCAACAGGTGGCGCTGCTATGCTGTATTTTTCAGAATTTCCACTATAAATGTATCTCAAGAACTAATGCACGAACTTTCATCAAACTTTAGAATCAGTTAGTTCTTGACATGAATTGACATTTTATACAATTTGGTGTAAATCGTTCAATAGGTGGCACTGCTATGCTGTTTTTGTGATTTCCGCAATAGCTCTATCTCAAGAACTAATGCTTGGATTTTCAACGAACTTCAGATCCATGTACACCTGGATGTCAATTATTGTTGTTTATGTATTGGTGTAAATCACTCAACAGGTGGCGTTGCTATGCTACATTTTTCAGACTTTCCGCTATAGCTCTATCTCAAGAACTAAGGCACGAATTTTCATCAAACTTCAAATTCAGATATACTTTGATATGAATGGGTGCTAAATTGATGTAATTTCTTGTACTATTTAAATGATTTAATTGACGTGATTTATATAGAAGAAAGTTTTGTGATGGCCACAACATACTAGTTATTAGTTAATTATATTAGTTAATTTTTTTTTCCATTTTTCAAAAAGATTTTGATTTTTAGGTACACCGAAAATAGACAGCTTGCTGTTCTTGTATTGCGTAACACAGCCCGGAACAAAACAATGATAATCTCGTTTTTTCATCATTTTTGATAAATTTTACATATTTTTACATAAATTTGCAAGATTGTAGACGCTATACATAACGCTAAAAGTGTTTATAACAAAAAAAGAACCAAAACAAAACCTACTGATTTTTAGGTACACCGAAAATAAACAAGTTTGCTGTTCTTGTATGTAACACAAACGGGAACAAAACTATGAGAATCTCGTTTTTATATCATTTTCGATACATTTACGTGTTTTCACATAAATTTCTAATAATTGTAGACTTTGTATATAGCGCTAAAAATGTTTACAACAAAAAGAAAGCCAAAACAAAACCTACGCATTCACGCAATAAATTTGACGGCAGCGCCACCTAAGAAAATGTAATTTTTTGGATGCGTTCAAAAGCTATACCGGTATTAGCGATCTCCACACTATATACTTCTAGACGCTGTACTTCGGTACAGGAAAATTGTCCCTTTAATTTCCCTTTAACTAATGCTAAAGTGCTATTGAAATAAATCTTTATTGTAAATGTATTTGAAAGTTTTAGATATTCAAATTCCGATAATTTTTACTTTGCCTTATAAGACAGAACACAAATATCACATGAAATCTGAAATTGTGCAAAAGAATAATCATTCTATCTGAACAATTTAAAAATACATGTAATGCAATGCGCTTGCACGGCAGTATCCTGAAGCTAGAAGTTATATCTTTTCTCCACCAGATGGCGTATTCGAGCGCTTGAATCGCTAATGGAGGATATTCCATCTCCGTTTTGATCACGTGATCAAGGTAAAAACTTCTAGCGTAAAGAAGGGAAGGCTCCGTAGACGTGTAATGTAAACCTCTGCTAGCCAATGAAACAGCTTATGAGGCAAAGCAGTAGTATCTTCCTTTGTTATCAGTTAGAAATTCCTTGGGTAAATTACCGGTATCACGTGACCTTTTTCAGCCTCGAACCCGTATTTGGAATGTCCTCCATTCCATGTGCACTCAACCTGGGTCAAGGCTAAAGTCGTCTGCTAGCGGTGTTTGCGCTTGTGCATACTGCAGTCGAATTCCGGCTTCGTCCGAGTACGAAAATTTGGCGGAACGCCCCCCTTCGTGACGTCACTTTGATGTCATAGGGGCGTAGAAAAGGGAAAACTGTATTCTGGGCCACTTCTTTTCGTATTTGGCGAAAGATTAGATACGAAAATTTATTTCGGATGTTTACATTTTTTCGGATGCTATTTTCGCCATCTCAAAGCAGGCGAAATGAGGGTGAAAAGCCCATTTCGGACGCAACTTTTATGATTGTTTACATATGATAGGACATTTTAATAAGTAAGTTTCTAGTATTTTTCAATTTTAGGATTTTTTTATGGCATTTGTGAGGAATATTATAATGTATTTGGTAAAAAATGAGCGTTAACTCAGTTATTTTGATCTGGGGAGGTTTTAATTTTTATTTATTTTAAAATAAATTATGTACATTATAAAAAATATTTTTATTTTTAAGAACAAACAGATGTTTGGAAAGGATTTTAAAGTTGTAGAATTTTTTTTAAATGGAGATAAATTGGAAGAATCTGAGATATTTTGATAGCATTGGTACCCTCTGATCAAAATCCAAAAGGGAAGGGGGTGGATTTTTCAACAAATGAATAATTATTATAATAAATAAAAATACTTTGCTTTCAGTTATAACTGTTTTATCTATATTTAATTATTTAAAGTCAAATGGGTAAAATAAATTTAATATTTTCTTTTAATCATTGAAAAAAACAAATTTCAAGGATCCAGAGTTGATGCTCTACTACAAATGCAGTTAGTTATACAAAGAGTTTAATTAATAAATATAACAGAGAGTTTAATTTATAAAGAATTGTTATATGCTACATAGTTTTAAACATAATACTTATCCCAAGAAATACATGCTATTAATATCCAACTTTATTTATTTATTTTACATAAAACCTTAGGTTTTGATGAATGCTTAGCTGAAAATTTGCTGTATGATCTACCTCTTCCCATTAAAGTTGACAAGAATATGAAATAATCCGTACTGAGGTATACATCAAACCGAGATAACTTTTAATATTAATATAATTTTTGAAATTGTTATATTTATGTGTAAGAAAAATATATACTGTTACTTTCTTGTATTTTCGAAAAATGGTGAAGAATAAAATGTTTTTCTAACTTCATTTTATTTATTTATTATTATTGTATAATTATATCTCAACCCTGCATATATTGCTGTCTTACACAACTTCTGCATTTTTTTTTTTTTTTCAAGTACACATATATTAAACAAATTACAGAAATTTTATAATCTTCTTCAAATTTTATTAAATTATCAATCAATGTGTGAGAATTACTTTTTAATAAATGTGAAAATAAATAAAGTCAATGAAATCATTTTTTCAAAAATATATTAGCAATTTAGTACTATTATTACAAAAATTTGGATGGCTTTGTTACTAATTATTTATGCATTTCCAATATCAAAATATCAAGGCAAAAGCTGAATAATAAATACATGGTAGAATTTAATTATTAAAATTTTTTTTAATATAGCATATTTTACAGTAACAATAATCTAAAAGTTAAAATACCAGTGAAAATCTTTTTTTACTACAGTTACAAAATCAACTTCATACCTACATGAATAAAATTTTCAGACAAAAAAAAAAAAATCTATGAGTGTTTTATAAGCATCTTTGATTAAAGTTTGTTGCTTGCTGATTAACTTTATTTTTGTGGTTTATATTCTGTGAAAATTGCTTTTTATGAAAATTTTACTACCCTTTTTGAGAGAAAGTTTTAAAAATGTTTATTTATTAAGAACATGAAACTTTTATTCATGTGCTTTATACATTAATGACACACATATAAATATACATAAATTAAATTTTGATTGCTGTAAAAGTAGAAAGTTTGAACTTTAAAACAGTGTTTAAAAAAATAACAATAATTCTTCTTGATTTTATAGAAATTGTTTAAGTAATATCAAAAGCAGACAAATGGCTTACTTGTATAATAAATTTCATATTAGAACAGACGAGTAAAGTTCAATGAGAGTTTTAAAAAAGGCTATTCATTTTAATTTGTTTACAGTTGAAAATATGCTTTTTACATTAGATTTATAATATTAAAAAAAAAAAAAAAAGAAGAAGAAAGTATTAAGTTTTTTAAAAGAATGTGTATCACTTTTTTAAATTTTCAACCACTATTTTAATAAGATGCATGATAAATAAATATTAATTGATGTTCCTGTAAAAATAAAAGAAAAAAAAGAATGTTGGTTATGGTGTGTTGCTATAGTGATTGAAAGCTTTAAAAATTAAACTTGCAGACATTTTATTTCATGAAGATATATTTTGGGAGATTTAGATTTTTCTTTACTCTTGATTTTTCATAGAATTTTCTAATTTAACATAAAGGCAATAATAATAGTAATAATGGTTTAAAAAAAATAGAAATAATAATTTTTATTTTCATCAGGGTTGAAAAAAACTTTATATATATATATATTTTAAATAAATATTAAAAATGAAATACATTTCTTTATTATCGTAAAAAAAGGAAGCATTTAAAGTGTATTTATACAAAGAATTAATTTCAAATGCTTCTTTTTTTGAGAGAGAGAGGGGAGAGGGGGCATATCATTTACATTTATTTTCTCTTTTTTAATGTACTGTTTTTGAAAACATGTAGCAAAATACTTAGTTTACTAGGAAAGGGCATGATATTTTTTGTCAACACTTAATCTTATTTAAAAATTGTTTAAACAACTGTTTATATTGCCAGTCTTACCTTAATAACTGTGAATAGTTTTTTTTTCTTTAGTCTTTTCTAAGTTACATTATCTCAATATATCAATTACACGACTGATTAAATCTGTACTTGTTTACATTCCTGTTACCCATTTACAATAAACAAATTCTATCCTCAAGCAATGTGATATAACACCAATAATGTATTAAGATAAGCATAACATCATGTTCAATCAACTGTATTACTACATGTCACATACAACATGCACATTTCAACTTTATTTATTTTGTGGATAAGTCAGTTTAGCTGTTATAATGAAGAATATATGTTAATTGCTGAAAATAATTGATAAATAATGACTTAGGAAATGTATTAAAATGAAAAGTTAGGATATAAAATAAGGATATGCTCTTATTAATGTACCTAAAAAAATAATAAAAGCATGAACTGCTGTAAAATATTGTATTTTGCTTATGAAAGGTAATATAAAAATTACACAGTGAAAACAAATAACATTGTAAGCTTTTGCTGATTATCTCTGCATAAAGGTAAACAGCTCTGATATTTAATATAAAGTTGAATTTTTGGGGGTTTTTATTAAAGCTATTCTTTTTATTTTTACCTGTTGAACGTTGAAAATATCCCTTTTTAATTAGATTTATATGTATAAAGTAAAAATAAGTTGCATTAAAGAGTCTTTGTGCTTTCAGAACTATCAATCACTAACTTAATAAGATGAAAAAGCGTTTGTTTATAGAAATCTAACTTGCAATCATTTTATTTCTTGCAAATGTATTCAGTAATTTATTCCTTGATTTTGCACAGAAATCTAAACATAACAATTTATATTTTCGTCACAATGTTCAGCGAAAAAAAAAAAAAAAAAAAAGGCATAACTTTACTCATTTCACTTGACTTATGAGTAGCATTATAAATTAAATACATTTCTTTATTACCTGTTTTTAAAATACAAATTTAACAACAACAATAAAAAAAAGGCCGACTTATGTGAGCCATTTTTACAAAGAGTAGCTTTCAAAAGCTCTTTTTTTTATGTTTATGTGTGTGTGTCGGGGGGGGGGGGGACTTTATTTACAAATTTAATCACATTAGAAGAAATACCTTTGATAACAGTAAAAGTTTCAATTTTTTTTTTAGTTTCTTCTAATGAAATATTTAAGACTCAGAATTGTATTCTGTTGTAACACATTCTACTCACCATGTAAATATTTTGATTCTTTAAATATATTAGACATTCTGATAAATTCATAATTTAAAAAATAGGGTAGTACGGGGTAAATGTGGGTCACTCTCATTCTGGGGCAATTATGGGTCACCTAGTTTTTATCACTATGAAATCTACTAACATAAATTCTAAAATAGTGGATAGGCTCTCCGATTAGTCTGCTTTATTATGCATAAAAAAGTTTTATTTTAATTTTGCTGCATAATGTGAGTTGAGATGTTTTTGTAACATGCTACAAAATCATCTTTCAAAAAGATTGCCTTCAAAAATTGCACTTTTTACTAAGATCCATGCCACATTAACATAAGTGTTTAGATTTTTTTTATGCTTATTTTAAGTATAGATACTATAAGGTTTTTAAGTACATGCACTTTTTGTTCCTATTTGTTTTCAAATAGACTCTAGATGTATACCCAATTATGTCCCAAATACCTGGGGTAATTATGGGTCACCGGGGCAATTCTGGGTCAGGATGTTTTTTCTATTCTTAATGGCATTTTTTAAATTTTAGGCATGCAATGCAATTGTTAATTTATGATTTAAGGGTTTTCAAATAAAAAAAAATAAATAAATAATTTAAAATAAAAAATAAATATACAGTATTGTAAACCTAAAGTTACTTTTGAAGTAGACCAGATAAAATATTTTTATAAACATCTCTTTTTTAAACTTTAATTGTTAACTGTTTGCACATGGTGCTGGATTCATATCTTTATAGTGTGGAGCAGTTAATTAGATACAAAACGTTAAAAAAATATGAACCCCAAAAAGATTCTTCTTGCTTAAAAGAACAAAGTAGTATTGTAAAAAAACCAAAATTATTTTTTCAACTAACGAGTAAGCATGCATCCTTTAATTTTAACCATATTATGCTATGTAGGGTAACTGTAATTGTTTGAATATTAAATTTTAGGCCTAATTGTTAGAACACAGTGAAACATATGTGCTAGATTCATATTTTTATAATTTACAGCAGTTAATTTGAGGAAAACTATAGACCTAAATAAATCAGTCAAGTATAAATTTTACTCATGTACAAAGTTTTTCGTATGATGACTATCTATCAGTATGATTCACCTTACCAATAACAGAGACCTTGTACAAAATTTAAACTCATCTTTGTGCCAAGCATTCTTCAAAAGCAGATTGCAACGACACATTTTTCTAGATTAATATCTTGGATAATAAGCAACAAATATTTTTAAAAATCATTATTAACTATGCTTGGATGATTCTGCATAAATACATACCTCAAGTATCCCTTAGCTCTCTTGCTAAGCACCTGCAAAGTAAAGTTTGTGTCTAACAGAAAAATGTGATTTTTGTAAACATCCCATAAAAATAAATGGCATTTTCCTTTATTTTTTATATCTTTTTAAAATTTTTAAGCTTTAATGATGAAAATTTCTACTTTAGAGGCAATTTCTAAAAACTTTCAAACATATTTTATTAAAAAAATATGCATTAAATACTTCATAAAGACAGTGACCCATAATTACCTCGTTGCCGGGGTAATTATAGGTCACTTAAAAAATTCAGTTGAAAAATAAATAAAAATATTTTGAGTAAACTGAATATTTTATACAAAAGCTACAATACTAAGTCAACTTCATGCTAAATTTGAAAATTTCATCTTTTTTATTTTCCTAGATATTGAGATCTTATTGTTTTCTGACCCGTATTTACCCCGTGTCACCCTATATATACGATTCATAACGATTAAAACCTGACGATTCTGTGAGTCATTCATAGTTTCTTATTTTACATATTGGTTTCCTATGTTCATTTCTAAATCATCTTTAGAACTTTTTCAATTTCTTCATATATTTGTGATTTCAAAATTATTATACATATATGTATATATACATATTTCTTTTTACTCTCTAAGCAGGATTTGTGTTTTTTTTTTTTTTTTTAATCAAAATTTAATTTTAAAAGTACGATTTTAAAGAAAAATACCCTTCGCTGAATCATTAAAATTAAATTATTAATTAGAAAAGCTTATTTAAATTTACCTGAAAAAAAAAAAAAATAAACTCATTCACCTGGTTAATTTGAAATATTTTAAGCATATAAAAATTAATTACAGTTATATAGTTAAAATAATAGAGCAATATAAACAGAGATTTAATTTGAAAATGTGAATTCGATTTTACTTTTGAAAACATGAAATAAATAAAACAAATTATCTTGTGTTGTATGAGCACTTCCAGTTATACTAGCTACAATTTAACATATATCCTATATACCTATTACCTTAACTTACACATTCTCAATTTATGATTTTATTTTGAAATGTTATGTTTGATTTAAATAAAATTAAAAAAGCCTCTTCCACTTTCTAAATTTACAATGCATTTTTGGACATACATAATTATAATATTTATTACAAAATATCTTGATATAGATTTAAAATAACATTTTTTGAAAATCAGTTCATTTAAATTATGATTAAAATCAACTACTCCAGCCACCTAAGTAAAATATAAACATGTAAAACATAAACATTTGAGTATAACTTTAAATAAAATGAATGAATAAAAAATATAAACTTTTTTCCAACAGTATAAAAAAATTCACTTCATCAGTGCTGAGTAAACTGATATAATTCCCCACCCCTGGGCATAAACACATTAGTTACTCAATTTCATGTTTAATATTTTCACATTCTATTTTTTTGTTTAAACTGCAAAAAATATTATTATTAAACAACGCTAAAATTTAAAATTTCCCCTCTAGCGGTAAGATTTTTTAGTCCTAAAGTAAATAATAAAAATGCATATAGCTGGCTTCCTACCTTTAAAGTCTTTATGGCTTTGAAATTTTACCAAGTTGTCCTTGTATAATGGTATAGAAAAACAGTAACTCCTAATGCTGGAGGATACTTTCTTCCTTATCATTTGTAGAAATAACTGAATCATTATTGCCAAAGTATGTGGCTTTTAATCAACACATACATGAGGCAATATGTATTCAGGCAAAAGTTTTGTGTTCTTTTAAATTAAATTCATCACACTCAGATCCTTAGTATGCAGACACTCTGAAACAGCAGCCTTTTCATTATAACAGGAATTTCATTAAGACTGTAATGTTAAATTGTCTTATACGGCAAAAATTGCAAATTTCAAACACTACTAAACTGTCATTAGTTTTATGTTTACACGTTTAAGGATGAAACTACGATACGATAATGATTACTTCGATTAATAAATGATGGATTTCCATTGGTTATATCGTGATATCAATCATCGTAATCTGTAAAACTGACGTGAATTTGGGAGGAGCTATCACCGCCTTTTCGGACGCTGTATAGCATCCGTAATCACTTTCGAATGTACGAAAATCTGATCCCAGAACAGCACTTTTCGCCAGATACGAATTAGGATACGATACGAAAGAGTGTTTTCACGTGACGTCGTAACGAACGTTCGAATTCCTTTCGCACCCTGCGGGAATCGGACTCCTGGTATTCTGCCGGTGCACTTCCAAGTAGTGGTGGGCCAGCGCATGAGGTAAAATGGATGCCCACCAGAATTTTATCTGATGATTTCCAACAGCTACGGCTCCTATAATGTAGGAGCCCTACCAACAGCAAAGTTGAGTACAGATCATCATACCCCAGCTCTGGCATCTGATGTCACCTGAATAGAGTCTGTAAAACAATTTTTCTGTACCGACAGCTTTCGTTAGCGTCATCTATAGATCTTTGTAATCTCAAAATTTTTAGCCTACTTTCTCATCTTTAACCACTGTGAATAAATCGCATGTTCTCCGTTTCGTGATCGTGACCCAAGCTGTGTTATTAATTCAAAGGCATGGTGTTTGTTATTATTATATAACTTTAGATTATTTTTACCAAATATTGAATATTTTGAACCCACCATGTCTCTATTAAGGAAATCTTTAACTCGCTTTGCTGTTAAAAATTATTATTATTTTAAATCATGTTCACCAAAACTTTATACTATGTCACTAAATAGGTAAGGAAACTTAATTGTATACCGGTGTTTATTATTTGTTTATCTAAGTAACTTGTTATTATTTATGTTTATAAATTCGTGTAAACTTAGCCTTCTATGCCACTTTGTATGGTAATATCTGCTTTTAAAATAAGCAAATTCCAAACAAAAAGATTATGAAACATGTGCAGTAAAATAATTGTTTCGGTGTTGTACATGTGTTGTATTTTTTTTTTATTATTGGATATTTTAATTTAACACTGATGCATTTTTCTGGTTATTAATATAAAAACCAAGTCTCATTAATTTCATTATTTGGTCGTATCACAGCATGTGTGCCAGTAATGGACACCCTTGAATGTTTTTGGTTTATAGAAAAATAACCAATAAAGATTTTATCTGTTATTATTTATTTCATAACTCTCTCATGCAGGTTTTATAATCTGGGTTATTGTTGGCTCTCTAATCAAACCAATCAAGAAGCAGAAAATAATGTTTCAAAGTTCCACTGTTTTTCAGTGATAATCTTAATGAATATGCTAAGAGCTTAAATTCACTTAATAGATCATTTATATATGCAAAATTTGCATGTTTTTGTTTTGGCAGTAATAAAACATTTTGAATTTTATATACTAATGGCCATTTAGGAAATTTCATTTATTTTTAAGCTTTTAAGACCTGTGTCCATTACTGGAACACTTCATTAGTCAATTTCCAGTAACGGACACCCCCATGTAGACATTTTTAAAAATATTATTTCAGTAATGTTGATAGCCCATACAATCTTTTGACTTAACCGAAATACTTAGTAATCAAATTTAATTTTTAAATTGCGCTTACCAGTATGTAACACTAAAATTTTTATCAATAGCAAATGTCTGCTCTTAATTAATTTCATTTAGGGTAGATGTGCCAGTAATGGACACCCTTAAGGAATTTCTTTAAAAATTATTTTTTTTTATTAATAATTATAATTATTATATTCTAGTTTTTTCAACGTTATATTAACCTATCAACAATATTTAACCATTCTTATAGTCTCATTTCCCAATATGAATGGAAATTTAATTTTAAATAACAGAAATATATCAAAAGCCCAGTAATGGACACCCTATGTTCCAGTAATGGACACCCCATAAAAAGTAATAAATATCATTGTTTTTATGACTGTATTTAGAACCAGAATTTAATGAATACATACTAATGAAACAAAATAGTTATATTCAAATAAATTTAACAATTAAGATACCAGTAATTCATAAAATATTTGTCATAATCATTTACTGTTTGCATCAATTATTGTAGTTATCAGAAGATCGATGTTTTAATTATTTTAGGTGGATAGTTTAAAATACTAAATATCAGGCAATTACAGCTATCAAAGTATTGAAATGGTGGGTGATTTAAAAGATAATTAAGAAAAAAAGTTTTGAAATATTAGTGTTTAGTTTTGTCTCACTATTTTTAACAATTAATCTTCCAGAGACTACTTGATATATCATTTATAATAATTAATATTACAAATATGAAAGAAATGATATTGTGAGCTGAATATTTTAAATACTAAATAAATAAAATAATTTCAAAATAAAACTGTAGAACTGATGCTTGAGGCCACTGATCTGCAGATTTACTAGTTTCATGAATATTACCTATAACTTTCATTAATATTACTTTTTTGGGAGGGGCGGGGGGGGTCAGAGGTGAATAATGAAACATTTAAGACAGAAAGTAGATTTTTAATAGCTTCTGTAACTTAATTGTTTTTATTTAAACGGAGAGGAATTAAGTCCTATGAGCCCCTCTTTGACTGTGCTCTTAAACAATATTTTCTGCTTCCTGGCTGGTTTGATTGCCAGATTATAAAATATGCAAGGTACATATACTAAATTAAAAATAAATAAATAAAATATTGGAATTTTATTAATCACATAAAATAACTTAAAAACAGCTATTTATAAAAGTTTATGGTGTTATTACATTTTGGTAAGTATAATTTAAAAATTCAATTTGATTATTTAGGTTTGCAGTTGTCAAAATATTTTATGCACTATAAACATTACTGAAATTGCATTTTTAGCAATGTCTACATGGGGTGTCCATTACTGGAAAATGACCAATTAACCATCCCAGTAATGGACACCCCATTACTGGGAACTACTCTTAAAACCTTAAAAATAAGTGAAATTTTGTAAATGGCCGTTAGTATATAAAATTCTAAGTTTTCTATTGCTACTCAAATAAAAACATTCAAATTTTCCAAGAAAGTAAATAATATATACATTAATTAAACAAAGCCAGCTCTTAGCCTCTTCATTAAGATTTTCACAGAAAAACAGCAAAACTTTGAAACATTATTTTCTGCTTCCTGAATGGCTTGATTAAAAGTGTCAGTAATAACCCAGTTTTATAAAACATACAAGGTGATTATTATTAGGGATTAACCGAATACCGATATTTTGATATAGGGTAGATGTGCCAGTAATGGACACCCCTTGATGTTTTTGGTTCATAAAAAAATAACTAATAAATATTTAGCTTTAATTATTTTTTTAATAATTCCCCTTGTATGTTTTATAAAACTGGGTTATTGTTGACACTTTTAATCAAACCAATCAGGAAGCAGAAAATAATGTTTCAAAGTTTCGCTGTTTTCCTGTGAAAATCTTACGGTGCGATCGCAGTTTACTCTCCTTCTTGGCACAATTTTCAAAAATCGCCAAATTGGCGCATTTTCGCGTACTAACTCCCGGAGCGCTGCAACATCCGGGAGAGAGTACGCAAAATTATTATTTGTTTTCTCTTCTCGTATCTCGTATGTTTTGAAACAAGTACCTATCTAGACAAATGCTTTAAATGTGAAAATAGATATTCGATCAGTCATTTTTCTCTTATTTTAACCTGTATTTTTGAGTAAAAATACATAAAATTTCAAATTTTTTCGAAATACATTTAAAAAAAAATACATTTCATATTTTTTAAAATACATTTTATAAAATATACCTAAAAACAAAACTTTCACTTACCCAAATTATTAAAAAAGAGCGTTTGTTAACAGTAATGGGAGCAAAACAATGTTTTTTGTTTTATCAGAGGGGCCCCCTTTTTTTTTTTAATCAGGGGGGCTACCGCCCCCCTGAACCCCCCGTTTTTTTATTCATAATTTTACCTTGTGCTCTAGGATGTCATTCAAAAGCATCACTCAATCTGTCACTTTTAGTCATTCATAGCTTGGAACAATCAACCTTTCTTTCGTACATAATTCAATCAATGCTCAAAAATACAGGTAAAAATAAAAGAAAAATAACTGATCGAATATTTATTCTCACCTATCAAGCATTTATCCAGATAAGTACTTGTTTCAAAATATACAAGATTGAGAAAACAAATAATAAAAACACGCGACTGCGACACAAAGTGACAACTCTTCAACGGAAAATCCACTGCAGCACACAGATTATATATTAATCTGTGCTGCAGCAATATCAACGTTTTTCTAAACAAATTCAAAATGTTCCTTGATTCTCTTCTTTGTCCAATAAGAAAGCCTTTTACAAAAAAAATAAGCTTCCAATTCGGTCCAATTAGAAAGCAGCTTAGAAAACAAGGAGTTTAACCATCAACTCTCTCCGGAGAAATCTTAGGGTTGCCATATTTTGTGACGTGTCCGAGGAGCAGCCCGATTACCACATTGGCGCAGTTATCGAAGGAGATTGGTGAAGGAGAGTATATTGCGAATTACCCATTTAAAAGATAATTAAGAAAAAAAGTTTTGAAATATTAGTGTTTAGTTTTGTCTCACTATTTTTAACAATTAATCTTCCAGAGACTACTTGATATATCATTTATAATAATTAATATTACAAATATGAAAGAAATGATATTGTGAGCTGAATATTTTAAATACTAAATAAATAAAATAATTTCAAAATAAAACTGTAGAACTGATGCTTGAGGCCACTGATCTGCAGATTTACTAGTTTCATGAATATTACCTATAACTTTCATTAATATTACTTTTTTGGGAGGGGCGGGGGGGGTCAGAGGTGAATAATGAAACATTTAAGACAGAAAGTAGATTTTTAATAGCTTCTGTAACTTAATTGTTTTTATTTAAACGGAGAGGAATTAAGTCCTATGAGCCCCTCTTTGACTGTGCTCTTAAACAATATTTTCTGCTTCCTGGCTGGTTTGATTGCCAGATTATAAAATATGCAAGGTACATATACTAAATTAAAAATAAATAAATAAAATATTGGAATTTTATTAATCACATAAAATAACTTAAAAACAGCTATTTATAAAAGTTTATGGTGTTATTACATTTTGGTAAGTATAATTTAAAAATTCAATTTGATTATTTAGGTTTGCAGTTGTCAAAATATTTTATGCACTATAAACATTACTGAAATTGCATTTTTAGCAATGTCTACATGGGGTGTCCATTACTGGAAAATGACCAATTAACCATCCCAGTAATGGACACCCCATTACTGGGAACTACTCTTAAAACCTTAAAAATAAGTGAAATTTTGTAAATGGCCGTTAGTATATAAAATTCTAAGTTTTCTATTGCTACTCAAATAAAAACATTCAAATTTTCCAAGAAAGTAAATAATATATACATTAATTAAACAAAGCCAGCTCTTAGCCTCTTCATTAAGATTTTCACAGAAAAACAGCAAAACTTTGAAACATTATTTTCTGCTTCCTGAATGGCTTGATTAAAAGTGTCAGTAATAACCCAGTTTTATAAAACATACAAGGTGATTATTATTAGGGATTAACCGAATACCGATATTTTGATATAGGGTAGATGTGCCAGTAATGGACACCCCTTGATGTTTTTGGTTCATAAAAAAATAACTAATAAATATTTAGCTTTAATTATTTTTTTAATAATTCCCCTTGTATGTTTTATAAAACTGGGTTATTGTTGACACTTTTAATCAAACCAATCAGGAAGCAGAAAATAATGTTTCAAAGTTTCGCTGTTTTCCTGTGAAAATCTTAATGAAGAGGCTTAGAGTTGGCTTTGTTTAATTAATTTATATATTATTTATTTTCTTGCAAAATTTGAATGTTTTTGTTTGAGTAGCAATAGAAAACTTTGAATTTTATATATCAATGACCATTTACAAAATTTCATTTATTTTTAAGATTTTAAGAGGGGGTGTCCATTACGGGGATGGTTAATTAGTCATTTTCCAGTAATGGACACCCCATGTAGACATTGCTAAAAATGCAATTTTAGCAATGTTTATAGAGCATAAAATACTTTGGCTTAACTGCAAACCTAAATAATCAAATTTTTATATTATACTTACCGAAATGTAATAACACCAAAACTTTTATAAATAGCTGCTTTTAAGTTATTTTATGCGATTAATAAAATTTCAATATTTTATTCTTTTTAAATGTATGTGTACCTTGCATATTTTATAATCTGGCAATCAAACCAGCCAGGAAGCAAAATATATTGTTTAAGAGCACAGTCAAAGAGGGGCTCATAGGGCTTAATCCCTCTCCATTTAAATAAAAAGTTAAATTACAGAAGCTATTAAAAATCTATTTTCTGTCTTAAATGTTTCCTTATTAAAACAAAACAAAATGTAGTTCTATTAAGGAAAGTTATAGGTAATATTCATGAAACTAGTAAATCTGCAGATCAGTGGCCTCAAACATCAGTTCTACAGTTTTTTTTTTAAATTATTTTATTTAGTATTTAAAATATTCAACTCACAATATCATTTCTTTCATATTTGTAATATTAATTATTATAAATGATATATCAAGTAGTCTCTGGAAGATTGTTAAAAATAGTGACACAAAACTAAACATTTAAAAATAGTGGCACAAAACTAAACATTAATATTCCAAAACTTTTTTAATTACCTTTTAAATCCACCACTGTTTCAATAATTTGATAGCTGTAATTGCCTGATATTTAGTCTTTTAATCTATCCATCTAAAATAATTAAAACATCGATTTTCTGATAATTTCAATAATTGATGCAAACAATAAATGATTATCACAAATACTTTATTAAATACTGGTATCCTAAATGTTAAATTTATTTGAAAATAACTATTTTGTTTCATGTATTCATTAAATTCTGGCTCTAAATAGTCATAAAATCAATTATATTTATTACTTTTTATGGGGTGTCCATTACTGGAACAGAGGGTGTCTACTACTGGGTCAGAGGGTGTCCATTATTGGGCTTTTGGGTGTTTTGATATATTTCTTTTATTTAAAATTAAATTTCTATTCATATTCGGAAATGAGGCTATAAGAATGGTTAAATATTGTTGATAGATTAATATAATATTGAAAAAACTGGAATATAATAATTTTAACTATTAATAAAAAAATAATTTTTAAAGAAATTCCTTAAGGGTGTCCATTACTGGCACATCTACCCTATATCCGATATTTTCGATATATATCCGATATTTTCAAAATAGTCAACTTACTGCTGATAATAAATACTTTCAAGCATAATATAAATTAGAAGCTAAAAAAAACACTTTTAACATGAAAACTTAATGTTCTAAAAATGCATTTCTCTTTTCCATTTTTTTTTTTTTTCCAACTAAGAACAAAATTGAAGATCAACTAATTGAAAACAGATACAATTTGCTTTATACAGTTATATAAACTATAGGATTTGTATCAAATTTCAAGACAGTTTTATATGTTTTATAAAGCAAAGTATTAAATACAAAAGTTTTTTCTTTATTTGAAGAATTTTAATATAAATGTAAGCTTATCTTATTTTTTATTCCCTAACCTGTTGTACAGTTTAGATTCAACTAAACCAAAATCACAAAAGATTCTTTTCTAAAGAAGCTCTTACATAAATGATTACTTAAATTACAGTTAATCTTCACATAGCTGTTCTGAATTAGTTGTCTGACATAATTATTAGTTATACATTTAAAAATAAAAGTTTCAAACATGAAGCTTGGAAAAGATATTTTTCTTTTTTTCTTAGAAAAGTCACTGCCAGAGACAAAAGTTGTTTATCGACACAATGACACAGTCAATAACAGTTAAAAGTTTCATTTACACTTGTTTTGACTGAAGAAAATATCAAGATTATCTTGCACAGTGATATTTTGAAAATAAATATCAAATATACAAAATATCAAATATACAAAATATCAAACATCTTGATATTTTGAAAATAAATATCAAGAATTTGAAAATATCAAAAATCTTGATATTTTAAAAATAAATATCGGATATATATCATGATATATATCCATTGATATATATCAATGAACCCTGATGCATGCATATGTCTATATACCTGTATATAGACATACATATACACATATATATATGTGGATATATATGTATATATACAATATATGTATGCATATATAACACTGGTGCCCGGCTAACCGAAAAGTACCTAAAATATCAATCAAAATATAAATGTATCAATAATTTGACAGAAAATAGTTAAATGTACAAATTGATGTGATTCCTTTTGTATTTGAGAACATTCCTATTCAATATGTTTATAATTAGACAATCAGTAAATCAGCTTAATGACAACATTGTTTCTTTTTATTTGAATGAACTTTAGTTTTCTGACAATCCGTATCCTTAATAATAGCCTGTATAGTTTTATACTTTCATAGGTTATTCTGGGTATTGACTATTTGTGAATGAAAAGAAGTCATTAAATTTTTTTGTGTAATTAATTTATACAATAAAAATGTAACTGAATTAAATTATTAAGAATTTAATTTTAATTCAAGTTTATTAAAAAAGCTAATATATGCAAAAATGTGCATTAAAATTTTTAAGTACTATTCGATTGCCGAATACCGAATATTCGATATACACTTTGACCGAAGCTTCGGTATTCGGCAAAATTGCTGTTTTGGTCAATCTCTAGTTATTATAAAAAAATAATTAAAGCTAAATAGTTATTAGTTATTTTTTTATGAACCAAAAATATCAAGGGGTGTCCATTACTGGCACATCTAACCCTAGTTAATAAAATTTTCAGTATTTTAACCAAATTAAATTTTTTTTATAACTCTGCCTTGCATATTTTATAATCTGGCAATCAATGAAACAAATCATGAAGCAAAGAATATTATTATAAGTTGGACATAGGGAAAAGCTGGCGCTCATAGGACTTGATCCCTCCCCATTTAAATGAAAACAATTAAGTTACAGAAGTTGTTAAAAATAAATCTATTATTTTCTGTCTTAAATGTTTGCTTATTCATCTCTGGCTAAAAATTGTATAGTATATATATTTGTAATATTAATAAGTAAATTTATAGTAGTAAATAATGGAACTAGTAAATCTGCATATCACTGGCCTCAAACATCAGTTCTGCAATTTTATTTTGAAAGCATTTTATTTAGTATTTAAAATATTCAACCTTAGGTATTATTTCTTTCATATTTGTAATACTAATTACTACAAGTAATATACATCAAGTAGTTTTGGGAGATTCAGCAGTTAAAAATAGTAGTAAATATATAAATTTATGCACTAATATTTCAAATCTTTATTTTCAGATTTTTTTTATTACCCATCTAACCTCCCTTCCCCCCTCACTTTTTCAATAATTTGATAACTGTGATTGTATGACATTTATTATTTTAAACCACCTATCTATCAAAATAATTAAAATATTAATCTTTTGATAAACACAATAATTAATTTAAACAGTGAATAATTCTCATATATATTTTATTAATTATTGATATCCTAATCGTTAAATTTATTTGAAAATTTTGTTAAGTATGCTTTCATTAAATTCTGGTTCTAAATACAGTCATAAAAGCACTTTTTTCGGGGTGTCCATTACTGGAATTTTGGGTGTTTTGATATATTTTTGTTATTTACAATAAAATTTTCTTTAATATTGTGAAACAAGACTTTGTGAAAGGTTAAATATTGTTGATAGATTAATATATACTGAAAAAAAAAAATAAAAACCCACTGGAATATAATAATTGTAATTATTAATAAAAAAATAGTTTTTAAAGAAATTCCTTAAGGGTGTCCATTACTGGCACATCTACCCTATTTTCTTTGCCGTAATAAAATATTATATAATAAATAAATATGCTTTAATAAAGAAAATATTTATTATTATAATAATTTAAAAATAAATATGCTTTAATAAAACTAGTAATTTTATTTTTGCCCAAGGCCAAGGCTAGTAAAAGATGCTGTTCAAAGCCATGAAAGTCTAAATATTTCTTTTAGAGAAGAATTTTGGAATTAAATTTTATTCTCTATATAAAACCAGATGCAAAAATGTGTTTATGTGAATTTAAAATGTTGAAAAAAAAATCTTTTAATTAATTAAAAGTTAATTTAATTGCTCAAGCCGTATTAAAATGAAGGCATTGAACATTCAGAATAAGTAATTACTAAATAAACCAGGGTTGCAAAAAAGCTGGCTAAAATTAAAAAAAGCCACGCCGGTGGCTTTTATTGGTTTTAACTGGCTTTTTTGGCATAATTGGCTTTTATGCAGTGAAGCATTGCAGTTATAAACTACACATTTTAAAGTGTTTTTAATTAGTTTTAATGCCATTTATTTGATTTAGAATTTAATGTGTAACCCAATTTCTCAATAATGAAGACATCAATACTGGAATAGAACTTAGATGGGCCTGCTAGTGATTTGTAGTCAGAATTGCAAATATGTCAGCTAAATTTTAAAAGGGCCATACCCATACCAAGTGCTTTATTTGGTTTACACTGACCATCCCCCCCCCCCCCCCCCCCCAATTTTTTTTCATTTTTAAACCTTTATAAAATTAAAGAGGACTATGGTTACTTAGTCACATGTTTTATTATTAACTAATTTTAAGAGCTATTAATATATGTCTTATTTTATTTCTCATAAACATTTAAAATCATATAAAGTCATGTAATAAAAACACCATTTCTTACTAAAAACAATATTATGAATAGCATATGCATTATTAATATGCCTAGCAACATGCTTTTAAAAATTTTATTTAGAGAATTTTTGTTGTTGTTGTTTGTTTCATTGCTCTCTTTATTTTATACACTATATAGGTGAAAACTGGGAAATTGAGTTAGTAGCCAGTGGCCGGTAGACTCAGTTTCATTAGTGGCCACTTTTTAAAGTTAGTGGCCACTATAAGGTTTCAAACTTTCTTGGCATCTAGATAAACTATAATCATTGTATATACACATATTTTCTATAAATCAGAGTTTTATACCATTTTCATGATAAGAATAGGGACACAGTTGAAATTCAAGAAAATTACTTTAAAACTACAAAATTGTTATCATGTTAATTTTTTTAGAACATATTTTTGGATTATTTGTAAATGTTCATAAACACAATTATCAATCAGATTACTGTTACTTTCTTTACATAAAAAGTTATTAACTAAATCTAAATTCCAACAACTAGGTGTATACAAAAAAAAAAAAAAAAAAAAAAATCAAAACACAATAAAATGCTATTTCAATTTTAGTTAATAATTAAATGTGTTAACCTACCATATACATTACATACAGTTGAAATCTAAGCTGGTGAGTGTATTTCGCAGGATTAAACAGTATTTCTTGCAGAAAAATATTCTAACTGATCAAACACATTGAAGATATTGTAATGTCCTTACCCTTTAGGGTCCATTTTTTTTTTCAATTTTGAGAACAAAATTACTTTTATTTTAATAATCTTAATCGTAGCTATCCAAATAGATTTACTGATATGGCAATAGGTTAAGAGTTTTCGGAGACGTTTGGAAAATCTCATATTACAAGAGGGTTTAACAGATATTACAACTTTATAATGTTTTTTGTGTTTTACCACATGATTCGTTCAGAAAAGTAACCTATATTTTAAATTTAAAGAGTGAAATATATGTATAAAATAAATTACTAAATGTCCAAACATAAATGAACTCATAATAAGAAAAGCATAGCCATATACTATCATTACTATGCGTAGATAGTAACAGAAGTAATTTTTAAGACAAAATAATACTTGATGAAAAGACATGTACTATTAGTAGTAAACCAGACCCGAAAGGGTTAAAATCCACTTGCATTTGCATCCAGTGAAAAAAAAAGGAATAAATTATTTGAAATACATGTGGAATCAAAGCTGATGAATATATTTTGCATAAAACTATATTTCTTGAAAAAATAATCCAACTGAAGAGCGAGCATGGCGAAAAACTGAAATATTGAAAATACAGCTAAATCGCTGCAATCTGCTTGCATCCGGTAGGATAAAGAATTAATCAGTTTGCTAATTAGATGTAATCAAAGTAGGGATGCATATTTCCATGAAAAAGTTGTATTTCACTTGGTGATCGATAACAGATTTTTTTTATCGCCACCTGGCGAGTGGCGACTATAGTGGCGATCGATGGCCGATATTTTAATCGCCACTTTTACAACTTTAATCGCCACGTGGCGAGTGGCGACCGCTAATTTACACCTATAATACACTAATGACCAAACTATCCTCAAATATTATATCTTTTCTAATTTCTCTTTTAGCATTTATAACTTAATCTCTCCATATGGACACATAAGAATGTTTCCATTTTGATGTGTTACACAATTTTCGTCAAAGGATCGCAAAAATAGCGCAAATTTCATTAAAATATCACGAAAAAAACGTGATTTTCGTAAAAGGGCTGCGAAAAAATATATTTCATCAAAAGATCGGGGAAAAAAATAGAGAATTTCGTCAAAAAATCGCGAAAAAAGCAGATTTTTGTCAAAGAATCGCGAAAAAAGTGCAAATTTCTTCAAAATATCGTGAAAAAGCGCAATTTTCATAAAAGGGCCACAAAAAAATAGCATATTTCGTCAAAAAATCACGGAAAAAAGATTTTTGTCAAAGGATCGTGACAAAAAGTGCAAATTTCATCAAAATATCACGGAAAAAATGCGATTTTCGTAAAAAGGCTGCAAAAAAATTGCGTATATCATCCAAAAAATAGCGAATTTCGTCAAAAAATCGCGGAAAAAAGATTTTTGTCAAAGGATCGCGACAAAAAGCGCAAATTTAAAAAATATCACGGAAAATCGTGAAAAAATAGCGAATTTCGTCAAAGGATCTTCAAAAAAGGTCATATTTCGTCAAAAAACACGATTTCCGTAACAGGTTCACGAAAAAATAGCTAATTTCATCAAAGGATCGTGGAAAAAACGCGAATTTAGTCAAAGCATCCAAAACACAAAAAAAGGATGTGTAAACCAAAATAGGTAGAACATTCATAAAGTGGGATTTAATTTCTTTTTTTATGAGATTCTTAAAAATACAGCAGGATTTCAGTGTACTTTGATAATGTTTTCAGGGGGTGGACCAGTGACCCCCCCCCCCCCCCTACCCTTCTTACTGCATTGAAATGTCTCCCACCTTTTGAAGTTTTATGATTTAGATGTGAATTTCCCTTCCAAGGAAAATGTCTGATTCCAACTAGGGATGCACCGAATAGTGATTTTGGCTGAATATCGAATATTCGGCCTACAGGCGAACCGAATACCGAATATTCGGCTAGCCGAATAGTAACTGCTTAGTAACTATTCGGCTGAATACCGAATATTCGGCTTGTCGAATAATTTTATATTTCAAAGTTTAAAGGCATTAAAATGTTAAATTTTAAAGCAGTTTTACATAATATTTAAAACGGAAACTTTCAATTTGATAATCAATAGGGATTGACCGAAGCAACAATTTTGCCGAATACCGAAGCTCCGGTCGAAGTGTACGCCGAATATTCGGTATTCGGCGACCGAATACTTGAAAATTTTTAATACGCATTTTTGCATATACTAGCTTTTTTAATAAACTTTAATTGAAATGAAATTCTCAATAATTTAATTCAGTTACATTTTTATTCTTAAATCTAATTAACAAAAAATTTAATGACTTCTTTCCACTCACAAATTTATTAACCCATCACTTTTTATTATCACTAGTCAATACCCAAAAATAACCTATGAAAGTAGTAAACTATGCAGGCTATTATTAAGGATAAGGACTACCAGAAAAACAAAAGTTCATTCAAATAAAAAGAAACAATGTTGTTATTAAGCTGATTTACTGATTGTCTAATTATAAACATATTGAATAGGAATGTTCTCAAAATACAAAAAGTATCATATCAATTTGTACATTTAACTATTTTCTATCAAATTATTGATAGATATTTATATTTTGATTAATATTTTAACACTGTGGTGATGAAGATTACAAATCTGAACGATTTTGATATAACAGTTATAAAAGCTATAGGATAAGCATTGGAGTATACTTATTGGATGTGTGTATTTTCTTTAATAACCTTAGATATACAGATATGAACTCTAATATACTTATTTGATGTGTATATTAAAGAAAATACATATTAAATAAATTTAAATAAAAAAACTAATGTAGAAGTAATTAAAATTAAATAAGGGATGCATCTTCCTTACTTTTTTCTTCTTCTCTAGTTGGCAGTTGTTTTGATTTCACCCCTGTGTAGACTATTTTAGGAAGGAAAAAGTTTTTTTTAAATAAAAAATGGCCTTTGACTTGTTTTTTGTAGTGCAAGCTGAATTCTGAACTCATGCACATAATATTAAACCTCATTGTTTAGCCTATTCTACTGCTAAGTAAAAGAGAATTCTTCTAATTCTAAAAAAATACTTATCTGCAATTATTCGGCCGGAGCCGAATATTCGGTTTACATGCCGAACCACCGAATACCGAATCAACTATTCGGTATTCGGTCAATCCCTAATAATCAAGAGCTTTTTTCAAGTAAACTTTATGCTGAAAAAAATCTGCTTTGAGTTTTTTTAAAAGCTATATTAGTTATAAAACTCTTTTAATCAATAAAATTTTAAATTTCATGGCTTCTTCTGTGAATTAAAACAAATGAATAAAATTTTCTTAAATTCTAAAACAAACATTTTAAAATCAAAGAGAAATTGTGAAAAAATTGAAAGAAAAGTTGTACAGGATCATATATTCTTTGTTTGTCAGGAAGAGATTAAAGTAAAAGTAAACAAATAATACAATCTATTCAAACTCTATATGGTGGCAACTCAGCAAGAATAACTGATCTGCTCCCTTTTATTAAGCAAAAAAGTTTTTAAATACATCCTAGATCGGTGTCTGAAGTGAACGATCATTTTCAGAGATTGTAAATGTTGTTCTTAAAATCTTAGCAAGAAACAGATTATTTACTGGACGATGTTCAGGAGCTAGCATTAGTACATAATTAATTCCGATGAAAATCCTCGTACGATTGGTTAATTTTCTTAAATAATACTTAACAAACAGCAAATAAATAATGTAAAAACATTTTCTTTTATTTAAATATATGATTCTGTTTCTAATTATTCTGAATATCTATAAGTTGACTGTTAAACGTATAAGTGGTATAAGGTTTTTAAAAATGTTAAAGTTTTTTTTAAGTATTCGGTTGGCCGAATATTTCGATATTCGGCCAAACCAAATATTCGGCAGGCCAAATAGTTTGCTATTCGGCCAAGCCGAATATTCGGTATACCGAATAGTTTGGTATTCGGCCAAACCGAATATTTGGTAATGTGGCCGAATACCGAATAGATACCGAATATTCGGTGCATCCCTAATTCCAACCCTGATCTGTGCTGACAAATCATTCAATGGGAAGTGCAATGAAAGCACCTATTATTCAACAAAAAGTACCTCTTTACTTAACATAAGTATTCTTTTTTTCAGCAAAAATATCTTTTTCAATAAACCCATCTTTCCCCTTTTTAAAAGATATGCGAACATTAGTGATACTTGTTAGTGGAACTTGATATCTTCTACTCTCAAATAAGCATTATTTTACAATTAAAATTGTACCTTGCATTTTTACTTTTAAAAAAGTAAAGAAAATTTCTCTTAAAATTTTTTAAAAATATCTTATTTGAGTGCAAATAATACTGGTTTTAATTCATTATTTAATTATTATTAAAACATTAATTAATGCATTTATTTTATCTTTTCCAAATAAACAAGTTTCATTTATTCCTTCAGGGATCTGTTTAGGAAAAATTTGGGTCCGTTAACGGACCCTTCACAATTTTTATTACGGTAAAAACGGACCCTTCACAATTTATATTACGGTAAAAACGGACCCTTCACAATTTTTATTAGGTTAAAAACGGATCTTTCACACAATTCTTTGTTTAAGAAACGGATTCTTCATAAAACATTTTATCTTAAAAATGGACCCTTCATAAAATTTTTCCCCGTAAAAGTAAAACCTTTCATAAATCGCCTTCGCCTTCAGTCAAATTGAAACGCAACGGCGGAAATCGGGTTCTTCTCTTTCACAAAACAGCCAACTAGCACCTGCGCCGAAAAGAGCTTTCGGTGACGTATTGAGCGAGCGCCGATCACAGCCAATGAGAGATACAATCTGAAATTGAGCGGTACAGTGCAGAGACGAAAAGTGATTCAGCATTTTTTGGGAGTAAAAATTCTTTTTCTTGTTTGGCAACACATCTTATTCATTTCCTAAAGTGTACTCGTCTCGTGGTTGCGTATAATTTTTTGAACTACCATGAAGGGTATGAAGCGTCCAAATCAGAATTTGGGTGGTACGAGAAATGCTGATTACTACGTTTAAAAGGTTAAGAAGTCAGATGCTAGGGGATGCCCCAAAATTCAGTCGTTTTTTTTAAAAAAAAGATTCAAATGATGCCGAAAAAGAACCTGTTGATGACTAATTTAACTAACAAACAAACAACTAATTTAATAGCATTAACAAAATTCTGGGCTAAGAAAAGAAAAAAAAAATGCTAAAATTTATTGTATTTTCTTTATAAATACAAATTTTGCTTATATTATGAGTTACTATAGTTTCTTACGATAGTAAGCTAGGTCCAGCATTTTTGGGTTGCAGATAAATTTTGGTTTGCTGCAGATTGATACAAAAAATTCTGCTACTAAGATTGTTTCTTGTTATCTAGTTAAGAATTTGAAAACCAAAAATTATCATTAAAGTAAAAATCTTTTATGTACATTTTAAAGAACTTAATTAAAAGTTGAAAGGAATTATATAATGTTTTTACACACACACATACAGGGTGTCCCAAAGGGTACGCAGCGCCTGATTTGTACAGATTCGGATACAGCACGTTAATATGAGTATTTTGAATGGTAACATGTGGGGGCCCTGAATATAGCGTGATTTCTTGTTTTTTTTTTTCTCTTTTCTTGTGTTTTTCATATGACAAGCTTCACACTTTACTTACACTATCACGCTATATTCGGGGACTCCACATGTTACCATTCAAAATACTCATATTGACGTGCTCTATTCGAATCTGTACATATCAGACGCTGCGTACCTTGTGGGACACCCTGTATATACATATATATATATATATATATATATATATATATATATATTATTATGTGTGGTTCATCCAAACGGGAACATTAATACTAGTTTTGCAAAATTTTGTTTTTCACAATTTTACAAAAACAGGACTCTGTCACTGAAGTCCGAAGGTACCTGAATTTAACGTTAATTTTAAATTCACAAAATCAATAATACTTTTTTCACAATTTCACAAAAACAGGACCCTGTCTGAAAAGTCTGGACAGACCCCTGATAAAATATGAATTATTATTGATGAGGACCCGCTTTTGTAAAAAAAAGGGACCTAGATTTTTGTAAATCCTGGGTCCTGGGGACCCAGAATTTTTCAAGTACAGCGGCATCACTGCTTATATTCTTTTCAATATTTATTATTATTTTTTTTTTGCAGACATAATGCCTTCACAGTTAGTTGCCTTCTAGTGGTGACTTATTTATTTTACAAAATTTAATAGAAATTTATAATATTTTTAGTAGAAAATATTTATGTGTATTAAAAATTAATTGATCCAAATTTAATACGAATTAGCTGTAAACCAACTTTTAAAAATAAAAACCGGCTTTTTTTTTAAGTGGTTAAAACCAAATAAAGCCAGCTGGCTTTTTTTGGCCTGGCTAAAAGCCGGTAACCCTGAATGAAACACATTTACTTAAAATAAATTAGTATTGGTTCTTCAAGTGATTACATCTGATTTTGTTAAATGAGAAATAATGTATATTTCTGTAGATTTAATTCACTTTTTTATCTAGTAAAGCTGAATAAAGTAATGTGATTAACCCTCTAAGCATGTGGCAATATTTTTGCATATTTAATTAACAATTCATGAAATAATAGCTATAAATATCATTGGTATATGAGGATTTGTCTTTGATTATCTTTCATATTTATCTATATTATGCACTTGAAAAAAATATTATTAATATAAAATTTTTATTAAATAAATCAGACTTTGAATTAAAAAGTTACATGACAGGAAAAGATGCTTAGGAGGACACTTAGAGTGTTAAATGCTGTCTAAAATACCCCATTGGTCTGTGGCACATTAAAAGGATAGCTGGTTGTGCTCTGTTGATTAAATTGTGAAAATATCTATTTATAATTACAGGTTTTATTGTAGTCCTGGTACGTTATCTACTCCTACACCAGATGGCTGTGAAAGAGTCTATTCAGAAAAAATTAGGCAAATAGTCGATCAAATATCCAAGTTAACTTTAATTGAAACTGCTGACTTAAACGAATGTTTACAAGTATGTATACTCCACTACATTATTTAAAATATAATTATCCTCCCTCCCTTCTATATCTCCTTTTTAGTTAAAGTTTGTATTGTATTTAAATCAATAAGTATTTTGAAAAAAAAAAAAAAAAATGCATTTGTAATTGTAATGCTTTCTGAGAATTCTTGGGAAAAAGCTGAATTTATAAATTTTGAAATTCTCCATTTTCTGGGTTTTTTTTTTTTTTTTATCAAAAATTTCTTTTTCTATTTACATGTTTTCCTCTATCACTTCTATTTTTTTTTTTTTTTTTTTTTTTTTTTTTTGTCACCCTTCTTTTTTGCTTTAAAATTCTAATTACTATTTTCACCTCCGATCATTACAAGTGCAAAATATCATTTTTTATTTTTTTTTTTTCAAATGTAGCTTTTCCCATTTTTAAATATGATGGAAAATCCAATTTATAATTTTATTTTATTTTTATGTTGTAATAACTATGTTATTTGAATATTAAAAAAATAAAACCTACATTTTTTATCTGTTGTCTTTTAAATATTTCATTATTATTTTAAATGTAAATGATGCCAAACTAGTATGCAATTTTTTTTTTTTTTTTTTTTTTTTTTTTTTTTTTGATAATTGCTAAGATTACTGTTGAATATTATTTATTTACCGCAATTTATGGTTTACCACGATTATATGAGACGTTGAGAACCAGAGTGGACCATCCTTGCTAGCTGTGATTGCAAAAAAAAAAAAAATGCTTTCTAGAATTTGTGAGAATTTTTGTCAAACTTATTTAGGCTAGTTCTGCCAGTGCCAGAGGAGACCAAGCTTCTTCAGCAAGCATATGTATAATTAAGTTGCCAGAATGGACCAAGCCACTAGATCCATTCTTGCATTGGCAACATGATATCCAAGTTATGTTGGACCATTTGTTAAACTGACTCTGTTAATTTTGAAATTAATAAAATTCATTATACAGCTAATAGATGGCATGACATACTGCTTTGGCACTTCAAACACATTTTTCACAATTAAATTTAAAAAAAACAAAAAACCCGACTGCGTAAAAAGCGAACTAATTATTTCTCATCAATGTGAAACTATTTTTTATATTACTTACCTATTTTTTTATTTACTTGTTTTGATGGCTTTTAAGTTGTGTTTAATTGTTAGTTCTTATCTGTAAACACTGTTTTGATGAGGTTAGAGTTGCAGTAAAGCTAGAGATCCTACCTACACAACTTCCAGGTTGTGTAATATTTAAATGAAGCTTCTGACTGTAAAATACAGGCATGAAAGAGTTCCTCATAAAGGAGGAATTCCACCTTTTTAAAAACAATTTTGGTCATTATCTGGATTGATGCAAAGATATTGGAAGCATATCTTTTCAAAGTGCAAATTTTTTTAGACTCTAAGGAAGTTTTCATAAGGTTCTTTTTGGAGTAGATAGAATATTTTATCCTATTTATATAACACTTTTGGTTTAAAAGTTTGAATTTGTTTTCACTGTTTTATAAGTTATGAAAAAAAATAACAACCATACATACAGTTATATTTCATTTTAACCTGTAAATAACTGCTAAAATGTGTCTAAATTATAAAAGTTAGCGCCATTCTATAGATAGAAAAGTTTTTCCACCTTTTTTCCTATTTCCCGCTTTCATGCCTGAAAATAGTCCATGAAACATCTTCTTCATTTTGAAAGACCTATCCAGTGATATATCACTCAATATGGGGCATAGAAAATTTTTTCATCTCTACCGCCATTTTGAATTTATAAAAACAAAACCTAGCCTATAACCATCGGAAGGTTAAGACGAATCGATAGAGACCTCATTCATTAAAATCCATTCCACCGTCAGGATATTTCGGGGGTATAAAGAAATCTACATACCCAGATACACATGAAACTCATAACCATTCTTGGCAGTCGGGTAAAAAGTAGAGTCCACTCTGGATCTCAACAACTCATATACAAGTTAATTTTGTTGTAAAATATTTATTCATGTCCTGTCAGTCCCATTTTCAGAAAATTTGTTGCGAGTTTCAGAATTTTTTTTTTTTTTTTTTTACTCAGAATCACCCCTGGAGAAGCCATATAAAAAAAAAAATTGTGATGTAATGCTTGGAATTTTCTCTATTCCTCACAGGAATGCTGAATGTGAGCACATATTTAGCTTAGTAAGAAAAAAAATAGATCTGAGTTACGGTCATCCATTTTGAATGATAATTTAGAGAGTTTAATTGCTGAGAGCAATTTCTCAGGTCATTGCTACAACAACCAAAAATTTGATGTAGAATTTTTAAACAGAGCAAAATCTGCAACTTCTTCAAAAGTTAAATGCTAGAATATCATAAATTAAAGTCCTGTTAAATATTTTCTTTTTATTTGAAAAAAGTTCGTTTCATTTGTTGATATCGTAAGGTTTTTTTGTGTAATTTATATAATTTATAATGTATGAAACCAAGAGTTATTTGTGTATGTATATATACAGTCGACGCTGATTATAACGACCGCCCATTATAGTGACCGTTCTATTATAACAACCAATGCAAAATGTCTCGAAATATATCCCCTTTATGATATGTTATTTTTGCATCCAATATAACATCCGGCCAGCAGCTTATTTTTCCCAATACAGTGACCAAACTGACCTTTCCTCCAATTTTTTTTCCCAAAAAAAGATTACCATTTTCTTTTCCCAAGAACTCATTGCTCACTGTGCGGTAAATGCCAATCGAAAAATGTCTTAAAATGACACTTTAAAACATTTTTTAAAAACAAGAAAACACATAAAACTACTTATCACTAACTGAGATGGAAAATTTTGTTTAAAGAAAATATCAAATGCAGAAAAAATAAATAACTATTTCGAATTATTTTTGTAGAAAATAAATGTTAATACACACGTAACTTTTTATATTTTTTGTGTGTGAATTAACATTTATTTTAAATTTTATTTTAGAAATACGTAATCATTTTCTTAAATAGATTTTTAAAATTATTCATTGTCAATGCTTATTTGATAAGCAAGTAGACAGCTTTTAGTAATAACAGTAATAATGTAATAATTTTGAATTATAAAATTTCCTTTGAAACCTTAATTTTCATGAACATGATTAGAGTTTTTTTAGAGTTTATTTTTGTTCAGTTTCATTATAGCGACCTTCTATTTTAACGACCCTCATCTTTGGTAAGCGAGGAGTCGTTATAATGACCGTCGACTGTATTGATGATTATATTTAAGTTATTGAATCAATCATTAATCTATTTTAAATGAATTATGAAATAATTTTTTATGCTTACGTAAATTCACTTTTAAAAAAACCTCCCCTTTTCTCCCTTTAACCTGCAGAGAATCTCCAGTTTTTTCTCTTGCTCAGGTTGGCAGCTCTGGATTCTATTTTTATATTAAATTTGCACCACTGTATTCTAAATATAAATTTTGTAGTACATTTTTCTTGCACAGGCTGTCAAAGTGTAAGTAAAAGTGTTTCCATCTGAATAAAATTCGTGTAAGAGATGTTGGTTTCTAAGTGTTGACTCTAGAAAAAAGGGGCCGTCAGGCAGGAATTTTTCAAAAAGGGAACACAATTCTAAAAAAGGGGTACATTTTTTCAAAACGGGAACACTATTCTAAAAAAATGGCCTATTTTTTTTCAAAAAAGGCACACTTGTACCTTATTCACTAAAAATATTTTGAACTGATTTGTTTAGAGTCCCTAGAATTTGCGATATTTTCCTGGGATTAATTGAATTGCCACGGGGCAAATAGGAAATGTTAAAAAGGGCAGCCGGGCACATCAGAAGGGTTTAAAAGAGCCACCGGGCGCAAAAAAGAAATAAAAAGGTCTGCCGAGTGCTGCACCCTGCTAAAGCGGCTTAGAGTCAACACTAGTAGTTCTGTTGTCATGTGGGAAGTGACATAGGACCAATAAAGGGTTAAGGTGTAAGATTTCTATTTTTTTACCCATTTTTACATTGCTTATTTTTATACTTTTTTGCACACCAGTAATATGCAATATTTATACACACACCAAGTAATATGTAAGAACATGGTTAAATTTTAAAACATGTATAACAATGGGAAACACATTTCCAGTAATTATTCTTCAAATGCAGTACTGAAGTCAAATACTTCAGTGTATCTGTGAATGAATGATAAATTATATGCACACAGAATCTACAATAAATGTTTGTAGTTCACCTCAGTGATATATAGAAATTTCCATGTATTTAAAATAGTGTAATATCATTAAAATATGCCACAAATGATTTTTCCTCATATGCCATAATGTAACGGAATTCTTTTGTATGTCCCTGTGAATGAACCATTAATGCTACACACTTCATTTTCAATGCCGAATATGCCACAGTAAACACCAATAACATACATTAATTTCATGACAATCTAATTATATTTAAGCAAGTTAGAGGATGGACGGACAGACAGACAAACCAAATTCATAAACACTTTTCAACTATGTTGGAAAGCTAAAAATTATGAGCCAGAAAATAATTGTGAAACTTACTTTCACAACATTTTATGAACCAATTATAAAAAAGTTATGAATTTCATCAAGGGTTCTATTTTAAAGAATTATTTTATTATGAATTTATATTGTTGTGAAAAAAAGCAATTTCACATCACATAAATTTCGAAAACATGTCTCATATATAATTAGCCAATCCCCACCCCCACAAGAGTTTCACAATGTGTGATTTCCAGGATCTGGAGCTGTTTTTTGGACACTGGAAATGCAAGCCAAAGACCAGGGCAAGGTTGTAGACATGCAACAACGCCTAATGAAGATCAATATCTAATGCTAACATCTCGGAGATACCTAAATATGAATGCCACTTTTCTTCAACAACACCTTTGCTCGGTTACTGGCACCACAGTTTCGACTCAAAGCGTCTGAAACTGGATCCATGCTGTTGTTCTGTATGCTCACAGACCAATGGTATATGTTACGCTAACAGCAAGGTACTGTGGTGCCTACAGGGAGTGGGCAACAGAGCATGTGAATTGAAAGAGAAATGAGTGGTGCAGTATTCTTTTCTCTGACGAGTCCCGTTTTTCAGTTCATCCTGATAACAGACATATTTTCAGCTGGAGGGAACATAGCATTAGAAAAAAATCCTGTGTTTGTGCAAGAAAGTGTCAGATTTGGTGGTGGGAGAGTGATGGTCTATGCTGGCATCTCCATTGATGTGCACACCAACTTACACATTATTCGAAATAGAACTCTGATCGGACAGCGATATAGGGATAAGATCCTCAGACCTATTGTAGTCCCTTACGCTGCAGATAAAGGTGACTTCATGTTAATGGACGACAATTGCAGGTCACATCATGCTCACTTTGTGGATGATTTCCTTTTCAAGGAAGGAATCATATGAATGGAATGGCCAGCGTGTTCTCCGCACGTGAACCCAATTGAGCATGTTTGGTACATTCTAGGCAAACGAGTTGCTGGCCGCCTACCACCCCCTCAAGCTTTCCAAGAATTAGAAAGAGCTCTTCTGCTGGAGGAGTTAGACAGAATATTCCAGCTCCTCATTAATAACCTCATTGACTCCATGCCTCAAAGGTGTTCAACGTTGCTGGCTGTCTGGAGAAATTACACTCCCTACTAAAAACGATTTTCCTGGAAGGAAACACCTTTTTTTATTTGTTTTTTCTCATATGCACAAATTGTGTTTTTTTCTGCCAAACATGTACAATTTGTTTTCTCATATAGCCTACCACGTTTGTCGATTGTATATCAAGAGACAGTTCCCAAAACAGTTTCCAAATCTAAACAGTTCCCAAGCTGCAAGGGTGCAAGGTCCACCTACAACATCAATATCCTTTAATTGTTTTTAGCAGTGTATTTAACAACAACAGAAAAAAACAATAAGGATTGTTATTTTAAGTTATGAAATATCTTAAATACTCAAAATCAGCTTTCATTTATCAGGTCACTTTAAATTTTACTAATTTAAAATTAGTATGAAGGATCTGTTTTCCTGCTATTGAATTCTGTGAAAGCTTAAAGGACATAAAATGGATCCAATTTTCCTCTGGATAGGTAGAACCCTGACATTTATAATAAAAATGCGAGCAAACTTTATCATAAATATACAATATTCATTTGTTCATATATATATATTTTTAATGATAAATTATAAGTACTGAAGTATAAATTTTTGCTGTAAAAAATGATATGCATACTCATGCATTCTGCTACAAAATCTAATTATTTTCATCCCTTTTACTTCTTTTATTTTTTGCAAGATATTTTAGAGTTATCCCTGTGTAAATAGGAATAGACCCCCTCAAATCCGTACAACTTGAAACCAGCAATGGTGCAGATTTCAGAATTTTGCAGATTCCTGGTCATTGTTTTGTTTACATTTTAAAAAAAGTAATTTGAATGTAGTTAAGCATTGAAAATTATAATGAATGCTTACAATAAAGTAAAATATTAAAATTTATTAATTTAATAATTACATAATTATGTAAAATAATAAAATTTTTGAAAAAGATTAAAATTTTAAAAATAAATTGTTTTTCTCTCTGCAATATCAGCATTGCTGTCACTGTTCATATAGAAATTTAAAATTTTCTTTTATGTTATACACTGTTGTTCTAGGGCTTATTCCATACAACTGTGCCAAAAAACTAGAAGATGAACCAGAATCAAGCTTTTTTATGATCTTTACTTTTTGAATTATTGTTAAACTAACTTGTTTTCTTTTCTTGCTTCTTTTTTTTTTTTTTTTTTTTCATTAGAAATATTGGAATCAGCCATATTAGCCAGAATTACATATGAAATCACGAAAAAATAAAAATCATTACAGAGTATAACCAAAACTGATGAGTGCAAAATCACAGAGCTGTAAAATTCTATTACCATGCACAAAATAGTAAACATAAACAACAGGGCTTCAACTGTTAACGCTGCAGGTTTCGTGTAAAAGCTGCTGTTATGTTGTATTTTTGTCTTAGATAAGAAAATAATTTACACCAGAATCGTAAAATAAAAAAATTTTGTGTCTTGTTTATCCAGATTTAATAAACATAAAAGCTTGATTAATTGAAAAAAGATTGTGATCACCATTGATATTAGCGCCATCTTGATTTTTTTCAGAAATAAATTCCTATTTTCTTCATTAAAAAGCTTGAGTTCGGTCATATTAATTAGAATTATATATTAAAATGTGTATGTAATATTGAAAAAATAAAAATAATATTCAAACACAGAAAAACAAATGCAAGAAAAATAAACAAACAATTTGGTTAAAGTTTACTTGCAAATATTGTGCAGGACCTACAATGTGGCAAATTTTTGTTATAGATACGCTAATTTACATCAAAATCAAAAGTAACTAAATTTTATTTAGTAATTAATCAGCTGTAATAGCCAAAAGAACATGATTAAAAAAAAATTAAGTAAGAAAAAAAAAAAAAAGTTGCGATTGTTGTTGATTTCAGCAGCCTCTTGAATTTTGTTCCTGCAACTTAACTGTAAGTTTCACACTTTACATCTGAAATGATACATGAATTTAGGTGTTAATGGATTTAAGGGAGTCTGCCGTACTACTTTATTGTTTTAAGTGAACATCTATTCTAGTGATGTTATTAAATTGATTGTCATGAAAAGTTTTTAAGAAATGTTTTATTGAATTAGTTTAATGCATTTGTTATACAAACTGACAGTATTCTAATCTTTTCTAGAAAACTTTTAAAATAAAAGACATGCCCATGGCCATGGGAGCAATGCCGATGGCTGCTTCACCTGCAGCAGAGGTAAGAATTTTTAGTGCTTTTCCAGAATAAGCCTTAAGGCTCCTATCCCTGCGGTCGAAGACACTCGTGAGCTAATGCTAAACCTATGGAGATGTTTTTTTCTAATATCTCGTTTGTATTTCGACATTTTTAAATATATATATATATTTTTTTTTGCATTGGATAGCTGAGGACCACCTCTACATTGCTCCTTTTTTACTTTTTCAATTTTGGTTGTAGATGTTTATTAGAATGACGTTTTCATTTTCTGAACCAGTTTCAAAAGTGAAAGTAACTTTATACAAAATATCTGCAACCAAAATAAATCAAAAAAATAAAAAAGGAGAGATGTAGAGATGGATCTCAGTTATCCAATGAAAAAAAAATATTTAAAAATGTCGAAATACAAACAAGATGTTAGAAAATAACCTCCCCATGGATCTAGCATTAGCTCATGAGTGTCTTCACTTGCAGGGACAGGAGCCTTAAGCGAGATAGAGAAAATCAGGGTTGTCTGGTTTTTTCCATTCTAGAAAAAACTGTCCTGGACAAAATATTATTTTGTCCACTTTTAATAAATTTAAGATTCTAAATTAAAAATGCAGAATTTAATAATAACAAATAAATATATCAATTCTTCCCATTCAAGAAACATTTTTTATGTCAAAATATCACATATGCATATATTTATAAACAGTATATGAAATATTTTGTGTGGAAATGAAAAACTAAGTTCAGTTCATCTAGAAGCATTTTTATTCAAACATGTTTATAAATAAAATGTATATCAATATTAAGCTATAATGTATTAAATAGCAATTATAAAACATATACATTTGCAATAAATTTTAACTTGTTTATCTGTCATATGGCAGCTCCATTGCAATTAATTAGTTTACAAAATTAAAAATAGAAATAATAAATATTAAAATGTTTTACAGCCTCAAATCTTATTAAAAATAAAGTCGTATGACGGAATATTAAGTTGATGTTAATTAAGAAAATGTTACATTGAAATGAAATCCGTCTTGTAATGACATTAATAATTTAAATATATGCATAAAAACATTCAGGATATACACATTTTACTATGGTGGTGGGACATCAATAAGAAATAGAAAAATGTAATGACAAAAATTTTCTTTTAGTTAAAATATTAAATGTAAAATAACCAGGAAATAATAAGAAATTAGCAGAAATGCATACCATGAAATTTTGTTATTCAAGGTACATAATAAAAGTAGTAAAATATCAGTTGTCAATACTTCAGGATCAGGAGGAAGTTGTTTGTCTTTAGAATTATTTAGCATTTTATAAACCATTACCAATTTTGTAGCAGTTTTACTCCTAGCCTATTTCTAAGTTTGTTTTGAATCATGCTAAAATTAGAAAAAATATGTTCAATGTTTGTTGATGAGGCTATGCAATGAAAAAGATGACATGCAAAATTTGAAATATTTTCTAAGTCACTATCTTTTTAGTGATTCCCATCATTTTGCTGGTGATAAATTATTTATGATTAGGTACATCAGAAGAATATGTATCAGGAATGGGGACACCTTAATGAAAAATTTAACAATCAATGACAATTTTTTTTTATCAATATTTTTCACCCATTTACTTAATATTTGTTTCTTCTTGGTCATTTGTAAGTCCCTCACCCATGTATTTTGGATGTAGCAAGTATGATAAAATGTGAGCTGGCGTGTACCAACATGAAAATAACATTATCTTTGTGGATTTATTAGATTATGATTAATATGCAGTCACCCTATTTTAATTAAATGATTAATTGAATTTTTTTTTATTATTAATAAATAATGTAGGGATACAATTCTGTTATATCATAGCAATAATTTTATATGTCAAACATATGGAAAATTAGCGGATTTACATTTTGTCCAATTTCTTCGAAAATTTGACAACCTATTCATTGTTTCATATACACAAGACATTTTGTAAATATTTATGCAATTTATTTAATTCAAAGAAACCATTTATTTATTTTTATATACAAACAGAGTTAATTATATAAAAAACAATAATCTTATATTTAAAAGACAAGGCTGTTTTTTTTTTAAGTCATCTGGCCTGAGCTTTCTACTGAACCGATTTTGATAATTATTTTTTTCAAATGAAAGTTCTTTAATTGTAGATGTGTCTTCACTTGCTGTTTTTTTAAAACAATCCCATTTTTATATTTATTTTTAAAAGTAGTATATGAAATTTCTTCACATAGGTGGCAGTCAGGTTATTTCCATTGTTCAAGAGAGAAGGGAAACAATGGGAATTACCATATCATTATGGATGACATTTTCGTATTACAATTAAAAATAACTTTTTTAAAACTTTTGAACAGAAAGTGACATCACGATCGAAGCTCTACTCATAAAGCTGATATATTTTAATATTTTTTTCAATCCGCTGCGCTAATCTCAGAGGTCTTCAGTGGTGAGCAGGGATGTAGCTACAAAAAAAATTCCAGTGGGGCGAGGGGGGGAAGGGGGAGTTCAAAATTTTCCCAATGTGAAGCAAATTGCCCTATATTTTCCAACTAAAATTATATGTTCAATGTGTGTTTAATGTTAATGATACTTATACGAGAAAAAAAAAAAAATTCTTTCCCAAGAAAAAGGCTGAAACTAAAGTCATAAAAATTGTGATTATTGGTTCATTTAATGAAAGTTTTTATCTTCAATTGTGTACGAGTTATAATTGTACTTCATATGAAAATAACCTCATATTTTAAGATTTTAGAGAAAGGAACAAAGTTCTGCAGGTAATGTATTACAGACACTGTTGATGGACAGCAGTAGAGAAATTCAGGTCTGGTAGATGTGTAATATTTTCGTGATATTTTCGTAGCACAGAGAAACATAATGAGAAATTGAGTCTGGCTGTTTTTTGTATTTTTTTTAAAGTTTAACTATTTTATTATTATTACAGAACTCAGAAAGGTAGTCAGAAAAATAATAAGTTCTTTTTTTTTTTACTTCTTATTAAAAAAGAAAAAGAAAAAGTGTTCCAAAAATCTAATTTCCCAACTCTAAGCTCAAATTTTCCAAGTTCACATACATTGGGGGGGGGGGGGGGGCTTTTTGTATTTCTTTTGAAAGTTTAACTATTTTACTATTACAGAACTCAGAAAGGTAGTCAGAAAAATAATAAAAAATTCTTTTTTTTACTTCTTATTTAAAAAAAAAAAAAGAAAGAAAAAGTGTTCCAAAAATCTATAAAACTCCCAACTCTAAGCTCAAATTTTCCAAGTTCACATATATTGGGGGGGGGGGGGGGGCTTCCCCCCATTGCGACGCATCTGTCAGTAGGTGAAAATGATGTCATAGTAAAAATGAAATGAGTATTTTCTTTGGTAAAACTAGATAGTTAACTAAATAAATTTCTGGATTTCGCCAGCATTCAAATTAGAACCTCAAGTAAAGAATACAAATGTTTACATGCAAAATTGTAACTAGCAAACATGGCGTCAAGTTTGGGAATATATTTATCAATTAATCTATTGTACGTTAAAATATTTTTTAGATAGTGAATATAAATATGAAAAGTATACATGTAAATTTTGCGATGGTGAAAAAAATTGTTATTTTTAGATTTCATTGAAAACAATAATTACAATTGTGTCAGAGTTGCACAATTTTCGTTGATTTTTCATTACATAATACCAAAGATCAAAGCCTGAATTAATAACTTCATAATTTCATTATCTTAATTACAATGTTACTGATTATGTACAAGAATAAAGTTTAATTTTTCAATAATGTGAAAAGTTGAAATAGTTAAAAATACTATTTGTTTTAAGAGCCAATATAATATTGATTAATTATTGTTATTTTTTTATAAATTCAGTCAATCAGTTCTTTTAAATATTTAAATTCTTCGAATTTGACAGGTTTCGACTCGTATATGTATATATAATATATGCGCACACACACACACACATATATAAGCAAGCATAAAAGTTCTTTAGGTTTGTATATCATTTTGTCACAAATCTCACTTTCTGAAGCCTGAATTGCTGCAAGCTTTAAACAAATAGAAAACAACAACAATCAAAAAACACCACCAAGGCTCCTATAGTGGAAAGTACTGAATTTTATATATTGAAAAAAAAAAAAAAAAAAAAAAAGGAAGTGGATGCTTTTGAAATTTTTAAGATCCTTGGAAACAAAGCTTTTTCTAAAAACTGTGTCTTCTTCCAATGTTTATTCAGTCTGTTCAAACATCTTACCCCTCCCTGGATTTCATTTTGCACCCATAGCTACAACATTTTATTCAGATTGCTTGATTGCTACCACATTTTTTTTAATAACAATATCTACCTTATTTATTCTGTTATTGAGTCATGCAAATATTACTGGTTTAAAAAACTGGTAGCAATCAAGCAATCTGAATTTTAAAAAACCCTGCCAACACTGGATGGCTGCCATGCTTTACAACTGTGTTTTTGTTGAACTCCACTGTCTTTTGATGTATTGAGAATTAAAAGGGCCTATAGATATCGCTAATCAGACCCATTTGTATAGGAAAATTCCCTCTTTAAATAATGGTAACTTGCTGTTGAAATCATTATTTGAATGGATATCTGGAAATAAGGTCGATGTTACAAATTTTGAAAAGTTGGGGCTTTGTTGGAAACAGCCCATGTGGAATGATTGGTGACTACTCAATGAACTGTGCTGTTCATTTTTTTGATTTGTCTAGCTGTACAGTCTCTTTCTCCATCTTTTATTTTTATAGAAAAACAAAGATCTGTATTAATTGAGTGAACACTAGTGATAAAACTCAATTTAAACATTTCTTTGGAATTGTGTAATTAAATTAAATTATTATTTTATTTATGTACATTAAATTAAATTAGCTTTGCTATATTTTAAAATATGTATGAGTATTTGTATATATAATTAAACTCAAAAGTAATCATAACTATTGTAGCAAATATCATTTCTTTTAAGTTACTGGTAATATACTGTTTAATAATGATAATAATTAATTATTGTTAATATATTTTATGAAAATAGCCAAGTCAGCTCAACCTTTCAAATACATGTTTATTTTGTGTTTTTGTGCTCTTTTATGTAGTGTGTCGACTCCAGCTTTTTTTTTTTCTGTAGAGCTGTAACATTGTTTTACTAGCTGCAAATAAATTATAAAATATGTATGGGATTCACCCTTTTCAGCTACAAATAATAAACCATATAATATGCCTGATTTATCCTACTAGGTGTAAATAAACATGTACACTGTGCAGAGTTTCTCCCAGGTTTTAAAAAAGGTCAAGGTGCTGCCAGTAAAAAAAGGGCACTTTATTTATTCTTAAGGGCATTTATAAGATCCTTACTGGCACTTTTCAGATTTTTAAGAGACTTGAGTCAATATGCTAGAGAGGGCAAGAAGGGTGCTATTTTGTAAACCAAAGAGCAGGCAGGGTGCAGTACCCTGCTGAAGCTGTTGAGGGGAAACTCTGCATGTGGTATTTTTGATGGTCTTTAAATAATTTTATTTGTAGGCAAGTTTTGTTTTTCATAAATACTATTATATACTATGTGGTACCAATTTGCAGTTAATGTTACTCATTTTAGTAAACTATGTGGCATGCGTAAAAATCTATAGATTTGATATATATAGGACTGCACAAAACAATTTGAATACATAAATTTCGTGGGTGATAATTGCTGAAAATATGTTTTCTGTTGTGGTTAATTTCATTTGTGACAGACATGATTTCAGACAACTTTCTTGTTCAATTTTAAGTACTAAATATTAATTTATCTTAATGAATTTTGGTGTGCTGATGTATATATGTACCTCATTTACAAATAACATAAAACTTTTAACATAGGAGAAATTAGTTTAAATTAATAAAGTAACAATATGTTGACAGACACTACAAGAAACAGACATGATTTTGAGTGATTTTTCATTATCACTGAATTGCTCTAAACTGGAACATGTCTCAAGTTAAGAAATTTTTGCTCACACAAACAAAGCATTCTTCTTACATATAATAAAAAAAAAGCTCCAAAATTCAAATTAAATAAGTAAAATTATTTTAACAGCATGATAGCCATGACAAGGGTTTGTTTCAGACATAACATGTGTGAAAATTTGAATTATCTTTCCATATTTCTTTTTAAATTTTAACTTTATTTTCCATTAATAATGCATAATGGTGCTTTTGATATATGATGTGTTATATTATTTATAAAAATTCTTGAAGTAAATTCTTAGAATTTATAAAATTCCCGAGATTTCAGTAATATGGGACCTGCAACTGTCTATAAGATATTCTTCTTTTTTATACCAGCAACATGCTCATCAGATTCAAAGTTAACTATTCCTTTCATTTGATTCGGCACTATGCATTTTATTTGATATTGCTCTTCCATCATTTCTGTTATCAGATCATGAAATTCTACATTATCGTACTACACATCACCCACTTTTTACATTGCAGTTTCAAATTTTCCATTTTTTCTCTGCTGAACTCTTTTCAGTATATTCACCAGTTCTGCAATTAACCCCTTAATTGTTGCAGTTTTCATTTCATGTACAATTTTCTGTGAATGTATTGGGCACAATGATTAAGAAGCAGATAGAATTCCAATCAGGCAGAACTCTGCAATACTTTAAAACAAAAATATAAATTTTTGCAATGACAATGAACAAGCTACGTACATGGGATCGCTAATGGTCACAAAATAAAAGGAATGCCTCAAACAAGAAGCACATTGCTTTCGCTTATATTCATCTGGTGTAGCATTTTACAGTCTCACGTGTGACTGTGTAAAGATAATTATTTAATTAAACCCTTAATTGCCACGCCTGATACATTCACGGGCAAATTGTTCATGAAATGAAAACTTCTATGATTAAGGGTTAAACTCTGGGTTTTTTTCTGAAAACTTTCTAGTACTAATTTATCAAACACTGTGAAATATGAACTATACTAAGTAGTTGATGCAAGTATATATATTGTTTAAATAGGAAAAAAAAAAAAAAAGAATGTTTTTTGTGACAGACATGACAGGACACTAACATAAAAATATCAGACATTTTAACAAAATATTATTAAGGTTTATAATAGTAATTTTGGTGTTTTTTAGAAAGTAGTGAATCACTTTTGAAAATAAAATTATAAAAATAAGATTTATTCAATGCTCATTAATAGATATCAAAGTTTGGATAATCAGGACTGATATTTTGTGTTAAAATAAGTAGTAAAACATAATTAATAGAAAATTGCTTTTTCATATATGTTTGGTTTGTCATTTTCACAAGTCTGATATTTTTTCTATAAATTAAAATGTAAAAAACTTAAATTAGTTGAAAATTTAAAAATGGTCTCTATGTCACACTTCATGTGAAATTAACCTTGTGTTATGTGTTTTCTAAATTGTTTATTTGATGTCTACTTTCATCACATGGAAAGTGAAGTTTCATAACAATATTCTGGTAGAGCTGGAAATGTTTAATTCATGATTTTTCATTTTTTTGTTATTTCTTTAAAAGTTTTAAAATATTATTTAGAAATTAATAACTTATATATGGGTTAATTTATCATTTTTATTACTGAATTTAAGTTTCTCTTTTGATATTTGTTAAATAATTTTGCTTTCCCATGTCTCAGGCTTAAATATTTTATTTTGTTCAGGATGAAGCACCACAATCTACAAAATCATCGTTTACTGTAAAGTTAATGAAATTTGATGATACCAAAAAAGTTGCAGTTATCAAAGAAATCAAGAGTATTATAGAAGGCTTGAATTTAGTACAAGTAAGACAGTTATTAATGTTCTTAACTAAATATGAATATGAGTTCTTTAGAACTAATGATTTTTTGGTCAAATTTAACTTATCAGTGTTTTACTAGTATTGGTACTATTTCATATCTTCTGAGGTTATTTGTCTATCTTTTTTTATATATATGAGTAACTGGGTTGCTACACTTCAGGGTTTGTGATTTTTTTGATTTTTAAAAAAAAAATAAAAGAAAATCGGATTTATTTGATTTAAATCGGATTTTTTTGATTTTTTTTAAAAATTCAAAATATAATTTTAAAGCTACACATTTTAAAGTAAATTACCCTTCACAAAATCACTAAAATTAATAATAATAATTAAAAAAAAAATACTTTATTTGTAAAAAAAACATTCACTTGGTTAATTTGAAACAAAAATACTTGTGTTTTCATAGGCGTAACCAGCCTTTTGAACGGGGGGGTGCCCAGACTTTTTAACCTGAATATGTTGGATACAAACAATATCTTATGTAGTAAAACCTGCTAAAACGGAATCCCATCAAATCGGTCGAATTTCCGTTTTAGACAGGTTTTCCTCTTAGAATTCATAATTGTGTGGTATTTCTTTTAAAAAGGGCTCAAACGCGATTTTTGTTTGCATGAGGAGGTGTGAGAAGGGGTTCAAAACCTCAAAACTAAATCTAATGGTAAAAAAAAAAAAAAGATATGTAAATCTCCTTGCAGCAGTGAAATAAGGCAGTGACTAAGTGTGGCCACAAGTGTAAAACCTTTTGGCACCCTAACTTCTTATAAACATTAAAAAAGGCCTTTAATCATGCTGGAAACTTCTATAGGCACAGGGGCATTGCCTGAGACCTAACATTATCTATGTCAAACTCTTGTAGATGTAATTTTGCCGGATGATAAATCTCAGATAATACATGCTGTACATACCCACGAAAGTTTTTCAGAATGTGACTCCATGACTTCTTAGAGATCACCGGGGGGGGGGGGGGACCCAAGAAATTTTGGTGAAAAGTGCATATAAATAATTATTATAATAGTATAAATAATTACAATATTCATTAATAATTCATGTTTTTACCTCAGAATGTGTCCAACGTATTAGGTAAAGCAGGTCATGCTAATACAGTAGACGCTCTATTTTACGAATTTGAGTGGACTCATATAATGTGTTCGTAAAATCGAAAGTTCGTAAATGTGAATAACGTTAGTTCAATGGGATGGTGGTCGGGACCAGTACATCAGTTCGTAAAAACAAAGAATTCTTAAGTAAGGGATTCGCAAAATCGAGCGTCTACTGTATACACTAAATTTTGTTAAGGTGATAAAAATTATATTATCATGATGCTACTGTAATAATAAAGATAGGTACTTGTCTGTCTCTGGGTGGGTGGGTGTACGCGCGTGCGCTAAACTCTGAAAAAACAATGCAGTCCTCACAGCCGCAAGATTTGACAGAAAGTACCTGTTTGCCTGAAGCATTGCATATCGAAGACAATTTCTGGAATTTTTCAATTAACTTTTAATGCGAATTTTTTCAAATTAGTAAAAAAGAATCCGATTTATATATTTTATCCAGTAAACTTTGTCTTCTTTTCAATAAAGTTTTTTCGAGTTTCTTACAGCGATTTTTCATTTTGTAACAATTTTTTAATGTTGTTTTTAGAGGGGTTTTTTTTCGCGTTCCTTACAGGAATCCGGTTTAAATATTTTACCAAATTAGTTAATTTCGTTCCTGCTGTTTTTTAATCTTTTCCGAATTTTTAATGGGACTTTTAGCGGGTTTTTTGCACTTTGAGGCGATTTTTTGAGTTCTTTTGAAGGAAGAATGTCAAATTAGTTCTTATAAGAAAGCAGAAAATTTAATTTGGCTCGAAAAAAAAAAAAAATCGCGATAATTCAGGGTTTGTTTATTTCGAGACGGAAGTATGGTCATAGCTTGGTCGGGGGTACGCTGCCGAAGGCTGTCCCCCCTCCCCTCCAAAAAAAAAAAAAACAACAACAAAAAAAAAACAACCCTAGATTTCTATAATTCTATGTTCGTTTTAAAAAAAAGTAACTAGCGAAACTCCACTAATAATGAAGTTTTCTTTGAGGGGCAGGGTTTGAAATAACGAGCGGGATTGCGCGATTTGTGCACAGAAAAGGAAATTCCCGCATAATAAAAATGCTGTGCAGTATTTCCACCCTCAAAATTCTTTCACAGATCTGTGATTCTTCAGTGGGTATTTTACATTTTTTTCATCAAGTCCACGATTTTTATTTATTTTGTGGAACTTCTGAAAATCAATTCGTGACTCGGTTCCGGGAAAATTTGAGAATTTCTTCAAACGATTGTGAAAAATATCGTAAATTTCGATAAAAGAGTGTAGAAAGAAATCGAAAATTTCGTCAAAGATTGTGCAAAAAATCACGAATTTCGGTAAATGTTAGACGAGAAAATGTTGCAAATTTTGTCAAAAAGTCGCGGAAAAGAGTAGAGGATTTTGATAATTGGTACGGAAAGATATCGAGAATCTTCCCGATCAGTCGCGCAAAACTATCGCGAATTTCGACAAATGACCCTTGTAAAAAAATCAATTTCGTAAATAGGTCGCCAAAAAAAAAAAAAAAAAAAAAAATTCGTTAAAGGATCCCGGTAAAAACAAGAATTTCTTCAAAGCATCGCAGAAAGAAAATGCGAATTTCGTCAAAAGATCGTGTAAAGAAAACACGAATTTTGCCACCGGTTAGTGGTCAAAAGTGCAGATTTCGACAAAAAATCGCATAGAAAGACGTGAATTTCGTCAAATGATTTTGGGGGGAAATTGTAAATATCATGAAATGATCGCAGAATAAAATCGCGATTCCGTCGAAATTTACTGCACTGGGCTAAAAGATTGAAACCGGGTCCTTTTCGTAGTTTCAAAAGAACTCCGCAAAACGAGAAGAAACTTCAAAAACCGCATAAAAATTTTCAGAGGAATAAAATTACTATATTGACTTGAAAGACTGCAACAATATTCCTTTTACGAATGTCAAAATATGGTCGCGAAACACGAAATTCAACCAATCAACCCAGATTAATTTTAATTTTCTGCACTATTATTTCTCATTTTCAAAGGAGGCAGGGTCTGTGCACCCCCACCTTCCCCTGGATAATCGTATTTTGCAATTACTGTTTCACATCTGCATTCCCTTTCAATTTTTTTTTTTTTTTTTTGCTTCTTTCTAGACTTTAGACTGCGAAATCAAAGAGATGAATAATTTCTGTTTCTATCCTCGTCAAGAACTTGCGTTAATTTCTCATGAAATTGCAGAAACATGCAATAGAAAGAACGATGTTAAAAAAAAATTTCTCACAAAAAAAAAAAAAAGACGTCAAACTGGGATTATAAAACTTCCTTTTTGACTTACTGTGACTAATACAGATTCTTGTAAATATTCTAGTTTTAAAAAAGATAAAGAACATAGAGTAGAGCGCCGATTATCCGAACAAGTCGGGACCGACCCTAGTTCGGATAAATGGACAGGCAATTTAAGGGATGTTCCTGACTATACTAAAACCGTCACACTTAATCCAGGCTTCGGACTGCCAGCACCAGTCACCAGTTAGTGCTGGCGTGTTTATTTATTATTATTTTTTTTTTTGTCTTTTTAATTTTGTTTACTTTTTTATCATTTAAAATTTTCTTTTTCTTTTTTTATCATCTTGTGAACTCCAGAGATTATAATTAGAGATATAGAGATTAAGCAAAAAAGCTTTCGATTGTTGCTTTCTTCATAGGAGACTGTCTTTTCAATGCTGCCATATGTCGAATTATTCTTAAATACGTTAGTTGAATAAGATCAGCATTCTTCTACCGTTCAAGCCATTTCATATCTGTTTCCACACATTCAAAGGTTTCGTTATATGATGGACCTGGGTGATTTTCAGAGCATTCTTTTTCATTTTCTTCACTTTCTTTTTTGTTGTTACTGCTCCCAACGATACAATAAACTGGAATTCGATTTCGCATGCTAAATCTGAAGGGGAAAAATGAGAGAAACGGGGTGTTCTGAAGTTCAGTTATTATTAATATTATTATTATTATTATTAGGCCTGGGCCTTAAATCGATTTAACTCTTAAATCGTTTTAAAGCTTACATCGGAAATCCGATTTAACCATTGGTCTTAAATCGATTTAAGCTAAAATCGAAAATCGCGATTTAGCTAATGTCAAATCGCGATTTAGCCAATGTCTTAAATCGCGATTTAGCCATTATCTTAAATCGCAATTTAGCCATTGTCTTAAATCGCGATTTAGCCATTGGCTTTAAATCGATTTAAAACGAAATACTGATTCAGAGCTAAAATCGGAAAACCGATTTATCTACTTTGATGTATCTACCACTTACATGCCAAGCTTATGTTAAATCGATTTAGGAGGATCTGATTTAAGCAAACATCGCAAGCCTCAATGCTTTCCGATTTAAGACAAACAAGGCAAGCTGGTGTTAAATCGATTTAAGACGTTCCGATTTAAGCAAACATCGCAAGCCTCCATGCTTTCCAATTTAAGAAAAAGACAATTTAAGGAAAACAAGGCAAGCTGGTGTTAAATCGATTTAGCAAGATCCAATTTAAGAAAAAGGCGATTTAAGAAAACGATGATTTAAGTAAGAATTGATATTTATTTTGTAAACAAGATTCAGAGTTTACGAGATTGGAATGTGTATTTTTCAGAAATTAAGAACTTATATAGTGGAAAGTTGAAAGGAAAAAGTAATGTTTAAATCTTAAAATCCAAATTCATCAAATTTCAATTTATATGCTAATGCAATCTTTTGATGAAAAATTAAGTTTTCACATATTTGAGTAATATTGCAATATGTATTTTTTATTTTACAATATTCTGTAATTAATTAAAATGTTTTAAAGTAGAATCCTGCATTGTTTCAAAAGATTGTTTTCCTGAAATTCATTCAGATTTATATGATTAAAAATAAGTTTTATATTTAAAATCCAAACTCATCGACTTGCAGTTTATACTTTTATGCATTCTTATGATGAAAAATTCATTTTTTACATGTTTTAGTAATATTTTAACATTTATTTTTTATTTTCTATTATTTTGTAATTAATGAAATTATTTTAAAGGTATAGTCATGCATTGTTTTGTGTATCACTATTTGGCTGTGATCCACATGAAATATATTTCTTTTACAAATAATATTTTTTCCTGAAATTGAATGAGTATTTATGGTTGGAAAAAAAAGAATAAAGATTCATATTTAAAATCCAAATTCATCGAATTTCAGTTTTTATTTTTATGCATTCTTTTAATGAAACATTCATTTTTCACATGTTTGGGTAATATTTTAATACATATTCTTTATTTTCTATTATTCTGTAATTAATTAAAATATTTTAAAATAGTCATGCATCAGATTTGACATCAGATTTCAATGCCAGTCACATGGGTTGAGTATCTTGCTGAAATTGATTCACTATTTATATCCAAATTCATCCATTTTTAGTTTATACTTATATGCATTATTTTCATGAAAAATTAATTTTCATATGTTTAGGTATTATGGGAATATTTTAGTTTTAATTTATTATTATTTTGTAATTAATTAAAAATACTTTAATAAAGTTCTGTAATGAGTCAAGTAACTTTATTTTTACAGCAGAATGAGGGAGGGCTAGAGGAGGCATTCATTAGATTTTTCTGCAGATCTGCGATTTTTTGCTTTTTTGACATTTTGTTATCATTAAAAAGAGATATATTTTAAGATTATATTTTATTACTAATCTTAAACGATGGCAACAACCACGAAAAAAATCAGCAATTTCAGTGATGTGCTCCAAGGGTCACACTTTCAATCCTTCTCCATCCGCTATATAAATGTCAGCATTTATGTTAAGCAAATCTTATTTTAATCTAAAAGTTAAAAAGATATAAAATTGCACCTTATTTCTCATATCTCCCCACCCCCCTTTTTTTTTTACTACATTTCTCATCATGGTAAATGAATAGTTAAATTCATCATTGAAGTCTTTTAATATGCTTCTGTTTTACCTCAGTAACTTTTTAAATCTGTGTCTGTAAAAAAAAAAAAAAAAAGTGTATGTAGGCTGTTAGCAATGAAGTGCTATTTGAGTGGGCTAGGGGAAGGCCCCCCCCCCCCCCACCCCTAAGGAATTTAGATTGTAGTAGGCATAACAAGTCAGACAAAAAAAAAAAAAAAAAAAAAAAAATTATTTTCTTTTATATTACTTCTTATAGAATGAGTTTATAAAATGTATTACAATAGGTCACTAATTTTTAAAATGGAAAAAAAAACCTAGTGTTTTGGGACATTCAAAGCTTTTTTATGTGTAAAATATACCTCTTTTCAAAATTATTTGACAAATTAAAAGCTAAGTATACTAAATAATACAGCAGGGGGGGGGGGGAGGCACATAAAGATCTCATTTTGTTACTAAAAAATTAAAAAATAGGCTTTCATATTCTAAAATGTAAAATCGGTGTTAAATCGCGATTTAGCACTAAATCGCGATGTTGGATGGATGATAAATCGATTTAAGAAATTTCTACATCGCCCAGTCCTAATTATTATTATTATTATTATTATTGAAAGAAATAGGTTGTCCGGATGATTGGAATTTCGGTTTAAAAATTTTTTTTGAGAGAAATAGGCTGTTCGGATAATTGGAAGTTCGGTTAATTGGAGTTTCGATAATCGGCACTGTACTGTAATTTGAAAAAAGAACGTGGAATTCTTTTTTTTTTTTTTTTTTTTTTTTAATCACAGATCAAAATTTAGGCTGTTAGTTTTCTGAACTAAACTAACTTGCTAAACTAATTGAACTCTGCTTTCACTTATTTTTTTCCTTTGTAGATTTCGATTTTTTTTAAATAACTGTGCTCAAGTCTGCGCGAGCGGGGGGGTGCCCGGGCACCCAGGGCACCCCCCTGGTTACGCCTATGGTTTTATCAGCACTTACACTAACTGTAATTTTAAAAATATTCTACATTATATAAAATATCTTCTATATTACCTTAACTTACCCATTTAATAAAACAAAAAATCACATATGTATACTTCATTACTAAAAGCTAAAACTTTTTTTTAAAATAAAATTTCTTTATTAAAATCTGGAAATATAAAAGATAATGTAAGCATGTTATTCAGAAGAAAAAATATGAATTTTGAAACATTTGATTGTGGAACTAGATACTTATTTGTATACATTCTTTTAAACAAAATATTTATTCTGGATTACATATAATACTCTAAAATGTATAAAAAACATATTTAATGAATTTGCAGAATATACTCAACACATAAAATCATCAGGATTATACTATAAATTTCAATAAGTTTGAAAAAATTATTGTTTGTTATTAAACTGTTTGAACAGGAACACCAATTTTCCTGCTTTATCAGTTCCTAAATGATTACGGAGTTTAGAGTGAACTAAACTAAAAGTTGAGAAGATTCTCTCAACAGATGCTGAAGAAGCTTGTGCAGTAAATAACTGCGAAATCATTCCTATAACATTTTTTCCAGAACCATCATTCTCAGTAATTTGTGACTTCCACCAATCTATAGGATTTACTTTATTTACAATATCAGAATCAAAAAGAAATTGATGAAAAGGTTCTGATTTTGCTTGAAATTTCATTAAAGTAGGCACTACTGATTGAGAATATTTTTCTTTTGCAAAAATTAAACATTCTGATTTTTCAGCAGCACTCAATTTAATTCCTGCATAGCGTGGATCTAACAGATATGCTAGAAAATGTGGTGGTCCTAGCGCTTGATTGTAATAGGTTGAAAAACTCTTCAAGCATGTTTTATCAAGATTTACTTCTGTAAGTTCTTCTTGCAAGTTTTTCCAGATATCAACAGCTGTTGATATAGTGCAATCCTTCTGTTGCATTTTATCAAGAGCTATAGAAATTGGTTTTAAACGTTTTAGAAGGCCCTCGGCATTCCGTTTAATTCCAAAATTTGTTACCTTGTTATAAACAATGCTATCAATATTACAGCGATTTTCTTCGCAAACTGAAACAAGAATTGGCCAGTTTTTTAAATATGCAGATACGCAGTCAGCCATAGTATTCCAACGGACTTCTTGGGGTATTATTAATTTGGATCCACCAGCTTCTCTATATTTTGCATTTGCAAAATGATTGTTTCTGAAAACTTAACAATATGTAATATTTGTTCCTTAATATTTGGAATATTTAAATCTTCTGCAAGCAAATTTAACAAATGTGCAGAACATCCATATGTGATCAAATCAAAACCTGGGTTACTTTGAATTTCAGTGCACATACCCTTTACATTGTTAGCATTGTCTGTTACAACACTTCGCACAATGCATTTAAATTCATTTTCACATTTTATCATACAATTTTTTACAACTTCTATAAGGTATTCGATTGTATGTGGGCAGCCAGATGTATCAATAGTTTCTAATAAATAATTTTCACCTTTCTTATTGGTTACAACAGCACATAATATTGGTTCATTATGAACGTTTGACCATCCATCTATACTTAAGTTTACTATTTGTCCACTTAAATACTCAGAACATTTTTCTTTCTCTTGACTATAGATATTGTCAAGTAATGATCCACCTATTTCAACTTCATTTGGAGCTGTATATCCTGGTCTTAAAGCTGAAATCATCTTTTTAAATTGAGGGTGTTGCACATGATGAAAAGCAGAATTGGTTGCATAAATATACCTAGCAACTTCTTCATCTAACATCTGTTTTTGAGTTTTAGAAGTCTTTATCACATAAGAATTCATATTCTTCTTAGAATCATTTTCTATTTCAAACATCTTCCTCTTTGTGGGTTTTCTTCCAATGTCTAACACTTCAGTTTTCACATTAGTTGATGTTGATGCACCAGTTTCACTTGTGATGATTTTTTCATATAATTGATTGTCATCATCATCCTTTTTATCATAGGATAAACATTGTTCCAAATGCTTTTTTAATCTTGCCACTATTCCCATTATAACTTTTCCACAATTCTTGCATTTTGCCTTAACACCTTTTCCTGAAAATGTAGGCTCTTCATTAAAATATATCCAAATGTCATCCTTTTTTCTACCTGCCATTTTCTAGCCAACTTGTGCCAAGTAACTAACCCAACTACTAAACACTGAATCTTTCACAAACTAAAAACTTCCTTATCTGTGGAATCTTTTCTCAGACTATGAAATCATGCCTTTTGACCAACAATACAGTGCAGTCCAGGTATTCATTCCAGGATTATAAGAAACCTGTTTGACATGTTATCACAATAGCAATAGAAAATAGCAATGGTATGCTATTTTCCATATTCTGTTACTTATTCATTATTGTAAATTTACTTTGACTAAACCAGGCATTTAGAAATCTTAAAATATGTGAACAAAAACAGGGGGAAAAAGGTGTAGAAAGAATTAGGCCAGTTAAAACACTATAAGAAAAAGCACTCTGAAATAACATATCCATGCAGTTTTTTTTCTACTAGGATAATGTCTTTGATTACTACAAAAATTTTAAGATTAAAAGTGTATTGTAATGTAATTTTAAATGTTATTTTATTTTAAAGCATCATTTGTGATTTACTTTTCAGTTAAAAAAAAAAAATAATAAAAATAAGTTTGAAATACAATAATTTTTACATCAATTTATATTTAAATTATTTTTTAAACAAATTTTTTGTTATTAAAGACTTTAAAAATTTTAGTTATTTTAAATTTATAAATAATTAAAATTGAAATTATATTAAATATATATGTTTCAGACTATTTCTACCATGAAATCATTTTTATTTTTGAAATATTTCCATAAATAAATTACATTGAAAATTGAACAATTTGTTATTTACATATGCTTGAGGACATAATGAGATACCTATATAAATATCAGTAAAAGTAATTTTGAATGACCTATATTTAAATTTCAATGACCTATATTGAATCTGAAGTTTTCATATCCTCAAACTACACAGTCACCTTAAATACAGAAAGTCTGTTTCTGTATTAAAGAAAAAAAATAAGATTTACTTTCTAATAGGTGAATATATGACTAATCTTTTAACATTTTTCAGGTAATATTCTCTACTTTTAATTTAAGATTTTTGATTTAAAATTTAAAGTGTAATATTTGATTTAAATAAATTAAAAAAGCATACATTTTAAGTTCTTAGTCATTTCTTAAATTTACAATGTGTTTTTGATTAAACAAATGTTTTACAAACATCTTGACCTACGTTTGAAGTATTTTTTTTAAAGTTGATTTAAATCAATGATTTTTTTCTAAAAAATCAGTTGATTTAAATCATGATTAAAATCAAGCTGATTTAAATCAACGAACCCTGCTACACTTATTGTAGAACCTGGAAAACACAGGAATATCTCTTTTTATATATATAAATAACTGGGTTGCTACACTTACTGTAAAATCTGGAAAACACAGAAAATTCTAAAAATTGTCCTAAAAACAAGGAAAATGCAGATAAATTTGAAATTTTCTCTAATAATCTAATCGGAGAAATACAGAGAATTAAAAAAAATACTTAATTTTTTTGCTTTTAAGAAATGCTTGTCTCTAACCTCGTAATGAAAAAATGACTGTAGCTATAGCATTTCTTCTTAATTTGTGCATTTCCAGGGTCATATGCATACAAGGTAAATAAGAATTTTCTTTCCAGATTTGTGTAGCAACCCTGAATAAGTTCATTAGCTTAAAATTGATAGTTGAAGAAATTTTATCAGTTTAGTGAGATTGAACTGCTTCATAATTTATTAAGTTTTGTAAGAGCTTTAGTTCATTATAAAATTAATTTTGTGTCATTCTTTTGAAATTGTCTTGTGTGAACTTATAAATCTGAAGTACATGGCATTAATTTAGTCATGCATATATATACTATTTGTGGCTGTAGTAATGTAAAAGTAATTTAATTAAAAGGCAAACACTTACTAATAATCAGAATATAATAATAGTATAGGCATAAGTGGAGTGCTTGAGCGCACTTCTCTATAATAATTTGGCTCTTATAGAAATTTTAGTGAATATTGCTGCTCTAGAATCTGATCATCATCTGGTGTCTCCAGTGTGTAGTCACCATGACTGTTGCCTTATGATGAGCCATAAATTAACTTTTCAATGTCACATTGTGACTTATAAGTGACTCATTTTGAGACTTCACTGTGCAGTAACCATGATAATTGCTTTGTACAGAGTCCCTAAGTCACATCAAAATGAAGTCATCTGTTATCTTTTCACATTGCTCATTGTGGCATTACAGTAGTCTCCCCAAATATGGGTCACCATGTGATGTTATTTGATGTACTGTTGATTCCAGGAAAAAAGGGTCACCAGGCAGGAATTTTTAAAAAAGGGAACACTATTCTAGAAAAAGCGCACATTTTTTTTCAAAAAGGGCACACTTGTACCTTGTTCACAAAAATATTTTGAACTGGTTTGTTTAGAGTGCCTAGAATTTACGATATTTTCCCATGATGAATTGAATTGCCACGGTGCGCATAGAAAGTGTTAAAAAGGGCAGCCGTGCGCATCAGAAGGGTAGCCGCCAGACACAAAAAATAAATAAAAAGGGCCGCTGTGCACTGTACCCTGCTAAAGTGGTTTAGAATCAACATTATGACTCATCATAATGCAAACTGTGGTATTCAGATTCTAGAAAAATGTTTAGGAACAGATAAGGAAGGAGAAATATTGCATAATAAAAAATCTTGCATATTAAAAACTACAAAAACAAAAAAAAGAAAGTGGAATTTTATCATCCGATATCTATTTCCAACAATTATTTTGAAAAACTAAACCAAGTTATTTAGTTTTTTAAGTCATGCTCTCTAGTTAAAGAGAAGTGAACTTAGAGGTGATTGACAAATGCAAGAGAGTCTAAGAGACATGCCGCTCACTGATCTTTTAATCGAAAACAGGTGCTCTTGAAGTGCATGCGGCAGAGGAACTTATGCTGAAGTATGAATGAGAGCATTTATTAAACAAAAATTAAAATGAAAGAAAGCTAGGCATTAAATTTGACAACTAGGCATGATTTTGTGGTCATAAAATGGAATAATTTAGTTCCATTTGATAGCTAACTACAGCTAATTTCTAACTGTGTTTATGGGACTTAGTTTATGAATAAGTTTAGACTTCAATGGAACTGAATCTTTAATCAAATACCATGTGAACATGGAAGAATTAACGAGCAAGCCTTGGCCTTCCCTCTTAGGTGCTTCAATTTTATATGTGCATGACTATCTATGCAGGGATTATGCAATTTATTTTTTTTTACTCTTCTGTTTAACATTTCTTATTTTTTGCTTTTCTTTTTTCCTGTAAAAAACTATCATGAATCCATTTCACATTATAATTAGCAAAGTTAATTTAAGCAATTAACAAGTTTTTTTTAAATTTTATGTACTTTTGGATTATAGTTTTTTTTTTCTCCCGAAGAGCATTTAACATAAATTAAAACGTTAAAGTTTTTTACAGTTGAATTTTTACTTTCTTCTATCTTTACAAGAGGAAAGTATTGGATTCGTGAAAATTTTTGTCTTCTGATTTTTGATATACAGTCAACTCCCTCTAATCCGCACAGCTTGGGACCACAGGTTGTGCAGATTATAGGTCATTACTTTGTTTACATTTTTTCTCATCTAATTTTACAGTAATTAATTGGTAAAAAAAAAAAAAAAAGATGTAACACATTGTGTTATTTAATTAAAAAATGCATTATATTTAAGGAAAAATATTTAAATTTTATAATACAATTTCTTTTGTTTGTTTTTATAAGTTTCAAACACAGGATCAAGTGTCATTGTTTGAGAACTTTTGGCCAGTATTTTTTTTCTTGCAGTCTATAGTCATTATTTTTTGTTCTGAAACAAAACTCTGTTTCCGAAGTTTCTGAAGAAAATGTAGATATTTATAGCCAAACCTTGCTCAAGTATTACTTTTTCACCTTCATCATCAGACTGTGTGTCACAATTATTCTGATTTTCAGTAGAGTTTAACAGAATAGTACTTATAATGTCATCATCTAGAAAACTCTCTGCAACTGGATCTTCACCTTGGGAGAACACCCATTCAATTGTATTTTATCCATTCAAGAAGTCAGGCACTACAGTTAGGGAATTTTTTTTTCAAAACACAAAAGTTCTGCAGATTTCTGTTTTGTACTATCCAAACTGAAACCAACAAAGTCAACATCACCATCACTGTCTCTAGATGCTGACCACAAAGAAATATCCTGATTTTTCCTTTTTTTTTAAATTTGAAAAATAAAGTTTTACTTCATTCAGATGCAAAAATTGAAGCGGGGGAAAAACTGAACACCGATCGTCAATCAAATGGCTGTCATTTTGAATTTTTCTTACAAGGTTAATGGTAACTGAATTTTCATTGTTTACATCTGAAACAGTGTGCGGATTATAGGAATTTGCGGATTAGAGAGTTGCGGATTAGAGGGAGTTGACTGTATTTATATGTATTAGAAGGTCTTGAACACAATTTGATCATTTTTAAAAACTGTTTGTCAGTGAGTCAGTCTGAATGTGACAGAAATTTTGTGGGGCGCCATGGGTGCAAGTCTTTAGTCTCAGTTCTGATTTTGGTCTTGGAGGAATTTTTGATTAATAGTAAATTCTTTATATACTTAAAACATTGCAATTTTGCTATCTTTAACTTTTAATCATTTCCTTTTATTGTAAGATATCAATTTTTAGCCATAATGCAAGGCATAGAAATCTTCTAGCTCATTTCCTTTGGTTATTCACAATTCTCAGAGAAATTTTCAGTCTTGACTTAAATGGATTTCTTGCACCCCATGTAGGGCGCTCTATCTCAAGAACTAATGCATGGAATTTCACAAAACTTCAGATTCAATTAGACCTTGATGTAAACTGGTGCTGATTATTTTTTGGTGTAAATCATTCATCAGGGGTCGCTACTATGTTGCATTTTTCACGGCTTTCTGCAATAGCTATATCTGAAGAACTAATGCATGGATTTTCATAAAACTTCAGATTCAGTTAGTCCTTAATATAATTTGGTCCTGATTATGATTTGGTGAAAATCGTCCAACAGGTCGCACTGCTGTGCTGCATTATTCATGATTATTTCAATAGCTCTATCTCAAGAACTAATGCATGGATTTTCATCAAACTTTTGATTCAATAGTCCCTGATATAAATTAGTGCTGTTTAGTTTTTGGTGTAAATTGCCCAACAGGTAGCGCTGCTATGCTGCAATTTTCACGATTTTCGCAATAGCTGTATCTCATTAACTAATGCATGAATTTTCATCAAGCTTCAGATTCAGTTAGTCCCTGGTATAAGTTGGTCCTGAATAGTTTTTTGTGTAAATTGCCCAAATGATAGCACTACTATGCAGAATTTTTTACTATTTCTGCAATAACTTTTATCTCGAAAGCTAATGCATGGATTTTCATCAAACTTGAGATTCAGTTAGCAGTTGACACATGTTGTTGATGATTAGATTTTGGTGTAAATCACCTAACCAGTGGTGCTGATATGCTGCAGTTTTCAGGAAGTATGAGACATGTATGAGATAGAACAAAGTTTTGGGATTGCCACATCCAACTAGTTTTAATTGCTATTGTTTGTAGATAAGTTTTCTTTATTTGAAAATCATGACTTTTATTTCATGATATTATTTTCTTTTTTGATTTCTAAACTGTTCTAGTGTTAGAGCTCGTGCAAGAATTTTTTTAAAATATTTAGTTTTTAGCATATTTGTAAGATAGTAATTTAGTGTGCATTAATTTTTCCTTTTTATTTAGTATATTGCTTAAATATTTTTTTTAAGGTGATTATCACACTATTTTGATGTTTAGTAGCCCTTTGCTTTTGTCTTAAAAGCACTTGCTGATGTTTTTTCTTCTATATTGCTGTTAATTGTATTTGGTAATAATTCATGTCATTCTGGATTGTAGTTTTGACATTTAAAAATAAATGGCAAAAATGTGAATGAGAAAATATTTTTGTGTTAGCTTCATTTATAATTTATTAAATAAAATTCTTTTATCTTGCTTTTTTTCCCTCTTCCCCCCCCCCCCCCAAAAAAAAAGTATTTGAATTTTCCTATTTTTATTTAAAAAGAGCCATGAATAGTAAATAGAGGTTTTATTTTTGTAAAAAATGCATGCACTACAAGTCACCAGTGTAGCTGGGGGGGGGGGGGGGGAGATTAAAAAATGTTTAATAATGATGAAAAGAATGTGTTTAGTAATAATAATAATAATAATAAAGTTGCTGACCCTGTGAGGTTTCAAACACTCTTTTTTGTTTCTTTTTTTAAATAAAAATGTGCATGTTTAAAATAAGATGAAGTTCTAATTCATCAAGTTTTTAGTGAAATTGTTTCAAATAAGCAGGAAATGAAGTATAGAATACTTTTGAAAATATCTTTTTAATTCTGATTCACACATAATTAAATTTTTATTTTCATATAGGTCTTAGAAAACATGTTTTTTTTTTTTAAAAATTCCTTTTCTTTTTCTAGGCAAAGAAATTTGTTGAAAGTGCACCACAGGTTGTAAAAGGTGATATTGGTAAAGATGAAGCAGAAAAACTAAAACAACAGTTAGAAGCTGTTGGTGGTATATGTGAAATTGAATAAAATGAAATCAATTTTAATCTGGAACAGTGCAACAAAAACTAACATTTCAGGCATTATCATTTGGTGAAAAAAAATGAAAAGCTACATTTGATACGTTTCTGTGAAATGTATTAGTTTATCTTCATATTTCATTTTTTTTCCAAAATTGTTTAGCATTTAATCAGTTCGATAGACATTTGTGGAATAGTCAGTTTCGATTTATTATGAATAAATACTGTTTTAATTTATTTTGCTGTTTTTCATTTAATTACAATATGGATTTTAGGTATCATATTTTCAAAGTTTATTGTTTTAAAATTTACCTTACTCAATTCCATGCTAGTGCATTTCAATCTCTTTTATTTCAGGACACACTTAATTTATAACGATAGCAAAAAAGGGATTTATTACCATAATTTTTCAAAAACAAAGCAATATGAATGGCTTGTAATAAAAAAAGATAGCAATTAAGATTCTTTTAAAACTTGTGTATTTATTCTTTCCATTAAAAAATTTATCACTAGTTGACCCACCCGACATTGTCCGGTCCCGTCATAATAATCTTAACTTTAAATTTGTATTATTGTATACCTTTAACTCAATTTTGTCTGAAATTCCTGCCCGCTGACTGTATGAAAAATTAGTTTTAAAAAAATTGATATTTAGCAGTTCCAATTTCCAACGTCAGGGGCGCGCTCTCTGTTCTAAACAAACCACATATTTCCGAACGAAGCCATCGAAAACCAAATTGAATAAGCCAAACCCCATTATGATTGAGTTTATAGAATCTGAGATAGAAAAGTACCTCTGGCAGTACAAAATAGAACTAAAATGTGTAAGGGTATCGATATCAAGTTGAATGAAGCAAATCCTGTCATCATCCGTCCCATAGAACCTGAGATACTTAACACGTTCACGCCGGCGCGGTGGGTCACACTCGACTGTCTCAGAACTGACAAGTCTCCAGCTTTTTGGATACCAGTATTTTAATACAGAAAATGTTGTTTTATTTAATTAGAACAATTGGGCGATTTAAAGGAACAACCTTTTCTCTAAAATAATTGTGGTGTGCAAAAAGCCGGAGACTTGACAACTCTGAGACAATCAAGTGTGACCCACCGCACCGGCGTGAACGTGTTAATGAAATAAAACTGATAGAGGACGAAGCATGCTAGTCTCTATCCTAATAATATCTGTTTGACTATTGCTGTTTGAACTTTACTCATTTAAACACAAAATACTTTTTGGACTGTATCACTATCTATTTTTATCACAATACGATGAGCGAACACTCTGGTCGCCATCTTACGTCACAACACTTTCTCTACTCCGTTCATTTCACATTTTCAATCGGAGGGAATTCGCGATGCCCTCTTACGGGACTTATAAATTCTCAGTTTTCAATAATAACCATTCTCTCCCGGATTGAAATGTACAAATTTCAATATCTCAGAATTTTTACAATGAAAAAAATTTATATAATACAATTACAGAAAAATTTACATAGCAAACAGATATACACAACATAGCAATAAAAATTGAAAGTTTACAATAATTTAATAACCATTTTCAGTTTGGAATTTGCCCCCATGAAATTCCTAGTATTATCTGTAAAAATCTTAGAACATTTTCCATGTCAAACCATAAAATGCTTAAGATTGGCAATCAGAGCATCTGAGGTTAAATCTGAGAGAAGTTCGAGTTACAAAACATATACAAACACAAATAAATCTTTTGTTCAATGAACCCTTACGCTGATTTTTATAGGTTACATAAAATGGACCCCATAGATCTAAACCAGTACCATTAAATACTGGTGACTCATTAATTCTTTCATAAGATAATTGACCCATTAGCTGAGAGCATGGAGTTGGTTTTACCTGGTTAAATCTGAGAGAAGCTCGAGTTACAAAACATATACAAACACAAATAAATAGTTTCTTCAATGAACCCTTACGCTGATTTTTATAGGTTACATAAAATGGACCCCAAAGATCTAAACCGGTACCATTAAATACTGGTGACTCATTAATTCTTTCATAAGGTAATTGACCCATTAGCTGAGAGCATGGAGTTGGTTTTACCTTAAAACAAATAACATAAGAATGCAGTTTTTCTTGCCAAATTTCTACCCCCTAGAGGCCAAAATTTTAATCTAACAGACTTAAAGAGTCCTTGGGGACCAACATGAAAAAGACGTTTATGCATAAAAGTAAAATAAATCTTACTTAATTTAGAATTTTTTGGCAAAATAGCCAGATGTTTCTGCTCATAAGATAGGGGAGCTTCGTTGAGCCTTCCACCAACATGTAAGATTCCCTTATCAGGGGGATTTAAAATTACCTTTTTACTACATAAACATTTTTGTGATGCTCTAATCAAAATGTTTTCAGCTTCCTTGACTTCTTCAAAAATCAAGTTACCCTTTCTTTTATCAGCATTTCTACAATTATATATAAATCAGCAAACAAAGGAAAAAATATGTAAAAGTTTATAATAGTCATTACTAAGATAAAAAAAAAAGTTATGAAAAAAGGATAAATTCTCTGTGGCTAGAAATAAGGTTGTTTCACAGTTATTTTTCCTTTCGGAACACTTAACTAGTTCTGACTTTCACTTTCAGTTAGTAAGTCATTTTCAGAAAAAAGATGATTGCAAATAACTTGATTAAAATTCTGGATCCATCAAAAATTCAGGGTCTGTAAACCACTTGGAATTGTTCACAAGGGAGTCCACACTTATTTCTCATGAAAGAAGGTCTGCTGGGTTGTCTTTATTTGCACAATGAAACCATGTTTCTGGTTGAGTTAATCTTTGGATTGCATCCACACAATTGGCAATGAAGAACTTCCATTTTCTGCTGGATCCTTTAATCCAGAATAAAGTTATTTTTGAATCTATCCAATGATAGATTTTAAAAGTATTTTTATGATCAGTTACCTTTTTAATTTCTGATTCTAAGTGAGCTGAGAGTAAAGCACTAATCAACTCTAGGTGCGACAAAGTTACTCTCTTTACTGGGGCAATTCTGGTTTTAGACGCTATGAAACTAACAGAAACTTGATCGCAATCTTGCACTCTCAAATAAACAACAGCACCATAAGCCTTTTGACTTGCATCAGAAAAGCAGTGAATTTCAACATTGTTTGTATCAGATGACAAGAAAACAAATCTAGGGATTTTAATTTGATTTAATTTAGAGAGTTCTGAACACCATCGTGTCCATTTTTCACAGATGTTAATGAGGAGCTCAGTATCCCAAGACAGCTTGTGGATCCATAAATCTTGGAAAAGACATTTAAGTCTTATAGTAAATGGAGATAGGATACCAGTAGGGTCATAAATTCTCCCAGAAGTCTGTAAAACAAACCGTTTAGTATTGTTTTTATTCTTCAAAAATTCTATTAAACTCAAAATGCCTATGCTAATAGAATCTTGTTCAACATCCCACGATATTCCTAATACTTTCAATGAATTTATAATTCTATTATTTTGATCAAATGGATAAATCTCAAACCCTTCTTTCTTCTACCGTTCTAGTAATGATTTGTCATTTGCTAACTATTTCCTGAAATTGAAACTAGTTTGATTCATGATTATCTTAGCCTCATATGAAATCTTCAAAGTTTCTTCAATATTATTGGTAACACTCACCAGATCATCGACATAAAGACAAGTATCAAGAATTTCAAAAGTTTCTTGATATTGATCCTTAAATTTTCGTATATGCTCTTTTAGTGGCAGCTAGGAGAAATGGGCTAGCATTTAATCCAAACAGTAAACAAAGCAAATAAGTTGAAACTGATGTGAACCTATAAGTAATTAAGGGTGTTCTCAAATCCTAAAGGTCAACTTTCTGACATAAGTTTTAATTTATTTTTGTTCGAAAATGCATGAAACTAGCTGGCGTTGTTGTTCTGAAATTATGTAATTGAGCTGTTTTTTCCATTTTTTTTTTTTTTTTTTTTTTTTTTTTTGCAAACGCAATAGGTCTTTCAGAAAAATGGGTCAAAGTTGGTGTTTTGAACCAAATTTCCGCGCGAAGGGAGAAAGAGCCCTTAAGAGCAGGCAAAAACGTGTTTGTCATGTGATCGAATTAGCTTATAACTCAATAGGCAATTGATTGATCAAAAAAGGAAAAAAACAGTTCAATTCCAAATCGCTTCCATGGCCAGGCTTTCCAATTTTATATCTTTCCGTTAAAAAATGAATTTGTAAATATGTCAAAACGTTTTGCACTTGTTGACCAGAGCAGTTAAGAACAGCCTTAAAAGAACTTCTTAAAACATCATAAAAATCTTTTACATGCTCTAGGCCTTTTGAAAGATCCGAGTCTTTCTTCGTCAGGTGCAAAGAAGACGTGCTTCTACTATGAAAGCAGCAGCAAGACTGAAATGAGAGATAAGGGAAGAGAAAACAAGCTGAAGAAACAGCCAATAGGAAATCAGAAATCAACCAATAGGAAAACAAAAGACAACAGCCAATCACAGAAGAGTATAATCAAAAACAGAAGAACACAAAGTAGAAGGGGGAAAAAGCAGCAAATTGGAAAAAAAAAAAATTAGAAATAAATTATAATAAAAGGAAAACACACACACACATATTAAGATATGTGAACACATGAAAGAAAAATAAATAAATGAATAAAATATAAAAACAGACTAATATTAATGAGCATTGTGGAATCAGATTTATCATTAACAATAACTTCACGATTGAGATAAATAGCTAAATTTTCAAGAAAGTCCAATTCAGAGATACTATTGGCATTAAAGATAATTTTAGCATTTTGAAAATTAAAACTATGGCCGGAATCCCAAGGGTGTTTGGCAATAGAAGATTTAGAAATTTTTTCATTAATTACATAACGAGAGTGTTCTTTTAAATGGATTTCAAGATTTCTTTTAGTTTGACCAATATAAGAAAAACCACAGCCGTTACAAGGAACATTATAAATTCCCCATTTATGAAGGTCAGGAACAGGAGATTTAGTGGAGTGAAATTTGAATTTATTGACAGGTTTAAAGATAACGTTAAAACTGAAACTTCATAAAACTTTAGCTAATTTGAAGCATAAAGGAGGATAAAAGGGGAGGACAACCAAATTATCAGGTTTGCTTTTGACAGATTTGGTAAGAGTAGATTTATTAGGGGATCTATTGAATTTCTTTACAGCATTATTGATAACAGAAGGATTGAAACCTCTTTTGACAGCAACAGTTTTTAAGTAATTAAGTTCATCCTTAAGGGATGCAGAGTCGGAACAAATTTTGAGAGCACGATTTACATATGTGTAAAAAACACTGATTTTTTGGTTGACCGGATGATTTAAGAGAGCATGAGGTGGGTTAGAGACTTTCTTTCAAAACTTGTGCCTATAGAAAACCTTTTTCTGTCTAACTTCTGTACTCTTTCCAAATCTGTCAAAAGCAAACCTGATAATTTGGTTGTCCTCCCCTTTTATCCTCCTTTATGCTTCAAATTAGCTAAAGTTTTATGACGTTTTAGTTTTAATGTTATCTTTAAACCTGTCAATAAATTCAAATTTCCCTCCATTAAATCTCCTGTTCCTGATCTTCGTAAATGGGGAATTTATAATGTTCCTTGTAACGGCTGTGTTTTTTCTTATGTTGGTCAAACTAAAAGAAATCTTGAAATCTGTTTAAAAGAACACTCTCGTTATGTAATTAATCAAGAAATTTCTAGATCTTCTATTGCCAAGCACTCTTGGGATTCCGGCCATAGTTTTAATTTTCAAAATGCTAAAATTATCTTTAATGCCAATAGTATCTCTGAATTGGACTTTCTTGAAAATTTAGCTATTTATCTCAATCGTGAAGTTATTGTTAATGATAAATCTGGTTCCACAATGCTCTCTGCAGCTTGGAAAAACCTTTTCAGTACTATCATATAATTTATTTTTAGTATTAATTATTATTAGTCTGTTTTTATATTTTATTCATTTATTTATTTTTATTTCATGTGTTCACATATCTTAATATATGTGTGTGTTTTCCTTTTATTATAATTTAATTTAATTTATTTTTTTTTCCAATTTGCTTCTTTCCCCCCCCCCCTTCTACTCTGTGTTCTGTTTTGATTATACTCTTCTGTGATTGGCTGTTATCTTCTGCTTTCCTATTGGTTGATTTCTGATTTCCTTTTGGCTGTTTCTTCAGCTTCTTTTCCCTTCCCTTATCTCTCATTTCAGTCTTGCTGCTGCTTTCATAGTAGAAGCACGTCTTCTTTGCGCCTGATGAAAAAAGACTCTGATCTTTCGAAAGACCTAGCACATGTAAAAGTTTTTTATGATGTTTGAAGGAGTTCCAAAATGTAAACATTTAAAACAATACACTTGAATTTTCAAATTATCAGACACTTTATTTGACAGACCTTCGGTAACTTCCACAAAGAGAAATCTGGCAGCATCTCTGTCCTTTTTCTGATAATCAAACACAAAGCATGTTTTCGTGATGACACTATCTTTTCTAAAAACCACTCGATGTGGCAAATAGAATATGGGTCTGTCTGGCCTAGTTGAATCTAACACTTTTTCAACAATATCACATCAAGATATTCTTTCAAAATCTCTTTATACTGAGAAAACAAATTATCATCATTTCGCATTTTATTAATTAAATATTTAAATCGTTTCTCAGAGACTTCATAATTGTCATTCAAATTTATCCAATTCTTTTTCCATGGAAGGACTACTTTGTAATGATTATCTTTACAGGAAACTGTTTCTGTAAAAATTTCCAATGCCTTATCATTACAGTAAGGATCATCCCTAATTCCAATCGATTCTAAATTGAAAAATTTGCTTAATTCTTCTTCTACATTGCAAATTAATCCACAATAATTATCATTATTATCAGTATTCGAATCAGAGATGCAACCTCCCACCACGTACCAAAATATGGTATTCTGCAAAATGGTGTTAGAACTTCTTAAGCGAATTTGAGCAGTTTGCAATAATTCGTAGAAACACTCAGTCCGTGACAAAACATCTATTTTATTAGGTGCATTTAATTTTGGATCTGCCAATCTTACATCTTTAGGCAGCTCGGAAAATGGAAATCTAAAATAGTGCCTTGGTATAAAGTTTGTTATTTTTGGAACAGTAAAAAAATCTATTGTTCTCTTATAATCAGCCTTATTCAAAACAGTGGCCCTAATTTTCCATTTGACACTTATTTGAGAATCATTCAAACATGAAACAGAAACATTAAATTTCTCCCTTCTAATGCCTAATAATTTTTCAAAGTTATCAGAAATATATGAGTAATTTGAGCCGACATCTATTAATGCAAGTATAAATTCACCAGACACATTCTCAATATTAATTAAAGCAGTAGATAAAATAGTGGTTTTTCTCCTTTGACATGAATTATTTACAGAAGTGCCTACGAAAATCACTGTTCCTATTTTCAAACCACTTAGCTTCAGGATTTAAGCTGTATTTTTCATCCTGGGTGGGAGCAGATGAATTCACAATCATATCTGACCCTCCTGACTGCTGACTGAACTCCATTGATGGAGAATTATTTATTTTTTCTCTTTGTATGTGAAGGAGAGATGAATGACGTTTAGAGCAATATATGCACAAATAATTAGATGTACAGATTCTCACACAATGGTTTGAGTTTGATAAACAGTTGAAACATATTTTGTTTCTTTTTACGAATTCAATGCGGTCATTGACAGACATCTTCTGAAATACATTGCATCTAAATAATGAATGTGAATCATTTTTGCAGCAAATGCACTTAGAATTCTTCGCACTAGTGTAAAACGATGCCACCTTTTCTTTTGCTTGCTTTTTTGACTGACTGTGTTAATGTTTATTTTAGAAGCTTCCAAAGTTCGAGCATGATTTTTTAGAAAGGAAATCAACTCTGAGATTTTCAGCAATTCATCTTTTTTGGATTCTCATTCCCACCAAAGCTTACAAGAAGAATCTAGCTTCTGAATTAACACGTATGCAAATATGGTGTCTGAAAATCCCTGTATTTTTTGCTCAAGAACTTCTAATGACCTAATACATTGTTACATTGTCCACTAATTTTTAAATTGAAGACATATTTTCAATTTCAATGGAGGTAAAAGACAAAAACCGCTCCAAATGTGCAAATACTTGATCTCGTTTATTCGAAAATGTATCTTCTAAAAGATTCCATGCTATCCCATAATTAGTATCAGTAATTGGTATCGACTGACTGATCCTTAAAGGACCAGCATGCAGTGATAATTTGAAATAAGAAAGCTTTTGCAGAGCTGATAAAACTGAATTATTATGAATACTAGAAATGAAAAAGTCTCTAAATCATAACCAGTCATGTTATTTCCCACTAAATATTGGAAGATTTAATTTAGGTAAGCGGATTGTTTCGCTAACATTTCCTTCGCATTTCGTTAAAACTGGAGCTAATTCACATAATTTTCTTTTTACAATTAAATATATTTTATCTATATTCTTTTGAATAGGTTGTTGTTCAGCAATATATTTATCATCATCTTTATCATCACAAAGTTGAAAAATTTTCCTAAATATCTCTGCAAATTCTTTTTCAATCGCAGACGATTTTTTCTCATAAAGTTCCAATTCAAATTTATCCAAACCACTTTTATTTGTGAGCTCATTTTGTAGCCTTAGTTACGTTGGATTTCGATAATTTTTTTTCTTTTAAAATAGCTTCCATGTTTAAGTAGTAATTCAGAACAACTACTAATTATAATCGAGCAATAAAGAGGTCAGAACTTTCCCATTTTTCATCGTATCCAAGGCCAATATTAACAGCACTTAGTTCCTTTTTAATAATGTTAACAAATCATAGATACAAAATGTTCGAAGCTAAATTTTTATGAACATGATATATATACGAAATAAACTACTTATTCATAGGGATCTTTCGCGCTCGTACGACCACAAAATATTTGAACTTTACTCATTTAAACACAAAATATTTTTTGGGCTGTATCACTATTTATTTATATCACAATACGATGAGTGAACACTTTGGTTGCCATCTTACTTCACAACGCTTTCTCTACTCTGTTCATTTCATATTTTCAGTTGAGGGGAATTCGCGACGCCCTCTTACGGGGCTTATAAATTCTCAGTTTTCAATAATAAACAATTGCAATATTCAATCAAAAGTAGTTCATGCTCTCTACCCATCTTTTCAAGTTAAACAAATGCAGCCCATTGTCGAACAAAGGCCGCTAGTCTCTATCATAATATCGTATATATCTGTCATGTGGGTTAATTGTGATATTAACCCTTAATTCCTTCGGGACGAGCATCTTTTACAGAATTTTTAATCTTTTATCACTGGTTTTTCAAAATGGAAACTTTTGCCTAATTGATTTGGGAAAATGCTCGGATTAAATAAGACAAAAATTACAATAAAAATTTATCGATGAGAATAATCACGGATTCTGAGCATCTTATGCGTCATGTATACCAGTCACTCGTCTCCAAGGGGTTAATTTTTAATTCGTCATTTTATATCTTTATCTATTCAACAAATGGCCAGATAATATGTTTACCTTGAAAAAAGCAATTCTTTTTCTGCGATCAATTTAGTGAAATATTAATTAACATAGACATAACCACTTCTAATTATCTGATTTTAATGAAAATTAGATTTCTGGGTCCAGCATTACATTCTGTACATTGATGCATAATTTTCAAACTGGTAAATACTGTATTTAAAAGAAAATTAAAGAGCTTGAATTTCCCCCAGTATCTATGGTTTTTATTCACAACCAGGTGTTTGGCTGTTATATTGATGTGATCAAAGAAATTAAGTTTCTGCGATCCAATTAATCAAAGAGAGCTAGCTGTCAGAGCTTATTGTGCCCAGAGGAAATAAAATTGAAAATAAATCCTTTTATTAAATTGGATTTGTAATTGATATTTCGAGTTCTAATTAGAGTATTTCAATAATTTTTAGAAATTCTGAAAGAGAAATTTTTTTTACATGTAGATGTGTTAATTTCAAATCGATGAATGCAATATTTAAAAGTATATAACGTCCCTTAAAAATTCCTGTGTACTTTGAAACATGGCAACCTGGTAAATTACAGCAAACCTTTTTTCAATTCTGACATTGGAAGCAGATGTCAGACTTGTGGTTTTTGAAAGGAAATTAAAGGAGATCCGATAGTTTTTAAGATAGGGCTGTCTTTACAAACCTCTAGCCCAGTGGTTCCCTAGGAGGCAATTTGACATTTTATGGTGGCAATTCCAAATTTATGACTCATTTGTTCGCTATCAGTGTTTTTTTTTTTTAATGTTATAGGCTAAAAATAAATGGATACAAGCAAAATTTAAAAAATAAATTTTTTTATTGTTTAAAAATGTTTCCGACAAAAAATTAAAATGGAACTAACACCAGATTAATTGTATGAAAAATCTTTTAAATTATTTAGATATCTTTTTGTGGTATTAAAAAACTCGGTGATTTCTCTGGTTATTAATGTATTTTACAATTTGTCATCAAAAATTTTGCAATTCTTCGATTCTTTATTCAATGTGCTTTTATCACTTCTATTCGTTCTGTTATATGCCACACAAAGAATCTTTTACGTGTGAAACTACTTAAATATATATATAAATCTGCGTTTCTTGGACATATTTTAACCTAAAAAAGATATATGAAACATCTAAATGGCGTACTTCCAACTTTACAAAATAATTTTATATTTCATTAGAAAAAGAAATGGGTAGATAGAAAATACTTATGACTGTAGTGCAGGTATCCTACACAGTACATAAATTTGTATGATGACATATACATTTTAAATTTCAAAATGAGATAATGCATGGAAGACAATTAATGATATTGGGAAAAGGGAAAACAGAGAAAAACTGTTGTTTTGGGGAATAATGGCTACTTAAAATTAATAAAGATGAGAATCTTGATATGCTTTGTGTGTACTGTGTTATCCATAGGAAGATAATTTAGTATCCAAAGCTTTTCTACCAATTATTAATAAGTTAGGAAAAGTAATTATAAAATGTGCAAATATTATCAATTTTAATGTTAAAATGTAAGTCTCTCCAAGATATTTTGTGAAGATAAAAATATAGATAGTATAACACTTTTGGTACTGAGGTAAGCTGAAAAAGTAATACAAACCTCTTTTTGGCACATAGGCAAAGTCTGTAGCCTCATTGTATTTGTAGAATTATATCAAAAACATTTTGAAACAGAAGATTCACCTCTTTCATAAGTTTAAAAATATGAAATGCATAGTTATTGTAAAAGCTATATCATGCTTTACCTGTGTGAATAATGTTCACTTTTGTAATAAAAAATCCCACATAATTTACAAAGTGAGAGGGGGAGGGGGCATAGTGATTTTATGGATGCTTTGGTGGGGTGTGGCCATTATAAGATTGGGAGCCACTGCGCAAGTCTATTTTTCATATCTGCAAGTAGTTTGAGAAAGAACTTTCTTTGCAGTCCTATTAAAATTTATGCTTTAGTTGAATTACGAATAATTTTCTGTTCTTTTAATTGAGGTTTTTAATTAATAACTCAGCTAATTATTAGAAATTTAAAATTCTGAGTGCCAGGTGCACCAGGAGAGGCCTTCGATAGAATTTGCTAGCCTTTACAGACATACTAAGAGAGAAACTTTCTTTTATTAGGCATGTCAAACTCATTCACAGCCAGAGCCAAATTAAGCATTCAATACAAAGCTGAGGGGCCACATAGCAACAACAAAAAAAGAGCAAATTTATTTTATTCGTATCGAATGCAATTTGTATATACAAAATAGAACTTTGTTAAAATTAAAAATCAGCAATATCAATAAATAAATATAAATAAAGTAGGCAAAATTCCAAAGCCAATTACCGAAATTTTTTTAAAGCAGTACCAGAAAAATTTAAAAGGAACATTTAATAAATATAAGGCACCAATGTAAATTTTTTTGAATGAGCTTTTATTACTTCTATTCGCTCTGCTATATGCCACTCAAAGAATATTTTACACATCAAACTACTTAAATGTATATATATATATAAATCTGAGTTTTTTTGGACATATTTTAACCTAAGAAAAGATAAATGAAACATCTAAATGCTGTACTTCCAACTTTACAAATTTCAGTATTATTTAAAATTCAAAATGTGTAAAATTGTGCAACCGAACATTGGGAAAATAAACTTAGATAAAAATAAAAAGATTTTTAAATAACCCTGATCTTTATGGTTTTTTTTTTTTTTTTTTTTTTTTTTTTTTTAATTGCTTCTTTTTATACAATTAATTTTTGCAGGAGTGTAATTATTTGCAATATAAACTTACTTTTTAAACAACAAACCTTATTTAGTCAAATTTTTCATAATTGAGTATGAGCATAGGAATAATTTTGAAAAACTCCTCATTTATTTACTGCACATAATGTCTGTAAATGAAAACTGCAAGCTGAGTGGATACAAAGCGTGCAATACAAAGAAATTAGTTATTTATTTCAGCAATCCTTTGACAAAATTAGCCATTTTTTTCCGTGATCACTCCTCAAATTTCTCAATTTCTTTTGCTGTCTGACAAATTTCGCAATTTTTTTCCTCGCAGACCATTTGATGAAGTTTGCGTCATTTTCCATTTTTTCCTTTGACCTTTTTCATGACTTTTTTGAAAATATTTGTGAATTCCTTGCCTTTTATGTTTTTAAATTTCCATGACTACTTTGAAATTCCTTGACTTTTCACATTTTCCATGCTACTAGGCGTGGAAACACTGTTGTATTTCGTAGTGAATAATTTTGACTTGTGACCAATTGAATATAATAGTTTTTTTTTTTTTTTTTTTTGCAGATCATGAATGGACTTTTTTTAACGAAGTGTCAATTTCAAATCTAACAATTTACTTTTCCGAAGTTTTTCTATATATTTGTGAGTACATTTTTTGCAAACTCTAACAGAGTTTCTACATATCAAATATAAAATGTCTATTTACATTGAAATATAAAAATGTTGTAAACTGACTTTTGTCAATCTGTGTTGTACATCTGCAGTGAATCGTGTTTATTCATACTGGTGGAGAGATTTAAAATAATTTTTTAAAACCAAAATATATGTGAGTATAAATATGTCTGTAAAAAATAGAAAAAGAAGAAGAAAGATAATGATAATGATCATGTAGGAATATTGAAATTATTTAATGAGATCTGAAATCTCTGTATTCGACTGTGTATGCCAGGGTTATACCTTTAGCCCTTTCTTTCTCTTAAACAAGACGAGAATTCTTGTTATTTTCAATGCTACTCATTTAAATACTATTAATTATTTTTATTTTTAAAAAGTTTTAATTATTGGGAAGTAATATTTTAATAGTTTTTCTATACACTTTTTAGTACCCAAAAAATACTGCACGTTATTTTGCACATATAAGAATTTATAAAAATAGATACTATAAAATTTTTATAAAAGCATTATACTTTCAAATTCAAGTAGATTGTAGATTTTTGATTGATTATTTTTGCATCCACAATCTCTCGAAGCTGAGATTTTAAAATAAGTTAGATCTGACCACATACACATACCATTCTTTCTGATATTTGGCATCTCTAATGTCACGGCAATATTACCACATTGTGAAATATTTTTATTCAAAATAAGTATTCATTTTCTTTTACTTGTAATCTTCTCTTTATTTAATCACTTTCTATAAATAAAGCTAAGATTATTATTTGGAAATAGTAACAGATATTTTGAAAAGTAAAATTCTCACACTTTTGCCATGTTATCCAACATTGCAATACTGCAGCCATGGTTCGTGCAAAGTGTACAAACATGTGTACGAATGTATATTTTGCATCAAGCATGAACTGAAACTTAGGGAAATGTCAAAGGCTTGGCGGGCCACAGAAAAGTTACTGGTGGGCCAAGTGTGGCCCGCGGGCCACATGTTTGACATGCCTGGTATAGATTGAAGAAGTAACTGAACTTGATATATTTTTTTAACACCTTTTCATGGCTCTCCCTGTAAATTCGAGGGACTGCTATATTTTGAGGCAATCAACCAAATTTCCGAAAAATATTATAATTACAAAAATAAAGAATTCTGTCATGAAGTAACCCTATAATACAAAAAGTTATCAATTATTTGCATAGATGAGAATATACTTGTTTTCATTTATCCAAAAAATGTGGAAGAGTGAAATTACCCATCCATATTCTTGGAAGTTTTCAAAATGTTTTGTCCTACTATGGTTAAAAGTATACTTTTGTTAATAAAAAATAAATGGCCAAGTGCGAGTATTACTCGTGCTCAGAGGATTCCGTACAATAAATATATGAATTATTAACTGTATTATTAAAAAATATCGCTGCTAAAAGAATAAATAATAAGACTTTGTAAAAAAAACTATACAATGTAGGTTTGTGTATAGTTGTATATAAGAGAAAAGTATCAATGGTACCATAAAAGTTCAAAGAGATATAGAGCCTAAATAAAATCAAATATTGCTATTCTGTATCTCTTTTTTTAATCTTATCCTAATCTTTTTTTATTTTTTTCGATGAACTTAATTTGGTACTGACAATAAAAGTAGTGCATATTTAAACTAAACTCAGTGTAGCATAAACTTTTCTTTTTATATTGTAGCTAAAACAAAACCCTTGTTCAAAGTTTAAACTTGGCATTATGCGAAGCGTGCTTTGAAAGGAGGCTACAAAGTTGCAACGGGGCTTTGGTCCATGTCGTGTTTTTCCAGATAGGTTTTTAATTAACCTTTAAAAACACGAGTGGCGTATTGAGCGAGCCTCTCAATGTAAACTTACTAGTCGCGAATCCCATAGTATTTATGTGATTAAGTCTAATTAAATTAGTTTATTTATAGCAATTTGATATTTATTGTTTTTATACTGCTATTAGCATTACATTACAGAAATATTTCATTAAAAGTTGTTATCTATGCTTTAAAAGCCGATGATGTGTAAAGTACGCCACCCCTGTCTTTATGCATGTCCAAACTGTCTGTGTCTTTAAGGGTCAATATCTCAGATAACTACTGACGATTTTTTTTGAAAATCATTATCAACAATCCTTTTATACTTCTGCTACGATATAGGTACCTCCAGCGATACCCAAAACCTTTGCTGAATGCTTGCGACTCGAAATTTGTGTGTAATGGGAAAATGTGATTTTCTCAAAAACTATGTGACCTAGGGTAATCGTTATAATTTTCTTGCAAGGTTTAAATTAACATCTACTACCTCTAATTTTTTTCATAATTTTAGTTTCAGTAGATTCGGAAATAGAGGGGGGTGCACATATTTTTACACTAAGGGGCATCCCACACTAAGGCGACACATAAGACATGTCGCTTGAATTCGCTGGAAAAACTGGTTTAAAACAGGTTTGAAACAACTTAGTTCTTTGTTTCGACCAGTTTTTGCGCTACATGTTGCTGCTACATGTCGCTTGTCGCCTTAGTGTGGGATGCCCCTAAACTTTCAACCATGTCTCTGAAAATATAATACCTAAAATTAAAAGAAATGTAATTTTGAGTTCAGCATTACAAAAGCTTTCACACGATATACAAAGAAAAGATTATTTTTTTTTCAAGTAACTTAATTATACCCTCTACATTTTTTCTAAATATATTTGTGAATGTTTAATAATCTGTAAATATATGGGTCTATAGTCTTTATTACTTCCCCCAATTTGAACTTTCTACATACCATAGTTTACGAGTAAAATGGCTGTGACAGATACAGGAGTGATCTTATAATGGTTCGGTTTTTACTTTTTAAATACGGAACCCTAAAAATTAAGGTATTGCTTATTAAGTGTGGACATGCAATGACAGTTTTTTGCAAATTTTCATCTGAAAAGTAAATATGTGCATCATTTACATTATTAGAACATGGGAAACATATGATTGGATTGGTATTATCTCTTTCTACATCATGTGACGGAGACCTTTCAATCAAACTAACGAAGAATTTTTTTTAAAAAGCACATTTTAATATTGTTGATTTTCTTGTGGAGTCTTTTATATTCCTAATAGAAAATTATGTAAATTATGATGTGGATAAAAAGAAAGTAATATTGTTCTTAAATTTTACCTTTCAATATAACTGTTTCCTAATACTATAAGTAGGGAGAAACAATTGCATTTTAAAAATTACTCTCATGAATAATATTTTTTGCATTTGAGATTATTATCTTCCAGCGAGACATGAGAGATGTAGGAGAATGTGCACTGTTCACAAAAAAATTAAGAATTTTGGCAAAATATTACAGAGTTTAATAAGTTCAAGAAAATATTCACTAATGATCTGTCAGCAATTATTGTGCCAAAACTTTTTGTAGTTCAATTCTCCTTCATAAATGAATGTCAGCCAAATTGACATTTTTCCAACTGAGTGAAAAAGATTGTGGCTCCTCCCCGTGTTTAGCAATATATGTTACGATGTATCGGATATTTATTTTCAAAATATCATGAAGTTTGACATTTTCAATTATTTTTATATATTTTATACTTATTTTCAAAAAGTTGTGTATGATATTTTCAGCCAAAACAAATGTAAATGAATTTTCAGACTGTTATTGACTGTGTTGTTCTGTAGATAAAGAACTTTTGCTCCAACAGTGACTTTTTTTAGCCCCTTCCCACCTTCTGCCTGACAAAAAAAAAATTCCTAGCTTTATGTTTGAAGCTGAATATTTAAATGTATATTCAATAAATATGTGGAACAATATTAACTTAGAACAGCTGTTGAAAGATAAACTGTCTTAATTTAAGATAATCAGTTATTTACAGCTTCATCAGAAAGAATATTTTCTCTAGTTTTGTTTTAGTTCAGTTTAAACTGTATAACAGGTTAGGGAATGAAAAAGCAGACAATCTTATATTTATGTTCACATTTTTCAATAAAGACAAATTATTTTGTATTTAAAATTTTTAAACTTGATACTAAATCCTGTAGTTTGTTTTTTGTGAGTAAGGAACAATTTGTCCCCATCTTCAATTTTGTTACATAAGTAAAAAAAGAAAAAGACATTTAGACTATTGTTTTATTAAGTTTTCATGCTAAGTTCAGTATGTTTTAGTTTTGAATTTATATTAGATTTGAAAATATTTATAATCATCAATTAGTTGGCTGTTTTGAAAATATTGGATATATGTCAGATGTTTTTGACATTTTAATATCATGATACTGTAAGTGTAAGGCAGCAATTATCTGGACCTATCGGATTGAAGCCAATCCGGTTAATGAAAAATCTGGAAAATTCTACAATTTTTTTAAAAAAAAAGCTATGTCAATGTTTTTTAGATAACTTCCCTTCACACTTTTTTTAGTCTTAGGACTGGCAATTGTGCACATTTTAGCATATTACAAATGGTGTGTTTTAGAAAATATTTTTTTTATATTTTATTTTCTACAAAATTGGTACAAAGTTATACATAGTACACATAGAAATTGTTGCATGTATATATGCATACACTGTACTAACAAATGCAAGTGGATAGAGGGGAGGTGGTTCCTCTTTCCGATGACACCATGAGACAAAAGAAGCAATTTTTTGACCCCCTTCAGAGAATTTGAAGATAAAGAGTTATGTTCCTGGGAGGGGAAAAAATGTGCATGGGGCTCTTGCGCATTAGACATGAAACTTAGGTTCGAGAAACTTGATTTTATGCATTGCTCTATTTGCATTTGTTAGTGATTTTATTATTTCAGGATTAGAAAATGGTTATTTAACGGTCACATCCAACCGAATTTACCCTACCACACTTAAAGAAGTTTCACTTTAAAAAGTTTGGAGAAGGAGGGAAAAAAAGTTTGGTTCTTGATCGATCAGGTTAATTGGACAATCCGGTTAATCGGTGCTTTACTGTATTTACGAACCCTGTCTCCTCCCGTCCTGGACACTTTTTCAACCAGTTGAAAAAAATTTCAGTTTATATGATATCTTTACCAATCAGTATGATTGAGTTAAAATAATAAAATGACTGCCAACATGTATGCTAAATTCATTTTATTAAAACCTTAAACCTAAAAAAGATGTAGAAAAGCAGCTTATGTCTTGTATATCCTTTTAAATTTTTATAGACATTTTTAATGATTGGTAAAATTCATTACTGAATGCATTCAATCTGTGATCTTCCTCTATGAATTTCAAGTATTGTGGACGGAAAAAAATGTATTCTAAAGAGCCATTAAAGAGTCTCCATGCATAATTCATAGAAGTGTTAAGTGTAGAAAATAATGATTTGGGGATATTTCAGCTTGTAGTATTGAGTTTTTTTCTGGCTAGCTGAAAAGTGTTAATGGCTTTTTATTTGCCTGTTAACTGAAAGAAAGTTTTCCAAATGTTTTGAAACTATTAACAATTCTTCTGACTTTTTAAAAATTAAAATTAATTGGAAATTATTTGCAACCAAGCATGGGCCAACTAAAACCAGGGCTGGCTATTTGCCGGCAAAAAAGGGTTTCTGCCTTGCCAGTGGCAGAAACTGGTTATAACCGGCAGAAACTGGCAACAACTGGCATAAACACATTTCATGACATAATATGAGACTTTTTTACTAGTATTAAATTCCTTAAGTACGTTTTATTCCATATAAATAACAAATGAAATATTGTGGGTAGTTTTAATTAAAAAATAAATAGATTTGTATTAGAAAAAATGAGTAATGTAACAGATAAAATTTTTGTTATAGCATGGTTATATAATTTTATATGTAAACAATTATTAGAGTATTTTAAAATTTCAGTTTAAAAATCAAATACAAAACTATATCCAATACTTATTTTAAATTAAACAATGAAAAGAAAAGAAAAATATTCAATACTTGCTCAAAATAATTTTCTGTAATTTAACGTATTAATTTAATAATAACACTATAAATTATCTCTCATAGAAATGTTATAGTTATATGCGGATCTTGTAATTCCATGAATTTAAAAAAACATTTCATTTAAATACAATATTCAAGGGAACAAATCTGACTTTTTTTTTTTTTTTTTTCAATTTAAGACTGTTATAAGCATAGATTAAACTTTGTGCGAATTTTAGTAAAAAAGCTAAAATCTTTAACAATGATTTTACGCACAAATAACGTACAGACACGACAAAAAACGATTATATGGGATATTTTTGTCGTGTCTGTATGTTATTTGTGCATAAAATCATTATTAAAGATTTTAGCTTTTTTATTAAGACTGTTAGTTGAAAATGTTCCAACCACATTTTGCACTTACAAAACAAACAACTACAAAGGTTCAAAGCAGATTTGATACACTAATAACCGACTACCATATGCTAGCTTATTTACTTCATCCTAAGTATATGGGATCAAAATTGACATATGAGCATAAAGAAAAGGCAAGGAAATTGCTTTCTGATATTAATCCCAATTTTGTGCCACATATAATATCCTTTGAAGCAAAATCGACTCCTGCCTCAGAAATTTATTTCTCCAAGGAAGCCCTAGAAAATGTCTTGCCCTTACCTTCTATGTGGTGGTCATCTTTAAAAACGAATACTGGTGAAAATGAGGATTTTTCAAATTTGCATCCTCAATAATGACATTGCCAGCAAGTAATGATAGTCTTGAAAGTATATTTTCAAACTTTTCTTTCATTCAAAACAAAGAAACAGTGTGTTCAGAAAGATTAGCAAAATTTTGTCCTATGCTATGGAATGTTCTGTGGAAAAGTAATAATAGTATATTTGAGTGGCAATTTTGTTCTTTCAATATTGTAAAATAATTGTGCAAGATATTTCATTAAATTTTTTTTCTGTTATTTATTGTGCTTCAATTATTTACTTATATATTTTCACAAGAATCATAATCTTTAAGTTATTGCATTGCATTATTTATTTAAAAATACTCTGAAAAATACATTTGTTAAAATATCACAGATTTTTTTGTAAATTTCTTTTTTTACTTTTAAATAAAAATTCAACTCTAAACAATAATATAAAATAGTTAAACTTGTACAGCATCAGACTACCATTGAAAATTTCTGTTTTTCAAGTGAAAAAAATTAGTACCTATTATATAAACAAAGTATATTTATATGAAAATTTTGAAACTTTTTTACAACTTTGAATAACATTCATAATCTTTAATTTTAATTTTTAACTTAATTGTTTACACATCAAATACATGTATGAATTAAGAATCATTGCACATTAAAGTTCTTATTAATATTATTTCTGAGTTTCTGCCAGTTTTTGCCACTTACTGGCAGAAACTAGTTTCTGCCATGCTGGTTTTAACCGGTTATAACCGCTGGTTTTAACCGGTTATAACCGCTGGTTTTAACCACTCTGGCAGAAACTTGCCAACCCTGACTAAAACTGTTTAGATATTAGCTCAATCATAAATGTAAATAGTATTGTTTATTCAACTGACATTGATGAATAAACTGTGGAAGTTGGAAAAATAAAAGTTCATTAAATACCCTTCACTTAAAATAAATTGAATATATATGTAATACTTGTAATTATTAGAATTATTATTTTACAAGTGTATTTGAAAATTGATTATAAAGTATGTAAAGTAATGCTCAATCTTTTCCTAACTGATCACATCTTTGCCATGCTTGTCATAGCAGACTTGCGTCCATCAGAGATCCCTTCCAGGGGTTAATGGAGGTTTTTTTATGTCCATTTTGTGAAAAATAACATTTTGTAAGGAAAGTTGTAATCCGTTACTGAAATTCTGACCAAGCATTTACTAACAAAAACTTCTTTAAATCATCTTGCTAAAGTTTTTGTTTTTGGTGAACTGGTTTTATTTACAAATTACACATTTTAAAACAGTTTTTATGAAAAAGAATTTTACGAAGGGGCCTATTTTATTATAATGAATTTTATGAAGGGGCCTGTTTTATTAAAAGAAATCTTGTGAAGGGGCTCATTTTATTAAATTTATTTTTGTGAAGGGGCCTATTTTACTAAAATTATTTATGTGAAAAGGCCCCAAATTTTGCCTCAATCGACTCCTGTATTTCCTTTCAACACTGGCCTAAAAAGGTAGCAGATCACGAAAAATTCCACCAGAAAAAATTAAAAGCTAAATTCAAAAAATTTAAGACATCGACCATCAGGTTTTGGCAGATAATAATGTTTAGTACATTGGACGGTCGATTTCGGGATCATTATAGAAAAAGTATACTAAAGGCAGCCTTACGCACATTGGAAATCCCTTCCTTTTTAACACTAGCCCGGAGTGGCTATAGCATGCAAATGTTGAATATTTGAAATCTATCATAGATAAGGCTCGATAACGTTTGTAAAAGAATTTTAATGATGTAAACCCATGGCTTAAATGCAATTTTAAGGGAATATTGAGAGAAAAACTAACAAAGTGGTCCGGAGAAAAAACAAAGAAACAAACAAAAAATAACAGTGCAAATATATGCAGGTAAAATTATAATTTTAAGAAATTCTTACTTAGTGTGAAAAATGTTTCTCGAAAATGCACCATACAATTTTTCACATATCCTACAATAAAATCAATACACTGGTTCTGACGAGATCGATAGTTTAGCCAGAATCTGTCCAGACCACTGGTGGATCATAGAATGATCAGTCAGATCTTCAAAAATCTATGTATAATTAATTTCATCTGATGCAATCTATATTAATAAAAGATGCTTGTTTGTCTGTGTTTTAGCAATGGCTAGGGAAATCCACTTCACGTAATGGTCTGTACATTTGGTTCTGGATAGATGAAGACATGTCTAAATGTACCTGGAGTTCAGATATTAGATTTTATTATTAAAAATTTTATTAAATCTTTTACGTGATTTTTAGCATTCCACAGTAAATTTTTGACATTAGTGAAAAGAATCTAGTTTCAGTCAACCTAATGTAGTAAATTTTGTCCTCTTTTCAATAAGATTTATTCTGTGCTCATACAGCAATTTTGAATTTTACACAATTTTTCTAAAAAAGTCATATTCAGCAATTTCTGCTTTATTATATAGTCTTATTATCTGGCTTTTTTTTCCTCTGTAGATAAATTTTATAACCGTGTAGGGAGGAAACTTTCGAGAATATTCTAAAAGACAGAAATTCATAAAACATATAAGGCTTTCTCCCTCCCCCTCCCCCCACAAAAAAAGCCCAAACAATTTAAGTCAGTTTACCACTAACTTTTCCCACATCCAGTAAATGAAGAAGAAAACTTCTCTGAAGTTTTTCCTCACAGCATAACCATTTCTTTTACGACAAATGCATGTAACTTTTTGTCGAGGAGGTGTTGTATTTTAAATTATTCAGCATGTAGAAAGAGAGGAAAAAGAAGAAAGAAAAAGTGAAACAATGTAGCGACATTACAACCTGGGTTACACTGGTTTTGCCTAATTTTTCCCAATAAAGTAGCTGCCCTAATTATAACAACAAATTTAATGATATTTTTCTATTTTGTCCTTGACATTTTATCGCAATAAAACTGTTGCCTCAATTAAACAGTATCCTGAACCAGTTGAACCTACTGTATTTTAAGTAATCCCGGGAAACAGGTAATTTTATGTATATATTTAAGGTTATTATCCCAGTCTTGGACAATGCCTGGGAAGATCTGTTAGTAATATAACAAAACCATATGTTACAACTTTAAAGTAAAATATAAGAACAGTGTGAGAACCGCTTGAAGTTAAAATTAAGGACTGTTTCAATCTGGACACAGACTCTACCATTCATAAGTGCAGTAACTTTTAAATTGTATTTCTTCTAATACATTCATTAATAAATGTTATTTCTTACATACTTGATAATACTACTTTCACATTAGTTTTACATGTTGTTCTTCTCGTGCAGATGTTTTGAGCCAAAGTTAATCTTTTCTTTAGCATAGATTATCTACCATTAGATGGGCTGGGGAACAAATTGAATATTTAAGGTGGCTGATGTAGTAATAAAGTTTGAAATTTGCTTGTCTAAATATTAATAAAATTGAGAATCTATTTAAAAAGAAAATACAAATATATTTTTTAAAAGAAATAAACTAATATGTTTTGTTTGAATGCAACAGAAAGATGTATAGTTTATTTCATCAACATTTCTAACAATTCATCTTAACTTTATATAATTTAATTTTTTCATAAAGAAATAAGCGATTTGTTTATTTATGCAAAATACATAAATATCAAATACTCCTAAACTTGTGTTCATCGCGAGTTGTATGTACTTATAGTTCAAGTTCTATACAAAGGACTTAAAAATAGTATTAAAAAGTGTTTATTTTTCCGTGTTATACATATTCAGTTATTTGCAAGATGTCATTCAATAGAAAAAATGTTCTATGAAACATAGTATAAAAAATACAGTAAACTTTGTGTAAGACGGAAATCTGTCTAACTCGGAAAGATTTTCAAGTCCCTGCGAATCCATAGAGTAAAATTTGTCTAAGGCGGAATATTGTCTAGTATGGAAAATTTTCTCGGTCTCGATCGATTCCGCCTTAGACACAATTTACTGTATTACAGATAAATTTTATTCTGATAAAATCTAACATTTATTCTTTAAATTTCATGGAATGGAAAAAGTATTGCTTCATAGTTTCATAAATTTCAATACGAAATGTAATGCCAAATGATTTCACACGTATATTACAGGTATTGTGATATATGCGGAGGCCTGCAGATAAAAAATAAAGTATATTCTGTACTTAAAAATTTATTAGGTGATCTATTTAATGAACTTTTCCTTGGAACTAAGACTCTGAATTTCCTTGTAAAATAACTCCTAAATTGTTAATTTTCTATGTTTAACAAACTTATGGTCTAAAACTTTTTCTTCCTATCTGTCAAAATATTTATACAGATTTCAAACTCATACTTTACACAGTTATGATGCTCAGTGAACTTGAACGGGTTTTACCAAGCACCTCCCCTTTGAAAGTTGTAAAATCACTATGTTATCCTTTGTATTTTATCCGGACAGTGTGATTTTCATCTATGTCACTTCTCTAGAAAAACTTTCATCACCTCAATTAACTTCAATAGAGCTGTCCTTGAACCTATTTTCTAGAATTTAGATTAGTTGTGTTAGTCATTTTGGCTATTCTAGCTCAAAAATGTCAAAGCGAAAGTTTTGATGAGGTGGATAAAAATGTGAAGAAAAATATGCTTTGAAATTTGTTCTGCCAAACAGTTTAACATTGGTAATAAAAATTCATAATAGGATATTAGAAAATTATAATTCATCCAATTAAAATCCCCCCCCCCCCCCCCAATTTATTAATTTTAAATATAAAATCATTTCCTTAAACTAAAAATACAGTTTATCCCTGGGCAGAAATTTTATGTTATTCCTGTTTTTTCTAGAAATGATTTTTTTGATGAATAAAATAACTAATAAAAGAGAATATAATTTATAAGAGAGTGCATTTAATTTCTTTTTGTACAATTCCCCCTTTTTTATATAATAGTGTTTACAACTTTGAAATCTGTTTTTATGTATTTAGTATGTTAAAATGTGAATATCTGTTTGATGATATTTCTAAAAGAGAAATTTTTTGCTGAAATGAAGATGTTAAATCTTCGTTAAATAGTGGTCTGACTTCATATAATTTGAATACTGATTTTCTTCTGCTGAAATTTTCAGCTTTAGAAAATTATAATATGTCAAAAAATATTGCATCGGTTATGACATTTGCCAGAATTTGAAAAAACAGTGGTTGAGATTTTTACTCACATTATAGGAATGTATTAGATTTAATCTCTTCATCAACAAAATTAAAATTCAGAGAAAATTAATCATTTTGTGAGTTGTAAAATATTTCAAATTCATGAATGAAAATGAAAATTTACTTTTAAAAAATAAACTATTTTTAATTCTATATTTTTGCCATTGAGCCCCCTTATTGTGGCATCCGTAGCTTGGTTTATCCATGGAAATTAACACAATTTATCTTTGCAATATGGGACTTTAATTGCGATCCAGGCAAAAAATAAAACTGAAAGTGTATCCATTTAACAGTCGTGATATGTTTAAATTTTATGTATGAAATTGACAATAATCTTTAAATCACACATTTTTTACTGGTGGAAGAGTTCAGTCTTTCTAAGTTTACGGCTGACCAATACTTTTTCTCCATTGACCGCATGCAAAGTATAGGCATAATGCTAGCAAAATTTTAAATATTTCATTCATGTGTATATTATGTATGTATTGTATACATCTATACTACTAATAACTTTTTAAGGATAGTCTGTCTTCTCAAGCCTCAAGTACTAATGAAAGGGTATTTATGAAATCATACATTTTATCTCAAAGAAGGTTTTAATCAGCGCTTTTTTTAGAAGATGATTTATTTTCAAATATAAAATACATCACTTTGTACCTGTTGTAACTTAGCTTTTTTCAATCTGTTGTCAAAAGTAAGCTTGAACTTCCTTCTTGGCAGAATATTTTTCCTCAAGAAAATTCAGATGAATGCAGTATGCATTTGTTAGATATTTTTAATACCAATAGATGGCGTCACTACAAAAATGACAAATATGTTTGGGAATACCCGAGTCTTATTATTATTACTAAGGATCTTATCGACCGAAACTGAAACCAAATTTCAGCCAAAAACGAAAATGTCTCAAATATTTTATTTTTATTGTATTTTTTTTAAGTAGTTAATACATACATAAATATACAGAATTACTACTTAATTATACGTGTGACCCAGTTTGGCTCTCTGTGCCTCTGACCAAAACTTTTTGTTTTCATATAACATCAAATGTAATTAATCCATCAACGACACAAAATGATTTTCTAATTATACAAATTTCATCTAATTGAAGAATGTTTTAGGTATACATACCTCGATTTATCTTTTATAATGATTTTTGTAAATGACCATCTGTTATACTAGAACTTTCTCAAAGAGATTCGAAATACTTCTGCTGATTCAAACTAAAAAAAAATTCTATTACTGTTAAATCTGCAGCTTTTAATGAGCACGTGAAAGGCGTCTTCAAAGTTTAGTCGTATAGGCATTGCTTGCTTTATAATTTGCACTCACGTCTTGAGCCAGTCATGACTGATAATTATAAACAGTGAAGTCAATTGCAACAAAGAGTGTCTCATTTGTGCCGATTCACCTCAAATCAATGTGTGATGTTGAAAAATTCCGATGGGAGAAACTTGATTTTTGAAATACAGATAGATTTTCGGTGTGGCCGAAATCTCGGCAGCATTTTCGCCGAAACTCAGATTTTGGGCCGAAAACGTAACCGAATTTTTGGTCGATCTCTACTTATTACTGTTTTTCGATGAAAAATGAGACGCATGATGCAATCTTTAAGCAGTTTAATATTTCTCATGATTACTGGGGAGCAACTGACGACTATTTTGGCCACCATTATTTTTAAACATTTTTTTTCATACATTTCTACAGATATTACAATAGAACTTATTGCTTAGAAATACTCGTAGTCAAAGTAATCGCCAGTTACACCTGTGTAATTATGCTAACGTTAGGCGAAATCCCAGCAGCAGAATGTTTTAAATGTTCCGCAAGAAGCTTTCAGCTTGCTTTAGAGGTCTGCACGGGCCGGAAATTCCAGGCCCGGGCCGGCTCAAACGAAATCTATCTTAGGACGGAAAAATTAAAAATTCGGCCCGAGCCCGGGTACTTTACATTTTTACAGTTCTTGGCCCGGCCCGTACAAAATTCAGTGAAAACAGGCCCGGCCCTACTCAATTTCTACAAAAAATTACGCTTTTTCTCGACATACAATTAAGATTCTCTTAATGAATACTACACACATATTTATGGGATCATTTTACTGTATATTTTAGATTACTATGTGTTTACAAAACAGAAAACACACAATAGTAAATACATTAACGAATACTTAGTGTTTTAGTAATCGTCTTTACAGACGTTGCAAAATTCGAATAAGGATTCATTAAAAAATTAATGTAGTTTAGAATAAGGTGTTAAAAACATGATAACTTTTGAAGCTCTATAAAAAATAGATCTGTGAAAATATTTCTCTCATTCTTAAGGTTTTTCTCAAATCCGAAAGAGGTACATTTGGACACATTTATGATTTCGAAAACGCGTAAGATTGGCAGGTATTCTTATTCAGAAACTATATAAATGCCGTTTTTTTCTTAGATAAAAGCAATATATCTTTCTGAAAATACTTCCAAAGTTAGCGTTTTGAATCGAATTTCCGGAAGCGATAGCTAAGGAAAGGATATAAAGCGTACAGTCACGTGACAAGAATCTCTTATCTCTGTAAGTAATTTATCAAAAATGGAAAAAGCTATTCGATTCCAAACGCCTTCAATAGTCAGCCCTGTCAATTTTATGCCTTTATAGTTAAAAATGAGTCAGAAAATGTGCCTGAAAGTTTCGCATTGTTGAGCAATGAATATGAGAATCACCTTAAGGTATATTTCAAAGATACTGTTAACAAAAGTCCTTTATCGCTATTAATACTTTCACAAAGCATAATGTCTGCCCTGCACATCCTGAGAACGATTAGGACCAGTTCTGTCCCGGCACGAACCTGCTGAAGAAATTAAACCCGGGATTAGACATCATGTAACTGTACGATGCCGATCTGTACGATGGACATGTTACATTTCTGTATTGATGTTGTTAAACTCGCATCGGCTCGTGACGTACATTTATACCTCTCGAGAAAGTCACATTCATTGAAAATGGCTTATATTTTATCTGTTTCCCTTAAAATCTTATATCGGGCCGATAGGCCCGATTAATTTTTTTTATCGGCCCGGCCTTGCAGGCCTGTTCAATTTTTTTTACCGGCCCGGCCCGTTTGAAAATTCGCCTTCATTTCGCGCGCCGGGTACGGGCCTCGGGCCAAGCCCGGGCCCGTGCAGACCTCTAGCTTGCTTTCATCTCTCCGTTTGTATATATCTCTTTTCATTCCTTAAATTAATCTTCATTACTTCAGCTACTGCGATCTAAGTGAATTTTTGATGGGATTCTAAGAGCAAAAGTTATTTTTTCTTACACTGTAATTTGCACCTCTTTTATAACTTTTGTACAGAAAATGAGACATTTTAAAATTTTGCTGATCGATTTTAGTAATTCTTCAAAAATATTTAAAACGGTACTGCAAACATCTCCTTTATTTATATTAATCTTTTGTGACTCCAAAACTCCGTTTTGAAAAATATTTATTCAGATATTACTGAAAAAAATGGGTATTTAAAATTGAATAAAAAGTACTCAATTTTAAATGCATCACATACTTAAAATAGCTCCGATCCAAATATACTCAAAATTGAGAAACACATGTACTCATTTTTGATTTCATGGTTGTGGCCAAATATGAATCGTTATATACTGCCCCCCCTGAACCTACAAATTAAAGTAAAAATGTACTAGCATTTATTTCCCGTTTAAAATTATTAACAAAAAACATTTAATTGGTTATTTGTTAAGATAATTGCAAAATCGTTAGAAAGATACCCAAATCGAATATTTTTATGACGCGAGCATTTTTGCAAGCCCTTTTAAATAATTAAAAAATGCTGTACATAATTTAATATTTACATTACTAAACATCTTTTATGCCACCATAAATGAAATAAACCATTACAGGGTACACGATTATCGTTTTGTTTGGGTTTGATAACAGGTGATGTTTTAAATTGAGAAAGCATAAGTTAATTTTTGATCAAACATACTCGGTTGGATATGAGTACATCGGTTTATTCATTTATGAGTGCTTCATTTTTTTCACTGTAGAATTTTAAGCATGCAAAAAATAAGAAAAAATAAACAGGACATAAAAAAAATATTGACTAAAAGATACTTTTTTCACATCTGCAATAAACAGAAAGTAACACACTTCTCATAAATATTATAAATTTTCTAATACAAATTTGTAAAGTATACGAACTTACCTTTGTAAAAAATCTATTTTTGAGTGTTTTCCATAGTCTTTTTAATTTTACAAAAATTACGAAGTTCACTTTAGCAGTAACGATGCGAAACTGCTCAATTGGTAAGTAAAATTTTGGCATGAAAAATTAAATCAGTATCGACGTCTGTTGAGAATTCTATGAATAATTTACATTAACTGTTGTGTTAGGAGATAGCAGCAATACATAAAATCGTGTTTTAAAGCCTCCCCCCCCCCACACACACACCCTGTATAAGTAACATTGACTTTTGGGTTTGTTGAAGACATGCAACGCTGTGATACAAAGTAAGGCCGCAGCCAGTATAGGACGATCGTCAGGGTTTGATCCCCCTCCGAAATTTCAGTCGGAGTACTATGCACTGTAAAAAAAATTCCGTTAAAATACGGAAATTGTACTGGCAATCGAGACGCCAGTACTATTTCCGTGTTTTAGCGGAATTTTCCCCCGTAAATTCCAGAAAAAAAATCCGTTTTTTCACAAAATTTACGGAAAAAAATTCCGTTAAAATACGGAAATAGTACTGGCGTCTCGATTGCCAGTACAATTTCCGTATTTTAACGGATTTTATTATTATTTTTTTTTTTTACAGTGTACTATACAAACTATCAATAAAGATTGTCAAAATTTTAAATAAGGCTAGAATGAAAAAAATAAGAAATCATAATTCTATATGCTACCCTCTCTTATTAATTGATTGGGTCAGCATGTTGAACACATAAATGCAATATCTAGAAAGCCTTTAAAATTCATACAACTTTTTTCGGAATGCAAAAAGCAGGCTTTTCACATGCTATTAAACATACTGGCTAGAGTGCTTTAATGTAGATTCTCCAACTTGTTTAACTGAAGCTCTTGAAACACGTGATGAGGGGGTTAATTTGAAATATCCACAAAAAACTCCTGGGCAGATATTTTTGACAATAAACATTAAAAACATTTGAAAATATATGTAAAAGGTTTAGAAGTCTTTAATTTGGTTAACACTAATGTTGATAAATCGTTGAAGCCAGAACCAGTATCAACACATGAGATTATAAATTTCTTGACAATGAACAATGATCACATGTTAAATTTTCTCTTGTAATAACTATATTATTGAGTTACTTGAATTCACAATAAAACTTAAGAAGTTCTAACTAATTTTATCTTCATTTTTGCATCAAAAAGCAAATCTAAAACAAAAAAAAAAATTAAATTTAAAAAATCAAAAAACCCGACTGCGTAAAAAGCGAACTAATTAATTATTTCTCATCAATGTGAAACTATTTTTTATATTACTTACCTATTTTTTTTATTTTCTTGTATTGATGACTTTTAAGTTGTGTTTAATTGTTCCTATCTATAAACACTGTTTTGGTAAGGCCTATAGATGTCTATGATGGTTAGAGTTTCAGTAAAGCTAGAGATCCTACCTACACAACTTCTAGGTTGTGTAATATTTAAACGGAGTTTCTGACTGTAAAATAGCCAATAAAACATCGACTTCATTTTGAAAGACCTATCCAATGATATGCCACTCAATAGGGTGTGTAATTTTTTTTCGTGTCTACGGCCATTTTGTATTTACGGCCGCCATTTTGAATTTATAAAAACAAAACCTAGCCTATAATCATCGGACGGGTAAGACGAATCGATAGAGACCTCATTCATTAAAATCCGTCCAGCCGTTGGGATGTTTCGAGGGTATAAAGATATCCGCATACCCAGATACGCATGAAACACATAACCCTACTTGGCAGTCGGGTAATAAGATAAAAATAAAATTTCGATTTATAAATCCTTCTCCGAAATATTTTTATAACGGCCTTGATACAAAGGGTTCACATACTTGACAACTTTCACACTTTAGGTGTAAAATTTACACCTTTTGACCATTTTTTACACTTTTACACTTTGAATACTTATTTTTACATTTTTGTGCAAAGTTTTTCTTGAGATTCGTTTTTCTTCCCTTAAATTATGAATTACTTTCTTGTTGCTTTTAAGAAGACAAGGAACCTTAAAAAAAAAAATATATATATATATTTTTTTATTTATTTATTTATTTATTTTTTTTTTGCAAATTTCACTTTAAATATTATTCAAGTGTATAATACACTGCTCAAAACAATTAAAGGATATTTGAAGTTTTATATAAAATAAAGATATAAACGAAATTTTTTTTGCCGAAAATAGAAGAAGAGAATCACAAATGCAAATTTTTCTGGTTTTCAAACTGTGGAGTATGCAAATTTTGAGTTCGACGTCAAAAACGTCGCTTCAGCGGCAGCGAATGAAATTTGACTTTCAACTGGATAAAACAGAATGAAGACAAGGATGATCGGCATTCAGTGATTGCTTTGTTTCGATGAGTACTATGTCTCAGCGAAGTCATTTGACAGATTCAGAAGCTTTGAGAATTGTTGGTAGGTTAGAAGGGGGCCAAACTCAAGCCGAAGTAGCGCAAGCCATTGGAGTGTCACAAAGTGTCATTTCCAGGATCTGGAACCGTTTTTTGGAGAGTGGATGTGCAGGCCGAAGACCAGGGCAAGGTCGTAGACGGGCAACAACGCCCAATGAAGATCGGTATTTAGCGTTAACAGCTCGGAGACACCGAACCATGAACGCTACTCTTCTCCAACAACACCTTCGCTCGGCTACAGGCACCACGATTTCAACTCAGACTGTCCGAAACCGGTTCCATGCTGTAGGTCTGTATGCTCGCCGACCGATGGTATGTGTTAGATTAACATCAATGCATCGTCGCGACCGCAGGGAGTGGGCAACCGAGCATGTCAACTGGAGGAGAAATGAATGGAGCAATATTCTGTTTTCTGACGAGTCCCGTTTTTCTGTGCATCCGGATAATAGGCGTATTTTCATCTGGAGGGACCGTGGCTGTAGGAATAATCCTGCGTTCGTGCACGAAAGTGTCAGATTTGGCGGTGGAGGAGTGTTGGTGTATGGTGGCATCTCCATTGACGGGCGCACTGACCTCTACATCATTCGAGATGGAGCTCTGACTGGTCGCCGATATAGGGATGAGATCCTCAGACCTATTGTAGTCCCTTACGCTGCAGCAATCGGAGATAACTTCATTTTAATGGACGATAACTGCAGGCCACATCGTGCAAACCTGGTGGAGGATTTCCTTTTCGAGGAAGGAATCGTTCGAATTGAATGGCCAGCGTGTTCTCCAGACATGAATCCAATCGAGCACGTTTGGGACGCTCTAGAAAGACGAGTTTCTGGCCGCCAACAACCCCCACAAACTCTCCAAGAACTGGAAAGAGCTCTTCTGGAAGAGGGGGCAGAATACCCCAACTCGTCATTAATAGCCTCATTGAGTCCATGCCTCAAAGGTGTACAACGTTGCTGGCCGCCCGTGGAAATCATACCCCCTACTGAAAATGATTTTCTTTGAAAAAAACACCTTTTCTTATTCTTTTTTTCTCATATGCACAAATTGTGTTTTTTTCCTTTAGTACACAAATGCGCAATAAAATGCATTTTTTTCTGCCAAACATGTGTAATTTATTCTCATATAACCTACTATGTCTGTCGACCATGTATCAATCAGCTAAACAGTTTACCAGATACAAAATCCACCTAAAACTGCAATATCCTTTAATTGTTTTGAGCAGTGTATATTATATGCATTATGACATACATTTACCACAAAAAAAAAATTAAATAAAAAATTAAAAAAAAAATTTTTTTTGAGAAAAAAAGGAATTTTTCGTAATATTTTAGAACTTTTCAAAATGCCCCATGCGAATTGCATATCAATGAAAATCCCCAATATTTTTTATATAAGTTTGGTTTATATATAAATAAAACTGTGCATAGAATTTGATATATTTGAATATAAAGGTAAGAAAAAAAAAATTAGAAAATATTTTATTGGCGGAAATTCCTGAATGGAAATTTTCAGCTGTACCATGCGTTTAACTGAACTAACTTTTAGAATCATTTCTTCATTTAGACGTGAAAACTGGAAAACCTTAGAAAACTGTGAAGTTTTGTTACAGTATTCTGAATGTGTTGGAAAGTGTTTCATAATCTATGCTGTACGTTTGATTTTTCCTTCTTGTTTGTTTATTAAATTGATTATCTCTCTTTTTTGAGTTTCATGCATATAAAAAGAATATTAAGCATTATAACAAAATGAATACGTTACAGTATTAAACTAGTTCAGGTTGACTATTTCGCGGATTTTCTTCTTCTTCTTCTTTTTTTTTTTTTTTTTTTTTTTTTTTTTTTTAAATCTAGAAATCTACCAGAATAGTAAGTAATAGTTAATCTGTCATTAAATAAGACGATTTTTACTATTCGGAAATTCCAGTTTATACCTGAGCAAAAAAAAAATCCACTAAACTGGCAACACTGACCTATTTGCGAGAAATTGTAATATAGATTTTTTTTTTTTTTTTTATACTCCTTTCTTTTTTTATTAATGTAATTGTTTTAACTTTTTATTGAAAAGTCGTACTTTTTAATTAAGAATATTTGAACTCGAGGATAAATGCAGGGCCCGACTTAAGTTATCTAGGGCCCCGGGGCGAGCATCATTCTGGGGGGTCCCCTTCTATCTATCCATAGAAATAGAAATTGTTCTCGAATAACGTCTGGTACTAAACTTCATACATATTGTATGTATGCATAAATTTCGTACCAGATTCTATTTACGTCTATATACAGGGTATCATAAAAATATTACAAAAAATTTAAGAAAAAATATCAGTAGGATAATAGTAGAAAAAATGATATTTTGGCTGACAGAAGTATTTGTTTGCGAACTTTTACTTTGCATGTTTACGTATGTTATAAAATATCTAAAAGAAAATACCCTCAATGGGTCATAATTGATGGTTTTAACTTGCCTCGTTATGAGGAAAACATCAATAAAGGATTTCTCGTGAAAACAATAGAATACTAAATTGTTATAAACTAAAATTCATTCAATAGCTTTCTTATATAGTTCTTTTTTTTTTTTTTTTTTTTTGCGCGTGAGTGGAGGGGGTACGGGAAACAGAAAGGGGAAGGTGGAGCGCACTCCCTTCCTAAATGTTTAAAAATACATGAATTTTGATTCCTTTTGGCCGATTTTAATAATTTACACCTTATAATGAAAATCCTGATTATTCCCTTGGGGGGCACGCATGCACCTTCATTAGTCAGGCCCTGGATAAATGTACGAATAAAGTTTTAAATGTAATTAACCTTGCACTAAGAAAACCGCTAAGCGGTTTTTCCGTAATGTCAGAGGGTTAAAAAAGCATTTTTTAAAGAGAGTTCGTTGAGTCTAAACCAAGATAAATAAAAGCCCTAGAAGAAAAGAGAATTTATTTATTCTTTTTCTGTAATTTGAAGTGCTTCTGCATTACTCGCCATTTTAATCAATTCGTTTCAGAAAACCGCCAAGTTAACATTGACACATAATGCATTGACAAGCAGGGGGGGAAAAATAATCAAAAAGCAAATCGGGTAGCCAATTGCTCTGTCTACTAAATAAGAAGGGGCAGGGATAAAAGCTTCTTTTTATTTTTTATCTTTTCTATTTTTTTATTTGTTAGATTGATTTTCTTTTTTTTTAACTCTCGGTCTTAATAGCTCCGAGGAACAAGAATTCCATCCTACACTAGATAGCAGAGTAAAAAAATCCTTTTCTATAGAGAGGGGGAAGGAGAGTTGAAGTAGTATACGTTCACCTGTTGAATTAAATGCGAGAGGGATCCGCCATAAATTGCTCTCTTTACATTGAGGTATATTAATACATAAAAATAACAACAAATAAATTTGAAGTGACTGAGTTTGTTTGGGGCAGGGATGATAGATTATTAATTTAACAAATCGGAAAATTTTGATATGTGAAGAACAAAATATCACGATTAAGACATAAAAAAAAATTAGTCGGATGTGGCAATCCCAAAACTTTTTTCTATGTCATACATGTTAATAGTTCCTGAAGAAGGCATTATAACAGCGGCACCGGTTAGGTGATTTACATCAAAATCTAATCAGCAACAACTTATGTCAACTTCTAATTGTATTTGAAGTTTGATGAGAATTCATGCATTAGTTCTTGAGATACGGCTATTGCAAAAATCGTGAAAAATGCAGCATAGTAGCGTCACCTGTTGGGCAATTTACACCAAAAACTATACAACACTAATTTGTATCAGGGACTAACTGAATCCGAAGTTTGATGTAAATTCGTGCATTAGTTTTTGAGATTGAGCTATTGCGATAATCATGAGCAATGCAGCATAGCAGCTCCACCTATTGGGCGATTTACACCAAAAAGCTATCAGCACCAAATTGTATTAAGGACTAACTGAATCTGAAGTTTTCTGAAAATCCATGCTTTAGTTCTTGAGCATAGCTATTGTGGAAATCATCAATAATGCAGTATAGAAGCGCCACCTGCTGGGCGATTTACACCAAAAAGTAATCAGCACCAATTTATATCAGATAATAACTGAATTCAAAGTTTTATTAAATTCCGTTTATTAGTTCTTGAGATCCCACAAAATTTGTGTCACACACAGACAGACGCTTTGTAAAAACATGTTTTTCTGGATCTCTGAACCCTAAAATGCGTGAATTCATCGAAAACCGGATTTCGAAAATTTTTACGAATCCAGTACTTTCTTCTTGTAAAGATAGAAGAAAGTAAAAAAAAAAAAAAAAGATTTAGTCATCATGCTTAATTCAAACCGAAACCCTGCCCGAACGCGGCAAAATAAATTTCGTCAACCCGAGACTCGACCCAAATCCGATACACTTCAACTCGAACCCGAAGTAAAGGAAAATTAATTCATATTTAAATAGAATTATCGGAAAATAGTCTACAATTATATATCTTATCAATTTTATCTTTTTTTTTTTTTTTTCAGCCTTCTTCAATACAGCATAAACGTTAGAGCTAAACACAAAACTAAATTGCTTTCACTTGATTGTATAATGTATAAATTTTTGCTTCTAAATATAAAATATTCCAATTGTTACTCCATTGAATAGAGCAAAATATGTGTTTCCAAATGAAATTTATTTGAAATATATAACTTGAACTCACCAACTTTTGGATGTTTTAAAATATTTTCAGGTAGGTATTTATTTTTTTTTCTATCTCTCAGCAGGTGATGTAATACACATTTGTTTGATAATGATGTTAATAGTTTGAATATCTATCATACAATAAATATCAAAAGCTATGGAAAAAATGGCAGGAACACCATAATTTGCGATTTAGCGCCTAAGCTTGACAAGGGAATCTTTTTCTGGTTATTTTAAAACAATCAATGTTCTCTCTCTCTCTCTCTCTCTCTGCTCTCTATTTTTTTAAAACAAAGATTGTGATGTGATAAGAGAAAGAATTCAAATTTAAGGAATTCAAATTTAACTGAATGCACATTTCAATTATTTACCGGAGTGGTATATCCATATCTGTACAATATGTTTTTCCTTTGCAAATGTTGAAATGCTGAAAAACAAACATTATTGTTAGCTCTATCTACGAATATGTCTCTTTCAGCAAGTAAGGAGAGAAATATTTTACGTTTGTTCAGGACACAAACATGCCAAAGTAACACATTTTTTACAATGGTGTAGTCGTAAAAAAAAAAAAAAAAAACAAAGGGTATACGTTCTAAGCAGAGGGTATACCCTAGTATATATATACTATAGCTTTCTTGAGAAACAGAGGGTATACGGTGTTCCTTAAAAAAATCCAGAGGGTATACGGCGTATACCCCCGGTATATCCTCCACTAAATCCCTGATTTTTTAGGTTATTTAGCTTAAAAAAGACTAGAGCTTTTCGCTGTTTAAAACTTTCTAGCACAGTTAAAATGTGTTTAAAATTTCAGTTTGTTTCTGCCCCTTGCCGATCTCCAAGTTTTGTAAATATATTCGAATTGACATGTAACTGATATATGTTATTGAGGTTTTACTATGGCATATTCGTTATTGAAAAGGAAGTGTGCAACATTTATAATCTACGTATCCATCGTTTACATGGAGTTCCTTTACCTGCGGTTTATTCTGTTGAACTGTCTACATGGCAGACCAGATGTTATTTACCAATAAGGGTTATCTGAGCGAAATATACTCCCCGTTTGCCAGCCCAGGAAGCTTAAAGGGTAGAGCATTGGCAATGTAAGCCAAGGATCTGGGTTCAAGTCCAGACTTGGGCATTTTTTCGCTCAGTTGGAAAAATTCATTTCGTATGATAACTTTACCAATCAGTATGATTGTGTTAAAAATAATAACTAAGTTTGGAGTTGAACACCAATATTTTTTACAGTGAAGCTAATTCCTAAACCGTAGTTTTAGAGGAATATAGTTCCAATAGCAAAATGTTTCAAATATTGTTCCTGACCATATGAAAATCGGGTTTTGTCAAAATAATAATTATTTTTTTTTAAGTTACGAAAGTTAAATTTTTATACGATGCTTGGATATCGTAAGCTACATTTACAAAACCGTTCTCCATATTTTAACAAATAAAACAGTAAAAACTTCATTCTTCTACGATCAAAACTTACCAAATTATGATACTTACACTTTTATGAATTCTCGTCTTCTTTCTGGCACTAAAAACACGTTTTCATGTTTTTTCCCCCAGTCAATTGAATAAACACTTATAATTCATTCAAATTTGAACGATTAACACTTTGTTGCTTAGTTTGTACTTGCTAGCATTTTCTTTGTAAAATTATCAAGGCATAATTCAATTGTATTTTCCTTTTTCTTCTCTTCCTAAAAAGTTCTGTAACACGCAGCGTTTTTTTCAAATTGTCTTTTATACATGCAGTGAGGAAACTAGACTAAATTTCAGCCAGAGCAAGGTAGTAAAATTGGCGCCCTCTCCCTTTCCCACGAATATTTGTAGAAGAAAATATGAGTAAATGATGACTGAAGGGAATTAACATGTAAAATAGTATTTATATATCGTCAGCTCAGAGCAACAGTAGAACATCTATAACAATCGAAAATGAGTTGTCTGACTTACTACTATGAAAAACTGTGTTTGCATCTAGTGGAACAGTAGGGAATTTTTATAAAACGCATCTGACATATAGTATTAAACATAACTGTGCGTTTCAAAAGTTGTTCCACTAGATGCAAACACATACTAGATGCAAACACACATTCATAGCACACCAAGTCAGAAATCTCATTTTTACTTTCTTCTATCTTTACAAGAAGAAAGTATTGGATTCGTAAAAATTTTCGAATTCCGGTTTTCGACAGATTTACACATTTTAGGGATTAGAGATGACGAAAAACATATTTTTACAAAATGTCTGTCTGTGAGTCTGTCTGACGGTGTGTGACACAAATTTTGTGGGCGCTCTGTTTTAAGAACTAATGAAGGGAATTTAATAAAACTTTAGATTCAGTTAGTCCCTGATATAAATTGGTGCTGATTAAATTTTGGTGTAAATCGCCCAACCGGTGGCGCTGGTATGCTGCATTATTCATGATTTCTACAATAGCTATATTTCAAGAACTAAAGCACGGATTTTCAGATTCAGTTAGTCCTTGATATAATTTGGTGCGGATAACTTTTCGGTGTAAAACGCCCTATAGGTGGCGCTGCTATGCTGCATTATTCATGATTATCGCAATAGCTGTATCTCAAGAAGTAATGCACGAATTTACATCAAACTTCAGATTCAGTTAGTCCCTGATATAAATTAGTGTTGTTTAGTGTTTGGTGTAAATTGCCCAACAGGTGGCGCTACTATGCTGCATTTTTCACGATTTCCGCAATAGCTGTATCCCAAGAACTAATGCATGAATTTTCATCAAATTTTAGATTCAGTTAGTCCCTGATATAAATTGATTCTGACAAGTTTGTGGTATAAATTGCCCAGCAGGTGCCATTACTATGCAGAATTTTCCCGATGTCCGCAGTAGCTCAATTTCAAAAAATCACTGCCGGCTCGGCGTACAGGCGCAGGTAGATTTCGAAGTGCTAATTTCAACAACAAAAATTAAATCATGATTAGAGATAAACCCGCTTTAACAATTTTATCTGGCCGCTTTTGACGAGTTTTCATTTCATTTTTATATAACAGCTGGTTTTATCAGAATCATGTTAATGCCATATTAAAAAAAATACTTTTCCATGCTCAAACATACGAAATTTTCTGGTACATATTCAGATTCATTTTTAAAAGCAAAAATATGAAACTTGTTGACGTAATTTTTGAAGAGATTTATAAGGACTTATGTTTTTATTTTTCGTTTAATTAATTAAAACTTGATTTATAAACAATTATTTTCTCAGTAGGACAGGATTTTTCGTTTCCAACAGAATCGCTTTGAGAAATTCGGTTCAAAATGCCCACTTTGACATCACTTTTTGAAATATTTTCTACCTGTATAAAAAAAACCGACCATCACGGTACATTATATAGTTTCTGAATAAGATTATCTGCCAATTGGATGCGTCTGAGAGCAAAATAATTGTCAAAAACAATTGTCACAAAATAAGCAGTTTTTGAATATACCCTTAATACCATGATTTTTTTTCTTCAACCGCTATGTATTTTTAATTTGTTTTTGCTATATGAATTGGTCCTATCAAAAACTTCTCAATATAAATGTTTTAGATAATATTAAGAAGATAGATAATAAATTCATGCTGATTTTGTATCTTGTGAATTGACGAAGTTATGGATTTTTTTCTTCTTCAAAAAATCAAATTATTTTCAAATTCAAATGAATTCCAAATATATGATTTGAAAAAAAGGGACTTGATTCAGTCAGAAACAGTAGCCTGTAATATAGATTATGCTATAGGCTCATTTTGCTTGACCATACATTATGCGAAAAGAAGTAAACGACAACACCTTGCACAAATAACTGTTGCAGACAAATAACTGTTGCAGAGTTGTTCAGAAATTTAAGTGCTGAACTTGAGGAAACTGGACAATAAAGGACTTGTATTTACATTTCCAGAGAAAGAAGACAGATGTATAGTTGATAAAACAGATTTGACACCTCTATGTTTTCAGCCGACATTTCGAATAGTAGGTAATCGTGCTTGATATGTTTTTGAAAAAACTACCAAATGTAAATAGTTATGTAATGTAATTTCTTTCGATCATTCTGGATAATAAAGCAATTATGAAATTTATTAGTTTAGTCAATTTTTTAAAATAAATGATCTCAGTCATTCCGTCATGTCAAATGACAGTTAATAACTTCAACCCTAGTACAGACAGATTGCTCTAAATTATAATTTTTTACTGATTATACATCATTACGAATTAGTTTAAAAACTGAATGGTTGCCTAATTCACAAAAGTTTCCAATTTTAATTAACAGGTTAGAGTCATGTTTACAAAAATGTCATTCTGTCACACAATAAGAAATTACTCAAAAATAAAAGAATAACATAAGTAAAAAAATTGTATCAGATACATATTTTTTAAATCTTTTAATCAATAACAGTCATGTGCAAACTGAAAAATCAATTTTTGTTTGAAAATAGCTTCAGGGTAATTGCTTTAACTTTAATTCTACAACTCAAAATGTCATTCCGTCACATATGGAATTGCCCAGTTACAAATGTTAATACTTCAATATTATTAGTTGAATACTATACCAACTTTGATTTTCATCTTAAATTTCTGGTTCAGTCAATTAATCGGAGTAAAAATGAGTTAATCTCGATCATGACATTTATTAAAATCAATAGTTTTCCGTTATTCAATTGTACATCAGTTGTTTGCGAATAGCCGGCTTAGCAGGATGCAAAGGTCCCAGCGCTGAATGAGGCACTGATGTACAATAGTGTGGAGATTTCGCAAGCAACACCTGCATTAGACTGAGTGTCTCCGTATTTTCCGCTTCGAGATTAAAAAGGAAACGAGCCTTAGCGAAGCTGTGTGAGGTGAAAATGCAGAAGAAGTAAAGAGAACGAAATGAGTTCGACGACGGAAGGTTTTGTTAAAAAAGAACGGAATATATTTCGATGAAATAAGATTGAATATTTACACGACGTAAGAAAACCTCAGAAATATATTCAACGACGTCCTAAATCATAGACTTTAAGCTAATTAAAGAACGAGAAGAGTGTTTATATCTGTATTTTTTGTTGTGTATTCGTCCCAATAAATGTCAGTGCTCGTCCTAAAAGTGAGTTGTCAGTTATGAATGGAGTCTCGCCCCCATAAATTGGAGTCAGAAGTGACAGTTAACCCACCAATATGATTAATTAGAGTTATTCATCCTACATATTCAAGCCGGATATTCTTCTAACGGTGAGTTCATTGCTATTATTTTATTATGAAGTTAGTTGAAATACCAGAACTGGAAGTTGCATTTAAAAACGAACGAACGCATAAAATTAAATTGCTGCATAAATTCCTATTTGATGCTGACGGTGATCGCTCTAATAGAAAGAGAATACGTGATTTTACTGGTTTCGGTTTTCAAACCGACAGCACCGAATTCAAAAATAAAATAACTAAAGTTCAAACTGATTTTTCATTAAATGATCTGATTACAGTGTGCAATCTACTTTGTATTGATAATGAGGGATCTTTAAACGATCTCGCAACCCGATTAGTTACATACCTTTCGGACTTGACCTTACTACAAAATAATATTATACAAAATGAAAGTGACACTGACTCGGAACCCGAACTGCCTTCAAATAATATGACTTCAAGTAATAACACTGAATTATCAAATTTTGACAAACAACAGCAATTTCCAGTTCAAAGTTTTATGCCATCGTGTATTAATTTTACTGATATTGAAAGTGTAATACCTCCTTTCGATGGTAGTTCTTTTACTGATATACAGGTATGGTTTAATAATTTTGAGGATGTTACTAATATGTTTAATTTATCTGACTTTCATAAATTCATATTTTGTAAAAGATCATTACGAGGAAAAGCCCAGTTATTAGCACAAACAGAATTTCATATTAATTCATATGACAAACTTAAACAGCTCTTAATATCAGAATTTAGCACTACTTATAATTCTGCCGAGTTACATGATATATTAAATAAACGAAAATTGCAAGAAAATGAATCAATAGAAGAATATTTTCTTGTCATGAAACAAATATGCTCGCGTGGTAAAATCGAGGATTCCGCATTAATGCAATACATCATAAATGGTATACCCGACCCGGTTTTCAGAAAATCAATGTTATATGGATGCCAATCCATTGTAGAATTCAAGCAAAAGCTCAAAATTTATGACAAAATTCGACATGACTTTGAGAACACTAAATTTCGTAAAGTCAAACCTGAAATGCCAATGCAAGAGAAATCCTTTCGACCAAAATCTGATCTTTTTTGCTTTAATTGTGGTTTGTCGAATCATAAAAGTAGCCAATGCAGACATAAAGATAAAGGCCCTCGTTGTTTTAATTGCTCGAATTTTGGCCATAAATCGGCTCAATGGGATCAACCAAGGAGGCCTAGAGTTAAGTCAGAACCCTCCAATGTTTCCACTGTCACGTCGAACACTTTCATGACCAAACAAGTCATTATTTCGTCTGTAAATGTTACATATTGGTAGACACAGGTAGTGAAAGAAGTTTACTAAAGGAAAGTATTTATCGCAAACTCCCTACAATTTCGAACCTTGAACATTCAACTATCACATTAACTGGATTAGGAAATACTATAATCAAACCCCTAGGTTTTTTCTCTACGAACATTATGATAGATGATTTTAATTATACAACTAATGTTTATGTAGTCCCAGATTATTCCATATCTTTTGATCTTATTATTGGTACAGATATCATTCAACAAAGTATTTTAACAATTTCTGGAAATAATATTTCGATGCAAAAAATCGAGAAAAATGACGACACGTCCAATAATTTTTTGATTAATATTGCTCATGTGTTAGACGATCTTAATCTTGATTTATCTCATATTACCGATGAAACAATACGTTTAAAAATTTCAGAACTTATTCAAAATTATTCTCCTAAAAAAATAAAGACAACTGATGTTAAATTATCAATTCATCTGGAAAACGAAGAACCTGTTACTTGTCCTCCCAGGCGCTTGGCGCAAATAGAGAAAAACTTCGTCGAAAAACAAATTTCTGAGTGGCTCGAAAAAGGAATTATTCGTAAAAGCACTAGTAATTTTTCATCACCTATTGTCCTAGTAAAAAAGAAAGATGGTTCATATAGATTGTGTGTTGACTATAGGAAGTTAAATTCTAAAACACATAAACAACGTTTTCCCCTCCCAGTAATTGATGACATTATTGATCAGTTGCATTCTGCAAAAGTATTTACTACTCTTGACCTTAAAAATGCTTTTTTTCATGTCGAAGTAGAAGAAAATAGTAGAAAATATACTTCTTTCGTAACACATTCTGGTCAATTTGAATTCTTATATATAAATTATGGCCTTAGCGATGCACCGTTAGTGTTTCAAAGATATATTTATAACGTTTTTCGAGACCTCATTAATGAAAAAATACTTATTGTCTATATGGATGACTTCATAATACCAGCTGAAAACGAAGTCGAAGGACTCCAGAAATTACAACGCGTCCTTACAACTGCATCCGAATATGGTTTAGAATTGAATCTCAAAAAATGCCACTTTCTACAACGAGAAATTGATTTTTTGGGTTACCACATTAAAAATGGTCAACTGCACCCATCCCCCTTAAAAACTAAAGCTGTCCTTAATTTCCCAGAACCTAAAAGTATAAAAGATGTACATTCATTTGTCGGATTAACTTCATATTTTCGTAAATTCATTCAAGATTACTCTTTAATAGCTAAGCCTTTAACAGATCTTCTTAGAAAGGACACTAAATTTCACTTTGGCGACCAGCAACGAAATGCATTTAATCAGCTGAAACACATCCTTTCTTCAGGTCCTGTTTTAAGCATTTATAACCCTAGTAACGAAACAGAAGTTCACTGTGATGCATCTATTGACGGTTACGGAGCAGTCCTCCTTCAAAAGATTCATTCTATTGACAATCAATTTCACCCAGTCTATTTTATGAGCAAAAAAACCACAGATGCCGAACGTAAATATTCGAGTTATGAATTAGAAGTTTTAGCTGTCATAGAAGCCCTTAAAAAATTTCGCGTTTACATTCTAGGTATTCCTTTCAAGATAGTCACAGATTGCAACGCATTCGCCCTTACTATGAATAAAAAAGATCTTTGCACCAAGATTGCTCGATGGGCTTTAATGTTAGCTGACTATAACTATACAATCGAACACAGACAAGGTACACGCATGCGCCATGTCGACGCTTTAAGTAGAAATCCAATATGTATGATCATTCAAGATAGTTTTACTACCAAAATCATACAATCACAGAACACTGACGAACATATACAGGCCATCAAAGAAATTTTGAAAACAAAGCCATATGACAACTATTTCCTTAAAAATAACGTTCTCTATAAAAATCATAAAGGTATCGATCTGATAGTTGTGCCGGATGAAATGCAGCTAAATGTCATTAAACACGTTCATGACAAAGGACATTTTGGCCGTAAACGCTGTAAAGAACTCCTTAACGAAGAATTTCTCATCCCTAATATGTCAAATAAAATTGATAAAATTATAGCAAATTGTGTAACATGCCTTTTGTATAATCGCAAACGTGGCAAACAAGAAGGTGAATTACATCCCTTACCTAAAGAAGAGACTCCTCTCCAAACCTACCACATTGATCATTTAGGCCCTCTTGAAACAACCAACAAAATTTATAAACATATTTTGTCTTTAATAGACGCATTTACTAAATTCGTCTGGTTGTATCCATGTAAAAGTACTTCTGCTACCGAAGTTATATCAAAACTACGACAACAAAGTCATACTTTTGGCAATCCTTCCATTATCATTAGCGATAAAGGTCCTGCATTTACAAGCAAAGAATTTGCTGATTATTGTCAAGATGAAAATATAAAGCACGAGACAGTTACAACTGGCCTTCCCCGTGCCAATGGTCAAGTAGAGCGACTTAATTCCACCATAATTTCTGTAATCTCTAAAATGTCCAAAGACGAACCGACCAAATGGTTTAAACATGTTCCTAAAGTTCAACAAGTCATTAATTCAACTTACCAAAGAAGCATTAAGAGAACACCGTTTGAAATATTATTCGGTACAAAAATGAAACAGAAAGAAGATGTACAAATTATTGACCTCTTAAACAGTGCAGTCGAAGAACAATTTATGAAAGACAGAGAAGAGCTCCGTAAAGAAGCCAAGAAGAATATTCTGGAAATTCAACAAGAAAATCGCAAGCACTATAATTTACGACGTAAGAAGTACAAGCTTGGTGACCTTGTAGCGATTAAGAGAACCCAGCAAGGACCAGGTTTAAAGTTGAAATCTAAATTCTTAGGTCCGTATAAAGTAATCAAAGTGAAGTCTAATGACACCTACGACGTAACGAAAATCTCATCAACTGAAAGACCGATAAATACTAGCTCCTGTGCTGAATACATGAAACCTTGGCCTGACGATAACTGAAACTTCAAAAACATTTTTTTTAAATCTTTTCTTTCTGTGTCCTATAAACATTTTACAAGTTACTGCTTTCAAAAAAAAAAAAAAAATACGATGTTACGCTACTTCAGCTATGATGTACAGATTAATTTTTTTTTTCTTTTCCCCTAAGAACAGTTACTGGTTTTTGTTTTTTGTTTTTTCAGATTCTATTTTACCACATGTCGCTGCGGCAGCTCCAGATGTCAGGACGGCCGCTTGTGGAGATTTCGCAAGCAACACCTGCATTAGACTGAGTGTCTCCGTATTTTCCGCTTCGAGATTAAAAAGGAAACGAGCCTTAGCGAAGCTGTGTGAGGTGAAAATGCAGAAGAAGTAAAGAGAACGAAATGAGTTCGACGACGGAAGGTTTTGTTAAAAAAGAACGGAATATATTTCGATGAAATAAGATTGAATATTTACACGACGTAAGAAAACCTCAGAAATATATTCAACGACGTCCTAAATCATAGACTTTAAGCTAATTAAAGAACGAGAAGAGTGTTTATATCTGTATTTTTTGTTGTGTATTCGTCCCAATAAATGTCAGTGCTCGTCCTAAAAGTGAGTTGTCAGTTATGAATAGAACTACGAAAAATCGAGAAAATTATACAAAAATCGCTATTACAATACCACTTCCGGCGGAATATTTCCAAATTCAAGGAGGACCTGCTTGCCATAACCAAAAGCATACACAAAAAGTTTGGTTCAAATGTATGCATAACTTCATACAATTTTCGATGGGAGAATAATGAAAATGGCACTAAAAATCGCTATTACATCGCCCCCTTCTGGCGGAATTTTTCCAAATTCAAAGAGAGCCTGCTTGCCATAGCCAAAAGCATGCCCAAAAAATTTGGTTCAATTCTATGCATAACTTTATACATTTTTTGTTGGTACAATGGCGACACACGGACATACAGGCATTTTATATAAGCATGTTTTTGGGGATCTCTTACCCCTAAAACGTGTAAATCCGTCGAAAACCGGGAGTCGAAAGAAATTTCAATTACAATACTTTCTTATATAGATAGAAGAAAGTAAAAATTAATCCGAAATCTTAAAAGTTAAATAACTCAATTGGAGAAGCCTAATCTGACAAATTTATATAGTTATAAGTAAAATCGTAGTCGCTTTGGTCGTCTGATGTATTAAACTCCCCCACCTGTATCTAACCGGCTAGTCGTGATGTGTTAAACTTATGCAATTTAACTTTTAAAGTTTTCCTGTGAAATCTTCTACCTTGGTTCTACTAACATTTTGGGCGGTCTTCAAGGAAGGGGCCAGGATTCTGCCCGTTCCGCGAGTGGCGGTGGTCGGCGTGAGAGGTTTTCTGTCTGCATAATGACTAATTATAACGGAGGAAAGAGAGGTGTCGTCTTATTTCTGTGTCTTGACGAAAGTAACTTTTTTCAATTATATAATGTAAAATTAAAATCTTCACGTGCATTATTTCCATTTTTCTTGCCTTTAAGCCATTCGTCGCTTTTGTATCCTTCCAAATCCTGCATCCTGAACAGTTTGCCCTCCCTCCCACCTAGTTTTGCCACTGCATACATGGATTATAAAGTTTTCTTTAGTATCACATTCTTTTATAATGGTAAAATAGTTTTCATGATGCACGAAAGTTTCATTCATGTTCTTGATTAATCGATGTCTTAATAGCATACATTCGCAATCTTATGTTAAGCCAATGAAAGCGTTCTCAACAAATTTATATTTTGAATTTCAATATTTTTAAATGATTTCTCTTGCACAGGATATATTAGGTGAAATGTTGTTGTTGTTGTTCATAAAATAATTCTGAAATTTGCTGTAGTTGATCAAATAAAGTCAGTGCTATGGGTTTTTTTTTATTATATTTCCTTCCTTTTAAGTTTTAGAACTAAACTAATAGGATTGCTACAATCCTTAATGTTTTATAATGGACAAAAATGAAATCCGCTGAAATTAAATAGAAACAAAATTATAAATAAATAGTTTTATTAATTGCCATTTTCCCTGTGGTTGATCAAGTGCAAGAAATCAATCGAAAATCTAAAAAATAATCTTTAAAATATCATCCTTAGACTGTGATGCCATAAAAAATATATTTTTAATTCTCATTTTTGTGGTAATTTTCATCCAAATTGACGTTTGGATAGGTTTAATTAACAAATCATGTCAACTCTACGCTTAATTTTTTTTTCTTTCTTCTATCTTTACAAGAAGAAAGTAATCGATTTGTGAAAATTTTCGACTTCCGGTTTTCGACAGATTTACACGTTTTAGGGGTCAGGGATCTCGAAAAACATGTTTTTACAAAATGGCTGTATGCGAGTCTGTCTGTAACACAAATTTTGCAGGCGCCCTATCTCAAGAAGTAATGCACGGAATTTAATAAAAAATTTTATACTGTTAGTCCCTGATATAAATTGTTGCTGATTAGTTTTTGGTGTAAATCGCATCACATGTGGCGCTCCTAGGCTGCATTTTTAACGATTTCTGGCATAGCTCTATCTCAAGAACTAATGAACAAATTTTCACAAAACTTCATATGCTGCGTTTTGCAGGATTTACACGATTTTAGCGATAGTCATATCTTAAGAACTAAAGCATTGCCATTTAATTTTTGCACTGTACCGAATTTTTAACCGATACCGAATTTTTAAGTATTAACATATATGAGATAGAAGAAAATTTTGGGATTGCCATATCCGACTAGTTTCATGTTATATTATTAAAATTACTGCAGTAAATTGTTCTAAATGTAACGTAAATTACCATGGAATGACCCATATCCAGGCCTAACTGTAGAATAGATACTTCGATTTCTATCGCACTTTTTACTTTCTTCTTTCTTTACAAGAAGAAAGTATTGCATTCGTGATTTTTTTTTTTTTTTTTTTTTTTTTTTTTACTTTCTTTTATCTTTACAAGAAGAAAGTATTGGATTCGTGAAACTTTTTAACTTTCTTCTATCTTTATAGGAAGAAAGTATTATATTCGTGAAAATTTTCGAATTCTGGTTTTCGAAGGATTTGCACGTTTTAGGTGTCAGATGTCCCAAAAAACATGTTTTTACAAAATGTCTGTCTGTTACTCTGTGAGTCTATATGTGACACAAATTTTGTGGGCGCTCTATCTCAAGAACAAATGAACGAAATTTAATGAAAGTTTAGGTTCAGTTAGTCCCTGATATAAATTGGTGCTGATTAATTTTTGGTGTAACTCGCCCAAAAGGTGGCGCTACTATGCATAATTATTTTATAATTTCTGCGAATCTCAAAAACTAATGCACGGATTTTCATCAAACTTCAGATTCAGTTAGACGTTGATTTGAGGCTTGAATAAGTTGTTGCTGATTAGGTTTTGGTGTAAATCATCTAACAGGTAGCGTCGCTATGTTGAATTTTTCAGGATTTACACGATTTTAGCAATCGTCATATCTCAAGAACTAATGCACGGAATTTCATGTCTTTAGAATCTTCATTATGAGCATAAATTGCCATTTAATTTTGGCACTGTGATAGCGAATTTTGAAGTATTAAATTTATGAGATAGAAGAAAGTTTTGGGATTGACACATCCGACTAGTTTTTTGTTGGAATGGAATTTGATAATTCTTTCAAGGAGAAGTAAAACATCATTAAACAAGACAGAAAAATCCTGCGTTAAGCATAGATTATGAGCATAACACTGTCCAACACTTCCTGAATGCTTTAACGAAACTTCATTATTTAGGGAAATAAGGTAAATAAGGTAACTATTTTTAAAACGCATCAAACATTTGAAAAATTGATTTTAGCAGTTACCGTCCATAGCCAAATATGTATTCTAATTCTTTTGAATATCTTTATATTTGATAAGAAAATGCATTTTTCTATCTTTTTTTTTTTAAAGATAGAAGTAAAACATCATTAAACAAGACAGAAAAATCATGCGTTAAGCATAGATTATGAGCATAGCACTGTCCAACACTTCCCGAATGCTTTAACGAAACTTCATTATTTAGGGAAATAAGGTAAATAAGGTAACTAAGTAAATATTTTTAACACGCATCAAACATTTGAAAAATTGATTTTAGATGTTACCGTCCATAGCCAAATACGTATTTTAATTCTTTTGAACATCTTTATATTTGATAGATAAGAAAATGCATTTTTCTATCTTTTGTTGTTTTTTGCAAGCATTCAATATTTTTAATTAACAAAATAAATTTCTATAAAAGCAAATAAAAAGGAAAATAAAGGTTCATATAAGACACCAAGCCACATTTTATTTAGAGCTCTAATTCATATTTTCCACTTATCTTTTTAGTTTTAAACTGATTCGTTTTATAAAATAAGCATACAGTAAAACCTATTAATATGAGATCGAATCTGCGTTTAAAAGGAAAATTTTTAAAGTCCCGGCGAATAGAATAAAATAGGGCAACTCTGGGATAGATGGCCATAGTTTTTAAAAATTGAAATAAAAATTCTTAGAATGAAATACAAGAAATATTTATGCATATTTGAAATTTTTATACAGATACTCATCATATTTTGGACAAAAGTAATTAAATATCGAGAACAAAAAGTGGGAAACAAGATTGAAATTAAAATGGCAGACGGCCATCTCTCCTCAAGATGGCCATTTCCCTCTTCCTTCAAGAAGAGGAAAGATGGCCACCCAATACATGAAAGAAAAAATGAAGTTAAAACAGCAGAAAATAACACATTTCACGTTGTTAATCATAAAAAACACATAGAAATTTGCAAAGATGCAACTATCTAACGAAAAATCAGTGAATAAAATTTAAATAAACAAAATTTTAAGAATAATTTCAATCCTTCTCTTTTCGTAAAATTTTACCACATTTTCGGCAAAGATCTTGATAGTTTGTACACGTTTCATGAAACCACCTCTGGCATCTTAGCATTGTATACAGTAATCTTTTTTGGTTGTGGTACTATATTCTTCTTCACAACTAACACACTGATTTTTATCCAATTCTATCCCCTCGGAATCTGTAGAATTTAATAATTTCAAATGTATTTCATCTTCTTCACTACTGGAAGTGTCATGTTTTTATTTATTTTTTCGCGTTTATGTTAGATTTTTCATGGTTTTAAGTTTATTTAGAAACTTTATCTGTTTCTGGAGTCAACGTTTCCGAAGTTTTCCAATATTTTCTTAAACAAAAATACATCGTTTTAGGCCCTATTATATTATAGATATTGAAATATTTATATTAGTTAAAATTTAAATAATTATATCAATTAATATAATTAAATAAACGGTCAAATGCGAGTATTACTCGCGCACAGAGGGTTCCGTACAATAAATATATGAATTAGTAATTGTATTATTAAAAATACCGTTGCGAAAAGAATACTAAGACTTTGTAAAAAACTATACAGAGTAGAGTTGGGTATAACAGTATATACTAGAAAAATGTAAATGGATACACCATGAAAGTTCAAAGATATACGGAACTTAAATAATATCCAATATAGCTATTCTGTATAACTCATTTTTACTTTCTTCTATCTTTACAAGAAGAAAGTATTGGATTCGTGAAATTTTTCGAATTCCGGTTTTCGACGGATTTATATGTTTTAAGAGACAGAGATCATGAAAAACATGTTTTTACAAAATGTCTTTCTGTGACTCTGTCTGCCACTGTGTGACACAAATTTTGTGGGCGCTCTATCTTAAGAACTGTTGAACAGAATTTAATAAAACTTTAGATTCAGTTAGTCCCTGATATAAATTGCTGCTGATTATTTTTTGTTGTAAATGCTATGCTGCATTATTCATGATTTCCACAATTGCTATATTTCAAGTACTAAAGCACGGATTTTGAGAAAACTTCAGATTCAGTTAGTCCTTGATATAATTCGGTGCTGATAACCTTTTGGTGTAAATCGCCCAATAGGTGGCGCTGTTGTGCTGCATTATTCATGATTACCGCAATATCTCTATCTCAGGAACTAATGCACGAATTTTCACCAATCTTTAGATTCAGTTAGTCCACGATATAAATTAGTGCTGTTTAGTTTTTGGTGTTAATCGCCCAACAGGTGGTGCTACTATGCTGCAATTTTCAAGATTTCCGCAATAGCTGTATCTGCAGAACTAATGCATGAATTTTCATCAAACTTTAGATCCAGTTAGCCCCTGATATAAACTGATCCTGATAAGTTTTTGGTGTAAATTTTCCAAGAGGTGCCACTGCTATGCAGAACTTTTCACGATTTATGAAGTAGATCTATCTCAAAAACTAATGCACGGATTTTCATCAAACTTCAAACTCAAAGAAAAGTTCACATAAGTTGTCCCTGATTAGATTTTGGTATAAATCACCTAGCCGGTGGCGCTGCTGTGCTGCATTTATCAGGAAGTATTAGCATTGTATGAGAGAGAAGAAAATTTTAGGATTGACACATCCGACTAGTTTAATATATCTTAATATATTTATAATGAACTTAATTCGGTACTGACAATAAAAGCAGTGCATATTTAAACTTCCTTTGCAATTTCATAAAACTAAATTCAGCATAGTATTAAATTTTCTTTCTACAGTGTAGCTAAAACAAAACATTCCTTCAAAGTTTACATTTGGCATTGTACTAAACGCGCTTCAAAAGGAGGTCACAAATTTGTAACTCCGCCTTGATCCGTGCAGCGTTTTTTCAGATAAGTTTTTAATTAACTTTTAAAGTCACTCGAGGCGACTGAAAGATCCATTCAATGCAAAATAGTCGCGAATCTCATAGTATTTATGTAATTCGTTGTAATTAAGGGGTCTCAAGACTCTTAAAATTGGAAAAAATGAAAAAAAGAGACCAGTTTCAACATTTAATATCTCAAAATGTATGAGATTTTAAAACACAATTTTTATTGAGATGAAAGATATAAGTACGTTCTTTGATTTTATGTATTTAAAAAAGTGCAAGATACAGAATTAGGATTTACAGGGGGCTCCAAACAGTCAGACATTTGACAAGCAGAAAATTGGTATAACAGCTTACGCACACGATTAGAAAATAAATCTAGCAACTAGAAAAAAAATTGGTGCCTACTTATACTTCAGATTGTAATAATTACCCTGTACCTAAATAAATTTCTATTTAAAGCATTTTTATATTTTTAATAAAAAGTTGTATTTAGCTATGCTATATTTATGTGTTTGTGGCCGTGGATCGCCGTAGTGGTTGTCTGAAAATTAAAATGAATTGGCAACCAATGAAAATATTAAGAATTAAAGTTAAATATACAAAATAATTAATTTAGAAAATGTTGCCTTGAAATATTCAATGACGGAAGCTGAAAAATAAAAAAGTGTAAAATAACTCACCCGGAGAATGAAGGTACAGTTGACACATATTTATTGAAATATTTTATATGCACTGCATGCATAATAATTTGAATGACTATTATTGGTAGAAAATTAAAATTTTCCTGGCCAGGAATACGACATATTTGTGTGAAGAGGAAAATACATTTACATGATATTGCACTATGTAACAATCCTTCAAAATAGCTGAAATTGATGCAAACCTGAGAGTTCACTATATAAACTGATTTTATACTGTCCGAAGTATTATGTCCATAGTCCACATTAAAGGTCCTGTATTTAGGGATATATTGGTATATGAGAGTTTGAAGATAAACTGGAGATTGTATATTTTTTACGGTCCTGTATTTAGGAATATTGGCAGATGAGGGTTTGAAGATAAACTGGAGATTGTATATCTTTTACTATTGAAGATTTATGACGATAAGCAATAACTGTAGAATTGATGATGGCACATTATCGGTGGAGCTCAGCTCGACATGGCAGATGTTTTTACGAACGGGAAAGGACACTCAGTTATTAAGCAAATCCTTTGAGGGCTATTAATAATCTCAAAGAAATGAATCCATTAAAGTAGAATTGATGATGAAGTTTCAGCTGCTGGGAGTACAGAAAATTGACATGGGAGAGCTTACAGTTCATAAAATTGAAAAGAAAACAACATTTCTTCATCTGGCTCCACAAACTAAAAAATGGCTTCCAAAATGCAGTAATGCTACTTCTTCCTGAAAAATTCTTAGTCTGGGGCTAGAGCCCCAAACATACGTGTGTCCTCCTCCTTACATTGTTGACAAGTCCCCGAGACGAAGCGCACATGGCCCCCCAAAAGATCGTTGGGCCGACGCTGAACTCAAATTCGCCAATCAGCGACCGGCACGTGCACATCTGAGTCATCACGATAGCGATTTTCACCGCAATCGAAATATCGATAACGATTTGTATCGTAATCGAAGTTGCATTCCCCCTGCATTCCTGAGTACCGGCGATATCACGCCGTGATACCAAAACAAGATGGAGGATAGAGTGACGTCACGACGTCCTTTTCTGCGAGGAAGAAAGATAAAAAATGTCTAACTGCGCCGGGGAATAAAAATGGATCGCGCGTCTTTTAAAACTGACAGAAGTGATTAAATTTTGTAATGCGGATATCTCGCTAAATTACGGTTTAAAATTAATGAAATTTTGGCAATCGCTTAGAAATAAATAGTAGCATCCAATAAACATAGTTTTGGAATAAAATAATTAATATTAAATAACTTTTTAAATTTATATTTTCGGAAGTTAGCGATTGTAAGAAAAGCATTGTAAGTTACTTTAACGAACGATATGCCTTAATGTTTATATTTTAAAAGATCCGTACACTATTAGAATTATATTAAATTGCATATTATAATATTTATTACTTTGAATAATTATTAATTATAGGATTATTAACGGAATATAAATTATTTAGAATGCTTTTTATTTATTTACTTAATACGTTTTTAAAGTTGTTTTTGAACTTAAATATTTAAATTTAAATAGAGAAATAATGCAGACGATAAATTAATAATCTGAAATATTGAAAATGTAACATTTACCTGCAGCCCATAGAAAAAAAAATTTTGAAAAAAAAAGTTCGAGATACTGGGATTTCAATAATGCATAACTGAATGCACAAACAAACTAAACGTTCAAGTGACGCACTCAAACGATTGGAAAATCTTCAGAGATGCACTTCTCTGTAAGTAATCCAATAAAAAAATCAAACAATTACAGTACACCAAACAAATGCAAAACAAAATGAATATAGAAATAATACTGAATACAATACACTAAATATGTTGAAACAGATACACAACAATACATAGAACATACAAACACTTCTCTGGGTGAGTGAAAGATTAATAAAATCCTACTACTTAATTGAAACGTAAATATCCATGTGAACACCATTACAATTCTTATTGCAATATAAACAAACGAATGATAGAGATATACTATATACATAACTGAGTTGAAATTGCACATTGTAAAAAAAATATGAGTTATTGCACATGATTAAAATTGCTATACTTTATGTACAATGGAACTGAGCAAGAGTCAATGACATATAGCAGGACACTACTGAAGTAATGATGTGATTGTGAGACAAACATACATTTTAAAAATATAACAATATAAGTGTGTAAATATAATGCAATTGAAATTTAAGAGAAGACATCACTTAAGAATTGCACAAGTGTCGAAAAGAAAAGGAATAATTCCAACCTGTTGACAACCATACATGGAAGTCATCGACACAATTTCACACAAATTTTCAAAATTCTCCAAATTATACCAGAGACCATACCGTGAGGGAATCTCGGAAGGGCAGAATTTGTGCTAAATTTTGCACCCCAAACTAAGCCGAGTTGACCCTCTGTGTGTAATGGTCCAGAATTTAAAGAAAATTGAAAATTTTTTTAGAAAAGCTTAGAGCAGAAACTCCATCTTTTACATAGAATTTAAATCTCTTCTAGAACCATAAGACATGCGCATTGTAGAGATTATCAAAATAACATTTATGAAATCAATTTAATTTAATTTCTTTCTTTCTTTTTCTTTTATTTTTTTGTCTCAATATTTAATTAAACTTAATAGATTGATATTCTTTAAAGAAAATTAATAATTAGGATCCTAAATTAAAATTATAAAATAATGTCACATCAAGTTACAAACAGCAGTAAAGTGTATAGGTTAAAAGCCAAAATAAAGTTCAATCCTTTATAAAAGAATACTGAAAGGTCAAATATGACTTGTGACAACTAAGTAAGATTTATATTGAAATAGGTAGTTATGGAAAAAAGTTAAATTAAAGAATTCTACTATAAATGAATTAAGTCGTAAAGAATATTAAAAGATACTTCTCAAAACATAACGAGTTAGCTAGACACATATGCATTGAGTAATTCAAAAGAAGCTACCTCATGAACCGTTTAGTATCAAATGGGTGAAACCGGATAAGTTGTCACACTATTGAGTTTAAAATTAAATTTAAAAATGAATAAATGAAAATTGAAATGAAGTTAGGATCATATACTATGATTTTGAATAATAATAAAAGTTAAAATTGTACATAAAGGATGAAACAATATTAGAAATGGCAGAAAAACCTTACTTTGTTAGTCCAGTCGGAATCAATTTGCTAACATGTAATTTAGCACAATTTAGCGGTTCATTAACATGCTCAATTAGGTAATTATGACCCCTAAAGACTCCTGTAATTTTAAAAGGTCCTGTATTTTTTGGCATGAAAGTAGGAGTATGAATTAAATTCTTTAAATACACAACATCACCAAGCTTTAATACTGGAGGCGGACGACCTTTTAAATATTTTTCATTCTGAGCGAAATATTTTTCCTCATTCTGTTTAACCAATTCTCTAGTTTTTGAAATATGATCTTGTAATTTTTTGAAATATATACTTGGTTCTTCAACCTATTTGGCCGGTTGAAAAGTATCGATTGGCAAATTTAAATCCCTACCTAAGAATAAATTGGCTGGTGTAAAATTTGTTACAGCATGTTTAGAGTTATTATAATGGAGAACGAAAAATTTAAGTCTGTGTGACCATTCAATTACTTGATCAGACAGAGAGGCAACTGACTCTTTAAGCGAACGATTAATTCGTTCAACAAGACCGTTAGATTTCGGGTAATAGATGGATGAATTTCTATGATTAATTTTTAATGATTTTAAGAATTGTTTAATTTCATTAGAGGTGAAATATTTAGCGTTATCAGATAACAAAACTTTTGGTATCCCATACCTCGAAAAATAATCATTAAGAGATTTAATAACAGAATGAGATGTCACATTTGCAAGTGGAATAGCCTCTAAAAATCGTGAATAATGATCAACTATAGTTAAAATAAAAAATTTTCCATCATGTGATCTAGGAAGTTTTCCCACAACATCAATAGCAATCATTTCTCCCGGCGCTAAATCAGATTTGGAAATAAAACTAGGTTTTGTATTTGTTTGTTTACTTTTGTGAGGTAAGCACTGTTCACAAGTATTTACAAAATTCTGTATATCTTTAACCATACCATCCCCAAAATAAAGTTTTGAAATTGTATCTACTGTTTTATTTATCCCAAAATGCACTTGATGTCCCAGAGCAATACAGCTGTTAATTAAAGTTTTAGGAATATATATTTTCTTAGATTTATTAACTCTATTACGCTTTTTCCTGGCAATCATAATTTAATTGTTATCTGGATTTATGGAATAAGAAGAATTAGGCATTTTATTAGCAATTAATTTATCTCTTATATCTTTAAGTTTAGCATCTTTAAGTTGTTCTTTTAGGATATTCTCGGTCGTTAGGAAGTCATTAGTGGGAATAAAAATATTTAATGCGTATACAATTAAGTTAGGGTTGTCAGGGGGGTCAACAACACGAGAAAGGAAATCTGCGGGGTTCACAAGACCTGGGATATGATCAATTTTGTAATTAAAGCCCTGTAGATACATTATCCATCTAATTATTATTTCAGATTGTTTTTCTAATTTCATATGATAGGTGAGTGCTTTGGCATCAGTTAAAATTTTAAATTGCCTACCATATAAGTATTCGTGAAAATGTTTAATGGAGGAATAAATTGCATAAAATTCTCTTTTAATGGATGGATAATTAGATTCGCCCTTGTTAAGTTTTTTGGAATAAAATTCTATGGGATAAAATTGATTGTCATGACGCTGTAACAAAATTCCACAGATAGCATTTTTTGACGCATCTGTTACCAAACATACCTCTTTATTTTCATCAAAGTTCTTAACTGTAGGATTATTGAGGAGAATATTTTGAATTTTAAGGAAGGAATCTTGACATTCTTTACTCCAAAAAAATTTAGCATTCTTTTTTGTTAAATTAACTATTGGTTGGACAATATCAGCAAAATTGAAAATTAAATGTCTAAAATAGTTGATCATTCCTAGGAAACTTTGTACTTCTTTTACATTAGTGGGTCTTGGAAATTTATTTATTTTATTTACATTATCTGGCGATGGGGAATGACCGTTTTGATGCAAATTAAAACCAAGGTAAGTTATCTCTTGTTGACAAATTTGTAATTTTGCTGGGTCTAAAGTTAAATTAAATTCCTTAAGTCTATCAAATACTTTTTGGAGCCATGACAACATTTCCTCTAGAGAATCAGCAGCCACAATAATATCGTCAAGAAAATATTGAACATTTTTGCCCCTTAATGGGTCCAAACAATCGTTAATTAATGTGTGAAAATAAGAAGTACTATTAACGAGGCCAAAGGCTAATCTGGTAGGTTCAAAATTTCCATACTCAGTTGCAAACGCTAATTTTGCCCTGTCCTTTTCCTGCAGAAGAATTTGGAAGAATGCTGATTTTAAGTCTAATACCGTATACAGTTTTTTACCTGAAATGTTTTGAACTACCTCATTAATTCTAGGAAGACAAATTTTATATGGTTCAGTAATTGCATTTAAAAGACGGTAATCAATAACCATACGGAATTTTAATTTACTTGGATCATCAGTAGGAAGAGATTTTTTATGTACAAAAAGAACTGGAAAGCAATAGTTAGAGGAAGAGTTTTGAATTATTCCTGCCTTTAAGAGATCAGAAATTTCTTTACGAGCAAAATCTTTGGCTATTTTAGGAATGGGATAGGGTTTTGTTTGCAGTGCAAAGTCATGGAGCAATTTAAATTCAGGAACTACTTTATCAGTGCAGCCAAGAGTGTCATAAGACGAAGAAAATACAGCGGAGTTATCCATTAATAGACTAAGAACACGTTTTTTCTCAGCATCAGGTAAGTGGGCAATATTAAATTTATCAGACGTAAGTTCTTTTTCTCTAAGTTCTAGCATTTCTTGAGTAATTAAAGAATTAACTTGATATGTTTGAGTATTGTCATGAGTTGAAATTTGGTCTTCTGAAATGGGCTTTATAAATCCTAATTTAGTTTTCTTTCTAATTATTATGTTTTTATCAGTATTGTTGTGGACATATAAAAGAATGGCATTGTTTGCATCAGGTTGATGTAGACTGAAATTTAATTTTAAAGATAATTTATTTGATGTTGGACAAAATAAATAGTTTAAGGAATTACTAATTTTATGAAGAGGTTTAAGTTTAATAATTTTGCCTTGATTGGGTCTTAGAGTTACTTGATTGGCTGGTTTAACAAAATTTTTTGACATTTCAGAATTATTTTGAGAAGAAGTTAAATCATTAGAAAATACTGGATTATTTAGAGAAGAATTTAAGTCATTTGAAAGTACTGGGTTATTATGAACATTAGCATTAAACTCTGAAGGGGAAGGATTATTAACAGAATTAGAATTATCAAAATTATCAGCAGGTGAAATGTTACTATTGTCATTAATATTTACAGGTTGCAAAGAATCAGGGTTTTTATTGGCAAAAGGAAAAGTAAGGTGACCCATAATAAGTTGCTGATTCGCTGAGTCCAAAAGAACTTTATTTCTATTGAGGAAATCGTAGCCCAAAATAATTTGATAATTGGAGTGCCAATTGTCATGAGTAATGAAAAATGTGTTAGTGAACCAAGTGTTCTGAATTCGAAATTTAAGTTGTACCGTTGAAAAAAAAGGAATAGATGAGTTGTTGATAGTTTTTGTATTTACAGAGCGTGATAAGAAATTTAATTTATTTTGTTTTTTAAGAAGATTAATTGCATGTGGTTGTATTAGTGACAAATTCGCTCCACTGTCTAAAAGCCCATCAAAAGCGAGTTTTCCAAATTTAAGTTTAATTATTGGTAATTCTGAGTTATCTATATTGCAGCTCATCAAAATTTTTATCAGTATTTACATTAGGATTTAATTTAATACCCTCATCATTATAAAAAAAAGAATCTAGGGCCCTGCAATCATGAGGGGGGGGGGGGAATTATTTACATCAATTTCAGAACCCTTTACCCGTTTAAATGTCTTCTTGAACGGTTGTATGGTCTGTAATTGTTATGACCTCTTCCACGGTTATATCTTATGCCATTATCCTGAAAACCCCTTTGATTGTTATTATACCAATTGCTATTTTCATTAACAAAATAATTTGCCTCACTGTTATTCATGCCCCCTCTTGAAAAATTTGTACCGTTTCTACCATTCGAGTTTTGAAACTCTAGGTAGTACCAGCAATCTTTGGCACCGTGTGCCTTGCGGCAAATCTGACATAACAGCTTTTCCTCTTTCATCTTCTTCACCGTTTCTGTCAGCTGAGCAATTTGTTTATTCTGATCTTCCTGGCATTTCAAAAGTTTTTCCAGCAAACTGTCTGGATTACTGGTGGATGGTGCAACTTGTAAAGTGTTAAGATCAAAAGTATTATGTTCCAGCGCTTTTTCAATATCTACGGCCTTAGCTACAATTTCATCAAAATTTTTTTTTCCGAATTTAAGAACTTCAACTTTAATGTCAGTTCGTAAAGCCTCTAAAAATTTGGAAGACATTAAATTAGCCTTAAATGACTCTAACGCTGCATTATCCTCAGAACCTGGAGCCATATTGTTAACTGTAGCCCTCACTTCCTCCGCTAAATCAAGCACAGACTGTTTCGGCTGTTGAGTTATGCGCCCATACTGATACGACGCTTCCTGGAAATTTTGTTTGTATTCAAATTTTAATTTCATCAAATTTGCTACATTTACAAAACTTTTTTCTTCGCTTACACGTTTGTCAGTTGACAAAAATTCTGAAGCCTTTTCCCTACACAGGAGTCTCAACAGAGTAATGCGGTTTTCGTCTTTGATATTTTGAATGTTGCATACATCTTCTAAATTTTGTAAAAAGATGTTAACATTTTCATTAGGGTGGCCATGAAAAGGCGGAATCGCCGACATCATCGACCGAAAAAGTGCGCGATTGTTGCCATGATTTAGCAAAATAGAATAAAAAAAATTTTAATAAGCAAAATATGAAAACAACTAAAAAGCAATATTTCTTTTTTCAAAAGACTGAGAAAATTATATCTGTATAAATTAAATTTATCAATAAACATATATAGGTAAATAATAATAAAATCTTTTCAAAATCTATTGTATAAAATATAAGAAATGAAACAAATAAAATATAAGAATATATATATATAAAATATAAGAATATATATAAAATACACTTTATATCAAAATATTATTTTTTTTTGGTGCTCACATGGACGGAGAAAAAAACATCTTATCTTAGGAATTTCTTTTTATAATTAATCATTTGAACCAAGTTAAAATTTATCAGCAATAACAGAAAATATTAATGAAGTTAAAATAAAATAACCGTTAAAAAAATCGTTAAACGATCTTTGAAATATAATATTGCACATTATAATTACCAAAAGTTAAACATTTAAAGTTAAGATTTTCAGACATTGACCAGGTTCGAACACCTAAAAATTGGTCAAAGGCGCCAAATGCTATATTTGTTGTGTTTGTGGCCGTGGATCGCCGTAGTGGTTGTCTGAAAATTAAAATGAATTGGCAACCAATGAAAATATTAAGAATTAAAGTTAAATATACAAAATAATTAATTTAGAAAATGTTGCCTTGAAATATTCAATGACGGAAGCTGAAAAATAAAAAAAGTGTAAAATAACTCACCCGGAGATTGAAGGTACAGTTGACACATATTTATTGAAATATTTTATATGCACTGCATGCATAATAATTTGAATGACTATTATTGGTAGAAAATTAAAATTTTCCTGGCCAGGAATACGACATATTTGTGTGAAGAGGAAAATACATTTACATGATATTGCATTATGTAACAATCCTTCAAAATAGCTGAAATTGATGCAAACCTGAGAGTTCACTATATAAACTGATTTTATACTGTCCGAAGTATTATGTCCATAGTCCACATTAAAGGTCCTGTATTTAGGGATATATTGGTATATGAGAGTTTGAAGATAAACTGGAGATTGTATATTTTTTACGGTCCTGTATTTAGGAATATTGGCAGATGAGAGTTTGAAGATAAACTGGAGATTGTATATCTTTTACTATTGAAGATTTATGACGATAAGCAATAACTGTAGAATTGATGATGGCACATTATCGGTGGAGCTCAGCTCGACATGGCAGATGTTTTTACGAACGGGAAAGGACACTCAGTTATTAAGCAAATCCTTTGAGGGCTATTAATAATCTCAAAGAAATGAATCCATTAAAGTAGAATTGATGATGAAGTTTCAGCTGCTGGGAGTACAGAAAATTGACATGGGAGAGCTTACAGTTCATAAAATTGAAAAGAAAATAACATTTCTTCATCTGGCTCCACAAACTAAAAAATGGCTTCCAAAATGCAGTAATGCTACTTCTTCCTGAAAAATTCTTAGTCTGGGGCTAGAGCCCCAAACATACGTGTGTCCTCCTCCTTACATTGTTGACAAGTCCCCGAGACGAAGCGCACATGGCCCCCCAAAAGATCGTTGGGCCGACGCTGAACTCAAATTCGCCAATCAGCGACCGGCACGTGCACATCTGAGTCATCACGATAGCGATTTTCATCGCAATCGAAATATCGATAACGATTTGTATCGTAATCGAAGTTGCATTCCCCCTGCATTCCTGAGTACCGGCGATATCACGCCGTGATACCAAAACAAGATGGAGGATAGAGTGACGTCACGACGTCCTTTTCTGCGAGGAAGAAAGATAAAAAATGTCTAACTGCGTCGGGGAAAAAAAATGGATCGCGCGTCTTTTAAAACTGACAGAAGTGATTAAATTTTGTAATGCGGATATCTCGCTAAATTACGGTTTAAAATTAATGAAATTTTGGCAATCGCTTAGAAATAAATAGTAGCATCCAATAAACATAGTTTTGGAATAAAATAATTAATATTAAATAACTTTTTAAATTTATATTTTCGGAAGTTAGCGATTGTAAGAAAAGCATTGTAAGTTACTTTAACGAACGATATGCCTTAATGTTTATATTTTAAAAGATCCGTACACTATTAGAATTATATTAAATTGCATATTATAATATTTATTACTTTGAATAATTATTAATTATAGGATTATTAACGGAATATAAATTATTTAGAATGCTTTTTATTTATTTACTTAATACGTTTTTAAAGTTGTTTTTGAACTTAAATATTTAAATTTAAATAGAGAAATAATGCAGACGATAAATTAATAATCTGAAATATTGAAAATGTAACAAGCTAATACAAAATTTTGAAAATTTCAACAACATAATCACTTAATTTTTTTTTTTTTGAGCAATAAAAAGGAAATTTTAGGTTCAGTTCATACAGATTAAAATGAAACGTATGTTTTGAAAATTTCATGAAAAAATATTCAAAAGTTTTTGAGATATCGTGCGCGTTAAGCCCAAAAAAAGTCATTTGGAGAAAAATGACTTAAAAGTTTCGAAAATGCCGCTTCAGCTATTGAGCGGGTATACTTCTCAAAGCCATAACTTCTGTTGTAATGAGAATTTGACGGAAAGAATTATATTAAATTATTGAGAAAAGATAGTAGATTAATATCTAAAAAAAATTAAATTAAAAATTTTTTGAAGCTTTAAGAATCCTGAGGCCCCTTGAATTAGTCTGTTTTTAACAATTTGACGTTTATTGCTTTTATACCGTTACTGGCATTTGCATTATATCATTAAAAGTTGTTAACTAGGCTTTAAAAGCCGAAGTACGTCGTCCCTGTCATTATGTTTGTCCAAACCGTCCAAATCTTTAAGGGTTAATATCTCGGCTAATTACGGCTATTACGAAGAAGAAATTTTATTTTATAGGGTGATCGCAAATAATACTTTCATTACTCAATTTGTTGTTGGTCTTCTAATTACCCTCGTGGTCAAACCTTCACTGGAAAATATGAGGTTAAAGATGTTTTTTTATATTCCTGAAGTTTCAGAAGAATTTGTTGATCATTCCTCTAAATATTTGGCAAAACGTCTGAAATTGAAAGTATCCGGTGACTTTTAACCATATAATGTACCTCTGAAATCGCGAAATGGTGAAAAGTCGAAGACTTCCTGTAACAACATCTAATTTTGGCTCAAGAGATAGGAATCTAGATCCTCAAATTAGCCTATATATAAATTTTTACGACATTGGTATGAAAAATTCTGGAAGCTATTCGATATTTAAAACTGAACTAATTTTTAGGAAATCAACGTGCTCTTGTAAAAAATTTGCAGCAAACTGGCCAGTCATTCGACCGTTTTTTTCGAAAATGGTTACGTAACCGTAATTTAACTTTATTCTGACCGTAATGTAAATACGGTCAATAATGTAAATGTGAGTCAATTATCTAATCAGATACGCTTAATAATATTGTCAGGTAACCGTTATCTTTAAAAACGGTCGATTGACTGGACAATTTCGTGGAAATTTTTTACAGTGTGGTTCGGATTGCGTTCGTAAACCGTCAAGTTTTCTTCCTTTTTTTTTTTTTTTATTTAAAACATCCTTCCAATAATTTTTCAATAAAATTAGATCTAATTAGAGTATAAGGTAATGGAAAAGATCTTTTTTAGCCTAAATAATGTAATAATATTTAGTTATCTGACTTTGATTCAGTCATGTTTGGAAAAATTAGACAAAGTTTATCTGGCAGTTTTATCAAATTAATTCATTTATTCTTCAGAATGCAATGCCAAGCGCTTTCAAATTTTGAAAAATGATCTTTTTAGGATCCAAAATATTACATACGCAAATATCATTATATTGCAAATACTTGCAATACTTTTTATGTCAGCATAGATGTACATATTTATAATTACAAATGTATTCAATTAAAAGACATTATAAAAGATATACTTATCAATATAATAATTAAATCATTTTCTTTTACGAACTTATTTCAATAAAAAATTAACAGAACAAAATAATTTTCTAAATGATTTGCAAAAAAGCAATACAACGAACAACAGTAAATTATTGACTGAATGACGCACCTGATACTATTTAGGCAAAACTTATTTACATACGTTACATTATTTTGAAGAAAAAATGTATATACAGTAGACTCGCGATTTTACGATCACCGATTTAGCGACCATTGGATCAGGTCCCAACCGTTTTTCAATACTCACAATGTTTCTCCTCGCTCGTTTTAACGACTTGTAAATAATTCGAATCTTGATTTAGCGACCTTTTCGAGAACACTGAAACTGAAGATTTCAATCATCTAATGCAAGAATTACGAAAATATGTCGTTTTCCGGAAAATCTAAAATTTGAGAATTTTGTTGCCGTTGACGATAAGTTGAAAATTGAGGGAGAAATTTCGGAAGATGCCTTAATCCTGAACAGGGCATTCCAAATTCTTCTTCAGACGAGGAAACTGATGATGTTCCAGGAACACTTCCTAGATCAAAAGAAGCAAAGATGTCATCAAGACTGCAGAAAAATTTTGGAAACGAAAAAAATTCTAACGATTACTTTCAGGGGATCAATGGGCCCATTCTGGAAGTTTCCAGTCGCCATTTCAAGCAAAAAAGTATAACATCATTAAAAAATAATAATAATAATAACTAGTGTAACTCATTTTTTACTTTTGTAAAATGTTTAAATTAATTCTTCAAACATTATTCCATAATTTTTGGGCATTTTTTAATCCTTAAGATCAAGACAATTAACAATAGATATTTTAAAAATTGTATAAATCAACAGCTTTTATTACATTAGAATGTTAGGTATTACCGAACTGCATTAATAAAAATACCAATATTACTAACCTTTGATTTAACGACCATTCGATTTAACGTCCGATTTGCCGATGTCCCATGAAGGTCGTTAAATCGCGAGTTTGCTGTATTGTTATTCTCTGAAGCTTCTTCAACTAAAAGAACTCAAACAAGTACAAAAATGTTGATTTAAAAATTTATTCTTTTCGCGCTAAATACTGAAATTGAACAGAAATAAAATTCACTCGAAGAAAAATTCGTTATTGTATAATTTAATAAAAAAAATATATTAATACTTTTTAGTATGAAATATCATTACAGTTAGAAAAACACTGAATAAATAATTTTCATACACCACCATATAATTAAGACCTCTATTACCTTTATAGATAAGTATTATGTAATTAATCTTTTTTTCAATGACTATGGGGTTTCTCAAACTGAAATGTTGACAGCTTTTTAAATATAATTAAAAAAATTACTTGGCGTAATGAACTGAAATTTTGTATATGAATATTAGAATATTCTAGAAGTCCATTTTGATAAAAATATTTGTAATTTAAAGTTCAGAATATCTTTTATTATTGTCATAATTTATAATTGAAATTTCACAATAAAATTACAAAAATATAGGAAAATTATATTGTGTTTGGGATATTTAACACTAACATAACATACCTCAATTATTGTGTTTTAACGTATTACACTGATAAAAAAAAAAAAAAAAAAAAAAAAAAAAATCCAAAAACAATTTTAATTCTTGCACTGAATAAGTGTATTTTAATAAGAATGGATTCAACAACGGTACTATTGATTTTTTTACTATCCAAGAAAATGTAATAAGCATCAACTTAAAACCAAATTCATAAAAACTTTAATGCTATTAATTCTTTTGCATTTAATAAAATTGTTATTGTTTACAGAAAACCTTATCCTGTGTATCCGTACTACAACATTGTCATAAATGCGATATTTGCCGAAACGTCAGTGAAGGCTTACTGTGGAGACCCGAAATTTTTTGGTTTCCATCTGTTTGTTTGTTTGTTAGTTAGTCTGTCTGTCCCGCGATAACTGCCGTAAAAAGCATCCGATTAGCTTGAAATTAAGGATGTATATTGGTGAGCTCCCCGGATTTAGCTGTATAGTTTTGGGTTAAATTTGGTTCATTCGTTCGGAATATATAGAACATTTTATTTTGTGACATAATGCTTTTCTATGGAAAGTCAGACGATTTTCAAATGTTCATTTATTGAAAGAAATCGCTCATATGAGTAATAGATTTAAATGGTAAATTTTGGATGCTGAAATTTTTAAATAAGAGTATTAAATTATTCCTTTTAGTTTGCAATTTTGTCAAAACATTTGTCAGAGCTTTTAAATTAGGTGTATAACTTATGATGGAATTTTATACATGTGTTCGAATAATATAAAACATTTTATTTTATGAATTTACTTATATTTCATTTTTTTCCTTTTAACCGTTGCGTAGCAACTATATCTCATCTAAAAATATCATAAATGTGAAAGTATGTATGGTTTTTTAAGTCAAATCAAAGTTAAAAGGAATGAATTAATGAATGCCTTTGTATAGATATTTGCATATAGATTGATTTAAACGCAGAAATGAAAATAGTATTTATATACTATATAGAATAATATTTTTATTTATGTATTCAACTATTTTGATTATAAATGAAAAAGTTCGTTATTTTCATACAGAATAAACTGACATTATTCTATTAAACTTTATAAACTTTATTGTTGCCAAAAAAAAAAAAAAAAAAAAGGAATAACAATTTCTTCCAAAGAGTTAATTTTAATTTGTAAGATTTTCACGTGTAAAAGGAAAATGGAATAAGCAAATTACAAATAATAAAAAAGATAAATAGGACAAGAATGAATACATATAAACATTTCACACCAAATACCACCTAAAATAATTTTTGTAGTGGTATTTTCCCAACACTACGAAGAAAGATTCCTCGATTTGCACGATTTTACTTGGCCTTCCTTTTCTCATTGGTTGCGATTTCATTTTTGCAATTGTGTATATTAATTGGCACAAAATTTTACATTTTTATGACTGAGGTATATGTAAGGCCATACAAATAAGAAATTCCGTATTGTCTCCTATAAAATGTGATAAAGTGTTGGTTAACTATACATGTTTCTATTAAGAGGAGCAGAGCTGCCAAGCCTCCGGCGTTCTGGATACCAGTATTTTAATACAAAAAATGTTACTTTATTTAATTGAAACATTTGCGCGATTTAAAAGAACAACATTTTCTGTAAGATAATAGTGTTGTGCAAAAAGCCTGAGACTTGCCATATCTGGTGGGGAGTGGAATGTTTTATTTAATGCATTTATCTCTATTTTATTGCTACGTGAACAACGTCCCGTGTAACAGCTTGTAGAGTGTAAAATAAATTAAATTATTAAAATAATCCCTATTACGAAAAATGAAACAAAATGCCCGGCTAAGGGAAATAAAAGGTTAGTTAACCTTTCCTAATTTGACCTGAACACAGGTGTGCGTCAAATTTCAACGGTGTTTGTAACATCACGATTTTAAATTAAATGTGGATACTATTAAAAGGCTATCACAAAAAATACTTAACGGCGCCAAATCACGGTTATCTATTTAGTCAATTGGAAGTGGACACGATGAGGAATTATTAACCGTTAGGTTTAGAAGTCCCCCTACTTTAGGGTGATTTTAGTAAGTTAATCATATCGAGTACATTTTTAGATATTTAGATTAGATCTTAGATATAAATATTGCAGAATGGTAATCAAAATTATTTTTTGGAAACAAAAATTATAAAGGTATTAGATTTCTAAATTAGATGTTTCAGTTTACATTTCCAAAAGTTCTTTATCCATTAGATACAGGTGTTTGTGGTTAGGAGGCAAGTAAATACTGCTGTATGGATATTAGGATAACGTAAAATGCTTAACAAAATTGTTGCTTATCCTTATAAATTGCAGTGTAAAAAGGAATCTAAGATATATGATAATCATTAACTCAATCAATAGAAAATTACAAATGCAAAATAAATAACACAACGGGGAGTTCAGAGGGCGCCCCCCTGAAGAAATTTGCTTTATTATATAAAAATTACTAGAATAAGTACCTCGTGAGACTTTCAGAATATCATTACATAACAACGTGTTTAATTTAACGCTTCTAATGTCTGAAACCATCGAAATATTTTTTTTTCCTTTTATAAATGTTTGTGTAATTTAAAAAGTTTAAATTTTGTTTTTGTAGAAAGATTAATATTACGCAAAGTTTGCTAAAAACAATAAGTTGCAGAGATGACGTTGAGGCTCTTGATCTGGAGATTTACTAGTTATTAAAATGTATATTGAACATTAAATGACTTGATATGAAAAAAATTACTAGGAACCAAAGAGAAAATAAAGAAAATACTTTAAAGATTAAGAATTGAAAGAAATATCCCGAAATGTTGACCAACAACGCCTAATTCTGACATCATATTTGGAATTTGGATTGTTTCTTGAGACATTCTTAAGACCATATATTTAAAAATATATACTTTTTATTCCTTGTATGTATTTCGACTAATATTCATTTTATAAACTGTTCCAATATTTATAATTTGTATTAGCTATTGTAACGTAGAAGCATAATAATTCTACTTGTTTGATTAATTAAAGAACATTCTTAATGTGGATACGGAGAATCGGAAAATAAAATAAAGCCATATATTTTCAACAACGATATTAATAATGACTTAGAAAATTTTGATTTTAAGTTCAAAGTGCATATAGCTGATTAGGAAATTTATTTTCAGTGTCAAAAATAAAACCTCCATTCTGTATTTAAAAGTATTTAAGTATATCTCCATTTAAAATCATTAATGTTAACACCTTTATTAACATTATCTCTTGTTTATATAAAGCAGTTTCCAAAAACATATTATTTAATTACGTACGTGGAATTAATTATCTCCGCTCAAAAATAAATAAATAAATAAATAAAATAAATAAATAAAAAGATAAAAATAAAAATAAACCATTATCTCTGTTTGTAAACAAGATACTCTTTAAAGGTGAAGGTTCCTGTTCTTTCATGTTGTCCATAGGGTTACACTGTAAAAAAAAAACGACATTTTTGCAGCACAAAGGCACTGATATCTCGCGCTCAAACTCGATCACAGTCGAATGTGCTGTAGCTTTCTTTGGTTTCTTGACTATATAAACATGAAAAATAACAGTAGTTGCGTAAAATTAACAGCACAAACTGCTGGCGTCCGAATTGTCAACACATTGTGCTGGCAAATCTACAGTGGGTTTTTTTTTTTTTCAGTGTATACTAGATTTTGTTTTATATCTAAATTTTCGTTGATTCGAATTTTGAATAATACGGACAATTAGCTGTCCCGTTGAAGTTCAAATTATAATGAATCCGATCCGCTGTATATTTAAACTCTATTTTTTAAGAATTTCTCTGAAAGTGCTCGTATAAGTCTTAAGTTATTGAAGCACACATGTTCTTCAATCGTCTTAAAAGAAAAAAAAAAAAAGAAAAGAAAAGTATTCCATTTCCATTCGCAAATGGCAAAGAATTAAGGAATGCAATTAACGCGACAAAAATCCATAATTTTCTAAAAAGCACACTTTAGAGAAAAACAAGAAAACTTTCACCCTCACAATGTTTCAATAAGAAAACAAACGGCCATTTCGGTCTAAAACATGTTTCAGCCAACAGCAAAAAGAAAAGAAAGAAGTTTAGCTAAAAACAAAAAGAAAAAACTCATTTTTTTGCCTACAGCTAAGTTTGTGCAACACCCCTCTTACACGGCTCAGACGTTTTTTGAGAGCGGCTTTTCCAAAACCGGACCCCAGAAGTTGAATCGGAACCCAACGCCGTGAACAGTTCGTTGAAGGGTGCCAAACAGAAATTCTCTTTCATTTCATTCTTTTTGGAATATTGGAATTTCTTTTGTTCTAATTCAAAAAGTATTTTGTAACGGTTTCTACCTGTGCGAATATTTCTGCATAATGCGCTAAAAAAGGATAAGTGTGTGAAAATTGAAGCCAAAGTTGGAGTTTGGAATTCAGATGTTTCTCCGGTTACCTTAGCGACCGGTGTTATGATTCTTGGCTGCATGCCAGTGATGTGATGAAAATTATATAAAGTGAATTTTAAAATAATGTTTATGTAGAAGTTTTGTGAATTTCAACATGGAATTAACACAGTTTGGATATTTAATGTGAAAACCTTGGATAACAAAAAAAGGTATGCATATACTTTTTCCTTTGATAAAAATAAAATAAAATAATAGTAATGATTTTAAAATCTTTCTGTTCATTTTAAGCTCTAGGAAAACAGTACTTTTTTATTTTTTCATTATGTATATTTCGTTAATTATTACCATGTATATGTCTAATAACTATATTGATTTATAAGACCGAAAATTTTTCATTTCCATTGAATTCGTATTGAAATAATGGATTTTTTATTTTGTCCTGATGCAGAAAATGCTTTGGGACGGCTTCTATCTGTAAAAATATCCCTGCATAATGTGCTAAAAAGGAAAAAGTGTGTAAAGAGCGAAACCGAAGTTATAGTTTTGTAATTCAGATGTTTCTTTGGTTACCTTAGCGACCAGTGTTACGATTATTGGCTGGATGCCAGCGATGTTAGAAAAGTTTTAAAATGTGAGTTTTGAAATATGTTAATGCAACAGTTATGTGAATTAGCTGAATTTCAGCATTACATTTACCCAGTTTGGATGTTTAATGTGTAAATATTAAAATAAGAACAAAAGTAGGTACGACGCAATAAGTCCATTCACGTTTCCAACAATTCATAAAATAAATTATCAAACTGGAGTGCAGTTTACACCGTAACACTTGTTCGGATTTTTTTGTGAAAAGAAAACTATAGTTAAAGATGCCCATAAATAATTAAGGGGACAAAGGACTTTCAAATTCATTTTTTAATTTTTTTTTAAAATTTCACTTTAAATACTATTCAAGGGCATATATATTTACCACTCATTAAATTCAGAATTTTTTTTCCCTTACCTTTATATTCAAATGTATAAAATTCGATGCACAGTTTTATTTGTATATATAAAAAAAATTGCGCAAAAAAAATTGGGGATTTTAATTGATATGAAATGCACATGGGTCATTTTGAAAAGTTCTTCATGACATTAAATATAATAAAATATTCAAGAAAATCCCTTATTTTTTCCCCAAATTTATTTTTTAATTTCACGTGTGATAAATATATGCCACAATGCATATAGTGTGCCCTTAAATTGTATTTAAAGTGAAATTTTTTAAAAAAAATTAAAAAATGAATTTGAAGGCCCCTTATCCCCATAAGCTTTCAGATTTCAAGTATTCATAAAAAATTAACAGATTTTATACCAGAGTGCGGTTTGCCCCAAATGTTTCCAGGTCTACTGTCACAAAAAACGGGACATCAGCTTCTAAATCGGGACATGAAAATGCAGTGAATCCTATGAAAGTGGAACCTGCATGTATCGGAATCCTCTCTTACAAATAAAAATGTTCATGGTCCTTATAGGAGGAATTCCATTCAAATATACCTGCTAATACAAAATCTTTCTAAAACGGACTGTGTCTCCGGCCTCTTAAGATTTCGTCTTAGTAGGTTTTACTGTATTAAATACACTTAATAACCGTATACAGTACAATCTGCGAAAGCGGAATAGTTCGAGACCGAAACAAAATTTCGTTTTGGAGAGGTTTCGACTGAGCTTTTATAACTGTATGGTATTTTTTCACAGGGACTTTTTACGTTACAGACAGGATTCGGTTATAAACAGGTGCCTTTTCCACAGGGTTGCAAAAAAGCCGGTTAAATTTAAAAAAGCCACGGCGGTGGTTTTTATTGGCTTTAACCGGATTTGTTTGGCCAAAAAATGACCTTTTTTGGCCATAATTAGCTTTTATACAGTGAAGCATTTTTACACATTTTTAAGTGTTTTTTAATTAGTTTTAATGAGATTTAATTGACTTGCAATTTAGTAAATAACACAATTTCTCAATAATGAAGACAATAATACTGGAATAACACCTAGATGGATCTGCTAGTGATTTGTAAGTCAGAGTTGCAAATATGTCAGCTAAATTTTAAAAGGGTCATACCAATTGCTTTATCTGGTTTACGCTGACCTTTAACCCCACCCCCTTTTTTGCATTTTTGCTGCTTTATATAATTAATGGGGTTGCTTAGTTACCTGTTTTATTACTTAACTAATTTTAAGAGTAATTAATATACAAGTCTTTTTTTATTTCTCATAAACATTTAAAATCATACATGAAGTCAAATAATAAAAATACCATTTTTTACAATTAAAAACAGTATTATGCATGAATATGCACTCTTTTAAATAGCAACAAGCTTTTTAAAATTTTAATTCAACAAATTTTATTTGGAGAACATTTTTTTAATTGCTTTTATTTTACCCACTTGACTTATGTAATTAAATCTCCTCAAATATTATATCCTTCCTAATTTCTCTTTCAACATTGTTCATTCTATGACTTAATCTCTCCATATGGAAACGTAAGAATGTTTCCATTTTGATGTATTACATTTTGTTATTGTTTAATTAAATACAATCTTTAAAATGTGTAGTATATATGGAGCTATGTAATATAGAATTTCAAAACACCACTTTGGAGTCTAATTTATATTCTTTTCAATATTTATTATATATATATATATATATATTTCAGACATTATGCCTTCACAGTTGCCTTTTAGCAGTTGTAAAGAGTTTACTATTTATTTGCTAAAATTTAATAGAAATTTATAATTTTTTAGTAGACAATATTTATAAGTGTATTAAAAATAAATTAATCCAAATTTAATATAAATTAGCTGTAAACCGACTTAAAAAAAAATGAAACCCGGCTTTTATAAGCGGTTAAAACGAAAAAAAGCCAGCCGGCTTTTGTCCTAGCTAAAACCCGACAAACCTGCATTTTCACAAGTTTTGCTAAACAAGTAATATAAAAATTTTGTTTTTAAAGTCAATTCCTACTTAGGCCATCAAAGAAAAATTTAATATAATCAAGCTAATATTAGTTTTTGTTGCATTAAAATATCTCAATTTGCTGATTTTCTATAAGCAAGTAGGTTTACCATGGAACTCTACGGGAATTTGGCGAAATATTACAGATATCGCCAAGTTGGCGTCACTTTTGGCGACTAACTTGGCGGTATTTGGCGACAGAATAGGGTCCCCCCCTATGGTAACCCCTTATTGAAAATATTTTCATTGAACTTCAATAACCAATGGCCGCCATTTTGTTTCCCATGCAAAACTAAAATTAATTAATTAAAATTTAATTAATTAATTAATATTTGAAAAAACTGTATTAACATCAATTGTCATCCACTACAAGTTTTAAAAAATTTATTTCAACTTGATAGGATGAATAATGTGTATTTTATTAACGATTGAAAATTTGAACAAGATAAATATATAAATATATAAATAAATAAATATAGGGAGAGTGTGAGCTAATAGTAGGAATTGAATAAATAGAGTGAAACAGAATAGCTAGGAAATAGAAAAAACATATTCCTGCTTAGCAGGCACATTTGCACTGTATTCCTTTCGTCGGAATCTAAACAATGTTCCATTATGAACAGGTTCTGTCTTCTCAGGTTTTATTGTATAAAGTTCCACTTGGTAATAGACTAACGAATAGCATGGTACAAACAACAACAACAACAACAAATAAATAAAATATATATGAATCATAAAAACATCGGGATATTTGGCGTCCCACGTAAGGATTCCACGGGATGGGTCTTGTGGCGCCTGAAAATCGGGACGTCCCGCGTAAATCGGGAAACCTAGCAACAATATTTACACCTTAAAGGGTCTCAGGACTCTTAAAGCTTCAAAATTTTCGAAATTTTAATTTTTTCAGATGTTAAACTCCTATCTTTTCTAAACATTTTGATGTAATTGTTTCCTTGAAATTTCCGTTAGAACAGAAGTTATGGCTATTAGAATTAAACCCGCCCAGTAGCTGAAGTGCCGTTTCCGAAACTTTGAAGTAATTTTTCTCCAAATGACGTTTTTGGAAATAACGCGCAGGATTTCTCAAAAACTTCTGAATATTTTTTCATGAAATTTGCAAAATATATTTTTCATGTTAGTCTGTATAAACTGAAACTAAAATTTCATTTTATTGTTATTATATTTTTTTCCGTGATTATACTGTTAAAAGTTTCAAAACTTTGTATTTGATAAATATAACTTTGAATTACAAATACAAAAATGCTTTGAATACAAATTTATTTAAGTTGAGGGTAATTATTATAATCTGAAGTATACTTAGGCACAAAAAATGTCATGCTAGTTGCAAAATTTATTTTGTAATTCTGCACGTAATCTGTTATACCAAATTTCTGCTTGAAAAATGTCTGACAGTTTGGAGTCCCTTATAAATGCTAATTCTGCATCTTGCAATTTTTTAAATACATGAAATGAGAGAACATGCTTACATCTTTCATTGCAATAAAAATTGTGTTTTTAAATTATATGCATTTTAAGATGTTAAATGTAGAAAAAGATTGTTTAAATTCTTTTTCTCCAATTTTAAGAGTCTTTAGACCCCTTAAGGGTTGTCAAATAGGCGGAATTTTCGTGCAAAAGTAAACAAATAGTTCAAAGAGCCAAGTAAGTACGTTCACAATTCAAAAATTCACAATAAAAAGAAAAAAAAATCGGTGTAAGACTTTTACCATAAGGCTTGTCAAATACTCGGAATATTTGTAGAAAAAAAAATAATTTACAGAAAATTTGAACAGTTTTTTTCTATTGGCCCTTTTCAAAAATCTTTCATTTTTCCAAAGTTTCCTGATGTAAAACCGCATTCCCATAAGTTTTTTTTTTTTTATGAATTTTTGAAATATGAACAGAGTTTTGGGACACCTGTATACCTTTTGTTTTGTTTTAAAAACAACATTAATATATATTTTCCATTGATATTTAACATGAAGATCGCGCATGTGTTTTTTTAATAAATATACTGCTTTATATTCCGTTGTTAATACTAAATTTAATAAATGTTTTCATTAATAAAACCAGACAATTCATCGAAACAAAACAATTTTTCTTTCGAATTCAGTCCTTTTGAATTGTTAGAATTTCTATTGTTCCAATGCAGTAAATATTTTGTAATGATATCTACTATTCAAATTCTGCATAATGGACTAACATTGAAACGTGCGAAAAATGAGCTAAAGTCACAGTTTTGAAATTCAAATGCTTTATCGGTTTCCTTGGCGACCAGAGTCATAAATACATTGGCTATATATGCTAGTGACGTGATGAAAGTTATAGTATGTGAATTCATATTTATACAGTTATTTTGTAAATTTAATTAGAATTTTCAGAACGAAATAAAAGGAATTTGGATTTGTAGCACGGAATCAGTAGATTACGAAATAAAAAATGGGTGTAATTGTTTTATTGTTAAAAATATCTTGTGGATTCGAATATATATATATATATACACACACACACACACACACACATATATATATATATATATATTAATTTGTAGGAAAATTGAGCATTATTTACTTTAAATATAGTGTTTTAATTTTTTTATTTTATTACCTATTAATTGTTTAACATACATCTTGTTTAATGAATCCAATTTGTTGAAATAGCCGATTTCACACAAAAGTTACTCTTTGATTATTTTCTTTCATTGGAAAACTAATTTATGTATCTTTGCAAATCCTTTTGTTTTAAACCTTCTATATTGACAAAGAGGTGAAATAATATATCACATACTGAGGTATCACATCACTGTAAAAATGCACTTTTTTAAACTTTAAAATATTTTTCTCACTGCTAATTTTCACTTATAATGTTTGTTTTTTTTTGTTGTTGTTTGTTTTTTTTTTCTACATAAAAGGTAGTTCCAAAATTCACCATCATATTTTCTGTGACAATTTGTTGGCTTAATTAACATATCTCTTTTAAGAATTTTTATCGAGTAAATATTTTATATTATAATCTGTTATTTGTATTATGATCTGAAATTTTTTCAACTGCCCCTAATTTTTTTAGATAGTAATAAATTTTTAAGATCATAGCACATTGTGTAGTTGAAGAATGTGTAGTTTAGTGTAGTTTATTTTAATGCCTTCCTTAAATAAAAAGAGATAGAGGTTTAAATCGAAAAGGAAAGAATTTTGACTACTTTCTTTGTTATTTTTCGCTCGAATTGATCTTTCAAACATCTTCAATTATCTCTGTAAAATGATATAACTGTAGGTGGACTGACGTCTGAATTATATTAAATATTTATTAATAATACATTTAGTGCTTTTCAAAAGCAAATTTAAATATAACGATGAATTTGCATTTGATAATAAAAAAATATAATCTGAATTTCATTATGTTTTAAAATTATATTTAAAAAAATGTACATTTTATACAAAAAAAAGTCATATACTAATTTCGATCTTCAACTATTACAGCCTGGCTACATACGCAACTTGTTTACTTCACAAAAATTATAATTACATATGTACTTTTAAAAGATATTTTTTTTTTAGATTTGTTTTGTGAAAGTATAATCACTAATATTTATGTGTATTAATGATATTTATATTTTAAAATGTTTATTTTTTGGTATTATAATTTAATTTTTTTTTCACCAATAAGTAGACATGCATATACCATACATTTTCAACTGAGATTTTCTTTTTCTGATGCATTATTAACAGCTGGATTTTTATTAAACAAAATTGTATTAGATGTACGAATTATATTCTTCAAAGGACAAGGTTAGATAAACTGCAGATTTTTACCAGATGATTTCATAAAAATAGACAGTTCTCCTTAAAATAATTAAATCAGGCCTGTCCAACCTTTCATTAAACAAGGGCGCCCCTCACCGGTTTACAAGCAATGAAGTGGACATTATTCACATGACCAAAAACATGCAAGAGTTTTATCTCACTACTAGCCGCCCTTGGCGACCAGTTTGGTCACACTTAAAATTTATTTTTGGGAAAGCATGCTAAACATTGTATCATGTTACTTTTATTAATAATTTAATTTACTTGGACTCCCTTAAATAAAAATATAATCCCTTAAGCTAATATTAGTTTTTGTTGCATTAAAATATATTAATTCGTTGATTTTCTGTAAGCAGGTAAACCCTATTGATTTACAATGGAACTCTATGTGAAATTAGCGGAATATTAGAGATATCGCCGAGTTGGCGTCACATTTGGCGACTAATTTTGGTCACCAAATTTGGTGATTTATCGCCAAGTTGGCGACAAACTTGGCGGCATTTGGCGATAGAACAGGTCCCCCCCCTTTTGGTAACCCCCTTATAGGTATGGAGAACCATTAACCAATGAGATCAATCAATAACCAATGAGATGCGTTTCATTCGGTCGTTTCCATTAAACAATTAACAAATAATCGCTATTTCTGCGCCACATACGATAGCGTAATATATATATATATATATATATATAGATAGATAGATTGTAGTGGCAGAGTCTGATTACCACATGGGCTGACTTTCGCTAGCCTTTTTGTAGTCTTCACCTTATTTAAATGCAGAATTTCTGTCATAAATATGGAGAAAATTTACTGTGGAAGTTTGCCCCTGCGGTAATCAAGGTCTGAGTATAGGGGTAGTCTTATACGTCACACACGTTTTATACGATACAAATACATCTCATAGAGGTAGCCGTATGGTCTCTACCATTCAGGAATTCTATGCAAAATTAATTTGAAGAGATAACATGTAGTAAATTTAGGATGAAATTTTTTGAGAGGAACAAAAAAGGGTGGGGGGCTATGTAAAAGATTTTGTAGAGGAAAAGCCATAAACCTTAAATGCTCTAATAACAATAAAAAAATAAATGCAAATATTATTTAAAATAAAAGCATTCTTTAAAACTGATTTTTCCTTTTACAAAAACTTAGTGATATACGAAAGGGCGCCAAAAACAGTTCAAAGAGCGCCATGTCTCCCGCGGGCGCCACGTTGGACAGCCCCGATTAAATGTTATTTCTTTATAATTGAACATTTTTTTTTATGTTTGCACAAACTTTAAATCAAAGTAGTATGTCAAACAGTATGTCAACGTATTAATCTTTCAAAGTGAGTGTATTTGTTTTGACATTTTCCCAAAGTTTTATTACTTGTTCCACTTAAAAGGACTCCGTGAACCAAAGAAAGCTATACCTTATTTTATAGCCGATTCCTTGTGACTTTTAAAAAATGGCACATTTATAACGCTTCATCTAGTATATGTAATAGAACGGATACTTTCCGCGGATGCCCTGCATTTTGCTCATTACGTTTGAGTTCGAACGTGCCACTGCTAAAAAATACGTAGTATTATGTCCTGTGTATTTTTGTTTTTAAAAAGTACTGTGCTTTGTCGTGAATCAGTTTTTTATTTGTTATGTTTTAGCAAAAAAAAAAAAAAAAAAAAAAAAAAAAAACATTATGTATTGTATTATCTGGCTGAAAAGTATTAAGTATTTTTTACCATTTGGAAAAATGGTTATTGTTCTCTGTCAGGGTAGGAAATCAAAAGCATATCTGAAGGTTTTTATTGGTTTAATCCGCATTTTATTCGTGTTCTGATTGGTCTATATAGTAATCTGTATTTCCCTTTATATTCAACAACGATGGATACCTTCTGTTGCCACTATGACAAAAAAGTAATAAAAACTGCAAAAAAAGTTAATAACTCAGAAACAAATTGAGATACAGCTTTCAAACAAATTTCATTTAAAAGTACATTTTTTTCTCTATCCGACGGTGTAAAAAGTAATATTGTCGGATGTTTAGAAGTTTAAGAATGAAATTTCATTTAAAATGTGTCGTCAGATATTTCTTGGAAATCTGACGATGGAAAAGCCTTTTCCCGAACAGCCAATGAAATGCTTGGATAATCCGCAAGTTTCAGGTGGATAATACGTACGAGTAGCTGCCGATTTTTGTCGCTTGGAATTTTTACGTGTAATAATCCTATTAGACCAATGTCAGACGGGCGTCTTTTTTGCTGCTTTTTTGCTTATGTATTATCCATTCACAATGCTATAGCATTGACGATGGATAATACGAAAGCAAAAAAGCAGCAAAAAATACGCCCGTCTGACATTGGTCTTAATGTTTAATTCATGGCGTACGTAATGTAGCATCAACTCGGTGCGATTTTTTGTATCTTAAATTTTAGTCTTTGAAAAAATCATTTTCCAAATGGTCGTTGTAATTTGTTAAATTGCTTTTTTTTTTTTTCAAATTGTCAATCGTTAATAAAATACTTGTTTGTGCTTGTGATAATTACAAAAAAAATATTAATGAAACAAAATCCATTAGTTGTGATTTATAAATGGGTACTAAAGTATACTTTTTCCTCAGATCTTTTGCCTATTACATGTCACAAACTGAGATTTCGTCAAGATTTTCTTTAGAGGTTACGGAGAGTCATGTCGCTTCGAGTACACTTTATTTAAATGCTTCATACAACTATGAGGGGCTGTATCAAAATACAGTAGTACGTGCAATATTGTGTATGCTATACTGGCACTAATCAATGGATATACGGATAAAACTCCTCACCTTTTTGCTTCATTTTGGAAACAACGGATTTTGAGCTTATTGTATCAATGATAATTTTCAGAATTTTCAAGCTATGTTTTTGAGACTTTTACAAAAATTGCTCTATACATTTAGCTAACACATTATGCACATTATATTTTGTTTACATTCGAACATGCGCAGTGAATCATTATTTAGTAAAACTGCTCATTTTTCATACAAATTTTATTATTGTTTCATTCTGATTGCAGTGTATTGTGTACAATCTTATTTGTCATATTTTCTCAAAAGAACTTTTTTTTATGTTGAGAACTCTACAAATTATAAGCAAAAAACTTGGCAAAATTTGGGACTCTTTTTATAAAATCTTTAATTTCTCTACGAATATACATTCTATTCTCATAAAAATGAACACAATTTATTACGATAAGGCACTTAATCATAATCTACAGTTTGAACGCTTTTGCTACATTAGTTTTTACAGGGTTGTCCAAAAGATATTCGTGATTTTTCAATTTGTTGACGGTCCCCTATGGGGTTTCGGGAAAAAATCTTCGCGGAAATATATGACCTGTACTATTCTGTTTACACACTTGGAGTTTCAAGATAATTCCTCATGTATTTTTCTAGATATTTAAGAAAACGTCAAAAATTGCAAGTGGCCGGTCACCTTTGGCCATATAGTGTATTATGGTGATTGTTTTTACTAGGGATTCACCGAATACCGAATAGTCGATTTGGTATTAGGTGATTCGGCATGTAAACCGAATGTTCCGGTCGAATACTTTTAAGTATCCGGCCGAATAATTGCGGATAAGTATTTTCTTAGAAGTACAAGAATTCTATTTTATTTAGAAGTAGAATAGGCTAAACGATGAGTTTCAATATTTTGTGCATGAGTTCAGAGTTCAGTTTCACTGCAAAAAGCAAGTCAAAGGCCAATTTTAATAAAGAAAAAAAAAACTTTTCCTTCTTATACTATTCTGTAAAATCAAAACAACTGTCTACAATAGAGAAAAAAAGTACGGAATATTGGGCATATTTCCCTTATCATTTAATTTTAATTATTTCTAAATAAGTTTTTTTTAATTTAAATTTATTTAATGTGTATTTTCTTTAATATACACATCAAATAAGTACAGGGTGTCCATAATTAAACAACTCTACTTTAAAGTTGTCTACAGACAAAGCTGTTGTTCATAAAGTTGTGAAATTTTGTGAAAGTCATAATAAAGGGATGGGAATTTGTTTAAACTAAAAAAAAATATATATATAAATAAAAATAGTTCAAAATTTCACCACCAGAGGGCGAATTTTAATAAATTACACATTTAGCATTACGACAGTTTAGAAATTTTATTTACAGGGTGTTCATAATTAATAGAACCTATTTTAAAGTCTACAGACGAAACTATTGTTCAGAATGTTGTGATTTTTTTTGGAGGATATAATAAAAGTATGGGAATTTGTTTGAGCAAAAAAAGATTAGGAGGTCGTTATTTGACGAATTACACATTTAACATACATTTACGATAGCTTAACAAATTTAGTTATAACGAAACATGTTCTGCATGACTTTCATCATTTTCAGATGCCATCTGGAATCGTAAGATAACATGTTCCAGAGTTGACCGCAGTGTTCTGAGAAATGCTGTCTTTAGAATAAGGTTAAGTTAATAAATAAAATTTCTAAACTATCATAATTCTAAATGTGTAATTTATTAAAAATCGTCCTCTGGTGGCGAAAATTTTAACTATTTTTATTTATATTGTTTTTAGCTTAAACAAATTCCCATACCTTTATTATGTCTTTCACAAAATTTCACAACTTTATGAACAATAGTTTTGTCTATAGACAACTTTAAAGTAGGTTCGTTTAATTATGGACATTCTGTATATCCCTATGCCTATCCTATAGATTTTATATCCATTAAGTTATAATCGCTCAAATTTGTTATCTTCATCACCACAAAATTAAATCATTAATCAAAATATAAATACCAATAATTTGACAGAAAATTTTTAAAAGTACAAACTGATTACCTTTTGTATTTGAGAACATTTCTATTTAATATGTTTATAATTAGACTTAGACAATCAGTAAATCAACTTAATGACAGCATTGTTTCTTTTTATTTGAATGAACTTTTGTTTTCTGGCAATCTTTATCCTTATTACAGTTTAATACTTTTCATAGGTTATTTTGGGTATTGACTAGTGATAAAATAATAAAAAATAAGTGATGGATTAATGAATTTGTGAGTGGACAGAAGTCATTAAATTTTTTTGTGCAGTTGGATTTAAGAATAAAAATGTAACCGATTTAAATTATTAAGAATTTAATTTTAATCAAAATTTATTAAAAAAGCTAATATGTGCAAAAATGTTTATTAAAAATTTTTAAGTATTTGGTTGCCGAATACCGAATATTCTGTATACAATTTGACCGAAGTTTCGGTATTCAGCAAAATTCCTGCTCCGGTCAATCGTTAGTTTTTACGCCACATAAAATATTAAATTTGTGTGGGTTTAAAAACATTTAAAATTGGATTAGAAGAAGAAGAAGAAAAAAAAAAAACACATCTCATTTTGGAGTATTCATTTCTTAATGCATGTTTATGTACCTAAAACTGTGAAAAATGAAGGATCTTAACATTGTATAAATGAAGTTTCATATCGATAAAGTTCTGCAACCTAATATCGAGAAAATTATCGATTTACTTATAATAATTGTTATATTCCACTTGCAAGTTGTTATATGTCAGCTACTTCAACGGATAAACAAGTTTTCCCGTGAAGTTAATTTGTATAATAATTCAGAAGGTTATCGAATTACGTGATGAATGATGTGAAACACGCTGTGCTCCAAATTCAGGAGTGGGTGTTGATAAATTGTCATATCAAGCGATTTTTCTTTTTCTAAAAGAGTTTTTTAAATACACCTATTGTAACACAGCTGTTTTGTAAACAAAAGTCAAATCTGAAAAACAAAATCACAGGTAAATAAATATAGATAATACAAAACATATTTAAGTTTTAAGTCTTAAAATACACGCTTTTATTTTATATAAGACGATGTCATTTGCATCCTCTGAAGAATTCCATATTTGCGATCCAGTCTTAAACGACATCTCTAGAAAAGTATGCGTATGACGTCACTATCGCGGAATAATACACAAACCCAGCAAAAGACGATGTCGTCGTTCAAGAAATTCGACAAAAAAATCGGGTATCTAATGATTCATGCCTTAATTTGTTTGCAATATTAATATGGATACTGAAAATTAAATATAATTTATAATAGCTCCATGTTTTATCAGATATCATTCATTTATATTTTGTCAAAATTCGGAAAATGTTACTACACACGGATTAATAAAATTGCATTATTTCAGCTCTTTGATTGGAATTAAGTAAATGCAGAGAAAGTAGGCCACACAAATATTCTTTAAAATAGATTTTTATAGCAGACGATATTCTTGGCATAGCACGTATTTTAATTACAATTTTAGGTAGATTTCGTATGAAATACTACCTATTGCAATCTCTCCTATGTTGGAATTTCTGAAAATTTTTTGCAGATCGACACCGTTCATGACCCCTACACTGTAAAAAAATGGACTAAAAAACGGAAATTCTACTGGCAATTGAGACGCCAGTACTATTTCCATATTTTAACGGATTTTTCCCGTAAATTATAGAAAAAATTCCGTTAAAATACGGAACTAATGCTGGCGGCTCGATTGCCAGTACAATTTCAGTATTTTAATCCGTTTTTTTTTTTTTTTTTTTTTTTTTTTTTACAGTGTAGAACTCAAAACCACCCCCAGTAAAAAACTATACATATATTATATACAAGGTGGCCATAATTAAACTGACAGTACTCAGAGTGTTCTGTAGCGCGATCTAACTAAGAGAATGACGCCAAATTTTGTAAAAAGATTAAACAAGACGGGGGACGAAGGATTCCGCGAAAAGAAATTTAGTTCCAAAAATCACCACTAGGGGAAAATGTGGCGCTGTGTAACAGAAAAGAGAGTTTTAAAAAGGCAGAATCAATGCTAAAATCGTTAAATGAACTAAATAAAAAGTAATTTTATTTCAGTAATGATTCTGCCTTTTTAAAACTCTCTTTTCTGTTACACAGCGCCACATATTCCACTAACGGTGACTTTTGGAACTAATTTTTTTTCGCGGAATCCTTCGTCCCCCGTCTTGTTTAATATTCTTACAAAATTTGGCGTCATTCTCTCAATTAGATCGCGCTACAGAGCATACTGAGTACTGTCAATTTAATAATGGCCACCTTGTATATTAGCCCAGTGGTTAGGAGGTTGAATTCGGAATTAATTAGGGGAAAGCTGGAAATTGTTTTAATCCCTTCTGTTTAGGTCTAGAATAAATATGCTATGTTTTCCCCCTCGTACTAGGTGAGCGTTAGGAAATATGTATAGAATTATAGTAAAAAAATGCGTTTTTTTTGTATACCGTAACAATATCTCAAAACAGCTAACTCTGTCAAAAACGTTGTCAATACAAATGTTGTAGAGCTTAAAAGTCTGAGTAAAATGAGTACCTACACTCAATACTTATGTTGAATATTAAGGTCACAATTCTACTTCAAAGTTTTAGACCCATCATCAGGGGGATGACCTCAGAATTAATTAGGAGAAAACTGGAAATTGCTTTAATCCCTTCAGTTTAGGTTTAAAATGAACGTACTATGTTTTCTTCCTCGTACTTGGGTGAATGTTAGAAAATATGTACATATTTATTTTCGAAAAACACGTTTTTTTTTGTTTCCTTAACACTATCTCAAAACGGCTAACTCTATAAAAAACATTATCAGTACAAATGTTGTAGAGCTTAAAATTCTGAATAAAATGAGTACCATAATTAATATTTTTGTTCAACATTAAGGTCGCAATTTTATTTCAAAATTTTTCAAATCAAGAGCTTCAAGCCAGGAGAGACCAAGTTAACTTAACAATATCTCAAATTGCGGCCTTAATATTGAACAAAAATATTAAGTGTAGGTACTCGTTCTACTCAGAATTTTAGGCTCTATAACTTTTGTACTAACAATGTTTTTGATAGAGTTAGCTATTTTGAGATATTGCTAAGTTAACTTGGTCTCTCCTGGCTTCAAGCTATTGATTAGCGATTAAGGCAAAAGTTTGAAATAGAATTGCGACCTTAATGTTGAACAAAAATATTAATGATGGTACTCATTTTATTCAGAATTTTAAACTCTACAACATTTGTATTGACAATGTTTTTTATAGAGTTAGCTATTTTGAGATATTGTTAAGGAAACTAAAAAAAACCGTGTTTTTCGAAAATAAATATGTACATATTTTCTAACATTCACCCAAGTACGAGGAAGAAAACATAGTACGTTCATTTTAGACCTAAACTGAAGGGATTAAAACAATTTCCAGTTTTCTCCTAATTAATTCTGAGGTTATCCCCCTGATGATGGGTCTAAAACTTTGAAGTGGAATTGTGACCTTAATATTCAACATAAGTATTGAGTGTAGGTACTCAATTTACTTAGAATTTTAAGCTCTACAACATCTGTGTTGACAATGTTTTTGACAGAGTTAGCTGTTTTGAGATATTGTTACGGCGTGCAAAAAAAACGTGTTTTTTTACTACAATTCTATACATATTCCCTAACGCTCACCTAGTACGAGGGGGAAAACATAGCATATTCATTCTAGACCTAAACAGAAGGGATTAAAACAATTTCCAGCTTTCCCCTAATTAATTCCGAATTCGGCCTTTTTTTGCTTCCCTACCACTGGGCTATATATATATATATATATATATATGTCACTTTTTTTTGGGGCACGATAACTTCCGTAATTCTGTACAAATCTCTTCCAAACTTATACATAAGATCAAGGGGTAGAAAATCTCGGTCAAGTTCGTTAATGGGCAAAATCGTACCAAGGGGGTGGAAATAGGGAGGGCTTTTGTGAAAACCGAAAAAATCCCATAACTTCTTAATTTTTATGCATATCAAAACAGTTTAAAGCTATTATTACGTCCGGAGAAATGTCCAAAAATTTATGTATCACAGAGTTGTGATAAAATTAAAAATGTGCTCAAGGGGCGAAAAAATAGGGTTTTAGGAAGAACAAAATTCACTACTTCGTCAATTCTTAACATGTCAAATTCACTTAAACTTATTATAAATCTTCTTAATATTATTTACAACTTTTACATTGACAAGTTTTTGATAGGACTAACACTTACTAAAAAAAAAAAAAAAAAAAAAAAAAAAATAGAAAAAAAAACGAAAAAAATGGGGGGGGGGGAGGTGAAGAAGAAAAAAATTCATAACTTCGTCAATTCACAAGATATCCAGTCCGCTTAAATTTATTATACATCTTCTCAATATTATTTACAACTTTCATATCGACAAGTTTTTGATAGGATCAACTCTTACAGCAAACAAAACAAAACAAAAAAAAAAAAAAAAAAAAAAAAAAAAAAAATAGGGGTTGACGAAAAATTGTCATATTAAGGGTATACTCAAATCCAAACGACTTATTTTCCGATTCATTTTTAAATTTATTTTCGCTCTCAAACGCATCCAATTGGCAGGTTCTCCTATTCAGAAATTATATAATGTGCTGTATTGGCCGATTTATTATTATTATTATTATTATTATTATTTATAAAGCGGAATATATTTCAAAAAATGATGTCAAAGTGGGCATTTTGAACCGAATTTCCCGGAGCGATAGTGCTGGAAGCGAAAAAAATGGTCCTTCTGAGGAAATAATTGTAAATCAAGTTCTAATTAACTGAACGAAAAATAGAAACACAGGCCGCTTATAAATCTCTTCAAAAAATTACGTCAGGAAGTTTCATGTTTTTACTTTTAAAAATGAGTCTGAAAATGCGTCAGAAAATTTCGAGTTGTTGAGCGTGGAGAAATATTTTTTTGAATACCGCGTTAATATGATTCTGATAAAACGAGCTCTTACAGAAGAATGATATTAAAAATTCGCCAAAAGCGGCCAGATAAAATTGTTAAACTGGGTTTATTTCTAATCTTGATTTAGTTTTTGATGGTGAAATTAGTACGTAACTTCGAAATCTACCTCCGCCTATAGGCCGAACCGGCAGAGATTTTTTTTTTTTTTTTTTTTTTTTTTTTAGTTGTTATGAGAAAATGGCAACGAAAAGATATAGTAATCTGTAGATATAGATATAGATAATCTGATATAGATCCTATATACAGGGTCGTCCGAAAGCAGAATTAAAATCTGTCATTTATGAGGCATGGCATGTTTTGTCACCTCTACAAGTTCGAAACCTTGTAAACTGTATGCTACAACGCTACAGCGAAATTCTGCAACATATAGGAAGAACAGCTGACATGTAATATTTCTATAATTTAGTAAAATTTGTTCTATTCTCATCATTTTTCAACTATTGGATATAAAGTGAAAATGTTATTTATTATATTGTAATAATAAAAATTGTTTTACAATGTCTTCTTTATATTCATGTTGCCTATTCAGTATGATAAAATAAATTATATGTGGAGTAATATAATTATTAACTGTTTGGAAAAATGGTTATTGTCCTCGTCAGGGTAGGAAATCAAAAGCATATCTGAAGCTTTTTATTGATTTAATCCGCATTTTATTCGTTTTCTGATTGGTCTATACAGTACTTTCCCTTTACTTTCAACAGAGATGGATACTTTTGTTGCCACTATGACAAAAAAGTAATAAAAACTACAAAAATAAAAAATTAATAACTCAGAAACAAATTGAGATACAGCTTTCAAACAAATTGCATTTAAAAGTATATTTTTTTCTCTATACGACGGTGTAAAAAGTAATATTGTGGGATGTTTAGAAGTTTAAGAATGAAATTTCATTTAAAATGGGTCGTCAGATTTCTTTGAAATCTGTCGATGGAAAAGCCTTTTCCTGAACAGTCAATGAAATGCTTGGATAATACGTAAGTTTCAGGAAATCTGACGAGTCGCAGGCGATTTTTGTTGCTTGCAATTTTTACGTGTAATAGCACTATTAATGTTTAATTCATGGCGTACGTAATGTATGATCAACTCCGTGCGATTTTTTGTGTCTTAAATTTTAGTCTTAGAAAAAATCATTTTCCAAATGGTCGTTGTAATTTGTTAAATTGCTTTTTTTTTTTCATTTTATTTATTTTAATATTCAAAATTGTCCTTCAGCAAAAGTAACACCTTCTTTTCACGAAGTCATTTGCGATAGTCAAGGCTATTGGTATTTACTTTTACCTATCTATATTCCTTTTGTTTCTACGATATACGGTGGGGGGCTAGTGATACCTCAATCTATCATTTACTTTTACAATAATCAAATACATAGAACGATCCGTTAAAATATCAACTATTTTTATTTATTATACTTGTTAATTGTCTGATCGTTCCTATCATTTTTTTACTTCGTTGTAAAGTGTTCTATAGAAGCCTAAAAAAATTTTCCTGCTGAGGGCTCCAATGTTACAAAATCAGCCCCTCAACGCTAATATGTAAAAATGCAAGATATATTACTAAATTATTTTATTTTATTGGCATCCATGCATTACGAGTAGCATCACGATTACTTATTATAATAATATGCAAAATATTATGATATGTAGTCGGTTCCCTGTAAAAAAAAAAAAAAAAAAAAAAAAAAAAAAACAAGTAAGAAAAATCATGCGTTAAGCATAGATTATGAAACACTTTCCAACACTTCCTGTATACTTTAACAAAACTTCGTTATTTAGGGAAATAATGTATATAAAAGAACTAAGTAAACATTTTAGAAAACGCATAAAACATTTGAAAAACTGATTTCAGCAGTTACCATCCATAGTAAATATGTATTCCAATTCTTTTGAACAGCTCTGTATTTGATCTGTAGGTTGATATATATGCTATATAATGGGGAAATTTAGTTTAGCAAGAAAACGAATAACAGGTTGAAATTTCTCTTTCAGCAATTTACACTAATAGATGGAAACATACTTGTATATTTTTGTACAACCCTGTACTTAACCTAGTACCTTTATTACACGCCACTATTTAGCTAAAGTTTAATTCAAAGTAAAACACTCTTAAAACTACTGGAATCACATTTTCAGAAATTATCATTTATAGACGGCCATCTATCCAATTCTTTTCGCGACGCTGTATATAATTTTATCCATGTTTTATAATTTTATCTACAAACATTTCTTAGTAAACAAAATGCAGTTCAGCGTAAAAATGCATAACTCATTTAAAAACCACCTTTAAGCAATTTACAATCATACCCAGTAACCATTACGAATTCTTTTGTGTAGCCCTGTATATGAATTACAGCATTTATACACATCATATACAATGCACAAATATAGTAAAACATAAAAGCGCATAACATAATTAAAAATGTATTTCCATCAATCATCGCTACCGTACAATACTTCGGATACAATATAGTATCTGAAACCTTTTGTGTGTCCCTGTAAATGCTATGCACTTCGTATTATACATGAAATAAGTTATAGTAAACCTCAGCGACGTATATAAATTCCATTATACATGAAATAATTTAACATAATTAAAATACGCCGGAAAAAATTCCCTCCACCAGTATATCATTATGTAACGGAATTCTTTTGTGTGGGCCTGTAAATGAATAATATTTATTCTTTGCAGCGCATATTCTACGTAATACATATTTTAATGCACTTGATAAATGCATATCAATTTTATTATGTTTGAAAGCATGTAACATCGTTAAAAATCATTTTAAACGATTTTTTTCCGTAGGCCGTAATGAAACGGAAAACTTTTAACTACCCCTGTAAATGAACTAAACATGCTACAAACTTCATTTGCAATTGGGTTCGTGCTATGGTAGAGGTCACTAACATCCAAAAATTTCAGAACGATCCGAGTATATTTACGGGAGTTAGAGCGCGTACAGACGGCCAGACGGACAAACAAACCGAATGCATAAACACTTTTCAACTTTGTTGGAAAGTGTTAAAAAGGTGCTGCCCATAATTTTCAGGAATATTATTAAAAAGCAGTTTGTATAATGTCATGTAATATACGAATAATATTATTCACGAAATATGTAAACAAATTTGAAAAATTAAAATGAATTTTTGGTGTGACATTCGAGTGTTTATCTTGCCAGTTGTTGACGAGAAAGGGAAAAACACAACTTTACACTCAATTGATATTTTCTTTAACGCTGCTTAAGTATGCGTGGGTTCAACCATATCGATGGGATTGGCCAGTGATTGACGATTTCCTGGCTGTGCAACTTTTCCTTAATTCCATTCTGTATTCAATTATTCAAATAAGTATCCATTGAAGAAATAATTGGATTAAGAACTTTAATATATTGAGGAAATTAATTGACATTCAATGATTTTTCATGTTCTTCTGCTTTTTAATTTGCTTTCGTCCTTCATTAAATATGTTGACGAAAAATAAAAACTCTAAAATAATGTGTTACCTATTGAGTCATATGTACCAAATATCACTCCCTGCTTTCATCTGTACTGTAAAAAAATACTATTTACCAGTAATCCGGACCTAAATTCCATGAAGAACGTTTGGAGTATTATAGTGCCCAATATCTACTGAAAAATGGTTTAATGATTCTGTATAGATCCAAAGCAGAATTAAAATCTGCCATTTATGAGGCGTGGCATGTTTCGTCAGCTCTACAAGTTCGAAACCTTGTAAACTGTATGCCACAACGCTACAACGAAATTATTAAACACATAGGAAGTACAACTGACATGTAATATTTTTATAATTTAGTAAAATTTGTTACGTTCTTATACATTTTTTCCTATTGCATATCCAGTGAAAATGTAATTTATTATCTATATAATAATAGCTTAAGTCATGTGACTGTCATGAACAGTTCCGGGCTGACCGCTTCACCTTTTTATTGGGCGCAGGGGATTCAACCGCCAAATAGGGTTACATCGCCACCATTTCATTTAAAATGTAAAGCTATCAGACTTCATTTAAAATACATGACTTTCATTTAAAGCAAATAAATTTAAAATACATACATCAAATACATTTAAAATACACATCTTTCTCCATCTCATTTAAAACACCATAAGTAAATAAATAAAGGTACTTTTTCAGTATAGGTACTTGCCGAAAAGGCGCTTGGCGAGAAAAGAAATTGGTCAACGTATTTTCTGGCAACCTATTTACTGTTTCATATACACAGGCATTTTTTCCCATTTGAATACAATTTATTTAATATAAAGAAGTCATTTATACTTTTTTATATAGAAACAGAAGTAATTTGTATATACAAATATATATACAAATAAAATGTTTATAAAATCAGGCTTGTTTTCAGAGCTGTTTATATATTTTGGCAAAATATCTTCCTTTTTGAAGCCGGAATTGCACCAAGCTTTTTAAAAAATACCAATGCGCCTATAGTGGAAAAATATCTAAATAAATAATTAATAGTAATAAAATAACATATACGAAAATTTATTTCAAAATCAAAGCACTGTTTCTAATTTACACACCCGAAAAATAAAAGCTAGCGACGGGGAAAATGCTGTTGGCGAGATTTGAGTCCGCCCAACATAAAAATTCAGCCATTTTTACTCTTTTTTTTTTAAAAGTAAAACTGCTTAAAATTTGATTTTTTAGAAAAATATTTAAAACAATGCTTGAGAGATGAGTTATATTCAAAAATATTTTTATATGTTTTGAGATAACTTCATTTAAAATTAGATTGACAGTCTATATCTTTTTCCACCGAAGTAAACATAAAATATTCGTTCATCAGTGAGTGAAAAAAATATTAATTTATGGAAGTAATCATTCACACAGCAAGAATAAATGATCTTGACGTCACATTCACCAGCCGTCAGATTCGTTACACCTGTTTCTTACTTCATGAAGGGATTTTTCATTCAACGTTTATCTGTATTCATAATGACAAATACTTACAGGGTGTCCATAATTAAACGACCCTACTTTAAAGTAGTCTACAGACAAAACTATTGTTCATAAAGTTGTGAAATTTTGTGTAAGACATAATAAAGGGATGGGAATTTGTTTAAGCTAAAAAAAAATTGTAAATAAAAGTAGTTCAAAATTTTGCCACCAGAGGGCGTTTTTTCAATGAAATTACACATTTAACATTACGATAGTTTAGAAATTTTATTTATTAACTTAATCTTACTCTAAAGACAGCATTTCACAACATTTTCCTTGCTTTTAACTGAACATACTGCGATTAACTGTGGAACATGTTATCTTACGATTCCAGGTGGTATCTGAAAAGGATGAAAGTCATGCAGAACATGTTTGGTTATAATAAAATTTGTTAAACTATCGTAAATGTATGCTAAATGTGTAATTCGTTGAAAAACGGCCTCCTAATTTTTTTTCGCTCAAGCATATTCCCATACTTTTATTATGTCCTCAAAACATTTCACAACATTCTGAACAACAGTTTCGTCTGTAGACAACTTTAAAATAGGGTCGATTAATTATGAACATCCTGTAAATAAAATTTGTAAACTGTCTTAATGCTAAATATGTAGTTTATTAAAAATCGCCCTCTGGTGGGAAATTTAAAACTATTTTTATTTATATATTTTTTAGCTTAAACAAATTCCCATCCCTTTATTATGCTTTTCCCAAAATTTCACAACTTTATGAAAAATAGTTTTGTCTTTATACAACTTTAAAGTAGGGTCATTTAATTATGAACACCCTGTATATATATGTATAATGTATAAACGAAATGTTGCCCTGATCGTATAGATCTGTTGATTTCTCTATCAGAATCTTTACATTTAGTGAATGTACGTATCTAAATAACATTATGAATAAAAGTAAACATGCTACAAGCTTAAGGGTCCTGTCCCTGCCGGCGAAGACACTCTCGAGCTAATGCTAATCCTATGGGGAGGGATTTTTCTAATATCTCGTTTGCATTTCGACATTTTTAAATAATGTTTTTTGCATTGGATAGACGAGGTCCGTCTCTACAGCGCACCTTGGTTACTTTTTTGATTTTGGTCGCAAATATTTTTAATAAAGTTACTTTCATTTTCAAAACCGGTTCTGAAAATGAAAGTGTCATTCTAAAAAATATATGTAACCAAAATCGAAAAAGTAACCAAGGTGCGCTGTAGAGACGGACCTCGGCTATCCAATGCAAAAAAAATGATTTAAAAATGTCGAAATGCAAACGAGATATTAGAAAAACCCCTCCCCATAGGATTAGCATTAGCTCGTGAGTGTCTTCGCCGGCAGGGACAGGACCCTTAAATACATTTAAGGGAGACCAAACTGGTTGCCAGAGGCGGCGTATTGTAATAATAACAATTGTTTTACAATGTTTTCTTTATATTCATATTGCCTATTTAGTTTGATAAAATAAATTATTGGTACAAATATTTTTTTACTTTAATAATGATGGATTTCGTGATCTATTGAACCTATTATGTTTTCAGTTCAAATAATCAAAAATTACAGAAATCAACAACTTTCTAAATTTACGGAAACGTTTCTGAAATAAAACGGGTCCCTTGCTAACCGTAATTTTCGAAAACATTACATGGTATAGTTTTTACACTGTAATATAATTTTTTACACACAAAACAGTTATTGGACTTAAGATATTTTATATATGTAAATAATTTTTAATACTGAGACTTCCTTTAAGACGTTCGCATTTTTGTCCGCTGTTGAACAATGCAAATCATTCTGAAGCGTTTAAAGGCTCGCTATTTTCATCCCAATATAAAGACACACACACACACACACCAAAAAAAAAAAAAAAAAAAACAAAAAAAAAAAACGAAAACGGTTTTGAATTCATGGTGAAAAGGTTAGATATTTGATTATAGTCAATGGATGTCCAAAGAATCTTACAAAAATTGAAGAAAATAAGATAATAAAAAAAAGAAAAGAAAAGAAAGTTGCTAAATGTTCTTGAAATTGAATCGAAATATCTGCAAATTAAGTAGATTTATCAGCATTTGTACGTGAAAATGAGTTCTCAAAAATCTGCATATACGGACAGATATGATTACACGAATGTCTCCTAAAGTAACAATTTCCGATATGAGACGAGCTATATGATCAAAACTAAGTATTTTAGATAATGTGCTTAATGTTGACAGGATCAAATAATTTATCTGAACTTTGTTTTATAAATGACATTCTTGTTTAGATTATTTAAGGGGTCTTGTACGTTTTAAACACGTGAAAATTAACGAAAAACTTCAAAGTTTGAATTAGTCTATCTTCAAAACCTTTTAACGTATAAACATAGAATTTCGGATATTGATTAAACAGATTGTGCTTTGTAATATACTACCAACAGAAATTTATTAACCCTTTACAGAATTTGTGTATTGTTGAAATCAAAATATCTCTTTTTTTTTTACCCCATAAGTCATTGCGCGCATGATATCTTGAGAAAGTATGTATGGATTGTCATGAAATTTTGTAAATATACTAAACAAATATGTGTGTTTAAAATGATCTACTTTTAAGTATTTACAATGGTAATATTTTTAGTTATGACTATTTTTATTCATTAAAAATACAAATTTTTTTTTTTTTTTTTTTTTTTTTTTTTTTTTTTTTTACGAAAATATATTTTTTATATAGTTAATGAAATAATTTTAGCCTAAGAGTAGATCATTTTAAACACACATATATGTTTAGTATCGTTACCAAATTTCATGCCAATCCATACATACATCCTCAAGATATCATGCGCGCAATGACTTATGGGGTAAAAAAAGAGCTATTTTGATTTCAAAAATACACAAATTCTGTAAAGGGTTAATAAATTTCTAAGCACAATCTTTTTAATCAATATCCAAAATTTCATGTTTATACATAAAAAGGCTTTGAAGATAGACTAATTCAAACTTTGAAGTTTTTCGATAATTTTCGACGCGTTTAAAAGGTACAAGACCCCTTAACATACAATTAATTTACTGTCTGCACATAAAAAAATCTGAAATATAAATTTCTAAATTTAATTTGCGTGAATTTTTATTCACATTGCTGACAAGCCATAAAAACAGCAGAGTGAAAAAATATCCAGGCCAAGGTGCGAACCTGGGATACTTTTTCACTGGCCTGGATACTTTTTAACTCTGTTGGTTTTACGCCTTGTTAGTAACGTGAATAAAAATTCACATAATTAAATTTAAATTTCTCGGGCATAAGACATCGCTTAAAATTATTATATAAAAATTTCTATTTATCGCAGCATTGATAGTAAAAATATAATTTGAAGTCATTTATTTTTCTCTTTTTAAAATAGAGAAGATTACCGTATTTTTAGAGACAGAGGAGCATGAACGGGAATTGCCGAGGTCCTAGGGGTCAGAGCCCCAGTACTGCATATATACTTGTTAAACAGTTAGAAAATTTTATAAGTGACACTGACTGATCCGATCGTAATAATTGTCTGAAAATGAATAACCTTAACATATTTTAACTTACAATATTAACTTAAACTTAAATTCATAAAAACTTAAAAGTTTCTATGATTTTTTAATATTGATTGTATTTCGAATCATACGCGTATCTTTTTAAAAAAAGGCAAAAAAAGAAGCCTTTTTTGCGGCAAAATTTAAAAATCCAATTGGTAAATAATAAATTTCATTATACTCGAAATCCGCTTGCTATTTTTACTGTTTAAATGTATTGATAGAATCGAAAAACCGAGGTTTCGAAATCAATAATACGTGTTTACATATAACATTGAAGCATTCAGCCTTTTTTTGTTATAGTTATTGCTTTATTTAGTTAGACAGTTTTAGCAATTTTCTTCAAATACCAGATTTTAAGCACTAGATTTCAGTTTTTTTTTTCCTTTTTAACCAGATTGGAGTTCTATTTGAAATTTGATCCTTTGACTATTTTTGAAACTATTAATAGAAACTTCGCGAAAATTTATATTTAAACTGTGTAAGAGTGTTAAGATTTTAAAGCGATCTGAAATTCTATTGTTACTAATGAAAACGTTAAAGTTTTGGGTATTTTATGTTGATAGCATGTCAGAAAAGTTTTTTATGGATCAATTACAGTCATTCAGGGTAACTTTGATCCGCATTTTCTCTATTTTCATATGCTACACTCTTATTTTAAGAATATTGTTGCAACTAGGGCATAAAAGAGAAGAAACGATCCTAAATTATTGTTTGACTATCAAAAATTAAGGAATAATAAGGATAAACGCAACTAAAAATGAATTTTTAACCTGGTTCAAAGTTACCCAGCCATTTAGGATAACTTTGCACCATATGATAAATATTATCTAAAATAATTCATTATGAAAAAAGTATTATAGTTAGGACAACTTTAAACCCCAAAAAATGTTTTCAGATATGTAAAGACTCCGAATTTACTTTTCCCAACATCACAAGAATTATATGACTTATGATATTACAACAAATATTATGCATAAGAAATGTGGAAGAAGAGAACCATGAATATTTAAAAAAAAAAAAAAAAACTGTTTATGGTTCATATAAAACATAAAAATGCAGTGTAAAACAATTTTCAATGTTTTATCACAATAATATATCCATAGTTACAGTAATACCTACTAGTACCAGTATTATTCAAACAAGAATAAAAAATTTCGAATGTATGAAATGTCAAATTTGAGTAGCTCCACCCCGAAAAATGCCTTTAAATGAATTTTATGTATTTTACACATATTTGTGAAAATATTTACATGTTATATCTAATGCACACTTTTGGCATTTATGTAAAATATACGTGCAAATATGGGAAATTTTTGACAGTAGCACCTATAATCAGTAAATTATAAACATCGGTATAACTTTGAGCCGGCTCAAAGTTACCCTGTAAATGTAGTAAAATGTTAGTGTCTTCTTATTTTACATTTTATTAACTGTTAATAAATAAATAATCACAAAATATTAACACATTTACAACATTTATATAATAACTAGGGTGCCCTGCTCCCTGCAAGCTACGCTTGCCAATCCCCGTTCAAACACCGCAGAATCTAAAAACACGCTAATCTGATAGGTTTTAAAAATATTAGAGAAGATTGAATTATATTGAAAAAAGCTGAGCAGATCTCTCTGTAAGCGGGTTTCCATTCAATTCCCTTTGATTGCAAAAATTTAAGAACGAATCAGTTGCTGTTAAGACATCCAATGGTTGTTTTCGTTTTTGATTAAAGAGGATCAGTTAAACATTTGAAAAGAAGTGGAAGACTCTAGGTGCCATTTTGGTGCTTTAATGTTAACCAGGCACAGGTGATAAGTTGCCAAATATTAATCTATCGCCATCATTTCATCTATATTATAATAGTTCAAGTCATCAACTGTCATAAACAAATACGGTCTGATGTCTTCGCCGTTCATATGAAAGTTTGGCACAGATGTCATATACGTCCCATATTGCCGCGATTTTTTAACGACGCTAATTTGGGGAACGCACCAACAGAATAAACAACAAAATCCGGCTTACCATATCAACCAAAATAACGATACTTTGGCTCCAGTTATGTGCCCGTTTCACATATGACATTGGCGTCAGAAAAAAATCGCGCCAATATGGGACCGTAAGTTTTCCATTTTGATTAAAAAATCAAAATTTTTTTTTCAAATAAAACTACATAAAATTAGCCACGGTTGCAAAGAATTCTTGGTACTGTTACGCTAGCCGGATGCAAATCTTGCCAATAGTTTTTTTTCAACTCGCCAGTTAGCACTTTTTTTTTCGAGTGGTAATATTTGGCCAGATGTATTATACGCACAACAGGTTTGGCTTGATTTTCTTTTTTTTTTTTTTTACGAAAATTTGGCGAAAACCTCGTTTTCAAATACCAGTTACATATGCATTTTTGGTATTACTTAGTTATCCCGTCGACCAAAAATCTATCGCCAAACTATAAGATTAAATGCCAATAATGGTTGATCGTAAATGTCACATTCACTTGACTTTAAGCAAGTTACACGTATTTACGTCATCAAGTGATTTTTATTTCGACTTTTTATTTGTATATTTATTAATGTTATACTGATTTATTTGTTCTTTCGTTATTTAAAATAAAAATTATGTCAATTTTTATAATTTGGCGAGTGTTTTGGCTATTTATATAATTTGGCGAAATTGGTCGACGGAATAACTAAGTAGTACCGTATTTTTAAATTATTTTCTAAAGGAAATGAAAAAAAAATTAATAATTATAGAACAAAATAATTTATATAATTTACAAAAAGAAATAAAAGTAAATACAGTCGAGTCTCTATATAACGAAATCCATTGTTCCAGTAAAAAATTCGTTATATAGAGAATGAGTAAAAATTTCTATTAATGTGTAAATTTTGAACGAAAATTACTTTTGAGGTGTTTAATTAAGAATTTGAAATGCTTAACTATAAATATTAACCTAAAATTGTATTTGTGAATATTTAAACAATTTCAAAAAAGAGAACAGACATTTATTTGAAAGCATAATAAAAATCACACAAGGAAAACTTACATTAATTTTAGAAGAAGAAATCTGTAATTTTTCGTTGTTTTGATTTCAAAATTGTTACACTCTCTAAAAAATGTTCACACTTTAGCAAGGAATGAAATATGGTATCGGGAACATTTTCCTCCATTTGAATTCTCATTCACCTTAAACTTCAATTACCTCTTTAATCCCACTCTTATATGTGTAACAATCAAATTGACACTGTTTTTAGAAGTATGTCGGAAGGTGTGTGGGAGGTGGGGGGATGAATTCGGTGGACATAAAAAACAAGGAGATTCAAGATAGAAAAGTAAGACAAAAAACTCAGCACTGAACGATAAATTATTAATCAGTGATGGAAAATTGATTCCATGTGATTTGGAAGCTTTTTTAAAACAATAAATAAAGAACATTTTATGAAAAAATTCGTTATATGGAGATAGATATTTCGCTATATGGAGACTTTTTTTAAGGAGATCATGGGAAAAAGCGACCGTTCCTACAAAAAATTCGTTATATAGAGAAATTTGATGTATGGAGTTTCGTTATAGAGAGACTCGACTGTAAATATTTATTATCAAATAAACAACAATAGCCGTGTTACCATGTCAACCTTTTCTGAAATATGAAAAAAAAATATCTGTTTGATTAAAATTTGAGTTGCCATCATTAGAAAAACGTATATAAAATTAGAAAAAAATTAATTTTACGAAAACTAATTCGAATTTAAAAATTCCAATACCAGTTTTGAGATCTGCGGATCAATGCTGATTTTTGGTGTTAATTTCATCTCAAATTATTCCATATTTTAGGAGAAATCACTTGAAACATAATCAGTTGTTTAATCAGTCGATTCATACATCCGTTTCATAAATTCGTTTCATTAGGATTTTATATATATAAGGTAGATATGTCTTATAAATGAGTATATTGTTACTGACTATGAAAATTTAATTGGATTACAACAACTTCAAAACAGCATTCAAAATTAGCTTGAAAACAGTACTTCACAAAAATAGTTGGATGATGCAATTAATTGCGCATAATGTTGCTAATTTATTTTCTAAAATAAAGAGTAGAAATCCCAGTTTAGAATCTTGCCAACAGAGCTCAGTTCTGGAGTTTATTTAGTCTTTTGGAGTCAAAAATATTGAAAAATAGGAGGTTGTGCAAAGTTACACCCCATGGTTCAAAGTTACCCTGAATGACTGTAATCTTTTTTAGAGTTTTCCATTAAGTTAGTGGATTTCCTCGACCAAAAATGTTATTGAGGTTTCTTCTCCATTCGTATCTGTCCGGAGTATTTTCAACGCTAATTTATAATACAGTGAAACCTTCCTGTGCGACCACCTCCCTGAACGACCATTTTTTCAAGGAACGAAATTTGTTCCCATAGGCTCAATACTAATTTTACCTCCATTTAGAGACCATTCCAGTTGAACTCCCTCCATGAGCGATCAATTTCTTTGAAGAAAATGAAACAAATTCCTTTTTTTCCTGGTCAAAGAAGATTTTATTAGAAAAATCATTCCGGAGAGCGCATTTTATATCCAACTTCTAAACTAAGTTTAGATTTTTTTTTATTTCCGGTATCCTTTAAGTGTTTAAAGCACTTTGTGCCTTTTTTAGGCAATGAATTTAAGTATGATGACAAATTAAGAATGACGGTCAATAAACTCCCCTGCCTTATTCTGTCAGGAAACTCTCAAAGAAATAGATAAATTAATGAAATAGTCATTATTTGTTCCCGTTAAAATAATAATAATAATAATAATAATAATAATTGCATTTATTTATTGAACTTTGAAAGGACTTGGAAATATAAGGTGTAAAAGATAATACCGTAAAATCAAAGCAAATTCTTATTGGAATGGAAAATGGTCACTTTAAGGAGGTTTTACTGTATTTCAAAATTTCTCCCATTGAATTCTTCCAAGTCATGCTCGGTTTGCCCTGCTTTCGTCTACTTGTCGAGCTCCAGTCCGCAAGTATTTTTTGGGAGGCACTCATCACCTATCTTTAAACATGCCATCATCACTTAAATATATTACATTCAATCACTTGTAAGTCACGTTGTTTTGCCTGCATGATGTCTCGTATTCGTGTGTATTTCCTGTTTTTTCTAGCTTTGATTTTCTTGCTGCTCTTCGCCTAAAGTAAATTTCAGTAGAAATGAAATATTTTTATAGAAGATCCCATGGCTGAGATCTACACAACATAATTATTTGCACGATTGCGTTGTGGATTAGTCGTTTAGTTTTGGGAATAATATTAGTGCTCCACAGAACAGAATTCAATAGAGCAATAGCTTTTCTGCACTATCCAATTCTCTTCTCTACATGTCTTTGGAATGATCCATCCTGATAAAGAATAGATTCAAAGTTTTTGAATTCTTAAACAGTTTTTATGTTTATTTCATTGAGTATTGTATACGTATTCAAACTTGCTGTTAAGTGCTCAGTTTTGCTCATATTTAGCTTTAATCCCCATTCATTAATAAATTTTCTTTAATCTGCGAAAAATGTACAGTCGCTGAAAGAATGTAAACACCTCCTACTAACACTACAACGAATTATTGTAAAAGAAAATTACTGGTACCAAATGATTGGAAATAAAGTCTACTTTTAAATGATGTATATAAAATTTGCTTAGGAGGTCATCTACGTATCAAAAAGAACCCAATCTTTTTTTTTTCTATAGAAATATCCGAGTTTGACACCATAATTAAATTCTACGCCATTCAATTAGCCTAAGTACAAATTTTCATAAAATTGGTATACGATTCATTTCGGAGAAATTAATTATTTTAAAATCAGTCTGTTTTAGGGGCTTTACCCACATTCAAGTTCGGTACTTCATTGTTGAACTGCTGCAGAATGACTAAGTCACTTCGATTAATGTATTATTTCTTGCCAATATAACAATTTCAATCACTTAACATGTTTCGACAACTGTCAGCCCAAATGTTTCAACAAAACGAGTAAAATATATTTTTTTCAAATTAAGCTTTTCTGCACATCATAGACGACCTCTTAAACCATCATTTTGGCATGTGTTAATCATAATTCGAAAACTATTTGGGAGAAAAATTTGAAATGAGAATTCGCATAAAGCAGGACCTAATAAATATAAATCTATCAAAAAATTGTATGTTGCAATCATATTTTTTTCCGAATATTAATTTCATATTTCATAATTCATATTATAAAATTTTTAAAATTACAAATTCAATGTATGTATGTTTGGTTTTTTTAGTATCATAACCACACAAAAAATTATCACATTGGGATTATAATTTCAGGAGATATTAATAAAAATATGAAATGTATTTTAACTTTAGAAGCTCTAAATTTTGAATATTTATAACTCAAAACCTCCAGATGACTTGAAATTGCGTTTCTAGGTATAGTTTGAACCAAAGATTTAAAATACAGTGTCAAAATTAAGTGCTGCTATTGAAAATAACGAAGTTTGGGATGGTTTTGATTTGTAGATGCTCCCTAAGCAAATTTTATGTACATCATTTAAAAGTAGGCTTTATTTCCAATCGTTTGGTACCAGTAATTTTTCTTCTATTACTAGGGGGCTCGGCCCCCTACGAGCTACGCTCGCCAACCCCCGTCCAGACACCGCAGACTCTAAATGCACGCTAATTTGATCGGCTTTAAAAAGATTTCGAAAGATTGAATTATAATTTAAAAAACAGTGACGATCTCCCTATAAACGAATTTCTATTCATTTCTCTTTGATTGGGGAATTTTAACGCCAAATCCGCTGCGTTACTACTTGATTATCCCGTCGACCCATTTCGCCAAATTATATAAATCGCCAAATTATACAAATTGACATAATTTTTATTTTAAATAACGAAAGAACAAATAAATTAGTACAACATTAATAAAAATACAAATAAAACATCGAAATAAAAATAACTTGATGACGTAGACACGTGTAACAACATTTCAAAATAAGCTAATATAAAAGGAATTAAGTAAACAGAGTCTTTGTCTCCTGGTATTTTTTAACAAAGTGAAAAGAAAGTTCTTTTAAATGAGACATTTTAAATTAATCGTTTTTAATCTGACGTAATTTTGACCAAGCTATTCTTTCTCTGTTAAATATTCACTTGAAAATACCAGTTGAAAAGTATCCTCTCAAAATATCAAATAAATGTCTAGCGCAATTTTTAAATTTAAACCGTTTTGCAATATTATTTTGCGTTCATTTTATGTAATAACTGTAATGTGACGTAAATATGACGTAATTTCTCCTATTTAATACTTCTAACGCATGTTAATAAATTTATTATTTTACAAATTCCTTTCTCACTTAAAATTCACGTGTAATTATAGTTTTTATGACGTAATTTTTAATAAGTTTCTGATTTTTGCACATAATTATTTAATTCTAATTCCAAATGTTTTTTTCTGTTTATAATAGTCACGTGTAAATAAATTTTTAATTTATTTACACGTATAAATATTTTTTTTTTGAAGCAAACATTATTGCTTCCTCTGTTTATACAGTTGGCAACAGTTTAAATTAATATCACTTTCTAAAATCTGTAAAAAATATCTCTAGAAATGCTGAAAATTTGAATTTAAAATAGAAATAAAACCTCAAAAAATGAGTCAAAATAAAAAAATTAATGCAATCTGCACTCCGGCAAATTCTAACGCATAAAATGATCTAAAAATGATTACACTGCCATGTATAGTTTTTGCTGCTATAAAACTTTTTTAATGGAACGATTTTGTCCAACTTTAGCATTAAATATCTCTTAAAATAATTCTTTGATTTGAAAACTGTCTGCTTCAGCGTGTTTATCAAACATTTCTGTATAAAACCACCGATTTTTATATTTTTGTATGCATTATTTTTCTTAATATTAACGAAGAAAGACCTCCAGTCACAAAAAATTCAAAACCGGCGGCGGCGGAGGCGGCGGCGGTGACAGCGGTAGTTACTTTTTTTTAGAATAGAGAGATAATTAGTTACAGCCTTAGTAGTGGGTGTTTACTTTTTTCTACGTCGACTGTATACATTGTATCTTCTGCATTTTCAGCTTCGATGATTTGATCATCTGTGAGTAATAAAGTAAGGGATGTGTTATCATTCAGTTTCAAGCCCGATTTATAGAATTTCCTCGTAATTTTTCTGAGACATACACAGGATGGTTCAAAAGGTCATGTCCAAACGGCACGTGTGGGTGTGTTAGGTCAGGAGGAGCAAGAATTACATAGGAACTGGGGGGTCTGAAACGCGATCGTGACAATGCAATTGCACCGTGACCGTGACTTACAGAGAAGATAATAATCGGTGTAAAAATACCTTTATTTTACAAAAAACTTAATCGAAGAGCAAAATACAAATGAAAAGTGCTACAACTCATAACAAATGATCAAAATGTGCCATGTGCCCCATTAGCCGCGATGTATGCTTCACATCGGCGCCGCATGAAATCGCGAAAACGTTCCAATCGACCCTGTACCGTGGTCACTGCGAACCCCGCCCTAACCCCTCGATTTCTACCTCTGGGATATCTTTAGTCTGTGATGTACGTGACATCCGTTACATCGGCCATGGGCCTCATGGCACAGATCGCTGAAGCGACGGCACGTGTCCGGGAGACTCCTGGCCAATTGGAACGTGTTCGCGATTCCATGCTTCGCCGATGTGAAGCATGCATCAAGGCTGATGGGGCACATTTTGAGCACTTGTTATGAGTTGTAACATTTTTTATTTGTATTTTGTACCTAGATTAAGTTTTTTTGTAAAATAAAGGTTTTTTTACACTGTCTGTTATCTTTTCTTTGCGTCACAGTCACGATGCAATTACACCATCACGATCGCGTTTCCGACCCCCAGTTCCTATGTACTTCTTGCTCCTCATGACCTGACACACCCATATTTGCCGTTTGGACATGACCTTTTGAACCACCCTGTATAATATATCTTAAATAAAGTTGGTGAGAGACAGCATCATTGAAGAAGGCCTTTACTTTAAATTAATTTGAAACTAAAAGCGTGGAACTTGTACAAAATTTTTATTTTGTCATGCTTGACCATGAACTATACGACAAAAGTCACCGGACAATTTCGATTTCAGACGTTTCGTGGAATTTCTAGAGAAAAAATTGACGGATTCCTCTGAAACTTCAGGGTTATAAAAAACATGTTCGAGATCACATTTTTCGATGAAAGTTTAATCATGAGGAAAAATAAGGGGCCAATAACAAACTGAATAAAAAAATACGTTTGCGATAACTGTGTAAAATAAAATACTCCAAATAATCTGTAACTGTAGCCCATGAGTATGCGGATTTTGTACAATTTTTGTGTTCATTAGTTTAACAATATCGCTTATATTCATGGAGATATAAAAGTTTCTTTAAAAAATGCAAGAAATTTTCGGATGTTTTTTTTTTTTTTCGCCGGATATTCATGCCAGATTTTCAACCAAATTTAACACGATTACAATGCATCAATAAAGTTAAGCGCTTGCTACAGAAAAATGAATACACTTACGTAGTCTGTTCCAAAAGGTAAATTCATTTTAAGCATAATCATATAAATTGTGCCTCATTTTGTGCCAAACCCATCTCATGATTTATGTTTTACTTTTGATCCGATATTTTTAATTTTTGTAAATTTCAGAGCATCCATTTACCTTTTGTTGTTACCACCTCTTCACCCCGTCTAATTAGACGCACGCACATTCTTTTCTAATGGTATTTCCTCTTGGTTTTTTTTTTTTTTTTTTTTTTGTCTGCTTAGTATTCTGATCACATCGCTCAAATTTCTAAACCAGCTGGCTTCGTAGATACAACAGTGAGCAGATAAAAAAATATTTATTCTTCTTCTTCTCTCTCTTTCTCTCTCTCTCTATATATATATATTTATTTATACAAGAGTCTGTCCAGACTTTTCTCTCAGGGTCCTGTTTTTGTGAAATCGTGAACAACTTTTTACATTTGTGAAAATTCTGGTCATAATTTAGTGAATTCGAAATAATAGTTATATTTAGGTTCTTGTTTATATATTTTTTAGAATGTACGCAAATTGCGTTTATTTTCTTCATGTATGCAAAAGTGACAGGTCAGATTTTACTTTTAAATGATTAAATTTGTGAAAGGTTCAGTTTGGACAGTTTTGTGAAATCGCCTGTTTTAAGGTGAAAAGTTTTGTGAAAAGTCATGTTTTGAAATGAAAAATTTCGTGAAGGGTCCTGTTTTGAAATGAAATTTTTTTGAAGGGTCCTTTAAAGGACCCTACTTCTTCTTAAACAGATCCCTGTTATAATAGATTGCTTTATAAATATCTGACTAAAACGTATGGTACAGGATCTCATATTATTATTATTATTATTATCATTATTATTATTATTATTGTTATTATTATTGCATCAAGGTGATTATTATTTTGATTTATTGAAAAGTGTTGTTACCAACAATTATGCAAGATTCTCCGGAAAAACGTGTTTTTAGTGCCATGTAATTAAAACAATTCAGAGTATTATAACTGTAAATTGCCAAGTGGTATTTGTGGGCCTTTGAAATGGATATGGAATTTATTAATTAACAAATATTAAGTAAAATTGCATAAAAATCGTAATTTAAAAAAATTTCCGGTTATTTCCACCCTTTTAAGGTTGGTTGTGTTTATGACAGCCAAGGGATGTAGGTCCGAAGGGGGGGGGGGGCTGCCCTCCGTGGGGGTCTTTCTAAGGGAACCTAACCCGTATTTACGCTTGGAAAACCAAGGTTCGAAGAAAACCACGAGAACTCCGAACGATTAGGCCGACGGGCGCGATTGGAATCGAACCCAGCACCTCCTGTGTACCAGATTTGAGAGCAGAACCTCTCGGCCAGTGGTAGGGCTTCCACCCTTTTAAATTTTGAATTTTAATAGAAATTATTTTCACAATGGAACCACTTTTGGTGTTGCTCGCACCTAGCAATAAGAATTAATTATTAGGCTTTTCTTTTTTTTCCTATGCAGACGTTAAATATATAAATAGTAAATATAATTCTATAAAAGCTTTCAAGATCATTGAAAACTATTTTTTTAGTGAAATACAAAATAAGCAAACTATTTTCTTTTGAAATCGAATGGAGTTTCAAATGCTTAAAATGAAATGTTACTGTATTATATTGTCCTTTGGTAAAAGTAATTATAAAATAAATTAATATTTTTACAAAATTTAGAAAAATTATTGTGGCTATTAGGTCAGACATTACAATTTCTACTGAAGTGCAAACCACTCCTCACACGAGACAAACAGCTATGACATTTGGCTAAGGTTGCCGGAAAGCTCTACTTAAAAAAAAAAAAAAAAAAAAAAAAAAAAAAAAAAAAAAAGCGCCAGCTGTTTTCCTGCCAAAAATGTGAATATAATGTTGCAATTTTTCAAAATCAAATTCGTGGGTTCTTGAAGGAATTTTTAAACTTTTTTCAATATTTTATACTTATTATTAACTAATTTTTATTTTTAAATGTTTTCCTTTAAAAAACTTCAATATTAATATGTCTGATAAGTGGTCTGATAAGTGGAAAGTTATGCTGCTGTAAAACGAAGAAATATTATTTTAACAGAAAAATTTTATCGATTCTCAGACTTCGTAATTGAGCGCTTTAAAATGCACCAGGTCTCAATGCTAGGTGCGAGCAACACGAAAAGTGGTTCCCTTGTTAGACAACATTTACATCATATAACTACTACGCCTTAAAGTTTCTAGCTTCTTTAGTACCACAAAAATCGCAGTTTTAGAACGACTTTGCTCCTGCACCTCTTTGGGGGATTGTGGCACCGACTCCGACGAGCATATAGCCTATGTTAGAGCAGGGAATATCACGATTAATTTGCCACTATTACTTTTGAAATTGGTTCGGTAGTTCCAGAGATTACACCCTACAAGCAAACAAAGAAACAAATGTTACTTCTTCATAATATTAGTATAGATATTTATTTTATAATAGTTTAAATGATTATTCTTACAACTATTTAATTAATTATCGATGATCCTAACTGTTCAGCTTATTTGTAAATCACTAAGATAGTTCCTGCCATGATTTTTGAATGGTTACATCATTAAGATCAGCTGTCCATTCTAAAATCGAAAGGTATACATCATATCACAAACACAGTTCATCATGAAAGAGAGAGACCGTAAGTGAAAAACGGTGTTGTTTAGTAATTATCTGGCGAATTGTAACACTAAATAAGATTATGTAGATTGAAACTCCAGGACTTCTGTAAAAACTTTTCATTATATCAGAGGAACTCTGCCCCATCTCAGCACCTCGGTATGTCATTAATTTGTAACTCTATAGAATTCAGTATCTTAAATCGTCTATCTAAAATAATTAAAATATTGATTTTATTGATGATTAATGTTTGAATGATTATTCTCATATCTATTTCGTTAATTATCAATAATCCTAACTGTTCAGTTTATTTGAAAATGACTTGAGAGATCCTCCCATGATTTTACGCCACTAAGAACAGTTGTCCATTCTAAAGTAGACACGTAGACGTCATATCACACAAACACAGTTCATCATGAAAGAGAGAAACCGTACGTGAAAAGCGTTGTTGTTTAGCAATTACCTGGCGAAAGATGGAAATTGAACAGATGCTGAAACACGAGAACTCCGAAGACTTAGCAAGAAGGCCACTGACCTTTTAACGCCAGCCGAAAGAACTCTGTTGTACGAGCTGCGAGCCCCCCTATAGTGGACTGTTTGCATCGGGAAAGTAATAACCTGTTTTATTGAATTATGTTTCACCTGGGTTGGACATAGCCTTGAAGCAAAGTCATTGGAATGCCGTTATAAAAGGGGAGAAATTTCGATATGGGATGAGTAGGAATTAAAGAATTTGGTTATGACAGTTCAATAAAAGATGTTTGAAATTTTCTTTTTCTAAGATAATATTGGTATTATTTTGGTTTGTTTGAGGTTTAACAAACTAGAACAGACTAAGAGCAATGTTGCCAAATTAGCCCCCCCTTTTAGGTGCGTTTGTAATTATATAAATACGTAGCACCCATAGTCGTCATCTGGTCCGTCCGTCTGTTCGCAAATAACTGCGTAAAAACTACCCAATCAAATGGTTTTAAATTTAATATAGATAATCATTGCATAATTTTGTCGAGTCATTTCAAATTTTATGAAAACCGAACCAAAACTTAAAAAATTATTAATAAAAGTTTTCTTCATTCTATTAATTCCTATCATACGTAATTAATTCAAGGATATCCCATGAAAGGTAATGATTCTAGGTTGTCATGGTGATTATGTTCTATTTAAGATGGAGTCCTATTATTTCCGTATTACTGAATTTAATATATACGAGTATAAAAGTAATAAATTTTGTTACCATGCATTCTTGCATAAGAGTGCAACAACTATTGCACCAAGATTTGAATATTTATCAAGCTAGTTATAGTACGAACGCACCTCATTTGGCACGTTTGACGAACAATTTCCGACATGTTACAGTCTTTTTTTCTTTTTACTCAACTTTATTTTTGTATGTAAATATGGAATTTTCTAATGTATTTTTAACCCACTTCCTGATTTGCTAGAATTATAAAAATTTCACTCACAGGTTATTTACGATGACAGTACAACATTTAATATTTTAGAAATGAATTACAAATCAATATATTACTTTTAAGGCATTTTTTCTTTAGCCCGCCAAACATTCATTATAACTGTATTTTGTATACTAGTTGGAACAACAATGACTTTAATGATGTGCCAATAAACCCGCACCAAAATATGCCAAATGACTGTAAAACTGCAACAATAAAACATTTTAAAGGCTAAATAGTAGAAAATAAATTATAAATAAACAAGTAATATAAAAATTTTGTTTTAAAGTCGATTCCTACTTAGGTCATCAAAGAAAAATTTAATATAATCCCTTAAGCTAATATTAGTTTTTGTTGCATTAAAATATCTCAATTTGTTAATTTTCTATTAGCAAGTAGGTTTACAACGGAAGTCTATGAGAATCTGGCGAAATATTAGAAATATCGCCAAGTTGGCGTCAAATTTGGCGATATATCGACAAGTTGGTGGCAAACTTGGCGGTATTTGGCGACAGAACAGGGTTCCCCCTATGGTAACCTTCTTATAGATATGAAGATGCATTAAATGCTTCGATAACCAATGGCCGCCATTTTGTCTCCCATGTAAAACTAAAATTAATTAATTAAAATTTAATTAAGGAATTAATATTTGAAAAAACTGTATTAACATCAATTGTCATCCAGTACAAGTTAAAAAAAAAAAATTCAACTTGAAGGATGAATAATAAGTATTTTATTAACGATTGAAAATTTGAACAAGATATATAAATAAATAAATAAATATAGGGAGAGTGTGAACTAATAGTAGGAATTGAAAAAATGAAATGTGTAATGTTTAAAAAATATACTCTTTTCTCAATTAATAATATTAATTATTCCTGTTGCTCTATCTTAAAAAAGAGAGAGTGCGAAACTTATATATTTGTTAATAAATTCATTTGCTCTCCCTTTCTACCGAGATAATAATAATAATAATAATAATAATAATAATAATAATAATAATAAAAACAACTAGAAAACAGGAATTCTGCTTTTTCAGAATTTAGTGTCGCCCCCGATATATATATATATATATATATATGTATATATAAATAGTACAAAATATATTTCAATTTTAAGACTTAAAGCACACACTTTTATTTTATGTAAAATGACGTCATTCGCATCCGCTTAAGAATTCTACATTTACGATCCACTCTTAAACATCTACAGTAAAGCATGCATAGGATATCACTATCGCAAAATAATACACAAATGCAGTAAAAACATACCGTCATTAAAGAAACTCGACAAAAAAGGGCTGTCTAATGATTCATAGGTATTCATTTGTTTGTAACATTAATATAGACGATTTCAGTCGTGACGTTAGTCATGACGTTTGGGTTGGAAACTGACACCAAACAAACGGTTGCTATGTGGTATTTTCTATTTTGTTTGTGTGTTGCAGCTATATCTTATATCTATATCTCACATCTAAGTGTTTTAATACTTGATATGTACTGGTAACATTTTCCACGATTTATATTTAAAAAGAAACGACGCATAGCAACCATTTGTTTGGAGTCAGTTTACAACCAAAACGTCATGACTGACGTCACACTGAAAGCGTCTATAGATACTTAAAATTAAATAAAGTTTATAATAGCTACATGTTTTAACAGAAATTTTTCGTTTATATTTTTCAAAATAGCACGCATTTTAATTACATTTTCTTTCGGTTGTTATGAGAAAATGGCAACAAAAAGATATAATTGCTATTTTTCAACTATTTTCCCTTTACTTTCTACATAAATGGAGTACTTGAGTTGCCAAATTTAGACAAATGTTGCTGAAAACTGCAAATATTAATATTTCAAAAATAAATGGAGATACAGTTTTCAAACAAATTGCATTTAAAAGTATTTTTTCCTCCTATACGACGGTATAAAAATTGAAAATGTGCGATGCTTAGAAATTAAAAAAATTGCTATAGAGTATCTAATCGTACTGCTTTATTTTACGGCTAGCTTCTGTAAGGTAACGTTATTTTTTGAAGACGGCACAAAATAAGCTGGGAGAAAAAAATAGCATACCGTACCGGGGTCTAATAAGAAAAAAAAACAGTGAATTTTTAATAATCGAGTTCGGTGCCCATGCCAAATTAATACATTATAACAGAAATGTTTGGGAAAAAAAACATGAATTGCAGTCAAAAAATTAGGCGGGATTTTCATGATGAACTTGATCGAAAAAGGGTGTTTTTAACACTTTCCAACAAAGTTCAAACCATACAATAACTACCATACAATTGTATGAGTTACATAGTATTCAATTAGTTTATTAATTTATAATTAGATTTTAAAAATAATAAAAAGTTGTATTGTCATCGGAAACACACAGTTATACATAATTTTTATAATTCCAACGTATCAGAAAATAGTAAAAAATCGATTGCAAAATATCTGTTTTGACATACAAAAACCAGGCTGAGTTAAATAAAAGAGTAAAAACAGTTCAAAATTTTTTTCAACTACTATTTTTTTCTACAAAAATTGCTCCCATTTGTTAAGTCTTATAGAACAAACCTCACTCTGATATTACAATTAGTTGAACTTTTATGAGTTTTTGAAATGTGAAAACGGACTCACGGTCTCTGAGTTTTTGCATTATTTTTGACAATTTCCAATATAGTTGAAAAGTGTTGAATTCTGTTTGTCTGTCTGTCTTTCCGAGCTCTAACTCGCGTAAATATACTCGGATTGAGATGTAACTTTTGTATGTTAGTGAGGTACACTATAGAATCTTTATTATTGAAAATGAAGTGTGTAGCTTTATTGTTCGTTTACAGGAACACACAAAATTACATTATGATATGTGGGGTAAAATCATCTGCTGCGCATTTTATTTAAAATTGCTTATTTAGATATCTCATTTCATTATGTTATGTATTGGATGGTATGTATGGCCACGTGGTATGTATGTGGTGTGTATTGTTTCATAATCTATGATGCATGATTTTTTATTTCTGCTGTTTCTTTTGTCGTCCCGAAAAATTTCACTTCTTTGATGGTGGCAAGTCTTATGGTATGTAAATGGCACTCTAATGCGACTATTTGTAAATTTTTGGATAGATTTCGTAAGAAATACCATCTAGTCGTTACCATGGTGCGACTTTTGAAAAATTCCTTCATAACTTTTCCTTATATGACCCCGGGAACCCAAAACCACGCCCCCCTAAAAAGTTTACATATATTGATAAATATATATATGTATGTACTAAATTTTGTCCGCACGACAAAAGCCGCAATTATGCACGTCTTCAAACTCGCCAAAAACATTGAGATGGCTACTATCTCGGCGGGGATTGCAAATGGGCAAAATCGGCCCAAGGGGATGGAAATGAGGAGGGTTAAAAATTTTGATACCGCCTTAACATGATTCTGATAAAACTAGGTCTTACAGAAAAATGACAGGAAAATTTAAACGTTTTTCGTTATAGCAGTTGCCAACAATTAAAATAAACAATGAAATTCTCACCACAACAGTTATTTTTCTATTGCAAGATTTCCACGTGAAAATTGAAAATGAAATAAATAGTTTGACGAATTCAAAAAAAAAAAAAAAAAAAATAGATGTATTACGTCATATTGGAAACATAATGGACGTCAGCAGGTGAATATGTAACGTCATGTGAGTTTAAAAAGACGTATTAAAACATGATAAAAACCAGACTATGAAAATATTACCATATTTTAATATTTTGAGGTCCTCTGAATTTGTTTTCGCCATTTTTAAACCTATTACATATATATGTGTATGTGTGTTCGTCTATATTACAATTTTCACAAAGAGTTTAGGTCCCTAGAGCTCATTCTTAGCGAAGAAACTGGGGTTTATCTCTAATCTTGATTTAGGTTTTGTTAATGAAATTAGTACTTAACTTCAAAATCTACCTCCGCCTGTAGGCCGAGCCAGCAGGGATTTTTTAAAATTGCGAACGTACGTATGGCACACACTGTGCTTTGTATTATTTTTTACTGGTACGCATAAAAAAGAAAACCACAATATACTCAATCTTAATTTTGTGCAGTTTGTGTTATGAACTTTAATATTCTTTCGAGGTTATATTCTAAGTCCGTAGCAACATTGAAAGGGAATTTCCTTTTATGCTGACTAGGGGATCGTACCCGGGCTTTCCGGGGTAAAGAATATAGGTGAAAACATTTTCTTTTAATTGAAAACTAATAATTTTTTTATACGCAATAAATTTTTTAGATTGCCCACTTACATTAAAAAAGAATTTTCGTATGGGAAATACGAATTATACAATCAAATAAATTTTTGAAATTTATCAAAAGCGATATTTTCTTTCATGCTAAGAGTTATTTGATCAAGATTTTTCTACTTATGGCATCCTTTTATATTCTGATAATTTCAGAGCTTATACATGTCTGTTAAATTTGTGTTTTATTTATATTATTTTATTTATTTATTCACAGGGAAGTTTTTTTAATGGATATTAGCCGTAAGAAAATGATGAACTCTTTATTTTGTTTTAAGGGCAAGCGGATTAATTTTTCGTAACCGAGCTCCGCGTGATATAGATAAATTAAAAAATATTTCATGCTTTAAAATTGTTTTTAAAACCATAGACAATCAGTAAACTGAGATGAACTTTGCAAACAAATTCCTTTTGAAAAAAAAAAAAATCCTATTTGGTGATCTAAAAATTTAAATTGTACGATTACAAATATGTTAGATTTGTGTTTTTTCAATATTATTCTTTTATTTGTTGATAAAAGAAGTATTAATTTCATTAATTGTCTTTCACAAATATGTTAGATTGGTGTTTTTTTTAATATTATTCTTTTATTTGTTTATAAAGGAAGTATTAATTTCCTTATGCAAAAATATTCAGAAACAAATGCTGAAAAATGTTTGTTGCTTTATGTGTAAAATGTTTATTATTATTATGTATTGAAACGGGCACGTCATAAGATAAAATTAAAAAAAAATCATGCTTAAAAATTATTTTAGAAAATATAATACATCAGTCAATTAAGATAAACTTCTTAAACAAATTGCATTTGAAAGTAAATTTTTTTCCCTATGCGATGAAAATTGAAAATGCACGATGGTCAGAAGATTAAAAAATTGCAGTAGTGAAAATTCCAAGACCGAAATTTGATCGTGAAGTGTTGCCATTCGCAAAATGACGTCAGCGTTACGCACAAATAAGTTTGTTCTTTATAATATAGGTACTTAATCAGTAAAATATAAGAAAGATCAGTTATTAGGATGTGGTTATCAATTGAGACTCTTATGCTCGGTATTCCGGAATGATAAACAGCAATTTTCACCTTCTCAAAATTTGTAATACGCACTTCTCAGATCCATATTCATCATTTAAAAAAAAAATTGTATTTTGTTTGATCATTTTAAAATCATTTTAACTCAGTTGAAGTCACGATTGTCAGCAACATCTTTTATGTGAACAGACGCACTCTTTACTTGAGATTCTAATCTCAATTCCGGAGAGTAAAAATTTCCGTAATTTATGTTTTTTAGACACATTTGTGTTAAAATGTTTTCTTTTAAATATGACTTCATTTTCACTTAAATAAGTATTTCGCCTAGTGTCTGAAATTAGTATCAGTACACATGCAGAAGGAAAAACAATATAGAAAACTTATGAGGTAAAATGCGTGTTTTCAAAAGCAGTATGTCATTTTCCGTTATTATGCCCCTAATATAATATTCTGCTCCTAATGGGATTTTGCGACATTAAACCCTATACAACAATTTTGATCAACAATTTTGAATTTTTATCAGAAAATAGCATGAATAAAGATAAAAATACCTTATTATTTCTCTCTTGTCTGCAATAATGAAAGCTATCTAATTTTCCCCAATTTGAAGAAATTTCATAAAATGCTTTTAAAATTAAAATATAAAAGTGGGGATATTAAAAAAAAACAGATAGTGCGATCACATCCACAAATGAAAGCTTTCAGTTAAAAAAAAATATTAGTAAAATTGGTTCAGTGAAAGATCAGGGCAGATGACTAAAAAACACACTTCTGTTTTAAGTGTATAGATTTGATAAAATTATAGTAGAATGTCCTAAAGAACAGCATTAAAATTTTATTATTCGAGAGAATTTTGGACACAAACTTCAGGAACATGATATTATTTTAAACGACGAATTATTTGTTTGTTTGTCTAATTCGCTGAAGCAAATCCATCCAGGCAAGAATAATCAATTTCTGTAATATAAAGCGTCATTATTTGCATGTCAACTCTCTTTTATAAAGACACTCTAATTTTTTGTAAAACATTGCGTTTTATCAGTGTGCTATTTCGATTATATTATTTCAAAAGTGAAGCATTTTCACCTGTGAAGCGTTTCAAAGCAGCTGGGCTGTGAAAATGACGCACTTCTACAAAACATAATTCACGTTTAAGAATTAAAATATACGCTTTTTTATATAATGACGTCATTTGCATCCACTAAAGCAATCCAATCTTAAACTTCGTCTATAGAAAAGTATGCATATGACGTCGTTGTCACGGAATAACAGATAATATTCTTGACATAGCCATATTTTAATTTTAACTTTTTTTCAGGTTTTATGAGAAAATGACAACAAAATGATACATTATCTCCTATTTTCGACTATTTTTCATTTACTTTGAATGACTTTCAAAAGAAATGGGATACTTTTGTTGCCACGATAAGAAAAATGGTATTAAAAACTACAAAAAAATTAATATCTCAAAAATTAATTAATAAATAATATTAATATCTCTGTTTAAAAATTTGCAGTAGAGAAAATTGCAAAACCAAAATTTTATTTCAAATTTCAAAGTGTTTCCATTCTCAAAATGACGTATGCGTTACGCACAGATATGTTTGTCCTTTATAATATAGATAGATAGGGAGGTGTACTGGAAAGTAAACTATGATATAGATTGCAAGTACTTTTATATCTAGTAAATCTGCATATCAGAGGCCTTATCGTCAGCTCTGCAAGTATTAATTTTTAATCTCACATTGTTTAGTATTTAATAACCTACAATCCGAAATTTAATTTTTTAGGTAGCTTTCATTATAAAAAGTAAAAAGCTACCGTTCGGAGGAAAGCACTTCCGAAAAATGTTGGTATATTTTCATCGATCATGAGCCCCAGACCCCAAAACCATCCTCCGTTCAAATGTTTATTTTGTTATGCGATAACTCTCGTATTTATATAAACCTATTTAGATGAGATTTATTGTGTGTATAGTACATACAAATGTCTCGACCGAGTTCGTTAGCTAACTTCATCCGCCGTCTTGTTTCAAAATGGCGGCCATTTAAATATTTAAAACTAAAAAAAATACACATAAAATTTAGACATCCAAATTTATTTTATGTTTAAGTGTTAGGCCTTGATACAAGGATTCCGGAGTATTTTTTGTTTCGTCTCTCACATAAAAAATGGTTGAGATATAGCAGTTTGAAATTCTAAGGTGGTTGACATTTTGAAACAAGACAACAATTAAAGAAAAATCAGGTATTAATTTATGAGTGTCTGTGAACGTTAGCTTCAAATTATCTCCAAGCTTGGCGACACTTGGAGAAATATCGCCGAATTTGGCGATCAAAACTAAGCAAACAACCATAAATGATGCCAACTTGGCTATAGCATACTAATTTGGCGCAATTTTCATTCAAATTGAGTATTGACGAATATTCTTTTGTCGGGTTCGTCGCATTTTAGCTTCTTAAAATTTGAGTAAAATTTGCAAAATTTTAAAACAAAGAAATAAGGAATTTTTATTGAATCATCTAATCGAGTTCCACTAATTTTAGCTTCGCGCGTTTGAGTAAAATAAGCTATATTTAAAAAACCCCAAAAAAACGAGGAATATGAAAGCTACCTTTTCCTCCCGCCGCATGCCGAAAGGTCTTTTTAAAAGTTATATCTGCATTTATAAGCATAGAAGATTCTTCAAAGTTTCTGGAAATTAGAAGCGTCACATTAAAGACGCTTTAAAGCAAAAATATTATGATGAACTGCTTATTCTTGTAAAGAAAAGTATATTTCTTTACCCCCCTTCGTAGTCTTATTAATTTTACATTTGCAATTTCCTATTCATTGTACTGTATCATATGATGGTTGTTTGTGCAGTAGAAATAAGGGAAAAAACACTTTTAGGTGGAACTAATTGGAACAAAAATAATTTTTGTTTTAAATGATAGTTAACGCTCTCCTAATGAACATTATAAAAATATACAGTCGTACTGTTGCACAAAATGCGTTTTTGGCGCATTTTGCGCAAATTTTTTGGAAAAAACATGAACAATTTTAAAAAATCGCAAACAGTCATGTGGGGTATCAAATTACAGGAAATTTTGAGTTGAAAAAGAATATGATATCTGTTTTTAAAAGTAGAAGTAAATAAAAAAATAATGGCGAAAAAATAAAGAATTTTGGATTCTTGAAAAATATCATTTTATTAAAAAAATTAAAAAATTTGAAATATTCACAAGAAAACGGATTTAAATATATCTATAAAATCATATTTATGTAACCAAATTCAAATATCCTCTTCATCATCATATAACTCAAAGCTGTCTCCTGTGTTTGCAAAATCCTTTCCACAACAGATTTTACAAACTATAGAACATGGAAGTCCATATCGGCGTCATGTACATTTTGTAGTGTTACATGGATTTTCAACTGTAATTCGGCAGGCACTTTTAATCATATTTAACAGTTTGTCTGGTGTTGGATTTAAGTCTGTTAGTATCGGTTGAAATTCTCTATCAACCAACAGCCAACCCCACAATGTAGGATCAGGAGTTGGCATATTTAGATGTTTCCATATAAAACACTGCAAATGCACTCGAAGTAGATGGTATTTCGATGGTATTTCGTTGGAGGCAAACGAGCTATATAAAATTCTTTTTTAACTGACGCTACTTTTCTCATGTATTGTTTATAACGAAGCACGTTTAGGTCACTTGTTTCAATGTTGCCACCATAAAGCGACACAAGAACTTTACAGCCATTTTCAACAGCCATTTGTACAGCCATTGTTCCATAGAAACATCTTTGGAGGATCCATAAGGATCCCATTCTCATAAAATTTTTGATTCAATGATTTTTCTGAAAGCAGAAGATTTACTTTTCCCAAATAATGCACTGGTGGTGTCCCATCCTGTTAATGCGTGAATAAAAAGTAAAGTTTTGCAAGCCTTCTCTCTAATAGATGTTTGCATGGCTTGAATGTCACGAACATTATCAGATTGTGTCGCAGACAGCATGAAAATATTCTTCGAAGAATGATATAATACTAGGATTAAAATAGTGTCATCAGCTACTACAGTGACATGTTTTTCCTGGGCTATTTTTAAAGCTTCTTTGACAATTACAGTGTCAGCATCACCTTCTGCATGAATGACGGAATGACCCTTTTCTTGAAAATAATTCTCCAGCATATTGGTAAAACATTGTTTGATTGTACATTTAGAAAGAAATTTGTTTTTCTTGATGATTACGAGTGAATTTTCATCAAAGAATACTACAACAGACGACTGCTTCATGCGTAATCTATGCTCCATATCTTTTATATTTAGTTTTTCATACCCATCAAAAACTATTGTCCCTTTTCCATACCTTCTGTTGACATACGATTCGTATTGCCTTATGACATCGCTAAATGCTGCAGAAGCGGACAGTAACTGGTGAATTAACGCACCGCCATTAAGAAGGTAGTGAAAAGTTGCTGGGAATGTGACCGGTGTATTTCATTGACATTCATGCTATATAATGTGTGTAAAAATGATGATTTATCCGTTTTTCTCATTTTCTGGGTACCATGGTCAAATAATGAAGTTGATGAAGAATGGATAACTCGTACTTGAAAAACTCTCTTGTGTAGTGAGCTCTATTATTCAAACAGATACAAGCAACCATCTTCTGTGTTAAAAGACTAGAATCTACATGGTGAGTCTCATCAGCAATAATAATTCTTTTTTTCAATACTTTCATGGTTACTGCTTGGTCTGATTTCAAAAAAGTTTCACCTTTAAAAAGTTTACCACTAAGTTTATCTTGAATGGTTCTTCCAATAATGTCAGCATTTTCTGCAGTTACTTTGTTTCTACTATCTGTAATTCCATTAAAAATACTCCATAAATCAGTTGTAGCAGTAAATGGATTGTAGTCTATAAAAAATTGCATTACCTTTTTCATATCTTCGAAATATTTTGCCACCATTGCATCAATTACATCAGTATGTTGTACAACGCCAATACGTGAAACATTGGTCAGCAAACTCATTGCACATGCTACTTCTACATCGAGAATGGCTCAAAATACAAGTTGCACGTTGACTTTTAGTCATATCCCCTCCATCAGTTATACCAGAAGGACTTTTAGTGCATTTCATGAGCGTTTGTTCAATGTGCATATCGGTCCAAACACCAGAGCACTTCCTGTACTTTCTTCGTACAGTAAAGTGCCCTTCCTTCAGTATTTTGTATACTTCTGGTTTCGTTGTTTTCAGTTCCCGCATTTGTTGAAGGTATATTCTTGCGCATTTAGCATAATTGTTTTGACCTGAAGTTGCAAAAAAGGTAGCACATGCTCAACTACCTGTAAGTGCATTCCAAAATTTCCTGATCACTCAGCCGAAATAAACGTTTTTACAATATCCATCATGTTCAGATACAACAGCCAGAGTTTAGCAGTACGACTTTGTGATTTAAGAAGGTTCTTCCTTTCATGTATTAGTGTTGAAAGTTTGTGAAGATCAGGATTTGAAATAACTTTTTCTGCCTTGATATCCTCTTTGAGCACTTTTTTGGAAAAGGTGAATAAATTTTCCAAGATTAAAATCATCATTTGACTCCACTTCCATTGCGTCACCGGTAGTGCATTGACTTTTTGATGCAATCTCGCTAAAATCTGAATTTGTAGTAGCTTTAACTGGTAGGTTGCATTTCAATTAATCAGAAACAATTAAAGCAGTGAGAGATGAACAGATTAGAAAATATCCACGAAGAGCATGTGAATATGCTTTATCTTTTAACATATGGTTTCTGAATTTTCAGCATAAACTGTCTGTAGGGCTTCTTCTATGCCTCATTCAGCCATAAGTTCTCCAATAGCTCCAAGAAAGGACATCAGTGTATGAAACCCACTAACCGGATTACCACATTGTTAAACTCACTCTTGTGATCAGCGCATTTAATTTCAAGTGCCTTTATCCACAAGCATTGATCAAAGGCTACAATAGGGCTTTCTTCATTTACTCTTTTTGCTTCATTGCTGATGAACATAAGTGTAGTGCATACACAGCAGTAAGAAATTAGATTTAGATCAATTATTGGCAGAAACGAAGTTACTGTTGCAACACTGTGATCACTTTCTAAAGCAGTTTGCATGTATCCCAACAAAGAACATCGAAGAGATTAATTTGAATTGGTTCATAGGATAATTTAATATCCTACCTTATCTTATTTTGCTATTTTACTTTTCGTAATGAATAAATTATTTAGAAATTATAAAAGTTGATTAATATTTATGTGACAATATTGCTATAACAATTAATGTTGCAGTCGATGGTTGTCACATAACTGTATCAGATATAGGTGCAATGTAATGTAGCATAGTTACATTTAAGATTTACCTATACGGAGTCATGTAGGTATAATTTTTCTAAAATTCCTCCCTAGTTGATCTTTATAAACATTTTACTTTTAAAAACCAATATAATGCTCTTTTTAAGCATTAAATTTCATGTAATTTGATACCCCACATGTTTTTTTAACATTTTAAAAATGTTTCGCATTTTTTCAAGATGGCCGCCAAAAAGCACATTTTGCGCAACAATACGAATGTATATTTTTAGGATGTTCATTAGGAGCGTGATACCTACCATTTACAACTAGTATAATTTTTGTTCCAATTAGTTCAACCTCTAACGCTATTTCTACTGTACTATGTAGTATATCTTGGATTTCCTTTTACACTGTGATTTTAATAGGACAAACATCTGTTTGGAAAGGGATTTTATGTTATCCTAATATCTGAATAGCAAGCGATCCTTACTTACCTGCCAACCAATTAAATATCTTCATCTGACAGAGAAGTTGAATAAAATTGCATGTAAGAAAGATATTTATGAAAATGTAAACTGAATTTACTATACTTATATTTAAGTAACAAATCTAAAGTTTTTACAAGTTTTTTTTTGGAAAAACAGTTTTGGCGGTCAGACAATAATATTTGGATGTATGTTCTTATCTAAATACATCCCAATAAACAGCAATAGCATATTAATATCACCCCAAAACAGACATATTTATTTATTTATTTATTTATTTATTTATTGAATAACAAACATACGACTTGTGTGCTTGACATGAGACCCCGCTTATAAGTCGGAGACAAGATAGCACAAGGAAATATTACAACACAAGAGAAATACACCCTGGGAGTTCCACACAAAACAGACATATTTAGAGATCTGTAAACTTATAGGGTAATTGTCCATAATCGTGTCCACTGCCAAATCACTATTTTAACAAACGTGATTTGGTGCTATAAAGTGTTTTTTTATAGCCTTTTAATAGTATCCGCATTTATTTTAAACAACAATGTTGGTATCCTCGTTCATATTTGACGCAAACTTAACTTTAGATTACGAAAGATTGGCTAACCCTTTATTTTCTCATTCAGATTTTCTGCTTAATCTTGGGTAATCGGGATTATTCCGATAATTTCTTTATAGGCTATATAGTTGCTAGGTAACTGAGAAAAGAAAAACTAGTATGTTGTGGCCATCACAAAACTTTCTTCTATCTCATACATGTCAATACTTCAAAATTCACTATCTCAGTGCCAAATAAAATGACAATCTGTGTTCATCATGAGAATTCAAAAAATATGAAATTCCGTGCATTAGTTCTCGAGGTATGACTGTCACTGAAATCGTGTAAATCCAGCATAATGCAGCATAGAAGCGCCACCTATTGGGTTATTTACACCAGAACCTAATTATCACTAACTTATGTCAACGTCTAACTGAATATGAAGTTTGAGGAAAATTCGTGCATTAGTTCTTGAGATAGAGGTATTGCGCAAATCATGACAAATGCAGCATAGAAGTGCCCCTTGTTGAGCGATTTGCAACAACACATAATCAGCAGCAATATTAATCAAGTTATACTTAAATCTGAATTTTGATGATAATTCGTGCATTAGTTCTTGAGATAGAGCTATTGAAGAAATAGTTCCAAATGCAGCACAGCAGCGCCACCTATTGAGCTATTTACACCAACACGTTGTCAGCATCATTTCATATGAAGGACTAACTAAATCCGAAGTTTGATGAAAATGTGTGCATTAGTTCTTGAGATAGAGCTACTGCGAAAATAGTGTAAATCCTGCAAAATGCAGCATAGCAGTGCCACCTGTGGGGCGATTTACACCAAAACGGAAACAGCATCCATTCATGTCAAGAACTAACGGAATCTGAAGTTTTATAAAAATCCGTTCATTAGTTCTTGAGATAGAGCTTTTGCGGAAATCCTGCAAAATGCTACATAGGAGCGCCACCTGCAGGGCGATTTACACCAAAAACTAATCAGCACTAATCTATATCAGGGACTACCTGAATATAAATTTTTATTAAATTCCGTGCATTAGTTCTTGAGATAGAGCGCCCCCAAAATGTGTGTCACATACAGACAGACAGACAGACATTTTGTAAAAACATGTTTTTTGGAATCTCTGACCCATAAAACGTGTAAATCCGTTGAAAACTGGAATTCGAAAATTTTCATGAAACCAATACTTTTTTCTTAAAAGATAGAGGAAAGTAAAAAGAAAAAAAATGAAATACAGTGAAACTCGTTTAAGATACGAATCAAGGGACCGAGAGCATTTCGTATCTTAAGCGGGATCGTATCTTATCCGGATTTCCTAGAGTCTCGAGTAATAATGCATATAAAGCCAGCGCGCATTGTTATTAACGTATTTTAGTCATTTATAACTTTCATTTTATCCATTTTTAACGATTTTTAGATATTCTAGGAAATTTGAGTTTAAGATTTTGAAATAAAGAATAACTTTATTGTACTCCAAAATTTTATTGGGTCACCGTTTGTACAATAACAAAATTAAAATGCCTTTATGCAATACTCTCAGCCAAAATTAAAAAAAAAAAAGACAATAAAACGAAATTTTTGTTAATCTTTAGAAAACAGAAACTAACAAAATTAAAGTACGTGAGGTAGTTTTAGTTTGTTGAAGAAAATTCATTTACCTTGGTTTGGTGAAAATCGAGATGGAATTGTGGTGGTCGAGATTTTATCACGAAGTTTTCTGCCTTGTTGATGTGGTAGAAAAAATCTTCTACGGACGGACCAGCATCCATCGAAGAGGCGTACAATCGAAGTAAAGTGAACCAGCTCATTAGAGATGCGAATGATGGTATGACTGGTACACCCGTTTCTTCATCCCCGTCGTCTTCTGCTTCTTCTGATGGCCTAGGTTCATCGGAACTTTTGACGTCCGCGATTATATTCGCGATAGAACAAACTTCACTGTCTCCCCACCTAGCAGAACCTGTTACAGCCTGATCGTCAATTTTGTCAAACGAGTCCCACTCTTTGCATTTTTCTTGATCCTGCTCCTCTTCTACAATGTCAACGTTTTACAAAATGCAGTCGACGTTAAAGGATTTACAAGAGCAGTTATCAATTATAGTTGATGTTACGTCTTCCCAGGATGCACTCAGGAAATGCATGGCGTATAAGAAGTTAATAGGTTTACAAGTTGGGTAGAACAGGTCCTTTTCGCGATGATCTATTTGGTGTAGATGACGTACAACGGAACGACTTTTGTATTTCACACTGAAAACATAAAGTATGCCTTCATCCATGGATTGAACCACGCTAGCGCGTTGAGTGGTGAAAAGACTAGTTCGATATTTTGTAAGTTGGGGATATCCTTGGGATGGACGAGACAGTTGTCGGTGAGACACAATACTTTCCTAGCATCCTTTTTCATTCGTTCATCGAACTTTCGGATACACTTAACGAATATATCGTTTGTCATTCATGCTTTGGCTTGAATTTCATAATCGCAGGGCTGATTTTTATCATTTTAAAACAACGAAGATTCCGCGACTTGCCAATGATGAGGGATCTTAATTTATCCATTCCGCTCATATCTGATCTAATGAGAACAGTGATACGTCCTTTGCTCAGTTTGTCACCATAATATTTCTCACCCTTAAATGCCATTGCTTTATCAGGCATTAATTAAAAAAAAAGCCCATCTCGTCGACATTGTAAATATCACATATTGAGTACTTTTTCAATAGCGGTGAGAGCACGTTATTTTTTCAACAACTGACATCATCTACATTCACAGCTGTCGACTCTCCGCATACCTTCCTATTAAACTATGCCGTATCTTTGTTTGAAGCGGTCTAGCCAAACGTTGATAGGAGTGAAATCTACTCCAAGACGTATAGCAATTTCGCAGGACAATGGACAATCCGTTAGTTGGTATGTTCGTCGATCGGTTTTGGGTGAACCACTCAAATAAAATCTTCTCCAATTATTCGTCTGCCACATTAATATTCTTTCTGCCATAGCCTACAGCTAATGCACTATTTTCCAGTTCTGTCTATTTTGTAACAGAGCTCGAAGCGTTGACTCGTGTATTCCCTCAGATTTGGCAAAGACAGTCTTGCTTATCACATTCTCGGGGCGTCGTTATTGCCTTAAGACATCCAATTTTTCAGTCAAAGAAAGCGCCTTTCTCTTTACTTTAACTCCTTAATTCTCGCTTCCGTCATATTCACGGGCTGTGTCTTTTACTCAGATTGTTTGATTCCCACCAGTTTTATAAAATGGTGAAAATGGTTACATTTTACTATCGTTTTACCTGTCATTAAATAAGGTGAATATTTCTTTTTCATAAAAGTGGTGCCAAAAAGTAATTTGAATTTTTAAACCGTAATCTAAATCGAGCATTAAGGGGTTAAGTATTACATAAGCCCCGTTTCGTATATTAAGCGACTTTCTTGACATCAAGGGACAAATTTTCTTCGTATATTAAGCGGGTTCGTATCTTATGCGTACGCATATTAAGCGGGTAATTTTACACAGGTTTAATAGGCATTTTTTAAGGGACCGAAGATAATTCGTATCTTAAGCGGGATCGTATCTTAAGCGGGCGTATCTTAAACGAGTTTCACTGTATGTATCGTGTCAAATATTTAAAGGAATAAAACGAAATGTTTTATTGTGGTGTATTTGACTGTAACCGCGCCTAGCGCGAAATGTAAATAGAATGTTTTGTGCTTAAGCAGCAATTATGAGATAGGGCGAATCTGTGTTTGTTGTGATCGTCTGCTGTAAAATGTGTTCGTTATTAAATAATTTTTTAAGCAAGATGTATATTATTCTTGCAGATATATCTCTCCACGCAATGATTTTTAAGTCCATAAATAATATGCGAAAGCTGGCGACGAGATGTTTGTAACTAAAAGTTTAAAATTCCTATGCATTCGACCACGGACCACGCCGATGGATAATTAGCTGCTGAAGACTGCCCAAAGTAAAAAAAAAAATTCTTTTGTATTTATCTTTCAAAGAAGGATAAAAATGGAGCAGCTGGTTCAAAGTTTAATAGAACAGAATAAAACCTTAATGGAAACTTTAACCACTTTTGCCGATCCGAAAACCCACGAACCTAAAGTTTCGGTTCAATCTGAAAAGTTCGCTGATACAAACGAAGCTTTTGATCCTTTTCTAGAACGCTTCGAAGCATTCATGAACATACAAAATGTTCAGGATGGCAAACGTGGCAAAGTTTTTATTTCTAGTTTGTCAGCAAAATTATACAATTTGTTAAAAAACCTGCTAGCTCCTGATATTGCTTCCGAAAAAGATTTCCTTACCCTAAAAAATATGTTAAAAGCTCACCTCACTCCGACGCCGCTTATAATTCCTAGTAGGCATGTATTTCTAAATCGTAAGCAACGGGAGGAGGGAAAGTGTCAGTGCTTTTATTGCTGAACTTCGCTCCTTAGCAATTACTTGTCAGTATAAACAAGAAATGTTAAATACGAGGTTAAGGGATGTTTTAGTAAGCGGGTTAAGAGATAGAGCAACATTAGATAGACTTTTCGAGGAAGATGATATAGATATCGAGAATACTTTGAAAATTGCTTTAGCTATGGAGAAAGCTATGAAAGGGGCAAATAAGATAATGGAGAAATCTTTAGAAATTAAGGAATTTAGCGTGGGGAAAAATAAAGAGGAGTCAAAATTTGTATTACAAAGGAAAAACTTTGGAAAACAAAATAACTGGGGAAAGAAGGAAAAAACAAATTACACACTGTTAACGGCAACTAATCACGAAAAACATTCTTGCAGATTTAAATTAGCAAAGTGTCATTTTGTCAAAAAATTGGGCACATTCAAAAAGCTTGTTTTGCCGCAAACAAAGGGTTAAAAGGAGACACTGTAAAACAAAAGCAGGTACGTACCTTGTATTCTAGTGAAAATGTTATCCCAATGTATTCTTTTGATTTGAACTCGCTAAAAGAGGAGGAGCAAATAAAACCTCCTATAATGTTAACAGTAAATATTGAAAACAAACCTATGAGTATGGAACTAGATACTGGAGGGCCCGTCTCGGTAATGAGCATTAAAAAATTTCGTGAGATTTCGAAGAAAAAATTTCACTCCTCAAAAGTAGTTTTTAAAACATACAAAGGTGAAATAATTGTATCTTTGGGATTTGTTACTGTTGATGTTGAATACAAAAATCAAAAATTTAAATTAAATTTGTACATTGTAAAGGAAAATTTGGATACAATTTTTGGCCGTGATATAATATCAATTGGGATTGGAATTCTATAAAAGCAGTGAGAACATCTTATGAATATGATTTGGATAAATTGTTAGAAGAATATAAAGAACTTTTCGACGATCAGTTAGGTGAAATTAATAATTATGAAGTAAAGTTGGAACTTAAATCCGATTTAATATCAAAATTTTGTAGAGCCAGATCTGTACCTTCTTCATTAAAAGATAGGGTTGAAAAAGAAGGCATCATAGAGAGGGTAGAAACCTCGGATTGGGTAACACCAGTTGTACTGGTTGAAAAACGCATGGGTCTATACGCCTATGTGCAGATTACCCTGTTACCGTAAACCAAAATATTATGGTACAACAACATCCTTTACCAAAATTAGAGGAAATTTTTTCAAGTTTAAAAGGGGGTAAACATTTTTCAAAAATCGATAAACATGCATATTTACAAATGAAAGTGCATCCCGATAGTCAAAAGCTCTTAACGATAAATACATATAAAAGGTTATATGTATGTAAAAGACCTATGTTTGGTTTAAATTCTGCCCCAGCTATTTGGCAAGGATGTATTGATGGTCTTTTCCAGGAGATGAAAGGTATTAAAGTTTTTATGAATGATGTTAGAGTGACTAGATCAGATGATAATTTACATTTAGAGGCTTTAATTTTTTTTTTCAGAAATGTAAAGATCATGGGCTAAAATTAAATTTGGGTAAGAGAAAATTTTTTCAAAAAGAAATTAAATTTTTAGGGCACAAAATTGATGTAAACGGTTTACATAAAACTGATGAGAAGATTTCTGCGATTTCGAAAGCTTCTAGATCTACAAACGTACAAGAAGTACAAAGTTTTTTAGGGCTTGTTAACTTTTATGGAAATTTTTGTCCTAATTTGGCTACAATAACGAACCCTTTGTATAAATTAACACAGAAAGATGTTAAATGGGTTCGGTCAAAGGATTGTCAGGAAGCTTTTGAAAAAATAAAAAATGAATTTTGTTCTCAGCGTATCCTAATGCATTATGATCCATCACTGCCGTCGGTATTGGCAACTGACGCATCTCCTGTTGGGGTAGAGGCGGTACTTTCCCACTCTTTACCTGACGGAACGGAAAGACCAATAGCTTTTGCCTCCAGAACCCTCACAAAAACTCAGCAAAGATACGCTCAGATTTATAAAGAAGCATTCGCAATTGTATGGGGTGTCAAGAAATTTTATCTTTACCTAAAAGGGAGACGATTCACATTATTAACTGACCACCAACCTTTAGTGGCCATGTTCGTATTGAAGAAAGGTCTCCCAGTTCTGGCAGCGACAAGATTGTTACATTATTCTTTACTATTACAGTCTTTCCAGTTTCACATAAAGTATCGTCATACAAAAAACCATGGTAATGCTGACTGTTTGTCTAGGCTGCCGTCCACTTCCGAACAGCTAGACGTTAATAATGAAATTGCTCTATTTCGGTTAGCACAAATAGAAACTGTTCCTATCACAGCTAGTGGCTTAGCCAAAGAAACTCTTTTGGATGCAGACCTCGCTCCATTACTTCATGTGTTATAGAGTGGAGGAGTTTTAAGGGGAAGAGAAGCAGAATATAGTCTACAAGATGGTTGAATACTGTTAGGTCAGCGTGTGTGCGTTCCTAAACGGTATCAGGCTCAGGTGCTTGAAGAGTTGCATCATGGCCATCTGGGTGCTGTAAAAATGAAATCTATCGCTAGATCGTACGTTTATTGGAAAAACATCGATAAAGACATAGAAAACACGGCCAAGAACTGCGTAGACTGTGCTCGATATAAAACCGACCCACAAAAAGTGAAGGTGCATTACTGGGAGTATCCTAGTACACCTTGGCAACGTATCCACATAGATTTTGCTGGGCCTATCTTTGAACATATGTTACTGATCATAGTAGATACTCATTCCAAGTGATTGGAAGCTTATACAATGAGATCCACCACAGCAACCAAAAGCATTGAATGCTTAAGAGACTGTTTCCGCACGATTTGGATTGCCACTGATGCTTGTAAGTGACAATGGTCCACAGTTCACATCATTCGAATTTGAAATGTTTATGCGTAATAACGGCATTAAACACAAAACCACTGCGCCATTTAAACCATCTAACAGTGGGCAGGCGAAAGATACGTATTTACGCTGAAGCAATCTTTAAGAGCTATGCGAAATTATGGTGAAACGATACAACAAAAAATAAGTACGTTCATTATGCAATACAGAAAAGCTCCGAACCTCACTGCACTTCATAGTCCAGCCATACTCATGTTGAAGAGAGAGATTCGGACGAGAAACGATCTGCTGCGTCCTGATCTTAAGCGCAGAGTGGAAGAAAAAGTTCGTAAAGGAACTTATGAATTCTCCGATAGAGGGTTCCAAATTGGCGACAATGTCCTGTTCGAAATTATCGGCAAGGAGACAAGAGATGGAGGTTTGGAAGAGTCAATTAAAATAACAAAACTTTGTAAAAAATCACCATAAAATAAAAAAATACACAGGACGCGCTTCGAGCTAAAAACATAACAGCTCGTCATCAGCTACAGCAAACACGTGTCCGCAGCGAACAAGGTAAAAAATGAACTGAAGGAAAAGAATGCGACAGATGGCGCTATCTGAAAGAGGCACATGCAGAAGAGAAAGGTGTTGCCAAAAGGATAGAATAGAAATTGATAGGGAAAAAATGGAAATAAAAGAAATAAACAAAATTAAAATAAAAATAAAAGAAGTAAATTAAAAAATATAAATAATAATAATAAAGAAAGAAATATAAAAGAATAAAACAAGAAAAAACCAAAAAATCCTTTTTTTTTTTGTTTACAAAGTTTTGTTATTTTAATTGCTTCAAATCGCCAGTTTTCGGTGCTGTTTAGCTGTTTGAAAAAGTCGTTAGTAAAGATGGGCAACTACATTATAGTGTAGATGTAAATGGCCAATTATGGCGTAGACATGTGGGTCAAATACGGGATGGAGGAGACTAGAAGAAAAAGAATGCGAGCTCCGACGACCGTCTGCAAAACCTGCCATTCCTTTGCAAAATGCTGAGGCTCCGGCGTCCAATGTTGAGTCAACACCATCACCGATCAGTGCGGAGAAGGAGACGTCTGATGTAACTCCAGTCTCAATTCCCACACCAGAGCATTCAACTCCGACACCACAACCCGATCCACTAGAGTCCGGAAACCTCCCGCGAGATTAGATCTATAGAAGAACTTTTGGAAGGGAGGAAATGTGGTGTATTTGTGGTGTAACCGAGACTAGCGCCAATTGTAAATAGAATGTTTAGTGCTTAAGCGGCAATTGTATGCTAGGTCGAATCTGTGTTTGTTATTAAATAATTGTTTAAGCAAGATGTATATATTATTCTTGTAGATATATCTCTCCACGCCATGATTTTTAAGTCCATAAATAATATGCGACATTCATATTTTTAGAACAGATGTATAAAATTCATCAAAAGACATACATTCAATTTAAAAAAATTGACAAATGTATTAGCAAAATTTCAAATTAATCAGAATACTTTAAGACTCTCATTGGCAAATTTTAGCATCCATAATTTAACCTTTAAATCAATTATTCAAATGCGCCATTTTCGTTTCAATAAATGGCAACATTTAAAAATCTTCTGCATTCTCATTATGAATTTATTATGTAAAAGAAAATGTTCTATATTTTCCGAACGAATCAACAATATTTAACCAAAACTATACAGCTGAACGAAGCTGTATACCTCACCACCAACCAAACCAAATATCAAGTTAATCGGATGCTTCTTGTGACAGTGTTATAGCGCAACAGACAGACTAGTAGACAGACTAACAGACGGACATAAATCAAACACTTTTCGTGTCTCCACATCAGGCCTTACTGACGTTTCTGTAATAAATATTCTGAAAAGGGATAATAAATGTGAATCTCTAGAGCAAGACTTTAGCATTTCAGCATTACGTGATGAACAAGTTCTTTTTTGCTTAATTGAAGTGTTCAGATTTCCAATACTAAGGTGAAGAGGGTTAATTGTATTTGCTTGTAGATGTCGTGTTTAGTTTTCTTTAGTGATAAAAATTTCCAAGGATGCGATAATACGATGAAATATTTTTGATTTCTAATTTTATGGTATTGTGTTAACTATTGAAATGTGTAGTTATTTTTATGTAGTTAAAATTCGATGAAGGATTTTACATTTATCTGCTTCTGCTAATGTTGCTTATTGTACGATTTATTTTAAATCGAATAAGGCAGTTGAGTTAACAGTATGATTTTTCAAAATTCAATGCCTTCTGAAATATATGTGGTGAACGAGTGGGGAACTATTAGATGTCGAATTCTTGAACTGTAAATGTAAACAAGAACGTTGTACAAAACAATAACTAGTGTTCAAGAACAACTTAAACCCAACTAGAGTTTTTTAAGCCTTTAAATAAACATGTATAATGAAGTAAAACTGTTCAGACAGAATCTTTAGATATTGGAAAAATGTGCGTTTTAAACAAGTTTCTGTCTTAGAAAGTATAACTGTGTTATATAATTTTTGCAGGGACCATGAAAATATATCCGTTTAAGACAATTTAGTTGTTCCGCTATATACAGGTTCCGTTATCCCACGTTTTACTGTAGTTCTTTTGTTTCCCAAATGTTAAAGAGACAGTTGCAAATAAGAAACCTTTTTTTAAATTTATATGTCAATTGCTTTGAAACTGGGCATATTAATATAAGTGTTGTTTATATATAAAAAAAAATATTGAATTGAAAATAAGATACAAAAATAAGTAACTAAGATACTAATTAAAATTTCGTAATTAATTAAAATTAGTTTAAAAATAATTTCTGGGGCATCAAAGTATTGTTTCAGAGAAAAACTTTTTTTCATGCTAGTGTTATGCAATTATAACAAAAGTTCGTAGATATTTTTTATTACAATGATAATCATAGGAGAAAATAATATTTGTCGATAAACATGGACATTTTCCAGCAAAATTTCATCAAAAATTTTCCAGATTTTCGAGCTTAAAAAATAAGATTGAAGAATTATTACTAAATTTTATGTTAAGATACATAAAAAACCATTTTGTAAGGTTTTATGAAGATTCAACAAAAAATTATGCACCCTAAAAATAAAAACTGTCGGAAATTACTAAAAAATTAGTTTTGAGGCATATAACTCTTAAAATTTTTATTTCACAAAGGTTTCGAAATTTGACAATTAAAAATTGCAATTTTATGGACTAATAATAATCATATCAACAAAATTGTTTTTAGTTGAAAGCTGGTGAATTTTAGATAAATTTATTATAAAAATCCTTTTGAGTACCTTTTTCCTCAATCTGAAGGTACAACTATTGCCGTAAACCAGTTTAACTCCTTCTTTCACTGTCCGATTGTATAACTTCAAGATCGACGAATTTAAATTACATATGCAATACCGTCATTGTCTGAAAGATCTTTTTAATATTGTTGAGAAGTGTTTACAACTTCAATTGTCTGTCTGTCCATGTCTTATAAATATAGTATTACTGCGAACTTAGTATCTGCTATTTACGTTTACTACAAAACTTTTTCTAATGAAAATAGAGTGTGTAACATTTATTCTTCGTTTATATGGACACTGGAGACGTAAAAATTGCAATAAAAGCAACATTTATTGCAAGTGTTGCTCCTATCAATATAGCGTTAGTACTACTCACAGACATGCTTCGGTTTTATAAAATAGATATAACGATTGTTATATTTAGATTCCTTCCCTGCAAGATTTTAAAAATATTAGATTTCAAAACGACACAAATGTCAACATTTTCTAGAATTATGTGATAATTACAAAATAGGGTACTACTTAGTTATCCCGTCGACCAACTTCGCCAAATTATATAAATCGCCAAACCACTCGTCAAATACAAATCGACATAATTTTTATTTTAAATAACGAAAGCACAAATAAATTAGTATAACATTAATAAAAATGCAAATAAAACGTCGAAATAAAAATCACTTGATGGCATAAACACGCGTAACTTGCTTAAAGTCAAGTGAATGTGAAATTTCCGATCAACCATTATTGGCATTTAATTGCCGAAACGTCAGTGAAGGCTTACTGTGGAGACCCGAAATTTTTTGGTTTCCATCTGTTTGTTTGTTTGTTAGTTAGTTAGTTAGTCTGTCTGTCCCGCGATAACTGCCGTAAAAAGCACCCGATTAGCTTGAAATTAAGGATGTATATTGGTGAGCTCCCCAGATTTAGCTGTATAGTTTTGATTTAAATTTGGTTCATTCGTTCGGAATATATAGAACATTTTATTTTGTGACATAATGCTTTTCTATGGGAAGTCAGACGATTTTCAAATTTTCATTTGTTGAAAAAATCGCTCATATGAATAATAGATTTAAATGGTAAATTTTGGATGCTGAAATTTTTAAATAAGAGTATTAAATTATTCCTTTTAGTTTGCAATTTTGTCAAAACATTTGTCAGAGCTTTTAAATTAGGTGTATAACTTATGATGGAATTTTATACATGTGTTCGAATACTATAAAACATTTTATTTTATGAATTTACTTATATTTCATTTTTTTTCTTTTAACCGTTGCGTAGCAACTACATTTCATCTAAAAATATCATAAATGTGAAAGTATGTATGGTTTTTAGGTGCGTTCGTAATTATATAAATACGTAGCACCTATAGTCGTCGTTCAGTCCGTCCGTCTGTCCGTCTGTCCGCATGTAACAGAGCAAAAACTACCCAACCGAATAGTCTGAAATTTCAAATATGTGATTGTTGCAAAATGTTGTCGAGCCATTTCAAATTTTATGAAAATCGGATGGATAGTTTAATTACAGGGACAGTCAAAAGTTTTTCTTTACATTACGGCCAATGGGAAAAATTATTGCAAGTGGATTTTAATGATATTAGAGCCTTCCGAATGATCTGAAATTTTAAAGATATAATTGTTGCAAAATTTTGTCGAGCCATTTCAAATTTTAGGAAAATCGGACGTATAGTTTAATTACAGGGACAGTCAAAAGTTTTTCTTTACATTACGGCCAATGGGAAAAATTATTGCAAGTGGATTTTAATGGTATTAGAGCCTTCTGAATGATCTGAAATTTTAAAGATATAATTGTTGCAAAATTTTGTCGAGCCATTTCAAATTTTAGGAAAATCGGATGTATAGTTTAATTACAGGGACAGCCAAAAGTTTTCTTTACATTACGGCCAATGGGAAAAATTATTGCAAGTGCATTTTAATGATATTAGAGCCTTCTGAATGATCTGAAATTTTAAAGATATAATTGTTGCAAAATTTTGTTGAGCTATTTCAAATTTTAGGAAAATCGGATGTATAGTTTAATTACAGGGACAGTCAAAAGTGTTCCGAAAAAATTATTGGAAGTGCATTTTAATGATGTATCAGACAATGCACGTTATGAAGTGCAAAACATTATACATTCAGTACAATATGGGGTGCAAAAAATAATTTTAAAACTAGTTATAGTACGAACGCACCTCATTTGCCACGTTTGACGAGCAATTTCCAACTTGTTTAAGTCAAATCAAAGTTAAAAGGAATGAATTAATGAATGCCTTTGTATAGATATTTGCATATAGATCGATTTAAACGCAGAAATGAAAATAGTATTTATATACTATATAGAATAATATTTTTATTTATGTATTCAACTATTTTGATTATAAATGAAAAAGTTTGTTATTTTCATACAGAATAAACTGACATTACTTTATTATTGCCACAAAAAAAAAAAAGGAATAACAATTTCTCCCAAAGAGTTAATTTTAATTTGTAAGATTTTCACGTGCAAAAGGAAAATGGAATAAGCAAATTATAAATAATAAAAAAGATAAATATGGCAGGAATGAATACATATAAACATTTCACACCAAATACCACCTAAAATAATTTTTGTAGTGGTATTTTCCCAACACTACGAAGAAAGATTCCTCGATTTACACGATTTTACTTGGCCTTCCTTTTCTCATTGGTTGCGATTTCATTTTCGCAATTGTGTATATTAATTGGCACAAAATTTTACATTTTTATGACTGAGGTATATGTAAGGCCATACAAATAAGAAATTCCGTATTGTCTCCTATAAAATGTGATAAAGTGTTGGTTAATTATATATGTTTCGATTAGGAGAAGCAGAGCTGCAAAGCCTCCGGCGTTCTGGATACCAGTATTTTAATACAAAAAATGTTACTTTATTTAATTGAAACATTTGCGCGATTTAAAAGAACAACATTTTCTGTAAGATAATAGTATTGTGCAAAAAGCCTGAGACTTGCCATGTCTGGTGGGGAGTGAAATGTTTTATTTAATGCATTTATCTCTATTTTATTGCTACGTGAACAACGTCCCGTGTAACAGTTGTAGAGTGTAAAATAAATTAAACTATTAAAATAATCCCTATTACGAAAAATGAAACAAAATGCCCGGCTAAGGAAATAAAAGGTTAGTTAACCTTTCCTAATTTGACCTGAACACAGGTGTGTGTCAAGTTTCAACGGTGTTTGTAACATCACGATTTTAAATTAAATGTGGATACTATTAAAAGGCTATCACAAAAAATACTAAACGGCGCCAAATCACGTTTATCTATTTAACGATGATGAATTATTAACCGTTAGGTTTAGAAGCCCCCTTACTTTAGGGTGATTTTAGTAAGTTAATGCTATCGAGTACATTTTTAGATATTTAGATTAGATCTTAGATATAAATATTGCAGAATGGTAATCAAAATTATTTTTTGGAAACAAAAATTATAAAGGTATTAGATTTCTAAATTAGATGTCTCAGTTTACATTTCCAAAAGTTCTTTATCCATTAGATACAGGTGTTTGTGGTTAGCAGGCAAGTAAATACTGCTGTATGGATATTAGGATAACGTAAAATGCTTGACCAAATTGTTGCTTATCCCTATAAATCGCAGTGTAAAAATGAATCTAAGATATAGGATAATCATTAACTCAATCAATAGAAAATTACAAATGCAAAATAAATTACACAATGGAGGGTTAAGGGGGGCACCCCCCCTGAAGAAATTTGCTTTATTATATAAAAATTACCAGAATAAGTAGCTCGTGAGACTTTCAGAATATCATTACATAACAACGTGTTTAATTTAACGCTTCTAATGTCTGAAACCATGTCTGAAATATTTTTTTTTCCTTTTATAAATGTTTGTGTAATTTAAAAAGTTTAAATTTTGTTTTTGTAGAAAGATTAATATTACGCAAAGTTTCCTAAAAACAATAAGTTGCAGAGATGACGTTGAGGCTCTTGATCTGCAGATTTACTAGTCATATAGTTTGGTGATAGATTTTTGGTCGACGGGATAACTAAGTAGTACCCAAAATAGTAACTTGCTAAAGAAAATCTATAATGAAATCTTTATCATTCATGTCTGTAATCTTTTCAATAAATATTTTGATTGATTGTTTTTCATGCGTATAGATATTTGCAATATATAGATAATATATAGATATTTGCAAATTTCATAAGTATTGCGCGGCAGCGCAATACTTATTTATTTCCAGTGTGACTACTTAATGTCAATTTAAGATAGTAAAGACTATGGAACTCATAGCTTTTTTTATTTCTTCCTATGTTTTTTTTTTACTTAATTCAAATATAATTTTTAATAATTCCAAATTTCGCTGTTTTAATTGAGAATCAGTGGACATTTTCGCTCTAAAATTTAACGTTTTTTCTTTATTGTTGCAAAGAATTCAAAAGCCGTAATAATAATTTACCTACAGCAATTAATTTTCAGAGGTGAATGACGTCAGATTAAAAAAAAATTAAATATATTTTACTCAAGAACCCCTTATCATAACAGTTATATGCTAAGGAATGATTATATAATAAAAAAGACTTGATTTTACGTATACTGATTTTTAAGCACGAATGCCAGTTACATACAGACGTTAAATTTCAATCAAACCTGTCAGGATTCACAGAAAAAGATATTCTATATATATATTACTCAATCTATGTGGCACAGAAATCGCGATTATTTGTTAATTGTTTAATGGCAATTCCCGAATGAAACGAATCTCATTGGTTATTGAACAGCATTTAATGCATCTCCATACCTATACGAGGGGTTACCACAGGGCGGACCCGGTTCTGCCGCCAAGTTTGCCATAAACTTGGCGATATATCGTCAAATTTGGCAACCAAAATTAGTCGCCAAAAGTGACGCCATCTTGGCGATATCTCTAATATTTCGCCAAATTCCCATAGACTTCCATTGTAAATCAATAGGGTTTACTTTCTTACAGAAAATCAACAAAGTGAGATATTTTAATGCAACAAAAACTAATATTAGCTTAAGAGACTATATTAATTACTTGCCGCCTATTGCGACCAGTTTAGTCTCTTTTACATGTATGCCAAGCATTGTATCATGTTACTTTTATTCATAATATAATTTACTTGCTCAATCCTTCAGCAAATCGGTAGATTCTGATAGCGAAATCAAGGACTCTGTATTTTTATGTCAGCCGGCTGCGGATGATAAATCGCCAAACATTGTTCCCGTTGTATTTTTTCGTATTTCGTATTAATATAATCCTTTTTTCGATTAATCTTATTTTCGTATTAATATAATCCTTTCACTCTTTTTAAATAAAATACTAGGGGGGCTCCGCTCTCCTGCTCGCTACGCTCACCAACCCCCGCGTAATGGCTTCCTGATTCCGTTCGGTCTCGCAAAGCAATCCCTATTTTCTAGCCAACCCCAGACGTAATTGTTTCGCATTTCCATTCTGGATTCCTTAAACCCTTATTTCCTATAGATTCAATTTTTAGATTCAACTTGGTAAAAACGCGCTCATCGCTAATTTGTAGTTACAGTAAATAATCTTATCGTATAATTCTCCTCTCCTCTGAAATTTTCACTTCGCCGCTTTTTCTCTGCCAACACATATGTCTAAAATTATACATATAGTGTTACGAATATTGTAAATAGTTAGTGTTTGTGCTTAAAAATAATGTAAATAGTTCAATTAAGCTCTATTCATAAGCTAATGTTAGTTTTTGTTGCATTGAAATATCTCAATTTGTTGATTTTCTGCAAGCAAGTAAATCCTATTGTATTTCAATGGGAGTCTATGGAAATTTGGCGAAATACTGGAAATAGTGCTAAGTTGGCGACAAACTTGGCAACGTTTGGCGACGGTGCCTGGTTCCCCCCCCCTTATAACGCCAGAAAGCTCTGACTAATCAGATGCGTTTCGCGGTATCTACGCAGATTTTCATTGGTCCATTTCCGAAGCGTTACTTTTTTTTATATATCGAAGGATTACAAATTAAATATAAAATTATATGTATACTGTTACGAATATTGTAAATAGTTAGTATTTGTGCTTAAAAATAATGTAAATAGTTCAATTAAGCTCTATTCATAAGCTAATATTAGTTTTTGTTGCATTGAAATATCTCAATTTGTTGATTTTCTGTAATTAAATAAACTCTATTGGATTTCAACTGGAGTCTTTGAAAATTTGGCGAAATATTGGAAATAACGCCAAGTTGTAAATATTAAATTTGGCGATATATCGCCAAGTTGGCGACAAACTTGGCTACGTTTGGCGATAGAGCCGCCCCCCCCTTTGTAACCCCCCTTATAGCGTCAGAAAGCTCTGACCAATAAGATGCGTTTACACAGTTTGTCTACACAGATTTCATTGGTCCATTTCCAAAGCGTTACTTTTTTTTATATATAGAAGGACAAAACTTTAATTTAAAACTGAAACACTAAAAATTCATTTTTATTCATTCAATTTTCAATTTTCAATTTTCAAATTCATTCAATTTTTCATTTCTTCACTATTATAGAGATAACATTTAAGGGAGTCCAAGTAAATTAAATTATGAATAAAAGTAACATGATACAATGCTTAGCATGCTTTCCTAAACATAAATTTTAAGGGAGACCAAACTGGTCGCCAAGGGTAGCTAGTCTATGTATATATATATATATATATGTATGTATATATATATTACGCTATCGTATGTGGCACAGAAATCGCGATTATTTGTTATTTGTTTAATGGCAACGCCGGAATGAAACTCATCTCATTGATTATTGAACAGCGTTTAATACATCTCCATTAGGGTGGAGCGAAAAAAATTATTTTTTGAAAATCAAAAACGGGTAGGTGCCAAAAGTTGCCTTTATACTAGTACATCATCTGCGTGCAATACTATTGCTGAAAAAAAAATGGCTTGAGTCTGCGCTTTTGGTCCAAATGTCGAAATTTTGGGTAAAATTTGGCATTTTTTCAAAAATTTAAAAAAAATTCTATAGAGATGATTATTATTTAAAAGTGTTATTTAAACCTTTATTATTAATGACTTAACATATTTAAACGATAAAACTATATCTTTGTTCTGTATAACTGGAACAAAACTGACAACTTTTGGTGAAAAAAAGGCGTTTCCGCTCTGTTGTGTCATACAACTAATTGTTATTTAGAATACAGCTCTTACGTAGTTGCTTTGAAATCTACCAAGGGGATATATGAATTGGGAGTGGCTGCATTTCATGACACAACAGTGCATAGCTTTACCACCCTTCCATCTGAGCACAATGTTTTATTCATATATTGAATTGTGATTTTTTATCAAAGACTGACATAAGATTCCTACGTACCAACCTAATCCATCTCTTCTTTGTATCTACAGACGTTGGGTGCTGCTGTGACACTTCTTCACGTATATTTCTACTGCTTGTGTATGATAAGGCAAGCAGAGTAATGCAGTGGAATTAATGGAATCTATTCAGCCCTCTAGTATCTTCACTAAAATTACATCCAGTTACTGCATAGTGATTGGGAGTTCCGTTCCTACAACATTTTACAACATTTAGGTATTTCATCTTTGAGTATGCCATCATTTACTCTACCTCTTGAATTTTTTATATGCTGATAAGCTTGTTGTTTAATGTGATGGCGATCGACATCAAAATTGCAATAAGAATTTGCTCTCGATGTGAAAAGCTACCATTTTCCTAAATACATTTTTTTAGTATTTGTTTTTTGCCGATTTCTGTGATGTTTTGTAGCCGAGTAATTTCCCAGAAGTTTTTAGATCAATTTTTTAGATGTGAATTTTATTTGGTGTAAGCCATCATGTGGCATAAACTTGGATTACATACTTTGTGAGTGAACCAGACTCTGATGGTCAATCAGTTCAGTGCTTATATAAAGGCGAATAATTTTATGCGCCGTTGTGGGCCATCTTGCGTAGGACAAGTTTCTTTGGTTCCTATTCGCTAGTTCTTCTGAGCAATATTTTGATGAAATAACTTTGCAGATATCTATCAGGTATTTCTGGTATGTGCTGAGTACCCTTTTCTTGATTTCAGGAAATAATGTTTCAAAATTACTCTCTATGGCTTCAAAAATTGAAATAAGAAGGGAATAAGCACGTGGACAAAGATTTTCCTATTGGTCCGGCGCATCCCTATGGGTTAGAACCTAATTTTTGCCAACGATTTTATCTAATAAATGATGCAGAGGAAATTAACTGGACTTGGAGGAGACATATGATCAATTGTAATGGTTCATTCTAAACATGCCCCTCGCAGAATGGATGACAACGACTAACAGAATTACCCGCCTTCAAATGAGCACTCTCTGCCCATCAGAGTCTCTACGTTCACTCAAAAAGTACTATGTTATCCAAGTTTGGCTCCAGAATAGTTTACAATCAAATGTAATCCACAGCTAAAGAAGGGATCTAAAAACTCATGGGAAATTGGCTACACAAAAACAACTTGGATACTAAACAACACACAAAACGGAATAAAAAAAAATACTGAAAAAAGGTTATTTAGGACAATGGTTGCTTTGCATACACAGGCGAAATTCTTATTTCAATGCTCTCTGACGATTGCCATCACATTAAACTGCTAGCTGCTCAGCACATAATAGTCGAGAGATGAGAATAAATGATGGCATACGCAAATCGGAAATATCGACAATCAACTTTGAAGCGGATAATTATATAAATCTAACTCATTGGAAAAGTGTTGTGGTAACAGAACCTCTAATCAATATACATTTATCGTGTGCAATCTTGGTGAAGATAATAGAAGGCTGAATAGATTACATTAATATCATCCTCACTGCATTACACTGTTTGTCTTCTCTTACACAAACAGTAGAAAAATACGTAAATGAGATCACAGCAGCAGCATTCAAAGTCTGTGGATCCAAAGAAGAGATGTACCAGGTTGATACATAGAAAACTTATGCCAGTCTTTGATAAAAAAATCACAATTCAATGTATAAATAAAAAATTGAGTTCAGATGGTAGGGTGGTCGAGCTACGCACTGTTGTGACATGAAATGCAGCCACCTCCACGTGGTACCTCCTGGGTAGTTTTGAAAGCAGCTAGGTAAGAGCTGTATTCCAAACAACAATTAGTCGTATGACACAACAGAGTGGAAACGCCTTTTTTTCACCAAAAGTTGTCAGTTTTTTCCAGTTATACAGAACAAAGATATAGTTTTTTCGTTTAAATATGTTAAGTCATTAATAATAAAGGTTTAAATAACACTTTTAAATAATAACCATCTCTATAGAATTTCTTTTTTAATTTTTGAAAAAATGTAAAATTTTACCCAAAATTTCGACTTTTGGACCAAAAGCGCAGACTCAAGCCATTTTTTTTCAGCGGTAATATTGCACACAGATGATGTACTAGTATAAAGGCAACTTTTGGCACCTACCCGTTTTTGATTTAAAAAAATTAATTTTTTTCGCTCCACCCTAATCTCCATATCTATAAGAGGGTTACCATAGGGGGGGGGGGGGCTGTACTGTCGCCAAATGGAGCCAAGTATCGCCAAATTTGGTGATCAAAATTAGTCGCCAAAAGTGGCGCCAAGTTGGCGATATCTCTAATATTTCGCCAAAGTCCCATTGTAAAACAATAGGGTATACTTGCTTACAGAAAAGCAACAAATTGCGATATTTTAATGCAACAAAAACTAATATTAGCTTAAGGGATTATATTAATTATATTTAAGGGAGTCCAAGTAAATTAAATTATGAATAAAAGTAACATGATACAATGCTTAGCATGCTTTCCCAAACATAAATTTTAAGGTAGACCAAACTGGTCGCCAAGGGCGGCTAGTTGACATTTAATCTAGTTTGGCTATAGTTTTTTGATCGAATTTTAAGCTCGAATGGCGCCAAGCTTTATAAAAACCGGCCAAGGCCCCTATACTGAAAAAATATCAAGTATTATTTAAAATAAAATAATAACTCTATTTAACCCTCTCGTGCATGAACATTTTTAAAGTGGTTAAAAATAGTATTCTTCATAAAAAATTTATTCAAAATAGATTAAGAAAAAATAATGTTGATAAAAAAAATAAAACTAGAAGATAGGAATTCTGTTTTTACAGAATTTAGTGTCACTCCCGATGAAAAGAAAAAATAAATAAATATAGAAGCATAATTCAGTTTGAAGACATAAAACACACGCTTTTATTTTATATAAAATGACGTCATTCGCATCCGCTGAAGACTTCCATATTTATGATTCATTCTTGAACAACATCTACAGAAAAGTATGCATATGACGTCACTATCGCAGACACACAAATCCAGCAAAAAAGCCATGTCGTCATTCAATAAACTCGAGAAAAATAAAGGATCTAATGATTCATATGTTTGTAACATTAATATGGATACATAAAATTAAGGTACTTTTCGGTTAGCCGGGCGCCAGTGTTATATATACATATTTATATACATACATATATGTAAATATACTGTAAATATACATATATATTTACATATATATATATGTGTGTGTATATATACAACATGTGTATATGTGTGTATATATACAATATGTGTATTTATATATATGTATATTTACATATATGTATGAATATAAATATGTATATATAACACTGGCGCCCGGCTAACCGAAAAGTACCAAAATTAAATATAGTTTATAATAGCTGCATATTTTATCAAAAATCATAAATTTTTATATTTTTGTATTTTAATTTAAAAAAAACTCAGTTGTTATAGGAAAATGGCAACAAAAAGATATAGTAATTTACTATTTTCCAACTCATAAAATAAAATCATTAGACGAAACCAAAATGAAGAAACGAATGAATTTATTAAGAATGACCAAAAGAAAACTCAAAGAAAGAATAAAAGAACATAAAGCGGATATAAAATTTTGGGTACTACTTAGTTATCCCGTCGACCAAAAATGTATCGCCCAACTATAAGATTAAATGCCAGTAATGGTTGATCGTAAATGTCACATTCAATTGACTTTAAGCAAATTACACGTGTTTACGTCATCAAGTCGGTTTTATTTCGACGATTTATTTGTATTTTTATTAATGTTATACTAATTTATTTATTTTTTCGTTATTAAAAAAAAATTATTTCAATTTGTATAATTTGGCGAGTGGTTTGGCGATTTATATAATTTGGCGACATTGGTCGACGGGATAACTAAGTAGTGCCAAGTTTTGTCGTCAATCCACACCCACAGCTCTGTCTTGTTTAAGTTTCAATCAGAATATCGCAATAGATTTTGATCATGCAAAAATCATATTCCCATTATTACGCATCCACTATAAGAGAATCCAAAGAAATCCTATTTAAAAACAATCAAGTAATTGCTGGCCGAAAGAAGTAGCATATCGGGGGCTAATAAATTACTTATTACAAAATGACCCTGACATTAAAGCTTACAGATACTAAAAATTTATTATTAAGAGTTATTAAACATTTTTTGTGATAATTTAAACTTTGGACAAGTTACCACAAAGTGAAAAGCAAATAATAATAATAATAAAAAAATTGGCCATGTTTTTATTTAGATCTAAGAGCAGAAAATATTTTTCTCCTTCAGAACAGAAAAATATTTTGTCGGTACTTTTATATTAGCCGGACGCAGGCGATAAGTCGCCATTATTATTCCCCTAGCCATTATTGTTTTTAATTTATAAACGCGAAAAATAAAAGCTGCTATTGGCGAGACAAAGATGTGGTATTGGACAGTGCTGGTGTAGTCGTAGAAAAAGCAGAGGGCATACGTACTAAGCAGAGGGTATACCCTACAGTTAGTTTTTTTGAGAAAGAGGGTATACGGTGGTCCTTAAAAAATTCAGAAGGTATACGGCCTATACCACCGTATACCCTCCACTACATCCCTGTTATTGGACAGAATTGAGTCGGCTAACATACAAGTACTGATTTTTGATAAAGACTCATTTTCCAACTGAATATTCGAAAAGAAAACAGCTTTGATATTTAGTACTGTATTTCACAAGCATCATCGAACTTCATATTAAATTTATATGTGATAAAGCTATAATAATAAAAAAGGTACTTGTTAGTTATCCCGTCTACCAAATAACTGTCGCGAAATTTCAAGATTAAATGCCAATAATCGTTGATCATAAATGTCACATTCACTTGACAACACGTATTTACGTCATCAAGTGATTTTTATTTCGACGTTTTATTTGTATTTTTATTAATGTTATACTGATTTATTTTGTATTTCGTTATTTAAAATAAAAATTATGTCAATTTGTATAATTTGGAGAGTGGTTTGGCGATTTATATAATTTGGCGAAACTGGTAGACGGGATAACTAATAAGTACCTAAAAATATAATATACACAATTCGCTGCGGGTTATTTCACATATGAGACGAACGTAACTTCATATATGAGATTGGCATGCACGAGACTTTAATTTTGTAAGCTGAGAATTGCCGACAATAATCATTTAAGCTAATAACTATTACAGAAAATCATAACACACACAACATATCGGTAAATATACCACATAAAACAGTTTCCCATGTATTATTTAATGAAAAAATTTGCATAAAAAAAACTAATTTACAAAGATATTATTACTTCTAATTACAGACATTGCAAATTTGGATTTATTTAAATCTCTTTTAATTTCATTAATCCACTTCATCAGATTCCGATTTGCGCTTCTTCAAAGACAGGTACGACTTTTCTTTAGTTTTCTTTTTTTCTGGAAAGAGCTGTTCCAAAGTTTCTTTACTCATCTGACTTTTGATGTAGTTCCTGTTATCATAAGTCACTGTCCATCGTTTTTTAGGAGGCGACGATTGTTGAACAGCCGAATATTCTCTTCCATCACCTATTTCGCTTCGTCCTGTCTTTTCGCAGTCCTTTTTTGCCTTTTGAAATCTATATTCGGAGTAGCATGGCAGACTTTGAAAGGATTGATATCTATGATCACCTCTGCCGCGTATGTCAAAATCGTCACTGAATGCTTTGTTTCTTTTGTCTTTTTGTGTTTTATACGAATCATAGTCTTCCATTGCGGCTATGGTATATTCGAACAGTTGATTTAGAAGAAGATTTTGATTTTATTCAAACTATTGAGTTCGCAGACGGTTTGATCAGAAGTTCAGCATTTGGAAAACTGGCAGTAGGCGTAGAAATGATAGTAGAAAAAGTTTGAAATGAAATCCATGAGTGTTGCCATTAACACCATTGCTGTAACAGTAGAAATCATGGATGCATGTAAAATATCTGGTTTGATGAAAGTTGAAGATGAAGGAATGAAAATTATATAAATATATTTTACTTTTTTAAAAATAGATAAATAAATAAATAAAAAAAAGCAATATAACAAATTACAACGACCATTTGGAAAATGATTTTTTCGAAGACTAAAATTTAAGACATAAAAAATCGCACGGAGTTGATCATACATTACGTACGCCATGAATTAAACATTAATACTGTAATGACACGTAAAAATTGCAAGCGCAAAAATCGCCTGCGACTTGTGCGTATTATCCAAGCATTTCATTGGCTGTTCGGGAAAAGACTTTTCCATCGTCAGATTTCCAAGAAATCTCATGACGCATTTTAAATGAAATTTCATTCTTAAACTTCTAAACATCCGACAATATTACTTTTTACACCGTCGGATAGAGAAAAAAATGTACTTTTAAGTGCAATTTGTTTGAAAGCTGTATCTTAATTTGTTTCAGAGTTATTAATTTTTTTTGTAGTTTTTATTACTTTTTTGTCGTAGTGGCAACAGAAGGTATCCATCGTTGTTGAATGTAAAGGGAAATACAGATTACTGTATAGATCAATCAGGAAACGAATAAAATGCGGATTAAACCAATAAAAACCTTCAGATATGCTTTTGATTTCCTACCCTGACAGAGAACAATAACCATTTTTCCAAATGGTTAATAACTTTTTGAATAAACAAACAATTTTGTTTACTCTAAACCTGACGAAACACCAAATTAATTTTTTTAATGGTTTATAAGTGAAATGTAACGGGAATCGGTTTTTAACACTTTTCAACATAGTTGAAAAGCGTTTATGAATTCGATTTGTCTGCCCATCTGTCCTGACGAAACACCAAATTAATTTTTATAATGGTTTATGAGCGATATGTAACGGGAATCGGTTTTTAACACTTTTCAACATAGTTGAAAAGCGTTTATGAATTCGATTTGTCTGCCCATCTGTCCTGACGAAACACCAAATTAATTTTTATAATGGTTTATGAGCGATATGTAACGGGAATCGGTTTTTAACACTTTTCAACATAGTTGAAAAGCGTTTATGAATTCGATTTGTCTGTCTGCCTGTGCTCTATCGCGCGTAAATATAGTCCGATTGCAGGAAATTCATGTATGTTATTGGGTGTTACTTTGGAATGTTCGGTATTGAAAATAAAGTGCGTAGCATTTACGATTCATTTACAGGGATACTCAAAAGAATTCAGTTACATTACGGTCTATAGGGAAAAGTCGTTTGCGGTGTATTTTTTTTTGATATTACACTATTTTGAATTTATTGAAATTGATATTTATCATTGACGTGTACTACAAGGTTTTTACTATAGAACGTGGTGAACATAGAATTTATCGTTCATCTACAGGGGCACACAAAAGAATTTGCCTACAGAAAAAAAAAAGAACGATAATTGAACTATTGAAGCCTACGAACAATAATTGATGGTGGTGCGTTTTCAGTTGTGGCATGCGATTTTAAATTTAATTATTTTTTAAGTATTACTTGGTGTGTATAAACTGTGTAGATCATATACAGGGCTGTACAAAAGTTTTCAACAAGATCCGTTTATTGGCGGAAATTGCTGAATGGAAAATTTCAACTGTACTATGCGTTTAACGGAACTAACTTTTAGCATACTATGCAGTATGCATACATCTATAGATCATATACAGGAATGCACAAAAAGATCGTATATTTTATGGACTATTCATAGTAATAGCAGAAATTGGGTTTTAAAGTACATTATGAGTTTTCCAAATTGTTCATTTAGACATCATCTTTCACTTTGCTAAACTGTGATGTTTTGTTATAGTATTCTGAAGGAGTTGGAAAGTGTTTCATAATCTATGCTGTAATCTATGCAGGATATTTCGTTCTAGTTAAAAATGAATTTAATTCTGTCACGTGTCTTTGGAAATTTAATTTATGATGGCTAAACTAGATTCAAAGCGCGAGCAGCGTCACGTTTTGAATGCTCGTTGGTGCTAGCGATTCACAATAAATTTACTAATTATATTACTGTAGTAAGTTATGTTAAACCTTTCTGTTCTAAAAAAAAAGTAACTAACGCTGTCACCGCCGCCACAGCCTGTTTTGAATTTTTTGTGACCGGAGGTCTTTCTTCGTTAATATTTAAAAAAAAATATTGCATACAAAAATATGAAAATCGGCGGTATTATAGAGAAATGTTTGATAAACATGCTGATGTATACATTTTTCAAATCTAAGAATTATTTTAAGATATATTTAATGCTAAAGTTGGACAAAATCGTTCCATTAAAAAAGTTTGGTACTTTTCCGTTATACGGACACCATTGTCGCCAAGCGTAATAGTTGGCGCAAAATGAAAATCACGTGAATTGGAACATTTGAAAAATAAAAGAAAAAACATAGTAAAGTGAGCATTTTAAAAATATAAAATTTAAAAATTATAGGCTTTTACGAACTATTCGTAATTTCGAAAGCAAGCAAATTAAAAAGCTTTCCGAGGTTAAGGTTAAATAATAATCAATCATGTGATTCACGTTTCATGAATAGCAAATCACAATGTTTCGCACGGTTTATAATAAAAATCCTTTTCAAGATCAGGGTTGAAATAATTGGCGCATTAGCATGCATTTTGGCATGGCGTCCGTATAACGGAAAAGTACCAAAAGTTTTATAGGAGCAAAAATTATGCATGGGAATTTAATCATTTTATGCGTTAGAATTTTCCGATGTGCAGACTGCATTTACTTTTTTAATTTGACTCATTTTTTGAGGTTTTATTTCTATTTTAAATTCAAACAGCATTTCGAGAGATATTTTTTACATATTTTAGAAAATGGTATTAATTTAAACTGTTGCCAACTGTATAAACAGCGCAAACAATAATGTTTGCTTCAAATTAAAAATTTATTTACACGTGACTGTTATATACAGGAAAAAACCTTCAAATTAGAATTAAATAATTATGTATAAAAAGCTGGAACTTGTTGAAAATTACGTCATAAAAATTATATTTACACGTGAGTTTGAAAAGAGAAAGGGTATCGTAAAATAATAAATTCAGTAACATGCGCTAGAAGCCTTAAATAGGAGAAATTACGTCACATTACACTTATTACGTAAAATGAACAAAAAATAATATTGCAAAACAGTTTAAATTTAAAAATTGCGCGAGATATTTATTTGATATTTTGATATGATCTTTTCAACTATTTTTATTAGGACAGCGCAAACAATATTTCATTCCTAACAAAAGTATTTTCACATGAATATTAAAAAGAGAAAGAAAAGTTTGATGAAAATTATGTCACATTAAAAACGATACATTTAAAATGTCTTATTTAAAAGAACTTTCTTTTCGCTTTGTTAAAAAATACCGGGTGACAAAGACTCTGTTTACTTAATTCATTTTATATTAGCTTATTTTGAAATGTTTAACTGATTTTATTTAATCAAAGACGAAAACAGCCATTGTATCTTTTAACAGCAGCTGATTTGGCCTTAAAGTACCAAATCAAAGAGAAATGAATAGAAACCCATTTATAGTAGATCGCCACTGTTTTTTAAATTATAACTCAATCTTTCGAAATCTTTTTAAAGCCGATCAAATTAGCTTGCTTTTAGAGTCTGCGGTGTCTCAACGGGGGTTGGTGAGCGTAGCTCGTATTGGGCAGAGTTATAAACTAGTGTTATAAATCACTAGATGCGCATAAATTTTCTTAATTTCAAATTGTTCAGAAAGCAAAATCGAATCGTAGAACTCAATGTAAATGTTAATGAACTATAGCCTATATCAGGAGACTCGGAAGTAGTGCGCTGCAAGTAGCGAAACTACAGTAGTCGCTGCTTTTTACAGTAGTTTGCAGTTACGTGCGTTACATTTTGAATAATACAGTATAGTGAATAACACAATACAAAAAATCAGGAGTTTGTAGCTAGAACCCACGCTACTTTTATCACTACTTCAGTCGAAAAAAGTGCCATTCTACAAATCATGTGGCCGTAACTTCCTTATTTTGTGACAATTTTGTTATGCTGAACAATTTGCGAATCTCAGCGGTAAATCTCAGTTGCATTGTATGAAGTCATAGATTTCACCCACTGACACTCTCTGCTAAAACGTTGTACGTACTAACTCACCAAAGGAATTAATTTTATTGCTCCCAACACTTGTATATTTACTCGTTATTAGGTCTACATGTTTTAATGCCGAGTTTCTTATTACTTGAAATTTCTTTATTTACAGATTTATATATTGTTTGCATTTACAGTTAATTTTCTCTAGTTTACTGGATTGTAAAATTAGACAATTCAATATAATTGACTCTCTATAGATCCCATTACAATTAACATATTAAGAGTGCAATGGAGAGTGCAGTAAATACATATTAATGGTAATTTTATACCGCAGTGCAATAATTACTGTAAGAATAGTAAACAAAATTTATGGTGTGATGTATTTTTAAAATGCATTGTACAAGACTTGACATTCCCCAGTTTTAATAAAAACTTAATAAAATCGTACCTTTACTCGTGAAACTTTGGATAACTTTCGATTGAGGTGAAGGACTGGGGAGTGGGGGTAAATGATCACTGTAGCTTATCTATGCATGCTTTGCATCCAACAAGAAAGTAAAGTTAACTTGTTGGCTTTTAACCCTCGCAATTCTAAGATGGAGTCCATTTGACCCTATCTTTACATGTTGCAGTTTTTTCTCATTTAGAATATGTATGCTAAAATTATTTTCTAGGAATTACCCTATAAAGATCTCTTTCATGATTTTGTCTACTTAGTAAATTTCGCACAGTTAAGTTTTTTTTTGTTTATTTGTAGAAATTGTGAATTGGGTCACATGGACCCCATCTTAGGCAGTCAGGGATGAAAGCTTTCTATCATTTATCACGTTTTAACAGAAAGAAGAATAATTTTTAACATCCCGCAAAAGGTAGTTCACTAGACGGCTCTGCGGGTACGGTGTTATCATGCAAGCGAGTGTAAGCGCGTCCCTCATTTCATTATTTCTTTGTTCTTCTGTTCAATTGTGTGTAAATTTCGCTATTCAATTAAATGAATCATCGCATCGTATGAACATTATAATTACTTTTTGGGTATCAAACTACCTATAGTGTCACCCCTTTTTAAATCTTAGGCATTTAAACAATATTTTTATCTTAGTACAGCGAGGGTTAGTATTTTTTCATTCGACCAATTCCGCAACTCAGTGTTACGATCACTGTAGCTTATGTTATGTATGCATGCTTTGCATCCAACAAGAAAAAAGAACTCCACTTGTTCATTTTTGATATTTTTTTCGTTCGTCCAATTTGGTTTCTCAGTGTTTCAGAAGCGAATTAAATTCCACTCGAATTTCTTGTTCGAGAACCGACTACAACTGGGATGTTCGAGTACTAAAGTTCTATTGTATTAATATTTTATTGCACATACATTGCCCCAATAAGAAACTATTCAGAAATGTAAGTTTTCATATAACATGAAATTATCTGTATTCTTACTTCAGATAAACTTAAAATCTGAATTATTTGTAATTTCTCTGTTAATTTAAAATGTAATATTAAGAAATTCTCTCAAAGAATCTATTATTTTCATTTCAGGTTCTGAGTTGCTGTAGTTTGAATCAAATGAGCATCGGTGAAGAAGTATTCGTTTCCTTTTGAACTAGTAATTGATTTTCATACTACATAAATGATTTCTTATCTATTCACTTGAATATGTGTCTTTCGCAATAATGAAGACGATAAAACAGAGAGGTGCCGTTGAATGACATTTTAAGTGTAGCATTTTTCATAAAATTGTAAATGATGTGTAGTGAATTCACCTCTCAGCTGAATATGGCTTCCCAGCCTCACTGGTTTCCCATGCTGGCAACGCCTAACATACTGACTATGTAAGTACATTCTATATTTACACTGTAACAACAACAAAAAAAAATCTGTTAAATAACGTAAATTGTACAGATAATTGCGTAGTCAATATTTTCTCCGTATTTTAATGGGAAAAAAAAATCCCGTAAATTCCAAGATTTTTTTCCGTGATTTCTGAAATATCCGTTTTATAACAGACTTCTTCAATATTTTTTATAAGTTCATATTTTGTTAAGGTGATAATTATAGGACAAAAAAATCACTTATGAAGGAATTCTTTACATCATATGTTGAAAATTTTCAGCAAACTGCCCACTCATATGACCATTTTAAAGATAACAGTTATTTGACCATATTATAAAGCGTATCTGACCCTATTATTGACCATATTATGGTCCGAATAAAGTTATATAATGGTTATGTAACCGTTTTCTACAAAAATGGTCGAATAATTGGACAGTTTGATGAAATTTTTAAAGTGTGCACTGTTAAAAATTTGCAGCATTCTGGCAGGTCATTTGACCGTTTTTTCCGAAAACGGTTACACAACCGTAATTTTAACACTATTCTGACCACATTATTGGTCATTTTATGGTCAGAATATAATTAAATTATGGTTATGAAACCGCTTTTTCAAAAAACGGTCGAATGACCTGCCAGAATGCTGCAAAAAGTTTAACAGTGTGAGGCGAAATTTTCCATTTGAGTCAGTCTTCAGTACAGCTTACCGAGATGGAATTCAAACCAAGGAGCTTCGAATTTCCACTCCCAAACTTTAAAGCTACGATTACTCGAATTCCTTTGAAAAATATTATTACTTATTTTACATACCTTTGATAAAGTACAAGTGAGGTGTAAAAAAATATTAAAAGTATCTTCAATAGATTTTTTTCAACTGAATATAACTCTGAATGTTTTACACAAATTATTTTTGCAGTTTTAAATCTACCCTATATATATAAAATCCTAATGAAACGAATTTATGAAACGAATATATGAAACGCCTGAAATGTATAGATTCTTTGAATCGACTGATTAAACAACTGATTTTGTTTACCGGCGATTTCTCCTAAAATATGGAATACTTTGCGATGAAATTAACACCAAAAATCCGTGTTCATCCACAGATCTCAAAACTGGTATTAGAATTTTTAAATTCGAATTAGTTTTCGAAATATTAATTTTTTTTTCTAATTTTAAATACATTCTTTCTAATGATGGCAACTCAAATTTTAATCATAACAGAATTTTTTTTTTCATAATTCAGAAAAGGTTACTATTTTAAATTAATTTGGCGACAGTTGGGCCTCCTTTAAATCTATGCTAAGAACAATGCTTTTTTTGTATTTCGTTATCATTTTATTAAATACAAAACTTTCATTTAAAAATGAAACATTTAAATTGATGGCTTTCACTTCTTTTTTTTTTAAACAAAACGAAAAGAAAAATATTAGACACAGATGTCATATACGCACCGGGGTACCTAATTGGCGCACAAATGGCATTATTTTGATAGAGATGGTAACCCGGCTATTGTTGTTTATTTAATAATAAATGTATATTTACTTTTATTTCTTTTTTAAATTTATATAAATTATTTTGTTCTATAGTAATTAATTATTTTTTTGCTATTTCCTTTTGAAAAGAATAGAAAATAATTAAAAAATACGGTACAATGTAGTAGTTATTCCGTCACCCAATTTCGCAAATTATATAAATCGCCAAACCACTCGCCAAATTGTACAGATTGACAAAATTTTTATTTTAAATAACGAAAGAACAAATAAATTAGTATAACATTAATAAATATAAAAATAAAACGTCGAAATAAAAATAACTTGATGACGTAAACACGTGTAACTTGCTAAAAGTCAAGTGAATGTGACATTTACGATCAAGCATTATTGACATTTAATCTTATAGTTCGCGATAGATTTTTTGTCGACGGGATAACTAAGTAGTACCAAAAATACATATGTAACTGGTATTCGAAAACGAGGCTATCGCCAAATTTTCGTAAACAAAAAAAGAAAAAAAAATCATGCCAAACATGCGGTGCGTATATGACATATGGCGAAATATTAAATTATGTAACAAACCATGACATTTAATTTCAACTTCAAATCAGTGTTTTAATTTACCACTCGAACAATAAAAAATATGCTAACTGGCGAGTTGAAAAAAAGATATTGGCGAGATTTTCACCAGGCCTTTTTTTTCTTTCGGCACAGATGTCATGTATGGCCCCATATTGGCGCGATTTTTTTCTGACGCCAATGTCATATACGCAACGGGTACTTAACTGGCGCCAAAGTATCGTTATTTTGCTTGATATGGTAAGCCGGATGTTGTTGTTTATGCTGTTGATGCGTTCCCCAAATTGGCGTTGTAAAAAAATCGCGCCAATATGGGGCGTATATGACATTTGTTCCAAACTTTCATATGAAAGGCGAAGGGATCAGATCGTATTTGTTTATGGCATTTGATGACTTGAACTATTATAATATAGATGAAATGATGGGGATAGAATAATATTTGGCGACTTATCACCTGTGCCTGGATAACATTAAAGTATCAAAATGGCACCTAGAGTATAAAAAGCAAAGTGTTCCGCCCCGAACTGTTGATGATAGTCACATTATTTAGGCTATTGTTATAGAGATTGTTTTAAAATATCGGTTGACAAAGACTCTGAATGCTTAATTCATTTTACTTTAGCTTCTTTTCAAATGTTTAACTGATCCTCTTTAATCAAAAACGAAAACAACCATTGGATGTCTTAACAGCAACTGATTCTCCGCTAAATTTTTGCAATCAAAGGGAATTGAATGAAAACCCGTTTACAGTGAGATCTGCACAGCTTTTTCAGTATAATTTAATCTTCTCTAATATTTTTAAAACCCATTAGATTTTTAGATTTTCAGATTCTGCGGTGTCTGAACGGGGTTTGGCGAGCGTAGCTTGCAGGGGGCAGAGCCCCCTAGTATATATATATATTTTAATTTGATGGATTGTAAAAGATAATTTTAGCTCTTATGTACCGTATGCGTAAAACGTTGTATTAAGTCTAATGAATGATTCTTTTAGAAAGATATTTTTTTAAGATTATCAACAATTTTCTTTTTCAATCACATACTTTTTAACATTTTCCAACACAGTTCAAATGTGTTTGTAACTTTGGTTTGTCTGGCTGTCTCCACTTTGTCCGTACCTTGACTACCGTAAATACAGGGCGTTCATAATTAAACTTGGCATTCGAGAGAAGACTGTAGCAAAAAAAAAAAAAAAAAAAAAAAAAAAAAAATGCAGCAGAATTTCATGAAAATTGTATAAGAGCATAATGAGATGATGAGAATTCCAACTACAGCAAACTAGCATAAAAAATTACTTTAAAAAACCACCACTAGATGGCACTGTGATATCTAACACTTTGGCATATGCAAATGTCGCAACCATTGTAATCCTGTGCTCGCGTGGAAAGACACACAATATAAAGATGCAATAGGCGAACCGAAGTCATACCCGTTTCCAAGTCGAGGAAGATGACGTTGAATGGAAGGAACACGCTTTACCGGTGAAATTGTTTTACAAAAACAGTGACTTTGCTACTAAAGCATTGTGGAAATTTCGGTCTTTGAAGTGGTTATGAAAAGGCCCACTCACTATCCAAGGACTATGGTTATGAAATTTGAAGCAACGGGACCATTGGCCATTCAGCCAGGAAGAGGACGAAGATGTGTTGTAGCAGAGGTAGAGGATCATGTAGCGACGCAAATGGAAAAAGACAGGATACCCTGTTTCATGGGCACCACTAGTGTTCGGTGTATTGCAGAAACTGTTGACCAACCTGTTACGGTTCATAAAATTCCTCAAAAGGTGTTGCGCTACTCTCTCTATAAACTGTTGTTTGTGCAGAAGCTTTTACCAGCTGATCTTAGTAGACGACAAACCTTTGTGTTGCAGTTTCTTGCGGAATGTGAGCTCCAAAATGAATAGCCATGAACATTTTGTGGATGGATGAGGCCCGCTTTCATTAGATGGTGTGGTTAACACACATCATTACCATATTTGGGCTGCAGAAAAGCAATGTTGTTACATTCTTTGCATGTAACGGTTTGGTGTGACTTTACTGCTACTTCATTCTGGGTTAATTTTTTTTCAAAGAGCTCAGCACTACAGGTCCTGTGACGTGCTTCGTCACCAGTTAACGCTACGCATTGCTATTGGAACAATCCGTGATTCCAGCCCTTCAGGTAAGGGGATGTGTTTCAACAACAGTGCTTATGCATGATTGTGCTCCTCCACAAATCTCTTTGGTGTGAAACAGGTGCTCCGCCATCCTTTTTGCTACGACGCAGTCATCAGCCGTCATTTTCCTACAGTTTGGCCTCCCAGATCTCCAGACTTGAATCCTTGAGACTTTTGGCTGTAGGGATACCTCAAAGATTTGGTCTACCTTGATCCGATCCTATCTGTCTCTGACCTTAAAGATAGCATAGCACGCCATGTGCCTAATATTCCCCGGCATACACTGCTTTTAACAGTTGAACAAGCAATTTTGCCCTTTCAGGTGGTAGCAGACATTAGTGGAGATGATATCGAGCATCTTTTGTAAACAAGAGATTGTTAAAATTTGTAGATTCTTGTTATGTTTGCTATAAAGCTATAATACGCCATCTAGAGGTGTTTTTTGAAACTTATTTTCTTGTGTTTGATAAAATTCCTATCATCTCATTACTCTATTACCTAATTTTCATCAAATTCTGCTGCATAGTTTTTGATACAGACTGCTCGCAAGTGCCAAGTTTAATTATGGACACCCTGTATATCGCATTTCTATGTTATTGATAGAGGAAAACGTGTAAATATGGGCACCCTCTTTTGTTTTTGACTTAAAGTAACTTTCATTTTTAAAATTTTTAGATTTTTGACCTTCATCAACAACTATAACAAGTTTACTAAATGAGAGGATGCAAAACAATGATTAATATCAATTATTTCAATTTAAAAACGAAGATTTACAAAAAGCTTTGAAAAGACCACCAGAAAAAATGGAGTGCAAATATGGGCCCTCTCCAAAAAAGATCACAAAAACTAGTTTACAGGATAAAACAATAGAAAATGGTAGAGAATTTATTTATTACAAAAAAAAAAAATTATTTTCAGAAATCGAAAACATAACTGGCTCTTTCAGCCCGGGACAATCTAAGTGTGCCTACATTTTGCACATAACACATTTAATTCACACTTCTCTGCGAATGTCTTCGCAGAACTTTCCATCACAAAAGATTAAAATTGCATCGCTTGAGACTGGTTTACTCCCATCGTTGATATCCAGGTTCATATGATCATCACTGTCCACAAGGGCAGGGTCAGTGATGAGTCCGAGGATAAATCGCTACGTTTCGTGGGTCGATTTCTTTTTGAAGGCCTTTGGTCTTCTCACCTCTACTCCCTGACCGGTCTCTTACTCGGGGAAAACACAAGGATGTCTTCTTGAGAGAACTTTTGTCAAGCGGCTTGGTCAACTGACCCTTACACGGTGATCCAGTGATGACGCCGATCCTTGCCGCTTTGCGTCCACGAGTAGTGGTTCTCTTCTTCAAGTTGAGGACAGGAGATATGTCGACCGAAGAAACTAAATTTAAAGTTCCCAGGGAACACTGCGGTGTTTCAGCAGCCTCACTAATTAGCATAGCTAGAGTTTGATGTGCTTGCATATCAAGATAATTCGAAAAAGAGGGGTGCCATATTTACACCAAGAAAGGGTGACCATATTTACACCAATCCCATCTAAGAAAGATGGCTATTTTCACATGTATTCTAAAGACGAGCATAACTAAAGGCGTGTTTTCTAAAAGTAGCTTAGGACTTTCGCTTTACCGATATCACTCTGAAATTATTTTAAACTAACTATAAGGACATGAAAAGAAAACGATTTGAGATACCTGCCAAAAGTTTGCAGTACCGAACAAACACCAATTCGAACAATAACTCACGCTGCACTCACACTACTTGAAAAAAGGGTTCTATCTGTTCTCTATTATCTTATATCAACAATCAGCATCATGTAAAATCCTAGCCGCCAGCCTTCAGCACCTCCAATGGCCACTTCGGGAGGGGTGCCCAGATTTACACCTGTGCCCGGTTTTACACCTTCTCCTCTATATGTTATCGGGGTTTACTGTAACAAAATCGATTAAATGAAGTGTTTAGCATTTATAATTCGTTTACACAGACACTCAAAAGTATTCCTTTATGGTGTGTATAACCTTTATCGGTCATTTACATGCACACGGAAAAGAATTCGGTTAGAATAGTGTCTGTAAATGGATAATTGTTGGGAGTGCTTTTTCATTTGTGGTATGCGTGTTTAAGTTTAACTAAATTCATGTATATTTCGTGTGTGCATAAATTCTATGGATCATATAAAGCAGGGATAGCAAGCCTTTTCACATCCGCGTGCCAATTTTTAGCAAAAAAGATTTTAAATCATCATGGCATGCCAACAAATGAAAAAAAAATAGTGGATCAAATCAATTGAATTTTTGTTTATGATAATTAAAAAATATAGAGGAAACAAACATTTGTGTATTATACGGTAATAATTATGGTAACAATAGTACGAATTTTAGAAAATAATAAAAGAGTAAAGGCAATTTCTGTTATTACATTTGCGGTGACAAATAATTAATATCAGATTGATGCCGAGTATGTATAATATAATTGAAGCTGAAATGGAGTAATCTGAGAAGTGGTTTTTATTTGAGTTTTTCATATCATTCATTTCCTAAAATAGTGACTAGCAGGCGTAAGTAGAGAGGAATATTGTCAAAATGACCAATTTCATACCAAATCGCTATAATTTCATCAGTAGCATTTTCTTCTTTTAATACCTAGAGATCTCGCTTTTAAATTTTCTTCATATCTTCTCCTAATTTGATAAAGTATAAAAAAGTATATGAAGTCTATATTAAAATAGGTTAGAATCTAATAATTGCGTTTCAACATCAGAAAAAAAAAATTAGAAAACTCAGTCTTGTTTAAAATCATGTAAATTATTTAATTTCATTCTGTTTTGCTTTAGAACTTCATACAACGCAGTGCCGAGAATATTCTGTCGCGTATCTCTTATGGCACGAGTGCCATAGGCTCGCCTTTTCTCATATAGAGGGTTACAGAAAATAATGCATATTGTCGTTTATGGTTGATAATTGATAGAAGTTCATTTGTAATTGTGTTGTGCATTTTTTACATGAATTAAATTTTAGCTTAATATGTGGTGTGTATACAAGGGTGTAGAAAAGAATTTGATTTCATTTTCGTCTATTACCGAAATTTCTGAAGGGGAATTTACAATTATGTGATGTGTTTTCTAACTCAGCTAAATTTTAACATGCTATGTAGAATATATGCAAATCCATATATCATATACAGGTCTATACAAAATAACTCGACTACTTTCCTCATTACGGGTGGTAATTGTTGATACAGAATGATTAATTGTGTCATGTGTTTTCTGAACTGTTTATTAACACCTTCCTCCCTGGATGGCACTTATACTCGAAAACGAAAGCTGGGCCCCTGGGGCGGTTATCCCTGTTTATTAACATATCTTATTTCACCTAATTTAATGGTGAAGTTTCGTTTTAGAGTTTTCTAAATGTGTTGGGAAAGTGTTTCATAATCTATTCTTGACGCACGTTTTTTCGTTTTTACTTTAAACTGCTTTCGATAGTGAAAGTAATTTTTATAATTCTATCTTATCTGGAAGTGGGTTAAAAATCGATTACAAAATTTCCATTTTACATAGACTTAAACAAGTCGGAAATTGTACGACAAATGTGGTAAATGAGGCGCGTTCATACTATAACTAGTTTTATAATTATTCAGATCTTGTTGTAAAAGCTGCTGCACTCTTATGCAGAAATGCATGAATACAAAATTTATTACAATTCTATATATTAAATTCAGTAATACGGAAGTGATAGGACTCCATCTCAAATATTACGTAATCACCATGGCAAACTAGAATCATTACCTATCATGGGATGTCATTAAATTAGTTGCGTATGATAGAATTTAATAGAATGAAGAAAACTTTTATTAATATCTTTTTAAGTTCTAATTCGATTTTCATAAAATTTGAAATGACTCGACAAAATTCTACAACGATTATATACTCGTATATTAAATTTTAAACCATTCGGTTGGGTAGTTTTTTCGCTGTTATATGTGGACAGACGGACAGACAGGTGAACGGACCAGATGACGACTATAGGTGCTACGTATTTATATAATTACGAACGCACCTCATAAAAGGGTGCAATAAGAAGCTGTAATATTTCTTTTTGAACTCTTTCAGATTAAAAAAAGTAATAAGATTTTTGACTAAATATGATAAAAGTATTTAAGCTTTTTATTAGAGAGAGAGACAGAAAAAGAATTAAAGGCATAAAACGCAAAATGTGACCCAAAACTTTAAAATGTTAATAAAAATTAATAACGTTGCCGAAAACTTGTAAAAAGTCAAATTTTAAATTCGAAGTTTTTAATCCGACTTGAGGTTTTTAAATTCAAATTTCACCAAAGAAAACAGTTTTAAATTTTATGAAACTGAAATATAAAAAAAAAACTTTGGATAATGTGATAAGATAACATACAGTCATACAGTAAAAACTATCAAAAAAGAATCTATGTGTAGTACGAAATTTTCGTAGTCTCAAAAGAAAAAATAAATAAATAAATAAATAAAATTATGACAGACGGCGTACTTACTAAGTCGGACACCTGCTTAAAACGAAATTTTGACTCTTACGTTTTCATCTTAGCACAATTTACTGCAGTTAGAAAGAGAGAATTTCATTGAAACAATTCTATAATGCGATTTTAATGATCCCCATTTCAAGTTTGTTTCTTTTTTATCCTATTGCTTTTTCTTTCTTTCTTTTCTCTTAAGTCAGCCTCTTTAAGAGAATCTTCACGGATGTCCATTTGATTTATGAAACAAAGACACACTTCAGGAGAAAGTTGAAAAGTTTATGCCCATAATTATAACGTACTTTGTTATCCACTGTTGCGTGTCTGAGTAATCTAGACAGATTCCATAGCTGTTTTATCTCGTAATTCATATACATATTTATCTATCTGTAAAAAAATGAAAGTAAAAAAATATTACTGGTTTTTGACATGAAAACATTGCTATTTAAACGGATGAGGATATGCAGTCGCTTGCATGGCAGGGAAGAGACGTTTTTCTCCCTTGCATTTTGAAATTTAATTTAAAATACTTTTTTTTCTTTTAACCTCTAATGATTTTGAAAAAAAAAAAAAAAAAGATACTAAAATTTATTCTTCTCAAGTGACTTTAAATAACTTAAGACATATTGACACGTGTATCAAACTTTTTTCCGCTATATTACTTACATCCTGAGTACTTGAGTATCTCTATTACATGTCGTATGGTTTATCCACTCTGAATTATACTGTAAAAAAAATCTACAACATACAAAAAATCTACAAGGTTAATAAGAATTTTCTAGGAAACTGAGATGCCTAGAACTTTTTATGTAACTGCAACAAAAAAAAAATTCAGCAACAGATTCACGTTCACACCGTAATATATATATATATGTAAGGTTATTAAGAATTTTTAGGATTCCGTACTTAAAAAGTAAAAACGGAACCATTATAAGATCACTCCTGTGTCTGTTTCTCCGTCTGTCACAGCCATTTTACTCGTAAACCATGAAACGTGGAAAGTTCAAATTGGGGGAAGTAATAAAGACTCTTGACCCACATATTTACAGATTATTAAACATTTACAAATATTTTTAGGAAAAATGTAGAGGGTCTAATTAAGTTACTTGAAAAAAAAATCTTTTCTTCGTACATCGTGTGGGGTATCGTGTGAAAGCTTTCGTAACGCTGAGCTCAAAAATACATTTCATTTTAATTTTAGGTATTATATTTTCAGAGATATCGTCAAAAATGTAGTGCAAAAATATGTCCCCCCCCCCCCCATCTATTTCCGAATCTACCGAAACTAAAATTATGAAAATATTAGAGGTAGTAGATATTAATTTAAACCTTTCAGGAAAATTATAGCGATTACCCTAGGTCACATAGTTTTTGAGAAAAGCGCGATTTTTCGTTGCACACAAATTTCGATTTGCGGGCACTCAGCAAAGGTGTTGAGGTGCGCTGGAGGTACCTATCGTAGCAGAAATATAAAAGCATTTTTGATAATGATTTTTGAAAAAAAAAATTGTCGCTAATTAGCCGAGATATTAACCCTTAAAAACATTGACGGTTTGGACATGCATAATGACAGGGGCGGCGTACTCTATGTACCATAGGCTTTTAAAGTCTAGATAATAAGTTTTAATGATACATTTGTGTAATACAATGTCCAGTAGCAGTATAAAAGTCCAGTAGCAGTATAAAAGTCCAGTAGCAGTATCCAGTAGCAATAAACGTCAAATTGTTAAAAACAGACTAATTTATTTAGAGTTAATGACATAAGTTGTATGGGATTTGCGACTGGTTTCCATTGAGTGGCTTTCTCAATACACCTTCCGTGTCCCTAAAAGTTAATTAAAAACCTATCTGGAAATACGTGGCACAGACGAATGCGGCGTTGCTACTTTGCGACCTCATTTCAAAACGCGCTTAGCAAAATGCCAATTTAAACTTTGAACAACGGTTTTGTTTTAGCTACACTGTAAAAGGAAAAGATTATTACGATGCTGAATTTAGTTTTATGAAATACTAAATGAAGTTTAAATATGCATTACTTTTATTGCCAGTACCGAATTAAATGCATTATTTAGGCTTCTTTTTTGTTTGAACTTTTACGGTATATCCATTCATACTTTTCTAGTATATATACAGCTATATCAAACTCTACGTTGTATAGTTTTTTACAAATCTTATTTTTCTTTTAGTTACGGTTTTTTTAATAGTACAGTTAATAATTCATATATTTATTGTACGGAACCTTCTGAGCGCGAGTAATACTCGAACTTGGCCGTTTATTTAGGAAATTGGGATACTTTGAACTTTTTATGTAACTGCAAGAAAAATAAATTTATGTAATTATCCCAGATTACCAATAAAATTTTAGTAAGCATACAGATTTCTGTAGCTTTTTCAAAAACTAGTTTTGTACGCTGTAAAAAAAAAAAAAAAAAGATGTAATTATACAGATGTAAAGTTACGGAAATCTGCATACTTATTAAAATTTTATCTGTTCATTTTATATAAAAGATGCAAATCTACAAAACTAGTTTTTGTACAGCTACAGAAATCTGTAGCTTTACAAAAGAATCTACTAAAATTACAGTAATCTTACTAAAATTTTATCTGTAACCCGGGTTGCAGTTACATAAAAAGTTCTATGCATCCCAGTTTCCTAAAAAATTATAGTAATCTTACAGAGTTTTTGATTTACAGTACGAAAGTGTATCTTTTACATGAATTTTTAGTGTAGCCGTTACATAAAAAGTTCTAGGCATCCCAGTTTGCTAGAAAATTCTTAGTTACGTGACAGATTTTTTTTTTTTTTTTTTTTTTTTTTACAGTGTAGATTTACATCTGTTTAGCGTTCGTAATTATATAAATACATAGCACCTTATAGTGGTTGTTCAGTTCGTCTGTCCGTCTGTCTGTCCGAATACCAGAGCATATACCAGAGCAAAAACTACTCACGCGAATGGTCTGAAATTTTGAATATATAATTGTTGCAAAATTTTGTCGAGTCATTTCAAATTTTATAAAATCGGATGTATAGGTTAATTACAGGGACAGTCAAAAGTTTTCCGTTACATTACGGCCAATGGGAAAAAAATATCTCAAGTGCATTTTGATGATGTTACATAGCCTTTCGAACAGATTGAAATTGATATGCACTTATGAAGTGCACTAAAATATACATTCAGTATAATATGCGGTGCAAAAAATATTTATAAAACTAGTTACAGTACGAACACACCTCATTTGCCACGTTTGACGTGCAATTTCCAACCTTTTTTTTTTTTTTTTTTTTTTACTGTGTACTACTCTCGATTTCAGAAAAGAATTTGTCGAAGTTATAAAAAAGTAATAATACCCCCCCCCCACCCCCCGTCTGTAACATAAATTAAAAATTTAGCAGGGGAACTATAGAATAAACATGACGTTGTAGAATAGGAATGGAATATTAAAATAGAACTCGAAAAATCGACGTTATGAAAGGAAAGCAGAACCCTTAAATGTTCTTTGCGGTCATAAAATTTTTAGCAGTAAAAAAAAAAGAAAAGAATTAATAAATGAAGTTGATTTTACTTTAAATAGATGACACTGAAGTGGATAAATCAAGACACGTAAGTGGCATAAATTCTTGTTTTATTAAATCTAATTATGAGAGGTAGGAAGGAAGGTAATTTGCTCACTGTATTTATTACCACAAAAATTCATTCCACGGAGAGAATCCTCTTTTTAAATTCCATTAACTATTGGCCGGCAAAAGATTCTTAGACATAGTCTTGATGATAAAAATCCAACCATTTAAATGAGCATTCCTAAATTCTGACAGTTTAAATTTACTAAGAGCAATGGCATCTGGTTAAAACAAGTTGAAAATTGCTCGTCAAATGTGGCAAATGAGGTGCGTTCGTACTATAACTAGTTTTATAAATATTTTTTGCACCGCATATTGTACTGAATGTATATTTTAGTGCACTTCATAAGTGCATATCAATTTCATTCTGTTCGAAAGGCTGTAACATCATTAAAACGCACTTGCAATAATTTATTCCCATTGGCTGTAATGTAACGGAAAACTTTTGACTGTCCCTGTAATTAAACTATACATCCGATTTTCATAAAATTTAAATAACTCGACAAAATTTTGCACCAATTATATATGTAAAATTTCAGACCATTCGGAAGGCTGTAACATCATAAAATTGCACCTGCAATAATTTATACCCATTGGCCGTAATGTAACGTAAAACATTTGACCGTCCCTGTAATTAAACTATACATCCGATTTTCATAAAATTTGAAATGACTCGACAAAATTTTGCAACAATTATATATTTAAAATTTCAGACCATTTGGTTGGGTAGTTTTTGCTTTGTTATATGCGGACAGACGGACAGACAGACAGACGGAGTGAGCGACGACTATAGGTGCTACGTATTTATACAGGGTGTCCGGTCTCAACGGTGTCCAATGGCTAATTCCTAAACCGTTAGTCATAGACATATAGTTCCAATTACAAAAATGTTTTAAATCAGGTAAAGAAATATTTTAAAAGCGATTTGGGTCAATAAAAATATTTCTTAAAAAATTACGAAATTTAAATTTTTATACGGTTCCCAGGTCCTATAAGTTATATTTAGTGAAATTTTCCTTTTACACTGACAAGTAATACAAAAAAAGTCCCGTTATTCTACGATTAAAATTGACCGACTAATAGCTGTTTAAAATTGGAGCATATTTTTTGCTGCAAATTGGGGGTCATTCACAAATTTATTCGAAATGTAATTTCGTCAGATATAAAAAATGTTTGGGAGTAAAATTAACATTGCAATATAAATTTGAAATCTTAGTCATTCTGGCAGATTAATGGAAAATATACAATTTGTAATAAACATTTAAGAAGAAAGAAAAATCAGAATTTTTGTTAAATAAAATGATTCTAAATTAACAGCCTCAATTCTTTACAAAATGATGCGTATTTTAAAATATTATTAGACTGTACAAGCCTGCAAAAGTTGGGTTATGTCATGCTTTTTAGCTTTGATAATAGATTCTTATATATTCTGTACCGCTGAATCCGAAATTGACCTTCATTTTTAACTATCATATCAGGCTTTATCGCAAAATGCAAATTTCAAAGTTAAGAAGTTCAATGTTAAAATTGAATTTCCTCCCCCATCTCATCGGACCACTCAGCTGTTTAGCTGTAAGAATCCCAGGATAAGCAAAACTATCGAATAAATTTTTTAATAAAATAAAATAAAATAAAATAAAATAAAAAATATTTTACATATGTTTTATAGTATGAGATTTTCGCTATATTTTAACTTACACATTTGCGATTTGCAAAAAAATTCTAACGTGATGGTTAAAAATGAAGGTCATTTTCAGATTCAGTGCTAAAAAGTGCGAAAAAATCAATTATCAAAAGTTAAAAAACACAACCATCTCCTCTACTTTATAGTATTCGATTTTTGTTATTCTTTAAATTTGAAAATTTATGATTTTCGAAATATCCTGACATGATGGTTAAAAATTAAGGTAATTTTCGGATTCAGTGCTAAAAAATACATCAAAGTTAAAAAACCCAACAATCGCAGTGTTGTATTATCTAATCTAAAACTTTTTCTTAAACTCCTTGGCAGAAATCTATCCGAATTATTTTGTGTTATCCTGTAAAATAAGTATAAATGGTAACCACCGAAAATCTTAATAATATTAGATTGTTATCGTATTTGCGCCAGTATGTAAAATGCAACCTCGATCGGATATTTAAAAGTGGGTTAAAGTTCGAGTACAAATTTTGAACTGGAAAAACATACATACGATTGTTGAAGTAACATAAAAACTTATAAAAAAACATAACTTTTGTTAAAAGAAATCATAAGAGAAAGTCTCAAATCCTGACAAAATAAAACATGTTATTTTAGCCAATTTGAGACTTAATCATAATACTTGTAGGATTTTTTTTCAAAGCGCAGATACACATGAAGTAAGATCTTCGAATACTTTAAACACTTGGTATATGATCCCTCAAAGCCAAGCCGAACTCATTTGTTTTCAGAGTAGAAAAGTGGCATAAGTCATGCATTTTTAAAGTTTCATAACTCGCTCAATTTTAGCGTTATATGAATGGGACTTTTTTTGTCTTTCTTGTCAGTGTAATAGGAAAAAAATACTAAATATAACTTATAGGACCGGGGGACCGTATAAAAATTTAAATTTCGTAATTTTTTAAGAAATGTTTTTATTGACCGAAATCGCTTTTAAAATGTTTTTTTACCTGATTAAAAACATTTTTGTAATTAGAACTATATGTCTATGACTAACGGTTTAGGAATTAGCCATTGGACACCGTTGAGACCGGACACCCTGTATATACGAACGCACCTAAAAAAGGATTTTAAAATACAACATCGTTCTCGGCACTTCGAAGAGGACACTAAAGGCCCGGGCTTCCGTGTGCTATTATATCGTTAAAAATATACTCTTGAATTCTCTTAAATTCTATTAGAAAATTGAAGTGCATGAGTATCTATCTCTCTATTCTAAAAACAAGCACAAACATTTTGGTTCAATTGTATGCATAATTTTATACGCTGTTCGATGGTACAATAATGAAAATGGCACAGAGATCTGAATTATAGCGCCCCCTTCTTTCGGAATTTTTTCAAGTTCAGGGAGGACTTGTTTGCCATAGCCAGAAACATGCACAAAAAATTTGGTTCAATTATATGGATAACTTCATACACTTTTCGATGGTACAATAATGAAAATGGTACAGACATCGCAATTATAGTGCCCCCTTCCGGCAGAATTTTTCCAAATTCAGGGAGGACCTTCGTGACATGACCAAAAATAAACACATAAAATTTGGTTCAATTCTATGCATAACTTCATACACTTTTCGATGGTGCAATATTCAAAATCACACAAAAATCGCTATTACAGCGCCCCCTAGCGGCGAATTTTTTGCAAATTCAGGGAGGACCTGCTTGCCATAGCCAAAAACTTAAAATAAAAATTTGGTTTAATTCTATGCATAACTTCATAAACTTTTGGGCGGTACAATATTCAAAATCGCACATAAATCACTATTACAGCGCCCCCTACCGGCGAATTTTTTCCAAATTCAGGGAGGACCTGCTTGCCATAGCCAAAAACTTAACATAAAAATTTGGTTCAATTCTATGCATAACTTCATACACTTTTTGATGGTACAATATTCAAAATCGCACAAAAAACGCATTTACAGCGCCCCCTACCGGCGAATTTTTTCCAAATTCAGGGAGGACCTGCTTGTCATATCCAAAAACTTAAACTAAAAATTTGGTTCAATTCTATGCATAACTCCATACACTTTTGGATGGTACAATATTCAAAATCGCACAAAAATTGTTATATCAGCGCCCCCTACCGGCGAATTTTTTCCAAATTCCGGGAGGACCTGCTTGCCATAGCCAAAAACTTATAATAAAATTTTGGTTTAATTCTATACATAACTTCATACACTTTTTGATGGTACAATGGCGACAGACAGACGGACAGACGGACAGACGGACAGACGGACAGACGGACGGACGGACAGACGGACAGACGGACAGACGGACACACAGACAGACAGACATTTTCTATAAACATGTTTTTTGGAATCTCTGACCCCTAAAACATGCAAATCCGTCGAAAACCGGAAGTCGAAAAAAATTTCGATTACAATACTTTCTTCTATTGAAGATAGAAGAAAGTAAAAAGTAACTTACGTTGTCACCGCCGCCACCGGTTTTGAATTTTTTGTGACCGGAGGTCTTTCTCCGTTAATATTAAGAAAAATATCGCATACAAAAATATGAAAATAGGCAGTATTATAGAGAAATGTTTGATAAACTCGCTGATGCAGACAGTTTTCAAATCGAAGAATTATTTTAAGAGATATTTAATGCTAAAGTTGGACAAAATCGTTCCATTAAAAAAGTTTTATAGGAGCAAAATCTATACATGGGAATTAATTCATTTTTAGATCATTTTATATGTTAGAATTTCCCGGTGTGCAGACTGTATTAATTTTTTTAATTTGACTGATTTTTTGAGGTTTTATTTCTATTTTAAATGCAAATTTTTAGCATTTCGAGAGATATTTTTTACTTACTAGGGGGCTCTGCCCCCTACGAGCTACGCTCGTCAACCCCCGTTCAGACACCGCAGACTCTAACAGCACGCTAATTTGATCGCCTTTAAAAAGATTTCGGAAGATTGAATTATAATTTGAATCTGACAATTATAATCTGACGTAAATTTCACCAAACTTTTCTTTCTCTTTTTAATATTCACGTCAAAATACTTTTGTTAGAAATGAAATATTATGATCATCTTAAAATGTCAAGTAAATGTCTCGCGCAATTTTTAAATTAAAACTGTTTTGCAATATTATTTTTTGTTCATTTTACGTAATAAGTGTAATATGACGTAAATTCTCCTATTTAGGACTTCTAACGCATGTTACTGAATTTATTATTTTACAATATTCTTTCTCATTTAAAATTCACGTGTAACTATAGTTTTTATGACGTAATTTTCAATGAGTCCCTGCTTTTTATATTTGTTGTTTATAATAGTCACGTGTAAAATAAATTTTTTATTTGAAGCAAACATTACTGTTTGAAGCAAACATTATACAGTTGGCAACAGTTTAAATTAATACAATTTTCTAAAATTTGTAAAAAATATCTCTCGAAATGCTGAAAATTTGAATTTAAAACAGAAATAAAACGTCGAAAATTTATTCAAATTAAAAAACTAACTGCAATCTGCACACCGGGTAATTCTGACGCATAAAATGATCTAAAAATGATTAAATACCTATGTACAGTTTTTGCTGCTATAAAACTTTTTTAATGGAACGATTTTGTCCAACTTTGGCATTCAATATCTCTTAAAATATTTCTTCGATTTGAAAACTGTCTACATCAGCGTGTTTATCAAAAATTTTTCTATAATACTACCGATTTTCATATTTTTGCATGCAACAGTTTTTTTAATATTAACGAAGAAAGACCCCCGGTCACAAAAAATTCAAAACCGGCGGCGGCGGCGGCGGCGGCGGCGGCGGTGACAGCGGTAGTTACTTTTTTTTAGAATAGAGAGATTTTAGAAAATGGTATTAATTTAAACTTTTGCAACTGTATAAACAGCGCAAACAATAATGTTTGCTTCAAATTAAAAATTTGTTTACACGTGAGTATTATAAACAGAAAAAAACCCTTTCAAATTAGAATTAAATAATTACGTATAAAAAGCAGGAACTTATTAAAAATTACTTCATAAAAACCTTATTTACACGTGAATTTTAAAAGAGAAAGGATATTGTAAAATACTAAATTCATTAACATGCGTTAGAAGTCTTAAATAGGAGAAATTACGTCACATTACACTTATTACGTAAAATTAACAAAAAATAATATTGCAAAACAGTTTAAATTTAAAAATTGCGCCAGCCATTTATTTGATATTTTTAGATGATCTTTTCAACTATTTTTGTTAGGACAGTGCAAATAATATTTCATTTCTAACAAAAGTATTTTCACGTGAATATTAAAAAGAGAAAGAAAAGTTTGGTGAAAATTACGTCAGATTAAAAATGATACATTTAAAATGTCTTATTTAAAAGAACTTTCTTTTCGCTTTCTTAAAAAATACCGGAATACAAAGACTCTGTTTACTTAATTCATTTGATATTAGCTTTTTTTTTTAAATGTTTGATTTTATTTAATCAAAGATGAAAACAGCCATTGTATCTTTTAACAGCAGCTGATTTTTCCTTAAAATTCCCCAATCAAAGAGAAATGAACAGAAACCCGTTTATAGAGAGATCGCCACTGTTTTTTACATTATAATTGAATCTTCCAAATTCTTTCTAAAGCCGATCAAATTAGCGTGCTTTTAGAGACTGCGGTGTCTGAACGGGGGTTGGCGAGAGTAGCTCGTAGGGGTCCGAGCCCCCTAGTATATACTAAAGAAAAGGGGTCCACAAGAGTGACGTCACATTAAAATTGAATCCATTACTTAAGTTAAAATTAGAACATAAATTCAAAAGAATTTTATGGTAAAGACTTGGGGATACTATTGAACAACCCTATATTTATTGAACTGCATAAATAAATTTGAAAATTGCATAAAATTATAATTATTTTTAACACGATACAAACATTTTGAATTATTTTTAATACTTAATGTCTAATAATGACATTTAATATTTAAATACCCGTTTTTTTATATCACTATATACAATGTACATTTATTTAAATACAGGAAACTGTAAAATGTTGAAGCCCAATCGTCAGAGCGCCTGACTATCACATAACAGAGTTTGATTCCGGGCTAAGGTCACCCATCCTTTCATCCCTTCGGTTCGATAAAATGAGTACAGTCGATCCCGTTTAAACGAATATTTACGGTTCCAGAAATAAATTCGATTAAGCGAGATATTTGATTAAACGGAGAATCATAACTGTAATATTTAATGTGTAATAAAAAGGCACAATAATCATCTACGGTATATTTAATTAACAGCATAATAAATCGTTAATGGAATAACATATACATACAAATGCTAATATAAAGTAAATACGTATTAATTTAATATCAGTACATACATTTATAGGGTTTACATCACACTTAATGCAGCTCGTTTGAATTGGGTCAAAACTTTGCTACTTCTAACTTATGTTACTTATACTGCCTTAAAAAAATCGTTCAAAGTGGTTTGTTTAAGTCTAATTTTAAAGGAGCAAATATCGAGTTATTTTTCGAATGAGTGCAAAATATCACAACTACCATCTCGAGTCTCGAAGTGACGGTGCATTGCCATTAAAGCGTGGTTAACAGCAAGAAGTGATGGTGGGGAGATCAAGGTGAGGAAATCATTTGACCTATCCATTATACTACCGGCCGAAATCATTGCAGGGAGAACTGAAAATTTGTTTTCAGCATTTCAAGGAACCGAAAATGACAAAAGGTGGAAGGGAACTCCAGTTGAAGCATGCTTTCCGCGCCTATTTTCAAACATAGGTCACACAGTTGTTGTTCGATTAAGCGGGGACGTTCGTAAAAGGTGTTTAAGCAGGGGAAAATAATATAGACCCAATAGGAATAAATTCGTTTCCGGAGGATTCTATTCGAATAAGCGGGTTTCGATTATTCGTGACCCGATTAAATGGAGAGGACTGTACCAAGCTTATGTGGGAACCAAACATTGAGGGTCCCGCGTTAGACTGACAACCTGACTTGGTCATATGCTGTGTATAGCACCTCGGGGCCCAGGGTCAAGAAAACAGGGTTGGGGGCTGGTAGGCCCTGATCCTTAATAGATCTAACACCACAGGTTTAGTTAATTGATAAATGCTAATAATGATCTTTTCTAGAATAATAATACTTTTCTGATATAAATACAGAAATTACAAAATGTTAAAAACTAACCTTTCTTGACTTAGCTGCAGCAAAGTCAATTATTAAACCAATATAACTAAATAAGATGCAAGAGTCTTTTCAATGGAAATTATTTAAAGATTAGAGAGTCTTTCTTATGACATATTTGATATTACATATGCTTTAATTAGTTTAACCATGCTAAATAACTGTTCACATCAATCAATAGATACAAGTAAAGTTAAAAAACAATTGTAAATCTCTTGCAAGAGAGTAAGTACTATTGTGTTGCAAGAGTCGCCCGGTATGCTTCTAAGCCCAGTCAACAAATGTATTCTAATATATAATTTTTAGTGTATAATCCAATATCTCACTATTCTTTAGAACTCTTTTCAATAATATTATGATATTTTTCAAGTCACTGAATACTTCTACACTATTTATATCATAGGGATATTTTTCCGCGAGCATATTGCACAGTTAATTTATTTTAGAAGAATTTTTTAAATATGTAAATCATTCTAAAGATCTCATACCCTTACCTGCATTTAACAGTAACCAAGGCCATGAGAATTTTTTTTGATTTTTTCAATTTCCAAAGAACCATTTGTATTGATCGTAAAGAAGAATGAAGAGTCTTTCTTTTATATACGTTTTAAGAAGGAAAAATTTAAGGTATGTCGCCCAAATTTTATTAATTGGCTTTCCTCAATGCCAATTCGAAGGAAAAATGGAATTTACAATAAAGAAGAAACAATATCTTTACTTACTGTTCCTCTAGAAAAATCTATTTGGCACTAGTTCGCAGAAGCCCCAACATTACACAAAATTATACATATGAAATGCTACGAACACAAAAATCAGCTTGAAAAATTCAATGGAGAAATGGAAAAGTGTTCTTTTAATATCAGAAATTATGACACCAGCAGGTTTTTTTTTTAACCATTTGGAAAAATGGTTATTGTCTTCCGTCAGGGTAGGAAATCAAAAACATATTTGAAGCGTTTTATTAGTTGAATCCGCATTTATTCGTTTTCTGATTGGTCTATACAGTAATCTGTATTTTCCCTTTACTTTCAACAGAGATGGATACATCTGTTGCCACTATGACAAAAAAGTAATAAAAACTACAAAAAAAAAATAATAACTCGGAAACAAATTGAGATACAGCTTTCAAACAAATTGCATTTAAAAGTACATTTTTTTCTCTATATGACGGTGTAACAATTAATATTGTGGGATGTTTAGAAGTTTAAGAATGAAATTTCATTTTAAAATTGGTCCAGGAATATTAATGTTTAATCCATGGCGTACGTAATGTATGACCAGCTCCGTAGAAGTTTAAAAATTTACAGTACCGAAAAATGTAATCCATGTCGTACGTAATGTATGATCAACTCCGTGCGATTTTTTATGTCTTAAATTTTAGTCTTTGAAAAATCATTTTCCAAATGGTCGTTGCAATTTGTTAAATTTCATTTTTTTTTCTTTTGGAGGTTAGAAAGTAAGGAGTTCCATTGGCGACTGGCACACACGGACTTTTACACTCCCCCACCGTCGAATTTGTTCAAAGCATCATGCACACACACAAATAAATAAATGAATGGTCAACAATTCTTATTTATTATCAGCATATGCGAGATAATTCCGGTTTAAAACATCTCTCAATTTGATGCCCCCCCCCACTTAATCATTTTACGCCTTAATTCTGGTACGAAATCATATATCATAAGGTACAAAGTGCGTTGCGCCACCTCTAGAAACATTTACAGAAGCTTTTTTTTTTCCTTCATTATTTGGATATAAAAAAATATTTTACTAAAGAAAACATTCACACACAGACACAAAAGTAAAAAATTTTTATTTATTGTCAAAATATGTGAGATAATTTTGGTTAAAACCTCTCTTAATTTGGCGCCCCTTCACAGGGGCTCCCCGAAGCCGCCGCCCCCTTGCCCCTCCTTAACCACACCACTGAACATATCGTTTTAAAGCTTTTGGCCTGTACATTACTAAGCACCCTCCCCTCTTAACTCGTTTTTTCATCAGTACAGGGCGTTTTAAAGTTATAATTTGTTCATTACTTCCCCATATAATTTTCCAAAAATTATGAAAAAAAATTACATGACAAATCTCAACAATTAGCAGCTTCTCCCTAATTTTCACATAGTAAGTAGTATTTGAGACAAAATCGAGTTAAAGATTATTATCATTTAAGAATATTATCACGGGCTCGGGCAACGCCGGGCGGGTCAGCTCTATAGTATAAAATGGTTCGATCATCCAAATATTCGGCCTGACAGTTACTATTCGGCTAGCCGAATATTCGGTATTCGGCTTACCTGTACATAGTATATTCGGAATTCAGTTAAAATCACTCTTCGGTGTATCCCTATATAAAGCAATACATGCCCGTGAGTAACACTGACATTAATTAACGGCCGCAACGATGTAAGCAAGTCATTTCTTTTATTCACAAAATTAATTATTCCTAAATATCGAATAATTTTAATTTTTACACCGCCGAAAAGGATAAAAATGCTCTTTAAAATGCAATATGTTCGAAAACTATAGTAAATCTTAATAACATGTAGGAATAACGTAAAAATCAAGGTATATTTACTAGAAATAGTGGGCGGATAGATAGACGGACGGACAGGTATACATTTCCGTCGGCTTGTCTGTAGAAGAACGGAATTCATAAACTCTTTTCAACTATGTTGGAAAGTCTTAAGGGGGCTCAGGGCTTGAAAACTTTCAAAGGTTGATTCTTTTTAGTATTTATTTTGATTATTCAATTAATTCTGAACACATTGCAAAAAACCGCATAAAAATATTTGCATTTTTTACGGAGTTATAAGCATTTATGTAACAATCACTTTCTAAGCCGCACCCATTTCATTGCAACTTTAAGTTGCGTTTTCTCAAAACTTGATTTTTGACGACTATCCGTAAGATTAAAAAAACAAACAAACTATTTGATGAAATGGCTTAAATTTTATTTTGCATGCATATAATATCATTATCTATAGAATGAATTCATATACTACTTTATATAGTTTAATATTTTGAGTATTTTTAATGAAAAAAAAGTTGTATTTTTTTATGGTTTACAAATTTTTAAATTTGAGAGTTTTTTTTAGCAACGTTTCCTTTGAGCGATAGTTATATCCTTAATTAATTCTATAGAGTAATGAGTGCTTTTCGGTTAGCCGGGCGCCAGTGTTATATATACATATATCCACAGCTCAAAAAATTAGGGGAGCAAGCAAAAAAGTGAAGAGAACAGTGCAAGACAGCCATGTATGGGCATAAAATGGATAGTACACGTGTATCAATGCGCAATACAGAAAAAAAGACGCAAAAAAATTGTAAGGGAGCTTTTATTCTTTGAAAAGATGAAAAAAACATGGAAAGATGGTTTAGGGCAACAATTTGTTTTCATGTAAATGATAAAAAAAAAGTATTGTTTAGAAATGATGCAAGATTTTTAATATGGCGTGTGATTTCCTCGAACAGATGACTGCTGCACAACTATTTTCTATGGATGCGATGAGGTTATCGATAAGACTTTGGGAATACTGTTCCACTGCTCAAGAATTGCAATCTTCAAGTCCCGGACAGTAAAAGGAAGCCTCGGTCTCGCAGCAATACGTCGTCTGAGTATGTCCCAAACATGCTCGATCGGATTTAGGTCAGGAGAGCATGCTGGTCATTCCATACGCTGTATTGTTTTAGCTTCAAGCATGTTTTCCAGAAGACGAACTGTATGAAGTCTGGCATTATCATGCATGGAAAAAAAGAAATCACTAATTTCTGCACCATAAAATACGACATGAGGTCTCAGTATCTTGTCTGTATAACTTCGGATCGTCAAAATGCCATTCCGAATGATATGCAGGCTCGTACGTCCACCTATGCTGATTCCAGCCAATTGCATCAACCCACCTCGTCTGTAATGTGATCTTTCACGAACGAATGTGGGATTATTTTGAGAGCCTCTTTCTCTCCATGCCAAAACACATCAGATGTCACATTCAGAATGAATCGGGACTCGTCTGTAAACAGAATTTGACTCCAACAACGTTGCCTCCAAGCTCGATGCTCAGTTCCCCAACTTCTTTGGGCCACACAGTGACTTGAGGTCAACGGAATACAGACCATTGGCTTACGTGCATAGAGGCCACCCTGATGAAGCCTATTTCGGACAGTTTGGCTGGGCACCCTTCGTCCTGTGGCCAAGAACAACTGTGCTGGCAGCTGAGTAACATTGTTCGTTCCGTCTCGACGAGCTGTTAACAGGATATATCGGTCATCAGTTTCTGTGTTAGCTCATTTCCGACCTTGCACTTGTCGATGACTACCATTCCATGTGTCTTGGAATCGATTCCACGGCTTTCATGGACACTTCTTGCGACTCCAATAGCGTTCACTACACTTCGTTGTGTTTCCCCAAATTCAACTGTCCAGATAACACGCCAAGTCATGGATTGTGGTAAATCATGTTTTTGTGACATTTTCAAGCCACCTTTTCTCAAAACACAAGTTGAGTAATTGAATTTTACAACTGAGGCAGTGAAACAGACGTATCTGCAAATCCCGATTTCTGCACTAATCTCCTTTTTCTAGTTTTTGACGTCATAAACTTTAATTTACACGTGAAGTTTTCTTTATCTGTTTTCAACAACACTTTAAATTATGGATGTTTTATTTTACATTACTTATCGCTGTAAATATTTGCGTAACTTCGTTAAAACCATGTGCTCTCCTAATTGTTTTGAGCAGTGTATTTACATATATCTTATACTAGAATGCGAGCAAAAATTGTGTGTGTGTGTGTGTGTGTGTATGTACATTTTATCTTGAGAACGGCTCTAACGATTTTAATTAAATTTTGCATCCTACCGTTTTCACGCACGTAAAGACCATTGGGATGGGTCTCGTGTTCGAGAAAATTCGATTAGTGGGTGATTTTGGGTCATAATGGGTCAGGGTCTAGCTAATTATATCTAAAGAACGGCTCAATAGATTTTGACCAAATTTTGTATCCAACCATTTTCGGGCACGAGAATACTATTGGGCTAGGTCACGTGTTCGAGAAATTTCGATTTGTGGGTCATTTTTGGGTCAATGTGGGTCTAGCTATTTTTATCTAAAAAACGGCTCTAACGATTTTCACTAAACTCTATATTCTACAGTTTTAGATTACGAGAAGACCATTGGGCTAAGTCACATGTTCGAGAAAATTCGATTAGGGGGTCATTTTTGGGTCACCGTGGGTCAATCTATCTAGATAACGGCTCTAACGATTTTGACGAAATTTTGCACCCTACTGTTTTCGGGCACGAAAAGACCATTGGGATGGGTCTCGTGTTCAAGAAAATTCGATTAGTGGGTCATTTTGGGTCATAATGTGTCAGGGTCAAGCTAATTATATCTAGAGAACGGCTCAATCGATTTTGACTGAATTTTGTATCTAACCATTTTCGAGCTCGAAAAGACCATTGGGATGGGTCTCATGTTCGAGAAAATTCGATTAGTGCGTCATTTTGGGTCATAATGTGTCGGAGTCAAGCTAATTATATCTAGAGAACGGCTCAATCAATTTTGACTAAATTTTGCATCTAACCATTTTCAGGCACGAAAAGACCATTGGAATGGCTCTCGTGTTTGAGAAAATTGGATTAGTGGGTCATTTTGGGTCATAATGGGTCAGGGACAAGCTAATTATATCTAAAGAACGGTTTAATCGATTTTGACTAAATTTTGTATCTAACCATTTTTGGGCACGAAAGGACCATTGGGATGGGTCACGTGTTCGAGAAAATTCGATTAGTGGGTCATTTTTGGGTCACTGTGGGTCTAGCTATTTTTATCTAAAAAACGGCTCTAACGATTTTTACTAAACTCTATATTCTACAGTTTTGGATTACGAGAAGACCATTAGGCTAAGTCACATGTTCAAGAAAATTCGATTAGTGGGTCATTTTTGGTTCACCGTGGGTCAATCTATCTAGATAACGGCTCTAACGATTTTGACGAAATTTTGCACCCTACTGTTTTCGGGCACGAAAAGACCATTGGGATGGGTCTCGTGTTCAAGAAAATTCGATTAGTGGGTCATTTTGGGTCATAATGAGTCAGGGTCAAGCTAATTATATCTAAAGAACGGCTCAATCGATTTTGACTAAATTTTGTATCTAACCATTTTCGGGCGCGCAAAGACCATTGGGATGGGTCACATGTTCGAGAAATTTCGATTAGTGGGTCATTTTTGGGTCACTGTGGGTCAATTATTTTTATCTAAAAAACGGCTCTAACTATTTTCACTAAACTCTGTATTCTACAGTTTTAGATTACGAGAAGACCATTGGGCTAAGTCACATGTTTGAGAAAATTCGATTAGGGGGTCATTTTTGGGTCACCGTGGGACAAGCTAAGTTTATCTAGATAACGGCTCTAACGATTTTGACGAAATTTTGCACCCTACTGTTTTCGGGCACGAAAAGACCATTAGGATGGGTCTCGTGTTTGAGAAAATTGGATTAGTGGGTCATTTTGGGTCATAATGGGTCAGGGTCAAGCTAATTATATCTAAAGAACGGTTTAATCGATTTTGACTAAATTTTGTATCTAACCATTTTTGGGCACGAAAGGACCATTGGGATGGGTCACGTGTTCGAGAAAATTCGATTAGTGGGTCATTTTTGGGTCACTGTGGGTCTAGCTATTTTTATCTAAAAAACGGCTCTAACGATTTTTACTAAACTCTATATTCTACAGTTTTGGATTACGAGAAGACCATTAGGCTAAGTCACATGTTCAAGAAAATTCGATTAGTGGGTCATTTTTGGTTCACCGTGGGTCAATCTATCTAGATAACGGCTCTAACGATTTTGACGAAATTTTGCACCCTACTGTTTTCGGGCACGAAAAGACCATTGGGATGGGTCTCGTGTTCAAGAAAATTCGATTAGTGGGTCATTTTGGGTCATAATGAGTCAGGGTCAAGCTAATTATATCTAAAGAACGGCTCAATCGATTTTGACTAAATTTTGTATCTAACCATTTTCGGGCGCGCAAAGACCATTGGGATGGGTCACATGTTCGAGAAATTTCGATTAGTGGGTCATTTTTGGGTCACTGTGGGTCAATTATTTTTATCTAAAAAACGGCTCTAACTATTTTCACTAAACTCTGTATTCTACAGTTTTAGATTACGAGAAGACCATTGGGCTAAGTCACATGTTTGAGAAAATTCGATTAGGGGGTCATTTTTGGGTCACCGTGGGACAAGCTAAGTTTATCTAGATAACGGCTCTAACGATTTTGACGAAATTTTGCACCCTACTGTTTTCGGGCACGAAAAGACCATTAGGATGGGTCTCGTGTTCGAGAAAATTAGATTAGTGGGTCATTTTGGGTCATAATGGGTCAGGGTCAAGCTAATTATATCTAGAGAACGGCTCAATCGATTTTGACTAAATTTTGTATCTAACAATTTTCGGGCACGAAAAGACCATTGGGATGGATAACGTGTTCAAGAAAATTCGATTAGTGGGTCATTTTTGGGTCACCGTGGGTCCAGCTAAGTTTATCTAGATAACGGCTCTACTATTTTGACGAAATTCTGTAAGCTATTGTTTTCGGGCACAAAAAGACCATTGGGATGGGTCACGTGTTTGAGAAAATTCTATTAGTGACTCATTATGAGTCAGGGTCAAGCTAATTACATCTAAAAACGGCTCAAGACATTTTCACATTTTTTTTTAATATACGGCCGTTTCTGGTCATGAGATGACGTTTGGGCTAAGTCACATGTTCGAGAAAATTCAATTAGTGGGTCATTTTGGGTCACAATGGGCCAGAGTCAAGCTAATTGAATTTAAAAACATGCTCAAAACATTTTGACCAAATTTTATATTATACCATTTCTGGGCATGAGAAGAGATTTGGGATAAGTCACATATTCAAGAAAATTCGATTAGTAGGTCATTTTGGGTCACAATGGGTCAGGGTCCAGCTAATTTTATCTAAAAAACGGCTTAAACGATTTTGACTAAATTTTGTATTCTATCCTTTTCGGGCTCGAGAAGACCATTGGGCTAGGTCACATGTTCAAGGAAATTCGATTAGTGGGTCATTTTGGCTCACAATGGGTCAGGGTCAAGCTAATTGTATTTAAAAAGCGCTTCAAAACATTTTGAAAACATTTTGTATAATACCGTTTCCGAGCATGATAAGACCATTGGGCAGGGTTGCATGTACGAGAAAATTCAATGAATGGGTCATTTTGGGTCCTAATGGATCAGGATCAAGCTAACTTTATCTAAAAAACGGCTCAAAAGATTTTGACAAAGCTGTGTACTACACCGTTTCTGGACAATTTAAAAACAGTGGGCTGGGTCGCATGCTCAAGAAAATTCTATCAGTGGGTCATTTTGGTGATAATCGGTCGGTGTCAAGCTAACGGCATCCATCTCAAAAATGTTCTAGCAATTTTGACAATTTTTTTTGTTATTATGTTTCACAGAACAAAAATACCATTGAAATAGCTCACACTTTCAATAAATTTCGGTTAGTGGTTTTTAGAATCAACGTGGGTCAAGCTTATTTTATCTAGAATATGACTAACGATTTTCACTAAAATTTGTATTCCATCGTTTTCAGGCTCTAGAAGAGCATTGTATTAGGTCGCATGTTCGAAAAAAATCGATTAGTGCGTCATTTTGGGTCACTATATCTCAGGGTCAAGCTAATTGTATCTAAAATAGCAAGAATGATTTAGTGGGAATAATATATCGAGATAAACACAAAGCTCATTTTGACCGAGCTTAGCTCGGTCATTCCTGCTAGTATACACATATATGTACATATATATACATATATATATACTAGCAAACCCCGTGGCTTTGCTCGCGTATTATTTGAAATATTCCAAGTGATATTTATAGGTCTAATTTTTATTAAAAGGTACTAACTAAATTTTTATTTTATTAAAAGGTAATATTTTATTTTATTAAAAGGTTTTTTTATTAAAAGGTACTTATTACTTTTAGAATAATTCAAAAATTACTATTTAAAACGCAGTTTGATTAAACATCATTATTACACTGTATTAGGCTGAAATGAGACTTAAATTAATAAAGCGAAATAAAACTAAATAAATGATAATTTAGAAAATATTTTGAAACTTTTATGCTCAATTTATACGCTCATTTCAGTATTCATTTGAAGTTTTGAATTTTTTAGAAACCATCTTCTTACATCTTAAAATTAACTATCATGTCAAATTCGAAGTCCCAGCACCTCTCTCAACAAAAAGGGCTATGTTGAAATAGGAACTGTCACCATTAATTTGCCAACATTAATTTTGAAATCGGTTTGTTATTTCCTAATATTCCACAGAAACGTAATTTAGAAAACTTTTAAAGGCCTTTTTTAGAACGTTTGTTGTTTCATTGAACCCCAGGTGGCAGAATCATCGGCATAAAATAGAGCCTGTATAGGATCAGAGACTGTTACCATTGATTCGCAACTATTACATTTGTAATCGGTTTATATTCCATGACATTGCATAGAAATAGTAATTTAGGACTTTTTTAGAATGATTTTCGCACCTCCCCTTCGCTTCCCCACTTTTTAATTCGAATTTATTTTCGACAGTCCTTCGAGGGCATTTATATTTTATAAGTAACTACCATGCCATATTTAAGGTTTCTAGCCTTTTCAGTATCATAGAAATCGCAATTTAGAAAGTTTTTAGCCTTCAACCCTCTGGTGGTAGTGGCACAGACATAAAATATAGCTTATGTTTGAGCAGGTTCTATCACCAACAATTTGGCATCTTTTTTTAAAAATCGGTTTGGTATTTGATAAGATTGCATAAAAATTGCAATTTATAACGCTTTTCGCTCACTTCACCTTTTTAAATTTGGAATTTTCTTTCGACTGTTCTTAAAAAGCAGTTGCATCTTGTAAGTAAATACCATGCCATGCTTTAAAGTGAGACCCCTCAGTTGTGCAAAAAACGCAAATTAGAACATGTTTTGCTTTTGAAACCTTCAGATGGTAGTGAAAGCAACATAAAATATAACCTATGTTATAGCAGGGACTGTCACAATTAATTTGCAACCATTACTTTTGAAATAGCTTTTGTATTTCCTGAGATTGAGTAGAAATCGCAATTTAGAACGCTTTTCGTGGATTTTCACCCCTTTTTAAATTTCTATTTTTTTCGAAACTGCTCTTAAAGATCATTTATATCTAATAAATATGTACCTTGCCTAATTTTAAGTTGCTAGCCCGTACCGATCACAAAAATCGAGATTTAAAACGCTTTTTTGCTCCTGCAACGTCTAGGTGATAGTGATACCAACATAAAGTAGCGTCTATGCTAGAGCAGAGGCTGTCAACATCAATTTCCTACCATTACTTTTGAAATTAGTTTGATTCTTCCTGAGGTATTGCTGGCAAATAGGCATTTAGAACGTTTTTAGAACGTTTTTAGAACGTTTTTCGCTCATTTTGCTCCGGCATCTCCACTGAGGTAGTGGAAACAGATATAAAATATAGCCTATCTTGGAGCAAGATATGTCACCACCATTTTTACACCATAATATTTGAAATCGTTTCAGTACTTCCTGAGATTGCATAGAAATCGCAATTTAGAACGTTTTATACAACGCTTTTTGCGCATTTTGACCACCTTTTACATTTCGATTTTTTTAGGAAATGTCCTTCATTGTAAAAAAAAAAAAGGACTAAAAAACGGAAATACTACTGGCAATCTAGACGTCAGTACTACTTCCATTTTTTTACGTGAATTTTTACCCATAAATTACAGAAAAATTTCCGTTTTTAATCAGAAAAACGGAATTTTTTCTGTAATTTATGGGTAAAAATTCCCGTAAAAAAATGGAAATAGTACTATTTCCTAATAGTAGTATTTCGGTTTTTTTGTCCGTTTTTTTTTACAGTGTAGAGATCACTGATATCTTATAACTAACTACCATTCCAAATTTCACGATTCCGCAACGCAAAAAACGCAATTTAGAACGTTTTTCTCCTGCACCACCCTTTGGGGTAGTGGCACCGACATAAAGCATAGCCTATGTTGGACCAAGGAGTGTCACCGTCATTTTGACACCATTATTTTAAAAATCGGTTTGGTATTCCTGAGATTGTGTAGAAAACACCATTTAGAATGTTTTTTAGAACGCTTTTCGCGCATTTTCACCCTTTTTAAATTTCGAATTGTTTAAGAACTGTTCTTAGAAATCCTTTGTATCTAATAAGTAGCTAATATTTCAAATTTCATATTTCTAGGCCCTTCAGTAACACATAAATCCCATTTTTAGAACGCTTTTTGCTCCTGCACCCCCTTTGGGGTAGTGGCACCGCATAAAATATAGCCTATCTTGGAGCAAGCGTCGTCACCATTATTTTGACACCAATATTTTTTAAATCGATTTGGTATTTTTTGAGATTATGTAGAAACTACCATTTAGAACGTTTTTTAGAACGCTTTTTGTGAATTTTCACCCCTTTTAAATTTCAAATTGTTTAAGAACTGTTCTTAGACATCATTTATATCTTATAAGTAACTAATATTCCAAATTTCATATTTCTAGGCCCTTCAGTAACGCAAAAAGTGCATTTTTAGAACGTTTTTTGCTCCTGCACCCCTTTGAGGTAGTGGCACAGACATAAAATATAGCCTATGCTCTAAGTTGGACTAACACCATCATTTTGATACCATTTCTTTTGGAATCGGTTCGGTAGTTCCAGAGCTTACCTCCTACAAATAAACAATTTTTACCTCTTTATAATATGACTAGCAAACCCCGCGGCTTTGCTCGCGTAATATTTGAAATATGCCAAGTGATATTAATATGTCTAATTTTTATCTAAAGGTACTAACTAAATTTTTATTTTATTAAAAGGTAATATTTTATTTTATTAAAAGGTACTTATTACTTTTAGGAATAATTCAAAAATTACTATTTAAAACACAGTTTGACTAAACATCATTATTACACTGTATTAGGCAGAAATGAGACTTAAATTAATAAAATGAAATAAAAATAAATAAATGATAATTTAGAAAATATTTTGAAACTTTTATGCTCAATTAATACGCTCATTTCAGTATTCATTTGAAGTTTTGAATTTTTTAGAAACCATCTTCTTACATTTTAAAATTAACCATCATGTCGAATTCCAAGTCTTACCACATCTCTCAACATAAAGGGCTATGTTGAAACAGGAACTGTCACCATTAATTTGCCAACATTAATTTTGAAATCGGTTTGTTATTTCCTAATATTCCACAGAAACGTAATTTAAAAAGCTTTTAAAGCCCTTTTTTAGAACGTTTGTTGTTCCTGTGAACCCCAGGTTGTAGATTCACCGGCATAAAATATAGCCTGTGTAGGATCAGAGACTGTTACCACTGATTCGCAACTATTACTTTTATAATCGGTTTATATTCCCTGAAATTGCATAGAATCGTAATTTAGAACTTTTTTAGAATGCTTTTCGCACCTCCCCTTCGCTTCACCCCTTTTTAATCCCTATTTATTTTCGACGTTCCTTCGAGGGCATTTATATTTTATAAGTAACTACCATGTCATATTTAAAGATTCTAGCCTTTTCAGTATCACAGAAATCGCAATTTAGAAAGTTTTTAGCTGCTGCAACCCTCTGGTGGTAGTGGAACAGACATAAAATATAGCTTATATTTGAGCAGGTTCTATCACCAAAATTTGTCATCATTATTTTTTTAATCGGTTTGGTAATTTATATGTTTGCTTAAAAATTGTAATTTATAACTCTTTTCACTCACTTCATTTTTTTTAAAATTTGGAATTTTCTTTCGACTGTTCTTAGAAAGCAGTTGCATCTTGTAAGTAAATACCATGCCATACTTCAAAGTGTTAGACCCCTCAGTTGTGCAAAAAATGCAAATTAGAACATGTTTTGCTTTTGCAACCCTCAGATGGTAGTGACAGCAACATAAAATATAACCTATGTTACAGCAGGGACTGTCACCATTGATTTGCAACCATTACTTTTGAAATAGCTTTGGTATTTCCTTAGATTGAGTAGAAATCGCAATTTAGAACGTTTTTAGGAAGCATTTCGCGCATTTTCACCCCTTTTTAAATTTCCAATTTTTTCGAAACTGTTCTTAAAGATCATTTATAGCTAATAAATATGTACCTTGCCTAATTTTAAGTTGCTAGGCCGTACCGATCACAAAAATCGAAATTTAGAACGCTTTTTTCTCCTGCAACGTCTTGGTGATAGTGGTACCGACATAAAATAGCGTCTATGTTAGAGCAGAGGCTGTCAGCATCAATTTCCTACCATTACGTTTGAAATCAGATTCATTCTTCCTGAGATATTGCCGACAAATTGGCATCTAGAACATTTTTAGAACGCTTTTCGCGCATTTTGCTCCTGCATCTCCTCTGTGGTAGTAGAAAGAGATATAAAATATAGCCTATCTTGAAGCAAGATCTGTCACCATCATTTTTACACCATTATATTTGAAATCGGTTCAGTACTTCCTGAGATTACATAGAAATCGCAATTTAGAAAGTTTTTTATAACGCTTTTTGCGCATTTTGACCCCCTTTTAAATTTCGATTTTTTTAGGAAATGTCCTTAGAGATCATTGATATCTTATAACTAACTACCATTCCAAATTTCACGATTCAAGGCCCTTCCGTAACGCAAAAGCCGCAATTTAGAACGTTTTTTCCTCCTGCACCCGCTTTGGGGTAGTGGCACCGACAAAAAACATAGCCTATGTTGGAGCAAGGGTTGTCACCGTCATTTTGACACCCTTATTTTGACACCCTTATTTTTTAAATCTGTTTGGTATTTCCTGAGATTGTGTAGAAACCACCATTTAGAACGTTTTTTAGAACGATTTTCGCGCATTTTCACCCCTTTCAAATTTCGAATTGCTTAAGAACTGTTCTTAGAAATCCTTTATATCTAATAAGTAGCTAATAATTCAAATTTCATATTTCTAGGTCCTTCAGTAACACATAAATCGCATTTTTAGGACGTTTTTTGCTCCTGCACCCCTTTTGCGGTAGTGACACCGACATAAAACATAGCCTATCTTGGAGCAAGCGTTGTCACCATCATTTTGACATCAATATTTTTTAAATCGGTTTGGTATTTCCTGAGATTTTGTAGAAACTACCATTTAGAACGTTTTTTAGATCGCTTTTTGTGCATTTTCACCCCTTTTAAATTTTGAATTGCTTAAGAACTGTTCTTAGATATCATTTATATCTTATAAGTAACTAATATTCAAAATTTCATATTTCTAGGCCCTTCAGTAACGCTAAAATCGCATTTTTAGAACGTTTTTTGCTCCTACACCCCTTTTGGGGTAGTGGCACCGACATAAGATATAGCCTATGTTCTAAGTTGGACTAACACCATCATTTTGATACCATTACTTTTGGAATCCGTTCGGTAGTTCCAGAGCTTATCTCCGACAAATAAACAATTTTTTCTTCTTTATAATAGGAGTATAGACTAGCAAAACCCGCGGCTTTGCTCGCGTAACAGTTCAAATATTCCAAGTGATATTTGCATGACTATTTTTTATTAGAAGGACACTTTTGGAAATAATTCAAAAATTACAAATCAAGATACAGTTTGACTAAATTTCATTATAAAAGTGCAATTGACAGAAATGATATTTTAATTAATAAGAAGAACTAAAACTAATTCCAATTAAATAATAATTTAGAAAGTATTTTGAGACTTTTTTGCTCATTTCATACGCTTATTTCAGTATTCATTTGAAGTTTCGAATTTTTTAGAAACCATCTTAACACATTTACATCTTGAAATTAACCATCATGTCAAATTTCAAGCTTCTTGTCTAACAGTCTACCGTGTTAGTGGGACCAACATAAAATGCCGAAACAGAGTTGAAATAAAAAATCTCGAAAAATGTTGAAACAGAGACTGTCACCATTAATTTGCCAACATTAACCTTGAAATCGGTTGGTACTTCCTAATATTCTATAGAAAACGGAATTTAGATGTTTTAAAGGCTTTCTTGTTGATCCTGCCAACCAGGTGGTAGTGACGGCGACATAAAGTATAGCCCGTATAGGATCAGGAACTATCACTCTTGATTCGCAACCAATAACTTTTGTAATCGATTTATTATTTCCTAAGATTCCATAGAAATAGTAATTTAGGACTCTTTTAGAATGCTTTTCGTTCTTTCCCTTCGCTTCACCACTTTTTCATTTCGAAATTATTTTCGACTGTTCTTAGAGGACATTTATATTTTATAAGTAACTACTGTGCTATATTTAAAGTTTCTAGCCTCTTCAATACCGCAGAAATCGCAAATTAGAAAGTTTTTACTCCTGCAACCCTCGACATAAAATATAGCTTATGCTTGATCAGGTTCTATCACCATCAATTTGCAACCATTATGTTTGAAATCGGCTTCGTATTTCATACGATTGCATAAAAATCGTACTTTAGAACGCTTATAGAACGCTTTTCGCTCACTTCATCCTTTTAAATTTGGAATTTTCTTTCGACAATTCTTAGAAAACTTTTGCATCTTTGAAGTAATTACCATTCCAATTTAAAATGTTAGACCCCCTCAGTAACACAAAAAACGCAATTTAGAAATTGTTTTGCTCCTATAATCTCCAGGTGGTTATAACAACAACGTAAAATATAGGCTATGTTGGAGCGGGGACTGTCACCATCAATTTGAAACCATTACTTCTGAAATCGGTTTATATTTCCTGTGATTGCGTAGAAATCACTCTTTAAAAAGTTTTTAGAACGCTTTTCGTTCATTTTCACCCCTTTTAAATTTCAATTTTTTAAGGAACTCTTCTCAGAGAGTATTTACATCTCATAAGTAATTACCATGCTAAATTTCAAGTTGCTAGCCACTTCAGTATAACAAAAATCACAATTTAGAACGTTTTTTAAAATGCAACTGCAATTTAGAATTCAACCTCAATTTAGCAGGTTTTTCAGAACGTTTTTTGTCCATTTTCACCACTTTTAATTTAAGAATTATTTACGAAATGTTCTTAGAGATCATTTATATCTTATAAATAACTACCATGCCTAGTTTCAACTTGATAGCCCCTGCAGTATTACAAAAAACGTAATTTAGATCGTTTTTTGCTTCTGAAACCCCTAAGTGGTAGTGACATCGACATGAAATAGAGCCTATGTTGGAGCAAGGGCTGTCATCATCAATTTCTAAGCATTATTTTTGAAATAGGTTGGGTACTTTCTGAGATTGCGTAGAAATCGCCATTTAAAACGTTTTTTAGAACTCTTTTCGCGCATTTTCACCCCTTTTAAATTTCGAATTTTTTAAGAAATGTTCTTAGAGATCATTTATATCGTATAAGTAACTAATATTCAAAGTTCCATGTATCTGGGCCCTTCAGTAACACAAAAATCGCAATTTCGAACGTTTTTTTGCTCCTGCACCCCTTTTAGGGGTAGTGGCACCGACATAAAATGTAGCCTATATTAGAGCAAGGATTGTCACCGACATTTTGACAACATTATTTTTTTAATCGGTTTGGTGCTTCTTGAGATTGCGTAAAAATCGCCATTTAGAACGTTTTTTAGAACGCTTTTCGCGCATTTTAACCCCTTTTAAATTTCGAATTTTTTAAGAAATGTACCTAGAGATCATTTATATCTAATAAGTAACTACCATGTCACTTTCCATGTACCTGGACCCTTCAGTTACACAAAAAATCGCAATTTAGAACGTTTTTTGCTCCTGCACCTCCTTTAGGGGTAGTGGGACAGATATAAAATGCAGCCTATGTTGGAGCAAGGGTTGTCACCATCATTTTTACACCATTATTTTCTAAATCGGTTTGGTACTTCCTAAAATTGCGTAAAAATCTTCATTTAGAACGTTTTTTAGAACGCTTTTCGCGCATTTTCACCCCTTTTTAATTTCGATTTTTAAAAGAAATGTCCTTAGGTATCATTAGTATCTTATAAATAACTACCATTCCAAATTTCATGTTTCTAGGCCCTTCAGTAACATAGAAATTGCATTTTTAGAACGATTTTTGCTCCTGCACCCCTTTTTGGCCAGTGGCTCGGACATAAGATATAGCCTATGTTCTAAGTTGGACTAACACCATCATTTTGATACCATTACTTTTGGAATCGGTTCGGTAGTTCCTGAGCTTACCTCCTACAAATAAACCATTTTTACCTCTTTATAAGATTAAAATATAGTATAGATGACTAGCAGACTATACCCGCTGCGCTGGTCCATTTTTCCAAACGAATCTTGAATCAAACGAAATTGTGAATTTAACCTTCTATTTTAAAGCAATAAAGACCATCACCTGGAATGTCCTTCCGCAATTTCCTTGCTGAAAACGATGCGAACTTCATTGAGATATTATACTATCGTATGTCTTGGACAAAATTTGGGCAATTAAGAAACAACTCTTTTAGTTGACCATTTAAAGTACAGTTTGGTACGGAAATGAGACAGTTATGGCAACCGGAATTAAAATATTCTCTAGTCATCACACTGTTAAATTAGAGAGCATTTTACAATGATTGCGCAGATTGAATTTTGAACTTTAAGAACATTCGGATTGTTCATTTTCATTTGTTTGTTCTTGAACTTCCAGCATCTCAACTTGCGCTATATGTGGTTCTGGTAGCTTAAATTCAATCTCATTACATGTTACATTATATTTTTTAATAAACTTCCTCTTCTGACAGGTCTGCTACAGTTTTCAATATGTCTATTCCAGCAGAGTAAATAGAATCAAAAACGTAGATCACAAACCAATAGGACAAGAGGACAACAAACCAATAGGACAATACGGCAACAAACCGGCGTGTTTTTACAGTAAAGCATGTTGAAAAATATTTTGATGAGAGATGGGGGGCACACATTTAACCTAAAATTTAAGTATTTTACTCAACAATCATAATGTTAACTGATTTTTATATAATTTACATTTAAATATAAAACTCTACTTTCAAATGTGCTCATACACTTAAAAAACACTATTATTGTGAGCGTTGTTTGGGATTATGTCACTCTTCTGCCTTTTTAACTTAAAATCGCTTTGTTTGGCGCCAGGGTAATAAACGAATAGAATGCAACGCATAAGTTTATTCATTTTTACAATTACTTCTGCCAGTTTCCCTTGTAAGACATATATATATATATATATGTATGTATAGCAATTTATTTATATATTTATATTATTATTATTAATAATATTTACAAATTAGGTACTACTTGATTATCCCGTCAACCAATTTCGCCAAATTATACAAATCACCAAACTATTAGCCCAATTACGCAAATGACATAATTTTTATTTTAAATAACGAAAGAATAAATGAATTAGTAAAACATTAATAAAAATAAAACGTCGAAATAAAAATCACTTGATGATGTAACAAATACGTGTAAAGTGTTTAACGTCAAGTAAATTTGACATTTACGATCACCCATTATTGGCATTTAATTTTATAGTTTGGTGATATTTTTTTGGTCGACGGGATAATCAAGTAGAACCACAAATTATTTCTATTCGTATTTAAAAGTAGATAATAGCTCTTTTTTGTAATATATAAATATCATAAATATTGAAAAAAAAAATGCTTATATGTATATGAAAAGTAAATAGGTTGCCAGTAAATGCACATAAAATTCACTTCACTCACCAAGGCCATTTTCTCTATCTCGCCAAAGCCCATATAGTAAAAATATACCAAATACTCTTCAATCTGTTTTCTGATACTAAGTAATCACAATAATGTAAATGACTGTTAGACACAGATATCATATATGTACCGGATTTGGCGCAATTTTTTTCACGCCCATTTGGCGAAAACATCGTTTTCGAATACCAGTTACATATATATATATATATTTAAATTATTTTCTATTATTTTAAAAGGAAATAAGAATAAATGGTACTACTTAGTTATCCCGTCGACCAAAAATCTATCGCCAAACTATAAGATTAAATGCCAATAATGGTTGATCATACATGTCACGTTCACTTGACTTTAAGCAAGTTACACGTGTTTGCATCATCAGGTGATTTTTATTTAGACGTTTTATTTGTATTTTTATTAATGTTATACTAATTTAATTGTTCTTTCATTATTTAAAAAAAAAATGTCAATTTGTATAATTTGGCGAGTGGTTTGGCGATTTATATAATTTGGCGAAATTGGTCGATGGATAACTAAGTAGTACCCAATAAATAAAAAAAAATGTTTAATTATTATCTATAGAACAAAACATTTTATATAATTGTAAAAAAGAAAATAAAAGTAAATAAACAATTTATTAATAAATAAGCAACAATATCTGGGTTACCATGTCAGGCAAAATAACGCCAATTTGGAGCCCATTAGGTACCATGAAGCGTATCTGTGCAACCAAAACTTCCAATAATATAGTAAATATGCCATTTGGCGGTGACTTGATTAGCGAAGACTATAAAATAAATAATAATAATAAAAATAAACAATTAATAAATAATAATAATAATATAAAACTGGAATTCAGACGTTAATTTATGTGCTTTTAAATATCTAAGATTAGTCCAATATCTTTTAAAATATTGCCTAACAGAGCGGAAAATATGAAAAAATAACGAATTTAAAACGATTTGCAATTTTTTTTCAGCAAGTAATTTTTAATTCAAAATGTTGAAATTTTGGCACAGATGTCATATTGTCATGACACGATTTTTTTCTGACACCAATGTTATATACGCAACGGGTACTTAACTGGCGCCAACGTATCATTATTTTGCTTGATATGGTAACGCGGATGTTGTTGTTTATGCTGTTGATGTTTTCGCCAAATTGGTACGTATATGATATCTGTGTAGAATTTTTTTTATAGTAATAACACATGATTGCATAAATTTCCTTAAGAATAATTTTCAGTTCCTAAATTTTGAAACTGTGAATTTTCCTGTACGTAAAATTGGCGTTATGGCCAAAGAAATATTTAATAAACAATAATACTTTCAAAAAAAAAAAAAAAAAAAAAAAAAAAGATAATATTCATTGATCTGAGTTGGAGCCTATAAAAATCACATGCTTCCGTAATTACGGCGAAAATTTTTTTAAAAAGTATGAAATTAGGAACAGATGTCATATCCGCAAGCGCCATCTGGGATTTTTTCTTGGCGTAATAACCCCTTTTTCGCCAAGTAATAAATGTCGCCAAGCAGCGATTTATGTGCATGAAAGGCTTAACGGAAATAAAATGTAAAACATCGTCAACAAAATATCGCAAAGAAATCTCAAAACATCAAAGATGGCGTCCGCTTGAATATACAGCATCTAAGCCTGAAAGGATTTTACAATATGTGTGTGTGGCAGAAATTCAAACTAAAATTTAAATATTTGATTCCATTTTTAAAATATTAACTGATATCTATATAATTTATAATCGAATTGTTTCTCCTGTAAATCACATTACGTGGATTAAATAGTTAAATAAAAAAAAAATAAAAAAAATGTAATTCAAAGTTAGTCTAATCAAATTTTCAGATTCTTTTTTTTAACGTAAGGCAGGCGATAATTCGCCAAATATTGTAAAATTTCACAATAAATTATATTTTAAGCATTACAAATATTTATTTCCTGTTTAAATTAAAAATTATGTATATATTTTATAATATTATGTCTTATTAAAACATTTTTTGTTGTCTTTTTAAATTAAATATCAGTATTTTTTTCATTTATTTGCGAGGTGATTGTCTAACGGATATAGCCATTTCAATTCTCTAATCAACAAAATTTTCGCCAAAATATAATCACTGGCAACCCTTTCCTTCAAAATATCAATAAAATACGAAATTTACTACCAAAAATCATAGTTATCCCTGTATCTTGGAGCAAGATCTGTCACCATCATTTTTACACCATTATATTTGAAATCGGTTCAGAACTTCCTGAGATTGCATAGAAATCGCATTTTAGAAAGTTTTTTACTACGCTTTTTGCGCATTTTGACCCCCTTTTAAATTTCGATTTTTTTAGGAAATGTCCTTACAGATCATTGATATCTAATAACTAACTACCATTCCAAATTTCACGATTCTAGGCCTTCGGTAACGCAAAAGTCGCAATTTAGAACGTTTTTCTCCTGCACCCCCTTTGGGGTAGTGGCACCGACATAAAACATCGCCTATCTTGGAGCAAGCGTTGTCACCATCATTTTGACACCAATATTTCTTAAATCGGTTTGGTATTTCCTGAGATTGTGTAGAAACCACCATTTAGAACGTTTTTTAGAACGATTTTCGCGCATTTTCACCCCTTTCAAATTTCGAATTGTTTAAGAACTGTTCTTAGAAATCCTTTATATCTAATAAGTAGCTAATATTTCAAATTTCATATTTCTAGGCCCTTCAGTAACACGTAAATCGCATTTTTAGAACGCTTTATGCTCCTGCACCCCCTTCGGGGTAGTGACACCTGCATAAAAAATAGCGTATCTTAGAGCAAGCGTTGTCACCATCATTTTGACACCAATATTTTTAAAATCGGTTTGGTATTTCCTGAGATTGTGTAGAAACTACCATTTAGAACGTTTTTAGAACGCTTTTTGTGCATTTCCCCCCCTTTTAAATTTCTAATTGTTTAAGAACTGTTCTTAGACATCATTTATATCTTATAAGTAACTAATATTTCAAATTTCATATTTCTAGGCCCTTCGGTAACGCAAAAATTGCATTTTTAGAAAGTTTTTTGCTCCTGCACCCCCTTTCGGGTAGTGGCACCGACATAAAACATAGCCTATGTTAGGGCAAGGGTTGTCACCGTCATTTTGACACCATTATTTTTTAAATTGGTTTGGTATTTCCTGAGATTGTGTAGAAACCACCATTTAGAACGTTTTTTAGAACGATTTTCGCGCATTTTCACCTCTTTCAAATTTCGAATTGTTTAAGAACTGTTCTTAGAAATCCTTTATATCTAATAAGTAGCTAATATTTCAAATTTCATATTTCTAGGCCCTTCAGTAATACGTAAATTGCATTTTTAGAACGTTTTTTGCTCCTGCAACCCCTTTGGGGTAGTGACACCGGCTTAAAAAATAGCCTATCTTAGAGCAACCGTTGTCACCATCATTTTGACACCAATATTTTTTAAATTGGTTTGGTATTTCCTGAGATTGTGTAGAAACTACCATTTAGAACGTTTTTTAGAACGCTTTTTGTGCATTTTCACCCCTTTTAAATTTCGAATTGTTTAAGAATTGTTTTTGGACATCATTTATATCTTATAAGTAACTAATATTCAAAATTTCATATCTCTAGGCCCTTCAGTAACGCTAAAATCGCATTTTTAGAACGTTTTTTGCTCCTACACCCCCTTTATGGTAGTGGCACCGACATAAAACATAGCCTATCTTGGAGCAAGCGTTGTCACCATCATTTTGACAACAATATTTTTTAAATCGGTTTGGTATTTCCTGAGATTGTCTAGAAACCACCATTTAGAACGTTTTTTAGAACGCTTTTTGTGCACTTTCACCCCTTTTAAATTTCGAATTGTTTAAGAACTGTTCTTAGACATCATTTATATCTTATAAGTAACTAATATTTGAAATTTCATATTTCTAGGCCCTTCAGTAACGCTAAAATCGCATTTTTAGAACGTTTTTTGCTCCTACACCGACTTTGGGGTAGTGGCACCGACATAAGATATAGCCTATGTTCTAAGTTGGACTAACACCATCATTTTGATACCATTACTTTTGGAATCGGTTCGGTAGTTCCAGAGCTTACCTCCTACAAATAAACAATTTTTTCCTCTTTATAATAGGAAAAAAGTATAGATGAGTATAGATGAGTATAGATGAGGACGTGAATTTCAAAACTCGCCTTATCCAAAATTTAAAAAATCGAGTTTTCTCTACCAATCTATTCTATTGGTAAACCTGCACAGAAAAAACACTATAATCTGTAAAAAAAATATTTTTATCCTTTATTTTTGGGTTCTTAAAATATTGGTTTGGTTTCAAAACTCGCCTTATCCACTAGGGAGTTGGCAACAAAACTAGCTTTATTCTTGGGCATGCGTAAGACCAACGAACGGCTAGCTTATCAGCTACTATTACAGTAATTTTCCTTCATTTCTCTGTGACCTGTTGCTATTTTCGTTTAAAGATTTTACCTGTTCTATTCATACAAACTAATTAAATAAGTTTTACAGAATGTCTTATGTGTAATGGGCAGTGAATAAACTCTTGCATTTTGTAGTGGAAGGGTGAAGAATAGAAAAAGAAATACGAACACATGGGCTAGTAAAGAATACACGCAAAAGAAGATTAAAATGTAAGTTAAAAATGGGGAATCGCTTTCTATATTTCTTACTGTCAGAAGATGTTAAAAGATTTAATTTTTATTCTCAGGCATAAACCTAAGGTATTTCCGGGCCTTTCAAAGGTATTACGATAAGGTACTATATAAAGACTAAGAACCATGGCCATCTTCAAATTGGTGGAAGTGTATTTCGGAAGATTCTTGGAATATCAAAATTCAGAGTGTAAAAGTTTTGCTAGAGGCATCTAAAACTAAACTTTCTTCTTAAAAAGAAGGGAGAGGGAGTCCCCATGAAGCAAGAGAAACTTAAGGATGTCCACAGATTGTTAAAAAAACATTTTGATGAAAACTGGTCAGAAATGGAAGTGCTTACTTTCTATAAAAATATTATTTCTAAGGAACCAGAACAGAAGGAGATGGTGTATATATATAATATTATATGTTATATAGATTATATTATATTAAATTATTTTTATAAAAAAGTTATTTAAATTATAAACTATCTATGATAAGTTTTATTTGATTATTGATAAGTTTGCTTTTGTATAATAAAACTTACTACTAAATTTTAATCAAACTTATTGCTCTCGTAAGGTTTATTTTTTAATCCAAAATATTATCATCCGATGACCAAAAATAGAAACTATTAATTTCTTTCAGCAAGTATGATAGAAATTGGCAACAAAACTCTTCTTATCCATAGGTTGGCAACAAAACTCTTCTTATCCATAGGTTGGCAGCAAAACTCTTCTTATCCAAAACTTTTTTCAATTAATTAATTAAATGAATTAAAGTAGATTTTCCAACTTAACACAATCATATCACAGAGCAACTAGCTATAAGTATACAAAAAATTGGAGGTATTCGATGCACGGGGTCGCAGTTACAGGTTTTTCGCGATTTCCCAAAATTTGATTTTTTGGATAAGGCGAGTTTTGAAACTCACGTCCTCATATATATATACATACATATGTATATATATATGTGTGTGTGAGTACATATATATATATATATATATACATATATGTGTATATATATATATGTATATATATGCATGTATATATAACACTGACGCCCGGCTAACCGAAAAGAACCGAGCAATGTTTCCTGGTCATTTTAAAGCAAAAATTAGGTTCTTATGTCAATTCAACGTTAAGATATCTTACGGATGATGCTATGACACCTAAATGTTTTTCCGAAAATTGTGTTATATAAATTTTGTCATATTTTTTACTTTATTACATTGAAGTAACTCCATTTTATCCTTTTATAAAACTACAAACATACCTTAAAAATATCACAAAGTTTACATTAGTTACATTGAATACTTCTGATTTTATATGGAGTTGAAGCGAGAGCTCTGTTTACATCTTTTTCGGTATCGATCAAGACCCGAGCCCCCTTAAATTCTGTTTGTATTTTATGTACATAGATAATGATAAAGAATTCTATAAAAGTTTCTTGAGTTAGTTATGAATTCTCTTTTGAAAATGAAGCAAAGTAAATACATCGAATTATAAATACTTACATCAACTTTTTATTCTAAAAAAAGAAAAAAAAAATGTTTTGTCAGATTTTAATGAGAATAAAATAATAATAATAAAAAAAAAAACACAGATGTATCCAAAAGCAAACACAAATTTAATCTTTTTACAAATTCTTCGGTAAATAGATTTATAAAGTTCAAAGTCTACTTCTTTTGTATATCTTTTAATGTTCTATGAGTGAACTCGAGTGTATTTAGATATTCACATTGCTTAGTTATAACAAAAAACTAGCATTGCTTTACTAAATACAAAATTTTCTCATACAGTTTTTATGTTTGAAGAAAGATTTCAAGTGTGTGGTTTGTAGAATCATAACGAGAACAAAAAGTTAGATTTTTTTCAACAACAATACCAAATACAAAAATATATTTTCTATGACTTTTCGGTTATCAAATTCTAATGTAACTTCCAAAATCTTGATCTTTTTGTGTACCTTTTACTTTTTTCGATGAGTTCGCGAAATTTCGACTCGAGTGAAACTTTTCTTAGTTATGTCAAAAATCGAATAATTCTTCACAAAATACAAGTATAATGCAAAATGAACTTTCACATGAACTCTTAATCCTCGAAGAAATATTTCAAAATTTTGGTGTGTAGAATTACAGCGTGAATCAAAAAGCACATTTGTCTAAAAGTAAAACAAACTGTAAAATCAAATATAATCTTTTTGCTGATCCACCATAAACAGATTCTCCATTACATAAAACAAATCTATATTTCTTTTTTACTTATTTTATGAGCAGACAAAATTTCGGCTCAAATGAATTTACGGTACATATGTCCCAGACGCTCTATATGATATTTGGCGAATTCATGCCTGAGCTATCCGGCGATTTTGGCGAGATTTTGCTTCGTTTGGGAATCCGGTAGAACAGATTGAGTGGGTTTTATATTAAATTAAACATTGCGTGTTTTATAATCAAATAATTTGTGTTTAAACAAAATCATAAGACGAAACTCAAAATGTCACCTTCATTCAAACATAAAATATACAATTTGAACTTTAAAAAGCATAAACTGGTTTACATAAAAGGCGATTAAAATAATAGAAGATATGTTACAAGTTAAAAATATATATTTTATTTTAAAAAGTCTTAGTACTTTCAGACCTTTCCCAAGCCCTTCATCGGAGAATATTTAATAACTGATTACCGTTTATTTATACCAATACGTCACGCATAGGCGTAGAGTTTTCAAAATTATTGGAGGGGCTCAGTCAGTGGCGCAGACAAGGGGGGCGGGGGTCTACCGCCCCCTGGAATGGGGATTTAATTTACTAAGTAATGAATACAAAAATAGCAAAACCTTCTAAGACAAAATTACAAATAACCGCTGAAAGTTTCTGTTTTATACAGGTTTTCGTCTATCTTAGCAAGTAAAAATTCAAAGAGTTCCTTTCGATGGATCATGAAATGTTTGCCATTAGACAAGATTTCGTTATAGACAGGTTCCGTTTACACAGGCTAACCTTATATCCATATCAATACAGTAAAACCTTTTGTAAAAGCAATCGTAAGCGACCGAAACAATATTCCGTTTAAGACAGGTTTCTGGCTAATTAAGTAAAATTGTACAGCAATCTTTCCTTCTGGAGCATAAAAAGTTTCCATTTAAGACAGGATTATGCCATAGACAGGTTCCGTTTTGACTGGTTTTACTCTACATATATTATAAATATCTAGATGTCTAATAATAAATTTACAAGATCGCTGTTTGTGTGTTTATTGCCGATGGCAAGGAAAATCTATTGCCACAAGAGGTCTGAAAATTTATATGAGAATACTTCATTTGAGGTATGGATGCCCCTGAGGCTCACATTTTTAATTTTTTGATAATTGGCTGAGATATTAATTAAAAACTCATCAAAAAAGAGATCTTTTTTTGAAAATTGGCGGAGGCGCGCTCGTGCATGACCAGAACCTGCTTTTCGAGAGAAAAAGAAGGAAGAATTAAATAATTTTTTTTGCCGTTTTGTCTTAATGCCCATCAGCCGTGCCATTTAAAATTCGGAAAAACAGACGACATATTCTTATTCGTACTTTTACGTCTCAAACGCCGCAATTAGTTAAAAAGATATGGTTTTTAACTCTTTGGAATTTTTTTTTCAATAAGGGATTTCTCAGTCGACTTTTTCTCCCTTTCGCCAACGCTTACTCAGGGCTCAATTTTAGAGGTACCGATTCACAAAAAATACGCATTTAAAGCTAAGATCTTGTTCTTGTCGGCGGTGCAATCGGTTTTCTAAAAGGCTAATTTTAATTCTTTAAACAAACTCGCGACCCCAGGTCACTTTGCTCTTCACCGTGACCAGACTATTTTTTTTCACAATCTTTTTAGAGCATTTCGACAGACTGGATTTTACACCTATTACAAAAATTTCGTAATGTTCGAACGAATAGAAATATTTAAAAAAAAATAAAATCTTAGAAAATTTCGACGAAAAAGCTAAAAAACGGTTTCGGTGCGGTTTCGCTTGGCTTCGGCACACGTTTTCACTATTAAATATGCATGTTTTTCATGAAATTTTATAGAGTACACGGGTACAGTTATACGTATTTATAACATATTAAAATTTCGGACAGTTCGGACGACGAAAACAATTTTTTTTTGTTATGTTAAAGAACCCGACGCGAAAACAAGAAAAACTAGTCGAATGTGACAATCCCAAAACTTTCTTCTATCTCAAACATGTTAATGCTTCAAAATTCTTTATCGCAGTGTCAAAGTTAAATAACAATCTATGCTCATCTCAATCATAAGGATTCTAAAGATATAGGTTCATTAAATTGTGTGCATTTTAAAAGGAGATATAAGCATCGCATCTTTGAAACAAACAATATATTTGCATCCAACCTCTTAGATGTATGCAAGAAAAATTCTCAGCTCAAAGATAGAGCTATTACGAAAATCATGAAAAATTCTGTACTAACCTAATCTGAAGTTTGATGAAGTTTGATTAGTTCTTGAGAAAGAGCTATTGCGGAAATCGTGAAAAATGCAGTATAGATGCGAAACCTGCTGTAGACGATTTACACGAAAACGTAATCAGCACGAAATAATATCAAGATATAACTGAATCTGAAGTTTGATGAAAATCTGATCATTAGTTCTTGAGGTCTATTGCGGAAATTGTGAATAATGCATCATAGCAGCGCCATCTATTGAGCAAATTACACCAAAAATTAATCAGCACCAAACAAAACAATATTAAGGACTAACAGAATCTGATGTTTTGTGAAAATCTGTACATTAATTTTTGAGATATAATGCGATTTGCACCAACAACTATTTAGCACCAATTTATATCAGGGACTAATTGAACCTAAAGTTTTATTAAATTCCGTGCATTAGTTCTTGAGATAGAGCGCCCAAAAAATTTGTCACATACAGACAAACTCAGACAGATTCATAGTCATTTTGTAAAAACATGTTTTTCGAGATCTGTGACCGCTAAAAAGTGTAAATCCGTCGAAAACCGGCCCCACCAGTAGCCGAGAGGTTCTGCCCTCGAAGCTGGTAGACGGGAGGTGCTGAGTTCAATCCCAATCGCGAACGTCGGCCTAATCGTTCGGAGTTTTCGTGGTTTTCTTCGAACCTTGGATTTTCCAAGCGTAAATACGGCTTAGGTTCCCTTAGAAAGACCCCCACGGAGGGCACCCCCCCCCCTTAGGTCCTATATCCCTCGTGTTGATAATTGGCCGTCATAAACACAACCAACCAACCAACCGACCTTCGAAAACCGGAATTCGAAAATTTTCTTGAACCCAACACTTTCTTCTTGCAAAGATAGAAGAAAGTAAAAAGGAAGAAAAAAACATGTCTTTCAGAAGTAGATATCAATATTTTTTTCACGAAAATTTTACACGGTCTGAGAAACGGTTATATTTATAACGATAAAATTTTTAAAGTGTTCGGACCAAAAGAAACTATTTTTTAAAAAATTATGAAACGACCGTATGTGAAAAACAGAAAATGACTTCTTGCGAATGCTTTTACCATTAATAGTCAATATTTTTTGGAGATTTTTTCGTTTAAAAATATAAATTCGGACAAAATCGGATTAAAGGTATAAAATCATACAAATTTGCGCTTTATTAAAGGTTATTATCACGGGTCCGGGAAACGCCGGGCGAGTCAGCTAGTTTATAATAATAAGGAAAGAAGTTTGTCTGTCTGCCGGCCATGTTCTGGAAAAACCGCTGCTCGCAGAGCTACAAAATTTGGTATGAATGTACCTCTATGTATTTAGTTAAGCACCCCAAAGCCCGATTTCAAACTTTTTGAATAGACTTTTCCAATACAATTTTTAATGCTTTTTCACAATTCGAGGCGATTTTTTTTTTAATTATTAAAAAATATCCGATTTCGATCTTTTAGCGTATAATATAGTAAATTTTGTCCTCTTTTCAAAAAAGTTTATTCGGAATTCGTACAGCGATTTTTGAATTTTTCGCAAATATTTGTATGCGATTTTCAGCGTTATTTCGCAGCGGTTTTTTTTATATTGATAAAAGGAATTCGGTTTCAAATTTTTAGCATTATACAGTAAATTTTGTCCTCCGAAATTTTTGAATTTTTAATTCGATTTTCTGCGATTTTTCGCAACGAGTTTTGACACTCGTGAAAGAATTCCGGTTAAAATGTTTCAGAGCACTTGTAGTAATTTTTGGCCTTTGTGACTTTTAGAATTTTTAGCGCTTTTTAATGCAATTTTCTGCGGTTTTTCGCGTTCCGCAGTGACTTTTTTTACATTGGTAAAAGGAATTCGGTTTTAAACTTTTAGCCTAATGTAGTAAATTTTGTTCACTTTGAGCGATTTTTTGCATTCCGTGGATATTTTTTGACATTCGTGAAAATTTTCCGGTTAATGTTTTAGTCCGCTATAGTGAATTGTGTTCTCAGCGATTTTTGAATTTTTAATGCACTTTGTTGCGTTTGATTGCGTTTTTTTTTTTTTTTTCGTATTCCGTAGCGATTTTTTGGCATTCATAATATTTTTTCGGTTTCAAACTTTTAGCTTAATGTAGCAACTTTTCTCTTCGCGATTTCTAAAAAAGAATTTCCCCATCTCAACACTATTTTTAGCGTTTTTACGCGCTCCATACCTTTTTTTACATTTATAAAAGAATTTCGTTTCAAACATGTAACACGCTGTTGTAATTTTTTTGCTCTGCGATTTTTGATTTTTTATCGTTTTTTAATGCGATGTTTAGCGTTCCGCTGCTATCTTTTGACATTCGTAAAAGGAACTGGGTGTCAAACTTTTAGCCCAATATAATAAATTTTGTTATATTTTCAATAAAGTTTATTCGAAATTCGTACAGAATGTTTTGAATTTTTTGCGAATTTTCATGCATTGTTTAGAGATTTTTCGCGGTGATTTTTCTACATTCGTAAAAAGAATCCTGTTTTAATCTTTTAGCCCATAATAACAAAATTTTGCCATCTGCGATTTTTTGAATTTTTAGAGTTTTCTCGCGATTTGCTATAATTTTTCCAAATTAGTAAAAGGAATCCGGTTATCTTCTAGCCCAAAATAGTAAATTTTGTTTTCTTTTCATTTACATTTATTTGGAATTCGTGCAGCTTTTTTTTTTTTAATTTTTCCGATTTTTTCTGTTTTTTTTTTTTTTTTTTTTTTTTTGTGTGTTTCGTACTATTTTTCGACGGACCGGACGCCGCCAAACATGTCAGCTAGTTAGTGTATAAATGCATAATATAAATACTACAGGGTTGCGCACGAAAAAGCGGCCATGCTGTGTTTGCCATGAATGCGCATGTACAGATAGATACTTTTATATGAATATCGAAAAGTTTGAAAATATCCCGAAAATCGAATCAAATGTCAGTCCGAAACGATACGGGAAGAAAATGAAGTTTAGGAATGGCCGGGTTTACAGAAAAAATTTACACCCGGTCCCTACTCAGCCTGATATTAATGAAACAAAATGTCCCTGAGAAAGGGTTTCTTGCTCGGCCTGAATAAGAACAACTGAATATGTACTGTTTATTGTTACCAGATCCTGGTGAATCGTCATTTACTATACAGAGAGACCGTTTGATAGATTTGGACTATTTTAATAAATATGAGCTTTATGCATGATTTAGAGACAAAGAATTTCTCCCTTTATATTCTATGCTTTGGAGGTACTGGTGATTCTTCCTGGCTTCTAGTTTCATCATTTCAAACAAAACTTAAATCCTCCCTCCCGAGTTCTTTAACGCTCGCAAATTGGAGTCACTTTCTTTGTAGGTTCGGGAAACGGCGAACCATCTTATCCGTGCTCTAATCAGATCATATCGGACACCATTTTTTGTCCGTTAAAAATGTGAATTTATTGCCCTGTGTCTATGACGCCCAATCAAAAAAAGAAATTCTTCCCAGAAAGTGTGCCTATGCCCAGTGTCCAAAGAAGGAAGAAAAACCCACCATGGAGAGTAGTGCTTAGTTATTCCCCATACGCCACGCTAAAATTTTCCAGTTTTTTACTTGTTTACAAAGAATAAAAGTAAACAGCGAATTTAGTGAAAGAACAATTATCCATCGAACACATTATACGCTAAAAACTTTTGTAAATTATATGAAATTCCAAAATCTGAGTTTTTTTCTATGTCAGTTGTCTTAAAAAATATAGCCCATCTGAAAAAATTATTGGAGGGGCCCAAGCCCCACGGGCCCATATAACTCTACGCCTATGACGTCACGTCATTTTGAAATGAGAGAGCCAATAATTAGTTGAAAGTAAAAGTACTTAAATTCAACCCAAGAGACTGCTATTTCTACTTTCAACTAATAATTATTGGCTCTGTCATTTCAAAACGAAGTGACGTATTTGTATGAAAAAACGGCAATCAGCTATTAAATATTCTCTGATGAAGGGCTTGGGAAAGCCCGAAAGTACTCAGAAGTTTTTAAATAAAGAATATATTTTTAACTTGTAACACCTCTTCTATTATTTTAGTTGCCTTTTAAGTAAACCAGGGGGATTTTTAAAATTCATATTGTGTATTTTATATTTAATTTGAGTGTGTTTATAACAAATATGGAACAGATATGTTACAGGTCCGCAGGTTCAAATTGGCGATTTTTTCCTAAGACCCGCCAAAATACCATTTTTGTAAATGATCGCCAGTTCTATAAACTCCGAGATAAACAAACCAACATTACGGTTACTTACAAAACTAAAGTAATTTTATCGGCATTTAAAAAAAGAAGATACTTTTCGGTTAGCCGGGCGCCAGTGTTATGCATACATACATATATATGTATATATACATGCATGTATACATATATTGTATATATACACATATATACATATATATCCACATATATGTAATGTGTATACATATGTATATATAAATGTATATAGACATATACATGTATACATAACACTGGCGGCCGGCTAACCGAAAAGAACCAAAAAGAAAATTAAAGAAACATTAAAAATTACAAAAATAAGCTTTGATTTTAATAAATTTAGAATCTAAGTATAGAAAATCAGATTACATAATTCAGTTAATAATAATGGCGATTATTTTACTTTTGATAGTTGGAAAAATAGCTATGGCTTCCATAAATCTGAGTTGCCACAAATAGCGGTTCATCGCCAATAATTTTCCCTTTTTTTCGCCAAGTTCAATCTGCAGAACTCTAACACATCTGTTACATAAAAATTGTGTGTTTATAATAAAATTGTGAGTTTTTTAATAAAATAAACTGTTTCATAATAAAATAAAACTAATATGCTGTTTTCTCAAGCTAAGCCTAACAGGTGCACGATAACGGAGATTTCTCTCCAAAATGGCTCAAAATAAATAAATAAATAAATAAATAAAATTCGCGCCGACTCCGATGCGTCTGAGACATCTGTCCCAAATTGAGACGTTTGTATTGTTAGGTTATGGCAAACATGTAACGATTTTTTACTTGATATACAAAATACGGTATCAATTAGTTATCCCGTCGACCAATTTTGCCAAATTATACAAATTGACATAATTTTTATAGTGAATAACGAAAGAACAAATAGATTAGTATAACATTAATAAAAATACAAGTAAAACGTCGAAATAAAAATAACTTGATGACGTAAACACGTGTAACTTGCTTAAAGTCAATTGAATGTGACATTTACGATCAACCATTATTGGCATTTAATCTTATAGTTTGGCAATAGATTTTTGGTTGACGGGATAACTAAGTAGTGCCCAAAATACTATATCACAGCAACTTTCTATGCTCGAAGAAAGATTTCAAGTATTTAGTTTGAAGAAATATAACAAGAAACAAAAGACACAATTGTCCAACAGCAAATCCGAATACAAAATCAGATATGTTTTCGCTGATCTTTCTGTAAACAGATTCTATATATCGATCAAAAACACTTGCTCTATCTATATGCTTTACTTGTTTTATGAGTTGTTGAAATTTCGACTCGAGTGAATTTAAACGTTTATATTGCTTATTTGTCAAAATGTCAATGCTAAAATGAAGTCTCATGCCACTGTAATCAATTTGTAAATGTTCGAGAGGCGAAATCACTATAACATATTCTCCTCCGAGATGAGATTGAAAAGAAAATCTTCCATTCCCGCCATAAGATCTTGAAAGTATTATTTTTTTATGTGGATCATATACTTGAACGTCGAAGCAAGCTCCAGGGGTAGAAAATATTACTTCATCTGATTCAGTCGTCTTTATTTCACAAGCGTAATTTCCAAAAACAGTCTTCGATTCTGGCACATTTTTAATGAATTTTACTTCTTGTAAATTCGATAATGTAAAATACAGACCGCAGGCAAAATGCGTTGATAATAGAAAACATATAATGTGTTTCATATTGTTTGAAATAACATCAATTAGAAAAACAGATTATTTACATCAACAGTTTAAATTCGTATTTTACAAGATTTCATTTATCGTTTGAGTAAATTCATTTGCTGATGCCAAAACTATGCTAGAAATTATCAATCGTCATGGATAAATAGATTAAAATATTTTGTGGCAACTTACCATTTCTTGATTCAGGTTTTTCTTGTATTTTTTTCAATTATTAATAATATAATTTTTAAATGAACGTTGTTAGATATCGTATTTATTAACCATTTGGAAAAATGGTTATTGTTCTCGTCAGGATGGGAAATGAAAAGCATATCTGAAGGTTTTCATTGGTTTAATCCACATTTTATTCGTTTCCTGATTGGTCTATACAGTATTCTGTATTTCCCTTTAATTTCAACAACGATGGATACCTTCTGTTGCCACTATGACAAAAAAGTTATAAAAACTACAAAAAAAAATTTAATAACTCAGAAACAAATTGAGATACAGCTTCCAAACAAATTGCATTTAAAAGTACATTTTTTTCTCTATCCGACGGTGTAAAAAGTAATATTGTCGGATGTTTAGAAGTTTAAGAATGAAATTTCATTTAAAATGCGTCATGAGATTTCTTGGAAATCTGACGATGGAAAAGCCTTTTCCCGAACAGCCAATGAAATGCTTGGATATTTACGTAAGTTTCAGGTGGATAATACTTAAGTTTCATGAAATCTGACGGGTCGCAGGCGATTTTTTTGGCTTGCAATTTTTACGTGTAATAACACTATTAATGTTTAATTCATGGCGTACGTAATGATTTTGTACATTACGTACGCCAATGTACAAAATAATGCACGGAGTTATGATCAACTCCGTGCGATTTTTTATGTCTTAAATTTTAGTCTTCGAAAAAATCGTTTTCCAAATGGTCGTTGTAATTTGATTAATTGCTTTTTTTTAAAACTAATAACCTGAAACATTAAGAGTTTATTAGATGAGAACCGAGGCATACATAACAATAATTACATATTATTACGTACGGCACGATAAGAACTGGTATTTAAGATTTTATTCTTTTTGTCAGATTTCATGGCAACGGTAAATTATGTGCACAAAGCCATACATTTTTATTACACAGTTTTATTTTACTTCAATAAAACTTATATCTAAATTATAAATTTATAAAACGTGATGATGGCATAACATGCAGAACCAAATAAAAACTTGGACACTGAGACAATGTGCGAGAAAAAAAAAAAACACTTTTAAATTTAAAACAAAACCATCTAATATTTCGTGTGATGTCATTTTGCTGCTGTTACAGATTGTAACCTCTTATTCATCGAAAAGGACAGTTTTTGGTCAAGGGGTCTTGTACCTTTTAAACGCGTCGAAAATTAACGAAAAACTTCAAAGTTTGAATTAGTCTATCTCAAAGCCTCTTTATGTATAAACATTAAATTTTGGATATTGATTAAACAGATTGTGCTTTGTAACAGGCTACCATTAGAAATTTATTAACCCTTTACAGAATTTGTGTATTGTTGAAATCAAAATAGCTCGTTTTTTACTCCATAAGTCATTGCGCGCATGATATCTTGAGAAAGTATGCATGTATTGGCATGAAATTCGGTAAAGATACTAAACATATATGTTTGGTTAAAATGATCTATTCTTAGGCTAAAATTATTTCATTAACTATATAAAAAAATATTTTCGTAAAAAAAAAAATGAAAAATTTGTATTTTTAAGGAATAAAAATAGTCATAACTAAAAATATTACCATTGTAAATACTTAAAAGTAGATCATTTTAAACACACATGTTTGTTTAGTATATTTACCAAATTTCATGACAATCCATACATACTTTCTCAAGATATCATGCGCGCAATGACTTATGGGGTAAAAAAAAGAGCTATTTTGATTTCAACAATACACAAATTCTGTAAAGGGTTAAAAAATTTCTGTTGGTAGTATATTATAAAGCACAATCTGTTTAATCAATATCCAAAATTTCACGTTTATACATAAAAAGGTTTTGAGGATAGACTAATTCAAATTTTGAAGTTTTGCGTTAATTTTCGACGCGTTTAAAAGGTACAAGACCCCTATCTGATGGTGCATTTCGTCATATTTTGAGAATAGCAGATTTTAGTTCATTTTTATTCTTAATCTCCTTTTCTAGTAATTGTTTCTCCATATGAGCCCACAAATGTTCTATAGGATTTAGATCCGGACTTTGGGGAGGATGGGATAGCACTTTTTTCACTTTGAATAATAACCATTCCATTACAGTCTGAGCGTTATGTCTAGGATTATTGTCTTGGACCAAAGAATAATTTCCATTTAAATTTAATTTTGAAGCTGTTTCTGGTAAATTTTCCTTTAAAATGTTCAAATACATTATTTTGTTCATTGTATCTTCAATGAACACTGGATTTCCAACACAACTAGCTCCCATTGAATCCCATACCATAACGCATACGCCACCATATTTTGCAATCGCTTTTATATTTGCTGATTTTAGCGCTGTTCCTTCCCTTTGCCATACAAAGCGCCAACCATCAGATCCAAACAAAATAAATTTCGACTCATCTGTAAAAATAACAGACTTCCAAAATTCTTGTGGCTTTCCAACATCTTGTTTAGGATATTCAAGACTTTTGTTACATTTCTGAGAGACAAATATGGCTTTTTTCGTGGTGTGTATGCTGTATAGTCTTTGGAATGTAAAAAAAAAATTCTTATAGTCTGCGGATGCGCATTCCCTATAGATGCCTTCTTCAACTCTCTGACTATCTTTACTGCAGAAATTTTTGGATTCTCTTTCAGAAATCTTACAATCCGTCTTTCTGTTTGAGGCGAAGAAATCTTTTGGAGCCTATCAATCCCACTAGATCTTAGCAAAAATCTGTACTTTTTGTATGTATTTATTACGTAATGCACTGTTGAACGCGGCTTTTTCATAGTTTATGCAATATATCATATACTTTTCTGCTTTTTCCGTACTTTAACAATTAAGTTTTTCATATCAACAGAAATTTGGATTTTTTTCCATTTTTGGAATTTTTAATTAAGCAAAAGGAAATTTCAACACGTTTCAGTCTCATAGCTTTGACTTGGACTCGTGCCAGAGATCAACATCCTCTTAAAAATTTGCATAATGGCAATCCAAAGTAAAAGTGAAATAAGCGCCCAAGTTTTATTTTGACAGTGAAAAACGCACTTAAAAAATTATTTAAAATTTTAATATAACATTTTATTAAGATTAAATAAAACACTATTTTAATCTTTGAAGAAATTATCTTTAAAAAAAATATTGTTAGATTACGATATCATAAGTGGTTAAAATAATATTAAGTAGCAAAATCGATTCTTGTTGCTGTCCAACTTTTCTTTTGGCTCACTGTAGATGGAGATGCAGTATGCCGTAAAAATGGTTTGCAATATGATGCGCGTTATCGCTCAAATTTAAATGCTCTCACTCGGCACAAACAAAACAAGCACCGGGAACAAGAACAAAATTCTTTGACATCACCCGTGTATTTTTTTTCTCTAAATGAAAGTGATCTGCTTATTTTTAAGCATTCTAAAGCAGCATTCTATTGTATTGTGAATTAAAAACTTTATTACTAAAAGTTTTCTTCTTTTTTTCGTGAAAGCTGAAGGGAGGGTAATCCTCTTTTATGGTCAACCCTCCCCAGTCTCCCCTATAGCAAAAATTGTTAGACACAAAAAATCTCATATTTCAAACGGCTGTGAAGATACCACAATCCTTCGAATCGGCAGATGCTGCAGTAAAATCACCACAGATCGGCAAGGAACGACCATGAACAAAGTTCGTACTATCAGAAGAAAGAAACCGAAAAAGTAAAAGTGTTGGAGAAGCAAAACAATTTTAAAAATAAACTGTTACCACTGTTTTAAAAATCATCTAGTGACTAACCATTAAGTCTGCAGAATGCGCTCTTTTCTACAAACTGGAGCATTTGAAAATTTTTGCCGCAGCTGAAAATTCTCCACAGTCAATGAAACGCAGAAAGGGGCAGTAAAATTAAATATTTTCAAGAATATTCATTTTAAACTTCAAGAATGACAACTATAGCCCTCCGTCGGGTCGGGTTACCTGCACCCACCCCGCCCCTCGATTCGGGTCGGGATATTGCTGTATTCTTTCATTGCGGGTCGGGTTGATTTCACATTTTGCTGCGGGTCGGTTTTCGTCGGGTTGACTTCTACTTTTTGCTGCTAGTCGGATTCACTTTCATTGTTTTGGGTTCAGTTTGGGTTTTAATACTTGCTGGCCGGGTTCGGGTAGACCCGATTTTTCTAAAGAATGTCCAAATATTTTTTCAGGTTAAAAATCTACATACGATAAGACCTCCACAATGAATACTCCTGAAAAGCGGACACCTCTCTTTAGTGAACACTTTTTCAATTCCTGAAACTTATATATATGTACAAGTGTACCTCTGAATAGCGGGAACCTCTCAATCTGCACACACATAACACAACATGTGTATGTGTGCATAAACTATCAGAAATACGATACATGTGTTTTTGTGTGTATCAAAAACGAAATGTTGATAATACTTTTCATATTCCGAGAGAAAAAAAAAATGTTTTTTAAGTGTACAGTAAAGTAAGAAAATCTGTGATTACATTTCTTATACATATTTCATTTCTCATACAGTAAATTGAATATATACTCATTCCTCTACAAAGACGTATTTATTTTCATTTGAAACATAGTTCTACTTAAACTGTTTGTGAAAATCTCAACAATCTGACTTGCAAAAAACTTAAATATGACCGCAAGAATTATTCTAGGGTGAATACAATCTGCAAAAAGAAAATTGCAGTCATCTCGACCCGAAAAAAGAAAACTAAGGACAACTCGGACCGATGCAGGATTCTATACAACGATCCTGATGTATCCGCTATTCAGAGGTTTTACTGCATTTCAGTATTAAAAGCTATAGTTTGTCCATTTTTCTATATAAAAGATAAAATTGGTATTAGAGGTATAATTGTAGATCACTTTTCATAATGGTGTTGAAACATAATTTACTTTTTTTTCATTTCGGATTCGGGTCGGTTTGCCGGTTAAAATATTTCAGGTTCGCGTCGTTTACGGGTTGAAATATGTCGGGTTCGGGTTGGGTTGCGGTTACAGGAATTTTTTTTTGTCGTGTTCGGATCGGGTACAACTCGACCTGTGTAGAACTGTAAAGACAACACCACTAACCTGTTATGAGGAAAATCTGTTGATTAATGGGGTCAATATTCAGAAATAATATGCGTTACTGCACATACAGTAATTAGTAAAATGTTGCTGACAAATTGTTTATTGGCTTATCTTTTTTGGTTAAAGCTTATATCAAATTGCAAACATTTTCTAAGCATCCCTTAACTGTAACAGGTGAACTGAAAGTAGATGTTTTTATCGATGATAATTGTATATCTAATTTTAAAATGTTAAAGAGGTTGGCAAAACATGGTTAAAGGCATCAAAATTATTTTGACTTAATGTAAATATGATTAAAAATATTTCGAAAGAAGATTTAATTGGAAAGAGTTCAGATGTTTGTCTGACGAGATTAGTACGATCCTGTGTCAATTAAATTAACAAATGACGTGAAAACAGTTTTTTGAAAGGCTTGAAAAATTTCTTTTTGCTTAGAGAAAAGTAACTGATTTAGAATTGCAACGATTTACTAAATAAGGTATTTTTTTATACCAGTTGATTATTCTGAATGGTCTAGTCTCGTGGTAATCGTTCCAATTGGTCGTTTATGTGGTGATTACAGAGCAACAGTTTAGGATTGTACTGAGAGCAATAATTATGCAATTCCAAGAATGGAAAAAATATTTGCGAAATTAGCAGTTGCAAAATTATTACTGTATTTGATTTAAAGGGTGCGTATTTACAGCAAATTGTCGATAATAAAACTAGTAAAAAAAAAAAAAAAAATGGCTAACAAGAAAGAAAATTCAAGCGTTAGGCATAGATTATGAAACACTTTACAACAATTCCAGAATATTAACATAATTAAATCACATTAAACACGAGTTTCAATCAGAAAATTAGGCGTGATTTTCAAGGTGAACATCGAATGCTTATAAAAGAGATTTTTTAAGTTATTATTCCTTCATAATTCCCTTTAAGACAGTATTATATTATAAACAAGTTCTTTTTTCAGAGTTGTTATCTTACTACTTTTTTGGAAAAAAAAAAAAAAAAAAACTCCAAATCAGCAGTTCCGAAACTTTTTGGTTATGCGACCGACCTTAAAGTTTTAAAAAATTTTACGACCCACCTAATGCAGTGTAGTTGAATCGGATAATGCATAACCCAAGCAGCAAATAATCCCTGGCCGAGCTTCCGCCGAATGTCCTAATTTGACTATGTTTCGCCCGAACGATGTCACCCCCTGAGGTTGGCAGGAAAGGCTTTTTGTCCGCCCGGCAAAGCAGATAAGGAGCATCGCATCCCGTTTATTATTGAAACAGTTTTGACGCTTTTGCCTATTTGTTTTAGATCATTTGGTCACTAGATAATCTTTTGCCGACAACATTCCAATATCATATAATATTTTGCCGATTAGTTAGTGATATCATAGAGCAAAATTTGTAAGATGCAAAAATAGTATTTAAATTAACACAATTTGCTTAACTACAGACAAACTCACATTACAATTTTATTAAACACAATTAAAATATAATTAAAAATATATATAAACGTTTCGGCTATTATCATAGCCCTCATCAGTAAACGAGCAGAGTCAAAAAACAGCAAGAGCCACAGCAAACGAAAAAATGGTTAAAATCACGGTCTTAACTGTTTTTTCGTTTGCTGTGGCTCTTGCTGTTTTATGATTCTGCTCGTTTACTGATGAGGGCTATGAAAATAACCGAAACGTTTATATATATTTTTAATTATGTTTTAACTGTTTTTAATAAAATTTTAATGTGTGTGTGTCTGTAGTTATGCAAATTGTGTTAATTATTAGGTAATCCATGTTATGTATGTATTTTTAAATAGTATTTAAAAGTAAGAAAGCTCGTTTAAATTCATAGGATAAGTATCGCTAACCGGCATTATTCTTACTAATAAAATGCAAAAATATTTACACGTCGATTACATAACCAATTAAAACGTTTAAAAAAAAGTTTTCATTTAAAGCTAAAAAATTGCTGTTAAAGGCATTCGATATAAAAATTGTACTTAATTACAATTATATTTTTAATTGCAATAATTTTCTAGTGTAAGAAGCAAAAGCAAATTATTTTTTTAATGTAAAAATTACGTTCTTACCAATTATTGATGTATATTGATATTGTATATTGCAACTATTGATGTATAAATATTTTTGAATCTTAGAAAGAAAAATTAATTGTAATTGTCATTATTTGTAATTTTTATTGTGACATCTTCTATCAGCAATGTTTAGACTTTAAACAATAGTACTAAATTTCTTACATTTTAATTAGTTACACCAGCGATAGGTAAATATTTTTGCATTTTATAACGGAAAATATTGCCATTTAGCAAAATATATTATTTGAATTAAAACGAACTTTCAGTAATTTAAATTAATTATACAATATATGCATCTTACAATAAAAATTAATCCCACTTAACATTGTTTCCCAACTATAAAAATCACATTCTTTAACACTTCTAATTTTATTATGGTTATGCATAAAAATATTTTTTTTTTCAAAATCTAAAAAATTATTTTAATAAATACTTTATTCACTTTTTTTTTTTTTAACTTTTTAAAAATATCATAAAATTAGATTTTTCATTATCTGGAACAAAAAAGATGATTTACTTCTCTGTAAGACAATTTAAATCATAACATTTAGAAAAAAAATCTCAAAAACTTTCTCAAATTTTTTATGCATCATTACAATCATCTTTCATTTTATTACAGTTCTAGAGTTGTATTTTCTTATTACTGTTCTAGAATTGTATTTTATTCGAAATATTTTATATAATTAACTTCTAAAAAAAATACCTTTATTTACTCAGATTTTTTAAACTCATAATTTAAAAAATACATTTAGAGCAAATAGTTTGTAGTTTTTAATTTAAGATATTTTCAGGTATTTATCTAACTAATAATAATAATAAAAACGGCAAGTCTTATTATTAACATTTAACAAATATATCAGTTTAATTCATTTAATTTATTAATCAGTTTAAGTTATAATACTTATCAAAGTATATTTTTAAGTATGAATGGCTATATTTAACTATAAAAAAGTCCTTCCGGCCAGTGCCGGGAGGAAGAGGTAGCTTTCATAATCCTTATTTTAAAAAAGCCAACTTATATCATGCAAACACACGAAGCTCAATTTAGTGGAAACCGAATATAGGAGATTCAATACTAATTTTTATCAATATAATGAATGAGAATTTCGCGAAATTAGTCAGCTTTATCCAAGCTGCTTTTCTTTAAAATAACTTATATTTGGCTGCCAAATTCGGTAATTTCTTAAAGTACCTGTCATTTTATGACAACATGGTGGATGAGGCTAAGCAGTGAACTTGGTCGAGACCTTAGTAATTGCTGTGCACATGCTCACTCACATCGGAATCGGTTAATATATAGGAGTGCTGTCGCATGCAAAAAATCAGATTTTTCAAAATGTTACCCACAATAGAAATTGAAACTGCTATATTTGAGCCATTTTTTAAGGTAAAGACAAACAAAAAATGCTCCTGAATCCTTATATCAAGATCAAATACTTAAGAAAGAAACCTTTTTCAATTTCTAATTTTTTTGCACCTCACTTTAAATATATATATATTTTTTAATTTAATGGCCGCCATTTTGAAACAAGATGGCTGATGAATCTGGCCAGCGAACTTGGTCGAGGTGTTCATGTATACTATCCACATGCCTTCTTACATCGAAATAGGCGAATACGTGTGTTATCGCGTGACAAATACAAGATCGTTTCAAAATGTTAGCCATGCTAGAAATTCAAAGTGCTATAAATCAACCATTTTTTAAGATATCAACAAAAGAACAAATTTTCAGAAACAAAAACTGCTCCGGAATCTTTGTATCAAGGTCAAACACATAAAAAAAATCTTTTTCATTTTCCAATTTTTTAATACCTCATTTTGAATTTTAAATTTAATTTTTTTTAATGGCAACACTTTTGAAACAAGATGGCGAATGAAGCTGGCCAACGAACTCGGTCGAGACATTGGTATGTACTATGTACAGACCAAGTTACATCCAAATAGGTTCATAAATACGCCTGTTATCGCGTGACAAAAATCAGGTCGTTTTAAAATGTCAGCCACAAGAGAAATTCAAAATGCTATTACTCAGCCATTTTTTTTTTAGATATAGACGAAAGAAAAACTGTTCCGGAATCTTTGTATTAAGGTCAAACACATACAAAAAAAAATCTTTTTCATTTTCCAATTTTTTGGTATCTCATTTAAATTTTTTTATTTTTTAATTTTTTTAAATGGCCGCCATTTTGAAACAAGATGGCGGATGAAGCTGGCCAACGAACTCGGTCGAGATATTTGTATGTACTATGTACACACCAAGGTACATTCAAGTCGGTTCATAAATACGCCTGTTATTACGTGAGAAAAATCAGGACGTTTCAAAATGTCAGCCACGCTAGAAATTCAAAATGCTATAACTCAGCCATTTCTTAAGATATAGACGAAACAAAAACTGCTCCCGAATCTTTTTATCAAGGTCAAACACATAAGAAAAAATTATTTTTCCATTTTCAATTTTTTGGTACCACATTTCAAATTTTAAATTTTTTTAAAAATTTTAAATGGCAGCCATTTTGAAACAAAATGGCGGATGAAGCTGGCCAACGAACTCGGTCGAGAGATTGGTATGTACTATGTACACACCGAATTACATCCAAATCGGTTCATAAATACGTCTTTTATCGCGTGACAAAATTCAGGACGTTTCAAAATGTCAGCCACGCTAGAAATTCAAAATGCTATAACTCAGCCATTTTTTAAGATATAGACGAAACAAAAACTGCTCCGGAATCTTTGTATAAAGGTCAAATACATAAGAAAAAAATATGTTTCCATTTTTAATTTTTTGGTACCACATTTCAAGTTTTAAATTTTTTTAAAAATTTTAAATGGCCGCCATTTTGAAACAAAACGGCGGATGAAGCTGGCCAACGAACTCGGTCGAGACATTGGTATGTACTATGTACACACCGAATTACATCGAAATCGGTTCATAATTACGGGAGTTACAGTGTGACATAGGTCATATATATATATATATATATATATATATATATATATATATATCAATTTTGAACGGAGTATGGTTTCGGGGTTTGGGGGTCATGATCGATGAAAATATACCAAAATTTTTTGAAATCGCTTTCCTCCGAACGGCTGCAATAGGTAGCTTTTTTGTAAAGAAAGCTACCTAAAAGAAAAAGAAGATTAAATTAGAATTTTTTAAAAAGTTGTTAGATTTCGATTACAGTCTATTATCTAAATATCGTGGAGAATCTGCAAACTTTAAACAGATTAAGGTTTATTGATTTCTGCATAAGGAATTTATTCTCACCAAAAAACAATTCTTCGGAAGTATTTTTGACTTCTATTCCCTTCGTTTGTTTGCTTAAAAGTGGGGTCTGGTCTGTCCTTGAAACGTGAATAGAGGATTTTGAGGGGATACGAGATAAAGATCTCTAAAGATATTGGTGTGTTTATGTCACGTGAAACATTTCACTACGGGGGAGGGGGGGGGGGGGGGTAGAGTTACCGCCAACGCTCTTGGTAAAATGATTCTATTATGGTCGGCTGACAAGATCGGCCGATTTTATATTTGCAGTATGTGCCAATCAATTTCTTTCCTGCATCAATTCGATACTCTGCCGACGTTAGCATTTGACCTATAACTAGAGGAATCGTCAGTTATTGCCGAGAAAACATCGCGTTAATCTCTCTATTTGACTACCGCTTATTTGCCGACAATTCTTATAACAGGCCGAAATTTAGCCGATATCTCTTGCTGTTGGGGAATATATCACTCGAAAAATGCGCGCTCGTGTAACACCTCGCGTTTTATATGAAAAAATAGTACACGCGCATCACAAACATAAACAAAGCATATACACGGAAACAGACTGCTCTATCAGAGAATAGCACTATTTCGAAATAGTAATTGTTACTTTATTCTGAGGTAGAATTTTATGACATAAAAAAAAAAAAAAATATTAGGTTGAGCAAAAAGTTCTGGGAAATTTTTAATCTTATAGTTATTAGAATATGTACAGTCGTGGAAAAAAAAAAAGTAAACACCCCCTACTAACTCCTCAACAGATTATCGTAGAAGAAAGTTACTGGTACCGAACGATTGGAAATAAAGTCTACTTTTAAATGATGTGTATAATATTTGCTTAGGGGGCCATCTACATATTAAAACGAACCGTAGCTTTGTTTTTTTCAATAGCAGTACATAATTCTGACAGCATAAATGAACTCTACAGCCTTCAATTAGTCTAAAAACAAATTCCTTTAATGAAGTTGAAGAAGCATGTCAAAAGTTTTTCGATTCCAAAGAGCCGTCAGGGTACTTCCATCAAATCCGGAATCTGGCAGAAAGTCGTGGACTAAGATAGTCTCTACTTTGAGGAATAGTCCTTGTTGCTTTTGTTGTTAATTGGCGCATAACAACGCAACTTTCACAAATTTCCCAGAACTTTTTGCTCAACCTAGTACTATTAGGCAACAGTGGGAAATGTCGAGTCCCGACACAATGTTTAATAAAACACTTTTTTTTAATCGATATTTCTTTACGATTTCTTACTTTAATATATTGTACTTGCCATATTTCTACAGCAGATAAAGTAATAATATATTTTCAAAAAATGATCGATCAATCTGTAACCCACTAAAACATCGCCTGTCGTACATCGGTTGTCGTGACCTAAAGTTTGGGAATCACTAAGTGTTTATAGATATCTAAAAAATGTTTACAAAAACACGAAATTATTCAATCCTTGGCGTGCGCTCTCAGCTATCCGAAGCGTAACTAATACTCATCTTTGAAACAATTGACCATTATAAAAAAGAAATATAAACACCCTTGTTCAGCCGTATTAAAGTTGTTCACATTCAATCAAGTTGCCTTTTTACAACTGGTAGTACGCGCGCATCCATCAACTGTGAAAACACCGAGAGATAAAGATCGTTTTTGCAAGTTTATGGCGTGTGCTGATATCAAGCGAGCCCTGTACATTGTCTTTTTGTTTGACTAACAATAATTACAGAGAGTGAAAATGAACATTTTTTTTCTTTCTTTGGTAATTTATTATCTTTATATGTAAGCGCCGTTGCTGGCAGAAAGAAATCTCGGGAGGGGCAAGATTTTGGAATAGATATTGCCTGTAGTCCGCAGCCTAGATCGTGTGTTTTAAAATGGAGACTTTAAACTTTAAATAAGCTAAAATAAATTTTTTTTTAACATTTTCCAACAAAGTTGAAAGGTATTTATGCATTCTGTTTGTCTGTCCGTCTGTTCGTCAGTCCGTCTGTCCATCTGACCACGCTCTGACTCCTGTAAATATACTCGGATTTTCATGCACTTGATAAAGGTTATTTAGGGTCACCAAAGCATGTTTGGCATTGTATATGAAGTATGTAGGATTAATAGTTCATTTACAGGGGCACTCAAAAGTATTCCATTACATTATGGTATACATGAAAAAAAAAAAAAAAAACGTTTGCAGAGCATTTTAATGACATTAGACTATTTCAAATGTATTGAAACTGATATAAATCACTGAATTTCACTACGATCACATTAGAACAGGGCATTTATAGCATTTTTTATTCATTTACAGGGACACACAAAATAAATCGGTTACAGCACTGGCTTTGAGAAATAATTGCTGGCGTGTACGGTTTAAAATTCGGTATGCGCTTTTAAATTTAATTAATTTTTTGCATGTTACTCGTTATATATAAATTATATACCTCATACACAGGGCTGCACAAAAGTATTCACGTACCATTCTCCTTATTAGAGGAAATTGCTGAAGGGGAATTTTCAACCGAAGTATATGTATTTCTTAGGTGAACTAAATTTAGTTCACATGTACAGCACATGTAGTTACATGCAGTTAATAGATGCAAATGTTTATATCATATACAGGGCTGTTCAAAGAATTCGGATAATTTTTCGATTGTAGATGGGAACAGCTGAAATTGGGTTTTGAAATGTGTTATGCGTATCCATATGGCTGAATTAGATGTAACATTTTAATTTTTTAAACGGTGCGTTTCTGTTACATTATTCTGAATGTGTTGGAAAGTTGGATGGTTGCATAATCTATGTGCTTGACGCATGATTTTTTTAATTTTTATTTATTTATTTATTTATTTTTTTGTCAAGTTTCTTGTGGAATACAATTTTTAAAATATCCCAACGTAAAAAAGCAATACAGAAATTTTAAAACTTATGAAATATTAAATTTTAAAAAAGTTTCTACTAGCACTTTTCAAAATGAAGAATTGAAATAGACCATTCCTTTTTTTCTCGGCCCTGCCCTCATGAGCTCCCGATTTTCTCCATTTGAAACACATAAATGGTAAAAGTAGAACAGAACAAAAAGTTACTTTAACCAGGGATTCAGGGGGCAATTTTTTTTTTAAGTTTCTGTTTTTCAAAATATTTCATTAAGTCAATTGTAAAAAATAAATTTTATTGTTTTTTTTTTTTTTTTTTTTTTTTTTTTTTTTTCCGAAAGCATCAGGGAAAAAGAAAATTTACTTTAATTAAATTTTGAAGGAACAATGCCCCTCCTCTGCATCTCTTTGCCGGTGCCTATCACCTATGTTTTATTTAATTATTTATTATCCTTTTTAAATACGGGCAAAATCTTTGTTACATTTCTGAAGATGAGTAGAATACAGCCTCATTTTCTGTAGTGCTGCCATCTATTAACCCATTAATGAACTTTCTATATAGAAAAAAATTCTATCTGAGAAGATTTTAAATAAAATAAACAAAGTTAAATGAAATTTCAATAAATAAAACATAAAATAAATTTTATTAATAAAATCATAAGACGAAACACAATATTTCACCTTGATTCAAACAAAAAATATATAATATGAACTTTAAAAAGTTCACTGTTAAAAGGCTGTGTTTAAAAGGCGAGTAAAATAATAAAAGAGATGTTACAGGTTAAAAATATGCGTTTTATTAAAAAACTTCTTAGTACTTTCAGACCTTTCCCAAGCCCTTCATTAGAGAATATTATAAGAACTAGCTGATGTTTATTTATACAAATACGCCACATCGTTTTGAAAATAAGAGAAACAATTATTATTGGAGTTGAAAGTAGAAGTAGCAGTTTCTTGTATTGAACTTAATTAGAGCATTGTTTCAGATTAAATTTGCATAGAGCTTGGATTTACTTGAGCAAAGTAACGTATTAAAGTCTGTGGTACTGCAGTTAAATATTTCTCCTATGCAAATTTAATCCAAAACAATGCTACTGCGATCGTCCAGCCACACATTAAAAAATGAAAGTGACATATGAGAACAGAGTGATGTAATAAAATAAATGGAACTGCAGTTAATAATAATATATATTTTCTCTAATTAAGTTAAATCCAAGAAACTGCTACTTCTACTTTCAACTCTAATAATTATATTGGCTCATAGAATAAAGAGAATGAATAGAGATGATGCAGTGTGGCTGGGTTGACGCCAAAAATATAACCCTAAAATCTCTACATTCGGCCCAAACACAATTACGTGCTTTCACGAAAAAAGAAGAAAACTTTTAATAATACAGTTTTTAAAATTCGTGATACAATTAAAACGAAGTGGCGTATTGGTATAAATAAACAGCAAATAGTTATTATAATATTCTCTGACGAAGGGATTGGGAAAGTTTGAAAGTACTAAGAAGTTTTTAAATAAAATGTATATTTTTAACTTGTAACATCTCTTTTGCTATTTTAGTCGCGTTTTAAGTAAAACAGTGAACTTTTTAAAGTTCATATTACACATTTTAAAATTTACTACTTTACATATTACTCTTTATTCATTTTAAATATAGATAAGTAAAGTAAATTGTGAATATACATCGCCTACCAGACATATATGTAGAAACAATCCCACAAATGGGCTTAGGCAGAACAAAATTTTTAAAGGATTTTTTTTTTTGTATGTGTGTGTGCCAGGAGAGGACGAACTACCTCCCGGGCTCCTCGGATGTACTTTTTGGGTGATCTCCTGCCCCCATTTAAAGCGATATATTTTAGTGTTTTCTTGCACTAAAAACGGAAAAAAGTACTTTTAGTGCATGTAAACATTGAAACTTCCTAAAATTCAAAGTCTCATAATTCTGTAAGTTTTAATTGTAAAAGACTGGGATTTTTTTTTTTTTTATATCACTAGGGGGCTCGGCCCCCTACGAGCTGCGCTCGCCAACCCCCATCCAGACACCGCAGGCTCTAAATGCACACTAATTTGATCGGCTTTAAAAAGATTTCGAAAGATTGAATTATAATCTAAAAAACAGTGGCGATCTCCCTATAAACGAATTTCTATTCATTTCTCTTTGATTGGGGAATTTTAACGCCAAATCCGCTGCGGTATACTTGATTATCCCGCCGACCAATTTCGCCAAATTATATAAATCGCCAAACCACTCGCCAAATTATACAAATTGACATAATTTTTATTTTAAATAACGAAAGAACAAATAAATTCGTACAACATTAATAAAAATACAAATAAAACGTCGAAATAAAAATAACTTGATGACGTAGACACGTGTAACAATATTTCAAAATAAGCTAATATAAAAGGAATTAAGTAAACAGAGTCTTTGTCTCCTGGTATTTTTTAACAAAGCGAAAAGAAAGTTCTTTTAAATGAGACATTTTAAATTAATCGTTTTTAATCTGACGTAATTTTTACCAAGCTATTCTTTCTCTTTTAAATAATCGCGTGAAAGTACTTTTGTTAGCAATGAAATATTATTTGCGCTTTCCTAACAAAAATAGTTGAAAATATCCTCTCAAAATATTAAATAAATGTCTAGCGCAATTTCTATATTTAAACTTTTTTGCAATATTATTTTGTGTTCATTTTATGTAATAACTATAATGTGACGTAAATATGACGTAATTTCTCCTAAGACTTCTAACGCATGTTAATGAATTTATTATTTTACAATATCCTTTCTCTTTTAAAATTCACGTGTATACTTTCTATGACGTAATTTTTAATAAGTTCCTGCTTTTTATACATAATTATTTAATTCTAATTTGAAGTTTTTTTCCTGTTTATAATAGTCACGTGTAAATAAATTTTTAATTTGATGCAAACATTATTGCTTGCGCTTTTTATATAGTTGGCAACAGTTTAAATTAGTACAATTTTCTGAAATCTGTAAAAAATATATCTAGAAATGCTCCAAATTTGAATTTAAAATAGAAATAAAACCTGAAAAAATGAGTCAAAATAAAACTAGTTGGATGTGCCAATCCCAAAACTTTCTTCTATCTTATACATCTTAATATTTCAAAACCTAGTTACACATGTTAATACTTCAATATTATTAGTTCAATACTATACCAACTTTGATTTTCAACATAAACTTCTGCTCAAGTCAATTAAACGGACTAAAAACGAGTTAATCTATATCATGATATTTGTTAAAATTATTAATTTTTCCTTATTCTGTCGTTATCAGCTGTTTGCGAATAGCCGGCATAGCAGGAAGCGAGTTCCCGCCGCTGCATGAGCCGCCGATGTACAATAGAACTACGAAAAATCAAGAAAAGTATACAAAAATCGCTAGCACGGAGGCCCTTTACCGCGGAATATTTCCAAATTCAAGGAGAACCTGTTGGCCAAAGCCAAAAACAAACACAAACATTTTGGTTCAATTGTATGCATAATTTTATACGCTGTTCGATGGTACAATAATGAAAATGGCACAGATCGGATTTATAGCGCCCCCTTCTTTCGGAATTTTTTCAAGTTCAGGGAGGACTTGTTTGCCATAGCCAGAAACATGCACAAAAAATTTGGTTCAGTTATATGGATAACTTCATACACTTTTCGATGGTACAATAATGAAAATGGTACAGACATCGCAATTTAGTGCCCCCTTCGGGCAGAATTTTTCCAAATTCAGGGAGGACCTTCGTGACATGACCAAAAATAAGCACATAAAATTTGGTTCAATTCTATGTATAACTTCATACACTTTTCGGCGGTACAATATCCAAAATGGCACAAAAATTGTACAAAAATCGCTATTACAGCGCCCTCTACGAGCGATTTTTTTACAAATTAAGGGAGGACCTCCTTGCCATAGCCAAGAACTTAAAGTATTTTTTTGGTTCAATTCTATGCATAACTTCATACACTTTTCGATGGTGCAATATTCAAAATCGCACAAAAATCGCTATTACAGCGTCCCCTAACGGCGAATTTTTTTGCAAATTCATGGAGGACCTGCTTGCCATATCCAAAAACTTAAAATAAAAATTTGGTTTAATTCTATGCATAACTTCATACACTTTTGGACGGTACAATATTCAAAATCGCACAAAAATCGCTATTACAGCGCCCCCTACCGGCGAATTTTTTCCAAATTCAGGGAGGACCTGTTTGCCATAGCCAAAAACTTAAAATAAAAATTTGGTTTAATTCTATGCATAACTTCATACACTTTTGGACGGTACAATATTCAAAATCGCACAAAAATCGCTATTACAGCGTCCCCTACCGGCGAATTTTTTCCAAATTCAGGGAGGACCTGCTTGCCATAGCCAAAAACTTAAAATAAAAATTTGGTTCAATTCTATGCATAACTTCATACACTTTTCGATGGTACAATATTCAAAATCGCACAAAAAACGAATTTACAGCGCCCCCTACCGGCGAATTTTTTCTAAATTCAGGGAGGACCTGCTTGTCATATCCAAAAACTTAAACTAAAATTTTGGTTCAATTCTATGCATAACTCCATACACTTTTGGATGGTACAATATTCAAAATCGCACAAAAATTGTTATATCAGCGCCCCCTACCGGCGATTTTTTTCCAAATTCCGGGAGGACCTGCTTGCCATAGCCAAAAACTTATAATAAAATTTTGGTTTAATTCTATACATAACTTCATACACTTTTTGATGGTACAATGGCGACAGACAGACGGACAGACGGACAGACGGACAGACGGACGGACGGACAGACGGACGGACGGACAGACGGACAGACGGACACACAGACAGACAGACATTTTCTATAAACATGTTTTTTGGAATCTCTGACCCCTAAAACATGCAAATCCGTCGAAAACCGGAAGTCGAAAAAAATTTCGATTACAATACTTTCTTCTATTGAAGATAGAAGAAAGTAAAAATTAATGCAATCTGCACTGTGGCAAATTCTAACGCATAAAATGATCAAAAAATGATTACACTGCCATGTATAGTTTTTGCTGCTATAAAACTTTTTTAGTGGAACGATTTTGTCCAACTTTAGCATTAAATATCTCTTAAAATAATTCTTCGATTTGAAAACTGTCTGCATCAGCGTGTTTATCAAACATTTCTGTATAAAACCACTGATTTTCATATTTTTGTATGCATTATTTTTCTCAATATTAACGAAGAAAGACCTCCGGTCACAAAAAATTCAAAACCGGCGGCGGCGGTGACAGCGGTAGTTACTTTTTTTTAGAATAGAGAGATTCCTAGACGGATGACAACATACTTTTAAATATAAGTTACTAGGAGCCAGGGACTATGTAAAAATTTTGTATTTCAATATGTATACAATCCCTTATAAAAACAAAAACTGTACTTGATTTGTATACTTTTTTGCAGTTGGAAGTATTTTTGTATCATCAGCCGTTTAAACGGTAATCGCTATAACCGCTATTTTAAATCACCCAGTATGGTACAATTCTGGGAACATTTCTGAATCTTTTGCAGGCATTTTCTTTCAGAATGTGGAACAAACATGTTGGAAATTGCTCGTCAAACGTGGCGAATGAGGTGCGTTCGTACTATAACTAGTTTTATAAATATTTTTTGCACAGCATATTGTACTGAATATATATTTTAGAGCACTTCATAAGTGCATATCCATTTCATGCTGTTCAAAAGGCTGTAACATCATTAAAATGCACTTCAAATAAATTTTCCCATTGGCCGTAATGTAACAGAAAACTTTTAACTGTCCCTGTAATTAAACTATACATCAGATTTTTTTTTAAATTGAAAATGAGTCGACAAAATTTTGCAAGAATTATATATTTAAAATTTCAGACCATTCGGAAGGCTGTAACATCATTAAAATGCACTTGAAATAATTTTTCTCCATTGGCCGTAAAGTAACGGAAAACTTTTGACTGTCCCCGTAATTAAACTATGCATCCGATTTTCATTAAATTTGAAATGACTCGATAAAATTTTACAACAATTATATATTTAAAATTTCAGACCATTCGGTTGGGTAGTTTTTGCTCTGTTATATGCGGACAGACAGACAGACGGACCGAACGACGACTATAGGTGCTACGTATTTATGTAATTACGAACGCACCTAAAAATGAATTTACAAATTAATTTATTCCCACATAGACATTTAAAAGGCGTCTCTAATCTCAAAAGGGCTTTGTTTGTTTTTACAATGGATTTTACTGGAATAAGCGGGCAAAGCCGGATGATTGCCTAGGTAGCGAAACATTAAGCGGAGAAAAATAGACAAAATGCTTGTTTAAAACCAAATAGCTTCTTTAAAAGATAGCATTCGTAGAAGTGCTGACAAAATCTCACCCGGGTCGCGCTCTACAAAAGCCGTCTGTGTGTAATTTTAAGCCGAAAAATTGCAAGGATACAAAATAGGCTGTGAATGTAGAATAAATTAAAAGGGGAGTAGTATTTGTAATCCCTTCTATATATTAATTACCTACAACATTAAATAAATGATTGAAACAAAGAATATTACAATTAATTTTAGCTTTTCATAAAATATTAGCCTGATATGACGAAAAAATCCGAAAGAAAATCTTAACATCGAGCCCCTTTTCCTTCGGGGCCCCTAAAATGATGATGTAAGTAAAAACAATTTTCCTTTCAAACATATTTTTTTCTTTCTGTTTAATTATTTAAACCATTTGGAAGAAAAGTAAATTTAACTTTATTTTATCTTTTCAAAATCGTCAAAGATCACGAAAATGTAGTTAAAATATCTCCATGCCTAAATTGCATCTTTTTCAGTTAAAACAAACTGTCCCTTTATCTCTCTTTTTTTAAGATTGTATTTCCTAATGGGAAAACATTTTTTATTTTCATTTATTCGTAATAAATTTATAACCAAAAAAAAAAAAAAAAAAGTTTCTGATAATATCATTCATTAGAAAAGGTTAATATAGCTCATTTTCTGGATTTTCTTTTTTCTCCTATTCATCATCGTTATTATCATTACTGTGATAACAAAATATCAAATAATAATAACTATTATTTCATTTACAGTGCTGAGGAGTGCGATTGCTTGTGCACGGACACTGGCCCTTGCTGTTGCCATGGTGAAGATAAAACTGCAAGTGAATCTAGTGATAATACTTCGACTCCTTTAAAAGTGCCATCCAATTTTGAAGAATTTGACGGTGTGGATGATATTCTAGCTGTCAGGTTAGTACCAATGTGCATTGATTTAAAGTATATTACATGAAATAAGAGCGTTCTATTTAAAAATTTTCATTTGAAGAAGAAAATGCAAACTAGGAAATAGCTTCATTTTAGTATTTTTTGCCAAAACGATAAATATCGAGTGTCTCGTAAGTCCTTTCACATTAAAAAAATTATTAGCAAATGTCGTGTCGGAATGCGTTTCGCACTATAATAGGCTAATGCCAGACGAAAGTCTTTTTGCACGCTTTTCCCCCTGCATATCATCTCTACATAATGTCGCTAGCATTGTGTAGGGATGATATGTAGAGAAAAAAGCGTGCAAAAAGATGTTCGTCTGACATTAGCCTAAGACTTCTCGGAAACATTTTTGTGACAAAAGAAGACAAATTATCGCTGATAGGCGGTTCCATTAGGGTTCAGATTATTAACACTATACCTACCGATATTTTTTTTATACATACTAGGGGGCTCGGCCCCCTACGAGCTACGCTCGCCAACCCCCGTAGAGAGACACCGTAGACTCTAAATGCACGCTAATTTGATCGGCTTTAAAAAGATTTCGAAAGATTGAATTATAATTTAAAAAACAGTGGCGATCTCTCTATAAGCGGATTTCTATTCATTTCTCTTTGATTGGGGAATTTTAACGCCAAATCCGTTGCGGTACTACTTGATTATCCCGTCGACCAATTTCGCCAAATTATATAAATCGCCAAACCACTCGCCAAATTATACAAATTGACATAATTTTTATTTTAAATAACGAAAAAACAAATAAATTAGTACAACATTAATTAAAATACAAATAAAACATCGAAATAAAAATAGCTTGATGACGTAGACACGTGTAACAACATTTCAAAATAAGCTAATATAAAAGGAATTAAGTAAACAGAGTCTTTGTCTCCTGGTATTTTTTAACAAAGTGAAAAGAAAGTTCTTTTAAATGAGACATTTTAAATTAATCGTTTTTAATCTGACGTAATTTTGACCAAACTATTCTTTCTCTTTTTAATATTCACATGAAAATAGTGGTGTTAGAAATGAAATATTATTTGCGCTTTCCAAACAAAAATAGTTGAAAAGTATCCTCTTAAAATATCAAATAAATGTCTAGCGCAATTTCTAAATTTAAACCGTTTTGCAATATTATTTTGTGTTCATTTTATGTAATAACTGTAATGTGACGTAAATATGACGTAATTTCTCCTATTTAAGACTTCTAACGCATGTTAATAAATTTATTGTTTTACAAATTCCTTTCTCTCTTAAAATTCACGTGTAATTATAGTTTTTATGACGTAATTTTTAATAAGTTTCTGCTTTTTGTACATAATTATTTAATTCTAATTCCAAATGTTTTTTTCTGTTTATAATAGTCACGTGTAAATAAATTTTTAATTTATTTACGCGTATAAATATTTTTTTTGAAGCAAACATTATTGTTTCCGCTGTTTATACAGTTGGCAACAGTTTAAATTAATATCACTTTCTAAAATCTGTTAAAAAGATCTCTAGAAATGCTGAAAATCTGAATTTAAAATAGAAATAAAACCTCAAAAAATTAGTCAAAATAAAAAAATTAATGCAATCTGCACTCCGGCAAATTCTAACGCATAAAATGATCTAAAAATGATTAAATTCCTATGAACAGTTTTTGCTCCTATAAAACTTTTTTAGTGGAACGATTTTGTCCAACTTTAGCATTAAATATCTCTTAAAATAATTCTTCGATCTGAAAACTGTCTGTATCAACCTGTTTATCAAACATTTTTGTATAATACAACCGATTTTCATATTTTTGTATGCATTATTTTTCTTAATATTAACGAAGAAAGACCTCCGGTCACAAAAAATTCAAAACCGGCGGCGGCGGCGGTGACAGCGGTAGTTACTTTTTTTTAGAATAGAGAGATTCCCACCGAAAAGTGTCAAATGACCCCTATAAAAAAAATTATCTATTTTAGGATGTTTTGCGAAAAATATACCAGTTGACACACTTTGGTGTATGAATAAAACATTTTTTTTTCAAATAATTATTACAAATTGTTTATTTATTAAAGTAAAAAAAAATATATATAATTACGCAAAAAAATTTAGAAAACAATTATTTCAAGAAATTCGAAAATTTAATAAACAAATATTGGGCAAATTTGTTCTATGTTCACCACATATCTTTAAGATTATTTCGTTCTCGATATAACCTGAAATGTTCAAAGTAGAATATCACCCGGAGTAAAGTCAATTTCTAATTGCACCATCAAACATTAACCCTTTCAGGGGCGGTGGTATGTTTATGAAACCACATCATTTTAATCCTCAAACGAAATAATGGCATCAGAATTTTGGTAAAATATTTTCCAATTAATATGTATGTGAAATATAGCCTTTTCCAAATTTACAAATAAATTTGTTGGTCAATTCCGCTGCCAATTATTTACTTCAACACTTTAGCATTGAAAATGCTTTGCCTGTGAAAGGGTTAACAAATATGATGTAATACGGTAGAATAAATGATGTAATAGCAAAAATACGCAATTTGCTAATGTTCTTACAAAATAAAACATTTATATCTTTATGATTTAACATAAATTTATTCGGGTGTCAAATAACCCCTTGCGGTAGTAATGGGCGATTTCGATTTTTTAATCGATTTAATCGATACTATGGCCAACTCGATTTAATCGAAACTATGAATTTTTTAATCGATGTCTCTAAGACAAAATAAGGTAATCATTTTCATTTTCCTTCAAAAATTGAAGATAAAGTAGTTGGATGTGCCAATCCCAAAACTTTCATCTGCCTCATAAATGTTAAAACTTCAAAATTCGCTATCACGGTGTCAAATTTAAATGATAACATATGCGCATCATGAGGATTCAAAAAGCATAGGTTCGTTGAAGTATGTGCCTTTTAAAAGGAAATATAAGCATTGCATTTTCCTAACAAGTTATTGAATTTCGGCTCACACCCTCTTAGGCTAATGTCAGACGAACGTCTTTTTGCACGCTTTTTTCGCTCTTACGCCTTCCCTACACCTTCGCTAGCATGTGTAGGGACGGTGTAAGAGCGAAAAAAAAGTGTGCAAAAAAACGTTCGTCTGATATTAGCCTAGATGTCCGCAACGGAAAATCCCAATTCAAAGAGCATAAAAGTGACAGCTGTTGGGCAGTATACACCCAAGCCTAATAAGGATCTATTTATCTGAAAGTGTAACAGAATATGAAGTTTGATTAAATTCCGTGCATTAGTTTTGAGATATCGCTATCACGAATATCATGCAAAAAAACAGTATAGCAGCGCAGCCTGTTACATGATTAACACGAAAAACTCAGAAGCAACTTATGTCAATGACACATAATATTAAGTTTGATGAAATTCCGGTCATTACTTCTTGAGATATTATCGCTAATATCTTGTAAATTCTGAAAAACAGTGTTAAATTCAGGGGCTGGTGTAGGTGGACAACCCCCCCCCCCCACACACACACACGGAACATTGAAATTTCCCTCATGAAGATTTCAGATTTTATGCTTAAGGGACAAAAGTCCAATTCCCCCGCCCCCCCCCCCCCCCCCGAAACTCTAGAATGTCCCTTTCCAGAACCATAGAAATCCCTCCCGGAGAAAAATGTCTGAATTCAACACTGCTAAAAAAAAAAAAAAAAAAGCAGCATGGCAGCACAACCTGTTATATCATTTACCCGAAAACCTAATCATGAACAACTTATGACAGAATATTAAGTTTGATGAAATTCCGTTCATTAGTTCTTGAGATATGATCCCTAAAATCGTTTAAATCCAGAAAAACGTGTTGATTTCCGGGGGTAGTCCGGAGGGACATGCGCCCCCCCCCCCTGTGCAACATTCAAATGTCCCCCCAGAAGGTTTGAGATTTTATGCTTAATGTACAAAAGTCCAATCCCCTGCCCCTCTGAACTGTCCCTCTTTGGATCCGCAGAAATCCCTCCCGGAGAAAATTGTCTAAATTCAACACTGCTGATAAAATCTGCATAACAACGCCCCCTGTTGGGCGATTTACACCGAAATCTAATATGAAACAATTTATGCCAACGTCTAACTGAATGTGAAGTTTAATGAAAACCCGTGCATTAGTTCTTGAGATACAGCTATTGCGAAAATCGGAAAAATGAAGCATAGCAGCGCCACCTGTCGGTAGATTTACATCAAAAAGTAATCAGCACCAATTTATATGAAAGTCTAATTGAATCTAAAGTTTCAACAGATTCCATGCATTAGTTCTTGAAATAGACCGCCCACAATTTTTTTGTCAGAGACAAACAAATAGACAGACTGACAGACAGACAATGTATAAAAATAGTCAAATCGTATTCCAGACAAGATCTTCTAAAACTATAAATCCTTTGAAAACCGGAAGTCGAAAATTTTCACGAATCCAACGCTTTCTTTTTCTAAAGACAAAAGAAAGCAAGAAAAAATGACCGCATCGATTCTGCCCGTAAATTAAGATAAAAAATGGCGAATCGATTCAGTTCAGATTCGATGCCGATGTCGATCTTTAGATGCGGGCAGAATCGCTATATTTTGATTTACTTCAATTTTTTAGATTCGGCGAATCGATTCAGTTCAGATTCGATGCCGATTTTTAGATGCGGCTGAAATCGTTATATTTTGATTTACTTCAATTCAAATCGCATCGCACATGATCCACGGTTCGGGTTGAATAAATTCCTCCAATTTTACTGTTTTAGTGGATGAATTGCTGTAAAATTTTGTATAAGAGCCTTTTTTTTTTTTTTCTTTCTAGGTTCAGTGTTGAATGGCGGGTTGATTTCTTGACTGCTCCGGTCGGAATGAGGGGGGGGGGGGGTAGATTTTAGAGTTCCGTAAGGGGGGATGCACATTTTTCCATTAAAAAGTATAAAATCTCACAACTTTCGGGAGGGACATTCCAATGTTCCCCCCGGTCACCCCCTGAATTCAATACTAGGTTAAATCGTTATACTTTTGTTTAGAAGCCTAGTTATTCGGGTTACTAGTTTATTATGTTGTATTTTTCACGTTCATCCGTTCTAATCGTTTCCGCCCCCCCCCTTCCTCGCCAATCTTAATTTACAGGGCCGTTCAAAATATGCATGCTATTTTAAAAATGCCCAATTCTCGTTCTATTTCATTATAAATCCACATTTTGAAACCTTGACCAAAGATACATTTGAGGTAGCTCCTCCCACCGTTTGAGACTTACCTGCCCCCCTGGGAGCATATTTATTGTTTCTTCCAAACCATCTCGTGTAACATATTGTTGGAAAGCTTTTAACGTCCTCTTTTATTTTCTGTCCTTCCGCCCCCCCCCTCCCTAGTTACACGCTCTTGGCACTTTTTAGCTCACAGGCTATCAAAGCCTGAGATTTAATGCGCCCGTCGGTATTGTATGTATGTATGTATGTACGTAACGCGATAACTCTTGATAGAAATATCCGATTTGCTTCAGTTTTTTTCTATATTCATTCTGCTAAAGTGCTTACCTGATTAGTTTTGGGGGTTCATTGGTTAAGTATAAAGGGAGGAACGGGGGCTAGTCCCCCCCCCCTTAACTTAGTTAAATGGGTTTTTCATGCAGAATTATCAGATTTTCTTCAAATTTTGGTATACCGGTTAATTTTTATAACGAGTTTCTCTGATTATATTTGAAGGTTCATTGTTATAGTCTAAAGGGGGGAGGGGGAAACGAGAGGATAATACTCTCCTTAATTTAGATAGATGGGTTTTGCTATCCGATTTACTTCAAATTTGGTATACCAGTTTTTTCTGATAAGGCGCTTCCCTAATTAGATTTGGAAGTTCATTGGTTAAATATAAAAGGGAAAACGGGGGCTAATACCCCCTTAATTTAGATAAATGGGTTTTTGTATCCGATTTGCTTCAAATTTGGTATATCGATTTATTTCGATAAGGCGCTTCCCTGATGACATTTGGAGGGTCATTGGTTAAATATAAAGAGGGGAAACGGGGAGGGGCAATTCCCCCTCCCCTTAGTTTATTTTTCGAGGGGCATTATTCTTTGAAATAAGAGCATAATATACAGTTAGTGTGAATAGCCTGTGAGCTCAATGCCATCAGTTTAACTGGACACTTTTCTTTTTAGCTCACAGGCTATCAAAGCCTGAGAGCTAATGTGCCCGCAGTTTCTGTATGTATGTATGTACGTACATACGTAACGCGATAACTCTCGATAGAAATATCCGATTTGCTTCAATTTTTTTTCTAGGTTCATTCTCATAAGGCGCTTCCCTGATTAGTTTTGGGGGTTCGTTGGTTAAGCATAAAGGAGGGGGGTACGGGGGCTATTCTCCCCATTTAGATAAATGGGTTTTTCATGCAGAATTATCACATTTGCTTCAATTTTGGTATACCGGTTAATTCTGATAAGACGCTTCCCTGATTAAATTTGGAGGTTCATTATTTAAGTATAAAGGGAGGAACAGGGGCTAACCCCCCCTTAATTTAGCTATATGGGATTTTCTATCTGATTTGCTTCAAATTTGGTAACTAGTTTATTCTGATAACGCGCTTCCCTGATGAGATTTGGAGGCTTATTGTTTAAGTATAGAGATGTGACGGGGGGCAGCGATTCCCCCTTAATTTATTTTTCGAAAGGCATTCTTTGAAGTAAGAGTATAAAATACAATTAGTATGAATAGACTGTGAGCTCAATGCCATCAGTTCAACTCGATACTTTTCTTTTTTATTTATTATTGTTTCAGTGAGTGCACTCTGCATGTCAGCGAATGAGTCAATAACTGTTTATGGTTTTTAGATTACTGCTGGGGGGGGAAAAAAAGAAAAAAAAACATATAATCAAGGAAAGTACTTTTATTTATTTGTTAACCAGATAAAAGTATGTTATTTCATTCTTAATGGCTCTAGGATGAGAACTTTTTTTTTCTTTTTTTCTTAACAGCTAAATATTTGGTAAACATTAAAAAGAAAGATATTTATAAACTGTAAATGAGATAAGGAGATATATATTTTAAAAAGGGAAAGAAATTTTAGTTAAATATATTATTAAAAGGAAAATTTTGATTATTAATTGGGGGATAATTAGTATGTGATACTTGGTTAATTACATTCATCACAGCTATTTTAAAAGAAGATTTGCAATATTTGCATTTCCCCCACACTTATAGAAGACCCTAAAAAGACTGAAAAACCATTTAAGTTTTAAAATAAATTTAAAGTCTTCAAAATTTCGCTCATCTGCGCATTTTTAAGAATGACGTTTATAGGAAGAAAGTCCCCATCTGTTTGGTTGAAGGAAATAAGAGTTAGAGTAGAAAGTACATCTTTTCCAGATGAAAAAAAAAAATCATTTTTTTTCTTTTTTTTTTATCTGACCGAGATCTTTTTTTAAAGATAAATTTAAATATAATATAAACTATTATCAAAATTACATCTTAAAAATAATAATTTTAAAAGTTAAAAAACCTCATTTTTTGACTCAAAGGTCTGTAGTAGCTTACTTCTGGGCCGCTAACATTGTCTATGGCCCACATAAATGGAGGTGAGGGATAGTCGCCACGGCCCTGTTGATTCGCTACGTTTTGGAATTACAGTAAATTCTGTCTAAGGCGGACTCTGTATAAGCCGGAAATCTGTCTACCGCGGCAATTTTTTCAAGTCCCGGCGAACCCATAGAAAATTACATTAATTCATGCTGCATAAGGCGGAATCTGTCTGACGCGGAAACGGAAAGGATTTTAAGGTCCCACCGAAACCAAAATTTTGCATAAGGCGGAAAAAGGATAATTTAAAAATGAAAAGCGTTTTGTTTATTAAACTTTAAATCTGATAAGTCAAATAACTCAATGTCGAGCATGTTAGCTAAAATTCCTTAAGCTTTTAAAAAAGTTAATTCAAAAGAACAGAAACTTTAAATTTTAAGGAATTTATGGTTATGCCATTTTTTCATATGCAAAATTGCATCTAAAAGTTAATATTTCTAGTAAAATGAACATTTATGAAAATGATTACGTATTTTCGAAAGTACAATATATTATACTTTAAGATTGTACTCAAATTCAAAATTATAGAGTTCTTTCTCATTCTCGAAGTTTTTTTTTTTTTTTTTTTTTTGGTGTGTATAAACTTCCAATATGAATGTATTACAGCAGTACTAAGAAATTGAATAAAGTTTCTCATTCATCTTTAAAAAGACAAAGGATCTTTCAGAATTTCAGTTTTCAACCGATTTTCTAGTCAGGAGAATCAATAAAAGATCGTCATCTTCCAGGATTTTTTTTTTTTTTTTTTTGGGGGGGGGGGGGGAGCTTTTTTGCATAAGCCAGAATGTTGTCTACCACGGAAATTTTTCTCAGTCCCGACCGATTCCGCCTTAGACAGAGTTTACTGTACTATTTTTCAGCTTATCTGTGTGAATCTGTGAACATCGAAATATCGATTCAAGTATCGATTCTAGAATTTGGGAATCGATTCTTATTGCGATCGATTCTGTTTTATACGATGTCGATTTTAATCGATTCTCAAATTTTCCAGAATCGCCCATCACTACCTTGCGGTAGTTAAGCCGAAAATATTTTTTTCTAGCAAAAAAAGCAGTTCGGAGATGAGGTATTTTTAGGAATAATATGATCATATATTTTAATAAAAGTCGTGAAATATAAAGAAATTTCGTAATGTTTTAGTTTGAGAAATAAAAAAAAAAAGAATCAAAAAGGGCCATTTGACCCCTCGCGGTAGTTTTAGTGTTAGAAGACATATTCCAAAAGTGGAGACTCGTTGAACTCGTGCAGTTAAACACAGTGGTGGTGGATACTGAATGGCGGTGGTACATGGAAACTAACAGCACGAGTTCAACGAGTTTCCATTTTACAAATACGTTCAAAAGACAACAATAAATAAATATATATATATGTATTTAAAAAGATATTTCAATTATAATAAATGAAAATTATTGCATAACAGGCACAAAAGCATCTCATATGAAATGCAACAAAATATACTTCTTTAAAATATGCAAAAACAAATACATTATAAGTTCAGAAAGAAGGTGTATATTAATTTTTTTAACAATTAACTATAAATTCTAAAAACAATTAAACATTAAACTACACAGGCAAAAGATTGTCTGTTTCTCTTCAGTGAGAACTAATTCCACCGCTCCCTATAAAAATCTCGTTGGTTTTGAAACACAAGTCCTGCATTCAAAAACAATGAAAAAAATTGAAATATTTAAAAAAGCATATTGACTTTAAGATATAAAGTGACATGCAAATATTGCAACTTAAATCATATTAAAAAGCAAACAAAACATTAAAAAATTGCATAAACAGTACAAAGTTACTTAAATTCAAAGCAATACAATAGCTATAACTATGCTTTAAATTTAAGTAACTTTGTTCTGCTTATATAACATTTTGAATGTTTTGTTTACTTTTAATCTGATTTATATTACAATATTTACATGTCAATTTACATCTTAAAGTCAGTATTAAAAAACAAAAATATTTTAGTTTTTACGTTGTTTTCGAATGCTGGATGGATGTGTTTCGAAACCTAGAAGATTTTTATTGTGGGGGTGGAGTTAGTTCTGCTTTCTTTCTTTCCTTCTAACCGATGACCAGGCCCCTACCTGCCGGGATGCCCCAGCTTAACGGGTTTAGTACCTGGCATCGGGGCGATAGACCGCCTAACCGCCGCGAAGCGGCAATAAACCTGACATCATTGCCTCGATCGTCATCGTATTTGCAGTGCCTACTGCTCGTTTGTGTATACTATGTTTTGCCGGTTACTTAACGTTATAACCTGTTGTTCGGCACCTGCACATTGCTACTCATGTTGGTCTCGTAATTTAGAACCTTGATCAGATGACGAGACCTTCACCTGGCCAGGCACCTCCAGAGGTATAATTCACAGTTAACTTGGAGGACTTTGCACCCACGACGGATTTTACATGCACCAGGCGCCATTAGCGTACATGGCGGATTATAGCCAGCAGTATGCCTCGATCCCGCGGCCTTAGCTGCGGATTCGATGCTCTGCCAACTGGGCCACCGCTGCCCGAACTACTTCTGAATGACCTGGGGTTTAGAAGCCGAATTGTTGGTGCAGACTTGCCATAAGAAAAAGGATTGGAGGGGGTGAGGAAGCAAAAAAAAAATAATAAAATAAAATAAAATAAAAAAATAAATAAATAAAAAAGAATTAAAAAAAAGAGAAATTAAAAAAAAAAAAATGGAGCGCCGCAGATAGACAAGTTGCACCAAAAGTTTATTTTGGGCCGAAATGCTAGACAAACATAACGATGCAGGGGGATGGGACTCTGCCTATCTACCGTACCCCACCGCATAGAAACTGACTCCGTAGACTTCCCACTGGAGAGGGTCCGGTAGCTTGTGCAGGCTATAGCCTATGTGCAACTAAGAATAATAAAGAGGCGGTAGTCAAAAAGAAAAAGAAAAAAAAAACTGAAAGGGAAAGGGGTTAGCTTGTACATGTTATTACACTTAAAACTTACTTATAGCTATTTACTTAACTATCATTTATTACATATATTGTTTTAATATTATCCTATAGCACTAGGTGATACTAAACGAACTAGAGTAATTTACTTTAGATTATTTAAATATTGCCTGGCTATTTAAAATGAATTTATATTTTAATCATTTCTAATATTAGAATCGGGATTTTATTTATTAATTATTATTATTATTTTTATATTATCTTATGACAAGTTAACTATGAATTGGCATACTATTACTTAGCTAGGAGGGAATTGATAAGAGACTAACGAGCTGACCTAGTGAGATTAATATACTAATTTCTAATTGAACTAGCTGCTTGAGGTTGTAACTTAGACATAAGCTATGGGTGTTGGGTTTGACCTAAATTAACATTTAATTTAATAATTCATTATATTTGTCTAGTATAATATACTTATCTCACCCAGTGGACTTGTTCTTCTGAGGAGGTTTCCTTGTCTTGGTATTTGGTCACTGTCGTGGTGGTTGTCTTTTTAATATTTTGACATATTCTTGTGGGTCTTTTCTTTATCCTTGATTAGATATATGCTTCTCACATACCGTGAGATGCTTGTCTCTATCGTAGGTTGTTTTCCTTTATGACTATTAATGGTGGATGTCTAAATTTGAGGTTTTGTCACTTTGCGAACTTGCCGCTGATGGTTTGACGACTTGTGGTCTTTAATTGTGACCCTTTGAGTTGGCTTTGATCACTTAACAGGTTCATTTTCCTTTGTTTGTATGTTACCTTGATACGTGAATGCGCACATAGCGATCAGTCCATTGGAACCTAATGGCTGTTATAACGATTTATGCAACATTGTTGCGAGCTATTTGAAAAGGCTTGTGCACTACTGGAGTGGGGCTTGTTCCATGGCCGTTAGTCCGTCAATTTTTTTATGATGACTGTTTTCACAAGATGTATTGTTATAATTTCTCCTTTGTTGTAGTTGGCTTGGTTTAGCATGTAGTTGGCTTCTATGTTTCATATTTAAGACACATCTTTTCCTTATCCACTTAACTATCTTCGGATGATTCGTTGGGTTTGTGTGAGTGAGCCGTAGCTATCAGTTCATCATAAATGACTTCCACCTCTCAGAAGTGCGATAAATCGATTTTTTTTTTTTTTTGCAAGTAAAAGGTTCCTTCACCTGCGGCCGCGGTCAACTTAATAGTTAGACTCGGACCTTTTTTTTTTTTTTTTTTTTTTTTTTAATATATATATATATATATATATATATATATATATATTAAACCTGAAAATAAGGCAGTTAGTTAGTTTGGGGTGGCGATGTCCGCTGGGATGGTATGTGTTTAGCTTTGTTCTTTTATGTTTTATTGAGAGATGGAGTCTATGTTTTCTATTAACCATCTGATAACTGCTTTGCCCTTGTTTTGTACATGTTTATTGTTTGCTAGCTGATTATGCCAAAGTTGTTCGTTGTTTGCTGTGATTTGAATCAGATGGTGTGGTTGTGTAAGTGGGCAGGCTGTTAGAAAGTGTTTTGGGGTTCCCAATTGCCCGCATGCACAGTTTGGCTCATCTTTGCGCTTGAATCTGTGTAAGTATTCTGGGAATGCTCCATGTCCCGTGTATATCTGGCTGAGTAATTTACAACTCCTTAGTCTGTTTGTACTTACTTTTGGGAAGTATTGATATGTTGTCCTGCCCTTGTCCCCGTAATCCCACTCGAACTGCCACTGTTTAATAATTAGTTCTTTAATTGTTTTTTTAAGGTTTGTTATTGGCCTTTCTAAGTTATATGGAATTTATTTTATTTTATTTTCTGCTGCTTGTTTGGCTAATTCGTCGGCATCCTCGTTTCCTTGGATGCCCACATGTGCTTTAACCCAGCTAATTTTGAACCTATTATTTGAGAGTTTAATTGCTTCTTGTATATCATTTACTAGTTGTGTGGTGTTAAATGGTTTGCTTAATGTTTGGATGGCTGACATGCAGTCCAAGCGGATGCTGTATTCCATCCCTGTGTTGTTGCCCCAATATGCTGCTTGTAGTATGGCCAGTAGTTCGGCTTGAAAGACACTATTAAACTTCCTTAAAGGTGCTGACCACGATTTAATTTTTTGTTCATTTTTGCAGGCTACGAATGCCGAACCCGTAGCTCCTGATTCCAATTTTGAGCCATCTGTGTAGATATTTATGTCTTTGACGTTGTGCCCTATTCTTGGTTCGATTGTTTCTGCGGGGTGTGTGTTCCATACGTTTATTTTTTTTGTATAGTCCGTGTGATTTATTGTTGTTCCATGGAGGTTTATATTTTCTCTCAGTCTTGATACTGTACCGTATGTTGCTTCGTATTTTACTTGTAGGTGTATTGGAATCAGGCCTGCAAGTACCTGAAGGGCCGTGGTAGGGGCAGTTTTATATGCCTTAACAATGGACAGCAGGAAGTGTCTCTGGCAAGAGGATAATACCTCCTTGCTCCTTGTATTCAGGTTGTGGCCCCAAATAGGGGCGGCATAAGTTAGTGTCGTTTCAACTACTGTCCTATACCAAGTTTTAATAATTTCTGGTTTTAAGCCCCAGTTCCTGGATGCCATTGCTCCCAACATGTTGAATGTGTTTCTTATTTTTGCTGCTTGTGTTTGGCAATGCGCTAGTCAGTTGAGGTTTTTGTGTATTATGACTCCTAAGTATTTTATTTGCTCTTTTCCTTCAAGTTCTTTGTCATTGAATTTTATGCCTTCTATTTTATATGTGTCCTCTGTTGGAAGATTCCTTGTGTGTGTTCTGTTTAGATACAACAGTTCTGTTTTATCCCAGTTTAGCGTTAGTTTATTTCCTGTAATCCATTCATTGAATTCTTTGATTATTTTGTTAGCTAGTTTAACTAATTTGATTTTTGTTTTTGCTCTAAGTATTATTATAAAATCATCCGCGAATGCTTGTATTCTTACGTTAATTCCCCAATTTTTCTTGAGAGCCGTATCTGCTATGAGCAGCCACAGCAAAGGCCCGAGACAGCTGCCTTGTGGGCAGCCCCCGAATGTCTGCTTTGTTAAAATAATGCCGTTTTCTTCGATTGTGACGTACCTGTCTTTTAGGAAGCTCAATATCCAGTTTGTTAAATAAGTTGGATTGGGGGACTGCTTAAGGTTTTCAGATATAATAGGCCATCTGATATTATCGAATGCTCACTTTATATCCATTGCTATGAGTAGTGTTTGGTAACCCTCTATTTTATCCTGTTTAATTGTTTTTATAAGATTATTAAGTGCATGTTCGCACGAGATCCCTTTTTTAAATCCGTATTGTTTATCGCTCCAATATTTGTTTACTGTTAGGTGGTGGGATATTCTGCCGTGTATTATTCTTTCTAAAATTTTACTGAATGCCGGTAATAGGCTGATTGGTCTATAATTTTTGGGGTCTTTAGGGTCTTTACCTTTCTTGTGGAACAGAACCACTGTACCTATTTTGAAAGATTTTGGAAAATAGTTAAAGTGGAGGCAAGTATTGTATAATGTTAAAAGAAGTTGTGGCGCTGCATTGTGAATTCGTTTTATTAGGTTATAATCAATATAGTCGAAACCAGGGGCTTTGTTTTGTTTAATGTTTTTAATTATCCTGTTCAGCTCTTGTCGCGTGATTGCAGGGGGGTTTTCTTCTTCTTCTCTTGGCTTTTCCGATGTTAATTTATGTTCTATTTTTGGGTCTGTTAAGTAAAGGCTATTTATGAAGTGGTTTAGTGTATTTTTAATTGTGACTTCTTTGTTGTCTGGCAGGATATTAACTAACCTTGATGGGCATGTTTTCTTACCCGACGCTATCTTGTATTGTGGTCCGTATGTATTTTTAACTTCTTCACAGTATTTCTTCCATGAATCGCGTTTAGCTTTTTGTACTATTTTTTTAAGTTTTGCCCTTTCTTTTTTGTATTCTATGTGTAATTTCTGTTTTTTTTCCCCGTCTTCTTGTTTTTGAAATTTTCTCCTAAACGCTCTGACCCTGTTTCTTGCTATCTTAACCTCTTGCGTCCACCATTGCGGCGCTGTTATGACAGGTGCTTTCCTTTGTTTATAACATTTAAACGCTATTGTTTTAATTTCGTTTTGGAGTCTTAAGGTTATTTTATCTAACTGGTCTGTGTTTGTTATTCTTTTAAGATCTTTAATATATCTATTTCTTATTTGTTTTATTGTTTTCTCAAATTTAGCGTGTTTTTCGTATTTCGTTTCTAACCTGTGTCTTTGATAGTTAGTGTTATCGTACTGTAGTTTAAATTTAATATACTTGTGGTCGCTGCCCGATTCATCATCGCTCACTTCCCAATCTGTAATTTCAGTCCCTAGTCTTGTTGTAGCTATTGTTAAATCTGGCCATCCCTCTAGTTTCTTTTGTCCCCTTATTGTACTAAAAGACGCTGGTGCTCCTGGAGGGTTTTGGACAAAGAGCGAGTTTAGGAGTAGAAAATCTGTAAGTTTTTCACCCCTGTCATTTATATCTGCGTACCCCCATTGTTGCGAGTGTGCGTTAAAGTCCCCCGCCAGTAGAATCTCGCCCTTTGCTAATTTCAGTGTGTCTTCCACTTCCTGAAGTACTATTGCGAAATCTGCCGAGGGGGGAGCATATACGTTTATTATTGTTATAGTTTCTTTTTTATTTTCTACTTTTATTGCTGTTGTATATTCTTTTTCTGCGATTGTTATTGGGTTTGTGCCTATGTTCGTTACTATGGCTGATCGATTATGTTTTGTTTTGGTTACTTTCCAGATGCTGTTTTTATCGCTAAAGGCTGTTATTTTTTCTGTTCTTTTATTTTGATAGTAGTCTTGAAGCAGTCCTATGTTAATCTTGTTTTCACTCATGTAACCCTTTAATGAGTTAGTGGCATGAAAGCTATTGTGTAGATTAATTTGTATGAATTTAATATTGTCTTTATCTTGCGAGTTTTCTTTTGTGGTGGAGCTTGCTATATGTATTTTTTTATTTTTCTGTTTTTGCATGTTTAACGCTTGGGTGCCTTTTTGGCACGCGCTATCTTTAATGTCGGCGTGGTGCATAATTGACTCTATTTAGTTCACGTACTCTTTGTTCACGTTCTCTGATTTCTGCTTGTGTACGCCTATACAATCGTGGAATACCCCCGTATGTATTTACTGTTACTAAGTCTTTTAAAACTTCCTCACCCGTGGTTAGTTTTGTTTTCCCTTTTTCTAGTTCCAACTGCCTTATTGTCAGTAGTTTACGGTAGACCCTGCACCTCCCGTCATGAGCCGTGTGGTCAACTGGTAGATGTGCTATGAGGTGATCTTTATTCCATTCATTGAAGGTTGTGCACATGACACACCGCTTCGCATTTTTGGGGCAGTCTTCGTATCTATGGTGGCCGGCGCAAATTGGACAGTATTCTTCTTTTTGGGTACACTGGTTTGCAAGATGATCAAACCCTTGGCATCGATGACATCTTAGGATTGTGACATAGTTCTTTACTGGGCATTCCCTCAGTCCCAGGCAAACCGTTCTCTCTCTGAGCATGTGATTTGCCAAGGGCTCGGGGAGCGAGACCGGTATGTGCACTTTTCCCGCTGATGCCCGCAGATACCGTAGGGTTCGTATCTTTTCCAGATTATCTTTGGGGCTGATGCCTATCTTCCTGCATATCTTCGTTTTCACTGTTGTTTCATCTGTTTACTCTGGTGCGTGGAAGATTATGATTCTCTTCATCTTCATGTTTGCTGTCTTGATATTCAAACCGCTGCTACTTTCTTCGCTTTCTGTGAGGGCATCTTTTATCCTCGTGGCTTGTGCCGCCGAATCACATACTATTTTCATACCGTTGCGTATCTTCTTGACGTTCTTCACCCCGTCTTTGTTTTGTATCTTGCTGGCTACTTGTTGCTCCACTTCTTCTGCTGTTCTGTCTTCTTTAGTTTGGATTATTACTGTAGCTGTAGCTTCTTGTACGGCTCTTGCATATGATTTTACGACCGACGTTTTCATACTTACCAGTTCTTCTTTATCAGTTATTTCTTCATTGATCGTTGTTATTAAGGCTGTTGATTGTTCCATAACTTCTATACTGGCCTCGGCGTGCACAGCCCTAGTCTCGATCTCCATTAGTGAATTTATCACTATTTGGAGTGCTCGTTCTATGGCCGTGCGCGTCGAAACGGTGATTTTTGTAGATTTTGCTGCGATTGATTTAATATAGCTAATTGCCAGCATTCCTCTTTCAACTTCTAACGATCTTCTTTTATTTGCTTCTGGCAGATCACAATAACTCATTAGCTTATTCTTGATTTCATCTGTCTCTTTATTTTCCATTTTTGAGGCATTCTGTTGGCTATCTTCGTCGGAATCGACTTCTGTCTCGTCATCGTTGGTGAGATCGAAATATTCTTGTATATTCTTCAGTGTTATTACTGTCTTTTCGGGGAGCTCTTCTTTTTTAGTTGAATTCTTCAATGATTGACCAGGTAGCTCCTTTCGAGCGGAGCCGGATCCACCTGCCACTACTGGTGTCTTTTTTTGTATTTTGGGCTTTAGTGTTGTTGATTTTGAGTTGATTTTTGGTGTATTGTTACGTATGTCTGTTGGAGAGTTTATGCTACTCCTAGAGGAGGAGCGAGTGCCGGGTGGCATTTTGTTGTGTTCTATTACGCTGTTTTCACCTCTAAGTGTACTTGTTTATTTTATTTTACTTCCCAGCGGAGTGGAGGGGGGGGAGGCAAAGATACATAAACATAAATTGATTTCACACAATAAATACTAATGGTAATTGGTTTACAAGCAGTTAAACAATTGTGGGGGGGAGAGAATGCTAGAACTTATGCTCTGTTGGGTACTAAGAATGCTAAGGTATAAGATTTAATCACTTACTAACTCCTAAAATGCAGTGAGAAAAATGAACTAGGGGGAAGGGGTGGGAACTAAGCAAATCCTTAAATAGGCTGGAAGTGGGTAGAATAAAGGTATAGAATCTGTTAAAAGTCTTAGAAAGACACTATTGATTTATTAGTCCTTGTTAACTTGGTTGATTAATCAAAAGTTTTAATTTGAATACTTAATTGATTAATTGCGAGTTAGTTGTTCTCTTAGTAAGCTGTAGAAACTAGGAACTGGGGAGCTGAAAAATTGAATATATTGTATTTAAAATACAATGGCTCACTAATGCTTGCTGTGGGAGCTTATCTATCTACTGTGGAAGGGGTTTGTTAAAAAAAGTTATTAGTTCTTAGTGATCTTTCAAAGAGTGGGGACTTGGGAGACAATGAACTGGTATGCTGAAGACGAAGGGATTATAGGTGCACGAAGGATTAGTCCGATGCGTAGGGGAGAATATCTATTGTACTGGGCAATAATTGACGCACCCTAACTTCTATTGTTACTTATCTATTAGCTATGTGGTGTATGGACACGGTTGGAATCTATATGCTGTGTTAAGAATGTGAACTGTAGGAGTTAAATGACTGAATATTATATTAAATTAAGTTGAATAATATGTCTAGGTTATTAGGAAAAATAAAAGTTTTGGAGAATAAAAGGTGAAGGGGCTGTTTAATTAATACAGAGAGTTATTAAAATTAAGGGGCAGTTTTATAATGAATATAATAAATAATACTGTGTTAAACGGAACAAAAATAACAAAAAAAAGGAGCTGTAGTAATGAAGAATTTAACCTAAAGAATTTTAATTTGTAAATTACTTACGTATTGTTTTTCCCCGCCAGGACTCCTGTATCGTCTAAAGATGTTGTTTACTAAAAGATGGCGTCCTTCTTTTACCTCTAAGTAGCCAGTGTTGGAGAAAATGGCGTTTGGGAGAGCTACGATCTTGATCAAGGCAAGCGCCTTACAGGGAGGGGGTTCTTTTTTCGCCGGAGATTTCCTTCTTTCGACCGGTCCTAACCTGTAGCGTCCTACCGCTGGCTGCTTGCTTCGCTCTTGGCGGCTGGCTTGTGCATGGTCCCTGCTAATTACTAATTACTTTGTAGCTAATTAACTGTGCATGATATCGTTGATTGAAAGGCAGCTTCGTGTTCCTTTGGTTTATTACCATCCGTGGGTACAAAAACAGTTGAAGTGGGCCTGGTATTTCCGTAGCTAGAAGCAAAATGGCGGAGCCCAAAAAAACGCGTTTACACAAAATGGCGACTTTCTAACAAAAAAAAAAAAAAAAAAAGTTCTGCTTGTCCACCGAGTTAGTTCTGCTTGTCCACCCACTGAAGAGAAACATACAGTATTTTGCCTGTGTTAACCCATTCGGGATAATGGGTGCATATATGCACTTTCAAAAAGGTGCATACAGAATATGTTTATGGTACGAATAATATAAAAAAATAATATTTACCTTATTTAATTAGAGCATTTTTAGGATAGTAAAGGTAACTTAAAGAAAATAAAAAGTTGAAAATTGCTCGTCAAACGTGGCAAATGAGGTGCGTTCGTACTATAACTAGTTTTGTAATTATTTTTTGCACCCCATATTGTACTGAATGTATATTTTTTTGCACTTTATAAGTGCATAGTCTGTAACATCATTAAAATGCACTTGCAATAATTTTTTTCCCATTCCCCGTAATATAATGGAAAACTTTTGACTGTCCCTGTAATTAAACTATCCATCCAATTTTCATAAAATTTGAAATGGCTCGACAAAATTTTTCAACAATTGTATATTTAAAATTTCAGACAATTCGGAAGGCTGTAACATCATTAAAATGCGCTTGCAATAATTTTTTCCCATTGGCCGTAATGTAACGGAAAACTTTTGACTGTGCGTGTAATTAAACTATATATCCTATTTTCATAAAATTTGAAATGGCTCGACAATATTTTGCAACAATTGTATATTTAAAATTTCAGACAATTCGGAAGGCTGTAATATCATTAAAATGCGCTTGCAATAATTTTTTCCCATTGGCCGTAACGTAACGGAAAACTTTTGACTGTCCCTGTAATTAAACTATACATCCGATTTTCATAAAATTTGAAATGGCTCGACAAAATTTTGCAACAATCATATATTTAAAATTTCAGGTCATTCGGTTGGGTAGTTTTTGCTCTGTTATATGCGAACAGACAGACGGGCGGACAGACGAACTGAACGACGACTATAGGTGCTACGTATTTATATAATTACGAACGCACCTAAAAACAGAGGTGCCAGCCGAATTAAATTTATGTAACAGACGCCGATAAAAGTATACTTCTAAAAAAAATTAAACGTTAACCCCTAACGTTTGATTGTTTTAAGAGTTTATAGTTAATTATTAAAAAAATAATAATACATGTACACCTTTCTTCTGAATTTATAATATATTTGTAATAGAATATATAATGATATAATGAGATTTGTAAATCCATTTTTATTTATATTTTATTTTCTACTTTTTAGAGTTTAAAATGTTTCATTGTTTCGCTTTTACACTCAGTTGGCATAGTTTAGCAAGCATGGTTTGGCGCATAATAAACTCCATTGTTGTTACAACTCGTCTACAGGTATAACACTAGAGAACATTTGGCAATTTATCACATGTGCCCGACTAACGGAAAAGTGCTTTTAAATTTAGTTACTAACCCTTAAGGGTGTATTCCGATCCAAACTGCTTATTTTCTGATTAATTTTAAAATTCATTTTTGCTCTCAAACGCATCAAACTTGGAAATTCTCTTATTTAGAAACTATATAATGTGCGGTGCTTCTTAATTTTTTGATAAATGCAGAAAATACTGTAAAAAACGCTGTCAAAGTTGGCGTTTTGAACCGAATTTTTCGAAGCGGGCGATTTGGGAATGAAAAAAATGGTCATACTGAGAAAATAATTGTTTAAATATCAAATTCTAATTAATTGAGCTGAAAATGAAATCATACGACATGTTAAACATGTTTTCAGAAATCACCCCAGCAAGTTTCATGTTTTTACTTTTAAAAATGAGTCTGAAAATATCTCAGAAAATTTCGAGCTGTTGAGGGTGGAAAAATATTTTTTCGAATACACCCTTAACATAAAACGTACGCCTGTGAGATGTTTGCGTCTACATATCTGCCCTTAATATTTTCTCTGTCTGTGACATTCCAAACTTATTTTTATGCTGTTATATTAAAAAAATTGGTCCTGTTAATGCATTAGTATTAAAGATTAAATGTTTAAGTTCACTATTTGGTAAATTATTAAGTGTTCTGTTTGTGCACGGGATTTTCACGTTTCCGGCTAAGGTTTAATAACTACTGAGTTTTAAAAATATTAAAATGTTGTATTGTCATCGGAAAAATCGGATATTTTTTTCGCCTTGCTACACTGAGAGTTAAATATAACCAATTGATAGATCACTGTATTTGTTCGCAGACATACAACAAAGCAGATGCAGGTGATTTCTGAAAAAGGCGATGGAAAGAACAGCTTCAACACATATGTGATCAAGATGATATGCTTTAACCGTATCGCTCACAAATTATGAGAAAAAATAAAAGAAAAAAAGTATTCAGGGTATTGGTACACTTAAAATTCTATTTTAAATTGTGTAGAAAAATACAATTTTTTAGGATGATCCTATTCAATTTTTATGTACCTAAAATACTTTAAAGTATCATAAAAGAAAACTTGTTGTAAATTTATTTAACACATTGCTTGGTAGTAACTAAATTTAGGTTTTAAAAATACTTTATCATGCTCCAAACACAGAGTTCTAAGATTAATAGAGATGAAATGAACAGGTTTTGCTTGGAACCAAAAATATAACCCTAAAACCGGTTACACTGCAGCCCAAACACTTGCGACTAGTTTTGAAAATCTCTTCCATTCCGATGAATTTAGCCCCTGTTCATCGTGCTTGTCTTGTTTGTGCCGAATGATTTGAGCGATAACTAGCTTCATATTCCAAACCGTTTTGACGTTATATTGCATCCTTTATACTTAGAATTCCAAAAGTATTATTCGTTGTATAAGGTCAAACTATTTTTAAATGGATTTCCAGTTATAACTCTTCAGCTTTCCTGATGTTGAAAGGCATGGAGAGAAAGGGTTGAGTTCTGAAAATATCTTATGCTGTCATTTGCTATAAAAATAAATTACATATTTGAAGCTACACATACAATTTGGAAGCTTAAGAGATGTCAGTGAAAATAAAGGTTAATCGTAAGAAGTTTTCAAACATTCTTTTTATGGCTTAGAAGTCTTTATAAGGTATAACACTATAGAACATTTGGCAATTTATCACATGCGCCCAACTAACGGAAAAATGCTTTTAAATTTAGTTATTAACCCAGGTAAAGCTTAAAGTTTCTAAAACCAGGTTGTGTAAGCCAGACGGTTAAAGGAAATATGAATAAATTTTTACTTTCTTCTATCTTCAATAGAAGAAAGTATTGTAATCGAAATTTTTTTCGACTTCCGGTTTTCGACGGATTTGCATGTTTTAGGGGTCAGAGATTCCAAAAAATATGTTTATGGAAAATGTCTGTCTGTCTGTGTGTCCGTCTGTCCGTCTGTCAGTCCGTCCGTCTGTCCGTCTGTCCGTCCGTCCGTCTGTCCGTCTGTCTGTCGCCATTGTACCATCAAAAAGTGTATGAAGTTATGTGTAGAATTAAACCAAAATTTTATTATAAGTTTTTGGCTATGGCAAGCAGGTCCTCCCGGAATTTGGAAAAAATTCGCTTGTAGGGGGCGCTGTTATAACAATTTTTGTGCGATTTTGAATATTGTACCATCCAAAAGTGTATGAAGTTATGCATAGAATTGAACCAAATTTTTAGTTTAAGTTTTTGGATATGACAAGCAGGTCCTCCCTGAATTTGGAAAAAATTCGCCGGTAGGGGGCGCTGTAAATGCGTTTTTTGTGCGATTTTGAATATTGTACCATCGAAAAGTGTATGAAGTTATGCATAGAATTGAACCAAATTTTTATTTTAAGTTTTTGGCTATGGCAAGCAGGTCCTCCCTGAATTTGGAAAAAATTCGCCGGTAGGGGGCGCTGTAATAGCGATTTTTGTGCGATTTTGAATATTGTACCGTCCAAAAGTGTATGATGTTATGCATAGAATTAAACCAAATTTTTATTTTAAGTTTTTGGCTATGGCAAGCAGGTCCTCCCTGAATTTGGAAAACATTCGCCGGTAGGGGGCGCTGTAATAGCGATTTTTGTGCGATTTTGAATATTGTACCGTCCAAAAGTGTATGAAGTTATGCATAGAATTAAACCAAATTTTTATTTTAAGTTTTTGGATATGGCAAGCAGGTCCTCCATGAATTTGCAAAAAATTCGCCGTTAGGGGGTGCTGTAATAGCGATTTTTGTGCGATTTTGAATATTGCACCATCGAAAAGTGTATGAAGTTATCCATAGAATTGAACCAAAAAAAATTTTAAGTTCTTGGCTATGGCAAGGAGGTCCTCCCTTAATTTGTAAAAAAATCGCTCGTAGAGGGCGCTGTAATAGCGATTTTTGTACAATTTTTGTGCCATTTTGAATATTGTACCGTGGAAAAGTGTATGAAGTTATGCATAGAATTTAACCAAATTTTATGTGTTTATTTTTGGTCATGTCACGAAGGTCCTCCCTGAATTTGGAAAAATTCTGCCGGAAGGGGGCACTATAATTGCGATGTCTGTACCATTTTCATTATTGTACCATCGAAAAGTGTATGAAGTTATCCATATAATTGAACCAAATTTTTTGTGCATGTTTCTGGCTATGGCAAACAAGTCCTCCCTGAACTTGAAAAAATTCCGAAAGAAGGGGGCGCTATAATTCCGATCTCTGTGCCATTTTCATTATTGTACCATCGAATAGCGTATAAAATTATGCATACAATTAAACCAAAATGTTTGTGCTTGTTTTTGGCTTTGGCCAACAGGTTCTCCTTGAATTTGGAAATATTGCGCGGTAAAGGGGCTCCGTGCTAGCGATTTTTGTATACTTTTCTTGATTTTTTGTAGTTCTATTGTGCATCGGCAGCTCATGCAGCGGCGGGAACTCGCTTCCTGCTATGCCGGCTATTCGCAAACAGCTGATAACGACAGAATAAGGAAAAATTAATAATTTTAACAAATATCATGATATAGATTAACTCGTTTTTAGTCCGTTTAATTGACTTGAGCAGAAATTTAAGATGAAAATCAAAGTTGGTATAGTATTGAACTAATAATATTGAAGTATTAACATGTGTAACTAGGTTTTGAAATATTAAGATGTATAAGATAGAAGAAAGTTTTGGGATTGGCACATCCAACTAGTTGTTTTTATACTCAGAGTGGTAATGTAAACTTTTGACAACACATCGGAATTACGAAGTAATCCAGTGGAAAACAATGCTTCTAAAGAGAAAAAAAAATAGTTCCAGCTGCAGTACGTACAATCTCATTTAATGTAATGAAGATCATGATGAGACTTCATTTTAAAAATATACTACATTTATTCCTGTACTTAAAAATAAATTATATTAATATATACAGCGGGATTAACAAAATATTGGACAAGTTTTAAGAGGCGGGCACGAAAAGAAACAATTTTCTGATAGAAAACCAGGTTCGTAATCCATTTATTTCACTCAAAATACAAAGTGTCTCGCGCCAACCCGAATATAACTATCGTTAATGGCTTTAACTGAAATAACGATATTTGAAAGCAGTTTTCAAACTTATCTTGTTTTGTGTAAAATACAATGATAGCATCAGAATTGATGGAAGTGTACAGCATTCGGCAAGTGAATTTGCAGGAATTGTTAATTAAATTCGGAAATAAGTGGCATCTAGTTAGCGCTATTTGGAAAATGATGGCCAGATTCTACCGTTTTTCAAGCATAAATACATTTCACATATAGAAAGGTCAGTGTTTTTCAAATTTCGTTAAATTATCTTCATTATTGTTTAAGTTATAAACAAAATTTCGAATTCGGATTAGAGTGAAACATCCTGTATTTTTGTTTGAATAAATGGAGAGTGACGATATGAATTCCAGTCAGAAATTTTTTAAAAATATCTAATTACTAAGCTTTTAATAAAGAAATCAAAATTAAATACTACTTAAATTTTTTGTTTACTTTTTGAATGAACAAGATTTAAAATATCAGAACGTTCAACGTTTGACTTACTTAACCCTATGGCAAGAAAACCATATTTGATAAATATTAACTAGCAAAAGCCATGCTTTGTTTGGATTCGCGAAGCATTATCTAATAAGATAAATATTTGAAAGTAACAATATTTTTTTATATTATTTTTGCATCTTTATTAAGCATAAATGTTATTTTATGTTTTGACGCATTTTAATTTTAGAAATGTAAATTCAGCTAAATAACTAAGAATTTCCCTAGAATATATTATTTATGATATAAGACTGGTATAAATAAAAATATTTTCGAAGCAAAATTTTACAGAATATTTATATAACGAATTTAACGATTAATTTTATTTGTTTACAATTTTTTTGTTGCCACTTTACAAAAAAAAAAAAAAAAAAAAAAAAAAAACATAATTCTTTTAAAAGGCGTAAGTATCGTCTGCGTAAATGATTTACCATAATAAGAATAAATTGTGTATTTGAATTCTTAACACTGAGAAATACTTTTATAATTGAATGTAAATAATTGAATTATCACAAATTTTAATTCATTATATGCTATAATTTTCATTAAAAAAAAAGGTATTTTAAAAATTTCCTAAAAGAAATCGTAACTCCATGATTTATTTTTTCTTCTGAAAAAATACGTGTTTCATTTTTTTATTTGCAAAAATGCGTCCGTAATGGAAAAACATGTAAAATTAATTAATTAAAATAATAAATTTTTCAAGGTTATTCTGTAAAAAAAAAAAAAATAATAATATTGTGCAAATGTACAGATCCTAATTTTTTTTTACGTTTAACTTCAAGTCAAAATACTGAATAGTTTTTTTGTAAAGTGTACGACAAAATGTAATTTGTGTAGCCTAGTAGAGGATTAGCTTCGCTCATCCTAATAAATTTTTGTTCTTATAAACTAAATACCCAAATGTCTTCCATAATAGGGGAGAGTAGCCGAATTTGGACCACTTCACTTATTTTCAGGTGCAACCCGCTTAATTTTTGGAATATCTGCAAAACATCATTACACGGGGTCAATTTATTCATCTACTAACTAAATAAATCTTTAGATCAATTTCTTTTTGAAAATATTAAGTTTTATTTTAATTTGAAAAATTTGTCAAAAGTGGTCCAAATTTGGCAACAGGTCGCCTAAGTTGGACCTCCCAGTCTCCTAAATTGAACCAAATAATATCACGTCGTTTTAATGACCAGGGAATATAACTAATTTTATTAAAAGCAAAATTTACGATTAATGAAACAATCAAACTAAATAACAGCAATGAAATATAATGAAATCAAATATCTGAAAATAAGAGTAATTGTATTAAATCAAAATGTATTCAAAATATAAATCAAAGTTATCAGTAATAAAGAATAGAAATTATGGAACTAATTGTCAGTTACGTTAATATCATGTAAGGAGTAATGCAAAGCTTACACATGAATTTCGTTTATAGATTTTTTTTTCTAGCGCACACTACATGGAATCGTATTTGGCAATCTGAACACTGAATTATTTCTGCTATTTTATTTTTCTTACAAATTAGGCAAAGCCAATCATCACTGTCTAGATTTTTCTTTTTAGATTCTGAATTATTACACTTTTTTTTTTGCAACAGAGGTTTTCTTTACATTATTTTTGTAGTTCTTCTCTTCCACCATTTTCTTGCTAATTGCATTACGTCTATTTTTTTAAACTTGATGTTCCAATAGCTTTCTGCTTCCTTTTTGTCTTTTTTTTTTTCATTTCAAGGTTTAATTTATCTGGCGAAGATGTTAAGAGAACTGTTTTTGGCTGCCTCTGTACTTTGATTTAACTGAATTTAGCAAGGGAGATAATATTTCTAATGTTTTTTTGGCTTTTGGGGAGGATTTGTAGCTGAAGCCTTCTTGTAGGTTCATTTCTTCACAACTTACTCTCTCCTTTTTGTTTCCTATATCTTTAACAGCTTTTGCCATCACGGAGGTTTGTCTTCCAGACAGATTGTCTGTGTCTTTTTTAACATTTTTAACATTATATTAAAAAGTATTTAAAAATATCCTCTATTGAAAAATACGCTATGATTAATAAAACGCAAACATTATGTATTCAAACAGTGTTGAATTCACCCCCCCCCCCCGGAGCCTTGAAATAACCACTACCCCCTGAAGGTTTGAGATTTTATTCGTCTTAATGGCAAAAAAGTACAACTCCACCCTCCAGAACTGTAAAAAGTCTGCAATCACAAATATCTTCCAGGAGGAAAATGTTTGAATTCAACTCTGTAAACCAAATACCCCGTAGGAATAAGGAATTCAAAGAAAATAAATACAAATACATACAAGATAAAAGAAATTGCAAACAAAATTTATTGCATAAACATATAAAAATTTTTTTATATTTATATAGGCCAAAACTGTATATATATATAAAAAAAATTAATCCATATATATATATATATATATAAAACTTGCATGGAGATAGTAATCTATTATAAAATATTAAAAAAATTGTAAAAAATAGTGTACAAAGCGTACTGTCCTCTAAATTAATTACTTACTTTTCAAATGTATGATCGCATATCTGGTCCAATTTAAGCAACTGAAATTGGCCCAATTACGGCAACTGCGCCATTTTTGAAAACAGATAGTCTCAAGACTAAGAACAAAAACGAAATCAAACAAATCCGCGTGAAAAATATGCGCAATAAACCGATGAATTCATATATGTATATGAAAATATAACAACTTACCTTAGTTTTAAAGTATTCACTTACGTTTAGTAGGAAAAAATTAGATCAAAACAGCTAACTTTAGGTTTTTTAAAATTGTCTGAAAACAGCACGTGGTAGGCTTCTCCTAATCATGGGTGACTTCATTCTGGTGAGTATGATTTGAAGGGTAGATGGCGTCTCATCCTGTAATTAACGGCAGAATGGCAACGGTCCAATTAAAGTGGCTGTCCAAATATGGTTACTCTCCCCTATCACATTTAGTATTGTATATAGCCAATTATATACATAATTATATAGTTTTAAATGCTTTTAACGGAAAATATTTTAGAAAATAAAGCCCTTCAAGCGCACATAGAAAGAATGCATATAGCAGCAGCTCAATTACTAAAAACAATAACAACAATGAAAAGCCCCATAAACTTTTTATATGTGAAAACTTTCATCAGCGACACATCTGGCATGTGTGATAAATTTGCTACCATTCAATTACATTCTTCCAGGATTGTTAACAGCAAGTATTGTTAACAAGACATATAATTTGAAGGAAAATATATTGCAACAATCTTGTAAACACCATTCGATGTCAAAAGAATAAGTTTTAAATTCTTGCCAGCTCTTAAATTTAAATGTTTCGTTTCAAAAGTTCTAAATTAATATTATAGTTATCGTGCTTCCCTAAAGCTATTTTAGGAAATTAGGGGAAACATTTCTCTATAAAGATTCTTTTAGATAAACAAGTTGTAAGAATTTATTGCAGAAAATATCGACTGTGAACTACTTAACACGAAACTGTCTGTGTATGCAATAGATTAAATTGCATTAAAAAAATCTGCATAAAGCACTGAATCACGCTACGAATCTCATCCTAACGTACTAACAGACAAGGTGGAGTTCTTGTAGTGATTAAATTTAGAAAATTGAGGAGCAATGTGCTTGTTTTCTTTCACTTTCGTTTAATTTGCCTATACTTTCTTTTAATGCACAAGAATAAAACAGAATTGTTAATTCATTTACGATGCAATATTTTTTAATAGCATTTTGGCAGATGTCGTGAGATGGAAGTGAATAAGGAGATTATGCAAAATAATGTACGCGGAATTAAGAGCAAAGAAACAAATTAAAATTCTGCTATGCATTTAATTGATAAAAATAATTAAATAATTAATCTATTCTTGTAATGTCATTTTTATTTCAACTTTCAACTTATCTCCTTGAAATTTCTCCTCTGTTAAAATAATTAAATTCCTTAAAAAAAATAACTGTGTTTTATTACGCTTTATCTCCTTATACATTAACGACACATTTATGTACATATTTACTTTTATATTTACATCTATTCATTTTACTCTAATGAACAAATTACACTATACAACATTCTAATAATGCATACAATTTACAGCACATATATGCATTGTTCATATGCAATGCATAAACTACACATTTTTAAAGAACAAACTTGATATCGACCACTCTAACGCTGATGAAGAATTACTGATGCTTGATGCAAATTAAAACTTTTACATGGAAATTAGGCATTTTCGATAATCGGAATGAGTATCGTGTAATTTTTAATAACAACGCTTTTTTAACAAACAACGTTAATAATTACTCTGTCTCTAAGAATAAGGGGCGAAGATTGGCAACTATTTTTATATTCAATCATACCACAGTTTACGATTTTTCTTTTCTGGTAAATTTCTCTTAAAAATATTTTAATATAAGGCATGGTATCTATGGCAGAGATTATTTTTCAAAAAGTGGTACAAGTATAAAAAAAAAATATGGGACGTATATGTCCCGTCCCGTAGCTAAATGTTTAAGAGAAAGGGGTTGTGCATATACTACGTTATCACTTCAGTGGGGAGGAGGTACAGTACATGATATCGTAAGGTATCTGTAGGGAAAGGGGGGATTTGTCTTTTGATATTGTTATCATTTTTACTCCGACCAAAATTTTCTCTTCTTATTTGTAATTTGTTCTTTACATCAAAATAGTCAGTTATCTTTTTCTTATCTGTTATTTATTTTTATGAAAATATAAAGTTATTATTAAAATCATTAAATGATTACAAAATTATTTAATTCCAAAATATGGAATAACCCAACGTTTGGTATTCCTATTCTTCTATGGTATGTGTATGCACGTATAAACCATTGTTCGATAAACCAGGTGCGAAATATGCTTAAAATTATACTTGTTGCATTTCTAATAAAGGAACAGAATTTCGTTACCTGCTAGTACAAGAAGAAAGTATTACTGTTGAATGCATTGTGTAATAAAAAGCTGTTATTAAATACTTTTAAATAGTAACTATTTCTTTAACGTGTTATTTGATATAAAGTTATTTCATTTATAATAGTTTTTATTAACTTCTCTTTATTTGAATCAGTAAAGTTTTCAAATAATAATAACCATACCTGTATATCGCTGCAAACAAAAGAAAAAACTAGTTGGATGTGCCAATCCCAAAACTTTCTTCTATCTTATACATCTTAATATTTCAAAACCTAGTTACACATGTTAATACTTCAATATTATTAGTTCAATACTATACCAACTTTGATTTTCATCTTAAATTTCTGCTCAAGTCAATTAAACGGACTAAAAACGAGTTAATCTATATCATGATATTTGTTAAAATTATTAATTTTTCCTTATTCTGTCGTTATCAGCTGTTTGCGAATAGCCGGCATAGCAGGAAGCGAGTTCCCGCCGCTGCATGAGCTGCCGATGCACAATAGAACTACAAAAAATCAAGAAAAGTATACAAAAATCGCTAGCACGGAGCCCCTTTACCGCGCAATATTTCCAAATTCAAGGAGAACCTGTTGGCCAAAGCCAAAAACAAGCACAAACATTTTGGTTTAATTGTATGCATAATTTTATACGCTATTCGATGGTACAATAATGAAAATGGCACAGAGATCGGAATTATAGCGCCCCCTTCTTTCGGAATTTTTTCAAGTTCAGGGAGGACTTGTTTGCCATAGCCAGAAACATGCACAAAAAATTTGGTTCAATTATATGGATAACTTCATACACTTTTCGATGGTACAATAATGAAAATGGTACAGACATCGCAATTATAGTGCCCCCTTCCGGCAGAATTTTTCCAAATTCAGGGAGGACCTTCGTGACATGACCAAAAATAAACACATAAAATTTGGTTAAATTCTATGCATAACTTCATACACTTTTCCACGGTACAATATTCAAAATGGCACAAAAATTGTACAAAAATCGCTATTACAGCGCCCTCTACGAGCGATTTTTTTACAAATTAAGGGAGGACCTCCTTGCCATAGCCAAGAACTTAAAATTTTTTTTGGTTCAATTCTATGGATAACTTCATACACTTTTCGATGGTGCAATATTCAAAATCGCACAAAAATCGCTATTACAGCACCCCCTAACGGCGAATTTTTTGCAAATTCATGGAGGACCTGCTTGCCATATCCAAAAACTTAAAATAAAAATTTGGTTTAATTCTATGCATAACTTCATACACTTTTGGACGGTACAATATTCAAAATCGCACAAAAATCGCTATTACAGCGCCCCCTACCGGCGAATGTTTTCCAAATTCAGGGAGGACCTGCTTGCCATAGCCAAAAACTTAAAATAAAAATTTGGTTTAATTCTATGCATAACATCATACACTTTTGGACGGTACAATATTCAAAATCGCACAAAAATCGCTATTACAGCGCCCCCTACCGGCGAATTTTTTCCAAATTCAGGGAGGACCTGCTTGCCATAGCCAAAAACTTAAAATAAAAATTTGGTTCAATTCTATGCATAACTTCATACACTTTTCGATGGTACAATATTCAAAATCGCACAAAAAACGCATTTACAGCGCCCCCTACCGGCGAATTTTTTCCAAATTCAGGGAGGACCTGCTTGTCATATCCAAAAACTTAAACTAAAAATTTGGTTCAATTCTATGCATAACTTCATACACTTTTGGATGGTACAATATTCAAAATCGCACAAAAATTGTTATAACAGCGCCCCCTACAAGCGAATTTTTTCCAAATTCCGGGAGGACCTGCTTGCCATAGCCAAAAACTTATAATAAAATTTTGGTTTAATTCTACACATAACTTCATACACTTTTTGATGGTACAATGGCGACAGACAGACGGACAGACGGACAGACGGACGGACGGACAGACGGACAGACGGACGGACTGACAGACGGACAGACGGACACACAGACAGACAGACATTTTCCATAAACATATTTTTTGGAATCTCTGACCCCTAAAACATGCAAATCCGTCGAAAACCGGAAGTCGAAAAAAATTTCGATTACAATACTTTCTTCTATTGAAGATAGAAGAAAGTAAAAAATGTGAAAATCAGAGAATTTTTAGACATTGATGACGATATCATTAGGGAAGGGGGCGGGGATGTTCGAGGGATGATTCCGATTTCCCAGTTTCTTAATTCATTCAAAATAACCTTTCTTTTTTCATTAGCTTAGATTATTCAGAGAATGGAAATTAAATAAGACACGAAAATATTTCTTTGAACTGTTCCTAACTGATTTATTGCAATTATTGCAGTGATTAAATGCATTAAACTGATCCGCAAGGTCTTTGTTTCCCTTTAATTTCCGTTTAATCTCCTTTTATATTTTTATTGCTTATTTACAACTAGCCGCCTTTGGAGACCAGTTTGGTCTCCGTTAGATGTGTGCTAAGTATTGTACCATGTTACTTTTATCCAAAATTTCATTTACTTTCCCAATACTTCGACAAATCAGAAGTTTCTGGTAGAGACATCAAGAACTCCGTACTTTTATGTGTACTACTTGGTAATCCCGTCGACCAAAAATCTATCGCCAAACTATAAAATAAAATACCAATAATGTTTGATCGTAAATGTCACATTCACTTGAAGCAAGTTACACGTGTTTACGTCATCAAGTTATTTTTATTTCGACGTTTTATTTGTATCTTTATTAATGTTATGCTAATTTATTTGTTCTTTCGCTATTTAAAATAAAAATTGTCAATTTATATAATTTGGCGAGTGGTTTGGCGATTCATATAACTTGGCGAAATTGGTCGATGGTATAACTAAGTAATAGCCAGGTTATGTTAGCCACTAGCCTATGTTAGCCAGGCGCAAGTGATAAATCATCAAACATTGTCTTTCCCGTCGCATTTTTTCATATTTCATTAAATTCATCTAAAATATAATAATTTCCCCCATTTCATTTAAAATACATAATTTTTATTTGAAATTCATGACTTTCACTTCTTTCTTTCCTTTTTTTTAAGAAAAAGAAAAGAAAAATAATAAATAATACCTAAAACCATGACTTTTAATTTCAACATGAAATCATTGTTTTAATTTACCACGCGAAAAATAAAAAAATGTAAAAAATGGTAACCTGGCATATAAAAAACGAAGCGGTCAGCCCGGAACTGTTGATGACAGTCACATGACTTAGGCTATTATATTTATACATGCAACAATTCTTAATTACTGTAGAGAGACTCCGTAAACTGAAACTAAATAGATTATGCAAAACTATGTACTGAAAATTTAGAGCAGAGGAAGACATTAAGAAAATGCTGTGGAAGTATTTGAGGAAAAATAAGTATATAATTTAAATATTCCTTCTGGGGTCATGGAGATTTATATTTAAAATTTTTATCCTTGCCACCCCCTATGAAAAGCCCTCCCCCTAGAAGGAAAATTCAGTTTTTTCCTGCTTGATTACTCTTATTTTTGATGCTATAATCTATATTATAACAAAAACGCGTGCCTTTTGGTAACGCAAGAGAAATATTGACGTTGGCCGTATCTGACGATTAAATTTCGCTTTTACTGCACTTTTTTAAAATTCTAAACATCACAAATTTTTGCACTGTCGAATAGGAAAAAAATATTTTTTCAAATGAAATTTATTCCGAAATACTGTCTAAATTTACAGTTTTTTATGGTTATAAAAGTAATTTTCAAGGAAGATTTTTTAAAAAATCTACAATCTCAATGATTGCAGACGAATACGAAAGATTAACTCGTTTGCACTTAAAACAATATAAATAGTTCAGCGTTTTTTTCTGTCTAATATTCCAGAACAAAATTAAAACTTCATGAATAAACAAATAAAACAATACAAATAAAACACAAATTTAATTTAGGGGAAAGTAGGGTAATGACGCTCAGAAGGGTAATCCCGCTCACCCAATAGCTGTAAACAGAATAGAATTGAAAACGTGCGATCAGTACCGGCACTTAGCGAACTTCATCGTAAGTTCCCAGTAAGGATATAGTGACTGTCGGAAGGAAAGTATTTTTGTGTCCTCACATTATTAGTTAGCAGTTGTTTTATTATAAAATTCTGCAACATCTAACTTGAGGTAAGTATACACTCTTATTTTCAAATATTAATTTACTCATTATGCCTACAAAATATGTACATTTAGCTGTACTTTCATGCTTTTATTTATTTTTGTAGTGCGTTGTTACACCAATTATAATGCATTAAAACCCAACATGGCGATAACGGGCAATGGCGCTCGCGTGGAATTCCAGAAGAAGTGTTGCCAGTGGGCAATTTTTTTAAAATTCAAATTTATTGATTAACACCACTTTTTTGAAATGGTAAAATTCCCCTGTTTTCGCCTTAATTAATATGTCATTAAACAAGGAGAATTTTACGATTTCTAAAAAGTGGTGAAAATCAAAAAACCTAAATTTAAAAAAAGTAGCCCTCTATATGTGTAAAAGTGGTCGCAAAAAGTCTGCAGTGGCGTGAACAGCCCACACAACTACATATGTGACTTTTGTTTTATTTAAATGTTGTATTCAAACTCTGAGCGCAATTACCCTACCATGTCGGGCATTACCGCTCAATCGATGGTTATTTAAATAAAACGATAAAAAAAAATTCTTAAACTTTTACGCAACTTAGTTGATTGCAAACTGTTCCTTAAGCTTTGAAGTTATACTTCGTTAAAAATATATCGATTTTTTTGTCTAAATTTGACTAGCTATTCATGTTTTTCCTTAAGTGAGCGCCATTCTCTACTTTCCCCTACGAGTAATCGAATTACGCGTTTAAAGACTGAAATTATCAGAAATAAAAAGGCTACTGTGTGTAGTGAAGTTTTTGGTGATTTCTTTGGCTATAAACCCTTGGCATACGGCTAATATGAAAGTATGGCTTTTAATAAGTTCTAAAGGGCCATGCCATGTAAAACGGACACAATGCCCTGCGCGTGACACTTACATAAATACCTATATATATTAACTTATATATTGTTAGAATATAAAATGTGCAATAAAAATAACAAAAAACCCTAGATTTGCATATTAACGTAGTTGTTTTAATTTGAGATACAATAATAACATTGTTAAAACTGCATTAATACGTAGAAAAGCTATCCCATATGTTTATATGGAATAGCCTTTTAATAGGTTTAAAAATCTTCATATTTTAAACCCCAAATTTAAGTAAACTGCCCGCTTTAATAAGTTTAAAAATCTTCAAATTTTAAATCCTAGACTTAAGTAATTAACCCGTTTCAAGGACATTCTATGAAAAACGGACAAAATGTCCTGCGCGTGACGCTTAAAAGAATAGGGGAGATGGGGGCACATGTGAACACGGGGCACATGTGAACATCGAAATTTTTCGATAGTTATTATAAGTTTTTTTATTTGAAAAAAATTACTAAAGATGATAGCACTTGTAGACATATGGTAAAAATTTTTTGAAGCTCTATGACATTTTGTTTGTCCTCTGTAGCCAAAACACTGTTTTTAGATCTCAAAAGTAAAATCTTTGCTCCAAGTTGATAAGCGAATAACTTTATTTATTTATTTATTTATTTGAATTTGAGTGTTTTAACATATACTATGAATACTAATAAACATTTTTGATACAGTTCTTTTTCTTCTAAAATTGAGAAATGTTAATGATTTATCAATTTAACAAAAGCAGCAATGTGGGGCACTTGTGAACAGACTTGTTGGGGCAGATATGAACAGTTCATAAGCGCCCCAATAATCATTCTGTGATTATGTTTCTTTCAGTTAACTTAATGAGAAATAATGTAAGTTCCATTATCTACAATTTTCCTAAAATAGAAGATATTTTCCTCACACAAAGTTTATTTTGTATTGAAACTTCCACAAACACATCTTTCAGCAAATACATAAAGAGCAACAAGCTCGTTTACGTTCAATTGTACTTTAAATAAATTTAATGTTTTCTAAAATGCAATAAGTGTCATATATTATTTTACTAAACTGTTTACAACAATATTTTGTATGCATTGTTAATACAAAGGTATTACCTTGAACAACTTTGCAAATTTTTCTGTTACATTTGTTCTAACCTTGCAATGATGGCTTACTTCCATCTTTAAAACAGTTATGTATATGATGCTTTGAATGGAGCTATCAATTTAAAATACCATATCCATAAATACCAGTAATATTTTAAGAAGGTAAAATTTTTAAACTGATAACTACCGTAAAATTTCGATTGTACCCCCTCCCCTCTTTCAAAAGCAAAATAAGTTGGGGGGGGGGGGGGTTATAGTCGAGATTTTTTTTTAATCATTAAAAAACCCTTCTTTATCTATAATTTACAAGTAAATAAGACAAATACAGGAGTGAGAATCTTTCGTATTTCAGCAGATTTCCGATAAATAGTATGTACATGCCCCCTCCCTAAAACTTCTCCCAAACAAAAACCCTTAAGCAAAATTTTAAATTTCTTTTTTTAAATTGCTTCTTTATTTTTTTTATTTGATTGCAACAATATTTAATGAATCATCTAAGCCTCTTCCCTCCAAATCTACTTATTTTCATTTTATAATCTTTTGCTTAAACATATCACCCAGAAACTAGAGAAATATATATATATATATTTCCTTATGGTGAATTTAAAAGGTAATATAACTAATGATTACGATGACAAATGAATAACAGAATAAAAAACATGTTAAAGGATATTTTTTCTTGTGTTCACATGTGCCCCACGTGTGTTCACAACTACCCCGCTGATGGGGCACATGTGAACAATTTTTTGAATTTATAAAACTATTAAAAATGTAAGAAAAACTATAAAGGTGATTTTTAGAAAATTACCATCTGTAAAAGAAAGTTCTGTTTACTATATTAAGTAGCTTTTGTTTATAGAAATTAATCCAGTTATAAAGAAAAGCTATATTTATGCGAACTGTTCACATGTGCCCCCATCTCCCCTACCTATATCTATTAACTTGTCAAAAAGTAAAGTTGTCTTAAAGTTGTTAAAATATAAACTTTAGGGGAGTAGTATAGTATTCATAGTATATGTTAAAACACTCAAATTCAAATAAATAAATAAATAAATAAAGTTATTAGCTTATCAACTTGGAGCAAAGATTTTACTTTTGAGATCTAAAAACAGTGTTTTGGCTACAGAGGACAAACAAAATGTCATAGAGCTTCAAAAAATTTTTACCATATGTCTACAAGTGCTATCATCTTTAGTAATTTTTTTCAAATGAAAAAACTTATAATAACTATCGAAAAATTTCGATGTTCACATGTGCCCCGTGTTCACATGTGCCCCCATCTCCCCTATTCTTTTAAGCGTCACGCGCAGGACATTTTGTCCGTTTTTCATGTGCCCCCATCTCCCCTACATTAAAAATAACAAAAAACTTTAGATTTTCACACCAGCATACTTGTTTTAATTTGAAGATATAATAACATTGTTTAAACAGCACTAACATGTAGAAAAGCCGTTACATTGGAATGGCCCAAAACTTTACTTGAATAGGTTTTTGGTGTGGTTAATGGTTAATCTTAAAAAAAAAAAAAAAAAAAAAAAAAAAATATTTTAATCTTTTTTTTTATATATATACTTACAGCTTTAATTCATAATATTACGGTTTTTGATGGTGGTAGGTTATGTTTAATTATTGGTTATATATATATATATATATATATATATATATATATATATATATATATATATATATATATATTAGCGTTAAAAAAATGGTTTTCACCTATATTCGGTTACCCTGGAATCCCGGATTATATCATCTAGTAATAAAAACACGCTGAATGTCTTTGAATTAGAAATCCAGAGTTACGAAAAAACAGTTGGTGTTGCTGACTAAGACCAATGTCAGACGGGCGTCTTTTTTGCTGCTTCTTTGTTTAAGTATTATCCATTCACAATTCCATTGATAATACTTAAGCAAAACAGCAGCAAAAAAGACGCCCGTCTGACATTGGTCTTATTCTTACAAAAAAATTAAGAAAAATCTGCAAATAAAAAAGCAATTTTTTTTTTTTTTTTTTTTTTTTTTTTTTTACTGCCTGAAGGATTTTAGTGCATTTATCTACAAGTGAAAGACTTAAATAATTCCGACTTCCTAGTTCTTTAATTCATTCAGTACAATCTTTCATTTTTCATCAGCTCAAAATAAACATACAGTGGAAATTAAATAAGACACAGAAATCCTTCGTCTTAGCACTGTTTCTAACTTACAATTCTTGCAGTGATTAAATCTAGAAAACTTAGAAGATGTTTATTTTTCTTCAAATGTCCTTTAATCTCTCCTTATTTTCTGTTAATGCACAAGAATTAAAACAGCAATGTTAATTTGTCTATTTACGATACAACTCTGAACTGCAATTTAGCGATACCGTGATGTGAAAGTGAATAAAGAGATTATGCAAAATAAAGTAAGGGGAATTAATAGCAGAGAGAGAGAAAAAAAGTAAAACTCTGCTATTCAATTAGTTACAAACATATTTAATTATTTGAACTATTCCAGTGATCTTTATGTTAATTTACATTTCAATCCTATTCTTCCCACCCCTAAAAAATGCGCACGAAAAGTCCTGTTCCTCCCCCCCCCCCCAGTTTTTTAGTTACGTTCGTAATTATATAAATACGTAGCACCTGTAGCCGACGTCGGTCCGTTTCACAGTGGGATGTTTTGACGATCTAGGTCAGGGACGGCGAACCTATGGCACGCGTGCCATAAGTGGCACGCTGCAGATTATTTTTGGCACGGCATTGATTTAAGTTTTACATCAAAATATAATAGAATTTCACAAAATGCATTAATTAATATAGATGTTGTCTGTGTTACTTGAATCCGATTACTTCGCTTGGTTGTGATTGTCACACAGATTGAAGAAATTGAAATATAACTTAATTTATCCGAATCTAGCTCAATATTAGCTCAGAAAATTTTGAGAATTAGAAGATTATCGCTAAACAAAAATTAAAGTGTAACAAGCAAAAATGCTGTTTGTAAAAGTATAACAACTTGGAATTCAATTCGGGACACTAAAAGCTGTAGTTTCTGGCGCTTGCTATTTTGACAATTTATTCTGCAAGACGTTCTTTTCGTAAAAAGAAAATATGAAAAATTCAACTAAAAACGTCTTGTCAAGTGAGTGCAATTAAACTTGCATTCTATGGAAAATAACTAAGTACGAAGCGGATATAAATTATTTGGCATTTAAGATGAGACAACAGAAATAATATTTTAAAAATAAATTTCTACCGTATAACATCAAATATTACCTGCATTTTTTAATGCTAAAAGCAAAATTTTAAGTAATTTTGATTCATTATTATTTGATCCATTAAATTTTTTTTTATTGTTGGCACGTCATGATCAAGTAAAGTATATTTTTTGGGAAAATTTGGCACGTAGACGTGAAAAGGTTCGCTATCCCTGACCTAGGTGGACAAAATTATTTCGATGAAGTTTAAGTAGTTTTTGCTTTTTTTTATGCATCACTAATAAAATACTCAAACAGTGATAAATATTTGGTTATTTAACAACGTCTTAAAATAAAAATACATGGTGCCCACTAATTTCCGTTCTCACCCTCTTAACTGCCGAACGACTGCATATATATTCATAAAAATGATGTCTAGGTATAGTAAAGAGACTATGCGCTACTAGATGAAATCGCTTACAGCGATACCTGGTACAAAATGGCGGCATTAACGCTCCTATCGCGAAAACGGTTCGAAATATTGGATAAAAGTGAGTGACAAATTTGTAGAGCATCATCGATTTAGTTCGAAAGGACACCTTGTGAACATGAATGCTAAATGAATCTCGTTCTGAGCATGAATCTCGTTTTTGAGATAAGAATACTAACTCAGCTGTTTTTCACCAGGTGACGCTGGAAGCGGTGTCATCTGGTAGAGCATAGCCGCTTTACCATACCTAGACACAACTTTTATGAGTATAGCTGCAACCGTTCGGCAATTAAGAGCGTGGGAAGGACTTTAGTGGGCAATCTGTATAATGCATTACAAATAATGCGTTAATATACATATTTTACAATTAAGTAAAAAACAATTTAATGCACACATGTGAGTTAACGTTCATTTCTTTTTTGAACTTTTGTCTACTCCGAATTGCTCGAGAAATTTGTGTAGTTATCCTGAAAAATAAAAATTTAAAAATAAAATCATATGAAAAAAAAAAAAAACTTTAATGTTTTGTGGTACCCTGTAAAACATATAAATGCTACCAAAATTATTTTTGGTTAAAAAAATGCTGTTGTGTGAATAAATAACCTATATAAATTTTATTCAATTTGAAATAAAATTTCTACATATAGACGGTAATGTATCCGAATTTTTTATGTGTCCTCGTAGAAGAAATACAACTGCTACGCACTTTGTTTTCAATTAAAAAATTTCTATTGTGTATCTCTATAAACTATAGTAATTTTGGTGAAATTTAATTAAAATTTCTGCTTTTTAGCAACAATCTTTCCGCGATCTTTTGTTTGGCCCTATTAAAAATGCATAATTTTTACGTTCGTCAAATTACAAGTTAATAGAATTGTCATCAGAAAAACACAGGTAGGCAAAGTTTCAGCTTAATCAGATAATTGAAAGTGGTTTAAAATTGTCTTGCAAGAATTTAGCTAATCTTTTATGTGGCCTTGTTAAAAAAGAGTAACTGCTACGTTTCATATATTACAATAATATTGCATTGCCATCAGAACTACATATTTTGAGAAACGTTTCAGCTCAATTAGATTATTGAAATTGGTTTAAAATTAACTTGCAAGTTTTAATCAAAATTTTTGTGGAACCCTGTAGAAACAATATTCTAAACAAACCTCTACGTTCTTTAAATTATAGTAATATTGTATCGTCATTCAAATTACACATGTATTCCTTGTTTCGGCTCAATAGGATAATTAAAAATCGTTTAAATTTGACTTGCAAGATTTGAACTAAGCATACATACATGCATTGCAAGTTAAAATGATGCTTGTTTATTAATAAAACTTACTGATCTGCAGCTATCTGCAGGAGTTTGTTTAATTTTTCAATACTTAAGGAATGACACTTTGATTTTAAAAAAATATTATTGCTGAATAATGCTGAATAATTTGTTAAAAGTCAAGATGAAATTTGTAAACAACATCAAGGATCATCCAGATTTATAACCTTTGGAAAAAGCGGTTAAGCGGGTTTAATATAGCTGATCTTCAAACAAAAATCAGTTAAATCTGAACTTGACAAACCTGTGACATATGTTCAGCAAATTCGTGCTTTCAAATAAAACAGAATAGTCATAACGTGCTTTCAAACTTAGAGGTAGCAAATGGCTTCTTTACGGTCATAATTAATCGACACCTCTGATTTTTTTGACAAAACTCGTACGTATCTCGAAAATACAGACATCCAGTTACCAGTACACGCGGTTTTGTCAAATTCCGAGATAATCGGAAAAATGAATTTTGTCCACCTAGATCATCAAAATGTCCCACTGTGCGTCCGTGCGATATAACAGCACAAAAACTACCCAAATAAATGGTTTGAAATTTAAAATATATGTAGTCGTTTCAGAATTTTGTTAAAATCGAATCAAAACTTAAAAAGATATAAATGAAACTTTTCTTCATTCTATTAAATCCTATCATACGTAATTACATAATTCAATGATATACCATGATAGGTAATACAGTCGAGTCTCTATATAACAAAATCCATCGTTCCAGTAAAACATTCGTTATACAGAGGAGTTCGTTATATAGAGAATGTGTAAAAATTCCTATTTATTGTGTACATTTTGAACAAAAATTATTTTTGAAATGTTTAATTATAAATATTAACCTAATATTGTATTTCTTAATTATTTAAACAATTTCAAAAAAGAGAACAGACATTTATTTGAAAACATAATAAAAATCACATATGGAAAACTGAAAGATGAAGAAATCTGTAATTTTTCGCTGTTTTGATTTCAAAACTGTTACACTCTCGAAAAAATGTTCACACTTTATCAAGGAATGAAAAATTGTATCGGGAACATTTTCCTTCATTTGAAGTCCTCTCCTTATAAGATCAAAAGGACTCATCGTTTCACTGCGTGATGTTTTTTTCTCTTGTTGTACGTTTTCGTTTTCATGCTCATTGTCACTCTCACCATCATTGTTCGTACGCTGCTTAAAATATCACTATCAGTAGGATACTGCGCAATAGTGAGATTGTCATATACTCCCAAAAAATCAGAGAGAGTAACATTTTCTTCGACATTTCCGCGTTCCTTAATTAATTTCCATTTCTCTTTTAAGTCTGCTAAAGCCACATCTTCTTCGTCCTCGGAATCCGCATTATTCTCCAGTTTAGACAAGACGGCCTTTTTGAAGCAATTGTGAATTGTTTTTTTCAGTTACATCAAATCTCAAAGCTTTATAAAACTCCGCAATACACTTTCAAAGGCTAATGATGTCTTGGGTGGAATCATTTTTTTCAGTTGCTATGATCAGTTGTTTAAGAATTCTTTTCTTATAATGCACCTTTAGATTTTTTATTTTTCCCAAGTTCAAGGGCTGCAGTTTTGATGTGCAACTGGGTGGTAAGAAAATAACTTCAATATTTTGCAGTTTTTCTCCACAGTTTTGTGAGTGAGCTGGACAATTGTCAATAAGCAAAGCAATTTTTCGGCGTTGTTTTCTCATTTGATTGTCAAGTGCTTTTAACCATTTCTCAAAAATTTCAGTAGTCATCCAGGACTTTTTGTAAAATCATAGTCCACTTCCAAGGACTTCACGCCTTTAAAACGCCGAGGCGATTTACTTTTCCCAATGACTAGTATATTTAATTTTTATTTCCCTCTCATGTTAGCACACAGCAGAATAGTAATCCTTTGTTTGCCGCCAAAACATTTATCTTCTTTAAACTTCAGAGTCTTGTTTGGGAGACACTTGCAAAAGAGACCTGTTTCGTCAGCATTGAAAATGTTCTCAGGAGCGAATTCTTTTAGAATTTCTGCTACTTTAAGACTTCAGTTCTCATATGCTGTCAACAAAGCATCCACATTTTCACCGCAGATAGTTTTCTGTAATAACCCATGTCTCTTCTTGAACTTTTCTAGCCAACCAATGCTGGCTTGGAAGTCAGAGTGCCCAAGAGATGAAGCATATTCTAGAGCCTTTTCTAAAATCATTGGTCCCGAAAGTGGTAGATTCCGGTCCCTTATCCCTTTTATCAACTTAAACATTGCTTCGTCTAAGTCCTTGTACTGGCACGTCCTCTTTCTTTTTCGCGCAGAACCAAGATCCGAATTCTTCTCAGTGATTGACTCTCTATTTATTATGATTGTTGATAGAGTACTTGCCGGAATCCCAAACTTTTTTGCCACATCTTTTTTTTTCAATCCCTTATCGATTTCTTTCAAAATATTCACTTTATCACAAAGAGTTATGCAGTTCCTAAGAGACATTTTTTGCAGAAGCAGTAAAAAAACGCACTCAAACAGATTAAGTTTTGTGAATCATTCACACTAAAGAAAGCCAGAAACAATTGCGAATTATAACGGCCTATAGAGGCGCTGCTCGCAGCCTTCGGTACACGAAAATTTTACCCTTTAATTTCCCTTTAACTAATGCTAAAGTACCATTGAAATAATTCTTTATTGTAAATGCATTTGAAAGTTTTAGACATTCAAATTCGGATAACTTTTACTTTTTCATATCAGACAGAACACAAATGCCACAGGAAATCTGAAATTGTGCAAAAGAACAATCATTCTGAACAAATTAAAAATGCATGTAATGCAATGCGCTTGCACAGCACTATCCTGAAGCGAGAAGTTACATCTTTTCTCCACCAGATGGCGTATTCGAGCGCTTGAATCGCCAATAAACATATACTCTAACTGTAAGGGTTGAGAGTTTTAGTTTGGATAGTTGAAAACGTGTTCTAAATGATGACAGTGGTCTGCTCTCACGGCTGCAGCTGTCGAGGGAGATTTTCCCATTCAACCAATAGCGTGCTTGCGCGTTCTTTCCCACCCGCTTTTTTTTTTGGAGCGCATCAGGGCTCGTGTCTTGCCAGTGGATCTCGGAAGCTTTCTGGTAGTGAATACATTGCGAATATCGATTTGTGCTTGATTAAAAGAGAGTTTATTTTTCTAATTTAATCTTCTGAATGATCTTCGATCTCATTCACCTTAATCTTCAATTACCTCTCTGATCCTGCTCTTATATGTGTAACAATCCAAATGACGCTGTTTTAAGAAGGATGTTGGAAGGTGTATGGGAGGTGGGGAGGGGATGAATTCGTTGGGCATAGAGAACAAGGAGATTCAAGGTAGAAAAGTAAGATAAAAAACTCAGCACTGAACGATAAATCAGGAATCAGAGATGGAAAATTGATTCCATGTGATTTGAAAGCTTTTTTAAAACTGAATAAATAAAGAACATTTTATGAAAAAATTCGTTATATGAAGATAGATATTTCGCTATGTGGAGACTGTTTTTAATGAGCTCATGGGAAAAGGGGACCGTTTCTACTAAAAATTCGCTATCTAGAGAAATTCGATGTATGGAGTTTCGTTATAGAGAGACTCGACTGTAATTCTAAGTTGCCAGAGTGATTACGTCATATTTAAGTTGGAGTCATATTATTTCCGTATTACTGAATTTAATATATATAATCGTAATAAATTTTGTATTCATGTATTTTTGCATAAGACTGCAACAACTATTGCACTGAGATCTGAATATTTATAAAACTAATTGTAGTACGAACGCAACACATTTGCCACGTTTGATGCACAATTTCCGACTTGTTTAGAATTTATTTATTTAAGCTCAGTCAAGATTAGTGAATACTTCTTAGCTTCATATCTATGCTTTAATAATATTACTTCCATAGTTAATAAATTACCACCATATTCTATGCATTTTTATTTTCATATTTGTATATGTGCCTGCAAAAGATGGTGAAATTGCTATGCATAGTTTTTAATAATATAAAACGTATATAACTGAACTATCGTGTTTAGATTTAAACATTAAATAGAGTTTAAAATAACGCATAGACGGATATTGTAATAATAATTCATATTTTGAAATAGCTATTTTTTTACCTACTATTGCCAGATTTTCAAAAGCCCAAATAATGTAATTTCCAAACACTGTAATTTCAATTGTATATATTTACACGTAAATATTGGAAAAGAAATAAACTAAAATAATTAAACTATTAGATGCGAAAAGCATTCGATCGGAAACGTTACGTCATAACGGTACTATAGCTTTCAAAAGAAAACTTTTCTTCCGGAATTTAAACGATATGTGCATTTTCCTGCGTTGATGTTATATTGAGCGTGGATAACAGTTCATAAGGGAAAGTTTTAAGTTAAAACTTATATCATTGTTAACAAGACACATTTTCTGCTTTTAAATTTAATGTGATTTAAAAGACTATTTGAAACATTTATTTATTTTATTTTTAATAAAATAAATTAATATTTTTGTTGTGTTGCCATCTTTCTAAGAGAAACTGAGCATGAGTAAATATATTTTGATATCGATATATTATTTTTGAACAATAATTATATCAGTTTTACGCGTGAAAGTCGCGCTATATTTATCAGATCACATGCATTTGTATTTATAAATCATAAACTTTAAAACTTCCACTAGTACAAATGTCGTGATATTTAAAATGGAGCATCCAGAAAACTAAAATATTTCCAGAAACTCAAATATTTTAATAGGATTACAAAAAAAGCCTAAATTCCACAAGAGATCGTTCTACATAAGTGGTTCCCAAACTTTTTGACTGGCGGAGCCGTTTTTAGAATGAATTTCTATGGCGGAGCGCCTGAAGTCTATCGTACCCTATGTTACAAGCTAACGTTTTTTAGGTGCATTAATACTGAGCACAGAAGAGGGAATGAATTAAAAAAAAAACTAAACCTGTGGCTGTACGATCCATAAAGGATCAGGGCCTAGAGTGCCCAACTCTGTTTACTTGACCCTGGGCTCCGAGGTACAATGCAGCATGTGTCTCGGCCGGGTGGTCAGCCCAATGGAGACCCTCGGTGTTTAGTTCCCAAGCAAGCTTGGTACTCATTTTATCGACCCCGAAGGGATGAAAGGTCGAATGAACCTTGCCCAGCCGGGAGCCGAACTCGCGACCTGTAGCGTGGCAAACAGGCGTGCTGACCACTACGCTACTGGGCTTGAATGAATCGTAATCTAAACAATTGTGCGTTGTACCAGAAATAAAATTATATTTTGAAACTGTTACTGTAATACTGAATTTATTTTCAATTATCATCAATACAGGTGGAATTGTCAAAAGTTTACAAACTTACAATTAAAAAACCTCCAAAACTCAAGAAATCGTAATATTTGGTTTACAATAAATTTTACATTATTAGAGTGACGAACAATAACGCATAAACGCTTAATGTGTTTGGACTGTTTTGCACAAATGTCTGAATTCAGGTCCTGTTGATAGTAATTGCAGGCGAATGTTTGGTTCTGCATTTAAAAGATTTCTGTATTTCGATTTGGTTTAAAAGTAAGATCTTTAACACTACTACATGTAGCTGGAATTTTACTCAAGTTTTATGAAAATATTTCAGACCAATAATTTTTATTTAAAACTATTTAACGCTTTTATTTAATTTATTTCTGTTTGATTTATATTTATTTATTTTATGAAAAATTTCTGGTTCAAATCGAAATATTTTCATTTGGTACCACCAAATAACCGGTTGTTGTTGGTATATTTATGTAACTTGCTATGAGATGTCAAATCAACGAGGACCTCAGTGTTGCACTGAGTTTAAGCTGGATGTTTTTTTTTTTTATAACTCTGAACACATTTAGAGTCGTCCAAAGCCTTTTCTATTCATCTGTTGAAAAATGTTGTTTGAAAGATATTTTCAAAGCTGTAGGATGCCCCTAAATATTTATTTGTATACCTTTTTTGTCTGATGATGTTTGCATTCCTTTTTAACAAGAGGGACGTAATCGATATCATCGTTTGATTCAGAATCCGACCAATACGCGTTTCACCTTAAAAGAAGACAAGTTTGGTAGATGAATCGGAAATTGTGACAGATTTTCATTGCAATGATAGATACATTTATTTAATTTTGCTAAACATATCGGAAAAATATGCAATTAGAATTCATAATCTTCATTAGTTAAAAGTTTTGCCAGTTTAGAGTTATGGTTCTTCTAATATCCTCTTCTAATATGGTTCTTCTAACCTCTGCAGTTGCAACATTCTTGTAAACGCTCCAATACCATCTTACTTCGGTATCTAAGTAGGAGGGGCGGATGCCGGCATCCAATAACATACATAAGTTTAAAAAGTTTGTTTTTAAGAGTCCGTGATTTTATATAGTTTATTATTTTAATGGCAGCATTTAACATTTTCATAAGTTCAGAAAACATTTTCCCGGGGATAGCGTGTATCTATAAAAAACGCAATAGATGGTGCTACGGTGCTTTATCATCTCTTTAATTTTTACAATGGCATTGTGACCCATCATTGCTTTCGCATCATCAGTGTATTCATGTTCATATGTGTTTTCTTATATATTAATCAAAAAATATTTCGTCCCTTTGTGCGTTGGTTTGTAGTGATCTACAAATACACGATCTTGATAGTTTTGTGAAACCTCTTTCAGGCAGGTGTTAGTAAGGCCCTTAATTTCAAACACTGTAATAATAGAAAAGTCAAGTTAAGTTCCGGGTGCGCGTTTCAAAAAAGTCAATTAAGACTCTTAACTTCCCTGGTCTGAACGGGATATTAGTATATGTAACTGAAAAATACTAACAAAACTGCTAATCCAGTGGTGTCAGTAGATTCATTCATTTGTAGTGCAAATTTTGTACATCTGAAGATGCAGTTAAGTGTTCTTTTACGTCACCTGTTATAGAGTTAATTTAAAAAAAATGATCTATTTGGCAAGGAAATATTGACATTTTAAATTAACAACTTTTTCATAAAGCAAATTCATGACAATATCAATTTTACAAGGTTTATTAAGAGTCTTTGCAATTATGTGATCGCCACAAACTCCAGCGACACGTTAAAATATCAGGTAGCGTCATGGGGTCATAAGCGCCGACTTAACGGGGGCGACGAGGCCTAACAAGGCAAACTTCTAACACTAATTATAGAGCATTTTTTCGTCCTAATTAAACACAGTTATTAAACAGGACAAAAAGAAAAATTTAAATTAGTTGTAGAAGTATATCTTAATGCCTATTTCGCACCCGTGAAGTATGCATTTATGTCCAGGACATTTTATATTTGTTTTAAGAAGTGTTGTGATATTTTCTTTTGAAGCATGCATACATTATTTTGCCCTTCAAACAGAAAAAAAATCAGACTGTTTATCTTTCAAATCAGACTGATTTCTCTCGGAATGATGACGTAGTTGAGCATGAAACGTGGAGTCATTGGATAACACTTCACCTCAAGTCACTCTGAGAGGGGGAGTTGGAAAATTCAACTATCCAAAATTTTCCTTTGGAATACAATTTTCGGCTTTCTTACAGTAGATATATATTTGTTTCTCTATTTATCGCATATTTTGATCGGAAAACGTAAAAATAGAGCGTAAATTAATATTTGCACCGGAAATTTTAAAGAAAATAAAATTTAGTTAATTAAAATAATTCAGATTGTCGAAAATAGTTATCATCAATGTATAAATACATTTGTAACAAAAAAATCTGTTCCCATTTTTGAAAAAAAAAATCCCTTTGCTTTAAATATGTTTGGTTTCCTTCAAATTTTCTTTATTTTCCTAAAGTGCGGCGGGGTTCCTGGAAAGTTCACGCGGAGCCCCTAGGGCTCGGCGGAGCACAGTTTGGGAACCTCTGGTCTACATAGTGAAGTTGAAATAAGTAATTTATTGGTAATAATTCATATTTTTTCGAATATTAATTTCAAAAATATATATTTTGAAATTAATGGTCAATAACACGTGAGATGTAACCTGTAAATTTTTTAATAGAAATCGATTTCTAGAAGCTTAAAATATTCAAATCCAAAAGAACAGGTCATTTCGCCAACAAGCTTTTGAGCTATGCTTTACAAAGTATCCGCATTGAAGTTTGTTTTGAAAGTATTAAAAATGGATTTAAGATTAAGAGATACAGAATTTACATCTGCCTAATTCCTAAACAGCTTCACGGAATGACTTTCCGTTTGGTATCTGAAGGTAAAATTTGGCAAAATTTACCGAAAAATCCAAATATTGCGTCCAAATTTGGTGTTCATTTTAAAGTTTGTTGCAATTTCAATGTATAGACAATCCACTGAAGTATAATTTAAGTATAACATGAATTAGTATGCGTTAAATGCAAATCGATAAATGCAAATCACATTTTTATACTATGATTTGTGGTAGAGTTAGCAGGAAGTACCCTCTTTTCAGGACTGTACATGCAACTTACAATGCATAAAATTTACAAAATACAACATTTTTTCATTGCGTACAACGTACAGTAAATACAATTAATATATTACATACAATACATACAGCGACAATTTTTCTAAAGAATGAAAGTAGAAGTGACCACTCTGTCTCTGATAAGGAATTACAGCCTCCTGTTTCAACTAAAATCGTATAAATATGTATTTAAATTGAGGAGTAATCCAAAATCGGAATGAATGTTATGTAATATTTAATGACAATGTTTGTTTTAAATAAATGAAAACAATATTCACTTTGTCATTAAAAATAAGTATTATGAGTATTAATAAGTATTAATATTACTCTGGTTCCTAAAAAAAGTCAAACGTATAAGATAAATAAAATGGTTTTTAAGAAAATTATTACACTTTTTGCTATTTATTTATATTTTCTACTTTTTAGTGTTAAAAATATTTCGATGTACACATTTGGCCCATTTTGGCGAGAATGGTTTGGCATATAATCAACTCCATTGTTTTTATAACTCCAAAACATTTGTAACTATAAAGATTATTTACCGGTATATCACTTGTTCCCGGCGAACGGAAAAATGCCTCAAAACTAATTCATTAATTTATAATTAAACTAGTTGGATGTGCCAATCCCAAAACTTTCTTCTATCTTATACATAATATTTCAAAAACTAGTTACACATGTTAATGCTTCAATATTTTTAGTTCCATACTATACCAACTTTGATTTTCATTTTAAATTTCTACTTCAGTCAATTAAACGGACTAAAAACGAGTTAATCAATATCATGATATTGGTTAAAATTAATAGTTTTTACTTATTCTGTTGTTATCAGATGTTTGCGAATAGCCGGCTTAGCAAACAGTGAGTTCCCGCCTCTGCACGAGCCGCCGATGGACAACAGAACTACAAAAAATCAAGAAAAGCATAAAAAATCGCTATCACAGGGCCCCTTTACCGCTCAATATTTCCAAATTCAAGGAGGACCTGTTGGCCATGCCAAAAAACATGCACGAAAAAAATTGGTTCAATTGTATGCATAATTTTATACACTTTTCGATGGTACAATAAAGAAAATGGCACAAACATCGCTCTTACAACGCACCACTTACGACAGATTTTTTTCAAATTCAGGGAGAATCTGCTTGCCATAGCCAAAAACTTAAAATAAAAATTTGGTTCAATTCTATGCATAACTTCATATACTCTTTGATGGTAAATGGCGACAGACACACGGACAGACAGACATTTTCTATAAACATGTTTTTTGGGATTTCTGACCCCTAAAACGTGTAAATCCATCGAAAACCGGAAGTCGAAAAAAATTTCGATTACAATACTTTCTTCTATTGAAGATAGAAGAAAGTAAAAATAATGTAGTTTTAAAAATATAAAAATGTTGTATTGTCATAGTAAACAATCCTGTATACATAATTTTTGCAACTCTACCATATTGGGAAGTGAGTAAAAAATCGATTACAAAAATTACAACTTTTCATACAAAAACCAAGTTAAATTTAATAAAATAGTGAAAGAACGTATGTATTATACATAATTCAGTTTTCTCATATTGCCTTTTGATTGCATTTGAATATATCAAAAACTGGTCATAGAACAAAGTGCTGTTAATTTAACAACACATTGCAAATAAGGTGTGTCCCACCGAAATAAAGCCACCGTGATTGTGTGCTGTAATTGGACACGAAACAAATCAATAATAACGACACAAATATATTAAGAAAGTCTGTATAAAAATACATATTTACAAGGAGTAACTCACTTCCTGCCTTACATGGGAAGGAAAAAAAATGAATTTATAAAAAAAAAGAGGGGGGAAAAGTGTCGCGCCGAAATAAAGCCACTACTATTAATAGCCAATATATCCGCCATGGTTATATATGACTTAGAATATGCGATGTGGCACACCATTTACCAATACTTCTAGGACAGTAGCATCAATATTCTCCCACGCTTCAATGATTTTGACCTTCAATTTTGTCACAAACTGAAACTGTCAGTCATTGGCATATACAGCCCTATTGAGGATAATTCCCACATGTTCTAGGGGATTAAGATCAGAGGAAAAGGGCATAACATTCCGTGACATGCAACCGATTATCCCAAAACCGTTTCCAGGAGGATTTTGCAAAGAGAATGGAGGTCTTGTCCTGCTGCAAGATCCAACTTAGTCCACCAATTCTCTTTGCGAATGGCAGTAAATTGTTTTCTAGCATTTCTTGATAATCGGTAGCCAACATGCGGCCTGACAGAAAAGTCAGGTTATGTTTACCTCCATAGCCAAAGCCTCCCCACACCATTAATAAGTCTCAACCTTGCTGTCTTTTGGAGAAAATTATTCTTTCCTCATGTCATACCAATAAAAAGCAAGGCCGTCTCGCCCACCCAAATTACTTTTTTTCTCATCTGAGACTATAAAACGATGCCACTGGTCCTTCCAGGTTTGATGATATTTGTCCCAATTGACACTCCTCTGCATGTGGATAGCTTTCAACATGGGCTACTACTTCCTTTTCTCATATCAAAAGTTGCTTGTGCGTTTTTTAATTCGTGACAGGGCTGATTTTGTCACAGGTATGTTATCCTCTTTGGCCAACTGTTTTAGGGAAATACCAACTCGTGAAAGACGACGCAAAACTTCTCTTTTCTGCCTGTAAGTCATTTTTCTGCATGTACACCTCCTTTTTTTGTGGCCGTACGCGTTGTCCTGATTTGCAAAATTGTCTATTACGGTTTTATATCGTTTGATTTGCTTAGATATTGGTCTATGTGAAAGACCTTGTTCCTTAAAAGCTGTTATCTGTCCTTTCTGGAACTTAATAGACGGGTTTTCTTTCCTATTGCAATGCTGCAGAAGAAATAGAAAATAAATCCTTCTAAAGTCTACACAACTGACACAGAACAGAATAGTTCAACTGACACAGAAAAAGTGTTTGACAACGTCCTGACGTCATAAACATGTTAAACTGCAGCAGCTCGAATGTCAAAAGTTACCAATAAATACTAATATTGGCAGTGACTTTATTTCGGCGGGACACTTTTCCCCCTCTTCTTTTACACATTCACCCTTTTCTCCTGCCCAGGTGGAGCAGGGAGTGAGCTACTCCTTGTAAATATGTATTTCTATATAGACTTTCTTAATATATTTGTTTTGTTCTTATTTGTTTCTTTCGTGTCCAGTTATGGCACACAATTACGGTGGCTTTATTTCGTTGGGACACACCTTAGAAGAGAGAGAGAAAATATTTAACTCTCTGAAGAATCCTGGCGCATTTATTTTCACGTATTATACACTATTCGGTTTTATCATATTGCCTTATGATTTCATTTGAATATATCAAAAACTGGCCATAGAACAAAGCGCTGTTAGTTTAAGAAGACATTGCAAACAGAAGAGAGAGAAAATATCGTATTCTCTAAAGAATTCTGGAGCATTTATTTCCACGTATTGTACATCATTCAGTTTTATGATATTGATATTGCCTTATGATTTCATTTGAATATATCAAAAACTGGCCATAGAACAAATTGCTGTTAGTTTAAGAAGACATTGCAAACAGAAAAAAGAGAAAGCATTTTACTCCCTAAAGAATTCTGGAGCATTTATTTCCACGTATTATACATCATTCAGTTGTCTTACATTGCCTTATGATTGCATTTGAATATATCAAAAACTGGCCATCGAACAAAGCGCTGTTAGTTTAAGAAGACATTGCAAACAGAAGATAAAGAAAATATTTTACTCGCTAAAGAATTCTGGCGCATTTATTTCCACGTATTATACAATTATACATCATTCAGGTTTCTCATATTACCTTATGATTGCATTCGAATATATGAAAAACTGGGCACAGACCAAAGTGCTGTTAGCTTAAGAAGACGTTGCAAACAGATGAGAGAGAAAATATTTTATTCTCTAAATAATTCTGGCGCCTTTATTTCCACGTATTATACATCATTCAGTTTTCTCATATTGCCTTATGATAGCATTTGAATGCATCAGAAACTGGATATAGAACAAAGTGCTGTTAATTTAAGAATATATTAAAAATAGAAGAGAGAGAGAAAATATTTTACTCTGAAGAATTCTGGCGCATTTATTTCCACGTTTAGGCAAAGACTGAAATATTTCCAACTTCCTAGTTTCTTAATTCATTCAAGATAATCTTGATCATTTTTCACCAACTCCATTTAAACAAGGAATAAGAATTAAACAAGACACGGAAATCCATCTTTTCACTGTTCCCAAATGACATGGCGCAATTCTTGCAGTGATTAAATTTAGAAAACTCAGCCGCAATAAAGATCTGTTTTTCTGCAGTTGTCGTTTAATCCCTCTTATTTCCTTTGAATAGAAAAGAACTAAAATAGCAGTGTTAATTGTTGATTTATGATTTAACAATTTTTAATTGCAAATTAACTGATGCTATGAGCTGAAAGTGAATTAAGAGCATCGTGATGTTCATGGGCATTTGAGTGTTAACGCCCCCCTCCCCCCACTCCCACACACACGCATGTGGAAAATGACCGAAATGCTGTTTTTCTGCTTTATTTATTTTACTTTAGATGAAAGTAAAAAGTTGAAAATAAAGATGAAAATATTAAAAAATCATGCCTTATTAGCATAATTTATTTATGTGCTGTGCTAGCTATGATCAATAAAAATTTTGAGTTGCAAATTTTAAACATATTTTAATACTTTTTTTAAAAATCTCTATACCTAATACTCGTACTTAATATATACCACCTTACTTACATATTTACATACGTTTATTTTACAGACATAGATCTTCAAAAATATACAATACACAATATGCTTAACCCTTTATCTACTGAATTATGAATTCATGAAAATTTTATCTTCTAAAGCATTTTTCGTGAATTGTTTAAACAAAATTAGAAGATTTACATAATCATTTAATAAATTTTAGAAGGATTTTAGAAGTATTGATGGATTTAGAAGCATTAATTAAAATTTAATTTATAGGTATTTTGTGCAATATTTATAACCTTACTCAAATCTGTTATTTTAAATATTTTTCTTAGTATTTTGTAGAATTAGGAAATGTACAAATATAATGTTCTTACATTAGAAATATAGAAATACTTCCGAATTGAAAAATTCCTCCCCCCTCCCCCTCAGCGCTGAAAAGCTGCAAAGACGTAAAGGAAAAAGAAATCGTCCTTTTAAAAATATTTTTGTTTTGTATAACTAATAATGCTTTTGGAACAAGATAAAGTAATGCGTCTTTAACTCATTCTAAACAGTATTGCTACTAATCGATCTTTTAAATGAATTTTATAACAATTTATTTTAATGGTACTTATAAGTACCGTCAGTAGATAAAGGGTTAAACAATATACAATAAATACGACCATATATTTTCTACATATAAATAAAACTCAAATTTGATACATTTAATCGAATTTCGTGATTAATCCGCTGAAATGAACAGAATCAACAAGGCTGATTAAAAATAGCGATCTTTGAAGTTTTCTTCGGCTGTTAACTCCTGACGTAAGGCCAATATGAAAATACCGCTTTTAGTACGTTCCAAAACTTTATTTGAACTCATTATTATTTTTTTCATATAAATATCATTTTTAGTATTGTTAGTGGGCATTCTAAATTATACATTAACCCATTTAAATGCCTAGCGTCCCATTTTTGGGACTCGTCAAATTTTAATAAATTTGTATAATTTTCTTCTTCTTCTTAACATGAAAATTGTATGAAATAATTGTCTATAAGGGTCAATATCTGAAAACTGGACAATTTCACTCCAGAATCTTTATTTTTTTTAATTAATGTACCAACTTCCAAATATAGTTATATACTATGATACATGTTTTGTCGTTTGAATGCTGTAGTGTTTTGAGATCAAGGATGTATATTTTATGCGGAGGATAAACTTTTATGGAAGAAAGTGTCTGTTGACACCATAATCAGTGTCTAATAATTGGGACTGAGATGATGGGGACTGAGGTGATGTTTTTGTCTTAACAGCTGCACAGCCATTTTATTGAATCTTTTTGAACACATGTAAATGATTAAATATTCCATGTGACATTTGTATGATACATAAATAAAGTTGCAATAACTTTTTTTTATAGATAAAATGTTAAATATGGGGACATGAATGATGCTATAAAAAATACTCATTCCTTTTTAGAACAAAAACTAAATATTTCTAAAAATAAAACAATGAGAAGAACAATTTACCTTCATCCATGGTGGATAGTTGAACTATAGTTGCTGTTGCAATGGAAATAATTCTGCCAGCGTCATCTAGTATCTGTTAACTTAAATGTGTGGTTAGAGGGATTGAGATGATGGTCAACCTCAGCGATAAATATATTTACTACAGTATTTTACTATACAATCTGTACAAGTAAAGGAGCATTATATTTTCCCATACTGTATATATATATAGGTATAAATATATAGTAGCAAAAGTTAAAAACATTTATAAAAATTTTTACAGCATATATTTAATATTGGATATTTGTACCGGGTGATAGGGACTGAAATGATGATTTCGTTTGTTTACAACTTAAAATTAATTATTTATACATATGTCCATTTATTATTGGTAAATTGTTATAACAAAAGTTACAATATATTACATTTTTCAGTTTTTGGTTTAAGTATAATTAATGGAATATTATTGGCAGTAGACGCAAAATGTCCAATTTTAAGATCTTGACCCATGAATGTCCTTATCTGTTTCCGAATGATGACAGCATAAGGTGGATATTTATTTGCTTAAATGAAGGCTTTTTTCGGAGTTTATAATTTTTTCATTTTTCAAGATGGCAAAATGTAAAAAGTAAGTTTACTTGTGTTTTTTTCAACCAAGGATCCAAATAAATAAGTAATAATCGTAGCTTGTAGACTTGTTTGAAATATGTATTTCTTTAAAATGTGAAATTATATGTTGAAGCCTATTTTTTATGCATTTTTGTAACGTAAAAAATATAAGGCGCTAGGCACGAATCGTTATATATTTTTATTAGCCATTCAGGAAGCAATTATTTATGTAACGGTATTTTCAATATGGTTATGAAACAAATTGTTTTTAAGCCCCAAATACGATTATTCTTACTTTATTATTACTAATACTTATAATATCATTACTCTCTGTAGATAAATAAATATATATTTTTTAGTAGTTCATAAAAATATTAATTATAGTATATAATATACAATTTAAAAGCTTATTTAAAAAAAAATTATACAAAACATACAATTATGCTACTATTACAAATATAACGAATATTCCCATATTTAGTAGGTTTACATTTTATCAAATAAATAAAAAAAAATTAGTGTAATTTTTTGTAGTATTTTTCCAGTTCATTTTGCAATATTTTAAAGTGATTTTACTAACAAGTTTGAGAAAACAAAAATTCAGGCACAAATGGGTTAAATGTAAAAAATCTATTAGAGTTATCAATAAATAAATAAATAAATAAATAAAATAAAAATAAAAACCAGTAGACCCGTCCAAGGCTTTCTCGCCGTAACCTTTGAGATAATTTGCTGATACGTTTTTCATTAACTCTTTATTAACCCTTAAATGCCTGATTTTTCAAAAATCACTGTAATAATGTCTTTCGGCTTTGATTTTTTAACTAAATCATGGGAAAAATACTTAAAAAATCATATTTTGTTTTAAGTATGGTTTACGGCTAAAAACTCTTTGTTACTATTCGGCAATACTGGCCTTTAATTGAAAAAATAATTTTCCTACATAAAATTCTATATTATTAAATACACAAGAATTTTAGGAACTATGATAGGTAATAAATTTTACTTGCTCACTGTAGACCAAACTAGGGTATTTCGCAAGTTTCCAAACAAAACAAAAAGAATAAGTAGCAACAATTGAAAAAATAAATCTATCTTTATTCTTAAACAGCACAAGTGTTGCCATCTACATGTTCAAAATCAATTTAATAATATTTTCAGAATGTATTTTATTGGCAATACTAGGCATTTTAGCTTCAATATTATTCTAACAGTATTTTAGAAGCCTAAATTGGGTATGTTGCCAAAAAGCAACACCCGGCATTTAAGGGTTAACTGCAATTATTTTTATGAAACAGCGTGTTTTAATGATACATAAGTATACTATGTCAAAAGCCGCTTGCAGAACCTTTCAAAAAACATCCCACCCATCGCTGTGCCATTAGTATGTGAAGAGAAAAAAGAATGTTAATATCAGAAATAATATACTATATGACGGTTATTAGCCGCCGGTATGCTATTTCTTTCGGGCAGCAATTAAAATGTCGTCTCTAAAAATTAACTTTGCGTTATATAAGTTAGCCGTAAAACAAAGCAGACGTATCATTGTGTGGTTAAATACGGATAATCTCTACTGTAGTTTTTTAAACTTCTAAGCATCGCACATTTTCAATTTTTATACCGTCGTATAAGGAAAAAAGTGCTTGTACTTTTAAATGTAATTTGTTTGAAAACTGCATCTCAAATTATTTTTGAGATATTAATTGTTTTGTAGTTTTTTACGCTATATTTTTAATGTTGCAACTGAAGTACTCCATTTCTGTAGAAAGTAAAGAGAAAATCGTTGGAAAGTAGTAGATTATTATATCTTGTTGTTGCCATTTTCCCATAATTACTAAAAAAAAAAAATGTTATTAAAATACGTGCTATTCTGAAAAAATATAAATGAATGATTTCTGATAAAACATGGAGCTATTATAAACTATATTTAATTTTAAGTATCTATATTAATATTACCAACAAATGAAGGCATATGAATCATTAGATAGTCGATTTTTTTGTCGAGTTTCTTGAATGACGACATCGCTTTTTGCTAGATTTGTGCATTATTCTGCGATAGTGACGCCCTATGCATACTTTTCTGTAGATGTTTTTTAAAGACTGTATCGCATGTGGAATTCTTTAGCGGATTCGGATGACGTCATTTTATATAATGTAAAAGCGTGTGTTTTAAGTCTTAAAAGTGAAATATGTTTTGTACTATCTACATTTATATACATAAATAAATATATTTTTTTTTTTTATCGGAGGCGACGGCGACACTAAATTCTGAAAAAGCAGAATTCCTGTTTTCTAGTTAATCTTTATCATCCATATTCTGTGACCCGGGAAGTCTGGGTTTATCCCCTTGTTATTTTAACGTACAGGATTTTCTTATTATAGAGAGAAAGCAACAACTTATCAAACTGGAGGTTTTAAGAAGAAACTAGAAAACAGGAATTCTGCTTTTTCAGAATTTAGTGTCGCCCCCGATGAAAAAATATATATATATATGTATATGTAAATAGTACAAAACATATTTCAATTTTAAGACTTACAGCACACGCTTTTATTTTATGTAAAATGACGTCATTCGCATCCACTTAAGAATTCCACATTAACTACCCACTCTTATACATCTACAGTAGAGTATGCAAAGGACGTCACTATCGCGAAATAATATACAAATGCAGCAAAAAGATGACGTCATTAAAGGAACTCGAAAAAAAAACAAAAAAAAAAAAAAAAAAAAACGGCTGTCTAATGATTCATAGACCTTCATTTGTTTGCAAGATTAATATAGACACTTAAAATTAAATATAGTTTATAATAGCTCCCTGTTTTAACATAAATCATTCGTTTATATTTTTTCAAAATAGCTCGTATTTTAATTACATTTCTTTTCGGTTGTTATGAAAAAATGGCAACAAAAATATATAATTACCATTTCACAACTATTTTTCTTTTACTTTCTACAGAAATGGAGTACTTCTGTTGCCAATATTAAGCAAATGGCTCCAAAAACTAAAAAAAAATTAACATTTAAAAAATAAATGGAGATGCAGTTTTCAAACAAATTGCATTTAAAAATATTTTTTTTTCCAGTACGACGGTATAAAAATTGAATATGTGCGATGTTTAGAATTTTAAAAAATTGCTATTGAGTATTTAATCATACTCCTTTGTTTTACGGCTTGCTTCTATAAGGTAATGTTATTATTTTTTTTAGACGACACAAAATAAGCTGGGAGAAAGAAATAGCAAACCGTACCGGGGGCTAATACAAGATAAAAAAAAAAAAAGTAAATCCCTGTGTAGTTTATTGGATCAGCAGAATGTATCCATAGCTAAATATTGAAAAATCGATTTTTTGAAGGTATTTCACGTATGAAATATGTTTCGCCCTTTAAAACAATAGGGAAGTGGCCAGATGGTGTTGCTCCCACGGGACACATAAGTAGATAACGGAACAAAACCGGGATATTTTTTGGCTATTGAACGAGAAAATAAATTTACGCAGTTTCTGTGTCATGATAAAATGTTAGAACGTACAAAATGTCACAGATATCTTTAACTTTAGTTTCAAATGCCTATCTTTTTAACCATTAAAACAAATATTTGAATTGTAGAATTTCAATGTTGTAAAAACTGGCTTGAAACATAATACAAAAGAATAAATATGTATTATAAAAATAGTTACACCTTTTTTTAATTTATATTTTATTTCCTACTTTTGAATGTTTAAAATATTTCATTGTTACAGTCTCACAGCCAGTTGACCTATTTTAGTAAGTGTAGTTTGGCGCATAATGAACTCCATTCTTATAGTTGTTACTTCTATACGGTTGTAACCATAAATAATATTTGGCGATTTAGCACCTGCGGACAGCTAACGAAAATATGCTTTAAAATTAATTTATGATTTTTATGTTTTAAAAATATTAAAATATTGTATTTTAATTGTTGTTGGAAAACAACTATGTGCATAATTTTATATTTCTAGCACATCAGGAAGTGAGTGAAAAATCGATTACAAAATTAGTTCTTAACATCATAGGTGACTATTTTTAATTTTATTTCACACCACTTTTTCAAAACAAAAATCTCTTACATGCGCTTTGACGACATTTTCAAGAGAAATGTACGGCAAGATGTATTTTTTTAAAAATAGTGGTGCAAACAGAATATAAAAGTAGTCGCCTGTGGCAGCCCTGTAACATGCATAAACCAAGTTAATTTAAACAAATCGGAAATCGTACGTCAAAAGGGGCAAATGAGGGTCATAGTATAACTAGTTTTATAAATATTCAGGTCTTGGTGTAACAGATGTTGCATTCTTGTGCAAAAATGAATACAAAATTTATTACGTTTATACATATTAAATTCAGTAATACGGAAATAATAGAACTGCATCTTAAATAGGACGTAATCACCATGGCAACCTACAATCATTACCGAACACGGGACATCATTGAACTAATTACTTATAATAGGATTTAATAGAATAATAACCATGTTAACCTAGAATCACTACCTATCATGGGGTATCATCGAATTAATTACGTATGATAGGATTTAACAGGATGACGAAAACTTTTATTAATTTTCATTCGGTTTCTATAAAAATTTAAATGACTCCCCAAAATTTTGCAACGATTATACATATTAAATACCATTCCATTATATTATTTTTCCGCTGTTGTATGTGGACAGACGGACAGAGAGATAGACGAACCAGGCGACGACTATCAGTGCTACTTATTTATATAATTACGAACGCACCTAATAAAAGAGCTTAAAAATATCATAGAACTGATAAACACACAACGCGTTGTGGGAAGAACGCGAACTTTCTTCATCAGACGCAAATAAGTCACGATATCACTTTGAAAGATAAAGCAAGACATGATTATCTCATCATATTTTACTTAAGATATCTGGCTACGTTCGGAGCGTTTTTTTTTTTTTGTTGTTGTTTGTTTGTTTTTTAATGTACAATATTGAATAAAAAAAACATGTTTTTAGTTCAATTGTAATACAGAATAATGAAAAAACATAAAATTATAACAATATCTTCATAACATTAAAAAAAATTACGCTTTTTTGCAATTTTTTTGGAAAATTTTCATGTTTACACCAGGCAGCGCATACTCAATTCAACTAAGTACGTTTCAATTGTTAAATATGTTTTAATTTTATTTTTTCAACATACTCCATAATTACACTTGCTTGTGCACTAAACTGGGAGTTTTACAAAATCTTCAAAATTAACTGAGATATTTCAAAGTATGTCAAAAAATACAAATTTTTTGTAAAAAATTATATATTTTTTATATTCAGACACCTATAAAATAAATACATTATCACATAGAGCTTAAATTCTAGTTCAGAGCGTAAGTTCAGAACTAGAATTGTTAGCATTCTGAGCATTGGAGTAAATTTGACTGAAATAGATTTAAAACATTTTACGTAATGGAGTTTACCGAAAATAGAAATAACGGAAAAATTGATTTTCTAAAAATGGCATTTAAAAATGTCTTATCTATATTGTTTCTTCTCTGTAAAATGAATCTACACTGTTAAAAATTTTGTGATAGGTTGAACCAATTTTTGGTGCTCCACTAGCTACAACTACAACCGTAAGATGGTGAAATCTTGGTCTAACATTTGGAGCAACGTTTCAACCAGAGCTCTAAATCTTGGAGTGAGATTTCACCATCTTATGGGTGCAGGTGCTGTAGTACCAAAAGTTGTTCAACCTACTGCAAAAATTATAACAGTGTAGAAGTGTAATTAAGGTTTATTAGAGTTTTTATGTATAAAAGTCAGAAATTCATGCTTAGAAACATTGTTTACATTTCTCCTGACCTTCATACGCCCACTTGCGCTAGTTGACTCATTACTACATGCTGCAAAGAACCTTTACAGATTGATTTAAAAAAATAGTAGAATAATTTATCTATCAAGATTTTATTTATCATCCATTATCCGGGAATCAATAGAGATATTTTTACGCAGTAAGAATATTTGCAATGTTTCAGTCTTCCTTGAGTTATCTAAAATTTCAAAAGAGATGCAGGTTTAGAGACAATAGCAGAAATTAATTCACTCTCACAGATATCAGATTTTATTTTATTTTATGTTTGCACTGTTTTTTCTTTATACATGAAGTCTCGTAATAATATTTACAAATTTCTTGTTTCTAAAAAATTTGCGAAAATATTTCTACCAAAAAGGATCTTGAAAATGTCGCCGTTTGTGCGACAAAACATATATGTCGATCTAAATAAAAGTATTATGCCATTTTAAGTATATTTCTTATCACTATTAGCAATTTTTAGCCTAGTTTTGTTCATTATAAGTGATTGTCATACATACTTTCATTACTTCCTGTTCATTAAATTGGCCATAACTCCTGTTCTAATAATCGTAGGAATAAAATTAAAGCATATTTGTAATCTTAAAAAATTGGTCTTTAAAATAAAATTTTCTTAAAAAAAAATCGTAATTTTTTATTCGAAAACTTTTACTAAAACGGCCATTTTAATGTAGGCCCTACTGTTATATGACTGACCATGTGTTACCATGTGTGTATGACCATGTGTTGGCTGTTTTATGTAACAAGACCTTAAACAGTCTTGTTCCTGATTTCACCACGTTGTTTCGATTCGCTTTTACCATTTTTATCGTGTTTCTATGAAGTTTTTCCTCTCTATTTTAAACATGGCTTTCACATTATTCAACTATTTTGCATGCTTACATGCAAAACTCATTTTTTAGCTACATTGATTTAATAACGAGTAGTTTCGTCAGTTTATTAAGTAGCCTTTCGCCTTAGTTGCAAAGAAGAAAAATAGTGGGAGTTTATCACTTTTTACAAAAAACTTAACATGTTTTAATACAAATTCCGTGAACATGCATTGAAATGCATTTTTATTTAAGTTCTGTAAAAGTTAAAAAAATACTATTGCAAAATATGTTCTGTAAATATTTCTTGTAAAAGGTTTCGCCAGCAACATAACTTCTATAATTTTTATCTGTAAGTTAAATAAACAAACAAACAAACAAAAAACAAAATGCTGCTTCTCGTTAACAGCAACTTTTTTTACCTGTGTGTAAATTAAAAAGAATGCTTTCATGGTGAAATAAAATGTTTTTTAGGTGCTCTCTTATTTATATAAATACGTAGCACCTATGGTTGTCGTTACGTATCTGTCCGCCCATCCGCATATAGCAGCGCAAAAAGTACCCAACCGAATGGTTTGAAATTTAATATACATAATCGTTGTAGAATTTTGTCCGAGTCATTTCAAATTTTATGAAAATCGAATCAAAACTTAAAAAGGTATTAATAAAGGTTTCCTTCATACTTTTAAATCCTATCATACATAATTAATTCAATGATATTCCATGATAGGTGATGATTCTAGGCTGCCTTGGAGATTACGTCCTATTTAAGATGGAGTCCTATTATTTCTGTATTGCTGAATTTAATATATGTACTTGTAATAAATTTTGTATTCATGCGTTTTTGTTTGAGAGTGCACAGATATTGCACTAAGTTCTGAATGTTTATAAAACTGGTTATAGTACGAACGAGCATCATTTGCCATGTTTGACACGCAATTTCCGACTTGTTTTTTTTTAAATGATATTTCTTCTTCGTCTTCTTCTTTTTTTTTATTATAACTTAAATAAGATAACTCATTGTAGCAATTTAAGATATATATTTATATGTTTTTGATGTATGTATTTTAAATGTATGCATTTTAAATACGTGTAACGAATATGACGTAAATATATTTATTTAAAATATGATTAGTTATGTATTTTAAATGAGATGAATGAAAGATTTACATTTTAAATAAAAATATTTTAATGTGAATGATGGCAATGGTAACACTATTTTGTGATTTATCGTCTGCCCCCATCTAAATTAACATTAAAAAAAAAATACCTTTTCTTTACCTACCAAGATTCCCTAGGTTTTAAACCAAAAGGAGAAGATTGAAAAATTCTCTAATCCCAATTATTTCTGTCATCTCAAAACTATTTTTTTAAGTAATTTTCGACAGTGATTCGCGCAAATATTAAGTACTGGCGGTATGAAGGAGAAATTAATTCGTTATTTATTTAACACGTTCATAAGGTGTCTTATGTCAGTGGAAACATTTTGGTTTTTGATATTTAGCACATGTTCTGGGACTTCAGGATTGAGTTAGGAGGAAATACAAAAGTGAAATAGATTTATTAAATACACTCTTTTATAAGCATATAATATGCAGATTGAAAATCACGCCTAATTTCACGAATGCAATTCATGTTTTTCCCAAAATATTTCAGCTACAATACATTGCGGACCATCGTACAGCATTAGGAAAAATTCATCACTTTTTTTTCCCCCGCTTCGTAAAAAGCGAAAAGTTAGTGAATTTAATAAAAAAAAAAATATTTTCACTCTGTTCCTTTTTCTAAAAATAAGGCAACTGGGGAAAAAAAGCATTATTTACAATATCTGTTTTAGTATTTATAAATAGATTCCTCAACGTATAATAACAATTTAATTAATATGAAACTATTAATTGATTAAAGCGTATTTTTGAAGATATATATATTGCATGCTTTTTTTAATTTATATTTTCTACTTTATAGTGTTTAATTCGTTGTTTCAGTTTCACAGCAAGTTGGCCTTTTTCAACCAAGCGTGCGTTAGTACATCATTAAATCCATTGCTTTTGTAACACCTATACAATTATAAGCATAAAGGATGTTTAGAAATTTATCAGTCGCTGCCGGCTAGCGGAAAAATGCTTTGATACGTATTAATTTATTAATTTATAATTAAGTTCTAAAAGTACTGAAATGCCGCATGCTCATCGGAAATACACATTTGTATATTACAATTAAAATTACACATCATGTGCTTTATTACTTGAAAGATTATAAAAAATATAAAATGTTAAATTACATTCATTCCTAGCACTTTCAGCTATAAACATAGTCATCTTATAAGGATGCTTAAAATTTCGAGGATATATATATTTAGCAATCGCAGTTTGATGCTATATTATCTTTAATATCACTTCTTTATATATATGGATCAAAATAAAATTCTGTTTAAAATATTTTTGCATATAGCCATTTTAACATGATTTCTAGAAACAGAAAAATCCGGGCCAGACGGTAAAGTGTCTGGGTTGTCGAGGGCCACATCAGTAACACGGAGAGAATTCTATTTCGGGGAGGTGATCTGTGGCCTATAATCAGATAAAAAATATAGTTTCAGAGGGGGGGGGGGCGAGTTTTACCCTTCTAGGTTCCCCTACCTAGTCAACATATCCAATTCAGTTGCCAAGGATGTATTAACAGTTTATGTTTGTATATATAACATACATATCTTATATTATAATACGAGCAAAAATTGTGAGCGTATGTGGGTGTATGTAAATTTTATCTTAAAAACGGCTCTAACGAGTTTGACTAAATTTTGTATTTTACCATTTTCGGGCACCAATGGGCTAGGTCATGTTTTCGAGAAAATCGATTAGTGGGTCATTTTAGGTCAAAATGGGTCAGGATCAAGCTAATTATATCTAAAAAACGGCTCAATCAATTTTGACTAAATTTTATATCTAACCGTTTTTGGGCACGAGAAAACTATTGGGCTAGGACACATGTTCGAGAAATTTCGATTAATGGGTCATTTCTGGGTCACTTCGGATCAAGAAATTTTTTTCTAAAAAACAGCTCTAACGATTTTGACTAAATTCTGTAATCTACTGTTTAGGATTACGAGAAGACCAATGGGCTAAGTCACATGTTAGAAAAAAATTCGATCAGTAGGTCAGTTTTGGATCACTGTGGATCAAGCTAAGTTTATCTAGAAAATGGCTCTAACGATTTTGACAAATTTTGTATCCTATCGCTTTCGGGCACGAGAATACCATTGGGCTAGGTCGCATGTTCAAGAAACTTTGATTAGTGGGTCATTTTGGGTCACAATGAGTCAGGGTCAAGCTAATTGAATGTAAAAAAAGACTCAAAACATTTTGACAAAATTTTGTACCGTTTCTGCAAATGAGAAGACGTTTGGGCTAAGTTACATGTTCAAAAACATTCGATTACTGGGACATTTTTGGGTCACTGTGGGTCAAGCTGATGGTATCTAAAAAAAGGCTCAAAATATTTTGACAAAATCTTGCATTATATCGTTCTGAGCATTGGAAGACCATTGGGCTAAGTCACATGTTCGAGAAAATTCGATTAGTGGGCCATTTTTGGGTCACTGTAGATGAAGCTGATTGTATATAAAAAGCGGCTGAAACGATTTTGACAAAATTTTTTATTACATCGTTTCCCAACACGAGAAGACCATTTGGATAGGTCATATGTTCGATAAATTTTGAGTAGTGGATCCCTTTTCAGTTACCGTGGGTCAAACTAATTTTTCTATAAAACGACTTTTACGATATTGATTAAATTTTGTATTCTATCGTTTTTGGGCTAAAGAAGAGCATTGGTTAGAATGCATGTTCGAAAAAAATCTGTTAATGGGTCATTTCGGGTCACTATGTCTCAGGATCTAAACAGCAAGAATGATACAGTAAGAATAAAATATCGAGTTAAACACAAGGCTAATTTTGATCGAGCTTAGCTCGGTCATCCTTGCTAGTAGCTAGGATTATTTTGAAGGACTGACAATATTCCTTGACTTTATTCGGAGAGTAAATTTTGTTCATTAAAAGTGCTAAGAAACAAACATAGGCATGGAAAAATGTGAACTTTATGAACTAGGGGGGGGGGGGGAGGAGCCGATCAACGAAATTTGCGATTTTCTGCACCTGATCGACAAAATTTGCGATTCCCCCCCCCCCCACCGGATCGACAAAATCTGCGATTTTTTTCGCGCCTAATCGACAATATTCGCGATTTTTTCGCGCCCGACCAACGATATTTGCGATTTTTCGGAGACCGATCGACAAAACTCGTGATTTTTCCGCACCCGATCAACGAAATTCTTGATTCTTAACTGAATGACGAAATTTTCAAAATTTTCCGCGGCAAATTGACGAAATTCACGATCTTTTCCTGTGACCTATGTACAAAATTTGTAATTTTTTTCCAGTTATAATTTGACGAAACTCGCGGGACACACATTAACCCATCACGGGCTACAGGTTGCTCATCCCTAATGCAATTTAACATCTTTTAAAAACTTTTATCATCTTTCAAGTAATAAAACACATTATGTATAATTTCAATCTTAACTTTTTTTAAATGAATTTTACTACTTATTTATTTGCTTTGTATATTATTTCATAATTCTATCATATCAGAAAGCGAGCGAAAAATGGATTAGAAAATCCCATCTTTACATACAAAAACGAAGTTGAGTGTAAAAAAGAGCTTCTTTCGCCCTTGATTTCAAATATATCTTCGTAGTCTTGTTCCAATTTATTTCGCTCTTAGGTTCTAATCAGTGAACATGATGTTCAAGGAAATTCTTTGATGTATTTTAGTTTCGTGGATTTTAATCATTATCTTTTGATTTAGAACCTATTTTTAGGCGTCCTTGAATAAGTGTAGTTTGAAAACAAGTGCATAGTCAAAGGCACATGATGAAAAAAATATTTTGAATGCGAATTTAATTTCTTATTAAGAAAAAAATATGTATTCGTGTTATAGCTTAGAAAATATATCTAACAGTTATTTTTAAACTAGAAATGATGCACATTTATGCAAAAAAAAAAAAAAAAAAAAAAAAAAAAAAAAAGAGAAGAAAAATAACATAGTGTTAAATATTCGTGACTATTTATATGCCAGATTAAAGGGACAAGGGACCTTCAAACTCATTTTTCTTTATTTTCTTAACATTACACCTTAAATACTATTCCAGGGCACACTATATGAATTATGGCATATATGTATCACAAAAAAATGGAGAAAAATATGAAATTTTCCTGAATGTTTTAAGTGTTATCAAAAACTTTCTAAATGTCCCAACCTTACTCCATGTCAGTTAAAATCCCCGATATACAAATAAAACTGTGTATAGTTTTTACAAACTAAATATAATTCGAAAAATCAAAGGTATTTAAGTGCAGAAATAGGATGCAAAAATGCTGAAAATGTCATAAAATTTAGAAAATATTTTTTTCCTCACCTTTATATTTAAATATGTAAAATTCGATGCACAGTTTTATTTGTATATGTAAATCAATCTGGCACAAAACTACTAGGGGTTTTAATTGATATGAAGTGAAGTTGGGACATTTTGAAAGGTCTTGACAAAGCTTAAAATATTCAAGAAAATGCCTTATTTTTCTCCGAAATTTTTTTTGTTATTTTCTTGTGTGAAAAATATATGCCATCATTCATACAGCGTGCCCTTGAATAGCATTTAAGAAGCAATTTAAAAAAAATGAGTTTGAAGGTCCCTTGTCCCCTTAAGAATTCATTTTTAAAGGGAACAAAATACAGTCGATCCGTGAGATTGCTTTATTATCGTACTGCACTGATATTTATTTGTCGCATGCCAGTTGGCATATTTTGGCGAGAGTGATTTGGAAAAAAGATAGTGTTTATTTTAAGAATCCCTATACTGATATTCACATTTCCTTTTAATTCCATTGTTTTCAGTATAACTCATTATGACGCGCAATTGATAATCATTTATTAAATTTTTTGTAGTGTCCTGGAACAAAAAAAACAAAACAAAACAAAACAAACAAACAAAACAAACATGCACGATACAAACGTATAACCATAATATAGTACTGTTTATCTTAACAAAATATTAAAACTTTTTCACAATTAGCCAAATTTTACGCATATTATAATGTCTATAAAGTAAAAAAGTAAAAATAAAACAAAACAAGGAAAAAAGATAGAAAGACAATTTTTTAATTTTAATGAAATCTATACCACCATCCAGGGACTGTTTACTGAATAATTCCCTTGAAGCCCGTTCTTACCCACTGAAATACAATGGAAACCCCAAGTTTACTTTTGAAAACTAATTTTTAGAAAAAATAAAATCAATTAACGTAAAAAATGCATTTCTTTTTCTTAGAAAACGTCTATCCGAGATTACGAAACTCTCTCTTTCTCAAATCTAACCTTGTGGTCACCCATTGCATAGTGGTGTCACTAAGTACAGAGGTAGTGCAAATGTTATTTACCTATTATCATGAGACAGCTTGTATTCCTTCTTTATGGACATCGCCCACTTATTTGGGTAAAATTAACTGAAACTGTACTTGCAATACACAGTGATTGCTTATCTTTGTATGCGTTATTGATCTCTGTCTTCTTTTTTCCTCGTTCTCGTATTCCCATGTTGGTTTGCTGTTTTTTAGTACTTGACATTTTAAGGAAGTTAATTTCCATTTAATACATTGTTTGCAGTATGAATATAAATCGCATGGTAGGATAATAATCGGGAGAAAATGCAAAATAAAACTGGCGGATGCAAGCGCGTGCAATAAGCTGAAAATAAAAAGGTGTAGATAATACTGTATTTGTGATGAGATAGTTATACGACAGAATAAGGATATGTATGACACACGATGAAACTTCTACATCGTTGTCTGAAGTCTACATTTAGAATAAAATTACTACAGCAAAGAATAATCATCTAGCGGTGGAATCTCCATCGTGTAATATTAGAGAAGAATTTGAAGCTTGTACTAATATTTAAAATAATAATGAATCTGGATCTGGCATTTCAGTATCAGCTGAAGTTGATTCTAGACATCAGCATCAAATACTGGCCTTGTATATAATTTTAATGATGCAGCATTGTGGCGTCCAGTCACTAATACTTTAAGAGATTTTTTTATTAATAAATCTTGTTAAAATATTGATTATTCAGTAAGTTCTAAACGAACACCAAGTGAAAAGTTAAGAATATGTTCTTCAAATAATTTCTTGCGGGTAAAAAAAAAGCTAGAAAACAGGAATTCTGTCTTTTCAGAATTTATTGTCGGCCTCGGCGAAAAAAAAAAGTTATATATATATGTATATAAATATAGATAGTACAAAATATATTCCAGTTTTAAGACTTAAAACGCAAGTTTTTATTTTATATAAAATGACGTCATCCGCATCCGCTGAAGAATTTCTCATTTACGATCCAGTCTTGAACAACATCTACAGTAAAGTGTGCATATGACGCTAGTATCGCTGAATATTACACAAATCCAAAAAAGAGATGTCGTCATTCAAAAAACTCGACAAAAAACTCAGCTATCTAATGATTCATATGCTTTCATTTGTTTGTAATATTAATATTAGATACCTAAAATTAAATATAGTTTATAAAAGCTCCATGTTTTATCATAAATAATTCAATTATATTTTTTCAAAATAGCACGTATTTTAATTACATTTTTTTCAGTTGTTACGGGAAAATGGCAACAAAAAGATATAATTACTATATTCCAACTATTTTTACTTTACTTTCTACAGAAATGGAGTACTTGAGTTGCCAAAATTAAAAAAAGGTGCTAAAAAGTGCAAAAATTATAATATCTCAAAAATAAATTGAGATACAGTTTTCAAACAAATTGCATTCAAGAGTACTTTTTTCCCCGTATACAACGGTATAATAACAGAAAATGTGCGATTCTTAGAAGCTTAAAAAATTGCAGTAGAATATTTAATCGTACAATAATACACCTGCTTTGTTTTACGGCTGGATTATACAACGGAACGTTATCTTTTAGAGACGACCCTTTAATTGCCGGGCGAAAGAAATAACATATCGGGGGCTTTTTTTTAAAAAAAAAAAAAAAAAAAAAAAAAAAAAAAGGTGAAAAAATCCAAAGAGATTATTCATTATATTCGTCAAGTAGTAAGGATATATTTTGCTACATTTGTAAGCTGTACAGCTCGAGAGACCAAGCCCTTTGTATGAATGGTTTTTCTGATTGTCGAAATATTAGTAAAATGCAGTCATCCCATGAAAATTCTGCTTTTCTTAGAGAATCTGCATTTTCATTTTCATGGCGCTCATCAGTAATAGTTCGTATCGACTGCAACTTTGTCGAGCAAAGCAAAAATGGCTGAACGTCCCGCTAAAGCAATAAAACCATTATTTTCGAACCCCCATTTGTGGTTTTTGATAAAAGGACGGGAGGATAAACTATGGATTCAACAATGGGTCAGAAGATAAGTCAAGATCGAACTTGAAGGAAGCTGTCTCCTTCTTGCAGGACATCCAGCACTTTACTTGTAAAGTCATAAAAGACGAAGAAAGCCGCGAAGCCACAAAAAAGCACCGGCTGGCCCAGTACAGAAAAAAAAAAGCCAGAAGCATGATAGTCTATCTGAAGCTTAACTCTTAACGGACGGGCCATTTTTTGAAAATGAGCACGAAATTTACGTTTACATATGTCACTATAAAGGAAAACCTGCTCACAACCAATCAGAAGCAAGCTTGTTTGCATTACACATTTTTCTTTCTTCCTTGCAATATTTCCGGTACCAGTAATATTTTCTTTTTCCAATCCACAAAAACGTAAATTTATGTGACCCGTCCGTTAAGTGTTAAGGGGGCCTTGCCACCACCTTGAAAAAGACAAACCAAACCAAAAATTGGAGATCCGTTATAAGGAAATACGTTGAAATGTACATAGCTGCCAACTGCTACTGTTTTTCGGCATCAGTAATTCTGAGGAGAAATTCCCGCCTTATTTAGTAAAAACAATCTGCGATTAAACAAGTTGGAAATTTCTCCACAGACATTATTCGTGACGAAAAATCGTAGAAATTGGTAAGTGCTTTGTTTAAAGTCGTTTGAAAATATTTTTTAGTCTTAGTCATTTGAAAATTCACCAGTAAATAAAAATGCATGTTTTCCAAATTTAAATACTCAACTAAATTGGAAAACTATAGATCCACTAAAATATACTCTTGTTAATAATCACACATAAGTGGTGATTTATTGAAATTTGTTTATCTGGTCCTATCAAAAAACTGTTGAATTTGAAAGTTATTTTTCTCAGTCGAAAACATGCTGTCATTAATACAGGTTGGAACTAAAACCTTTGAATTTCATTCTGGCATGAAATTCAATAAAAAATCAAATAGTTACCGTACGAGAGTGAGGGTTGGATGGAAATACTTCTCATGATCGGAAGTCTTGTTTAAGAAAAATGTTAGTGCACAATATTACCCAAAGACGGCGATATACTTTCGAAACTGCAAATAAAAGACATCAACAAATCAAACCGTTACAGACCATATATTTTCCACAATCAACTACAGTATCTCAAAGTGTGCTCATTTTGTAGCTTGAATTACATAAAAAAAAGTTACCGAATATCATATAATACGGTTGAAATAGTAGACTGTACAAAAAATGGTCTGTAACTGCTTGAGTTTTTGATATTTAACTTCAAATTTAAAGATACAGGGCTATCTGTGGGAAATATTTGGAACTAACTTTTTTTTTTTTTATTTGCGTAGTCAAAACATTCTACTATGAGAAACATTTCCATACAAACTACACTACCCTATGCAAATGATTTAACCCCTTGTGCACATTTGACGACTGTGACTCTTCATGAATTTGGCCACTTGCGCCTATTTTTATATTTTATTTAACCCCTTAACTGTTTTGCCCGAGTGCCCTCGGCTATTGGAATTTGCTATCTTTGATACTAGAAGCTTTCAAATACCACTTAATTTTAACTATAATCTTTGATTTGTTAAATGGCACACTTTTTCGATTGTACAGAGCCAAATATTTTAGTAGAAAAAAAGTGGTACCAGGTCCTTATTTTTAATTTATTGTGTCAAAAAAAAAAAAAAGAAACAGTGAACGGGTTAAAGAAAATATTAGTATATTTTTCTTGCACATGTTGTCAAAGTATATATGAAAGATTTTTATTTTGAGAAAAGGGTGCGAGATGGAATAAACAGAAAAGAAAAAGCCAGTGGCAGCCCTGAAACAAATGTGTACCCAAGGAGTTAATTTTTCACTGAATTAAAAAATATGCCAAAGATTGTTCATCCACTCCATATATATGAATTTCGTAGGAATCCCATTACTTTTAAGAAAGCTACAATGCAGGTGACAGAAAAATAAAGTAATGGAGACACCAACAAAATCACCGTACAAAAGAAAATGACATAGTGTAATCACACATTAACCCTTTATCTACTGACGGTACTTCTAAGTAGCATTCCAATAACTTGTTATAAAATTCATTTAATACATCGATTAGTTTAGAATGAATTATGGAACTTTATCTTATTCCAAAAGCATTATTGGTTACACAAAACAGAAATAATTTTAAAAGGATGATTTCTTTTACCTTTGCATTTTTTCAGCTTTCTTGGCGTTGGGGGAGGGGGGGGGGGGATAATTCAGTTCGGAAATATTTCTATATTTTTTATTGTAAGAACATTATAGTTGTACATTTCCTAATCATACAAAATTCATATAAAATCAAATTCAATCAATCCTTCTAAAATCCTTCTAAAATTTATTCACGAAAAATGCTTTAGAAGGTAAAATTTTCATTAATTCATAATTCACTACATAAAGGGTTAACAGGCTATTACAACGTAAAAAAATCTGTAATTTATACAGAAAACAGTTGCATTCTTCACAGAAAAAAATCTATATTTTTTACAGAAAAAAATTGTTTTAATGAAACATTACAGATATTTTCGGTGAATGAAATGGTTTTCCACTGGTTGATTGACTGGTTGTTTCCACAAATTGACAGTTATTTCCGTCAATTTGAGGAATTTTTTTTACAGTATATGATCCGTTTCATATATGATGTACGGTGTCATATAACCATATTTGCATTAAAGTGCATGAGCAGGTTTATAATTTGAAATGTAATTTGAAATAACTGCAACATAATCAAAATAAATGCCTATAGAAACAGAAGCATTTAGAAAACAATCATTTCAAATATAGAATCACATTAAGAAAAAACTAATCGAATGTGCCAAACCCGAAACTTTCTTCTATCTTATACATGTTAATATTTCAAAATTCGCAGTGCCAAAATTCAGTGGCAATCTATGCCCATCATGAGGATTCTAAAGATATAAAATTCCGTGCATTTGTTCTTGAGATTATCGCTAAAATCAAAATGCAAAATGCAGCATAGCAGCGCCACCTGTTGGGTGCTTTACCCCAAAACCTAATCAGCAACAACTTATGTCAACGTCTAACAGAATCTGAAGTTCGATGAAAATCCGTGCATTAGTTTTTGAGATGGAAATCGTGAAAAATGCAACATAACAGCACTACCTGTTGGGCGATTTACACAAAAACATAATCAGCATCAACGTTTATCAAGGTACGCTTGAATCGGAAGTTTGATGAAAATTCGTCCATTAGTTCTTAAGAGAGAGCTATTGTGGAAATAGTGAAAAATGCAGCATAGAAGCGTCACTTATTGGGCGATTAACACCTGAACATAATCAGTATACCAATTCATATCAAGGGCTAACTGAATCTGAAGTTTAATGAAACTCGGTGTATTAGTTCTTGAGATAGAGATATTGTAGAAATTATGAAAAATGCAGCATAGTAGCGCCACCTGTTGGGCGATTTATACAAAAAATTAATCAGCACCAATTTATATCAGAAGCTAACTGAATATAAATTTTTATTATATTCCGTGCATTAGTTCTTGAGATAGAGCACTCACAAAATTTGTGTCACATACAGACATACAGACATTTTCTAAAAGCATGATTTTCGGAATCTCTGACCCATAAAATGTGTAAATCCGTCGAAAATAGAAAGTAAAATATTTTCACGAATCCAGTACTTTCTTCTTGTAAAGGTTGAACAAAGTAATAATATAATTTAAAATAATTAACTTCCTTTGTTACTTCCAGCTGAAATCTAATTTAACATATTAAATTTGATAATGAATGAAGAAAAGTAATTTGGATTTTTATACAAAAAAAAAAAAAAAAAAAAAAAAAAAATGTATGTTATAAAGGAAATGCAAAAGTATAAAGAGAACTTTAATTTATACTTTAATTAAATTAATATTCCATAGGTTATTTAAATGCAGATTTTAACAAATGAGACAATATCGATGAATATTTTCCCTTTTTGAATCTAATCGAAAAATATGCAGACTATTCATATTTCTTTCTCATGGTATAAGAAAAGAAATAACTGGAAATTTAATAATAATTAAGAAATTACTAGAATTTTAATAAAGTCTTAATATCTTTTTTAGAAATGTATATTGAATGCGAAACTTTTAGCATTTTAGTCTCCCAATAAAAACACTTAAGTTTCAGAAGCGGAATTTCAAGACTAATTTTAGGGAAATGTGTTTAAGTTCTTGTAAAACTAAATTTGTGGAGTTTAATATTTAAATTTTTACCTTCTTCTATCTTTTGCAAGAAGAAACTATTGGATTCGAGAAAATTTTCGACTTCCGGTTTTCAATGGATATATACGTTTTAGGAGGTCCTGAACACGATTTGATGGCTTTTAGAAAATGTTTGTCTGTGAGTCTGTTTGTATGTGACAAAAATTTTGTGGGCACTCAACTAATGCACGGAATTTCACAAAACTTTAGATTCACTCATAGAACATGATATAAACCTGTGCTGATTGCGTTTTGGCGTAAATCGCCAAACAGGTGGCACTGCTATGCTGCATTTTTTTACGATTTCCGCGATAACTCTATTTCAAGAACTAATGTACGAATTTTTTATAAAACTTCTGATTCTTTTAGTCCTTTATATAATTTGGCACTGATTACTTTTTGGTGAAAATCACCCAACAGGTGGTGCTACTGTGTTGCATTATTCATGATTATCGCAATAACTCTATCTCAAGAACCAAAGTACGAATTTTCCTTAAACTGTAGATTCAGTTATTCCTGATGTAAATTAGTGCTGTTTAGTTTTGGTGTAAATCGTCTAACAAATGGTACTGCTATGCTGCATTTTTCACGCTTTCCGCGACAGCTGTATCTCAAGAACTATTGCATGAATTTTTATCAAGCTTCAGATTCAGTTAGTTCCTGGTATAAATTGGTCCTGATTAGTTTTTGGTGTAAATCGCCCATCAGGTGGCGCTGATATGCAGAATTTTTTACGATTTCCACAATAGCTCTATCTCATGAACTAATACACAAATTTTCGTCAAACTTCAGGTTCAGCTAGAAGTTCACATAAGTTGCTGATGTTTAGATTATGGTTTGATATGCTGCATTTTTCAAGAAGTATTAACATGTATGAGCTAGAAGGAAGTTTTGGGATTCCCACATCCGAGTTTTCTTTAAATTTAACTTTTTAAATGCTCCTTAGCTTTGTTTAATTAAGCAAATATCTCCGTATTGTAGTTATATTTTTTACACTTTCCAACAAGGTTGAAAAGTGTTTATGAATTCGGTTTGTCTATCCGTTAGACTGTCCACGCTCTAACTCGCATAAAAAGACTGATTTTCCTGCAATTGATATGTGTTAACAATGTTTACCATGACATGTTCGGTATTGAATATGAAGTATGAAGTGTGTAACATTAATATTTCATTTACAGGGGCACTCAAAAGAATTCCGTTACATTAAGGTCAATGGGGAAAATCATTTGCAGTGTATTTTAATGACAATGCACTATTTGAAATGTATTGAAACTGACGTAAATCACTGAATTTAACTACGAGATGATCACTGTAGAATAGGATATTCATAGCATTCATCGTTCATTTACAGGGACACACAAAGAAATTGGTTACAGTACTGTCTTTGAGTAATAATTGCTGGACTTACGCTTCACTTTCGGTATGCGCTTTTAAATTTAACTAACTTTTTGCATATTACCCGTTGTGTATAAATTCCTTACCTCGTATACAGGGCTGCACAAAAGAATTGACGTATTCCTTATTAGCGGAAATTGCCGAAGGGAAATTTTCAACTGTGGTATGTATTTACTAACTGAATTAAATTTTTGAATTCATGTATTTTATAGATACAAATATATGTATCATATACAGTGATGCTTAAAGAATTCGGATAGCTTTTCGACTGTGGATGAGAATTGCTGAAATTTGGTTTTCGAAGGTGTTATGCGGTTCCAAATGGTTCAATTAGACATCGTGTTTCAGTTTATTAAACGGTAAAGTTGTGTTACATTATTCCGAATGTGTTTGAAAGTGTTTCATTATCTAAGCTTGATGTATGATTTTCTCTTTCTCGCTTGTTAAAATGCACTGGAAATATTATAAAATATAATTCGTAATATGAATTTGAAAAATGTCTGATAAGTATGAGCTTGTTTTTAAAATAGTGATTAAATTGAAATAAATTGTGAGTAATTTTAAATAGATATTACAAGAGATTTTAAATTGTTGGCTTGTTTAAGTAGCATTGAAATTTGAAGAAATTCATTAGTTGCTGTATAATGATGTATAAAGTGTTTCATTATCTAAGCTTGATGTATGATTTTCTCTTTCTTGCTTGTTAGAATGCACTGGAAATATTATAAAATATAATTCGTGATATGAATTTGAAAAATGTCTGATAAGTATGAGCTTGTTTTTAAAATAGTGATTAAATTGAAATAAATTGTGAGTAATTTTAAATAGATATTACAAGAGATTTTAAATTGTTGGCTTGTTTAAGTAGCATTGAAATTTGAAGAAATTCATTAGTTGCTGTATAATGATGTATAAAGTGTTTCATTATCTAAGCTTGATGTATGATTTTCTCTTTCTTGCTTGTTAGGATGCACTGGAAATATTATAAAATATAATTCGTGATATGAATTTGAAAAAGTCTGATATGTATGAGCTTGTTTTTAAAATAGTAATTAAATTGAAATAAATTGTGAGTAATTTTAAATAGATATTACAAGAGATTTTAAATTGTTGCCTTGTTTAAGTAGCATTGAAATTTGAAGAAATTCATTAGTTGCTGTATAATGATGTATAAAGTGTTTCATTATCTAAGCTTGATGTATGATTTTCTCTTTCTTGCTTGTTAGGATGCACTGGAAATATTATAAAATATAATTCGTGATATGAATTTGAAAAAGTCTGATAAGTGTGAGCTTGTTTTAAAATAGTGATTAAATTGAAATAAATTGTGAGTAATTTTAAATAGATATTACAAGAGATTTTAAATTGTTGCCTTGTTTAAGTAGCATTGAAATTTGAAGAAATTCATTAGTTGCTGTATAATGATGTATAAAGTGTTTCATTATCTAAGCTTGATGTATGATTTTCTCTTTCTTGCTTGTTAGGATGCACTGGAAATATTATAAAATATAATTCGTGATATGAATTTGAAAAAGTCTCATAAGTATGAGCTTGTTTTTAAAATAGTAATTAAATTGAAATAAATTGTGAGTAATTTTAAATAGATATTACAAGAGACTTTAAATTGTTGCCTTGTTTAAGTAGCATTGAAATTTGAAGAAATTCATTAGTTGCTGTATAATGATGTATAAAGTGTTTCATTATCTAAGCTTGATGTATGATTTTCTCTTTCTTGCTTGTTAGAATGCACTGGAAATATTATAAAATATAATTCGTGATATGAATTTGAAAAAGTCTGATAAGTGTGAGCTTGTTTTAAAATAGTGATTAAATTGAAATAAATTGTGAGTAATTTTAAATAGATATTACAAGAGATTTTAAATTGTTGCCTTGTTTAAGTAGCATTGAAATTTGAAGAAATTCATTAGTTGCTGTATAATTTTCCATAAAAAGAATGCTTCTAAAAACTGGTGATTTTTGTTTTTTATTTGATGACAGTTTTAAAATGTAAGTGATCTGTTTATTTTTTACGTGGCAGGGATATTCTAGTTACAAATACACGGTGGTCACAGAAAACGTTCTCGTTATAAGAACCGCTAGCGACAGTACCGATGAAGGAAACTGAATGAGACTAGGGCTATAAGGAATTAAGGTATGTTTTCAAGAGTGAGGTGAAAAACAACAGTCAACTTCTCATATTTACGGTTAGAGCGATAAAATTTTGATCATTTGAAATGGCAACAGCCACTTTTTTAGAATCCTTAATTGGTTATGCGTAACTTTGAAAATATACAGTCGATAAAAAAAGGAATCCATCCACATGCATTTTAATAACCAAATTGTCCCGGTAAAAAATGAAAATAGTCATTCATATGACTTCTTTCAGTTTCTTTCAGACTTTTAAAATAGTCAGTCATATGACTTCTTTTAGTTTATCTTAAAAAATGAATTTAGGGGTCGTGTTCATGCTGAAATTGTACAAAACTCTTAAATTTTCAATAAGAACATTTGATTTTGTCGGCATATTTGGCTTTTCTGGTAAATTGCATCTTCGGATACCAAAAGGGAAGTTATTCTGTCAAAAACAGGGAATAAAAGAAATGTCCCAGTTATAAATTTTAATGGTATCAACTACAAGCATTGTAGAGTGTTGGTTCAAGGTCACAAATACAGAGCAACTCAAAAAGTTTTAGACAAGCGCATGCGCGATACTGCTTTGTTATTGATTCGCTTGCAGTGCCACATACGCAAAATGGCGACTCTTGGGCGTAAAGTGTCATTCCTGGGCTAAAGATTTAAAAGCCATTAGAGAAATGCGATTTTTTTTCCTTAGGGGCTTTATAAAAGGTTGTATCTACGTTCCACCGCTACCTAACGATTTTACGCAAAATGGCGACTCTTGGGCGTAAAGCGTTATTGCTGGACTGAAGATTTAAAAGCCATTAGATACATAAGCGATTTCTTCCCTTGGGTTCTTTATAAAAGATTGTGTCTACGTTCCGCCGCTACCTAATGATTTCCCAGAGTTGAGTCACAGAATTGAAGAGGCTATTGCTTCCATTACTCCAGACTTGTTAACCGAAGTGTGGGAAGAATTGGACTTTAGGTTGGATGTGTGCCGTATAACTAAAGGTGCACATATTGAACATTTGTAAGAAAAACTAGGTTAGTTTACCTCTAATTTGATGTATGATTTGTTGTAGATTGTCTAAATTAAACTGTTATAACATACCATTGAAACTGGAACATTTTTTCATGGCCACCCTGTAGTCCAGAAATTGTGAAGGTATAAAGTTCGGAACTTCTAGCGTTAAACTTATTTTTAATTGTTGCAAAAAAGTTAACATTGCGGGCAATTTTAAAGCAAAACTCAAGTACACTATTTACCGGAATGCTCTGTAATTTTGGATTATCATATTTGAAACTTTTAGAAATAGATTTTAGTTAAAAATTTCACGACTAATTTTTTTTTCGGGAATAAATTAAGTTATTTTTCCGAGATGTGTACTTTTGAAAAAGAATATGAAATGTTACCTATGTAAAGAAAAAAGGAATTGATTTCTAAAAGGTTTAAATAAGCGAATCAAAATTAAAGCTCATTCCAAACAGTAGTTTTTGAGTTATGCTTCAAAACTACCCGCATTAACATGTGTTTTGCAATGATAAACAATTATTTTAACATTAGGAATACAAAACTTTAAACATTCATAATTCCTAAATTGTATGGCCGAATAACACTCCCCCTTAACTTAGATAAATGGGTTTTTCATGCAGAATTATCAGATTTGCCTCAATTTTGGTATACCGGTTAATTCTGATAAGGCGCTTCCCTGATTAGATTTACACAGAAAAAAATAAGACCTAAAATAGGTAAAAAAAAAACCAATTTGGGCTGAAAGATTCTTAGGTTGAGGTTACCCAATTTGGGTTTATACCAAATTGGGTCAGGATCCATGCCTGTTTTGGTTATCACTATGTATCCATTTTAGATACCGTTAAATACCCATTTTGGGTATCTTAAGCCACATTTTGGACACCACTCAGAATCCATTTTAGGCAGTGTTTAATATCCAATTTGGATATCTTAACACCCAGTCTGAATATTACTAAACACCCATTTTGGAGAATACTTAACACCCTATTTGGTCAAGCTAACATCTATTTTGCACAATCCTAAATATATATTTTAGGACACATTAATACTCAATTTGGGTGCCTTTAAATATCTGTTTAAGGATAAATTCAACATCCAATTTGGATAAATTGAAATATTTTTCTTGGCATATTTAGTACATATTATTTTGAACACATCCCAAATGATTGATACAATGTATATGAATTTATTTTAAATGTTAATTAACATCCTAATTAACTCCATAGACTTTAGTGCTTTTATTAAGGGATAAGATTAAAATTTCTAAGTTAAAATAATACCCCCCCCCCCTCCAAAAAAAAATAAATTATTGATATTTAAAATATAAAACAAATAGCTCAATTTCGATTTTTGATGAGATTCCAATAATAAATAATTAAATAATTTTCTCGGCAACTTTGGAATTTTTTTCTATCATATTTAGAATCTTTCTGCTGAAGATCTTGATTTGAAGCAAAATTACGACTTTCTTATGAGATAACTTATCAAATTAAATGTGTTATGCTACCAGCTTTTATAATTTCTTTAATTTGTCACATTAAAAGAAAATTGAAACACTAATTTGTATTTTTTTTTTTTGTCATTTTAAAAGTTAAAAAATTTCTTTGATAGAATATAATTCTCACCACAAGCAATAAATTTACTTTTAACATTAGAAAGACCAATTGGGGTGATTTTGACCGCTATATCGAATGCCGAAAGCATAATTGTTATTTATCTCATGCATGGTTTTGTGGCATTTTATATGTGAATTATAATATTTAGGTATTCTGTCATTATCCATGATTAACCCTTAAATGCGCGATTTTTTATTTTGTTTCGAAAAAATTATATACGATTCTCTGAAAGGTTTATAACACGGGAAAAATAATGAAAAAAATCAGAGATACATTTTTTATATAATACGTCAATCTTTTCTTCTGTTGCACTTCTGATAAAATTACTATCGTGTGGCTGTTTTACGCTAAAATATTGGAAATTAGTAAATATTTTAATAAGTATATCTCCAAATACGTTATTTTATATAATTATATATTTTATAAAACTTAACCTTTAACCCTTTAATTCCCATGATATAATACGTTCTAGAAATTACGTAGTTCAGAGAATCTGACTTTACACCAGAAAGTTTCAATGGTTAATTTCACTTTATTTAAATACGGAATGTTTGTTATTAATTAAAGTAAATTTTGCTACTTTAATTTTCTGGTGTGAATTAGGTGTATACGAATAAAAAAATCTATTAAATTCAAAACACTGTTGTTTGCATGTATGTAAAGCTGCGTACTAAAGGGTTAAAATGGAACCGAGTTACAGTTAATCATACCTTAAAAAACTGTGGAGTTCTATAGTTTATTCTAGTCTTATTTTCATATAATTATATGTTTTAATCTTTTATGACATTTGCATTTAATCTTCAAATCTTTGTCTAAAAAACAGATTTTAATGTTTTAATTATTATTCTTAAAAAATATGAAACAAAAATGCATTCAAAACAATGTCAAATATATCATTTGGGTCCTTTTTTGCTCTATAAAAAAAGAAAAAAAAACACCACAAAATATGTTACAGATTATGAAAAATTATATATAGAACAGCATTAAAACATTCATTTTTAATATTTTATGGAGCAGGCAATTTATTTTCACCTGTCTAAATTAAAAACTTCATAAAAAAGAAAGAAAAATCTGTAGCAGTAAATTATAAGAAAATATACAATTTAGTTAACCAAAAATTTTTCATGATCAATCACAAAGAAAGAAGTCTTTGAGTTTTGTGATTCCTCTGTGCTATGTCACTTAAAGCAAAAATAACAGTACACAGTTAATAAAAAATAAAAATACTTTTTTGAGATTATATTAGACTTTTTAATACTGTTTTATATTGGAAATGTTATATAATATATCCCATCTGCCCCCCTCCCCCTTAGTTTCGGCCCTGATGACAATCAATAATGTTGCAGCGAACTCATAAAATCCACTTTCATTTATAGTGGAACGCGTGTAAATGGGAATGTAACAAAACAAATTTGTTAGGTCAACATTTATACAAATAACATTACAATAACATAAAGTAACAAACAATTCAATAAATACCCGAATAAATCCAGTAATGGTACAGCGAGGGTTCTGTAAATATCCAAAGAATTCGAACTCGTAAACAAGACGCCACACAAACACAACACAGACGAAATCAAACATGGCGCGCAGTGACGCTGCTATTTATCCGAATCAAGATAAATGGGTAGTAGTCGTTACCCAAATCAGCGCTCGCTGCTCATACCAGCAGAGCTGTAATCCAATTTGGGTGTTCACTGTCCCCATACTGGGTATCGCAAAGCTGTGTCTATGAATATGTAACCGTTTTCACCCAATTTGGAGAGATCTAAGACCTGTTACGGGTCTCATACCCTTAAATAGGTATATTACAGCCCATATTGGAGTTTCGAAAGCTAATATGGGTGTTGTTTCATTTTGGGTGACATTCTAAAATAGGTTTAATTTTTTACTGTGTAGAGGTTCATTATTTAAGTATAAAGGGAGGGATCGGGGGGTAATACCCCCTTAATTTAGAAAGATGAGTTTTCTTATCCGACTTGCTTCAAAGTTGGTATACCGGTTTATTATGATAAGGCGCTTCCCTGATTAGTTTTGTTGGGTTCATTGGTTAACAATAAAGGGGGCGTACGGGGGACTAATCCCTCCTTAACTTAGATAAACAGGTTTTTCATGCATAATTATCAGATTTGCTTCAATTTTGGTATACCGGTTAATTCTGATAAGGGGCTTCCCTGATTAGATTTGAAGATTCATTGTTTAAGTATAAAGGGGGGATAGAGGGCGGTAATACCCCCTTAATTTAGAAAAATGGGTTTTCTTATACGATTTGATTCAAATTTGGTATACCGGTTTATTATGATAAGGCGCTTCCCTGGTGTGATTTGGAGGCTCCTTTGTTAAGTATAAAGATGTGATACAGGGGGGGAGGATTAATCCCCCTCCTTAATTTATTCTTTTTAATTTATTCTCTCTCTTTTTTTTTTCGCAGTGGAACAATTTGGTGATTAAAACGAATGGGGTATTTTCTCTCTCTCTCTCTTTTTCTTTGCGCGTCTGTACCTTTAGAAATAACTAAGTTGGATGCTCCAAACCTAAAACTTTCTTCTATCTAATACATGTTAATATTTAAAAAAGTAGTTTACAAATGTTAATACTTCGGAATTATTAGTTCAATACTAGAACCAAATTTGATTTTCATCTCAAATTTCTGCTTCAGCCTAATTAATCGGAGTAAAAACGAGTTAATCTCGATCATGACATTTTGTAAAATGAATAGTTTTTCGTTATTCTATTATACATCAGCTGTTTGCGAGTAGCCGTCTTAGCAGGATCCGAAGTTCCGGTCGCTGCACGAGCTGTCGATGTACAGTAGAACTACAAAAAATCGGAAAAAAATTATGCAAAAATCGCTATTATAGCTTTCCGTTTCTTGGAGTATTTCGAAATTAAAGGGGGACATGCTTGCCATTTCCAAAAACATAAATATGAAATCTGGTTCAATTCTTTGTATAGCTTCAGACACTTTTCGATGTTACAGTAATGAAAACGGCACAAAAATTGCTATTACAGCGTCCCTTCTGGCAAAAAAGTTTTCCAAATTCAAGGAGGGCCTGCTGGCCATAGCCAAAAACATACACAAAAAATTTGGTCTAATTCTATGCATAACTTCACACACTTTTAGATGGTATAATGGCGGCACACGGGCAGGCAGAAATTTTGTATAAACCTGTTTTTTGGGATCTCTATCCCCTAAAACGTGTAAATCCGTCGAAAACCGTCGAAAACCGGAAGTAAAAAAAATTAGATTACAATACTTTCTTGTATTGAAGATAGAAGAAAGTAAAAACGAAGAGCAGTGAGAAGAGCAGTGTAGAAGCGCATTGTAGAAGAGCAGTGTGAACAACAAATAAGCTCAGACAGGCGGCTGGAAACAAAACTATTATTACGGATACGGATTATTATTAGGGATTACGAAATTTTAAAGTATTTGCTATCACAGACGATGACATACCGCATACGGAAGATTATGCACAACAGAAAATCATGACATTAAGAATACGTAGAATCTCACTTTGAATGACGTTTTTAATGCCACATTTACTTCACGTTAGCAGTTTCAACGTGTATACCTTGGATTTTAAACACCCCAAAAGACAGAAACCCACTGGGTTGTATTTGGATGACTATGGCGATTACGGAAACGTGAAATAGATGTAAATAACAATGTCATCAAATTGCTCTTGCAGGTCATACAGGGCTACTACTGGCGACTATTTTCTAATCCTATCTCGCACCACTTTATCAACACAAAAATATTTCACATCTTAAAAAAATGTGCAAATATATTATTATTATTTTTTTTTTTAAATAGAGGCACGAATAGAATATAAAAATTATCGCCAGTGAAAGCCCTGCTCATATGTAGTACTCACTGCTCTTCTTCAGCTGCGTCTTATGTCGTCGTTTTTACGGTAAAATTTATAGACGTTAAAATTAAATTAGATAAATAAATACATTAAAAAAGAAGTCGCCGTACTATTTTATGACGAAATTATCGCAGACAGATGTTAGATGTACAATTCGACAACTCTGCCTACTTTCCCAATATACAGTTTTTGAAACAGGGGTCGTATACATTAAAACTTGTATCATTTTTTATTTTTAATGAGTAATACTAACTTTTAACACCACATTCGAGTTCCCTATCTTCAAATCTGCAACGAAAATGGTATATTTTATATACTTTTTCTTAAATTTTGATATGTGTATTCTTAAATTTGAAAATGTGCTAGGGGTCTACTTATAAATTCCGAAAAATAAAATTAGAGTTTTTATAAAAAAAAAAGTACCGAAAACGCTCAATTAAGTACCATAAAAATTATACAGTGATGGAGAATATATTAATAAAATCGCTTAACATGAAAGACAACACTGAAATTTTTTTCTGCAGATGAGGAAGAGTTAATACATGTGAAAATTGCTTGTTAATTGATTTTTAGGATGCGCGGTATTTAATGAATTCAAACTTAAATAATGAAAGAGTTTATTTTTTTTTGTATTGCATATACTTGTTGCTTATGTGCTGTGGTTGTTGTTGTTTATCACTGAAAAAATATTTTCTATGTTTTGCAAGTTGAAAATATCTATTTTAAGTTATAACCATGCTGACATTTGAGTTTTGATTCAATTGATTAGTTTTGATTCAATTTGAGATTCAATTTGTTTCTTTTATATTTTTCAAGTTGTAAATATTTATTTATAAGTAGTATTGTATTTGAAGCAATAGCAATATAAAATGTTCTATAAAGAACTAAATAATTCACCTTTTTTTTCTCTTTTTATTACCGATTTGAATAGAATTTTGCCATTGCTTTATCCCCCAATCCACGTTTTTATAACGGCTACTAAAAAATAAAGTCCACATGAAGAATGCTGACGTTATACATTTTCATATCGAAGAAGTTGTTGTTTCGATAGCAACAAAATCAAATTGAAAGTGCTCAGTCGTATTTTTGAGCTTAAAACATTTTAAATCAATTTAAATTTCGTTTTAAATCGTTAAATATGATAGTTAAATTTCGTTATAAATACATATAAATATATATGACAAAACTGTAGTTAAAACAAAATAAAACAGACAAAATCATAGTTAAACCAATATTAAGGATCTATTTACGTGAAAAGGTTACAGAATATTAAGCTTGATTAAATTGCGTGTATTAAATTTTGAGATATAGCTCAGCATAGCAGCCCCACCTGTTGTGCGATTTACACCAAAGCTTAATCAGTAACAGCTTACGTCAACTTGTAACTAAATTTGCAGTTTGATGAAAATCCGTGCGTTAGTTCTTGAGAATGAGCTATTGCAAAAATCGAGAAAAATACAACACAGCAGCGCCACCTGTTGGGCGATATACACTAAAGACCAATCAGCATCTGTTTATATCAAGGTCTAACTGAATCTAAAATTTTATTAAATTCCGTTCTTTAGTTCTTGTGATAGAACGCCTAAAAAATTTGTGTCACATACAGACAGGCAGACAGACTCACAGACAGACATTTTATAAAAACAAGTTTTTCGGTATCTCTGATCCCTAAAACGTATAAATCCATCGAAAACCGAAAGTGGAAAATTTTCACGAATCCAATACTTTCTTCTTGTAAATATAGGAGAAAGTAAAAATTACATTCATCTTTGGAAAGTTGTCAAATTCTCTCCAGAATAGTATTTCTCGCATTGCTCTGCGATTATTTAGTGATAAAATGGCATGAGATCTTTTTATTTTTTAGACGACTGTCAATATATATTACGCATCATGCATAATATAAATAAATAAAGAGTCTATTTGAAATAAATGTTGTTTAGTGTAGTCTTTAAAATTTAGATACTTTTAGTAAAACTTAGCTTACATGTATAAACTAGTCGGATGTGGCAATCCCATAACTTTCTTTTATCTCATACATGCTAATACTTCCTGAAAAATACAGCATAGCAGCAGCACCGGTTAGGCGGTTTACACCAAATTCTAGTCAGCAACAACTTATGTCAACTTCTAACTGAATCTGAAATTTGATGAAAATCCGCGCATTAGTTTCTGAGATAGAATTATTGAACACCAAAAACTAATCAGGACCAAGTTATATCGGAGACTAACTGAATCTTAAGTTTGATGAAAATTCATGCATTAGTTCTTGAGATAGAGCTATTGAGGAAATCGCGCAAAATGCAGCATAACAGCACCACCTGTTAGGCGATCTACACCAAAAATTAAACAGCACTAATTTATATCAGGAACTAACTGAATCTGAAGATTGATGAAAATGCGAGAATTAGTTCTTTAGATAGAGCTATTGCAATAATCATGAATAACGCATCATAGCAGTGCCACCTGTTGGGCGATTTACCCCAAAAATAATCAGCAATAAATTATATAAGGGACCAACTGAATCTGAAATTCAATAAAAATTCTAGCATTAGTTCTTGAGATATAGCTATTGCGAAAATTGTGAAAAATGCAGGATAGCAGCGCCATCTGGTGAGCGATTTACATCAAAAAGTATTCAGCATCAAATTATACTGAGGATTAACTGAATCTGAAGTTTTATTAAATTCCATTCATTAGTTCTTGAGATAGAGTGCCCACAAAATTAGTGTCCAATACACACAGACTCACAGACAGATATTTTGTAAAAACATGTTTTTCGGGATCTCTGACCCCTAAAACGTATAAATCCGTCGAAAACCGGAATTCGAGAATTTTAACGAATCCAATACTTTCTTCTTGTAAAGATAGAAGAAAGTAAAAAGCATTATTAGCAAAAAATGATGATGAGACTTTTTCAGCAATATTGTTTTTTAAAATATTCTTCTTATTTATCTGATGTAAACGATAGTTCTATGTTTATTTTCATGTTACATGTAAAAGGGAGATTTTTTTCTCTTTTTTGTTACTGGAATTTAAAATTGAAATTTAGTTAAAATAAGAAATCAGTAAGGCATTCGAGACAACTTGAAACTGATAAAATGTGAAATAAATAAATATATAGTCAGATCACTATTTTGTACACATCATATATTACGCAGAGATTTACATAGAATATATTTCACAAAATCGTCATATCAATTTTACGGGATTAACTTGTTCTATAATAAGCTTCTGTGGAAAGTTTCGATCGTGTGCACCGATGCAGCAAATAACAAGCGTCTCGTCGTGGAATTTTATTCCCTGAAATATTTAAAATAGTTCATTCAAAGATGCTAAACATTCCTCTGTTTTATGAGGTTGTTAAGAAACGGAAGATATTCATGAAAACCAAAGAAAATGAAGCTGTTCCTTTGAATGTTTCTTTTTTAATTAGAAGGCAGATGCAATTTAAAGTAAGGAAATAGGAAGATAATGCACATGTGAGGTGTCGGAAATTAAAATGTTATATTTATATTTTGTACAGAATGATATTGTGAATCGTGGTTATTAAAGTAAAAATCTTTTTTTTTTAGGTGCGTTCGTAATAATACGTAGCACATAGTCGTCTTTCGGTCCATCTGTATGTCCGTTATAACAGAGCAAAAACCACCCAACTGAAAGGTCTGAAATTTTAAATATACAATTGTTGCAAAATTTTGTCGAGTCATTTCAGATTTTATGAAAAACGGATATATAGTTTAATTACAGGAACAGTCAAAAGTTTTCCGTTACATCACGGCCAATGGGAAAAAATTATTTCAAGTGCATTTTAATGATGCTGCCTTTCGATCAGAATGAAATTGATATGCATTTATGAGGTGCAAAATATATACATTCATTACAATATGCGGTGCAAAAAATATTTATAAAACTAGTTATAGTACGAACGCACCACATTTGCCACGTTTGAAGTGCAATTTCCAACTTATTTATTTATTTATTTATTTATTTTTTATATTGGTAGCGAATCAGATGCAATCTTGATGGAAATTAAAATACATAACTAAAATCAGTGAAACGCCAACATAAAAAGTAAAGTGAAAAATGAAAGCGATAGGAAAATTGTGGTTATGTGACGCTGGGGGTAAGCCATGGTTCCAGCAAACGAAAGAGAGCTACTCTACCGGTTCCTTTCAGTCTACATTGATCGTACGTTTGACAGCTGAACGAAATTAGCCTACATTGATCACGTGACACCCAAGACGGGCAGAAATATCGCGACCTGTCTAATTCGTTGGTTGCTGCCATGGATTTCTAAGTTGTTATACCAGAATCGTATTCCATACAGGCTAAAACAACAGATAAATGCGAACTAATGAAATTGATGTTTAAAAAAAGAAATAGAAAAATACAAACAGTTTAATTAAATAGTTAAAAAGCATATAAAAATCATTTAAAAATAACTTTATAAACGTTTCGAATTTTCTAAAAGTCGGTTTATATTTTAGAATGAACATCATCTTTACCTCCTATTATGTTGGTCTAGATCTGCTTTGTTTTTAAATGTCACACGGATGCAATGCATTCAACAATCCAATCAACTTATTACAACGGACATTGATTTGACATATATGTAGTGTTGCAGGTGTCCCGAGTAAATCAAGGGCTCCAAATGCCCTGTACACCACTAATTTCTTACAGTTTATTTCACCATCTTTAATCGCAGATAATTCTGCCATTAGATTAGGCAAAGAAAAATACTTTAAAATACTGGTGGCAGAGCATTTGGGACCCCGATTTACGCGGACACCTGACAACACTACATACATAGTACACAGGTGTATTTTGGACGTAAACAGCGCAAAATAAACGACATATCTACGCATGTGCTGTGTGAGAGTTGTTATTTATTCAATAAAATGTGATGTAAACAGGAGAACACTTAAAATTGAATTTTAGATCATCTTTACAAAACTCTAATTTAAAATACATAATGTATCACGAAAAAAAAAAAGTTATTTACAGATAGAGCAAGGCACACAAACAAGGGCTGAGTCAGGATACGAACGTGATTTGCCAGGCTCTGTGAATAGATTATTTACATGCAAAATGGATACATTTTTTATTTAATTATTTACATGTAGTGTTCGGTTATACAACACCATATTTCTATTATAACGTTTGTTTTAAATTGCAATTTATGTTTTAGTAATTTTTTGAGACATCGTTTTGTACGTTTCCAATAGAATGACACCAATATTATTTTTTGTACGATATCGGTTTAAAAAGAGCAACTTTAAGGCAATCCTAACACCTTTTAGCATCGAATTTTTAATTTCTTTTCATTTTTTTTTCACTGCATAGTCTAAGGTTAACGTAACTCATCTATCAAAATAGTTTAAAATGAAAAGACGTGTATCAGAAATGGATAATAAGTTCCTGGCAAACAAGATACACTGCCAAGTTGCGAAATTAGCAAACTAATTCACACAGCCAAGTTGTTTGCTTAATTTGCAGCAGACAATGGCTTACTGAATTGACTGTAAACCACCAACCTATTCTAAACAATCATCATATGTGTTTTATTTTACTTTCTATTTTCTTTCTTTATTTATTGATTGATAAATGACATGACTTGTATTGGTATTAAAATTTGTTATAGTTAATGTAACTTAAAAAATCTGATGGGGATTGGATTGAAATAGAGCTTATTTTTTGAAACAATATTTTTTTTTTTATTTTTTCTTTTTTTCTTTTCTTTTTTTTTTTTTTTTTTTTTTACTATAGCATCAAATGCGATGCATTTTTCTCTTTTCGAAAATAGACTGTTTTCAACACTATTTCTGTAACGTGTGTCGCCAAGAAACGACAGTATTATATTTTACAAACAATATTTATCTTGTGATTGAGCAGCTATTTTTTTTCAAATCCTTTGTTCAAGTACGCGAAACTTCCACCTTCTGACACCTTTTCTGACTCATTTTTAAACGTAAAGATATAAAATTGGCAGGCCTGAGTATTGAATTGATTTGGAATCGAAATAGGTTTTATATTTGTTTGATAAATGAATTAGAGTTATAAGCGATTTTTCTCACGTGTCAACCCATTTTTCTCCCTTCTCGCTGTGTCTTGCTCCAAAATTCGGTTTGAAACGCCAACTTTGACAATATTTTCAGAAATATCTTTTACGTTTACCATAAAATAGGAAAGGTCTTTTGTTTACGTAGTTTCTGAATAACATCACCTGCCAATTTCATGCTTTTACGAACAAAAATGAATTAAAAAATGTGTCAGAAAGTAACCCTTTGGATTTGAGAAGTATTTACTATTGCTTAAAAAAAAATTAATGATCTAACTTAGAAAACTATAGTTAAGGAGAAAAAACTTGTAATTTGTAGGAGGGAATGGAGCTTACGGCTTACTTTTCACCTCTTGCTGTACTTTTATTTCGTAGTTTTAGAAGAGCGTGTGAATCACCTTATTTCGTTAACTTTTTTTAAGAATTTTATAATGTGTCAAAAAATTTTTGGAGTAAATTTATCTTACATCTGGCTAACTTTTTATTTGCTTTATGTGCCATTTAAAAGTTAGTTAAGAATTATTCGGCGCTGTTTTAATGTATGCAAATAAGCTTAGGAATATATAAAGAAAAACTTTCGTTTCATTTACTTCGGTAAAAATAAGTTTAAGCATATGATTAAATAGATTTTGAAGAATTAGGTAAATATACTTAAATTCAACCAAATTTTGAGTTTAATTCTGTCAAGGATTTTAATTTTTCTTTTGTACAAAAATATTTTTAGCTAAAGAAGTCCTTATGGGAAATATATTAAGATTAAAAAGCGAACAATAGTTTTAGTTTTGTACTTTAAAATTTAAAATATTTAATGATTATGTAATTCATTACATGTTGAAATTGTCAGATTTCATGCTTTATTGAATGCATATTTTATGATTATTATTGCCACATGCTTATTTTATGATATGAAAAAAAGTTTATAATCCGGGAGGCAGCGTCACATTTTTGCAATCAATTTTACCGTCGATGATTTTGATATATATGATAGATAAGATCGTACAGATAACGAAATTACTAGTCATCTGGCGCGCCAGAGGAGGATGTTCCCATATCAACATCGCATGTCCTGTTGCAATGTGAAATGGGTGGCAACTCTGGTGTTAATCCGTCTTGGTGGCATCATCAATAATCTGGTTGCCATTCATTTCACATTGCAGCTGGCTGAGTGTGGGATGTTGATAGAGAAACACCCTCCCGCCGATGGTGAGACATCTGACTGACAGTTCCATTCTATATAATCATCGTTATATGTATCATCTAGCCTATCATATATATATATGTATATATATATGTATATAAATAATCAACTCTATATTTAATTACAAAAATGTGATGCTGCTTCCTGGACTATTATATTGATGGCTGATATCTTGATTAGAAACAAAAATTATACATTGACTTGCAGACAAACTGAAATTGTATAATTTAAATTAATATTTCTACTCAAACACTTCTCTAAAAAAAATGCTAATTAATAAATAAGCACAAATCACGAACACGCGAACGTTTTTTTCCCCTTCATATTTATTAAATCAAAGAAATATAATTCTTGGAACAACTGAAAAACGAGAACACCCCCACCTCCTTACCTCCATTTAGCATTTTACAACGGGGCCACCAACTATGATGCGCACATATTTTGATTATTTTAAAGTATGTTGTGTGGGTCATACCAATAATTATTCTTGAGAAAGGCTTTCTTCAAACGGGCCTTAGTTTTTGAGAAATTAGGGATTAAAGTTCAGTGTATATTTCAAGTACCTCTTGTATGTGAATTTGCAGCGTAGAGGGAGCATGCGTCAGGGTTGCCGGCTTTTAGCCAGGCCAAAAAAAGCCGGCCGGCTTTTTTTTGGTTTTAACCGCTTAAAAAAAGCCGGCTTTTATTGAAAAAAGCAGGCTTTTATTTTTAAAAGTTGGTTTACAGCTAATTCGTTTTAAATTTCGATCAATTGATTTTTAATACAATTAAAAATATTTTCTACTAAAAAAATTATTAATTTTTGTCAAATAAATAAGTCTTTATAACATCTGGAAGGCAACTGTGAAGGCAATTATGTGTGAAAAAAAATTATAAATATTGAAAAGAATATAAGTTAGACTCCAAATTGGTGTTTTGAAATTACATATTATACAGCTACACGTATACAACACATTTTAAAGATTATATTTAATTAAACAATGACAAAATGTAGCACACCATGGAAATTCTGGAAACATTCTTATGTGTCCATATGGAGAGATAAAGTTATAAATGTTAAAAGAGAAATTAGAAAGGATATAATATTTGAGGAGAGTTTGGTACATAAGTGCATAAAAAATGGAGTATTTAAACAAGAAAAAATTAATTCTCTAAATAAAATTTTGAAAATCTTGTTGCTAAGCATATTCATGCATATGCTATTCATAATGTTTTTAGTAGTGAGAAATAGTGTTTTTACTAAATGACTATGTACTTATAATTTTATATGTTTACTACAAATAAAATAAGACTTGTATATTAATAAGTCTTAAAATTAAGTAATAAAACATGCAACTAAATAACCATTGTCCTCTTTAATTTTATAAAGCAGTCAAAATTGGGGGGGGGGGGGGTAAAGGTCAGTGTAAGCAGATAAAGCAGTTGGTATGGCCCTTTTAAAATTTAGCTGACATATTTGCTATTTGGACTACAAATCACCAGCAAAACTAGTTTTATTCCAGTGTTAATGTCTTTATAATTGAGAAATTGGGTTACTTATTAAACTCTAAATCAATTAAATGTCTTTAAAACTAATTAAAAACACTTTTAAAAAATGTAGTTTATAATTACAGTGCTTCGTTGTATAAAAGCCAGTTATAGCCAAAAAAGGCCAATTTTGGCCAAAAAAGCCGGTTAAAACCAATAAAAGCCACCGGCGTGGCTTTTTTTAGTTTTAGCCGGCTTTTTTGCAACCCTGGCATGCATGCTTACGGACCAAGAGGTTGTGGGTTCGATCCCACCTTGAACCTTTTTTACTTATTTTTTATATTTTTTAAACGTTACATGTTTTAAGTCGAATTGTGAATTCTACAGATTTGAACTTTTTTTATATTTCCTTAACAAATTCACATTTACATTTTCAAAATTTTAATGACAATTTTTTTCTGCAATTTTTAAACTAATATTTCTATTGACAAAATTCGAAACTATTTTATGCCTAAAACTTTTTTTTTTTTAAACTAATTATTATTTACTTTTTTTATTCGAAGCATAATTCTGAAATAATACGTTTTCTTTTTTCTATCCTTTATTTTAAAAACTTCATTGAAATTTAAATGAAAATTTATCATTTTTTGTATAACTTATACAAAATAATTTTTAGATGCAATCTTACAAACGTATTTATGATTAGATAATTCAAATATTGCATATCTTCAAAAGAGTAATAAAATATTGAAGCAATAATGCTTGAATGCAAGTTTTTACCAGTTGCACAAATTTTTAAAGCTCTCTAAATTCAGTAGCCTCCCGCTTAACCGGCCTAAACGGGACCGAGGATTAGCCGGTTAAGAGAAAAACCGGTTAAAGCGGAAAAGCAAAAAAAAAAAATTAAATAAGTATCTGCGTAATTTAATTAAACCCGTACGATGCATTTAGTTTTTCAATTTGTGTAGTTTAAAAAAATTATATGATTTCTATATTTTGTGAAATGAATACTAGCTATAATTAACTGAATTGGAAGAAAAATTATCACTCATAACAAATAATGAAAAATATTTAACACGAATTAAATTGTTGGAAATCGTGTCACACACCTTTATAAGAAGATGAAATTGTTGTACATTATGCATATTTAAGTTAATCAACCGTAAAGAAATCAGTGACCTTCTTCTTTTGAAGGCAAGATGGCCGACATTTTGCAGCATAATCTATTCATCTCTTTAACATCATAAGTTTAACCTAGGAAGCTGTTAGCCGCTGCTCAACTTAGTGTAACGCCAATTCTAATGTTTTTACCCCTTCCGTATGAGGAATTTGAGCTGTATCAAATTCAACTGGATCATCATCAGGATCATCTTCGTATTGAACAACGACAGTTACTGTCATAATTATACCCCTGTCAAATAATGTTTTGTGCTTGGCCTCTTTATCAGATTCAAAGAACTCATATACAACTTCTACGGTGATCTGTTCGCATCCCTCAAGCTTTTTAAATGTCTGCACAAAACAGTTTGCAGATAAATCAGATATTTTAGAGTTCCGGGGGGGGGGGGGGAAGGAGATTGCACTTTTGAACATTAAAAACACAAAATCTTGAATGTTCCTGAGGGACATCTCATTGTTCCTGGGGGGAGGAGTATGTCCCCCCCCCCGGACAACACTCTGATTTCAACACTGGTGAAAGTCTACGCGTATCCAAACCGACGTTCTCCTTTCTGAATTTTGAGCGTTAATACGGGTTAGGTTCCCTTAGAAAGACCCCCACGAAGGGCACTCCCCCCCAGGGCCTATATCCCTCGTGCAGATAATTGGCCGTCATTAATACAACCAACCAACCTTTCTGAATTTTGTCTTCTTCCCCTTGCACTTCAACTCGAAAGCGTAAGCTGAGTTCCCGAGGTCGTGAACACTGAATTTTGCCGTGTGTTGGGGAAAAATGTCGACTGGTAAAAGTGAAGTTCCGGTTAAGAGGGAGACTACTGTACATAAAATTCAAACTAAACATCAATTTTCGTTTGCACAAATAAAAAATGACAGATTACATTTATAAATATATGTATTTTTTAATTCTCATAAATAAAAACACGTGATTCATAAAATTCACGTGATTTTTTTCTCTACGTGATTCATAAAATTCAACTGGGTTGCAAAAATCGTCTGTTAATGAGATAAAATGTACGATACATTTAGAAAATATATTTTTAGAATAGTCTGCTGGCATTTTCGGGGTGATATCAGAATAAATGAAAATTTCTTTTTATTGATCTCGTTTAGCTTCATTTGCAGACAAATAGAAGGTTTGAAATATTGCTATATATAGGGAAAATTTCTGTATGAAAATTGAGAGAAGGCTACAGATTGTGACAGATTGAAGGCTATAGATTGTGTTATGGAAGGAACCAGCACTTATGGATCATATTCAAAATCTGTCCATGTTTTGGAATAACAAAATCAAATTTTTAGAAGTTTTAATTTTTTGTAAATAATTACCTTACCTCATAAACATTAATATACAACCATCAGCAGAGACAAAATTACTAATTTAACATTTTAAAACTAATTTTTAAATTTTAATGAACTTAGTAATGACATCATGGTAATGACAAATAAAGCAAAATATTTTTAGTTTTCCCCAGGCATAAATGGCAGCCATTATATCTTCTGGCCCACACAATGATTTTCAATTTCTTATATAATAAAAGCAGATTAAGAAATAAAAGTTCCTTTAATTATCAATTAGAAGTGAGTACGATAATGACGTACAAAAAAATACTCAACAAAACGTTCAAAGTCGTTGCTTGTTTTATTGAAACTATAAAACTATTTACTCTATTCACCTAAACCTGATAACACGTTGACTTTTAAGGAGTACTTTTGCCTTGATAAAAAGGCATGTGCTGTCCTCTAAAAAAATCTGGAGGAACTTTTTGTCAGAAGCATTGCAATGACACTCTTTCTTGGGACACGGTTTAAAAAATTATTGAGAATTATAGATAAGTTTAATTAATGAAAATAAATATTTTTTTAATTAGTAGCATCTTAATAAATAAAAATGTATAAAAAAATTTTAACCATCTGTTTTAAATAGAACTTAGTCAAATATTTACCTAATAAATTGCTTGTTGTGACAACCTACGGTAATGACATTTTGGCTACAAAAGAATATATTTCTTATTTTTAAATTTTTTATAAATAATAATATATCTGTAAATTATCATTAAAAAAACATGATAGTTAAAATGCAATAATTATAATTATGATATTTAACTATGTTTCTGTGCAAATGTGAAAGGACAGTAAAATACGACACTTTTTGAAAATCACCCTTATACGGAAAATTCTCGTTTGGAAGAGAAACAAAACGTCAAATTACAAATGCACTAAAATATTGAGAGACATCGTTACGAAACGATGATATGTTTACAAGTTCTCCACGATATTTCTGGTACTTCTACTGCTATGGCTGAAGAATTCCATAGTTCAGTTTTAGAGATGTTAGACGATCGACAAACTATTGATACCGATGAATTGGTATTGAATAAAGCAAATAAATTTTACGAATTTACACAGGTATGGTGTTTTACTTTATCAAAAACTTATTCCTTATATTTCATTGTAAAAAAAAAAAAAAAAAAAAAAAAAAAAAAAAATCGAAATGAAATAATTGAATTTTAATCACAAATCAAGTATTTAAAGAACATAATTTATGTTAATTTACGCAAGTTTTAAAAAGATGAGATTTTCCGACATAAATTAGTTTGGATTTTTGTCGACAGAAATATTAGATTAAAAAATTCAGAAAAAATATTAATTTTCATGAAAAATTCATAAACATAAGGTTGATTTTTTAAGAAAATATCAAAAAGTTTAAAGCTGTAGAATTCCCAAATCTGTTTAAAACTTGTAAAGAGGAAAAAAAAGAGGTTGGAAATTGCACGTCAAACGTGGCAAATGAGGTGCGTTCGTACTATAAGTAGTTTTAGAAATATTTTTTGCCCCGCATATTGTACTAAATGCATATTTTAGTGCACTTCATCAATGCATATCAATTTCATTCTGTTCGAAAGGCTGTAATATCATTAAAATGTAATTGCAATAATTTTTTTCCCATTGGCCATAATGTAACGGAAAACTTTTGACAGTCCCTGTAATTAAACTATACATCCGATTTTCATAAAATTTGAAATGACTCGACAAAATTGTACATCAATTATGTAGAAGTGTATTCAGTCAGAAGACGAAAAAAGGAACTGTCTCTGTTCAAATGCACACATATTTAATTATAAATTTCTAGGCTATCGTTAAAATACAAACACTTAAGGATTCTTGGCTATAAAAATTATAATGTATACAGGAACACAACCTTAAAATATTCAAAAAGGAAAATCGAAGCACGGATCTAGTTAGATTCCGTCAAATAAAATAAAAGCGGGCAACGCCCAATTCAAGATCAGCTAGGAGAGAGCACCGCTCTCCTCCAACGCAGAAAACAATCTCCTCCAAATCCAGCGCTCGGCCTTCCGTTTTTTGCTAGCTCATCAACTTCTCGTGAGAAATGGACTTTGACTTCTCCCGACATCTGGTCTGGGCTATTGCTTCGCTACTACATTCGTCCATCCTGACCATTCTGTGTCCTCACAGATCACCCACTATATAGACTGGACTGGTACCGTCCGACTTTCATGGAACCTGAAAAATACTGGAAAAACACACACAAAAACAAACAACGTGACAAATAATTGCAATATCAAACTACGTATACAGACGAACACAGTCTTTCCGTCAAATAAAAAGAAAGAAAAAACACAGTTTCAGTTCTTTTTTGCTAAATATAGTCCAAAAAACAATGCGCAGGTGAGTTCATCACGTGGGTACAGTCCTATGAACAGTTTTTAAACAGAGAGGTTTTTTTTTTCTAGTATAAAACAGTCAAAAAAGAAATATGTTCAGATGACAGCACAGTCACTTTTGATAAACACAGTAAAAAAAGAAAAGATGAGACGATGAAAAAAAAAACACATAAATATATCAACTTGAATTAGCACTATATTTTTCTCTTTAGGTTGAAGAAGCCCACGGCTTCATGTGATCGGCTGTAGTAGAGGTCACTCTTGGACCCTCTTGAGAGCCCACTTTTTCGACATCGTATCGATCATTGCGCTTCACTTTGATCACTTTGTATGGACCAAGGAATTTCGGTCGTAGCTTCATACCGACCCCGAACTGGGTTCGTTGGATTGCAACTAAATCCCCAATTTTATAACATTTCGCTTTTTTGCGTTTACGGTTGAAAGTTTTGCGATTTTCCTCCTGAATTTTTAATATATGTTGTTTCGCGATATTTCTGCTATTCTGTCTTTCTTCGACAAATGCGTTTTCATGTTCCTCATCAAGAATTTGTTTTATTCTTAAATCTTCCCTATTTCTAATTTTTACTCCCGTTAAAAGATCAAAGGGTGTGTATTGAGTGCTTCGGGAAATCGTACTATTCATTATTCGCTGAACAGCCGGTACGTATTTGTACCACTTTGACGGATCGTCGATACTTAATTTAGCAAGGATTGATATGAGTGTTTCCTGTTGTCGTTCTACCTGTCCGTTTCCTCTGGGTATTCCCGTTGTAATTAGAACATGCGCAATATTTTCGTCTTCGAGATACTTTTTAAACTCACTAGAAGTGAAGGCGGCACCTCGGTCGCTGATTATTCGCTCTGGGTTCCCGAATGTAGCTTGTTGAATTTTTAATTTAGAAATTGCCTCATTTGTATATGTAGTCTTGACTAAATTGAACCACACGAATTTGGTAAAAGCATCCACTACAGAGAATATAAAATTGTAGTTTTTGTTGGTCGGAGCATTGGGCCTAAGTGGTCGACGTGATAAACTTGGAGAGGGGAATCATGTTTAGGAATGGGATTTAGCAATCCTTCACCTTTCCCTCGCTTTCGGTTGTATAGGATGCACTCTACACAATTTCCTATAACACTTTCAACTTGTTTTCGAAGATTAGGGATATAATAATCCTGCTTTATTATCGCTTCGGTCTTGGCTACAGCGTAATGTCCTTTATTATGAATTTCGCGAATAATTTCTTTCTGCATAATTTCGGGTACCATAATTAATTCTCTACCATCTTCATATTTGTACACCATATTTTTCCTAACAAAATAATCTTTACTTTCATTTTTCTCAACTAGTGTTTTGATAGTTTTAATGTAATCGTCTTCGTTTTGTGCTTTGGTTAATTTTGTCGTAATTTCATCATGCGAACGTGTTGTGACTAATACGGTGTTACGACTCAACGCATCAACGTGTTTCATTTGACTTCCGGGCCTGTGGACAATTTGATAATCGAATTCTTGTAGGAATAATGCCCACCTTGCTACTTTTGGCGTAAGATCTTTCTTCTCTAATGTTTTTTGAAATGCGGAACAGTCAGTTACTATTTTAAATTTATTCCCTAACAGGTATGTTCGGAATTTCTTTAATGCTTCAATCACAGCCAGCGCTTAAAGCTCGTAACTACTATATTTGGCTTGGGCGGGTGTTGTTTTCTTACTCATGAAATGAACGGGGTGTAAGTTTCCATAATCGTCTTTTTGTAACAAAACTGCTCCAAAACTGCTCCAAAGCTGCTAGCCTCCGTGTGTAACTCTGTCTCTGCCCCTTGTCTAAATATGTGCAACACCGGAATATCAGATAATTTATTTTTCAATGTTTGGAAAGCTTCCTTTTGACTCGCTCCAAAATTAAATTCGTTCTCCATTTTCAGGAGATCACTTAAGGGTTTAGCGATTCTAGCATAATTCACTATATATTTTCTAAAATATCCAGTTAACCCTAGGAAACTCTGGAGTTGTTTCTTATTTTGTGGCTCAGGGAATTTCTCAACGGCTAATGTTTGTGTTTCTGAAGGGCGAATTGTTCCGTTTTCCACTATGTATCCTAAAAATTCGATCCTTCTTTTCAAAAACTGGCATTTAGAAAAATTGAATTCGAGACCATACTCTGATGCTACCTGAAACACGCGTTTCAGTTTAGAAAGCGCCTCTTCTTCAGTCTTCGCAGGGACGATTATATCGTCTAAGTACACGGAAATCGTTTTGTCTCTTATTAACTCTCTGAGGCATGCATATATGTAGCGTTGGAAAAACTGCGGGGCGGAGCTTAAGCCAAAAGGCATTACATTATACTCGAACTGGGAATTATTTGTAACAAACTAAGTAAATTGTTGACTGTCCTCATCGACTTCTACGTGGAAAAAACCATTCTTTAAGTCTAATGTGCTAAAAACTTTATTTTGCCCGATATCGTCTAAAATATCATCTATTACCGGAAGGGGTAATTATCCCTAATTATCTTTCGGTTAAGCTTTCTATAATCAATGCACAATCTATAATTGCCATTTTTCTTTTTGGCTAAAACAATAGGCGCGGCGTAACTCGAACAACTTTCTCGTATAATGCCTTTATCAAGCCATTCCTGGATTTGTTTATCAACAAACGCTTGTTCTGCAAATGCTAATCTCCTGGGTCGGTGCGTAATCGGTATTTCATCGCTCAATATTATTTTAACTTTCAAGTTAGCACTTTTTTTTTCAGACTTGTAATTCTCAATTAAGTTAATTAATTCCTTTTTTAAACCGCAGTCAGTTATGTGAGTAAAATCAATTTCGTTTATATTAACCGAATTTACCATTTCTGCTAAGTAAACAGATTCATACTTAGGAGTGTCAGTTAAGCATTCTTCAATCATGGGAGTGTCTATGGAATTTGACCGCAAGCCTGGGATGGTCATGGGAATGTTTACAACATCCGACTGCAAGACTGACTTGGCCATGGGAATGTTTACAACATCTGAAGGAGTGTCTAACTTTGGAATTTTTAAGGCAACCGCAGTTATCATATTAACAGTATAATTTTTTCCTTATTTCGCTTACTCATAACTTTAAGGCCATTACCAGATATTTCAAAATTTAATTACTTAAACAATTATTTCCCAGTATCATTTCGTATTGTAAATCATTTAAAACGTAAACATCACAATTCTTACCAATATTATCAATTGAAATGTCGGTATTGAAAAAACCCTTCGGACTCACTCCTTTTCCGCTAATTCTTGTCAGTTTCACATCGTTTTCATTTAATTTAGGGCATCCTAAACTCTTATAGATGTTATCATTAACCATTGTTACGTCAGATCCGGAATCTACCACACAGCTACCATTTTCCCCATAATTTCAATAATTTTGAGGATTTTATCCGATAAGCAGGTATTGTTATTCGTAGTGTTAACTGATTTATTATTATGGAAGTTACTTTGCTCAGCCCTGTGTTCGGTTTTTTTGCCTCTAAAATAAGTTGGCCCTTCTTTTCTTCTGGGACATTGATTTGCTTTATGGGAGGCGTATTCATTACAATAAAAGCATCTAATTTTGAAAGGGTTAGCGTTATTCCTCGTGTTAAGATAATTTTTTTCATATATGCTACTCTGCGGAATGTTATTTCTGTTAAAACTTTTGTTTTCAACATTTTGAGTAAAACGCTTTTTAACATCACTATTCGGACTTCTCGGTTCGGAGTTTTTCCTGATAATATTGCGAGCTGCCTCATAATCATCAAGCTTATTTATAAAATCTGAGACCTTCGTAAACTTAGGCAAGTCATCAATAAAATGTTCCCTTATCTCAAACGGTAATCTCTTCCTTATTTGGTCAATAACCAAAATGTTTTTTAAATCATCAAAAGACGAAATGTTAAGACCCGTAAGCCACTGTTCCAAAAAATTAGTAATTTCAAATGAAAAATCTCGCCACGAGGCCGAATTTTCCTTTCTATGGGAAAAGAATTTTTGTCGAAATTGTTCTGGACTCAGTTTGAATCTCTTCAGTAATAACTGTTTCACGTAATCGTAATCATTGGAGAGTTCCTCCTTTTCACGACTTATTATATTAACTATTTCCAACGGTAACAGACCTAGCAAATAGGTTACCCAATTTTCCTTTTCTACGCCCAAACGCTTGATTTGGCGTTCAAACAATGTAAGGTAAATACTAATTTCCTCGCTGTTGTTATACTTTGTAATTAATTTCAAAACGTCAGGGCTTTTAATCCCGCTACTCCATGTCAGTATTTCGGTTTTATTTTTCGCGGCTATTTCAAGTTCAAGTTTTTTGAGTTCGAATTCGCGTTTGCTCTCTTCTTCTAATAGTATTTTTTTGTCGGACTCTTCCCTTTCAGCAACAATTCCGGCTAGAAGATTTTTTACAACATCTTCATTATAATCGCTTGATTTAATGATCATGTCCGAGAGTTGGGGCTTAGTAGAGCTTTCTGGAGTTTCCAGTCCCAATTCCCGCACTACCCCTAAAAGGTCTACCTTCTTGGCACGTACTAAATGCGCCATTATTTTTATTTCCAGTTTAATATCAATTCTTTATAGCAGCATAAACATATAAAAAGGAATTCACTTACTTTTACTAGAAATATCCTTTCTTGGAAATATGAAATCACAATAATAAAAAAAAATTATTCATATGAAATATTATATATTTTTGAAGCACTCGCGTAGGGGAAAAAACACATCAAAGCTCACGACAAAAAAAGCACAGTGAGCATGAAAATAGCAAAACAACCCACAAAAATAAATCACTAGGCTGAGAGCATGATTCGATCGCACTAAAAACACACAAAAAACAACAGCCCACAAAAAATAAATCACTAGGCTGCATAAAATGATTTGGTCACACAAAAGCTCACTAAAAAAACACACCGTGAGCCAGTAACTATCACATCACTCGCGAGAAAAAAAAAACAGACTCGCACAAAAAAAAAACACTGTGAGTCGTTCACACCCGGGGGATCCTTCGTCCCGTGAAATTAAAGAAACACTACGAGCATTCGTTGCACACAGGGTTTTTGAAGCGACGCACCTCCTTCCTTTTCCGAAAAAAACGAAGTTCTTTTCTAGATTCTTTCGAAGCAACTCAGCAGCTTAAAACAAATCCTTCGGATCCGAGTCGTAGATTCAGATTCCGTTCGGCGTTTGGATGTCCAGGGGATAGATTTCAAATTTCAAATCGTAAAAAAAATTGTTGAGTCCGGTAATTCAGATCCAGGCCGGGTCCACAAAAAATTTGTAGAAGTGTATTCAGTCAGAAGACGAAAAAAGGAACTGTCTCTGTTCAAATGCACACATATTTAATTATAAATTTCTAGGCTATCGTTAAAATACAAACACTTAAGGATTCTTGGCTATAAAAATTATAATGTATACAGGAACACAACCTTAAAATATTCAAAAAGGAAAATCGAAGCACGGATCTAGTTAGATTCCGTCAAATAAAATAAAAGCGGGCAACGCCCAATTCAAGATCAGCTAGGAGAAAGCACCGCTCTCTTCCAACGCAGAAAACAATCTCCTCCATATCCAGCGCTCGGCCTTCCGTTTTTTGCTAGCTCATCAACTTCTCGTGAGAAATGGACTTTGACTTCTCCCGACATCTGGTCTGGGCTATTGCTTCGCTACTACAATTATATATTTAAAATTTCAAACCATTCGGTTGGGTAGTTTTTGCTCTGTTATATGCGGACAGACAGGCAGACGGGCAGACAGACAGACGGACTGAACGACGACTAAAGGTGCTACGTACTTATATAATTACGAAGGCACCTAAAAAGAAAGATCACAATAAGGTTGACGCTCAATAACCAAAAATATTCTCACTATTGTCTGTTGAAACGTGTTAATATTATAAATATTATTGTATTGATTGTACAGTCGTGGAAAAGTATGTAAACACCCCTTTACTAACTCCTCAACAAATTATCGTAGACGAAAGTTACTAGTACCAAACGATTGAAAATAAAGTCTACTTTTAAATGATGTATATAAAATTTTCTTAGGGGGGCATCTGCATATTAAAATGAATCCAAACTTCATTTTTTTCAATGGCAATATCCAATTTTAACAAGATATTTCAAAACTTCGGTTAAAATTATGCCTTGACACCAAATTTCAAGGCATTTGAATGATAAGTTTTTGAATTATTAACATTCAAAATTTAGTGCTTCTAATGTTAAATTACATTTTCATATTTTTATTTATATCTCCTGAAATTATGCTCCTAATGTACTAATATTTTGTGTAGCAATAATACTAATATACCTAAAAATAAATACGCTGAATTTGCAATTTTTATAATTTTATGATATGAATTATGATTTATGAAATTAATATTCGAAAAAATTATGAATTGCAATCTACAATTTTTTTTTATGGATTTAGATTTATTAAGTTCTGCTTTATGGAAATCCAAAATTTCACGTTTTTCTTCCAAGTAGTTTTCAAATTATGTTTAAAAAACGGCAAAATGATGGTTTAAGGGGCCGTCTATGATAGAAGTGACTAGATATTTTGAAATTTCTTATGCTATCCTGCAATCTAGCAGGCTTCATTGACTGCTTGATTGGCGCTTAAGGTTCCTTGATCAAGAAGGGAGCTCTCTCGGTTAACAATCGAGTACCGAATGTCAGTTTGGATACAGCCCTTAAAATACGTTCGTTTTAAAATAATTAATTTCTCGGAAACTTATGATACGAATTGCATAAAAATTTGCTTTTGGACTAATTGAAGAGAGTAGAGTTCATTTATGCTTTTAAAATTGGGTATTGCCATTGAAAACTAGTCGTTGGGGGCAGTGGCGTAGCCAGGATTTCGTTTCGGGGGGGGGGGGGTCCAGAATTTTTTCTGCAGGTTATATATATAGTAAAACCTGTCAAGATAAAATCGTAAATATTGCTGAAAAATTCCGTTTTACACAAGTTTTTGTGTTATCAGGTGTATTTGTATAGTATTCTTTTCCGTAGCATTATGGAACATTTCTGTTTAAGACAGAATTCCGTTATAGGCAGGTTCCATTTTTACAAGTTTTGTGTATTTATATAAATATACTTATTTATGTCATATGAATAGAATAAAACTTGTCAAAATAGTAATTGTCTATAACAGAATCCTGTCTTTAACGGAAGCGTTTTGTCATATTTTAGAATTAAAGAAAGTGCTTCATTTATTGCCAGAAATTTCACTGTATTAGTAAAGCGAAATTTACCTTTCTGAATTTGTGGTAGCCAACGAATTTTAACAAAAAATTTTGAAAATTCTTACTTTATAGTTTGGCAGCGAATGGGTTAAATCAAGTTTCATATTACATAACATTTGCCTACAATAAAGTTAGGATCAAGTAGTTAAGTTTAAAACAGCAATTTCCATGTTTAGTTTATTGCCATTAAATCAAGAGCTTGTGCTGTAATAGATATTGGATAATGATTTCAAATAAGTGTCAATCGCATGAGCCGTTCATGCGATCCGCCGCGCACCCCATGGGAGTTTTTGAGATAACCCAGATAGCATGAACATTAGCAGCAAGTTTGATTTTTTCTGATATTATCTTGCCGTGAGAAATTCGCAGCAAATCTTCCGCAAGGTATACCATCACCCACTTGCATGAGTAGTTTGTTGTGAAACTGATGCAAGACTGTCTTTAATTTACGAAAGTGACGAAAGCAAAAATTCCTCTGTTGAGAGAATAGACAATCAGCACATACGCAGAAATTGCAGAAATTTTATTCGGTAGGCACCGCTTTTTCTAAACGCTATACTTATTAAATACAAAAAAATGCTCGAAATGAAAAGTACAAATATTACCTAAACTTGTTTATGGTGATAAAACCGATGCATGTACCTTCTGATGGCGCTTTCGCATCAATAGACTTGATCAGGTCTATGGACCCTTTCGAAGGGGTTAAACTTATAGTGTGACATGGAAAGTTTACTACTTTGCAGTAAGTTTGCAGTATTTTTGATTACTTGTTTGCCGTTAGTTTGCAATAAATTTGATATAGTATGAATTTAACTTGCACGACAAGTTAGCTGCAAGTTTAAAGTGGGGTGACTTCGGCATTTGCGTTATCTTGCTGCAGTCTTGTTATGAACTTTCAGTCTTGTCAGGCTGAGATTACTGCAACTTTGCAGGTTTACAGAGAAAGACTGTTGCAAATTATCTGCAAACTAAAAATGCTATGTGGGAAGATTTTAACTTTAAGAAAAAGATCTTGCATTTTCAGCTACAGAAACTAGTAATGTAAGAAGCACTCACATCAAATATAGTTCATGCTGGAAAAAGCAGTTTTGTTACAATTGTCTTATTCAGCCATAATTCTTTTGGGTTTCCATGTTTCATGTCTCGCCACTTTTGATACCATATTCGATCTAATAGTTGCTTCCGATATCTGGTCGTCTTCAAGGATGTTAAATTTTTGTAATAAGTTTTTTTTGTGATGGATTAGCACTTTTTTGGAAGTATTAGAATGTGTAAAAAGTGGTTCATGTTGGTTTCTGTTTTTGTATTTCTCAGCCAATTTATTTTAGATGGTTCGAAACAGTTTTAGAACATTCTCCAAGTTCAGCAGTAAGCTTCGGACGGGTCGGATTTATGCAGCTCTGGAAGGGACACTTAGGAGTTCTGTGGAAGAGGAAAGCGCCCGTCTAGAACATTAATAATCATAAAATTCCGAATCTTCCGATTGCACCCTTAAACAACTTGACAGGAGGATCAAGAACCTCATCTCTGTATATTTCAGCATTCACAGTTGCACTGGTAAAAATGTGTCGGTCACTGCGGCCATTCAAAACGATCTCCGTCCATGATTCCACGACCTTTGTATCGATGCCTTTCACGGATGTTTGCAGCCTTATTGCGTGTGATTTCTCCCTCCATATGGTAACACGCCTGTAGTAACTCTCTCAACAAAATCGGGATTCATCGGTAAAGAGAACTCGGCTCCAGTCCGTGGTACTCCAATGACGATGAGCTCTGCACCACTTTAACAGGGCGCATTTCGCTAACAGAATTAGTGGAACACAAATCATGGGTTTCCTTGCATGCAGTAAACCAGAATAGTCGAGTTCTTGTTGCTGCAGCAAACTCCCTGCAATCTGAACTGACATCAATTGCCTATTTCTTTTAGCAATCGTTGGCAAATTACAGTCCTGAGAGCCTATTGTGGTGCGTTTTCTACCTTGACCTGGTTGTCTGTAGACATTATACCAGTGTCTTTAAACCGTTTCCAGATTCTTGACATGAAGCTTTTGGCTATTTTTAAGTCTTTACAGACCCCTAAGAGTGTCTATCCTGCTTCCATTCTCCCTATCGCACGCAATTTCTCAAAATCGGTCAAATGTCTTCTGGACGACATATTCCACCTACTAGAAGCGGAAGTTTTATCTAATTACACGTACAATCCTTAAAATTAGACTTCAAATTACTCACGTGCGCCTCTTTTCACACGTGAACCGAAAGAACGGGCTAAAGCTGAAAAATTTGCATATATTTCTGTAGCGAATATTAATCCCATTGGACTACGTGATAACGTTGACATTGAGTTACCTTTCTAGAAGTTCCCTTAATAGTATTAACATAAAGCACCTTTTTACGGTTGTCCCTTAAATTTTTCTCGCCAGTGTATTTTGAAAGTGATAACAAATAACCAGTCCAAAAATAAAGTTACTTTTATTAATTGCGGGCAGCAGATTTAAAGTAATTGTAAATATTGTCCGTTATAAAGTAACAAAGATAAGGGTCACGAAACTCAAGCAATGTATCGTTATTGCGTTCGTATAAACTCGTTCTTTCCAATAAGTGTCGACAACAAAGCCCCATCGAAGTCCCAGGTAAAGAAGTTTTACGTTTAATCTACAGTAAATTTGTGTAAACGGAATAGCAGGTATATTTGCATAGTTGTCCTTCCGTCTCGGGACATTAAAATGTTTTTGTTTATGAGAGGATTCCGTATTTTCAGAAAACCTCCCAAGAAGGATTCACAATTGGAATAAGTTTCATTTCAGATAGGTTTCAAACGTTAGCAAGCACAAATATATAGTGTTGTTTTCGTCGAACCTTGAATTGTTTTCTTTTGAGATAGGTCATCTTCACAGACTTTCCTGTAATAGATTTATGCTCTTCAGAGGTGGTGTTATAGCAGCGGCTTCCAACCTGAGGTAGCGCACCCTTGGGGGTACTTGGCGGGTCTGCCGGGGGTATGTGAAAATAATATCGGTAATGACGGAAGTCACAAAAATTTTAGGAATAGCAATGTAATTTGCATCGATTTATTATATGGTTGTGATAAGAAGATTACTAATGAAAAAAAGCATGTTTACGTTATCACCTTGAGTGGAGGGGGGGAAGGGGCCGTGTTTATGAGAAATGGGAGTACTCCGAAATGAAAAACCTAAGAAAGGGGTACGTGAAAGAAAAATGTTTGGGAAGTGAGTACGTTTTAGCAGTTTTAAGGGATACTGTGAAAACGGAAAGTGTTTATAACGGAAACCTGCCTAAAACGGAAAAGTTCATACTCACGAAAAAAGACATACCTTTGAATTATACCTTCTAAGACGAATACCTCTCTAAAGCGGAATTTTTTATAGATCCTTTGTGATTCTGTCTTAGCAGTTTTTACTGTTGTATTTGTGTACAAGATTCAGTAAACCAGGTCTACTTTCGGGAGATCCGGACCCCCTGGACCCCCCCCCTTGGCTACGCTACTGGTTGGGGGCCACAGTAATACTTACCCATCATGGATATAGATAATATAAAATATGAAAATAAAACATGTTATATTTGCTAAGCATTGTACCATGTTACTTTTATTCATAATTTAATTTATTTGGACTTCCTTAAATATAATTAATATAACCCCTTAAGCTAATATTATTTTTTGTTGCATTAAAATATCTCAATTTGTTAATTTTCTGTAAGCAAGTAAACGCTATTGGTTTACACTGGAAATCTATGGGAATTTGGCGAAATATTAGAGATACCGCCAATTTGTCGTCACTTTTGGCGACTCATTTTGGCCGCCAAATTTGGCGATGTACCGCCAAGTTGGCGACAAACTTGGCGGTATATGGCGACAGAACAGGTTCCCCCCTATGGTAAGTCCCCTTATAGGTATGGAGAGGTTTGACATTTACGATAAGCTATTATTGGCATTTAATCTTATAGTTTGGCGATAGTTTTTTGGTCGGCGTGATAATCGAGTAGTACCCAATTGCGTAAAAGAAACATCCTTATAACTCGCAAAATTATAATCCTATTAACTAACAGTTTACTGCGTCGTGTTAAGCGTCTCATTTCCAATTAAAATATATCGTTGGATTGAAATTTGAATGAAATACAGGGTCATGAAAAATCGAAGAGTTTGAAAAATAGAATTACAAATATCTCGGCAACTAATTATATGATCGAGTTCATTCATGATTCAAAATTTATGGTTTTTTATTGTCTTTTATATTGTCTTCAAATAAACAATTTCGAAAATTTTTGTATACCTTTTATCAGAACGAATATTTGAAGAGTCCGAAAAAATAGTTCCAGCTAATCGAGGTTACTGATATTCACTAGGCTTTTTCCCATTATTACTGCCTAAGTACACACCGAATTTCAAGTCTCTATCTCAATTTGTTCGGGAGATAGAGCGATTAGAGACACACAGACATACAGACGGACGGACAATTTTTTTTCTAAAAATATGTTTTTCGGGATCTCCAGTGTCTGAAACGTGTAAATCCGTCGAAAATTTTTTTTCGCTTTTAAAGCGATTACAAGACTTACCCTATACTATGTATGATGGGTAAGTAAAAATGAAGTTTGGGTTCGTTTTAACATGTAGATGCCCCCCTAAGTAAATTTTATATACATCGTTTAAAAGTAGACTTTATTTCCAATCGTTCGGTACCAGTAACTTTCTTCTACGATAATTTGTTGAGGAGTTAGTAGGGGGCTGTTTACTTTTTTTTTTCCACGACTGTACGTTATTTAAATAAAAAACAATCATCTTTTTTTTTTATCTGTGAGAAAGTCAGAATGCATAAATTAAAAAAAATTATTGTAACTATTGTTTAATATTAGATGTAAATTTTCAACTGGGCGAAAAATGTCCGGACCAGGATTCGAACCCGGGACTTCCTGGCTGAAGCCGCCAGTGCTCTGCCATCTGAGCTATCCCGGACGATTCTGGTCGAACTTTTTCACCCAGCTAACCTTAATGATTACAGCATCTGGTCTGAAACCTGGTTCAGCTCAACAGAATAAATCTCAGGTAATGGAACTCCAGAAATCGCTGGATACGAAATTACAGTAATTTCGTATCCAGCGATTTCTGGAGTTCCATTACCTGAGATTTATTCTGTTGAGCTGAACCAGGTTTCAGACCAGATGCTATAATCATTAAAGTTTGCTGGGTGAAAAGTTCGACCAGATTCGTCCGGGATAGCTCAGATGGCAGAGCACTGGCGGCTTCAGCCAGGAAGTCCCGGGTTCGAATCCTGGTCCGGACATTTTTCGTCCAGTTGGAAATTTACATCTAATATGATTTGTTTACCAATTAGAATAATTGTGTTAATTGTATTGTTTAATACGTTAAACTTCATAAAATTATAAAACATCGGCTATAAAAATTTCCCTACAAAATGGGAATATTTAGGAAAATTTCTGGGACTTGTAGAGAGGAATATTTCGTATATTTTTATATTACACCATTGCTTTAAGTAGCTTTAAAACAAATTGTCATATTTACTTGATATATAACATTCAAGACGAAATTTTTAGCTTATTTTTCGTTGCACTTATTGGGTCGATGGGAAAGTCGTGTCATGTTGGGAAAATGAATTCGTACCGGAAAGCTCTATAAATTAATTGTTAGACATTGATTCCGATATCTAATGTCTAATATTACCGGGCAGAATTTTTCGGTACGAATTGATTTTCCCAGCACGACACGACTTTCCGATCGACCCAATATATCGTTCTTCCTTCATGTTCGAAAAAAATATATACTATATCCGTGTAAGATTCTGTTGAAAACGTAACCATGCAACATTAAAAAAAGTTGGAAATTGCACGTCAAACGTGACAAATGAGGTGCGTTCGTACTATAACTAGTTTTATAAGTATTTTTTGCACTGCATATTGTACTGAACCCATATTTTAGTGCACTTCATAAGTGCAGATAAATTTCATTCTGTTCGAAAGGCTGTAACTCATTAAAATGCACTTCAAATAGTTTTTCCCATTGGCCGTAATGTAACTGAAAACTTTTGACTGTCCCTGTAATTAAACTATACATCCGATTTTCATAAAAGTTTAAATGACTCGACAAAATTACGCAACAATTATACATATTAAATTTCAAACGATTCGGTTGGGTAGTTTTTGCGCTGTTATATGCGGACAGACGGACAGACATACAGACGGACTGAACGACGACTATAGGTGCTACGTGTTTATATAATTACAAACGCACCCAAAAAGGAAAAAATGCCTCAATGTGGGGTCGAACCCACAACTTCTTGGTCTGTAAGCAAGCATGCTACTTCTGCGCTACGATGATCACATACAAATTCTCAAACTAATGGGTATTTGAAATATGCGTTGAACTTTAACCTCAAACTTATGGAAAACTAGAGCCCATAAATTATATAATGTGAACATTAAAAATGTCCACAATCTTACTTAAAAGGCGACTAATGTAATGAAAAAGGATGTTACAAGTTTAAAATATACATTTTATTTAAAAATTTTCTTAGTACTTTCAAGCCTTCCAGGCTCATCATCAGAGAATATCTTAATAACTAAATGTTGTTTATTTATACAAATACGTCACTTTGTTTTGAAAATGAGAGCCAATAATTACTAGAGTTGAAAGTAGAAGTAGCAGTAGCAGTTTCTTGTATTGAATTTAATTAGAGAAAATATATATTATTATTATGAATTGTAGTTCCATTCTCTTATAGTGGATGCGTAATAATTGGATGTTGGGAATATGATTTTTGCCTGATCAAAATCTATTGCGATATTCTGATTGAAACCTAAAGGAGAGAGGGCTGTGGATTGACCATAAAATTTTATGTCTGCTTTATGTTCTTTTATTCTTTCTTTGATTCTTTTTTTTAATTCTATTTTTTTATTTTTTTTAAATAAAATGTATATTTTAAACTTGTAACATTTTTTTTTTTCATTACATTAGTGGCCTTTTAAGTAAGATTGTGGACCTTTATAATGTCCACATTATATATTTTATGTTGAATCAAGATGAAAAATTGCGTTTCGTCTTACGATATTATTTGTAACTAGAGCCTATTTGAAGAAAACTTTTCGCTAGAATAATTAGGGTATGACCCTCACAAAATAATTTAAAATCATCAAAATCTGTAACCATCATGCTTGGTGGTTCCCTTGTTAGACTGTTTCTACAAAATAAAGTTCAGTTTGTTAATTATATTGCTAATTAACTTACTTTCTTTTTTAATGATTCTGTATTACATTTGTCTTGTAAATTAGCGGTTTTAGAGTTGAGGGAGAGAGGAAAGGCAGTAAAAATACAGGATGTCCTAAAATTCTTGAACGCATTTTAAAATTCAATATAAAATTAAATAATTGTTGTACAGGAGTGCGGTTTAGACTAAAATGCTTCTCAGGATAAAAAGTTTTTTTTCAAGTGACAAAAAAATTAGTTCCAAATTTAGATCGTAGATGGCGCCACTGTACGTTTGCTTTCAAACATGCGTTATTTTCTGATTTTCAGATTAATACTCATGCTGTGACACAGAAATGACAACTGCCAGCACCGGCAATCACTTTCTGGTAGATAAATGATTAATGGTTTTCCTTTAATATACAGGGTGTCCAAAAATTCATGGATACATTTTAAAATTCTATATAAAAGCAAATAACTGTCGCACAGGAGTGCGGTTTGGGCTAAAATGCTTCTCAGGATGAAAAGTTTTCTTCAAGTGAAAGAAAAAAATTAGTTCCAAATTTCGATCATAGATGGCGCTACTTGTGTATATGTTTGCGTTCAAACACTTGTTTTTACTGATTTTCAGATTAATGTTCATACTGTGACACAGAAATGACAACTGCCAGCACTGGGAGTCGTCATTTCTGTGTCACAGCGTCATAATTAATTTAATCATAATTATTTCATAATTAATCTATGATCGAAATGTGGAACTAATTTTTTTCTTTCATTTGATGAAAACTTTTCACCCTGAGAAGCATTTTAGCCCAAACCGCACTCCTGTGTGACAGTTATTTGCTTTTATATAGAATTTTAAAATATATCCATGAATTTTCGGACTATTAAAGGACAACCATTAATCATTAATTTACCTACCAGAAAGTGATCGCCGGTGTCTGAATTTTTAAATTCTGAATTTCTATTCTTTCATCAAAAATGCTTCTTTCATAGAGATCAACTAATCTTTAAATAATTTATATTTTGTCGGAAACATTCTACTTATCACACTATATTTTATTTCTAATTTTTTTCAGGTAACTATATGTCTAGAAAGTTTAGTAATATAAATTTAAGATATGACTTATTTATGCAAATGAAATGCAACATATTTCATAGACAATATGTAGTTCTTCATCCAGTCGGAGACTCACAATATTAATCAATATTTAAATAATTCTGTTCTAAAATCAAATTAAAATATGATAATAATAGACTTTCTTTTGATTTAAATTAATTTGATACTAGAATAATAAATTAAATGTTCGTCAGCGCTCGAAGGTTCTGAATATTGAATAATTATATCAGAAGCACTTATTTCATCGTGAAGTTCATTTATGATTTATCTAACAGACTGAATGAAGAAAAATACCTAATACTTGAATCAAAGTATTGAAAAACAGGTAATCAAACCATAAAGATATGAAAATAAATTATAAATGTCTCCATCGCCGGTGTCTGAATTTTTAAATTCTGAATTTCTATTCTTTCCTCAAAAATGCCTCTTTCATAGAGATCAACTAATCTTTACATAATTTATATTTTGTCCGAAACATTCTACTTATCACACTATATTTTATTTCTAATTTTTTTCAGGTAACTATATGTCTAGAAAGTTTAGTAATATAAATTTAAGATATGGCTTATTTATGCAAATGAAATGCAACATACTTCATAGACAATATGTAGTTAGGTAAAATAAAATATGAAACCATTTTCACAATATTCTAAAGAAAAAAAGAGTCTTTTTTCGCAATCAGGAAACGTCCCTAATATACATCAGTTCCGAATACGGACTATGAAATAAAAATGTTTATTTAGACGAGTTATACAAATCTTTCAACCTTTCTTCATTAATTTTGAAACCTCCTGTATATTGCATAACATTTAACTCATTGATTTCGAAAACAATATCTATTAAGCTTAATATTAAATGTTTAATGTATTTATTTATGCGAATTAAACACAATTTAATTTACACGTAAAATGAAGTTCTTTACTCAGGCAACGATTTTTACATTGATAATAAATGTTTGAAATATCTTCTAAAACAAAATTTTAAAATGTTTATAACAGAACTCCCTCGAGATAAATTAATTTGAAATTAAAAGAATAAATTAAGAGTTCTTCAAGCGGAATTGAAATTTGTCTTTTGTTTCACGCTCATGGAATCCGAAAACTGAATAATTATAACCGAAGTGTTTATTTAATCACAACGTTCATGATTTATTCAAAGGATTGAACAACAAAACCCTATTTCTTTTTAAATCAAAATATTGAAAAATAGAAATATTTTATGACGTAAACAAAACCAAAAATATACGAATAGAAGTTATAAATATAAATTTGAATTTTATAAAATTACGTGGCCTGTCTGAAAAGTGTCCGACCTTTGGCCTAAAAAAATATATAAGTTAACTGACGGGAATGGGACCCTAATCCCCTTCAAAGTGGGCTCCTTGCGCCTCCACGCACTTATCCCACCGTTCCTTCCACTGCCGAAAACACTTTTGGAAGTCTTCTTTTGGAATGGTGTTCAACTGCGCCATCGCGTTCTGTATATCTCATCTCTACTCTCAAAATGGGATACTTTTAATGGCGCCTTCAATTTTGGAAACAACCAAAAGTCGCAAGAAGTCATGTCTGCAGAGTAGGGAGGTTCGCGAACGACTGAATTTCCATGTGCCACCAAGAAAGTCTGAATCAGAAAGCTTGGCGAGCTCTTGCGAGGCATGAGCTGGACCATTGATGAATCTTAAGACACCTATGTAAGCTTACGAATTGTTTAAACTAAATTGACGCCAAAAGAATAAAATAAATATTTACCCAGACAGAATTCAAATTCCTGTTCTGTTTCACGTTTGAAGAATTTCAATGCTGAATAATTGTATCCGAGTATTTATTTCAATGCAAAGTTCATGGCTTCTTCAATGGATTGTGTGAAGAAAAATACATCTTTCTTGAATTAAAATATTTAAAATGAGAAACAATTAAGAAAATTTAGAAAGTAAACGCAATAAAGATGCAAATATAAATTATAAATGTCTATAAGAATTTAACAAAAGCATTTCTTGAATACAATATTTATGTGATAGAATATGAACAGTTACCGGATGTTTTGAGATTTATTTATTTATTTTTTAAAACGAGTTTACATATATTGCTAAAAGAATGTTTACATTTATGGCTGATTATTATACAATTTTGCGATATTTGCACACACGCATACTGTACATATGCGGTACCGATATAAATATCATTAAAATCTTAGAAGATCATCAATTTTCAATACAGAAACATAAAAATAAATCTGGATGAATTCAGGCAATTGAATTGATATTAATTGAACGGAAAAAATCTACATGTCCACTTTAAAAAAAAATGTGTTTTAGTTCTGTTGCAAACTTATGCAAGAAGCCCCAAAAGTGTTGACGAAAATCGCATATGTTTAGTTATCTGTTGCCAATAAAAATTGTCTTTTATTACTAAAATAACATTAGTCAGTGACAATACAAAGATATATTTCAATTGCCAACAACATAACAAGAAGAAGATGTGATCGAAAACGATGTTGAATACGACTATGTGCCTTAATAAATAGGTACAAAGAACTACATATTTTAAATATGCTATTTCTGAATAGTCTTCGCATTATTTAATCGCGTAATTCCTGCGGTTTAATAAGGCGAATATTAAAATTCGGAAATAATTGTACTGAAAATACGTAATATTTGTATCTATGTACTTAATGTCAATTCTTAATTCTATATTTACTCGCGGCGTTGTATTTTGTACACCATTTGATCGTTAAAATTTTAAATACGCGTGTTAGAAATGTGCATTTTTCGAAATATTATCATACATGCTTATGTTAAAGGATTTTTTTTTTATAATATTATACTACATGGTAACGTATTTGACTTAAAATTAATCGCAAAAAGGTAAATCAATCGATTTACCTAGTAATTGAGAAACATATGATGTAATAATACGTCGGATGAGAAGTTTTAATGTGTGAATTTGAGCGAGTATTCAAAGATTAAAATAAAGACGTAAATTATTTATGTCGATTTTTTCGAATGCTTAATGAAAATTATTATTATTATTATTATTATTATTATTATTATTTATTTATTTATTTATTTATTTTTTTTTTTTTTGAAGGGCACTAAATCACAAATACTGGAAAAAATAAGATTAAAGATTAAAAAAAAAGTTTTTCCTTTTAATTATAATTCTTATAATATAAACATCTGATAACCGATAAACATATTTAAGTACAGTAGAGCGCCGATTATCTGGACGCCGATTAACCGTATTGTCCAATTAATCGGATCGATCCAAGGATCATTCGCCTTCCACGAAGGCAATCCCGCCTTCTCTAAAATTTTTGAAATGGAACTAGGCCCGAAAGGGTAAAATCGGCTGGATGTCACGAAAGTTAACCGTTAAATAACCCATTTCCTAATCACGAAATAATAAAATCGCCACCAAATGCAAACAAATCAATGCATAAAATCAACTGTTTCTAGAACCTAAGAAGTTTCACATCTAATGTGCGAGAGTTCCACGCATATTTTTTTCCCACGAAAATTCCTCTTTACCTTCAGATTCTTTGATAGGGGTCGAAAAATTGCTCTCCTGTCCTTTGGTATCCTCATAAGAGGGATCTCCCTCTCTCCGCTCGCATTTGTTCGTACAGTGTATGTATATTTACATGTAATAATTTTTATGTGTACTTCTATCTATACATTTGTACCAACTATGTTGAAAATAAAATTAAAAAAAAGTTTAAAAAATAACTTTTAGACACGCCATTTGTAATATGCTAAAATGTGCACTACTACAATTGCCAGACCTAAACCTGGAAAATGTGTTAAGAGAAGTTACATAAAAAACATTGCCATAACCGTTTTTTTTTAAGTTGTCCAATTATCCGGATTTTTCCGTAACCGGATCGGCCTCGGTCCCGACCGGTCCGGTTAATCGGCGCTCTACTGTAATTAAGAAAAATAACAAGCACGGAATTTTTTCCTTTAACGTCTTGAGGGGCAAGTGATTGTGTTCCTGTAATGCTGCATTCACACCGGAATCTTTGAAAAATTTTGTTTCAAAATAAGGAAAAGCAATTTTACAAGTTTTTTTCCATCAAAGTTACAAAAATAAAATTTATTTAAAAATTTCCGGTAGGAATCTTCATTAAACTTAGGTGGGATAAAATATACCCCACTGTCCCCCATGGGGTTTAAAAAAATTGCATTTCTTTCTGCAGATCGTTAGATTTTTCACCATTAGTTACGAAACGCCTTATATATCATACAATATTTTATTTATTGATTTTGAAAATAACGCCTAGTAAATCTAATATGAAATATTTAAAATATGACTTATTTATGCAATTCAAACACAATTTAATTTCTACGTAAAGACAGTCCTTTACTGAGTAAAACATTTTCATAATGTAAATCAATATTTAAATAATCTTGTTCTAAAACAAATCCGAAAATGATAATAAGAGAAGTCCCTCGGGCTTAAATTAATTTGACACCAAAAGGATAAATTAAATATTTAATCAGGCAGAACTCAAATGCGTCTTCTGTTTCACGCTTGTGGAATTTGAGTATTTATTTCGTCGCAAAGTTTATGATTTCTTCAACTGATTGCGTGGAGATAAACACATTTTTCTTGAATGAAAATATCGAAAATTAGAAACAATTTAGAAAGTAAACAAAGCAATAAAGAGGCAAATATAAATTTTAAATATCAATGAGAATGTAACAAAATTCTTTCTTGAATACCATTTTAATGCGATAGAAAATTAACAGTTATCGGATGTTTTGAGATTTATTTATTTATTTACCAAAAACGACTTATTACTGTTTGTTTTCGAATTGTTAAACCCTCCGTGCTACTGCGCATGCGTCATGTCTGCTTTGATTTTATAAAAATAGGGGTGAGCGGAGTTTGTTTAACTGCACCTTTTTAAGTATGCGCTTTCGGGTAAATAATATCGATTTATGTAAAAACGTTTTTGTAGTTAATAGTATTTATAAAAAACGAAAACGTTTTAAAATTTAAAAAAGTTCTACAACATTTTTGGTTTTCGCGAAACAATTTTTTTTTTTTTTTACAAATTATATTGAAAAAGCTTACTTGTGTTAAAATATATCTTTAAATGTTTTCCTCCACAGCTGCTGAAATTAATGTATACCTGTTTTTTCAAAGACATTTTTTAACTCTTTTTTTTTTTAGGTGAATAAAAAACAAGATTATGCTCATCTCCCGCTTCTCGGCGAATCTTTTTAGAAGTACTTCTAGAAACCCCGGCAATTTGACTGGCTCGTTTTGTAGAATGAGCCATCGGAACAATTAATTGTCCTTTTTCTGCTTCTTGATCACAAAATTTAGTGACATTTTATATAATTTTCTTACTACCACTCCTGAAAGATTTATTTCTACTCGATTTATTACTGCCATTTGAAGACTAAATACAGAAGTTTTAATTTGAATTAAAGCGAGATATTAATAGAATTTTAAACTTTGATCGGAAGCAAAAAATAACAAACAAGTAAGCGCCAATCTTAATCTTAGTGACAACGCAGACGAGAATGCCGAAGTAGAGCTTCGGAAAATGTCCATCTCAGCGTAACAACCCTTTGGATAGTAGAATCGTCCCAGAGTGCTAGGCGTGGTTTTCGAAAACGAACAGTATATATTGCTAAAAGGAATATTTACATTTATGTCTGATGTTATAAAAATCTGCGATATTTGCAAATACGAATATTCTAGGCGTACAGTATTGATTTAAATCTATTAAAAGTCTTATAAGATCACAAATTTTGATTATGGAAACATAAAAATAAATATGGATGAATTCAGTCAACTGAATTGTTATTAATTGAATAGGAGATCTAAAAACTACACGTCTACTTTTTTTCGAAACGTGTTTTCTTTTTTGCAAACTTATCCTTGAAGTCCGACAAGTGTAGACAAAATTGCATTTTTATTTATTCATTGCAACTCAAAATTGTCGTTTAAAAAGTGAATTTCATTCTATACAAATTTTTATATTTAGTTAGTAATGAAAAGCGATGTATATTATACGATATTTTACTTACTGATTTTGAAAATTGTAATTCTAGTATTAAATATTTAAAATATGAATTATTTATTCAAATCAAAATCTGTATAACTCATATGTGAAAGGCCACCCTTTACTGAGTTAAATATTTTCACAATATTAATCTATATTTAAATAAAACCTTTTATAAACAAATCCGAAAATGTTAATAATAGAACTTCTCCAGATTTAAATTAATTGGATATGAAAGGAATAAATTAAATATTTAATTAGTCAAATTTAAATTCCTCCTTTGTCGCACGTTTGTGGGATCTAAATAATGTAGAATTACATCTAAAGTAATTATTTTGACGCAAATTCATTATTCCGTCAACGGATTGTGTGATGAAAATTATTTTCTTCTTGAAACTCAATACACGGTTCGTACGGATTTCTCTAGGAAAACTACCAGTATCTTTTAATAGAAAAAGAAATCTGTGTTAAACGCTCAAAATTTTGCCTTCTTTTAAGAAGAGATTTTCTATAAGAAAATACTGGTGCCGAAAAATTTCCTGGTCTGAATTGAAGGAGGCGTACGAACCATGCAATATTGAATATTAAAAATAGAAGACATAGGGTGACTGCGCCAGTAGTTGATACCCCTCCAGTAGTTGATCAAATGTTTGAAATATTGCGCCATTTCAGGCGAAAATGAATTTTAGACGTGGCACTAGACATAATATTTTTGTTTCAATCTTAGAGCACCTGCTGTCACATTTTTGACAGCAGCCTGCTGTAAGAGAAGCAATTTTATGAATTTTTTTTAAATAGAAAATTTAAAAATTTAGTTTTTGATTAGTTGGAGACGATTACAATAAGTTAAAATAATCCACTTCCATCTTGTTTATTTCAAATAATAGCCTTATAAGAATTATTATTAATCACAGCTTAAACATGATATTTTAAAGATTAATTTTTGAATTTTCGACAGGTTTCTTCGATTGATCAAATACTGGGTAAATGTCAATTAAAGAAACTATTTACTTATATTTTTGTTGCTATTTAATTTCAGCAGTTTCCATTATTGCGAATTATAGGACATTCATTAAGGGTTGTAGCAATCATGTTAATTTACTTCTAAAACTTAAAAGGAACGAAATATAATACAAACCCCATAGCACCGATCTTATTTGATCAACTACTGGCTCAGTCAGCCTATTTACTGCAACAGAAAATAAACAGAATGATTTGAAATGTATATATTAATTGTCTAAACGAATTTACTTTGTATTGCTGCAAGGATATTTATATTTATTATTGATATTGTAGAAATCTGTTATATTTCAATCATATATGCTAGAGCGATCACGACCTAAGTATCATTAAATGTTATGAGATCATAAATTTGCATCTTAAACATATAATAATAAATGTAGATCGACTGAGCCGATTCAAATGTTATTAATTCAATCATTGATTTTTAAAGTTAATTATGAACTGCACATGCATAAGTTTATTTGTCACCTTACTGAACTTTGAGCACTTTTGATAATTACCCTTTGTTTTTGTAATTTTCCAATTCTTCTATTTGAATTCCAGATAAACGTTTCTGTACAAACACTACATACAAATGAAATCAACAGTCATTTGCACGATATTCTTAAGAAAAAAAGTTTTTTACAATCCGGATGTGTCTTCGGTCTTCTTAATATTTTGTTTCTGACCACAGATACTTCAATTAAAAAAAAATTCTTGCGATGAATTCTGTTTTTTTTTTAATTATTATTCCTTTAACTGTGAAAAAAAGCTCTCTCTTAGCTGCTCACAAGAATACGTTACTCTTAACTTCCTTGTAATTAGATTGCTAGACTATTTAGACTCTCTCTGATTATTATCATGCATATAATCATATCCATTATCATACATATAACATATATATATGTATCATATATATTATAATACCTTTGTTTGTACCTTTATAACCATTCTAAAATATATACAGCATATTTTTATTTCATAGGAATTCGAAAGTCCACTGTTGCTTTAAGATGTATGAATTAACATGCGGGAGATAAGTAAATCCTCCCACAACAAGTGTTTTTATATAACCCTCAGCAACTTTTCTGAGGAAAACAAATAAAAAAAAAACTTCTTTTTTGAAAACATACTCTGAATTATATTTTAAGAAGGCGGCGCAAATTTCTTTTGGTGATCATTCTTCTCATGGTAACTCTACATTTCTTAGATCTGTTCTATCCTCTTTTGTGAATGATTATCCTTTTCACTCTAATCAGGTGCTGTTGGCATTTTAAGTCTTGGCATAAATTGTTATAAGCCTGGAAAGTGTCCCCCATTTCTGCTAATTTTTAGGTGGTTTCGTAATTATATAAACGAGTTGGAACCCGTCGAAATTCGACGAATTAAAATGTTTAGAATGGAACTCTTCGATCGAATTTATAATAAACCTACAAAAATAATTACAATAAAAAATTCATCTCGCATTGGTTGTCTAACTCTTAAAACAAATAATGTTCTTAACCTAAAATTACCAAACTATTATTTCCCCAAACTTCAACTGTTTAAATTATTTAAAAATTAAACTGTATTGGAATACGTAATCAAGATGAGTAATTATGCTGAAGTTATCGATTGAGGCTCTTATGTTTGTTTTTACGGGATAAAAAATCAGTAAAACGGATTTCGCTTTGTTACATCATAAAATTCCCCCCCATAAAATCTAAACTATACGTTATTTTCACATTCACAAAATTTACGTACGCACCACTCTAATTCACAATTTAAAAGTATTTTAACGCGCAATACATTATTAATAAATAGATTTCCAAACTCAAAGTCACGTTTGTCCGCTACCACGTTTCATGTTAACATTCGCATAAACTTTAATTTCTAATCTCAGTACCCGCGAAAATTTACCATTGAGAAATTTGCCTTTATTTGCCATAGTATTGACCACTCAGTATTGATCAAATATTTAGTTTAATCAAAGAAAATGATCGTTTTGTTTTAAATATGACATCATTTTTACTCACTGAATCATTTTGCCTAGCGTCTCAAACTCAGTATCAGCGTAATGTAAAAATATTGAAATATCTTCTTCAATCTTTTGATTTATGAAGAAGAATGCGTGTTTTTTTTTAATGGCTGACGTCATTTTCTGTTCAAAAATTAGAAAAAAAAAAGTTACTTTTATTTGTAATGCGAAAATGGCATCAATAAGGATATAATCAATAAAAATAAATAAACCATGACTATTTTCCCTTTACTTTTAATAGAAATGAAGTACTTCAGTTGCCACAATTACAAAATTGGTACTAAAAACTATAAAAAAATTAATATCTCAAAAATAAATCGAGATAGAGCTTTCAAACAAATTCCATTTAAAAGTACATTTCTTTTTCCAATACGACAGTGTGAAAATTAAAACTGTACGATGTTTAGAAGTTTAAAAATTTGCTGTAGCGAAAATTGCAAAACCGAAATTTCATTTCAAATTTCAAAGTATTGCCATTCGCATAATGACGTATGCGTTACGCACAGATATGTTTGTCCTTTATAATATACATACGTAACACCTATAGTCTTCGTCTGGTCCATCAGCCCGCATATAACAGCGCAAAAACTCCCAACCGAATGGTTTGAAATTTAATATGTATAATCGTTACAGAATTTGTCGAGACATTTCAAATGTTATGAAAATCAAAACAAAACTCAAGATATTAATAAGAGTTTTCTTCATTCTATTAAATCCTATCATAGGCAATTAATTCAATGACATCGCATGAGAGGTTGTAATTCTAGGTTGCCATGGTGATTACGTCCTATTTAAGATGGAGTCCTATTATTTCCGTATTACTGAATTTAATATATATAATCGTAATCAATTTTGCATTCATGCATTTTTTCATAAGAGTGCAACAGCTATTACACAAAGATCTGAATAGTTATAAAATTAGTTTATAGTACGAAGTTTATACTACGATCGTTTGCCACGTTTGACGTACAATTTCCGAGTTGTATATTATTCGAACCTATTAGTTGTAATGTCGAAGTAGATGCTGTAGGAAGAAATTTCTGTTAATAGTGGCAGAAGAATTTAAATTAGGTTGTTATCCAGGAGTCTATTGAACTTGACAAGAGGCTATTTCACTGATGCGAAAACAACTTTAATCCTACGAAAGAAAGATTTTAAAATATATCGTTTGCATTTCAATATTTTTAAACGATTTTTTTGCACTGGCTAGCTGAGATCGGCCTGTCCAAAAGCTGTTTTTTACTTTCTCGATTTTGTTCAGAGGATTTCTTTTGCAAGATTATTTTATATTTGGACTCGGTTTCGAAAGTAAAAGTAGACTCATTAAAAAAATCTGCAATGAAAATCGAAAAAATAAAATATGACCTTTGTACAGATCACAGTGATCGCAATGTTAAGCAATGAGACAAAAAAAGAAAAATAAATAAAAATAAAATTTACATCTTGCAAAAACTCAAAACAAAACAAAACAATTAAAAAGAAAAAGTACTAAGTTCGTTTACAAAATGCATGATTTCCATATTTCTAATAGGATATGAAACTATTTTAACACGTTCGCTGCCATCTACGAGAATACTCATAGTTGGCAAACTGGGTTTTCTTGCCAACTACGAGATAACTCGTTATTGATCTTCTTACCTAAATCACAGATTATGAGCACTGCCATAGAAAATTCCTTTAATGTTTCATATGCCAACAACGAGCACACTCGTGTGAATTTATTTGTTGCTAAAAGTAATTCGTCATATATATAGTACTTAACCCTTTGCACTCCAAGCTTTTTTTCCAAGGCCGAACCAGCAACTTCGCGACATTTTTAAAGAAAATAAAATATGTTCTTATATAGTCAAATTGAAAATGATTTTTTTAGTTGAATGTTTTATATATTTTTACATGTTAGAAATATAATATTTAAATCTCATGCTCTATAGTTCTGTTGGGTGTGGTATTTTATAAAGCACTCACCAAGGTGCATTGCAGACTTTTCTGGACAAGTGTCACAAAATGGCGTGTTTAATTGGAATGCGCCTTTGCTAAGGAAATACTCTAAGGCACTCTTATGGCTGTCAGAACTACACTTTTAATACTAGTTTTATTATCATTATTACATTGTTATAATATCACTTTGTCAAAAGAGAGCACATCGAACAAAGTGCCGTTTTTTATAATGCTACATTTTGTTTATGATGCATATCAGCCAGTTTTATCCTCATAAAAAAATTGTTATAAAATACATTTTGGATACTTCCTTTTATCACATTTGAACAGATTCCAATTAGATCACTTCATTAATGTAAATAATAGAACAGTAAGTAAGAACCAAGGTTGGAATTTATGTAAATTGTTCATGTAAATTAAGATGGTGAGTGAGAATCACCGTTGGATTTGATGCAAAGAATAGCGTGGTGAGTGAGACTCACCGCTGGAGTGGAAAGGATTAGATAAAAAAACAGAAAATAACTTAAAAGTACTATATTGCAGATATGATTTTGGCGTGTATGAACAGATGCATCATCTCAGCTTTGGCAGCGAACGTGTTAAGGAATCATTATTATGCACGTGTAATCGTCATGTGTACGTAGTCGTTAGTATGCTGTGGCAGCTCAAAAATACTAGCTCCATGTCTCTAAACCGACATGAGCGTACGAACTTCCTTGTGTTAAGAGGTCTTTTTTTTCGTCTAGACAGATGACGTGATGAAGAGCCAAAAACGAGTGTATAAACGGTGGAGTGGAAGAGAAGTTGTCTGGACTCCATCGATTCTGTGTTACTATTTTTTGTTAATTTAAAAATTTCTGTTTGTTGTATTGCGGTGTGTTGTGGTGTGTTAAATAAATGTTGATGTTAATCGTCAAGAATAGCGCACTAAATAGAAGACTTACACACAGGGCTTAATTTCTAAAAAAAAAAAAAAAAGTTGGAAATTGCTCGTCAAACGTGGCAAATGAGGTGCGTTCGTACTATAACTGGTTTTATAAATACTTTTTACACCGGATATTGTACTGAATGTATATTTTAGTGCACTTCGTAAGTGCCTATCAATTTCATTCTGTTCAAAGGGCTCTAACATCATTAAAATGCACTTGAAATAATTTTTTCCAATTGGCCGTAACGTAACAGAAAACTTTTGACTGTCCCTGTAATTAAAATATACATCCGATTTTTATAAAATTGGAAATGAGTCGACAAAAATATTGCAACAATTATATATTTAAAATTTCAGATCATTCGGAAGACTGTAACATCATTAAAATGCACTTGCAATAATTTTTCCCCATTAGCCGTAATGTAACGGAAAACTTTTGACTGTCCCTGTAATTAAACTATACATCCGATTTTCATAAAATTTAAAATGGCTCCACAAAATTTTGCAACAATTATATATTTAAAATTTCAGACCATTCGGTTGGGTAGTTTTTGCTCTGTTATATGCGGACGGATGGACAGACGGACTGAACGACGATTATAGGTGCTTCGTATTTATATAATTACGAACGCACCTAAAAATTACCGAAGCTCTAATATTCTGAAATAATAACAAACATAGATTATCCCTCATCCGCTCCCCCCACCGCGTATTTATATTGCATACATTATTTGCAAAATTCAAAGCAATTTCGTTTTTAAGAAAAAGATAAAAATTACTATATTTTGTGTATATCTATGTGCCTTTATCTAAAATAAAATCTAATAAATGAACAGAGCAAAACATTAAAATTAGGCGTAGTGAATTTTCAGAAAATCTTACTCGCCAAGAATTTCTTTGTATGAACTAGCAAAACACAATACACACACAGTGCTGTTCCAGTTCCGGAGTGCTTCGGTGCAGATTACTTGTATGATCTACTGAGTTCCGACTAATATTTAAATATTTACTAAAAATAAAGAGGCACTTGAGTTCATGTGCGCTTCGGTGTAAATAATCTACCACGTGGAGCTTAAAAAAATATCAGCAAGAATATTTTATAAATACGAACAAAAAGCAATAAACTTATGACGACCACGCGTAATAACGGTGGATCCTGTTGCGGTTAACTCTTGCATTCCTCATCGCCGTTCGAAAACCATTGAGAAAGAAAACCAATGAGTTTATTCTTGCGAGCACTAGAAAGAAGTATGTTCGTAAGTATGCTACACACTACGTCATATATGTAAGCGCTTTGGTAGGAAATAACTAAAAGTATCAGATATGTGAGGGAAAGAAAAGTGTAATTTAGGATCGAGTTTTTCGGAAGTGTTCTTCAGCAGGGCTCAGGAGCCATTAATTATGAGCTCCGGTGAGCTCCAGCCCAAATTAAGCCCTGCTTACACATGGATTACACAATGACGAGCCAGTCGTTCAAATCGTTACAATGCATTCACTATTATATGTAAAAAATCGGTATTACATAATTTCAGAATTCTGATTATTTAAAATTGCATTTTAGAAGATAACATATCATTTGATTAGTCTGTTGACTTAATACCCTCATCGATGTTTATATGCTTCTTTAACTTTCAACAGCACTCAGTTGTACGATATTGTTAAGAAAATTCACTCTTTTTTACAACCAGGTTACGTCTTCTAGAGCTTTAGGGCTTCAGTGCATTGGTTCAACAGGTAAAAAATGTTTATTTTCGATGAATTCACCCTGTTTAAAAATAAAAATTTATGTCAAAAAAAAAAAAAAAAACATATTTATTGAATTAAAGTGAAACTTTACGTCAAACTATCAAAAATATCAAAATTCCATTGTTACCTAATATGTATGAATTAACAAGAGATGGATAAATAAATCCATTCACAGTAACTATTTTCAAATAACTATCATCAACTTATCCTGCATAAAAAGTTTTACGAACATCCTCCTCGAAGGCATTTTCTGAATCTTATTTTATGTAGGTGGCTCAAAAGACTTTTGATGGTCATTCATCTCAGAGTATCTCTATTCCTTCTGTGTCCCTTTATTTATCTTTTGTGACTGATTCTCATTTTCTCTAATCAGATGCTGTCTCGGCATTTTAAGTCCAGGCATAAATTTTTACGACGGTGTAAAGCGTCCGCCGTTTCAGCTCATTTCTCGTTTGGAGTCTCTTAATTGCAGCTTTGAAGCAGCCGTTCTAACAAGAAATTTCAGCGAATAGTAGCGAAGGAATTCAAATTAGGTTGTTAGGTACGCATCCTGGAGTCTATTGAACTTGAAATTGTGGGATGAGATGAACAGAACTTGAAAATCTACACTATGCAGAAAAGTATACCGATTTCGATTACTAAATATATACAGGGTCCCAAAATGATGAGGCAAACTTTAAGAGGTATTGGAACTCATTAAGGCAAACAATTTTTGTATAGGAAGCCAGAGTTTCTACACATTAAAAAAAGACAAATATGCCTTAATCCACGAAAATATAATATAACCACGAACCAAATTTATAATAACCCCATTAGAGTTAGTTACGATTACGAAAAGGGTGCTTTATCTTTAGAATTCTCAGAAACCCTTTTATTTTCGATATTTTAAGAAGAATTAAAGAAAATAAAAAATGTTTATTTTGCTGCAACTGATTAAAGGAAACGTTTTCGAGCAGTTTTTACAATGTATTATAATCAGTCTTCTCAACTCAGAATATCGATTTTTAAGATGCTATTAATTCACCACATATTCACGTTCAACAAGCAGGCTGAACAGAAAAACATGCTAAACGAACAGCATTGACATTAAAGTTAAATTGAACATTATTTTGTTTCTCTTGCAGGTATAAATTCTACTAGGCAGCTGAAAATGTACTTAAAAATTGATATAATCCAAGATCCGATGTTCTGAGTTAAGAAAATGCTAAGGGGTTACATACGTTCTCAACATTTAAAAATTTGATTTTTTAAGTTTTGACGCAAATTAAATCCTTATAGTGTGTAATTATGTTAAAAATATTTAAAGTGATATCTCAATTATTGAGGAAGATGTGTGCAAAAATGTGAGCATGTGCACAATTTGTTTTTGTTGCTGTTGGTTATATTTGTGAGAATGTATTGAGCCATTTTAAAGATTATTCTTCCTTATTGAACACTAACGAGAGTTTAAATGCTAAAATTTAGAAAATTTGCCCAAAAGTCCTGTGTCCAGAGAGTGCCCATTACTGGACCAGAGAGTGGTGTCTATTGCTGGAGTTTTGGACGTTTTGATATATTTCTGTTCTTTAAAATTAAATTTTGATTCATTTTAGTAAATGAGACTGTAAGAATGGTTAAATATTGTTTTTAGATTAATATAATATCGAAAAAATTGGAATATAATAATCAGAACTATTAATAAAAATAATTTTAAAAGAAATGGGTGTCCATTACTGGCACATCTACCCTATATAGTAATTAAATTGGTGAATCCCTTGGCTAATTTTTAGGAGTTAATATTTAAAAATAATATAAATAAAATTTTGGACACTCCATGAATGAAAAAGGCCATCTTAACTTAAAAAAGTATAAGTTTTCCGCATGTTAGTTGATTTAATATGGTTTAAACATAAGGTAAACATTTTTGCAATAGTTATAAATAGTAGATAAAATGAAGCTTTAATCACAAAAGTAATTTTTATTTTTCATTGCATCGTTATAGTCCATCATTGGTTATTCATAGCTTTACATAAGCCTTCATAATCCTGTGAGTATTTTTATTTATATAAGGAAATGTTAAAGTTCACTAAAAGAACAAATTGATCAAGTGTTTTTATTTGCATTACCAAATTATTGCAAGTGCATTTTAATGATATTACAGAGATCCGAATGATCTGAAATTTTAAAGATATAACTGTTGCAAAATTTTGTCGAGCCCTTTCAAATTTTAGGAAAATCGGATGTCTAGTTTAATTACAGGGACAGTCAAAAGTTTTTCCTTACATTACGGCCAATGGGAAAAATTATTGCAAGTGCATTTTAATGATATTAGAGCCTTCCGAATGATCTGAAATTTTAAAGATATAACTGTTGCAAAATTTTGTCGAGCCATTTCAAATTTTATGAAAATCGGATGTATAGTTTAATTACAGGGACAGTCAAAAGTTTTTCTTTACATTACGGCCAATGGGAAAAATTATTGCAAGTGCATTTTAATGATATTACAGAGATCCGAATGATCTGAAATTTTAAAGATATAACTGTTGCAAAATTTTGTCGAGCCCTTTCAAATTTTAGGAAAATCGGATGTATAGTTTAATTACAGGGACAGTCAAAAGTTTTCCTTACATTACGGCCAATGGGAAAAATTATTGCAAGTGCATTTTAATGATATTAGAGCCTTCCGAATGATCTGAAATTTTAAAGATATAACTGTTGCAAAATTTTGTCGAGCCTTTTCAAATTTTAGAAAAATCGGATGTATAGTTTAATTACAGGGACAGTCAAAAGTTTTTCTTTACATTACGGCCAATGGGAAAAATTATTGCAAGTGGATTTTAATGATATTAGAGCCTTCCGAATGATCTGAAATTTTAAAGATATAACTGTTGCAAAATTTTGTCGAGCCCTTTCAAATTTTAGGAAAATCGGATGCATAGTTTAATTACAGGGACAGTCAAAAGTTTTTCTTTACATTACGGCCAACGGGAAAAATTATTGCAAGTGCATTTTAATGATATTACAGCCTTCCGAATGGTCAGAAATTTTAAAGATATAATTGTTGCAAAATTTTGTTGAGCTATTTCAAATTTTAGGAAAATCGGATGTATAGTTTAATTACAGGGACAGTCAAAAGTGTTCCGTTACATTACGGGGAATGGGAAAAAAAATATTGAAAATGCATTTTAATGATGTATCAGACTATGCGCTTTATGAAGTGCAAAAAATTATACATTCAGTACAATATGGGGTGCAAAAAATAATTATAAAACTAGTTATAGTACGAACGCACCTCATTTGCCACGTTTGACGAGCAATTTCCAACTTGTTTAAGTTTTGAGGCGATTTTTCCATATAAGTGAGAAGAATATGGTTTCTTTCTTTTAACGCAATATAGTACATTTTGTTCTCTTTTCAAAAAAGTTTATTCGGAATTCGTGCAGTGATTTTTGTGCAATTATTTATGCGAAATTTTTATGCAATTATTGAACAGCATTTAATGTATTTCAATTACTATAAGGAGCAGGTTACCGTAGAGGGACACAGTTCTGTTGCCAAATGCCGCCAAGTTTGTCGCCCACTTGGCGGTATATCGCCAAATTTGGCGACCAAAATGTGTCACCAAAAGTGACGCCAACTTGGCGATATCTCTAATATTTCGCCAGATTCCCATAGACTTCCATTGTAAACCAATATGAATTACTTGCTTACAGAAAATCAACAAATTGAGATATTTTAATGCAACAAAAACTAATATTAACTTAAGGGATTATATTAATTCGATTTTTCCACATTAGGAAAAAGAATACGGTTTCTTTCTTTTAACCCAATATAGTAAATTTTGTTCTCTTTTCAAAAAAATTTATCCGGAATTCGTACAGCGATTTTTGAATTTTTAGCGAATTTTTTATGCGATTATTGAACAGCATGTAATGCATCTCTATACCTATAAGGGGGGTTACCGTAGGGGGGATCCAGTTATGTTGCCAAATAACGCCAAGTTTGTCGCCAACTTGGCGATATATCGCCAAATTTGGCGACCAAAATGTGTCGCCAAAAGTGACGCCAACTTGGCGATATCTCTAATATTTCGCCAAATTCCCATAGACTCCACTGCAAAACAATAGGGTTTACTTGCTTACAGAAAATCAACAAATTGAGATATTTTAATGCAACAAAAACTAATATTAACTTAAGGGATTATATTAATTATTTTTAAGGGAGTCCAAGTTAATTAATTACGAATAAAAGTAACATGATCTAATGCTTAGCATGATTTCCAAACCATAAATTTTAAGAGAAACCACAGGGTCAAAGGAATTTGACTTGAAACTTTTATCCAATTATAGTAAATTTTGACTTTCGTGAATTTTGAACGTTTTGTGATTTTTAATGCGCTTTTTACGTTTCTTCGCGATCTGCTGCAATTTTTTGACATTCCATTTTTGGCCTAATGTACATTCTGTCCTCATTTCAATAAAGTTTATTCGGATTTCGTATAGCAATTTTCGAATTTTTCGGGAATTTTGTATGTGATTTTTAGTGTATTTTAGCGATTTGCTACTATTTTTCCACATTAGTGAAAGGGATCAACTTGCAATCTTCGAACATAATATATATATATATTTTCTCTTTTCAGAATTTGAGAAGCAATTTAAAATTTTTTTCGCGATATCTTATTGTGATTTTCAGAGCTTTTTCGAAATTCCTGCTGTTTTTTGACGTACCCGGGCAACGCCGGGCAAGTTCGCTAGTTATCACAATAAAACTGAAGTAAAATCTAATAATTACCCACAAAAATTTTAAATGAATATGAAAAAGAGTGTTTAGGATGCTATGCAATCCCACAAATTTTTAAGTATTGTAATCAAGATTTTTTTCGGCTTCCAGTTTTCAACGGATTTCCAAGTTTTAGTGGTCAGAGATCCCGAAAAACATGTTTTTACAAAATGTCTGTCTGTCCCTTTGTCCATATGTCCGCTTTGCACCATCGAAAATTGTATGAAATTAAGCATAGAATTGAACCAATTTTTACTTTCTTCTATCTTTACAAGAAGAAAGTATTGGTTTCATGAAAATTTTCGAATTCCAGTTTTCGACGGATTTACACGTTTTATGAGTCAGAGATTCCAAAAAACATGTTTTTACAAAATGTCTGTCTGTGAGTCTGTCTGTCTGTCTGTCTGTCTGCCTGTCCGTCCGTCTGTCTGTCTGTATGTGACACAAATTTTGTGGGCACTCTATCTCAAGAACTAATGGACGAAATTTCACAAAACTTCGTATTTAGTTAGACCTTGATATAAACTGAAACTGATTAGTTTTTGGTGAAAATCGCCCAACAGGTGGCGCTGCTATGCGGCATTTTTAACGATTTCTTCAATAGCTGTATCTCAAGAACTACTCCACGGATTTTCATAAAACTTCAGATTCAGTTACTCCAGGATATAGTTTGATGCTGAATACTTTTTTGTGAAAATCGCCCAACAGGTGGCGCTGGTATGCTGCATTGTTCATGATTATCGCAGTAGCTCTAACTCAAGAAAAAATGCACGAATTTTCATCAAACTTCAGATTCAGTTAGTCCCTGATATAAATTAGTGCTGCTTAATTTTTGGTGCAAATCGCCCAACAGGTGGCGCTGCTGTGCTGCATTTTTCACGATTTCCACAAGAGGTGTATCTCAAGAACTATTGCACGGATTTTCATCAAACTTCAGATTTAGTTAGTCCTTGACATGAATTGATGTATAAATTAGCGCTGTTTAATTTTTGGTGTAAATCGCTCAACAGGTGGCGCTGCTATGCTGTATTTTTTGCGATTTCCGCAATAGCTTTATCTCAAGAACTAATGCTTGGATTTTCAACAAACTTCAGATTCAGGTATACCTTGATATCGTTTAGTGCTGTTTACTTTTGGTGTAAATCGCTCAACAGGTGGCGCTGCTATGCTACATTTTTTTAGAATTTCCGCTATAGCTCTATCTCAAGAACTAATGCGCGAATTTTCATCCAATTTCAAATTCAGAATACTTTGATATGAATTGGTGCTAAATCGTGGTTATTTCTTGTACTATTTAAATGATTTAATTGACGTGATTTATATAGAAGAAAGTTTTGTGATGGCCACAACATACTAGTTTTTGTATGTTTTTGGCTGTGACGAGCAGGTTCTTCTTGAATTTGGAAATATTTCTCCGGAAGTGGGCAATTTTTGTGCTATTTGCGTTATTGTACCATCGAAAAGTGTATGAAGTTATGCATAGAATTGAACCAAATTTCATATAATGTTTTTGATTATGGCAATCAGATTCTCCTTGAATTTGGAAATATTATGCCAGAAGAGGACGCTGTAACATCAATTTTTCTAGATTTTTCATAGTTCTGTAGTACATCGGATGTTCATGCACCGACGAGCAATTCGCATCCAGCTAAACCGGCGATTATCAGGAAGCTGATGGGCAACAGAATAACGAAAAGAATTGTTTTCGTTTTACATACATTTGATTTTAATAAAATTATGATTGAGAGTAACTCGTTTTTACTCCAATAAGTAAAATGAAGAAGAAACTTAAGATGTAAATCAAAGCTGGTGTAGTACTGAAGAAATAACACTCAAGGATAAACATGTGTAATTTTTTTAAAAATATTACATGTATCAGAAAGAGGAAATTTTTTAGACTGGCACATCCGACTAGCTTCTTGTGTTATGAAAGAGAGAGGTGACATCAATTGGAATATTTTCAGAAAACCGTTTATAAGCAAATCCCACATAGCAATTTTAGTTTGCAAAAAATTTGCACAAGTCTTGCTTTGCAAACCTACAAAGTTGCAGCAAGTTCAGCATGACAAGACTGAAAGTTCTTAACAAGACTGCAGCAAGATAACGCAAACGCCGAAGTCACCAGACTTTGAATTTGCAGCTAGCTTGTCGTGCAAGTTAAATTTTTGCTGTATTAAATTTATTGCAAATTAACGGCAAACAAGTAGAAAATTTAATTCTGTCATGACTAAAGTACTGCAAATTCTTTGCTAGGTAGTAGAAAGTTTAGCTTTGTCTTGTAAAAAATACTGCAAACTTATTGCAAATTAGTAATCTTGTCATGCCACACTATCTGTTTACAAAAGTTACACTATAAGTTTGACCCCTTGAGGTCTGTTGTTGCATACGCACTGATGTATACGCACCGTCAGAAGGGTGCATGCATCATTTTAATCACCATTAACAAATAAAGGTAATATTTATACTTTTAAATTCGAGTCTGATTTGATACTTGATAAGTACAGCGTTCTAAAAATGCGGTGCCAGCCGAATAAAATTTGTGTAAGGGATGCAGTCCCGAATGTGTTAAAAAGTCATATATTCGAATGGGGTTAAATGCAAAAAATAAATAAATAAATAAATAAATATCAATTAAAACGATATTTTAGAAAAATCCAATAATATTGAGAAAAATTAAAATTTTCAATACAAATTCAAAATGGCCGAAGACATAAGCATAACTTAGTAAATTAACATAACTTTTTAATTGTTAAGAATTTTTATATGAAATAAGGTGTAGATTATAGATAAAATGTTACTTTACAAAAAATTACTACATTTGAAGAGTTAAAATAATAAATACCGTTTTCTGGGTTCCTTAACTTAACCAATCAATGAAAATGAAATTCCATTACAGTAACAATGATGTGTGTGTTTGGCCTTTGAATAAAACCCAATTTCTGAGCATGTGCTGATTGTCTATTCTCTCAACAGACGTATTTTTTGCTTTCGCAACTTTCGTGAATTAAAGACAATCTTGAATCAGGTGAACATATTTTACTCAGATAACCTTATTGGTAATACCATCTGCTCTGTCATGTAGACAGTTCAACAGAATAAACCGCATGTAAAGGAACTCCATATAAACGATGGGTACATAGGTAAACTATTATTTTAACACAGTCAAAGTGATTGGTAAAGTTATCATACGAATTGAATATTTCCAACTGAGCGAAATAATGCCCAGGTCGGGAATCGAACCCAGATCCTTGGCTTACAAGGATTGTAAGCCAAGGTTCGATTCCCAGCGTGGGCATTTTTGCTTACAGGGCCAACGCTTTACCGTTTAAGCTAACTGGGCCGACAACCGGTGAGCACATTTCGCTCAGATAACCTTATTGGTAATACCATCTGGTCTGTCATGTAAACAGCTCAACAGAATAAACCGCAGGTAAAGGAACTGCATATAAACAATGGGTACGTAGATAAACTATTATTTTAACACAATCAAACTGCTTGGTAAAGCTATCATGCGAATTGAATATTTCCAACTGAGCGAAATAATGCCCAGGCCAGGAATTGAACCTAGATCCACAAAAAGTGGTCCATAGAAAAGTCCATAGAAAGTGATCATGAAATCTAGGAGATATAAGTTAAGGAAATTAATAATTTTTAGTTTGTAAAACTATTTGTACAAATTTGTAAAAACTACAATTTTTCCTATTTTACTTATTGCCTGAGTACTTATTTTTTTGTATAATTTACAGACCATTTAAGTTATTCTTGCGTCTCATTCACATATTTGTACTTTTGTGATGTTTTTCATTTTAAAAGTGTTTTCATTTTTAAGGGACAATTTCCCTGTTATTGAAATAAATTATTATTTTAAATGCAGTAATTTCACAGATTTTTTTCTTTGGATAAATATCACCACAAATATTCTACAACTTACTTTTGTGACAAAATGTATGTATATGTAAAAAAAAAAAAAAAACCCTGTCAAATAAAGCTTGATGAATAAAAGTAATAGTCATCAAACCTTTAAATATCTCACTCAGATAAAAATGAGTTCGCCGACCTTGAGAAAAAAAATGCGCATTGTCCATTCCACTTTTTGTATGTCTTTTTGTAGTATAAATAAGTGCTACTGTCCTCCCAAAAAGAGCATTTTGCCACTGAAAAGCCGCCTACCATCGGTGGCCGAAAAATCGATAAAAGGGGAAAGCAAGATCTTCTATTGAATGTATCTGAATACTGAAACTGCGATATATTCATACTTTTACATTCAACAATTTTCTTTTTACTCTGTTCTTATTCAAATGCGCGTATTTCGGACGTCTTTAAAGACTGCATTTTATTTGAACGTTACATAATGTGAACATTCGAAATATAGTAATTATAAAAATAGATTTCAAATACATGTATACAAGTTAGTTTATTGTTCATTTTAAATTTTATATCGAGTTTAAAAGAATTGCAACAGTTTATTTATTCTTATTTATTAAACAGAATTTGCAGTACAGTCAGTGCAATTAAAGAGGAAATGTTGACATCTTTGGTTCGCCCGGTAACTTAGTGCTTAGCACATTGCCTTGCCCTAATACACGGTCGATATTTACACCCTGTCTTGGGAAAGCTTCACAAAGTTATTCATCCCTTTGAGGTCAATAGACTGAGTATCAAGCGTGCTCTGGCTCTAAGCACTGAGACTTTTAAAGTCAGGTTGATCACTTGACCGAAACATATGCTATACGAGGTGTGGCTATTAAATAACCAGACTAGTGCTGCCTCTGGCAAGAAGCGAACGTGGTGGAGTCGAACTTTCCTTCATACTATTACGTGGTACCTTCCGCATCCCCTGCGCGATCTCCAAGGTCACGTGCCATTCAGTTTGGCTGTAGCATTTGCTCGGAGTGATCAGTGCGGTAGTAACTCGACGGAAAATTTATAAGTGTTCAGATGACAAACGGGCTAACGCCAAGTTTCTCGTGAAGTATCTCGGAAAAACTGCCACAAATCAATGTTTATCGCTCACTCGAGTTTTAAAGGGTTTATAAGGTTCAAAGGGAGGGAAGAGAAACGATCGAAGACGATGCGCGCCCGCGACAACCATGCACCTCAAAAACGGACTCAAACATTCCAATAATTGGTCAATTGATCCGCGAAAATCGTCGCCTGAGTAACCGATCTATTGCTGATTTGACAGGACTCGAGAAAAATGTGTTCATCAGATTTTGCAGGAAATATTTATCATGAAGAGTCCTGGATCCTTCACCAGAACAATGCGCCATCCCATTCTGCTTTGTCTGTAAAGGCGTTCTAGGCAAAGCACACCATTCTCGTGTTGGATAATCAACCTTACTCACCAAACGTAACCGCCTGTGACTTCAATTTATTTCAAATGTGAAATCCAAGCTGAAGGGGGCAAGCATTAAGAGCATAAAATTGATCAAAGCAAAAGCGGCTGTGACTCTCAACAAGCTCACAGAAGGTGACTTCCAGCACTCAATTGCGCAGCGGAAAATTCGGATTGTGCCGTGCAAAGATTGATAAGGAGAGTATATTGAAGGCAATACAGTTTCTGATGTAACTGGTGACGAATAAAAAGATTTATGACGTCAGTCCGATTATTTAACAGCCACACCTCGTATAATATTGCCTCTCATTTGCTTCGAGCAGCACTTTTGCGCTACAAGAAGTGTTATTTTCATGTCAGAACAGAATCAGAAAACATGAGAAACGGAGTGAACATACGGTTTTTATCACCGCTAAGTGTTTTCAAAGATATTCTTAAAGCCTGAGAACTGAGAACAACTATACTTTAGAGCACACTGATTGATTAAATTCAAGCTGATATCTAGCGAAGGACATACAATGACAAATTCGTCATTGACGAAGTTACAATAGATGAACCATCACACGGTGACTTTTTTACTGTTTATATCTCGAAAAACCTGTTTAGGAGAAAATATCTGGTATTGTTTATGATATGGCAGTACGTGTGACAGCAATTCAACTAAGGTATTTTCAAAATTGTTTATTGGAAATTCGTTGACGAGTTAGACTCATCTTTACGAAATTTCGATCAAGAGATGGAAGACTAGTTAGACGTTATGTACTATCACAAAAAGCTCATTAATCATCATAACATCAATTCTTGCATCGTTTATTTGGAAATTTGGTTATAACATTGTATGAAGTGCTCTCTCATACTCTCTCTCTCTCCTGAGAGCTGGTAACTTAAGTATCGATTTTTAGCTGTTTCAGAGTCAGACAGACTGTTATATGATAAATAGTCAATCAAAGAAAAAATAATACAATTTAGGAAAGGTATGGAGTGTTTTTATAAGTTGAAACTCATGGAAATATAGCTGTAACTAGCTAAAATTTTTCAAAACAAAGGAAATGTAAGAAATTGGAAGATTCAGAGAAAGTGTGATAAAAAATAAATATTTTAGGTTAAAAGTCATTTTAAGAATGTATGATTAATAAATGGTTTAATTAATGAAAACTATGTTGAGAATTAGTGGTTTACATAGGAACGTCTGTCCGGAAATGTCAGCGCTGTCAGCAAAGAGAATTGTAGAAGTGGTAGACAAAGCGCGAACGGTGCCGTACACAATGGCGACCCAAAGAAAGAAACCACATCTTAAATCAAGGGATTGTGGGAGAGGTGGGCATTCGAATGATGCATCAGGCCCAATACATGAATTCTAGAAGGTCCGGTCCAAATACCAACGTACTTGCCTGTCATTATTTATTGTAACGACCTGTGACGCGGAGTCAGGGGCACATCGTTAAGTGGTTTTGGCCAGTCGGGTTTCCAATTACATCCTCAATGATAAACCTATGGGCATATATTGCATTCATATATTTAAAATGTCTCATCAAAAATTAATTCATTAATTTTTTTATGTGTTATTAGCAAAGCAGACGAACTGCGGGAAAGATTTTAGCACTTTGGATGAAATTAAGTGCCTATTTTAAAAATATTTTGTCAACTAATGAAGAAAAAGTATTCTTTTAGAAGAATACATAGGAAAAAAAAGTTCAAAATATTAATTTCCTGATGAGATATTTAAAAAAAGGCATTACACAACCACAGGTTTGACAAAAAGCAAAGGGACTTTGAGATTTCACTGAACAACACCCTTAAGCTATTTCTATCAAATCGATTTGCATTTTGTCTTGTAATTTTGTTCTATCTTTGTGCCTTTTATCTGTTTCTGGTACCATTTCCGGGTATGCGTTCCTATGTGAATATGGTTACTATTGATGTGTTCTATCTCCCCTATAAGATTTTACGGGAGGTTTTTAGACACTGTAAATATATATAAACATTATACACAAACACACACGTATATTTAAGTATTGCGCGGCAGCGCAATACTTATTTATTTCCAGTGTCACTTCTCAATGTTAATTTAACATGAAAAAGCCTATGGAGATCATAACTTTTTCATTTTTTCTTCCCACCTTTTTGTCCCTGATGCCACTCATTTTTTTTCTTTACTAATTCTAATGATATTATAAATTTAAAGTGTAAGAACGTTTGCCTGACGTCAGGGTCAAAACGAATGGTAAAATACCTTTGCAGATGGATGAATTATAACTCAGAGAGAAACATGGGCCAATTGTTTTTTGCATTATTCAAATATTTTTCTTAATAATTCCAATTTTCGCTTTTTTCATTGAAAATTAACGGACATTTTTCATAGAAAATGTAGCTTTTTTACTTCATTGTTGCAAAAATTTCAAAAGCCGTAATAATAATTTATTTCTGTTTAGTTGAAAGATTTTCACGTGAAATAATAAATTAAGCTAGTTTTTTTTTTTTTTTTTTTTTTTTTTTCAAAAATTAAAAAGGGGAATATGGCGTCATAATGGAAATAAAGAGGATATTTTCAGAATAAGTTTTTGCTTTGATCAAGTTTATATTTTAGTAAAAAGTTTCTAATGGATAGCTATTTTTACGCAGGTAGCGAACTTAGTGGGGAATTACATAACTTAAATTTTAAAATGTATTTTTTTTCCGAGATGAGAACTATTTATGCCCCAAGTTAAACTTAGGTAATAATTTTCTGATGTGTTTACATCACTCCTTGGGAGAGAATAAGGTTTAAAAATTTAAGTAAAACTTTTATTTTTTATTTTTTACTGTATCACAGCTGTAATATTGTTAAATATTAGCAGTAAGGATTGAACACAATTTACATTTACACTCATAGCGTTCCTGAGTGGGAAATAGGGTATCTAAATTTAAGTGAAGTTACTTTTTTATGTTTTGATTATCGATTTTTTACGTTCAGATTGGAAGTTTTTGTCCAAACTACCGCAACCTGCATTACTACAGTGGTGAAACATTTTGAATTACACTTTGGTAAACTGCATCCCGCATTGTGATGCAATACCGCATACATGAAAGCCTGATGATGATACTCTCTATTAATTTTGAAAAGCGTTCGTCTGAGTGCTGTAGTTATTAAAAAACTTGACATATTAAACAAAAACATAATTTAAAGAACAAATTAAAAAAACAAAATTTATTTCCTACATTGTTTAAGCCCGAGAAGGCAAATATTAAGATATTTCATTCAATTAGTTTTACATTTAATGTTAAATTTTTGTAACAAATTAGTTAAGCCAATTGAAGATTAAAAAAAAAAATAATCATACAATATGATACTTAAAACAATCTAAAAAATTTGATTCCGTTCAAATCAAATCAAAATAAATCTTAGACCTTTTTTTAAGTTCTGTATTTCGCATGCATCTTATCATTTTACGCACAATTGTCATAAACATAATACAAAATCTGCAATACAAATATTTTCAATTAAAAATGGAAGAAGTCTAAGATTGATTTCGATTTGATTTGAACGGAATCTAATTTTTTAGGGTGTTTTAAGTATCATATTGTATGATTTTTATTTTTATTTTTTAATCTTCAATTGGCTTAAATAATTTGTTACAAAAATTTAACATTAAATGTAGAACTAATTGAATGAAATATCTTAATATTTCCCTTCTCGGGCTTAAACAATGTAGGAAATAAATTTTGTTTTTTTAATTTGTTCTTCAAATTATGTTTTTGTTTAATATATATATATGCATACAAAAAATATATATGTATACAAAAGGTGGAAAAGAGTATTGAAACACCTTGCAAAAAACTTTCTTTAAATGATATACTTGCTATAGCGACGTTTGTAGATGAAGCTGCTGTTTGTGCATAATGTAACTCATAGAGTAAAGAGTAAAAATAGAGATAAAGTGTGGTGGCTGGGAGTGACGCCAAAAATGTAACCCTAAAATCCGCTGCGTTCGGCCCAAACAAAATCGCGTGTTTTCACAAAAAAGAAGAAAAATTTTAATAATACAGATTTTAATTCATAATACAATGAGATAAATACTTAAACTATAAGCAGATCATTTTCATTTGGAGAAAAAATACACCGTTGATGTCAAAGAATTCGATCCTTGTTCCCCGCGCTTGCTTTGTTTGGGCCGAATGATGGTATTTAAATTTGAGCGATAACGCGCATCATATTGCAAAACATTTTTACCGCATACTGTATCTCCATCTATCTCTTTCCTCCGTGAATATAACTACGTACATAAGCTCATATATATGTCGACGTCATCATTTTTCATCAAGACAGCATTCTGTGCAATTGTGAGTGAATCATGTTAGAGGTGACTGATTTAAAACATGGCCAAATTGTTGGGTGTCGTATGGTGAGTGCTTCTGTAAAAAGGATAGTGAAAATTTTTGGTTTATCAGGAGGTACAATGTTAAAAATTTAGATTATCACTGTATACAGGAAGACTAGAAAAACTGCATCTGACAAACACAACCGGGGATGGAATTGAGTGTTAGCTGACAGAGACAGACGAGCATTGTACAGGATTGTGATAAAAAATAAGAAATTTGCGGTCGCAAAAGTGACTGCTGAGATAACTACAGTGCTTACAAATTCTATTAGTCCCGAAACAGAACGAAGGGAACTCCATGTGTCCATGGACCATGCCGCAATAAAACCACTCTTTTTGGAAAATGTTTCCATATTTTTGTCAACCCCTGTATGTATGTATATATATGAGTTTCAAACTCGCCTTATCCAATATTTAAAAAGTCGAGTTTTCGAAAGTGTTTTTGGTGTTTAAAAAGTCTCTTTCAATCTATTCTATTGGTGAACCTGCATCGAAAAACCGCTACAATCTGAAAAAAAAAAAAACTAGTTTCATCCTGTATTTCTGGCACTGTAAAATCTGGATTTACGTTGAAAACCAGTGCGCGCAGTCAGAACTTTTTCGCGATTTCCTTAAATTTGATTTTCTGGTTAAGGCGAGTTTTCAAACTCACGTCCTCACACACTGTAAAAAAAATCTGTGAAGTTACTATAGTTTTTCTAGGAAACTGGGATTCCTAGAACTTTTCATGTAACGTCAACAACAAAATTTCATGTAACAGACACACTTTTGCGCCGAAAATCAAAAAATCTGTAAGGTTACTAAGAATTTCTTTGGAAACTGGGATTCCGAGAACTTTTCATGTAACTGCAGCCAGGGTTACAAATAAAAGTTTAGTAAGATTACTGAAATTTTAGCAGATTCATTTGTAAAGTTACAGATTTTTGTAGCTTTACAAAAACTAGTTTTGTAGATTTGCAGCTTTTTTCGTACAGTTACAGGTGAAAGTTTAGTAAGCATGTATTTTTACATCTGTAGAACTACAGATTTTTTTTTACAGTGTAGTATATATTCTTCACCAGCATTGTATAAGCGCTTGTTATTTTTTAATCAATTGTGCTCTTATCTTTTCATGATAAATTTTCTTCTTCGTTTAAACAGTTTTGCTATATATGGTCTATTTTGACAAGAATAGAAGAATGCATGATAAGTAAATTGTTTTCCATTCGGTCTCTCCAGTCAGTGCACTGAAAAAGTTCGCCGACCTTGGAAAAAAAAAGGAATTCTAAATCTATAACTTCTTTGTTCCTTTCTGAAATATAAATCCTTATACACGAAAACAAAAATCTCACTCACTTTGTTCTTGCCGGTGGCAGTTTAGGCAAAGAAATGGATGGTGAAATAAATAAGTAGTAGTACTTGTGAATGAATGTTGTAATCGCCTTCTGTCACGATAGATTATATTTCATTAGTTTATGTTGGATTTACTTCAATTTGCTTTTTAATTCCACCAGCACATTTTCCTGACGTTTAAGGAGTTATTCTTTGAATGAATTAGCATAGGGATAATTGTCATTTAGCGATAAAAAAGTACCCTATATAAGCCTGTTGATCCGTATATTGCAGTCTCTTAGTCGGTTGAATATGACATATGTTTTCGAACTTGTCTTAATGAGCTTAATGATTCATGAAATCTGTCTAATTGAACACTTTTAACATAACTAAGCCTGTATTTTTTTTAACACTTTCCAAGATAGTCGAAAAGTATTTATGAATTCGGTTTGTCTGTCCGTGCTCTAACTCGCGTAAATATAGTCCTTTTGCTATGAAATTGATATATGTTATTGGGTGTCATTACGGCATGTTCTGTATTGAAGATGAAGTGCATAACATTATCAGTTCATTTACAGGGCCACTCAAAAGAATTATGTTACATTACGGTCTATGGAGAAAATCGTTTGGCGTGTATTTTAATGATATTACAGTATTTTAAACATATTGAAATTGATATACATTACTGAGGTGTACTACAAGGCTCTTACTACCAAATGTGGTGTGCACAGAACTTATCGTTCATTTACAGGGACACTCAAAAGAATTTGACTATAGAAGAAACTGAGCAATATTTGAACTGTTGAAGAATGCGAACAATAATAGCTGGAAGTGCGTTTTTAGTTGTGGTGTGCGTTTTTAAATGTAATTATTTCTTTTAAATATTACTTGGTGTAAGTAAATTATATATATCATATACAGGGCCGTAAAAATGTTCCCAACAACATACGCTTATTGGCGGAAATTGCTAAGCGGAAATTTTCAACTGTGCTATGCGTTTAATTGAACTAACTTTTAGCATACTATGTAGTATACATGCATATCTGTAGATCATATACAGGGCTGCACGAAAAAATCGTATATTTTAAGGTCTTTTCATGATAATAGCAGAAATCGTGTTTTTAGATGCGTTATGTATTTTCCAAATTCTTCATTTAGACATCATCTTTCACCTTAGTAAACTGTGAATTTTTGCTATAGTATTGTGAAGGTGTTGGAAAGTGTTCCATATTCTATGCTGTACGCATGATTTTTCGTTCTTGTTTTATTTAAGATTGGTGTTTATTTTCTGTATACTTCATATTACACTTAATTGTGGTATGTTTAAATAACATTTTAATTAATAAATATCTACTTCAACAAAAGTAATGCTACTTTCAGTTTTATTATTTTTTTGTCGCATTTTTCACTTGCACCTGATAGTGTACCACAGGTGTTTAACCATCTGACGGACGATTTTCTCATGTTTACCTGGGTCTTCCATGGCAGCGGGCGTAAATGCGCTCATCTGCCATTGTTAAAGTTCCGGGTTCGACCCTCATCGACTACATTGCACACATTTTGGAGAGTTTCTGGCTATAATCTTCCATGATATCTATTTATTTGTGTCTGAGAGCAGAATGGTCTTATCTCGGCGAAGGTTTATAAACGGGAATAGATTCCGTCATGAAAACAAGTCTGGTGTATGTTCTCAAACGAATAAATTCAGTTGACTATATTCAAAATCACATATCCAAATCTCAGTGACATTACTTTCAGTTTATTTTTTCCATATTTTCGCATGAGGTCGATCACTAACACTCTCCGCCCCCTCCCTGCAAAATGCACTCAACTCACTAGGCTTTTTCGACATTTATAAGTTTTATTTATATAAGATTTGTATGTGATAGCGCAATAAAATTGGGGGCATCAGAAGCCAAGGGGTACAAGTGACAAAATTTCGATTTGGAGTAAATTGAGTTCAAAGATAATTGACGTTAAAGTTGAATATCAATAATAATTGATTGAATTGAAATAGGAAAGTGCTGCTTGTTTTACAGTGGTATTCGAACTCTTATTTCAATAAATGTGAAAAAAGTAGGGTGCAATTTTCTTTAAATTTATAATTAATCAATATTGATCATTATTCGGCAAAAGTGGTTGATCTCTAAAACACAACACTTAATTAGAAAATCACTTATATTTCTTTACTTGAATATAAAAAAGCATATTACCAGGTCGTCTGTGCACTTAGTTAAATTTTTTCAATTTTGTCACTTAACCTCTTGGCTTCTGGGGTCCTCAATTAAGATATGCACGATTCGCTGGGGATAACACTTTTCAAGGTAGTTATAAAGTGGTTATGCATTGGTTTGTCTGTATGGCCGTCAATCTGGCCATGCTCTAACTAGCTTACATTTACTCAAATTGCATGTAACTGAGGATTACTATGATATTGAAAATGAAATGTAGCTTGCATAGTTGTATGCATTCCCATTTACAGATGCTCAAAAGTATTCCGTCTAAGGGTAAAAATCGTTTGGAATGCATTTTAATAATGTTACACCATTTCAAAAATATTGAAATTGATATACAACACTGGGGTGCACTACAAGATGCTTATTGTAAAAGATGGTGTGCATAGAATTTAACGTTCATTTACAGGTACACACAAAAGAATACTTTCTATGAGCAATAACTGCTTGAAGTGCGTTTTCAGTTGTGATATGCATTAAATTTAAATGTAACTAATGTTTTGCATAATACTCGTTGCATATAGATCGTACACAGTGTTGCATAAAAGAATTCGTTTCCGTCACGAAATTTCTGAAAAGGAATTTATAACTGTATTAAGCGTTCCCTAATCAAACTACGTTTAAACATACTGTGCAGTACATATACAAATCTATAATAGATAGGGTGTTACAGAATAATTTGATACCTTTTTGACTCTAGATGGTGATTGCTGAAATTAAGTTTTCAAGTGCGCTTTTCAAATTGCTTACTTAAATATCATCTTCAAAATTGTTGTTACAGTATTCTGAATAAGCTAGAATTTGTTTCATAATTAATGCTTTATGCACGATTTTTCTTTCTTTTTTAATACAGCCTTATATGAGGTTGCCATGCATGCAAGAAATAATGAAAATTAAAAAAAGAAATCTTTTCTTGAACACCGGATTTCCAGTTTCTATGTTGCTGTAAAACAAACTGTACCATATTTAGCAAAAGTAGTACATAAGTATCAAGTAGACAATATTGGTGTCATTTAATTCTTCTGTTTGCTCCAAACGTGCAACAATGCACATAGTGTTCAAATGCGTGTGTTACATTATGTATAACAAGTAATGTAATTTTTTTAAGTCAATTCCTACTTAGGTCATCAAAGAAAAATTTAACATTATTTCCTAAGCTAATATTAATTTTTGTTGCATTAAAATAACTCAATTTGTTCATTTTCTATAAGAAAGTAAACCCTATTGATTTACAATGGAAGTCTATGGGAATTTGGCGAAATATTAGAGATATCGCCAAGTTGGCCTCATTTTTGGAGACTCATTTTTATCGCCAAATTTGGCGATAAACTTGGCGGTATTTGGCAACAGAACAGGGTCCCGCAATGGTAACCCCCTTATAGGTACGAAGATGCATTAAATGCGGTTCAATAACCAATGGGCGCCAATTTTTTCTCCCATATAAAACTAAAATTAATTAATTAAAATTTAATTAATGAATTAATATTTGAAAAAAACTGTATTAACATCAAATGTCATCCACTACAAGCTAAAAACAATTATTTGAACTTGATTGGATGAATAATAAGTGTTTTATTAACAATTGAAAATTTAAACACGATATATATAGGGAGAGTGTGAACTCTGTGGAGAGAGGTGGGAGAGTGTGATAGTAGGAATTGAAAAAACAGTATCCTATATGTTAATCGTGCGTTTTATTCATCATTCGATTAAGCGGTCTCAGAGACTGCTGTGTCTCTGAGCATAGCTACTTTGCTCAATGTTGCATAGCTACACTGCTCAATGTAGCTATGCGACAGTTTATGTGACGGTAGTTAAAGGTTAAAAGATTGCATCATAAAGTGAGGTTAAACTAGGATGATCACCTTGGATTATAATCATTTTGTTTGCATTGAATGGTTTAAAATGTACAGTTAATTATCTTTAAAGTATAAACTGATAATATTCACTTTATTACGCACTGAAATATTGGGAAAGATTATTGAGAACAATAAGCTTACTGCATTCCATTATTTTTGATTGTTTGAAAGTAAAATTCAATCCTTTTTATTATTTTCCCTTTCAACTCATGTTACACGAATCAAACAGTTTTCGATGAACTGAAACAATCATATCAATTTTCTGAATTAATCCTCTTCGACGGTCGCGTTATAATGTTACAGTCGCGTATTATTTTTTTAAGTTTTGAGTGAGAAAGAGATGGGTTAACGACCAATGATTGATTTCTAGGGGAAGATTTCGCAGTTTAATGGACATGCTTCGGAAATAATGCTGCCAAAGTTACTCTTCATTGATCGATTTCAAAGTTGTAAATGGAATAGCTTTTAAAAAATGGTTTTCTTTAGACAAGCACCATTTATCAATGACAGTGAGATGGTGTTTTTTCGCTCGCTCTGGTTTCTGATTATTATTTTTTAACATTATATTTACCGAAGATTGATTTTTAACAAACTTCTAGTATTTTGGTACACATTAATATTTTGTAACAAGCCCTTACCAAATTGGATAAAATATTGATTAGAAAGACCAGCCTTTTTAAATAAAATATTTTAGTGTATGTAGTGTATAGAGACAAGTAATATATTTTTCAGAATAACATATAATGATTCAGGTAGTGACATAATCAGATGAAGATTATTAACACCGCCCCTCTTTTTTTACAAATATTTTTATCTTTTGTAATTATTTTCCTTTCTATCCTTCTTTTTTAATTCTTTTTTATGTTATTATCATTATATTTCTTTTCGGTTAGTCCTAGTTGGGCTATATGAAAGAATGTGTATTATATGTTTTAAGTGAGAAATGTAATATATTTGAAGAAGCTACAACGAAATGTTGTAAAATTATCTTTATTAAATTCTATTAAAGTTTATGTGATGTTATTTCTTTGTTTAGTCAGTCAAATAATCTAATAAATTGTCTACATATCATCTTTCTACACATATCTTTTATCTTTTTTCTATGCTTTAAATGCGTATTCTTTTATTATTCTAAAAACCTTAAATCCATTCGTCTAATCTTATAAAACCCATTAATTTACTTTTTTCATTTTATTCTGAAAATAAATTCTTTTTGTTTCGAACGTTTTTAATAGCATTTGTTCTCTGATGTTCTATTTCCCATAATTCCTTGCAAAGCCCGCCAACATTTGTTTACGTTATTAATCTGACGCCGAGACTAAATAGTTCATCATCGACGTCACACGTACTTCCCCTTTTCCCCCGGAGCTAGGTTGTATCGTAAGCCTTCTTCTCGTCTCGTCCTCCCCTTATTCTTACGGCGTTGGTTCTTGTACTTGTAATGTATTCATACGCGTGCCATTTTCGGAAGTATTTAACATGTTGTACTGGCTAGGAGAGAGAGATTTTTACGAATATTGAGTTGCTTAAATAACCGATGTCACCTTGAGAGCTTTGTTTCCTGCATCTTCGTCCTGTTGTTCTAATACTTAACATCTAGTGGTTTACATTTTACGACGTAGCGACTGCCTGAACATGTGTAGCATATTTCTAGTGGAGTTTGGTGCACTTTATGATCATCTAATAAATGTTTGATGAATCTAACATCTTCTGTTATTACTTACGGGAAAATTCCAATTAGCGTTGGCTTGATCTTCCACTCTTAACCATGAGTTTACGACTGCAAAACTTTGAATTCTCGGTTGAGTTTACATAACGAGTATATGGCTGCTGCTTAAGACCGATATGTTTATATGATACTAGTGAAAACGTATCATATATATATATATATATATAAATAACCATTAAATAAACATTACCGACCAACATCAAAAGCCGCATTATTGTGAATGAATTGACAATAAAAATGGATGCCACAAACCTATACTATAGAACTGTATGTATAAAATAAAGTACCTTATACTTAATTACAATAATTAATAAGGAAGAATAAAAAAAGAAGAATATGGATTCCGAAAAAAATTGAAAAACTTATATATTGAATTACGTTTTCAAGAGTACAGAATTCAATGATATAAGCAAATCGGCTGTTTTCTGTGAGTAAAAAGCTAAAAGCTGAAATTTTTTTTCTCCTGTACCCGAACAACCAATAGAACCAAAAGAATAGTCTCAAGATAAAAACAGAACATTATCAAATGGCGTAAAATGGAAAAACCTGAATAATTACCATTACATATAAAAAATGAACAGGAAAGAAAATAAATAAATAAATAAATAAAAAATGGATGTTTATAGAAGATTGTCAGATTCTAAAATTCCCAATATCCTAAAGATCACAAATATAGTGTGTGAATTATCTTCATAATTAGCCATAAAAAAGCTAAAAAAATATGATTGTGACAATCAAACAAATTAAACCGATAATTAAACATAGAATACAAAGTTGAAAATAAAACAATATTAAAAAGTATAGAGGAATAATAATAAAAACTACTTACCCAATTTTAATACATACAGTATAACATTAGTTATATCAAATAAACTTATATGTATAATAATCACTAAAAAGATGGTATACTATTACTAATTAATATGATATTGTCCTGGGTAGACTAAATTTTAAAAACAAGTTAACATTGAATTTGATTAAATAAGTTAAATTTAATATGAATTGAAATAAAAAGAAAAGTCGCCAATTACATATAAAACATCAAATCAACATCCATATAAAATACGTATTAGAAATGTAGTAATAATACTAAAGCCCATCATTTTTTTAATTAACCATTTCGTATTATCCAGACAGCACCACCCTCCTCCGTACTCTAACATCTACCCACCCAACCATCCTAATTATGAATGTAAGCTTTTTATGATGTTTTTTTTTTTATATCTTATCATTTTGAATTCAACAATTCATTTTGAATTATTTATTCCTTAATTGGTATCTTATATATATTTATATATACCTAGGTAGCTAAATGTTTTAGCAATCTTATATATATATATATATATATAATGCCTTTGAAAATTAAAACACATCTGACAAGTTCTCTCACAAAAACCTGACTATAATCTTTAGTGTTAAGATGGCACATGTTTGATTTATATATAGAATACCTAATATGAAGTTAAAAAACTAACATATTTGAACAACAAAGTGACCGAAACTCCAAATTTATATTTGGCGATTAATAATCCAGAGAACTGTCGCAACAAATGGAAATATGTATGAGGATCCTAAAAGTCGAGGTGTATAAGTGACAAAATTGAAAAAACTGAGCCAAGTGCACAGACTATCTGGAAAAAAAGGCTATTTGTTTGTAGGGAAAGAAATATAAGTGATTTTCTAATTATGTAATGCGTTCTAGAGGTCAACTACTTAAGATCTTTAAACTACTCAATTACTTACCCTCTTTAATCTCTACTTAAAATTTTAAAAAATATTGTACTGCACTTTTCCTTAACTGTTATTGAAATAAGAGTTCAAAGACCGTTGCGCTGTGAAATAAGCAACAGTTTCATATTTTAATTCAGTCAATTAATATTGATGTTTAACTTTTAAGTCAATTTACTCCAAATCTAAATTTTCATATATATTATTATTTGTCCGCGATTATATATTTTATCTGTGTTAATAGATAAGTCAAAAGAGGTATACTTTTTCCCTTGCTTTTTAAGGAAAAGCTCAAGCGTTCTTTGTAAGTAAGACTAAAGATGTAAGCAAGTGTGCGTTGAAACAGGAAATGTTAAAAATTCTATTGAATATTATAACGATCAAAATAATCCAAATAAACATCACCGGGCATATACTTTTAGCTTGTAATTTTGCAATCGACAAATATTATCGCACTGTAGAAAAGAAAATATATATATTACAAATTCTTCCGACTTAATCGTTAGAGTAGTTTGATTTTTTTCTTTGGTACATGCAAGATCATTACACCAATTAAGTTCGAATTGTTTCAGCTTTTTGGAAATTACCCTCATGGCGTTTTGCATGTTTTTTGCTTTTGTGCCCCTATAAACAAACTATGGGAGCTGCATACTTGATTAGAGAACTCATCCAAATGATACTTACATGATCAATACACTATCCCAATTAAGTTAGAATGGTATCATTATTTCGAAAGTTATCCCGATCTCAAAATTCGCACACTTTTTGATATTCTGTAAAAAAACTACAAACTATACATGCTTGATTAGCGAACTCATCCAAGATATTTGGAAGATCAATAAATTGTTCCAATTAGTTGAGAATTGACTCAGTATTTCAGACGTTATCGAGATGACAAGATTTACATTACATACAGATATATAGATAGAAGTATATGTTACTATAAAAGCCCGAAGTCTGGTAAATCATTTACCGAAGCGAATTGGTAAAAGCCAGAAGTGACCTTTTAAACGCTTCTTCTTCGGGTTTTTTACCGAAACATTTCGGTAAATGCCAGGATTTTCCTATACCTTTTTATTTTTATTTTTTGATGAACGATTAATTTATACTTTGGGTACTACCAAAACTATCAAAATCTGTATTGAAATCGCGTCTGCAGTTCCTGAAAGAAAAACTGTATTAATGTAAGCTGTTTACATAAGATTTCGCATTTGTTGTTTTTCGTTTAATTTACTAATCAGCTCAACTAGTCTTTTTATAATTAAAAATAAACAAATATTCGAATTAGTATACCATATATCTGCATAAGGGAGTAGAGTATGTTAACTGCGCCAAAATTTGCAAAAAGAGTCGGTAAATCCTAGAATTTACCGAAATGATTTGGTAAAAGATCGGAGTAGAAGCGTTTAAAAGCCTATTTCGAGATTCTGTCAAGTCCCTTTGGTAAATGCAAGATTTACCGGTAAAACCTAGGATTTACCAGACTTCGGGGTTTTATGGTAGCATACATATCTAAATGTTGCAGTAGGTCGATTTCTAAAGAAATCCATCTAAAAAGAAATAGTTTGGAATTTGAAATTTTCTATAACTTTAAGTACAGAAATAAGTATCAAAACTTTAAAAAAAGTTGCTTAATTTGAACTCTGAAAGACAATTCAAGGACGAAATCTAGTACCTCACTGTTCCTTTCAAAGCTTAATCCCATCAAATCTTCTTTTTGTTTTTTTTTATCGAGACAGTATAAAAGCTCATTTATCGACAACATGTCCAGCTTCAGACATAAATTCAATCCTCTTAGTCTGTGTCGCTATAAGAGGAAGGGTCTTTATGTCCAAATGAAATACCCACCTACTTAGTAGGGAATGATTTATCAGTTTTCGAGTAGAGAGAAGGATTTTTATTTTATTTTTTGTGTAGGAATGGTATGTAATAATATTATTTTCTCCAGTATGTATTGTGTTTAGTTTAAGATTATTGGTGATGAAATTAAGTTAATCTTATATGGATTATTTTAGGAGAATGAAAATCATATTTTTGGCTTAAAATAGGTTTAAAAAGGATTATTAAGAACAAATACTGTTGAATTTTGAAAAATTTTACATTTATTGTAAAATTACAAAACGACCTTGATATAATGTTTACAAGCATTAAAAAGTTCTTAAACAGTTTTTTTTTGTTAATTTAAACTTTCGACATTTTACCACAAAGCTAAAAGTAAAAAAATATTTCTGGTCTTAAATGTTTCTTCAGAACCAAGATCAAAAATTCATTGAGAAAATCATCTTTCGGGCGGAACATATTTAAAGTTGTCATAGGAGTTTTTCCCAATTAAATATTCGAAAAGGAAATAGATCTGCTCTCTGTTGTTGCAATGCATAAACATTATTAAATTTTATATGAAGTTTATATGAGAGGGCTCACAACCATAGTAGAACAAGTCCATTTTGAAAAAAAAAGGAATTGTCCATTTAGAAGGTGCATAAATCTATTTTATCTTCACCCACAATGAACCAAGTCTGCTTTCACATACTTTATCATATATGGCATCTGTTAATTGGCATCTGATGGGTCTATATGACTGGTCATATATGGCATCTGTTAACTGGCATCTGATGGGCCTATATGACTGGTCATATATGGCATCTGATATAGGATTATGCCAAATAGGGTTGGTTCCTATTTCAACCCGCCATTTGGCAAAATCTTGCCAACTGTCGAGAATCAGCCAGATGTAAATTTTTTATTGTTGGAAAGGTTGAGCAATGATATTTTTGTGATGACGCGTTTGTTACGTTTGACGTGTTTGTTACGTTATCAAGTGATTCACAATTCGACTTTTCATCCGTATTTTTAATAAATTTTAATGATTTATTAGTTTTTGCGTTCAATAAAATAGCAATTACGTCACCATATGAAGACGTCATGCTATTAAAAGATAAAAAGTATTGAAAAAATGTCATCGTCTGCTTGTTCATTTAAAACATATATATTTTTTTAAATGTTGGTGGCAAGTAAATAAATATTTAAGAAATAATGTACGCAAATAAATATCGAAGATTACTATTTTTCTGTTTTCATTAATATCTTGTAAATTTTATTGATGAAAGTTACTGATAGTCAATGTTTTCGTGATCGCTATATTTCGACTTTCGGGTATTTTCTCGGTTCCAATACAACGAGGTTGTTGCATCCAGTGATGTTTTATTTTTGTTTTCATGTGCGCGAATCGCTCATACAAGCGGTATAGTGATCGCGGCATTAACAATTTTCGTATGTTTTTCGATTCCAATACAACGAGATTGCTGCATCTAGTGACATTTTCTTTGTTTTCACGTGCGCGAAGCGCATACATGCGGTATAGTGATTGCTGCATTAACAATTTTCGTATATTTTTCGATTCCAATACAACGAGATTGCTGTATCCATGGATGTTCTTTTCAATTTTCATGTGCATGAAGCGCTCAGACATGTGGTACAGTTATCGCTGCATTAACTATTTTTGTGTATTTTTTCGATTCCAGTGCAACGAGAATGCTGCGTCCAGTGATGTTTGTCTTGGTTTTGTTGTGCGCGAAGCGCTCATACATGCGGTATAGTGATGACTACATTAACGGTTTTCGTGTTTCAGTACAAGGAGGTTGTTGTATCCAGAAATTTTTTTGTTTTCATGTGTGCGAAGCACTCATAAGCGCAATATAGTGATCGCTGCGTTAATGATTTTTGTGTATTTCAGTTTGTTTTAAATTATCACAATAAAGGTTAGATTTTTCTGAAATTTTGCTGAAACGTATATAAAACTTTATTTCTTGCAGTTTATATAACCTTTTTATAGCTATCTTATTAAATTTGTGAATTAAAATATTTATATTTAACTTATAAATGTATCTGAAATAATAATCCGTTTGATTATGATTTTCGATAATTCTGTATTTCTATTATCATTCTTTTGTCCAAAATTGTCTAAACGAATCAAATTTAACATCCAGACTGTTCCTACGCTCATGTAAAGGCAATCTACTTTCCAGTGACGTTTTTATCTCTAAAACCATTATTTTCCTATGTGTAACTACATTTAAAAATTAAGGATGGCAACATTCTACCTTTTATTTATTGGGGTTACATTACGTTAAATGCAAATAAACAATTAAAAAATCTCAGTTTTGGAATCTTTAAAAAAAAAACGCCAAATGGTGGGTTGAAATAGGATTATGCCGTTTACAGACTTGGTTCACTTTGGGAGTGAATAAAACAGATTTTATGCGCCTTCTAAATGGTCTATCTCATTTTTTTTTTTCAAAATGGACTTGGTCTTCTATGGTTGTAAGCCCCTCATATGATACAAGAATAAGAATAACGTATACACAGTTCGCTAGATGTCTTTTTTCCATTGTACCTCATATGTGATTGCTATGCATGAGGTGTTTTATACAATGTACAATATACTATATGATATGCATTACACACAAATAAGTTTGTTTGATTTTAAGAAATATTAATTAAATTAAACTAAATAATACAATATGCAATGAAACTTCACTTATCCAAAAAACTGCCATATGGATTGCTGAATACTTAGATCGATATCACGAAGTAAAATATTGTATTCCAGACAAAACAAAATTCTATTAAAATACGAATTTTAGGTATTCTTTGCAAAAATATGTTTTCCTTAAAATTTCTATTTAAATAAACGTTTAAATTTATGTTTAATTAGAAATTTCCATCTTAACATTTGGCGATAAGATGAAGCCATGTTAGTCTTAATTTCGAGTTGAGATGTACATGAGAAAACTTATTTGGCAAAATTAGTGATGAGCGATTTTGTAAAAATCGAATATCGATAAACACCGACATCGCATAAAACAGCATCGATCACAATCAGAATCCATTCCCAAATTCTAATATGGGATGTTCTAGAATCCATACTTCGATACTCAGACAGATAAGCTTAAAAACTGTAATTCCAAAACTTAGCAGGAAATTTGATCGTTAGTCTTGATAATGGGGATAGATCGATACTTTGGCGCTAATTTCCGAGCAATATATATTTATTCTTCCTATTTTACTATTTTAATAGCAGAGCTGCTGTCAAATTTCACATAAGGGCCTTTTTCTTTCCAGGTTAAATTGATATATTTTTAGTTTAGAAGCCCAGTTATTTGGGTTACTAATTTATTAAATTGTATTTTTCAAGTTCGTCCCCTTTCCCCTCAAATCATAACTTTCTTATTATGGTCTGATCTCAATAGGACCTTTTTTGATGTTCTTCTCAAGTCATTTTTTTAACAACTAAACATTGATATTATATCTGCAACTCTATGTGACCACTATTGATTATAGAAACAATAATAAAAAAATTCGTTTTTTTCCAGTTCAATCATTTCTTGGCTTCTAACTGACAGCTCTAAATATAATGATCGAATTTGAAACCTAGACCAAAGGTGTATTTGACGTGGCCAGACATTTTTGCCCTTGGTTAGCAACCCCGATCATTAGGGGCTTAGTTGCCCCCGGGGGCACCTGTTTTAGTATTTCCAAAGACCGTTATGTAATGTATCGCCAGAAATTTTACTGTCCCCTCATGTGTATGGCCGGAAATCTTACTGACTCCTCATTCATATTAATTACATCCTTTCTACCCTCCCTCCAGTTGTCCCCCACGGTTTTTTTTATTTGTAAAATATATTCTATCGCTCCATTTTAATTTTGGTCTGGCTTTCTATTTTCATACTTGGTTGTGACATAATATGAACATTGATAGATATTTCACTGTATCTGCTTTTATAATTTATTGGTTTAATGGCTGCGCAAAGCACGTATGTTGTTGCTTAATGGCTATTTCTTGGCCTCTAATTAGCCAAACTAATCATAATTCTCTATTACAACTTGACGTGGCCAAACGTTTTTTACTCTCGGGAACATTCTTTAGCAGTCGACACAGTCGTTAGTAGGGTATCACTGGATAATATTTGAATAATTCTAAAGGATTGTCAGAAAATGTAATAATGTAATAGGGGCAGAATAGTTAGTCCTATAAACGGGTTCTACTGAAAGTATTTGAATTTGGAAATAATTACTATAGTCTAAGTTAACTTTTTCTTGACTTTTGAAATCTTGTTGCTTTCTTTTTTAGACTTAAATTAAATGGAGTCCCTTCTTCTATTTTCTTTATCCTCTCATCTCTAGTTCTCTTAATGCTTCCTGTCTCTTTTCTTTAAATAAATATACCAATTCTATCTCGATATAGCACAACAAGTTGTTGTGAAAGAAACAATCCGGAATAACATATGATGTCGTGCTTGTTTTTTTTTCTGACTGCAACGTACTGAAAGTTTAATGTGAAGAATAATAGAATGAGAATGGAATTTGAAATTAAAATAAATTTTTTATTAGAGTCACCAAATTAGCTATAAATTTCACGTAAAAGATAAAGTTGTTCAATTTTATGTTACGAAATTGTTAGAAATGTGACAGTAAATAATATTTAGTACATCATAATATTAAAAATGAATTCTCTGTCCCTGTTTTTGAATTATAAGTTAAATATATTTATTTTCCGATCACTCTTAAAAGATGCATCTGGCATCCAATGCAAATAAGTTAACTCAGGGATGTCCAAGTTTCTCTCTGTGTGTTAGAGCTTTTTACGAATAGTAAATTTAGCTTTATTTGCGAACTCAGAAATTCTGATAGTAAAAAAGGTGATTTTGTGATTTTTGTGATAAAATAAAGTGTATATAGTATTCGAAAAAAGTGGTAACCCGCGGGCCGCAGGCTAAACACCCCTGACTTAACCCGTTAACGCTCATCGTCTTACTAATAGGGTATATTTATTCCATATTCATATAATAAGTTAACGAGTCTTATTGGTTCTTTTGGGTGCCTTTGTGTATCTATGAATTTCCACTCACTCTTACATTCCCCTGGGAACTTATATAATAGTCTAGTTTTTTCGTCTTCTGGATCAAAATTTTTCTAAACAAATAAACCCGTCATTTTTTCTTTTTCTGAAGAATTGCAAAAAAGGATGTGTACTGTGCATACTAAGTGTAGTATATCCTACTAGCTCTGTAGCAGAAGGAAAACTTCCTAATTCTCTCGTAGTCGAAGGATATCCATTTAAAGCCTTAAAAAAAGTATAATTTCTTTTGAAACGCTTTGTTTTAGCTTCTTCCCTATGGTGTAGTCATTCGGATATTAACCACTGACATGCGAGTAATATGAGGGTATTGCTTTTAATAGTTTTTAAATCTTTATTTGTATCTATAAGTGATATTTTTCATATACAAATGACTTTTAGTATTGTTGGTGAATAATATATAAAAAATACATAATAATTCTAAGAAATCTATTAGAAATTTCTTTATAAAAATGTTCTCACCTGCGTTCTGCACGCATCGGGTAGTGTGTCTGGGAAACATGGATTGCATCCTCTGATATTTCATAAAGAAATCAATATTTCACACATATACATACACACACTTGGAACAAAAAATAAATAAAACAAAAGTCTAACAGATATATAATCGAACTGCGCTCTTAAGCACTGAAACATTCAGACTCAAGAAGATTGCTTATAGTGAAATCTTTAGCGATTTCTTTAGCGATTTCTTTTCCGGTACCGTGATCCTACTGCGGAACCACCTAATTTTAATTCCAAACTTAAAAATGGCACCAAGAATCTTTTAATAAAATTTTACTTTTATAATGAAAGCTTAAAAATACAAATTTTTACTTTCAAAAAGTTCGTTTGTAAATTCTGGTGTCAGTCAATTATTTCATCATTTTAAGAGCAGAATTTTTCTGTGCCGGAAAGGGTTAACCACTGGGATACTGCTAACCCGAAAATACCATTTATAATAAATTTCAGAACTTTGTTTGAAGACATAACTGATATTTTTCATACCAAAGTGCTTTTTTGTGTTATTAGTGGGCAAGCTAAAAAATATATATTAAACGCAAAAAAAATTGTTTGGGTCATCGTTTAAAAATTAGTTTCACCTAAGTTATACAGTGCATTTTGTTCTGTAACATGGGAAAACCTCGTTGGAAACCTTTTCTATTTATAACGTTTCTTTTCGTACTGAGTTCTTTTTTAAAGATGAACTATTAAAATTTGAATGTAACATATCAGAGAGAGCTCATAAGACTGTCTTTATTTATTCTGGAGTGCTTGAGCCCCATGAACCCTCTTCCTTTTATACGTTCCTGATATGAAGATATACATATGTATGTTGCATTAATGTAACATTGGATTAATTTATCGTTGAAAATGTAGTACTGGCTGTCTCGATAGCAGTCGTGGATCACATCCAGCAGTAATAAGCGTAATAGAAGTCGTCAGAACAGGTAATTCGATCCTGTTATATTAGTATAATAATTAGTTGTATTGCAGTCGTCGAGTGAAGGCTATGGAATACATCTTTCCGTGAAAGTTTTCCCAGAATAAATTGAAACAACACATAATATCAGCTCAGCACTCTATTAGAACATCTTTCGGCGGATGGTATGTAAACAGGAAATACGACTCAAATCTCCTGAAACACAGCGAGCATCGACATTTTGTTCCTCAAGTGTAGGAATACAAATATGACGTAGATCGCGTTCTCAACCAATGAATAATTAAGAATATCGCGCCATGGAAAGATTGCGGACAGAGCAAGCGGATGAATTTGAAGGGAAAAGGATAACCTCAGAAATGCGCGAGAAAGTCAGAATGGAAGCTAAAAGAACATTCTAGAAAGAAAAAAGCGCGGAAATGGAACATTTAGTTTAAGAATACGAAAAGCGTAATATTTAAGCAATTTAAACAAGTGATACATTAAATTAAAGGGAATTTAACAGAGTTAACGATAGAGATTATTTAAGAATAAGGATTTAGTGAATATAAAGTAGTAATTTAGAATAAGATAAGGAAATCGTGGAATTAGATCTAATAATGTAACATGTATATAATATATATGTTACTGGAATTGCATTCAAATTTACCTTTTTGTTTTTTCAAAACAGAATTCAATGTTTTTTCATGTCAATGTGATGGTACTTTTTAAGGGGTTATATGACCTTTTTGGCCTTCAAACAATGTATCTTTATTTTTTAATATATTTTGAATGTCTCACATTTCATAAATGTTCTCTCGAAGACATTTTTTAAAAAATCAAACACAGATAGAATATATAGCACTTCTTGTCGCACGGCGCACGAGCAGCGACATACATATTGTCAAAAGCTTAAAAGCGATTTTCTAGAAACAATATTTTTAAAGTTGATACTCAAAACATCTCGGTAATGGATGAACCAATTACCTTTCTTATATTTTTAATGAAAGCTTGAACTGTACAGTAAGCCTGCTCTCTATAATTCTGTCGCCATCAGAACAGTTGCAGCCATAATCATAAACATGTCCATGCATTGTAAAGTAGCTATGCACTACTCGATGAGATCGCTTTCAGCTCCACCTATCGGTAAATTGCGGAGTTTCTGTCTTGAAAATGTACTAGATATTGAAAAAAAGAAAGTAAAATCATGCACCAAAGCATAGATTATTAACACTTTTCAACACTTCTAGAAAACCTTCCAAAAATTTACCGTTTCAAAAGGTAAAGAAAATATGTAAGTATGATCATGGGAATGACAGGGATAGCCACCTCGGGAATTCAGCTTAGATCTAAGTAAACATTTTAGAAAACGCATAACACATTTGAAAAACCAGATTTCCACAATTACCGCCCATAGCGGGAAAGATACTCCTTTCTTTTGTGCAGCTCTAATATGATTTATAGATCTGTATATATACTAAATAGTACGCTAAAATTTAGTATAGTAAGAAAACGCATAATAAAGTTGAAAATTCTCCTTCAGCAATTTCTAGCTATTAACGGAAATGTACAATGTATTAACAACAAATTTGTATACACACCACATGTTAAGATTAAATTTAATTGAGGCAAAAACACGCTTAAAATTACTAAAATCACATTTCCAGAAATTATCATCCGTACGCGTGCATGTATCCAATTATTTGCATGGGCTTCTATATTATTATATTTATTTTGTACGAATATAGTTGAGCTTGAAAATGCATAAAACAATTAAAAAAAAAAAAAAAAAAAAAACTTTCAGAAATTTACGCTCATTCTCAGAAATTCTTACGAATTCTTTTGCGTAGTCTTGTCGGGGAGACCGGGGCGAGTTGGCTACAAGGATAAGTAGGCGCAGCCCCCATAAATCGCCTGTTTGTGGATAGATTGTGCAACCAGTCACAGAGTACATTTCTTCTTGTGTTTTACAATCATCATTGTAGGTTTGCAGCGTTACCTACGTGCAGTGGAGATTTATTACGATTTTTCTGTTTTTTTCGCTCATAAGTAATTTTTTGTTGCTTCATTCTTTTTCTAATTTCTAATACTTATCTTAATAATTGCGATTTAACTTGTGCAATTTTTCTTAGTGTATGATTAACTGTACCTACCCCATATGTGATTTACTTCGATTATTTCTGCTTAGATGGTTACGTGTCCTTTTGTGAAGAAATTTATTATGGGGCTAGTAGGCGCATTGAACCCGAGGCAAGTTGGCTCGGTGTCTGGTATATGCTGGTAGCTTGAGAAACAGCAAACACCGAAAAAAGTGGTTGCAATGCAAGATTTTGGGCACACGGGGCTTGCCCAAATGGAGACACTCGATTTTTTATTTGTGACAACTGTAACTCTGATGATGTTATCGAATTACCTTTCAGGACTTCGAATAAAGTTTTTTATATGTAACAAACCCTTGCATATCAAATAGATGACGCTCTACAACTTTGTAATTGAATTTTTCCCTATATTGTGTACCGCTTTCGAGATGAGAACGCAAAAACAACAATTTATGTCTAAATGGTGCTGTAAACCATCTCATCGTGAATCGCATATCTACATTATTATATCTAAACACCATGTTTATGACTATAGCTGATGCCGTTTTGGGGCGAATAGGACTTCATTGGGCACCCTGCATTTCCCCAGTCCTTTCTCGATGCTTTTTTACGATTTCGTACTTGAAAAGGGAAAAAAGGAAACCTTATAGGATCACTTTGTTGTCCATCTGCTTGTCACAAACATTATTTTTATCACGAACGACTAATGGTATCAAATTGAAATTAATATCAAATAATTAAGTTCCACGGCCACAATGTTTTGTCAAATTTTCGAACCTCTAAGTCAATGAAACAAAAGTTACGGCCTTAAAACAATTTTTTTTTTATTTTTTTCCCATAGAAACTGCCTCTCAAGACCTATAGAGTACTTCCCGTTGAGCTAGAATCCTAGAATCTTGAAATTTGCCACGAAAGGCGGTCTTATGGCTTAATTTCAGAAAGTAGCTAGGTATAAGTATAGGCAGCTTTTTTTTGTATATTTGTAAAGAAACTAGGTACTTACAAAGCTTTATGGCAATATGACATAATGGTACGGAGCCCTAAATCAGGGTGCTAGCTCTACTTGCACTTGCCATGTTTTATTATTGGTTCCGTGCTTAAAAATTAAAAACGGAACCATTATAAAATCACTCGTGTGTCTGTCTGTCCATCTGTTACAGCCGTTTTTCTCTAAAACTATGGAGTATGGCAAGTTCAAACTTGCCAATGTTTTAAAGGCTATTGAACCACATATTTATAGATTATTAGCCATTCACAAGTATTTTCAGGAAAATTTTAGTAGGGCTGAGTAAGTTACACTCTCAGAAAAAACTGTAAATTTATGAGCGTTTGCCCTTCAATTTTCCCGGGCAACAGCCTTATTTGATGAAAAACGGTCAGATCCATTAAATAAGCGGTCTTATCTCTTAGTTACTTAGAAAACTAAGGGCAATCTACATATTATTACAATTCTAGCCTATCTGTTAGCAAAAATACTGTAAAACTCCATACATTTTCCTCCGCTAGGGTGTAGGGGAAGACGGGGTACAATGAAACAAAATTTACTAATTATTTTTTCCTATCCACAATTTTGCATGTACAAAAATATAATTAATGCATATTTTTAACCTTGTATTTTCCCCATCTAAATAAATTTTTATTAGGTTCTAAACAATATCTTTATGCTTGAAAAATAACAAAAAATAAATGTCTTACAGTGTTTCATTGTACCCCGTATGCCGGGGTACAATGAAACACATACTGGGGTACAATGAAACACTCTAAATGATGGAAGCAATTTTCACCCAGTATAGTTTATTTTATGAAAAATGAGATAAATACAAAAACAAAACTTGATTTATAAGAAACTTGATAAAAATATTATAGTCTAAGGTGAAAATTCAGAAAATTCTATTAATTTAAGAAATACCTTTCATTTTATATTAAATTGGCTCAAGTCAGATTCAAAAATTAGAATTTCTGCTTATATTTCAGTTGCTCCTGAAGGAATATGAGATGGTAGTTTCAACACAATGAGTTTTTTTTTTTTAAATGTAAGTTTCTAAAAAAAAAAAAAAAAAAAACAAAAAAAAAAACAAGGTTGGAGTCTTTTTATACCAAGTATTTCACATTTGACTTCATTTAAATGTATGATTTCTCCAACGGTATATATTTCCTTATGTTTCCATTTATACGGATACTGCTTGTGCCATACATGTTGTGTGGGGATATCTCATTCTTAGTACTTCGATGACCAGCTGGGACTGGAAAAAAAATCTGGATCATCATCAGAGTCTGTAGCAGGCAGAGTTTGTTTTCAAAACAATCCCTTCTTAGCTTTTTTTCTCTTTCTATTTTTTAATTGCTTAACAAGAACATTTTTTACTGACCTGGTTAGAACAAAACTCTTTTTTTTTCTGTTTTCCTACTCTTACTTCTAATATATTCTATTCACTATTTTTATTACTGTAATAAAACATGTTTCATTGTACCCCGTCTGCAAGTGTTTCATTGTACCCCACACTGGGGTTACTAAAAAAAAAAAAAAAAAAAATATTTTCAAACTTCTAATATTTATTTTTTTTAGTTTGGTTTTGGAGGCATGAAGACAACAACCCAAAGATAACAATGTATAGAAAAAATAATTATTACATATAAAAACAAGGAAAAAGAAACAAAATTACTTTTAGTAAAGAAAGTTACTTTCAATGGTGTAAAAGCAATAATCTTCTATTGCTACTGTTATAGAAGTGTGAATGTATCCAAATCACATCAGTAATTGGAACATATAGTTGTATAACATATATATAAACTGCAACTCTGTATGACAAATTTGATTGATTTTACAAGTAATGTTTCATTGTACCCCTTGTTTCATTGTACCCCGTCTTCCCCTAACCCTTCATATCAAAAGTGTTTCGAAAAATAATCTCACTTAACCGCGACAGTAAAATATTTTTTAACCCGCCAAAAAAGCGATTCTGTGATGATTATCTAACGTGCTACGTGCTACGTAACAGTAAGTAAAGTGTTATTGGGTTTTAAAGTGCATTATATCATGTTTTAAGGAATTTTCCCCGTAAAATTACGGGCTGCACAAAATGAGATTTTTTGGTACTTTTCGGTTAGCCGGGCGCCAGTGTTTTATATGCATACATATATTGTATACATACATACATACATACATATGTATAAATGCATATATATGTGTATATATATACACGTACATGTATATATATATGCATATATACTTATATATACAATATATGTATGTATATAAAACACTGGCGTCCGGCTAACCGAAAAGTACCGATTTTTTTTACGGTGTACGACTGGAATCTCTGCTGCCGGCCTCTGCCCGTAATTTTACAAGAGATATTTTTAACAGTGTACCTGATTAGTTTTTGTGTATCGTGTGGAGTATCGTTGGAAAGATCTCATAACAACGAGCTCAAAAATACATTTGTTTTAATTACAGGTATTATATTTCAGAGATATTGTTGAAAATTTACTGCAAAAATATACACCCCCACCCCCCCCCCCCCCCAATATTTCTGAATCTACGGAGACCAGAATTAAGAAAAAATTTACTATAGTTGGAGTTTATTTAAACCTTGCGGGAAAACTATAGCGATTATCCTAGTTCTTTAAGACCGGGAGTTTTTGTGATAGAAATTAAAAGTTTGAGTGGTTTCCCGTAATCGATAGGATCGTATTTGACTGAAAAAAAAAAAAAAAAAAATAGGTCAGGTTATGCCAAGGGAGGACCCACGCAATTGTGTAGGCTCGGCGTTATTGCAGCCGTTTTTTGACTAAATCTACACAATTGTGTAGTTTGGGATTCCGTGTGCAAATATTTAAAAATAAAAGTTTAAGCAAAAAACGTTATTGTTTATTAAGATAATTTTCATCAGCCACAATGAAAATGTTTGAAATAATTTTTGTTTTTGGACAGACATAAATAATCATCACATTTCTCCTCTTGTACGGCTGGAACAGTTTTGAAACCGGTAACCTCTGTCAGTTTTAAGATCGTCGAAACAAGGTCAGTGGCTAGTTGCATCTATCCTCTTACTTTCAAATGGTAATCTTTATGGATGGATTGTAGAATCTAGATCTGCATGAGCCAGCAACATCATATTCAATCTCTTCTACACGTCAACACCAGTACAGCTTTCTTATTGTCTTTCCACTCGACCACTAGAATTCCATTTTCTGAGACGTGCTCAATGCTCTCACCCCTCTTAAGAGCCATTGCCAAATGGTATGCCCTTCACTGTGTTTGGATTGTGCCAGTTCCTTCGAATTTCTTTTTTTTAATTCTTCCAGCAGCAGTATTGTGTTCAAATACCGATCGAAGTACATAAAAATAGGTCTGAACCATAGTAAGGACTACAGCATGTCCCAAGCCTAGATCCTTGTGGACCAGGTCTGTTCTTTCCCGCTGGTATACTTCAAAATTTAAAACTATCCCAGATGATGCTGTTACCACAGGGTGTGGTTTGTTTTTTACATCCTGCTTTACTGAGGCACGTCCTAAAAAAAGAATCGTATGCTCATCAATGGAAATTTTTTTCTGATATCTTGGTAAATTAAAGCAGATACTGCGGAATCTGTCGAGCATTTTCTGAACTTTCTATAATTTATTATTCATTCCTGGTGGATTACTTGCTGTGTCGACAAAATGGAACGAATTTCTCAAATTTAAAAATCTATCTTGTGGCATGAATTGGCTCATATAAAACTCATAACTTATAACTCGGCATGTATAATTCAGAACAGAAACATACAGTTCGTTACATGTGCATATTATTTTTTGAATAGTATCTATTTTAAATAGAAATCATGAATAGTACAAACCTATTAATTAAAAATTAATCCACTTTAAAAATGTAATTAATAAAAAATAAATTGCTAACACATAACTTTAAAAAAATCACTGAAAAATCATTCAGCGGGGGAGTTGAGGAGCGCTCGAGGTACCTACGTGGAATCATGGAAGGATTGTTGATAATGATTTTCGATAAATGTTTTCGGAAATTAGCCGAAATATTAATTAAAAACCTATCTATAAAGCAGCGACACGTACTCATGTGGCTTTCCAACTTTACTACCTCCTCTAGAAGCGCAGTTGGCGGAGTGTCAAATTTAAACTCTGTACAGGATCTTTGTTGTACAGAACCCTTCGACTGCTAGTGAAACTCGCACTTGACCGATTATCTAAATTTATAATTATTTTTTTCAATTCCTACTATTAGTTCACACTCTCCCTATATATATATCTTGTTCAAATTTTCAATCGTTAATAAAATACTTATTATTCACCCAATCAAGTTCAAATAAATTTTTTTAAATTTGTAGTGGATGACACTTGATGTTAATACAGTATTTTCAAATATTAATTCATTAATTAAATTAAATTAATTAATTTTAGTTTTGTATGGGAGACAAAATGACGGCCATTGGTTATTGAACAGTATTTAATGCATTGCCATGCCTGGGGTTACCATAGGAGGGACCCTGTTATGTCGCCAAATACCGCCAAGTTTATCGCCAATTTGGCGATATATCACCAAATTTGGCAGCCAAAATGTGTCGCCAAAAGTTACGCCAACTTGGCGATATCTCTAATATTTCAGCAAATTCCCATAGACTTCCATTTTAAACCAATAGGTTTTACTTGCTTATAGAAAATCAACAAATTCAAATATTTTAATGCAACAAAAAGTAATATTAGCTTAAGGGATTAAATAAAATTTTTCTTTAATGACCTAGGTAGGAATTGACTTTAAAAAGAATGTTTTTACATTACTTGTTATAATTCATTTTTTATTGACAAAATAAAATCCAATGTTGTGTAGAAAATTAATACATTAAGTATCATAGCCATCATTTTGTTAAAAATGGAAATTTTCAAAACTAGGCCGTTAATTATTAGACAATTATACATATGCTATCGTGATTTTCGTTGCATTGCTTTCAATGAAACCAGCCAGAGAAATATTGGGTACCGCAGAATGCTACACATCACGGAACAACGAATTCAAAGAGAGCATTTTTCAATAAAATGAAATATATTTTATGAACGTTCAAAAATTTATGTTGCTTTATTCAATAATCTTCATATTTTTACGATATTTCTAGAACAACATAAAATATGCTTATTTAAATAAAACTCAGGCAACCCGTTAATCAAATTCATCCGGAGCAAAATTCCACAATGGCCTGAAATATTTATGGATTATGCGAACTCAGAGAAACATTGAAATATTTTTTCATATTAATAGAAAATAGCGATCGCTACTGCGGCAAATACAGTCCAGTTTTTCAATGTATTTTTAATAGAATTTCTGAATTTATTGCTTTGGATCTAAGAATTATTAGTGAAGTTTATTGAACTTAAAGATGGTTCGATTATTGCAAAAAATGAAAAGTTCAACAAACAAAAATAAAAAAAATGGTTTCGCTTTTTTTTAGATGTACCATTAAATTACTCTTTGAAACAACCGCAAACAAATTAATAAAGCATATATTTTGAAAAAAAAAAACCCCAAATCAAAACAAAAAAAAATGATACATTTTATTTTCTCTTTCTCTAGATAAATAATTGTGTTAAATATTGCTTCTGTATTGAAAGAAAGTTCTTTAACCCTTTTACGAATCGACGATACTTTAAAGTAGACGGACTTGTTATAAAATTAATTTTATATATACTTTACCTATTTTCAAAGCAACCTACTTGCTGTTGAAAGCAAAAAAATATATTATAAAGCAAAAACATGAACGTCAGTAACGCTGGCATTATATGGGCTGTGGCAGCGACTTCACCATACTATTTCGCATTTTTCCCAAATTAACTTCTAACCATCGTAAAAATTCAATTTTTACACCGTCAAATGGTTAAAAAAATGTGAAGCAAATCGAATATTTCTATCAAGAGTTACCGCGTTACGTACGTACATACATACATACAGACGTACATACATACGTACATACAGAACCTGCGAGCACATTAGCTCTCAGGCTTTGATAGCCTGTGAGCTAAAAAGTGTACTTTCAATTGTTTCATTCTATGTCAAGTGGGCTAAATTTGGATACAGTTCCTGCTCGACCCCCTTCAATTTTGATACAATCGCAAAAGATCATACATAAATGTCTAAAATGGACATCTGGAAATTGTCAGAGTCAGAAGTAGTATAGTTGATTCACAAGGGGTGCTTAGATAAAGTTTATAATTTCACAGTCGCAGAAAACGATCAAATAACCAATTTTATCATCTTGTTGCTCCCGATACAAGAAACCTTGCTTATTGAAAACTAGCTGATCCGTCCGGCGTTGTGCTGGCTCTTCAAAAAATAGTACAAAGCGCGAAAAATCTAAAAATCACAATAGAAAATTCAAAAAAAAAAAAAATAAATAAAATAAAAATCGCTGCACGAATTCGCATAAACTTTACTGAGAAGGATAAAAGAATTACTATATTGGGCAGTAAAATTGAAACCGGATTTCTTTTATTAATGTGGAAAAATCGCAGCTAATTGCGAAAAAACACTAAGATATCAAAAGTTGTACAGGGCAAAAATGACTATAATGGGTTAAAAGATTAAAACAGGATTTCTTCTACGAATGTCGGAAAACCTTTTGGAAAACGAAAAAACTGTAAAGATTACATTAAGGGGTCTCAGGACTCTTAAAGCTTTAAAATTTTCGAAATTTTAATTTTTTTAGATGTTAAACTCCTATTTTTTCTGAACATTTTGATATAATTGTTTCCTTGAAATTCCTATTATAACTGAAGTTATGGCTTTTACATTTATACACGTTCAATAGCTGAAGCGTCGTTTCGGAAACTTTGAAGCCATTTTTCTCCAAATGACGTTTTTAGGCATAACGCGCACGATATCTCAAAAACTTATGAATATTTTTTCATGAAATTTTCACAACATATGTTTCATGTTAGTCTGTATAAACTGAACCTAAAATTTTCGTTTTATTGTTCAAAACAATATTTTTTTAGGCGATTATACTGTTGAAATTTTCTTAATTTTGCATTAGCTAAATACAACTTTGTATTAAAAGTATAAAAAAGCTTTAAATACAAATTTATTTAGGTTCAGCGTAATTATTATAATCTGAAGTATAAGTAGGTACCAAAATTTTCATTCTAGTTGCAACACTTATTTTGTAATCGTGCGCGTAAGCTGTTATGCCGATTTTTTGCTAGAAAAATGTCTAACACTTTGGAGCCCCCTGTAAATGCTAATTCTGCATCTTATAATTTTTTAAATACATGAAATGAAAGAACATACTTATATATTTTATTCCAATTAAAATTGTGTCTTAAAATCAAATGCAGTTTAAGATATTAAATGTTGAAAATGGTCTTTTTTTTTTTCATTTTTTCCAATTTTAAGAGTCTTGAGACCCCTTAAAAATTCACGAAATATTTGAAAATTACTGCACGAAATGTGAATAAACTTCATTGAAAAGCGGACAGAACTTATTGTATTAGTTTAAAAAATCTAATGTCAAAATTCCCTGCGAAAGGTGAAAATCACATAAAGAATTAAATAGAAAAATCCGATCAAAATATCAAACATCAGGCTACGAGGTTCAAAACTACATACATAGAGCTATCTTCCTATGAAATTTTGTAGCTCTACGTGCAGCAGTCGATTGCGAACACTGCCGGCAGACACACTCACACACACTATACATAGTTTATTATTACAGATATGTGATTTAGTACAACATTGTGTGCTAAAAATCATAATTGCAGTATTAAGATTCCAAATCAATACTTTCGTCGGCCTCAAAATGGCTATACGGCCTGTCGCGATGAATTTTACCTTTACTTCAATAAACTGTAACTACAAAAAAATTTACTTTAAAACTTTGTCACTTTACCATTTAATTACGTATGAAGATGTCACAGAGCTTCTGAAGTTCTTTATCTCTTGCTTAAATATTTATTAATTTATTCATATTTGTAATACCCTCAAAAAATATTTCATAAATTCAACCCCATTTCCCGACGCCCATATCTCAATAGGGACACTTTTGATTTGATCACCTTTTATAACACAGAGGCAAAAGATACCTTAATTGACAAGAATACTGTTGTTTCATTTTGGGCCTCTTCGGTATAAGATAAATAAAGCAATGTTCAAAACATCTACTTTGTAAGACATTCGCAACTATATCCTCTGTAGAAATTGACTCTAAATTCTTTAGAAGGCTGAGAACAGTGCAGTAGGGAAAGAATAACATAAAAGTATATGAAATAAGTGGGTGGTTTAACTGTATTAGAAGATGTTAATTATTTGATTCCTAAAATGTTAATTATTTGAACATATCACGCACTGGCTTAAATAAGCCACTAATCGTTTCGATATTTTTACAACTTCTAGTAAAGATATTTTTACATGCAAGACGTCATTTCACATGTAAGACGTTACATAAATCGAGGATGCTCTACACTTTTGTAATTCACATTTTTTTCATTATTTCCCATATTTTTAAAGATAGGTACGATATTTTTCACATTTAGCCACATAGGGCGCTAAAACCAATCTCATATAATAGAGCATAATCATTGTATCATTGTACTGTAGGCAGACACTTTACTCTACTATTTTAAATATATCCGTTCTAGAGATATTTGAGTGTACTGGGACATTACTTTTAATCCGTTCAAGGACATCCGGCAAGGTCCCGCCTAGGCCAGTTGACATATAATTATCCACTTATTTCATATACTTTTTTCTTACTCATTCCTTACTGCAGTGTTTTCAGTCTTCTAGAGACAATTCTAGAGCCAATTTCTACGACGGATGGATATAGTTGCGAATCTCACACAAAGTAAATATTTTGAACTTTGCTTTATTTATCTAACTGAAGAGGCCCAAAACATTTTTTTGTTAATTAAAGCGTGTTTTTAACACTTTTCAACATAGTTGAAAAATTTTATGAATTCAGTTTGTCTGTCCGTGCTCTAACTCACGTAAATATAGCCCGATTGCCATGAAAGGCTAAATTTTCATTTAAACATTATTGGTAGGAGCAATCAGGGATTCTGAAGCACTTTATATGTCAAGTATAGACAACGCTTGTTGCGAAGAAATGAGTTAAATGGTAAATACTTTTTTTTTAATCATAAAATGCTATCGTAATGCTGCAATTAAATTGAATTACAGTAAATTTCTGATTATCCGACACTCATCAAACGCCACCCTCGGTTAACACAGCCAACCTCCTCCCCTATTTTTTTTAAATAACAGAATCCAACATTGGCGTAATTGTTGATAGCACACAAGATGCTGGAGCACCCAGTAATTATTTTGAGATTTGATCTTAGTGTCAAATCACGACGTTAAAAAAATATTTTTGCGGATGGAATCACAGACTGGCTTGATTGGGACAAGAATGATACTGGTTATAGTAATAAGAAGAAAAGTGCCCAGTTAAATTGGTGTCATTGAGCTCACGGGCTATTCATACTAATTGTATATTATATTCTTATTTCAAAGAATAATTTCCCTCGAAAAATAAATTAAGCACCTCCTTTCCCCTTTTTATACTTAACCAATGAGCCTCCAAATTTCATCAGGTAAGCACCTTATCAGAATAAACCGGTATACTAAATTTGAAGCAATTCGGATAGAAAACCCATTTAATCTAATTTAAGGGGGGTATTAGCTCCCGTTCCCCCCCATTATACTTAACCAATGAGCCTCCAAATCTAATCAGGGAAGCGCCTTATCAGAATAAACAGGTATACCAAATTTAAAGCAAATCGGATAGAAAAACCCATTTATCTAAATTAAGGGGGGTATTGCCCCCGTACCCGCCTTTTCATACTTAAACAATGAACCACGAAATCTAATCAGATAAGCGCCTTATCAGATTTAACCGATATACCAAATTTGAAGTAAATCTGATAATTATTAATGAAAAATCCATTTATCTAAGTTAACGGGGCTATTAGCCCTCCGTCCCCCCCCCCTTTATACTTAACCAATGAATCCCCCAAAACTAATCAAGGAAGCGCCTTATCAGATTGAACCTAGAATAAACATTTGAAGCAAATCGGATATTTCTATCAAGAGTTATAGTTTTATGTAGATACATACATACAGAAGCTGCGGGCACATTACCTCTCAGGCTTTGCTAGCCTGTGAGCTAAAAATTAATTGATGACGAAATTCTTTCAAATGTTTTGCATCCTAAAGGGGATGAATGTGATAAATCGGGGAATGATGATCTAGAAGTCAGTCATGCAGAAGTGAAGACTATGCTCTCTAAGTGCATTAATTGGTTGGAGATGCAAGAGGAAGTCAATGCAACCCAAGTATTTTTATTACGTTGAATTAGTACTCTTGCTGCAGTAAAAGTTGCAAACAAAACGGAAACAAAAATATATAATGGATTAATTTGGATGAAAACAGGTTACTGCATATTTATTCTGTAAAATTCTAAATTTGTATCCTTAATTGATTTATTTTGATCAATTATGCTTTTTATTAACGAAAGTACAGAACAGACTTAAAAAGAAGTTTAAAAGTTCTTTTTTTATAAACTGACAAATAGAAATGTAATTTTTATAACTGTTTTGTACTGCATTTCGATTTTCTGCAACACCGTTGGCCCGGTGAATGACTGATAATCAGAAGTTTACTGCATTCGGAATTTTTTTTTTAACTTGCGATAAAAACACTCCATAATACTATTTTTCATTTTCCATTTAGAGGCAAGAATAAAATGTTACATCATCTTGCATTATTATAAAGTTAAATTTTAGAAGGATGTAGACAACTTGAAAAATAATCAAAGTAGTGAAACGTGGAAATGTTTATTCGAAATTTGGAATGACTATTAACAAACCTCTGAATAAAATGTTTTTAAACAATTTATTGTCCGTAATTAAAATTAAAGCACCTCATTAATATGGAAGACATATGAATTGTTTCGCGTATTTCATAATCACGAAAGTATGTTGAATATGAATAGTTCGAGGCAACTAGAACGTCTTATGTAATGATATTATGCTAAACTTTAAAGCTTCTATGACAAACTGTTATGTGGCAACATATATTACGTAATCATCTAATTGCTGTTGAATAAAATTCAGTTGCTAAACTAATATTTTGCAGTATATATACAATGTTTCAAATCTTCTACTTCTGTTTTCCAGTAGTAAACTATTTCATTAATGCTAGAAATGTAAATTTGTTCCGCCGTTGAATGTTAAAGATAATCAAAACAAATTTGATCTATAAAAATTTGTATCATCTCATTATACAAAGCGATATCACATTTATTACTTTCTTCTATCTTCAATAGAAAAAAGTATTGTAATCGAATTTTTTTTCGACTTCCGGTTTTCGACGGATTTACACGTTTTAGGGGTCTGAGATCCTAAAAAACATGTTTATAGAAAACGTCTGTCTGTCCATGTCTGTGCGTCCGTATGTCCATGTGTCCGTATGTCGCCATTGTACCAGCAAAAAGTTTATGAAGTTATGCATAGAATTGAACCAAATTTTTTTTAAGTTTTTGGCTATGATCAGGTCCTTTATTAATTTGGAAAAAATCCGCCGAAAATGGACGCTGTAATAAAAAATTTTCTGCCATTTTGAATATTGTACCATCGGAAAGTGTAAGAAGTTACGCATAGAATTGAATAAAAATTTTTGTGTAGGTTTTTGGTCACAGAAATAAGGGCCTCCTTGAATTTGTAAAAATTCCGCCGGTAGGGGCGCTGTAATAGCGATCGCCAGAAGGGGGGGGGCTGTAATGGCGATTTTTGTGCAATTTTCCATATTGTACCATAGAAAGGTGCATGAAGTTATGCATAGAATTGAACCAAATTTTTTATGTATGCTTTTGACCATAGCAACAATATCCTCCCTGAATTTGGAAATATTCCGCCGGATGGGATGTAATAGCGATTTTTGTGCGATTTTATTCATTTTTCGAAGTTGATGAAGCGACGTGAACTTTCCATCCTGATAAGCCGACTATTCGCGAACAGCCGATATACAACAGAATAACGTAAAACTATTGATTTTAATAAATATTATGATCGAGATTAACTAGTTTTTATTCCGATTAATTGACTGAAGAAGAAATTTAAGATGAAAGTCAAAGTTCATATGGTATTGAACTAATAAAAATGAAATATTGACATTTGTAACAACGTTTTGAAATATTAAAATATATGAGATAGAAGAAAGTTTTGAGATTGGCACATCCAACTAGTTTTAATCATACGTTTTCATGAATATTTCCCCTTGTCAGTGCCATAAATGTTTTTAAATATATATTTTTGTAGATAATACTCAACGTAATTTATATTCAGAAAGTATTTTGGGAATTAAGTTACCTTTTCAGGTTTACCAAAGATATCGCTAGAAAATAGGAGGCAACTTTAAAACACTACTTTAACAAGAATTATAAATTACAATATAAAAAACTCTGACTTAGTAAATGTTCTAAGTTTCTTCTGTTTGATAATCCAGGTAATATTGCTACTGATCTCATTCAAGGTCCAACATATATCAAGGGTTGATCCAGGCAAAATTTGGTAACTATTCAGGATCCCTTCACAACATAATAAAACAGTCACTTCACAAAATTTCTTTTAGTAAAACAGCCCTCTTCACAAAATTCCTTTTAATAAAACAGGGTTTTTCACAAAATTCCTCTTAATAAACCAAGCTCCTTCACAAAATTCTTTTCCATAAAATTATACTATTGATTGATTATTTTTTTATTTTGTTAGGTTTTAAAATGTGTAATTTGTTAACAAAACAAGTTGAACAGAAATTAATACCAGTATTAATAATTTAGCCAGAAGGTTTAAAGAAGTTATTATTGATAAATTCTTTCTTTGAATTCGAGAACTGGATATCATATTTCGTTTCAAAGTGTTCTTTTTCACCAAAATATAATAAATTTCATAAAAATAATTTTTACTTTTCATAAAATGGGCCTCAAGAATAAAACCCTGCATCGACCCCTGATCATATAATTTCAAATTCAGGTTAAATTTATGTCTGGACGTAATAGGAATTTACTATACATAGCACATTGGAATAATTAAAAAATAATAAACAACTTAATTGGTAAAAATACATGCTGATATTTATCTACAGGGTGCAGCAGGTATTTGAGAACGAAATAATGACTTCTTTCAAACCTAAATAGATACTAGAGATGGCGATTTTTTTACATTTTTAAAGTTCTGTATAGGTGACTACATACACAATGGATGACATCATGCATTCAAACGACCGTAAGCCACAATAACAACCTCTACCTGCTGTCGAAACCAACTGCAGGCAATAATAAGTGAGTTGTGAGTTGAGAACATTTGCCATTAAGTACAAACGGCTGATCTGAACTTCGCAATATTATAGTGTGGATGCCTATTGGAATATCTCTTAATCACGCCGCACACATAATAGCCCGTCGCCGTCGTGTTAGTACCTGTGAGCTGGAGGGCAACAAATTGAGGATGACATGTTCATGAAAGTTTTTGGCCATTCATTATTGGGTTTTATGGGCTGTATGGGATGGTGCAGAGTCTTTTTGAAATACGTACGACCTTCCACGTGTAATAGAAGTAATACAGAGCTTTAACATCTCGGTATAAACAACGGCGTTGACTCTGGAACCTTGAAGAAGGACATGTGGAGGCCTCAGGTCGTCTTTGCTGTTCACGACCTCCGAGAACCACCAGCACGGCTGTAAATTTTCTGTGGATGACAGCCGGAACCTCTTCAGGGATTTTATACAGTCACTGATCTTTTTCCGGTTCACTTCCTGGACCTGGACAAAGTTTTCACATCTGAGGAAAACAATAGCATTCCTGGCTCCTCTTCATGTTTCAGCTTGTTAAGGAGGCGTTTGGCTTTGGTCAGGCGGTTATGCCTGACTTTCTCGGACAAGAACTATCCTCTCCTCATCATGCACGACCTCTAGCGAAAGTTCTCCCGAATCGCACATCGGATGGTTGCCTCATCAACCTGCAGCTCTCTAGAGAGTGTCCTTATCGACTTCGTAGGATTTCCATCGACACGAATGACGAATTTAGGCGTCTTGATAATGTCATATCCACAACAATGTCATTCCCTGTATGAAACGGTTTCCACATCAAACCTGATGGGCTTCAGTTTGGTCTTTGCTTTAAGGATTAATGACTGGGTGAGAATCATGTACGCTGCAGTCTCCAAATTGGAGTGTTCTTGAGCCAATGATAGCATGCATCTTCATTTTCTCAGTTAGTTTAAGCTCTGACATGTTTACATGTAACAGAAAAGGATTTGTAACCATGATGTGCAGGGTGGTATTTCACCTATAATGTGTTTCTCAAATACCTGCCGCAGCTTGTAATTATAATACTATGAGCTTCCAGGAAGATTATTTTTTGAAACAAAACTATGTTTTTACTTTTCCAAGGTGTCTCAGTATAATAATAAATATTTGTTTAATAAATCTTTATCTAAAGATCTTTTTTATTTTCATACTGAAATTATAATTCTTTAAGTGTTCGTAAAGATGTTTTTCAGGCGGATATCTAAACTATTTCGTTGGTAATGCTTTGATTCAATCCTTGTTACTTGTATATCCGAAGATCGCACCCAAAGTCAGTAAAACTGCTGCTGTAGAAATCTTATATTCTGAAAGAACATTATTAATACATATACAAAAAATAACGGTCATAGATCGATTTCCTTATCCTCTATTCAACATATGTTTAAAATTAATTTCAATTTGATTACCTTAAAGGTTATAATAAGAAAATTATAATTAATATTCTCCAGATCCCTCAGCCAAATCATGTATTCGTCATTTCCTTTTAAATGAGGTCTATTAGAACACTTAAATTTTTGGAGGTATTTTAAACAGGAAATAAGTCTTTAGCATTTGTATCTGAATACATTCAAAGATTTGGAAATTACAAAACTAGCCCAAGTGTCTTTCACAAAACATTCTATGGCTCTACTTTTTTGGAGAATCTCTTTTCTTTGAAATCGGTTAAAAAATAACCATCGGCTATAATGAAAAGTAAATATAAACGCTGAGGTTTATAAGTAGTAGGTTCAGTTATTAAACTAGTCACGTTTTAATATCTTCAATCACCATTACATCACTGTATATTATAAATATATATTTGCTGCTAAATCTATTACTTTGTGGCGTTATAGTTTACAGAAAATGGAATTATGAAAACACATTATGTTCACTTCTACAAGTTTGATATTTATCGAAATGTATTCATTTGATGCTTATCTTTTCGAAAAAAAAGTCCAAAAAACTTTTCGTCCAACAATTTTTGTGCTGTCCATCATGTCATGTTTTTTTTTATGTATATAAATATACACTGTATAAAATCCGCCATTGAGAAGCTAATGCAAAACCACCTTGTCAAAATCAATTTAATAGTTCAATAACTATGCCAGGACTCGGACGTCCCGGAAAGAATAACAGATTTTTCGTAAAGTAAAATTTGTCTTATTTAATTAAAACAATTCATTCATTAAATATGATATTACTTTTCGCAATTTCTGGCATTGAAACTCCTAAAATCCCCTGAATACCTTGAGGAATACGAACCCTGCAAGGAAAACATCCGAAATTTGTCTACACGACATAGTACTTTACATAAATAAAAATAATTGCAAAGTTTTTCATTTTTGGATTCAAAGAAATTGGGTAGATAAAAAGGCTATAATATAGCTACAACACTTTTTAAAGTGATTGAACAAATCCACGTACTTAAAATATTTTACATTTTTAAAACTGTTTTCTGCCTATTAGGTTCCATAAAAAAAATTTAGTTCAAAGTAATGTTAATTGGGAATTTTCTGTCAAACAATATTATAATACTTGACATAAAAAAATGCATTTAAAAAAAATCTAATTTTGTTTCCAGTAAAAAAAAAAAAAAAAAAAAAAAAAAGATTAAAAATAAATAATAAAAATTTTGCGTAGGCGATTTCATAAATAAATAAGTGTAAACTATTTAGTTGAGGCATTCTATTAAATATTAACTATGGGGAATACTAAAAGAGTTTAAAATGATAAAACATTAATTTCTTTTAATTTCAGGCTCATTCATTTTTAAAATATTTACAAATAACTTCATGTTTTCCGATAAATATTTTACGTTTTCCATTTAATTAAAAATGTAAATTATTGATAGATATGCTTTTGCAAATCAGTTTTAACAGAGTGCGTTTATTTATTTATTCATTGACTAACAAAGTGGATTTCTTTCTTTCTTTTTTTTTTCGTTTGCTTCACTTAAGCACCATTATAAATTAAATGTTTTATTTTGTAGATAAAACGCGCTTTGTCTTTTTGTAATTGTAAATACTAGATTGAATTTAAAATAATACTGGTTTTGAAAACAAATCAGAGATTCGGTTCAAGCAGTAACACCAACGCACGCAGTAAGAACATTTTTTCTATTTTGATTTAATGTTACTTCTGTCATTTGTTATTTCACGTCTGTCGTGGTTTGTCATTTCATTTGGTTATCACGACTATGATTTATCTTCTAAAGAAAAGCTGCATACAGAGTGTTCGGATACCACCACACAAACTGCGTAGAATAAGAGATCATACTCCGAGTAAATGAAATTTGTCCAAATAACTTGACCTTGACGACGCATAGTTTTCGAGAAAAATATGACGTCACATACTCCCTAGCAGTTATCAATGCATTTCCGTTACACTGACCGAAAGTAAAGTACATATCTCACAAACGAAGGGCATTACTTTTATGCCAAGATTGCCAATAGCTTTGAACTGCCGCTTTTGAACTTTTTTTGTTCTTGGCCTATTAGACACGTGCGTAATATCCATTTCTTTAAATTGTCCCTTTTTAAGGGGACCAGGGACCTTCAAACTTATTATTATTACTTTTAATTGCACCTTATTCAAGGTCACACTACATAAATTATGACATATCTTTACCATACAAGAAATTAAAAAAAATTTTTTTGGAGAAAAACAACGACTTTTCTTGAATATTTTAGCGTTATGAAGAACTTTTCAAAATTCCCATGCGCATTCCCTGTCGATTAAAATCCCCAATATTTTTCATGCAAGTTTGTGCAATGCTTTTCAAATTTTATATATTTGAATATAAAGGTAAGAAAAAAGTATTTTCTAAATTTTATGAAATTTTCAGCATTTTTGCATCCTATTTCTGCATTTAACTACCTTTAAACTTTCTAGTTATATTTAGTTAAAAAAAAAAAGATGGACAGTTTTATGACATATATAACGACAAACAGATATAAACAATATTGAGAATTTTAATTGATACAGAATGGTCAGGAGGCATTTTGAAAAACTCTTCATAATTCTTAAAATGTTCAAGAAATTTCCTTACTTGCTCCAAAAAGATTTTTTTAATTTCTTGTGTGATAAATATATGCCATAATGCATATATTAGTGTGCCCTTGAATAGTATTTAAAGTGAAATAAAAAAAATAAAAAATAAAAATGAGTTTGAAGATCCTTTGTTCCCTTAAGAAGCCTATGGGTACAAATTGTTTGTTTTAAAAACTCTTTATTACTATTTTTTTTTAACCATTTGGAAAAATGGTTATTGTCCTCTGTCAGGGTAGGAAATCAAAAACATATCTGAAGCGTTTTATTGGTTGAATCCGCATTTTATTCGTTTTCTGATTGGTCTATACAGTAATCTGTATTTTCCCTTTACTTTCAACAGAGATGGATACTTCTGTTGCCAGTATGATAAAAAAGTAATAAAAACTACAAAAAAAATTAATAACTCAGAAAAAAATTGAGATACAGCTTTCAAACAAATTGCATTTAAAAGTACATTTTTTTTTCTCTATACGACGGTGTAAAAAGTAATATTGTGCGATGTTTAGAAGTTTAAAAATGAAATTTTGTTTAAAATTGGTCCAGGAATATTAATGTTTAATCCATGGCGTACGTAATGAATGACCAGCTCCGTAGAAGTTTAAAAATTGACATTGCCGAAAAATGTAATCTATGGCGTACGTAATGTATGATCAACTCCGTGCGATTTTTTCTGTCTTAAATTTTAGTCTTTGAAAAAATCATTTTCCAAATGGTCATTGCAATTTGCTAAATTGCATTTTTTTTTTTTTTTTAATCTTCTTTCTCATCAGGCTTGCAATTACTCGAGGTTCAGTAAAGCTTATTTTCTGTGCTCCAGATGTGACGTCATAATTTTTCTTTGGCATTTTATTCGGAAACTATTCGGTTTAGAGCTATGTTTTTTTGGATACTTCCCGTGCACTATAATCAAGGATTCTCTTTCAAAAAAGTTTGTGCTGTGGTATCCAAACATCCTGTATGAGATTTGTTAATCTTCTGAGTTCTATAAAGTCCTATAAATGAATATAACTAAATTAATCTTCGATTTTTTAAAATCCGATACTGTGGGTTCACAAACTGTTTCAACAAAATAAAAGAACTGATAACACCCAGAAAACAAACAATTTTTACAACGGAAAATGCAGTCTCTATCAATGTTGCCAGTGGGCTACTTTTTAGGCTTTCTTTCATCTGACGAAACCCTATTCGTCTCACCCCTCTGTCTGTCTGTCCGTCACAGAGCTCGTTCTCAGAAACTATATATGTTGGAGACTTGAAATTTTGAATTCTTATAGCTGAACACCTCATATCAAACGACAAATCATAAAAATTAAAGAAAGTGTTATATTTACCCTTCTGCGCTCCAACTTGTGTATTTAAAGCGTTCTTTTTCTAACTGAGCTCCTAATTAAGTTGAAGACTTGAAATTTTGGATACTTATAGCGGAACACCTCACATTAAATGACAAATCATAAAATTTTGAAAAAGTGTTATATTTACTCCTCTGGCCCCTAACTTTTGTATTTTAAGCAATTTTTCTAACTCAGCCCCTAATTAAGTTGGGGATGTGAAATTTTGCATACTTATAGCAGCATAATTGCGATCACTCGAAAAATCATAAATTTTCAAAAAGTCTTATATTGTTTACCACTCCGGGCTCTAATTTCTGTATTTTTAGCATTTTTTCTAATCCCCACCCTTTTCATCCCGTGTTTACTTTTCTAACTTTTGCCGACACTCCTTTGACCACTCTTTCATATTATGCACCATATCCATACATATTTTAGTTCCACTTTTTACCGCCAGGGGCGCCTACCTATCTCCAGTGCTATTGGCCCGACCCCCTCGACTAATATATCTACGGATAGTTTGTAAAACGGAGTTTCATTCTGATAGAGGTTTGTTTAGAATAGAGGGCATCCCCTGGTTACGAAATATGGAACTAACAGATTTTTCAAAAGGATAAAATGTTTTGAAAGGAATATTAAACGAAACCCTCTTTGTGATCTGTGATCACACTTACCCACTTGTTTTAAATTCAGATTTCTTGATTGGCACCACTTTTTTGAAACAGTAAAATTCGCCTTATTTAATGACGTATTAATTAAGGCGAAAACAAGAAGAATTTTACCACATTTTAGCGACATTTTCGACATACCTATTTTGATTTATGGGAAATGTAATGTCATCACAGGAATTGCTGGAAGCATATCATAATTCGGATAGCGAAGTTATATGTCTTCAACGGCATTCCAAATTATGGAGGATCTAGTTCAGCGTGCATTGTAAAAAGAAGAAAAAGGTTTCTTAATCTACGAAAATATAACATAATCACGAGTAAAAATACACAATAACATTATCTGAGTTACTTACGATCCCAAAAAGCGTTATTTATCATTAGAAACAGGGCTCGATTAACCTTTGAATCTATGAGAAGCACAGTGTTATTTCTGGGCCCTCTTTAATTCGAGAAGTGTTTCTAAAATTCGATTGCACCCAGAAAATGCTATAAATGAATGCCAGAAAATGCTAAATGCATTCACCAATGCTATAAATATTATATTATTGGATTTTATTGATCTTGATTAGAAGGACGATAATGCTAATAAATTGACGACTTTGGTTGCTTGGACAAATTGAGGAATTGTAATCATGTGGTTGGAAGTGATCTATTGTATGAAAAATTAATTTGTTATATTATATATATTACACACACACACATATATATATGTAATAAATGAGTTAGTAATTTGAAAAAAAAAAAATAGGATTTTTGAATGGAATTGATTCAGTATAAAATTTGGGTCCCCCTGTTTTCTCAGTATCGGGCCCCTTCACATTTTTGTAAGGAAAGCACGCGTTTCTCGTGCCTATTTGGTAATCAGAGCCTGATTAGAAACCTTAGAAACCAATATATTTTCGAGTTAAAAAAAAAAAAACATTTATAAAAACAAAGTTTCTTTCGCTACCACTGAATTTCGGAAAAGTTTCCGAGTAGTTTTGTAGTGTATTAATCAGTTTTCACAAACCGAAACATCGGTTTTGGGATTCTATGAATTAAAAAAATTTCAGCGGCGTAATTGGATTTATCTATGCAAGGGTAACAAAATACTATTAATGTTAAAGTTAATGTTAGTACAAACTCTATGAATGTATCATCTTTATCTGTAAAACATGGCTGTTGACCATGAAAATGTTTACTTGAGAATAGATAGCGTCTGAAAAACTTATATTCCAGATAGAGAAAACTGATTAGTAGACTCTAAAAACTACTCTGAAGTGTTTCTGAAATTCAGAGGCAGCAAAAGAAACTTTTTAAAAATATTTTGTATTCAAAATTTTTGAAAACATATTAGTTAAAGTGGTTTCTAAAGATAACGAACGCTTCTCAGATTTGTTAATAACTCGGAAGAAGTTATTGTATATTTTCGTTAGAAGTTATATTTTATTTTCCTAGATTAACATACATCAGTCATTTTTTACACTATGGATTACATGCGGTTAACGACCATTTCCTGCGCTTCTCATGATGTCAACTTTTTAGAAAAAGGTAAAATGTAAGTCTGTTAAAACTCTCATCCAAACATCTTCATTATTGTTAAAATTATGAACGAAAATTTGCGCTTGATTGTGATGATCTCTGTATTTTTAACTGAATAAAGGGATTATGATCATGGTTTCCTATATGGAAATTGTGCGCTTGGATTTGTATCTTTTTTCTCTCATGTTGTTGAAGCTATTTATGAACATTGTGGCGAAAATTGTCATTATCCATGAAAGAGATATCAATTGAAAGATTCATTCCAGTTTGTCGAATTTAGATGTCTTGTTTCAATAAACATTTTAGATATAAAAGCGAATAATAATCTATAGAGCTTTGATGCTTCCATCAATGGAAATGAGTTATTATTATTTTTAAAATGTTAATTTTACCGCAAGCCAAAGTTTGTAAACTTTGTTCTGAAAACTCTGTATATGGGAACGTCCATTGTTACTCTTGGTGACCATTCGAGCAATTCTTCATAAATAATTCCAATTATTTTATTACAAAATATAATTAAGATAAAAATTGATGTAACCAGTTAAACACGATTTTACTCCACTCACATAAAACATATCTAATTTGAAACAAAAAGCATTTTGCTTATTTATATAATAAATCAAATTATTTTTACTCTTGTGACCAGAGTGTCACAAGAGTATCAAAATTTTGATTTAATATTTAGACAAGTAAAATCATTTTTGTTACAAATTAGATATATGTTACGTGAATGGAACACAATGTGGTATTTAACTGCTTTTACGATATTTTATCTTAATTATATTTTGTAATAAAATAATTGGAAGCCATATATGAAAAATTGCTCTAATTATCACAAGAGTAACGAAATGACGTTCCCATATGTTTAAAAAAATATCGAAATCAATATTTTCGGAATATTTTATGCTTTTCAAAATTCCCGAATAAAAAATGATCAATTTTTTCCAAAAATATATAAATAAATAAATAAATAAATAAATAAATAAATAACTGAAAATACAACTGTAAATTACAGACTTTAATAAGTTTAATATATTGCATTTGAAATAGTATTAGTTTTGAAACGAAATCTTGCTTAATAAATCATTAAAATCAGTTGTTTTAGCTTATCAGAAATCCCTTTACCATTGATCATAGCTTCGATAATAAAACTGAACTGACATTCAAATTAGATTTTTGCCTTATAAAAAGAAGAAATAAATTAAATATGCTCTTTGAGTTAGTTAGCATTCCACATTATTTCTAAAACTGTCAACAGTTTATTAATGTACAGCAGAATTGAAAATTATTTCTTGTTAAAATTTTAAAACTGTCACAAGTAAATTTTTATTAAATTTGTTTCTGTTAATATGAAAAAAATGCGGCATTAATTAATAAACGTAAAAGACTCCAATAATTCTGTTTATGTATCCATTTCTTGAAACATTAATTCAACTGCCATTTTTAATGTATTTCTACCAAACAAGATGTAACAAGAAAAATGTATTAAAAGTAATGTCAATTACATCAAACAGGGAAAAACTTCTGAGAACGCAGAAAATTAAAAGAAATGGTAAATGATATTTATGTAATTGTTTTTGTAGTCAGAAAAAAAAAAAACATGCCTTTGCCCTCCCGATGCTTCACGAAGTATTGTATTTAATGCAATGCATCAGAGATAGCCAGATTAAAGCAATTATAGAAGCTATGTGAATTGTTTTGAGTCATGGTTAGAAATTATATGTTTTAAAACTTTTAAAGTACTTAAAATATTTCTAGCTATACAAATGTTATTTTATATGATACTAGCAAACCCCGCGGTTTTGCTCGCGTAATATTTGAAATATGCCAAGTGATATTTATATGTCTAATTTTTATTAAAAGGTACTAACTAAATTTTTATTTTATTAAAAGGTAATATTTTATTTTATTAAAAGGTACTTATTACTTTTAGGAATAATTAAAAAAATTACTATTTAAAACACAGTTTGATTAAACATCATTGTTTCACTGCATAAGGCAGAAATGAGACTTAAATTAATAAAACGAAATAAAACTAAATAAATAATAATTTAGAAAATATTTTGAAACTTTTATGCTCAATTAATACGCTCATTTCAGTATTCATTTGAAGTTTTGATTTTTTTTAGGAACCATCTTCTTACATCTTAAAATTAACCATCATGTCAAATTCCAAGTCCTACCACCTATCTCAACATAAAGGGCTATGTTGAAATAGGAACTGTCACCATTAATTTGCCAACATTAATTTTGAAATTGGTTTGTTATTTCCTAATATTCCACAGAAACGTAATTTAGAAAGCTTTTAAAGGCCTTTTTTAGAGAGTTTGTTGTTCCTGTGACCCCCAGGTGGTAGAATCATCGGCATAAAATATAGCCTGTGTAGGATCAGAGACTGTTACCATGGATTCGCAACTATTACTTTTATATTTGGTTTATATTCCCTGAAATTGCGTAGTCGTAATTTAGGACTTTTTTTTAGAAAGCTCCCCTTCACTTCACCCCTTTTTAATTCGAATTTATTTTCGACAGTCCTTTGAGGGCATTTATATTTTATAAGTAACTACCAGCGCCATATTTAAAGTTTCTAGCCTTTTCAGTATCACAGAAATCGCAATTTAGAAAGTTTTTAGCTACTGCAACCCTCTGGTTGTAGTGGCACAGACAAAAAATATAGCTTATGTTTGAGCAGGTTATATCACCAACAATTTGTCATCATTATTTTTTTAATCTGTTTGGTATTTGATAAGATTACATAAAAATTGTAATTTATAACGCTTTTCGCTCACTTCATCTTTTTAAATTTGAAATTTTCTTTCGACAGTTCTTAGAAAGCAGTTGCATCTTGTAAGTAAATACCATGCCATACTTTAAAGTGTTAGACCCTTCAGTTATGCAAAAAAGCAAATTAGAACATATTTTGCTTTTGCAACCCTCAGATGGTAGTGACAGCAACATAAAATATAACCTATGTTAAAGCAGGTACTGTCACCATTGATTTGCAACCATTACTTTTGAAATAGCTTTGGAATTTCCTGAGATTGAGTAGAAATCGCAATTTAGAACGTTTTTAGAACGCTTTTCGCGCATTTACACCCCTTTTTAAATTTCCAATTTTTTCGAAACTGTTCTAAAAGATCATTTATATGTAATAAATATGTACCTTGCCTAATTTTAAGTTGCTAGCCCCTACCGATCACAAAAATCGAAATTCGGAACGCTTTTTTGCTCCTGCAACGTCTAGGTGATAGTAATACCGACTTAAAATAGCGTCTATGTTAGAGCAGAGGCTGTCAGCATCAATTTCTTACCATTACTTTTGAAATCAATTTGATTCTTCCTGAGATATTGGTGACAAATCGGCATTTAGAACGTTTTTAGAACGTTTTTGCTCATTTTGTTCCTGCATCTCTTCTGTTGTAGTGGAAACAGATATAAAATATAGCCTATCTTGGAGCAAGGTCTCACCCCATCATTTTTACACCATTATATTTGAAATCGGTTCAGTATTTCCTGAGATTGCTAGAAATCGCAATTTAGAACGTTTTTTACAACGCTTTTTGTGCTTTTGACCCCGCTTTTAAATTTCGACTTCTTTAGGAAATGTCCTTAGAGATCATTGATATCTTATAACTAACTACCATTCTAAATTTCACGATTCAAGGCCCTTCCGTCACGCAAAAACCGCAATTTAGAACGTTTTTCTCCTGCACCCACTTTGGGGTAGCGGCACCGACATAAAACATAGCCTATGTTGGAGCAAGGGTTTTCACCATCATTTTGACGCCATTATTTTTTTAATCGGTTTGGTATTTCCTGAGATTGTGTAGAAATCACCATTTAGAACGTTTTTTAGAACGCTTTTCGCGCATTTTCACCCCTTTTAAATTTCGAATTGTTTAAGAACTGTTCTTACAAATGCTTTATATCTAATAAGTAGCTGATACTTCAAATTTCATATTTCTAGGCCCTTCAGTAACACATAAATCGCATTTTTAGAACGTTTTTTGCTCCTACACCCCCTTTGGGGTAGTGGCACCGACATAAAACATAGCCTATCTTGGAGCAAGCGTTGTCACCATCATTTTGACACCAATACTTTTTAAATCGGTTTGGTACTTCCTGAGATTGTGTAGAAACTACCATTTAGAACGTTTTTTAGAACACTTTTTGTGCATTTCCAACCCTTTTAAATTTCGAATTGTTTAAGAACTGTTCTTAGACATCATTTATATCTTATAAGTAACTAATATTCAAAATTTCATATTTCTAAGCCCTTCAGTAACACTAAAATCGCATTTTTAGAACGTTTTTTGCTCCTACACCCCCTTTGGGGTAGTGGCACCGACATAAGATATAACCTATGTTCTAAGTTGGACTAACACCATCATTTTGATACCATTACTTTTGGAATCGGTTCGGTAGTTCCAGAGCTTATCTCCGACAAATAAACAATTTTTTCCTCTTTATAATAGGAGTATAGATTATATTTATTATAGTTAGCATTTATTCTAAATCCAATTTTAGTAATTAAAAAAAAACCTGTTTTATTGTCAGATTTGTTTACGTATCAGAATGACAAAGTTTAATAAAAACTTATTTTAAAGGCATATTTTGTTAGTTTGAATATGATTTAACAAGATTTGAATATGAGACTTTGTTTTAATTTTTTTAATTGAAAATCTCTTTGTAAATTGTTTGGTAATGCTTTCTCAGAATCCTTTCCATAATAAGGTGGCTGTTCTTTTTCCACTACCGAAATTTCTTAATTATTATTATTTTTTTTTACCCATCTTAGTTGACAAGTTTTCATTTAGAAGAATTTAATTGTGTATCATTCTATGTCTAAAATTTGGAAATTGATGTTTCCATATATCATAGCTGCTTAATAACATTGGTCTACACCAAAATCCTCCCTGTAAAAATAATAGTTGATTCTTATAGATTTCACTCTAATAAAGAAAAATATGGTAACAAGATTACTGTATGGTGTACGATTGTTTTGGTAGGAGGGTTTGCTTTAAATATTATGGTATTTTATATCTTGCTAAAACATAAGTGGAAAATTTTCTAAAGCATAAAATGTAGATTATAATATGTAAATTACCTGCAAATAAATATATAAATATGATTATTCGAGTTACAGCGGCATAAGGAATGAAAATATATTAGTGGATAGCAAATAGTAAATTCGGACACGAAAAGGGGTGGGAAGGGCATAAAAACACATAATGCTCTAGGGCAATTCCACAGAAAATCATCATTTTTTGGGGTAGGGGAATCAAACTTATTATATGTTTAATTTAAGGGTATATTTGGAAAAATTGATATTTTTATATTCTATAGAAAAGTCCTAATAAAAAAGCGTTGTAAATTACTGTTTACAAACTAAGTTAAGTACTTTTATTGCCTTTGTAAAGTCATAATGCTACGTCAGTTACACAACAAATCAGTTACACGTGTAAATGCCATTTTTTTCTTTTTTATTATTCAGAAATTAATTAAACAAGTTACAGTTATAATTTAGCATTACTTAGTGTTGTGGAGAACATTAAATCACTTTTTTTAACTGTATACTTTTGATAATTTTTACACATTAATGAAGGCAGAAAAAATGTTTGTATATTTTATGTTACGTCAGTTATAGAATTTTGAATTGCAATATTTGGGACTCAAAGAGAGATTGAAATAATCTGCAGGTATTTGGCTATTAAGACTTTAGTAAGAAATATTTTAAATGGCAAAAATTTGTTCTAGCTTTATTAGTTAATTTTCTACATAGATTTGAAAATAAAATTCGATGATAAAATGTTACGTCAGTTATGATGGAATTGCCCTCTATACAAGTATCAACAAATTAAATTTCCATGCTATATTTTATCAATTTGATATCTGAGGCAGTGAAAACACTTCTTTCATGATTTAAATTTTTTCTACCATTGCAAATTAGTATAATAATCCTGCACTATTTGTTATTATTATAAAACTGTTTCTCGAAAAAATGGTACGTGCTGGAGCAATTTGGATAACATAATGTAGAATTAGGAATATTAGATCTGTACACCTTATTTATTTAGTTTGCAGGGATGTAGATCAGTGTAGGCTATTTCCATGCGAACTTGTCATGTCTGTCACATACTACGATTTTTGACTACCAGTATATTGGAACGGAAAATGTGACTTATTTTATCGGAGATATCTCATCAATTTAATAAGGCGAAGCAAACTTTTCGAAATTAACGGTGGCCAACAAGCATAGCGATTTTCAGCTGTGTGACAGGCATGACGAGTTCGCATGGAAATAGCCTGTAATTGGTAAAAAAATTACCATCTCTATTACGAAGGTGTATAACGAAAAAAATTATATATAAAAACATATTGCATAAATATGGCAACTACAATTTTTTTTTTTTACAAACATGACAAAGTATTGCTTTTATGAAATCAGAAAACTGTCTTCGAATATTGTGCAATTAGGTAGAATTTTATCATGCTGACATTTTGCCCAATTCCTTTTATGGCTAAAATTTACTGACAAGATTAAACAAGATATTTAAACAAGAAGTATTTTAAAAATAAGGCTTAATCGTAAATGCATTTCAATTTACAGTCTTGGAAAAAAGTAAACACCCCCTACTAACTTTGCAAATAATTATAATAGAAGAAAGTTACTCGTACCAAACGATTGGACAAAAGTCTACTTTTAAATGATGTATATAAAATTTGATTAAGAGAAAATCTACAAATCAAAATTAGACCAAACTTCGTTTTTTTCAATGGTAACACCAATTTTGACAATATATTTTAAATCTTCTGTTCAAACTATGCCCAGAAACGATATTTCAAATCATTTGGATCATAAGGTTTTGAATTATAAACATTCAAAATTTAGAGCTTCTAATGTTAAATTGCATTTTCATATTTTTATTAATATCTTCTCTAATTATAATACTAATGTGATTATTTTTTTGTTTGGTTATAATACTAATATACCCAAACATAAATACGTTGAATTTGTAATTTAAATTTTTTTATAATATGAATTATGAAATTAACATTAGAAAAAAAATATGAATTGCAACCTACAATTATTTTGATAGATTTATATTTAACATGTCCTGCTTTATGTGAATTCCCAATTTTAAATTTTTCTTCAAAGGAGTTTTCGAATTATGAGTAAAAAAAGTCAAATTGATGGTTTAAGGGGCCATCTATAATCTCGAGAAAAGCATAACTTAAAAAATGTATATTTTACACATTTAATTGAAACGTTTGGGCTGGCAATAGCCGAAACATTTTAAGCGAACGAAACATTCATGTTGGCTTGAAAGAATACATTAACAGAAGTGACATAGTCACTCTGTAGCATTTTAACAATTGAGTACCGAAATTCAATTTGGATACAGCCACTAAAATACTCTCATTTTAAAATAATTAATTTCACGAAAACTAATAGTACGGAATTTTACGAAAATTTGGATTTAGACTAATTGAAGGTTGTAGACTTTATTTATGGTGTCAAGCTTGGGTACTGCTATTGAAAAAAACAAGGTTTGAGTTTGTTTTGATATGCAGATGGTCCCCTAAGCAAATTTTAGATACATAATTTAAAAGCAGTCTTTATTTCCAATCGTTTGGTACTAGTAATTTTCATCTACAATAATTTTTTGCAGAGTTAGTAGGCGGTGTTTACCGTTTTTTCCACGACGGTACTTCTCAATAAACTAATGCATGAGGTACATCCATTTATTTCTTTTATGATATAGCTTGTATTTTTAAGTGGACGTTTCATAATATAATCCACCGTACAAATTATAGCTAGATTCTTTAGAAAAAGAAATCGTTTTTACGCTCGATATATTTAATTTTTACAAATTTGTAGCATTTTGATAGAAAAATGTCATAATTCTTTCGTTTATTGGTTGTTTTAATGTATTGGAATAAAGCAATTTCTAGTTTCCAAATATCGACTATTAAGAAGAATTGTTTTAAAATATTTTTTTGTAATCGGGTTTCATTATTTGTTGTAGTAAAATTTTTAGTTCCAACTATTTGGATGACGATGTATTATAATCAATTATGATAGACAAATATACTTCTTTATATTGAACAGAAAATCTTAGAATATAACAGTATGAATAATAAATATACCTCAATCTACAAGCAACTAATAGCTGATTTCGCGGTGTTAAGAGTACAAAGGGATATACCTGAGCTTCCCGTGTTACAGAATATAGAAAACAATGTTAGGTTTTTTATATTCAATATTTTTTTAGAATACGCATTAACAATATCAAAAATCATATTTATATGAAAAATAGTAATTAGTTTTGTAATTTGTAAGTAATTAGTTGTTTAACAAAATTTTGAAATTTATTAAAAGCGATACTTTTGTATTGGCCAGTAGTTAAGAGCAGAAGAAATCACAAAAGTTCACTATTTAAAATCAGTCTTTTTTTATTCTGATCATTTTAGTGTATTAAGTGGACAATTTGATCACATGTCTTAAATTCGTATTTTATTTATATTTTATTTTTTTATTTATTGATCGATGAATGTTTTATTTCGTTATGTCATATAAACTGGAAACAAATGCTGCGGTATTACTATTGATTTAAGTACAAACGGATTTATCTTACATAATCGTCTGCACGCGATAGACATAGATTTTTAAAAAATCATGTCTGAAAATTATATGAAAAACAATAAAAAATGAGTAAATAGCAATACATTTTTCAAACAAATTGCGATACAGTTTTGAACAAGTTTAATTTTAAAGTAAATTTTTTTCCCTATTCGGCAGTGTAAAAATTGAAATTGTGCGATATTTAGAAGTTTAAAAAAATTTAAAAAATGCAGTAAAAGCGAAATTTAATCGCCTGCTGTTGCCATTCGCAAAATGACGTCAGCGTTACACTCAGACGCATTTGTTCTTTATAATACAGATTGCTGCCAAGAAAATAGTTTACAGATAAATAAAAAAAAAATAAAAAAAAATACAATAACATCTTCCGAGCTATCCTATTCCGAAAAGCATTCTTTGTTTTTAGAAACTTAAGCAAATAATGTATTTTTGAGATTTAAAAAAAACATTTATAAAAACAAAGTTTCTTCTCCCAAAAGTGATTTTCGGAAACATGTCCAAGTGGTTTTTATAATGTATTAATAAGTTTTTTCAGCCCAGAATATAGGTTTTTAGCTCACAGGCTATCAAAGCCTGAGAGCTAATGTGCCCGCAGTTTTTGTATGTACGTGCGTATGTATGTACGTAACGCGATAACTCTCGATAGAAATATCTGATTTGCTTCAAATTTTATAAATAGGTTCATTCTGATAAGGTTCTCCCTGATTAGATTTGGAAGTTCATTGGTTAAGTATAAGTGTAAGAACGGGGACCTAATCCCCTCATTAATTTAGATAAATGGATTTTTTATTCAGAATTATCTGATTTGCTTCAAATTTGGTATACCAGTTTATTCTGATAAGGCACTTCTCTGATTATTTACCGTTTTCCTAAAAAGAGTGAGTTCTAGTTTATGAATAACAGACATAAATAAGAGTATAACACACAATTAGTGTGAATAGCCTGTGAGTTCAATGCCATCAGTTTAACTGGGCACTTTTCTTTCTTATTATGATTAGATCTTCTCTCTAGTAAAACATTTTTCATGTTCAACAAGCATGTTTTACAGACAAACAGGATAAATTAATGGCATTATAATTGAAATTAATATTATTTTGTTACTCATTCATTGCACATTCAGATACGCAGTTGAAAATGTTTGATTGAGATTTGATAGCATTCTAAAAACCGATATTTTGGTTTGAGAAAATTGATTAATGCACTACAAAAACTACTCGACAATGTTTCTAAAAATCAGTGGCAATAAGAGAAACTTTATAATTTTTTTTTAAATCATAAAAATATATTGATTTCTGAAGTGAAGTTTCTAAAGATTAAGAATGCATTTTGTAATCGTGGGTAACTCGGAAGAGATTATTGCATATTTTGCGCATGGTTATGGTATATTTCGATCGATTAAGATACTTTCGTCTTTTTCTGCAGTAAGGAAAGTAGAAAACACGAAAAGAAGAAGCAAAAAAAACATGTTGTCAAAAGCAGTCCAGTCAAATATGCAAGTTGTTCCACTCTAACCGAAATCGAGTTTCTGTTAATAACTTTGAGAAAAATGAAGATGTTGTAAGGAAAAATTGATGAGATTGATCTTGTTTTGTGCGAAAACTGGTAACATCAAAACAAGTGTTAGACATTTCTACTACCTCTATCCAAACAACACTTACTTGGCGCTCCACATTCCGGAAAGTGGTTATTAGTGTTCACGATATTACAGATTGAATTACTGTAATTTTCCCAACATTTCGCGTGATGTTATCACATTTTAAACAAGTCTCTTCAAGTTTTAATTGCAATCTCTTTACTTTTTTCTGAGTTATTAACGAAAATTTTGGTTGTATTGGGACTCTCTGTATTTTCAACTAAATATGTGGATTGTATTATCATGCTAATTAATTGTCACGTGCCGTTTTACAAATTATTTAACAATTATTCTGAATATCTCAGTATAGCTAAAGTATATGTTAAAAAGATTAACGAATTCCCTTGCGCGGTACTTTTATCAACATGAAAAATATAGATTTCTTGAAAGTTTGTTGTTATAGAAGGAATTAAATTTTAAATATGATTTAGATAAGTAGTTGTTAGATTGCTTAATAATTCGCAGTCTATATAGTTGCTTTTTTGTAAATTGAGGCGTCTCGAAAACCCGAATTATAGGATAATCTGTTTGCTTTTGGATTCATCCCAAAGAAAAACAAACAGCTTAGAAACAACAGAGAGATTTAACACAAGATTAGGACTTAGGATTAGTCCTGTTAGACTGAAGTTCTTGTAAATGTGTCAGTTGTTCGGCAGATTATAGTATGCCCTTTTTAAGATTAGTTGAAAAAATGTCGTACATGTTTTCGTCTTTGTAAATGGTATTTTTTGCTCAAAACTGCATTATGTCTAACCCATTTAAAATTTAAATATGTTGTGTATCGACAGTTCTGTAGATTATTATTTTGCCATTTTTGAATTTGGAGTTTTGATCACTTTGTTGTTCGAATATCAAAGTTCATTACTTTCAAGTTTTTTCCCTAACCATATGTTACAAGATCTTTTTCAATTGTGTAATTGATCTTTCTTAATCAAACACGGAAACAAATGTTGAAACAACGGTGGATGTGGCCTTGGGCACTGAAAAATCCTCCAGTTAAAGAAAGATGAATGACAAGTCGATTACAGAAGTTCACCACTGGCCTTGTAATATCATTTAATCTTCCTTAATCAGGTAATCCTTTTAAAAAAAGAGCAAATTAGAGTGTTTTTAGAACATGCGCAGGGGTTTGCGAGCTTAGCACGTAGGGGGCAAAGCTCCTTAGTTAAAAAAAAAAAAAAAAAAAAAAATATATATATATATATATATATATATATATTAGTGGAAAGTTCGATGACATTTCAGTGGGTACTGAAAAACCTTGATAAGTGGAACTGTATGTAATACTAACTACATCCTAAAATAGGACGCGTCTATTTCAGTACAGTTTGGATGCGGTTGGTGTTAAATTCAAGCATTTTATACTGTTACATTTTAAACAACTTTACTGTTTACATTTTAAACCTCTTTAAATTTAACCTCAATTCCGAAAAGCATTCTTTATCTTTTAAAATTAATACATTTTTGAGATTTAAAGAAGCATTTATATAAACAAAGTTCTTTTATTGCCACTGATTTTCCTAAACATATTTCAGTGTATCTTTTATAGTTTATTAATCAGTTTTCTCAATTTAGAATACAGGTTTTTTTTCTGCTATCTATTCTAAAGTAAATATTTTTATGCTCAACAAGTATATTTTATTGACAAATATCCTAAATTAACAACATTAACATCAATAATAAAATGAATAATATTTTGTTGCTGTTGAGTTCAATTACGCAGCTGAAAACGTTTAATTGAGATTTAATAGCATCCAAAAAACCGATATTCCTGTTCGAGAAAACTAATTAATACGCTATAAAAACAGGTTTTTTAGTTGCTATCAATTCTAAACTAAATATTTTTTTGCTCAACAAATATGTTTTATGAACAAACATCCTAAATGAACAACATTAACATTAACATCAATATTCAAATGAATAATATTTTATTGCTCTTGAATTCAATTACGCATTAATAGAGAATTAATAGCATCCAAAATACCGATAACTCTGTTTGAGAAAACGAATTAATACGCTATAAAAACAGGTTTTTTGGATGCTATCAATTCCTAAGTAAATATTTTAATATTAACATTTATAAAAACAATCGGCCAATTAGCATTGTTGCATTATTTTTTAACTAGTAGGGTAATTCCGGTATTTATGCCGCACATTTTTTTGAATTTGTGTATAAAGTCCCATGGTGGACATTATAATTAAAAAAATTATGCTGTGCTATTTAATGTTAAATATACAACGCGTGTACTGCGACAAAAACATTCAAAAGAAATTATTAATATTTTTTAACAATTTTTTTCTAAAACATTACACTGCGACGCGTCACCCGTACATTCAGGCTGAGACGCCGCCTTTGTGCGGTAGTTATGCCGCTCTTGCAATAAGAACAGAATGAAATTACAAATAAAACTACTCAAAAAAATATTCATATCTGGACTATCTTTAACGATGTAATAACAAAATAAAACTAAATGAGTACAGTGAAACGTATTAGTAGATTCAAATTAATAATTGTTGCCTACTTTCACTATTAAAATTATCTACTTTTTTTTTTACACTAAATTTTAATTGTTATTTCAGGAACAACGTAACATCAATGTATTAGAAAGGGAAAAGAAAAAAAGTAAAATTGTGTTTACATAATTTATTTGTTAACCCTTTTGGGACCGGTGGCTTTTACGCAAATTTTATTCGGTTGGTACCACTTTTTTAAAAGAAGTTAATTTACTTAAATAATCATGAACAAATATTACTTTTCTTTTTTACTGGTGCACAGAAACAAATTTTGTAAGCTCTTTATGAAGGTGCTTATATGCACCTATGGTCCCGAATAGGTTAAGAGACCTGTTTTTTCGATTACAATCTGCTGAAAAAGTGTCGAAAAAGTACAGTCCTTATGTAACTACATTTAAACAAATGATGCAACGAAGCCAATTACACTTACTCTCTTTTGGAGTAGTTTGCAAAGAACGTCTGCGTTGCGCGTAATCCAAATTGTCATTATCATCTTGATTTGCATCTTTCTTGCATTTCTTACTTTTTATTTTCCCCTTTTTCTCCTTTGGTTTTAGTAAACTTGATAACATGCCTAACATGGTTAGTCTGTGCAAAAAGAAAAGGAAAAGTTAATAGCACTTAATCATCCCGTACAAAACAGACTGCGGCATGCATACCGGAATAGCAGTGCGGCATGTATCCCATTTTGCATGGTGCAGACGTCGGCCATCATAGTTACCTGCTATCGCTAATGGGAATGGCGTAACCATACACACATTACTTTATACAAACGCTACACTTGGTTTTGATTTCGAAATCATGCATGCATTTAGTAATTAGTGTATGAAAAGTATTTAAACATAACGCGTTTAAAAGTCTGGACAGCGAAATCATGCACTTACGTCAAATTAAGGATTGTACTTCTACAAGTAAACATCGAAATGGGATTCACGCTATACACTGGTTAAAATAATCTCATTTCGCACCTATACTGTGCGTTTGACGACCATCTATCGATAATTACAAGAAATACAAGGGGTGCGGCACCTATCCCGTATGCGGTGACTCTCCCGGAGTTACCCTATATCGGAATGACGATATAATATATAATATAATATAATATAATGACGATATATCTATATTAAAATGACGGAATGTTGATCTCCGTTTTTCATAAGACTTCATAGAAACAACAGTATGACGATTTTATTATTGAAAGGTTTGTATTGTAGAAAAGTACATTTTAGAAATGACACATGATTTCTAGAAATAAAATGATGAGGTTACTTTTTTACTCAATATTCAATTTCTAAATTAGTTCGACGATCAATAAAGGCTTCGATTATAATCTTTCGAATTAAGAAATGAAAAATCAGTGAAAATCCCGTCATGTTCACATCATTAAATCAATTTTCCTTCTTAGTTTTGTTAATGTAAAAATATATTTCAAGCTAAGCAGAACGTCACCGGCGCAAACTTTTAAAACATACTTTATATAAGTACTATGCTTAAACACAGTATATTCAAATAAAAATATATTTCCTATTTAATTGTAATGAAAAAAAAAACTAATAAAGTCATAATGCATAAAAATAAAATAAACCCAATAGACTATATTCTCGTGATGTCGCAATAAATATGAATTTTTAGCTGGTTATAAAAATAAAGTATGCGTGCATAATTTTTTATTTACCGAAAATAACTTGCAAACGAAAAAATACGTCCAAAAAGCCAATGTCTGAATATTTTTCATTAATTGTCTTTTATCCGAAACAATGAAAGTGATCCGATTGCCACCATTTTGAAGAAATTTCATAATTTTTTTTTATAAAAATTAAAATTTGGAAGTGGAAACATTAAAAAACTAGTATGTTGTGGCCATCACAAAACTTTCTTCTATATAAATCACGTCAATTAAATCCTTTAAATAGTACAAGAAATAACAACTATTTAGCACCAATTCATTTCAAAGCATATCTGAATTTGAAGTTGGATCAAAATTCGTGCATTAGTTCTTGCAATAGAGCTATAGCGGAAATTCTGAAAAAATGTAGCATAGCAGCGCCACCTGTTGAGCGATTTACACCAAAAGTAAATAACACTAAACGATATCAAGGTATACCTGAATCTGAAGTTTGTTGAAAATCCAAGCATTAGTTCTTGAGATAAAGCTATTGCGGAAATCGCAAAAAATACAGCATAGCAGCGCCACCTGTTGAGCGATTTACACCAAAAATTAAACAGCACTAATTTATACGTCAATTCATGTCAAAGACTAACTAAATCTGAAGTTTGATGAAAATCCGTGCAATAGTTCTTGAGATACAGCTCTTGTGAAAATCGTGAAAAATGCAGCACAGCAGCGCCACCTGTTGGGCGATTTACACCAAAAATTAAACAGCACTAATTTATATAAGAGACTAACTGAATCTGAAGTTTGATGAAAATCCGTGCATTTTTTTCTTGAGTTAGAGCTATTGCGATAATCATGAACCAGCATACCAGCGCCACCTGTTGGGCGATTTTCACAAAAAAGTAATCAGCACCAAACTATATCTTGTACTAACTGAATCTGAAGTTTTATGAAAATCCGTGCAGTAGTTCTTGAGATATAGCTATTGCAGAAATCGCGAAAAAGGCCGCATAGCAGCGCCACCTGTTGGGCGATTTTCATCAAAAACTAATCAGGTCCAGTTTATATCAAGGTCTAACTAAATATGAAGTTTTATGAAATTCCGTGAATTAGTTCTTGAGGTAGAGCGCCCACAAAATTTGTCACATACAGACTCAAAGAGTGACAGAGTGACAGGCAGACTCACAGACAAACATTTTCTAAAAACCATCAAATCGTGTTCTGGGAATTCTAAAACGTATAAATCCGTCGAAAACCGGAAGTCGAAATTTTTCACGAATGCAATACTTTCTTCTTGTAAAGATAGAAGAAAGTAAAAAGTAGTGCGGGCATATTTACAAATGAACAGCTTTCATAAAATAATAATAATAATTAGCCAAATCGGTTCAGTAAAAAGCTCAATGTAGAAAACAGCCTTGTGTTTTAAATATATGATGGCGTGAATCGCCCCAGAGAGGTTACCTACACTTTGCTACACTTGGATTTTATATAAGTAGATAACAAGAATTATATTCAATTTGTGAATATTGTGAATTTGTGAAATAGTTTAAGTTTCTTGCATAGAGAAAAAAACGTACGAAAAAATTGGACTTCAGTTTTTTTTTTCGGAAAAATAAAGTTATATTTCATGGTGTTACGAATGTATTTTGCAATATATATATACATATATCTTGTTTTGTAAAACGGATGTGTAAGATTTGTCCATTTAAGGTTACGCAAAATGTCTAGACCATGGTCATCATACATACAAAGTACTGAATACCTACAAGAGAACTGATTTATAATATTTATTTACTTTCTCAATAACAAATAGCAATGCAATTTTGAAAATATTTTCGAGTTAACTTATAATATTAACAAAATTCAGCTGCAAATATTCCCTTTTTTGTTAAGTTTGTAAGATTGTAGAAACTTCCTTTTTAGATATATAGGCTTTAAAATCGTTTGAATTCTAAAAATTAGTTGATGTTAATTTCTTTTCTTTCTAGTTTTACTTTTGAAATTTCAAAGTAATTTTAGAAAAAAGAAAGAAGTTAAATTTAAGCTTAATTTTAAATTTAAATTTAAATTATTTTCTGTTGTAAATTTTCATTTAATTTTGACTATCATAATTTTTTTTTCATGATAGTTGAAAACTGAAATGAAATAAAATAAAATTTATAAACCAAATGTAAGAAATAAAGAACTTTTATTTTAAATGCTCGTCTGTAAAGTCTAAAAATTATATTAACAGCAAAATTTTACGTTTAAGAATTTGCAAAATATATTTATTCGTGAGATTATAAATTGAAATTGCATTAATTCCCTCTGTACTTAAAGAGAATTAACTACCTAAATTTAAAATCAAATAAAACGTCTACATGATGTCTGATATTTTTTGTAAATGCTACATAAGCATTTTCTTTCTACTCATTTTATTGTAAATTAAGTATCTAACAAGTGCTATTTGTTAAGTGCAATTAGTTTAAGAGCTTTTACTTTTGCATTTTAGCATTTAAACCTTTAATCAATCCGCTTAAATACAAAATAAACCGACTTTTATTATATGGAATTTGAAAAAACCTATTGCTACTGTTTAAATTGCTTCTGGAAATTAAATAATACTCGTATGTTAAATAAAACTTTGATGTGGTTTTATTGAAATCAAATTAAAAAACCTCTTAGTCAGTGATGTTACCTAACTTTAAATATTTTCGAAAATAAATGTGCAGTTCATACGCCTAACTTTTATGTTTTAGCATTTTTCTCTTTTAAACGCCAAAGGGAATTAGGAGAGCGTATGAAATGTAAGATAGATAGATAGCTATAGTAAACAATTTTATGAAAATCTTTTTTCTTTAAACATTGCTATTTCAGATTTAAGCTTTTATTTCGGAAATAATTTTCCCTTAGGTGTTTCGCATGTTATACTAAATGTTTTAACGAATGCTTATTTACAAAATCCTACTGAAGAATTTATCGCACCATTTTTATCTTTAATCATCCATTGGCATTCCAGTTATTCTTGTTGGAGTTTCATAATAAAATATCTATATAAGAGTTTATATTTCGTTTTGAAGAATGTGTGTTTAAATTTTTGGATAATTTAAAGATTCGAAAAAGTGACATTTACAAAATTGTTAATGTATTATTAGATGGCAATTTAATGATTTTTTAAAGATACTAGGGGATCGTACCCGGGCTTCTCGGGTTAAAGAATATAGACGAAAACATTTTTTTAAAATTGAAAACTAATAATTTTTTTATATGCAATAATTTTTTTAGATTGACCACTTACATTAAAAAAGTATTTTTCATATGGAAAATACGAATTATACAATCAAATAAATTTTTGAAATTTATCAAAAGCGATTTTCTTATTAGCCGCATGCTAAGAGTTATTTGACCAAAATTCTGCTACTTATGGCATCCTATTATATTCTGATGATTTCAGAGCTTATACATGTCTGTTAAATTTGTGTTTTATTTATATTATTTTATTTATTTATTCATAGGGAAGTTTTTTTTTTTTTAAATGGATATTAGCCGTAAGAAAATGATGAACTCTTTATTTTGTTTTAAGGGCAAACGGATTAATCTTTCGTAATCGAGCTTCGCGCAATATAGATAAATTAAAAAATATTTCATGCTTTAAAATTGTTTTTAAAACCACAGACAATCAGTAAACTGAGATGAACTTTGCAAACAAATTCCATTTGAAAAAAAAAATCCTATTCGGTGATCTAAAAATTTATAATTGTGCGATTACAAATATGTTAGATTTGTGTTTTTTCAATATTATTCTTTTATTTGTTTATAAAAGAAGTATTAATTTCGTTAATTTGTCTTTCACAAATATGTTAGATTGGTGGCTTTTTTTAATATTATTCTTTTATTTGTTTATAAAGGAAGTATTAATTTCGTTATGCAAAAATAGTCAGAAACAAATGCTGTAAAATGTTTGTTGCTTTATGCGCAAAATGTTTAATAATTGTTATGTATTGAAACCGGAACGTGATAAGATAAACTAAAAAAAAAAAAATCATGCTTAAAAATTATTTTAGAAAATATAATGCATCAGTGAATTAAGATACAGTTTTTAAACAAATTGCATTTGAAAGTAATTTTTTTCCCTATGCGACGAAAATTGAAAATGTACGATGATCAGAAGATTAAAAAATTGCAGTAGCGAAAATTTCAAGACCGAAATTTGATCGTGAAGTGTTGCCATTCGCAAAATAACGTCAGCGTTACACATAGATACGTTTGTTCTTTATAATATTGATACTTATTCAGTAAAATGTAATAAAGATCAACAGCAATTTTCACTTTCCCAAAATTTGCATACGCACGTCTGATATCCATATTCATCATTTAAAAAATTTTTTTTATTTTGTTTGATCATTTAAATTCAAAACTTGAATCACGATTGTCAGCAACATCTTTTATGTGAACAGACGCACCCTTTTCTTGAGATTCTAATCTCAATTCCGGAGAGTAAAATTTTCCTTAATGTATGCTTTTTAGACGCATTTGTGTTAAAATGTATAGTTTTATCTAAGAAAATGATCGTATTCTTTTAAATATGCCTTCATTTTCACTTAAATAATCATTTCGCCTAGTGTCTGAAACTTAGTATCAGTATGCAGATGGAAAAACAATATAGAAAATTTAGGAGGAAAAATGCGTGTTTGCAAAAGCAGTATGTCATTTTTCGTTATTATGCCCCTAATATAATATTCTTCTCCTAATGGGATTTTGCGACACTAAACCCTATACAACAATTTTTATCAACAATTTTGAATTTTTATCAGAAAATAGCATGAATAAAGATAAAAAAACCTCATTATTTCTCTCTTGTCTGTAATAATGAATGCTATCTAATTTTCACCATTTTGAAGAAATTTCATAAAATGCTTTTAAAATTAAAATATAAAAGTGGGGATATTTAAAAAACAAAAAAAACAGATAGTGTGATCACATCTACAAACGAAGAGCTTTCAGTTAAAAAAAAAAAAAAATAGTAAAATTGGTTCAGCAGAAAGATCAGGGAAGATGACTAAAAAACACACTTGTGTTTTAAATATATAGATTATAGAAAATAAGGAAAAATTAAATTAAGCAAATTATGTTATTTTGATAAAATTATAGTAGAATGTCCTAAAGAATAGCATTAATTTTTTATTATTCGATAGAATTTTGGACAAAAACTTCAGGAACATGATATTATTTTAAACCACGAATTATTTGTTTGCTTGTCTAACTCGGCGAAGCAAATGCACCCAGGCGAGAATCATCAATTTCTGTAATATAAATCGCTATTATTTGCATGTCACCTCTCTTTTATACTCTAAATTTTTGTAAACCATTGCGTTTTATCAGTGTGTGATTTCGATTACATTACATTACATTCAAAAGTGAAGCATTTTCACCTGTGAAGAATTTCAAAGCAGTTGGGCTGTGAAAATGCCGCACTTCTACAAAACATATTTCAGTTTTAAGAATTAAAATGCACGCTTTTTTATAAAATGACGTCATTTTCATCCGCTAAATCAATCCACTTTTACAATCCAGTCTTAAACTTCGTTTGTCCTTTATAATATAGATGGTATGGTTGAAGGCTGACTTGGCTGTAACATTTCACTAATATTAAGATATAATTTATTAGAAAATAGCTAAATTTTTTTCGTCTAAAAATAGCTTTTTCATCATTTTCTTTATACCTTTTTAAATGCTTCTAAATAAATAATTTATTTATTTATTAAAATGAATTTCATACGTAGAGTATGGTAAAACCACATAGTTGTGTGAGACCGCATACCCCAGTTTTGACTAGATTTCCGAAGTCCTCTAGCAGTTTAAACGCATAGATTTAGGTAAGAAGAAAGAAATGGACATTACCGTTATGCTAGAATATATGTAGTTTCTTTCTCAAGAAGTTTATTTCAGCTTTCTTTTGTTTTAATGTTTGGTATTTTCCAAAGTTTTTAAATATGAATGTATTAAAGTTACTGAAACATTTTATATTATTGTTTACAGCATGTTTCATAAGGATTTATTTTCTTCAATGAAACGGTTGCTAGTATTTATAAGAACATTTTTATGACTTGTTTTCCTGATCCTCCATACTCTTAGGATAAGGCCGGATATCCTACGTAGGATAAAAATAGATACTGGAAAACAAAGCTTGGAGAGTCGCGAAACCATTATTGAAGAACAGACGGTCAAAACTGCTAGTGGAAAAATGAGTATGGTTTTTCTAAAGCTGTTAAAGAGACGAACTTCTTTTTTGCAAATTTTCACACCGTAATGAAGATAGGTTACCTTTTGTCTTCATAAATTAAATTATTAAAATTACAACTTAAATATTTGTGTTAATGCCTTAATAGCCCTTGGAAAATATCTTTTTCCTTTTCAAAATAATGTCTAAATTATTTCGTTTCTTTTAAGGTTAAGAGGCGAAAACACTCATTCGCTAATGATAATCCTATGGCAGAATTATTTTTAAATATCTCGTTTGTATTTTAATATTTTTAAATGATTTTCTTTCTTTCTTTTTTTTCATTGGATAGCTGGGGTCGATCTCTACATAGGCCGTTTTTTACTTTTCTTTTATTTCGTTTGCAGGCCTTTTTTATGTGGGTACCTTCACTTTTAAACCGTTAAAAATAAATAAATAAAATAAAATAAAATAAAAATAAAAAATAAAACACCTGTCAACAAAATCGAAAAAGTAAAAAACGATCATTGACGGATCGACCTCAGCTATCCAATTAAAAAAAAATTCATTTCAAATATTAAAATGCAAACGAGATATTTAAAAAAATTCCCTACATAGTATTAACGTTAGTGAGCGTCTGTTTTCGCGTGAGTGAAGTAGCCTCATAATATATTCATCTGGTCTTATCCCACTGGCGAGATAAGCCCGGATGATTTGACTTCTTCTAAAAAAGCAGTTCTTAAAATATGCGCTTAACAAATCCTCTATATGTACATTTATTATTGTAGAAGGATAAATGCAGAGTAATTACGCAAAGTTTCAAAATCTGTTTCAAAATTCTAGCTTCAAGAATCAACTATATTATAAGGTATCCGATATTATCCTAATTCTTCTACATTAATATATATATATATATCCATTAAATATACATTACCAACCACCAACAAAAACTGTGAATTTTTGAATAAAATGAAATTAACTAATTGACAACAATACAGTTTCCACCAATATATATATATATATATATATATAATATATAACCATTAATTAAACATTACCGACCACCATCAAAATCGTGATAGTATGAATGGAATGACAATAATACAGTTTCCCCCATCACACTTAATATGGATACCAAAAACATATAATATACAAATATAATATAAGTCGAATAAGTCGAATAAGCCCTATTGTCCAAACTTGAAAGACCTGCTATTCCACATTCCTATTTCATTTTTGCTGTACTACTAGGTTTTATTTAAAACAATTTAATATAAAAGTAGTTAGTTCTGTTGGCAAACGTATAACTGAAAAGCTATTGGTATTTGAAAACAAATTGTTTCACTACACTACGATAAATACGTAGTTTAAAAGATTAAATTAGTGTAAATTTTAATTCAAAATAAGTGTTTAAAATTTTATATTTTTTGTTTAAACCTCAGTAAGCTTTCGTTAAATTTTATTTAACGAACACAGATTAATTAATGGCTAATTGAAATTTCATGTTTAAAAATACATTGCAATACTATTCCATAAAACTGAACTTTAAATACTGTTAAATCCTTTTTTTTTTCTTTGCATTTCTTATTCCAATTCAATTCTGAAAAACATAAACTAATATTCATTAATACTGATTTAATAAAAATATATCAATAATGCTTAAATTGCATATGAAAATTTAATCATGCGTAACCTGAATAAAATTTGAATTGTGAATTTTATCACATTTCAGAAAGTAGTTAGTCAATGTCGGTACTAAGCTTTTAATCTTAAGTAATAAATCTGGCACATTTAAACCTTAGTATTTTCAACATTATTTACACTTTTTAAAAATGTCAAGGGATAATAATAAAAAAAAATAAGTTTTTAAAAGTTTCAACAAGCTTTTAAGTATAAAATAATCTTTATTTATACTGAATTCTTAAAAATCTACTTTACAATGTTTAAATTACATACGAGAAATTTAATCATGCGCAGTCAGTAATATAAAATTTTAAATGAGTTATAAAATTTTAAACGTTTCAAGAGACGTTACTGAATGTCGGTACTAAACTTAGAATAATATTTTAGGGAGTAAATCAGGCACATTTAACTTTCATATTTTTAACGTTATTTTTATTTTTTAAATACCAGGGGTAAGAAGCATGATTAAATAATAATGATAATGATAATAAAATATTGCAGTAAGACTTTTTAAGACGAAATAAACTAATTTTTATTTATACTAAATTTATAAAAATCTTGTAACAATGTTTAAATCACATACAGAAATGTAATCATGCGTAAATTTCAAGAAGTATACTTAGTGAATGTCAGTACTAAGCTTTGAATAATATTTTAGGGAGTATGTAGGCAAATATAACTTTCGTATTTTCAACGTTATTTTTATTTTGTTTAAATACTAGGTGTATAAAGTATGATTAAACAATAATAAAATGTTGCAGTAAGTCTTTTTAAGGGGGTGCGGGACACATTTTCAAAAAAAAAATTATTTATTGAGTTAAAATTTTGAAATTTTTTGTGATGGTTAACAATATCATTTGTAAAGAAAATAGCATAATAAAACTTCTCATAATTTAAAAAAAAAATTAATTTTAAATTTTGTTAAAAAAGTGGGGTAGTTTAAAATCGTTATAACTCGAAATATTATTTATAGAATTTCAATTTTTTTTTTCATTTAAATAAACAGAAATATATAAATTTCAATTTAGAGCCAGCATTTAAAAAAATATTAATTAAAAAAAAAATATTTAACGAAAAAATTACAAAAAAAGTGGTGCAACTTTTTTTTAAAAAATCATATTTTCAAAAGTAAATTTCTTTTTCAAATATGCTGGCTCAAAAGTAAAGTAAAATAATTGAAAAAGATATGTTCCGAGTTTTAACCCTGTATCTTAAACGGTTCTCGAGTTATAAGAATTTAAATATGAGAAATGGTGAAAAAAACCTATCATTAAAAAAAAAAAAAAAAAAAAAAAAAACCGCAATTTCACAAGAACTCGTTTCGTTGACAACCATAGTTTGAAAGGCAGATTTTGAAAACAAACGAAAAAAATAATATTTCCTGTTCTAATTAAGATAGAAACATGATTTAAACATCATTTTAAGCAGAAAACGGCAGAGAAATTTTTAATCCAATAATAATAATAAAAAAAATTGAAAATTCGAAGATTTTTGTGTCCCGGACCCCCTTAAGACAAAGTAAACTAATCTTTATTTATACTAAAATCACAAAAATCTTGTAACAATGTTTAAATCACACATAGAAATGTAATCATGCGTAGCTAGTAGTATAAAACTTCGAATGGGATTTTTATCGTGTTTCAAGAAGTATACTTAGTGAATGTCAGTACTAAACTTTGAATAATATTTTAGGGAGTAAATCGGGTACATTTAACTTTCGTATTATCAACATTATTTTCCTTTTTTTTTAAATACTAGGTATAAAAAGTATGATAAAACAATAATGATAATAAAATGTTGCAACAGACAAAATAAACTAATTTTTACTTGTACTGAATTGATAAAAAAACAAATTTTAAACTTCATACGGGACTTAAATCTCGCCTAATCTCAATAAAACTTCGATTTTGATTTTTATCGCGTTTCGAAAACGTACTTAGGGAATTTCTCAGCTAAGAATCATATACAAGGAAGTAAATTAGGCACATTTAATTTTCGTATTTTTAACATTATTTTTATTTAAGAAAATACATGGGAGAAAAAGAATGAGTAAATGACTAGAAAACAGGAATTCTGTTTTTTTAGAATTTAGTGTCGCCCCCGATGAAAAAAAAAATATATGTATATATAAATAGTACAAAATATATTTCAATCTTAAGACTTACAGCACACGCTTTTATTTTATGTAAAATGACGTCATTCGCATCCGCTTAAGAATTTCACATTTGCGATCCACTCTTAAACATCTACAGTAAAGTATGCATAGGACGTCACTATCGTGAAATAATACACAAATGCAGCAAAAAGATGCCGTCATTAAAGAAAATCGACAAAAAAAAAAAAAAAAAAAAAAAAAAAAACGGTTGTCGAATGATTCATAGGTCTTCATTTGTTTGTAGCATTAATATAGATACTTAAAATTAAATGTAGTTTATAACAGATGATTTCAGTCGTGACGTCAGTCATGAAGTTTTGGTTGGAAACTGACTCCAAACAAACGGTTGCTATGTTGTATTTTCTATTCTGTTTGTATATTATAGTTATATCTATATCTTACATCTAAGTGTTTTAATACTTAATATGTAGTGGTAACATTTTCTACAATTTATATTTAAAAAGAAATGACGCATATGCTCTATGTTTTAACAGAAATCATTCGTTTATATTTTTTCAAAATAGCACGTATTTTAATTACATTTTCTTTCGGGTGTTATGAAAAAATGGCAACAAAAATATGTAATTTCTATTTTACAATTATTTTTTGATTTTTCCTTTACTTTCTACAGAAATGGAGTACTTCCGTTGCCAATATTAAGCAAATGGCTCCAAAAACAACAAAAAAATTAATATTTCAAAAATAAATGGAGATGCAGTTTTCAAACAAATTGCATTTAAAAGTACTTTTTTCCCACTACGATGGTATAAAAATTGAAATTGTGCGATACTTAGAAGTTTAAAAAGTTGCTATAGGGCATTTGATCGTACTGCTTTGCTTTACGGCTGGCTTCTGTAAGGTAACGTTATTTTTTGGAGACGTATATTAAATAAGCTGGGAGAAAGAAATAGCATACCGTAACGGGGGCTAATAAAAAAAATAAAGTTGGTATAATTTTTTTATAACAAATATTACAAGAAGTGATAGAACACAACAAACAATTTTTGCCTAAGTAACCAGAGATTAAATACAATTAATACATTGCATATATATTTAGAAAATACTAGGTGTCTCAGTTCTATGTATATCCAGAATTTTGCTATTAATTGTAACAATAATGAAGATACTGTGACGAAATTTCCTACAGACTTACACTTTTATGTGAGAAAAGTAACAATATGAAGTTGTGGAAATGGCCATCATCTCTATCGAAACAGTGCTGAACTAGACGTTTCTAATTTAGAATGTACCCCGCATTCCGTAATGCATCATTGATACTACCAGCCCTTTTTAAATTATTATCACATGCCACTTAAAGTTAGGTAAGTCCACTGAAATATTTGTAAAACAACTTTACTATTGTTCAAGTTATGAACAAAATGACCAGTTCAGTGAAAAGTAAGAGACCCTGTATTTTTTACTGAATAAGCGGATTGCGATCTTACTCTTTCCTACCTATAAAAGAAGACAAATGTTTCTTAACCTACGAATATTTAATACAATCACGAACGAAAATATACAACAGCCTCTGCAGGGTTTCCCACGACTCAGAAAAGCGTTCTTTATTTTAAGAACCTCAGAAAAATTATATTTTCATGATTTAAAAAAGTATTTATGAAAAGAAAGTTTATTTTTTGTTGCCCCTGAATTTCGGAGACGTTTTCGAGTATTTTTTATTGCATATTAATACGTTGCGATCGTATTCTGCTCTCAGCCACCACAATTTTTTTACCTTTCCAGTCGTGTGTCTGCTCTCAGCCACAACAGCAAAGAACCATACCAGTCTTATATGAAGTTGGCAAGCTTCGGAGATACGTAAAATTCGAAATAATATTTCACAAATCCTGTTTAAGTGCAATTAGGCATTTTGGCCTTATAAAATAATTTTTAAATAATACTTTAAAATGGCAAAAAGAACGTTACCGAAAGAAGTGCACCGTAAAATTGAAAGTAGTCTAAAACAAGTAGGAAATTGCTCGTCAAACGTGGCAAATGAGGTGCGTTCGTACTATAACTAGTTTTATAATTATTTTTTGCACCTCATATTGTACTGAATGTATATTTTTTTGCGCTTCATAAGTGCATAGTCTGTAACATCATTAAAATGCATTTGCAATATTTTTTTCCCATTTCCCGTAATGTAACGGGAAACTTTTGAATGTCCCTGTAATTAAACTATACATCCGATTTTCATAAAATTTGAAATGGCTCGACAAAACTTTGCAGCAATTATATTTTTAAAATTTCAGACCATTCGGAAGGCTGTAACATCATTAAAATGCACTTGCAATAATTTTTTTTCATTGGCCGTAATGTAACGGAAAACTTTTGACTGTCCCTGTAATTAAAGTACACATCCGATTTTCATAAAATTGAAAATGGTTCGACAAAATTTTGCAACAATTATATCTTTAAAATTTCAGACCATTCGGAAGACTGTAACATCATTAAAATTCCCTTGCAACAATTTTTCCCATTGGACGTAATGTAAATAAAAACTTTTGAATGTCCCTGTAATTAAACTATACATCCGATTTTCATAAAATTTGAAATGGCTCGACAAAATTTTGCAACAATCATATATTTAAAATTTCAAACCATTCGGTTGGGTAGTTTTTGCTCTGTTATATGCGGACGGACGGACTGAACGACGACTATGGGTGCTACGTATTTATATAATTACGAACGCACCTAAAGAGATAAGATAGAATATGTAAAGAATAAAGATTGTTCTGTATGTTCAAACAGAAAAATTAAGGGGGGCTGTTCACTTAGCTTCCGATTTTCCCTCAGTAATCCCTCAGTCTATGGGCATTGGAGGCATTCGTACATTTAAAATATCTCCTCGGGAAATTAATACAGTGAAATACGTTTAACACAAAACTGAGGGGACCGAAAATTTTTTTCGTGTTAAAAGAATTTCGCGTTAAAAGATTCTTCAAAAAAGAACAAAACTCAGAAACATTTTCGATGTTGTCAAATTTTATTTCGATCTCCTGTGAAACTACAGCAATTTGCATCCATTGGGATAAAAAACAAGTAAATAAAATATTGTTTAGGAGGGAAAAAATCGGATCTTTTTTTGAAGTGTCTTTTTCAACATTCTGAGATCTAGCTTGTTTGAACCAAATAAGCAAAGCTGTTTCTAAATCTTCGTGTTTAGCAGATCTCATACGTTTTCTCTCAGGTTTAAATATACTGCTCTCAAACATTAACATAATGGGATCCCTGTTTTTTATTATTGTTGATAATGTAAAATAGTAATGCATAATTCTTTGCAGATTTCTGTTTTCGTCCTTCTGTTTCATTAACTGCATTAAGCAGCTTCATCTTCATTTGAAGCGAAATAGCAATTTGTTTTCGCACCAATTTCTCAGCCATTGTGCTCATAAAATATAAGCAAATTTACAAAAAACACGAAATTCATGGATTTTCACCAAAAATTCAGTGGTTTTAACACAAAATTCAACTCAAACTTACTAGTTCGAAAGCGAGCTTTTTTCGTGTTAAACGATTTTTGTTTCGTGTTAAAAGAATAAAAATGTATTAAATTGCATCGTATACTGTCCGGACCGCGATATCATTTCGTGTTAACCGATTTTTCATGTTAAGCGTTTTCGTGTTAAACGTATTTCACTGTATTTTTAACTTCTATTTTTTGTGTACACTTCCTTAAAGATGTCTCTTTTTTTCTTAGTTCTCAAAATATTTCTAATAAAGTATAGACTTCATTTTATACGAAGTGTTAAACTCTTACTCACAGTTCGTCCGCTTTTAACACATAAAATATTAAATTCAGCATAGATTTTAGAAATATTTTGAAATTTAAGAAAACAAAGAGACATCCTTTAAGAAGAGTACACAGAAGAAAAATGTTAAAAATATGAATTTCCGGAGAAGATATTTTAAATACACGAATGCATTAAACGTCCATAGACTTAACATTACGGAGGAGAATTCCGAAGCTGAGTGACCAGCCCCCTTAAGGGCTGCCCATTGGAGACTGCTTTGAAAGATACCACACGATGGAGAACTATAGAATATAAATTTTACATAAAATTAAAACATATTATTGTGTTACATATATCTAAAGTTTAAAAAAATTAATAAATGTTGTTTTCTCTTCATAACATCGCATATTATGTATTACTGTTCGTTCAACGAAAATTAATCCCGACCAGCATGACACTTATGTATAAACTTAATGCGACCGCAAAGGGTTAATCAGTTTTCTCAAACAGTAACATTGGTTTTTTTTAATGCTGTTAATACTGAATTAAATATTTTTAGCTGCGTAATTGAATTCAATAGTAACAAAATTATAGCAATTTTAATGTTAATGTTATTGCTGCTAATTTATCATGTTTTTTTATAAAACGTATTCTTTGAACCAGTGTTGCCAGTGGGTTATTTTTTTTTAATTCAGATTTCTTGATTGGCCCCACATTTTTAAAATGAAAAACTACCATTGTTTTCTCATTAATTAAACTGTTATTAAATAAGGAGAATTTTACCTTTTTGAAAAAGTGGTAAAGAAATCTTAATTTAAAAAAAGAAACCCACTGGCAACAGTACTTTGAACATGAAAATGTTTACTTGAGAATTGATAGCATCCGAAAAACTTATTATTTAAGTATTGCGCGGCAGCGCAATACTTATTTATTTCCAGTGTCACCTTTCAATGTTAATTTAACATGGAAAAGCCTATGGAGATGATAACTTTTTCATTTTTTCTTCCCACCTTTTTGTCCCTGATTCCACTCATTTTCTATTCTTTGCTAATTCTAATGATATTATAAATTTAAAGCGTAAAAACATTTGCCTGACGACAGGGTGAAAACTAATGGTGAAATGCCTTTGCATATGAGTGAATTATAACCCAGAGAAAAACATGGGCCATTTTTTTTTTTTTACATTATTCAAATATTTTTTTTAATAATTCCAATTTTCGCTTTTTTCATTGAAAATCAACGGACATTTTTCATGGAAAATGTAACATTTTTACTTCATTGTTGCAAAAATTTCAAAAGCCGTGATAATAATTTATTTCTTTTTAGTTGAAAGATTTTCACGTGAAATATTAAATTGAGCTACTTTTTTTTTTTTTTTTTTTTTTTTAATTAAAAAGGTGAATATGACGTTATAGGGTAAATAAAAAGGATATTTTCAGAATAAGTTTTTGCTTTGGTCAAGTTTATATTTTAGTAAAAAGTTTTTAATGGTTAGCCATTTTTACGCAGGTAGCGAACTTAGTGAGGAATTACATAACTTAAATTTTAAAATGTATTTTTTTTTTCGAGATGAAAACTATTTATACCCCAAGTTAAACTTAGGTAACAATTTTCTGATGTGATTACATCACCCCTTGGGAATGAATAAGGTTAAAAAATTTAAGTAAAACTTTTATTTTTTTTTATTTTTTACTGTATCACAGCTAAAATATTGTTAAATATTAGCAGTAAGGATTCAACACAATTTACATTTACTTTCATAGCGTTCCTGAGTGGGAAGTAAGGTATCTAAATTTAAGAGAAGTTATTTTTTTATGTTTTGATTATAGATTTTTTACGTCCAGATTAGAAGTTTTTGTCCAAACTACCGCAACCTGCATTACTACAGTGGTGAAACATTTTGAATTACACATTGATAAACTGCATCCCACATTGTGATGCAATACCGCATACATCAAAGCCTGATGATGATACTCTATTAATTTTGAAGTGCGTTCGTCTGAGTGCAGTAGTTATTAAAAAACTTGACATATTAAACAAAAACATAATTTGAAGAACAAATTTAAAAAAAAAAACAAAATTTATTTCCTACATTGTTTGAGTCCGAAAAGGGGCAGATATTAAGATATTTCATTCAATTAGTTCTACATTTAATGTTAAATTTTTGTAACAAATTAGTTAAGCCAATTGAAGATTAAAAAATAAAAATAAAATTCATACAATATGATACTTAAAACACACTAAAAAATTAGATTCCGTTCAAATGAAATCGAAATAAATCTTAGACTTTTTTTTAAGTTTTGTATTTTGCATGCATTTTATCTTTTTATGCACAATTGTCATAAAGATAATACAAAATCTGCAATACAAATATTTTCAATTAAAAATGGAAGAAGTCTAAGATTTATTTGTTTATTTAACTTATCTCCCCCTTAAAGTTTTTAACCTTGTATTTAAAATCTTTGTACATTCTAGCACTAAACTAAAGTTTTTTTAATTATTTTCTAAATATGAAATAAGTAAAAATTCAACGCAAAGAAAGTCCAACCATAATTATAAATAAATTTTTAAAAAATCTACAAGTATTTATTCTGAATATTGTTAAAAATATCTCTTCATTCTTATCTGTAAATGACACTGCTTTTACAAGTGCTAAAACATGTGTGCTAAACAGATAGTGCTAAAACAAGAAAAATATTAAACTTTTTAAGTCCTCTAGCGACTAATTAAAAGTTTATTCCAAACTTTTAAAGATAAAATAAAAGATATATTTTATACTGAATTTGGAAAAAAAATAAAAATTAAAAAACTATTCTTACAATTTAAACTAGTAACGAAAATTCATTCATGCATAAGTCTGAATAAATCTTCCATAGCGATTTAAACAAATAAATAAATAAATAAAAAATAAATCGAAGTTTTAAAAAGATTTTTTTCAATTCCGTTACTTATCTTCGAATGGCGATTTTAAGAAATAAATCCGATGCATCTACGTTTGATATTTTCTACATTATTTTTACTTTTAAAAATATAAAAGGGAATGAAGAATACGCAAATGGGTTGCAATAAACCATTTTTGAAGATATTTTTTTAAGCACAGAAATTTCTGAATTATGTTTCTGGTTTAACAATAATTTCCTCTGGGTTCTTCCTAATTATAAAATTAATGATAAAAAAAATTAAAGAGAGTTTTTCATGCTTTATAATTAAATAAAAGAACTTTTAGAAAAAAGTATGAACAAAACTTAGCCTTTAAAATCTAATTATTTATTCCGAATTAAATCTTTATTTCTAGCTTTTAAAGAGGAACTAAACTTCTTTTTACTCCTATAAAAAAAAAAAAAAAAAAAAAAAAAAAAAAAAAAAAAAAAAACTACTGCTACTTCTATTGTAATTTTTAACGAAATCGTGTTTTGAATTTACCTATCCCGTTGCTTATCTTTGAATAATATTTTGGGAAATAAATGCGATACATCTAATTTTCGTATTTGTAAGTTTTTTTTCTTTAACTTTTCAAAATAGCAGGCGAAATAATGAATACCTAAATCATAAAAGTAAAATAAAATCGGTAAACAATTTTTGAAGTTCGTATTTTAAACATACATATTTTTGAATTAGGTTTCTGATTTAACAATAATTTTGTCTGAATTTTTACAAATAAATTTTATAAAATGAATGATAAAAACTGCATTTATTGTTAAACAAAAGAACTTTTATCAAAAATAATACAAAAAATATTCATCTTTTGAAATCTAATTATCAAATACTAATTTAAATTTTATTCTCAACTTTTAAAGATAAAATTAATAATCATTTTCTCAATTCATAAAGAATTAATGTTACAATTTATGCTATCTGCAAAAAATGTTTTCATGGATAACTCGAATAAAAGTTATATTTTCATTTTTAACGAAATCAGGTTCTAAAATATATCATTTATTAATTTATTTTTTACTTATCATTAAATGAAATTTTGTATAATGAATCCGGTACTTTTACCTTTGGTATTTCTGAAATTATTTTCAAAATACTAAGGGGAATAAAGAATGCGTAATTGATTATGAAGGAAAAAACTTGAACTAAACTATTCTGAAAATCGTGTTTCACGCACTGATATTTCCAAGATAGATTTCTGGTTCAACAACAATTTCCCCTGGGGTTTTTCAAACTATATTTATAAAATAAATGATAACAAATTGATCATTCCACAGAATTTCGTAATTCTTTTTTTCAGTTGCAGTAACATTCTTAATTTTTTTTCATACTTTGTATGTAAAAACCTATACAGAAAAGATGCTGAAATGAGTTTAACCCTTTATCTACTGATGGTACTTATAAGTACCATTAAAATAACTTGTTATAAAATTCATTTAATACACCCATTAGTAGTAATATAGTTTAGAATGAGTTATAGCAGCATTACTTTATCTTCTTCCGAAAGCATTATTGGTTACACAAAAGAAAAATATTTTTAAAAGGATGATTTCTGTTGCCTTTGCATCTTTTAAGCTTTCTTGGCGTTGAGGGAGGGGATTTTTCATTTCGGGAATATTTCTATATTTCTATTGTAAGAAAATTATATTTGTATATTTTCTAATTCTACAAAATACTAAGAAAAATATTTAAAATAAAAGATTTGAGTGGGTTTATAAATATTGCGCAAAATCCCTTATAAATTCAAATTTAATTCTTCTAAATCGTCCAATCTTTCTAAAATCCTTCTAAACTTTATTAAATGATTACATAAATCTTCTAATGTAGTTTCGAAAATTCAGGAAAAATGTTTTAGAAGATAAAATTTTCATGAATTCAGAATTCAGTACATAAAGGGTTAAAAAAATGTCTACCTTAAAGAATCTTGATTGCTTAGAGGGAGGTCAACGAATGCGATTTTGCACTTTTTTTACAAAATTCAAATGCTTATAAAATTTTTCATATTTTTTCAACTAATAGAGATAAATAAAAATGCAAAAATATATTAAATTTACGCAACTTTTCTATTAACCCATTCGGGACCATGGGTGCATATATGCACCTTCAAAAAAAAAAAAAAAAAAAAAAAAAAAAAAAAAAAAAAAAAACGTACAGAATTTGTTTTTAGCACCATTAAAAAAATGTAATATTTTGCTTTCTTTAATAAGAGCATTTTCGTGATTATTTAACTAAAGTTAATTTTTTTTTTTAAGTGGTGCCAACCAATTAAAATTTGTGTAAAAGCCGCCGGTCTTGAAAATGTTAAATTAGGAAAATATAGCGATTTATCGCTACTTTTCTAAACATTTAGTGTTTTAAAACCACTGATATCTGTATGAATGTATCGGATTTTGAAAAATTATATCTCATGTAGGGAAAAGGTTAATAGCATGGACTCTCAATATGTGTTATTACTACTTCCAAAGATGCGCGGAAAAAATAAGCAAGCGTTTGTTTAACTTCCTTTATGAATTATAACAGTTAAAAAAAAAATCATAAATCAACGTGTTTGAGATCTTGTAAATAAAAATGGACAAGTGGTATTCCTATGAATTTGGTAAGCAAAGATCTTCATATATAATTTCTAATCTGCAAGCCTCATCTTTGCCTTCCAAATGGTCTATGGCATATAGATTCTTAAAATTGAAAAAATAAATCCACGAGCAAAAAGAACCTTTAGAATTAATACATATTTCGTTAAATAAACTTTCTGGGTTTATTTAAAGAAATATTCCTGAAATACATTGTACATGTGTGTTAACCTAAATTTAGCAACCACAATTTTAATTTGTAACAACCTAAATTTTCAAGAGGCAAATGAATCTCTTACAATGGATTTGATTCCTGTGTTAAAATATTAAATGGACCAGAGTATACCAGAGTTACCAGAGTTATATCCCTAAGTTTATACGAAATGAGTCCGTTAAATCAATTAATTTCTTATACATTGTCTTTGTCGATTTTTGTGTCAATAAAGCACTCAGAATGTCAGATTTCACACACTTATACGGTATGAACGTAGGGATATAATTTTGGTTACTTCGCATATTCAGTATTCTAATACAGGAATCAAATATAGTGTTAAGAAATTCTACTGTCTCTTGAACCTTTATTTATAATGCAAAATTAGAATGGGCTTTAGAAATATTTTTTTACATAAACACAGAATTTTTTTTTTTTAATAACGCTTGTTTTGTTTCTATGTAAATGTTCTTTTTAATTCATTGCTGACTGTTATTTCTCCAATTTTAAGACCCTACATATAAAAAACAATTTGAAAGGCCAAGATTAGACTTGCAGATTATCGACATTATATATAGAGGTCTTTTCTTGTGAAATTGCTTATAAATACTATTTGTCCCTTTTAAGTTATAAGCTGTCAAAAACTCTAATTTTTAAAAATTTAAATTGTTTTTATTCAGAAGTAAAAAGCGTTTTTTTTTTTTTTTTTTTTTTTTTTTTTTTTTTTTTTTTTTTTTTTTCAGGACACAGGTCTGCTTTTTTTTTTTTTTACATCATTGGACGTAGTAATAATACGTATAAAATATCCAGGTTGTCTTTCCCTTCATCCAATATATATTTTTCAAAACCTGGCCTTTTGATAAATATTTCAGTTGTTTTTAAAGTACTCAACTGTTTTGAATGTTAGAGATCAATCTATGGCGTTAACATGATATGATAAGAAAATTACGTAGCTTTCAGATCTTTTTTAATTTTTAATTTATTTTTATTTGTTGAAAAATTTTACAAAATTGTATCTCTTTAAGACCGGGAGTTTTTTTTTTTGGTAGAAAAAGAAAGTTTGGGTGGTTTTCCCTAATGGAAAATATCGTATTTTATTGAAAAAAAAATAAACACCCGATGTCAGGTTATGCCAAGGAAGGACCCACACAATTGTGTAGGTTAGGCCTTAATTCAGCCTTTTTTGACTAAATCTACACAATTGTGTAGGCTGGGATTACGCGTGCAAATATCTAAAAATAAAAGTTTAAGCAAAAAATATCGTTGTTTATTAAGATAATTTTCATCAGCCACAATGAAAAGGTTTGAAACAATTTTTGTTTTTGAACAGACATAAATAAACATCACATTTCTAGCATTTCCCTCTTGTACGGCTTGAACAGTTTTGAAATCGGTAAATCCTGGCAGTTTTAAGATCGTCGAAACGAGGCCCGTGACTAGTTGCAGTTATCCTCTTACTTTCAAATGGTAATCTTTACGGGCGGATTGTAGAATTTGGATCTGCATGAGTCAGCAACATCATATTCAATTTCTTCTTCTTCGCTCTCGCTGAGGACAGCCCTTGATTTATTCTTTCTTGGTAATGGTACACCCAATAGGTTCTTAGCCGAACTTAATCAAACGATAGTAAATCAAGTATTTTTTAAGGGGTAACGTTTGCTTTGGCATCGCGTTTGTAGAGAAACCACGAATTTACTACAGCCAGGTCAAGGAAATGAACCGTTGTTTTAAGGTCTAATTTCTTGTATTAAACTGGATTCGATATGCCTCCACTTGCTGATCGCACATCTCCACACCTCCCATTGATGCGTTGTAGCTCATAACGCTGGCTGGACATGAGACATCGACTTTCAATTTTTCTTCTTTCGACCACCGCTTGACGGTCTGCAGCGAGTTACATCCTGTACACGTACCCACCAGTACTTTATTTCATTTGACTTTAATTCTTTATTTCATTTGATAGTTTTCGAGTTTTTGTTCTTAATCGTCTTACGTTCTAACACGAAAAGACTTTGAACCACTTTTTGTGGACTATAGTTCAGGGCTTTTCTTCTGGGAGTTACTGTCTTCTTTTTTTTTAAGGGGGGGGGGGGGGATCACTCGTGTTCTTTGTAGTGTGGAAATTGTTTGATAATGAGTCGTAATAAATTTTTCAGACATTTAAGTAAAAATTTTTGAAATTAACCTTACTACATTGATTTCCATATTTCTTTCCGAAGTCAGGCCCACCTTGGGACCTTACATATGGTCGCCATTTCCATGACGTAACACTATTAATCTAATAATTTATTAGAATTGAAGTAAATTTGGTTAAAGAGAAAGCAATAAGCTTTCTGAAAATGTATTATAACTCAAAGTGCTAACAATTTAAACATATGTAAATTAAAATATATCCTTGCCTGGAAATTAGAATGACTATTCCTCAAAAGTGAAACTGCTGCGTACAATGGCTTCCGATCAAGGTGATCCCTTCAAATTCAGCCATATGCACTGAGGATACGCTATTTATAATGCAGTCGCGGCATCTTGTGATTAAAAATGAAATGATTTTTACTTTTGGGTGTGGGTGGGATACGTTAGGAACACTGGCCCATCTTTGGCTCAATTACCTTATTCTCAATTCTCCCAGGTCATTTTGTGAGACAATTGTCTGCATTTTAAAAATAAAAAATATATTACAATTCATCAGACATACAAGTAAAAATTACATAAATACATTTAATACAATTAAAAAGCAAACGTTTCGAGCTAAATTTTAGCCCCTCATCAGTGCAATAAATAACATTCAAATGACAGAAAACTATATATCATGTTTACAGTTAAAACTTATTAGCAGTTAAAATTAAATAAAGTATAAAAATATCAAAACAATGCCTGAATATACAGCATTGTTTTGATATTTTTACACTGTAGCATAGTTCACATTGCCATCAATAGATGGCAGTACCAACCACGGACTAAAGCGCCACCTCTCATGAACTGATACCGGTCTCGACTCACGAGAGGAGAGACATTCCGGGGAGTCAGGCTCGACGTGCAGTTGCTGTGCAGCACTACGCTGCTTCTGTACTGTTATGTTATGTTTTAAGCCACCAATAGTTATTAACCTAATTCTGTTCTATAATAAAATTTGCTATGTATAAGTAACTAAGGACTTTCGTGCATATTCTTCAGTGGTGACCCGCGAGTGGAATTTCTAATGCAGCCATTTTATGCAGCGTCTCCATGCAGCATCTATAATCGGAAATCATCCAGCACAAAATTGCAAATAAACAGGTCAGTGGTTTTTCATTCTATCTAGTTGTTTGTTAGGCATGCCGTAAAGCACACATTTCGTAGTATTTTGTATTATTTTAGTGTATTTTTAACTTTTAATTTTTCTGAAATTTCGTGTCATCTCGCACGTGAGTTATAATGGCCGCGAACATACGAATGCCACATTTCTGGAGTAAGGAACCAGATCTTTATTTCGCTAATGTAGAGGCTACATTTTTTTTGCATAAAATCGACGATGACTTAACAAAATTTCAGCTTGTGATAGGATCGCTCGGTCCCGAAGAATTGAAATTAGTTAGACCGCTCTTGGATCCAGCTAACACTAATCGTACGTACGCCAACCTAAAACAAACACTAATAGACGAATTCTCTCAAAGTAAGCAGGCAAAAATCAAAACATTGTTGTCTCAACTTAAATTGGATAACCAACAGCCAACAACTTTACTTCGGCGTATGCGAGAACTAGCGGAAGGCGCGCTTTCAGATGAGTTTTTGAAAACATTATTTCTTAACCAACTGCCTCAATTCGCTCAAAGCATACTCGCGATTTCTAACGAACCTTTAGACTCATTAGCAAAACAAGCTGACCAAATAATCTCGCTATCGGTTCCGCAACAATATGAAACTCACGCCGTTTCAAAAAATTCTGATGCTGTTATTGCCGCTTTAAGCAAAAAGTTAGATGAACTAACAATTAAAGTTGACAGATTATCACGCAGCGATTCGCGATCTCGAAATCATTTTAGGAAGCGATCTTTTACTCCCCGACGTGAACCCAGAACTTCCGGCATGTGTTATTATCATGAAAAATTTAAGAGTAATGCACGCAGGTGTAGAAGTCCTTGTAATTTTAAGGAATCAAACGATGAAAAAAACGAGTAACGCAAACAGTTGATGAGACGCACACTGTGCAATTGCGAAACGATAAAAGTCGTCTCTTTGTAAAAGATTCTATTAGCGGCAATTATTTTTTAATTGATAGCGGAAGCCAAATTAGTATTCTGCCTCATCCTAAGCCTAGTAAAATCAAAGATTGTAACGATTTTAATTTATATGCCGCAAATGGTGAGCTGATTCCAAATTCTGGCACTAAGTTGACCTCTGTAGATTTAGGTCTACGTCGGAAATTCACATGGCAGTTTATTTTAGCCCGTACAAAATACGCGATTATAGGATCTGATTTTTTAAGTAATTTTCAACTTTTAATTGATTTTCAAAAACTTTGAATAACAGATCCTCTTACTAGACTTAGCACTAAAGGAATTTTTCGCGATTCAGTTTTTCATTCTATCTCAACAGTTATTAATCAAAACAAATATAGTGACATTTTGAAAAAATTTCCTTTATTAACTAAACCTTTTAACCCTAAAATTGACCCACCGATGCATGATGTTTTGCATTATATTGAAACGGAAGATCATGCGCCCGTGCAATGCAAATCACGTAGACTAAATCCCGAAAAATACTCATTTGTTAAAAAAGAGATCGAGAACCTTTTAGAACTGGGTATTATAAAACCAAGTAATTCTCCTTATAGTTCGCCAATTCATGTAGTTAAGAATAAGTCCGGTACTTTTCGCATGATTTGTGACTTTAGAATGCTGAACAAAATCACAAAACCTCAATTATATCCTGTTCCCCATATTCAAGATGTAAATAATCAAATTTCGGGTAGCAAAATTTTCTCCAAATTGGACATGACCCGGGCATATTTTCAAATTCCTATATATGAAGCGCATCAGCATAAAACCGCAATTGTTTGTCCCTTAGGTAAATACGAATTTACACGACTTAATTTCGGCATGCAAGGAGCCGCATCGTCCTATCAAATGTTTATGGATTCAATTTTACGTGGACTTCCTTTTGTATTTTGCTACTTGGACGATTTATTAGTTTACAGCACATCAGAAACCGAACACGGAGAACACTTAAGAATAATTTTCGAAAGGCTGTCTAAATATGGCCTAGTTTTAAATGCTACAAAATCAGTCTTGGGTGTTCCTGAATTAGCATTTTTAGGGTACAAAATAACATGTGAAGGACTTATGCCTCTAACAGATAAAATAGAAGCTATCAAAAATTATCCAGTCCCATGTACCCTTCAACAGCTAAAACGGTTTATCGGCCTTATTACTTTCTATAGGAGGTTTATCCCACACTGTGCAACAATTTTGTCACCTCTAAATAACTTACTTAAGGGCAAATATAAACCGTCTAAACGCATAATATTTTCTAGTGAACAACTTAAAACATTCGAAAATGTTAAGGACGCCTTAGCAAATGCTACTCTATTACCACACCCCAGACCAGATTCTCATTTATTTTTATTAACCGATGCTAGTGCTACGCATGCAGGTGCTTCACTGTGCGAATTTGACGGTTCTGAAAATGAGATTCAAGATCCAAAAAACTTACTAGATAAGTTAAGACCATTAGCATTTTACAGTACAGCATTTAACAAAGCCCAAACGGTAAAAAGCACATATGAACGTGAACTCCTCTCCATTTACTTGTCAATTAAGTATTTTAGACATTTTATCCAGGGGCGTACTTTAACCGTGATCACAGATCATAAACCGATCTCTCATGCTTTTAGTCAGAAACTAGAAAAAGCTGCTCCAATAATTCAAAGACACCTTTGCTATATTAGTGAATATACGACTGACATACGTTACCTACCTGGTCGTCTTAACACTCCTGCAGATTCATTATCAAGAATCTATTCAGAACCCATAAATGTATCGAAAATTGATTATAATCTTCTCGCAAAACTTCAAGATGAGGACTTAGAACTAAAAGAATTGTTAAATAATCCTAAATCAGATAATTTGAAGATAGAGAAAATATTCATACCCGAACAAGGACTAAAACTTTACGTTGATACTTCAAACACTAAGCACCGTATTTATGTGCCCGAGCCTTTTCGGTTACCTATATTTAACTTTTTTCACTCGTTATGCCATCCAGGTGTAAAAGCCTCAATAAAACTCTTAACTGAGAGATTTTTTTGGAAAAACATTAAAAAAGATGTAGCCAGTTTCGTTCACGCTTGCATTTTGTGTCAAAAATCTAAAATTCACAGACACACTAGATCTCCTATTCAAAGTATTTCAGTGCCATCTAAAAAATTTTCCGAAATAAATGTAGATCTTGTAGGACCTCTCCCTTTATCGCAAGGTTTTAGATACATTTTAACCATTATTGACAGATTCTCAAGATGGTTCGAAGCCATTCCCGTAGAGGATCAAACTGCAGAAACTTGCGCTCGTGCAATTTATTCAAATTGGATTTCGCGGTACGGTGTACCAGTTAAAATTACAACCGATCAAGGACCACAATTCGAATCAAATCTCTTTAATGCTTTTAATTCATTTTTTGGCATAACTCACATTCATACAACTGCCTATAATCCCAAAGCAAACGGATTAATTGAACGGCAGCATAGACAATTAAAACAAGCTTTACGTGCATGTTTGACTTATGATTGGGTAGAGTGTTTACCATCGATTTTGTTAGGTCTTCGCAGCTATTTCCGTGAGGACATCCAAGCCACAACAGCTGAAATGGTTTTCGGACAAACACTCCGCTTGCCGAATGAAATCTTGTCCGACACTTCTGATGAACCTTCAGATGCTTACATCAGAAAGCTACGCCATACCATGCTAAAAGTAAAGCCAACCCCAACATCAAGACATGGACTACAAACGAACGTTTACATCCCGCAGGACCTCTTCAGTTGCAGCCATGTTTTCCTCAGACATGATGCTGTGCGTAAACCTCTTCAACCTGTGTATGACGGCCCATTCCTAGTAATACACAGGACAGAAAATTTTTTCACAATTTCCTGTGGAGGTAAGCCTAAAACCGTGGGAATTGACAGAATAAAGCCTGCTCATTTGCTAAATGAAAACTTTTTAACATCTCACACTTTCCCTTTGCCAGAAGAAGAGCCACGACTCACAGTTCCCAAACCATCCCGGCATGTCACATTTGCTTCACCAGTGACTAGAACTAGAGCCGGACGAATTGTGAAAGCACCACAAAGACTGGATTTATAAGGACTCCGTCTCTTAGAGGGGGGCTCCTGTAGCATAGTTCACATTGCCATCAATAGATGGCAGTACCAACCACGGACTAAAGCGCCACCTCTCATGAACTGATACCGGTCTCGACTCACGAGAGGAGAGACATTCCGGGGAGTCAGGTTCGACGTGCAGTTGCTGTGCAGCACTACGCTGCTTCTGTACTGTTATGTTATGTTTTAAGCCACCAATAGTTATTAACCTAATTCTGTTCTATAATAAAATTTGCTATGTATAAGTAACTAAGGACTTTCGTGCATATTCTTCAGTGGTGACCCGCGAGTGGAATTTCTAATGCAGCCATTTTATGCAGCGTCTCCATGCAGCATCTATAATCGGAAATCATCCAGCACAAAATTGCAAATAAACAGGTCAGTGGTTTTTCATTCTATCTAGTTGTTTGTTAGGCATGCCGTAAAGCACACATTTCGTAGTATTTTGTATTATTTTAGTGTATTTTTAACTTTTAATTTTTCTGAAATTTCGTGTCATCTCGCACGTGAGTTATAATGGCCGCGAACATACGAATGCCACATTTCTGGAGTAAGGAACCAGATCTTTATTTCGCTAATGTAGAGGCTACATTTTTTTTGCATAAAATCGACGATGACTTAACAAAATTTCAGCTTGTGATAGGATCGCTCGGTCCCGAAGAATTGAAATTAGTTAGACCGCTCTTGGATCCAGCTAACACTAATCGTACGTACGCCAACCTAAAACAAACACTAATAGACGAATTCTCTCAAAGTAAGCAGGCAAAAATCAAAACATTGTTGTCTCAACTTAAATTGGATAACCAACAGCCAACAACTTTACTTCGGCGTATGCGAGAACTAGCGGAAGGCGCGCTTTCAGATGAGTTTTTGAAAACATTATTTCTTAACCAACTGCCTCAATTCGCTCAAAGCATACTCGCGATTTCTAACGAACCTTTAGACTCATTAGCAAAACAAGCTGACCAAATAATCTCGCTATCGGTTCCGCAACAATATGAAACTCACGCCGTTTCAAAAAATTCTGATGCTGTTATTGCCGCTTTAAGCAAAAAGTTAGATGAACTAACAATTAAAGTTGACAGATTATCACGCAGCGATTCGCGATCTCGAAATCATTTTAGGAAGCGATCTTTTACTCCCCGACGTGAACCCAGAACTTCCGGCATGTGTTATTATCATGAAAAATTTAAGAGTAATGCACGCAGGTGTAGAAGTCCTTGTAATTTTAAGGAATCAAACGATGAAAAAAACGAGTAACGCAAACAGTTGATGAGACGCACACTGTGCAATTGCGAAACGATAAAAGTCGTCTCTTTGTAAAAGATTCTATTAGCGGCAATTATTTTTTAATTGATAGCGGAAGCCAAATTAGTATTCTGCCTCATCCTAAGCCTAGTAAAATCAAAGATTGTAACGATTTTAATTTATATGCCGCAAATGGTGAGCTGATTCCAAATTCTGGCACTAAGTTGACCTCTGTAGATTTAGGTCTACGTCGGAAATTCACATGGCAGTTTATTTTAGCCCGTACAAAATACGCGATTATAGGATCTGATTTTTTAAGTAATTTTCAACTTTTAATTGATTTTCAAAAACTTTGAATAACAGATCCTCTTACTAGACTTAGCACTAAAGGAATTTTTCGCGATTCAGTTTTTCATTCTATCTCAACAGTTATTAATCAAAACAAATATAGTGACATTTTGAAAAAATTTCCTTTATTAACTAAACCTTTTAACCCTAAAATTGACCCACCGATGCATGATGTTTTGCATTATATTGAAACGGAAGATCATGCGCCCGTGCAATGCAAATCACGTAGACTAAATCCCGAAAAATACTCATTTGTTAAAAAAGAGATCGAGAACCTTTTAGAACTGGGTATTATAAAACCAAGTAATTCTCCTTATAGTTCGCCAATTCATGTAGTTAAGAATAAGTCCGGTACTTTTCGCATGATTTGTGACTTTAGAATGCTGAACAAAATCACAAAACCTCAATTATATCCTGTTCCCCATATTCAAGATGTAAATAATCAAATTTCGGGTAGCAAAATTTTCTCCAAATTGGACATGACCCGGGCATATTTTCAAATTCCTATATATGAAGCGCATCAGCATAAAACCGCAATTGTTTGTCCCTTAGGTAAATACGAATTTACACGACTTAATTTCGGCATGCAAGGAGCCGCATCGTCCTATCAAATGTTTATGGATTCAATTTTACGTGGACTTCCTTTTGTATTTTGCTACTTGGACGATTTATTAGTTTACAGCACATCAGAAACCGAACACGGAGAACACTTAAGAATAATTTTCGAAAGGCTGTCTAAATATGGCCTAGTTTTAAATGCTACAAAATCAGTCTTGGGTGTTCCTGAATTAGCATTTTTAGGGTACAAAATAACATGTGAAGGACTTATGCCTCTAACAGATAAAATAGAAGCTATCAAAAATTATCCAGTCCCATGTACCCTTCAACAGCTAAAACGGTTTATCGGCCTTATTACTTTCTATAGGAGGTTTATCCCACACTGTGCAACAATTTTGTCACCTCTAAATAACTTACTTAAGGGCAAATATAAACCGTCTAAACGCATAATATTTTCTAGTGAACAACTTAAAACATTCGAAAATGTTAAGGACGCCTTAGCAAATGCTACTCTATTACCACACCCCAGACCAGATTCTCATTTATTTTTATTAACCGATGCTAGTGCTACGCATGCAGGTGCTTCACTGTGCGAATTTGACGGTTCTGAAAATGAGATTCAAGATCCAAAAAACTTACTAGATAAGTTAAGACCATTAGCATTTTACAGTACAGCATTTAACAAAGCCCAAACGGTAAAAAGCACATATGAACGTGAACTCCTCTCCATTTACTTGTCAATTAAGTATTTTAGACATTTTATCCAGGGGCGTACTTTAACCGTGATCACAGATCATAAACCGATCTCTCATGCTTTTAGTCAGAAACTAGAAAAAGCTGCTCCAATAATTCAAAGACACCTTTGCTATATTAGTGAATATACGACTGACATACGTTACCTACCTGGTCGTCTTAACACTCCTGCAGATTCATTATCAAGAATCTATTCAGAACCCATAAATGTATCGAAAATTGATTATAATCTTCTCGCAAAACTTCAAGATGAGGACTTAGAACTAAAAGAATTGTTAAATAATCCTAAATCAGATAATTTGAAGATAGAGAAAATATTCATACCCGAACAAGGACTAAAACTTTACGTTGATACTTCAAACACTAAGCACCGTATTTATGTGCCCGAGCCTTTTCGGTTACCTATATTTAACTTTTTTCACTCGTTATGCCATCCAGGTGTAAAAGCCTCAATAAAACTCTTAACTGAGAGATTTTTTTGGAAAAACATTAAAAAAGATGTAGCCAGTTTCGTTCACGCTTGCATTTTGTGTCAAAAATCTAAAATTCACAGACACACTAGATCTCCTATTCAAAGTATTTCAGTGCCATCTAAAAAATTTTCCGAAATAAATGTAGATCTTGTAGGACCTCTCCCTTTATCGCAAGGTTTTAGATACATTTTAACCATTATTGACAGATTCTCAAGATGGTTCGAAGCCATTCCCGTAGAGGATCAAACTGCAGAAACTTGCGCTCGTGCAATTTATTCAAATTGGATTTCGCGGTACGGTGTACCAGTTAAAATTACAACCGATCAAGGACCACAATTCGAATCAAATCTCTTTAATGCTTTTAATTCATTTTTTGGCATAACTCACATTCATACAACTGCCTATAATCCCAAAGCAAACGGATTAATTGAACGGCAGCATAGACAATTAAAACAAGCTTTACGTGCATGTTTGACTTATGATTGGGTAGAGTGTTTACCATCGATTTTGTTAGGTCTTCGCAGCTATTTCCGTGAGGACATCCAAGCCACAACAGCTGAAATGGTTTTCGGACAAACACTCCGCTTGCCGAATGAAATCTTGTCCGACACTTCTGATGAACCTTCAGATGCTTACATCAGAAAGCTACGCCATACCATGCTAAAAGTAAAGCCAACCCCAACATCAAGACATGGACTACAAACGAACGTTTACATCCCGCAGGACCTCTTCAGTTGCAGCCATGTTTTCCTCAGACATGATGCTGTGCGTAAACCTCTTCAACCTGTGTATGACGGCCCATTCCTAGTAATACACAGGACAGAAAATTTTTTCACAATTTCCTGTGGAGGTAAGCCTAAAACCGTGGGAATTGACAGAATAAAGCCTGCTCATTTGCTAAATGAAAACTTTTTAACATCTCACACTTTCCCTTTGCCAGAAGAAGAGCCACGACTCACAGTTCCCAAACCATCCCGGCATGTCACATTTGCTTCACCAGTGACTAGAACTAGAGCCGGACGAATTGTGAAAGCACCACAAAGACTGGATTTATAAGGACTCCGTCTCTTAGAGGGGGGCTCCTGTAGCATAGTTCACATTGCCATCAATAGATGGCAGTACCAACCACGGACTAAAGCGCCACCTCTCATGAACTGATACCGGTCTCGACTCACGAGAGGAGAGACATTCCGGGGAGTCAGGTTCGACGTGCAGTTGCTGTGCAGCACTACGCTGCTTCTGTACTGTTATGTTATGTTTTAAGCCACCAATAGTTATTAACCTAATTCTGTTCTATAATAAAATTTGCTATGTATAAGTAACTAAGGACTTTCGTGCATATTCTTCAACACTTTATTTAACTTTAACTGCTAATAAGTTTTAACTGTAAACATAATATATAGTTTTCTGTCATTTGAATGTTATTTATTACACTGATGAGGGGCTAAAACTTAGCTCAAGACGTTTGCTTTTTAATTGTATTAAATGTATTTATGTAATTTTTACTTGCATGTCTGATGAATATTAATATATTTTTTTATTTTTAAATCGTATATCAGACGCTAAACAATGATTATTTATTTTAATTGTCTGCATTATTCGATTACACTCATTCAGTGCAGCTCTTAACATTAATTGCAAATAGAACATGATGAGAAAAATTAAATTGTTACCGTTAACCCTTGGTAAATCTTAAGCGGATACGAATTATGGTGAGTCAGCTGGTATTTGTTTTTATAATCATAAATTATTTGCATATTTTCCATTTTATTTTAATGTAAAGTTTGCAACTGTAAAAGAACTGGTTAAAAAAAATATTGCTGAGTTAATTATGTCCCATCCTGTATATAACAAACAAGTTTTGCAATATGGAATATTATTACATATAGTTCTATATTAACGTATTAAGAGAATCTTAGAGAAATACATAACAAATTATGTTGTGTTAAAAATAAAGAAAAACAGTGAAAAAATAAAATAAAGTTTGTGACAACGATTTATAAATAAGCATTCTATAAAAAAGTCAAAAGAAACTTTGAAAAGCCCTAGAGGAAATTATTGTTGAACCAAAAACCTAACTCGGAAATATCAGTGTTTAAAATAGGATTTTAAAAGTAGTTTACTGCAATTTTTTTTACCATTTACTCTTTCTTTAATCCCTCTGGTATTTTGAAAAGTGAAAATAATCTTGGAAATAGCAAAGTTAGATGTATCGGATTTATTTCTCAAAATACCATTCAAAGATAAGTAAGGGAATTGAATAACTTACTTTTTAAAATACGACTTCGATAAAAATCAAAGAAGTGTTTTATTCAGCTTATGCATGAATAAATTTTCTCATGCAGTTTAAATTGTAACAGCAGTTTCTTTCTTTTTTTTTTTAATTACAAATTCAGAACAAAAAATAAATTCATTTTATTTTAAAAAGTTAAGATTAAATTTTCAATTAGTAATTAATAATTACATTTTAAAAGTTATATAAATTTCATTACTTTTTTAGAATTTTGTAAAAGTGCTTTCTTTAAAGATAGATATGTATAAATATTGCTTATGGGTCATTCCACCTTAGTCGAAATTCTTCAGAATTTTCACAAACATGTGTTATTGGCCACTTTTGATTTTTCTCATATTTTGTACTTGAAAACCTATGTAAAAAAGAAGTTAAAATCCACCTGCAAAAATATTTTACCTTAAAAATATCCTTGGAGAGGGGAATTAGAGGGAATCATAGAATATGATTTTGTAAGATTTTAGAAATTGCAAGGGTTTATAACCCTTTAAGTCGTGACTTACACAATTGTGTAAGTGATGCTTCAGTAAAAGGAAAAGGCTATTTCCTGTTTTTCTGAGATTTAAAACCAAATCTGCAGATTTATATGAGTTAATTGGCTTCAGATGTTTTGATGAGACACAACTAGGGGGCACCAACTACAATACAAGGTTAGATTGTCTGCTTTTAAAAAGACTATATCATCTGACAGCAATAGACAAAAAGTATGTACTGTCGTACTTTCTTTTAAATATGAATTTTAGTGTTTGCTTAGATTTAAGTTTTTCTTTTCATATACTTTATTCATTATTTTAACTGATTTTGTCCTTGATAAATTTAATTAGGCTTGACAAAAGTTGAAAAACTAATGACCTACACAATTTTGTAAGTCCGGCATTTACCATTTCCAAAATAGCTGCAATTCCTAGTATTTAATTTTTTTTTTATTTTTAAGTGATTTTTTTAAAGTTATGTTTTTAACAATTTATTTTTTATTAATTACATTTTTAAAGCGGATTAATTTTAAATTAATAGGTTTGTACTATTCATGATTTCTATTTAAAAAATATACTATTCGATAAATAATATGCACATGTAATGAACTGTATGTTTCTGTTCTGAGTTATAGATGCCATATCCGAGTTATAAGTTGTATATGAGTTACATGCATGCCACGAGATAGATTTTTAATTTTGATAAATTCATTCCATTTTGTCGACACAGCAAGTAAATGAATAATAAATTATGGAAAGTTCAATAAATGCTCGACGGATTCTGTAATGCCTGCTTGAATTTACCAAGAGATCAGGGAAAATTTTCCATTGATGAGCAGACGACTCCCTTTTTTAGGACGTGCCTCAGTAAAGCAGTATGTAAAAAACAAACCACACCCTGTACTAACAGCATTATCTGGGATAGTTTTAAATTTTGTAGCATACCAGTGGGAAAGTACAAATCGGTCCACAAAGACCTAGGCTTTTAGGACCTGCTGTGGTTCTTACTCTGGTTCAGACCTAGTTTTATGTACTTCGATTGGTATTTTAACACAATACCGCTGCTGGAAGAACTAAAAAAAAGAAATTCGAAAGAAAAGGCACAATCCAGACACAGTGAAGGGCATACCATTTGTCAACGGCACTTAATAGGGGTAAGAGCATTGAGCACGTCTCACAAAATGAATAGTAGTGGTCGAGTGGAAAGACAGTAATAAAGTTACAATGCATAGTAGTAACTTTAATAGTAGAGCATAATAGTAACCAACATAACCAGAAAATAAAGAATTTATCCAATGCACTGCCAAAATAAACTCTCAAGCAAACTGATATTGCCATGCCAGACACAAGTACGTGCCAGTCATAAGTAAGCTGGTTTTGCATTTATGAAATAAAGACAAAATAATGGACATACGATTCTGTAATCAATGATGGCAATATGTGCATGAATAGTATCGCAGGAACTTACTAAACAAGACAAAATCGAAATTTTCATCTGCACTTTCTGCATGTAATCCGATTACAACTATTTTGAAAAATGATTTTTGGAATTTTTTTCTTGTAATAAAATAATAACTTTTAATTGAACATTGTAATACTCTTTTAGAAGTAAAACTAGTTTGCCGAGTTTCTTTTTTTCCCATTTTAAAAGGGATTTCAATATATGGCCACCTTTGGAACACTATGAGAAAGGTGGTCCACAAACTATAATTTGGAAATTGTATAATAAAAACAATCATATTTTTCTTTAGAAAGAAAGGTATTTTTGATATATGTTAGAGATAAGTGACAACAACTCTACGAAAAAGAAAAAAACCCCAACCACATGCCCTTAAACAGAAAAGGTTACAAATTATCCTGCAGCGTAACATACGTTCCATACAGAACTTGATAGTACTACCGTCAGTCAGTTGTTATGTAAACATTAGTTTTAGAAGCAATATGTGGATACAGAATAAAGAAAAGGCTATGTTGTGATATAATAAATATAAAACAACAACTGGCATTAAATGAAAATGGTGTTGGGGTTGTTTATGACGGCCAATTATTTACACGAGGTTTATGGTGCCGGGAGGGGGGACGGGTGCTATCCGTGGGAGGGGGGGTCATTCTAAGGGAACCTAACCCATATTTACTCAAGGTTACTCAAGGTTCGAAGAAAACCACCATGAAAATGGAACGTAATAAGGTTAATTATACATTACTTCACGCAATTTTTAAATCGTTGGCGAGAAGACCACAGCACCAACTTCCTAATCCCGTTTCTAAAGAAATTCCTGATAGCCATAATACCACATCTCAATGCCAGCTTGCACAAGCAGAGTTATTCGTAAAAATGTTAATCCTTACTTCAGCTTCTGGTGTCTTATCTTCGGTTGTTAACGAACTTAAATGTCTGCTAGGTTCCTTGGGTCAGATTTTCACTTTTTTCTATTTAAGAAATTCCAATGCGCATCTTTTTCAAATGTGCTGTTTGCTAATTGCAATTCCACATCCACATTGAATTTCACATATTTGATAGTGAATTTCACTTTCAGAAATAGAGCATAAATTTATTAAATTTCTCATTTTAATAAGTAAACAATTTTCTATCTCATATTTTAAATCGCTAACACTCACTTGCGTCAGAAAGGGCAAAGTGGATAATTTACTGGAATATGATGCTTTTGTTGCTGCTTAGGAAAAAAATACATTTTCTTAGATTGTAGAGGAAACCGGAGCACAATAGGGTACCGGGGCAAAATGAAGTTTCCTGTTTTTCAGTGTCAAGGAGGTTCTGCCAGCGAACGGCAATAAGTAGAATCTGTTGCTGTTCAATTTCGGCAGCCATGTTAGGCGCTATGCATATATAACGTTAACATTTAAGGGGGGAAGGGGGTCTGGCGCATGATATCGTAAGATATCTCTAGGGGAAGGGGGTTTGTCTTTTGATAGAATTATCATTTTTGATCCAACCGAACTTTTTTATTTTTAACCTGTTTTTTACATCAAAATTGTATGTTAAAATTTGTCGATCAAAATTGTCGTTTTATAGTTTGTTATCTATTTTTATGAAAATACAAAGTTATTATTAAATTCATTAAATGATTATAAGATTATTTAATTTCAAAGTATCGAATACCCCAACGTTAGCGTCCCTATTCTTCTGTCATACTTGTATGCATATATAATCCGCTGTTCTACAAACCATATGCGAAGTATGTTTGAAATGATACTTGTATTTACTAGTAAATAAAAGATAAAGAATGTTGTCCATCTGTTTTGTTAATAAGAATTTCTGTCTGCCACACCCCATGCGGGGGCAAGTGCAAATACACATCATTACTGTTGTATGCATTTATGTAACAAAAAGCTATTATTAAATATTTTTAAATAGTAACTATTTCTTTTAAGTGTTATTTGATATAAAGTTATTCCATATATAAACTCATATTTTATTGACTTCTCTGGATTTGAATCAATATAATGTATGCGAAAAATAAATGTAACCATTTTTGTATATCACTCCAAACAAAAGAAAAAAATTCCAAAAACCTAAAGAATTTCTATACATTGATAACGGTATCATTTTCGGTGTGTGTGTGTGGGGGGGGGGGAGGTTCAACTATAATTAGTACATGCTTGAAGTACGTTTAATTGCCTTTAGTTTCGTGTTGTTAAACGTTTATTTACCTATATTTCTGGAGTGACCTTACCTCCCTAATCTAAATAGTGTCCCTGGGGCGGAATGCCTCGAAATGTTTTTAACTAAGAGATGGTTTTAGTACGTCCCTATTTTTTTTTCGATTTAAGATGGTTTGAGTCTATAAGAAAAAAAAAACAAATAGGCAATCATGGTCTACTGAGGCAATGAACAATGTTGTCGAGGCGGCTATTTCTGGCCAATCTGGGTATTTGAAGGCTTCGAAGCAATTTGATATTCCCCAGTCTACTCTGGAAAGGTAGGGGAGACATAGGGAATGGCGACACCTTAAGGGAATTTAAATTTTTTCACCTCGAAAAAATGTTTATTTTTTAATAGTAAAAATTCTAAAGCTGAATCATGATCTTTAGTATCTGTATAAATTTAACCGTAATCATAACTGTAAAGTAAGCATATATAAAAAAATATTTTTTAAACCTCTGCACAGTGGCGGGATTACCCAGGACACTGGGGTAATTCCGCCACTGTACCGGTGTAATGCCGCCACTCTTTAATGACCTAGTACATGCATCAAATGGATACTAGGAAACACACAACCTACTGAAAATATTTAGAAAGTAATGTAATTGAGCAGAATAATGGTTAAGCTTACAATTTACTTCATATTGCAAAAGTCACTCTGCTGAATCGGCTCCACTGCATTAAAATGAGGCCATTGCTCACCCGATTTGCATGGCGGCGGCATTACCCCGAGAGGACAATATGGCGGAAATCCCCAAGGAAAGTCGAAAGAAGAACCGAGCTTGTTCAACACATTGCATCAAAATGTCGTCGAATGCATGTAGATTACGGGTCATATTATCTTAAATACCTAATGTTACAATAAAAGGTGCTTATGTCTACTCATTTGAAGCTCCAAAATAATAAGCAACTAGATGAAAACTACATTTTTCACTAGAACAGACGAACGACGTACAGCAAAGTCACTCCCACTTTAGGCACTGTTTATATTGTTGGCCGCTATAGTGCAGGCACATTTACTATCTCAAAATGCCCTTAATTTTTAAAGTAGGTGAGGTGGCGGTATAGCCCGGGTTGGCGGCATTCCCCTGGTCTCCCTACCTTAAAAACATCAAGAAAAACCCTCACTACAAGATTGATAAAACAGGTTGAGAATTTAAAAAACGTATTTGAGCGATTCCATGCAGAGTGTCACACACGTAACGCAGGCTTTAATTTTCATTTATTCAATTATTTATTAAATTTTTATTTTAATTCTGATTTTAAGTGGTATGGTAAATAAGTTATTACTATCTTTTTAAATTTAAAAATATGTTAATAACTTATTTACCATACTACTTAAAATCAGAATTAAAATTAAAATTAAATAAATAAATGAATAAATGAAAATTAAAGCCTGCTTTACGTGTGTGACACTCTGCACGGAATCGCCCATTTACGGACGAGCAGAAACTTGAACTCGTTAATTACTTTAAAATTATGGAGGCTAGGTTATTCGGTCTAACAATGAAAGACTTGTGTAGCTTAGCTTATCAGTTGGCTGTAAGAAATAGCATTGTTCATACATTTGGCACACAAAATGAGCATACAATTCCTGTGAGGCAATAGATAGCGAAGGTGATGAGGCTGTCCTAGTGTGTGAATTTTGTGAACAGGCTTAAGAAAAGGACACAATCATTGAAAACTGTAGTTAAACGTTTATAGTCACTTAAAACTAAATATAGAGTAAAGCTTTTTCTGCATTTCCGATAGTTTTATTAAGTTTTATAATTACTCGTCCTTACCACTACGTTCTGCCCCATGCTAGGGGCAGAACGGTGCAAATGACATAATGCTCTATTTTTGAAAAGAAAAATATTGCCCTTTTGTTTTCTTACAATACTGTTGGATTTTTGTGATTATTACATTATAATGTGCTCATAGAAATTTTTTCAGCTTTCTTAATTAACCCTTTTGTATTTTTAACCCTTATTGGACCGCTGCCCTATAAATAGGACAGCTAATAAAACATTTTTTAAAATAAAATTCGTAAGGATTTTCTGGATGCATTCTGTTATGACGTCTTTAAAATACATAAAAGTATAACATATAAACAACAACAAAAAAAAACAAGTAACTAATTAAAATTTAATTGAAAAAAATCTATTTAAAAAATCCTTTAAAAGTTGTGATCTTAAAATCTAGAATTTTACCGTTATTATTATATTTTTATTGGAGAAATCATAGAGTATTTTTGTACAACATAAACAGTATAATATAAGTAAAATAAAATATTTGCTCATAAATTTATTTTATGTATGCATTTTATATGTCCTTACTATGTGTCCTACTAATATGTCCTACTAATATGTCCTGTTTATAAGACAGCTACAGTGGTGGAAAAAATTATAAAGCCACTTGAAAATATGATATAATTAAAAAACAAAAAATGGAACATTTGTGAAATTTCATACATATATATTATATGCTACAAGGAAGTAAAGAAAAAAAGAAATTCATTAATAACTACATTAATAAAAGATTAATAGACTTAAGAAAATTATCTGTACAAAGAAAGTTGGAAATAATTATAAAGTCGATACATGTATTTCATCAATAACACAAGCCAACAGCTGTTTTGGTGCCTAGGTTTTTGGAGCTGGTATTATATGAATTTGATGTCCTGAATTCAAATATGGCATCCAATTTTGCCTGGAAGCTCAAATATTTAAGATATAGAACTTTTTGTGAAACATATATTACACTATTTTAAGTTAAATCCATAATTAAACAAAAATAAAATAAATAAACACAGAATTTTTTAATAATATACAAATGTTAATTTTCATTATTATAATATACATATATTCAAATAATATTTTTAAGAATTATATTATACAAATATATTTACTCACAAAGATAGAGGAAAATGTCATCGATGAGACCAATTCTCACTGAACATTTCGGAAGCTTCTTTTCCGTGACATTCTTGAATTTATTTTTGAACAATCCCTTTTTAAACTCTAACAGTAATCTGCCATAATGTGCGTATCCCATCTTCCTTGGTAGTGGTCCTACATAGTCTTAATATCCTGGTGAAATCTTTCACTCTGTTCCTCACTGGTGTCTCCTACATTTTCAGGAAAATACTCTAAGTGGCTGTGTAAATAGTGCACCTTAATGCTCATATTACACCCAAGAGATTTAAAACTATTAAGCATTTCGTTTACCAGTTCTACATAGTTTTATGCTTTGTGTTTGACCAGAAATTTTTCAACAACTGCAACAAAAGAAGTCCAGGCTTTTCCCTCAGTCTCATTCATCGAATTTACGAAGGCAGGATCCCTAATCAGTTGTTTTATTTGTGGCCCGTCAAACATTCCTGATTTAATTTTTTCATAACTCAATTGGGGCATTTTCTCATCTATATATGCAAAGCATGACCCATTCTTATCAAGAGCCTTTACAAACTGCTTCATAAGGCCGAGCCTGATACGCAGTGGAGGAAGTATGATTTTGTCTCACCCAACTAAGGGGTTATTAATGATATTCCTTTCCCCAACATTCTCTCTTAGGCCACTCGTTTCTAACCCAGTGGTGTGTTTTATCCCTGCTATCCCAAAGACACAAGAAGCAAGGATATTTGGTGTAACCGCTTTGCTGTGCAAGGAGAAAGTTTACCATTTTTAAATCAACACAAATCACCCCTTGATGTTCATGATACTTTATCTTGTCAAAGACCAAATCTATTGTGTTATATTCTTCTTTCATTTTCGTTGAGTGAGCAGTTGGTATTGAACCATATTTATTCCCAATGTGTAGATGGACACATTTTAAACTCCGCTTTAAGCTGTCTACAAATAAGCGCCAATGATCTGGAAAATATTCAGAAAGACCCATTTTTCAAAAGTCCTCTAATTCTGTGACAAAATACAAGATTGTCTTCTTGGGAGAAGAAGGGTAGTAGACCCTTTTTTCTTGTGCGGTAAAAGGTAATTTTGGTTCCTTGCTCCAGTAAATTTCTGTCCTTCAATCTTGAAGCCAGTAATTCAGAAGCTTCATTTGACAGGTTGAGATCTCTGGTGAGATCATTTAACTCATCCTGGTTGAAACGTTGAGGCATTGATGACATCTCCTCATAATCACTGTCACCTTCAAAAGTATCGGAAGGATGATCAGAGGGACAGTATTCATCCTCTCAGAGCTCTGGTAGCTGGTAAAACGTTGGGATCGGCACTTACTTCCTCTGAGTGAGGAACCGGGTGTCTTGCAGAGACTAAATCAGGATAAGTCCACTTACTATGTTTCTTTCGATTAATTCCTTAATGTTTACTAGGCAGAAATAACAGTCATCGAAGTGGATTTGGGGTTCTCTCCAAACCATCGGTAAACCAAATTTGAGACAATTTTCTTTTCCCGTTAGTCCACTGTCGTAAGTGTTCTGTACAAGTTTTACAGACCTGATGCGGTGCCCAGGTTTTATCCTGATCACCAAGTTTAACACCAAAGTGTCCAAGATAAGCTCTCTTTACAAAGTCAGTAACATTTTTTTCTGTTCTCTTTTAACACGTATTCTCCGCATATGTAGCAAAACACATCAGGATGATTTACACAACTTCTTCTACTTGAACTCATTTAAATTATATTCAACAATACAAATACAACAATCTACAATACAGTATGTTTTAAATTAACTTTATAAGAATTCTATACAAAACACAAATATCGCAAAAGGTCAACAACGTCTACCCTCCACGGAGAAAACACACAAACTAACCTTATCTCTTTGCGGCTTTTCCATTTGGCTATTTGAATGAGCGGCACGAAATCATAAGCATGCGCAGAAGCTCAGTTTTACTTGCACATCTGTTTTTTTCAAGGTCTTCTGAAATTTCAGTGCCTCCCAAATCGCTTTGAGCGTTACGACAGGCCCATGTGTCAAAGGCCAGTTTAAGCATTGAAGGTCACTTTAGTTCTAAAAAATCTTTAGTTCTCTCCGCATAGCTACAAAAGTGGAGCTGATAGAGAAAAACTGATTTCATATTTGGATTCAGTGTCCCAAAAATAGCTAAAATCAGCTGAAAAATTATAGGCACCAAAAAAAAATTTTTTTTTGTAGGCCTGTGTAATCGATGTGAGACCCCTTTTTTTTCGATGACTTTGACTAGTCTCTTGTTCATTGAATTTAACAGACCACACAAAGTACTTGCATCAATATTGTTCCAGCAGTTTTTAATAGCATTCATCAAATCTAACTTTGAATTGAATTGTCGTCCATTTTTGTAAACATTTCGGGCTAAAATTCCACAGAGATTTTCTATTACATTCAGATCGGGGCTACGAGCTGGCCATTGAAGGCATTTCACCTGATTAGCTTCCAGTCAAGATTTAGTTGACTTCGAAACATGAACAGAAGCGTTGTCCTGCTGAAATGTCCAGTCTCCGGAAGTTATAAGAGGAGCAATGGGTAATAAATTATCTCCTAACATATCTTGATACATAACTGAATTCATTTTGTTATGCATGAAAACAATTGGAGTGGTTCCACAGGCAGCAAAGGCAGCCCAAACCATTACCGAACCACCTCCAAATTGACGCTTTGAAAAAATATGAGGTTCCTGTCGTAAATCATGCCAAAAGAATTTATAGCCGTCGGGTCCATCGAAATTAAATTTCTTTTCATCGGAAAAGACAACATCTCTCCAATTTGTGCCTTCAGTTAAATGTTTTCGTGCAAAGTCTAAGCGAGCATTTTTGCGGTGCTTAGAAAGAGGAGGTTTTCCTTTAAATTTTTTAAATTGAACAATGGGATTGTTACTTAAAACATTTCTTACCGTTCGGCTTGTACATGGTAATTGTAACTGTTCTTGAATTTGGGCTGACGACATTTTTTCTGCGCAAGCTAGCTTCCGGATTTGTCTTGATTGCCTAACAGTTAAGGATTTCGGTCTTCCTGTACGCTTCTTACTGCCATAATCTTCGGGATTTCTGAGAAAACTGTTTACTGCAGCCTTGGACCTTCTTATTTTTCTTGCAATATTAGAACCAGACATTCCAGCTTCATTTAAAGTTAATATTTTAATTTGTTCACCATTGGATAACTTTTTTCCTCTTGGCATTGTATTAAACACACCAAATACAAAATGAATGCTCGTAACACGTTTACATTTATCTAAAGTTCCCTGGCGACCTGCTTTCTCAAGTTTGGCATTATGCCAAATGAGGCTAGAACCATCGGCTTTATAATTTTTTCCAAGTTGTTTTTCATTGGTTGTAAGAAATCAGCATAATTTATGTTCCTCCTTCCGTTTTTCTAAACAAAGTTTATGCGTATTATTGCGATGTTGATCATGCAAATGTAAATAGAATTTGCGATATCAATAATTCCATTACTTTTTGACTTTTGTAAATTTTTCTATCGGCTTTATAATTTTTTCCAGCACTGTAGTTATTTAAAAAATTAAAAACTTTTTTTCAAAATTTTGCTTCTATCTACTTAATTACACCATATTAATGATATAACCGAAGTTTTAAAAATTTTCAAAAATATTTAATTAGTTTGGTCCAATATGGGTTAAAACATATTTTCAACTGGGTATCCCGTTCTGCCCCTGATTCCCCTAATAATGCTTCGTGCAACCTTCCTTTTTTAGGTGCGTTTGTAATTATATAAATACGTAGCATCGTCGTCTCGTCCGTCCATCTGTCTGTCTGTCCGTCTGTCCGCATATAACAGCGCAAAAACTATCCAAACAAATGGTTTGAAATTTGATATATATAATCGTTGCAGAATTTTGTCGAGTCATTTCAAATTTTATAAAATCGAATCAAAACTTAAAAAGATTTTAATAAAAGTTTTCTTCATTCTATTAATTCCTATCATACGTAATTAATTGAATGATATCCCATGATAGATAATGCTTCTAGTTTGCCATGGTGATTACGTCTAATTTAAGATATGGAGTCCTACTATTTCCGTATTTCTTAATTTAATTTATATAATCGTAATAAATTTTATATTCATGCATTTTTGCACAAGAGTGGACAGCTATTGTACCAAGATCCGTATATTTATAAAACTAGTTATAGGACGAACGCACCTCATTTGTTTTGTTTGACGTAGAATTTCTGACTTGTTTTATTTACCTATACGCAATTTTGAAAAGTGTAATATAATTTACTCAGGACACATGGTGTCTTTCTTATTGTAACACAGGATTTATGTCATGCGTTTTGGTAGGAATTTTATTAATAGAGATAGAATTTACAGACGAATAAGTCAAATATCTTGATAGATTTTATTAACTATTCATACATAGAAACTTGTTTTGTAACTAATGCGAGATGCAATAGCATTAATATTGTGTCATGTAGAAAAAAAAAATTAACGACTTGCTTTAAACAAACAAAGAAACACTTTTGGTACTAAAATATGTTTTTTAATTCATATTTTCTTAGTATTTCAACCATTCTAAAATCAAAAATAACATTAAACAAGATCCAAAAGTGTAAAAACTTAAATTTTATGTCATCCTCAAATATATTAATAAGTTATTCATAAAAATTTAAACTCTCTATCTGTATTTCACGACAGGAATCATGAAAAAATGGAATATGTGTATTTGAAGAGTTTACCTATGTAATTGGCAAAGGTTTATGGTTTATTTAGAGCATAAAATAGTCTTATGTGTAGATTAAATTAGCTACAGCTAGAAAACGTTTAAGTTATAAGTAAAGACATAAAGTTTTTTAAATATACATATATATATATATATATATATATTGTTAATAGTGTACTGATAAAATTACTTACTTACATTTTTTTAAGTACTTACACGTAATTCTTTTGAATAATATATGACTTTAGAATAAGTTTTCCCAGTGAATTTTTATACACACCAATCTTCTAAATTTAGAAATGTAAATATTTCACTTAAGCGCATTAAACGTCTTTCTTGCTTATTTAGTAACATATTTTATTTACACTTCTTCATTCCACCCACTAATGCTGGACTCATTATTCCCATCATGTTATGCATATATATTTATTTATCTCGACTTTTTCCCCTTTTTCCATTTCCTTTCTATTTATATACATAATTTTCTGTATTCTAATTTTTCTTATCTAATCTCCTTCTGAATGGAGATATTTTAGTTTTTATCCTCTGAATGCTTGAATTTTGTTTCGAAGTACTAGTTTATTTATGGCATAATACTTTTTATCTTCCAGGACAAACTATTCAATGTTTTTAAAGCAGCACATCATTTATGTAATCATATCACTTAAAAAAAAAATACAAACGCGTATGAAAAATGATAAAGTTGTGGTAAAAATATTCAGGGTGATTGAAAATGTTATGTGTAAACTGTAACGGTGGTGTGGGGGGCCAGAGCCATAACAGTCAAACATACAAGATGACTCATTCTAATCGAAACTTGAATTTTTGTTTATAACTTTAACAATAATGAATATATTTTTCCAAAATTTAGAACATAATTACGTTTTTTTGTGTAAAGAGTAACCACAACACGAAAAGTGGTAACAAAATGGCCATCATCCACATTCAAATAGGACTAAACTTGACTTTTCTTTTTTCTGAATACAGCTGAAAATAATGGAACAATGTGATCAGCTTTGTGGTCTTCTTAGTTGCGTGGCAACTTAACATCAGTATAGAGGTAATTCGTCTTGCAAAGGCATTAGGGAGCCGTAAAAAAAAAAAAAATAATAAAATAATAATAAAAAAAATGTTTGGATGTGGCTGACCACATGAGAAAGAATTTTAAAATTTTGAAAAATAAAAATAAAAGAAAGTATATTGAGTTTCTAAAGAGTTTAACAATATAAAAAAAGAGAAAAAAAGAGAAAAAGAAAAAAAAAATTCCCTTAGTTCGAAAAATAAACAGGCGAAAAAGCTACTTTGGGAAAGTCCCACGTAAAAAAAGATTCTACAGAGACCATACATTAAAGTTTAACAATTAAGAAAAGCTAAATGAGCACACTAAGACCAATGTCAGACGGGCGTCTTTTTTGCTGCTTTTTCTGCTTTTTTGACTATTATCCATTCACAATGTTATAGCATTGTGAATGGATAATACTTAAGCAAAAAAGCAGCAAAAAAGACGCCCGTCTGACATTGGTCTAACAATTCTTTGTTTTTCAATTCCTACTATTAGCTCGCACTCTTCCTATATTTATTTATTTATTTATATATTTTTCTTGTTAAAATTTTCAGTCGTTAATAAAATACTCATTATTCATATTATCAAGTTGAAATAATTTTTTTAAAACTTGTACTGGATGACAATTGATGTTAATACAGTTTTTTCAAATATTAATTAATTAATTAAATTTTAATTAATTAATTTTAGTTTTGCATGGGAAACAAAATGGCGGCCATTGGTTGTTGAAGATCAATTAAAGTATTTTCAATAAGGGGTTACCATAGGGGGACCCTGTTCTGTCGCCAAATACCGCCAAGTTTGTCGCCAACTTGGCGGTATATCGCCAAATTTGGCGACCAAAATGAGTCGCCAAAAGTGACGCCAACTTGGCGATATCTCTAATATTTCGCCAAATTCCCATCGAGTTCCATTGTAAACCTACTTGCTCATAGAAAATCAACAAATTGAGATATTTTAATGCAACAAAAACTAATATTAGCTTAAGGGATTATATTAAATTTTCCTTTGTTGACTTAAGTAGGAATTGACTTTAAAAACAAAATTTTTATATTACTTGTTTTAAAAAGAAAAATTTCGACAAAGCAAGGAAAAGAGAGTTTAAAAATAACAAAAAAGTGGAAAATTCAGATTATAATAACAGTTAAAAATCGTAAAACTTGGGAGAAATAAGAAAAAGGGGGTTAGAGATCGGCAAGTCTTGTACTTCTTGAAAAAGGGTCGAAGATTATCAATTATATTAGTCAGGTTTAGCTCGTTGGCTAAACTGTCAAATTCATTTCAGATGGCGATAATTTTCCGATAGGGTTAGCATATTTTTTTTTGTTAGGTTAGCAATATTTTTGATAGATGTTAAGAATTTGGATACTTGCAAAAATTCTTTAATATCCTTGAAATTTTTGAAAATTTCCTGCGTATCATAAGTGTAATTAAGTGGGATTTTAGCTGAGGTGGTTGGAATATTAGTGGTAGTACTAGTACTAGAGATGTTAGTGAGTTTTATTAATTTTTATTTTTTTTTCGGGGGGGAGGGGGAAGCTCAAAATAAATACGCTTTTCCTTACATAAATATTGTAAACATCCATAATTTTTCTGGATGTTATTGCATTTCACACAAAAGAAGGTAAATCTGTTTTATATTTCTTTAAAGTAGTTTTCATTATTGTTAAAATGGCGAAGAATAATTATGTTCATATTCAAGTGAAACAACCTGCATTTTTGAGGGAATAAATTTTTACGAGGCTAGTTTCCTGTACAAAATTCTTTATTGTACTATCAGTACAGTATCATCTTTAAAATTTGTACGTGGAATTTTGTGTCATCTTGTATATTTACTTAAAAAAATGACAATTTATTCTGCAAAAATTTTAAACGCAAATACAAACCTCTAAATTAAAACTGAATTAAAAAAAATTACTAATTTCATTTACAACTGAAAAAAAGCAATTTAAGTCAATCATTCATGTCTCTAAAAAGTTTCATTAATTTAAAATTTAAGGCGCAAAATCTATTCAAGCTTGTGATAAAATTTTTCATTTTATTGCATTTATTGCATTTTAGTTTTTCTGTTTGTTTTACTTTTTATCTAATTAAACTCTTTAAAAAGAGTTTAAAGATTTTAAATCAACATAAAATTTTGTACCAGATAGTAAATAGTATATTAAAAAAAAGATGAAAAAAATAATCTCAGATATCATAATCCTATTGGTGGGATGATGCAATAGTTATGAACACATCTGTAAATAGGGAAAATAAAATAGAAAAAGAATTTCAAGAATCTAAGGAGCAGTTTCGATCAATAACTAATTTCTTCTGCAACTTACAAAACAAACAAGTTGATTAAAAGCGATGTGAAATAAGTTCTTCTCTTTAAGTTGTTTAGTTTAGAATTTATTTTTCAGTATGAAATTTCTACATTCTACACTGAACATTTCAATTTAAGTAAGACGATTAGAAAATATAAGTCGTCATTTTTTCCGGTAGCTTTTCGAAAACAACCTTTAAATTGTTTAATTTATAATAATAACAGTATGTACCAGGGTTACAAAATATAGCTGAAAACCTTTATATTAATTGGTAAACAGATACTTACAAAATTTGAAAATTCTTTGGCGTCAGGAAAAATTCTTAGGACCCAGATTGAAGAATCATTTCTCTGACATTAACGCATTCACTGCAAAATGGAACACTGGCTACTCATAATCGTATTCGGCTATATTTGAGTAAGCTGTGTATCATTTTGCAGTGAACAAGTTAACTATTCAATAAAAAAATCAGACTGAGCAAAAGTTTTAAGATAATGCCACTTTTACATTGTAAAAATTAAGTAGAAACAAACAATGAAATTAAACATTAAAATAGTACACAAAGTAATGCCCTTACCTTTAATTCCCAACAAGTAATTATACACATAAATTAACTAGTCCAGGCAATAGAGACCGTATAGGGGCTCTACCAAGCAAAATTCGCCGCGGTGCGGCGTGGACTAAGTTGCGCAATTCCACTTAACCACTCACACATTTACATTCGCCCGCCCATCTCCCCTCCGAACTTTCTCTATAAGGTTTACTTTAAGTTTTTTGGGTCGCTGAATCCGAATTTTTAACTTACATCCAAAATCCCCCCCCCCCCCCCCGAAAAAAATGTTGTTTTTAAATTAAATTTTTTATTGTTTTAAGGGAAAACTATGTAGAAATTCAGAAAGTAGACAAAATTTGCAGCAAATAGGATGCATGACATTATGACGTAGGATAAACAGGGACAGAGGGGCTGCCTCGGAACATTCCCCGCGCGCTCTTCTCAAAAGCCAAATTTTTTCAAAAAATCAATTTTTTGGAGATTTGCCGAGGGAAATTTTGGTGGGAAGTTACAAATTCGGATTCAACGACCCAAAAAACATAAAGTGATCCGAAATTCAGAACTAGCATTAATTTTGCCAGGTAAAATCCACTATTACCTGGACTTGCATAACTTAGTGCACATAGCGCCGCAGTGTATGTTCCAAGGCAGACCTCTCCTTCCCCGTTCATCCTACGTCTATCCTATTTGTTGCAAATTTTGTCTACTTTCCGAATTTCTACATAGATTTCCCCTAAAACAATAAAAAATTTAATTTTAAAAACAACTATTTTTTTTTTGGGGGGGGGGGATTTTGGGAGTAAGTTAAAAATTCAGATTCAGCGACCCAAAAAACTTAAAGAAAACCTTATAGAGAAAGTTCGGAGGGGAGATGGGAGGGCGAATGTAAACATGTGATTGGTTAAGCGGAATTGCGCAACTTAGTCCACGCAGCACCGCGGGGCATGTTCCGAGGCAAATCCCCCTTCCCCTTCCCCTTCATCCTAAGTCATAATGTCCTATATCTAATTTGTTGCAAATTTTGTCTACTTTCTGAATTTCTAAATACTTTTTCCCTAAAACAATAAAAAAATGGAAATTTGTAATAAAAACCTTTTTGGGGGGGCTTTTTACCAAAATTTGGGGGGTTGTCAGGGGAAATTTTGGTGGGAAGTTACAAATTCGGATTCAGCGACCCAAAAAACATAAAGTGATCCGAAATTCAGAACTAGCATTAATTTTGCCAGGTAAAATCCACTATTACCTGGACTTGCATAACTTAGTGCACATAGCGCCGCAGTGTATGTTCCAAGGCAGACCTCTCCTTCCCCGTTCATCCTACGTCTATCCTATTTGTTGCAAATTTTGTCTACTTTCCGAATTTCTACATAGATTTCCCCTAAAACAATAAAAAATTTAATTTTAAAAACAACTATTTTTTTTTGGGGGGGGGGGGGATTTTGGGAGTAAGTTAAAAATTCAGATTCAGCGACCCAAAAAACTTAAAGAAAACCTTATAGAGAAAGTTCGGAGGGGAGATGGGAGGGCGAATGTAAACGTGTGAGTGGTTAAGCGGAATTGCACAACTTAGTCCACGCAGCACCGCGGGGCATGTTCCGAGGCAAATCCCCCTTCCCCTTCATCCTAAGTCATAATGTCATATATCTAATTTGTTGCAAATTTTGTCTACTTTCTGAATTTCTAAATACTTTTCCCCTAAAACAATAAAAAATTGATTTTTTTAATAATTTTTTTTTTTGGGGGGGGGGGGGCATTTTACCAAAATTTGGGGGGGGGGAGTTGCCGGGTGAAATTTTGGTGTGAGGTTACAAATTCGGATTCAGCGACCCAAAAAACATAAAGTAAGCCAATATCCAGAACTTCCATTAATTTTGCCATGTAAAATCCCCTATTGGCTGGACTAAACAATGCCTTTGAGATTTTGATTTGAAATACCGTTTGTCCATCTGTCATTTTTGTGAGATATAGCTGACAACTGTACATTTTGGTACATTCCACTGAATGAAACATTATTTAATTTTTTTTTTCATTTTTTGCTGGAGTATTTTTAAGGTTTTCTAATCTAAGCAGTTGTCTTTCAACGTGTACTTTAGTTTGGCTTAGCAAAAACTCGGATTTCTGAAAAATTAGGGAGAGTTGTTGCGCCAGTATGGTGTATTTCCCTCCACTGCAAATAATTGCGATATTAAAAATAAATATTTTCGCACAAGAAATTTTTTTGGTTAAAGGAAAAAATTAAAATTAATAAGTAGGTAAAAAAGTTAGCCTCCAAAAGGAATTTTTTAGTCGCTCGAGCGACCTGCGCCCGGTGTTTGTCGGACCCTGTTGATAATTATTATATTTTTTTTTTACATTTAATATATTTTGTAGAATGTTCACTAGCATTACCAAATATCATACGTATATAAAAAATAGCAATTATGCGTTTACATAAAGTTTCGAAATTTATCTCGCGTCAAGAGTTAGACGAAGAAATTGCGAAAGATCATTATTTACAATCAATCTTTTGGATTCTGATCATTTAAATGGTTTAAGCGCATAGTTAAATGTCTTAAATTTGTATTTTATCTATTATATTTTATATATTTATTGTGAGTGTTTTAATTTCGTTATGGAATATAAACTGGGAACAAATGCTGAGCTATTTATATTAATTTAAATGCAAACGGATTTATTTTTCATAATCGCGATAGAGATAGATTTTTAAAAAATACCATGCTTGGAAATTATATTAAAAAACAATAGAGATTAATTAAATTTCACTACATTTTTCAACAAATTGCGATACAGTTTTCAAAGAAATTTCATTTTAAAGTACATTTTTACCAATTAAAGGTGTAAAAATTTTAAATGTACGATGCTCAGAAGTTTAAAACAAGTGGTACAGATCGCACAGAGGGTTTAATTCAATATTAAACACTTTATCCCTTTGCAAAATCTGTTAGTTCCACATTTCACAACCAGGGGGCGCACTCTATTCTAAACAAACCTCTATCCGAACGAAACTCCGTTTTACAACCTATCCGTAGATATATTAGTTAAGGGGATAGGGCCCATAACACACGAGGTAGTTAGGCGCCCCCTGTCGGTAAAATGTGGACCTAAAATATGTAAGAATATGGTGCATAATATGAAAGAGTGGTCAAAGGGGTGTCGGCAAAAGTTAGAAAAGTGCCCCTCGGATGAAAATTGTGGAGGTTAGAAAAGTTGCTTAAAATACATAAGTTAGAGATCGGAGGGGCAAATATAAGACTTTTTGAAATTTTTATGATTTGTCGTGTGATCGCAAGTGTTCAGCTATAAGTTTTCAAAATTTCACGTCTTCAACTTAATTAGGGGCTCAGTTACAAAAAAGAACTTAAAATACATAAGTTAGAACCCAGACGGGTAAATATAAGGCTTTTTCGAAATTTTATGATTTGTCGTCTGATGTGAGGTGTATAATAAGCTATAAGTATCCAAAATTTCAAGTCTCCAATATATATAGTTTCTGACAGCGGGCACTGTGAGCTGTGACAGACAGACAGAGGAGTGAGACAAATGGGGTTTCGTCAGATCAACAAAACCTTAAAAATTTCAATAAATGTTAAATTTAGTCGTCTGCTGTTGTCACCATCGAATTACGTCAGCGTTACTTACAGACACTTTTATATGCTTTATAATTAGATAGTGCTAATACACACATAGAGATAGAGACACACACGCATTCGAGCGCACATACACACACACACACACGAGTGCGCGCATATACACTGCTGGCCATTAAAATTGCAACACCATGAAAGATTGAAAAAACAAAAAAAAATATTTATTGTACGTAAACAGCAAGGCATGAAAACAAAATGATTAAATTTGTAAAAAGTTTCGAGGTTTACAAGGGTGCGAAATTAGTAGAAACAGTTGCTTCCTCTGGCAGCTAAAACAGCCCTTATCCGGTTAGGCATGGAGCCGAACTGGGCTTGGAGGACAGAAACGGGCTACTCATTCCACGCTGCTTCAAGTCTATGCCACACTTCATCAATCGTATTAGCTGGAGAAGGGTGGCGGGCTAGTCTCTAAGCAATTCATGACCAGATGTCTTCAATGGCTGACAGATCTTGAGACCGTGCAGGCCAGGGCAGTAATCGAATACCCTGTGTATCGAGGAAGGTCAGAACACGACGTGCAACATGTGGTCTTGAGTTATCGTGCTGGAAGGTGGCGTTTGGCAGGCTTCGAAGACAGGGCACAACCACTGGGCATAAGATGTCAAAAATGTATCGATCTGCGTTCAAATTACCGTCGATCCGAAATAGGGATGTGCATGTCGTGTACCCAATGGCTGCCCAAACCATCACACCAGGCGCAGGGCCCCTGTGCTGATATCGAATGCAAGCAGGCGACAGGTTGTTTTCCTTGGAGCCTCCAGACAACAGCACGTACAATCGGGACTCGTCTGAAAAGACGACATTGTGCCAGTCATGCATCCAGCTTTGTCTTTCGGCGTACCAGAGTCGCCGACTCTCTCTATGCTGCATTGTCAAGGGAAGCCGCAGTACTGGTCGTCGTTCTGACAGTCCGCACTGCTGCAAACGTCGTCGAACCGTACGAGCGGATACTGGGTGCACTTCAAACATGTCCATTTCCTTACTAATGTTTCGAGATGTGGTTGTACGGTTTTGCAGGGCCGACCTCACAATATATCTGTCCTCTCCGGCGTGAGTCATGGGAGGGCGTCGAGATCCTGCATGCCGTTCAGTATGACCCTAAACAATCCATTGATTCCATATTTGCATGACAGTGGTTGGATTGCGACGACAGCAATGGGCGATATCACGGAAAGATAATCCACACTCTTGATAGGCAACGATACTGCCTCTATCGAATACCTACACTTGGTGGTAAGCGTTTCTTCTTATTATTCGAGGCATAACACGATATTCTGAGCAAAGACCGATCTTACAAAGCGCGTTCTGAATGAGAAATCCACTGCGCAACTTTTCTTTTATGCAGTGCTTCAGATGTTGTTTCTCCCGCCTGCCTCGTCTAAATGCGCTGAAATACTAATCATTTGCATATTCCAACCTCTTCTTCCTTTCATGTGATTTTAACGTTCGTCAGATCATTCCTTCCTTGTGTTGCAATTTTAATGGCCAGCAGTGTATATACATCTTGGTGAAAAAAATTTGAAAAAATTATTTTGCTTTTAATAATTAAGGACTTTACATTCTAATATCGAGTACAAAACAAATAAGGTTTTGCTATCCAACGTACTATTTATTCACAAATTAAAAGATGTAAAATAAACATATGAATAAAATAAATCCCTACGTTTCGGTTTAATCTTTAAAACCTTCGTTAGGAGAAAATTTTTCTAAAATATAAATTGACAAATACACTTTATATGCTACATCTTAAAATCAATTCAAAATAATAAACAGTCTAACGGAAACTTCTTAAATCCCCCCCAAAAACAGCTCAGTGGCTCCATCTTTTATCCAAAGAAAACAACAAAGAAAGAAGGGTTGTAAAAAATGGAAATTTTCAAAGATTTTTCAAAATAGAAAGCCAGATTTCAGGAATGTGAGAGGAAACATTATCATTACAAACTTCTTGGTTCCTTAAACGAATTTCTAAAGATTCACAAATAATAGCTTTAAACGGAACAACTTGCTTGGAAATAACTTTAGCATGGTCAAAGTCTATAAAAGAAATACGTCTTTTATGGAAACTTCTTGAGAGTGCTGTAGAAAATTTACGAAACTTCAAATCATTTTTGTGTTCTTTCAATCTTTCATATGTTTATTTTACATCTTTTAATTTGTGAATAAATAGTACGCTGGATAGCATCACCTTATTTGTTTTGTACTTTGCTTTTGTTTAAGAAAATAAAAAGTGTTAATTTACACATTTAGAGTTATGTGAAAAGCTAGTTTAGTTTGAGAACATATATTTTGGTGAGGCTTTAAATTTAGTTTAGAAGTAAACAATCTCTGTCTCTTTCATCGATAACCGCTTGCTGCATTTGATAGATTGTTTGATGTCTGCTTGTTTGTTTCTTAAATGTACATTTGAGCATGCATTTGAAGTCTGCAACATGAATCACCAAGGAAGAATTGTCTTAAATTTGCTCGAATAAAACAACAGCATTCTTAAAATGTTTATATTTTTATTAAATTTTATAATTATATAAGAGTAATATTTTCAAATAGATAAAAGTAACTACATTAATTAAAAATAATAACATACATAAAAAAAGTATGTATATTCACGTACATAAATCAGCCACACTATGCAAAACGCTCTGAAAAAGTCTAGTTTAAAATAAATTTAATCTCCAATATCTTGTAGTAAATATAAATGAAAAATTAATTAATTTTTTGTATCAGTAAATGTTTAAACGCATATTATGTTTCATAGCTGCTGTTATCTTTTCCTTTAATTAACTTCCTCTGGTGTTGAAAATGAAAAGCTTATTGGAAAGCAATTTATTATCTTTAACGTTATTAATTACAGCTTTATTTTGAAAAATTTTTATAAATTGTAATTAATATTATAGATGTTAGACGAAGGATTTATTTCCGTGATATAGGTTTCACTAACTTAGAAATTTAACTTGTGCAGTTTATAGCTCCAAATTTATGTTTAATAATTTATCATATTAGTAATTATTTGCAGATTCTGAAAACGCTTACATTATATAACATAATTGATGCTGCATTATAAATTTTTGTTACATTTTTCAATTAAGTCGACTATTTCCTGAAAATTCGATAAGTATATTCAAACTTGTAAGATCAAAGTTATTATTTTTAATTTCACATGGCAAGATTTTAAGAGTTTCGTAGCTTTTCAAAAAAAAAAAAAAAAATATTAATTTCTATCTTCTCCAGTAATGTAAATAAGTACAAAATATCAAAGTGATTCTAAATTATTGGGCATTCTTTTTTTTAGGTTTTCGTTCATCTGACCAAACCTTATTCGTCTCACTCCTCTCTTTGCCTGTTCGTCTGTCACAGAGCCCAATTTCAGAAACTATACATGTTGGAAATTTGAAATTTTGCATTCTTATAGCTGAAAACCTCACATCAAACAACAAATAATAAAATTTTGAAAAAGTCTTATATTTAACCCTCTGGGCTCTAACTTGTGTATTTTAAGCATTTTTTTCTAACTGAGCCCCTAATTAAGTTGGAGATTTGAAATTTTCCATACTTATAGCTGAACACTTGCGATCACACGACAAATCATAAAAAAATTTAAAAATGTTATATTTACCCCTCCGGTCTCAAACTTGTTTATTTTAAGCAATTTTTCCTAACTCAGTCCCTAATTGAGTTGGAGACTTGAAATTTTGCATACTTATAAAGCTCACTTGCGATCACACGACAAGTCATAAAAATTTCAAAAAGTCTTATATTTACCCCTACGGTCTCTAACTTATTTATTTTAAGCAATTTTTCTAACTCAGCCCCTAATTAAGCTGGACAGGTGAAAATTTGCATACTTATAGCAAAACACATGTGATCACGCGAAAAATCATAAAATTTCCAAAAAGTCTTATATTATTTACCCCTACTTGTGTATGTTAAGCAATTTTTCTAACATGCCCCCTTTTCATCCGGGGGGTACTTTTCTAACTTTCGCAGAAACTCCTCACGTGATATATCATTGCGCAGCCCTTTAAAAACTCTTTCATATTATGCACCATTGTCTTGCATATTTTAGTTCCACTTTTTATCGTCAAGGGGCGCCTACCTATCCGGGTGTTATGGACCCGATCCCCTCCACTCGTATATCTACGGATAGGTTGTAAAACGGAATTTCGTTCTGGTAGAGGTTTGTTTAGAGCACAGTGTGCTCCCTGGTTTCGAAATGCGGAACTAACAGATTTTGCAAAAGGATAAAGTGTTTTGAAAGAAATATTAAACGAAACCCTCTGTGTGATCTGTGATCATACTTACCCACTTGTTAAATCATGGAAGCATAATTTATTTAAATATAAAAGAGGCAATTCATAATTGGTTAATAATGTATTTTCTATTGATTTTATTACAAAGATTCGAGATAGTACTCCTTAAATTTGAATGTGTAAAGATGTTTTACTGTAATGATTTTCTTATTAACACATACAAATGACTATAGAAAGTGCCAGTATGATTTTAAATGAAGATGAACAAAATCAAAAATTGAATGGAAAATAACCAAAAATAAAACGTTCGTCATATTTAGCGAAAACCTTTCTGAAATGGCAGAACATTTGCATTCATATTGTTGTTTTGTGAAGATATATTTGGCCTACAAAACATGAAAATATTTTATTATTTGCATTTTGGATCTTCCGGACTTATTATCGTATGTTCTATGTTTGCACTGATGCAGAACAAAAAGAATAAAAAATTAATTAATAATAAAATAAAATAAAATTAGAAATAAAATTAAAGTTCTTGTTTGTACAGACGATAAAACGAACTTTTTCCTTTGTTTATAAAGGCTATGTATTAGATTTTTAAAGTGGTGTTCATCATTTTCCTTTAGAATTTAAATTCATGTAAAAAGAAGAAGAAAATTTACAATTTACTGTTTCATCATGTTTTTGTTTTTAGTTTATATAACCAGATTTCAACCAGATTTCAACTTAATTTTTGTAAGAGTGGCTGCCATATTTTGATAACATATTTTGCTCCAAAAATTATTGTTACAAATCTTTTATGTCAAATCTTAAGCTAAATCGCATAACGATTTAATGTCTCAGCCCCCCCCCCCCACCCTCAAGATTTTTGATAATCGAGTTCAGAACGCGAATTGAAATGAAATTTTAATAGCTTTTTACTGTTACGTGCTGCAGCATATTTAAAAGTGCATAAATCGCGTATAGAATTTATAATTTCCTTGCCTGATCGAACAAAATAATTAAGTTGTATTACCGGTTACGAACGTTAAATGATGATTGAAATACACTTTAGTGACATTATACTACCCAGCAAAAAGGAAATTGCTGGCCAGCAGCAAGATAGGTGCTGGCAATGATGGAGAAGTGCTGGCTGATGGTCTACCACAGCATGACCACTGCTGGACAGCTTCAGTCAACTTTGCTGTCGGAAATCATCAGATAAAATTCTGGTGGGCATCCATTTTATCTCATGCGCTGGCCCACCACTACATGGAAGTGCACGAACTTTTACAGTATCATTGCTGGGAATCCTTACCCTAGGTGGCGCTGCGAATATCGAAGACATTGAGTATTTGAACACAAATCTGAAATGAATATCTTAACACAATTTAGGCTGTGAAGCTAATTTTTTTTTTGAAACTGTAAAAAATATTGCACTACTGCCACCAACAAAATAAATAAATAAATGAATCAATAAATAAATTCTTTATTTCAACGCACTTTTTTTTTCTGCTTAAATCTGGTTTTACTAGGTTACAAAGGATTTCGGTTTTGATAATTTACGCAGTTAAGAATCAGCAATAAAACAACTAAGAAAAAATCATGCGTCAAGCATTAGATTATGAAACACTTTCCAACACATTCAGAATAATGTAACAAAACTGCACTGTTTAAAAAATTAAAATTTTACGTCTAATTCAGCCATATGGAAACACATAATACATTTCAGAACCCAATTTCAGCTGTTCACATCCACAATCGGAAAATTATGCGAATTGCAGCCCTGTATATGATTTATAGATTTGAATTTATTAGCTACATGCAAACCAAAATTTAGTTCACTTAAGAGCTACATATACTTCAGTTGAAAATTTACCTTCAGCAATTTCCTCTAATAAGGAGAACGGTACGTGAATACTTTTGTGCAGCCCTGTATTTGAGGTATAGAATTTATATATAACGGGTAAGATGCAAAGGATTAATTAAATTTAAAAGCTCCTACCGAATTTTAAACCGTGCACTCCAGCAATTATTACTCAAAGATAGTACTGTACTGTAACCGATTTCTTTTGTGTGTCCCTGTAAATGAATAAAAAATGCTACAAATGTCCTGTTCTAACGTGAAATTTAGTGATTTCGTAGTGAAAATTCGTAGTGAAATTTAGTGATTTATATCAGTTTCAACACATTTGAAATAGCATAATGTCATTAAAATTCTCTGCAAACGGTTTTTCCCCATATACCATAATATAATGGAATACTTTTGAGTGCCCCTTGAAATGAACGACTAATCCTACATACTTCCTATACAATACCGAACATGCTTTGGTGACCCTAAATAACCTTTATCAATTTCATGAAAATCCGAGTATATTTACGGGAGTTATTTACCATATACCGTAATGTAATGGAATACTTTTGTGCCTCTGTAAATGAACGATTAATCCTACATACTTCATATACAGTACCAAACATGTTTGGTGACCTTAAATAACCTTTATCAATTTCATGAAAATCCGAATATATTTACGGCAGTTAGATCGTGGACAGACGGCCAGACGGCCAGACGAACTGAATGCATAAACACTTTTCAACTTTGTTGGAAAGTGTTAAAAAAGCGTATAAAATACATAGGATTTCTATACAATAGAATAATTTCTATACCAGTTTAATGATTGGGAACGTAAATCACAAAAGAAACAAACTTGAAATAGTGTAATGAGAGCTTGAAAGCTACGAGCAGTCGTAGCGTACGCTGAAAGCACTTGTTCCTGTCCGATCACGAAAACCAAGCAGCATCGAGAGCGGTCAGTACTTGGGAGGGTGACCACATGCAGTTCAAATATTTCTATAGACATTTCTATCATAGACACTTCAACTGATATTTCTATAGCTCTTGGTGAAACTAGCTTATAGAAAAAAGAGCCATAATTATATAATATTTTGTTTTTTTATAGAATTCTATAAGAAATTTTTGTAAGTGCTGAGCCAGCAAAGGAATAGCAGTGGAATAGGTGCTAGCACTGCAGGAAAAGTGTCGGATTGAAGTAATGTGATGGCATACCAATGCTGGCCTGCTGTTGGCCATCACTGATGGGCCAGCTGCATTCGGCTTGGACACTTTTCGACAGGTTTAAGTAATGGCACCCTTGCACTTTAGCGCTGATGGCACTGCTGGCTGCCATCTTTTTTCCAGCTGATGGCCCACTGTCTCTTTCTTTCCTGGGTAGTTCAGAAAAAGGAAAGAAAAAAATTAAATATGCTAATATGCTTTACTACTGCATATTCTCTACGAAAAGTGTTATTTGTTAGGTTTATAGCTTATTTACATGGCTACACAAAATAATAGGAATACGTTGACGTCTATGGCCGGATTACTGTGGAAGTGCATTCCAAGTTTATCAGGATAACAATAACATGAATGGAAAACTTATAACTATAATACTACATGTTTTGTGTTATAAAAAAATTAATATTCAAGCTAAAAATTCTGTATAATTTCAGTTTTTCTGTTTATCTCTGTCAGCCAATCATTCAGCTGTGTTCTAAAAACCCCAACCCCAGAAAGCACCAATTGTTTACGAAACTTGGCTACATTTGGAGCAATATCATCAAATTTGGAGTTAGAAAAGAATTCAAATCAAAAAATAAACTTCACACTAACTCGTCTGCTGTGCAAAAAATCTATTCATCTCACGTTAGCCTCTTTCGTTCTCCAAAGATTCATCTGTTACTAAGGCATTTTGGTCGGTAAAATTGTTGAAACATCCAATTATTGGACAACTAAGACAAATCTGAATTGTTAACATTAAATATTAGAATGCTATTTTCAAAATTTATAACAATGTCCAAAGGTTCTAAAGTTTCAAATGTTTTCCCGTCAACAATCCTGAGACAACGAGGCAATGATTACATTTAATTTAGTCTCATTTCAGACAAAAATAAATTACAGAAAATCTTAAACGACATAAAAGTAAATAAAAACCAGCAATTAATCATACATAATAATAAAATTCCTAAACTAATGCATAAAAATGGTACAATTTATATCTCTGTGTGATTGTCTATTAATATTCCCTAAATACACTTCATACAAATGCTTGAAAGTCATGAAAATAAAATGTGTTATAGGGGTATAGGCTTCAAATTATTCTAACTAAGGAGTAAAGTAGGAGTAATTTTCCCATAAAGCGCACCAACAGTTGTTGGTCAAGGCATTAGCTCAAGAAGGGCGCGTAGTCAAACCACCTTGTTTCAGTATAAATTTAGAATATTTATTATGAAGAAGACGATTATTTTTAATATTGTGTTTATTTTTTGTTGTTGTTATTGCTAGGTGTGGCTGTTAATAATACTTAATTTTTTCATTAAAGTAACGCTTATAACGTAGGAAAAAGGTTTAAAATTGTTTATACAATGTATGCGCCATCGCTGGCTATACATTTCCCCCATCTCTTTAGTAAGTTGTGGATACACTCTCAGAAAAACCGTGCAGCTTTTGAGATGATCCAGTCATCAAGTCATTTTTCGACTTCTCGGTAACTACTGAAAAGTTTCATGGAGAATGCGTGAGGCACCGATGAAAACAAGTGGTAGTCCGAAGGAGCCAAGTGTAGTGAGTACGGCCTGCGAGCAAGAGTTCCCAGCCAAGTATAAAAGTGGTAGCTATAGCCGTTTTCGATATGTGAGAGAGGAATATGTCGTGCAGCAAAATCACTTTTTCGTGTTTTGTAACACATTCTGGTTGCTTTTGGATCAATGTATTGTTAAATTGATCATTCGTTGAGGGTAGGAGAATGGTATTAACAGTTTCGCCTGATTTTAGAAGCTCATGTTACACGACACACTTCTGATCCCACCAAATGCACTGTATTGTCTTCTTTCCAAAATGATTCGGTTTTGCGGTCGATGTTGATGGTTGTTCTGGGTAACTGGGTGTTCTGTGTGTTCTGCTTTAGGACATTTTCATCGTAAGTTTCCACGAGTATACGACGGCTTTCAACCGCGTTTTTCATTTAATTGAACAAGAAAAACCAGTACGTGCAGCACATGATCTTTATTTGGCTGGAAATTCGACGTGTTTACCACATGAAGAAAATATGACACTAACTCAAGAGCGTATAAACATCAATGGCATTTTGAAAGGTATTGTCATAGCTACAAAATTACAAGAAGTTAGACTCTGGACCCAACCTTTTTTTTCAGAGCCGTCTCCTGAAAAAAATTAAGATTCATTTGCCGCCGCGCCTGGTATTTAATTTATTCTATTCCGGACTGCGGACTAGGCAAGGCTTATTTCATCAATTTCCATCAATTTCACCCATTCAGGAGCAATGAAATGAGTGCCAAGCATGCTTAGGAATTAAACACTGAGGGTATCGTTTTAGGGTTACCATCTGGCAGGGACAAATGCTGTAGCGCCTCATGGACAACGGTAAGGCCATGACAATAAACGGATTGTAGCGCCGCAAGTTTAGTTTTTATTATTTAATTTTAAAATGTGAGATGTTTTTACATCGAAGCCACATTAATCATATACAGGTGTGAATATAATATTAAGAAGCACCAAACACGTTATTTTATTTATTTTATTTATTGTCTGTAAAATTTCGGCTATGACAATAAATGGATTGTAGCGCCGCAAGTTTAGTTTTTATTATTTAATTTTAAAATGTGAGATGCTTTTACATCGAAGCCACATTAATTATATACAGGTGTGAATATAATATTAAGAAGCACCAAACACGTTATTTTATTTATTTTATTTATTGTCTGTAAAATTTCGGCCATGACAATAAATGGATTGTAGCGCCGCAAGTTTAGTTTTTATTATTTAATTTTAAAAAGTGAAATGTTTTTACATCGAAGCCACATTAATCATATACAGGTGTGAATATAATATTAAGAAGCACCAAACATGTTATTTTATTTATTGCCTGTAAAATTTCGTGTTTTTGTTTGAAGTCATTTCAGCAGAATTTTTTTTTCATGTGTTGAAAATGCAGCCAGAATTTATCTTACTTATAGATAAAATATATATATATATAAATATATATATATATATATATATATATATATATATATATATAAATCGTCATTTTAATGAAATAGGTTAAGAATATTATTTTATGACAGTGACCTTTTTTAAATATTTGCATCTACATAAAATCATCCTGCGAAATAAAATCTTATTAACAAGCTTTAAACTTTAAAAACTATATATATATATTTATACCCTGAAGATAAAGTATCACAAATTATGTTGCTGCTTAAAGTGAAAGGCTGAAAATTGAGTCCTTGATTAAAAAAAAAAAATATCTGAAAACGATGAATATGTGATTTTATTTTTAATTTAACATTTTTATATATTCCCATTTTTAAAAAAATCTCTTCATTAAATGTGACTTTTAAACTATTTTTTAAGCGATTTTTTTTACCCTCAGAAAATCAAAAAAGTGAAATATTTGTGTTCAAATCCCTGAAGGTGGAATCTCGAAGTGTTTGCTCGACATATTTCAAACATTCTGCATTTAAACAGAATGAACATGCAGTTTTTTTCTAAAAGGTTATAGAAAATGTTTTATTTCACACAAAAACTATTTTGATAGGTAAAAAGAGTAATTAAAAGACAACTTATTTAAGGAATCATCAGTACAAAAAAATAATAAAAATAGATAAAAAATAAAGTACATAATTAATTTTGAATGTAATATTTTTTAGTATTCCGCAAGTTTTAAAATGCTAAAACATGATAATTTATTAGAATGACAATTGCTCCATAAAATATAATAAATAAGATGTATACGTTAAAACACATGAACTTGCTTAATGTCACACTTCAACAAGAACTTTCATATAAACTTGTACAAATAAACTTACCTATAAAGCATAATATTGACGTTTCGAACTGCTTCTGCAGTCATCTTCAGGATAAATATGATGTTGAAATGTTTAAAAGTCTTGAGACGAAAGCTTCATGTCGATTCTTGACCAATTATATGAATTAAAAACTGCAGTGAATACATCAGAAAAATTTAAAAGGAAATAAGTTGAGATGAATCGAAAGTTCACTTGAAAACCATTGAGTGTCACCAGCTATGAAGGGGAGTGGGTTACATTTAAACAAGGTCATGGTAAAACTGGGAAAATGGAAGTATAATGGACGACTGCAGAAGCAGTTCGAAACGTCGATATTATGCTTTATTGTTAATTTTATTTGTACAAGTTCATATAAAAGTTTTTGTTTATGAGCAAGTTTATGTGTTTTAACGTATACATCTTATTTATGATAATTTATGTTTTTAAAAATATACCATTATTTACTATTATTATTTCTATGAATACTAGAAAAAAATTTGCTAATGTGACATTATTTAAATTATTTATGGAACGTAAGGGTAAGTCTTATATGATTTTAATCTTTTATTCCTCAAGATTTTGTACGTTATGATTATGAGTTAAATAGTTTTATGTTATATAGAAAAAAGATTGATCTAGAATTGTTTTCCTTATTTCAGAAGCGATTTTATTCTTCCTATTCGATACTGTGATGTAAAATATTTTAATTTGTCATCGCTCGAAAACAAAATGCTGACACAGAGGCTGGTTCATAGCTCCATTCATAGCAGAGTGTAAACATTAATTTGCAGTTACTTGAGATTTGATAAAAATGTGTTGAGAGAGTGATTTGTACTATTTTTTTTTCGGTTTTTCACTGTTTTCTGATTACTAATATTTACAGTATTTATCGTCAGTATTGTTTTGGAGTTAAATATGATATTAGATTATTATGATATAACGAGAAGGTCTCAGATTGAAAATTAGCGCTATACTGATATAATGTCTTTTTACATATTACAGTTTTTAATTTAAGAAGTGGAACTTTTGAAAGTTTTTTTTTTATTACTAATAATATTTTAAATTATTATTTATAATCTTAAAGCTTCATACCATTGTTTTCATACTTAACATTTACCAAATTTATAAAATAATAGGATTTTCTTATATGCAAGATTATTGAGAACTTGTTAAATCTGATAATGCATTTATTCATAAATTGGAGTTTGCTGCTGTTTAATAATGCAATTATAAAATATTAATTATTATTTTTAGAGTTTTTCAAATTGGTATATTTTTTTTTTTTTTTTGTAATTGTATGTAAACATTTTTTTTATGTTTATGATTTTAATCAAACATTTAATTATAGACATTCTGAATCACTTATTTAGTTTCCTTCTGTTGTAAATGCATTTTCTACGTTTATGATACATTTAATTATTGGCACTAAAAAATAAAACATTGCAAATATTGAAATGTTTAACGCATTGAAATAAAGTGTTTTTTATGCCTGATGTGAAATTTATAGATAAAACTGCTTTAGTATACATTTTTAAAACGTTCATAGCATCACTTAAATAATATAAGATTGAATATATTTGAAAGAAATAAATAACTACTTTTTACATTAAAAATGTTTTTCAAACTATAAGAACAGTATATATGTAGTCATTTCTTTTCTTTTTGCAATTTCTTCTTTTTTCTATTACCTAAATTAGTCTCTTCCTATAAAACATATGAAATTTATTTAGCTCATATTCACAAAATACAATATATACAGGAATAAAAATTTTAAATTAAATATGTCTTATCATGTCGTCCCATAAATAAGCGTTGTATGATATCCGTTTTTCAGCAATAGCAGAAGAAAATTCCATGATTAAGTTATGATTAATCATGATTAAGTTAAGGAATATGCTTAAAATAAAAATATATACATATTCCAGAGAATATAAAAATTTAGACTCTATGGTCATATTTAATAAAATAATGACAAATCACAACACATAAAAAAACTTACACATTCTTAATGTTTAGATCAAGCTTAGAACTTATTAAAAAAATATGTCAGTTGATAAGCATTGTTTTTTTAAGTGGAAAAATTAAAAATATTTTTGAACAATAGGACTCTGCAAAATAGCGATGCTTTACTGAAAAGTACGGTAAAAAAATAAGATTTTTTACTTAAAACAAAAATTAAAATGAAATCACATGTTGTTAATCAGAAAACATTCACTTATTATGCAGTTATTAATCAAACTTTAAAAGTAACTAAAATGCAGTAAACAATAACGTTTGATTAGATTTAAATTCATTAGCAATGAATACTGAGATCTAAATATTTAAAATTTGAATTACATATGAAAAAAAAAGAACATAATTCTGGGTTCGTATGCATCGAGGGATTTAAGGGATTTTATGTGTATCAGTAACAGAAATTTTGTAAAGTACTGGTCGCTATATCTGAAGATTAATTTTTAAAATTAAATAAGGCAAATATTACTTTACAAAAATTCTGGTAAAAAGTCCTTGAAAGTCCTTGAAGCGTACGAACCTTGCAATTAATGTACATCACTGGAATTATTAAAATACTAAATACAACTTAATGGGTATCTGAAAAGAAAGAAATAATATTAACTGATTAATGTTTAGGTTAATTACTTGCCCTTATGGGTATTTAAAAACTATCACATATTTATAGGGCATGCAATGAAAGCAAACGCAAGGGATTAGATTAGAATAAAACATTTTAGTTTATTTCTGTCAGTAATCTGATTCACATGTAGATTTAATTGAGTTTTATTTAAAAGTTCAATTAGCGTTACAAACTATGAATTAAATAAATATTGTCAATAAAGTATTTTATTCCAATCTTTACAACGCTTATATCTATTTTCATTGCATGCTCTAAAACACGTGATTATTTTAAAATGCCCATAAAAGCAACACAAAAAAAGAGTTCTTTCCATAAAAAATGAACATTCACCCCTATGAAAGAGTGACTATTCACTCCTACCAGGGGTAAAAAAACGCACTCCTTTAGCAAAAGTGAATAGTCACTCCTCCGAAAGAGTGATTTCTCACCCCTGTTAAGAGTAAATATTCACTTCCCAAGAGTGAGTATTCACTATTTCAGAGAGTTAATAGCTCCACTTTTGCTCAGAGTGCATAGTCACTCTAAAGAGGTTGGGTATATTTTGACTTTGCAATAGAGAGACTATCACGCCATTCACTCCTCTTTATTTACAGGTAACTCTTTGCATAATATGTAATTCCTTAAAAGTAAAAGAACAAAACAAAAACAAAACATCGATATTTCGAAAATTTAAAACTATTCCTATTGTTACACTCTTTTATTTACCTTTACTTGGTTCATGTATGTAAAGAAGAAACTTTGTAATACATTTTTCACTCACTTCCTCATGTGCAGGATTATAAATATTATGTTCACAGGTGTGTTTCCGGCGACAGTACAGCATTTCAATATTCTTAGAACTTGATTATAAATTAATAAATTAATTTTAAGGCATTTTTCCTTCAGCCGGACACAGGTGTTTAACCTCCGAAAATTCGTGATGCTAATAACTATGTACGAGTTACAATAACAATGAATATACTTAATTAAGCGCCAAACTATGCTCGCTAAAATAGACAAACTGTTTGTGCAGCTGCAACAATAAAATATTTTAAACACTGCAAGGTGAGAAATAAAATATAAATAAAAAATTAAAGAACGTAATATATATTTTTTAAAAATACACTTTTTTAAATTTTAATACTACTATTACTCAAATTTTGTAGTTAAACAAACATTCTGGCGTTGTTTTAGAACAAGAAATTATGAATGATAGAGTAAAAATAGTATCATAAATGGCAAGCAGATTAGTTTATTAGGATAATTTTTATCTCGAGAAAAAAAATTAAATTTAATAATTTACTATATATTTCATTATTATTAATACCAGCTGCTTGCATGCTTACTTAATAATTTTCTGTAATAATGTTTAAAATCGTCTATGACAAGGAAACTTATAAATTCGAAATTCAAAAGACCTTAAAATTTCACGTCTAATTTTAAAATTATCATGCAGGAAGGCATGCAGAAAAAAATTAGAATATGAAGCGTCACATTCAAAGCTATATTTAACTATAGATGCCAAATATTCCATTTTCTTGCTCCCAGATGGTAATTTTCGCTTTTTTTAATCAGAGAATTCTTCGATTAAATAAGGTGAAGAAAACAACAAGGTGACTACTAGGAAATAGCTGTAATATAAAAGCGGAAAATTTGATAGCTATAACCGAAATTTGTGGGGATGAAACCTTTTACAAGTACTTTTGATAGGGAAATATTAAATGTCCCTTGACTTTGAAAGTCCATTTTATGTTGATGCTAGATATTTAATGTCTTGCGTTTGAATGAGTTTTAAATAAATTTAAAATATAAAAAAACCCGACTGCGTAAAAAGCGAACTAATTATTTCTCATGAATTTATTTTTTCATGAACTATTTTTTATATTGCATACCTATTTTTTTTTATTTACTTGTATTGATGACTTTTAAGTTGTGCTTAATTGTTAGGTCCTACACTGTAAAAAAAAATCTGTGAAGTTACTAAAGTTTTTCTAGGAAACTTGGATTCCTAGAACTTTTCATGTAACGGCAACAACAAAATTTCATGTAACAGACACACTTTTGCGCCGAAAATCAAAAAATCTGTAAGGTTACTAAAAATTTTTTTGGAAACTGGGATTCCGAGAACTTTTCATGTAACTGCAGCCAGGGTTACAAATAAAAGTTTAGTAAGATTACTGAAATTTTAGCAGATTCATTTGTAAAGTTACAGATTTTTGTAGCTTTACAAAAACTAGTTTTGTAGATTTGCAGCTTTTTTCGTACAGTTACAGGTGAAAGTTTAGTAAGCATGTAACTTTGCATCTGTAGAACTACAGATTTTTTTTTACAGTGTATCTATAAACACTGTTTTGATAAAGCCTATAGATGTCTATGAAGGTTAGAGTTACAGTAAAGCTAGAGATCCTACCAACACAACTTCCAGGTTGTGTGATATTTAAACGGAGCTTCTAACTGTAAAATAGTCAATGAAACATCGTTTTCATTTTGAAAGACCTATCCAATGATATGCCACTCAATGTAGTGAGTAAAAAATTTTTTTCGTCTCTACCGTCATTTTGTATTTTACGGCCGTCATTTCGAATTTATAAAAACAAAACCTAGCCTATAACCATCGGACGGTTAAGACGAATCGATAGAGACCTTATTCATTAAAATCCATCCAGCTGCTGGGATGTTTCGAGGGTATAAAGAAATTCATATACCCAGATACGCGTGAAACACACAACCCTTCTTGGCATTCGGGTAAAAATACTTGTAAGCAGTAACGGACTTATTTTATATTTTTTGTGGTTTTATTTAATGTAAATATAATATGAAACAAAGGTCATCCGTGTTAGCTAAAAAAAAAAAAAATTATTTTGGGATGCGCCAATAGACTTGCCTCTCTTTCAAAGGCAGTAATTTATTGAAAACTTTAATTTTCCTTGAATGGAATATAGTTGTAATAATAATAAAAAAGGAAATAGAATATTTTATTTTATTTACTTATTTATTTTATTGCAAAATTTCATTCTTCTTTAGTTTAACCTTTCTTCTGTTTGAATAAAATAAAAAATAAATTTAATTTTATAGGAAAAAGGGGAAAAAATAAGAAAACACTAGAAAACAGGAATTCTGTCTTTTCAGAATTTAGTGTTGACTCCGATGAAAAAAATATATATATGTATATATATATAGATAGTACAAAACATGTTTCAGTTTTAAGACTCAAAACACATGCTTTTATTTTATATGAAATGACATCATCCGCATCCGCTGAAGAATTCTTCATTTACGATCCAGTTTTAAACGACATTTTCAGTAAAGTACGCATAGGACGTCACTATCGCTCAATAATACACAAACCCAGCAAAAAGCGATGTCGTCATTCAAGAATCTCGACCAAAAAATCGGATGTCTAATGATTCATATGCCTACATTTGTTTGTATTATTAATATACTACATAAGTAGTAGGAAAACGACAGTACGGGGTCAGCCGGAGGGGTTGCTGGGGTGCCGCACCCCCTCCGGTCCCACACCTCCTGCGACACCGCACCCCCTCCGCCACCGCCCCCTAGCGGGAAAAATGGCGTTTTTAGAGTACTTTTTCTGCTATAACATGAGAGTTGAACGTTAGATCGACTAGATTATCATACTATAAGATGAAGATTAAATTTACATTTGAATTTTGAACAACCTTTACCTTAATGAGTATTATTAATTAAGCAAAATAATGGAAAATAACAATTTTAAAGGAAAAAAGCTGATTTCTATAGAATTTCTTTCAACTGCAAGATCAGAATATCAACTTAAATGGAGAAAGTTAAACATATATTTGAATTTTGGATGATTAACATCTTAATGAGCATTATTAATTAAGCAAAACAATGAAAAATATCAATTTTTAATGAAAAAAGATGAATTTTTTCAAGGACAAGATCAGAATATACTCTTAAATGGGGAAAGTTAAACGCGTACATTTGAATTTTGAAGAATCTTTACCTTAATGAGCATTATTAATTAAGCAAAACAATGAAAAATAACAATTTTAAAGGAAAAAAGCCGATTTCTGTAGATTATTTTCAACTACAAGATCAGAATATCAACTTAAATTGAGAAAATTAAACATATATTTGAATTTTGAACAATCTTTACCTTAATGAGTATTATTAATTATGCAAAATAACAAAATATATATATATATATAAATTTTAATGGGAAAAGCAGATTTATTTATTTATTTATTTATTTATTTTTTTCCAACCATAAAATGAGAATATCGTCTTAAGATGGAAATTTAAACATACATTTCAGATTGACAACAACCCTCACCTTAATTAATTTTGATTAACTGAACAAATAACAAAAGTTAATATGGAATAAAAAGATGAATTTTATTAACTTTTATACTAGTTTGAGATTTTAACAGACATTTAAACACTAGTTATGTAAGATTTAAAACCTTAGACAAATACGTCCTAAGACATATATTAATTAATCAAAATAAATTCAATTTTCAGATTAATCAATAACTGAAAATTTATCATTAAATATATATATATATATACATATATATTCATGATTGTACATATAAAAATAAGAGTTTACAAGCTAATTTCCTTAATTTTTAGAAGATTCAACAGAATATTTTCAACAAGTCTGGTATAAGAAAAAATAATTTCAACCCCTATTCACTATCGTCAACCGCTCACATTCCCTAAACTTGGGGGAACACAACAATAGAGTTTGACGTCACAAAAGCATATCGGGAAAATGTTTACATCCAAGAAAAATATCAATTTTTATGCTTCTTTTCAACTGTTAAATGAAAGATATAAACTTATATCTTTCAGTTTTGAACAATCATTACCTTAATGATTAGTAATAATTAAGCAGAAATAAGGAAAATATTTCTTTTTTAATGAAAAAACGCATTTAAACGAACTCAGTTAACATTTACACTACTTTGAGATTTTATCGTGCTTTTTAGACGTTAGTTATGTCATATTTAATTCGTTAGATGACGATACCCCAAGATATATTCAATCTAATTTCCTTAATTTTAGCAGATTCAACAGAATTTTTTCGATAGGGCTAGTAATAAGATAATAATTCAAGATCCCATTCACTGCATGCTACCCTTAGCATTCTTCAAACTTGGGAAGGGATCACAAACCTTCTCTGACGTCATATTCGAACTAATTTTTTAGTTCGTGTTTACTGCAACTGGTAAACTACAAAGCATAACAGAAAATGTTTCCGTTCAAGAAAAATATCAGTTTTTAGGTAAAAAGAGACTGAATTCTTTACAATTGTTACATGAAAGATGTAAACATTTATTTTAGTTTTGAACAACCATAACCTTAATGAATTTTTATAAGTGAAAAAATAACAAAGGAAAATATTATATTTTAATGAAAGAAGACAAATTTAAACGAATTTGATTGACTCTTACAGTAGTTGGAAACTGTAAATGAGTAAAATTGTTTTATGAGTTCATTTAATCATTGGCACATTCGAGATTTTGTACATATATCCGAATTTTGAATGAACAGCATCTTAAGGAATATTAATAATTAAGTAAAACAATGGAAAATATCAATTTTTAAGGAAAAAGATCAGAATATCAGCATAAAAGAGGAAAGATAAGAGGATTTCAACTTAAAAGGGAAATTTAAACATTTATTTCAGTTTTTGAAAAATCATTACCTTAATGAATTTTAATAATTGAACAAATAACTAGGGAAAATATTATTCTTTAATGATAAAAGATAAATTTAAACGAATTTGATTAACTTTTACACTAGTTTGAGATTTTATCCTCCTTTTAGATGCTACCTATGTAGAATTTTAACTTTTCAACGAGACACACTTCAAGAAATACTCATTACTAAACAAAATAAATTAATTTTAATCTAATCAATAACTGAAAAATACACATTTTAAAAATATTTTCATGAATGTGCATAAAAATACGAGTTTACAAACTAATATCCCTATTTTTATTACATTTAACTAAATTTTTCTACATTCAAGCTTAATTTTTATACACAAAGCATTATTTAATCAAATCCAGTACTTTCAGATTTAACGAAATTCACCGACTTTCACTTTTTAAACCAATCCTATGAGTTAAAAAACAAGAGCACCTCCTATACTTTTATAGCATTGGGTGAAACGAGACGAATTAGCGGCACATTAAAACTTAAACATAATCAAAAAAAAGTTATTATATAATTGCTTAGTGCATAACTTTCCCTCAAAATGAAAAACAAATGAATTCTTGAAACCCCCAATCTTACTAAGTAAAATAAATAAATAAATAAATAAATAAAAATAAAATAATTATTCGCCTTTGGACGGATTCGAACCGCCAACCCCACGGTTAACAGCCATATGCGCTATCCAATTGCGCTACAAGGGCATCGAAGATTTTTGAATTATTGCAATACTTATCTACATCAAACTCGATTCTTGCTCCTATATATTTTACCATTACATAATTTTAAAAACTGTTTTTTTCATTTATCAGAAAATTATTAAATCACAGAACGATCACACATCAAGTTGTTTCAAATATGAATGCTATCTTTACAGTTTTCTAATGATACAGGGTATACATGAACACAAACTTTAATTTTCAAAGATTTCATATTTCAAATAGTCTATATTTCAAACCAAAATATTTGAAATTTTCACACGTAAGAGGAAATATTACTTAGATCTTTTCACTATTACCTTTTAAAAAATAGCAGATAACTACTTTTGAATTAATTTTCGAAGAACTGTAACTGAAATTACATCAACTCCTTATATAAAACCCTGTTTTAACACAATTTCTTGAAATTCAACAACGAATTGACCTTTACAGCATTACTTATCTACATCAAACTCGATTCTTTCTCCTATATATTTTAACATTACATAATTTTAACAAATTTACATCGAATTTGTAAGATTTTAACACTTTGATGACATACACCTCAAGAAATATTCATAATTAAACAAAAAATAATCTTATCAATAACTGTAAAATTCACATTTAAAACACATATTTTCCTGATTGTACACATAAAAATAACAGTTTACAAACCAATTTCCATAATATATCACATTCGAACTTAATTTTTACACACAAAACATTATTTAATCATATTCTATAATTTATGATTCGGTGAAATTCGGACTAGTCTAGGTTATTCTGCTCATATTATTAATCAAATTGTCTTATGTTTCACCTTGCATTTCGAAGATTTTCGAATTATCATCCATCAAGTTGCGTAAAACATAAATACTGTCTTTATAGTTTAATGATACATAGTATACATGACTAGCCTGAGTTATTCTATCCATATTATTAACCAAATTATCATATGTTTCATCTTACACATCCAAGATTTCTGAATTTTCATCCATCAAGTTGCTTAAAATATTAATACTACGTTTATAGTTCTAATGATGCATAGCATACATGAATGCAATCTTTAATTTTAACATTTCATATTTCAAATAACCTATTTCAAAGCCAAACTATATGAATTTTTACTACAACGCTTATCACAGAACAATTTACGCTTCACACTTGTCTAATAATTATTAGATATGTATTCCTCAGAAATATTACTACCATATGAATAAGTAAAGAAAATGTAATATATATATATATATATATATATATATATATATTAAATAACCTCATATACGAAAAGTATCACAGAAGGAGAATACTAATAATCATTTAAAATAATTAACTATTACATAAAATTCCATCTATTACATATAAAACTTCAACTCATGAATGAAAAATATGCAAATTAGCAAAATAAAATTTACAAATGTAAGGAAAAAAATACAAGTTATTGAAAATTTAATTTAAAAAAAAGGGGGGCTTTTGAAAATTGCAAGTTTAACTCCTACCTTAAATGTAATTACCACTGTCTCTTCGCAGAATCTAATAATCTATGGTTTGCTATAACAGAATTTCTTGATAACATTTATTATACTACTGATTTGTACGCATGCGTGAGTTGTCACGTGATCAAAACGTTTGAGAATAATATAAATTTTCGAAAAGCAGCGCAGCATTTCTCATTTCAACTGTTAGACTTAAGGGAGAAGGTAACTTTAGTGCACAACTCTGATAAATTTCCAGATTTTAATTCAAGTGGGGAATCGATTTCTTTGTTAGTGAATAATGTAAGTTTCAGTATATCATTGCAATATATAATAATAAAAATAAACAATGAATAAATTATTATTTATATATTAAACCTTTCCTAAGTATATAAATATATTTCTTTTATTGCACAGATGTTGCAGCAAGATGAATCAAAACAGCAGCAATAATCTTTATCAGAAATGGATGATCTGAATGATTCGCTCTTAGCCCATGTAGAGTTAAAGAATAATAAATATGTAAGTACTTAGATATGAAATACTGTAATTCATATATGAAACGTAATTAGAGTAAAATTAAAATCAAATATTTTATTGTTTGTACTTTAACAAATGTTTTTTATCCATATCATTGAAGAGAATTCTAATTGTTTACATTTATTTCTCTCACAGATGTGTTCTATTTGCTACAAACAATTTTTAAGTAAATGGAATTTAAAAGAACATACAGATCCATACAGATGAAAAACCCTATACTTGTGAAGATTGCCAAAAGCCGTTTTCAAGAAAATATGAATCAAAAATGCATACTACATCATATAGTCTATCACCAGCTGTATGTAAACTATGTGAAGATATTCAAGAAATAACCAGACGTTTGAAGAATTTAACAATCAAGGAAGAGATTTAGACTATGTACTCAACCTATATGCATAAGAGTTACCACAATATCCCAAAACTGAAATTTCGAAGGCACACAGTGGGTGTAAAGAAATTTTTGTTACCCATGATTCACGGAACCACCATGAATTTGGATATTATTCATAATGTATTCCTTAAATTGTTATAATAAATATTCTTTTATCTGCACTTATCGACGTGTTTATTTATATCTCAAAACATTTTAAACGAAAAACGCTTTCCCATCTTAAAAATTTTCATAAGAACAGATAAAAATTAACAGATGAATGAAAAAATATGCATGTTCACAAAGTTTTCTAGATATATTTACAAAAATGTTTACAAAATAAAAAATTTGCAAGAGTAAAAGACAAAATTCACAAAATTAAAAAAAAAAATACAACATAACATTTTTTTCTTCTTACAAATGTGAGTTTTTAGAAAAGTAGGAAAAAAAATTGCACTTAGATTTTTTTTTTTCAAAAGTTAAAAAAAAATATTTTTACAAAAATATTTTTACAAAAATATTTTTACAAAAAATATTTTTACAAAAAATTTTTTTACAAAAAATATTTTTACAAAAAAAATTATAAAAAACAATTATAACATAAAAAAATAATAAAAAAAAATTACAAAATTTGTAAAAAAAAATTGCAAAAAAGTTTGAAAAAAATTTACAAAAAAGTTATGAAAAAGTTTCAAAAAATGATATTTTAAATATAGTGTAGAATGTTTTTTTTTTTTGTAATTTTTTTTGTAAAAATATGTTTTGTAAAAAAATTTTTTGTAAAAAAAATTTTTGTAAAAATATTTTTTGTAAAAATATTTTTGTAAAAATATTTTTTGTAAAAATATTTTTGTAAAAATATTTTTTTTAACTTTTGAAAAAAAAAAAAAAAATCTAAGTGCAATTTTTTTCTCTACTTTTCTAAAAACTCACATTTGTAAGAAGAAAAAAATGTTATGTTGTATTTTTTTTTTAATTTTGTGAATTTTGTCTTTTACTCTTGCAATTTTTTTATTTTGTAAACATTTTTGTAAATATATCTAGAAAACTTTGTGAACATGCATATTTTTTCATTCATCTGTTAATTTTTATCTGTTCTTATGAAAATTTTTAAGATGGGAAAGCGTTTTTCGTTTAAAATGTTTTGAGATATAAATAAACACGTCGATAAGTGCAGATAAAAGAATATTTATTATAACAATTTAAGGAATACATTATGAATAATATCCAAATTCATGGTGGTTACGTGAATCATGGGTAACAAAAATTTCTTTACACCCACTGTGTGCCTTCGAAATTTCAGTTTTGGGATATTGTGGTAACTCTTATGCAAATAGGTTGAGTACATAGTCTAAATCTCTTCCTTGATTGTTAAATTCTTCAAACGTCTGGTTATTTCTTGAATATCTTCACATAGTTTACATACAGCTGGTGATAGACTATATGATGTAGTATGCATTTTTGATTCATATTTTCTTGAAAACGGCTTTTGGCAATCTTCACAAGTATAGGGTTTTTCATCTGTATGGATCTGTGTATGTTCTTTTAAATTCCATTTACTTAAAAATTGTTTGTAGCAAATAGAACACATCTGTGAGAGAAATAAATGTAAACAATTAGAATTCTCTTCAATGATATGGATAAAAAACATTTGTTAAAGTACAAACAATAAAATATTTGATTTTAAATTTACTCTAATTACGTTTCATATATGAATTACAGTATTTCATATCTAAGTACTTACATATTTATTATTCTTTAACTCTACATGGGCTAAGAGCGAATCATTCAGATCATCCATTTCTGATAAAGAGGATTGCTGCTGTTTTGATTCATCTTGCTGCAACATCTGTACAATAAAAGAAATATATTTAGGAAAGGTTTAATATATAAATAATAATTTATTCATTGTTTTTTTTTATTATTATATATTGCAATGATATACTAAAACTTACTTTATTCACTAACAAAGAAATCGATTCCCCACTTGAATTAAAATATGGAAATTTATCAGAGTTGTGCACTAAACTTACCTTCTCCCTTAAGTCTAACAGTTGAAATGAGAAATGCTGCGCTGCTTTACGAAAATTTATATTATTCTCAAACGTTTTGATCACGTGACAACTCACGCATGCGTACAAATCAGTAGCATAATAAATGTTATCAAGAAATTCTGCTATAGCAAACCATAGATTATTAGATTCTGCGAAGAGATAGTGGTAATTACATTTAAGGTAGGAGTTAAACTTGCAATTTTCAAAAGCCCCCACTTTTTTTAAATTAAATTTTCAATAACTTGTATCTTTTTCTTACTTTTGTAAATTTTATTTTGCTAATTTGCATATTTTTCATTCATGAGTTGAAGTTTTATATGTAATAGATGGAATTTTATGTAATAGTTAATTATTTTAATTGATTATTAGTATTTTCCTTCTGTGATACTTTTCGTATATGAGGTTATTTAATATATATATATATATATATTACATTTTCTTTACTTATTCATATGGTAGTAATATTTCTGAGGAATACATATCTAATAATTATTAGACAAGTGTGAAGCGTAAATTTTTCTGTGATAAGCGTTGTAGTAAAAATTCATATAGTTTGGCTTTGAAATAGGTTATTTGAAATATGAAATGTTAAAATTAAAGATTGCATTCATGTATGCTATGCATCATTAGAACTATAAACGTAGTATTAATATTTTAAGCAACTTGATGGATGAAAATTCAGAAATCTTGGATGTGTAAGATGAAACATATGATAATTTAGTTAATAATATGGATAGAATAACTCAGGCTAGCCATGTATACTATGTATCATTAAACTATAAAGAGAGTATTTATGTTTGATGGATGATAATTCGAAAATCTTCGAAATGCAAGGTGAAAAATAAGACAATTTGATTAATAATATGAGCAGAATAACAAAGACTAGTCCTAATTTCACTGAATCATAAATTATAGAATATGATTAAATAATGTTTTGTGTGTAAAAATTAAGTTCGAATGTGATAAATTATGGAAATTGGTTTGTTAACTGTTATTTTTATGTGTACAATCACGAAAATATGTGTTTTAAATGTGAAATTTCCAGTTATTGATAAGATTATTTTTTTGTTTAATTATGAATATTTCTTGAGGTGTATGTCATCAAAGTGTTAAAATCTTACAAATTCGATGTAAATTTGTTAAAATTATGTAATGTTAAAATATATAGGAGCAAAAATCGAGTTTGATGTAGATAAGTAATGCTGTAAAGGTAAATTCGTTGTTGAATTTCAAGAAATTGTGTTAAAACAGGGTTTTCTATAAGGAGTTGATGTAATTTCAGTTACAGATCTTGGAAAATTAATTCAATAGAAGTTATCTGCTATTTTTTAAAAGGTAATAGTGAAAAGATCTAAGTAATATTTGCTCTTACGTGTGAAAATTTTAAATATTTTGGTTTGAAATATAGACTATTTGAAATATGAAATGTTTGAAAATTAAAGTTTGTGTTCATGTATACCCTGTATAATTAGAAAACTGTAAAGATAGCATTCATATTTGAAATAACTTGATGTGTGATCGTTCTGTGATTTAATAATTTTCTGATAAATGAAAAAAACAGTTTTTAAAATTATGTAATGGTAAAATATATAGGAGCAAGAATCGAGTTTGATGTAGATAAGTATTGCAATAATTCAAAAATCTTCGATGCCCTTGTAGCGCAATTGGATAGCGCATATGGCTGTTAACCATGGGGTTGGCGGTTCGAATCCGTCCAAGCGCGAATAATTTTTTTATTTTTATTTATTTATTTATTTATTTTATTTTTTTACTTAGTAAGACTGGGGGTTTCAAGAATTCATTTGTTTTTCATTTTGAGGGAAAGTTATGCACTAAGCAATTATTTAATAACTTTTTTTTATTATGTTTAAATTTTAATGTGCTGCTAACTCGTCTCGTTTCACCCAATGCTATAAAATTATAGGAGGTGCTCTTGTTTTTTAACTCATAGGATTGGTTTAAAAAGTGAAAGTCGGTGAATTTCGTTAAATCTGAAAGTACTGGATTTGATTAAATAATGCTTTGTGTATAAAAATTAAGCTTGAATGTAGAAAAATTTAGTTAAATGTAATAAATAGAAGGATATTAGTTTGTAAACTCGTATTTTTATGCACATTCATGAAAATATTTTTAAAATGTGTAATTTTCAGTTATTGATTAGATTAAAATTAATTTATTTTGTTTAGTAATGAGTATTTCTTGAAGTGTGTCTCGTTGAAAAGTTAAAATTCTACATAGGTAGCATCTAAAAGGAGGATAAAATCTCAAACTAGTGTAAAAGTTAATCAAATTCGTTTAAATTTGTCTTTTATCATTAAAGAATAATATTTTCCCTAGTTATTTGTTCAATTATTAAAATTCATTAAGGTAATGATTTTTCAAAAACTGAAATAAATGTTTAAATTTCCCTTTTAAGTTGAAATCCTCTTATCTTTCCTCTTTTATGCTGATATTCTGATCTTTTTCCTTAAAAATTGATATTTTCCATTGTTTTACTTAATTATTAATATTCCTTAAGATGCTGTTCATTCAAAATTCGGATATATGTACAAAATCTCGAATGTGCCAATGATTAAATGAACTCATAAAACAATTTTACTCATTTACAGTTTCCAACTAGTGTAAGAGTCAATCAAATTCGTGTAAATTTGTCTTCTTTCATTAAAATATAATATTTTCCTTTGTTATTTTTTCACTTATAAAAATTCATTAAGGTTATGGTTGTTCAAAACTAAAATAAATGTTTACATCTTTCATGTAACAGTTGTAAAGAATTCACTCTCTTTTTACATAAAAACTGATATTTTTCTTGAACGGAAACATTTTCTGTTATGCTTTGTAGTTTACCAGGTGCAGTAAACAGGAACTAAAAAATTGGTTCGAATATGATGTCAGAGAAGGTTTGTGATCCCTTCCCAAGTTTGAAGAATGCCAAGGGTAGCATGCAGTGAATTAGATCTTGAATTATTATCTTATTACTAGCCTTATCGAAAAAGTCTGTTGAAACTGCTAAAATTAAGGAAATTAGATTGAATATATCTTGGGGTATCGTCATCTAACGAATTAAATATTACATAACTAACGTCTAAAAAGCACGATAAAATCTCAAAGTAGTGTAAATGTTAACCGAGTTCGTTTAAATGCGTTTTTTCATTAAAAAAGAAATATTTTCCCTTGTTCTGCTTAATTATTACTAATCATTAAGGTAATGATTGTTCAAAACTGAAAGATATAAGTTTATATCTTTCATTTAACAGTTGAAAAGAAGCATAAAAATTTATATTTTTCTTGGATGTAAACATTTTCCCGATAGGCTTTTGTGACGTCAAACTCTATTGTTGTGTTCCCCCAAGTTTAGGGAATGTGAGCGGTTGACGATAGTGAATAGGGGTTGAAATTATTTTTTCTTATACCAGACTTGTTGAAAATATTCTGTTGAATCTTCTAAAAATTAAGGAAATTAGCTTGTAAACTCTTATTTTTATATGTACAATCATGAATATATATATATATATATATATATATATATATATATATTTAATGATAAATTTTCAGTAATTGATTAAGCTGAAAATTGAATTTATTTTGATTAATTAATATATGTCTTAGGACGTATTTGTCTAAGGTTTTAAATCTTACATAACTAGTGTTTAAATGTCTGTTAAAATCTCAAACTAGTATAAAAGTTAATAAAATTCATCTTTTTATTCCATATTAACTTTTGTTATTTGTTCAGTTAATCAAAATTAATTAAGGTGAGGGTTGTTCTCAAACTGAAATGTATGTTTAAATTTCCATTTTAAGACGATATTCTCATTTTATGGTTGGAAAAAAAAAAAAAAATAAAATAAATAAATAAATCTGCTTTTTCCATTAAAATTTATATGTTGTTTTTGTTATTTTGCATAATTAATAATACTCATTAAGGTAAAGATTGTTCAAAATTCAAATATATGTTTAACTTTCTCAATTTAAGTTGATATTCTGATCTTGCAGTTGAAAATAATCTACAGAAATCGGCTTTTTTCCTTTAAAATTGTTATTTTTCATTGTTTTGCTTAATTAATACCCGTAAGGCATGGTGACGTCACGGCGACGTCGTTGTGAAGTCACACTGTGATTTTGTGACCGTCGATGTGACGTCACGTGACTAGAATGCGAGGTCGTTATGGCCGTTTTAGAGGTCGTTTGTGACGTCACATTGTGACCACTCTGTGAAGTCATGGTGTGACACATTTGTGAAAAGTGTGTCATTTGTGACTATTTTGGCCTTAACTTTGTGACGAACCTGTGACGAAAGCGACAATGCTTTGAAGTCACACTGTGACCAATTTGTGAAATATGGGTCATTTGTGACGAACTTGTCATAAACACTGTGATTTCAAATGAAAATCAAATTTCAAATTAATTGCTTAAAAGACGCAAATAGTGAAAAAGATTCCATGCTGGGACTCGAACCCGGGCCATTAGTACAGCGCACTGACATTCTACCGACTAAATCACATGGAACGATACCCAGGCTGGAAAATTTCTCACTATTACATGATGGCGAGGCTACAAACTCAGCACAAGATGGAATATTTAGCGTGAGCCACCAACATGATGCAAACACGAAACTTAATTAAATCCAGCATCGATTGAAATTATATTAATACTTGGAAATTTTTCCAGAGAGAAGCATTTGCCTTGCATACAATATTTCAAATGAAAATCAAATTTCAAATTAATTGCTTAAAAGGCAATTTTAATTTGAAATGTTGTATGCAAGGCGAATGTTTCTCCCTGGAAAAATTTCCAATTATTAATATAGTTTCGATGCTGAATTTCATTAAGTTTCGTGTTTACCGCATGTCGGTGGCTCAGGATAAATATTCCATCTTCTGCTGCATTTGTAGCCTTGCCAACCTGTAATAGTGAGAAATTTTACAGACTGGGCGTCGTTCCATGTGGTTTAGTCGGTAGAATGTCAGTGTGCTATACTGATGGCCCGGGTTCGAGTCCCGGCTTGGAATCTTTTTCACTATGTTGGCCTTTGCACCTTTTAAGCAATTAATTTGATATTTGATTTTCATTTGAAATATTGTATATAAGGCGAAGTATTCTCTCTGGAAAAATTTCTAAGTATTAATACAGCGATGTATTTTAAAATAACATTTTGCTGTAAATATAAAATCTTATCTTTTTACCGTACTTTTTAGCAAAATATCGCTATTTTGGAGTACGATTCTTCTAAATCATTTTAAATTTTTCCACTTAAAAAACAATGCTTATCAACTGACATATTTTTTTATTCAGTTCTATGCTTGATATTAAGTTCTATGCTTGATATTGAGTTCAAGCTTGATATTTAGAATGTGTAATTTTTTTAATTTGTTGTGATTTGTCATTGCTTTATTAAATACGAACATGGAGACTCACGGATATTAATACAACTATTATTTATAGAGCGGCATGATAAGCGATATTTATTTAAATTTTTTATTCCCGTGTATATTGTATTTTGTGAATATGAGCTAAATAGATTTGGTATGTTTTATAGGAAAACACTGATCTGGGAAATAGAAAAAAACGAGTGAGAAAAATCATGCGTTAATCATAGATTATAAAATACTTTCCAACACTTTCTGAATGCTTTAACAAGACATCGTAATTTAGGGAAATGACGTAAATAAGATAACTATGTAAACATTTTAGAAAATTCATAAAACATTTGAAAAATTGATTTCAGCAGTTACCGTCCATAGCCAAATATGTTTTCCAATTCTTTTGAACAGCCCTGTATTTGATCTGTAGGTTGATACACTGAGAAAAATGAAGTACTCAAAAATAAGTAAACCGACGTACTCATATCGAATTGAATATTTTTGGATCAAAAATGAACCCATGCTTTCTCTATTTTGAAACATCACATGTTATCAAACCCAAACAAACGAATAGTTTTGTACCCTGTAATGGTTCATTTCATTTATGGCGGCATAAATGATGTTTATTAATGTAAATATTAAATTATGCACAGCATTTTAAAAATAATTTAAAAGTGCTTGGAAATAATGCTCTTGTCATAAAAATATTCCATTGAGTATCTTGTTAAGAATTTTGCTATTTTTCTTAATAAATAATCAATTAAACATTTCTTGTTAAGAACTTTGAACGGGAAATAAATTTCAGTACATTTTTACTTTAAATTTTAGGTTTTTCTTTTTTTGGGGGGGAGGGGGGCAGTACATAATGATTCATATTTGATCACAACCAATGAATAAAAAATGAGTACATGTGTTTCTCAACTTTGAGTACATTTGGATCGGAGCTATTTTGAGTATGTGACGCATTTAAAATTGAGTACTTTTTACTCAATTTTGACTTCCCATTTTTTTAAGTGTATATATACTATATAATGGGAAAATTTAGTTTAGCAAGAAAACGCCTAACAGGTTGAAATTCTTTTTCAGCAATTTATACTAATGTATGGAAACATACTTGAATACTTTTGTACAACCCTGTAGTTTACCTAGAATCTTTATTACACGCCACTATTTAGTTAAAATTTAATTCAAATTAAGACACTCTTAAAACTGCTGAAATCACATTTCCAGAAATTATAATTTATAGACGGCCATGAATCCAATTCTTTACGTGATCCTGTATATCGTTTTATCTATATTCTACAAACATTTCTTGGTAAATTAAATGCAGTTCAGCAAAAAAAAAGCATAACTTAATTTTATTTAAAAAGTCTGAAAGAAGTAGAATTTATGACTTGAATACAAATTATAAAAATATTCTAAAGCAAGAAATGCATAGATGACTAAACTCTGAAGACTCTTTTTACGTGCTCATTAAAAGGTGCAGGTTTAACTGTAATAGAATTTTTTTATTTTGAAACCCCAGAAGTGTTTCGAATAATCCTGGTCGGTAAAAAAATAAATAAATAAATAAATTTCCTCCCAGCAAACTAAATATGTAAAGTGTATAAATTTAATATTCCTAATTCTAATTATATTATCCAAATGCTAGATAAAATTGAAATCATGAAAAAGTATACATTCACTATCTTAGATATCAAATTGATAAAATATAGCCTGAAAATTTAGTTTATTAATGATTGTATCGTGCACTTTATTTATTATGCCCCCCCCCCTCCCCTTTAGTGAGAGAATTTACCATTTGCTATCCACTAATATATTTTATTCCTTATGCCATGTAACTCGTGACTGTTTAAAATATTTCTCTTCATTTTCAAAGATTTTTGAAGTTCATATTTTTGTCACACTGTGACTTACAATATGGTGGTTTTTTTGTCACATATGTGACGTGACGTACGTTACATAGCAGTGACATAACAGTGACCTCACAATTTTTTTTTAATTGCCAGGAAAACATAATTTTACAGTAAATAACATGTTTTAAAGAATTTTCGTAATTTTTTAAAGTTTTCTAAGAAGTTCACATCTCAGTCACAATGTGACATCACTGAGGGGTGGCATTTTGGTCACAGATGTGACGTGACCACAGTGACTTACAGTGACGTCACAACGACGTCACCGTGACCATGCATGCTATGAGGGTAATGCTCATTAAGGTAAAGATTCTTCAAAATTCAAATGTACGCGTTTAACTTTCCCCATTTAAGAGTATATTCTGATCTTGTACTTGAAAAAATTCATCTTTTTTCATTAAAAATTGATATTTTTTGTTGTTTTGCTTAATTAATAATGCTCATTAAGATGTTAATCATCCAAAATTCAAATATATGTTTAACTTTCTCCATTTAAGTTGATATTCTGATCTTGCAGTTGAAAGAAAATCTACAGAAATCAGCTTTTTTCCTTTAAAATTGTTATTTTCCATTATTTTGCTTAATTAATAATACTCATTAAGGTAAAGGTTGTTCAAAATTCAAATGTAAATTTAATCTTCATCTTATAGTATGATAATCTAGTCGATCTAACGTTCAACTCTCATGTTATAGCAGAAAAATACTCTAAAAACGCCATTGTCCCGCTAGGGGGCGGTGGCGGAGGGGGTGCGGTGTCGCAGGGGGTGTGGGGCCGGAGGGGGGCGGAAGGTGGTGTCGGAGGGGGTGCGGGACCGGAGTGGGGACGGGAGGAGGGACCGGAGTGGGTGTGGCACCCCAGCACCCCCTCCGGCTGACCCCGTACTGTCGTTTTCCTACTACTTACATACTACTTAAAATTAAATTTGGTTTACAATAGCTCCATGTTTTATTAGAAATCATTCATATATATTTTTCCAAAATAGTACGTATTTTAATTACATTTTCTTTAGTTGTTATGGGGAAATGGCAACGAAAAGATATAATTACTACTTTCCAACTATTTTTCCTTTACTTTCTACAGAAATGGAGTATTTGAGTTGTCAAAATTAAACAAATGGCGTTAAAAACTACAAAAAAATTAATATTTGAAAAATAAATTGAGATGCAACTTTCAAACAAATTGCATTTAAAAGTAATTTTTTACCTGTACGGCTGCATAAAAATTGAAAATGTGCGATGCTTAGAAGTTTAAAAAATTGCAATAGAGTATTTAACCGTACAATGATGCATCTGCTTTGTCTTACGGCTTATACAACGGAATATTATTTTTTAGACGCGATACTTTATTAGCTGGGAGAAATAAATAGCATACCGGCAGCTAATAAATTGCATGAATATAATTATATTTCTAATTTAGATTGTGAAGGTTTTTAAAGTATTCATAACGAAATTATGAATGTGCTTGTTAACATTATACAACATAAAAAATAATTCTATTCAAAGTGAACTTGCTTCACTTTTAAGATCAACGCATTTGGAGCATCGTTGACCCAATAAATTACTATCAAACTTGATGCTGATAATTGAAAACATTTATTGTGAATTGATCTAAAACATAAATTCTATGCTAATTTGCAATGAGATTTAACTTTTACTAATATTTGTTTTCACAAAATGGACTTGTCTCACTTTGAGAATCAATGTTTCACATGTTCAAATAAAAAAACACAAAACTTTAATTTCTGCGTTCATTTTATTCCAATGAAATGACTATTATAACGGTTATTCATTTAAATCAGGCATGTCAAACTTGTTTACCATCGATGGTCAAATTAATAATTGCATATAAAGCCACGGGCCACATTACAAAAAACAAAGGAAGAAAAAAATAATTGTTTTTCTTTCGCACAGAATGAAATTTGTACTTATAAAATACAGCTTTGCTTTAAAAAAATAGAAATAAATAAATAAAACATGTAAAATTCCAAAGCTGCTTAGTGGAAAAATTAAAATTATTCACCGGAAGATTTTAAATTAAAAATAACCAATCTGTTACGTGAAAGATATAAAGTTTCACATCAAGTTTAATACAGGCTACTTTTTCTTGTGACGAACCTTATTAAGTCATTTTTTTTTTCATAATTGAGTCAAAAATATAATCTATTGTGGCTGTATCGAGTATAGGAATAATTTTCAGAACCTTTTCACTTACTTTTAAGTACACGTCATGCCTGCAAATAAAAACTGCTAACTGAGTGTAATTTTGCGAATAAACGGAATGCTTGCCAATAAATAAAATTACTATCCTGAAATAGTGGTAGATATTTCAAATAAAAAAAAATCTCGAACTTAGCAACATTTCAGCCACGGCATGTAGTTCAGTATATAGTTGTGTCCATGAAAAGTATATTTTCTGCATCAAACATGAATTTAAATCAAACACAGGAAAAATGTCAAAAGCTTGGCGGGCCACTGCAAGATGGCGACAGGCCAAGTGTGACCCGCGGGCCATGTATTTGACATGCCTGATTTAAACGAAACCATTTTTCTTTTGTATTTATTTTTTATGATTTATTACCTTTATATAATCCACTTAAGGTTGAAATTATAATTGAATTTCCGATTTCTCTAAAAACTTTTTAAAGCAGAAACTTGAAATGTGGTTAAAAGATTAAATAACTAGTATATAAATATTCTATCCTGATCTGCTGTTTTTATTTTAAATTGTGTGACACAGCTATGTTTACTATGTCACACATGTAATATGTGTGACATAGGACATAATTTAATTGTCCTTTAATTTCCAAAGACTATGGTGGAACTATTTGAGATTAGAAATTTTCTATTTAATATTTAAATGTTGGAATTTGTAGTTGCGTTATTTATTTGCAGAATACGTATTTTTTTCTGCGATTAAATAAAACGAAAAATTCTGTTCATAAGCTCTGGTACAACTTCATGCACCCAATAAAAAATTTTATTAAAACCTAACGCTCTGAGAAGAAAAATATATTCAGGACAAATAAACCCCTAATTTCTTTTTAATCTAATTTCGCCAAAAATAAATAAATAAATAAATAAATAAATAAAGCTGAAATTTTGATGTGTCGTCAGAAATTTAAATAATTATTTTATAAGTATTCTATGCTGAACTGTTGTTATGTTATACAGCTTGACAGAAATACGTTTTCTGAATTCATGAAAATAATTGGTTCTATTAAAACCCAACTCTGTCAAAAGAGTTTATCTTCAGAACAAACAAATTCCTAATCTAGTTTCCAGAAGGGGATAGTGGCCGTTGGTCTTCTAATGAATATGGGAATCATAACTTTTGATTTGCTCTATTATCAAAACACTTTATCGTACTTGTCATCGTATTTTTCTGAAAACGGATATAAATTTTCTCATACGATAAATATATATCACCAAAATGTTACGGACTCTTGATATTATTTATTAATATTACTGATTGGTTACTTCTTAAAAAAGGACGAGAGAACATTCATCGTGTCGATTACAAATTAATATTATAATATGTGACAAACTTGTAATATACCGAGATAAAATTTAAAGAAGTTCTTTATTATTGGTTTTAGGCATGGAAATCTCGCTTTGGAAATCATGTAATAAATCAACATAGAATTTTAAATTAATGGTTGAATAATTAAAGTTGTAACTTTTCCAATTTGAGCGAAAAAGGCGCCCAGGCAGGATTCGAACCAGGTACCTTTGGCTGATACTGCCAATGTTCTATCAATTGAGCTATCAACTATCCCGGACAAAACTGGCAGACACATAATTCACCCAAAAACCTAATGTCTGTGACATCTGGTCTGATTTGGATAAACTACGCAGAATAAATTACAGGTAATGGAAATTCCAAGAAACGTTGCACGCATAATACAATCGGACCTCGTTATCCCGACACCCGGTTTTCACGTCACTCTGCTTATCACGTCAGTTTTTCAAAGTCATGATTTTCTGTATATGATTTTAATGTGAATGAACTCCGGATTTTACGTCGTTGAATAAATTTCAACTCCGGATATTCCGACGGTTTAGGAAAATTATCCATTTTTTTATAATCCATCTTATAAGCAAGCAAATCAAGCAGTAAGAAAAGTCTCATCTATAAACTTTTCACAAAAGTGTCTAAAATACCCATTGAGGTAAATGAGGAACTTTACTTCAATCCTTTACCTGAATAAATAAACCCACACATCTTAAATCTGATTTTTATTCTTTTCAATTTTGTTTTTGTGTTTATTTTGTTTAATAGTAAAGTTTTATTGCTTAAAACTGCAAGAACAGTTATGAATTTAAAATTGTCTTAAATTATTTTAAAGTTTTATTAAATTAATTAAAATTAGCCTTTTATTTTCTCCAACACCGGTTACCGCGACACTCCGCTTATGACTACCCATCTTTCTGGTCATTAGAGTGTCGGGATAACGAGATTCGACTGTAAAATTAATGTGTCCAACGTTTCTTGGAGTTTCCATTACCTGTGATTTATTCTGCATAGCTGATTCAGATACCGGAGGTTCGAATCCTGGCCTGGACACTCTTGAGCCCAGTTTCGGAAAGATACAACTTTAATTATTCATGCATAAATACGTATTCAGCGCTTTTCTGGAGTTATATTACCTGCATTTTATGAATATAAATTAATGGTATAATAACAAACAGTAGACACGGGCAAGACTTTCGCACTGCAACCTTTCAGTTTCTTTTCTGATACATTTTTCATTTATTTAACTGCGTTTTTTTACCCGACTGCCAATAAGGGTTATGTGTTTCACGCGTATGTGGGTATGTGGATTTCTTTATACCCTTGAAACATCCCAACGGTTGGATGGATTTTAATGAATGAGGTCTTTATCGATTCGTCTTAACCGTCCAATGGTTATAGGGGTTTTGTTTTTATAAATTCAAAATGGCGGTAGAGACGAAAAAAAAATTACCCATAATATTGAGTGGCATATCATTGGATAAGTCTTTCAAAATGAAGACGATGTTTCATTGACTATTTTATAGTAAGAAGCTTCGTTTAAATACTACACAATCTGGAAATTGTGTAGATAGGATGTCTAGCTTTACTGTAACTCTAATCATCATAAACATCTATAGACCCCATCAAAACAGTGTTTATAGATAACAACTAACAATTAAACACAACTTAAAAGTCATCAATACAAGTAAATAAAACAATAGGTAAGTAATATAAAAAATAGTTTCACATTGATGAGAAATAATTAATTAGTTCTTTTTTTACGCAGTCGGTTTTTTTGATTTTTTAAATTTAATTTTTACTTGTTTAATCAAACAACTTGTTTTAACGAAATATGAGTGTGCTGTGTCAAAAACGTGTTCAAAATCCTTTTGTATAATACCCCATTCATAGTTGTGCCTTTTCTATGTGAATAGAAAAGGATAGAATAGGATTTAAATGGTGTTTTTTTCTTTCTTTGCGCTTATTCGAAAATTGTCCAGAAGAAAAATAACGTTTACGAATAAGCACAAAGAAAATAATAACGACATTTAAATCCTACTGATGACGGCCTTGTAATGGTTGAAAACGTTCTGGGTTTTTCTAATGTATTTTAAGATATTTTTAATTTACATTTTAAATATCTTTATATTATATGTATGCCCCTGAATTTTTGTACAATTATTTGGTCTTTTATATGTATTTTAATAATTCTTAGAGAATTTTATAGAAAATTTTGTTCTCTTTCAGAAAAACTTGGTGCGACAAACTTTATTCTGTCGGAAAAGTCTGTCGTATTTATTTTAAGGAGTACAGGTGCTGAACAGGCGAGCAGCATTAAGGGGTTTCCTAGTTGATATCAGCTTAACACCCAGACTAGGAATTGAAGTATCTTATGTTATTATGAGCCATTGGGAAAAAATTAAACTTTAGTTAGAACTACTAAAGAGAGAAATTTAAATGAATTGAGAAAAAATTTAAAAGTTAAGGTAAAAAAGGCAAAAAAAGTTACAAATTAAGTTAAGACTTAAGAAGAATAGAAAAGTAAATTAGAATCTTAAAAAGTTATATAATAGTCTAGCTGTAGTTGAAAAACAACTATAAGGGTATAAAAATAGTTAAAAGTTAGCACTGTTCAGTGATGCTCTCGCCAAGCTTGGGCAAGAAAAGCTAGAGGTAGCAAAGTCCACAATAACCAAAAAAGGGACTAATCAGGGCCATATATTTTTATATTTTACAATTTTTATAATCTCTAACACTTATAGAGAGATTATTATTTTTTTCATTAAAAGAAAGGAAAAAGATTATAAAAGATAATTATAGACAGAGCAATCATTGCGTGGTGTACCTAGATGTTACTGGGTGTCCATAATCATGGAAAACCGGGGGCGATTCCGATGGTGGGGCTCAAAGGCGTCTAAGGAGGAGAGCGGTGATAAAATTTCCCCCTTTTTTTTTGCTTTGAATTTTTACCGGTCGCTACTTTATTCGCGTCTTGACGCTGGCCAAGTGTCGGCTTTCCGCAAAAACGGTAAATCATTATAGCATTTTAATAATCATTAATTAAATTTATCTTATTTTCGGCTTGTCAAACCAGGTCATACTTAACTCATTTTGTTCGTATGACTTTTTACTATCGACTTACATAAAAAAAGAAAAAAATCGATGTCACCGGCTCTCGAACTATAAGAGGCTTTCCAAAATTTTCTCATTTTATACATTTTTTGGGGTGTGTGGGGGTGGATAGAAATAATTTAAATCAATTATTATTCTCTACAAATTTTTTATGAAGCAAATGTTGCTTAAGGTTTCGAATAGTTTTTTTCATCTTTATAAATGAATTACTGTGAAAACAGGCTAAAATTGCTTCATTAACATAATTATGACGAAAAAGCGAGAGAATATTCTTATTCCCACCGGAATCGATATCGTTAAAAGTTTCATTTTGAAACATCTAAAAAGTATTTAATGAGGAAACAGAGCAACGACTTGAATTAGCAAATGGTGAATGTTGCAGATGCATTGTTGTTTTCAGTGCATTTCGGAAAAGCGTGTGTATATTAATTATGATCACGAAGTTTAATTAGAATACAATTATCTAAATTTAATATTTCAAAAATTAGTTAAATTACCAGTTTTCTAGATAGTTAAATAAATTGTTCATACTTTATTAAATCTGTTAATGTTTGAATTCTAGATAGTTGAATAAATTGTTCATACTTTATTAAAGCTGTTAATGTTTTAATAGATTTTGGTCCATTTTTAATGCAAAAAAAATTTTTTTGGTAGTGTTTTTACAAATTAGAATAAATGTAACTTTGCATAAATCCTACTATTAAGATTAATAAAATTTTATTAAGAAGGAAAATTAATTCAAATCTGATTAACACACTAGAAACAAAATTATTTTTAAAAATCAACACTAACTGTACCAGCAACTGGTTATTGATCGGTACCAATATATAAAATATAAAATAAATAAAATGTAAATCAGATAGAAATAAATTATTAAATAAAAAAGTTAAAAAGTTTTAAATAAAAAATCCTGGTGTGAAGTATTTTTTTTAGAAATTGAGTAAAGAGTGTTTAGAGTTAATAAATATTAGAATTTTAATTTAAAAAATACATCTTTTACACCTTTATAAATTTTATTATTACCGGCCGTAGGGGTCATTATCAATTTTCAACTATTATACGTGGTCATGTTGGTCATGTTTACATGAGGTCAATAATGACCACCATTTGATTCATGAAATATATATGGTGAATAAGAATTGGAATTACAATTTTTACATTCACTGAAGTCTGAAAAAGAAAACCATACGATAACGAAATCACGTTGCATGAACCGTATAACTATAAGACAGTATAACACTATAACTGTAACACATAAAGTTTTATTTGGTGAATAATGTAAATTATTTTGTGTGTTTTCTTTTACAAATATTGAAGCGATAGTCGAATTTTTTTCAAATACGCTCCTGCATATTTACGAGAATGTTTGCAATTTCATCCTTGTTTCTTTTCTTGAAGTCATTGATATTAATCTATCCATCCATCTGAGAATTACTCTTACGCTTAAAAACCTTGTTTGCTCTAAAAATACTTTACTTACAAATAAACTTTATGTGTTGCTGTTACAAGGTACAGAACTTGGCTATACTATTTCTGCTAGATTTTATTGAGTGTCAGAATTGTCGAGATAATTATCCTTCACCCTGTGTGTTGCTGAATCATACAATCATCCGAGCCGCTAGGAATATGAGTGAGAATTTTTATGACACGCATATTGAGTCACAGTTCCTCATTTTATTAGCAACTTGACTACGGCATCGTGGTTGAAAGTATGCATATTGATCTTTTAATTTGAACACCAGTATTTCTGTACTTTAATGTTCGACTTATTTAATCGCATAAATTATGCTATTAAATAACAGGAAGGTTAATATACCGAAATACTTGTATTTAAACGTAAAATCTGTACGAATTCTGCTACAGGAGATCGAACCCTGGACGTAATAAAGAAGTTAATATCTTAATAAATGCTAAGAAGTATTATAACCGTATATTTCGGAGTATAAGTTGATATTGGAACCGTAAAATAGCATAATTAAAGTGTCGTTTTTTCACACATATAATACACATGCAGAAATACATTTTGTTTTTGAATGTCACAAATTTGAACTTATTTAGAAAGAGTTGACGATGTACGTGTCATTTTATGTGACAGGCAAATAATTAACTTACGATAAAAGTTTTTTTTTTTTTAAATATTTTATTTCTTGTAACGATAAATTATTTTAAATCAATTATTGTTCTTGCTAAAACAAATTTTACTGAAGATTATGAACACATTCCTAATATGTAAAATTTTGATCTTGACTAAAACCACATGAAACTTTGACCACCATGTCTTAACTGTTGTTATGTTGCGAAATATACGGCAGTTCTTTTGTTCAATACTATGTATTATCAGCAAACAGCGATTCATTGATGTTTTTCTCCTCTTTGATAAAAAATTCTTTGATCTTTTTTTAGTAATGTTTATAAATAGTAGTATTAAATAATGAAAAAAGCGTACTTCTTCAGCTCACAAAAATAGTTTTTCTTTAAAATATTTTCTTTGTTGTAACGATAAATTATTTTAAATGAATTATTGTTCCTGCCGAAACAAGTTTTGCTGACGATTATGAATACATTTTTAATGTGTAAAAACGAGTTTGCAATGAATGTATGGGATACGAATTTCTTAATTAACGTAATTACCTAGCATCAAAAGCGAAAATATTCTCGTTTCCTTTGGAATCTCAAACGTTAGAAGTTCCTTTTTTATTTCCAACTTAACCTGTTTTGAAACATCTGAAAAGTATTTAATAAGGGAACTGAGCAACCTTTTAAATTAATTATACGGGTGAGAGCCGCGGCGAAATGTAGCAAATAAAAATGATTTGTCTCTCCGCTTTTCGCCTGAGTCATGCATGGATTAATTGTGATCTTGCTCTTACATTAAGAAATAGTTGACTGAATTTAATATTTTAACATCAAGTTAATTATTTTCTAGGTAGTGAATTATTCCCTGAACTCATTCACGCTTGATTAAAGGGACAGTGGACGTTTAAAAAAAATTCTCATAATTTTCATAATAGAGATTTGAAATTTTGTGCAAATGTACATTTCACCATAAGTATATACCGGGTGTCCCAAAAAGGACTGACTGATTTTAAAATTCAATAACTTCCAAACGGTGACAGATATTAAAAAAAATTCTTGCAGGAGGGTTATGCATAAAGTCAAAAGTTTTATTACAGTGATTTTCGATTTTAGTTCGAATTAAAAACAATAGACGGCGCTGTAAGCAATAGTCGCTAAATACAGGCTCGATTTTTGGTCCTTTCTGTTGTTCCATGCAGAAAAAGGAGATGGAAATGTATTATTCGGGCCACGAAGTACCAAAAATCGAGCCTGAATTTAGCCTCTATTGATCGCAGCGCCATCTATTGTTTGTAATTCGAACTAAAATCGAAAATCACTGTAAAAAAACTTTTGACTTTATGCATAACCCTCCTGCAAGAATTTTTTTAATATCTGCCACCGTTTGGAAGTTATTGAATTTTAAAATCAGTCAGTCCTTTTTGGGACACCCGGTAGAACACCTTAAAAGAAATTTTCAATCTTATTATAATTTTAAGATCTTTTAAAAAATTTTAAATTTCAAAGCGAAATTTTAAATAGCTCCTTGCGTCTTAATTTTTGAGATGTTTCCTCAATTTGGATTTTAATCACGTAAAACTCTATTACAAACAAATCTGTGTATCGATTTTTTAATCCCTTCAATAATTAATTTTTTAGAGATATTTTTTTGAATTCCATATCGATTTTCATCAAACTTCTCCTTTATAATAAGTTAAAAATCAAATTTAATTGTCTTAATGAAGTCGAATTTTAAAATGCATACACAGTTTCTTTTTAAGCAATATCAGGATTCTTCCTTATCAGTTTAATGAATTTTGATCAAAAATTAAGTAGCAAGGAGCATTTAAAAAAGAAAAAAAAAAAAAAAAAAAAACTGAAACATCAGTCTTGAGAAAAACAGATTTAAAGTATATCAAAAAGGCCAAAAAATTGTTTTGAACAAAATTAAAACACCTGTAACTTGGCGTAAAATAATCGTATCTGCATGCGGTTTCCCACGAATGACGTAGTACAAATTGTGACGTAATTGGAGTATCTTAATACACACAAAAAGAAATGTCGATTTCGGGGTCGATTTTTGCTCAAATAAAGGTCCACGGTCCCCTTAAAAGTTTTCATTTTTAAGCACATGTTTATGAACATTAAAATATTGATTTTAAAATAATGTTATTTATGTCGGTTACGTCAGGCTTAATTCGCTTGAGCTCATCGGAACTCAGCTAAGGTACTTCTTTGTTTTAGTGAATATTTAAATATTGGTCGGAATTCATAAATACTGTGTTCCAAAGCCCAGTGGAACAGACCTTCCGAAAAACCGAAGCCTAAATTCTCATTTAATTTCCCTGCGATCTAGAGTCTTTTGCATTTTTTCTTATCAGCGTGTTGCATTTGCGTACACACAGGACAATTTGGTGCCGATATTTCCGTTCATCCATTTCGATATAGGTAGTGCTTAATTTGCGCCGGAGCTCACAGGAGCGCAACTCCGTACTTCCTCATTCTTAATGAATACTTAAATCAGTGGCGTGGCGTCCGGTCATCGCTGGATGCGGCGATGACCAAGCAATATTTTAAAACTCTTAATAAGCTTTTAAAACTCTACGATCCAGTTTTAGCAGAACATTTGGAGTTCATGTATAAGTGAAGGTAAGATTTAAAGTTTCTTTTTTGAACATTCAACCACTGAATTTTAGAGTTAATAATTTTTCACCACAAACTTAAATAATTGCGATGACCACCGAAAATTTTCACGCCACGCCACTGACTTAAATATCAGTCGGATCGCACAGGAGCTTATAACAGCTGAAGCCGACCGGTACAGCGCTGTGCATTTGTTTTCCTAGTTGACACACACACACACACACACACACAAAAAAAGCAATTTAACAAATTACAATGACCATTTGGAAAATCATTTTTTCAAAGACTAAAATTTAAGACATACAAAATCGCACGGAGTTGATCATACATTACGTACGCCATGAATTAAACATTAATAGTGTTATTATACGTAAAAGTTGCAAACGACAAAAATGGCCTGCGACTCGTCCTGAAACTTACGTATTATCCACCTGAAACTTACGTATTATCCAAGCATCTCATTGGCTGATCGGGAAAAGGCTTTTCCATCGTCCAAGAAATCTGACGACCAATTTTAAATGAAATTTCATTCTTAAACTTGTAAACTTCCCACAATATTACTTTTTACACCGTCTTATAGAGAAAAAAAAATGTACTTTTAAAGGCAATTTGTTTGAAAGCTGTATCTCAATTTGTTTCTGAGTTATTAATTTTTTTTTTGTAGTTTTTATTACTTTTTTGTCATAGTGGCAACAGAAGTATCCATCTCTGTTGAAAGTAAAGGTTAGTGTATAGACCAATCAGAAAACGAATATAATGCGGATTAAACCAATAAAACGCTTCAGATATGCTTTTAATTTCCTACCGTGACGAGGACAATAACCATTTTTCCAAATGACTAAAAAAAAAAAAAAAAAAAAAAACCTTCGCGAGTAGAAGTTTCTTAAAATTATCCATTCCTGATTTTAATGTTTTTGTTCTGCTCATTTATTAAACGTTATTATACACAAACGAATACGTGTATAGTGAGAATGCATTAAAAAATTTATTTTTGCTGAAGAAGAAATGGCTTAACGTTTTTAAAATAATGTACAAAATAAATAATAACAACAATAATAATAACCTTTTAATTTGGATCTTGGATATTTATACTTGAATTCCTACAAAAAGGAACTGAGTGGATGCTGTGGTTTAAATGAGGTATAAAACATGAAAATTTAAAAAAAGCATTGATAATTTCTCAGATACATTTTTGTAATGGGGGATTTCCTGTGAGCTTTTTATGTTGGGAAGAAGCAGGAGTAGACATAATTGAGGTAACAATTTTATGGAAGATCTTTTCGCACTATCTTATTGGGTAGTCATTATTTTTAATATATTTTTTCTCAATATTAAAATCTAATATTACTATTGTATTACTATTGTACAGATTTATTAGCTATAGCTGTTACAACAGCAGATTTGTGAGATAAGGAGCATTGTACTGATATTTTTAAAGATGAGGTACAAAACATCTATTTTGGTGTTAATTTTAATTTATCTTAATGTTATTTTAAAAGTTTTTAAATTATGTCTGATTATTTATTTTTAATGTGATATTTAAGAATTCAGACATAGTTTGTTTATATATTTAAAAATTGAACATTCTGTTCATAAATTTTTTTTAGTTTGTCTGTTCTTAATCAGGTTCTTTCATACTTTATATTATAATTATAATTATAATATAAAGTATGAAAGAATCAATGATTATTAATGTTTTAATATATGAGGTAGTTAAAATTCTTGTGGTTCAAGTTGCATTTTTGAAATCTTCAAAAACAAAAGATTTACTAGACGTGATAGAAACGACACTACTGAAATTAGAAATGTTTCTTGATCTAGCATGAACGTTTAAAGAAAATATATTATAGTCGAACCTCGTTATCCCGACACTTCAATGACCAGAAAAATGTGTCGTCATAAGCGGAGTGTCGCAGTAACCGGGGTTGGACAAAATATGTTTATAAAAAGCTGTATTTTTATTAATTTAAGACAATTTTAAATCATATCTGTTCTTGTAGTTTTAAGCAAAAAAAAAAAAAAATAACAACAACAACAAAAAAAAAAAAAAAAAAAAAAAAAAAAAAAAACATTATTATTAAACGAAATAATCACACAAAACAAAATTGCAAAGAATAAAAATCAGATTTATGTTGACTTGTTTTTTTATTGTTAAGTTACATGAAATATGAATGAATTAAGGTTTGCTTATACCTAGATGTGCTTCCTATGATTCTTTTCTCAATATTATACAATGAATTGTAATGAATATTCGTTGTTTCAGAAATGGATGTTAGATAATTTCTGTTCATTTCAATGCAATGCAATGCTTTGGTTTTAGTCGAATGAAAAACGCCGTGTAACCACAAGAGAGCGCCGAAGCACTAGAACAAAAAGACCGCGAATAGACCGATACGTCTATCTGGAGCTTAAGTGGGTCATTCATAGTGTGTGGGTTTATTTAGAGCGTTCCATCTTGTGCTGTGGTTGCGACCTTACCGACATTTAAGAGAGAGATGCCAGGCTGTGTATCCTCCTCGTAGCTTAATGATAAGGCATTAGAGCGTTCCATATTGTGCTGTGGTTGCGGCCTTACCGACATTTAAGAGAGAGATGCCAGGCTGTGTATCCTCCTCGTAGCTTAATGATAAGGCATTAGAGCGTTCCATATTGTGCTGTGGTTGCGGCCTTACCGACATTTAAGAGAGAGATGCCAGGCTGTGTATCCTCCTCGTAGCTTAATGATAAGGCATTAGAGCGTTCCATATTGTGCTGTGGTTGCGACCTTACCGACATTTAAGAGAGAGATGCCAGGCTGTGTATCCTCCTCGTAGCTTAATGATAAGGCATTAGAGCGTTCCATATTGTGCTGTGGTTGCGGCCTTACCGACATTTAAGAGAGAGATGCCAGGCTGTGTATCCTCCTCGTAGCTTAAAGATAAGGCATTAGAGCGTTCCATATTGTGCTGTGGTTGCGACCTTACCGACATTTAAGAGAGAGATGCCAGGCTGTGTATCCTCCTCGTAGCTTAATGATAAGGCATTAGAGCGTTCCATATTGTGCTGTGGTTGCGGCCTTACCGACATTTAAGAGAGAGATGCCAGGCTGTGTATCCTCCTCGTAGCTTAATGATGAGGCATTAGAGTGTTATTCCAAGGATCCGAGTTTGATACCTAGCTTGAGCATTTTTCACTCTGTTGGTTTACGCTTAGTCAGCAATGCGAAAAATTTTACGTATTTAATATTCAATAATTTCGGGCGTAATTTCATTGCTGAACATTAATTGAAAATTTAATTAAAATTGTACTTATACGTTAAGAAATAGCTTTTTCAAGGCATTAATCAGTTTTCTCGATCCGGTAATAATATGAGTTTTGAATAATTATTTTTTCATATAGGCATCCAAAACGGAACAACTATCTGTGGTCTTCGGCGTGTTTAAGCAGTTATAGTGATTTTAAAAAATGAAAAAAAAATCTGAAATTTAGAAAACTTATATGTAAAGTACTAGAGCGGGCGGCGGCGACACGAATGACTACGTCATCGAGTTACGGGATGAAATCATGATGCAGGACAAGATTTTTAAGAGCAGATTAAGGAATGACTGGTCTGCCTCGACATTTCTTGGTACGAGAGGCGCAGCAGCGGGCGCCAACTCGACATTTTGGCGTCACTATCACGTCATCGAGTTATGGGATGAAACCGGTGCCAAATTAAAGGTTAAAAAATGTCTTTTGAGAATATTTTGGTCTGCCAACGCATATCTTGGTAGAAACCTCCAACAGACTAAAATCTATAACAAAAAAAATACGTCATAACGTACAATTAAAACCCTATAAACATAATATTTTACATTACATTGTCATCTATATTACTTCGAATCGACTTTCAAGATGAATTAAGGGTTTAGGAAAAGTTTATTAATAGTAAGTGAGAAAATGACTGATTCGGCATAACTTGGTACAAAGCGAGAAGAACGGGCCGCAATTCTCTATTTTGAGTATACTATTACGTCATCGAGTTACGGCTTGAAATTTTGGCACATTAAACACACCGATTAATGCAATACGAATATTTCAGCTGCCTCGTCATATCTTGGTAGGAGATGAGCATCACTATCACGTCATTTCGAGTTATAGCGATGAGAATATTTCAATCTGCCTCGTCATATCTTGGTACAAGACGAGCAGAGCGTGGCGTCAAATCATAATTTTTGCGGTTTTAACAAGTCATCGAGTTACGACATGAAATCTTCATGTAGGACAAGATTATTTGGAGTAGATTAAGGAATGATTAATCTGCCTCAACATTTCTTGGTACGATATAAGCAGTAGCGGACTCCAAGTCGTCATTTTGGCTTCACTATCACGTCATCGATTTACGGGATAAAACCGGTGCCAAATTAATAGTAAAATAAAGCTTTTAAGAATATTTTGGTCTGCCTGAGCATATCCTGGTAGAAACCATCGGCAGACTAAAAGCTATAACAAAAAAATACGTCATAATATACAATTGAAACCCCATAAACATAATATTTTACATTACATTGCCATATGTAACTTCGAATAGACTTTCAAGATGAATTAAAGGTTATGGAAAAGCTTATTTACACTACGTGAGAAAATGACTGATTCGGCATAACTTGTTTTTTTGTTATAGATTTTAGTCTGCCGGCGGTTACTACCAGGATAAGCGCAGACAGACCAAAATATTCTTAAAAGACTTTATTTTACATTTAATTTGGTACCATTTTATATCCCGTAACTCGATGACGTGTTAGTGACGCCAAAATGAGGAATTGGCGCCCGCTGCTGCTCATATCGTACCAAGAAATGTCGAAGCAGACCAGTCATTCCTTAATCTGTTTCTAATAATCTTATCCTACATGAAGATTTCATGTGGTAAATCGATGACGTGTTAAAACCGCCAAAGTTACGAATTGGCGCCCTGATCTGCTCATCTCCTACCAAGATATGACGAGGCAAACTAAAATATTCATATTGCACTAATTGGTATGTTTAATGTGCCAAAATTTCAAGCCGTAACTCGATGAAGTAATAATACTGTCAAAATAGGGAACTAGCGCGTTCTTCTCGCTTTGTACCAAGTTATGCCGAATCAGTCATTTTCTCATGTAGTGTTAAAAAACTTTTCCTAAACACTTAATTCATCTTGAAAGTCGATTCGAAGTAATATATATGGCAATGTAATGTAAAATATTATGTTTACAGGGTTTTAATTGTACATTATCACGTATTTTTTTGTTATAGATTTTAGTCTGCCGGCGGTTACTACCAGGATAAGCGCAGACAGACCAAAATATTCTTAAAAGACTTTATTTTACCTTTAATTTGGCACAGGTTTCATCCCGTAACTCGATGACGTGATATTGATGACAAAATGACGAGTTGGCGTCCGCTGCTGAGTCTATTGTACCAAGAAATGTCGAAGCAGACCAGTCATTCCTTAATCTACTCCTAAAAATCTTGTCCTGCGTCATGATTTCATCCCGTAACTCGATAACGTGATTATACCGCCAAATTTAAGAATTGGTGCCCCACTCTGCTCGTCTCGTACCAAGATATGACGAGGCAGACTGAAATATTCTTATTGTACTGATATGTGAATTAAAATGTGCCAATTTTTCAAGCCGTAAGTCGATGACATCATTATATCGTCAAAATTCGGAATTGGCGCCCCGTTCTGCTCGTTTCGTACCAAGATATGACGAAGCAGACTGAAATATTCTTATTGTACTGATATGTGCCTTTAATGTGCCAAATTTTCAAGCCGTAACTCGATGACGTGATTATACCGCCAAAATAAAAATTGGCGCCCCGATGTGCTCATCTCCTACCAAGATATAACAAGGCAGACTGAAATATTCGTATTGTACTAATCCGTATGTTTAATGTGCCAAAATTTCAAATCGTAACTCAATGACGTAATAAATAACACTGTCAAAATAACGAATTGGCGTTCTTCGCGCTTTGTACCAAGTTATGCCGAATCAGTCATTTTCTCACGTACTGTAAATAATCTTTTCCTAAACCCTTAATTCATCTTGAAAGTTGATTCGAAGTAATATATATGGTAATGTAATGTAAAATATTACGTTTATAGTGTTTTAATTGAACATTATAACGTATTTTTTGTTATAGATTTTAGTCTGCCGGGGGTTTCTTCCAGGATATGCGCAGTCAGACCAAAATATTCTTAAAATACTTTTTTTTTTACCTTTAATTTGGCACCGGTTTCATCCCGTAACTCTATGACGTGATAGTGTCGCCAAAATGGCGAGTTGGCGCCCACTGCTGCGCCTCTCGTACCAAGAAATGTCGAGGCAGACCAGTCATTCCTTAATCTACTCTTTAAAATCTTGTCGTGCATCATGATTTCATCCCGTAACTCGATGACTTAGTCATTCGTGTCGCCGCCGCCCGGCCTATACCTTTTATATCTGTATTTTGGCAGAAAAAAAAAGGGCCAATATCCGATTTTGTCGATTTTAAAAGAATTTGTTCCGTTCTTTTATTTTTCCAAATCGTTGTGAAATATTAGCGAAAATATAATTTCCCTCAGGAGTATATTGAAGAGAGAATGTTGGCCTGATTATTGTAAATTGATTCTACGACCTTAGGGCAAAAATGGTGGTTTTGACCACTGGCCCTTTAACCCTTTACCAGGCGGTGTCCACAAAAAAGGACACCTAATTTTAATTCCAAAACTGACAAATGGCACAAAGAATATTAAATTAAAAATTTCCTTTTATAATGTACGGGAAAAGAAGCAAGTGTTTATTTTCTAATAAATTCGTTTGTCAATTCTAGTGTCAATCCATCAATTCATCATTACAGACTTATTCTGCGCCGGAAAGGGTTTTAAAAAAAGAGAGATAGAGATGTAATTCTATTTATTTATATTCTGTCTAGCTGAGAACTTTTTAATAATTGACAAATGACCTTCCGTTTTCTTCATGTGGTGACGACAACAAATTACTAACTATGCCAGTTAGATCTTTTTTATTTAAGTCCAATTTTTCTTAACAACGTGACGAGCCAACAATTGGTTAATTTGGAAAAACGAAAAGTATGTTTTCTTTATATTGAACTTGTGTTCTGTAGTGCTTTGATATCTATAGTTCTTTGGTTTTAGTATCTGATATTTTTTTATACATCTATACTGTAGTACATGGTATCAACACCTATATTATGTGTAAATATTAATAATTAAAAAATTCTTTAATCATTTCAGGGCCAAACTACTTCCATTCGTAACATACTGATATGTTTGAATGGTACTAGAATTTACAAACAAATTTATTTGAAAATAAGTAAAATCTTGTCTTCACATACTTATTAAAAGGGAAGTTTTTATTCCAAAATTCTTGTGCTAATGTGGCATTTAGGGATTAAAATTAAGTGGTACAAAAATGAACCATCGCCCTCCGCCCTTCAATGGGTTAAAGTGCTGTAGTGTATATGCACCAAAACAGAGAGTGGAAAAAAATTGTACTTATTACATATTTTTTGAAAAATGATAGTTTCTTACAATGATTATTTTTCTTGATTTGATGCATTAAATTAAACTAATATTAGTCCATATTTATAATTACAAATAAATGTTTAAAATTTATAAACAAATTACAATGAAAATCATTACAGTAATTTTTTAACATATTTATTAAAGAAAAGCGGGAAAATATTTTCGCTCTTGTTAGAATCTTGATCGTTAGAATTTTTATTTATGTTTCTAAGAACTTCCCTTATGTTGAAATATCGAGGAAGTATTTAATGATTTAAATAAACAACGCTTTGAATGAAGAGCACGGATAAAAACTGCTGATTAAATGTTGCAGATAAAATTTCTTCTATTTTTGCTAAATCTGTCGAAATCTCTCATGGGTTAATTCAGATCATGTTGTTCATTACAAAATAATTAAATGACTTTTCTATTTTAAATCAAATTTAGTTAATGTACTTAGATAGTTCATTATTTATCAAAACAATTCTATTTTAGTATAGAATTTATCATTTCAATAAATTGCATACAGTTTGCTTATAAAAGAATTTATAGCCATTTTAAACATTTTCTTAGTTGAAATGTGTTTTTGAATTTGGTTTGTCTGTCTATCTGTCCGTCTGTTCGTGCTCTAACTCGCGTAAATATAGTCCGATTGCCATAAAATGGATATATGTTATTGGGTATCACTATGGCATGTTCGGTATTGAAAATGACGTGTGTAGAATTTATGGTTAATTTACAGGGACACTCAAAATAATTCCGTTACATACGGTCTATGGTAAAATACAGTTTGCGGTGTATTTTAATATTTTACACTGTTTTAAACATATAGAAACGGATATATATCACTGAAGTGAACTACAAGGTTCTTTCTATAGAAAGGGGTGAACACAGAATTTGCCGTTCAATTACAGGGACACACGAAAGAATTTGGTAAGATAAAAATGAACAATAATTGAACTATTGAAACCTACGAACAATAATTGCTAGGAGTGCGTTTACAGTTGTGGTATTCATTTTTAAATTTACTTATTTTTTAAATATTACTTGGTGTATATCAATTCGATAGATCATATACAGGGCTGCACAAACGTTTTCAACAGCATCCGTTTATTTGCGGAAATTGCTAAATGGAAATTTTGAACAGTTGTATGCATTTAACTGAACTAACTTTTAGCATATTAAGTAGTATACACACACACACACATATATATATATATTCTATTAACATTTGTATTAATTTAATATTTATATGAATAATGAAATATAATATGGTATTTTTATATTAGAATTTGTTGGGATATAGCAGTTGGTATATTATGAATAAATTAACTTATAATAGCATAATCTTATGACAATTTGTTCATATTAGTTTCAAGTTAATATCATAGATAGCACTGAAATTTAAATTGGATTCTGTCTGATGCTTCGAATAGAGTAATAATATCAATTTTTAACACATGGTGGAGCTTAATGTTTGCTATTTGCGATTTTGTAAATTTATAGTTTTGGTATTTTTTACTTTAGTTAAGAAATTAAAAAAAAAAAATTAAAAGTGTTAAGAGGTAATTTACTTATTATGTAATTATTTTCTATTTATATTATTTTAATTGTATTTATCACGGTATTTCAAAATGGATTAACTGTATACATTAGGTTTTAAAATCTGTGTTAACTTAACTGTAAAAATAACCTTAAACTTATCGAGCTTTTGGATACCATGTTCTGATGTGTATTTGGATAAAATAACGTGGATTTTATTAGGTATTTTGTGTAATATTACTATTTTTCCTTGCTATAAATTAATTATTTAAAAGGTTGTATTGCTTTTTCCATTTCATAGCATTTAATTTTATTCTGTTTTCATCTTGAAACTATTCTCTTGGTTATATTGGTCGTTAGAGTACAGGAGAAAGGTTTTTTTTTCAGCTTTTAGCTTTTTTTCTCACAGAAAACGACTGATTTTGCTTATATAATTGAATTCTGTACTCTTGATAACGTAATTCAATATATAAGCTTTTCAATTATTTTTATCGAAATCCATATTCTACTTTTTTTCTTCATTATTAATTCTTGTTATATAGTACAAGGGACTTTATTTTATACATAGCAGCGTGTTTATTATGTTTTTTGTATCCATTCAGTGTGTTTGAGGTCACTGTATTGTTGTAAATTCATTCATACTATCACAATTATTGATGGTGGTCAGTAATGTTTAATTAATGGTTATATATAGATCATATACAGAGCTGCAAAAAAAAAATCGTATATTTTCCCGATAATTCATGGTAATAACAGAAAATGGGTTTTCAAATGCATTATGCGTTTTTCAAATTGTTCATTTAGGCATCATCTTTCACCTTAGTAAGCTGTGAAATTTATCTGAGATATCTGAATGCGTTGGAAAGTGTGTCATAATCTATGCTGTACGAATGGCTTTTCGTTTTGTTTTCATTATCAGTAAGTATTGATAATAAATATCAATAAGCAATCATTATCAAATATGTTTTTTAAAATTACTTCCATTTCCATTACCGCATTTTTATTTCATCTTTAAAACAAAACTATTTCTTGGAGTATTTTTTTTTAACTTATGAAAAAAGAATAACTAAAACTCAAAATTGCATTTTAAGCAATTCTTTTTATTACTTGTAGGCACGTGCGATGCTTTTGCACTTCAATCTTTGAGTTTATTTTCTGATACATTTTTCATTAACTTATAATTATTGGCATTTTTTTAACGAAACATTTTTTTATTGAAATATGAGTGCACTATGTCAAAAGCCCATTCAAAAACCTTTCGTATTCCCCGCCCTATTCATCGTTGTCATCGCACGTTCTGATCACAATTATTTCATCGTACCTACCGTATTCATTGGTATATGTTGTGCATGTGCGTCGAAAAAGATATGTTGATATCATGTTGCATGATGATACTTAACCTAACAGTAGAACGAAAATTCAGTATGCAATGTCACTTGTGGGCAAAAACTCTTATGCAATGATAACTCATTCCTCGTTGTACGCTATATACTATTTAAATTCGTGATGTAAAGTCAGAAGTGAGAAAAAAGTCCTATCTAATGATACCTCATTCATTGTTGTACGCTAGATATTAGTTGAGAAAAGGGGATATTGACAACAGAAGTAACATATATTATTATTAATATTACTCGTCACGTGGATCAATAGCTGAGATAAACAATTTAAAAATCTGATGAACCTGGACTATATATGAGGGAGAATTTTCAGAACAACACAAGTTGTATTCATAAAGGAATATTGCAATGTTATGTAACACTTTCGCCTGATTACCCGTAGAATAGACACAAATTTCAATTCAGGAATACCTTCAATTCCTGACGGAAATACAGATTAGAACAAGTTGGAAATTGCTCGTCGAACGTGGAAAATGAGGTGCGTTCGTACTGTAACTAGTTTTATAAATATGTTTTGCACCTCATATTGTACTGAATGTATATTTTATTGCACTTCAATAAGTGCATATCCATTTCATTCTGTTCGAAAGTCTGTAATATCATTAAAATGCACTTGAAATAATTTTTTTTCCCCATTGGCCATCATGTAATGAAAAACTTTTGACAGTCCCTGTAATTAAATTATGCATCCGATTTTCATAAAATTGGAAATGACTCGACAAAATTTTATAACAATTATATATTTAAATTTTCAGACCATTCGGAAGGCTGTAACAGCATTAAATTGTACTTGCAATAATTTATTCTCATTAGCCGTCATGTAATGGAAAACTTTTGACTGTCCCTGTAATTAAACTATCCCTCCGATTTTCATAAAATTTGAAATGATTCGACAAAATTTTGCAACAATTATATATTTAAAATTTCAGACCATTCGGTTGGGTAGTTTTTGCTCTGTTATATGCGGACAGACGGACTGAACGATGACTATAAGTGCTACGTATTTATATAATTACGAACGCACCTAAAAACAAATGTGGCTAAAAAGAATGAAAAACAGAAAAAAGTAAAAAAGAAAAAATACTTATTTCTTAAGGGGACAGTTCCCCTTCAACCGGTCAAAAATGCTAGAAAACTGATTCAATTTCCATACCTTTTCACAAACTAACTAATAAAGCAAATTCAATGACATTTTTTAGATTGTTAGGTATACCTTTACTTGTTACAATATACAAAACAGATTGATGAAAAATATTTAAATAATTAGGAAAACTTAATTAGGTAACCTATTGTTTTTTTTTTTTTGTTTTCATAATTACCATATATCACTGCGCGCATGATATCTCGTGTTCATTTTAATTTATTAATTTTAAATAGATGTTAATTTAAAGATATTACTTCACTTAATATAATGAACTAAAATCTTTTAATTATCTTTATTTATAATATTTATAATTAATAATAAAAATTAAAAAAAAGAAATCTGTAAAATTCCTCGCATATTTTTTGTAATAAAATTTTTATTATGATAATTCTAAGATTTTAGTTCTTTTATGCAGAAGTTTAATATTAATGCACTCTAAAAATTTCAACCCATTATCTTTACTAGTTTTTGAGAAATCATGCGCGCAGTGATATATGGCAATTACGAAAACAACAACAAAAAAAAACAGTAGATTACTTAATTACGTTTTCCTAATTAATTTAAATATTTTTCATCAATCTGCTTTGTTTATTGTAACAAGTAAAGCTATACTTAACAATAAAAAAAAAAATTCATTGAATTTGCTTTATTAGTTAGTTTGGGAAAATGTATGGAAATTGAATCAGTTTTCTAGCATTTTTGATCGGTTGAAGGAGAACTGTCCCCTTAATCTTAATCTAGGAAAATATAATACAGGGTGTCCATAAAAGAATGCCCCAGCTATATATTTTAATAGTATCAACTGTAAGCGTTGTAGCGTGTTGGTTCAAGGTCACAAATAAAAAGTAAGGCAAACAGTTTTAGGTAAGCGCATCCCAAGGAGCTTAAACCATGGAGAAGCCGTTCTTCCCCGTTGTTGAAGCTAGCGACCACGCCCCCCCATCCTCCCAAAACATCGGGTCGCCTAATAGCAATGTATATAAATTTTCTTGTATAAAAGTGCTTTATTGAAAGATTTTTTTTTATGTTTCCCGCTTACACTTTTGTTGAATTTAAATCTAAAGCTTTAAGCATAAATCTGATTTCCATTTTATGATGTTTTCAATTCGCTCTTTATTTTTAAAACAATTGGCAATTTTCGAAGTACGTGTTAATGATCGGACAGCAATCGTGACTAAGAGATTATTATTGTGATAGTCTTTCACCTACGTTGATATCATGTACATTGAGGTGGAGCCCTACGTGCAATAGCGGATCAAAGGGGGGGGGGGGAGGATGGGGGGTCGCGGCCACCCTGAACAACAACAACAACAAAAAAAATGCTAAAAATCATTAAAAAAATTAAATATATATTAAATCCAACTGCTGATATTAGATGCAACTGCTAATTGCTCCCTCATGACGACATTTCTGTCGCTGTTAAGTCCTAAAAATTGCCTTAAAACGCTAACTTTGACAAAATAGTCCTTGAATTTTTAAATGTTTTAAAAACATCTTTTAGCTATCAAATTTTATTAGAGACCTTATAATATTTTCCGCTACAAAGTGAAGCAAAAAGTATGAACGGAAATTATTGAATTTTTATTTTCCTTTTAGTCCTTTAAACTGTTTGTAGGTACAAAATATTATGATGATAAATATAGTAAATAATGGTATTGCTTAATAAGGAGAAACTTGCTCTTAGCTATTTAGTTATAAGTAGTAATTAATAATATTTTGAAGTAATTTTTTTGTAATCAAATTTAAATAATTGTAAATACGCAATACCATAAAAAGACACAAACTTCATTTGAGACATTACTTCTGCTCTTATAGCGATTTGACATCTCCCCCCCCACCTCTATTTTCCTCCTTAAGAAAACCCAGCTCGATTTTTTTGGGGGGGGGAGGGGGGGTGATGTATGACATTTTTTCCCATGGTATTTACATTCCCAATAGTTGTTGACAAATGTCAGCCCTCAAAGTCTTTTAACTGTTGTACAGCCGACTCTCTCAAAATCCTCTGCATGTGATTTACTTGCTTGTTTAACCCTCTTATTTACGATTCTCCTCCCTCCCCCCCTTCCCCACAAATCGGTCTTTGAATTAGTAGAATTAAATGTTATTATAAATTGCAATAAAAATTTATGCCATAAATAAGACTTGGATGCATAAAAAACATCACTCAAAATAAAATTTAGAAGAAAACCTTTTCCAAAACATTGTTTTATCATTTAAGGGTGTATTCCAATCCAAATTGCTTATTTTCTGATTTATTTTTAAATTCATTTTTGGTCTCGAGTGCATCAAACTGGCACATTCTCTTATTTAGAAACTATATAATGTGCCGATTGTCGATTTTAACTATATTATAATAATATAGTAATAAAAATATATTAACGATATTAACTTGTCGATTTTTGATAAATGCAGAAAGTATTGCAAAAAATGCTGTCAAAGTTGGCGTTTTGAACCGAGTGGGAGATCTGGGAATTAAAAAAATGGTCATACTGAGAAAATAATTGTTTATAAATCAAATTCTAATTAATTGAGCAAAAAATGAAATCACACGGCCTCTTATACATCTCTTCAAAAATTACCTCAGCAAGTTTCATGATTTTACTTTTAAAAATGAGTCTCAAAATGTCTCAAAAAATTTCGAGCTGTTGAGGGTGAAAAAATATTTTAATTAGGAGCCTCATATGATGTTGACGGGAACAAGAGGACAGTTTCTCTATCAATATCTTTTACAAGATAATTAAATTTTACAGATAACTGTGAAATTTGTATAACTGTTAAATTCTTGAGAAACTGAATAAAACTGTTTGAAAATTCTAAGAATGTTGGATATTTTTTCAGCAGTGGGCTCTCCCCGTTTAAGACAATTTAAAAACACAAAAATTTACCATTGTCTCTTCCATTTCTTCCCCCCCCCCCCAATGAAAAATCCCTAGTTTTTTTTGTGTGTTATTTTAAATTGCACAGTTTTCTTTTCTTTTTTTTTTTTTCTAACCGTGACAGATTTTGAATTAAATAAATTTGAAAATTCAGGGAGGGATAATGATCCTTCCTTGACCCCTTACAGGTGTCTATTTTAAAAGAAGTCTCTTTTCTTTATAATGCACAGGTTCTTAATTTTAAAAATCTGATGATTAAAAAAAATTCTTCCAAAAATAGTACAACAAAATTTAATAATACAATTCTGATTCTGGAAAATTTTGTGAAATGTATCTTTTCTGTATCAGGAAAATTTGATCTTAATCTTAAGAGATATACATATTACTAATCCTCCCTTTTAAAATGAAGACATTGCTAAGATCTATAACACTTAAAAAATAGATAAAAAACGGTGTGTTTATATATATAATTAGAATTATTTGAGCCATTCTTTAATCTTTAAGAATTTGTTAGTAGCAGGTACATATTTACATACAGGGGTTGTCTACAAATGTCAGTCTAATTCTGTATTTTCCATTTCAAGAATTCTTTATTATCTGTTTGACAGCCTTATTTAATAAAAATAAGCTTCGCAATAACAATATTTTCATAAAAGAAATTCACCTAAAGCTTGAAACATATTTGTTTGCTCATATCTAAATTAGAGGATGTTTTTGTTATAGTCTGTAAATACCTCAGAAATCTTATTTAACATATTTAAAATCACATTCTTACTTCTAATCTTTGTAGCATGACTGAAAATTATGTTAAATCTAATGTAAGCAATTTAATTAAGACTGATGTGAAAAAAAAAAAAAAAAAAAAAAAAAAACCTTGTTGAAACAAAATATCTCCTACTAGTAGTATAAAAAGTAATTTTTTTTTTTTTTTTCGTTAAAAAAAGTCAAACTTTTCCGAATATAACCAGTTTTATAAAGTAATAATCATAGTAATAATTTTTTTTTCCACTTGGTGTTTAAGACGTATGAATGAGAAAATATTTGAAATTTTACCATAAAAAACAAATTAATACGTCTAAACAGTCTTCTATAAATGTAAAATCACAGAAAAAATCGGATCTTGACTCTAAAATTATTTTTATTAGGAATTTTCGATACTCATTTTTCAATGTATCGCTATGAGTTCTTCAATGTTTTGGGAGGATGAGGGGGCGTGGCAGGCTTCACTTTCGTAGCATTGCGTAGCGGAGCGTTGCTTTCTCCATTAGTTCAACCTCCTTGGCGCATCCGCGAGTACTACTCTATTATTTACTCTACTCGCTTGCAGTGCCACATGCGCAAAATGGCAACCCTTGAGCGTAAAAGACTTTTGTGTTCTGCTATTTTCTAAGAGTGAATCAATAATTTCAGTTCAACGTGCGTTTCATTTAAAGTTTAATTGTGATTCCCATGTGGCAAAAACACACAGACATGAGGAATCTATTGCTTCCATTACTCCGGACTTGTTAACCAAAGTGTGGGAAGAACTGGACTTTAGAATGGATGTGTGCCATATAATCAAACGTGCACATTTTGAACATTTGTAAGAAAAACTTGGTTACCTTCAATTTGATGTATGATTTGTTGTAAATAGTCTAAATTAAACTGTTATGATATACCACTGAAACTGGAAAATTCTTTATTATTATACAGGGTGTCCATAAAAGAATGCCCCAGTTATATATTTTAATAGTATCAACTGTAAGCGTTGTAGCGTGTTGGTTCAAGGTCACAAATAAAACGTAAGGCAAACAGTTTTAGGTAAGCGCATCCGCGAGTACTACTCTATTATTTACTCTATTCGATTGCAGTGGCACATGCGCAAAATGGCAACCCTTGAGCGGCGTAAAGAGTTTTGTGTTCTGCAATTTTCTAAGAGTGAATCAATAATTTCAGTTCAACGTGCGTTTCGTTTAAAGTTTAATTGTGATTCCCATGTGGCAAAAACACGCAGACATGAAGAATCTATTGCTTCCATTACTCCGGACTTGTTAACCGAAGTGTGGGAAGAACTAGACTTTATAAGTTGGATGTGTGCCATATAATCAAACGTGCACATTTTGAACATTTGTAAGAAAAACTTGGTTACCTTCAATTTGATGTATGATTTGTTGTAAATAGTCTAAATTAAACTGTTATGATATACCACTGAAACTGGAAAATTCTTTTATTATTATACAGGGTGTCCATAAAAGAATGCCCCAGTTATATATTTTAATAGTATCAACTGTAAGCGTTGTAGCGTGTTATTTCAAGATCACAAATAAAAAGTAAGGCAAACAGTTTTAGGCAAGCGCATCCGCGAGTACTACTCCATTATTTACTCTACTCGCTTGCAGTGGCACATGCGCAAAATGGCAACCCTTGAGCGGCGTAAAGAGTTTTGTGTTCTGCAATTTTCTAAGAGTGAATCAATAATTTCAGTTCAACGTGCGTTTCGTTTAAAGTTTAATTGTGATTCCCATGTGGCAAAAACACGCAGACATGAAGAATCTATTGATTCCATTACTCCGGACTTGTTAACCGAAGTGTGGGAAGAACTAGACTTTAGGTTGGATGTGTGCCATATAATCAAATGTGCACATTTTGAACATTTGTAAGAAAAACTAGGTTAGTTTACCTTCAATTTGATGTATGATTTGTTGTAAATAGTCTAAATTAAACTGTTATGATATACCACTGAAACTGGAAAATTCTTTTATTATTATACAGAGTGTCCATAAAAGAATGCCCCAGTTATATATTTTAATAGTATCAACTGTAAGCGTTGTAGCGTGTTGGTTCAAGGTCACAAATAAAAAGTAAGGCAAACAGTTTTAGGTAAGCGCATCCGCGAGTACTACTCCATTATTTACTCTACTCGCTTGCAGTGGCACATGCGCAAAATGGCAACCCTTGAGCGGCGTAAAGAGTTTTGTGTTCTGCAATTTTCTAAGAGTGAATCAATAATTTCAGTTCAACGTGCGTTTCGTTTAAAGTTTAATTGTGATTCCCATGTGGCAAAAACACGCAGACATGAAGAATCTATTGATTCCATTACTCCGGACTTGTTAACCGAAGTGTGGGAAGAACTAGACTTTAGGTTGGATGTGTGCCATATAATCAAATGTGCACATTTTGAACATTTGTAAGAAAAAATAGGTTAGTTTACCTTCAATTTGATGTATGATTTGTTGTAAATAGTCTAAATTAAACTGTTATGATATACCACTGAAACTGGAAAATTCTTTTATTATTATACAGGGTATCCATAAAAGAATGCCCCAGTTATATATTTTAATAGTATCAACTGTAAGCGTTGTAGCGTGTTGGTTCAAGGTCACAAATTAAAAGTAAGGCAAACAGTTTTAGGTAAGCGCATCCGCGAGTACTACTCCATTATTTACTCTACTCGCTTGCAGTGGCACATGCGCAAAATGGCAACCCTTGAGCGGCGTAAAGAGTTTTGTGTTCTGCAATTTTCTAAGAGTGAATCAATAATTTCAGTTCAACGTGCGTTTCGTTTAAAGTTTAATTGTGATTCCCATGTGGCAAAAACACGCAGACATGAAGAATCTATTGATTCCATTACTCCGGACTTGTTAACCGAAGTGTGGGAAGAACTAGACTTTAGGTTGGATGTGTGCCATATAATCAAATGTGCACATTTTGAACATTTGTAAGAAAAAATAGGTTAGTTTACCTTCAATTTGATGTATGATTTGTTGTAAATAGTCTAAATTAAACTGTTATGATATACCACTGAAACTGGAAAATTCTTTTATTATTATACAGGGTATCCATAAAAGAATGCCCCAGTTATATATTTTAATAGTATCAACTGTAAGCGTTGTAGCGTGTTGGTTCAAGGTCACAAATAAAAAGTAAGGCAAACAGTTTTAGGTAAGCGCATCCGCGAGTACTACTCTATTATTTACTCTACTCGCTTGCAGTGGCACATGCGCAAAATGGCAACCCTTGAGCGGCGTAAAGAGTTTTGTGTTCTGCAATTTTCTAAGAGTGAATCAATAATTTCTGTTCAACGTGCGTTTCGTTTAAAGTTTAATTGTGATTCCCATGTGGCAAAAACACGCAGACATGAAGAATCTATTGATTCCACTACTCCGGACTTGTTAACCGAAGTGTGGGAAGAACTGGACTTTAGGTTGGATGTGTGCCATATAATCAAATGTGCACATTTTGAACATTTGTAAGAAAAACTAGGTTAGTTTACCTTCAATTTGATGTATGATTTGTTGTAAATAGTCTAAATTAAACTATTATGATATACCACTGAAACTGGAAAATTCTTTTATGGACACTCTGTATACCTAACGTAAGAAAATATACAATAATCTCTTCCGAGTTACCCCGACTCTATAAAGCGTTGTTTATTTTCAGGAACCTCAAAAACTAATATATTTTTGAGATCTAAATAATCATTTATAAAAGCAAAGATTCTTTTGCTACCTCTTATTTTCAGAAACGGTTCCGTTCCGAGAAATTTTTATAGTGTATTAATCAGTTTTTTATTCGACATGGCATGCAGGTTTCTCGGATGCTGTCAATTCTGAAGTAAACATTTTAGATTAAGTAGATTAGAATAATGCTATAAAAAGGGATAAAATATCTTTATTAAGATTGACGATCATTTCGTCGCACCAACGGCGACATTTTCAAAATCATTCACGATAGAAAATATTTTCACATAATTTAAAAACAAAAACATAGTAAACAATGTCACGAGACATGATGCATAGTGAAAAACATTGCAAACATAACGTTAAATTAAAATTAAATTGGCTATTTGCGAGCGTGGATTAATTTTCATATAATTTAACAAAACAATAACTTGGTAAACAATGTCACGAGACAACATGCATAATGAAAAACATTACAAAACGTAAAATAAAAGTAAAATTATTATGGCTATTTCCGAGCGTGGATTAATTTTTACTATTGTTACTAAAATTACATAGCATCTCTTTCCAAATTATATGTAAATCAAGGGACAGTGAATCATTGCAAATATTCTTGTTGCGTAAAAATATCTCTATTGATTCTCGGATTATGGATGGTAAATAAAATTTTGATGTATAAATCCTCTTGCTATTTTTAAAATCGATCTGTAAAGGTTCTTCGCTGCCTAATCTGGCCAAAGCTGTGGTTCTTCTGTTGCATTTGATGCCTGCTATATGTTCTTTGATTCTAGTTTTAAGTTTTCTACTTGTCATACCTACTACTTTGTTCCATCTTCTTTAGTGAAATTTTTGTAATATTTTTGTAATATTAATAATTTTTGTAAACATTTTAAAGTTCCATTCAACGGGAAACTGATTAATTGAGAATTTATAGTATTTTAAAAACCAATATTCTAATTTGAGAGAACTGATTAATACACCACAAGAACTACTAGGAAATGTCTTCGAAAATCATTGGCAGCAAAAAAATTCGGAGCCGTGGATAAATGGGAAGAGGTTATTGTATATTTTCCAACGTGGCTATATTATATTTTCCCAGGTTTACAAACACCTGTCTCATTTTTGCAGTGTATTTAGAAAATAATATCTTTACTAAAATGGTAAGCGAATTAGGATAAATATTTTTGACCAAGATTTTAAGGTAATTTTACTTAGCTATTATAAATAGACTTTTAATATTTATAAATATATTTCCTATGAACGAATAATATTAACATCTTCAAGAGCAATTTCTTTTCTGGTGAGAAAAAATGACCTTTTTTTTTTTTATTTTTTTTTTTTATTCATTTTATATTTATAGGATTTCAAAACGCAAAAAAAAGGAAAACAATAAAAATTCACACACGCACAAAATAACGTCCATATTTGTGGCCGCTGACCGTTAATGGTAATTTATGAGTGAAATGATTCCTTATAAAATGAAAAACTAACAGTAAACTTCTTTCTTACATTTCTACAAATTATTAAAACATGATATATTTAATATATCTGATGTTATTTTTATCAAATATCAACGATTTGTTCAAAGAATCCAACGACACTGACTGCTGAAAAGTTACTTCACGCTTTTTTATATCTCTAACAGTACATCGAAAATAACATCAGTGCAGCCAAACCATAAAATTTTTACTTCTCTTGTTGAGGGATTCTGTAGTGAATAAGGTATTATCAAAATTTTGTTATATTTTTATTATCGACAGTAATTGTAATTATAAAAAACTAAACGTCCACATATGTGGCCAAGGGTGGTAAAAGGTTAATTAAGAGGCAAAAGCGAAAATATTTCCGCTCCCTTTGGAAACGTTATCATTAAAACTTTCTTTTTTAATTAGAACACTTTGAAAATATGTAACAGAGATACTAAGCAACCCTGAACAATTAACAGCATGTATAAGAGCCACAGTTAAACGTTGCAGATAAAACTGTTGTTGTGTCTCCAGAGAAGCAATGTATTTCTCAGGCATGTTTATTCTGTTTCTTACGGAAAAGTGGCTAATCAAGTTATTTTTGTTTCATAAATTTAATTATGTTCTAGGTAGATGAATATTTGTCAAAATTGGTAATAATATGGTATGACTTTTTAATTTTATGACGTTGATTATACTGACGTTTTTATGACGCTGCAGATAAAACTGTTGTTGTGTCTCCTGAGAAGCAATGTATTTCTCAGACATGTTTATTCTGTTTCTTACGGAAAAGTTGCTAATCAAGTTATTTTTTTTTCATAAATTTAATTATGTTCTAGTATGTAGATGATTATTTGTCGAAATTGGTAATAGTATGGTATGACTTTTCATGTTTTAATGTAATTTTTGTGCATCTTGGTGACAACAATTGGTTTTTTTCAATTCCTACTATTAGTTCACACTCTCCCTATATTTATTTATTTATTTATTTATATATTTATCTTGTTCAAATTTTCAATCGTTAATAAAATACTCATTATTCATCCTATCAAGTTGAAATAAAATTTTTAAAACTTGTACTGGATGACAATTGATGCTAATACAGTTTTTTTCAAATATTAATTAATTAATTAAATTTTAATTAATTAATTTTAGTTTTGCATGGGAAACAAAATGGCAGCCATTGGTTATTGAAGATCAATGAAAGTTTTTTTCAATAAGGGGTTACCATAAGGAGACCTGTTCTGTCGCCAAATACCGCCAAGTTTGTCACCAACTTGGCGATATATCGCCAAATTTGGCGGCCTAAATGAGTCGCCAAAAGTGACGTCAACTTGGCGATATCTCTAATATTTCGCCAAATTTCCATAGAGTTCCATTGTAATCCTACTTGCTTATAGAAAATCAACAAATTGAGATATTTTAATGCAACAAAAACTAATATTAGCTTAAGGCATTATGTTAAATTTTTCTTTGATGGCCTAAGTAGGAATTGACTTTAAAAACAAAATTTTTATATTACTTGTTTTTAATAATATTGTTTTAATGGTTTGATTTAACAATATGCAGTAAGACCGCTGAATAACAGATAGCTTGGGATGAGGGATTTGTCGCTATCCGGAAGTTTGCACTTTTAGGAGGTAAAAACATATAAATAATATATCTGTTGGGGATTGAAAAAGTGTTCGCTAAATTGAAATGTCCCCTATTCTTGAGTGTCCGTTATGGAGGATTGTACTGTATTATTTTTGTAGCAGTGTATATTGTTTTTATAATATATATCTTTTAATATTTTTCATGCAATACCTAACTAAACACATTTCTGTAATACTAATGTCACTGGAATATTTAGATGTCACTGGTCGTCACTCTAAACAGCCTTGTAAAAATAATGACTGACACTTGCAGATTTTATATTACTAAATCAATATATGGCAAGGAAATAACTGCAACATGAATCATGTTTTAGACGGGATATATTGCTTTTACAACTAAAATATTTTACGTCTTACTAAAACATAAGTGAAAATTCCGTAAATAATAAAATGTATACAGGGCGTCTCGTAAAGATTGAAATGCATTATAATTTTTCTTTATGTAAGAGATACATAGGATATGTAAATTGCAAAAGTGTTACAAATAAGGTAGGAATTAAAATTCATTTAATACATCGGTTAGTTGTAATACTGTTTAGAATGAGTTATAGATACATTGCTTTATCTTGTTCCAAAAGCATTATTGGTAACACAAAATAAAAATATTTGGTACTTCTTAGTTATCCCTCGACCAAATTACTGTCGCCAAATTGTAAGATTAAATGCCAATAATGGTTGCCATTAATTAATTAATTGCAAGATTAGATGCCAATAATGGCCAATAAAACCATTAATTCGACGTTTTTATTAATGTTTTATAAATTTATCTGTTCTTTCGTTATTTAAAATAAAAATTATGTCAATGTGTGTAATTTGGCGAGTGCTTTGGCGATTTATATAATTTGGCAAAATTGGTCGACGGCACAACTAAGAAGTACCAAATATTTTTAAAAGGATGATTTCTTTTTCCTTTACATCTTTTCAACTTTCTTGGCTTTGGGGGGAGGGGAGATTTTTCAATTCGGAAATATTTTTATATTTCTATTGTAAGAACATTATATTTGTATATTTCCTAATTCTACAAAACAGCAAGAAATATATTTAAAATAAAAAATTTGTGTGGCGTTATAAATACTGCACAAAATCCCTAAAAATTCAAATTTAATTAATCCTTCGAAATCCTTCAATCCTTCTAAAATCCTTCTAAAAATTATTAATTGATTATGTAACTCTTCAAATGTAGTTTAAACAATTCACGAAAAATGCTTTAGAAGCTAAAATTTTCATGAATTCATAATTCAGTACATAAAGGGTTAAACTGTGCCTAAGAAATGCATTATATTGGTGATAGTTAAATTGAATCTTTTTATTTGTGTTAGTGCGAAAAGGAATAACACACTGTGTTTTAGGTTTCACATGTAAACTATTATATTTTAAAGTTAGATCTCAACTAACTATGAAACTTTTCAGCTTCCTCTTAATTTATATAATTCTTTATTTGTACAAAATTTTTGTATTTATAAAACGTAAGGTAAATTTCTTTTACATGCATTAAGGTATTCATCATGGGCTTCCCGGATTAGTGAAAACCACAATTTTTATTAAAAGTTCTAATAGATGTTTACATTTAATATATATATATATACATTTAGAATGCCTATTAACAAGACCAAAAAGTATTTATATATGGAAAATATCAATAATGTATTCAAATAAAGTTTCGAAATTTATTGAAAGCGATATATGACGTCATATATCACAATCAATATGACGTCAGCGTAACTCACTGACATGTTTTTGATTTATAATACAGGGTCAATTTCTAAAAAGCATACTTATGTAAAATTATATACTTATTATACATACATCTTATTTTTTATTTCAACATACTTTCGTTTCTTAATATGTTGTTTTATTTTTTTTCAGGTAAGAGACGTGGTTTTATTCGTTTTTTTCTACAGATGTAAGTTACTTTTGCTTTAAAAATAAATTGTCAATATTTTCTATTTTTAAAACATTGATTTTTGCACCAACTCTTGGGCCGTATTTTGTATTTTATTCTGAAAATATTTTAAAACTATTTTTGCAAGTAATTTATGATTTAGAATTCAAATTCAAACTTATAAAAACAATTCCTACGCAAAAAATATAGGGATTTATAAAAACATTTAAAACAAAATGAAGCTAAAGTATTCGTCTTTGACATGCTTTGATAGTTTAAAATATTTTTATATGAATTATGACCTTTATAATACAAAATGTTTTATAAATTATTCATCAATGTAATTTAAAAACAATTTGCTTCAGTAAATGGAAAAGACTACTCTATACATTAAATAAAAGCTACCACACAAATGAAATAAAAATCCTTGAATAAAAAAAGGTACGACTAAGAAATTATTTTTTGGCAAGCATTGCAAGCAAAATATCGCATATTTATTCTTAAAATGACTCAAATAAAAAACGTAACATTTGAGATATTAATAGGAGGAAATCATTAACATATTTCCCCATCTTTTATTAAAAGAACGGTTAAATATCTATATAAATAACCCGAACTAGAGCAGTTTTATCATTCTCCCCTTTATGACGTAATACAGGCTTACTGTCTACTTAATCTGACGTAACATGACTCGTTCCGAAGAAAATAAGCTACTTTTAACTCTTATTATAAAAATATTGAATTATTTCCCGATTCATTTAAAACAAAAAACAATATGTTTTCATATTTGAGAACATTTTTCGCCATTTTTTAAAATTTATTAAAAGATTCTCCAATTGTTAATAAAGCTGAGAGAAAAAAATTTCGCCAACTTATTTTACTGGATTTAAAATTGAATGTTAAAAAGCAGACTACAGGCCTAAAATGGCTGGAGACTTAGGCCGGTCAAAAGTGACGTTGTATTTAAAAGAAAATGTGTGTCTTCATTCTTTAATTTAAAATGTATAATTACTACATTGATAAAAATTTGCAGCAAACTGTCCGGTCATTCGGCCGTTTTTATAGAAAACGGTTACATAACCGTAACTTAACTCTATTTTGACGATAATACGGGCGAAAATGCGGTAATTACGGTTATGTAACCGTTTCCTATAAAAACGGTGGAATGATTGGACTGTTTGTTGCAAATTTTTAAGAGTGTAAGGCTGGTCCATAAGGGTCTAATTTTTTAACGACTTTTCATGTAACCTTTGTTTGAATTCGTTCTTTTTTTATAAAATCATATTTTTAATAATTATTAGTATATCTGATTAATTTTTTGCAGTTGCAACGCAATGAAAAATTTTTAAGCTAAAAGAAGTTAATATGTTTTTATTTTATGTTAAGATGAATTATTATTTCAAGAAGATTGCATTTGTCAGTTTATTTTAAATGGTAACGATAATTGGTAATTTTTTTTTTTTTTTTTTTTTTTTTTTTTTACACAAGCTCGAGAATTTTTTTTAATTATTCTGAAATTAGAAAATTCATTTTTTCTATGTGCAGCTCAAAAGATTACTTTATCTTATTCATCTATCGTCAAGTTCTAAGGTCGTATTTGGATGTTTAACGTCTAGCTATATTCACTACAGTATCAGATATCTCAAAAATGTAATATTAATGGTACCATTACAGTTAATAAGCACTGTGTTATATTTGTGAAAAATTACAAGTACATTGAAAAGTCATAGGTGACAAGTTAAGTATGTGTATGCAGGCATGTAAGGCATGCGGTTCCATTAGCTATATAAACATCTTTATTACAGTATGTGTACTGTACATACTAGTTTGTCAGAAGCTGACGTTCTAAGCTGTTTAATTGCAACACTTTCCTTTGAAAATTTTTGATCCTTGTAATTTTCTCTGCTCCTCTGTATATATAGTTCTCAACTAAATAGTATAGTTTTTTTGCATTATAGCTGTTTATATTGAAAATTCGTAAGTGAATCAATAACTATTTTCACTTTCCAGGTTTTGTTAGCTGAACTTTGAGCTTATTCGTGTACTGATGCTGAAATTTGTTGATATGTTAGTTGTAAAACTTACACTAAAAATATCTACAACAGTTTCAGCTGAAGTGACCAGAGGGTCTCCTCATTTTCTGAGAACAGTCTTCATTTTTACGTCATATCTATGTTTGACGGAATAGCAGATTAGAATATGATTATCATCTAGTCAGCTTATCCTAAGTTTAATAAATGTAATTTTCATTTTCATTTTGCAAAACTGAGTAAAATGGTTTAAAAAGGAGCAGTGTCCTCAGACAATGGGGGCATTTGGTCACTTTGGATTCAGCACTATTCATAAACACTAGAAAAATTGTTAGAATGGTTTTAATTTGATACATTATACAAATATATGTGTTATTCCTTTGTAACTTTAAAGAATAGTATTGTTATTAAAAAAAAACTTTGAACAAATTGAACTATATACAAAATGTTAAATAAACATCTATAATCATTTTGCTTTTCAAAATAGAGTAATCACTCTATATATATCGCTCTTTTTTTCGGGCCTTCCGTCCCCTAAAAAAATGTTTTTCCTAAATATAATTTTTAACTAACTTTATGTGTTGTCAGATATAAGGAGAGTAATATTATATCATTAATTTTATTAAGAGATTTTAAATGTAAGTATAAACTAAAGTTTTGGAGACATAAATAAAATATCTTGTTGTAGATTATAATTTTCCTCACTTTTAATACGGTCGATATATCGCGGTTTTTCTTGTCCTATAGCGCGATATAACAAGGGAAATATTATGCAAAGTTTCTTGATCTACAATTTTCGTTTTATAGTTAAATCTATCCGAGAAATCTTCTTTTTAGATGATCTTTTCAATTACTTCTAGATTTTATTTTTATTTTCATACATAGGATAAACTTATCTCATGAAATGTATAACAATACAACATAATAAATTTTGATCATAAAGAGTTTCTCATTCATTTGCGAATTGGTGTTTCTACCTCATGCAACGCTACCTACCATCCCTGTTGAAATAACAACTTTGATGCATCAAAGCAAATAAAGTTAATCAAAAACTTTTCCAAAACTCATAAAATGAATTTTGCATATTAGCAGAATTAACTAAACTCTTAATAGGCAACGCTTTTACTTCTGAAGAAGAACATACAATTCTATTATCACTTGACTTTAGTTTCGTTGTTTTATGTTTAAGCAAATTAAATGCTTACAAATGTGCATTGCGTTATTGTATTTAGCTTATTATGACGATGAATCAATCGAAAATATTACAGAATTGACAAGTAATTGTGAAGTAAACATAATTTTTCAGCTATAATTTGGGCATACGAAGTATTAATAAAAATAAGGAAACAGAGTTAATTAATTACTGAAAGATAGTTGAAACAATAAATTCATTTCAAAGTTTTCGTGCTCACATTTTCATTAGATAAATAATTTAAAAACATTTTTGTATTTACATTCTGTCTATACATCGCTGAGTACACCTTATTATTTCACAACAAAATAACTATGGTGATAATTACATTTTATGCTAATTTACTTCATGTACATCATCTAAACCTCGTAATAGTATTTTCTAGACAATGTATATAGAGTGACTCAAAATTACTATTTTTTTTATTTATTTTTATTTATTGAATAACAAACATACGACTCAAAATTACTAGTACAACAATGTATATAGGGTGACTCAAAATTACTAGTACAACAATGTATATAGGGTGACACAAAATTACTAGTACAACAATGCATATAGTGTGACTCAAAATTACTAGTGCAATAATGTATATAAGGTGACTCAAAATAATACAACAAACTAACATTGCTTTATATGAAATATTATGACCCTAACTTCGTGGAAACCCGTTGTGTTGCATTTAAATTTCATGAGGCCTTTTTATAGTTTGAGGGGAAAGGAAATCTAGTTTTATTATGCATTTTAAGTTTTTAGCCCTAACAATTCAAAATGATTCGTAATTGAAAACGATTTTAGAACTTTTTTGCTCGTTTCGTCTTTTTAAATTTCGATTTTTTTACAAACCGCTCTTATCGAGCATTTACATCTTGAAAGAACCACCATGCAAAATTTTCCGTTTTTAATCGCAGCAGTATCACAAAAATTGCAATTTTAGAAGACATCCTTTAGCATTTCGATTTTTTTAGAATTTGATCTTTTGCGAGTATTTACGTCTTATACGTAACATTCATGTCAAATTTCAATTATATAGTTTCAACAGTTTCAAATTAATCATAATATAGAATTAATCGTAGTATTTTTAGAAAACTTTTCGTTCCTTTCGACTTCTCCAATTTCGAATTTTTAGAAACCGTTCTTTGGGCACATTTATATCTCAAAGTAATTACCATTTCAAATGTAGAGTCTAGCCTAACAGGGTCACATAAATCGCAATATTAGACCTCTTTTGTTCCTGCAGCCTTTTACATCTCAAATTTTTTTAGAAACTGTTGGGTGCGAGCACTTACGTCATAAAAGTAACAGCCATGTCAAATTTAAAATTTCTATCCAAACATTTCCAAATAAATAGTAATTTCGAACTTTTTTAGATCGTTTTCCGCTCATTTCCCCCTTTGAAATTTCGAACTTTTTAGAAACCGTTCATAAGGAGTAATTTCCCATAAAAGCAACACCAAACCAAATTTCAAGTTTCTAACACCAAGAATATCGCAGAAATCGAAATTTTAGAACGTTTTTTGCTCTTGCGCCCCCTTGGAGGTTATTATGCTGACAAACAATAGAGCGTATGTTGCCTCTGAGATGGACATCAGCATTTTGCCACCATTATTTTTAAATCGACTAGGTAGTTCTAGCGATTATCTCCTACAAAAAAAACACACTAACAAACATTGTAGACATTATCACCTACAAACAAACATTACATCTTTCTAAGATTAATAAAGGTTACGGAAAGCTTTGAGAGTGCAGTGTTATTTGATTGGTGACATCGTATGTACTGTCTGCCACATTCTGAAGTACGCAGCGTCTAGCTTACAGACCTTCGACGCGAAAGATGGTTCCCATTCCAACTTTTTTATGATGTTATCCCAATCTTTTTTTAAAAAAATGGGTCTGTCTAAAATATTTGTAATATTTTCATTACTGGTAAAGTCGAGAATGAAATTCCGGCTTCGACTCTGAGTAAACCGTCTTGTATTTTTGACTGAATTTCTAAAATTTTTTATTGTAATACATCAGTTTACTTTTTATTACCTATTTGTTTAGTGTTTCTATTTCTCCCTCTCTCTATATATGTATATATGTATATTTAGCATTTATCTATCTATTTTTTCCGTATTCTTTATATGATCAAATGACTGTTTTTTCTTATGCAAGTATTCATATCTGCACACAGTTACCTAATCAGGATGTATCGCAGATTTAACAACTTATTCTAATTAAAATAAATTTATATCTGCAGCGTTTAAAACCTCCATTTTAGAATTAAGAATAATTATTATTTGTATTTTTAAGTACAGCTATGGGTTAGTAAAAATTGAACAAAATATTTTTTGCGAAACACATTTGTAACTTTTTTTTGTTGTTGTTAGAATTATGAATTATTAGTGTCTTTTTTCTTAAATCTTGAAAAATTTCGTCAGTGATTGGCTCATCCGAACAATGCAATCGATTGTGGAAGTATGAGGGGAATTTGCAGAGAATTCCGTGCCATTTTTCTTCCAACATATTTGTTGTGCAGATTCTTGTCAATTATTCTATATTAGGGTGATAGAAGAAAAACTCTATATAAACAAAAAATAGTTTTTCCGTACACGTGTGAAAAATTATCAATCAATAAGTATGACAATTTTTGGAGGGAAGGATTTACTGTGTATTCAGAAAAAAAAAAGTGATTTTGGGCTACAACATAGTAATTTTTATAATTATTCAGTTATTAGGTGAGATAAACGATGATTTCATGTTTTTAATAGAGATAATCTTACTTGTACTTTAACAACATAATTTTTATTAGAATTCGAACCGGAACAGAACAAAACAAATCAAAACAAAAAACAAAAAAGAAAACCCGTTATTTCTGGTGAAATAAAAGCCAGAGTTGAACCTAAGATGTTTTTAACACTTTCCAACGTATTTGAAAAGTGATTACACGAATTCGGTTTGTCTGTCAGTCTATCCGTTGCCTGTCCGCACTCCAACTCGCGTAAATATAGTCAGATTGCAATGAAATTGACATATGTTATTGGAGTTTACTATGGCATGTTCGGTATTGAAAATGAAGTCTGTAGAATTTACGGCTCGTTTACAGGGACACTCAAAAGAATTCAGTTACATTACAACCTAATGGAAAAATCGTTTGAGGTGTATTTTAACGATAATAAATTATTTTAAAGATATTGAAAATTATATATATCTTTGAGGTGTACTACAAGGCGTTTACCGTACTGAATATGGTGTGCATAGAATCTATCGTTCATTTACGAATACACACAAAAGAATTTGGCTGCAGTACTGTTATGAACAATAATTGCGGGAAATACGTTTTAAGCTGTGGTACCTTATTTTTTGCATATTACGTTGTGTGTATATATTCTATAGATCATATACAGGGATTCTCAAAAGTTCTCAAGCACATTTCCGTTTAATAACGGAAATTGCCGAATGGGAATTATCAACTGTGTTATGCGTTTAATTGAACTAACTTTTAGAATACTATGTAAGCATAAAAGCAAATCTTTAGATAATATACGAGGTTACACGGGAATATTCGAATTTTTACTCGACTAATAAAGGTAATTGCAGAAATTGGGTTTTCAAATGTCTTATGCGTTTTCCAAAACTTTGCAGTTTTTTTACCGTATTATGAATGTATTGGAAAGTATTTCATAATACGCTGGGCGCATGATTTTTCATTCTTGTTTAGTTCTGTATTCGAAAAGAAACCCCTTTTCTTCCCCACTGTGTAAGACTTATGAAGATATTTTTATTTTTCAAAATTTAACGTACAAAATTTCAATCATTTAAAGATAAATTAATATACACCACCCACATTCAGCCTTTTCTTTTCACGGGTCTCAAATTTTTTTTTGCTACGTAATGGAGGTCGCAGCAGACATAACACTGCTAATAAAAATAATATTATCGCCATTGTATTTAGTATAGCAATTCAGCAAAATTAATATAATCTATATTAGTTGCATTTCTAATATTACAGAATTTCCAAGTTCTCAAGATAAAAAAATCGGGAAATTTTCCTTAAAAAAATAGACTTTTTTTTCATTTAAAGAACTTTTTATCTTTTTAAATTAAAAAAAATGTAGTATAAATTTAATTAATTTGAAATAATATTTGATTAGAAGTGACGGATCGAAAAACATATACTACTGCAACGCAAATATGAATGAATACATTTAAAAGAACTTTTGAAAAAGCAAATGCCATTTATGTATATTTTAAACATATTTATAATTTAATTATAAGTGAAAGGACACGTATCTTCCCCTAAAAGTACATAAAATAAATGTGAAGGTTTTAAATAATTTTTAAATAATAGAAACAAAAAGAGAGTCAGAGTAAGACCGAACAGAGCTGCCAACTTATGTAGTCTATAGATTTAGTCGGTATTTATTTAAGGAAAAATAAAATGACAACTTTATAGATAAATTTTAGCATTCGACATACAAACATATAAATAACATATAAACATGTATAAGATATGTTATTAGCCCACTAAAGTTAAGGTTCAGTATCTGAAAGGATTGAAACATTATTTAAAGCATCTATTAAATAAATATGAAGATACACTATGGGAATTACGTTTGCGATTTTCTATCATTTTGATGTAGAAAATTATTTTATCTATTAGCTCATTTATTTGTAATATATTTGGAAACCAACATTATAATATCTTATCTGATGCCTTTTTACATAGAATGTAGAAGTGTGAGGACAATTTAATAAATAATGCAAAGAAGTCGACAAATAGAGAATTAGAGACAAATTAGAATCTATTAGGATCGACTCTAGAATCTATTAGGATTAAATTCTACATATAGCCAAAGAGAGACAATTTATTATTAATCAAAAAATAATTCGAGCTTGCATATATCAAAATTTTGTAAATATGAACTAATGATCGTGGGTCTTGGTTGTACATAAGAAGTTAGTTGACTGCAAATTGAGTATTGCTTTACTAGACGCTGAAATAATTTACTATTGGATCTTTAACAGTTGACTACAAGCCACAGAAAAAGTTAAATATGAAACTCTGTAAGCTAATACTAACTAAACTACTAAAAATGAAAACTTTTACTAAGGTAAGGTTACGTGGGGAAACTTGACCATGATTTTACAATGTGACTCTGGAGATTCTGGCAATTCTTCTTCAAAAGATTTGAATTAAAGTCTGAACTTTTGTAAATGTGTTCAGTTAGGTTCCCTCTATCAGACAGAAATGTTCAAAATTACATTTGACTATCTAAAAATAAAAATATATATTTCATCTTTCTTTCCTCATAGGTACAGTTTCCCCATAAAAATGGAGCAAGTGGACCAGCATGGTCTATGTTCTACACGCGTTTTTTATTTTATTTTATTTTTATTTATTTATTTTTTTTTTTTTTAAATATTGGGTATCGGGTCCTGTTTGAAAAAGTGTAAACAACTGAAAAAAATCTAAACCAGGTTGATCATGTAATTTATATATCAACCAAAGAGCGTTGTAAGGGAAACCTTTACTAAAAGCACTAAAAGGGAAAATGATAGATTTATTTATAGAAAAATCATAAAAATTAAGTAAGTACTTATGTACTTTAGTATAGGTAATAAATATAAAAGTTACATGGGTATTTTAAGGAAAAAAATAACAAGATAAATCAATGAACAAACGGATACGTAAGTACTTAAGTATCCCATTCTTTTTTTTTATTTACCGCAATTGAAGTTCGATATGTCCAATAAACCTGAGGAGAATGTAACCATATTTTTATATCGAATAGAACTACTTTTTATTCGTTTCGATAATTTTCTAATAATCTCACTTTGCCTTAAGTGTGCCTCTTCATCTGTATTGTAAAAATTCGAGCTATACCTATCACACATAAGAAATTTTGTTTGATACCCCCAACTTTTTTTAAAATTTTTATTATGTAATTTTAATAAGGTATTATGTAATTTTCTTTATTGTAAGCAAAAAAAAAAAAAAAAACAGTGAAGAAATTAATTTCCCGTAGTAAGAGAAACTCAAAAAGATATTTATAACTGTTGGGGTAACTGGATCCAAAATAGCCCAGTTACCCCATTCTTGAAAAATTGATGGGGTAACTAGAACATCGGTCTTACCTTTGAAACATGAAGTAAATATGTATAGATACCTAATAATATTAATGTACATATTTATGTGTCTAATCTTGAAGAAAAAAATTGTTTAATAAATGTACTTACCGTATTTTAATAAAAAGCCGAGGAATTTCAACCAAATGGACACGTTGTTTTAATTACCTAAATTTTCTTTGTTTTAATTTCCTAAATTTATGATTCAGTTGACACACGTTGTTTTAATAAGTAGAGATGGGGTTGCAATGTTGACAAAAGCTAAAACTTTAAAAACATCAACGGTTTTTTATAAAATAGCCTACGGCCCAGTTACCTCGTGGGTCCAGTTACCCCAGCTTACCTTATAAGAATTCTTAGTGCTTGTCCCCAAAAGTACAATCCTAAAACTATCCCAGTGGTGCTGATAAACACCTTTATTTTCGCTCTAATTTCATGACTGCAGAAGGTGCTTCCAAAACACCGTAACGCGCTTTAATTTTTAGATGCGATCGTAATTATATAAATACTCAGCACTTATAGCCGTTGTCTGGTCCGTCCGCCTCTGTCTGTCTAAGCGTCTGTCCGCATATAACAGCTTAAAAACTACACAACCGAATGGTTTGATATTTAATACATATAATCGTTGCCGAATTCTGTCGAGTCATTTCAAATTTTATAAAAATCGAATCAAAACTTAAAAAGATATTAATAAAAGTTTTCTTCATTCTATTAAATCCTATCATACGTAATTAAATAAATGATATCCCATGATAGGTAATGATTCTAGGGTGCCATTGTGATTACGTTATATTTAGATGGAGTCATATTATTTTCGTATTACTGAATTTAATATACGGGGGCATTCTCTCAATCTTTTGACTTTTATGTCCCTGAATAATAACTTTATATAATTTTTTTTTGTGTTTTTTTTATTTCATATACTGGGGAAAATCCCATTTCATGATTGCATAACAATATTAACGAGATAAATAAGTTTTGGACGATGTTGAGGGTCCAAATACCAGGAAAACTTCTATACCGTCCCGCGTCCCTGATGCTGATTTTTAAGTTTGGAGCTGTCTGGATAAAATTGTTTCAATAAAAGTAATTCGATGTAATTTTTTTCCGAAACTGGGACGATTGTTTTATACAAATATGTAGCAAAAAATTAACCTGCACACATTTTTACGGTTGATATTATTTTTTTAACTCTGTCCCTGGGTTTTTCTTCCTTACCGTCCCTCTTGCTAAACTTATACAGAAAATCACTTCAGATGCAGCCACAGAATTTTTTTCAAGTTTTTTCTCATGCAGAAATATGCTAGAGCAAGAATGTCTAAAATTCTTTGACAGGAAATTTACTGCAGAATTTAAATCAGCATTTAAATATCAATTTCAAGATCGTGGCTTTATTGGTAGTTATACCGTCCCGAAGGTCTATTCCTGCACTTTTCGAGGTAAATTAAAATAATAATAATAATTTAATCCAATGTTAACAACTGTTTCTAAAAATCAATGAACATTGTGGCTATCACATAATCTTAACATGATATTCCAAAAAATAGGCGGTAATTTTCCTTACCGTTCCATCCTTTTTTCCCATTTCGTCCCTTTTTTCCTATACCGTCCCCCTTTTAGGGTTCCGTACTTAAAAAGCAAAAACGGAACCATTATAAGATCACTCCTGTGTCTGTCTGTGATAGCCATTTTACTCGTTAACTATGGAACGTGGAAAGTTCAAATTCGGAGAAGTAATAAAGACCATTGACCCACATATTTTCAGATTAATAAACATTCATAACTACATTTAGTAAAAAAGTAGAGGGGCTAATTATACTACTTGAAAAAAAAATCTTTTCTTTGCATATCATGTGGGGTACCCTGTGAAAGCTTTTGTAACGCTGAACTCAAAAATACATTCCTTTTAATTTTAGGCATTATATTTTCAAAGATATTGTTGAAAATGTAGCGCAAAAATATGTTCCCCCTCCCCCATCTAATTCCGAATTTACTGAAACTAAAATTATGAAAAAATTAGCGGTAGTAGACGTTAATGTAAACCTTGCTGGAAAATTATAGCGATTACCCTAGGTCACATAGTTTTTGAGTAATTAGCATTTTTCTGTTATACACAAATTTCGATTTACGGCCATTCAGAAAAATTGTTGAGCATCACTGAATATACCTATCGTTGCAGAAGAATAAAAGCATTGTTGATAATGATTTTCGAAAAAAATCATCGGTAATTAGCCGAGATATTAACCCTTAAAAGTACGGTCAGTTTGGACATACACAAGGACAGGGGGCGGCGTACTCTATGCCTACCTATCAACTTTTAATGATATATATGTGTAATGTAATGTCTAGTAACAGTATAAAAGCAATACACGTCAAATTGTTAAAAACATACTAATTTAAGGGGTCTCGGGACTCTAAAAAGTGGAAAAAATGAAAAAAAGACCATTTTCAACATTTAATGTCTTAAAATGTATATGATTTTAAAACACAATTTTAATTGGGATAAAAAATTGCAAGATACAGAATTAGTATTTATAGGGGGCTCGAAACTGTTAGACATTTGTCGAACAAAAAATTGGCATAATAGTTTACAAAATAAATATTGCAACTAGAATGAAAATTTTGGTGCTTACATATACTTCAGATTGTAATAATTTCCCTGAACTTAAATAAATTTGTATTTAAAGCATTTTTATATTTTTAATGCAATATTGCATTTAGCTAATACAAATTTTGAAAATTTCAACAGTAAAATCACCTAAAAAAATATTTTTTTGAACAATAAAAAGGAAATTTTAGGTTCAGTTTATACAGACTAACATGAAATATATGCTTTGAAAATTTCATAAAAAAATACTCAGAAGTTTTTGAGGTATCCTGCGCGTTATGCCCAAAAAAAAAAGGCCATTTGGAAAATAATGACTTTAACGTTTCGGAAACGCCGCTTCAGCTATTGAGCAGGTATAATTCTAAAAGCCAAAACTTCTGTTCTAATGGGCATTTCAAGGAAACAATTATATCAAAATATTCAGAAAAGATAGGAGTTTAACATCTAAAAAAATTAAAATTTCTTAAATTTTGAAGCTTTAAGAGTCCTGCGACTACTTAATCGTTTCTGACACGGAGTAATTCTATTTATAAACTTATGAAATAATGAACTGACACCAGAATTTATAAACGAATTTATTAGAAAATGCGAACTTGCTTATTTTCACGTACATGATAAAAGGAAAATTTTAATTAAATATTCTTGGTGCCGTTTGTCTGTTTTGGAATTAAAATTAGGTGTCCGTTTTTTAAGGGCATCGCCCTCAAAAGATTTAATTAGAATGAATCGCATGAATACTGTGGGATTCGTGATAGTTTGCATTAATTGTATCTCTCAATACGCCTCGAGTGACTTTAAAAGTTAATTAAACACCTATCTGGAAAAACGCGGCACTGACCAAGGCGGCGTTGCAACTTTGAGACCTCAATTCGAAGCGCGCTTAGCACAATGCCAAATTTAAACTTTGAACAAAGGAGTTTTTTTTAGCTACGCTGTAGAAATAAAGGTTATTACTACGCTGAATTTAGTTTCATGAAATGCCAAATGAAGTTTAACTATGCACTGCTTTTATTGTCAGTGCCGAATTAAGTTCATCACAAACAGATTAGGATAATATTAAAAAAAGAGTTATACGAATAGCTATATTTGATATTATTTAGGTTCCATATCTCTTTGAACTGTCATGGTATATCCATTTACACTTTTCTAATATATACAGTTACACCCAACTCTACGTTGTATAGTTTTTAACAAAGTCTTAGTATTCTTTTAACAACGTCTTTTTTTTTTTTTTTATAATACAATTACAAATTCATATATTTATTCTGCGGAACCCTCTGTATGCGAGTAATGCTCGCACTTGACCGTTTATTTTACCTTACCATCCCTTCTTTAACACCCCTTTAAGACATACAAAATTTCTGTATTAAAAGTACTACATTTTTATTATTTCTTATTTGAATGTACTGTGGCTACTATGCAAATTCATTATAAGTAAAAATTTAAAAGAAAATAAAAAGTTATAGTGGTAAATGGTAATGGAAATTAACACTAGAACCGCTGTAGCGGCCATTTTGACCGCTGCCAAATAAAAATATTTCGATTATCACCAGAAATTCCTTTCTAAAATAGCTTTAAAATGTACCACGGAGAAATAAGTTAAATAAGTTTCAATTAAAATTTCCGGTGTACAATATTTCTATAACACTTCAGTAAAATTTCCGGCGGTTCTAGTGTTAAACTCGCAAGTTTAACTTAAACCTCAGTTAAATAAAAAAAATTTCGCCGCTGATACTTTTTTCTTTATTTTGAATCATTAAGGCATTCGTCTATCAGATTAAAATGTTATTTTAGCAAGTTTAATTTCACCAGATTTTTAATCCCCAAAGTCAAAAGGTTGTGAGAATGCCCCGTCGCAATAAATTTTGTATTCGTGAATTTTTGTATAGGAGTGCAACATCTTTTCAACGAAGATCTGAATATTTATAAAACTAATTATAGTACGAACCTTATTTGTCACGTTTGACGTTCAATTTCCGACTCACTTAGTATCTGTTTTAGGTAGGTAGTGTAATTTACAAAAGTGATCAAAATAGCGTTGGAAATAACACCGTGTTAATAAAACAGCCCTACCATTTATTTTCAAAAAGTTGAACTTTTCGAATTTTTATAAGAATCCACTGGGTAATTTTTTAACCATTCAGAAAAATGGTTTTTGCCCTCGTCAGGGTAGGAAATCAAAAGCATATCTGAAGAGTTTTATTGCTTTATTCTGTAATTTATTCGTTTTCTGATTGGTCTGTACAGTAATATGTATTTCCCTTTACTTTCAACAGAGATGGAGAACAGAGTGTTGCCACTATGACAAAAAAATAATAAAAACTACAAAAAAAAGAATTAAATTAATAACTCAGAAACAAATTGAGATACAGCTTTCAAACAAATTGCATTTAAAAGTACATTTTTTTCTCTATACGACGGTGTAAAAAGTAATATTGTGGGATGTTAAGAAGTTTAAGAAATAAATTTCATTTAAAATGAGCCGTCAGATTTCTTGGAAATCTGACGATGGAAAAGCCTTTTCCCGAACAGCCAATGAAATGCTTGGATAATACTTAAGTTTCAGGTGGATAATATGTACGAGTCACAGGCGATTTCTGTCGCTTGCAACTTTTATGTGTAATAACACTATTAATGTTTAATTCATGGCGTACGTAATGTATGATCAACTCCGTGCTATTTTTTATGTCTTAAATTTTAGTCTTTGAAAAAATCATTTTCCAAATGGTCGTTGTAATTTGTTAAATTACATTTATTTATTTATTTATTTTCTTTAGCTGCAACAAAATTTAAAAAAAAAAAAAAAACTTCATACCCGTATTTTTAAAATTAACTAAAATTTATGATGAAAAAAAGACTACTTTGTATTGATTGACTTTTGATTTGTACTACTTTTTCGTATCATTTCAGATAATAGTTCAGGAGTAAAAATTGAGACTGTCTACAAACTGATGATGATGTTCTTTGGATCAAAAATATGTTGATAACTGTAAAATATTTGCATCATATAAACAAAATATTAGGCAGGCAGGGATCATATTAAAAAGAACAAAAACAAATGTAGTTTTAAATCCTAGAAACAATATTCGAAACATATAATTCACAAAGCATTTTTTCTCAACTCCAATACGTAACTGAATTCTAATAATGCTTTAGTAAATGTTTCGCCAATAATATTGTTGGAGGTATAGATTACCTTTTTTTTTTTTAATATGAACTTCACAATGTCTTATCGTCTGCGTTTTACAATGTCTCACAGATTTACATATCTAATTTCATATATGATCCCCATTTCCATGGATCAATTTTCAATTAATCATAAGTTATTCAATTTAAAAAATACGGGTATTAGAGTTTTTTACGGGTATGTAGTGCTCCAAAAAAAAAAAAAAAAATTCTAATTGACCCATTATCTATACGTTTCGTATAAAAATTAAAGTGGAAATTTTTGAAAACTAACGGCAGGCTCATTTCTTTGACATAATCTTATTATCTACCTTGTTTTGAACAATTTTGAAATTTCTTATGCCCACTTATTTCCATCTAAAAAATTTTTAAAGCGCTTTCAATATTTTGGGGATAAGAGATATTTTAAAGAGAAGATCCAGGATTCTCATCAACGATTAAGAAAAAGAAATTAAGATTTAGATTAAGATTAAGATTATGAAAGTTAATTGAATATTAATCTTTAGCGTTATATATTTAAACAAGGAATATTAATGTTTAGCGTTATAGGGGAGAGTAGGCATATTTGGACCGCCGCTTTATTGGACCGTTGCCATCCTGCCGTTAATTACAGGAAGGGAGGTTATCTACCGCTGAAATCCTACTCATAAGAATGACGTCATTTATGATTAGAAGAAGCACCCGCCTACCACGTGCTGTTTCCAGACAATTTTAAAAACCTAAAGTTAGCTGTTTTGATCTAATTTTTTCCCACTAAACGTAAGAGAATACTTTAAAACTAAGGTAAGTTATTATGTTTTCATGTACATATCTAAATTCATCTGTTTATTGCGCTTATTTTTCACGCGGATTTGTTTGATTTCGTTTTTGTTCTTACTCTTGAGATTATCTTTTTTAAAAAATGGCGCAATTGCCTTAATTGGGCCAATTTAAGTTGCTTAAATTGGACTAAATATACGATCATAAATTTGAAAAGCAAGTTATAAATTTCGAGGGTGGTACGCTTTGTACACTATTTTATTTTAATGTATTGCTATCTCTATGCAATGTTTTTTTTTTTTTTTTTTTTTTTTTTTTTTTTTTTTTTTTTTTGTATATGTGGATCAATTTCTTTGTACAATTTAAACCTATATAAACATTTTTTTTTTTTTACATGTTTGTGAAATAAATTTTGTTTGTAATTTCTTTTACCGTGTATGTATTTATATTTATTTTCTTGGAATTCTTTATTCCTACGGCGTATTTGGTTTATAGAGTTGAATTCAAACATTTTCCTCCTGGAGGATATTTGCGTTTCCGTGAGGGGAAGGGGGCAGACTTTTTTCAATTCTGGAGGGTGGAATTACACTTTTTTGCCATTAAAACTTATAAAATCTCAAACCCTCCGGTGGGAGTGGTTATTTCAAGTCTCCGGGGGTGGGGACACCTGAATTCAACACTGTTTAAATATATAATGTTTGCATTTGATTAATCGTAGCGTATTGTTTTTTTCAAAAGACCATATTTTTTAAACATTTTTTAATATAATGTTGAAAACTACTCAGACAAATTGTCTGGAAGAAAAACACCCGCGAAAGCAAAAGCTGTTAAAGGTATAGGAAACGAAAAGGAGAGCGTAAGTTACGAAGATATTTACTTGCAAGAAGACTGCAGCTACAAATTCCCCTCTCCCCCCCCCCCCTCCCCAAAAAGCCAAAAAATCATTAGAAATGATATCTCCCTTGTTAAATTCAGTTAAATCAAAGTACAGAGGGAGCCATAACACAGTTGTGTTAACATATTCGCCATATAAAGTAAAACTTGAAATGAAGAAAACGATGACAAAAAAAAAAACATATTTTGTTTGATTGTTTCATTAATCGCAAACTTTGGTTTTAAAAAAATTAGTTGTATTCCCTAGTCATTAAAACAACCTGATATTGTTTGGTCCAATTTAGGGGACCGGAAGTCCGACTTAGGCGACCAGTTGCTGAATTTGGACCACTTTTCACAAATTTTTCAAATTAAAATAAAATTTAAGATTTTCAAAAATAAATTGATGTAAAAATTTATTTAGTTAGTAGATGAATAGATTGACCCCTTGTAGTGATGTTTTGCAGATATTCCAAAAAATTAAGTGAGTTACAGCTAAAAATAAGTGAAGTGGTCCAAATTCGGCTATTCTCCCCTATATTGTATTATATGTTGAAAATAACACGTTATAAATTACTAACTCTGCGAGAATTGTTACTTTCTCCCTACAGAAAGTTGAGAAGTACGTATTTTTGGGGGGTGCGTGACGTCACATGCACATTATCTACAGTAATCCCCTATATTAAAAGAATTTTGTAAAAATGTGAAAACCCTAAGAGAAACGAATACAATAATTTATATGGGGCATTCTCACAATCTTTTGACTTTCATGTCCCTGAATAATAATTTTTATTTTAATACTCTTTTTTGTGTTTTTTTTATTTCATATACTGGGGAACATCCCATTGCATGATTGCACAACAATATTAAAGAAATAAATAAGTTTTGGACGATGTTGAGTGTCCAAACACCTGAAAAACTCCTATACCGTCCCGTGTCCCTGATGCTGATTTTTAAGTTTGGAGCTGTCTGGATAAAATTGTTTCAATAAAAATAATTCGATGTAATTTTTTTCTGAAACTGGAACTATTCTTTTATATAAATATGTAGCTAAAATTTAACCTGCGCACATTTTTAGGGTTGTTATTATTTTTTAAACTCTGTCCCTGGGTTTTAGATTCCTTACCATACCTCTTCTAAAATTATACAGAAAATCATTTCAGATGCAGCCACAGAATTTTTTTCAAGTTTTTTCTTCTGCAGAAGTATGTTAGAGAAATAATGTCTAAAATTCTTTAGCAAGAAATTTACTGTAGAATTTAAATCAGCATTTAAATATCAATTTCAAGCATCGTGGCTTTATTGGTAGTCTCACCGTCCCCAAGGTTTATTCCTGCCCTTTTCGAGGCAAATTAAAAAAAAATAATAATAATTTAATCCAATGTTAACAACTGTTTCTAAAAATCAATGAACATTGTGGCTATCACTTAGTCTTAACGTTATTTTCCTAAAAATAGGTGGTAATTTTTCTCACCGTTCCATCCTTACCGTCCCTTTTTTCCAATACCATCCCTTTTTTTTTACCTTACCATCCCTTCTTTAACACCCCTTTAAGACAATGTTATACAAAAATTCTGTATTAAAAATACTACATTGTTATTATTTCTTATTTGAATGTCCTGTGGGCACTATGCAAATTCATTATAAGTAAAAATTTAGAAGAAAATAAAAAGTTTTAGTGGTAAAATGGTAAGGAAAATTAAACTCGCAAGTTTAACTAAAACCTCAGTTAAATAAAAAAATTTTCGCTGCTGACCATTTTTTCTTTATTTTGAATCATTAAGGCATTCGTCTATCAGATTAAAATGTTATTTTAGCAAGTTTAATTTTGTCAGATTTTTTTCCCGAAAAGTCAAAAGATTGTGAGAATGCCCCATATATTGAGAGAAAACGACAGAGTTAATAGGAGTTATTCACTATTTTCGAAAGTACTGTATATCTTGGCACAAAAGTATGGATGTGGTTTTGATAATTACATTCTTATTGATGTTAATTATAAATTTCCTTTTAAATAAAAATTATATTAAAATGTATAACTTTTTTTTTTTTTTTTTTTAGGGAGGTTAAAAGTGTGAGATTTATTTTTATTTTTTTCAGATAAATATATTTTGGAATTTATATTTACAATTGAATAGTACAAATTCATATCTATAATATCAATAAATATTTAATTTTTTTTTTTACCATCTAGCAAGAAATTTTCTAGATTTATAAACTTTTTAAATTGATTCTGATTCCCATTTGATTAGTAATTGCTTGAAATTTAGAAAATATACACACTAAAAAATATGGATTTGGTTTAATTATAATATGATTATTCTTTTTAGTAGCGGATATTCTGTTAACGAATTATTTGTGTTAGATATCAAATTAAAATATGTCTTTCCTGTTCAATTTAACAAATATTTTGAAAAGAATTCTTGCACAGAAGATTATCTTTTCTGTCAGTTTTAAAAATGTGAAAAGAACAATCATTTCTTAGATCGCAAAACTTCAAATATTTACGTTCCCCTCCCTCTCTTAGTTCATCCCCTGGGTATCTGTCAATGCCATGCATGATAATGCATTAGCAGTAAAAGTTTAATGAATTTCATGTGTATTATTATTTTATCAGACGATCAAAACTTGTAATTTTGCCGAAAGAAAAAATATCATGGGAATATCTTAGTCCAAGAATTTTTTTTTTCTTTTTTATAAATAAAATAAAATAAGGATAATCCAAGTTAAAATTTCCTCAAGTAACTTCCACTGTCTTTTTTTTTTTTTTTTTTTTTTTTTTTTTTTGCCAAAATTTGTATCTGAGGATCTTAGTGCTGTATAGAGATAGACAGACAAATTAACACATTATTCCTTTTACTAGTACAAAGGAATAAACCCGAGCTTCCCGGGTTACAGAATATTAGTGAAATTACATCACGTATATTATTTTTCATGTTAACATGCTTTTTTCTCTTCACATACTAACATACAGCGATAAATAAAGTATTTCTCGAAAGGTTCTGCAAGCGGCTTTTGGCGTAGTATACTGGTATTGCAGTATACGGGGTGTTTCTAAATGAATATCGGAATTTTAACGCTTGGTAGTATTTATTACATAAAACTTAAACTTATAATTAATACATAAAATGAAAGAGCAACTCAAACAGTTTTATCTACAAGCTTACAAGTGTTCAATATGAGTACCTTTCGTCACACGGCACACATCAAGTCGGTAGCTCAGTTCTTCCCAAACGTTGATTAGGAAAGAAGTTCTATTCAGACGCTCACCCGATCTGACGCCATGTGATTTCTACCTGTGGGGTTCATAAAGGATCGTGCATATGTGCCTCCACTACCAGCTGACCATTGCAGCTGTTGCAACAATGACCCCACAAACACTAATCAACGTTTGGGAAGAACTTAGCTATCGACTTGATGTGTACCGTGTGACGAAAATTGCTCACTTTGAACACTTGTAAGCTTGTAGGTTAAACTGTTTGAGTTGCTCTTTCACTTTATGTATTAATTATAATATTAAGTTTTATGTAATAAATACTACCAAGCGTTTAAACCCCGATGTTCATTTAGAAGCACCCCGTATAAGAATTGCAGTTAATCAAAAATTAATGAAAAAATGGATCAGCAAATAATCTCAAAGATTTCGCTGAGAAACCCTCGCACGGGTATATATATATATATATATATATATATATATATATATATATATATATATATATATATATATATATATATATATATATATAATTCTAATAGATTTTTTACATTTAATATATTTTTAGAATGCTCACGAACAATACTAAAAATCTTATTTATACTAAAAATAGTAATAATTCATTCAAATAAAATTTTGAAACGTATTAAAAGCGATATTTTCATACTGGCCTCAGGTCAGGAGTCAATACCTTTCGTAAGCGTCTGCAGACCATAGAGCTAGATTTGAAAAATATCATACTTGAATATTAAATTACAATTAATAAAAACTAAATAAATTGCGATGCAGTTTTCAAATAAATTGCGATATAGTTTTCAAACAAATTGAATTTGAAAGTACATTTTCTCCCTATTCTACGGTGTAAAAATTGAAAATGTGCGGTTTTTTCATATTGAAAACTTTAATAGATTTTTTACATTTAATGTATATTTAGAATGCCCACTAACAATACTAAAAATAATTTTTAACTGAAAAAGAGCAATAATGCATTCAAATAAAGTTTTGAAACGTATTAAAAGTGCTTTTTTTATATTTGATTCGCGTCAGGAGTCGAGAGCTGAAGAAATCTCCAAAGATCGCTATTTTATAATCAACCTTTTTGATTCTGTTCGTTTCAGTGGATTAAATGCGAAATTCCATTATATGTCTTAAATTTGTGTTTTATTTATAGTTTTTTGTTTTACTTAATGATTGATGAATGTTTTAATTTAGTTGTGGAATATAATCTGGGATCATATCATGGATATCATATCTGGGATCATATCTGGGATATAATAATATGATGAACTATTTATATTAAATTAAGTGCAAACGGATTTATCTGTCGTAATCGTCTGCACGCAATATAGATTTAAAAAAATTTCATGCTTGAAAATTAATTTAAAAACAATAAAAAATGAGTAAATTATCATATAGTTTTCAAACAAATTGCAATATAGTTTTCAAACAAGTTGCATTTGAGAACAGAGTTTTTTCCCTATTCGACGGTGTAAAAGTTTAAAATGTACGTTGTTTACAGGTTTAAAAATTTGCAGTAAAAGCTAAATTTAATCGTCTGGTGTTACCACCGTCAAAATGACGTCAGCGTTAAGTACGGGCACCTTTGTCATTTATAATATAGATAAATTTCTCAAAAATAAAGAAGTGAAGAAACTATTTAAGTTATTTTAATATAATATATTTTTTAATTTTTATAAATAAAAATTTTCACATTTGATTAGTAATTCTTAGAGAATTGGAAAATATAAGGTTAAAAATTTTTCATTTGTGGTTTTAATTATAGCATGCTGATTTATTTCGATATTCAAAATCTTGTATTATCAAAATATTTGTATTAGATAATATTGAATTGTCTAGAGAAAATATTCAAAATCCATCTGAATTTCTTCAAACAAACTCAATTTGAAACTTTCTTTAAAAATGAAACTAATGAAAAATTATATGTTCTACTCTATTTGCCAAAATATTTTGAAAAAAAAAATTGCTTACACACAAGACTATTTTTTTTTTTTCTCCCAGCTCAAAAAAGTGAAAAGAACAACCATTTCTTAGCTTGGAGAAGTTCAAATATTTACGTTCTCCTCCCGCTCTTCATTCATCCCTTTGATGTCTGCCAATGCCATACGTGTGGCGCATGCGCCCCTACGCTGACAAATCGGCTCCTGTTGCATCCATCCTAGCCAATGGGGGACTGTCCGATCGGTTTTATCTCGCTCATCTTCACAGTTGCCAAAAGTCGGTTCAGTAAAACGGAAGTCTTATTTCCTCGACAATGTTGAATTGGGTTACTATTAGAATAAGTGATACGGCAAGAAGTTTCGGATTTAAAAATTATCGACTGAAAATGCTGAGAAATGATATGGAGATAATCTGTGGCTGATGTCTGCTTTTAATAGGTGAAAGTGTTATTTTTGAAGTAGAATTAGTTATCTACTTTAGACGGCGGAAAGAAGAAAAATAGTTTTTATTTGAAATGACCGTTTAGTTTTGCAGTTTGTAAAATATTATATTGAAAAATAGGAAGAAATAATAATAATAATAAAAAAAAAATAGACTTGACTTTTCTTCCTAAAAATTCTGGTAATATCTTGATTGAAAAAATAATATTTTAAAGAGATAGTTATTATTTAGAAAATTTTCTGTATTACAATTGATTAAATTATTATCACTTTAGATCTACTATTTAGTGTAGATTATAGAATGTTTCTCTGTATTTTATTAAGAAATTATTATGTCTTATTAGTAAAATCTTAGAAATTTGTTTAGTTTGGTGAATTATGTTAGGCTGTGTAGTCCGACCAGACGATCCAACAGCACAGAAATATTGTGTCAGATTTTATATTAAAACGTTTTAGACAGAAATGCTGCATACAAAATAACACATTTAATAAAATTTTGTAACATTTGTTCGTAAAGGAAATAACTCTGAAGAGATTTGCGTAATAATTATTTCAAGAAAGTTATAAAACCCATGAAATGCATGATAAAAAATTCTTAACAATGAATATTTAGTCTCTCAATAGATAATAGAATACCGTATACGTTAGGTATTATTGGAATACTTATAAAATATTCTGAATTCATCTCAAGCACTTTATAAAAAATAAATCAATCTGGAGATGATAACAAGTACTAAACCATACAATATGTGTAAAGGTCATCCTATGGTTCAAGATTGCAAAACTTACATCGCATTGGAATAGCACAAACATAGTTTATCGATATTTAATATTTTTTTACTACATATTTAATTTCATCACCCAATTAAAAGAATAGTTAGAATTAACTAGAGATGGATTTCGTTATTTTTTTTACACTATAATAATATGCACTTTTACTGCAAACGCATATTGTGTATTTTATTGTTTATAATCTACACATAAGAACATTTCTTGTATTGCAGAGAAAACTTAGTAAAGAAACAAACATGTGACTGAAATATTTCAAGAAGTAGCCTATAAAATTTCCTGCGGAATCAGAATATTTTTAATTTGTGTTAAATATTTCATCAATTGCTATCAATTTTCCTTCATTATCCTGCCCACCCTTCCCGGATAAAGCGTTTCTAATATTTGTGCCAAATCAATGCGTGCCAATCTGAAAAGGATGGCTTCCACAGGTTCTGATTCCTCTGAACAGAGCCATGTGCTGTCTATGGACAAAGCAGCTTTTCTGCTCATCCGAATTAAAAAGGCTTTTCAGAAGAAAAAGAAAAGGTAAGGATGAAAAACATGCTTAAATTTGTATATTTTTAATTCTCTTGGTAAATTTAAAAAACGTCTAAAATTAATTTTTACTTATTTAAAAAATAATTATAAGTCAGAAATTAAATTTTAACTTTAATATTGATATTGTATAAAAAAAATGTCTACGTACTGTTTATATAGAAAAAATGACGACTTAATGTATCATGATTTGTATAAGTATTAACTTGTTTTCTTTACACAAAATATAAATGCGGGTCAATAAACATTATTTTTTTAAATCAAAGAGGAGCTATGTATTATTATTTAAAATTTTTTTAAATACATAAATAATTAATCAAAAATCTTACTTTGCATGTCTACTAGATTAACAAATGAAGTTTTCGATACGCTACCAACAGTTCACTTTTTTTTTCCTAAGACAAATTTTCGCTTTATATTTGCCCCCTATGTTACCGAAAACCGAAATTTTCATGGAACGGCGATTTTTTCATCTATGCTACTATGAAAAAAAAGAAACAAAAAAGAAAAAGTCAAAGATACTAATTTCTTTTTCCTTTATTGAAATTATAACATTGCTAAAGCATAAGTTTTAGTTTTTCTTCTGATAAATAAAAATTATCATTAAGAAGAAAAAGAAAAGGTAAGGATAAAAAACATGTTAAATTCGCATATTTTTAATACTCTTGATAAATTTAAGAAAAATTCTTAAATTATTTTTTGTTTATTTAGAAATAACTATCAGTCGGTTATAAAAGCTGGAATTTTAAAATTGATTTCGCATTAAAAATTTGTCTTCGTATGTTTTATAAATAAAGGGAGACACTATTACGTCTGGAATTAAGTAATTGCTCTTTTATTTACACAAAATATAACTGCGTATGGACAAACAATCCTTTGAATCAAAGAGGAGCTGGGAATTATTATTTACATTTTTAAAAACATAAATCATTAATTAAAAATATTATTTTTCATGTCTACTAGATAAATTTTATCGAACGGCAATTTTGTCACCTATGCTACTATGAAAAAAAAAAAAAAAAAAAAAAAGGTCAACGGTACTAACTTTTTTTTTTCTTTTTTTGAATTTATAACATTCCTAAAGCATAAGTTTTATCTATTTTTCAGATAAATAAAAATTACAACTATGAAGAAAAAAAAGGGCAAAGGTAAAAAAACATGTTAAGGGGGTCCGAGACACATTTTCAAATAATTTTTACTTATTGAGTAAAAATTCTGAATTTTTTTGTGATGGTTAACCATATCATTTTCAAACAAAATCACATGATAAAACTTCTCATATATTTTTTGAAAAAATTTAAAATTTACTAAAAAAGTGGTGTAATTTTAAATCGTTATAACTTGAAATATTATTAAGAGAATTTTTTTTTTCATTTAAATAAACAGAAATATATAAGTTTTAATTTGGATTCAGCATTTTAAAAAACATTACTTAAAAAAAATTAAAAATATTTAACGAAAAAAAAAAAAAAGGATGCAACTTAAAAAAAAAATATGCTACTTAAAAAAAAAAAAAAAAATGTATTTTCAAAAGAAAATATTTTTTTCAAATATGCTAAATCAAAATTAAAGTAAAACAATTGAAAAAGACATGTTCCAAGTTTGAAGCTTTTATCTTTAATGGTTCTTGAGTTATAACGATTTAAATACGAGAAATGGTGAAAAAACCCATCATGAAGATAAACGCATTTTTACAAGAAGTTGTTTCCACGAAAACCATTGCTTGAAAGCTAGATTTTGAAAACAAACCAAAACGAAAAAAATAATATTTCTTATTCCACATAAGATAGAAACAGGGTTTAAACATCATTATTAAGCAGAAAAAAAACAGAGACATTTTTAACCCTCTCACTGACAAGCCCGTGTTAATACGTTCACTAAGCTCCAGGTTTCACTGCAATACAAACAATATTTAAAGTAATATAATTCTATTGATTTAATGTATTTTTTATACATTGAACAATGATTAACACTTCCAAGGATTGCATTCATATTCGTTATTAAATTTTTTTATAAAATGTTCAAAGAATAATTTTTTTTTTAGCATTTAAAACAAAATGAAGAAAACAACATTACAATTTTACCCTTTTCCAAGACAGTCGGAGGGTTGCAATAAAAGTTTTTTAGAAAATTTGAAAATTTTTGTGTCTCGAACCGCCTTAAATTCGTATTTTTTTTTTAATACTCTTGATAAATTTAGGAAAAATTGTGAAATTATTTTTGTTTTTTTAGAAATAACTGTAAGTCGGATATAAAAGTTGGAATTTTAATATTGATATTACATTTAAAATTTGTCGACGCATTTTTAATACATAAAGGAAGACAATGTAATGTATGGATTTATATAAGTATTTACTGTTTTTTTTACACAAAATATAACTGCGTATGGATAAACAATTCTTTGAATCAAAGAGGAGCTAGTTATTATTTTTTCTCTTTGAAAATATATAAATAATTAATTAAAAATCTTATTTTGCATGTTTACCAGATTAATAAACAAAATTTTGGGTACGCTAACCAGCAGTGCACTTTTTTTCTAAGAAAATTTTTTGCGTCACATTTGACCCCTACGTTACTGAATACCGAAATTTTCATGGAACGGCAATTTTGTCACCTATGCTACTATGAAAAAAAAAACGAAAAGAAAAAGACAAGGTTATATTAACACATTTTTTTTTAATTATAACATTGCTAAAGCATGGGTTTTAGATATTTTTCAGACAAATAAAAACTGCAATTAATAGATTTCAAATTTTTTTTACAAATTTTTTAAAATAAAAAACGGGGTAAAACAACAGATGCAAAGAATAGTTGGTTGAACCTTGTATATCTCCGATGTTAATTTTAACAATTTAGAAGTAAAACTTTTGTTCTATTTATAACTTATTGATTAATTTGTACACAAGTAAGCGAATTGTTTTTAGAGTTTTCTTGGCAAAGACTCAAAATTCGAAATTGAAATCTTTCATATAATTTGTCAAAACCGTTTTCTAAACAAAATGGATCAAAAATTTACTGTCAATTTTATGTATTGTTAAAATATGCTATTTACATCCATTTCAGCTAGGTTGCACATGGATTCTTTCTAAAGTGTTTTGAAACGATAGGTGGGAAAATTTTCTAACCAGTATCTTTCTAATGAAATTTCGAACTGCTGAAAAGAGGTTCCGATCAAAGAACTTAGGTCTGACCCAAATATATTTTTTCATTAGTTTCGAGTTTTCAATGTGTGTAACTTTTTCTGAAGACTTCGGTCGGTTTTGGACTTATTGGGTATTATTCACACGCCATGTCGGGCCAGATTTTTTTTTTCTTAAGTGATAGTGATATTGTACCTTTGTATAACGGAATCGTTAGAATATTATTTTAGTTTAATAAACTACACAAAAGTGCTTTTATAAACCTACTTCCTTTTTTCCTGTACTGAGATTTAAAATTATCTCTTTTTTTACATATTTTTCTTTAATTCTAAACTATATTATTTTTTTAATGAGTAATCATTTATTTAATTTATCATCATTTATCAGTAATCATTTTATCATCATTTATTATTGCTTAAGTTATTATTAATATTGTTATGGAATCAATATTTTTATTGTTATTATTATGTTCAATGGCTTGCGGATATATAATCTGTGAAATAGTGTATTTGAAAAAAAAAAAAAAAAAAAAAAAAAAAAAAAAAAAAAAAAAGCATAAATATGCATGCAATAGACTTTAATTTTTTTATTATAGTATAACGTTGGTTAAAAATTTGGGTATTTTTTTGCAAAAGATAAGTCACTCCCGGCCAAGTCGGATCTGAATTAATTTTGTTTTTCATATGGGCTGGACAGAGGAAAGAGAACTTTCCTTGGGGGCAAAGCCACGTCCTTGCCTAAAACTTTCGGCTCGTGCAGACATTTATTCCTGACTCTGATCCCTTGTAGATACATTCTGATATTAATAAAAGTTATCGATATTTATGGCAACAATCGATCTTGCTATTGTCGCCTTCGACATGAAAGCCATTTTTCGAATCGAAGTCATATCGACAGTGTTCGAAATCCGGTTTGTAAATTAATATGCAAATATGTTGAACTAGGTATCAATTGACTGAATAATAGAATATATAAGGGTATATCATGTTTAGAAAAGTTGATTATGGCTACTCTATTAAAAAACAGAGCATTATTCTGCGCTGTTAAAAATTTTCTGTGAAATAACGGAGAATATAATGGTAATCATTTATCTTAAGTCTGATGTAAAAGTATAGGGACCTGAACTATTTTTTTTAATAAAGAAATTTTAGTACTACAAATTTACGAAATACGTTTACAGCTATAAAATTACTCAAGACCTGTAAATTTACATGCATAAAAAAGGGTAATTCCGGGATTAATGCCGCACATTTTTTTTGAATTTGTGTATAAAGTTCCATGGTGCACATAAAATTAAAAAAATCATGCTGTGCTATTTAATGTTAAATATAGAAAGCGTGTACTGCGACAAAAAAATTCAAAACAAATTATTAATATTTTTTAACAATTTTTTCTAAAACATTACACCGCGGCGCGACAACCGTACATTCAGGTTGAGACGCCGCACTTGTGCGGTAGTTATGCCGCGCTTGTAATAAGAACAGAATAAAATTATAAATAAAAATATTAAAAAAATATTCATATCTGGACTATAATTAACGATGTAATAACAAAATGAAACTAAATGAGAATAACGAAACATATTAGTAGATTCAAATTAATAATTGTTGCCTACTTTCACTATTAAAATTATCGAAAATTTTTTTACATTAAATTTTAATTGTTATTTCATCAACAACGTAACATCGATGTATTAGAAAAGGAAAAGAAAGAAAGTGAAATTGTGTTTACAGAATTTATTTGTTAACCCTTTCGGGACCGGTGGCTTTTACACAAGTTTTATTAAGTTGGTACCACTTTTTAAAAAGAAGTTACCTTTACTTGAGTAATCAAGAAAATGCTCTAATTAAACAATGCAAATATTACTTTTCTTTTTTACTGGTGCCAGAAACAAATTTTGTAAGCTCTTTATGAAGGTGCTTATATGCACCTATGGTCCCGAATGGGTTAAGAGACCTGTTTTTTCGACTACAATCTACAGAAAAAGAGTCGAAAAAGTACAGCCTTTATGTAACTACATTTAAACGCATGATGAACGAAGCCAATTACACTTCCTTTTTTTTTGGAGTAGTTTGCAAAGAACGTCCGCGTTACGCGTAATCCAATTTTTCATTATTATCATCTTGACTTGCATCTTTCTTGCACTTCTTACTTTTTATTTTCTCCTTTTTATCCTTTGGTTTTAGTAAACTTGATAACATGCCCAACATGGTTAGTCTGTGCAAAAAGAAAACAAAAAGTTAATAACACTTAATCATCCCGTACAAAAGTAACTGCGCCATGTATACCGCAATAGCAATGCGGCATGTATCCCCTTTTGCATGGTGCAGACGTCGGTCATCACAGTTACTTGCTATCGCTAAGGGGAATGGCGTAACCATACACACAGTACTCTATAAAAACGCTACACTTAGTTTTGACTTCGAAATCATGCATGCATTTTGTAATTAGTGTATGAAAAGTATTTAAATGTTTGGACGGTGAAATCATGCACTTACGTCAAATTAAGGATTGTACTTCTACAAGTAAACATCGAAATGGGATTCACGCTATACACTGGTTAAAATAACCTCATTGCGCCCCTATACTGTGCGTTTGACGACCATCTATCGATAATTACAAGAAATACAAGGGTGCGGCATCTATCCCGTATGCGGCGACTCTCCCGGAGTTACCTTACTAAAGATTTTATAATTTTACATGGACAAACATTCGAAAGCTTTGTGCTTCTGTTGATAATTATGGGAGTAAATTATATTAAATTATGTGCGGTGTTTCGTACCTACGTTTCGATTACCTATTTTTCGAAAAATAGGTTAAAAATTTACAGCGAATAGAAATACTCACAGTAAATGGAAGACATCTGTACTTTAGTTGTCAATTAAAATGACTTGGATCATCATACATCCTTATTCACTGTAAAAAATTTCTAATGAAAAAACCAGTTTCACACACTAGTCAATAAAACTAGTTGGATGTGCCAATTCCAAAATTTTCTTCTATATCTCATATATTTTAATATTTCAAAATGTTGTTACAAATGTCAATATTTCATTTTTATTAGTTTCATTAGTATTTTTATTCGTATTATGCATAACTTCATGAACTTTTCGATGGTACAATATTCAAAATTGCGCAAAAATCGGTATTAAAGCGCCCCCTTCCGGCGTATTTTTTCCAAATTAAGGAAGTACTTGCTTGCCATACCCAAAAACTTAAAAAAAAAATGATTCAGTTCTATGCATAACTTCATACGGCTAGTTCTGAAATTAAGTGGAAATTTCACCTTGGTAATTTGTGAAAAATAAAAATTCAAATTGTCGCGGTTAAGTTGTGTTTCCTACATTTTCTTAAGGTTTTAGAGATGAATAAATCATGATCAGAGGTCAAAGTTAATTTTTTTAAATTTAAAATTAAATTTAATTTTTCATATAAACATGGAGATGACACATTATTCCATGGAGGTGACAACCTTTAATAGTAATGATGAATATAAGTTTTATTGTCCATTTACTAAATTGGAAAACATTTATGGTTGCGATATTAGTTTGTTTTATTGTTTAAGAGGCATAATATGTTATTTCAATGACATACAGAAAGTCAAATGACACATCAAAACAAAAACTGGATTGCAATACAGGTAAAGAACACTATTCTTGAGTAACATGTTAAAAAAGAACAAAGCTCAAATTTAATTTTTTATTAAATAATGTTGCAGTTTTGAGGGATTAAATAAAAGATATGTTGTAACCGATTGTTCATTTTCCACTGTTGAAACCACCCAACTTTATTTTTCGTATCTTATGATTGCTTCTTGCTCCTTACTGAAAACAAATTTTTTCTTGGATCCCGAACATCTTTGCATAAATTTAACTTCTACGTAATTTTCAACTGAGGTCACATTTGCTAAATACAGATTAACTGGACCTAACTGAAATCTTTTGCATACTGTGGTACTTCTTTATTACTTTTTTCAGAAAGACAAGTCCAAAGACTTTCTTTGACTTTTGAAACTTCTCATTTTTTTTTTCAAACTTTTTCTCGATTTGAGTGGTCAATGCTAAACTGAATTCCAGGCATTTTCGACTTTAGGAGAAATATTTTCACCTTTCAATATTTTCTGTACCTTCTCTTTTGGACTGTTTAACTTTTTTCGTTTATTTATGATGCGTTGATAACTTTTCTTATAATAATCTTTTTTTTTCTTTTATATTTCAAATTTTCAAAACATTTTTAAGCTCTTTTTCAAGCAATTTTATTCTTTAGTATGCTTTTGTTTTGTTTCTGTTAACAATTTTTCGATCACTTTTTACCCGACTGGTACCTGCTCTTCCTATCACATCTTTAACATTCGCAATAGGATTGTTTATAATTTCTGGAGCATCATCTATTTCTGATGTAGTAGAATTTAAAAGAACATGCTGTAATTTTTCTTGATTTGCTTTCTTCACTCGACTTTTGTACTCAATTCTTTGTTCACTGAATTAAGAAATAGTTTTTATTTTTCCTTCTTTTTACGTCTTGTAATCCCTTTTACGTTCTTTTTTCTTACATTTTTCATGCAATTCTGGATTTTCTTTAATTTTATCCCATCTCTTCTGCTCTGTTTCTCATCTGAGTTTTCTTTTCTTCTCTACAGAATTCTTTTTTCTTTCTGCCCGACCCATGATATCTAAAAAATATTTAAAAATATTAACGTGCGATTAGATAAAAATAAATCGATTAATAGATAAATAGAAAATACAGCACTTTAAATATACGATTGCAAAGTACTCTAGTGTGGCCATATTTTAAAAAATATATTAAACATATATATATATTTTTTTACTAGCACAGAAAATCTGAAAATTTAAATTTAGTTCTGTTTTTGTTATTTTTTTTATTAAGTTTAGGAGATCAGAAAATTCAATAAGAGGTTTTAACCCCTTGGGGACGAGCGTCTTTTACAGAATTTTAATCTTTAATCACCGGTCTTTTAAAACAGAAATTTTTGCCTAATTGAATCGGGAAAATGCTCGGTATAAATAAGGCAAAATTTACAAAAAAATTTACTGGTGAGAATAATCCCCGATTCTGAGCAGCTTCCGCGGCACGAATACCGGTCGCTCGTCTCCAAGGGGTTAAAATAAAGTTTAATTAAATCTAAAATATAACTTGTATTGAAAGAAATACTGAAAGTCATTAAAAAATCAAATTTATACAAAATTAAATATTTTAGAGTTAAAAATTTTCAGTTTCAAAACATATTTTTATTAATATAAAATTATCCCTAAAATAAAAATATAGGTTCAATAATTAAAAATATACTTTAAGTACCCTTAAAATATTGTTTACATCAATAAATGTCACATCCATGGGTCAATAACACCTGCATGATACAACAATGGCATGGAGGTGACATATCTGAGATTAGGCCTAATATTTTCTAAACTATGCACAATATGAACATAATGCTACTTGGATATAAAATTAAATAAAGCAATTTAACGCTACTTATCAACATAATTCTGCTATTTTTAAAACTGATAAAATTAATGAGGCCATGGAGTTGACACCCAATTAAAGTACACTACGGTAATTAAAAGTTTTTTAATGAAAACTAGATGAAGTAACAACTTACCATGCTTCAGAAATATTCCATCCAATAAGTAGCTGACTTAGTTAATTTGTATTCCAAGTTCTAGATTATGCTGCCATCTAGTAGATTTTTATATAACTATAACTGATATGTCATGGAAGTAGCTCTAATTCTGGGGACTGAAGTGTCTTGGCCTGTAATTTTTTTTTAAATATAAATTTTCAAAATTTTCTTTTAAAAAGTAAGTAAAGTATATCCATTTTTTAACTTAATACATTTTATACGGTTCTTTTCGTTTATCTTATGGGATACATTCATGTTGTAAAGTAAAAACTGGCATAGAGGGACATACCATGGTGGTGACATTTAGTATGATTTTAATTTTATTAAAATAGTTTTAAATTTCAAATTCATTCTAAAGTATTTTTAATATAAGTTTTAGATGTGCTTTCATCTATTATCTATTTAGTTGAACAATTATTTGCATAAAAGTACAAAAAAATTGACTGGGACTCAAAGTTCCACTTAATTTCAGAACTACCCATACACTTTTTAATGTAACAATGGCAACACACGGACATACGGACAGACGGGCACACGAACACACGGACAGACAGACATTTTCTATAAACATGATTTTTGGGATCTCTGACCCATAAACCGTGTAAATCCGTCGAAAACTGGAAGTCAAAAAAAAATTTCGATTACAATACTTTCTTCTATTGAAGATAGAAGAAAGTAAAAAGCGTAAACTTACGGCTGAGATACTTCATCGAATACCTTTGACGAGAAATCAGTATAAATTAACAGAGAATCTCTGAATCTTTTTGGTATTTTTACAGAATTTTTTAACACTGTAGGAAACGCCTTTAACCCTTTATGTTCCGACAGTTCTTTAAACCATTAAAACAACTTGTTATAAAATTAATTTAATACATTGATTTAGCAATACATTTTAGAACGACTTATAGATACTTTACTTTATGTTATTCCAAAAGCATTATTGGTTGAACAAAAGAAAAATATTTTTAAAAGGATGATTTCTTTTTCATTTACATCTCTTCAGTTTTCTTGACGTTGAAAGTCTGTGGGTGAAAAGTTTCAGTTCGGAATTATTCCTATATTTCTATTGTAAGAGTTTTATATTTGCACATTTCCTTAACCTTTAACAGATGTCACGCGCTCTCCCAGACCCCGCGACTCCCAGCTGTAAACACTTTTACAGCTTGTTACTTTTCTGTACTGAAGTTAAATAATATGAATAAAATACCTTTTTCATGCAATTTAATTCACATGCTCCTAAGAGAAGTACAGCGATATTGTTAGGACAAAATTTCAGTAAATTCAACCATTTGAGTTTTTTTTTTATTATTATTCAATTTATTCGAGGGGTCTGAGAGACCGGATCACATCAGTTGTGTGACAAATTTTAGTCACATCAGTTAAAGGTTAATTCTATAAAATAATAAAAAAAATATTTTAAATAAAAGATTTGTGTGAAGTTGTAAATATTGTACAAAATCCCTATAAATACAAATTTAATTAATTAATTTTAATTGGCGAAATCCTTCTAAAATTTATTAAATGATTGCGAAACTCTACTAATATAGCTTCAATAATTCACGAAAAATGCTTTAGAAAATGAAATTTTCATGAATTCATAATTTGAAACATAAATGGTGAAGGAATCTTGGTGAGACATGAGTATTTCAATATCTTTTAAATAATTTAAAAAATTAATTTAATACATTGATTAGTAGCAATATTTTAGAATGACTTATAGATACTTTACTTTATCTTGTTCCAAAAGCATTATTGGTTGAACAAAAGAAAAATATTTTTAAAAGGATGACTTCTTTTTCATTTGCATCTGTTCAGTTTTATTGTCGTTGAAAGACTGTGGGAGAAAAGTTTCAGTTCGGAATTATTCCTATATTTCTATTGTAAGAGCATTATATTTGTACATTTCCTAATTCTATAAAGTACTAAGAAAAAAAATATTTTAAATAAAATATTTGAGTAAAGTTATAAATACTGCACAAAATCCCTATAAATACAAATTAAATTAATTAATTTTAATTGGCGAAATCCTTCTAAAATTTATTAAATGATTGTGGAAATCTTCTAACGTAGCTTTAAAAATTCACGAAAAATGCTTTAGAATATAAAATTTTCACGAATTCATAATATGAGACATAAAGGTTTAAAGAATCTTAGTGAGGCATATAGTCAGGAGGGGTAATTATGACCACTTTTTACATTTTCAACTTAATTTTTTTTGCTTATTTCTATTTGAAAAAGTGCTGTTTTTAGTTCATAGGAAGTAACTTTGATCCTTTAAGAACACATTTTAAAAGTTTTAATTCTCATAGCTGTTTTTCTTTTAAAGTTAAAAGGGTGGTTATAATTACCCCACCAAAAACTCACAATCACATAAGTTTGGGGTAATTAAGACCACTAGTGGGGAAATTATGACCACTATATCTTCTCTTTATACTTGCCAATACACATTTGTCTGGGGTAATTATGACCACTTTGAACTCCAAAGTAACAAATCCGTTTATCAAAAATGTTATAGACTTAGTTTCAAATTGCTATTTGGATCTCAAAAAGGCTTCAGACTAGTAATAAAGAATACCTAAGATGAAATATACATTATGAGGTTAATATCTAAGCTTGAAACAAAATTTTACCATCACAGTTTTCTCCGATATGACGGCGGCCATAATTACCCCCTGGTCATAATTACCCCACCTGACCGTAGGTATTTCAATACCTCTTAAATAATTTTTAAAAATCCCAATTTTATTTTTTTCTGATTTTGTTAAATGCTATTTTTAAAACACTCTGCAAAATTCTGTAGTAAAATTGGAAAATTGTTTTTATAGCTGCAATTATTAAATTTTATTTATGTATTTATAATGGGACATTAAGGTTTAATCTATTATATCAAAATGCATATTTTTTAACTTACATTAATCTCAATTTCAGATTTATTTATGTTAAAGATTTTAAATTTTGGCTTTCTATAAATATTCTGTTAACTGAAATAAAATATAATGCAAATATGTAAAGTGGACTTTATGTTTTTGAAGCTTTTAAAGTGAAAATGAACCCTTTATTTTACAATAATGCTATATAGTTTTTTCTTACGGCTTTTATAAAATAATAACAGCTCGTGCTATCTCGTGCGCTTGAAAATCCTGCAGAAAGTGTGGAAGCGCATCTTGTATGAATATTAGAAATGATCGCTTCCTGTACATTTTCTTGTTAATACAGCTTATGAAATATTTCTGAAGGTACGAGATGTATTCTAAATATACAAATCAATTATAATATATCTACCCTATATATATATAATCCTAATGAATCGAACTGAAACGAATTTATGTAACGATTCTATGAAACGACTGATTAAGCAACTTACGTTTCACGGCGATTTCTCCTAAAATATGGAATACTTTGCTATGAAATTAACACCAAAAATCCGTATTGATCCACAGATCTCAAAACTGGTATTAGAATTTTAAAATTAGAATTAGTTTTCGAAATATTAATTTTTTTCTAATTTTAAATACATTTTTTCTAATGATGGTAACTCAAATTTTAATCATAACAGATATTTTTTTCATATTTTAGAAAAGGTTATTTTAAATTAATTTGGCGACGAGTTTGACCTTCCTTAAATGTATGCTAAGAAATGCATCATGTTACTTTTATTCAGAATTCAATTTGTATTTCATTATCATTTTATTTAATACAAAACTTTCATTTAAAATTGAAACCTTTAAAATAAATGACTTTTGCTTCATTCTTTTTTTTAAACGAAACGAAAAGAAAAATATTAGACACAGATGTCATATACGCAACGGGGTACCTAATTGGCGCCAAAATGGCGTTATTTTGCCTGACATGGTAACCTGACTATTGTTGCTTATTTATTAATAAATGTTTATTTTAATTTATTTTCTTTTTATTTACAAAAAATGTTATAAATTGTTTTGTTTTATAGTTATTAATTAATTTTTTTTTTATTTATTGTTATTTCATTTTTAAAATAACAGATAATAATTTAAAAATACATATGTAACAGGTATTTGAAAACTAGGTTTTCGCCAAATTGTCGTAAAAAAAAAAAAAAAAAAAAAAAAAAAAAAAAAAAATCATGTCAAACCCGGTGCTTATGTGACAATGCAACAAATCATGAGATTTAATTTTCACTTCAAAGCAACGTTTTAATGTTATTACTTCTCCCGTCGACCAATTTCGCCAAATTATATAACTAGCCAAATTATACAAATTGACATATTTTTTTTATTTTAAATAACAAAAGAACAAATAAATTAGTATAACATTAATAAAAATACAAATAAAACGTCGAAATAAAAATCACTTGATGGCGTGAACATGTGTAACTTCCTTAAAGTCAAGTGAATGTGACATTTACGATCAACCATTATTGGCATTTAATCTTATAGTTTGGCGACAGATTTTTGGTTGATGGGATAACCAAGTAGCACCGTTTTAATTTACCACTCGAAAAATAAAAAAATGCTAACTGGAGAGTTAAAAAAAAAAGCTATTGGCGAGATTTTCACCCAGCTAACATAAAAGTACCAGGAATTCTTTGTGATCATGGCAACTTTTATGTAGTTTTATTCGAAAAAATAATTTTCATTCTTTAATCAAAATGGAAACCTTTCTTATGAAAAGCGAAGGAATCAGCCCGTTGTTTATGGCAGTTACATGGCTTGGACTATTATAATATAAACGAAATAATGGGGATAGAATAATATTCGGCGACTTATCACACCTGTGGCTGGCTAGCATTAAAGTGCCAAAATGGCCGCCTGGAATATAAAAAGCGAAGGTATCCGCCTGGAGCTGTTGATGATAGTCACATGACTCAGGCTATTATTATAGAGATTGTTTTCAATTTTAAAAACAGCGCAAAGAATAATATTTCCTAACGATTAAAAATTTATTTTCACGTGACTATTAAAAACAGAAAAAAAAACTTTAAAATTACTATTAAATGAGTACGTGTTAAAGGCAGGAAAATATTGAAAATTATGTCCTGAAAACTGTATTTACACGTGAATATTAAAAGGGAAAGGAAACTTTAAAATAATAAATACATTAATATGCGTTTAACCCTTTTACGGACAAGGCACTTCTATTCGTAAAATCTTGAAATCAGTGAATGGCACCAGAATTTACAAACAAATTTCGAAATACAAAAACGCTTTTGTTTACTTACTTATTAAAAGGGAAATTTTCATCCCAATATTCTGATGCTAATGTGGCATTTAAGAATTAAAATTAAGTGGTCCAAAAATGAACCACCGCCCTTGAAGGGGTTAAATCAGCTAATTTTAGTAATTGTATTTTGTCAATCGTTTTACAACGCTGTTAAAAAATACCGAGAGACAAAGACTCTGTTTACTTAATTCATTTTATTTTAGCTTCTTTTCAAATGTTTAACTGATCTTCTTTAACCAAACACAAAAACAACCATTGGATGTCTTAACAGCAGCTGATTCTACCTTAAATTTTTGCAATCAAAGGGAATTGAATGGAAACCCGTTTACAGGGAGATCGCTACAGGTTTTTTCAGTATAATTCAATCTTCTCTAATCTTTTTAAAACCGATCAGATTAACGTGCTTTTAGATTCTACAGTGTCTGAACGGGGGTTGGCGAGCGTAGCTTGCAGGGGGCAGAGCCCCCTAGTCTAAATATATTTTGTTACTGTAAATTCCTTCTTGATTTCCGAATGCTGCTTTTTAACTTCCAACTTTTATATTTTAATATTTATACTTTAATATTTTAGTTCACCTCATGTATAATTTATTTTCGATTCTCACAAATTTACTATATCATAAATGAAAAACTTCTGTTATTTTTTTTCCAAGTCAAATAAACATGTTTTGAGCTGGAAATTTTACTTACAAAACGAAATTAAGTATGCATTAAAAACAAGACATATTTATTAAATATATTTTGTGGTAAAAATCTATTTATCTGGCTTGCGAAAAAAAAAGAGCTTAAGAGCTATGTATAACGTGTTTAAAATTTAGAAATCAGAGTTCAAATGATTTTTAAAACAGGGCATATTTTCTGGTAATAACATTTTGTGTTACATGCTTTTAACTATTTTAAACTATAACACAAATGATGATAAGGATGAAACATTAAAAAAGGAAACAAATTGAATATGAAATATGAGGGGTTAAAAGTAATTAGTTTTCGTTCCTTAATGAAAGGGGAAATGATTATTAAGCAGAACCTGTTATTTTCAGTAAGTATTTTCTATTTGCTGAGAAATGGTAATTTCCTATTTTAATCAGTGTATTTATTTAAATGTGAAGATAATTTAATATAAACAGGGAAATTCGAATATTTAAATAAAAAAACCTCTAAAGTTTAAAATGTCATTATTATGTTTCATTATTATTTCTTTTTGAATAAGCTTTTTAATTTTTATTGTAAAATTATACTTGTTTTCTGAAATGCCTCATTATAATTACCCACCTTCTCCCAAAAGTTTGGCTTAATTTGTGTATAACTTTATACGTTCTCATGACTTTACTATCATGTGTTTGAATTTTGAAATGGAGGTTCTTTAAAAAGCTTTCTAACGCTTTCCAACATTATGAATTCGGTTTGTCTGTCCGTCTGTCTATCCACGCTGTAACTCGCGTAAATATACAAGGATTTTCATGCAATTGATGTATTTTAATGATGTTTATCACGGCATGTTCGGTATTGAATAGGAAGTGTGTAGCATTAATAGTTCATTTACAGGGACATTCAAAAGAATTCCGTTACATTACGGTCAATGGGGAAAAATCATTTGGAGAGTATTTTAATGACATTATGTAATTTCAAATGTATTGAAATTGATATAAATCACTGAATTTCACTACAAGATGAATACTATGGAATAGAGCATTCATAACATTTGTCTTTAATTTATAGGGACACACAGAAGAAGTAGGTTACAGTACTGTCTTGTCTGTGCGTTTTGAATTTCGGTATGCGCTTTTATATTAAACTAGCAGGCTATGCCCGCTGCGCTGGTCAATATTTCCAAATGAACCTTGGATTAAACTAAATGGTGAATTTGAACTTGTATTTTAAACAATATGGATCTTCAGCTTGACCTTGCACATTACTGAAAACGATGCGAACGCCATTGCGATATAATGTTATCTTAAGCGTTGGATAAAATTTAGCAATTAAGAAATAATTGTTTTAGTTGATTATAAACAGCGCACTTATGGTCGGGTAATGAGACAGTTATGACAACAGGAATTAATACCTCTGTAACTAATCAACATATAATGAAATCGTATATACTAACACCATTCCTAAAAGTCATGCAACAGGGCCACTTGTAACAAAATATGTTCTGTAGATTTTTTTAAAAAGGCTAAACTTTCATAATCAGGTTCACTTAATTTTTGAACTTTTACTGTTGCTCTATAACTAAGTACCCTTGAACAATATGTATACACTAAAACCTTTCCAAAATTATTACCTAACTAATTGTGGTATATCCTACGAAAGTATTATAAACAATCGGAATGAAATACAAATTTCCGTTGTAAATATATAGTAGATGATGATGATGCGATTTTGTGTAATAGAATTCATCGTAAAGTTTTCGCTTCAAACATAAACGATGCTTTCAACATTAAAGCTAATACACCAATATGTGAAGTATCCGATTACGGAAGGTTAACTTGAGTTAACTGTTATCATGAGCAACTACTCAAAGAAAAGTGAATATGTGGCTTTTGTGATACTTTTATGTCAGACTGGCGAAGGTAATAAATCAATAAAGATTGTTTTCATAGCATATTCTTATTTTATTATTTTCATTTAAAACACAAACCTTTCACTCATTTCATTTAAAATTCATGCCTTATACTGATTTCATTTAAAAAACTAAAAAGATAAACAATAACAGGAAATAATGCCATAATTAAAAACAAAAAAATATTTTTAATTTACATACGCAAAATGTAACTACTGATACTGGGAATTTTAAAAATGCTATCAGCGAGATGTGCGCACGGTTGTTATAAATGTACCCATTTTTTCTTCTTATCGAGGAGCAATTTATAAATCGCACAATATTATTCCAATTCCAATTTCTTTCATTGAGGAACCTATGACCGGAAAAAATGGAAAAAGACTCTTGTAGATTCTTCGAATGACGGCATCTGACGCCATAAACCGAGTTTATATATATGAAAATAATTTTTAAGTCGTTACAAACATTGCTTTCATACTTAAATATTTTCATTGGTACTACTTGTTATCCCTTCGACCCATTTCGCCAAATTATATGAATCGCCAAACCATTCGCCAAATTATATAAATTGACATAATCTTTATTTTAAATAACGAAATAACAAATAAATTAGTATAACATTAATAAAAATACAAATAAAACGTCGAAATTAAAATCACTTGATGACGTAAACACGTGTAGTTTGTTTAAATTCAAGTGAATTTGATATTTACGATCAACCATTATTGGCATTTAATCTTATAGTTTGACGATAGATTTTTGGTCGACGGAATATCTAAGTAGTACCTTTTCCATTTTTGTTTTATAACGCTAAATTCTCAGTAATTTTTTCCCTTTTATTTTACATAAAATCACTATTTTTTTTTTTTAAATTAAGATGCTTTCATTTTTATTTCAAACTCATAGAGCCGTTTTTATTTTTTAGCCAAAAGGGTTGATTTGAATTTTTTCCGTTGCTAGAGTAACGGATGTAATGATAGATATTTTGAGGTTTAGATGCCAAAGACACCGCCAAATTAGAAAAATATGAAATGTGTCATGAACTGTTGGTAGCATTCGATTCAGCATACAAAACTACATTAAAATATGCTATCATTTGACGCATAATTTTGATATTCGATTTTTTCCCCTCCCCGTGCAAAAACCATTAGGGGTGACACTTTAGAAAATCCTTTCTTAGCAGAAGTTTATGTCATAAGAAGTATTTTTACCACGATTTTCAAGATTTTAGGTTCAGTAGCTTGCGCTGTGCGTTAATTAGTCCCCTAATCCAGACTTTATTTTATATACTATATTAGATATGCGATTTTGCGGTGAATCGATGATCGAAAATTAGTCCAATATCATTTGAAATATTACATAACAGAGGAGAAAATACGAAGAAAGACGAAGAAGAAATGACGAATTACAAAAGACTTCTTTTTTTTTTCAAAATGTTGAATTTTTCCATAGTAATAACGTATTAAAACATTAATTTCCTTAAAAATTATCTTTATTTCCTAGATTTTGAATCTGTGAATTTTCCTATAAATGAAATTGGCGTTATGACTTGGGAAAAAATGAAATAAACAATAGATAATATTTGCTTAAATAAAATGGGTAATATTCGTTGATCTGAGTTCGAGTTTATAAATATCACATGCTTTCGGAATTACTGCGAAAAACATTTTAAAAAGTATGAAATTATTTTACAATATGTATGTGTGGCAGAAATTCACACTGAAATTTAAGTACTCGATTCCATTTTTAAAATATTAACTGATATCTATATAAGTTACAATTGAATATGAAAATGTACTCAAAAAATGATCTCTTTCACCTAAAAAAACCCCATTTGTGAGAACATCCTCAAGCTAATGTCACGCTTATGCATTTTTGGCTTAAAATCACATTGTTTGGCGACAAAAGAAAAATAAAAATTGTAAAGAAACAAATAGTAATTACAGATGTGACTCACAATTTCATCTGCTTGTTTCTTCTATAAGTCACGTGATGGGACAATTAGATTTAAAAAAAAAAAAAGAACAGAACAGAAAGAAAATGTCGTTAAAATTTCATCTAATCAAATTTTCAGATTCGTTTCCATATCTAACGCAAGCGATAAAGAGCCAAATATTGCGTATCAAGTGTAATATTTCTTATTAAATTAATTTTTAAGCATTACAAATATTTCTTTCAGGTTTTGATTAAATGTTTCCGTTTTTTAATATTATCACTCATTAAAACGGATTTTCTTCTTCAGTTTTTCTTTTTTTTTTTTTTTCATTTAAATAAAATTAGTAACAGTTTTTCTTTTATTTTTCGAGGTTTAATAGCCGTTTCAATTTTTTTTTATCACCGATGAATTTCGCCAAGAAATAAAATGGTAACCTTATCGCCCAAAATAACAGAATTTTCCGTCATAATTCCAAAACTAATATAGGTAGAATAATGTGTTATAGATTAAAATCTTCCCTGAAGCAATACCTATCTAACGGTATAGGTTCCGTAAAAATCCATGCAGTAGAACTCGAAATATAGGCGTTCGGAACGAAATTTCCGTTTGGATTTTATATATATAAATAGATAATAGAATAGATAATAGATTATATATATATATAATAGAATAGATAATAGATTATGTGTTATGAACTATCTCAAAGTTTAAAACAGATCGCATTGTTAGATTTCCGAATTTTAACAATATCGCGTTATGTTAGTTCCACATTCCACCACCAGGGAGCGCACTCTATTCTTAACGAAAGCGTATCTGAACGAAACTCCTTCATGCAACCTTTCCGTAGATACATGAATCGGGAGGGTGGTGGTCTTAACCAATAATTTAAGATAATTGCTGAAATTACTACGAAATATATTTTAAAGGTGCCCTACGCGGGCCCCTAATAGAGTTAGAGGAAATCGGAAGACGGCAAAATAATTGCGGGGAAAAGTTTGCTTGGGTGCTTCGGAGCTACTTTTGGCGCGAGATCTAAGCTCTACGACCAATAGGAGCCCAGATATTTAAGGAAATATGAAGTAACAAAGTCCAAAATAATAGAATTTTCCGTAATAATTCTATAAAAAATATAGGTAGAATCATGTGTTATAGCTTAAAACCTTTCCTGGAACGTTACCTATCTAACGGTATAAGTTCCGTAAAAATCCATGCGGTAGAACTCGAAATCTCGGCGTTCGGAACGAAATTTCCGTTTGGATTTTATATATATAATAGACAATTGTTTTGCCTGTTACTCGTTATGTATAAATTCTATACCTCTTATACAAGGCTGGACAAAATAATTCACTTATTCACTCCTTATTAGTGGAAATTGCTGAAGGGGAATTCTCAACAGAGGTATTTCCTAACTGAACTAAATTTTTGCATGCATGCAGTTAATGGATACAAATCTATATATCATATACAGGGCTGCTCAAGGAATTCCGAAAATTTTCTGACTGTAGATGAGAATTACAGAAACTGGGATTTCAAATGTGTTATGCGTTTCCAAATGATTCTGTTAGACATCCTGTTTCAACTTATTAAACGGAAACGGTTTTGTTACATTATTTTGAATGTGTTGGAAAGTGTTTCATACATGCTTGATGCATGGTTTTTCTATCTTGTTGAAAATATGGCATATTGTTTTGGCAAAAATATATCTTTTTACATGCATTTGGACTATTTTAATCTATGATATAAATGATAATAATGATGGAACAAAACAGAAAAGATGTAAACAGGATATCAAATATGATGGGTAAAAATAAATAACTTTTCCTCCTTAATGCTAAGAAAAATTTCTTATTACTCGGAAACAAATACTTTTTCTGAGTATTTTTTAATTATAGAGAAATGATAATTGTTTTAATTTCATTCGCTGAATTTTATTTAAATATGAAGGTAATAGTATATAAAAACTAAGAGTTTCGAATATTTCAGAGGGAAAGGAAAAAATAATTTCTCTGGATACAAGTTTAGCATTATTATTAAAAAGTCACAATTTTTTCTATGTAATAGATTAAAAAATGAGGAGAATCTAATTTAAAAATATTTATGATAAGATTATTTTTTTCTTTTCTAAAATTTGGAAATAAATACCTTAAGAAATATATCAAACCCATTTATTTTTAATTAGAACTTATTTTATTCCGGCTACCTCTTCAAGATCTTTTTACTTTGTCTTATTTACAAATGAAATAAAAAGTAGTGTTATAAAATAATGACAGTAACTAGAAATTGAAAATTGCATATAACAATTTATGTAATTAAAGACAAAATAACCACTAGTATGAAAAATTTCGGCTTTTTAGAACTTTGTTAATCATTGAGAGTAATAATGTGTGTAGTCGAAAAAAATGATTTCAGGAAAGTATAATCGAATTTGCTAAAAGTTCATCTGTTATTACAACTCATATTCAAAATATTAGAATAATTGAGAAAAAATAATAAAAAAAATTATTTTTCATTTATTTATTTTTGATACTAAGTAAATGCAATTAATTTCTTATAAATTAAATCTGGAATGTTTAAGTAAGATTTTAATATTTACAAAATATAAAATACAGTACAATAAAATAGGTATACACCTTTCTGAAACACATCAAAATATTAGAATAAAATTTAGATTGTTTCAAAATCTTAGAAAATTTTATTTTACGCAACAATATTACCTTATGAATAGGAAGTAAATGGTAGTTAATATTTTGTAACATCCCCTTTAGCTTTCATAATAGCGTACAATCGATCTTGCATACTATATACAAGGTGTTTAGAAACATTTCTATCAATATTAGCCCAAATAGATTTTATACGTGCCACTAACTCATTTTTACTTGAAGAAGGATTTTCTTGGAGTTTTTTCTCCATTTTATAGCATAAGTTTTCGATGGGATTAAGGTCTGGTTAGTTTGGTGGCCAAGAAAATACCTTAATGTTGCGTTGGTGGAACCAATTTTTAGTTGCACCAAGCTATGCGGTGACGCTAAATCTTGTTGAAAGATGAAATCATCTTCAAATAAATCTTCTGATGATGGAATCATGTAATATTCCAAAATTTCTTGATGAGAGCTAACCTTTTCGTAGACGATGCATAACTTTCCAGATCCTTCTGCACTCATACAACACCAAACCATGACACTAGCAGCAAATTTTACGGAACGTTTAAAGCATTCTTTATCAAATGCTTCTTGCTTCATTCTCCAAACTCGAATACCTTGATTACTATATGAAACACAAAACACACTTTCATCACTAAATAATATATTTTTCCAATCTTCTTCGCTCCATAAACGTCTTGATTTACACCAATTAAATCGTATACGCTTTTGTTTTGCAGTCAGGAGAGGTTTTGTTTTCAGTACACGAGATTCAAATTTAAATTTATGGGGACGTCTTAATGCTGTCGATGTAGAAACTTCAATTCCTTCTTCTTTGCATTTTCGGTGCAAGAATCGCACAATTTTAAAACGGTTTTTCTTAACTATACGGTTCAGTTTCCTGTCATCTCTAGCAGATGTTTTTGGTTTTCGGCCGCCATTTCGGCGATTATTTTAAAATTTTCTATTTTTTGAATATTGTGTTAGTATTTTACTAACGCTTGATTGCGAACAATATAAATAATTCGCTATATAACATTGATTTTTACTGTGTCGATACAAATCAACCATACGAAGTTTAATAGATTCAGGAATATCACTCACATGACCCATTTTAAGACGAAAAAGCAAACAAACTGCAAAAAGAATACTGATTTTAAATAAAATCGTCTGAATTTAATCAATGATGACACCAGTTATGAATTGGTGATAATTAAAGGTGAATTAATGTGAAATATTCTAATATTTTGAACCACTTTAATAAATATTCTAATATTTTGACTTTTCAAAATAATTATTTTTCAATTAATCTTTTCATAAATTATATTAATTTTAAGATAATATATAAGTTCAATCAATAATAAGTTTTTAATAAAAATATCGTTTCCATATTTGCATTAAAACACATTAAATTACCAAAAGATATTTTCAATTTGTAAGTAAAAGTAGTTATTCTAATATTTTGAATATGAGCTGTATAACAAAGCAATCCAACCCGGTTTTACTGACTTACAGAACACACTACCTGGAATACAGAACATAGGTAAAAACCATTTTAATTGAAAAATCTGATTATTTTTTTATATGTAATTTATTTTTAGTTGTAACCTAACAGTATCAAAAAGCTTTTTTATTTGACATCAATAATTCATATAAAGTTTTGAAATTTACAGCGTTTAATTGCCTAAGAAATTTCTAAAGATTATTTATTTAAGTTTTTTTATTTTTTTATTATAACAGTGTTTACGCGTGTAGTCAGCATGTAGACAGCGATTCTGTTAAATTTGTGTTTTATTTATTTATTGATAGCGTTTTAATTTCGGTATAGAATACTAGTAGGAGAGAAATTTTGAAATATTTATATTATTTTAAAAGCTAACTGAAAATTCATTAAAACTTTGCAGTTACTAGTGATTTTTGAAATCTTTTCGATATTTTCAGAGTCCTTTAACAAAAAAGATCCATTTACTTTCCTCAGATGCCGGTAGGTTTTTGAAATTAACAGTAACTACTCATTAGAAATTTACAGACAGAAAAAAGGCCTTATATATATATATTTTAAAATAGATTCTAAAACCTCGAGAACGTCTATGATCTCTGACTTTTTTAACGATTTCTTAAGATAAAAGAAATATTTCTAAAATAGTGGATATATTGAATGTTTATAAATAACTTTCTGTTGTAACAGAAACATTTTCTACATTTTTAATTCTTTTGTGTGTGTGCGTGTAGGATTGTGATAACTGGTGTCAGTTCAAAGCAGAGGTAGCCCGGCCGAAGAAATCTTTCTCTTAAGTTTTTCTAAATTCCAAATAACGATTGATCAACTTCTGTTAAATAAATTAATTGATCTGTTCACTAAAAAAATTGGGCAACTAGATTTAACGTACCGTTACTAGGTAATACGTTTCCATGCAGATCAGGAATGTAGGTTTCACGTAGGAAGTCAATAGCAGGGCTCGAAATGTACCGAAGCAAACCAGAATGATATTCCGGTTCACGCAATTATTAAAACATATTATTACGGTTTTATATATATAGCATATTGTGCTCTCTGTAACTTTTTTTATTTTTATTTAGAACCTTGAATGTATTTGTTAAACTATTTTTGTATGATTACATATAAATTTGCCTATACTTAACAATAGTCAACAATAATTTTGAAATAGCGTTCTGTTTTGTGGATTTTTCCATTTCGATCATTTGTCGATAGTATGTTAGGAATAGCATAATAGCAAGACATTTACGGGAAAATAGGTTAAAAACGTATCTTAGGTTGAAACCGGATATCTCAGATTTGCATCAATTTGAGCAAACCTCTAGCGGGTAATGGTTGAAATACTTACAAGGAAGGTCTCCATACGGGCATATTCAGAAAAATCTGAAAAAATTACAGAGTGTTCTTCTCATGTGGATATATGTTTATAAAAATTTTTTTGACGGAACCCCGATAGAACGTTCGCAAAAAAATGATGACATTTTCGTTTATTTGGCGATTTATCATCGGTTGGCGATGAAATGAAATTTCGAAAAATACTTTTTCATGTCGAATACTCTTTAAGATAAAAATATTTCATATTGAAGTTGTTTAAATAAATTTAACTTAAATAACTGTAGTTTTGTCAGTTTTAGTTTGATTTAGCTATAGTTTTGTCATATATGTATTTATAATGAAAATTAAATATCAAATTTTATGAATTAAAACAAAATTAAAATTGTTTCAATATCTCAAAATTAAGTCTAATTGAGCGCTGTCGGTTCAATTTTGTTGCTATGGAAACGAAGAATTCTTTGGTTTGAAATGAATAACTGCTAAATGAGTCTTGCCTTTATTTTGGAATACGCTTAAATATATGAAAGTATTTTTTATACATGAAATTATTTTTAAAGTAATAAAATTAAGTAACAAGCAACATAAATATGTAATACGAAAAAATGTATTTATTAAACTCTTTCATTGTTTAGATTTAAATTCATTAAATACTTTTTACACGCATTCTAAAAATCAATTAACAAACAATTTTCAGATGCATTAAAATCGTTTGCTTTGGCGAGGAAAAGTACTGCTCGCCAAATCGCGTGACGCTTTCGTCTTTTCACGCCAAATACTCGAAGGTATTTTATTTTTTACAGACTTTCTACTGTAATTCCGCCGCTAAATTTGACTGATCCTTTATTACATACATAAGTAGTTTAATTGGTATTTTTTCAAACTATTCTGAGTATGCCCAGTATGGAGACCTTCCTTGTTAGCTTCAGACAAATGTATGAAGCGGCCATTACGATAATTCCATACTGAGAATTATGCAGATTCTGTGCTTAAAAGTTAATATTTTGTTTTTGTTTTTTTCTAGTTTTCTATATTCTTAAATATGAATACATCCGAAGTTACCGAAATTTTTATATTATTATTAGCATATGTAATAAAGATTTATTTCCCACAATGAAACTGTTAATAGCATTTAAAAAGGCATTTTTATGATTTGTTTTTCAATCCACATTCTCTTGAGGTAAAATTGGAAATCCTACATGGGATAAAACAAAAATACTGGAAAACAATAAACGAAGAGTCCGTAAGCGATTTTTGAAGAAAAAGCAATTAAACATAATTGGACAAGAATGATTGTGATTTTTTATAAAGCTCATAATGAAGTAAACTTCTTTATCTGCTTGTAAAATGGTTATAATGCTTTCTTAAATTGTATTGAAGACTAGCTGACCCGCCCAAGGTTGCCCGGGCCCTTGATAATACTTAAATAATCCTGAAATGTGTATGACTTTATATCTTTTACCCGATTTTGAAAGAATTTATATTTTTAAACGAACCTTGTAACTTTTTTTTTTTTTTTTTCGTTTTGTTCTTTTTTGTCCGAATCGAATCGTTTAATATTCAAAACAAAATAGTTCTTATTGTCCAAACTTCTTGAAATTTTTATGAGTTATAAATATAATGTTTCGGAAGCCTGAATATAATTTCCCTGCAGAAATATGGATATTTATTTGTAAAAACATGAACAAAAGCCACCCACGTATTCACGTAGGGAATTTTGCAGATTTTATTTTTTTAAATACTACTAACAGTTCGAATGTTTCGAAATTCTTATAAATGATGTGAATCAAAGGTACAAAGAACATTTAAAAAGATTGTGCTGAAATGCGGATATGTAATTACATTTAGAGTAGAAAAAAGTGTGACTCCGTGTGGCGCAAAATGACTTCCAGTCACGAATTTTTTTGAAATGGTTACTATTGATATTTTTATAAATGAATTAGACCGTCGCAGAGAAGAAAGTATCCAAATTAAGTGGATATTTTTTATTTTTCCATAGCTTTAGAATTGAGACCGATTCAAGCCACTGAAATAAGGGGGGAAAAACCCACCCTCGAAATCAAACTAAAAAAAAAAATTAAAGGCTTAAAATTCGTATTTTCATATGCGGTTTGCTGAGTGCGGAAGTAAAAAGTACGAAATTTAAGGGTATGTATTTAGTTTGTCTATATTTCAAACGATTGGACGCCTTTGCAAAAACGGGCAAAAAAAAAAAAAAAAAAAAAAAAAAAAAGAGTCGCGCGGTCTTTCATTTCTTCTCTGCGTCGAGATATGCGGAAAGGTCTTACTGTACAGGCACACGCACGCTCGAAAAAAAATGCTTTTTTTATGAGCGTTCGTTGTGATTTTTAATTAATATCTCGACAAATTAACAAAAAAGGAAAATTCGGTATCTCAGATGCATCAGGAGAGACCTTGGGCTATCCTTACACAAATTTTTATCATTATACATGCAATAGATGTTCCTAACTATCTCACACTAATAGATAAACAGAGCGAAATTTTCTTTTATTAGTATAGATAATTATCTTTTTGTCTTTAAATGTTAAATCATTCGACTTATAATTGAAATATTAAGGTAAAGTAGGAGAGATCGCGCAGAAAGAGTATTGACGGGAAGGAGTAGAGTGCACGCGCAGCGACTCCAGGTAGTTGTACAGCAGTATTAGTGCAGTGTCTACATGAATGTGTACATTGATTGTTCCGAGCGTCGTGGATAAAGCATTGCTATTTTGTTTTGTTTTTAGAAAGTAAGTGCTTCAATTTTCATAACTGTTCGTCAGAATTTTTATAGAATGTCAGTAGTACAAAGTATTTTAAACTTAAATGATTTCTTATAAGATACTAACCTAGACTAAGGATGCGAATACAAACAATTCATTTTAGACGTGGTCATGTTTAAATAACAGCCCGCGCAATCTTTCCCACCAAAATAGAAGAGTTTGCGCATCTGCTACTTAGAAGAGATAGCGTATTTCCCCATAAGTGTCAGTGCTAGGAAAAATTAAGCAGTTTATTGGTAAATTTGCATGAATTCCAAATTACGTGTAAAACATATGAATGAGTCAATTTTGAAATAATTTTGGAAAGACACATAATTATCGAAATTAAATTTGGCAACAAATTAATTTTCAAAAAAAGACTTTTGCAGATAAAAATTTTGTTAATAAATTAATATTACAGTTGTTATTAAATTGATTTTATGTAATTATTTTTGTTAATAAATTAATAATATATTTGTTAATAAATTAATCTATTATTTATATACACTGCTCAAAACAATTAAAGGGTATTTGAAGTTTTATATGAAATAGAGATATAAACGAAATTTTTTTTGCCGAAAATAGAAGAAGAGAATCACAAATGCAAATTTTTCTGGTTTTCAAACTGTGGAGTATGCAAATTTTGAGTTCGACGTCAAAAACGTCGCTTCAGCGGCAGCGAATGAAATTTGACTTTCAACTGGATAAAAGAGAATGAAGACAAGGATGATCGGCATTCAGTGATTGCTTTGTTTCGATGAGTACAATGTCTCAGCGAAGTCATTTGACAGATTCAGAAGCTTTGAGAATTGTTGGTAGGTTAGAAGGGGGCCAAACTCAAGCCGAAGTAGCGCAAGCCATTGGAGTGTCACAAAGTGTCATTTCCAGGATCTGGAACCGTTTTTTGGAGAGTAGATGTGCAGGCCGAAGACCAGGGCAAGGTCGTAGACGGGCAACAACGCCCAATGAAGATCGGTATTTAGCGTTAACAGCTCGGAGACACCGAACCATGAACGCTACTCTTCTCCAACAACACCTTCGCTCGGCTACAGGCACCACGATTTCAACTCAGACTGTCCGAAACCGGCTCCATGCTGTAGGTCTGTATGCTCGCCGACCGATGGTATGTGTTAGATTAACATCAAGGCATCGTCGCGACCGCAGGGAGTGGGCAACCGAGCATGTCAACTGGAGGAGAAATGAATGAAGCAATATTCTGTTTTCTGACGAGTCCCGTTTTTCTGTGGATCCGGATAATAGGCGTATTTTCATCTGGAGGGACCGTGGCAGTAGGAATAATCCTGCGTTCGTGCACGAAAGTGTCAGATTTGGCGGTGAAGGAGTGTTGGTGTATGGTGGCATCTCCATTGACGGGCGTACTGACCTCTACATCATTCGAGATGGAGCTCTGACTGGTCGCCGATATAGGGATGAGATCCTCAGACCTATTGTAGTCCCTTACGCTGCAGCAATCGGAGATAACTTCATTTTAATGGACGATAACTGCAGGCCACATCGTGCAAACCTGGTGGAGGATTTCCTTTTCGAGGAAGGAATCGTTCGAATGGAATGGCCAGCGTGTTCTCCAGACATGAATCCAATCGAGCACGTTTGGGACGCTCTAGGAAGACGAGTTTCTGGCCGCCAACAACTCCCACAAACTCTCCAAGAACTGGAAAGAGCTCTTCTGGAAGAGTGGGGCAGAATACCCCAACTCGTCATTAATAGCCTCATTGAGTCCATGCCTCAAAGGTGTTCAACGTTGCTGGCCGCCCGTGGAAACCATACCCCCTACTGAAAATGATTTTCTTTGAAGAAAACGCCTTTTCTTATTCTTTTTTTCTCATATGCACAAATTGTGTTTTTTTCCTTTAGTACACAAATGCGCAATAAAATGCATTTATTTCTGCCAAACATGTGTAATTTATTCTCATATAACCTACTATGTCTGTCGACCATGTATCAATCAGCTAAACAGTTTACCAGATACAAAATCCACCTAAAACTGCAATATCCTTTAATTGTTTTGAGCAGTGTATATATATTTTTTAATTTATGAAAAATTAATTTGCTAAAAAAATAATTATGTTAATTAAAATACATTTTCTATTAACATCTACAATGTTTTAGAAAAGCTTTCACTCGTTCAAGTAGTTTAATGCCATTGAAGTCAAAAAGGAAACAGAGTGAAACAAATATTACTGATCCACAAAATATACATGGAAAAATACATCTGGTCATATTCACATGTTGTGCTATGCATTCTCGGAAGTAGTCCCCAGATTTGTTCCTGTTGCTAATCAACGGTGCAACTCCCAGAAAATTTGTTTAGAAAATAATTGTCTCTGACAAAAGAAAAAAAAAAGTCAAATATTCCTTTTTGTGTTTTTACTTTCGATCTTGAAGTTTTTAATTGATAAAAAATTTGATGTTTTTCTTCTCCCATAACTTGAAAGTGTAAAAGAAAAAGGAAGGGAAAATATGGTTTTGATGCCGGATTTTTTAAGTTGCCAGATTTCTGAATGCCAGATTTTTGAAGTCAAACAGTATATATAATTATATATACATTTATATTTGATTTTTGTCATGCTGTAACTCTCGAATTTTTGAACCGATTTGGATTAAATTTTTCATATGCATAGTACATACTAATGTCTTGACCAATTTCGTTGGCCAGTTTCATCCGCCATCTTGTTTCAAAATGGCAGCCATTGGAATTTTTGAATTTTTTTTATATTTTCTAACATTGTATACTTATAGAAAATGTTACGTTTCACAAAATGCAAACTCTTATGTATCATTTTAAACAGAATATTAGAAACAGTAAAATATATTTTAAAGAGTCACACAGTGTAAATTAACAACATAGGTCATTTTAAAGAGAAAGTTAGGAAACCTAAAAATTTCCAAAAGTGTTCACAAAATTCAAATGGCCGCCATTTTGAAACAAGATGGTGGATGAAACTGGCCAAAAAACTCAGTCGAGGCATTAGTATGTACTATGCATATGAAAAATTTCATTCAAATCGGTTCAAAAATTCGAGAGTTACACCATGACAAAATTAAGATATAAATATATACATTATACATACACTAGGGAGCTCGGCCCCCTACGAGCTACGCTCGCCAACCCCCGTTCAGACACCGCAGTTTCTAAAAACACGCTAATTTGATCGTTAATATTTAGATTATTAATAATATTAATAATTAATAATATTAGTCATTAATATTTAGATTTTTTATCACTATTCTTTTTAAATGTGCGCAGACTCTCCTAGCTTTACCTTTTTAGTTTAGTTCCTTAGTTAAAATTTAAACAATTTTTTTTTTCTATAAAGAATTTTTTTTTTCTATATCCACGCTGTTTTACCCTACCAGTTAAGTAAGACAAGATGATTTTACTTTCTATAAATAATAATTTATTAATAAAAACGTGGTGAACTAATTATACATTTAAAATTATATGAAGGATAAGTGCAAAGTTTGTACATAAAGTTACATTAAATTATGTTTGAAATTGTATCTTTAGCCATTAACAGTAAAGCACGTGATTTTATCGTTCGCTTCCCTATAATTTTGCGCGTAAAATTGTCTATTTTTATTCAAAAGTAAAACTAGTCGTTGGGGGCCACCTTAATACTTACCCATCATGGATATGCTGGATATCCGTGACATAAAATGTGAAAATAAAACATATGCAAATTATTTATAAAATGCATTGCAAATCCAAAATAAAATTTAAACGTATATTTAAATATCTTTAACACTGGACGTAATGCTCTATTACTGAATTCCGGGTGCTACTTTATTATCCTGCCGACCAATTTCGACAAATTATATAAATCGCCGAACTACTCGCAAAATTGTACAAATTAACACAATTTTTATTTTAAATAACGAAAGAACAAATAAACTAGTAAGAGATTAATAAAAGTACAAATAAAACGTTGAACTAAAATCACTTGATGACGCAACAAACACGTGTAATGTGTTTAATGTCAAGTGAATGTGACATTTACGATAAGCCATTATTGGCATTTAATCATATAGTTTGGTGATAGTTTTTTGGCCGACGAGATAATCGAGTAGTACCAAATTTGCGTACAAAAAACATCTTTATAACTCCAAAAAAGATAATCATATTAACTAACAGTTTACTGCGTCGGATTAAGCGTCTTATTTTCTATTAAAATACATCGTTGAATTGAAATTGGAATGAAATACGGAGTCATGAAAAATCGAAGAGTGTGAAAAATAGGATTACAAATATCTCGGTAACTAATTATTCGATCGACCTCATTCTTTATGCAAAATGTATGTTTTTTTTATTGTCTTTTATATTCATTCCTTAAAATAAACAATTTCGAAAATTTTTATGTGCCTTTTATCAGAACGAATATTTCGAGAGTCCGAAACAAATAGTTCCGGATCTTCAAGGTTACTGATATTAAATAGGCTTCTTCCCATTAATACATACTAAGTACACACTAAATTTATTTAATTATTTAAGTATTATTACACACAATTTGTTCAGGAGATAGAGCGTTTATAGACACACACACACACAGACTACACAGACGGACGACAAAAAATTTTTTTTTCTTCTACAAATATATTTTTTGGAATTTACAGCGTCTGAAACGTGTATATCTATCAATTTTTTTTTTTCGATTTTTAAAACGATTACAATACTTACAGTCCGCGAGCCAGGTACAAATTTCCTCAGTTATTTCCTCTTGGCCGATAACTTGTAAAATGCTTCAGAGAGTTGTATCGTGAAGCTCCTTGAACGTCAGCTGCGGTATACTGTAGATGGGTTGAGCAGCGGTAGCCTCCCACGCACATTAAAAAAAAAAAAAAAAAAATAGTCTTTTCCTCCCGATTGAAAATTTAGGAAAAGATAGTTAACCCAATATCTTGTAGAAAAAAAAGTCAGCTGATTATGAAGTGGTGGATAATACGTCAGCTGGTCACACAAACATAAAAAAAAATATTTATTCCGTGATTTCCTCTCAATTGAAAATTTATCAGATAACAGGGGGCCTCCGTGGTCGAGTGGATAAGACACCACGCCGCTAATCGCTTGAGAGCGTAGGAGGCTTGTGGGTTCGACTCCCGCTGGCTCTGTTGCACACTCTTTGTGGAGCTCCCGGATGTAAAAATTCTCATGTGTTGTAAATTTCATTGTGCTATCTCGTCCCTGTATATCAACGATGACTTATAAGCGGGCCTCGGGGTCAAGCACACAAGTCTGATGTATGCGTTCAATAAAAACTAAACAAAAATCAGATAACAATATATATGCTATTTTAAATAAATAAACATGTGAGCTGGCTATATCTGAGTGGAAAAATTGTCATCTGATGCCCTTAAGGGTGTAACGTAGGAGCCAGACATGGAACACCTATCACTTATTTAAATGCACCAGCTAACGAGTTTTCCCTAGGCATATTGCTAGTTGATTTTTTTTTTTTTTTATTACGTACAGGATCATATTAACTATCAGCTTACGGATATTCATCCGAGTGGAAATAACCTATCTTAAGTTATTCGACATTACGCTCCATGCTCTAACTGTAAGATATAATTTTATTATGGTGTTTCATTTATATCAATATTCTTTATAGATAGTTTAAAATTGATAAACATAAAAATAGATAAGTGATGAAATACTGTGATAAGCAAATTAATTAATTAATAATTTATTGAATCTTAAATATATAGTACATATTATTTATTTTAAACAGTTACTCAATTTAATTTTGTAATTTAATCACATTCATTTTCGCTTTGGCTCATCTTGCTCTCATCTCTTGATTCACTGTCAGTGTCGCTGTCAGCACTGTCTGCCACCATGTCTCTTCATTATCACCATCTGTACAAAAATACAAAGAAAAAAAATCCCTGCCGGCTCGGGCCTACAGGCGGAGGTAGATTTCGATGTTAAGTACTAAATTCTCCAACAAAACTTAAATCAAGATTAGAGATAAAACCCAGATTCTTCACAAAGAACGAGCTGTAGGGAGCTAAACTTTTTGTGAAAATTGTAATATACACGAATACACACACACATATATATGGAATAGGTTTAAAAAATGGCTACAAAAAATTCAGAGAACCTTAAAGTGTTAAAATATGTTAATATTTCCATAGTCGGGTTTTTATCATGTTTTAATACGTTTCTTCAAACTTGCATGGCGTTACATATTCACCTGCTGAGGTCCATTATATTTCCAATATGACGCAATATACATATTTTTTTAATTCGTCAAACTATTTATTTTGAGTTTTCATGCTGAAATCTTGTTCTAGGAAACTTATGACGTAATATTCAATTTGTCAAACTATTTAATTTTGCACGTGAAAATTTTGCAAAAGAAAAGTAATTGTTGTGGTGAGAATTTTATTATTTGTTTTTTTTTTTTTTAATTGTTGGCAACTGCTATAACGAAAAACTTTTATTTTTTTCCTGCCATTGTTGTGTAAGAGCTGGTTTTATCAGAATCATGTTAAGACAGTATTCAAAATTTTGAACCTTCCCCATTTCCACCCTCTTGGGCCGATTTCGCCCATTTTCAATCCCCGCCGAGATATTAGCCATCTCAAAGTTGTTGGCGAGTTTGAAGATGATTCGTGCATAATTGCGACTTTTATCGTGCGGACAAAATTTAGTACATACATACATACATACATATATATATATATATATATATATATATAAACTTTTTAGGTGGGGGTGGTTTTGGGTTCCTGGGTTCCTATAATGAAAAGTTATGAAGGAATTTTTCAAAAGTCGCACCATGGTAACGACTGCAATAGGTAGTATTTCTTACAAAATCTACCTAAAAATTAAATATGTATGTTTAACGTAACATAATCGACATGATTAAAATTAAATAAAAATTTTTACCTTTTTCGGACTGAACAGCTATTTGATCATTCGATGATGGTAAGTGAGGTCCAGAAAACTAATTGAATTCATATTTGTTGTCGATTTCTACCCAGCCGTAGTCTGGCGGTTCATCTGTAGTTGACACTTTTAGATGTATGTGTGACCAAATTTGTGCTATGCAACATGTTTGTAAAAAATGCTGATATAGTTCCGATTTGCATGGAGGTAGAGACGATGACGAGCCATCAATTCCTTTTTTGGGTAACTGGAACGAGTCACCATTGTCAAGGAATTTGTATGTTTTTTGAACCGTTCGGTTTTTCCTAATCGCTAGGGCTGTATCTCACCTTAGGTGGGGATAAACGTACACAAAGCGGTAAGAATAATATAACACGAGTTACCGCTATGAACGCTGACGGTGGAATGTTAGAGGTGAGACCTTTTTTTTGCCGATCCCAACCGGTTTATTTAAAATAAGAAATTGCCCATGCATGCGGACTTAAACGGAAATTCTGTTACTAGAAAAGTTGTACTGAGTTACCGAGGATTGAATATTTCTTGGATTGAATTCGAGGATTGACTATTTCTTCGAGATGCAAACATCACCAGCAGGAATACTTCTTCAACTTAAAAAAAAAAAGAAGCAATTTAACAAATTACAACGACCACTTGGAAAATGATTTTTTCAAAGACTAAAATTTAAGACATAAAAAATCGCACGGAGTTGATCATACATTACGTACGCCATGAATTAAACATTAATAGTGTTATTACACGTACAAATTGCAAGCGACAAAAATCGCCTGCGAATCGTCAGATTTCCTGAAACTTACGTATTATCCAAGCATTTCATTGGCAGTTCGGGAAAAGGCTTTTCCATCGTCAGATTTCCAAGAAAACTAACGACCCATTTTAAATGAAATTTCATTCATAAACTTCTAAACATCCCACAATATTACTTTTTACACCGTCGTATAGAGAAAAAAATGTACTTTTATGTGCAATTTGTTTGAAATCTGTATCTCAATTTGTTTCTGAGTTATTAATTTTTTTCTGTAGTTTTTATTACTTTTTTGTCATAGTGGCAACAGTAGTATCCATCTCTGTTGAAAGTAAAGGGAAATACAGATTACTGTATAGACCAATCAGAAAACGGATAAAAAGTGGATTAAACCATTAAAAAGCTTCAGATATGCTTTTGATTTCCTACCCTGACGAGGACAATAATCATTTTTCCTAATGGTTAAAAAAAAAAAAAAATCAAGTGAATATGGAGTTTTTTTTCCACTTCCTTTCGATGCAATGATGAAGAATTGTATACAGAAAAATGTTACTAATAAAATTGGGGGAAAATATAAATTGCAATAAACCTTATAAATATCCTTCAGGAAAAGGTATTTTGATATTTTTCAAATGTTTTATGCATTTATATGAATGCCGTATGTGCACACACACACACACACACACATATATATATATATATGTCAGTGTTATGAATTGATGCTAAATTTATTAATTTATTAATTTAATTTTAGTAATTTAAAATAGATTATGATTTGTAATATATATAATGATTATATATATATATATATAACCATTATAGAATATTACAATTCATCATCATTTGAAAATTTATAAACTGAGTATCACGACATAATACAGACATTACACACACACACACACATACACACGCATATATATTTCGAATTTTTATTTAATGTACAATATTTGGAATTACGGTCTCCAAAGTTTATCTCTAAGGTTGACCCACCACGGTACCAGCGTTTAAACAATACCATTATTCCACATTGCCTGTATAACAGGTTTTGCAGCATCAAAAATATCCTCCCAGGAAAACTACGTTTGATGTTTTGTAACAGTATTATTAGCATTTACAATATGCGTAGGATATATATATTTTTTTACATATTTATTAATACTTTAATATTTTATTTATTTTTTCTTTTGATGGAATCAGTGTTAAGGGATTTCAATATATGATCTTTAGGACATTAATGTAAGGTATTATTATTTAGGACATTATTTAAGATATATAAGCGTTATTTCAGGACCCATATATTTTGACAAAATATGTTAATTTTATTGTTCGTCACCAGCCTTCGAGATATTTTCGAAGCACCGTGCATAAAATTTTAAATTCGAAAAACATAAATTATTACATTAAATGTAATTATTTCGAATTACATATGACATTTTAATGCATTTCTTTTAATTTTCCATCTTTTAAAAACAGGATTCTTTTAAAATGCTTTTTAATTTGTTCCTTCGAGGGAAAATATTTAAAAAAAGAAATAATAACGGTAATAAAACGCACTTTTGTTTTGTAGTGGAATGAAAGTAAAATTTAAGAGTAAAAAGGAGACATTTTCTGATCGAATTTGAAATGCAGTGAGTCGAAATTAAAAGTATTGAGCTCTTTTTATACTAAATTGACTCTTTGAAAAATATTTCAGAATTTCCATTTTGCATAGCTAGAATAAGAAAAAAAAATACTTTGGGGAAGAATGTTTTGAAATAAAATTTTTATGCATAATGTGTTACATATTTTAAAATTTTTTTTAGAAGTATCAATGTGTAGTTCGGTTGAAAATTTAGAAAACTCTATCTGAACTTAAAATTGAAAAGTAAAATTATGGTTTCTATGTAAAATAGATCGCGAAACATTACAAAAGATCACTTAGGCAGTTTATTGAGAATTGGAAAATTAAATTATAAACAAATAAATAAAATCTATTATAAAAGAAAATATTGAATTACGTGAATTCTCATTCACATTGCTAGCAAGGCCTAAAACCAACAAAGTGGAAAAAAGTATCCTGACCAGGGTTCGAACCTGGGTCTTTGGTTCAGCGCACCAACGCTCCTCCAACTAAGCCATCTGGGATGACAAATTTAGCCTGGCACCCTTCGCTCTTATATGTTGGTAAGGCTGCAACCGCGGCACAAGAACTGTTTACCACAGGATTGTGGTTCATGATGCTGTTTTCGGAACAGATGTCATAAATTCCTGGTGTCGCCATCTTGAAATTTTTCTTGGCGTAAAAACCCCTTTTCCACCAAGTAGTAAATGTAGCGAAGCACCGGTTTATACGATGTTAGGCTTAACGAAAATAAAATGTAAATAATAAACAAAACTCATTAAAGTGGCAATCACTGAACATCGTATGAGCGCTACGCGCTCATAAACCGAAAAAAAAATCACTGGATTCAGCAAACTCTTTCAGACGCGATCACAAAAATGCACGAAACTCGTTAAAAGTCGTAATCTGTAATCGTCGTATGAGCGCTACGCGCTCATTAACCGAAAAGAAACATCACTGGATTTAGCAAATTCCTTCTGGAATCACACAGGAATCACAAAAATGCACAAAACTCGTTAAAGCAGCAGTTAGTAAATGCACGTATGTGGCAGTTCCCCAATCTCAAAAATGCACGAAATGCACCAGAAATATACAATAAACGACTAACAGAAAACATTACTATAAAACACAGCAACAAAATATATATAAAATTATCAACATACCTTAACAGACATCTGCTTTCTTGAAAGCTCAAGTGCGGATACCTGCTAGCATCACCGTCATTTTCCAAAATAAGCTTATGAATACGTACTGACGCACTGTAAACAAACCTCCTTCATTCGTCGAAATTTCCTCATATTTCTTAAGTACTTCAGCAAGAGCGTTTAAACGGACTACAGAACCCATATTCAAATACATCCAATAAATTTAACATAAAAATAATTGACAGAAACATACAACACGATATCACAAGCAAAAAAGGCCTTCTCGTGTACTCGCAACACTATCTCGATGAAAAACGGGGTTGCCAGAACACGTCACGCCAGAACACGTCACGCCAGAACACACACGTCACTCGGATTCCATATCGATAAAGATCGCCAACATAAAATCGCTAAGAAATATCAAAACATCCAAGATGGCGGCCAAGGTAATATACGGCATCTAAGCCTTGTTCTCTCTTGCAACCTTACCAACATATAAGAGCACGGGTGGCAGGCTACTGTCTGGCTGGGATAAGAAAGACTCTAGAACCGGACTCGGCTCGATCCTGTTGCCAAGGTAACTGGTCAGTAGACTCTATTTTAGGGAAGTCCCGCATTTTCTTTTCTCCCATTCAACCGATCATTCCGAGAATTAGCGGTATTTTTTGTCCTATGGATGAAGTTCCCTTCCTACAAGTTTTGGAACCTTCGAAAGCAGGAAAACTACTCAGAGTTTTTCTTATCTTGGCCACACAGTATGTGTGTCGTTCCAGGTGGCTTAGTTGGAGGAGCGTTGGAAGACCCATGTTCGAACCCTGACCGGGATACTTTTTCATTTTGTTGGTTTTATGCCTTGTTAGCAATGTGAATAAACATTCACATAATTCAATTTAGATTTCTCGGACGTAAGTCATCGCTTAAAAATTATTACATAAAAGAATAAAATTACAACAAATATCAAAAGCTTAAGTGAATTTTATTTTAAGCGCATTCAGGATGAGTCAGGAACGTCTTAGCATAAAATATTTTGAACGCAAAACTTTTGTGTTTAGCTGAAAGATTTAGCTGAAGAAAAATTCTTAGATCAGTGAATGACATTGTTTTTGTATTATATATGTTTAGTTCTGAGTTTTATAAAGTTCTGACTTGTATCAGGTGTTACAAGTATGCTCTAAAGCTTTTAAGCACGAATTTTAAGCTTGTGTCCCATATAAAACGCGTGCTAAAGTACATTAAAACTTACTTGTATACTTAATATTCTGGACTGAGCATTGCTGTAGAAAAACAGTACTGGGATGAGGATTGCTGTAGCGCGTAACTAAGATCCTTTTTTGTGTCGAAATATATAAAGTTAAAACTCTGAGAGAGGAACGGTGCCTCACAATGTAGAAATTTTAGCAATGAATGTTTTGTTTATAATGCCCGAAATCCCCAAAGCGTTATTTCAGGACAAATATAGTTTGATAAAATATGTTAATTTTGTTATTCATCACCAGCCTTCAAGATATTTTCGAAGCACCGTGTATAAAATTTTAAATTAAAAAAACATAAATTATAAAAGTAAGTGACTGGGAAAATAAATTTATTATTATTCCAATTTGAATAATGGCTCATAAAAAATCATGTGTTCTATGAGCACTACTACATAATATAAGAAATAATAAGTAATAGGAAAAACAATTTTTTAGGGTTTTTAAAACTAATATTTAAAAATAAAATCATAGTTTCTACTTTTTCATGAGAAATAAGAATAACATCTCTTAATCATATGTGCTACTAAAATAAAATCTTTAAATTATTTTATGTAAAAAGTATTTGAGAATAGAATAAGATTTATATTATTCTTTTTATTTAAAAACGCAAAAAAATTGTGTAAATTTTATTAAATCTCGTTCAATGTAATTTTGATGATGATTGGACGATGCATTTAGATAACTTTTGTGGGAGAAAGTATGTCGTAATTTCAATAAGTATATCGTAATTCAGTATTAAATCTATGTTTTACTTTACCAGAAGACTTTTGTATATGTGTTTTTGAATTTTTTTTCTTATTTTATTGCTTCCTATTGCGCAGTAGTTCCAGAAATAGTCACATTTAAAATAATCGTTCTTGTAAACTCTAAAAAATAAATGCGTACATTTATAGATAAAACAGGTATATTGGTGATATAAAAACGATATGTCTATGTGTGTAAAGTGGCTTGTAAATTGCCATATACACGCCTAGTGTGTCCATTTCAAAATACACATTGTTCTGTGTATTTTGATGATAACACATCAAGCAGCTTAAGTGTGTAAAAAGTTATCAGATAACTCTGAAATACACACAGCTTAATGTGTAAATTAAACAGGAGTACACATATACAAACGTGTGAAAATTATTAGAATAATTGTGAAATTTACATTAAAATCTTGTTACATTAAAGAAATAATACATTTAAAAATATTGACCCATTTAATATTTAGTATACATCCCCTTGTTTTTTATTAAAGATTCGATACGTCTTGGCATATTTTGTACGAGTTTTTGGCAGTTAATTTGTATTTCGTTGTCATGATACCAAATTTGGATGAGTTTTTCTGTCAGAACATTCTTGTTTGTGATGTTGCATTTCTTTAATTTAATTAAAGAAAACATTTCTATGGCCTGGAAACAGTCCAGATATGAACCCCATAGAGAACCTTTGGGCTATTGTAAAGAAAAAATTAAAGAAATACAACATCACAAACAAGACTAGTCTGATAGAAACACTCATCCAAATTTGGCATCATGACAACGAAATACAAAGTAATTGCCAAAAAGTCATACAAAGTATGCCAAGACAGGTATGCTATAATTTCTTTAATAAAAAACAAGGGATGCACACTAAATATTAAATGAATCAATATTTTTTAAATATTTCTTTAATATAACAAGTTTTTATTGTAAATTTCACAATTATTCTAATAATTTTCACACATCTGTATATGTGTAATATACAAAAACGATAGATTTTGTGTACATAGTACATAACCTTATAGTTTGGGATGTAAGTTTTGAACTGAATATTTTTTATGGTCGCAAAACAAATTTGCATGAAGAACAAACTCATGTGCTTAGTGTGTTTGTCCCTTTTCTAGCAGATTTGCTTTAAGATCATAAAAGCATTCAGTTGTGCATTTTCCAAATTGTTTATTTAGACATCATCTTTCACCTTAATCAACTGGTGATGTTTCTAACAGTATTCTGAATGTGTTGGAAGGCGTTTCATAATTTATGCTGGAGGCATGATTTTTAGTTCTTGTTTTTAAATATCTTTTATTCAAAATAATTTGTTCATCCACTTAAAAATAATTCATGCGTCAGACGTTTAAAAAAGAAAAATCAGTTGAATGAATCAATTATTTACATTTTTCTTTTGTTTAAAGGGAGTTCTGTAAATGATTCTCTTGAATTATATATGATTTTATTGTAATTCACGCTAGAGTGATTCTCTTAGCAGTTTTCATCAAGTGAAATATTTATGTGGTAGATTTAAAAACGGCATTCGCAATTCGATGTTTATTTTAGTTTATTCAAACCGTATTTTACCTATTTGTTTTTAAATCGAACCGTATTTTACCTATTTGTTTTTAAATCGAACCGTATTTTACCTATTTGTTTTTCCCTTAATTCAAGCTTCTGTTTTTGTGCATTGCTATTTACGACTGTTTCTACATAACTGAAAAAAGAATTGCATTCTAAATACCCACGCTTCTAATTTGTGATAAATACGCACAAATAAACATTTTTACATTTAACCAATTGGATTTTTAAAAAAAATGATTTTTTTATTTTTTTATTTTTATTTATTTATTTTTTTTTTTTTTGGCAGGAAAAATTACTTATAAAGTCAGTCTACCTATAAAAATACCAAATTGGAGCAAATGAATTTTAAAGGTACTAGAGCGTAGGAAGAAAAGTGGAAATAATAGAATAAACAGAATATATTAAAACATATATTTAAAACATATATTAAAACATATATTTCAAAAAACAATTAAGGACATATTACGATGCAAGGTATCTTTTAATTAATTCAACTTAACTTTATATTAATTTTATGTTCAACTTTAAATGAAAATATGTTTTTCTTTAGCTGACAAATTTTATTTTAATATCAAAGTGCGGTATCTTATAGTTAATCTTTCGTAATCAGATATATAACCAAATGGGAGAATTTGGGCAAATGTTTTTTTAAATCCTTTAATTCTATTCACGTTCAATTGAAAGCCTTTTATATCCATTATGGCTGTGCTTGGAAGTGGGCTCAATTATAGGCCCCAATCAAATAACAATAAAAAAAACCCAGCCTAGAATCTATTTGTTTCATCTGTAATAACAATCAACTAAAATTTAAGTTAAATGATTCAGTTTGAGACGGAGTTGGACGGACGGTCCATATATTCGGAATGCGAAAAGATAACGTAACATTACAAACTCCTGAACCTCCTAAATAAATTTCAATGGACTCTCTTACAAATAATTGTAAATAAAAATTAGACCTATAGATTAATCTACTCTCGTTAAAAAGTATGTTAATGCTCTCTATTTGATTCAGCCGGGATAAAGCAGTATTACCTCTATTATATTTTATGTCCGCCATATGTTCTTTACATCTGATATTGAATGTTCGTTGGGTCATAGCTATATAATGATTTCTGATTCCCCCCTCCCTAATAAATGGAATTATATAAACTCCTCAGAGGTCATCCCTATTAATAGGATCAATTTTAGTGTTTAAAAGTATCTTTAATTTTGGAGGAAACTTCGCGATCAAACATAAACCAAAATTTCTTAAGGGGATTTGCTAAGGCACTTTTAAAATTTTCAAAAATTGATTTTTATATTTTTACGTTGTTAGAAAGGTTATTGTATTCTGAATATGTTGATGCCAAATTTTTAACTGTGTGGTAATTATTTACTGAGATATTAGGGAAAATGTAGACATCACCCCTTCATTTCCGGATTAACAGCCCTCCCACAACTGTCATGGCGGCTTGTTTACATTTTGTTTTCGCGCTTTCATATTATCGTAATTTTGGAAATATGCTAAAATGCGACAATTGTTATTCGTTAAATGCCTTAAACAATAATAAGAAAGCTTTAAAATATTAACTTCAACTTCCACTTTCGCCAAATCTGTTTACTTTCATGGTTTTTCACAGTTTTATTTGCTATTAAGTGCTTAAATTTGAAACAAAACAGACTTTTTCCTAGAGCAATACTTTCCTAATTTTGTAATAGTATACTACTTCTTACATTTTTTTATTTTTTTTAATGAAAAAATATGCAAAATGTGCTTCAGAACAGCATCAAAGAAGGAATCAGTTTAACGGTAATCGCTATACAAAATACGATGATAGAAATATATCCTAAGGTGCTAATTCATCTTATAGAAAACTAAAAAGTAGTCAATTTGATAGTGATTTTTGTTTCAGTTGAAGGTTTATAATACGGATTTATTGACATTAATATATATTTTAGTAAACTATCAGGATTTTTGAGCAGCAAAGTGTGTGAATCAGCTATCGAAATACCACAATCCCTATAAAATGGCCTATATTTTATTTTACATTAAATAATTTAGTTTTATAAAACTTGCACATTTAATTCACTTTACAATCAAAGCTAAATTAAAATTTAAGTTATATGTTTAAAATTAATTTTTTGCAGTAGTAAATGCTAAATTTTTACAAATTACATCTATTTATTTTTTAAGCATGTTCCTATATTCTGCAGCATTTTACAAATAATTTTATATTTATCATTTTAAACTAACATCTAATTTTATTTTTAATACTGAATACGATATATAATTAGTAGTTTTGTTTCCTTTATTATATATTTTATATTTAAAAAATACAATTTAATCTTTATACGGGTTTTTCTGAAAATGGCATTTATTTACTCTTGCGCGCATGATATCTCCAAACCTATGTGAAGTAGAGCTTTAAAATTTTTGCCCTACATAAATATTTATATTATCATGAAAATGAACTAGGATTATAAAGCTGTGTTCAGTATGAAAAAAATTATGCGATTGAATGCCTGTAAAAAATCATTGTTTTTCTAATTTTTCTAATTAAGTCTTAATTACCCTTTATCTAATTAACCGATTACAAATATCCTAGTTCACATTATAGACCAGAGTATTATCTTTAATTTAAGATAAAGTTCATGCAAATACAATGAAATTAGCATGAGATATCGTGCGCGCAGTGAAATGTTATCCACTGTAAAAATTTTAAATAGCACTTTGAAATTCACCCCTTGAATTTTTTTTTTAATTATAATATATCCAAAGAAATTTTTTTTAAGGTAGTTCAATATCACCTAAATATACTCTAAAAAGTTTGTGCTTCTAGAGTGGTTATCTTTTTTATAAAAAATTGCTAAACTCATGACAAATTTAGCATGTTTTATGACCGTTAAAAGTGTACTGTCCCCTTAAATGATTTTTTATATATTCAAAGAAACCCGGGAAATAATTTGCCACAACCCTTTGCACATGAACTTCATTAACAGTTTTATTTTTAGAAGTATTCGTGTACATTTCATCAAAGGAGCTCTGAATCAATTTGTTAATTATTTTACCTGATACCCATTATCAATAGCTATGCGTTTAATTTTCTCTAATTCATCCCTCAGATTTATGTATTTACTTTTAATGTTTTTAGTAACGTCTTTTAAGCAAATAAATATTTTAATATATATGTTTTGACTTTTCCATTTGGAATATATATTGTGATATGGTTATTAGTGGACGTAATTAAGGCTTATTACTCATACTTACTTACATTTGTATTCTTCTCCTGTTCGTTAAGAATCGTTGTATTTGAGATGTCACTGTAATTATTATTATTATTATTATTATTGTTATTCCGTTTCTTTTCTATTTTTTCTCTTTTAGTAAAACATTTGTTTAAAAAAATTATATTATTCTAAGTTCGACCTATTTTACAAGCTCAAATGTATTATATTAATATTATACCACCTAAAAATCCTAATTAAAAAATGTGAGCAAATGTAATAAATTTTACACAATTAAGGTAATAAATAATAATTTGATTAAGTTAAGATAATTGAATAGAATTATTACCGATGATAATAAGGTTAATACAATTAATTTTAAAAGGTAACACTAAATTCCATACGTAATTGAGTTTAATGCTAACTATTACATTGAGTTTAATGCTGCTCGAAATTACGACTAAAATGTTTCTTTAGATAACAGTTTTCCCCAGTGGCAACTATCTACGCACATCATTCATAATTCAACATTTGTCCTATTTTATTTTGAGAGACATTTACGTTATCTGTTTTTCTATGTTTCTATTTAAGTCTGCCTTCACTATTCCTATAAGATAATACAATTTTTATCTGTCTTTTCTTATTTATAACTCAAGACAAAAAGTATGGTTAAGTTTCTTTTTTACTCTTTCCTGACTAACCAATTAATTTCATATTTTTTTTTTCTATCGGATCAAAAACTTATCTTTGGAAGTAAATATATGGGGCATTCTCACAATATTTTGACTTTCATGTCCCTGAATGATAATTTTTATTTTAATACGCTTTTTTGTGTTTTTTTTATTTCATATATTAGGGAACATCCCATTGCATGATTGCACAACAATATTAACGAGATAAATAAGTTTTGAACGATGTTGGGGGTCAAACACCTGGAAAACTCCTATACCGTCCCGTGTCTCTGATGCTGATTTTTAAGTTTGGAGCTGACTGGATAAAATTGTTTAAAAAAAATAATTCGATGTAACTTTTTTCTGACACTGGAATTATTGTTTTATATAAATATATAGCTAAAAATTAATCTGCACACATTTTTAGGATTGTTATTATTTTTAAAACTATGTTCCTGGGTTTTAGATTCCTTACCATCCCTCTTCTAAAATTATACAGAAAATCATTTCAGATGCAGCCACAGAATTTTTTTCAAGTTTTTTCTTATGCAGAAGTAATGCTAAAGAAATAATGTCTAAAATTCTTTGGCAGGGAAATTTACTGTAGAATTTAAATCAGCATTTAAATATCAATTTCAAGCATCGTGGCTTTATTGGTAGTCTCACCATCCCCAAGGTTTATTCCTGCACTTTTCGAGGTAAATTAAAAAAAAATAATAATTTAATCCAATGTTAACAACTGTTTCTAAAAATCAATGAACATTGTGGCTATCACTTAGTCTTAACATGAATTTCCTAAAAATAGGTGGTAATTTTCCTTACCGATCCATCCTTAATTTCCCTTTTTTTTTACCATTTCGTCCCTTTTTACGAATACCATCCCCTTTTTTTTACCTTACAGTCCTTTCTTTAGCACCCCTTTAAGACAATGTTATACAAAAATTCTGTATTAAAATTACTACATTGTTATTATTTCTCATTTGAATGTCCTGTGGGTACTATGCAAATTCATTATAAGTAAAAAAATAGAAGAAAATAAAAAGTTATAGGGGTAAAATGGTAAGGAAAATTAAACTCGCAAGTTTAACTTAAACCTCAGTTAAATAAAAAAAATTTTCGCTGCTGACCATTTTTTCTTTATTTTGAATCATTAAGGATATCAGATTAAAATGTTATTTTAGCAAGTATAATTTTGTCAGATTTTTCCCCCCAAAAGTTAAAAGATTGTGAGAATGCCCCATATGTGTAAAAAAATAGGTCTAAATATAAACAATGATACACATTAACTTATTTTATGAAAGAAAATTATACGAATTATGTAATTTATATTGATTAAACCTTGTCCCACAAAACTTTTATCGTGCATACATACTTTGCTGTAAATTACTTCCAAATAATAAGATTCCTTCCTTATTGCTAGATATATAATTGTCTGTCCTTAAACAAATAAAATTTGTGAAGCAATATGTTTATAAGCCTATTATTGAATGAATCATACAATTTTTTGTTTTTTATTTTTCATTTAAAATCTATATAATAAAGAAAACACATGCCCGTGAATAACGCTTCCTTCATATGGACGGTGGAAACAAACCGAGTAATCGATTTCGTTTTTATCGCAAATTTTTTAAATTATAGACACTCACAATTTCGAATTTTGCATCACCGAATAAAGAGAAAAAAATAATTTCCAATAAAATTTTTTTGAAAGCAGTATATTAATTTACTGGTTTCTTATGAAAAATAATTTTTAAGCATGATTTTTTTAAAAATCTACCTGAAAAATGAATGTGCACAAATGAACCCGATTTCGAAAGATTAACCCGTTTTCTCTTAAAAAAATGTGATTAACTCTGAATTTGCTTGTTTTTGTGTAATATTCCGTAAATAAATTGTCAAACGAAATTAAAAGTTCATAGATAAATAAATAAAAAAAACACGAATTTTGCAGTAAACGAACTTCGAGTTTTAATACGGAAATATTCGAAATAAAAAAGTTTGCTGTAAATAGCGTAATCTTTCGCGCTTAACCCCTGGCATGGGGTTAATAAGGAAGTATCAGAAAATGATTTTTGGTGTAGTTGATGGACAATATGAGAAAATATGCTGAATGTAAATAAATTATCAGAGTTTTCAATAAAGAACAATTTTCACTTACATTTTGTATATCGGGCATCATTAATCTGGGTTCCCGGGATTGGATCGTCTGATTACTTTAAATTAAATTTCTTCTATTCTTGACATATATATAAATTTCACCTGAAATTACGATGGTCGAAAAAGAAAGTCTTGTTTTAGACAAAAATATACGATTATTATAGTTATCGTATCGCTTAAGAGAATTTTGATGACTATAAAAAGAAATTTAGAATATATCGTCCACCAATAGTATCGCGATTGATGAGAATATAATTAATTAAAATTTGCGTTTAAAAATGTTTTAGAATAAATTGAAAATTGGTCATTGAGGAAAAAATTGTTATTTAGTTGCAACAAATTTCTAAGAACTTCTAAAACGAGCGTGAATTCCGAGAGCATAATTAGATAGGGTAATTCCGGAATTTATGCCGCACTTTTTTTTTGAATTTGTGTATAAAGTCCCATGGTGGAGATAAAATAAAAAAAAATCATGGTGTGCTATTTAATGTTAAATGTACAACGTGTGTAGTGCGACAAAAAAATTTAAAACAAATTATTATTATTTTTTAACAATTATTTTTCTAATACATTACGCTGTGGCGCGTCACCCGTACATTCAGGCTGAGACGCCGCACTCGTGCGCTAGTTATGCCGCTCTTGTAATAAGAACAGAATGAAATTATAAATAAATATATTAAAAAAATATTCATATCTGGACTATAATTAACGATGGAATAACAAAAAATGAGTACAATGGAACGTATTAGCAGATTCAAATTAAAAATTGTAGCCTACTTTCACTATTAAAATTATCGACTTATTTTTTTTACATTAAATTAAAATTATTATTTCAGCAACAACGTAACATGAATGTATTAGAAAGGGAAAAGAAAAAAAGTAAAATTGTGTTTACATAATTTATTTGTTAACCCTTTCGGGACCGGTGGCTTTTACACACATTTTATTCGGTTGGTACCACTTTTTAAAAAGAAGTTACCTTTACTTAAATAATCATGAAAATGCTCTAATTAAACAAAGCAAATATTACTTTTCTTTCTTACTGGTGCCAGAAACAAATTTTGTAAGCTCTTTATCAAGGTGCTTATATGCACCTATGGTCCCGAATGGGTTAAGAGTCCTGTTTTTTCGACTACAATCTACAGAAAAAGTGTTGAAAAAGCACAGTATTTATGTAACTACATTTAAACACATGATGCAATGAAGCCAATTACACTTCCTCTTTTTTGGAGTAGTTTGCAAAGAACGTCTGCGTTACGCGTAATCCGGTTTTTCATTATTATCATCTTGACTTGCATCTTTCTTGCCCTTTTTACTTTTTATTTTCCCCTTTTTCTCCTTGGGTTTTAGTAAACTTGATAACATGCCTAACATGGTTAGTCTGTGCAAAAAGAAAAGGAAAAGTTAATAATACTTAATCATCCCGTACAAAAGAAACTGCGGCATGTATCCCATTTTGCATGGTGTAGACGTCGGCCATCACAGTTACCTGCCATCGCTAAGGGGAATGTCGTAACCATACACACAGTACTCTATACAAACGCTACACTTAGTTTTGACTTCGAAAACATGCATGCATTTAGTAATTAGTGTATGAAAAGCATTTAAACATAACATGTTTAAAAGTTTGAACAGTGAAATCATGCACTTACGTCAAATTAAGGATTGCACTTCTATAAGTAAACATCGAAATGGGATACACGCTATACACTGCTTAAAATAATCTGATTGCACACCTATATTGTGCGTTTGACGACCATCTATCGATAATTACAAGAAATACAAGGGTGCGGCATCTATCCCGTATGCGGCGACTCTCCCGGAGTTGTCCTACTCTAGAAATACTTATAATTATCTCAAAACAAGACGTACAGTCGTGGGGGAAAAAAGTAAACACCCCCTACTAACTCCTCAACAAATTATCGTAAAAGAAAGTCACTGGTACCGAACGATTGGAAATAAAGTCTACTTTTAAATGATACATATAAAATTTGCTTAGGGGGCCATCTACATGTTAAAACGAACCCAAAGTTCATTTTTTTTCAATGGCAATACCCAATTTTGACAGCATAAATGAACTCTACACCCTTTAATTAGCCCCAAAACAAATTTTTATGCGATTCGTACCATAAGTTTTCGAGAAACTAATTATTTTAAAACGAACGCATTTTAAGGAATGTATCCAAATTGAAATTCGATACTCGATTGTTAACCCAGAGAGCTGCCTTCTTCATCAAGACACCTAAAGCGCCACTCAAACAGTCAATGAAGACTGCTAGATTACAGGAGAGCAGAAGAAATTTCAAAATATCTAGTCACTTCTATCACAGACCTAAACTTTATTTAAACGATCATTTTGCCGTTTTCTAAGTATAATTTGAAAACTACATGGAAGAAAATTGTGAAATTTTGGATTTCCATAAAGCAGGACTTAATAAATCTAAATCCATCAAAAAAATTGTAGGTTGTAATTCATAACTTTTTCGAATATTAATTTCATAATTCATATCAAAAAATTATAAAAATTGCAAATTCAGCGTATTTACGTTTGGGTATATTAGTATTATTGCTACACAAAATATTAGCACATTAGGAGCATAATTTCAAGAGATATAAATGAAAATATGAAAATGAAATTTAATATTAGAAGCACTAAATTTTGAATGTTTATAATTCAAAAACTTGTCATTGAAATGACTTGAAATTTGGTGTCTAGGCATAGTTTGAACCGAAGTTTTGAAATATCTCGTTAAAATAGGGTATTGCATTTGGAAAAAATGAATTTTAGATTCGTTTTAATATGTAGATGGCCCCCAAAGCAAATTTTATATACATCATTTAAAAGTAGAGTTAATTTCCAATCGTTCGGTACCAGTAAATTTCGTCTACAATAATTTGTTGAGGAGTTAGTAGGGTTGTTTACTTTTTTTTTTTTACACGACTGTACATAGAAACAGAAGTGAGATGAAGAAAAAAATCCGTCCAAAAAAAACAAAAACAAAAAGAAAACAATCAGTAATTTATCTTATTTTGAAATTCATTCTGATATGCGATGCATCTGAAAACAAAGACTTATAACATTAGTCTTTCTTTTGATGTCTGCTTTATGGTTTGGATTTCTATTTTTCTTGTTTTTGTTGCGAACGGCCTTTTAATCAAGAAATCTCATGTTTCATCGGAGCATTTTGAACTTTTTCTTTTTTTAATAAATGATATTTTTCCTCTTTTTTTGACAGACTGAGCTATTACTTGCGAACAGAATTCTTTATAGTTTCAGAATTGAAACTTTAATATTTTAAATATTTACCTGTATTACACTGTAAAAAAAATCTGTAACGTTACTAAAATTTTTCTTGGAAACTGGGATTCCTAGAACTTTTTATGTAACGGCAATAACAAAAATTCATGTAACAGATACACTTTTGCACCGTAAATCAAAAAATCTGTAAGGTTACTAAGAATTTTTCAGGAAACTGGGATGCCTAAAACTTTTTATGTAACTTCAGCCCGGGTTAAAGATAAAATTTTAAGAAGGTAACTGCAGTTTGAGTAGATTCTTTTGTAAAGCTACAGAAATCTGTAGCTTTGCATAAACAAGTTTTGTAGATTTAAATCTTTTTTTGTACAGTGTACAGATAAAATTTTAGTAAGCATGCATTTCTATAACTTTACATCTATAGAATTAAGACTTTTTTTTACAGTGTACTATGTTGAAATTGCTGATTTCTACGACCATATAAAACAAGTGGGATACCTTTGAATTATTAACAAAAATGTTCGTGAAAACTTTCTGTAAAGAGACGAATGAAGTGAAGTTATCCTTCTCAACAGGGTTTTGGTGGATTTGTTAAGCATCGGCCAGTTGTGGCTATATTTCTCTTCGGCATATCACACATTGAACAGACAAGCGACAGAAAAGAGTAAGTCATGAGACATTTCATCCTAATAACAAAGAAGAAACGGGTTTGAACACTAGAATTTGTCTCGTGTCGCACGTTTTTGACTGTTTATCTGTTCAGTGTGTGATCTGTCTAAGAGTATAGTTTGTCTCCAGGGTGCACTTTTGAAAGAAAAGTGTCCTGGATTACCCTTCTCGTACTAGGAAGATGCATAAAACCATATAGAATAACCTGGGAAGTTATCGAACTCATGAACACCGGCTCAAACTACTCATTTTGGCATCAGCAAGCTAACCACTGAACTGAGTGGACCCTTGTCTGAACAGAAAAAGAATTATTAAAAAAAATCATTTTTTAATACGTGAAAATGAAAAAATGAATTTTTGTATTATGATATTGCATACTCATATTTTAAATTATATACATATTTTGAAAAATAAAGTAATGTTCTTACTGTACTTAAAAATGAATTTTGCTATATTATTTATTGCAGAAAAAAGTATGATTAATATTATTTTATGTTGTAAAACGATAAAAACAAAAATCAAATACAAAAATAACCAGATAGTTTCATCCCTTATTTTGATTAAAATAATTTTCATTCTATTTTCATTCTAAATTATTTTAGCTAATTCCTTAAAAAAGAATTTTTAATTGAAAATTTTTAATTCTTTTCATCTGCGAATTGGAAAAAGAGAGCGATAAAAAATTCTAAGTGAGGTATTTCAATAATTTCATTTTTTTCCATATTTTTTTGCATAATTTTTTTATTTCCCATTCTATGCTAATAAATATTCAAGTACATACAGTTTTATTCGAAGGTAAACATTTCTTAAAATTTTAATATATAGATAAGAATGCTCTGGGTAATGTATTTTTTGCATTTAATTTAATTAAAAATGAAATCTCAAAATTTTGTAAGAAATGAAATGAATTTCATCTAGTTTATTAGAATTTTAAAATTGAAAATAAATAATTTTATTGTTTTATTTGCGTGCTGCATACATATATATATAGAAAAACGTTACGTAATTTTTATTTATTAAAATTTTTAGTCTGCAATTCTTTAAGTTAGTCTATGTTCTGTCTAGTTTGATATTTTCGCTTAACAGTAAAATGATGAATATGGAAATATAGAAAATATCTTAAAGAAAATAGAATAAACTGTTTGTGTCATGTGCATACCACAATTGAATTAGAATGATATAAAAATTTTTTTAGTAGACATAAACAACTGAAAGAATAAGAAAAGTTAAAATGTACTGATAAATATATGGATATGAAATAGAATTACTTTAATGTACTATGATGTACTATGTACACGCACTGTTTGAAAATTAAAATAATGTATTCGTAGTAGTAAAAAGAAAAAAATTGAATTTTAATGTATTTTCATTACGTCAAAAATATAGTAAATGTTCATTATGTTATAGAAATGAACTCCGTTAAAATGAGGATAAAGGAACCACAGTATTTACTTGTTGTAAAAAAGTTCTCACTGCAGCCAAATTCAGGATTTCACATAATGAAAGATAAGAAAATAAGTATAAATTCAATAAAGCATTAAAAATTAAAGAATAAATATTCCGGTAATGACAATTTGAAATTATAGAATTTCGAAAGAAAAACTAAATTACTTAAAGTACCTTATTATTCATTTTAATATGTTTTTTTATAATAATATCATCAAGTTGTTTTTTCCTGTCTCGTTAAAAGTGCAGAATACTCATAAATTATTACAAGTTTATTTGGAAAATTGAGGGGAATTGAAATTCTTTTCTGAATTTGTAAAATTTTCCTTCATTATATCCGAGTTTCCCTGGTTACTTCCAATGCGTTTTTATATTATGCAGTTGATTTTTATTACAATGAGCATGACCAAACTGCAATACCTGCTTGTTATAAAATAGTACTAACTCTGATCAAGATTAAGATTTCGCATATTGAAATAGAAGGAAACAAGAAAAAAATTAGAGGAATTGTTAAGATTGGGATTTCATATATTGAAATAGAAGGAAACAAGAAAAAAAAAAATGAGACGAATTGTTAAAAGTTATTAGAATAGTTCTTCTGATTGAGTCAATTTTGTATTTTGGTATTAGAAATGTGAAATAAAAGTACACCACATAGGCAGCTGAATATAACTTTAATAACTTTCAAATTCTAAATTTAGAGAACATGAATATTTCCATCGAAAAATTATTATTGAAGAGAACGTAATCACCATTTTGAAAAAAAATTAAATTGAATAGATTTTTATTTCAAATATTCTAATCTTTTACCACGTTCACATTATATATTATATATTTTCTAAGTACTCTTATAAACTCAGTAAAGGAATTTGTTTACTACAGCTTGTTTGTTTATGGAAACGAAGCTAAGTCATTTGAGAGAAATGGCTGCATAAATCTTAAACTCCTGTAAATGTTTAAACTATTCCATTAAATGTATAGAACACGCATGAATTAACACGTTTTGCTTAAGGAAAGTGAGAAGCATCGGAAAATATTTTGTAAGTTTGCAAAATGTTTTGTGTTATAGCCGAATTCTGAACGTTATAATCGCGTTTTTTCCAAATAAGTCTTAAATTAGACAAACTTCCTTTCCTTTTTCTCTTTAAAATGAGCACTGATCAAATCAGATTTCGTTATAAACAAGTTATGTTTACGTTACAAGTTTCGTACAGTTTGGAAAACTATCTAGCTACTCTTATAAAAGGAGTCTACACTGTAAAAAAAAAAACGGACTAAAAAACGGAAATACTACTGGCAATCTAGACGCCAGTACTATTTCCGTTTTTTTACGGAATTTTTACCCATAAATTACAGAAAATTTTCCGTTTTTAATCAGAAAAACGGAAAATTTTGTGTAATTTATGGGTAAAAATTTCGTAAAAAAACGGAAATAGTACTGGCGTCTAGATTGCCAGTAGTATTTCCGTTTTTTAGTCCGTTTTTTTTTTTTTTTTTTTTTTTTTACAGTGTAGATTGCGAGCATGTAGTGAAAGGGACTCTATCATTTCTCTGACTTTCATAAGCATGATTGTTCTTCCTGAATCTAGATTTCGTGGCTATTTTTATGCAGTTATATACAAATTAGCTTGCTGTGGTCAGTTGTCGAAATATTTTGCAATTAGCCGAGTACCCACCCGAGTGATTAATTAGACAGTTTTCCAGAGCTTTAGTTCCAACAGGACGCCATTTTGTGATGACTATTGAAGTGGATTAAGAGACAAAATTAGTTCTAGCAATCTCAGAGTTTTGCCTTTTGGTAAAGAAGTTGCTTTATGTATTTGAATAAAAGATTTTTTGGAATCCACGGGACTCCACTTAGTAGAGAAATGTGATGTAGTTGCTTATTATTAAAATTCTTCAAGAATACTGGTTCGTCTACGTAGAAGTCGTCTTGGGTACGATCTTGATCAGCCATTTACCTTTCGTAAGTTGAGTTTAAAATATTAAGTAATTTGCATTTAGTTCTTCAGAGAATTAGTTGAATCTAAACTCATTTATCGTTATAAATTTTTTGCCTTTTCCACTGCTAGCCTTATCTTATTATTATTTTAATAAAAGTGTGTTTTAGCTTATATAAAGTGTCATGGCCTATCCTTTAAGTGGTGTGCTACTTGGGGATGCTACAAGTTTAATTGTATAGCATAATATAAAATAACAACAACAATATAGTGGTGATTATGAAATGTAAAAAAAAAATAATAATAATTGCAAAAATACTTTAGGTTGTCAATAATGCAGAATAATGTGAAGACTATTAAAATAGTCGTGATGAGAAATCCAGACTCGATTTCTTAAAAAGAGTTTATTCGAAGCAACGAGGTGAAGGAGCTGTACACGAACCAGCGATATGACTGGCAGCAAAAACAAGCAAGGGGCGAGTGAGAGATAGAAATCACTTCGCATATTTCTGCGTACTTACAGTTTCGCCAATAAAGTTACAATTTTGGCGGGATATTTTCTAAGAGTCAGATTTATGTTGAATACATTAGCGGGGTATCGCCTTAGCCTTGAATTCATTTTAAAAGCCGCATAGGAATTTTAGAATGTTGCACTTCTATAGAGAGGGGCTCATCAAGTAAACCTCTGATATGCAACCGCATGCCATATAAGGAAATGTATGTATGACAGAATCTTGCATAAGTTCGTTAGATCATAGCAGGCCAAATAAAAGGTCGATACTAGATTAATATTAACACAATTATTCTAATTGGTAAACAAATCATATTAGATGTAAATTTCCAACTGGGCGAAAAAGCTGGGTGAAAAGGTTCGACCAGAATCGTCCGGGATAGCTCAGATGGCAGAGCACTGGCGGCTTCAGTCAGGAGGTCCCGGGTTCGAATCCTGGTCCGGACATTTTTCGCCCAGTTGGAAATTTACATCTAATAAAAGGTCGATGTCAGCAGATTTCATACCTGGAAAAGAACGTAAAGACCTGCCTAGCTTCCTGCGTAACTACACTGTAAGAAAAAAAAAAAAACGGACTAAAAAACAGAGATTCTACTGGCAACCTAGACGCCAGTACTATTTCTGTTTTTTTTTTTTTTTTCTCGGAAACTTTTCCCCATAAATTACAGAAAAAATTCCGTTTTTAATCAGAAAAACGGAAATTTTTCTGTAATTTATGGGGAAAAATTTCCGTAAAGATACGGAAATAGTACTGGCGTGTAGATTGCCTGTAGCATCTCCGCTTTTAGTCCGTTTTTTTACAGTTTACATAAGGATAGGATATGTGATTAATTGCGACGGTTGCGGAAACAAGGTATTTTAAGTTCTAGGAGTAAATTGGGTTGATATATTTATTGTAAGGCAAAAACAAGGGAACGTACTTATAAATGTGGTTATGCTATAGGTTTATTAAGATACAATTATATGATTTTGAATAGAATTACAAGTTAAATTAAATGAAAGAAGGAAATTTTAGGATATAAAATAAAGGAAAGGGGAGATTTTATTAATATATGATTATATATGATTTTTTGATATCATAAGCAATAAAATATCTTTTAATTACAAATGAATTTACTATGCATTGTAGCTAATATATTTTGCATTAGAGTCGTAGCAGTTTTTTTCTCTGTGATTTTTCCATCGACAATTTTTTTAAAGGATTTTCTTAGATTTTCTTTTTTTCGGTTAAAAAAAATGGATTTTTTCTTACAATTTTCTATTACCAATAGCCTATAGAGTATGCTTATGAAGCGATTTGGCCGAATTCGAAGTTCTTTCGTAGTTATTTTTGCTTTAGCGCAGCGCATCCATAGGCATACACTGTTTTGGAGCAATATAAACGCATTTTACTCAAAATGACTTTTTTCAAATTGGACGGGATCAGAAGGCATAAACTATTAAACAGATCTTTTTATTTTTGTTTTAATAAAGATAATATAATTTATTGGAGCTTGGACCACTCTCGGCCATTCTTATAACAAATAAATATTTTTAGAAGCACGCCAAAGTACAAAAGGTTCAGAAATAGACATTATTTTCAAATGGCTGCCACTTTGCTTATTTTCAACGTTTTGACCTCAAACTGCTGGAAGCTCCAGACAATGTTATCTATTTTCATAATCTTTAACGAAAATTGATTGCAAAAGACTCTGGTGTTCTATTGGATCCCACCCAATTGGAAGTGCGCTGCGAGAACGCTAGGGCATATACCTACGTCACTCGAGCCACTTCATCAATTTAAAGAAATGAAATGCTCTTCAAATGATAATAAATAACATGCAAAGAACCCGGAGATAAAATCTTTATTCGTATTCCAGGAAACAAAATGCTAAAAACACCATTTTTTTCGGCCTGATAGAGACAAAATCCTCCTTAACTAATGTTAAAAACTTCATTTCTATTCTACAGAAAATACTGCTTTATGAACTAGCATTCGTATAGTTCATTTCCTTTAAAAGTTTATTTGCATAATTTATTGATCTTATAGTACATCATTTAAAGCTTAAGCAAATTAAACTTTTTCATTAGATAAATGTTTTTGCTTGCGATATTTTCTGGCACGCAATTAAATACACGATCCATTATTCATAATATATTCGGTTTCTTATTAAAAAAATTTCATTTTTATCTCTTTTAGCTGTAGTCTAAGTTGTGTTTTCATGTTTCTTTCTTTCTTTTTTCTTTTTTTTTTTTTTTTTTTTTTGGTGTACATGATCTTGTTTAATTCTGTTTTCTGTATCCCCGCAGATAAAACGTTTTTTTTAAGCTACTACAAATTAATATTTGAGACATATGAGGGAGATTTTTTTCTTAAACATTGTTTAAGTTTTTTTCAGCTGAAGGAATTATTTATAAAAGCAGGCTAATTACGCCAAAGAGGAAACGAAAGTAAATAGCTATGTAATAACAAAATTATATAGTTAATAATCGAAAGTGGCTCGAACATATCAAGAAGATTTCGAATAAAAATAATTAATATTTTATTGAATATTATTTATAAATAGTAACAGATCTTAACTTTCTATAGCTGAAGATGCATCTTAGTGTATGAAATTTCTTCTGTTTTATCATGAATAAATAAATCAAGTTAATGCCGTAGGGACGTAAGAGTTAATGTATGTATTGCATACATATACTAGGGTGGTTTAATAGTTATTGTCCCGAGTGTGTATAAAATATTTGTACTGCGATGGCTGATGGGGAATAGTGAAGCCTAATGTCTTAGATGCATATTTGTTCAATTTCAGAACCGTAGCTGCTATATTAACGCTTTTTTTTTTTTTTTTTAGTGTGAGAGGTGGCTTCTTGCTTGAAAGGGGGGGGGGGGGGTGAAAGGCTGGTTTGGAGATTATGAGGCAGATCTGAAGCAGTTCTGTGATTGATTTGTGACAGTGGATGAGACGTGGGTACATCACTATGATCCCGAGTCCGAACAACAATAGCCATGTCTGATCCACTGTCACAAATCGATCACAGAACTCCTTCAGGTCTGGCCCCATAAGCTCCAAACCAGCCTTTCCCCCCAACCTCCCCTTTCTTGCTAGGTGCCACCTCGCACACTTAAGGGGACGAGGGAGCTTAAAAAACCTTAAAAATCAAATGTTTATTTTTTGAAAATTTCACTTTAAATAATATTCAGGGGTATATTATATGCATTATGGCATGCATGTATAAAAAAAAATTAAAAAAATTATTTTTGAGAAAAAAATGGAGTTTTACGTGTCGTCTTAGAAATATTCGAAATGCCCCACGCGCATTCCATATCAATGAAAATCCCCAATATTTTTTATAAAAGTTTGGTTTAAATATATAAATAATTCTGTGCATCGAATTTTATATATTTGAATATAAAGGTAAAAAAAAAAAAATTTAAAATTTAAAAAAAATTTTCGAAAAAATTTAAAAAAATTGTTTTTTTTTTTAATACTTTTATATTCAAATATATAAAATTCGATGCACAGAATTATTTACATATATAAACCAAACTTTTATAAAAAATATTGGGGATTTTCATTGATATGGAATGCGCAGGGGGCTTTTCGAAGATTTCTGTGACAACGACTAAATTGCCATTTTTTTTTTCAAAAATAATTTTTCTTTATTTTTTTTTGTAATAAATGCATGCCATAATGCATATAATGTACCCTTGAGTAATATTTAGATTGAAATTTACAAAAAAAAAAAAAAAAAAAAAAAAAAAAGAAAAGAAAAAAATTGAAAAATTTTGAAATTTAGATATTTTTTCGAAAATTTTCAATTTTTTTTTTAACCTTTATATTCAATTATATAAAATTCGATGCACAGTGTTATTTATATATATAAATCAAACTTTTATTAAAAATATTGGGGATTTTCATTGATATGGAATGCGCAGGGGGCATTTCGAAGATTTCTACGACGACGGGTAAAATGCTATTTTTTTTCTCAAAAATAAGTTTTTTTTTATTTTTTTTTGTGAGAAATGCATGCCATAATGCATATAATGTACCCTTGAGTAATATTTATAGTGAAATTTACAAAAAAAAAAAAAAAAAAAAAAAAAAAAAAAATTGAAAAATTCTAAAATTTTGAAATTTTTTCGAAAAATTTCAAAATTTTTCAATTTTTTTTTAAACTTTTATATTTAAATATATAAAATTCGATGCACAGTTTTATTTATATATATAAACCAAACTTTTATAAAAAATATTGGGGATTTTCATTGATATGGAACGCGCATGGGGCATTTCGGAGATTTCTAAAACGATGCGTAAAATTCCACTTTTTTCTCAAAAATGACACTAAAAAAATTTTTTTTTGTAGTAAATGCATGCCATAATGCATATAATGTATCTTTGAGTAATATTTAAGGTGAAATTTACAAAAAATAAAAATATTATTTTTAAGGTCCCTCGTCCCCTTAAAACGAAAAAAAAAAAAAAAAAATGTTAATACAGTAGCTATGGATCTGAAATTGAGCATATATAGGTTTCTAAGACATTAGGCTTCAATATTCCACATCAACCATCGCAGTACAAATATTTTATACACCCTCGGGACAATAATTATTGTACCACCCTCGTATATACAGGGTATCTCTAAAGGACTCACCTAATTTAAAATTCAAACATTCAGTAGCTATCGTAGTTATATGAAGATGAATAAAGGGGCATGTTTATGCTATAAGGCTTGAATTTTGTATATAGCATTTTAAAAAATAGTTACGATGTTTTTAATAGATGGCTGTGAGCTTTGTGCTAATCTATAAGAATACTTAAAGTGTAAAGCTGGATCAACGACCATTTAATCTTTACTCTTTATTCTGTTTAACTCTTGAAACTCAAATAAAAGTAAAATGCGGATTACTATTTTGAAGTCAGCTTTAATATTTTTACAGGTTAAAGTATAACAAATCATCTACTGCTTAATAGGGTAGACCGGGGCTAGTTGGCCATAGGGGCATGTTGGCCCAGTCGCGATATTTTTTAAACTTTGCGTTAGATGATATTGTCTGTCCAGCCAAGTGTGTGTTGCTTCGCTTTCCTCCTCCAACATCAGCACCATTGAAGTCAGAGCGTCCGTTAAAGAATTATTGAGAATTTTCAAAATCTTGCAAAGGTGAGTAAATTTCCTATCTTATAAATAATCGTTTTTTATTTGTTTGTGGATTACATTTTAGATTTTGATATATAATAATTCAGAAAATTAACTGTTCATAGTTATTGTAGGCCATGCTTTTTTATTGAAATACTTTCGGAAAAATTCCTTACAGTTATGAAAAACAAAAATGGCGATACGGGGTTAGTTGGCCCATTTGGCTAGGGGCATGTTGGCCCGCCGTAGGAATTTGGCTTTGGGGTATTGGAATTTTGATATTTTTAATGAATTATTTTAATAAACATTTATTATTATTTTAATTAATTTATTATTAACTACCTGTACCCGGCCACGAGTTGCAATGGATCAGTCTGGCTAAATGGAAAAGAAAGAAAAGAGAAAGTATACGTTTCTCATGTGTTTAATTTCACGATGCTCGTGGATATACAATATTTTTTTGTTGTTACATTGTCTGTGCAGATATAGGGATTGTAAGGTTCGCCGATTTTAGAATACGAAACATATAATTGTCCGTGTGAGAAACAATTCGTGTCTAGATCGAAACCGCAAAATTCTAAAGATTCCTAAGGTTTGTTGATGGAGACTGCAATCGCCAATCAAATTGGTAATTGCAATATCTCAAATTCAAATGACATATCCATTGGAATCAAAGGAATGCGAGGAATCAGGACATGTTCACCTTTGAAAAGCCCTGTCAAGATTGTTGCTTCTACGACGTTGCTCATAATTTTTTTACCGCAAGCCGCGTGCCGTTGCAAAGCTTTGGCCGGCGGATACTTCGCTACATCATAATTGGCTCGCCGATTGTCAATTGCAGTACGTGCTGTGCCATACCTAGCAGATCGAGTGAATTAAAAAGAAAAGTGCCCGGTTAAACTGATGGCATTGAGCTCACAGGATATTCGGAAAAATTGTATTTTGTACTCTTATTTCAAAGAACAATGCCCCTTGAAAAATAAATTAAGGGATTATCTCCATGTTTCCCCCTTTATACTTAACCAATGAACCTCCAAATTTAATCAGGGAAGCGCCTTATCAGAATAAACTAGTATACCAAATTTGAAGCAAATCGGAAAATTCTCCATGAAAAGCCCATTTATCTACATTGAGGGGGGATTAGCCCCCTATTCGCCCGTTAGTCCCTTTTTACTTAATCAATGAACTCCCAAAACTAATCAGGGAAGCGCATTATCAAAATCAATCTATTCACAAAATTTAAAGCAAATCGAATACTTCTACATGAAAAACACATTTATCTAAATTAAGGTGGATAATTAGCCCCCCGTTCCCCCCTTTATACTTAACCAATAAAACACCAAAACTAATCAAGGAAGCACCAAAATTAATCAAGGAAGCACCATATTAGAATGAACCTGTTTACAAAATTTGAAGCAATCGGATAATTCTGCATGAAAAACCCATTTATATAAATTAAGGGGGGATTAGCTCCCGTTCCCCCCTTTATATTTAACCAATGAACCTCCAAACTAATGAAGGAAGCGCCTTATCATAATGAACCTATTTACAAATTTTGAAGCAAATCGGATATTTCTATCAAGAGTTATCGCGTTACGTACATATATACATAAATACGTACACACATACGTACATACAGAACCTGCGGCCACATTAGCTCTCAGGCTTTAATAGCCTGTGAGCTAAAAAGGAAAAAACACGAACTAAAAAACAAAGAAAAAATATAAAAAATACTGACGAAATATTTCAGTAAAGTGCCCCCAAGGGAGCAAAGTGAGAGAAGGGGGGACGGGAGGTGCATAATATGAAAAAGATGTCAAAGGGCTTTTTAACGATATACCACATACTGGGTGTCGAAAAAAAAATTAAAAACTGCCCCCGGATGGGGAAAAATTAGGGAGAGGGGGAGTGAGCTTCATAATTGGACATATTAAAACATGCGCGCATTCAAATGCAATCAATGCCGTGAATTTCAAAACAATCAGTGAAGAACTTTCGGAGCTTTAAGATTTTGTACAAACAAAGATTTACATTTTTATTTATATAAAAATGTGTCTCCCCGGGGGAAAGTAGGGGGAGAGGGAGGGGAGGTGCATAATATGAAAGAGTGGTCAAATAGCTTTCTAATGATATATCACATGATGGGTGTCGGAAGAAAATTAAAAAAGCGCCCTGGTAGGGGTGAGCGAGGTTCATATTAGGTATACACTATATGGCCAAAAGTGACTGGTCACTTGCGATTTTAGACGTTTTGTTAAATATCTAGAAAAATACGTGAGGAATTAATCTCAAACTTCAGATGTGTAAACAGTATAGTATAGGTCATATATTTGCGCGAAGATTTTTTCCCGAAACCCCATATGGGACCGTCAACAAATTAATAAAGAACGAACGTCTTTTGGATAATCCTGTAAAAACTAATGTAGCAAAAGCGTTAACTCGAGATTCTTAATAAGTGGCTTATTGTAATATACTGTGTTCATTTTTACGAGGATAGCATGTATAATCGTAGAGAAATTAAGGTTTTTATAAAAACAGTCCCAAATTTCGCCAAGTTTTTTTGCTTATAATTTGCAGAATTCTTAACATAAAAAAAAATATTTTCAGAAAATGTGAGAAACAACATTGTACACAATACTCTGCAATCAGAATTAAAAAATAATAAAAATTGGATGAAAAATGAGCAGGTTTATTAAAAAATATTTCACTGCGCATGCGCGAATGCAATCAAAATATAATGTGTATAATGCATTAGCTAAGTATATAGAGCAACGTTTGTGAAAATCCCAAAATCATAGCTTGAAAATTCTGAAAATTATCGTCGATAGAATAAGCTTGAAATCCGTTGTTCCCAAAAGGAAGCAAAAAGATGAGGGGCTGTATCCATATAGTAGTACGTGAAAATTGTGTACGCAATCTTGGAACTAATCAACAGATATTTCATACAACCCCTCATCTTTTTGCCAACTTACCCCGCAATCGGGGCAGGTTGGCCCAAGCCACCTGGTGTCAATTTGAGCTTCTAAACTAATACTTATAGTTAATATTTTCAAGTTTTACTACTGTGACTTATTCCTGAAAGTGATAGTGGTAACATAAAAATAAATTTAAAATGTTGAATTGTAATTTAAAAAAATTATTAGAAAAAAAGGGGGCCAACTAGCCCCGGTCTACCCTACTATTGAAAATACTTTTATAAATACTATTTACAAAATCTTTGTACTAATTTATAAATATGCTACTTTGTTAAGCTCCCCGAGGTACCTTTTATGTAATCATGCCTCAATAATTACAATGAACCACACTGCAAACAAGTAATATAAAAATTTTGTTTTTAAAGTCAATTCCTACTTAGGTCATCAAAGAAAAATTTAATGTAATCCCTTAAGCTAATATTAGTTTTTGTTGCATTAAAATATCTCAATTTGTTGATTTTCTATAAGCAAGTAGGTTTACGGAACTTTATGGGAATTTGGCGATATTAGAGATATCGCCAAGTTCTCGTCACTTTTGGCGACTCATTTTGGCCGCCAAATTTCCAAGTTGGCGATTTGGCGGCCAAGTTGGCGACAAACTTGGCGGTATTTGGCGACAGCTCAGGGTCCCCTTACGGTAACCCCTTATTGAAAATACTTTCATTGATCTTCAATAACCAATGGCCGCCATTTTGTTTCCCATGCAAAACTAAAATTAATTAATTAAAATTTAATTAATTAATTAATATTTGAAAAAACTGTATTAACATCAATTGTCATCCAGTACAAGTTTTAAAAAATTTATTTCAACTTGATAGGATGATAATGAGTATTTTATTAACGATTGAAAATTTGAACAAGATATATAAATATATAAATATATATAGGGAGAGTGTGAGCTAATAGTAGGAATTGAAAAAGTTTTTTTTTAATCTACGAAAATATAATATAACCTCGAACGAAAATATTCAATAACCTTTTCCGAATAACACACGATTCCAAAAAAGTGTTCTTTATCTTTAGAAACCTCAGTAACCAATACATTGAGATTTAAAGAAGTATTTATCAAAACAAAGCTTCTTTTACTGCCACTGATATTCGGAAACATTTCCGAGTAGTTTTTATAGTGTAATAATGCGTTTTCTCAAACCGGAATATTGGTTTTTATGGTGCTATCTATTGTCGATTAAGTAATTTCAGCTGCGTAAAGGAATTTGTACTTGCAAGAATAACAAATAGTGTTAATTTTAATGCTAATGATAATGCTGTTAATTTATGATGTTTGTCTGTAAATCATATTTGTTTCAGAAAAAATGTATATTTGAGAATTGATAGCATCCTAAAAACTGTTATTCTAGTTTTAGAAAACTGATAAATGTACTATAAAAACTACTCGGGAACGTGTTTCCCAAAATCAGTGACAGCAAAAGAAACATTGTTTTTATAAATGCTCCTTTAAATCTCGAAAGTGTATTGACTTCTGTGGTTAGTAAAGATAAAGAGCGCTTTTCGGAATCATTAGTAACTCAAAAGAGTTTATTATATATTTGTTCGTTGTTATATTATATTTTCCAAGATAAAGAAACATCTATCTCTTTTTTCCAGTGCATACAAAGAAGTACAATGTACTAATTTATTGCAGTCTTAAATAGAAGTGGTGGCGTAGTAGCACTCCTATTTAAGACTTTGATTTATCATATATAATCTTTATTCTTTATTCTTTATCTTTATATTTATGCTAAGTCTCTATTGCTTTATCATAAATAATCTTACTTGCAAATACTCCAAATTGTGATGTCGGCTTAAATTATGATTAATTGGAACTGCATTTTAAAATTCTAAAGAATGTTAGCTTCTACAAATAATAATAATAGTAATAAAAATAAAAATAATAATAAAATAAGTAAGTAAACTTGAGGTTATAGTGTCGTAAATTACCAAATACTAATGCATGGAATTGAAGAAACACCTCTTTACCAGAAGAAAATTCCCTAGTCATTTATACCCAAGATATCTGGAAGCTATATTTGCATAAAATATTGCAACTAAACAACCTTAACAAACAAAACTTTGCCAATAGCTTGATTTAATTCAAACTTTGAAAGTCTCAAGTCTTATAAGAGACTTTATACTTGACAAAGACATAAACCAGCCTTATTACAGTATGGCAGTTCTATGGCACGCACAAATTACGTGACAAGCCAAACTTTAAAGATCTGATATGGTAAATTTAACACATCCAGCTTATGATCCGCAAAATCCATTTGCAAAGCGAAAATCGTCTTTACAGACGCGATTCAGCCTAAACGGTGGACTTGGAGTGTTTGGCTATCATTTGATAGACCTACATGTGTTCCAAGGTCATCTGCCAAGCAATACCTTTTTGTAGTTTCTTGAACATTATCTGCCATGACTACTTGATGTCATTCTTGCATCCCAACGAACAGAAATTATTTTACAACACCATAGCACCCCTGCAAAATCTTCAAATGCTGTTCAGAACTTTCTGACTGAGCAGTATCCACGATGGGTTGGTCGTATGCTGCTAGTTCATTGGCCACCTAGAATGCCTGATCTACAAGAACACATGTGGACTTATCAAGCTATCACTAACCACTCGAAGCCAAGCAATTCAGCTGAATCGCATCTGGACTGATCACTACAAATGGATTTTGTTAAGCGTAATGATACCAATTACTTAAATTTAATGTGCACCACGTGCGATTTCAGTGACATATTGCAAAAGAAGGCTAAATTTCTATTGAATTAGAACACCAATGTGGTTTATAGTAGGCTCATTCGAAAGAGGGTAGAATTGACAAATTTTTGGTTTTATTTTATTTCTGAGTAGATGTTATATATCTAGCCACCACAAAAAATAAATAAATAAATAAATAAATAAAAAATAAATAAATAAATAAATAAATAAATTTTCTTTGCATTTGCAATGATAAATTTTTAATTATATTATTGCACAGGGTGTAAATCATTTGAATGACAAACTAATGTATAATAAAAAAAAACATCAAAAATAAAAAAATAAATAAAAAAGAGAAAGAAATAATGTATACTTTAGATGATTGAAAATAATGTGGAAATTCCTCCCAGTATTTTCAAATATTATAACATATGACTTCAAATCTAATATCGATAGTTTGTGGAAATGCTAATATTTTTCTGATTGAATTTCGGAAAATAAATAATACACGAAAAAATAATTACCAAGTTGTTTTTACTATTACTATATTTCAAAAGTAATTATGAAGAATCTAAAGATTCCATATTTGTATTCTTTAATCCTAAATAAAGGGTTAATTATTTAGGATTTTTTAAATCCATATATTTTTCTATTTTACTTAAAAGGAGAGGATTGAACTTTATGCTTATATATTAAGAAATAATGGATAACATTTAATATCACAAATGTAAAGTGTGTATAAAAAAGGGTTGCATACAGCTGCCTCGAAGCTTCTAAAGGTCCATATTCAGTGCAAAGTCTAAATAGAGGAGAGTAGCCATATTTGGACCGCCTCTTTAATTGGACGGTTGCCATTCTGCCGTTAATTATACGAAGAGACTCCATCTACCGCTGAAATCTTACTCATCAAAATTACGTCACTCATGATTAGAAGAAACAGCCGCCTACCACGTGTTATTTTCAGGCAATTTAAAAAAACCTAAAGTTAGCTGTTTTGATCTTATTTTTTCCTACTAAACGTAAGTGAATATTTTAAAACTAAGGTAAGTTGTAATGTTTTCATATACATATATGAATTCATCTGTTTATTGCGCATATTTTTCAGACAGATTTGTTTGATTTCGTTTTGGTTCTTAGCCTTGAAATTAACTGTTTTAAAAAATGGCGCAGTTGCCGTAATTGGGCCAATTTAAGTTGCTTAAATTGGGCCAGACATGCGATCATAAATTTGAAAAGTAAGTAAGGAATTTCGAAGACTGTACGCTATTTTTTTTTTATATTTTATAACAGATTGCTATGTCCATGCAAGTTTTTGTATATTTGGATTAATTTTTTTATACAGTTTAGGCCTATATAAACATAAAAATATTTTTACATGTCTATGCAATAAATTTTGTTTCCAATGTATTTTATATTGTATGTAATTGTATTTATTTTCTTTGAATTTTTTATTCCTACGGCATATTTGATTTACAGAGTTGAATTCAAACATTTTCCTCCTGCAGGATATTTGTGATGGAAGACTTTTTACAGTTCTGGGGGGTGGAATTATACTTTTTTGCCATTAAAACGCATAAAATGTCAAACCTTGATGAAAATGTTGAAAAAGACATAGACAAACTGTCTGGAAGAAAAAAAACCGGTGACAGGAAAAGCTGCTAAAGATATAGGAAGCAAAAAGCAGGCAGTAAGTTGCGAAAAAATTGACTTGCAACAAGACTGCAGCTACAAATCTTCCCCAAAAGCAAAAAAATCATTAGAAATGTTATTTCCCTTGCTAAATTCAGATAAATCAAAGTACAGAGGGAGCCAAAAAACAGTTGTGTTAACATAATCGCCATATAAACTAAACCTTAAAATGAAAAAAAAAAAAAAAAAAAAAAAAAAAAGAAAGAAAGAAAGCTTTTGCAGCACAAAAGCAATTGGAACATCGAGATTCAAAAGATAGGCATAATGCAATTAGCAAGGAAATGATGGAAGAGAAGAACTACAAACATAATGTAAAGAAAATTTCTGTTGCAAAAAAAAAAAAAAAAAAAAAAAAAAAAGTCTGATAATTCTGAATCTAAAAAGAAAAATCTAGACAGTGATGATTGGTTTTGCCTAATTTGTAAGAAAAACAAAATAGCAGAAATGATTCAGGGTTCAGATTGCCATCTACGGTCCCATATAATGTTCGCTGGAAAACAAAAACAAAAAACAAAATTCATGTATAAGCTTTGCATCACTCCTTGCATGATATTCAAGTAACTGACAATTAGATCCATAATTGCTATTATTAATTAGTGATAACTTTGATTTATATTTTGAATACAATTTGGATTCAAAACAATTACTCTTATTTTCAGATATTTGATTTCATTATATTTCATTGCTGTTATTTTGTTTGATTGTTTCATTAATCGCAAACTTTGCTTTTAATAAAATTGTTATATTGCCTAGTCATTAAAAAAACCTGTTATTATTTGGTCCAATTTAGAAGACTGGGGGTCCAACTTAGGGGACCAGTTGCTGAATTTGGACCACTTTTGACATTTTTTTCAAATTAAAATAAAATTTAAGATTTTCGAAAATAAATTGATCTAAATATTTATTTAATTAGTAGATGAATAGATTGACCCTATTTAATGATCTTTTGCAGATATTCCAAAATTTAAGTGAATTACACCTGAAAATAAGTGAAGTGGTTCAAATTCCGCTACTCTCCGCTATTAAAGTTTAAAACATAAATATATGCGACTGGAGAGACGCACCGCATTTCTCATATTTCAGTTTTAAACTTTAATTTTTAGACTTTTCACTGATGATGGAGCTTTAGAAGCTTCGAAACAGCTGTATGCACCCCTTTTGTATACTCACTTCACATCTTTGCGATTTAAAGTTGTCCATTGTTTCTTAACATTATATTTTAGTTTGAAAGTATATTTGGATTCTTTAATATAAATCAGAATGGAAAATTATTCCTTAGGTTGTTATTTATAACATTCTTTTACAAACTTAATAATGAAGAATACGGGTTAAAGAACGCATATTTTAATTTTGTGTTAACATTTTTTCTCTAGAATACTAAAATTTAGAAACTTTAAATATATTATTTAATCCATTCAAATGCGAACACGATTGAAAAAAAATCAAATCCCTTTGAAATAACTTACAAATTTTCTGATTTCTTTTTATATATTTTCAGTGAAAAGTATACATTTACTTCTTATACTGCACTTATGAATATTTAAACAAGTACGCTTTTTATTTAATGGTGTATAGGTGGCTTAGTATTTTTGAAAGGAAATGAAAATTATCTTAAAATCTTAACATCTAGATTAGAATATTTCATGAAACATATTTCTTAAATTTCAGTTTAATTAAAAATGAAATCTGAACCTTTTGCCAAAAAGCAGAATTTCATCTAGTTTACGAAAATGTTAAAATGAAAATATAATTTTATTAATTTATTTGCTTGTATTTCAATAATAAGCTCTGATAATGGCAACAAATAAAAAATAATAATTCAATTAAGTTTTGTTTCATTTGCATTACATTATTTCAAAAATGTTTCGTAAGTTTTATTGTGTTAGAATTTTAGATTTCCGTATCTCATTTATGTAAGATAGTCGATTATGTAAGATATTCTGTTTAACTTGAAATCTGAATTTAGTGGTACATTATGCAAAGGTTAAAACGTCTTAAAACACCATAAAAATGAAATAGCATCAGGTGAATATACAGCAAATTAACACCTGCTTAAAGGTTTAAATTAAAACTTTAAAATCAGCAAAAATAGGTTTATTTGACAGTTTACATGTTTCGACTCTATCTGAGTCTTTTTTATTTATTTGTTTTGAAAATGACTCGGGTAAAGTCGAAACATGTAAACAGTCAAATCAACTTATTTTTACTGTTTTTAAAGTTTTAATTTACACCTTTTAGCAACTAAAATCAATAAGCATAAGGTTTTCAAAATAACTTTGTCTTTCTTCATCAGAAACAAAAAATGTGCAACAACTTTGTAAGGAAGAAGCAAGAATTCCTTGCTAGGTTATGATTAACATGAAATATTAAAGAACTTTCAGATATTGCGGTCAAGCATTATTTTTATTTATTTTGTGAGAATGAGTATTGCTCTTGCTTTCGTACAGGCAAGCTTCTCTTTTTGCGTCTGATAAAGAAAGACGGAGTTTTTTCGAAACGATCAGTCCTTTTTCTCATTTGTAAGGTGTAAGGAAGAAACTTCTTAAACTTCGTGTTACTCATACACGGTGTCCCAATATATACTTAGTGTCATATTTTAGCGATTCTGTTAGCCAAAATCTAAATGAGCATCGAATATTTCAATCATCGTTTTCATTTCGTATCATTACAATGCATACAATGAGTGGCCAAAAAATTAGAGACACCCTCTAATAATGAGTTGGTCCACTTTTAGCTGTAATCACAGCCGATATTCTTCTTGGCATGGATTCAACATGCTGCTGAGGAATGTAGGCCTATACTGACGTGATTACGGCTGTAAGTTGGGTCACATTAGATGGTGGCGTTTCCAAGCTTGGACGTGCTCTTTTGATTTCGTCCCATAAATGCTCAATAGGATTGAGGTCAGGTGATTAGAGCTGACCATGGAAGCCGGTTGAACTCTAATTGATGTTCCTCAAACCAATTTAGGACCGATCCAGCACGGTGGCAAGGTGCATTGTCCTGTTGAAAGCGACCATCTCTGTTAGGGAACATTATAGTTATGAACGAGTGCTTGTGATCGACAACGATATTGAAGTAAGCTGTGCTGTTCAGAGTTATGCCCACGGATACCAAGGGATCCAGTGTACTCCAGAAAAACATTCCCCACATCACAGTCCTACCGCCACCAGCCTGAAGAGTTGACATTTGGCGGGAGGGGTCCGTGAATTCGTGCTGTTTGCGCCATATTATGATCCTGCCATGTATCGAGCAGGAAATGAGATTCGTCGGACCAGACAACTCTTTTTCAGTTCTGAAGTGACTAATTTCGTTGTTCCTTCTCCGACAACAGGCGTCTTTCCCTATTTTTCTGTGTACCAAAGGCACCTTTGATTGTCTCCTGCTGCTAAAGCCCACCCTTTACAAAGTCCGTCTTTTTGTGCGTTGGGATATGCTTTGTGATGCACCTGCATTGGCTTCAGCTGTAATTTATGGGTTTGTTGCCCTTTTTTCTGCGGACTATGCGGGCTACTCGCCTCTCACCTCTGTCGTTCTCTAGCCTTTTTCCACCAGAATGGTCCTTATCGCTTGAAGTTTTTTTTTCTCAACAGCCACACTCTAAACACCCTATATACTGTTATGCGAGAAAATTCTAAAAATCGTCATTTCAAAGATGCTGACACTAATACTTCTTGTTCCGACTGATATCCCTTATTCAAAGTCACTTAAATATTTCGTCTTGCCCATTTTCACATTAACTCCCGTGCTAGCTACGTCGTATGAAGCTGAGAGATCCTTATATAAGTAACTTTGCGATGTTATGTCATTCTGCGTCACTGTCAGACTGGTTTGCTTTCAAACAAATTTAAATAGTCACTAATTTTTTGGCTACTCAGTGAACAAGTCAACGTTCTATATTTCTCAATGTGCTATGCATTTGCACAGCATAAACCTTGTTCCACGTCAGATGCAATCAAATGACACCCATATAGTCTCTAATTCAGTAGATGTTTTTAGAAAGTAGCAAGTACTGCTGAGTTAATAAAGAAATTTTGAAATATCATGATCATGATATATGAGTCAAAGATTAAATTAGGCATTGAATGCGAACTTAGATTTTTTTTAAATTCAAAGTATGAAATTTGTCTTTCGGATTATTTAAATTATCCTATTTTAGATAAAAGATACGTTTGAATTCTTTCATCTAAAATACAATGAATGATTTAGGTAATAACAAAAAATGGGGAAAATTCTTCTTGATATTTCGAAATATCATAGAATCCAAATCTAAAGTCGAAATTCTGTGGAAATGTTAATATTGGGTTCTCTGAAAATACATAATACATGGAAAGATAATCATTAGATTGATAGTATATAAAACGACCCTTTTCAAAAGTGATCATAAAAATTGTGGGTTAAAGAATGACCATATTATATTTAAGATTTGTATTTTAATGTGTTATACTAAACATTTTGCTCTTTGTTTTACTAAGTCATAAAAGTGCGATTGGGTAATTGATGGTAAGATTTCTTTTTTTTTTATTGATAGAAAGTAAAATACTATCTAGTAAATACGTGGTATTTTAATAGCTAGTCTGTTTTCTGTATCATATTTCCAATGGGGAACCTGTGGGCCACTTATATCATGAATGATCAAATGAAAAATGTTGACTTAAGCTTTGAAATAATATTTAAAATATTTCCTCCTTTTAAAAGCCACTCATATAGTACCAAATATTGTTTTCTAAAGATTTAAGTTAATATTTGAAATATTTACCCTTTTTAAATCCCTCATATAGTATGAAATGGTTTTATAAAGATTTAAAGTAATATTTAAAATATTTATTGTTTTGTAAACCCCTCATATAGACAGATAGACAAACAGATAGATTTTGTAAAGATTTAAAGTAATATGCATTAAAAGACTTTTTTTAGCACTTTTGTTAATTTAAATAATAGAGTATAATAATGCCAATGAATTGTAGTATTATAAAATTTGGCATTTTGATAGTTTAGAAATTGTAATAATCTGCTGTTCATAAAAGTTTTTCTTTGCATTTTATGTATTAAAATCTCACTGTATGCATGTATTTTACATCTGCACCCCTAAGAACAAATACGGGATGAAATGGGCATCATTTATTCCCACAGATTTGAGAATATTATAAAAGCTATCGACGTATCGTAATTTAAACTAATTAAAAATATTTCTTTTTAAATTTCTGGTAATGGTGGTAACTACGTTGCCCCATAATTTAGGGTAAGGGACATAATCGGGAATATTACGTATTTATTGATTTTATTTTGTCGTTAAAATTACAATTTTTTTTTTTTTTTTTTTTTGAATGGGGGATGTTGTTAAAAACAGTTCTCAAAGGCCCTAAATGAGGAAACAATAAGCGGCTAAAAACGAAACAATTTAAAAAAGAATACGTAACGTACGTCACTAAAGTCTAATATTTTTGTGTGAATGTGTATATGTGATCTACTAAAAAACAACTTTTCAAAAGTAAAAAAAAGCCAAGCAAAAAAAAAAAAAAAAAAAAGGGTGAAAGTTGTGGCTAAAAAATAGTGTGATATCAAATTTCCAAGCTTATATTACGGTACTTATTTAACATTTTTTGATAAAAATTTACCATATGTAAGTCGAGTACCTAAGTATGCGTTGATAGAAAGCCTTTTCTCCTTTACTAAATACATCATAACGTGTTTCTGAAAATTAATTTTTTTTAATTATGCATGATGGGCTTGGCGGCCATCTTTCCATATTTTACACAAATTTCTAAGCACACAAGTTCATTGTTAAGATTGGAAGTTCGAAATTGTTACTAAAGCAAACATTTTATTCTTTTAATTTATGGAAATGAGTGCCTAAAAATTTGTGTCTAAAAATAAAGCTGAAGTAACTTCAGGTTTCATCTTATGATTCTCTTTTTTCGGAGGGGGGGGGGGGGTTAATTAATTAGTTAAAGCAGTAAAAATCAATTTGTTTTTTCAAAATATAAAACTTTCTTAATTTATCTGTCTGTAGCTAAAACTAGAAGTTCGAAATTCTTAATAATGCAAATATGTTACGAGCTTGAGTGCTTAGAAATTTGTGGAAAATATGGAAAGATGTCCGCCAAGCCCATCATGCATAATTAAAAAAAATTAATTTTCAGAAACACGTTATGATGTATTTAGTAAAGGAGAAAAGGCTTTCTATCAACGCATACTTAGGTACTCGACTTACATATGGTAAATTTTTATCAAAAAATGTTAAATAAGTACCGTAATATAAGCTTGGAAATTTGATATCACACTATTTTTTAGCCACAACTTTCACCCTTTTTTTTTTTTTTTTTTTTTTGCTTGGCTTTTTTTTACTTTTGAAAAGTTGTTTTTTAGTAGATATCAGTTCTTTTTTTAAAACAAATGATATATAATTGAAATAATTGTACTAGCTCAAATTCAAATTAGTCCTTGTATAGACTTTATAAGCAGGGAGCAAACACAATATTATACATTTTGTTTACCTATCATTCATTTTTTATAGTGATTAATAATTTAAAAGTAAGGAAGGTCAATTTCTTCTTTCAAAGTATCAGTCTATCTCAATTTATATCTCCTTAAAATTTTCTACGAAAGATGAAAATTTAGTAAAAAACAGAGTCGAAATAAAATATATATTTACAGGTAGTCTGTCAGTTAATTGTTTTTTCTAACTTTTTTTGCTGACGGTTTTTCAAAATAAATTTACCTTTACAAATACCTATGGTTAATCCAAGAATGAAACCCCGCAGGCATCTAAAGATTCGAAGATCTGTAAACCTAGCAATTCTAGACATAATAAAGGAACATTTTTGATAAAAAAAAATCTAAAAATTTAAAGATATAAACTGTACATATAACTTCATCTTCATTTAGATCGTGTTATAGAGAAGAAAGAATAAATATGTAATTTTACTCAAGTCTGTTTATCCATACCTATTTGCATGAATGTGAGGATATTAATTTACTATAAAATGTCCCCTAAATTGATTATCTTTAATAGTCTATTATTAAAGCCGCATATACATTAGAATTAAATATTTTTCGGTTAAAATTTGCCTGAAATCTATAGTCTTATCGTTCGTCAAATTTGTTTTTTTTTTTTTTATGCCCAGACTCCTTTTTCTGAACAAAAGATCACAGACATATTGAAGCTATCCAAATTCTTATATCTTTCTATCGTATTTCCTTTTTTGATGGGGGGGGGGGGGTGAGGAAGAGCCCTTAAGAACTTCGTTTTGTTCTCAGAATTCTGAATTATTCATTCAAAAGATCTACCTACATAAGTCTTGTTGCAGAATTTTCATTAGCTAAGAGTTGCATCAAGTTATACATCATGTGAATCTATTAAATTAATTTTGTGAAATACTAGATGGGAGCCATTGATATTTCCAGACCATTTGCCTACATTTTAAACTTGAGTCATTTACTACTATTCATTAATTTTCTATACGAATTAAAGAAGTCGTTGTTTCCATGCCAACTGTACCTTTCACTATTGCTTGCTTATTTGTTTGTTTGATTTATTGAACACATACATCATATCACATGCGGATCACGGCGGGATTCGAATGTGCTTCCACCTACGCTCTCAAGCCATTAGCGGCATGGTGTATTATCCACTCAACCACGATGGGCCACTATTGCTTTCTCTAATGCCCAGATACTCAAATTTAACCAACTGCACTTAGAATCATGGTCATAACAGAGAACATTTATATGTTAGAGCAGTGTTGCCAGTGGGCTACTTTTTTTTAATTCAGATTTCTTGATTGCCAGCACTTATTATAAACGGTAAAATTCCCTTTGTTTTCGCCTTAATTAATATGTCATTAAATAAGGCGCATTTTACAATTTCAAAAAAGTGGTGCCAATCAAGTATCTGAATTAAAAAAAGTAGCCCATCTGGCAACACTGTGTTAGAGTGGTGACATATGTACAATTCGTGTATTCATTTTCAATTTTTTGTCCAAAGTACGGTAACTTAGTTTTCAGTAATAGACGAGGAAGATTTCAATTAAACTAACCAGAAAAGTTAACAAACATTGGCTTCCTGATTTGATTTTATTCAAAATTGTTTTAACCAACCAAAGTTAATGTCCGGGATCCAGATAAATTTTTCTCTGTTAGTAAAATTACATTGACCAATCAGTAGCCCCATCCTTGCAGGCTTTTCGGTGTTTACTGCAAACATCAAAAAGTTCGGAAAAATGCAGACGTCTGATTGATCAATCTCATCCCGCTAATAACGAAAAATCTATCTTGATCCCGGCCTATTCAACGCCCTTTAAATATTGGAGAAAGCCTTGACACGTGTCAGGAAAACGTCACACAAAGCAGGCAAAACAAAGAAGAAAAATCATTCATTGGCTCGTGAATATGAACAAACCGATGAATGATTTTGTTTTTTTGCTTTGCCTGCTTTGTGTGATGTTTTCGTGACGCGAGTCAAGACTTTCTCAAATATTTAGGAGGCTTTGGCTTATTTCACCTCCATGAAGTTATGAAAGGAAAGGAACAGACATGTCAATCTTCCCGTGTGAAAAACTAGTTACAAAAAAAAAAAAAACGAGTTCTTTCCCTCTCTTCTGCCCTTTTCTCTCTTGATTTTGACCGATAGCAGCCCATTTAGCAGTCTCCAGTACAATATGCCGCTATATACGGTGGACGCAGGAGGGAGGTGTTAGCGCGACCAGTGACATAATAGGCCAGTTCATGATGTTTAAAAGTCATACGGAGTTGGATCGAGGCTAACGAAAAAGACAGGCTACCGCGGTGGGTCCGATTCTTCTTTTTTTACAAACCGCTGGAGTCACGTGATGCTCTTTTCACGCACCTTCTTTGGTGCATTCGAGCATCACGTGACTCAGCGGTCTGTAAAAAAAGAAGAATAGGACCCACCGCGGTAGCCTGTCTTTTTGTTAGCGTCAGAGTTGGAGCATCTTCACACGATGATTAGTACAAAGCTGCGCGCCGATTTTTTTTTTTTGTGTGTGTCCATTGCCGTGTACAGATAATCAATTCCGTGTGACGTTATGAACTGGCCTTATATGTTGTTGGCCACAGTTTAGGAACAGCTACAAATGACTTCATCTATATCTACTCCGAGGTAAACGAAAAAGACAAGCTACCGCGGTGCTATAGCGCCTAGAATATATAGTGTGGAAATCGGCTATCCCAGTAATACTTTAAAAAGTGCTAAAATATTGGATCTCTTAAATTTCAAATGATGCTGAAATCCAATGAGTCGATCACAGCGATATCTGTAGGATATTTCCTAAAACTTTATGACGATTTGGTAACAGCGTCTAGAATACCTAGTGTGGAAATATTTTATTAAACAACGCTAAAAATTTGTATCCCATAAATGATCGACGATACTGCTAAAATCCCAAGTTTCGATCGCAGCGAAATCTGCGTGATTTTCGTATTACATTTTGTATAGCCTAGCAATATCTTGCAGTTATAGAAAATATCCTGCAGATGTCGCTGCGATCTGTATATTTCAGCAGCATCGTTGCACATTTAAGGATACAATATTTTAGCACTTTTTTAAGTATTACAGGGATAGCCAATTTCCACACTATATATTCTAGGCGCTATAATTTGGTCTAGACGCTCTAGCATTTTTTTTTACATTTTATTAACATACATCTGACCTGTGTGCTTGGCGTCAAGCCCGCTGTAATAATACGATGTTTACTTTGAAAGTATATCACAGATGTCGCTGCGATCAGCTCCCTGGATTTCAGCGTCAGTGCACATTTAAGGGATACAACTTTTTAGCGCTGCTTGGATAGCAAATTTCCACATTATGTATTCTAGACGATATAGCGGTGCATTACACGTGTCTCTTTCTTCTTTAAAAAATATCCTGCAGATGTCGCTGCAAATGACTGTTTGGAATTCAACATCGTTCTACATTTAAGGGATTCACTATTTCCGCGCTTTTTTAAGTATTGCTGGGATAGTCGATTTCTACAACATATAATCTAGGCCTATAACGGAGCTATAGTATCTAGAAGATACAGTTTAAAAATCGGCTTATTAAAAAGGTGCTAAAAAATTGTATCCCATAAATGTTGAGCGAGGCTGAACGATGAATGTCGATCACAGCGACATATGGTAATTCCAACGTAACTATTTCAAAAGACATCAAATGAGAAAACGTTTCGCTCAGAGAAGATCTAGAAAATGTTGCTGCTATCGACATTTGTCATTCAGTATTTTTCAATATTTATGGGATTCAATTTTTAGCAATTTTTAAAGTATTACTGGAATAGCCGGTTTCCACACCATGACCATGATCTAGGTAGATTTTTCTTTGTTATCGCAACGAGATTGACCAATCAGAAGCTAGAATTATTGCTAACTTTTCACTGTTTGCAAAAATATACCTGGATCTCGACCTATATTTCTAGACGTTATAACTGAGCTCAAGAATAGTACAGAAAGCAAACTCCGTATTTTGATGCATTAAGGCCGGGATCCAATTAGGAATAAGTGTATCGCTATAACGAAGTAGCGACATATGGCCAATAAAGGTCTATTGGTAGAAGTGATAAAAACAAATCGTTAAAGGTCTTTGCGAGCGTGTCATTATCGTCAGACTAATGCATATTGAATTATTTCCCTAGTCTAATAAAGCTAGTCCATGCGCGTATCGTCTAATGGAGGATATTCCAAATATGGGTTCAAGGCTGAAAAAGTCACGTGGTACCGGCAATTTACCTAAAGAACTTCTAACTGATGAGAAGGGAAACAGGAAACTACTACTGCTTTCTCCCGTGAACTGTTTCATTGGCTAGCGGGGATTTACATTACGTCGACGGAGCCTTCCCTTCTTTACGTTAGACGTTTTTGCCTTGACCACGTGATCATAACGTAGATAGAACAGCCTCTATTCAAGAAAGTGGATTGCCGTACTATAGCACCTAGAATATATAGTGTGGAAATTGGCTATCCCTGTAATACTTAAAAGAGTGCTAAAATATTGTATCCCTTAACTGTGCAACGATGCTGCTGAAATATACAGATTACAGCGACATCTGCAGGATGTTTTCTCAAACTGCAAGATATTACTAGTCTATACAATGTAATACTTAAATCCCGCAGATGTCGCTGTGATCGATACTTGGGATTTTAGCAGTATCGTCGCACATTTAAGGGATACAAATTTTTAGCGTTGTTTGGATAGCATATTTCCACACAAGGTATTCTAGACGCTGTAGCCATACTTTCGGCAAAAACTTGAAATGAGCATGCTTCCTGTGCATATATCACCACTCTTATGTATAAAGGCTCTCTGTTATGGTGTTGATTCTGAGCGCTCTTTGTTAAATATCTATATTTGCGTTTTAGAGAAAGCAATACAGAAAAGTACTGTTACTATGGAAACAACAACTTCTTTAATATCGAAATGTATAGCAAAGGAGTTCAGAATCAGTGCCTTAAATAGTTTCGAATATGATTGTCGTTATGACAATCAATACCCTTCCTGGATGTGGAAATGCAAAATTGTGTTCAACATAATGGAGGATATTCCATCTACATTTTGATCACGTGGTCAAGGTAAAAACTTCTATCGTAAAGAAGGGAAGGCTCCGTAGACGTGTAATGTAAATCCCCGCTAGCCAATGAAACGGTTCATGAGGCAAAGTAGTAGTATCTTCCCTTCTTATCAGTTAGAAGTTCTTTGGATAAATTACCGGTATCACGTGACTTTTTTCAGCCTCGAACCCATATTTGGAATATCCTCCATTGGGCGCAATCTAGATAGATTTTTGGCTGTTAGAGAAACGAGATTCATCAATCAGAAGCCTGCATTTTTGTGAACTTTTCGCTGTTTGCAGAAATGCAGGCTATTGATTGGTGATTCTCGTTTCGCTAACAGCGAAAAATCTATCTGGATCCTAGCCTACATTTCTACAAACATTGCACTTCATCCACGGCACTAAAAAAATTACTCAAAACTTTCATGACATAGGCCGGGATCCAGAAACAGCAAATATTCTCAAACATGCAGGCTTCTGATTGGTCAAACTCATTTCGCTAACAGCGAAAATTCTATCTGAATCTCAGCCATGGTTATCTTCGATGAAATCAATGCAAAAGGATAACATAAAAGAAAAGTATAAGATTTCTAAAATATTTTGGCGGGTTTATCGCTATTTGGCATAATTTGTAAACTTTAGAACTAATTAACAGTTTTTCGCTAATTATGAATAGAAAATTAATGTTTTTAAAGCTGAATTTTATAAAAGCACGTAGATTGAGTAAATATCTATCCAAAAATTCAATCCTTACTTTTTTCTGTCCATTATTTAAATCTCTACCTCAATTGAAACATAAGTTGTGACGAAGAAAAGAAATCTGTCATTTTCAGTATCTCGACGTTATTTTAAAAAATCTATATCTCTGTTTATAATTAATTTATGAGGATGCATTTGATCTCAAATTGAAGATCTTCTTTATTAGGTCCTTCTGGTGGTGGTTTTATTTTTTTGCGATGATTGCTTCCTTTGATATGGGAAATTTTACGCTGGCATATTTCGTCCATTTAACATGGAGAAGTTGTCATCAGTATAATAAGCAGTTACGGTGTCTTGCCATTATTCTTGGCGTTTGTTTGTTTGGCGGGGTTAGCATTTTTTTCAGCTTGGCTTGGCAGAACGACCGTCCTGCTTGATATTAATTCACCAGTTCGAAATTGAATGCCAAATCTTCAAACCCTGAAATAATTTTCAAAGATGACGTGATTTTTGAAAATTACACTCTTGAAATTGCGCATTTTTGTACGCTGTAAAAAAAAGGACACATGCTTCTTAAGCTAGGAAAATATAACATAACAACAAATAAAAATATAAAATATCACCTACCAATTTACCCACGATTCCGAACAGTGTTCTTTATCTTTAGAAATCTCAGAAACGAATATGCTTTCGACTTTTAAATGTGCATTTTTATAAGAATAAAATTTCTTTTGCTGCCAGTAATTTTCGGGAACGTTTCCGAGTTGTTTTGATAGTACATGAATAAGTTTTTAAAACGTGAATTACATGTTTTTCGGATGCTGTCAATCATCAAATAAACATTTCCACAAAAGATGTAACAAAGGTGTTTTACAGGATAACATGATAAATTACCAGCATTAAGAATAACATGAAAATTAATGTTGTTTTGTTACTGTTGCATATGTAAATTCAGTTACGCAGCTGAAAAAGTTTAATTGAGAATTGAATGCATCCTAAACATCAATATCCCTGTGTGAGAAAACTGGTTAAATACAATTTGAAAACTAATCTGAAACGTTTCCGAAAACCAATGGCAGCAAAAAATAATTTTGTTTTATAAATTCCTCCTTAAATATTGAAAATATATATATGTTTCTGAGGTTCCTAAAATTAAAGAACGCTTTTAGGAATAGTGGGTAACTCAGTAGAGATTATGTATATTTTCTTACGTGGTTATGTTATACTTTCATAGATAAAGAAACATATGTCTTTCTTTACAATGTAAATAAATCTTCAAAGTTTTATTATTTTTATATCAAAACCACGTAATATTTAAAGTGCATTTCCAGTTAAACTACATTGTACTTATTATTTTTTACTCGTTATGGGAAATATAATAAAATAAATGTAATAAATAATTTCTAAATATAAAATGAAAATTTGATTTCTCGCCCACCCCTTAAAATGTAAAAATTGCATGTACTGCAAATGCAGCAAATAGGCACGCAGCCAGTCTTATAATTCAGAAACGAAAGAAGAATTGAAATACGTAGATTGAGACAAAATTATTATTTTCTTTCTTTCAGAAATACCAATTCAAATACGCAAGAAATCAAATTTTACAGAAAAATAAAACATAAATATTGAATTAGATGCAAATTAACATTAAATATATTATGAAAACAATCCGTTTTCATTTGATAACAGAAACTAATTGTTTCTTTTAGCAATATTGCAATTTGTCCTAAGTAATTTAAATTATATTCAATGATGGTAAGCACGAGACAATTTCGTTTTTATTAAATAGAATTTTTGCATTAATTTTGTATGATGCACGTTTGAAAATAAAAGGGTAATTTTCTTCTTTTAAACATTTATCGTAATTGAAAAGGCTAAAAGTCATTTTGATGAATTTTTCATCAATATTTAGTGCAAAATTCTTCGAATTTATTAATTTTCTCGCGAATATTTAAAATACTTAAAGAAGTTCTTTTACTTGATTTCTTTAATAAATTTGGAAATCTAAATTATTTAAAAGTGATATTTTCTCAAATATAGTTATTCAGATAAATATCATTTCTTGTATTCGACAAATTCCTTTAAAAAATATTATATCAATTTTAAATGTTTAAGTCTCTGAACGTTTGTGACAGACTTTTGAAGACATTAAGATAAAATTACTAAATTAAAAACTTATGCATCAATAGAATATATAAACTAAATATACTTTACAATCTATACTTCCTATTATAAAGAGGAAAAAATTGTTTATTTGTAGGAGGTAAGCTCTGGAACTACCGAACCGATTCCAAAAGTAATGGTATCAAAATGATGATGTTAGTCCAACTTAGAACATAGGCTATATCTTATGTCGGTGCCACTAGCCCAAAGGGGGTGTAGGAGCAAAAAACGTTCTAAAAATGCGATTTTAGCGTTACTAAAGGGCCTAGAAATATGAAATTTTGAATATTAGTTACTTATAAGATATAAATGATGTCTAAGAACAGTTCTTAAACAATTCGAAATTTAAAAGTGGTGAAAATGCACAAAAAGCGTTCTAAAAAACGTTCTAAATGGTAGTTTCTACACAATCTCAGGAAATACCAAACCGATTTAAAAAATATTAGTGTCATAATGATGGTGACAACGCTTGCTCCAAGATAGGCTATGTTTTATGTCGGTGTCACTACCCCAAAGAGGGTGTAGGAGCAAAAAACGTTCTAAAAATGTGATTTTAGCGTTACTAAAGGGCCTAGAAATATAAAATTTTGAATATTAGTTACTTATAAGATATAAATAATGTCTAAGAACAGTTCTTAAACAATTCGAAATTTAAAAGGGGTGAAAATGCACAAAAAGCGTTCTAAAAAACGTTCTATATGGTAGTTTCTACACAATCTCAGGAAATACCAAACCGATTTAAAAAATATTGGTGTCAAAATGATGGTGACAACGCTTGCTCCAAGATAGGCTATGTTTTATGTCGGTGTCACTACCCCAAAGGGGTGCAGGAGCAAAAAACGTTCTAAAATGTGATTTATGTGTTACTGAAGGGCCTAGAAATATAAAATTTGAAATATTTGCTACTTATTAGACATAAATTATTTCTAAGAACAGTTCTTAAACAATTCGAAATTTGAAAGGGGTGAAAATGCGCGAAAATCGTTCTAAAAAATGTTCTAAATGGTGGTTTCTACACAATCTCAGGAAATACCAAACCGATTTAAAAATAATGGTGTCAAAATAAGGGTGTCAAAATGACGGTGACAACCCTTGTTCCAACATAGGATATGTTTTATGTCGATGCCACTACCCGAAAGGGGATGCAGGAGAAAAAAAACATTCTAAAAATGCGATTTTTGCGTTACCAAAGGGCCTAGAAATATGAAATTTGAAATATTAGCTACTTATTAGATATAAAGGATTTCTAAGAACAGTTCTTAAACAATTCGAAATTTAAAAGGAGTGAAAATTCGCGAAAAGCGTTCTAAAAAATGTTCTAATGGTGGTTTCTACACAATCTCAGAAAATACCAAACCGATCTAAAAAATAATGGCATCAAAATGATGGTGACAGCCCTTGCTCCAACATAGGCAATGTTTTATGTCGGTGCCAACACCCCAAAGGGTGTGCAGGAGAAAAACGTTCTAAATTGCGGCTTTCGCGTTACGGAAGGGCCTAGAATCGTGAAATTTGGAATGGTAGTTAGTTATAAGATATCAATGATCTCTAAGGACATTTCCTAAAAAAATCGAAATTTAAAAGGGGGTCAAAATGCGCAAAAAGCGTTGTAAAAAATTCTAAATTGCGATTTCTATGCAATCTCAGGAAGTACTGAACCGATTTGAATTATAATGGTGTAAAAATGATGGTGACAGATCTTGCTCCAAGATAGGCTATATTTTATATCTGTTTCCACTACCCCAGAGGAGATGTAGGAGCAAAAAGCGTTCTAAAAACGTTCTAAATGCCGATTTGTCGGCAATATCTCAGGAAGAATGAATCTGATTTCAAACGTAATGGTAGGAAATTGATTCTGACTGCCTCTGCTCTAACATAGACGCTATTTTGTGTCGATATCGCTATCACCAAGACGTTGCAGGAGCAAAAAAGCGTTCTAAATTTCGATTTTTGTGATCAGTAGGGGCTAGCAACTTAAAATTAGGCAAGGTGCATATTTATTAGATATAAATGATCTTTAAGAACAGTTTCGAAAAAATTGGAAATTTAAAAAGTTGTGAAAATGCGCGAAAAGCGTCCTAAAAATGTTCTAAATTGCGATTTCTACTCAATCTAAGGAAATACCAAAGCTATTTCAAAAGTAATGGTTGCAAATCAATGGTGACAGTCCCTACTATAACATAGGTTGTATTTTATGTTGCTGTCACTACCATCTGAGGGTTGCAAAAGCAAAACATGTTTTAATTTGCGTTTTTTACACAACTAAGGGGTCTAACACTTTGAAGTATGGCATGGTATTTACTTACAAGATGCAACTGCTTTCTAAGAACAGTCGAAAGAAAATCCCAAATTTAATAAAATGAAGTGAGTGAATAGCGTTATAAATTACAATTTTTAAGCAAACTTATAAATTACCAAACCGATTAAAAAAATAATGATGACAAATTTTGGTGATAGAGCCTGCTAAAACATAAGCTATATTTTATGCCTGTTTCACTACCACCAGAGGGTTGAAGGAGCTAAAAACTTTCTAAATTGCGATTTCTGTGATACTGAAAAGGCTAGAAACTTTAAATATGACATGGTAGTTACTTATAAAATATAAATGCCCTCGAAGGAACGTCGAAAATAAATTCGAATTAAAAAGGGGTGAAGCGAAGGGGAGATGCGAAAAGCATTCTAAAAAAGTTCTAAATTACGATTCTATGCAATTTCAGGGAATATAAACCGATTATAAAAGTAATAGTTGCGAATCAATGGTAACAGTCTCTGATCCTACACAGGCTATATTTTATGCCGGTGATTCTACCACTTGGGGTTCACAGGAACAACAAACGTTCTAAAAAGGGGCTTTAAAAGCTTTTTAAATTACGTTTCTGTGGAATATTAGGAAATAACAAACCGATTTCAAAATTAATGTTGGCAAATTAATGGTGACAGTTCCTATTTCAACATACCCCTTTACGTTGAGAGAGGTGGTTAGGACTTGGAATTTGACATGATGGTTAATTTTAAGATGTAAGAAGATGTTTTCTAAAAAATTCAAAACTTCAAATGAATACTGAAATGAGCGTATTAATTGAACATAAAAGTTTCAAAATATTTTCTAAATTATTATTTATTTAGTTTTATTTCATTTTATTAATTTAAGTCTCATTTCTGCCTAATGCAGTGTAATAATGATGTTTAATCAAACTGTGTTTTAAATAGTAATTTTTGAATTATTCCTAAAAGTAATAAGTACCTTTTAATAGAAAAAACTTTTAATAAAATAAAATATTACCTTTTAATAGAAATAAAAATTTAGTTAGTACCTTTTAATAAAAATTAGACATATAAATATTACTTGGCATATTTCAAATATTACGCGAGCAAAGCCGCGGGGTTTGCTAGTAATGGGATATTTTTTAAGTTTATTTATTTGCTATTCTTGTTATACTTGTTGATACTTGATTTTTATTAAAAAAATTCAGGTTATCGCCCACTAAAAAATTAAATATCCGAACACTAAAATTAATTAATTCATAATTTGTGATAAGCATAAATATGAAAAAAGAATTTGTTTATGACATAGCTGATAAATTTTTTGCCTACAGTAGTTTTAGAAATAATTCAAACTGATGCCAATATATGACGCTGTACTGCATCAGCCTCTGAGAATACTGGATTTAATGTGTAAACCTATTGTGTAAACCTATTAAATCATTCAGTTTTTACTCTATGTCCAGCTGTTGCTACGCCAAAATAATAGCTTGCATTTTGAAATCGTAAAGATAGTTTCATCATTCTTAGGGGTTGAAATAAAGCTATCAATTAACAAAAATGCGAACTATTATAAAAATTACATAAGTTATGTTATAAATGTGTCATTTATTTCCGTTATATATTTATTGCAGTTAATGATTTGTCAAATTTTAAAATTTGGTATATGTCCTTTTTGAGACTCCCTGTACCAGAACGAAGTAAAAAAATAATTTTAAGTTTTCACATACTAAACGAAGTGTTATAAAATTTTAACATATTTTTATACAAATATTGTCAGGTTTCTGACGCTAATGGTCATTTAAATAATTAAGACTACTATTATCTGATATTATCCTTTAATTTGTTTATTGTATATCATATGTATCACTGTCTGTGGACTTGGGGTTTAAGGTAACAATTTTCCGTATCTTGAAGTTAATCCGAGCTATTTTAGTTAGATAGTATTGTATGAAAAAGCTTTATTGTATCAATGGATTCCAGTTTCCCTGTTTATTCACGAACACATACCTCAGATAAGGCAAACTAGTTCACGGACTATAGCTAGTGAGACGCCACGGGAAGGGGAAAGTTTTAGATATAAGAAGGGTCCGTGTGGGTACATAAGAAGCCCCGGGTTCGTTTTTTAAGGCATGGTTGAGAGAGAAAAGGGATAGTTTGGGCGGAAACCTCAAGGCGTGAGGTTGGGTAGTGTTTTGATTGAGTTTTCTGGAGTGGAGTGTAGTGAGTTGCGGGAAAGGGTTTAAGTCCTGAGCGGAGGGGTCCTGTGTGGTCCTCCGATAAACCTAATGAGATACCGTAGGGTGTAAAGGAAATAGTAATAAATATTTATTTATTTTTATATTTAATTTTAAAATAAAATTTTAATAATAAGTTGACCCAGTACGTAGAATGTATTTGTTATATAACTTGGTATCGGGCCGGATCGTCTATATCCGAGCCCTTAAATGTAAATAACGCTTTGTTTCTAAAATAATTTGTAAATAAATTGTTCTTTAATATTAATTGAATAAATTTAGAATTTTTGATAATCCTTCTCACATCGTGTCTGATATCACGTATTTATATCGGTATTGGCAACATATCAAATAAAATAACATTTTTTCGAAGTCTGTACGAGTGGTGATCGTGCATCCGGGAAAGTCCATCAGCGTGCGGACTAAGGTAGAGTGCAACAAATATTATTATTATATTTCGAAAAAATATTTATCAATATTTTATGGTTCGCACTCTGCGAACGTCTGGCACGAATGTGAAAAGATGTCTCTAAAACGAACCTTAAAGGTTGGGTATAACTTCTTATCGGTGTATATCTTCCCGATATTGGATGGGCTTGACGGGAAAAATCTTGGTGAGAAAAAGTTAGGATATAGAATTGTAAATGTAAGTGCTTTAGACCAAGTGATACTTAGGAAGACTTGGAGAAGGTTTATATTTTCTATCCAGCGCAGCTAATTCGGGGCTGTAGTTACCGAATTCTGAAGAATTTATTTAAAAATTAGCTAGGAATTTTAGTTCAAATTTGTTTGATATGAAATGAATTTTGATTAATTGGGGGATAAATTGAAAGGTTGACGTAAATTGGGGTTAGCAATCAAATTATTTGTAGTAAACTATCTTAAAATACAGTTTAAAAAGGAATTTAGCTTGGCATATAAAAGAGTGCTAAGCCGTTACTAATACTGTCATTTTTTTCAAACTTGTTGTATATTCAGTTATTATGCACGAATAAAGACGCATGGTTAATTGAAGTAATCCATACACATTTTCAACCATGTTTTTTTTTTTTAATTTCTTTAGCATAATTTTCTTTATGTAAGTGGGATGGTTTAATAATTAGAAAACTTACAAAAATAAGCACTAAAATTATGAAAAAAATTAACAACAAAAATATGAAAGAATTGCAAAAAATTTATGTTCGCTGCAAACCATAAAGACTTAGAAAGAAAGAAATATATATGAGGATGTGACTTTCAAATTTTGTTTTATATAGAAAATCAAATTTGGGGAAATTGGGAAAAATCTCAACCTGCGTTCATTGGTTTTTATTGTAAACTAAAATTTTACAGTTCTAGATATACCGTATAAAACTAGTTTTTTTGCAGATTTTTGTGTTTTTTCTTTGCAGGTTTAGCAATATAATAGCTCGATAGCAAAGACACGATTTTTTAAATTTTGGATAAGGCGGTGTTGAAACTCGTATATTATATAAAATATTTAGGTTAAAAATTTTTTTATTGATAGTTATAGTTTTATCTAGGAAACAGAGTACAGCTATAATGATAGTTGATTTTTTTTATGAGCTTCTACTGTAAAATTGATGAAAATATTTTACTACATTCTAGTCAAATTAATTAATTCTTACATTTATAAATGCTTAAAATAGCTAATCCAGATTCGTAAGAAATGTATATTCCTGGAATAAACACATTTCAACCATTCGAACGTTTGAATTTTTATGCATAGTTGTTTTCCGTTTTATGCATTTCAAATGCAGGAAAAGAAAATCTCAAAAATAAACAAATAAAGTAATAAATACCTGCAAAACTGATTTTCTGAGTGCTATGGGGAGGCTATCATTCACTATTTTTAATGGGTTGTATCTCCGAACCTAATTAGGATGCGTAGTAAATATAAACTTTAACAATAACTTTTACTAGGATGAGCAAAAAGTTCTGGGAAATTTGTGAAAGTTGCGTTGTTATACGCAAATTAACAACAAAAGCAACAAGGACTATTCTTCAAAGTAGAGACCATCATAGTCCACGACTTTCTGCCATCGTTCTGCCAGTTTCCGGATTTGCTGGAAGTACCATGGCGGCTCCTTGGAATAAAAAAACTCTTGACATGCTTCTTCAACTTTATTAAAGAATTCAAATCGACGGCCCTTGGAAAAGTGTTGCATTGATCGAAAGAGGCCATAATCAGATGGAGCCACGTCTGAATTGTACCACTAGTACTCCTATATACGATACAAATTCTGGTAACTATTAGATTAAAAATTTCCCAGAACTTTTTGCTCAAACTAATAATATCACAGGAATATTTTAAAATCAATATTTCGACTGAAAATAACCCCATGAAGGTGTGCCTATCCATAAAGTTGAGTTCAAAAACGAATCTTAAAATTTATGAAGTACTTTCATGGTGATAAGAAAGCATATTTTTAGACTCGTTTATTTAACTTAATTATTTAACTTAATTTTGTTCATGTATGTAAAGATGTATTTTTCTTCTTGATATCCTAGATTTATAAAAATTATGTACACAGGTATATTTCTGATGACAATATTACGTTTTAATTCTTTTTGAACTTAATTATAAATTAATAAATTAATTTCAAGGAGCTTGTCTGTTTGCCTGGTGATAAATTGCCAAATATTCTTTATGGTTACACTGTATAAGGGTTACAACAATGGAGTCAATGATTCGCCAAATCACGCTCGCTAAACTATGCAAACTGACTACATAAAACTGCAGCGATGCGACTTTAAATCACTAAAATGCAAAATAAAAATAAAATGTAATATATATATATATTTTAAAACAAGGTTTGATTAATTAATAGTTTAATAAGAATGCAATTATGATTATATACTAAGAAACAAATTTACAAATCCTGCTAAAATAGATTAAATAGCGTTTGTTTTTCTTTCATGTTGTCATATCTTAAAAAAAGAATGTGTCAAGTACAAGTTTTACTCTCGCACAAAGGGTTCCGTACAACGAAGAACTTGTACAAAGATTAACATTGGCGCTGAGCTAAGCGTGTTTCGAAAGGAAGTCGCAAAGTTGCAACGCCGCCTTTGGTCAGTGCCGCTGTTTTCTAGATAGGTTTCAATTAAAATCTCGGCTAATTAGCGACAATTTCTTTTAAAAAATTGCTGCCAACAATCCTTGGATGATTCCGAGTCGATACTTTGAGCACCAGTCAACTCCTTTGCTGAGCGCTCACAAATTAACGCTTGTGCGTAACGAAAAAATGCGATTTTCCCAAAAACAGTGTGACCTAGGAAAATCGCTATAGCTTTCCTGCAATGATTAAATGAAGTACTACTACCTTAATTTCTATCTCATTTTGGTTTCAGTAGATTCGAAAATAACGGGATACATATTTCTGTAGCTCATTTTCGACGATATCTCTGAAAGTATAATATCTAAAATTAGAACTGTTACCAGCTCTTTCGAACGATGATATACAAAATTATTTTTTTCGAGTAACTTAATAGACCGCCTTATGTTTTAATAACAATATTTGTGAATGGCTAATTATCTATAAATATGCTGATTAACAGCATTTGTAACTCTCCATGGGAAGTTTGAACTTTCCACGTTCTATAGTTTTCGAAAAAATAGCTTTGACAGACGGACAGATAGACACACGAGTGATCTTATAATAGTTCCGTTTTCACTTTTTAAGTACGGAAACATGAAAACAGGGCAAACTTTACAATTTTTAAAATAAATTCACTAGTTTGTGATTTCTACAAAGTGTAAATCAAAGTAGTTGTCAAATCGTGTAGTTCTGCGCTCAACGATTTTTTCACAAAACTGTATACAAACACACAGACATACGAAGAAACCATTTTTCTTTATTATTATAAATAAGACAACTTATTAAATATCTAATCTAATATATATATAACAAAATCAGTTAAACCAGCAATAAAATCATTCTAGAAATTTTTATTACCTGAAAGTGCTGAGGAAAGCGACTTTCAAAACAAAAATCGGAAGAAAAATCTGGGAAGAATGGGCTTATAGCTTGAAGAAACATCGATAGCAGATAAGTTAACAGCTTAAATGAAAATACGTAAATGGATCACTTTAGTAAACAAATAATAATAAAAATATTTTCCATATTTTGTCAAAACATGCATCAATATTTATACTTAACGATATTTAAAACGTGAGCTCTTTAAGGGGACTGAAATTGAAGTGTTGCCACAAAAAATAACGTTACACCTAACCATAAGCCACCCGTGAAACGAAGCTGGTGTATCGTTGGTAAAAATAAACAGAAGGAGACCGCGAGTTCTGATAGTATTTAACTAAAGTTAACCCAGTTCATAATAATCATATATAATTATATATTATTCATTTATTAATTGCAAGTAAAGAAAATGAATTTTCCTTACCGGTAATCATTTCCAGGTAACGTAGCTCTTTTGTTGGTTCATTTCTTTCTGAACGATGGTATGCTGTAAAATTATTATTTAGTAATATATGTTTTATTAAAAAAGGTGTTTGCAGAGTCGATGAGAAGAAGATTCATGTCACTTCTTGACTATATTTCTTTTATTCGTTGATCTGGAATATAAAGAACACGATTAGTAAGTAAAAGAATATACATGAATTAACCAAGTTAAAGATCGTTGTTACAGCACAATATACAATTATGGAGATTAAACAAATAAAGTAACTGCTATTTTTAAGCAGCCTTTTAAACATGAAATGCTATTAATAATATTGCTGAAGCGAGACGCTTTCAGACAATAGAAAATAAAATTGTCGGGCTTCTGGCTTGGTTGAAATTCAGCCGCAAAGTGAAGGTCCTTGGGGCAATCACAAGTAGTAAAAAGGATTTTTAATGTCTAATAAAGGGAAGTTGGAAGATCGGCATAAACCATTGTTTTCTCTGAGAATTAAATCTGTGAAAGGAGTTTTAAGTTCTAGTGCTGCCATCTCTCGGAAATAGTTAAAACTAATTCTAGTGGCGTCACCTAACGTTTGTTCGTAACACTGAAGTTTTTTTCTTGATTAGGACATGCATAAAGTTAATGTTATTTTTTCGTTCACACAAAAGTACAATATAAACAATACACATATTTCACAAATAAAGGTTTCTCAACGAAGCATGTTGAAATGAAAAATTGTAGATTTCTAACATGGTTAAATAATGATAATCTATGCTACAATTTTTTTAACTTCTAAAAAATTCACATTTTTAATATTTAAACTGTTCTATACGGAAAAAAGTACTTTTAAATGCAATCTGTTTGAAAAATTCATCTCAATTTATTTTTTAGATATTAATTTTTTTATAGTTTTTAATGTCATTTCTTTAATGGTGGAAACTGAAGTACTCCATTTCTGTAGAAAGTAAAGAGAAAATAGTAGATTACTACATTTTTTTGTTGCCATTTTCTCATAACAACTGAAAAAAAATTGTAATGAAAATACGTGCTATGCCAAGAATATTGTCTGTTATAAAAATGTACTTTAAAGAATGTTTGTGTGACTTATTTTCTCCGCATTAACTTAATTACTATCAAAAAGCTGAAATAATGCAATTTTATTAATCCGAGTGTTTTCCCGACATTTTCCGAATTTTGACAAAATATAAATGAATGATTTCTGATAAAACATGGAGCTATTATAGACTAATTTAATTTTCAGTATCCATATTTAATGTTACAAACAAATGAAGGCATATGAATCATTAGATAACAGATTTTTTTGTCGAGTTTCTTGAATGACGACATCGCTTTTCGCTGGGCTTATATATTATTCCGTGATAGTGACGTCATATGCATACTTTTCTATAGATGTTGTTTAAGATTAGATCGTAAATGTGGAATTCTTCAGCGGATGCAAATGACGTAATTTTATATAAAATAAAAGCATTTATTTTAAGTCTTAAAATTGAAATATTTTTTGTACCATCTATATTTGTATATATATATATATATATATATTTTTTTTCATTTTGGACACACCAAATCTCAAAAAGCAGAATACCTGCTTCCTGTTTGTCTTTTTTCTTTTTGAGACGATTGGATTATTGTTGTAGCAGATTTCTTTTGTACAATTTATTTACGTTGGCAATCGTTTATCTGAACACAAAGTAACAAAATCCAAATTATCCGACTAGAAGAAAGAAAATGGCTTTTCATGCTATAGCTAAAGAAAAAATGATGATCTTATCTTTTCTATAATTCGAATTGTATGAAACCTATTTAATCGCAAAAGCATTACATTTTGAAATTTAAATTATTCGAAGCATTATTAATCTTAAAATGCCAAATATGTCTTATCGTTATTGTACATAGATTCATTCCAAATCATTTTTTAAGAATTCTTTTTCAGTAAAAAGAAAATGCACTTATATTGTTCTGCAGGATCCTCTGAAGGCATGTAAAACGAAGTTTACTTGATTTTAATAAAATAAAAAGTGTTTGTCGCTGATAAAAATGCATTGCTTTCTATGACACTCGATCTATTTTTGAACAAAAATGGCAATATTTGAGGACTAAAAATGGAAAACGCTGAAAGCGCCAATAAATCGAAAAATTTTTTAAATGAAAAAATGCCGTAAATGCCAAGCTTAACAAACAGAAGAACGCTTCAAATGCCAACCTTTTTAGAAATAGTTCAAAAAAGAGTAGAAAATGTCGCTGGTTGAATGTGCCACACGAAGTGAACTGGAAAACGCTGAATGTGTTACTTGAAGTGAGGTGGAGATTTGATGAAAGTGCCACTGATAAGATGCGCAGCAACTGGTGGTCATTACACAACTTGATCATGTTGTTATGTTTATGTCAATGGGATATTTTTAAGCAAGGTGAAAAATATTAAATATATAAATAAAAGAAAAATTTAAAAATGATAATATTAGGTATTGAAACACTAAACGAAATAAAGCTAGGTATCTATATTTTAAAGTGCTGAACTAAAAGCCCAAAAGGAGTGAAGTGGAAAACGCTGTAAGTACCAGAAGTAGAAGCTTTTCTCTTTTTCGCTGTCTTGAAAAATTTCCTCTTTTGGATTTTCATCATTTTCCATTTTTAGGTAGATTTCGTATGAGATACTACCTATTTACATTCTTCCCTATGTTGGAATTTCGGAAAAAAATTTGCAGATCTACCCCGATCACGACCCCTAGAACCCAAAGCCACCCCCAGTAAAACACTTTATATCTATCTATCTATCTATCTATCTATATCACTTTATTATGGACACAGTAACTTCCATAATTCTGCACAAATCTTTTCCAAACTGATACATAAAATAAAGGGCCATAAAATCTCGGTCAAGTTCGTTAATGTGCAAAATCTGACCAAGGGGGTGGAAATAGGGTGGGATTTTGTGAAAATCGAAAAGTGGGGTTACTTCTAAAAAATGGCCAAAAATTTATGTATGACAGATTTTTGATAAAGCTAAAAATGGGCTCAAGGGACGAACGGTTGAATTAGAAAAAATCCATAACTTCTTCAATTCACAAGATATCCAGTCCACTTAAATTTATTACACATCTTCCGAAAATTATCTACAACTTTTATATTGACAAGTTTTTGATATGACCAATTCTTACAGTAAAAGCAAATTAAAAATACATAGAGGTTGAAGGAAAAAATATCATATTACTCAAATCTATGCTGCTTATTTTCTGAATCATTTTTCAATTAATTTTTTCTTTCAAAAGCATCCAATTGCTAGGTTCTCTTATTCAGAAACTACATAATGTGCCGTAAAGGTCGATTTTTTGATAGAGGGAGAATATATTTCAAAAAATGATGTCAAATTGGGCATTTTGAACCGAAATTTTCGAAGCGATTATCTTGGAAACTAAAAATATTGTTGTACTGAGAAAATAATTGTTTTTAAATCAAGTTCTAATTAGTTGAACAAAAAATAAAAACATAAGTAGCTTATAAATCTCTTAAAAAATCATGTCAGCAAGTTTCATGTTTTTCCTTTTAAAAATGAATCTGAAAACGTGTCAAGAAATTTCGAGTTGTTGATCATAGAAAATTACTTTTTGAAGACTACCTGAACATGATTCTGATAAAATCAGCTCTTATATAAAAATGAAATTAAAAACTCCGGAAAAGCGGCCAGATAAAATTATTAAAGTGGGTTTATCTCTAATCATGATTTAGTTTTTGCTGGTGGAATTAATCTTAACTTCGAGATCTACCTGCGCCTGTAGGCCGAGCCGTCAAGGATTTTAGTACTCATATCTTCAATGTTCGATCTGAGGACAGCACCCCCTCGCTATGAAGGCCTATGTCTACAAGTCCAAAGGCTTTTAAAGTAACACGTAATGCATGTTATTCAGCGTGTAATAAATATACTTGTAATAATATGCAATTAGACATTGCACAGGAAAACACAGTCATTAAAATGTGTATTTTTTTTTTAATTAACTCTAAAAATGAACTGAAAGTGGCCTATATTCTTATTTCACAAATTAATTAAAAACAAAAACAACGTAAATTAAATGAGCAAATTATTGATGTGATAATTCGTTTGTTAATATGATAACTTGAATAAATTTAAACACCTAAGTTTAGAACGTATATCTCTTTTACAATTTCGGTTTCTTTATAAATTTTTTGGCGAAAAAACTAACATTATTCATAGCAATTTAAATTTTTGTAATAAGAGGTCACATATTTTGTTTTATACAAAATACATTAAGAATCAGTTAAAACTACAACAAAAAAAGCATAAAAGGAAAAAATTCTCTTCTATTACCAGAAAGTGCTGAGTGAAGCAACTTTCAGAACAAAAGATGAGGCAAAATCTGGAAAAAGTGCGCATTTTCCTTCAGGGAATATCGATACCAGATAAGTTAACAGCGTTTAATGAGAGTGTATAGGTACGTGAAAGGTCACACCTATAGAAGAATAATAATAAACAAGTTATTGTTAATAAACTTTCGTGTAAATAAGTATCAATATTTATATCTGATTTTTTTGAACAGGTCATTCAGCTATAAGACTTAAAAAATTAGTTTTCCAAAATGATGATAAATTTTTAAATAAAATTTTGTGCGCTTAAAAATAAAATCGAGTTTCAAATGCTTTAAGAAAAGCCTGAGGAAAAAATATTGAAAATAATTTGAGGCAAAATGAATTTGAGATGCGTTTCAAACATGCAAATTATTTTTTCGCTTATTTTATTTAAATATGGTCAACAACAAATCATTGAAATACAAAAAAAAAAAAAAATACACAAACAAAAGATGTACGATTTTACAAGAGCAAAATTACTCACTTAGAACTTTCTGTTTTTTAATTGTAAAATACCATACTTTACAGTTGGAAGATATATTTTGTCGCTAAACAAGTATTTTTTTTGGACATCCAAAGTCACAATTTTTTCTTAAAATTTATTGTTTTATTTTTTTTTATTTATTTTTTTTTTACAGTGTAGTATTTAAAAGTGAAGTTAATATCCCCCCCACCCCTTAGAATTAATTAATTATTTATTTATTTGGGAACAAATTAACTCCCATTACCAACTGATGATTAACATTATTTTCGCAAATTTGATTGAAAAATATGAATCATAAAAAGATTTCCCTTACTTTACACCAAAAAGGGTGGCAACTAAGTTGCACCCTCCCCCCCCCCTCCCCCCGAAGTGGTGTAAGGAAATTCCACTTGTAAATTGGTGTAATGAGCCACCACCTATCAAATGGTGTAAACAAACACCACTTTTAGTGGCAACTTAGTTGCCACCATTTTGGTGTAAAGTCACGCTACTGCTTATCTGGTGTAAAGTCACACTACTGCTTATTTGGTTTGCACTTTAACAGTAAAATAAAAAAACAATTTAAAGATTACATTTTAAATCTAATGCAACCATAATTTACAATAAATAGTTTCACGCAAAGAGGCTGATGAACATTGTTTTAACTGCGATAATTTGTTATCTCAATTAAACATTTAATTTAAACATTTTAGTTTTGGTAAACAACGAAATTTCCTCACATTGACAAATTTGCGAGTGACAAATACTAGTCAAAGAAAGTAAAATCAGTGTTGAATTCAGGCATTTTTCTCCGGGAGGGACACTTATGGCTCGGGGGGAGGGGGCATTATAGAGTTCCGAGGAAACACTATTTGACAATTGAAAACACAAAGTTACACATTTTTCTGGGGGGGGGGGGGGTCGTTGCTCCGGGGGGAATTGCCCCTTCTGTTCCACCTCCAGAATTCAACACTGAATAAAACGAAACAACAAACTTCGCCGGGGCGGCAAACGCCAAACATTTCTCCCAGCACATCTTTCGTATAATCGAGGATGTCATGTGATCGGTATCTGTGCTTAGAGCTTCGAATTCGATTCGAATCGTATCATTCATGAACGTATACGTCATAATTAAAGATGGCGAACTTTCCATAGCGTGTGGTACACAACCATGCGAATGCCGCTACAGCTAATAAACTTCAATGAATAAATAGCAGAATAATAAAAACAGTATAAATTACTCATAATATACATGTTAAAATCTAAATTGAAAAAAAGAGGATATGTATTAAAACTACAGGTATGTGACATGCTTTTCAGTTTCGTGTTATCTGTTGACATGTTTATTATCGTAAATATCTATGCATAACGTTCTTTCTAGAGCTTCTATAATACATTTAATTAACTTGTTAAGACATGAGATATCATTAGAATCTCGGTGTTTACAATTTTGATTTTTATCTTTATAAAACGAAATGGTATCGCATCCGTTTAAAAATAACTTTATAAATGTCATCAATTTATAAAAGATTTCTAATGATTTAATCATCAAGTTTTTATCTCTTTTCGTTACTAATCTCGGGGAAATAGATTCAATGATGTATAATAATAATAATTATATATATATATATATATATATATATATAAATTGCCACATAAATTTTTAAATTTAAAAAATAAGATTCATTTCTTATTTTTGTGCAATAAGCAACTTAGAGGTTCATCGATAATTAATTTTATTAATGTGCTCAATATTTGATGTTACTTTTGAAAGCACACATGACAAATAAACTTGAAAAAGTATAAAGATACTTTTATTAAATAAATATTGTTTACGATTGAGATTTCTTTTTAGAACTTTTAGCTCTAACAGTGAAATGAAAAACAAAAATATACCTGACTTTCTGAATTCTTCACAAAGTAATTTTCAAAAATATTTTGAAATTTGTAAATGTCATAAAAATTTTTCAAGTCCCCAGTATAATACAACATGTTAATAATAGTAAAAAAAAAACACTGTAAACATTTCACATTCGAGTGATTGAAGGAATGTATGTATGAATGTAGTATTGCAACTATATTTATTAATACTGACATTAGTTATCATTCATAAAAGGGCTAACATGTTTAATTAGCGATTCAAATAACTCAAAATTATTGTACTTATTTATAACCTTTGGAGGGGTTTTAATCCATCCTTTCCCATCCCCACCCCACTCTCCATTTACTGATCCATTTTAACCTGTTAAGTATACTTTAAATTTTAAACCCTTCTCATTGCATTCAGTTCAAGCGAAAATGTTTTTATTAAGGATAAAGTAAAACAGATTTTCCATTAAAATATAAAATTTTCGGTACTCCCATAAAAGAAATCCTGGCTACGCTACTGGTTATTATTGTAAATAACATTAGGTACTACTTAGTTACCGCGTCGATGAAAAATCTATCGCCAAACTATAAGATTAAATGCCAGTAATGACTGATCGTAAATTTCACTTTGACTGGACTTTAAGCAAGTTACACGTGTTTACGTCATCAAGCGATTTTTATTCCGACGTTTTATTTGTATTTTTTTATTAATGTTATACTAATTTATTTATTCTTTCGTTATTTAAAATAAAAATTTTGTCAATTTGTATAATTTGGCGATTTATAAAACTTGGTGAAATTGGTGGACAGGATAACTAAATAATAACCAATATCATTATTATTGCCAAATACATTAAAATACAGTTAATCAGTATTAATATTCCTTACAGCATAAGTGCTGACTAAAACAAAAAAACTACACATTTACTGTGATTAATAATTTTTTTACTTTCAAATTTAACACAATTTTAGTGTTTTACATATTATTAAAATACATATCTTAAAGTGTTAATTACAAAACCTCAGATAAACCTAAATAATATAAAAATATAAAAATATAAATTGATAGAATGTATTATTAAACATGGAACTTATAACACCATGTTTATTTGTAATACTCTTTAAATTAGTTTAAGCTCAGGGGATTTAGAGAATGTAAAACACTATAAAATCAAAACTAAGTATTTCAAAGCTTTGTACAGAAGTGACATTTTTACATGTTTGCATTATAAGTAATTTTGATTTTTAAAATATCGAAAAATCTAGTCTACTAAATCATATTTTACAAGTATTATGTATCAATTTAATATGTATATATATATGTAAAACAAATAAATGTATGTATGTATTACAAAAGCAAGAGTTTAACAAGAATTTCAAGTGCATGGAAGTCATATTTGTTTATTTAGACATTTTAGTGTATATTATCAAGCAAACAATAAGTACGATAAAGTGAAAGGCTGTATTCCTAAAACTTGTACATAACACAAATGATAAGAGTAATATATACTTTAAAGCTGTTTTTAGCTCACAGAATTTAAAATTGTTAAACACGATAAAACCAAAGGAAAATATAAACAATTAAAAATATATTTTAGTGTTCGTAAATATATACTTACTATTTCATTAGATTTCTTTCAATAAACTTGTAACAGTAATAAAGTTTATTCCAAGAATACAGCGTAGCAGTTGTTTCCCCTTTTACAAAAACACAAATTATTATTTCGTTACATCTGGACTTACGTCACGTGTACTCGACTCTTTTTTTTTTTTTTTTTTTTTTTTTTTAAACTCAGCGTAGGCCTGACTGGTTTTCGAATCAATAGTCTAAGCAAATTAAAATAAACATACCTTCAGCTTGGGTACTGCAACATAAGCTGGTTAACTGCTTTTTATTTAGTGATCATTACTGAGAAACATTTCGAAAGTCAGACAAAATTCAAGCCCTGGAACACGGCTATAAACAGATTTCAAAATGGCGGACTGAGTTATATGTCGTTTAAAAACAATTTACACCCAAAATGGTGTTCTTTTTCCACAATTTCTTTAAAAGATTAAAATTAAACCGTTTTGAGTGTATCATGACACTTTATTCGGTGTTTACACCAAACTTAGAGTATATTTAATCCTCATTTGGCATTTCATAAACTCAAATTAAGCGTATAGTCCCTTTTTAGAGTTCTTTTTTCGAATCATGAGAGGCACCTGGGATTTTTCAATTAATAATTTTCCTATACTACAAAAAAAAAAAAAAAAAAAAAAAAAAAACATAATTTAAGTCCTAGTACTCACGAAACGTATACGTATGGTCAAATCTGCTTGTTTTATTGTGTGTTTAAACGTTGTTTTCAAATAATTCATAATTTAAGTCTTTATTCTAGATATTTAGCGCTGCATTAGAAGCAAGTAAAATATTCCACAAAAAATAAATAAAGCAAGTAATATTAGCCGAATAATAACAAGAATAACATTTATCTCTATCAGAATTTATCTGTTACAGAAACCTGTAACGAACTCGCCTAAAGCAACTCGAGATACGAGGGTGTATCAATAAGTTTTTGACCTCACATAGAAATAATTGAGTGAAGTTTATGAAATTGCTACATTTTATGGGTGCTTTTCTATATAGTAACTGTGCACAGTAACACATTTGTGTTAACCGGTATTTCAAAGCCGGTATCAACCGGTATTGCAAAGGGAGGGGGGAGGATATATTCCAGGAGGCGCGATAGTAGACCCAAAGGGGAGGCATTTTTCTAACTTTTGCAGACCCATACATGTGACATATTGTTGAAAAGGCCTATGACCACTTATTTATTCTACTATCGCACCTCCTGGAATACATCTTCTCCCCTCTCTTTGAAATACTGTTTGCTGAAATGTGTTACTGTGCACGGTGACTAAAGGCCTAATACAATGTAGCAGTTTCATAAATTTCACTCAATTATTTCTATGTGGGGGCAAAGACATATTGATACACCCTCATATAAGCTGTTGGCTTGAATTCGCTTCCAGTTATTCTCAATCAGATGTAAAAATGAATATAAACACAAAAGTTAGACAATTATGGAAAACTTTAACTATTAAAACATTTTATTAATAATTCTGTATGCTGCAGTACAGCAGACACAAAAATAATTTGTAACCTACCATGAAGTTATAACTATATTTTTTTACATTTCTAAATAGCTCTATATTTTATTTTGAGCATTTAATCTGTCACAAATTAACCTTTAACTGATGTCACAGAAATTGTCACATGACTAGTGTGAAGCGGTCTGTGAGACCGCTGCAACTAAAGATGAATAAAAGGCACCATTAACTCATAGCATGGTGATTTTGTACTAAATTTTTTGCAGAAGACTGTTATAAATAAAATTCACCTATTTAAAAGTCTCTGGTGATAGTACTAAAGTTCCAAACGGAACAAAATTTCGGTAATGCTTGCAGTTAAACTGAAAAATGCAAGTTAAACTACAAATTTGAAAAAAAGCCGCGGTCTGAGAGACCGGTAACATCAGTTAAAGGTTAACATTGCTATTTTTTGTCAAAATTTTTAAGTTTAATGCTCAGTTTTTGAAAGGGAGATATTTCTAGAAATAACTCTATGCCTTTTAATGTCACAATTTCAATATCGGTTCTCGCATTAACATACTGTCAATATAACAATAAATAAAGATTACATAATCATTAATATTATCACTACTTATTTAGTTCTAATTTAATATGCTTCTATAAAATTAATTAAAATACAGGAACACATTTATTGATGCATTAATTATCCACTCGTTGCTTTGTTCAAATACGGAATTCAGTCAATATTTCAAATGTGTCATTTAGTTTCTAAAAATAGGTATTCTTCGAGTTTCAGTGATAAATATAAGATTAGCATTACGTCACAGCCTTTCCATGCAGAATCGTCGCTATGACTTATTACTGGGAGGAGGAGGGAGGCTTCAAAATTGACAATTATCGGCGTTTACCAACTGCTTTTAACCAGAAGGTGCATTACAGTAAAGCCAGTAAATGTACAATGTAAACGGAAAATGCGGATAATAGAAACCTGCCTTAAACGGAAATATTTTATTGTAAAACAGAAGGAATACTATACAATTATACAATTATAGTACAAGACGGAAATATGGACTTCCTTTAGTGATTTCATTTTTATATATTTTAACGCATATATTTAGGGAAAAAAAAAAAAAAAAAAAAAAGGTAAACGTTTCACAAGCTTTCCAACTGAGACTTGTATTTTTTTGGAAAATCTAAAGAAATGTGTCAACTTTGAGTGCGTGTGTCTGTGTGGGAGGATGTGAGTGTTACTTGCCCCCCTCTGCGAGGCCCCTGTTTTCATGTCAGGTATTATGCGTGCATGTATTAATCCCTATACACTTTTAATTAATCAATAAAAATATACTTATTTGCAGATTTTATTTTTTTCCTAATGGATTCTAAATTCCATTTCTATGTCCATCTGCATTTATATTCACGAAAATCTTACTTAAGGGCGTACAGATAATTGCGTTTTAGTGGAAAAGGTATATTTCCTATATCATCTCGATATATATTTTTAATTACATAAATATAATACAAAATGTCTTCTAATAAATAAATAAATGTTATTCTTTAAATACTCTCGCCAAAGAATAAAAAAGCTGCAAAGTGCATTTTACCTGTCGCACTTTCTTCTTACCAGGTATTACGTTATTGATTGACTCCTTTTCTGTTTTATTTGAATTAGTTAAGCCATGACCAAAGCAAAGCTTAAAAGGAAAACTTATGAAATTTTGTGGAATTTGAATCTTTCATGGTATTTTTTTTTAACATGCCATTTTTATCGACTTGTCTAAATTTATTAAAAGGAATTTTATTTTATAATACCGTGAACTATTTTGCAAACTAACTGTGTTTTTAACATTGTCTTTGAGCTAAAGTTAGGTGCGCTTTCTTAGATTTTCCATAAGACTATACGTCAATATCTCAAAAGAAAACATAATCATTTGTGACATACTATGTATAAATAAAAGCGCATTGCACAACAATCTTTCCCAAGGAATTTTATTGCGTGTTTAGGTAAGCAAAAGGGATAGTCTGAAATATTTTCCATAAAAGTCAATTTAGTGGAGAAAGAGTCCCAGACTTTCATTTTATTTTTACCCTTTGGAATTGTATGAAGAAAAAGCCCTATTTACTCATAAATTATACTTTCATTTTATTCAGAAGCAAAACAGTGTATTTTTATTTCCTATAAAGACTATATTTTCGCCCAAGTTGCAAAATTCAAAAGCACTTTAAAAGAACGCTGCCTTTATATTCATAAAAATGCACTTTGAAATATTTAGACCAAATGTAAATATGTACTAGTTGGATGTGCTAATCCGAAAACTTTCTTCTATCTCGTATATTTTAATATTTCAAAATGTTAGTACAAATGTCAATATTTCATTTTTATTAGTTCAATACTATATCAACATTTTATCCATATTCTATCTATATCAGCTGTTCGCGAATAGCCGGCTTATCAGGATGGGAAGTTCCCGTCGATTCATCAGCCGCCGGTGTATGATATAACTAGAAAAAATCAAGAAAATTATACAATAATTACTATTATAGTGCCCCCTTTAAGCGGAATATTTCCAAATTCAAGGAGGATCTTCTTGCCATGGCCAAAAACATACATAAAAAGTTTGGTTCAATTCTATTCATAACTTCACGCACTTTTCAATGGTACAATATTGAAAATTGCACGAAAATTACAATTACAGCGCCCTCTACCGGCGGAATTTTTCCAAATTCAGGGAGAACCTTCTTACCATGACCAAAAACCTACACAAAAAAATTTGGTTCAATTCTACGCATAATTTCATACATTTTTTGGTAGTACAATATTCAAAATTGCACAATAATCTCTATTACAGCGCTCCCTTCCGGTGGATTTTTTACAAATTAATGAAGGACCTGATTGCTATAGCCAAAAACTTAAAAATATATATGTTGTTTTAATGCTGCGCATAACTTCGTACATTTTTTGATTATCAGACATTTACTATGAACATTTTTTGGGGGGCTTCTGACCCTTAAAACGTGTAAATCCGTCGAAAACAGGTAGTCGAAAAAAATTTCGATTACAATACTTTCTTCTATTGAAGATAGAAGAAAGTAAAAAAAAAATGTATATATATTGGAGTCACGACAGTTAATCTATCATAAAAAGTGTTAAAAAGAATGTTAAGTATTGAATTAAAATTCCCTAAGTAAAAAAGTTATTTAAAAATTGAGAGAAAACTACTGGACCGATTTGCGCGTTTTATTGTTTGACGGAACACTAGACGAGTTTTTCTTTTAGCAGTATTTTTTTTTTTAATTCTCATACTTAGGGTTAGATACCAAAAGTTATAAAAAGAAATTCTATGCCTTATTTAAGGCGTTTCTCAAATTCCCTGCCCACAACACGAATCTTTCTGACATTTTCTGACTCGTTTTTTAACGTAAAGGCATAACATTGGCATTCCTGGCTATAGGAGCAATTTAGAATAGAATAACGTTTTTTTATTGTTTGATAAATAAATTACTTATGGAGTTAAATGCAATTGCTGCCACGTGATCACAGGTTTTTCTCCTTTGCGCGCTGCCAACTTTGACAGTACTTTCTGAAAGATCTCATGTCTGTACCAAAAAAGAGAAAATGCCATTCAATTACATAGTTTCTAATTAAGAACACGTGCAAACTTCATGCCCTACTGAACAAACATGAGTTCAGAAATGTGTCAGAAATTAGCTCTTTTGGATTTGAGAACATCCTTAATTAGCAGACTTCTGGCATTGCATAAGGCGAATATTTATATTTAAGTATAGTGTTTGCTTTGAACGGAATTTATTTAATAAAAAACTAATTTTATTTGATTTATATATGTATAACTGCACAGTGTATCATTAATAAAACAAACACGACCTCCCCCATTACGGGATCGAGAAGATTTAAGTTTTTATCTATGACCCTTCCACCTTTTTGTAGGCTTAATTTCCAATGTAAGCGAAATTTCCGTCTATGAAAATGATAAATATTTTTTTCCGTTATTTACGTGATAAAGTATAATAATTTACGATACAATCGTCGTAAAACTTTATGAATAAAAATACAAGGGCTTTTATAGCTTAATAAAATGGTTTTGACAGAGGAAAAGACTTATTATTTTCATAATAATAAAAGAAATGCCAAAATCGTGTAAAAAGACACTTAAACAATAGGCCAATGCTAATTTAGAGAAAAGAAGAAACATTAAGAAAAAGAAAGACATATTCAGATATTATATATACAGGTAAATTGTATCTGCTTATGAGTTTTTGTCGATTGTCAATCTTTTTGAATTATCTAACAACGAGAGGTTCCAAGTTCGGAAACACAGCCATTGAGAGCTGTCTTGCTATGTTGAGAATGCCTCCATGGCGATACTTGAAATATCTGTCGGTCGTTGCACTGGCAACCCTCATTTTATAGTTTTTTCTGATTATTTTTCAAGGTAGATGAAAAATTTGATTTGAACCGTAACTGTCTGTAAAAATGGAACTCTCAAAATGAAAGTAAGAATTTAATAATATTACTGTTATGTTAATAAATATGTATATATACGTTTTTTAAGAAGGAAGTTGGCTATTCGAGCTGTAGTGTGTGTGCATTTATTGAAGTTATTATGAATTTGATACTTTAGAACTGACTAAAAATAGGTTCTTATTTTCGACAAACTATGGAATAGTTTGAAGTTTCGAACCTGCAATCTGAATGACGTAATAGTATCATGCTATCTTGCCAGGATGTCTTGAGGAAATACACCTCAAAGTATGTTACATATTGTAATTGAATAAATTACTTATTTTGACAAGGGACTTAGCAGCATGGTTGGCCTCGCGTTGAATTTCTGAATTTTACTTTGTGTTCGAATCCTTTCCATTAGCAGCAAAAATGTTTATCAATTATTTCTAAACCACAATTAAACAAGTTGGAAATTGCTCGTCAAACGTGGCAAATGAGGTGCGTTCGTACTATAACTAGTTCCATGAATATGTTTTGCACCGCATATTGTATTGAATGTATATTTTAGTACACTTCATAAGTGCATGTCGATTTCATTCTGTTCGAAAGGCTGTAACATCATTAAATTGCACTTGCAATAATTTTTCCCTTTAGCCGTAATGTAACGGAAAACTTTTGACTATCCCTGTAATTAAACTATACATCCGATTTTCATAAAATTTGAAATGACTCGACAAAATGTTGCAACAATTATATATTTAAAATTTCAGACCATTCGGTTGGGTAGTTTTTGCTCTGTTATATGCGGACAGACGGACAGACGGACGGACGAACACACAGACGGACTGAACGTCAACTATAGGTGCTACGTATTTATAAAATTATGAACTCACCTAACCTAAGATCATTGAAAAACGTTAATAAAATATAAGTTCTGTCACATATAGGTATAGTTTTAACATTGAAATTTTGCTCGTTTAAATATGTATTGAAAAGTAAAATAAAAGAAAAAGTGAGCAACAGGTATTTCTATAGGGCATTAATTTTTACTATTTTGTTTAAATTATTTATAGCTATTTAAATGAGTAACTTCCTTCTTACCACAGAAAAATCGAAAAATAAGTAATATACCTTTATAATATATTAATTTTGTTTCATTATCCAAACAGTAAAAAAAAAAATATTATTTAAAGAAATACTTTTAAATTTTAATATGATTTTTTCTAAATCTCGGATTATTGATTCTGTAATCAGTATAACTGTCTATGTAACAATTATTTTAGCAATGCAATTTTTTTTGTTTAATATTTTTTTCCGCGTATAAAAACAGTTTAAACTGTGGAAGTTTTCATATTTATATGTTTAATTAAAAGAAAAGGCAAAATATATAAAATAAATAGGCATCTGACACTTTTACTGTTTTACTTATTATTATTACTACTGTTTTACTATTATTTTATTGCTGTTTTCCTATTATTTCCTATTTATTATACTATTATCGAAAAATACTTATTTACTATTTATTTATTACTTATTTATTTACTATAATTTACATAAATTAACTACTATTTTCACAGTGAAATAAATTAAAATGCGGCACATAAAATTAACCCTCACTGCTTTAATTATTTTTAAAATTATAATTTTACTATTATTATAAATGTATACGATTTTTTTAAGAACTTTCTTTTAAACTTTTAAATCTCGTAGATTCGTATTTCTAATTAGAATAATTGTTTATGTACTTAAAAATAGGTTCTGAAAAGATTTTGACTTTTTAAATATATTTATTACATAGGAAGTTATTCTAATTATAAAATCAAAAATCCAAGATTAAAAAAAAAAATCATATAAAAAATTTTTAAAAGCATATTTAAATTTTTATTTTTATTTTTTTTTACATTTGAAAAGTGAAGTAAAATTAAAATAATACATTATAGATTTATTTCACGTATTTCAATTTATTTCGCTGTGCAAAACACGAGATTTTTCATTTAAATAACAGTAAATAATTTAAATAGCAATTCTGGTCCATAAAATTACAAATTGCATACATTTTTTCTTTTCACTTTTCATTAAATATTTAAATATGTATAATTTAATCATTAAAACTGTACTTATATGCCACAAACATGCATTTAATTTATTATTTTCCTAAATTTCAATGGACATACACTTCTCTTTTAAATTCGTAAATAACTGATAAACATTTTCGCTATGAAAAGTAAGAGTAAGATGCGAACTCAAAGAAAAAATCTCAGAAACCCAGTGCGCTGTCAACAATGCTACTGAGCCGTTTACTGAAGGTAGTAATTTATCCAATTGTAAACATAAATACTGGAATTCACCCAGAATTGTTGCTCAGATCTTTTATCTGGTATTTAACGGAACTTCAACCTTCATGTTAAAATAAAAACTATGGAATTTTCAACCTCTCTTGGTACTTTTATTTAAATCTTCAATACAAGATAAACAATTAAATTAAAAAAATATAAAAACCCGACTGCGTAAAAAGCGATCTAATTAATTAGTTCTCATCATTGTGAAACTATTTTTTTTTCAATTCCTACTATTAGCTCGCTATATATATCTTGTTCAAATATTCAATCGTTAATAAAATACTTATTATTCATCCAATCAAGCTCAAATAAATTTTTTTTTAAACTTGCAGTGGATGACACTTGATGTTAATCCAGTTTTTTTCAAATATTAATTCATTAATTAAATTAAATTAATTAATTTTCAATAATCGATAGAGCCCTCCTCTTGATCAAGGTATTTTAAGCACCACTCAAGAGAAAAGAAGAATGGGAGAAAAAAAATTCTCTTATTCACCTAAGGAGGAATTGACTTAAAATACTTTTTTATATTAATTGTTTATATTACTTACCTATTTTTTTTATTTACATGTATTGATGACTTTTAAGTTGTGTTTAATTGTTAATTCCTATCTGTAAGCACTGTTTTGATGAGGTTTATAGATGTCTATGATGGTTAAAGTTGCCGTAAAGCTAGAGATCCATAATACATACACAACTTCCAGGTTGTATAATATTTCAACGGATCTTCTGACTGTAAAATAGTCAAGGAAACCTCGTCTTCATTTTGAAAGACCTATCCAATGATATACCACTCAATATGATGCTTAAAATTTTTTTTTCGTCTCTACCGCCATTTTGTATTTTATGGCTGCCATTATAATTTATAAAAACAAAACCTAGCCTATAACCATCGGGCCGTTAAGACGAAATGATAGAGACCTCATTCATTAAAATCCATCCAGCCATTGGGAAGTTTCGAGGGTATAAAGAAATCCACATACCCAGATATGAGTGAAACACATAACCCTTCTTTTCAGTCGGGTAAAAAATTCGTCTCGTATCTTGCGATTTCTCTAAGTTCCTCGAGTTATGCTTTTTCTTTCCGTATGATATCATGTATTCATTAATTAAACCCATGAGTTTGCTAAATTGTATTGTTGAGGATATTTATTACCCCCCCCCCCCCCCCATATATATATATATACAGGGCGTTCCAAAATTCGACCGACCAATTAAGAGCGGTAATAGAAGGCCTCAACAGGATCAAAAATTACCATAGAACATAGGATTGCAAACCACGTATTTAGTCACAAATACAGGGTGCTTAATCCTAACTGAACTTGCGTTGACGATAATAATTTTGCGAAAAATCAAAATATTACAATGAAAATGCAACGATATGTACCTTATTCTGATTGAAACGTGATAATATCAAGAAAAGTTCTATTAAAACTGGATGTTCAAGCAATCGATGCTACCGTATGAACTGGCAATCGCAGTCCAAAATGTGGAGCGTCAAGTGCATACTGCTGGCGCTCATAATCGAAACTTCCACCACTTTATTCTATATTATCACATTTACAACAAAGTAGAGAATGCCTATTAAAAGTTTTATTATAATATACTACAGTTTTCTGAAAGTTATTGCTGTAAACACAAATTAAATTAGGGTAGAACATCCTGCATTTTTGATTTAATACATTGTTTGCGACCCCATGTTCTATGGTAATTTTCCATCCCCTTGATGACTTCGATCACTCCTCTTAATTTGTCGGTCGAATTTTGGAGAACCATGTATATAAAGTTGAATGGCTGAGAAAGAAAATATATATTTAAAAAATTATGATGTCGTTATCCACTCGAGGTTGAATTGGTAGTCTAAACACAGAAAAATTAAAAAAAAAAAAAAAAAAACTGAAAACATCAGCAAATAAATAAATAGAATGCTAAATTCTTCTTTTAAAAAGTTAAACATAAAATTACACTATATGCAAATTACTTAAAAGATGAAAAAATATTTAAAAAGGTGTTAAATTACTTTAAGGGGGTCCGGGACGCATTTTCAAAACATTTTCATTTATTGAGCTAAAATTTCGATTTTTTTTGTGATGGTTAACCATATCATTTGTAAATAAAATCACATGATAAAACTTCTCATACTTAAAAAAATAATAATAATTTTTTTTTTAAAAAGTGGGGTAGTTCAAAATCGTTATAGCTCGAAATATTATTTATAGAATTTCAATTTTTTTTATATTTCAATCAACAGAAATATATGAATTTTAATTTAGATTCAGCATTTAAAAAAATATTGATTTAAATAAAAATTAAAAATATTTAAAGTAAAAATTTGAAAAAAAAATGACAACTTTTTTTCAAAAAGTCATATTTTCAAAAGTAAATAGTTTTTACAAATTTGCTAAATCAAAATTAAAGTAAAACAACTGGAAAAGACATGGTCCAAGTTTGAAGCATTTATTTGTAACGGTTCTTGACTTATAACAATTTAAATATGAGAAATGGTGAAAAAGCCCGTCATGAAGAAAAACGCATTTTCGCAAAAAGTCGTTTTTATGACCACCATGAAAAAATGAATATTTCCTGTTCCAATTAAGATAGAAACATGATTTAAACTTCATTTTAAGCAGAAAAAAACAGAAAAATTTTTAATGTAATAAAATTTGTGTCCCGGACCCCTTAATATCCTTAGTACTTTAAACTATATATATAGCCTTCGTCAGATAATACAAAAATACAAGCGTCTTGTTTTCAAATTTCACGTAGTTGGTGTCGAAAGGAGTGAAAGTGAAAGTCAATTTTTAGATAGTGAAAACATTGAGAAAATAAAAATATGGATATAGAGGGAAGTGGAACATTAAGTGTTTTATGATTCTTTAAGAAAACTGAGACAAAAGCCTTAAAGAATTACCATGATAGAAATTATTATTAAAGAAAATACTGTTTGTGATGACGTTTTATCATACAACATACCCAAAATTTGGCTCAGTTTGCTTAAAGAATCATAAAACACTTAATATTCCACTTCCCTCTATATCCCCCTCTATATATATTCCCTCCTTCCATGTTTTTATTTTCTCAATGTTTTCGAATCTAAAAATTGACTTTCACTTTTAGTCCTTTCGACACCAACTACACGTGAAATTTGAAAATAAGACGCTTGTATTTTTGTATTCTCTGGCAAAGGCTATGTATATAGTTGAAAGTACTAAGGATATTAAAGTAATTTAACACCTTTTTAAATATTTTTTCATCTTTTTAGTAATTTGCACCTAGTGTAATTTTATGTTTAAACTGAAAACAGTTAATCAATTGTTAATTAGAATAAAAAAGAAAAACATTTACAAAGTTATATGGACATATGTTTCAACTTACACACACAAAGTAATCTGAATGATGAATGAGATAATTGGTTTTAAAGTTCGACATAGTAACAAATTAATCGTGGATATTGCCAAGAATAAGAAGTCTGAACGTAAATTTGATTCGCAAAAATACAAACTTTATATTATTCAATGTATTCCAAGTTTATTTGAGAAACTAAAATATAGTCTTAAACGTTTCAATATTTGCTTAGTAGCCAAACCGCCTCCGAAATTGCAGAATATCATTTGCGTTAAAATTGATACAATTAATTTTGAGAATTACTCAGGAGTTTATGAAATACCAGTTATTAGAGCAGACGGATCAAAGAATTGCTATATTGGTATGACTAGCAGGGAATTTAAGTATAGAAAAAAGGAGCATATACCTGATATTAAATATAAATAATAGAAAAACCACAGCCCTAGCAAGATTTTATCAATAAGAAATCATCCAAATAAATTTCAATGAAAGCAAAATAATTTTCCCCTGCAGTCTTATCCATCCATTTTAATAGAGATTGTAACGCGCAAAAATTCAATAAGTAACGATGCAATATCATTTCACATACCAAAAATATGGCTCGAGCTACTCAATGATTATAAAAATAAATTAAATATCCAAGTAAAATAAAAAAAATAACGTGCACAATTTGAAAGAATACGTGGAAATTTGAATGATGGCGTTTCATAGACCGTGCAATTTTAGAATAGTTTTATTCATTTGTTTTGAAAATGACTCGGGGGGAATCGAAACATGTAAACAGTCGTAATAAACGTATTTTCACTGGTTTTAAAGTTTTAATTTACGCCTTTTAGCATTTAAAATTGGTATATTATTACAAGGTATTAATTTGCTATATATTTATAAGTTTTATATTTATAATTTTTTTAATTAAAAAAAATGCGGGTCTATTTTTATGAAGATAGTTTTTACTAGGTCAAATGAAAACAAATTTGGAAACTTTCATCAAAATTTTCGAATTTGCTGATCCATGAAATAAGCAGCATGATGAATTTAGCGTAAACTGCGAACGTGATAAGAAAAATATCATATGTCCTAAATAAAAATTGTCCATTTTATTAAATCTAATCAAACACATTTTTTTTTTCATAAGACGGAAAAGAAAGTGTGTTTGTGCAAGTTTATATCTCTTTGATTTTAACTATAGAATTCTTATATTTTGTAAGATTGCAATCAAATGCTGATTCCTTTGTTTCGACTGAGTACTCGGTTTATTTTCTTATTCTTTAGATTATGTTGTACGTATTATTACTTTCTTCTATCTTTACAAGAAGAAAGTATTGGTTTCGTCAAAAATTTCCACTTCCGGCTTTCGATGAATTTATACGTTTTAGAAGGTTCTGAATACGATTTGATGGTTTTTTAGAAAATGTCTGTCTTGGAGTCTGTTTGTCATTTCTGTGAATCTGTCTGTCTGCGAGTCTGTCACTCTGTGAGTCTGTCTGTCTGCGAGTCTGTTTGTCACTCTGTGAATCTGTCTGTCTGTATGCGACAAAAAACCTTGTGAGCGCCCTATATTAAGAACTGATGTACGGAATTTTACAAAACTTTAGATTCAGTTAGACCTTGATATGAACTGCTGCTGTTTTTGGTGTATATCGCCCAACAAGTGGCACTGCTATCCTGCACTTTTTACGATTTTTTAATAGCTCTATCTCAAGAACTAATGCACGGATTTTCATCAAACTTCAGATTCCGTTAGTACATGGCATGAGATAATGCTGATTACGTTTAGGTGTAAATTGCCCAATAGGTGGCTGCATTTATCCCCTATGCTTTTTTTGCATGATTTCCTGAATGGCTCTATCTCAAGAATTAATACACGAATTTCCATGAAACTTCAGATTCAGGTATACTTTGACAAATATTGGTGCTGATTATTTTTTGGTGTAAATCATCCAACAATGGTGGCGCTGCTATGCTACATTTTTCATGATTTCCGCAATAGCTTTATCTCGAGAACTAATGCAGGAATTTTCATCAAACTTCAGATTTAGGTGTGCCTTGCTAAATACTGATGTTGATTATGTTTTGGTGTAAATCGCCCAACATATGGCGCTGCTACGCTGCATTTGGCAAGATTTACATGATTTTAGCGATAGTCATATCTCAAGAAGTAATGCACGGAATTTCATATCTTTAGAATCCTCATGATTGCCATATTTAATTTTGGCACGGTGAAAGCGAATTTTGAAGTATTAACTTGTATGGGATAGAAGAAAGTTTTGGGATTTGGCACATCCGACTAGTTTTAAAATATCAGTTTTAGTTTTTTGTAAATCCTTTTTTGTAATACTTGTTGAATGAAAAAAAGAAAATTAAAAAATATTTTTTTACACTGTTTCAATTATTACTCTTTGTAATTTCAATGTAATTAAATAATTATTTCATGTATACCAGGGATATTTCTAGCATGTTCAATATTCTATGTATCAATTAGAAATTGGGTCATTTCCAAAATACTTTATAATTTGTAAATATGTAAATATATACTCATCATTTAAAACAAAATGCAATAATTCTTTTTCTAAAATCGCAGACGCTTATGTATTTTTTACTATTCTTTTATGTGAATCGAACATTTTCAGATAAATATCTCATGAGTAATTTTCAGCAGTTGTGTTTATAATATACATGTAGCACACCGCTATAAGGTAAAATTTAATGTTTCAAAGCTATTATTTGGTAGAATAAAGAATCGGTTAAAAAGTAAAATTAATTAAGTCAACTTTTTTTTCAAAACTCAGAAAGTGACATTGTTCTCAGTTCTACCAAGTAACAGGAACAACAATTAAAAATGTACTTGTTTAACAAATATAAGGAATATGGTTCAGGACAAAAAATTCTATGTTTCTATTAATTTTTATAAATGATTATATGCGATATCTTTCGTTTTGGACTTGATTCGTTGTGCACTGTAAAAAAAAATCTGTGAAGTTACTAAAGTTTTTCTAGGAAACTGGGATTCCTAGAACTTTTCATGTAACGGCAACAACAAAATTTCATGTAACAGACACACTTTTGCGCCGAAAATCAAAAAATCTGTAAGGTTACTAAGAATTTTTTTGGAAACTGGGATTCCGAGAACTTTTCATGTAACTGCAGCCAGGGTTACAAATAAAAGTTTAGTAAGATTACTGAAATTTTAGCAGATTCATTTGTAAAGTTACAGATTTTTGTAGCTTTACAAAAACTAGTTTTGTAGATTCGCAGCTTTTTTCGTACAGTTACAGTTGAAAGTTTAGTAAGCATGTAACTTTACATCTGTAGACCTACAGATTTTTTTTTTACAGTGTGCGAAATCTTGCCTATAGTTTTGGAAATATTTAAAATAAATTAAAGGGAAATAATTTTATGATATAGCAGGCAATACAATATGAATTTATAACATAGTATTATTATAATCATTATCTTACACATTCAACAACATTTTAAGATGTTTTAAGATGTAATAAAAATGAAATGTTAAAGCTCCATTTGATACTTTCAATTATCTTTGCACCAAAATAAAAAGGATTTTATCTCAGTTGAAACAAAATTGCACAAAAAACATTCTTAATATTTAGAATGTCATTAATTAATAGTTAGTACGAAGTTTTTCCATAAGATGTAATAAAAATGAAATGTTAAAGCTCCATTTGATACTTTCAATTATCTTTGCACCAAAATAAAAAGGATTTTATCTCAGTTGAAACAAAATTGCACAAAAAACATTCTTAATATTTAAAATGTCATTAATTAATAGTTGGTACGAAGTTTTTCCATAAGTTTGATGAGTATTTTGGCTTTTAGCATATTTTCAAAAGATTTATTTGCCTTTATGCACAGTAGGGGATACCGGGGCTAGTTGGATACAGGGGTAAGTAGGCGCAGTCCCCATAAATCGCCTGTTTGTAGATAGATTGTGCAACCAGTCACAGAGTACCTTTCTTCTTGCGTTTTACAATCCTCGTTGTAGTTTTGCAGCGTTACCTACGTGTAGTGGACATTTATTACGATTTTTCTGTTTTTTGCACTCATAAGTAATTTTTTGTTCCTTCATTCTTTTTCTAATTTCTAATACTTATATTAATAATTGGGATTTAACTTGTATTGTTTTTCTTAGTGTATGATAAACTGTACCTACCCCATATGTGATTTACTTGGATTATTTTTGCTTAGATGGTTACGTGTTCCTTTTGTGAAGACATTTATTATGGGGCTAGTAGGCGCATTGAACAAGGGGCAAGTCGGCTCGGTGTCTGGTGTATGCTGGTAGCTTGAAAAACAGCAAACACCGAAAAAAGTGGTTGCAATTCAATATTTTGGGCCCACGAGGCTTGCCCAAACGGAGACTCTCGATATTTTATTTGTGACAACTGTAACTCTGATGATGATATCGAGTAGGATAGAAGTTACTGAATGTTAATGTTTTATTCATTATTTTTATGTCTGTATAATTTAGAATTTGCATTGTGCGGTGATAACGCCCTTGATTAAGCCTACTGGTAATAAAGAAATTGATTTCTCTTAACTGCGTGTCTTATTTGAGTTTCATTAAAATTTTTATAATGTGTGTGCCAACTTACCCCATAGGTATAGGCAACTTGCCCCGTGACAGGGTAAGTTGGCGCACAATTTTCCTTTTACTTTAGGCTTCCGCTAAACATAAACTACAAAAGTTACAAACTCATAACTCCGGGTATTTACAGCCCAATGCCTGTTCTTTAAAAGTACAGTTAAAGTTTTATAAAAAACGTAACCAAAAAATTTATAAAAATCAATAACTAAAAACTGCGCTACTAGCCCCGGTCTCCCCTGTATTAATTTATCTATATATAAAAGACAAATTTTGTTTTAGTTTTGTACGTTCTTTGTCCAAATCTTGATTTTGGCCAGACCTGAGATTATTGAACAAGATGGAACAGTTCCAGCAAAATCCGTAAGACAGCGGCATTAATGACAATGGGGAAAAACAATTAAATTTAAAAAATCAAAAAACCCGACTGCGTAAAAACCGAACTAATTAATTATTTCTCATCAATGTGAAATAATTTTTTTCTTCAATTCCTACTGTTAGCTCACACTCTCGCTATATATACCTTGTTCAAATTTTCAATCGTAATAAAATACTGATTATTCATCCAATCAAGCTCAAATAATTTTTTTAAAATTGTAGTGGATGGCAATTGATGTTAATCCAGTTTTTTCAAATATTAATTCATTAATTAAATTAAATTAATTAATTTTCAATAATCCAGAGAGACCCTTTCTTGATCAAGGTATTTTAAGACCCAGAGAGCCCTCTTCTTGATCAAGGCATTTTAAGCGCCACTCAAAAGGAAAGAAGAATGGGTGAAAAAAATTCTCTTATTGACCTAAGTAGGAATCGACTTAAAATATTTTCTTTATATTACTTGTTTATATTACTTACCTATTTTTCATTTACTTGTATTGATGACTTTTAAGTTGTGTTTAACTGTTAGTTCTTATCTATAAACACTGTTTTGATAAGATCTATAGATGTCTATGATGGTTAGAGTTGCAGTAAAGCTAAAGATCCACAATACATACACAACTTCCAGGTTGCATAATATTTTAACGGAGCGCGTAATTTTTTTTTCGTCTGTACCGCCATTTGTATTTTACGGCCGCCATTTTAAATTTATAAAAATGAAACCTAGCCTATAACCATCGGGCCGTTGAGACGAATCGACAGAGACCTCATTCATTAAAATCCATCCAGCCGTTGGGATGTTTCGGGGGTGTAAATGAATCCACATACACAGATACGCGTGAAACACATAACCCTTCTTTTCAGTCGGGTAAAAAACTAATAAGTATCTGAAATTTAAGATATAATCTGAGTACTTCTACGCTTCTTAATACATATCTTTTTTTCTCTAAATTGGGAGTGACTGGCTGTTAAATTATCTTTTCGCACACTTTTGACATTTATTTTATTATTATTTTTTTTCATCTGTATTTTGAACAAATATGAAAAGTCAGAATTTTCGTGCGATTAGCAGAATACAGTAAATCGTATATTTTTATAAAATACTATTGCTTTATCTGCACTTTAAATCTTATTACATTGTATTCAACTGATTGATAGCATTAAAGACAATTTTTTTTTCTTATAGTCAAAATATTGCTTACACTAATAACCGGAAAGCAGCTGCACACACTATCACCTCGTCAAGTTGACGGCGGAAATTACGGGATTAAACAGAACTCGATTTGCATATTAAAATGCAACTGGTCTGCCAAGTCATATCATGGCGGAAAACATCCGCAGACCCGATTTTATTGGTGGATCGGTAGTTTTTATCATTGTGTTTTTCTCCACCCAAAGATATGAAACTAAAGAAGACTGGGAGCAGGAAAACGCAATGGTAAATCAACTACTAAAATCTGGTTTGCAGGTGTTTTCCACCAAGATATGACTTGGCAGAACAGTTGCATATTAATATGGGAATCGAGTTTTAACTAATCAAGGAATTTCAACCGTGAACTCCATGAAGTGATGGATTGTGCACCCGCCACCAGATTATAAAGGATATTTTTATTGTATTTATATTGTTCACCCGTAACTTAGATAAAAGAAAAAATAAAACTACTATTCAAATCGTAAACTCCCGCATTATAGGATCATATTAAGATAGATACTCAAAGGATCTCTTTTATATGATAAGTTATTTTTCGAATGCGACAAGTGGCGTTATGATCTGTTATTACGATTGTGCTCTATAAAAGTGTCCTATCTATTTTAATCAGTGGTCAGAACTTGATATACGTCAAGGTTAACGATAGAGACAGTCTGTGAATTTCCAACGCCTCTTGATCAAGGAAGGTTGAAAAAGCAGCACTGTAAAAAAAAATCTGTGAAGTTACTAAAGTTTTTCTAGGAAACTGGGATTCCTAGAACTTTTCATGTAACGGCAACAACAAAATTTCATGTAACAGACACACTTTTGAGCCGAAAATCAAAAAATCTGTAAGGTTACTAAGAATTTTTTTGGAAACTGGGATTCCGAGAACTTTTCATGTAACTGCAGCCAGGGTTACAAATAAACGTTTAGTAAGATTACTGAAATTTTAGCAGATTCATTTGTAATGTTACAGATTTTTGTAGCTTTACAAAAACTAGTTTTGTAGATTTGAAGCTTTTTTCGTACAGTTACAGTTGAAAGTTTAGTAAGCATGTAACTTTACATCTGTAGACCTACAGATTTTTTTTTACAGTGAGGTACACTATTGTTGAAAGTCAGCCTATGTTGATAACGTGACAACGGAGATGGTTGAAAATGCCACAGACTGTGTCTTTCGTTGAGTGCGGCATACATACGTTTTAGGACCCAGTAAAAAATGCAAGCAACTTTACAATTTCACAAAACACCACTTATCACCTGTTTTCGAACAATCTGATACCAGGCTAAAAAAGCAAGTACAATATCCTTGGAAGCCAGCCTATGTTGGTCAGATGACAAATGTTATGGTTGAAAATGTCATGGACTGTGTGTCTTTCGTTGACTTCGGCATACGTAAGTGTTAGGATTCGGTAAAGAATACCAACAACTTTATAATTTTATAAATCACCACTTGTCCTCTTTTTTTTAACAATCTGCCTATATTTTATTTCCACAAATATATTTGATCGATCTGGAACAACTTTTACAGCATTATATTTTAGATCTTTTCAAAATTATGAATTAAAAAAGAAAATTTCAATATATTATAAACTACTTTCTACATGAAACGGATTTAAACTGCTCCGTAATTTACCAATCTTACACTGTGAAAAAAAATCTGTAGTTCTACAGATGTAAAGTTACATGCTTACTAAACTTTCATCTGTAACTGTACAAAAAAAGCTGCAAATCTACAAAACTAGTCTTTGTAAAGCTACAGAAATCTGTAACTTTACAAATGAATCTGTTAAAATTACAGTAATCTTACTAAAGTTGCGACTGTAACCCTGGTTGTAGTTACATGAAAAGTTCTACACTGTAAAAAAAAATCTGTAGTTCTACAGATGTAAAGTTACATGCTTACTAAACTTTCAACTGTAACTGTACGAAAAAAGCTGCAAATCTACAAAATTAGTTTTTGTAAAGCTACAAAAATCTGTAACTTTACAAATGAATCTGCTAAAATTTCAGTAATCTTACTAAACTTTTATTTGTAACCCTGGCTGCACTTACATGAAAAGTTCTCGGAATCCCAGTTTCCAAAAAAATTCTTAGTAACCTTGCAGATTTTTTGATTTTCGGCGCAAAAGTGTGTCTGTTACATGAAATTTTGTTGTTGCCGTTACATGAAAAGTTCTAGGAATCCCAGTTTCCTAGAAAAACTTTAGTAACTTCACAGATTTTTTTTTACAGTGTAGGCATCCCAGTTTCCTAAAAATTCTTAGTAGCCTTACAGATTTTCTGATTTTCGGCGCAAAAGTGTGTATGTTACATGAATTTTTGTTGTTGCCGTTACATAAAAAGTTCTAGGAATCCCAGTTTCCTAGAAAAACATTAGTTTTTTTTACAGTGTAATGTAGTGCAGGGACGGCAAACCTATGGTACTTGTGCCATGCGTGACACATGTCGGAATACATTCGGCACGGCGTTGACTGAGGCTCTAAAAGAAAATAGAATGAATTTAAACAATCAAATTTACTGAAGTTGAGTTTTTTTAATTTTTCTGATGTTGGAATGCAATTGATTGAATTTCAATCTACACTGTAAAAAAAATTTGCAAAGTTACTAAAGTTTTTCTAGGAAACTGGGATTCCTAGAACTTTTTATGTAACGGCAACAACAAAAAATCCTGTAACAGCGTCTGTTACAGGAATTTTTCTTGTTGCCGTTACATAAAAAGTTCTAGGAATCCCTGTTTCCAAGAAAAACTTTAGTAACTCTATAGATTTTTTTTTTACAGTGTATAAGGTGCGGCCATTAATTTCCAGGACTGACGTAACTGTACGAGAAATGGAATTCGTCAGAACAGGGCAATGCTTGTATTTGGAAGATCGCTTAACTGTGCCTGTCCAATAAAGTCGGCGCCCTTCAGAAGTAAGTGGTTGACCTTGAAACACGCATTAACCCTTTATCTACTGTCGGTACTTATAAGTACCACTCAATTTAAACTTACATCCCATAGTGAATATTACTAATATTCTAATGGTACTTTGCAAAAAACACTCTTTTAACTCCACTTTATCCGGATACATGGCAGTAGTAGTTCTAGGTTTGTTATTTTAGCGAGGAAACTTTGAAACAGTCAGTGTGTTTTGTACAGATTGTCACACTCGTCCTTTTATTGCTGCAAACACAGTAAAGGATTAAAGATAAGTGTTGGATTTTTTTATGTGTTCATTATGATCTTAGAATACAATTTGACGAGTTATTTTAGGTGAACGGTGTTTGTATTTGACTTAACAGTTGAATTACTCGGTAGTACTTATAAGTACCGTCAATGCACTGAGTGTTGGAGAAAAACTTCTTGTTTACTTTTTGTCTGTGTAGTTATCCATCGTTTTCATCTTCTTTAAACTGTAATTACTAAAATGTAGAGTAGTAATAATTTTCCTAATATTTCTTTTCTGTTTCATTATTATTTTTTATAGGATATCAAAAAAGTTGCGGCACCGGCTCTTTTTTGCTATATTAGAAATTGCATATATAAATTCTTATATTGCATATGTGGAGATGCGTGAGAACATGTTGTCCCTGGAATATAGACGTCGCATAACTAAAGTACTGCTAAAAAGATCGAAACCTAAAAAAAAAAATTGTTTTTTTTTTAACCCTTTCAGTGGTAAAGCATTTTCAATGCTAAAGTGTTGAAATAAATGATTGGCACGGGAATTTGCCAAAACATTTCTTTATAAATAGGAAAAAGGCTATATTTCACATTCTTATTAAATCAAAAATATTTTACCACAATTCTAGTGCCATTTGAAATACCTTGTGGGTTTTCTGTTACGATATTTTAGTCATAGTGTACTGACGGTACTTTAAAGTACCTTTTTTAATTACCTCTAAGGAATTAAATTTCTCACGGGTGAGTATTTTGTTATGTTTTTACTTTAATTTTCTTTGTAGTAACTGAAAAAAAAAATTACATGAAAAAAATTGCAATAGATCATAATGCAGTAGATAAAGGGTTAAAACACAGCTGTTAAATTTTTGTTGTCGACATCTATATACAGCAGAGAATAAAGAAAAAAATCTGTTTTAAATTGGGCAAAACTGCTAGAGAAACCCATGACATGTTAAAACTAGTATACGGAGAGGAAGCATTATCCCGTTCACGCACTTTTGAATGGTTTAGCCGTTTTCGAGACGGCTGCAAAAGTGACGAAGGTGATGCGCACATTGCAGGCCGCATTCCGTGAGCTTGTTATTTTAAGCAATTTTTCTAACCTCCCCTTATTGCAGCCAGTGGGTACTTTTCTAACTTTTGCCGACACCACTTTGACCACTCTTTCATATTATGCACATAGCCTTACATATTTCAGTTCCACTTTTTACCGCCAAGGGGCGCGTACCTATCTCGGGTGCTATAGACCTGATCCCCTCGGATAGGTTAGGCAGCCTAAGAGAGACTGCTCAGGGCCGGCTAGGCCTGCCCCTTAGAGCTTAACGTCTCTCCCGGTATGTTCCCCGACACGTTGAGGCTCGTTAGTGAGTACAGCCCTGTCCGGCCGTATGCAGACGGACAAACACAAAATGCTCAAGGGGCGACGCTCACCCGCTAAGGGCGTCTATGCACCACCGACCACAGAACCCAGAATTTATTTTAAAAAGGACAAAGTGGGATTACAAAAATTAGACGAATGCCTTCCCGCCAGGAAAACGCCTACTCGCGACAGGGGGCGGGAGTATGAGAACATTTAAAGTAAAAATAAAATAAAATAAATAATAATAATAATAATAATAAACATCACTGATCCTGGCCGCCGGGGTAGGAACCCCTCTCGCGACAAGGGGCGGCAGGAAGGGAAAAGAATGGAATGCGTGGCACAAGTAAGATGGCACGAGCAAATACTCAAGCGTCCATTGGAGATGTAATGATTTGCGTGGCACAAATAAGATGGCACGAGCAAATACACAGCGTCCATTGGAGATGTATCTCTTGATAGAATGGTCAGAAGCACGAGCAGAGGCTCTTGCGATCGTAGGAAACCACACATTGATGAGTAAGAGAATTTAATTGGAGCCTACAAAGAGGACTGGATTCTGGTGCTGTTTGAAGATTGATATGGTGACAGTGAGACTGGATAAGCAGAACCAGGGCTTAAGTTAAGTTTGTTAAGTATGTAAGGAAATTGTGAATGTGATTTAATTTGTTGAGTAGGAGGGTGCGGGAAAGGACGTTTTGGAGCCAGTTGACTGGCAGTATGTCTGGACGCCTCAAGTGCCAGCGTTGCGTGAGAGTACAACTGTAGTACGGGTGACTTATAGTGCCATCTTCACCGCAGACGCAAGTGGCAGTGGATCTTATTTTGAAGCGGTCCAGATATGCCATGAAAGGGCCATGTCCTGTTAAGAAGCTAGTGGTGTAGGGTGTTAAGTTATATAGTGTGAGAGAAACTTTAGGAATTAGCTTATATGTGTGCCTGCCCTTTTTTGAAGTATCCCAGTGCTCCTGCCATCGCGTCAGTATCCTTGCTCTAAGGACCCTTTTGACGTATGACTGGGGCACTGGGAGGTGTGTGTCTATTGATTCTTTCTGTGTGGCCTTCTTCGCTAGGTTGTCTGCTAGTTCATTGCCAAAGATACCTTTGTGAGCCGAGACGTGACCTAGTGAGATACGATGTAGGAGATTCTTAAGTTTTAGTTTGATTTGCAGTACTAGAGGATGTTTTGTCCTGTGTGCCTGTATTGCCTGCAGGCCAGAGAGGCAGTCACTGTAGATGATAATACTATTGCTAGAGTGGGATTCCACCCACTCTAATGCGTTTAGTATTGCGAACAGCTCCGCTTGGAATACGGAGTTATTATCATCTAGCCTTGCAGACCACTGATGGACCACCACCGTGCCCTCCGTGACGCAATAGGCTGCGCCCACGCCAGTCTCTGTGCCTGAACCATCAGTGAAGAGTGTGGTGCTAAGGGCAGGTGTGTAGCTGTTGCGTGTTGTGTTTACTTGAAAATGTGAAGTCTCCTCAGCGGGGTGGAGCTGCCAGCTCCTGACTTTGTATTGCAATGTTGTGTTTGGAAAAAGAGAATCTATTACTGTGTCACGTTTTAGCTGTAGGATTGAGGATTTGGCGTGTTCGTATTCTAGTTGAAGTGTGATGGGTGGAATACCTGTAAGTATATGTAGTGCATCTGTGGAGATTGTGCGGTAGCCTCTTGAAATTTGTAGGAGAAAAGTGCGTTGTATTGATTTTAGTTTAGGTTGTGCTATGGATGATAAATTACCCCCCCAGATACAGGCCCCGTAAAGTATTATTCTTTCGATTATTGTTAGGTACCAGATCTTCAGTGTTTTGTTGTCTACCCCTCCCAATTTAGAAGTTAGTCTTAATGAATTATTATGATATGATGTCAATTTAAGTTTTAGGTCGTTAATGTGTGGGATCCAGTTAAGATTTGCGTCAATGGTTATACCTAGGAGTTTTATGAATTGTACGTGTCGAATGGAGACATTATTGATCCTCATCACTGGAGGGCGTTTTGGATCATATCTGTGTGGTTTGGTGAATACTAGTGCTTGAGACTTTTGTGGTGAGAGTGTGAGGTGCAGTAAATCCAGGAGCCGGCAGAAAATAGGAAGAGCCACGGCAAATTGTTCCTCCAGATGACGTCTGTAACGACCGGAGAAAATGAAGCTGAAATCATCGGCGAAGGCAAATAGTTTAAATCCCAGCCGATTTAGTTCTGTTAGTAGCACATTTGCTACAAGCAACCAGAGGATTGGGCCAAGGCACGAGCCCTGGGGGCAACCCTTCTGTAATCTGTGGGTAGATGTGCCAGCACCCCAGTTAATCAGGACGCTCCTCTGTGAGAGGTAGGAGCCGATGAGACCAGCTATGTTCCCCGGACAGTTGAGTGCTTGTAGTTGTAAGAGAATGTCTCGCCATTCTACGTTGTCAAATGCGCCTTGTATGTCTAGTGAAACGAGTGATGTTGCGTTGCCCTGGGCTATGCTTTCAGTACAGGCAGTCATTATGGCATGAAGTGCGAGCTCGCATGAGTGGCCCTCGCGGAACCCGAATTGTCTGGGGTGGAGAAGGTTGTTTGACTCCAAGAAGTGTGTCAACCGCATAACCAGAAGTTTTTCCAGAAGCTTTCCCAGAGTGGGAAGAAGGCAGATGGGTCTGTATGACTTGGGTTCGGAAGGAGACTTGCCTTGCTTCAGAAAGTAAACTACCTCTCCCTGCCTGAGTACTAAAGGAAAGTACCTCATGGTGAGGCAGAGGTTAGCCCAGCGCGTGAATATGTGTGGAAGTTGTTTGTGAGTGAGTTTTAGTATCCGAAAGTCAATTGAATCCGGCCCTGGGGCCTTCTTGTCATTCAATGTGTATAGTGCTTTTTTTACTTCTGCCTTTTGAAGCGTTTGTCTTCGTGTGCTGTGAAAAGGATATCCTGGTTGTCTTGTTGGGGATAAGCCGAGGGGCCAAAGAGAGTGTGTGTCAGGAATTCCAGGTTATTTTGTCGCGAGGTTTGGTGAGTTGGTCTTTCTAGACGTATTTCATCCGGAGTGAAGAACTTGCCGGTCAGAAATTTTTGAGTGATGCCGAAAGGGTTCTCATTGTTGCTGCAGAATTTCTTCCACGCCGCCCGTCTCGCCGCCAGAATCTCACGTTTGTAAACTGCTTTAAGTCTCGTACGACGTGCTGCAAGGGTCTTTACTTCAGGGGGGATAGGATTGAGCAGGCGCAATGTTTTAATCTTGCGTCTGAGGGCTGTCAGCTGGTTCCTCCGCTTTCTAAGATCCTTGTTCCAGAATGAGAAAGTGTGTGATTTTTGGACTGTTTTCAGTCGAAAGGAAGCCTTCGCCGCAGTCTGCATGGTTTCGATTAAATTAGATGTGAAAGAGTTGAGTGTGTCTTCGCTGTGCACCCCTTCGAGTTGTGCTGAAAGGGATGACTTATGACTTTTGATGACGTTGTTAAATTTGCGAAGGTTTCCGCGAGTTGTGTTGTAGCGTCTACGTTGCGTGTAGAGTGGAGAGGTCATGTAAGAAAAGTGTATGTATTTATGGTCTGAGCCACTGTGTATGTCTGATACGGACCATTGTGATATTCGTGGTAGGGTGAAGGAATTTGTAATTGTTAGGTCAGGCCAGCCTTCTGCTATGACTCTGTCTTCTGTATCTCGTCTTTCGAAAGTGGCTTCAGAGTTGTGCATGTTTGCAAGTGCCAAGTTATGGATAATTATGTGTCCTGACAGCAAGTCACCCCGGGCGTCTTCACGCGGACATCCCCAGAGGGATGAGTTCGCGTTGAAGTCGCCACCACAGATGAAAGCCTTCCTGTTTGTGATGGTGTGTTCCCATTCCGAGAGACAAAGGCCAAAGTTTGCCGAGGGGGCTGCGTAGCAGGATCCGACGACAATCTCGCCCTCCTTCGCCGTTATGGAGATGAAGACGCTATTGTCGCCGGTAAAGAGATGGGTACATACAAGACTCGAGCTCCTGACAACGATGTGGGCGGAGAGATTCCGAGAGGAAAACCTTCTCCAGTCCTTGCTGAAGATAGCGAGGTTTCCATCGGAGCAGTAAGCATCCTGCAGTAGAGCGATGTCAATCTCGTTCTCTTCCATGTGGTTGATTGTGCTTACACTGGCTGCTATGCAGTGATTGAGGTTTACTTGGAGAAAATTTAGACGGCCTAAAGGAAGGGGTGGGTGGGGAGAAGGTGCTGAGGATGACATTGTATTGTGTATGTTATAAAAAGTTTAAAACCTCCTACCTTGAAAGCCCAAGTTCTGCTGCTGGCTGAAGTAGTCCTCCTGGTAGTAAGGTGAGTAGAGGTTCGGAGGTGGAGTATGACTCGGAAAAGGAAAATAACCTCGATGTGCAGGAGGATGTTCGCCCAGGAGTCCCGGACCAGAGTGGGAGGATGGAGCCGCCGGGGGAGGTGCTTGGGGATTTCGAAAGGGAAGTTGGAAGAGATCATTCAGTCTTGCCCGCTCTCTGTTATACTCGAACTTGAAGGTTGGACAGTTGGAGGCAGAGGCTATGTGATCAGTTCTGCAGTGTGCATTGAAAAGGTTATTTGCGCGTCTACAGTTCACGCACGAGGGGGATTTGTTGCAGGTTGAGGATGGGTGGAGTTCTCCGCAAATTTCGCAGGTTTCATCATTATGGCAGTACTTTGCTACGTGGCCATATCGCTGGCAGTTTCTGCACCTTTGGACTGTGGTGTGTGGCCGCAGTCTGCAGAGATTGTATCCCAGCGGTATGCCTCCATCTTGGATTACTGCCATGGCTAATTTTTCTGACAGAATGAGGTGCCAGTCCTTGCATGAGGGTCTTTTAGAAGGAACGGCTTTAATGAATCGGATTTCGTCTGGGTGATAATCGTAAATTTCATCCAACGTCGAGGTAATATAAGTTAGTGTTGTTCCGTCGGGAACTCCAAACAGGATAGTTTTGTGAAATGGGAAGGTTTTAATGCTGAAGAATAGATCTTCAGCAATTCTAGCATGGGATTTTAGATCACTTAGGACGACTTTCGTTTCTTCGGCGGATCGGCAAAAGAGTTCCAGCTGTCTTCGAAGGCATTTGATTTCCAATACTACTTTTGGACAGGCGATATTTTGTTTTTCGAGCAGGTTTCTAATAGCCAGTCCGGACATGGAGCGTTTCTTGCCCCTGACCACAATTGTTCGAAGATGCCTCTCCTCTCCTAGCCTCCGCTGTGGCTCCGTCGGTACTACCTCCTCTGTCGGTGAAGGGAACTCTTGAGACTTGCCGTCTTGATCATTATAGAGCAGGGAAGGTTGTTGACTACGAAGGTATGCGTCTCTATCATTATCAATTCTTAATTTGTCTAGTCTGCTATGGAGACTTTCCTCAAGCCTGGCTACTATTTCTTCAGTCTTTGGGATCTGTTGGATGTGGCTGGCAATGTTCTCGTTTAGTGTGGTGAGCTGTTCCTTAAGGAGATCTGCTTTTAAGCGGAGCTTTTCAAACTCCTGTTTGGACTCCTGTACTGATTTTTGATTGGCGTGGTCTTGTTTTCTGATCGATTGGAGGATCAGTTTCACATTTTTCAGGTGGTCAGCAGATTCCTCTGTGAATGTATTTTCGTCCTCTGACAGGACTAAGGTAACGAGGGATTTAGCCTTGTTTGCCAATTCGGCAATGGAATATGTTTGGCTTTCTCCCATTGTGGGCAGCGATGGTATGTGAGAAAAAATAAAGAATGGCTTTGAGAACTAGAATGGCAGATATAGTTTTAAAAAAATATTATAAGTCAGAAAAATGATCCGCGGGTTGTGGGAACCCATCTACAGGCCCCTGTGCGCCGTCCCGGCCTGTTGCATGTTTAGGTTTGGAATAGTGGGTGGGAAGGTAACGAGGCATTTAGTCTGTGAGCCCCTGCATCTGCTCAGCACTGTAATTAGATATGATAGGAGTTGTTTTTGGATAAAGTTGTTGTAATTTTATTTTAGGGCGTAGGGGTACTGGACAAGATGAATTTAAGGTGGGTTTGGACATGAGTGTCGAAATATTCTAAGTTTCCAGTAAAAAAAAAAAAAAAATGAAAAAGAAAATTAAAGCTCGAATTAAATGTGTATTAGGAGATGAAAAGATACGTTTATTGTTGAAAATAAAGAATTAAATATTTTTGCTGAGTAAGTTAGTCCAGCAGAACACGGGAACACAGGTTAACAAAAATTTAATAAGTTCTGCTGGATACAAAGTTCCTAGTGATTTTTTTTTTTCTTTTTTCTCGCAAAAAGGAAAAAGAAAGTTAAAGTTCGAATTGTTGTATTGTTATTGTATTGTAAAGTTCGAAAGTATGTATTTGGAGATGAAAAATCATGTTTATTGTTGAACATGAGGAATTTAGTATTTGTACTGGAAGTAAGTTAAGAGTCCAGCAGAACACGGGACAATGAGGGAAAAATCTTTAAAAGAGGGGTGGGAGAATGAAGCATTTTTGAAATATTGTTGGATTTTGACAAATTACAGGCAGAAGGGACATACAAAAAAAAATGACATGTAAACAAATTGGCTGCTAAGCCCGTCCAGAGACCACCGGCGGACACGGGGGAATTGAACAGAAGTGGCTGAGTCTCTAGAAAATCAAGTCTCAAGAACAACTTTTTCTAATTTGTTGAAATGGTGAGGGAAAAAAAAATAATACAAGCTTTATTTGCAATATGGGAATAATTTCAAAGTTCAGTAATTGAGAAAAAATTTCAATAAAATGACAAACACTTTTAATTTAAATAAATATGTGGTTAGATAAAATAGAAAATAAAGGCAGATGGGGAGAAAAAAGAAAAAAAAGTTTTAAGATTTGAAAAATAAATGAAAAACTGAGAATAAGTTAGAGTCCGAAATGAGCTAAAAGCTTGTAGAAAAAAAATGTTTCTTATTAGGTAATTAAGAGTAAAATTAGGCAACATTGTCTCGATTGAAATCAGCAGCAATTAACCTGCATTAGGCCTGCTATTAGAGTTAGGATGAGACAATCAAGAAGTGTAGCAAAACCCGAACCATGTGCTCGCTATGGGCCGCGAAATTCCAAAATGGAGGGCGAAAACCACAGCCAGGCGAAGCCCAGACACCCCACTGGTCACCAGGTCGCGTCCCCTACAGTGAGCAATCTCTAGTGGTATGGGAAACATCCAATACTCCATTTACGGAAGAAAAAAAAAAAAAAAATCCATTTCCCTTTCTACCCTTCTTTTTAATGAAAAAAAAATCCCTCTTTTTCTTCTCTTCCCCCCCCCCCTTTTTAAAAGAAAAAAGCCGGCAATTTTGAAGAGAACCCCACCGCCCCATTCAAAACAAGCCACCAAAACCAACCCTAGATACCCCGATGATTCCCTAAAAAACTTGAATTAAAGACTCCGAACCCAAGCCGCATTGCACAATTATCCCAGAATACTATAAGCTTTCAAAAAAAAAAAAAAAAAAAATGCAATTTCTTTTCTCCTTTCTTTCCCTTCTTTTTCCCTTATTTCCCCCCTCCCCTTATTTGGCCTAATGGAAAATAATTAAAAAAAAAAGAAAAATGTCACTTTTTTAACCAATTTTAATCATTAAGAATATAAAGAACATAAAAAAAAATAATAAAAATAAATAAATAAATAAATAAAAAATACAAGAACTATTATGAAAAAGTATGTACAATAAGTTATTTGTGTATGTTCCATCAGAAATAAAAGTTTAACATATTAGGAAGAAAAAAAAAAGAAAAGTCTTAAAGTTCCCCCCCCCCCCTCGGATAGGTTGTAAAACGGAGTTTCGTTCGGATACATGTTTGTGTAGAATAGAGTGCGCCCCCTGGTGGTGAAATGTGGAACTAACAGAGTTCACGCACTTCACAAGTTCGTGAGCTTGTGACTTTGGATCGCTGATTGACTATTCGAATACTCGCCAATGAACTGAATATCTCCAAGGATGTGGGGTGGTTCGGACAAATTTTGACACAAGACCTAAGGGGATGTTGAAGCCATAAAAAATGGTGACATCCACATTAAAGAGCATTCTGAAAGAGGACTTTAAAAGTTGTTTCCGAAAATTATACAGCCGAGCTCAGAAGTGCATTACGGCAGGTGGGAGTTACTTCGAAACAAACTAAATGGATATGTATTTCATATAATATTTTCTCGAGTTATTAGATCACTCCTGGAAATTAATGGCCGCATCTTGTATTTTAATATGGGTTAAATACTTTATCAAATAAAGAGAAGATTTCGAGCTATTAGAAAGAAGGATCGCCAGGCATTATAAAAAAAATGCCAATGTTGAAATTATCGCGACTTAGTGTGAGACCATTTTGACAATTTCCCTCTCTATTTATCCATGCAAGACATTATTTTCAATAATGAGCGCTATGAAAAATTCAAATAGAAACCACTTGTCAGATGATTTTGCATACTGTTAAAAATAACTAGATAGGAATCTGATTTAGCATTCAAGATGCAAAAACAGAAATGCCTTTTATTTACTTATTATTTTCTAAATTGTTTTACTAATTATTACTGTGCAATGCCTACATGCATGTTACCTCTATATTTTTTAATCTAATAAACAAAAATTCAATTATTTTAATTCATTAATTTTTTATCCACTATTTTTCTTTTTTTTTTTTAATATACGAAATGAAACTTCTGGTTTATTTTACTAAAAAACGTGCTAAAATGCATAAAAAGGTCTTTATAACATAATAAAAAAGAAAAGTGCCCAGCTAAACTGATGGCATTGAGCTCACAGGCTATTCACACTAATTGTATATTATACACTTATTTTAAAGAATAATGCCCCTCAAAAAAATAAGTGAAGGGGAATTAGCCTCCGTTTCCCCCTTTATACTTAACCAGTGAACCTCCAAATCTCACCAGGGAAGCCCATTATCATAATAAACCGGTATACCAAATTTGGAGCAAATCGAATAATCCTGCAAAAAAAAACATTTATCTAAATTAAGGGGGTGGACTAGCCACCCTTTATCTTTAACCAATGAATCGCCAAGACGAATCAGGGAAGCTCCTTAACATAATAAACCGGTATACCAAATTTGGAGCAAAGCGAATAATTCTGCCTGAAAAACCCGTTTATATAAATTAAGGGGGTGGCCTAGCCCCCCTTCCCCCTTTATCTTTAACCAATAAACCCGCAAAACTAATCAAGGAAGTTCCTTAACATAATAAACCGGTATACCAACTTCGGAGCAAATCGAATCATTCTGCATGAAAAACCCATTTATCTGAATTAAAAGGGGTGGACTAGCCCCCTTTCCCCCCCTTTATTCTTAACTAATGAACCCCAAAACTAATCAGGGAAGTTCCTTAACATAATAAACCGGTATACCAAATTCGGAACAAATCGAATCCTTCTGTATGAAAAACCCAATTATCTGAATTAAGGAGGTGGACTAGCCCCCTTTTCCCCTTTATTCTTACCAATGAACCCCCAAACTAATCAGGGATGTTCCTTAACTTAATAAACCAGTATACCAAATTCGGAGCAAATCGAATAATTCTGCATGAAATACCCATTTATCTGAATTAAAAGGGGTGGACTAGCCCCCTTTCCTCCCCCCCCTTTATTCTTAACTAATGAACCCCCAAAACTAATCAGGGAAGTTCCTTAACATAATAAACCGGTATAACAAATTCGGAGCAAATCGAATCCTTCTGCATGAAAAACCAATTTATCTGAATTAAGGGGGTGGACTAACCCCCCTTTCCCCCCTTTATCCTTAACCAATGAAACCCCAAAACTAATCAGGGAAGTTCCTTAACATAATAAACCAGTATACCAACTTCGGAGCAAATCGAATCATTCTGCATGAAAATCCCATTTATCAAAATTAAGAGGGTCCGGCTAACCTCCCTTTTCCCCCTTTATCCTTAACCAATGAACCCCCAAATCTAATCATGGAAGTTCCTTAACATAATAAACCGGTATACCAAATTCGGAGCAAATCGAATGATTCTGCATGAAAAACCCATTTATCTGAATTAAGGGGGTGGACTAACCCCGTTTTTCCCCCTTTATCCTTAACCAATGAACTCCCAAAACTAATCAGGGATGTTCCTTAACATAATAAACCGGTATACCAAATTCGGAGCAAATCGAATGATTCTGCATGAAAAACCCATTTTTCTGAATTAAGGGGGGGGGTGGACTAACACCGTTTTTCCCCCTTTATCCTTAACCAATGAACCCCCAAAACCAATCATGGATGTTCCTTAACATAATAAACCGGTATACCAAATTCGGAGCAAATCGAATGATTCTGCATGAAAAACCCATTTATCTGAATTAAGGGGTGGACTAACCCCCCTTTTCCCCCTTTATCCTTAACCAATGAACCCCCAAAACTAATCAGGGATGTTCCTTAACATAATAAACCGGTATACCAAATTCGGAGCAAATCGAATGATTCTGCATGAAAAACCCATTTATCTGAATTAAGGGGGTGGGGGTGGCCTAACACCGTTTTTCCCCCTTTATCCTTAACCAATGAACCCCCAAAACTAATCATGGATGTTCCTTAACATAATAAACCGGTATACCAAATTCGGAGCAAATCGAATGATTCTGCATGAAAAACCCATTTATCTGAATTAAGGGGTGGACTAACCCCCTTTTTCCCCCTTTATCCTTAACCAATGAACCCCCAAAACTAATCAGGGATGTTCCTTAACATAATAAACCAGTATACCAAATTCGGAGCAAATCGAATGATTCTGCATGAAAAACCCATTTATCTGAATTAAGGGGGGGGGGGTGGACTAACAGCGTTTTTCCCCCTTTATCCTTAACCAATGAACCCCCAAAACTAATCATGGATGTTCCTTAACATAATAAACCGGTATACCAAATTCGGAGCAAATCGAATGATTCTGCATGAAAAACCCATTTATCTGAATTAAGGGGGTGGACTAACCCCCCTTTTCCCCCTTTATCCTTAACCAATGAACCCCCAAAACTAATCAGGGATGTTCCTTAACATAATAAACCGGTATACCAAATTCGGAGCAAATCGAATGATTCTGCATGAAAAACCCATTTTTCTGAATTAAGGGGGGTGACTAACCCCGTTTTTCCCCCTTTATCCTTAACCAATGAACTCCCAAAACTAATCAGGGAAGCGCCTTATCACAATGAACCTAGGAAAAAATTTTGAAGCAAATCGGATGTTTCTATCAAGAGTTATCGCGTTACGTACATACGTACGTACATACATACATACAGAACGGGCGGGCACATTAGCTCTCAGGCTTTGATAGCCTGTGAGCTAAAAAACATCAAATGATGTTAAACCCAAGCCCTTTCAACAGTTATAAAACAGTCATCATCACACTGTAAAAAAAAATCTATAGAGTTACTAAAGTTTTTCTTGGAAACAGGGATTCCTAGAACATTTTATGTAACGGCAACAAGAAAAATTCCTGTAATAGACGCTGTTACAGGAATTTTTGTTGTTGCCGTTACATAAAAAGTTCTAGGAATCCCAGTTTCCTAGAAAAACTTTAGTAACTTTACAGATTTTTTTTTTACAGTGCAGGCGAAAATTCAGAGGCGTGAAATTTCATGAATGTTCATTGCTTAAAAAGCTGTACACGAGTCTATTTCAAAGGAAGGGAGGGGGGAAAATATCATAATTATGTTCCAAAATTGCTAGAGATATAATTTATCTATCAATAGAGATATTATAATATCTCTATCGATTTTGGAACCTATTTATCGTGTTTTCTCCCTTCTCCTCCTCCCTTACTTTGAAATAAATTAGACTATAGCTATTTAAGCAATGAACATTCATGATCTTTTACGCCTCTGAATTTTTCCATGATGATGGTTGTTTTATAACAGTTGAAAACGCTTGGGTTTTAACATCATTTACGGTTTTCATGTTATAAAGACATTTTTATGTATTTTAACAGCTTTTTTAGTAAAATAAATCAGAAATTTCATTTCGTATATTTTTCATTTAATTATAAAGGTGAACATGACGTCCGGAAATTATGGTTTAAACAATATTTTATAATACTATTTTTTTTTCTTTGTTGCCACGTTTTGGTCATGTAAAATATTTAACAAAGAAACTGAGGTGCAGACGTGAAAATATTCGCCGACTTTCATCTAGTGTAATACAATATTTTTTCATTTAAAAATGATTATCCTATCTCATATTTTCCAACAAAATAAAGAGCAGAAATCTGATGATACCATTTGATTTTAATAAAATTGATATCACGAGAAAAAATTAAAAAAGAGAAATGAAAAGATTCATTGTTTCAGAAAATTTGTAAGAGGTTGAATTTCCTATTAACTATTAACCAACGGGAAACAAATCAGCGCCTTTTTTCCCAAGAATCTTCAGTTTGCTCTTAAGAGCACTGCATAAAAGAAAAAATTCTGAAAGAACTATGAAAATTTTCCTCATACATTAATGTTACATGAAGAAACTAAAAAGACTTTTTCGGCAGAACGAAACAGTCATTTCTTTTTATAGATTTCTTGAATCCTACGCAAATCTTGCGATCGACATAAATCCTTTGTATATACCTTACGTATGCGTTTCTCTTTTTGTTACTCTAAGGTATTATTCGAAGAAAATATACGTTTTTTTTATAGATCAAGGATATTCCACGAACACTAATGTTTAAAATATTAGTTTTAGAGGTAGTTTTATGTACATGTCAAAACATTTTCATGCACATTTATAGAAAATAAAAGATTAAAGGAGTACACAGAGGAATACACAGAGATTCAAGTGTCTTTTGGCAAACGTTAAGGAATGGTACCGAACAGTACAATAAACGATTTTTATATAGAAAAACATGATCGAAATATATTTACACAGTCAAAAATATAAATAACTAATTTTTAAATTATTAGTTTTATAGGTAGTTTCAGACACATGTCAAAAATTTTTATATAAAGTTATTGAAGATAAAAGATTAAAGGAGTAGATATACATAGAGATTCAAGTGTCTTTTGACAGACGTTAAGGAATGATACCAAACAGTACAATAAACGATTTTTATATAGGAAAACATGATCGAAATCCATTTACATAGTCAAAAATATAAATAACTAATTTTTAAATTATTAGTTTTAGAGGTAGTTTCAGGTACTTGTCAAAAAATTTCCTATAAAGTTATTGAAAATAAAAGATTAAGGGAGTAGATATACATATAGAGATTCAAATATCTTTCGACAAACGTTAAGGAGTGGTACCGAATAGTACAACAGACGATTTTTATATAGGAAAACATGATCGTAATCCATTTACACAGTCAAAAATATAAATCACTACTTTTTAAATTATTAGTTTTACAAGTAGTTTCAGGTACATGTCAAAAATTTCTTTTGCACATTTATCTGTTTATATAATACGCTAAGGTGACGATTCCGGTTCTTATTCATCTTCGAGAAATCTAAAAGCAACTTATGGCTGCAATGTTAGGCATAAGTATTCAGATGCCATAAAAATGCTGACTGTTCAACATGTGGTATACACATAATGTGTATCAAAAACTATCCAATTATAATATTTTAAATTCTAAATTAAAAATAACGGATGACAGGGTATTATAAACAACGGATAACCAGATAGTATAAACAAACCGACACTTTTTTGGAGCCATCTATTGATCATCGATATAAATGAAGAAACATAATTTTTTATAAGAAAATTGCTGGACGTTATGACATAATTAGATATCTATTTTTAAAAGCTTCGGTTGTATAATTTTAAAATTTCTTTCAATATAAATAAATTGAATATTAGAATTTAAATTTTAGTTTCATCTTTTTTAAGAGCTCAACATTTATCCTCTTAATTTTTTAAATTTTGTTTGCGTTATAAATAAAAGTTTTTTTTTTATTTTTTTATTTTTTTTTTTTACACATGTAATTGAAATATAAGATTGCATTTACTGAAAATTATTTTGTTCACATTTTCTTATTAAATTACAATTTTGTTTTCACGCCAAAGTTATGTTCGAAATACGTTAAAAATCGAAATTTTATTTACATTGAAATAAATAATATATGTATTACACGGTGCTATACGAGAGGCTCACAACCAAAGTAGACCAAGGCCATTTTGAAAAAAAAAAATGAGATAGTCCGTTTAGAAGGTGTATAAAATCTGTTTTATCAACTCCCACAGTGAACAAAGCCTGTTTTCACATATTTTCTCATATATGATATCTGTTTACAGGTTTGGCTCACTGTTGGAGTGAATAAAACAGATTTTATGCACATTCTAAATGGACTATATCATAAAAAGATGGACTTGGTCTGCTATGGTTGTGAGCCCCTCATATATTCTTTACATTTTAATTAGATTTTATAAGACGTTTGAATCTTATTTACAATGCAATGAAATTTCAAATGGTCGTAAGCTAATCTTTTAAGAATTGATAAAATGGAATAAAAATTTTACGACAGAAATAACAAAAATAATATTTTTTATTTTATTTATACCGAATGAAATTTTAAAGTTATGTAGCTGAAGCTTTTGAAAATAATCTTGAATTAAATCAATGTGCCCTGCATATTTCCTATTAAAAAAACAGTAATTTAAACGAAAAGTTCCTTCGTTTATATTAATTTCCAAATGGCGCCAAATCCATATTTGGAAACGACATAGCTCCATTAATCGATTCGGAAAAGTCCATTGGAAAGCGTTTTAGTGAGCCATTCATTTTTATAAAAAAACCATATTAAAAAAATAACTTTAACACATTGAATATTTAATTTTAATGCTTTGTGAAATTTTAAGAAATTATGTTTCATTTTGCTAATTATTATTATTGTCGTAATAATTACTACTCTTTATGCTGTCGAATCATTGAATTATTTGATAAACTGAATATTGAGTTTAAAAAATATCCTTTGTCATTTGTATTTGTAGAAATCATTTGTCATTTTTAAAATGTACTTTTTTACAGTACAAACCCTTCCATAATAAAATATTCATTCTGTTTGTATGTTTGTATGAAGTCTTAGGAAGATGAAACACAGAACAACGTTCCGTCATTTTTGACGGGTTTATATACTAGTAGAAAATAAAAGATTAAGGGAGTACATATACATAAAGATTCAAAAGCCCTACGGCAAACTTTAAGGAGGGGTTACCGAACACGACAGCAAACAATTTTTATATAGGAAAACATGATCGTAATCCATTTATACAGTCAAAATCTAAATCACTAATTTTTAAATTATTAGTTTTACAGGTAGTTTCAAGTACATGTCAAAAAAATTTTATGTCCATTTAGAGAAAATAAAAGATTAAGGGAGTGAATATACATCGACATTCAAACGTCTTCTGGCAAACTTTAAGGAATGATACACTCTCAGACATACTTTTTTCGATTCACGAAAATTCTTCTGGCAGCAGTACTGCCAGGATTTTTCCGTAATTGACGAATATTCCGTTTATTTTTTCTCCGTTACAGGAGGCAAAATATACATGAATTGAAGAAAGTGAGGAAAAAATAAAAGTTGCTGCCATGGCATCGAACCAGATATCTTACAAGGAAGGTCTCCATACGGGCATATTCAGAAAAATCTGAAAAAATTACAGAGTGTTCTTCTCATGTGGATATATATGTTTATAAAAAATTTTGGCGGAACCTCCATAGAACATTCGTAAAAAAATAAAAAAAAATCGTTTATTTGGCGATTTATCATCGGTTGGCGATGAAATGAAATTTCGAAAATTACTTTTTTATGTCGAATACTCTTTAAGGTACAAATTTTTCATATTGAACTTGTTTAAATAAATTTAATGTAAATAACTTTTGTTTTGTCAGTTTTAGTTTAATTTCATTATAGTTTTGTCATATATATACATATATATATTTATTTATAATGAAAGTTAAATATCAAATTTTGTGAAATAAAACAAAATTTAAATTGTTTTAATATTTCAAAATTAAGCCCAATTGAGCACTGTCGATTCAATTTTGTTGCTATGGAAACGACGAATTCTTTGATATTCTGAATAACTGGTAAATGAATCTTGCCCTTATTTTGGAACGCGCTTAAATATATGAAATTATTTTTTATATATGCAATTGTTTTTAAAGTAATAAAATTAAATAACAAGCAACATAAGTATGTAATATGTAAAAATGTATTTATTAAACTCTCTCATTGTTTAAGTTTAAATTCATTAAATACATTTTACACGCATTCTAAAAATCAATTAACAAACAATTTTCAGGTGCATTAAAATCGTTTGCTTTTGGCGAGGAAAAGTACTGCTCGCCAAATCGCGTGACGCTTTCGTCTTTTCGCGCCTAATACTCGGAAGTATTTTTTTTTTCAGACTTTCTACTGTAATTCCGCCGCTAAATTTGACTGATCCTTTATTACATACATAAGCAGTTTAATTAGTATTTTTTTCAAAATATTCTGAGTATGCCCAGTAAGGAGACCTTCCTTGTTAGTAATACGAGATGAGTGCAGGGGCGCCATTTGAGGGGGGCTGGGGGGCATAGCCCCCCCCCCCAAGGAATTTGATATTTTAGAAAATTTATCTGTTATCGCAGGTCAGACTCAAAAGAATTTTACAAAATTACTCAAAACCTAAAATAGCTTGTCAAATTTTATTACAATAAAAACACGTATAAGTAAACACTTTAGGTACATAAACTAATCATTATTTAAAAAAAAATTCTAATTTGCCAATTTATCTATTTTTTCCAAGTCTAATTTGCAAATTTCGCAATTTTTTTCTGCGGTCATTGACGAATTGATTTTGCGTCGCTCTGCAAAAAAAATAAGCAAATAAATAAATAAAATAACATGGTCTTCCCTTGAAAATTAAACAAGAGAGAAAAATCATACGTCAAGCATAGATTATGAAACACTTTCCAACACATCAAGAATGCTTTAGCAAAACTTAGCCTTTCAATAAGGTAAATAATGTATCTAATTAAACATTTTAGAAAACAAAAGGACTTTTTCCTAGAAATCCATACAAACTTTGCAATTATGTAAAATAGCAAATGAAACCGAATCAGGTGAAACTTGCGCGTGAGGTGTTGTGCTATGCTATGGTATATAAGAGCATGGCCATTAGCCAAGAGATCATTAAATAATCTGTGTTTTCCGAGAATAGAGCCACAAGAGGAGTGTCTATGTATTAGTGTGTACAAGTTTTACGAAAGCAATATTCATGAAGGAGCAAGTCCATCGTGAACTATTTATTTTCCGAAAATATCACCAAACGAACTACATGCGATGTTCTAGAATGTTACTAGCAGGGACTCTCGGCCAAAAAAGAACTGGGATCGGGTAGGAACGCAAAAAAAAAAACAAAAAAAAAATCTCCAAGCCCGAGTTAGAGCAGTTGAAAGGACTGTTTGACGAAAACACCGAGTATTAATCCATCCCATGCCTTCGAAATACAGTGTTTCACCTAACCACCAACAGAAGACAATCACTAAGAACCTGAACATCAAATATTACAAGAAATGGTCATCACAGAACGAACAGAAAAACAAATGGTTGTCGTGAAAACGAAGTGTGGTCACTTGTTCAGAAAATTCTCTGATAGAATATTCATCTTCGATGACGGTGACGGCTCATATTTTAAGCTCAGGCGATCCACGTTTAACTATAACGGTAGCTATTATACATCTGACGTCTCCACGACCCAAGATATCATTAAATTTTCTACTAAAGCGAAATTCCAAGACAAGATCCTTGTATGGATTGCAATGGGTCCGAAAGGTTTGAGTCGTCCGTTCATCCGAAAGTCTGGGTTCGCTGTCAATGGGCAACGACATTTGAACAATGGCATTCGCCGTCTTCTTATCCCCTACATCTGTAGCAACTACAATGACGGTGATTACGGTATCTGGCCAGACTTGGATAGCAGTCATCTCTGCAAAATCGTTCTCAGCCATTTCCGCCAGCAAAACATCACTTTCATAAAGAAGTCTGACAACCTGGTTAGCGTTCCCCAAATTTGACCAATTGAGCGGTTCTGAAAGTATCTGAAGTCAAAAGTGTATGCCAAAGGCTAGAAAGCAGGTAACATCCAGAAATTGATCAATCGAATCAAGTATTGTATCAAAATTGTGAACTTAAATTTTGTACAATGTCCAGCAAGTACCACCAAAAGTAAAATCGATAATGTCAAACGAAACGGTTTAATTGAAATCCGATAACAGTTTTACAGAGGAATGTGGTTATTGAAGTCACCTTACAGTGCCTATTTGAGTTCTTTATCTCGTTTTTTAATAACTTTCAAGTCAAGAAAAGTTTGTGCAGATTTCTAGGAAACAGTCCTTATACCACATTTAAAAACCATATTTCAATAATTACTGCCCATAACCGTAAAAGTAATCCAGTTCTTTTGTGAAGCTCTGTATATGATCTATAAATTTGTACATATGCTACACAGTGTGCTTAAATTATGCTTAGTAAGAAAATACATAACACAGTAAAAAATTCCCCTTCAGCAGAGTCTATCGATAGGGGGAAACGTACTTAAATTCTTTTGTACAGCCTGTATATGACATACAGATTTTAATACACGCCACATATTAATGCTGAAATTTAATTCAAGCAATGCTTAAGCTACTTAAATTACGCTTCCATTAGTTAATATCCATAGACGATTATATATCCAGTTCTTTGCATAGTCCTGTATATGATTTTATTTATATGCAGCAAACTTACCTTAGTATATTATACTAAATGTAGTTGAGCTTGAAAGACAACTTGAAGCTGCATAACTCAAATTAAAAATAACATCTTTAAGCAATTCCTGCTCTTTCTCAATAATGCTTACGAATTTTTCTCTGTGTCTTACGAATTTAAAAATTGCTCCGTATATGTTCTATAGAATTTATGCACACCATGTAGTATTCAAAAATTTAGTTAAACTAAAAAACCATACCATAAGTGAAAACGGACTTGCAGCAATCATTCCTAATAGCCAAACTTCGCATACAGATTTGTTCCCGAAATCTTTTATGTGTCCCTGTAAATGAATGATAAATACAATCCCCATCCTATTTTACTGCAAGCATTTTGTTGTTAGCTTCAGTAATATATATCAGTTTCATCATGTTTGAAATAGTGCAACATAATTGAAATACGCTGCGAACAGTTTTTACCCGTAGACCATCATATAATCGAACTCTTTTACATAACTTTGTAAATGAGTGATGAATGCTTCGCACCCCATAATCTACAGAAAGTATGTATTAGCACTAGAGATGAGACGGACTCAACCCGGACCTGACACGGGTTTGATTTTTATACCAGCCTTCGGGCTCGGGCCCGTTCTTTCTCAAATAGGCAATTTTATTTATTCTCGTACTCGTGTAGAAACAAAAAATAACTTTTTTACCTCTTAAAAATTAATTATCCCATTGCAAGTCTTTTTAATGCTATTTTGATCAGGAGGAAAGAGAAATAGATTTTTTTTCTTTTTTTTTTTTCAGCATTTGTCGAACATTATTTTGAAAGAAAACTTGTGATATTTGATGATTTATGTCTGTAGTTTAACGCGAGTAACGACCTGTTAATGTTGGCGGCAATCAGAATATGGCGCCATTAGGATACTGTTTAATTGGAATGTTTATTTATTATTACTTTTTTCAGAGATCTAACGCGAAATATTTTTTTTTTTTTTTTTTTTTTTTTTTTTTTTTTTTTTTACGTCAATCAGCATTAGCCTAAGATTTGCAAATTTTTAATCTCCTATTGTCTGCGATTGTAATCGCTCTTTATATGAAAATAATGTTGGTGATTTTATTCATGCTTCTTCTTGAAGTCTGCTCATTCTGTGGCTCTGTTCTTCATATTCATACAATCACTTTCATACGTAAGTAGATAAAATTGGCATGTGTTGTTATTCCCGATCGAAAGCAATCAAGCAGCATTTCCTCTTTTTCTATAAAAGCATCAGATCTTTTCGGTAACGGTGTCAAATTTATAATTTAAACTGATTTTCAAAGCCATGATAAATGCGAAAGATGTACACCTTTTATAGGAAACAGAAAACGCTGTTCGATTCTTCGTCATATAAATAATAATTTCCGCAAATTTCATTAATTTATACATAAAATGCTCTTCGTTATTGTATCCATCAGAGATACCTACTTGTTGCGTGAGAAAAATTTAAAAATCTTTTTAGGGAAGTATATTTCTATTTGACACTAAACGTCTCTTTTGATAAGATTTAATGTAAATTTCATAAAATTAATTATGTGCTAGAGATTAACAGTTGTTAAAAAATGAGATCTATTACATTAAGAACAGCTTTTAAATATGCATTTTTGTTAAACCTTTTTTTTCCGCGCATACTTTCGGTATCGGAATCGGGCTCTGATGGCACAAACATTTTCGGATTCGGATTTAAAATTGTTGGCCCCGGGCTCTGAAAAATGAGCCCGAACTCATCTCTAATTAGCACATCTCAGAAATTTTTATCAGTTTCATTATGTTTGTAACGGAGTAACATTATTAAAATCCGTCACAAATATTCTTTCTTCATAGACTATAATATAACGGAATACTTGTGAGTTCTCCTGGACGCGAACTGTAAGTGCTAAACATAACATTACATGTAGTAGTCATCTTTTAGTACACCCCAATAATGTATATAAATGTTATTATGTTTAAATACTGTAATACAACAATATTAAAATATACCGCAAATGATTTTACCCGATAGACCATAATCTAACGGAATACTTTTGAGTCCTCCTGTAAATGAACTATGAATAATACACACTTCATTTTGAATACCGAACATTCCATTGTAAACATTAACAACATATATCAATTACGCGTTAATCCGAGTATATTTACGTGAGTTAGAGCTAGAGCATGACCAGACGGGCAGACAAACCCAATTCACTTTTCAGCTGCGTTGGAAAGTGTTACAAATATTTCTTGAAGAATCCCATGCTTATGAAAATGTTAAGAATGGCAAGCTATTTCAAACCCTTCCCCTCAAACAAAATCTTGCCTCCTCTCCCCACTCTAAGAAACTTATTAAATGGCTCCCTGTCCTGTCCGTAAAGCCTGCAAAGTCAAAAAAAGGAAAAAAAAATCTCCGTTTTAGACAGGTACCCTTCTTAGCAACTATAATTATATAGTGCTTTCTTCATAGAAACTTAATTTTTTTCTCCGTTTACGAAACAATTCTTTTTTTGACAGGTTTCGTATTCGCAAGTTTTACAATAAATGTAATATACCTATACTCTTCAGAGGTATACTATAGAAAGGATGTTTTAAATGCCTTTAAGAATACTTGTAAAAAGGGAAACTGTCTATAATAGAATACTGTCTTAAACGGAAAAAATGTTAGTCACTATCTTGAAATTATACCTGCTAAGATAAAAAAAACCCACCTTAAAACGGAATTTTTCATAGGTTTTCGTTTTGATGGGAGATAGTACAGGCTCCCCCCCCCCCGCCGAACCCCACCCCACCCTTGGCTATGCCACTGTCCTCAAAGACAGCTTTGCCCCCCCCCCCCAAGAAAATTCTGAAATGGCGCCCCTGGATGAGTGCGCTAACCAAAGGACTACAGTTGCACAACAGCGAAACACTTGGAAGTAAATATGTTTGCTTCACATAGGTATGGCTTAAATGATTTCTTTTAAGACAGCACAGCACCTTTAAACTTTCAAAAAAATCATTTTTTGGATTTTGTTTTATTCTGAATTTTTAAAAAATTCTCAACAATATGCAAAAAACCCTATTTAAAAATGTGCATTATTTCTTGAGTTATAATCATTTATAGACGGCATTTATAGTGCGTTCATACTGAAACTTTAAAACGAGTTTTCTCAGATTAGTAAATTTGGAGTTTGCGCACACCGCTACTTTCAAATTATATAAGCTACAGCTTTAAAAAAATCCGCCAAATATATGTTTCTTTGTAGTCTTCATGCTAAAACCAAAAGAAATTCACATATTTTAGTTATTTATTTTTTTGCACTTGAAAAACTTGAAATAAAATTAGAAAAAGTTGATTTTTTTTATATTTTGTGCCAACATTTAATTTTTAACAAAACTTTTTGTATATATTTTGGATTTAATTTAGAAGTAGGTGTGTTATGAGTCTATTTTGTTCAAAAATTGTTTTCTGTATGCATAATTTAGAATTTTATCCTGCGCGCAGCACTTAATGATTTTAATTCACACGTTAGTAAGATGAATTTTTAAATTTAAAATTTAAATATTAATTTTGTATATACAACATTTATTTATGGATTTAATTTAGAAGTAGGTGTGTTATGAGTCTATTTTGTTCAAAAATTGTTTTCTATATGCATAATTTAGAGTTTTGTCCTGCGCGCAGCACTTAATGATTTTAATTCACACGTTAGTAAGATGAATTTTTAAATTTAAAATTTTAAGATTAATTTTGTATATACAACATTTATTTTTTCTGGATAATATACCTAAGAATATATACTTTAGGCGGAAAACTAAAAAAAAAAATCCTTATTACATATAATTTGTGCTTTGTTACTTTGAAAAAGGCCATGTTTTTCATCGTTTCAACAAGCTTAAACGTCCTGTGCCCCCTTAAAAGCTCTTAATTTTGAAGTAAATTTCAGGAAGATTTCTTTTTTGATGAGATTGTGTCTGGGGGTTTTAAGACTTTAGTATTAGTAGTATATGATAAAAATAAGAATTATAAATGTTTTTAAGTATACAGTTAAAAGTAAAATGTGAATATATTTTTATTCGATAAGATTCTTTTTTCTTTTTTAATAGAATCGTTTTTTTTTTTTTTTTTTTATTGAATATTTAAATTAAAATATCTTTTAAATCTATTTATTTAAAATATTTTTTTATGCAAATATTTTTTTATAAACAACTTTATAAATTCAACTTTATTTAACTTTATTCAACGTTAATTTGTGAGTATTTTTGAAAGAATGAGAAAAGTTATTGTCATTCATTTTTAAATTCAAAAACTTTATTCTTTTTTTAATTAAATTAGAAATCTTAATGTATAGAATTTTTGGTTTTACGTTTTAAAAATAAATTCGGATTTTAGTATTAATAGAGCGCATGCGTGCTAGGAATGAACCGAATTTCTTCCTCTTTTTCTGACTTTTGGGAAGAATTCACGGATAAAATATGTTTTCTAGAAGTACGGAATTTATTCGTTAAAAAATGAGGAATAATTTAGTGTAAATTGATGAGTTTTTCTGACAGTGTACCGAACATGAGAGTAAACATTTTTTATTTAGAAAGACATGAACTTAATCAATTTATTCAGTCAAAAATATAAAGTGTCACATTCTAATACGAAAATAACTACAGTACATTCCCTCTAATCTGCACAGGCCGGGACCAAGGGATTTGCGCATTATCTAGACACACGGCAGTGTAGTGTCAGCCAAGTTCGCCTGATATAGCCGTGTGTTATTTACACGAACCATTTCGAGCTGTTTACGTCAAATTTCGATGCTCTACTACTGAAAATCTATGAGACCTACGTACTTGTTATACGAAATGGGTAGTAAGGCCACCCTAATTACCTAAAATCAAAAATTTTATAAATAACGCATAATTAGTTTCCGAGATAATGACATTTGAATATGTCTCATAATCGATAATTTTACCACTGACAGACTCACTCACTCATCAAAAAGATCTCGTATATCTACTGCAACTACAGACTTCAAATTTCGTGCGAAGTTCGTTTACACTATAAAACTAAAAAAAAAAAAAAAAAAAAAATTGAGAAAATCGATGAATTACCCACCTGGGGGTGCCCATTTTTACTTTAACATTGCGTCTATTAGGCGAAATTTTAATTTGCCTTAGGAGGGGACGCTGTTCTGTCGCCAAATATCGCCAAGTTTCTCGCCAAATTTGGCGACCAAAATTAGTCGCCAAAAGTTATGCCACCTTGGCGATATTTCTAATATTTCGCCAAATTCCCATAGACTTCCATTGTAAACCTATCTACTTACTGGGGGGTTATCTGGATTTACTTGCTTATGGAAAATCAACAAATTGATATATTTTAAACAATTCTTTCTAAGTGAGCCCCTAATTAGGTTGGAGGAGTGAAATTTTGCATACTGATAGCTGAACACCTCACATCAAATGACAAACCATAAAATTTTGAAAAAGTCGTACATTTAACCCTTTGCGCTCCCACATGTGTATTTTAAAAAATTCTTTCTAAGTGAGCCTCTAATTAGGTAGGAGGCGTGAAATTTTGCATAATTATAGCTGAACACATCACATCAAACGACAAATCATAAAATTTTGAAAAAGTCGTACATTTAACCCTTTGCCCTCCCACATGTGCATTTAAAACAATTCTTTCTAAGCAAGCCCTAATTATGTTGGAGGCGTGAAATTTTGCATACTTATAGCTGAACACCTCACATGAAACGAGAAATCTTAAAATTTTGAAAAAGTCGTACATTTAACCCTTTGCGCTCCCACATATGTATTTTAAACAATTATTTCTAAGTGAGCCCCTAATTAGGTTGGAGGCGTGAAATTTTACATATTTATAGCTGAACACCTCACACCAAACGACAAATCATAAAATTTTCAAAAAGTCGTACATTTAACCCTTTGGGCTCCCACATGTGTATTTAAAAAAATTCTTTCTAAGTGAGCCCCTATTTAGGTTGGAGGTGGGAAATTTTGCATACTTATAGCTGAACTCCTCACATCAAATGACAAATCATAAAATTTTGAAAAAGTCGTACATTTAACCCTTTGGGCTTCCACATGTGTATTTTAAAAATTCTTTCTAAGTGACCCCCTAATTAGGTTGGAGGAGTGAAATTTTGCATACTTATAGCTGAACTCCTCACATCAAATGACAAATCATAAAATTTTGAAAAAGTCGTACATTTAACCCTTTGGGCTTCCACATGCGTATTTTAAGCAATTCTTTCTAACTGAGCCCCTTATTAAAAGGCAGATTTGAAATTTTGCATACTTATAGCAGAACACCTGTGGCCAGGCTACAAATCATAAAATCTCGAAAAAGTCTTACGCTTAACCCTTTGAGGTACACATATGTACTTTAAGCAATTCTTTCTAAGGGAGCTCCTAATTAAGTTGGAGACATGACTTTTTGCATACGTGTAGCTGAATACCTCAGACCACACGACAAATCATAAAATTTTCAAAAAGTCTTATATTATTTACTCCCCCGGGCTCTAACTTGTGTATTTTAAGCAATTTTTCTAGCCTCCACCCTTTTCACCCGGGGAGCACTTTTCCAACTTTTGCCGATACCCGTTTGACCATTCTTTCATATTATGCACCATAGCTTTACATATTTTAGTTCCACTTTTTACCGCCAGGGGCGCCTACTTATCTCGGGTGCTATGGGCTCAATCCCCTCGACTAATATGTCTACGGATAGTATGTAAAGCGGAGTTTCGTTCGGATAGAGGTTTGTTTAGAATAGAGTGCGCCCCTGGTTGCGAAATGTGGAACTAACAGATTTTTCAAAAGGATAAAGTGTTTTTAAAGGAATATTAAACGAAACCCTCAGTGCAACCTGTGATCACACTTACCCACTTGTTATTTTCAAAATCATCAGAGAAAAGGATATTTAGTTAATTAAATTTGAAAATCCAGGGAGGGGCAATGTCCTTCCTCTGCACTGCCTCTTTGCCGGCAACCATGGATGAATGATACATAGTGTGTGGATACATAGATAATTAATTGTAAAATTTAATAGGAAAATTTAATATAGAAATTTAATAGGAATTGTTGTTTCAGAAACAATAAAAATTTCGAATCAATACATTTCGTTTCAAAACATGCATTCAATGTAGCAGTATTAAAATATAGATTTCTGCCGCAAATTGACAGCCAAATAGTTTGTTATAGGAAATTAAAATTAAAATTGAATGTTGCTTGCTGAATAAAATAGCCACATGTAAACACATTAAAAAGCATTAAGTAAAGTGTCTAAATATATTGTAACTTTACAAAAAGTAATGATATCTAACAAAAACATAGCTGTGAAAAAAGGGAACCAAGTTTTGTAAAGACAATGGCAAGAAAAGAAGTGATATCTAAGTGGGTGCCAAGTTCAAATAAAATTCACTCAAACTTACCTACTGAAGTATTATAGAATTTTTTAAATTGTTTAGAAATAAAAATTATTCATAGCATATTAATAATAAATCTAGAACTTGGCAAGTTTTTGATAAATGTTATGCCTATCAATTTCATGTCTTAATAAGATGGTGATGTTAATATTAATTTCAATGACATTACAAAAAAAATAATGTAGTTTTATAAACAAATGACTCATGTTAAAGATTTGATAAACCAATAAATACATAGATACACTCCCGCTCGTCTTTGGTTATCACTCTAGCGCCCATCCTCCAGAAACCTCAATGCAAACAGACTAAGATACCTGATAAAGAGACAGATATACTTACGCTTGTTCTTGGTCATCACTCTAGAGACTGCACCCCTTTAACCCTTTCAGGGGCAAATATCTTTTATTCGTGAAATGCTGAAATGATTGAATCACACCAGAATTTAAAAACAAATTTATTTCAAAATGGGTAAAAGCTTCTTTTCACGTATTTAATAAAATTAAACTTTTTAGTCCTGAATTCTGGTGTCAATGTGGCATTTTGCAGTTAAATTAGGTGGGCTATATTTTATCCCACCGCTCTTCAAGGGGAAGGAGCTCACTCAAATTAAGGCTTCCAATCATGAAATAACAAGATTTGATATAATAATGCCATTATTAAAAATAAATGACTTGTAGGTAAAAACTTGCCAAGTTCTAGATTTATTATTAATATGATCAATAATTTTTATTTCTAAACAATTTTAAAAATGCTATAATACTTCAGTAGGTAAGTTTGAGTGAATTTTATTTGAACTTGGCACCCACATAGATATCACTTCTTTTCTTGCCATTGTCTTTACAGAACTTGGCTCCCTTTTTTCACAGCTATGTTTTTGTTAGATAGAATTTTACGGATTAAAGGTAATATCTTTGTTTACATTCTAATATTTGGAATTTATCATCAAATATAGTATTCAGACTGCAAATAAATAACACAGAAATAAAAGAAAATGTTTTTTTATTTAGAAAAAAGCAAAACTATATTGAATATTAGAAATACATTTAAATGATATAACACAAAATTAATAGAAAACATTTCTATTTATTTTTAAATCTATCAAACATTGCAGTGATAGAGGTTTGCTTTATAGTGTTTACTCTGTTATTTAGTCTTGAAGCCTTTTAAGAGTCAGGATTTCTTGATCTGTAACAAAAGTTTGTTTTTCTAAAAAACTAAGATATTTATCCCCCAGACCCAACACCTCTTCAAAAGCCATTTTATCTTTTATATAGCTAACACATGCATTCAAAATATAGCAGTCTAACAGTTATTTATAAAATACATAAGAAATTTCCTTCTAATGAACGCCAAATTCACCAAAAATTTCTTAATAAATTCATCAGATCAGTCTTTTTTCTTATGGTTTAAGTGTATCATATCCTGCTTAAAGAAGGATTTAAATTGTTTGTTTATATCTGAAATATAGTGCGGATTATAGGTGTTTACGGATTATAGAGTTGCGGATTAGAGGAAATCGACTGTATTTGTCATACTTGAAAGAAAGATAGATATTTTAAAGAAACCAGGCAACACACCCTTTGCTTACGAGATTACAGAATATACTGCTCAGCGTATAGAATACAGGAAAAAACTTTTTTTTTTTTTTTTTTAAATTGAAAACTCTAATAAATATTTTACAATTAAAAAATTGCTTTACAATGCCAGTATCACCACCTAAAAGCACTTTTAATATGAAAAATATCCATTATCTATTTAAAGAAAGTTTTAAATTTCATCTAAAACGATGCTTTCGTATAAATCACATGACAGACATAGATAGCCAAAGAAATCGCCAAAGACTTTGTTCGGACGGATAGAAATATTTTTTGCAAAATAAAATGTGTGAAAATGTCGATGAAATCAGTAAAAACCTGAGTGTTTTGTCACGTTTTCGTTCGCTTTCCGTACGCATAGGCTCCAAAAATCAAATTACGCAAAATAACATATATATATTCAATTCAATGTTTTTTCACAATTTTTTCATTTAAAAATATAAATTCACACAAAATAGAGTTAAAGGTATAAAATCATACAAATCTGAGGTTCATTTGAGGGTCATTCATCACGGGCCCAGGCAGGGCAGGTCAGCTAGTGTGTAATACAAATTATTTTTAAATCCGATTGAAATTTCTATTTTTAATCACCTTAATATGATGAAAAAATTAAAAAAATTACTATTCATTTTCAGAAAAAATGTTAAGGGAACGATTTCTTCATCAACTATGAACCTGTGAGTAATAAATCAGCATACTACACGAATCTTCAGTACATAGTAGAAGAGTATGAAAAAGGAAAAAAAAATGTAACAATGAATCCTGAGAAAAATTCTTTCTATCTGGATGTTGCAAGAAGAAAATTGAAAGATTGATTTATTTCAGAAGATGTTAATCGAAAAATTCTCTTTTCTTTATGGATTTTCTCTACTATGTAAATATTGCAATGGATACAAATTCTTTCCATGTATTACTCATGTTTTTCATTTTCTGTTGCTCTCAGAATAGCTTGTAGAAAACGTATCATTTTCTTTTTGTTTACGGAAATTTCAAGCACATTGATTTAGTTTAAGATGTATTATCTTAAGACTGCTTTATTACATATAAAATTAATTTTGATACTACCAAAATACAACATGATGAAAATAACCAGAATATATTAACCACTTAACTGTCACATTTTTTTTGACACCATAAACTAAAAACAGAGAGCCAATATCACTTTTTAAGTGCAAAAAAGCTTTTATTAACGAAGCAAGCTAACTTTTCTTGCCCAAGCTCTGTTCGGGCAAAACAGTTAGGTGATTAAAATACTACCATGAAAATGCAATAATATAACGTATAATTTTGTTTAAGAAAATGGCCTTGATTAACAAGTTAGGTGCTACATTAGATTTTGTTATAGATATAGATTAATATATTACATTTTACAAGAAAATAATATTTTAAATAATACTGTTATTATACTACTTTTATTATTTAGTTATTATTATTATTATTATTACTATATTATTATTTTTAAAGTAACTTTATCTATATCTATATCAATGAAAGAAAAGATAGCTCTCTCTCTGTGTTTTTTGGCGATGACTAGTAAAATGTACCGCGCGCAGAGGTCTGGAAAATTGCATGGGGATAGTCAAAAGCAGGTCCTGGTGTACCTGATGCTCAGATTTTAATTTTTTTTCGTTGATTAGCGGAGATATTAATAAAAAGCATAAAAAAATCTTTTCTTTTAACGGCGAAGGCACGCGAGCGTATGCCCAGGGCTGCCACGAGCGACTATTTTTATATTCTATTCGCACCACTAGTTCAAAAAAATTAATTTGTAATATATTTTTCTATCAGATGTTGTCAATGTATGTGAAAAAATTTTGTTTTTTAAAAAGTGGTGCGAGATAGAATTAAACAATAGTCGCCCCTGGTAGCCCTGTAGACCCAGTTTCTGCTTTCCGAGCACTTAGGAGGGAAGAACCAAGTACTGCTTTTATTTGTCTGCTTGTCTTAACGGCCTACGGCCCAACTATTCGAGATACGGAAAAAAAGAAGGTCATAATCTGAAATATTGAACTTTTACGGCTCAAACGCCGCAATCAGTTCGAAAAAATATTGTTGTTAACATTTTGAAAATTTTTTCTCAAAAAGGTTAGTTTTCACGATTGACTTTTTCTTACGGTGACGCTCTCCTAGTGCTCGATTTCAGAAGTACTAATTCACAAAAAATACAGATTTAAAATTTTATCTAAAAATGAGAGCTGCTTCTCTTCGACGGTGTAATTATTTTGAAAAATACGAATTTTAACCCTTTCGAAAAAAAAACTGCAACTGCGAGTCACTTCACGCCTCCCGAAAACAATCTTTATGCTACGCTAAAAGTAACTAAACGTCAGTATTTTGGTACAATCTTTTTAGAGCACCTTGGCGGACCAGATTTACATTACCTACAGAAATTTACAGAGAAAAAAAAATCTGAGACATTTTCGATGAAAACGCTAAAACGAGGGCTGTTTCGGCGCGCTTTAGCTCGGCTTAGGCTGGTGTTTTCATCCCTAAATACTCCTATTCATATTTTTCCACGAAATTTTAACGAGGAGACATGTATACAGTTCTATTTATAACCAATTAAAATTTCAGAGAGTTTGGACGATAATAACTATTATTTTGTTTTTATGTTAAAAAAACAGCGCGAAAAAAAGCGGGAAGACATTGACTATGAGTTGTAAAAAACTGTTCACTGCGATTCACAATTTAACTGAAAGTAAATCTAGAGATTCGTAGCGTATTTACAGATGATTATTTTTTCCATCAATGTCTCCAAAAAATAACCTTCATGGTAAATGGCTACTAAAAGCGTAGATTAAGATCATTGTTTGAAATAAAGATAGAAAAAATAGCCATCAGGATCAACCGTGTATTCGAGAACACTAGTTTTCGCCTTTTTAAAAGAAAAACCCTCCTATGTGTGTTAATACACTGCTCAAAACAATTAAAGGATATTGCAGTTTTAGATGGATTTTGTATCTGGTAAACTGTTTAGCTGATTGATACATGGTCGATAGACATAGTAGGTTATATGAGAATAAATTACACATGTTTGGCAGAAAAAAATGCCTTTTATTGCGCATTTGTGTACTAAAGGAAAAAAACACAATTTGTGCATATGAGAAAAAAAGAATAAGAAAAGGTGTTTTCTTCAAAGAAAATCATTTTCAGTAGGGGGTATGGTTTCCACGGGCGGCCAGCAACGTTGAACACCTTTGAGGCATGGACTCAATGAGGCTATTAATGACGAGTTGGGGTATTCTGCCCCACTCTTCCAGAAGAGCTCTTTCCAGTTCTTGGAGAGTTTGTGGGGGTTGTTGGCGGCCAGAAACTCGTCTTCCTAGAGCGTCCCAAACGTGCTCGATTGGATTCATGTCTGGAGAACACGCTGGCCATTCCATTCGAACGATTCCTTCCTCGAAAAGGAAATCCTCCACCAGGTTTGCACGATGTGGCCTACAGTTATCGTCCATTAAAATGAAGTTATCTCCAATTGCTGCAGCGTAAGGGACTACAATAGGTCTGAGGATCTCATCCCTATATCGGCGACCAGTCAGAGCTCCATCTCGAATGATGTAGAGGTCAGTGCGCCCGTCAATGGAGATGCCACCATACACCAACACTCCTCCACCGCCAAATCTGACACTTTCGTGCACGAACGCAGGATTATTCCTACTGCCACGGTCCCTCCAGATGAAAATACGCCTATTATCCGAATGCACAGAAAAACGGGACTCGTCAGAAAACAGAATATTGCTCCATTCATTTCTCCTCCAGTTGACATGCTCGGTTGCCCACTCCCTGCGGTCGCGACGATGCCTTGATGTTAATCTAACTCATACCATCGGTTGGCGAGCATACAGACCTACAGCATGGAGCCGGTTTCGGACAGTCTGAGTTGAAATCGTAGTGCCTGTAGCCGAGCGAAGGTGTTGTTGGAGAAGAGTAGCGTTCATGGTTCGGTGTCTCCGAGCTGTTAACGCTAAATACCGATCTTCATTGGACGTTGTTGCCCGTATACGACCTTGCCCTGGTCTTCGGCCTGCACATCCACTCTCCAAAAAACGGTTCCAGATCCTGGAAATGACACTTTGTGACACTCCAATGGCTTGCGCTACTTCGGCTTGAGTTTGGCCCCCTTCTAACCTACCAACAATTCTCAAAGCTTCTGAATCTGTCAAATGACTTCACTGAGACATCGTACTCATCGAAACAAAGCAATCACTGAATGCCGATCATCCTTGTCTTCATTCTCTTTTATCCAGTTGAAAGTCAAATTTCATTCGCTGCCGCTGAAGCGACGTTTTTGACGTCGAACTCAAAATTTGCATACTCCACAGTTTGAAAACCAGAAAAATTTGCATTTGTGATTCTCTTCTTCTATTTTCGACAAAAAAATTTTCGTTTATATCTTTATTTTATATAAAACTTCAAATATCCTTTAATTGTTTTGAGCAGTGTATTTTAACGATTTTATGTTGCATTATTCAATATCAGTTTTAATTAATTGCTTAAAAGGCAATTTTAATTTGAAATTTGATTTTCATTTGAAATATTGTATGCAAGGCGAATGTTTCTCTTTGGAAAATTTTCCAAGTACTAATATAGTTTTAATCGATGCTGGATTTAGTTAAGTTTCGTGTTTGCCATATGTAATTTTCCAGGCTGGATATCGTTCAACGTGGTTTAGACGGTAGAATATCTGTACGCTATACTGATGACCCGGGTTCGAATCCCGGCATGGAATATTTTTCAATATGTTGGCCTTTGCGTCTTTTAAGCCATTAATTTGAAATTTAATTTTCATTTGAAATATTGTATGCAAGGCGAATGTTTCTCTCTGGAAAAAATTCCAGAGATTATTTATAAATTTAATTTAAAGTATTCCGGCATGGAATATTTTTCACTATGTTGGCCTTTGCGCCTTTTAAGCAATTAATTTGAAATTTGACTTTCATTTGAAATATTGTATGCAAGGCGAATGTTTCTCTCTGGAAAAAATTCCAAGTATTAATACTGTGATGATTCTTATCACAAACACTGTGATGAATTTTAAAATAAAGTTTTGTTTGAAATATAAAATCTTATCTTTTTACCATACTTTATAGCAAAATATCGCTATTTTAGAGTGCTATTCTTCTAAAATATTTTTAATTTTTCCACTTAAAAAAAATGCTTATCAACTGACATCTTTTTTTATTAAGTTCAAAGCTTGATCTTGAATTCAAGCTTGATATTAAGAATGTGTAAGTTTTTTAATGGGTTGTGATATGTCATTGCTTTATTAAATACGAACATGGAGTCTAACGGATATTAATACAACCTTATTTATAGAACGACATAAGCCATATTTATTTAAATTTTTTATTCCCGTGTATATTGCATTTTGTGAATATGAGCTAAATAGATTTGGTATGTTTTATAGGAAAAGTCTCATCAGGGAAATAGAAAAAACATGTAAGAAAAATCATACGTTAAGCATAGATTATAAAACACATTCCAACACTTCCTCTTCCTGAATGCTTTAATAAGGCATCGTAATTTAGAGAAATAACGTAAATAAGATAACAAATAAACATTTTAGGAAACGCATAAAATATTTGAGAAATTGATTTCAGCAGTTACCATCCATAGCCTAATATGTTTTCCAATTCTTTTGAACAGCCCCATATTTGTTCTGTAGAATGATATATTTACCATATAATGGAAAAATTTAGTTTAGCAAGAAAACGCATAACAGGTTGAAATTCTCTTTCAGCAATTTATACTAATATATGGAAACATACTTGAATACTTTTGTACAATCCTGTAGTTTACCTAGAACCTTTATTACACGTTACTATTTAGTTAAAATTTAATTCAAACTAAAACACTCTTAAAACTGTTGAAATCACACTTCCAGAAATTACAATTTATAGACGTCAATGTATCCCAATTCTTTGCGTGACCCCGTATATCATTTTATCTATATTCTACAAAAATTTCTTAGTAAATTAAATGTCTACAATTAAATGTTTGATTAAAATAACAAACAGCAAAAAAATGCTTACATACAATTTAAAAAAATAAATATACCAATTTGAAAAACACTAGTCTTTATAATTGTACTATTAAATAACAACAAACTACAATAGATGAATTAAATGCATTATTAGATTTAACAATTTTTCAAAAATCTTTCCATGTGTTTTAAGGAATTCTTATTATTTTATAATTTTGGCAAATGTTAAATCTGAAAACATTGGTATGAAGATTTAGGATCTTAAATACTAATTTAAAATATTATTAGCAATGAAAAAAATCTTTCAAAAGTTTCCCTATTATAATATGTAAAAAAAGACATCTTCCTAGTATGATGTTAATTTCAAATCGAAACAGTTTCGTAATATCATAATAATCGAATATCATAATTAACTCCAAAATAATAATGAAGATAAATACTGTGTTAGTAATCTTAAAACAATAAGAAGCCGAAAAAAAAAATTCAAATCACTGCACAACACATTTTTAATCACAAGTAACTGCAAATTAATGTTACATTCACTCCGCTATGAATGTAGTCATGAATCAGTCTCTGCGTCAGCTTTTTTTTTCTAGCGATGGCAGATTAAGATATTTTACATTATCGAATCGGAAAATATCGCTTCTGAAAACAATTCTAGATCAGTCTCTTACTAATATAACATAACATTATTTAACTCATAACATACGAATCAGGAATAAAAGATTTAAAATAATTAAGACTTACATTTGCGTTCCATTAATAATATCCGTGTATCCTAAAATATCGGTCGTCATTGTCTTATCTAAAAAAAAGTGTTGTAGGCGTAGTGATGTTCTAAACAGTGAACTAACTTAACTTCCCGCGTCTTCTCTTATTTACTTTTCTGTGGGTCTATCGTGGGCAGACGATTTTCAGCAGATGTTTTTTTTACCGGTTATTTGTTTTTGTGTACAACAGATTTGGAACTTAAAAGCGCAATAATTTTATGAGAGGTCTTTAATTAAAATTTTCTATTTGAAGAATTTTACAATGTATTTTACATTTTCTTTATATCAGTTCCAAACAATTCAAGTTAAACTGGATTGAAAAGTTTCTTTTTGGTGAATAATAATAATAATAATATTCATAACTAGAGTTTTTTAGATAAAACATTGTTTAAATTTTTAAAATGTGTAAAAATAAATTTAATGGTAATAATGAGCTCCCTTTTTTTTTAAAGTAAAGTTTGTTTCACACGTAATGAATACAAAATGTCTTCTTAATAAATAAAAAAAGGTTATCGAGGAAAAAAATTCTTTGTCAATCTGTCATTCATTTGATATTAATTTTTTGTAAAATAACTTTTTTAAGGCATATCTCTTAAACACAAATTTGAAATACGAATAATTAATTATATTAAGGGTTTTGCACAAATTTTGTATATTTCTTTTATTTTTGGAAAATGATAATTTTATTTAAAAAGTCTGAAAGAAGTAGAATTTTTTAAAAAAATAGTTTCTTAAAATAGTTAAACACTAACAGGAAAAAATATGACTTGAATGCAAATTATAAAGCAAGAAATTGATATATGACTAAACTCTGAAGACTCTTTCTATGTGCTCATCAAAAGCTGCAGACTTAACTGTAATAGAAAATTTTTAGTTTTAAACCACAGAAGTGTTTCGAATACCACTGGTTGGCAAAAAAATTAAAAAAATTCCTCCCTGCAAACTAAATATGTAAAGTATACAGATTTAATATTCCTAATTATAAATATGTTATCCAAATTGCTCCAGCATGTACCATTTTTCTGAGAAACACTTTTATAATAATAACAATCGGCGAAGGATTATTATATTAAATTACAATGCTAGGTAAAATTAAAATCATGAAAAAAGTATACTTTTACTGTCTTAGATATCAAATTGATAAAATATAGCATGAAAATTATTTTATTAATGCTTGTATCATGCACTTTATTTATTATGCCCCCCCCCCCCTCTTTCGTGACGGAATTTACCATTTGCTATCCACTAATATATTTTCCTTCCTTATGCTGCTGTAACTCGTGACTGTTTAAAATATTTCTCTTTATTTCCAAAGATTTTTTAAGTTCATATTTTTGTCACACTGTGACTTACAATATGGTAGTTTTTTGTCACATATGTGACGTACGTTACATAGTAGTGACATAACAGTGACGTTAGAATTTTTTTTCAATTGCCAGAAAAATATAATTTTACAGTAAATAACATGTTTTGAAGAATTTGTGTAATTTTTTAAAGTTTTTTAACAAGTTGGCATCGCAGTCACAATGTGACATCACTGAGTGGTGGCATTTTGGTAACAGATGTGACGTGACCATACATATGACTTACAGTGACTTCACAACGACGTCACCGTGACCATGCATGCTATGAGGGTAGACTAGCAATCGTCTTGCAATTTAAAAAAATATCCTGCAGATATCGCTGCGATCGACTCTTCGGATTCCAGCATCGTTGAAAATTTATGGGATTCAATATTTTAGCACTTATTTAGGTATTACCGGGATAGCCAATTTCCACACTATCTATTCTAGATGCTATATCGACGGCGATAGTGGAGTCACGAGAGTACGGCGGTGATGCGAAAAAAATGTATATTTCGACCGCCATAGTTTTCATTGAAACTGTTTCGCTCTGATTTGACATGTTTATTATGTATGTGCTGTGTCATTGAGAAATGAAATTGCTCATGTGTCTGTTAACAATAAAATAATTAAAGACAGATACCGTTTGCCGCCCACATGCCGAAAAAGCCGAAGACGTAAATTTTGGAGGTTCCACTGCGATCCGAAGAAACAAGTCTAATAAAGATTATACAGATAACCACATATAAATATTTTATAAGGGGGAAAAAAAAGCACATCTGTGCTGAAAAAAAAGGTGATTTTTGGCATTCTCTTCACGAGAATAACGAAAGATCTGAGTGGATGAAGATGTCATGTAACAAAAATTAGAATTCGAGAAAATTGAAGTGAAAGTTTTTTGTTGTAATTTAGTTATTTTTCCGACTCCTTCTTAGAAGCGTATGTTTGAATGTTAATCGGTTACACTAAACTCTCCTAGAAAAGAACATTAGCATTTAAATGTTAAATATTAGAAATTACTTTCACCATTTAAATTATTAAATATTAGAAGTTATTTTCACCATTTAAATTATTAAATATAGAAATATTAAATATCAGAAATTGTTTTTACCATTTAAATTATTAAATATTAGAAATTATTTTCACCATTTAAATGATTATATATAAAAATATTAAATATTAGAAATTGTTTATTTTCACCATTTAAAATATTAAATATAAAAGTATTAAATATTAAAAGATACTGTCTCATATCTTCAATACTAAGTAGAATTTTAAAATTTTAGTTTTACACCATATTATATAATACCTCATAACACTTTCATCAATAAAATAAAACAATATTTGTGAAAATGTATCATATTATGTTCTTCAACTAAACTCTTCAATTGCGTTATAATGTCTGCGCCCAACAGTGCAAAAAGCCCAAAGATTTAGTGGTTACCAGATTGATAACATTTTTCAGTTAAATATATTTGTATTTTATTCTTATCCTAAAAATATTTCGTTAAAGAAGAAAGCTCGGATTTTATATGATATAAATATATTAAATATAGAAATTATTTTCACCAGTTAAATTATTAAATGTAAAACTATTAAATATTAAAAGATACTGTCTCATATCTTCAATACTAAGTAGAATTTTAAAATTTTAGTTTTACACCATATTATATAATACCTCATAACACTTTCATCCATAAAATAAAACAATATTTGTGAAAATGCATCATATTATGTTCTTCAACTAAACTCTTCAATTGCGTTATAATGTATGCGCCCAACAGTGCAAAAAGCCCAAAGATTTAGTGGTTACCAGATTGATAACATTTTTCAGTGAAATATATTTGTATTTTATTCTTATCCTAAAAATATTTCGTTAAAGAAGAAAGCTCGGATTTTATATGATATAAATATATTAAATATAGAAATTATTTTCACCAGTTAAATTATTAAATGTAAAAATATTAAATATTAAAAGATACTGTCTCATATCTTCAATACTAAGTAGAATTTTAAAATTTTAGTTTTACACCATATTATATAATACCTCATAACACTTTCATCCATAAAATAAAACAATATTTGTGAAAATGTATCATATTATGTTCTTCAACTAAACTCTTCAATTGCGTTATAATGTATGCGCCCAACAGTGCAAAAAGCCCAAAGATTTAGTGGTTACCAGATTGATAACATTTTTCAGTGAAATATATTTGTATTTTATTCTTATCCTAAAAATATTTCGAATAAGAAGAAAGCTCGGATTTTATATGATATAAATATATTAAATATAGAAATTATTTTCACCAGTTAAATTATTATGTAAAAATATTAAATATTAAAAGATACTGTCTCATATCTTCAATACTAAGTAGAATTTTAAAATTTTAGTTTTACACCATATTATATAATACCTCATAACACTTTCATCCATAAAATAAAACAATATTTGTGAAAATGTATCATATTATGTTCTTCAACTAAACTCTTCAATTGCGTTATAATTTATGCGCCCAACAGTGCAAAAAGCCCAAAGATTTAGTGGTTACCAGATTGATAACATTTTTCAGTGAAATATATTTGTATTTTATTCTTATCCTAAAAATATTTCGAATAAGAAGAAAGCTCGGATTTTATATGATATAAATATATTAAATATAGAAATTATTTTCACCAGTTAAATTATTAAATGTAAAAATATTAAATATTAAAAGATACTGTCTCATATCTTCAATACTAAGTAGAATTTTAAAATTTTAGTTTTAGACCATATTATATAATACCTCATAACACTTTCATCCATAAAATAAAACAATATTTGTGAAAATGTATCATATTATGTTCTTCAACTAAACTCTTCAATTGCGTTATAATGTATGCGCCCAACAGTGCAAAAAGCCCAAAGATTTAGTGGTTACCAGATTGATAACATTTTTCAGTGAAATATATTTGTATTTTATACTTATCCTAAAAATATTTCGAATAAGAAGAAAGCTCGGATTTTATATGATACAAATATATTAAATATAGAAATTATTTTCACCAGTTAAATTATTAAATGTAAAAATACTAAATATTAAAAGATACTGTCTCATATCTTCAATACTAAGTAGAATTTTAAAATTTTAGTTTTGCACCATATTATATAATACCTCATAACACTTTCATCCATAAAATAAAACAATATTTGTGAAAATGTATCATATTATGTTCTTCAACTAAACTCTTCAATTGCGTTATAATTTATGCGCCCAACAGTGCAAAAAGCCCAAAGATTTAGTGTTTACCAGATTGATAACATTTTTCAGTGAAATATATTTGTATTTTATACTTATCCTAAAAATATTTCGAATAAGAAGAAAGCTCGGATTTTATATGATATAAATATATTAAATATAGAAATTATTTTCACCAGTTAAATTATTAAATGTAAAAATATTAAATATTAAAAGATACTGTCTCATATCTTCAATACTAAGTAGAATTTTAGTATTTTAGTTTTGCACCACATGATACAATACCTCATAACGTTTTTATCCATAAAATAAAACAATATTTGAGAAAATGTATCATATCATGTTCTTCTACTAAGATCATCAATTGTGTTATAATGTATGCTCCCAACAGTGCAGAGAGCCAAAAGATTTAGTGGTTACCAGATTAGTAGCATTTCTCAGTGAAATATATTTGTATTTTATTCTTATCCTAAAAATATTTCAAAAAAGAAGAAAAGTAATTATCAATAAGGGGCTTGGTGCAATATAATAGAAGTGTAAAAAATAACAACGTTAAAAGCACCAAAGATTTTAAATTTCAAGCATACCGGTTTCGGTAGCATATATCATACCTTTATAAAATTTTTAAAAATATTGTTAATAGTGAATTCGCTATTCCCCCATTATCAAATTGTTGAAAATATTACATAAAAATTTCTTTCTCTTATTTTTTAAAAGCAATTTTTCACTATTTCGGTTCTATTTTCTTATTGGCTGTTCCTAATCCTCTGTTTTCCTTTTGGTCAATAAACCTTTAATTTGAATCAATCCCCATCTCTTCTGTATATGTGAGCAAATTTCCGCCGTCCTTAGCACTGTGGTAGGTATGCTATATGCTACCGAAACCGGCATGCTTGAAATTTAAAATTTTTGGTGCTTTTAACGTGTTATTTTTTACACTTCTATAAAAAGAAAAAGTATTTCGCTCGAATTTTATATGATATAAAAATATTAAATATTAGGAATTATTTTCACCATTTAAATTATTAAGCACAAAAATATTAAATTTTAAAAGATACTGTCTAATATCTCCAATACTAAATAGAATTTTAGTATTTTTGTTTTATCATGTGATATAATACCTCATAACGCTTTCATCTATAAAATAAAACAATATTTGAAAAAATGTATCATAACATGTTCTTCCAATATGCTCTTCAATTGTGCTATAGTGTATGCTCCCAACAGTGCAAAAGCTAAAAGATTTAATGGTTACCATATTGGTCACATTTCCAGTGAAATATATTTGTATTTTTTTCTTATCCTAAAAATATTTCGAATAAGAAGAAAAGGGTTTCGCTCGGATTTTACATGCTTATATATGCGTGTGGTTTCGTCGTGAAGTTCAATTATGTATGTGCTTGTGACCAGTAAAGTAATTAACGGCAGATACCCCATGTTATCAATAGTCCACCTGTTGAAACGTCACAACCCCTTTGTGAAATTTTGAGGTTGACAGTTCTCACGCACGCAAAACATTTGCATTTTGCGAATGCTTAGATTATCTTTATTTTTAATTAATTATCTTTATTTTTTTACATTTTATTCAAGTTTGACCTTGTTAAGGGGAAAAAAACCGCGATATAAATATGATTGAAAGATTTATTTATTTATTCTTTTTTTTTTCTCTTATAAAATTAGTTTAAAGAAAATTATTTTTAAGAAATATGATTTACTGTTCCAAAAAATTTGACTAGAAAATTATTTTCTTTTAAACTATGAACGTGGGAGGAATAAATCAGCACACTCCTACGAGAATCTCAGTTATCCCTTACAGGCGTTGAAAAGGGAAGAAAATTCACAAAGAATTATGAAAATTTTCTTGATATCTAACACTGCCACATAAAGTAAAATGATTGATTTTCTTGGCAATTCAGAATCAGAAAATTCATTTCATCTTATAGATTTCTTGAACCCAATATAAATCTTTCTTTCCATCGACACTTATTCTTTGCATAAATCTTGGCGTATGCTTTTTACTTTCCGTTACGCTTGGTATTATTAGTAAAAAAAATATTTTTATTTTTCTTATAGTACAGCAAATTCCATGGTGATGAAGATTTATTTTTACGAGTTATTGTTAGAGATTTAGAAGATTTTTATTTTTATACTAGATTAGATATATAAGAATATTTCATCGTTTATCTTTATAGAAAATAAATGACCATAAAAATAGGTATGTTATAAAGAAAAAAAATACAGCTTTAGCTTTAAAAGTGTAGTATGTATTATGAACTTAGTTTAATTATTTTGGTGACTAAAATTCAACGGTACTTATTAGTTATCCCGTCAACCGAATTACTGCCGCCAAACTGTAAGATTAAATGCCAATAATGGTTGATCGTAAATGTCACATTCACTTGACTTTAAGCAAGTTACACGTGTTTACGCCATCAAGTGATTTTTATTTCGACGTTTTATTTGTATTTTTATTAGTGATATACTAATTTATTTGTTCTTTTGTTATTTAAAATAAAAATTATGTCAATTTGTATAATTTGGCGATTTATATAATTTGGTGAAATTGGTCGACGGGATAACTAACAAGTACTAATTCAACACTATACTTTCGCTATTTTTAAAAAGACATTCGATTTGAGTCGCTAAATAAATAATTAATAAAATATTTAATGAAAAAAAACATTAAATAATGGCACTTTGAAAGTGCCAGCAGAAAATCAAAAGACTGATTTTCTGAACAAACCTAAGTAAGAAAATTTATTTCATCTTATAGGTTTCTTGACAGCAACATAAAGCTTGAGATTGATAATTGATTGTTTGCATAAATCTTATCGTATATGTTTCACTTTCTCATATTCTAGATATTATTCGTAGAAAATATTTTTTTTTATGCTGCAACTCTTACCGATTCAGAATCATTTATTTTGCGAGACACTTATATATATAGTCCGGGAATCAGCATCAGAGTTATGCTGCCAATTTTAGTGTCGATAATATTGGAAAATATGATATATTAGAGGTGCAGTTAACGGAACTACCAGTCAACTAGTGCACCAGCAGGGCATGTTTTTTTAGCACCACCACACACACCTCTGGAATGTTAAATGCATTGCTGAATGACAACTCGAATACCCATGATGTTCCCAAGTCGCTGTAACAATGCCCTTAATCTAGCCTTCCCCCATAATCAACTTATTCATCAGATATATGTTAAATTACTAGATTATCCACATAAAACAGTCTACATCAAATGGATCAGAAAACACGCCAAAACCAGAGGTAATGAAAGAGCCGAAATCAACAACAACATCCACCACGTAACCCATCATCAATTTAGTTTTTGCAGTCTCTGTGATCAAAAAAGCACTAAAGGATAAAATGTTGTCAGACTGGCAACAATATTGGACTTCATCTGAAAAAGGCCGATTTACATATAAAATCTTGAATAAAGTGGATTCTGATTTTATCTGCAAAAGTCATATTATTCCATATTATGTTAGTGGACACGGCAGTTTTCCCGCCTTTGTTAATAAAATAGGGAAACGAGACTCTCCATCCTGCCCATGTGGCAAGAGAGTAGGAGACCCAATCCATTACCTTTTCTCAAAATGTTCATTAATGGCACATACCTTTGACTTTAAAAGAAATAAAACTTTACGTTTCAACCTTAAAAGGATCCTATTCGATCCAACAAATTGTGTCAAGTTAAAAGCCAACTATAATATTTTAAACAAACATTTTTCATTTGGAAAAAAAGACTTTTAACGCTCATCTGTATGATGAACTTTCTACTTCGAGTCACTTAGCTTAAATATTTTACTTTATTTCATTACATTTTGTCATATTGTTTAATAGTCATTTTGTTTGTATTGTTATTTTAATCAAGCTCTGTCATATTATCTTACTAATTATTGTTTACCTTAAGTAATTGTCCTATCTTAAATTTTAAGTGTAATTACACACATTTTACATGTTAACTAAATAATGAGATGTAATTAAGTACCTATATTAACTTTATTTTATAACATAATTTTAACTATTCATCATCAACTATAACTGTAAATTTTCTCGGATTTGCCCAATAGTGCAACTAATTGTGAATTACCTGTAATAATCATATAATTTTCATTAAGCAGGGGCTTCTAGCCTGCTGGAGCTTCCGTGCTCGTTCGCGGGTACTGGAGTCTCCGCGGGATAGTGAATATGTGTTTTCCCCTCGTGGACTAATCAGCTCCTATACCAAAAGGTTGGCTGACCACGAATGGGTGATTAGTGATACGTGATTAGTCGCCGTAAAGCTGCTAAGAAAGCACCCACGCTAGCGTGTCAGCTGACTGGTAGTTTCGTTAACTGCACCATCTAATGTATTATAACAAATATCATCGATTTTAAATTGGTTGTAAAAATGTGACGCTACGTCCTGGACTGATATATATATGTATAAGAATATTTCATCATACGCTTTTATAGTAAATAAATTATCATTGAAATAGAGTAGAAGGGTTTTCCAAGGAAAAAAAAAATATTTTTTTACCTGATAAACAATTTAAATTTTAACGACTTTGTAAATTTTAGCGCCTCTAAACTTTTAACTGCCATCTTTCAAAAATAATTAATTGAAAAAAGTATATGCCTTTTTTAGGTAGCTTTCTTTACAAAAAGCTGCCTATTGCAGCCGTTCGGAGGAAAGCGATTTCAAAAAATTTTGGTATATTTTCATCGATCATGACCCCCAGACCCCGAAACCACCCTCCGTTCAAAATTGATATATATATATATATATATATATATCAATATATATATATATATATATATATATATATATATATATATGACCTGTGTCATACTGTAACTCTCGTATTTATGAACCGATTTGGATGTAATTCGGTGTGTACATAGTACATACCAATGTCTCGACCGAGTTCGTTGGCCAGCTTCATCCGCCATTTTGTTTCAAAATGGCGGCCATTTAAAATTTTTTAAAAAATTTAAAATTTGAAATGTGGTACCAAAAAATTGAAAATGGAAAAATATTTTTTTCTTATGTATTTGACCTTTATACAAAGACTCCGTAGCAGTTTTTGTTTCGTCTATATCTTAAAAAATGGCTGAGTTATAGCATTTTGAATTTCTAGCGAAACTGATATTTTGAAACGTCCTGAATTTTGTCACGCGATAAAAGGCGTATTTATGAACCGATTTGGATGTAACTTCGTTTATACATAGTAAAGACCAATGTCTCGACCGAGTTCGTTGGCCAGCTTCATCCGCCATTTTGTTTAAAAATGGCGGCCATTTAAAATTTTAAGAAAGATTTAAATTGGAAATGTGGTACCAAAAAATTGAAAATTGAAAAAATATTTTTTTCTTATGTTTTTGACCTTGATAAAAAGATTCGGGAGCAGTTTTTGTTTCGTTTATATCTTAAAAAATGGCTGAGTTATAGCATTTTGAATTTCTAGCGTGGCTGACATTTTGAAACGCCCTGATTTTTGCCAAGTGATAACAGAAATATTTATGAACCGATTTGGATGTACCTTGGTGTGTACATAGTACATACAAATAACTTAACCGAGTTCGTTGGCCAGCTTCATCCGCCATCTTGTTTCAAAATGGCGGCCATTTAAAAAAATTTAAAAAAAATTAAATTTAAAATGAGATGCCAAAAAATTGGAAAATGAAAAAGATTTTTTCGTATGTGTTTGACCTTAATACAAAGATTCCGGAACAGGTTTTGTTTCGTATATATCTAAAAAAATGGCTGAGTTATAACATTTTGAATTTCTATTGTGGCTGACATTTTAAAACGACCTGATTTTTGTCTTTCGATAACAGGCGTATTTATGAACCGATTTGGATATTACTTGGTCTGTACACAGTGCATACCAATGTCTCGACCGAGTTCGTTGGCCAGCTTCATTCGCCGTCTTGTTTCAAAAGGGTTGCGATTTTTTTTTAAATGTATTTTAAAATTTAAAATGAGGTATTAAAAAATTGGAAAATGAAAAAGATTTTTTTTATGTGTTTGGCCTTGATACAAAGATTCGGAGCAGTTTTTGTTTCTGAAAATTTGTTCTTTTGTTTATATCTTAAAAAGTGGTTGAATTATAGCACTTTGAATTTCTATCATGGCTAACACTTTGAAACGATCTTGTATTTGTCACGCGATACCACACGTATTCGCCTATTTCGATGGAAGAAGGCATGTGGATAGTATACATCAATATCTCGACCAAGTTCGCTGGCCAGCTTCATCAGCCATCTTGTTTCAAAATGGAGGCCATTAAATTAAAAAAAATTATATTTAAAGTGAGGTGCAAAAAAATTAGAAATTAAAAAAGGTTTCTTTCTTAAGTATTTGACCTTGATATAAGGATTCAGGAGCATTTTTTGTTTGCCTTTATCTTAAAAAATGGCTCAGATATAATAGTTTCAATTCCTAACGTGGGTGACATTTTGAAAAATCTGATTTTTTGCCTGCGACAGCACTCGTATATATCAACCGATTCCGATGTGAGTGAGCATGTGCACAGCAATTACTAAGGTCTCGACCAAGCTCACTGGTTAGCCTCATCCACCACGTTGTCTTAAAATGGCAGGCACATTAAGAAATCGCCGAATTTGGCAGCCAAATATAAGTTACTTTAATTAAAAGCAGCTTGGATAAAGCTGACTAATTTCGCGAAATTCTCATTCATAATGAATTAGTATTGATAAAAATTAGTATTGAATCTCCTACATTCGGTTTCCACTTAATTGAGCTTCGTGTGTTTAAATAATATAAGTTGCCTTTTTTAAAATAAAGAATATGAAAGCTACCTCTTCCTCCCGGCACTGGCCGGAAGGACTTTTTTGGCATATTCTCAGCCACAGCCGAGATGGTGCATCTGTTTACACACGCCAAAATTATATCTGCATTTTTATGCTTTTAAATTATTGTCTGTTGCAAATATAAATAAGTGTGAGTAGTAAATCAAAATTACGTCCACTACTAATCATATCACAATATTAAAATATTTAATTGCTTAAAAGACGTTATAAAAACACATTAAAAGTAAATTAAAAATCTATATTTACATGTTTCAACTCATTTTCTGAGTCGTCGTCAGAATGCATAACAGAAAATTGCAAATGCATATGAAAAATGGGAAAAATCGTCGAAAATAAACAAGTAATCATATAACGCGCAATACACTTTCGCGATTGCTCGTGTTCCCTCTATGTCGCGATGCCGTAAGTTGTGCAACCATTCAACCCATAAATTCGGGATACGATAACATAATGTATCGTTACAAACTCCTGAACCTCTTAAATAAATTTCAATGGACTCTCTTATGAATAATTGTAAATAAAAATTAGACCTTTAGATTATTTTACTCTCGTTAAAAAGTATGTTAATGTTCTCTATTAGATTTAGCCGGGATAAAGCAGTATTACCTCTATTGTATTTTATGTCCGCTATATGTTCTTTACATCTGATATTGAATTTTCGTTGGGTTATACCTATATAATAATTTTTGATTCCTCCCTCCCTAATAAATGAAATCATATAAACTCCTGAGAGGTCATCTCTATTAATAGGATCAATTTTAGTATTTAAAAGCATCTTTAATTTCGGAGGCGGCTTCGCGATCAAACATAAACCAAACTTTCTTAAATGATTTTTTATAAGATCAAAGAAATCTGGGAAATAATTTGCTACAACCCTTTTCGTATTAACTTCATTAATAGTTTTGTTTTTATTTTTAGAAGTATCAAAGGAGGTCTGAATCAATTTGTTAATTAATTTTACCTGATATCCGTTATCACTAGCAATAAGTTTAATTTTCTCTAATTCATCCCCCAGATTTATATCGGAAGAAATCTTGAAAGCACGATTAATTAGGAACCTGAAGGTGGATAATTTATAAGGCATTGGGGTGCATGCATCGGAAGGTATAACGTTTAAATCTGCGATAGGTTTTCGGTAAACTGAACGAATTAATTCATTCCACTTTCTCTGTAACTCAACATCTAAAGAAGGTAATTTTCCCCCTGTTTCTAGTTGAAAGTAAATTTAATATTATTGTCAAGTTCATTTAACTGTTGTATGAAAATCATTAACTCATCTAAATTACCTCGCCAAACAATTGGCGGTTGGCGGTTACCGCCGCGGCGAGCGGCCTCTCTCCGTCCGCAACCCTTTATTCTACTCTCTGTTTTGCGGAAGCCAGATTGAAAAAAAAAATTGAAAAATTGAAACCGGACAAATTTAAAAGGGAAATTACACAAATTAAGAAGACAGCAACGCGGGAAGGGAACATTATCTCAGCATCATCAGCACATCATCAGAGCAGCTCATCCCATCGAGCCACATCAACTCATTCAGATTCGTGACGTCCATCTTTGCGGTGCAAAGGACTGCGCGCTCACGCTTTTTATACTGAGTTTTTTCCTGTTTCTACTATTAGGTAGCTTTCTTTACAAAAAGCTACCTATTGCAGCCGTTCGGAGGAAAGCGATTTCAAAAAATTTTGGTATATTTTCATCGATCATGACCCCCAGACCCCGAAACCACCCTCCGTTCAAAATTGATATATATATATATATATATATATATATATATATATCAATATAGATATATATATCTGACCTATGTCACACTGTAACTCTCGTATTTATGAACCGATTTGGATGTAATTCGGTGTGTACATAGTACATACCAATGTCTCGACCGAGTTCGTTGGCCAGCTTCATCGCCATTTTGTTTCAAAATGGCGGCCATTTAAAAAATTTAAAAAAATTTTAAATTTGAAATGTGGTACCAAAAAATAGAAAATGGAAAAATATTTTTTTCTTATGTATTTAACCTTTATACAAAGACTCCGTAGCAGTTTTTGTTTCGTCTATATCTTAAAAAATGGCTGAGTTATAGCATTTTGAATTTCTAGCGAAGCTGACATTTTGAAACGTCCTGAATTTTGTCACGCGATAAAAGGCGTATTTATGAACCGATTCGGATGTAACTTCGTTTATACATAGTACAGACCAATGTCTCGAACTAGTTCGTTGGCCAGCTTCATCCGCCATCTTGTTTAAAAATAGCGGCCATTTAAAATTTTAAGAAAAATTTAAACTTGAAATGTGGTACCAAAAAATTGAAAATTGAAAAAATATTTTTTTCTTATGTGTTTGACCTTGATAAAAGGATTCGGGAGCAGTTTTTGTTTCGTCTATATCTTAAAAAATGGCTGAGTTATAGCATTTTGAATTTCTAGCGTGGCTGACATTTTGAAACGTCCTGATTTTTGCCACGTGATAACAGACGTATTTATGAAGCGATTTGGATGTACCTTTGTGTGTACATAGTACATACAAATAACTCAACCGAGTTCGTTGACCAGCTTCATTCGCCATCTTGTTTCAAAATGGTGGCCATTTAAAAAAATTTAAAAAAAAAATAAATTTAAAATGAGATACCAAAAAATTGGAAAATGAAAAAGATTTTTTGTATGTGTTTGACCTTAATACAAAGATTCCGGAACAGGTTTTGTTTCGTCTACATCTAAAAAAATGGCTGAGTTATAACATTTTGAATTTCTATTGTGGCTGACATTTTAAAACGACCTGATTTTTGTCACGCGATAACAGGCGTATTTATGAACCGATTTGAATATAACTTGGTCTGTACATAGTACATACCAATGTCTCGACCGAGTTCGTTGGCCAGCTTCATTCGCCATCTTGTTTCAAAAGGGTTGCCATTTAAAAAAAAAATGTAATTTAAAATTTAAAGTGAGGTATTAAAAAATTGGAAAATGAAAAAGATTTTTTTTATGTGTTTGGCCTTGATACAAAGATTCTGGAGCAGTTTTTGTTTCTGAAAATTTGTTCTTTTGTTTATATCTTAAAAAGTGGTTGAATTATAGCACTTTGAATTTCTATCATGGCTAACACTTTGAAACGATCTTGTATTTGTCACGCGATACCACACGTATTGGCCTATTTCGATGGAAGAAGGCATGTGGATAGTATACATCATTATCTCGACCAAGTTCGCTGGCCAGCTTCATCAGCCATCTTGTTTCAAAATGGCGGCCATTAAATTAAAAAAAATTATATTTAAAGTGAGGTGCAAAAAAAATTAGAAATTGAAAAAGGTTTCTTTCTTAAGTATTTGACCTTGATATAAGGATTCAGGAGCATTTTTTGTTTGTCTTTATCTTAAAAAATGGCTCAGATATAGCAGTTTCAATTTCTAAAGTGGGTGACATTTTGAAAAATCTGATTTTTTGACTGCGGCAGCACTCGTATATATCAACCGATTTCGATATGAGTGAGCATGTGCACAGCAGTTACTAAGGTCTCGACCAAGTTCACTGGTTAGCCTCATCTACCATGTTGTCTTAAAATGGCAGGCTCTTTAAGAAATCGCCGAATTTGGCAGCCAAATATAAGTGACTTTAAATAAAAGCAGCTTGGATAAAGCTGACTAATTTCGCGAAATTCTCATTCATAATGATTTAGTATTGATAAAAATTAGTATTGAATCTCCTACATTCGGTTTCCACTTAATTGAGCTTCGTGTGTTTGAATAATATAAGTTGGCTTTTTAAAAATAAGGAATATGAAAGCTACCTCTTCCTCCCGGCACTGGCCGGAAGGACTTTGTGTATTTGTGACAGCGGATTCATGATGTAGTTCCGGTTCGTAGCTGAATAGGACTTTATTGTGGACTGTTGTTAACTCCTAGTAGTGCTTTTTTGTGAGTTCTACGTCGAATCTACCATGGATAATACGGATCCATTTGACTTTAATGCGAATGCCATGCGCATAATTAAAGGTGAAGAACCATCTGATCTCGCTGCTGCATGGAGCGAATACCCACCAGTTTCGGATGAGAAACAAATCGAAATCGTCAAGCATTTCCTTATAGACTGTGGCACCCACATCAAAATAATGGTGAATGAGACAGGCTACTCCAGCCGCGAAGATCTACAAAAGAATGTGAGTAACACTTTATCTTCTGTGATGTTTTTATTTACAGAGCCATTTAACCCCCAAAGACTTTGTAATCTACCAGAATTTAAAGCTTTTATCCTTAAATATAACTTAGACCTTTTTGAAACATTAACTAACTTAAAGGCAATAGCGGTGAACCCAAATGAGGGCTTCCTCCCTGCCAAAAATACTACCCGGAAAAGAAACCGTGAAGAACCCGGTAGCGTACCCTTAGCTAACAAATTTGCCATGTTAGCAGATAAAACTAAAGAAACTAATGAAAATACCGATATGGAAATCCCAAATTCATCTGAAGGCGGCGCAGTCGGTGGCTCTGCTTCACCCACCACCCCTAAAATAAAAATCCACCCATTTTACACAGAAATAAAGGGTAAATGGCACGAACTTGCTGCCAAAATAAAAGAGCAAAATGAGACCAACCCACTTATCAAAATGGACGGTGAACTTTTAAAAGTCCACTGCAAAAATGACCAAGACTTCCGCAAAACCCAAGCATAACTAGATACTAATGCAATAGCTTACACCACCCTGAGCCGTGCGGAACAGCGCCCTCGGAAAGTGGTAATACGCGGAATCCCATGCTATACGGACCCACAAATCATCATAGATGAACTTAAACAACACAACTTTACAGCTAGTAGAGCTTCTATGATGAAGAGCAGGAAAACTGGCAAACCAATGCCCCTGTATGTAGTAAACATCTTGCCAAGAGCAAAATTTGAAGAAATCTATCAAATAACCGAAATTTGTTATATAAAAGTTACTATCGAACGATTTAAAGGCACGGGCATTGTAAAACAATGTTACCGTTGCCGAAAGTTTGGCCACTCCTCAGAAATTTGCAACCTCCCTGCAAGCTGTGCCAAATGCTCAGGAGGGCACTTAACCCCGGATTGTGACAAGATCGGTAAGATAACTCCCAAATGTAGCAAGAGCAAAATTTGAAGAAATCTATCAAATAACCGAAATTTGTTATATAAAAGTTACTATCGAACGATTTAAAGGCACGGGCATTGTAAAACAATGTTACCGTTGCCAAAAATTTGGCCACTCCTCAGAAATTTGCAACCTCCTTGCAAGCTGTGCCAAATGCTCAGGAGGGCACTTAACCCCGGATTGTGACAAGATCGGTAAGATAACTCCCAAATGTAGCAATTGTTCTGGCCCCCACCCGGCTACTTATCGTGGTTGTCCAAAAACACCCCAATTTCACAAAAATAACCAAAATTCAAAATCTTCCCCAAAAGATAAACCAGCCCAATCTTTCCCAGGCATGTTGGCCCAAACTATGGCTAGCTACAATTATGTTAAACCGGCCACAGCCCCACAAGTTACTAAGAAAGCCCCAGATACGGTTGCAACTCCAGAACCCAAACCTGAAACTACTAAATCAAACGAAAACGAGCCAAAAGACCCTAAAACTGCAGCACCTGAACCCTCTAACAGCTCTAATTATATAACTGATCTAAAAGATATCCTTAAAACTTTTCAGGAGATGAAAGAAATCTTTAAATTTAATAAATTCATTCAATGTTTCCAAAACATTGCTAGACTTTCAAAAAATTGCAATGATCCTATGCAAAGAATATTTATTATTATCAACGCTTTTGACAGCTTGGCCACGGAATTTAACTCACCCAATAATGAGTAATTCCTCCCCTTCCTTCTCCTCCTTAATCTTCCTCTCTTGGAATTGCAACTCTTTACATCGCAAATTAAATGAACTTAAACTTTTCATTTCTGATCACCCTCATATTGATGTCATTTTCTTACAGGAAACTTTCAGCCCTACCTTTAATATTAACATTCCTGGGTATAGGCTATTTCACACACCCCGCTCAGACGGCACCCCGAGAGGCGGCACTGCAATATACATAAAGCACCATATCCCCCACTATCTTTATAGCAGTCCTACTTTTACTGACATTGAATACACAAGTATTGTCATTCAGCTTCCCCACATTAATATTCACTTAGCTTCAATTTACGCACCACCTATTGGTAACTTTCCTGTTAATAGTTTAACTCAACTCTTTTCCCATCCCCAACACTGCTTCTTTGTTGGCGACTATAATGCCAGGAGTAGGCGTTGGAACTACCACGGCAATTCTCCTCGGGGTACCTCTCTTCATAATCTTGTTCAACACCTTAAATTAAGCTTACACGCACCTAATACTCCTGCACACATAAGCACGGCGCCTAATACCCATGATTCCATAATTGATCTTGCTATCTCTAAAAATCTTCCCTATCCTATCACCTCTACTGTCATTAAAGATCTTTCCTCTGACCATTACCCTGTCTGTTTCAAAATTGATATAATAAACCCTATTTCTCCGCCTCCTTCCGTGGCCATTGACTGGAAAAAATTTACCAACCATCTTGATAATAAAGTCATTACTTTTCCCGAAATTAACTCCATAACTGATATTGATGATGCTGTGGATTTTCTAAATTCCAAAATTATCGAAGCCCAAAACCATGCTACCTTCAATACCTTCAAAAATAACAACTCATTCATTCCTCCCCGTTATATTTATAACCTGATTAAACACCGTAACCAACTCCGGCGTCAATTTCAAAATTCTAGAGACCCCTCCCTTAAACCCCTTATCAATAGAGCTAACAATAGAATCAAAAATTGCCTTTTTAAAGAAAAGCAAAAAAGTTGGAATAATTTCCTCAAAAATCTTGCTAGCGAGGATAATTCTCTTTGGCTTATCAAACGTAAACTCAATAAAAAATATTCTCCCATTTCACCCCTTTCGGACAATAATATTAACTATGCATATACTGACCAGGATAAAGCAGACCTACTTGCCAATTCCTACGCTTTACAATTCTCTCCGAACCCAAACCTCGCTAGCCAGGAGCATCTTGACGAGGTTAGTGAAACTGTTCGCAATTTCATAGCCGTCCCCCCTGATGACCCCCCCCCTACTATTCAGCCTATTGTAATACATAATATTATTAAAAAACTGAAAAAACGCAAGACCCCAGGTTACGACAAAATTTCTAACACTGCTCTTAAAAACCTTCCACCCAACTGTATTATCTATATCACCTACCTTACTAATGCTATCTTTAAATTTAACTACTTCCCGAAACATTGGAAACTCTCTATCATATCACCCATACCCAAACCTGGAACTGATCTCTCTAATCCTACTAACTACAGACCTATTTCTCTGCTTCCTTCTCTTAGTAAAGTCATTGAACGTGTCATTAGGACCCAGTTGCAGGACTTTATTCAGCAAAACAACATCCTTATGCCTGAACAATTTGGCTTTCGCCCAAAACATTCAACCCAACACCAGCTCCTTCGCGTTGTTGAATTTCTCAGCGAAAAGCTCAACGCGAAGATCCCTGCTGCTGCCATTTTCCTTGATATCGCAAAGGCTTTTGACAAAGTCTGGCACGAAGGCCTTATATACAAATTAATTAAGCTTAAATTCCGTGCTAGACTCATACATTTAATATACTCATACCTTTGCGGTCGAACTTTCAGAGTCCGCATCAATAACATATTATCCATAATTCTCTCTATCCTAGCGGGCATCCTTCAAGGGAGCGTGTTGGGCCCAATGTTATTTAACATATTTTTCAATGACATCCCACGCTCATTACTTACTTATTTAGCTCTGTATGCGGACGATACATGTATCTACGCCTCTGCACACCACCCAGATAGTCTATACAGGTACCTGCAGACTCATCTTGAAGACTTCCTTGACTGGTGTGACCTATGGCGCGTTCTAATCAACGAAAATAAAACTAAAGCTGTCTATTTCTCCCGTAAATTTATCTATCCTCCTAGACTAACAATTAATAACACTACAATTCCATGGTCCGACGAGGCCAAATACCTGGGTGTCATCCTTGATCGTAGGCTCAATTGGAGCAAACATATTCTCTCCGTCAGGGGGAAAGTCGCCGGAGCTTCTCTTGCCCTTAAACCACTTCTCAATAGTAAAACTCTTTCTGTCCACAACAAGCTCATCCTCTACAATTCCTGTATCCTCCCCTTCATTACTTATGCAAGCCCTATCTGGGGCTTTACCTGCAAATCCTATATGGACAACCTAAGCAAACTCCATAATAAAAACCTTCGCATCGTCCGTGGCGCCTCCAGATACTTGTGCCAGATCCAGTGGCGCCTCCGTAATACCACTGTCCGTAGGGACCTGAACACCATCACCCTTAGGAAAAGAATTAAAGACCTTGCAAATACTTTCTATTCTACCTTATATGACCTTCCAAATGATATTGTAGCAGGGCTCCCTGACTATGACGCCTTCGAGCCCCATCATCGCAAACGCCCGAAATATTCCACAATAATGGAATCCCCGTGAGCTTTGTGTTCACCGCATAAGATTGCTAAGTAAATTTTTTCTCCTTTTTTATTTCCTTATTTAATTCTAAAAAAAAAAAAAAAAATATATTTAAATACCTCTATATATACTTTATTATATAGAAAAAAAAGAAGATATATTGCCCTGATTAGTGCCTTTTTGTTTTTGTAGGCAGCCTTGCTGCCTTCCTTAACTGCCGACCCTGCCCTTGCTTGGTGTGAGTAATTTCCTGAACTAGTGCTAACTTCTATTCTAACTTATTTTTCTCTTCATTACAGCAGTTTGTACTGCAGCTAAACCTATATCTTAATATAATTTCACTATGTAAATCCAAGTTCTTAATCTTTTTTCTCTTAACTTTTAAAGCATCTATGCTAGTTATATCTTTAGTTTTTCCTTTTATAAGTAGTTGCAATCAACTACACATTTCTTACTTTCCCAATGGCTCTACATTATGTAAGACATCACATTTAATCAGACTGGGTGTAAAGTTGACTTCAACTAGGCAACCCCTTAACCGCTGCTTCACTGTTCAGCACTGTTCAGGGAAGGGAACGGAAGCTACTGACCAACCACTGCTACGTCGAGCTTACTATTAGCTAATAATAATAATTATTGTTTGGCGATGTAATACGGATGAGTTAATAATTTTCATACAACAGTTATATGAATTTGACAATAATATTAAGTTTACTTTTGAACTAGAAACAGGAGGAAAATTAACTTTTTCAAATGTTGAATTACAGAAAAAGGGGAATGAATTAATTCGTTCAGTTTACCGAAAACCTATAGTAGATTTAAACGTTATACCTTCCGATGCATGCACCCCAATGCCTTATAAATTATCCACCTTCAGGTTCCTAATTAATCGTGCTTTCAAGATTTCATCCGATATAAATCTGGAGGATGAATTAGAGAAAATTAAACGTATTGCTAGTGATAATGGATGTCAGGTAAAATTAATTAACAAATTGATTCAGAGCTCCTTTGATACTTCTAAAAATAAAAACAAAACTATTAATGAAGTTAATATGAAAAGGGTTGTTGCAAATTATTTCCCGTGTTTTTTTGAACATATAAAAAATCATTTATGAAAGTTTGACTTATGTTTGATCGCGAAGCCGCCTCCGAAATTAAAGATGCTTTTAAATGCTAAAACTGATCCTATTAATAGAGATGACGTCTCAGGAGTTTATATGATTCCATTTCTTAGGGAGGGAGGAATCAAAAATCATTATATAGGTATAACCCAACGAAAATTCAATATCACATGTAAAGAACATATAACGGACATAAAATACAACAGAGGTAATACTGCTTTATCCCGGCTAAATCAAATAGAGAACATTAATATACTTTTTAACGAGAGTAAAATAATCTACAGGTCTAATTTTTATTTACAATTATTCATAAGATAGTCTATTGAAATTTATTTAAGAGGTTCAGGGGTTTGTAACGATACATTACCTTTTCGTATCCCGAATTGATGGGTTGAATGGTTTGACAACTTACGGCATTGCGACATTCGCAAAAATGTAGGGCGCGTTACATGATTGCTTGTTTATTTTCGACGATTTTTTCCATTTTTCATATGCATTTGTAATTTACTGTTATACATTCTGATGACCACTCAGAAAATGAGTTGAAACATGTAAATATAGATTTTTAATTTACTTTTAATGTGTTTTTATAACGTCTTTAAAGCAAATAAATGTTTTAATATTGTGATATTGTCTGTTGTTTTATTATTTAAATAATTGTTTTAAAACTTATCATACATAATGTTGTGTCAATAAGCCTATTAAAATTTCAACATAATATTAAAAAATAACTTTTCCTTGTTGTACTCTTCAAAACATATTGTGAATAGATATATTTCAGCGTTCGAAACATTTAGTTATTCTAGCTAGGTTTTATGAAATAAATGGATCCGTTTTAGTACGCCAACTGTATTATTGTCTCTTCATGTGCGCCAAAAATCTTAACATTGCATGTAGTTTCTATGATAACACTCGTAATTGGTGGTTTAGATAAGGAGATCAATAACGAGTTACCTGGTAGTTGGCAAGGAAACTCACTTTTCCAACTACGAGTATTCTCATAGATGGCAGCGAACATCTTAAATTCAATGTTTGTGAATGGGGGTCAATAATGGTCCCACCAAAATGCAAGGAGCTTAAATTTTCCTCCTTGGTTGACAGTAAAGCTGGAAAACATCTACGATGAAATGATTTCTGAGTATCAATTTGTCGACAAACGGTTTTTTGTTTCTGTAGAGTAAACTGATCGACGAAATTGAAAATATGTATTAATTTCCTCAAATTTTCTTGGAAAATTTATTTTGACCAAGAGGCTTTTCAACATCTATTTAAATTTAAAATAATTTCTCTGCACAATTTTACTGGCAAAATGACGTCATAAAAATCTAATAATCCCTAATGTTTCTACTTTTCTCTCTTTTATCCACAGAAATGGAGTAATTTAGTTGCCATAATTACAGAAATATCATGAAAAATTACAAAAAGATTAATATCTCGGAAACTAATTAAAAATTTTATGTTCTGAGAATTATAGTTTTGCAATTATAGCCAATATTATTCAACATATGGCCACAGGTTCGTGTACTACACCCAAACATTCATTTACTAGTTGCATGAATTTCTGACAATTGCATTCAATTTATGTATAGTTTTACTTTACTTTTTGATAACTACTGTCGAATTAGGAAAAAAGCTCCATGGTCTGCTACCTAAATGGATAAGATATATTTTTTTAAAAGTGAAACTCTTCCTGAAAATCATACAATGTTAATCTGAATTTGTTGCATTATTGTACGTTGAATATATGCAACAAATGTAGTAAAGTTTACGAAGACATTTTTTTCGTTTTTCTCATCATGTCTTTAAAAGACAGATATCATCATACAGCCTCCCGAAACAATCAAAGTCACGGGTAGCGTGCGACCTCCAGGCTCAAATGGGTTAAATACTGATATCAGAGAGTACGTTTTCAACTAAACATTTATATAGGTCAGTCTTAGATAGTGGTAAATTTTATGTTCTTAGCTAAAAAATATGAATTAATCAAGTCAATGTTTATATTTTTTGTCACTATCTTTTTTCAAGCACTATATTTTGCACTAGGTTAATTATGAAAAAAAAAATAACTTTCTGTATTTAAAAAAAAGAAAATGTTTTAAACGTCCAGGCTTGTGTTATATCAAGTTTATTATTGCTAAAAAACGTATTTAACATTGCAACTTTTCTGAATGGTTTGACAAAAAAAAGTTTACGATTGCTTTCAGGATAAGTGCCCCAAAACTTCTGGTTTTATTTTTTAGCACTAAAATAAGCTTAATGTTAAAAATGCCTTTACCGTGGTTGTTTCTATTGAATAAATTGATTCAAGAAGCTTGTATATCAAAATATGTTTTTATTTCTTCGAATTTCCTTGGAAAATTTATTTTAATTAAGAGATTTTTCAACATCCATATAAATTCAAATAATTTCTCTCTGCAATTTTAATAAGAAAATGCTGTCATAAAAATCTAATAATGCCTAACCTTTCCCCTTTTCTCTCTTTTATCCACAAAAATGGAGTAATTTAGTTTCCATCATTACAGAAATATCATTAAAAATTACAAAAATATTTAAAAAAAATATTAAAACTCGAAAACTAATTAGTTTCTTTTTTATTATGAGACTTATTATATGATATCCTGGGACCCAGATGGATGACTTGTTTCAATTCGATTGCCAAACGTTCCATTTTCTCGGAGTGAGTAGCTGAGAAATACAGACAAGCAGATTTTAATATAATATTAGGTTGAGTAAAAAGTTCTGGGAAATTTTTTATCTAACAGTTACCAGAAATTTGTATTGTATATAGGAGTACTAGTGGTTCAGTCCAGACGTGGCTCCACCCAATTATGGCCTCTTTCGATCAACGCAACACTCTTTCAAGGGCCGTCGATTTTAATCCTTTAATTAAGTTGAAGAAGCATGTCAAGAGTTTTTCGATTCCAAGGAGCCGCCATGGTATTTCCAGCATCTCCGGAATCTGGCAGAACGATGGCAGAAAGTCGTGGACTATGATGGTGTCTACTCTCTTAAATAAATTCAGCGATTTTAACTCCGATTGAGCGTATTTTCACTCCTTTTCAGTATTGAAAATGCACTTATCCTATAGGAGTGAATTTCATCCATCTTGCGGAGTGGTTTTTTTTTTCATTCCTTTTTGATAAGCTGTTTTCGCTCTTTTTTTCGACTAAATTAATAGGCAAAACGAGTGACTGCACTCAATATTGATAAGTCATTTTTGACCCCTATTTTCGTCAAATTTAATAGGCAAAATAAATTATTTCCCTCTTATTTTCAGATTTTTTTTTTTTTTTTTTTTTTTTTTTTTTTTTTTTTTTTTTTAACATATATAACTCCCCAGTTTGCAAAATGTATTATTTTTAAAACTCCATTTTGTTTTATTTTAATCTAGATGCAGAATAAATTTTGTTTTTCATTTCCGAAAGATAAATTAAATGATAATAATAATAAAAGATAGTTCGCACCATAACAAGACAAGATTTTCTACCTTGTCAATATCCTGAAGTGCGTTGCTTTTACTTTATCTTTCTTATTACAATTTTTTTCTTTTTAATATTTTCACATTGTATATATAATTTTAACGTTATTAGTTTTAATCCGGAAATGTCGATTTCTTTAATTATTTCTGATATTATTATATCTTATTAATATATTTTGCTTATGACACAGATAAATAATTATGGAATATAGAATTCATGTGTTACATAACTGCAAACTTTTTTTTAGTTAAACTTTTGAATATGAACAGAGTATAACACAAAAATAAAAATTCACAAAATCATAATTTAAAAAAAGGTCAAGCTAGTTGTGTCATAAAAATAAAATAAATTGATAATATTTTTTACTAATCTATTATTTTCTAATACTTTTTTAAATCATCTTTTACATTTCGTACTATTTACATAATACTGTGGCAATTAAAAAAATAATAAATAAAGTGTAGATGTGTACAACTATCTAAATGAACACAATTTATTAAATACTTGTACTTCTGAAACATAAAAAAATAGAACATATATCATAAGTTAATAATAATTTAATAATTTTTATAATCATGGGTTGTGTTCCGCAAATATTTCTGAGTGTCAAGAGCAAAGTAGTATATTAATAATCAATAATATAAGCACAAAATGATATATGTTTAATAATGTAAATACCAATTAGCAAAATATTTTACACAATTTGAATACGAGAAAACTACATATCTAAGTGCATTTTTATTGATTATAAAAAATATAGAACAGACGCATTAAAGAAAAAAAAAAAAAAAAAAAAAAAAAAAAGTAATTTAAGAAGTTCATGTTTCCGGTTTAAAAGTAATAACGTTAAATAACGCAAAAAATCATATATACAATGTGAAAATACAACAAGGAATGGCGAAGGAATTACGAGAAAGGTGAAGTAAAACAATGTACTTTACCTTAGAATTTTCAGAATCAGTAAAATCCTAGAATCGCCGGTAGCCATCTTGGTTTCAGCTGGGAAACAAAAACGAAATTTATCCAGTTCTTTGTGATGATTCCCCCCCCCCTCCCTGCTTTCGTGGGCATAATCCATCTATCTTATTCTATGCCAATTTTAAATCAATCAAATTATAATTGTAATATTGTTGTTTTAATCATGTAGGTAACGCTAAGCTTTGACGCTTGAAATAAACAAGCGACTCTCTTTTCAAAACGGTTCTCCCTCTGCCAAATTATATATCGCGTTACAGGATTTCAACCAATAGGGAAGCTTCTTAAACCGCTCTTTTAGAGATATTTTTCTGTTCCGATCTGAAATGAGCGGCCCTGGGAGGCTACTCCTAAAAGGATGATTTGGCAAACCAGTTTTTTGTGGAAAATGTCTCTTTTTGATAAAACAGTTACTCAGAAAGAACAAAAACACGCGTAAAACTTTTCGTTCTTTTGTTGAGTTAATAATTCGTTCTTTTGATTTAAGAGTGTACTTTGAAGAATAAAAATTATTGCTTTTATTGTTAATTTGCGCATAACAGCACAACTTTCACAATTTCCCAGAACTTTTTGCTCAACCTAGTAATAGATCAGTGCAAAAAAGAGACAAACAATTCTCTGAAGTCGGGTTTTCCTGTTAAAAATTACTTGTTGTTATACCCATTTAATTTGATTTGCATAGCGGCCAACCTTTCGATTTTTTTCTGGTCAAATAAACATATTTTGAACTTCAAATGTATTTTAATAAATTAAATCGAATAAGTACGACATACAAAGAAGACACGTTTCATTAAATAAATGTTCGATATATGTTTATTTTACTTGGAAAAAAAATTGCAGCTATGCATATCTAGAATTTTATATAATACAAAGGATGCAACCCGGGCTTCCCGGTCTACAGAACATAAGGGGAAATCATTTTTGTATTGAAACCACTGTTAGTTTTTTCACTTTTAATATATTTTCTTGTATTACTAACTAACAACACCAAAAGACCTGCTTAGGTGGGAGTATCCATTATGCATTCAAATAAATTTTAAATTTTATTAAAAGCTGTAGATTTGCATTAGCCGCATGCCGCAGGTTAATAGGCCAAGAAATCACCAAAAGTTTTGCTATGTATAGCAGCCTTTTTTATTCTGATTTTTTTTTCAGTGTTTAAGTACATAGTTGGATTAGAAATCTGTTAAATTTTTATTTTATTTTTAATATTTTATTTCTTTATTTGTTTATTGATAAAGATTAATTTCGTTATGAAATTTAAGCCGGGAGTAATCGTTGAAATATTTAAATTGTTTTAAGTGCAAACAGGTTAATGTACCCTAATCGAGATGAAAGCGATAGAAATAGATTTTTAAAATATTCATGCTGAAAAATTAGTTCAAAACCACGAAAAATCAGTAAATCGAAATATCCTTTTAAAACAAAAAAACATTTTATAGTACATCCCCCCGCCCCCCCACTATTTGGAGATATAAATATAACATTGTGAAATGTTTAGAAGTAATTAAGTTTGTGAAAAAAACGAAAAGGATTGATTACGTCGTTTCCACCTTTGATATGACGTCAATGTTACTCACAGATATGTTTCTCTTTAGAATATAGATAGAGAATTAAAGATATGAAATACTGTTTTCTTTATATTTTACTATCACACAGGGTGTCCATAAATAAATCCCAGATATAAATTTTAATAGTATCAACTTTAAGCATTCTAGAGTGTTGGCTCAAGGTCACTTTAGATAAGCGCATGCGCGATTACTGCTTTGATATTGACTCGCTTGCAGTGCCATATACGCAAAATGACGAGTCCTGAGCATAAAGTGTTATTTCTAGTCTGAAGATTTAACAGCCGTTAGATACATGCTATTCTTTACTTAGGGGCTTTATAAAAGATCATGTCTACTTTCCGCCGCTACTTAATGATTTGCCAGACTTGAGACACAGAATGGAAGAGACTATTGCTTCCATTACTTCGGACTTGTTGAAAGAAGTGTGAGAAGAATTGGACTTTAGGTTGGATGTGTACTGTATAACTAAAGGTGCACATATTGAACATTTGTATGAAAAACTATGTTACTTTACCTTTAATTTGATTGAAGGTAACAGATTGTTCAGATTGTTGTAAACAGTCTGAATTAAACTGTTATAATATACCATTGAAACTGAAGCATTCTTTTGTGAACACCCTGTATTATGTTCACAAACTGGATGTCACATTATGTAATAGTCTTTAAAGTATCTAATTCAAAACTTATAGAAAATGCTATCGACTTGGCAGGGGCACTGCCGTACCCCAGATTTCTCAAACAATTTCTTGACTAAATATGAAAATTATTTACTTAATATTTGCGATTTTCAATTTTTAATATTCTGTCTTATAACTATTCATCAGTTATGGAAATTTGTCCTAGCGCGTGTAAATCAACATTCTTTTGAATAATATTTTAACCAACTGAATAATTATCAATTAAAAGATTAAAAGATAAATATCCAAGTTCCAAAGCTTAAACATTTATGCCATTTAAAGGCACTTATATAATTTGCAAATATAATTATGCTATTAAATATTTATTTCTATTGAACTTTAACATCTTTGTGAAAATGAATTCTATGCTTTTCAATTTGGTGGTTGGTATTTCGGAGATTAATGGAAGGTTCTCAAAGATCGATCAGCAGTTTTGCAAAATATTTTTACTTCGCATAAATGAGTTAATTTCAATGCGATATCCCCTGTCAATGGAATTTGTTGTTGCACTTTAATGGCGTTAAATTGAATGAATTCGTGAACTAGGAATATATAATTGAGTATGATCAATACACATATCTGCATATTTCAGAAAAAAGTATACCGAAATTGGTTAAAGGTGTTAGTTACTTTTTTAGATAAAACTTCGTAGTGTTTAATCTCTTCACGCCCTTGGCCACATATGTGGATATGTTTTTTAGCTCACAGGCTGTCAAAGCCTGAGAGATAATGTGCCCGCAGATTCTGTATGTATGTATTTACGTACGTATGTATGTACGTAACGCGATAACTCTTGATAGAAATATCCGATTTGCTTCAATTATTTATCTAGGTTAATTCTGATAAGGCGCTTTCCTGATTAGTTTTCCGGGTTCATTGGTTAAGTATAAATGGGGCTGAACGGGTGGTAATACCCTCCTTTAAGTTAGATAAATGGGTTTTTCATGCAGAATTATCCGATTTGCTTCAAATTTGGTGTACCGGTTTATTCTGATAAGGCACTTTCCTGATTAGTTTTTGGGCTTCATTGGGTAAGTATAAATTGAGGAAAGGGGGGGGGGGGGGTAATACTTCTTAATTTATATTTCGAGGGGCATTGTTCTTTGAAATAAGAGTATAATATACAAATAGTGTGAGTAGCCTGTGAGCTCAATGCCATCAGTTTAACTGTGCACTTCTCTTTTTTATTTTATAACTATAATTATTGTCAATATTAGAAAGAACAAAAACTTGATAATAACTTATTCACCACAGAATCTCTCAACAAGATAAGTAAAAATTTTATCGTTTGGCTGCACTGATAATATTATTCCCGATGTACAGTTATATATATATATATATATATATATATATATATAAACGTGTAGCGATATAAAAAAAAAAAAATCGGCAGTGAGTGTTGTCAGATTATTTGAACAAATCGTTAATATTTGATAAAAATAATATCAGATATATTAAATACATTAAGTTTTACTAATTTGTAGAAATGTAAGAAAGAAATTTACTGTTAGTTTTTTATTTTATAAGAAATCATTGCACTCATAAATTACCATTAATTGGCTACTTCAGTCACGCGTAAAGACCCGTGTTCGCTAATGCTATTCCTATGGAAGAAATTTATAAAGATATCTCGGTCACATTTTAAATTAAAAATTTATTTTTTTTATTGGATAGCTGAGATCGATCTCTACAAAGGCTGTTTTTACTTTTTCGATTTTGATTACAGATTTGTTTTTACTAGGATGCTTTCATTTTAGAAACTGATTCCGAAAATGAAAGTGTCCTCATTAAAATTACCTGTAAACAAAATCGAAAAATAAAAAAACGACCTTTGTACAGATTTATCTCAGCTATCCAATGCAAAAATTTATTCATTTAAAAATATTGAAATACAGATTTTTCCTAAATATCTTTATAAGTTTCTTCCATAGGATTAACATTAACGAACGGGTCTTTTCATTTGACTGAAGTAGCCTCTTAACGCTCAGCGGCCACAAATGTGGACGTTATTACTTGGTGAGAATTTTTATTATTCTCCCCCCCTTTTTTTTACTTTTTAAATACCTATTAATATAAAATGAATAAAAAGTAAAAAAAAAAAAAAAAAAAAAAAAAAAAAAAAAAAAAGTCATTTTTTTTTATCACCATAAAAAAATCGTCTCTGAAGAGGTTAATATTATTTTTCATTTTTTGAGGATTTTGTATTTGTAGAAAAATGAATGAAATGAATTTTTATTTTGTGACTGAAACACGAAATTGTGTTAGGATTAATCAAGGCTCTGGATTGAATTCGAACATACCTGTACATTGTTTTTGCACTTTTACTAATTTGTACGTTTCAACTCAGAATTTGCTATTTGTAAGTTCATACGTAGATTTATATGATTAAGTACGTGTAATCGTATAAAAGTTCATGTGTTTAAAAAATAAAAGCTTATTTGTTATTAAAATACGAATTTTTTTTAGTTTGAAAGAGGCATTGCATCGAACTGAAACCATTTATCTCTTTCATCTCGGAATTTGTGGTTCGGAAATTTGCCCGTACATAAGAATATGAGTTTTTATGAAAGTTCATCTATATAAACAAAAGCATGATGTTTGTCTGTGTGTCTGTCTTTCTGTTTTGCTAGTGTTGGGTAGGGAAATCTATCGCAAGTAGAGGTCTGAAAATTTGGATAAGGACAGACGAAGATGGATCCGATTGCACATGAAACTCAGATTTTTCATTTTTAGGGTTCCGTACTTAAAAGTAAAAATGGAACCATTGTAAGATAACTCCTGTGTCTGTCTGTCCGTCTGTCACAGCCTTTTTACTCCTAAACTATGGAACAGGGACAGTTCAAATTGGTGGAAGTAATAAAGACTATTGACCCACATATTTACAGATTAATAAATATTCATAAATATATTTAGGATAAATGTAGACGAGCTTATTATGTTACTTGAAAAAAAAAAAAAACTTTTCTTTCTATATCGTGTGGGGTATCGTATGAAAGTTTTCCTAACCCTGAACTCAAAATTCAATATTTTCAAAGTTATCGTCGAAAATGTAGCGCAAAGATATGCCCCCCCCCCCCCATCTAATTCCGAATCTACTGAAACTAAAATTATGAAAAAATTAGAGGTAGTAGACATTAGTTTAAACCTTGCAGGAAAATTAAAGCGATTACCCTAGATCACATATTTTTTTAGATAATCGCATTTTTCCGTTACACACAAATTTCGATTTACGGGCATACAGCAAAAGTTTTGAGCAGCGCTTGAGGTACCTAAGAAGAAGTATAAAAGCATTGTCGATCATGATCTTCGAAAAAAATCGTCGGTAATTAGCTGCGATATTAACCCTTAAAGACAAGGACGGTTTGGACATACATAATGACAGGGGCGGCGTACTTTATGCTCCATCCGCTTTTAAAGCCTACATAACAAATTTTATGGATATAATTCTGTAATGCAATGCTCAGTAGCAGTATAAAAGCAATAAATGTCAAATTGTTAAAAACAGACAATTTAATTAGAATCAATTCCATAAATACTATGGGATTCGCGACTAATTTGCATTGAATGGCTCTCTCAATACACCTACCGTTTCTTTAAAGGTTAACTAAAAACTTATATGAAAAAACGCGGCGCGGAGCAAAGCGGCGTTACAACTTTGCGACGTCCTTTCGAAGCGCGCGTAGCACAATTCTAATTTTAAATTTTGAACAAGGGTTTTGCTTTAGGTACACTGTAAAAAGAAAAGATTATTATTACGCTGAATTTAGGTTTACGAAACGCCAAATGAAATTTAAATATACGCTACTTTTATTGTCAGCACCAAAATAAGTTCATTTTAAACAGATTAATATAAGATTAAAAAAAGACTTATACAAATTAGCTATATTTGATATTATTTAGGTTCCATATCTCTTTGAAATTTCATGGTACATCCATTTATACTTTTCTAGTATATACAGCTATACCCAACCCTATGTTGTATAGTTTTACAAACTCTTACTATTCTTTTAGACATATATATTTTTTAATAATACACTAACTAAATCATATATTAATGTACAGAATCCTCTGTGCGCGAGTAATACTCGCACCTGACCGTTTATTTTATAATTAGCCGAGATTTTAAATAAAAACCTTTATGAACTAGCAATAATCCGAAATGAATATTCGGCAGTTTGCCGGCTGATAACTCAGCCTTTTTATCTGTAACTATTGCCAAGACTGTTTTCCTACAACTAAAAGAAGCAATTTTTGCTCCACCTAAAAAAAGAAATGAATATGCGATTTAACAATTTTTATTAATATTTTATTTATTTACATTCTCAAAATGTTTTTGTCACTATAAAAACGCAATATATAAAACCTTACTTTATTATCAGTTAGATTTGTTCTTCCATTTTAACCCTTTATATCGCCGCGTTGTTTATCTGCAACATACCCAAAAGTCATAAATTATACAATAGGCTCTAAAAGACGATTTTATTTATTACTGCTATCTTCCAACACAGCAGTTAATATAAATTCTTAGTAGAATTATTCTCAGCAGTCCGCGATACTGAGTTAATTTTTCATGTTAAGTTTCATTTAAAGCTATATTTATCATTTGAGTAGTTTCAGATTAAATATTACTAAAATAAACTTCGTAAATTTTATAAAATTAAAAAGGCTAGATATGTCCAAACATCGATTTTCTTTTTATAGAGGTAAGTTCGTATACTTTACAATTTTGTATTAAAAGACTGACAATATTTATGAAAAGTATGTAATTTTCTGTTTTTTGCAGATATGAAAAAAGTTCTTATTAAGTCAATAATTCTATTTTTATGCTCTGTTTTTAAAAAATTATTTTTTCATGCTTAATGTTGCTTAAAACGATGTATTATAACATCTGAGTAAATATTTGCAAATCGAAACTGTTGAGTCACAAAAGCTTAAGACTGTAAGTGTAACATTAACGTAGAATACACTCAAAAAATAACTTTCATCTCACAAAAAACAGTATAAAATTTCTCTTATTATATTAAGAATTTTGTTTCAGTGGAAAAAAAAACATGTCTGAACTAATTATCATGAATATGCTAAAATATTTTTGCATGCAAGTATGAACGTATAAATAAAAAAGTATTTTTTTATTATTATTATACTCGTCATTTTTTATTTATAGTTTTTACATTTTAGTATTTAAAATATATCGATATCTGGTATAGTTTCGGGTATAATTGATTTAATTATCTTTATAACTTATAAACAGTTGTAAACGTAATGAATATTTGGTGATTTATCACTTGGGCCCAGGTAACGAAAAAATGTCTTACATTAGTTAATTTATTTATAATAAAGTTCTACATATATTAAAATCCTGTATTATCAGTGTAAAGGCAACTGTATACATAATTTTACAATTTTGTTATATCAAGAACTAAGTGAAAAATCGATTACAAAATTCCATCTGTACAAACAAAAACCAAGTTAACCCTTTGACTACTAACATTTCAAAAATTGAAATAAAAATTATGTAAAAAGTTATAAAATAAAAGTTTTCACAAATTGTTTCATGAACACGCGTTTTGAGAAAATTATAATTGCTTAGAACTATCACAATGAGTTTAAATCAAGATTTCGAGTTTATTTAACAAAATTAAAAATATATTTAACTGCTTCAGATATTAACTTATTTCAAAATTAAAGGATTTAAAAAACGCTTACCTTGACGATCATTCATCTTGATTAAAAATATTCTAGGTGAACTTTTGCTTAAAAATTTCTCTCATCTGCCAGTGTTTGATTTCTAAATACTGTGAGACCTCCCTGTGCGACCACCTCCCTGAACAACCATTTTTTCATGGAACGAAATTTATTCCCATAGGCTCAATACTAATTTTATCTCCATTCAGAGACCATCCCAGTTGAGCTCCCTCTTTGAGCGACCAATTTCTTTGAAGGAAATGAAACAAATTCCGTTTTCCTGGTCGCTTGAAGAAGGTTTTATTAGAAAAATAATTCCGGAGAGCGCATTATTCATCAAACTTCTAAACTAAGTTATTTCTTTTTTTAATTTTATTCCGGTAACTTTTGTTTAAACCTCTTTGTGCCTTTTTAGGCAATGAATGTAACTCTGATAACAAATTAAGAATGACGGTCAATAAACCCCTCTGCCCTATTCTGTCAGGAAACTCTCAAAGAAATAGATAAATGAATAAATCGCCATTATTTGTTCCCGTCCAAAAAAAAAAAAAAAAAATGCATTTATTTATTGAACTTTGAAAGGATTTGGATATAAAAGTTATAAAAGATACGAGTAAAACCGTAAAATGACAACGAACGTCAATGTATACATTTTTTAAACTCTGCAGTAATTAACTTATGTAATTAACTTTTGTTTTGATGCTTAAATTATCATATTTTTTCCTAATGTGAAAAATAAACTTTAGTAACATTATTTGTTATCCTTTTTCAACAATTAAAACCTAGATTTAAACATTATCTCCATTAAGAGACCACCTCTCGGAGCGACCAATTTTTATTCGAACGGAACGTTGTCGCTTTAGGGAGGTTTTATTGTACTTTAGTTCAAGAAATGATTCAAAATGCACACGGAATTTGCAAAATTCTTTTAAATTAAATTAAACGTCTTAAAAGATTCTTAAAAAGTATGTCCTTGATCAAGGACGCCTTTGGCGAAAGGGTTACGTAAAGAGTGTAATAATGAGATATTTTATGAAAATTTCCTTATGTGAATATTCAATTGCAGAAAGCTTTTTTATTATCTAAGTTATTATAACATGAGGAATTCTGTCTTTTTATATTACATTTATATTTAACATTATATATAAATAAAAGTAAACTCACTTGAAATACATTTTTCTTATTATCCAAAATAAAAAATAAAGTATTTCAGAAAACGAAATGCATTTTCTTCTCGTGAAATTTATGCGTTTTTATTTCAGATGTAACAAAATAAACAAAGCTCGCTTACAGGATATATGACGCTAAGCAAGGCCTTGCAAAAGAAAAAGGATTTTTATGCTAGAGGAAATATAAAATCCAGTTTTATCTGATAAAATCTGGGGTATCAGACTACTTAATACTTTACCTATATTGTTACCGATTTTGCAAATCCAATAACACTTGATCCTCTTACAATAAATAAGAAATTCCTGTGAATTTGTTTATTTTTCGTAGTAGATATATCTTGTATGTTGCATAAATAAAATATTTACGGTTTACAGCTATAGAGTATTCAAATTAAAATTAGTGATTTCAAAATATACCCTTTTAAATTCCATTGATATATGAAAAAGTCATTTACATGCGTATAAAAATCATTAGGTTTGGTTTAAAGCACCACATTGTAGCTTTAAGGAAATTTGTTCAATATAAATTCCCAGAAAACATTTTAAGAGACTGTATATTATAAGATCTTTTCAAAATATGTCATATGTAAAAAATATACATATTTACATGCTCTACTAATTTCAATCTGCCACAAATAAAATTTATACTGTCATTATGAAATGAGAAAAATATTTTCGGTAGCATATTGATATCAGTGTTGAATTCAGGGGATGGCCCGGGGGGTCCCCCCCCCCCCACCCCAGAGCAATGAAATGTCATACCCCCTGAAGATTTGAGATTTTGTGTTTTCAATGGTCAAAAAGTGTAATTTCTCCCCCGGGACTCTATAATGTCCCCCCCCCCCAGAGCCACAGAAATCCCTCCTGGAGAAAAGTGCTTGAATTCAGCACTGATTGATATGCAGTGTGACTAACTTTTCTTTAGTAAGATAAACTGTAGACGTAAGTTTTCGTTCTTTCCATGACTTATGAAAATTTTAATAAAGTGAATAGAGCTAAATAATTTTAATACTTTTCCAATCCATCAACATGGAGTTGCGATCTTCAAGCAATTTTATTATACCCATTTCATAAATTTCAGGGCTTTTGCACAGAAAAGTTTTTTTGATATGTTTTTGTTTATGTGTTCGCTGTTGTCGGAGGTGAAAGGATTTCCAATCAAAATCTGTTAATGCAAATTTGCGGTTTTTTTGGTGACTGCCAAGTTTCAATATTTCTCCCTAGTGACCAAATAAATATGAAGGCTTGTGTTATCATTAAAGATTGGCTGAAACGGGTTTTTAAAATCGAAACCGAATTTAGGTAATCTTCCTATTTTTTGCCGTAAACGAAAACGTTCAAAAATTCTTTTAAGTAATTAATACATACATAAATATACATAATTATTAATTAATTGCACGTGTTTATTAAAAATACACGTGTGGTCCATGTTGGCTCACTGTGTCTTCGGCGAAAACCATTTATTTCCATGCAAAATAAAATGTAATTAATTCATCAACGATACAGCATAATTTTCTAATTATACGGATTTCATGTAATTAAAAATATATTAGGTATACACACCCCGATTTATCTTTTATAATGATTTTTGTAAATGGTCATCTGCTATACTAGAACTTTCTCAAAGAATATTCGAAACACTTCTTCTATTTCAAACTAAAAATTTTCCATTATTATTAAGTCTGCAGCTTCAAATGAGCGCATGAAAGAGTCTTCAAATTTTAGTCATATATGCATTGCTTGATTTTAATTTGTACTTTCGTCTTGAATCAGTCATAACTGATAATTAAAAATAGTGAAGTTCACAGCAATAAATAAAGAGTGTCTTACATGAGCCGATACAGCTGAAATCAATCATGATTAAAATTTCCGAAGAAAGAAATTAGATTTTTGGAATACGGATAGTTTCGGTCCATCCAAAACTTAGATTTTGGGCCGAAAACGAAAACGTAACCGAATTTTCGGTCGATCTCTAATTGTCATAATGGAATATAGCTTATTTACTATTTACTGATTTCGGATAATTTAGTTACAACGAATCATGTAATTGTTTAGTTTCTTTTATTCTACAGCAGAGGTGATTATTGTATTAGGTAGTAAGAGCTCCAAAAGCACAGTTTTTTTTTTAAAACCATATTAACAACGTATCTTTTCCTTGACGAATATTAGCTTTTAATGTTTTTTGATAAATTTCGAATCATATTCTTTAGAATCGATTGCTTTGGTTCATTTAGAATTTTTAGAGAATCTTTCAGATATTGACATATTGCGTTAAATGATAATGTAAAGTTCTTTCAGCAAAATAAAAACATTAAACTTTTTTATGCACATAAGCGGTTGTTTTCAAGCAATTTACTTTTTTTTGCAACATAATTTTTTTTTATTTGCCACCAGCTTAAATATAAGCTTTCAAATGGTCCTTATCGAAGTCAGTTGAAATGCAGTACATTTGCACCTGGAAATTTCCAGAGAAAAAAAAATTACAAAGCAATTTTGGAAATTGTGTTCTATACCGCCATAGTAACATAATAACATACATTACTCTATGTGGTTCTGAAGCTCTTTTAGCTTTTTGTTAGGGTTTCGTACTTAAAAAGTAAAAATAGAACTATGATAAGATAACTCGTCTTTCTGTCCGACTGTCACATCCGTTTTCCTCGTAAACTATGGAACGTAAAAAGTTCAAATTTGTCAGAAGTAATAAAGGCTATTGACCCACATTTTTATAGATTATTAACCATTCACAAACATATTTAGGAAAAATGTAGGGGGGGGGGACTAATTAAGTTACTTGAAAAAAAAATTATATCGTGTGATGTATCGTATGACAGTTCTCGTAACTCCGAAATCAATTTAATTTTAGTTTTTATATTTTCAGAGATATCGTCGAAAATGTAATGCAAAAATATGTCCCCACACCTCAATTTCCGATTCTACTAAAACTAAAATTATGAAAAACGTAGCGGTAGTAGAAGTTTATTTAAACCTTGCAGGAAAACTATATCCATTACCCTACCTCCTATAGTTTTGGGGAAAATTGCCTTTTCCTGTTACACACAAATTTCACTTTGCGGGAGCTCAGCAAGGGACGTAAGGCATTCGAGGTACCTATCGTCGCGGAAGTATAGATGGATTGCTCATATTGATTTTCGAAAAACATTGTCCATAATTAGCCGAGATATTAACCTTTAAAGAAACGGACTGTTTGTACATACATAAAGACTCAAACGGCGTGCACTATACGCCATCGGCTTTTAAAGCCTAGAAAAAAAAATCATGTATATACATCTACAGTGCGGCGCAAAAGTTTCTGCAGAAGCTAAATATTTTTATAAAATGAAAAATATACATAGGAATGCTTTAAACGTTTTACTGTATCTAAACAATTTGATTACAAATTCATGTTTTGAATTCGGAAACAATTCATTGTAAGGAAAATAATAAATTATAAAAAAAAATGAAAATTGTGATGTCTCAAAAGTTTATGAACAAAAACGAAATATATGCATTTCACAAGGCACAAAAGTCCTTTAGTAGTCTATGGTGCTTCCATTGTATGTGGTGAGATCGAATACTCGATTTTCCATTGATAACACGGGAGTATGGAAGGTTTTGGGAGCGAGTTTGTACCAGGCTTCCTCTATCGCTGATATTTGCTTTTGCACAGGATAATATTGCTTCTCATCCTTGAAGCCTACACGTTAGAGGATTCCCCAGATGTTCTCTATAGGATTGAGATCTGGGCTGAGTGCTGGCCAGTTCATCACATTGATATTCTGAGATCTAAGTTCTTTTGTGCAAGGGGAAGTGAGTGTTGATGCGTTGTCTTGTTGAACGGTCCTGTTGAGACCACCTAGGAGTTCTCCAAACGGTCACAAATGCTCCACCATAGTTTTCTGATACTTTTGCGAATTTTGTTTGTCATTTAGGAAGCAAAGAGACGTTTATACATTACAGCCAAAAACGTCCCATACCTTGAGCGAATCACCACGGTGTTGTCTGCTGAATATGCTCTTCGGATCTTTACACAAGGCACGCCAAAAGAATGAGAAGCCATTTGGACCATCCAAATTTCATTTTTTTTTATCAGAAGAAATAATACTAATCCATTCGTTACGATAATACATGTGCTGTTTTGCCCATTCAAGTCTTGCTTGTTTGTGACACTTTCAGAAAAAGTTTACAAGATAATTTTTGTTTTTCGATGAACCCTGATTCTGTTATGTGTCTGCATATGATGCCATGTGATATTTTTGAGCCAAGTCGAATATTTATGTCATTAAAAGACAAATAGCTAGTTAAAGCCAATCTTTTAATTTTTTATCCTCACAAAATGTGGTTTTACTCGACGTTTCTGAGCAATATACATTTTTGAATTGTTTTCCACGTTGCAAAACACTAGAAACATCACGTTTAGACCGATTTAAAATAAGCGAAATTTTCAAAAAAAAATTACCTTCAGATTTCAGCTTCCAAACTTCTACAACTCCTTCAGGCGAGAGCTGCAGAGATTTCGAGATTTTGATATAGCTCGTACAACCTTCTCTACATTTTATACTCTAGGAAAAAAGTCTCGCCGATCCTCCACCTATCATGTTTAAGGAGATATTTGCATAAAATCCCATTTGTGCATAAACTTTTGCGACATCACAAAAACGGTTTTCTTGTAATTTCTGATTTTTGTAACGATGATTTTTTTCGAAATTTCAGATATATATTTATGATCATAGTATTCATCTACAGTGGATATTTGAAAGCATTCCGTTGTACAATTTTATTTTTATTAAAATACTAGCTGGCTGAGTCCGCTGCGCTGGACTATTTTACAAATAAACCTTCAATCAAACGAAATGAAAAATCCGACCCTGTATTTTAAATTAATATGGACCTTCATCTGGAAGGTCCTTCCGCATTTTCTGAATACGCATCGGACGCAATTGCGCTATTATATTATCTGATGCGTTGGACGAAATACGGGCAATTCAGAAGCAACTCTTTAGTACACATGCAGAGTTTGGGAAAGAAATTCGAATTACGATCATTACGATCATATCACCCCACTACTAAAAAAAAAAGAGAGAATTACAATGACTGCAGAGATTGATCATTTAACTTAAAGAGTGTTTGGGTTATTCACTTTCGTTTGTTAGTTCTTTTACTCCGAGATTCTCAGCTTGGTACTTTGTGCGGATCTGATAACATAAATACAATCTCTCTCTACGCTATATAATATTTGGTAATATACGTCTTCTTTTGGCAGGTTTTTTCTACAGTTTCTTATCTTCGATTTCCAGTAGAGTAAATACAATCAAAACAGTATTTAACTTTTATATTTTAAAATATGTGAATCATGTAAAAGTGGATATTTAAAGCGGAATTGTGTGAATAAAATTAAAATATTGTCATTTTAACTGCCGTTTCTTTTTACATACCAGTTTTAATCATGCAACTATTAACTTAGGAAAATAACCTCGATAACTAATTCAAATAGAAAACTAAACCTCTAGTTTTCATTCAATAAAATCTAACCAATCATCCGTAATCGGATCCACAACCAAGTTTGATGTGCAACGTTAGAAATGTTCGTAACGGTATGGCTAAAAATGTACCAGAGTTAGCTACAAAACAGAGTTAATTACGTTCCAAACTACATTCCATTAAATAATGTCAAATTGCTGTTGATTGAATTTTAGATCTTTCACTATCAAAACTTTTTACAAATGATAAATAAAGTTAGTTATGCAAAATTTTTAATTGTGATCTTTTTTGGCAAACCGAAGATTTTTTTTCGCATTTCTCTAATGAGCGTAATAAGACGGAGAAATAAACATGCTTTTATTTTCAAGACGTCATTATTCATCAGTTTGTTGCCTAAATAAAACTAAAAACGTTAATTTGTTACTATGATCAGCTGCTCGTGCTATGCATCAGCCAAAATTTCCTTATAATTATTGAAATTTTATTTGAATCTGAGGTACTTTTTTTAAAAAACCTAGGGTAAATGATCAAATATTGTTCAATTGGCCACCTTTGGTATTTGAAAGTTTTTTTTTAATACATTCAAAGTAATGCTTTTTTAGTGATAGTAAAATAAACCTAAAATTTGTCACTACGATCAGCTGCTCCGGCTGCGGATAAGCCAAAATTTTATAATGATTGCAATTTTAATTGAGTTTGAGGTGCTTTTTTTTTAAAACCTAGGCTAAATGAACAAATATTGTTCCACTGGCTACCTTTGGCATTTGAAATTTTTTTTTGTACATTCAAATTAATGCTTTTTTAGTGATAGTAAAATAACTGCACATGAAAAATATCTATTAGTAAATCTTCTTTTGACCGTTTGCAACATAATAAAAAAACATAAATTTACTAATCGCTAATTACTAAAAGTACAAATTTCGCGTAATCTTCTGAAATCGGATTTACCGTCCACGGTTCCTTTCAAATATAAACGAATCTCCCAACACTATATAGTAAATTCGCCAATTGTAAGGTAGCTGATTATGGAAGATTCATCCAATATCTTTTTATAACATTTCTAAAAAAAAAAAAGGAAGATATGAGAAAAAAAAAAGAAATGACGAATGGAATGGAATATATAAAAGTGATTTCAGAAAGCAATTTTTATTGCAAAATGTCTTCTTTCGTGATAGAAATAACGCATAATTGCTTACATTTTCTTAAGAATAATCTTTACTACCTAACATTGCAAACATTGAACGTTTGTATAAGGGAAATTGGCGACATGTTTTTATTAAAAAAAGAATGGACAATATTAGCTAATCTGGCTTCGAGGTTATAAAAGTCACAAATTTGGGGAAAACAAACCGACATGCTTTCGCAGTAAAGTATGATGAGAAATTTTTTAAATGTCTAAAATTAAATTATTTTACAATATGTATGTGCGTGTGTGGGAGACATTTATACTAAAATTAAAATATTTGACTCCATTTTTAAAATGTTAATTGCTATATATATATTGTACACTTGAATTAAAAAAAATATTGAAAAAATACTTTCGTACGCTTGCAAAATCAACTTTATTGTAAACATCGCTTGAACCCAAATCGCGCTTACTTCTTTTTGGCTTAAAATCAAATTTTTTGGCGACAAAAGTGAACTTAAAAATCACAAATAAACATATAACATGTAAATCATAAGTACCATCATTTTTACAATTACATCTGGTAGTTTCGTCTGTGCGTCACATGATGGAAGAGTTAGAAATAAAAAAGAACAAATCAAAAACAAAATTGTTACCAGAAGGAAGGTCTCCTTAAAGAGCATACTCAAATTATTTTGAAAAGAAGAATGCTTTTAAAACTACTCATGTATGTAGTAAAACATTAGTCAAATTTGGCGGCGGAATCTCAGTAAAAATCTGAAAAAAATCTATATATATTCGAGTATTTGGCGCAAAAAAGACGAACGTTCCCCGCTATTTGGCTAGCCAACACATTTCCATCCCAAATGCAAGATATTTAAATGCATTTGAAAATTGCTTGTTAAATAAGTGTTTAAATGCCTAAAACACAATGAATTTAAACTTAAACGAAGGATTAGCGTATTATTTTTTTATCTTTAAGCGTATATAATATAAAAAAATAGCGTGTTGCAGTAGTTATTTAATTTTACATGGCTTCACCGGCTGGAAATGTTTTAAGGGTACTGTTTGATTATTCATTCAACCAATTTGGCCAAATTATATAAATTGCCAAACTATTCGCCAAATTATATAAATTGCTAAACTACTCGCCAAATTGTACAAATTGACAAAATTTTTATTTTAAACAACGAAAGAATAAATAAATTTTTAAACATTAATCAAATTACAAATAGAAGTGAAATAAAAAATCACTTGATGACACAATAAAACACGTGTACCGTGTATAACATCAAGTGAATGTAAAATTTACGATCAGCTATTATTGTCATTTAATCTTATAGTTTGGCGATAGTTATTTTGTCGACGGGATAATCAAGTAGTACCGTTTTAAGTTTGTTTTAAAAGTAGCTGGCTAATTAAAAATGCTACCATTAAACATTTTATATTAAATACTTGTTTCCATGGCAACAATAACCTTCATTTCTTGTTTCTGATACTAACTATATCGAAGTCAAATTGCCAATGTTCCGAATCGGACATTAATTTTGAATTTGGAAAAAATTTAATAAACTGAAATTTTGTTTTAAACCGTATAATTAGGATAATAAAATTTTAATATGTACACATATAAAGGTATATGACAAAACTCTAGTAATAAAAATGTATTCATTTAAGTTAAACTTAATCTAAGTATCTTCGTATGAAGAGTAGAACAAGGTTTTGCTTAAAAATTATTTATGACAAAAAAAGTATCATTCAAAATTTTATTGTGCCGCCAACCAGCATTAAATCGCCAAAAAAATTTAATTTTCATTATTTTTTTACAAATGCTAAATCGAGATTCTGCGGATTTTTTTTTATAAACATATTATATGTCACGAGAAGAATCTTCTATATATTCCTCAATGAGAAGATATTTTTTCAAATATTTCTGAGCATGCACTTACCGAAACTTCCTTGATATCATCCTATTAACTTTTCAGGTGCATTTTTCTTAACCTAACGCAAAAGATAAAGAGCCAAATCTTATTTCAATTGCAATATTTTAACTGAGTAATTTTTTAAGCATTACGAACATTCCCTTTCATGTTTAAATTAAATATTTTTGTTTTTTAATATTATCACTCATTAAAACGTATTTTCTTCTTTTTTTCCTCCTTTTTTTAAAATTAAAATTAGTAACAGTTTTTTCTTTTATGTTTCGAGGTGTAATAGCTGTTTCAAGTTTTTTTTATCAACGATAAATTTCGCCAAGAAATAAAATTGTAAACCTTATCGTCCAAAATAACAGAATTTTCCATCATAAGTCTATAACTAATCTAGGTAGAATGATGTGTTACAGCTTAAAACCTTCCATGAAACGATACCTATCTAACGTGTAAGTTCCGTAAAATTCCATGCAGTAGAACTCGAAATCTAGGCGTTCGGAACGAAATTTCCGTTTGGATTTTATATATATAATAGATTTGCGTTATGCTTAAACTTTTGCACCGCACTGTATAGTTGTCTAGTATATGTAGCTATACCCAACTCTACGTTGTATAAATTTTTACAAAGTCTTATTATAATTTTATCAACGATCTTTTGTAATATTACAGTTACCAATTAGTATATTTATTGTACGGAACCCTCTGTATGCAAATAATGTTCGCACTTGCGACCAATTATTATTATTATTTTTTTAAAGTCAGTATCTTTACTTTTAATTTCCATTCTTTTGCACTGGTAAAGCTACTTAAATATAAAATTTTACCAATGTTTACCTAAAATAGAAAGTGATGTTTAATTTCCTATAATGAATTGTCGAAAATTTCTTTAAAATAACGCTGAAATCATCTACGTGCTATCACTTCAATGCTATAGGGAGAAAAAGAAAGGGTTTTCCGGACGACTGCATGTAATGGACATAAAAATTAAATTAGTATTCCACATTTTTTTCATGAATTTTTTTATTAAATTAATCTATAAATTATAAATTCATCTGTAAATACTCGTTTTAAACGTACGTCTTTCATATATGAATATTTAATATATGAATATTTCATATATGAATAATGATTAAAATAAAGAACAACTAGAAAATATTAAATAGAATTAGCTTTTTTGTTAAGTATAAATTTCGTAATCTAATTTTTATCCAAATCAAATATAAACAAGGTAGAAAAATCATGCTTCGAGCATAGATTATTAAACACTTTCCATCACTTCCAAAATAGTTTGACAAAACTTTGCCATAATAAGGTAAAAAAAATACGAAAACACTTTTGAAAAGTATAGCACATCTGAAAACCAGATTTCGACAATTACCGTCCATAGCCGGAAAGGTACACTAATTCTTTTGTGCAGCTCTGTATGTGAACCATAGACTTTACAGATTCTACTTAGTATGCTAAAATTGAGTTTAGTAAGAAAACAAATAACACGGTTGAAATTCACCTTCAACTATTTCTACTAATAGGCAGATACGTACTTGAATTCTTTTGTACAGCCCTTTATATTACATACATGTTTTTATAAACGCCACATATTAGCTGAAATTTAATTCAGGCTAAAACATACTTAAAACTACTAAAATCATACTTCCAGGAATTACTGTCCATAGGCAGCCATATATCCAGTTCTTTGAATAGCCCTGTATATGATGTTATATATATGCTACAAACATCTCTTAGTATACTAAATGTAGTTGAGCTTGAAACTGCATAACTCAAAATAAAAAATAACTTTAAGCAATTTACGCTCATTCTCAGTAGTACTGACAAATCCTTTTGTGTAGCCCAGTATATGGTCTATAGAATGTATGCATTCCACGTTGTATGTAAAAATTTAATTAAATTTAAAAACGCATACCATACCGGAAAATTCACTTTCAGTAATCATCCCTAAATGACAACATTTTGGATACACTATTGTAACCGAAATCTTTTATGTCTCCCTGTAAATGAATGATAAATGTAATGCAAACCATATTATACTGCAATAATCTTGTAGTAAATTTCAGTACCGTATGTACATTTTATCATATTTCAAATAGCCGAAAATAATTGAAATACTCTGCGAACAGCTTTTTCCGTAGACCATTACAAGACCGAACTCTTCCGGAGAACCTGTAAATGAATAATAAATGTTTTGCACGCCACATTCTATAGAAAACCTTTATAAGTATATATCAGACATTGATATGAATTTCATTACGTTTCTAACAGAGTAACGTCATTCAAATACGCCATAAAAAGTTTTTCTTCATAGATCATAATGTAACAAAATATGCTTGAATTTCAAAATATGTCTACTGTAATTTCTATACATAACATATTCTATAATAACTATCTTCTAGTGCACCTCAATAATGTATATAAATTTTATTATGTTTCAATTTTTATAACAGTAATAAAATACATTGCAAATGATTTTTTCCCATAGACCTTAATGTAACGGAATACTTTTGAGTGTCCTTGTAAATGAACGATATAAGGTACACATTTCATTTTCAATACCGAACATGCGATGGTAAACCTCAATAACGCATATCAATTACATGTCAATCCGAGTATATTTACGAGAGTTAGAGCAAGGACAGACAAACCCAATTCCTAAATGCTTTTCAACTGCGTTGAAAAGTGCTACAAGAAACTGGCAATCTACTTGTCTCCTATAAATAAAATATATGATTAGTATTAGAATATATTTGAGTGAACATAAGTTGAAAAATGTATAAATAAAATACCGTATGAATACGAAATTTTAAATAGATGTCTCACTATTCTGTAAACACTTATAGTTTCATACATACATAAGTGAATACAGTCACGAAAATGTAGTATACATGTATAAAGAGACTCTCGAATATTTTGCAGAGTTCACATTTTGTTTCCTTACTTACAACCAGAAACTGCATATAACCTATTCTGAATGACCTGACCCGAAGTCAACTTCAAAACTTTGTTGTTTTCTTTCCTTTTTCAGAGGCAGAATTGGATGCCTGTCCCCTGGGGGAATAAAATTGATTTTTTTCTTACTGGCAACTAGCCTTTCGTTGAAACAATGGCTCAAAATATTTTCCTACCTCTGGCGTTTTTAGTTTGATAAAGTTCTCCGTGTCTTTTTCAAAAGTTTTCTAGATTTTATTCGATGAAGTGATACTAGTCTTTTTTTTCAACAGTTGCAATCAGAGAGATAATTTTTGACGGATCTTTTCAATCCTTTGAAATCTATTGAAGATGTATACTTTGAAGTGTTACAAAAAGAATGCTTTACGAAAAACTGATTCCTCAACTCTGATATTTTTTAAACGATTTTTGGAAATTCAATAAGAATGTATAAGGTTTGTTTAGAAGAAATTCTCTATCGTAAACAACGAGATTTTGTGATGTATTATATTTAAAACATTCTAAAGAAATTTTATTACGGTTTTACTTTTGCCAAAAAACTATTTTAATGCAATTTTTTTTTTAAATTCTGTTTTAATTTCTTGTCAGATAAATTGTATACGAAGTATATAATTTATAGGGAATGAGTAACATGCAAAATATTAGTTACATTTAAAAGCACATACCAATATTGAAAATGCGCTTCCAGCAATTATTGCTCAAAGACAGTGCATGAACCAATTTCTTTGTGTGTTCCTGTAAATGATCGATAAATGCTAAAAATGTCCTATTCTATGGTAATTATCTTCATTGATTTATATCAATTACAATACACTTGAAATAGCACAATGTCATTATAACACACTGCAAATGATTTTTTCTCATTGACCATAATGTTACGCAATTTTTTGAGTGGCCCTGTAAATGAACTATTAATGCTAAACACTTCATATTAAATATTAGCATAATAAACATGCCATTGTAAACATCTTTAATATATATATCAATTGCATGAAAATTCGAATATATTTACGCAAGTTAGAGCATGAACTGACTGACAAACCGAATTCATAAACACTTTTCAACTATGTAGGAAAATGTTAAAAAGTAATTGGCAATGTACTTGTTTCCTATAAATAAAACATATGATTAGTATTGGAACATATTTATGTGAACATAAATTCAAAAGTGCATAAATAAAATACCGTATGAATACGAAACTCTAAAAGTTCCATACGTACAAAAGTGAATACAGACATCAATAAGTAGTTTACACGCATAAAGAGACTCTCTAATATTTTCCAGAGTTTACATTTTGTTTCCTTAATTACTACCAGAAATTGCATATAACCTATTCTAAATGACCTGACCCGAAGTCAACTTCAAAACTTTGTCGTTTTCTTTCCCTTTTTAGAGGCAGAATTGCATGCCTGTCCCCTGGGGGAATAAAATTGATTTTTTTTTTCTTTCTGGCAACTAGCCTTTCGTTGAAACAATGGCTCAAAATATTTTCCTACCTCTAGTGTATTTAGTTTGATAAAGTTCTCCTTGTCTTTTTCAAAAGTTTTCTACATTTTATTCGATGAAGTGATACCGGCCTTTTTTTTCAACAGTTGCATTCAGAGAGATAATTTTTGGTGGATCTTTTCAATTCTTTGAAATCTATTGAAGAAATATACTTTGAAGTATTACAAAAAGAATGCTTTTCTAAAAAACTGATTCCTCGACTTTGATATATTTTTTAAAGATTTTTGGTAATTCAATAAGAATGTACAAGGTTCGTTTAGAATAAATTCTGTATCGTAAACATCGAGATTTTGTGATGTGCAATATTTAAAACTAAGGATCGACCAAAACAAATTTTTATGACTGAAACAGAAACAGAAACCGAATTTTGGTAATCTTACTATTTTCGGCCGGAAACGAAACTGTGCAATTTTTTAAAATAATTAATACATACATAAATATATATAATTATTAATTAGTTATACATGTTTTTTAATTATAATATTATTAATTAATTATACGTGTAGCCCAAGTTTGCTCTATGTTCCTCTGACAAAAAATTTTAATTTTCTTATAAGATAAAATGTAAATGATTCTATCAACAACACAGAAGGATTTTCTAACTATAGGAATTTCATCTAATTAAAAAGTGTTTTAGGTATACATACGTCGATTTAATTTTTATAAGGATTTTTGTAGATAAACATCTGTTATCCTAAAATTTACTCAAAGAGTATTCGAAACACTGCTGCAGTTTCAAAGTAAAAATTTTACTGTTAAGGAAAAAATTACTGTTAATACTGCAGCATTTAATTAGCACGTGAAAAACGTCTTCAAAGTTTAGTCTTATATGCATTGCTTGCTTTATAATGTGGACTGACGTCTTGAGTCAGTCGTGACTGATAATTATAAGCAGTGAAATTTATAGCTGTAACTATAGCGTGTCTCATTTGAGGCGATACAGCTAAAATCAATGAGTAATGTTTAAAATTTCCAAAGGAAGAAACGAGATTTTTGAAATACAGATAGTTTCGGTCGAGTTTCTGTCCGGCCGAATTTCCAACAGCATTTTGACCGAAACTCACATTTTGGGCAGAAAACGAAACCGAATTTTCGGTCGATCTCTATTTAAAGCATTCTAAAGAAATTTTTATAACGATTTTATTTTGGTTAAAAAATGTATTTTATTATGAATATTTTAAATTTTGTTTTAATTTTTTGTCAGATAAATTTAACTTTTCTCAATTCAAGAAAGTTTTTCAGTGATGTAATACAGCAGATACTGCAACAGAAATAAATAGAAGCTTTATGAATAGGAAAATTATCAGTGTTGAATGACCATTTTGAATATCTGAAGCAACCAATTAATGCTACTGTTTATAGTACTTCTCTTTTAAATCATCTCTAATTTTCTAAGAAACACTGAAGTAACTATATGCTAAATGTATTATGTTTCTATTTGTATTTTCCATTGAGTTTGTTTATACACAGAATGCATATATTTCAATGCAAGTTCTTCCATTTAATTATTTATCTCTTCAGATAAGTTTGCGTTTAATTTATTAAAAGTAAGTGAATACATACAGAAAAAATGTATCGATTTTAAATCAGCTTTTATGCGTTTATTTGCGAAAATAAATCACGTATGACATTAAAAATAAAATAAAATGACCATATCCATATTATAAACTACAAACGTGTCCGTTCGTAACGCTTCGCGTCATTTTGAAGGCGGCAACACCAAACGAATTTGCAATTTTTTAAATTTAAACAACTCACATTTAAAATTTTTACACCGTTGAACAGGGAAAAATGTATTTTTAAGTGAAATTCGTTTGAAAACTTTATCGCAATTTGTTTGAAATTATATCGCTATTTACTCATTGTTTTAAAAATCTAATGTGAAGGCGAATACTTAACCCTTAAATGCCGGGTGTTGCTTTTCGGCAACGTACCCAATTTAGGCTCTAAAATACTATTAGAATAATATTGAAGCCTAATGTTGCCAATAAAATACATTCTGAAAATATTATTAAATCGATTTTCAACATGTAGATGGCAACACTTGTGCTGTTTAAGAATAAAGATAGATTTATTTTTTCAATTGTTGCTTCTTGTTCTTTTTGTTTTGTCTGGAACCTTGCAAAATACCCTATTTTATTCTGCAGTGAACAAGTTAAATTTATTTCTTATTATAGTTCCTAAAACTCTTATGTGTTTACTATTATGGAATTTTATCAAGGAAAATTTTTTTTTTCAATTAAAGACCAGTATTGCCGATTATTAACAAACTGTTTTTTAGCCGTAAACCATGCTTAAAACAAAATATGATTTTTTCAAGTAGTTTTCCCATGATTTATTTAAAAAATGAAAGAAGAAAAACATTATTGCAATGATTTTTGAAAAATCAGGCATTTAAGGGTTAAGATAAATCCGTTTGTACTTAAATTAATATAAATAGCTCAGCATTTGTTTCCAGCTCATATGATATAACAAAATTAAAACAGTCATCAATCAATGAATAAAACAATAAAATATAAATAAAATACAACTTTAAGACGTGATCAAACTATGCACTTAAAGCACTGAAATGATCAGAATGAAAACAAGTTGGAAATTGCACGTCAAACGTGGCAAATGTGGTGCGTTCGTACTATAACTAGTTTTCTAAATATTTTTAGCTCCGCATATTATACTGAATGTATATTTTAGTGCACTTCATAAGTGCATATCAATTTCATTCAGTTCGAAAGGCTGTAACATTATTAAAATGCACTTCCCCATTGGCCGTCATGTAACGGAAAATTTTTGACTGTCCCTATAATTAAACTATACATTCGATTTTCATAAAATTTGAAATGACACGACAAAATTTTGCAACAATTATATATTTTAAATTTCAGACCATTCGGAAGACTGTAACATCATTAAAATGCACTTGCAATAATTTATTCCCATTGGGTAGTTTTTGCTCTGTTATATGCGGACAGTCGGACAGACAGACAGACAGACAGACAGACCTAACGACGACTATAGGTGCTACGTATTTATATAATTACGAACGCACCTAAAAAGTCTGATTGTAAATAGCGGTCTTCGAATGTTAACTCTTAAATTGAGACCAATACAAAACTATCGCTTTTAATAAGTCTCAAAACTTTATTTAAATGCATCATTGCAATTTTTCACATAAAAATATTTCTAGTATTATTAGTGGTAATTCTAAAATATACATTAAACGTAAAAAAAATATTAGGGTTATAAATAAAAAAAAAGGCGAGGCTTTTTCACCGCAATCTTTGAGAGTATTTGCTGATGCGTTCTGTCATTATTTTTTGATTAACTGCAATTCTTTTTATCATTTTTATGTGTTTTAACGATATATAAGTATACTTATGTGAAAAGCCGCTTGCAGAAACTTTCGAAAAATACCCCACTCATCGCTGTGCCTTTAATGTGTGAAGAGAAAAAAAGATGTTAATATTAGAAATAGTAGATGATGGTTTTCACCTATATTCTGCGTAGCTTGATTTATCTCTTTGTTTAAACAATGATGAAAGTTTTCCATAAAACGTTTATAAAATAAATAAAATGAATTATTCAATTTTTATTTAAAAGATTTAGTATTTGTACATGTTACAAAATACATCATAACTATAATAGTATTCTAAAAATCCATGTAATATTATATGGCCTTTTTATTTTATACCAGTTTTTATAAAATAGTTCATTCTTTCCGAAATAATTACCTTAGTACTGATAGACTTGTTTTATTATTGGATATCGCAGACAAAAAATACCGTTCTTTATCTTTCTTGGTGCGCATGTTTTCTTAAATTAACTATCTATTTATAAAAGGAAATGAAAAAAAAAACGAAAACAGAAATAACCTTATTCAAATTTCTGATCATGTAAGTGTTTTTTTTTCTTGAGAACAAAAAGGAAAAACATTACATTTTATCTATCACTAGTTCTTGCAAGTCTCGATTGCTTTTTTTCTCTTTTATATACACGAAAATAGAGTATAACATAGGCATGAATTCTTTTATTTGCGAATTATTTTTTATACCTGGATGTCTCTGAGTACTAGAATGCATATATGTTATTACCTTTTTCTTTATAATAATTGTATTTAATTCACATTTTTCATATATATATATATATATATATATACACAGAGGGTTAGAAAAAGATTAAAATGCGATTTCAATTTTTTATCCGTTTGAATAACGTAAGCAGTGTAAATTGCAAATGTGTTCAAAATAAACTTGTAGTAGTCTTGTAGTAATCTTGTTTCATCAAGAAGAACATTTGTCTAATTTTATCTACAGGGATCGTATGAAAAATTTAAAAGTGCAACTTTTTTCTAAATTAATTGCATTACGATTTCATTAACACAAACTTTATTATCATCTTATTTTTGATATTTTTGCAATTAAAATTGCCTATTCATCTCAAGAAGGTAAAACATCAAAGTTCGTTCCAGTCTTTTTGAGACGCCGTGTATAGAAGACGATTCGAGAATAATTATTCAATAATTCGCAGGAAGGTCAGGAATACAAAACTAAGCATTATAACTGGATTAATGATATATACAAATTCCAGACAAAAATGATCATTTACGATCAAAATTATTTTTGCTTTAAGAAAATTATAGTGCTTAATTAATCATAGCTTATTCAATTTTAAAAATATAGGTAAAATGTTTTTTGTAGTAATCTTGTTTCATCAAGAACATTTGTCTAATTTTATCTACGGGGATCGTATGAAAAATTTAAAAGTGCAACTTTTTTCTAAATTAATTGCATAACGATTTCATTTAACACAAACTTTATTAACATCTTATTTTTGATATTTTTGCAATTAAAATTGCCTATTTATCTCCAGAAGGTAAAACATCAAAGTTCGTTCCAGTCTTTTTGAGACGCCGTGTATAGAAGACGATTCGAGAATAATTATTCAATAATTCGCAGGAAGGTCAGGAATACAAAACTAAACAGTAATATCATAGGCACGTTGGGTTTTATCATGTTTAAGGCGCAAATAAAGGATGTTCTATTCAAATCAAAGTCGGGTATGTGAGACTTTGAGATTACTTTTTGTGTTTCTCAATAACTTTGAGAAAAATGAAAGCATTGTAATGAAAATTTAAATATAGGTTTTTTTGGTTGTTGTTGTTCTTTTTCTTGATACTTTGTTTTGTTATAATTACCAGTATCAGAGCTTAAATAGCCGGAACTCAACATTGACAACTCGCTCCACTTTTTTGGAATGGGATTGTAAGTTCACACCGCATAACCGATTGAATTACTGTTAGACTGGGAGCCGGCAGCACAGGCAATCACCTCATCGAGTTAACGGATCAAATCTCTAGGATTAGTTAAATCTTGATTTGCATAATAAAACGCAATCGGTCTGCCAAGTCATATCTAGGTGGAAAACACCGGAAAACCCGATTTTAGCGGCTGACTCGCAGGTTTACCATTGTGTTTTCCTGCACCAAAAGGTATGAAAACATGGTGGACTAACAGCAGGAAAACATAATGTTAAACCTACGAGTAGGCCGCTAAAATCGGGTTTTCAGGTGTTTTCCACCAAGATATGACTTGGCAGACCGATTGCGTTTTAATATGTGAATCAAGATTTAACTAATCCTAGATTCTCATCCGTGAATCAATGGGGTGATTGTCTGTGCTGCCAGCTCCCGTTCTATGTGATTTTATGACACTTTTCCCTTTATCACATTTCACAGGAGCAAAGCACATTTTTTCAAAACTTCTTTATAATATCTTTCCTTATTTCAAGGTTATTAAGAGAAACACGAATTCATTTAAGGTGGCACATCTTATATTTTTGACATTAAAAAGTAAATTGTGACCCCCCCATTTATGTATGCTTTTATTGCTTCGTTTTGTGTCCCTTGACCCGTTTCCAAACTACTGGTTATTTGTTTGAATCCCACTGCATACATCGAGTATATATATACTATATATATAACTTTAATAAAGAAGATTTTTTAATTCATCATACACATATGGGTGAGAAATGAAAGATGAAACTCACACTTGTTATTATAAATTATTTAAAAATTAAAGTATAAAAATAATTGTGGAAACTAGTATAATACAATTATAAAACCCAAATAACTATAGAGTCACCAAAACCGTCATCCTTGCTCAAGCAGTTATAAGCTAAAAAGGTTCAAGATTTGGACAATCGCACACAAACACAAAAATAGATGAAAAAATGGGAACATACAAAATGAGCAATATTTAAGTATATTTAAGAATATAATTCAGAACCGCGTGTGAAACGATAGAACCTTGAATTGCATGATAACAAAAAGTTACCAAGCCAATATTACAAATTCAAGTTCATCTGAAAAATAAAAGGAACGACTCATGAGAATTGATTGATTGATTTGATAAAAAGGGGAAAAGGACACATATGAAGCCGGAAATATTTGAATAAGATAAAGTATAGTAAGATAGTTTGCGAAATAAAAAAATGGCAAGAGTTTAAATTAATGTAAATTAGCTATGTATATAAGGGATATTCAAATGAAACCCGGTCACTACTGTAAAGTAACGATTTTATTAAACACACACAAATGTGGTTATACACAGTACACAAACTCAAAAATAGTCGTATTCCTCCTCATGATAACGTTGCAGATGACTCAAAGACAGTGCCATTCGAGTATTTCGCTGTTCGGAGGTCGGTTGGTGGGGAACCCACTGAGCACAAATTTTTCGAAAGTTCAAGTGTTGATGCAATGTGGTGTGATTGGTGCCCACGCTAACACCCAGTAACCGATGGATCTCGTCCACAATTATTCTGCGATTGGCCAAGACTAAATCATTCACTTCCGCAATCATTTCCGGTGTGATGACACGATGAGCCTCTCCAGGACGAGCATCGTCTTCCAGTAACTCGCGCCCATCAAGGAATCTTTTGCGCCATTCCACAACAATTGAACAACTCAGACTGTACTCGCCGTACACATCTTTCATCCGTCGATACAGTTCATGGCCTCCAACTCCCTCCGCCGCTAAAAATCAAATCACTCCTCGTTGTTCCTGCTTACTCACCTGCAGGTTCAGTAATGGACGATAACTTGTGTGACTACCTTCTCTTCGACGTGCAACCACACTCTCGCTATGCAACGTGAAACGTTGCGTATACGCCAGCCTCTCTACCAATAGATGGTGCCGCCATACACGCAGTTACGTGGCGCCCCCTTACGTCTAATGCAAAGTTACACGCACTGACCGGATTTCAGTTGAATGATCCTTATACATAACAAAATTTGATAAAACCTAAATTATATAAATTGGTACTTAATTTAAAGTAAAATAAGGTAAGAGAATAAAATTAAAATTAAATAAAGGGTTGTATACATTGGTAAATAAATACTAAACAAATGTTTAAGTAAAAATACTTATAAAAAAGTTAAAAGGGAGAAAAAATACTGAAATAATTATAAGAATATGTGTATTAAAGTGAAGAATATTTTAACAGTCAAACAAAAGTTAATGTTAATAATTAAAAAGATAATTAAATTAATACAGCTATGAAAAAGTGCCAAGAATAAGGATTTTGGTCTGAAATGACGTGTTACAGAATTATCTATAGTATTAAGAGAAGTAATTATTAGTTTGGTATCCGTATTGTTACAACAACCCTCTTAAAAAATTACTCATTTCGCATAAAATTTTCATACAACACCACCCACCCATAGTAGTCTAGCATCTAGCATCCTTTTCCTGTGTAGGTATTATTCCTTTTTATTTTATTAATTTTTTTATATATGTAATAAATTAAGTTATATAGATAGATAGATAAAGAGAGAAGGGAAGAGAGATATAGAGAAAGAGAGACAGATAATATCAGTTAAATCTTTAAAAACCGTAAGAAAAACTTTAAGAATTATTCGTTAAATGATCATTTGATTAAATTTTTCACGACGTATCAATATTTTAAATTGGAAATCTTTAAATCCACTAAACGCTAAAATGGCTTTTATTTGTAAAATATTCCTAGAACTTTATACGAAAGCGTGGTTCTGAATTTTCTCTGGAATTTCAAACTTACAAACTGTATATTCTTGCATATTTTTAATCGATTCATCTTTAGCTTGCATTCTGAACAACAAAACCATCATTCCAATTTATGGAAAAATGAAAAATCCTTCACTGTATATTAGAAGGAAACTTGAAATTTATCCTCAATTTTTATTGCATTTAAAGTAGTTTTGGGAGTTATAAATGGAATTTTAACAGGCGAGATTTCAGGAAGAAGAATGAAAGTAACTCATTAGAATAGAGTCAGAAATTCCAGTCTCATAATATCTTCTATCATTTTATTCTCTGGATTTAATTCGTTAATTCTGTTTTGTTTAATTTTGGATTTATATCTAAAACACGCACTTGGGAGTTTTCAAAATATTTATTTAAATGAGTGTGAAAGATTCCTTGCATTCTAATTCGAGTACCGAATAACTCTCATGAACTTTCTGCTCACATACAAAAAAAAAAAAAAAAAAAAAAAAAAAAAAAAAAAAAAAAAAAAAATGTACTTTTTGTAAATTAGAGATAAAATTTTAAAATAAGAAACAAATTGCTTTGGGTGAAATCACAGCTGAAAAGTGTTGAAAGAGCACAGTAATTCTCTAAGTGATCCTTATGAAATATGAACTACTTTCTAAAACCTGAGGCGTCCTGTTTTAATGCTAATTAGACGCGGATTAGTGGCCACGCTTTCTCTACATCACATGGCATTGTTATATTGTACACAAAAAAAAGGTACTGCAGGCGCAAATTTTGTTAAAATATCTTCATTGTTGATATCGTTGTGAAAGAAAATCCGATACAGATTGGAGTGAGACACCCTGTAGAATTGAATAAATAAATAAATTGCGACCCTAGTTTCCTTTACAAAAATTATTTCTTATAGTGTGCTCTAACAGGTCTGTAGTAAGGTGATGATGGGAATTTCTTCTAGAACACAAAGTGTTTGGTACAAAAACCACACAAAAAAAGGCGTTGTAATATTTATTTACACTGTAAAAAAAATACTGCCAGTTTTCCGGTAGGAATCGGAAAAATAGTTGCCCTTATCGTACCGGAATAATTTCCAATCCAGCTCGGAATAAAATCCGTAAAATCGGAATAAAATCCGTAAAATACCATTTTACTGACTATTTCCTTATTTTTACGGATTTTATTCCGAGCTGGGTCGGAAATTATTTCGATACGATAAGGGCAACTATTTTTCCGATTCCTACCGGAAAATTGGCAGTATTTTTTTTTACAGTGGAATGTGTAACATTAATAGCGAAATTTTCCCGTTTATTTTGGACTTTATTTTCAGAAACCTCAGAAATCAATACGTTTCTCCGATATTTAAAGAAAAAATCCTGTAACAAAAGTTTCTTTAGCTGCCCGTCATTTTTCGAAATGCTTCATAGTTGTTTTTACAGTATATCAATCAGTTTTCACAACATGAAATACCGGTTTTTCTTGTAATTTCAATTCTCTGGTAAACATTTTCATGTTCAACAAGCATGATAAATAAACAGCATTTACGATAGTGTTAAAATTAATATTATTTTGTTATTCTTTCATGCATACATTTCATTACACAGCTGAAATTATTTACTTGAGATTTGAAGCGTCCGTAAAACTGATAGTCTAATTGGAGTAAACTAATCAGTGTTGCCAGATTAGGGGCTTTTTTGTCCCCAGATTGTTGATTGTCACCGCTTTTTTTTTAAATAGAAATATTCGGCCTATTTAAAAATATGTAGATTGAAAATGCTGAAAAATATGGCGAATTATACTATTTTAAAAAAGTGGTGACAAATAATCTGAATTATTGACAGTCAAATAATCTTATAAAAGTCCCCGATCTGGCAACACTGTAATCAATGCACTATAAAAACTATTCGGAAACGTTTCCAAAAACTACGGGCAGCAACTGGATTTTTTATTTCAAGTATGCTTCTTCATATCTCGGAAATCTATTGCTATCCAGAAGTTTCTAACGATAAAGAAAATTGATAAATTTTCAATAAAAATTATACATGAAAATCAATATTTAAATGCATTAAAATGATATTATTAGCAAACACAATTAAAAAATTTTATTTTTATTATTGCATTCTGTTTATTTTTAGTATTTTTTATTTTTTTATAAATTATACACCCTTTCTATCATAGTAACCATTCTGTTTTTGAAACAATGCTGAGCAAATAAAATGACTTTCTGGCCTCTAGGGCTTTCCTTGACAAATGTTATGGGCCTACGTACAATTTTTATTTTATTTTTGTTAAATGGTCGAATGATAAACTCATTGAAACTCTTAATACTCTTTTCATTTTGTCGTTTTAAGTGATTAATATAATTTAGCAACAGTTTTAGGTTTTTATTTATTTTTTATGTTTTCGAATTAAAAACATTTTTACGCTCAGAAAAGTCATAGTTCCACAATGTAATTTGCTTTGTGTAATATATCAAATAATAATAAAAATAAAAACCGCGACAAAAAGTTCATATGCACTACAATTTAGAAGTAGCTAGATATGGATGTAATAATAAAAATTTTCGCCCTTTTATCTTAGCAAAAGTATTCCAAATTCTTAACATTTTTCCTTTTTTACCTATCTTTAATAATATCTTAATATCTCTTGTCTTTTATTTCATGCATTTAAAACTGCGTATTCTTTTATTAGTCTAAAAACCTTAATCCATTCGCCTCATCTCATAAAACCCATTAAATTACTTTTTCATTTTATTCTAAAAATAAATTCTTTTTCTTTCGAATGTTTTTTAATATCATTTGTTCTTTATTGTTCTATTCCCATCATTCTATGCAAATCCCGCCAGCCATGGTTTGCGCAATAATTCTGACGCCGAAACTATATAGTTCGAATCGTCGTCACCCACGCTTCCCCACTCCCCCCGTAGCTTATCTCGTCCTTCCGGCTACTTTTTACGTAATTTGTCATTTATCGAGTATTGTATTCATACGCATGCAGTTTTCGCAAGTATATAACCCGTTGCATGGGCTAGGAGAGGTAGAATTTGACTATTATTGGGTTGCTTAATTAAACCACGCCACCTGGAGTATTGTTTTTTTCCTGAATCTTCATCATTTGTTCTAATATGTAACATCTAGTTGTACATTTTACTACGTAGCGACTGCCCGCACATGGATCACCTATAATTAGTGAAATTTGGTGAATTATATGGTCGATTACTAAACGTTTTGATGCATCTATAGGCTTCGATTATTATCCTTCGGGAAACATTCCAATGGACGACAGCCTGGCCTTCCATTCTTCCATCACGATTGTATGACTGCAAAAAAACCATGATTCCTTCATTCAGTACATAATGTGGGTATGCTGGGGCTTAAGATCTACATATTTATATGATAGGAGTGAAATCGTGTCATGGATATATTAGATATATATGCTTATGGAGTTTTGTGATGTGTAGATGCAGATGTGCAGATGTGTAGGTGAATGAAAATCCCCAGACAAAGTTTAAGAGGGCAGATCACGTTGAGCAGCCGGAAAATGACTATATTTAAAGGAGTACGAAAAACTTTGTAGTTTCTTATCTAATGAAGGAAACGCAACAATTTTTTCTTTACTTTTACACATTCTTATGGTTGGATAAAATATTCGAATACACATATATTTAGTAATATTGATTAATTAAATCATAACGGCGAAAGTGGCTTTTGAAAAATATGCACGATTTTACAAATTCTACTGCAGATATATGTTTAATGTTTCATATGTTGTTACTTATAATACTATATTTTACACTGAACCTAAATTTGAAAGTATATTCAAATTCTTTATTATAATTAAAAGCTTTTCTAATCATATTTTATCACTAAATTTCCCCAAAAACTGTATACTTATTTTTTCAATCCACAATTTTCTGTGACAAAAATCAGACTAAATTGAGGTTCAGCATAAACTAACTCATGTAAACTACGAGTATACCTAATTTCAAGGTTCTGTGATAGTTTGTTTTTAAGTGAGAGTGCACTTAATACCGAAAAATCAATTTTTAGAAAAATGGCTTCAAAGTTGGCTTAAAACATTACAGCAAATACTTTTATGCAAGATATTTTTAGTCATAACTGCTGTTCTAATTGGTATTTTTGCAAAATTCTTTTTTCAGTGGATTTGTAACTTTTAAAGGTAAATTTGCAAAAAAATAATTTTTTTTAACCATCAACATGATCTGCCCCCAAGGATGTCAGAGATTAGTACAGCAAATAATTTTTAGGTAGGAAACCTGGGTCATGATCCAGTTGTTTACTTAAAAATACAGGATATCTCATTGCAATCCGAACCCAGGTTATTTTCATCACTTTAGAAATAATGGAGCTTTGAACGAAATGTATAATAGACATACTTTTCTTCGCGTGAAATGTAACGACTTCATTAGAAGAGGTTTAAGCGGTTATTATTTACGTGTAATAGCACTGAATTAGATGCTTCGTATTTACGAATGCAATTGACAGTACACACGGTCCCATTAGGGCTTAATTTCTAACCAAAAAAAAAAAAAAAATACCGGAGCCCTAATGGTCTGTAGTACTAAAACCATAGCGTCACCCTCCCCCATTATTTGCAAAATTTATAGCTTCTTTTTTTTTAATTTAGCAAAATAAAAATTTTAAATATATCTACCTGCATATACTTAACTGTCAATTATCCTACTTTTTAGTTTATCACTCCTGCCGAATAAAAATCTTTGCCTAATTTTATTGTTAATTAATCGCAGAATTGAAATAAGGTAAGGATTATGATCAGTAAATAGTGTTAACACAAAAAAGGAATTGTTCGCAGCTGTGCATATATATATAATGAATGAGCAACAAGCAAAAGCATTTATAAGAAAAAAATTCAGAAAATCTTACGCGCCGTTTTATCCCCAACTCCTATGTGTGTGACACACTACGTCACATATAAGTATTTTGATAGGAAAAAATGCATAAACTTGGAGATCGGACGGGAAGTAAAAAATAATTTAGGCTTCGGTTTTTCGGAATCGCTATTGCACTAGCTTCCGGAACCCTGTTTTAATGAGTTCCGGTAAATTCCGAACAATATTTAAATATTTATTAAAAACACAGAAGTACCCGAGCTGAGTTCCGGCGGGCTCCGGGGCAAAATAAGCCCTGTGTCCCACTGACTAAAGAATTGTACACTTCCAGCATGTTTTCATGTTTCCTTACGCTTCACGTACACTGTCAGAAAAAACTGTAAATTTATGAGCCTTTGCTGTTAAATTTTCACGGGCAACAGTCTTATTTGATGAAAAACGGTCTGATCCACTAAAAAATTACAATATGACTCCATGCATTTTCATACGCTAGGGTGTAACCCTTCGTTTAGTCGTGTTTCGAAAAATAATGTCAGTTAATCGCGACCGTAACATATTTTTTAACAGGCTAAAAAAGCGATTTTGTGATGATTATCTAACGTGCTACGTGCTACGGAACAGTAAGTAAAGTGTTATTGTGTTGAAGTGTATTATATCTTTGCTCCGTAAAATTATGGACTGCACAAAATGATGGGCATGGATTTTTTTTTTTTTTTTTTTTTTTTTACGGGGTATGACTGGAATCTTTACTGCCGGCCCCTACCCGTAATTTTACAGGGATATTTTTAGATACTTAGAAAATTAAGGGCAATCCACATATTCTTACAGTTCAAGCCCATCTGTTACGTCAATGGTAAAATCAAAAACAATCAAATACGGTACGACCCCATACATTTTACTCCACTAGTGTGTACACGTTGACACAAAATAATTGGCACTGATTGTTTTTTTTTTTTTTTTTTTTCGGTGTATGACAGGAATCTCGGCTGCCGGCCTCTGCACGTAAATATTTTTAACAGTGTGTAGCAAGGTAAGACTTTTGAAAATTTCTTTAAATCATCTTATATAATTAAAGGACTAAACAATATATATATATATATATATATATATATTTGAGGAATATACTCTGTATTTGTGAGTGAATAAATGGATATCGATTTCAGTTTCTTATACAAAATGTGCTTTCTAATGTGTTTTCTTATCACCCCTAAAAATCTGTTTCAGTATTTTTCAATCCCCCTGCAGCTATAGATATTTAGATGTATATTTACATGGTGTTCATACATTATTGTCGATGTTTCGTTACCTCATAACTTTTGATTTAGGAACGTGTCGAAAAATATTATTACGTACTGGTGAAGTACAACTCAAAAAGATATTTTAATAATACAAACAAAGTTATGGATTCTACGCCCTTGTCCGCGGCAACCCTAACGGCCCTCCATCTTGGAAGGCTGAGATCTGAGAATCGGAAATGGCGAATGTACAAGAGAAAGTAATGTGCGGATTGTGGTTCTACCTAACTATCTAACTTTTTGCCTTTTTGATACATTTGGTAAAGTTTTAATATTACTTATTATTTTGATATAATCGTTATTTGATTTATAAAGTTTTGTATTGCAAATTTAGGTTTTGTAATTTTGTATTATTAAATTTTTTCCGAGTTTACAAATAGGTAATAATATTTTCTGTCATGTTCTTAAATAAATAAAAAAATATGAGGCAAGAAAACTCTGACAATAATTTACGGACGCCTTGTATATATAGGTGTGGATGGGTAATGTGCAAGGTGTGTAGATATGTAGATCTTATAGCCTAATTCATGTGTTTAGATGCATTCATATTTTGTAATAAAAATTAAAAAATATTTCTTTTACTTGTATTTCATCACAGCCTACTCTGGAACTTAAATAAAATCAGTTACTAAGGTTTTTTTTTTCTTTTGTGAAAATCGAAAAGTGGCAAAGTTGTCTTTTTTCATTCAAAATTTGTCTTTTGCTAGTTAAGCAATGAATAGGGTTAAAAATCGAAATTCCCGATACTTAATTATTTAAAATTTTATCATTAAAAAAAAAGAGAATTCTAATGAAGATTAAAGGCTTCCTAATTCATTTCCCTCTCATATATTGCACTAAAAGGAAAGAAACTGAATAAACACTAAAGTATCACAGAATCATGCGCTCTGAATTTCATTTAATCGACTTGCTTCATTAAATAGCTAATAAACAATTTTCTAGATGACAAACAAATTTAAGATTAAAACCGCAAATAATAATGAGTCTGAGTATAAGATAACTCATTAATACGAACATTTAAATCATAGTAGAAATTGCAGGAGTTTTATCGAGAATTTCTTTTAGTTCGTGTTTACTGAGTTATTAAGTTCGTGAAAATCCCATCAGAATTGCCATGAGATAATTGAGATATACTCAGATTCAAAACATAAAATAATGTTTATTGAAACTAAAATAGTTAAGGACTACAGTGGAGCTTCTAAATTTAAACTACACTACTTTGAACTAAATTCACTCCGATCTTCGAATAAACTCTCAAAATATGAAAATGCAAATTACTAAGTGTAATACTAATTTACTCACGGAAAGATGGCTGCTCAATGTATATCCAAGATGGCTTTCTATTTGAAACAAATACTGTGGCTGAAAACAGATGGTTAGTTCGCAAATTCAAAACTTACGTAAACTGTAACTAATTACTACCAACTCGTAGCTACCTCCAACCTTTATTAAACTATGGTGAAATACGTTTTTTTTAAAAAACTAGAAAGATAGCCCGTCACAAAAGAGGGAAAAATGAAATATAAAGATATATACAACACATGAGCAATAATGTGTTTTTCTCTCTTGTTTCGCAGTGATACATGAAAATAACACATTTTATAAACGAAACAATTTTATGAAAAACTATGTATGTAATGAATACATTAAAAATGCAATTTAAGGATAAATTAAAATTTGACCACAAAACTTCAGGATATGCGATGTTTTTTTGTAAAAAGTCTTTCATTATTTAAATTCTGACCTTGCTCTTCAGTATCTTCGACATAAATTTTTAACCTCGCTTCCTCTGTACATCGTGAAATAATTACATGAGAAAAAAAAACTGTTCTTTTAAATACAGTCCAATTGTAGAAAATGTTTGTCCTTGTGACTTATTCAGCGTCTTGCAAATAACAGTATAACTGGAAATTTCATTCATATCAATTCCTTTCATTCCTTACTCATTCATTTTAAATGCGCCAATGCAATTTTACTTTTTTATTATATTATATTATATTATATTATATTATATTATATTATATTATATTATATTATATTATATTATATTATATTATATTATATTATATTATATTATATTATATTATACACGTTTATATATGTAAAGTTGTCGCACACGCTTTCATTTTTTTCTTGGACATGAGAAAATAAAACAGTTTCTTTTCTGGCCCTAAAATTATTATCTACTTTTTAGTGCATTTAAATATATATGTGTATTTTTTACATTTTTGTGAATGTTAACGAAATCATGTCTTAAAAATATATAGATTTATTTTATTTCCAATTTTTTATTTTGTCATACAGTTCTCTTTTAGTCTTATTTTAAATTTATTTTGGTCTTAAATTTTTAGTCTTTATAGAAATTTCAAAATTTAATATTTAAATTTTTCGTCCTGACACCCCCCCCCCCCCCGACACACACACACACACTTGCATATAGTGCAAAATGTGGTGTATTTAGTGCAAAATAATAGGGAATTTGGTACTTTTCTACTATAGGGGCTTTAGCAGTTTTTTTAAAGCTTGGCGGATTTCATGCATCAGAAAGTGAAATTTGTTGCCAAATGGTATAAACAGCTATGAAAACAATCTTGTTGAAATTTTTTATTCGTTTTTATACATGTTTTAATTAAATGTGTATATTATTGTTGTTTTTTATGTACAAATTACTTCTGTTTCTGCAAAAAATTGATAAATGGCTTCTTTATATTATATAGATTGTACACTAGTAAATACTGAAAAAAATACATGTATATATGAAATGAAACAGTGAATAGGTTGCTAGAATATATTGCCAAATTTGCTTCTTCGCCAAAGCAGTTTTCTCTATTTTGCAAAGACCCCTATGCTGGAAAAGTACCAAGAATTCAATTTCTGCTTACGGCTATGTAAAGCACATGAAAATCGGATAGTTAGGAGCTCAGATAGTACAGCGCCGTCTAATGGTGGATATGCTATTAGTAACACCGGGATGAAAATGTAAAAACATACATTTTCGTATATTACTATTTAAATTCTGATCCCTAGATTTTGAAAAAAAAATTAAATGCGCTGAGTTTAAATTAAATTGTAGTGGGCCCGGTTATAAAGATAAATGGGTTTCAATGTGAATTTCGCTAAATTAGCCAGCTATCGCCAAGTTGACTTCATATATGGCAACTTATTTTTGTCGCAAAATTTGGTGGTATTTCGCCAAGCATGGTGATACTTTGCCAAGTTGGTCAAAATTTGGCGCTATTGTAGTAACCCTGTACTAGTACTTTTCAACAATTACTCATAGTTGAAGCTGATACCAATTTCCCCATAGGAAGCCTAACATAGCCACAATTAATGAGGTGTTCCAACCGGAATTGTGAGGGACACACAGAGACTTAGATTTTATATAAATAGACGGCAGAGTCTCTCAGATAACTCTAGACCTGCAATATCTCAGAGCACGTGGCATCGATACGAGCTTCAAATGTCGAAAGGCAAGAACTCTAGCCTTCTGTTCGTTGATGAGGCCGGGATACACCCAAAATTTACCGATATCGAATTTAAATCTCACTTTTATACCCCACAGGTTGACCAGCATCGATGTGAGCTTCAAACATGGAAAGGCAAGAACTCTAGTCTTATTTTCCTCGAAGAAGCGGTAATCGTCCCAAAATCTACCATTATCTAATTTAAATCTCACATTTATACCCTGCAGATTGTCCAGCATTCCAAATTAGGATAAAATAACAGTGAAAACAGCGAACCGAAGATTCCGAAAGGCGCAAACGTAACCAAGAAAATCAATGAAAAATGAAGGATAGAGGTCGCTTTCACCCACACAGGTTGATATAGGGCAAAACGTTCGCAATCAAAAGCTAGAATCCTTTGTAGGAGAGTAACTAGTCCTTTGCACATGTTGTTTTCTTTCTTTTCCTCTTTACAAATAACCGGTTATAATAAAGTAAATTTTATTATTACCATTCTTCTACATTCTCTTTTAGATTTTATAAGCATAAAAAAAAAACTTTGCAGATTTGCATTTGTTTTTGAACTTTTAATGAAGTTTTATCTTTTACCGTTTGATAGCAAAATTCAACACTATACTTAATTAGTAGTGTTGCCGGTTTCACCTGGTGGAGAAGTCATCTAATTAATTACTCTTGAAACTATAGCTTTGTTTTACTGATTTTATGATGGATATATAATACCTTTTTTTTCAGATTAACCATTACCAATAACAAATTTTTTCTTAAAATTACCTGGTTTAGTGTCCAATAAATAGGCATAAAAATATTTAATACCTTTTCCAAATGCATATGAGAAAAAAAATACAATAAAGCATCAATATGTCCAAAATAGGAAAACTTAACTTCTATTCTTAATTACTTTCTAAAAGAAAATATGACGTTTTATTTACCTGAAACGCTTAAAAAAGAAGAAAACTAAGTTCTTTTTTTCCCTCGTGTCCTCGTTTATGTACATTTTTTAAACGATTATTAACTTCCCGTTATGGCTTTAGTTGCTTTTTGTCGATGCAATATTCATTTTTCATGTCTCTAGGTAGACGTTAAATGTAGAATGCCAATATTTGCTGTGGAGTTCACTTTAAACATATTTTGAAGAGAATAATGCGAAACAAGTAATTAAGGCACGCACTTAAGCTTTTTTTAGTGTTATTTTTATCTTTACATTTACCCTTTTCTTATATAATGTGAAAAAATATATTTCTTTTGCATGAATTTTAATATAATCAATACAGTAGATTAATATAACAAAATAGAGCTAATTCTGCATTTTTATCCTTTGCATTATATTGAACAAAAATCCACCTAAAAGAATCAATATTTTGTTTTTATTAAAAACTTTAAAAATTCACTACAACAGGAAGTCTGAAATGTTTTGTCACAGAAATAAGCCATACTGCCTGCCTTTCTCCTTTATTTACATTGTTAGAATATTTAAAATGTTTCCTAATTGTTTTTTCCTTTAAGGATATATGTTTTACTCGGAGTACATTAACATCGGTGCTAACGATCTTCATCCAGCAATTCAATTATAAGAATTTTTTAATTTTTTGAGTAAAGTGTTAGGTCATTAAATATTCCCAGACCTAAGTCAAACATGTTTACTCATTCAGAATAAAAATAAATTTAAAAATTCTAAACAATTTTAGTGCACTTAAAAAGTAAAAGAATCTTTTTAAAACTCATTTTGTAACAAACTTATTTTTGCGATGAAATTTTGTTTCAGGTTGAATTAGCATCACAAATTGTCAAAAAGGGAACAAACTAGAAAGTTTTATTTAAATGATAATGACAAGACATATGAATATAATTCGTTATCATTAACATAATTTTGATTGTTTTATAAAAGTATTGTTTAATAAATATGAGAATAAACAAATAAACTATACATTATTATTTTTTATCTTTTACTGAAAGCATTCTTGTAGGAATTTCACAGTACAAGGGATTCCCACACTTAAGTCAAATATGCTTACGCCTTCAGAAAGAATAAAAATTAAATTTAGAACAATTATAGTGCATTTAAAAAGTAAAAGAAGTTTTCCTAAAACTCATTTTGTTACAAACTTATTTTTGAAATGAAATTTTGGTACAGGGTGAATTAGCATGATAAATTGTCACAAAGGGGAACGAACTAGAAGGTTTGATAAAAAAGATAACATCTTGACATATTAATATGATATAATTCGTTACCATTATCATCATTTTGATTGCTTTATAAAAGTATATTTAATAATTATTAAAATAAACAAATAAACTATATATTATATATTTTTTTCTTTTATTGAAAGCACTCTTGTAACAATTTCCTACTTTGAAATTCGGAAAGATCCGAACAACTTGCACCAAATGGCAATGCACACAGCATGATATTGTTGTACCACTGATCAAATGGAAAGTTATACATTCCGTTTAAAGGCGGAAATGGAAAAAATTGTTAGGGGTTTCAACCTAAGCCAGATTACTGCAAGCGCAAATTCCCATCAGTAAAACCGAATAGAAATTTTCATCTCATATATGACGAAAATTCTACAGCATGAGGTGTTAAAGTAAGAAGAAAACTTCTTTTAAATATTACCGGTGGAAGTTTGCCTCTGGGTAAGCAGAATTTCTTCCTTCTCCCTGCAATAAGTCATGTATTTGAATTCGTACTTATTTTCCCCTTGATAATTTTCAACACAAAATGTAATCGGACAGTATCCGTGAATAGAGTAAATGTATATTTATTCCTTTCTAAAAGCACTGGTATCGAGATTTATTTTTAAAGCATATGAAAGACCATTATCATTGTTACGTGTTTCGATTGTTTCTATAGCCACACATCGATTACAAATATCATTAGTTATATAATATAGTTCGATAATATAATACTATAATAGATAATATATAGTATAAGTATAATTATCCTATAATAGAGAATACAGTATAATTTTCTAATTTATCCGAATATAATCTCTTGATATAGTCTAATAAAATTCTCCAATAATTCTCCATATACTGCAATCCTCTTCCCCAGCTAAACTCATGAATAAATGTATTTCGATTTGATTGTAATGTTAAACATGTGCTACAGTGTAATCTTTTGTTTTACCTTGAGCGCATTCGTGAAATATAAACTCAATTTTCATAACAGGATGTATCTGTAGTCTTGTTGCTGTGGGAACAACATTATATACAAAATGAAGACAATGATTTTATTTTCCTGAAAGACAGATTTGTATTTCGCCGATATCAAGTTTCTGAAGATGAGTTTTGAGTCTCACATGTCTTTATCACAATTAAATAAACACAAATTTTCTGTTTCTTTTTTTAATTGTAACAAAAGTTATTTTTAGATTTATATATTGAATGATGATGAATACTGCGCAATGTAATAATGTGCTAAATATGTAGTTTATATTTACCGGGTGTCCTAAAAAGGACTGACTGATTTTAAAAATCAATAACTTGCAAACGGTTTCAGATATTTAAAAAATTCTTGCAGGAGGGTTATGCATAAGATCAAAAGTTTTTTTACAGTGATTTTCGATTTTAGTTCGAATTACAAACAATAGATGGCGCTGTGAGCAATAGACGCTAAATACAGGCTCGATTTTTTTGGCATTTCTCTTCTTCCATGCCGAAAAAGGAGAAGAAAATGTATTGAGTGGGTGCGAAAGTACCAAAAATTGAGCCTGAATTTAGCGTCTATTGATGGCAGCGCCATCTATTGTTTGTAATTCGAACTAAAATCGAAAATCACTGTAAAAAAAACTTTTGACCTTATGCATAACCCTCCTGCAAGAATTTTTTAAATATCACCGTTTGCAAGTTATTGATTTTTAAAATCAGTCAGTCCTTTTTAGGACACCCGGTAGCTGCAATTAGATGATGCTGCACTAAAATAAAATAAAATAGAAGTGCTAAACATTTAAAGTTTTACAGTGTTTTGGTAGTATTATTTTTAAATACGTATAAAATTATTATTCATAGAAAACAACATCTTAATTCTCCTTAAGAATTCTTATAAATTTGAACCCAGAATTTAATGCTATATTTTCAATATATGTATACATTATGTTCCAAATTTTTTCAGTAAAAGTGATCAATACAAAAACCCTTAACGGGTTAAAAGTTTGTGACGCAGCACTTTATCTTATGCTCTAAGAATTTTAAATATGGAACTTTAAAATAATGATATCAAATTTTGAGTGACGCTATGCTATTAATTATAATCTCTCTATATATTATTTATTTCATCTTTTTATTTTTTTTAATCGCATGTGCAAAAATTATGTTCAATTTAAAAAAAAAAACGTATAAAAGTTTATTCATTGATGCTTTAACATTTACACCTCTCATAAATTCCAAGTATGAGTTTTAAAAGATATGATATCAAAATTTTAGTGACGCTTTGATGTGGCTTTAAACGATTTGTTTTAAAATTAAATTTAAATTATTTTTGTTTTGGCTAAGATATATTCACACATCTAAATAATAGTTTTAATTTTCCAATATACTTTAAATATGTCACTTTCACTGAATTTATATGATGCATTTAAATGCATTTATTTGAATAAATTGATTTATCCTTTGTCCAATGCTATTAAAAATTTTAAATAAGATTTACGTAAATAATTTTTTTGCCTCATAGTATCCATTTGAATACATTTCACTTAGTTTGGATACAATGACGCAAAAAAATTATTTACGTAAATCTTATTTAAAATTTTTAATAGCATTGGACAAAGGATAAATCAATTTATTCAAATAAATGCATTTAAATGCATCATATAAATTCAGTGAAAGTGACATATTTAAAGTATATTGGAAAATTAAAACTATTATTTAGATGTGTGAATATATCTTAGCCAAAACAAAAATAATTTAAATTTAATTTTAAAACAAATCGTTTAAAGCCACATCAAAGCGTCACTAAAATTTTGATATCATATCTTTTAAAACTCATACTTGGAATTTATGAGAGGTGTAAATGTTAAAGCATCAATGAATAAACTTTTATACGTTTTTTTTTTTAAATTGAACATAATTTTTGCACATGCGATTAAAAAAAATAAAAAGATGAAATAAATAATATATAGAGAGATTATAATTAATAGCATAGCGTCACTCAAAATTTGATATCATTATTTTAAAGTTCCATATTTAAAATTCTTAGAGCATAAGATAAAGTGCTGCGTCACAAACTTTTAACCCGTTAAGGGTTTTTGTATTGATATCATTACTTTTTTGAGGTTATTAAAAAAATAAATAAAACAATAAACACACACAAAAAAATTAAAGACCAATACAAAGAATTCATAGTAAGAATTTCCATTCACCTTCAATCTCTCCCCCCTCCCTCCCCACAAAAAAGGATGACCATGCTTCAATTTTAAAGAGCACCGTGCAGTGAGATTTTTATAAGAACGCTTTGGTAAGATATGGAAGTAATGTACAACATGCATGTTTAGAGGGTATTTCTGTTTGTTTGTTTCAGAGATATAAAATCTATGTTACATTTTACTATATAAAAAATTTACTTTGTTAAGAAAAATAGCAAGAAATATTACTCTTTAAATCTTTATATATATATATATATATATATATATATATAACAATCATCGCTCACTTGTAAAAGTAATTACATACATTTATATTAAATCCAAAACTACAAATTTCTGCTTCTCCCTTTTCTCATTCCTAGTGCAAAAAAATTAAACATTCTTTAATTTTATATAAAATAATCTTTCACCATCCCTATTTAAAATTCTTTATTAACAATAATAATAAATCATATAAAATAATCCCCTGAGCTCCGAAGATTCCACTTCTGCTTTTGGACCCACCTCTGCAGCTTACCTAAATAATAAAATCTTTCAAAAATTAGTTTGAAAAAAAAAATCTGCAACATTTGTTGCTCACTAACATAAATAAATAAATAAGCACCAACTTCCTTAATGTACAGTCATGGAAAAAAAAAGTAAGCACCCCCTACTAACTCCTCATAGTCCAAGAGCTGTTAAACATTTTAGGGAAGGTATTTGAGGCACCCTGAAAATTTGTGCAACACTTCTTTTGTAATGGCTGAATACAAAATCGAATGTCTGGCTGAAGGATCGTGGCCCAAAAACTGTGCCAGACACGTGTCAAGTGCCATTTTTTGACTACCCAAAAAAAAAGGTATTTGAGGCACGCTGAGATTGAGACAGAATAATATTTATACTTAGAAAAAAATATTTTGAAAACGACAGACACTTTAGTCGGCCCAAAAACTGTGCCAGACACGTGTCAAGTGCCATTTTTTGACTACCCAAAAAAGGTATTTGAGGCACGCTGAGATTGAGGCAGAATAATATTTATGCTTAGAAAAAAATATTTTGAAAATGACTTTAGTCGGCACAAAAACTGTGCCAGACACGTGTCTGGCACAGTTTTTGGGCCACGATCCTTCAGCCAGACATTCGATTTTGTATTCAGGCATTACAAAAGAAGTGTTGCACAAATTTTCAGAGTGCCTCAAATACCTACTCAAAAATGTTCAACAGCTCTCCTACTATCAACAAATTACCGTAGAAGAAAGTTACTGGTACCGAACGATTGGAAATAAAGTCTACTTTTAAATGATGTATATAAAATTTGCTTAAGGGGTCATCTACATATTAAAACGAACCATAACTTTGTTTTTTTCAATAGCAGTACACAATTCTTACAGCATAAATGAATTCTACGCCATTTAATTAGCCTAAAAGCAAATTTTTATGCAATTCGTACTATAAGTTTCCGAGAAAATAGTTATTTTAAAACAAGCTTATTTTAAGGGATGTATCCAAATTGAAGTTCGGTATTCGATTGTTAACTGAGGGAGCCCCCTTCTTGATCAAGGCACCTTAAGCGTCACTCAAGCAGTCAATGAAGTCTGCTAGATTGCAGGACAGCGTAAGACATTTCAAAATATCTAGTCACTTCTATCATAGACGGCCCCTTAAACCATCATTTTGCCGTTTTTTAAGCACAATTTGAAAACTATTTGGAAAAAAAATGTGACATTTTGAATTTCCATAAAGCAGGACTTAATAAATCTAAATCCAACAAAAAAATTGTAGGTTGCAATTCATAATTTTTTCGAATATTAATTTCATAATTCATATCATAAAATTATAAAAATTGCAAATTCAACGTATTTATGTTTAAGTATATTAGCATTACTGCTACACAAAAAATTAGCACATTAGGAGCATAATTTCAGGAGATATGAATAAAAATATGAAAATGTAATTCAACATTAGAAGCACTATATTTTGAATGTTTATAGTTCAAAAACTTATTATTCAAATGACTTGAAATTTGGTGCATAGGCATAGTTTGAACCGAAGATTTGAAATATCTCGTTAAAATTGGGTATTGCCATTGAAAAAAAATTAAGTTTGGATTTGTTTTAATATGTAGATAGCCCCCTAAGCAAATTTTATATACATCATTTAAAAATAGACTTTATTTCCAATCGTTCGGTACCAATAACTTTCGTCTACGATAATAATTTATTAAGGAGTTAGTAGAGGGTGTTTACTTTTTTCTTTTCCGCGACTGTACATTTCACCTTTTCTCCCTCCCCCTACTCCCCAGCATTAAAATAATTTAAATCTTTATTTTTATACAGAAAATTCTTCTATATAAAATATCCTCCTATTCCTCAAAATTACCACTTTCCCACTCCAGCCTAGAGATTTCAATCTTTAAAGCTTTTGAGAAAAACGGATCTGCAAAGTCTGTTGCTTAATAATAAAAAATATACGTATAACCATGTACACTTTAAATTATTTTTCACACAATCAATTGATGTCATGATAATAGTTGTTCTGAGCGAAGAATGTGTTGGCTGGGCTGTCGTACAGATAGCTCAATTGGAAGAGTACTGGCAATTAAAGCCAAGGGTTATTAAAGTTCACTGTAATTCAAAATATTTAACCCCTTCGCGACAAGAGCCCTTTGGTTAATTTTTAACCTTTTACTACAGGTTTTTAAAAGCAGAAAATTTTCTGTAATTGAATCACAGAAATGCTCCGATTAAAGAAGGTAAACTTTACAATTAAAAATAAGTGGTGAGAATAATGAAGGATTCTGAACACCTTAAGTGGCTAAGTATACCGGTCGCTCATCCCCAAGGGTTTAAAGATGCTTTTTTGCTATTATAACCTTTAGGATTTACAATATAAAAAAATCTTAATCACTTCTGAGGTAAATAAAGACAGTGGAAAAAAATCAAGATGGCAATGTCTTGGATTGGTAAATTCTAATCTGAGCAATTTGAGCTACAAAATGAAAAAATTATAAAGTTGTAATAATGCCCTCTTCAGAGCAGTCACAGATACTAAATCTTTAAGGTTTTTGATGAGTGAACTTGAACTACAGATGAATATAGTAGAAGATCTTTATACAGCACACCTTGGGATGAGAAGTTGTGTGTATTATTGAATTTTGCATTATTTAGATCATATTTCATACATCATTAAATTTACCTCGTATACTGCTTTGAATTACATTCCTTGGAACCAGAAATTGTGCAAATTATAAAATTTTAAATAATAGGTACAGATCACACACTATTAAATTACCTTAAAGCATGATCCAGATATGCCTGGGCAAAATACAGTCGGACCTCGTTTTCCCGACACCCGGTTTTCACGTCACTCCGTTTATCACGTCAGTTTTTCAAAGTCCCGATTTTCTGTATATGATTTTAATGCAAATAAACTCCGGATTTTACGTCGTTGAATAATTTTCAACTCCGGATATCCAGACGGATTTTCTTGTGGCCACACGGCGTTTTTCATCCGACTAAAACGGAAACATTGCATTGCATTGAAACGTTCAGTAGTTATCTAACATACATTTCTGAAACAACGAATATTAATTACAATTCATTGCATAATATCGAAAAAATAATTGTAGGATCTAGCTAAAGCAAACCTTAATTCATCGATATTTCATGTAACAATAAAAAAATCAGTCATCATAAATCTGATTTTTATCCTTTTCAATTTTCTTTTTTGTATTTATTTTGTTTAACAGTAATGTTGTATTGCTTAAAACTGCAAGAACAGTTATGAATTTAAAATTGTCTTAAATTAATTAAAAATACAGCTTTTTATAAACCTATTTTTCTCTAACTCCGGTTACCGCGACACACCGCTTATGACGACACTTTTTTCTGGACATTAGAGTGTCGGGATAACGAGGTTCGACTGTAATTATAAACAGTGGTAGCTCGTTACTGACAGTTTTGGGGACACTAAATGCATTGTTGGCAAATTTATTCCTTTTTCACTATTTTTAATAATAATGAAATCTTTGCCTTATTTTTGGCAGAACTTTCTTCCATTAAATAAGGCAAAAATTTAGTAAAAAAAAACTTTTGGAAGGCATGCATTTTAGTGCTGCAAGAAAAACCTGTCATGAGTTACTACTGATTATAACACCCATTTACAAAAAAATTTAATATAATAACAGTGTTTTCATTACTCCAAAATAATGTGTTAAAGACGATAATGCATCAAATTTAGTGTTCCAAGAAATAGCAATATTTGTGAAATACCTAAGCTTCTTAACTGCAAAATTCATTGTTTACATATGAGAAATACATTACATTTTCTGCATAAATGTTTAAGTGGCAGACTTTTGTGATTGAACAAGAACTGCTTGCAGAGTGCTTTTAATGATTTTAGAATATAAAATTATGGCTCTTAAACTGCTATTAATCCAATACAGTAATAGGGATAAAAAAATCATTAAATAGTTCATTTTAAAAAATTATTTGTATTTTGATCAGATATACCGATTATTACTACCATATGTTATATGTAACATATTTATTAGAAAAGTTACAACTATTTTGATGAAGTTTTGGATCCCTCCCCCCCCCCCCTGACATACTGTCAAATTTCGCGAGGGTTTTTTTTCTTGTGATGTTCCTCCCCCGACCGAGAATGGAGCGGGTTTTTTACAATCAACTGATTAATTTTGTTTTTCTTTTATTGCTACTTTTTTATGTTAGTGTGGTGATCTTTCAAATGCTATTGCACAACGAGGCGATAAACGTGCTACTCTGTAAGTGATACGGCAACCCTCCAGAGTACAGGTGGAATTGATAAAAAGAGTTTTTGTAATCGGAATATGCGGAATGTTAAAGAATAGTGGATGGTTTAATGAAAGAAGAATAAAAACTTAATATTTAATTTAAGATGCGAGGCAGATTAATATATTAACTGAAATGGTTACTGGATAATCACTTTATTAGTTTATACAAAGTCTAATTATCATGACAGCTACAATGCAGCTGCTAATGAAATTTTGTGAAACCAATCTTTTCTAAATAGTAACATGTTCTGAATTGTTCTTATTTACAATAATACTTCATTACCACAAATAACATATAAGGGAGCTGGCTACTTTTATATTTTTTAAAAGTAAATTATTTAAAGCTTTCTTTTAAGCATATTAACTTTAAAATTAAATAAAAACAAGTATCTTACTTTTGCAAAAAAGCTGTTTTATCTTATTTATCTATAAACTTTAATTACTAAATAAGGAAAAGTATCATGATGAAAATTTTTACTTTTAGGAGCTCAAAACAACCAGTCAAGATAAAATGGTTCATTTTGAGCTAATCGTGATAATTTAAGTATATAAAGTAGAATTTACTATCAGTCAAAAATATGTCCAAGACTGAAATCAGTCCTGAGACTGAAGGTCTTGCACCCATGGGTGTAATCACCCTAAAAGAAATGCTTAGGTTTAATTTTATAAAAATAAAATACTACGATGCTTTAATTTTTGAAGCTGAAAAGAGTTATATATAAAAAAAAATAAATAAATAAACGAAAGATACCCATATTTCGAAAAATATGTCATTTAAGTCAATTTTCGTTTATAATGTTATTAGAAACGATTCGCAAATGAATCATTTTATAAACAGGATTGGAAATCTTAATTTTGATTTCTTCATACCTTTTATTTAAATTGTGCGTTCTTTAAAAATGAAAGATTTTGTTTAATTTCTTTAAAAGAACACTCAAAACACAAAATTAAATTAGTAATCTATCTTATCTGTATTACACTCACATATCACAGGAAATACCTATGCCACACATGAACGTTATTTTGTAAGAAAACAGTTATGAGTATTGTTGAAAATAAAAACAATTCAGAACATTATACTAATTAGAAAGGATCGGTTGCAAAGAATGCTGTCTGGATAATTAGAAATTGTACTCACTTTCTCCCCTTGGAATACCATTTCAAGATCTTTGATATTTCTTATTTCTTCAGTCAACTTCGCGTATCGCGTAGTGATACATGGCGAAGTCTTATGGCGAACGCGATGAATTTTCATTTCGATACGAGATTTTTTTTTTAAATGTGAAATATTTTCTCCTTAAAAAATGTTTACTTACTATGAATAACAATGAAATAAAATGCATATAATTACAAAATACTGTTCCATTTAAAAAAATCAGTCTAAGTATTTTAAAGCACATAATAAACTGTTTTTGTAGTTTAAAAAAAGATTTATTGCCAATATTCAGATTTTTAACTGTGACCTTAATCGCGCAAAACCGATGTGCAACGTTCTGTCTGCTAGCCCATAGAATAACATGTAATCCGCGATCCTAAGAAGTCCAATTTTTCATGCGGATTATATAAAAATTAAGAGTTTTCCTAGATACTAGGTTAGTGTTATCCACTTCATCAAAAACAGATTCATTTTATATATTAATGTTTTTAAAAAAATCTAGACCGTTTCGGAGAAAAAAAAAAGACAAACTTACACCATCGAAATTGCTTTCAAAATGGGTTTACAGATCTGAAAATATACTGCACGTAGAGTTGTAAAAAATTCAGAATAGGATTAGACTGCAGATATAAGACTGTTTTAAAAAAATCAGAACAATAGGACCTATATTTGCTGAGTTATTAATAGGCGGCTTTTCGCATTTTCTTTGATGTCGAGTTAGCTGTATATATGAGTTCCGCCATCTACGAATTCTACGATACGATACGATACGATTTTAGGCTTAAGGCTGCGTCACTCGGAATACTACCGTCTTCCATGATAGGGATGAGGGATACAGGCAGGGGAATTTCTTATTCAACTTACTTTTAAATATTTTTTCACTCACCATAATTTACGGGATTTTACTTAGTCATTTCTTAATGTTTCAGTAATTAAAATAATTTATTTATAAAAAATTGTTTCAGAAAAACTTTTCTGTGTGTAAAACGCATGTAATCATCAATCAATTGTCAATTAGTGGGGGCTGCAGTTATTGTTGACCAACCACTGGAAGTTGCTCAGTTAATATTATATAATGTCCAATAAAGTCTTGTACGCAGGGTTTTTACTACTGGCTTCCTAGTATTTATGGGACAATATAACAAAATACAAAAATTGCAGTTTGCACAATAAAATTTCTATGTAATGTTATATAATGCAATTTTCTTTTTTACATTTTAATAAAAAATATTCTTAGAAGTATTTTCAAGAGATATTATATTCATAATAACATGAAAATAAAGCAATTAAAAGACTTAAAATTTCAGATTGTCATTTTCCTGGCATGTCACACATACTGTCATGTGTGCAAAGTAAAAGGCTTTCTGCTATACTGTACAAACATCTTTTTCTAGTTTTTTTTTTAAATTTCTAATTAATAATTATACTTTATATAACACACATATGAGGAAGGTAACAAGTTCTGTATTTTACAAATAATTTTCCATAATTAAAATATGATTGTCACTGAAAATGAATGTGATTTTCCTGGCCTGCTCATTTTAGTTCTTTATGAGGTATAAAGATGACGCTGCAGAGTAATTCTTCTTGTTGTTACATAGTTCTAGTCAGAAGTAATAAAATCATTGCTACCAGCAAGATCTTTTGGATATTTCTGTGAAAATAATCTGTTTAAAGGCTTTGTAAAAATTGAGTACACATTCATTATGTCATTTTTCTGGCTTCTATAAATTACAAATAAAACTGAACATTATACAATGAATTTGAAGTACAATAGAGAAACATGTTCCTTTAAACAAAATTAAAATATTAGATCTAAAAATTAAAAAAAAAACAAGAATGTGAAAAATGTTTTAGAATAAAATTGTCATTATCCTGGCGTACGTGTGTCACGAAAGTGACATATAATTATAATTACATAAAAATGAACTTAAGCTCTTTAAAATTTAACAATTTTACATATAAATTCCTTTATTCAGCTGTTCAATCAACATTTTAAAAAAATCAGAAGCTTTGAAACGATTTAAATTTTCAAAATTTTTGTTTTCAAATTCTCACATTTTGTGATATTCACCCTTTTACGCTATTTAAAATATATGATATCATTTTCTCTATCATGGTAACTAATAGCAGTAGGTAATCATCTACTAGCGAGGAGTAATATTTAGATGCATTCGTAATTATATAAATACGTAGCACCTATAGTCTTCGTCTGCTCAGTCCGTCCGCCTGTCCGCATATAACAACACAAAAACTACCCAACCGAATGGTTTGAAATTTAAAATATATAATCTTTGCAGAATTTTATCGAATAATTTCAAGTTTTATGAAAATCGAATCAAAAGTTCATTTACAGGAGCACTCAAAACTATTCCGTTACATTATGGTCTATAGGGAAAAATAATTTGCACTGGTGTATTTTAATAGTGTTGCACAATTTTAAACGTAATGAAATTTTTAGGCATTATTAAGGTGCCCAAAAAGATGGTTACTATGGAATATGTTATATTTAGCACTTACTTTACCTGTACAGGGTAACTCAAAAGTATTCCGTTATATTATGGTCATTGAAGAAAAATCGTTTGCGGCTTATTTTAATTATGTTACTCTGTTACAAATATAATGAAAGTGATATAAATTTCTCAGGTACACTAACAAATGTTTTATGTAGAATATGGGCAAAGCATTTATCTATTATTTACAGGGTTACACAAAAGGGTTGGGTTATATAAAGGTCTAAGGGGAAAAAATGATCGCAGTTTATTTTAATTATGTTGAACTATTTAAAAAATAATGGATCATACATTAGTGACGTTTACTGCATCATGCTTGAAATAGAATATCATGCACATCGCATTTATCGTTCATTTACAGGGATACATAAAATATTTCGGATAGAATACTGTATCCAAAGTATTGTCTATTAGGGGTGATTGCTGAATGTGCATTTCCAGTTATCGTACGCATTTTAAGTTTAACTAAATTTCAGCTCACTACGTGGTGTGTATAAATTATATGGACTCTATACACGGGCATACAAAAGAATTCGTAAGTTATTGAAAATAAGCGTGAATTGCTTAAAGGTGTTTATATATATATATTCTTTTTAAATGCTTTCGTAATTATATAAATACGTAGCACCTATAATCGTCGTCTGGTCCGTCCGTCTGTCTGTCCATTTGTCCGCATATAACAGCGCAAAAACTATCCAACCGAATGGTTTGAAATTTAAAATATAAAATCGTTGTAGAATTTTGCCGAGTCATTTCAAATTTTATGAAAATCGAAACATAACTTTAAAATATATTAATAAAAATTTTCTTCATTCTACTAAATCCTATTATACGTAATTAATTGAATGGTATCCCATGATAGGTAATGATTCTATGTTGCCATGGTGATTACGTCCTATTCAAGATGAAATCATATTATTTCCGTATCACTAAATTTAATGTATTTAATCGCAATAAATTTTTAATTCATGCATCTTTACATAACAGTGCAACAGCTATTGCACAAAGATCTCAATATTTATAAAACTAGTTACAGTACGAACGCACCTCATTTGCCTTGCCACGTTTGATGTACAATTTCAGATTTATTTACGCTTAAAGCCGAATCCTGAGTAACAATTCAGTGTACACCAATGCGCTTTACACAGTTGTATTCAAAATAAAAATAAATAAACAACAAGTAAAAATTAAATTTAAAAAATTAAAAAACCTGACTGCGTAAAAAGGAAACTAATTAATTATTTCTCATCAAACTGAAACTATTTTTTATATTACTTACCTATTTTTTATTTACTTGTATTGATGACTTTTAAGTTGCGTTTAATTGTTAGTTCCTATCTATAAACACTGTTTTGATGAGGCCTATAGATGTGTATGAAGGTTAGAGTTGCAGTAAAGCTAGATATCCTACTTACACAACTTCCAGGTCGTGTAATATTTAAACGGAGCTTCTGACTATAAAAAAGTCCTTCCGGCCAGTGCCGGGAGGAAGAGGTAGCTTTCATAATCCTTATTTAAAAAAAGCCAGCTTATATCATGCAAACACACGAAGCTCAATTTAGTGGAAACCGAATATAGGAGATTCAATACTAATTTTTATCAATATAATGAATGAGAATTTCGCGAAATTGGTCAGCTTTATCCAAGCTGCTTTTCTTTAAAGTAACTTATATTTGGCTGCCAAATTCGGCAATTTCTTAAAGTGCCTGTCATTTTAAGACAACATGGTGGATGAGGCTAATCAGTGAACTTGGTCGAGATCTTAGTAATTGCTGTGCACATGCTCACTCACATCGGAATCGGTTAATATATAGGAGTGCTGTCGCATGCAAAAAATCAGATTTTTCAAAATGTCACCCACAATAGAAATTGAAACTGCTATATCTGAGCCATTTTTTTAAGGTAAAGACAAACAAAAAATGCTCCTGAATCCTTATATCAAGATCAAATACTTAAGAAAGAAACCTTTTTCAATTTCTAATTTTTTTGCACCTCACTTTAAATATATATATATTTTTTAATTTAATGGCCGCCATTTTGAAACAAGATAGCTGATGAATCTGGCCAGCGAACTTGGTCGAGGTGTTGATGTATACTATCCACATGCCTTCTTACATCGAAATAGGCGAATACGTGTGTTATCGCGTGACAAATACAAGATCGTTTCACAATGTTAGCCATGCTAGAAATTCAAAGTGCTATAAATCAACCATTTATTAAGATATCAACAAAAGAACAAATTTTCAGAAACAAAAACTGCTCCGGAATCTTTGTATCAAGGCCAAACACATAAAAAAAAATCTTTTTCATTTTCCAATTTTTTAATACCTTATTTTGAATTTTAAATTTAATTTTTTTAAATGGCAACCCTTTTGAAACAAGATGGCGAATGAAGCTGGCCAACGAACTCGGTCGAGACATTGGTATGTACTATGTACAGTCCAAGTTACATCCAAATAGGTTCATAAATACGCCTGTTATCGCGTGACAAAAATCAGGTCGTTTTAAAATGTCAGCCACAAGAGAAATTCAAAATGCTATTACTCAGCCATTTTTTTTAGATATAGACGAAAGAAAAACTGTTCCGGAATCTTTGTATTAAGGTCAAACACATACAAAAAAAAAATCTTTTTCATTTTCCAATTTTTTGGAATCTCATTTAAATTTTTTTATTTTTTTATTTTTTTAAATGGCCGCCATTTTGAAACAAGATGGCGGATGAAGCTGGCCAACGAACTCGGTCGAGATATTTGTATGTACTATGTACACACCAAGGTACATCCAAGTCGGTTCATAAATGCGCCTGTTATTACGTGAGAAAAATCAGGACGTTTCAAAATGTCAGCCACGCTAGAAATTCAAAATGCTATAACTCAGCCATTTCTTAAGATATAGACGAAACAAAAACTGCTCCCGAATCTTTTTATCAAGGTCAAACACATAAGAAGAAAATATTTTTTCAATTTTTAATTTTTTGGTACCACATTTCAAATTTAAATTTATCTTAAAAATTTAAATTGCCGCCATTTTTAAAGAAGATTGCGGGTGAAGCTGGCCAACGAACCCGGTCGAGACATTGGTATGTACTATGTATAAACGAAGTTACATCCAAATCGGTTCATAAATACGTCTTTTATCGCGTGACAAAATTCAGGACGTTTCAAAATGTCAGCCACGCTAGAAATTCAAAATGCTATAACTCAGCCATTTTTTTTAGATATAGACGAAACAAAAACTGCTCCGAAATCTTTGCCAAATACATAAAAAAAAATATTTTTCCATTTTCAATTTTTTGGTACCACATTTCAAATTTTAAATTTTTAAAAAAATTTTAAATGGCCGCCATTTTGAAACAAAATGGCGGATGAAGCTGGCCAACGAACTCGGTCGAGAGATTGGTATGTACTATGTACACACCAAATTACATCCAAATCGGTTCATAAATACGCCTTTTATCGCGTGACAAAATTCAGGACGTTTCAAAATGTCAGCCACGCTAGAAATTCAAAATGCTATAACTCAGCCATTTTTTAAGATATAGACGAAACAAAAACTGCTCCGGAATCTTTGTATAACGGTCAAATACATAAGAAAAAAATATTTTTCCATTTTTAATTTTTTGGTACCACATTTCAAGTTTTAAATTTTTTTAAAAATTTTAAATGGCCGCCATTTTGAAAGAAAACGGCGGATGAAGCTGGCCAACGAACTCGGTCGAGACATTGGTATGTACTATGTACACACCGATTTACATCGAAATCGGTTCATAATTACGGGAGTTACAGTGTGACATAGGTCAGATATATATATATATATATATATATATATATATATATCAATTTTGAACGGAGGGTGGTTTCGGGGTCTGGGGGTCATGATCGATGAAAATATACCAAAATTTTTTGAAATCGCTTTCCTCCGAACGGCTGCAATAGGTAGCTTTTTTGTAAAGAAAGCTACCTAATAGTCAATGAAACATCGTCTTCATTTTGAAAGACCTATCCAATGATATGCTACTCAATATGGTACGTAAAACTTTTCTTTTCGTCTCTACCGCCATTTTGTATTTTACGGCCGCCATTTTGAATTTATAAAAAAATAAATCTACCCTATAAAAATCGAACGGTTAAGACGAATTGATAGAGACCTCATTCATTAAAATTCATCCAGCCGTTGGGATGTTTCGAGGGTATAAATAAATTCATATACCCAGATATGCGTGAAACACATAACCCTTCTTGGCAGTCGGGTAAAAACGAAGTAAATTATTCTTTGAACACGATTTACATTACAGGTGAGAAGAGCTCTCGAAATCAAAAATATTTTTAGATGATCAACTATTGGTACAGCAACTGTATACTATGAGTGGGAAATGGAAAAAATAATAATATACCAATACACAATATTTTAATGCCTAACTTTATTAAATTAATCAGTCTGCATTAAAATTTGCTAACGGTTTTCCCTTAAAATGTAAGAGCTTTTTAATTATCATTAATTGACACAATCTTTAATGTTGATGCATTTTTATTTAAAATAATATCTCATAGCAAGTTTTTGTTATTTGCTTTAAGGTTGTATTTTGTATACGGGATCTGCCAACACAGTTTATGTATAAATTAGTTGTTTCAATCCTCTTAAAATTTTTACTAACTTCAAAGCATAACTAAGAATATTGAGTTTAAAAAAAAATAAGTTTAAATTAAATAAATGCTATTGAAAAATTTTCTTTCATAATGATCAATATTTCTTCAAAGGAAATCGTCGTTTTATAAATAACTGTCGTAAACGGTAATTTGAATGTCTTCCGTTTGATATGCTAAAATAATGCAGATCAATAAATATTCTTAATGGATAACATAAAATATTAGATACATTAAATAAAACGCTTTTTAAAGTAACTGAAAATTCTTTTACTTTTAACCAAATATGAAAGAAGTACTCAGATGTTTAAAGAATAATTTGAAACAATAAAATCAACTTCAAGGGATTGTTTGTTATGTTTGTGTTTTTGTGACAAACCTGTATTATCCACATTAGTGTCATGCACAGGATGAATTATATTAAACCGAACCCTAAAATGTTGTCTGAAATTGACACGAGATCAGACTCCAATCCAACGCACGTCGCGGAATCCTCCCGAAAACCGAAAAAAATTGCATATTTATATGTAATTATGAAAAAATACTAATATAAATTTTATCTATAGTTAGAGAGTAATTTAAAAAATGAAACCAACTTAAAAGGATTGTTTGTTGTCTTTGTGTTTTTGTGACAAACCTGTATTGATACCCACATTAGTGTCATGCACAAGTTGAATTATACCAATCCGAACCTTAAAATGTTATCTGAAATTGACACAAAATCCGACTCTAACCCAACGCACGTCGCGAAATCCTCCTGAAACTCAAGAAAAAGTATATTGTTAAGCAATTATGAAGAGATGCTAATATAAATTTCATCTATAGTTAAATTAATGAGTTTTGAATAAAACCACAAATTTCCTATATTGGGGTACAACATTTAATTTAGAAACGTTTAAATACTCTACAGTTTCGGCACACATCCGTGGCAATCATCAAGAATGCGAATCGATTTACATTCCTGATGATGGCTACGGATGTGTGCCGAAACTGTGGAATATTTTGATGTTTTAATGCTTTTATATTTATCTTAAATGATATACCCTAATATAATAAAGGATTTATGGTTTTATTCGCGACTCACTAATTTAACTATTGATTGTTATCTATTGTGTAATGGTCCAAAATTATCTATAAATTTTATCTTTTATTTAGAAAAACAAATTTACACTGTAAAGAGGACAAATGTTTCTTAAAATAGAAAAATATAATATAACCACGAATGAAAATATAAAATAATCTCTTCCGAGATACTAACAATTCAGAAAAGCGTTCTTTAACTTTAGAAACCTCAAAAACAAATATATTTTCTTGGTTTAAAGAAGCATAAAAAATAAGTTCCTTTTGCTGCACTTATTTTCGGAAAAATTTCCGAGTTTTATGTTATTATTGTATATTATTCGATTTTTCCAACCTGGAATATAGTTTTTCTTTAGTTTTTAGGGTTCCGTACTTAAAAAGTCAAAACGGAACCATTATTAGATCACTCCTATGTCTGTCTGTCACAGGCATTTTACTCGTAAACTATGGAACGTAGAAAGTTCAAATTGGGGGAAGTAATAAAGACTATTGACCAACATATTTACAGATTTATAAATGTTCACAAATATATTTAGTAAAAATGTAGAGGGTATAATTAAGCTATTTGAAAAAAGAAATATTTTCTTTGTATATAATGTGGGGTATCGTGTGAAAGCTTTTGTAACGCTGAACTCAAAAATACATATCTTTTAATTTTAGATATTATAGTTAAAGATATAGCGTCGAAAATGTAGTGCAAAAATATGTTTCCTCCTCCCGTCTATTTCCGAATCTACTCAAACTAAAATTTTTTAAAAAGTAGAGGTAGTAGACGTTAACTTAAACCTTCCAGGAAAATTATAGCGATTAACCTAGGTCACATAGTTTTTGAGAAAAGCGCATTTTTCCGCTAAACACAAATTTCCATTCGCGGCGATTCAGAAAAAGTGTTGATAGGTGCTGAAGGTACCTTTCATAGCAGAAGCATAAAAGAATTGTTGATAATGATTTTCGGAAAAAATCGTTGGTAGTTAGCCGAGATATTAACCCTTAAAAACACGGACGTTTTGGACATATATAATGATAGGGGCGGCGTATTCTATGTACCATCGGCTTTTAAAGCGTAGATAACAACTTTTAGTAATACATTTGTGTACTGTAATGTCCAGTAGCAGTATAAAATCAATAAACGTCAAATTGTTATACACTTACTAATTTAATTAGAATTAATCATATAAATACTATGTTATTCACGACTAGTTTGCATTGGGTGGATCTCTCAATATGCCTCCCTTGTCTTTAAATGATAATTAAAAGTCGATCTGGAAAACGTGGCACTGACCAAGACGGCGTTGCATCTTTCCGACCTCCTTTCGAAGCGCGCTTAGCACAATGCCAAGTTTAAACTTTGGACAAGTGTTTTGTTTTAGGTACACTGTAAAAAGAAAAGATTATTGCTACGCTAAATTTAGTTTTATGAAATGCCAAATGAAGTTTAAATATGCACTACGTTTATTGTCAGTACCGAATTAAGTTCTTCATAAACAGATTAGAATAAGATTTAAAAAAGAGTTATACAGAACAGCAATATTTGATATTATTTAGGCTTCATATCTCTTTTAACTTTTAGGGTATACCCACTCCAGTGGCGTGGCGTCCGGTCATCGCTGGATGCGGCGATGACCAAGCAATATTTTAAAACTCTTAATAAGCTTTTAAAACTCTACGATCCAGTTTTAGCAGAACATTTGGAGTTCATGTATAAGTGAAGGTAAGATTTAAAGTTTCTTTTTTGAACATTCAACCATGGAATTTTAGAGTTAATAATTTTTCACCACAAACTTAAATAATTGCGATGACCACCGAAAATTTTCACGCCACGCCACTGACCCACTCATACTTTTCTAGTATACATCTATACCCAACCCTACGTTGTATAGCGTTTTACAACGTCTGAATAAATTCAATAAATTCAATATCTCCCTAGTTGCAAAACCTTCCATGAAATTAAAAAATATAGTACGCAAGAGAATACATCCAATTGAGTCAAACCAGTTATCAAGAGTATACGAAATATCTTTCACCAAAGAAGATGGAACGAAGCAGTTTTATATAGATACTAGAAAGATAGCCCGTCAAAAATGACGGGCTATATAAAAAATGACGGAAAATGAGATATAAAAATCTATACAACACAATGTGCAAGAATATGAGTAGTTTTTCTCGCTTGTTCCCCAGTGATAGAATGAAAATAACACATGTTAAAATGTGGAAATATGTTGCGAGAAAATATGTTGCTAAGTTTCCTACTCCACCAACAAAGTTTTCTATATTTCGCCAAGGCAGTTTTCTCTATATCGGTAAGACAGTTTTCCCTATTTCGCCAAAGCCCCTACTGGAAAAATACCGAGAATTTAATTTCCGTATCCGGCTATATAAAGCACATTAAAATTGGACAGTTAGGAGCTCAGAGAGTACAGCGCCATCTAGGGCCGGTTAATTTATTTGTAGCATAGGGATGAAGATGTAAAGACGTACATTTTCGTATATTACATTTCAAATTCTGACTCATAGATTTTGAAAAAAACCTTAAATGCGCGGTGTTTAAATTAAATTACGATGAGCTCGATTACGAACGGTTAATGGGTTTCAATGGGAATTTCGCCAAATTAGCCAACTATCGCCAAGTTGGCTTCATGTATGGCAACTTATTTTTATTGCCAAATTTGACGGCATTTCGCCAAATTAGACTGTATTCGCCAAGTTGGTCAGAATTTGGCGCTATTGTGGCAAACCTGTCACTAGTAATTTTCAACGATTACTCATTGTTGAACCTCATACTGATTTCTCCATGGGAAGCCTAACATGGCCGCAATCAATGAGGCAGTCCAACCGGAATTGTGAGGGACACACAGAGACTTGTATTTTATATAAATATATGACAAGCAGAAAACTTAAAACTAGAATCAAAGAACATACAGCAGACATCAAACACAACTGAAGAACCATAGCTTTGGTCAGATTATGCATTGAAAAACCTTTACAGATCGATTTTAAAAATAGCAAGTTAATTTATCCATCAAAATTTTGTTTACCATCCTTAATCCGGGAATCAATAGAGATATTTTTACACAATGAGACTATTTGCAGTGATTCAGTGTCCTTTGATTTACCTAAAATTTGGAAAGAGATGCTATGCAATTTTAGTAACAATAGTAAAAATTAATCCACGCTCGCATATAGCCAAATTAATTTTATTTTAATTTTATGTTTTGCAATGTTTTTTTCATTATGCATGATATCTTGTGACATTGTTTACCATGTTATTGTTTTTTAAATTATGTGAAAATTTATCCACGCTCGCAAGTAGTTAATTTAATTTTAATTTTATGTTTGCAATGTTTTTCATTATGCATCATGTCTTGCGTCATTGTTTACTATGTTATTGTTTTTTAAATAATGTGAAAATATTTTCTATCGTGAATGATTTGAAAATGTCGCCGTTTGTGCGATAAAACGATCGTCAATCTTAATAAAGATAATTTATCACTTTTTATAGCATATTTAACTTAATATATTAATGATGTTTATAATGGCATTTTTGGTACTGAATATGAAGTGTTTAGTATTAATAGTTCATTTCCAGAGGCACTGAAAAGAGTTTCGTTACATTAAGGTCAAGGGGAAAATCGTTTGTAGTGTATTTTAATGACATACGCTATTTCAAATGTACTAAAATCCCTATAAATCCCTCAATTTCAGTACATGATGATTACTATAGAATAGGGCATTCATAGCATTTATCGTTCATTTACAGAGACTCACAAAAGTAATCGGTTACAGTGACTAAAACAGACAAATACTAAGTTTTAACAATTCGGATGTTCCAAACCTTTCTTCTTTCTCATAGATGTTAATACAACAAAATTCGCTAGTACAGTGCCCGAAATAAATGACAATCTATGCCCATCATTAGGTTTCTAAATATATGATATTTAGTGCATTAGTTCTTGAGGTATGATTATCGCTAAAATCGTGTAAATTAAGAAAATACAGCATAGAAGCGCCCCATGTTGGGTGATTTAGACCAAATCCTAATCAGCAACAACATGTGTCAACATCTAACTGAATCTGAAGTTAGGTGAAAATTCTTGCATTAGTTCTTGAGCAATAATTGGTGGAAGTGCGTTTTTTCCATTTCGGTATGCGCTTTTAAATGTAACTAAATTTTGCGTGTTACTCTTTGTGTATAAATTCTGTACCTTGTATATAGGGCTGCATAAAAGAATTCACCTACGATTCTCCTTATTAGTGGAAATTGCTGCGATTTTTCTGCTATGGTATGTATTTTCTAAGTGAACTAAATTTTTGCATGCATGTTAGTTTATAGATACAAATCTATATATCATATACAGGGCTGCTCAAAGAATTCGGATAATTTTCCGACTGTAGAGGGGAATTACTAAAATTGAGTTTTTAAATTAGTTCCAAATGATTCAATACAAATGGTTCAATCCTTTTCCAAATGATTTAATTAGACACCATATACCAACTTATTACACGGCGCAGTTTTAAAAACATATATGCTAATCGCTTAAAATCAAACAAAGCTAAAAAGTGCTATAAAAGTCATATGATATCTTTATTTAGATTAACGCTCGCTTCATCGCATAAATGGTGACATTTTCAAAATCTTTCATGATGGAAATATTTTTGCTAATAATAATTTTATAATTTTGCAAAAGTATTTCCATCATGAAAGATTTTGAAAGTTTTCGCCGTTTGTGCGATGAAACGCGTTAATCTAAATAAAGGTATTATATCCTTTTTATAGCATTTTTAGGGTTTCGTTCATCTGACGAAACCCTATTCGTCTCACTGCACTGTTTGTCTGCCTGTCCGTCTGTCACAGAGCCCGTTCTCAGAAACTATATATATTGGAGACTTGAATTTTTGCATACTTATAGCTGAACACCTCACATCAAACGACAAATCATAAAATTTTGAAAAAGTCGTAATTAACGGACGTTATTAATTTAAAAAACCCAATTACAAGATCGGGAAGACATTCATAATTCAATAAAAGCATAGATTTTTTTATCAAATTGCAAAAACGATCTCTTTCCAGAGATTAAAAACAGGTGTCATCATTATCTGCAGACGTATTGGCACCCGAGCGATTTAAAGCAGAAGTTTTTCAGGATTTTTTAAAACGGACTTTAAACTTTTAAATTATTAAATTTTTGATTATTTTTTTATTTTTTACATCCGGACGTAAAATGTTCCGTTGATTTCATCAATATCCATTTCTATCTTCTATCTTAATTACAAGCTGAGATATTAATTGTTATTTAAATAATTGGTTTTATTTCTATCAAATGCTTATTTTAAGATGAAGCATAAAGCACGTTAGTGCTTTATGCTTCGTGGTTAAAAAAGCACTAACGTGCTTTTTTAACCACGATTTCATTCAAAGTAGAAAATCTAACTAGGTGATCAGTTGTAAACTTGAAGGTAGTTTATATTTCAGGTATAGTTTTAAATTTCGGGTAAGGGAGGGGAGGGGGAGGGGCGCTAATTTCACTAATTGATTTATTTCTATTATATACTTATTTTAAAAGGCAGTCACGTGATGCTTCATTGCAGTATTCTTCTGAATGGTGTCCGATTTTTAAAAATACTGCATAAATATTACTTATGTCAGATAAAAATGTCAGAAGTATTGATACCACTATTTTCGAATAGTAATTTCAGCAAATATATTAAATTCTTGGTTAAGATCGCCCCCCCCCCCGACCCATGTATCTACCGATAGGTCGTGTAAAGGAGTTTCGTTCAGATACATTTTTGTTAAGAATAGTGTGCACTCCCTGGTGGTGGAATGTGGAACTAACATTTCATCAACACGATTTCATTCAAAGTAGGAAATCTAACAATGCGATCTGTTTTAAACTTTAAGATACTTTATAACACACAAGAAAAAGTTTATAAAAAATGGCGCGTGAAATTTCGGGCAGGTGGGGAGAGGGGGAAGAGCAAAATATTTCTTTTTTTTTTTTTACCTTTTTGTTTCATACCGTTTCAGGTGCGGTTTTTTGACGGAGTCCTCAGATACATGCTACTTATTAAATATAAATATGTCAAAAGTTAAGTTACCACTATTTCCAAATATTAATTTCAACAAATATCTTAAGTTCTTGCTGAAGACCGCCACCCCCTCGAGTAACATATCTACTGATAGGTTGTGTAAAGGAGCTTCTTTCAGGTACGCTTTTGTTAAGAATAGAGTGAGCTCCCTGGTGGTGGAATGTGGAACTAACAGACCGCGATTTCATTTAAAGTAGGAAATCTAACAATGCGATCTGTTTTAAACTTTAAGATACTTTATAACACATGATAAAAAAGTATAAAGAAGAATGGCGCGTCGCATTTCGAGGGGGGGGGGGGGGTTAGGGAGGGGTGCGAACAAAATTAGGAAATATAGCTGGACGATCTGTTTGAAACTTTAATGTAGCTTCTAAAACATAACAAAAATTTTAAACATCAGGCCGCGTCAAAAATCATGGTGGCCATCCCCCACTTTGTCCCCCATAGGGGGGCACTTTTCTAAATTTGGCAGATACTCCTAATGTGATATATCGTAGCATTTCGGGGGGGGGGGGAGGGTCACGAACAAAATTAGGAAATATAACAAGGCGAATATGTTTGAATCTTTAAGATAGCTTAAGATGGGTTTGCCAAAACTTAGAATGTATTCCATGGCGATAATTGTACTGGACGTTTTGAAAGTAAGGGTTTTTAAAGGGATATTAAAACGAAACACTCTGTGCGATCCATGATCACTCTTACCCACTTGTTTAGCTTTGTTTCGGTTCAGTTTTGTTACTTTATTCTGAATGTGTTGGAAAGTGTTTCATAATTTATGCTTGAATTTTTGTTATTCATGTTACCGTAATGAATTATCAAATTATTTAAAAAAAAACAGACACAAGAGCATCATACATTTATTTTTAATTAACATATCTGGTTAAGCAGAAACATACAATATGCAATACAACAACGAAAAGATACAATAACATCTTCAGCTTACTTTTGGCGTAATGTTATTTTAAATTTTGTATATTCTCATATATCTATATTCCTAGGCTTTTGTAAATTTAATAAAAAAGTGGACCGTTATCTTTTAGGCGAAGATAGATTAAATTCAGAATCCCTTACTTTCAAAAGATAAGTAACAGCTTCCTTTGAAAATAATTAAAACATTTTCAGCAAAAAATAAATGATTTAACCATTTGCATTTAAACTTATTATCAACCTGCTTATACTGCAGCATGTTATGAAATTCAGAATAAATGAAATAAGTGTTTTTTTTTAAAAGTTTTACTACATCATTTTAAATTAAATATCGACTTTTCTTTTACTGTTTTTCAATTTTAAAACAAACTGAGAAAATTCACTTTTTAGAAGACAAATAGTATAAATTAGAATGAGAAAGTTAAAAGACCAGTTTTGATAATGTTTTGATGAAATTTCCAAAATATTTTTAATATTTTACAAAATACTGTAGCATGTTCATAAAATTACTAAAGTATTTTTAAAATACAATGTTCTAAAGATTCTAAAAATTCTCAAAGTTCATGAAGAGTTTTGATTTTTTCTATGAATTTGATAGACTTTTCTAATTTTATGGAGGAGCCATATAATTTTAAAAGAGATAAAAAAAAATTGACATACAAAATAAAAAAAAAATAGATTCGCTTTAAAAATTATATCATAATTTTTTTTAAGAGTTTCCTAAGGAATATTTTTTTATTATTATCAACTTGTTTGTAATGTAATATTTCCACAAGATTCAAAACTTTCAATGTGATGTTTGTTTGTTTCTTTTTTACGACATAATTCGACTATCTAGATTTCGGAGCTTCACTATTTTTAGTGATAAATTTCAGTCTTCGCGTTCTAAAAAGAAAGTACTAATATTCAGACTCATAGTAAATATATTTAAATAGTTAAATGTATATTTAATAATAAAAAATATATATTTTTTCATTTTAATCAATTTTGATTTAAATTGATTATTAATGTATTTGTGATGTAGTATGGTGGCACGATGCAAATTATAAAGTATAAAGTGTGACTATTTGAGTTTATAAATGTAGATTTAATTGAGAAAAAGAGCTTTGTGAATGATACATGAAAATTGGGAGCTTATATATGATTATGAAAGGTTATTAATCGTGGTTATAAGAATGCCTAATTACTAAAATCAATCATTTTAATTAATATAAATAGCAAAATTAATTTCAATACCAATAGTAAAATTTAAAATTTCTATTTAACTTTTTTCGTTTGAAAGAAGCAAATTTTGCGGCATAAACATGTTTAGTATCACTGTCTGTGTTTACATTTATGCTGAAACCATTTCTCGAATTTGAAGCTTCGATTTCTTGTATTTGCATAAAGTAATTCATCTCTAAGGAATTTAATAGAGAAGAAGATATACTTTTAAGAGTTTTTGAGAATTTCAGATGTAGATTGGATAATCATCTGGATATCATTTCTCGGCATGCATCTCTTATTTCAGTATTACAAAGCAGTTTATTTGTATTCAATACGCCTTTGGTTAATGTCGCAATACTTTAATAAAGGAGAAGGTGAGATGGATATTAATTGCTTTTTACCACTTTCCAACATAGATGAAAACTGTTTAACAATTCTTTGTCTATCTGTCTGTCGTCTGGCCGGGCTCAAACTCTGGTAAATATACTGAGAAATGCGATGAAATATTTTATGTTATTTACGGCGACCTATTTTTGTCACCAAATTTGGCGATACTTAACATTTCCAAAGATTTTGGTATACTTTCCCCGATCATGACCCCCCGAACTACAAATGTTGATACATATATACATTATATACATATATATACATAGATGCCAACCTCAAACAAATCTTCCATAATACTTGCGTTAATTTGACCCTGGTCTAATACGTTTCTAACAAGATTTTTTTTTAATGAAATTAAATATGCTCCACGTAGAAACCGTGAATTAAATAAATAAGCATTCATGAAATAAATTCTCTCGTTCGAAATGTAGTTAATCTGGGTCAAATTAATCTAGACATTACGGAAGATTAGTGAAAGGTTGGCAGCTATGTATATAAATAAAATACCTTTGAATAAAAATGTATCTCACAAGTTCACATAAAAATATTAACCAAAATGCAAAATGAAGATGACATCTAATAATGTTACTCATTAATTGTTATGCTAAAACATATAATAAAGTAAAGTTAATTGGAACTAGAACACACTAGGAAACATAAAAAAGTATTGACATATATACATTATATGCATATATATACATAGATGCCAACCTCAAACAAATCTTCCATAATACTTGCGTTAATTTGACCCTGGTCTAATACGTTTCTAACAAGATTTTTTTTTTTATGAAATTAAATATGCTCCACGTAGAAACCGTGAATTAAATAAATAAGCATTCATGAAATAAATTCTCTCGTTCGAAATGTGGTTAATCTGGGTCAAATTAATCTAGACATTACGGAAGATTAGTGAAAGGTTGGTAGCTATGTATATAGAAAAAATACCTTTGAATAAAAATGTATCTCACAAGTTCACATAAAAATATTAACCAAAATGCAAAATGAAGATGACATCTAATAATGTTACTCATTAATTGTTATGCTAAAACATATAATAAAGTAAAGCTAATTGGAACTAGAACACACTAGGAAACATAAAAAAGTATTGACAATCCTAAACAATTTAATATATGGATGATACAAAAAAAAATTAAATTAAAAGGAAATAATCACAAATGAAGCAAAATGCAGTACAATAAACCAAGATATTTTATTTCGAAATCAAAACATTGCTCTAAATTTACGCACGCGAAAAATTAAGATGTAATTGGTGAGGGAAAAAAAATTCTATTGGCGAGATTTGCGCCCGGATAACATAAAAATTACGAATAAAATGTCTTTTTTAGAATATTTAAGCAAAATAATTTATTTAGACTTAAATTAAAAAAACATAGCTTTTTATTTTTTGCATTTTCAGTTTTGTAATTCAATTTTTTTTTTCTCCCGACAAATATTTTTTTCTTAAAGAAAATATAAAAAATGCATTAAACAAATTTGCCATAAAATGTATAGAAAAGTGTAAGTATGTTCAGAGAATTGCAATTCTGATTTTTGCAAACTTCGTACGTGATAAAAAACTTCAACGTATTCTCTTCCGGAGAAGAATAGAAATAGAGTATGACGTTGAGAGTAAGTGGATTCAGGTGCGGCCGTGAAAATAAACAAATAGACCTTTAACTTAACTTTTTACGTTTAGTGAAAAAAAGGTTGTTTAACAACAATGTACGTATAAAAGAGAGAGCGGAAGTGGCAAAAAATAAAATCAGTATAAAAGCAGGAATAGTTTTTAACAATTCGGAAATTTTGCGTCAAAAGTGGCAAATGAGGTGCGTTCTTTCTAGAACTATTTTCATAAATATTTCAATCTTGTTGCAATAGTTGTTGCACTCTTATGCAAAATTGCATGAATACAAAATTTATTACGATTATATATATTAAATTCAGTAATACGGAAATGATATGACTCCATCTGAAATAGGATGTAATCACCATAGCAACCAAGAATCATTACCTATCATGGGATATCATTGAAGTAATTATGTATGATAGGATTTAATAGAATGAAGAAAACTTTTATTGAAATCTTTTTAAGTTTTAATTCGATTTTTATAAAATTTGAAATGACACGACAAAATTCTGCAACGATTTTTTATATTAAATTTTAAGCCGTTCGGTTGGGTAGTTTTTGCGCTGTTATATGCGGACAGACGGACAGACAAATGGACGGACCACCCGACGACTACAGGTGCTATTTATTTATATGATTACGAACACACCTAAAAAACGCTTTTTTAAAACCATTCAATGTTCATCTTGAAAATCACTCCTAATTTTTTGACTGCAATACGTATATATATTTTTAAAATTTTTCCGTTACAATGCATTAATTTGGCGTGGACACCGAACTCGATTATGAAAAATCCACTCTTTATTTTACCCTTGGTAGAAAGCCAAGTGAATTTATTAAAAAATACATCTTTTGCTCTGTTTCTTTTTTAAGATAGTGCAATAGGAAATAAATATTTACTCATTATTACTCATTATAGTGCAGTAGGAAATAAAAAATTACTTATTATTTAAACAATCATTTTAAGATTTTTAAATTAATTTCTCCACGTATAATCTTAAATTAATTAATAGTAAATTATTAATTGTTTTAAAGATTATACTCTTCATTTTTTATGTATAATTTATTTTCGACTTTTTAGCTTTCAAAATGTTTCATTGTTGCAGTTCCATATACATTTGATAAATTTTTGTGAGCGCATATTGCGCATCATTTTTATTTAAATTCGTATACAATTGTACAAGTTACAGAGAATCTCTGAGGACCTACACATGTGGTGGGCTAATGGAAAAATGGGTTAAGAAAAATGTCTTAATTAATAATTAACTTTTAAAATTATTAAAATGTTGTATTGGCGAATACATTGTTGTTTCAGTTCGTACACAACTGTACCAGTTTACAGAGAATATTTGGTGATTTACACCTGTTGTGGTCAAACTGAAAAATCCGTTAAAGTCAATGGCATAATTAATAATTAACTTCTAAAATTATTAAAATATTGTATTGGCGCATACATTGTTGTTTCATTTCGTGCACAACTGTACGAGTTACAGATAATATTTGGGCATTTATCACCTGTGGTGGTCAAACTGAAAAATGCGTTACAATCAATGTCTTAATTGTCTGAGCGAAGCGAAGGCTAATACTCAGCGAAATATTACTGTCCGGACACTTAACTACTACGATGGATATTAACGCCATGTCCTACTAAAAAAAAAAGCCTAATAAAAACCTTTCGTCAAACATAACTCAAAAAATATTTGTCGGATTTCGTTTCTGATTGCACCAGAAGGTACCTATGAGGGTCGCCTACTGAATGCACCTACTATGAAAAATAAGTTCCAAACCGTTTAAAAATTATATAGAAAAAACTCTTAAAAAAGCACAGTTTATCTGCATACGTCACAGAAATTTGGTGTGCGTCACTTTCACCGGTTGATGTTTTCGTTGACAACTGGTTTGAACACATGGAGCAAATAAAAAAAAATACGCACGCAGTAATATTGAATAGATCAGTTTCAACCACGTGATCACAAATCTTGCAACAACCCGTGGCAACCAGTTTTGGTGGGCAAACAAATAATAATACAGTATTCCGTACCACGGTGACCGTTTTTAGCCTGTTGTATAAAATCTGGCGTGTTGTATGACATACAATTGTGGATGATTAAAACAAAAGACATAAGTGTTTATTGATCCGGGAGGTTATCTTTCTCTGGATGTCTGTCTGTCTATCATACAGCATGCAATTTTCTTGTAAAGGATGATATTATTATGCAGTAAAACCTCCATAACGGACACACCAGATTAGTGGACACCTCTATTTAGCGGGCATTTTTTCGATTACCATCCCTTAAATAACTGTACATTTTTTACTCTCAGTAGCGGACACCTCCAAATAGAGGACAAATTCTGCCCTCCCGAGGTGTTCGCTATTTAGAAGTTTTACTGGTAAACCTCCATAGCGGACACACCCGATTAGCGGATACCTCTATTTAGCGGACATTTTTTCGATTACCAAATCTTAAATAACTGTACATGTTTTACTCTTAGTAGCGGTCACCTCTAAATAGAGGACAAATTCTGCATTCTCGGGGTGTCCGCTATTCAGAGGTTTTACTCTATATAATATTGATAATTATTTTACAGGGCCGCACAAAAGAATAAGAATATATGAAACGATTATAAACTAAATTCGGGATTGGTAGATCGCTGATGGTAATGTAATTTTAGGATGTTGTTACAGTCATCCGCAGCATGTTTTTAGAGTTTCGTTCATCTAACGAAACGCTACCTGTCTCACTCCTTTGTCTGTCTGTTTGTCCGTCTGTCACAGAGCCCGTTCTCAGAAACTATATATGTCGGAGACTTGAAAATTTGCATACTTATAGCTGAACACCACACATCAAACGGCAAATAATAACATTTTGAAAAAGTCTAATATTTAACTCTCTGGGCTCTAACTTGTGTATTTTAAGCAATTTTTCTAACTCAGCCCCTAATTTAATTAAGTTGGAGACATGAAATTTTTCATACTTATAGCTGAACATCACACATCAAACGACAAATAATAAAATTTTGAAAAAGGCTTAATATTTAACCCTTTGGGCTCTAACTTGTGTATTTAAAGCAATTTTTCTAACTCAGCCCCTAATTAAGTTGGAGACATGAAAGTTTGCATACTTATAGCTGAACGCTTGCGATAATACGATAAATCATAAAATTTTGAAAAAGTCATATTTAACCCTCCGGTCTCTAACTTCTGTATTTTAAGCAATTTTTCTAACTCAGCCCCTAATTAAGTTGGAGACATGAAATTTTGCATACTTATAGCTGAACACCTCACATCAAACGACAAATAATAAAATTTTGAAAAAGGTCTAATATTTAACTCTCTAGGCTGTAACTTGTGTATTTTAAGCAATTTTTCTAACTCAGCCCCTAATTAAGTTGGAGACATGACATTTTGTCATTTTGCATACTTATAGCTGAACACCTCACATCAAACGACAAATAATAAAATTTTGAAAAAGTCTATTATTTAACCCTCTGGGCTCTAACTTGTGTATTTTAAGCAGTTTTTCTAACTCAGCCCCTAATTAAGTTGGAGACATGACATTTTGCCATTTTGCATATTTATAGCTGAACACCTCACATCAAACGACAAATAATAAAATCTTGAAAAAGGCTATTATTTAACCCTCTGGGCTCTAACTTGTGTATTTTAAGCAATTTTTCTAACTCAGCCCCTAATTAAGTTGGAGACGTGAAATTTTGCATACTTATAGCTGAACACATCACATCAAACAGCAAATAATAAAATTTTGAAAAAGTCTAATATTTAACCCTCTGAGCTCTAACTTGTGTATTTAAACCAATTTTTCTAACTCAGCCCCTAATTATGTTGGAAACAAAAATTTGCATACTTATAGCTGAACACCTCACATCAAACGACAAATAATAAAATTTTGAAAAAATCTAATATTTAACCTCTAATATTTTGTCTGGCGCAATTTTTAAATTTAAACTGTTTTGCAATACTATTTTTTGTTCATTTTGCATAATAAGTGTAATGTAATTTGTTCTATTTCAGATTTCTAACGCATGTTAATGAATTTATTTTACAATATCCTTTCTCTTTTAAAATTCACATGTAAATATAGTTTTTGTGGCGTAATTTCCAATAAGTGCCTGCTTTTTATACCTAATTATTTAATTCCAATTTGAAGGTTTTTTCTGTTTATAATAGTAACGTGTAAATAATTTTTTTTATTTGAAACAAACATTATTGCTTGCGCTGTTTATACAGTTGGCAACAGTTTAAATTAATACTATTTTCTAAAATATGTAAAAAATATCTGTCAAAATGCTGACTATTTGAATTTAAAATAGAAATAAAACCTCAAAAAATGAGTCAAATTAAAAAAAATTAATGAAATCTGCAGACCGGGATCTTCTATTGAATAAAATGATCTAAAAATGATTAAATTCCCATGTATAGCTTTTGCTCTTATAATTTTTTTTAATGGAACGATTTTGTCCAAATTTAGCATTAAATATCTCTTTAAATAATTCTTCGATTTGAAAACTGTATGCATTAGTGTGATGATCAAACATATCGCTATAATACCACCGATTTTCATATATTTGTACGCAATAGTTTTCTTAATATTAACAAAGAAAGACCTCCGGTCACAAAAAATTAAAAACCGGCGGCGGCGGCGGTGACAGCGTTAGTTACTTTTTATACAATAGAGAGATATATAAAAATGAAAACTTGTCTATCTGTTTGTTTGTAATTCTATAAAAAATCCACACTTTGGAAGCCAAAATTGTGAAGATACGTTCATGTGTATTAAAACATGGCCGAGACAACTAAAGTAATCCGAATCGAAATAACTTACAGTTAATTTTTAATTAATAAAAAACCACCAATTTAACAGCAATTTCTTATCAAATTTAAACATTTTTCGTTACAGTAGTTAACAATAATTAAAAAACACAATAAAATTATTACTACAACAATTAATTTTCTACTGCAAGATTTCCACGTGAAAAATGAAAATGAAATAAATAGTTTGCCGAATTTTTAAAAAAAAGGTAAATATTACGTCATAACTTTTCTATTGCAAGATATTCACGTCAAATATGAAAACGAAATAAATGATTTGACGAATTTAAATGAAAGTGAATATAACTTCATAACTTTTCTATTTCAAGGTTTCGACTGCTTTTTTTAATGTTTGTTTTGTGTTGTATGTTAAATTTTGAAATTGATTTTTCAGAACAAACATCCTTCAAATTCTGGGCAACGCCGGCACTTTAGTTTGTAACAGATAAATGGCTTTTGTATCTGTACATCTAATGTTAATATTATAAAGCGTTATAATATTATAAAGTATATAATATTATTAATGCTTGTACGTTTGTGAGGTGTTATCTCTGAAACTACATAGCCAACTTAAAAAAATGTTGGTGGCCATCTCTGCTCCGAAAAAAAAGATTATTTTATATCAGTGCAAGAACCTACATCGCTGCAGGAGCAAACAAATTCTAAAATTGTGATTTCTGCGGTGTTAGAAACTTTAAATTTGGTGCGGTAGTTACTTTTAAGATGTGAATACTCGTAATGAACGCTCTCTAAAAGGTTCAATTTGACGGATAAACGTAAAAATTTCTAGAAAGGTTCTAAACTATGATTTATTTGGAATACTGAAATTTTTGGGATACTGTTGGGGTTAGAAACTAGAACTTTGGCATGGTAGTAATTAATAAGATGTAAATGCTCTTTGTAGAACGAATTATAAAAAGTTGAAAGACTAAACAAAGCGGAAAAAGATCTAAAGATGATCTAAGTAACGAAGAACATGGAACTGTTAGGAATATAAACATGAAAATTGACATGGCTGTATTTATCATGACGTAAATTCTCGCAATAGAACAATTTCTAAAAATGTCGCTATATAAAACAGTGCAGAAACAAAAAACTTTCAAAAATTTTCTATTTCTCTGTTACTACTGAGCCCAAAATCTTGAAATTTTGCTTCGGGTTAGTTTTAAAATATACAATTGTCTCTATGAATGGTTTCTAAAAAATTTAAAATTTAAAAAGATGAAATTAACGGAAAACGATCTCCGTTACCATTAATTTGGAATTATTAGGTACAGCAACTTTAAATATTTCATAATGCTGCATTTTCTCCGCAAAACATGCGATTTAAATGCGACAAAACTGATAGATACCTACCTAGCATTAAATAAATTGTGTAAATATTGAATAGAGACCTGTATGAAACAGTGAGTAGGCTGCCCGAAAGTACTTGTTAAAGTGTTCCTTCTCTAGGCTTTTCTCTCTCTCGCCAAGGCCACTAACAGAGGGAAGTGCCGTTTTAAATGTGATATGAATTTTTTATCCGATTCATTTTTCAAGACATTTTATCATAAGGTCATATTCTCAATTATCATTAGTAGATTTTTTATATATTAACTTATTCTGGTGAAATTTTGTAATCGGGTTCATATTGGGGTATGTTAGCTTGCATGATTTGCTGAATAAATATGTATGAATTTGTAAATTACTTCAAATGACACTTTGACAGCTCAAAAGTTATGCAGACGATATATTCAGATCTTGTGTCATACTTTATGTTGTAATCATTGCCGATTTCTTTTATTTAATACATGCAGAATACAGCTCAACTTGTGCAGAATATGTTTGAAAACAAAACAATACAGCGTATGTAGTGGCCAGCATACACTCATCATTTAAATCCGATCGAGATTATCTAAAACACTCTCTAACAAAGCATTGCATGCCACTTTTGAGGTATTCGGTACTTTGATACTATATTAGATTTTGAGAAGAGAATTCCTTAAATGTTATCGACAACCTCATTGCATCCGTGGAAAACAGATATTGTACAATATTAACTATTCCGGGGGAGCACACACCATATAAAGTATAGTCCATTCTTTTTAAACATCATATATTTGTCATTTGAAGTTACTCAAATTGGTGCGGAGCGTCTGATTATGCTCTTGACATCATTTTATACAGTTAAAATTCCGATTATAAGTAAAATTAGTGTTTCATTTTCTATTTTACTTTTAATATATTGCGTACTTTCAATTTTATATCCATGCATGGCTGTCTTGAATGGTTTGATTTCCCATATTTTTAAACAGTGTATACGAATTCATATATAAGATTTTGTAATTCTGCAATTCGTTTATTTTCATCATTTCAATTTTTCGCAGTATATGGACAATTAACGATAACATCTCATTTTCTTTGCTTCCACATGTTATTATTAAATCTATGTTCTCAGTAATATCGCTCAGACTAATCCCTCTGAGGGAAGTCCTAGTTAACAATTAAGTTCTAAAATTATTAAAATGTTGTATTGGCTCATACATTGTTGTTTCAGAATATTTGGGGATTTATCACCTGTGGTGGTCAAACTGAAAAATGCTTTAAAATCAATATCTTAATTAATAATTAACTTCTAAAATTATTAAAATGTTGTATTGGCGCATACATTGTTGTTTCAATTCGTACACAACTGTACGAGTTACAGAGAATATTTGGGAATTTATCACCTGTGGTGGTCAAACTGAAAAATGCGTTAAAATCAATATCTTAATTAATAATTAACTACTAAAATTATTAAAATGTTGTATTTTCATCGGAAACACATCTGTAAACGTAATTCTAGTACATTTGGAAGTGGGTTAAAAATTAATTACAAAAAATTCCATCTTCATATAAAAACCGGATTGAGTTTAATAAAAGTATGTAAAGAGAAGAAAATCGGAAGGAATGTTGCAAAAATTCTTGAAAGCTAATTCGATCCGCATCGATAGATACGATCTTAAATTTTAGCATGCATTAAGAATTTATTAGTGAAAAATACTAAAACTAATAAGATGAAATATATATTTCGGGCTAAAAATAAAAGAAAATCCTTGTTAAAGTTTGAAAGAAATATACTTCACGACATGTTGATGAAAGATTGTGTTATTTTTTCAAGCCAAACGGATGTCAGATATTTTGTTTTTATGCAAAATTTTTATTACTTAAATCTTACTTTTTAGTGAAATTTTAGATCTCTTGTTAAAAAGTCGGTTTTAATTTAATAAATATTGTATAGTCAAGTTTCAGAGTATTACTTCATTATATAATGCTATTCAATATAATAATAACAACTTAAAACAAAAATGCTGTCAAAACTCTCCGTAACTTTTCCTGATATAGCATACAAGAATAATGCAATCTTCGAGACTGCAGAGTTGCAACGATTAAGAAATCATTTCGTTTATTTTCAGTAATCAGAGGCGATAAATTAACCAAAATCTCATAAATTAATTAATTTTCGAGATTTACGAAAAAGTTTCTGAAATAAACAAGTATCTTTTTTCTCTTGTCATTTTTAGAAACCTTACAATGTTTTCATAGTACACATATAAACTCTTTAAAAATGTTTTATATTATTTATCTGGTAAAAGATAAAAGGAATAAAATTATTTCTGAATAGTTGATATGTTATCTCGTTTTGTACTGTCAGAAAAATTCGTCTTTATACACTAAATTATTCGTAAATTATTATTCGTATTATTATTATTTGTTATTAGTATTAATTATTCGTATTTTTAAAAAAATAATTTCCGTGCTTCCAGAAAATATGCTTTTCCCGTTAATTCTTCCCGGAAGTCTAAATAAGAGGGGGAAATTCCGTTTATTCCTTCCACGCATGCGTATTGGCTGTATTAATATCAATGTTCGAATTTATTTTTAAAATGAAAAACCGAAAATTCAATAAATTAAAGTTTCAAATTTATTTAAAAACAAACAAACAAAAATAATGCTTTCGAATTTAATAAAGTAGCAATTTTCTCATTCATTTAAACTTATTCGCAATTTATTTTTTTAGAGTATTAAAAAATATTCCCATGTAAAATATTTTTTAAACAAACACATTAAAAAAATATATTAGTTTAATCAAGTTAAAAAAATCGATTTTATTCAAAAAGACAAACATTTCTTCTCGAATTTAATTCAAAATATAATTTTCATATTTTACATCTAGCCTCTCCAGTCAGCAGGCAATGCATGCTTTTAAATGAATTAACGCTCCAATAATCGTAATTGAATTTCTCCTAAGAAATATATTACGTTAAGACTCATTTAGACCATGTTCCAGCCCATAGGGGGATCCTGGGCAGTAATATGGCGAATGTACTACCGAAGGAAGCTACTTACGGTAGACTGCTTGTTACCAGTGCCACAATCGGATATTAAAATAGAGCTCCGAGGACATCTTATAAAACTGACAGTATAAAAATTCATTTACAGTTGAGCATAAAAATCAACTTATTGAGTTATATAGTTTTTTTTACTTCTGTTCATCAAATTAAATTATTGTGAACAAAAAATAACAAGATAATATTATATCTCTTAGATCTACATAGTTAGAAGGTTTCATCTAACGTAATTAAATGCAATTTTAATTCTATTTATTAGTTGATAATTAAATGTCACAAGAGTAACAGAAAACATCTTAAAGTTTTAATTTTATAAAAACTACTAAAACTTTTTACCCAAAACTCCTAAATCTCTGACTTCGAGGTATAAGAAAGATTTTAGATTAAATATTTTGTTTATGCTATGCATGAAATAGGCTCTGGGGTGTTGTCACAAACGTCTGTGTCACAAGAGTAACACATAATACTCTTGTCCATAGTTTGACATAAAACTGCGTTACAACCAAAACAAACAGAATGATTAAAGTTTATTTGTTTTCTCCGTTATTAGAACAGTTCTTGAAGTAGTTTTACTCATAATTAAGGTTAGCAAATAAATAAATAGAAATGCTTAATTCATCTTTAAAAAGTTAAACTTAAACTTACACTATGTGCAAACTGCTTAAAAGGTGAGACAATTTAAAAAAAAATAATAAACTAAATATGAAAATACAAATGAAAATACAAATGAAAATACAAATATGAAAATGAAAATGAAAATACAAAAAACTCCACGGAGTAATATGAGATATTGCAAAATGAAGTACATACCAGGACTTTTCGAAAAATTCAGACATGCACTTTTTCGCTTTGGCGTAAACTTAATCGCTAGTCCTCCAGCAAAACTGAAAGATCTAGTTAGTGCCAAAATAGACCCGATCCCGAAGGATGAAGTTTCTGGAGTATATATAATTCCACTGAAAACAGAAAGTATTTATCTTGAATACATAGAAATGACTTCGCGTAAACTTAAAATTCGTATTAAAGAGCATTTGAAGATTTGAAGAACAACCGACCAACAACAGCCCTGTCAATACTTAACCAGAAGCAGAATATACAAGTTAATTTCGAAGACGCAAAAATTATATATCCCTTAAATAATTAGCATGATTTAATTATTCGTGAATCAATAGAAATTATTACAAAAGAAAATACTGTTTGTAATGACGTTTAATCCTACAACATATCCAGAATTTGACTCAATTTGGTTAAAGAATTATAAAACGAGTAATATTCCACTTCTCTATATCCATGTTTTATTTTCCCAATGTTTTCCCAATGTATTTCTTGTATTTCTCTGACGAAGGCTATGTTTTTATATTTGAAAGTACTAAGGATGTTAAAGTAATTTAACATCTTTTTAAATATTGTCTCACCTTTTAAGTAGTTTGCACATAGTGTAAGTCTAAGTATATTTAAGGTTATTTTGTAAATTTTAAGGAAGATAAATTATCTTTATTAGTGTTTTTTTAATGGATGGATTTATTTTTATTCATTTTTTGTTATTACTTAAGATTATAAAATAACAATGACAAGTAATTAAAGATAGATTAAAACAACTCAACTCGTGTCATTTTTGTGTTCTTTCTTTTGGTTTGAAGCACGTGATCTTTGATCAGATATTTTATACGCTTTGTAAAGCTCCGTTTACTAAATTCTGCTGTATGACTACAGAGATTATTATAGTAACTCTTATGTAAAGGATTCTCATAGTATATTTTAAAGTAAAGATTTTAGTATTGCTTCTTATGTATGACATTGTTTTAAAATTCTGCTAATAGCCAAAAATTGCAGAGAAAAAATAAGAATGAAATTGAATATGTTGATGTGAGAAAGAAACAAAACAAAATGTATTATGATGAAATGAAGTGAAGTCTTATAGTCAGCAAAAGCTTCAGCAAAAGAATGAAAATATTAAGAAAAGGAAAAAGTAGAGAACTAGCTAACCTGAGATTCTGTAACGAAAGAAAATCCAACTCCACAGCGTTGAGGAATTTTATGTGGATGAAGATTTAAGAAGAGGTCATTCTTCAGCTATATCTGCATTAGTTACGTGTGAAAAAGATCGCATAATTTCATCAATCCTAGGTGACGTTTAGTAAGAGAATAAGTTTTTTGTTTAAAGAAGCTTTCCTAAATTGAAAAATTGGAAATTCCTCTGCACCTTTAAAGCCTAGTTTCATAAAACAATAGAAAATTATACATCAGAATATCTGCGTTTGTGGTTGTAACGAAAACATTCAAGAAATTCGTAATGTAGTGATTGATGTATTTTCTGCATTAAACATTCCTATGAAAAATGTAATGACTTTGTCTATTGAGATACATTATAATTATAGTGTATGAATTCAGAATGTCTAATTTGTGAAGATAACATAGAAGAATTATTTGAAAAGGAAGTCCATGATATAGAACTTCTTATAAGTTATTGTAAATAGCAAAACGATGATAAACCTTTCGCTATTGACAAAGCGTTAATCAACATTTTGTAAAAACTGTTACTTTCTCAAAGCGTTGATAAACATTTTGAAAAAGTAACAGTTGAAGAAACCATTTCTCATTGTTTACAAAATTTTCGAAAGCAACTAAATCCATTTCTGTGGCACACATTCCTTCAAACTTGTACACAGGATTATTTTGATAATGCCAAAAGAATAACCATTTCTCAAAGAATCGTTATGCCAGTGGATTTTCTGAAAACTGTACATTTTTATGTCAAGACGAAATTTTGGTGCGAAATACTGCATACTGGTCAAATGCACAAGCGACTGTATTTCCATCCATTATTCAGTATGATCCCAATAAAGTAAAATATTATGCTATTATTTCAGACAATGTAACTCATAATCAATTTTCTGTAAATGCTCTCGCATATAACATTTCAACATAGCATCTTTAAGGAAATGTATTTTTCTAAAGTGTACCTGTTTTGATTTTTTTATATTATGGTTGTGCTTTCCAATTTAAACTAAAAATATAACTATGCAAATATGCTGCAATGAATCCGACTTCTTTCACATTTAACTTAATTGGGCATATATTTTTTTTTCAAATACTCCTGGTATACATACTGTACATTTATTTTGTGCCGTTCTATGATGATATTTGTGGAATGAAGTGCGTGCTAAAAAAGCAGTTTTAAGGAATACTGCTTATTTTGTCAAAATTGTTCATGAAATATGCCTGCAATGAATCAGACTTCTTTCACAATTAACTTAATTGGGCATATTTTTTTTTTCAAATACTCCTGGTATACATGCTGTAGATTTATTTTGTGCCGTTCAATGATGATATTTGTGGAATGAAGTGCGTGCTAAAAGTAGCAATTTTAAGGAATACTGCTTATTTTGTGAAAATTGTTCATGAAATATGCCTGCAATGAATCAGACTTCTTTGACAATTAACTTAATTGGGCATTTTTTTTTTCAAATAGTCCTGGTATACATGCTGTAGATTTATTTTGTGCCGTTGTATGATGATATATGTGGAATGAAGTGCGTGCTAAAATAGCAATTTTAAGGAATACTGCTTATTTTGTCAGGATTGTTCATGAAAAAACAAAAGCAAGTATACTCCATATATCAGATAAAGAAATAAAACAATGATGTTTCATTACTTTGCGAGAAAATACCAACAGATTCAACAAATACAATTTGTTAAAACCATGAAAAATGACACTATTTACTACAAACCATGCACTAACATCATTTGTACAAAGAATTTGTGTTTCATTAAGTAAATAATGATGCAGGAGAAGTTGCAAGTGACATTATTGATAATGAAGTCAATGATTTTTTCTGTTCAGTAGCAGAAACTGAGAAGTTGCTATGTGGTTATACTGAGTGATTCTAAAATATGATGATTTAAAGATTCGTGGTTTTAACTATTGAAGTGGTAAACAAAAATTAACAAATAAAATGATAATAGCTATTTAAAGCATAAAGGAATTCTCAAGTTTGAACCTGGTGACCACAATATTTGGCAAAAAAGAATCAAATTGTGGCGGCATTAATGCTCTGAGATTGATAAACGCTCGAGGATTTTACAAACTCTAATTAATTTCGGAATTTTTTACATTTTTTGTTATTTTAAAATGTAACCATCATTAAAAGTTTTTTTTTCTATGTAAAAGTAATTTTTTAAAAACTTATTTTAATTATTTTGTTTAGCATTTAAACTGAATTTTTTAATTCATTTATAGACAAAATGTCACAAGAGTAACACTTAGCATTTTGCAAAATAAAATGTAACTAATTCATGTGTTATCAGATGAGTTCAATGATTAATACTTTTTAAAAAAGATATAATTATTCTGCTATATTCTGGAAATTTTATTTCTATAGTCTCTTATAATTCATAGAATTTCTGCGTCAAACACAATTTTTGAAAATTGCATTTTTTTTTGTGATCACAAGAGCAACAAAATTTCCATTCATTATCTAGGCAAGTAAAATACTTTTTTTTTTTTTACAAATTGCATATGGTTTATAAGAGTAGAGCATGTGTATTTTTAAGTGGTTGCATCAAATTTATCCTAAATATATTTTGTAATGAAAGAATTGGAAATATTTGTGGAAATCTGCTCTGATAGTCACAAGAATAACAATGGACGTTCCCATATACAACAGAATACATGAAAACTATTGATTTTAATAAATATCTCGATCGAGATTAACTCGTTTTTACTTCGATTAATTGAGTGAAGCAAAAGTTTAAAATTAAAGTCAAAGTTGATATAGTATTGAACTAATAAAAACGAAATATTGACATTTGTATTAACATTTTGAAATATCTAGACACACGGCAGTGTGTCAACCAAGTTCGTCTGACATACTATAGTGTGTTATATTACACGATCCATTTCGAGCTGTTTCCGCCAACTTTCGACACACTACTACTGAAAATCTATTTGAGCTACGTACTTTACCTAGAATCCAAAATTTTATAAATAACGCATAATTAGTTTCCGATATAATGATATTTGAAAATGTCTGATAATCGATAATTTTATCACTGACTAACTCATTCATCAAAATGATCTCATATATCTACTGCACATGCAGACTTCAAATTTGGTGCGAAGTTCGTTTACGCTATAAAACTAAAGAATCGAAAAAAAAATTGTGAAAATCGATTAATTACTCACTTGGGGATGTCCATTTTTACTTTAACATTACGTCTATTAGGCAAAATTTTAATTTGGCAAAAAAAAAAAAAAAAAAAATAAATAAATAAATAAATAAATGCGCCAAATGTTGTATCCTAGCTGACCATGCAGCAAAATCACTTGAATATCAGCCATTTTTTCGTTAATTTCAGAGAATTAATTTTTTGAATATTGGTGCATAAAATTTACCTTTTATATACATTGTAAAAACAAAAACATCTTGAGAGAATACTTATGTGGAAATACGCATATATTTCGAGACATCCGTAGTTGAAATTAGTCTAATCCCAGAATTAAAAATGTAAACAAAAGGAGAGTCATTCACATGATTCACATAAATATTGATCATAGATGTGTGGCTAGCATGGGCAAGGGAAGGCCAGCCTTTTTACATCCACGTGCCAAATTTTTCCAGAAATATTTTTTACTTGACTATGACGTGCTAACAATAAAAAATTTTAACGGATCAAATAATAATCAAAATTACTTAAAATTTTGTTTTTGACATTAAAAAATGTCGGTAATCTTTGATGTTATACTTTAAACAACACTCCCTTATCATATATGATTAAGTAGTCTTGCTTTAAAAATTTATTTTAAAAATATTATTTCTGTTGTCTTATCTTACATGCCAAATAATTTATATCAGCTTCGTACTAGTTATTTTTAAGAAAATGCAAGTTAAATTGGACTCATTTGCAAGATATTTCATATTATTTATTTCCTAAAAGATTGTCTCGCAGAAAAGCTTGTCAAAATAGCAAGCGCCAAAATCTACAGCTTTTAGTGTCTGGAATTGAATTCCAAGTTGTTATAATTTTACCATCGGCATTTTTGCTTGTAATGAATTTTAATCTTTCTTTTGCGATAATCTTCTAATTCTCTCTTATTTATAAAAATTTGTGAGCCGATATTGAGCTACATTGGGATACATTAAGTTATATTTCAATTTCTTCAATCTATATCACAACGACAACGAACGAACTAATCAAATTCAAATAACCAGAGACACCATCTTTATTAATTAATACATTTTGTGAAATTCTACTATATTTTGATGTACAACCTTGAATCTATGCCGTGCCAAAAATAATCAGCAGCGTGCCACTTATAGCACGCGTGCCATAGGTTCGCCGTCCCTAGTCTAGGCAGTCTAGCTGTGGACAACCTTGCAGTGTCTCGGACTCTCAATGTCATTGCCACAGATACTCTATCGATTGCCATTGAGTATAAAGTTACTCTACCGATTGCCACTGAGTATAAAGGTATTCTACTGATTGCCGCTGAGTATAAAAGTACTCTTCCGATTGCCGCTGGGTATAAAGGTAATGCTAGGGGTGATTCTAAGTGAATTCGGAAATTCACATCGCATTTTTGGAAATGCGGCGGCGGCGGGGGGGGGGGGGGGGGTCGCGCCCCTTTGACAAAAGTTGCGTTTTTTCGCGATCTTTTTGACAAGATTTGGCGTTTTTCCGCGATCTTTTGACGAAATTCGCCGTTTTTTGCGTTCTTTTGACGAAATTTGGCGTTTTTTGCGGCCTTTTGACGAAATTTGCCGTTTTTTCGTGATCTTTTGGCAAAATTTTCCGCTATTTTTTGACGATATTTGCTGTTTTTCCGCGATCCTTTGGGAGAAATTTGCCGTTTTTTCGCAATCTTTTGACGAAATTTGTCGTTTTTTCGCGATCTTTTGATGAAATTTGCCATTTTTTCGCAATCTTTTGGGGGAAATTTACCGTTTTTCCGCGATCTTTTGATGAAATTTGCCATTTTTTCGCGATCTTTTGGGGGAAATTTGCCGATTTTTCGCGATCCTTTGACGAAATTTGTTTTTTTCGGCGAACATTTGTCGAAATTCGCGATATAGTTTATGTCCGAATTTTCAGATTTATGACCGATTTTTGTTTTTTTTTTCGGAAATGACTGTCTTAATTTTTCGGAATTTTCGGAAAATTCGGGACAGAATCACCCCTGGGTAATGCTTGCAGGAGACTATCAAGTATCATTTCGATGTCATTCGATAGCAACACGAACATCCAAAATGTTGGATACACTTAGGGGAACTGTTTTGTTGACAGTTCAAAAGTTCAAAAAATCTATATATATATTACGCTATCGTATGTGGCACAGAAATCGCGATTACTTGTTAATTGTTTAATGGCAACCCTCGAATCAAACTCATGTCATTGGTTAATGAACAGCATTTAATGCATCCCTATACCTATAAAAGAGGGTTACCATAGGAGGGACCCTGCTCCCTTGCCAAATGACGCCAAGTTTGTCGCCAACTTAGCGATCTATCGCCAAATTTGGCGACTACAATTGGTTGCCAAAAGTGACGCCAACTTGACAATATCTCTAATATTTCGCAAAATTCCCATAGTTTAAGAAAATTGTCACAGTTTAAATTTAAATTTAAATAGAAAAGCTAGAAATTACAATTGTAAGTAAATGCTATTGCAATTTTTTATATAATATTAAATCAGAGAAAGGATTGGTACTCTTAAAGTAAAGTCAAAACAAATTCCATTATATGTACAGTGTAGAACTCCTTATTCGTTTCTCATTTTCTCACTTTTGATATATATGCACTTTCTCATTTATATGCAAAGATTTGAATTTATTGCCATGTGTTCCATTGATAAAATATTCCCCTTATGCGACAGAATAAATTCTTAATTTTATTTATACGTTTCTTTTAGAGTAAAACTTCGAGTTCGAAATTAATTCCGAAGTAATAAATTGTACTTTTGCTTAGATTTTTCAAATAAGTTTCTTGTTATTTTTTCTTATTATCTCTCTCTATTGTCATATCCAAAATACACAGTTATTAAAAGATAAAAACAGACAGTTAATCAAAGCATAGTTACTGAATATTGGCTTTGAAAATGCAAATGGGAATTTCGCACCTATTAAAATTCTTAGATGTTTTTTCTCAGTTAAAAATGGAATTTTTTTAAAAGCTATTTAAAAGTTATCCCTTATTGTAACAATAGAAATTTATTTAACGCCAGTTAAATATATCATAAGAATTTTTTTAATTTATATTTTGCATTTCATAATGGATCTAATCTAAATTCTTAAAAATTTGCAGTAAACGGTACAGTCAACCAAACTTTTTATAGATAGCAGTTATTTAAGGCTCCTGTCCCATCAGGCAAAAACACTCGCGAGCTAAAGTTAAACCTAAATGAGAAGGTCACTTGCTAATATCTCGTTTGCATTTCGACAGTTTTAATTCTTTTTTTTTTTGCATGAGATAGCTGTTAATAATATAATTTACGACGTAAGAAACCCCGGAAGTACAAGCTTGGTGACCTTGTAGCAATTAAGAGAACCCAGCAAGGACCAGGTTTAAAGTTGAAATCTAAATTCCATCTTTAGATTTCATTACCACCTGTACATCACACATTTTTTACTTTTTCAATTTTGGTTGCAGATATTTTTTTTATAAAGTTACTGTCACATTCGAAACCGGTTCCGAAATTGAAAGTGTCCGTATAAAAAATATCTACAGCGAAAATCGAAAGAGTAAAAAAGGGCGATGTAGAAATGGACCTCAGCTATAAAATGCAAAAAAGAAAAAAAATTAAATGTCGAAATGCAAACAAGATATTAACAAATAACCTAACCATAGATTTAGCATTAGCTCGCGAGTGTCTTCGCCTGTCGAGACAGGAGGCTTAACCGTAATTTTAATCAATCCTGACCAATGAAAACGCTTCATGATATGGTTAAGTAATTGCTATGGTGAAGTAACTTGCAACAAACGGTTGAATGACGGGGTAGCTTGAAGCAGATTTTTAATATTGTACACCGTTAGAAATCTGCAAAAAACTGTTTAATCATTCGACTGTTTTTAAAGATAACGAATTTCTTGACCATATTATGAAGCGTATCTCACTATATAATTGAACATATTATGGTCAGAATAAAGTTAAATTACGGTATGAAACAGTTTTTTGTAAAAATGGTCGAATGATTGGACAGTTTGCTGCAAATTTTTAACATTGAGTGTTTCTTAAACGGTGCCGTTTCACAAAACCTTCCTATTTGTTTATGATGGATCTAATCTACGCTGTTGAAAATTTGCGGCAAACTGTCAAGTCATTCAATCTTTTTATACATAACGGTTACTTAACAGTAACTTAAATCCCTCCTGACCAATAATTACGCTTTATAATATGGTCAAGTAGCTGTTATTTCAATATTGGTTGAATGAGTAGACAGTTTGTTGCAAATTTTTAACGATGCACACTGTTAGAAATTTAAAAGAAACTGTCCAAAACAATCTTTTTATTGTTTTTAAAGATAACAAATTTCTTGACCATATTATGAAGCGTATCTCACTGTATAAGTGACCATTAGTAATCATAAAGTTATAATAAATATAAAAGGTTATTATACATTTATTAAAAAATATATAAAAAATAATAATAATAAATAAGTAATAACAATGTTAAACTACGGCAATGAAACCGTTTTCTATAAAAACGGCCGAATGACTGGACAATTTGCTGCAAACTTTTAAAGTGTACCGTTTTTTAATCGGTGTTGTTGCACAAAATCCTCCTACCTGTTCGCGAAAAAATTCACCCGATTCATGTAGTAGCTATATGATTCATGATAAAACAAAATGTCCATCCACCATTTGTTTTTCTTTGGATGAACATTGATTTCTAAAAATTGACCAATTAATTGTATTTTCAATATATATACAGTTTTTTCAACTACTTATTTTTTTTCAAATCACTTCCCCCAAAAATGATTATCCGTTTCAGTCATCGTAGATCGTTTTCTGACTTTCTATTTGTGTGAAAACAATTTTATCACACATGCCTAGTTGAAACCCAAACCAAGAAATTGTATAGGATTAAAGCAAAAAAAAAAAAAAAAAAAAAAAAAAAAACAATTTAACAAATTACAACGACTATTTGGAAAATGATTTTTTCAAAGACTAAAATTTAAGACATAAAAAATCGCACGGAGTTGATCATACATTACGTACGCCATGAATTAAATATTAATAGTGTTATTACACATAAACATTCCAAGCGACAAAAATCGCCTGCGACTCGTACGTATTATCCACCTGAAACTTATGTATTATCCAAGCATTTCATTGGCTGTTCGGGAAAAGGCTTTAAGAAATCTGACGACCCATTTTAAATGAAATTTCATTTTTAAACTTCTAAACATCCCACAATATTACTTTTTACACCGTCGTATAGAGAAAATAAATGTAATTTTAAAGGCAATTTGTTTGAAAGCTGTATCTCAATTTGTTTCTGAGTTATTAATTTTTTTGTAGTTTTTATTACTTTTTTGTCAAAGTGGCAACAGAATAATTAAAAATCTTACGATACTCATCAGCGTACGATTTTTAATTATTAAATTTTGACAGCGTAAGTCCAAGTTTTTCTTATTGTGGCAACAGAAGGTATCCATCTCTGTCGAAAGTAAAGGGAAATACAGATCACTGTATAGACCAATCAGAAAACGAATAAAATGATGATTAAACCAATAAAAACCTTCAGATATGCTTTTGATTTCCTACCCTGACGAGGACAATAACCATTTTTCCAAATGGTTAAAAAAAAAACTGCTGCCAATCTTCCGGATTTTTTCAAGCCAAAGAAACACATTGTTAAGAAAAAAATATATGTTGAATTAAATGTCTTATTTCTATCTAGTGCTTATATCGCAGAGTCTCAGTCATCGTCGATGATTTTCTGACCTATTACTTCTGCGAAAAGACTTTTATCACCTATGTCTAATTAAAATCTAATAAATGAAATCGAATAGACGGTAACAACAAAAACAGCGCAAATAAAAAACTTTCTCCGACTAGACAAGAAAACTTAGACAATCTTTAGATTTTTCAAGCCAAAGAAACACATTTTTAATCCAAAATATTATTGAATTAAATGATTTTTTTCTACGCGATTGTAATTGGAATTCGTTTATTAAATAAAATTTCTCGTACAAAATTTCTTTATTCAACTTGAAAAAAAATCCGAGAATTTGGCGGCTATGAAGTAAAAACGAATGTTGCAATAAGAAAAATTAGTGAAAAATACTTCTATTTTCATCGATATTAGATGCGAATACAGAATAAACAAATACGCATACAAAATTGGTCTTTGAGTCACATCAATTAAAGGAAAACATAAGTTTAATGCATTTGAAAGTTTATATTTGTAGATTATTTTTCAATTCATTTATTTTTTTTTCATAGCTTCATAACATTATATTAAGATTCATGATTTGGTTGAAGTGATTTTTTTATATTTTCAAAGATACCAAGTTTTCTGAATTTGATGGAGTTTTAAAATATAGTTGTATGTTTGAAGGCATACACGTTTTTTCCATACTTTATTGCTATTCAGAACTGATATGATTTAATTTAAACTCAGTGGAAAATTTTTAGTATCATACTCATATTCAATTTTTAAGGATTTCTTTATGTTCAGATTTATATTTTGTATCGAAAAAAAAAAATCCACTGTTACAAGTTAAGAAAAATCACAGTAAATGCTTTAATCTCTGTTGGTAAGTTCTAGTATGCGAGAAACCGGAATTCAAATATTACATTCTAGACAAAATCGTCTGACTTGACTGCCCTACCGATATTTCAAGAGCTTCTCCTTGCATCAAAGAACTCCTTGAGTCAAATACTATATCGACGTTCTTATATATTACCTTCCTATGAGATGTCACATTCACTTTTTAGAATTTTTGAAATGATTTTTAAATCTATATATTGTCCTTTTAACATTTTTTCTTTTATATCTTAGTCATAAAATTGCGTATTTTATGTCATATCATAGTTTGAAGATATGTATCACATTCAAAAATAGTTAACCATTTAAAGATAAGTTAACAAAACTAAATTTAGTTCATATTGTTGGAAGTAAAATTATCTGTTATTAGTTATATTTATTCCTTAAATTTGTACGCAGGTTTTAATGAAAGCTAAATTCAAAATAAGAAAATTAAGATCTTCTAAAACTAAAAAAAAAATTAATTTGCGAATTTTGTACTGCATAATTCATTGCTTTCTCATCATTTCATATTGTAAAAATAACTTAATCATGAACTTTCAGTAAAATAACATACACTGAATTATAGCAATAATTATATTAAACAGTTGATTTAAAATAGGAAAATGTAACGAATAGAAGCTAGCTTTTTATTAATTTTCAAAATTCAGCGGTTCCCAAATTTCATTGTTATACAACCAACTTTAAAATTTGAAAGTTTTAACAAATAGGTAAGTATATAGAGGCTTTTGTATAATATATCTTACGAAAAGGGGAAATTCAATTAAAAGCAAATACATCAAAAGAGTAACATGTATTCCTAATATGAATAATATTAATAATCGACACATTGAGTAACACTGACGTCATACTAATGGTAGCAACACCTGAAAAATAAATTTCCTTTTAGCAGAAAATTTTTAACTTTTAAACATCGCGCAATTTTAATTTTTACTTTCAAAAAAAAAAAAAAAAAAAACCACTAATGCAATTTGTTTGAAAACTGTTTACCAATTTACTGATTTTTTTTTATGGTTTTAAAATAATTTTTTATGGATGTATTTTTTTTTAAATCTACCACTTTTTCATGCAGACGGATTACCAGTTAGTACTTAAAACAATATAAATAGTTCAGCAATTATTTCCGACTAATATTCCTTAACGGAAGTAAAACTTCATCATTAATAAAATATAATGTAAATAAAGCACAAATATTACAAACGTATAATCGAACTATACGCTTAAACCACTGCAATTATCAGAATTATAATGGCTGCTGTGAGTAGAGAAATCTTTCGCAATTTTCTCAGCTATTAAGTCCTGGCATATAATACGAAAGTTTCTCTTTTAATGAAATTTAATACTTTATTTGAATACGTTATTAATATTTTTCATAAACAAATGCTTTTTGTGTTGGTTAGTCGGAAATCTTAAAACTCTATTAGTGTTTTCAAGGGAAAAAATTTATCCTCACCTATGTTTGGCAACTCGTGAACACGGTTTGCATCACCTAGTAATAACAGCGTGGTGTAATCATAAAGCAGCATATTCTTTTGCGATTAATGGAAAAATATGTGTATTAATAAATGTGTTAAAGCATACAGTTTAAAACTCAATGCAAAATGTAATTTGTTTTCGAACAACCATTAATTCTATATCAGAAATAAAACTTGTTAATTTTTTTATCAACTCACTCTGTACCGTTTAATAAAACTGTTATCTATTCCGATTTTTTTTTATCTTGATGTTTTATTTCGATTATTTTTTTCAGATATAAAATACTATGTTAGTTTTTTTTTATATATATATATACATCAAATTAATAACATATTTTTGAAGAGCTAACTGATCGATCATTCTGCAACGCAACAAAATATTACCGAAGACCAATGTGGGGATAGTGACAAATAGTTTGGGAATTGCTGTCATAATATGCGTGTATTTTTTTTTTTTCAGATTAAAAATTTTCAGCCCTCCAATGGCGAATTTCTTAAGAAAACAAACCATTTCCAACTTTAAAAAAAATCTTTGTCTGCTTTTTATTTAACCACAAAGGGAAAATCCGACTTCTTTGAGAAAAAAATAAAATGAATAACAATTAGATTTTATTACCAATATCTTTATCCCCGTAATGTGAAAGATAATTCAGAAATAAAACTTCGAGATTTTTTGTTAATAATTCCTTTTCGTTTGACAAATTACCCATTATCATTCTATTTGAACAAGACGAAATATCAAAAGAACTTCGGAATTACAATAAATAAAATATGAATCACAATAGAATAGTAAGGATCTAATGCCTACTTCTGAAATTCCATGTAATTGTATTATGAAGAAAATATTTATGAAGGAATAAAGAAACATTTTAAACAGTACTCCCGTTTAGCATTATCAAAACGCATTTAAACTTACTTGTTTGGGATTTAGTAATATGGGATGAAATTTTAGATTAATAGATTTCATTTTTATAGATATTCACACTAATATTCTATTCCGGTTGGAAAATTTATTCTATTTCAAATATATCATCTTCTCAGCCAAAATCAATTAATCGATTGACTGTTGCAACAAGTGCACTGTAAAAAAACAACAACAACAAAAAAAAAAACTAGCTAAATTACGGAAATACTACTGGCAATCTAGACGCCAGTACTATTTCCGTATTTTAACGGAACTTTTTCCAGGTAAATTACTGAAAATTTTCCGTTAAATTCCAAAAAAAACGGAAAATTTTCTGTAATTTACCGGGAAAAAGTTCCTTTAAAATACGGAAATAGTACTGGCATCTAGATTGCCAGTAAAATTTCCGTAATTTAGTCCGTTTTTTTTTTTTTTTTTTTTTTTTTTTTTTTTTTTTTTTTTTTATTTACTGTGTATTGTTTTTATTAATATTAAAACAAATACTTACTATTCGATTTACAAATCGGATAAAATAATTACCAATACTATCGATATCTCGTAAATTTTGGTAAATACCGTTATTTATCAAAACTTTTTTGTATAACACCAGAATAGAATCTTTTATAAGCATTTTTTCAGAATTTTACTATCTCCTTCGCGTAATGAAGGGTAACTATGTGAAATCAAGCTAGATAACTAAAATCACATATATAATAATCTTAGAGATTTTATGGTAAAAATTAGAGATACAGTAATAAGAAATAAATTCTAACAAAAACCTTAGATGTCTCAATTATCTTTTGGCTGATCTGTCGTTTGTTTTGACACCGTATTTATTTATCAAAATTGAAGAATTGTCAAAACAACTGAAAGACGACAAACTTATCCCCAAATGTTTTCCTATATTATTTAGCCAATACAGGCACGTAATAACCTATAATATCGGTAAAACTGTTTGTCCATTATAAAACTATCAAGATGAATTTTTTCATATTTCTTAATAGTCTTTGTGTAATGAAGATCTAACAAAAACGTAACTGTGAAAAAAGTGAGCCAAGTTGTATTTATTGAGTATTATTGTTCATAGATAGTGTTGTAACTGAATTATTTTGTGTATCCTTGTATATGAACGATGAATGCTATGCACACCATATTCTACAGTAAACTTTATGCAGGGCACATCAGAGAGATATATAAATTTTATTATGTTTGAAACAGTGTAACAAGAATATAATACACAACAAACGATTTTTCCTCAGAAACCGTAATGTAACGGAATTCTTTTCAATGCGCCTGTAAATTAACGATGAATGCTATGCATATCATATTCTATAGTAAGCATCTTGTAGTGCACTTCAGTGATATATATAAATTGCAATGCGTCTGAAATTATGAAACATCATTAAAAAACACCGCAAATGATTTTTCCCCACCAGCCGTAATATAAAGAAATTCTCTTGAATGTCCTGTAAAAGAATTATATATACGCTACACACTTCACTTTCTATACCGAATGTGCCATAGTAAGTATAACATATATAAATTTCATGGAAATCCGACTATATTTACGCGAGTTATAGGACGGACAGACAGACAGACGTTCAGACACTCAGATAGGCAGACATTCAGACGGAAAAACATACCAAATTCATAATTTTTTTTTTCACCTATATTGGAAAGTGTAGAAAAAGAGTGAAATTGAGCTGTATGTATTTTTTAATTTTCTTCACACATCATTCATTGCAAAAAGACTTCCACTCTACGAAAATCTGGATTTTTACAAGAGAAGTGTTAGCCGGAAGGTAACACAACTTTGGCTGCACTGCAATGCTAACACGATTGCTTTCCGGCGGTAAATATTGAAACTGATATTGTGATAATATTTCTTGAAGAAATATAAATGATTTGAGGTTTTCCAATAACAAAAGTAACAATAACAACAATACATATAATACAACAAAGCAATAATAATGAAGATAGATTTCTGTCTATATGTCTATGTTCTGCCTTCTGAAGAGACCGGTGCGGTTAGAACTACAAAATTTGGCAGTATCTGTGAGAGTCATATTACATATCACTAGGACAGTTTTTGGATTTTCTTATTATTTTTTTTAATTTAAATTTTTATGTGATTCTTGTGGTTCCGTATATAAAAAGTAAAAAAGGAATCATTATAAGATCATTCCTGTGACCGTCTGTCTGTGATAGAACAATAGCGAAAAACGAAACTTAAAATTATGCTAAGGCTACTGTTCTGAACATTTTATTTAAACTAAATAAAACTACCAGTTTTATATTGAGGGAAAATGGGCCAACTCTCTATTTTTAATATGGAACTATTACTTTAAATAACACTCCAACACTTCTTCCACTTGCACATAAAGAAAATTAATCAGACAATGAAAATAGTACTTACGTCTTACGTGGGTAGCCCGCGTCGTTCTTCAGAAGAAATAAACACGAACAGTCACAAATAAACTAACACAAATGTTTATATATTCGAACTATGTGTATTAAATATCGGTTAGTTTACACTACAACGGGGACTTACACACAAATCTTCGCCCATGTATATTTTCACCTTCACATTTTTAACTGTCTACAATATTTCACAGCACAGCAAACTTACTTCTCCGAACCGCCATCTTACTACTACATTCTGCGAGCTAGCAGAAAAAGAACACGTACATTTCTAAAACATGATTCCTGGGCTCGCCAGGCCATCTACCGGCAAGAATCAAAATAATATCTTAAATAATACACAATTATCACATATCAAGGAATAATTTAACAGAATATTAATAATTATTAAATCTACACTGAAAACAAAAATTAAGAAACATTAATGATACAATTTACACGCATATACAAAAGATATAAAGAAAGATATAAGACAAACTCAAAATTAAAAGAACTGCAAACTGTAAATATAGTCTAAATCAGTTTTGGTGCTGCCATCTTCAGGCAATAGTTATAAGGAAAACAGTCATTTCACAACACTCCCACCTTTTGATTTGGTGAGAGTCAAATCAAAAACTAATTTCTGTATCTTTAGTACAGGAGCACACTTCTAAAGGATAAAGCTTGCGCACAGGCCGCACTAATGTGCCATTTTTTATCTTAACTTTAACTACTCTTACCCGTCCCTCTCGACCCGTACACAGTTCCTGTACTCGAGCGATTGGCCAGTTGATGCGTTTGGTGTTTTCTGAACCGATAAGCACAATGTCACCTTCGTGGATATCACAGTCCTTTTGACCATGTTTTTGTGCCAATTGGCTAAGATATTCTTGGCGAAACCTCATCCGAAATTGTTCACGAAGTTCTTGACATCGACGTTGGCGAACAAACAGTTTGTTGTTATCGACGAAGTCCAAATCCACTACACCTGAGGTTCGAAGATCGCGTAAAAACATCAACGGAGTCAATGGTGCAAGATCTTCCGTATCGTTTGAAACGTAAGTGAGTGGTCTACAGTTGATAACATCTTCGGCGTCACAAATAATTGTGAGCAGCTCCTCATAATTTACTGATGCTTGCCCTAGCACTCTGACAAGCAGATTTTTCGTGGTGCGGATTAGTCGCTCCCACCATCCGCCCCACCATGCAGCAGTAGGCGGAATAAATTTCCATTTTATGGGATTTAAAGTTTCATGAGAGACTACCTTCTCCCAGTCAATTTTCTTCAATGCCGTGGACGTTCCTACAAAATTGGTGCCGTTGTCCGTGTACACAACAGAAGGACGGCCTCTCCGGGCTATGAATCGACGAAGAGCTTGTATAAAGTACTCGGTGCTTATAGAAGTGACAAGTTCTAAATGTACACATCGGTACACAGCACACGTAAAAAGAACTACCCATGCTTTTACTTTATTTTTGAGAATCAGGGGGCCACATAAATCGATTCCTGTTATTTCAAAACTAAAGGCATCACGAACCCTGTCCAATGGTAATTGGATGGGTGCAGTAGTTGGCGGCTTTACTGTAAATCTTTGACATGGTACGCATTTCTTTATTACTGATCTAATAGTTCGTCTAGCGGCTATGATCCAATACTCTTCACGTAATATGACCATAAGAGTCTGAATACCAGCATGAGAATTTTTCAAGTGATAATCTCGTATTAGACAGTGGACAATATAATGTTCGGAAGGTAGCAAAACAGGATATCTAAAAGCGTAATGATCATCACGTTCAATAATTTTTGTTTTTACTCTAAGTAGGCCCCTCTGATCTCTCTCCGTCAGGAGACCATGAACTGAATCTCCAGTCTCTGAGAAACTCTCCGTCTGTACAAGTGAAAGAAGTGTGTTTTTAGCTTCTTGAATTTCATAAGCAGATAGAAATGGTTCTTTATTAATGTTACGTTTTAAAGAATTACTGATAAACCTTTTTACCCAACTTAAAACCCTTATCATCTTTGAAAATTTAGAGAATCTCTCATACCATTTAATTTCTTTAGGATCCTTTATAATATTTAAACTTAAATTTACATTTACCCCTTTCTTGCGTTCAGAAAAAACTAAAGTCTCATCTGGCTCTATTTCTAGCTTTGGCCAGTTGTCTTTGTGCTCTTTTAGCCAGTTTGGCCCATACCACCATTTACATTCCCTAAACCGACGAGGGGAGCAGCCGCGAGAAGGCAAATCTGCCGGATTAAATTGGCTCGGAACGTAAGACCACTGATTTACTTCTGTGACAGCGCAAATTTCCTTCACCCGATTGCCCACGAAAGTTGCCCAACTATCATTTCTTTTAATCCAGGATAACGCGGTGGTGGAATCGGTCCAAAAATATTTTGGGCAGTCCTGTAGCGAAAGAGCTTCTGTAGCATATTTAGAAAGACGCACCCCTAAAAAACACGCCATAAGTTCGAGTCTCAGGATTGTAACCCTTTTTAATGGTGCGACTCTCGCTTTAGCCATAACTAAACTTACGACTATTTCCCCTTTATGTTCACATCTCAAAAAAATAACGGTCGCATAGGCGTGTTGGCTTGCGTCACAAAAAACATGGAGTGACCAGGAACTTCTATCTCCAAAACCTATGCGCCGCGGCAATTTCAAATCCGTGAGTATACCCAAATTATTATACCACTTTAAAAATTTAACTTTAATTTCTTCAGGTAAAGGGGTATCCCAATCTACTTTTATAGTCCAAATTTCCTGAAGCAATAACTTTGCAGACAATAAAACAGGTGTCAGGAAATCTAATGGGTCAAAAATAGTCTGCGTTAGGGACAAAATCTCTCTTTTTGACAAATTCTCTGAAATCGGTGAAGTCTTAATACTAATACGCAGGTTATCTTCGTTCCTGTCCCACATAATTCCTAATACTGATACCGGATTCTCTAACACGGATTCTGTACCCAAAACATGTGACATTGCACCGATATCTGTCCCTACTGAATTATAGGTCCACATGCGTAGCTCCATCTTCGCTTCGGCGAGAACCTGAGTAGAATATTTTATAAAGTCTTCGAGTTCTTGCTGATTATCAACGGATGTTACGCAATTATCTATGTATAAAGATTTATCTAGTTTCTGAGCCAAAAACCTCTTTTCGGGTGGCATCTGTGACAAATGGTGTCTTATAACTGCTCCTAATAAAAATGGACTGGAGGTAACCACAAAAACTACCCTAGTATGGCGGAATACTTTTATAACATTTTCTCTCTCCCACCATAAAAATCTCAAAAAATCCCTATCTTCTTTCCTTAATTCTATTTGCAAAAATGCACGTCTAACATCGGAAGTTACCCCAATGCATTTTTCCCTAAATCTCAACAAAATCGCAGGAATTTCTTCAATTAAATTTGGTCCCTTAAATAAACAGTCATTGAGAGAGGGAGCTCTACCCACTTTGCATGACGCATCGAAAACAGGTCTTATCTTAGTTGTGGCACTATCTGGTTTAAACACTGGGTGGTGGGGAAGATAATGCCCTTTCCTCTCTAGTTCTGCATCTGGTACTACCTCAATTACACCCTCTTCCATCCATTCGTCAAAAACCCTATTATATTCCTCAAATTTATTCAAAGATTTAAGTTTTCGGGAAACACTGAAAAGCCTCTTTTCGGCCACATGACGATTTGATGGTAACTCTACATTGGTTCCCAACCATGGTAAACCTACACAGTAACGACCCTCTTCGTTTCGAGAAAGAGAATCTAAGAATTGTTCCCGAGCCATTTCTTCTTTCGCAGCCTTAGTCAAATTTTGTGGCGTATCTAATATTCCGATTGTTTCTAAATCCCAAAGATCGGAAATTTTCAAATCTCTGATAGCCAAATTCGTACACAAAGTTGTAGCCCCTTGCTCTTTAGGAGGAGAAAAATCATCCAACGCAATACAAACGGCCCAACCCAACTTTGTACAAACTGCGGTCAATCCTCCTTTTAATTGCTTAACTAGACCCGTGAGAATTTTCCCATATATATCACTACCTATAAGCATCTCAATTTTAGGATGATCTGCACCCATATCAGATAACCAAATTTTATCACGTTTCAATTCCCTTAAAATTGGTCCTCTAGGTAAACGCGGAATGTCACCGCAGATTACGTTTTGGTCCAAAAAATCAAACTCTAAATCTGGATATTTCTTTTGATTTACTGAACATACTTTTACCCGATATTTGTTATGCAACCTCGGAGCAGTTCTAGCACCCCCGAATAAAGTATGAGCTATGCTTTCTTTAGAAATAATTGGTAAACCCAACTCGACTGCCAAAGACTCTAAAATATATGACTTTTGCGAACCGTAATTTAGAAGTACTCTGACTTTTTTCACTTTATTCGCACCCGCGACTTTTACCTGCAAAGTCATTAATGCTACTTCCGCGGTGCAAGTTTGCCTGGCAGCTGTCATTTGTGCATGCTCTGTTACCGCCTTTTCCTTCGGTGGTTCCCCTTTTTTATGCATTTCTGGGCAAAGTGAAATCAAATGAGATCTGCCACACGAATAGCAACGTACAAATTGCTTACAAAATTTGGCAACATGATTAGGTTCTAAACATTTTAGACAACACCTCTTCTCTTTAACTTTAGCGATTTTTTTTTCTAAAGTTAATAAACGGGCTTCGTAACAATTTTTGCTCTCATGGTTTTTATCACAAAAAATGCACGAACGCTCTTTAATCGTTAGGAAATTTGATGCAGTAGGAATATTGTGTTTTTTGAATTTATCCCTTACCTCACCTCTTACTTTTTCATGATATATTTCCCTACGATTGTTATTTTCAAAACCACTGCGTGCTAGTTTTAATCGCTCTTCACCCTCAACTTCCGCTTTTAAGAATTTCATTAAATTATTGAGGCGAGAGAGATCTGTTCCCTCGGGTTGATTGAAAAATGGACTTCTCTGCCACGCTTTCAGGACATCCTCTGTTAGGCTAGACTCAACCATCGGATATAACCACGATGTGTTTTCACTCGATTTTAGGCCTAATGAATCTAGAGCCCTCAACTGGGCTTCAATTTTATCGTACAGCTTATCAAGAGGCAATTTATTTCTATTGTCAGCTTTTACATTCGAAATAATTAATTTAATCAACTCCCTTACATAAACTTCAATCAATAAATCGGGCTTCCCAAAACGTTCTGTCAGCGCCGCAACTGCATTTTTATAATTATCAGAAGTAATCGGGTAACTATCGATAAATTCCTTAGCCCGTGACCCTATTTTCATACTGTGTACTAAGTAGGAAAATTTATCACTGTCATGTAAATCTGGGTCTTCGTGAATTTTTTGAAACTGGGACCAGAACGGCAGCCATTTAATTAATTCTCCGTCGAATTTCTTTAATTCTATTTTCGGAAGCTTATAAGATTTCATCTTATTGCCCGTAACGCTGAACTCACCGTCTGGTCTCGCCTCTGTGATTATAAATTTTTCATTAAACTGACGAGTCAGCGTGATGAAATCATCCGAATAAGCTTCTCTGTTTTCTATTTCATTAGAAACAATTTGTCCCGCGGACGTCCCATCAGCGGTTATCAAATCTAAAATTCTATTATCTAAATCATTTAATTCCGCTTGTATGTTTTGTAATTTTGCATATTTATCTTTAATTAAATTTACGTCACAATCATCCTTTACAAGTTCTGTTTTCCGAATATTTGCTGTGCGTGTGAAAGACGAGCGAACGCCGGTTCTTTTGAGTTTTAACGCTTCCATAATAATAATACAAAAAATAATACAATAATACTCTTCAAAAAATCTTTTATAAAAAATATCTCAAATAAACAAATAAATTCAGTAAAGAAAATACCTTAAAAATACATAGAGAGCCTAAGAACACTTAAGAACAATAATAGAATAACCCAGTCCCTGTAATCGGGCGCCACTAATGATAGAACAATAGCGAAAAACGAAACTTAAAATTATACTAAGGCTACTGTTCTAAACATTTTATTTAAACTAAATAAAACTACCAGTTTTATATTGAGGGAAAATGGGCCGACTCTCTATTTTTAATATGGAACTATTACTTTAAATAACACTCCAACACTTCTTCCACTTGCACATAAAGAAAATTAATCAGACAATGAAAATAGTACTTACGTCTTACGTGGGTAGCCCGCGTCGTTCTTCAGAAGAAATAAACACGAACAGTCACAAATAAACTAACACAAATGTTTATATATTCGAACTATGTGTATTAAATATCGGTTAGTTTACACTACAACGGGGACTTACACACAAATCTTCGCCCCATGTATATTTTCACCTTCACATTTTTAACTGTCTACAATATTTCACAGCACAGCAAACTTACTTCTCCGAACCACCATCTTACTACTACATTCTGTGAGCTAGCAGAAAAAGAACACGTACATTTCTAAAACATGATTCCTGGGCTCGCCAGGCCATCTACCGGCAAGAATCAAAATAATATCTTAAATAATACACAATTATCACATATCAAGGAATAATTTAACAGAATATTAATAATTATTAAATCTACACTGAAAACAAAAATTAAGAAACATTAATGATACAATTTACACGCATATACAAAAGATATAAAGAAAGATATAAAGAAAGATATAAGACAAACTCAAAATTAAAAGAACTGCAAACTGTAAATATAGTCTAAATCAGTTTTGGTGCTGCCATCTTCAGGCAATAGTTATAAGGAAAACAGTCATTTCACAACAGTCTGTCACATCCATTTTAATCGTAAACCATTGGACGTGGAAAGTTCAAATTTGGGGAAGTAATAAAGACTATTGAACCATATATTTACAGAATTTAAAACATTCACAAATATATTTAGGAAAAATGTAGAGAGCCTAATTAAGTTACTTGGAGAAAAAAAAAATCGTTTTTATATATGGTGTGGGGTATCGTGTGAAAGCTGTTGTAACACTGAACTCAAAAATGCATTTCTTTTAATTTTACGTATTATATTTTCAGAGGTATCGTAGAAAATGTAGTGCAAAAATATGTCCTCCCACCATCTATTTCCAAATCTACTGAAACTAAAATTACGAACAAATTAGAGGCAGTAGATTTTATTATAAGCCTTACATAAAAATTATAGCGATTACCCTATGTCAAATAATTTTTGAGAAAAACTCATTTTTCCGTTACACACAAATTTCAATTTGCGGGAATTCAGCGAAGGTGTTGAGTAGCGCTGGAGGTACCTATCGTAGCAGAAGTATAAAAGCATTGTTGACAATAATTTTCGACAAAAATCGCCGGTATTTAGCCGAGATATTAACACTTAAAGACATGGACGATTTGGACATACATAAAGACAGGGGCGACATACACTACGTACTATTGGATTTTAAAGCCTAGATAACAACTTTTAATGATATTTTTGTGTAATGCAATGCCCAGTAGCAGTATAAAAGCAATAAACGTCAAATTGTTAAAACAGACTGATTAGAATTAATCACATATATACTATGGGATTCCCGAATGGTTCGCATTGAGTGGATTTCTCAATACCCCTCCTGTGCCTTTAAAAGTTAAATAAAAAACCTATCTGGGAAAACGCGGCACGCACGAAGGCGGCGTTGCAATTTTGCGACCTCCTTTCGAAGCGCGTTTTGCACAATGCCCTCGCACTTGACCCTTTATTAGCATTTTTCGGGGGTTCCGCAACGAATTTTTCTACATTGGCAAAATAAATTCCCTTTGAAACTTTGAGCTCAATATAGTAAATTTTATCTTATTTCCAATAAAGTGTATTGGGAATTCATACAGAAATGTTTGAATTTTATGTGATTTTTAGCTTTGTTTCACATTTTGCGGCCTGTTTTTGATAACTTTTTTCTAAAACGGAAATAACTCTGCGTGAAATTTTGCTACCACCGTAATTAAATTCAAATTGTGAGAATACCAAATTGGTTCCCATAGAAAAGTGAACGACGATGTTGAAAATTTGAATTTAATCTCGAACAAAATAAAAAATAACAATAATTCAACTTTCGTTTAATTCTACCAAGTAGAATTAAGACTGCATTTTCATCCCTTACAAAAATTTTGAGTATGTATTCAGGATGAAAAGCTTTAAATTGCATTAATCAATGTCGATCATTAGCATGAACATTTTATTCCGCCGGCATGTAGCCTATAAAAACACCTTTAAAAATCTGCAGGAAACTGTCCAGAAATTCGAACATTTTTCAGGATTACGATTACTTGACTATATTTTTGAGCAAATTATGATCAGATCAAGATTATGTGATGGTTATTGTAACCATTTTCTGTAAAAATGGTCGAATGACTGGACAGTTTGCTGCAATTTTTTTACAATGTAAATGTCTCTGTCCTATTCAAAACTTTTCAGAAATCTATTAGCTATTCTATGGGGTATACATGTTCTCAAACTAGGCTCTGTTTTCTACTCTGAGACAAGCTTAAAATGTGGGAGTTTGTTGAAATAGAGATCTGTTTCGAATTTCCATTGTTTTAACATTTTAAGTGTAATTATAGTAAAGTGGGGACTGACGCCGCGGTAGGACAGATGCCGCAGAGATTGTGTAGATGACACTAGCGTTCCCTAGACCAATTTTAGAAGTTCGTAGTGTTCCTGTGTGCTATGTGATGTGTTGCATGCGCATGTTTCCACAGCTTAATTGTCAGTATTTACATATTTATGCCAGTTTTTATGGCTCGAACCTGAGTGGCAAGTTGATAAAATTATTCTAATGAAGTTTTATTACATATTTTAACAAAAATAAACAGAGATTTCATCCCAAAATCGCTTGCAACTATAGACTAGATCCCCGTAGAATACAGACATGTGCTTGCCTTTCTCTCGCGTCGCTCACATGACACAAAATGTCGGCGCGGCATCTTACCCGCCACTATGGGACAGATGCCGCACCGCGGCTGAGGGACAGATGCCGCAAAATATATTTTTGTTTTTCGATTCAATAAATTCATCACTGCGATTTAAGTAGAACTTACATTTAAATGAATATATATTAGCGCATTCTGCTACTTATCAAAATATTCTCAGCAACAATGTTGGTTCACCATGTGTGAATAAGGAAAACGTAGGCCATTTACAATTCTCACCATCTAAACTGTTAAACAAAATATATCCTTCCCCAGTGGTCAAAAGACCTATACAGCCAAGTAAGAGAAAGTAAAAGGATGCAAATATTACAAGCACAGAGTTTATAAACAATAAAAGAGAAGAACGAAATAAAAAATAAAAGAAACTAGAAAGCGACAAAGAAGACAACTTGGCGGAAGTAAAATGTGTAAAAAAAGAAAGGAAAAGATCAACTTGAAATAGCCTTACTTGAGGAAAAAACTAAAATGTGAGTCATCTTCCGACAATGGGGAAATTGTTCCTCTTATGGATTCTGATGGCAGAACTGGATTGGAATTTGATGATTCTGCATGTGTTGAGTGCCTGAAGTCTTATCAAGGAACACAGTCTAAAGCGGACAGGATTCAGTGCATCAAATTCAATCGATAACTGCATGGAAAACGCTTACTTTACTTTTGCAACGGGTAGTGTGGTGTGATTGTGGGCGAAAAGCAATACAAAATCAAAGAATGAGAAGAAAGGTCAAAAATAAACAGATTAGGGCTTAAATAGAATAGAACTAATACTTACATTAAGAGCAAACTGCAATGTTCGCCTGGATGTAAACCAGTGATTTATATCTTTTTTGGAATTAGGCTGTCTATTGTTTCCAGTAATTATGCTATCCATTCATGTAAATTCAAATGATTTTCCTTTTATTTTCACTTTTTGTCTTAAGTTTTGTTTATAGAGATTTCACTTTTGCATTTTCGTTAAACTTTTCACAATTTAGTGATATATATAATTTTTGTAAGTTTACTGTTATTTATTTTCGATTTAAGTAGTTTCAGAAAATAAAAATGTGATTTGCTTCAAAAGAATTAACAGCCTAGCATTTTTCTCCATGTGGCATCTGTCCCACACCCCATGCGGCATCTTATACAGCACATAAAAAATGATGCTAAAAAAGGACCTGTGGAAAAATAATTATGCCTACTTTATTAAGAGGGTTTTTAATTTTTTTAACATAGAAATTAGATTCTAAAGGGTTTGATCAATGATTTGTTGTACTTAGTTTGTTGTTTTCTGCTTTATTGTGCATTTTACAAGAAGAAAAGAAAAACTGCGGCATCTGTCCCGATTTTACTATATATATTTAGAACAAAATATTCTCTTCATGAAAACAAAATTATCGTACGCTGTCTTTAAGCTCGTTTATTTAGTGTGTTTCAGTAAAGAAAGATACGCAGTCGTTATTGCAAACTAGTATGTTGTGGCCATCACAAAACGTTCTTCTATATAAAGCACATAAACAGCACTAATTTATATAAAGGTATACCTAAATCTGAAGTTTGATGAAAATTCGCGCATTACTTCTTGAGATAGAGCTATGGTGGAAATTTTGAAAAATGCAGCATAGCAGCGCCACCTGTTGACCCATTTGCACCAAAACATAAATAGTATACTAATTCATATCAAGGTATACCTGAATCTGAAGTTTGTTGAAAATCCAACATTAGTTCTTGAGATAGAGCTATTGCGGAAATCGCAAAAATGCAGCATAGTAGCGCCACCTGTTGAGCGATTTTCATCAAACGTATAAAACGTTAATTCATGTTGTCAAGGACTAAGTGAATCCGAAGTTTGAAGGAAATCCCTGCATTAGTTCTAGAGATTGAGCTATTACGGAAATCGTGAAAAAAGCTGCATAGCAACGCCACCTGTTGAGCAATTTACACCAAAAACTAATTAGCACCAATTTATACAAGGGACTAACTTAATATAAATTTTTATTAAATTTTGTGCATTAGTTCATGAGATAGAGCGCCCACAAAATTTGTGTCACATACAGACAGACATTTTGTAAAAACATGCTTTGCGGAATCTCTGGCCCCTAAAACGTGTAAATCCGTCAAAAACCGAAAGTTGAAAATTTTCTCAAATCCAATTCTTTCTTCTTGTAAAGATAGAAGAAAGTAAAATTTAGCAGTAAAATGTCCAGTCAGTCAACTGTTTTGGTAGAAAATGGTTACGTAACCTCAGTTTACCTCTGTTATAACCATAATTTTGTGAATAATATCGTTAGATACGCTTTAGAATATTGTCATATAACCGAAATCTTTAAAAACTGCCTACTGACTGGACAGTTTGCTGTAGATATTTAACATTGTTCTATACAGGGTGCCCAAAATCATTGACCTTGACTTTTATTCTTTAAATATTGATCATAGAGATATACATATATTATAAATTACAATGTTGCACAAAAAGAAAAAAAAGGTATAGAATTTTATGATATTGATTAACATTTTCAGGGGATTAAATTTGAGGAAATACAAAATTTTAATTTTAATACGGCCCCGTACAAAAAATTTCCCAATGAGTAAAATGTACCCCATACACCAATAAGGTCATGTGCAAAATTCCATCATTTTTTCATAAAAAGTCGCAGAAATATGTTTAAACAAAGTTGGTGAGGAGTTAAATATACATTTGCACTCAAGTAAACAATGCAATAATTGATTTCTTTCGTAATTTGTGTACGACCCTTGGAATGAGAAAATCCGATATGATTTTTCCCCATTGAGAACTCATATCCAGACATCGAAAAGTGGTTTAAGTCAGCATTTATGCATTTTCACATCTCTGCGACTTTTTGTGATAACACACTGAACTTTTTATGCATGATCTTATTAGTGTCTTAGGCCCGTTTTACGTTGGAAAATTTTTGGTACGGGAGCCTTATAAGAATTTAATTTTGTATTTATTCAAATTAAATCCCCTGAAAATTTTAATCGATTTCATAAAATTCTGCATCTTTTTTTACGTAAATTTGTAATTTATAACATATGTCTACGATCAATATTTAAGGAATAAAAGCCGAAGTCAATGTTTTTGAAACACCCTGTATATAAATAATATGTATAAAATGATAGTCAAGCAGAAAATATTGTAATAGATAACAGAAATATTTTTCTTTAAATACCTTTTACTTGAAACAAGAATTTTTCTGAAACTCTTTCTTTGTACACGTAAAGAATTTGTTTTATATTCATTCATTAATTTCGAAAAAATACTACAGAAAAATGTGTATTACTATACTATCTTTATCAAAGTATTTTTGTAATGCTTCTATTGGTTTTAGACGTTTAAATACATTTAACAGTTCTTGGTTTTGCCTGGAGTAATGTTTCTTTACACCATGCCTCATTTCTTTTGGCAGATTCATTTGCATATTGAGTGGATGCCAATCAGATGGCGGAAATTTTTATTTTACAAAGCATGTATTTGTATTTTTCTTTTTTTTTATGCTGTAACTAAGAAATTATCTTTAGATCATTTGAATATATTTTAGATTCTATTCTTTATGCATAATATTTCTATAAAAGACAGTTTAAGGTCTTTGACGCAAAATGTAGTCAATTATTTACGCTTAAATTTACTAAAAATATATATATTTTTAATTGAATTATAAATTATTAGCAAAATCAGCAGTTTTGCACGCGTACTTGTCAAAATATGCCTAGTGATATTTGTATGCTTTTGAAATGGATGTAGAATTAGTTAATTAACAAATTTTATGTAAAATTCCATAGAAATTGTAATTTAGAACGTTTTTAGAAAATTATCTGCTCGTTACATCATTTTAAATTTTGATTTTTTTTATAGAAATGATACTTAATGTATTTTTATCTTAAAAGTAACTCTGGTGCCAAATTTCTAATTTCTAGTCCCTTCGTGTATCGCAAAAATCGCAATTTTAGAACGTTTTATGCTCTTGCACGACTCTGCAGTAACGACACGAGATATAAAATATAGCCTAGATTGAAGCAGAAAATGTCACCATCAATTTTGATTATCATGATTATTTGATTTATGAATCATGATTATTTTTCAAATCGCATCGGTAGTTCCAGAGATTATCGCCTAGACAAATAAGCGTTACTTCTTTTAGGTAGATTTCGTATAAAATACTACCTATTGCAATCTTCCTATGTTGGAATTTCTGAAAATTATTTGCAGATCTACACCGATCATGAACCCTAGAACCCAAAATCACACTCAGTAAAAAACTTTATATCTATCTATCTATCTATCTCTATTTTATATATATATATATATATATATATGATCATTAAAAATACGTTACAAATTACCAATAAATATTTAAAAAAAATAAATAAATAAATGAGCAGAAAAAGAATAATGGATATTTGTAGAACCTAGACAGAATCTTTAGGTCCCAAATGACTATAGTTCCACAAAAAAAGTGTGTGATTTCATCTTCATATTATATATATATATTACTTTTTTATGGGTACGATAACTTCCATAATTCTGCGCAAATCTCGTCCAAACTCATACATAAAATCAAGAGGCATAAAATCTCGGTCAAGTTCGTTAATGATCAAAATCGGACCAAGGGGATGGAAATAGGGAGAGGGTTGAAAATGAAATTAAGACTCGTCAAAAGTAGTTAGATAAAATTTTTAAAGTGAGTTTATCTCCAATCATGATTTGGCTTTCCTTGTTAAAATTAGTACTTAATTTCAAAATCTATCTTTGTCTATAGGCCGAGCCGGCAAGGATTTTATAATATTGGTGTGATTTTAATATAAAAACATGTAAATAAATGATTTCTTATTGCAGTCTTATCATTTATTTACTTTAAATAAATTTATATTTTATAAAATGCGCAAAATAAAATTTTTACTAAGGCTATTCTGAAATTATAAGCTGTTGAAGTGAGACGGTAACATTTAAAAATAGAAGATCACTACACATACAAAATAAAAAGAAAATTGCCCAGTTAAACTGATGGCATTGAGCTCACAGGCTATTCACACTAATTGTATATTATACTCTTATTTCAAAGGATAATGCCTCTCGAAAAATAAATGAAGGGATTAGCCCCCGTTTCCCCCCTTTATGCTTAACCAAAGAACCTTCAAATCTAATCAGGGAAATTCCTTAACATAATAAACTGGAATACCAAATTGAAGCAAATCAGATAATTCTGAATGAAAAAACCATTTCGCTAAATTAAGGAGGGTATTAGCTCCCCCATTTCTCCCTTTATGCCGAAACAATGAGCCTTCAAGTCTAAACAGAAAATCTCCTTATCAGAATGAACCTAGAAAAAAAAATTAAACTAAATTAGATAATTCTGCATGAAAACCCATTTATCTAAATTAAGGGGAGGGGATACTTACCCCCCCCCATTCCTACTTTTATACTTAACCAATGAACGTCCAAATCAAATGAAGGAAGCCATATCGGAATAAACTGGTATATCAAATTTGAAGCAAATCCAATAATTCTGCATGAAAAACCCATTTATGTAAATTAAGGGGGGACTAGCCCCTGTCCCCCTTTTATACTTAACCAATAAACCTCCAAATCTAATCAAGGCAGCTCCTTAACATAATAAACCGGTATTCCAAATTTGGAGCAAATCGAATAATTCTACATGAAAAACCTATTTATCGAAATTAAGGGGGCTATCCCCCCCTTTCCCCCCTTTATACTTCAGTAATGAGCTTCCAAATCTAATGGAAGCTCCTTAACATAATAAACCGGTGTACCAAATTTGGAGCAAATCGAATAATTCTACATGAAAAACGCATTTATCTAAATTAAGGGGGGGGAGGTAGTCCCCCCTTTACTCCCTTTATGTGTAACTAATGAACCTCCAAATCAAATCAAAGCAGCTCTTTAACATAATAAACCGGTATACCAAATTTGGAGCAAATCGAATAATTCTACATGAAAAACCCATTTATTTAAATGAAGGGGGGCTAGCCCCCTTCCCCCCCTTTATACTTAAGTAATGAGCTTCCAAATCTAATCAGGGAAGCCCCTTGACATAATAAACCGGCATGCCAAATTTGGAGCAAATCGAATATTTCTGCATGAAAAACACATTTATCTAAATTAAGGGGGGAGGGACTAGACCCTTTTCCCCCTTTTCCCTTAACCAATAAACCCCAAAAACTAATAAGGGAAGCGACTTATCAGAATGAACATAGAAAAAAAAAATTAAGCAAATTGGATATGTCTATCAAGAGTTATCGCGTTACGTACGTACATACATACGTACGTACGTACGTACAGAACCGGCGGGCACATAAGCTCTCAGGCTTTGATAGCCTGTGAGCTAAAAATAGATTTTACAACATTTTAAAGTATATATTATTATTATCACGATAACATTACACATTTTATTTAAAGTTGACATTTATATTTATACATATGCATTAATTTAATAAGATATAAACGTAAATGAAAAACCTTGAGAAAATTAGCCATATGGAATCCATTTCCTGCTAATGCTAGATGATGGGAAAATGTATATTTAAACAACATATCAAAATTACCTTGAATATAGAGACATTTAATTTAATATTGCTTGATAAAATTTTGTCGCTTGGGATTAAATGACAGGTTCTTAATCATTCTAAATAGGGTGTGAAAGAAATTTTTATTAAAATTATTTACTTCACAGAAGATAAAAATAGGGCAATCATTTAATATTTATTTATATGGTTTTGCTTTTATAAAAATGTCAAAGTTTCCGGCGCAGGAATTAAGTTTTCATTTATTATCTAAAAATATTTTACAGTGAAAATGTTTTCTCAATTAAACAAAAATTTATCGTTTTGTCTTTTGAGAGAAGAAATCTTTGAGGAAAAAACATCTTTGAATATTTCTAAGAATGATTAAAAATGTGGGGAAATAAATTGAATTTGCGAGTTTTTGTAACTGATTCTTCTTAAAATATATATATATTATGATTTTAAAAGCGAAATCGTGATTTATAATAAAAGCATCAGATTTAAGTGTGCAAAATTAAAGTAATTAAAATATTACTTAAAATAATTTTATGACACACGTAATCTTAATTTGTTGTAAATAGAATTAATTTAAATTATTTTATAGAAAGATGCACTAACTTTTATATTGCCGCTTGACCTATTATTCTGCAGTAAATTGTGGTATAAAAGGATAACAATGTATTGGGATAATGTATAGAAATAAATATTACGCATGCATTAAGATTTGGTCTTATGCATGTATATTTCGTCATCTGCATATTAAAATTTGAACTAACTTTTAAATATTCAATAACAACTCCATTTGTTAATAAGATATTCATATTGAATGTTTAAATTTAGATCGAGAAAGGGAATTCTAAGTTTTTTGTAGCAAATGTTTTAGAAGTAAAATTATTTAAAGTTCTGACAAGAATAATGGATTGAATTTACATGAATTTTTTATATTTGTTTCCTACAATAAAAATGTATCATGCGGGTTTTTCTATAAACATACAACTTAAAAGCCCAAAATAAATATCTTACTCTTGTATCTTCCATAATTTTATTCAATGAATTATAAATAAATAGCCGAACCTCTTGGCGTTGAGCGGGCTCTTCGATTTTACAAAACGAAGATTGAATGAGTTAAACTTCGATTTGTATTAAAAATTTCAAAAACAAGCGTCAAATCTCGCACAATGATTCTCTTTGATGAGTCCCAGCTGCCTTCGTTAGCGTAGAGCGGGGGTGCTACGCACGCATCCCTAACCGTTAAAAACCTCGATTCAAACATATATCTTTCAGTGTAATTTCTTCAAATGTATTCTCCTCTGAGATAGTTTTCCGCTGTCTTCGGCAGCGTACACTGAGCGTGCAGTGTGTTATAAATAAATCTTTTTCCAAACGAATCGACGTTACGGACCAACGCTACTTTCGGCACCGCATAGCAACTGATGTGCGCACGCTCTGGAAAATCTGAAGACAATCGTAAGCTGAATTGAAGGAAAGAAATTCCATTGAAACTGGACCCATATAACCTGAGTTCGGAATGCGCTTCTTTACGGTGTAAGGTGAAACTGAAATCGTAAGACAATCGAAAACCAAATTGAATGAGTCTTACTCCGTTGAAATCGCACCCACAGAACCCGAGATAAGAATGTCTTCCTGGCGGTGGAAGGTGGAACTAGAACTGTAAAACGATCGAAAATCAAACTGAATGAGCCAATTTCTATTGAAATTCTGCCCATAGAACGGAGAAAAGAATGCGCCATTAATAGATAAGAGGACGGCTTATTTGCTGAAGTGGATCTCCATTTCAAGTGGTCCAACACTGGTTGCTCGACCACTTTTAAAAAATCTGAAATTTTTTGTACCACAACCCTAACATGATGGAAGTTCAAAATGACTATTATTTTAATTTCATTAATTTTTGTTTGTGCATGGCGGAAATATTTGTTTCATCATCTGCAGCAAGTATCTCACAATAAGGGTTTACGGAATTGTAAATAATTCATCGTTTATTTCTGCAATTCAAGTGCGGATTAAAGTAATTTGTACAGAATAAATTGGGCTAAAATTTTGGTAATAGAGTAGTTTTCGAAACTAACTGATTATTGGTGAAATTTAAGCATAAAGTTTTAGTGTTTTCCAAAATTTGTACGTTTACATGAGGAAATTTTTCTAGCAAGGAAAACTGTCAACATAACATAATTATTTTTACAAATAGGCCGTAAGTACTTGTACTCACACGCCAAGTTCCAGATCTGGGACTTGCTTTCTCTTCGCTAAAAAAAAAAATCCCAAATTTTTCAAAAATGTCAAAAATCGCACTTTTGAGGCTTTGATATCTCTGGGGGGGGGGGGGGGGGGCACGAGATAAAAATATTAAGTTCTGGTTTCTGAGAGTATTGCATGGTAGTGTTAAGCACACGAAATTTCAGGATGTATATTTGACTACAAGCTGAGATATGGCAAGGGCAGCATGTCAAAACAATACTGCCAAACTATTGTTTTGTTGTAGTTAGTCACAGGTAAGTATTTATCTTAGAGTGTCATTTAAATTTATTTTTTTGATTATCTTTAAATAATAGTAACAGAAAATAAAGCCTTTTGCAAAGCTTAGCAATTAATTTTTAAAATAATTATGCCTAAGGCCTACATTTTGTATGGTTTCAGTGATTTTTGTTTTAAGTAATTTTAGTAACGAAAAGAAACCTCAGAAACTTTACATAAAGAAAAAACTATTTTTATACAAGAAATGAGACAAAAACAAAATAGTTAAAGAGAAAAGCTTTTAATATTGACATACTTGTTAAAACATGATCAAACGTGTCAAAACATATTCCTGCTTGTTGGTTTCAAAACCACAATTTTAATGCTGCTTCCCAGTCCCTGAAACTTGTTCTTACCATAAGTATGATCCTATAAATGAAGCATTATACAATGTTACCATGCATCAGCCTCAAGTAATTTTCAGAAAGTAAAGATATCCAAATCTCTTTCAAAATTTATACTGCAGAAAAATGACATTTTTGCATAAGAAGTAAACTAGGAATTATTAATGAAATGAGACTTGCACATAGTGATTTCAAAGTTTATTTCTTTGAGCCAGCAGGGCCAAGATCTTCAATCAAGTTCTCAAGAGATAACAAGACTTGGTTCCTACAAATTAAATTTCGAGAAAAATCAAAATTTTTAAACCAACAAGCAAGAATGTGCTTTGACACGTTTGATCATGTCTCAACAAGTATGACAACATTAACAGCTTTTCTCTTTCCCTATTCTGTTTCTGTCTCAGGTATTGTATAAAAATATTTTTTTCTTTATATAAAAGGGCTGAGATTTCTTTTAGTTACTAAAATTACTTACAAAAAATACTGAAACCATACAAAATGTATCGCCTTAGGCATAATTATTTTTTTAATTAATTGCTAAGCTTTGCAAAGGGCTTTATTTTCTGTTACTATTATTTAAAAATAATCAAAAACATAAATTTAAGTGACACTCTGAGATAAATACTTAGCCGTGACTACACCAAAACAGTAGTTTGGCAGTATTGTTTTGACATGTTTCCCTTGCCATATCTCAGCTTGTAGTCAAATCTCCATCCTGAAATTTCTTGTACATAACACTACCATACAATACTGTCAGAAATCAGAACTTCAAAATTTTATCTCGTGCCCCACCAGAGATATCAAAGCCTCAAAAGTGCGATTTTTGACATTTTTTAAGAATTTGGGATATTTTTTTTAGGGAAGAGAAAGCAAGTCCCAGATCTGGAACTTGGCGTGTGAGTACAAGTACTTTCGGTCTATTTGTAAAAAAAATTATGTCATATTCACAGTGTCCCTTGCTAGAAAAATTTCCTTTTGTAAACGGGCAAATTTTGAAAAAAAAACTGAAATTTTATGCTTTAATTTCACCAATAAGGATTTATTTTCGGAAACTACTTTATTACAAAATATTTAGCTCAGTGTATTCTGTACAAATTGCTTTAATCTGCACTTGAATTGGAGAAATAAACAATGAATTTTTTACAATTCCGTAAACCCTTCTTATGAGAAAATTGCTGCAGACGCTGAAACAAAGATGACCGCCATGCACAAAAAAAATTAATAAAATTAAAATAATAGTAATTTTGAACTTCCATCATGTTAGGGCTGTTATACAAAAAATTTCAGATTTTTTAAAATGTTCAAGCAACAAATATCTGATTTTCTGGACCACTTGAAATGGATTGACCCATCTCTTTTAGTTTCAGATTTTAACGCATGCTCGTCCCTATCTGTTCTTTTTCTAAATTTTCTATTTCTTTCTCTGAACTTTCGTATTGGCCTCGTCAGTTTTTTGCTAAAATTAAAAAAAGTACTTATGGATTATTAGAATTACTTTAAAAAATTATATTTCCATGTAAAAAAATACTGCATTTGCTCTGAAATTTTCAAATCGATATCTTAATTAGTTTTCTTAATTTTAGACCCCTGGTGAAAACTTTTTTTTTGTCACAATCACTTGTTGCCATCAGCAAAAGAGAAATACCTGTTTTATTGTCACCACGTACTTTAGTGTTTTATATATCTTAAGTGGGCGGTCCTGACAGTACAAGTCCGAAATTGCAATTTTAGAGGAAAGTGAAAAAAAAATTGTGTACGCCTGTTTTTGTATTAACTGGATACAGGCTGTTTTTGTTAAAACCAATATAATTAACAGTGAAATCAGTTTTGGTAGTCTAAATTACTAATAGTTACTGTTTGGTCTTGTGCACTGAGTATTGTTATATGCAAGCATAGCAAACATTTCTTACTTCTACTGTTATAATCACTAGCTGAAACAGATCGTTACCTTCCCCCTTGACTTATATATTTTTTAATAACCCATAGATATTATATTTTCACTGAGAAATATGCAAATATACGAATTTGATCAAAAACTTACTTGTACTGTTAAGACCACCTACCAAAGATATATAGATGTTATTAATATTCGGAAAAAAATATGAACTATAACCTATAAAAATTTTAACTGAAATTTACTCCTGGAGATGACTATAACATGATATAACTTTGAGTTATAAACATGGCTATACTAATTTTCTACTTACTACGTTTTTAAGTACTAAGTTTCGAATTATGCTTAAAAATCATTCAACGCTATAATTTGAGGGATGTATCATTGAAAATACCTTAATATCATAAAAATTTGAGTTTCATAAAAAATGTTAAAAAATACAACAGCGGTCTCAGTCATATGATGGAATATTCAGTGTATTCATTTAGCATTTTTCCAACGTTAACAATTTTTGTAATGCGAAAGCATTAGTAAAACTTGTATTTTACCTTGAAGGAGCGATTTTCATTTCTAAAACGCACTTCTGTTACTTCTTTGGCACAAATCTATGTAAAACTATCACGCGATATTCTAAAAGTTAGCAGGATCGTCTTTATTTCTAGTATTAATTTTATTTATATTGAGTTTTATTTATATTAAGTATTAATTTTATTTATATAAACCTAAATTACCTTTTTTCCTTTCCTTTTTTGTATATTAATTTCTGTCAAATAGCTTGTTGATGTGTTAATTGGGTAAAGCAATGCTTTAAATTGAAAATTAAAATAATATATGCAAGTAAAAAAAAGTCCTTCCGGCCAGTGCCGGGAGGAAGAGGTAGCTTTCATATTCCTTATTTTAAAAAAGACAACTTATATTATTCAAACACACGAAGCTCAATTATGTGGAAACCGAATGTAGGAGATTCAATACTAATTTTTATCAATACTAAATCATTATGAATGAGAATTTCGCGAAATTAGTCAGCTTTATCCAAGCTGCTTTTATTTAAAGTTATATTTGGCTGCCAAATTCGGCTATTTCTTAAAGTGCCTGCAATTTTAAGACAACATGGTGGATGAGGCTAACCAGTGAACTTGGTCGAGACCTTAGTAATTACTGTGCACATGCTCACTCACATCGGAATCGGTTGATATATACGAGTGCTGTCGCAGGCAAAAAATCAGATTTTTCAAAATGTCACCCACGTTAGAAATTGAAACTGTTATATCTGAGCCATTTTTTAAGATAAAGACAAACAAAAAATGCTCCTGAATCCTTATATCAAGGTCAAATACTTAAGAAAGAAACCTTTTTCAATTTCTAATTTTTTTGCACCTCACTTTAAATATATATATATTTTTTAATTTAATGGCCGCCATTTTGAAACAAGATGGTTGATGAATCTGGCCAGCGAACTTGGTCGAGGTATTGATGTATACTGTTCACATGCCTTCTTACATCGAAATAGGCGAATACGTGTGGTATCGCGTTACAAATACAAGATCGTTTCAAAGTGTTAGCCATGATAGAAATTCAAAGTGCTATAATTCAACCACTTTTTAAGATATAAACAAAAGAACAAATTTTCAGAAACAAAAAACTGCTCCAGAATCTTTGTATCGAGGCCAAACACATAAAAAAAAATCTTTTTCATTTTCCAATTTTTTAATACCTCATTTTAAATTTTAAATTACATTTTTTTTAAAAAATGGCGACTCTTTTGAAACAAGATGGCGAATGAAGCTGGCCAACGAACTCGGTCGAGATATTGGTATGTACTATGTACAGACCAAGTTATATTCAAATCGGTTCATAAATACGCCTGTTATCGCGTGGCAAAAATCAGGTCGTTTTAAAATGTCAGCCACAATAGAAATTCAAAATGCTATAACTCAGCCATTTTTCAAGATATAGACGAAACAAAAACTGCTCCCGAATCTTTTTATCAAGGTCAAACACATCAGAAAAAAATATTTTTTCAATTTTCAATTTTTTGGTACCACATTTCAAATTTAAATTTTTCTTAAAATTTTAAATGACCGCCATATTTAAACAAGATGGCGGATGAAGCTGGCCAACGAACTCGGTCGAGACATTGTTCTGTACTATGTATAAACGAAGTTACATCCAAATCGGTTCATAAATACGCCTTTTATCGCGTGACAAAATTCAGGACGTTTCAAAATGTCAGCCACGCTAGAAATTCAAAATGCTATAACTCAGCCATTTTTCAAGATATAGACGAAACAAAAACTGCTCCCGAATCTTTTTATCAAGGTCAAACACATCAGAAAAAAATATTTTTTCAATTTTCAATTTTTTGGTACCACATTTCAAATTTAAATTTTTCTTAAAATTTTAAATGACCGCCATATTTAAACAAGATGGCGGATGAAGCTGGCCAACGAACTCGGTCGAGACATTGTTCTGTACTATGTATAAACGAAGTTACATCCAAATCGGTTCATAAATACGCCTTTTATCGCGTGACAAAATTCAGGACGTTTCAAAATGTCAGCCACGCTAGAAATTCAAAATGCTATAACTCAGCCATTTTTCAAGATATAGACGAAACAAAAACTGCTCCCGAATCTTTTTATCAAGGTCAAACACATCAGACAAAAATATTTTTTCAATTTTCAATTTTTTGGTACCACATTTCAAATTTAAATTTTTCTTAAAATTTTAAATGACCGCCATATTTAAACAAGATGGCGGATGAAGCTGGCCAACGAACTCGGTCGAGACATTGTTCTGTACTATGTATAAACGAAGTTACATCCAAATCGGTTCATAAATACGCCTTTTATCGCGTGACAAAATTCAGGACGTTTCAAAATGCCAGGTCCGCTAGAAATTCAAAATGCTATAACTCAGCCATTTTTTAAGATATAGACAAAAAAAAAACTGCTACGGAATCTTTGTATAAAGGTCAAATACATAAGAAAAAAATATTTTTCCATTTTCAATTTTTTGGTAACACATTTCAAATTTTAATTTTTTTTAAAATTTTTAAATGGCCGCCATTTTGAAACAAAATGGCGGATGAAGCTGGCCAACGAACTCGGTCGAGACATTGGTATGTACTATATACACACCGAATTACATCCAAATCGGTTCATAAATACGAGAGTTACAGTGTGACATAGGTCAGATATATATATATATATATATATATATATATATATATATATTGATATATATATATATATATATATATATATCAATTTTGAACGGAGGGTGGTTTCGGGGTCTGGGGGTCATGATCGATGAAAATATACCAAAATTTTTTGAAATCGCTTTCCTCCGAACGGCTGCAATAGGTAGCTTTTTGTAAAGAAAGCTACCTAATATAAAACAATGAAATGAGTTTTTTTTTGTAATGTTCCGAAAGACCCCTATCAAAAGTAAAAAAAATCGGCGATAACCGGGAAAAATTTATTTATTATAAAAATTCTTAGTTATAAAATTATAGAAATTAATTCATTATAAAAATTCGTGCACAATTTTAGACTTTTTTGTAATTTAATAAATTTAAAAAAAGGATATTATAGATTTTAAAATTAAACCACAACAATATGAAAAGAAAAGAAGAGACTATGGTATTTTTTTAGATCTTGTTACAATGTTTTCTTTCAAATTATTTTTTGAATGAGAGGTATTTTTATGAACTCTGTAACATGTCATATAAAAAATCATACCCATGAAATTTTTAAGATTGTATTTAAAACTTGTTGTCTTAAATACATTTAACTTGAAACATGTCTAAAATAAATAAATTGCATAGTATGAATCTTAGAAAAAGCAACAATTTTCGAATTGAGATTATGGAAGTAAATCGATTAGTTTATTAATTTTTCGGTGAGTATTCTCTTATTTGAAAATTTTATAGGTTGTAAATATACTGAAGTGAATTTGATTAACATTAAATCAAAATACTTTTAACTTTTCTGAATTGTATTTGTTATCTTATGTATCTGAAATAAATTAATATATTTTCTCACTCTTCTTTTTTAGGTAAGTGAAACTTCTTTAGAATTCTCTTCATACTATTAAAGAAATCCACAGGTGCGTATCCCCATTTATGCAAATTTATATTTAAATTTTCTTAACAGATATGAAAATGGTGTATACCCAGTTCCTGCATTCAAAATTGAAAACGGAAAATTCTCCCCATACTTTTTCGGTATGCGAGTAAACGTATTTGAACTGTTTGTTTCAATAAGTATTCAATGTGCGTTCATACAATTCACTCGCCACACACTTGGGAAAAGGAAAAGCACGATCAATTTTGATGCCCAAATATTAGTTTTTCGAAGTCTTTTCGACATTATTGATATATGACAGTTATTTACAGTGCTGTATAGGACTTCTTATTTTCTCTTGCTCGTGTTCGATCAATGTGAAGGCGATTTTTTAGTACGTGTGCATAAAGAAATGCTGCATTTATTTTTCTTTAAAGAGAGGAAGATTTAGGTTCTGAAATAATTTATCTCAACATTTTTAATAATTTTTAAATAACGAAATAGTATTTGCTTTTACAATGTTATGTTATCCTGTAGTCAGTGTTAAATATTGTATAACTATTCGTATTCGTTTAAAATAAATTTAATGAAAAAATAAAGTATTAATACTTAAGGGGTCTCAGGACTCTTAAAGCTTTAAAATTTTCGAAATTTTAATTTTTTTAGATATTAGACTACTATCTTTTCTGAACATTTTGGTATAAATGTTTCTTTGAAATACCTATTAGAACAGAAGTTATGGCTTTTAGAATTATACACGCTCAATAGCTGAAGCAGCGTTTCAGAAACTTTGAAGTCAATATTCTACAAATGACGTTTTGGGGCATAACGCGCACGATATCTCAAAAACTTCTGAATTTTTTTTCATGAAATTTTCTAAACATATGTTTCATGTTAGTCTGTATAAACTGAACCTAAAATTTCCTTCTTATTGTTCAGAAATGTATTCTTTATAGGTGATTATACTGTTGAAAATTTCTAAATTTTGCATTAACTAAATACTACTTTGCATTAAAAATAGAAAAATGCTTTAAATACAAATTTATTTAGGTTCAGAGTAATTATTACAATGTGAAGCAAAAGTAGGACCCAAAATTTTCCTTCTACTTGCAAAATTTATTTTGTAATTGTGCGCATAATCTGTTATGCCGATTTTCCGCTCGTCAAATGTCTGACATTTTGGAGCCCACTGTAAATTCTAATTCTGCATCTTGTATTTTTTCAAATACATGAAATGAACGAACATACTTATATCTTTCATCCAAATAAAAATTGTGCCTTAAAATCAATTACATTTTAAGATATTATATGTTGAAAATGGTCCTTTTTTTCGATTTTTCCAATTTTAAGAGTCCTGAGACCCCTTAAAGGAAAACATCGCTTTAAATTTGCCCTATATATATATATATATATATATATATATATATATATATTGTATCTATATAATAAAGATGAAATCACAAATATATGTACAAATGGTAAAATTCTAAAGATGAACAAGATACGAACAGATACAGGGTGATTCGAAAAATCTTTTACAAAATGACATGGAAAATCAGGCATACAGCAAGGATAAAAAAATTATATAGGAACATAGGATCGGAAACCGCTTATTTAACCGCAAATACAGGGTGTTTCATCAAAACTGAACTCGGGTTGACGATAATAATTTCGAGAAAAATAAAAACTTTGTAATGAAAATGCAACGATATGTACCTTGTTTTGTGTGAAATGTGATAACATCACGAAAAGATCTGGAAAAACATGTTGCTGAAGCAATCGATGATACCGTCTGTATTGTCCATTGCATTCCAAAATATGAGTCGTCAAGTGCATACTGCCGACACGTGTAGTGCAAACTTCTACCACTTTTGCTTGGTGTTAACAGATTTACAAGAAAGGTGAGAATGTCTGTTAAATGTTTTATTACAATATACTTCACTTTTCTGAAAGTTATTACAGTCAACCCAAATTGAGTTTGGATGAACACCCTGTATTTATAACTCAATAAGTGGTTTATGACCCTGTGTTCCTATGTGATTTTTCATCCTTGTTGTATGCCTGATTTGCCATATCATTTTGAAAACGTTTTTTTAATCACCTTGTATATATAACATCCTAATGAAACGAATTTATGAAATTATTTTATAAAACGGCGAATTAAGATATAGGAAACAGATATATGAAATAATAATACTCCACATTTTGAATGAACAGAGGTTAAAATTACCTCTTTGGTTTTCTTTTCAATTTCAATGAGAAAAAGACGTGAACAATTAGAAATTGAGATCATTTACCCTTTCTTTCTCTCATCCGCAACAATGAAACAAACTTTTTGCCGCTATTAAATTGTGAAACAAATTAATATGTAAATAAAGGCATATATAAATATTATACAGACATAGATGCAATAAGTATAATAAACCCAACTGGAATGAAAAATTAGCCAGTGCCAGGAATCGAACCCGGGACCACAGTATACAAGACTGCTGCTCTAACCACTGAGTTACTCCTGCCGATACCTGGGTCTGTAAGTTCTCACTAATAAACCACGTTGGGGAAGTCACCAGCCATCTATACGACAGCCTTCGATGACCGGTCAACGATGAATAAATTTTATTATGACTGCATCGATCTACGATAAATATAATAAAACACACATACAACAATATATATTAAAACACACTTATACACATAAATAACGCCTTCATTCAACATTTAAAGGCATATATAAATATTATACAGACATACATACAATAAATACAATAAACCCAACTGGAGTGAAAAATTATCCAGAGCCAGGAATCGAACCCGGGACCACAGTATACAAGACTGCTGCTCTAACCACTGAGCTTCTCCGACCGATATCTGGGTCTGCAATTTCTCACTAATAAATCATGTTGGGAAGTCAACATGCCTTTAACTGTTAAATGCATGCGTTTTGTATGTGTGCATGTGTGTTTTAATATATATTGCAGTATGTGTGTTTTATTATATTTATCGTAGATCGATGTAATAGTAAAATCTATTCATCGTTGTCCGGTCATCCAAGGCTGTTGGATATATGGTTGGTGACTTCCCCAACATGGTTTATTAGTGAGAAATTGCAGACCCAGGTATCGGCCGGAGTAGTTCAGTGGTTAGAGCAGCAATCTTGTATATTGTGGTCCCGGATTCGATTCCTGGCTCTGGCTAATTTTTCACTCCAGTTAGGTTTATTGTATTTATTGTATGTATGTCTGTATAATATTTATATATGCCTTTAACTGTTGAATGCAGGTGTTATTTATGTGTGTATGTGTGTTTTATTATATAATATGTAAATAATGTTTCTTTTTTAATATTTTAAATTTAGAAATTTTAAGAGTTGTTATGAGACTTTTGGTTCCATGCAAATATGTCACTGTAGATGTCATAGTAGACATAGGAGCAGAGGTGACGTCAGCTAAAACTAGTTTATTTCTGAGGGAAATATTTTTGAAGTGATAAATGGGTATTAAATATTAGTGAATAAAAAAGGTCTACCTCAGGAGAAAAAGTTGTAATATTTAGCAGCATTTTTTTTTAATCAAAAACTAAGATTGTGTCAAAGTAAAATAGTTTTTTTAAACACACATTTGATTTTGTCTTAAAACGTGAGTCACAGGTTTACCAAAAAGCATGAAAATTCATTCCTCTGGGGCTATTACAAATGCTGTTTGGAAAGATGTATAGTAAGTAGGGTGACCCCCAACAGTAGTTTATCAAATACGGTCAGTCTTGCGGGGTTTTTATTCTATTTAATTCCTTTTAAGTTTCAGAAGTAAACTAACATGATTGCTGCAACCCTTAATGAATGTTTTATAATGAGCAAAAATAAAATCCGCTTAAATTAAATAGCAACAAAATAATTATAAAAAAAATGCAATTTAACAAATTACAACGACCATTTGGAAAATGATTTTTTCAAAGACTAAAATTTCAGACATAAAAAATAGCACGAAGTTGATCATACATTACGTACGCCATGAATTAAACATTAATAAAAGTTACAAGCGACAGAAATCGCCTGCGACTCGTTCATATTATCCACCTGAAACTTAAGTATTAGCCAAGCATTTCATTGGCTGTTCGGGAAAAGGCTTTTCCATCGTCAGATTTCCAAGAAATCTGACGGCCAATTTTAAATGAAATTTATTTCTTAAATTTCTAAACATCCCACACTATTATTTTTTATATCATCGTATAAAGAAAAAAATGTACTTTTAAATGCAATTTGTTTGAAAGCTGTATCTCAATTTGTTTCCGAGTTATTAATTTTTTTGTAGTTTTTATTACTTTTTTGTCATAGTGGCAACACTCTGTTGTCCATCTCTGTTGAAAGTAAAGGGAAATACATATTACTGGATAGACCAATCAGAAAACGAATAAATTGCAGATTAAACCAATAAAAACCTTCAGATATGCTTTTGATTTCCTACCCTGACGAGGACAATAACCATTTTTCCAAATGGTTAATAAATAGTTTTTTTTTTTTACTTACATTTTCCCAACGGTTGATCTGGCGAAAGAAATCAATCGAAAATATAAAAACTAATCTTTGAAATATCATCTTTGGGCTGTAATTAACAATAAATCTTATAAAAATGTTTGTTGAAATAAGCAAGATGGAAGTGGATTGTTTTAACTTACGGTAATTGTCTCCAACTAATCAAAAACTAAATGTTTACACTTTTTAATAAAAAGATTTCATAAAATGGCTTCTCTTCCAGCACACAGCTGACAACAATGTAATAACCATGTTCACTAACATTCAGACAAAAATATTATCTCTAGTGCCACGTATTAAACTCATTTAAAGTCCCGGATCCATTTTGATGTTTAATAACTCATAAAATAATAAAGATAGATTAACATTAATAACATAAATGGTTAGATAGACTCAAAAAGTTTCATGACCCTTGTCAATAAACTTCCACGTGTGCCCCATTCGTCGCACGGAGAATATCAATTTGATAGTCAATTTCACGCCAGGTAGCGGCAAGCATGTTGGCATCCACAGAGGCTATTGCGGTTGTAATTCTGGCTTTTAAGTCATCAATGTTCGACACTCTCCTCCTGTAAACATTGTCCTTTACAAATCCCCAAAGGAAAAAGTCCAGCGGCGTTATATCAGATGATCTGGGTGGAGAAGGAATTGGACTTCCTCGCCCAATCCATCTTCCTGAAGAAAATGGTCATTCAAAGAAGTACGAAGGATGGTACCCCAATGAGGTGGTGCACCATCTTGTTGCAAAATGACATGTGGCTGAAGTTTTTCTAGTTGTGGAAATGCAAAGTTTTCCAACATGTCTAATTGATGACTTAAAAGCCAGAATTACAACCGCAATAGCCTCTGTGGATGCCGACATGCTTGCCGCTACCTGGCGTGAAATTGACTATCGAATTGATATTCTCCGTGCGATGAAGGGGGCACACGTGGAAGTTTATTGACAAGGGTCATGAAACTTTTTGAATCTATCTAACCATTTATGTTATTAATTTTAATCTATCTTTATTATTTTATGAGTTATTAAACATCAAAATGGGTCCGGGACTTTATAAACACCCTGTATTTCAAAAAATGCGATCAACTACTGGAAGGGTATCAACTACCGGCGGTGTCACCCTATATAATTTTTTAAAATAAATGAGTACTGGTTTCAATGCAAAACTACTCGGAAACGTTTCCGAATATCGGTAACAGCAAAAGAAACAAAACTGTACTTTCAACCTTAAAAGGACCCTATTTCATCCAACAAATTATGCCAAGTTAAGAGCCAACTATAATATTTTAAGCAAACATTTTTCAAATGAAAATCAAATTTCAAAGTAATTGCTCAAGAGGCGCAAAGACCAACATAGTGAAAAAGAATTCATGCCGGGACTCGAACCCGGGCCATCAGTATAGCGCACTGACGTTCTACCGGCTGAACCACATAAAACGATACCCAGCCTGGAAAATTTATCACTATTATATGTTGGCAAGGCTACAAACGCAGCACAAGATGGAATATTTATCGTGAGCCACCGACCTGGGGCGAACACGAAACATAATTAAATCCAGCATCGATAGAAGCTATATTAACATTTTTCATTTATAAAAAAAGACTTTGAACGCTCATCTGTACGATGCACTTTTTACTTCAAGTCACTTAGTTTAAATATTTTACTTTATTTCATTACGTTTTGTCATATTGTTTAATAGTCATTTTGTTTGTTTTATCATTTTAATCAAGCACTGTCATATTATCCTGCTATTTATTGTTTACCTTAAATAATTTTCCTATCTTAATTTTAAGTGTAAATATTCACATTTTAAATATTAAATTACTAAATAATGAGATGTAATTAAGTACCTATATTAACTTTACTTTATAGCATAATTTTAACTATTTATCATCAACTCTAATTGTAAAATTTCTCGGGTTTGCCCAGCAGTGCAACCCATTGTGAATTACCTGTAATAATCATGTAATTTTCATTAAGCAGAGTCTTCCAGCCTGCTGGAGCTTCCGAGCTCGTTCGCGAGTACTGGAGTCTCCGCGGGGTAGTAGATATGTGTTTTCCCCTCGTGGACTAAACAGCTCCTATACCGAAAGGTTGGCTGTCTACCAGTGGGTGATTAGTGATTAGTGATTAGCAAAATAAACTTTTTTTTTATACATGCTTCTTAAAATGTCAAAAGTATATTGGTTTGTGAAAACATGAAGCACGCTTTTCGAAATCATTAATAAATCGGAAGAAGTTATTGTACATTTTCGATTATGGTTATAATATACTTTCCTGGATTAAGACACTTCTTTCCTTTTTTAACAGTGTATATGAAAATTCATTCCCCCCAGTTTTTGTGACCCTTTTTTTGAAAACTTACGTTTTGCATGAATTTAAATTCGTAAATTGAATTCTGCTGAAAATACTTATTTGTCTTTTTAAATATTTGGTATTTTTCTTAGGAAACATAACCATATCGTTTGTTAGTTTTTTTTCAAATATCCTCCGGAATAATTTCTGCGTGTATCTAGTAAATTGTTGAAAACTGCAAACAATCTCTGACTTTTGTTTTCCACCTGAGGTAGATAAACGAGATCTGCTCATGTTAGTATATTCATGAATGTATGCTCTTCATGCATGAATAAATGATATGAAAAATATTAATATTTGAAATACGTGAAATTGTCTTATTTATTCGAGTACTGAGAAAAAGTTTCAATTGTTTTTTCAAACAACCAGCGTTTCTTGATGTCTTTCAAAAACAAGGCTAACATATAGTTTTGATATTCTAAAAGAATTTTTTAAATATTTTAGTGAATTGACATTGCTAATAATTAGATCGTAGTCTAAGGAATTTTTTCATTTAAAATTTAGCTTTATTCTTAAATATTAGACTGGTGTGAAAATATAATATAACTTGAATTAAAATAACATCGTTAAATGGTATTACAATAAAGTAAAGAACACACAATGCGTTTCGGAAGAATTTGTCTTTCTTCAGGTGTGAAAAGACGTGCTATCACGACAATCACGAGGGCTGTAGTAAAATTGAAAGGAAATAGCAGAGAAATGAGGAGAGAAAGAGAGGACAGTGCGAGAGAGCGGGATAGAGAGAGGGGAGAGAGAGAGATTAAGAGAGCAGATGATATTTATACATGGACTAAAGGGGATAACAACCAATCAGAAGACTGCATGCTAAACCCAGAAAATTAAATGACATAATGGGCTTGGGTGGGTTTTGCTTCTTATTTTGTAGAGATAGCATGGTTTTTCTCCTGAAAAGAAACACTAATTCTGTCGAAAATCAGTACATTTTCTTTACTTTTTATGGTGCATTTACGATGTTTCTTTTCATAGTATCGTGTTTTGTATCAGTTTTAAATGTTTTGTTCATAGAATATCTGTTTCGATAAAATATCACAGGATGTTTGTATTATTGATTATTGGGTCAGTATTCATTCAGTATGAGTGGGAGCAGGACATTTCGGTCCAACCACTTCGATCTCGCCGTTTCGGTTCTGGTGTTTCGGTTCTGGCGTTTTGCCAGTTTCGTTCCCTAGCCATTTGGGTCCCTAGCCATTTCGGCCCCTAGCCATTTCAGTCCTTAGCCATTTCGGTCCCTTACACAGCGCGCTGACATTTTGTATGCGTGAACAAAGTGGCGTAATTCTACAGGGGACATTGTGAGGTTTTTTAATCGAAGTCCCATAAATTTAAGTTTAGCGCGAATATAAGGCCCAATAACCAAAAACACTTATATCTCAGATCCAAATTATTACAGACCACAGAAATTTCGTATAATAAACGTAATTGTTTTAAGCTGGAAAGGCTCTGTCGATTTTTTATAGAAGCCCCTATACTTTATTGTATTACAAATATAAGGTCCTGATAACTTAAAACTCTTCTAACTCAAGTTGTAATTATCCTAGAAACGCTTTTTTGTATACAAAATGCAATTTTTATATAGGGATACACTGTCGGGTTTTTTTTACGGAAGCCCCCCAAATTTTAGTATAGAGTGAATGTAAAGGCCAGATGACCGTAAACACTTATAACTCGTATTTAAATTATCCCAGACGGATAAATGTCGTCTGGTAAACATAATCGTTTACATGCCGGGAAGAGGGAGATCTGTAGATAATTAAAAAAAAAAAAAAAAAAAAAAAAAAAAAAAAAAAAAACACATTTTAATATACTTTAAGTATAAGGTCCTGACAACTTCAAAGACTCATAAATGAATATGGAATATCCTCCAGAACATTAATATTTTGTATGGAAAACATAATCCTCATGAAGGGGGAGGGGGGAGGGTTGTCATTTTTTTAAACCGAAGACTCCTAAATATTAGTATAGCGGAAATATAAAGACTGATACCACAAACACATATAACACGGATCCAAATTTCCGCAAAGCATACAAATTTCGTTTGGTAAATGTTTTAAGGAGGGAGGGATCTGTCAATTTTTTATAGAAGACCCTATATTTTAGTGTATTATGAATATATAGGTTACGACAACTTAAAACTCTTCTAACTCGAACTGTAGTTATAATAGAAAACTAAAATTTGTATTGTAAATGTAATTTTTATAAAGGGGAACTTTGTCGGTTTTTTAACCGAAGCCCCGTAAATTTTAGTATTGCGAGAATATAAGTGCTTGATAACCAAAAACACTCGTAACTTGGATCCAAATTGTCGCAGCCCACACAAATTTTGTGTTGTTAACGTAATCGTTTTAGGGATGGGGGTGAGGGGTTTCATCAATTTTTTCATAGAATCTCCTATATTTTAGTATATTATGGAAACTTAAAACATTTATAACTAGAGCTGTAACTGTCACAGCCCGCACAAATATGGTGGCGTTATGTTTAAGCCATACGAAATTTGTGGGCTCCGACAATTTGAATCCGATTTATAAGTGTTTATGGTTATCGGGCCCTTATATTTGCGCTATACAAATAATTACGGGGATTCGGTTTAAAAAAAAACCAACGAAGTCACTTCTTTATAAAGATTACGTTTACCATACAAAATCTGATTGCTCTACGATAATGATAGCTCGAGACAGAAAAACTTAAGTTAATAGTACCTTATATTTACAATACATAAAAATATGTTGGGCTTCTATCAACAATACACAGAACCTCCTTTTATCAAGATTATAATTGCACTACAAAATACGGGTTTTCTACGATAATTACAGCTCGAGTTGGAAGAGTTAAGTTGTCAGGACCATATATTTGTAATACACTAAAATGTAGGAGCTTATATAAAAAATTGGCAGATCCCTCCCCACTCTTAAAAAGATTACGTTTACCATACGAAATTTGTGTGCTTTGCGACAATTTGGATCCCGGTTATAAGTATTTGCGGTTATTTTCATAGTTACATTCGCGTTATACTAAAATTTAAAGGGATTCAGTTGAAAAAATAAACAGTGTTCCCCATTATTATAAAGATTACGTTTACAATACAAAATAACAGTGTCCGACGATAATTACATCTGAAGTTAGAAAAGGTTTAAGCTATCAGGACTTTATATTTCTAATACTCTAAAATACAGGGGCTCCTATAAAAAATCGAGAGATCCCCCACCTCCTTAAAACGATTATTTTTACCATACGAAATCTGTGTAAGTTGCGACAATTAGGATCCGAGTTACAAGTATTTTCGTTTATGGTTCCCTTATATTTTTGCTATACTAAAATTTAGTGTATTTTGGTTTAAAAATACGATGAAATCCTGATTTTATAAATATTACGTTTACAATAGAAAATATTAGTGTTCTACGATAATTACAGATTGAATTGTATGTGTTTTAAGTTGTAAGGACCTTATAATTACAAATTCGAAATTTGTGTCGGCCGCGACAATTTGGACCCGAGTTACAATTATTTGCAGGTATTTGGTCGTTATATTTTCGTTATATTATTAATTAGGGGATTTCGGCTTAAAAAATCGACAAAGTCCCCCTTTTATAAAGATTACGTTTTCAATACAAGATATAAGTGTTCTACAATAAAATCAGCTTAAGTTATAAGAGTGTGATAAGATGCCAGGAACTTATATTTATTATACATCAAAGTATGGGAGCTTCTATAAAAAATTCAAAGATCCCTTCCCACGCTTAAATAGATTGCGTTTACCATACAAAATTTGTATGAACTGCGACAATTTGGAGCCAAGATATAAGTATTTTCGGTTTTCGGACCTTTATATTCGTGCTGTACTAAAATTTAAGGGGCTTTGATTAAAAAACGGACAATCTCCCCTCTAAAATTTTGTCACGTTGTTTGCTCACACAAATTTTCAGTGCTCTGTGATAATTTGATCACGAGTTATAAAAGGTTTCCTTTTCTTGGGATCTTATATTCAGCTTTTTATAAATTTTTGGGGGTTTGATAAAAAATGATAATGGTCCGTCATGATGTTGAACCATAAAACGTTTGGTGGGCTTACTACAATTAGAGTCTGAGTTATAGAGTGGAAGAACCGAAATGGCAAGGGACCGAAATGCCATGTATCCGTAATAATCTATATAATTTTTTAAAAGTAAATACTAGTTGCTTTATAATAAAATGCTTAATGTGTTAATGTATTTAAATCTTGGAACTATACGTATATGACTAACGGTTTAGAAATTACCCATTGGCCATCGTTGAGAGTGGACAGACACTTATTATAAAGTATTTTTTAGTTCAAAAGAAAAAAAAAAATTAGCAACCTCGAAACCGCTTTAATTAGCTTTAAAATCTGCTTCGTCTGGTTCATTTACCCGTAAAATAGTCAATAAAGTGGATTTCAATATATTCAGACGAGTTATGGAGCAGGTCAATGACACTGTTATCATTCATATTTTGTAGCATTTCCTATGTAAAAGAGAAATATTAAGGCTTAAATATTCAAAAATGTAAATGCTAACAAAATCTTCTGTTTTCTATTTTTCGAAGTACTTCACTGCGAAGTGCTTTGTCATTTTAAGTGCTTATTAATATAAATTACTTTGTAAAGTTACTTGGTATCTTTTGGGCGCATCGACCGAATAAGTATTCACAAAGATAAAACCATTTTAGCTTGGTACCACACTTTTAGAAAACTTCAAATGAATTCTTCGATTCAGTATATTTATTATATAATGGTTTTTACTATAATTGTAAATGCATCTAAGCTTCTAAAGAGATTTCTTTTTATTATTTTTTAAGTATTTATAATATATTAGTTAAAAAAACTGATTAGATACTGGACTTTTTAAAATTTTATTTTCATTTTCGTTTTAAATGTTTAAAATTTACATAAGAATTTTTTCTGTTAATTTAAAGTGGATTTTTCGTGTTTATTTATTAAAGACAATTATTTAATTGAAAATGAACTTATAATGATGATTTTTTCTAAGAAATTCATTCTTGGAAAATCTACATAATACAGTAGTAAAAAGCAAACAATAAAAAAAATATATTATGAAAATGCACGACATAGTTTTTTTCTGAAAATTTCTGCACTACTCGGTCATAATACAGCGTATCCATAAAAGATTGTCCCAGTTATAAATTTTAATAGTATCAACTGTAAGCGTTGTAGAGTGTTGGTTCAAGGTAACAAACAAAGAGTAACACAAACAGTTTTAGATAAGCGTATGCGCGAGTGTTGCTTTGCTATTTACTCGCTTGCAGTGCCACATACGCAAAATGGCGACTCCTGAGCATAAAGCATTATTGCTCGACTGAAGATTTAAAAGCTATTATAGTCCAGGCAATACAGACCGTATAGGTATTCTACCTAGCAAAATTAATGGTAGTACTGGAAATTGGCTTTCTAGATGTTTTTTTGGGTCGCTGAATCCGAATTTGTAACTTCCCACCAAAATTTCCCCCGGCAACCCCCCAAATTTTGGTAAAAAGCCCCCCCCCCAAAAGGTTTTTATTACAAATTTCCATTTTTTTATTATTTTAGGGGAAAAGTAGCTAAAAATTCAGAAAGTAGACAAAATTTGCAATAAATTAGATATATGATATTATGACTTAGGATGAAGCAGAAGGGGGGATCTGCCTCGGAACATGCGCCGCAGTGCTGCGACTAAGTTGTGCAATTCCACTTAACCACTCACACGTTTACATTAGCCCTCCCATCTTCCCTCCGAACTTTCTCTATAAGGTTTACTTTAAGTTTTTTGAGTCGCTGAATCCGAATTTTTAACTTACCCCCAAAATTCCCCCCCCCGAACCCCTCCCCCCAAATAGTTGTTTTTAACTAAAATTTCTTATTGTTTTAGGGAAAAAGCATTACAAAATCTCAGAAACTAGATAAAATTTGCAACAAATGGGATACATGACATTATGACGTAGGATAAACGAGGAGAGAGGGGGCTGCCTCGGAACATTCCCCGCGCGCATTTCTCAAAAACCAAATTTTTTCAAAAAATCAATTTTTGGGGGGGTAGCCGGGTGAAATTTTGGTGGGAAGTAACAAATTTGAATTCAGCGATCCAAAAACCATCTAGAAAGCCGATTTTCAGTACTACCATAGTTTTGCCAGATAAAATCTCCTATTGCCTGGAATTCATCATTTAGTGCACGTAGCGCCGCAGTGCATGTTCCGAGGCAGCCCTCACCCTCCCCGTTCATCCTAATTCATAATGTTATATATCCTATTTGTTGCAAATTCTGTCTAGTTTCTGAATTTTGTAATCCTTTTCCCCTAAAACTATAAGAAATTTAAGTTAAAAACAACTATTTGGGGAAGGGTTCGGGGGGGGGGGGAAATTTGGGGGGGAAAGTTAAAAATTCGGATTCAGCGACCCAAAAATATTAAAGTAAACCTCATAGAGAAAGTTCGGAGGGGAGATGGGAGGGCGAATGTAAACGTGTGAGTGGTTAAGTGGAATTGCGCAACTTAGTTTTCGCAGCACCCCCCCCCCTTCCCCTTCACCCTAAGTCATGATGTCATCTATCTAATTTGTTGGAAATTTCGTCTACTTTCTGAATTTCTAGATAATTTTTCTCTAAAACAATAAAAAATTGATTTTTTTAATAAAAACCTTTTTTGGGGGGCTTTTTACTAAACTTTGGGGAGGTTGCCGTTGGAAATTTAGGTGGGAAGTTACAAATTCGGATTCAGCGACCCAAAAAACATGTAAAAAGCCAATTTCCAGTACTACCATTAATTTTGCTAGGTAAAATTCCCTATTGCCTGGACTATTAGTGCCTTGCGATTTTTTCGTTTGTGGCTTTATAAAAGATCGCGTCTACGTTCCGTTGCTACCTAATGATTTGCCAGAGTTCAGACGCAGAATAGACTATTGCTTCCATTACCTCTAATACTGAGAAACTTTTTTGTGCACATCCTGTATATTAGTTAAAAAAAGATGATTATATACTGATTTTTTTTCAAATTTTACTTTCGCTTTCGTTTTGAATTCTTAAAATTTTCATCTAAATTTTCTGTTAACTTAAAAGTGTAATTTTTGTGCATTTTTATGAAAGAAAATTATTTAACTGAAAACAAACTTATAGTGATGAATTTTTCTAAGAAATTCATTCTTGGAAAATCCACATAGCACAGTGGCAAATTGCAAACAATTAAAAAATATATTATGAAAATGCACGACATAGGTATTTTCAAATACATTTTGTTAACTTTAATAATTATAAATTTGAAGTAAGTTGCATATGTTTATAAGGAAGCTCGAAAATTTTGTTTTGAATAACTAAAAAATACATAATACAGATGTTATTTAATACATATAACCTCCTCAATCTGTAATAGTTCTCAATGTCAAATATATAACGTATGAACTGTTTCAGATATCATTTTTTTCGTTTTTTTTTAATAGAAAAAAATTTAATAAAATTTCTACTCGGTTTCCCTTATAATACGATCAAGCATGTCAAAGATGCAGCAAAAGAAAATACTTTTTCTTTCTTATTTCTTCTAGAAATTCTGTAAAATTTTTACAGAGTTTTTCTTAAAAATTACGAAATAAACCATTAAACATATATTCCGAAAATTAAATTTCCACGCTTTATTAAATGTATTCTATAACTTTTTTATTTCTAAATTTATTCTACAATCCAAGTTTATTTAATTATACCATATATTAAAAAAATAGTCCATTTATTTCGTTTACTTAAATTCATTTCTATTTAAAATGCATATTTTAATATTTTTCTTTCGTTCAAAATCGATTCTAAAAAATATTTCCCGTAATCATTTTCATTCCAGGTCTTTTATTTCTCAATCTTATTCCATTAAAAGTCATATGTTTCGTACAATTTTCTTTTTTGTTATTTTAATCCAAAAGTTAATTTGTGCTTTTACGACTGAACCATATAATTTCAATTTCCTTCCGACCTTAAAATATAGTTCCGAGCATTTTTGAGGCTTGATTGGCTCAAAAGCGCACCTGCAATACGGAAGAAATCTTCTTCACCTTTAATATAAAACATCGAACATTAGAACGGAGCACATAACTTTTGTGTCCCCAACTGTCTGTGAAATCTACGTATGCTCTTAGGAAGAGAGTCCTTGGAATATAAACGATATCGTAACATCTTTTGTAACATGTAGTGCATGCACGGTGACATGACTAGCTGCTAAATTTTAGTAGTGAAAGTATCTGAACATATTTTGGATTTGTAGCGGATGCTTGAATTGCAGTCTATTCAGTTGACCCGAATATTTTTTGTTCTTTACTTACTGGAGACATTCCAACACACTCGATTCATGTCAAAGCGGCTACTACGACTGCAAATAAGCTGTTCTAATATCTACTTCAGCATTTATCTACTAGATAAGTAGTAGAATGTACTGTGGATTACAATTCCTGAATTTGGATGTTACGAGGGTGTATCAATAAGTTTTTTCCCTCACATATAAATAATTGAGTGAAATGTATGAAATCGCTACAAGTATAAGTCCTTTTCTATATAGTCACCGTTCACAGTAACACATTTCTGCAAACGGTATTTCAAAGAAAGGGGGGAGAATGTATTCCAGGAGGCGCAATAGTAGACCCAAAGGGGGACATTTATCTAACTTTTACCGACCCCCACATGTGACATATTGTTGGAAAGGCCTGTGACCACTTATTTACAAATTACTTACAAATTTGGGGGGGGGGGAGGGTCTCGGGAAGTGCATATCATGAATAAGTGGTCACACGCCTTTCTAACAATATGTCACATGTGGCGTTCGGCAAAAGTTAGAAAAATGCCCTCCTTTGGGTCTACTCTCGCGCCTCCTGGAATACATCCTCCCCCCCTCTCTTTGAAATACCGTTTTCAGAAATGTATTACTGTTAACACTGGCTATATAGAAAAGGACTCATAAAATGTAGCAATTTCATAAATTTCACTCAATTATTTCTATGTGAGGGCAAAAACGTATTGATACACCCTCGTATAAGTGGTTTCAGAGAGGTTTTCCTAACGGAGTTATAGAAAGTGATTTACGATTGTGACTTCAGTTTTTGTTTGGATGCTACAAATAATCATAACATATATAACATATAATATAGAGTGGGTGTTCACACATTTTTGTAACGATTTTTACTTTCTCTATTATTTAAATTTATAATACAAAAAACAAAACCTATATGGAATTAATTCAGGATATGATTTAATTTTCGCCCGACTCATTTAAAATATCTTTTTCTTTAAAATGTCGCTGGAAAATAAACAAGGAATCGAAGACTACGTGTTTGCACTTTAGGATGAGGAAAACTCTTATTTGATTATTAAAAAAAGGTATGAAAAGCCTGTATTTAATATTTTTATACGTAAAATAAGTGACATAATTAATAAAAAATAAAAGAAATGTCAATGTTCACATTTAATTGGTATAAAAGGGAAACATGTTTGCCCAACAAAGGTACGTTCGCCGCTTATTATATCTAACGTCGCATCTCCTGTTTTAACAAAAAATCCAATTCCCCAAGAACTATTGCAAAATCGTTAATCATGTCTACAAGAACTGTAAGTAAAATTTTAAAATCTAATTTAAAGCTAATCAAAACTAATCATCAACAAAAAAGCATAATGTTCACCGCCTAATGCGAAAACATGTTTCTCAGCGTAAGACTATGTGTAGATTGTTCTATGAAAATTATTTGGAAGGTGAAAATTTTGTAGAATACCGCTAATCCGAACTAATTGGGATCGATGCCTGTTGCGATTACAAAAAAAATCAAATTACCCGAAATTCCGATAAAAATAGAAATGAAAAAGGTGTGTGCTAAAAAAATATAAGTTATAAATACTCAGTACTACAGTAAACGTCCTCTAATCCGGAGTCCCTGCTGGATAATCCAGCACAACTTTCGGAAAAAATAGTATTCCGGATTTAATAACTCCTGATGTTTATAATAATTCAATGGGACTTCAGAATGAGGAATTACGTAACAAACCATTACAAACGGTTCAAAATCGCGAATCTATAAATAGCTCAGTGACCACGTCGACGAGAGGGGGGGAGGGAGAGATTTCTGTTGATAATTTGGAAAATCAAACTGTTGAAAGAAAAAAAATTTCATCTGAATTAAGTGCTTTATGCATTTTAGAAAAAAAATTATGGTAACTGGCGAACAAACTGATAGTCGAGATTTCTTTAATATGGCTTATACGAATAGGTCTACAGTGCACGTTTTCATTTTATATTCATCGGCTTATGTTATACTTTTACATTATTGAGTATTTTTTTTATTCTGTTCAAGATGTTTAAAGAATAAAAAACATACTTTACTTCCATTTTTTTTTTTGCTTAATTCTAACTTCTTCACGTTTTTCCCGCCATTCATCCTATAATCCAAAAAATTTCGAAAGTTAATCCATTCAGTTAATTAAAATTATACTGTTCAAGTATAATTTTCGAAAGTAAAATCAGTTCGGAATAACCGGAATTTCGGATTAGCGGAGTTCTACTATATGCATTTACAATTAGTAAGGCTTGGATATATTTATCCGAATGCAATAGAAAAAATCCATTTACTACCGAAAGAGACCTAAAATGTTGGTTTAGAGAAAACAAAGACAGTTTTGCTAAAAGTTTCATGTTTATTGTATTGGAATTTGTGAACTACAGTCTTTTGAGCTTCTCTCCTTAAATCACATAAATACTTTTATTAGAGACTAACTAAAGAAAAGTTTATAGTTCATGAGTCCTTCTTAATATTGCACCACATATTGATACACTCATGACATCAGTGGGTAAAACATTTCCACTGTTTTACCCATATAGTAAAGTTTAAATCACATTTGTGTTTGATGGAATCAGATTTGGGTAGAGGCTTCGTAAGTATATCTGATGTCATGTTCTTTCTTGGTCAATATTCCAGATCTATAATACCCGTTTCACTGAGATCCTTAATGCTATGGTATTTAATATCGGTATGTTTGGTTTTAGAATGATTTTTATAACTTTGAGTCATCTTAATATAAGACTGATTGTTTTCATAGAGGCAAATTGATCTCTAGTTGATCTCTAGGCATAGTGGCGAATTGAATCTTCATTGGCAAATTTTGTTGTAGATCGAAATCCTTTAGAAGATTAATTATCCAAACTGTTTCTTGTGCTAGAGTGGCTGCTGATATGTATTCAACCTCAGCGGATGAAGATGCAACTGAATTCTGTTTCATAGTTGACCAGAAAATGTCTGTATTTCCTAGTTTACATAAGTTGCCAGTGGTTGATTTACGGTCGTTTTTATCACCTTCGCAATCCGAATCTGAATAAGTTATTAGGATCGGCTCATTTTCGTTACGTATAATTAAGTTTAATTTTTGTGTAGTTTTTAAATATTTGATATTTCTCTTTACTGCATTCCAATCCATTTCTCTGTTTTCTTTTTTTTTCTTTTTTTTTTTTTTTTTTTTTTTTTTTTTGTTTGTTTCTGTGACTAAGGATGTTTACAGCCGCTGAAATATCTGGTCTGGTTATTGTAGCTATGTATAACAATGCCCCAATGGCTTGTCTTTACTTTCTGTTATTCGGGAAGAAATTTTCTTCTTCATTTATATTTCGATAACCTGGCCCCATCGGAGTATCACATGCTTTCGAGTCCTTTAAATGGATTTTTCGATCACTTCTTTTATCTTCTTTCTTTGATCGAATGCGAAATTCCCTCCTCACTTCTTTTTATATTCATAGCGAAATAATAATTTACAGGTATTAAATTTTTGACTTCATATTCTTTTCTAGGTTGCTTTATTATTTAATTTATTTCTTTAGTACCCCCTGAAATTAATGAGTTATTAACATAAATTATGATGTAAGTTGTAGTATCTTTTATTTTTCGCTTGAAGAGACATGGATCGGCGGTGCTTTGCATGAAACCAAGTTTATTTTTCTTTATTTCAAATATATTTTTCTTCAAGATTATTCAAGGCTTTTCTCAGTTTACAAATTTTATTTTCTTCTCTCGGTATGACTTGTCCTTCTGGTTGTGACACATAAGCCTCTTCGTCTAAATTTCCGTGGAGGAACGCTGTTAGGACATCTGCAGACGTCTGGAGGAAAGCCGTTCCAAAATATTTTGGTATATTTTTGTTGAAATAAAAAAAAGGCAGACATAAAGGCGTGGATCGAATTGAGTATATTTGATATTAACAAGAACAATTACACAAACATACTGAAAGAAAACAGAAAATTTACAGGTATTTATAGATTTTGCAAGGCCCATGTTGGAGAATTAGCGGCCGTGAAAGAAAGCTACATTAAACAACCAATCACAAGAAACATAGTTGTACAAAAAGAAATTAATAAGAATTTAATGTAATGCTATGATTATTTTCAACACCCGCCCATAATCTAGCATTACATCAGAAAACAAAGAAATTTCTTGAAATCAATCATTAATAATAATATGACACAATTTAAACATTACTTGTATGAACAAAAAAGAAATAATAGTTCATAAAATTTAACTTTAGGTATTGCCTTTGTAAATAAATCAGCAATTTGCATATTCGTAGGAACATATTCAATTTTGATGTTATTTTCTTTTATAATATTGCGAACAAATTTCAATTTGATATCGATGTGTTTCATTCTACCATAATTACTCTGATTACTGATACATTTTATACATGATTGATTATCCTCAAAAATTACTAAATCCTTAATATTTACAATTTCACTAGCAATATTTTAAAACCATAACAAGTCATGCAAACTTTTAGTTAAAGCAATGACTTCAGCTTCAGTTGACGATAAAGCAACTGATTTTTGTTTATTACAACACCACAGAACAGGCATGTTACAAAACATTAAAATATAACCTGTTACTGATTTGCGGTCATTTGTGTTCTCCCCAATCAGCATCAACATACATGGATAATTTAGGATCAGAATTTTGCTTTTTATACACAAGTTTTAAAGACAATGTTTCTTTTAAATATATTAAGATTTTCTTAAGTGCTTTCCATGCAATTTCAGTAGGATTTTCTTGAAATTGACTTAAATAGTTAATAGCATACAAAATATCAGGTCGAGAAATATAAGCTAAATATAATAAACAACCTACAAGTTAACGATATGGACCATTAAAAGGTTTACCATTTTTGAAATCAGATGGGGTGGACTTAGAAGAAATAGGAATGTCACAGGGTTTACAATCTAGCATATTAAACTTACTTAACAATTTAATTATGTAAGACTCTTGATCCATTATTAAACTATCAGAATTGAATTTCATTTGAATACCTAGAAATTCTGAAACACTTTCCGATTTTGACATATGAAACTCTTTATATAATAGGGAAATAACAACATTAGTTTCATTTACATCTGAACCTGCAATTAACATATCATCTACATACAACGCAATAATTATTTTATGATCATTATTATACCGAATAAAAGTACAAGGCTCATTATCACAAGATTTAAAATTTAACTTTGAAATAAATTCATGAAACCTTTCAAACCATTGTCGTGGGGCTTGTTTTAGACCATATAAACTTCTTTTAAGTTTACACTTTCGCCCACTTTTATCATCATAGCCTTGCGGCTGATCCATAAAAACAAGTTCATTTAACTTACCATTCAAGAACGCTGTTTTAACATCTAACAGAAATGCATATAAGTCTTCATTTAAAATCAAAATAAGAACCAAACGTAAAGCTGGCATACTTATTACAGGGGAAAAGGTTTCACTATAGTCTAGCCCTTCTTTTTGCATAAATTCACGAGCTACGAGTCTCGCCTTATGTAGACCATGTCTTTTGATGATAAATACCCATTTGCAGGAAATAGGTCGTTTGTCAGGTGGTAATTTTTCAAGATCCCAGACATCGTTGATTTTCATACTTTCAATCTCCGCGTCCATAGCTTCTTTCCACAAGCGTTGTTCATCACTAGGGATGGATTTGATATCATTAAACGTTAATATTTCTTGTTGGCAAAGTAATGCTTCGTAAACTTCAGGATCTGGATACCGTACAGGTTGCTTTTTAAATCTTTCAGATTTTCTTGTTTTGTCTTCTTTCTCTTCAGGATCATCTAATTCATCACTCGTATTTTCTAGAACATCTGAATCAATTTATTTATCGACTGGTTCTGAATTTTCTAGAATGTATTGTTTCGACTGAACATTTTCCTTTTTCTCTTCATCGAATTTCACATTTCTTGATACAGTTATGCGTTTCGTTTCAGGATCTAGTAATCTATATCCCATTGAAGAATAACCAATGAAGATCCTTTGTTTAGACCTATCGTCAAGCTTCTTTCGATGAACGGAAGGAATTAACATGTAAGCACTGCATCCAAAAACACGTATATGCTTGAAATCGGCTTCTTCTCCATATTTCAGGAAGTACGGAGTTTTGTTCTCAATAGTGCTGCTTGGCATTCGGTTTTTCAAGTAAGCTGCTGAAAGGATAGCTTGACCTCAAAAAGTCTTTGGTAAATTTGATTCAGCAATCAAAGCACGTCCTATATTCAGAAGCGACCTATTGCAGCGTTCAGCTACTCCATTCAAAGATTGCGTGTATGGAGGAGCGGGATCAATCACTATACCAAGATCTCTAGTAAAATTCACTAAATCATTAGAAAAATATTCCTTCCCGTTATCACATCTAATTTTCTTCACTGTAGGGTTGGATTTTAAGAACATTTTTAATTCTTCTGAGACTTCACTTTTATGTTTCAGTAAACGTACTTCAGTAAAACGAGAAAAATCATCGATAAGAGTCATAAAATAGCACTCGCCAGAAAAAGTTGTCGGAAAAATAGGTCCACAAATGTCACTATGAATCAAAGTCATTGGCTTGGTTTCTCTTTTTCTTGGTCCTCTTCCCATTGGTGTTGCACTCTGTTTTGCCCGAGCACAAATATCACAAAAAGAATCAGGTACCAGAAGCTTCATATCTTTCAATACTTTGTCACTCGGATGACCAAGTCTGCGATGCCAGATATCACAATGATTTTCCTTTGAAGTAAGAACGGTTTCGTAAACAGGGACAAAGTCACTTACGTATTGTCCATTCAAATCACGTTCACCAAAGTAAAAACGGTTTCTCCCTTTTTCGATAAATACTTTTTGATTCTTGAAAGTAACTGTATAATTTGCACTTTCAATTTTCCTAACGGAAATGAGTTGCCCATTTAAGTCTGGAACATAAAGCACATCCTTTAAAGTAATTTCCATTCAATTTGACAGTTTTCCATTAATATTTCCAATACCTTTGATTTCCAGATCCTTTGTTTTCGATACGCATTGTTCCTGAAGAAGGTACTAAGGATGCGAAATAATTCTCATTAGAACACATATGGGAAGTTGCTCCGGAATCTACTATAAATTCATTCTTTTTAATGCTTCCAGCAACGAAAGAAACAGCTGAAGAGGCAAATTTTTCTTCATTTGAATTTTTAACAGCTTTACAGTTACGTTTTATGTCCGGATTTTCCACAAGAATGGCAAGTAATTTTCTTTCTACAATATTTCGCTGTATGCCCTTTAGAGTTGCAAATTTTGCAAAAGAATCCTTTGCGAGTCGACACAAATGCAGAATTATCATGAGCAGCCTTAGTACATACTTTTTCTTTCTTTGAATCCAAAAGAAGTGCTTCAGCATCTAATAATCTTTGTGTCACGAAATCTAATGTCAAAACAGAATTCGGTTGGTTTTCTAAAGCAATCTTAACATTTTCAAATTCCTGAGGCAATGACATCAAAATATAAACAATAGTATCCGTTTCATTAACTTCTGCCCCAGACAGCTTAAGATCCGAAATTAATTTATTTATTTCATCAATGTGATTTCTCATATAAACTGTACGATCTTTCTTAATCGTTGCCAATCTCTTCCGAATTAAAATTTGATTCACTGCACGCTTTGTATCATAAGTGCGTTCTAATTTATTCCAAATTTTATGAGCTGTATTTTTATCTTGAAGTGACGCAAGAACATTATCACTTAATAATGATAATAATAAAGCGTAAGCCTTTTTTGCTTTCACGACATCGGCGGCATTGTCTGGAGCCGCTTCATTTTCCAGGAATTTTTCCAATTCCTTAGCAGCAAAAATTGCCGTTACTCTTCGTTTCCATACCGAAAAAACTTTTCCATCACCTTCAAAAAGAGGGATGCCGTAAACATCTTTTGAAGAATCCATTCTGCTCGATAAAATATATAAAAAAGAAAGATAAAATCTTTTTCACTCAAAATCCCAGCAGAAATGAAAAACAGAAAGATAACGGCGTCAGTATGTCTCGCAGCTCATTTCAACACTTGCTAGAACCAACGCTCTGCTGTTGAAATAAATAAAAGGCAGACATAAAGGCGTGGATCGAATTGAGTATATTTGATATTAACAAGAACAATTACACAAACACACTGAAAGAAAACAGAAAATTTATAGGTATTTATAGATTTTGCAAGGCCCATGTTGGGGAATTGGCGGCCGTGAAAGAAAGCTACATTAAACAACCAATCACAAGAAACATAGTTGTACAAAGAGAAATTAATAAGAATTTAATGTAATGCTATGATTATTTTCAACAATTTTAACCGATCGTGACCCCCAGACCCCAAAATCAACCTCCATTCAAATGTGATTTATATCACTTGGTTTTTATCACGTGATATTTCTCGTATTTATTAACCGATTTGGATGAAATCAACTGTATGCATAGTACACTAGTACATACCAATATCTCGACCGAGTTCGTTGGCCAGCTTCATCCGGCATCTTGTTTCAAAATGGTGGCCTTTTAAAAATTTAAAAAAAAATAAAATTTAAAAAACGGTGCAAATAAATTAAAAATTGAAAAATATTTTTCTCTTGAGAGTTTTTACCTTAATAAAAGGACTCCGAAGCATGTTTTGTTTCGTCTTTATCTTAAAAAAGGCTAAGATATAGCAGTTTGAATTTCTAGGGTGGCTGTCATTTTCAAACAATCTGATTTTTGTCAGGATGTAATTCTCGTATTTTGAAACCGATTTGGATAAGATTAAATGCGTGTACAGTACATATGAATGTATAGACCAAGTTCGTTGGCCAGCTTCATCCGCCATCTTATTTCAAAATGGCGGCCATTTGCACTGTGCACTCCCGCGCAATGCTTAAATATTATTAATAACCGTTAGCTTCAAATTCTCGTTAAGCTTGGCGACACTAGGCGAAGTATCGCCAAAGTTGGCGATCAAAAATATGTAACCATAAATGATGCCAAGTTGGCTAAAGCTTACTAATTTGGCGCAATTATCATTCAAATTCAGTATAGACGAATATTCTCTTATTAGGTTCGTCGTATTTTAGCTTCTTAAAATTTGAGTAAAATTAGCTTCGAGTAAAACCACGAAATATGAAAGCTACCTTTTCCTCCCGGCACATGCCGAAAGGATTTTTTTGAAATCCAGATGGTTTACAATTAAATATTTATATGCCGTACATAATAAAAAAATTCTTAATGTTGTGTATGCTACTACTGGTGCAAAAGTTTCATAATAATCAGTTCCGAATTTTTGAGAAAAACCTTTTGCGACCAATCGCGCCTTATATTTATCTATTTCATCATTTGAAGTATATTTTAACGTAAATACCAATTTGCATCATATTACTTTTACGCCAGGTGGAGGATCTATAAGTTTCCATGTTTTGTTTTTTTCTTAATGAAGTAATTTCTTCATTATTTGCTTAGTACCATTTATTTCTATCATATGGATTATCGATTTTCTTTATATCCTTCCATTCTGTTGATTCTATTATTTTATTTTATTTAATAATATAAGCAAGTCTATCAGGTGGAACGCCCCTATTCGTTCTCTGCGATCTTCTGGGTTCATTTACTATTACGAGTGTTTCCTCATTGTCTGTTTATCTTCCTGCATGTTTATGAAAATTTCTGAAGAATTTCTCCTTGGTTTTTCGAGTTGTTATTGAACGTTAATTAAATTTTTCAGATCAATGTTTTGGTGTTGTTTTGTTTGAATTAGAGTTTTCTATAAATTTGACATTTCCAATATAGATTCTGTAACTCTTTGACATATTGTCGTAGGCAACAAAAGTTCCTTCAATAGCTTTATCATCAAGATTTCCTCTTTGAGATTTGTCGAGATAAGCATAAGCTTTGCAGAAAATATTTTTCCTAAATCAGGCACTTTTATTTGTGGTGCTGGTATGGAGTGGAATTGTGTGATTCTCTGGATAGTTTATTTAGAAAATACACAGCTGCATTTAATTCTACTTCGTCACTTGTGCATTCTCCGCCGTTGTCTGTTCGGAGTTCTTTAATTGTACGACCAAATTTATTTTTCGTAATGGCTACATATTCTTTTAATTTATTAATTCACTTTTTTTTGATAAGAGAAATATCCGTGTAAATCTATTGAAGTCATCAGTAAATGTGAGGAAGAATTTATTTACTTCTATGCTCTCTGTTGGCACTGGCCCACAAACATCTAAATGCACTAGGTCTAAAACCTTTTGAACTTTGTTCGTTGCTTGTTTTGGATACGGTGCATCAGTTAATTTACATTTTATACAGCTTTCTCAGATTATATCGTGTTTACAGTTTTGTATTTCTAAACCTGTAGCTAAAGTTTTAGATAAAAGTTGCTTAATTGAATTTATGTTCCAATGCCCAAATCTCCTGTGCCAAAGCTCAATGCAGTTTTTATTCTTGCATTGATGAGATAAATTGGCATAATTTCCTTGCTTAGGTTTTACAGGTCAATTTCGCAAAAATTATTTTGATTTTTTTTTCTATGAATGCTTTCCAAATTTGGGTTAACTTACAGGTATTGTTTTCAAACGTGACCTTACAACCATACTTCATGGCTTTAGTAACCGACATTAAATTTGACTGTATGTACGGTATGTACAAATCTTCATTTAAAGTGATCTCGCTGGATTGTGTTTGTAATTTTATTGTGCCTGTCCCGTGTGACTCGAGAGTGTTCCCATTGTCTATCGTTACAGTACTTTTATTATTTGTATCACTATCAAAAAATAAATACATGTCATTACATATGTGTGAGCTACTTCCGGAATCTATGACCCACGTAGATATAGATTCACTTTGGGGAAAAAAGAGAATTGCTCTTGAGAAACTATATTATCTAAAATGTTATGTTTTTCTTCGCTGTTACTCTCCAGAATCTGTGTGCTTGTTTCTATTTTTGCTTCCGGAGTATTTTTATTCGCTTCAAAGCATAAAGGCGAATTTTGTCTGTATTTTTCATTTGCTTGGTTTTTAGAATTTTTATTCTTAAAAAACCAACAATTTCATTTTATATGTTATTTTTTCTTTTGAAATATTACAAAAATATTTTGTTCGCGCTTTGGAAATGGTTTTGGGTTTGATTTTTATGTTTTGTATGCATTTTCATGACACGAATAGGAGCTATCTTGCCTCCTTTGAAAATCGTCAGTGAGTTTTCCTTTTATAAATTCTGATTTCTATTCTTCCTCCGTGAGCTTCTAACACAGTAATGGAAGTATCATAACTCGGTGGGAAGGAGCATATCAGAAGTGCAGATAGATGGGAATCATTAATTTCTTCACCTAGAGCCTTCAATTTGACAGCTGTTTCTAGAATTTTTACAATATGATCAATCATATTTCTATTTTCTGCGAGTATTATACTATATAATGTTCTTAGTAAATAAAATTTACTAGACGAGTTAGTACGCTCATGTATTGTTTTTAAAACTAGTCATGTAGCTTTAGCTGTTATTTCATTTTTTACGTAGATTAACTGAAAGTCTTCTGATGTTAAATTAATAATTGCTCTAGCTTTATTGTCCTTTTTTGTTCAATCGTTAGTTAATGGATTTGGTGGATCATCAGTAAGATGATTAAACAGATATTCTTTCGTAAGAAGCATTTGAACTTTAAAGCTCCAAATTGCTTAATTGTTGGAATTAAGTGTCTCTATACTAAAACTTTTCTTTGAGGAGGAAGCCATATTCTTTATTTATTTATTCTCACCTTAATTTAATTTTAAAACTCTTTTAATTTTCTTAATACTTAACTAATAGTTGTTTTTTTATTTTAATTATACTTTGTTACATAAGTATATAAATATTGTTGAATTTATAACAGTTTCGTTTAATATAGTTCAATTTAATATGGCACAGAAGAGAGCAGTATTGCCGTGTTCATTCCTCAGTTCTCATAATCTATTGAAATTTGTGAACTACAGCCTTTTAAGCTTATCTCCTTAAATCACATAAATACTTTGATAAATATAGGTAAGGTAAATTCTCTTACCTTGATTGATCCATCATGGTTCGGTGTACCGGTTGAGGGTGCTATCCTAGTTGACGGTTTTATCCACTATTAATGCATGGACGGATTCAAATTACACATTCACGCGGTAATTCACTTTTATGTTTAGAATAAAATATATCACACGACATTTAAATGCATTCGCGGCATCTCGAAACATTAGATGGTTTCTGGAAGATTGTGGTCGATGTATAGATCAAAATCAAACTTGATATTTTAGGAAAAGTCTTTTATCTTCGAAGCCAAAGGGAAATATGATAGTTCATGAAAAAGGCTATCGAACATATCAGAAAATAAAAATCTACATACCGAAGTTCCTTCTACTACTTCCCATTTAAAAACGAAGCGACTTAATAAAATGAATGCTACGGCAGTTAAATATTTTCCTCTATGCAAGTTTAATTCGAAACACTGCTATTTCTACTACTGTCCAGCTACGCATTAAAAATGAAAGTTACGTATGTGAACAAAATGACGTATTAAAATAAATTGAACGGCAGTTAAATATTTTTCTGTACCTAAGTTCAATCCAAGGCATTGCTACTTCTACTTCCAACTACCCTAATAATTATAGACTCTCCCATTTCAAACTAAGTGACGTATTTTAATGAATGGAACAGTAATTAATAAAAGTATTCCCTGGTGATGGCTATGGGATTGCAGGCTCACAATACCAGTAAATGAAATTTAAATAAAATGTATAATTTTAAATTGTAACATCTATATTATTATTATCTTTGTTGCCTTTTAAGTAAAATGGTGAGCTTTTTAAGTTCATATTGTGTATTTTGTGAAAAATCTTATCTTTGTTTATATATTTCTTTTTCCGAATTCCTGACAAAAGTATGTGAACAAGCCTTTATATTTTACATTTTTTTAAATTAGTATTTTAACCTTTTTTTTAACATAAGGAAATTTAAGAAAACAACTAAGTAAAACTTAATTTACATTTAATTAAAGCACATTTCAATTTCATAAAAATAACTCACATTAAAAAAAATATGTATAGATTCACTCTGTTATTCCTTACGTCACTTTCTCAGATTATCAGTCTAATAAATTCACCCAAGTAGAATTTCTAACGAACCTTTACTCGTTAAAATTTTGTTGTAATAGGCAGGAAAAAAGAAGAAAAAAAGCATGGATATAATCGTTTATAAGGCATTTTTACTTCTCGTATTCTTTGGAGAGTTCCATTTTTGTCATTTGCAAGACCTCTCCTGAATTTATTCGAACAAAAGTGTGTATAATGTCATCGCTAACTAGCTGCTTGTGCTATGCATATGCAATTAAAGGAACCCTGCCTTACATAATTGTGTGTATGAAATAAAACAAGTACCTAAAATTATTCTGATTTAAATACTTGTACAGGATGACTTTAAAAGAATGCTGAATATACAGAAACATGATAATTTGTAGAAAACTAATAGTATCCGAATTTTAAGCATATCAGAATTATAAGTTGATTTTGCATATTCTGTTGACATTCTAATTAAGAAGTTGTTATAACGAAGAAATAACTGTACGAAAAAGATTAGAAGAACATATTTTTTTTATATATTGTATTAAAAGATGGAGATAAAAGTTAATTTATTGTTTTTATTGTAATGATACATGATGGACGGGTTTATTATCTGTGTAAAAAATTAGAAGGACATAAACAAAGTGTGATACTCCATCTGAGCGTAAACAAAAGCTATTATACTTAGAGCATGTGCAGAACGTGTGTTAAATATGTTAGTTCGCACTAGTGCCACTTTGTCTTTGATTTAGTGTAAAATAATCTTTTAGGTGTAAAAATAAGTTTAATGTCCTAAAATGTAATTTTTTTATGTCTAATCACCAGATTAAATACGTCCCTAATTGTATGCAAAAGTATGGTATTATAAGGCATATTGAGCATACTTAATTTAATTTTTTCCATTTTCTTCTCCAAGCCGTCCGTTATTTTGAAACATGATGGCGAAAGAAGCTGGCCAATGAACTCCGTCGAGACTTTGGTATGTCCTGTACAAATGCTAAGTCACACCCAAATCGGTTCGTACATATGGATGTTAGAGCATGCCAAAAATAGGATGGTAGATTTTGAGTCTAGGTTTCCAGATAAGTGATAATATACCAAAATTTTCCTGAATTGCTTTCCTCCTGTCGGTTATTGTACAATAGGCATGTTTTTTCTTTTTGCAATGGAAGCTACCTGAAATAGTTTAAGTTTTTGTAAATTGATGGTAACGAGATACCTCAACTTTCAAGAACATCTAAACTGAAGTGTAATTTTGTATCAAATGTTACTCAGTTTTAGGTAGCTTACATTACAAAAAGTAAAGCTACCTATTGCAGCCGTCCGGGAGAAATCAATTCCGGAAAATTTTGGTATATTCATACCGAACATGACCCCCAGACTCCAAAAACATACTCCGTTCAAATGATGATTTATATACAGGGTGCAAAATGTTATCTATCGCCGACCTTTAATTCCTCAACGGTTGGTCGTAGACACATAGTTCCAATTACAAAAGCATTTCAAATGAGGTAAATATTCATACTGTGGCATTATTTAAAGTAAAAAATGAATTTTATAAAAATTACGAAATCTAACTTTTTATACGGTCCCCCAGTCCCTATAGTTATATTTAGTAAAAGTTTACACATATCATAACAGATATAAAGCAAAAATTTTGACATCTGTACTACAAAAATTGACACGGTTATTAAATTTCAAAGTTTGAGATTTTTGTGCATGATTTTGTCTTTCATTGAGGGATCAGTTAAAAGATGGATTAAAGTAATTTGAGATCAAAATCAGGGTGCAATGCCCCTTTTACGGTGAAACCACCTTTAGCTGGTATTGCCAAATCGGGGAATCACTAAATAGGATTATTTCATCTAAAAATTTGAGCTAACTTTTTTGGGTTGAACAACATTTAAACATACCGACGATACCGACTAAAGGTGGCTTAGGTACCTTGAGCGTCCCCAATTACCCCCTAAGTGGTCAAAATAAAGTTTGTGTGTAACGGAAAAATGCGAGTTTCTCAAAAACTATGTAACCTAGGAGAATCGTTATAGTTATCGTACAAGATTTAAATAAGCTGCTCTAATTTTTAGGATTCCCTACTTAAAAAGTAAAAACAGAACCATCATAAGATCACTCTTGTCTCTGTCAGTTTGTCTGTCACAGCCACTTTACTCGTTAACTATGGAACCTGGAAAGTTCAAATTGGCTGAAGTAATAAAGGCTATTGACCCACATATTTATAGATTATTAACCCTTCACAAATATATTTAGAAAAAATGTAGAGGTTCTAATTAAATTGCTTGGAAAATAATATTTTCTTTCTATTTCGTGTGAAAACTTTCATAACGCCGAACTCTAAATTTCATTTCTTTTGATTTTCGTCGAAAGGTAGTCGAAAATGCAATGCAAAAATGTGTCCCCCATCTTCCATTTCCGAATCTACTGAAATTAAAATTCTGAAAAACGTAAGGGTAGTAGAAGTTCATTTAAACCTTGCAGGAAAACTATAGAAATTACCCTAGGTTACATAGTTTTAGAGAAAATCGTATTTGTATGTTACACACAAATTTCAATTTGCGGGCGTTCAGCAAAGGAGTTGAGAAGTGCTGGAGGTACCTATCGTCGTAGAAGTATAAAAGGATTGTTGATAATTTTCGAAAATATTTTTCGGTAATTATCCGAGATATTAACACTTAAAGACACGGGCGGCATTATGCGGCATTGGCTATTAAAGCCTAATTAACAATTTTTAATTATATATTTATGTAATGTAATGCCCAGTTACTATTTCATCTATTTATTGTACGGAACTCTCTGCGCGCAAGTAATACTCGCACTTGACCGGTTATTTCATAATTTTAGTTTCATAGATTCGGAAATAGTGAGGAGGGGGCATTTTTTTGCAATACATTTTCGACGATATCTATAAAATTTCAATACCTAAAATTAAAACGCCTACATTTTTGAGTTCGCTGTTACGAGATCTTTCGAATGATAGCCCGCACGGTATTTATATATATATAAATATACATAAAGATTCTTTCCAGGTAACTTAATTAGACCCATTAGAGTTTTCCTAAAAGTATTTTTGAATGGCCAATAAAACTAGTAAGTTTGCATTTTCCACGTTCCATAATTTTTGAGAAAAACGTCTGTGACAGACGGACTTTGGTAGTTTCACTTTTACTTTTTAAGTATTAAACCCTAAAATAAGCACAGATACAACAGAGTATAAGAAAAAAAAACATTTGCCGGTGTTCTTAAGTGCTTCATTTTCGACGTTAGAAAGACAATTCTAGAACTCATTCGAAAAAAATAGTATATAATGTGATCGCACAGATGCTTTTATTATGCATGTACAATTTAAAGAGCTATTGTTTAGATAATTTCATATAATATACTGAATTTTATATATTATTCATAGAGGTTAAAATTTGCATGTTCTTAATTCAGTAATTTATTAACGATAATAAAAATGATGATGGAATGCGTGACGTGCAAATTGAAAATATTTTGCAGTAATTTTAAAATTAGTTCAAACTTCCATTAGTACATGATGGCACTGCACTGACTGAACCTTTAAAAATGTCCATAGAAAAGTGTAAGTTTGGATTAAACGTCAGTCATTTTTTACACGTCATTTTGCTTATATATTCAATCACAAAAAAATAATTAATTAATTTGAGGGTTTTTGCAAATTAAAACAGTGCAGAGACACCTATTGACTAAAATAATTCAAGCTATTTTTTAAATGGCATACACTGATTTTAAGAGCTACTTTATATTCATGTCACTTATTTCATCTTTATTTTTATCATCTTTGTATTTCTTTTTTAATAATTTATTGAATATTAAAGTTCAGGCAATCTATTTCATTTCAGTTTGACCACGTATATAATCATTTATTCACTCTTTAGAAAATGTATGAAAATTATAATAATATGACGTAGTAATCATTTTACATCATTAAAAGGCATCTCAGTTATAAAAAAAAACCCACACTAAAATACCTGTAATATAATATATTATATATTCACTATATTTATCCTTACATTATTTTCTCATATATGAATAACTTTGCAATCTAGGGAAATCTAATCTAAGTAGAATTTTTAACGAACGTTTACTCGTTAAAATTTTGCTGTAATAGGCAGAAGAATAAAATAAAATAAAATGGATACAGTAGTGTATAAGAATTTTTTTTCTTCGAAGATGCTTCCATGTGTTCTATTTTTGCCGTTAGAAAGACTTCTCTTTAACTTATTTGAACAAAAGTATGCATAATGTCATGGCTAACTAGCTGCTTTTGTTATGCATATCCAGCTTTTAAAGAGCCATTGTTTAGGTTATTTCGTTTCTGAAATGAGTTTAAGTGTCTAAAACTATTCAGATTTAAATTTTTGCATAGCATGGTTTTAAAGCAATATTAAACATACAAGAAAATGATAATTTGAAGAAAACTCGTAATATTCAAATTTTGTTTTACAGTATGTTAAAACTTTGAGATATCACAATTCTTTATTGATATTATAAAATAATAATTGGTAATAAAAACGAACTTATAATATCCATATGTTTAAAGAAAGGTTTTTTTAACACTTTTCAGCATAGTTGAAAAGTGTTTATGAATTGTGTTTGTCTGTCCGTCTGCCTCGTCGTCTGTTTTTTTAATGCTCTAACTCGCGTAAATATACTTGGATTGCCATGAAATTGATATACGTTATTGAGGTTCAGCATGGCATGTTCGGTATTGAAAATGAAGTGTGTGCCATTCATAGTTCATTTACAGGGTTACTCAAAAGTATTCCATTACATTATGGTCTATGGGTATAAGACATTTGTGGTGTATATTAATAGTATTACAATATTTTAAACATAATGAAATTTATATACATTATTGAGGGGTACTAGAAGATGGCTTCTATAAAATATGTTATGTATAGCACCTAAAATACGCGAACAGGGGAATTCAACGTTATTCCGTCATATTATGATCTACAACCTTGGCCAAAAGTGTTAGACACCCTCACTTTTATTACATTTTTGGTTTTTAAGGTAAAAAATAAGAGTCTTGTTGTTTTATAAATTATTATATTAAAGTAAAATTACAAAAATATTCATATTTAATAAGTCCACCATTACCTTTAATACACTCGGATAAAGTCAAAAGCAGTAATCGTTTAAGGTATACTGCTTGCATATTTTTCTGCATTTATGGCATCCGACTTTTGAATAAGATAATTTTTCAAAGTTGTTTTTGATGTTATACTTTGTTCTCTGATACTACGTTTTAATATGCCCCAAAGGTGCTCGATAAGATTAAGATCTGGAGGCTGCGCTGACCAGCCCAGCAGTCTTTAGTGTCTTTAAACCAGCCCATCGTAGTGGCCGATTTATGACAAGGAGCATTGTATTATTGGAACTTAATGCCACGTAAACTGGTGTGACCAAAAATGTGTGTTAATGAAGGCATCAGCTCAGTTTCCAGCACATTTGTGTATTTATAGCTATTCGCGTAGCCTTCGCAAACGAACATTTCACCAACGCCATCAGCATCCATGCAGTCCCAGACAATAATGCTGCCGCCTCCGCGTTTTACAGTAGGCCCCATGCAATCTGGATGATATTGTTTGTTGATATGTCGCCTCACGAATGTCATGCAGGTTGTTCCAAATACCCGGAAATAAAATAAAAATGGTTCATCTTAAAATATTCTCATTTTTATTCAAAAGCCGACTATGACTGAATTATGGTTATTTTTCATTATAAAAGAAGGGTTAAAATACTTACTTCTATGTTAGATTCAACGGCCCACATAACGAATGTGCAATCCTCTTCTGAAACATAATGATGTCGACCAGACCACTCCAAGCAATTTTTCTTGTTGTTTTCTGAAAGCCAGGGCTTCTTTCCGGCTTGGTACCCTTTTAATCCAGCTTCTGCCACTCTTCTTCTTGCCATTCGAGCACTCATCGTCTGTCTAATGTCATCTGACAGGGCTGCAGCGAGCTCAGAAGAAGTATTTTTGTTTTCTCTAACAGACTTTCGTATCATTGTTTTGTCTTGGCGTTTCGTTATCACACGTTTTCTGCCCGTTATTGTCTTGTTTTTTGATTTGTTTTTTTTTCACCAACTCGCTTATCTCTACTTGAGATTTGCTTTGTTCATCCAAATCCTGAATTTTCACCCTTTTTTCAAGAAGCAACTCACTATGTTTAGGCCTTTTAGAATTAAATGATATAAAATTCGCCACAAGATCACACATGGAAATTACTTTGCACTGTGAATATCAAATAAAGTTAGGCAAAACATTCGAAGTATTTTTTCAAAAAATTATATTTCATTTGTTTTAGTAGCCAGATGTCGCCAGTAGTTCCAAAGGGATTATTTATGTTTTGATTGATGCTCGGTAACACCGCTCACGCCTTTGTATAAAGCATTTATTATTTTTCTAATTTTTTTTATGATTCAAGTGTTTTGTAAGAGGTGCCTAATACTTTTAGTCAAGACTCTATGAAGAAAAATCGTTTGCTATGTATTTTAATGATATTACTCTGTTACAAACATAATGAAATCCGTATGAATTTCTTAGGTGCACTAATAAATACTTACTGTAGAATGTGGGGTGAAAAGCATTTATTATTTATTTACACGGTCACACAAAAGTGGTTTATAATGGTCTACCAGGAAAAACTGCTCAAAGAGTATTTATATTACGTTGGACTATTTAAAACATGCTGAAAGTTATATGCATTACTGAAGTTTACAACAAGATGCTTGCAGTAGAATACGATGTGCATTGATCTTGTCGTTCATTTACAGGGACACATAAAAGATTTCGGATACAATTACGTTTCCGAAGTTTTGCTTATAAGGATTATTCCTAAAAGTGCGTTTTCAGTTATGGTATACGCTTTTGAATTTAACTAAATTTTTGCATACTCCATGGAATGTCTAACTTCTATAGCCGATATGCAGGGCCTTACAAAAGAATTCTTTAAAGGTGTTTTCTTAAATTTAAGTTTTCAAATTTAAGTTTTAAATTTAAATTTTCAAGATATACTGCATCTAGTATACTAAGAGATGTTTGTAGCATATAAATAAAATCATATGCAGGGCTATGTAAAGAGCTGGATAAATAGCCGCCTATGAATAATAATTCCCAGAAGTGTGATTTCATTAGTTTTAAGCATGTTTTTGCCTGAATTAAATTTTAGGTAATATGTGGCATTTATTTAAAAAAAACTATATATAAAGAGCTGTGCTAAAGAATTGTTACATTTCCGTCTATTAGTAGAAATTTCTGAAGATGAATGTATATCGTGTTATTAGTTTTATTACTAAACTAAATTTCAGCATATTATATAGAATTTACAGAAATCTATTGACCATATACAGAGCTGCACCAAACAACTAGAATGCTTTTCCGCCTATGGGCGGTAATTGTTGAAATCTGGTTTTCAAATGTGTTATACTTTTCTAAAATGTTTACTTATGTATCTTCTTTACCTTATTAAACGATGAAGTTTTGCTAAAGTATTCAGGGATTGTTCGAAAATGTCTCATAATCTGTGCTTGAATCATGATTTTTCTTTCTTGTTTATTGTATTACAGATGTTATTGAAGTTGTATATATATTTTTTTTATTTTATAGAGAAATTGCCTTTATTAATGTCTTAAACGTTGTCAACATTGAGATATGTCAAATACTTTCTGCGAGAGACTACTTAACTTACATTTAGAGCTAGCTAAGAATTATAGAGTATGTTCGGACATTTTTTGAATGATTTGATGAACTGTAAAAATAAGCGTATGCTACGTCAGAATTTTTCTTTTAGAAAAGTAAAATTGGAACAAAATAAGTTACAATTTGCTACCCGGCTGTTTTGCTTACTTTAAAAAAAAATAATAAAATAAGCAATGAATAGAAGGTACGTTTTTCTGGAGAGAATTATGCTTAATCAAATATTTGAAAATTCTGTAATATCATTTATATAAAGATAAGTAAAGTTAAGTTAGATTAAGTAACATTATGAATTTATACAAATTCTAATTTTCAAACTCAGAAAAAAACAGTCCAGGCCAAGATTCGAACTAAGGACCTTGGCTTAATTTTCTAACTGTGTGCCAATTAAACTACACTGGAAAAATGTCTAGGCTATTCAGGATAGCTTAGTTGGGTGAGATTTGACAACTTAAGCCAGGGTCGTTCGTTCGAATCCAGGTCTGGACACATTTTTATTTAGTTGGAAAAGTTCAGTTTATATGACTTCTTTACCAATCAACGTGATTGTGTTAAAATAATTGTGATTATGTATTTAATTAAATGAACAAATATTAAAGTTTAATTGAAAACTTTAAAAAGCACTATGAAATATGTATCGAAAAATTAAAAGGATTTTTGCGAATACTTTTTACTATATGATGTTTAACTTTTATAAACGAAGTTATGTTTTTGTTTTAAAAAGACCAAAATTGGAATGTTTATCGCGTATCGTCGGATGAGGTACCGCATGGTAATGCTTCCACAATTGTTATAATATGGTTAGAAGTAATTGATTTTAACAGGTGAAAAACAATTTATTATCATAAAAGAATAGAAAAAATACAACGATGATTAATATTTAAGATTTATAATTGTTACTGGTTTTGCATATAATCAAAATAAAAAAAAAAAAAAATAAAAGATAGAAACATAAAAATTAATTCCACATTGAAACAGGAATTTCAATATTCAAAGACAAAATATGATTTCTGTAGCTACAGATACCATAAAGCAGTAGAGTTGCTTTATTTTAACTCTTGCGGACTGGTAAAGATTGTACTCGTGATGAAGCTTATAGAAAAATAATTAAAATGGGTCAGATTTCTTTCTGTCTAACCTTCCTATTATCCGCGCCAATTACGTTTAAGTGTGACCTTTTGTTTTTGATTCAAAATTACTCTAACACTGCTCGAGAATAATTAAGCTTGTTAAAAGGTGTACCTAAATTTATATGAAATATTATTTCACTAGATAAAACTCAGGAAAATGAAACAACCATTGTTAAATATGGTGTCTTATAAAGGTAAATTTTAGTGAGTTTTTAAATTGATATCTACTTCATATTAATTAATCAGATTTTAAACAAGAAGGATTCTTAAATATGATAACATACACGTATTTTTTTATATAATAGTAACACATATCTGGAAATAAAGCATTCTGTTTCAGTTCTTTGGAAACACTTCAAATACATTATTCAAAATTCGGAATATAAAAATAGTGCAGAAAAGAAATAAGTAAAAACAGTCGTGACAATTAATAACTCAAAATATAAAATATAGTCAAAATACAGGGGGGAAAATGGAGTACTGTAATTAGTATAATTGGGGCTATTATTGGCGCGGTGAATCTAACCTGGCACCTATAATACGTAATTTCCGACTATCTTTTAATTTTTATGCCCAGCCGCGTGCCAATAAAAGAAGCACGCTGTGTTTTTAAGATATGTGACTACTCTCAAATCACTGTTTTTGCGAAAATTTTCGATTTTTAGGGTTCCGTACTTAAAAAGTAAAAACGGAACCATTATAAGATCACTCCTGTGTCTGTCCGTCTGTCTGTCACAGTCATTTTACTCGTAAACTATGGAACGTGGAAAGTTCAAATTGGGGGAAGTAATAAAGACTATTGACCCACATATTTACACATTATTAAACAGTTACAAATATTTTTAGGGAAAATGTAAAGGGGTTAATTATGTTACTGGAAAAAACTTTTCTTTGTATATCGTGTGGGGTATCGCGTGAAAGCTTTCGTAACGCTGAACTCAAAAATAGAGTTCATTTAGTTTTATGTATTATATTTTCAGAGATATCGTTGAAAATGTTGTGTAAAAATATGTACCCTCCCCATCTGTTTCCGAATCTACTGAAACTAAAATTATGAAAAAAAAAAACAGAGGTAGTAGAGGTTAACTTAAATTTTACAGGAAAATTATAGCGATTAGCCTAGGTCACATAGTTGTTGAGAAAAGCGCATTTTTCCGTTACACACAAATTTCGATTTGCGGGCATTCAGCAAAGGCGTTGAAGAGCGCTGGAGGTACCTATCGTAGTAGAAGTATAAGAGCATTGTTGATAATGATTTTTCAAAAAAAATCGTCGCTAATTAGCTGAGATATTAACCCTTAAAGACACAGACGGTTTGGACATACATAATAATAGGGTCGGCGCACTATATGTACCATCGGCGTAAAGCCTAGATAACAACTTTTAATGATACATTTGTGCAATACAATGTCCAGTAGCAGTATAAAAGCAATAAACCTCAAATTTTTAAAAATAGACTAATAAATTAATAGATTAATATAATATTGTTTATATAGATTAATATAATATTATTTATAAAGATTAATATAATATTAATTAATGTAGTAGAATTAATCACATAAACACTATGAGATTCGCGACTATTTTGCATTGAGTAGATCTCTCAATACGCCTCCGGTGTCTTTAAAAGTTAATTAAACAGCTATTCGGTAAAGCGCGCATGGAACAAGGCGGTGTTGCAACCTTGCGACCTCCTTTCGAAGCGCACTTAACAAAATGCCAAGTTTAAACTTTGAGCAAGGGTTTTGTTTTAGCTACACTGTAAAAATAAAAGATTATTACGACGCTGAATTTAGTTTTATGAAATGTCAAATGAAATTTAAATATGAAATACTTTTATTGTCAGTGTCGAATTAAGTTCATTATAAACAGATGAGGATAAGATTTAAATAAGAGTTATACAGAATAGCAATATTTGATATTATTTAGGTTTCATACTTCTTTGAACTTTTACGGTAAACGCATTAATACTTTTCTAGTATATATACAGCTATACCAATCCGTACGTTGTATAGATTTTTACATAGTCTTACTTTTTTTAGTAGTGATTTTTTTAATAATACACTTATTAATTCATATATTTATTGTACGGAACCCTCTGAGCGAGAGTAATACTCGCAGTTGACCGTTTATTTTTTTATTATTTTAAATTAAAGTTCAAACCTTTATGATTCCAAAAATGCCTTACTTTTGGTTCAGTGATAACTAGAAGCAAAGTTATAGCTCAAAATTCAAACCGGAAATGAACTTTCTGAAACCGGAAGTGACCGTTTAAAGAGCCACGAAATGTAAACAATACATTTTAATACTTAGATATATAATGTATACACAAATATATAAACACCTACAAATGTGGTGAATTTTTAAATTGTAAACTTTATACATAATTTTTTGTGCTATATCAAAATCTTAATTTGCGTTTTTCATTGTTTATGTTTACAAGAAACATCATTTCTTAAAAAGTTTTAAAGATATTGAAATAAAATTTTGTAACAAGGTTCTGATTTTTTATTTGTATGTTATGAAGCAAACTATAGCTTGTAAGTTTGTATATATTAATTTAAGAGCTATTTATATTGAAAATGACACATTAAAAAAATATGTTTTGTATTGTACCGTCGTGAGACAGGAATGCAGGATGGTCCAGCGACAAAAAGCAATTTATTAAAGCAGCACGGCACAGCTACAAAAAATATTCAGAAGTTAAGATGAAGATATTGGGTTTCACAAATTAGGGCTTAAGTAAGCCCTGTCCGCAGTAATGTCAGTACCGCGCGTGGGTTACAGCTTAGAGTACTCTGTACTCTGTCCGGAGATATTAGCTCCGCAACCTGCCCTAAGCCTGGACAGACCTACGCCGGGAGCGTAGAAAGAGAAGGTCTTCACTTTCGAAGTTTTCAGCCGAGAGTCCCCGAAACGGCCTCAGGCCTTTAGGTATATGTAAGTTAGATTTCTTTGATATCCGGCGGCACTTGAGAATGCTTGAGGAGTGTTTCAAGTATTGTAAGAATTATTATACCCAAAATGTCTAAAGCTAAGTTCTTGGCTTAAAATATGATTTCCAGTCTGACAGTTGGAGAGAGTTGAAGTGGAATATATTGCAAGTTTAATTGGGTTGTTAAAGATTTTATGATACACAAAATGTATCGGTCTTGTAGCAAAAGAGGGATATTTAGGAGCCACATCTGCCTTTATTGACAGAGTGCTATTGAATAAAACCAGGACTTTACAGTCCTCCCCTCTTAGCAAGAATTTTTCTTAAAGGAAAAATTCATATAACCAGGGTTTAGTCAACACACAAAAAGAATTTGAGTTAATCTGCATTTTTTTTGGCAAACAGCCTGAACACAATTTAAGTTCAATTTAAAATTTAAATTTTTTGAAAAACCGTTAATTAGAGGACAACACAAGTACCCATAAGGAAAGTTTATAATATAGAATAAAATAGACACACATTCTAAAATTATACTTCAACATAAACAACTTGAACACTCTTATGGAAAGAATTTATGCAAATTCAGAACATTTCTAAACTTGTTATTTTAAACATTAAAACACAAACACATGTTATAGTTTCATAATATTCCTAAACAATAACAATAAAATAAAATAGTAGAAATTCAATAAATAAAACTTTCTACTCAGAAGATGTTCACACTGTTTATACATCTTACATTTCCGACAGATAAAACTTCCTCCCGAAAAAATGGCAAACCATGCCGGGTTTCTCTTTTTGTTTTTCTTTTGAACGGGGGAGCCTATATTCGTTAACTCCACTAGCTGTTCCGCAGCTTCTAACTTAGCCCCGGGAGACGATAATTTTACCATAACACAATTAGATAAATCTCCCTTTTTAACTAACTCTGGTTGTTTTATTGTGTTTTGGGGTAATTTATCGCTCAGGATATTAACTGTAGGATAATCCAAAGTTTGTGGTTCTTTACAGAACAACTCTGGTTTAGACTTTAAATTATCTACCTCAACAATGTGATTTTTGGTATCACACTGATCTAAATCTTCCAATTCTGTTAAATCGGAATGGCCCGCATTTCGCATGAGCTCCCTTTGATTACTTTCCACATAATCTATCAAATCGGGTTCATATTTTGGGTCGTCTTTAAAACCTTCTCCAGTTTTAAATTCACTTGACCCTACTACATCAACCATAAGTTTTTCCTGCACATTTTTATCTACCATGTGCTTCTCTCGCACACTTTTCTTGGAATTTCTCCAACTCGTATGCATGCGATCGTCCTTCCTCAAATTAAATAATCGCTTTCAGACGCGAGGCGTTACTAACGCTTGACAATTCAATCCCGGCACTATCGCTGCCGTAACATAAATCTTGGGAGAGTTTTCCTTTCTCTCGTTCCATAAGGAAACTGGTACTTTCAACAAATCTGCCCTATGAATTTTTCCTATTGCGGGGACTAAATCTATCTGCTCTCCCGTTTTATATTCGTCTGGAATTAACTCACTTCTGAAAATGGTTAATTCCGTTCCGGAATCATTTATCCCATTAACTTTTTGTCCTAAAACATTCAGATCAATGACTGGTAAATGACTATTTTGTACGGGTTTTCCTTTCTTATCCCGAAAACCTCTAGAAGTTAACCCTTCTACGTGCATATAGCTCACTCTACCTTTTGGTATCGTCTCAGCTTCTTCAACAGTATTTACCGATCCTGAATTCTTATTTTTATACAACTCTGGACAAAAATTCTTTAAATGTTTCTCCGAATTGCAAATGAAGCACCTACGGCTTACCTGTCTTTCGAATGCCCTATCGCGAGCAGTGGCTCCGCGTGTGTCTGACACACTAGTGAAGGAGTATAATTTGACTTCGCTTCTCTGTGCAATTCTTGATGCAGCGGACGCGGCTTTTCGAATTTTGTGTACTGATCCTTTCCCATCGACGCTTTGATACTCTCAAAATTATCTAAGAGCTCGACTATTTCGGATTCAGTTTTAACTGACGGCCACTTATCCAAGAAGTGTTCTCTCATTTCTGGCTTAGCGCGTTTTTTAATTTGGTCCGCAATTAAAAGATCGATAAGTTGATCCATCGATTTTATTTCCAAACCTGCAAGCCATTCTTGCAAATAATTCCTTAACTCAAAACCGAAGCCCTTCCATGTGTCATTCGGACGTTTGACGTGCTGTAAAAATTTAATCTTAAATGATTCTGGATTTAATTTATATCGTTTTAAAAGAACTTTCTTAATATGGTCGTAATTCTCTGCTAAATCTTCTGATTCACGAGCTATAATTGTAACAACATCAATTGGCAATAAACTAATTAAATGGGACACCCAATTTTCTTTATTAATTTTAGCCCTTTTAATCTGACGTTCAAAAAGAACTAAATACAAACTAATATCTGTTTGATTCGGATCAAACTCGGGAATTAGTTTTTTTAGGCTGGGTTCCTTGTTTATGGGGCGGTTGATATTCGCTGATTGTTCGGAAGCAGAGGCACTTGATTCAATTTTCTATTTTTCTAACTGAAATTGATTATCCAATTCTTTTTGCTTTAACTCCCTCTCCGCATTTTCTCTTTCACGCTCTAATTCCAAGCGTTTAATTTCTCTGTCTAAATTTTCCTTCCTAACTAATTCCTCACGTTCCAATTTCTCTTTACGAATTCTAATCTGCTCCTCTTTATGTAATTCTTCCAGTTTCTCCTGGAGAATAGTATCATAAAGGGAACTTATGAAGTCCTCATCGTAATCTTCTAGGCTTGTAATTAAATTTTTTAACTGTAATGGGGCTTCATCGCCCTTTAAACGTATTTCTAGTTCATGCGCCAATTTAATAATGTCTTCCTTTTTCCCTTTCCCAAGGAAAGACATATTCCCTCACTAATTATTCTAAAAAAATGAATAAAAAATATTACAGAATATTACAGAATATTACAATAAAAATTAATTTAACACTTAGCAAAATTAAAATTCCTATCAATAAAATAATTTTACTAAAACATATATTCCAAAAAAATTCGACATATACAAAAATTAGAAAAAATATCAGATATTTTATACACTATAATATATAATGGAAACTTTCCTTAAAAGATATTGCGTGTACCTGTAAAAATTTATAAATTTTTCCCCAACATATATATATTTAAATATAAAAATAATTCTTTTCACACTCAAGAACTTTTTGAAATGAACTGACTTACCCCACTAGAATCCTTTAGACACGAACGAATAGTAATCCAAATAGGCTGTAAACACTTCCACAAATGCACAATATCGCGCACAATTCACAGAATCACACTGCACTAGGAAACACACGAGCTCTTCTTTTCTCACAAAAATAGGTCATAACATAATCCTTTTTTCACCACAGCTGACGGGAGTCAAGGGTCAGAAAACACCCTCCCACTTCTTCACTCGCACACGAGCTACGATCTTGAATTTCCTTGCTTCTGTCAACACTAAGAGAAGGGAAATCTTCGTTCAACACAGAGGGGTCCGAGAGATGAAATTCCGTCTTCGCAAGATGAAACTTTCTTCTCTTTTCCGTCTGCAGAAAAAAAAACAGCAACTTCGGACTTGCTTCCTAATAGACCTAGGAGCTTCTACTTCTCTTCATTCACTAAAGAAAATTTCTTCTAGAATTCCTTCATTAACTTCTTCTGAATAAAATAAAATAAATCCCAGTTCGATGACACCAGTTTACTTGCTGTACCGTCGTGAGACAGGAATGCAGGATGGTCCAGCGACAAAAAGCAATTTATTAAAGCAGCACGGCACAGCTACAAAAAATATTCAGAAGTTAAGATGAAGATATTGGGTTTCACAAATTAGGGCTTAAGTAAGCCCTGTCCGCAGTATTGTCAGTACCGCGCGTGGGTTACAGCTTAGAGTACTCTGTACTCTGTCCGGAGATATTAGCTCCGCAACCTGCCCTAAGCCTGGACAGACCTACGCCGGGAGCGTAGAAAGAGAAGGTCTTCACTTTCGAAGTTTTCAGCCGAGAGTCCCCGAAACGGCCTCAGGCCTTTAGGTATATGTAAGTTAGATTTCTTTGATATCCGGCGGCACTTGAGAATGCTTGAGGAGTGTTTCAAGTATTGTAAGAATTATTATACCCAAAATGTCTAAAGCTAAGTTCTTGGCTTAAAATATGATTTCCAGTCTGACAGTTGGAGAGAGTTGAAGTGGAATATATTGCAAGTTTAATTGGGTTGTTAAAGACTTTATGATACACAAAATGTATCGGTCTTGTAGCAAAAGAGGTATATTTAGAAGCCACATCTGCCTTTATTGACAGAGTGCTATTGAATAAAACCAGGACTTTACAGTATATAAAATTTGGTATATGTTAGTAAATTTAAGAGGTAATGCAAATCTTTTGCTTCATAACACAGGTAAGTGGTTTGTTAATATATTGTTTTAAAAAAATGAAATATATTGAATAGATTTCGTTATTGTAGGTTTGGTATAAACGCAATTCTTTACTAAAATTTGACTAATGATTGCCTAAATTTCAAAAGTTAATTAAAATTCCATTACAAAATTCTATGATTTCATAATCTTATTCCCTGTTTTAACTAAAAACACATGTGTTTGAAAGAAATTTAATATTTTTCAAAAAAATTGCCCCGAAAGTAAGCACAAACCTTAAAAGAAAAAAAAACAAAAAAAAAAACATAGATTTTCGCAAATTAATTTTATTTGCTGCTACTTTTTTACGCTGAAAACTACACAGTCATATTAAACAACCAATCGTTCGTTTAACATGGTGTTATCGTTAAAAGGTGTACCTAAAATTATATGAAAGATTGATTCGTTATATAAAACTGGACAAAATTAAACAATCACCATTAAACATGTTGTTTTATAATGGTAAATTTTATTAAGTGTTTAAATTGATGTCTACTGCATATTCATCGCTGAAATTTTAAACAAGAAGGATTCTTAAATATGACAACATACACGTATTTTTGGTATAATAGTCTCACATCTCAGGAAATAACGAATACAGTTTCAGTTCTTTGGAAACACTTTAAATGCATCGTTAATACTGCGGAATATTAAAAAAGTGCAAAACGGAAATAAGTAAAAAAACTCGTGACAATTAATAATACAAAATATAAAATACAGTCAAAATATAGAAAAAAAGGGATTGTTGTAATTGGTATAATTAGCGTGGTGTATCTGACCTAGCACGAATAGTACTTAAGTACCGTAATTTTTATTTCAATAAAACTGCTGTGTTAAATAGATAATTTAAGGTAAAACAGAATGTCGCAATGTTCATGACCCCTCCGCGTGGCAATAAAAGAAGCATGAAATGTTTTTAAGATCTCCATCACATACAATATAATTTTGAGTGACTTTCCCTGAAAAAGGTTTTTCTGATATTATCCAGTTATAAAACTTTGACCCATTACATACTGTAACAAAAAGAAGATATACCAGTAGAACCGCGCAAAGCTTTCTCACTGCAATCTTTGAGCATATTTCCTGATACATTTTGCATTAATTTATAATTAACTGCAAATTTTTTAATCGAACAACTTGTTTTAACGAAACAGGGGAGTTATGCAAAAAGCCTGTTCAAAAGCTTTTCCTATAACACACCATTCATCGTTGTGCGTTTTATATGTGCATAGAAAAGTTCATGTTTAGCATTAGAAATAATATGTATGATGATAGTTAAACTAAAAGTATAATGAAACAAAAAATCCAATTTAATAATACCTCATTCAACGCTGTATGCTACATGTCAGTTAAATTCAGTACTATGTAATCTCAGATGTGGACAAAAAAAATAAATAAATAAATAAATAAAAAATGCAATTATACCTCATTCATAATTGTATGCAACTTATTAGTTGAGGAAAATGGATGGTGACAACCGAAATAATATACAGAATATGCAGGATACGATAATGTACGGGACGTGGCCAAAATGAAAGGGCAAAGCAGGCATACAAAAAGTATCAAAAATCACAAAGGAACGTGGGCTCGCAAACGCCATCCGGTGTCGCTAGAGGAGGTTGAAAATTATGTATAATACAAGAAGAATAAACAAAAGTCATTCTACATCATTTTATTCATACTGTATTTCCACAAATGTTACACATTTCTGACCAATACTACTACAAGAGATGCTTACAGTTTTTGCCAGTCGCCTAGAGACATGGGTTACATTGGCGCTGCATAGACTGACGCTCCTTCTCAAACATATCAGGTGTGTCACTAACACATTCTGATGCTGCAACAATTCTTCCTACTATGTCTTCCTGCAATTAAAAAGGTGTTTCTTAACTAGCCATACTTGCAAGGCCATACACTGCTCAAATAAAAACGCCTCAATTTTCTCAGCTCGTGTTTTCATGAAAACGCCCTCTAGCGGCCATGGATGCCGTTTGCGACCCCGAGTTCCTGTGTCATTGTTTATTCTTTTTGCATGCTTGCTTTGCTCTTTCATTTTGGCCACGTTATTTTGAATCACCCGGTATATGAATATTTATCAATAATTAGTTCGTTATATTACGTGAATCAGTCGACTTTGAATAAGATTCCAAAAATTTGTCAAAAAGATTAGATTCTTACGAAATGTTTGATACTATCAAAATAGAATTTTTTTTTCATCTCACTTCGTTGTCTTGTTCTGTGATCAAGATCCAAGTTTTCATTGAAAAAAAAACTTAAATTGGAAGTAAAATTTAATATGTTATCAACAGAAGATAGAAAGCAATCTTATAGAGTTACTTTTTCTTTAAAAATGCAAACATATTCTTATTTGTTTTGTATTAGCGGCAAACTATTCCTTTCCAAGGTATATCATGGCTTGCTTGTTTTCTTCTGGAGTTTTAAAAACCTCTTGAATACAGGGTGTGTTCACCAAGTTCCAAGACTGGTTGTTTCCTGAGTAGGAGTGCGCGCCCATACCCGTTTCACCGGCAGGGTGAGGTAGTAGGGGGCAGTGTTGCCAGATTGGGGATTTTTTTAATTCAGATTATTTGACTGTCACCACTTTTTTAAAATAGTATACTTCGCCTTATTTTTCAGAATTATTAATCTATTTTTAAATAGGCCGAATATCTCTATTTCAAAAAAGCGGTGACAATCAACAATCTGGGGACAAAAAAGTCCCCCATCTGGCAACACTGGTGGGAGATGTCAGCTAATGGAGCGCACGCGCGTCAGTTGCCTCCGAGCATTGCCCCCTGGAGGGGGCAGTGCTCCGAGACTTTGGAGTGAGTAGATCGCTAGTGTAGTGAGTGCGTGTCATTGACCCCCGTCGAAAACTGGTTGAATCGCTTGCAAGACGATCCCAATTTTTTGAATAATTTGGTACTGGAGATGAGACCTGGGTCTTCCAGTATAATCCTGAAACGAAATGTCAAAGCGCAGAATGGCACACACCCTCGGATTGTTCACCATGACAATGCGCCCTCTCACATGCCGCTCGCCGCTGCCGAAGTTTTGGCTACGTTTAATGTGGCAATACTGCTCCCAGCGACTTTTTTTGGTCCCCCGGATCGAAAAAGAACTGAAAGGGAAGCGATTCGAGATGATTCCAGCGATCCAGGCAGCTTCGACGAGGTTCCTTAACAGCCTTGCGTGCGGAGACTTCCAGGGAGCCTATGAACAATGGAAAAAACGGTGGTAGAGGTGTGTTGATGCCCAAGGATCATATTTCGAAGAAATTTATTTCCCTGTACAAAAATGTTTAATAAATTTTGTATTCTCAGACCAGTCTTTAATCTTTGTGAACACACCCTGTATGAACGTTTTATAAATTACATCGATGCCATCATGTTTTAACAAGAAGAATAGTGATTTCCAATAATAGATATTACGTTTTTCCATAACTGTATCAGTAACGTAAGATGAACAGATTATTCGGCTAAAAATCCCTGAGAAGTACGTAAAATCCGCAACTGGTGGCATCACTGAAATTATAAGTATTTATAAAGAGTAGAATTTACTTTATCATTATCTCATGGTTTTGCTTTACAAAATTAGGAAATTATATAAACTTTATTTCACAGTAAAATCCAAATTAAAATTGCATGAAAGTTTTTTAGAAGTTCACTTCCTAACTAAAACCTTTTCGGAATTCTAATATTTTAATGCTGGGTAAAATAAAAAAGAATATGGTAGAAATTATTTTATGAAAACCTAACGAATATATTATTAAAAAGAATTCTTTAAAGAATAGACATATAACGTTGCAAAGAAATTGAATTGCAGAAAAAATGTTAGAAATACTTATGCACCTAGCATGCAATAACACAAAATGCGTATAAATCCGAAAGAAAAATATACCTTTGAAAAATTGGAAATCGATTATTTGTGGGCGAAAAAATGTAAAGCAGTTAGTATATGTATCGATGGAAATATAAGGTCACATGGATTTGACTTTTAAAACAAACTAGATAAAAAACAGTCAGTAGTTTTTACATTAAGATTTGTATAAGGTCGTATTTCGTTTTTTTGTTGATAGTTTTTGAAGATACTTTTTTGCTTTAACATAGATGCAAACTTTTGAAACTTAGAAAAATAATAGCGAGACGAAATATCATCTAAAGAAGGGTGTTTAGCAAGTTTAAATGTTAAAACATGAAATTGGTTTCAATAAAGCAAATTTTAAATAAAGTAAAAAAAAAAAAAAAAGGTTTTTTTTTTTAACCATTTGGAAAAATGGTTATTGTTCTCGTCAGGGTAGGAAATCAAAAGCATATCTGAACGTTTTCATTGGTTTAATCCGCAATTTATTCGTTATCTGATTGGTATATACAGCAATCTGCATTTCCCTTTGGTTTCAACAACGATGGACAACAGAGTGTTGCCACTATGACAAAAAAGTAATAAAAACTACAAAAAAAAAATTAATAAATCAGAAACAAATTGAGATACAGCTTTCAAACAAATTGCATTTAAAAGTACATTTTTTTTTTCTCTATCCGACGGTATAGACAGTAATATTGTCGGATGTTTAGAAGTTTAAGAATGAAATTTTATTTAAAATTGGTCGTGAGATTTTTTGGAAATCTGATTATAGAAAAGCCTTTTCCTGAACAGCCAATGAAATGCTTGGCTATTACTTAAGTTTCATAGGAAATCTGACAAGTCGCAGGCGATTTTTCTTGCTTGCAATTTTTACGTGTAATAACACTATTAATCTTTAATTCATGGCGTACGTAATGTATGACCAGCTCCGTAGAAGTTTAAAAATTTACAGTACCGAAAATTGTAAAACTGAAATTTCTTTTAAAATTTGTTCATGATGGGTCCAGGAATGTTATCGTTTAATCCATGGCGTACGTAATGTAGGATCAACTCCGTGCGATTTTTTATATCTTAAATTTTAGTCTTTGAAAAAATCATTTTCCAAATGGTCGTTGTAATTTGTTAAATTGCGTTTTAACCATTTGGAAAAATTGTTATTTTTCTCGTCAGGGTAGGAAATCAAAAGCATATCTGAAGGTTTTTTTTTTTTTTTTTTAAACAGTATCGCAATTTGTTTGAAAAATGTATCGTCATTTATTTTCTTTTTTTCTTTTTCTTTTTTTTTTCTTTTTTTTTTTTTTTTTAAATTTTATGTGTCAGAAAATAATATGCTATGCTATTTTTATGTCTAGTTACATTTGATGTTAATGTTTAATTGTGTCTGACAATTTGACAATGCGACCGAAACAAATTAAATATATAGAGGACGAAATTTATTTATATAGAGGAAAGGTCATACAAGAACATGTATGCACTTTAAAATTAAACAAGTCGGAAATTGATTGCCCAACGTGGCAAATGAGGTGCGTTTGTATTATAAATAGTCCATAATAATAAGGAAAGAAGTTTATGTGTGAGTGTGTCGACGGTGTTCTGAAGAGACCGCTGCCCGTAGAGCTACAAAATTTGGGGAAAAGGCACGTCCATATATGACGTTTTGCGCCTCGAAACCCGATTTTCGATTTTTTTATTAGTTTTTTTTATTTAATTTTTGATGCGATTTTTAGCGCTTTTTTAAGTTTCGAGGCGATTTTTCCGCATTAATGAAAGGAATACGGTTTCTTTCTTTTAACCCAATATAGTAAATTTTGTTCTCTTTTCAAAAAAGTTTATTCGGAATTCGCACAGCGGTTTTTGAATTTTTAGCGAATTTTTTATGCGATTATTGAACAGCATTTAATGCATCTCCAACCTATAAGGGGCTTTCCGTAGGGGGGACACAGTTCTGTCACCAAATGCGCCAAGTTTGTCGCCAACTTCGCGATATATCGCAAATTTGGAGACCAAAATTAATCGCCAAAATTTACGCCAATTTGGCGATATTTCTAATATTTCGCCAAATTCCCATAGACTTCCATTGTAAACCAATAGGGATTACTTGCTTACAGAAAATCAACAAATTGCGATATTTTAAGGCAACAAAAACTAATATTGACTTAAGGGATTATATTATATTTAAGAGAGTCCAAGTAAATTAAATTATGAATAAAAGTAATATGATACAGTACTTAGCATGCTTTCCCAAACATAAATTTTAAGAGAGCCTGCAAGTCAAAGGAATTAGATTTAAAACTTTTATCCATTTATAGTAAATTTTGATTTTCGTGATTTTTGTACTTTTTGTGATTTTTAATTCGATTTTTACGTTTCTTCGCGATCTACTGCAATTTTTTGACATTCCATTTTTGACCTATAATACTAAAGTAATTTCTGCCCTCATTTCAATAAAGTTTATTCGGATTTCGTATAGCAATTTAAAAATTTTTCGGGAATTTTGTATGTGATTTTTAGGGAATTTTAGCGATTTTCTACCATTTTTCCACATTAGTGAAAGGAATCAACTTGCAATCTTCGAACACAATATATATATATTTTTTCTCTTTTCGAAATTTGTGCTGCAATTTAAGATTTTTTTCTCGATATCTCATTGTGATTTTCAGAACATTTTCGCAATTCGTGCTGTTTTTTGACGTACCCGAGCAACGAAATATTCAGATCTTGGTGCAATAGCTGTTGCAGTCGTATGAAAAAATGCATGAATACAAAATTTATTACGATTAAATATATTAAACACAATAATACGGAAATAATATAACTCAGTCTTAAATATGACATAATCACCATGGCAACCTAGAATCATTACCTATCGTGGGATATCTTTGAATTAATTACGTATTATAGGATTTAATAGAATGAAGAAATCTTTTATTAATTTCTTTTTAAGTTTTGATTTGATTTTCATAAAATTTAAAATGGCTCGACAAAATTCTGAAACGATTATATATATATTAAATTCCAAACAATTCGGTTGTGGTGGATTTTGCGCTGTTATAAGCGGACAGACGGATGGACGAGATGACGACTAGAAATGCTATGTATTTATAGAATTTTGAACTCACCTAAAAAGATCATAATATGACAATGCTGGAAATGGAGAAATTAATAGCAACGTATCAAAAGCAGGCATTGAATTTGCATCACAAGCATATTCTTGTTTTCTTATTCATCACAGAAGTTTTATACATTGCTGTGGTATTCTGATAAATAAATTAACCAACCTTATTGGATATTTTCATTCAGTTTTATGCATCCAACACATGAAAGTTGTTTTAATTTGATTATTAAGCATAATTTTTTACTTTCCCCAAAAAACCTTGGATTAATTGCATTTATGAATTTTCTTTCATCACAAAGTTACACAACTTTCTTTTTATAGATATTTGATAATCATAGTCATTGATATAGGTCAAAATTGGGAAATTTCATTAGCGGCCACTGGCCAGTAAGACTAATTTTTAAAGTGGCCACTTTCTTTAAACTAGCAGCCCCTTTTTTATTTCAAAATGCTAAACAGTAAAATTTCTATAAGTATTAATCTAAAACTGAGTAGCCCAAATAAATATGTTAATATAAATATACCGGAACCAAAAAAAGTAGAATCCTTGATGAAATGCAAGAAAATTTTATTATCTCCTTGTAAAAAAGTGGCCGGAAGGTGGCCCCTGATAGACAATTTTTCATTAGCCACTTTTTTTCCTTTAGCCCTGTGGCCGGTGGCTAGTGCTAATTTTGACCTTTAGTCATTGATCGTGAAATATTGGGAAAGACGTTATAAGCATATACTTTGATGAGGCTGAATTATTTCAATTAGGCGTTTATAAACGCGTTCCTATTTTGATATTTTCTTCTAAGCATACTTGAATGCTGGAATATTTTAAAAAATTCTTTGAACTTTGCATAATATGTTACTAAGAGACTTAATTTTATACCCCTTTAAGACCAGGAGTTTTTTTTTTTTTTTTTTTTTTTTGGTAGAAATTAAAAGTTTGGGTAGTTTCTCCTTATCGATAGGATCGTATTTGACTGAAAAAAAAAATTTAAAAAATACCCGATGTCAGGTTATGCCAAAGGAGGACGCGCTCAATTGTGCGGGTTCGGCCTTAATGCAGTCGTTTTTGGGCTAAATCTACACAATTGTGTTGTTTGGGAATATGTGTGCAAATATCTAAAAATAATAGTTTAAGCAAAAAAAGTTGTTGTTTATTGAGATAATTTTCATTTGCTACAATAAAAATGTTTAAAACAATTTTTGTTTTGGACAGACCACTACATATTCATTTTCTGACACATGCTCAATGCTCGCGCCCCCCTTAAGAGCCTTTGACAAATGGTATGCCATTCACTCCGTTTTGGATTGTGCCTGATCCTTCAAATATATATATATTTTTTTTCCAGTAGCGGTATTTTGTTGAAATACCAATCGAAGTACATAAAACTAGGTCTGAACCAGAGTAAGGACTACAGCAGGTCCTAAGCCCAGATCCTTGTGAACCAGGCCTGTACTTTCCCACTGGTATAGGGGAGACTAGGGACGGTTGACCATACGGGAGGCTTGGCCCACCCATCAATTTTCATATTTAAAAGAGTTTCAGAGATTTATCAGTAGGTGTCAACCAAAGCTAATGGCATGCTCAAACAACAGTCTCTGTTTCATGTTGATAATCGAAATAGGAGTAGAAAAATCCATAGTGAGGCGTTTTCAGCCTAAAAGTTGTGTTTTATAGAAATATTTTGTAAGCTGTTTTCAGATAAAATATATACTAGAAATTTAAGTAAGTAGGTTTTAAGTAATGCAGAAATATCGAGCTTTCATTCCAAGTACAAAGATTATACAGTAAGTTAGGCTTAACATAACAATGTGCTATTCTTTAGAAAAGAGCTATGTGGGGGGACTTGACCCAGTCAATGTGAGGGAGGATTTACCAGATGTTCAAGGCTTCCTTAACACATTCACGACGGGAAACGAAAATTCTAGTTTTTATTCAAAAAACATCATTGACTTAGGGCGAGGCTTCCACCTTACAGAAAATGCATTTATATCATGCTGTCCATATTTTTTTAGATTGTAAGACATTTTATATTAAATTCGCACATTGAAAGATATTTACCGATGCATAAACTTGGGAAATCTATCTGGGACACAAATTTACAAAAGACATTTAGAACAGGGAGGAGCTTCTACTATTTTAAAATTCAGATTTAATAAAAATTGCCTGTCGTCAATGTGTTAATTTAGGGGGGGGGGGAGGTTGAAAATATTTTTATTATACACTGTGCATAATAAAATATGAATCGTTATATATAAAAAATAATGTAAATTTATTCTGAAAAGCTACAGTAAAATGGGGTGATGAAAAAGAAAATGTTTAAAATTGATTAATGAAAGATGTGGAAAATTTCTATAGTATCCACTGCACGAAAAAAATTGATGAGATATAAATGGGAAAGTTGATAGGAACTTTTTTTATATTTAAATATTACTTACAATAGGTAAATAGGAACAGTGGAAAAGACTAGAAAGTATGAAAGCAGCAGCCTTAACAGTTTCAGTGGCAGTGGTATGTTTATGAAACCACTTAATTTTAATTCCTAAACGCCATAATGGCACCAGAATTTTGCTAAAATCTTTTAATTTAATACGTATGTGAAATATAGCCTTTTTCATATTTGCAAATAATTTTTTTCGTATATTCCGGTGCCAATCATTTTTTTCAACATTTTAGTACTGAAAGTACTTTGCCCCTGAAAGCGTTAAAGGATGTTAATGATAAGTTAAGTACTCATGTGGCTGCAAAAGGGCATTGCATTGATCGAAAAACTTTAGGAAGGCATGTAGACGAATTTGGACATGATGAATAGAATGAGATGAAGACAAACTATGTGACAACTAGAGTTGTCATGTCGAATGTCACAAAAAGTAGGGCACCGAGACAAAAGAAAAGGGGACAGTGGCTACTAAATCCGGACATAATAATGCATGAAATCCTATGAAAATGGAACCTGTCTGTAGCGAAATACTCTGTCTTAAACGTTAAAATTTCAATTCCCCTGCTGTACAATTATACCTGCTCAGACAAAATCCTGTTTAAAACAAAATTTTTCTCCTCTGACTTGCGATTGTGTTTAAACAGGCTTGTTTAAGCATCATATTTTCAAAAATATATTTTTATAATAATTAAAGCATGTAGTATAAAGTTATTTTGCTTTTTTTAATTGATTTTATTTCTATTCACAAATATTTCAATATAAAACAAAATGGGTCAAGCCTCCCATATAGTGGGTCAACCCTCCCATATATGGGGAGCCTTGACCCATTATTTTCTCATGATTAAATCCATATTTTTTCAAGTTTCTTATGTATTACACTTATGTATCAACTTTATTTTGATAACTGGTTGTGTAACGAATAAAATGATATATAAAACTTTATTTTACATTCAATATTTAAAAAATAAAAAATAAATTTGTAAAAAATGGGTCAACCCTCCCTAGTCTCCCCTACTACAAAATTTAAAACTATCCCAGATGATGCCATTACAACAGCATGTGATTTGTTTTATATACTGCTTTACTGAGGTACGTCCTAAAAAAAGGAATCGTCTGCTCATCTATGGAAAATTTTCTCTGATCTCCTGGTAAATCCAAGCAGACAGTACTGAATCTGTCAGCATTTGCTGAACTTTACATAATTTATTATTTATTCCTGGTTGTTTACTTGCTGTGTCCACAAAATGGAATGAATTTATCAAACTTAAAAAACTATCGCATGGTATGCATATAACTCATATAAAACGTATAAATCATATATGGCAGGGACGGCGAATCTATGGCACGCATGTCGTAGCTGGCACGCGAGGGGATATTTTTGTCACGCCGTTATTTGAAGTTTTAAATGAAAATTCAGTCAAACTCACCAAAATTCTTCACCTCATTATTATTTTTTTATTAATACACGAACTTGACTGAAAATAGCTTGTGTTTTTTAATAATAAGTATTAGTGTATTTGTTTTTATCATTGAATTACCCGCTCAGAAACATCTCCCCCTCCCCTAGTCCCCCGCCACACACACTTCTTCAATTTCGTTCTGCTGGCGCCGGTTATTTCCATAGACAGAGAGAGAAATATAACAAATCAAATTACCATTTGCTTTAATGTTTCTAAAATTTCTGTATAATTTAACACATTTTGATTTGCACATGAGGCTTTATTTAGCTGTTGTTGTAGATTGCTAATTAATTAGTCAGTTAAAATGACAGAAATATTTAAAGAAAATTAATAGGGGTAATTTATATGGCAGACGACTGACTGCCGACCACAATTCTGTTACATGGAAATCTTAGAAAACTCGGTGCCTAGTCATTTCATTATTATTATTCTGATTCGCTTTTATTGCATGATTTTTTGTTGTTAAACTACCTTCACTCTTAAGTCTGGTAATAGAAGACTGATTAAAGACTGGAACGTTAAAGTAATATTTTTTAAATATGGCCAATTTGGCTAAAAAATAGAAAGTGCAGGATAGTAGAGAATTTCAAACGTGGATATTTTGTTGAAAATGACATTAAAGAGGAATTATTATTGTTATTATCGCTATCAACTACAACCAAGGGTGCAGATATTTGTATAGCAGTTATAAATTCACTTACTGAAAATGAAATCAATTTGTCTAAAATAGTTTCTTTTACAACTGACGTGCCCCCCAGTATCGTGGGTAAAATAATGGTTTTTTCAATTTATTTCAAACCCATATTGGACATTTTATTCTTGGATTTCACTGCATCATACATCAACGATTCCTGTGTGCAAAGTCTGGTCTCGAATCTCTTGATGATATTATAGCCGTAGTCACAAAAATAGTTAATCTCATATCGTCACAGGCTTTAAATAAACGAAAGTTTGGCACTTTGTTAGAGAAAATAAACTCTGTGTACAGCGGATTACTGATGTATAACAATATTAATTGGTTAAGTCGCGGAAAAGTGCTGCAAAGATTTGTTGACTGTTTTGAAGAGATCCAGCTTTTTTTACATGAAGAATGTAAAATTGAGAAATATACGCAATTGATAGATGTTAAATGGTTTGCAAATTTAATGTATTTTACAGATTTATGCAGGCATTTAAATGACCTTAATTTAAAGTTCCCGGGTAAAAATAAGACTGTTATTACCATGATAGATAGGTTTAAAGCTTTTGAAGCGAAATTGCAAATATTTAGAAAAGGTATTGTTTTCAAAAAAGTATAAGTATTTCCCAAACTTTAATTTACATGAAAAAATATGTGAAGCAAGTCTAACTAAATACTTCTGTCATAAATGCATCGGTTGGTGAGTTCTAATCAAGATTTTGTGAATTCAAAAGCCTTTCGGAAACATTTAAATTTATTATGTATCCATATGTGACTCCTATTGATAAACTGAACTTGATTGTATTCGACTGGTTCGAAATTTGAGAAATTGAAATAGAACTCGGCCTCCAATCCAGCTCAGAAATTTCTCAAATTAAGAGAAGATTTGGAGATGATCGAAAAAGACAGACTCTCAAACATCATAAACAAAAATTCTGCTAGTAAAATTATGTCCACTTGGCATTCAATTCCAGACAACTATAGTTGTTTAAAGAAGTAACCATTGCCATGTTGACAATATCTCCTACTACTGCGAATCATTATTTCCAGAGATGAATAATATTAAATATTCAAATCGAATCAATTTGTCAGATGACTCCAGTTCATTATGCGTTTTATTAAAAATAACCAATTATGAACCCGATATCAGTCATTTAGCATCCAAAATTCAACATCAGAAATCACATTCATTTGTGTAGTTACTTTACGCTCTTCTTACTTCAATTACTTCAGAAGTATAACTACAGTAAAACATTGTTAAACCGTCACTCGCTTAAAACACAACTCTACATAACACGCCAATTTTTTAAAGTTCCAGCCAAAGTGTTAAGAATATTATGGTAAAAAATCCTAATAAATCTTGAATCGAAAAATATAAGACCTGTTAAACTGGCTTACAATTTATTTCGGCTTACAATTTACCTTTTTTCACAAATTATAATTGCAAATCGATAGAAGAAACAAACATTTGCGATAATCAGTTAAATGAGAATGATAACGAACTAGATGAAGAGAAACTAACACCAAATTGCCAAGTCGCTGTATCGCTACGTACCTTAAGAAGCTTTTAATTTTCTTCTGAAAAAAAGATTTTGTAATACTTATGAAATGAGAAAATAATATAAAATTAACGAAAATCAAACAGCTAACAGAATTCCTTGGTAGACTTTTTAGGTATTGTTTTTTATATTTGCTAATTTCTTCTTATGCATTGAAATATATTTTTTAAATAATAATTTTCTATTTAACAGTATGGGAAAACAAATATTGTGCAGATGTAAATCGTAAATAATATTTTTTGATATTTCTATTCTCTTTGCCTGTTTTAAAATAAAATTATATCCAATATAAAACTACTATCATCCTTAAAATGCCAAAATCAACAGATCCCAAGGGGCAACGCCATGTATTTTCATAATTTTTACAATCATTCGACAAGTTGTTTGGATTCGAGTTTAATATTTTAAAAAATTACGATATTTATTTCTTATATAATATCTTATTTCTGTAATTATTATTATATTTAATTAATCTTTTCATGTAACAAGATGTTTTGGTTTAAGTTTTTAATATAATAATACATTTTTCAATTTAATGTGTATGTTGGTAGTAACTGCAGGTCTGCTACCCATATTTACCGTAATAATAATAAAAATAATTCATTATTTTTTTTCTTGACGAGAATGTGGGGAAGAGGGAGGTTGTTAGCACACCATAGTCACTTGAAATTTTTTTCGAAAAAAATTGGCACGCGGATGTGAAAAGGTTCGCCGACCCTGATATATGGCATCTTTAAGTCAGAGCAGAAACATACAGTTTGTTACATGCGCATATTATACATGTAATACTATCAATTTTAAATAGAAATCATGAATAGTACAAACCTATTAATTTAAAATTAATTCGCTTTAAAAATGTAATTAATTAAAAATAAATTACTAAAAACATATGTTTAAGAAAAATCATTTAACAATAAAAATATTTTATATATTACTAATTGTATCTATTTTGGAAATGGTTAATGCCGGATCTGCACAAATGTGTGGGCCATTTGTTTTTCAACTTTTGTAAAGCCTAATTAAATTTATCAAAGACAAAATCAATTAAAATCATAAATAAAGTATATGAAAAGAAAAATTAAATCTAAGCAAACATTAAAAATCCTATTTAAAAGAAATTACGACAGTACATACTTTTTGTCTATTGCTGTCAGATGATATAGTCTTTTTAAATGCAGAAAATCTATTCCAGTATTGTAGTTGGTGCCCCCTAGTTGTGTCTTATTAAAACATCTGAAGCCAATTAACTCATATAAATGTGCAGATTTGGTTTCAAATCTCACAAAAACAGGAAATAGTCATTTTCTTTTGCTTTAGTATCACATGCACAATTGTGCGGGTCAGGGCTTAAACGGATACAATGTTGTTTTGCAAAGTTATAAGAAATTGAGTTGAAGAAATATGCTCGCTTAAAAAAAGGGGTTCTAAGGAAATGCATTGTGTTTAATTAGCATAATAAAAATCCCTTTTCATTTTATCCAGTTAATCTTTTTGTTTTTTCAAAAGTCATCAGGCAATTTTGAATGATGCTTAAGAAAGCTTTGAAAAAAATATATATATACAGTGTATTGCTGAATTTTATCGAAAAATCCAGAGGGGTGGTAATAGGCATCAAGAGGATGAAAAATTGTCGTTGAACATGGGGTCGCAAACCAGGTTTAGTGGGAGAAAATCGCAAAAATACTTATGAAGAGGGAGGACGTCGAGTGGAACAAAAAATGGCCAATAATAAGTAAAAAAACATTTATTTGACGTAAAGTAGCATTACAATGCATTACAGTTCGATGTCAGAAAGGAGACGACGAGACATTTTTATAGGAATTGTTCGAAGTTGCGATCACGAAGGTCATTGCACAGCCGACACCGACGGACGAAGGCTTGCTGGACGCGTTCAAACATAGCCAGTGTGCTGGTGATGTCTGCTGAAGCGTGCTGTCGGATCCTACAGTATATTCACAGGCGTCTGATACATTATCGACTTCAGGTGTCCCCAGAAGAGGAAATCCAAGGGATTGAGGTCCGAGGAGCGTAGAAGACAAGCAGCAGGTCCGCGATGCCCAATCCACCTCCCGGTATATGTAACTTCGAGGTGGTTAAGCATCGCAATCGCAAAATGTGCTGGTGCATCATCATGCATGAACCACATATTCTGGCGGACTGTGGCCGGTATTCCCTGCATCAAATCCCGGAGGACGTGCTGTAGGAAAACAATGTAATTTGCTGGCACAAGGTACGATCCCAACAAATGATCTTCGGGAATCACTACCCAGATATAATACCGAACTTGTGTTTCACTTTTGACGATACAGTGCTGTGGTGATTTTAGAACAGCCCCATATGCGCATTGTGCGTGTTGACCACGCCTTCTCACGTAAAAAAGGATTCATCTGAGATTAAAACAGTGGACGGAAACTGTGAATCATTATGTTTGGTAACAAGCATCCAGCGTACGAACTCTACCCGAAGTGGGTAATCGCCATCGCTTAACAGTTGGACCTTCTGCACGTAGAAGGGGTGCATATTTTCTGCTCGTAGAACCTTTCACGCCATTTCTTGCTGAATGCAGAGTTCAGCTACAACTAATAGTGTGCTGGTCGACGGGGAAACGGCAAACCTTCGTAACACTCAATTTTCTGTTTCAAGTGTTCTCGCATTGTGTTCTTTTCCTGCATCATGCCTCAATATTTAAAAGAATTCCATTTACTGCAGCCACCGATCGATGTTGTTGAAGGTGGTATGATGCCGATAATGCCTCCTGAGATATTTCTCTTGATATATCCTCTGTGCTAGGCGCCCATTGGAACCGGCTCGGCCGTAAATTAGATGCATATCCGCATATTTTTCGTTCGTGTAATCTGACATGTTGTTTCTGAATGAAGTTTAACGCTCAGGAATTCTGCAATGAGCTGTAATGAATACTTACTAGCTGCTTGTATTTTCCCATATGTGTGGGAAGTTTGCATACAATAAGGTTTTCTCTTTTTGACCGCAGTGCTACTAATCCTCGCATTTGCTTAGCCACTCTCTTCGTCAGGCTCACTGTTCTCTGGACGACTACTTTTGCGAACGACTACTTTTGCGATTTTCACCGACTAAATGAGGTTTGTGACTCCATGTTCTATGATAATTTTTCCTTCTCTTGATGCCTACTATCACCCGTCTGAATTTGTCAGTCGAATTCAGCAACACCCTGTATTATTTTTGATAACATATGCATTTTAGTGTCCTCGTTGACAAGAGATAGAGATTGTACCTTCGATTGTTATTGTGGTGTTGCTCGATTCGATTCTGGAGACATGTTTGAGGAGTTAAAGTTAATAATATAGGACCAGATTAAATAAGGTGAATATTACAATTTCAGAAAAGGGGTAACAATGAAGTAACTAGATCGAAAAAAGTGTTGCGGATTGGCAAAAGTGAATCACAAAACATGAGTGTCCCTCCTTCCTTTCGGCGCTCCTCGTTGCTATTCCTCTTCAAATCCTGCCAGGGTAACGAGAAAGACAGGCTACCGCGGTGGGTCCGATTCTTCTTCTTTTACAGACCGCTGGGGTCACGTGATGCTCTTTTCGCACACTTTCATTGGTGTATTCGAGCATCACATGACTCCAGCGGTCTGTAAAAAAAGAAGAATCGGACCCACCGCGGTAGCTTGTCTTTCTCGTTAGTCTTGATCCTACCAGTAATGACGTATGACTTCCAACGGATGAAAAACAGTTCTTTCTTGATGGGTCTAAAGTTATAGGTTAATACTGACAAGTTTTGAAGAAGAATAGAAACGCTGCACAGTGGTGCAGGAAGCCTCCAAAATTGGCAATAAATAAAATTTACTTTGAACAAAAAAAGTACATCATACATTCTTTTACAGACTTTACGTAGTAAAACTTAAAGCTTTTACATAAGCTACAGAGTAATTTATTAATTAATTTACAAAGCTTTTTCAAATATTTTCTGTACAAAAATAAGTTAAAATTAAGAAATTAAGATAGTTCTATGCAAATTAAATATTTATAAATCATCCATAATATCGCAGTAAAAATGCAAAAAACTGTTGTTGCAAACAGAATTAATAATTTTAATGATTCTGAAGCACAGTTTAAAGTAAATATCAGCGACTCGTTTTGAAGGTGTGAATCCCCCTTTCTCAGGCAAAATGTATGTACTGCTATCAAGACAGCAGAAGCAAAACTGTTTATACTGTCTTAGTAGTAGCACACACTTTTTGTCTGAGGAAGAAGCTTTCATTCCTTCGAAACACGTCGTTAGTATTAATTTTATAGTGTGTTTTAAAAATTTTAGAATATTTAAGCCATACTATTATCTGAATCATAATCACTGTCACTATCCTGATCACAAGATACATTGTGGTATGGCGTTTTTAACAAATATAGGGCTTCTCGTGGCCAGATGTTCTAACTTTTTCTTTCTTTTCATTTGTTTGCTAGTGATCACTGGTTCCGAACTTAGGAGTAAAAAATTAAAAATATCTCTGTTAGTTTTTTCTTGGCTGCAATTTCTCGAGTAGTACTCTCTGTATCTTTTAAAGTATTTATCACTGGCTTCTTGTACTTCCTAAGTCGTCTGTCCTATGGGCAACAGAGTCGAACTTATAAATTCTGGCCCATGAATCAAATACTTATTCAATGTCGGGGGCATGTTGCACCATGGATACTTCTATACAAAATATCCAGCTGTATCATGCGCAAATACACGACAGTTTTCAACATGTATCTCATATGTTCTGGATATTACTATCAAGATAATATGTAGTTTTTTTTTATCAAATGTACATCAATTACTGTGATCTGAGCAGAAAGTTCTGGATTCTGAAAAAATCGCCTGGCAGTGTTGCCATAGTTTGAGTTACCGAAACCTGGTTTTGGTTTGTCCACAATTAAACCACATCGGCTTCTAAATTCTTTTTTAATTCGAATTTTATTTTGATTATTTATATTCTTTTTCTCTTTTTTCTCGAACTTACCATTTTTTAACGGTTAGCTTATAAGACATGTGCAAAAGACATTCGAATATACGTACCCATTCATAGAGCACTGATAGGCCGAATTCTAAATTCTGAGTTTTTATATCTCGGGATATCATTTTATCAATTTTGTTAAATTGTTTTGACGTTGCGCCACATATGAAGCATGTCATAGTTGAACTTGTTTCTGTCAGAGCATTACAAACTTTACCGTCTACCATGGAAAAAAATAAACATGCGATTTATTTTTATTTTTACTTTTCTTGATTTAATTGCTACATTCAATATCTTGAATATTTTTTATCTGTCCATCCATTTTATTTTTTTCTACTACGTACAATTTGGTAGATTCTTTCACGAATTCTATTTTAATAGGCCTGTAATATCTAGTTGACTCAGGTCGCAGGTTTTCCCATATAACTCTTTTTTCAGATATAATTCGAAATGGAACTATAGAGACGTAATAAATATGGCTGAATCACTGGCTTCCGAGTCACAGAAAGCTTGTTTGTATGATCTATGTATTCATTTTTAAGTGATTCGATAACAGGTTCTAATATTTGTAACATGCGTTCAGAAGTATGATCTAGAAGAGTCTGTAATGTAACTGATGCACTAATTTCTGTTACTGTGATGTTTTTAGGATAACATTTTTATTTTGTCTCTTGCATAGTTTTCTAAGAGGGAAATTTTTCTAGGGCACTTCTTCTTATGGCATTATACTGTTCGCGATATAATTTCGCGTCTATTAATACAACCAGAGCATCTTCTCCTGACAATAGCTGTTGTTGTGATTTTACAGATTTTGTATAAGCATTTTGATATTTGATAGCTTGATTTGGACTTGTAGTTATATCTTTTAAAACTTTTGAGGCCTGAATCTGTCCTTCAGATTATAAACTAATATATGTCGCGTACACTAATGAAGATGCAGAACTAGAATAGCGCAATAGTTTTGCTCTTAAGCTTTTTGATCGTTCGGAACACTTTCAAACGCAATATGAGCCTGGCCACGTTTGCTTTTCAATGCCGCTTCTGTTTGTTTTTCAAATCGAGGAAATGAAAGCAATTTGTCAAACCACTCCTTATTAATTCTAAAAAAGTTTTCCTTGTCTGGGTAGGCTTTTGCCCATCGGAATTTATATTGAAATTAAAACATTTTAGTTTCTTTTTTAAGTCTGCAGAACTATTACGTTCGCAGTTTGTCCTATTCTGGAGCTCTTTTACAAAAATCATATTACTTTTCAAAATTTTTTCTTTAGAAAATTTCATGATATTCAGAATTTCTCTTCTGGTAATATATAATATATTTCAATTCGTCCCTAAAAAAAAACAATATGTAATCATGTTTATGAACGAACACTAACAAAAAATTGAGAATGATTAACTACAAGAATGATCATACAATTTAAAAAAGAGCAAAAAGGAGCAAAATTTTCTGAAATATTTACGATTCTAAAACTCAAACCTAGTAGAAAAAAAATATAATTGGTATTTAACTTGCTTTAACTCATAACTAAAACCTTCAATGTTTGTAGACATTGTTAATTTTTTTTTTTTTTTTTAATTTCACTACTATATATTTAGAGCGTCACTTTATCTATAAAAATCATATTAAAAACAAATTAAAAGTCAATGTACTTTTGTTATAGACCTGAAGTGGAAGGTTCTATAGTAAAAAAATATTATTTTTAAATTATTACAGTGTAATTAACAAACGAATATTTATAAAAAATTATTGGTTTTTTTTTCATTTATTATCATCATGCGATATGCTGTTTAACTTCTTACTTTAATGGCGACCAAGATAAACTTTGCACAATTTTTAATGCTAGGTAGATGTTTACTGACATCTGCTCTATTAAAATGACGTATGTCGGTACTTCAAAATAGAATTTTATTTTTTCAATTTTTTGCCAGATTTGAAGGCTTCTTGCCCCATTTTGCGCGGTTGGATACTAAAAATAAGGGATCAGTTATGTTTTCGAGTGCTGTGTCAGCTCCAGGTAAAACTAAATTATTTATTACTTCTAAGAAGATGGTATCAAACATGCACTCACCTATTTTAGAACAACAAATTGCGGCATATAGAGGCTTTTAGAAGGTATAAAATTCCTTTTCTAACAAAATAGTGCATCGTGCCATGCCCCGAAGCTATGAAAAAGTACTCCAGTTATAATAATATTGCATTATTTCATTTGTCACCTCAACTGGATAACAAAAATATTATAAAAAATTAATACAGTGCATTGATGAATTTTTTTATGTAAACGATAGTTCATTCATTACAGACCTTCAAAAAAAATTTAGAATCTCTGGGCTGCTATATCCATATCACAAATCTCAAAACTTGTTACAAGCATGTTGATTTGTTTGGGTAAATGTCTTCAAAATTAAGCTGTTTAAATTTCTTTTTAAAATCAGTGTTTGAAATAGAGTGCAGGATTGCGCGATTCGTGCCTAAAATAAGAAAATCACACATAATAAAAAATGCTAAGTGGTAATTTCCATTCTTTATTTCTTTCCCAAAAATGCAATACTTCCGCGATTTTTTATTCGCAATTCCGTAAAATTAATTTGGCAATTAGTAACAGGAAAAAAATCGCGAAACTCGTTAATCGGTCTCGGAAAAAAATTATATTTTTTCGAAGGATTGTGGGAAAATATCACCAAATTCTTCCAATTATCGCAAACAAACAAAAAAAAAAGCTCATTATGTTATCCGGTCGCGTAAAAAAAAAAGGAATAAATCGAATTCTATACCAAATGATTGAGGTAAAAAAACGCAAATTTCGTCTGAAAATTACGAAAAGAAACAAGGAATTTTGTCATTTGCTCGATGAAAAAATCGTACATTGCGTCAAACGATCGCGAAAAAAAAAAAAAAAAAAAACTGTATTTCGTCAAACAATCGTGAAAAAAAAACATGAAATTCATTTACCCCATTCATTATCAGTAGGCTACGAATATCAAACTTTTGTCAAAATATTTGCAATTTTTTAGCTTCGTAGGAAGAAGGAAATTTTCATTAATGATTTTCTACACGGAAAATTTACCATTAATGATTTTCTGCCTTCCTCTTCACTAATGATAAAAAATCCGCAAAATTCTGAAATAATAAACATTAGTTTGGCGATAATGGCAGTCTCGTTAAATTGTTTTTCAATTTGTTTTAGTCACAAATCGTCTTGGCCAATCACTTTTTATTTCTTATTTATCTGCTAGAGGCGCCCTAAGTGAGGCAAGTGAACAAACAGCATGATTCAGGCTGACATATTTTTTCCCAAAACTCTATGTATCAATCAAATATTAGTGTTTGTTTGTCACCGCTATCTTATATATAAAGGCACTCTAGTTATTCATTGCTTAAGATTTTTGCCTTTCCTTATTTTGATCCCTCCGACAATCAAAGCAGATTTCTTGTATGTCTCCTTTCTCAAAATTTTATAGGTAATCTATTGTTCATTACGCAAATCTGAAACGCAGTAGTCAAATATATATTAAAGTATTTAACGTGTCCCTGTAAAGAACTATAAACTACACAGAGAATTCTTTTAACTCAAATCCTTCTGTGGAACAGCTGAATTGCAGTGTTAAATTTACATTCAAATACACTCAGTGGTTGTTGAGAAATTTTAGAGCATATATGTATAATGGCCAAAAAGAAAAGCTTCTTTTTTTTTTTTTAATCGCTTAATAAAAATAAATTTTAGAGGTTAAAATTACAATTTAACTAGACCTTTACCACAGTCATCAGTCGAGTGTACTCTCAAATCCATATTTGCACCTTTCTAAAATTAGGGAAATAACACAGAAAATCACATGATCGATCAGAGAAGAACTTTCCGTAAAACTTCAGAAATTGCACTGAAAAATAACGTATTTATGTATATATTTTTAACTGTATGGTACTTCTAATATTGTTCATACTTTTCATTTACATTTTATTTATTTTAAACAAATTATTATCTCGACGTACTCGATTATTTGAATGAATAAACATAAAGTTCTTCAAAAGATCCAATATCCTTCGTAAATTATTCCCACAAAAATTGTATTAAGTTCGCGATTTTAATCGATGACGATTTTTCAAAGGTTCACTTTCAAGACTGCAATTCTACTTTCAATTGATATAAATATGATGTGAAATAAATAATTCTGAAAAAAAAAACATTGATTAGATTCCTTTCAGATAATGCAATTTCAGCAAAGTCGGCTCTTTTTGTTTTAGTTAAGAACTGCAGATTAAGTATAAAAGATTCAACATAAAATTATGCGATTACTTCGTTGCTGAAGTTGCAAATTATGCGAATTAATGCTTTTTGATTTTTATAATAACTTAGTTAAACCTTTTTGACAATATTAGCAAAAAGATATATAAGAATGAGTGTATACACAAAACACTGGATAATGCATATTTACAGCTTACCTGTTTCCTGCTCTTATGTAATTGCCTTCGTTTTAACAAATTGTGTTATTTATCTCTCCCAACGCAGAGGAAATCCAATATAATATCTTCCAAAAATTGAACTGAAATCCGCTTTCTTTTAATAATTTCTATTCAATTTAATTCAAATCTTGGAAATTTACTTTGACATTTTTCTCTGCAGAGAAAAGGTTAGTATTCCAGATAACAAGATTTCTGCTTACTTGATATTTTATTTTATTTTTTATATCCCTTACAGAAAAGGTACTTTGAAATAATAGATTCAGCACAAAATTAAGTCACGAATCACTTTTTTTTTAAAGTTTGAGGAAATAATCTTGTCAAATTAAAAAATATATATATTGAATATTTATTTATTCTTTTCGTTTTATTTTAAATCTAACCCCCTCCGCTTTTCAATTTGCTCTAATTTTGTAAATAATAACCACAAAATAACATTGTCTTTATAATTTATCGAAGGTGGACAATTGTTTAATTAATGAAAGCATTTGATATTTCCTTACAAAATCGGTTTCTATTTAATTATAGATTGGTTTAGGGATTAAAAAACTTCAAATTACTGTATATTAATTTCCTTAAATGTGTATTGAGGACTATTACAGGCACATGTAAACAGATTTATGCATGCAAAGCGGTTCTAAGTTATACAGATAAAAATAAGAAGGGTGGCAGCTCATGTCAAGGAAATCAACTTTTCTAATTAAATTTTTGACATCTAGATATGTTACGCTTTATGTTACCAAATATTTTGTTACCATATATTACCAAATGTTTCTGGTGCGAACTCCTAAGTAATAATTAAAAAAAAACAAGCTAGAAAATTAGGATAATTTAAAAAATAATAATTTATTAAATTAAGAAATTTTTAACATGATAAAAAAATACTCTCCGCTTAATCCATATCTTTCTCAATTCACGCACTGAAAAAAAAAAAATAATAACACTTACCATGCGGAAATGAACGAAATAATCTGATGTATTTCTCCAATGCTGAACGAAGGCACTGAGGGAAAAAAGTCCTCGTCGATATCGATAAATGGTGAAAATATATACATGTTTTGAAAAAGGAAATATTAATATTTGTTTAAAATAAAAATACCTTTATAGCCGGGAAGGTACAAAGAAATAGTGAGTATTTTTGCTTTTTGTATTACTATTCTGAAAATAGTCCAGTCAATCTAGGATTCTGCCTGGAAAGTTAAGGAGAAGTTTCTTCTCTTTCTTCCTTTATGTTTTTTGGGGTGCTGAACACGATTTTCATTTTTGTCACCTCATATCTGGTCGGCTTAAAAAGTTATAAGCGAAAAAACATGAACTGCTTTTTTTCGGCTTTTCCCTTGTATCTGGTAGAGGGTTAAGCGTTTTTGAAAAAAATATTACACTAAATTAAACTAGAGAAAATTTCCTACATTTTTCATACACAATATTTTTTCTAAGATGAATACTTTTGACAATACGAGTAAAAAGGATTTTGGCGATATATACAAATTTCATCACCGGACGGCGGAAATGCGACACAATCACTATGCATCTATTTCAATCAATAATTTGAAGCTTTTTAGTTAATTGCAGTTGCATTTCGAATATGTTTTAAACCTTTTTATATTTTTTATTAACAAAATAAATTGAAATCAGGTAATTAGAAAAAATATAAAACTCAAACCTCCGAACAGATGAGAGTACCAATTTTTATTTTTTTAGTAATCTGATTATGACTATTATAGGATTATAACTGTACAATTATGTATGTTATAAGTATAATATAATAATAGCATAAAATGTGAAATTATAAACAGGAAAAAAAAAGAAATGTAGTGTGTTGTTCTCACATTAATGTCGTTTTAGCAGCTTTGAAGGGCCTGATTGATGTTATTCGACAGGAGGCTCATCGTTATCTTGATTGCTCAGGTTGTGTGTCCACTACGGTTAAAATATCAAATAGTATTGGGTCGTCAACCTTTACTTCTAAGTTATCTTCGCCAATGAAGGAGCTGAGATTGTCACATTGGCCATCGCAGTCCAAACGAAGGATCGAACAAAACAAACCTGCCTTCCTACAAACACACTTTCCACTGCATTTTTTTTTTGTTGCATTTGCAGGATTTTTTTCACAGAACTGCTTCTGATGCGTGATGTTTGACAGTTATTATGGGTGTGGTGCTTCTCCTGGTTTTATTCCACCCCCCATTCCTTAGCTGGAAAACTCTCAGACATGGGTATCTATTTGCTTCTTCTCATGGAGGAAGCGACGCTATATTTGCAATGGTCTTAAAAGAATTCCTAGTCTTACTGCAGTAATAATGCTATGAGCTAGTGCAGTACTCCTGTTCTAGCATTTATCAAGATCTCCTTTTATTTTTCTTAAAAATCGTGTTTCTATGAAAATATTTATGGTTTACATAATGAGAGACATATTCTCTTTCAAAACTCGTCTGGAGGAGGACATTAACTAGATGTGCAAACCTGAGACCGAATATTTTCAGCCACTATCTTCGCTGCAGTCTGGACAAAGCGCAGTCGTTCTTCCTGGGGAGATAAGCATCGTTGTTGATATCAAACATCAAGCAAATTCTTATGACCTGTGTTCTTTAAGCAAAGAACAGGTACCTTGTTTTCAGTGGTTGATATAACAATATCTTCTTCATACTTGTTTAGAAGGTGTGATTTAACTGTTTCCTGTGAAGGACAATATTCATCTGCTTTAATCTGATCTGATAATTCTTATATAAAAAATTGGCATTCATATTACTTTTCTTCCATATAAAATAAATGACTTGCATGGCTGTGTCTACGTCAGAAGCAAATGGACTTTTCTGCGTCTCTGGGGGTTCTGCGCGCTGATACAGCTTTTGCATACATTTCAAATCATACTGCCCATCAACAGTAACCAAGCCAGTCACATGATCTAGTTCGTGATAATGGCAAGCCCCACACTCATCATGACGATTTTCAGCAAGTTGTGTAACTTTTTCAAGTGCTGTCAATGAATGAATTGTGTATATTATACTTCGTTTTGTTATTGCTTTATGAGTTTCTTTTGCTTTAAAGTATGGTGCGATTTCTTCTCCAAACAAAAAGCAATGACTATGAAACAAAAACTGTTATACTGCTGACGTTAATTTCGGTTGGTTTTCTTTTCTACCCCTTCAGAAGCCCTCTTCAAGTGGGCAGCAATGCGTTTCTCGTTTGTGCACTGTTTACGGCTTTTTTCAAGGATCTTTAGAGGTTTTTTGAGCATTAAAAATGCCTTTTCCCATCTTTTCGTTTTTTACTTGCTAACCTGAAGGAATCAACAAATTTGATTTCAGTTCTGTCACTTTAGTTTCGTCGTATAACTCCGTGTCACAGATAAAACACTTCACATCTCACAGAATCGTTTTAAAACACAAAATTTGAAATTAAATGCACACTGCACAAGTACATACATTAAGGAAAATGCATAACTGACCGACGAGGCGTCTAAAAGCAAACTGAGAGCTGAGCTTTAAATTTCAATACGAGTCAAAAAAAGCCCTGAAGGAGAGGGGAGAGGAGGAAGCGAAAGGTGAGGAATTCTTGTAATATCATGTGCTTGGGGCCATGAAAGCATTTGAAGGACAACCGCCCAATCATTTTGCATTCAGAAAAACGTTACACTAAGCGTTTTGGACGTCCGACGATAGAAACTGAATACATCCCTAAAATCCTTTTTACTTTTATTGCCAAAAGTATTCATCTTAGAAAAAAACATTGTATGTAAGTGAAAAATGTAGGAAATTTTCTCTAGTTTAATTTAGTGTAATAATTTTTTCAAAAAGTTTAACCCTCTACCTTATAGAACGGAAATTCCGAAAAAAAAAACGCTTTTTTTTGCTTATAACGTTTTAAGCCTACCAGATACGAGGTGGCAAAGTTGAAAATGATGTTCAGCACCCACAAAAATAAATAAATAAATAAATAAATAAATAAAAAATAAAGAAAGAGAAAAAACATCTCCAAAACTTTCCCCTTTTTTGGTCTAATTTTACTGGACTAAAACGGGGATGGAAGTTTCAAAATGCAGAAAGAACGGAAAACATGAAAATTAATGATGTATGAAATCGACCTGAAAAAGTACTTTTTTCTTTAGTTAGTTATCTTTTTTTTTCTAATTCCATACCAAAAACGGCTATAAATCTTTCAAGTGCAGAAGAAAATGGAACCTCTTTTTCTTTATCGGTTTTAAAATCCATGGATTTTATGTATATGCGCGAGAGCGATCTTGAAGCCAACGAACCGCCAAAATAAAAGCTCATCCATCCATTGGATTTTTTAAATTAATATCTCGGCTAATTATCAAAAAATAAAAAAATCTGACCATCAAGTGCACTCGGATCTGCTTTCGCCTATCTTCATCAAGATTTTCAGACCTCTACGTACGATAAATTGATTCCCGTAGAAAGTCGCCAACAAACAAACAAACAGACAGCATTCAGAGAGTCACATAGACATAAACTTTATTTTATTAATGTAGATTAATTTCAGAATGTATACTATTTGATATTAATATCGAAAAAATATAAATTACAAATATTTTAGAAGCTTCAATTATACGAATCCTGAATCACAACTCATATCACGAACGAAGTAGTGTTTGATTTGCATTTGAAAAACTACCCGCATTGAAATCTGGCTTAAAATGATTAAAAATGAATATAACACTAGGACTTCAAAATTTTAGGTATGCATGATTCCTAAACTGCTTGACAGAATGACTTGCCGTCATCCGAAGTTATAATTTACTGAAGGATCTAAATATGATGTCAAAATAAAGTGGTAGTACTGAAACTTTTGTTACAATTTAATTATGTAGACGACCCCCAAAACATAGTTTAATATAATATTATTTAGTAGAATCATGCGAAGTAAAATGGGTAGTTAAAATATATTGTTTATTATTTTTTTAAGTTTCTTAACATGTTGATAGTTCTCAAAATTGTAGGGTAATTCCGGGATTTATGCCGCACATTTTTTTGAACTTGTGTCCCATGGTGGACATAAAATAAAAAAAATCATGCTGTGCTATTTAATGTTAAATATACAACGCGTGTACTGCGACAAAAAAATTATTAATATTTTTTAACAATTTTTTCTAAAACATTACACTGCGGCGCGTCACCCGTACATTCAGGCTGAGACGCCGCACTTGTGCGGTAGTTATGCAGCGCTTGAATTAAGAACAGAATGAAATTATAAATAAAAATATTTAAAAAAATATTCATATCTGGACTATAATCATGGATGTAATAACAAAATGAAACTAAATGAGTACAATGAAGCGTATTAGTAGATTCAAATTTATAATTGTTGCCTACTTTCACTATTAAAATTATCGACTTATTTTTTTACATTAAATTTTAATTGTTATTTCAGAACAACGTAACATAAATGTATTAGAAAGGGAAAAGAAAAAAAGGAAAATTGTGTTTACAGAATTTATTTGTTAACCCTTTCGGGAGCGGTGGCTTTTACACACATTTTATTCGGTTGGTATCACTTTTTTAAAAAGAAGTTATCTTTACTTAAATAATCATAAAAATGCTCTAATTAAACAAAGAAAATATTAATTTTCTTTTTTACTGGTGCCAGAAACAAATTTTGTAAGCTCTTTATGAAGGTGCTTATATGCACCTATGGTCCCGAATGGGCTAAGAGATCGACTTCAATCTACAGAAAAAGTGTCGAAAAAGTACAGTCTTTATGTAACTACATTTTAACACATGATGCAACGAAGCCAATTACACTTCCTCTTTTTTGGAGTAGTTTGCAAAGAACGTCTTCCTTGCGCGTAATCCAATTTTTCATTATTATCATCTTGACTTGAATCTTTCTTGCCCTTTTGTTACTTTTTATTTTCCCCTTTTTCTCCTTTGGTTTTAGTAAACTTGATAACATGCCTAACATGGTTAGTCCGTGCAAAAAGAAAAGGAAAAGTTAATAACACTTAATCATCCCGTACAAAAGAAACTGCGGCATGTATACCGGAATAGCAGTGCGGCATGTATCCCATTTTGCATGGTGCAGACGTCGGCCATCACAGTTACCTGTCATCGCTAAGGGGAATGGCGTAATCATACACACAGTACTCTATACAAACGCTACACTTAGTTTTGACTTCGAAATCATGCATGCATTTAGTAATTAGAGTATGAAAAGTATTTAAAGATAACGTGTTAAAAATCTGGGCAGTGAAATCATGCACTTACGTAAAATTAAGGATTGTACTTCTACAAGTTAACATCGAAATGGGATTCACGCTATACATTGGTTAAAATAATCTCATTGCGCACCTATACTGTGCGTTTGACGACCATCTATCGATAATTACAAGAAATAGAAGGGGTGCGGCATCTATCCCGTATGCGGCGACTCTCCCGGAGTTACCCTATATGATTGGTCGATGTTTAAGCCTTTTTCTCCTACTTTCGTTTGACCTTATTTTGTTCACTAAGCAATTCTAATGCATCTGCAAATTAGAAACAAGAAATTATCTTTTATTTTTGCTGTTTTACATTAAATCTTAGTATTAGACTTAACGTTTGTAGCATTTTTATGGTGTTACATAGAACTTTTCTAAATAAAAATTCTTTGTTTTACTTTTATTAGTAAAAAATAAGTTTTAAAAATACTTTAAAATGTGTATAAACTGCCCAGTATCGTTATCCTCAAGATAGGAAAGATTGGAAATTCATTGTACAGAATTTACTCAGATCATTGTCTGTTTGTAGAAATATTCCATTTTTAGAATTTTAAGAAGAGGTGATCGAAAGAGGTAGGAAATAGAAAACCAGAATTTCTGACAAAAGCAAGAGCAGTGTAGCTTTCACAGATCCTGCTGTGAATTGCTTTTTTCATAAAAATTAATCTGCCACATCTCTAAATAATCTTACAACTATGTGTGTAAAAACTTAAAGAGCTAAAACGTAAGCGTGCCCAAGCAAAGCAGATGAAGTTCTAACAATTGAAGACACTATGGAATGGTTAAAAAATGACTCTGATATCTGGAACGCCCAAAAAGTTAAAATGGACAAGAAGAAAAAAAAAGTTAAATCAGGCTCAAACTAGATTAGAATGTGTGGAAGATATCCCCGAAGTAAAAATAGATGTATCTATAGGTGCATGATTGAAAGCCCAGTATTTGGGAAAAAAAGACAAACAAAGATTTCACTGGCAGATGAAACATAGTAAAATACTTGAAAAGGTCAAATATTGGTGCATTTTATGTTTTCCCTGATGCTGAAGACACGATAATATTAGAAAAAAGCAGATAATAGAAACATAAACATTTAATAATAGGGGTCATTATGTTTTTGATAAATAGTCTTTTAACACTTATAATGTAAAAGAATGAGAATGAGAGCGGAAAAATGTAGCCAGAGAATGTTTTCATTTACACCTTAAGCTTGATTCATTGTTAAAATTTTTATTTATCTAATACTTAAATTTCATATTTCAAAAATTGTTGACATTTTTTAAAACTTATGCAACATCATTTCCCATATTACTTCATTACATAATCTCTGACAAATCAATTAATTATACAGTATCCATTGTTAAAGTTTTATATATCCATTTACCCCACACTATACACATTTTCGCTTTCATGGGGTCACGAGGTAAAACGGGTATAGCAAAGGTATATCTATTAAATGTTTGTTATAGACATATTTTTGTAGCCTAATAGATAAAAATTGTGCATTTTCGTTCCTAATATGTGCAATGTAAAGAAAAAAAAAACAAAAATATTTTAATTGTTTAACATTTACTAAAAAAATGTTACTGAGCATCTAAAAATAGTGAATTTTATACCCATTTTACCCCCACCTTACAGTAGAGATTAGTACTAATAGATTGGAACCAGTCACATTTTTATACGATAATTTGAGGTACAGCTAGGAGAGGTCTCCCTTTCTTTGTTCGACTTCATATTAGAAATGTAATTAAATTAGTGCAAAGCTTCGTGTAAAGATGGATGACACTTCTGAAGCTCCCGATGAAAATGTAATAAGAGAAATAAATTATTGTAATTGAGCATCTAAAAATAGTGAATTTTATACCCATTTTACCCCACCTGACACTAGAGATAAATCTTAATGCACGATTTACCTACAGTAATGCACGGTGCAATACGGTAAATATTTCAAAATAATGTGGGTTTGTCATAATGGAAAGTTTAGACCTAATGCGAATTGTGTAAAGCAAGATGTTCGGATATACGTGGAACTTTTTGAGATACAATAAACCAGATTCAAAAGTAAGATTTTAATTTTGTACTTTTACGCATCGATTTTAACATTATTTTTCCTTGTTTCTTTGTGTTCATTGATTCGAGGTTCCGGTATTAATTGCCATACACTTGATTTTAATTTACTTGGGAATGAATTTTATAACAAAAGTAGTTTCATTTATTGATACACAATTGCAAATGTTCATTAATTGTATTTATTATTGAGTATATTAAATGCTAAACTTTTACATACTGAACTGTTCTTACTTAGACTTAAATGTGATTATCGTGACTTTTCAATCCAAAATATTTTAACTCAGTTGATCTTTTATTTCATATTAATTATCAAATAATTAACACAGCGGAGATAACATGTGAAAGAGCGATCAAAATAAGTTTTTCAGACCTAAGCAGAATTTAAGTTCTTTTTCAAGTATCGATCGACAAGGAAAACGACTGCAGGGCATCTTTGTTTAAAGTGTAAAAATTCTTTGTTTACGATATAAAATGGGTTCCTATAGACTGATTTATTTTTATTATTATTATTTAATTTGTTTACTTTGGTAATGTTTAATTTAAAAAAGTTTAATCAGTTTCGTAAAAGTTCTTTGCCTAGTGCAATGTAATGCATAATAAATTTTTTCAATAAATTTTGATTTTTAAATGCATTTTGAAATTGCATTTGTTTGCAAGTGGAAATTTTTTAATTTGAAAAGTATTTCGTATTTTTTAATTGAGATTCTTAGACCAATGTATTTTATATTTCGTATCGAAAATAGGTTTTTGATATGTTTTCCAATTCTGGTGACAGCAACAAAAGTTTATTGAGATCTAAACGGTTGTGGATCGATTCATTTTAATCTTTCACACAAATTAATATTGGGAACACAATCTCACGTCTGGGGCCAAAACCTAGCGTTGCAACTATATTTAACCCACTTATCTACTTAACAGAGTTAACTATTATTTATAATCAGCCTTACAGTATTTGTTACTTTACAATAATCTTGTTTTAGCAATGTTCAGGTACACAGATTGAAATTTAGCAATGATGCTGACTTTCACCTCTGATTATATAAATACTTCTCCCTAAATCCCAAATCTCATGTCATTTGCATACGTACATTTCAGCTTCAAAAGATCAAATCTCCCTCAACGACATCAACTGCCAACCGAAAATTAAAAATTGATGTTAACCTGGTTAGCATTCACCAGCAATGTATATTTTGTGTGATTATGTGTGTAACTCGCATATTAAAACGATGTTTGTAATTTACATACTTCCAACGCAATTTGTTCTTTATGAATACTTTATTGAAATGTAAGATATATTACAAAACGTTAAATCATTTATACATTATGTCAAAAACTATCAGATAAATGAGCATTTCTCATAAACGAAACTGACTAAATCTCATGAATAAGTAAGATATACTATATGAAATAACTGCGCAGATTTATATTTGGTTTTGAAGAAAATAGTCTAAAACCTTTAAAGAGGAACATAAAATATATATTGTGAACTTTAAAAAGTTCACTGTCTTGCTTAAAAAGCGACTAAAATAATGATAAAGATGTTATAAGTTAAGAATATACATTTTATTTAAAACTTTCAAGCTTTCCAAGTTCATTATCAGAGAATATTTTAATAACTAAATGTTGTTTATTTATACAAATAAGTCACTTTGTTTTGAAAATGACAGAGCCAATAATTATTAGAGTTGAAAGTAGAAGTAGTAGTTTCTTGGATTAAATTTAATTAGAAAAAATATATACTATTATTAACTGCAGTTGCATTTATTAGTTGACATTATATATTTTATGTTTGAATCAAGGTGAGAAATTGTTTCGCCTTATGATTTTATATCTTTAAAGATGTTTTAATAATTTAAAAATTAACACGCTTAATTATAAAAGCTGTGAACTTTATTTTATTTTTGTTATTATCATAATTCTTATTAGATTTGCACCTATAAGATAGTTTTTAGAAAAATTCATTGAAAAATGTAATAAAATTTGATTGCTTGTAGTGTCAAAGCATAATAATTTTACATGAATGATGCATGTAAGTTGAGAGTTTTAAACACAAAGAGTATTATATTAAAAAAAAGAAGAAGAAAGCAAGTAAATCATAATTTTAGTTTTAAAAGTCACAAAATGAAACTTTTGGTACAGAGGTTTATGCTGCTGTTATATTTTAGTTTTCTTGGGGGATCATATACATATTTATTTTAATACGAAGTTTAAAAATTTCAGTACGAATCTCCTAATATATTACGTTTTCTTTAATTAGACTCTACAAAATTCAAGTAACGTTTTTGGTAAATACTCTGGAGCTGGTTGGTAATTTCCTGAAAAATAATAGTTTTCGACTCTGAAAAATGTCTGATCAAAGTAGAAAACAATAGTATGTGAATGGATATTCCTAGAATTTTTTATATCTCTAAGAAATGTTCCTTGAAAATTTTGACCAATTATCTACTCATAATTTGCCAGGAATGTTCCAGGATTTTTAGGTAAACTTTAAAAAATTTTTTTTTAAAAAGTATCTATCTATCTCTCTCTCTGTCTCTCTCTCTCTCTATATATATATATAATATATATCACTTTTTTATGACACGATAACTTCCATAATTCTACACAAATGATCCAAACTGATACATAAAATCAAGTGGCAAAAAATCTCGGTGAAGTTCGTTAATGGGCAAAATCGGACCAAGGGGATGGAAATAAAGAAGAGTTTTGTGGAAAACGAAAACACCCCATAACTTCTTAATTATAATACATATAGGCTCCGCTTAAAGTTGTTATTACTTCTAGTAAAAGGGCCAAATATTTGTGTATCGCAGATTTTTCATAAAATTAAAAATGAGCTCAAGGGGCGAAAACAAATAGGGTTTTGGGGAGAAAAAAAATCATAACTTCGTAAATTCTTAAGATACCAAATATAATTAAATTTATTATAAATTGTTTTAATATTATCTACAACTTTTATGCTGACAAGTTTTTGATAGGATCAACTCTTACTGCAAAAAAATTAAAAACTAAAAAAAAAAGGAGGGGGGAGGGTGTTGAGGAAGAAAAAATCCATAAGTTCGTCAATTCACAAGATATCAAATCCGCATGAATTTATTATATATTTTCTTAATATTATCTACAACTTTTATATTGACAAGTTTTCGATAGGACCAATTCTTACAGCAAAAGCAAGTTAAAAAGTCCTTCCGGCCAGTGCCGGGAGGAAGAGGTAGCTTTCATAATCCTTATTTTAAAAAAGCCAACTTATATCATGCAAACACACGAAGCTCAATTTAGTGGAAACCGAATATAGGAGATTCAATACTAATTTTTATCAATATAATGAATAAGAATTTCGCGAAATTAGTCAGCTTTATCCAAGCTGCTTTTCTTTAAAGTAACTTATCTTTGGCTGCCAAATTCGGCAATTTCTTAAAGTGCCTGTCATTTTAAGACAACATGGTGGATGAGGCTAAGCAGTGAACTTGGTCGAGACCTTAGTAATTGCTGTGCACATGCTCACTCACATCGGAATCGGTTAATATATAGGAGTGCTGTCGCATGCAAAAAATCAGATTTTTCAAAATGTCACCCACAATAGAAATTGAAACTGCTATATCTGAGCCATTTTTTAAGGTAAAGACAAACAAAAAATGCTCCTGAATCCTTATATCAAGATCAAATACTGAAGAAAGAAACCTTTTTCAATTTCTAATTTTTTTTGCACCTCACTTTAAATATATATATATTTTTTAATTTAATGGCCGCCATTTTGAAACAAGATGGCTGATGAATCTGGCCAGCGAACTTGGTCGAGGTGTTGATGTATACTATCCACATGCCTTCTTACATCGAAATAGGCGCATACGTGTGTTATCGCGTAACAAATACAAGATCGTTTCAAAATGTTAGCCATGCTAGAAATTCAAAGTGCTATAAATCAACCATTTTTTAAGATATCAACAAAAGAACAAATTTTCAGAAACAAAAACTGCTTCGGAATCTTTGTATCAAGGCCAAACACATAAAAAAAAATCTTTTTCATTTTCCAATTTTTTAATACCTCATTTTGAATTTTAAATTTAATTTTTTTTAAATGGCAACCCTTTTGAAACAAGATGGCGAATGAAGCTGGCCAACGAACTCGGTCGAGACATTGGTATGTACTATGTACAGACTAAGTTACATCCAAATAGGTTCATAAATACGCCTGTTATCGCGTGACAAAAATCAGGTCGTTTTAAAATGTCAGCCACAAGAGAAATTCAAAATGCTATTACTCAGCCATTTTTTTTTAGATATAGACGAAAGAAAAACTGTTCCGGAATCTTTGTATTAAGGTCAAACACATACAGAAAAAATCTTTTTCATTTTCCAATTTTTTGGTATCTCATGTAAATTTTTTTATTTTTTAATTTTTTTAAATGGCCGCCATTTTGAAACAAGATGGCGGGTGAAGCTGGGCAACGAACTCGGTCGAGATATTTGTATGTACTATGTACACACCAAGGTACATCCAAGTCGGTTCATAAATACGCCTGTTATTACGTGAGAAAAATCACGACGTTTCAAAATGTCAGCCACGCTAGAAATTCAAAATGCTATAACTCAGCCATTTCTTAAGATATAGACGAAATAAAAACTGCTCCCGAATCTTTTTATCAAGGTCAAACACATAAGAAGAAAATATTTTTTCAATTTTCAATTTTTGGTACCACATTTCAAATTTAAATTTTTCTTAAAAATTTAAATGGCCGCCATTTTTAAACAAGATGGCGGGTGAAGCTGGCCGACGAACCCGGTCGAGACATTGATATGTACTATGTATAAACAAAGTTACATCCAAATCGGTTCATAAATACGCCTTTTATTGCGTGACAAAATTTAGGACGTTTCAAAATGTCAGCCACGCTAGAAATTCAAAATGCTATAACTCAGCCATTTTTTAAGATATAGACGAAACAAAAACTGCTCCGAAATCTTTGTATAAAGGTCAAATACATAAGAAAAAAATATTTTTCCATTTTCAATTTTTTGGTACCACATTTCAAATTTTAAATTTTTAAAAAAAATTTAAATGGCCGCCATTTTGAAACAAAATGGCCGATGAAGCTGGCCAACGAACTCGGTCGAGAGATTGGTATGTACTATGTACACACCGAATTGCATCCAAATCGGTTCATAAATACGCCTATTATCGCGTGACAAAATTCAGGACGTTTCAAAATGTCAGCCACGCTAGAAATTCAAAATGCTATAACTCAGCCATTTTTTAAGATATAGACGAAACAAAAACTGCTCCGGAATCTTTGTATAAAGGTCAAATACATAAGAAAAAAATATTTTTCCATTTTTAATTTTTTGGTACCACATTTCAAGTTTTAAATTTTTTTAAAAATTTTAAATGGCCGCCATTTTGAAACAAAACGGCGGATGAAGCTGGCCAACGAACTCGGTCGAGACATTGGTATGTACTATGTACACACCGAATTACATCGAAATCGGTTCATAATTATGGTAGTTACAGTGTGACATAGGTCAGATATATATATATATATATATATATATATATATATATATATATATATATATATATATATATCAATTTTGAACGGAGGGTGGTTTCGGGGTCTGGGGGTCATGATCGATGAAAATATACCAAAATTTTTTGAAATCGCTTTCCTCCGAACGGCTGCAATAGGTAGCTTTTTTGTAAAGAAAGCTACCTAAAATACGTCGAGGTTGAAGAAAAAAAATCGTAATAAGGATGTACTCAAATCCAAACTGCTTATTTTCTGACTCATTTTTAAATTCATTTTTGCTTTTAAGCGCATCCAATTGGTAGGGTCTCTTATTCAGAAACTACATAGTGTGCCGTAATGGTCTGTTTTTTGATAGAGGCAGAATATAATTTTAATAATGATGTCAAAGTGACCATTTTTAACTGAATTTCTCGATGCGATTGTGTTGGAAACGAAAAATATGGTCCGACTGAGAAAATAACTGTTTATAAATAATTTTCTAATTAATTGAACGAAAAATTAAAAAAAATAGGTCGCTTATAAATGTCTTAAAAATCACATCAGCAAGTTTCATGTTTTTCCTTTTAAAAAAGAATCTGAAAATGTGTCAGAAAATTTCGAATTGTTGAGCATGGAAAAATATTTTTTGAATACTGTCCTTAACCAATTCTTATAAAACCAGCACTTATATAAAAATGAAATTAAAAACTTGTTAAAAGCGGCCAGATAAAATTGTTAAAGTGAGTTTATCTGTAATCATGATTTAGTTTTTGTTCGTGAAATTAGTGATTAACTTCGAAATCTACCTCCGCCTGTATGCTGAGCCGGCAGGGATTTTTTACAGTGGAAATTTGTAACGAGGCTTTTACCCTAAATAAGATATTTTTGTTTTCTATTTTGAAAAGAAACTTTAAATATGAGTTAAAATGTATTTCGGAAAAGTGTCAATATTGAAAAAGAAGTTTCGAATGTTAAGTAAAATTATGGTTGCTATGACTACTAAAATGAGGATAGAAAAATGATTTATTAGTGAGAATAAATCTGCATAATTTGATAAATATATGTTTATTTAAAAGAACATGACAGAATATAGATATAATAAAAAACCCTTCCGGACCGGCCTACAGGCGGAGGTAGATTTCGAAGTTAAGTATATTAAATGCACCAACAAAAACTAAATCATGATTACATCCACTTTAACAATTTTATCCGGCCACTTTTGACGAATTTTTATTTCATTTTTATATAATAGCTGGTTTTATCAGAATCATGTTAAGGTGGTATTAAAAAAATATTTTTCCATGCTCAACGACTTGAAATTTTCTGGCACATTTTCAGATTCATTTTTAATAGAAAAAATACGAAACTTGCTGACGTGAATTTTGAAAAGATTTATAAGCGACTTGTGTTTTTATTTTTCTTTCAATTAATTGAAACTTGATTAATAAACAATTATTTCCTCAGTAGGGCAATATTTTTCTTTCTAACACAATCGCTTCGGGAAATTCTGTTCAAAATACCCACTTTGACATCATTTTTAAAATAAATTCTGCCTCTATCAAAAAATCTATCATTACGGTACATTATATATTTTCTGAAGAAGAGAATCTATCAATTGGACGCGTTTGAGAGCAAAAATTAATTTAAAAATGAGTAAGAAAATAAGCAGTTTGGATTTGAATACATTCTAATTAAAATGATTTTTTTCTTCAACCGCTATGTATTTTAAATTTGTTTTTGCTGTAAGAATTGGTCCTATCAAAAACTTGTCTATATAAATGTTGAAGACAATATTAAGAAGATATATGATAAATTCATGGGGATTTTATATCTCGTGAATTGACGGAGTTATAGAAATTTTTCTTCCCCACCCCCCTTTTTTTGTTTTCGTTTTTAATTTTTTTTTGCGGTACGAATTGGTCCTATCAAAAACTTGTGAATACAAAAGTTGTAGATAATATTGAGGAAATGTATAATAAAATTAATTGGATTTGATATCTTGAGAATTGTGAAGTTATGAATTTTTTTCTCCCAAATTTTTCTCCCATTTTTTGCCTATTTTTTGCGCCCCTTGAGCCCATTTTTAATTTTATCCAAAATCTGTGATACATAAATTTTTGGTCCTATTTTTAGAAGTAATAAAAACTTTAAACTGATTTGATCTGTACTAAAATTAAGAAGTTATGGGGGATTTTCTGTTTTCACAAAACCCTTACCTATTTCCACCCCTTTGGTCCGATTTTGCCCATTCACGAACTTGACCGAGATTTTATGCCCCTTGATTTTATGTATCAGTTTGGAAGAGATTTGTGCAGAATTGTGGTTGTTATCATGACCAGAAGAAAGTGATATGTATATGTCCACTTTTTTCTTTTTCTTCCATAATAATTCTTATAATATTTTATTTATTTATTTATTTATTTTTTTATACTTACAGCTTTAATTCAAAATAATTGACGGTGGTAGGTTATGTTTAATTAGTGGTTATATATATATATAGATATATAGATACTTATATATATATATATACATATATATATATATTGAAAAATCCAAATTCACATAATTTATTACACGAAAAAACATCTAACAAACTGTAACTAAAACAATAATTAACAAAACCAAGAGTAACTAAGAAAAAACTAAACATGAAGACAAGTGGTCAAGGCTTATGACTTGTACTGCGGGGTTAAACATGTTTTACGTGCACAACATTCCCCCTCACTTGCCGAGACCAAACAAATAGAAATTGAAAGAAATGAAAACCACAAACTAACCCGAAAGCCGTCAAATGAAGTCTGTGAATATCCTCACCGCAAAGCTATTTCCGATAGGAATCACGTATCGATAAATCGCCATCATCGAACAATTCCAATATTTTATTTCGATAGCTTTTTTTCTTGATAAAATTGAAAGTTAAATCATTCAGAAAATGTATTGGGTAATTTTGTTTACTGGCGTTTATGTAAAGGTTATAAATTTCACCAACCAATTTATCAACATTTGAACACAAATTTGCAATACGATTTAAACCATTTAAATATATATTTCTAAAAATTGAAACATGCACGTTACTATTAAAGTTTAATATTTTTATTGTATCAAAATCAAAATAATTTCTTTTATCATAAATACTATATACTAAAATTCCGTTTATAATCTCCAAATTAACATCCAAGTAGTTGACACTGCCCCGATCATCCGAAGCACTCTTTAAATTCAAAGTGTCTGGATAACATTTAAATTGATAAATTTCTTTATTGTTATTCAGCTCAACCACCAAAACATCATCTATATATCTGTATATCTTTAAGTCTTTTTCCAACAGTAAACCGGCTTCATATGTAAACAGATAAATATCTGCAAGGATGGAGCTACAACTCCCCCCCATTGGAATACCTCTCACTTGTTTATATATTTGTTTCCCTTCATACAGATAATTTTCGTAAACAACAAATTGAAATAAATCGGTGAATATTTCAATACTGATATCTTTCTCTTTAGATTTCTTGAAAAAATCCATAACTCTGTACTTCAAATCATCTAAATTTATGCTATTATACAAATCCTCGAAATCGTATGTATATAATCCTGTTATTTTTTTCAGCTTTTTTAAACTTTTTATAAGTTCATAGCTATTTTTTATTACTATCGAAGAATATTCATTTATAACCTGATCGAAAATCTTTTGTAATATATTCAGCAATTTTTTATTAACACATACCAGGTAAGAACCAAACCCACAAGTTACAGTTCTAAAAGTAATTGGGTTTTTATGGAATTTTGGAATCATTACAAGATAAGGAAATTCCACACTATTTTGCTTTGATTTTATTTTTTTATAAAACGCCTTCACTCTGTTTACAATAACTTGTTTAGTAGTTTTTAGTAGTTGATAATTTCCCTCATTATTGTAGGTTTCCCTTAGAATATCTCCGTATAATTTTTTACATATAATAGCATAGTTGGTGTTAGCTTTATCCACATATGTAATGATAAAATCATCCTGTAGATTTTTTACTGATTTAATCAAATCTTTGTAAGATTCTCCCGAGACACCCTCAAAATCTTTTTGGTAAAAGCCTTGAAATTCTTTTAGAATATAGTGCCTCCATTCCTCAAAAACGCTTTTTGGTAAACCATATTTATATATTAATTTTTGAATGAAGATATCTATATTACTTGACAAACGTTTTATAGCTAACCCTCTACTCACAACTCTCCTCAATCTGTATTTTGTACCATACCTCATGTAATTTCTGAGATTTGTGTCTGCCACTATAGTAAGATCCCCGGTAAGAATATGTCCGTAATTTGAATTAACGTATTTATTATATTCAACTTTATTACAATGACAAATACTGTTCTCAATACAACTCTGTAAATTCCTAGAGTAACTGTTGTAGTTAAAAATAACTCTGCCTAATGGTTTATCGTATTTGTAAGCTTTAATAATATGTATGTTTTTATCCGGCAGGTATTCATTATACTTATTTAAAATTCCCTTAAAATTAGCACCCCTAAAATGGTGCCCCATGTAATCCAATACACAATAAATCTTATTCTCTATATTAACTTTGTTGTTTTTCAACTCAATGTAACCATTAAGTTTCTGCTTACCTATTCTGAATCTCAACAGATCAAACCCTATATCTATATTTCCGTTACCTTTATGTTCATATAATTCTCTCAATAAATCGGGAATTAACTTCTTTTTCACATTGAAAATTATGTATTTTATTGTTTTAACAATATTGCCGGAATTAATATTGACAATAGCATTTTTAATATCCTTACTACAAATCAGATCATTAACCTTGACATCCTGTTTATTATGTAACTCACACTCACAACTCAAATCGTGATTAATTTTTTCATAGACTGACTCTTTCAATATTGTATTTCTAAAATTCTTCAAAACATTAATTTGATCAAACATAACATTTAAACCATAAGGGTACACTGTACCGTATTTAGCCATCATATTCCTTTCACATATTAGTCTTTCAGCCTTGTAATATATATATATATATATATATATATATATATATATATATATATATATAAAGTTTTTTACTGATGGTGGTTTTGGGTTCTAGGGGTCATGATCGGTGTAGATCTGCAAACATTTTTCAGAAATTCCAACATAGGAATGACGCTAATAGGTAGTATTTCATACGAAATCTACCTAAAATTTTATGGAAAATTAAGACTTTTGAATTTAATATACCGTAGAATCTCATTACAACGAATCGCTGAAAGCATTGATCAAATTCACTATACTGAAAAATTCTTTAAAGTGAATATATTTATAATGAAATGGGATAATAGATTTTTTTTAACAATCCACATTATATTCGTTAAACTGAAAAAAATCGTTAAACTGATATTCGTTATAACGAGATTATACTGTATAGATTGCCCATAAAAAATGATATGAAATATATTAATAATGTATCCAATTATGTTTTTGAAATTTATTAAAAGCGACACTTTTGTATTTGCCTCATGCCAGGAGTTAATAGCCGAATATAGATGATCAAGGATTTCGCTACTTACAGCGACCGTTTTGATTCTTTTAATTTCAGAAGTTTAAGTGCGTATTTCGATTGCATGTCTGTTAAATTTTTGTTTTGTTATATTATTTTATTTATTTACTTAAGAAGTTTTAATTTCGTTATGGAATAGTAGCCGGAAAAAAATTATGAACTATTTATATTGTTAAATGCAAACGAGATAACCTTTGGTATTCGGATTGTACGTGACAGGGATGGATTTTTAAAAATATGATGTTTGAAAATAATTTAAAAAACCCATAAAAAATCAGTATTTGAGATATTGTTTTCAAACAAATTGTATTTGATAAATCATTTTTTCCTATTCCACTACGTAGAAATTGAAATTGTACCACGTTTAAAAGAAAAGAAAAAAAAAAGTTTTAAAATTGAAATTTATTGGGAAGTGTTGCCACCGTCAATATGATGTCAGCGTTACTCACGGACAGGATTTTGCTTTATAATATAAGATAGATATGGACCTCTAAAGTTGACAATTTTTTATAATTGCCCATGCCATGACAATAAATGGTTAAAAGTGGAAAAAAATTCATTTTGGGGGAATTTTTTCTTTGCTGATTCGAATGGAGAAAAAAGTGCATATTTTTATTAAAATACTTTAATGAATACACTATTCTTAATAATTAATCTTAATAATTATAATATGAAAATTAGTGAAATACATAAATTAATCTTTAAATCATACCTAAATTCCCGATGTTTCTCTTTAATATCGATTGTTTCTTTTTTTTTTTTTTTTTTTTTTTTTGTTTTATAATTTATTTGTCACTAAGTTATTGTTTTAAAATGACAAGAATAACTTTTATCATGCTCTTTAACATACAATATATAAATATGTGAACATTATGGTTTTCAAGACATTAAATAATTGAATTAATTTATAATAGAATACCCTTTATAAAACTAGCTGGGTGTGCCAATCCCAAAACTTTCTACTATCTCATATATTTTAATATTTCAAAATGTTGTTACAAATGCCAATATTTCATTTCTAATAGTTTTGTTAGTATTTTTATTAGTATTCTGCATAATTTCATACACTTTTCGATGGCACAATATTGAAAATTGCACAAAAATCACTATTACAGCGCCCCTTGCGGTTATAGCTATTACAGAGCCCCCTTCCAGCGGATGTTTTTCAAATTGAGGGAGGACCTTCTTGCCATAGCCAAAAACATACACAAAAAATTTGGTTCAATTCTATGCATAACTTCATGCACTCTTTTTGATAGTACAATTGTCAAAATGGCAGAAAAATCTCGATTACAGCTCCCCCTTCCAGCGGATTTTTTCCAAATTAAGGAATCACCTGCTTGCTTCAACCAAAAACTCAAAAAAAAAAAAAAAAAAAAAAAAAAAGGTTCAATTCTATGCATAACTTCATACACTTTTTAATTGTACAATGGCGACACACGGACAGACAGACATTTTCTATAAACATGTTTTGGGGGATCTGTGATCATTAAACGTGTAAAACCGCCTAAAACCGGAAGTCGAAAAAAATTTCGATTACAATACATTCTTCTATTGAAGATAGAAGAACGAAAAAAAAGTGTAATTTTAAAGGTCTTTCTAGAACTTACATGAAAGTTTTTTTTTTTTTTTTTTTTTTTTTTACATCGTGCATTAACCTTTCAGTGAGCGCAATTAAATATTTTGCACGGTGCGCAGAGTATTTTCTGCAGGCAGTAGTTACGCTATTACAGATGCAAGATATTGCATAACATCAATAAGAGACATGCTGTAAGTACATTTTCACATATGTAAATATTAAAATTTTAATCCTTATTTCATTGCTGATAATTGTGAGAACAACGTGCAGGAAAAATCACGTTTGTTATAAAATTTGCAACAATTTGCTTGCTGGAAGGTGTTTTTTTTTTAATTGAAGTTATAGCCAGCGTTTAGACTTTTTTCTTTTCATACTGCACGTAATAAACTTTTCTTAACTGTCAAAATTAATTCAGTTACCTATCTGGTTTCATATTTACATTCTGGTTATGGCTTTATTATTAAATCAAGAATTCGTTTCAACAATGTTCAGTTAACTGTTTAAATATTTGTTTTCTTCCACAAAACAGTATTATCTTAATTTGCACTATACGGATTACACAATTAGTTGAAGATCTAATAGAAGTTTATTAACTAGAAGTTTATTAACTAACAATCTTATTCCCTTAAATGAAAACAGGGATTAGCAGAGATAATGTTTTATACCAAGTCTTAGTGAGCGTTGACAAAATGATGGAAGGACTTTATGCTGTGCTTTATTTGGTGTGTGTGTCTCCAAAGGTCATAATGATTAAAGAAAACAATCTCAAATTTTTATGGCTATTAAATGCCATTATTCGTTTCATTTGAATAAATTATTTAACTAATTGGATTATGTTTACAAATGATTTAAAATTAAAATAATACTAATCAAAGAAAGATATTGTAAAGGTCTTAAAATAATATAGGTTGCTTTTTTGAAAATATTTCATAGCTTTATGACTTTATTTAATAAAAAATAATACATAAGCTTCATGTCATGTATTGCAATATTCAGTTAACTGTTTAAATATGTGTTCTCTTCCTCAAAACAGCATTATCTTAATTAGCACTATACGGATTACACAATTAGTTGAAGATCTAATAGAAGTTTATTAACTAACAATCTTGTTCCCTTAAATGAAAACAGGGATTAGCAGAGATAATGTTTTTATACCAAGTCTTAGTGAGCATTGGCAAAATGATGGAAGGATTTTATGCTGTGATTTATTTGACGTGTGTGTCTCTAAAGGTCATAATGATTAAAGAAAACAATCTCAAATTTTTATGTCTATTAAATGCCATTATTCGTTTCATTTGAATAAATTATTTAACTAATTGGATTATGTTTGCAAATGATTTAAAATTAAAAGAATATTAATCAAAGGAGGATATTTCAAAGGTCTTAAAATAATATAGGTTGGTTGGTTGAAAATATTTCATAGCTTTTATTTTTTTATAGCTTTATTTAATAAAAAATAATACATAAGCTACATGTCATGTATTGCAATTATATTTTATTTAACTTTTCTATTATTTAGTTAGAATCATATAAATGGTTTTTGTTTTCTTTTGTATTGTTAAAGCATAAAATTCTTTTTTAGGAATTATGCATTAAAAACGACAGTTTTTCAGCTAAAAACATTAAAAGCTAAAAATATAAAATTCATGTTCATACAAGGTCATGCATTATAATCTCTGTTAATATGTATTTTATACCAAGTTTTAGTGAATGTTGACAAAATGATGGAAGAATTTTATGTTGTGCTTCATTTGCCGTATGTGTCTCAAAAGGTCATAATGATTAAAGAAAACAATGTTTTTATAGCTAAATTACTTAAATTATCGATTTTTACATTTATGGATAAATTATTTAACTAATTAGGTTATGTTTTCAAATGATGTAAAATTAAAAGGATTCTAATCAAACGCAAAGAATTTAAAGATCTTAAAATAATACAGGTTTCTTGCATTAAAATATTTCATAGCTTTATGGTTTTCTTTAATAAGAAATAATATATTAGTTACGTGTCATCGCGCTGTGTTGTATTTATATTGATTTAACTTTTCTATATTTGGTTAGAATGAATTCATTTTGTTTTTACTTTTGTAGAGTAAAAGCATAAAATTCACGAATGATTCATCGAAAACGACAGTTTTAAAGAAAAAAATTTAATGTATGTTGATAAAAGATCATTCACATAATCTCTAATAATATTTATATAACTTGTTCACTGTCTTTCATTGCCTAATTATAACCTGTACACGGGGCCTGTACACTATGCTGGACAGCATCTGTCCGGCTTTAGCATGTACACAGAATAGAGCCTCTGTCAAAAGGTCCTTTTGACAAGGGCTCTGTCAAGAATACAATGGACCTTATGCACGCGACCCGTGGTCGAGGCTAAAATTCGTCTGCTGGCGGTATTTAGCATAGCAGAGTATGGAGTGTGAGTTATTAATGCTTTTTTGTTAAAAATACCGCAAAAAATCTTTGTTGTAGCAGCATATACTTAATATATTGTAATGTAAATTCAAATTGCTGTTCTGTATGCGAGAAAATTCCCTAAGCTTGCAAATTTTCAGTTAAAATGTATGCACTTAACCTGGGTCAAGGCTAAAGTCGTCTGCTAGCGGTATTTGCGCCTGCGTATACTGGCATTCTGGCAGTGCTCGAATAACAGATCAACATACCTCCAGTTCTGGCGTCTGACGTCACCTGCATAAGGTCCATTAGAACAAGACTTAATAGGGAACATCCCCAAATGTCAGTTCTCCATTTTGAAAAGAGTGGTATCATTCGAAAGCTCTTGTCAGGAGTATCAAGAAATGTATAAGAACTATACACCGGAATCTTCACGAAGTTCACGAGATATGAACCCTTTTCTCTTTCGGAAGAATATAAATAAAGAATGGGGAAACTCTGTGAGATTCCTTCAGAAGCTATCCAAGGCTGGAATGTTGTCTTTTAATTAATCATGATAGTTTTTTTCCACTCAAAAGTGTTGAAAACTCATATGTTTCCAACATCTTGCACAAACGATGAAGGTATTTTTACTTGACAGATTGCTATTACTTTTTGCTACTTTTTCCCTTGCGAATATTTCGTGAACCATTCGATTTGGTAGTATAGTTCCTATATATTTTTTGATATTCTTGACAAGAACTTTCGAATGTCACCACTCTCTTCAAAATCCAGAACTGACAATTGGAGATGTTCCTTAGTTAGAATAAACAACAAGAACACAAAGAATTAATTTGTTTTAACAATATTCAATAGACTGGTAAAAAAAAAAAAAAAAAAAAAAAAAAAAAAATCCCTAAAAACAACAATCTCTTAATTTACCCTAAACATATTGCATAATTAACTAAAGATTTAACTGAAGTTTATAAACTAATCATCTTGTCCACTTGGCTGAAACAGGGATTAACATTGATAAACTTTTTTTTATTGCCTAGTGAATGTTGACAAACAAATGTGGACGTGTGTTATACTAAAATGCATGTGATTTCAAAAGACATAGTCATTAAAAAATACAATTTAAAGCTTTTATATCCCGATGATATTAAATGCTATTATTCTTTTTGCCAGAATTAATTATTTAAATAATTAGATAATAAGAGATATGATATTAAAAGAAAGTTATTCAAACGAGAAAAATTAGAGATATATATAAAAAAAAAAGAAGTTCCTTGTTTTAAAATATTTCATAGCTTCATGGTTTTTTAAAAATAAAGATTAATATGGTAGATGCGGACAATCCGATATGCTGCATTTAAGATTAATTAGAACTTTTGATTATTTGATTATAAAGATATTAATTTTTTTTTTCCGTTTGAAGTGTAAATTCATACAACTTCTCTTTACGAATGATGCATCGAAAGCAAGAATTTTAAAGGAAAAGTTATTGATATATATTCATAGAAACAATACTCGACTGTAAAAGTCAATTCAATGAAATTCTTTTAATATTTATATTCTGGTTCACTACCCTTTCAGTGACTGGTTATTAAATGACGTAATTTGCTTTAACGATATTCTGTCGTGTAGTGTAAAAGCATACATTTTTTGTTCACGACAGAGGGATCCAAAACGAGAGTTTTAAAGCAAAAGGTTTAAAACTTACTGGTTTAAAAGGTTTAAAACAAGAAGTTTATGTATATTCATAGAAACAATTCTCAACTATAAAAATCAGCTCCATGAAATTTTTAATACTTATATTCTGGTTCACAACCTTTCATTGACTAATTATTGAATCAAGAATTAATTTATTTTAATAAATTTTGTCGTCTGTGAAATATTTCTCTCTCTCCAAAAACAACATTCTCTTAATTTATATTAAACGCATTATATAAATAAATTATGATATAATCGAAAGTTATAAACTAATCATCTTCTTCACTTGAATGGAAATAGGGATTAACAAAGTTGTTTTTTTTTTTAATACCTAGTGATTGTTGACAAATTGATGGAAGGATTCCTGCTAAACTTCTTCTCGCGTATGTTTTCTTCATAGGTCCTTAAAGAAAAATAATATTAAGTTTCTGTGTTTGAAATTATTGAAGGCCGTTATTATTTTCATTGGGATTAATTATTTAAATTATTCGACAGTGCTTACAAGTGATATTAAATGATGAAAAAGCTAATTAAACGAAAACAAACAAAAAAATTTTAAATGTACCAGACAAAAATTATTTCTTTGGAGTTATTTCATAGCTTTACGATTTTAATTTACTCAAGCATTTATTCGACTTTTATTTAATTATAATTATTTTTGGCGTATGTGTGTTCAAGGAAAATATTTAAGTAAATGCATTCAATTTTTGACTTTTATTTTTGTTTTAAATGGTTCATGATTTCACCGATTGCTAATGGATTTTACCCGGAGTTATCATTTGTATGCTAGCCTCTCATTGCCTACTTTCTAAATTCAGAAACAATTTGTTTTAACAATATTCAGTTAAATGTTAATATTTCTTTTTCATCCAAAATAACCCTCTAATTTACTCTAAATGCATAACAGAATTACTTAATTTAATTATAATTACAACTACTAATTTTTAATTATTACTTTTATTTAATTATATTTTCTGAATATGTGTTCACGGATAATATTCATGTAAATGCACTAAATTTTGTACTTTCATTTTTGTTTTAAGAGGTCTCAGAACTCTTGTACAGACCCAGAATATTACAATATTTTCTATATAAAAACTCCAAGATGACACAGTTTCTCAGCATAAGGAACTGCAATGTGTTTTACTAAATTGACCAAGAAATGGTCAGAGTTCACTAATCCGACGGGAACATTAGAGCAAACGTTACATCATGATCAATCTTGAAGGCTCGACAGTTTTTGACAAGCACTTAAGTGCAAGACCACCATGAGCGACTCTGATCTCCCGTCATAGTGAAACTAGATCAGTACGTTCGCTTTAGAAAGCATTTCCTTCAGGTGTACAGCGTAAGAGTAAGGCGGGTCTTATGAAAGCCCTAGCTGACTACTCAGGTGAGAAAAAGGTAGGAAATTGGCCAAAATCCAGGTACACAGGGTGCCTGGACAAATAATAGATAATAAATAGATGAGACGATAATTAAGAAGTTAGTTAGCGATTCCTCGAGACTTGGGAGAGCAGAGATCGGTTGGACCGATGCTTCGCCCCTGAATTTTGACTAGGGGTCATCCTGATCCAAGGGAAGAAGAAAGGCTTCGTTGACGAACCAACCGTGCGGCCCGGAGACGGCGATAGTCAGCGAGATGTGACTCAGCCGAAGAAACCGTTTGGTAGAACAATTCAGCGAATAGATCACATTTTGATCATAGAGACAATTAAGTCCGTGAACTTTTCCTCTACTACAATTTGGACTTAGAACTTATAGCCGCCACCTCGTGACTGTATATATTTTCACCAGTACTCAACTATAATTATTATTGCTGTGTTTGTGATATTTAGTAGCATTAATCAACTGTTTATTTTTATCTTATTAAAGTAACTTAATATTTTCTACAACAGAGTTATACTAAACTTCACACCTTCGAATTACATTTACCGCTCTCGCAGCCACACTTTGAGGACTTGAAGTGTGAACTCTTGAAATTGGAAAAAAACGAAAAAAAATGTACATTTTCAACATTTAATAACTTAAAATGCATACGATTTTAAAACGCAATGTTTGAGGAGATGAAAGATAAAAGTATGTTCTTTTATTTCATACGTTTACAAAATTGCAAGATGCAGAATTAATATTTATAGGGGCTTCAAACTGCCAGACATTTTTCGAGCATAAAATTGGCATGACAGCTTATACGCATGATTATAAAAACAATCTTGCATCAGTAATAAAATTTTTTACCTGATTATATTTCAGATTATAATAATTAGTCTGAACCTAAATAAATTTGTATTTAAAGCATTTTTATACTTTAAATACACATTTGTATTTAGCTAATGCAAAATTTTGATAATTTTAACACTGTAACGAGTTAAAAAAATATTTTTTTGAACAATAAAAGAAAAATTTTAGGTTCAATGTATGCAGACTAACATGAAACATATCTTTTGAAATTTTGATGAATAAATATGGAGACGTTTTGAGATGTACTGCGCGTTATGCCCATAAACGTCATTTTGAGAAAATGACTTCAAAGTTTCGGAAGCACCATTTTATCTATGGGTGGTTATAATATTCAAAAAGCCAAAACTTGTGTTCTAATGGAAATTTCAAGAAAACAATTATATCAAAATGATGTTCAAAAAAGATAGAAGTGTAACATGTCAATCAATTAAAATTTAGAAGCTTTAAGAGACCTGAAACCCCTTAAATAGTTCATGATTTCGGTGATTGCTAATAGATTTTACCAGGATATGACATTAGTATGATGGCCTCTTATTGCCTAGTTTCTAAATTCAGAAACAATTTGTTTTAAAAATATTCAGTTAACTGTTAAATATTTCTTTTTCACCCAAAACTACTCTCTAATTTACACTAAAAGCATTATCGAATTATTCAATCGAAGGTTGTTAATCAATCATATTTTTCACTTGAATGAAAACAGTGACTGAAATACATTTTTTTTCAATACCTAAGTGAATGTTGTCAAAATGGATAGATTTCCATGTGGCGTATATGTCTTCAAAGATTATAGTCTTTAAGACGACTAGACAGGTTTGAAATGACGAAAACTGACTGAAATTTGATAGCGGATTAGGAACTCAGTAGTTAATTTAGATTATTATTTCTATTTTTTGCATTTATTTATTTATTATACATGAATTACTAAATACAAAATTACTTCTGTCAAAATTTGACAGAAGGTGTTTAAAATACTGTTAATTACATAAAATAGAAAAATTGTACTTCTAAAAACCAAGTACATTAAAGTACACACATACTCGTTATCAGGTTTAGAAATAAAATACAAAATAGAGAACTGGGCCATTTCAAGACAAGAACCACGTTGGCATGTTCCGTAGGATAGAATGGTAGGTTGGTGAAAACTGCTATTTAACTAAGTAAATTAATCCAGATTTGCGTTTTGTTTAATCCTGATTTTTTTGTCTGCATATGATTTCCAAAGATTCTGTAATACATAAAGTGTTATAGCCAGGGCTGCGGAGTCGGACTTGGAGTCGTATAGTCAGAGTCAGACCCATTTTTGAGCAAAAGAGTCGGAGTTGCAGTCGCTAAAAAACAAGCCGACTCTGACTCCGACTCGAGATTTTTTCGTTACACATGTTAAAGTGAAATTAAACTAATTATATGTAATTTTAAATCTATAAATGAATTATTATTGTTATGTATGGAGTATATCAGGCTATTCAAGTTAAAGATGACCGATTTACTGTGGTGTAAAAGTAGATAGAAGGGTAGGTAAAGGGTACTAGAGTAGATGAAAACTGTTTTAATTCATAACTGTAGTAGATATTTCACATTTAGTATATAAGTACTTCCTTTCATATTTTTGGGGTTTGCGGATAGAACCCGAGGTACAAAGGTCTGGGAGGACCCAAGGCCCGGAAAATGAAGGCAATTTTTCAAAAAGGCCGTGTAAGTAGAAATAAGACAATTTATGTTAATGGGTCAGATCAGACAGATAAAAAAATTGAGCTGGCTGACAAGCCCAATATAACAAATTTGAAAGAATCAAACTACGCCGATAAAATAGGAGAAATTTACAATAGGCAAAAGGCATGATTGGGGCAGAATAAATATAAAAGCACGGTGGAACGTTTTAGGGGACGGGCCTTAAAATTTCGGTTTATGCAGATCCCTTACCGGAGGTAATGCAAAAATTATAAATTTGTGCTATTTTTGGAGGCAAAAGAACTAAGAACATGGTATAGTAATAGTCGTGTAATAGTCGCCTTTCTTCCCTTTTCCCCCGCAAATTTTTCCAGTCTGTATGACCAAAAGTCAAAATTCTAAAATAACCTTCCTTCATTTATGTATTTTTCTGCATATGAATTAAAATAAGATGAAATTGTAATATCTTTTTTCTGAATCGGCGGTACCCAAAATAACGATAAAATAGTGAAATTTCGTTATATTTCACCTTTTGAATTTCGGATTTTTCAGTTCTGCAGAACCCGAAATAAAGCCAAAATTGTAAACTCAACTCAAAAAAATGCAATTTTTTTGTTATTTCATTATTATTTCATTGTTATTTCATTATTTCATCATTGTTATTTCATTCAATCCACAGGATCAGAATTATTTCCAAAATAATAAAATTTTCATCTTTACTTTTTCCTCCTTTCCATATAAGTTTTTCGAGTCTAGAGGACACAGCAAAATAACAACTAAATTGTAACGACTTAGCTTTTTCTTCTCAGTCCAAAATTTGTAAAATTTACATTTGAGTTTTTTAGACTTCGATGGTTGGATTTTTCGGGGGAGCGAAATTGTAAAGTTAATAAAGCGGAAAATATAATATTTTTCTGCTTTATTTTTGAAGCCCTAAAAAGATAATCAATGCCGAAATAGTCAGATTTTAGCTTTATTTTTTCTTATATTCCATTATTATTTTAATAACTAACACCCCCATACGAGTACTAGCGTTGCAAGCCCGAAGTCGGAATAAGAGTCGGAGTCGTTAAAATACCCCGGAGTCGGAGTCGGAGTCATTAAAATATCACGGAGTCGGAGTCGGCCATTTTTCACACCGACTTCGCAGACATGGTTATAACCAACTGTTTTCTTGATGTTCTTAGCTTTGTTAAACTGTGTATTAATAACACTTCTTTGACGTAATTTGGAAAGTCCTGTGCGGGGCGGTCAAATTTAATATCTGAAATATGTTCTTTAAGACGTACCTTGAATTTCAGATGTAAAAGATAACCGCCCCCGCAAATCCCTCTCCAGACTACATCAAAGAAGAGATATTAATATGCAGTTTAACGCAGCTAATATCATCAAGAAAATAGTTGATTATAACATTTCATTTATTAGAGAATCTTTGGAAATCAGATGCAGAAATTTTAAAACCTGTAAAGATCAGTTTTCACCCAGTTACTATTCTACCCTATGCTCCATTTTGGAACATTCCAATGTGATTGACTTGAAAGGTATTCTCTATTTAGTATTTTATTTCGAACCCTGATAATGAGTACATGTGTACTTGAAAATACTTGGTTTTTAGATGTACGTTGTTTTTATCTTACATAAATAAGAACATTTGAAACACCTTTTAGTAAATTTTGACCACATTAATTTCGTATTTAATTCATCTATTTACATAATACGAAAGTGAGGTGACTATTTCGGGTCTTACCCGTCCTCCAGAAAAGCAAACTTATTGTGGCCATATTAGGCGTAAGAATTCCGATTCTTCAACTTCATGGAAATATACACATAATCTGCTTTGTATCACATATATTTTTCTTTTTCTCTAAAACCTTAAAAAATTATCCAATTATAATTTTTTATGTTCTAAATCAAAAATAACGGATAACCAGCTATTATAAACAATGGATTAGGCTTTGTTTCTAAATATTGTTTCGGCGCCATCTGTAGGCAATTAATACAAACAAAGAAACTTTCTGTTAAAATTGTACTTTTTTATGCATCTTATCAGTTTTAAAGGCATTGCAAATAAAATGAATATTTCTTATTAGTTCTTATTGTATTAGAAATATAATACCGTAGTACAACATATTTTAATTACATCAATACAGATAAAATTTTCAATTTTAACAGAGTGAGTTTGTAGCAGGGAAATAAATTACTCATATTAAAGCAATTATTAGTTGCAATTTACTTTATTGCAATTTAGTTTGCATGCGTTACTTTGCATTACTTTTGCAATTTACTTTACTTGTTATTCAATTTACAATGAAAAAAGATGCAGCTTAAAATCATTGAGAATTTGCTGTTTAGTGTGTTATAGAACAATTCAAAATTAGTTTCTGATCAGTAAAATAGTTTGCAAGTTAGAAAATTAATATCGGGTAAAGAATAAGATATAAAAATAGTCTTCTGCTCTGTAACATTAATATGCAAAAATACTTTATAATACGTTTTATAGAATTAAACGTAATTTTTCCTATACTATATATAGATATATATTAGTTACAAATGCAATGCAAATTTTATCATGCCCTGTTTCATGCTGTAATATTTAAATTTTAGGATGCAATTCTAATACTTTGAAAAGAGCCATTTTTCAATTTAAATTTCTGTATTTTAAATAGGATTTTAAATTATACTTGCATAATATCTTTGTTGCAGTCATAAAAAACCAAAGGATAACACTTTTTGATTAACAAATGCAAAAATCATAAAATGATGCATCATGTTGGGTCCGAATATTTTTGAAAAAAGTTATCGAGGCCCAGAAAAAAAACAAAACACATAAGTAATATAAGTACTTATTACTTTAAAAATTTTCTTTTTACATGCACATACATATAATATGAAATAGAAAAGTCAGGTATCCGTTCTGAAAAATTACTACATACACAGGTATACGCCTGAAAGTTTTTACATACACATAATAAAATAAAAAAAAACAGTTATTCGTTGAAAAATTAAGGAGAAATGTTACACTTGCGGTCTTTAGGATACATATTGATTCACAAAACGTTATTTTAGTACACGACAATAACAACGCAAATGAACGAAAGCTCCGCACAAGATCGCAATCTATGACTGACAAGACGAATCCACTCCATGGAGGAAAGAGATAGATGGAGATGCAGTATGCCGTATGCCGTAAAAGTGGTTTGCAGTATGATGTGCGTTGTCACTCAAATTTAAATGCCCTGATTCGGCCCAAACAAAACAAGCACGTGAAACAGGGACCGAATTCTTTGTGAAATCTCGTGCCTTTTTTTTCTCTAAATGAAAGTTACCTACTATATGTAAGCATTCTAAATTAGCATTTCATTGTATTATGAATTAAAAACTGTATTACTAGAACTTTTTATCTGTTTTTTTTTTTTTTTTTTTTTTTTTTTTTTGCAAAAGAACGTGATTGTGTTTGGACCGAACTTAGCGGATTTTAGGGTTACATTTTTGGCGTCACCTCCAGCCACCACACTTCATCTCTATTCTTTCTCTTTAGTCTAATATCCACTCCCTCCCAGACGAATCCTTGCGTATTCGTTACAACGCAACTGGCCAGTGACACCGCCGCGTATGCGCACAAACGAAGCCGAGTTCACGCCCTCCCAGCACTGCACCTGCGCTCCAACGCAGTATTTTGTTTTTCACATCATAGCATTAACATCACTATAATAAAATCCTACCAATCGCGCTATTACTCGTGAAATATAAGAAACACTGATAAGGTTATCGCTCAAACGTATCTATTATCTGTAAATATTAATAAATTATTTATTCAAATTGAAAATTTTTGGTGGTCTAGGCTTCGACCTTCTGCTGTCCGGATGTGGACTGTGGTCCACTAGTTGCCGACCGTGTCCTTAAAATGCAGATATTTTGATAGAAGTGTCTTTATTTATTTTACTATGAATTTAAGAAAAAAAAAAAAAAAAAAAAAAAAAAACAAGCCGTATATCTTTGTTAATCAGCAGATTACCTTATTTTCATTCATATTTATCGATCATGTAGAATTTTTTGAATCTCAGAACGAAAGCAATAAAATATCCAATGATATTTTATGCTGCCATCTATAATGAAAAATGGAAACTACATCCAAATGTTCAAGTGAAGCTTAGGTTGAGAACACCAGCGTACTTAAAAAACAGCAGCATATCGTCATTAAAATGAGAGATCAATCAGCAACAGTCAGTCATTAGCCGCTTAGTGCCAAACGAATCATCATAATAATAGCAATCGTCGAAAATCCTGGGTGTTTTCCACGATAAAAGAATCATATAGTTGTAGATAAGCTTATTTATTTAAATTCTCATTCCTCAAAAGAATGGAGCACTCTCAAATTACATTGCAGAAATATTTTATAAAAGTAAAAGATGTCAGTGACAGAAAGAATTCTATAAGATCAGAAGACATTTTTCTGATGTCGACTTATTCTTTAACAGATGATTTCTCTAAATCAACTTCTTTTCTGAGCTAGCGCGGAATGTTTTATAGTAAAAGCGTAGGAATACAAATATCTGCATTATAGCAATTCGAATATTTTATAATTAAAAAGCGAAGATCGCGGATGTAGCTAATCGTTGTGGTACGGTTTTATTTGTCCCGAAAGCAATCTTCTGAAATAATCGAGAACGAACTGGGTGGGAAAATTGAAAGACAATATTTTAAATGGGGATTTTAAAGGGGGAAATTGTTTTTATTGTCGCAAAGCCAAAATAAAATAAAGACGCTAAATTGAATTAGATTTTTTGAAAGGATAAAAAGAAAAAGGAAATAATTACATTTTAATGCAAAAATAGTAAAATTAAAAGGGAAAGATGTAGAATATTCTTTAGTTAGGTTAATAAATAAAAATGTTTCGCATACATATATATACATTTATTTAACTAAAAAAACTAAACCTGTGGCTGTACGATCCATGAAGGATCAGGGCCTACAGTGCCCAACTCTGTTTACTTGACCCTGGGTCCCGAGGTACTATGCAGCATGTGTCCCGGCCAGGTGGTCAGCCCAACGTGAGACTCTTGGTGTTTAGTGGTGTTTAGTTCCCAAGGAAGCTGGATACTCATTTTATCGACCCCGAAGGAATGAAAGTTTGAGTGAACCTTGGCCAACCGGGAGCCGAATTCGCGACCTGTAGCGTGGCAGATAGGCGTTCTGACCACTACGCTACTGGGCTTTACATTTATTTAACATTCACACTTAAATTGCGATTACTTTATAGCCTATAGATTTCTTTAAAATGCTCAAAAGTAGTTTTCTAGGTTAAGCCTGAATTCCATTAAATTTCAGTTTCAGTATTTATGTTCAAGTTCACAATCTTTCATTTCCTAATTTCTAAATTAAGAATTAATTTATTTTAATAATGTGCACTAGACTTTTAAACATTTTTTTTTCTCCCCAAATCAACATTCTCTTAACTTACACTAAACTCAATATACATTTAATTATAGATTTAATTGAAGGAGATAAATTAATCATCTTGTTCAGTTAAATGAAAACAGGGATTAACAAAGATAATGTTCTTTTTTTCCAATATCTTGTGAGTGTTGACAGAAGTGAAAGGATTTTATACTGTAGTTCTTTTGGCACAAATATCTTCAAAGGTTATAGTCATTAATGAATTAATATCAAATTTTCTTCCTTGACATTATTAATGCTATTATTTTTTTCGTTGGGATTAATTATTTAATTATTAGATAATACTTTCAAGTGATATAAAATCTAAAGGATGCTAAGAAAACTAAAATAAATTAGAGACTCTCAAAAGTACAAGAAATGTTGTTTGTTTTAAAATATTTTAGTGCTTTACACCTTTTATTTAATAAATATTAATGTACCTTCAAGCATAATTTTCGAATGAGTTCACTAAATTTGGAGAATTTTATTTTTGTTTCAAATGTTAATTTTCCCTCCGGTTGCCCTCGGATATTATCTTAACAGCTGAATACGTTATTAGAGGTATACAGTAGCATTTTTTCATTTTGAAAATGATTATCGCTCGTTCATGGATTTTGTTTTTAGCTACACATAAAATATTTAATGTACTATTACTTATAGTCTCATTTTTAAAATACCAAAAGAAATTGAAACATGTATTGCATATGCCATAGTATAATAATATAAGAATTTAAATATGTTGTTCAGATAAAGTTCAATAACCTCAATTTTGTAAATTGTAAACGGATTGCTATGCAGGTAGTTTTTTAAGCATTACGTCAAAACTACTTAGCGGAATGAGATGTTAAGTATTAATGTTTGTGCAGTTATTTGTAGAGGTAATTTTAAATTCGCATATTTGAAGATTCTAGAAATTGATTTCTGTTAAGAAATTCACAATTGCGATTCATATTTTTCTAGAAAATTAGTTTGAAAACTATATATTGTGATGTTAGTTAAAATATATACACAGGGTGTCCGGTCTCAACGGTGTCCAATGGCTAATTCCTAAACCGTTAGTCATAGACATATAGTTCCAATTACAAAAATGTTTAAAATCAGGTAAAGAAATATTTTAAAAGCGATTTTGGTCAATAAAAACATTTCTTAAAAAATTACGAAATTTAAATTTTTATACGGTCACCCGGTCCTATAAATTATATTTAGTAAAATTTTCCTTTTACACTGACAAGTAATACACAAAAAGTCCCGTTATTCTACGATTAAAATTGACCGAGTAATAGCTGTTTAAAGTTGGAGCATATTTTTTGCTGCAAATTGGGGGCCATTCACAAATTTAGTAGAAATATAATTTCATCAGATATATTAGAAAATGGTTGAGAGTAAAATTAACATTGCAATATAAATTTGAAATCTTTAATCATTCTGGCGTATTAATGCAAAATATACAATTTGTAATAAACATTTAAGAAGAAAGAAAAAAAACAGAATTTTTGTTAAATAAAATTATGCTAAATTAACAGCCTCAATTCTTTACAAAATGATACGTATTTTAAAATAGTATTAGATTACACTAGCCTGCAAAAGTTGGGTTATGTCATGTTTTTTAGCTTTTGATAATTGATTCTTATGTATTCTGTACCGCTGAATCTGCAATTGACCTTCATTTTTAACCATCACATCAGGATTTATCTCAAATTTCAAAGTTAAAAAGTTCAAATTTAAAATTGAATCTCCTCCCTCATCTCATCGGACCACTCAGCTATTTAGCTGTAAGAATCCCAGGATAGGCAAAAGTATCGAATAAATTATTGAAAAAAATAAAAATAAAATAAAACAAAAAAAAGTTTTACATACGTTTTATAGTATGAGATTTTCGCTATATTTTAACTTATACATTTACGATTTGCGTAAAAATTCTAACATGATAGTTAAAAAGGAAGGTCATTTTCAGATTCAGTGCTAAAAAGTACGTAAAAATCAATTATCAAAAGTAAAAAAAAACACAGCCATCTCCTCTACTTTATAGAATCCGACTTTTGTTATTCTTCAAATTTGACAAATTATGATTTGCGAAATATCCTGACATGATGGTTAAAAATGAATGTAATTTTCGGATTCAGTGCTATAAATTACATAAAAGTTTAAAAAAAATCAACAATCGCGGTCTTGTATTATCTAATCTAAAACTTTTTCTTAAACTTCTTGGCGGTAATCTACCCGAAATTTTTTGTGTTATCCTGTAAAATAAGTATAAATGGTAACCACGGAAAATCATAATAATATTAGATTGTTATTGGATTTGCGCCAGTATGTAAAATGTAATCTCGATCGATATTTAAAAGTCAGTTAAAGTCCGAGTACAAAATTTTGAACTGGAAAACATACATAAGATCGTTGAAGTAACATAAAAACTTAAAAAAATAACATATTTGTTAAAAGAAATCATAAAAGAAACAGCCTCAAATCCTGACACAATAAAACATATGTTATTTTAGCCAATCTGAAACTTAATAAATTTTATCTTAATCGTAATACTTGTACGATTTTTTTCAAAGCGCAGATACACATGAAATAAGATCTTCGCACTTGGTATGTGATCCCTCAAAGCCAAGCCGAACTCATTTGTTTTCAGAGCAGAAAAGTGGCATAAGTCATGCATTTTTAAAGTTTCATAACTCACTCAATTTTAGCATTATATGAATGGGAATTTTTGTGTCTTACTTGTCAGTGTAATAGGAAAATTTTACTAAATATAACTTATAGGACCGAGGGACCGTATAAAAATTTAAATTTCGTAATTTTTTAAGAAATGTTTTTATTGAACCAAATCGCTTTTAAAATATTTCTTTACCTGATTTAAAACATTTTTGTAATTGGAACTATATGTCTATGACTAACGGATTAGGAATTAGCCATTGCACACCGTTGAGACCGGACACCCTGTATATGGATTGTAACCTGTGTATGTTTTAGCAAAAATCGATTTCTAGACGTTTTGAATTCGCCAAAATTATAGCTTATTTAGCCGAGTAGATTTGCAGTTATGCTGCAAAATTTACTCGCATTGCAATCTGTTTCGAAAAAATAAATAAATAAATAAATAAATAAGGAATTTAACATTAAAAGAATGAAACTTTAAAACTCTGTAATTTCAAAATTTCTTAATGGAATTAATTCTCGTATAGACAGTTATGTAAATATACAGGGTGTTCCAAAAAGATCGGTACAACTTCAAAATTTTATTTTAAAAAATGAATAGGCCTACAGGAAAACTAGTTACAACAATAGATTAACTCAAAAAGTTATTAAAGATTTCAGTTATTCAAAAACTGCGGATCCCCTGAAGAAAGCGCAATGTGTCGAGTAGTTCATCGAAATAAAATCCGATGCTAAAACTCAAAGTCGAACGATTGATGTCGATTGGTTGATGGTGATTAAAATCGAACTGTTGATGTCGTTCGAAATTGAATTCTTCATGCGATCACATGCTAAAACTTTCGCGAATTTAATTTGAATATCGTCTCTTGATATTCTTCGCACTACGAAAGGATATCACGTTGAAGTTTACTAAGGTAGCAGAAAAAAAACTCTTTGAGTTATTCTATCTATTGTTGTAACTACTTTTGCTGTTGGTCTATTCATTTTTTTAAATTAAATTTTGAACTAAATTAATATTTACTTAAAGTGATAAAAGACTTTTAACAAGGCAAAAACATACCTTTATTTATTCATATTAGATATGTTTCATTTCTCCGACGGCAACATTCTCAATAATAAATACAATACAAATATTTTCGCTAAAAAATTATAAATTGAAAACTGGTAAACAAAAATCACGCGAACTCAAGCATAATGAAATTAACTGCAATATTAACAAGTTGGAAATTGCTCGTCAAACGTGGCAAATGAGGTGTGTTCGTACTGTAACTAGCTTTATAAATATTTTTTTCACTGCTTATTGTAATGAATGTATATTTTAATGCACTTCATAAGTGCATATAAATTTCATTCTGTTCGAAAGGCTGTAACATCATTAAAATGCACTTGAAATATTTTTTTCCCATTGGCCTTAATGTAACGCAAAACTTTTGACTGTCCCAGTAATTAAACAATACATCCGATTTCCTAAAATTTGAAATGACTCGACAATATTTTGCAACAATCATATATTTAAAATTTCAGACCATTCGGTTAGGCAGTTTTTGCTCTGTTATATGCAGACATACAGACGGACAGACGGACGGACTGAACGACGACTATAGGTACTACGTATTTATATAATTCACCTAAAAATGGATATTTGTGTGCGTTAATTATTTAATACTATTGTTTCATTTTTCTGTAGAGCATCTCTTTCCAAATTTTTTGAAGCTCCATGGATGCTGAATCATTGCATGTATTCTCACTGCGTATGAAGATTTTTATTGATTCGAATCAGTAGAAACCTTCTTATGCACTGAGAATATATGCAGTGATTCAACATTTATAGAGCTTTCTAAAATTTGGAAAGAGATGCTCTACAGAAAAATGAAACAATAATATTAAATAATTAACTCACACAAATATCCATTTTTAATATGCTTTCATTATGGTTGAGTTCGCGTGATTTTTGTTTACTAGTTTTCAATTAAAAAAAAAAAATTCCGAAAATATTTGTACCATATTTATTCAATTCCTACTATTAGTTCACACTCTCCCTATATTTATTTATTTATTTATTTATATATCTTGTTCAAATTTTCAATCGGTAATAAAATACTTATTATTCATCCTATCAAGTTGAAATAAATTTTTTTAAACTTGTACTGGATGACAATTGATGTTAATGGAGTTTTTTCAAATATTAATTCATTAATTAAATTTTAATTAATTAATTTTAGTTTTACATGGGAGACAAAATGGCGGCCATTGGTTATTGAAGCATTTAATGCATCTTCATATCTATAAGGGGGGTTACTATAGGAGGGGCCCTGTTCTGTCACCAAACTTTGTCGTCATTTGTCGCCAACTTGGCGATATATCCCCAAATTTGGCGACCAAAATGTGACGCCAATATGAAGTGTTTAATATGAATGTTTAGTTAATAAAAAGTGTTTAATATGAATAAATAGGCATTTTTTTTTTTGGCCTTGTTAAATTTATTTTATCACTTTAAGTAAATATTAATTTAGTTTGATGTAATCAAGTGATTTTTCATATAGTTTTACAAAATTTTGAAGTTGTACACATCTTTTTGGGACGTCCTGAATAATAAACTATCACCTTGTAATAATATTTGATAAAATGTCTAAGATTAAAACTTCAAAATCAGTAAAAAAGTTTTATTTGACTGTTGACATGTTTCGACTCTACCCGAGTCATTTTCAAGACAAATAAATAATAATATTCTGAAATTGCACGATCTGTGACGCAATAATCTGAAACGCCATCATTCAGTTTTTCACGTCACGCACGCTATTATTTTATTTTACTTCGATGTTCATTTCTATTTTCGTAACCATTGAGTAACTCGAATGAGATTATATAAAGCAGAAATCATCCAAATAAATTTCAATGAAAGTGAGATACAGTGAAACCTTCTTGTGAGACCACCTCCCTAAAAGACCATTTTTTCATGGAAGGAAATTTATTACCATAGGCTCAATACTAATTTTACCTCCATTCAGAGACCATCCCAGTTGAACTCCCTCCGGGAGCGACCAATTTCTTTGAAGAAATTGAAACAAATTCCGTTCTTTCCTGGTCGCTTGAAGAAGATTTTATTAGAAAAATATATCCGAAGAGCGCATTATTCATCAAACTTCTAAACTGAGTTTAGAATTTTTTTTATACCGTTAACTTTTAAGTGTTTCAACCCCATTGTGCCTTTTTAGGCAATGAATTTAACGCTGATGACAAATTAAGAATGACGGTCAATAAACTACTGTCTAGTACTATTCTGTCTGGAAACTATCAAACAAATTAATGAAATCGTCACTATTTGTTTAAAAAAATTACATTTATTTACTCAACTTCGAGGGGACTTGGAAATAAAAGTTATAAAAGATAAAACCATAAAATCAAAGCAAACGTACGTATTCGTTTTATAAATTCTGCAGTAATTAACTTATGTAATTAACTTTTGTTTTAATACTTAAATTTTCAAATTTTTTCCTAATGTGAAAAATAAATTTTAGTAATGTTAATTGTTACCTTTTTTCAACAATTAAAATCTAGATTTAAACATGACCTTCATTAAGAGACCCCCTCTCGGAGTGACCACTTTTTATTGGAACGGAACGTGGCCGCGTTAGGGAGATTTAATTGTAATTTTTCCCTCCAATCTATATTATCCATCCATTATAAGAGAAAACATAGGGATTCTAACACGTGAAAATTCCATATGTAACAATGTAGCATCATTTAACTTACCAAAATTGTGACTCGAGTTACCCAGTGGTTACGCAAATAGAAATAAACAACCAAGTAAATAATAATAATAATAATAACTAGGAAACAGGAATTCTGCTTTTCAGAATTTAGTGTCGCTCCCGATGGAAAAAAAAAGTACAGTAGAGTCCCGCTTATCTGAATTAATATGGACCAAATCCACCTCGGATAAGCAAAAAACTCGGATAAACCGAATTTACACAAATCGGCGCTAACTGAGGAGATGAAATATAAATTCTCACTTAATTCATTAATTAGTTTATAGTTTTTTTCAATCGAACTTATACCTTTGGAATGGATCATTTTGTCCTGATGGCATCCATTCAGCCATTATAAATGGAGTGTTAGAAGAAGATGAAAGAGCAGCCGTAAAAATTTAGAATTCTGATTTTCCGGTCAGAATGGTAAAAAATATGGCCATAATAATGGAAACCATCAGTCCATCAGAATAAAATAACTCGGATAATCGGAATTCTACTGTAGTACAAAACATATTTCAGCTTTAAGACTTAAAACACACGCTTTTATTTTATATAAAATGACGTCATTCGCATCCGGAGGAATAATTCCTTATTTACAATCTAGTGTTAAACAACATCTACAGTAAAGTATGCATAGGACGTCACTATCGCTCAATAATACACAAATCCTAAAAAACAGATGTCGTCATTCAAGAAACTCGACAAAAAAAGGGCTATCTAACGATTTATATGCCTTCATTTGTTTGTAATATTAATATGGATACTTAAAATTAAATTTAGTTTATAATAGCTCCATGTTTTAACAGAAAACATTCATTTCCTATTTTTTTTTTCACAATAGCGTGTATTTTAAGTTCATTTTCCCCCCTTTTTTATGGGAAAATGACAACAAGAAGATATAATTGCTATTTTCAAACTATTTTTTCTTTACTCTCTATAGAAATGGAGTACTTGAGTTGCCAAAGTTAAACAAACAATGCTAAAAATAACAAAAATTAATATCTCAAAAATAAATAGAGATACGGTTTTCAAACAAATTGCGTTTAAAAGAATTTTTTTCCCCTACACGACGGTATAAAAATTGAAAATGTGCAATGCTTAGAAGTTAAAAAACTGCTGTAGATTATTTAATCGTACAACGATACATCTGATTTGTTTTACGGCTAGCTTATACAACTTAACATTATTTTTTGGAGGCGACACAAAATAAACTGGGAGAAAGAAACAGCATATCGGGGGCTACTAACGTGCATTATATGAAAAACTGAATGATGACGTTTCAGGTTATTACATCATATATCGTATAATTTTAGAATATTTTTATTTATTTGTTTTGAAAATGACTCGGATAGAGTCGAATCATGTCAACAGTCAAATAAAACTATTTCTACTGTTTTTCAATTCCTACTATTAGTTTACACTCTCCCTATATTTATTTATTTATTTATTTATTTATTTATATATCTTGTTCAAATTTTCAATCGTTAATAAAATACTTATTATTCATCCTATCAAGTTGAAATAATTTTTTTTAACTTGTACTGGATGACAATTGATGTTAATAGAGTTTTTTCAAATATTAATTCATTAATTAAATTTTAATTAATTTTAGTTTTACATGGGAGACAAAATTGGCAGCCTTTGGTTATTGAAGCATTTAATGCATCTTTATATCTATGAGGGGGGTTACCATAGGGGCGGACCCTGTTATTTCGCCAAATACAGCCAAGTTTGTCGCCAAATGTGACGCCAACATGGCGATATCTGTAATATTTCGCCAAATTCCCATAGACTTCCATTGTAAACCTACTTGCTTATAGAAAATCAACAAATTGAGATATTTTAATGCAACAAAAACTAATATTTGCTTAAGGTATTATATTAAATTTTTCTTTGTAAGTTTCTCTTCTAAGTAAGAATTGACTTTAAAAACAAAATTTTTATATTACTTGTTAAAGTTTAATCTTACGCTTTTTAGCAATTAGAAATTAGAAATACTGAATTAATTCCCTTTCCAAAGTTAACATTTAACGAAAAATCCAAGTGTGATAACGAAATTAGTTGTTAGTACTGAAAATTTTCAAATCTGGCGCAACTTCAGGGTTTTCAAGAGATTCTTCTTTTAAATACCAAGTATTTTTCAGGAAATTTTGTTTAGATTTTGCGTGCAAATTTTGTAGCCCCGAAGTTTATTTTTAATACAAATGATGTAGAAACACACCATTAAATTTTTCTCGCGAAATACTACTATTCAAAAACCGAACCATTTGAAAACCCTACAATTTCTCTATTTAGACAACCACCTAAGCAAAATTTACGTATCGCATTAAAAAGTTTTCCTTAGCACTAATCGATTGATACCAGTCAATTTTTAGGTGTGTTCGTAATTATATAAATACCTAGCCCCTATAGTCGTCGTTTTGTCCGTCCGTCTGTCAGCATATAGCAGTGCAAAAACTACCCAAACGAATGGTTTGAAATTTAATTATATGTAATCGTTGCACAATTTTCTCGAGTCATTTCAAATTTTATGAAAATAGAATTAAAACTTAAAACGATATTAATAATTTTTTCTTCATTCTATTAAATCCTATCATATGTAATTAATTCAGTGTTTTCACATGATAGGTAATGATTCTAGCTAGCCATGGTGACTATTCTTTTAAATCCTATTATACGCAATTAATTTACCGATATCCCATGATATGTAATAATTCTAGTTTACCATGTTGATTACGTCCTATTTAAGATGGAGTCATATTATTTCCACTTTACTGAATTTAATATATATAATCGTAATAAATTTTGTATTCGTGCATTTTTGAATAAGAGTTCAACAGCTACGGCTCCAAGATCTGAATATTTATAAAACTAGTTATAGTACGAACGCACTTCATTTGCCACGTTTGACGGACAATTTCCGATTTGTTTATGCGAAGATTTGCTGCAGAATTAGTAGAAGGTAGTGAGTTTTATTTCTTTCTAGGCCTGAACACAATAAATTGGTATTATTATTATTATTATTATTTAATAAGAAACTAGAGTATGTAGAATTTATATAAGCAGTCGACATTCATCGACATTTCATGATATTTCAGTAACAAAAAATCCTTACTAATACATAATACTGAAACTATTGTTTAAACAATATTTTGCAGTTTTTATAAATTAATGTTTTATGTTGAATTCTTTTATGTACTTTGAGGATTTTCAGAAAATATTTTGGGCAAACAATGATGCAATGAAAATCTGTCTGTAAACAAAATGCTATTGTGTATTTTGCAATTGAATATCTAAATACATATGTATTAGTCTTATTTTTTTTACTCTGCCGTACTATTTATTTGCTGTTTATACAAAAGTTTTTTACTGCTGTTAAGAAACTTCTGTTTATTCTACAAGTTTATAGCTTTTCGGAGTTATTCAAATTTCATCCTTTTAGAAATATTTCGTTAGCATTCTTGGAAATTTCTAATCAATTGCATTTGTCTTCTTTTCTTTTCTTTTCTTTTCTTTTTCTTTTCTTTTCCTTTTTCTTTTTTTTTCTTTTTGCTATACGCGGATGAAAAGTATTTTATTTTATTTAGTTTTGAGTAATTAATTAGCAAAACATCATAACCAGATTTTGTAATTAATCTAACTATCCATGTATAAATTTATTTATCCATATCCATTGATAACTAATATTTTATGAGTACGGTTCTAATACTGTTGCAACTACGTAAGCTCGGTGTAAAATTCCTGAAATACAATTATGCGTGATTTAATAACTATACATTTCTGATTATCTTCAACGAAAAATAAATACGTAAACCGATAAAACTCATTAAGCGTTCGAATAAAATTATAAATTGGGCCCTTTATTTACAAAATTTGTGTCTTATTTATCGTATAATACATTATTCATATAAATAATATAATTTTAATTGGTAACATTTAAAAAATAATTATAAAAACATATTTTACCTGAAATAACCAGTACTGTAATAAAAAAACATGTTGTTTCTGTAAATGATTAGTAACATTTTCATGGCTTAAAATGTTCATTGAAATCATTATTCTGTTAACATATTTCTATTTAACACCAGCTACACATTAAATAATTTGTAGAATTGTAATCCTACAGAATTTCACATTAATAGCTGTGCTAAAATCTACCATTTGGAAAAATATATTTTAGTATAGAAAATATGTTTATTTTACAAATTGTCAATTATATATTGACTATTTAATCACGCCCCGTCAGTGGCCGAGAGGTTCTGCTCGCGAAACTGGTAGACGAGAGGTGCTGGGTTCGAACCCAATCGCGCTCGTTGGCCTAATCTTTCATGTTTTCTTCAAACCTTAAATTTCATTGCATAAATGCGGGTTAGATTCTCTTTGAAAGACCACCCATGGAGGGCACTCCCCCCATTCCTTCGGGCCTTTATCCCTCGTATTGCTGGTTGGCCGTCATAAAACAACACCAACAACTATTTAATAATTAAATCATTTTGTGCATGTTTCAACGGCCGCGTGATACCATGAAACATAATGCGCATCACACATGAGTATTTTGTATTTGCTTTTCTTTAATATAATTTTAAATGTTTTTGGAGGTTAGAATTATTTTGAACCATTGGAAACATTTTATAATACAGAAGTCTTTTTCTGCTTTCTATATTTTGTAAGGCGTAAAGTGCAGATCTTGAGGCCTACAACACTATCTCTTTTTTAACATAGAAGGTAAATATCGGGTATGTTTCTTCAAAAATGTTAAAAAGTATACTACAGAAAGACAGAAATAGATTGCATAAATAGTTGTTTGTAGTACTGTTGCAGGAGTTTTGGAAGAAATTACGTAAAATAATAATAAATAGTAATAGCATAATTCATCATAGCTGAAAAATTGTCATAAGTTAAAGGTGGCTGATGTTACAGTCCTATATGGTTGTACTCTATTCTACCTGACGCCGATTATTTTATCTGAAGCCAATTCAAATCCCCACCAAAAAAAAAAAAAAAAAAAAAAAAAAAAAAAAAAATACCTTTCCTCAAAATTTCCTTTGCACCAGAACTCAACAGCATATTTTTCGTCGATTAACCCATTTCAACTAATAATCAATTCGAAAGCCGAAATAAAAGAAAATTAATCCATATTTTAATGCATTTATGGTAAAATAATCTACAATTAGGACTGGACGATATACAAATTTCTTATATCGATTTATCATCCATCTAATATCGCGATTTAGTGCTAAATCGCGATTTAACACCGATTTTACCTTTTAGAATATGGAAGCCTATTTTTTAGTAACAAAATATGGTCTTTATGCACCCCCCCCCCCCTTTCTGTATTATATAGTGTACTTAGCTTTTAATTTTTCAAATACCTTTGAAAAGAGGTATAAGTTTTACACATAAAAAATTTTTGAATGCTGCAAAACACACATTTTTTTTTCCATTTTAAAAATTAGTGAACTACTTTAATACAATTTATAAACTCAAAAGAAAATTATTTTTTTTTGCCTGACTTGTTATGGCCCCTACATTCTAAATTCCTTAAGAGGGATTACGATTTCCCTCTGTGCCACCCAAATAGCATCACATTGATAAAAATATGCACACTCTTTGTTTTTTAATGACACAGAATTAAAAAGTTATTGAGTTAAAGCAGAAGCAGATTAAATGATGAAAGGGTCTAGCCGGATAAGCATATCTAAATGGCCCCCATGGCTTATATTTGAAATAACATGTGTGGTAATAAGGCTCACTATAAGAATACAATATAGAGTGTTTTTAGCCTCAGACCTTGAACTGTCCTTGAAACAATCGGGGAAGTATGAACCGGCGCAACTATTTTTCAAATACGTTGTTCTCAAAAAGTGCAAAAGTTAAAAAAAATTATACCAATGACAGTTATTGAAGAATATAGTAGTTCATATTATTCATTTTTTTTCACATTTTTGCACAAATTTTAACATAGAAAAAATAAACAAAAGTATAAAAAAAAATATATTAATGTAGTAATTTTATATTTACACCAACCAAAAAATTACAGAATAATGCTCAAAGTATGTATTTTTAAGAAAAACAATTTCGTTAAAATAGAGGATGCGCATTTTGAGTTATAACAAAAATAATGCTAGCAACTTGCTAAAATACTCGTAACTTGCTTGTAACCTGCTTGTATTTGCAGAAATACGCTGCTATCAATGCATTGGTCGATTCATAACATTTCCACTCAGGCAGGATGCGCCTTGCGCCAAAATAAGAGAATATTACCATGCATACCACTTCCCTATAGATTCGTTTCGTGTTTGTAAAAATTCTGCTATTTTGGCGTACTGCGCATCCTTCTCGCGTAATAATATCAAGAACTGACAAACAAAATAGTATCATTTGCCTACAATGATTTTCACATAGAAGAAGGCTATGGGGCTGCCCAGTGTACATATATAACGTACCACTTTAGGGGGGGGGGGTGGCACTTGACATCGGAAGATATCTCTAAGGGGAGGGCGATGTCATTTAATATGGTTATCATTTTGATAAACCATTTTTTTTGGGGGGGGGATACTTTTCTTTACATCTCATATCTTAATTTTTTTAGTCTGTTTTATTCTTTTTATGGAAATACAGAGTTATTATTAAAACCCTTGAATGATTATAAAACATTTCATTCCAAAATATGGAATAACCCAACGTTCGCCATTAATATTCTCCTGCCATATGCGTATATAATTCGTTGTTAAGAGGAATCAGATTCGAAATGATACTTGTATTTTTTGCTAGTAAAAGATGGGGAAGAATGCTGTCCACCTGTTTTGTTTACAAGAAGTTCTGTTTAGCCCCGTACAAGGGCGAAGCCCAAGAAGACAATATTACTGTTCGTTCAATGCATTATGTAACAAAGAGCTCTATTATTAAAAACTTTTAAATAATAATATTTCTTTAAAATGTTATTTGATATAAAGTTATTTCTTATATAGCAGTGATATTTTATGAATTTCTTCTCTTCATTTAATTCAGTAAAATATGCGAATAAAAAATGTACATCCATATCTGTATATCATTGTAAAAGTATAAAAAGAAAGACAATTGTATAAATAAAAAGAATTTTTAGACACTGATATTATTCGGAGAAGGGGATTCGAGGAATATTAAAGCATGATATCGGAAGTTTCGGAGGGAGGTCCGAAATTGCCAAAAAGTTGATAACCTTATATATTTACAGCCCCTATTCAGCTTCACCTGCACAATCGACTAGACCATCGGCTTGATATTATTACGTGAGAAGGATGCGCAGTACGCCAAAATAACAGAATATTTACAAACACGAAACAAACCTATAGGGAAGTGGTACGTATGGAAACAGTGTCTTACTGCGCATTACTCACTGCGCATGCTGTCCGAGTGGAAATGTCACGAATCGACCAATGCATTGATAGTAGCGTATTTCTGCAAATGCAAACAGGGAAAGTTACGAATATTTTAGCAAGTTGCTAGAAATATTTTTTTATAACTCGAAAAGCGCATCTTCGATTTTAACGAATTTTCTTTCTTAAAACTACATACTTTGAGCATTATTCTGTAAATTTTTTGGTTGGTGTAAGTATAAAATTACAACATTAATATATTTTTTGTAATATTTTTGCTTATTTTTCTATGTTAAAATTAGTGTAAAAATGTGAAAAAAAATATGTAATGTGAACTAATGTATTCTTCAATAATTGGCGTTGGTTTCATTTTTTTTTCTTTTAACTTTTTACTTTTTGGGAAAAACATATTTGAAAAATTGTCGCGCCGGCGCATACTTCCCCTATTATCTCAAGGACAGTTCGAGGTCAGGGACTAAAATTACTCTATATGCTATGCTTATTCCGCTAGATCCTTTAACTGTTCATAATATTCGGTAAAATAGTACTAAAACATGCACAAAATGAATTTTTCATCGTAAGAATGCATAAAAATATAAACTGGAAGTAGACGAATTTGGATTTTAAATATTAAATTTTATTATTATTTTTAGTCATATAAATACCGAATCAATTTCAGGAAAACAATCATGAACAATGCAGGATTCTTCTGTAAAATATTTAATTAATTAATGAATGATAGAAAATAAATAATAAAAAATACATATTAAAATATGTTACTCAAATATGTGAAAACTTAATTTTTCATGAAAAGATTGCATTAGCATAGAAACTGAAATTCGAAGAATTTGGATTTTAAGAATTAAACTTTACTTTTCCTTTTCAACTTTCAACCATATACGTTCTTAATTTCTAAAAAAATACACATGCCAATCTCATGAACTCTGAATCTTGTGTACAAAATAAACAAATACTTAAATATCAATTTTTACTCAAATCGACGTTTCTTAAGTCGTCTTATTCTTAAATCGCATTTTTCTTAAATCGGAGAGCATTGAGCTTGATGTTTGCTTAAATCGGTTCTTGCTAAATCGATTTAACAGCAGTTTGTCACGTTTTTCTTAAATCGCAAAGTATTGAGACGTGCGATGTTTGCTTAAATCGGATCCTGCTAAACCGATTTAACACCAGCTTGCCATGCATGCAGTAGATACTTCAATGTAGATAAATCAGTTTTCCGATGTTAACTCTGAATCTGTGTTTTGTTTTAAATCGATTTAAAGGCCATAGATAAATCATTTTTTTTTCTGGTTCTATCTTTAAATCGATTTAAGAAAATGGTTAAATCGGATTTCCGATGTTGGCTTTAAATTGCGATATAAGACAATGACTAAATCGTGATTAAAGACATTGGCTAAATCGCGATTTCCAGTGTTTGCTTAGATCGATTTAAGACCAATATGGTTAAATCAGATTTCCGATGTAAGCTTTAAATCGATTTAAGACTTAGATCGATTTAATCCCAGGCATGTCTACAATTATATCTCTAATATCAATTTTACCGATTTTGTTGAAAATATAAATATGTATATATTCATTGATATACAAATACAATTTTTCTTTTCCCCTGAAGCATTATTCTCTACTACTTCTTAAAAATAGAGTTAACCCGAATCGAGCACACAGAAGTGAGTACACAGTTCTAAACTCTCCTGGATTTAAAACAATTAGAGTTGTAAACCTGACCCCTCCCCCCCCCCCCCCGAACCGCGGCTATGGTAGGGTCGGGTGAAATCAAGTTATCCGACCCGATGCTGGACTTTTGTTAAGGATCAAATGCGTCCAAAGGAAAGAAAAAGGGGGGGGGGGGCACTATGGAGATAGTTGACTTCCAAAATAGAAAAGTTTAATGGGAAATTTGATGTTTTGCTTTTACTCAAATAGAAAAGTGAGTTTTCGTAAATGAAGATTTTTTACATTTTTTTTTATTTTTTTTAAACGGAATAGGTATTTAAATTTATGTATATTAATATTCATATCTTTAAATGTTGTCCGAGGGAAAAATACTTTAATATGTTTTTGCTTCTAGAATATTCCTTGTATATCGCGACTTGTTAGAATCATAAAATAATATCCATCTTAAAAAATATATTAATTTAAAATACTTAATTTTTGCCAAAAACCAAAAGTTCCTAAAAATTCACACTGTTTTCTTTTTTTTTTTTACTATTTGGAAAAATGGTTATTGTCCTCGCTCAGGGTAGGAAATCAAAAACATATCTGAAGCGTTTTATTAGTTGAATCCCGCATTTTATTCGTTTTCTGATTGGTCTATACAGTAGTCTTTATTTTCCCTTTACTTTCAACAGAGATGGATACTTCTGTTGCCACTATGACAAAAAAGTAATAAAAACTACAAAAAAAAATTAATAACTCAGAAACAAATTGAGATACAGCTTTCAAACAAATTGCATTTAAAAGTACATATTTTTCTCTATACGACGGTGTAAAAAGTAATATTTTGGGATGTTTAGAAGTTTAAGAATGAAATTTCATTTAAAATTGGTCCAGGAATATTAATGTTTAATCCATGGCGTACGTAATGTATGACCAGCTCCGTAGAAGTTTAAAAATTTACAGTACCGAAAAATGTAATCCATGTCTTACGTAATGTATGATCAACTCCGTGCGATTTTTTATGTCTTAAATTTTAGTCTTTGAAAAAATCATTTTCCAAATGGTCGTTGTAATTTGTTAAATTGCATTTTTTTTTTTTTTACTTGTTATAAAATCTAATATTTTAATTGTTTATAATATAATGTAGTAACATAATTGATATTATTTAATTTCTATTTCAAAAATGTAAAATTACCCTTACAAATATATTATACGTAGTTGTGTTAATAAAATAACGATGAAATAAAGATTTTTAATTGTGTTGATTTCTTTTTAATTTAGCAATTGAAAATATATTTAGTATTTAAATACTATATTTTAAATAGAACTACAATATCAAACTCATAAATAAATAGCCCTATTAAGCATACGATAAATCTATTAAGTAATAAAAAGGTAAATTAAAAAATACATATTCACTCTTTCTATTAAAATAGAAAATTTTCATTAAAGCCGTGCAAACATTTTAAACCAATGAAGAATTATTCTTCTAACTTATGAGATACAGAATTTCATTGCACAAATTACAGATTCTCCATTATTGTAGATCAATCGAAAATGTAAAAAAATATATGTATCTATTATTTTTTCTACTTATCAAGAAGTAAATTTTTTAATTTTTAATTTAACGTTTTCATTAAGAAAATTAAAATCTTAAATTCGTAATTCAAAAACTCTAATGTAACTTATAACTATGTTAAGAATTAAGAACTTTTCAAGAAAATTTAGATTCACATTCTCATTAAAACGAAAAATCCTATATCTGTTAAATGCACATTTTAAAAGGAAAAAAATCTGTATTTTTCTCATATTTATTCAGAAATTCAAGAAAATATGGATAGTTTTTCTTTTATTAATTAAATGGCACACGCAGTTGTTGATAAAAAAAAAACTTCTTATCACAAAAATTTGTTTCAAAAATAGAAATAGATATATAAATTGAAAAAGTATATAATTTCAATAAAATAAATATTCGAAGTGTATTTGTGACTTCTGTCTTCGCTATAATACATTTGGTTCAATTAATAATTTTAATTTTGCGTGAATTATGTTCCCCTTACATCTAAAATGCGTAATTTTAAAAGCGGCTCAAAAAAGTATAAATTTCATATTGTCTGACACTCAAAGTTCTTTCATCCCACTAAATAGATCAGAATATGATAAAACGAACTAAGATTTAAGAAATCGTTTTTTAAAAAAATAATAATAAATGTATATATATATTTTTAATTTAGGAAGAAGAAAAAATATTATAAAGAAATAAATTATTTCTTATTATATAATTCAAGAAATTACTTTTTAAAACAAGAAATTGGAAAGTGGTGATGTGGTTTAAAATTTAATCATTTCTGATTTTTTACATTTTACATTTTCAAGAGAGAATATTTTATTGTCTTCCTCAAATTTATACAAAAAATCGTCAAAATATACACATTTTTATCTTTTACATACCACACGAGCTTTTTTATTTCCCGAAAAATATACTCATATCACGAAATTTGTTTAAAAAAATAGTTAATATGTAAAATAGCGATCCCGAACTTATTTCTAATTTTACTTTTCAATATTATATCTTTGAGTTAATTCATAGTTCTAAATTTCGCAAAATATTTCACACTTACCTCTAAATACATAATTTTAAGAACAACATAATAAAGATAAAAATATTATGTTTTATGACAATCAAAGTTCTTTTCATGTCCTAAATCCGTCAAAATATGATAATATGTATTAAGATCCGGAAATTAGAAAGATTCGCGGAGATAATTCACCTTTGCTACGTCGCTTGACACATAATAAAGTTGTCTATTTAATAGAAGCTATGTCCTAGTACCGTGCCAGTTCCAATCATCATTAAATTAAATGCAGGATGTAAATATCACATTTAATAGGACGTTTCTGGATAAACTGGTGCTATTGTACTGCATTAGCTGAAAGCATTTAAGTGGCGAATTGAATTGTGTTATGTATGTTGTGTACTAGCAAAATTATGAATTAACTACTTTTGCTATTAAAAATTTCAAAGGAAATATTTTAATTCTTCATTTGATTGAATTAAAAACTTTCGTGTTTAAAGAATTTATCTAGCAGAGACGAAACTAGGGGGGTGCAGAGAGGGCATGTGACCCGGGCGCCAGAACGAAAGGCGAAGGGGGGGGGGACGTCAAATGAAGATTTTATTTGTCGTTTTGTACAAAAATGTATATATATATATATATAATACAAAGAAACTTGCAAGCTATTGATAAACCTATGGGAACGTTCTTTTCAAATTTGTGAAAGTAACTTTATATATAAAAAAAATCTGCAACCAAAATCGAAAAAGTAAGCGCAAACCCGATCAGCTCCGGTCAGCGATTCAATCTCAGCTATTCTAATCAAGAAAAAAAAATTAAACTATTAATATGCAAGTGAGAAATTTTAAAAAGAACACTCCCATAGGTTTTATCATTAGCGATCCAGTTTCTTTGCGTGACTAGTGTAGTATTTTAACGCTCAAGCTAATGTTAATCCTATGGGAGCGTTGTTTACATATTTCTTGCTAGTATTTTATTATTATTAAATTATTTGTATTTGTTAAGGATTTTTTATTCTTCTTTTACACTACCTATGGTCGATAACTTTAATTGTGCGTAAGGAGGGGGCGCTAAAATCCATGTTTGCCCCGGGCGCAAAAAAAAAAAAAAAAAAAAAAAAAAAAAAAAAAAAAAAAAAACCTAGTTTCGGCCCTGTTACGTAGTGTAAAAATTACAAGTTAAACATGAGAAATACATGTTAAAAATGTACACAGAAAAGATTAAAATAAAAAAAACCCTGTCTTATTAGCATATTTTACTGTTAATATTTCACGTTTTTTACTTGCTTTATAACAATTTAATCTAAACCTAAATTTTAAAGAATAATTAAAATATTAACAGAACTTTTAAAATCGTATAAACTAATTTATAAAAATAATACTGTTTTTTAATACACAGTTTATCACACAAATCAGTCATAATTAAAGTTCAGAATAAAGGTATGTATGCAAATTACTAATATTTGAAATTTTAAGGTCCTGTGGTGAGTTAGATTTATTTGATTGTGCTACACGCAATAAATCAATATTAAATCATGTTCTCTGATATTTTAGCAAAAACATTTGTTCTAATTGGAATTTTGGATAAATAAAAGTTTCATTGAATTTGTAACTACTTTCAATGTATCCATCTAAAAAATTTGGTGAAATCAAAAGCAGTTTTCAACCCTCAGTGTGACCTTTGTCCATAAAAATGTACAAGGAAAAACCTATGGCATTCTGTAATAGTTGGAGATGCAATGGATACAATTATGGATATCTTTGAAATGCTTGCTGTTCATTTTTAATTTCATACGTTGAGCACCAAATTAAAGGCGATTTAGCGAATTAGGTGACAAAACATAAGCTGACTTTTCAATGTAAAACCAAAGAAATTTATTTTCAGAATTTAACACCTTCGCAATGAGCGCCTTTTACAGAATTTTTAATCTTTTATCACCGGTTTTTCGAAAAAGAAATTTTTGTATAATTTAATCGGTTAAAATGCCCGATTAAATAAGGTATTTTTTACATATCACAATATTAAAATATATATTTGCTTAAAAGACGTTATAAAGACACATTAAAAGAAAATTTAAAATCTATATTTATATGTTCCAACTCTTTTACCGAGTCGTCATCAAAATGTATAACAGAAAATTGCAAATGCAATGCATATGAAAAATAGAAAAAAATCATCGAAATATAAACAAGTAATCATATAACGCGCCCTATACTTTCGCGATCGCACGTGTTCCCTCTATGTCCCGACTCCGTAAGTTGTCCAACCATTCAACCAATAAATTCGGGATACGAAAAGATAATGTATCGTTACAAACTCCTAAATCTCTTAAATAAATTTCAATAGACTCTCTCATCAATAATTGTAAATAAAAATTAGATGTGTAGATTATTATACTCTCGTTAAAAAGTATGTTAATATTCTCTATTTGATTCAGTCGGGATAAAGCCGTATTACCTCTATTGTATTTTATGTCCGCTATATGCTCTTTAGAAACATTAACATACTTTTTAACGAGAGTAGAATAATCTACAGATCTAATTTTTATCTACAATTATTCATAAGAGATTCCATTGAAATTTATTTAAGGGGTTCAGAAGTTTGTAACGATACATTATCTTTTCGTATACCGAATTTATGGACTGAATGGTTGGCCAACTTACGGAGTCACGACATAGAGGGAACACTTGCGATCACGAAAATATAGGGCGCGTTATATGATTACTTGTTTATATTTCGATGATTTTTTCCATTTTTCATATGCATTGTATTTGTAATTTTCTGTTATACATTCTGATGACGACTCAGTAAAAGAGTTGAAACATGTAAATATAGATTTTTAATTTACTTTTAATGGGTTTTTATAACGTCTTTTATGCAAATATATATTTTCATATTGTGATATGGTTATTAGTGGACATAATTTTGGCTTATTAGTCATACTTATTTACATTTGCATTTTTTACAATTAAAAAAGCTAATGGGAATAATCATGTAATCTGATCACCTTATGCGTCAGGTATACGTGACGCTCGTTCTCAAGGGATTAAAGTCAATAATTAAAATTTTGTCGCATTGTATCATATATTAAAATGTTATTTATTAATTAAAATTTATATAAAAGCACAAATAAATGTACTAAAATTACTTTCAGGGGCATATATGTTATGATTTACACAACATTGGAAGCTTTAAAGTAATTGGCTGTAAAGGTACCAGTGGTGAAATCACATCTAGTAGTAATGCAGTAGTGTAAGCTGAAAGAACAGGTAGAGTTGAAGCCTTGTCGACTAATATAACGGTATGGACGTTATATATTGATTCGAAAGTGTAGTTAGCTTCGATGCAATAGTAGACGAATAATCAATCTGGAAACCGTGCATTAGGTTAATCTGAAAGATCAGTTTTCTGTAGTAAATCAACATGGACATCGGAAGGCTATTGCAGTCATCGATTGATAGGCCAGATAACACATTTATGCAGTGTAGGTTTCTCCGGACTAATTGAGACAATACCTAAGTCAACTCAGGATGTTATTTAAGCAACTTTTGGCGATGCAGTTTCCACCGATTCGTTTCAATCACGCCATCGCTACTCAGTAGTTAATTATGGGTAAGCAAATTTGTAGATAATAGAAAGCATCAGACGGTGACCAGGGGAAGGTATCATAACTGTAATACCACAAAATTCTGAGAAAGAATAGCGAGCATCTCCTTTTTGTTCACCTAGCGTAGTGATACAAGTTATGACGTGACTCGCGCTCTGACCTATTAAGAAGTAAGGATATCACGCCTTTCTACGACATAGGAAAGTGTACGGACAGAAGTGCGGATGGATTAAATAGTAAAAAAGAACGAAGGACGGGAAAATAAATTCTCGGAATAAAATAAAATGGCTACCAAAAAGAGCATTCAAAATAAGAGAAAGATCGGAAATGGAACATTTAATTTAAGAATACTAAAAGCGTAATATTTAAGTAATTTAGACAAGTGAGACATTAAATTAAAAGGAATTTAACAGGGTTAACGATAGAGATAATTTAAGAATAAGGATTTAATGAATATAGAGTACTAATTTAGAATAAAACAGGGAAATCGCAAAAGAGATCTAATAATGTAGCATACATATAATATAAAATTATTTAAAATGCATTAAAAAATCTTAAAATACATTAAAAACCGTTACATATCCATCCCGTTATATTGAAAAAATCATAAACAAATTTGAAGTGGAACATTATGAAAAACGAAGCGAAGTTCCAGATAAACGATTTAAATTTTGTAAAGTTAACTACATTCCAAGGCTTTTTGAAAATATGAGGCATACCCTTTTTAAATATGATGCAAAATTAATCGCAGCCCCTCCCCATAGTTAAAAAATCTGTTAAGTACTGAAATTGATCCTGTCCAAGCAATCAATAGATCCGGAGTATACATTATACCTTTCCAAAAATCTAGTAAATATTTTCTTTATGTAGGTATGACGATGAGAAAATTTCGTCATAGATTTAAAGAACATAAAGCAGATCTCATGATTAAATAGACCCCATAATGCGTTATCAAAATTAGCTCAAGCTCGCACTATAAAAGTAGATTTTAATAAATCGAAAATTATCTTTCATACAAATAATTACTAGAAAGCCATTATAAGAAAATCAACTGAAATAATTGCTAATAAAGGTATAGCTTGCAACGATTCATTATCATACGATATCCATGGAGTATGAAAAGATCTGCTGCATAATGGATGAAAGCTCGTTTTGTTGGAAATTTGAATACTTTTATCTGGCATCTCATTTGACGTACCACATTTAAATCATGATTTTTATTCTAGACAATTCTCGAATAAGCGCAAAGAAAAATAATAACAACATTTAAATCTCCACTGATGATGGCCGTGTGGTTGTCGAAAACATTTTCTGTTTTTAATGGTTTTTAATGCATTTGACCATAACACATACTGGTCAATTGCACCGTAAAATATGATAAATAAAGACACAATCTTGCTTAATGGTGCGCAAAACACGAAATTTAATAAGCTAAATGTTAAATTCTACGTTTCGAGCTGTTTCTACAGCCATCTTACATAAAAAAAGTCCTTCCGGCCAGTGCCGGGAGGAAGAGGTAGCTTTCATAATCCCTATTTAAAAAAAGCCAACTTATATCATGCAAACACACGAAGCTCAATTTAGTGGAAACCGAATATAGGAGATTCAATACTAATTTTTATCAATATAATGAATGAGAATTTCGCGAAATTAGTCAGCTTTATCCAAGCTGCTTTTCTTTAAAGTAACTTATATTTGGCTGCCAAATTCGGCAATTTCTTAAAGTGCCTGTCATTTTAAGAGAACATGGGGGATAAGGCTAAGCAGTGAACTTGGTCGAGACCTTAGTAATTGCTGTGCACATGCTCACTCACATCGGAATCGGTTAATATATAGGAGTGCTGTCGCATGCAAAAAATCAGATTTTTCAAAATGTCACCCACAAGAGAAATTGAAACTGCTATATCTGAGCCATTTTTTAAGGTAAAGACAAACAAAAAATGCTCCTGAATCCTTATATCAAGATCAAATACTTAAGAAAGAAACCTTTTTTCAATTTCTAATTTTTTTGCACCTCACTTTAAATATATACATATTTTTTAATTTAATGGCCGCCATTTTGAAACAAGATGGCTGATGAATCTGGTCAGCGAACTTGGTCGAGGTGTTGATGTATACTATCCACATGCCTTCTTACATCGAAATAGGCGAATACGTGTGTTATCGCGTGACAAATACAAGATCGTTTCAAAATGTTAGCCATGCTAGAAATTCAAAGTGCTATAAATCAACCATTTTTTAAGATATAAACAAAAGAACAAATTTTCAGAAACAAAAACTGCTCCGGAATCTTTGTATCAAGGCCAAACACATAAAAAAAATCTTTTTCATTTTCCAATTTTTTAATACCTCATTTTGAATTTTAAATTTAATTTTTTTTAAATGGCAACCCTTTTGAAACAAGATGGCGAATGAAGCTGGCCAACGAACTCGGTCGAGACATTGGTATGTACTATGTACAGACCAAGTTACATCCAAATAGGTTCATAAATACGCCTGTTATCGCGTGACAAAAATCAAGTCGTTTTAAAATGTCAGCCACAAGAGAAATTCCAAATGCTATTACTCAGCCATTTTTTTTTAGATATAGACGAAAGAAAAACTGTTCCGGAATCTTTGTATTAAGGTCAAACACATAAGAAGAAAATATTTTTTACATACAAAAAAAATCTTTTTCATTTTCCAATTTTTTGGTATCTCATTTAATTTTTTTTATTTTTTTATTTTTTTAAATGGCCGCCATTTTGAAACAAGATGGCAGATGAAGCTGGCCAACGAACTCGGTCGAGATATTTTTATGTACTATGTACACACCAAGGTAGATCCAAGTCGGTTCATAAATACGCCTGTTATTACGTGAGAAAAATCAGGACGTTTCAAAATGTCAGCCACGCTAGAAATTCAAAATGCTATAACTCAGCCATTTCTTAAGATATAGATGAAACAAAAACTGCTCCCGAATCTTTTTATCAAGGTCAAACACATAAGAAGAAAATATTTTTTCAATTTTCAATTTTTGGTACCACATTTCAAATTTAAATTTTTCTTAAAAATTTAAATGGCCGCCATTTTTAAACAAGATGGCGGGTGAAGCTGGCCAACGAACCCGGTCGAGACATTGGTATGTACTATGTATAAACGAAGTTACATCCAAATCGGTTCATAAATACGCCTTTTATCGCGTGACAAAATTCAGGACGTTTCAAAATGTCAGCCACACTAGAAATTCAAAATACTATAACTCAGCCATTTTTTAAGATATAGATGAAACAAAAACTGCTCCGAAATCTTTGTATAAAGGTCAAATACATAAGAAAAAAATATTTTTCCATTTTCAATTTTTTGGTACCACATTTCAAATTTAAAATTTTTAAAAACATTTTAAATGGCCGCCATTTTGAAACAAAATGGCGGATGAAGCTGGCCAACGAACTCGGTCGAGAGATTGGTATGTACTATGTACACACTGAATTACATCCAAATCGGTTCATAAATACGCCTTTTATCGCGTGACAAAATTCAGGACGTTTCAAAATGTCAGCCACGCTAGAAATTCAAAATGCTATAACTCAGCCATTTTTTAAGATATAGACGAAACAAAAACTGCTCCGGAATCTTTGTATATAGGTCAAATACATAAGAAAAAAATATTTTTCAATTTTTAATTTTTTGGTACCACATTTCAAGTTTTAAATTTTTTTTAAAATTTTAAATGGCCGCCATTTTGAAACAAAATGGCGGATGAAGCTGGCCAACGAACTCGGTCGAGAGATTGGTATTTACTATGTACACACCGAATTACATCCAAATCGGTTCATAAATACGCCTTTTATCGCGTGACAAAATTCAGGACGTTTCAAAATGTCAGCCACGCTAGAAATTCAAAATGCTATAACTCAGCCATTTTTTAAGATATAGACGAAACAAAAACTGCTCCGGAATCTTTGTATATAGGTCAAATACATAAGAAAAAAATATTTTTCAATTTTTAATTTTTTGGTACCACATTTCAAGTTTTAAATTTTTTTTTAAATTTTAAATGGCCGCCATTTTGAAACAAAACGGCGGATGAAGCTGGCCAACGAACTCGGTCGAGACATTGGTATGTACTATGTACACACCGAATTACATCGAAATCGGTTCATAATTACGGGAGTTACAGTATGACATAAGTCAGATATATATATATATATATCAATTTTGAACGGAGGGTGGTTTCGGGGTCTGGGGGTCATGATCGATGAAAATATACCAAAATTTTTTGAAATCGCTTTCCTCCGAACGGCTGCAATAGGTAGCTTTTTTGTAAAGAAAGCTACCTAATATGATGGTTAAATGGCTAATTAGATTTAAAAAATCAAAAAAACCGACTGTGTAAAAAGCGAACTAATTAATTATTTCTCATCAATGTGAAACTGTTTTTTTATGTTACTTATCTATTATTTTTATTTACTTGTTACTTTTAAGTTGTGTTTAATTGTTAGTTCCTATCTATAAACACTGTTTTGATGAGGCCTATAGACGTCTATGAAGGTAGATATCCCACCTACACAACTTATAGGTTGTGTAATATTTAAACGGAGCTTCTGACTGTAAAAATAGTCAATGAAACATCGTCTTCATTTTGAAAGACCTATCCAATGATATGTCACTCAATAGGGTGCGTAAATTTTTGTTTTCGTCTCTACCGCCATTTTGTATTTTACGGCCGCCATTTGGAATGTATAAAAACAAAGCCTGTCCTATAATCATCGGACGGTTAAGGCAAATCGATAGAGACCCCATTCATTAAATTCCATCCAGCCGTTGGGAAGTTTCGAGGGTATAAAGAAATCCACATACGCAGATACGCGTGAAACACATAACCCTTCTTGGCAGTCGGGTAAAAAGATCCGAGATGAAGGTTTCCTGTGCGAGAGATAATTTGTTGAACACTGACTAAAGATATGAAAACAAAAGTGTAATGGTGCCATCCAGTGAAAATAAATACTTATTAATGAAATGAGTCCAAATAAATCAAAAGTTCGAAGGAAGAAACTACGAGTGTCGCCATCTACGCATGAGGGCCAGAACCTCATTCAACAAAGTTTCAGTAAAGATTTTGGCAACATGATTCAAGTTTAAATTGAAATATTGCAATTAGATACAGATTTATGACATTATGATATTATGCCAGATTTTGACTTTTCAAACTCTGTCCAGATTCGAACTTTTGATTTATTTGGACTCATTTCATTAATAAGTATTTATTTTCAATGGATGGCACCACTACATTTTTGTTTTCATTAGTCAGTGTTCGACAAATTATCTCTCGCACAGGAAACCTTCATCTCTGAGCTTTTTAGTCATTTAACCATCATATTTTTCCTGAAGACGGCTGTAGAAACAGCTCGAAACGTAGAATTTAACTTTTAACTTATTAAAATTCGGGTTTCGTGCACCATTAAGCAAGATTGTTTTAACCCCTTGAGGGGCGGTGGAATATATCATATCCCACCTAAGTTTAATTAAGATTTGCACCAGAAACTTTTAACTAGGTTTTACTTTTATAACTTTGACGGAAAATAGCTGAAAAATTGCTTTTTGTTATTTAGAAAGAAAAAATTTCAAACTTTCCAGTAGGAATTCAACATTACACAAACGCTATTGCTTGCTCCTCAAGGGGTTAAATGCATTTTAAATAATCTTATATGTATGCATCTTAAAATAATTTTAGTACATTTATTTGTGATTTTATATGAATTTTAATTATTTAACTCAAGTTGAATTTAGCACTAGAATTTTAACTTTCATTTATGCTATTTCTTGTCAGACATTTATATTTTATGTGGGATAATCTATAAATTATTTATTTCTTTACAAAATTCGGATACTTTTGGTATCATAATTATATACCCTACTTGCAACTTCTTGATTATCCCTAAAATATGTACAGAAATAAGAAAAATATATCTAATTATTCTAAACTTTTCATAGCATGTGATATTCTTTTATATTTTTTATTTCAAATTATATTGATTAATTTTAATTTTAATATTTTTTTATAGATTAACATTTTATTCCGTATCCTTTACTTTTTGCATTTAGTGTTTTCAATTATTTACACTTTGACCATACTTTAGTTTCATATTAATACAATTTCAATGAAAGTAAATTAAGAAATCTTGCGCATAATTTCTATTTTCATGTACTTGTAGTTAAACGATTTATTATTCGTCGTCTTTTTATGTTTGATCCTTCGTCGCATTTAGTGTTCCTAAGACATGTATCGGTATTAATAGAAATATTTGCAAAAGAATTTCACGCAAATGAAGTTATAATTTTTAAATATGCCATTTATTTAATCCATTACACTATCAGCTATCAAATATAGATATTCTTCGAAAAATTGAACATTTTAATTTCTATAAGTAATTTAATAAAAACTTTCCGCCATAGGAAAGTGCTTTTTGATAGGAACTCTTTTTTTCTTCATTATAAATCATTGATATTTCATTCTTTTTGCCCAATAAATTGATAAAAAGATTTTATTTTTATTAGTTTTCAGATCAATCAGATTTGCTTCAGTCTTATAGTTGGCCTTTTTCCCATTGATCATTTAAATATATCATTTGAATATTGCCATTTGAATTGAAGACTGTAACTGGCATTTACCTGATTTTATACATATTTTGAGACGTTAATTTCTGTTTTACTTGTATATCATAAATTTGACTAAATTACGAGAGTTTATATATCTTGATTTTTTAAAACATATCTCAAAAATTACACTTTTAATTTGATAAAGTATGTATGCAGCTGTATGAATCTAAACATATTTTATAAAAATGTAGTTTCGTTATTTTACTAGGAAAACGTAAAATACTTTATATTTATCATATAGACTAAAAAATATATTCAAGAAATAACGCAAATCTAAAAGATGTGGTACACTCTCAAAGTCAGCAAAGAAATTTTATCGTAAAGTTAGAGAAATTTCTACATTAAAATGATTATTATATTGAATATTAAATTATTTATCATCGTATATGCATTAAATACTCAGATGCTGAATATTTAAATTGTTATTAACAAATGTTTTTAACATTATTCATCATTAATATTTTTTTATAAATCTTCTATAATGTTTTTTTAATAAAACATTTTTTATTACCCGACTGAAAAGAAGGGTTATGTGTTTCACGCGTATCCGTGTATGTGGATTTCTTTATATCCTCGAAACATCCCAACGGTTGGATGGATTTTAATGAATGAGGTCTCTATCAATTCGTCTTAACGGTCCGATGGTTATCGGCTAGGTTTTGTTTTTATAAATTCAAAATGGCGGCCGTAAAATACAAAATGGCGGTAGTGAAGAAAAAATAAATTTACGCACCGTATTGAGTGGCATATCATTGGATAGGTCTTTCAAAATGAAGACGATGCTTCTTTGACTATTTTACAGTCAGAAGCTCCGTTAAAATATTATACAACCTGGAAGTTGTGTATGCATTGTGAATCTCTAGCTTTACTGCAACTCTAACCATCATAGACATCTATAGACCTCATCAAAACAGTGTTTAGAGATAGGAACTAACAATTAAACACAACTTAAAAGTCATCAATACAAGTAAATAAAGAAAATAGATAAGTAATATAAACAAGTATTATAAAAAAAATATTTTAAGTCAATTCCTACTTAGGTTAATAAGAGAATTTTTTTTCTCCCATCAGTATTGCCAGTGGGCTACTTTTATTTAGTTCAGATTTCTTGACTGGCACCACTTTTTTGTAGCGTTAAAATTCCCTTTGTTTTCGACTTAATTAAAATGTCATTAAATATGTGGCATTCTATCATTTCAAAAAAGTGGTGCCAATCAAGAATCTGAATTTTAAAAATGTGGCCCATCTGGCAACACTGTCTCCCATTCTTCTTTCCTGTTGAATAGGGCTTAAAATGCTCCCTCGGTCTAAAAATACCTTGATCAAGAAGAGGGCTCTCTCGATTATTGAAAATTAATTAATTAAATTAAATTAATTAATTAATATTTGAAAAAAATGAATTAACATCAAGTGTCATCCACTACAAGTTTAAAAAAATTTATTTCGATGATGAATAATTATTTTATTAACGATTGAAAATTTGAACAAGATATATATAACGAGACTGTGAGCTAATAGTAGGAATTGAAAAAAGAAAATAGTTTCACATTGATGAGAAATAATTAATTAGTTCGCTTTTTACGCAGTCGGGTTTTTTGATTTTTTAAATTTAATTGTTTATTTTACACAGTTATTTCTCATGCTTGCAAAAAAGTCAAGTCCACGAAACTCACTAATAATAGACGCAGCAATAATAATAATAATATAACATGATTTTTAAGTTTAGAGAATTCAGAGAGGATGACGGATAGGTTATTGCGCTTTTCTTTCTGTGAACAGTTGAAAGCTAAATATAAACCAATAGTAAATATAACGCATTTCAAAGTACAGTAAAAATGTGTATGAGGGGAACTTAACCGTTTATTAACTCTCATTTCAGTGTTCAAAATAGCTTTTTTAATCGATTTTTCCTGTAGAATAACACTTGAATGTTCAAAAATAGAAATTTCTCAATGTTTTTGATCTGGTAAGCGTGAGCAGAGGCATCGGGCATCAAAAGTAGTTTAACGTTTGTCATCGCTTAGTTTACTTCCGATGAAATAACAGTTTCAGATCGGATTCGGAACTCTTTTGTTCAGGATCTTGATGAAAAGCAGAGAATACACATATTTTTTAAATTTTCTATCTTTCCACAGAATTCCTAGAACCATATGTCCATACTTGTCGCATGCTTATTACCATTATTTTTCTGATGGTATTTTAATACTTAAATTTCTTTAGTAAAACTTTAAATTAAAATCTAAGGTAGCTGTTTTGAAACAAATGAAATTGTTGTATGTATATTAATGGAGGTTTACACATAACTTTTAAACATTTGCTCCAATTTTGCTAATTCTGTTTTTATTTTTATTTAAAAGGGCTCCTTTTATAGGGGTCTAGTGTAAACATAAGAATCCAAAAATGTTATGTTTGTCTGCTGTCCTGTTTTTTGTAGTTTTAGGCTCTAACTTTCGTATAAATTGCATATTCGCAATGAAAATTTTGTTACAATATTAACGTACACAATAGTCATTGTATCGTACATAGTTTTTTCTTTTCTTACATAGACACATCAAACTTCTTAATATATGTTCATCTACTGCACGTCAAACATCACAAAAATTATCTAAAAGATATTTTACAAGTATTACTACACTCAAATCTGTTCAACATTTTACAAATGAAACATTTAGCTGTAAACTAATTAGGCAATACATTCTGATATCAGTACTAAATTGATTCAATCCTCAGAACAGCATTATAATTTAAAAGGCAATCAAGATTAGAAATGATAATAAAACAAATTAGTAAAAAGTGTTGATATAGTTAACGATTTTAAATATATTTTATTTTACTGAGAGTGCCGCAAATAATTTTTCGAATAATTCCTTAAAAAAAAGTCTTAGCAAATGGTGACAATATCAATTAAATTAAACTATACCAAAAGAATATGTCTATATGTATGTAACATATTTTAGCTCAATTAATCTATCTTAAATTTATTCTTAATTTTTTCCATTCAATTTACTATATTTCGTCTTACTATCACTTTTTTTTTCCATAAAATCCAATTTTTCTGCGCGTTTTTATTTTCACTTTGGTATTGTGCAGAAATATTTCACTTCAATTCGAATGTTCTTTTTTCTCATTGGATTAAATATTAATTTTCAGTCAGTTCTAGAACCTTCCTTCCTGCCAGAAACTTTCCATTTTACCCCATTTGAGCTTCAGCGATACTTTTTTAACACTTTTCAACTTTGTTGGAAATGATGACTTCGTATTTTATGACTTCGGTTTTTCTGTCCGTCTGTCCGCGCTCTAACTCTCGTAAATATACTCGGATAGCCCTGAAATTTTTGGATGTTATTGACGTTTACCATAGGACTTTTCCTATTTCGAATGAAGTTTGTAGCATGTTTAGTTCATTTACAAGGACAGTCTAAAGAATTCCGTTACATTACGGCCAACTGGAAAAAATCGTTTCAAAGGATTTTTAATGGTGTTACACACATCCAAACGTAACAAAATTGATATGCATTTATGAAGTGCACTAAAAAATGCATTCTGTAGCATATGCAACGCAAAGCATAGTAAATATTCTTTTACAGGGCCACACAAAAGAATTCCGTTACATAATGATATAGGAGGGGCGGAATTGTTTGCGGCGTATTTTAATTATGTTAAACTATTTCATATACTATAACGAAATTGATATACGTCGCTGAGGTTTACTATAGGTTATTTCATGTATAATACAAAGTGCGTAGCATTTACAGGGTCACACAAAAGATTTCAGCTACTATATTGTATCAGAAGTACTGTTCATTAGCGGTGATTGCTGGAAATGCATGTTTAATTATGATATGCGCTTTTATGTTTCACTATATTTATGCATACTATACGGTGTATATAAATGCTATAATTCATATAGAGGGCTTCATAAAAGAATTCGTTAAGGGTTACTGAGTATGAGCCTTAATTGCTTAAAGGTGGTTTTTTAATGAGTTAAGCATTTTTAAGCTGAACTGCATTTAGTTTATTAAGAAATGTTTCTATAATATTGATAAAATGATGTACATGGTCACGCAAAGAATTGGATATATATCGTCCGTGGATGATAATTTCTGGAAATCTGATTTCAGTAGTTTTAAGAATGTTTTAATTTGAATTAAAATTTAGCTAAATAGTGGCGTGTAATAAAGGTACTATTTAAACTACATGGCTGTACAAAAGCATTCAAGTGTTTTTTCATCTATTAGTATAAATTGCTGAAAGAGAAATTTCAACCTGTTATACGTTTTCTTGCTACATTAAATTTTCCCATTATACAGTATATATATCAATATACAATTTAAATACTGGGCTGTTCAAAAGAATTAGAATACATATTTGGCTATTGACGGTAACATCTGAAATCAGTTTTTTTAAATGTTTACTTAGTTATCTTATTTACCTTATTTCCCTAAATAACGACGTTTTGTTAAAGCTTTCAGGGAGTGTTGGAAAGTGTTTCATAATCTATTCCGTACGCATGATTTTTCTTTCTTGTTGTATTTATACACCAGATTTTTAAAATACAACTACATCAATTCAGGCTTTATTTTTTTCGGTTTTGTTTCAGACTTGTAAAAATATATATCAGTGTAGTAGACATCAGTGAAGACGTGCGACCTGCTGAATTTTTCTGAAGCTTCTTTCTTTCTTAATTTAATAGTATGATGTAGTGTATTATCGTTTAACCAGATTGACGAATTATCAAAGGGCGAGACAGCCCTTTGTACTAATGAAAAGAACAGATAAATAAAAATGATTTTTCGCTCCATTATGGATGATTATTTGTGTCTACGAGAAGCACACATGGATTAAGACCTATGCTTTTATCTCGCCTAGATGACTGCTAAACGTATTCTTTCTTGCGATCTCATTATGAATAAAAACGTATTGGCTGATATTGCGCATACCTTATTTATATTGCATATTTCCAAACACCTCGGGTTTGAGGAATGCTAGCAGATTTTGTAGAAAAGCCTAGAAATGTAATTATTAACCATAAATCACATAATTCACATGAAACATCATATTACATATATATGTATATATATATATGTGTGTGTGTATATATATATATACCATATTACCGGGTTGTTACTTCACGTAGTAAGTATGTAAACATCACTATTCGAACGCAGTCTGTGTCGAGTAGAGAATAATACAATACGAAATCATTGTGGATATCCAAATAATCAATCCAAGTTAGATGAAACAAGTTTATTTAGTCAAAACACAAGAAAGGACAAGTAAGTTTTCGGAGATCTTAGATGTAACATTTTTCCTCGGGTAAACAGGGTGGCACGGCTTTATTACTCAGAATAAAACACATAAAAAGTTCTATCCGAGTTAGTCTAAAAATGTTTTATAGCGAGTGCTTAGCATCACAAATAACTGCATTATGACAGAGCGAATATCCAGTGAGAAAAGAGAATTATGGTGGATAGATCAAAACGCTATACTATATGCAATATTTTGGCGGAGAAAACAAAATTCTGGAATGATCTGGACAAAGAATAAACGAATTTGCAAAGAGAAAATTAAAAAGGAAGTCTTTGAAAAGGGATTTTGAAAAGGAAAAGGTTTTACTGGCGCAAAACCAAAATTAAATAAAGACGCGTAAGTTAAATTAGATTTTTGAAAGGGTAAAAAGAACAAAGCAATAATAATATTTTAAGCCGAAAACAGTAAAATTAATTGAGAGGAATTTAGAATAATCTTTAGATAGGTAACATATTAAAATATCTCATGTTATCCCTCCCTCCACAAAAGACCTGTGAGTCTTGTAGACCTATATAATGCAGGTAAAATAGTGTTTTTCATAGACAACTGATGACCATTCACTAAAATTTGATAAGAATTTCGTTTTGGCTGTAGAAATAAAGATCTGATGAATCTCCCCAAAATAAAGTTGTTTGACCATTTTTTGGGGGAAAAAGAGGGGGCCTTTTATCTCAGGGAGGAAGATGAAGTTAATTTTTATATATATACATCAAGTAAGATATAATTGTTTAATTCTGAATCGAATGACACCATCCGCGAGTCGATACGATCATTTGTTACAAGGTTACGCAGGTTTCATGACCGACCATTTGACCAATATAAAAAAAAAGTTGAGTTGTTCCCCACACCCGAGTTAAAATGCCTCGTAAAAAATCGGAAGATAATTTTTTGTGTGCATATATCCTGCTCTAAAAATATCGACATCAGAAGAAATCGTTCTCATAGATTTTCGTCGAATTTCATCTATTTTCATTGATTTAATTTTGATCTAATTTTATCTTACTTAAATTTTATTAAAATGCTGCATTCGTTTAATAGAGATTATTTAATCTCCTTGTGAAGAAGATGCCAATAAATCAATCGATCTTCTTTTGTTTTATTACTGAGTTTGTGAAAGCAGCAATAATTATTCAACCATTGCTACTTCGACTACAATGGATAAACTGCTAGCGCATATCCTGGCTTAACAATTTTGACATGTTGACATGGCTGCACGATAAATATTTCTTCCTATCGATTCCGGATTTGTGTTCGTTGGAGGGAACATGTTCGAATATTGGCGAGCTAATATTTTCTTTATGGCACTTTCTGGAATCCACGAATTTTCTCTATCACGGAGTTGTAGTACAGCTACTTAAAAGACTTAGTCATATACGTGGCATGTCTGAAAAGTAATCGACCTTTGGCCGAAAAAATAAATAACATTCCTGAGGAGATCGGTGTCCTAATCCCCATTAAGAAGACCCCTCGCGCCTCCATACACTTAGCCCACCATTCTTTCCTCTGTTGAAAATACTTCTGGAAGCCTTATTTTGGAATGGTGTTCAACTCCGCCTTCGCGTTCTGCATATATCATATCTACTCTCAAAACGGGATCCTTTCAATGGCACCTTTAATTTCGGAAACAAACAGAAGTCGTAAGGAGCCATATCTGGAGATTAGGGAAGTTGGCAAACGACTAGAATTCCATGTTTTGTCAAAAAATTCTGAATCAGGTGCGATGCATGAGTTGGACTATTGATGAATCTTACGACACCTGATGATTTGTTTTGCTTTGATAATCACCAAGCTTTGACAAAATTTGATGCAGTACTTTTGCTCAGCATATTCAGTAATCTTGAGAGAAATCAAAATCTGACGAACACGTATGGTAGCACCTATCTTGGAGGCCTGCAGTCAACGACTGGCTCACTGGAACACAAAGAAAAAAAACAAGCATGCGCATTAAGCTGTTACCTTCCAATATGCGCACTAGTGCCGCCTTAAAATCACTACTGAGCGCGAGAAAAATAAAGGTCGGATACTTATCAGACAGACCTCGTATATATATATATATATATTTAATAATTTATTTATTTATATTTAATTATATATCTTTTTAAGTGTCGATGCACTGTAGTCAAAGGAATTTAAATAGTGATATGTTATAGCTAAGCACATTGATTTATGCGAAATATTAATTAATGAATCAATGTCACCAATTTACATATCAATTTTACTTAATATATTATTTACTTATTTTTTCTAATATAATGGTATAAATCTATTAACATATTTTTAATTATAATTTTATTATCATATATTTGTCTCTAGACAGTATTTGCTTTAAAGCTTAATCCATTAATAGATATAAATGGTTTTTATTATATATTAGTTTTTATTCCAAAAGAATGTATTTTACTAAATTCTTAAGTTTGCTACACTTCACTGATTCATTGGAAATACATTGTGGAATTCATTTTTAAATTATCTGTAGAGGGCACTGGTCACATATATTGAGGAATATGCTTGACCATATTGTAAATTGTTACTCCTTGGCCCATCAACATTTAAATTTTTTTTTTTTTAACATGTGCATATAAACTCCTTTACTTGTATTTAATCCTGCTTAATATATATATTAAGCAGGATTTAGTGATCAGGGTTAGTAAGCAGGATTGTATTAAAACACAATCTCGTTTACTTGTATTTAATCCTGCCTCATTTTCAATATGGTAATGTGTATTTTACTTCTGAATCCTTTTGAATCATGTTTTATTTTAAACTTATTTGTTTTTCACAATTTATTTCTCTATATTTTGTGTGTTGGTAGTCTCAAATTCATATTATTTAGCTTTTTTATGGCTAATATGAAGATGAAACCACACACTTTATTTGTGGAACTTTAGGCATTTGGGACCTGAAGATTCTGTCTAGGTTCTACAAATATCCATTATTCTTTTTCTGCTTATTTTATTTATTTATTTTTTATTTTTGTTGGTAATTTGTAATGTTTTTTTAATGGTCATATATATATATATACACATGCACGAAAAAATGAATATGAGAAAATTAACACTTAAACACAATATCGGATCCAACAACACGAGCTCTTGTATACACAAACATACACATCTACATATAAACATCGTGATTATACTTCGTTCGATATTTTTAGAGCTAATTTAGTCATATATCTGTCTCAAAATTAATTAAAATCTTGGATATCATTTGCAACATTTTAACATTCGTAATTATACAGGTTGAAACTATTTTGGTATCTGAATTATCTCGGAAGGGAAATTATGAATTACCTTTAAAGATGGGTCAAAGAAACGTATTGGTAAATTTATCTACTAAAATGCGATCATATAAAAGATAGTAGTTTTAATGCCTTAAAAGATTGAATTTACTTCTACTATCTATTTTTCTTAAATACATTCAGTCGTGTTTAAATTATATTTTATGAAGAAAATCTTCAATTTTATTAAGCAACCCATTCTACGGAGCAACAAAAAGAGATGCCAGATGAAAATTGTAGAATATTGGAAACTAAAGAATTAGGCGACATTTAATTTTGAAATTCTTAAGAACGCAATAAAATATGGTAAGATCGGATTAAAGATAATAGTTCTGCAGGCTCAAAAAAAATATATTAAACTTATTTGTGCTATCTAATTTCCTCGAAAGCATTCAGTGAGATTTCAAATTTAATTTTCTGGGAGAAAATCTTTAATTTTAGTAAGTGCCTATTCTACCTGTCTTGCAAAGGTTAGTGAAACATACAAATTCGCAGAATAATAAAAATCAGTGAGACAAATGATATTTAATTTTTAAATAAGTAAGAATGCAATAGATTATAGTCAGGAATGAATTTATTGCATTTAAATTACAGAGATTGCTTGTATTTTATAAGCTTTTTATCAAATACACACAATGTAAATTAGATGGAATGTTAGAGGTCATTGGGATGGCATAGAGTTGAACATTATTTAATTAATAGTTAAGTACCACTTTACAATTTTTGTGGCAATTATAAAAAAGTTTTTATTTTACAAAAAGGTGCACAAAATCTCACTAATTTTTATAGCCTTGCTTGCATTACAATTAATTAAATATTACTTTGCTGTTTTTCAATATTGTGGGACTTTTTGTGTGACCTTATTTTTTTTTTTCTAACTTTGTAAATAGGTTTTTCCAGTTGCACCCGGTGAATGACACATGAGAAATAAAAATTCTAAGTAAATATCGATTGTACCTTTCAAAGAAATTTGTTTATTTTCAAAGAAGTTATTTCGTTGATTGGCGATTTTTATAAAATATAACGTACGTTTCTAAAGTAAAGGTAATTTTTTTCTCTGAACTTAAGTTATACATAAATATTATAAACATTTTGTACGACTGCACACATCTCATGTGCGCTATTTACTATAAATGAACAACAATAATAATAATAAAAAGAAAAATGCATTTCGCTTTCTCTGTAAAATAAAATCCACATATATATGGGAGATTTTGTATCTTTTAACGGTAGCTTTTCAAATCAAGTTCCTTCCAAGAGAGGGAAACGAAAATGTTTATTTTCAATAGAGAGAAAACTGAAAAATTCCAGCAAACTTTTTGTAAGCGTCCGTATAGATAACTATATTGTCTTTTTTTTTAATATTAAGTTATTGCTCACATTTATTTAAAAAAAAAATTAATGTCTAAAAAGCGTAAAATTTTCATCTTGAAACCGGGGAACATCAGAACGGAAATTTTGTCAAAAAACGGAGAATAGATGGTAACTATGCTAGCAGTACATTTTCCGTCTTTTCACAGAATTTTTTTTTTACAATGTAAGGGGGGGGAGGGTGTTCCTTTTAGTAAATTTTTAATCTGTAATATAGTAATAAATTTTTTCTCTCAGTTATAAGTAACACTTTATGAATAAATTGCATAAAAAAATATATTTAGACAAATTTCCGTTTTCTGATGAAAACAACAACAACAACAACATATATATATATATATATTCTTTAAAAATTTGGCTAATTTTCTATTGGAGTTTTTGCTCGATATATAGCATATATATTCATTGATATATATTTTATGCAAAGTTTGCATTGATTTTGATATTTCTAGCCTTATGTTCAATACCCACTTTCTGCTAAGTTATATGGCTAAAAATCAAAATAATTATTTATTTAAAAATCATAATAACCTTAAATAATCCTCGAATTTGTATCAATTTATATCTTTGAACTGATTTTGCATGAATTTATATTTTTAAGCGAAAATCTTTTTCAAAAAATCCTTTCGCGAACGGACCTGATATCGAAGACCCCACTGCCTTCGGCAGTGTACACCGGACGTGCTACACAGATTAGGTCTATTTTTGAAAACGAATCTCAAATTTCTGTGATTTTATAATTTAAAAGGAAGATCTTTGCAAATGAACCTCTGGCTTGGGTACTAGCTGCCTCCGGCAGTATACAACTTACGTACTACGCACACTCAGGACTGTTTTTTCAAACGAACCTTGAATTTGTATGATTAGAATATAGCCGGTGAGTAAATCTTCCATTAACATAGAAACCAAACCGCAGAACACACGGCTATTTAATGTTAATCCTATCGGAAAATGACTAAGATAATGTATCTTTCTGTTGAAGATATGTTTCAAAGCCTATGCGCACAAACGAAAACTCATTGGAAATTATTCCACAGCGGAAAGAGAGAGGTAAAAAATAGCCTTCTTGTGTTTTCTTTTCACTCTTTTTTTCACATAGGATTATTTAATATTGAAAACAAAAAGGTCTTATTGTCCAGACTTTTTGAAATTTCTATGAGCTATAAATGTTAATATTTCCGAAGTCTGTTAATATTTTTTTGTGCAAAAATATTGATATTTAGTTCTAAAAGGGCAGTGTTTATCTCACTACATTTTCCTTCTCGAGTCATTTAATATTGAAAAAAAAAGTACATTTTATTTTCGAAACTCTTTAAAATATTTATAACTCATAAAGATTTCAAAAATGTTTCCGAAACCTGCGTTTAATTTTCGTGCAAAAATATTGATATTTAGTTGTAAAAACATTACCAAAAGCCACCCGCGTAACCCTGTTCTGATTCTGGGTGCATATTGAGCAGATTTTTTTTTTTTCAATACTCCGAGATTCGGTATTTTTTAGATACTTCCAGATCCGATTTTTTTAGATCGTCAGAATGTTTCGAGATTTTTATATGTGATAAAATGGGTGTCTGAAGAATGTGTAAAATTTCCTGTTAAAATACCGACATTTAGTTATTTTTAGGCTAGAAAAAGAGAATGTCTCAAGGAGTCGTAAAGTGACTTTCAGTCTCTATTTTTTTTTTTTTTATTAAAGTAATGAAATTGATCTTACTAGAGATAAAATGGTTATGTATTATGAAAAAATATAGTGAAACCTCCCTGTGCGGCCACCTCCATTAAGCGACCAACTCCCTGAACGACCATTTTTTCATGGAACGAAATTTATTCCAATACGCTCAATACTAATTTTACCTCAATTCAGAGACCATCCTAGTTGGACTCCCTCCATGAGCGACCAATTTCACTTAAGAAGATGAAACAAATCCCGTTTTTTCTTGGTCGCTTGAAGAAGGTTTTATTACAAAAATAATTTCGGAAAGCGCATTATTCATCAAACTACTAAACTAAGTTTAGAACGTAACTTTTTTGTGTTTAAATGCCTTTGTGCCTTTTTAGCCAATGAATTTAACTCTGATGACAAATTGATAATGACGGCCAATAAACTCCTCTGCCCTATTTGTTATGAAACTCTCAATGAAAAAAATAAGTTAATGAAATCGTCATTATTTGTTCCCGTCCAAAAAAAATTGCTTTTATTTACTGAACTTCCAAAGTATTTGGAAATAAAATTTATAAAAGATAAAAACGTAAAATCAAAGCAAGCGTCAATGTATTCATTTTTTAAAGTCTACAGTGATTAACTTATGGAATTAACTTTTGTTTTGATACTTTAATTTTCATATTTTTTCGTAATGTAAAAAATAAATTTTAGTAGCATTAATTATTACCTTTTTCCAACAATTAAAATCTAGATTTAAACATGACCTCCATTAAGAGACCACCTCTCGGAGCGACCAACTTTTCTTGGAATGGAACGTGGTCACTTTAGGGAGGTTTTACTCCATTTCTTTACGCATTGCATTGTACAATTTACGTCATTATTATTCCGTCATCATAATCATAATAAAAAGATGTTTTGTCATTTTTATGCGTTGACATTTGCCTAGTGTTATGGTATTCAGTGCAGATTTTAAAAAATGTAATACATATTTATTTTCAGCAAGAAGAGTTTTCTTGTATTAAAAAAAAGTAATTAATTAATTACATACTGCCATAGTTACTAGTATTATAAAGTGAATCACTGTCATTTTCCGTCGTTTGCTATTCTTTTATTATTTGTATATTCGGTGACCGTATAAATGTTAAAACTTCAGGGTGCTTCAGCCGCTTTATAGCTTTATTTAGATGTTAATATCATGATTTTTAATGCTTAAAGTCAGATATATTGCTACCGACTACTGCAGCATCCTTAAAAAATCTTTCTTTTTCTATTTCCAACATTAATATTATCTTGCCCTTGTTTTGGAGTTTTTAATAATAATTCTTTTTTAAGTCTAAATCTTTCAATTATATATATATTTTTTTCTTTCTGCGAAACTGTGATACATTTTTCTTCAGGTTTTCGGAACTGTTATTTCTTTACATCAAATCTATGATCAATATGTAAAAGCATTCCATAAATCTTAATTGTGCATGTTGTGCCGATAAGTCCCAAGAAAACTTATGAGTATTATTCGTATATTATCAAATCCTTTTCGAGTTATTCACCACCTTGAATTTTCGGCTACAGACATTGCATTTTTAAGTCGCTTTATTTGAAGATGGAATGCTGCACGTTGTGCTATCTACCACTGTATCTTAAAATTTGTGCTCTATGTCATACGTCTGAACAGTGAATTCTACTACAGTTAATGTAATACCTGTAAAGATTTAATTTCTGACAATTTCAAATTATTCTGTTTTTGACTGATCAGTTTCCATGATGAACTTAAACTTTATGGATCTAGAGTACGAAGTAGATGAAGGCTGTGAATTTACCCATTACAAAATTTTGATTTTCTACATTACAGCCCTTTTTTATATGACGCGTATCCGTCTTTTTGAACGATTTTTTTTTAATGTCGTTGTTCTTTAAGGGCTTTCAGATATATTTTTTAACACATCCATAGCATCCGTTTTTTCCAGATTGTCCCAGTTTTAAACGCGCGGCGCGTGGTTATTCATTTGTGTTCCGGGAATAACTAATGCACCTTTTGACTTTTCATTTCTGTCCACTTAAATTTAAAAAAATTCTTTGGTTATCCAACCTTTTTCTGGTAGTAATTATTACTTCTGCCCTGTAAATATATTTATTGTTAATATTCGAATCTGACCATCTCTTATTTTACTTCAAAAAACGTTCTTTAAGAGGTATCAGTTTCTCCATCTTTGATTACCGCCAATTATAAATGAATGGGTCAGCCGCTTAATCTGGTCTAACATAACAGATGCGCAATGTTGAAGATTATATTTATGTAATAAATAGTGTATCAGGATATTTTTAGAATTAACAGGGAATGATTCAAGTCCAGTAACACAATTTTTTTTAAATCTCATATAATTCTCTTTTCGAAATTTACACTTCCGTACTTGATAAAAAATTATTTATATTCAAGAGTAGCAAATAGTGGCAGCTGAAATTGATTTATTCTATATCTATATGCATACGTAATTACAAAACAAATTATATTACAACGTACCAGCGTGTAAAAAAAATTTTAGCAGCTTTTTAAAATTTATCAAATGCTATTAAATCTTCAAATAATTTTTATATTGACTTAAAAAAATATTTTTGTAAACATAACACTTCTAAATAACTATTTTAACTGTAAAATACAAAGTATTTACATTGTTGTAAAGATTACATACTATCATTAGAAAATATTTATAAAATAAGTATGTTTTTAGCCAAAAAATATCAATGGCAATTACAACTACAGAATCGCCATTCTAAAAAGGTTAAAAGAAAATTTGGTTTTTGAGCCGATTTTTGATTATGTTGTTGTGGAGTTAGGCTTCACTTTACATTTTTTTTCTCCAATGTGTTAGATGTTATTTTAAATATCTAAAAGTGAAATTACTGCAAGTCGATTTTTGGACTTTTTTCCCGCTAGATTTGCAAAATCTTACACTGTGCGTCGTTTTAAAGTAAAACGTACGCTCTGGGTTGAATCCTCTGTAAAGTGGGTTTTATCTGCTTTTCCGATAGCGAAATTCTAAAATGGAGGGCCAAAATCACAGTCAGGTGAAATACAGCCACCCCATTGGTTGTGTGATCGCGTGGTTTTAAGAGAGATAAGGGTGAGGATCACCAACTTGTTTCTCCATTTGAATTTTGAGAGGAGGGAGGGGGGAAAGTAATTTTGAAGCGATTGTTACCTTATTTACATTTATGCATTATTTACCTTATTATTTTGTTCGCTTTTATTTATAATAAACAATCGAAATTAACTCAGTTAAGATATTTTGATAACATTTTATACAACGAGAGTGAATAATTTAGATTATAAGTTGTAACAATTTTTAAATTATATGACATGACAAATATTCTTTAATAAAAATTTAGTTTTCATTGAAAAATACTTATAATATCATTTAAAAGTTGTTTATAAATTCCGTATGGTAAAAATCTTAATAAATTTTCTCCTCTACCCCCCCCCCCCCCACCACACACACACACACACACCATTTAAATCCATAAAATCACAAAACAATAATATTATTCTAGAAAAAGTCAACAAGTATAAAAAAAAGACCTTTTTCTAGACTTTAAATTAAAAAATTATATAAAAAAATTACACAAATAATCTTAAAAATACAGAATTTAATGTTTTAACATTAAATTTAAAAAAAAACTTAAAAATAAATCCAAAAACTTTTATTTAAGTCGCTCCAGGTTCTCTGCCTATAAAATAAATATGAAAGTAAAAAGGTTTTTCTGTTTTTAACCCTTTATGCCCGATGGTACATTAAAGTGCCATTAAAATAACTTGTTATAAAACCAATTTAATACATCAATTAGTAGTTATATTGTTTAGAATGAATTATAGATTTAAAAAAAAACCAATAATTTCTTTTGTCTTTGCATCTTTTTCAGCTTTCTTGACGTTGACAGATTGGGGAGGGGGGGGGGGGGAGTTTCTGTTCGGAAATATTTCTATTGTAAGAAATTATATTTGTACATTTTGTAATTCTACAAAATACTAAAAAAAAGATTTTAAATAAAAGATTTGAGGGGAGTTACAAATATTGCACAAAATCCCTATAAATTCAATTTAATTAGTTAATTTTGGCAAAATCCTTCTAAAATTTATTAAATGATTGTCTAAATCTTCTAATGTAGTTTCAAAAATTCATAAAATATGCTTTAGAAGATGAAATTTTCATAAATTCATAATTTGGGACATGACATAGAAGGTAAACTTTCTTTTATAGACATTCAATGTTTATCTTAAAATTCAAGCTAGTTTCATGACTGCTATTCAAGTCCGCTGCAATGTGTTAATTTGGCGTGGACCCCGATTATGGAAATTTCCTTCGTTTAATTTACGATTAGAAAAGCATGAACTTGTGCATTTATTTTAAAAATCACAATTTTTTCTCTGTTTTTTTTTTTTTTTTTTTTTACATATGCAAAAGGAAAAAAAAAAGCATAGTTTGAACAACCTCTCAAGATTTCTAAATTGTTTTTTGAAACATAAAATCATAAATTAATTAATTAATTAATTAATAATAAAAGTGCATTTTAAAATATATGCACTTTATATTTTATTTTTTACATTTTAATATTTAAAATATTTTATTGTTGCAGTTTCACAGCTAATTGGCATATTTTAGCGTACATGATTTGGCACATAATTAATACCATTCTTCTTGTAACTCTTATACAATTATAACCATAAACAATATTTAGCAATTTATCACCTGGACCCTCCTTAGGGAAACATATTATTAATTTATAATTAAATTCTCAAAATATTAAAATGTTATATTGTCATCGAAAACACACCTGCTTTCATAATTTTTATAACCTTAGCTTACCAGGAAGTGAGCAAAAAATCGATTTAAAAATTCCTGATTTAAATACATGAACCAGGAAACAAAATAACTTATTGTACATACTATTACAAAATTGTTCATATAATATTTTTTGTTCTGTTTATTCTTAATGATTAAAATCGGTTTAAAAACTGACATTATTTTTTAAAATTATTTTCCATTAGGCAAAAATTTTTGAAAGTTTTTAGTATTCTAAGTTAGTTATTAAATTTTTCTATAGAAAAGTACGAATATTTGTTTTATTCTGGATTTTAAAAGTAACATAAGGGGGAAAAAAATGCAAGTTTCATTTTTAATTTTCATTAACTAAAAAAGTACTTGCCATATTATTTAAAATTTTTTACAGCTTAAAATCGAAATCTTTCATTCACATTTTATAAAAAGTCATCAAAATATCCTGAGTTAATTTCGATGGCTTATTTTAAATGAAACACAAAAAATTCGCTTCCACACATGATTTTTTCTCGGAAAAGGGAGTATTCGACGTTTCCCCTAGCGCTAGAGATTGCTCTCTGAAAAGGACGCGACTCAATGACCAATGGGATACTCGGATTTCACCTGACTGTGATTTTGGCCCTCCATTTTAGAATTTCGCTTTCCGATATTAAGATGAAAGATGGCGGGTGCAGAATTTCAAATTGTGCGGAAAAAGTGAAATTCACAAAAGAAAATGACAATTACAAAATTCCAGAAAGGAATTTTTTTTAAAACATTAAGGGTGTTTTCGAAAAAAATATTTTTCACCCTTAACAGCTCGAAAATTTCTGAGACATTTTCAGGCTCATTTTTAGAAGTAAAGACATCAAACTTGCTGAGGTGATTTTTGAAGAGATGTATAAGAGACCGTGTGATTTCATTTTTTACTCAGTTAATTAGAATTTAATTTTTAAACAATTCTTTTCTCAGTATGACTATTTTTTTCATTCCCAGATCTCCCGCTTCCGAAAATTCGGTTCAAAACGCCAACTTTGACAGCATTTATATAAATTTCTCCTTATTTTGAACACTCGGGCCAATGGAGGCTTCAAAAGACACCCGAAAAAAGAGCATTTCCGACCTTCGGATCTTTTTTGCATTTGAAATTTCGGAACTGGCACTGAACGCCATTTAAGAATAAGAATGTCTTTTTGATGAGTGTTCGTTGTATTTTTTAATTAATATTTCGGCTAATTATCAAAAAATGAAAAATCTGAGCCTCAGGTGCATTAGGACTTATCCTGTACTAACCTCATCCAAATTTTTAGACGTCTACGCGTTGTAGATTTTTCTAGCCGTCGCAAAAGGACAGACAGACAGACAGACACGCACCACACAGAGACAAACGTTCTTCTTTTATTAATATAAGTTTCTTTTTGGTTTTATTGCGGGAAATCTAAAAAATTATACTTAACAATGTATTACAGTATTTAATTTTAAAAAAGGGAATTGTTTTCACCTATGTTTTGTAACCCGGTAAGTCCTGCTTCGTTGCCCTGGTAACTTTTAAAAGTAAACCTGATATTTTGATTGTTATTCCATTTTAAATGATGTCAACTCCTTTTTAAAATATTCTGCAAAAAATCCTAAACCAAATTCTCTTTCCCAAATGTCCTTATATCATATTGTATGTTTATAATCATATTATCATGAGTTAATGAAAAGATTGATAATGCTTTGCTCTATAGACGGTGTTCAATATTAAGTACGATAGACATTACTTGATCAATATTTATCACGAATAATAATGTATTTAAAAGAACTTGTATAGATTTCTAGATTTCGCATATTTTGAGAGTGAATCATAAAGTGCTAAATATAGAAAAATTATCTTTTTCTTATTAATATAACATAAAACTCCAATTGTTTCGAACTCCAATTATTTGGATCGTCAAATATCCCTATTGATTTCAAAAACTTTTATTTTCTATATAATCGAAATGTAAACCCTAAGCCGTAGCTATTCTTTATAGACCGGGAGCTGGCAGCACAGACTCGTGATTCGCATATTAAAACGCAATCGGTCTGCCAAGTCATATCTTGGTGGAAAACACCTGAAAATCCGATTTTAGCGGCAACTCATATGTTTACCATTGTGTTTTCCTACTCCCTGTCCTCCATGTTTTCGTACCTTTTGGTGCAGGAAAACACAATGGTAAACCTACGAGTCAACCGCTAAAATTGGGTTTTCAGGTGTTTTCCATTAAGATATGACTTGGTAAACCGATTGCGTTTTAACATGCGAGTCAAGGTATATTTAACCCTAGAATTTCATCCGTGAACTCGATGTGGTGATTGTCGGTGCTGCCCGCTCCCGGTTTATTAGTAAGAATATAATTTAATTGAAACTATTTTCTAGAAAACTCCTATTTTGCTAATTTATATTTAATTGGGATTTTTTAAGCCTACATTTAGATAATTCTAGTTGGATATTTCACCAATTTAAGCGATGATGTATTTTTCTGTTTTCATATTCTAAGAAAATCGGATGAAACACTTGTAATTGGACTTTTAACCCTCTCGCTGCGCATCCCGTGATTTCCACGGGCAACAAAAAAATAGCAAAATTTGCGCAACCAGCGATTTCGGCGAGGATGGATTTTTTCGGTCTATTTAAAAGCACAACCCTCTCATTTCCCGGCTCCATTCCCTGCCGGCGAAGACACTCAAGGTTAATGCTAATCCTATGGGGAGGGATTTATCTAATATCTCGTTTGAATTTCAACATTTTTAAATAAATAAGTCCGTCTTCATATCGCACCTTTTTTACTTTTTCGCTTTTGGCCGCAGATATTTTTTTATAAAGTTACTTTCACTTTCAAAACCGGTTCTGAAAATGAAAGTGTCATTCTAAAAAATATCTGCAACCAAAATCGGATAAGTAAAAAGGTGCGATGTAGAGACGGATCTCGGCAATCCAATGCAAAGAAAAGTACTTAAAAATGTCGAAATGCAAACGAGATATTATAAAAATTCCCTCTCCACAGGATTAGCATTAGCTCGTGAGTGTCTTCGCCAGCAGGAACAGGAGCGTAACAATTCATTTCGACTTTTTTCCGATGTTTAATTGTTGATTGAGATCTGGGTTAACAGAAAGCGTGAGCTGTCCATATTTCTGTGAAGTTCACAATCTTGTTTTGCAAGCATTCCGCGTGCTTTTTAAAAGCTCAAAGTGTATCCGCTCCATGAGATTAACCATGATATTAGACATTTTGCTAGCCATATATCCCCTATCCGAACAAGAAAGAGCCTCGTAGACAGTGTGCTGTTTGTTGTTAAACAAAAACTGAAACTAACAAAAAAATTTGCAAAGAAACGCGAATTTGGTGCAAAGATTGCGAAGTGGGACTATGCCTGGAACCTTGCTTCGAAATTTATTATAGCAAACTACATTTCTAGTATATATTAATGAAATTATGCAAACTACATAGAAAAATTATATCTTTTACCGTTGTATTTCATAAAATAAATCGCAATTTAACCAAGATTAACTTTCAGAATTTTGCTTTTATATGATTATTCTTCGAATTCAGTTTTCTGACAACTCTTTTTTTTGATAATTCTATATTTAAAAAAACTCTTTTACATTTTTTTTTTACATATTTTAACTATAAAATATACGAAGATTTCAAATATGTAATAAAACAAATGCGCAATTTTTTAACGTATTTTGATTTTAAAAAAAAATAATAATACGCAGCAAGAGGGTTAAGCGAAAAGACTGTAAAAAAAATTCTGCAACGTTCCTGGGAAAAAATGGGCAGCTGAGTTGCCCGTTATTTCCAAGAAACATTTCTTGAAAATGACTGAAACTTTACTGTATATGTTTAAAACTTTCTACAGAAATGCCAGCAAGTTTCCTGCTAAATACGAGGAATATTTCTGTTGACAGCAAAACATTACTGACATTTCACAGCATGCGGGATCCGCAGACGATTTTTACATTTCCAGTTGACAATTTTCGCTTTATTATCATTATTTGTTAGAATGAAAAAATATTTTGAAATTGACATCAAAATTATTATTTATAATTTACACGAAAAAATAAATTTTCAGTTAAAATTCAATAAAGTAAATATATATATGATATATTGTTTCTGAACCTTGCTTAAAATATAAAAATATATAAATGTAAATAATAATTAGAAAAAAAATCTAGACATAAAATATTTTGGATTTTCGTCAGTAATTATGTTAGTTTACAAGTTAGATAAAATACATATAAATTTTCATGAAAAAAAAACTAAACGTAATTGTATATTTTTTCCGAAAAAAAAATTCAAATTTGCAGCTATTCAAAGTGTCAAATATATATTAAATTGTAATAAAGTGTTAAAATATAAAATTAATTAAAAAAGAAGAAAAAGTCAAGAGGTAGCATCGAACTCGGGCCGTACGGGTGGCGCGCGAGCCTTCTGCGTCCACACCACGAAAGACACGTTGAGAGCTGCAAACTAATGGGTATTTGAAACGTATGCTAAACCTCGGCATCTAATTTCTGAAAATCTAAGGCCCATTTGAAGAAATCCTTTCACAAGAATAATTAGAGATAAGAACTCTAAAACATACTTTAAATTAATCAAAATCGGTGAGAATCATGTTTGATGGTCCCCTGGTTAATGGATATCCAAATAATAGGTGTATTGTTTTTACACGGTCTGCTCGTTAAACATTCCACAGACAAGTACGAGAGATAATCTCTTAGCGATGTCACAGAGGTATTGTATTTTCATCTGAATCGTCTTGACAATAGAGGCGTAAAGGATTATGTCGTCTTTTGATTTATTTGCATTCCATATTGATTTTTTTTACATTCATTTAAGGAATTCGTTTTCGACACTCACGCGCGAGCAACGGATTATAGCAAAAAAATAATAAATGGCGGCCGCAGCGTTTTGCTGTTTCCAACTTTTGTTCAGGAACATTTCAGATAAGAAAACCAGAATTTCACAGGAAAGAGCTAAATTATTCTGAAAACCTGAGAAAAGGCGAAACGTTCCTGGATTTTACATGGAACGTTACCATTTTTTTTTTTTTTTTTTTACAGTGAAGAAGACAGTGCTGAATATTGTCAACAAAGGAGTAAGCAAGGAAAAGTGCCGGGATTTTCCACGATTTTTATTCTTAGTAATATGGTACTTCACCCGTTGTAAGACGCAAAGGACTTGAAAGTTCGACCATTATTTTTTTTTTAATTGTATGGAATTAAATATATTTTTAATTAACAAAAGATTATTTTTTATTAATTTTAGGTATTTTTTTAACATTACCTTTTATAATGCTTAACCCTCTCGCTGCGTAGGTAATTCTTCGCGATGAGTGTCTTTTACAGAATTTTTAATCGTTTATCACCAGTTCTTTAAAGCAGAAATTTTTGTCTATGGTAATCGGGGAAAATGTCTTGATTAAATCAGACAAAGTTTTCGCTAAAAAATAACTGGTGGGAATAATCAAATAGTATTAATTTGACGGAAAATGCATGCCCGAGCATATCTCGGGCTGCGCAGCGAGAGGGTCAACCTAATTATCTTGAGTTATTTATATCCAGATAACACAATCATCCGAATAATTCCCATTACACTGTAATTTTTCCTTTCGTATTATTCATTAATTGCCCCCTTTTTTTTAATAAAGATGTTTTTGATTTTTTAAACGAAATTATACATTGTTTCGTTCTTCAAAAAATACGGCTTTCAGGTTTTGCAAAAGAGTAACATTATGTACTCTTCGCTTTCATTAAAACTAGCAAAGCTTTTAAGCGTTTATTCTGAACATTATCTATTAAGAACTTCTTTACTTGTTATATTAAGTTATTTTCTTTTAACTTACTACTTCTTATAACTTCTCTGTATAACTTACTTTGCAAATCGTTTTAACGTAAAGAAAAAGAAAAAAAAGAACATATGTTATGGAATGTATGTCAAAATTCAGTTAGACACATTGAGTTGAAATACGGGAAGAATTTATTTTTTCTTGGATGTGCTAGTGCTGTTTCTTTGAAGTTCTTTAAGCTCTTTGAATATAATTCATTGATCTCTGTTAAGCTTTTCGGGACAACTTTTAGACTTATGTTGTAACGATATTTCAAAAGAAAAAAAAAAACGTTGGATTATTGATGAAGAATATTTTCTATTCTTATTACAAAAATAATTTGCATGAGATGGTGATTTTCGAAACGGGTTTGATTTTTTGCATAACATTTTACACCCTATTTCAAACAGATCCCCTCCCCGATTGATTAACAAAATAATTTTAATTTATTTCCATATATCTCGTTTATAAATCTCTAAAAACTGAGATCAATTATCAGTAATAGAAAGTATTTTTAATGTTTCCCTTGGTTTTATTTTTGCAACCAAGAAAGACATTTTTAAAGATTACTTCATTTTATAAGTAAATTTAGCTTTTATTTCAGATTTTTTTAATTTCTAAACTTTGCACAGTTTTAAAACTTTTACGCCGTCGAATTTAGGGAATAAATGTTCAAAAAATGATCTTTTAAATGCAAATTATTTGAAAGCTGTATCGCAATTTACTGACTTTTTATCGGTTTTAAAATAAATGTCAATAAATTGATCTTCATCCCATGCAAACCGAATGGAATGATTTTTCATAGTGATTCCAACAATATGATAATTGAAATGGAGGGGGCAGAGTGTGTGTATGGGGAGGGGGGTCAGAGTTTACATTTTTTATCAACTATGCCGTCGCTACATGCTCCCTCTGCGTATTTCGAAGTCTTTAAGTATTTCATTACGATTTAGAGGCTTTAAAGCATTGTCCACTGAGAGTTTCAATTTAACATAATTTACAATATAAATTAATTAAGAGGTATCGTAAATCCTATTTATATATTTTAACACCATTATAAGTCTTTCGTGTGTTATTATTGATATATATTAAAACTTTAATATGCAGCGAATCCCTTTTAAAAACTATTTTATTTAAATGCCAGATATGTATACATTAAAGCTTTAATATGCAACGAATCCCTTTTAAAATCTATTTTATTTAAATGCCAGAAATGTTGTTTTAAGTACATGAAAAATAAATTAAATGACAATAAATAAATAAAGATTTATGCAGAGCAGATGTATGCATTTACAAAATATATACAGACAATAGTTGATTATGCATTATCGTCACAGAGTAAAATAAGAAAAATGCAAAATAACTGTATTCTGGTAATAATATATATTTTAGCCCAACAAATAACAATGTACTTTTAGCTTGTGGGACACCAAGATTGATTAACAGATTTTTATCAGTTATTTTAGCGTACAATATTATATATAGAATTTCCATTCTCAATATACTCTAAATAATGTCAAAAATAAGGAGTATCTGACTTGTATTACTACTTCTCTGGGGGTAACTATATGACTCTTAAGTACCTTCAAACATTGTTTACCAGAAATATTGTTAAATAAACATAATTCTAGTGTACTGTTATATATTTTTGCTAATTAATTTATGAGAAATAAGGATCTGGTATCACTTGTCTAATCTGAGTTATTAACTAATTTGAGAATACCTTATCTTTGCACCTGTAATTGCTAATCAAAGTGACCTCAGTTCAAAATTCTCAGTGAGACTTTTGTATCATAAGTCTTTATTATTTAATTTTATTTCTCTTTACGCTTTTAATGAAATGACTTTGTTCAGAAATGCTCTTAGTGTGACAGTATATTTGGGGATGTTTGTCAAATTTTCAGATTCAATAAATTACATTTTCTATTTTATTTTATTTTTTGAAATAAAATTGGAAGAACTAATGTTAAAAAACTATCTAAAATAAAGATATTAAAAAGACTACCATATATTTTCAAGATTTTTTTTTAATTTCATGGATCTTTGTTTTACATTGCCTATATACCCTATTTTACGATGCTGCTCTGGGGCAAATATAGAAACATGGAATAATGTAAAAACTTATTAACCAGAAATAAGGAATAAATATTCTTCAGGAATATTGTTTATTCATTAGTTATTTATTTTTAATTAGTTTATGAGAAATAGCGATTTTTTTGGCGAATTTAATAACTAGTTTAAGGAGAAATTATATCTTTCCACATCATCTCTAATTTCTAATTAAATTTATCTATGTTCAGAATTCTCAAAGAGTATTTTGTATTATAATTTTTTATCCTGTAATCTTATTTTTTTTTACACTTTTAATGAACTGACTTCATTACGAAATGTTCTTAATGTGGAAGAATAATTCTGACGTCAAATTTTCAGTTGAAGTAAATTACATTTTTTATTCATGTTTATAATTTGCTTTTAATGAAATTAGAAGTATTAATTTTATAAAGCTCAACTTTTGGTTTAAGTTAGCATTTATCCCATTACCATTTCCCATTCGAGGGTTTACTTTAAGAGGTACACTGTTGTAAGTCCTTTTTTCAGATTATTTAAGGAAGTTTTTGATTTTACTTAACTTACATTCAGTTTAAAACATGAATAACTAGTTATTTTTTTTATTATTGATTAATAAATTTAGTCAGCATTGAAGTATAAAAATTATGCTTGAATTGTAACATTATTATTTGATTTCTTGTTTCGAAATAAAAAAAATACGCAGCGCGTACCATTATTTGGAGGATTTTGTGCAACGTATACAGCATAATTATGATACGTATAGCTCATGTCTCTTTATGCAAATATATTTAATGAGATAGATCTTTACCAAAACAAATTAATTGAAATTGAATTCAGGTAATTATAAAACAGTTTATGAGATGCCCATGTTTAGACATTGATTATGAAGTCTTTATTTTCGTATGTATTTATTTCGATGCATTTATTCGAATTCGAATATTTCCTATGCTTCAGGGCTTTAGTTTAGGGTATACGTCGTTTACTCTCTGAATTTTTTAAGAATATCCGTATATCCTCTGTTTCTCAAGTAAAGCTATATCGTATACTAACTAGCACACATCCCCTGCCTATAGCATATATACCTTTTGTTTTTTTAGGGCTACAACTAACTATATGTATTTATTCGATGAATTTTCAAGAAAAGTTCATCTTATGTGAATTTACGATAATTGGTCATTGATATTTCATTAGCTGGCAATAAACGAATGTCACTAATTTAAACAAAATAGTTTTTTTTCCTTTGAAGTTAGTGTAACACACATCAATTGAACATATTAAAATTATACATTCATAAATACTGCGCAAATTGATAACGTTATTGATTTCGTATTTGTTTGAGAAGTGCAAAGTCCACATCCTTATCCTTTACAGAAGTTTCTGATATGAGTTTGGTAACAAAATTTTCATCATTAAATCAAATTGAAACAATTACATTTCCCGGTGAAACTGCTATAAAGCTAATTTTCATCGGCAAAGTCTCACCCATAAATTAACTAAACTGGCGTTTCTTTGAGGATATTATTTGAAAAATAATTATTTTACTTATGAATACTTATTTTTCCCCTATGTCTCGAACTCCAATATTGTACCAAATTTCTCCTGTATGTACCTGATAGATTTTCAGATATAATTTTCCTCTCCCTCTCTTTATTACCAAGAAATATGCTTCTATGTTTATACAGATAAAGATAATGCTAACGCAGTTGGTCTTTTCCTTATTTATTTTCGCATAATAGCAACGAAAAAACCTTTCTTAAATATCTCTTAATGACGTATACTATGTAATGAGCTTGAGCATTGTATAAATTTTATATTTCATTCTTCATTCTCCCATCCAATTAAAATTTGTTTTTGATGATATTTCAAAAAATACCTAAAAATCATCTAAGAATAAATATTTCTTTTTTTAATGTGGCCGTAAGAATCATCCCGTATAGGATTCAAATTTAAGTCTGGAGCATCATAAATTCAGGTTGAAATCTCTTTGCAAAAAAAAAAAAAAAAAAAAAAAAAAAAGGTTATATTTTTGTTCATGGAAAAAATTTATAAACAACAACAACATAAATGCCTGCAAAATTTCAAAAATAGGACTTTAAGGTATACGTGTATATGTCTACGTCCTTCTAGGAAAAAGGAAGAAGTCTGTATACATGGAATAGATATCCTTGTCATCACAAAATAAATTGCGAAACATAGTTTTTCAAAATTAATCATACATTACAGTTGTTTTTATTAAATAAGATACTAATTAATTAAGACTTGACTTTAAAAATAATAGAGTACAGTTAAATAACGCAGTTTAACTGTAAAGGATGCAGTTAACGGAACATTAAAGGATGCAGTAAAACCACAAAAAAAAATATTTTATTTTCGATTACTTTCTGATTATTTATCTTATAAAGATAAATAATACTGTTCCAAACTTCTACGAGAAAATTTATAAAATTGCATTTGGTTATTTAAAAATAAAACTGGTTGTTTCTATTTATTGTGATAAATTCTGCTGAAAGAATTTGTTGATAAAAATCTATAAAAAATAAATGAATAGACACTCCAAGTCAATATTTTTATGAAAACAAATACAATGAAACAAAATATGCGTTAGGAAAACGTTTTGAATATATATTGGGATATTAACTTATCAATTCTAAACTTCCTGGGTTTAATGGAAATTTTATTTTCTTATAACCTTATGTATTCTAAATTATTCAAATAAATTTCTACATTTATTGATGAGAGATTTTTTTTTTTTCCAGAACAATTTCTTTTCCGTCCTATGTTTTGACCTAATGCAATTTTCTTTTATGTAAAACAAGTCAGCAATCATTGAGAATATTGCAATATCTTGTTAGAAAAAATAATATTAATAGGGAATTGAAAACAATTTTAGCTATAACTGTGATTTTTTTCTATTTATTTATTTATTTTCGTTTAAATAACAATAGTAGGAATTTTAAACCAAACATATGTTTAATTATTATTCAAATTTTATACTAATATATAAGTATTTTCCTTTTCTTCTTTAGCCATTTGTCGGAGAAACCCTCTATAAAGAAGAGGAATCCACTTTTGCGTGCCAAAACTCTTCCAGCAATCATAACTCCTAGCTTAAGCATCATCCAGGCACCTTTCGATCCACAGTCGAAATCGAAAATACCGACCATCACTCACTGTAAGTTCAACTGTTTCTGTATTTTGATGTGATAAAATGTATTACTTAATACTATATCTGCCAAAAGTTTTTTTTTTTTTTTTTTTTTTTTGCACCCGACTGCTAAGAAAGGTTATGTATTTGACGCGTATTCGGGTATGTGAATTTCTTTATACTCTCGAAACATCCCAACGGCTGGATGGATTTTAATGAATGATGTCTCTATCAATTCGTCTTAACCGTCCGACGATTATAGGCTACGTTTTGGTTTTATAAATTCAAAATGGCAGCCGTAAAACACAAAATGGCGGTAGAGACGAAAAAAAAATTTACGCACCATATTAAGTGGCATATCATTGGATAGGTCTTTCAAAATAAAGACGATGTTTCATTGACTATTTTACAGTCAGAAGCTCCGTTTAAATAGCACATAACCTGGAAGTTGTGTAGGTAGGATCTCTAGCTTTACTGCAACTCTAACCTTCATAGACATCAGTAGTAGATAAAGGACAGTTCTACGGCCACAGGCGGAATCCGGAATGAGCAATTGAGAGCAATGCTCATTCAGGTCCGCCTTCCTTCTAATCGCGACAAGTAGTAGTAGATAAAGGACAGTTCTACGGCCACAGGCGGAATCCGGAATGAGCAATTGAGAGCAATGCTCATTCAGGTCCGCCTTCCTTCTAATCGCGACAATCATTGTGTCATGTTGTTGTTCAGTTTAACACTTTGCTAGAAAGATGTACGCATATATCAAGAATTAAGGTGTCAAAGCGGTTTCGTTTAGAAACACTTGTTTATTTTTATCTCATTTTATTGTTTTCTCCGATATTTTGTTAGAAAGATGTGTGTATACAAGTTTGTTTTTGAATAAGTATATATATATATATATATATATATATATATATCACTTTATTGAATACAATTGTTAACAGATATACACGTGTTAGTAAGTATAGGTATCAGTAGGCTATGTACACATGTTTGTAAGTATAGGTATCAGCAGACTATGTACACGTGTATCTATATACATGAAGATAAAATGTATATAAGTGTTTATAAATTTATAGATATAAATGTTTAAATATCGCTAAACATATATGTCTAAATCTATCCAAATGAATATATATACGTATATATAGTATATAAGTATATGTTTCTAAATATAAGTATCTAAGTATTAATATGTTTATATGCATGTATAAGTTTACATATGCGTGTTTATATAAAAAATTATTGGTTTAAAAAATTACAAAATGTAATTTAAAAAAAAAAGTTAAAAAAAAAAAATATATATATATACATATATAAATTTAAAAAAAAAATTGTTTTAGCAAAATTAAAAAAGTAAAAAAAAAAAGTTTTAACAAATTTAAAAAGTTTAAAAAATATATAAATTAAAAAATAGTAGAAGAAAAAAAAAGTTTTACAAAGAAAATGTTTTAAGAAAATTAAAAAAAAAAAGTTTCAACAAAAAGTAGATAAAGGACAGTTCTACGGCCACAGGCGGAATCCGGAATGAGCAATTGAGAGCAATGCTCATTCAGGTCCGCCTTCCTTCTAATCGCGACAATCATTGTGTCATGTTGTTGTTCAGTTTAACACTTTGCTAGAAAGATGTACGCATATATCAAGAATTAAGGTGTCAAAGCGGTTTCGTTTAGAAACACTTGTTTATTTTTATCTCATTTTATTGTTTTCTCCGATATTTTGTTAGAAAGATGCGTGTATACAAGTTTGTTTTTGAATAAGTATATATATATATATATATATATATATATATATATATCACTTTATTGAATACAATTGTTAACAGATATACACGTGTTAGTAAGTATAGGTATCAGTAGGCTATGTACACATGTTAGTAAGTATAGGTATCAGCAGACTATGTACACGTGTATCTATATACATGAAGATAAAATGTATATAAGTGTTTATAAATTTATAGATATAAATGTTTAAATATCGCTAAACATATATGTCTAAATCTATCCAAATGAATATATATACGTATATATAGTATATAAGTATATGTTTCTAAATATAAGTATCTAAGTATTAATATGTTTATATGCATGTATAAGTTTACATATGCGTGTTTATATAAAAAATTATTGGTTTAAAAAATTACAAAATGTAATTTTAAAAAAAAGTTAAAAAATATATATATATATATATACATATATAAATTTAAAAAAAAAAATTGTTTTAGCAAAATTAAAAAAGTAAAAAAAAAAACGTTTTAACAAATTTAAAAAGTTTAAAAAATATATAAATTAAAAAATAGTAGAAGAAAAAAAAAGTTTTACAAAGAAAATGTTTTAAGAAAATAAAAAAAAAAAAGTTTCAACAAAATTTTATAAGTAAAAGAAAAAAAATTATAAAAAATATAAGTTATAAGAAAGTTTTAGCAAAAAAAAAAAAAAAAAATACAAGTTATAAAAAAGTTTTAACAAAAAAAAAATGTTTTACAAAAATAAATACAAGTTATAGAAAATGTTTAACAAAATTAAAAAAAAGTAGAAAAAAGTTTTACAAAACAAAAGTTTAAAAAAGTATATTTAAAAAATTATTTGTAAATGAGCATAGATATTTATACATATATTATATGTAAGTGTGTGGGTAGGGAATAAAATAAATACACATATTTAAACTTTATATTAGAAAGGTTTATGTATATGTTTTAAATAAGTACTCATATAAAAAAGAAACAATTTTTTATTAAAAACAAAACAATTTACAGGAAAAGTATATTTACAAGAAAAGATTTATTTACATAACAATATTATCTTGATAAATTCTTCTTTATATTAGTGTAAATTAGTATTATTGCAATCTTGAATAATTTTACAGTGGCCATACGCAAAGCTGGTGATCCCATCTTTGAACAAATAACGTTTATCATCAAACGGTGACAAACATATTTTGTTCTGACTTAATGTAAATAATTTATGAGCATCTTGCCCAATTCTCATGTGTACTTCAAAAGAAGTCGATTGGTTTTTGAGACAGTTCACATAGTCTTCATGCTTTAGACGGTTCTCGACGACGTGTTTAGATACACCCTTCGCTCGTTTCTTCTCTTCTATGGAAGATTTCAGAGAGTACATTTTTGATTTCAATCCGACAAACTCAAGGGCTAGATTGCCTTTTAGTTCGTCTTTAAATTTGCCGATCACCTTCTTATTGATATCTGAGTAGAGTGAATGATGCTTTGGATAGTCTGAGAAATCGAACAAGCTTGCATGATGTTCCATATCATCAAAAATATTTTTTGTTTTAATATGATAGCACAGTGAGTCCGTATCGGTGAATAATAGTTTTGCATCATCTTTATATGTTTTCCTTATAAAATTATAGTGAAAGTCATACATAAGTAATTTAGAGAGTTCTAATATTGCAAACCCGACATAAATCGGTCGATTCATGAGTATGCTAGTTTTCATCCTTTCAACAGCAGTTAGATCTTCATCAAATGTTTTAAATGACTTAAATGTAGGCGAGGCCACTAATTTTTTAGCTCTTTTTTCATTATTACAAAGCACAATATTTCTCCTTTTTCGCAAATTCTCCATGGTTTTTCCAAAAACAGAGTTATTCATTAATTTAAAAAAGTCTTTTTCAAAGGTGGATTTGGCTTCTTTTCTTTTTTCAGTATTAAAATTAATATATTTCTGAAGCCAAGGTGTCTGTTTAAATTTAAGGACTTTATGAACAGCTTTAAGTTTTAATCCAAGTTGTAAATAAAATTTAAGATTACGATAATGAGTGATATAATTCTGCTTATCATTTAAATTTGGGATAAGTTTAGGTGTTCCTTTAAATGGTTGATTATTGAGAAGGGACTTGGCGTAAGGAGAAAGCATGTCTTCGCTAACTGTGAATCTTTCAGGGGCAAGTGGGTAATCGTTATGAAATGGATGAAGTTCTTCAGGATATTCTAAATCAACCTCGAAAATGTATCCAATATCAGAATCATCAAGTAGAGATAAAATCCACTCTTCCGTAATATGATTTGTTGTACACCATTCAAAACCACCAAAAGGTAAGAATTGCGACATAGCCCATCCATACAAATTATTTGCATCCCAGTACATAATGTAGCTGGGTGCATCATTTTTATTAAAATCAGCTGTATTAGGTATGTTCGCTCTGGCATATCTATGACTAATCATACTAATACCACCACGTATCCCATTCTCGATCAAAAGCAACATATCGATATCAGTAAGTAACTCTAGAGGTGTTTCGGACATTTTCAAACAAGCTTGCCAGGAGAGTGAAGGGGCGGTAAACAAATGTACACAATCAATATCATAGTATTGCTGACATAATTTCCTAAAATTTTGGAATACATCAGCAAGTAGCACAACATCTGTCTTGACGTATAGGTCGTGATATTCTCCTAGGGATTGGATATTAAAGGTTTTCCAAACCTTCTGGGCGTGTTTATAATCTTCCTCGTCTATAGGCTCATCAGTTAAGCTATTAAAAAATGCAGAAGGTGGAGGAAGTTCCTTCTCATTAAATTTTTCAAAGGAAGTGAAATGGTCATAAGGGTAGACCCCTTTTCTCATCAACAGATCTAAATTACTATTTTTTAAGAAATTTTCTTTTAGAATGGTAAATTGGTCAGATCGAAGGTTTTCAACGAGCTTTTCTAATGACGTTGGCAAAAATTGAAAGGAATCTATAAAGACCATCTGTATAGGACTTGTTGGCTTTCTTAACTTAAAGGTTATATAATTTTCCATAGTGGAGGCAATAACATCAATTTCATGATCTTTAAATTTCCCGATCTTACTCATTAAATGATGTCCATCATAGTTTTTCAGATTATGGAATATGACAGGGATTGTTTTACATTGCTTAAAATTGAGATTACATGCTACATGTGCTGCTCCTCGATACACTGCAGAGATGTGATCATGATCACGTGTGCGTTCTGAATCTAATGGCTGTTTACAAATATGACAAAATTCTGCTTCTTGAAAGGCTTTTTCTTGCAAAGGTGAAAGTTTCATAGGCTCTATGTTCAATAACTCCCGTCCTAAAATATCTTTTTCTTTCATCATTTGTTTTAAAAAATGATCCACACAGTCTTTACCACGATACACTTTCGCTTTCTCCATACATCTTCCATCGGGTCCAACAACGACATAAGCGTACCCACAAGGAAAATGATATGTGATTTTTTCAGTATAAGATGGTTTAGAAGAGGGTGCACCTGGTGCAATAGGTATAAGTAGACTCTCAAAATCTGCATAAATGGTATAGGGAATAGGATGTTGGAGATGAATACCAGAAAACTTGAGTATGTTATCGTTTTCACTGGGTAGCTTTATAGATTGTGCTATATGTTGGCGACAATATTCATCATGTTTATTCAAAAGATCTTGTCTTGAAAAGCGATGTAAACATCTATAGCAATAATAACATACTCCATCATGCTTGGTGAGATCACCCAAAAGTCTTGAAAAACTTCTAATTAAACAATAATGTTGCTTTTCACCATCACCGATTAATAACAAATTGATAACATCTACATTCTGCTTTTCAGAAATATACAGAGGACAAACTTCATCCTCATCATATCCAAACACATTAATCCGTAAATCATTAAGCTTTTCAATAATAGGTATCTTGTGGAGTGAAACAGGATATTTCACCTCTCCTAGCTTAATCTCATTTTCATAAGGGATATAATGAGAAACTCGCTCAGGCTTTTTTGTAAAATCTAAGTTCAGTTTAAATGCCAAAAGGCACCAAACCAAACACTTATTGTCTTCATTTTTTATATTGAGCACTGCTTTTTTGTCATATAATTTCTTAGATAAGGCTATATAAGAACTTGCAGCAAGGGGATGATATTTAGCAATCTTGAGTTCTAAATGATGAATTTTTCTAAGTTTCCATCCAGACCCTCTTTGTATAAATTCTTCAAGGGATTTAGTTATTTTTGAAAATCCTTCTTCAATATGTTGCGAAATATTATCTTCAGTAAGTTCAGTAAAACACTGGCTTCGAAAATAAGGTTGAATCTCCTCTATCTCTTGATTGTCAGTCATACGTTCAAGAGATATTTTAATCACCATATACCATTTAACAGCCCCTTTTTCATGAATTTCACTCATTAAACGCTCTTGTAGTTCAGCTCGTAAGTGGGTATGAAACACTGCTATATCACTTTCTTCACGCTCATCAGGATAAAGCATAAGAGTTTTAAACACATTAAGTATATCAGATTGGTTTTGCTTTAGTTTTTTAGACTTTACATTAGAGAAACTTGTTTTCCGTTTCACACTTACAAGAGGTGTACGGGAGTGTTCAGTACGTATATGTTGTTTAAGCTCAAAATTTCGTCCGAACATTTTATTACATTCACGACAAGGGAATTTTGAACTTTCATGTGATCTAAGATGATGCTTCAAGTTATCCTTCCGTGTAAAAACATATTCACACTTATCACACTTAAACTTAGACTGATCATCAGTGTTATGAGTTTTTAAATGTCTTAACAAGTCTGATTTCCTTGTAAAAGATTTTTCACACATGTCACAGATATGAAACTTATCACCTAAATGAATCTTCAAATGCCGATTCAAATTAGAAGTAGATAAAAATCTCTTATTACACGTAGGGCATATAGACATCCTCTTTACAGAAACAGAATCTTCAGGTGTTATGTTGATATTAATAGTATTTGAAGATAAACTACTTTTCAACGAGGATTCTTCAGAAAATCCATTATCTTCTAATGATCTAACATTGCTATGGGTCTTCAAATGTCTTTGTAAGTTAGATCTCCGTCCAAAAGTTTCCCCGCAAACTTCACAAGTGTACAGCTTCTCACCAGAATGTATCTTCATATGCTGATTCAAGTTGGATGTGCACGTAAAATCTTTACCACAAGTCAAACAGGTTAAAAATTTCTTCATAGATGTAGAACTTTCCAAAGGCATAATCTCATCAATAGGTATGATAACATCCATAGTAGAATAAAAAGAAATAAAAAACACTTCAAAGAAATCAACAATTAAAAAACAAAAAAGCAATCTTTTCAAACAAACCGAATCAGAAAAAAGCAAGATCAATTAAAGACACGTCTTATCACTACCAAAATTAATCATCAAATGATGTAAGTCTGATTTTCCGAATCCTATTTATATCCTGAACCTTCCCCGGTCCATCCATCTTAATCTGGCGGCGAAATATTCTACTTAGCGAGAAAATAAAAGATCAAAATCGCCAAATCACGACGAAATAATTCATTTGGCGAGCAAACGAAAGAATAAAATCACCAAATTACAAAAATATTTTTTCCCTATTAATAACACTCTAAGTGATCATTAAACCCGAAGACTTATAATTTATTCTTGATGTAATTAAATTTCCCTTTCAAATGCTTAAATACAATTAACATTATTATATACTTATATACAATTGATATTATTAAAAGGTCTTTACCAAAGTCTAATACTAGTGACTTTTATAGTTGATTTTAGAAATTAACGATTAAAAATGTTTTATTCAAACAGAAATAGTTATACTTTAAAACTGTTTCTCAATATATTTTTCAAAACTCTCATGCATAGAGTCATGATTTCCTTGCATATCAATAACAAATGTTTTATACATTGAATTATATATTTCCAATTCAAGTGAAAATTCCTAAAAACTGTATACATATAAGTATATTAAATAAAAAGATATGAAAATACAACTGATTAATAATATAAAATCCAACTAGCAATTCAAAAGTTTAAAAATACATATGGTTATTTTATTATGTTAGTAAATTTTGTGTGTGTTTTTTTTTTTTATCCAAATAAATCAATATACAGTTTCACAAAAATATTACTGTTCGACATATAATACCAATTTCGAATATATGTATAAATACTCTAAACTGAATAACTTTAAATTCAGAAAAATATAATTACAACAATTTTTTAAGTTTAACGATAAACAATAATTTTAAATTATATACTTAAACTACTAAGACATGAAAATTAATTAAATGGAACTACATAACTCAGATAATTTAAATTTTTTATGGAATTTTATAACAAAATAAATTTTACTTTAAAAATATTAACGAAACTTTCTAAAAATTTTATATGTATATACATGTAAGTATACTAAACAGAAAAAAAAATTAAATAATATAAAATTCAACTAAGAGATCATCTGCATTTTAAAAAATACATATAATAATTTCAATACATCAACTGCATTTAAAAAAATACATATAATAATTTCAATACATCAATAAATTCTGTGTGTTATATTACGATCCTACATTAAATTTAATAATAAATAATAATTTTTAATTATATACACGGTCTACTAAACTATGAAAATTAATTAAAATGAGCTAACTGATTAAATTTTTTGTTACGTTTTTAAATATAACTCGAATTCTACTTAAAAAATATTACAAACAGATCTCATATTATTGAATTTCGAATTGTTAAAACCAATCACATTCATTTTTTTTTCAAGCATAATTCATATTTAATTGCTCGCGTAAGACAGAATACTATTTTCTCTTAAGACAGATATATATTATTAACACCAGTGCAGACAACTGTCAAAGTGTTTAACCATATAGTCTAATTACATGACTGTTAAATTTATTTTATTTATTGTTGAAGTGTTAATTTTGGTATTAAACAGAAACAAATACCAAGCTGTTTACCCTGTTCTAAGTATACATAGAAGTTAATTTTACTAAATCGGACAATATATAATATACATTTTTTTAAATTCTATATCTACTAATCATACTAAAATGATCTACCTAATTATTATTAAATACTATTATTAAATTCCTTTCTCCACAGAATGAATAAAACAGCTTTCAAATTTATGAAACCTCTAAAAATATTGCATCACTCCAAAAAAATCCTAATTTAGATTAAATTAATGAATCAATAATCTCGAATAACATCAAAACTCATTTTGAAAAACAAAACGACATATTATTTACTTGTTGCAATCTCTAAAAGTATAACATCACCCTGAAAAATAAACCACAAATTGTTCTATCGCAACCTTTTTAAGGTATTGCATCATCCTTTAAAAATCATATTTAAGATTAAATTAATGAATCCTAAACCTTAAATAAAATCAAAACTCAGTTTGAAAAGAAAACAATCTATTATTTTCGCTAAATTCTTACAAATATTTCATAATCAAATCATTCTAACACTCATTTTCAAGCTTTTACGTCTATTATTCAAATTAAAAATTATACCTAATTAACATTTTTATTTTATATTCTAAATTAATTCCGATCAACATCCTTGAAATTCATTCAAAATCAAAGTTATCCAAGTCCGATTACAATCGATACAAATTGTCTGCCTCAGAAATATTAAAACCACTATTTTCAAAAATCCGCTCGCTAGGGGACAGCACTGAGCAAAAAAAATTAAAAAAAATTAAATTTACAACTAGCATAACAAAATTGGTGTATAAAAATAGCTAACCACTAGTAGGGGAAGAAGGAGAGTTCAGCCAACACATTATCTAATCTCTAATATTAAGCCCCTCTCAAAAATTAAGCCCCCTCAAAAATTTAGCCTTCTCCAACATTTAGCCCCTCCTACTATAGGATAAGTCTCCCCCAGGTGGATTCCACTCTCCTCCTCCACCCACAAGGTGGATTCCACCCACATCCACCCACCGCCACCGCCTGCTGGCGCTGAACTCTCCTTCTTCCCCTACTAGTGGTTAGATATTTTTTTTTTATAATTTTTTTTCTTTTACTTATAAAATTTTGTTGAAACTTTTTTTTTAAATTTTCTTAAAACATTTTTTTTGTAAAACTTTTTTTTTCTTCTACTATTTTTTAATTTATATATTTTTTAAACTTTTTAAATTTGTTAAAACTTTTTTTTTTTACTTTTTTAATTTTGCTAAAACTATTTTTTTTTTAAATTTATATATGTATATATATATATATATATATATTTTAACTTTTTTTTTTAAATTAGATTTTGTAATTTTTTAAATCAATAATTTTTTATATAAACACGCATATGTAAACTTATACATGCATATAAACATATTAATACTTAGATACTTATATTTAGAAACATATACTTATATACTATATATACGTATATATATTCATTTGGATAGATTTAGACATATATGTTTAGCGATATTTAAACATTTATATCTATAAATTTATAAACACTTATATACATTTTATCTTCATGTATATAGATACACGTGTACATAGTCTGCTGATACCTATACTTACTAACATGTGTACATAGCCTACTGATACCTATACTTACTAACACGTGTATATCTGTTAACAATTGTATTCAATAAAGTGATATATATATATATATATATATATATATACTTATTCAAAAACAAACTTGTATACACGCATCTTTCTAACAAAATATCGGAGAAAACAATAAAATGAGATAAAAATAAACAAGTGTTTCTAAACGAAACCGCTTTGACACCTTAATTCTTGATATATGCGTACATCTTTCTAGCAAAGTGTTAAACTGAACAACAACATGACACAATGATTGTCGCGATTAGAAGGAAGGCGGACCTGAATGAGCATTGCTCTCAATTGCTCATTCCGGATTCCGCCTGTGGCCGTAGAACTGTCCTTTATCTACTACTGACATCTATAGGCCTCATCAAAACAGTGTTTATAGAAAGGAGCTAACAATTAAACACAACTTAAAAATCATCAATACAAGTAAATAAAAAATATAGGTAAGTAATATAAAAAGAATAGTTTCACATTGATGAGAAATAATTAATTAGTTCGTTTTTGACGCAGTCGGGTTTTTTTGATTTTTTAAATTAAATTTTTACTTGTTCTTAATGTTTATATCTACCAATGAGTGGTACTCTAGCATGTTGCATCATTCAATATATTCAAACAATATATTCTATGTTCTGTGCAGATTAGACTATTAAATGCTTAAGGCTTGTAAATAAGCAGGTAATAACCAGTTGATAATTTAAACTTTTTAAAAGTACGTATAGCAAAAGCATTTTTTCGTTTGAAAAATATTACGATTTGGATAATTAAAAGAAAACTTTATGGCAAACTTTATGATTTTTTTTTCATTACAATCCGATACATAAAGTCATTAAAAAAATTATTCACTAAAAATATATTCCATAAAATATTTCTATCTAAAATGGTTTTATAACCATATAGTCCAGGCAATAGAGACCGTATAGGGACTCTACCTAGCAAAATTAATGGTAGTACTGGAAATCGGCTTTTTAGATGTTTTTTGGGTCGCTGAATCCGAATTTGTAACATCCCACCAAAATTTCCTCCTGCAACCCCCCCCCCCCCAAATTTTGGTAAAAAGCCCCCAAAAAAGGTTTTTATTAAAAAAATCAATTTTTTTATTGTTTTAGAGAAAAAGTATCTAGAAATTCAGAAAGTAGACAAAATTTCCAACATATTAGATATATGACATTATGACTTAGGATGAAGGGGAAGGGGGGATCTGCCTCGAAACATGCGCCGCAGTGCTGCGTGGACTAAGTTGCGCAATTCCACTTAATCACTCACACGTTTACATTAGCCCTCCCATCTTCCCTCCGAACTTTCTCTATAAGGTTTACTTTAAGTTTTTTGGGTCTCTGAATCCGAATTTTTAATTTACCCCCAAAAGCCCCCCCCCCCAAATAGTTGTTTTTAACTTAAATTTCTTATTGCTTTAGGGAAAAAGCATTACGAAATTCGGAAACTAGACAAAATTTGCAACAAATAGGGTACATGACATTATGACGTAGGATAAACGGGGAGAGAGGGGGCTGCCTCAGAACATTCCCCTCGCACTTTTCTCAAAAACCAAATTTTATCAAAAAATCAATTTTTTGAAGGGTTGCCGGTTGAAATTTTGGTGGGAAGTTACAAATTCGGATTCAGCGACCCAAAAAACATAAAGTGAGTCCAAATCCAGAACTAGTATTAATTTTGCCAGATAAAATCCCTTATTGCTGGACTTCATAATTTAGTGCACGTAGCGCCTCAGTGCATGTTGAGAGGCAGCCCTCACCCTCCCCGTTCATCCTAATTCATAATGTCATATATTGTATTTGTTGCAAATTTTGTCTAGTTTCTGAATTTCGTAATGCTTTTCCCCTAAAACAATAAGAAATGTAGGTTAAAAACAACTATTTGGGGGGGGGGGGGTGGATTTTTGGCGGAAAGTTAAAAATTCGGATTCAGCGACCCAAAAATCTTAAAGTAAACGTTATAGAGAAAGTTCGGAGGGGAGATGTCAGGGCGAATATAAACGTGTGAGTGGTTAAGTGGAATTGCACAACTTAGTTTACGCAGCACCGCGCGCATGTTCCGACGCAGATCCACACTTCCCCTTCATCTTAAGTCATAATGTCATATATCTCATTTGTTGGAAATTTTGTCTACTTTCTGAATTTCCAGATACTTTTTCTCTAAAACAATCTCTAATTTTTTTAATAAAAACCTTTTTGGGGGGTCTTTTTACCAAAATTTGGGGAAGTTACCGGGGGAAATTTTGGTGTGAAGTTACAAATTCGGATTCAGCGACCCAAAAAACATCTAGAAAGGCGATTTTCAGTACTACCATTAATTTTGCTAGGTAAAATTCCCTATTGCCTGGAGTAATAGTTAATTTAATTATTTACTATCTTAAAAAATCCAATCATTCATTTTACTTAAGGGGTCTCAGAACTCTTAGAGCTTTAAAATTTTCGAAATTTTAATCCTTTTACATTTTAAACTGCTATCTTTTCTGAACATTTAGATATAATTGTTTCCTTGAAATTCTCATTAAATCAGATATTATGTCTTTTAGAATTGTACCCTCTCAGTAGCTGAAGCGGCTTTTCCGAAACTTTGAAGTCATTTTACTGAAAATCATATTTTCGAGAATAACATGCAGGATATCTCAAGAACTTCTCAATATTTTTTCATGAAATTTTCGAAATAGATGTCTTATATTTGTGTGTATAAACTTAACCTAAAATTCCCTTTATACTGTTCAAAAAAATATTTTTTTATGTCATTATACTGTTGAAAATTTCAAAATTTTGTATTAGATAAATATAACTTTGTATATTTATCGTTTATTATATATATCGTTATATATAGCGTTTATTATAAAAACGCTTTAAATACAACTTTATTTAGGTTCAGGATAATTATTAGAATCTGAACTATAATTAGGTACCAAGATTTTCCTTCTAGTTGCAAAATTTATTTTGTAATCGTGCACGTAATCTGTCATACGAATTTTCTGCTTTACAAATGTCTGTCAGTTTGAATCCCTCTATAAATATTAATTCTGCATTTTGTGATTTTTTAAATATATGAAACGAAAGAAAATACTTATATCTTTTATCTCACTAAAAATTGTGTTTTAAAATCACATAAATTTTAAGATATTAAATGTTGAAAATGGTCTGTTTTTTTTTTTTTTTTTTTTTTTTTTTTTTTTTTTTTAATTTTAAGAGTCCTGAGATTCTTTAAATTCATTTCTATTTAAAAAAACGTAAATTAATACTTTATTTCTCTTTCAAAATATATTTTTAAAAACACTTCACGTATTATTATTTTTTTTAAAGGTAGTTTTTTTTTATATCAATTTTAAATGGCGATATGAATTCCATTAAAATTATCTGTTCTGCAATTCTCATTTTTTTTAACACTAAAAGCCGTTTTTTTGCGTTTTCCGGTAAAAGTCGGTTTGCTCCGTTTTTCTTCCGTGCTTAAAAATAGCGTCTGTGGTTGTTCACCATTCTCATTAGCTAGTCATCATCTCCGCATTGCCGTTTACGGCGTGTGACTTTTAAGTCACACCGACAGCTGGTACTTATTTACAAACATGAATCCGGGGCTCAGATTTTTGTGTCTGGAGTTATTTCACAACCCAAGATTGTCACTAAGAAGTGAAACCGTCAGAATAATAGAGAACAGCTCATTTAATATCGTTTAAAACGTAGTTTATAATGGATAGCGACTAAAAGCTTAAACGTGTGAAACAGGGTTGGAAAAAAACCGGGTTTTTTTGTAAAAAACCAAAAAAACCGGTTTATTTGGTTTAAACCAGGTTTTTTTGGTTTAAACCGGGTTTTTTAAAATATAATTTCCTATTGCATACAGATGCATATCTGGTGATAAAATAAACATTTTTGGATATTATATAAGTAATATAACTTTTGAAAATATTTAAATTAAATAATTACAGTCAATTATATAGAAAATTGAAATCATTTCTAATTTAAACAATATTAGTAACAGCTATGTCTTATGTTCAAAGTACACTAGTAAACTGCTCTACACAGTGAAACATTGATACCTTGAAAATCGTATAAAGAATCCTTTGATTAATAATATAATAATCAATCAATAAACATTTGATGCAGTTTCATGAATATAATATATTATTCTGTGGTTGTTTTTATTATTTTTTTAATATCCAAATACTTCTGGTTATTTTGTTTTCTGAGTGATAACTCCAAGTGTCCAAGGCAACATTTTTGGCCATTAGATTCAGCAACTAACAGAAAAGATTGATTGGTATTATTGAAATGCTATAACTAGCACTCAATTTTTGCAAGCTGTGTTATTCAATTTAATATCTTAAGTTACTCTTTTAAATTCTTTAAGGATAATCTTCCCCAATCCCAATCCAGAAAATTTTCTTTTACAATTTCTTAACCAAAATCTTAAAGATTATTGTATTTTGTTATTAACTACTGTAAATAATTTGCATTTTTTAAATGAAAATATTTTATGCTAAATATTGAATATTATTTATCTATTTTATCTTTTCTAATTTCACATGTTTTAAGAAAAATCTTTAGGGTGCCAGATATGTTCATCAGCACATGCTAATTTTCATTCTACATGCATAGAAACATGACCTAGGCTCATTATGTCTCATGTTGACTGCTGAGATGAAGTGTTAAAAGTAGAAATTACTTTTATCTATAATTTAAAACAATTAAATTACAAAAAAAAAAAAAAAAAAAAAAAAAAAATTAGATTTTTTCTAAAAAAACCAAGTGGATTTTTTTTGTCAAAAAAACAAATTGGTTTAAACCGTGGTTTAAACCATGGTTAAAACCACTTGGTTTAAACCGTGCCAACCCTGGTGTGAAATGGCGAAACTATTCTTTTACGGCGAATGTTTTAACTATTTATGATATTATATTGTATTGATTTAATAAAGATGTTTTCCGTAATGGATTACTGCCCTCTTCAATTATGGGGAAACAACATGCTTTTCGATCCTGTGCCAAGTAAACAATGATGGCTGCACACTTGCTATAGTAATAATGACGGCTGCAAATTTTATATACTAATAAATTAGTATAAGTGGTGTTGGTCAGGACTCCTAAATGACGGAATTCTGTGATCGTTTTCAGTGGAATTTTTATAAGGGAGCTAGAGAAAGAAAGTTCTTGTCATTGCTCAAAGCTTATCGTAATTGTTGGAAAATTTTGTAACACATATATAACCTCTAGTACCTGGCATAAGACAAAGTAATCATTTTATAAAGGTTTTATAAATTGGTAGTTTCAGAAAATTAAATTCAGAAGACAATTTAAAATTATGAAATAAAGTATAAAACACTGTAAACTGTATTACATAAAGTTTTCAATGCAAATTTTAAGAAACGAGAAAGTTTACTTAATTTATTTTTAATTAATATGATGCCATACTTTTTATTTATTGATTATTTTTAATCTATGGAAAAATTATAAATATTTTCTGCAGGCAGTGAAACATTAACGCTGTGCGTGAATTTAGCGCGTATTTAATACTTTAGCCTTATTCAATACTTACACGCTAAATATTTTATTAATATTAATGTCCAACGTATTGGGTTTATTATGATCATGATTATGGGTTGACAAGAATAGTAGGTTAGGTTTTCTGAAATTTATATTTTCTAGAAGATCTTCATTTGTCAAATATGTTACTGTGAAATATTTTTCTTTAAAGAAAAACTATACAGTTTCACTTTTTTGTATGCTGTACAACCGCTTTGTAAATTGACCACTTAACATTACTTTTAATGCGCAATTGTTGCATATATCTAATGCAACAGAACAAGTGAGATTAAGTACCTGCCATGTTTGAAATTAATAATGCTTAAATGACTTCTATATATGATTAATGATATGTATTCTGTTTTCTTCTTCAGTTAGATGATGACTTTTTCACTAAAATTCTTTTAACAATGATTACATGATTTTTGTAAACTTAAAATTCAGAATTTTTCTAGGATCCAATAGTTACATTAAGCTGTCTCAAATGAGCCAATTACGATTTTTATTTCTTAAAAATTGCTAAAATTACATTTTTCGAAAGACTGAAAAAGCTCACCACTTTCACTTGCAAATTATTTTTTTAATTTTTTTTTACATTGGCATAATTAAATTGCTATTTTAGATTGTGTATAAAAAAATAAATTCGTACCACACATGAAACATTGATATTTAATTATTTAATGTGTTAATGAAAATACAATTTAGTCGAAAACCAAATTTAAAACATTTATTTTTTTAAACTTTAATTAGGAGCCACATATAAGGAGCGAAAGCAATATGGAGTCCTTATCCGTAAATAAACTCTATAAAAACTACAAAGAAAAATAAATGAACTGCTCTATAATTATACGTATTCAAGTACTAGTCTAAGCATGAATGACATCTTACTAATGCCTTGCTTGATATTACACACATATAAATAAGTTAAAATATGAAGCTTGAAAAAATATTTTATTTTAGAGTGACAATACTCTGATATCAGTATCCTTTTTTCTCTGCACATGCTAAAAACACAGCAATGAATGATGTACTTTTCGAACGGTTCTGCAAGAGGCTTTGATGTAGCATATTTATATATCGTAAAACGCGTTACAGTAGAACCTCGATCCATCGTTTTTCAAGGGATCCGTGAAAAAAAAACGATGAATGCGGGAAAACGACGAATGCGGGTTAACGTCAAAACATGGAAGCAACAATGTTTATGCATTACTAATACATGCAGTGTATACAGTACACTAATATATATTAGTTTGTTACTTGCCAAATTGTAAAAGGAATAAATCAAAGTTGTAGAAAATTGATATTTTAAAAAATCAGTAATTTTGTGTTGGGTTTTTCGTTCATTTTTTTAATTAAACACAACAAACTTTCAAGATGTACTACATTTTTTTGGTCATATTCCGTAATTTCATGTGCATATATAAACTTTCGTGCAGTTTCGGATGTACAGCAAATGCATCAGAGAGACTTGGCACTGATGTAGGCTCAGCTTCATCGGCATGAACATTATCCTCTGCTTCTTCGCCATTATTTTCATTTTTTGCATCATCACAGATTTCTTCTACACTGTAAAAAAAATGTTGCGATTTTTTCTGAACTTTATGATGCAATTTTTCAAGAACCGATGCTGTGAAATCAAATTCAAGCAGCAAGTGAAGTAAAAATCTATTTTCTTCTGTCACGTGCACTTTGCAGCCAATAGCGACGCGACTTTCACTAGATTTGAGACATTTTACAGCGCTCTTAAAAACAACAGCTTCTAAATTTTACAGTCACTATATTGGCAGCAAGGGTGCCAGCACCTTTTGTAGAAAAATACAATAATTTTTCCTGCGCTATATTTTATCATTTTTCAAGGGCAGATGCTATGAAATCGAATTCAAGCATCAACTGAAGTAAAAATCGAATTCTTTCTGTCACGTGCAGAATGCGCCAGGTTCGAAGGGTCGTCGGACAATTAAAAAATTGATTAGAACACATATATGCATTACTTATATACATCATGGTAACGTTTTTTATTTGTAAAAATTGTGTAGGAAGAGAAAAAGTAGGTGGCACCAGGGGACAGATTTTGAAAAATGGGTGGCAGCCAAAGAAAGATTTTCAGAGATTAGAAAAGGAGAAAATTACAATTTACCCATGTGACGTCAGCCGCGTGTAAGCAGAAGAAAAACACCAATAGGCGTGAAGAACATTTTAACACTGCTTCCCCTTCGTCCAATAAATAGTCTTTTTTGGAGGGTTTTTCCCCGCAGAGGAGTGGCTGTTGCCATTCGTGGGTAAAGTCCATAGTAAGGCGATTTTCCCTAAACATTAGAAATTTTACAGCACTCAGCTTGTAACAACAGCTTGTAAATTTTACAGAAATTGTGTGGGAGCTGGGGTGTCAGCACCTTTTGTTGTAAATAGAGATTTTGTTTTTACAGTGTATGCTTAGGACACCACGTTTCGCAACATCTTGATCAATGGAAACATAGTCGATAAATTTCACACTTACATCCTCTGCTACACGAAACCACTCTTCATCTGCATTATCGTCACCATCATCATTATTTTCTTTCCCTTTTGTAGAGCATTTTTCATCAATTTTTCGCACAAAACCGCATTTCACGAAACAATTCTGGATGGCTGAAGAAGTTTACTTCATAGCATGATGAAAGTGCAAAATTAATAGGTCTATTTTTGGAGTAGGTTCTTTTGCTTGTTCCATGAGACATAAAGATCTTTTGACTAGCTTTCTCCTGTGACATTGCTTAAAACAGTTGATTATCCGGGCATCAAGAGGTTGTATGACCGATGTACAATTAGCTATTAGCTGAGAAAAAACTGACTTTTAAATTTTTCAAAGACGACGTATCTGGTGAATGAGCTGAACAATTGTCAATAAATAGAGTGATTTTTCCTTTTTTGAGCGCCTATTGATCTATCAGTCATGAAGAAATTTTGTAAAAATATAATTTTTCATCTGTGGTTTGGCTTTCGAATAGTAGACTACTGGCAGTTTCTTTACATTCCTGCAAGCATCAAGATCTAGTAGATGTAACAATAACGAGGAGTATTCATTTATCAGACCCGTCCTTATTTGTGCATAGTAGCACTATAAGTCTTTTTTTTTTTGGAATATTTACCTCCATGAAAAGACTCTCCTTTGAACGCTAGCGTTCTCTCTGAGAAGAATTTATAAAACAAGCCTGTTTCGTCTGGATATAGATGTCATAATCTTTGTATCGTTCTAGTAACTTCAGATGTTTTTCGAACCACATTTCTATGGCGTCAGTATTTTCTACTGGGGCACTTTCACCGCATAATTCCTGGATACCAATCCATGGCGAATTTTAAAAAGTAAAATCCACCCATTTGATCCAGAAAAAGTATCCATGAGGCAGCTATTTCAAGTGTTTTCTCTCGAAGAATATCCCCATCCACAGAAATATTTGACGCACGAGCTGCTCGTACCAAGTGAAAAGAAGTCGTTCCAACTCACTGTAAGAAGACATTTTTCTAGCTTTTCTCTTTTTTGCAGAAGTGCCATACTTATTAACCTGTTCTCTAATTTATTTATTTTTCGAAATTATCAAATTCAAGGTTGATGGCGGTACACCTAAACGTTTAAAGATGTGGTAACAGTTAATGCCTTTGTTCTAAGATTCGGATTTGTTTTTCCATTCTTAAAATTCACAGAAGGCATTAAATTGAATGCTCACACTCTTAAAATTAAACATGTGCACTGCAAATGCACATTCAGTTATTTACACACACATACTTGTCACAATATCAGCGCTAATCCATCCCCCCCTCCCCTAAATCAGCACAAATGAGTTATTTTAGGATAAAATAACGTAATTTCAGTTTGTATGTTATAGGGATCCGCTTGACCTTCAATTTCATTTCGGCGTGGAGAAAAATTTTACAACAATGAATGCGGGAAACGACTTTTTGAAGAAGGATGCATGCGGGTTTCGTTACATTATGTAAATATAATTTGTGCAGGCACCATAGAAATAAAACGATCAATGCGGGAAAACGATCGATGCGGGAACGATAGATCGGGGTTTCACTGTATTTTATTTTTGAAAATTGCAGTTAATGAAAAAACGTGCTAACAAGTAATTTCAATGATTGCAGTGAGAAAGCCTCTCATGGATTTACTGCCTATTTCTTATTGATAACTCTAACAGATTTTTTACATTTAATTTTTAGAATGCCCATTGACGATACTAAAAATCATATCAGCCTTTTTGATTCGGCTAATTTCAATGGTTTAAGCGCGAAATTCGATTGCATGTCTTAAATTTGTATTTTATTTATATTTTATTGTTTTACTTATTGATTAATGGATTTTTATTAATTTTATTATAGAATATAAGCTGGAAACAAATTATGAGCTATTTATATTAACTAAAACTCAAGCGGATTTATATTTCAAAATCGTCTGCATGCAATAGAGATAAATTTGAAAAAAAAAAAATCACGCTTGAGAAATATTTTTAAAACAATAAAAAATGAGTAAATGGCGATACAGTTTTCAAACAAATTGCATTTGAAAGTACTTTTTTTTCCTATTCGATGGAGTAAAAATTGAAAATGTGCGATATTTACAAGTTTAAAAAATTAAACAAATTGCAGTAAAAGCGAAATTTGATCGTCTGTTGTTGCCATTCACAAAATGACAGACACGTCTGTCCTTTATAATATAGATACAAGGAAACTTTTGTCAGAGAAAAACAAATTCTTCGTACTGTTAAGTATATTATTATGCTGTGTAGAAAGCTGTTTTATTCATAAAACAGAATTCATTTTATTTTATCAGTTCTGAGCGTTAGCTACTGTCTTTTTTGTTTCGTTTGTAGTATGTGCTATGCATTTTTAATAAGGAAAGTTTCCATTAAACTTTTAAAAGATATTTTGTAGGAAAATTGAGATCGATATTATGAAAGGCAAGCATTAGTGAATTTAAATGTTAAATGAGTAATTTGTATTTCTCAATATTTTACGTCTAACTAAAAACTACTAAACTCTGTGGCTATACAATCCATGAAGGATCTGGGCCGGCAGTGCCCATCTCTGTTTTCTTGACCCTGGGCCCCGAGGTGCTATACAGCACGTGTCCCGGCCAGGTGGTCAGCCTAACGCGAGACCCTCGGTGTTTAGTTCCCAAGCAAGCTTGGTACTCATTTTATCGACCCCAAAGGGATGAAAGGCTGAGTGAACCTTGCCCAGTCGGGAGTCGAACTCTCGACCTGCGGTGCGGCAGTCAGATGCCCTGACCACTACACCACTGGGCTTCTTACGTCTAACAGAATGCATAATATTCCGGTTGTCAAAGAACCAGAAATTCCAATTCATACTTGGATAATGAACTTATGTTTAAAACTTGTAAATGTATAATGATTTTTTTAGGTAAAAATCTTAAGAAGAACTAAGATTCTTTCACTAACTAAAAGTTCATTATTATCCAGATTAATTATACCTTATAAGTCCCTTTAAAAACTTTTCTTAAAACAAATTCTCAACGAAATATCTCCATCTAAAACTGTTGTAAATTCGTTCATTTAAAATGAATTCCGGACTAAAATCTCTTCTTGGTGAAAATTTGTGTACCATAAAAAACAGTTTTTAAAATAAACAAGGGATAAACCCGGTCTTCCCGTATTAAGGAATATAGGTGACAACCATCATATACATTATTTCTGATGTTAACATCCATTTTTTTCTTTTCACATACTAAAGGCAGAACGATGAATGTGGGTTTTCTCGAAAGGTTCTGCAAGCGGCTTTTGACGTAGTATACTTATATATTGTTAAAACACGCTGTTTGGTAAAAAAAATTGCAGTTAATAAAAAAAATATTGAAAAACGTATCAGCAAATACTCTCATAATTGTGGTGAAAAAGGCTCGCACTCTCTTTTTCTTTTTCTGGTAAATACAATAGATTTTTTACATTTAATATATATTTTTTTTAATACTCAATAACAATACTAAAAATCATATTTATATTAAAAAAATATATCAATAATGCGTTCCAATAAAGTTTTGAAACGTATTAGAAGCGCTATTTTCATATTGTCCTCACGTCAGGAGTTAACAGACGAAAAAAATCTCCTAAGATCGCTATTTACAATCCACTCTTTTGATTCTGTTCATTTCAGTGGAACAAAAAGTGAAATTATATTACATGTCTTAAATTTAAGCTTTATTTATATTTTATTGTTTTATTTATTAATTGATGAATATTTTAATATCGTTATAGAAAATAAGTACCAATCAAATGATGAGCTATTTATAGTAATTTAAGTGCAAACGGATTTATCTTTCTCAATCGTCTGCGCGCGATAGAGATAGATGTGAAGAAAAAAATATCATGTTTGAAAATTAATTTGAAAACAATAAAAATTGAGTAAATTGCGATACAGTTTCAGATAAATTGCGATATAGTTTTCAAACAAATTGCATTTGAAAGTAATTTTTTTACTTATCCAACGGTGTAAAAACTGAAAATGTGCGGAATTTAGAAGTTTAAAAAATTGCAATGGAAGTTCATAAAAGCTAAATTTAATCGTCTGCTGTTGCTACCGTCAAAATGACGTCAGCGTTGCGCACGGACACGTTTGCTCTTTATAATACAGAGAGGTATGGTTGGTTGGTTGTATTTATGACGGCCAATTATCTGCACGAGGGATATAGGCCCGGGGGAGTGCCCTTCGTGGGGGTCTTTCTAAGGGAACCTAACCCGTATTAACGCTTGGAAATCCAAGGTTCGAAGAAAACCACGAAAACTCCGAACGATTAGGCCGACGGACGCGATTGTGATCGAACCCAGCACCTCCCGTCTACCAGATTCGAGAGCAGAACCTCTCAGCCACTATCAGAGAGGTATGATTCTAATATATACGAATTTTACTAGTTTTTCGTCTTTGCAACAACAGTTTTTTGCATTTTCTGACGAGCAAAAAACATGTTCTCCTTATTTAATATGGAATTTTAAGCCAGTTTGGAACATTGAGATCAACCAGTTTTCTATTATGCGTTTTATACAGAGTGACTCTCCTTATCGCTGAATAATAGCTATTTTCTAAAGCTTTAGTTTTAGAAGTATAGTTCCAACTGCAAAAATGTTTCAAATTTTGTTACTTATCACATTAAATAGTTATTTTTACTTTCTTCTCTCTTTACAGGAAGAAATTATTGGATTCGTGAAAATTTTCGAATTCCGGTTTTCGACGGATTTACACGTTTTAGGGGTCAGAGATCCCGAAAAACATGTTTTTTTAAAAATGTATGCCTGTGAGTCTGTCTTTCTGTCTGTGTGTGTGTCTGTATGTGACACAAATTTTGTGGGCGTGCTATCTCAATACCTAATGAATTTAATAAAACTTTAGATTCGGTTAAACCCTGATATAAATTGGTGCTGATTACTTTTTGGTGTAAATCGCCCGGATGGTGGCGCTGCTATGCTGCATTATTTAGAGATCCTACATTAGAGAGAGATTGGACATTGACGAAATGTCCGCCATCTTAGTTACACGTTCGATGGATCGCCGTTGAACTCAAAACAATTTCTCCAGCTTTTGACACTTTTCGATCTATTAAAATAAGGGAAAAATCGTTTTATATCGCTTTAGAAGCACGTGCAAAACATAAATTTACTTGTAATTTCACTTTATTTAATAAGAATTCTGTGAAAGGAATTTATTTTCATTTAAACAACTAAAGGGCTATTTTGAATCTGATTGGAAGTAGATGACTGTCTTGAAAGAGATTAATGAATTTTTATACTTTTCAACGGTAAAAGAGAAATACAAAACTGCACTTTGTAGAATTAAGGATTGTTCATTTTTATAAACTTTTGACCTTCTTTTAAGTAACTATATTGAAATTATTAATCGAATAATTTTAATCGAATTGTCGATTCTGTATGTATTTAAAATAATGAATAAATAAACTCGATTGCTTTATTTATTAAGTAAATTCAATAAAAATAATAATGTTTATAAATAAATAAATTACCAAATTTTTGTCTATCGAATATTCATTGATTTATGTAAAAAATCTGTTTTTTCAGCCGTCATATTTCAGATTCTCTTAACAACAATGCCTTATTTAATTGTAATACTTAGTTCAAATATTTTAAAATAGTAAGTAGCACTGCTATAATACTATATTTATCGGATCTGTATGTACAGATTTTTTAAAGTCATAGCAGTATCTTTAATCCAGTCAGGTCTGGCGTATTATAGTACATGTCTTTTCACTGACTGTTATTTTGTCTGAACAATTACTTTTGTTATTATCTACGCGTAGTAATGGTAGTATATGTCTATGCATTTCTTGAATGCATAGACTCTTCAATGCAGATTTTAAGCTAAGCTTAAACAGCGTATAATTTTGGAGGACAGGTATACCATATGCTCAATCTTTATTTATTTTTTATATCTCCAATTCAAAAATAGCAATTTTATAATAGTTATTGTCGTTTAGATCTGTATAAGAATGTAGTCTGAAAAAATAATAATGTTATTTATTTTTTGTCTGAAATTCATTTTACATAAAATTCTAATAAACTACATTTATTTTTTGAAATAGTCTGAACGAAAAATCAAGTTAAAATTGCACTGTGATGTAATTGCATTGTAATAAATTTTTAAAAAAAAGTTGTGTGAACAATTATCCAAAAATCCTTCATGACGCAATAGTGAGAAATGCTGAAGGTGTAACTAAAATGGCAGATTCCCCAAATCTCCCGGTGCTCCAATGTCCAGTCTCTCTACATTCAGGGTCACTAGCATTATTAGGGATTTCCACAATAGCTATATCTCAAGAACTAAAGCACGGATTTTCGAAGACATCAGATTCAGTTAGTCCTTGATATAATTTGGTGCTGATAACTTTTTGGTATAAATCGCCCAATAGGTGGTCCTGCTATGCTGCATTTTTCACGATTTCCGCAATAGCTGTATTTCAAGAACTAATGCATGAATTTTCATCAAACTTTAGATTCAGTTAGTCTCTGATGTAAATTGATCCTGATAAGTTTTTGGTGTAAACTGCCCAACAGGTGTCACTACTATGCAGAACTTTTCACGATTTGCGCAATAGCTCTATTTCAAAAACTAATGCACGGATTTTCATCAAACTTCAAATTCAATTAGAAGTTGACATATGTAGTTGACTGTTTCCAGGAAGTATTAATATGTATGGATAGAAGAAAGTTTTGGGATTGCCACGTCCGACTAGTTTTTTAATGTTACGAAATTTAAATTGTACGGTCTCTTGTTTCTATAAGTTATACGGGGTTTCCGAAAATCCTTTCCTTTCATTTCCTGGACGAAAGTCTTTTTGTACATTTCCTATCCTGTGATACCAGAAGACACACTGAGCCTTTTCCCAATTTGTGAATATTTCCGGTTTGCTGAACACACCGATACTGCTACACTACAGCCACGACACGAAAACCTGCAACAAAAAAGATTGGTTAGTTTAAAACTTGAGGTTTTCAAAGTGCGAAAAGGTTTTCCTGCATGGAAGAAAAGAGTTTTCGGGCACCCTGTATTTAGACAATATTTCCCCATGCTCTAACAGGTAAAACGGAAAAAAATTAATTTTTGTGCGACCCAAACCCATTGAGTTACAATTCTTTGAATCCTATGTGCTTTCATCGTTTTTGGTCAGTGAAAAACCTTTTCCATTTTTAGCGCCAGAAAACGCTGGAAAAGCATAAAATTCAAAGAACCATAACTCTGTAGGTTTTGGTCGTGCAAAAAGGGTATTTTTACTATTTTACTTGTCAATGCAAAGAGAAAGTTTTTCTAGCTATAATTCATAGGACCGGTATACAACCGTGTATAAAAATTTCAATTTCGTATACTTAAAAAAAAGTTATTTTGACGGAAATGAATTTTAATATAATGAAGAAAAATATTTGAATCATTTCTGCAATTGGAACTATAGATCTAAAACTAACGCTTTAGGAATTAGCGACTGATCAACACAAATAGTATGCATTATAATATCATCTGTCACAATAGCAACATAAGTATTTCATTCATAATACTCTTTATTATTTAATGTTTTTGTCAATACTTTAAAAACTCATTCTTTATCATAGATCTATCAATGCCTCTAAAATTTCATTATCAGCAGAGCACACAAAAAGCTCATTACTGTGTTGCAAATTTTATTTTGTAGCACGGTTTTACCTTTCATTTAGTTTTCTCACGCAGCTCTCTGAGTACTAGGTCTACGCGCTGGCATAAAAATGGCAACTGTTTAGACCGGGAATCGGCAGCACAGGCACATGGTTCGTATGGATACCATTATTTCTCCAGGAAAACTACCAGTATCTTTTTATAGAAAAAGAAATCTTAGTTAAACACGCAAAATTTCGCCTTCTTTTAAAAAGAGATTTTCTATAAGATAATACTGGTACCGAAAAATTTTCTGGTCTGCAAAATTCAAGGAGGCGTAGAAACCATGAGACAACCACCTCATCGAGTTGGAGGCTAAAATTCCAGAATTAGCTAAACTCGATTCCCGTATTGAAACTCAATCGGCCTGCCAAGTCATATCTTGGCGGAAAACACCTAAAAACCCGATTTTACCGGTTGACTCGTAGGTTTACCATTGTGTTTTCCTGCTCCCAGTCCGCCATGTTTTCATACCTTTGGGTGCAGGAAAACGCAATGGTAAACCTACGAGTCGACCACTACAACCGGATTTTTAGGTATTTTCCACTAAGATATGACTGGGCAGACCGATTGCGTTTTAATATGGGAATCGCGTTTTAGCTAATTCTGGAATTTCAGGCTCCAACTCGATGAGGTGGTTGTCTGTGCTGCCGGCTTCCGATGTAGTTGTAAGAGAATTCTTTTCACCATTTGTAAGGACCATTGAATTTGAAAATCAGTATTTTTGACATTTACTTAATCTCAAAATTATAAGGCGAAGAATTTTAGAAACTGCTGGTATTTAAATCAATGGACCGCACAAATTCTGAAAAAAAAAAAATTCGCCTACAACAACCGCCATTTTTGTGTGGGCACGTAGGCCTATTTTTACTTTCTTCTATCTTCAAAAAAAGAAAGTATTGTAATCGAAATTTTTTTCCACTTCGGGTTTTCGACGGATTTACATGTTTTAGGGGTCAGAGATCCCCAAAAAATATGTTTATAGAAAATGTCTGTCTGTGCGTGTGTCCGTCTGTCTGTCGCCATTGTACCATCAAAAAGAGTATGAAGTTATGCATAGAATTGAACCAAATTTTTATTTTAAGTTTTTGGCTATGGCAAGCAGATCCTCCCTGAATTTGGAAAAAATTCGCCGGTAGGGGGCGCTGTAATAGCTATTTTTGTGCGATTTTGAATATTGTACCATCCGAAAGTATATGAAGTTATGCATAGAATTGAACCACATTTTTATTTTAAGTTTTTGGATATGGCAGATAGGTCCTCCCTGAATTTGGAAAATGTTCGCCGGTAGGGGGCGCTCTAATAGCGATTTTTGTACGATTTTGAATATTGTACCATCCAAAAGTATATGAAGTTATGCATAGAATTAAACCAAATTTTTATTTTAAGTTTTTGGATATGGCAGGTAGGTCCTCCCTGAATTTGGGAAAACTTCGCCTGTAGGGGACGCTGTAACAGCGTTTTATGTACGATTTTGAATATTGTACCATCCAAAAGTGTATGAAGTTACGCATAGAATTGAACCAAATTTTTATTGTAAGTTTTTGGTTTTGGCAAGCAGATCCTCCCTGAATTTGAAAAACATTCGCCGGTAGGGGACGCTGTAACAGCGATTTTTGTGCAATTTTGAATATTGTACCATCCAAAAGTGTATGAAGTTATGCATAGAATTGAACCAAATTTTTATTTTAAGTTTATGGCTATGACAAGCAGGTCCTCCCTAAATTTGGAAAAAAATCGCCGCAAGGGGGCGCTGTAATAGAGTTTTTTGTGCCATTTTGAATATTGTACCTTCGAAAAGTGTATGAAGTTATGCATAGAATTGAGCCAAATTTTTTGTGTTTCTTTTTGGTCATGGCATGAAGGTCCTCCCTGGATTTGGAAAAATTCCGCTGGTAGGGGGCGCTATAATTACGATGTCTGTACCATTTTCTTTATTGTACAATCGAAAACTGAATAAAATTATGCATACAATTGAACCAAATTTTTTGTGCATGTTGTTGGCTTTGGCCAACAGGTCCTCCTTGAATTTGGAAATATCGTGCGGTAAAGGGGCTCTGTGATAGCGATTTTTGTATACTTTTCTTGATTTTTCGTAGTTCTATTGTCCATCGACGGCTCGTACAAAGGCGGGAACTCACTTCCTGCTAAGCTGGCTATTCGCAAACATCTGATAACAACAAAATATGGAAAAACTATTAATTTTAACAAATATCATGATATAGATTAACTCATTTTTATTTCATTTAATTGACTAAAGCAGGAATTTGAGATGAAAATCCAAATTGGTATAGTAATGAACTAATAATATTGAAGTATTAACATGTGTAACTAGTTTTTGAAATATTAAAAAGTATAAGATAGAAGAGAGTTTTGGGATTGGCACATCCAACTAGTCTAGATGACTGTGGTTGTCAAATTAATAACATCCAATGTTTGGTCACAGAAATCTATTTCAACGAATACGTTGCATAAAAGAAATCATAAAGGCAGGAGAAAACAAGTTGGAATTTGCTCGTCAAACGTGGCAAATGAGGTGCGTTCGTACTATAACTGGTGTTATAAATATTTTTTGCACAGCATATTGTACTGAATGTATATTTTAGTGCACTTCATAAGTGCATAGCAATTTCGTTCTTTTCGAACGGCTGTAACATCATTAAAATGCACTTGCAGTAATTTTTTCCCCTTGGCAGTGATGTAACGGAAAACTTTTGACTGTCCCTGTAATTAAACTATAAATCCGATTTTCATAAAATTTGAAATGTCTCGACAAAATTTTGCAACAATTATATATTTAAAATTTCAGACCATTCGGAAGGCTGTAACATCATTAAAATGCGCTTGAAATAATTTTTTCCCATTGGCCTTAATGTAACGGAAAACTTTTAACTGTCCCTGTCATTAAACTATACATCCGATTTTTATAAAATTTGGAATGACTCGACAAAAGTTTGCATCAATTATACCTGTAAGGCATGGTGACGTCACGGCGACGTCGTTGTGAAGTCAAACTGTGATTTTGTGACCGTCGATGTGACATCACGTGACGTCGATGTGACGTCATAGTGACTAGAATGCGAGGTCGTTATGGCCGTTTTAGAGGTCGTTTGTGACGTCACATTGTGACCACTCTGTGAAGTCACGGTGTGACAAATTTGTGAAAAGTGTGTAATTTTTTACTATTTTGGCATTAACTGACGAACCTGTGACGAAAGCGACAATGCTTTGAAGTCACACTGTGACCAATGGGTGAAATATGTGTCATTTGTGACGAACTTGTCATAAACACTGTGATTTCAAATGAAAATCAAATTTCAAATTAATTGCTTAAAAGACGCAAATAGTGAAAAAGATTCCATGCTGGGACTCGAACCCGGGCCATCAGTACAGCGCACTGACATTCTACCGACTAAATCACATGGAACGATACCCAGGCTGGAAAATTTCTCACTATTACATGTTGGCAAGGCTACAAACGCAGCACAAGATGGAATATTTAGCGTGAGCCACCAACAAGATGCAAACACGAAACTTAATTAAATCCAGTATCGATTGAAATTATATTAATACTTGGAAATTTTTCCAGAGAAAACCATTCGCCTTGCATACAATATTTCAAATGAAAATCAAATTTCAAATTAATTGCTTAAAAGGCAATTTTAATTTGAAATGTTGTATGCAAGGTGAATGTTTCTCCCTGGAAAAATTTCCAATTATTAATATAGTTTCAATCGATGCTGGGTTTAATTAAGTTTCGTGTTTAAACCATGTCGGTGGCTCACGATAAATATTCCATCTTGTGCTGCGTTTGTAGTCTTGCCAACATGTAATAGTGAGAAATTTCACAGGCTGGGCGTCGTTCCATGTGGTTTAGTCGGTAGAATGTCAGTGTGCTATACTGATGGCCCGGGTTCGAGTGCCGGCATGGAATCTTTTTCACTATGTTGGCCTTTGCGCCTTTTAAGCAATTAATTTGATATTTGATTTTCATTTGAAATATTGTATATAAGGCGAATGATTCTCTCTGGAAAATTTTCTAAGTATTAATACAGCGATAAATATTAAAATAAACTGTTGCTGTAAATATAAAATCTTATCTTTTTACCGTACTTTTTAGCAAAATATCGCTATTTTGGAATCCTATTCTTCTAAAACATTTTAAATTTTTCCACTTAAAAAACAATGCTTATCAACTGACATATTTTTTTATTAAGTTCTATGCTTGATATTGAGTTCAAGCTTGATATTTAGAATGTGTAAGTTTTTTAATTTGTTGTGATTTGTCATTACTTTATTAAATACGAACATGGAGACTAACGGATATTAATACAACTATTATTTATAGAGCGGCATGATAAGCGATATTTATTTAAATTTTTTATTCCCGTGTATATTGTATTTTGTGAATATGAGCTAAATAGATTTGGTATGTTTTACAGAAAAAGACTGATCTGGGAAATAGAAAAAAAAACGAGTAAGAAAAATCATGCGTTAAGCAGAGATTATAAAATACTTTCCAACACTTTCTGAATGCTTTAACAAGACATCGTAATTTAGGGAAATGACGTAAATAAGATAACTAAGTAAACCTTTTAGAAAACGCATAAAACATTTGAAAAACTGATTTCAGCAGTTACCGTCCATAGCCAAATATGTTTTCCAATTCTTTTGAACAGCCCTGTATTTGATCTGTAGGTTCACTGAAAAAAATGAAGTACTCAACAATGAGTAAACCGACGTACTCATATCGAATTAAATATTTTTGGATCAAAAATGAACCTATGCTTTCTCTATTTTGAAACATCACATGTTATCAAACCCAAACAAACGAATAGTTTTGTACTCTGTAATGGTTCATTTCATTTATGGCGGCATAAATGAGGTTTATTAATGTAAATATTAAATTATGCACAGCATTTTAAAAATAATTTAAAAGTGCTTAGAAATAATGCTCTTAAAATATTCGAATTAAATTTTTCTTAATAAATAATCAATTAAACATTTTTTGTTAAGAACTTTGAACGGGAAATAAATGTCAGTACATTTTTACTTTCAATTTTAGGTTGTTGTTTTTTTTTTGGGGGGGGGGGGGGGCAGTACATAACGATTCATATTTGATCACAACCATGGAATAAAAAATGAGTACATGTGTTTCTCAACTTTGAGTACATTTGAATCGGAGCTATTTTGAGTATGTGACGCATTTAAAATTGAGTACTTTTTACTCAATTTTGAGTACCCATTTTTTTAAGTGTATATATACTATATAATGGGAAAATTTAGTTTAGCAAGAAAACACCTAACAGGTTGAAATTCTTTTTCAGCAATTTATACTAATATATGGAAACATACTTGAATACTTTTGTACAACCCTGTAGTTTACCTAGAACCTTTATTACACGTTACTATTTAGTTAAAATTTAATTCAAACTAAGACACTCTTAAAACTGCTGAAATCACATTTCCAGGAATTATAATATATAGACGGCCATGTATCCAATTCTTTACGTGACCCTGTATATCATTTTATCTATATTCTACAAACATTTCTTGGTAAATTAAATGCAGTTCAGCGAAAAAAAGCATAACTCATTTAAAAACCACCTTTAAGCAATTTGCGCCCATACCCAGTAACCCTTATGAATACTTTGGTGTAGCCCTGTATAGGAATTATAGCATTTATATACACCATATACTATGCATAAATATTGTGAATCATAAAAGCACATATCATAATTAAAAATACATTTCCAGCAATCGTCGCTAATGAACAGTACTTCGGATACAATATGGTATCTGAAATATTTTGTGTGTCCCTGTAAATGCTATATACGTATTATTCGTATTATACATGAAATAATTTATAGTATGTAAACCTCAGCGACATATATCAATTTCATTATATATGAAATAGATTAACATAATTAAAGTATACCGCAAACAATTCCCTCCACCCCTATATCATTATGTATTTGAATTCCTTTTTTAGCCCTGTAAATGAACAATAACTATTCTTTGCATCGCATAGTCAACAGAATCCATATTTTAGTGCACTTCATAAAAGTGCATATAAACTTTATTCTGTTTGAAAGCGTGCGTAAAATCATTAAAAATCATTTGAAACGATTTTTTCCCATAGGCCGTAATGTAACGGAAAACTTTTAGCTGTCCCTGTAAATGAACAAAGCATGCTACAAACTTCATTACACATAGGTACCGTGCTATGTTAAACGTCAATAACATCCAAAAATTTCAGGGCAATCCGAGTATATTTTTGAGAGTTAGAGTGCGGACAGACTGCTATACGGACAGACGGAGAGACAAACCGAAGTCATAAGCACTTTTCAACTTGTGTCCTATATTATGTATCCTGTATTATATGAACTTTAAAAAAATATATTCTAAAGCAGTTTAATCTATAACATCCTATCAGGCATGAAAAACACTTTATTTCAATGCTTAAATATCATATTTTACTTTTTCGTGCCAATAATTATGCGTATCATAAACGTAGAAAATGAATTTACAATAGAAGAAATTTTAATAACCGATTCAGAATGTCTATAATTAAATGTTTGATTAAAATCACAAACAGAAAAAATGCTTACATACAATTTAAAAAAATAAATATACCAATCTGAAAAACACTAAAAATAATAATTAGTATTTATAATTGTACTATTAAACAACAGCAAACTACAATAGATAAATTAAATGCATTATTAGATTTAACAATACCTCAAAAATATTTCCATATGGTATAAGGAATTCCTATTATTTTCTAATTTTGGCAAATGTTAAATCTGAAAACATTGGTTTGAAGATTTAGGATTTTAAAAGATAATTTAAAATATTATTAGCACTGAAAAAAAATTCTTTGAAATGTTTCACTACTGTAATATGTAAAAATACATTATCCCAGTATAATGTTAATTTCTAATCTGAAACAGTTTCGTAATCTCATGATAATCGAACATCATATTTAACACCAAAATAATAATAACTATAAGTGTTAGTAATCAAAAAATAGTAAGAAGCCGATAAAATAATTCCAAATCATTGTCGTTCCATACATTTTCAAGTTTTTGTTGCGCAGTTTTTTTTTTCTTTTTTTTTTTTCAAGCGATGTCAGATTAAGATATTTTTCTTTACAGTTATCGAATTGGAAATTATCGCTTCTGACAGTTAAAGATCAGTCTCTTACAAATATAACATAAAACTATTTAACTCATACTATACAAATCAGGAACAAAATATTTAAATTAAATAAGACATATCGTTCCATTAATATCCGTGTATCCTAAAATGGTCATTTCCTTATCCTAAAGTGTTGTAGACGTGGTGATATTCTAAAAACAGTGAACTATTTCCCACGAGCCGTTAATTCCCAAATTGGCTCAGCCGAGCTCAGCAATCTGATTCGCTAAAACTGATATTTATATAGTAGAAAATTATATTTATTTTCTTATGAAGTAGTGTAATGTAAAATAGAATGCAAATAATGACTTAAATTGATTTATTTTGTTAAATTTGATCAAAATCACAGTAAAGTAATCTAAAATATTAATATTAACGAACAATTAGATTGCTGAGTTCGGCTGAGCCAATTTGGGAATTAACGGCTCGTCTATTTCCCGCGTCTTCTCATATTTATTTTTCTGTGGGCAGACGATTTTCAAGCAGATGTTCTGTTACAGATTATTTGTTTTTGTATACAAGAAATATGGAACTTCAATGCGCAGTAATTTTCTGAAAGTATCGTTAATTAAAATTTTGTATTTGAAGAAATGTCCAATGTATTTAACCTTTACTTTTTATCCATACCAAATAATTCAAGCTAAAATGAATTGCAAAGTTCCTTTTTTCTAAATAATTATAATAATAATATTCATAATTAGAGTTTATTAGATAAAACATTGTTTAAATTTTTAAAAGGTGTAAAAATAAATTTAATGGTAATAACGAGCCCCCCCCCCCTTTTTTTTCTTTTTTTTTTTTAAAGTAAAGTTTGTTTTGCACAAATTTTGTATATTTCTTTTATTTTCGGAAAATGCTAATTAAATTTAAAAAGTCTGAAAGAAGTAGAATTTATGACTTGAATACAGATTATAAAAATTTTCTAAAGCAAGAAATGTATAGATGACTAAACTCTGAAGACTCTTTCTACGTGCTCATTAAAAGGTGCAGATTTAACTGTAATGGAAAATTTTTAGTTTGAAACCAAAGAAGTGTTTCGAATAATCCTGGTCGGTAAAAAAAGAAATAAACAAATAAATTTCCTCCCAGAAAACAAAATATGTAAAGTGTATAAATTTAATATTCCTAATTCTAAATATATTATCCAAATGCTAGATAAAACTGAAATCATGAAAAAGTATACATTCACTGTCTTAGATATCAAATTGATAAAATATAGCCTGAAAATTTAGTTTATTAATGCTTGTATCGTGCACTTTATTTATTATGCCCCCCCCCCCCCCCTCACCTTTAGTGACAGATTTTACCATTTGCTATCCACTAATATATTTTCATTCCTTATGCCGTTGTAACTCGTGATTGTTTAAAATATTTCTCTTCATTTTCAAAGGTTTTTGAAGTTCATATTTTTGTCACACTGTGACTTACAATAGGGTGGTTTTTTTGTCACATATGTGATATAACGTACGTTACATAGAAGTGACATAACAGTGACGTCACAATTTTTTTTAATTGCCAGAAAAATATAATTTTACAGTAAATAACATGCTTTGAAGAATTTTCGTAATTTTTTTAAGTTTTCTAAGAGGTTCACATCTCAGTCACAATGTGACATCACTGAGTGGTGGCATTTTGGTCACAGATGTGACGTGACCAAACAGTGACTATTTGGTCTTACAGTGACGTCACAACGACGTCACCGTGACCATGCATGCTATGAGGGTATATTTCAAATTTCAGACCATTCGATTGGGTAGTTTTTTCTCTGTTATATACGGACAGACGGACCGAACGACGACTATAGGTGCTACGCATTTATATAATTGCGAACGCACCTAAAAAAAGATAAATTTCATCGCAATTAATACATGCCAGTCAAATGTGATTGATCCTTTTTTTTCACAATGCAGTCAGTCTATATATGACGGATATGAACTATGTTAATAGAATCCAAAATCAATTTCTCCATAACTCAATCAAGAAAAAAAAATGATTTTTTTTCTTGGTTTCTGTTTCTTGAATATCTTATAAAAGTTAAATCTAGATATATATTATTAATTACTATATTATCTTACAAATGTAAATAAATGCGATTAATAAAAAAATTACGTCCACTACTAACCATATCACAATATTAAAATATTTATTTGCTTAAAAGACGTTATAAAAACACATTAAAAGTAAATTAAAAATCTATATTTACATGTTTCAACTCTTTTACTGAGTCGTCATGAGAATGTATAACAGAAAATTATTAATGCGTTGCGACATAGAGGGAACAAGCGCAATCGCGAAAATGTAGGGCGCGTTACATGATTACTTGTTTATGTTCGATGATTTTTTCCATTTTAGGTAGATTTCATAAAAAATAGTACCTATTGCAGTCGTTACCATGGTGCGACTTTTGAAAAATTCCTTCTAACTTTTCATTATATGACCCCAGGAAACAAAAACCACCCCCACCTAAAAAGTTGATATATATATATGTATGTATGTACTAAATTTTTTCCGCACGATAAAAGTCGCAATTATGCACGGTTCGTCTTCAAACTCGCCAACAACTTTGAGATGGCTAAAATCTCGGCGGGGATATGGACAAAATCGGCCCAAGGGAATGGAAATGGGGAGGGTTAAATTTTTGAATTCCGTATTTAACATGATTTTAATAAAACCAGTTCTTACACAAAAATGATCGGAAAAAATAAATATATTTCATTATAGCAGTTGCCAACAATTAAAAAAAACAATAAAATTCTCACCAGAACAATTGCTTTTCTATTGCAAAATTTTCACGTAAAAATTAAATAGTTTGACGAATTGCAAACAAATTGAATATTACGTCATAAGTTTTTTAGAGCAAGATTTCCGCATGAAAACTCAAAATTAAATAAAAAGTTTGAGGAATTTTAAAAAAAGATATATATATTGTGTCATATTGGAAATATAATTGATCTCAGCAAGTGAATATGTGACGCCATGTGAGTTTGAAGAAACGTATCAAAAGAGGAAAAAACTCGACTATGGAAATAGTAACATATTTTAACACTTTGAGGTTCTCTGAATTTGCTTTAGTCATTTTTAAACCTATTCCATATACATGCGTGTGTGTATTCGTGTATATTAGAATTTTTACAAAAAGTGTAGCTCGCTAGAGCTCATTCTTAGTGAAGAAACCGTGTTTATCTCTAATCTTGATTTAAGTTTTGTTGGTGAATTTAGTACTTAACCTCGAAATCTACCTCCGCCTGTAGGCAGTGATAAACTAATTGAACTGATTGCTGAGTCGTCATCAGAATGTATAACAGAAAATTACTAATGCGTTGCGACATAGAGGGAACACGCGCAATCACGAAAATGTAGGGCGCGTTACATGATAAGAACTTTCCAAATTATGAGCAAAAAACTTGGCGAAATTTGGGACTGTTTTTATAAAAACCTTAATTTCTCAACGAGTATACATGCTAATCTCATAAAAATGAACACAGTATATTACAATAAGCCACTTATTAATAATCTCGAGTATGAACGCTTTTTCTACATTAGTTTTTACAGGGTTGTTCAAAATATATGCGTTCTTTTTCAATATGTTGACGGTCCCCTATGGGATTTCGGGAAAAAAATCTTCGCGGAAACATATGACTTATACTATACTTTTTACACACCTGCAGTTTCAGGTTAATTCCTCATGTATTTTTCTAGATATTTGACAAAACGTCTAAAATTGCAAGTGACCGGTCACCTTTGGCCATATAATATATATCTATATTATAAAGGGCAAACATATCTGTGCGTAACGCATGCGTCATTTTGCGAATGGCAACACTTTGAAATTTGAAATAAAATAGGACAAACATATCTGTGCGTAACGCATACGTCATTTTGCGAATGGCAACACTTTGAAATTTGAAATAAAATTTTGGTTTTGCATTTTCTCTACTGCAAATTTTTAAACTTCTATGCATCACACTTTTTAACTTTTTACACCGTCGTATAAGAAAAAAAATTCTCTTTTAAATACTATTTGTTTGAAAGCTGTATCTCAATTTGTTTTTGAGATATTAATTTTTTTGTAGTTTTTAATACAAATTTTGTAATTGTGGCAACTGAAGTACTCCATTTATATTGAATGTAAAGGGAAAATATTCATGGTTTATTATTTTTATTCATTATATCCTTATTGATGCCATTTTCACATTATAAATAAAAGTAACTTTTTTATAATTTTTGAACAGAAAATGATGTCAGACATTAAATAAAACACGCATTCTTCTTCATAAATCAGCTACATTTTAATATTTTTACATTACGCTGATAAATGAGTTTGAGGCGCTCGGCAAAATGATTCATTGAGTAAAAATGATATATTTAAAACAAAACGATCCTTTTTTTTATTATAAAACTAAATATTTGACCAATACTATAAATGGCGAATACTATGACAACTAAAGTCAAATTTTTGAATTTTTTTTTTTGCGGGTACTAAGATTAGAACTTAAGGTTTGTGCGAATGTTCGAAAAGTTGTATCTGACAAACGTGACTTTAACTTTGGAAATGCATTCATTAATAATCTATTCTTTTGCGCGTAAAATACTTTCAAATTGTGAATTTGAGTGGTGCGTATGTCAATTACGAGAATGTGAAAATAGCGTACAGTTTAGATTTTATGGGGGAAATTTTTATGATGTGACAAAGCAAAATCCTTTTTACTGATTTTTCATCCTGTAAAAACAAACGTAAGAGCTCCATCGATAACTTCATCATAATTATTCATCTTGATTACGTAATCTAATACAGTTTAATTTTTCAATAATTTAAGCAGTTGAAGTTTGTAGAAATAATATTTTGGTAATTTTGGGTTTAAAATATTATTTGTTTTAAGAGTTAGACAACCAATGTAAGATGATTTTTTTGTTGTAATTATTTTTGTAGGTTTATTATAATTTCGATCTGACAGTTCCTTTCAAACATTTTAGTACGTCGAATTTCGACGGGTTGCAACTCGTTATGTATAAAAACGTAATATGTCGAATGAGTTATGGTACTTTTTCCTGTTAAGAATAAAAAAGAACGTGACATATAGTGATGAATTCTTAACTATTTCGAAATTGTAGTTAGAATTCACATTCAACTTTCGTATTTCCCCTTACATGGACAACACTTTATTCACTAGAAAAGATAGTGGACGGAGTTACTCTTTCAAGAACTTTGAAAAATATCCCATAAAGCGACCGTAGAAATAAAGATGAGGCAAGATTTATTAGAAAGCAGAAAACCCAACGTTTAAAAATGCACAAAAAATACATGAAAAGCAGCAAACAGCTGTTTCGAATCTACTAGCGAGATTCTTCTTCAGTGCAAGATAGCGAAAAAGGAACATCGTGCTAGAAAAAGCAAGGCTGAGCAAAATGATAGACAGAGGACCTTGAGGCAATCTAAAGCCCCCTCAACCGGAAAGTTTCTTTTGATGGTTTCAAATAGTTATGATGGTTATGATGGTTTCTTTTGATGTTAAATCATTATTTACTAACGTTCCGGTTGAGGGGGCTTTAGATTGCCTCAAGAAAAGGCTTTGTGAATTTCATATCTCTTATTTTGAAATCGAGAAGCTTATCTTTCTCACTCACGCTTGCTTGTCGCAAAATACTTTTGTTTTCAATGGTAATTTCTTCCGTATGATTCACGGTTTGGCTATGGGTAATCCTCTTAGTCTAATTTTATGCGATATTTATATGCACGAAAAAGGATAGCGAAAAAGGAACAGCGTGCTAGAAAAAGCAAGGCTGAGCAAAATGATAGACAGAGGACCTTGAGGCAATCTAAAGCCCCCTCAACCGGAAAGTTTCTTTTGATGGTTTCAAATGGTTATGATGGTTATGATGGTTTCTTTTGATGTTAAATCATTATTTACTAACGTTCCGGTTGATGGGGCTTTAGATTGCCTCAAGAAAATGCTTTCTGAATTTCATATCTCTTATTTTGAAATCGAGAAGCTTATCTTTCTCAGTCACGCTTGCTTGTCGCAAAATACTTTTGTTTTCAATGGTAATTTCTTCCGTATGATTGATGGTTTGGCTATGGGTAATCCTCTTAGTCTAATTTTATGCGATATTTATATGCACTATTCAAACTTTTGAAATTTTAAAATTTCCGTTCTATGATCGTTATGTTCATGATGTTTATGTCCTGGTTGAAATAAATTCGGATATTAATAATATTCTCTCTATTATTAATTCCACTGATCCCTGCATTCAATTTACCTCTGAAATTGAGAACAATAACTGTCTTTCTTTCCTGGATGTCCTTATTATTCGTTGTGAAAATGGCTTTCAGACTACCGTCTTTCGTAAACCTTTTGCTGTCAGTCTCCCACCTCACAGGTATTCTTCTCATCCCCCTCACCAGAAAGACGCTGCTTTCAATACTTTTGTTTTTCGGGCTACCGGTATTTGTTCCACTTCTCAGTTACTTAGTGCTGAACTTAATTACCTCAAAGCTATTGTTGCTGATCGTGGTTATTCCTCTAATATTATTGATTCTATTTATAAGAAATGGACGAAATCCGTCCATTCTGAAAAACATACAAATTCCAACTCTAATACTTCAGTTGTGTTACCATTTTTTCCTAAAATCAATCAGCAAGTTGCAAAAATCTTAAGAAGGTTTGATTTTAATGTTATTTTTTCTCCTGTTAATAAAATCACTTTTTCAAATCTCAAACACCCCGTTGATCGCCTTGACAACTGGGGTATTTACCAAATCTCTTGCCAGTGTGGCCTTTCTTATATTGACTAGACTAAACGTGCTCTTAGATTTCGTTTAAAAGAGCATGAAGCTTATGTTAAAAATCAGGAGCTTAAACGTTCTTCTGTTGCTCAACATTCTGGGTCTTCTCAACATAGGTCCGATTTTTCCTCAGCCATCATTATCCAAAAATGTTCTTCTAACCGTGATCTTAATTTTTGGGAAGCTTACCACATCATTAAAAGTTCTCACTCTTTAGTCAATGATTTATCTAGTACTCCTGATTTTCCAAGTATTTGGAAAGCATTAATTTAATTTCCTCTTTTTTGGTTTCTTTTTCTCTCCTTCTCCGGTAGCTGTTGCTACTTGTACACCCAGTCGTTTCCACTGCTTCTCCGTCATTGGTTGTTTTTGGCGCGTTCCCTACCCGCATCGGATATATAAGCCAGCGCGTCTCTGCCTATCATTTTGCTCAGCCTTGCTTTTTCTAGCACGCTGTTCCTTTTTCCCTATCTTGCATTGAAGAAGAATCTCGCTAGTAGATTCAAAACAGCTGTTTGCTGCTTTTCATGTATTTTTTGTGCATTTTTAAACGTTAGTTTTTCTGCTTTTTAATATTGTTGCACATAGGCTTTATTTGCTATTTTTAAGATTTATTAGCGTTTTCGTTTATCACAAAGCAAATTTTCCTTTTACTAAATAATATTTTCAAATAAATTCATAAAATTTTAGAATAAAATAAATATTTACATTTTACATTTCTTATACGAATTAACTTTTGATTCATTTCGTACAATTCTATCCTTAATCACCTGCTGAATCCTTTCGCATCCTCGAACTTTTCGTGAAGAAACTGATGAAATTTTCAGATCCTATTTTAAAATTCACAAAGTTTCTGTTTTAGTTTAAGACCTTTTGTGACATTCTAAATTTGAAAATGCTAGTTGATTCACGTCTGTCTGTGATTCCCTATAGCTTATCTTTGTTTTGTTTTTATTCCTCCGAACAAGTTTCAGTATTTTTTGTGAGAAAGATATTAAAGTGATTTAAAGGATTGTTCATGCAGAGATTTCAAATATATAACCAACAACTTCAGGGAATAGCCTATTAGACATGTAAAGTCTATGGTTATTATTTAAACTGGGATGACGAAATCAAAGTAAGGCATTTTGTTACATTTGATTAGTTGTGTTTTCTGGGATATTTTTTTATTCTTATGCCTTGTACCTACATGGGGTGCAAGATATTATTCTGCCGTTTTTATTCTCAGCTATCTTTGCAAGAAGAATGTATTGTATTCGAGAATTCCAGTTTTCGACAGATTTATACTTTTCAGTATGTCCTGAACATGATTTGACTGTTTTCAGAAAATGTTTGCCCATATGCGCCTGTCTGTGTGTCTGTGTGCATGTGACAGATTTTTTTTCTGTTTCATGAATCAATGCGAGGAATATCCTCAAACTTCATATTCTGTTAGGCCTTGACATATAGACGCAGATTAGATATTGGTGAAAATAGCCTAACGTGTGACGCTGCTATGTTGATTTTCCACGATTTCCGCAATAGCTATATTTCAAGAATATATTGCCGTTTAATTTCTGTAACAGACGGTTTGATTTATGTGAAGAATGTTTTGTGATGGCCACAACACACTCATTTAAAATGAGGTAGAAAGAAAAAGGTGCAGCTATTATATATAGTATTTATGGCGTCAACATTTTTTTTTCTATGCACATATTAACTGCACGACGATGAATAAGATATCATACGAAAGTTTTGAAACTGGCTTTTTTCATAGTATTCTCACATTTTCTAAAAATACATTAATTAAAAAATGGCAGTTTAAAAAAATTAATGAAAATACGTATTAGAAAATATTCTCATAGATGCAGTTTGAAAACCTTGTACGAGTTCATTAGTTAAAGTTGTTCTTATAAGAGATTGATGTGTTAAATAAGGAATGTTTTTCGTTTTTTTCATTGTTTTAGTATAAAATATTCTTGACAGATCACGCTACACTGTCTCAAATTCTAAGAATAAACAAAACAGCATTACAATTTCAAATCCCAAAGTTCTATTTTCATATTTATTTATTAGTAAAAGTGAAAAATCTTATGACTTAAAAAATTCCCGCTAGAGGGCGAAAGCGATATCGATTGAGAGTAACAGAAGAAATCTGTACTTTACATGAATTTATGTTTGATACTAAGCAGGTTATCTGTAAAAAAAAAAAAAAAAAAAAAAAAAAAAAAAAAAAAAAAAAAAAACAGATATTTTTAACAGTGTAGCTGTCACCGTTTGTTTGTCATTCTACTTAAAAACTGTCCGTCAATTTTAAGACACGCATATATTATACTCTAATTATACTCCATTACGAAATAAGAAATATTGACATTTGACAGATCTATGTTTGGTGAAATATATTAAAATCTTGCCAAACTTAGAAAGAACTAACAACCATCTGATGACATTCAAATGTGTTAGAATTTCGTTCCTGAAAGTCACTAAGTTACTTTAGCCACTTCAGATTTTTCTGCATAAGATTCAAAATTCTGCAGCCGCTTTTTGAATCCACATACAAAGAAAGAAAAAAAACTTTTAAAGCACATATTTGCCTTTCTAATGAGGTTTAGCGTTAAAAAAAATCAATCCTTTGAAAAAAATCCTTTCTCTAACTGTTATTTTTTTCCCATTCGAAACAGCTTTTTTTCAACTTAATATCGGAATACTATGTACATAGTCATCGGATACATAATTTGCATAACACATAAAAATGTTGAAGCATTTAGGCAATTATAACTGCTTTAAAATAAATAAAATATACTCAATATTTACCCTTTTCTGAGTGAATTGACCGAATGTATTTCGAAAGATCGATATTAGAAGTATCAAGGCAGTCAACGAATTGTACTTAGGAAATTTTCAAACAGGGAATCTCATATAACGTTTCATGTCTTGAAACAGGAAAGGGGAAGGAACTTTTGGTAAAAATTGAAACAGATATCTAAATGTCAAAGGTTAAATCACAAATCGCAAAATCAATGTTTTTTTAATTCACTTTTTATTATAAAAAATTCAAGGGATATAGGGTAACTCTAGGATAGATGGCCATAGTTTTTAAAGATTGAAATAAAAATTCTTAGAATGCAAATACAAGAAATATTGATGCATAATCAAAATCTTTATACATACACTCATAATATTTTATGCAAAAAATAATTAAATATTGAAAACAAAAAGTGTTAAACAACATTGAAATTAAAATAACAGTTGACCATCCCTCCTTAAAGCCGAGGAGAGATGGCCATCCAATATAAGAAAGAAAAAGTGAAGTTAAGTAGCAAAAAAAAAAACACATTTCATACCGGGTGTCCTAAAAAGAACTGACTGATTTTAAAATTCAATAACTTGTAAACGGTGACAGATATTTAAAAAATTCTTGTAGGAGGGTTATGCATAAGGTCAAAAGTTTTTTTACAGTGATTTTCAATTTTAGTTCGAATTACAAACAATAGATGGCGCTGCGATTATTAGACGCTAACTAAATTCAGGCTCGATTTTTGGTATTTCGTGGCCCGGATAATACATTTCCATCTCCTTTTTCTGCATGGAACAAGATAAAGGACCAAAAATCGAGTCTGTATTTAGCGACTATTGCTTACAGCGCCACCTATTGTTTGTAAATCGAACTAAAATTGAAAATCACTGTAATAAAACTTTTGACCTTATGCATAACCCTCCTGCAAAAATTCTTTTAATATCTGTCACCGTTTGCAAGTTATTGAATTTTAAAATCAGTCAGTCCTTTTTGGGACACTTGGTATAATTAATCATGAAAAACATATAGCAATTTGTAAAGATGCAGTTATATGATGGGAAACAATTGAATGAAACTCGAATAAACAAAATTTGAAGTATGATTTCAAAACTTCACTTTTCGTAAAATCTTACCACATGTTTGGCAAAGGCCTTGATAATTTGTACACGATTCATAGAACCACTTGAGGTACCTTATGCATTGCATCCAGACATCTATTTTGTATGTGATATTATATTGTTTTGCACAACCAACACAGTGATCCTAATCCAGTTCTATTTACTCGGAATCTGTAGAATCTGATAGTTTAAATGTATTTCGTTTTCTTTACTACTGGAAATGTCGTGTTTTGTTTTTGTTTTTTTTCTCACGTTAATTTTACGCTTATTACGTTAATTTAGTTTATCAACTTTATCAGTTTCTATTATAAATTTTCCGACTTTTTTCAGTATTTTCTGAAACAAATAAATAGGTAGGTGTTGTTACATTATTATTATTATTATTATTATTTTTAAATATTTATATTAGTTAAAATTTAAATAATTATATCAATTAATATATTTATAAACATAAACGTTATATATTTATTTTAAATTTTATTATATTTAGTTAAAATAATCAACCTGTTTAATTTTGAAATAATGATTAAAGGTGGCCATCTCTCCTAGATTTCATGTGGCCATCTCTCCTGAAATTGAAAGACTGATAGTTGCCCAATTTAAAGCATCAATAACCACTGTACGTCTTTGTTTTATGCTTAAAACTAAAGATGAGATTATATACGTGCCTTAAAAGTCAATATAATAAAAAAATATGTGTAACGTACGTACTAAAAAATATTTAGATACCAAAGTCAAAAAAAAAAAAAATATTCGACCACTAGATTAAATAAACATTAAAATTACACTTACTTTTTATAATCGAAAACCAAAACTGCACGTCGCAATAAATAATCTCGTTGAACTGTTGAATACGAACAAAGTTTATGTTATAATCTATGATCAAGTTTTGGAAATATTTAGACTGGCCATCTCTCCTCTATCTCCATCTATCCTAGAGTTGTCCTATATATTTTTTGGTAAGTTCTCCACCCCCTCCCCTCTCAAGTTGCAGTGTTTATCGAAATAAAGAAGAAATAATGCATGGAATTGAAATTATACTAAAATTTAAAGCATAGTATAATACTGCTGCAAAAAAGGTATGAGAAATATTGCATTGATAATACTGTCTAATTAATATTAAAACGTCCTATCGTTCTTAAGGCCCTACTTCCGTCACGCGAAAAGACCCGTTCGCTAATGCTATTGCTGTGGCAGAAATGTATAAAGATATCTCGGTTGCATTTTACTATTTTTGGATGATTTTTACGGTTCCGTACTTAAAAAGGAAAAACGGAATCATTATAAGATCACTCCTGTATCTGTCAGTCACAGCCCTTTTACTCGTAAACTATGCAACGTGGAAAGTTCAAATTGGGGGGAAGTAATAAAGATTATTGACCCACATATTTACAGATTAATAAATATTCATAAATATATTTAGGAAAAATGTAGAAGGGCTAATTAAGTTACTTGAAAAAAAATCTTTTCTTTGTATATCGTGTGGGGTATCGTGTGAAAGCTTTCGTAACGCTGAAATCAAAAATATATTTCATTTAATTTTAGGTATTATATTTTAAAAGTTATGGTGGAAAATGTACTTCAAAAATGTGTCCCTCCCCCCCCCCCCCCCATCTAATTCGGAGTCTATTAAAAACAAAATTATGAAAAATTAGAGGTAGTAGACATTAATTTAAACCTTGCAGGAAAATTATAGAGATTACCCTAAGTCGCATAGTTTTTGAGAAAATCGCATTTTTCCGTTACACTCAAATTTCGATTTACGGGCTTCAGCAAAAGTGTTGAGCAGAGCTGGAGGTACCTATCGTAGCAGAAGTATAAAAGCATTGTTGATCATAAATTTCGGAAAAAATCGTCGGTAATTAGTCGAGATATTAACCCTTAAAGACATTGACGGTTTGGACATACATAATGACAGGGACGGCGTACTCTATGCTCCATTGGCTTTTAAAGCCTAGATAACAAATTTTAAAGATATATTTATGTAATGAAATACCCAGTAGCAGTATAAAAGCAATAGACGTTAAATTGTTAAAAACAGACAAATTTAATGAGAATTAATCACATAAATACTATGGGATTCGCGACTAGTTTCCATTGAGTGGCTCTCTCAATACACCTACTATGTTTTATAGGTTAACTAAAAATTATATTAAATAAACAATATACAGAACAGCTATATTTGCTGTTATTTAGGTTCCATATATCTTTGAACTTTCATGGTATACCCATTTATACTTTTCTAGTATACAGGGTGCAAAGGAAAGTCCCTTTATCCTGAAAATGCTTGTGAACGGAGAGAGCTACAGCTATGCAAGTGAGGTAACGGTATAGTAAAGCGACTACGCCCGATTTAATGAAAACGGCAGCATCGCCCCCTAGTGGCGAAATTTGGAAGATAGCCACGGCAAATCGAAAACGAAAAGAGATAGCGCAAAATTTCCAGTTAGAAAGTTTTAGAGCATGAATTAATTAGTAGAATACGACATTTGGTTTACATGGATAAGATAAATCTTCGCCTGTTTACCCAAAAATGTCCGAAATCGATGCGCTCCATTTTGTGCAAACGTTTGAATGGAATAGTCAGAAGTATGAAGAAATACGCACAATTTATGCTATAAATACGTACTTATCTCAATACATTTTGATAACGTCACACAAGAAAAAAGACAAACTGTCTCACAGTGATAAAAAGTTAATATTCACTATGTTCGAAAAGTTCGCCATTGCTCACGATACACGTTTTTTTATTTGTGAGAGTAATTCTGCATGCACGTTTCTCAGCATGGAACGTCTATTGCAAGACTCTTCAATACGACGACATAGATTTATCTCTTTCAAGGGCGGTGGCTAGACGGTCTAGCCACCTAATTTTAATTCCAAAACTGACTAATGGTGCCAAGAATATTTTAATAAAATTTTGCTTTTGTAATGAAAGTGCAAATTATCGAGGTTTTGTTTTCTGAGAAATTCGTTTGAATAGTCTGGTGTCAGTCAATTATTTCATCAGTTTACGAATGAAAATATTCTGGCCCTGAAAGGGTTATTCTAAAATTTTAAATGCATTAGAAATTAAACCTTTACAGACATTACAGCACAGTACAGCGTCACAATCTGCAATTGTGCACTGCTACATTTCCGGAATGTGATTAGGCAAAGTAAATCGTCGCTCATCGATTTCGGACATTTTTGGGTATGCAGGCGACGATTTATCTTATCCGTCTGAAACAAATGTCGTTTCGTACTAATTAATTGATGCTCTAAAACTTTCTAATTGAGAAATTTGCTCTATCTCTTTTCGTTTTTGATTTGCAATGGTTATCTTCCAAATTTCGCCACAAGGGGTGCTGCTGTCATTTGCATTAGGTCGGGCGTAGTCTCTTTACTGTACCGTTACCTCACTTGTATAGCTGTAGCTCTCTCTGTTTGCAAGTATTTTCAGTTAAAGGGACTTTCCTTTGCACCCTGTATACTATACAGCTATGCCCAACCCTACGTTATATAATTTTTACAAAGTCTTAGTATTCTTTTAGCAACGGTATTTTTTTAATAATACACTTACTAATTCATATACTATTGTACGGAACCCTCTGTGCGCGAGTAATACTCGCACTTGACCGTTTTTTTTTTTTTTTTTTTTTTTTTTTTTTTTCAGTGGCTAGCTGAGGTAGATCTGCAGATCGTTACAGGGTACTTTTTTCTTGATTGCAAATATACGTATATTAAATACTTTTGTTAACAATTGTGCTAACAAATCATTTATGCTTTATGATTTTTATATTTAACGATAAAACCATTCCAAATTTTCTAACTTGAATTGAAAATTATTAACAACAACAACAAAAAAAAAAGAACTATTTCCACTTTACATAGCAGTATCTGAATTATAAATTCTGAAGTGCTAATGCAGTTTTTAGGCTAATTACAAGGAAAGTTTGAAATCGTACAACGAATTCTTAGTTTTGAACTGGTTTTAAAAATGTATTTAATTGACTAGAGAAACACAATAAGATAATTTTAAGGTAAGTTTAGTTTGTTCGACTGGTTATATACACTGACGGAAAAAAAATCCCAACACCAAGAAAGACTTGTGTTAGATAAACGAAATTTGGTAGGCGTGTTTATACATCTGAAAGATGACTTCAATTGAAATTTCGAGCTTCGCGCATAATTGTGGCGCTAGTAGCGCCACTCAGAACTTGCAGATCAGATTTAATTTAAATGCGTGCTGTAAAGTTCATGGGCGTTATTTAGCTTCGAAATGTGACGTATTGAGTTGATGTTAGCCAAGAATGCCTTTAACAAGACGAAGAAGCCACTGTCAACAGCTCACCGAGTTGGAACGAGGTCGCATATTCGGGCTACGAGAAGGTGGATTATCTTTCCGCGATTTTGCAGAAAGACTTGGCTGGAATGTATCCACTGTGTATGATTGTTGGAAGCAGTGGTCAAGGGATGGTACTGCCTAAAGAAGACCGGGTTCCAGGCGGCCACGTGGCACTCCTGAGAGGGAAGATCGCCGTATTCGGCGTACAACTGTTGCGCATCGTACTGCGTCTGCGGCAGAAATTCGAGCTGCAAGATGTACCACAGTGACACAACGAACTGTTAGAAATCGGTTACTTCAAGGACAGCTCCGAGCCACGCGCCCTGTAGCGTGCATTCTACTGACTCCAAGCCATTGCCGTTTGCGACGCCATTCGTGTCAAGCCAGAGCTCATTGGTGGGCGGAGTGGAGATCTGTTGTGTTTCTTTTTCATCAGAAAACACAACAGATATCCACTCCGTCCTCCAATGAGCTCTGGCTTGACACCAATGGTGTCGCAAACGGCAATGGCTTGGAGTCAGTAGAATGCACGCTACAGGGCGCCTGGCTCGGATCTGTCCTTGAAGTAACCGATTTCTAACAGTTCTTTGTGTCACTGTGGTACCAAGTGCAGCTCGACTTTCTGCCGCAGACGCAGTACGATGCGCCACAGTCGTACGCCGAATACGGCGATCTTCCCTCTCAGGAGTGCCACGTGGCCGCCTGGAACCCGGTCTTCTTGAGGCAGTACCAGCCCTTGACCACTGCTTCCAACAATCATACACAGTGGATACATTCCAGCCAAGTCTTTCTGCAATATCGCGGAAAGATAATCCACCTTCTCGTAGCCCGAATATGCGCATTTAAATTAAATGCGCAGCACGCATTTAAATCACCGCATGCATCACAGCACGCAATCACATCACAGCACGCATTTAAATTAAACCTGATCTGCAAGTTCTGAGTGGCGCTACTAGCGCCACAATTATGCGCGAAGCACAAAATTTCAATTGATGTCATCTTTCAGATGTATAAACACGCCTACCAAATTTCGTTTATCTAACACAAGTCTTCCTTGGTGTTGGGATTTTTTTTTTCCGTCAGTGTAGTTTTGTTTATCTGACAGATTATACGAGTTTTAAGGTTAAAGAAAAGTACATGTACTGTATGTGCTTTCTGGTTTCCGTTTAGTTCTGGTATTTAATTTCTTATCCGTATAATAATTGTTTCAGATCAAGAAATTAAGTACATGGACAAATAAAGAAATTAAATACTTAGATGTTTAACAAATATTCAGTTTATCTCGATGTCAATAAGTGTATTTTGTTAAGAAATTTGATAAAAATGCCTGTATTCTAAAACTATTAACATTATTTAATTAAAGGAAAAAAAAAAAGACTTAAATGCGAAAATATATTAGCTTTTTTTTTTTTTTTTTGGCTAAAAGTGCTGATATAACTCATGTTGAACTATGCTCTCAATCTCTTTTTTTAAACTAATTTCATATAATTCTGTTACAAGAAGATACATTTTAAGGCTGATACCCAAATAATCTAATTCTGAATTGTTCTTAGAGCGTAGACTGAACAGTATTTCCTTTTGATATGAAGATTCTGGTCTGGAAAAATTGTAGTGATAAAAATCAAAGCATAATTTGGTGTTAGGCATAGGAATGAGAATTTCTAGAACGTTTCATTAATTAAAAAAAAATACTAGAATTGTTCAATAAAGAATTATCACAATTTTTTATATCAACATATCCTCACTCACTGTCTAAATTTTACTGGTGCTTTCAAAGTAGTTCATATTCAACGCAATGCACTTGTCGCACATTTTTTCACACTTCAAAAACGTTAAAAACCACTTTTATTTTAAATAGATCCCTCAAAATCGCTTCTGCCGTCTTAACCAATTCATCTAATGATGAAAATACTTTCCACGATGCTGTTTCTTCACATTAGGGAATTCATCTCATCTTCCTGTAACATCACGTTCAATTTTGAACAAACTTCCAGGGAAACGTCCTGTTGTTTGGGTATGAGGAGTCTCGGAACTCACCGCGCAAAAAAAGCCTCATGTTCATTTTTTTGTTTACAACGTGCGGGTGACACTCAATTATAACTGCAATATTTTTTACAGTTCTGATATCTAGCGATCTTCTCTGACAATAATAGCGATGGTATAAATGTTTGACTTCTGTAAGCACAAGTACAGGAACCCCGGGTCCATCTTCCTTTAAGGACGAATGTCTTTCTCTTCCTGAAACATCTCAAACCAACTTCTAACTGTGCTACAGGGATTCACAACAAGTCTCCTGTAGCAAACGCATTGACGACGTTCTCAGGCGAGAGCAATATTTCCAGCAGGAAAGAGCACACCGCTCCATCGTTCCCGTAGGCGATATTGAAAGTATCTGAATTTTCATGGCTGCCACTGATGTATTACTGTTGATAAATAAAAAAAATCCACGTATTCATTACACATTAAACTAATAATGGAACATAAAAGCAAATTTGTGTGCAATAAAGTATGCTAATAAAAAACAAGTGGGTAAGTGTGATCACAGATCGCACAGAGGGTTTCATTTAATATTCCTTTCAAAACACTTTATCCTTTTGCAAAATCTGTTAGTTTCCCATTTCGCAACCAGGGGGCGCACTCTATTCTACACAAACCTCTATCCGAACGAAACTCCGTTTTACAACCTATCCGTAGATATATTAGTCGAGCGAATTAGTCGAGGAGCCCATAGCACCCGAAATAGATAGGCGCCCCCTAGCGGTAAAAAATGGAACTAAAATATGTAAGTCTATGGTGCATAATATGAAAGAGTGGTCAAAGGGGTGTCGGCAAAAGTTTAAAAAGTGCCCCCCCCCCCCGGGTGAAAAGGGAGGATAAAAAATTGCTTAAAATACACAAGTTAGAGCACAGAGGGTTAAATATAAGATTTTTTTGAAATTTTATGATTTGTCGTTTTATCGCAAGTGTTTAGCTATAATTTTGCAAAATTTCAAGTCTTCAAGTTAATTATGTGCTGAGTTAGAAAGAAAAGCTTAAAATACACAAGTTAGAGCCCAGAGGGTTAAATATAAGATTTTTTCGAAATTTTAGAATTTGTCGTTTGATATGAGGTGTTCAGCTATAAGTATGTAAAATGTCAAGTCTCTAACATATATAGTTTCTGAGAACGGGCTCTGTGACGGACAGATAGACAGACGGACAGACAGACAGAGGAGCGAGACGAATAGGGTTTCGTCAGATGAACGAAATACTAAAAATTATCATCATTCTTTATCAAACAGCCCTTGTATATTCAAGTTTCCTTATTAGTGCTCAGTTATGCACATTATTAAATACCTGTTTATTCCTGATGGTATTACATATTCCTACAGTCAAACCCAAACCTGATTATTACATGAAAAAAGCTATTTTAACAAGTAGATACTGGTACAGAAAATACATGAAAGTTTATTAATTGATGTCCCGGCAAATACCTTTCATAAATCCAGGAAATATTTTTTCTCGTTGCATGAGTTTTTTCATACGTTGTAGATATGATGTATAAAGAGATTTAAATAAAAATAATTAGTTTATGTATAACAAGAAACATGAGCTTTACATACATCACAAACAGTTACGGTTACTTATCTTCAAAATTATTTGTAGCAATACACCGTTTGCAACTTTGTACAATAGTGCAACTAAAGATTTCTAAAGCTTCCATAGAAAAAAAAGTTTGTTAAAAATAAAAGATAACTTGTAATACTCGAAAATTATATGGTACATAAGGGAAAAACAAAACACTTTGTGCATAAAAAAGGAATGATGAGCTTTGAGAAATACATTGCACTGCACCTGCTCAATATATCTAAAACATGCATATGAGCAAATTATCATTCTAATAAGCTTTCTTATGACATTTAATACTTGAAAATTATATGGTACATAAGGGAAAAACAAAACACTTTGCGCATAAAAAAGGGATAATGAGCTTGGAGAAATACATTGCACTGCCTCAATATATCTAAAACATGCATATGAGAAAATTATCATTCTAATAAGCTTTCTTATGACATTTTAACATTCTTGACTTAGTATTAGACGCAAGTTTTTTTGAAGAATTCAGACAGTTTTCAAGATATTGAGCCAATCAGATTGTCTTTAATAGTTTCAACATTATTATTGATCAAAAAGTGTATGCGGGACATACTACAAAAAATTACTTTTTCGATACATGATAGCTAGTGTTTGGCCGATTTTCTTTATGTTTTCAAGTTTTTATATAATATTGAAAATTGAAAAATCACATGTTGGATGAAAAAAAAATTATTTCTGAGTTTTATATTTTTAATGAATGGGGTATACGCCTGTACTTTCGTTACGTGACACGCCTAATTTGCTTCATTAACGTCTTCATTTATTTTGTGCATTTGATAAATATATTTTTCCTTCCGTAATATTTTCTTCTATGAAAATTCCTTTATATGTAAATTAAATTTTATTTTCAATTTTTTTTTCGAAAATTATGTTTTTATTACTGTTACAATTTTTCCGCGTATTCTTCCTTCTTTATAAATATAGTAAACATTGTTACGTAATAAAAATATTCAGGCAGGAGCCATACCTTTTTACCTTTAGTTGTTATCCTTGGACGTGCACGTTGTGGTTTGTCATTAATTTTGAAGTATCCTTATTGAACTAGAAATGGTCGTGAACTTTATATATCCTCTTTCTTCATTTAAAAAGTAATCATTATTTATTTAATACAAATAAGTTATTAAATCATGTATGTAAAATTTTTTTGGAGATATTTACATCGATCTTCATATCCTATACTGAAAAGCCTGGTATTAATAAAACAAAACATTGTATATTTGTATCCCCCATTACAATATTATTAATGGAAGTATGTCAAGAACCCTTAAATTAAGCACTGAATAATGAAATGATTATACTACTATCTATATGTGGTGGCGAGAAATACCGCACACCAGATGCTTTGAGAGGTCGAGGTCCAATTCCCATGAAAAGAATTGTAAGCCCAGCAAAAATAAAAAGATGAACACCCAGATATCTGAGGACAGATGAAAAGATATGGTTTTAAGCGTTGGCTAGAGAAAGACGTCTCTGCCGACCGCTGTTTTGATGATCGGGGGTAGCCCCTTTCTTTTATTCCTGATGGAATAGGATCGTTATTGATCCGATTAATAATTTAACCTTTAATTATATTTTAAATATTGTTTTACTGTAGATATTATTGTTAACTAAGAATCAGTGTTTGTACTTTTACTCAATAGTCAAGAAAGTTATAATTAAAGTTTTCTCAGTTTGAACAAGTCACAGTTTTGTGTGCTTGCTTATAATCCTCTCACATATATAAACTATTAAAGAGGTTAAAAATGAACTATATATATAAAATTGATATAGCATCTAAATTGTTTTGGGTTAAATTTATTTAGTGAAATTCTTATTCTCAAAAAGTATGGTGTTCTCTGGATAACCAAACCATTAAGGAGCCACTTCACTGAAGCTACACTGTAAAAAAAATCACTGTAGATTTGCCAGAACAAACTCGATCACAGTGAATGTGCTGTATCTTTCTTTGGTTTCCTGACTATATTAACATGGAAAATACAGTAGTTGCGTAAAATTGCCAGCACATTGTGCTGTTAATTTTACGCAACTACTGCATTTTCTATATTAATATAGTCAGGAAACCAAAAAAAGATACAGTACATTCAATGTGATCGAATTTGTGCGCGAGATGAACAGTACTTTGTACTGTAAAAATGTCGTTTTTTTTTTTTTTGTTTTTTTTTTTTACATTGTACCCGATATCAAAAGAATCCAATGCTAGTCTAAGGAAAAACTGAAATACGTGATTACTAATTACTTAATATACTATATATATAAAATGAAAATTCATATTTCATTCCATGTATTTTGATGGCTGTTACACAGTTAATTAATTGTTTGGGAAAGGTTTTAATGTATAATACGAGGGTTACTCTGAAATTATTCAGATACACGCAGACGAGAATTTACAAAATAAAAATAACAGTTTAATTTTAAAATACAAAGTATTTCAACACAGAAGACGATTTTTTACTGACTTACTTCAACTTGTTTAGCGTAGAACAAATTTTAAACAGAAGAGAAAATGGAGTTGACGCGAGAACATTTTCGCGCTATGATTTTCTACGATTTTAAAACAGGATTAAATCAAGAAGAATGCGTTCAACGGTTGAAATTAGCATTTGGTGATGAATCTCCAGCTCGTGCTACTGTATTCAGATGGTTTAAAGAATTTAGCAGAGGTCGCAATTTTCTTCAGGATGAAGAACACACAGGAAGGCCGCCGTCGGCAGTAATCCCGGATAATCTGTCTGCCATACGAAAAATGTTAATGGATGATAATCGCTGTACCTATCAAATGATACAGAAGATTTTAACATTGGATCCGCATCCATACACAAAATTATTCATGAAGAATTGCATATGAAAAAAGTAGTTTGCCGTTGGGTTCCCCATAATCTAACTGAGCACAAAAACGAGGAGCGTGCCAGAATCAGTAAAGAAACTCTTAAATTGCTAAATGATTGTGGCCACCGCATCATTTCTAAAATTGTAACGGGTGATGAAACGTACGTACCGTTTTATGACGTTCCAACACGTCAATAAAGCAAAATATAGGTCTTTGAAGATGATCCCACGCCGACAATGGTGAAAAGACAACGCGCACTGAAAAAAGTGATATATGCCGTTTTCTTCTGAAGTACGGGATTAGTCAAAGCCATCAAGTTCGAAGGACAGAAGACAGTAACAGTAAACTGGTATACCACTAAATGTCTTCCAGAAATTCTAAAAGAATTGAATGTTAGGGGACTAATGCTTCACCATGACAATGCATCTTCACATACAGCCGGATTAACAGTTGATTTTCTTAAACAGAAACGAATTAAAGTGATAGTACATCCACCGTATTCACCTGATCTAGCTATGTGTGACTTTTGGTTATTCTTTAATCTAAAAAAGAACTAACGTGGACGTTGTTTTCATTCAGAAGAAGAGATTGATGTGGCTATAAATGCATTTTTTCATCTATTCCAAGAAATGAATGGCTTGAGGCATTTAATCTGTGGAAAATTCGTCTACAAAAATGCATTGATGCTGGAGAAGACTACTTTGAACACACCTAAAATTTTGTAAGTATAACTTTAAAAACCTAGTTGTATCTCAAAAATTTCAGAGTGGCCCTCGTACATCGTTTTGCGTTGCTTAGCTATAGAACTATGTGAGAAAGTTATATAATTAGGTGACCTCGATTAGAAATGATTATCTTTTTAAACTTTTACAAAATGTATTATGATCGAAGCTGCACTATTAGATAATTTTTCTAGGATTATTTTAGTACTCGTATATCATTCTATGTTGCTTAATTATAGAACTGTGGGGGAAAGCTCTATAATCGTTGAATACGATTGTGAAAGATATTTCTAGTATTCACTATATGCATAAACTGCAAATTCGTGTTTTATTTGGACCGTTTATAACCCAGGTTCTAAAGAACGGATTGCGATAGAACTTATAGTGTTAGTTGGGTAAATTTGATATTTTGGGGAACGTTTTAGTATAAAACACGCTCTATGTTGCTCAGTTATAGAACAATAAGGAGCGTTGTATAATAATGTGAATCCGGTTATGAAAGCTTAGCCCTTTTTTTTAAGTCCTATACTGAACGAATTTTAATGAGAACTGTACTCTCAGTTAGACAAATTTTCAGGGATGGTTTTAGTATTTTACGCATTTCTTCGTTGCTTAATTACAGAGCTGTGAGGGAAAAGCTCTATAGTTAGATTAATTCTATTTTGAAAATACATGTACACTCTACTATATGCATAAAAAGTTAATTCATATTTCATTTCGACCGTTTATAACTCAGATTCTAAAGAGGGGATTTTGATAGAACTTACACTGTTAGAATGGTAAATTTGATATTTTTAGGAGGTTTTAGTTTATAATACGTCGCTTTACATTGCTCAGTTATAAAACTACGAGAGAATGTTGCATAATCAAGTGAAACCGGTTAGGAAAGGTTAGCCTTTTTAAAAAGTTCTACTAAACGGCTTTTAATAAGAGTTGTACTGTTAGTTGGACAATTTCTCAGTTATAGTTTTAGCATTTTAAATATTTCTATATTGCTTGGTTGAAGAGCTATGGGAGAAAGTTCTGTAATAAGATGAACACGATAATGCAAGATATCGTGATATCTATCTATTTACTTTAGATAAGAAATGCAACATTTCATTCTGACCAAGTATAACAAAGCTTCTATTGAACGGATTTTGAAGGGTTAGTTATTACTGTTAGTTATTTATCTGTTTTGAGGAAGGTTTTGGTGTACAACACATTGTTCTGCGTTGTTTAGTTATGGAGCTGAAAAAGTTCTATAAGTAAGGTGAACGCGATCATGAATGATTAGCTTTAAAAAAAACTTCCACGGAGCGTATTTTGTTGGGAATTGCACTAGTATAACTTTTCCTTAAGAGTATCGACCGGTCTTATTAATATTCTTTGCGAAATGATGAAATAATTCTGTAAAATATAACAAAATGATTATGTGATGAAGACTAATAAGTTCATAATACGATGAACACGATTATGAAAGATATATCTATTATCTATTTACTTTATATAAGAAATGCAACATGGTATCTCATTCCGACTGTCTATACAAAGTTTCTATTGTACGGATTTTGATGGAACTTGCATGTTAGTTATTTACTTGTTTAGGGAAAGTTTTGATGCATAACACATTTTTCTGTGCTGCTTAGTTATAGAGCTACCAGAAAAAGATCTATAAGTATATGAACCTCGTTATGAATTTTTAGCTTTAAAAAAATTCTACCGAACGTAGTTAGATGGAAATTGCACTATTAGTTACAGTGAAATACGTTTAACACGAAAGTGCCGAAGGCCGAAGTTTTTTTTTTTTTTTTTCGTGTTAAAAACTAATAGGTTGCATCCATTAGGATAAAAAGCAAGTAAAAAAAATATTGTTTTTTGGGGAAAAAATCATATATCTTTTTTCAAGTGTCTTTTTCAGCATTCTGTGATCTATAGATCACAGAATGCTGAAAAAGACACTTGAAAAAAGATATATGATTTTTTCCCCAAAAAACAATATTTTTTTTACTTGCTTTTTATCCTAATGGATGCAACCTATTAGTTTTTAACACGAAAAAAAAAAAAAAAAACTTCGGCCTTCGGCACTTTCGTGTTAAACGTATTTCACTGTAACTAATAGTGCAATTTCCATCTAACTACGTTCGGTAGAATTTTTTTAAAGCTAAAAATTCATAACGAGGTTCATATACTTATAGATCTTTAGCTGTCTACAAATCGTCCTACTTAGCAGTTCTCATACGTTTTCTCTCTATAGCTTAAACATACTGAGCTCAAATATTAACGAATGGGCTTCTAATTATCGTTGTAAAAGTAGAATTGTCAATGCCAAACTCTTTGTAGATTTCTGTTTTCGTCCTTTTTTTTTTCATTAAGCAACTTCATCTTCATTTGAAGCGAAATAGCAGTTTTATTTATATAGAAATAGCAGTTTGTTTTCTAACCAATTTCTCAGACATTGTGCTAATAAAACAAAAGCCAATTTACAAAAAACATGAAATTTACTGATTTTCATTCAAAATTCAGTAGTTTTAACAGAAAATTCACCAATTTCAGCTCAATTTAACTAGATTGAAAGCGAATTTTTTCCGTGTTAAACGATTTTTTGTTTCGTGTTAACAGAAAAAAATGTATTAAACTGCATAGTATACTGTCCGGACAGCTATATCATTGCGTGTTAACCGATTTTTCACGTTAAGCGTTTTCATGTTAAACGTATTTCACTGTATATACACTGGAGAAAAAAAAATCTGGGAAATTGATAGAAAAAAACTGTCAATTTTAGCGCCAGTGGAAAACCGTTTAATTTACAGAAAAAAGCTGTAATCTTTCACTAAAATAGCTTTTTCCCGTAAAAAATACAGACTTTTTCTACAAAAATTACGAAATTAGGTTTATTTTACAGAAAAAAACTGTTTTCCTTCAAAACAGTTTTTTTCTGTAAAAAATACAATTATTTTCGGCAAAAATTACAGATTTATTTACAGTGTAATGTCTCGGTTATATAATTTTTCCTTATGAGCATAGACTGGTCTTATTACTATTCTTTGCAAAATGATGAAATAATTTCGTAATATATATATATTTATAAGATAAAGATACTAATAAGTTTAAAAATTTCAAAATCTTTTATACAAAATTCTATTATTGTCTCCCATTCTATGTGTAAGTTTCTTTAATAATTTTTCTGCGACATTTTCAAAAGGGTAATGAATGTGACCTTTACTTTTAACAATGTAAATATTTTACGTAAGATACTTTCAGAGATAGACTACTTATGTCTACATGGCACAGTAACATCCCTCCCTCCTCTGATAAAGTTGTCGCAGCAGTCACGGTTAGTGTCACTGTGTTTTACTTTAGCAGTAATTATCGTCTATTGTTATCCACGTTTTGAAAATAAGTGATTGGAGTAAAATAATCTTAATACCAGATTTAGGTAAGGCTGGTAGTTAAACTGATAATAACGCAACTGAAAAATATTTTAGTATTCGGAAAGTGTTTTGTATAAAATTTATAAAATTATGTAATCTTCTAATAAAATTATACATTAACGACTGTGTTACATAAGAAAATATGAGCATATTAACCAAAATTTGTAATAGGTGTTCATAAATATAAAAACTCCATGTGAGAATGTACAAAATGATTAAAGTTATTCGGGAGTAAAAAAGTACTGACTGTACAAGTAAAACTAAATATTTATATTTTTAACAAACCAGTCGTGACTCTAATATTGAAAGATTTTAATTACTTTCGATCCTTTAAGCTTTAAAGATTTAAATTATTGCAATTTTTGTACTATTATGCAAGTTTCATTGAGTTTAATTGCAAGTAGAATATTTATGACATATGATAGCAATAATACACACATATATATATTAATATATATATATATATATTTAAAAGATTGCTAAATAATTTAGCGACCTGGGAATATATATAAATATATATAAGATACCATAAGGAAAAAATACATCAAAATGAATTGTTGACATTCAAAATGAAAAGATATTTAAAAATATCGTGACGGTGGAAGGTTATGTTTAATTAATGGTAATATATATATATATATATATATATATATATATATATATATATATATATATATATATATATTATAAATCAATTCATGAATTTAAATTTACTGAGATTTAAAAGCAGGTGTATAAAAGTACACTATAAAAATTATGAGCAATAACAAACCAAAATATATTTTAAAAACACAGGAAAAACAAATCGATATCACAAGTTAAATTACCCACCTTTATTCTTCAGTGGGTGGAAAAGCAATATAAACTCCAATATTCCCCTTAAACAAAAAAAAAGAGCATTATCAGCAAGTTTTGTAAAGCGAGAGCTTCTTGCACGCAAAATAATAATAGATGAAATAAGCCTTTACTAACTATTAATGTATACCAAACACTATAAAGAAAAAATCAATAATCGAAATAAATGTGCAAAAATTAAATATATTCAATAATAATTCATTTTCTTTTAAAGATAAAATATAAGGTGCCTCGTCTGCACCCATACCTGCAATGAAAGTACCGTTTAAAAATGTATTTTTACTGATTGAACTCTAGCATCAGATCATCAACTAATAACTTGAAACTTGAAAACTTTATAAATTCTCTCTTCATTATTCCACGACTAGGAAAACGGATATTGAAAACAGAAGTTTCTTTCATTTTGTTGTGACATCCACTAATCCCATTTTGTTAAACAGACATTAGGGCAGACGTTTCATTTAGCAAATTTTAGAAATTGCGGCCATTGCAGGTCACGCCTTCAGTTCGTACTGTTGCCAATTCTTCAAAAGTAACTTAATTTATTGTTTTAAAAATTTACATGAACAATTTTTATTATAAAATAAATTTCCCAAACTTTTATGTATATATATATATTTTTAACTGAAATTATTATTAAATTAAGTTAAATAATGCTATGAAAAGTTATAGAATATCTTTATTAAGACTTACGATCGTTTCATCGCACAATCGGCGACATTTTCAAAATCAATGTAAAAATCATTTTTATGAAATTATTATTACAAATCTTACTGAATCTAATAGCTTGATTCATTAAAAGTATTCATAATTTTTATATATGCAAATTAGATAACCAATGAACTAAACTTCTTTAAAAAAAATTAAAACCTTTCCTTTTATCATAACGATATCAATGAATGCTATTGCTTGAAATGCTAGAAAAAATTTAGAAAATCTCCATTACCATAATTAATATTAGCTTTTTTCAATATTTAAAAATCTGGATTAATTTGATTAGATTCAGCGAAAAAATCAAACTATCCCAATATATCGAAAAATATGTAAATTTCTATTATATTTAACTGTATAAGCATGTTAAAGATAAAAAAGGAGACAAACTTGCTGCAGTACTTGGATAGTTTGTGTCCATTCCGATAACACATAACTGATTAAAAATGCTATTATTAAAGCTGACGTAGTTATTATATATAAAAAGAAAGTGATACAAACTTAAGGGTAAAAATCTCTAGTAATATTTATTTATATAATATAAATAAATGAAAAATCTCTTTTAAAACATTATACAGTGAATCTATAGGAATGTTATTAAAAATATTTTCAAAATTAAAAACTGTGAGGGTGTATTCATTGAGGGGTGAAGCACATTTTGTCCAACACCTCAAAACTGCACCTCAACATATCAAAACAGACCAAAAATGGCCATTGCTTTTAAATTTAAGAAAACCATACGCCTTTTTTAACAAATTCTGAAGTACAATATTGAAATTCTTGTTGTTACTTTTAGAAGTGCAGCAAATGAATCTGAATTTGATAGATATTTTATGAAACGTAGGAGTTATAAAAATAAAAGGCAATTTCCATTTATGATGATTCGACACATTAAATTTATATAAAACTACAGACTGCTTTTTATAAGCTGAGAACTTTTTATGAATAGGAACCAACTATTGATTAATTTTAATATAAAAATTTTCCTTTTTAACACTTTCGAACATAGTTAAAAAGTGTTTATGAATTCGCCTTGTCTATCTGTTCATCTGTTTGTTCTTTAGTCCGCGCTCTAATTTGCTTAAATACAGTTAGATTGTCATGAAATTGATATTTCTTATTGTCAATTACCTTGGCATGTTCGGTATTGAAAACCAAGTGTGTAGCATTTACAGTTCGTTTACAGAGACACTCAAAAGAATTCCGTTGCATTACTGCCTATGGGAAAATATCATTTGAAGTGTTTTTGAATGATATTACACACTTTTTACCATATTGAATTGATGTATATAACTGGGGTAGACTAAAAAGCGATTATTACAGAATCTGTCGTGCATATTATTTTATTGTTCATTTACAGGGACATAAAAAAGTATTTAGTTCTGCCTATGAAGAATAAGTGCTGAAAGCGTGCTTTTCAGTTGTGGTATACGTTTCTAAATTTAACTATTTTTTGCATATTACTTGGTGTGTATAAATTAGACAGATTGTATACAGAACTGCCCAAAAGATCTCAAGTACATTTTCATTTATTGGCAGGAAGTATTGGCAGAACTTCCTGAATAGAAATTTCAACTTTGCTGTACATTTAATTGAACTAACGCTTAGCATACTTACAAATCTATAGATCATATATATGGCTGCACAAAAAATTTGGATATTTTTCGGGCTATTAATGGCAATAGCCGTAATTGGGTTTTCGACTATGTTATGCATTTTCTAAATTGTTCATTTAGACATCTTTCACCTTAATAAACTGTAAAGTTTTATTACAGTATTCTGAATGTGTTGGAAAGTGTTACATAATCTATGCTGTATGCATGATTTTTTGTTCTTTTTTAATTCATTATTTACTTTTCCTGTGTGGAACTATTTACATAAAATTGCATAACTATTTTCTGCTTTATAAAATGAACAATAAAATTAGTTTGCAAATTCTTGATATAAATAAAATCATTGCTGTTAAGTTTTTGATAATCATAACCATTACTATCTATAAAAATGTTTAAAATTAATTTGAAATGTTTTAAAATATAAAATTTCCACTCAAATAAAGGTAAACTATCAATAAAATTTAAATAAATAAAATTTAAAATTCTTTAAATAAATGTTTAATAATGATCATTATCATTATTAAACACTGCTAACGCTTTTTTATAACTAACTTTCTGATTCATTCTAAATTTTGTGCGTTCAAAACTTGACATTTTTATTAATACTCAAGTCACCCGTAAGTACATGTCGATGAAAAACATGTATCCAACCATCGTAACTTTTAATATTGAAAGCACAATTCAACACTGTATCCATATCAGTAAAAGCAGTTTGTCTATAATTGAACATCTCATTACTAAACATTTTATTATAATTATTAGCAGACCCGTCCGGCGTTGCCCGGGGTTTGTAAATAATAATCTTAAACAAAACTTAAGTTTGTATGATTTTATATCTTTGGAAATTCTTTTAAATGAACCTAATTTCGGAGGCCCCATTGCCTTCCGCAGCGCCTAATGTGTTCCCATCAAACTTCTTTCCGAACGAACCTGTAATCGAGATCTCCACAACCTATGGCAGCATTTACCGGAAGTGCTCGCACGTTCCGGAGACAATCGAAAACCAAGTTGAGGAACCAAACCTCGTAGGAATCAAGCCCACAGAATAATAATAATAAAAGGAATGCACCATTAATGTTAGAAAATGTTGGCAACTAAAGTCTAAGATAAAATTTCCCAATACAGAAAGTAGCTGATTTGTAATCTAAGTTGAAGGAAGCAAATCCCCTTGAAATTGGGCCCTTAAACCTGAGGAAATAACACGCCACCAAGGGGTGGAAGATACCTCCTCACTTCACGAATTACTGTTAGCATTAACACGATATATAATTAACGGATGAAATCCCTTATCTAAAGTTACCTTTAAAGTAACGCGATTTTTAATTTACGGCTGTAGTGAGCAGACGTAAATTCATGCTGAAAAAGGAGATTAATGTTCAAAAAAGGTGGTAGCTGAGGTATAAAGAATGACCGGGCTCTAGAGGCCAGGGTCTTAACTGGAATGTAGTTGACCATAAGAAAAATTTTAGGGGTTTTAAAGTAGCTGGAAGGAGCTAAAACTATGTTAAAGAAAATTGCAATAGAATAGGATTGTTTTAAAAGAAGCTGCAACAAAGGCCCCAAGAAGACGATTACTATTCAAAATTGATGATAGCTGAAGTCTGCAATTTTTTTTTGTTTTGTTTGTTGTTCATCTAGTAACTGGAGAACCTAAAAAGTTGTTAGAAAAAAAGTTCGTGAATCGAACTATTTTTAAGGGAGCTATAACAGACGGCCCAAAAGGGCTTAACTGATAGTTGAGAGCAGGACCCTAGCATGAAAACATGTTTAAATGTTTTAGTACTTAGCGTTTAGATCTTCAGTTATTCAAAATTAATCATAGGGTATGAAATAATCATTAGAATAATATTTTAAAGAAATGCACAAAAAATGGGGTAAATGCTTAAAGGGGGTCCTAGAGCCCCAATAAAATTATGAGGGTGTTAATCTAGGGGGAAGAGTCCAAGACTCAATTTTAAAATTATGCAATGAGAAGGTGAGAAAATTAGGGTGTAAAAAATGCATAGCACACAAAAAGTTCAAGGGGCCCCGGATCAGGCCCTACAGGACCCTAAGGTGCCCCAGGATTTTAACTGGAATAGTGAAACTGGAGAATAACTAAATGGAAAAATGGTTCCATAAATGAAGATCGGATTAAGAGGGGCAATTTATTAATAATTTATGGTACAAAAGCTTCAACGGGTCTTGTACCGCGCCCCAAGGGGGAGGGATTTAAGTGGCATGTAGTTTGGTATATATACACTCTTTAATAGTTTTTAATGTAATGTGATGACGCTAGAACTATGATAAAGAAAATTGCAAGGAATTCGAATCATTTTTAAAGAACGTGCACCAAGGGCCCCAAGAAGACGATTTATATTCATAATTGGTGGTAGTTGAAGTCTGAAATATTTTTTTGTCGTTCATGTAATAGCTGGAGAACCTAAGATGTTGTTAGAAAAAAAAAGCTAGTGAATCGGACTATTTTTAAGGGAGTTATAATAGGGGTCCCAAAAGGGGCCAACTAATAGTTGAGAACACGGCCCTAACATGAAAATATGTTAAAACGATTTAGTACTTAGCGTTTTAGATCTTCGATTAGTCGAGTTTAAGCATAGGGTATGAATTAATCATTAGAATATAATTTTAAAGAAATGTGCAAAAAATTGGGGAAATGCTTAAAAAAGGGCTCTAAGGCCCCAATAAAAATGTGTGAGTGTTGGTCTAAGGAGAAGAGTTCAAGACTCAACTTTAAAATTACGCACTGCGAAGGTGAGAAAATTAGGGTGTGAAAAACGCATGGCACACAAAAAATTTAAGGGACCCTGGACCGGGCCCCATGGGACCCTATACTGGTCCATGGTCTTAACTGGAATGTAGAAACGGAAGAATAACTAAATGAAGAAAGTATCCCAAAAATGAAGACTGGATAAAAAGGAAGCAATTTATTAACAATTTAGTGCACTAAAACTTCAAGGGGCCCATACCGGGCCCCTTTCAAGGGTGCCAGGGTCTTCACTGAAATGTAGAAATGGGGTACAAACTGAAAGTAGAATTTACCCGAAAAACGAAGAAGATCGGATAGAAAAGAGGCATATTATTAAAAATTCAATGCACTAAAACGTCAAGGGGCCCTGTACTGTGCCCCTAGCCTGAGTGCTACGGTCTTAACTGAAATGTTGAAATGGGGCAGAAACTGAAAGGAGAATTCACCCAAAAACGACGAAGATCGGATAGTTGCATGTTATTAACAATTTAGTACACTATAACTTCAATCGGCCCTGTACTCCTTGCAAGGATGCCAGGGTCTTAACTGAATTGTAAAAACGGGGAAGAAACTGAAAAGAGAGTTCACCTCAAAAACGAAGAAGTTCGGATAGAAAAGAGGCATGTTATTAACAATTTAGTGCACTAAAACTTCAAGGGGCCCTGTACCGCGCCCCTTACAAGGGTGTCAGGATCTTAACTGAAATGTAGAAATGGGGTAGTAACTGAAAAGGATAATTCATCCCAAAAACGACGAAGATCGGATAGAAAAGAAGCATGTTATTAACAATTTAGTGCATAAAAACTTAAAGGGGCACAGGGGACCCGGACCTTAAAAAATTAAAAATCTGAGCCTCAGATGCATCAGGACCTGTCTTGGGCTATTCACATCTGAATTTTCAGACATCTACGTGCTGTGGTTTTCGCTAGCCATCGCACACAGACAGATTCACATACAGACAGATAGAGCTATTTGTTCTTTTATTAGTATAGATATGCAACCGAAAAAAAAAATGTTGGAAAGAAATCATAAATATCGTTAAAAATTTTGTTGAAATTTAAATAATCAATTTTTTTTTCTTTTTTGCTGAAACTTCGATTTTGAAATAAATTGTATTTTTAACCCTTTAAGCGTCCTGCAGAATTTTCCGTTCATGTTTAACGATCCGTAAAATAGTTGCTATGAATAGTATTGGTCTAAAAAAATTTATTTGATAACCTTACATATTTATTTGTCTTATTCACTTAAAAAAATTAGCTTTAATATCAATTTTGTGTTAAATCAGCCTTCAATTCCAAAAGTTCCGTGATGGAAAAACACGATTAGGACGCTTAAAGGGTTTTAATATAATTTTCTATTTTTATCAATTTATAATTTATCAAACCATAAATTAAATTTTTAGAACCGAATTCAACAAAAGATAATTTCAACCTCTTTAACGTTTTAGTTTTTAATTTAAAAATTTCTGTTTTGATCATTTTAATATCGTATGTAGAAATAAATTTGTTTTCTAAACCTTTTAACCAAATATTTGGAACAGTAAAATTAATGATTCTGATATTCCTTTAAGGCCTGATGTATTTGTAAACAAAGCTAGTCATGCCTGTAGAAAGTAAAACATGGACTGCAACCGCTACCTATTGATAAAAAATGATACTTTACTCTATCTGCAAACCAGAACGATCGTTTGATTCGAGTTTTTATTACATACAACTCAGAAACAAAAATTTAAAGGAATGTCTAACCCACACGATCGTGCGGGTTGGGTCTTAAAGGGCTACATTGATTTGAATCTCTTTTACTTCTATTTATAGAATTTAAAATATTAAAATTATTTCATAAATCCTAAACAGTAGCTATATTTTTTATATTAAAATTATTTATCAATGTGGTTAACCATATGGATAAACTAAATTTGAACATGAAAACCTTTTCCTTTGCAAGTCTATTGCTTTTATCCTCTATAATCCAAAATTTCAATTGTAATATTACTGAATGAGCGTAATCTGAAATGAGCAATTTAAAATGGCGAACTTTCTTTTTTATCATTGCAGGTATCAGATCTATGTTGATTAATTATTTTATGTAATCTGTGTTTATACTTTTTATTTATATGTGTAATATTTTGCTTTTATATTTTTTATTTATATTTTTTATATTTTTTGTATTTTTTACTTTTAATACTTTTTATTTATATACCTACTTTCTGTCAACATAAACATATATTTCTGTAAATAATGTTGTTATACTTTCAAAAAGGATTCAGAAATACTACTCAGAGTTTCAGAATTGAACAAGGTATTGCAGTGACAGAAATTTAAGGTCGGTAGGCCCTTCAAGGCCCTTCAAGTTCGGTAGGTCATTATATATCCTACTTAATTTTAATTCCCAAATTCTACAATGGCATCAGAATTTGGCAATAAATTTATCGAAACCACGCGACATTCTGGAAACTTGGAAAAGTCTCTAAATAGAAGTTTTAAAAAGAAATTTTGTGCTTTTTAAAATCAAGTACTCACAAAAATTCGATATGTTGTAAAAGAATTATTCTTTATTTGTAATGAAGCAAAAATAATTATGTTAAATATAGAACATTTAAATATAAGGTCGGGGAGTACACAGTGAGGCAGCAGCCACTTTGACATGTAGCTGTAACTTTTTCTTTAAGCTGGCAGGCACACATAACGACCTCATCTTATGCAACACGTGGATGTAGTTTCGGCACTTCAATTACGCGTCCGATAAAATAGTAAATAATTCCTTATTTTATAGTGGTTAAAGTTACATAAACGTCTATTTTAGAGTTTTTTTCCATGAATATGATATATATTTACTTAACCAAACCTAGGTATATCTAATAATAGACTATTTCAGCAAAACGACATAAACTTTTTAAAGCGATGAAATTGATGTAAGAGATGTGGCATCCATTGTGTTACAACGTAACGAAAGTACACAGAGAGAAACACACTTGTGGTACACAGTGAGACGTGTCGTATTGTCTACCTACTATGTGGTTCTAATGTTAAAAAAGTTATTTATTAATAAAAAGAAGGTTTTCTCTCTCTCTCTCTCTCTTTCTCTGTGTATGTGTGGGCGTGCGAGGGCTAGGGAAATTTACTAAGCGTAAGAGGCTGAAAAGTTGCATGAAGGTAGCCCAAGGTCTGCCATTGTCCACCCGATGTTCATATTTTTAATATTTTGAAAATATATAAATATTAATTAGAAATCATAAACTGCAGAAAATTATTCATAGGGTGTACAAATGAATGATTTATGAAAATATATACATTGTCTCACTGTGTACTACTTGTGGTACACAGTGAGACAATTTTTGATACTTCGTTATGCGGCTTCTGTGCTTTTATAAATAACTTTTTTAAAACCATGTATACATTAATGTGTAGCGCGTTTGTGTAGCTTAAAGATGTAGCAAATTTTTTTCAAAAGAATAAAAATTGTCGCCATTTGTTAAGTAATAATAATTTTCGTCTCTCTGTGTACTACCCTCCCCTAACACATTTTACAAATTTAATCTAAAATTTTCTTTATGGTCTTATAAAAATCACAACAAAAATTTTCATCTTCCTTTGCAATTCTCATGAACCAATTGCCGGCAGATGAAGCATTGAATCCATCTACAAACAGCACCTGAGGAAAAAAAAAAGAAGAATAAGAAATAGAAAATGTATTCATTAAAGATATTAATTTAAATGTTTTAGAAACTTTGTATTTTGAGCAACTGTTTCTGATTGTTCATTGCAGAAAATGGAAGCATCTGTGGTGTCAGTATATTTTTCTGTGAATAATGAACTCTCCACTTTTTTCTCTTGTCTTGTACCCCCTTCTTTTTCTGTACTGGTTTTTTATACTCTTGTGGTATCAAAAAGTTTTGTGTTTGGTGTTTTCCCTCTTTAGGCGGCTATTTCTAGGTTCATTTCAGTTTCTCAAGAAGATGACGTTCAAACAGTTGATTTTCTCGTTTGAGTTATTCCCTACCTTCCTAGTTCTCTAATTTTTTGTCCTGTCGAGGTTCCATAACTGATAGGTATCTGGTTTTACTCCAACAAATTCTCCAAAATAAACATGTCTCATGAACACCTTGATTTCACATCTTCATGTAATCCCATATTGTAAAGTGAAAAGCAGAGTAATAAACGTAGTACTTACCATGATTTATTCACCTCGACAGCAGGTCGCAATTAGCCGTCAAAACATTAAAAAATATTCAATTATTTCGGTTATTTATTCAAAATGCCGTAGGACACGGAAAAACAATTAGCCCCCGTGACGTGCATATACAAATTGATAGAAGAGGCCAAGAAGCTAGGTTATTAGAAAATTAAAAATATTTTATATTTGCTAAAACTTTATTAAAAATTACAACTATTTTATCCCATTCTAGAAATCTGTTTATTTTTTGGTTTCCACAAAGCATTTTAAAATGATAATGAATGTGACCTATGCTTTTTAAACTGTAAACATTTTATTCAGCATGTTTACAGAAAGAGAGCCTATTTAATTTTTTTTAAAAAACAGAAATAATCCAGCCGTCTGATTAAATTTCTCCTTAATGTGTACTTAGTGTGATTATGCTATATTTTACCTGTAATTATCGTATATTGTTAAAAGTATTTTGAAAGCGAATGGTTTAAGTAAAGAAAACGAGTAGAAAGAAATAAAAATAGCAAAATCAGAACGCATTGTTAGATGAAATAAAAAAAATATATTCTATAACCGTTATTTAAAAGCAGACATTTAATCTCAGTTTTAAACATAAAAAAAATAATAATAATTTTAGGTGATCGATAGAGATAACAATTATGTTACATTAATAAGAAAAATAGTTTTAGATATAGAAATAATACAGTAGCACTCAAAAGTATTTTGACAAAGATAATAATTCACTTAATTGAAAAGAATAGTAAAATAAAAAAATCAATCATTTAATTAACAATAAATAATAATAATATTAATAAATATATATATGTATATATAATATATATATATCCATATATATATATATATATATCTGAATTTTGTCATACTGTAACTCTCGAATTTTTGAACCGATTTGGATGAAATTTTTCATATGCATAGTACATACTAATGTCACAACCAAGTTCGTTGAACAGCTTCATCCGCCATCTTGTTTCAAAATGGCGGCCATTGGAATTTTTGAAATTTTTTTATGTTTTCTAACATTGTATACTTATATAAAATGTTACGTTTCACAAAATGCAAACGATCATTTTAAACAGAATGTTCGAATCATCAAAAGATATTTTAAAGAGTCACACTGTGTAAGTTAACAACATAGGTCATTTTAAAGAGAAAGTAAGAAAACCTAAAAATTTCCAAACGTGTTAACAAAATTCAAATGGCCGCCATTTTGAAACAAGATGGCGGATGAAGCTGGCCAACGAACTCGGTCGAGGCATTAGTAATACTATGTACTATGCATATGAAAATTTTCATCCAAATCGGTTAAAAAATTCGAGAGTTACAGCATGACAAATTTCAGATATATATATGGATATATATATATCTATATGTATAGTAATATATATAATTTTATTAATGTTATTATTATTTATTGCTGATTTATTAAAATTAAAACATTGAATATGGTTCAATAAAATAAATGATTGATTTTTGCATTTTATTATTATTTTCAATTAAGTGAATTATTATCTTTGTCAAAATACTTTTGAGCGCTACTGTATTTTTATGACATTTTATTGATACACATTATGATGAGCCAGCAAATATTTAGATAAATTATTTTAAAATTAAGAAATGAATCAGCTTTATATTTTCATCTTAAGATTGTAATTATAGGAATTCATCAATGAGAAGCTTTTATTTCAAAGTGGCAAATTTAGTGGGTTTTTTTTCTTTTTTTATGGAATATTGCCGAAAAATATATCGAATTGCTAATTTGAATAATGAATACGAAAGTTTAAATTATTATTTAAATGAATTATTATTTTATTTTGCATTATTTAATTTTGCACAGGGAAATTTTATTTTTATCACATTTTAATGATACACATGAGCTTACAAAAATTTAGATAATCTACTTTAAAAACCGTATTTTGTATTTCTATAGATTTTACTATTTTATTCATAGGAATTCAGCAACAAGAAACTTTTGTTTTAGAATAACGTATTTATTTATTTTTATATTTATTATTTTTTTATGGAATGTAAAAGAAAAATATTGTGATTTGCTAACTTAAATATAAAAGATCAAAGTGTTATTTAATTTTTAATAGTAATTTTTTCAAATCATATTTACTATTATATATGATAGTTAAACACATAAATTTTGATTAATTATTTCTTACTGATACATTCTTCAATAAATAATTGTTTATTTATTGCTATTTAAATTACTATCTCTGTATATAATTTTAAAAATTTAATAAAAAATATATATTGCCAAAGTGTAAATAATAATTTCATTAAGTATTCTTATTTTCTAAGAAATCCGTCACGCTAAACTTTTCGATTTTGTACTAAATTCGATTCAGAGGCAATCGAACAAAAAATATTCAATTAAAACTTTGTGCTCAGTACCAGAACCCCTTATTAATCCATCGAAAATAAGTTGCGATTATAAGCAAGCTGTAACAGAGAAAGTCTGAAAACAAAATAGCATTGACTTAGGACCATACAAATAAATTTTAAGATAAACTCTTTTTCAAAGTTTTTGAATCAGCTTTCATATATTTAATAAGAATTTAAATAGTTTCCCCTACCAAAGTTATTCTTGATAACAATCTATTATCACAATATTTTATGTTTTTTTTTTCTTTTCTAAATTTCTTTTAGAGAACGACCGTGAAATAACCTTTGATCCTAAAACTTTGCATAATGGATAACATAAAAATATATTTATACGTAGCATTCTAAATATTGAGCATTTATTAATTTTAAGCTAATGATAAAAAAATTAAATAATTTGACACATTTATTTGATTTATATATTACGGAAAATAGTGTTACCGAAATAAAGATTTCATGGATATTATGCAGTTAATGTATGAACAATAAAAAAAAAAAAAAAAAAAAAAAAAAATGCTGGGTTTTTTAGCACCATGATTATAAACATTCTAATTTTGTAAAGCATCATCTTTATTATTTATTTTAAATATTTTTTGCCTTATGTTTAATTTTTACTTGAAAAAAAAGGGGGGATGCTAGAAGTGAAAGTACACTGCTCAAAACAATTAGGGGAGCACATGGTTTTAACGAAATTACGCAAATATTTATACCGATAAGTAACGTAAAGGGAAACATCCATAATTTAAAGTGTTGTAGAAAACAGACAAAGAAAACGTCACATGCAAATTAAAGTTTATGACGGCAAAAACAAGAAAAAGGAGATAAGTGCAGAAATGGGGATTTTGCAAAAACGTCTGTTTCACTGCCTCAGTTGTAAAATTCAATTGCTTACCTTGTGTTTTGAGAAAAGGTGGCTTGAAAATGTCACACGAACATGATTTGCTGCAATCCATGGCTTCGCGTGTTGGGACAGTTGAATTTAGGGAAACACAACGAAGTGTAGTGGACGCTGTTGGAGTCGCAAGAAGTGTCCATGAAAGGCTGTGGAATCGATTCCAAGACACATGTAATGGTAGTCATCGACAAGTTCAAGGTCGAAAATGTCCTAACACAGAAACTGATGACCGATTATCCTGTTAACAGCTCGTCGAGATGGAACAGGCAATGCTTCTCAGCTGCAAATACAGTGGTTCTTGGTCCCAGGATGAAGGGTGTCCAGCCAAACAGTCCGAAATAGGCTTCATCAGGGTGGTCTCTATGCACGTAAGCCAATGGTCTGTATTCCGTTAACCTCAAGCCACTGTGCTACCCAAAGAAGGTGGGGAACTGAACATCGAATTTGGAGGCAACATTGTTGGAGTGAAATTCTGTTTACAGACGAGTCCCAATTCAGTCTGGATGTGACATCTGATGTATTTTGGCATGGAGAGAAAGAGGCACTCAAAATAATCCCACATTCGTTCGTGAAAGATCACATTACAGACGAGGGATTTTGATGCTATTGGCTGGAATTAGTATAGGTGGACGTACGGGCCTGCATATAATTTGGAATGCCACTTTGACGATCCAAAGTTATACAAACGAGATACTGGGACCTCTTGTCGTATTTTATGTTGCAGCAATTAGTCATTTCTTTTTTTCCATGCATGATAATGCCAGACTTCATACAGTTGGTCTTGTGGAAAACATGCTTGAAGCTAAAACAATTCAGCGTATGGAATGTTCAGCATGCTCTCCTGACTTAAATCCGATCGAGCATGTTTGGGACATACTCAGACGACGCATTGCTGCAAGACCGAGGCCTCTTTTTCTGTCCGGGACTTGGAGATTGCAATTCTTAAGCAGTGGAACAGTATTCCACAAAGCTTTATCGATAACCTCATCGCATCCATGGAAAACAGGTATGTAGCAGTCTTAGCTGTTGGAGGAGACCACGCGCCATATTAAAAATCTTGCATCTTTTCTAAACAATACTTTTTTTTTATCATTTACATGAAACCAAATTGTTGCCCTAAACCATCTTTTCATGTTCTTTTCATCTTCTCAAAGAATAAAAGCTCCCTTATAATTTTTTTGCGTCTTTTTTCCTTTATTGCGCATTGATACACGTATACTATTCATTTTATGCTCATATGTGACTGTCTTGCTCTGTTCTTTTCACTTTTTTGTTTGCTCCCCTAATTTTTTTTAGCAGTGTAGATGCAGCATTCAATTAATTAAAAAAAAATCTTCGTTATTTTATGACAAGTTTGTTAATTAGGTTTTGTCGAAAGATCAAGAAAATATCAAACAAATCTTTAACGTAAAAGCACGAAAGAGCTTTATACTTTCGAAATTTTCTGCTACTTCATTTTTAAGTCATTACAAAATACATTTGTTTTTAGCTTTTTTTAAATAGTCTATTTAGCAATCTAATATCTAAGCAGAAGGTTGTCAAGAAAAGAATAATTAATAAGGAGATTAGTCTAGGACAAAGACATTAACATTTTTACAATGAAGCTCCAAAATGTTATTTATATGTTGTATAATGTTATATATATATATATATATTTTTTTTTATCGTTATTATTTGCTGTTAGGTAAACTAAAAGAAAAAAAACATTATCATATTCAATGATATTCAATATGCATTAGAGTTAATTTAGCAAAATAAATTTTTTGCTGTTATAGCGCAAAAAGAAAAGCACATAAAACTATTTTTTATGCATAAAAAGAATTAAATTTGACTGTTTTCTTATAGTACAACGTTTTAATTAATAAGATTTTGTCCTAGACAAGTCTGCTTTTCAATTATTCTTTTATAGACAGCTTTCTGCTTACGCGTTCCATTAATTATATAACACAAATATTTATATTTAAGTATGTATGGTTTAGACAGAAGCATTGATTTATATGTCAAAGCTATTTCTTTTTAACACCCTTCGAATGAATTTATGATTTATCAAAAATATCAAGTGAAAAATAACATTTGATTTTATTATTATTATTTTTTTAAAGATGGTTCTCAAATATTTTTTTTTGTTTTGTTTTCCACTCAACACACGAAATTTGCTGATTCAGTTTTAAACGTAAAAGCATGGCACTTACAAATATTAAAATGAGGTGTAATTGAACAGTTTTTCTCATATTATGATAAATGAATTAAATCTTGATTTATAAGCTATTGTTGTCTCATGATTGCCAGTTTTTTCCTTTTCTGTGCTGTCACGTCCTGAAATTCGTTCTAAAACGCGAACTTTGACACTATTTTCTGAAGATCTTCGCGTTTACCGAAAAATAGAAAAAACTGCTCGATTACACAGTTTCTGTATCAGAGCAATTGCTAATTTCATGCCTTTGCGAACAAAAATTAATTTAAAAATGTGTTAGAAAGTAACCTATTTGGATTTGGAGAACAGCCTTAATGCAAAAACTTCTGATCTTTTATTAATGTCCGAACCACTAGAAGGCATAATATCAAAATAGGGGCTTTTTTCCTTAAGACGAAGTGAGAAGACCGATAGCGAATTACATCGTAACTTCAACTTTAAAAATGATCTATTGAGGAGATCGAAACTGTTTTTAGAGTTTTTGAAGCCTAATTATTTTGTATATTTAAACTGTATGATTTCTTAATGATATTATAATCGTAATATATATTAGTCAATACGGTACTGAATAAAAATAATAATAGAAAAATTAACAAATCGGAAATTGCACGTCAAACGTCAAATTGAGGTGCGTTCGAACTATAACGAAATTTTATACCTTACGAAGGCTTACGAATACGTTTGTGTAGCCCTGTATATGATGCACAGCCTTTAGATACGCAACGTAATACGCAAAAATTTAGTTAAACTTAAAAGCTCATATCACAACTAAAAATGCACTTCCAGCAATCATCGCTAAAATACAGTATTTCGGATACAGTATAGTATGCGAAATCTTTTGTGTGTCCCTATAAATACTGTGCAATTTCTATTATACAGGAAGTAATTTGTCGTAAACCTCACCAAAGTATATCAATTCGACTGTATGCGAAATAATTTAACTTAATTAGAATACGCCTCAAACAAATGTTTCCCTCTATACCATTATGTAACGGAATAGTTTTGTGCGACCCTGTAAATGAACAATAAATATTCTTTGCACCTTATATTGTTTTGAATGTATATTTTAGTGCAATTCATAAATGCATATCAATTTCATTATGTTCGAAAGAGTATGTAACATCATTAAAATGCACTTGAAGCTATTTTTTCCCATTGAACGTAATGTAACGGAATACTTTTGACTGTCCCTGTAATTGAGCTATATGTCTGATTTTCATAAAATTTGAAACGACTCTACAAAAGTATGCAAGAATTACATATTTTAAATTTCGGACAATTCGGCTGGGTAGTTTTTGCGCTGTTATATGAACACGGACGGACAGACAGATGGATCAGACGACGACTATAGGTTCTACCCATTTATATAATTCGAACACTCCTAAAACAATAAGTGCACTTTTTCTTAAAACATATGGATATGAGGAAAAGTTTGAATTACGAAACGTTATTTCTTCAATTTAATTGAGTTAAGACATCTATATACGAATTACAAATATTATATGAGGAGCCCAATTGCAATTAATTCTAAAAAAAGACTTATGGTAAAATTCCAATAGAAGAGTTTAAATGCTAGATGATGTCAGGTACTGTTCAAAGTAAATGACTGGGTTTATTATGAACAATTGCTTAGAGGAAAGCATGACAACATATTTGTGTATCGTTCTACTTAATGTGCTTACTCAACAACAATATAATTGATACATTATCGACATCAATAGTTATTATACACAAGTTTATTAAATTCTAAGAGAAGGTTGATGGCACGGATTTTAACAGAGACGCATTCATAGCCGAGACGTGCCGGGCAAGATTTCTTTGAGTATTTCTATGATTGATGTCTTCTGAAAAAATCATTATACTTTAAACTTTTTTTCATCTTTTCTTCCCCTTAGTGTTTACGGGCCTTGGTATTCGTACCACCTTGTGCCTTTCTAAGAAGGGTGCTATTCTTATGCACTAAATGGACTTTTTTTTTGCATTATTTACAATGAAACCTGCTATTGCGGAATCGCAAAGGACGACTAGACATATACATTTTAAAAAGCAGAAAAACCAACGTTTAAAATGCACAAATAATATATGAAAAGCAGCAAACAGCTGTTTCGAATCTACTAGCGAGATTCTTCGTCAGTGCAAGATAGGGAAAAAGGAACAGAGTGCTTGAAAAAGCAATGCTGAGCAAAATGATAGACAGAGATGCGAGGGCTTATATACCCTATGCAGGTAGCAAAGGCGCTAAAACAACCAATAAGAGAGAAGCTCTATTGCTCAACATTCTTGGTATTCTCAACATAGGTTCGATTTTCCCTCAGCCATCATTATCCAAAAATGTTCTTCTAACCTTGATCTTGATTTTTGGGAAGCTTACCATATCATTAAAAATTCTCACTCTTTAAACAATGACTTATCTAGTACTCCTGATTTTCCAAGTATTTGGAAAGCATTAATTTAATTCCCCCTTTTTTGGTTTCTTTTTCTCTCCTTCTCCGGTAGATGTCGCTACTTGTCCACCCAGTCGTTTCCACTGCTTCTCTCTTATTGATTGTTTTGGCGCCTTCGTTACCCGCATAGGGTATATAAGCCAGCGCGTCTCTGTCTATCATTTTGCTCAGCCTTGCTTTTTCTAGCACGCTGTTCCTTTTTCCCTATCTTGCACTCAAGAAGAATCTCGCAAGTAGATTCGAAACAGCTGTTTGCTGCTTTTCATATATTATTTGTGCATTTTAAACGTTGGTTTTTCTGCTTTTTAATATTGTTGCACAAAGGCTTTATTTTCTATTTTTATATACATTTTAGGCCCGTTTCCGCCTTAGTAGGTGCACTGTTTCTTAACCCTTTATGTACTAAATTATGAATTCACGAAAATTTTATCTTCTAAAGCATTTTTCGTGAATTGTTTAAACTACATTAGAAGTACATAATCATTTAATAAATTTTAGAAGAATTTTAGAAGAATTGAAGGATTAATTAAATTTGAATTTTTAGGGATTTTGTGCGATATTTATAACTCCAATCAAATCTTTTATTTTAAAACTTTTTCTTAGTATTTTGTAAAATTAGGAAATACACAAATATAATGTTCTTACAATAGAAATAAAGAAATATTTCCGAATTGAAAAATCCCCCCTCCACACAACGCCAAGAAAGCCGAAAAGATGTAAAGGCAAAAGATATCGTCCTTTTAAAAATATTTTTGTTTTGTGTAACCAATAATGCTTTTGGAACAAGATAAAGTAATGTATCTATAACTCATTCTAACTGTATTACAACTAATCGATGTATTAAATGAATTTTAGAACAAGTTGTGTTAATGGTACTTATAAGTACCATTTAGTAGGTAAAGGGTTTGTTTCTTTTATTGAACACATACATCAGATTTGTGTGCTTGACACCAGGGCTCGCTTACAAGTCATCGTCGATATAGAAGGACGAGATAGCACAAGGAAATTTAGAACATCAGAGAATTACATCCTAGGGGCTACACAAAGAATGTGCAACGGAACCGGCGGGATTCGAACCCGCCCCCACCTACGCTCTCAAGCGATTAGCGGCGTTGTGTCTTATCCACTCAGTCACGGTAGGCCCAGGTAAAGGGTTAAAACCGTATTGAATTGTTTTCGACGCGACCATGATTTTTTTCCTTTTAATACAAGTTTTCTTTACATACGATTTAGATTTTCTCAATTCACACTACTAAAGAAAATATATGGCAGTTGTTTTGAAGATATTCAACTTTGAAACTTAATGCTAATTGAGTCTTCTTTCATTTAGAAGATACCCATTATTAATATCATTATAAATCATTGTTGTCAATATCGACACTGAGAAACTCATGAGCTCTCATTCACGAGTTTCCAAAAAAATATATAAGAGAGATAACCGATTTTAGATTTAGAGAAAACTCACTACTGGGATAATTAAACTATCTGATTCAGTCGGTTGAACTCATGCTCAATAAGTTTTATACAATTGAATAACCCACTTAAATATTTGTAAAATTTATTTCAAACAAAATCCACTCATTCACAACTTACGAACTGTTCGTATATTTTACAAAGTCATTTCTAATTTCTCTGGTGTTGACTGCGATTTATTGTTTACAGGAAATTTTAAAATGATCCAATTAGTTTTACTTAAACAACAAAAGATGTGCATTTAACAATAGCAGAGCTGCAAAATTAAAGCAGATAAATAGAAAAGTATTGATTTTGCATAATTTATGATATGTAATTATTGCGTCTGTGATTGATTTATGTTTAAAGATTGTTTAAGTGTGTTATACAAGATCCAAAACTTGCGTTTATTTACAAAATTTTAATAAATTTCAGTTATATCAATTATTTTTTTATAATGAAGCATTCATAACTACAGTGCATTTTTTTATATTTAAATATATGCATAAAAAAATAAAATATTTTAAAACTTTGATGGCAGTATGAGCGCTTCATGAAAACAAAAGTCAGGTTAACACAATTGAAATAAAATAACATTTCTTAAATAAAGCCATGCTTCTAGTCTTTATAACGCATCAGGGATTAGTTCAGGAAGAATTAGGATTCTTTAAAGCATTATTCACAAGTTTTTCTCTTCAAAACAGGACCCTTCCCAATTTTCTTTTTTTTTAATGGAGCTTATATATATGTGTGTGTGGATTTGTGTACCTAAATTCAATCACTTTTTATAGTTTGTTTAAAATAAGAACAAACATAATGTTGAAACAAAAGGCTGTATTCAATGCTAATTTCAGATTCACAAAATTACAAATTGATTTTTTACAACTATAAAAAAATTTTCACAATTTCACAAAAACAGGATCTTTTAAGGAAAGTCTAAAGAGTCTACTTGACTTACGCAGAAACACTCGTTTGCTAATGTTAATCCTATGGAAGACATTTTTAAAGATAGTTCGCTTGCATTTTAATATTTTTAAATGATTTCTTTTTTTGCATTGCGTAGCTGAGATCTATCGATACAAAGGTCGTTTTTTACTTTTTCGATTTTTTTTTTTTTTTTTTTTTTTTTTTGCAAGTTTTTTTTGCAAGTTTTTTTATGAAAATACTTTAACTTTTGAAACCAGTTCCGAAAGTAAAAGTATCCTAATAAAAAAAAAACGGTATAAACATAGTGAAGTTGATATGCATTTATGAAGTGCACTAAAACATGCATTTTGTTGAATATGGAGTGCAAAGCATTTATTATTCATTTACAGGGCTACACAAAAATATTCCATTACACGGGGGAAAACTTTTTGCAGTGTATTTTATTTATGTTATACTATTTTAAATATAATGAAATTGATACACATTATGAAGGTTTATTACAAGATACGTGCTTCAGAATATGATGTGTATAGCATTTACCGTCTATTTACAGGGACACACAAAAGATTTCAGATATAATACGGTATCCGAAACACTGTTAACGGAAATTACTGGAAATACGCTTTTAGTTAGGGTATGTGATTTTAAGTTAAATTATATTTTTGCATACTCTGTGGTGTGCATAAATGCTATCGTTCATATACAGGGCTACCTCCAAATATTCGCAAGCATTATTGAATGTAAATTTGTCTAAAGGTGGTTTTTGATTGAGTTATGATAGGGAGAGTTTTAATTCACGCTGAATTATATATAATGTACAATATATGATCGATTAACGAACTTAATCCGTTCCAAAACAGTGTTCGCTATACAAATTGTTCGTTAACTAATCATAGTGTTTGTATTTATTTGTATGGGAATTCAATTAATTCGTTCTTAAAAGCTAAATAATGTATAAAAAATAATATAAATCTTCTCTTTATAATAGGGTCAGTATGCGTCCTTATTTATTATGGACACGTCGTATTTTGATGGCTTTTTCCGTGTCGTGGCGTATTTTTAAATAATTAATGACATGACCTTTGTAAAAACTTTTAGGATTACAGTAATTCACTACTGCAATATATCATATAAATTTGTCACTTTGACTTTCAAAAACTCCTTAGTTCTCTAAAAGATCGTGTTTACTGCAAAGCTCAATAATGGTCAAATGGAGCCTGGAGCCTATTAATAATTTGTGAATAATTTTCAATTAAAATAATTTGCAATAAAATATTTCTTTAAGGGGACAAGGGACCTTTAAAACCTTAAAAATCATTTTTTTTTATTTTTTGCAAATTTCGCTTTAAATGTTATTCAAGGGTACATTATATGCATTATGGTAAGCATTTATCACAAAAAAAAAAAAAAAAAAAAAAAAAAAAAATTTGAGAAAAAAATGGAATTTTACGCTTTGTCTTAGAAATCTTCGAAATGCTCCCTTTTTTTATAATTTTTTTTATAAAAGTTTGGTTTATACATATAAATAAAACTGTGCATGGAATTTTATATGTTTGAATATAAAGGTTTAAAGAAAAATTCAAAAATTTTCGAAATTTTTAAAAAAAATTTTAATTTTACAATTTTTTAAGTTATTATTATTATTATTATTATTATTATTATTATTATTGTAAATTTCACTTTAAGTATTACTCAAGGGTTCGTTATATGCATTATGGCATCTATTTATCACAAAAAAAAAAAAAAAAAATTATTATTGAGAAAAAAAAATGGAATTTTATGCGTCGTCTTAGAAATCTTCGAAATGCGGCTTGCGCGTTCCACATCAATGAAAACCCCCAATATTTTTTATAAAATTTTGGTTTATATATATAAATAGAACTGTGCATCGATTTTTATATATTTTAGTATAAAAATTTAAAACAAAAAAAAAATGAAAAATTTTGAAATTTTTTCAAAAAATTTTGAATTTTTTTTTTTTTTTTTTTTTTTTTTTTTTTTTTTTTTTTTTACCTTTATATTCAAATATATAAAATTTGGTGCACAGTTTTCTTTATATATATAAACCAAACTTTTACAAAAAATATTGGGGATTTTCATTGATATGGAACGCGCAACGCGCATTTCGAAGATTTCTAACATGACGCGTAAAATTCCCCTTTTTTCTCAAAAAAAAAAAATTTTTTTTTCATTTTTTCTTGTGATAAATTCTTGCCATAATGCATATAATGTGTAACCTTGAATTATATTTAAAGTGAAATTTACAAAAAATAAAAAATTGATTTTTAAGGTTTTAAAGGTCCCTTGTCCCCTTAAAAAGGTATACAAATTATAAACAAGAAAGCAAAAATCATGCGTCAAGCATGGATTATGAAACACTTTCCAACACATTCAGAATAATGTAACAAAACTGCACCGTTTAATAAGTTAAAATATTATGTCTAATTCAACCCCATGGAAGAACATAACATATTTGAAAACTCAATTTCAGCTGTTCCCATCAGTAATCGGAAAATTATCCGAATTCTTTGAGCCTCCCTGTATATGATATATGGATTTGTATCTATTAGCTACATGCATTCCAAAATTTAGTTTCGTTAAGAAATACATATATAATTTAGTTGAAAATTCCCCTTCAGCAATTTCCTCTAATAAGGAGAACTGTACGTGAATTTTTTTGTGCAGCCCTGTGCATGAGGTATAGAATTTATATACAACGATTAAAATGCAAAAAATTAGTTAAATTTAAAAGCGCATGCCAAAATTGAAAACGCACTTCAGCAATTATTACTTAAAGGCAGCACTGTAACCGATTTCTTTTGTGTGTCCCTGTAAATGAACGACAAATGCTATGGATGCCCTAATCTATCGTATATCGTAATAATCTTGTAGTGAAATTCAGTGATTTATATAAGTTCCAATACATTTCAAATAGCGTAATCTCATTAAAATACCCTGTAAACGTTTTTTCCCCACATACCATAATGTAATGCAATCCTTTTGAGTGCCCCTGTAAATGAACTACTAATCTACTACATTATATACAATACCAAACATGCCTTTGTGACCCTAAATAAATCCACTGTATGAAAATCCGAGTTTATTTACGGGAGTTAGAGCATGGACAGACGGACAGACACACCGAATGTATAAACACTTTTCAAATTTGTTGGAAAGTGTTAAAAATAACGTTTCTGATCTGTTCATTCTAATTTGGGGGTCCTAAAATGTGGGATCCGAACCCCCGGTAGCCCATGCATTAATTAGGCCATACGTATACAAGTGTTAAAATGTTCTCTTAAGTCGACCATATATGAAATTAAATATAGCTATGAAATTAAATATATTTTTTTTATAAATCTCAAACACAGTATTGCTTCTTCGTGACTTCGTTTTGTGATGTATTCGTTAACCGAATGTGTGTTGGTTATCTGAACATTAAAATCACTCGCGAAAGTGTTCGTTAACCGATCTGTTCACAAACCGAAAAGTTCGTTAACCGATCACCCACTGTACTTAGAGATGTTTGTAGAATATAAATAAAATCATGTACAGTATTATGGGAAGAAATGGATGCATGACTGTATAGGAATGATAATTCTTGGAAATGTGATTTCAGTAATTTTAAGCGTGTTTGATCCTGAATTATTGATTTTTAGCTTAATATGTGGCGTGCATACCGATTTGCATGTAAGATACTGGGCAGTACAAAATAATTCAAGTCTGTTTCCGTCTATTGGTAGAAATTTCTAAAGAAGAATATTGAGCGTATTATGCGATTTAAAATTAAACTAAAGTTTAGCATACTATGTAGAATATATACAAATCTATAGATCAAATACGGGTCTGCTGGTACTTTAAAGTACCATCAGTACACTATGTCTAAAATATCCTCGTAACAGAAAGCCGTTATGTTAGCGAGGAAGGAGGCTGTCTTTGAAAAAGTCGATGTGCCTTGTGTCGACATTTTGTACAGATTGTCACGCTTGTCTTGTTATTGCTTCAAACATAGTAAAGGATATAACATAAGTGTTGGATTTTTGTATGTGTTAATTATGATCCTAGAATACAATTTGACTAACTATTTTAAGTGAACGGTGTATGTATTTCATTTAACAGTTGTATTACTCGGCGGTACTTATAAGTACCACCAGTACACTGGAAGTTGGAGAAAATTTTCTTGTTTATATTTCGTCTGTGTAGTTATCCATCGTTTCTATCTGCTTTATAATGTAATTACTAAATTGTAGTTTAATAATGTTTTTCCTGGTATTTATTTTCTGTTTCATTATTATTATTTTTTTTTTTTAGAAAACCGAAAAAGTTGTGGCACAGGCTCTTTTTTGCTATGCTAGAAATGGGATACGTAAAATCATATATTGTATATGTGGAAATGCGAAAGAACATGTTGTTCCTATTATATAGGATTCGCATAACTAAAGATCTGGGCCTACCGTGACTGAGTGGTTAAGGCACCACACCGCTAATCGCTTGAGAGCATAGGTGGGTTGCGGGTTCAACTCCCGTTGGCTCCATTGCACATTCCTTCTGGAGCTCCCGAATGTAATTCTCTGGTGTTGTAAATTTCCTTGTGCTATCTCGTCCTTGGATGTTGACTATGACTTATAAGAGGGCCCTTGATGTCAAGCGCATTAGTCAGATGTATGTGTTCAATAAATAAACTAAAGTGCTGCTAACAAGATCGAAACCTAAAAAAAAGTTTCTTTTTATGCCATCAAATTTAAATTTTTACTTATTTTTCAAGTGTGAAATAAAACTATGTCAACTTAATATATTTTTATTGTTAACTTTCGAGTGCCTTCTTGTTATGTAGCATTTTTGAGAGTTTAAATTTTATTTGAACTATCATGTGGGTTTTTTGTTACGAGGATATTTTAGACATAGTGTACTGATGGTACTTTAATGTACCCCTTTATATAATTACCTCTAACGAATTAAATTTCTCACGAATGAGAATTTTTTATGTATATTCTTTAATTTTCATTGTAGTAACTGAAAAAAAAAGTTACATGAAAAAAATTGCAGTAGATCATAATGCAGAAGATAAAGGGTTAAATGTGTTATGCGCTTTCTTAAATGCTTACTTAGGTATCTGATTTACCTTATTAAACACAGAAGTTTTTTTTTTTTTTTAAGTATTATGGAAATGTTGGAAAGTGTTTCATAATGTATACTTTATGCATGATATTTCTTGTTTTTATTATTTTTTTTGTTTTATTATTATTATTATTATTATAATTATTATAATTATTATAATAATTATTATTATTATTATTATTATTTTCGTGACAAATTTTGTTCTGATTTACTATCGTCATATAAGGAGTTTTACCTTACTGATGCTTATTGCAATATTTTCTTATTTATTTTTGAAATGTTTCTTCCATTTTCAGCTCTAAAAATAGTCTCAGTACCTAAAAATAGAGTTAGTTGATGATTAGCATTTCTATAATCTTCATACTTTTCCTTTCCTCACAAAATCACAATATGATGCCATAAAAGTTATCTTCTTCCCGGATTTCAAGAATGTCTGAGTGATGAAATATCGAAACAGAAAAATTTAGAAAATGGATATTTTCCTTAAAGAATATAAGTGGAATACTTCGTGTATAACTGCTGTATATTACATGATGTTATATATTCGATATTCACAAGACACTTATATAACTTTCTAAAAATAGAAGCAAACTGTCTTTCATGAAATTACAATCGCTTCTTTTAAACTGATTGAGGAAACACTCATAACTTATTGGTGTGGGAAATATATCATAGTGAAGTTGTTTTTACATAAAGTTTTGATATGCAAAAATATAATCATAGAATGCTTTCACATATTTTGTAGTATGTGTTTTATTACAGCGCGCTGTATTATTGTAGCTATGGGATTTAAGCGCACATTTAAGATTACATGATTATTAAATTTGTATTTTGCTTACATTATTTTATTATTATATTTATTGACAAAATTTTTATTTCGTTATGGAATATTAACAGGAAACAAATATTAAACTTTTTATACTTCTTTAAGTGCAAACAGGTTAATCTTTGTAATCGGACTGCAGGCGATAGAGTATTGTGACTGTGTTAAATGACTATTTGGGTCCTGTTCAACGTTTGTGTGCATTTGTGTAAGCATAGCACTCACATTCGTGAAGATGTTATTGTGTCTGTGAAAAATTCAAAAGTTTTTTTTTATTGCATACAGAGTTTTCAACCAAATTTAACACAACTTTCCGATTATTTTTATTTTTTATTACATATTTCCGATTATTCCGATTATTGTTGTCCGATGTGAAAAAAGTCGTGTTTGAAAATTATTTTGAAAGTCATAAAAAAATTAGAAAATTGAGATGCAGTTTTCAAACGAATTTCATTTCAAAGCATATCTTTTCTTTTTACGACGGTGTAAAAATTAAAATTGTGCAATGTTTAGGAATTTAAAAAAAAGGAAGAAATTGCATCAGGTGTTGCCACCAAAAACATTACGTGAGCATTAGTCACATACATGTGTTTGCTTTATAGCATAGATATGAATAATAATGTATGTACATTTGAAAATTCACTGTGTTTTTCCCTTGTCATTTACCTTTTTTAAAACGAGCTTCTTTATATCTATGTGCAGTTTTACTCTTAAAATATCGCTTTGTACTTTTTGAGACTTAATGTTTTGGTCTATTAGTAATTCTCAAAATATCATCAACTACCATGTTGCTGCCTTCTTTGTATCTTTTTTTAGAATTTTCTTATTTCCATATCACTTTATAATTTGTTTATTTTTAACAACCAGTTTCCATTCCACTATCAATGTTTCTTTTTGTTAAAAAATTATCTATTTTTTATGTCATTTTAAAGAAAGATTATCTGACTTATTATTTTTTTTACTTGTTAGCGTCGTAAAAGAAATTTGATCTTTAAAAAGTGGATAAAAATGTTATAAAAATGAAATAGTAGATATAATTTTATAGCTACGAAACACACTTGAAATATTGAATTTTAATTGCATGAATTTTTGCATTGCTAACTGGGTTTTAAACCAATAGAGTGAGTGAAAAAGTGTACAGGCCAGGATTCTAATCCGGGTCATTAGGATAGCGCAACAATGATCTACCAACTGAGCTACTCGAATGATACCCAGGCAGGCGCCCTTCACTCTTATGTTTGTGCAAGGCTGCATATTCACAGATGATGGGTTAAAGTAAGTCTCATGTTTTCCACGGGGTTATGGCTCACGAAGATATTCCATCCTGGGCTTAAGATGAAGCCTTGCAGAAATATACGAATGAGGGGTGTCACGCTGGGTATCGTCCAAGTAGCTCAGTTGGTAGAGCATCAGTGCTATATGCCAGTGACACGGGATCGAGTCCTAGCTTAGACACTTTTCCACTGTGTTAGTTTTACGCTTTATTAACAATGTGAAAATTCATGCAATTAAAATTAAGTAAAATTGTATTTTTTGCTGAAATATTTTCTCGATTTTTACTGAAAGGCTTTTTCTCATTCTCCACTGTAAGAAAAAACAAATGTTTCTTAAAATAGGAAAATATGATATACCCAATGAACAAAAATATACAATAACCTCTTCCGAACTTACCCAAGATTTCGAAAAGCGTTTTTTATTATTAGAAACCACAGAAACCGATATATTTTCCACATTTTATGAAACATATATAAAAACAAAAGTTTGTTTTGCTGCTACTGTTTTTTGGGAACGTTTCTGAGTAGTTTTATAGATTCAAATAAATAAAAACCAAAGATTTTTCCTTAATACCTGTATTATACTACTCATTTATATATTTACCGATTTTTCATCTGGTATTATTGCACTAAAAAATGAGGTCTTTCATGCCCGTCAGTGTCATTTTTTTGCGCAATAATACCTGATGAAAATCGGTAAATATATAAAAGAATCCCCTTTAATAAAAAGCTACACGACTGGCTTTTTCGCTAATCGTTGCCACAGATTAATCTCGGAAAATGAAACATTTGAAGTTACTGAAACAAGTAATGTAAAAATTTTGTTTTTAAAGTCAATTCCTACTTAGGTCATCAAAGAAAAATTTAATATAATCGCTTAAGCTAATATTAGTTTTTTTGCATTAAAATATCTCAATTTGTTGATTTTCTATAAGCAAGTAGGTTTACAATGGAAGTCTATGGGAATCTGGCGAAATATTAGCGATATCGCCAATTTGGCGTCACTTTTGGCGGCTCATTTTGGTCGCCAAATTCGCCGATACATCGCCAAGTTGGCAACAAACTTGGCAATATTTGGCGACAGAACAGGGTCCCCCTATGGTAACCCCCGTTATAGATATGAAGATGCATTAAATGCTGTTCAATAACCAATGGCCGCCATTTTGTCTCCCATATAAAACTAAAATTAATTAATTAAAATTTAATTAATGAATTAATATTTGAAAAATCTGTATTAACATCAATTGTCATCCAGTACAAGTTTACAAAAATTTATTTCAACTTGATAGGATAAGTATTTTTTTAATGATTGAAAATTTGAACAAGATATATAAATAAATATAGGGAGAGTGTGAACTAATAGTAGGAATTGAAAAATGAATAGCTGAAAAAGTATTTGTCAGAAAATTGCTAGACAAACTGCGTTAGAAAGTTAAAAAATTGTATTTTTCTACCAACTACAGATCACAGATATAAACAAACGAATATTTCAGAAATTGTGATTAATTTTACAATTGTAAATAATGTCATTTATTTTTTTTTAATTCATTGATAAAAACTTTAAAACTTTCGCGCATTGAATATTTTAAATCCTGTAGTATTAATATGCCTTTGACGTCATTCGCCTATGAACCAATGAAAATAGTTTTTAATTTAAAAGCGGTCTTAGAAAACTCAAGTCTATTTTCGGTACTTTTATGTTATCCGGGGACGATTTTGCCAGTAACAGAGTTTTTTCGCCGATAGTAGTTAGGTTTCCGCGTGCGGGATTTTAAAACAATGCTTTGAAGTTTAAATAAAATGCTATGGTATTTATTATTATTGTTATGGATTTTAAAGAAAATGAGTAAAATGCATGTATTTTAATTGTATGAAATATGTATTTTGAATGTTTGTATTTTAAATAAAAGTTATGCTTTTTAAATGAAATGGGTTAAAGATTTATATTTTAAGTGAAATTAATGCAATATGAATGATGTCATTGGGAATAATATTTGGCGATTTATCACATCGCCAAGCTAACATAAAAGTACTCTATTTTCTGAATATTAATGTAATAAATATAGTCTTTAGTTTGTTTGTTTCAGGTTTATATGTTTAATTTATTTTAGAAAAATTGACTTGATGAATAATTAATCCTTTTTTTATTTTTCAAACTGAATTACTTCTTAACATTACATAATATTTCAAATTTCACACCGTTGAATAGAAAGGGTGTACTTTAAAATGTAAAATTTTTGAAAACTTTATTTAAATTTACTGACTTTTTATGATTTTTTAAACCAAATAGCTTGATTACAGAATAATAGCATATAATAAATTATGAATTATTTAAAATTTTAAGGGAAAACCACCATTTCTATCCACCGACCTAGGACGGGCGTTTATTCTAGTAGTTTTATAGTTTCATAATTTGTTTTCTCAACACTGAATATTGATTTTTGGGATACTATCAATTTTCATATGCTAAACATTTTCTGGTTTAACAAGCATGTTTTCAAAAAACAAAATCTAAACAAAACAAAACAAAAAAATGTGATAAGTTAACAGAAATTACATTAGCATCAAAGTTTATAGTAATTTAGTATTCTTGCATTTGTAAATTCAGTTTCGCTGCTAGAAATGTTTAATTGAGAACTGATAGCATTTTCAAACCAGATATTCGGGTTTCAGAAAGCAGATTAATACACTATAAAACCAACTGGGAAACATTTCTAAAAATCGGTGGTAGCAAAAGAACCTTATATATATATATATATATATGTGTGTGTATATATACATAAATGTGTCTTTAAATCTCGAAAATATATTAGTTCCTGGTGTTTCTAGAGATATAAAGGACGCTTTTCGAAATTGTGGATAACTCGGAAAAGAAAGTTGTCCGTTTTCGTTCGTAGTTATATTGTATTTTCGTAGATAAAGAAATATTTGTCCTTTTTAAAAGTGTAAAAATAGAATTCCATCTAAAAATAGAATTAAATTAAACTTAAAATTACACTAATTGCAAATTATTTAAAAGATGAAAAAATATTTAAAAAGGAGTTAAATAACTTTAATACCTCTTAATACTTTCAACTACAGGGTGATTATAATTAAAGTTTAAGTTTCAAAACGTTCTAAAAAACGAACCGCTGATTAGAATGACGTCAAGATTGAACGGCGTATTATTGAAGAAGGAGGAAGGAACATGAACGAAAAAAAAGGTTCCAAATTTTAGCGACAGATGGCGCTGTAAGCGTCAGAATTTAGACTACAAATTACAAATCGTAAAACAACGGCTAAGGCGTAAGTTACGGTATAAACCAACTGTACTGTTCAGTGTGCATGACTGTACAGGTGTGATACTGTTAGTTTCGTAAGCTCATCCACCACGGCAAGGTCGTATCACATCTTTTCTTTCCTCTACTAGACTGCACATCAAACGAACCTGTATTTTCATTATTTTCACCAGACCCATGACAGTCATCGGTCCAACGCCTTTTTTCATACCCTTAAGGGTCCCGACCTTCTGCAGAGCTACTGGGGCAGAATCAACGTTCTTGTAATAAAGCTTTACAAGCAGAGCGAGGTCCTTCATTGATACACTCGTGGCGAACGTCTGAGACGCGAGATGAGAAAACGCCGTTTACCCAATGCTTTTATAACACCTGAAATGGCAGTGCGCATGCCAGGTATTTTAATTTACATCTTCTGACGCTTACAGCGCCATTTGTCACTAAAGTTTGGAACTTTTTTTTTTTTTGGTTCACGTTCTTTCCCCTTCTTCAATAATACGCCGTTCAATTTTAACGTCATTCTAATCAGTGGTTCGTTTTTTAGAGCGTTTTGAAACTTAAACTTTAATTATAATCACCCTGTATATACACAGCCTTCGTCAGAGAATACAAAAATACTGATATTAGTGAATTAGTGTCTTATTTTCAAATTTCACGAGGTTGTTGTCGAAAGGAGTCAAAGTGAAAGTCAATTTTTAGATCCAGAAAACATTGGGAAAATAAAAATATGGATATAGAGGAAAGTGGAATATTACGTGTTTTATGATTCTTTACGCAAACTGAGCCAAATTCTTGGTATGTTGTAGGATAAAACGTCATTAAAGTCATTAAAGAATCATAAAAAACGTAATATTTCACTTTCCTCTATATCCATATTTTTATTTTCCTAATGTTTTCCGGATCTAAAAATTGACTTTTACTTTCACTCCTTTCGACACCAACTACGTGAAATTTGAAAATACAACGCTAATATCAATATTTTTGTATTATCTGACGAAAGCTGTGTATATAGTTGAAAGTACTAAGAATTATTAAAGTAATTTAGCAACTTTTTAAATATTTTTTCATCTTTTAAATAATTTGCACATAGTGTAATTTTAAGTTTAACTTTTTAAAGATGAATTTAACATTCTACTTATTTATTTGCTGATAGAATTAAATTATCCAAATCAGTTTTTATATTACTTTGTTTAGTCTTTGTTTCTTTTTTAAGAACCAATTTTCGAATCTAATTTTAACACTGGGTTTAAGAATTCAGCAATTTTATATATATATTTAAAGATTTCTATGATTTTTTTTTAGTGGTGTAAAATATTATAATTTTTTTAATTATCTTAAAGTTTTGTTCAAAAATAATTTTTTTTTTTTTTTTTTTTGGAAAAAATTCCCGTTTATTAGTGAAATGTTTTTCTCGTTTGTAGCTCTAAGGTATATATATAAAAAAAAAATAGATTTAATATTATTTTTCATACTTTCGCTTTTCGCACGTAATCGCAAAATGTTAGCATTCAAATGTTGTTCCTCTCCCTTGCTTTAAATCTTTGCGTGGTTAAATGTCCAAACAGAACTATTTAGAATAATGATATTGTCTAACATAATATATATGGTATAAATACGCTGACTCTTGAATAATTCATGACGGCATATATTCGATATTCACGAGACATCTATAACTTTCTAAAATTAGAAACAGATCGTGCTGTATTTCATGTAAAGCAATACACCCTTTTAAAATGATTTAGGAAACACCTACATGTATATAAAATAAATTATAGTGAAATTGATTACACAGCGTTTCCATACACAAATATAGAATCATAGAGTATTTTCATCTATTTTGTAGTGTTGTATATTCACTTTGCAAATAATAACATATGTGTATTTAAAAAAGCATTTTATGATGCAGAATGATGTAGCTACAAATACATGTAAGGATGAAATGATAAATTTTGGATTTGTGTGCACTCTAAAAATAAATAAATAAAAATAATAATAAAAATAAAAGTGGGAAATTGTACATCCAACTTACGAGGTATGTTTGTACTATATCTAGTTATATAAATATTCATATCTTGGTGCAATAGCTGTTGCACGCTTATTCAAAAATGCATGAATACAAAATTTATTACAATAATATAGATTAAATTCAGTAATACGGAAATAATATGACTCCATCTTAAATAGGACGTAATCACCATGGAAACCTAGAATCGTTAGCTACCATGGGATCTCATTGAATTAATTACGTACGATAGGATTTAATAGAATAATCACCGTGGCAACCTAGAATCATTACATAACATGGGATATCATTGAATTAATTGCGCATGATAGGATTAAACACAATAAAGAAAACTTTCAATAATATCTGTTTAAGTTTTGATTCGATTTTCATAAAATTTGAAATGACCCGGCAGAATTCTGCAGCGATTATATTAAATTTCAAACCATTCGGTTGAGTAGTTTTTGTGCTGTTATAAGCGGACAGATGGACGGACAGATGACGACAATAGATGCTACGTAATTATATAATCACAAACGCATCTATAAAAAAAAAAGAAAAAAAATAAACAGATGTTTCTTAATTTAGAAAAATATAATATAATCTCGAACGAAAATATACAATAATTTTTTTGGAGCTACTAATTATTCCGAAAAGTGTTCTTTACCTTTACAAACCCAAGAAACTTATATATTTTCAATATTTAAAGAAGCATTGATAAAAGCAAAGTTTCTTTTGTTGCCACGGATGTTCGGAAACGTTTCCGAGTAGTTTTCATTGTACATTAAGCAGTTTTCTCAAACCGGAACATGAGTTTTTCGGATGATGTCAGTTCTCAAGTAAACATTTTCTTGTTCAACAAACATGATTTATAATATGGTAAATTAACATAATTAAGATAAACATTAAAATTAATATTATTTTTTTACTCTTTCACGTATAAATTGAATTACGCAGCTGAAAATGTATCACTGGAATTTAATAATACCCTAAAAACTGATATTCCGTTTTCAGAAAACTAATTAGTGCACTAATTAGTAACTGCTCGGAAAGTTTTCCAAAAATCAGTGGAAGCAAATCTTTGTTTTTATAAATTATTATTTAAATCTACTACTACTACTACACAATGGTGCTGCAATCTATGTAGGATTTTGACCTCCCTCAATATACCTCTCCAGACCTTCCGATCTCTGGCCTTTACTTTATAATTTATAATTTGATTTTGTGCAAAATCTTTCTCTACCTCTTCTATCAATCTCTTCCTGGGTCTACCAATCTTTCTTTTCCCATATAGATTACCACTATAAATCTTCTTTGTGCTTCGCTCATTATTTAAATCTAAAAAACAGAATTAGTTTTTGAGGTTTCTAATGATGAAAAACACTTTTCGAAATCGTGGGTAATTTGGAAGAGTTGTTTTATTTTTTGTTCGAGGTTATATTATATTTTCGTAGAGGAAGGGAAATTTGTCTTTCTTTATACTGTAAGTTAATTTTATGAAATTGATTTTTTTTTTTTTTTTTTAGTTTATTGAGTTTTAAGAGTACCGCAGATTTTAAAATTCATAAGAAAAATCTTCCATTTTTTAAAAAGAGTCTAATAATAATATTAATGACTACTGCTTGCGATTGGAAAACAAATTTTTCGACTATGGCAATTTTTAAGCAAGTTGTGAGCATTTTTATTCTTCTGGAGTCTAATTACTCATAACTCCTTAACTCATAATTTTCTAAAATGCTTAAACATGAAATTAAATTAAACTCTATTCAAACTAATTCATCTGTTAAGCTATTTTTATTATTATTAGATTCTTTTAAAGCGAAAACCTAGTAATGATATGAAATTCCGATGGCAATTATTTACATCTATAAAAATGTTTGTTGCCAAATTTTAAAAATAACTTTTACTACTGAATAATAATAATAAAGAAGATGACATATTTGAATTTTTAAATTTTTCCTACTTTAGCCTTGCTCATTTAAAACATCCTTTCCATAGCTGCGATGTTTTGTGCTTTCTTCCTATCCCTAAAATTTAATAGTAAGTTTTACCTTATTTAATCACCAAAATCTGCGATTAAAAAAGGTATAAAAAATTCTATTAAATTTTAGTGGTAATAACAAAAAGCGCAAAAGTTGACATCGATTCCTTTGACAAGATTTTTATTTATTGCCCCTGCGAGTGGTTATTTTTGCAGATTTAATTTTTTTCCATGAACATTTATTCTGTCATGGAGTATATAATATCGTTAAAAAATATACAAAATGCTCATCAAAATTTTATTTTAGTAACGCGAGTCGATACTAGATGGCGATATTCCCAAAATAATTTTCTTTCGTGGTCCAAAAACTATTTCTGAGCAATATTTTTCTTTTCTTTCCTTTTTCTTTAAATTGTTATATGATTTTTATATTTTCACCTGCTTATATACTAATGAATAGAAGATAGCATATGAATATTTTAAATTATTTCTAATATTGTTTTTTCTATATACTGTATAGTTCTCGCAGATTTCTTGAAAAATGTCGAAGCAAATTAGTGTCTGTGAAATGTTCCGTCTTGACATGTAATTTAAAAATTAATCAGTCATTATTATTTATCAGTCATTATTATTATATCAGTCATTATTACGCAAGAAGCAAAAAGATAAATGTGCAAAATTTCACTTTTTGGTGTTATTAACTGCTTGAATAGCTTTTATTTATGTATTATTTGTTACTATCATTATTGCGATCTAATTTTTGTCAGAAATTCTCATTTATGTAACTTTCCGTGGAGCTTCATTACAAAATATTTTAGGAAAATAAAACACATTATAAATATCAGTGTAAAATAAACAGTCAAACGACAGTTACCAAAATTTTTTATTTGCACATTCATGTCTCTGGATTAAGAGGGAAAATATTATCATGTAATTTCAACTAATTTATATTCTTATTATTTTTTTATGAGAAAAAAAAAATAAAAATTTTTAATTTAAATTGCTAACATTTGTTAAGCATGTGTTAATTAAAATCATATTGAATAAATATATAGCTTCGTTATTAATTAATCACAGTAGTAATTATGACAATGGTTAATAATTGTTAAAATAACATAAAATCACTTACCACCAAATCGAAATTTCTAGTTTCAGATTTCATTTGTACTTTCTTTAGAGAGATCAAAGGTAACATTAAATAAAAAATTATTTTGACATATAAAAAAGATGCTTTATCATTTCTGTCCCTAAACTAATTAAAATCTATTCTAAAAAAGAGTCTCCAAAGTAAACTTAACAAGAAAAAAAAGTTATACGTCAGCATAGTTTATGTAACACTTTCCAACACATTCTGAATATTGTGATGATTAAGATGATTAAGATACACATACATTTTTAACGTCTGAATTCAAATCTTTAAACTAATTTTCATACACTAGACAGACTTGACTATATTAAACAGAGAAATAAAATTAAAAAAATATATAAAAAATTAATTAGAAACAAAAATGTATGCAAAATCAGACGTTTCGCTGTGCAACGCACAGCCTCATCAGTACACACACATCAGCAACAGCAGAATATCGAAACAATGTCCTGGACACAGTCAAAGTTAAAGTTACTCTTTCAAAAACACAAAATATTCCATCGGGATCTATCAGATTCGTTAAAAAAAATTCATTGATTTTGAAAAATAATTGCAACACTTATCATTATAGATTGTTCATGGAAAACTTGTTTACTAGACTATATCCTCACACGCTCAACGAATCTGGTACGATCCCGATGGAATATTTTGTGTTTTTGAAAGAATAACTTTAACTTTGATTTTGACTGTGTCCAGGATATGTTTCGATATTCAACTGTTGATGATGTGTGCACTGATGAGACTGAGCGTTGCACAGCGAAACGTCTAATTTTGTATATATTTTTGCTTTTAATTAAAGGTTTATATATATATATATATATTTTTAATTTAATTTCTCTGTTTAATGTAGTCAAGTCTGTCTAGTGTATGAAAATTAGTGAAAGATAATCTCTAAATAAACAATTTGAAAACCAGTTTCTACTATTACAATCAATAGTCGGAAAAATATTCGTTTTTTTCTTTGTCTAGCTCTTTATATGATCTATGAATTGATATGTATACTACATAGTATTCTAAAAGTAAGTTCAGTTAAACGAATAGTACAGTTGAAAATTTCCATTCAGCAGATTTCGTGAATAAACGAATATGTAATTGAGAACTTTTGTGCAGCCCTGTATATGATCTACAATTTATTCTCACCAAAAAATATTTTAGAAAAATAATTCAATTTAAAAATGCGTTCCACAACTGAAAACGCACGTCCAGCAATTATTGTTCATACTTAAATTTTTTCTGTAGTCAAATTCTTTTGCGTGTGCCTCTAAATGAACGATAAATTCTATGCACACTATATTCTACAGTAAGAATCTTGTAGTATACATCAGTGATGTAAATCCATTTCAATATGTTTAAAATACTGCAATACCATTAAAATATACGGCAAACGATTTTTCCTCATAGACCGTAATGTAACGGAATTTTTTATGAGTGGCCCTGTAAATAAACCATTAATGCTATACATTTAATTTACAATGCTGAACATGCCATAGTGATACCCAATAACATCTGTGAATTTCATGGCAATCGGATTATATTTACGTTAGTTAGAGCACGGACGAACTGACAGCAGACAGACAAACCGAATTTATAAATACTTTTCAACTTTGTTGGAAAGTGTTAAAAATGCCAACTGAAACGTTTTAAACATTTTCAGCTATTAAAAGTTTCTCGCTTCTAAGATCTCCTGTTGCACCAGAATCACCCATACACCGACTCTCCGTTTCATTAGATTGTTGCTGATTCAGTAGTAAAATGCCTGTAGAATAACTTTTCCAACAGCAAACGTTATGTTGCAAAGAAATAATAATGTAAGGCGGCTTTTGTGATAATGAAAAGTGGTTGATGCAGGTATACGAGTATCCAAATTAAAATGCTCTTCATTCTGAAAGTTCTTCGTATTACACGTACACACACACATATATATAAATTATTTATTTTAACAATAATTAATCGTTTTACTAATGGCTTTTTTTTTTTCTGATTATGTAGAGGTGGTTTGAAAATCGACACGCAAAATATCTTTTTTAAAAAGGGAAAACACATCTTCTACGAAATAAATCTAAACAACAACAGCAACAAGAAAGTTTGTAGCGTTATTTTTTATTTAAGCAATTGGGTCTTTATAAGTTATGTTGAAAAGAAATAATAATGTAAGGCGTCATTTGTGGTTGACTCCTGGAAATCTTAATGAAAAATGGTTGATGCAGGTATATCTAAATTATTATTATTTTTTATTTTCTCAAAGTTCTTCAAATTAAACTCAAACACACAATATATATATATATATATATATTTTTCAGTTTATATAGGTGTTCGAAAACATACACGCAAAATATACATTTTTTAAATGGAAAACATATCTTTTAGGAAATAGATCTAAAAAAATAAATAAATAAATAAAGTATGTAGCGTTAATTTGTATCATTATGACTTAAATTTAAATAAATGGATTTTTATAATTTATTTCATAATTGGTATAAGAAAACTTAAATGGGAAAAAGAATGAAAACTTTTTTCATTTACATCATTTTGCATCGTATTATATAAAAAAGTAGATGTAATCAAAAATTGTTTTGAACGTAAAATTTACCATTTTGCTTATTGTTATTTTCCCATTATTATTTATATTATTTTATACTGTACAGATATACCTATGTTTTAAATGCAATGTAGAAATTCTTAATTTTTATTAATAAAATGAACTTATCAATTCATACTAATATTAATGATTAGATATATTCACACATTTTTACTATTTATTGAAAATTTCTTTTCAGTATTTTATTAATTTTTTTATTTTTAAATTTTTTGTTGTTGTTTTATTTTATTTTATTTTATTTTATTTTATTTATTTATTTTCCCGAATAGAAAACTAATACGTTTTGCAGTTATTCCTAAAGCGGAATATAAAACATTCTCATGTGAAATTATTGTAATTAAAAGAATCTTGCTTGGATAATTTCGAGATGTTTTATACTGTTTTTTAATAATATAGTTTATGATAAAACTAATTAGTTTTACTACTAATTTTAGTACTAATTAGTAAATAAACCTTTGGCTAATTTTATTTTCTCACATTTGTTTTGTACCATAAGAAATTTCTTGTAAATTATTCAAAATATATTTGATATATATATATATATATATTGTATTATAACTATTATTTTAAATTAATTTATTGGAAATTGAGTAGAATAATTGTAATTTTAGCGTGTGTTATATTTTCTTTTCACATCGTCTTCAGATTCTGGTGTTCTGCTTCTTGTTGTAATACAGAGATGGCGCCACCAAAAATACAATATTGAATGATCATTTCAAACCTCCAAACACTTTAGTTGTGATATTGCGGAAAATACAAATTTTCAAATTTTTTTGTTTAAAATGAATTTAAAAACGCCTGTAGTATATTGTAAATAAGTTTAATCAAGATCCGATAATGAAAATTATACGAAAAAGGATTTTTATTCCATGATTGCTTTTTAAATTATTCAGATTTGAAATCTTTACTGTTTGAGTTTTTTCAATATATTAGTACAGTGAAACTCGTTTAAGATACGAATCAAGGGACCGAGAGCATTTCGTATCTTAAGCGGGATCGTATCTTAACCGGATTTCATAGATTCTCGAATAATAATGCATATAAAGCCAGTGCACATTGTTATTAACGCATTTTAGCCATTTATGACTCTCATTTTGCCTATTTCTAATGATTTTTAGATATTCTAGGAAATCTGAGTTTAAGATTTTGAAATAAAGATTTTATTGAGTCACCGTTTGTACAATAACAAAATTAAAACGCCTTTATGCAATACTCTCTACCAATTAAAAAAAAAAAAAAAAAAAGAAGGTGATAAAACGAAATTATTGTTAATCATTAGAAAACAGAAACTAAAATACACTACATATTTAAAGAGGAGAAATAATAAATTTTCATAATTTATTTTTAGAAAGACAAACTAAATGTATGCAAGGAACAATAATTATTTGATACATTATCAAAATTAAAGTACATGAAGTAGTTTTAGTCCGTTGAAAAATGTCGTTTACCTTCGTTTGGTTCAACGTAGGACGAAATTTTATCACTAAGTTTTCTGCCTTGTTGATGTGGTAGAAAAAAATCTTCGACAGAAGGACCAGCATCCATTGAAGAGGCGTACAGTCGAAGTAAGCTGAACGAGCTCATTACAGATGCGAATGATGGTATGGCTGGTACATCCGTTTCTTCATCCGCGCTGTCTTCTGCTTTTACTGAAGGCCTAGGTTCATCGGAACTTTTGACGTCCGCGATTATATCCACGATAGAACGAACTTCAGTTGTTACAGTCTGATCGTCAATTTTGACAAATGAGTCCTAATGAGCATCCTTCTTGATGCTGCTCCTTTTCTGCGATGTCAACGTTTTGCAAAGTGCCGTCGACGTCAAAGGCTTTACAGAAGCAGTTCTCAATGGTGGTTGATATTACGTCTTCCCATAACGCACTCAGGAAATACATGGCGTCCAAGCGGTTAATACGCTTACAGATTGGACAGGACAGATCCTTTTCGCGATGATCCGTTAGGTGTAGATGACGTAGAAAGACACGACATTTGTATTTCTTTTTTAGAACATGGATTACGCCTTGATCCAAGGATTGAACCAGGCTAGTCACATTGGGTGGTTAAAAAGACTAGTTCGATGTTTCGTAAGCTGGGGATATCCTTCGGATGGGCGAGACAGTTGTCAACGAGACACAATACTTTCCTGGACTCCTTTTTCATTCGTTCATCGAACTTGCGGATCTACTTAACGAATATATCGCTTGTCATTCACGCTTCGGCTTGTCTTTCATAATAGCAGGGGGCAGATTTTTAGCAGTTTTAAAACAGCGATGATACCGCGACTTGCCGATGACGAGGGGTTTTAATTTATCAATTCCGCTCTTATTTGATCCACTTAAAACAGTGATACATTCTTTTTTCAGTTTGCCTCCAAAACATTTCTCACCCTTAAACGCCATTGTTTTATCAGGCATTAATATAAACAAGTTAGAAATTGCATGTCAAACATGGCAAATGAGGTGCGTTCGTACTATAATTAGTTTTATAAATATTTTTTACACTGCATATTGTACTGAATGTATATTTTAGTGCACTTCAATAAGTGCATATCAATTTCACTCTGTTCATCATTAAAATTCACCTGAAATAATTTTTTACATTGGCCGTAATTTAACGGAAAACTGTTGACTACCCCTGTAATTAAACTATGCATCTGATTTTCATAAAATTTGAAACGACTCGACAAAATATTGCAACAATTATATATTTAAAATTCCATACCATTTGGTTAAATAGTTTTTGCTCTGTTATATGCGGACGGACGGACTGAACGACGACTATAGGTGCTACGTATTTATATAATTACGAACGCACCTAAAAAAGGCCCATCTCTTCGATATTGTAAATATCGCATGTAGAGTACTTTTTCAATAGCGGGGCGAACACGTTATTTTTCCAACAATTGACATTATCTATATTCACAGCTGTCGACTCTCTTCTTACTTTCCTATTAAATTAAGCCGCATCTTTGAAGAGCTCTAGTCAACCGCAGCTAGACGTGAAATCCACTACAAGACGTATAGCAATTTTGTAGGCCAATGATACGTTAGTTGGGATGTTCGTCGATCGGGTTTGTGTGAACCACTTCAGTAAAATGTTCTCCAATTCTTCGAATTTTGCCACCTTAATATTCTTTCTGCCAGAGCCTCCAGCTGATGCACTGTTTTCCAGGTTCTGTCTATTTTTTTTAACAGAGCTCGAAGTGTTGACTGGTGTATTCCCACAGATTTGGGAAAGACAGTCTTGCTTAACATTCTCAGCGTCGTATTTCCTTAAGACATCCAACTTTTCAGCCAAAGAATGTGCTTTTCTTTTTACTTTCAGTATTACATAAGCACCATTTCGTATATTAAGCGAGGTTTTTCGACATCAATGGACAAATTTTCTTCGTATATTAAGCGGGATCGTATCTTATGCGTACGTATATTAAGCGGGTAATTTTACACAGGTTTAATAGGCATTTTTCAAGGGACCGAATATAATTCGTATCTTAAGCGGGATCGTATCTTAAGCGGGCGTATCTTAAACGAGTTTCACTGTATTATCAAAATGCTAAAACTTCACCATATATTTTTTAATAGACTAGATTATTTTAATGACCAGTCTTTCTTGCATTTCATAAAATTAAGATTTGGTTTTCAGCAATACAATTTATTCTTTAAAAAATGAAATTGCTAATAATTTTTACTGTATTTTTTATTTATGTTTTACACACAGTATACTTATTTTTTATTAAAGTAATTAGCTTTTTAGAAATTTAGTCCTGAAAGTTATTACGTACACTTTTAAGAAAAGTTTGAAAATAAAAATTGCGAAAAAAACTTTAAAATTCTATAAGTGTAATTTTCTTAATTTTTTTTTTTTCAAATATTTGAATAATAATTGCATTTTTTCTTCCTTTAATGACGTTCATGTATAAAGCCATTTAATAATAAATCAAAAAAGTATTATTATACACTAAAAAAAATCAAAAGGGTATGGAGCCCATTTAAGGAGTCAGGTACTTATTAAACTGACAAATAAAATGGAAAAGTGACCCTAATATGGGTTATCTAATTAAATTTTAGATATGAAATTTTAAACACACATTAAAAGACATATATTCCGGCAGTTAATATTATGATAAAGAGATCTAGATACATCTAAAGTTTTTTATTTAATCTGAGATTTATTGATTTCTTAATAAATGAATTCGCCTTATATGCATTGCACCCAGGGTTTCTCATAACTCTCATTTCATCGTCACAGTGAGCCAATTTTGAATACAGATCTAATATCTGTTTAAAATGACCTACACTGGAAAAATAAACTGATAAGTTCTTAAAAATTTTTAATAAAATCCCTCAATTTTTTTATTATTTTTGTAATTCATTTCTTTAAATATAAAAATAGATATAATTTCTGAATTAACTTCTGTACAGAGATTTTTTAGAAATCCTATGTGAAATGACCAAAATCACCGTTTGAGAAAATTGAATTGACGATCAAATTATCCTTTGATCATATAAAAAAGTTTCAAATTATTATAGACATAATTTTCTTTCTAAAGCGAATTTTTGTATGTAGTTTCTTTTAAAATGTTCTGAAACAATCAAATTTTAATATAAGTTTTTTTTTTTTTTTTTTTTTTTTTTTTTTTTTTTTTTTTTTTTAATGTATTTTCTGACACTTTAAAAGATGAAAGTTATGTGATTTACACGATTTTTTTTTTTTTTTTTTTTTTTTTTTTTTTTTTTTACAAAGAAAAGAGATATCATCTTCAAACTTTTTGCATTATATTTATTGACAGTTTTAATTACATGCTTAAATGTTTTGTGAAAAAAAAATGTATATATGTCTTATGCAACTGCTAATGCGTGCTATGGATTTGCTATTGGGCGACATCTCAAACAAATTTGGTCACCCTATTAAGAATGGGCATTAAATCCTCTGGAACTTTTACCATCATTAAGTTTCAAAAGTTGATTTTTAAGAAAATGTCCATCATTTGATCAAAAGACGTCACTTTTTCGCCTCTTTTATTTTTTTTTTTAATCTTTTGTGTGCTCTATATAGTATTTAATCAATGGAAATTATTCTTTTCGGTGGTATAATCTTCAGGAAAAACAGTTAGCCTTCTTTTAAATAAAAATGAAGCAAATAGGTTCAATAGTTCTCGATAAAAATGGTCTCCCAGTGTGCAAAACAGGATTTTGAAGAAAAAAAAACTTCAAATTTTACTGTAGCATTACGTTCAACAAGCGGCGTTACGTCCAAAAAAAATTATAAAAAAAAAAAAAAATACTGTAATGAATTGAAAATTCACAAAACCGTTTTTAGGCAAGAATCTACATACTTAGGAGTCCACTTCAGTCACAGCAAAAAAGGAAAACGCTAATGTAAAGTCTATGGGGGCGTTATTTTCAAATTTCTCGCTTTGATTTTAATATTTTTGAATGATTTTTTCTTTTGCATAGAATAGCTGAGGATGATCAACAACCGGGCTAGTTTTTACTTTTTCGATTTTGGTTATAGTTTTTTTTTTTTTATATTAGGGTAGTTTCAATTTCATAACCGGTTCAAACCGGTTTCGAAAGTAAAAGTAATTAAAAAAAATCTGAAACCAAAATCGAAAAAGTAAAAACTAGCCCGGTTGTACATTGTCCTCAGCTATCCTATGCAAAAAAAAAAAAAAAAAAAAATCATTCGAAAATATCAAAATTTAAGCGAGATATTTGAAAATAACTTCCCCATAGGATTAACATTAGCATCCTGGTCTTTTTAAGTGACTAGTGTAGGCTCTTAAGGAATGAAAAAAATGAGAAAAAATAAAAATAAATAAAAAAAATTGATCCAAATAATTAGAGCCTTCCCTTAAAAGATGAAATTCCGCAGCATAGTAATTAAAACAATAAAATTACATACACATTTTTATGATATAATAAATCATATTTAGCACAGTTTCATATTTTTAAATATTAAATATTCAAAAGTTTTCTATAAATTACAGTAGTCATTCTAAACAAATATATAAGAGCTTAAGATTTATTACCTTCTTCCCGATACGGTGAAAGTAAAGTATCTTTATAACTATAAGGAATCCAAACAATAAACAAATATATTTTGATTAATTTTAATAAGTATTTATCTGTAGGACAGTCGTATGAAAAACTACTTTTTTACGGTAGCGAATTCCAACTACTTTATCGAAAATGTAGTTAACTATGACTACAACTACTTGTTTTAAAATGTAACGACTACAAACTAGTTTTCAAAAGCAGTCACTATTTCGCTATTTTCAGATTTTGTCAAAGGACGTCGATCGACATTCGAAATTGGGGAAATGGATTAAATAATAGTGTGACTTTTATTGCATCTGCCGGGAAACAATAAAATAAGTTCGATATAGTAGCCTAGGCCATTAAGCTATAAGGAATATAGTATACAAGAAAATGGATTTTTTGTCTCCAAAATGTTAGTTTATACAAATATTGCATTTTAAAGCAAAATTAAGAGCGAGATATATAACAGAATCAATATTTAAATTCAGTTCCGCAATAAATACGATTAAACTTTTTTTTCGGAAGGTAAAGAACTCGTTACTACAAAAGTTAAAGATAATATTAAGAAGATATATATATAATAAATTTAAACCGTGTGGTGATTCTTTCATTTAATGAACCACACGCTATATTTTAAATTTTGACGTTTTTTTATTGTGTCCCGCGCGCGTTTAATAATGCAACCTTATATACAGCATCTCTGAAGGTTTAAAAAATTTTTCATCAATGATATTTTTTATCGCCTTAGTGGCGGATTAAAGGAGATGTGATTTTTTTCTTCTATAACCCCCTCCTTTTTTTTTTTCTGTAGGAGTTGTTAATTTAAACACCACACTGTAAAAAAAAATGGTAACGTTACATGTAAAATCCAGGAGCGTTTCGTCTTTTCTCAGGTTTTCAGAATAATTTAGCTCTTTCCTGTGAAATTCTGGTTTTCTTATCTGAAACGTTCCTGAACACAATTTGGAAACAGCAAAACGCTGCGGCCGCCATTTATTATTTTTTTGCTATAATCCGTTGCTCGCGCGCGAGGGTCGAAAACGAATTCCTTAAATGAATGTAAAAAAATTAATATGGAATGCAAATAAATCAATAGACGACATAATCCTTTACGTCTCTATTGCCAAGACCATTCAGATGAAAACACAATACCTCTGTGACATCGCTAAGAGATTATCTTTCGTACTTGTCTGTGGAATGTTTAAGGAGCAGACCGTGTAAAAAAATACACCTATTATTTGATCTCCATTAACCGGGGGGCCATCAAATATGATTCTCACCGATTTTGATTAATTTAAAGTATGTTTTAGAGTTCTTATCTCTAATTATTCTTGTGAAAGAATTTCTTCAAATGGGCCTTAGATTTTCAGAAATTAGATGCCGAGGTTTAGCAAACGTTTCAAATACCCATTAGTTTGCAGCTCCCAATGTGTCTTTCGTAGTGTGGCCGCAGAAGGTTCGCACGCCACCCGTACGGCCCGAGTTCGATGCTACCTCTCGGCTTTTTTTTTTTTTTTTATTAATTTTATATTTTAACAGTTTACAATTTGATTTAAATTTGATATATATTTGACACTTTGAATTGCTGCAAATTTGAATTTTTTTTTTATTTTCGAAAAAAATATACAATTACGTTTAGGATTTTTTTTTTTTTCATGAAAATTTATATGTATTTTATCTAACTTGTAAACTAACATAATTACTGACGAAAATCCAAAATATTTTGTGTCTAGATTTTTTTTCTAATTATTATTTACATTTATATATTTTTATATTTTAAGCAATGTTCAGAAACAATATATCATATATATATTTACTTTATTAAATTTTAACTGGAAATTTATTTTTTCGTGTAAATTATAAATAATAACTAGCGCTGCAGTTCGCAGCCAAGTCCAACTAATAAGAGTGAATTATGTCAGCCAGGTATCGGTCCGAATAGCCTAACAGGTAAGGCATTGGCACGGTACGCCAAGTATCCAGGTTCGATCCCTGGTCTGAACGTTTTTCGCTCTGTTGAAATAAACTTCAACTGTGCTACTCCAGCCTTGAATATAAATAATAATTTTGATGTCAATTTCAAAATATTTTTTCATTCCAATAAATAACGATAATAAAGCGAAAATTGTCAACAGGAAATGTAAAAATCGTCTGCGGATCCCGCATGCTCTGAAATGTCAGTAATGTTTTGCTGTCAACAGAAATATTCTTGGTATTTCGCAGGAAACTTACTGGCATTTCTGTAGAATGTTTTTAACATATACAGTAAAGTTCCAGTCATTTTCAAGAAATTTTTCCTGGAAATAATGGGCAACTCAGCTGCCCATTTTTTCCCAGGAACGTTGCGGAATTTTTTTTACAGTGCATGTCAATACAAAAGTTGTAGATAATATTAAGAAGATTTATGATAAATCTAAGCGGATTTGATATCTTGTGAATTCACGAAATTATGAATTTTTCTGTTCTTCAACCCCCTCCCCCCGCCTTTTTGTTGTTTTTATTTATTTTAATTTATTTTAATTTATTTATTTCCTTATTTATTTATTTATTGTAAGATTTGGTTTTATCAGAATCCTGTTAATACGATATTTTTTTTTTTGAAAGAGTTGGTCCTATCAAAAACTTGCTTCACGAAGTTATGAGTTTTTTCTCCTTCAATCCCCCCCCCCTCCCCCACTTTTTTATATTTTTATTATTGTTATTTTTTTTAATATAAGAGTGTTGGTTATATCAAAAACTTGTCAATATAAAAGTTGAAAATAATATTAAGAAGATTTATACTAAGTTTAAGTGAATTTTATAGCTTGAGAATTGACGAAGTTATTAATTTTTTTTCTCCCTAAACCCCATTTTTTCGCCCCTTGAGCCATTTTTAATTTTATCAAAAATTTGTCCTACAGGAATATTTGGCTCTTTTCCTAAAAGTAATAATAACTTTAAACTGATTTGATATGGATTATAACTAAGAAGTTATGTGGATTTTTTTCGGTTTTCACAAAACCTCTCCCTATTTTCATCCTCTTGGTCCGATTTTGCCCATTAACGACTTTAATCGAGTTCTGCCTCTTGATTTTATGTATCAGTTTGGAAGAGATTTGTGCAAAATTATGGAAGTTGTGTTCATAAAAAAGTGATATAGATATATATATAGGTAGTGTTTCTTTACGATAGCTACCTAGAATCACGCAAAAAGTTTATATAAGAATTAAAAATATATCTTGCTTAAAACTATAGCTTTCTATTTTTAAATAAACAAAGGCAAAACACGTAGCTTTGTCCTTCTGTTTTCCGTTGTCAACACCATTTTTTTTTTTTAGAAAGATTGATCAAATATCTTATATTGTCTTGCATTGAAACATTTTCGTTTTTCGTTCATCATCATTTCAACATTACCGAAAAACTGAAGAATGTTGTTTTTCTTTTCCGTTACAAAACAATAGAAATTATATAAAAACTATTTATTGTATAAATATTTTAAAATCAAGCTTTTTTTCTAATGTTTTACTTTGAACTTATAGTAATTATGTTCAGGCATTGATTACGATGTCGTAAAATAGTAAGGCACAAAAAAATCATAATTTTTCTGTAATAAGAAAGTGGTATTTCAAAACCTATATCACAGTGCTCTAGTTTGATGAAGTTTTGACTAGATTTTCTTTTTTTACTTTAAAGCTAATTTATAGTGATTAATTTTTTTTTTCAATTTCACCAAATCTTCTGTCGTTTACTACAACATGTGGGAAAATAAGTGACTAATCTTTCAACATTCATATTAAGACTATGTTAAACTGAATGGGTAAGACAGATATTAAAGAAAGTTGAAGACAGACTAGCAATCTCACAGATAAATATCAGTTATATATATGACTTTATAGAAGACAATTTTTTAATAATCTTCTTTCAATACAGCTTGTGAGATTTTTTTTTTAATTTGTGAGTTACAGAATGCTAAGTCTTGACTTATTGGAAATCTAAATCTTAATTTCTTGAATTAGTAATTATTATTTTTTTGTGTGTGCTATAAATTAATATAGGGCTGTACACATGTAGAAAAAGAATTGCAGTTAGATTGACGCAACGCGCAATGCAATTTCTACTTCTACTTAAACTCATAGAACACTCCCACAATGCCTTGTTTTTTGTAAACAGAATGCAACGAACGTTGCTTTAAGATGGCATGATTTTGTTAAGAATGAAAAATGTGACTTTATTGTCGACATACGAATATGAAAGTGGTGCATTGCGTCTTCCAGTATTATGATTTAAAGTTATGTAAATATGTAATATAACTGTAAATAGTTTTATTTTTTATTAAATATTTACTTTAAAAGAAATGAAGACGCCAAGATTAATTAAGTTTGATATGACACAAATACGCAGTTTCTTCTTGTTTATTGTTTCTCCAGACCAGATAATTATATTAGAATGCCTTTGATGTATTATTTACGATTTGAATTTGAGTATGATTTACAGATATGATGTGGGAGTGATATTTAGATTTTTGATCCGATCTACATAGATATTCTTTTTTATTTCAACACATATGATTGATTCAAAATATGAATATAGACAGAAATAGGGGACTAAATCTGAAGCTGTGATAATAAGTTGACTGAAGAGAAACAAGAAGAGACTTTTGACCCTTATTAATAAGGCAAAGTAGTATAAACGAGGTAGTAAGAGATATTGCTGAAAGTACATATTTAGAAAATAATACTTTTCAAAATTTACAAAATTGAAATGCATTGTAATTTTTTAAGTCGAAAACTGACTAATAAATTACAACTAAAATTTTAACCCATTTTTGCTCTATAAAACTTTATTGTGATAAAGTCTTTAATTATTGTGTAATTCAAATTGAAAGTATTTTGCAAAAAGAAATGTGTATATAGTCTATACTATGATGACATTTTTCATATCTCATATATGTTAAATAGTAGATAAATATCAGTTATATACATGACTTTACAGAAAACGATTTTTTAATAATCTTCTTTCAATACAGCTTGTGAGATTTTTTTTTATTTGTGAGTTACAGAATTGTCTTAATCTTGCTTTCATGAATTAGTAAATTTTTTTTGTGTTATAAATTAATATAGGGCTGTACATACATGATTGATTCAAAATATGAATATAGACGGAAATGGAGGACTAAATCTGAAGCTGTGGTAATAAGTTGACTGAAGAGAGACAATAAGAGACTTTTGACCCTTAATTAACAAGACAAAGTAGTATAAACGAGGCAGTAAGAGACATTGCTGAAAGAACATATTTAGAAAATAATACTTTTCAAAATTTACAAAATTGAATATGCATTGTAATTTTTTAAGTCAAAAACTCATTAATAAATTACATCTAAAATTTTGACCATTTTTGCACTATAAAACTTTATTGTGATAATGTCTTTAATTATTGTGTAATTCAAATTGAAAGTATTTTGCAAAAGGAAATGTGTATATAGTCTATACTATGATGACATTTTTCATATCTCATATATGTTAAATAGTAGATAAATATGAGTTATATACATGAGTTTATAGAAGACAATTTTTTAATAATCTTCTTTCAATACAGCTTGTGAGATTTTTTTTTATTTGTGAGTTACAGAATGCTATGTCTTGACTTCTTGGAAGTCTAAATCTTGCTTTCTTGAATTAGTAATTATTATTATTTTTTTTGTGCTATAAATTAATATAGGGCTATACATATATGATTGATTCAAAATATGAATATAGACGGAAATAGGGGGCTAAATCTGAAGCTGTGATGATAAGTTGACTGAAGAGAGACAATAAGAGACTTTTGACCCTTATTAACAAGGCAAAGTAGTATAAACGAGGTAATAAGAGACATTGCTGAAAGTACATATTTAGAAAATAATACTTTTCAAAATTTACAAAATTGAATATGCATTGTAATTTTTTAAGTCGAAAACTGACTAATAAATTACAACTAAAATTTTAACCCATTTTCGTTCTATAAAACTTTATTGTGATAAAGTCTTTAATTATTGTGTAATTCAAATTGAAAGCACATTGCAAAGGGAAATGCGTACATAGTCTATACTATGATGACATTATTCATATCTCATATATGTTAAATAGTAGATAAATATCAGTTATATACATGACTTTATTGAAGACAATTTTTTAATAATCTTCTTTCAATACAGCTTGTGAGATTTTTTTTTTATTTGTGAGTTACAAAATGCTATGTCTTGACTTCTTGGAAGTCTAAATCTTGCTTTCTTGAATTAGTAATTATTATTATTTTTTTGTGCTATAAATTAATATAGGGCTGTACATATATGATTGATTCAAAATATGAATATAGACGGAAATAGGGGACTAAATCTGAAGCTGTGATGATAAGTTGACTGAAGTGAGACAATAAGAGACTTTTGACCCTTATTAGCAAGGCAAAGTAGTATAAAAGAGGTAGTAAGAGACATTGCTGAAAGTACATATTTAGAAAATAATATTTTTCAAAATTTACAAAATTGAATATGCATTGTAATTTTTAAGCCAAAAACTCACTAATAAATTACATCTAACATTTTAACCCATTTTTGCACTAAAAAACTTTATTGGGACAAAGTCTTTAATTATTGTGTAATTCAAATTAAAAGTATTTTGCAAAAGGAAATGTGTACATAGTCCATACTATGATGACATTTTTTGGATACTAAGTAATAATAAATTAGAAGTTAAAACTATCAGCTTAGCATAATTTTTTTCGTGTTTTTATATACATGCTTTATATAACTTTTAGTTTGCCGTCTCTTAATACCCTACCTTTTCAACCCTAATGATAAAGAAATATGCAAAATAATTAACAGAAACTGTGCTTCATTTATGTTCAGGAAGTTTATAAACTTCATTCCCTTTAACATATTAGATAATGATTTCATTTTGAGATGCTTAAAAATTAGGAAGCGCATCTTGTTATAAAAGTATTTCTCCCAGGAAAATTTACAAAGGAAAATGTCTCGGGCATATTCAGGAAGTGTCATTAAGAAATGAAGGTAATTAAGAGAGGAGGGGTCAAAATTTTCAAATTCAGGTTAATTTGATGTACTTTGTAAACATCGACGTCCGGTGAGTGTTCATGCAGAACAACGGATATCATATGACGGAAATAATGAGTAGAAAATAATTCGTGGAAATATGAAAGCTAAGCATAAGATAAATCTTCTTACATCAGACATCGTCATAAAATTTTTGCTCATAAGTTTTTGCCTACCCGTAAGGCATGGTGACGTCACGGCGACGTCGTTGTGAAGTCACACTGTGATTTTGTGACGCCACGTGACGTCGATGTGACGTCATAGTGACTAGAATGCGAGGTCGTTATGGACGTTTTAGAGGTCGTTTGTGACGTCACATTGTGACCACTCTGTGAAGTCACGGTGTGACAAATTTGTGAAAAGTTTGTCATTTGGGACTATTTTGGCATTAACTTTGTGACGAACCTGTGACGAAAGTGACAATGCTTTGAAGTCACATTGTGACCAATTTGTGAAATATGTGTCATTTGTGACGAATTTGTCATAAACATTGTGATGATTTCAAATGAAAATCAAATTTCAAATTAATTGCTTAAAAGGCGCAAAGGCGAACATAGTGAAAAAGATTCCATGCTGGGACTCGAACCCGGGCCATCAGTATAGCGCACTGACATTCTACCGACTAAACCACATGGAACGATACCCGGCCTGCAAAATTTCTCACTATTACATGTTGGCAAGGCTACAAACGCAGCACAAGATGGAATATTTATCGTGAGCCACCGACATGGGGCAAACACGAAACTTAATTAAATCGAGCATCGATTGAAACTATATTAATACTTGGAAATTTTTCCAGAGAGAAACATTCGCCTTGCATACAATATTTCAAATGAAAATCAAATTTCAAATTAATTGCTTAAAAGGCAATTTTAATTTGAAATTTGATTTTCATTTTTAATTTCCATATTTTTAATTTTCCATTTAAAAAACAATCCTTATCAACTGACATCTTTTTTTATTAAGTTCTAAGCTTGATCTTGAATTCAAGCTTAATATTAAGAATGTGTAAGCTTTTTAATTTTTTGTGATTTGTCATTGCTTTACTAAATACGAACATGGAGTCTAACGGACATTAATACAACTGTTATTTATAGAACGACATGATAAGCCCTATTTATTTAAATTTTTTATTCCCGCATATATTGTATTTTGTGAATATGAGCTAATTAGATTTGGTATGTTTTATAGGAAAAGACTGATCTGGGAAATAGAAACAACAAGTAAGATATATCATGCGTTAAGTCTAGATTATAAAACACTTTCCAACTCTTCCTGAATGTTTTAACAAGACATCGGGGGAAATAACGTAAACAAGATAACTAACTAAACATGAAAACGCATAAAACATTTGAACATTTTCAGCAGTTACCATCCATAGCCAAATATGCTTTCCAATTCTTTTAAACAGTTCTGTATTTGATCTGTAGATATATGTACTATATAATGGAAAAATTTTGTTTATCAAGGAAACGCACAACAGGTTGAAATTCTCTTTCAGCAATTTATACTAATATATGGAAACATACTTAAGTAATTTTGTACAACCCTGTAGTTTACCTAGAACCTTTATTACACGCCACTATTTAGTTAAAATTTAATTCAAACTAAAACACTTTTAAAACTGCTGAAATCACATTTCCAGAAATTATAATTTATAGACGGCAACGTATCCAATTCTTTGCATGACCCTGTATATCATTTTATCTATATTCTGCAAACATTTCTTAGTAAATTAAATACAGTGCAGCGCAAAAATGCATAACTTATTTAAAAATCACCTTTAAGCAATACCCAGTAACCCTTACGAATACTTTTGTATAGTCCTGTATATGAATTATAGCATATATATATACGCCATATACTTTGCATAAATGTAGTGAATCATAAAAGCGCATATCATAATTAAAAATGCATTTTCAGCAATCATCGCTAATGAAAAGTACTTCGGATACAATATAGTATCTGAAATATTTTGTGTGTCCCTGTAAATGCTATATACACTTCGTATTATACATGAAATAATTCATAGTATGCAAACCTCAACGACGTATATCAATTTCATTACATATCAAATAGATTAACATAAATATAGTACGCCGCAAACAATTCCCTCCACCCCTACATCATTATGTATTGGAATTCCTTTTTTAGCCCTGTAAATAAACAATAACTATTCTCTGCATTGCATATTCTACGGAATGCACATTTTAGTGCGCTTCATAAATGCATATCAATTTTATTCTGTTTGAAAGCGTGTAAAATCATTAAAAATCATTTGAAACGATTTTTTCTCCCACAGGCCGTAATGTAATGGAATACTTTTGACTGTCCCTGTAAATGATCTAAACATGCTACAAACTTCATTACAAATAGGGACCTTGCTATGGTAAACGTCAATAACATCCAAAAATTTCATGTCAATCCGAGTATATTTACGCGAGTTAGAGCGCGGACAGACGGCCAAACAAACCGAAGTCATAAACACTTTTCAACTTTATCGGGCCTGAAAAACACTTTATTTCAATGCTTAAATATTATTTTTTATTTTTTAATGCCAATAAAATAAATGTATCGAAAACGTAGAAAATGAGTTTACAATCAAAGAAAATTTAATAACTGATTCTGAATGTCTACAATTAAATGTTTGATTAAAATCACAAACAGCAAAAAAAAAAAAGATTAAATAGAATAAAAAAAATAAATATATCAATTTGAAAAACACTAAATAATTAGTATTTATAATTGTACTATTAAGCAACAACAAACTACAATAGATGAATTAAATGCATTTAACAATTTCTCAAAAATCTTTCCATATGTTATAAGGAATTCCTACTATTTTATAATTTTGGCAAATGTTAAATCTGAAAACATTGGTATGAAGATTTAAGATTTTAAATACTAATTTAAAATATTATTAACAATGAAAAAAAAATCTTTCAAAAGTTTCACTACTACAATATGTAAAAAGATATTTTCCCAGTATAATGTTAATTTCAAAATTGAAACATTTTCCTAATATAATTATAATCGAATATCATATTTAACTCCAAAATATTAATGACGATAAATACTGTGTTAGAATCAGTCTCTGCATCAGCTTTTTTTTTCTCTTCTAGCGATGACAGATTAAGATATTTTACAGCATCGAATCGGAAAAGAATTGCAGATCAGTCTCATTGCATATAACATACTACAACTTATTTAACTTTAATCTATCAAACGGGAATAAAAAATTTAAATTAAATAAGACATACCTTTTAAGTTCCATAAATAGTTTAATAATATCCGTGTTTTATCCTAAATTGTCAGACATATTTCTGACAAAATTGTCAGACATACTTCCCGCGTCAAAAATTCTGATCCTTATTTTATTCTGCGGTTTAATCGAGGCAGACGATCGCGCACGCGCACGCGCAAGCAGGTGCTTATACTGTATTATTATAATTTTTGTCTGTAATGGAAATTTTCTATTTGAATGAAACACCTGCCTTTTTTCTTTCTTTTTTTTTTTAAAGTAAAGTTTGTTTTACACGTAATAAATACAAATTAAGCATATTAATAAATGAAAAGAGAGTATACAGGATAAAAAAAATTTCTTTGTCAATCTGTCATTTTTTTATATTCATTTTCTGTAGAATAAAACTATTTGTAAAATAGCTTTTTTTAAAGTCGTATTTCTAAAACACGAATTTAAAATATGAATAATTATATCATGGGTTTTGTATAAAATTTGTATAAATATTTTTTCGGAAAATGATAATTTTATTTAAAAAGTCTGAAAGAAGTAGAATTTTTTAAAAAATAGTTATTTAAAATAGTTAAACACTAACAGGAAAAAATATGACTTGAATGCAAATTCTAAAGCAAGAAATGCATATATGACTAAACTCTGAATACTCTTTCTACTGCTCATTAAAAGCTGCAGACTTAACTGTAACAGAAAATTTTAGTTTGAAACCACAGAAGTGTTTCAAATAACACTAATCGACAAAAAAAAAAAAAAAAAAAAAAAAAAAAAAAAAAAAAAAAACTTCCTCCCTGCAAACTAAATATGTAAAGTGTACAGATTTAATATTCCTAATTCTAAATATGTTATCCAAATTGCTTCATAACGTACCATTTTTCCGAGATACACTTTTATAATAATAACAATCGGCGAAGAGGATTAAATTGCAATGGTAGATAAAATTGAAATCATAAAAAAAATGTACTTCACTGTCTTAGATAACAAATTGATAAAATATAGCATGAAAATCTAGTTTGTTGATACCTGTACCGTGCATTTTCTTTTTTATGCCCCCCCCCCCCCCCACCTCTTTTCGTGTCCGAATTTACTATTTCCTATCCACTAATATGTTTTCATTCCTTATGTTGCTGTAACTCGGGCATGTTTAAAATATTTCTGTTCATTTTCAAAGATTTTTGATGTTCATATTTTTGTCACACTGTGACTTACAATATGGTGGTTTTTTTCGTCACATATGTGACGTGACGTACGTAACATACAGTGACATAACAGTAACGTCACTTTTTTTTTTTTTTTTTTTTTTTGCCAGAAAATATAATTTTACATAAATAACATGTTTTGAATATTTTTTATAATTTTTTAAATTTTTCTAAGAAGTTCACATCTCAGTCACAATGTGACATCACTGAGTGGTGGCATTTTGGTCACAGATGTGACGTGACCACATTGACTCACAGTGACGTCACAACGACGTCACCGTGACCATGCATGCTATGAGGGTAGTAAACTATTGTATGTAAAGTAATATGGATAATGTGTTCAATCATCACTGTGTATTATGAAGCATACATGTTCTTCAGTTAGTAACGTTGACGTCAATGATGTCATGTTTCAAACAGAAGAAACTGAAAATTCCAACTATACATTGCTGTGTACTTTTTTTTTTTTTTTTACAATAGTACTTTTATATTGTTAGACATGCACTTACACATGCAAATACATATACATGCACTCATACATATGAACCAAATCGACCCAAATTTGGCATTACTGCGTGGAAAATCTCCAATTTCAGTCTCAAAAATAAATCACAAATAACAATGCAATCGCAGGCTCACTGTCAATTTGGCCAATTTCCCACTGTAATACATGAAACGTAATGTTAGCGAGATTTATCGTATAAGTTTCATATGGAGACTTTATGGTATTTATAACACAATATATATATATATATATACATATTAACGGAGTTTTAAACAGTTTTAATATGATTTCCAAAAATCTTTCAAGAATTAAAACGCAAATATATTCTGTTTAGAAATTTTGTAAAATGATAATTGGTCCAAGAATTATCATTTACCATATAAAGATTGGGTTGATATACTCCCATAATATTTGAATAATATAAATAAAAAATAAATAAACTAGAAAATAGTTTATTATTATTATTATTATTAGTGAAAAAATTTAAATCTTCTAAATATTTATACATTTTCAGACATATATATAAAGCAATAAAAAGAAGTATAGAATTTTACTACACACTTCTTACAAGATATATTTCTTTATAAAATTGTCTTTATTATCGTTTTGTTAAAGGAAAAATTGAACTTCCATTTGACACGTGTGTAGTTAAAATTTTGCTGCCTAACTTTTCATTTCTTAATATAATATGTATGATAAAGTATAAATATAAAGAAATTATTAAAGATATAGAAGATTTTTTATTTCTCTCACTAACTGAAAAAAATATATATATATTCTATATTTTAGTACGTTTTAGTTGATAAAAGTTTCAATTTATTTTTAATTTATGTTATTTTCTGATTTTAGTTTTGAAATTGATATCCAAGATATTGGCTATCGTAATTTATTTATCAATCTTTAGATATATGGAAAATTTTATATTATGTTTGTATCTATGAATTTAATGCGTAAAAAACGTATTCTCGTTTTTGATATTTTATATCATTTCAGATAAATGTATACTTATTTCACTTGAAAAAAGCTTTATTTTTGAAAATAACCCCATTGAAACACAATTAAAATGTATGAAAGAAAGAAAAAATCCTATTATCTTTATTAGATATACAACTTTAGAAGTTTCAATTATAAAGTTTGCTAGATGAGATTAAACTTTCCACTTTAATATGATAAAGATAAATAATTCTTAATTCGCTAAAACTAATTTGTTATTTTATAGAGTAGTGATAGAATAAGGCAAACTGTTGTTCTGTTGGTATTTTAAACTTGAGTGCTAATCCTTGTATCGAAAATACAAATAAGAAAATTAATTTTACTACATTTAATTACCCTATTTCCAAGCAAGGTTAATTAGAAAAACAAATAAAATCCTGCTTTGAATCTCTGTCTTACCAAATTTTAACTTGTGTATGGCTGTCACACAGAAAGAAAAATATTTACCCTTCTTCTTGCTAGGTGGTTCTACTGGCGTTAAAGAAATTTGAAATTAATCTGTCCTTTCTAATTTTAGTCTTGAGTATGGTAGAAAATATTTTAAAAATAATGTTAAAAGGTTAATGATGTAAATTTTCATCAGGAGTGTTACCAGCGTAAAATAACCTATCACGTGGAATTTTCTGTCAAAACATAAATGTGATTAATTAAAGTCACTCGTGAGAAGTGAGTTTAAAATGCATAGTTATGCAATTTCCTACCAGCGGCACAACTGGCAGAAAAAAACTATCACGTGAAATGTTTATGAAAACATAAATTTAATCATAGCAGAAATATATTTTGAAGATTTGAATGAAGTACGTTTGTGGGAAGGAAGCTTAAATTGCATAGTTATGCAATTTTCAACCATCAAAGCCACTTCCAGAAAAAAAATCATTCATAATTTTTTTAAGTTAAAAATATAAATTTGAATATGGCAGACGCTTATTCTGAAGAAATTAGCGAAATTCATATTTACGAAATAAGTTTAAATACCAATGATAGAAACTTATTCTGAAGATATCAGCAAAGCCCATGCATTTGAAGTGAGTTTTATTTACGTAGTTATGAAATTCATCAACAGGAGACCTCATAGCATAAAAAAACCTATCAGGTGTTTTTTTTTTAATTAAAACGTAAACTGAGTACGAAGATTATTGTGAAGTTTAGAAATACATCCGTTCGTCGGAAGCGTTTAAATTGCGACTGAAAAGTTATCTGAAGACGTAGATAAATATAACATCATAATCGACACAGAAGTTAGAGAAAAAAAATGTTGAATTAATTATTGCTAATATTTGTATAAAGATATGAACACAATGCGAATATTTAAGAAAAAAAAGGCGAAAATTCTTTTTTTTTTAAATAGAAGAAAGAGATAGTTGAAATTTCTTGATTAATATAATCCTAAATTGACGTTCCAAACCCACCTGAATTTATTATGTTTCACAAATTACAATAGATATCACAATCGCTAGAATTATGCTTTCATCTGGAACTGAAAACGCGTTCCGAAGGACCTGAATTGCGAAAAAAGCATTTGAAATCGTGACTTACTTGGCTGTTTACATTTGTAATGAAGAGTTCATTACGATTTTAAAAATCATGAATTTTCGGTGAATCAACATTGGCTCGTAAGCAAAAACTTTTGTAGTCAACAAGCGGCGGTGACCGATGTTCTGAACTGTGATTGAGAAATACTTCTTAAAAGTAGTAGCTTTTCCAGGTAGAAGAACGAATACTTTATCATTCTGGCATAGCTGATTAGATTAATTGTACACTGCTCAAAACAATTAGGGAAACACATGGTTTTAACGAAATTTCGCAAATTTTTACACCGATAAGTAATAGGGTGGGCCGAAAAAAACTTTTTTTTTGATTTTCGATGATGGGTAGTGCGGAAAAGTGGCCACTAGTGGCACCAAGTTCACACAAAAAATTTGAAATTTTTAGGACAATTCCTATATTTGCCGCTTTTGGCTTGAAGTTTTGCTAAAAGGCTGATTTTTGAACTTTTTTAGCAAAAATTTTAAAAATGTTAAATTAAACTTATTTTAATCGTATTTGCTTGAAAAGGCATATTTAATGTTCCAAATGTATAAATAAGCTCTGATAATGTATTATTTAATTACTATGTGCATTTTAAATTAGACGATTTTTATAGTCTTTTCGCGTTCAAGTGAACAAAAGTTGCATGTATTGTTTGAATCTTTCAACGGTTTCTCTCTTTTGTCTTGTTTATGTCCCTTGGTCTTCCTTATTTTTTTCGATGCTTCAAAGGTCATATATTTGGGTGACGGACAGCAGAATCCCTCAGAAACAGATCTGGACGGAGAGAAGGGGGTGAGGCGAGAACTTAAGCGAACGCAGTGGCTCAGCGCGATGTTGGGGGAGTGAAGGAGGAAATACAAGAGGGGAGAAAGTGCGATAAGGGATGCTTATTATTTTTCAGTGCTCGGTTTCCCTGTGACATTTGTTCAGTGCAAAAGTAAAACCTTTTTCTCTTGCAATACATTGCTTTTTGGATCGTTTAACGTGCCTTTACTGTGTTTTGTGCGTTTTATTACGACGAGTTTAGAAATGGCTAGTGCGAAAGTTCCTGATCATGTAAAGACATGTGATAGCGTGAAAAATAGCCATTTTGAGGCACCATGCAAATTGAAAGGCAATTGCCAACTATTGGTGACATCATGCGCCACTACTATTGGTTGCGAAGCGATGTAGAAGAAAATCGAGATATTTATCTTCAACCAGTGAATTATATTATTAAAATGGTAGGTGAAAAAGTTTCCGAAATCTGAATAAAATCTTCCATACCAGTAGTTCCCCAACGAACAATTAATGGGAGGATTAAAAACTATTACAATGAGTGTAGATCTTTGGAGAAATCTTGTAATCATACGGGCGTTAAAGGCAAAGCTCCTGCGAAGATTTCGTACGAAATGCGGAAACCTCTCTCTTTGACATTGCAGCTTGTAAGTGTAGAGGCTTGAACAATTGTAGCTGCGACATCAGACGTAAAGTTCCACATCGGGAGGTGAACTTCTTGAAGGATCAAAGAACTGTTCGAAAAATGTTTATCGGAAATATTGATTTAAAAACAAGCAAAACTCTTGCAAAGAAAATATCGCGGGAAATGGAAAGGGATACAATTTCAACGAGGAATAGTGGTTCTGCGACAAAGCCTTCAACGAGTGGAGTTAGATCCAGATGGAAGACAGTTATATTGTTGGAAGATTCAAGTAGTGGGAGCTTTCAAGAAAGCAGTTCGACTGAATCTGAATTTGAACCAGGCCTTTCAAAGCCAAACACTCCTAAGCGCATATTCCTGTCCCACACAGCTTCCGCCATGTCTCAGGGAAACTGAGCACAGAAAATAATAAGCATCCCTTATCGCACTTTCTTCCCTCTTGTATTTCCTCCTTCACTCCCCAACCTCGCGATGAGCCACTGCGTTCGCTTAAGTTCTCGCCTCACCCCCTTCTCTACTTTCAGATCTGTTTCTGAGGGATTCTGCTGTCCGTTACTCAAATATATGACCCTTAAAGCACCGAAAAAAATAAGGAAAACCAAGGAACATAAACAAGACAAAAGAGAGAAACCGTTAAAAGATTCAAACAATACATGCAACTTTTGCTCACTTAAACGCGAAAAGGCTATAAAAATCGTCTAATTTAAAATGCACATAGCAATTAAATAATACATTATCAGAGCTTATTTATACATTTGGAACATTAAATATGCTTTTTCAAGTAAATACGATTAAAATAAGTTTAATTTAACATTTTAAAATTTTTTGCTAAAAAAGTTCAAAAATCAGCCTTTTAGCAAAACTTCAAGCCAAAAGCGGCAAATATAGGAATTGTCCTAAAAATCTCAAATTTTTTGTGTGAACTTGGTGCCACTAGTGGCCACTTTTCCGCACTACCCATCATCGAAAATAAAAAAAAAGTTTTTTTCGGCCCACCCTAATAAGTAACGTAAAATAAAACATCTATAATTTGTTGTAGAAAAGAGATAAGGAAAATTTCACATGTAAATTAAAGTTTATGATGTCAAAAACTAGAAAAAGGAGATAAGTGCAGAAATCGGGATTTTGCAAAAAAGTCTGTTTCACTGCCTTAGTTGTAAAACTCAATTGCTCAGCTTGTGTTTTGAGAAAAGGTAGCTTGAAAATGTCACAACAACATGATTTACCGTAATCCATGGCTTGGCATGTTATCGGGACAGTTGAATTTGGTGGAAATACAACGAAATGTAGTGGACGCTGTTGGAGTCGCAAGAAGTGTCCATGAAAGGCTGTGGAATCGATTTCAAGACACATGGAATGGTAGCCATCGACAAGTGCAAGGTCGAAAATGTGCTAACACAGAAACTGATGGCCGATATATCCTGTTAACAGCCCGACTAGACGGAACAGGTAATGCTACTCAGCTGCAAGCACAGTTGTTCTTGGCTCCAGGACGAAAGGTGTCCAGCCAAACAATCCGAAATAGGCTTCATCAGGGTAGTCTCTATGCACGTAAGCCAGTGCTCTGTATTCCATTGACCTCAAGCCACTGTGCCGCCCAAAGAACGTGGGGTACTGAACATCGAGTTTGGAGGCAACGTTGTTGGAGTCAAATTCTGTTTACAGACGAGTGCTGATTCAGTCTGGATGTGACATCTGATGTGTTTTGGCATGGAGAAAAAGAGGCACTCAAAATAATCCCACATTCGTTCGTGAAAGATCATATTACGAGGTGGGTTGATGCCATTGGCTGGAATCAGCATAGATAGGCGTACGGGCCTGCATATGATTCTGAATGGCACTTTGACGGTCCGAAGTTATACAGACGAGATACTGAGACCTCCTGTCGTATTTTATGTTACAGCAATTAGTGATTTCTTTTTTCCATGCATGATATTGCCAGACTTCATACAGTTCGTCCTGTGGAATACATGCTTCAAGCTAATAATACAGCGTATGGAATGACCAGCATGCTCTCCTGACTTAAATCCGATCGAGCATGTTTCGGACAAACTCAGACGATGCATTGCTGCGAGACCGAGGCCCCCTTTTACTTTCCGGGACTTGGAGATTGCAATTCTTGAGCAGTGGAACAGTATTCCCCAAAGTCTTATCGATAACCTCATCGCATCCATGGAAAACAGGTATGCAGCAGTCTTAGCTGTTCGAGGAGACCATACGCCATATTAGAAGTCTTGCATAATTTCTAAACAATACTTTTTTTTTACCATTTACATGAAACCAAATTGTGTCCCTAAACCATCTTTTCAAAGAATAAAAGCTCCCTTACAATTTTTTGCTTTTTTTTTCTGTATTGCGCATTGATATACGTGTACTATCCATTTTATGCCCATACATAGCTGTCTTGCACTGTTCTGTTCACTTTTTTGCTTGCTCCCCTAATTTTTTTGAGCAGTGTATATAACCATGAAATGTTTTTTTTTTTTAATACTAGGGGGCTCTTCCCCCTACGAGCTACGCTCGTCAACACCGTTTCAGACACCGCAGACTCTAACAGCACGCTAATTTGTACGAATTTAAAAAGTTTTCGGAAGATTGAATTATAATTTGAATCTGACAATTATAATCTGACGTAATTTTCACCAAACTTTTCTTTCTCTTTTTAATATTCACGTAAAAATACTTTTGTTATAAATGAAATATTATGATCATCTTAAAATATCAAATAAATGTCTCGCGCAATTTTTAAATTTAAACTGTTTTGCAATATTATTTTTTGTTCATTTTACGTAATAAATGTAATGTGACGTAAATGTGACGTAAATGCTGCTATTTAAGACTTCTAACGCATGTTAATGGATTTATTATTTTACAATATTCTTTCTCTTTTAAAATTCACGTGTAAATATAGTTTTTATGACGTAATTTTCAATGAGTTCCTGCTTTTTATATTTTCTGTTTATAATAGTCACGTGTAAAATAAATTTTTTATTTGAAGCAAACATTATTGTTTGCGCTATTTATACAGTTTGCAACAGTTTAAATTAATACAATTTTCTAAAATATGTAAAAAATATCGCTCGAAATGCTGAAAATTTGAATTTAAAATAGAAATAAAACCTCAAAAAATGAGTCAAATTAAAAAACTAAATGCATTCTGCACACCGGGAAATTCTGACGCATAAAATGATCTAAAAATGTTTATATTCCTATGTACAGTTTTTGCTCCTATAAAACTTTTTTTAATGGAACGATTTTGTCCAACTTTGGCATTAAATATCTCTTAAAATAATTCTTCAATTTGAAAACTCTCTGCGTCAGAGTGTTTATCTAACATTTCTCTATAATACTACCGATTTTCATATTTTTGTATGCAACAGTTTTTTAATATTAATGAAGAACGGCCATGCTTAAGCATTCAAATTAGATGCCGATCTTTTGGGATATCTACGCAGATTTTCATTGGTCCATTTCCAAATCAAAACTTTTATATATGTATATATAGAAGGATTTCGATCTAATTTTCCGTTTTTCTCCAAATATTTTTTTTTTATCTGGCCGTTATTCTTTTTCCAAACCTTTCATACATCGATCTTGATCTTAAAGTTTTATAATCGGCACATTTTTTAATGGTACTTACACCAAAAATATTGTAAATTTTGCAAAACTGATTGCCTGGACGCCTTAAAGTTACAATAATAATAGGAAAACGATTTTTTTTCAAATAGCCGTCATTTTATAAGTTTTTCTAGGGTACCTAGAAGTATAAAAGGATTGTTCATAATCATTTTCGAAAATAATTGCCGGTAATTAGTCGAGATATTAACCTTTAAAGACACGGACGGATTCGAGATGCATAAAGACACGGGCGGCTTACCACTGTGCGCCATCGGCTTTTAAAGCCTAGAAAACAACTTTTAATGATACAGTTGTGTAATGAAATACCCAGTTAGTATGTCATATATTTATTGTATGGAACCCTCTGGGCGCGAGTAATACTAGCACTCTACCTGTTATTTCTTTACAGCTTTGTCTATAATTATTGATATTTTTTTCGAACAATTTTAATAAAAAATTGTATTAAATCTGAGACTTACAATACCAGATTATATTTTTGAGTTCGGCCTCAGAATTAGTTCAAATTTAAATACTAAATATCTCCAAATTGTTTGCATAAAAGTCCTATGAAAATATCAACTTCCTCTGATTTGAGTTTAACAGTTTCTGTAGTCGAAATTTGATATTGGCATTTAAATTATTAAAATTTGTTTTTATTTCAATATCGAGAAGTTCTGATTTTTTTTTTTTTTTTACAAAAAAAAAAAAAAAATTAAAAAGTAGAAATAATTCCGAATTAATCCGTAGAAATAATACAGAAATTTGATATTGGCATTTAAATTATTAAAGCTTGTTCTATTTCAATATCGAGAGTTTTTTTTTTTCTTTTTACATATATTTAAAGTAGAAATAATTCTGAATCAAATGCGACTTTTGACCTTTCATGGCAAATGCGTCTTTTAGCTTTTCACGGCAGTAATTTAGTCATTAGATAGTTTGGGCTTATTATTCCACAGTCTTTATTTTCAGATGCATCGTGAATTCTTTATATCACAAGTGAAGGAAAGCAAACTCTGATGGAAAATTACTTCTATGTAATGTGTCTATAGCAACAATTAGTTCACTGTCCGATACATTTACTTTTGATCTTTAACACAAAGGAATAGAATTTCACACCAGGGCAATTACGAATTAAATAGGTTTTCTTCCTTTTCATTTTGTACATAATCACCCAATGATTAGTTTAAATGGGGGAAAGCTTTTAAGGCTTTTGTTGATGCTATTTTTATGTGGTGCTAGAAATAATAGGATTTTCCAAGAATAGGTGATAATTATATCCAGCGTGTAAAAATACTTTTCAAGTTGTTTATGTATTTAGTGAAAATCAAATGATTCTTTGTCCACTACAGCATTTTCGTTTCTTTATAGTTCACAAACATTTTTTATGTGTAAAAAATCCCCTTTTCTATAAAAAAGTATTATTGTTTGTAGAAGTACATGTTTCTATTTTCTTTATAAGCATAGCAGAAATTGAAATATAAAATATTAGCATAACACATCCACATAAACTGAGTGTTAAATGTACTTCGACTGTAAACGACACGTCATTGCATTGCTACACTGTTAAAAATTTTGCAGCATTCTGGCAGGTCATTCGACCGTTTTTTGAAAAAACGGTTTCATAACCCTAATTTAACTATATTCTGACCATAAAATGGCCAATAATATGGTCAGAATAGTGTTAAATTGCGGTTGTTTTAACCGTTTTCGGAAAAAAAAACGGTCAAATGACCTGCCAGAATGCTGCAAATTTTTAACAGTGTATAGTAGATGCTGTGCAGAAATTGTATTATATATATATTTTTTTTCTTTAGTTATCCTATGGCTAGGAAATTTCTGATCTGCGCGAATCAAGCATCGCGATACTTACAGCCAAGATGCTATCATTTATTAAGTGCGTTCGTAATTATATAAATACATAGAACATATAGTTTTCGTCTGGTTCGTCCATCTGTCTGCGTATAACAGCGCAAAAATACCCAATTGAATGGTTTGAAATTTAATATACAGGATGTCCATAATTAAACGACCCTACTTTAAAGTTGTCTGCAGACAAGATTATTGTTCATAATGTTGTGAAACTTTGTAAAAGGCATACTAAAGGGATGGGAATTTGTTTAAGCTGAAAAAAATAAAAATAAAAATAGTTTAAAATCACGCCACCAGAGGGTGATTTTTATTAAATTACCCATTTAGCATTACGATAGTTTAGTAATTTTATTTATTAACTTAACCTTATTCTAAAAACAGCATTTCACGACATGTTCCTAGCATTTCCCAAAACACACTGCGGTCAACTGCACTGTTAAAAATTTGCAGCATACTGTCCAGTCATTTGACCGTTTTTTCCGAAAACGGTTACACAACCGTAATTTAACACTCTTCTGACCATATTATTGGACATTTTATGGTCAGAATATAGTTAAATTACGGTTATGAAACCGTTTTCTCAAAAAACGGTCGAATGACTTGACAGAATGCTGCAAATTTTTAACAGTGTGTGGAACATGCTATCTTAGAATTCCAGATGGTATCTGAAAATGATGTAAGTTATGCAGAACATGTTTGGTTATAACAAAATTTGTTAAACTGTCGAAAATGTATTCTAAATGGGTAATTCGTTAAAAATCGGCCTCCTATTTTTTTTTTTTTTTTTTTTTTTTCACTGAAACAAATTTCAATACCTTTATTATGTCCTCCAAAAAATTTTACAACAATCTGAACAACAGTTTCGTCTGTAGACAACTTTAAATTAGGGTCGTTTAATTATGGACACCCTGTAAATAAAATTTCTAAACTGTCGTAATGCTAAATGTGTAATTTATTAAAAATCGGCCTCTGCTGGCGAAATTTTGAACTGTTTTTATTTATATTATTTTTAACTTAAACAAATTTCCATGCCTTTATTATGTCTTTTACAAGATTTCACAACTTTAAGAACAGTAGTTTTGTCTGTAGATAACTTTAAAGTAGGGTCGTTTAATTATGGACACCCTGTATATAATCGTTGCAGAATTTTGTCGAATCATTTCAAGTTTTATGAAAATTGAATCAAAACTTAAAAAGGTATTAATGAAAGTTTTCTTCATTCTATTAAATCCTATCATACATAATTAGTTCAATGTTATCCCATGATAGGTAATGATTCTAGGTTGCCATGGTGATTACGTCATATTTAAGATGGTCGAGGCCAGGAAAAAGGACAGGTTACCGCGGTGCATCCCAAGTGTCTTTTTTACAGACTTTTTACTGATTATTTCGCACAGAAATTCGGTTCAAAACGCCCACTTTGACACTATTTTATAAAAGATCTATTGCGTTAAAAAAAAAAAAAAAAAAAAAAAAAAAAAAAAAAAAAAAAACAGTTCGATTATATAGTTTCTGAACAACAACACCTGCTAGTTTAATGCATTTCCGAACAAAAATAAATTAAACTTATGTCATAAAGTTACCCTTTTGGATTTGAGGTCCCCAACAAAACATGTCTGGCAATTTCCCTGACTAAATCTCAAAAAATTCCAGGACCAAACGGATATACAACGAAATTCACTATCTGGGAGCACGGTAGTGCGTCCGCCAAGTTCGCACAAGCCGTAAGCTACCTTTTCCTGAACCATTTCAGCATACTTTTCACCCCCTCATAACGTCGTTTTAGGGAGAGATATAGAAATTTTTCTTTTATACACATGTTCGTATGGTCAAACTGAACTAAGGTTCCACGATTTCATGTTTCTATATTTAGTAGTTTTCGAAATATTAAATTCCGAAAAAGCGCTTTTTTGTCACTGACTCACTTCGCATCATCAAATAACTAAGGTACTTCTAAAAGTCGTAGAATCATGAAATTTCATTAGTAAGTCGGGTTTGTAGCACAATTAACCAGAAAAATCTGAAAACACAGAATTTCCGCCTCTAAACCCTTCAAACAGGGGGTGTTCATTTGGCCGTAAACAGTTCCATAACACATTCAAGTGCCAATGTTGGTCGCCAAAACTCGATTACAGAGTTTTGAAGAGAGTCACGTGATTTCAAGCAGAATAACATTTTATATATATGCTTTCCCAAAGATGTTTGTTAAGTAGAAAAAATGAATATACCTAAAAATTTTAATCAGTATAGGTTATGATATATTTACGATACTAAAACAATAAAACATTTAACAAAATATAAACCGCAATTCGGTACGTTTCCGATATAGTAGCCTTGGCGAAATACAGAAAATAGCCTTGAAAGAAAAAGAAATTTGGTAATAACGTATTTTCTGGCAACCTATTTACTGTTTCATATACACAAGAAATTTTTTCCATATGTATACAATTTATTTAATGTAAGGAACCCGTTTATTTATTTTTATGTACAAACAGAAATAATTTGTATATAAAAAAACAATATTTTATACATGTATAAATAAAATGTTTCTATGTATATAAATTCATATATAAACAACATAAAAGTTCATCAGGTTTGCTTTCATAGTCGCTTATATCATTTGGCAACATATCTCAATTTCTGAAGTCGGAATCGCGCCAAGATTTAAAAAAAATGCCAAGGTCCCTATAGTGGAAAAATATCCTAATTCTATATGAAAATTTTAAAATCTCCTTTTAATTAAATGAAATGTGTAACTAATAAACTGTCTTTAACGATGTGCGACAGATGCGGCGTCCGAAGTCCGCTTCTAGTGTTATTATATTGTATTATTAGCCTACTTACTGTTAATTTATTGTTAATTTTAAATCTGTAAAAGAAAGATTATAGTTATAGATAAGATATGTTGGTCGCCAAAACCCGATTACTGAAAATTTGCCTGAGTTTTAAAGGTGTTACATGATTTCAAGATGAAGGAATTTTTATATGCTTTTACAAAAATCTTAATAAGGCAAATCTTTCAGTTTATATGTCCATCTTTCTATCTTTTACTTCCTTAAAATAAATTTGGTACTTGTTAGTTATCCCGTCGACCAAATTACTGTCGCCAAATTGTAAGATTAAATGCCGATAATGATTGATCGTAAATGCCACATTCACTTGACTAACACGTGTTTACGTCATCAAGTTATTTTTATTTCGACGTTTTATTAGTATTTTTCTTAATGTTATACTAATTTAATTGTTCTTTCATTATTTAAAATAAAAATTTATGTTAATTTGTACAATTTGGCGAAATTGGTCGACGAGATAACTAACAAGTACCACAAATTTTATTAAAGACCGGGAGGCGTCAGCACAGATCATCACCTCATCGAGTTGACGGCTGAAATTTTAGGATTAGTTAAATATCGATTAGCGTACTGAAATGTAACTGGTCTGACAAGTCATATCTTTGTGGAAAACACCTACAGACCCGATTTTACGGGTTAATTGGTGGATTTTCCATTGTGTTTTCCTGCACCCATCCCTCCATGTTTCCAAACTTTTGGATGCAGGAAAATACAATAGTAAACGTATCAGTTAACCACTAAAGGTCTTCAGGTGGTTTCTACAAAGATATGACTTAACAGACTAGTTGCATTTAAATATGCTAATCTAGTTTTAACTAATTCTAAAATTTCAGCTGTAAACTCATTGAGGTGATGGCGTGTGCAGACGCCTCCCGGTCTATTATAAATGTCGGAATTCTAATCTCAATAGAACTCTGGTCAATCTGGCAATTATCCCTACTATTTATGGAACACTATTCCTTTAAGTGAGTTTTAGTGATGTTAATGAACTTATGCATATGCATCATACATATTATACATATGCATATAATACGTAATACATTTGATTCATACATATTATAGGTATGTGTATAATACATAATACATATGCATCATTATGATGTCAGAATAAACATAACATTTTTCTTCGCCAGATTTGAGAATTGACATGGTATATTACCAATTTTGGCGACACTTCGCTAAATGTCGCCAAGCTTGGCGAATATTTGACGCTAGTGGCTATTTTTCAATGAGTTAATTATTAATGCGAGCCATCTATTTTTATTTTTCCGCATATCATCTGAATAGTTAAATGATATAACGTACTAATATTTCCAAAGTGCTAATAGTTTCGTCACTACCCCAAACCTCTGCTATTGTTATTATATTGTACTGTTATTATACTTACTGTGACTATGTTGTTAATCTTTACACCGCTAAAACTTCTGTATTATATAAAGAGAATTTACGGAAACTATTAAAGCATTGATACTGCCAGTTCTCCTTATGATTATTATAATTCTATAATATGTAACCTTTTAATTGATATGTGCGTTAGAATGAATCTTCTATAATCCGGTTCCTCGCATTTTAGTTTTCAGGTTTCGAATAAAATTAGCTAAAATCTTAAAAAGCATGGCACATTGACTAATTCTTCAACACGATCAGATGAGAAGAATGATAGATTTTCAAATGGATCATGGCAGTGAGCCGGTAGACCTTTTATTCTTCCGTAATCGAGTCTATTGAAAAGGTTAACGTGAAACAAAATAATATTAGCATCAATATGGTTGAATGAAAATGCAGATATTGTCAAAGGATTTCATAAGAACCATTTCACTTGTACCCAGTCGTATCAGTTAAAATACAACAATTGGCAGTGAGCCCAATTAGAAAATATTACTTAATAGGATTAAAAATTTCCGCATTAGAGAACGAATCGTAACTGCTAAGGAAACATGCATAAGTGAGTTAAGAGATATTTGTCACGAAATATGAAATACATAACAACACAAAATATATGATGTGCTTCCATGATCGTAAAGAGTTCTTGATTTCTCTATCAAAAGCTTCCGACTTGGTGAAAGAATGGGCAAGTAAATTAAATTATGAATAACAGTAACATGATGCAACGTTTAACATGGAATTAATACGGTAAATACTGCTTGCTAGAGGCGGCTAGTACTTTAATATAAAAATAAATAATGTATAAATTTGTAAAGCTCAATAAAATAAGTTTAGGTATTTTTATGTTAGCCGGGCGCAAGTGGCAAATCGCCAAATACTGTTCCCAACTCCATTGTTTATATTGCATTCATTTCATTTAAAGATATATACTTTTCAGTCATCTCATTTAAAATAGATGCATTTCCCAATTTTATTTAATAGAATATTTAACATAGAAATAAATAAATAAGAAATAATAACATAAACCAAAGTATTTTATTTGAAAATCAAAGCATTGTTTCTAATTTACACATGTGAAAAATGAAAACTGCTATTGACGAAAAAACAAAAGGCTAATGAGGAGATTATCTCCCAACTAACATAAAAGTACCGAAATTTAAGTTTTTTCAATTTAATTAATATAGTTTAGAATAACAAACTTGAAAAAACATACAAAAAGTAGTGATATCCCAACAAAAAGTTTTCGGTAAAAAAAAAAAAAAAAAGCGCCAAGTTCTCCTTAATGTTTCGGCCAGAAAAAGTAGTGATATCTGAAGTTCGCACAAGTTAAAAGCCAAACATCCCAAATCTTTCATTGAAAATGGCTTCCTGCGACTTGGCCGTTAATGCCTTCGAGAGAGTTTTTCAAAATTTAAAATATGTACAAATGAGCTACATGCCAACTACTATTTTTGATTATTTTAGGCATTTTGTGGCACAGAGTACAGAAATAAAATACACATTTGAAAAAAGCATTTAAACAACTTCAGTCTATTTAAATGCTTAGAAGTTAAAAATAACAAAATACTTGTATTCAGGAGATAATATCCCTAATTGCTAAAACATAATTAGTATCAGCTTTTAACAGTTTATAAATCGAATACCTCTTAATATATGCAAACAAACTATAATAAATGTTCAAACGAAAAACATCTCTTTCGTCAATACACAAGATTTCAATATTATACAATAAAATATAATGTAACAGATTGTGAGATTTGAAGTAAGTAAATTTTGTTTTGTTTCTTGGGTTTTACGTTAATGACTTTAGCTTTAGACCGTACAAAATGGCAATTAAACCACAAGTGGACTAAATGATCTGTAATCAAAACTATTGTTTGTTGGAACTGAATGGTAGTTATCAGAAATCTTTTACTTATAATGTCTTTATGTGAATTTGCCTCTTTGCATTCTAATATTACTTTTAATATTTAAATAATTTATAAATGCGTAATTTCCAATCATTAATTTTGAAATGCTGTAGGAGACATTAACGGCCAAGTCGCAGGAAGACATTTTCAATGAAAGATTTGGGATGTTTGGCTTTTAACTTGTCCGAACTTCAGATATCACTACTTTTTCTGGCCGAAACATTAAGGAGAACTTGCCGCTTTTTTTTTTTTTTTTTTACCGAAAACTTTTTGTTGGGATTTATTTATTTGTAATCCTTTGATAAAATTAGCGATGTTTTTCTGAAATTGATCTTTGAATTTCTAGAGTTTTTTGTGGTCGTTTGGCGAATTTCGCTTTCCCCCAGCGATCGCAGCACCTGATATGATATCTGAATTAGTTCAATAGAATAAATTAGAGTAAATCAAAGTGTTTTCTTTTTTTTTTTTTACGCTCCATGCGTAATTATATCAGATTAATTTTTAACGCAATTATTCAATTGGTAAATAAATCATAACAGCTGTAAATTTCCCAGTGGGTTAAAAAAAACTTCGATGCATTCTGTTGAGCTTATTCAGGTATCAGACCAGATGCTGCGATCGTTAAAGGTTACTTGGGTGAATTAGTCCTCCAGATTCGCTCGAGATGGCTCAGTCAGTAGAGCATTGGTGGCTTTAACCAAGACATCCTGGTTCGAATCCTGGCCGGACTGTTTTCACCCACTTGGAAATTTACAGCTGTTATCATTTATAAAACTATCTACAGTACGAACGCACCTCATTTGCTGCATTTGACGTAAAATTTCCGACTTGTTAAAAATTCTAATTGAATGTCTATTTTACATTATAATTAATTGAATTTTTTTTATGGAAATATACCAGTTTACATTGAATATTTAACAGAATACTGAACGTAATACATAACTGAATACCTATTTAACGCATCACATTACAAATGTCCAATTTGCATTTGTCTTTAAGATTATAAATTAAATGCACGACCTCTGGCTTTGAAGAATTATCTCTCAATTACAGAAATATAATCACCCTTTTTGTCTTAATTTTTAAACTTGTGCTTTTTAGGTGCGTTCGTAGTTATATAAATACGTAGCAACTATAGTCGTCGTTCAGTCCGTCTGTCTGTCCCTCAAGGCCGTCTGTCCGCATATAACAGAGCAAAAACTACCCAACCGAATGGTCTGAAATTTTAAATATATAACTGTTGCAAAATTTTGTCGAGTCATTTCAAATTTTATGAAAATCGGATATATAGTTTAATTACAGGGACAGTCAAAAATTTTCCGTTAAGTTACGGCCAATGGGGAAAAAATATTGCAAGTTCATTTTAGTGATGTTACTGCCTTCCGAATGGTCTGAAATTTTAAATATATAATTTTTTCAAAATTTTGTCGAGTCATTTCAAATTTTATTAGAATCAGATGTATGGTTTAATTACAGGGACAGTCAAAAGCTTTCTGTTACATTAAGGCCAATGGTAAAAAAAATATTTCAAGTGCATTTTAATGATCTTACAGCCTTTCGAACAGAATGAAATTGATATGCACTTATGAAGCGTACTAAAATATGCATTCAACACAATATGGGGTGCAAAAAAATATTTATAAAACTAGTTATAGTACGAACGCACCTCATTTGCTGCATTTGACGTGCAATTTCCAACTTGTTCCATTTAACTACACTAATTTTTAGGCAGTTTTGTTGATTTCAAGGGTTTTTCTTGGAAAGAAACTAGAGATCGTCGTATACAATTTTTTTACGGTAAAATTAAGGGACTGAGAAATTTTTTTAAAGATTTTTCTTTATAGTCCAGGCAATATGGAATTTTACCTTGCAAAATTAATGGTGGTTCTGGAAATCGGCTTACTTTATGTTTTTGGGGTCGCTGAATTCGAATTTGTAACTTACCACCAAAATTTCCCCCGGCACCCCCCCCCCCAAATTTTGGTAAAAAGCCCCCCCAAAAAGGTTTTTATTAAAAAAAATCAATTTTTTTATTGTTTTAGGGGAAAGTATCTAGAAATTCAGAAAGTAGACAAAATTTGCAACAAATTAGATATATGACATTATAACTTGGGATGAAGGGGAAGAGGAGATTTTCCTCGGAACATGCGAGCGGTGCTGCGTGAACTAAGTTGCGCAATTCCCCTTAGCCACTCACACGTTTACATTAAAATTCGGATTCAGCGACCCAAAAAACTTAAAGTAAACCTTATAGAGAAAGTTCGGAGGGGAGATGGGAGGGTGAATGTAAACGTGTGAGTGGTTAAGTGGAATTGCGCAACTTAGTTCACGCAGCACCGCGCGCATGTTCCGAGGCAGATCCCCCCTTCCCCTTCATCCTAAGTCATAATGTCATATACCTAATTTGTTGCAAATTATGTCTACTTTCTGAATTTTTAGATACTTTTTCCCTAAAACAATAAAAAAATATATTTTCAATATATTCAAAGATATTTTCAATAAAAACCTTTTCTGGGGGCATTTTACCAAAATTTGGGGGTGTTGCCTGGGGAAGTTTTGATGGAAAGTTACAAATTCGGATTCAACGACTCAAAAAACATATAGTAAGCTTTTTTCCAGAACTACCACGAATTTTGCTAGGTAGAGCCCCTATACGGTCTCTATTGCGTGGACTATTAGGCAAAGTTAATGGTACTATTTTCTTTATAATTTTGTTAGATTGTTTTATTGTTCTTTAAATATTTTTACATTGTTAAAAAGAGGTAAAGAGAAACAATAGACTTTAATATTTCTTCAAATATGTACTTCGTATTGCTTCATTGTTTTATTGTTCTTTAAATATTTTTACATTGTGAAACAGAGGAAAAGAGAATCAATAGACTTTAATATTGCTTCAAATATGCACTTCGTTTTGCTTCATATTATACGATTATTTATATAGATCTTTACAAAATTTTAAAGTATTAAAAAACCCAGTAGTTTCCCTTATATTTCTAATTTATTTAAAAGATCCTCTTTTATCAATTTTTATTATCACATTTGCCCATTTGTAGTTATATATGAAACGTATTAAAAGCGATTTTAAATTATACTTTATTATGTCAATAACATTCATTGATATTGCTTAAAATAAATTACATTTAACAAAATATAATTAAGTGCTGATTGGGTATAGTTTTTCAAGTAGTTAAAGCAGCACATTATTCATTCATTGGTTAATACATTGGAATTCATGTTTAAGTGTACTACAGATGGCAGCACCATATCATCTCCAATATAAATACTGTTTTTTTTTAATAATTCTATCTGCTTATATCCTACATTATTACCCATTGGTCCTACTCATATTTATTAAATAATAATAATAATAATAATAATAAAATAAAATTGGCACTATGTGCAAATCATTTCATATACTTTTTTTTTCTCTATCATTAAACCCTAGGTTTGATCTTCCATTGCTTTTCCTTTTAAATCCATTTCAATCCTTTTTTTTTATCTTAAGTTATTTCTGCCTTTATATTTTCTGGATGTATTGTGTGCGGCAGCCCTTTTTTGCTGTCTTTAGCCTGTTATGTCTAATGCAAAGATGAAACCGTACATATTATATGTGGTAATCAAGGCAATTAGTTCCTGATGATTCTGCCTTGGTTCCACCTCCATTTTTCCTATTTCCCATTTTTTCAATGATTACTGTATTTTGCTCTTGTTATGAGGATTTGTTTAGAAGAATTTTACAAAGATTTATACATCATTTTTATTTTGAGCAAATTCCTTTTTAATTTATACATTCACATTAATTGTTGATAATGCGTATTAGTTTTTAATGGTTTTATATATACTATATATATATGCATGTGTGTGTGTGTGTAGTGGTCAGAGCGTCTGGCTACCACGACACAAGTCCAGAATTCGTTTCCGGACTGTGCAAGGTTTGCTCAACCTTTCATAAATACACACACACACACATACACACATATATATATATACAGGGTGTCCAGCGAATAAGACCCTGATTTCAAAATTAAATATCTCAAAAGTAAAGATAAATAGAATTATGCGGTAAACGGTTTGTTTATTAGCTAAGCTGTAAAATTGTTATACAAAAGTTTCAAAATTTAGTTGAAAAAACCGTTAACAGATGGCGCTGTAATCGCAATACTTGTAAACTATGCTTCGAAGTCCAGAGCACAAGTGTCTCATTCCTAGATGGCTCCCTACGGAAGAACGAATATTGGGAAAGCTCACTTTTTTCATTGGGGTGATGTGCAGAAGTGGAGACATGTGGTCACAGAATTATTGCATCAGCTTTAATTTTAGAAATTTTCAGCTAATAGAATTTTCAACACAAAGTTTAGAAATCATTATATAAGAACTTATTAAAATATTTTATTAAATTCAATTTTTAATGCCATATAATTATTTACGCCAAAATGCATATATTTAGAAAAATAATTTTGTACTTTTTATTTATTTTTCATATTTTTAAATCATGGCATAATATTTTGATATTTTTGTTTATACCTGAATTATTATAAATAAAAAAGTAATTTTGCACTTTTCATTTATTTTTAAATCACGGCATAATACTTTGGATTTAGCACAACACATATATTTCTTTTCTTTGTAAAGTTTTAGAGACAGAAATTATGCATTAAATTATTTCTCTTTTAAAAGGAATTGATGATAAGTCATATCATCAACGTCAAAGCAAAATTATTTTGGATGCTGCATTTCTTTCAAACTCTTCGGATCCTATCGCTAGAAGCTGCGCAATTTCTGTGCTCAATGATAAAAAATAAAAACGAGTTTTTAAAATCAAAATTATTTTTTTAACTTAATTAAGTTTTTAAAAATATAAACTTTCTATTTTTTTCATTCAAACTATTCCCTACAATTTAGAAAAAAAAAATTATTTATGAATCATTATTATAAATGCTCAATGGTTTTTAAAAAAAAGTGTTTCTTTTAGATTAATTAAATTTTAAAACCAGAAACTTTGTATATTTTTATTCAAACTTTTTTCACAGTTTAAATAAATATTAAAAAGTAAAGATTTTCATTTTTTCAAATCCTCCTCTGCTTAGATTTGATTCCACGATCTACCAATTAGGAGAGAAAATACATATCACAGAGATACTTGTATCTGGACCGAAGTAGTTTATAAAAAATTTGAAACAAATCTCAATTATGTCAACACATGGCTCCGCTTCTGCACATTACCCAAATAAAATATTTTAATAAGTTCTAATATAATGATTGCTAAACTTTTTATTGAAAATTCTATTAATTGAAATTCGCTAAAATTTAAGCTGATGCAATAATTCTGTGACCAGATGTCTCCATTTCTGCACATCACCCTAACAAAAAAGTGATCTTTCCCAATTTTCGTTCTTCCATAGGAAGCCATCTAAGAATGAGACGCTAGTGCTCTGGACTTCAAAACACAATTTATAGGCATTGCGATTACAGCGCCATCTGTTAGCGGTTTTTGCAACTAATTTTTGAAACTTCTGTATAACATTTTTACAGCTTAGCTAATAAACAAACCGTTTATTGCATATTTCTATTGATCTTTGTTTTTGAGATATTTAATTTTGAAATCAGGGTCTTATTCGCTGGACACCCTGTATATGCATATTAAAGAATAAAGACAGCATTTATTTATGGAAATAATTGAATTATAAGACATATTGTGTAAAGTAAATATTAGTAAACTATTGGTAAAGTATTAGTAATGTGCAGTAAAGCGAAAGAATGCTCTAACTGTTGGAACTAAAACTCATTACTTTTTTTGTATGTAACAATATTCATAAAAACATCTGCAACGTGTATCTATGTAATAGCATTCATTCACTGTTCCTGCATCTCTTCTTCATTCTCAATAAAGGAGGCACCAAGCCCCTTATGCTCAAAATTCCAAAACTATAGTTTTAACCAAAAAAGAAAAAAAAATGAAATGTATGAGATAGTAAATGTATATTTAGCGGGTTGGATTATTTTGGTGTGCTATGTTTTATTCTGTTCTTAACTGCATTGTGAAACCCTAAAGTGCGAAAGTTTACTCCAATCAATGCACAGCATGCTACGCTTTTCCGTTCATTACTCTTGTACTTTTCTTAAGCGTGAACTCACGTACATCCGCTATTTTAACGTGCAGTCGTGGAATGAAAAGGTAACCCCCCCCCCCCCCATCCCTATTAACTAAGCAACAAATTATTGTAGAAGGAAGTTACTGGTACCAAACGATTGGAAATAAAGTCTTCTTTTAAATGATGTATAAAAAATTTGCTTAGGAGGCCAACTACATGTCAAAACGAACCCATTTTTTTTTCAATAGTAATACTTAAGTTTCACACAATAAATAAATTCTACACCCTCGAATTAGCTAAATGCAAATTTTCATTAACTTCGTAAGATAAAGTGATTATTTTAAAATGAGTATATTTTAGGGGCTGTACCCAAATTGAAGCTCGGTACTCGATTGTTGAAATGCTACAGAATGACTATGTCACTTCTATTAATGTATTATTTCTTGCCAACATGTCCATTTCACTCATTTAATATATTTAGACATTGCCAGCCCAAATGTTTCAATAAAATTAATAAAATATATTTATCTCAAATTACGCTTTCCTGCACATCATGGACGGCGCTTTAAACCATCATTTTGACTTTTTTAGGGTTCCGTCCTTAAAAAAGTAAAAACGGAACCATTATAAGATCACTCCTGTGTCTGTCTGTCTCTGTGTGTGTGTGTCTGTCTGTCTGTCTATCACAGCCATTTTACTCGTAAACTATGGAACGTGAAAAGAAACTATGGAACGTAAAGACCATTGACCCACATATTTTCAGATTAATAAACATTCATAAATATATTTAGTAGAAATGTAGTGGAGCTAATTATGGTACTTAAAAAAAAAATCTTTTCTTTGTATATCGTGTGAAAGATTTCGTAACGCTGAACTCAAAAATAAATTCCTTTTAATTCTAAGTATTATATTTTCAAAAATACTGTCGAAAATGTAGCGCAAAAATTAGTTCCCCCCCATCTAATTCCGAATCCACTGAAACTTAAATTATGAAAAAATTAGAAGTAGTAGACGTTAATTTAAACCTTGCTGTAAAATTATAGCGATTACCCTAGGTCACATCGTTTTTGAGAAAATCGTATTTTTCTGTTACACACAAATTTCGATTTACGGACATTCAGAAAAATTGCTGAGCATCACTGGATATACCTATCGTATCAGAAGTATAAAAGCATTGTTGATAATGAATTTCGAGAAAAATCAACGGTAATTACCCGAGATATCAACCCTTAAGGATACGGCCAGTTTGGACATACACAATGACAGGGGAGGCGTACTCTATGCCCATTTAACAAGTTTTAATGATATATATGTGTAATGTAATGTCCAGTAACAGTATAAAAGCAATAAATGTCAAATTGTTAAAAACATACTAATTTCATGGGTCACAGGACACAAAAAATTGGAAAAAAAAAAGGACCATTTTCAACATTTAATGTCTTAAAATGTATATGACTTTAAAACACAATTTTAATTGGGATGAAAGATATAAGTATGTTCTTTCATTTCATGTATTTAAAAAAATTGCAAGATGCAGAATTAGTATTTATAGGGGGCTCGAAACTGTTAGACATTTGTCGAACAGAAAATTGGCATAACAGTTTGCAGGATCACAAAATAAATATTGCAACTAGAATGAAAATTTTAGTGCTTACTTATACTTAAGTGCTTACTTGAACTTAAGAAAATTTGTATTTAAAGCATTTTTATATTTTTAATGCAATGTTGCATTTAGCTAATACAAAATTTTGAAAATTTCAACAATATAATCACATAAAAAAATATTTTTTTTGAACAATAAAAAGGAAATTTTCGGTTCACTTTATACAGACTAACATGAAATATGTGTTTTGAAAATATCATGAAAAAATATTCAGAAGTTTTTCCGGTATCCTGCCCGTTATGCCCAAAAAACGACATTTGGAGAAAAATGACTTCAACGTTTCGGAAACGCCGCTTCAGCTGTTGAGCGAGTATAATTCTAAAAGCCATAACTTCTGTTCTAATGGGAATTTCAAGGAAACAATTATATCAAAATGTTCAGAAAAGATAGGAGTTTAACATCTAAAAAATTAAAATTTCTAAAATTGTAAAGCTTTAAGAGTCCTGCGACCAATTAACCCTTTCCGGCGCGGAGTAATTCTGTTTATAAACTTACGAAATAATGGACTGACACCAGAATTTATAAACGAAATTATTAGAAAATATGAACTTGCTGATTTTCTCGCACATGTAAAAGGAAAATTTTAATTAAATATTCTTGGTGCCGTTTGTCTGTTTTGGAATTAAAATTAGGTGTGCTTTTTTTTAAGGACACTGCCCTCGAAAGGTTTAATTAGAACGAATCAGTTAATACTGTGGGATTCGCGACTAGTTTGCATTTAGTGTATATCTCAATACGCCTCAAGTGACTTTAAAAGTTAATTAAAAACCTATCTGGAAAAACGCGGCACTGACCAAGGCGGCGTTGCAACTTTGCAACTTTCTTTCGAAGCGCACTTAGTAATATGCCAAATTTAAACTTTGAACAAAGGTTTTGTTTTAACTACACTGTAGCAATATAGGTTATTTCTAGGCTGAATTTAGTTTTATGAAATGCCAAATGAAGTTTAAATATGCACTGTTTTTTGTCAGTACCGAATTAAGTTCATCATAAACAGATTAGGATAATATTAAAAAAATAGTTATACAGAATAGCTATATTTGATATTATTTAGGTTCCATATCTCTTTGAACTTTCATGATATATCCATTTACACTTTTCTAATATGTACTGTTATACCCAACCCTACGTTGTATAGTTTTTTACAAAGTCTTAGTATTATTTTAACAACGGTTTTTTTTTTTTAAATAATACAATTACAAATTCATATATTTATTCTACGGAACACTCTGTACGCGAGTAATACTCGTACTTGACAGTTTATTTAATCATAATTTGAAAACTACTTGGAAGTAAAATTTTATATTGAGAATTCGCATAAAGCAGGACGTAATAAATATAAGTCTGTCGGAAAAATTGTTGGCATATTTTTTCGAATATTAATTTCATAATTCCTAATTTATAGTATACTTTTTTTGAAATTAGAAATTCAAGGTTTTTATGTTTGAGTTTTTCAGTATTATAACTAAATAAAAAAATTGCACATTAGGATAATAATTTCAGGAGATATTACTAAAAATATGAAAATGTAATTGAACAATAGAAGCTTCAAAATTTTAATGTTTATAATCAAAAAACTTATCAACCAAATGACTTGAAATTTCGTTTATAGGCATAGTTTGAACCAAAGATTTAATATATACTGTCAAAATTAGGTGTTGCTATTGAAAAAAAAAGTTTAGTCTGGTTTTTATTTTTAAATGACCCCCTAATCAAATTTTATATACATCATTTAAAAGTAGACTTTATTTCCAATTGATTGGTACCAGTAACTTTCTTCTACTATAATTAGTTGCAGAGTTAGTAGGGGGTTTACTTTTTTTTCCACGATTGTACAGTGGTAGAAAAAAAAAAGTAAACACATCTTACTAAATCTGCAAATGATTATCATAGAAGAAAGTTACTGGTACCACACAATTGGTAATAAAATCTACTTTTAAATGATGTGTATAAAATTTGCTTAGGGGGCCATATACATATTAAAACGAACCAAAACTTTGATTTTTTTCAATAGCAGTACGCAACTCTGACAGCATACTTAAACTCTGCACACTTCAATTAGCCTAAAACAAATTTTTATGCAATTCGTAGGATAAGTTTCCCAGAAATTAATTATTTTAAAATGATCGTATTTTAGGGCCTGTATCCAAATTTAAGTTCGGTACTAGATTGTTAACCGAGAGAGCTTCCTTCTTGATCAAGGCATCTTAAGCACCACTTAGGCAGTCATTGAAGACTGCTAGACTACAGGATAGCAATAAGAAATTTCAAAATATCTAGTCACTTCTATCATAGACGGTCCCTTAAACCATCATTTTGCCGTTTTTTAAGCATAATTTGAAAACTACTTGGCAGAAGAATGTGAAATTTTGGATTTCTATAAAGCAGGACAATAAATCTAAATCCATTAAAAAAAAATGTAGGTTGCAATTCATAATTTTTTCGAATATTAATTTCATAATTCATAACTCATATCATAAAATCATAAAATTTACAAATTCAACGTATTTATGTTTGCGTATTTTAGTATTATTGCTGCACAAAAAATTAGCACATTAGGAGTATAATTTCAGGAGATATTAATAAAAATATGAAAATGTAATTTAACATTAGAAGCACTCAATTTTGAATGTTTATGATCCAGAAACTTATCATCCACATGACTTGTAATTTGGTGTCTAGGCATAGTTTAAACCGAAGATTTGAAATATCTTGTTAAAATTGGGTATTGCCATTGAAAAAAATGAAGTTTGGGTTCGTTTTAATATGTAGATGGGCACCCTAAGCAAATTTTATATACATCATTTAAAAGTAGACTTTATTTCCAATCGTTCGGTACTAGTAACTTTCTTCTATGATAATTTGTTGAGGAGTTAGTAAGGGGCGTTTACTTTTTTTTCCATGTCTGTACAATAATTAGTTTCGTAAACGCAACATAATGTACGAATCTTGCACAAACTTTGTTCCTATTAATATAATTTCTCTCGTTGATTTATATTAATAAATTTGCTTATGTTAAATTAATAAATTTAATAATTAATTTATGCTGAAAGATGATTCTTGAAGTGAGACTACAAATTTAAATTTTGCATTAATATTTTTAACGAGTTTTCATCATTAATCTACATAATCCAGATAGAAAAATCTCATTATTGATCTTGTTATTGAAAGAGTGAAAGCAATGGGAAATTTAATAGAATTTAATTAGACAATATAGCTTTTGCTGTATTTAAAACAGCAGTACGCTGTGCAAATAAAGCTTAAATATTTATTTAATTTATTACAGAATTTTTATATAATTATGTTAATCTCGTAAGAAAACTGTTAAAAAATTCTTAACGTTATAAAAAAATATATAGTTCATAGTTTATTTTTTAAATTTTACTATAATATTTCAATAATAATATAAAATCGTGAAAATAAATTGTTTTGAACAGTAATACATCAGTTTTTCCTTTGGATTTCCCGTGTGAACGACACATGAAAGGAATTTTATCCTGAATACGTTCCCGGAACACGGAAATGAATGTTTCTCCAGGGGAAAAAAAAAAAAATATATATATATACAGTTTTCAGTATAAAGCCTGCTATAAAGCAGTCAACTGTATCGTCTTGTAAGTTTCATGAAGAATGCAAATTTATTTTTTATTTTGCAAATAGAAGCAAAACTTTGGTGATCTTGTTTGCAAAATAACTCAGAAAAGCAGAAATAATCCTGGCCTCAAAAGCTTCACAGGGATAAATTCTGCGATCTAAAATAAATAAATTAGGTTAAAAAAACGTATCTGTAAACAAATAGTTCTTTTATCAAATAATTTTTGATATTTTATTATTTATTGATCAAGAAAACATATGATATCAATTTAACAAGAAATAATTTTTCTTTCTGTAAATATTATATAAATAAAGCTTTACCAAATATAATAGTAGAATTTCAAACTTTCTATTGTAATAATAATCTAATTTTAAGCTTATCCCCTCTTAAAATACTTGATTATTCAATACGCATCACGAAGTAAAATTAATATTTTAGAAAGTCACGATAAAACATTAAATATCAAAGCTCATACAATGATTTTAAAATGTCGCAATGTAAATAATATAATATTTTAGAAAAAAAAACATAGAGAATTTTAGTTATATACCGAATAGAAGGAAGGCGCGTCAGTCATAGAGGCATTAACATATTGAGTTACTCTCACACTCAAAAACTAACAAGTGGTTTTTATAAGAGAAATATACTTAAATTTACATGCGGATATGCCGGGTTTACGCTGCTTATCGCTATTGCGGCAAATCGCGAAAAATGATTCATTTGGCGAAAACAGGAAAGATTGAAATCGCCAACGTGTGAGAATTTTTCGTTAATCCCCCCCCCCCCACCCCCCACCCCCGCCATGACACTTAATGATGTTTTTGCACGATTAAAAGTTTCTGTGTTTTATTATTTGTGTTTTGATATTTTCAGTTCTTGTTCACATTTTTTTTTAAGGAAATATTTATTAATTTGTTTCCATTTAACGCACTAACATGCTATCCCAAATCCAGAGTTAACTCGGGTTTTTGTTTAAATGATTTAGGAATAAATCGGGCTAGATTTTTTATTTGCCGACTTTGCAAAGCATCTATAATACACATATATATTGTATTAGTTTCTTTAATCATGGTTCAATTTAGATCAATAACTATTAAAGTGCAGTTTAAAAAAAATGAAACACGTAGAAAAAAAGAAAAACAGTGTACGTTAGGAAGTTTAAAGAACGATTTTAGAATGCAGTTTTTCAGGACAAATATATTACTGACCTTATTTAAATTTGGCTATAGTTTTATTTTAAATTGTTAGCCAAATCGCCAAGTTTAGTAAAAAGCCAGCGAGAACTCTTCTTACATACACTGTAAAAAAAAAAAAAAAAAAAAAAAAAAAAAAAAAAAAAAAACTAAAATACGAAATACTACTGGCAATCGAGACGCCAGTACTGTTTCCGTATTTTAAAGGAATTTTTTTCTGGTAAATTACAGAAAATTTTGCATTTTTTTTGCCTTTACGGGGAAAAACATCCGTTAAAATACGGAAATAGTACTGGCGTCTTGATTGCCAGTAGTATTTCCGTATTTTAGTCCTTTTTTTTTGTTTTTTTTTACAGTGTATCAGCATTAATACAAAATTTAATATAAGTGTATCCAGAGAATTAATTACTAGGAGAAAAAATAAGTGGGTAAGTGTGATCACAGATAGCACCGAGGATTTCGTTTAATATTCCTTTCAAAACACTTTATCCTTTTGCAAAATCTGTTAGTTCCACATTTTGCAACCAGGGGGCGCACTCTATTCTAAACAAACCTCTATCCGAACGAAACTCCGTTTTACAAACTATCCGTAAATATATTAGTCGAGGGGATCGAGCCCATAGCGCCCGAGATAGGTATACGTCCCCTGGCGGTAAAAATTGCAACTAAAATATGTACGGCTATGCTGCATAGTATGAAAGAGTGGACAAAGGAGTGTCGGCAAAAGTTAGAAAAGTGCATCCCGGTCGAAAAGTGTGGAGGTTAGAAAAAGTGCTAAAAATACAGAAGTTAGAGACCGGAGGGGTAAATAATATAAGACTTTTTGAAAATTTTATGATTTTTCGTGTGATTGCAAATGTTTTGCTATAAGTATGCAAAATTTCCCATCTCCAACTTAATTAGGGGCTGAGCTAGTAAAATTGCTTAAAATACACAAGTTAGAGCCCAGAGGGTTAAATATATGACTTTACCCAGCAAAAAAAGAAACAGTGGGCCATCAGCTGGAGAAAAGATGGCAGCCAGCAGTGCCATCAGCGGTAAAGTGCAAGGGTGCCATTACTTAAACCTGTTGAAAAGTGTCCGAGCCGAATGCAGCTGGCCCATCAGTGATGGCCAACAGCAGGCCAGCATTGGTATGCCATCACATTACTTCAATCCGGCACTTTTCCTGCCCCACCAGTGGCCGAGAGGTTCTGCTCCTGAAGCTGGAAGACGGGAGGTGCTGGGTTCGATCCTAATCACGCCCGTCGGCGTAATCGTCCGGAGTTTTCGTGGTTTTCTTCGGACCTTGAATTTCCAAGCGTTAATACGGATTAGGTTCCCCTAGAAAGACCCCCACGAAGGGCATTCCCCCTTTAGGGCCTATATTCCTCGTGTTGATAATTGGCCGTCATAAAACACAACAACCCAACCGGTACTTTTCCTCCAGTGCTACCACCTATCCCACCGCTATTCCTTTGCTGGCCCAGCACTTTCCCTTACAAAAATTTCTTATAGAATTCTATAAAAAAAACAAAGTATTATATAATTATGGCTCTTTTTTCTATAAGCTAGTTTCACCAAGAGCTATAGAAATGTCTATAATAGAAATGTCTATAGAAATATTTGAACTGCATGTGGTCACCCTCCCAGGTACTGACAGCACTCGATGCTGTTTGGTTTTCGTGATCGGACATGAACAAGTGCTTTCAGCGTACGCTACGACTGCTCGTAGTTTTCAAGCTCTCATTACACTAATTCAAGTTTGTTTCTTTTGTGATTTACATTCCCAATCATTAAACTGGTATAGAAATCCTATGTATTTTATACGCTTTTTTTATTATTGATTCTGAACTGCGTAAATTATGAAAACCGAAATCCTTTGTGACCTAGTAAAACCAGATTTAAGGAGGGAAAAAGTGCGTTGAAATAAAGAATTTATTTATTTAGTCATTTGCTTATTTATTTTGTTGGTGGCAGTGGTGCAATATTTTTTACAGTTTCGAAAAAAATTAGCTTCACAGCTTAAATTGTGTTAAGATATTCATTTCAGATTTGGTTCAAATGCTCAATGTCTTCGATATTCGCAGCGCCACCTAGCGTAAGGGTTCCCAGCAATAATACTGCAAAAGTTCGTGCACTTCCATGAAGTGGTGGGCCAGCGCATGAGATAAAATGGATGAACACCAGAATTTTATCTGATGATTTCCAACAGCAAAGTTGACTGAAGCTGTTCAGCAGTGGTCATGCAGTGGTAGACCATTAGCCAGCACTTTTCCATCATTGCTAGCACCTATCTTGCTGCTGGCCAGCAATTTCCTCTTTGCTGGGTATTAGAATTTTATGATTTGCCGTTTAATGTGGGGTGTTGAGCTATAAGTATCCAAAATTTCAAATCTTCAATTTAATAAAGGGCTCAGTTGGAAAAAAAATTAAAATACACAAGTTAGAACCCAGAGGAGTAAATATAAGACTTTTGCAAAATTTTATGATTTGTCGTATGAAGTGAGGTGTTCAGCTATAAGAATCCAAAATTTCAAGTCTTTAACTTAATTAGCGGCTCAGTAAAAACAAAAAAAAAAAGCTTAAAATACACAAGTCAGAGTCCAGAAGGTTAAATAAAACACTTTTTCAAGATTTCAGGATTTGTCGTTTGATGTGAGGTATTCAGCTATAAGAATCCAAAATTTCAAGTCTCCAACATATATAGTTTCTGAGAACGGGCTCTGAGACGGACAGACAGACAGAGGAGTGAGACGAATAGGGTTTCGTCAGATGAACGTTCCCTAAAAATTAAGACATTGGAAACTGATTGGAGGAACAATATTAAACAGACTGCAATACGAGAAACATAGTCGAGGGGGGGGGGGGGTGACTGCCATAACATTAGCCAATCATGTAAAGTTTCTGACATGAGATGGGCTAATTTAGCACAAAATCAACCACATTCCACACAATTTTGCCCAAATCTATCAGATAAAATTTCTAGAATATGAAGACAATAAAGTAGCTATTGATAAAGTAGAATATTTTGCAAATATATACCGTGTTTACTCGCGTAATAGTCCCCCTCGCGTAACAGTCGCACCTCCGATTTGAAGCAGAAAAGATCGTCAAAATATTTTCTTCGCATAAAAGTCGCAGTCGAGTATTTGACTTTTATCTAGGAAATAGAAAATTATCTACTGTACTCTTCCCAGAACTAGTATTCATAATGGATTCATCTGTTCTGTCACTTCCACTGACATACCCGAAGGTCACTACATTTTTCAGATACCGATTCGCATTATAATAGTGATGATACCTTCAATGAAAGTGAATGTCTATAGAAATATTACCATAAAAAGGAAAATGGTATTTAATAAACAGAACCTAATCTGGAACATTTAGTAAGTTACTAATCTCATTATAATATGTTTGTTTTTTTATACCAGTAATGTTTTAGCATCAGAATGTACAATATTGTGTAGTGGATTTCCTCGCATAATAGTCGCACCTAGACTTTCACAATGAAGAATTGGCAAAAAAAGTACGACTATTACGCGAGTAAACACGGTATATATATATATGTGTGTGTGTGCAGGTTCGGCTGAAAAGCCCCGGGCCTGACAGTGAAAACAACATTTTTTTGGAATTTTGTTTCTATTTATTTATGAACATAATCTCCAGAAAGGCTAATACATTTATCATATCGGCGTTCTAATTCAATTAAATCGTCTCTATAATGCGATTCGTCGCGCTGTTCAAAATAGCTGTTTACGGCATCAATAACCTCCTCGTTGCTCTGAAATCTTCGTCCACCAAGGAATTTTTTTAGGTTAGGGAATAGGTGGTAGTCACTGGGCTCTAAATTTGGCGAATAAGATGGATGTTTAAGCAATTCGAACCCTAATTCGTAGGTTTATCCCATTGCGATAACTGACCGATGTTCTGGAGCATTGTCATGGAGAAACAACATTTTATTTTCGGAAAATGAGGTATTTTTTTTTTTTTAACCTCGTCACTCAAACGTTGCAGTAAACTTGCGTATTACTCACCAGTGATACTTTTACCCTTTTCCAAGCAATCAATAAAAATAATTCAATTTGTGTCCCAGAAAACTCTCGCCAATAACCTTGTTAGCTGACAAAATTGACTTTGCCTTTTTTGGAGCTGGTTCATCCGGCGCAATCCACTGTCTTAATTGTAATTTTCATTCAGAAGTGTAGTAGTGAATCCAAGTTTCATCTATAGTTAGAAGCCTTCTCAAAAATTCTTTGGGATTTTTTACCGTAGAGCTCCAAAGTCTAACTTGATGCGGTTTTCCGATGCAACATTTGGTCAAGTGTCAGCAAAGCGGCACCCACCTCGCACAGGCCTTGTAGAAGACCAGAATATTAGCTAAAATATTACCTGTACGTTCTTTTGATATGTTTAAAGCCTTTGCTATCTCGATCAGTTTTAATCTGCGGTCTTCCAGGACTATTCAATGAATTTTTTTCAACAATTTCAGGAGTTGTCACTTCCACATGGTGTCCAGAGCGAGGCTCATCACTCGTGCTCGTCCGTCCCATTTTAAACTCTGAAACTCACCATTTAACCATCGAAAATGATGGGGCAGAATCATTTAGTGTGCTGTCTATGTCCTCCTTGATTTCTTTAGACTACAACCCTTCAAATGGAAATATTTGATTACCGTTCGTTTTTCGAAATTCTTTTATTTTCGTAAAAAAAAAAAAAAAAAAAAAAAAAAAAAAAAAAAAAAAAAAAGTCAGTATTCATGTCAGAAATTAATCACCCTGATGTGATATAATTCTCAGCGTGTTATAATAGAAACATGTAACTCACATATGTTTACTTATTTTTTTAAGTATATGAAGTGAAATAACAACACCCTAAGTCTACCCTATGATGCATTATTTTTGCAATATAAATACCAAACAAGTCTAGTCATTGTTTGTGTATAATTGAATTTAAAAATTCTAAGTTACACGCCATATTACTGCATAAGTTTAAATTATTGACTGAAATTGTTTTAGAATCCATGAAACTACTACAAAATAATTGAATCATTTTTAGCATTTTGTTATATAGATTTTGATCGCTTTGCAGTTAGATATTTTTCTGCAAAACTTTTTCTCCATTATTATGACATATTTATGTCGTATTTCTACAATATTTCCTTTAACAATATTTGTAGGCTGGATAATCATTTCATAGTTGGAATTATTAAATGGATATATGAATAAATTATATTATTATCAATATGAAATAACTAAAAATACAAAAGATTTTATTTATTTATTCTAATCCCAATTTGCATTTTTTGTTGAACTGAGATCACAAATGTTTTAATCGATTTTTAATGAAAACAATGTTGTTTCTACTCTACAAAAATTTAATTGAAATTCAGATGAGGAGCAAACATTCAAACCGTGCTTTCTCACAAAAAAATAAAAAATGAGTTATTGTTATTTTTATGAACTCTGTGTTAAATTGCACAGAAATAAACGATATTTTTTACCAAAAAAAATTTTTCTCCAATTATAAATCAATTTTAAAACTTGACGTTTCAATCAAAGAGTGTTTCCTCCAGAGCCTGCATTCAGTCAAACAGTGATTTCTCCAGTCTGCCAATCACAATTGTCACTTAACGTGTACTTTCGAAACCTACCATACATACCCAATTGAAACGGATTGTTTTAGAGAAAAATAAGTTACTGTTAAAAGCTTCCAGAATTATAGATTTCAAGATCTACGTGAAGGATATGATGTAAATCTTCTTAAAAAGGGAGTTAATGTTGGTTGCCCTTTTTCAAAGGGTTGTTTTAGAATATATTCCTCTTAGCCACGCCATATGAGTTGAAAAGAAAAAAAAGATGTTGAAAAACTTTTGAAAGTAATGTACGGTGAACAATGAAAAAATCAACCTGATGATGTCTTCAAATGCTACAAACACATTATCCATGATTTATAAGCCTGCAATGAAGAAGAGGGGGATGTGTGTGACTGTCTAGATGAAGATATTGGTTTTAAAATTTTAAGAGGATTTCTGGCAAACGAATATTTATTTAGGAAGTATTTAATGAATACTACTAGGTACCATAATCTGTCATTTTATTTTATCAATAATCAACTGAAATTCGGTATTTATTCAAATAAACTAACGCTTTTGTATTATTTGTGAGTTAGAACTTATTTCATTCGAAAAGCGTTTTATCCACTTGTCAAACAAATAAAACATGTTTCCTCCTCTGAATTCGGCCAAAACGTGATTTCTCCAAATATTAAATGCATTTTATTAATTTGTTTTATGTTTAATATCTTAGGTATGCTTACAATTCGTTCTAATAACCAGTAATAAAAATGCACAATAAAAATTAGAATTAAATACAAGCTATTTTCTAATTTATCAGTTTTTTGTGTTTTTTGAAAATTTGTATCTAAAGGAGAAAACATGGTTTGCATGTTTGCTCCACAGATATGTTTTTTTCATCTATTTCCAGTATCAATGCCTTATTAAAATTTAATTTTATGAATTTTTTTAAAAATTCAGCCGTAGTTTCAAAATTTTGTTTAAAAGAGCTGTTTCAAAAAAGCTTGAATATCTAATATGTAAAAATATTTTTTATAATTTTAGTATGTTTCGAACTCAAACTAAAACTGTTTCTAAATTCTTTAAACGGTAAATTAAAAGAAATTCTTTGCTAAATATTTACTTATAAATATTTAATTAATTAATATGCATTTCTATCAGCATTTCACTCTGGTGTAATTTAATATTGTTTAATTGTGTTTTAAATGTGTCTAACGTCAAATCTCGAAATTTTAGAGTTCGTTCAACTCTGTTCAGAAACATTAAGCTACATCTGGATATTATAAGCACATTAATCATACTCAATCTTCTACTACTAACTATTTCAGTAATTATATTTAATAACGCGACTGTAACCCATGAATAGATTAAATGCAGGAAGCTTTTAATTTACCAAAATGTGTTGTTTTAAATGGCGTTTAATCTGTGAATGTAGTTGTAAATATGCCTTAGATCATAAACTCTAAGTAATGAAATACTATCTTGTCATGAATTATTCTAAAATTTGGATTGAAGTATTTTTTTACAGTACAGGAGAGTAGATTTGAAGACGAAATAATCAGGTGTTGATGTTATTTATGACGGCCGATTATCTGCACGAGGGATATAGGCCTAGGGAGAGTGTCCTCCGTGGGGGTCTTTCTAAGGGAACTTAACCATCGCTAAGACTTTTTATTGGTGGGGGAAAGAATCTTAAATTGCCAAGTCAAATTTCAGTATTTTCCAACTCGTTTTATAATTTTGTCAACTTACCACAGTTAAAAAACGTAATGCAGTTCTTATTTGTTAAAAGTTTAATAATATTCCCAATTAGTTTTGTAATTTTTGCTAAGTCTATCAGAAATAGAAAATATATTACAGTTTTTATTAAAATTTTAAACAAATTTGCCAACTAAGTTTATAAATTTGCCCGTATAATAACATTCGCGAATGTTTTGTGGGGAGGCTCACCCCCTGTCCCCTCCACCCTTAGCGAGGCCCCTGAACTTAACTCGTATTTACGCAAGGTTTCCCAACGTTCGAAGGAAACCACGAAAACTCCGAACGGTTAAGCCGACGGGCACAATTGGGTTCAAACCCAGCACCTTCAGCTTCGAGATCAGAACCTCTCAGCCACTGGCGGAGCCGAAATAATTAGTATTCATAGATTGAAAAATTGTCAGAATTTCGTCGATTATGATTATGTAAAATTCGAATTTAATTTTGATAGGGAAAGAACAGCTAACACGTAACTATAAGTTGTAACTTTCCAAGTGGGCGAAAAATGTCCTGGCCAATATTCGAACCAGGGATCTCTTGGCTGATGTCATCCATGCTTTTTCAACTGAGTCATCCCGGACGAATCTGGGAGACCTAATTTACCCAGCTAACCTAAATGATCACAACATCTGGTCTGATATATGAATCCACTCCGCAGAATAAATCACATGTTATGGAACTCCAGTAAACGGTGAATGCGTAGTTATATTAGATTAATTTGTAACACATATATTCAATTGGTAAATAAATCTTATCGGTTGTAAACTTCCAAGTGCGTGAAAGATGTTTGGGACAGGATTCGAACCAGGGATGGCTTTAGCCGCCAATACTCTGTCAACTGAGCCATCTCGTACCATGTCCTCCAGATTCGTCCGGGATGGCTCAGTTGGCAGAGAATTGGCGGCTACAGCCAAGAGATCCCTGGTTCGAATCCTGTTTCGAACATTTTTAACCCACTTGGAAATTTACAACAGATAAGATTTATTTACCAATTGAAAAATTGTGTTACAAATTAATCTAACAAGTAACTATTATGAGAAAAACAATATCAACTTAAAGGTATAGTTCCGTGTATTCGAATTTTCTTGGAAATCCTGTTAACCACTTCAACGCTCTGCACGGTTCGAGATCTGACTCAAACCCGAAAGTTCTATTTGAAGTCCATCTGAACCTCGATGCGAACCTGATATTTAAACAAAATAATTATCGTCAAACTGACCCTAAAGGAAACACGACTCGGGTCGCATTCGGAAGACATAGGATCATCGGATTCGATGCAGGTTTTAATAAAAATTCCTTTTCAATTACGTTGTCGTCAATCTCACTTATTTTGACTTATAGTAGACGATAATGCATTAAAATGCTTCAACTATAGCTGTAAAAACATACAAGATTTTAAAACGTAATGTAGTGCTGTGTACTTTGAAACTAAAACCATAGTCGAAATTTGTGAATATCAGTCAATTTTTAGAAAAGTTAAAGAGTTTCTCTCCATAAAAAAAAAGAAGTAACTAACGCTGTCACCGCTGCCGTAAATGAATTTTTTGTGACAAGGGGTCTTTCTTCGCTAATATTATGAAAACTATTGCATACAAAACAATGTGAAAATTGGTAGCATTATAGAGAAATATTTGATAAACACGCTGAAACGGACCATTTTTAAATCGAATAATTATTTTAAGAGCTATTAATTGTTAAAATCGGTAAAATTCGTTCCATTAAAAAAGTTTTATAGTAACAAAAACTATACATAGGAGTTTATTTTTTGTTTTCTAGTAATATACTTCATAAACTTGTGGTGTGCAGACTGCGCTTATTTCTTTAATTTGAGTAATTTTTTTAGGTTTTTTTTTTTTTTTCAATATTGTATTTAAATTTTCACCATTTCAAGAAATATTTTTTTCATAATTAGTAAAAGTCATATTTTTTTATTGATACCAATTAGTAAAACAGCGCAAAGAAATATATTTCCTTTCAAATAAAAAAATTATTTACATGTGACTATTAAAAACAGAAATGAAAGCTTAAAATAATAATTAAATGATCACGTGTTAAAAGTAGGAAATTGAGAAAATTGTCATAAAAATTGTATTTACACGTGAATATTACAAAAGTAAGAAAACTTTAAAATAATAAAATTTTTACACGCGAAACGCATTTTATGGCGACAATTACGTCATATATAAATTGCCCAAATATTAAATGTCATCATAAGTAAAATGTTTAAAATAAATAAATTATTACGTGTGAAAAACTTTTAATGTTGGAAATTTGTTCATCTTTAAAAAGCACAAATAACAATTTTCCCAAACACATTTAAATTGAATTATCTATTTACACGAGAATCTCAAAACAGGAAAAAACTCTTTAATTAATTAAATTACTTACGCGAAACCCATTTAATGGTGAAACTTACGTTATATATTAAACCGATACATTTAAAACTATTTTTTATGGTCAATATTCATGCGACGTCACATTGGGAATCGTATGGTGTAAAAAGTAACGCGGCTAGCAAATTTGTTTACGTATTTAATCACTTGATGCATCATAAGTATACAGGTAAATGTATGCGCAAAATACCTTCGATTTATTTTGTACGAATTACTATTTGATAAATAATATTAGAAATTTTGTACATACTTATTAATTAAAATAAATAATTTACATTTTAAAAATAACATGAAAATATGCGTGATAGTGCATTAAAATCGAGAAAAGAATTCATCCACAAGCTATATATGTTAGTAGTATGTAGAGCCGGGTGTGGGACAAAAAGGGGCGGGATCGTTTGATGGACAGGTGGGCGTGTCCGATCGCGAACTATAAGAGGGTGTGGGACAAAAAGGGGCGGGGTCGATGGATGGACAGGTGGGCGTGTCCGATCGCGAACTATAAGACGGGTGTGGGACAAAAAGGAGCGAGGTCGTTGGATGGACAGGTGGGCGTGTCCGAGCACGAAGTGTAAGACGAGGGGTAAATTTTTTCAACGGTTCGAGGCAAGGGTTGTTTTTTAGTTGGATGGACAGGTGGGCGTGTCCGATCACGAACTATAAGACGAGGGGTCAATTTTTTCAACGGCCGGAGGCAAGGGTTGTTTTTCAGTTAGATGGACAGGTGGGCGCGTCCGGTGGGTAAGGGACAAAACGGAGTGTTCTCATTTTTGATTGACAGGTGGGCGTGTCCAAACACATGCTCTTACGCGAGGGGTGATTTTTTGACGACGGTTGGCAGGAAGTTTAGTTTCGAATGGATTCTTCTGCTATAAGAGGGATTAATAATGTTTTTTAAACAAAGGATTTCAATTTAATTTCATTGAATGAAATAACTAAAACTTAATTATTTTTATGAATGGATTATTTTTAATGTATTATAAGCGAGTTTATGTTTTATTTTAATTTAAACGAATTTAACTTTTAATGGATGATTAGTTCAGAATTTTAACCGGTTTTAAAGCTATTTTTATTTTTTAATTGATTATTTTTTTATTGGGAACCTTTTTTACTGAATGCATTATTTTCATAATGACGTAATCGGCGATTCGAATTTATTTAATTGCATGAATTAATTAAAATTAAAAATTTAAGCTGATTATTTTTAAATTTGATAAGTGGTGCCAAAACAATTGGAAAAGAAGCATTATGAACAGGGACTATGGTTGCAAATGATGTGTTATCAGGTGAAATTTTTAAATCGTCTCTTAAAACACGATCAAAAATGGCATCGCACTGCGAAACAATTTAGCAAAAAATCCGCCTATACCGTATCCTCTCTGTAAAACCGTTCCCCTATAGTAAGGTAAACCATTTCCTGTTTGTCCTGCATAATAATCTTCGAACTTTTGTGTACAACATGTATGAGGCACCAACATTTTGCCGATCTTTCTTTATCGCAATCAAGAAGGAAAATGAGATTAATTTAAACATAATGCTCTTTTATATGATCTGTCGTAAACGGAAATTCAAGGTTACAAAAACTTTACCTCTTTCAAAAGGCACTAAATCTCCAGAATGCAGTCTAATATCAATTTGTACCGTTTGGAAATGCTGACGAATAACTGGTACGTACAATGGTCTTGAATAATTAGCATTAATAATTTCGCCATCGCTTCCTTCAACAGACACAATTTTTAGAAGAGGGGCTTCTACATCACCTACGATTTGAGGCTCCACGAGATCACAATACACATACATCACGGGAAACGATGACTTTGGGTCAGCCAACAAAAGGACTTTGTTGCAATCCTGTATATTCTCCTGGTCCAAACCCTAAAAGTTCAGCTACACCTTCATAAAGAACTACTTTCGATTTTTTATCTGTCTTGATTGTAACTCTTTTCGTAACTGGGTGAAAATGAAATTCAATCTTATTTTTATGCGACGGTATCGTCATACTTTTAATGAGATCCTGTATGGTTTCATAACATCCAGAAGGAACTCTCCTACCTTCCAATTTTCCATCCCCCAAGTCAAAACCAAACAAATTATTATCATTTATAACGTTATACCATGTATGCGGATAAATAAAATCGACCAAAGCCATTTCCCATTCACCTTTTTAATTTATGGGGGTGGGCAGTTGAGTTGTAAATTGCGATATTTTATTATTTGGGAAAAAGCTCATAGAGCTGTCACTGATGATTGTGATATAGAACGACATCTCTTGATGAAATGAACGGTAAGTATGATGTATACTCTATTTATATCATTCGAATATCTTTAACCCATGCATTGAATTTTTCCGGATAGCCTTGAAACTTCACAAAATATTGAACTTTTCCATTACGTTTCTTTTTCTTCAAAACATTCTCCACAGGATAAAAACCAGAATCCGAAACTTTTTGTAGTTCTTGTTTGTAAAATGTTCCTTTTATGATTTCTCCTGCTAAATCTTTTAATTTATAGACAACGGGCACTCGGTGTATGATTTTATGAATAGTAAAAATTTCTCTCGTCCAATTTTGTTCGTATCCTTTCTCAAAACGTAGTTTCTCTTTACTTATACGAACGGTATCGCCGACACTCAAGTCAGATTTCATTGGAGAAATTTTGTCGTTTGCATACAATGTTTTCCAAACCTGACTTTGGTTATCGAAGTTTACTGATGCTGGCTCTATTTTAATACTACGATGCCATGTGTGGTTATAACTGTGTACTAATTTATCGATTACATCAATATATCTCTTTGTATTCTTTTCAGTAAAATATTTCCACATTTTCGTTTTAAGTGCACGATTAAAGCGTTCTACTACTGAAGCTTTTGTGGAGTTATTAGTTGTGAAAAAGTGAACCTTCTGCCTTTTTAAGAAATCCTGTACAAGCTTATTTGTGTACTCCTTCTCATCGTCACACTGCAGTGTTTGCGGCTTACATTCCGAAAATATTTTTTCGAAAGCTCGTTTAATACCTGAAGCTTTTTTATCTTTTAACGGTATGGCCCATGCATACTTAGACAAAATATCAATACATGTCAATAAATACCTATATCCATCATTAAAAGAAGACAGGGATTGCATGTCTACTAAATCAGATTGAAACTGCTCGTTTATGCCTCCTACTATAACGCGATTTCTGGGGAATTTGTGTCGCAAAGGCTTGTGTAAAGTATACGAATCTTTCGTCTGAAGCCATTTCTTTATCTGTTGTGTTTTTACGCGGCCTTTTAAGGCACGTTGCAAAGCACTGATACCACCGAAACTCGCTGGTAGCTCCGGATCCCGATACATCTGATTCAAAGATTCCATTACAACAATGATTATGATCAAAACGAAAGTTAACATTCATTTATATTTTTTCAGCTACAAATACAAAACGATGTTTATCTCATCAATGTTTTACTTAAAATGAAAAGTATTATGATAAAACCTTTAATATATACCTTGTTTGAAAAGTATCAGAAATTAAAAAATAATCAATTTCTTAAAAGTTCTAATTAAAAAACTTCAGTTAAAATTCAATTCAAAAAGCTTAAAGTCAATTTAAAAATAATCAGCTTAAATTTTTAATTTTAATTAATTCATGTAATTAAATAAATTCGAATCACCGATTACGTCATTATGAAAATAATGCATTCAGTAAAAAAGGTTCCCAATAAAAAAATAATCAATTAAAAAATAAAAATAGCTTTAAAACCGGTTAAAATTCTGAACTAATCATCCATTAAAAGTTAAATTCGTTTAAATTAAAATAAAACATAAACTCGCTTATAATACATTAAAAATAATCCATTCATAAAAATAATTAAGTTTTTGTTATTTCATTCAATGAAATTAAATTGAAATCCTTTGTTTAAAAAACATAATTAATCCCTCTTATAGCAGAAGAATCCATTCGAAACTAAACTTCCTGCCAACCGTCGTCAAAAAAATCACCCCTCGCGTAAGAGCATGTGTTCGAACACGCCCACCTGTCAATCAAAAATGAGAACACTCCGTTTTGTCCCTTACCCACCGGACACGCCCACCTGTCCATCCAACTAAAAAACAACCCTTGCCTCCGGCCGTTGAAAAAATTGACCCCTCGTCTTATAGTTCGTGATCGGACACGCCCACCTTTCCATCCAACTAAAAAACAACCCTTGTCTCGAACCGTTGAAAAAATTTACCCCTCGTCTTACACTTCGTGCTCGGACACGCCCACCTGTCCATCCAACGACCTCGCCCCTTTTTGTCCCACACCCGTCTTATAGTTCGCGATCGGACACGCCCACCTGTCCATCAAATGACCCCGCCCCTTTTTGTCCCACACCCGGCTCTACATACTACTTATGTTCCTGAAAATATCTTAAACTCGACTAAAACGTGAAATATAAGAGTAAAATTTCAAAACACCGCGCTTTTCAATACCGTGACACTGAATGTTATTTCCAAGCTGACGGGGATTTTTAATCTCGAGCCCAAAGGAGCGATAGTGTCTATGTAGTTTCGTTATAAAAGTCCGAGAGCAGCGACATTTTTAATATACCATTTTACACAAGCTGATTTTCAAACGTTTAATTGATCTTACTTATCAATCCCAAACACAGCCGTAAGCTGTCACGACAACGGTGGGTGAGGCCATGTTAACCGAAAAATGCCCCGTTCAAACGAAAAAGCATGGCGACTAGACTACACTGTAAATTAACATAAATATTTCTTAATGTGCGAAAATATGATATAACCACGAACAAAATTATACAGCAACTACTTCAGAGATACCTATGATTTTTAAAAGCGTTTTGTATCTCGAAAAACCTCAGAAACCAATATATTTTCAAGTTTTAAAGAAGGATTTACGATGACAAAGTTTCTTTTGCTTCCGCTATTTTTTTAATTGTTTTTGATCACTTTTTATATAGTCTATTAAACAGGTTTCTTTCGAACGATCCATTGTGCATTTTTATGCTATTTTGAAATAAAAATTCAAGTTATATGAATTTTATAAAAATATTTCTTATAACAGAAAATTTTTCGGTATCTTTTTAATAAACTTCCAACAGAAGAGGTTATATAACTGCAATTCGTTTGTAAGTTGCTTTTTTATGTATGGACGCGGAACGTACAATCCTTCAACGGATGTTCCAATTTTCATACTTTATTTTTCTAAGGTCTTGTTCTGCTGATTTTCAACTTCCATTTCATTAGAATAAAAATTATGTACTAGTATACAGGGTGAATCTAAACTCTTGGACAAAACTTTAAGGGGTGATAGTACGCATCAAAACAAACAATATTAAATAGGCAACTAAGGGCCCCAAACTTCTTCCAAAGGAGATAGGTACCTTTAAAGTTTAGGGTCCAAAATTTCAAATGATTATAAAAAACGGAAAAATTGGTCGATTCGTTCGCGACTTTCGCTAAAACTATTCTTTATGTGATTATTTTCTTGAAAATAAATTTTAAAGAGAAATTTAAAAAAATGCCGATAGAGGGCGCTTTAGATTTTGGAGTAACGAACAACTATTTTTTACCGTTATTTTTTGTATCGCATTAAATGCTTTCAAAAGACTTATACTTAAATTTTGAGCTCAAAATGTGAATCGTTGGGAGTGGTTAAGTAGCGCAAACTGAACTGTGTTCAGGAGGAGAGAGAGCGTGTGTGTGTAGGGGGGGGGGGGGGGGATCAAATTTCAACTCCTGAACACAATTCAGTTCACTCTACTTAATCACCCCCAAAGATTCAGATTTTGAGCTCAAAATTTAAGTTTAAGTCTAAGCTTTTGAAAGCATTTAATGAGGTACAAAAAATAACGGTAAAAAATAGTTGTTCGTTACTCCAAAGTCTAAAGCGCCTTCTATCGGCATTTTTTGAACTTTATATTTAAAATTTATTTTCATGAAAATACTGCCATAAAGAATAGTTTTAACGAAAACCGCTAACGAATCGACCAATTTTTCCGTTTTTTATAATCATTTGAAATTTTGGACCCTAAACTTTAATGGCGCTTATCTCCTTCGGAAGAAGTTTAGGACCCTTAGTTTCGTGCTTAATATTATTTGTCTTGATGTGTGCTATCACCTCTTAAAGCTTTGCCCAATAGTTTAGGTTCACCCTGTATATTTATCTGCCTAGTTTTTTTTTTTCTACTTCATAAATTTCAGCTTTCGCACCAATTAACCAATATTTACCAATAGAGTATTAGTTTGTTTTATAAGTGTTTTGTTGTGTTAACCGTCAAAACATTTATTGTATCAACTATTATTGCGCGCAGGGATGAGCGATATTGGCAACAATGGAATTCAAAATTAATGTAAATTAGAGTCCTATATCGGATCGGATAAATTGATTGTACTCGAAACCGACCCGAATGGCTAGTGTGGCCCCAAGTGGAAATTTTGAGTTTGCGCTGGATCTCGATCTGTGTTCTGAAACTCTAATGTGAATAATGAAGGATTACCACAAAACACGAAGTTAAGAACAGTAATACGAAGTGTCGGTTTCATTTTTTACTTTCTTCTTTCTAAAGAAGAAATTGTTGTAATCGAGGTTCTTTTCGACTTCCGGTTTTCGACGAATTTACACGTTTCAGGGATCAGAGATCCTGAAAAACATGTTTATACAAAATGTCCGTCCGTCTGCTCGTGTGTCCGTGTCTATGTATGTCTGCCGTGGCTATGTAATTTCTGCCGTAAGGGGCCGCCGTAATAGCGATGTCTGTGCCATTTTAATTATTCTACCATAGAAAAGTGCATGAAGTTATGCATAGAATTGAACAAAATTTTCTGTATATATTTTTCGGCTATAGCAAGAAGGTCTTTCTTGAATTTGGGAACATTCCGCCGGAATTTGGCGCTGTAGTAGCGATTTTTCTGTCATTTTCATTATTGCATCATCGAAAAGTGTATGAAGTTATGCATAAAATGGAACCAAATTTCTTAGATATGTTTTTGACTATGGCCAGTAGTCCACAGTTCCAGGGCGCTGTAATAGTGTTTCTTGTGTAATTTACTCGATTTTTCGTAATTTTGTTCTACATCGACGGTTCGTACAGTGACAAGAACTTTGCATCCTGCATAGTGGGCGATTCCTAAGCAGCTGATGTACAACAGAATAACGAAAAATATTGATTTTATTAAATATTATTATAAAGATTAACTCACTCGTTTTTGCTCCGATTAGTAAAAAAGAAGCAGAAACTTAAAATGAAAATCAAAGTTGGTGTAGTATTGAAGTATTAACACTGAAGGATCAACATGTGTAACAATTTTTTGAAATGTTAACATGTATGAGAAAGAAGAAAGTTTTGAAAATGGCACATCCGACTAGTTTCTTAAAGCTTACTTCTATTCCGAAACAAATCGTACATATGCCGACCTACTGACTTTGTATCTTATTCCATTTTACCACATTTTGTTTATATATTTCTGAGCGATATTGACAGTGACCAACTTTCTCATTCACGTTTTGGATATTTTTGACTGGGTTTTCAGAAGCGGGTCACATCTGAAACAGATATTAACGGAAGTGTTATATTTTCAAGCGCAATGCTGTTTGGTTCAGGTAAAAGCGGGTAGAAAAAGTATCAGTTGAAGACATACGTTCATTTCTGAAAAAAAAAAAAAAGATTCAAAATTAGGTTAAAAACTAAATGAAAGCTTCAAGAAATCTGGGAGCTTATAATTCAAGAGGTAACCAGTAGTTAACTTGTTAAAATATAGCTCTGCCAATAGAAAAATATCCTACTTTAAAATCTTTCTTTTATTTTATCTGTTCCCTGCTGATTAACAGAAAGTGTTTCTTAACTAAACAGACTGAATTACAATAAGTGCTTACTAGAAACTGGTTGTTGGTTTGCATTAGTTTTACATTTTTCTAAATCTTTTTTTGTTTCAGATTATTTCTTAGAAATTTTAGGATATTTTTAACGCTTTCAGAGTAATTTAAAACAGTTTTAGTTCCTTTCTTCCTTTTACAAAATAAAACTGACCATTTTATAAGAATTACATTGACAATTTAAAAACCTATAAATTTAAGATTAAATAGTGTTTAAAAAAAGTTTTGAAGAATAATTCATTTTAAAAAAGAAAAATCTGTCTAAAAAAAGAAAAACTTTTAAAAGAAAGTTTTTAACAGTCCTTATCTGATGTAGAATTAATACATCGCTATTTATCTTTTTTAAAGTCAGAAGCAAATTATTGTCCAAGTTCACTATTCTTCCCTTTTTATAATTCCTTCATTTTTTTTTCTAATGGCATTAACAAAGAGCCTGCTTACCTGCTTACATGCACTGTAAAATATTTCCGTTTTACTTTGAACTGTTTGATAATGGAAAAATAACATTTGAACCAAAACATGGTCCACTTGCCTTTTCAAAACGTTTTTTTATGGTGAGACATCAATTTCAACCGTCTTTTGAACAGATATTTATTCCGTATAAATGGTTCCATGCAATCTCAATATGCTGCTTTAAGGGGACGAGGGAACTTAAAAATCAATTTTTTATTTTTTGTAAATTTCACCTTAAATATTACTCAAGGGTATATGCATTTATGGCATGCATTTATCACAAAAAAAAATTAAAAAAAATTATTTTTGAGAAAAAAATGGAATTTTACTTAGAAATCTTCGGATGTATCTTCGGTCTTAGAAATCTTCGAAATGCCCCTGCGCGTTCCATATCAATGAAAATCCCCAATATTTTTTATAAAAGTTTGGTTTATATATATAAATAAAACTGTCCAGCGAATTTTATATATTTGAATATAAAGGTAAAAAAAATATTTTTGAAATTTTTTCGAAAAAATTTCAAAATTTTTTAATTTTTCAATTTTTTTTAAACCTTTATATTCAAATATATAAAATTCGATGCACAGTTTTTTTATATATATAAACCAAACTTTTATCAAAAATATTGGGGATTTTCATTGATATGGAATGCGCAGGGGGCATTTCGAAGATTTCTAAGACGACGCGTAAATTTCCATTTTTTTCTCAAAAATAAATTTTTATATATATATATTTTTGTGATAAATGCATGCCATAATGCATATAATGTGCCCTTGAATAATATTTAAAGTGAAATTTACAAAAAATAAGAAATTGATTTTTAAGGTTTTCAAGGTCCCTCGTCCCCTTAAATCAATCTTAAATCCGTCCGTTTGTCTAGTCGTTAGAGTGCTAGCTACAAATCAAGAAGTCTCACATTCGATCAATTTCAGGCTTTAATGTCCGTAGAGTGTTGGATTTCACTTTAAATCAGGATCCCGATTTGATTAGTCATTATTTGCAAATAATAACACTAGCCAGTTTATGGTTTGGTATTTTTTCAACTTCTTTTTCACCATTTTATCAGTTCTCTGTCCAACAGTTTACAAGGCTACGATTCAAACCAGGCTATGGTTAAACCCCTTAACACGAAATTTTGGAACAATGATTTGCCACTTTATGGTGGCAATGTTCGTGAATGTTCGAATCAAATGCTTAACCGCGTACTTTTGAAAGTCCTTGTTTCACAGATAAGAGGACAAAATACTTTTCTGGAGCTTTTCATTTTGTATGGTTGATCACGTTTAAAACTTTTCATATGTTACTTTCAAAGAAATTCTCCCTAAGGCAAGTTATAGCTTTTTTTTTTTTAAATAAATCTGAAATACAAGCATAAAAAAATGGATTTAATTTTTGAAAATTTTTTGGCATTTAAGATTTTTTAGAATTATCTATTCGTTTTACTTATTTTTTAGATCTTTTTTGTCAATAACAACTGGAATTTTCTGGTTGCATGTAGTTCCTTTAACACTGATAAAATAATTTTCGAACTCAGCGTTTGACATGTTTATGTATCAATGGTAAAAGATTTTCTTTAATTATGCAGTCATGAAGAAAAAAAATATCCCTCCCTCCCCATATTAAAATTATGCCACATAATTATGCTACAAATCATTGTATAAAACTGGCTGGTACCTACTAAACGGTAATAACGCCTGCTGATAAATTTATGTATTTATTAAAGTTTGGAAATTGCCCATGTAATAAAACTTTTATAACCTTTAAAATGGTAACACTCACTTTTGTAGAAATATTTAAGCTCTTAGATTAAATCAGCCCAGTAATGTACATATACCCCTGTCCAAAATTAAAGCGACACTAAGGAATCATTAAATTGTATATTTCTAAGTATTAATAAACATTATGGAATATGTATGTATATTCCACAGAAAATTGTTTTTCTCGTTTTGATTAAAAATATACAAGTATATGCAATAATAAAAATTATTGCTATTTTTAATGCCATAATTATAGGGACACTGCTAGTAAGTTCGACAATTTTAAAAATAAATGTTAACCCCTTTATTTTGGCGACCCTCGTCCATACGATTCGACATGCTTCGAACAAGTTTTGATAATTATGATGTGGAAATATGTGCCCATTAATTGTAAATAACTTTCTTAAGATTTGTAATACATAAACGTTGCTAGTCATTTATATAAAAAAAGTTCGTCATTGCGCACTATTCATTTTTTAGACTGTTCATATCGAGCGAACGACGTAGTCAATGAAATAATAGAATATTGTTATCAATGAACTAATTTATTATTAATAAATTGATTAGTCTTATCGTGGGCTGATACAGCATCTTAAGCTTAATGTCAGAGGAACGCCTTTTTGCACACTTTTTTCGCTCTTACACCATCCCTACACGTTCTAGCGAAGGTGTAGGGATGGTGTTAGAGCAGAAAAAAGCATGCAAAAAGACATTCGTCTGACATTAGCCTAAACAATTACAGATCTTTTTATACTCTTATTTTGACGACTGCATGCAATGTATCCAATCCTCCTCCACAGATCGTGCAAGTTTTAATCTATAACTAAAAGAGGATGAAAAGCTGTTCAATCTTTATTGATCTACATTTATGCGTTATTACTGGCACGATTTGTAGAGGAATGAAACTATTGCACTGAACCGTCAAAATAAAGGAGGTTCATTTTTTTTTTTTTTTTAGAAAACGAAATTAAAATTGTACACCCGCATTTTAGAAGTGCATTTCGGCATAATGTTGCTATAGGAGAGGAAAAATTCACTTTTCAATAAGCTAGTGCATCGTGCCATGCTGTAAGGGCTATAAAAAGTGGTTAACATACATTGGTTTTCTCATTTAACATTTACTGAAAGTTTTAAGAACAGACTATTTCATTACATGTGTTTTCAATAGGCTATTTAATATAACTTCAACCTCATGTTTCACATAGTTAATTTTTTGCTATCAATCTATTTCAGCTGAAGTGAATGGTCAGTCAAAAGTGTCCCCAGGTAAATGCCGAAGCAAAAGGAGCCCTGGTTCTGCTGGTAAAAAGAGTACTGGAAGCGAAAGTATGTAATATTTTATTTCTCATTTATTAAAATAAATGATGAATTGAATTTATATGCATATCATTCATGTTTTTACCACTTCTTTTACCCCCCAATCATATAACATAAATTTCGGATTGAAGGAAATAAAATTGTAACACATCAGATTATTAAAAAAAAAAAGAACTAAACGTTGCCAGTCCACATGTGCATGTATTAAGACATGTGAAAAGAAGAAAATCTCAAATAAAATAGTTTAAGAATTACTTTTTTAAACGTAGTTAAAATAAGGAAAAACATAATCGGGTTCATGGAAATTAAAGTGTTATATTTTCAGTTTTGTTATCTTAGAGTATAATTGCCAAATTCCCGTCTTTTCAAAGATAAATAAATATATTTTTAACCAGAAAATAAACTGTCTCTCATTTCTATTCGATACCGTTTGATTTCGTTTATTAAGTATTATTTCTAGTTCAAACTACGTTTATATTATTTGAAATAAACGATCATACTGCATTTACGTCTTACGAAGGTGATATCAATTCAGTTATAAAGAGGTCAATAGAAATGCAAGCAAAAAGTTACTATTAAATTCCGACTGTTACTAATTGTATCTTTTCGGTTAATTTAATTCAGGAAACGTTTTTAAATGTTTAAGACCATAGACCATTAAGATTTATATTAATCAATGCAACTGTTGCAACCTTCAAATACTGGAAACATTTTTTTTAAAGGTCTGATTTTTATACCCTACTACAAACAATGAAATACGAATGCATTATTTTAAATTTAAAATGGAATTTCGGATACTGATAATTATGAAGATTTTTTAAGAAAAGAAAAATAAATTCTTGCTTGGATTAGCATGGCCCTAAGTCATTCTTGTGAGCACTATTATCCATCATTATAATCTGACGGTAGAAAAAAAAAGAGGAAAAATAATGAATCGTTTTGAAGGGGTATTTTTTAATTCAAATAATGGTATAATATTGAATTAATAATGAATAATTAAGCATAATTCGTTTTAAAAATGTGTAAGGAATGGTATTTACATTATTATCAGCAGGAAACTATGAAGAAATAAACAGAGGCGCAGAAGGTCAACTTCATCCTACAAAAATTCTTAAGAGACCTCCTATATGTAAATACGCACAAGGAGTAACTTTAAAAGATAATCATAATTATTAAATTCGCTATTTTTAAATTTAATTAATTTTTAATTAATTTAAATTTTAAATAAATTATCATTCAACTTATAAACATATACCATTTCTGATTTCTATACAAAATACTATTTAGATAAAATGCACATATAAATCTGTTTTTTTGTTATGATACATTAAAGAAAATTAGATGCAATTTTCCACACCAACATAGACAATATAGATATTTCAAAAAACAACATTACATTATTTTTTGATTGAATGTTTCCTTGAGAAGCCTATATATATCTCGGATCTTGAAAACGATTGTTTTAAATCAGAATAAACATATATATTGTATAAATTCATAAATGTAAATTGTTATGATGATGATAATTGTTATTTTAGTTGTCCATTTTCTAAACATTCTTTGTTATTAATTATAATAGTTCTTCCTCTTGAGCAAGGAGTTAATTAAAAAATGGATTTCCTTTACATATGCAAGGTGCTGCATGTAAATTCAAGCCTGTCTGATTTGGACGTAACAACATTCTCTAGAAAGTACACATTGTAGGTAATCAACTTTAGAAAAGGTCATTCCAAAATGAGCTGTCATTTTCTAATTTTCTCAAAAGAGTGAACACATGTTGCCAAAGCCAAGGCTGTCATTTCTTAGATGTTTTGTTTCTGACATAACCTTTATAACTCTTCTTTCAAATTAAGAGAAAATATTATAAATGTTCAACTAAAATTTGTGTTTTAAGAAAAATAATAATATGCCCTTTAATTTGTGGATGCTTTTTAGTAGGGTGGACAGAACACAAACAAAGAAACTAACAAACACTTCCGTAAACAATAATACACTCATGTTTTTGAAAATTGCAACACCATGAAGGAATGGCGCAATTGAGCTGAAAATTTCAGAGAATCTAAAGTATAGAGTGTTATGCAAATTATTCTAATTTCAGCGTTACCACGTATGCGTGGGCTGAGCAGCGTCCTCTGGACTGCTGCTGAAACCATATAAATAGAGGGCTGTAGCGGGACGTTGAAATTTTTCTATGGTTACTTGCTAGTGGTAAACATTACGTGAGACATAACTATGCCGCTTCGATGAAAGAGGGAGACATTTCAACCACTGACGGAGTTTGAACGGAGGAGAATCAGAAGAAGGATTTTCCTATCGAGCAATAGCAGCTGGTGTGCATTGTAACAGCAGCAGAGAGATCTGAGTTTGGTAGCAGTGGACCGGCGGGGATCGGATAAATCGGAAATATGGGAGTGGACCAAAACGGTGACGTCAACGCACGATGACAGACACATGATTCTCATGGTGCTAACAAAACCATTCAGCTTCATCTAGACAGTTGGAAGCACACTGGTCAACTGCTAACGGTGATTCAGTGTCTGCTTCGTCAATTCGTCGACGTCTACTGCAACGTGGACTACGCACAAGAACTCCTTTATACTGGATCCCCCTCACTGAAAACCAACAACGTCTGCGGCTTCAATGGGCTTATGAACATAGAGACTGGCGTGCAGATTGGCAACAAGTGGTCTTTTCTGACAAATCCCGCTTTAATTTGTGATAACATGATGGCCGCATTCGTGTTAGACGCTAAGGCGGTGAACACCACCTTCCGTAGAGCATTATCGAACATCCTAGAGGACGAAAACCCGAAGTTGTGGTCTGAGGTGTGATTGTATATCATAGACGAACCCAGCTGCTACGAATTTCTGATATTCGGAACCGTAACAGGTGGATCAGTGAAGTGCTGGAGCCCAAAGTTGTTCCTTTCCTTCAAGGCTTTCCTGGAGTTACCTTTCAACAGGATAATGCACGCCCACATGTTGGAAAGAATGTTCAAAACTTCTTGTCATCAGAAAACATACAGCTTCTTCCGTGGCCTAAATGTTCACCGGATATTTCGCCTGTTGAAAATGTTTTGAATCTCGTTCACAGGCGTCTCGCTCGTGATCCTCATCCTACATCTTCTACATATGAACTTTGCGTACGCATACAAAGAATATGGAATGCTCTTCCCCCGGAAGGCATTCAAAATCTGTTTGAGTTCATGCCACGTCGTGTAGCATTTCTTAGCAGCGCGTTGTGGCTGCACTAAATACTGATTTCGGACACTTAATATTGTTTATTTTTTGCTTTGAAAATGTAATCATTTGTTTGTACTAATACCAGTTGTTTGTTTATTTAATTTCATATAATGCTGATGATTCTTTCATGATGTTGCAGTTTTCCCAAACATGAGTGTACTCTTTGGCCAAGCACAGTTTGTTGTAGCATGAACTGTGTTATTTATCCCTCATCATTTTTCAATTATTAGTGATCGTTGGCTGAATAATTTAGTGGCATTATGGTCGGAGTTCCACGCAGCAGTAAATAAATCGAGAATTCCTATTTAAAGTAGATTCCAAACTATTAGTAACATCAAGTACGAGCCCGAATTTAAATCCGGCATCGCTGGACCAGTAATCAGTGCCATCTGTTTGGTTTTAGTAAGTAATAAGAACGTTGATGTTAAAAAGTTTTCTCAAAATAATGCTGTCATATTTTTAAATAGATTAATATACCGTGACCAGAATTTACGTAACGGTCTAATTTGAATAAGTTAATGAAAACGCAAAAACTTTTGCACAAAGAAATACTCTGTTTATTATTAAAAACATATTAAAGATATAAGAAATCACTTTTCTTTAAAGTGTCCTCTTTTTGCTTCGATGCAGAGACGCAAAAGTTTGGGGAAATTTTCAGCAATTGACCGCAGCTCGGTCCGATTGATCAGTTTCCATTCCCGAATCAACAAACTCTTCAGAGCTTCCAAAGTTTTTTTAGGCTTTGCACAAGATCTTGCCTCCAAAATCGACCACAAACTGTAATCCAAGGAGGTCACACAAGTATGGAAGCCATTCTTGATCGGCGTCTGGAAAAGGAAACTTGGAAATTGTCCCGACAACTGTCCTTTGGGGATTTCGCTCGATGGGAAGCCGCGGAATCTTGTAGCAACATCCAAAAATTGTTTCCAAAGTGTTTTTGAGCCCAGGGAACTACCAAATCTTGAAGAATTTCTTTTTGGTGCTCACCTTTATTGATTTTAATTTTAGGATAGATCGATGAAAATGAGAGGAGTTTTGCTGTTGCACAAATACCTGCCTACACTATCAGAAACATGGGATTTTGACGATGTTGAACCATAGAGGATTTCTCTGCAGACGTTTTAAACAAAATATAATCTTTCGGACGATTGTACTATTGTTCCAGAAATAATAGCTTTTCGAAAGAAAATAGTATCAGCTCAAAGTGTGGAGTAGCTCGTTTCATCAGCTTCCTGTATCTTTCAAGCCACACTCGTTTGTTTTCATCGGTGAGAAGTTGCACTTGTTTGATCTTGTAAGGATGAAGATTCAGCTCCTCTTTGGATGTAAGATGAATCAATTCACTAGCAATCCCTGTCCGCATCGCTTTTTTCTCATCGACACCTGAAATTTCAGGATACACGTTTCTTAATGAATTGTCGGTTTCTGGAAGTGTTCACAGTCCTTTTTCTGTCTCTTCCCGGTGGTCTCCTTCATGGCTATGCTCCTAAAATCTTTTGATTGCTTTAACCCCTTAACGGTCGCATTAAATTATGGTTTAAAAATTCAAATTGATTATTGGCCCCACTTTTTTGAAAAAGAAATGTTCACCTTATTTAATGTCAGTTAAAATGATACCATAATGAAGCCAATTACACTATTTTATAAAAGTGGTGGGAATCAAACAAATCTGAATAATCTGAATAAAAGTCACAGCCCGTGAATATCACGTGAGCGAGAGTTAAGGGGTTTAAAACGGTTGGATGAGGCACTTTAAGCAATTGAGAAATCTCTCAAAAACCATTTCCTTGACGATGAAGCTCCAAAATCGCGTTCCGTTGGTTTGCCATCCTATTAAAATAAAATACAGTTAGAATAAAGACCAATAAGTGAAAAAACTGTCTAAAAATCGAGTAATAACTAAATCATCAACCGTGACGTTATTTCTACTGTGTGACCGAGATAAGAAAAACAATGAGTAGGTTTCCTGCTTTCGAAACTTGTAGGGAGGGGACTTTATCCATAGGATAAAAAAAGACCACTAATTCTCGGAATGATCGGTTCAGTGGGAAAAAAGAAAATGCGGGAGTGTCGAGTGACCAGTTACCTTGGCAACAGGACCGAGTCGAGACCGGTTCTAGAGTCTTTCTCATCCCAGCCAGACAGTAGTCAGCATTACATTATTTCTGGTCACCCTGTATTTAAACATTTATGATTGTCTTGAAGAAGGAAGTGTTATTGAGTTATAGTGCAAAGAGGAGAATTAACTTTTTCAAAATTAAAGACTTTAATTTTAAAGACTACTTAATTTTAAAGAGTACTTTTAAAGACTTTACAACAAAATGATACAGGTTCTAAATTTTTTTATGTGTCTTAATGTGCTTTTAATGGCATCAGATTACCCCTTAAATAATTTTTATTTTCTAAACTAACTTCCGTCAGCAAAACCGAACTATTTAATAGGAAATCTAAATAAAGAAACAGCATTAGTATCCTTAAAAGAGTCTAAACTTAAAGAATTGTAATTATCTACCGAAGAAAAAAAAAGCGTCTTGTTGGATGGAAATAAATTAACCCAATTTTTGTATCGCAATCAGATAATTCACTAATTCATTTTACGCGTTATTCTAAGTTCATCGCCCTGTAATCCACCTCGAAAATAAAATAACAGCTTTCTTTTAACCCTTTAAGATTTTATTTTATTTTAAAGCTGCCGGAAAATTCAATTTTCTGTATTCTACTGAACTATATTAGCATGTATAACAGTTTCTGAAGAAGATAAAATTTTATTACTTTGCTTTAAAAGTAAACATCACTATGTCGATAAATTAATGAAGAATATATACGCAGTTTTTTTCTGACTTTGTTTTATTCTTGAATAGAATGCTGGCTTTAAAATTATTCGAAATAAGTTTCGTTTGCTTGAATGTGGTTTCTAAATTTAATTAAGAACCAGGAAGTTCCATGCGTACCGCCTTATAGTGTTCTACTTTTCTATAATAAGTTAGGTATTCTTTATATGCTATAGAATAGAAGTCAATAAATATGCAAATCAAGACATTCAAGTCCACAATTAGATATTATGATTTATATGCATTTATTATGGAATTTGAAAATGTTTTTCGACAGACAAATGATTGAATATAGGTTAATTTTTAAAATGAGCAGTTTTATTTTTGGGTAGATGTGAGTTTTATTTCTGTAAGATTTTTTGCATTTCCATGTGTTTAGATAAATATTTACTAGAAACTAGAGGGAGGCATCTAGTTAAAAAAATGAAAATGACTTCTTGATTTAATATAACTATGTCAGTTTTATTATTTCTAAGAACATATATGTTTAGTGTTAGTTATTAGTATTAACACTAGAACGAAGTAATGTATTAGACCATTATTGTATTTACTGGATATATATATTAATCAATATTGATTATATCAGGACCAATATTGGCCATAATAGCATGGAATATGACCCTAACTTCCAAATAATTTCAATGTTTCTATAATAGTAGTTTTTAACGTAAAACTAATATTTACTACTATTGATATTCGATTGGAAGTATTACAAAGTAAATGTAATATTGGCACCATATTGAACCCTGGTATAAGAAATTTTAGTTTCCTACTGGGGAATAGTTAAAGCGATCTCTAAAGTGCATTTATGGAAACTGTGAAGTTCGAATTTTAATATACCCTGAATGAAGGTGTGGATTGAACTCAAGCTTAGATTCAAATACGGTTCAATTCCCAGTATGTAGTTTGTACCATCGTGTCCTTTCATTCTTGCTTTGTTACTCCACACCTTATTATTAAACTCCTTTATAAAGAAATTTCGAACTACAGTGTAAGTAGAGAAGAACAATTAGATCTGGATGCATAAAACTCAATAAATAAAATATATTTCGATATAAAAGCATATATTAAATGGGGCAGAATTACGTTAGTAAATCAAAATAACATTAATATTATTTCATATATTTTATATTAGTTTTAGTATTTAATTTTGAATTTATTGAAATGAAATGAGGTTAAGGCCCTTTCGAGGACATCGAAAAATCATATAAACAGTATTTACCTTTTCGCACATAATAATTCTTATTGAATGAGTTATTTCAAAACTTTCTTTTTTAAGAATTTTTATATTGAATGCTTTTTGCAATGTCATATTCTAATCTAAACATCATCATGTCTATAAATTTCAGAGGAAAATATATCTCTTCTTTTTAATTTCGTTTTAGAACAGAATGCAAATGTAAATGCCTGCTTTGGAATGACTCCAAAATTAGAAGTTTTTGTTTGTGGAAATGCTGTTCGTAAATTTAATTACGAAACCGGAAGTTTCCTACATATCATTGCTTGCTACTAAAATATACATCCCATAACTAATGAAAAATTCTTTGCATGAATAAATGCAGTTAATAATAAGATCTTATGATTGGTATGCATTTATGAAAAATTAAAGATTTTCTTTTTAAGTATTTCTGAGAGAGTTTGTGTGAATACGAATGATCCTCTTTCTAAATTCTCCTTGCTTTATCGTCACCCCCCCCCCCCCCCCAGTGAAAACGCTAAGCTTAAAATAAAGATAGATATATGGAGGTGAAAGTCATCTCTTCATATTCAAGTACAGTCAAACTATACATATATTTGAATATTTAAATGATGTGTAATCCAAGGAGTGCTCAAATATCTCTGGAGATCCTCAATGGTTGCCATGCAGCGCAAGACTGCATACCTACATTGGAAAACAATTTACAGCCATTTGGTGAACTTTTAGCTGTTCCAAAGTATGTATTTGTGCAAGATAATGCGTCCATTCATGTTCAATGCAAGACAAAAGTTGAATTAACTCTCAAAATATTACTGTTCTCGACTGGCCCGCGTGTAGCCCTGATCTGAACCCAATCGAAAACGTTTGTGGCATCATATCTCATAAGGTTTACGTAATTTTTTGACAATACTCCTCTGTTAATGAACGTTGAACTGCTGTTGAACGTGTTTGGTACGAAATAGACTCCCAAGCGATGCAGGATATAGTTTCCTCATACAGTTTAGTTTCCTAGTCACATATTTGCACTAATTTCACACAATGTAGGTGTTGTTCGATTTTAATTTATGGTTATTTTTCTGTAAATAGACAGTTTGTCTACACTTTTGCTACCATGTTAATTTTGCTTTTTTGTCATTATTTATTATGTAAAAGGTATAATTTAAAAATTATTGTTTGTGAATAAAGGATAAGTCCCCAGTAATATGTGACAGCTGAGTTACAACAATCCGTTACATACTTCGCAATACAGAAGCATAACAGATCATTGTCTAAACTTTTGCTGAGCACTGTAATTGTTATTAAAAAACATTAATATTTTAAATGGTTTATTGTAAAATTTAATATTGTATTTAACTATGATTAAAACTTAGTGAATTCAAATTTAAATATTTGAAAAATACTAATTCTGTTTTATTCTAATGCTGATATGTATTTCTAAAATTATTGCTAATGTAAATGGTAGAAATGCGTAGCCATTTCTATTGATAATTTGACTTTCAATAGATGTGAATTGGCGTAAAAGTATTTTAGAAAAACTATGCAATTATTAGAGTAGTGAAATTCATCAGGGTAATACGTAGCAGTAAGTTGAGATTTTGAAAGCATATCAAGTGGCCGGAATTTGTATACGGTTCCTGCTTGACACCTTCAATTTTGATGCAGTCGCAAGATACATATAGGCTTAAGATGGACATCTGCAAACAGTCAGAGTCAGAAATAGTACAACTGGATCACCAGGGATCCTTCTGTAAAGTTCAATATTTCACAGTCGCGGGAAAACGATCAAATCAAGTTTGTCATCTTGTTCCTCAAGATAAAACAAACTTTACTTATTGAAATCTTACTTTATATTTCATCTAGTACAACTTTTTGTTCTAAAACACATAATTGCAATATTAAAGATCACATCAATATATTCATCATTACTTGGCCTCAAAGTAGGTCATACAGCCTTCCGCGATGGATTTTACACCTTACATTAACAAAGTGTAACTGCAGAACAAATTGCCACTTTGAAAATTTGTCACTTTATCACTTAATTTTCCGTGGATATATCATAGAGCTACTGAAGTTGTTTCTCTCACCAAGTATACCAAGTATTTGTAAAATCCCTCTACGCATTTTAGACAAACTTACTGGATAGTTAAATAATCGGAAAAGATAACGTAACTTCTCGGAAGAATACCATTTTTTTTTCTCTGAATACAGAGGAAAATGCAAGCTAGTTGATAGATGAAGTATTTTTTTTTTTTTTTTTTTTCAAAATAACACTTAAATGTTCCTTCTTATTAATTGCAACTTATATTTAGTTGCTTTTTCTCATCAAATAAATACGTATTCGATTTAAATAATTTTAATCGTTATCAAAGTTTGAATTTGACACTCTGAATATATTGTCCTGTTTTTTAATGTTTTATTTTTTAGTAATTGTTATTAAAGAATATTAATATTTTAAATGGTTTATTGTAAATTTTAATATTGTATTTAACTATGATTAAAACTTAGTGAATTCAAATTTAAATATTTGAAAAATACTAATTCTGTTTTATTCTAATGCTGATATGCATTTCTAAAATTATTCATGTATATGAAGTAGTTTGAAATTAACATTACAAAAAATCTAATAACATTAGTTTGCCTTTACAATACTTATGCATATTACTGCTAAATTACAAAGTACTAAATGTATAATCATTATAAATGCACAAAAATATGTAATAAAAGAGCTGGACATTTACACCATAAAAAGTTCAAAATTAGCGTGAAAATAAAAATCACAAAATTACTGAATGTTGTATATAAAATAAATTAAAAACCAAATAAACATTAAAAAATTAAAATAAAATTTACCCTTTTTAATGTTTATTTAGTTTTAAATTTATTTTATATACACCATTCAGTAATTTTGTGATTTTTATTTTTACGTTAATTTAGAAAAATATGCAAGTTTAAGTTATTTACATTGATTTTATTGTTACTTACTATTCATAAATATAACCAAAAACGTAAATAAAAAGCAAAGGCGGAAGTATATAATGCTTGATTATGGTTGTTTACATGTTTTATGCCTGTAACAAAATCTATGTACATTTATTGATTTTATAAATTTTTCGAAACGATCTATTAGAATAACGTCTTATTCAATCTTATTTAAGAAATATCGTTAAATGATCTTTAATTTTAATATCGTACATTATATTGTTATGCAATTAGTTTTTCAACTTGAGCAGTGTTATGTAAAAATTAAGTTGTTTTAAAATCAGAATGCTTACTATTATTTTATTTTTTTACTGTTAAATCAATTTCCAAACATTAGCGTTAGGCTATAATAAAAATATACATTTATCATCTTATCAAATAGTTAATGTGAGTAGAGGTTAGCTTCCCAGTATCATGAGTTATATTTTAGAATCGTTAATTAACATTAATCACACTTCTTCACATATAGAGATTAAATGTAAAATATAGTCCTAATGACCTTTTTAATTGCATGCTGATTAAATCGTCTGAAGATTCAGTAGTTAACTTAAATTGTACACAAAACAATTATCAAAATTAATTTATATATAATAACAGGGTTATCAATCTTTGTTAGGCAATAACAGGAGCATAGAGTCTATAGAGTTTTGGCATTCTTTCGTGACATGCTAAAGAAATATTACATAAAAAAAAAACCCGTAGCATTTTTAAAGGAAAAGTACCTGTTGAAAAATTCGATTTGAGAAGTATTTGATTAAACAGATAAAAAAAAATTAGTGAATTTGTCTTCGATATTTCAATTCTTTAATAAGCAGCACTTGCCAAAAATGCAAAAAAATTTTAGCTACATTATTGGAATTTAAAAATTGCCTTTCTATCTGACTGAAAGTTTCGTAAGAAAGTTCTTTTTACTGAAAATCATCATTTAATAAACGTTCTATTTGCCAGTTAAAAACTTCAGAATGATATAAGTGAATAATTAATTTAGACGAATGAAAATAAACATCTGCCTTTTTAAATCTCTACTGCTGTTAAAAAAGGATGTATGTTTGAAAACAATTTTTTTCAGAAATCAGCTTTTGAATTGATGCTGTTGTTTTTTCTACCTCATTGAAGAGAGAATTTACAATAATTTTTTAGCAAGTTAGGTTTTTACCTCGCAGAAAAATAATACTAGAATTATGCATGAACGCTACTATTCAGGTTACGGTATTTAAGACATTTAGCATTGACTAAAGTTCAAACTTTCTAATATAAACGGTAAGATTTAAGATACTTCATACGAATTGTATTTTTCCAACTGAGCTAAGTTTTCTAACTGATTTTTCCAACTGAGCTAAGTTAAATTTTTCTAAGGTTCTTCCTTAAAAAACTTTCAAGCACTCAGTAACTGTTACGGTTTCTGACTCTGAATCGTGACTCCTTGGTGCGCGGTAAAAAAAAAAAAAAAAAAAAAAAAAAAAAAAGTTGAGAGAACTGGGGGGGGGGGGGGGGGGAAGACTTTTGTTTATGGCTATTTGTACGATTTGTTCTATGTTTTACTTCTGAACGAGAGATGTGCGAGATTTTAACAAAAAATGCGTAGATATTCAGTGGTCGCGTTTTCGTCTAGTAAATGTTCTGTTTCGTCTGAAATGGCATTTTTCCTGAAATAGATACAGTCATTGATATCATCCACGTAAATGCGTGTAAAAAACTCGTGATACCAGGTAAGAAAGCTTTTTATTAAATATATATATATATATATATATATATACATATATATATATATATTATTCTTTTTACAGTAACATACAGGAAGGTCAGACCAAATTTGATGACAGAAAGAGCTCTTTTCTGGAATTGATACTTTAGGGGACTGATAATTTAAGTTCACAAATACGGATCTAAAATTACTAATACCCTTAAATTATCAATTTAATTATCAATAATCTAAATTCACGCAGTAAAAAACTGAAGGCATTTAATTAATTGACTGAATTAAAAATCCTCATTTTTTTTAATTAAAAAGCGTTTAACTTAATTAATTATTAAAATTTCTTACTTTCGTGGACACACTCCCTGGAATGCATTTTGCAAATTCAGATGAAAATAACACTTTTTTATGAAGAAATAAGCATCAGTGCTGCCATATATTGGTTTTGATCCAAAGCCAAAAACATTCAGCTATATTTAAGTAAAGTAAAAATGTAAAAAAGTCAAATAATTTAGTTTATATCCTCCTCTTTGTATCACATGTAATACTTCAAACCCCAGGAGGTTAATAATGTTACACTATTTCAAACATTTTGAAATTTCTATATATATATATATATATATATATATATATATTACCATTAATTAAACATAACCTGCCACCGTCAATTATAATGAATTAAAGCTGTAAGTAATAAAAAAAAAAAAAAAAAAAAAAAAAAATTATAAGAATTATTATGGAAGAAAAAAGTGGACACCGACAAAAATTGAAAAGCTTATACATTGAATTACGTTATCGAGGGCACAGAATTCAATGATACAAGCAAAATGGTTGTTTTCTGTGGGAGAAATAAGCTAAAGCTAAAATTAATTTTCCCCTGTGCCCGACCAACCACTAAAATCAAGTGAATTGATTAAAAATGAAAGCAGAATAGAAACAAATAATATGAAATGGAAGAATCAATAAAACGTATTTAAATATTTATAGGATATAAAATAGAAATAATAAACACCATACCGATAAATATTTCAGTATTTTACAAAAATCCATGTGCACATGTCTTCCAGTATATCAAAAAGATTAAGGTGAATAAAACAGTTAAGAAATCACAGTAAATGATACCAAAGGATGCAGTTAATACATTTTGAAATAATATTTGAAATACCTTGTAAAACAAATTTAATCTAATATAAGATATATAGAAATTAATTACATTATTTAAAATGCACTATTAAATTAATAGATAACAGTTTAACAATATCGTCAAAATTTAGCTAAATATACACCCTGGTGTATAAAATATAACTAAAATGGAGCTAGAAAAATTAAAAATAAGAGCAATATGAAAGATACAATTTTAGTGCTGCCATCTATTAATAATTATATTAAACATCTATCGCAAGATAAAAATTTGCAAGCTTTTGAATGTAAATAACTGTTTAAACAGCAAAACCAAACAAATCCTTATATATAGAGAATTATAGAACAACCACTAAAATCAAGTGAATTGATTAAAAATGAAAGCAGAATAGAAACAAATAATATGAAATGGAAGAATCAATAAAACGTATTTAAATATTTATAGGATATAAAATAGAAATAATAAACACCATACCGATTAATATTTCAGTATTTTACAAAAATCCATGTGCACATGTCTTCCAGTATATCAAAAAGATTAAGGTGAATAAAACAGTTAAGAAATCACAGTAAATGATACCAAAGGATGCAGTTAATACATTTTGAAATAATATTTGAAATACCTTGTAAAACAAATTTAATCTAATATAAAATATATAGAAATTAATTACATTATTTAAAATGCACTATTAAATTAATAGATAACAGTTTAACAATATCGTCAAAATTTAGCTAAAAATACACCCTGGTGTATAAAATATAACTAAAATGGAGCTAGAAAAATTAAAAATAAGAGCAATATGAAAGATACAATTTTAGTGCTGCCATCTATTAATAATTATATTAAACATCTATCGCAAGATAAAAATTTGCAAGCTTTTGAATGTAAATAACTGTTTAAACAGCAAAACCAGACAAATCCTTATATATAGAGAATTATAAACCTAATATAAATCACACAAAGTATTTAAAACTATTGTAAATAAAATTTAAAAGCATACAATATGTTCTATTAGCTAAATTATTTAATCTAAACTAAGAGTTTAAATAATGTTAGAACATTGATAATATATAGCATATATCTATATGCTATAAAACAAAATAAATTCAGTAATAATTAATATAAATAATTATTAAAAATTATCTAAAAATTATTTTTTAATGAATTATATATAAGAAATTTATAAAATGAACAGGAAATATCAAACATGTGGAAGTATATAGAAGGTTAAATAATACTTAAAATCCCATTACTTAAAACGCACAAATATAGAATGTGGATTATTTTCAGACATCCATAAAAATCCATAAAGTATGAATATGGGACATTCAAAAACATTAAACTAAGAGTGGCATACTATTAGTAATTAATATGATATTGTCCTTAGTAAATTAGAATTTAATAACAAATAATTGTAAATTAGATTAATGAATAATTAAGCTAATTATAATATTAATGAAAATCTCCAACTTACATATAAAATATCAAATCAACATCCACATAAAATACATAAAAAAAAAATAGTAATAATACAAGAGCCCCGCTTTTTTTTTTTTTTTTTTTTTTTTTTAAATAAATAATTAACCATTGCGTATTATCCAGACAACACCACCCTCCTCCGTACTCTAACATCTACCCACCCAACCAACCTATAATATTTTTTTTATATTATTTTACAATTTTTAATTTTTTATAGATATTTTTTTATTTTATAATTTTTTTTTGTAATTTTGTTTACGCATGTGTTAATTTGTGTTTATAGATCATGTAAGAAAAGTACTAATTGTATATTAATGAATATATGAATTTTTTTGGAAAACCATGATTTAATGCATCATAAATTAGTTTTTTAATATTATTGTTAATTAGAGGAGAAGAACATAAACATTTTATTCCATATAAATGATTAAGTATTATATTACGAAATACAGAATGATGTAGACAAGATTTAAAATTTGTAAATGTATTAACTGTGAATTTAAATTCTTTACGTTTGTCATACAAATCTGTGATTGTTTTATTGTCTTTTATTGTAATTTTAAGATCTAAGAAGTTAATTGTATTGTTAGATAAAAGGTTTTCCGTTAATTCCAAATTAGTGGGATAATCAACTGGAAATCGAGTAATTGCAGATTGATCAGTTTCAATTAAAATGATGTCATCAATATAACGATATAAATGTAGATTATTATTAGTAAAATTGCGTTCATAATGAGATAAGTATAAGTCTGAGAGTAAACTGGAAGTACAACCGCCTTGTGGTATACGGACATGCTGTAAATATAAAGTATTATCTTGCAATATATAATTATTATAGATAATGAAGTTAGTTAAAGATTTAAAATATGCAATATCTATATAAGATGGTAATTCCAGTTTTTTATAATACTTTTTAAATAATGCATTTATAATTTTATGTAAATCTAATAGGTCTATATTATTAAAAAGATCTTTGAAGTCATATGTCGTTATATTACAAACAGAATGAAGATTTTTTAAAATCTTAACAAGTTGATAGCTATTTTTTATACAATGTGTATTATCATTGTTTGTAGTAAGTTCATATATTTGATTAAGAATTTTTAAGAGAAGTGTATTGGCTTTATTATTATATGTATTACAACCAATAGTAACAGTCCTAAATTTAATAGGTGTTTTATGAAATTTGGGAATAAGAACTAAATATGGATAATTAAAATTAGTAGATAAAATATTTAAAAGTTTATAATAACTACGAATTTTACGATTATTTACAATAACATTTTCATTAGTTTTTTGAAAAGACTTATTAGAAGAAATAGAATTTGTAAGTAGTTGGTGATAATATGATTTACATATAATAGCATAATTGTTAGGAGATTTGTCTACATATGTAATAACGAAGTTTTTTTGTAATTTAGTAATTTGTTGGAAATAATGCTGTGTATTAATAGAAACCAAATCAGCAATATTATTTTTTAAAACCATAGTTAATTTTTCAATTACTAATATCTTCCATTGATTAAAATATTCAATAGGCTTATTATAAGAGATAGAAATTTTATAAATAAAAATATCAATATCATATGTAAACTGTTTGATAATAGATTTAACATTAAATTTAGATGGAAGTCTATATTTAGTACCATAACCCATTAGTTGTTTCAATTTAAAATCATGAACAATATCAAGATTTCCAGTGATTATATGTCCATGATCATTGTTTATGTATTTTTTTAGAGTGGGGTCTTTGCAGTTACACGGAAAAGTACTTGCAGCAGATGTATTTTTTGAAAATGTATTATAGTTAAAAAATTTTCTCCCAATTGTATTCGGATATTTAAAGGTTTTTGATATATGAAGATTATTGATAGGAAAAAAACAATTTTTATCATTAATTATAGAATTGATATTAATTTTATTAAAAATGTGATTTGAAAAAGTAATTATCATTTGAGTATTCATGTTCTGAATTTTGTGTTTTTTTTTTTTGTATATTAATATTTAAAAGATTAACCCTACTCATAATAAGGTCAAAGTAAATATCAGAGAAATGTTTAGAGAAAGATTTACTTAGAAAGACATTTAAATGTTGTACCAGCTGTTTCTTTTTAATAGCAAAGATGTTTTTACGAATTAACAACCAGTTATAATTCTCTAAGTAATTTCGTTGAAGATCATTAATTTGTTTTGTGATAGATTTTTTGGAAACTACAACTGATGATGAACCCTTTCCGCGTTAATTACGTGTTGTTTTAGCATTTAAATTATGATTAAGAGTAGGATAAATTGGAGAATAATCAATATTGTTATTTATAGATGTGAAGACTTTGACAGGTCTGTTAAATACTTCACTGTTAAGTCCATAAGGATAAATTGTGTTATAATATTTCATATATGATGATTCCATATAAAGACGTTCTGATTTATTTTTTAGAATTTGAAGGATTTCAATTGTCGTATTTTTAAATAGATGTTTATGAAAATGTTGAATTTCAGTATATATATATATATCATGGAGGTGCACTACAATAAGCTTTACTATACAATATTGTGTGTATAGGTTTCATCGTTCATTGACAGGCACACTAAAAATAATTAGATTTCAGTACTGTCTATGAATAGTAATTGCTCAAAGTGCGTTTTTCAGTTGAGGTACGCGTTTTTATATTTAACTACTATTTTTTTATGCTGCTAAGTGTGTATAAATTCAATGTATCATATACAGGGGTGCACAAAAATATCTCGACTACATACAGTACATTTGCGTTTATTGAAGTAAATTGCTGCAGGGGAATTTTCAACTGGGTGAATAAACTAAAATTCAGCACACTATGTAATATACATACTCTGTAGGCCATATACAGTGCTGCACAAAAGAATTTGGATATTTTTCTGACTTTTGATCGTAATTTCGGAAATTGGATTTTCAAATGTGCTATGCGTTTTCCAAAATGTTTCTTTGGGCATCATCTTTCATCTTATTAAACTGTGACGTTTTGATACAGTATTCTGAATGTGTTGGAAATTGTTTCATAATCTATGCTTGAGGCAGAATTTTTCGTTCTTGGTTTTTCCTGAGATGAAGATGTTTGCCGAATGTGTTCATAAATTCTCGCCATCAGAACGTAAACTTTTTTTGCAGTGTAACACTTTAAGGTAAGCTGATTAATATTCTGACATAATCTGAATTTTATCAAAGTCTGACATATACGTTTGTAGACCTACATTTATTGAAAATAAATTAATTCATGATAGATATAAAGAAAATATTGAATAAATTTGTGTCCATTTTTTTTACTAGCGCAACAATAACAGATATACAAAATGAAAAAAAAGGAAAAACTCTTATTGTCAAAATGTGAAAATCATCAATCTATTATATATATAAAATCCAAACGGAAATTTCGTTCCGAACGCCGAGATGTCGAGTTCTACCGCATGGATTTTTACGGAACTTATACCATTAGACAGGTATCGTTCCAGGGAAGGTTTTAAGCTATAACACATCATTCTACCTAGATTAGTTATAGAATTATTACGGAAAATTCTATTATTTTGGACTTTGTTACTTCATATTTCCTTAAATATCTGGGCTCCTATTGGTCGTAGAGCTTAGATCTCGCGCCAAAAGTAGCTCCGAAGTAACCAAGCAAACTTCTCCCCGCGATTATTTTGCCGTCTTCCAATTTCCTCTAACTCTATTAGGGGCCCGCGTAGAACCCCTTTAAAATATTTTTCGTAGTAATTTCAGCAATTATCTTAAATTATTGGTTAAGACCGCCACCCTCCCGATTCATGTATCTACGGAAAGGTTGCATGAAGGAGTTTCGTTCAGATACGCTTTCGTTAAGAATAGAGTGCGCTCCCTGGTGGTGGAATGTGGAACTAACATAACGCGATATTGTTAAAATTAGGAAATCTAACAATGCGATCTGTTTTAAACTTTGAGATAGTTCATAACACATAATCTATTATCTATTCTATTATATATATATATAAAATCTATTATCTATTCTATTATCTATTATATATATAAAATCCAAACGGAAATTTCGTTCCGAACGCCTAGATTTCGAGTTCTACTGCATGGATTTTTATGGAACCTATACCGTAAGATAGGTATTGTTTCAGGGAAGGTTTTAATCTATAACACATTATTCTACCTATATTAGTTTTAGAATTATGACGGAAAATTCTGTTATTTTGGGCGATAAGGTTACCATTTTATTTCTTGGCGAAATTCATCGTTGATAAAAAAAATTGAAACGGCTATTAAATCTCGAAAAATAAAAGAAAAACTGTTACTAATTTTATTTAAGTGAAAAAAAAAGAAAAAAAGAAGAAGAAAATCCGTTTTAATGAGTGATAATATTAAAAAACGGAAACATTTAATCAAACCCTGAAAGAAATATTTGTAATGCTTAAAAATTAATTTAATAAGAAATATTACACTTGATACGCAATGTTTGGCTCTTTATCGCTTGCGGTAGATATGGAAACGAATCTGAAAATTTGATTAGATGAAATTTTAACGATATTTTCTTTCTGTTCTGTTCTTTTCTTTTATTTTTATATCTGATTGTCCCATCACGTGACTTCTAGAAGAAACAAGCAGATGTAATTGTGAGTCACATGTGTAATTACTATTTGTTTCTTTACAATTTTTTATTTTTCTTTTGTCGCCAAACAATGTGATTTTAAGCCAAAAATGCATAAGCGTGACATTAGCTTGAGGATGTTCTCACAAATGGTGTTTTTTTAGATGAAAGAGATCATTTTTTGAGTACATTTTCATATTCAATTGTAACTTATATAGATATCAGTTAATATTTTAAAAATGGAATCGAATACTTAAATTTCAGTGTGAATTTCTGCCACACATACATATTGTAAAATAATTTCATACTTTTTAAAATGTTTTTCGCCGTAATTCCGAAAGCATGTGATATTTATAAACTCGAACTCAGATCAACGAATATTACCCATTTTATTTAAGCAAATATTATCTATTGTTTATTTCATTTTTCTCAAGTCATATCACCAATTTCATTTATAGGAAAATTCACAGATTCGAAATCTAGGAAATAAAGATAATTTTTAAGGAAATTTATGTTTTAATACGTTATACTATGGAAAAATTCAACATTTTGAAAAAAAAATTACAAGTCTTTTGTAATTCGTCATTTCTTCTTCGTCTTTCTTCGTACTTTCTCCTCTGTTATGTAATATTTCAAATGATATTGGACTAATTTTCGATCATCGATTCACCGCAAAATCGCATATCTAATATAGTATATAAAATAAAGTCTGGATTAGGGGACTAATTAACGCACAGCGCAAACTACTGAACCTAAAATCTTGAAAATCGTGGTAAAAATACTTCTTATGACATAAACTTCTGCTAAGAAAGGATATTCTAAAGTGTCACCCCTAATGGTTTTTGCACGGGGAGGGGGAAAAAATCGAATATCAAAATTATGCGTCAAATGATAGCATATTTTAATGTAGTTTTGTATGCTGAATCGAATGCTACCAAATAAATTTTTATAAGTCCAACAGTTCATGACACATTTCATATTTTTCTAATTTGGCGGTGTCTTTGGCACTTAAACCTCAAAATATCTATCATTACATCCGTTACTCTAGCAACGGAAAAAATTCAAATCAACCCTTTTGGCTAAAAAATAAAAACGGCTCTATGAGTATGAAATAAAAATGCAAGCATCTTTATTTTTTTTTAAAATAGTGATTTTATGTAAAATAAAAGGGAAAAAATTACTGAGAATTTAGCGTTATGAAACAAAAATGGAAAAAGTACTACTTAGATATTCCGTCGACCAAAAATCTATCGTCAAACTATAAGATTAAATGCCAATAATGGTTGATCGTAAATATCAAATTCACTTGAATTTAAACAAACTACACGTGTTTACGTCATCAAGCGATTTTAATTTCGACGTTTTATTTGTATTTTTATTAATGTTATACTAATTTATTTGTTATTTCGTTATTTAAAATAAAGATTATGTCAATTTATATAATTTGGCGAATGGTTTGGCGATTTATATAATTTGGCGAAATTGTTCGACGGGATAACAAGTAGTACCAATGAAAATATTTAAGTATGAAAGCAATGTTTGTAACGACTTAAAAATTATTTTCATATATATAAACTCGGTTTATGACGTCAGATGCCATCATCCGAAGAATCTACAAGAGTCTTTTTCCATTTTTTCCGGTCATAGGTTCCTCAATGAAACAAATTGGAATTGGAATAATATTGTGCGATTTATAAATTGCTCCTCGATAAGAAGAAAAAATGGGTACATTTATAACAACCGTGCGCACATCTCGCTGATAGCATTTTAAAAATTCCCAGTAGCAGTAGTTACATTTTGCGTATGTAAATTAAAAATATTTTTTTGCTTTTAATTATGGCATTATTTCCTGTTATTGTTTATCTTTTCAGTTTTTTAAATGAAATTAGTATAAGGCATGCATTTTAAATTAAATGAGTGAAAGGTTTGTGTTTTAAATGAAAATAATAAAATAAAAATATGCTATGAAAACAATTTTTATTGATTTATTACCTGCGCCCGGTTGACATAAAAGTATCACAAAAGCCACATATTCACTTTTCTTTGAGTAGTTGCTCATGAGAATTCAAGTTAACCTTCCGTAATCGGATACTTCACATATTGGTGTATTAGCTTTAATGTTGAAAGCATCGTTTTTGTTTGAAACAAAAACTTTACTATGAATTCTATTACACAAAATCGCATCATCATCATCTACTATATATTTACAACGGAAATTTGTATTTCATTCCGATTGTTTATAATACTTTCGTACGATATACCACAATTAGTTAGGTAATAATTTTGGAAAGGTTTTAGTGTATACATATTGTTCAAGGGTATGTAGTTATAGAGCAACAGTAAAAGTTCAAAAATTAAGTGAACCTGATTATGAAAGTTTTGCCTTTTTAAAAAAATCTACAGAACATATTTTGTTACAAGTGGCCCTGTTGCATGACTTTTAGGAATGGTGTTAGTATATACGATTTCATTATATGTTGATTAGTTACAGAGGTATTAATTCCTGTTGTCATAACGGTCTCATTACCCGACCATAAGTGCGCTGTTTATAATCAACTAAAACAATTACTTCTTAATTGCTAAATTTTGTCCAACGCTTAAGATAACATTATATCGCAATGGCGTTTGCATCGTTTTCAGTAATGTGCAAGGTCAAGCTGAAGATCCATATTGTTTAAAATACAAGTTCAAATTCACCATTTAGTTTAATCCAAGTTTCATTTGGAAATATTGACCAGCGCAGCGGGCATAGCCTGCTAGTTATAGTTATAAAATGCTAAAACCGGATTTTAATTTTACTAATATGCTTTTTTAATAAAATTGCACACGCATACAATCATTGGATTTTTTCCGACGATGGATGTAATTAAGCATAAAATAGTATGCTAAATAATTACTATATTTTCTTTTTCATATTCTCTTTAAAAAAAAAATAATCCACCGAATAACAAAATCAAAACTACGCAGTCATTTAGTTTTACATATATAAATAATTAATCAAGTAATGAGAATTTAACAAAGAAATTTCTTCCGGGTTTGTTTGGTTTACTTTATTCTAAATGAATTTGTTAAAAAATATTTCTATTTATTTATTCATGGAAAAGTCTTTCGAAAAGTTTTTCCTTCTCTATCAATTAAATTTGCTGATTATAGATAACATTTTTAAAAACTTGGTAACACTTTAAATAAACTTAATTTCTATGTCATTTGTTGCAAGCACATAAATTTTTAAATAAATTATACACTGATTATAAATTGCAGGGTGAACGGCCTGAATGAAAGCAGAAAATCTTGGACTTAGAACATGTAAATAGACTTTCTCTTTTGAAAGATACTTAAGATATTTTCCCTTTTGTCATTATTTCTTAGAATAATCAATGTGGGTGGGAGAAATATTCATCTTCCATGGTAAAAATCTACGCGTTAGAGAAATCTGACGTTACCCTTAGGAGGTAGAATAATTAAACCACCGACTAGCTCCTAAGGCTTGGGAAATGTTGTTTAATTAAATTAATAATAAGAAATCTTTACTTGTTGGGTATTTATTAGCCTTTCTGTGGAACGTGTTAATTTATTTAAGATATTTATTATACGTAGTTGTTGTAATGACGGAAGTGAATTTTTGTCTAGCTTATATGCTTCTGCCTTTGACAGTGAAATAGAGTTATTTTGTTTAAATTCATTTAGAGTTTTTTATGAATAAAATAACGGAAAACAATAAGTCTACTTTGCATATTGGAAGCTACTAATATGGAAAAAGAAAGCTATTAATATGAAAAAAGAATTCAGGAGCTTTATTAGAAGGGAAATTAAATGTAGCGCAGAAAAGAGAATTTACTGTAGGGAGCACGTGTAATATGTAACTTTTTTTGTTTAAGCATTAATTGAAAAAGATAAATATTTAGTTTCAGTTAAAGAGAGTTTAATTTTTATATTTGATTGAAGAGAAGCCTTGTGAAATGATGATAGATGAACCTTACTTTCTGTAGGTCCTTGGAGACTATAAGAGCAGATATTTTTGTGCCTGCCGAGGACTTTATGTAATACTTAACAGTATTGTGTGAGACTGAGGCATAACATTGTGATAGGACCTTCCCATTATCAAATAAAAGTATTTGATTATTTTTAAAAATTAAACTTTTATTGATTTGGATTTATAAATATAGAAATTCCGATAGAAGATTTTTCATATTTGGTTGCACTGGGTGATCGTGTTGAGATTTCCAGAATTCTTTTACTTGGGATACGAATACAGACTACATCTTCTTAAAAAATAATCTTCAACTAAGTGTTACTCTAATGGTATTATAACCAAGATTTACCAAACTTTTTTCTTCCTGTTCATCAGTGAAGATAATTTTTCGTTGAGTTTTTACCTAAGCAGTGTCAAAATATCCCGGAAAAGTACATAAGACTGAAAGAAATAAAGAAATATTTTTCCCACTGTATTTTGTATGTTTGGTTGTTTTATAGCCACACCAATAGCCATAGATAAAGTTTCCTGAATTACCCGTTTTCTTGCGGTAGCTAAGTAGCTATGCTAGGGAAATATAGAGTTTCCCGTATAAATATGGAATTAAAAATTTACAAAAGAATAACTTCTGCTGATAAAGTCAGCTGATTTGGCTAATTTCTAAATTATAGTGCAATGTGTTGAATTTTACTCATATGACATAATTGTTTGTGTAATATCTGCGTTGTTCTTTTATTCTTTCAAAGCATGGGAACATGAGTTATTTGAGTCCAAGTTTCATTGCAAAACAGCTTTTATGAATTTCACGAAGAATACTTTTTTTTTTTTTTTTTAAATCAAGATGGACCTTTAACACTGTACTGCAATGTTGGGCTTAATGAATCGGAGAGTGGAATTCAATCCAAAGTTTGAATTGAACAAAATTAATTCCGATTCATAAGCTCAAAATTACACTACATCCGATGACGTAAGTGGTAGACATTGCTAAATGTGTTTTTTAAGAATTATTTTAAATTATTTAAGATCAAATAAAATTATATTTACTAGTTATCGTAGCTGAAAAAAAAATAAAGAATAGTAAACACTCACCCAAGTACTTGAACACAGAAGGATAATTCACAAATGACGTTTATTTAAACATATATAAAATTTGCTGATTTGAATGCATTCTTACATTATGAATTATGTAAAGATTATCAAAGTGAATGTAAAATTTAATATAATCTTAGACAATTAGAGATATATTGTCATCTAAGAAAAAGCAGAAGTTTACGTAATATTTCTTTTTGTTTTAAGGCCTCCAAAATGAATAAAGTTCAGGAACGTAAAGTCTAACTAGGGATTAAAGTTCAGGAATGTAAAGTCAAACTAGGGATTAAAGTTCAGGAATGTAAAGTCAAACTAGGGTCGTAGAAGGACTCTTGTATTTGGAGAACTGGAAACATGCTGTAGACAAACTTCTTTCAGGAATGTAGATTCTATTTCTTTTTATTAAATGCGAATCCGAATCGAATGAGAAGTTACGGATTTGGAAAATTGGAAGTAGGATGTTTGAGAACTTCCTTCAGAAATGCAGATTTTGACGATTTCAGTTCGTTACAAAGGCAATTTACTATTTATCGCATCGACAAAAAAAACAGATAATCAATTCATATTTTTATAGCAAAGAAGTATGTTTGATCGAAGAAAAATAAAATGTCGATGAGTAGAACAACCATTCAAGGCTTCCAATTAATGTTCTATGAAATTTACTTAGAAATGCTTCTTGAAGAGAAAAATATTATATTTCCTTTAGATGATATACGGCCGCCAAGGCCTAACGAAACGTCGATCTCTTCTCACTGGCTAGCCGAACTCCTCTGCCGCAACAGCCGGCTAAAAAAGGCACGGCGTCGCAGCCCCCACAAGTTACTTGCTTTAACGGCTCCCTGGTGAAGAATGATGACTATTCCAGAACCCAGTTTCAAACATGAAAAGCCATTACAGAGCGCGCCAGCCAATTAAAAACGCCTATCCTCCCCGCGCCTGACGTCACACACAACGTGCGTGTTCCAAAAGGAATGTTAAACGATTTAGCAGACGTCCGGTTTTGAACTAAGCGTCTGTTTGGCAAAGGGGAATACCCTTCTTGTTGGAACTTTCAAAATGTCGGAAAGAATGATCTCATGGCGTCGCGCGCCGAAATTAAAAATGAGAAAAGATAGAAAATACATTTTTGCGTATTTCTGCCAAAGTATTTATCACAAGTCACTGAAAATTTTGCAATTGGCTAGAAATAAATATTTCTATCCACATAATATAATTTAAAAGGGAAATATTGATAAATAAAAGATTTCTATTTTTTATATTTTAGACTTAGAAAATTCCGATGTGTTTACACATTCGCGATGTATGTTGAAAGAAATTTGAAAGTTAAATTACTGAAATATAATAAAATACTCATTGCACTTAAATAATCTTAATAAGAGATAATGTTTACATTGAAAAATAAGGAAATATTGAATTATTTATCATTAAAATTTACATTATGAGTTTAAAACTTGTGATTAGAAATTAGGTGTTTGAAAATGTTAATTTAAGTCGTAAAATTGAAATAAATTATATTATTTAAATTAATTTGAATGGGAAATGATGCATTATATTTTTTATGATGCAACATTTTATCTCCCGGTAGCAGAAAAAAAAAGGATAAAAAAAAATTTTAGCTGACAGGTTCGAAAAGATGAACCATCTGCAGATAATTCTATGCAAATTTAAAGGTAAACTACACAATATTAAACAACAATAAACACAATACAACAAAACAAATATATAAACACAATACCAAACAAGAATACACAGTACAAGTAGAAATAGAATTGTAACACAATATCAAACAATAACAAACATGGTACAGGTAGAAACAAACCACTAAAATTTATATATAAACAAAACACTGCATGGGTGAGGTTCCAATTGGCCTATAAATATGTAATCTTTTCATGTGCAAACCCCTAACAGTAGACATATTGCAACTATGATAAAAATAAAACTATATGTTTAATCATATTTTTTTAAAAAAACAAAATGCTGCATAAAGTTTTCAAGTATTGCAAAATCAAACCAATAAAATTAAAACAGGATAATACTGCAATTGTGATGTAGCTGAGACAACTGTATATCATTATTTGTAGTATTTATTTTGTTTACATTGTAAAATACCATCAATTTCTTGAACAAAAAACAAATGTACATTGTTCAGAATGATAGTTGTGCCCATTAAATTAAAAAAAATTTAAGACATTAAGCTGTGAATTTTAAAATAGATCATATGTGATCTTGGACACTGAAATTTACAATATAAAATGTTATTCCCTTTAAATTATGAATAGTTGCACCTTGAAGGATTTATCGGAAGGGTACTAATTTTGTGATTATTTTTTGCCCCAAGCTATGCCGAATTTACCTTCTGTGTGTGCTCGCTATAAATTTGTTGGGAACTGAAAGAAAAAGAGAAATAACTTAGAGCAGTTGCTCCATCGTATTCTCATAAAATATCTCCACTAGTATTCAAAGAGCTGCAGCTAGGAGATTTGAGCATTGATAATTTTTCATATAATTTCTGGAACATATATAAATTTTCATTTGTATTTTTTATTTGTAATTTATTAAAGTTGTCTCAAAAATATATTAATTTTTTTATATATATTTTCTCATAATTTTTAATAATAGTTATATAGGATCCTATAATTAAATTTAAAATAAAACATCACATGGATAAGCAGTAAAAGTTTATATGTTGAGATCACCCTTCAATTTCAATATGATATGGATATATATTGTTCAAAAATTAACAAAGATGAACATACAAAAAAAAATCTGTGGCAACATAATATTGCATTCCCATCATTTAAATTAAGGTAGAAAAAAAAATTTGGATGAAGGATAGTACCTATTATAAAATATAGAATTGTAAAATAATGAAATCAATAAATCAGTATGCTTAATCAATTGTATGAGTGAACAGTAATGGACAGTACGTAAGCGCTTACATTCCGTGACCACTAGTATTTCGCCAGCAAAATATTGAAAACTCATAGAATTGATACAGATGTTACCACTGTATTGTTTAAAAAAAAAATTGTAATTCAGAGAGATATATATACATATGAAGACACTAAAATGGAAATTAGAAAAAATGGGATTTACATTTGTAGGAAGATTGTAGTGCCTTAAAAAAAAATTAAAATGTCCATAACAAAAGAAAATTAAGCGAGTAGAAAACAAATAAAACTAACATCCTGTTGAGATGAGTTTTGATACATTCACCGTCATAATTCTGATTGTTGGATCAGTCATATGTTGAATTTGATAGTTATCGTTATTGCATATCTGGATAATTTTAAAAGGACCTGAATTTTTTGCATGGAAAGTATTAGTATGATTGAAATTCTTTAAATAAACTTTGTCGCCAATTTTCAACTTTGGAGGAGAACGACCTTTAAGAAATTTTGCATTCATTTTAAAATATTTTTGTTCATTAAGTTTAACTAATTCTCTGGTTGTTTTGATATGTTCTTGTTGTTGTTTAAAGTATTGGGAAGGTTCTTCAGCATCTTTAGGTGGTAAGAAAGTATCAATAGGTAAGTTTAAATCTCTGCCAAAAAATAAGTTTGCAGGACTAAAATTAGTTACAGAATGTTTAGAATTATTGTAGTGAAGCACAAAAAATTTCAATCTATCAGACCATTCAATTATTTGATCAGATAGTGAAGCAACTGATTCTTTCAGGGATCGATGAATACGTTCAATAACACCGTTCGACCTCGGGAAGTAAATGGACGAATTTCTACGTTTGATATTGAGAGATTTAAGAAAGGTTAGAAAGACATCAGAGGTAAAGTTTTTGGCGTTATCAGATAATATAATTTTTGGTATACCAAACCTCGAAAAGTAGTCGTTTAAAGCTTTAATTATAGATGGAGAAGTAGCATCTCTAAGCGGAATAGCTTCCAGAAAGCGTGAATAGTGGTCAATGATGGTGAGAATAAAAAATTTACCGTCATGTGACCTGGGGAGTTTACCCACAATATCTATTGCAAGCATCTCTCCGGGAGCTAATTCACACTTGGAAATGAAGGAAGGTTTTGTGTTGGTTTGTTTACTTTTGTAGGGAAGACATTTTTCACAGTTATTTACAAAATTTTGAACATCCTGAACCATTCCGTGCCAGAAATAATTCCTGGAAATTGTCTCAACCGTTTTTATCATTCCAAAATGAGCTTGGTGAGCAAGGGCAATGCAACTATTGATTAATGTTTTAGGAATAACGATTTTCTTTACTCTATTGACATTACCAGATTTCTTTTTAGCAAACATTAAAAGATCGTTATTAGGATTGATTGAGTAATTAGTGTTAGAACATGTTTTGGCAATTATTTTTTCTCGGATTTCTTTAAGTTTTTCATCATTTTGCTGCTCTTTTAGTATATTTTCGGTAGTTAGTGAGTCGTTAGTAGGTATAAAAATATTTAATGCATTTACATATAAATTAGGGTTATTAGGAAGGTCCACGACACGAGAAAGAAAATCGGCTGGATTAACAAGCCCAGGAATGTGCTCAACCTTAAAATTAAAACTCTGCAAATATAAAAGCCATCTAGTTATAATTTCAGCCTGTTTTTCTAGGTTTAAATGGTAAGTTAAAGCTTTAGCATCTGTTAGAATTTTGAATTGTCTACCGTACAAGAATTCAGAAAAATGTTTAACAGAGGAATAGATAGCATAAAATTCACGTTTGATTGAAGGGTATTTAGATTCTGCCTGATTTAATTGCTTGGAATAAAATTCAATGGGGTAGAATTTGTCATTGTGTTTTTGCATAAGAATTCCGCAAATTGCAACCATAGATGCATCAGTAACCAAATAAACATCCTTACTATCATCAAAATTTTTAACTGTTGGATTAGTAAGCAAAATTTCCTGAATCTTGAGAAAAGCATTTTGACAGTCATTGCTCCAGAAGAATTTTACCTTTTTTCTCGTTAAATTTACAATAGGTTGTACTATTTTTGCAAAATCGAAAATTAAATGACGGAAATAATTTATCATACCCAGATAACTTTGAACTTGTTTCAGGTTTGTAGGAATGGGAAATCTATTGATTTTGTTTACATTATCAGTAGAAGGAGAGTGACCGTTTTTGTGTAATTTAAAACCTAGGTATGTTATTTGTTCTTTACATATTTGAAGCTTTTTAGGGTCTAAAGTGAGGTTAAATTCTCTCAATTTGTCAAAAACTTTCTGCAACCATATTAACATTTCCTCCAACGAATCAGCAGCAACAATTATGTCATCTAGAAAATATTGAACATTTTTACCTCTTAATGAGCTAAGGCAGTTATTTATTAAAGTATGAAAATAAGAAGTTGAGTTCACACATCCAAATGGCAGGCGTTTAGGTTGATAATTCCCATACTCCGTTGCAAATGCCAGTTTGGCCCTATCCTTCTGTTGAAGAAGAATTAGAAAAAATGCGGCTTTTAAATCCAAAACAGTATAGAATTTTTTGCCCGATATATTTTGCATAATGTCGTTGATTTTTGGTAAACAAATTTTATAAGGTTCAGTTATTGCATTAAGTAATCGATAGTCGATAACCATACGAAATTTAAGTTTGTTAGGGTCATCAGTAGGTAACGTCTTCTTTTTAACAAAAATGACTGGAAAACAGTAGTTTGAGGTTGAATTTTCTATAATGCCAGCCTTCAGAAGATCAGCGATTTCATTTCTAGCAAACTCCTTGGCAATTCTAGGAATGGGATATGGTTTTGTTTGTAAAGCAAAATCATGCAGTAAGTTAAACTGAGGAACAACTTTATCTGTACATCCCAGTGTACTGTATGAAGAAGAAAAAACAGCTGAATTATTCATAAGAAGTTTGAGAACTCTCTTCCTATCTGATTCAGGTAAGTGATCAACTTGAAAATTATTAGCTTTTAGTTCATTTTTACGAAGTTCTAAAATATCATCACAAATTAGCGAATTTACCTGGTATGTTTTACTGTTGTCATGCGTAGAAATTTGATCTTTAGAAATTTGTTTTAAGTAACCTAATTTAGTATTTTTGTTGAGGACAATTTTTTGACTATTGTTGTTGAATACATACAGAAGAATAGAATTGTTAACATTTGCTTCATGAAGGCTAAGATCTAAGTTTAGTGGCAATTTGGTAGTTAATGGAACAAATAAATAGTTAAATGAATTGTTAATTTTATGTAATGCTTTAAGTCTTATAATCCTGCCATGATTTGGCCGAATAATGACACGGTTAGCTGGTGTGACAAAGTTTTTGGAATCTTCATGATTAATATCGTTAGAGAGAGAATTAATATTTTCATATGATTCAGCATTGGAATTTGAAATATCATGAATAGTATTATTGTCCTTGGAACTTAGATTTTCATTGTTAAAATTAGAAGTTTGAGTAGAATCAGGATTTTTATTTTCGAAAGGAAATGTGAGGTTTCCCATGATAAGTTGAGAGTTGGCAGAGTCTAACAAAACTTTATTTCGGTTTAAAAAATCATAACCGAGAATAATTTGGTAGTTAGAGTGCCAATTATCATGGGTAACGAAAAACACATTGCTGAACCATTTATTACGAATTTTAAAGTTTAATTGTACAGCAGAAAAATAAGGAACACTGGAATTATTGATGGTCTTGATGTTTACAGATCTAGATAAAAAGTTAAGTTTATTGTTTTGTTTAAGTAAGTTAATAGTTTTAGGTTGTATAAGAGAAAGATTTGCACCAGAATCCAGAAGACCAATAAAGTTATGTTTTCCAAATGTTAATTTAATTAAAGGAAGTGGAGAATCATCAGAAAAACATGACATAAGTGATTTGGGAATGCTAACAGCAGTATCAGAATAAATCATACCCTCGTGCAAAAATTTATCATCTAGGGCTCTGTGAGATTGAGGGAAAAAATTGTGCAAAATATCATCAGAACCCTCTAGAAGTTTAAATTATTTCTCCTGCCTCTGCCACGATATGGTCGATAATTATTTCTACCTCTGCCCCTATTGAATCTCTGCACATTGTTATCGCTACCTCTTCTAAAATCTCCAGCAAAGTTTCTGCCCTGATTCTCAAAATATCTATCATTACTTGGAGAATTACTGTTAGGACTTAAAAAATTACTTGCTTGATTAGTAGCACTGTTACCCTGACCAGAAAAATTTTGCTGCGGCGAAAAAAATCCCCTATTATGCAAAGACGGAAAAAACCAGCAATCGCGCGTATTATGCTGTTTGTTACAGATATGGCAAACAGTCCGCTCTTCTTTTAATTCTTTTAACTGCTCCGCCATACTCTGCAATAATTTATTTGAATTTTCTTGTTGTTTCAACAAAATTGTAATCAACGAGTCCTGACTGCTGTTGTTTGAAACCTGCGTCGCGTTGATGGTGTTGACTGAGAAAGAGCATTGCTGTTCCAAAGCTTTTTCGCAATCCATAGCACTAGAAACCAGATCATCGAAATTTTCCTTTCCAAGTTTAAGTACCTCTGTTTTAATATCCGGTCTAAGAGCTTCGAGCAATTTATTAAACATCAATTTTTGCTTTAGAATGACCATTTGAGGAATATCCTCAGCGTTCGGAACCAATCGATTGACTAATTTTTTTACTACCTCAGCCAACTCCTTCACTGTCTGTTTAGGTTTTTGTCTTATATTTGAGAACTGATAAGAGGTTTCCTGGAAATTCTCTTCTCTGCTAAATTTTGCTCTAAATAAACGCACAAAATTTTCAAAATTATCAATATTGTTAATTTCTGGATCGCTCGCAACATATTCCTGCGCCTTGTCTCTACAATACAGGCGGAAGAGTAGAATACGATTCTCGTCGTTCCAATTCTGTATGTTACAGACATCACTAATGTTTTTAATGAAAAAATGTACATTTTCCCCTTCTTTTCCATGGAAAGTGGGAATCGCTGCCATAAGCGCGTTTAATTGCAAATCATTTGCCATATCGTAATAATTTGTATACACGTGAAAAATCAAAAGGTATACTGAAACACTGATGTATGACAAATAAATTATCTTAAAGCAAAGCAAATAAAAAAATAATAATGGAAAAATTTGTTAAAATGATGAAGGAAAGAAAAAAAATTATAAAAAAAATGTAAGATTACTTTTTTAAAAAATTTTCTAAAAATGCATATTAATGTGCAATACAGTTAAACTAAATAAATATATGCAAAAATGTACAAATCCCCCAAAATAGAAAAAAAGGAACACAATAACTACAAATATCAAAACATGCAACAATAAATCATTATAAATTCAAAGCGTAATATATAAAGTTTTCGTTTTTTCAATTTATGAAAAAAATATTAGCAAATAAATCTTTGAAAAATCAAATTTCTTTTCTTTACATATATTTATAGAATCAAATCTTAAAAGGAAAATAAATAAAAATATAAATCATGTATATTTTAAAAATATATTGCACCAATATGGGGTCCGCACATGAAATAGAGAGAAAAAAATATATAAGTTTAGTGAGTATTATTTTTAAAATAAATGATTAAATAATTAATAAGTTAATTAATAAATATACTTTATCTATTATCATGAAAAAGTAATGAAACCCGATCTCCGATCTTTAAAGTTATGGCATCAATTAATGCCTATGAATGAAAAGAAAAAATTTATATTAAAAAGGCTTAAAACAATAACTCCAAGAATGAAATCACTAAGTTAACGGCACCATAAATGTACTGCAATGTTGGGCTTAATGAATCGGAGAGTGGAATTCAATCCAAAGTTTGAATTGAACAAAATTAATTCCGATTCATAAGCTCAAAATTACACTACAGCCGATGACGTAAGTGGTAGACATTGCTAAATGTGTTTTTTAAGAATTATTTTAAATTATTTAAGATCAAATAAAATTATATTTACTAGTTATCGTAGCTGAAAAAAAATAAAGAATAGTAAACACTCACCCAAGTACTTGAACACAGAAGGATAATTCACAAATGACGTTTATTTAAACATATATAAAATTTGCTGATTTGAATGCATTCTTACATTATGAATTATGTAAAGATTATCAAAGTGAATGTAAAATTTAATATAATCTTAGACAATTAGAGATATATTGTCATCTAAGAAAAAGCAGAAGTTTACGTAATATTTCCTTTTGTTTTAAGGCCTCCAAAATGAATAAAGTTCAGGAACGTAAAGTCTAACTAGGGATTAAAGTTCAGGAATGTAAAGTCAAACTAGGGATTAAAGTTCAGGAATGTAAAGTCAAACTAGGGTCGTAGAAGGACTCTTGTATTTGGAGAACTGGAAACATGCTGTAGACAAACTTCTTTCAGGAATGTAGATTCTATTTCTTTTTATTAAATGCGAATCCGAATCGAATGAGAAGTTACGGATTTGGAAAATTGGAAGTAGGATGTTTGAGAACTTCCTTCAGAAATGCAGATTTTGACGATTTCAGTTCGTTACAAAGGCAATTTACTATTTATCGCATCGACAAAAAAAACAGATAATCAATTCATATTTTTATAGCAAAGAAGTATGTTTGATCGAAGAAAAATAAAATGTCGATGAGTAGAACAACCATTCAAGGCTTCCAATTAATGTTCTATGAAATTTACTTAGAAATGCTTCTTGAAGAGAAAAATATTATATTTCCTTTAGATGATATACGGCCGCCAAGGCCTAACGAAACGTCGATCTCTTCTCACTGGCTAGCCGAACTCCTCTGCCGCAACAGCCGGCTAAAAAAGGCACGGCGTCGCAGCCCCCACAAGTTACTTGCTTTAACGGCTCCCTGGTGAAGAATGATGACTATTCCAGAACCCAGTTTCAAACATGAAAAGCCATTACAGAGCGCGCCAGCCAATTAAAAACGCCTATCCTCCCCGCGCCTGACGTCACACACAACGTGCGTGTTCCAAAAGGAATGTTAAACGATTTAGCAGACGTCCGGTTTTGAACTAAGCGTCTGTTTGGCAAAGGGGAATACCCTTCTTGTTGGAACTTTCAAAATGTCGGAAAGAATGATCTCATGGCGTCGCGCGCCGAAATTAAAAATGAGAAAAGATAGAAAATACATTTTTGCGTATTTCTGCCAAAGTATTTATCACAAGTCACTGAAAATTTTGCAATTGGCTAGAAATAAATATTTCTATCCACATAATATAATTTAAAAGGGAAATATTGATAAATAAAAGATTTCTATTTTTTATATTTTAGACTTAGAAAATTCCGATGTGTTTACACATTCGCGATGTATGTTGAAAGAAATTTGAAAGTTAAATTACTGAAATATAATAAAATACTCATTGCACTTAAATAATCTTAATAAGAGATAATGTTTACATTGAAAAATAAGGAAATATTGAATTATTTATCATTAAAATTTACATTATGAGTTTAAAACTTGTGATTAGAAATTAGGTGTTTGAAAATGTTAATTTAAGTCGTAAAATTGAAATAAATTATATTATTTACATTAATTTGAATGGGAAATGATGCATTATATTTTTTATGATGCAACAAACACATTACACGTTTTTGTAACTACATTTATTTACAGAAACAAAAAAAAAAGTATATATAACTTTTCTTGAATCAACATTTGATACTGCATGTGAACATAAGCGGACTGCTATAGCTCAGTTGGTAGAGGATGGAACTTGTGATTGGAGGATTGTGTTTTCGACGTTCTACGGAGCCAATTATTACGAAGCATGCTAATGACATCTTATGCACATTAATCCAATCGTGGATGTAAAGTTGCATGCATGATTATGCATGAATTTCTAATTTTCGGGATACTCAAGAAGACAGGGATCTCGTCTGCCCAAATTATGGTTACGATAAAGTAGTTCAACCTCACTCAAGGCTATTGTAATTCCTCTTTCACGACTACAACTATCTATTTATATTATAAAAGACATACGTGCACTGTAAAAAAAAATAGGGCCAGATTTCCTGTTGGAATTAGAAAAATAGTTGCCCCTATCGTACCGGAAAAATTTCCGACCCAGCTCGGAATAAAATCAGTAAAATCGGAATAAAATCCGTAAAATTGGAATAAAATCCGTAAAGTACCGTTTTAGTAAATGTTTCCTTTTTTTGCGGATTTTATTCCGAGCTGGGTCGGAAAATTTTCCGGTACGATAAGGGCAACTATTTTTCCGATTCCTACAGGAATACTGTTCGGATTTTTTTACAGTGTGTCCGTCCGTAACGCTGACGGTGGTTTTCGCGTTGACAACAGCTGACGAATAAATTTGTCTTTTACTGCAATTTTTTAAAATTCTAAATATCGCACATTTTCAATTTTCACACCATCGAATGGAAAAATGCACTTTCAAATGCAATATGTTTGAAAACTACATTCCAATTTACTTAATTTTTTATTGTTTTAGAATAATTTTCCAGCATGGATTTTTTATTTAATTATTCCATCGCGCGTAGATGATTATAAATTATACATCCGTTTGCACTTAAATTAATACAATAGCTCAGCATTTCTTTCCATAACAAAATTAAAATATTCGCCAATCAATAAATAAAACAATAATATATAACAAAAAACCAAATTTAAGACATGTTATCGAACGACGCACTTAAACATTAAAATTCTCAAAATCAAAAAGGTTGATTGTAAATAGTGATCTTTGGCAAATCCTTAGGCTGATGACACCTGGAACGAAGCCAATACGAAAGTACCACTTTTAATAAGTTTCAAAACTTTATTTTAACTTATATTTAAACTTATTTTAACGCATTGTTGCTATTTTTCATATAAATAGGATTTTTAGTATTGGGGGCGCTAAAAAATGTATTAAATGTAAAAATTCTATTAAAGTTATCAAAACCTTCTCACCGCCGCGAACTGATATATACGTTCACTAAGCTGCAGGTTTCACTGCAATAAAAGCATTATTTAAATTAATATAATTTGGCAGATAAGATCCAGTTTTAAGAAATTAAATTATGATTAATACTCTCAAGGCTTATATGTCTCTACGTAATAAAAAAATTATATCATGTTGAAAAAAACATGTTTTTATTTGCATTAAAGAAACTTGCTGGGAAAACCACATTACAATTTCGCCCCTTGTGCTTGGCGGTCAGGGGATTAAAAAGAAACAGTAGACCCATGTGAGATTTTCTCGCCGCAGTTGTTGAGATTATTTGCAGATACGTTTTCCCATTAATTTTTGATTAACTGAGTTATTGTTATTATTTTAGCACACAATGTGTTTTAACGAAATGTAATTATATTACGTCAAAAGCCGCTTGCAGAAGCTTTCGCAAAATACCGCATTCATCGTTGTGCCTTTCGTAAGTGCAGAGAAAAAAGAATTTTGAGATCAGAAATAATATATATGATTGCTTTCACCTATATTCTGTAACACGGGAATTCCGGGTTTATCTTCGTGTGACCGGGTTTATCACAATGACAGCCGTACTTAAGCAGCTACCCCTTTTCACTACCCCTTTCTTTTTTTTTACCAGCTTTCCCTTAATGTGGAAGAAATCTGGTATATCTCCCTTTAAAAAATCGCTTTTACATGCATACATAGTCATGATAGTTTTGTTTTGCTAACTCTGCATTTATTTTCTATCCTAAATTACGTCTAGATTATATTTCCGACGCAAAAGTAAATCCATATTATTTAATATAGGGGTTCAAAATCAAAGTTCATGAAGTTCATTTTTTCGCTCAACCAAGTTTGGAATAAATTCTTGCTCTATAGACAACAATTTATTCGGTGTCATAATAAAACAAGTCCTTATTTGAAAATATGAGCATCAAATGGCGCTAGTCTCCTATGAATCTTATGAGTTTCTATGGAAACCATTACTTTTAACTCCAAATATTTTTGAATAATGTATTCTGGACTTGATCCATTTTGATTCCTAACGCCTCATATATGCATGTGAATAAAGTCATTCTTCAAAATAAATGTGGAAGTTATACAAAAAAAATTTTCGTGTTTCTTTTGTGCTTAGAAATCTTTTTTAAAATGTTCTTTTTACATAAAATAAAAATTCCTACACCCCATTTGTATACCACAACCGTTAGTTTAGATCACGGCAGGGGAAATTTTTCATTGTTTTATTTCTGTATCGCGTCTGTTATTGATTTGGGAGATGCTCTTTGAGATGCTTGTCCCTTCTCATTATATTAGAATACTTCCGGGTTGATAGTAGCGGCGAGAAATGTCAAAAAAATTCTGTATCTCGATCAGCTGGGATGTTTCTTTGGCAATGTTGCTTTTATTTTATTTTATTTTTTGCAGGTCTGATAAATATGTCACAGATGTGAACTTGATAATGGCTTGGTAATGTGATAGGTGACAGGCGAAAAATATCTTGTAAAAAGAGTGTAAATAAGAGTTTGATAATGCATCTAAAAGTAAAAATAAATATCTACAATCTAAACATATGTTATTAAATTTGTTTTTTTCGATTTGTGTGATCGTATTCCGGTCATTGAACTTTAATATAAAATATTAGTTGCAAATTTAGGATTTTTAATTTTGTATTTTAACCATATATTACTTCTATTAAATTGCGTGAGGGATGTAGTGAACCATCTGATAAATGCATTTTAATAAAAAACAAAATACTACCACATAATTATTCAAATATTTCGCGAAGAGAAATTTTATTTAGACTGCAGAATGTGTTATTTTTAAAGATGGTATATTATACAGACACGTGGTGTTGTCGCCAAACTGTCAAACACCGCAATTAATGTGGTTAATGCAAAATAATATATATAATATATATAGGATAGAATGAGTAGAAAAAGTACTACTTTTTAATTCTGCATTCATTTTAGCTTTAAAAAGATTGAAAGCAAAAAAAAATTTTAAGTGTTTCTGTCATGCGATCATTATCAGAATAAATGTAAAAGTATTTTCATACATATTTTTAATTTTAAAATTCTAAACTTCTGTTTGTTTTGTATACTTATTTTATACCAGACATGGTGTAAAATGAGTAGTGGATTAGAATACAGTGGGAAGTGATGAAAAGATAATTATAATTAAATCAAATTTAATGGATAGGGGAAAGTAGGGGAATGACGCTCACTTAAGGGAAAACATGAATAGATCAAATTTAGACAAAAAAAAAAAAAAAAAAAAACTCAATATTTTATTAACGAAGTATAACTTTAAAACATAAGGCACAGTTTGCAATCAACTAATTTGCATACAAATGTAAGGAATTTTTTTATCGTTTTATTTAAATAACTATCGATTGAGCGGTAATACCCTATATGATAGGCTAATTGCGCTCAGAGTTTGAATACAACATTTAAGTAAGACAAAAGTCACATATGTAGTTGTGTGGGCTGTTCACACCACTGCAGACTTTTTGCGACCACTTCACACATATTGTGCACGCCTATTGTGTTACACATATAGTGGGCTACTTTTTTTAAAATTTAGGTTGATTTTCACCACTTTTTTGAAATCGTAAAATTCTCCTTTTTTAATAACATATTAATTAAGGGGAAAACTGGGGAATTTTACCATTTCAAAAAAGTGGTGTTAATCAATAACTTTGAATTTAAAAAAAGTTGTCCACTGGCAACACTTCCTCTGGAATTCCTCGCAAGCGCCATTACCCGTTATTGCCATGTTGGGTTTTAATGCATTATAATTGGCGTAACAACGCACTACAAAAATAAATAAAAGCATGAAAGTACAGATAAATGTATATATTTTGTAGACATAATGAGTAAATTAATATTTGAAAATAAGAGTGTACATTTGCCTTCAAGTTACATGTTGTAGAATTTTATAATAAAACAACTGCAAACTAATAGCGTTAGGTAATAACGCTAGGTGTATAATGTGTATAACGCTTCCGGAGTGAACTCATCCAGATCTCGATACACCACTTCACTTTATCGAATTCCATTTGGCCATTTTTATTCAAAATTATTATTTCGAATAAAACTTCATAAAAGTTACATTTTTAGAAAGATTATTTAAAATAAATTAACATTTGAGAGATACTTACATTCAATTATGTATATATTCTGAGATAACTTCAGTTGAAATTAAACTGACAGATCAATCTCTCCCTGCATAAAAGTAAACGTTCGTTGGAATCGCATTCGTTGTGACCGTGAAGGTTTTGTTGGCGCCATCTATCGTTAAATAAAATAAAAAATAAAATAATTTGTTTTGAAATTCTTTGAATTCTAGAGATTGGGAAAAAATGAATATTTCATATAAAATGTAATTAGAATTAATTTCACGCTTTTTGTTGGTATTTTGCAATGATTTTAATGGTTTTATATATATGATATATATATATATATATATATATATATATATATATATATATATATATATGTGTGTGTGTGTGTGTATATATATATATATATATATATATATGTGTGTGTGTGTGTATATATATATATATATATATATAATCATATATATCATTCCAAATAAAATTTTGTATTTTGTAGGGAAAAGAAATTTGTAATTTAATAAAAGAATTTGAGAGAAAAAAAATCTGTTAATGCAATCAATAGTTACAATTTACTTATGTGATAAAAGATGATTTTTAACGATCAAAATTTATTACAGGTTTCTTCATGCATATTTTTTTAAAAAGTCAGGATTTAATCTGAGATATTTTTTTAATTTAAATTAATTTAATTTTCTTCAATTATTGTTTTGGTGCCAGCTATCGGCAATTAATAAAAGCAAATAAATTTTCTGTTGAAATTGTGCTTTATTCTGCCTGTTATCAACTTTGTTTGCATTATATATATAATCGCGCTAAGGGATGATTATGAATGTTTCCGACTCATTCCTTCGAGATTTATTAAAATACAGATCGTCGAGCTCATTGGCAATATAGCGATCTGAACGAACTCCATGCATAAAAACTTTCTTAAAAAATGACAATTTAAAGCAAGTGAAGTGTGTATTAAATGCAATATTGTTATAATTTTCATATCGGGCTGTTTTAATTTTTTCTTAATTTTTATTTATTATTTTTTTCTGATTTATAAGAATTTGAAGGTACTGTGCCCGCTTAATATATGAAATTAGAGGAAACACATCATTTCGAAGAGAGGGGGGCTTTCAATTGGAAGAAGTTTTACGATATTTACAAACACGGAAACCCAGTGATACAAATAAATTCCCGTAAGTGGCTAAGTAGAAATCGGATTTTATCTAAATTTTACGGCGAATTTTAACTTTATTCTCTGTTATATTTGACACTACAGCACCTCAAAAAACTGGTGATTGTTTATATTTGTTTGTTATTTGAGCAGTTTCCAGAAAGGACATCAGGATACTATAAGTGGATATGAAAAACTGCAAACTTTCTATTAAAAAGTAGAAGGAAGAAAAATCAGAAGAAAACTTTTTTAGCCACTTTGGTGTTGGTTGGTTGTATATAGTTTTATGACGCAAAATTCTTTTAGGGACATGCTGCACTAAACCACTTTGGGGCCCTCTTAAATTTTGGAGTGGAAGTTTGTGCTTCTTGTGCGTTTTCGGCAATCAGGCCTGTTAAGGTACACTAAATTTTTTAAGCGTTTCTTCCATTTATACTTCCATATTAGAAATACTGCAGTGCTTTTGCTGAGTAATATACTCAATCCGGTTTTGTATTCTTGAAATAAGTTTAAATTCCTTTACTATATTTATGCTGAAGCAATAATAATAATAAAAAAACTTTAATTTTTATTAAATGTATTAGTACTTTCTATTGTTGTTTAATTATTAAATAAACGATCAAAAGTTTTCATGCAATTTTTACTTTAAAGAATTTGAAACGGCATTACAACTTCCTTAACGTTTGGGGTCATTATCCTCTAACGTAAATAAACAAATTACGAGAAAATTTCAAACAGTTAACATGTTCATTCCGACAAGATAAAGTAAACTAATTTAATTCACTAATCTGTAAAAGTTGGCTGTATGAATTGTTTCCTTAATGACTAGTTTACATAGGAAAGCACTTGAATTGGTAAATGTTTCCAATTGTGTTGCTTTTTATAGCATACAAATTAAGGAACACTCTACAACTTTTTCTTTCTATAACAGTCGAGAATTTTTCTTATCTAAATATAATTGCATTTATCAAAAACACATTAAACTTGTTTATTGTGACCTATTTTATTAAAATAAAACTAATTCATTGTTAGAATTTATTTAAAATGTGTGAGTTGTATTATTTTGTTTTCTTGAAAGTTAGATAAATTTGTCAAAAGGGGGGAAAAGGGAAAAAGAAAACTGTCTTCTGCTCAAGAATATTCTAAATTGCTTACAGAAGTATTTCTAACTGAGTTTCGAATGATCGAATTTCCCAACCATATAATTAATTACAAATATTCCATATACCAGGGCAGTGAAAAATTAAATAAAATGTTTCACATTATTATTATTATTATTATTATTATTATTATTATTATTTGGAATTTTGAACAATTTTTGGCCCAAATAAAGATAATTTTTTGTTTGTAGTCAACCATGACTTTCTTATATAATACGTTCAAAATCACATCTTGATCTACAAATAGGCTGAAGGGCAAAACCTTGTTGAAAATACACTATACTTCAGACAAAATATAACATCCTAAAAGAATGCAAAGAACGTAGCAAAAATTGAGGGGCAGGCAAACTATTTCAATCCGTAGAATTTAATGCGCTATTAATCAGTAAAGTAAGACTACCACTTTGAAGTCTTGAAGCACAAGTGACTTATTATTAAGAATTTTCTTGCCATGATCCACAAAATTCCGTTTCCCATGAGTTTGCATGGAAAGAAACGTTGAGGCTAACATTAATCCTATCGGAGCGTTGTTTACAGATTTCTCACTTGCACTTCATTATTTTTAAATGTTTTTTTTTTTTTTAACGGTAGGGTGTATTTGTTTAGGTAATTTTCTGTTACTGTTTGTTTTTTTTTTTTTTTTTTTTTTTTTTATGCGGAAACTTTCACTTTTGGAACCGGCTACTAGAATCGGTTCTGAAAGTGTAACTATCATCATATAAAAAAACTGTAACAAAAATCGAAAAAGTAAAAACGCACAATAAAACTTATCGACCTCAGGTATTCTATGCAAGAAAAATCATTTAAAAATATTAAATGCGAGTGAAAAATCTGTAAACAACGCTTCCATTGGATTTTCATTAGCTTGAGTGTTTCTTCCCGTGATGCTTTTAATTACAAGTGATGAACAAAACAGTTGCTTTTTAATTGGACGATCGGAAATGAGCAGACAGAAATTTCTCCCGGATCGAAGATTGACCTCAGTTTGGACAACAAAGTCTAGAATCAAACTGTGTTTTCCGTTTTTTTTTTCTTTTTTTTTCAAACGCAATAGGAAAAAACATTAAAAAAATTTCAGAAAATATTGTCAAAGTGGGCATTTTTTAACCGGATTTCTGCGCAAAAGAAGAATAACCACTGAAGAAAGTGTGAAAGACGTCTTTGTCACGTGATAAAAATCGCTTATAACTAAATAGGCAATTTATTTATCGAAAACACGGTTCCATTACAAATGGCTTCCATAGTCAGGCCTTCCAATTTGATATCTTTCTGTTAAAAAAGGAATTTGTAAATGTGTCAAAACGTTTTGCGCTTGTTGAGTAGAGCAGTGGAGAACAGCCTTAAGTGTTTTTTTTTTTTTTTTTTTTTTTTTTTTTTGGTATCTTTTGTGATAGTGGAATTCCTTCATACGACAGTTACATGAGTTTCAGTTTTGTGTTTTGCACCTCCGTATGTTTTTAAGTGGGATTTTTTTTTTGTCTCTTTTGTTTTAGTGGAATAATAATAATAATTATTATTATTATTATTCGTAGCGGGTTCTTATAAGCTAGGGAAAAAAATTGGAAATTTTATTATCATCGCAAAATAACTTTTTGTCAAATAAATAAATAAATAAAATAAATGCTTTTTTTTTCCATTCGTCACATGCGAAATGAATAAATCATTCCTAAATTAACAGGGAATTTTTGACAATCTATTGCTGAATAACAAACTTAAAAAAAATTATAACTCTTTCATCCTCATTGAATACTGATAATGGGATCTGTGGTAACACCTTATCTACATATTGATTCGCCATTACTCTATTACTTATAGGGAGTAAAGGAAAGGTATTGGTGCTAGTTTCAACCAAATAATTTGTCAATTTTGAAATTTACTAGGTTTTATTTATTTATTTATTTATTTATTTACTTTTGAGTTATAATTACAAAATTGCCTACATTACAATCTGTTTTGCAACCAGTGAAAATGAATTTGCCATTATAAATTACAAACTTTAAACCTGCATAAATTCTAAACTACCAAATGACTTCCTGTTTGCTATCCACAGGAAAAATTTACCAACGAATCCAAATATGGTGACCAAGTTATGTTTTAATATTGAAAATGTTTGTTACAATTTCTACATGTAGGCGACTTTAGAGAAATATTTAAGTATACCATCAATTAATAAACGTTACTTCTATCCATTGGTACTTGTCACACGGTTCGATGATTTTCGGTAGAATTAGTAGGGTGGTATACATTTTTTTCCAAGACATTATATTTGTCTATTAGATATAAGCTAAATATATTAGGTTTTCACTTATATATTGGTTATCCCCTATTTCAGGGGCCCCAACTAGTCTGTATTTTTGCTATCACCATTGCCAAATAATAACCTTCTCTTTATTCAATCGCAAAGCTCTGAAATTATACAAGGCGACGATTACTATTCAGAAATGTTGGTGGCTAAATACAGACCAATTAGAGCCCCTGCTATCTATGGACACGAGAAACGTCACAACTTATTTCAGTTTCATTTATTGTAAGGAAGAATCAATATTTATCAAATTTTATCATAATATATTGCAGCCTACATAATACATATTCTGCGATCATACAAAGCGAAGATTATTATTCAGCAATACTGGTAACCAAAATATATACTGATTGGAGTCCCTGCTATCTATGGACACGAAAAACTTTACAATTTATTTTCAACTTTATTTATTATAAGAAAAAATCAGTATTTAAATATATAACAAATTATAACACCTTCTAATAATATACTTCTTTCAAGTGCTAAAAGCTGTGATATAAAATCATTAAAAGCAGTAACAAATTTTATTACACTTTTTACATGACGTGGCCAGATTATATCAAGAAGAAACCATCCAAATATATTTTAATGAGAGCAAATAATTCCCCCCCCCCCCTAATCTATACTATCCATGAATTATAAGAGAAACCATAGTGATTGTAGCATGTAAAAATTCTATATGTAACAATGCAGCATCATTTAACTTGCCAAAATTATGGCTTGTTTTAATAAATAAAAATAAAAAATAACATTCGTAATATGAAAGAGAACGTGAAAAACTGAATGATGGCATTTCAAACCATTACCTCATCGATCATGAAATTTTAGAAGATTCTTACATATTTTGGAAATAGCTCGGATGGATCGGAAACATCTAAACAGTCTAATAAAACTTTTTTTTTTTTTTTTTTTTACTATTTTTACTACTTTTATCCTTCACCTTTTAGCAATTCAAAGAAATAGAATCGATATTTATTAAATATTATCATAAATATATTGCAGTCAACATAATAAATAATGTAAGCGAATAGCATTTTCACTGTAAAAAAAATCTGTCAAATTGACAGGAAAAAACTGTCAATTTTGGCGTCAGTAAAAAACCGTTTAATTTACAGAAAAAAGCTGTAATTTTTCATTAAAACAGTTTTTTTCTGTAAAAAATACAGATTTGTTCTGCAAAAATCACAAAATTCAGTTTCTTTTTCAGAAAAAACTGCTTTTCCTCAAAACAGTTTTTTTCTGTAAGAAATACAATTCTTTTCTGTAAAAATTATAAGGATTTTTACACTGTTGTTATTTATTTGCAACAAGTAAAACCCTAAAAAGAATTGCTTTTATCAATTTCGTCCGTAGTGCTAATAAGAAGTCTGTTTTTCTTGCTCATCAAAATTCCTTATATTATTTCTGTTTTCCGGAGAGATAGAATCGAAAATCAATTCTCTCGCAATATCATTTTATTACTTACCTTCTAAAACGTCTTTTTCCGGGCGACTTATAATTTAAACATCTGTATCACTAACATTCCTCGAATTCTATGAGAAAAAGCTAAATGTATGGTATTTTTATTTTTTAAGATATTTTTCTCTGATAAAATATTGGTTTGGATGTTTTTATATCTTTACCTAATAGAAAAGATTGAATACAAGGATAAATATAAAAAAAAAAGGGAGATAGATAAAAAATTCTCAGAGACCTGCTTGTAAGTTTGTTTAGTCATAGATCCATGCTGTTTGATGTATTCTTAGGTTTTTTATTCACACAGAAGGGTTCAATGACCGCAACTTTCAAGAGATTGCTCCATTTTCTGTGTTTACTTTATGAAGAGGTAGTGTTATTTAACAGGTTTATATAGCGATATGAATAAATGGTATTTAATATAAAAATTTAATTTTCCGGAAGTGTATTTCATATTTATCTGTAAATTTTGAACTGATTCTTTTTCTTTTTTGATATTTGATATTGTATTTTATTTTATTTTTTATTGTTGGTGTTTTGATATGTGTATTAGACAATAAAGCATACGTATTGCCATTATATTTAACATAATTTCTTTCAATTTTATCATTTTGAATGATATTCATTTCTGAAAGGTATTTATCTTTAAAAAAAATTTTAACCGTAAATATTCGGAATAAGAAAATGTTGATGCAAATGTTAGTTTTTATAACCTAGTTTCAATACAATATATCCATCTTTTTATCCTCTAACAATCTATTAAAAAATTTAGGGAAATTTCGAAAAATATTTATTGCAAGCTAAGAGATACTGCCAATAATTAGATAGTTATAGCTTAGTAAAATTATACTTAATTAATTTTACTTCTTCGATGAACTCCTGTGTATATACGCGTAAAAATATGTTTGAAAATTATTTTAAAACCACAAAAAAATGAGTAAATTGCCGTACAGACTTCAAACAAATTTTGATACAGTTTCCAAATAAACAGCATTTGAAATTACACCCCCCCCCCTATTCTAAGGTGTAAAATTTGAAAGCGTGCAACATTTAGAAGCTAAAAAATTTGCAGCAAAAGTGAAATATAAAAGTTAAGAGTGCCAAAATGTAAAAATCAAGCGTGCAAAAATCGAAAAGTCAAGAGAAACATACATTTTAGTCACATAAGTGCTTTATAAATTCAATACATTAAAACGGAAGGCAAAAGATGCAGGAAATTAGTTTTTGAGAGAAATTTAACTATGAATGCACTAAAGACGCTTTTAGTGCCTCTGTACGTCTAATTGACAGGGAATTAGTTACAGGGTAGTTAGTTACTAGTTACAAGTAATACACACGCGCACACACACACACACACATATATATATAATTTTTATTATTTTATATGTTAATTATTAATTTCATATAGTATTGATATTATGAATATATTTTAATATTTTATCTTATGCACTTTACGTATTAAATCTATTTAGAAATTAAATAAAACATCTGTAGTATTCAGTACATTTATTAAAGGAAATATGAGTTTTAAAAATTAAATTTTTTATTTAAATTTTAAATAATTAAATATATTTTCATCATTTGTAGTTTATAAAGGAAAGAATTAAACACCACAGAAAGCTATTCCATGACGTATAAATGCTTTTGTGAATTAGTTGCCTAGCTCTGAAGCCCCCTACCACTAGCGTTTAATATTAATCTTCATATTTTTATGACAAAATTTCTGTCATCAAATAAAACATAAATTACATAAAAAAATAATTATAGTGATAAGAGACTTGGCTACTATGCAACTAATTAACAAAAATATCTCAACGTGAGTGGTACATTTTTCTAGTGAAAATTGTTAAAAATTAAAATTATGGTTTATTTTGCAAATTATGTTTTCTTTTATGCAACAGTTTATTTCTCAAAAATAACCCCTAGATTTAATTATTTAAAGTTTGCGTGGTTTAATATATTATCAGGATAACGATATCTATATTATAAAAGATAAATATGTCCTTGCGTTACACTGACGTCATTTGGACGTTGGTAAAAGCTGACGATTAAATTTCGCTTTTGCTGCAACTGTTTTAACTTCTAAACATTGCACGCTTTCAATTTTTACACTTTAGATTAGAGTGGGAAATGTACTTTCAAATGCAAGTTTATTTGAAAAACTGCATGAAAATTTGTTTGAAAACTGTATCGCAATTTACTCATTTTTTGTGGTATTAAAATCATTTTCAAACATTTTTTTTTAAATTCTACCTCTATTGAGTGCAGACGATTACGAAACATAAATCAGTTTGAACTTAAAATAATATAAATAGTTCGGCAGTTGCGACAACTTATATAGGCCCATGGGGCGCAAGCCCACCCAATAATGTGATCTCTCGCACACATATTTTAATTTTTTTTTTTTTTTGTTTATTTATTTAATCGCTGAAATGAAATTTGGTTTTATTGACGTTCTCAAAATATCATACTTTTGTTTGAAAAATAGTTGGGACGTCAATTAGACGTACAGGAGCAATAAGAGCGTCTTTAGCGGATGCATAGTTTAATTTCTCTCAAAAAATAATTCCCTGCATATTTTGCCTTGCGTTTAAATGTATTGAATTTATAAAGCACTTATGTGACTAAAATGTATGTTTCTCTTGACATTTAGATTTTTGCATTCTTGACTTTTAGAATTTTGCACTTTCAATAGTTTGGAAAATTTATGTTTTATGTATTCATAAGGGAAAATAAACGAGAATATAATTTGCTAAAATCATTTATTAATTTACAACAATTTTATATTTTACTTAGAAAAACATAATTTAACTTCAAATTATCATGTTTAGTCATTTCACTCTTCTCGCCTCTCCATCCAATTGAAAACATTGTCTGTGTTGTTTTACTTCAAATTTTTAGAGCACACTCAATGTTTTTTCAAAAATAGGCTCTACTGTAGTTCGACATTTATTTTCGGCTTAAATTTATAACGAAATTAAAACTTCATCAATAAAAAATTAATTAAGGAAAAATAAACAAAACACAAATTTAAGACATGCAATTAAGACATGCAATTTAAGACATGCAAAACATTAAAATTAACAGGATTTAGATTGCGCTGTAAATATCGATATTTGAAGATTCGTTTTACTATTAACCCATTAACCTCCAAAACCATAAGGTTAAAATTTTCAACTTTTTATCTGAACGCCGTTTGCCACCAAAAATTCTAAAAGACAATTTTCGCTTTATTTGATCTTAGTATTTTGTGTCTTAAATTAAGGCTAATTTTTTAATTGAAAAATAGTGGTGGATATGTAAATAATTTTAACATTCCTATCTATTTTGACCGTCGCGTGAACACAACACCAGCGGGTGATGGGTTAACTCGAGAAGAGACCAACACGAAATTATCGCTTTTAATAAACTTCGAAACTTTATTAGGATACGGGGTATTCTTCACAATCTTTTGACTTTCGGGAATAAAAATCTGGTGAAATTAAATTTGCTAAAATAACATTTTAATCTGATAGATGAATGCCTTAATGATTCAAAATAAAGAAAAAACGGTCAGCAGCGAAATTTTTTTTATTTAACTGAGGTTTATGTTAAACTTGCGAGTTTAATTTTCCTTACAATTTTACCCCTATAATTTTTTTATTTTCTTCTAATTTTTTACTTATAATGAATTTGCATAGTACCCACAGGACATTCAAATAAGAAAGAATAACAATGTAGTACTTTTAGTACAAAATTTTGGTATAACATTGTCTTAAAGGGGTGTTAAAGAAGTACGGTAAGGTAAAAAAAAGGGGACGGTATAGGCAAAAGTGATGAAATGGGAAAAAAAAGGGACGGTAAGGGTGGAACGGTAAGGAAAATTACCACCTATTTTAGGCAAATCATGTTAAGACTAAGTGGTAGCCACAATGTTAATAGATTTTTAGAAACAGTTATTTACATTGGATTAAATAATAATAAGAAAAAATATTTACCTCGAATAGTGCAGGAATAAACTTTGGGGGCGGTAAGACTACCAATAAAGCCACGATGTTTGAAATTGATATTTAAATGCTGATTTAAATTCTGCAGTAAATTTCCTGTCAAAGAATTTTAGACATTCTTTCTCTAGCATACTTCTGCATGAAAAAAGAAAACTTTAAAAAAATTCTGTGGCTGCATCTGAAGTGATTTTCTGTATAATTTTAGAAGAAGGACGGTAAAGAATCTAAAACCCAGGGACAGAGTTTAAAAAATAAAAACAACCTTAAAAATGTGTGCAGGTTAATTTTTTGCTACATATTTATATAAAACAATAGTTCCAGTTTCGGGAAAAAATTACATATAATTTTTTTTTTTGAAAGAATTTTATACAGACAGCTCCAAACTTAAAAATCAGCATCAGAGACACGGGACGGTATAGGAGTTTTCCTGGTATTTGGACCCCCAACATCGTCCAAAACTTATTTATCGCGTTAATATTGTTATGTAATCATGCAATGAAATGTTCCCCAGTATGCGGGAAAAAAACACAAGAACATGTACTAAAATAAAAATTATTATTCAGGGACATAAAAGTCAAAAGATTGTGAGAATGCCCCATAGCTTAATGATATTTTTCATATAGATGTGATTTTTGGTGTTTTCAGTGTGTAAAAAAAGAAAGAAAAATAATTAAATGAAAAAAAATATTAGTTTTTAATAATAATAATAATAATAAGATGTCTTTATATTCTGTAAACCGGCAAAAAACGGGTTGGTTTCCTAGTTTATTTCAAGTCTTCTTTGCAATATTTCATTAAATGTTTTGCAAAAAAGAGCAATTTAAACTACACAGGCAATATCTTTTAAACGTACGGATATATTTCTATAACGGTAATTAAATTTCATCACTTCTACTAATTAATTCACTTCCGTAACTTTTTTCTCAAGAACCAAACTAGACGCCATTTTCATTTGTAAACTTCGAAAAATCTAGAACACTTCCTACTGAATTAAATTCACTTTTCGAACTTTAGAAACAATTTTTATTTCCCATTTAGTTTGAGACTACTTTATTTTGCTTCCTAAAAAAATTAAAGTTTTGTGAAGAAAGCGTTTATCGTTTAGTAGGTTTCTTTTACTATTTATTTTTTGTAAAAAGAATTACTTTTTAGAAAGTGGAAGCAAATGACATGTGGGGTCCATAAATACAACAGAGTTAGCGCGCAAGAATTGGGGTCAAACGAAAGGAATTCTCCTGACGATTATTGGATGATGGTCTGGGATGTGGAGACTGCGTAGATAGGAGTTGAGAAGTTACGAGTTTTCTTTTGGCATAGTGGCGGTTTTGGCGAGAGTTTCTGATGGATTTGAAGAATTTCCAATTAATCTTACCTATTTCATTCTTTCTCTTTTTTCTCACGTAACATTTGAAACACGTTACAATTTCAAGCAACTTTCATTTAATCTATCACCTAATATTTTTCAAGTTTTCGCGTAGTGTAAAGGAGCTTGTGAAATAAATTTACGTTTGCTTGTGGTAGCAATTTTAATTTCAGCTATGGTGTTTTTTTAAGAAACAGCTGTAATATATTATAGTAATTCAGAGAATTGAGATTATTTCCATGTTTTGCACTAATTTATGTTTTAAAAAATTTTCCGAAGCGGGCATAAATACGATTTCATGTATTTTTCACGACTATATATACACATAGTGCAAAATGATTATTAAAATATGCATATTATATATCTACCCTATATATACATAATCCTAATGAAATGAATTTATGAAACGATTCTATGAAACGACTGATTAAACAACTGATTATGTTTCACGGCGATTTCTCCAAAAAAATTAATGCTTTGCGATGAAATTAACACCAAAAATCTGTATTGATCGCAGATCTCAAAACTGGTATCAGAATTTTTAAATTCGAATTAGTTTTCGAAACATTATTTTTTTTTCTAATTTTAAATACTTTTTTCTAATGATGGCAACTCATATTTTAATCATAAGAGATATTTTTTTTCATATTTCAGAAAAGATTATTATTTTAAACTAATTTGACGAACAGTTTGGCGTCCCTTAAATGTATGCTGAGAAATGTATCATACTACTTTTATTCACAATTCAGTTTACTTGAACAGTCTTTCGCCAAATCGAAACATTCTTATAGAAAAATCAAGAACTCGGTATTTTTGTATTAGCGAGACGCAGGTGATAAATTACCAAACATTTTTCCCGTCGCATTTTTTTATATTTCTTTAATTTCATTTAAAATATAATCCTTTCATTCCTTTTATTTAAAATAAAAAACTTTCATTTAAAACTGAAACATTTAAAATTGATGGCTTTCAATACTTTCTTAAAAAAAAAATATATATATATATATATATATATATATTAGGCACAGATGTCATATACGCACCGGGGTACCTAACTGGCGTCAAAATGGCATTATTTTGATTGATATGGTAACAAGGCTATTGCTGTTTATTTAATAATAAATGTTTATTTACTTTTATTATTATTTTTAAAATTATATAATTTTTTTAATTCTATAGTTATCAATTTTTTTTTTGTTATTTTCTTTTGAAAATAATAGAAAATAATTAAAAGATACGGTACTACTTAGTTATTCCGTCGGCCAATTTAGCCAAATTATATAAATCGCCAAACCATTCGCCAAATTATACAAATTGACGTAATTTTTGTTTTAAATAACGAAAGAACAAATAAATCAGTATAACATTAATAAATATACAAATAAAACGTCGAAATAACAATCACTTGATGACGTAAACACGTGTAATTTGCTTAAAGTGAAGTGAATGTAACATTTACGTTCAACCATTAATGGCATTTAATCTTATAGCTTGGCAATAGATTTTTGATTGACGGGAGAACTAAGTAGTACTAAAAATACGTATGTAAGTGGTATTCGAAAACGAGGTTTTCGACAAATTTTCGTAAAAAAAAAAAAAAAAAAAAAAAAAAAAAAAAAAAAAAAAACACGCCAAACCTGCTGTGCTTATATGACATCTGGTCAAATATTAAATAATGCAACAAACCACGACATTTAATTTCAACTTCAAATCAGTGTTTTAATTTACCACTCAAAAAATAAGAAAAATGCTAACTGGCGAGTTGAAAAAAAGCTATTAGCGAGATTTGCACCCGGCTAGCGTAACAGTACCAAGAATTCTTTGCGACCATGGAAACTTTTATGTAGTTTTATTCGAAAAAAAAATCTTGATTTTTTTAAATCAAAGTGGAAAACTTTCGGTACAGGTGTCATATACGGCCCCATATCGGCGCGATTTTTTTTTTTTTTTTTTTTTTTTTTTTTTTTTTTTTTTTTTGACGCCAATGTCATATACGCAACGGGTACTTAACTGGCGCCAAAGTATCATTATTTTACTTGATATGGTAAGGCGGATGTTGTTGTTTATGTTGTTGATGCTTTCCCCAAATTGGCGTCGGAAAAAAATCGCGCCGGTATATGACACCTGTGCCAAACTTTCATATGAAAGGCGAAGGTATCAGACCGTATTTGTTTATGGCAGTTGATGATTTGAACTATTATAATATAGATAAAATGATGGCGATAAAATAATATTTGACGACTTATCACCTGTGCCTGGCTAGCATTAAAGTACCAAAATGGAACCTAGAGTATAAAAAGCGAAGTGGTCCGCCCGGAACTGTTGATGATAGTCACATGACTTAGGCTATTGTTACAGAGATTGTTTTAAAATACCGGGAGAAAAGACTCTGTTTACTTAATTCATTTTATTTTAGCTTCGTTTCAAATGTTTAACTGATCCTCTTTAATCAAAAACGAAAACAACCATTGGATGTCTTTACAGTAACTGATTCGGCCTTAATTTTTTGCAATCAAAGGGAATTGAATGGAAACCCGTTTACAAGGAGATCTGCACAGCTTTTATCAGTATAAATCAATCTTCTCTAATATTTTTAAAACCCATCTGATTAGCGTGTTTTTAGATTTTGTGGTGCCTGAACGGGGGTTGGCGAGAGTACCTTGCAGGGGACAGTGCCCCCTAGTTCATTTTGTAAATATATATTACATAGAAAAACATTGTTAAACATGATTTATTTATTTAAGAATTGTTTATTTATTTATTTATTTATTTATTTTATTTTTTTACCTTTTCATTCGAATATTTTTTTTTTAATTTTTATGTCAGTTTTTCCTGGATATAACAGTGCATTAAATTTATGTTTAATCTTTTATTTATGGCTTGATTTTTATGAAAAAAATATTTTTATCTTTGTTGGTTTAATTAAGTCAGCTTCTCTTCAAGAATTTATTTCTTTCCCTTTTGACTGATGTTATTATCTCTGTTGTAAGCAAGGGTGTGTTACTGTTTTTTTTTTTTCATTATCTTTGCTTTCTTTCTTTGCGTTAAAAATGAGTTTAATTATAAAAAACTAAAGAAAAATTTGTTAAATTTGCTAATTATTTAACTTTATTTTTAAACTTGTTTTTACATGTTTTTACGACACACATTTATTATATAGTTTACACAAAATTTCCAAAGGGAAATCATAGGAACCAAGTTTGGGATTGAGGAATTTTTCTTCCAGTGGAAAATTATGCTATTTTAAAAGAAAATATACAATTTATTCGATAACAGTTTTTTCGGCTCTGCATATTATCTATGCACTGAAGATAGATCGCCAAAAATAATTGTCGATTGCCAATTTTCTAAAATGTTTCCGATACTTTCGAAACCGTAACTTAATATCATCAAATACATAAAATTGGTAAATAATGGTAAATAATATAAAGATAAACTGAAATGAAATAGATAAACTGTAATAAAATAGATAAAATATAATAAAAACATAACAAAAAAACTATAAACTATAATAAATAAATAAACTATACTAAATAAAATATGCTGTCGTAACAAAATTAGGGTTGCTGTAATCAGTATTATTAGAACCATTAATGGAGCAGTTCTATGTATCTTTAGGGCACGGTAAATACCTAAGTATCGATTTTCTTAGAATTGCCTTAAAATGGCATAATTTAGATTTTAATTTTATCAGTGCTGAAATTAAGACCTAGAATCCGAAGACAAAAGGTGTAAATAAAAAAACAAAAACAAAGGATACATGGCCATCACAGTGAAATATGCGAAATATTTTTTTAATAAAAAAAAAATATCTGTCGTTCTCCTACAAACTTACAAAACAATGGCAAGGGATATTTATTTAATAAAAGTACTTGCAAATGAAGATATATTATGATGAAAATACGATGTGGTACAACTAAATAATACATGTAAATAAGTAAATAATAAAAAAAAATATTAACTGTTCATAAAAATAATCTTTTCACAAAGGCAGACGACTCATGCTTTTGGACTGTTACAGATGTGATTTTTTGCTCTTACTAGCTAGTAGGTTTATACAATTTATTAAAAACTTTTTTATGACACATTAAAAAAATCAGTGTATTTTATTCAGTGTAAACCAATAACATATTCCATTTTAAAGGGTAATTTTGTTCTGTTATAGTTTTGTTTCAGAAAATGCATAAAATCGAGTCATGTCTGTTAACAGGAAGTTAATTTTTGCTACATTGCTGAACATGTAAATAAATAAATAATAAAAAAAAATATTAACTGTTCATAAAAATAATCTTTTCACAGAGGCAGACGACTCATGCTTTTGGATTGCCACAGACGTGAATTTTTGCTCTTAGTAGGTTTATAAAGTTTATTTAAAACTTTATGATATATATATTAAAAAAAAAAATCAGTGTTTTTTATTCAGTGTAAACTAATCTCAGATTCAATTTTAAAGGGTAATTTTGTTCTGTTATAATTTTGTTTCAGAAAATGCATAAAATTGAGTCATGTCTGTTAATCGTTGCAGTCCGTTAATCGCAGGAAGTTAATCGTTGCTAAATTGCTGAACATGAAAATAAGTAAATAATAAAAAAAATATTAACTGTTCATAAAAATAATCTTTTCACAAAGGCAGACGACTCATGCTTTTGGAATGTTACAGATGTGATTTTTTGCTCTTACTGGTTATTAGGTTTATACAGTTTATTAAAATCTTTTTTATGACACTTAAAAAGAAATCAGTATATTTTATTCAGTGTAAACTAATCTTAGATTCAATTTTAAAAGGTAATTTTGTTCTTTTATAGTTTTCTTTCAGAAAATGCATACAATTTAGTCATGTCCGTTAACAGGAAGTTAATTGTTGCTAAATTTCTGAGCATTTAAATAAATAAACAATAAAAAATAATATTAACTATTCATAAAAATAATCTTTTCATAGGGACAGACGACTCATGCTTGTGGACTGCCACAGTTGTGGTTTTTTACTCTTAGTAGGTTTATAAAGTATATTTAAAACTGTATTTTATAATAATTTTTTTTATATTCAGTGTATTTTATTCAGTGTAAACTAATATCAGATTCAATTTAAAGTGTAATTTTGTTCTTTTATAGTTTTGTTTCAGAAAATGCATAAAATTAAGTCCTATCAGGAAGCTAAATGGCTCAACATATAACAAAATAAAAGAAAAAATTAATGTGAAACTGAGGCTTAGTTATTTTAAGCGTAGCAATACATTGCAAGCGTTATTTGTTTAGAGTTCGTTCTGTAAAATACTTATTTCATTTTATTTTATTTTTATTAAATAACTGTGAATCAGGAACATAAAGATCATACCATGAGTTCCGTGGACAAGATAAAAACAAATAAGGATTATAAAGTACAGTCGGACCTCTATTTAACGAAGTCGCTAAATCCCCCAAAAAAGTTCGTTATATGGAAAATTCGTTAAATAGAGAGTCACGGTTTAGAACACTTTAAACTACATAAAACATGTCCATAAACACTAAATATAATTTTAAGAAGTAATTAATCACACTTTTTTTTATAAATTATATCTATTTGTTTTACTTATTTTACCCATCAAAAAGAAATCTGCAAGGGAAATAAGAACGAAACAAAACATTTTCTGGAAATACATTGTATTTTCAGTTAAAAAATTGATCTTACATTAAAATCACGATTTTTAAATATACTTGATAAGCTGCTTGGAGGAATACCAAATTTTAAAGCAGTATTCTTTTACTTCACGGCTTTATACACCTCATCAAGAGTATTTTTTTTTTTTTTTTTTTTTTTTTTTTTTTTTTTTTTTTTTTATGCTCAAGCACTTTCGCTTTGACATTTTCGGGCTACAAGAACCGAAATTACCAACACGACTGATCATGACCAACAATCTAGAAAACGGGAGACTCTAAGGACACGGGGCAGCTTCATTGAGGGTTAAAAGGGGATATTGAAAGATTGCACTTCTTGGATGAAAAGCAAAGAATCACAGCGATTTTACTGTTCTCGGTGAGCTAGGTGCCTGATAAAACTTGGTCTTGGTCATTGATCATCATAAAATTTGTTAAAAGAAAAAATAAGTTTGAAATGTCCAGTAATATTTTGCGAAATACGGAGAAAAAAAAATTAGATCCCAAGAAAAAGTTCGTTAAATAGAGAATGCACTTCGCTATTTTGAGGTTATTTTACGAAGAAGTTTGCAAAATGTTCTTCGTTCCAAGTAAAAGTTCGCAAAATAGAGAAATTCGCAAAATAGAGGTTCGTTAAATAGAGGTCCGACTGTAATAACTGCAAATTTAATTTAATTACACAACGTTTGATGCTGCAGAGAAGGGATGCACAACCGGTGGCCCGCGGGCCAAAAGTGGCCCGCGATGGGTTAACTTGTGGCCAGCGAACTTCGTAAATTTATGAGTGGGAAAAATCGCAATTTTTGCCCATAGGTCGCAGGAAAATATTGTGAATTTTTTCGTCAATTTTTCACGGGAAAAAATTACAAATTTCGTCAGTCAGTTAAAAATCTCGAATTTCGTTTATCGGCCGGCCGATACCATAGATATCAATATAGGAAATTCCCAAGTTTCCAATTTTGTCAGTCGGTAGTCGAAAAATAATTCGAATTTCATCGAACGGGCACTGGAAAATCGCAAATTTCGGAGATCAGGCAAGGAAAAATAGTGGATTCCTTCGTTCGGGCATGGAAAAATAGTGAATTTCTTCGTTCGGGCACGGAAAAATTGCGAGTTTTGTTGGTCGAGCACGGAATAATCGCGAATTTTATCGATCAAGCGAGGAAAAATAGCAAATTTTATTGAAAAATTAAGAATATTTTAGATGAAGCACGGAAAAATCACAATTTTCGTTGATCGGTCACGGAGGCGAGTTTCGTCGATGGGACACGGAAAAATCGTAAATTTCGTTCATCAGGCAAGGAAAAATCGGAATTTCGTCAATCAGGCAAGGAAAACGGTAACTTTTATCGATCAGGCGCGGAAACAATCGCGAATATCTTTGATTGGGCACAGAAAAATCGCGAATTTTGTCGATGATGAGCGTAAAAATTACAAATTTTGTTGATCGGCTGCAGAAAATTAGTGAATTTGGTCAGTTTATCGCGAGAAAAAATCGCGAATTTTATCAATTTGCCGCGAGAAAAAATTGCAAATTTCATCAGTTAGTTAAGAATCACAAATTTCGTTGATCGGAAAAATCATAAAATTTTGTCGGTTAGGCTCAGAAAAATCGCTAATTTCGTCGATCGGGCATGAAAAAATCACAAATTTTGTAGATAAGGCATGAAAAAAAAATCACAAATTTTGTCGATCAGGCAAGGAAAAATCACAAATTTTGTCAATGAAACGCGGAAAAATCACAAATTTCGTTTACTTGGCACAAAAAAATTCGCAAGTTTAGTCGATCAGGCGCGGAAAAATCTCAAATTTCGTTTATCGGACGCAGAAAAATCGTGAATTTTGTCGATGATGCGCGGAAAATTTCCAAATTTTGATGATCGGCTAAGAAAAAGTCGTTAGTTTCGTCAGTTTATCGAGAGTAAAAATCGCGAATTTTGTAAATTTAGCGTGCGAAAAATTGTAAGTTTTGTCAGTCAGTTAAGAATCGCGAATTTCGTTGATCTGGTACATGAAAAAGTGTGAATTTCGAGATCAGGCGCAGAAAATTTTCAAATTTCGTTGATCCGGTGTTAAAAAACCGTGAATTTTGTCTATGAGGCGCGAACATATCTTGTTGAGCGGATGCGCGAAAAATTGTAAATTTCATCAGAGTCAGTTAATACCAAATAGCGCTGATAGGACGTGGAAAAATCGCGAATTTCGTTGATCGGGTGCCGAAAAATTGCGAATTTTCTCGATCAAGCATGGAAAATTAGGAGGGGAAATCGCATGTCTTGTCGATTGGGCTCGAAGAAATCGCGTTGACGATCAAGGATTAACGACGGGAAAATTACAATTTTTTTCAGAGCCAGTTTATAGCGAATATGGTTGACAGGGCGTAGAAAAATCGCGAATTTCGTTGATCAAGCACGGAAAAATTACAACTTTCGTTGATCAGGAGCAGAAAATCGTGAATTTCTTAGATTGGGTACGAAAAAATCGCAAATTTTGTCGATCAGGAGCGGAAAAATCTCAAATTTTGTCGATCGACTTCGGGAAAATTTCGAATTTTGTCTATAAGGCGCGGAAAATTTTATTGATCGGTTGAGGAAAAAAGGCGTATTTTGTTGATTTGGCGCGGAAAAAAGGGAATTTCGTCGATCGGATGCAGAAAAATCTCAAATTTCGGCTCCTCCTTTTCCTTCTTTCATAAAGTTCTCATTTTTTTTCGGCACTAGGCACTTTCATGGCTATGTTTGTTTCTTAGCACTTTTAATAAAGCAAAAGTTATGCTCCCCCGAACAAAGTGAAGGAATATTATCACTACCTGAAAATTATCCTTGCTATATCTCTGTTATATATGCAAACGTAAACTTTTGTTATATCCTTGCCAACTAAATTGGATATGTTGACTGGGTAGGGGAACCTAGAGGGGTAACCCCCCCCCCCTCTGAAACCATGTTTTTATCCGATTATAGGCCTCAGATCACCTCCCCGAAATAGAATTATCTGTGTTACTGATGTGGCCCTCGACAACCCAGAACATTTTTGTAAGTAGCCCTTCTCTTAAAAAGGTTGTGCACCCCTACTATAGAGTCATTGAATTCAGTCTATTATTTAGTTTATTACAAAGAATTTACTAGAAATATGTCAATTTCCTTGAGCGGTCATAGTTACGAACGTATCGTCTGCGGAATGAAAAAATGAAATTTTCGTAAAATATTTCTCACTATGTTGGAAAATATTAGCATGATTTTGAATAAGTTCAAAAGAATATATATATTTAAAAATATATATAAAAATATTTTTTTATACTCTTATTTAAAAAAAAAAAAAAAAAAAAAAAAAAAAAAAAAACTTTCCAGATTTTTGAGCACCGATAATTTACATTTCTAGGAGAATGATTTTTTTCATAAATTCTCTCTTTGGAAGAGAACAAGCTTAATATTGTTATTCAGTGAAAAATTCAATGTATTATTATCATTATTTGTTAATTATATCAAGATTCAAACGGCCATTGCCCCAAAATTACACTGAACAGGCCATATCGATTTCCTGTCTAACACAAGCTTCTCAAATACTGGGTCTTATATACATTCTGAACATTTTCAACAGCGCTATTGACGCTATAAATTAAACAGATCAATTCATTGAACTCGCAAATTAAATTATGCATACTGCGAAATCATTGCTACGTGTAAAATGTTGAAAGTTCTGAGTTATCCATCAATGAAACTAATTATCGCAAAAATATTTTATGAATGCCTGTATTGATAATTTAATTAGTTTATTAAAATTTATTGTGTACTAGAATATAAACAAGAAAAAACATACAGATTTGTTTGAAAGGCAGTTTTGAGGGAGGAATATCCTTTTTTGTTTTAATATTTTCTAATTCATGTGTTACAAATATTTTTTCGTTTATTTTTCTTTTTCTTTTTTAACATTTTTTTAACACGTATAAAAATAAAATAGTCACCGCACATCATGCAGTGCTACAGATGTATTTCTTATTTTGTCGTCGAGGTTTAAAATTAGATGTATGGTCTATATTTATAAAGAGATTTAAAAAAAAAAAATAACCTCTAAGAATATGCGAGTTTTATCAAAATGATTTCGGTTTAAAATGACAAACTTTTTCTTCTTCTATTATTTCCATCAAAAATAAAATCATTATTTACATTACATAATTCTTTGTATGTGCTTTCAAATTTTTTTTTTCAAAAAACTAATATCTTTTTAATGAATAACTCAAAATTTTCTGATTGTTATAGTTTTTTAATTTGTCGTTATAATTAAATTCTATCCGGCACTTCAGACATTTTTTTTTATTTTTGTTACTTTTCACAATAAAAAATTTTAGCGTAAAGCAGGACTGTTGGCTTTTGTACAGTCGTGGGGAAAAAAAGGTAAGTAACCTTATTAACTCTGCAAAAAATTATCGTAGAAGAAAGTTACTGGTACCACACGTTAATAATAAAGTCTACTTTTAAATGATGTATATAAAATTTGCTTAGGAAGGCCCATCTACATATTAAAACGAACCATAACTTTGTTTTTTTTTTCAATAGCAGTACACAATTCTGACAGCATAAATGACCTCTACACCCTTCAATTAGCCTAAAAACAAATTTTTATACAATTCGTACCATAAATTTACGGGAAATTAATTATTTTAAAACGAGCGTATTTTCGAGGCTGTATCCAAATTTAAGTTCAGTACTCGATTGTTGACCGAGAAATCCCCCTTCTTGATCAAGGCATCTTAAGCGCCACTCAAGCAGTCATTGAAGACTGCTAGATTACAGGATAGCATAAGAAATTTCAAAATATCTAGTCACTTTTATCATTGACGGCTCCTTAAACCGTCAATTTGCCGTTTTTTAAGCATAATTTGAAAACTACTTGGAAAAAAATGTGAAATTTTCGATTTCCATAAAGCAGGACTTAATAAATCTAAATCCATCAAAAAAAAGTGTAGGTTGCAATTCATAATTTTTTCGAATATTAATTTCATAATTCATATCATAAAATTATAAAATAGCAAATTCAACGTATTTATGTTTGGGAATTTTAGTATTATTGCTACACAAAAAATTAGCACATTAGGAGTATAACTTCAGGCGATTAACAAAAATATCAAAATGTAATTTAACATTAGAAGCACTAAATTTTGAATGTGTATAATTCAAAAACTTATCATTCAAATGACTTGAAATTTGATGTCTAGGAATAGTTTGAACAGAAGATTTGAAATATCTTGTTAAAATTGGATATTGCCATTGAAAAAAAAAAATTAAAAAAAATAAGTTTGGGTTCGTTTTAATCTGTAGATGGTCCCCTAAGCAAATTTTATATACATCATTTAAAAGTAGACTTTTTTCCAATCGTTCTGTACCAGTTACTTTCTTCTACGATTATTTGTTGGGGAGTTAGTAGGGGTGTTTACGGTTTTTTCCACACGACTGTACATATATTATGCCTACCATTTTGTCTTTGTTTTCGTCTTTTTTATATAGTCTATCAGAACCTGATAAAGAGATTTTTTTACTCGGAGCACAGACTAGTTTTTTTCTTCCCTAAATTTATTGAATGATTGTGTTTGGAGGCTCTGGGAACATTTATGCACACAATTTAAAAACTTACACCAATTGACTGAAAGAAAGCTGACTTACCACTAAATAGGTAATGTGGTACCAGAAAACTGATCTTTTCTGGTTTTTTTTTTTGTTGTTGTTGTTGTTGTTGTTGTTTTTTTAACACTTTCCAACAAAATTGAAAAGTTTTTGTGCATTCGGTTTGTCTGTCCTTCTGTCCACGCTTTAACTCCCGTAAATATACGGATTTTCATGCAATTGATAATCCATATTTAGGGTCTCCTAACCACGCTTGATATTGCATATGAAGTATGTGGGATTAATATTTCATTTACAGGGCTACCCAAAATAATTCCATTACATTATGGCATATGGGGAAAAATCCTTTGCAGAGTATTTTAATGACTACGCTGTTTCAAATGCATTTAAACTGATATAAATCACTGAATTTAACTACAAGATGCTTGCGACAGAATAGGGTATTCATAGCATTTGTCGTTCATTTACAGGGAGACACAAAAGAAATCGGTTACAATACTGTCTTTGAGTAATAATTGCTGAAGTGCGTTTCCAACTTATGTTTACGCTTTTAAATTTAACTGTTTTAATTATATACAGTGCTGCTCAAAGTATTCGGATAATTCTCCGAATGTAGATGGAAACAGCTAAAATTCGGTTTTCAAATGTGTTATGCGTTTCCATGGGGTTGAATTAGACATAATATTTTAACTTATTAAACTACGAAGTTTTGTTACATTATTCTGAATGTGTTGGGAAGCGTTTCATAATCTATGCTTGACGCATGATTTTTCTTTCTTGTTTAAATTTTATGTGGTTTTGTTGCACGCCAGGTCGTAAAAATTATTTTTTAATAAATTATGGAAAACGTGAAATGTTTGTGACATAGTAACATCAACAATTATTAATGAAGGTGTGTAGAGCAAAACTAGCAGAGATTTTAAGGTTATTGAATGATTTTGCTCAGCTAGATTTATATTTCTAGATTGCCTCGAATGTGAAGTTGCATAGAAGGTAAAACAAAGTCAGAAATGGGAGTATATGACATAATAAATTTATAAGTTTCAACGTAAAGTCAACATTTCTGTAATAGTGGCATTTCATACCAGATATTCTCAATGCCATATCAATATTTAATCAGTATTGGTATACCCTATAAAATACTTTTAAATCTTTTATTTATTTATTTATCATCCTTATTTATGGTACATTTACTCTAGTATAAAACCCTATTCATACGGTAAATTGGCATTTTTCTTGTATTTTTTCCCCTTTCTTTAAAAAAAGAAAAAAAAAAAAAACTAATGTCGATGCGAACGCAAATGAATTCAACTGATTTTTGCTTTATCTTATTTTCCTTATACGAATCAATTTATCTGATTCTATTCTTAATTTAAATATACTTTGTAGTGAACGCATAACATAAAAAGGGAAAATAAGTGCATTTACAAACATAATAAATGCACTATAAATCTGTTTTACGAATTCTATCCTTGGGTGAAAGCCACAAGTACCTCTTCTTAAATGCAAATTGTAAAACGGACCGAGATATTATTTATTAAAATGTGCATATTTATAGAAATATATTTGAATTTATTTATTTATTTATTATCTGAAATAAAATATTCTTTAATAATTATCAATTTATTTTCTCACGAATGTCACTGTGTCGAATTATAGAAGTATAATAACAACAGCAACACGTATTATTGTATTTATTTTTGCTTAATAAATTATTTTTAATTAAAATTAATTCTCCGCATAATTCACATCAGTTTTTCAATGCATGAATTGTGAGACCCCTTCAAAACCGCGGGAACCACATTTCTCTTTTTAAAAAAATTAAAAAGATAAAATATTGCATATCTCATTAAATATTCACCTGTTAAACTGACATCTTTGAATAACGTGTTACATTCATAATCCTATCTTAAACAAACACTTATAATCTCATTCAAATGTTCATTTGACAACCTACTCTAGAAATAACTATGCATTCCCTCTTCGCAGATCATTCACCTTAAAACTTTTCAACAGTCGATATCCAGCCAAATATAGATCCCCACTTGGCGAGTTCCATCTTGGGCCTCCGTCACTTTGATTCTGGCAGCCCTAGAGGTGCTCTTTCTCATCCGTTTTCTGGTAGTAGGACCTTTTCCGGAAAATAAAACTTGTGGCCCGGAGATGAGCCCTATTCATTTGTTGCATAGTTTTGAAAATGGTTAGGCTGTTGATAGCATGTCTTGCGACAGGTGGGAACAGGACTTATCACGACAGAGTTACTTATCCTAGAAGAAGTCGCTTCAGTAAGTTTCCTAAATTGATAAATATTATGCAAATTTGATTGAGAAGATGGATTTTTCAATTCAAATTCTTCAGAATTTCGAACTTATTAGAATTTTGTACAGAACTTATCTCAACAAAATTTCTTCTCTGAATAGAAGTCGCCCCAGTAAATTTCTTAAATTGATAAATGTTACATGATTTAATATAACTCCATAACTTAGATTTTTTTATTCGAACTTACCAGAATTTCGAAATTATTAGAATTCTGAACAAAACATATGAACACAAAGTAAGTCGTTCCAGTAAGTTTCTTAAACTGATTACATAAACAGGATAAATTTTATTTTGCAGTTTGATGGTCTTCAAAATTGTTTTATTCTAGATAATACATTTTACCATATCGAAAACAGGAATTAAAAATCTTAAATAATTACGGGAACCAGATACGTGCGTGCGTCAATTCCGTAAACTCATAAATAATATTTCATATAAATTTTATAAATTGGATTTATACTCCTGATTTTGCGGCTGGTAAAAAAGTACTGTTGTAACTTGTAAGTATCTTAAATTATTAAATATTATATAAATTTAATATTATAGACATTATTAACAGTATTATTATTATTATTATTATTATTATTATTATTATTATTAATTTTAGTAGTATTTTCATCTCAGAATAATATTAGACAAGTGTCATTTTGAAAAGACTTAAGAGCCTTCTTATTGAAGCCCAATCTGATGTATGGCGTACTTATGTGTAGGCAAAAAATACATGTATAAGCGCAAAATTTAATAGCTTGATAAATAATTATAGTAATATTTTACAAATAACGTGCACGGTTTTATATCGTGAATATGCGAATTGTATAACATTAATTGTGCATGATGTCATCGCACTTTTATTCTTGATTAGAAAGAATGTCTTTATAGAAAGAGTAATGACGTATTTTTAAGCCCTTTTTGAAAGTAATAATAATAATAACAGTAATTTACAAAATTATTTCGTTTTAAAAGTAAATTATTTTTACTTATCTTATGAAAAATAACTCCACTTTCTCGTCACACTGTTAAGAATAAATTCCACACGCTTATGTTTTTGAGAATTTCACAAATGGAAGACAGAGTTAAAGCGAATTAACAACGAATTTCCAAATTAAAAGCATACTAAACACATAAATGTTGCATTTTTTTATTAATAGAATTATTGTAATGCTACTGTTACTGAAACATTCTTGTATCCTATAAAACACTGACTGCACTTAAAAAACAGAATGCATACAGAAATTTTAAGAAACTTATATTTACCAAATATGATATGAGATTTGTAAACTTAAATGTGTATACTGATTGTAATATTTCATTTTATGCTACAATATTAATAAGCAATTGTTCTTTTCTTTTGCATAAAGCACAAGCTATGTTAACAGTACGAATGATAATCGTTAATAAACAACAACAACAACAATAATAATAAATAAATAATAATTACTGTAATAGTAATAATAATAAATAATTATAAAACAATAATCATAGTCTATACTGACGTATCATAAAGTTTCAGAACTAGATAGAAATTGGTTTCTTAGACAAAAAAAAAAAAAAAGAGAGAGAGAGAGAGAGAGAGAGAGAGAGTTTAACTCTTGAAAATTATGCATAAGGTGCATTACCCCCCCCCCCCAACCCCCAACCCCTTTTTTCAGCGGTAGTAACCGTTCTTTACTATCATTTCAAAAACTTATAGTATCGTTTTTATTAAATTATTTGAAATTGTTTTTATAACAGTTTTAGTGGTACTAAAATTTTTGTTTGCGATCATTTTCCCCCCAAACTGACAAAGTTCGATAACCTTTAGAACAAAATCGTAGCTGTTTTATTTAAAAATTAGCAACTTCGGGTATAAAATGATAATAAATAATATTTTTCGGTACTACTTTTGAGATTTCAATGGTTCTAAATCTAATCATTGTAATAAATTCAATCAAGCAAATATAATTTATCGTATTTGTTTCAAAAGTTAACTCAGATTAATGCTATTACTTATTTATTTATTTATTCAGAAATGTCACTAACATCAACTACATAATGTATATTTTTACATTTCTATACCAGTCTTTTCTATAATTTCAATAATAAAGTTACGATTAAAATATATTTAGAAACTGTAGCGATATAAGCATTTATAAAAATTCTTTTTAAGTAAAAATAAGATAAAGAAATATTAAAATTATTTTTATTAGAGTGAGTTCAAGATATATATATAAATATTATTTGTTACTAAATTTTTTATTAATACTACAGTAATATCTATATTTTAATAATACTTTTTATTAGTAATAGTTTTGATTTTTGGGATAATATATCATCACAAAAATTAACTACGATAAGATATATAGTACTAAATTCAGATTTTTGACAGACAATTTCTGAAATGTATTTAAGTATTATAAATTAGTTATATATTAAGTATTATAAAATTTAAATTGCAACTTATTATAAATATAAAATTTTGCGCTTATTTATAAAGAAAACGAAAAACATTACAAATATATCCATAACGGAATATACAGAATAAGAAATTGACATTATTTATTAATAATTTTTTTATTAACACTATAGTAATATCTATATTTTAGTAATACTTTTTATTAATAATAGTTTACATTTTTGCGATAATACAGCCATATCAACACAAAAATTAATTACGATAAGTTAGATAATAAATTTCCATTTTTATAACACAGACAATTTTTGAAATGTTTTTAAGTATTATAAATTAGTTATATATTAAATATTATAAAATTTAAATTATAACTCATTATAAATATAAAAAATTTGCGCTAATTTATGAATAAAACGAGAAACATCACAATTATTTCCATAACGCGACACACAAAATAATAAATTAATACTATTGGCGAAATAAATTTTCCATTTTAAAAATGTCACTAAAATTAATTACAAAAATGTCAAATATTATTAAATTTGTGTATTTGGAATTTACATTATATTCTTTTTTTCAATAAATTCTATTCTTGAAGTAAATTTAAAATCTAAAAATTTTTGCAATAGCTAAAAATGTATAATTTTTTTTTATTTATTTAGGAAGCACAAAATATACTAACATTATATTAATGAGAAAATATTGAAGAAAAACGATTCATATTACCAAGTAATATTGCTAAGAAATATAGTTTTCCATTTTATAAAGTATCGGAAAAGTTAACTACAAATACATGTTTATCATGTTAAATTTATTATTTATTTAGTGTTTCAGTAATTACATGTTTTCACAAAATATTTTATATTACTGAAAATATAAACATGAGAAATATATGGTTACTTGAATAGAAACCGTGAGATGTAAATATTTTTTGTAAATAATAAATAAATAAATAAATAAATAAATATTTCATTACTTTAAAATGCAAAAACACATAACTTAGAAAAGAAGGTGTATATCTGCAATATTTAACTATAAAAAACTTTTAAAAAACAAGTTAAAGACAGGTAAAAAACAAAAACACAGCCAAAAAATAGTCTGTTCTTCCTCAGTGGGAGGACAGACTTAACCTAACTCCACCACCACTGTTAAAAATCTGCAGGTCTGTGAACACACGTCCAACCTGCACTCAATACAGAAAAACTATTGTCAATTCAGTAACTAAATTCAAAAAACCTAAAATAAACCAAAATTAAACAAAAAATAAAAATAAATAAATAAATAAATAAATAAAAGTAAGTAATGCAGGCAAAGCATAATTTATAATCATTAATAAAATAATCTTTTAAAAAAGTACTTAAAAATTAACCAATTAAATATGAACAAATTAACATGTATGAATGCAGATGCACGTTCATCTGCATTCATACATGTTAATTTGTTTATATTTAATTTGTTAATTTTTAAGTACTTTTTTAAAAGATTATTTTATTAATGATTTTAAATTATGCTTTGCCTGCATTACTTATTTTTATTCATTTATTTATTTATTTTTGTTTAATTTTGGTTTATTTTGGTTTATTTTAGCTTTTTTGAATTTAGTTACTGAATTGACAATAGTTTTTCTGTATTGGGTGCAGGTTGGACGTGTGTTCAGAGACCTGCAGATTTTTAATAGTGGGGGTGGAGTTAGGTTAAGTCTGTCCTCCCACTGAGGAAGAACAGACTATTTTTTGATCCAAAAAATTATTATATTACTATTACTATTTTTTGACAAAATCCAAAAAAACCGAATTAGTCGATTTTGAATTGGTTGGTTATATTTGTTTTTAAAGCAGTTTTGATTCGTTAATATTTTTAAAATAGCTTTGTATGTTGTGTTTTTGAAAGTTTAAATCTATTTTTATGCTTTTGGAGTATGTGGGTTGGCCATATCTGGCGAAACCCGTGAGGATCCAATTTCTGTTTTTGGTACCTGCTTTTTTCACTCCTCCCACTTTCTGATGAGCAGGGAGTGGTTTGTTTATTGTTTTTTCGTTATAAATTTTCATAGATTTTTATTGTTGTTTTGCACCCTCTTTTCATGATTTTCATAAATCATTTACTTTTAATAGAGCTATATTCACTTAGTGCATATAAGAAGCTGCGTTGCGCCTGATGCACTGGGTTGTTTGTTTTTAAAATTTTTTTTAAAAGCATTATATATATATATATATATATATATATACAGTGGAACCCCGATTTAACGACTCTCACCGGTCTGCTCAAAAACGTCGTTAAAAGCGGGAAAACGTTAAATCGGGGTTATTCGAAAAACACTATAAATGTTATTTAAAACATCGCCGAAATGATAAAATTAAGTTTAAATTATTGGGTCGTTCGGGAAGTCGTGTCCGTTAGGAAAATCAATTTGTACCGGAAAATTCTATCATTTGATTATTAGACATTGATTCCGATATCAAATTTCTAATAATTACCGGGCAGAATTTTCCGGTACGAGTTTATTTTCCAAACGGACACGACTTTCCGAGAGACCCAATAATAAAATGAAACATAAAATGGAAAATAAATCATTTGTATATAAGTACATTTTGTTACTTCAATAAGAAATCATAACTTACATTATTCTGGTGTAAAAAAAATCCGAGATTTTGGTTTAAAAGTTTGTTTTAAATTGCAAAAATTACAAGGTGTCAAGCACTAAAACCGCAAACAATTATTTTTCTTGAGCTTCATGTACTTGAAAAAATAGTCTCAATTTTTGCAAAACCTTCTAGGCATCATTGAAAGATGGCATTGTTTGAACAACTGAACAGGCTTTTTCATCATCGCCTTCATCCGAAGATGGTTCCATCAGTTCAGTAATCGACAATGCTTCTGTTTCATATTCTACATATTCAATTAAATCCTTATCAAGTCCCGCTGAATCAACCTCATTGACCGGCAGTACAGACACATGGTTCGTACGGATACCGTTATTTCTCCAGGAAAACTACCAGTATTTTTTTATAGAAAAAGAAATGTAGGTTAACCCCTTAATTCTCGCTCTCGTCATATTCTCGGGCTGTGTCTTTTACTCAAATTGTTTGATTCCCACCAGTTTTATAAAATAGTGAAATTGGCTATATTTTAGTAGCGTTTTTACTGTCATTAAATAAGGTGAATATTTCTTTTTCATAAAAGTGGTGCCAATAAGCAATTTGAATTATTCAACCGTAATTTAAATCGAGCGTTAAGGGGTTAAACGCGCAAAATTTAGCTTTTTTTTAACACGTTCACGCCGACGTGGTGGGTCTCACTCGACTGTCTCAGAGCTGCCAAGTCTCCGACTTTGTGGCTATCAGCATTTTAATACAGAAAATGTTGTTTTATTTAATTAAAACAATTGGGCAATTTAAAGGAACAACATTTTCTGTAAAATAACAGTATTGTGTAAAAAGCTGGAGACTTCAGAACTCTGAGACAGTCGAGTGTGACCCACCGTGCCGGCGTGAACGTGTTAACCCGTTCAGCACCGGCACCTTTTACACGAATTTTATTCGTGCACCAATTTTTGTTAATTATTTGACTTAAATGTATAAATCACGAAAATGTCACAATTAAACAAAATCAGTTGTACTTTTCTTTCTTACTGGTATCAAACTCAAGCGTTTTAAGCACTTTCTGAAGGTGCATATATCCACCCATGGTCCCGAACGGGTTAAGAAGAGATTTTCTATAAGATAATACTGGTGCTGAGAAATTTTCTGATCTGCAAAATTCAAGGATGCGTACGAACCATGAGACAACCACCTCATCGAGTTGGAGGCTGAAATTCCAGAATTAGCTAAAACTCGATTCCCATATTAAAACGCAATCGGTCTGCCAAGTCATATCTTGGAGGAAAACTCCTAAAAACCCGATTTTAGCGGTTGACTCGTAAGTTTACCATTGTGCTTCCCTACTCCCAGTCCGCCATGTTTTTTCATACCTTTGCCTGCAAGAAAACGCCATGGTAAACCTACGAGTCGACCACTAAAATCGGGTTTTTAAGTATTTTCCACCAAGATATGACTTGGCAGACCGATTGCTTTTTAATATGGGAATCGAGTTTTAGCTAATTCTGGAATTTCAGCCTCCAACTCGATGAAGTGGTTGCCTGTGCTGCCGGCTCCCGGTCTATCAGTGAAATCGTCATTCCGTATGTGATCAAAAGCAGGCGGTTCCGATGGGGTCGGGGTCGGAAATGCACTTTTTTTGAAGCTGTGGGACATGCAGTGTCTTGTAATCTTTTTCCATGCGGACGATATCAAATGTAGGGCTTCCAAAACGTTTATCTTCTTTTTAGAATCGTATTGATCACTGGAGTTGGCACAAGATTTCAACTGAAACAATGCCTTTCGTAGTTGTTGTTTGTAAGCAGTGTTGCCAGATTGGGAACTTTTTTGTCCCCAGATTCCTGATTGTCATCGCTTTTTTGAAATAGAAATATTCGGCCTATTTAAGAACAGATTAAAAATTCTGAAAAATAGGGTGAATTATACTATTTTAAAAAAAGTGGTGTCAGTCAAATAATCTGCATTAAAAAAATTCCCCAATCTGGCAACATTATCTGTAGGCCACTTTGAAGGAATGAATTATCCCTAAGTCACAGGGATGTAAAATACTAGTACAATTTGGTGAAAAAAATTCTAGGCGCAAATTTTTTAATTTCCCATTCTTGCGAGCTGTGCATTGATCTACAAAGAAGATTATTTTACTGTTCTCCGATTGCATTTTCTTATCCAGTTGCCGCAAATAATCTTGAACAATAACTTCCGTCATACAGGATTTTCTATTAGCTTTGTAACATGTGGAGAAAATTTTAATGTTTTCAAAACAACGAGGTTTTTTAACACGGCCAATAACATGCGGAGGTAGTTTTTCGCTACCATCAGCATTACAACACAGTAAAATAATTAGACGAATAGTTAATTGAAGCCTAAGAGCTTTTCTTAAAACTTAGTTGTTTCTTCATCTAATATAAAGCTAGATTATTTTCTGGGTACAAAGCGAATGCATTTTTCATTCTTTATTGTTTTTCTGAGTCGCGTTGTAATATGGTAAGAAGCTATTGTTCATCTAATTGCGAAAAATGGTATAGGCAAACATAGTTTTATCAATGAACATAAATGAATAAATGAACGTAAAAGAGGTATGTTGATGCATATTTTAATTTAAAAAATTTGTTCGTTTACCTATACATTATTAAATTTTAACTACAAACAAAGATAAATAGATAAATAAATACATCAGAAGGCTTTTCTACTAACTTTATCTTAGCAGAAATTGGTTTTAAATTTGTCCAATGTTATCTTCCGTGCTCGGGGTTACATCCTTCCCAGCATTCTCAGACTTGAAGTAGCTATGTTAAGAACAACGATTCCGCCTGTTCTTGGACTGGTGGTGGCCGGTAATATTCACGATTTTTGAAATACGTTTAACATTTATATAATTTTTATTAGCAGAAAAAGTACATATAGGATTAAAAATTATAAATTATTATAAATTATTTTTGCAGAAATTAAAAAATAAATAACGTAAAATAATTCTATATTATTTAATCATATGTATTAAGATAAAATTATTTTAGAAAATTCTTATTTCTAATGAGTATCCTTTCATTCATACACATTCCTTAAGATGAAATAATAAAAATCTTGAAATACATATACGAGGGTCACTCTGAAATTTTTGAGATACAACTAGGTTTTTAAAGTTATACTTACAAAATTTTAGGTGTGTTCAAAGTAGTCTCCTCCAGCATAATATACTTTTGTAGACGAATTTTCCATAGATTAAAGGCCTCAAGCCATTCATTTCTTGTAATAGATGAAAAAAATGCATTTATAGCCACATCAATCTCTTCTTCTGAATGCAAACGACGTCCACGTAAGTTCTTTTTTAGATTAAAGAATAACCAAAAGTCACACATAGCTAGATCAGGTGAATACGGCGGATGTTCTATCACTTTAATTCGTTTTTGTTTAAGAAACTCAACTGTTAATCTGACTGTATGTGAAGATGCATTGTCATGGTGAAGCATTAGTCCCCTAATATTCACTTCTTGTAGAATTTCTGGAAGACATTTAGTGGTATACCAGTTTGCTGTTACTGTCTTCTGTCCTTCCAATTTGATGGCTTTGATCAATCTCGTACTTCTGAAGAAAACGGCATACATCACTTTTTTCAGTGCGCGTTGTCTTTTCACCATTGTCGGCGTGGGATCATCTTCAAAGACCCATACTTTGCTTTCTTGACGTGATGGAAAGTCAAAAAACGGTATGTACGTTTCCTCACCCGTTATAATTTTAGAAATGATGTAGTTGCCACCATCATTTAGCAATTTAAGAGTTTCTATACTGATTCTGACACGCTCCTCTTTTTAGCCCTCAGTTAGATTATGGGGAACCCAACGGCAAAGTACTTTTCTCATATGCGATTCTTCATGAATAATTTTGTGTATGGCTGTGGATCCAATGTTAAGTTCCTTCTGTATCATTTGATAGGTACAGAAATTATCATCCATTAACATTTTTCGTATGGCAGACACGTTATCCGGGATTACTGCCGACGGCAGCCTTCCTGTGTGTTCTTCATCCTGAAGAAAATTGCGACCTCTGCTAAATTCTTTAAACCATCTGAATACAGTAGCACGAGCTGGAGATTCATCACCAAATGCTAATTTCAACCATTGAACGCATTCTTCTTGATTTAATTCTGCTTTAAAATCGTAGAAAATCATAGCGCGAAAATGTTCCATTTTCTCTTCTGTTTAAATTTATTCTACGCTAAAAAAGTTCAAGTAAGTCAGTAAAAAATCGTCTACTGTGTTAAAATACTTTGTATTTTAAAATTAAACCGTTATTATTATTTTGCAAATTCTCGTCTGCGCGTATCTCAATAATTTCAGAATAACCCTCGTATATATAGTTAAGTTTGAAGAAAACGGAAAATATTTGAATTCTTTATAGTTGAAAACGTGAAATAACAGAATGGAACAGGTAAAAAGATGATTTAAAGATTTTCAAGCAATTTAACGACAAAAATTGAGAGAGCATCATTGCAAAGTTTACGTTTCCAGTGAATATTTTTCCATTTTCATAAGTTTTTTTTTTTTTTTAATTCGAGAAGTTTTTAAAATGTATACTTTGAAATTTGTATACTGAATTCATATATCATTTTTACTTTTTGGCTTTATAGAGTTTGTAAATTATTTTAATTCAAAACATTTCCTGAAACCTTTCTTTTAATAAAAACAATTATATTAAGCTATAAATTTTCTGAAAGATGAATTATCTCTTTACCTAAAACAAGATTATCTTTTCGGGTTGATGCAAAAGAATCTTTGTTACTAACTGATTTTTATATGCTGCTTCATGTTTTGATAAAAAAAGGCTTTGTAAACTAGATTTGAAAGTATTGTTATCAAAATATAATTATAAGATTACAGTAAATATTTAGATGAATTGGTGATATGTAAAGAAATTAATCTCTTTTATTTTCAAAAGGTTTTCTTTTCGTTGAAACATAATAATAAAAAAAAAAAATGTAAATTAAGACATGAAATACACCAGATTAATATGTCTAGATGCTTTTTAGATAAATAATTATACTTACTTTCTTTAAACTTAATTTTAATAAATACAATTTTTAAAAAACATTTAAGAATTTATCATTTTCATTAACTGAAAAATGTATATTTACAGGGTGTTTCTAAATTAATATCGGGTTTTTAACGCTTTGTAGTACTTATTACATCAAACTTAAAATTATAATTAATACATAAAATAAAAGAGCAACTCAATCAGTTTTACTTACAAGCTTACAAGTGTTCAATGTGAGCAACTTTCGTCACACGGCACACATCAAGTCGATAGTTCAGTTCTTCCCAAACGTTGACTAGCAAAGAAGTTCTGTTCAGACGCTCACCCGATCTGACGCCATGTGATTTCTACCTGTGCGGGTTCATAAAGGACTGTGTGTATGCGCCTCCACTACCAGCTGACCATTGCAGCTGTTGCAACAATGATCCCACAAACACTAATCAGTGTTTGAGAAGAACTGAGTTATCGACTTGATGGTAAATGACTTATCGAATTGGTGTGTGCCGTGTGGCTAAAGGTGCTAACATTGAACACTTGTAAGTTTGTAGGTAAAACTGTTTCAGTTGCTCTTTCATTTTATGTATTCATTATAATTTTTTTAAGTTTTATGTAATAAACACTACCAATTGTTAAAACCACGATATTCATTTAGAAACACCCTGTATATCATTAAAAAATATAAAATATTATAAATAATTTTAGTTTAAAACACAAAATAAATAACATAAAATAATTTTGCATTATTTAATCATATATATTACAAGAAAAATATTTTGAAAAGGATTTTTATTTTTAATGGGTATCCTTTGATTTATGTATATTGCCTAGGATGTAATAAAAAATACGAATTGAATATTTCCAACTGAGCGAAAATATGCCCAGGCTGGAAATCGAACCCAGATCCTTGGCTTACAAGGATTGTAAGCCAAGGTTCGATTCCCAGCGTGGGCATTTTTTCACTCAGTTGGAAATATTAAATTCGTATGATAACTTTGCCAATCAGTTTGACTGTGTTAAAATAATAGTGATAAAAAATATTTGTTTATTTTTTGAGATATCTGTGTACTTTAATATTTCAACCTAACAGGACAGTATGAATTCTATACATTCAGATCTTTTTTCGAAAATGTTTCTTTTAATTGAAACAAAATAGTATTAAGTTCTATCTTTTTTATAAACTGAATTATTTGTTTATTTAAGATAATGTTAGCGATATAATTAAAAATAGATCATTCATTACATCTAATTTTCAATGTAGTTGTTACTATGCTTTAAAAAAAAAAAAAAAAAAAAAAAAAAAAAAAAAAAAAAAAAAAAAAAAACATTGTTAAACTAATTGCGAAAGAATTTTAAGAAATGTAGTTTCACCGGGGGAACTGAAAGTATGTAAACAATTTAAATATTTGTATCTTTAATTATTTTTCCGGCGATTTTTCAAAAATGCGATTTGTGAATTAAGGATTAAAAATTGATATAATTTTAAAGAATATAATTGTGCCTAAATTTCAACAATTAATGTGTTTGAAAATGCACAAAATATGTAAAATTTGTAACGTTTCTTCTTCTTCTTCTTCTTTTCTCCAAGATGAATCCATAGTTAAATATAAAAATAAAATAACAAAACTTCCATATTGGCATATTTTATTTACGCGCTACCGTGGCAAAGAATAACTAATAGTTTATATAAATATTTTTAATCATATATTTCGCCCCCTGATGCTGAATCATTGAAATCTGCAGATGCGGCAGATTTTCAATGCCTTCAATTTACTATATGTTTTTAGGCCTTCTTTTATGTTGTTGTTGTTGTCCCAATTGATAATCGTATGCTTTTCAGTCCTGACAAATATATAATCAGTTATGACAAATATATAATAATAAAAAAAAAATCAGTGTAGCGAAGTTCAAAATAGGTTAGCTACATTTTAAATGAGAAATGCATTTTATTCAAAATTTTAATCCATTTCTTGTGCACCACTCTGTCTATAAAAAAAGATTAATCTAAAATTTAGTAAATATATATTTAATTTGAAGTATTATCCATAATTAAAGTGTCCTATATATATATATATATATATATATCCATAATAATGTGTTTTCATCCAACGAAAATAACAGCTGCTATATCACAAATAATAATAATAAGTAATAAAGCCTATTACTTAAATATAACTGAGAGTTATAAATATTTGATTAAATGGGAAAAGTATGCGTGGTACCTGAGTTGAGCAAATTTGTAATTTCAATTAATTTCAATATAATTACGATATTGTATGTAGTTAATTATATTAAAAATTACATGCTGTAAAAAAATCTTGCAGCACTGTAGCCGAAACCACCCCCATCCCATTATTAGACGGAATTTCTGCATTTTACTTTTTTTTTAAAACTATAATCAATTACACTCAATTAACTTGTAATTACAGTAGAACCTCGATTATCCGAAGTAATTGGGACGAACCCTCTTTCGGAAAATCGAAATTTTCGGATAATCGAGAATGCTTCCATTTTAAGATTAAGGAAAATATATATGCAATATTTCTTACTAGGGTAACAAGTGCTTAATAAAAATAAAGCAATAGCAAAATCGAAACAAGAATAAATTACCTGAATTTTAATTTTGAAATTAAGTACCTTTTATTTTTATCACAAGGGTTTGAAACAATGTTTTGTTTGTCGTAGTTTCTATTGCCTTTGCTTTGAAGCTCTATCATGGAGTTTTTTAAATATATTAGTTCACCAGTATCACAGTCTTTCTGCTAAATATTTTGCAAAATTCAAAAGATTCAGAATTGCTAATTTGTTTGTTTTCTTCGTTCCACTCCGCAGATTACGGGAGCTCAAATTAAATTAAAAAAAAAACTCTAATAAAAAGGATCGAAAATATTTATATGTACTCCTAGTTCGGAAAAGACCGCTTGCACAGAAGGAATATGATACTTAAAACAAAAAAAAGTTTCAAAATTGATTTTGCACACAAGGAATGTGATAGCAAAAAAAAAAAAAAAAAAAAGTTTCAAGATGGATTTTGCACACAAGGAATGTGATAGTAAAAAAAAAAAAAAAAAAAAAAAAAAAAAAAGCTTTAAAAAAGGATTTCGGTTAACCGAGAGTTTCGGATAAAAGAGGTTCTACTGTATATTGAAAATAAATGAGATTACATATTTGCCCAACTCTGCTTGTTACAAAGAACATACATTAAAAGAAAATTAACTTTTTAGGAAAAAATAATCCATAACAGACTAACGCTGATCATAGAAAATACTTTTAAAATTATTTAATGACACAAATAGTGAACAAATAATAACAAAAATGTTTGTTAATATCACTTAGATTTTTAAAATTTCATTTTTAAGGTAAGAAATAATTAATTTTGATTTGATTAGATCTCTTTACCTGCGTAATTTTTTACTTGTATCCACGTTACTCAAATTATTTTTCAAGCCATTCTCTTCATTTAATCGTAATTGTATTGAGAAATATTGTTTTTTTTTTCAAAGCTTAAGTGTTTCTTTACCTGAAGCATCGAGATAATATTCTCGGCATAATGCAAATGCGCTTTTCTTTGATTTTTTTTTTTTTTTTTTTTTTGTGACGCGTGGTAATATAGTTAAAGAAATATATATAATATTAAACTAATTTGCGAAATAATTTTCAGAAAGGCAGTTTTATCGCACGAATTAGAGGCGTGTTAGATTTTATTTTTGCTGGCCATTTTAATAAGTTTGTTATTGTATACGTATTGTATGTATATATATATACCGGGTGTCCTAAAAAGGACTGACTGATTTTAAAATTCAATAACTTGCAAACGGTGACAGATATTTAAAAAATTCTTGCAGGAGGGTTATGCATGAAGTCAAAAGTTTTTTTACAGTGATTTCGATTTTAGTTCGAATTACAAACAATAGATGGCGCTGCGATCAATAGACGCTAAATTCAGGCTCAATTTTTGGTCCTTCGGGACCCACTTAATACATTTCCATCTCCTTTTTTCCCCATGGAAGAAGAGATCGACCAAAAAATCGAGCCTGTTTTTAGCGCCTATTGCTTACAGCGCCATCTATTGTTTGTAATTCGAACTAAAATCGAAAATCACTGTAAAAAAAAACTTTTGACCTTATGCATAACGTTCCTGCAAGAATTTTTTAAATATCTGTCACCGTTTGCAAGTTATTGAATTTTAAAATCAGTCAGTCATTTTTAGGACACCCGGTATATATATATATGCATTATAAACCAACACAAACCATCATCAACAAATGTGAACAGTATGAATCCTAAATGAATTTATTCAAATTAAAGATGATAAATAAACCATTATAAAATTCTTTGAAACAGATTCTTACAACAAGTGCGACATGAGATTCAAAATTCAGTAAACATTGGGAAAATGGAAATATTTGTGATATCTAGACAGAATTATCAGACCCAAATTACCTTGGTTACCACAAATAACATGTACGGTGCCATCTCTGCATTAGCCATATAATAAGCTTAAAAAATGCAAAATAAAGGCTACCGTACACAATAAATCCAGAACCCCCCCTCCGCACAAATAACATTAGATAATATGTATATATAAATTATTTGAAAACAACGTTTAAACACACAATAAAATAAGTTGATTTGATCAGACGCATACGTTTCGTGAGTACTAGGACTCACATCCTCAGTGTAGAAACTTTAAAAACAATATCCCCCCCCCCCCAACTACATATACGGTGAAAAACTCAAATGTCAAAACATAATACCAAAAGACCATCAAGTTCCAACAGCCAATGAAATTAATGCCGAAGTGAAGTGTCGTGACACAACAAATCCACCCAGAAAGTTGAGATGTATACTAGATAAATCATTAACCAAGGAGTCTTTAAATTTATGGATATGAACAGCCTCAAAAAAGTGTAAATCCAGAGGAGTAATGCATTTCTTGATAATGGTAGCTGACTGGAACATGGGTGAACAGAGAAGTAACATCAAATGAAACCGTGCGTAAAGAGGGGGGGGAGTGAAGTTTTTAATACGATTTACAAAAGAACTGGAATTCTTAATAGTGTAAATATTAGAACTTGAAAGAAATGAAAAGCATTTCACTAAATATTTAGCAAGAGGGTATGAAGCAGAACCGATATTGGATACGATAGGCCGGAGGGGAACACCAATTTTATGAACTTTAGGCAGAGCGTAAAAGCGACTACAGTTAGCAATAGACGGAATTAATGACATTTTAATACTGTCATCAATACAGGGAGAGGTTTTTATAAGTTTTCTGGTACTTATTAGATCACTGTCAGAAGGATCCCGATTTAATTTAATGTATGGGCCAGATTGTAAAAGATTCTGCACTTTATCCAAATAAGCTGTTTTATCCTGTACCAGTTCAAGGTGCACTACAAAGTCTCACTGCTAGATTAAAAGAATTTCATTACACAGATTATGAAATCAACCACATTATTGAGTTATTCAGTACCTGTTTAAAACAAAATTCATTTCAAATTTCTAACCAATATTATTCTATGACAGATGGTTTAGCAATGGGTAATCCCCTTAGTCCTTTTTTAGCAGATTTATGTATGCATTACTTTGAGGTTAAAATGTTTAACCTTATCAACTTTCCATTTTACTGTTGATATGTAGATGATTCTTTTGCACTCTTGGACCTTTCTCTATTTTCTGTTGACAATATATTAACGATTTTAAACTCAATAGATTCAGTCATTCAATTTACTTATGAAGTTGAAATAGATAATAGATTCCCATTTCTGGATGTGTTGGTTCCACGTCAGCTTAACACCTTTGACACTCGCGTTTACCGTAAACCATTTGCTGTCACACTCCCCCCCCCCCCATTTCAATTCATGTCACCCCCCTTCCCAAAAAGCTTCGGCTTTTCTCTATTTGATTAATAGAGCTCGCTTAATTTGTTCAGATAATAATTCACTTATTACAGAATTAAATTACATTAGATCTGTGGCTATTGGTCGAGGTTTTAGTTTATCTTATATCAATAATTTAATTTCTCATAGTCTTAATAAATATGTCAATAATCTTGATTCTCCTGTTACTGCGGTTTCCATTTCTAACCTTATCATTTTACATTTTATAGTAGCATTAGCTTTAAGATGGCTAATATCTTAAGACATTATGATTTTAATGTGGTTTTTAAACCAGTTAATAAATTAACTTTTTCGTAATTTAAGGATCAAATTCCTCCTCATAATTATTGGGGCGTTTACAACATTCAGTGCCAATGTGGTTTGTCCTACATTGGACAAACTAAACGAAAACTCCGTTACAGAGTCAATGAACACAGAAACTATGTAAAGAAAAAAGAATTGCAGAAATCCTCTATCGCCTCTCATTGCTGGGGGAAGGGACATAATTTTAATTTTGACTCAGCTAACATTATCAAGAAATGCATTACTCCTCTGGATTTAGACTTTTTTGAGGCTGTTCATATCCATAAATTTAAAGACTCCTTGGCTAATGATTTATCTAGTACACCATACATCTCAACTTACTGGGTGGATTTGTTGTATCAAGACACTTCACTTCCGCATTAATTTCATTGGCTGTTGGAACTTGATGGTCTTTTGGTATTATGTTTTGACATTTGGGTTTATAACCGTACATGTAGTTGGGGGGATATTGCTTTTAAAGTTTTTATACTGAGGATGTGAGTCCTAGTACTCACGAAACGTATACGTCTGATCAAATCAACTTATTTTGTTGTGTGTTTAAACGTTGTTTTCAAATAATTTATATTTCCACACAAGCTCTGTACTTACAATATGTATGTATATATATATATATATATATACATATATATTATTTTACATACTTGTTTCTATGTTCATATCATATTCATCTTTAGAATTTTACCAATTTGTTCATATATTTGCGATTTCATCTTTATTATATATATATATATATATACATACATACATATATATATATATATATATATATATTATCTAATGTATTAGAGATATATAATGGATTAAAATGGATTAAAAATGAAGCATATTACCAATTGAAGGTCCATCCATTGCATAAATGAAACAGCATAAACGGTATAAGAATTGATTTGTACATATTGTCAATAATATTTAAGTAAAAATCTATGAGTATATGCCATGGAGCAAAAATATATAGTGTAAGTAGGTTGAAATAGTAAAATTACAGTATTTTTACTAATAGAACAGAAATAGTGCTGCCCTCTATAGTTGAATAATACATTATATATTTTACTTTTTTAATGCAATTTGCAGGGTACTTACAAATTTCTTGGAGAACTCGAGAAAGAAAAACGATAAAATGCTGTAACAAAAGGAGCCAACACAATGATGTACAATATTTAACCACTTCGGGACCAGCGTCACATATATGTGGCACTTCAGGTTCTCAGAATCCTTGATTATTCCCACCAGTTATCTTTTATTGTAAATTTTGCCTTATTTATTCAGGACATTTTCCCGATTCAATTGGGTAAAAATGTCTGTTTTAAAAAACCGGTGAAAAAGATAAAAAAATCTGTAAAAGACGCTCTTCGCGAAGGAGTTAAGAAAAGTCGTAAGCAATCACGGCAACGAACTGGTGGTCGAACTGGCTATTGCGAAGAACACTTGGCAAAACTATTGAAGAAGAAAACAGCAGAGACGTTCGACGGCGTGAAAAATCGATCTCAGAAAGAAAGTATTTAGATAAAGTCTAGAATATCAAGAGTAATAGAGAACTTTGTATAATTTATCCGACTGATCATCGGACTCGCTATCCATCGATTATCGTTTGTTTTCTGAAGCAGCGCCCTATTGTCATTCTTTCTCGAGTTATTCCCTCAAAAGTTTTAATTACCCTGTGAATCAACCAGTGACAAATTAACAAGCTTCTCTGTGAAAATGCCTTTCTGTAAATTATATTTCTGAAATTTTTTTAATCTTCATAAACTTGTCATTAATTTTAATTAATAAAATATATTCTATTACTTCAATTTCTTGAAAATAATTCAATTTAATAATATTAATTAATGTAATTTATTTTGTATGAAGAAATATAATATAAAAAATAACTAAAGGAATAAGAAACATTACTATGTCTGAGTTTTATTTCTTAAAATTTTTTTTATTTTAATTATTTGCATATTTGCATATTTATTACAATTGCTTAAATTATTTATAATAAAAATGCCAAACGTATCACTTAATTTAACAAAGGTATTAAATTTTAAATATATAACTATACAAAATATACAGAAATCTTTCTCTTTAAAATATCGTTAATTTTACATTTCCTTTTGTTTAAAATACTTTAAGTAAAACAGCGACAAAATGTGGAAAAAATACTTTTTCGCATGGGTATCAATGAGACAGTTTTACTCCCAGATATACTAGTTTTAATGTTTTACAATAATAGAGAGAAGTAGAGAAGTTTTAATTCTATTTTGTTTAGTTATATTTTACTATATATTTGTACTCTTAGACTTCCTAGACCAGGGACGGCGAACCTTTTCACATCCACGTGCCAAATTTTTCCATAAATATATTTTACGTGATGATAACGTTCCAACAATAAAAAAATTTAATGTATCAAATAATAAAGAATCAAAATTACTTAATTTTGTTTTTAGCATTAAAAAAATATGGGTAATATTTGATGTTATACTTTAGAAATTTATTTTTTAAATATTTCTGTTATCTCATCTTAGATGCCAAATAATTTATACCAGCTTCGTATATAGTTATTGATAAGAGAATGCATGTTGAATTGGACTCATTTCACAAGATGTTTTTACTTAAATTTTTCACATTATTTATTTCCGAAAAGAATGTCCCTGAGAAAATATTGGCAAAGTCTACAGGTGTTAGTGTCTGAAATAGAATTCAAAGTTGTTATAATTTTACCATCGGCCTTTTTGTTGATAATGCCTTTTAATCTTTCTTTTGCGATATTCTCCTAATTCTCTCTCTTATTCTTAAAATTTTGTGGACCAATATTGGGCTAGATTGGGATACATTAATTTATATTTCAGTTTCTTCAATCTGTATGATAATGACAACCAACCGAACGAATCGAATTCAGATAAACAGAGACAACATCTAGATTAATTAATGCATTTTGTGACATTCTGCTATATTTTGATGTAGAAGCTGAATCTATGCCGTGCCAAAAATAATCTGCAGCGTGCCACTTATGGCACGCGTGCCATAGGTTCGCCGTCCCTGTCCTAGACTGATGAATTCTTTACATTTAGATCACTGTTAAAAACTTTTAATTAAAACAAGATTATATTAAACAGAACATTTTATCAAAGCACAAGTGTTTCTTTAACTGAAACGAAATCCTTTCTCTTGATAATTTCAATAAATCTTTCTACTTGTGCTTTGTATACATAAGGTCTTGTTAAAAAGGTCTTGTTAAATTAATTGAGACAGAGTTTTAAAAAAAGGAGTTTGATCGGCAAAAATTTATAATATGTAAAAGAAAAGGGAAAAAATAAGTATTTTTTAAATTCGGTAATTATGTTACATTTGTTATTATACTTTGAATGATAGTAAATGTGCTAATAGTTTTTCCTTTATTTCCTCTGAAAATTTAGAAACTACCCCCCCCCCCTCCCCCCTTTACACACACACACACACACACACACATACCAAAATAATAATAATAATAATAATAATAATAAATAAATAAATAGAAATAAAAATAAATAAAATCCTAGAATGTTGAAATTTTTTTAGACGAATGCTTTATAATAACATGTTACGTACCAGTTGAGATGAAAATTTTCTTTTGCAGCTTAAATAATTTAAGAAAATAATTAGTGATATTAAGTTTATATGTAAAAATACTCTCCAAGACAAACTACTGATCCAAGACCAAACTATATAGCCATGTCCTTTATATTAATACCAATTCTGGGGAAAATTCTGAAATCGATTTAGAAAACAAATTGAAATTTGATCAAAACCCAGGAGAAAATGATTTGATATGTATATATAGATATTCATTTATTTATGATTCAATACAGTTAGTAATGAAAATGACATTTTTTAATCTTTTCTAATACCCCTTCAGTATTTCTTTAAAAAATCTGCTATTATGTTTTTTATTTTATATTCCGTTTATACCGCCATGCGTCTACAGAATTTAGAATTTGTGTTCCAAAACCTTTAATTTTATTTTATTGTCAATTTAAAATTTAAAATGTTTATTTCTTTTATTCTATTTTCTTACTTTTCTTTTCTTAAAATAAATACGCATAATTATAATTAAATATTATTTCAAATCTACCTATAAATCCTTCTTTCTGCATTATTTATTGTTAATGTGTTATCTATTGTGCTTACTATTCTGCTTCTATTATTTATTATTATCAAACAATTAATTACTTTGCATTTTTTTCTTCTTTCTTAAAGAGGTAAAAGTTTTGAATTAAATCCTTACACTTTAAATAATTAATGTTTAAAATAATCAAGACATTATTTTTTTTTAACCTTCGTTCAGGAAAAGTGTGATATGCAATATGAATAGTGCTTATGTTTAAATTTTTGTCTGGGTTGCCACTTTTGAAGTGCATTTTAATTCTTAAAGAATTACACGTTTAAGTTTCAAATATCACAAACATGTTGTTTTCATCACTGATTTTGCTGGAAGAAAATATAGCATAAGTGTTACTTAAAAAATATTCTTCAATTTACTTTATGATTATATTCAATAGACATAGAATTAGAAAAATACTTTCTTTTTCAGTCTCTCTTGGCATTTCCTCTTTTTTTTTTTTTTTTTTTTTTTTTTTTTATAAGTACGATGAGCTTTTTTGGGGTAAAATAATTAAATAAAAGAAAAAACTTTGGTTTATCATATAAAATTATAGTTTATCTGTTAACTTTTGTGCATGTGGTGGAAGTAACAAAGAATAAAATAAATAAATATTAATTTAAATAATAAGAAGCTCATTATTTTAGAGATCTCAGTTTTTTAAAAGAAAATTCAGCGGTAATACCGAAAATAATAATCATGTTCAGCTAAACTTATCTGTCTACGTTTGTAACTCTACTCACTTTTCACAGATGGCAGCACCACTGACAGACACCTGTTGTAGGTTTTCTCTGCTGTGCTCATTTCATTAATACAAAAAGAAAAGTAAATATATGTGTTTGATTTTGGCCGCAGAGGTATTCATTCTATTTTTCAAACTTGCTTTCACAGTTAATTTCTAAAAAAATTTAATAACGTATGAAGTTATTTTCTGAGAGAAATTCACCAAAAAATTCTATACGCGAGAAAAATAGAAGGAAACAGAAGTAAAACGATGAACTAGTTTTTTTCAATATTAATCCTATAAGTAGAGACTTAACTTTTTTACAAATATTTATTTTCTTTTAGATAAATGACATCTTATTATTGTTTTATTAAAAATATATCGTGTATACTATATATATTTCTATAACAATGTAAATATTTGAAATCTTTGTCATCGTATTTTTAAAACTATTAATTGAATTGCATATTTATAGTAACGAATAAATTGGAAAATCAAAGTAATAAAAAAATGCCACATTTAATATTATAAAAATTTTTGTGTTTCACTTCAGAGAATTTGAATCTGATTGAATATTTAAAAGAAAATGGAAGAAATATCTTATATTAAATTAGAAGCACATTTTACGCAAATCACACGTAGTGATTTTAAAGTTTATATTTAAAGGATTCGTTGGATATTTCTATCGCGCCCGTCGGCCTAATCGTTCGGAGTTTTCGTGGTTTTCTTTGAGCCGTGGATCTTCCATGCGTTAATACGGATTAGGTTCCCTTAGAAAGACCCCCACAGAGGGCACTCCCCCGGGCCTATATCCCTCGTGTAGATAATTGGCCGTCAAAAATCAACCCAACCCATTGGATATTTCTTAAAAAAGACTTACCCAAATGTCTAGTAACAAATTATGTAAATTGGACAATGGCATGCGGATATTTATCATGGTTAATGTTACATTTAACGGTACTTGCGTATTATCGGGACCAGGTGATATTCACTGCACCAAAAATGACACAATCCTCGGTGATTTGCCGGTCTGAGATCATCGGAAAATTTAATCGGACCACTAATTTAAAAAATTTGGTTGTCCGCAGGACCAGTAACTTTCTTTCCCTCTCTGACAGGTAAACGTACATTTTCTCGTCCCTGAGAAAACTGCAACCAAATACAAACCATCCAATTTTATTTTATTAAAATAAATAAATAAATAACTGCATTAAACCTTACAGTCAGTTGAAATAAATAATCGGAAACAAAATATCTAATTAATAATTTAATAGTTTTTGCTTATGTGCTGTTTATTTAAATTTTAGCAAATTATAATTTTACATTTTATTATGCTGAAAATTTTGGGTAACTGCAAATGAAGATTGTTTTATTATTGGATATTCTAGGAGAGGTGTGGGGGGCGGTGTCACTCAAAGGGTTAAAGGTGCTTAATAGAATTTTATGTAGCGGGCTAGTAAAAATGACTGCGGACCAGTAAATTATCATGCTTACTAGTCCTTGGGACCAGTGACTTTTTTTTTTCTTTTTTTTTTTTTTAATCACTTCTACCACTGTAATATATTGTTTTTATTGATACTCTATATTTATTTTACATAATAATTAAACGATTTTCTTTATAGTAGGCATAAAATGCCACTGGAATTAAAACTACTATTGCTATATATATATACCGTAAAATCCCGATTGTAAGCCCCCCTTTTTTCAAAAAAGAAAATGCAGTTAAATTTGGGAGGGGGGCTTATAATCGAGATTTTTTTAAAAAAATTATTTTAAAACCTGTTTTTATCATTAATTTAGAAGTAAATAAGGTAAATACAGGGGTGAGAATCTTCCATATTTTGACAGCTTTTTGATTTGTAAAAAAAAAAAAAATCTAAATCCCCCCCCCCCCCAAAAAAAAAGAAAATTCCCTTCAAAAAAATATGCAAAAATTAAAAAAATTACTTTTTTTTCAAATAAACTTATTTATTTGTTATTTTACTGCAACAATATTTAATCAATCATCTAAACTTCCCCTCCAAAATATTGCTTCCCCCTTTGCCCCCCATGGTACCAAACATGAATAATTTAACCTATAAAACTCTTGAAATTTCTTAATACACAATATGCTATACCAATACACTTACTATAGTTACAATAAATAATCTATCAGATAAATTATTCTCTCCCCGTCTCTCCTGACTCTCATATCATGACCCTCCCCCATCCCCCCCCCCCCATCCCTGCATCTCATGCAGTTTAAAATCTGTAATTTTTTTTTTTAATTTTTGCTTGATTTGTGATTTTGTCGTAAAATATTTAAGTAACCACCTAAATTATTTCGCAACCTCCCCCCAAAAAATCTCTCCCTTACTTTTTCGTCCCCCACCCCCCCAACACACGCAGTATATTTAAAAACAAATTATTTTTACTTTTTCTGGCCCTATTTAATCATAAAATACACATGTAATTCAAGGGTTAAAACAGCCAAACTGCAGAAAAATCTTTTGCTTTCCTTCTGCATATTTAGAAATCTCCCCACACCACCGCCATTTGGGGAGAAATAATGGAGACAGAGGATGAAGATTTTAGATGAGTGATACTTGTGTGAGATTATGTAGATAAGAATTTAGATCAATCACCTTGATACAATCCTAACTAATGATTTCTGGTCTAAAATCCGGACATTTTTCTGATACCAGTTTTATTAATTTTTAAAATAAGACTGATGTATCTTTGATATTTCTCATTAAATTCAGTTACGTTCTTTCAGCTATAAACACTGAATAAATAAATATAGATATATTCTGATATATTTTTATAATGATTGACCGTTAATTAAAAACTTTAATTATTACAAAAATGGGAAAGTTAAAAAATGACATTAAAAAGGAAGACTTGACTTAGTATGTTGATGACTCGAAGCTTCATATAATTTAATTCTAATAAAATCCCCAAAGTATATATTTATAACTAAAGAAACAAACATGCAATTTCATTTTCTTTTGATTGAACTGAAAGATAAACACACTTGGTAGTCATTCTATTAACACCTACTCCTTCTCCAACAGAATGATCAACCTAGGGGCACATTGCCCTATGACCTTGACGAGCACATTTGACGATCTCGATGTGTTGTTTCTTTCAGTTTTCTTTCTTTGAAAAGAACTTAGAATGCAGTAGAAAAATGAGAAAACAAGATGTGCTTTTTTTTCCCTTTTATTTGCGATCTTTTGACAAAATTCTCGTTTTTTTTTTTCTCTTCCTGCAATCCTTTGCAAACTTGGCAATGGATTTTTTTTTCCAGCTCTCGATTGTTTGACAAAATTGGCAATTTTTTCTGTGATTGATTGAACAAATTGATTTTTTGGGGGGCAATCGTTTGTCGAAATTCATGATATTTTTCTGTGACCGACTGACAAAATACACTATTTTTCTTTTCACTCCTGACGAAATTTGCGATATTTTTCCTTGATCGTTTATTGAAACTGATTTTTTTCTGCAACCTATGAAAAAATTTGTGATTTTTCTCAGCGAATGTTAGACAAATTTGATTTTTTCCTCCCTTTAATTGATTATTGAAAGCAACCCTTTACAGAGATCAGTTGAAAAAAAAAATCTCGAATTGTTTCTTAGATAAGTGACGAAATTCACGATATTTTTCCATGATTATGAAGAAATTTTCTAAATATATTCTCAGAAGAATCGCGCAATTTTATATGTTATCTCAAACAACACCCCCCCCCCCCCCTTCATGAAACTCTAGAAATGGCACTAAACCTTCTCAGATAAAGAACTTGTGATGTAACTACACGATTTCACTCATATTTAACATCCATTAAGAGGATTTTATGTTAAGAAATTTGTTTTCTTTTCCAGATTTTTTTATGAGGATTCTTTAATGTCCGAATTTTTGGACTGGTGACTGATATTTCTTTAATTTTCGAAGCCGAATGACTTAAATTTTCGGAAAATTCGGAATAAAATCGCTTCTGTATTATCTATTGTGTACTATATTTTAATTTATTGTGTTTCAAGATGTATATTTAATTTCAGCATAAGTGTTATGTTTTAGTGTATCATTCCTATTTTATAACTTAATTTGGCAATTTGATCGTCGTTTCTTTGCACTAGGGGGAAAATGCATTTTGTATGCTATTATATTGGCGTGAAAAATATTTTTTAACAGATTTCCAAAATCAAGAAAATTTGAAAATCCGGAATCGCCGCGGTTTTTCCCACAAAAAATTTTGTGAAAAGAAGGGGGGGGGTCTTATATTTGGGAATTTAAAATAAAATAAAAAGTGCTTAAAAGTGGGAGGGGGCTTACTTTCGAGGGGGGGGCTTACAATCGGGATTTTACGGTATATATATATTTATTTATATATATATGTATATATATATATAACCATTATTTAAACATTACCGACCATCATCAAAAACCGCAATATTGGGAATTAAATGACCACAAACCTATAATATACAACTGTATGTATAAAATAAAGTGCCTTATACTTAATTACAAGAATTAATATGGAAGAAAAAAAGAAGAATATGGATACCGAAAAAAATTGAAAAACTTATATATTGAATTTCGTTTTCAAGAGTACAGAATTCAATGATATAAGCAAATCGGTTGTTTTCTGTGAGAAAAAAAGCTAAAAGCTGAAAAAACTTTTTCTCCTGTACTCAAACAACCAATATGATTAAGAGAATAGTTTCAAGATGAAAACAGAACAAAATCAAATGGCATGAAATGGAAAAAACAATACAACCCTTTAAATATTTAATTTATAGCATAAAAAGTAGAAATATTACACAACATATCGAATAAAATCCCAGTTGTTTTCAATATATCCTCCCGCACATGGTATCCAAAAGCACGATAAGATTAAGGTGAATTAAACAGTTAAGTTAACACAGAAATTAAAACCTATGGATTCAGTTAATTCATTTTGAAATACCGTGATAAATTCAATTAATATAATATAAATGGAAAATAATTACATTATTTAAAATACCTAAAAACACTTTTAAATTGTTTAATTTCTATTTTACAATATTGCCAATATTCAGCGTTCAATATCACCTGGTGTAAAAAATTAAAATCATTACTCTAACAGAAGCATTAAAAGACAAAATTTTTTTCGTGCTGCCATATATTATGTTATTTTACAACTATTATTATTGTTCAAATGTCACAAGATGAACCTAATAAAGGCTAATGAATTTAAAATATATCAACTGCATTACCACACATATACGAATCATTAGTTTCAATTTTATTCATAATTGCTCTCTCATTTTAAGTACATTTTGTAGTTTTTCTTTCTGAATTAATGAATTTTCAATTTTGAGATCATACATTTCGTGCAAAGGATTTGTTGATGCTGACAATGATTCATTATTTCAAGTTTGTTTTCATCGGTTAAATTGATTTATTTCCAAATAGTTTTAGAAAATATTTCAAATATTTATGATTTCCTTCAAATATTTCATTATTTATTTGTTCTTTTTATGGATACGACATCCTGTTGCTTTTCCTTTCGCCAATTTTGAATGTTTTAATTTTTAATACTTCATATATTGGTGACTAGGATATAGGTTTAATAAAAATTCATTAATGATTAGTGAAATTAATAATAGTTGATCCAGCTTTAATATGTATGATGTCAGTGTAATATATTGATACTCACTTTATTAATTTTTATTTTCAAAAAAAGATGATGAATTGTAATATTATATAATACTTATATATATACGAGGTGTGCAACAAGAAATTGTGCAACAAGAAAAGTGTCACAACTCAACAAGGGGTTAAATTTATAAGGGTGGGGAGTATAAATTTACTAAATTCATCCTATGTCTTTTATGTCTTGATTCTTAAAGGTTCTACGTATTTTTTTTACTCTTTTACAGCTGCATGTACAGTTAAGTACTATCGTTTAATGTTACATTAAAAAAATGCGAAACTTCCTTTGCCTCTCCTGTAAAATTTACTTTTGTCGAGATGTGTCACTTTTCTTGCGGGTGAGCGATATGTTCGAGATATTTCAATTAGTGGGTCATATTTGAATCACTATTGGGCAAGCTAATTTTATCTAACGATTTTGACTGAATTTTGTATTAGATCGCTTTCGGTCTTAAGAAGACCACTAGGCTGGGTCACATGTTCAAGAAAATTAGCTTAGTGGGTCATTTTGGGGTCAAGCTAATTTTATCTAAAAAACGGCTCTAACGATTTTGACTAAATTTCGTATTCTATCCTTTTTGTGTTCAAGAAGAGCATTGGGCTAGGACGCATGTTCGAGAAGTTAATTCATTAGTGGGTCATTTTGACTCACAATGGGTCGGGGTCAAGTTAATTGCATCTAAAATTTTCTCAAACAATTTTCACAATATTTTGTATTATGCCGTTTCCAGGTACAAGACCATTGAGCTAGGTCACCTGCTTGAGAAATTTCTATTAGAGGGTACTTTTTGGGTCACTGCGGGTCAAGCTAATTTTATCTAGAAAACGGCTCTAACGATTTTGATTAAAGTTTGTATTCTATCGTTTTCGGGCTCGAGAAGACAATGCGGCTGTGTCACATGCTCGAGAAAGATTAGTGGATCATTTTGGAATCACTGCGGGTGAAGCTAATTTCTAGTAAACGGCTTAAATTATTTTGCCTAAATTTTGTATCGTACCGTTTTTGATTACCAGACCATTGAGCTAAGTCAAGATTTGATTAGAGCGTCATTTCTGCTCACCACGGGTCAGGGTCACGAATCCGCGAAGTTGGCGAAATATTGGCAACATTTGGCCGAAAAATCAACTTTCAAGATTACGAATGCCAAAACGCACACTCGGCGCCAAATGCAAGAATGTCGCCAAATGTGGCTATTTTTGTCGAAAAAATAAACATTAAAAATGTGAAAGAACGTTTTAGAAATTCTTAATAGGACTCGAAGGAGTTGAGCTAAAAATGTAATTTGGATTGATGTCCTTTCGTTGTAAATGTGTAAATAGTGTAAAATTTAGAAGCATGTACTACATACTTTTCATATTGATTGTTTTTGTAAGTAATACTGTTATAATATAGCATGTTTTATAGCAATAATACAGAGAGAATGATACAGTAAGAATATTCTATCGAGTTGAACATAAAGTTAATTTTGATCGAGTTATGCTCGGTCATCCCCGCTTTTTTCTAATGTAAGAACATTATATTTGTACATTTCCTGATTCTACAAAATACTAAGAAAAATACTTAAAATAAAAGATTTGAGCGGGGTTATAAATGTTGCACAAAATCTCTATAAATTCAAATTTAATTAATCTTTCTAAAATTTATTAAATGATTATGTAAATCTTCTAATGTAATTTAAACAATTCACGAAAAATGCTTTAGAAGATAAAATTTTCATGAAATCAAAATTCAGTACATAAAGAGTTAAATGAGAAGATGCATTATGACGGTGATGCATGAATCTCCTTATATTTACATATTGAAGAAATTCTGGAAGACACTAGGTGTTTCCAGCTAACTGTGAGTGTCTTCTGTCCCTCTAACTTTATGGATTTGACCGATCCTGTGCTTTTGACGCAAACGGCATACTTTATTTTTTTGCATTGCTTGTTGTCTTTTCCCCATTGCTGATTTGAGATTATTTTAAAAGACTCATATTTTATTTTTTTGTTTTTTTATATACTAGCGGGCTCTTTATTTTTTGCATTGCTTGCTGTCTTTTCCCCATTGCTGATTTGAGATTATTTTAAAAGACCCATATTTTACTTTTTTTTTTTTTTACATACTAGCGGGCTCAGCCCCCTACGAGCTAAGCTCGCCAACTCCCGTTCAGACACCGCAAACTCTAAAAGCACGCTAATTTGATCGGCCTTAAAAAAAATTCGGAAGACTAAATTATAACAAAATAAATAAATAAATTAAATTAAATTTAAAAATAAATAAATAAATAAAATAAAATAAAAACAATGGCAATCTCCCTGTTAACGGGCTATTTTCGTGCTTGATTAAATCAGATTAGTGAAACATTTCAAAATAAGCTGATATAAAATTAATTTAGTAAATAGAGTCTTTGTCTCCCGGTATTTTTTAACAACGCCATTAAACTGTTATTTTAAATGAAACATTTTAAATGTATCGTTTTAAATCTGATGTAATTTTCACCAAAGCTTTATTTCTCATTTTAATATTCACGTGAAAGTACTTTTGTTGTTAGAAAGGAAATATTATTTGCGCTTTCTTAGAATTTACAGCAATAGTTGAAAAGATTATCTCAAAATATGAAATTAATGTCTCGCGCAAATATATTTTTTAATTTAAACTGTTTGGCAATATTGTTGTTTGGCCGTTTTAAATATGACGTAATTTCCTTCATTTACGAATTTAACGCATATTAATGACTTTATTACTTTACAATTTTTTCTCTCTTTTAAAATTCGCATGTAAATATAGTTTGTATGATGAAATTTTATATATTTTCCTGCTTTTAATACATAATCATTTAATTCTAATTTGAAAGTTTTTTTCGTTTATAATAGTCACGTATAAATAAATTTTTAATTTGAAGGAAATATTATTCTTTTTGCCGTTTTAAAAATTGTCAACAATTTAAAATAATACCCTTTTCTAAAAGATGTAAAAAATATGTCTCAAAATGCTGAAATTATGAATTTAAAATGGAAATAAGTCCTCAAAAAAATGAATCAAATTTAAAAAATAAATGCAGTCTGCACACCGGGAATTTCTAATCTATAAAATGGTATAAAAAGGATTAAATTCCCAGGTATAGTTTTTGCTTCTATAAAACTTTTTTAATGGAATGATTTTGACCAACTTTAACATTAAATATCTCTCAAAATAGTTCTTCGATTTGAAATCTGTCTCCGTCAACGTGTTTATCAAATATTTCTCTATAATACCACCGATTTTCATATTTTTGTATGCAGTATTTTTCTTAATATTAACGAAGAAACACCCCCGGTCACAAAAATATCAAAACTGGCGACTGTGACAGCATTAGTATTTTTCTTTTTTTTTTTAGAATAGAGAGATTAGAATGTCAAAAAACAGTTTGAACGTTTCATCACCAAATACGATTTAAAAAAAATCGGTATTCATCATTATTAAGTAGTTTTAGGGTTTATTTAAGGATTCTGACAGGCCCTGTTTTTCGTTATTCTGCTAAATCATTGGGGACTCAACGAGAAACAAATTTTTTCATATGCAATTCTTCATGAATAGTTTTACGTACAGCTGCCGATCCAATGATAAGTTCCTCCTGTTATCATTTTATAGGTACGGCAATTATCACCGATTCATATTTTTCGTATGGCCGACATATAGTCTGGAATTGCAGCTGACGAAGACCTTCCTTCGGGGTATTCTCCTGGGTACATACAAAATTATGCAACAGGGTATTTATTAAAGAAATAATTGAAATTTAAAAAAAATTATAATGGAAACGCGATATGATATAACCAAACAATAAATGAAAATAATTAAATAATAAAAAATATTGGTTTGTCATAAAAATAATGAAACAATAATTCAGAATTTTTTTTTTCAAACAAATAATAAACCTTGCAAATAATGTCCGTGACCCATCACAGCCACCATTTGTGCCATTTATTAGGTCTGTAAAGTTGATCTAACACCTTTTCGCATGATATATTATTTATGTTTAATTCAGTGCTGTGTTAAGCTAGTTCTTTTTCAAGGCAATCTTATTTATTTATAGTTAAGCTATAAATAACTACTGTTACGAAAAATTGAATAATGTCCGTGGAGAGAAAATTAATAACTTCTAAATAGCTGAAAGCAAAAATCTTTTAATCAATTTAAGCGTAGAAATGTGTTGTGAGGGTTATCCGTGTACAATACTTTCATTTATTTTATTTTATATTTTATTTTTATGTTTTTGCATAAATGTGAAAAACATATGAACGTACAAATTCCATAATTTCTTCCGTAGACAAAATAAAGTAAAAGGTAAGGATTAAGAGTAATTCTTTCTGTTGTAAGTTCCTTTAAAATAACTTTATTTTTTGCTAAGGTTGTGATTTTACTTTTATGGTATGGAGTGAAATTCTCATTTTTTTGGCTAAATAAACGGATTAAGATTCTGGTTTCTTATATTCTTTATCGAGTGTGCTCAACCACCCTTTAAAAATTTTAAGTGGAATTTTGAATCAATATTTATAAACAACATGATGATCTAAACGAAAAAATTCTTACTTCAAATGTAGGATTCATTTAAACCAGTTGAAAAACAAATAAATTCAATTTCATATTTTTAAAAATAATTACTTTTTAAGACGAATATATGCCTTACTATATTACATTAAATTTAAGTAATAAATGTTTCATAATACTGGAAGAAATTATCCTTAGAAAATTTTTAATTAATTTTTCGTGAAAATTAAGAGCTAAAATTAAAATTTCATCGGAAAATAGCTGCCACAAAAGAAATTTTAATTTAAAAGCAACCTACGCAAATAATACTTCCATTAAATCTTTCAATTAAAATTTCTTCGTTCATTATGTAAAATGAAAATTAATATGCTTCATGTTTTTGAAACTTACATCATCTTATTTAATTAGTTGCTCAATCTTAACACTAGCAAGAAAAAGACTGTTCATAAAAATCCATTTAAGCATTTTTATTACTATAGATATCATATTTTTAAAAGCTGACTGTTGCTGGACATATTTAGGTAGATTTAGTAAGAAATACTACCTATTACATTCTTTCCTATGTTGGAAATTCTGAAAAAAATTTCCAGATCTTCGCCAATTATGACCCCTAGAACCCAAAATCATACTCAGTTAAAAACTTTATATATACATATATCTATCTATCTCTCTCTCTAGGTATATATCACTTGGTCACGATAACTTCCATAATTCTGCACTCTTCCAAACTGACACATAAAATCAAGGGGCAGAAAATCTCGGTCGATAAGTTCGTTAATGGACAAAATCAGTTCACGGGATTAGAAATAGAGAGGGGTTTTGTGAAAACCAAAAAAAAAAACAAAAAAAAAACCCGAAACTTCTTAATTATATACATATCAAATCTGTTTAAAGTTATTATTACTTCTAGGAAAATGACCAAAAATCATGCATCGCAGATTTTTGATAAAATTTTAAATTGATTCAAGGGGCGAAAAAAAATAGGGTTTTAGGGAGAAAAAAATTCATAACTGCGTCAGTTCTCAAGATATCAAATACACTTAAATTTACTATAAATCTTCTTAATACCATCTTCAAATTTTATCTTGACAACTTTTATCTTTTGCTTTCGTAGGGAAATTCGTTTCAAAACGTCAGTTTTGACAGTATTTTCTGAAAAATCTATTGTGTTTACCAAAAAACGGAAAACATCTTTCGATTACATAATTTCTGAATAACAACATCAGCCAGTTTCGCGCATTTCCGAACAAAAGTGAATTAAAATTTATGTCATAAAGTTGCCCCTTTGGATTTAAGAGCAGCCTTAAGTAGTCGAGTAAGGCATCGTTTATTATGTAGGGTAGACTGGGTCTAGTTGGCCCGCTTTTTCTTCTAATAATTTTTTAAAAATTACAGTTCAACATTTTAAATTTCTTTTTATGTTACCACTACCAGTGTATTTTCAGGAAGAAGTCACAATAGTAAAACTTGAAAATATTAACTATAAGTATTAATTTAGAAGCACAAACTGACACCAAGTCCCTTGGTCCAACCTGCCGCGATTGTGGGGTAAGCTAGCCCACGTCAATTATTAATGTTCTGATAGTGTATAAGTTTAAGAAATGTTCAAACTTTTACTAAATCTTAATTTTTATTTCTTGCAAGCGAAAACACAATATATCATAAAGAAAATATACCATACAACGTCCCTTAATGAACCCATAAAATTATAAAAATGTAAAATTATTGATACGAAAAAAAAAAAGAACTAAAAAAAGAATTCATTACTTCGTCAATTCACAAGATATCAAATCCGTTTAAATAAATTATACATCTTCATAATATTATCTACAACTTTTATATTGACAAGTTTTTGATAGGATCAACTATTACAGCAAAAAGAAATTAAAAAACAAAAGGTGTGTGGGGGGGGAGGGGGTTGTATAAGAAACAAAAATCACATTTCCCTTAAGGCTCCTGTCCCTGCCGGCGAAGACACTCACGAGCTAATGCTAATCCTATGGGGAGGGATTTATCTAATATCTCGTTTGCATTTCAACATTTTTAAATAATTTTTTTTGCTGTGGATAGCCGAGATCCGTCCCTACATCGCACTTTTTTCACTTTTTCGATTTTGGCCGCAAATATTTTTATAAAGTTACTTTCACTTTAAAATGAAAGCGTCATTCTAAAAAAATTCTGCAACCAAAATCGAAAAAGTAAAAAAGGTGCGATGTAGAGACGGATCTCGGTTATCCAATGCAAAATAAATTATTTAAAACTGTCCAAATGCAAACGAGATATTAGAAAAATCCCTCCCCATTGGATTAGCATTAGCTCGTGACTGCCTTCGCCGGCAGGGACAGGAGCCTTAATCCGTTAAATTGTTAGTGAAATTAGTACTTAACTTCGAAATCTACCTGCACCTGTAGGTCAAGCCAACAGAGATTTTTCTATAATTATGAAAATTATAAATGTTTCTGTACAACAGAGCAGCTGATTTAATGTGGGAAGGTGGTAAACAACATTATAACTTCATTTTTTAAAAGTATTGACTGGAATAATCAGAAATGCAATTAATAAAATAATTCCTCGCTATTAATTAATAATAAATTAATTAAAATAATAATAAATGTTCATTCAAATAATTCATTAAAGACTATCAAATTACTTAGCTTATTCTTATTTTCCCAGAGTCTTATTCCTACGGGGCACGTTGCTGCCCGTGCCAAAAGGACCAACTAACCCCATATCGCCATTTTTATTTTTCATGACTGCAAGGATTTATTTTGAAAACATATCAATAAACAAACAAGTCCTACAATAACTTCGAACAATTATTTTTCTGAATACTATATCTTAAAATCTAAAATGTAATCTACAAACAAATAAAAACCAACTTGAATGGCGCTGATGTTGGAGGAGTAAAGCGAAGCAACGCATACTTGGCTGGAGTGACAATGCTATCTAACGGAAAGTTTAAAAAATATATCGCGACGGGACCACCATGCCCTAATGGCCAACTAGCCCCGGTCTATCCTGTACTATTATTCTTAATCGAATGACAGCATCCGGAAGTCGATAAGCTCATTTGTTGCAAAGCTAATGCAGGTTTTTATGAATATAAAGTCGAAAATTGTAATTTATGAGAAAGCATAATTCTATTACACCTACATATAGTAAAATAGCTTTATTTTTTAGGGACGCATCTGATCGTCATTTCTAGTACGAAAACGAAGTTCTTCCCAAATTTTCGTGAATGGTCGTCAGTTATTGACGTAAAAATCTATTTTACTTGACTAAAGTGCAATTTTAGGCTTTGTATTCATAAAACCTGCCGTAATTTTGTAACAAATGATGGTATCGACTTGCGGATAGTGTAATTTGATTGAGAATTTAAAAAATACATAATGAACGATACCACATTTGACCTGCTTAAAAAATGTTTGAGTTTCCCCCACCCTGAGTTAAAATGCCATACTCCCCCCCCCCAAAAAAAAAAAAAATATATATATATATATATAAATTGTAAAACAACTTTATTTTGTGCGGACTCATCAGATTTTCATTTCTAGTGCCAAAACGAAGTTCATCTCAAATTTTTCTGAATAACCAGTTGTCGTATATTACTCAATTTTTGGTCTATTTTACCTGTACTAATACATTTTTATTTTCTTTTGCATTTATAAAAACAAAAGTATTCGATTCGTAAGGAAACTTTTGGCCTTCCAGTTTGTGATGAATTTATATGTGTGAGAAGTGCTGAATACAAGTTGATTATTTCTGGATCGACTTCTGTATGTCTGTGTGTTACACAAATTATTTGGCCGCTGTGAATCATGCACTAATGAATTCTCTTTAAAAAATATATATAAATATTTGGATCTCGAAATAAATTAGTCCTTTTTAGATTTTGGTACACATTCTTCAACAGTTGGCGCTGTTATACTGTGTTTTTTATTATGTTCGTGATAGGTATATCTAATTATCCGTGAAATAGAATTGCATTAAACTATTTAAGTAAGTTATTTTTTTAGACCTCTATGAGCTACGCTTGCCAACCCCCCCGTTCTGACACAGCAGACTCTAAAAACACGCTAATTTGATCGGCTTTAAAAATATTACGGTAGATTACATTATAATTAAAAAACTAATGGCGATCTCCCTGTAAACGGGGCTTCGTTCATTTCTCTTTGATTGGGGAATTTTAAGACCGAATCAGCTACTGTTAAGAGATTGAATGGCTTTTTCGTCTTTGATTATATAAGATCAGTTAAACACTTAAAAGAAAATAAGCTAATATAAAATGAATTACATAAGCAGAGTCTTTGTCTCCTGTATTTTTTAACAACGCTATAAGAAAGTAGTTTTAAATACGACATTTTAAATGTATCGTTTTAAATCTGACATAATTTTCATCAAAGTTTTCTTTCTCCTTTTAACCACTTCACCGTTTGTTTCATCGGAAAAAGCACCGTTTCCCCATACCTGTCGCTGGTGAAGTGGTTTTAATATTCACGTGAAAATATTTTTGTTGTTAGAAAATAAATATTATTTGCTCTTTCTCAGAATTCACAACAATAGTTAAAAAGTTCATATCAAAATAAGAAATAAATGTCTCGTGGAAATAATGTCCCGCGGAAATTAAATTTAAACTGTTTTGCAATATTATTATTTGGTCTTTTTAAATATGACTTAATTTCTCAAATTTACTGCTTTTAAAGCAATATTAATGAATTTATTATTTTAAAGATTACTTTCTCTTTTTAATATTCATGTGAAAATACTTCTGGTACTAGAAAGGAAATATGTTTATTTGCTCTGCCTTAGAATTGGCAACAATAGTAAAAAGTTCATCTCGAAATGTGAAATAGATTTCCCGTGTAAATATATTTTTTTAATTTAAACTGTTTGGTAATATTATTATTTGGCCTTTTTAAATAGGACACAATTTTCCCTATTTGCGGCTTTTTTAAACATATTAATGATTTTATTATTTAAAAATTTTCTTTTTCTTTTAAAATTCACGTGTAAATATAGTTTTTATGGAGTAATTTTTAATATTTTCCTGCTTTTAATAAGTAATCATTTTATTCTAATTTGAAAGTTTTTTCTGTTTATGATTGTCAGGTGTAAATAAATTTTTAATTTGAAGGAAATATTATTCTTTGCTCTGTTTTTACAATTGATTACAATTTAAAATAATAAACTTGTATAAAATATGTAATAAATATCTCTTGAAATGAAAATTTGAATTTAAAATGGAAATAAACTCTCAAAAAATTAGTCAAATAAAAAATAAATAAATGCAGTCTGCACACCGGGAGCTTCTAATATATATCCTTAGATAAAATGTTTAAATTCCTATGTATAGATTTTGCTCTTATAAAACTTTTTTAGTGGAACGATTTTGACCAACTTTAACATTAAATATCTCTTAAAATAATTATTCGATTTAGAAACTGTATGTATTAGCGTGTTTATCAAACATTTTTCTATAATACTACTAATTTTCACATTTTTGTATGCAGTATTTTTCTTAATATTAACGAAGAAACATCCCCGGTCGCAAAAAATGCATTTACTGCGGCGGTGACAGCGTTAATTACTTTTATTTTAGAATAGAAAGAAACCGTACTGATTCAATTTTGATTTTGAACATTCTACAAGAAGTATGCTTTTCTGTGATGTACAGTGAGCATAAAATAAAAAGAAACCCTATGCATTTAAATTACTAAATTGCAGATAAAAGGGAAATTTCGTTTCCTCTGAAAAATATATCTTCTTTAAATGTATATGTTACAAAAATAGCCTTAACGGGTCATTTTCTTAACGTTATTGTGCCAAACTTTGAATTATTTTATTATAAACACATAATTTTGACTTCATATTTTGCTTTTTCGGAAATCTTTATCTTACACTACCAAATGAGAAGTCTTTTTTAAAATTATTTATCGAATTATAAAGGTTTAAAGTCCGGAACTCCTAATGGTATTTTTTTTTCTTTTTTGTAATCGCTGCAAACCCGATCGTAATACGGGTAGTTTTTTAAGCACAACTCAAGAACTACTGTGTAGAATGATCTGTAATTTTAGATTTGGATATTTGAAGCTTTTAAGAAAATGACTTCCGGTAAAACATTTATAGATGACAATTAATATTTTATTCGGAAATTACTTTCAAATTACATATATTTTCGAAATTAATTTTTGAGAAAATTATGCATTTTAACCTATGATTATTTTAACAGAAATCAATTTCTAAAAATTTTAAATTTACAAATCCAAAATCACCGTCCATTCAGCCCAATAGTTCTTGAATTATGCTTAAAAATCAACCCGCTTTACAAGCTGTTTTGAAACGATTAGAAATAAATTTAACAACATAATTTTTCAACTTCAATCCTTCATAATTTCAAAACTGCTCGACCGAAAGACTTTCTTTTTGTTATCTTAAGGAAGATTTATCGAAAATGCCAAATAAAATGTCAAAATTAGGTGTTCGTATTGAAAATTTCTGAGCTTGGTACAATTTCAATATGAAGACAACTCTTTAAGACTACTTCTGTAACGTGCATTTAAAGAAGACATAATTTCCAGTCGAATGGCTGTTTCCTTTTTTTCCTTAGAATAATTTGGTTATTAAAATGTATCGTGTGTCGAAAATAGAAAATGTAACATTGTCTTTTCTTTTCTTTTCTTTTCATCTCTCTCTCTCTCTCTCTCTTTTTACCCAGAATCCACGCAGATTTCTGTATATCAGTTTCCAAAGACTAGAAATGTTCCAAATATTATATTTCAGATTGTATTAATACGAATATAAATGATAGTCCATTTTTAGGTGCGTTCTTAAATACACTGGTTATCAAAAATTAAGGAAAAGTCACAAAATGCTAATTTTTAAATACGCGAATTCTCAAAAGGAAGTAATATAATTTGAATAATTACTATCTCTGTAGAACAGCTAGTCCATATAACATATCATTCAGGTCACACATGGTCACAAGAGTCACAGTCACTACGGCGAAACAAAAAATAAGAAATTCCATGCGTCTCTTTTATGAGTCTCAAATGACTACTATATGTGACTCCATTGACAGGTCACTGTGACTGCTGCTTTGTGACGAGTCACCAGGTGACTTTGCAATGTCGTTTCATTGAGACTCTCGCGTGACTCTCATCTGGAGATTCAATTTCAAAGTCATTGTGCACGTTGCATTATGATAAATCACCAAATAATGTCACATTAAAGTCACATGGTGACTTTCTGTCACATGACTTTGTCAAATGGTGACAGAGACCCTACTGTAAAGTCACCACTGTGAAAAGTGGTAAAAAGTCACAATGTGACTTTAATTTGACATTATCTGGTGATTTATCATAATGCAACGTTCACAATGACTTTGAAATTGAGTCTCCAGATGAGAGTCACACGAGAGTCTCAATGAAATGACATTGTAAAGTCACCTGGTGACTCACCAGAAAGCAGCAGTCACAGTGACCTGTCAGTGGAGTCACATATAGTAGTCATTTGAGACTCATAAAAGAGACGTATTGAATTTCCTATTTTTTGTTTCGCCGTAGTGACTGTGACTCTTGTGAACATGTGTGACCTGAATGAGATGTTATATGGGCTAGCTGTTCTGCAGGAATAGTAATTATTCGAATTATATTACTTCCTTTTGAGTATTCCCGTATTTAAAAATTGGTATTTTGTGGCTTTTCCTTAATTTTTGATAACCAGTGTATATAAATACATATCAGCCATAATGTCGTCTGGTCCGCCCGGCTGTCCACATATAACAGCGTAAAAACTACCCAACCAAATGGTTTGAAATTTAATGTATATATTTTATGCTATTTAATATTTTATGAAAACTGAGTCAAAACTTAAAAATATATTTTTAAAAGTTTTCTTCATTCTATTAAATTCCCAGTATTTAATTCAATGCTATTGAATGATAGGTAATGATTCTAGGTTGCCGTGGTGATTACGTTAGATTTAAGATACAGTCTATTATTTACCTATTACTGAATTTAATATGCTTAATTGTACTAAGTTTTGTTTTCGTGCATTTTTGCACAAGAGTGCAACGCTATTGCACCAAGATCTGAATATTTATAAAACTAGTTGTAGTACGAACTCGCCTCAATTGCCACGTTTGATGCACGTTCAGACTTGTTATTTTTTGTACCAAACAAACGGCGCTATTTAATACACGCGAGTAACTTTGAAATTTTTGAGATTGAGTGAATCTAATGATACAAGCTAAAACAAAATTATTCGTCAAATAAATATATTTGAAAAATTTTATGTTCGCAGACGATAATTTATGAAAATAATTATTATTAACTACTGTAGGATAGATTTTGAAAGAAATAAAAATGAAGTTAGATCGAGAGGATTATTGCACTACGATTTTCTATGATTTTAAAGTGAGGCTAAAGCAAGAATAATTACTTCATTGTGTACAATTATCAAATGAAAATGAAGATCCATTCTTGTGCTAATATATTGCGATGTTCTACAGAGTTTCATAGAGGTCTAATTTCTCTCGTGGATGCAATATACATTTTTATTTAAGCTTTTTGCCCCCACCTCACCCCCCCCCCAAAAAAAATAAAGGTTTTATTTGATTTTTGAACATAATGAACTTAGAAAAGTATCGAGTTTTCTTTGAACGAGTACAGAAGCACCATTAATATGCATTCGCTATAATAAAATTTATCAAAAAGTGAAATATAATTTCCCAAAATTCTAAATTTTATATATAAATCTTAAAAACAGTCTCTATAATGTATATTTCGTTCCATCGATTTTCAGTTCAATGGCACTTGGCCATAAAAACATTTATAGCACATAATTCGTAAGTATTTAGGAAAACTATATCTTAAGCAACGCTTAGTACGTCAGTTTTATCCCTTAACATCACTTAAAATTTGCTTTGTATGATGCCATTTGTTGATATTATGCATAGCACTTTTATACCATCCATAATGTATACTTACCTGGCATGCAACGAAAATCTCTCTAATCACATCATATAATACATTCCGTATACCATTAACTAGATTTTATGCTAAAATCGATTCAGTTATTATCGATTACATCTCATTTACTATCTGCTGATTAAGCTATAAAGTCGTACCTGAGGCGAAGTAATTTATGGATAGCAAAATTGCTCTTGTGTGACATCCATTTTGTTTCCTACCGAAGGATGGAAGTTTTATCGACGTATATATAAAAGTTATCCCGAAAGTCCTTCACACATTTTAGAAGTGAATGTAAAAAAAATATATATATATATATTATATATATATATAATAATAAATAAACTAAAATTAAAATACAGTTCTGAGCATATTCTGATGCAGCATACCTTTTAAATAATTTAACTTAATTTGATATTAATTTTATTTTCAACAAAGAATAAAAATCTGTATTCTCATTGATAGGTTTTTTTTTTTCAGTGCCAAAGTAGAGTAACTTATGGTATGATTGACCTGCATTTTTTGAGACTTTTTAAGATAGTTAAAAACTGTTAATGTATTGGAGTTGTCTGTCTGTCTGTCCGTGCTCTAGCTGTTGTAATTATACTCGGAATGCCATGTAAACAAGGCTCGACTAATGCAAGGGCATGAGGGGCAGATTCCCAGCCTTCCCTTTTTTAGTGGGCCCCCATGGCAGTCAGGATTTTCATTAACAGATGCCAAATGGTTAAAATTACCCCAAAGGGATCAAAATTCATGTATTTTGAAACATTTAGGATGGAAGTGAGACCCCCCCCCCTCCTCCCCGTACCCCCTCTACCCATGCAAAAAAAAAAAAAAAAAAACTACATCATTCGAAAATTAATCATTAAAATTTAACACATATATACTTATATAAAACACACACATATAAATATACATATATATATATAGCACATGTGTATATGTGTACCTGTATATATATATGTGTGTGTGTATGTGTATACAGGGTGATTGTAAATTGTTTTTACAAAATAAGAAGGATGATATTACTTATCCAGACGAGCAATAATTACCATAGAACATGGAGTCGCAATCCACTTATTTAATCACAAATACAGGGTGTTCTATCCTAATCGAACATTGGTTGACGGTAATAATTTTCAGCAAACCGAAGCGTATTATAACGAAACTTTTAATAGACATGTTCACTTTTGTTGTAAATATGATAACACACAAAAACGTGGTAGAAGTTTCCATTATACGCGCCAGCAGTATGCAGTTGACGCTCCACATTTTGGACTGAGATTATCAGTTCATGTGGTATCATCTATTGCGTGAGTACCTTGTTTTTCCAGAACTTTTTGTGATGTTATCACATTTCATATAAAATAAGGTACATATATTTACATTTTTATTGCAATATTTTTATTTTTCGCAAAATTATTACCGACAATCCGATTTCAGTTAGGGTGAAACTCCTTCTATTTGTGACCTAATAAGTGGTTTGCGACCCCATGCTCTATGGTAATTATTACTCGTCTGGACGGGTACTATCAGCCCTCTTATTTTGTAAACACAGTGTAGAATCACCCTGTATATATATATATATATATATATCATCATCATCATCAACAACAACCGTTTTCAATCCACTGCTGGATGTAGGTCTCCCCCAGATTTTTTCAATGTTTCCTGTCTAGTGCTTTAGTCATCCAATTTACACCGGCTACTTTTCTTATTTCATCACTCCATCTTACTTGGGGTCGTCTTCTTGGCCGTTTTACATCTCTGGGATACCACTGTAGGGTGTTTGTGCTCCATCTATTGTCTTGTCTTCTTGCAATGTGCCCAGCCCATTTCCATTTTAGCCGTTTAATTCTTTCAATGATGTCAAAAACTTTCGTCTGGCTTCTTATCCAGGTTATTCTATTTCTGTCTCTTCTAGTTATACCTAGCATACATCTTTCCATACTTCTCTGTGCTGTTTGTAAGCTTTGTACCATCCGTTTCGTTAGCGTCCATGTTTCTGCTCCATAAGTTAGCACAGGCAAAACACATTGGTTAAATACCTTTCTTTTCAAACAAAGAGGCATGTTACTTCAGAATAATATTGTTCTTTCCAAAAACACTCCATCCATTTCTTATTATTCTATTGATTTCATTCATGATACTATCCGATGACATTTCCTGCCCAGGGTATACATAACTTTGTACTTCTTTAATTTCAGTGTTGTTGTAGACGATTTTCTTTTTTGATGCAAATGAATTGAACATCACCTTAGTCTTTTCCAAGTTTATTTTTAATCCCACATTAATGCTAGTTTCTGCCAAATCTTTTAGCATATTTTCCAATTCTTCAGGATTGTTACTGAAAATTAAAATGTCGTCAGCGAATCGGAGATGACTTAAATATTCCCCATTTATTCTAATTCCCTTGTTTTCCCAATCCAGCTTCTTGAAAATATTTTCTAAGACATCCGTAAAAAGCTTAGGTGAAAGGGTGTCTCCTTGTCTTACCCCTCTTCCAAGCTTGATCTTTGCTTTTCGTTTGTCCAAGGGGATTGTTGCTGTAGCTTTCTTGTAAATCTTCTTTATGATATTTATGTAAGGTTTGTCTATACCAATGTCCTACAGAGATTCTACCACTGCTGATGTGTAGACCGAATCAAATGCTTTTTCATAATCAATAAAGGCAAGGCAGAAAAGTAAATTATATTCATAATAATAATAAAGGTCTTTACGTTGTAAAATCGATACAAAACAAATAGGTGTTGCTATCCAACGTGCAATTTATTAGTTTAACATAAAACTCTACGTTTCGGTTTAATCTTTAAAACCTTCGTCAGGAGAAAAATTTTCTAAAATATAAATCGACAACAAACACTTTACATGCTACATTTTGAAATCAAGTCAAAATACAAATCAGTCTAACGGAAACCTCTTAATCCCAAATAAACAGTTCAGTGGCGCCATCTGACTAAACGTTGATTTTTTGAAAGATTGAAAGAATATAAAAATAATTTGAAGTTTCGTAAATTTTCTACAGCACTCTCAAGAAGCTACCATAAAGGACTTATTTCATTTATAGACTTTGAACATGCTAAAGTTATTTCCAAGCAAGTTATTTTGCACAGTGCTATTATTCGTGAATCTTTAGAAATTCGTCTAAGAAACCATGAAGTGTGTAATGATAATGTTTCCTTTCACATTCCTGAAATATGGCTTTCTATTTTGAAATGTCAATGAAAATTCCACTTTTTTCAGCTATTCTTTCATCGTTAGTTTCTTTGGTTAAAAGATAGCGCCACTGAATTGTTTATCTGGGATTAAGAGGTTTCCGTTAGACTGATTTGTATTTTGAATTGATTTCAAAATGTAGCATGTAAAGTGTTTGTTGTCGATTTATATTTTAGAAAATTTTTCTCCTGACGAAGGTGTTAAAGATTAAACCGAAACGTAGAGTTTTATGTTAAACTTGTGAATAAATTGTACGTTGGATAGCAACACCTATTTGTTTTGTATAAATTATATTCCTTATGTTTTTCTATGAGTTTCCTTGCCGTTTGGATATGATCCATCGTGCTAAATCCACTTCGGAATCCTGCTTGTTCTCTAGGTTGATCTGAGTCCAGAGCTGATTCAAGTCTTGTCGTTAAAACTTTGGTGAAAATTTTATAAATCACTGATAGTAAGCTGATCGGACCGTAGTTTTTAATGTTTTCCTTCTCTCCTTTCTTGTAAAGTAGCACCATCACAGCATTATTCCAATTTTCTGGAACATCTGACTTCTTGAGACATTTGGAAAACAATAAGGATAGCCTTTTAGCAAGTTCTTCTCATATATATATATATATATACAACCATTAATTAAACATTACCGACCATCATCAAAAACCGCATTATTGTGAATGATTGACAATAAAAATGGATGCCACAAACCTATAATATAGAACTGTATGTATAAAATAAAGTACCTTATACTTAATTACAAGAATTAATAAGGAAGAATTATTAAAAAAAAAAAAAAAAAAAAAAAAAAAAAAGAAGAATATGGATTTCGAAAAAAGAAGAATATGGATTCCGAAAAAATTGAAAAACTTATATATTGAATTACGTTTTCAAGAGTACAGAATTCAATGATATAAGCAAATCGGTTGTTTTCTGTGAGAAAAAAGCTAAAAGCTGAAAAAAAAATTTCTCCTGTACTCGAACAACCAATAGAACCAATAGAATAGTCTCAAGATGAAAAAAGAACATTATCAAATGGCATGAAATGGAAAAAAACACTACAACCCATTAAATATTTAATTTATAGCATTAGAAATCTTACACAACTTACCGAATAAATTCCCAGTAGATTTTCAAAATATATTCCCGCACATGGAATCCACAAGCAATGTATATATATATATATATATATATACTCTTATTTCACTCTTCTTAACATTCTTCAATATATTTAAAACCTGAATTTAACTCCGGTTCGCCTCGCTGTTTTTCTACACTGTTAAAAATATCGTGAAAAATTACCTCACCTTTTAAAGACTATCTATTTTCTTATCAATGCCCGCTTAATAGACGTTTATGTAGCGTTCTCATTTGTCAGAAATGAGATAGTCTTTAAAAGGTGAGGTAATTTTTCACGAAATTTTTAACAGTGTAGCCTAGTAGACTGTCCTTGCACTAACTTTCATAAATATACGCGGTTGAACAGGAATTGAATGTATGGCTTATCTTGATTTTACACCAAAGTATAGCAAAGGTAATTCTGTCGTTAATAACATATAAAATTAGCTGAAAAATAACTTCGCTATTTAGCTCAACTTATGCATTCCACTTAATATACCCGAATACTTTTGTAGTAGTCGACTTTTATCATTTTCTGAGATTTTCAAAAGAAGAAAGTTTTATGTTCTTGAAAATATTCGACTTTCAGTTTTTGATGGATTTAGGCATTTCGAGATATCCTAAAAGCAATTTGAATATTTTTATATATATGTCTGTCTGTTTTTTATATAAATTTTGTATGCACTGTATAACTCAAGAAGTAATGAATGTTTCCATGAAATTTTCGTTTACAATTTAATAATTGACTTAAATTGGAGCTTATTAGATTTTCTTTCATATCACCTTTCATGTAGCCCTGCTATGTCACGGTTTTCATGATGTGCCTGGTATGCCACATCTTAATATCTATGAAAGTCGATCGTTCCAAATTTAATTTGTAAGCTGCTTATTGTGAAAAAAATGATTAAATTTTGGCTTCGATCACTCCAGAGAGGGCCCTGTTACGCTGCATCTTTAAAAACAATATAGCTATATCTTTGTGTATATTGTATAGAAATGCACCAAATTTTACATTTAAGATTATTAGAATATATTTATATATTGGTCCAGTTTTGGTTCTGAGTACTGATAACTACTACGATATGTTTTATTTTATTCTAAAACTGATCATTGTAACCCTATATCGAAAAAAGAGCACTTTTCTACAGTCGTGGGGGAAAAAAGTAAACACCCCTTACTAACTCTCCAAAAAATTATCATAAAAGAAAGTTACTGGTACCACACTATTGTTAATAAAGTCTACTTTTAAATTATGTATATAAAATTTGCTTAGGGCCATCTACATATAAAAACAAACCATAACTTTGTTTTTTTCAATAGCAGTACACAATTCTGGCAGCATAAATGAGCTTTACACCCTTCAATTAGCCTAAAAACAAATTTTTATGCAATTCGTACCATAAGTTTCCAATAAATTAATTGTTTCAAAACGAGCGTCTTTTAGGGACTGTATCCAAATTGAAGTTCGGTACTCGATTGTTAACCCAGAAAGCTCCCTCCTTGATCAAGGCATCTTAAGCGCCACTCAAGCAGTCATTGAAGACTGCTAGATGCAGGATAGCATAAGAAATTTTAAAATAGATGGTCACTTTTATTCTATACGGCCCCTTAAACCATCATTTTGCCGTTTTTTAAGCATAATTTGAAAACTACTTGGAGGAAAAATGTGAAATTATCGATTTCCATAAAGCAGGACTTAATATAAAATCCATCAAAAAAATTGTAGGTTGCAATTTATAATTTTTACGAATATTAATTTCATAATTCATATCATAAAATTATAAAATTGCAAATTCAACGTATATATGTTTGGGTATTTTAGTATTATTGCTACACAAAAAAATTAGCACATTAGGAGTATAATTTCAGGAGATAATAATAAAAATATGATAATATAATTTAACATTAGAAGCACTAAATTTTGAATGTTTATAATTCAAAACCTTATCATTCAAATGACTTGAAATTTGGTGTCTAGGCATAGTTTGAATCAAAGATTTGATATATCTTGTTAAAATTAGGTATTGTCTTTGAAAAAAAAATGAAGTTTGGGTTCTTTTTAATATGTAGATGGCCCCCTCAGCAAATTTTATATACATCATTTAAAAGTAGGCGTTATTTCCAATCATTTGGTACCTTCAACTTTCCTATACGATAAATTGTTTAGGAGTTAGTAGGGGGTGTTAACTGTTTTTTTACACGACTGTATATATTGGGACGTAAATTCACGTAAATTAATAGATTACTAAGATATAGAAACAGTTTTAAGATTGCCATAGTATACTAGTTATTCGGTTTATGAATCAAATTTATTTTATATTTTCTCTATAGATAAAGTGAATTAGCATAGTATAATCTACCTAATCTAACTTCTATACAAAATCCAATATTATGATCAAAATGTTAATTTAATTCACTTATTTTTAAGAAATTTTGTTGAAAACTCTAAATATATTTTTCACGCTTGAAGGCTTTTATTAAGATGGAAATTTCAGACACTATTTGTTGAAATAATAATGTGTTAGTTTCAGACGGAAGTTATAAAATTTTAATGCGATACGTAAAATGATATAAATTCATGAATATTTGATAAGAAGTTTTTTGACATTCAATTTTTAATATAATTTCTGCTTTGCATTTGTATATTAAATTATTTGAAACATTATTCAGCGCATTAAAGGTATGGTTTCAAAATGAGACAAAATACTGTTATTATTATTTGGAAAGAAATAATTCATGAATAAATTTATTAACTTAACTATATCATATTAATATTCTGCGTATTTTCAAATTATCAATTCTACCCTAAACTGTTAGAAATTACAGTTTAGAGTTTAAGTAGTCGGTGTTGTAAAGTAATTCAGGGGTTGATCCGTGGGGACACTCTCCTCCCCTCCCGGAATATTTGTGATTTTGTGTTTCAATGGTGAAAAAGGGAATTTCCCTCCCCGGAACTCTATGATGCCCCCCTCCCCCAGTAGCCACAGAAATCCCTCCCGGAGAAAAGTGCCTGAATTCAACACTGAAGTAATTAGATGAACCTATGGATAGTGCGAAAGGTACTGATCAGTTAAAGAGGCCAAACCTGTAGGAAATAGATTTCCTTACCGTAGATGAACCTATCATTCTCTTTTACTTTCAAATCATTTTCTTCATGATTGTATCTCATACAGCATTTCAGCTTTCACTAAAAATGAACCTATTCAACAGTCAATCGGAGCCCAAATAGTTCTGTGTGTTCTTTATCTGTTGCTTTTGAGAGCGAGGATATTTGCTTGTCAAGCAGAGCTTTAAATAGAGTACGAAGCTAGAGGGGGGGGAGGGCTTTAAAAATTTTTTGGTGGGGCTTATCCACGTGCTTTTTTTACTTTTACTTTCATGAATAATAAATTTAGATAGAAAGCAAGTACTCTTTCCTAACTAGGTATTTGATGTAGAAATTATAAATTGAAAATAATTGAACTTTTCCAAAATTTGATAACTTGTTACAGGAACAGTGCTATTTATATGTTAAAAATAAATGCCTTGAAAACTGGGGGGTCCTAGCAAATAACATGTACCTATAATAATATAATTCAGAAAATATTCATTTCTTATTAGAAAATCGAGTTAATTTTTACCTTAGTACTAAATACATTTTGAGGGTAGAAAATAACCTTACTTTTGGCTGCTTTATATTTAGAATACCTTATCATGAATAATAATAAAACACAATACCTAAAAAAGTTTCTTTATCACTCTTCAGTATCATTTATGTATTTATATATTTTAACGATTGTAAAGTATTTGCAATAAAAAGTTTTCAAATCTTTAACGTAATAGATATACTATTGTATTAAAATATTATGAGACCTAGAGGGGACTTAAGAGAATACTAGTGGTGCTCAGCCTGCCTTGCCCCTATCTGGTTAAGCCGCTACCACCCTGCTGTCAAGTGGTTAGAAAATACTGCAGCTACACACATAATCTGTTACCAAGTGTTCCCATTGAATTTACTGTAGATAATCCTTACGTTTTTCTCTTTTTCACAAATCACGGCCCTTTCCAGTAATACCTTTGCGACATAAATAAACGTGATTTCCCTCTCTGTGTGTGTGTCTTCACTCCACTTTACTAATCTATGTACTGGATTGTCTTCTGATAGCATATTATCACGTTAAAAAGTACAGAAGTATGGGGATTCCGGACTGGATTAATTATATTATTGAAAGTCCTGTATTCATGAACAGAATATCTACACTAAAGAGACTTATTGAAAAAAAAAAATGAAGAAATAATTATCTGTACTTCTCAGACACATCTTTAGACGGCGACATCTGATCCTTTTTGTCATTTTATTTTTTCCACTGTAAATAGTTCTCTCTTATTAGTCTTTTGTTATTTTGTTATTCTTTTTTTTTTTTTTTTTTGTATTTTTTTTGTATATTTTTTTGCATTTTTTTTCTACTGTAGATTGTATATTATATTCAAGTTGCGCTTTGTTCAGTAGTATATAGTATATACAGGGATATCTCGACTTACGTAATACTCGACTTACGTAAATTCGCACTTACGTAAGAAATTTCGAAAATTGCATTTAGGAACATACTAGCACGTTTGATACGCATTTGCATACTTTTAATAATTATTTATGAATAAAATATGCAGATAAAAACCACAACAATAACACAGTTTTATATATTAGATATAGTTATATTTTTATTGGGATATGCAATCAAATCTTTAACAAAACAAACACAAACACAAACAAACACAACTGATTAAAATGAGCCAAAAAAAAAGAACCCTCTGTTTAACCGTTACAATTTTGTTAGCTGAATTCAAACCATAACGAAACCTAGTTTTAAAGTTTTGGTGAAGAGGAACGAGTGTATTTTTTCTTCCAGCTTCAGAGCTGTTCGCTTGAAGCAGATTCAAAATAGATATAAATTAATTCATCAATGTTAAATTTATAAATCCCATATTTCACAAGATACATTTTATTTGAAAAGGGTTCTTTCAATTCTTTATTTTTTAATTTTTTCATGCTTTTATAGTTTATATCCAATTAAATACTGCTGCATGCTACTTTATTTATAAAATAATACTGTCTAAATAATGTATATATATATAATAAATATTGCAGTTTCTGACGAAATTTTACCTAAGGAATTTACAAATTCGACTTACGCGAAAGTTTACGGAACGCATTACTTACTTAAGTCGAGGGATGCCTGTATTCTAAATTGTCATGTTTTGAGCCAGGCAGCTACTAATGAGGATCTTACAGGATTTTTTTTAAGATATTAAGATGACTTAAGCATAAATTATTATAAACATTGTAAAATTAAATAAATTAAAGCTGCCGACCAATGGATGAACTAACACTTGTGTTTCGGCAGTCCGTTTGAAAACACTCCAACAGGCTTACAGTTTGGAGATATGGTTTGGATCCCCCTCCCGCCCCCCGCCCTTATAGTGATGATTAGATGTTAAATGATTAAGATCCAAATTTTAATTTATTGAATTATATTTACGAAATTGAGTTGAAAGGTCTAAATCTCTTTTCCACGCTTGAAAGCATTTATAAAGAGCAATCTCTCACCCATTGTTTGCTTTTTTGGACCAATGTCTGTTTGGTCTGTGTGTTACATAAATGTTGTAGGCACTGTAACTCAAGAATTAATGAATGTTATTCAGTGTAATGATTAGTTGAAATGTAAAAATTTGAATCTTATAAGATTTTCCCCAAGATATGTCAAATTTGAAAACCACTTTAGGCTTGGAGTTCGTAGTATGTCGATTGTAGAATTCCCCTTAAAAGGTGGTGCCGGTCTGATTTTCCTGTGTTTCTAAACGACAAATGTATCCACCTAAATACAGTAAAGCCTCTATTATCCGCGAGCGGATGATCCGAGGTGAGGTTTTTCGTGAAGAGAATTTTTTTTTTTTTTTAATTCAGCAAGGAAAATGCAATAAGCCCTACAAATAAACATAAACCGAAAAATTCATGTATTTGAAACTAATAGAAAAATATTTCTAGATTCGGTTGCCATGTATGAAATATCAGATATAAAGTCTTGATGCCTTTTCTTGATTTTATAAACCAAACGTAAACGCAGCAATTAAAATATTTAACAATGAAATAAGACAATTATGATGAATTCCAGGGGAGCATATCAAGAATAACTTCATTTTCGAGATAAAAATAATTCCATACTAAAAGAAAAACAATAGTTTACAATTTAGAATAAAGAAAAGGTGTTTCCAAAGCAAGAAGATAAAACGAAGTGACTGATTCTTTTTAAATGGTGTAATTGAGCTCTTTTTGTACAGTATGTATGCCATTATTTCTTGTTTACTGTTCTTTATTTTAGTGATTTAGACGTAAAGCAAAGGTTTCTTGTATTTTAAACGTTTAATTATATTTTTTGTACACTAAAATATAGTTTTTGTGTTGATTTTTTTTTTTTCGTGTTTGCACGCCATTTTCAGTCTTTTTCGGGTTATCCGCGATTTTGTTATCTGCTGTGCCCTTGCCACCCAATTCCGCGGATAATCGGAGCTGCACTGTATTGGGATTTATTACAATAACGTGATTTATTTCTATAATAATGTAATTGATGATTGTTGTACATTTTTTTACATAGTCAAATGAAAAAATATGTAATAAAATTTTTCCAATTCTATCTTAAAACAAGAAAAAGGAGAAGATATTTGATATTTATCAAATGATGATCCAGACGAATCATTTAAATGTAAATATAAAATAAAACTACCAAATAACATATAAAATAGGACACGTCAAGAGGTCGAAAATGAAAAATTATGATTGTGGACGAGTTTTTTTTTACTGGGGAAACATGGTTTGTATAATTCAGCGCTATTTCAATGTGGGGGGGGGGGGGGGCACTTCCAATGCTTTTTGTTATATCGTTATGTTTTACATACACAAACAAATCAAACTAAGTTGCTATTTGTTAAAAGTGATAAAGCTATACTTATAAGGTAAATAAATACCTTTATTCTGAATGACATGTTTCATCGCTCAAATTGCGCCATTTTCAAGATGTATAACGATACAAATATTTTCGCAAAAATGTTTTTGAATTAAAAACTGGTAAACAAAAATCACGAGATTTCATGTATAACGAAATTAAGTGCAATAATAAAAATGGATATTTGTGAACGTGAATTATTTTATACTGTTGTTTCTTATTCTGCAGAGCATCTTTTCCCAAAATTTAGGTAACTCCATGGAGGCTGAATCATTGCATATATTCTCACTGCATAATATTGATTATCGGATAATGGATGGCAAATAAAATCTTCATCGATAAATTATTCTACTGTTTTTTAATTCAATCTTTAAAAGTTCTTTGTTATATAGCCTGACCAAAGTTGTAGTTTTCTTGCTGTATTTGATTGTCTGCTATATCGTCTTTGATCCTAGTTTTAAGCTTTCTGTTTGTCCAGTGTTGCCAGATTGGGGACTTTTTTGTCCCCAGATTGTTGATTGTCACCGCTTTTTTTTAAATAGAAATATTCGACCTATTTCAAAAGAGATTAAATATTCTGAAAAATAAGCGAATTATACTATTTTTAAAAAGTAGTGACAGTCAAATAATCTGAATTAAAAAAATCCCCAATCTGGTAACACTGTGTTTGTCATTCCTACATAAAATTTCACCGTTCCTATTAAAATTGCAACGATTCAGCCTCTATGGAGTCACCTAAAATTTTGGAAACAGGTGTTCTGCTGAATAAGAAACATTAGTATAAAATAATTCACGTTCACAAATATCCATTTGTATAACTGCACTCAATTTCATTATACATGAGATCTCGTAATTTTTGCTTACCAAATTTCAATTTAAAATTTTCTTTGCGGAAAATATTTGTATCAATATAGATCTTGAGAATGTCTCCTTCTGAGTATGGCACAGAATAAAGATATTTATTTGCCTTGTAAGTGCATAATTTTCACTTTTAGCAAGTATTCATTTAGTTTGATGATTTTAAATGATTTTCATATATAATATTATCGCACAAAAAAAGTAGCAAATTTTGTTAGAATATCTTCTTAAGAGCCTACTTCAGTCAAATGAAAAGACGCGTTCGCTAATGCTAATCCTATGGAAGAAATTTGTAAAGGTATCTCGGTCGCATTTTAATACGAGGGTGAATCAAATATTAACCGGAATTTCTCCCCGGAGGCCTGAAAGTCATCGCGAGGGCGCTCAAACCTCTGCGCATGGCAGGTGGGGATGTCATACGACTATTTATGTGCCAATATGTGCTACCCTTTCCGTTCCTCATTCAGCATCAGGATGAATAAGGGAGATGTTCACCGCAACGTTGCGCAACGCATTATCGTTAATTTTCTCACAAATGAAGACGTAAGACCGGCTGAAATCGTATGAAGACTTCAAGCACAGTTTGGGGAGACATGCCTGCAGAAATCCCTAGTGTATGACTGGCACAGAAAGTTTGTGGAAGGATGAACAGAAATTGAAAACACCCCCTCACGCCCCCCCCCCCCCTCCTCGAGCAAGTTTGGCTGAGGAAAACAATAGCGCCATTCGGGACATTATGTGCTGCTACACGGGTGCTGCCTACTACTGTCAACTGTTGGATGAAACAAAACGTGCATATCGGCGGAAAAGACGTGAATTTCCGATCAGAGAAGGGATTTTGCTTCATGACAGTGCCCGTCCCCATACAGCCGACCTGACTCGCGAAAAGTTGGAGGAAATGCATTGATCATCACTGGAACACCCTCCCTATAGTCTCCCTGTGATTATCACATGTTTGGGCCTTTGAAAGAAGCATTAGGAAGTGAACGATGACACTGCTGTTGAAGCCTTCTTGCGCAATTGGGTGTAGACACACCCCTCTTCTTTCTATGACGACGGCATCAAAAAACTTCCGATCAGTTGGGAAAAATGTGTTTTGAAATCAGGAGATTATATAGAAAAATAATATGTAACTTTCTGTTTTGTATCTTATACCAATAAATTAAAAAACAAAAATTCCGGTTTATATTTGATTCACCCTCGTATTTTTAAATGATTTTTTTTTTTTTTTTTTTTTGGTATTGGATAACTGAGATTGATCTGTATGCAGGACATTTTTTACTTTTTCGATTTTGATTGCAGATTTTTTTTTATAAGGATGTTTTTATTTTCGAAATCGATTTCCAAAAGGAAAGTGTGCTCATTAAAAATACCTGTAAAGAAAATCGAAAAAATAAACAACGGTTTTTGTACAGATCAATCTCAACTATTCAATGCAAAAAAAAAAAAAAAATCCTTTAAAAATATTTAAATTCAAATAAGATATCTTTATAAATGTCTTCTATAGGATTAGCATTAGCGAACGGGTGTTTTCGTTTGACTGAAGTAGGCTCTTAATTGTTAAATATATTATAAAAAACCGAGTGAATTGCAGTGAAATTCCCTGGTTTTTTGGCTGAATAAAGGAATATCTAAACTGGTTTTCTGTGCAATAACTGTTTATCTAGATCAGCCATACTCAAACTGCGGCCCAAGATACGTAATCACCAATCCATGTTCATAAAATTAATTGAGATGTGCATAAAATTATTTAAGAGCTTTACTATTGCTATATATATTTTCGTGGGAAGAAACAATCTGTCCATTTAAGTTTTTTTATTATAATTTTAAGATGTTTTATTAAAATTATAATAAAACATCTTAAATGCTGATTTTTTTACGAAATCTTTTTGCATATAGTGTCCTATTTGTGTTGAATACATTTAATATTCACCATTAATCAAACATTATTCCAAATTAATTAAATTTGTGTTATGTATTTCTACATAGGTTTTGCATTGAACATAAAACTGATTTATGAGAGAAAATCTCCCGAATTTGTTTCATTAGAACTTTGAAATTCTGAATTTTTATATTATTACGTTATTAATACTGCTTTTCTGAATTGAACATTTGTTTTAGAAAAAAATAGCACCGAAAATTTTTTACATTGCAAACAACAAACTTAAGTGACATATTTATACATTTCTACAGTATTTTCAATAGAAATCTACTGGGAAGTATATTGTTTGGAAACAGGGATGTTAATTTTTTTTTTTTTTTGGTAACATTTATTCCCCGTCGAATGTTTAAAGATACCGGTAATATTAACTTTGTATATTGCTTTATTATACTACTTTTGTTATCTTTCTGTTTTAATTACCCCTATTTTTCAACCTTTTTAAAGTGTGTTGCGGCCCGCCTAATGTTGTAAATATATATTTTGCGGCCCGCGAGAAAAAAGTTTGAGTATGGCTGATCTAGATAAACCCGTTTTATTTTGCAAAGACATTTTTATGAGCTCCCAGTATACAATAAGCTACCTCATACATTTATGCAGTATTTTGTATTCAGTAAGAGTTGACATGTATCGAAGTATCAACGTTCACATCTTTGGAAGAAAAAAAAAATGTTTGTATCTCAAATACTTGTTTTCGAGCTGAAACATTAAAAAATTACATCGCGTGTTTCATATTCGTAATTACCTTGTATTGCTTTACCAGAATAAAAATAAATGTGCTCACTGTATTTAAAGTGACTTTTTTGAAATATGTTTTATTTATTCACTTGGTTACAAAAGGCACCGAAAAGGTTACTATGTATAAAAAAAAAAAAAAAATTGCTATTTAGGAATTATATATAAAACAAAACTACAGACGAGAAAAGTTTCAATGTGTATTTCGTCTTGCAATAAAGTATTTCATGTGTTACAATATTATAATTTTATTATAACACATAAATTTATATTTATTCAGAATTTAAGCAGATGAATAATAATTTTTCATTTGCGTGTTGCTTGTATGACGCTTGTTATCGTACCTAGAGAAGATATATATTTAACTATCTGTCTGTCTATTTGTTTTCTACTTAGATATCCATAACAAAAATGTATAGAAGATAGCACAATGTATCTTTGTGAGATACTTTGAGGTAAGTGCAAGGTCAAATTAGCTATTTTTAATCTGGGAGTGACAAACACACCTTTACACTATGAGCAAATGGAAATCTCATACTGCCTGAACGAAGCAATAATTTATGTCAATTACGTATTGCAAATTAAATTTTCAAAATATTCGTGAAATAAAATTTGCTAATTGAATAAAGTTTATTTTTGTAAACAGGGCGAGCATAAATTGCTTTTACAAAATAAGAGGATGATAGTACCCATCCAGACGAGCAATAATTACCATGGGACATAGGGTCACATTCCACTTTGAGAGGTAGAAAAGAATAAAGTCGAAACACGTCGAGCATGAACAAATCATCGCCTCTGACGTCATTTAGTACCTGCCTAATAGACCTCATGCGCTGACATGACCGTAGTGCGATAAACCAAACAAAACCGTGAGCAAATTTGCTGTGAGAAGAAGCACTATAGTAGATTCCTTAGAAAGCCAATCAGATCAAACGATGTCCTTTCAAAACTGCACAACATCAATGCTTTAAAGTATTACTTTGACAATATCGTCTGAAATGTTTCGTGAAGGCAATGACGGAGTACACGAACGGGGAATTGGCAGATATGCACCTCACACACGGTGAAGCAAAAGGGAATGCACGCGAAGCAGGAAGATTGTACCAGCAGCGGTTTCCAAAGCGTCGTATTCCAAATCATCCCACCTTCGCCAGTGTGGATCGACGAATGCGAGAAACCGACTCGTTTGGGATCTCAAACAGCAGGATGTTCGCGAAATGTACATTCGCCAGAGATGGAACAGCGAGTCTTGGCGAGAATTGCAAAAGCTCCGTCCACAAGTATGCCTGCGGTGGCATACGAAATGGGTATTTCTCAGAAAGTGGCGAGGCATATTTTATACGAGGAAAGCATGCATCCATACCACGTGCAAAAAATGCAATGTTTTCACAAAGATGAATATTCCTGCCGGGCAGACTTTGTGCAGTGGATGCTCTTGATGAGGAATAACGATCCAAGATTTCTCACATTAGTATTACTTAGTGATGAGGCCACATTCAGCAGAGACGACATTTTCAACCTGATCAATCAACACGTTTGGTCTGACAGCAATCCCAACTGCACTACTCCTCGTAAACACCAACAGACATTTTCCGTAATCATCTGGGTAGGCGTTCTTGGTGATTATGTGGTAGGCCCTTAGATCTTGCCAAACCGTTTGACCGGCAGCGCAACATACCATATCTTCTTGGATCAAGTGATTCCCAGTTTGTTGCAAGCTGTTCTGCTACCCATCCAGAGAGACATATGGTACAAGCAGAATGGAGCCCAAGCACACTTTTCCAGCACGGCCCGGTACTTCCTGAATGCCACATGTCCCGCACAATGGATCGGACTTGGCGGACCTATGGCTTGGCCTCCTTGCTCAACGGACTTCAAGCCACTGGGCTTTTTCTTCTGGAGACACATGAAATCTTTAGTGTACGAGACGCTTATGGACTCTGCTGAATATCTCGTAGCGAGAATCGTTGTTGCCTCAGACAAAATTAACACAACACCAGGAATCTCTGAGAAGATACGCCAGTCTTTCCTTGAACTGTGCAAAGACATGCGTGGCAGCCACTTCGAGCATTTGCTGTGAGTTTTTCTCTGATCAATAAATCAGATTGTGCAACTTTTGGTATCGTTCATTCGCTTTTCCAACGCTGTTGTAAGTTCATGTTGAAATTATAATTCTACTCTTTTTTACCTTTCAGAGTGGAATGAGACCCTATGTTCCATGGTAATTATTTATCGTCTTGATGGGTACTATCACCCCTCTTATTTCATAAACACAGTTAGACTCATCTTGTATATTGCTAATTAAATACAATTAAGTGTTAAATCAAGATTCTCGATCATTAAACCTCCATCGCCCATATGTAATCTTATATATATTTATTTTCAAATTCATAGGTTGTATTGTATTGTTTTCATTAAAAAAAGAGCAATAAAAAACACATTCTATCAAAAAGTAAATGTTGCCTATAGGTAATGCACAAATTAAAGATGGCCTCACAGCAATAAAAAATAATAAAATATTCGAAATCCTTCAAATATCAATTCAACATTTAGTTTAAGTTTAACATTTCAGGCTAAAAATATGAGATTCGTTGCATTTTGGATTTTTTTATCCTAAAAGAGAAAAACAATTCAAATCTTTGCTTGTTTGGAGGATGCATAAAACTTTGGAAGTTGTACTATCATATCAAAAAGTCTGTGAAATACGGATCTTTTTTCTATGATTTGGCAGACACTTCTAGATCCCAATAAAGGCGCTGCTTTACATATTCACTTAAAATCTAAGCCTAAAAGGTTCTTTCAAAGAAGGTTACCTGGAGGAGAAAAATGGCGTTAACAGGCTAAGCTCACATGATCTTTTATAGACTGGCAGATAAATTATTGCTTGCACTGGATATATTATTTATTTGTAATATGATCAAAAAACCACAATAGTATCCGTTCTTTTAAATTTAAAACTACAATGTCGTCAGTATTTTTATTAATGTAAATCTACAAGGTGTTGGGTATTTCAAAAGACCTAAATATACAGAGTATTCGGTTAATTAACAGAATAGTCCTTTTTTTTAAGAATATCGTTTTTTAGCTGCATTTAAATTTGCATAAGATGATTATCTATAGATTCGCTGTTATTTTGCAGAATTTTTTTCTTAAGCGTACGCGAACCTCATTAATAAGTGATGTAAAAACTTACTACTTTAGAGCTATTGATTCCGAAACTATTAAGAGTGAAACTTAATATGCATATGTAAAATGCTAGGGAATTTATGTGCTACAGTTTTTTCCGTTGCTTCTTTTCATGCATATATTTTAATTTTAGTTATACGAAAAACTAGACGGATGAGCCAATCCCGAAACTTTCTTCTATCTCATACATGTTAATACTTCAACTTCGCTATCACAGCGGCAAAATTAAATGACAATCTAGGCCCATCATGATGATACAAAAGATCTATCTTTGTTGAATTGTGTGCAATTAAAAGGAGATATAAGCATCGTATCTTTCAAACAAATGATTGAATTTCAGCACCCACACTCTTAGATGCCTTCAACAAAAATTCCCAACACCAAGAGAAGAGCAAAGCAATACTTGTTGCACTGTCTACATCCAAGCCCAATAAGGATCTATTTATTTAAAAGTGTAACAGAATATGACGTTTTGTTAAATTCCGTGCATTAGTTTTCGGGATACAGCTATCGCAAAAATCGTGAAAAATTCAACATAGCAACGCCACCTGTTATATAATATAGACGAACACCTTAATGCGCAACAACTTATGTCAAGGTCTAACAGAATACAAAGTTTGAAGAAATTCTGTGCATTAGTTCTTGAGATAGGACTATCGCTAAAACCGTGTAAATCCTGAAAAATGCAGCATAGCAGCGTCACCTATTAAGCGATTAACATCAAAAACTAATCAGCAGCAACTTATGTCACCACCTAGCTGAATCTGAAATTTGATGAAAATCTTTGCATTAGTTCGTGAGATAGAACTATTTCAGAACCAGTGAAAAAAGCAGCCTAGCAGCGCCATCTGTTGCGCGATTTAAGCCAAAAACCAATCAGCACCAATATATAACAAGGTATAGTCCTTGAGATAGAGCTATTTTGAAAATTGTGAAAATGGCTGGATAACAGCGCCACCTGTTAGGCGATTTACACAAAAAACTAATCGACACCACTTTATATCTAGACATAATTGAAACTAAAGTTTTATTAAATTCCGAGCTATAGTTCTTGAGACAGAGCGCCTGCAAAATTTGTTTCACATACAGACAGACACATCTAAAAACAGTAAAATTGTGTTCAGGCCCTTCTAAAACGTACAAATCCCGTACAAATCCGTCGAAAACCGGAAGTTGAATTTTTCAAGAATCCAATATTTTTTTCTTATACAGATAGAAGAAAGTGACATATTCTTCATGTTTTTATGTTAGGTTATTAATAAAATGAGTAATATTTTATTTAAATCCAGAAAAAAAATGAATTTACTCCTACAGTTCATTTGAAGTGGTTGTAAATTTTGAAGGATAAAATTAAACTTCTACGTATTTTTATTTTTTTTTTTATTTTTTTTTTTTTTTTGCGAGAGCAGCTTTTGAAAATTGAATTGCGTGACTCATGGTCGTAACCTTGTTGTAGTGCTTTTCAAGAATAAAAATAAGTGCCTCACTATATTTAAAACCACGTTTTCTAAATATATTTTCTTTATCACTACCTTACAGAAAAAATCGAGTGAGTTGCTATGTATGCAAAACTCTCAGTTATATCTAGGAATTAAATAATAAACAATACGTGCGTTAAAAAAAAATCAAAATATATTTAAATAAAGTATATTTTAAAAAAGTCCTTCCGGCCAGTGCCGGAAGGAAGAGGTAGCTTTCATAATCCTTATTTAAAAAAAGCCAACTTATATTATGCAAACACACGAAGCTCAATTTAGTGGAAACCGAATATAGGAGATTCAATACTAATTTTTATCAATATAATGAATGAGAATTTCGCGAAATTAGTCAGCTTTATCCAAGCTGCTTTTCTTTAAAGTAACTTATATTTGGCTGCCAAATTCGGCAATTTCTTAAAGTGCCTGTCATTTTAAGACAACATGGTGGATGAGGCTAAGCAGTGAACTTGGTCGAGACCTTAGTAATTGCTGTGCACATGCTCACTCACATCGGAATCGGTTAATATAGGGGTAATAATAGGAGTGCTGTCGCATGCAAAAAATCAGATTTTTCAAAATGTCACCCACAATAGAAATTGAAACTGCTATATCTGAGCCATTTTTTAAGGTAAAGACAAACAAAAAATGCTCCTGAATCTTTATATCAAGATCAAATACTTAAGAAAGAAACCTTTTTCAATTTCTAATTTTTTTGCACCTCACTTTAAATATATATATATTTTTTAATTTAATGGCCGCCATTTTGAAACAAGATGGCTGATGAATCTGGCCAGCGAACTTGGTCGAGGTGTTGATGTATACTATCCACATGCCTTCTTACATCGAAATAGGCGAATACGTGTGTTATCGCGTGACAAATACAAGATCGTTTCAAAATGTTAGCCATGCTAGAAATTCAAAGTGCTATAAATCAACCATTTTTTAAGATATCAACAAAAGAACAAATTTTCAGAAACAAAAACTGCTCCGGAATCTTTGTATCAAGGCCAAACACATAAAAGAAATCTTTTTCATTTTCCAATTTTTTAATACCTCATTTTGAATTTTAAATTTAATTTTTTTTAAATGGCAACCCTTTTGAAACAAGATGGCGAATGAAGCTGGCCAACGAACTCGGTCGTGACATTGGTATGTACTATGACAGACCAAGTTACATCCAAATAGGTTCATAAATACGCCTGTTATCGCGTGACAAAAATCAGGTCGTTTTAAAATGTCAGCCACAAGAGAAATTCAAAATGCTATTACTCAGCCATTTTTTTTTAGATATAGACGAAAGAAAAACTGTTCCGGAATCTTTGTATTAAGGTCAAACACATACAAAAAAAATCTTTTTCATTTTCCAATTTTTTGGTATCACATTTAAATTTTTATATTTTTTTATTTTTTTAAATGGCCGCCATTTTGAAACAAGATGGCGGATGAAGCTGGCCAACGAACTCGGTCGAGATATTTGTATGTACTATGTACACACCAAGGTACATCCAAGTCGGTTCATAAATTACGTGAGAAAAATCAGGACGTTTCAAAATGTCAGCCACGCTAGAAATTCAAAATGCTATAACTCAGCCATTTTTTAAGATATAGACGAAACAAAAACTGCTCGAAATCTTTGTATAAAGGTCAAATACATAAGAAAAAAATATTTTTCCATTTTCAATTTTTTAGTACCACATTTCAAATTTTAAATTTTTTAAAAAATTTTAAATGGCCGCCATTTTGAAACAAAATGGCGGATGAAGCTGGCCAACGAACTCGGTCGAGAGATTGGTATGTACTATGTACACACCGAATTACATCCAAATCGGTTCATAAATACGCCTTTTATCGCCTGACAAAATTCAGGGCGTTTCAAAATGTCAGCCACGCTAGAAATTCAAAATGCTATAACTCAGCCATTTTTTAAGATATAGACGAAACAAAAACTGCTCCGGAATCTTTGTATAAAGGTCAAATACATAAGAAAAAAATATTTTTCCATTTTTAATTTTTTGGTACCACATTTCAAGTTTTAAATTTTTTTTAAAATTTTAAATGGCCGCCATTTTGAAACAAAACGGCGGATGAAGCTGGCCAACGAACTCGGTCGAGACATTGGTATGTACTATGTACACACCGAATTACATCGAAATCAGTTCATAATTACGGGAGTTACAGTGTGACATAGGTCAGATATATATATATAATATATATATATATATATATATATATATATATATATCAATTTTGAACGGAGGGTGGTTTCGGGGTCTGGGGGTCATGATCGATGAAAATATACCAAAATTTTTTGAAATCGCTTTCCTCCGAATGGCTGCAATAGGTAGCTTTTTTGTAAAGAAAGCTACCTAAAATTCTAGTTACGCACATTTTGCATGTCATTTAATTCATTTAATTCAAATAAATTTTATTCAATTAGCAAAGTTTATTTCACGGATATTTTAAAAATTTAATTTGCAATATAAAATTCACATGATTTATTCCTAACTAAATTGCTTCACTCAGGCAGTATGAGATTTCCGTTTGCTCGCAGTATAACGTTTGTGTTTGTGAATATCCCAAATTAAAAATAGCTAATTTGACATTGCAAAGATAATTTTATTTAGCTATTCAGTAAATTATTGTTGTAATTTTGCTTTCATTTTATTTAAAAGAGATAAGAGATAACTTATTTATTTGAACTCTATGTATTTGCGCGGGAGGCAGCGACATTGTTTTTAAGTAATATCATGCAAGCTCAAGAGCATCAGTCTTGCCGAAAATTATACTAAATGAAGGAGCTAAAAAACAGCCAGGGACAAACGGCGATAAGATCTTATTGAAATTTTGAGGAGACTAGTCATTTCAAAAAAGAAAATATTTATCGACATTCCAGCATTCACTGGAAAGATGTGTGCGAATGAGTGTCAAGGGGGAAGGGAAAACATAGCCAAACGTTTTAGGTAGATTTCGTATGAAATACTGCCTATTACATTCGCCCATATGTTGGAATTTCTGAAACATTTTTGCAGATCTACACCGATCATGACCCCTAGAACCCAAAACCATCCTCAGTAGAAAACTTTATCTATATATATAAACACGGTAACTTCCGTAATTCTGCACAAATCTCTTCCAAACTGATACATAAAATCAAGGGGCATAAAGTCTCGGTCAAGTTCGTTAATGGGCAAAATCGGACCAAGGGCATGGAAATAGGGAAGAGTTTTGTGAAAACCGATAAAACCCCATAACTTCTTAATTTTTGTACATATCAAATCAGTTTAAAGTTTTTATTGCTTCTAAAAATAGGGCCAAAAATTTATGTATCACAGATTTTTCATAAAATTAAAAATGGATTCAAGGGGCGCAAAAATAGTGTTTTAGGGAGAAAAAAAATTCATAACTTCCCCAATTTTCAAGATATCAAATCCAACTAAATTTATTATAAATCTTCTTAATATTATCTAAAACTTTTATATTGACAAGTTTTTTATAGGACCAATTCGTGCTGCAAAAAATAATAATAATAAAAAAAAAATCAAAACGAAATTAAAAAAAAAGGGGGGGGGGAGTTGAAGAAGGAAAAAAAATCCATAACTTCGTCAATTCACAAGATATAAAATCCGCATGAATTGATTATATAGCTTCTTATTATTATCGACAACATTTATAGTGTCAAGTTTTGATATGACCAATTCTTACAGCAAAAACAAATTAAAAATACATAGCGGTTGAAGAAAAAAATCATATTAAGAGTGTATTCAAATCCAAACTGCTTATTTTCTGATTCATTTTTAAATTCGTTTTTTTTCTCTCAAACGCATCCAATTGGTAGATTCTCTTATTTAGAAATATATAATGTATTGTAATGGTCGATTTTTTGATGGAGACAGAATATATTTCAAAAAATGATGTCAAAGTGGGCATTTGAACCGAATTTCCCGAAGCGATTGTGTTGGAAACGAAAAATATTGTCCTACTGAGAAAGTAATTGTTTATAAATCAAATTTTAATTAATTGAACGAAAAATGAAAACACAGGTCGCTTATAAATCTCTTCAAAAATCATGTCAGCAAGTAACTTATTTCTTTGAACTCTGTGTATAGTGCGGGAGCCAGCGACATTTTTTTAAAGTGATATCATGCAAGCTTTTCAATAGCATCATTTTTGCCGAAAGTTATACTAGGAAGGGACTAAGAAACAGCCAAGGATAATCGGTGATATAATCTTTTTAAAATTTGGGTAAACTAGTCATTTTAAAGAAGAAAATACGAGTATATATCGAAATTGCATCATTCACTGAGAAGATGTAATAGGTGGCTATGTATACAAATCTCTCAGTTATATCTAGAAATTAAATGATAAGCAAAATGTTTGTAACAAGAAATGTTCAAAATACGTTTTATTTGACGATATGTTTTTATAAATTCAGTAAATCCTATTAAATTTTTGTTGTAATTTTGCTTTCATTTTTGCTTAAAAGAGATGGGATATAATTTATTTATTTGAACTCTATGTATTAGTGCGGGAGACAGCGACATTTTTTAAAGTGATATCATGCAAGCTTTTCAATAGCATCAATCTTGTCGAAAATTATGCTATAGGAAGGAGCTAAAAAACAGCCAACGAAAATTGGCAACATGATGTTATTGAAATTTTGGGGAGACTAGTCATTTCAAAAAAGAAAATATTTGTCGACATTGCAGTATTCACTGGAAAGATGTGAGCGAATGAGTGTCAAAGGTGGAAGAGGAAACATATCTAAACGTTTTCTAAATATATTTTCTTTATCACTACGTTACAGAAAAAACCGAATGGGGGGCTATGTATACAAATCTCTCAGTTATATCTAGAAATTAAATGATAAGCAAAATGTTTGTAACAAGAAATGTTCAAAATACATTTAATTTGACGATGTGTTTTTATATTCTGTAAATCCTATTAAATTTTTATTGTAATTTTGCTTTCATTTTTACTTAAAAAAGATAGAAAATAACATTTTTTATTTGAACTCTGTGTATCAGTGCGGGAAACAGCGACATTTTTCAAAGTGATATCATGCAAGCTTTTCAATAGCATCAGTTTCGCTGAAAGTAATACTAACAAGGGAACCACTTCTGGTGCTGCACGCACCTAGCATCGAGACCTGGTGCATTTTGTAGCCCTATACATAAAAGTTAGAGAACCGATAAAAAATTTTTGTTAAAATAATATTTTATATACTTTTTTATACTTTTAATTTTTTTAATTACATTTTTAGTTGTTTATTTCACGCCAAAAGTGAGTTAAGTCGCCAAATATGGCGCTACAGTTTTCCGCCCTGCTTTATACTGGGAGTAAGTACAGTACATATTAGAATTATATCAGATTGCGATTTGATTGATAACTGATAGCATAAGAAACATGAATTAGGTCTTTTTTTTCCTATGCAGACGATAAATAGATAAATAGTAAATATATTTCTATAAAAGCTTTCAAGACCATTGAAAACTATTTTTTAGTGAAATACGAAATAAGCAAACTATTTTCTTTTGAAATTGAATGGAATAAAGTTTCGAATGTTTAAAATGAAATGTTGCTGTATTAAATGGTCCTTTGGTAAAAGTAACTGTAAAGTAAATTAATATTTTTACACAATTTAGAAATATTACTCAGGCTAATTAGGTTGGACATTACAATTTCCACTAAAGTCTAAAAACCACTCCTCACCCAAGACAAACGGATATGACATTTGGCTAGGGTTGTTGGAAAGCTCTACTTTTGAAATAAAAGCCAACGTTTTACCCGCCAAAAATATGAATACAATGTTGGAATTTTTCAAATCCAACATCGTGGGTTTTTGAAGGAATTTTTAAATATTTTATACTTATTATTAACTAATTTGTATTTTTAAATGCGTTTCTTTAAAAAAAATCAATGTTAATAGTCCGATAATTGGTCTCGAAAATTGCATTTTCAGAAAGTTATGCTGCTGTAAAATCAAGAAATATTATTTTAATAGAAACATTTTATCGTATCTCAAATTTCGTAATATAGGGCTTTAAAATGCACCAGGTCTCAATGCTAGGTGCGAACAGCACCAAAAGTGGTTCCCTTGTAAGAAGGGGCGAAGAAACAGTCAACGATAATCGGCAGTATAATCTTATTAAAATGTGGGGAAACTAGTCATTTTAAAGAAGAAAATGCGAGTATTTTTCGAAATTGCATCATTCACTGTAAAGATGTCTGCGAATGAGTGTCAAGGGGGAAGGGGAAGCACAGCCAAACTTTCGCCAGTTTTTCTAAATAGTAGTGATCGCTATATTTATAAGCGGAGAATTTCTGTCTGAAATAACGCGAAAATTTCTATACGTAAGTGGTTGAAATTTGTCTGTGTCCTCTCTGACTCTACGCCAACGAATCTGCCAGGCAGCGATATTTGTTTAAGCGATGTTACACAAGCTTAAATTTAAATTATCTTAATCGATAAATCACGAAAACAGCCACCAGATGTCTCGAATAATGTAGATGTTGCCTCGGGGACCACAACATTACATAGTCAAAACTAAATTATTGCTATCCCGATTTCGGACCTAATCGGGTGTGTTATGATTAATTCGTGATTTATATACAGTAGAAAACAAACATGAATTATCGCTAGTTTTAGTTTAAAAAAAAATATCGAGATATTTCAAATCTGATATCTAAATCTCTCATGTCTTCATTTGGTCACATCGTGGTATCATGGTAGCAAAACTTTTTCGTGACCGTGTTCCCCTTATGGACAACGTGTTTACAGTAGCTGATGACGGACTGTTAATTTTCAAGCTCAAAACGCGTCCTATGCATTGTTTTTATTTTATGGTGATTTTTACAAAGTTTTATTATTTTAATTGTAAGGTGCAATGCATTTAGAAATTTCGTTTACTACTGCAAACAGCTGCTTGTAAAAAGTTATATTTGCGTTTTAATAAAGTTAACCCTTTATGTACGGAATTATTTATCAAGAAATTGCTTCACCTCAATAACTGTCTTATTTAATATCTGAAGGTAGACTGGAATTTTTAAATAGTAATTATGTAAAATTTAGATTTTTTTTCTCCATTAATTGAATAAATAAATCGGTAGTTATAACTTTTTTGTAAAATATTTACAAAAATAATCAGATTAATTACCCAAAAATACTCTTATGGAAATATCACAATTCTTGTAAAAGCAATGTATTTAAATGTATTATGATCCTCTTTGTAAATACAAAAGACTTTTGCTGTTTAAAATGTTTCATATAATTTTTTGCTATAAATATGTAAATGATTAAGAAAACTACCACTTTTTGAAGATATTTTGCTTCGACTATTTCGTTACGCTTTGTAAATTTGATCGAGCAGAGTATTTTATGTGGAAAGAAAAATAAACTTTTATTAATAGACAGAGTAAATAAATTTTACATTAAAATCTATACCCCCATCTTGTAGACATCGAGACTTTCCCATCTTGTAGCTGCGGTAGCAGTCTTACCAACTTATGTGAGTGAGAGATACCAAGCTGGGCATCGTCCTCGTGGCTGCTATTCCGGGGGCCCGGTTTCGATTCCCGGCTTGGACATTTTTCACTCTGTCGGTTTACGCTTAGTTAGCAATGTGATAATTCACGTCTTTAATATTCAAATTTTATATTAATTTTTTTCAATGGTACTTTTTAAAAACACCGCCAGTGCATAAAGGGTTAAGGATCTAAAATTTTGCTTTCCCTTTGAAGTTTGATATATGGACAATTTTAATATATAGTTTTAAAACTGACATTTTCTTCAAATTTCAAAATTTTTTATGTATTTTTATCTGTCAAAAGTTTAATCATATATATATATATATATTAATTGCCCGTAAACAAATTGATATTCATTTTTTAATTGCTACTCTTTTTTAATTTTTAAAAATGGTTTGAGATTTTTTTTTTATAAACATATCAAATTTTTCTTTTTAAATGTAACTTTCTGAGTTTAAATTTTTGATGCTTTTTTTTTTCCTTCTAGATTTGACAGCTTACTTTTAGTATTGAGTGAAATAAAAGTATGATATAAAATATGGGTAATTTAAAAAAAGTTTCCTTTAAAACATACCCTTTCTTTGTGAGTGTCACCTTCGTCTAATGTAAAGAAAAATATATATCATTTTTCTTCTCTAAATATTTTAGCGAGAGATATGGTTTGACATAACAAAATTGTGAATTGCGTGATGATTTTTACTTTTTTTCAATTTTACGCAGTGGAAACAGTAATGGAAAACAAATTAGTTGCAGCAAGGTTGAGGTTAAATATAGCACATCTATATTTATTCTTATTTTTTTAGTTCAATTTATGAGTGATTTTGGTAGAGAATATAATTAATGATACAAAATGGAATTCCGTATATAATTGTTTTATTTATTCAGCGACAAAATTATCCTATAATTGTCATACAAAAATAGCAGGATGGTTGAAGTTAAACGTCACATATGAAGACATTAGAGAATTGTTAGAATTATATGAATATAAAATAATTTTAATTCATATACAAGTTTTATTGTAAACTTAATGTCTATTGAAACATATACCATTGTATGATTAAGAAATACAGTCAATGAATACAGTTCGAACAAGCCATTTTGCCTAGTTAAATTATTCTACAATGTGAAATACTCAATTAACAGGAATATCGTAGTCATACTTAAAAATAAATGAAATCTATTAAAGTTTCAACCTCAACCCATGTTTAATTTAACATTTTTAATCACTGCATAAAAAGAAATAAAATAATGAACACGTGAAATTAAACGTTGCATTAAAATTATTGTTTAAATGATTAAATTTATATTTTAATTAACACATTACGCAAAATACCTCTAACTTGTTAAAACTTCAGAGGATATTTACTTTATTTTACAAAATATCTGTCACATTTTTTGGAAAGAAATAATCAATAATAACACACATGAGTAGGGGAAATAGGACAGTTCAGCGCCAGCAGGTGGTGGTGGTGTGAGGAGGTGTGAGTGGGAGGGAGTAATCCACCTTGTGGATGGAGGAGGAGAGTGAAATCCACCTGTGAGTGAAAAGGGAGTCTTATCCTATAGTAGGAGGGGCTGGAGGAGGGCTTAATTTTTGAGGGGGGGCTTAATTTTTGAGAGGGGCTTAATATTTTTTTTTCGAATTGATTTAGTATTAGAATGGAAATATCATACTATAACATAGTGAGTTAGGTGTTTTCGAAAGGGAGTTTGAGGGGTCTAAATATTTTAGTGGGGCTTATATTTAGGGGGGCTTAATTTTTTTTTCTTCGAATCGACATAGAGTAGAAATGGAAATATTATACTATAACATAGAGATGTAGGTATTTTCGAAAGGGAGTTTGAGGAACCTAATTTTTTTAGAGGGGATTATTTTTTAGGGGGGCTTATTTTTAGGGGGCCTTATTTTTAGGGGGCTTATTTTTTTTTTCAATTGTCTTAGAATTTGAATGAAGATAAAAATGTCTTATGTTTTCTGAAAAAAAAAATTTGATGCTGCCATCTGTATGCGGTAGTGTGAATTTATTATTGAAAATAGTATTTTATTTTTGAAAAGTTTTGAGGAAGGTTTGAACCTGCAAAATAGTCTCTTGGCTCGATGATATGTTAAAGACTTAACTAATCGAGCCAAGAAACTATGTCTATATGTTTAGATTTTAGATGTTTCAAAACAAAAAAATTGTATTCCCCCTTCTGTATGCGCAAAGAGAGGTTGGTTTCTTAAGATAACTCATTAATACCTATTTTAACTGCTTACTCTGCGAATTCTTTTAATGTGTATAATTTTTATTTTTAGTTTAACTGATTTTATCGATTTTGTGAATGAGAGTTTGATTATTTTACCAAGCTAAGGTTTCGAACCTGCGAACTCCGATTCAAATTTAATTTTTTGTAACCGATAAGCTATCCACTATCCAGACCGCGTTCCGACAATTACTGAATTACTTTTGAACACTATATATTTTTAAAAATACCTACCTCTTCCTCTTTCTTATACTAGGGAAGTTAATACAATTTATGTTTAAATTGAAGAAATAATTAATTTTTTATATTTCTTTAATAAGCAAGTCATTTTTTTAGATCGTTTAGAAGGCTACCAAACGATTTGAATTAAACATTGTTTTTACCAGTATTAATCCTCTTACAATGAATACATTTGATGATTCATTCAGAAGAAAGACCATTTATATGTGACATCTACCAAAAAGCATTCTCTAGAAAGGCTATTTTGAATCGTCATAAACTATCCCATTTAAAGATTCCTTCCCAACATAAATGTGAATCATGCGGTGAAGCGTTCTCAAGAAAGTATGACTTATTAAAACACATGAAGATCCACAAGTCCTCCAAAAAGGATAAATGTATTCAGCGTAGAGAAATATTCAATCCCAACTCCGATTTTTTATATCATTTGAAAACTTCACAGAGAGTTAGATGCAAAATTGATAATTCATCCTCTTTGAAAGATATGTTTTTTGAGAAGCTTAAGCATTTTAAAAGGCAAAATGCGTTAAACATATTTACTAAAACTGTAATCAACTCTAACGAGGAGAATGTTACAGACATTAACACATTTTTTAATAGTATTCATTCGGACGTTTTAAACGAATTAAACTACCAGATTCAAGTTAAAAGATCGATGAAATGGTATGCAAGTGTACAAGTAGTTGTGTATCGTGTAACACATGAGGGTGTCTTAGAGATTGCCACACCCTATTTCCTTTCAAAAACTATACTTGAATTAACGAAACAAAATTTATCTGAACATGTTGAGGATACCTTTACAAAAATTATTAAGTCCTATGAGAAGTCCACCAGACGTGGTTTTAATTGGACATTAGATAAAATATTGAATTTAGAACTATCTACCTTTAAAATATAACATGATTTGAAATGTTTATACCTTTTTGAAATATGTGTACTCGTGTTTTCACTATTGTAACTATTGAAAACGACGAATAAATAATGTGTAAATGAAAAAGCTGTTGTCTGTTTATTTTTGTTAGAACAACTTGTGATTTTTAATAACTCATGAAGTCGTAACGGCTTTACTTACTATTTTTTTTTCAATTTCTTATCAAATGAATAATGAGTTAACTATCTTTTATTAATTTCATATTGAAAGTCTGAAATTATCCATTGAAATAGTTATTTTGCAATAATTCTAATTTATCATAATTATTTTTAAAGTTTAATATATCACTCGTTGTTTGTATAAACAACTGTTATGGCTCAATAATAATAATATTATCATTTATTACCATACAATTCTTTAAAAAAAGCATAGAACCATTAACATAATATATCATTAACCACTTTTTTAAAAACTGTTACCTTGTGTTGCCATTGAATTCTTCAAAACAAAAAAGAATAAAACTAAAATCATTATCATTAAATATCATACACCACTTATATAAAAATTGTTACTTTGTGTTGCCATACAATTCTTCAAAAAAAGAATAAAACTAAAACTATTAACATTAAATATCATATACTGTAAATATAAAAATTGTTACCTTGTGTTGCCATACTATTCTTCAAAAAAGGATAAAACCATTGACATAATATATTATTCACCACTTAAATAAACTGTTTATATATATATATATATTTTTAGACTTAAACTAAAATTAATAACATTACTAATTCTTTTAAGTGTTTATCTGTAACCGACACTGATTTTTAACATATATTAAGGGATGTGCTGTTTCAAAACATTCAGTTTCCAACTGATTTTTGTTCTAACTTCATCTAATGTTACCTTTATTATTTAAAAATGGGTTCTGTAGTAAATATGTTAAACAGATCTTCTGACAAAGTGGCTTCTTCTTCAAAGTATCAACGTTTAGAAGAACCTAATGATCCCACTTCTGCGAGTGAATTAAATATACCAAGATTGGAAATTCCTAATTTATTAAACACTGTCTGTGGGACAATATCACGTGATTTATCCACTACTGATTACTCACCGAATATGAAATCTGAAATCGATATGATTTTTTTTATCCCTAACTTTGGTGATGATACTACATCTTCCGAGAATTCATGCTAAGAGTCAATTTCTGTCGAGGACTATATGAATATATTTTTCAAAGACATGAATTTTGAATCCGCTTTAGCCTCGACCCCAGCTAGTAACATAATTTCCCAAGACGAATCCTTTCAAGAACCTACTATTGGCCAAGAGGTTTCTGACTCCCAACCAAGCAACCTTTCTAAAGCAAGTGATGAATTACAAAGCACAACCGAACCTACGAATGTCATTCCACAGTCTAAAACTAGCAAATCCAATCATCCTATTGTATTTCGAGAAGAACTCAGTGACTGTATCTTTTTAATTTTAAAATTGCATAATAGACAATTTCATATTCATATTCGAGAGTTTAAGCGCAGTGGGCTTACTAGTGAAGAAATTCTAACGAAAAATGTAATTATTATGGATGTTAATAGCTGGTTCGAATTTTGCAAGAAAATATTTTCATTTAATCTGAGATATAAAAGTTCCTCATTTGTTTCTAATAACATGATATTAGTGTTAAATTTTAATAATGCTATCATGCGAATTAAAAATTTAAAGAATTATTCTCACATTGACTTAAACGCGTATCAATTGATGAAATTAAAAGAAAAAATACATGATTTGAATAAGGAACTTCTTCAGCATATATATGTAAACCATATACCAAGCTTAATTAGGCAGAAATGTATCATTGGTCATATATCTACAGAAAATGAACTCATGTTGCAGTCTAAACTTATAACATGTATTGAGAATAATGTATTAACTATACTACACCGCATTTTTGAATGTGGTGGATGTATTTTTAATCAGAAATCCCAAAGCCCTCATTCCTGTTATATATTAAATAAACGGCAAAAATTTGAAAAACTAGGAGAGATGTTATTAACACTTATAGATTTAGATTTTGTTATTTCCTCATTTTTAAACGGAGTGGATTGTGTTAGTGAAAACTTTTTATCAAACATTCATGTAGAAACAATTCAAAACGAATTGTTTAAAATAATAAAATAAAATGTAGTGCCATCCTTTTTAATACATGTGTGTTTATTTTTCCAAAGTATATGTTTATTTTGTTATGTCTTTTAGAACTTTTAATAGAGTGTTAGACTTAAATTTGCATATGTATATAACTAAAGAAATCAACAATTCTTTAGTAATTAAAACAAAGTAACACAAGTTTAAAATATTAAACTAATAATCTTAATACTATAATTTCTACTTTCTAATATATATATATATATATATATATATATATATACATATATATATGAAACTTAATTATACAAAAAGTTTTCAATAATAATAATAAGTTTAGAAAATTAAAAAGTTTAAAAAACAAAATTAAGAAACTCAATTAAAAATTATTTGAAAAGTTAAAAAAATAAAGTTTTCAAAATTAAAAAATCTTTATAAAAAATAATAATAATTAAAAAAAAAATATTAAAAAGTTTACAAAAGTTTAAATAAAAAAACTTGAAAAAAGAACTCAAAAAAAAAAGTTTTCAAAATTAAAAAATCTTTATAAAAAAAATAATAATAATTAAAAATATATATATATTAAAAAGTTTACAAAAGTTTACAAAAAAAAAACTCAAAAAAAAAAATAAGTTATCAAAATTAAAAAAAATATATATATATACATATATATATAAACTTAATACATTAAGTTTTCAAAAGTGAGTTTACCTATTCGTTTATGTATTACATGCATGTGACTTTCATTATGTTTTAGTTTAATACTTCTTTTTATCCTATAAAAGTGTTAGATTAATATATACTTATAAAAATATTTGTAAGTTAAATTAAAAAAAAAGTAACTTATAAGAAAAAAAAATGTTTACAAAATTAAAAAAACAAAACCTTTCTAAATAAAAAAATGTTTTCAAAATTTAAAAAAAAAATGTAAGTAAAAAAAAGTTTTCAAAATTTAAAAAAAAAAATTGTAAGTAAAAAAAAAAGTTATCAAAATTAAAAAAAAAAACTTTTCTTGTTAAATTGTAGGTTTTAGCAGCTTGTAATGTTTTTAACATTTTCGGAAAAAAATTTTGTTAACTTTCAAAAGCATTTTAAATATTTTTTATAACTAAAATATCTATTCATACATTGCTTTTATAAAAGTGCTGTTAACAAATGTTGGTAGTTAATCCTTGTATTAATTCAAAACTTTCTTATAATGTTATTATACTAACTTGTAATACTTGCACTGCAATTGATGTGATTTATTTGTATGAATACTTGTATTCGGTATCTTGATTGATCGATTGATATGATTAATATGAATCATTGATTGATATGAATGATTGGTTGATTGATATGATTGCCTGATATGAATGATTGGTTGATTGATTGATATGATTGATTGATATGAATGATTGGTTGATTGATTGATATGATTGATTGATATGAATGATTGGTTGATTGATTGATATGATTGATTGATATGATAGCTTGATATGATTGCTTGATATGGTTAATATGATTTATTGATCGATATGATTAATTGATATTATTGTTTGGTTGATTAATATGATTGATTGGTTTGATTTATTGATCGATATGACTGATTGATATTATTGTTTGGTTGATTAATATGATTGATTGATTGGTTTGATTTATTGATCGATATGACTGATTGATATTATTGTTTGGTTGATTAATATGATTGATCGATTGGCTTGATTTATTGATTAATTGATATCATTGATTGGTTAATTGATTGATCGATTAATTGCTATGACTGATTGATATATGATTGATTGTATACTTGTATTTGCAATCTAATTCAACTTTTTTGTAACTTTTTTAATTATGAAAGTCAGATACATATACAGTTAGGTGAACTGACTTTTGATAACATAATTTATTAAGTTTTTTTTTTAATTTTGATAACTTAATTTTGAAAACTTTTTACAAAGTTTTTTTTTTTAACTTTTTAATTTTATAAACGTTTTAATATTTTTTTTTTTACAAAGTATTTTTTTTTTAATTTTGAAAACTTTTTTTTTTTACTTACAATTTTTTTTTAATTTTGAAAACTTTTTTTTACTTACTTTTTTTTTTTTAAATTTTGAAAACATTTTTTTATTTAGAAAGGTTTTTTTTTTTTTAATTTTGTAAACTTTTTTTTTTTAATTTAACTTACAAATATTTTTATAAGTATATATTAATCTAACACTTTTATAGGATAAAAAGAAGTATTAAACTAAAACATAATGAAAGTCACATGCATGTATACATAAACGAATAGGTAAACTCACTTTTGAAAACTTAATGTATTAAGTTTATATATATACTAGAAAGGTAGCCCGTCAAAAATGACGGAAATTTAGATATAAAGATATATACAACTCATGTGCAAGAATATGAGTTTTCTCACTTGTTCCGCAGTGATAGATGAAAATAACACATTTTAAGAACGAAACACATTTATGAAAAACTGTGTACAGTAGAAGACCACTAATCTGCACAATTCCAAGTTTTCTGCAGATTTTTGCGGTCATGTCTATTCAGTCTTTGTTTACATTTTTTTTTTAATTCATATATTGGACAATTTAGATTATTAAGCCTTAAAAATAAATAAATTACACACTTGAAGTAAGGTAAAAACTATTAAATTATCGTATACGATTTCATAAAATGGTATTATATGGTATTATATGTGTGTGCTTCACGATCTTGGTTACGACTTTGGCGAAATTGGCTCATAATTCTAATAGTGTGGGCCTCTATAACAAAAAAGTAACCAGTTTTTAGTAAAATTTCTGATATAAAGTAGTTTTCAAAAACTTGTGTAAAATTGCAGGCCGTTCTCATGTTATGCCAGTCCTGGGAATAATATTTCTAACACTGAAGAGTTTACATGTATATGTGGAATTTAGAAAAGCTTCTCCAAAAGAAAGGTCCTGAAATGACATTGTAATTCCTCTAACTTCAAAGTTTAATCGGGACCTGATGTTGTTTACTGAAATCTAATAAATATAGTTATTTTGAATATTACAACAGAATTAAACAGCTAAACTTATTTAACTTAAACTCGCTGTTACTTCCCGATGTTATTTTTTAGTATTAAGAAAGAAAATTATTTAAATTTTTCAAATCATGCACATTTATAATTTTTTTTCGTCTTTAATAACTAAATAATGAAAAAATATGCTTTTGTTCTGATCTCATAAATACGACAATAAAATAATGTAACTAAGAGACATAGCAAAATTAAATCTTTGTGATTTCAAACCATAAACAAATGATACCGCCACCATTTTATATACTATGACGTCATTAGAATATTGTCCATTGATTGTTGGAGAACTTACTTTGTGAATGATTACCTCAATGATTTAATATTTTTTACGGTTCACGATGAATGAATCACTTGTGTTTGTTTAGGTTTATGGAATGAGATATTAAGCTGTGAACCCAATTTCAATTAAAGTTATCCAAAGATATATGTATTTTTAATCGAAATTAAAAACAATGCTTTAATCTCGAAATGGTACAGATGTCATATTCGCCCCATATTGGCGCGATTTATTTCGGTTGCCAATTTGGCGAAAACATCAACAGCATAAACAACATAATCCGGGTTACCACATCAAGCAAAATAACGACACTTTGGCGCAAGTTAAGTAACCTTTGCCTATATGATTTGGCGTCAGAAAAAAATCCCGCCAATATGGGGCGAATATGACATCTGTTCCCTCGAAATAAAATGTTTTAGTTTGTATAATTGGTTATTTCTGTTAATTATTCATTTAGGTACTTTTCCATTATAGCGCATTTAAAAAAAAAAGCTTGGCGTAATTCGGGCATCAGAAAGTGAGATATGTTGCCAAAATATACAGCTATGAAAACAAATCTAATGAACTTTTATTTTTGTTTATATATGCACTTATATACATAAAAAAATCGTTTCTAAATATATATAATATTTTTTTATATACAAATTACGGCACAGATTTCAGATATGAACCGGGATACCTATGTCGCCAAAATGGTGTTATTTTGCCGGCTATTGTTTTTTATTTATTAATAAATTGTTTAAGCACAGATGTCATATTCGCCCCATATTGGCGCGATTTTTTTCCGACGCCGATTTGGTGAAAACATCAACAGCATAAGCAACAACATCCGGGTTACCATATCAAGCAAAATAACGACACTTTGGCGCCGGTTAAGTATACATTGCGTATATGACATTGGCGTCAGAAAAAAATCGCGCCAATATGGGGCGAATATGACATCTGTGCCATTGTTTATTTACTTTTATTTTCTGTTTTTAAATTATATAAACTGTTTTCTTCTATAGTTATTATTCAAACTTTTATTTATTTATAGTTATTTCCTTTTCAAAATGATAGCAAATAAAATTAAAAATATATAAGTAACTGGTATTCGAAAGCGAGATTTCTGCCGCATTGACGTCAGAGAAAAATCACGCCAACCCCGATGCGTATATGACATCTGTGCAAAAAATACTTCTGTTTCTTTATAAAAATGGATAAATAGTTTTTTATTTATTAATAAATTGTTTAAGCACAGATGTCATATTCGCCCCATATTGGCGCGATTTTTTTCCGACGCCGATTTGGCAAAAACATCAACAGCATAAGCAACAACATCCGGGTTACCATATCAAGCAAAATAACGACACTTTGGCGCCGGTTAAGTATACATTGCGTATATGACATTGGCGTCAGTAAAAAATCGCGCCAATATGGGGCGAATATGACATCTGTGCCATTGTTTATTTACTTTTATTTTCTGTTTTTAAATTATATAAACTGTTTTCTTCTATAGTTATTATTCAAACTTTTATTTATTTATAGTTATTTCCTTTTCAAAATGATAGCAAATAAAATTAAAAATATATAAGTAACTGGTATTCGAAAGCGAGATTTCTGCCGCATTGACGTCAGAGAAAAATCACACCAACCCCGATGCGTATATGACATCTGTGCAAAAAATACTTCTGTTTCTTTATAAAAATGGATAAATAGTTTTTTTTACATTAAATAAATTGTATACATATGCAAAAAATTGCGGTACAGATGTCATATTCGCCCCATGTTGGCGCGATTTTTTTCGGTTGCCAATTTGGCGAAAACATCAACAGCATAAACAACATAATCCGGGTTACCACATCAAACAAAATAATGACACTTTGACGCAAGTTAAGTACCTGTTGCCTATATGATATTGGCGACAGAAAAAAATCAAGCCAATATGGGGCGAATATGACATCTGTTCCAAAATTGCTTGTGAGTATGAAGCAGTAAATAGGTTGTCAGAAAATACGTTGGCAAACTTCTTTCTCGCCAAGAAACTTTTCTCCGAAGTATTGTACGTACATAAGTAATGATTGCTAGAAATGCATTTTTAATTATGATATGCGCTTTTATGTTTCACTACATTTATGCATACTATACCGTGTGTATAAATGCTACAATTCATATGCAGGGCTACACAAAAGAATTCGTAAGGGTTTCTGAGTATGAGAATAAATTGCTTAAAGGTGGTTTTTAAAAGAGTTATGCAGTTTTACGCTGAACTGCATTTAGATTACTAAGAAATGTTTGTAGAATATAGATAAAATGATATACAGGGTCACGCAAAGAATTGGATACATAACCGTCTATGGATGATAATATCTGGAAATAAGATTTCAGTAGCTTTAAGAGTAGCTTAAATTAAATTTTAGCTAAATAGTGGCATGTAATAACGGTACTATTGCTATGGACGGTAACTGCTGAAATCAATTTTTTTTTTAAATTATGCGTTTTCTAAAATGTTTACTTAGTTATCTTATTTACCTTATTTCCCTAAATAACGAAGTTTTGTTAAAGCATTCAGGATGTGTTGGAAAGTGTTTCATATTCTATGCTTAACGCATGATTTTTCTTTCTTCTTTAGTCTTATTTTGCATTTATTTTATTCTTAATTTTTAGTCTTATACTGCTTTATAGAAACTTTGGCACAGTTGTCATATATACCCCATATTGGAGCGATTTTTTCCGACGCCAATTTGGCGAAAACATCAACAGCATAAACAACAACATCTTGGTTGCCATATCAAGCAAAATAACGACACTTTGATGACAATTAAGTACCCGTTGTGTATATGACATCTGTGCCGAAACTTTAATATTTAATGTTTAAACTCTTCGCTCCACTCACCTTGCATATAGTATAAACTATAACAGAGATAGCACAAAATAATAGACAGTTTGATACTTTTCCACTGTAGGGGCTTTGGCATTTTTAAAAAAAAGTTTGGTGTAATTTGGGCATCAGAAAGTGAGATTTGGGTACTTTTCCGTTATGAGAATACCATTGTCGCCAAGCGTAATAGTTGGCGCAAAATGAAAGTCACGTGAATTAAGGCATTTGAAAAATAAAAGAAAAAATATTGTCGTACTAAAGTGAGCATTTAAAAAATATAACATTTGAAAATTCCAGACTTTTACGAACTATTTCATTAAATCACAAATATATACTTAAAATAATTGAACAAATAACTGTTATAAAATAAAGCAATAAAATAAAACTCATATTAAACTGCTGGCATAAAATTACAAATATCTTTTAGCATTTTGAAATAATTGGCGCATTACCATACATGGTACTTCTCCTTTATACGGACAGCATGCTAAAATGTATGCTAATGCGCCAATTATTTCAACCTTGATCGTAGATTTTTATTGTAAACCATGCGAAACATTGTGATTTGTTATTTATGAAACATGAATCACGTGAATGATTATTGTTTAACCTTAACCTTTGAAAGCTTTTTAATCTGCTATTAATCGAATTAAAAATGCTTTTTTTTATATAAAGTTGTAGTTTACTTTTACTGCTGATGCTGAGATGGATTTTATCATTTGGCAATTACCAGATGATGAGAAAGTTGTGATAAAACTGTTTCAGGAATTTGGAATTCTGCATAATAAAAGATTGTGTTCAAAAAATCATGAAATGAAATTATGGATGAGTTCTGGAAATCCGAAATTGAGTTGTAGCTTACGATCATGCGAAGAAAGCGTAGAAATATGACAAAAAACTTGGTTTAAAGGATTGCGGGTGACTTTTCTTAATGTTTTGAGGTTTATATATTTATCGTGTAAAGAGTTGACATCGATTGAGTTTTGTGAGCTGCAACTTGATATGGCACAGATGTCATATTCGCCCCATATTGACGCGATTTTTTTCTATCGCCAATATCATATAGGTAACGGGTACTTAACTTGCGCCAAAGTGTCGTTATTTTGCTTGATGTGGTAACCCGGATTATGTTGTTTATGCTGTTGATGCTTTTGCCAAATTGGCAACCGAAAAAAATCGCGCCAATATGGGGCGAATATGACATCTGTACCCTTGATATGAACCACAACACAACAGTGGAATGGAATAGTTATTCGAGAGAAGTTTGTGCAAATGCTTTATGTTCTCGACCAAATAGAAAAATCGGTGGACCTAATAAAATTATAGAAGTAGATGAAAGTCATGTATTATTTATACAGATTGTTGGAAAGGATATAAAACAGATGAACTGCTAAGTGCTGGTTATGATCATTTCACAGTAAATCACAAATACAATTTTGTCGACCCTAATACTGGATGTCATACTCCAAATGTTGAAAGATTATGGGGCATCGCAAAATGGCGCAACAAAAGACATCGGGAAGCTGTTCGTCATCATTTAGAGTCGTATCTCATAGATTTTATGTGGCTACGCCTTCATTCAAAAAATGAAATGTTTACTGCAATGCTTCAGCATTGCAGCATATTTATAATTTTATGGCAGCAGTTTAATATGATTTTTTATTTTATTACTTTATAGTATAACAGTTATTTGTTCATTTATTTTAAGTATATATTTGTGATTTAATAAAATAGTTCGTAAAAGTTTGTAATTTTCAAATGTTATATTTTTAAAATGCCCACTTTACTATCGAGAATGTTTTTTCTTTTATTTTTCAAATGTTTCAATTCACCTTATTTTCATTTTGCGCCAACTATTGCGCTTGGCGACAATGCTGTCCGTATAATGGAAAAGTACCGCATACATTTTGGCATGGTGTCCGTATAACGGAAAAATATTGAGAATTGTTGTCAAATCATATAAACAGCTATGAAAATAAACTTGATGAGTGTTTTTTTTATATGTTTATTTTATATGTATATTATTCATGTTTTTATGTACAAATTACATCTGTTTCTGTATAAAATTAGAGAAACGGCTTTTTTAATCGTATAAATAAATCGTATAAATATCGAAAAAAAAATGCATGTGTATATAAAATGAAACAGTGGATAGGTTCCGGGAAAATGTTGCCAAATTTCTTTTTTCGCCAAGGCACTTATACTGGAAAAGTACCTAAAGCACATTAAAATCGCGCAGTTAGGAGCTCATACAGTACAGCGTCGTCTATTGGCGGTTATTTTATTAGTAGCATCGGGAGGAAGATGTAAAGATGTACTTTAAATTCTCACCCATAGATTTTGAAAAAATATCTTAAAAGAGCGGAGTTTAAATTAAATTTTGGTGACCTCCTTTATGTAAGATTAATAGCTATAAATGGGAATTTCACCAAATCAGCCAGCTATTGCCAAGTTAGCCAACATTTGGCGCTACTGTGGTAACCCTGCATTAGTATTTTTCAACAATTACTCATTTCAATGAGGTGGTCCTACCGGAATCGTGAGGGACACACAGAGACTTGGATTTTATATAAATAGATATATACATTTTTTAATTTTGATAACTTATTTTTTTTTTTTTAGTTTTTTTTTGTAAACTTTTTAATATATATATATTTTTAATTATTATTATTTTTTATAAAGATTTTTTAATTTTGAAAACTTTTTTTTTTTTGAGTTTTTTTTTCAAGTTTTTTCTTTTTTTTAAACTTTTGTAAACTTTTTAACATTTTTTTTTTTAATTATTATTATTTTTTTATAAAGATTTTTTAATTTTGAAAACTTTATTTTTTTAACTTTTCAAATATATTTTTAATTGGGTTTCTTAATTTTGTTTTTTAAACTTTTTAATTTTCTAAACTTATTATTATTATTGAAAACTTTTTTATATAATTAAGTTTCATATATATATGTATATATATATATATATATATATATATATTAGAAAGTAGAAATTATAGTATTAAGATTATTAGTTTAATATTTTAAACTTGTGTTAATTTGTTTTAATTACTAAAGAATTGTTAATTTCTTTAGTTATATACATATGCAAATTTAAGTCTAACACTCTATTAAAAGTTCTAAAAGACATAACAAAATAAACATACACTTTGGAAAAATAAACACACATGTATTAAAAAGGATAGCAATACATTTTATTTTATTATTTTAAACAATTCGTTTTGAATTGTTTCTACATGAATGTTTGATAAAAAGTTTTCACTAACATAATCCACTCCGTTTAAAAATGAGGAAATAACAAAATCTAAATCTATAAGTGTTAATAACATCTCTATTAGTTTTTCAAATTTTTGCCGTTTATTTAATATATAACAGGAATGAGGGCTTTGGGATTTCTGATTAAAAATACATCCACCACATTCAAAAATGCGGTTTAGTATAGTTAATACATTATTCTCAATACATGTTATAGTTTAGACTGCAACATGAGTTCATTTTCTGTAGATATATGACCAATGATACATTTCTGCCTAATTAAGCTTGGTATATGGTTTACATACATATGCTGAAGAAGTTCCTTATTCAAATCCTGTATTTTTTCTTTTAATTTCATCAATTGATACGCGTTTAAGTCAATGTGAGAATAATTCTTTAAATTTTTAATTCGCATGATAGCATTATTAAAATTTAACACTAATATCATGTTATTAGAAACAAATGAGGAACTTTTATATCTCAGATTAAATGAAAATATTTTCTTGCAAAATTCGAACCAGCTGTTAACATCCATAATAATTCCATTTTTCGTTAGAATTTCTTCACTAGTAAGCCCACTGCGCTTAAACTCTCGAATATGAATATGAAATTGTCTATTATGCAATTTTAAAATTAAAAAGATACAGTCACTGAGTTCTTCTCGAAATACAATAGGATGATTGCATTTGCTAGTTTTAGACTGTGGAATGACATTCGTAGGTTCGGTTGTGCTTTGTAATTCATCACTTGCTTTAGAAAGGTTGCTTGGTTGGGAGTCAGAAACCTCTTGGCCAATAGTAGGTTCTTGAAAGGATTCGTCTTGGGAAATTATGTTACTAGCTGGGGTCGAGGTTAAAGCGGATTCAAAATTCATGTCTTTGAAAAATATATTCAAATAGTCCTCGACAGAAATTGACTCTTGGCATGAATTCTCGGAAGATGTAGTATCATCACCAAAGTTAGGGATAAAAAAAAATCATATCGATTTCAGATTTCATATTCGGTGAGTAATCAGTAGTGGATAAATCACGTGATATTGTCCCACAGTCAGTGTTTAATAAATTAGGAATTTCCAATCTTGGTATATTTAATTCACTCGCAGAAGTGGGATTATTAGGTTCTTCTAAACGTTGATACTTTGAAGAAGAAGCCACTTTGTCGGAAGATCTTTTTAACATATTTACTACAGAACCCATTTTCAAATAATAAAGGTAACATTAGATGAAGTTAGAACAAAAATCAGTTGGAAACTGAATGTTTTGAAACAGCACATCCCTTAATATATGTTAAAAATCAGTGTCGGTTACAGATAAACACTTAAAAGAATTAGTAATGTTATTAATTTTAGTTTAAGTCTAAAAAAAAAAATATATATATATGTAAACAGTTTATTTAAGTCGTGAATAATATATTATGTCAATGGTTTTATCCTTTTTTGAAGAATAGTATGGCAACACAAGGTAACAATTTTTATATTTACAGTATATGATATTTAATGTTAATAGTTTTAGTTTTATTCTTTTTTTGAAGAATTGTATGGCAACACAAAGTAACAATTTTTATATAAGTGGTGTATGATAGTTAATGATAATGATTTTAGTTTTATTCTTTTTTGTTTTGAAGAATTCAATGGCAACACAAGGTAACAGTTTTTAAAAAAGTGGTTAATGATATATTATGTAAATGGTTCTATGCTTTTTTTAAAGAATTGTATGGTAATAAATGATAATATTATTATTATTGAGCAATAACAGTTGTTTATACAAACAACGAGTGATATATTAAACTTTAAAAATAATTATGATAAATTAGAAATATTGCAAAATAACTATTTCAGTGGATAATTTCAGACTTTCAATATGAAATTAATAAAAGATAGTTAACTCATTATTCATTTGATAAGAAATTGAAAAAAAAATGGTAAGTAAAGCCGTTACGACTTCATGAGTTATTAAAAATCACAAGTTGTTCTAACAAAAATAAACAGACAACAGCTTTTTCATTTACACATTATTTATTCGTCGTTTTCAATAGTTACAATAGTGAAAACATGAGTACACATATTTCAAAAAGGTATAAACATTTCAAATCATGTTATATTTTAAAGGTAGATAGTTCTAAATTCAATATTTTATCTAATGTCCAATTAAAACCACGTCTGGTGGACTTCTCATAGGACTTAATAATTTTTGCAAAGGTATCCTCAACATGTTCAGATAGTTTTGTTTCGTTAATTCAAGTATAGTTTTTGAAAGGAAATAGGGTGTGGCAATCTCTAAGACACCCTCATGTGTTATACGATACACAACTACTTGTACACTTGCATACCATTTCATCGATCTTTTAACTTGAATCTGGTAGTTTAATTCGTTTAAAACGTCCGAATGAATACTATTAAAAAATGTGTTAAAGTCTGTAACATTCTCCTCGTTAGAGTTGATTACAGTTTTAGTAAATATGTTTAACGCATTTTGCCTTTTAACATATCCTTCTCAAAAAACATATCTTTTAAAGAGGATGAATTATCAATTTTGCATCTAACTCTCTGTGAAGTTTTCAAATGATATAAAAAATCGGAGTTGGGATTGAATATTTCACTACGCTGAATACATTTATCCTTTTTGGAGGACTTGTGGATCTTCATGTGTTTTAATAAGTCATACTTTCTTGAGAACGCTTCACCGCATGATTCACATTTATGTTGGGAAGGAATCTTTAAATGGGATAGTTTATGACGATTCAAAATAGCCTTTCTAGAGAATGCTTTTTGGCAGATGTCACATATAAATGGTCTTTCTTCTGAATGAATCATCAAATGTTGTTTTAAATTGCCTTTTCGTGAAAAAGATTTGCTGCAAACAGTACACAAAAAAGGTGTCTTCTGTTTCTTTAGTTCTGATGAGGAGGATTCCGCTTCATCATCTGAAACGGGTTCTACTTTAGGTTGTACTATTAATCCCATGTCTTGATCATTTAATCTTGATGAAAAATATTGATTATTCAAACTTGATACATCATCGCTTAACATAGTAGAATGTCCATCTAGAAAACTAGCCATATTATCTTAAGCGAAAAAAGCGTCTTCACACACTCAAAAAATAGCAAACACTAATGTAAAAGTCTCGTTTCATTCAATTTTACATATAATCATAGGGGGCGCATGTTAAAAAATTATTACGATAGTGCAAATCATGTAATATGATTGGTGCAAAAATTTCAGAAAAACACGTGGCATAAAAAAGTATGTGTAGGAAGTTCACAGGAAGTGAATCAATGCAAAGGTTTTTATGTAATGTTTAAAAAGTATATGATTCATCACGTTACGTTTTTGAATTCGTCATTCTAAGGTTTTACACATTAATTTTATTATTTCAGTGAAATATATGACAAACCAATGAATTAATTCAACCTAAATTTATTAAACTGCATAAAAGACTGAGTTGAAGTGAAGCAGTAGTTTTAAAATTCATTAGAACTAGTGTAGAATCATCAAATAATTATCTATTGCAATAACAAACTATGAGTTGATTCAATTTATAATAAATTGATAAATAGAAAATCTCACAAATATTTCAAACTTTCATTTAAAATCCGTAAACAAGTGAAATAATCTCTTCAATAGTTATCAATATTTACATATTAGCTATTTTCTGTTGAAAAAAGCTGATTAGACTTATCGGATGTTTGTGATAGATAGTGAGTAACGTTGATAAGGGGGTTTAGGAAGTGTATTTCAGACGATTAAATGAATATGATATGGTTCACAAGAAAAAGTATAATTTTAAAATTAGGTAAGAGGATTAATACTGGTAAAAACAATGTTTAATTCAAATCGTTTTGTAGCCTTCTAATCGATCTAAAAAAATGACTTGCTTATTAAAGAAATATAAAAAATTAATTATTTCTTCAATTTAAAAATAAATTGTATTAACTTCCCTAGTATAAGAAAGAGGAAGAGGTAGGTATTTTTAAAAATATATAGTGTTCAAAAGTAATTCAGTAGTTGTCGGGACGCGGTCTGGATAGTGGATAGCTTATCGGTTACAAAAAATTAAATTTGAATCGGAGTTCGCAGGTTCGAAACCTTAGCTTGGTAAAATAATCAAACTCTCATTCACAAAATCGATAAAATCAGTTAAACTAAAAATAAAAATGATACACAATAAAAGAATTCGCAGAGTGAGCAGTTAAAATAGGTATTAATGAGTTATCTTAAGAAACCAACCTCTCTTTGCGCATACAGAAGGGGGAATACAATTTTTTGTTGTGAAACATCTAAAATCTAAACATATAGACATAGTTTCTTGGCTCGATTAGTTAAGTCTTCAACATATCATCGAGCCAAGAGACTATTTTGCAGGTTCAAACCTTCCTCAAAACTTTTCAAAAATAAAATACTATTTTCAATAATAAATTCGCACTACCGCATACAGATGGCAGCATCAAAATTTTTTTTCAGAAAACATAAGACATTTTTATCTTCATTCAAATTCTAAGACAATTGAAAAAAAAAAAAATAATAATCACCCTTAAAAATTAAGCCCCCCTAAAAAAAATTAGCCCCTCTAAAAAATATAGGCTCCTCAAAGTCCCTTTCGAAAATACCTACATCTCTATGTTATAGTATGATATTTCCATTTCTACTCTATGTCGATTCGAAGAAAAAAAAATTAAGCCCCCCTAAAAATAAGCCCCACTAAAATATTTATACCCCTCAAACTCCCTTTCGAAAACACCTAACTCACTATGTTATAGTATGATATTTCCATTCTAATACTAAATCAATTCGAAAAAAAAATATTAAGCCTCCTCAAAAATTAAGCCCATCGAAAAATTTAGTGTCTTCATACTTCCTCTCGAAAAGACCTATGTTATAGTATGATATTTCCATCTCTACTCTAAGTCGATTCGAAAAAAAAAATAAGCCCCTCTCAAAATTAAGCCCCCTCAAAAATTAAGCCCCCTCACAAATTTAGCCCCTCCTACTCCAAGATAATCACATAAGCCTCCCCAGGTGGATTCCACCCTCCTCCTCCATCCACAAGGTGGATTACTCCCTCCCACTCACACCTCCTCACACCACCACCACCTGCTGGCGCTGAACTGTCCTTTTCCCCCTACTCACATGCGTACACTTGAATGAAAATATGTGAATATGTTAGACTATTTTTTCCCCAGTATTTATCATTTTGTTCATTAGTGACTCACAAACATTTCGCGAATCAATTAGTGATTATTTTAAGTCCAGGAAAGATTTCGACCGCTGATTAAACTGTATTTGCTTCAATATCAATATCATGCTTCTATCATTTGATTCCTAAAGAACTGTTACATTTCTAAGATCTTAAAATTTTTGTATCAAATGATACATTAACGGTTTTAAAAATCAGTTTTCACAAACATATATGAAATGCTTCCTAATATGAAAGAAAAGGTTGTAAAAATTCTCTGTAAACACGTCACAGTGTCATAGTTTACCAAGATTTTGTGAACTTCCCTTATCTTCGTAAACCTTTTGGATAACAACCAATCAAATAGTTATTGTTCTAAGATAGTACAATTTTTCTATCAAATTATACAAAAAAATTTTACTTCAAAAAATAGTTGTCACTAAATCAAGAAAGAAAAAAATTAAAACTACAAAAATCAAAATATTCTATTAACCGGGCTCACTTTTTAAAATATGCATTACCTTAACCTGTATTTTTAGTGTGATATCTATTGCGGTTGCACTCAGAAACATATATGAAACGTTTCCTAATATGAATGAAAATTTGCAAAAATTCAGTGTAAACACATCACAGTGTCATAGTTAACCACGATTTTGTAAACTTCCCTTATCTTCGTAAACCTTTAGGATAACAAACAATCAAAATCCCAGGAAACAATTGGTTACAGAAATTAACAGAAATAACTTTTACAAAATCTTCAGGGCATCAAATAGGTTTTGTTTTTAAAGAAAAATCTCTGTGAACTTCAGAAATCTATAGACTTATCAGATTTATTATTGAACTAAAAGTTTTCAGGAATACTAGGTAACTACGAAATTATATCTAATTTTCGTTTTTTTTTTTCCTAACATATTAGCGCAGCTTTTGTGCAAATTTTTACAGCGCAAGATTGGGCAGTGGAAATATACCACATTATAAAGTTATTTTTTAATAGATATGCCTTTAAGCTAGTTTGAATGTATTTTTGTAAAAATTCTGTAAATTATGTGTTAAAAAAATATTCAGTAACATTTTAATAATTTCTGAGTCTCTTTTTTTACACATACTATCCTTCTTTTTTATCTTAGATGCAAATTATTAGAGGAAATATATCATTAGTGTTATCGTAAAAATTATCATTTAATGAGTTTCTTACTTAAAGTGCTAGTATGTCGTTCTTTAAAAAAAATAATAATAAGTCTCGCAGATTGCTTTATGAAGTGGCGCAATTAGAGTATCACTGCAGTAACAAATACAACGGTATCTAATGCCTAAGGGACTCCAATACTTGGAGAGTCAACAGAAAAGATATTGATGCTATGGATTCATTATCTTCTTAAGTTAAAACGATGACAAAATACGAGAAAATCCATTACAAAAAATGCTTTTATAAAAATAACAGACAAAAGTGAAGTATAGATTGCCTATATATGTTTGAGATTTTCTTGTGATTGAGAGTCTCTATTTTTCAGTTCTAGCATCATTTGAAAGAATTATGAAGTAAAGTAACTTTTACTATTATCCTTAAGTTAATATGCTGCTCACAGGCAAATAGCTTGGAAATTATTCCTTTAGAAAATTGCAACAATAATGTTTACTCATATCCTCTTTAATAAAAAGCGATGCTTTGCTGGCGACTGGCTTTTCCGCTAATCGTTGCCACAGATTAATCTGGGAAAGTGAAACATTTGAAGTTACTGAAAAAATTTACAGCTCGAAAAGTATCTGTCAGAAAATTGTTAGACAAACTGCGTTATAAATATAAAAAATTGTATTTTTTCTTGATATAAATTTCAAATGTAATGATTATGCCGTTTTTAAAAAATTGAATTTCAAAAATTACCAAATTTCGCAATGGAGTACCATAGCGAAACCTTCACGTAAAAAGATAACGATAACGGCAATGCATCTTGACGCATATATAGTAAAGCGAGGAGAGTCTGCGCACCTTTCAAAAGAATAATAATAAAAAATCTAAATATTAATATTTTGCTAAACTATGCATGAATAATTTTGATTTCATTTGATTTTTATGCATTTCCATTGTTATTTTGTTGTTCTATTGTAATTTAATAGAACAGCAGTAATAAAACCAAGAAAACTATTTTGCGCAATCTCTCCTTACAGGATAGGAGAGAACGCACATGGATAGGAGGGATTGCGCACATAGGTAGAAGAGATTGTTATTAATAATAACTAAAATTAAATTCTTAACAATAATAATTACACTTAATCGACATTGTTGAAAGGTTTTTGTAAGTAAATATTGTTAAAAATTTTAATTTAAGAAGATTAAAATATCAGAAAAAGCAAGCCCTACTAAGATTACAAAATAACATTAATTTAGTTGATAACATGTTTAACTTGAAAATTACTTCATTTCCATTTCCACAGTTTCATTGTATTTTGTTTACGAACCGAAGTTGTCGTCGTCCACAATCGATGCACTTATTGTTGTAAATAGTGCATCTTTCATGCAATCACTTGCAACAAGCAATACATTGAATCCAGTCAGTTCTCGAAGTTGTCTCCTGGTACGGTTACAGACATTCAGTGCACTCATCCTCATTGACCTTCGGTTCTTTTCCTTGAGATTTTTTATCCCACTTTTTGTGGAAGCACCTTATCTTCAGCTGTTTTTTTGTAGCGGCATCCTTCTTAAGTCTTTTTTCATGTATATTTTGTGGATCAGTAACATTAGTTGCACTCTGTTTCCTTTTGATTTTGATGGCATTACACTACTTGGAATGGGTGAAAGCTTTTCCAAAACATTGTATTAGAAAATTTATTTTAGTTAACAAAATTAATTTATTAGCAAATTAATTGCTCATAAATTAAAAAAATATATATAAATATTTAATTAAATTATTAACAAATATATTATTAATTTATTAACAAAAATAATTATATAAAATTTATTTAATAACAACTGTATTATTAATTTATTAATAAAATTTTTATCTGTAAAAATTTTTTTTGCAAATTAATTTGTTGCCAAATTTAGTTTTGATAATTATGTGTTTTTCCGAAATTATTTCAAAATTGATTCATTCATATGTTTTACACGTAATTTGCAATTCATGCAAATTTATCAATAAACTATGCAATCTCTCCTAGCACTTAAACTTATGGGGAAATGCGCAATCTGTCCTAAGTAGCAGATGCGCAAACTCTCCTATTTTGGTAGAAGAGATTGCGCGGCCTGTTATTTAAATATGGCCACTTCTAAAATGAATTTTTGGTGTTCGCATACTTAGTCCAGGTTAGTAGTTTATAAGAAATCGTTTAAGTTCAAAATATTTTGTATTATTGACGCTCTATAAAAATTCTGACGAACAGATATGAAAATTCAAGCACTTACTTTGAAAAAAAAAAACAAAATAGCACTGCTTTATACAAGACGCTTGGAACAATCAATATGCACATTCATGTAGACACTGCACTAATGCTGCTGTACAACTACCTGGAGTCGCTGGGCGCGCACACTACTCCTTCCCGTCGAATCTCTTTGTGCGCAATCTCTCCTACTGCGCGAACTCTCCTCGCTTTACTATATATACTGGCTATAGCACGAGTCACATATTATAGTAGTCTTATTATTCTGTTAAAATATAAAAGTAAATTATGATGTCACGAGTGCATGATTTTTATTTAATTTTCGACAAATACTAGATGCCCCATTTATTTTAGTTGTGAATAATACAGGTGAATTGAATTCACGTATAGTCTCATATGTAAAACGTATATATGGTTAAAGCATTGATTTTACAAGAGAGTGTGATATCATGAAGGACTTTTCATGAATTTAAATTTATTTTTCAATTCATTTTTTCAAGAATCAAGACTGTATTCCTTTAGGCTTAAGAAACGTTTTCTTTTTTAAATGCTGACATAAAAGCAAAATTTCTCAAGGCTTTCAATATATTAAAAAACAGAGCATATTTGCGCGAGATTCGTAGTCCATACGGTGTTTAATTATAAAATTGATTTTTCTAATAAAACATATTTAAAACCCCGGGCCAACGCCAGGTGTTTCGGCTAGTATTTAATATGACACAAGATCAGTTTGAATTGTTTTGTAAACCTGCATATTATTGATTAGAGTAGGTTGTAGGAACTTTCCAAAATTCAATTTACACAGTCTCTGTCTTGTGTAGTTGTACCTCTGGCTTTATAACAAACTGTTGATGAAAAATCACTAAAAAGCATTTTAACTATCATTATTATATCGTTATAATTTTCAATAAATTCGATAAATTAAAGGCTTTAAACATTAGTTTTCACTAAATTGGGATGGAAAAAAATTATTACTACAGAGATCAAAATATTCTATTAATCCGGCTCACTTTAAAATACGTATTACCTTAACTGGACTTTTTAGCATAGAAATCCATTGGAAGTGCACTAAAAAGTATTTCTGAAATGTTTCCTAATAGCACAGAAACGTTTGAAAAAAAGTCAATGTAACCACGTCACAGTGTCATAGTTAACCATGACTTTGTAAACTTCCCTTATTTTCGTAAACCTGTGGCATATTTCCAGTCCATTGATTTTCAATATTTTTTTTTCATTCCTATTTATTTTTTTTTTCAAGAATTTTTGTCTTTTGAAAAATTTTAACGCATATTTGAGTTTTAACTGAAAATTTAACCCCTTAACGGTCGCATTAAATTACGGTTTAAAAATTCAAATTGCTTATTGGCACCACTTTTTAAAAAAAGAAATATTCACCTTATTTAATGGCAGGTAAAATGACACCATAATAAAGCCAATTACACTATTTTATAAAACTGGTGAGAATCAAATAATCTGAATAAAAGACGCAACCCGTGAATATCACGGAAGTGAGAATTATGGGATAAAGAGAATTTTATTGCCTACACGGAAAAAACTGTTTTGTTGAAACAACTAAAATTTTAATTAATATAGCTCCAACAAAATATTTTGGTTAGAATGACCAAATTTTGGTTGGACTAACCAAATAATTTGTTGAATTAACAAAATCATTTAGTTAATCTAACCAAAATTTGATCATTTCTACCAAAATATTTGGTTGGAGCTATATTAACCAAAATTTAGTTGTTTCAACAAAACAGTTTTTTCTGTGTATGAAGTTTAATTTTGTGTTGTAATATATAAAGATAGATTTAGTGAAATAATGAGAAGAATTTTTCTCAACATTTTTGTTATACATTTTCGTGTAAAATTAATTGATTTTTTGTACGATAGAAAAATCAATTCATGTGTCTAAAATCATCATAGGTGCAATTTATATTACTCTTGTCTTAGAACATGGAGAAAAAACTTAAATACAACAAAAGAGTACAGCCAATTGCCACTAAATAGACTTTTTTTGCAATTTCTTTAATTATTCAAGAGATTTCCCAAATTTTGTTTTGGTTTTTCTTATTTTTCTTCGAAAGACATAATAATCCTACATAAAATATCCTGGTTTCCCCGAAAATGGTTTTGATCATATTTTCTTTTTAACTTCCTTAACTATTCAAGAATTATTCTTTAACAATTCTTAATTCTTTAACAATTTCAATTTTTCTAATTTTTTTCTCAATTTTGTTCGAGTGACGTAATAATCCTGTATACATTTCTCTGATTTCCCAGAAAACGTGTTTTGATAAAAATACACTTTCCGATGCTTTATTCCTTGACAAAGGGCTATAGTTTTTCTTAAGAAACACCTTTTTATTCCGCTTACAAAGGTAAAGAAATTTTTGTAATAGAAAAAGCGTAAATTATTCAAACGTGAAAAATCTTACAATTTTATACCAATTTCCTTTAGCAATATTTCTATTTATTATTATTATTATTATTTTGCCGAATTTGGTGCTATTCACTAGAAAATGAGCTTTTCACAAAGGTTGGAAGATGTTCTTTGTCATGAAGTTTAATGAAGTATTTTTTCTCGAGTCTTTAGAAAAAGAACGTGACATTTTTCGGTGAAGTTGTAGAAAATACTTTGAAATGAATTTCATTATGATCCTTATTCATTGATTATTTGTGTTTTAAATTATTCATCAAATTTACGAAAAAATATTAACTCTAATCTATAAATTATATAACAGAAATCGATTTCTAGAAGCTTAAAATATGCAATTCCAAAATTACAACTCAAGTCGTTCTTAAGGGGTCTCAGAACTTTTAAAGCTTCAAAATTTTCGAAATTTTAATTCTTTTAGATGTTAAAATCCTATCTATTCTGAACATTTTGATATAATTTTTTTCCTTGAAATTCTCATTGGAACAGAATTTCTGGCTTTTAGAATTATACACGCTCAATAGCTGAAGCGGCGTTTCCGAAACTTTGAAGTCATTATTCTCCAAATGACGATTTTGGGCAAAACGCGCAGGATACCTCAAACACTTCTGGATATTTTTTCATAAAATTTTCAAAACATATGTTTCGTGTTAATCTGTATAAGCTGAACCTAAAATTTCCTTTTTATAATTAAAAAATATATTTTTTTAGGTGATTACACTGTTGAAATTTTTTAAATTTTGTATTAGCTAAATAGAACTTTGTATTAAAAATATAAAAATGCTTTAAATACATATTTATTTAGGTTCAGGGTAATTATTATAATCTGAAGTTTAATTAGGTACAGAAAAATTCATTCTAGTTACAAAATTCATTTTGTATTCTTGCGCGTAAGCTGTCAAACAAATTTTCTCCTCGACAAATGTCTGACAGTTTGGAGCCCCCTATAAGTACTAATTCTGCAGTTTGCAATTTTTTAAATACATGAAATGAAAGACCATATATCTTTCATCCCAATAAATATTGTATTTTAAAATCAAATAAATTTTAATATATTAAATGATGAAAATGGTCTTTTTTTTAATTCATTTTTTCCAATTTTTAGAAAACTCCGCGCATTGCCATCTGTTTTGCGACGATTGTAATTTGATTTAAACTTTGAAGTTTCAAACTTTAAAGCTTCATAATTCCTGATCTACCTAAACGAAAGAGTTCCCCTTTGGTATGATAAGACAAAATTTATCGAAAAGGACAATTAGGTGTTCGTTTTGGAAATTTCAGAGAATGGTACAATTTGAGTAAAGAGACGATTCTCTAAGCTCATTTTTTTAACATTTCTATTCCATATATTATTTGATGATGTATATATCAAATATTTCCATTAAAGGTCTTCTAATAAAGTTATTTTCATATGTAAGACATTATTTCGTGCTAAATAAATGAAGCTGTACCACTTTGTAATTTTCTGTAGCTCGTATACCATTAATGATTTTGGAAGGCTAACGCCGCAGTTTAACACTAGTTGACTATATTAGCGGTCTCATCCCGCAGCGCTTAATCATTTTACTGTACCTTGTCTTGATACCATGTTATTGTAGTTGTCCACGTTCTGCAGTAGGTGAACACTGCAACAAAAGACAAACCAATCATAATCTACAAAAATATAATATAACTAAATCGGAGATTAATGACCTTCCCGCGTTAAACACGATTTCGAAAAGCCTTAACGAAATGTTTCTGAGTAGTTTTTGTTGTGTAGTACTCAGTTTTCTCAAACCACAGTCTTGGTGTTTAGGAGGCTTTTATTCTGAATTAACCCGGCAGAACGCGCGCCGTGAAACGTAACACGAGAACAGGCATGGGGTGTCAGCACACCCCAAACATATACAATGGCATAAATACGAAAAAAAAACTTTAGAATTCTTTCTGTTATTGAAATTCATGATAATTACACTCTTTCTCATGAAAAATGATAACTGAAATGTTAAATTATAGTTAATTTTTAAAATTAATAAACAATAAATTAAAAGCACTCACCGACAGCAGACGAATATTTTCGGGTGTGGGGTGTCAAAACACCCCGCGCCCGTCCTGCCGGGTTAAACGTTTTCAGCTAGTCAGGATCCGTTCGAAATAAACTGAATGGATATCATCTGCGGATGCAATTCTGATTAATGGCGGTAATTTAAAAAAAAAATATGATACCGTTGCTATCCCAGAATGGAGAACGAAGCTTGGTTTAAATTACCAGAGGAAATGATCTTTTGGTCTTCCCAAAAATGTAGCATGGATAATGCGATGGATGGAACTGAGAATGAAGCTATTTTTTGAAGATGATGACGATAATGCTGAACTAGATACTGACGATATTAATCTTGATGTACCAATGAAAGTAATTTCAAGGATTCATTGATTACTCATTCATTGATTCATTCATTGATTATTTGTGTTTTAACTTATTCATCAAATTTACGAAAAACTATTAACTCTAATCTATAAATTAATAAAACAGAAATCGATTTCTAGAAGCTTAAAATATGCGATATTAAAATTACAACTCAAGTCTTGAAAATTCTGATAATGACTTGGATAGTAAATGATGATTGGTAACTTTTTCATTGTAAAAGAATGGCATAATAAAGTTTTTTACAAATTTTTAAGTCTTTTTTTATATTTTTTATATTTACAATCCTTTTTATTTTAGAATATCAAATTTGAAAATTTTCTTAGACTCGTGTATAAATCCGACCCCTTCACTTTGGAGCCAAAAGAAAAATGCCCAAAATAGCTCGGCTTATACAAGGAAATATACGACAGTTGAATTTATAAATGCAAAAATAACAAAGTACTAATAATGTTACTGTTAACGCTGTTAAATTATCGTGTCTGTCTGTAAAACATATTTATTGAACATGAAAGTGATTACTTGAAAATCGATAGCATCTGAAAAACATATATTCCGAGTTGAGAAAACTGATTAAAACACAATACAAACTACTAGGAAACGTTTCCAAAGCATCAGTGGCAACCAAAGAGGCTTTTTTTTAAATAAATGCTTCTTTAAATCTCGGAAATACCGGGTGTCCTAAAAAGGACTGACTGATCTTAATATTCAATAACTTGCAAACGGTGACAGATATTTAAAAAATTTTTGAAGGAGGGTTATTCATGAGGTCAAAAGTTTTTTTACAGTGATTTTCGATTTTAGTTCGAATTACAAACAATAGATGGCGCTGCAATCAATAGACGCTAAATTCAGGCTCGATTTTTTGGCACTTCGGGACCCACTCAATACATTTTAATCTCCTTTTTTTCGCATGGAAGAAGAGAAAGGCCGAAAAATCGAGCCTATATTTAGCGCTTATTGCTTACAGCGTCATCTATTGATTGTAATTCAAACTAAAATTGAAAATCACTGTAAAAAAAACTTTTGATTTCATGCATAAGCCTACTGCAAGAATTTTTTAAACATCTGTCACCGTTTCCAAGTTATTGAATTTTAAAATCAGTCAGTCCTTTTTAGGACATCCGGTATATTGGCTTCTAAAGATAGAGACCTCTTTTCGGTATCGCGGGTAACTCGGAGGAGATTATTGTATATTTTCGTTCCTATTTTCGTTTCGTGTTATTTTATATTTGCCTAAATTAAGAAACAACTGTTTTTAACACGCTGCAGAAACGTTAAAAAGTGTTTACGAGTTGGGTTTGTCTGTCGGTTTGCCTGTCTGCCTGTCCGTTCGTCCGTTGTCTAACTCGCGTAAATATAGTGCGATTACCGTGAAATTGATATATGTTACTGGGGTTTACTATGGTATTTTCGGTATTAAAACTGAAAAGTGTGAACACTTACGGTTCATTTACAGGAAGACTCGAAAGAATTTCATTACGTTACGGTTTGTGGAGGATATTCGTTTGCGGTGTATTTTACAGATTATTTACACTAGATAACACTATTTTAATATACCTGTTATATTAATATTTTAATATATATTTTAATATTATAACCATATTGAAAATTGTATATATCTTTTAGATGTACTTCAAGTGCTTACTGTAGAATCTGGTTTGCATATAATTTGTCGTTCATTTACAGGGACACACAAAAGTATTTTTCTACTGTACTGCCTATGAATAATAATTGCTGGCAGTGGTTTTCAGTTGCGGTATGCGTTTTAAAATTTACCCATTTTTCTGCATATTACTCTTTGTATATAAATTTACTGATCATATACAGGGATTCACAAAGAAATTATAGAGTACATTTTCGTTTATTGACGAAAATTGCTAAATGGGAATTTTAAATTGTGCTATTCGTTTAATTGGGCTAACTTTTAGCATACGATGTATTTTAAATACCGATACGATGCATTATTTATTATAAGATGTATTATTTATAATACGATTTATTATAAATATATAGATCATATATAGGGATGAACAAAAGAATTCTGATCTTTTTCCAACTACAGTAGCACTCCGACTTACATCCCTCGACTTACGTCACCCCGCATTTACGTCGTCCGGACTGGGAAGAAAATCCTCAATTAAGACGTACTTTGAACTTTAGAAAAGATTTTTGGTAAAAATTTAACATCTCAGATGCAGTCACAGTCATAAGGGATTCATAGGGTGAAATTCAGCAAAAAAACAATGAGAGATGCTTGGTAAAGACTGTTCCCTTTCGCAGAGATTAAGAAAAATATCAGAAAATTGTGATTCTGTATATCTCTTAATTGATGAAATGGTTGAAAATTGAAGAGAACTGAACTTAAAGATGGATTCTGAAGATGTTGTTCAACTCATAAATTCCTCTGATCCGGATTTAACCATCGACAAACTTATCTAATTAAAGAAAAATAGTACTGTCGAAGAAATAGATGAATATTTTTAGACTAGGGGGAAGGGAGGAGATTATAAGTTGCAAAATTAACCTAAAGACTAGACCTTACTGAAGCTGGAATGACTGTTCTTGAGAATATTGCTTCAGACAAGCGAAGTTTAGCAAGAACAATAAATTGTAAGTAAACAACTTATTTATTTATTCCAAATTCTTGCATTGCAAACGCATTTTTTTTGCTAATGTTAAATGTATGTAACAGAATCCACAAATACAATAGAATATATTCAAATTAGATTTCGCTGAATTTTTATTAATTATCATTTTTTGCTCCTCTAAACGTACCTCGACTTACGTCATTTTCAACTTACGTCGCTAGTCTTGGAACGAATTGCTGAAGTAAGTCGGGGTATTACTGTATTGATATACATTATTCTGAATGTGATGGAAAGTGTTTGATAATCGCATGATTTTTCGTTCTTGTTACTTTCTTCTATTTTAACAAGAAGAAAGTATTGGATTCGTGAAAATTTTCGACTTTCGGTTTTCGACGGATTTACACATTTTAGGAGTCAGAGATTCCAAAAAACATGTTTTTACAAAATGTCTGTCTGTGAGTCTGTGCATCTGTGAGTCTGTCTGTCTGTCTGTCTGTATGTGACACAAATTTTGTGGGCGCTCTATTCAAGAACTAATGCACGGAATTTAATAAAAATTTATATTCAGTTAGTCCCTGATATAAATTGGAGCGGGTTAGTTTTTGGTGTAAATCTCTCTACAGGTGACGCTGCTATGCAGCCTTTTTCACGATTTCTGCAATAGCTCAATCTCCAGAAATAATGCACGGATTTTCATCAAACTTCAGATTCAGTTAGTCCTTGACATGAATTGAAGTTTTGTGTATTTTGGTGTAAATCGCTCAACAGGTGGCGCTGTTATACTGCATTTTTTACGATTTCCGCAATAGCTCTATCTCAACAACTAATGCTTGGATTTTCATCAAACTTCAGATTCAAGTATACTTTGATATGAATTAGAGCTGCTTGTGTTTTGGTGCAAATCGCTCAACAGGTGGCGCTGCTGTGCTGCATTTTTCAGAATTTCCACCATAGCTCTATCTCAATAACTAATGCACGAATTTTCCTCAAACTTCAGATTCAGCTATACCTTGATATCAATTAGTGTTATTTAGGTTTTGGTGTAAATCGCTCAACAGGTGGCGCTGCTATGCTGAATTTTTCAGAATTTTCACCATAGCTCTATCTCAATAACTAATGCACGAATTTTCATCAAACTTCAAATCCAGATATAATTTGATATGAATTGATGCTAAATTTATGTAATTTTTTGTTCTATTTAAATGATTTAATTAACGTGTTTTATATAGAAAAAAGTTTTGTGATGGCCACAACATACTAATTTTTTACATTGCACGACTGCGTGTTTCTATCGACGTGTATTGTATTTGACAAATGAGTAAAGCAAAGGTATAATTAAATAATCTCTTATTACGAAATCACGAAAAAAGGATAATTATCACAATTAAAATAGATAAAGTGATCACGTAAATGTACAGCAGTTAATAAACAACAGATGAGGCAATTTTATAGCAATTGCCTTTTATAGCAATTTGATTTCAAAATAAATTATTGCATAACAAGTAAAATTATTGCACAACAAGAACATTTCTGTAACACTATAATCAATTTAAAACTGTTATAAATATCTGAATGGAAAAACGCAATATTTCTAGAAAGGAAATGATTAAATTTCCTGTATTTGAAATTTTGCTACTATTTTCTGTTCAGCGCAACAAGATTACTGTACCAACAGCCCTTGATAATCGATTTTCTTGAATCAGTCTCAAAATAGATATTTATCATTACTGCTTCTCGCTGCGAACGTCAGATATATTTATTAGATTAGACAATTGGCCAAAAGAAATAAACAGTTAATGTACAGTTAAAGAATCTATTTTAGTTTATATATTTAGAAAACTGAAGCATTCTACTAATAACATTAAATCCCAATAAACTTTTGTTCTGTTTTTAAAGTTGTGGTTTGTAGTTTAAAAGAAGGATTATATCGGAATTAGTGGGAATTTTGAATAATAGCGGTACATTAAAAAAACATTTTTTGAAAGCATTACTTAAATATTTAATGTTAATTTAAATGGGATTTGCAGTTTAAATGAAGTATTATATCGGAACTAGTGGCACCATTGAATAATATCAGTACATTTAAAAAAACATTTTTTTGAAAGCATTACATAAATATTTAACGCATGCTATCATTAGTCTAATGCTTTGTGAAAGGTCATAAATAAGCACGATTTTATATATAAGCGTACATATATTTTTAACGCCTTTAAAAATAGTTGAAAAGTTTTTATGAGATCGGATTGTCTGTCTCCTGTCTAGCCGTTCTCTGATTCTCGTAAATGTACTAGGATTGCCCTGTAATTTTCATATGTTATTGAGTTTTACTGTAAAATGTTTGGTATTGAAAATGACATGTGGTAACGCTTATAGTTCTTTTACAAGGGCACACAAATAATTCCGTCACATTGGTCTATGGCGGTGTTGGCGAACCTATGGCACGCGTGCCAGAATTGGCACGCAAAACAATTTCTCTGGCACGTGAAATTAAAAAAAAATTTGATTTAAATTTGATAACTTCCTTTTCCTTTTGTAATGTTTTAGACATGCGTTTTTCCTTTCTATATGAATTTAAAATCTGTATTTTTAAGATGAATAAAGTTAGATAGCCGCTGCAATAAAAGGGTAAATG